>OX421284.1:5045000-10045000 GCA_949125355.1 Agriopis leucophaearia | reverse complement strand
CATCATCACCATCAACCCTGAATGACCCACCGCTGGGTATATTTACCTTTCGGTTGTGCTTTAGTTATTTTACCAGCGTTTATCATCATCATCATCATCATCATCATCATCCCTGAATGACCAACTGCTGGGTATAGGCCACAGAAAAGAGAAGTAAATAGAACAGAATGAGAAGGAACATCTGTTGCCAGGCATTATGACAAAACCTTCATTGAACATTCTTATTTAGATCAACGCGTCCGAACTCCGCATCACAGTTGCTAACTGATTTCTAATGACTGACGTTTCGTTTATATGGGTGCAACTGGCTACAACAAATTTCTTACAAAAGCAGCTGTTCTTATACTTATTTTCTGTAGTATAGGCTATAGGCCTCCCTTTGTTTACGCCACTCTTCCCGGTCTCTCGCTTGTCGCATCCACTCGTTTCTGACAGTTCTTTTGATGTCGTCAAAAGATCTCATACTCGGTCGGCCCAGGTTCCGCCAACCTAGCTTTTTTATATCTGATCAAAACTATTCAATCGGAAAAATGCAATTATTCCGAATGAAAATAAGTACATTTTCTTCTATAATTTTTTTGTAACTCGTAGATTACCTTTTATAAAAAAATTACGATTTTGCTAAACAATTAGAATTTGGTACAATAATCTTTTTATTTAGTTGCTTTGAGCCTTTCAACTTTTCAAGCTGTCTTCCACAACTGAAGATTGATTTTAATGAAGTCTTTAAGATTTAAAGAAAATTACTCAGTTTTTTTTACTGAGGGTGGAAACAGGATTACAAAATAACGAAATATTTTTTTGCTATACGAAAAATAAGTTTAAAGCCAAAGCTTCCAAAACGTACATATAAAAGACACAACTTGGACTGGGCTATAAGTTTCTTTACTTGACTGTGTCTATGATTTATTTGACAGTGACGGCAGTCACTTAATCCCATTTTCTAAACTAAAAGTTTGACCTGAAACAAAAAGTAATTTAACCGCCTTGTTGTTTTTATCTCTGTTTAATTTAATAGTCTGTTTAGTTAGTTTTAATTTTGCAACGTTGTCAGGCCATCAGGGTTTAAAACGTCCTTGGTTTAATGTCAAACGAGCAAACCAATTTGTCAAAATTGTTTTATTGACTACAATCAGTGTTGTCATGTTTTTTCCCAGCCGTTTTCTAGTTGCAAGTACGCTGATTTATCTATAGGTTCATGCCAACGTTATCTCTGTGCACAAAGGGTTTTGGTCTATTGTCTGACTTACCAAACCTTTCTGTCAAAGATCACAAATAAAAGCTAAAACGATAACCCTGAAAGTGACTTAGAGTATTACCTCCCCGAGGAAAGTTAACAATAGGAAAAGTTAACAATAGAAAGAGGTAGAGTGTTACCCATTTCTCTGTTTATTTGACATTGTCGCTAGTTAGTAGTCAATGTAATTATTAGTCCAGCATTTATTGTCACAAAACGAGGAAATTCTTTCAATCTGATAGAACGCTACTGTATTTTTTTTCTTTACCTATGTTGCTGAATATCTCAATTGTAGACAGGGCCCTCGTTAACACTTTTACAATTTTTTTACCGATTTCAAAAAAGCGGAGGTTCTATGTTCCACTGTTTTTAACCAACTTCCAAAAAGGAGAAGGTTATCAATTCGACTGTTTTTTAATGTTTGTTACCTCAGAACTCTTGACTGGGTGAACAGATTTTAATGATTATTTTTTATTTAAAAGCTGGTGCTTCCCATTTGATACCAGTTCAATTTGGTCCAGTTCTGATGAAGTCGGTTTTTTATATTGAAAATTATTACAATGTTTGTTCACTGATTTCTCAGCCAGTTATAAATTGATTTTAATGATTCCTTTTGTGTTTGGTGGGCCATACTTCAGAGGTTGTCTCATATGAGTTTCATTAAAATCGGTTTGGTAGTTAAGTTTTTAAATCAAAATAACTGAAAAAGATATGTCAGCCATGTAAACGAAATTGCATATTTACCTACTCATTTTGAAGTCGGTTTTTTTATTGATAGTTATAGCTACAACGACAAACTTAATATATCAGTGGACAAAATAGGAACTACTTTCATATATTTTTTTTGTTTGTTTTATTTATTATCTGGGCATCTTCAAGGCTAGTAAAGCAAGGCAAGGCTATAATATTTTTTTCGTAGATTTTTTAACTTGGATAGCGTTCTTACACATAAACAAAGAAATAATAAAAACACATAGGCTAACATAGGTTTCACTTATAAAAACAGCAGTTTAAAGGTAACAGACAGACTGACGCAGACGGATGGACAGACGACAGACCAACAACATAGGCTTAGTACGTAATAGAGTCCCGTTTTCACCCCTTAGGTATAAAACCCTAAAAACGAATTTTAGTTATTTTAACCGACTTCCAAAAATGAGGTTCTCAATTCGACTGTTTTTTTATATTTGTTACCTCATAACTTTCAACTGGGTAAACCGATTTTAATGATGCTTTTCTTATTTGAAAGCTGGTGCTTCCCGTGTGGTACCATTCTAATTTGGTCCAGTTCTATAATTTTTTATGAAGGCGGTTTTTTAAATTGATAATTATATTACATAGTGGTAAGAGGTAAGTGAACTAGTTGATATATTTAGCCCCTCCGTCACTAAATAGTATTAAGCCTGATTAAAGTGTTTTACGTTAGCACCCGAAACGCCACCTTACCATATCTCCCTTGATTGTCTGACCTGTGCCAGTATTTGGGAGGCGCATCTGGTCCGCACTCTTTAGCAACTCGTCCATCTCGGGCTGTCAGTGTTTTGTTCACGGCGTATCATCAATCAAGTAAAGGTTATGTATAATACATGTAGGGCTTTACAATAAAACTCCACACCAGGCAGGGCGCGAGGTAAATTAAATTATGATTAAGACCTGTCATCATCATAATTTCAGCCATAGGACATCCACTGCTGGACATAGGCCTCCCCATAGAAAAGTTTTTTTTTGTTTAAGGTTTCCCTCATCGATTTCCAAAAGGGCCGGTTGGAAGCGGCCAGCAACTAGCGTTTTGACGCGGTCTCTTTTAAGTCTGTCCAAGTGGGTAGACGTTCTACGCTGCGCTTACCGGTCATACATACAAACGTTGCAAGTTACTAAAAATAAAGCCGTAATTGTCAAGAAGAATATAAATCAAGTAAACCATAATGTTAATAAATTTTTTTAAGTCACTAATTTAACGAAATCCACTCTCAAACTTGCCCTCCGAAAGTTTTACGAAAAACTACTTTTGTAAATTTGAGGTAATAATTATATGTTAAGTTTTTACAAAAATTTAATTCGTTATTTAAAAATAAAACTACAGATCTATTTATTATGGTTTTATTATGCATATCTTAAACGTCTTTTCAACTTCTTTGCAATAAAATACCTATATAGATAGATAGGTCCAGCATGTCTAATCCGCAAGCTATGTGAAGGCGCAAGTGAAGTGATAAGCTAAATGAATGTGAATTGTTCTTGCCTGTTTCTGCAGATAAATGTCAAAACATTGAATTGTAAGGGTAAGGGACTACAGTCAAGGGTGATCACTCGACATTTGGACATTTCTCTAGAGTAATCGACAAGAAAAATACTCGTTCACTTAGTTTATCACTTCACTTGCGCGTTCACTTAGCTTGCAGAATAGACCGGCAGAAAAAAATACAAAATAAATAAATCATCAAATGGATCTCTAAATAATGTAAATATTTAAACAATTGAAATTATTTTTACAAATTTTACTTCAATTTCATTTCGAATTCTATTTTTTAATGTTTATAATTCTGTTTAAAAGTACCTATACCAGAATCCTTTCCATGATTAAAAACGATCTATACCCAACATTTCTCATTAGATCTGTCTGAAACAGCGCTGTTTTTCAAACTCCACGAAACCAAAATAAGTACGTAAACAGAAAAGCTATTAACATTATGTTGTACTGAAATGTTAAGTATGAAAATGTCGATTGTTTACAAAAATGGGTAGAATTATCCGCTTTCACTATTTTATTTGTTTTAGAGATGAGATCAAGCGACTGCTAGCAAGCGGATATCTTTATGCGGAAATCGCTGAGGAAGATATTTGGTTGTTCACGGCAAATGCAATCCGTTTTTGATGGTTCCGTAACCAAAGGGTAAAAACCCTATTACTAAGCCTAAGCTGTCTGTTTGTCCGTCTGTCCGTCCCACCTTTAAACGGCTGTACCTTTGGAACCGTAATAGATGGTCAGTTGCATTTTTACAAAATATGTAATGTTACGGCGGATCAACTAAGAAATAATTAAAAAACTAAAAGTAATCGTCGTGCCCTCCAACTAAAGATTCCTTCTTCTTCCCATGTCAATCTTTCCTACTGTAAGTCCTTCACTTTTCAAGCTGTCCTGCTGTGGAATGCTCTGCCTGCATCTATCAGGCAGGCTAAATCTCTTTCTACTTTTAAGAATCAAGTCTATACACATTATCTAAGTTTATGTTAACTGGTACGTATATATGTATTTTATTTGTAATGTTTATGGTATGTATGTAGCATTGTGTATTTATTGTATACTTATATGTAGGGATATATATTTATTTAGGTATATTTTATGTGCACCACCGACCCTTTTCAAATTCTTTAGTCCTGTCCATCCAAAGGTTGCCTGGAAGAAATCGCTCTAGGCGATAAGGCCGCCCATTACTGCCGTATATTTATTTTTGATATTAGTTTAAGTTTATTCTGTATTTTTAAGTGTGTAATAAAGAGATATTGTATTGTATTGTATTGTAATAACAAAAGGGCACCCCAAATTAAAAACTTATTTTTTAACGTATTTTTGTAATTGCTCTGATGTACAAGCGTCAAACTTAGCACGATTATACCACAGCACAGTTTTTATTTAAATTAGAACGGCGGTCAAGGCATTTTTGTAAGAAATTTGTTGTAGCCAGTTGCACTCATATAAACGAAACGTCATTCTTTCGAAATCAGTAAGCAACTGTGACGCGGAGTTTGACGCATTGATCTAAATAAGAATGTTCAATCAAGTTTCTGTCACAGTACCTGCCGACAGATTTTCCTACTCATTTCCGTTCTATTTACTTCTCTTTTCTGTGTAGTACACACTTTAAAGTATAACAACAAATAATAAATACTGGCCAAGTGTGAGTCGGTGACAAATTTCTGTCCATTACCACGTTATAACTGGTAATTTCGTTACTTGGACGACCTGACTTGAATGACACATTTTACTAATTTTGAAGTCGGTTTTTTTAATTGATAATTATTGTATTTTGTGGTTGTACGGAACCCTCAGTGCGTGACCCAACTCGCATTTGGCCGGTTTAATTGTATATAAAATAGGTCTACGTTTGACTCAACTCACATGATGGAAAGCGATGTTGTGGGACGTAGACCTAGAAGGTACTTATTCACTCTGGCCTTAAAAACACGAAGGTTATAGTTTTCCCCTATCGATCTCCAAAAGGGCCGGTTGGAAGCGTCCTGCATCCAGCGTTTTCTTGCGGTCTCTTTTAGGTCATCTGTCCATCTTGTGGGACCTATTTAACTTGCTTCAAATTATTTTTACTACTGACCGTTTTGTGAGATATTAGTGACAGTCGACGGTTTTGATTGTCTTTTCGTTGCAAATTTCAGTCAGTATCACCAGTTGGGCGACCTTCGAATTTAATCAGACGCATTCGACGTCGTCAAAAAGAGCGCCAGTCGTCAAGATCTTTCCTATCATTGGGTACGAACTCGTTTGGAAATGCAATGTTTTGGAAAACGAACCAGGGCAGAGTTTGGCGACCTCGTTCTCGTGTTCTAGTTATGTGTTGAGTCTTATTTGCGGGAATTTTATTAAAAAGGATCATATTTATCCTCCACAAAAATATATTTTCATACTTAATATCGCAGCAAATATATTGTTAACGAGAAATGTTTTCATACCAAATGTCTCAGTGACATTGAACAAGAAAATATTCTTGATGTTCAATTTATATTGAATGATCAAATAAGATATTTGATATGTTATCATTTATTAACAAAAGAGAATAGTAATTATGTATTTTGCAGCTACTATAAGTTACTGTCAGTTCAGAATAATTTTAAGATCGCGTACCCTTGGGTTTCTCTCACTTGTAGGTGCGAAATTGTAGGTTCCGATTATTAAATTTAATCCAGATCAGCGATTGCTAACTTTTTAAACCTGTCCCACTACTGGGCAAAGTTCTCTCCCAATTCCTTCCATAATATCAGTCTTCTACCACTTCCTGCCACCATCTCCGATACGAGTTAAGAATGAAGCGCCTGTGTTATTTAGGCTTTCCTTGCTCGCGTCGTCTATAAGGCACTCAGTGTGACGATCCTGTCTTATTAGTCGGAAATCTGCCTAGCGGCTATCTGGCTAGCACATGTTATGGAGCGCAGTGCGCTTTTGCGGACTCTGTCCATTCTCTTGATACCAAGCATGCTGCGTTCCAATGCTCTTTGGCAAACCCTGGTCTGAGCACCGTGGGTTAGGACGGGCAAAATACACAATTTTGTGAGTCTACGCTTCAGTGATATAGGCAGCTCACTCCATTAGCTTTCATAGACCAGTAGCTCCTCTAAGTGTTTTCGATGGGGCGCTCAACTTTTTGTCTTGCCAGTTCTCGAAAGAGAGTATCTGGCCTAAGTATGCCTACGTACTCATCAACATATACGTCATATGTTAGCAAATATACTCGTACATATAAACCTTGCGCACTATACTTGACACTATAGTGCGTTTCACCAAAGAGTTCCCTCGCCGTAATGTTGGCTCCCCTGCATGTGAAGTGGGAAGTGCAGGGGAGCCAACATTACGGCGAGGGAACTCTTTGGTGAAACGTACTATACAATTGTGCTGTTAATGATGACATTAGTCTTTAATTGATTCATCTATAGTCTAACCTTAAAGGTTGAATTCCGTGCATTGTGGCCAATTGCAGTCGCACGCGTCTGAAGCTTACGTCTAACGCACGTGGCTACGATCGGCTGTAATGCACGGAAGTCTACCTTAAGATGTTTATACTGTGCTCAGTTTTTGGAGCAAATTTTGTAGTTCAGGTGCAGTTGACGCACAGAGGACGATGTCATCTCTAAATATCAGTATGCTGAGTTTCCTGTTGCTGACATCAATCTTTTTGTAAACCATAATCCTTGAAACTAACGACTAAAATTACTATGGTCTTAAACTAACTTTTCTAATAGCCGTTAACCTTAAAAATTACGGACGAAACCGCCGGGCGTAGCCATATTGTAGTGTATATAGGTAAATACGCTCCAGAAAACCCAGTTATCTTAACCATCGAAGCGCGCAAATCGGAACGACAAGCGTTCGTAGTTCCAAATCAAATCTAGAATATTTTCTGCCAAACATACAGTCGATATGACACAGAATTGGGCCCTGAAAATGTAATATCAGCACTAAAGATTGCTAAATTCAGACCTACATTTTAGATCTCTTTAATGAGAATTCTCAGGTTAGCACGTGAAACGGGATGAAATTTGAAACTATAGTGAGAATCAGTTTGTTTCACATCACACATCATCAGCCAATTAACGTCCACTGTTGGACAAGGCCTCCCTCATAGAGAGCGGTGTTGCCATAATCCCCACGCTTGGAAGGCGGCTTGGGGATCGCAGTACGTTCACCGTGTACTATTAGGACGCTGCTGCCCATACTCCGGTGGTTCTGGTCGCAGTTTTAGGACATACCCGGGTCCGTCATCAGTTTGTTTAACCAAGAACAAATATTAACAAAATAGGTAGCCATACAATCATCAGTACATATATTGTTGGCGACTGGCCGAATAAAACCTTGTTTTCTTTTATACTTCAAAATGTGTTCTTCTAATATTCTGTGTTTTGGTTTCCATTGTCACCTTGATTTCACATGTTTTTCGTTGTAAAGTTTTATTTAAAAATATTATTATAAACCCGTTCTGACCATCATTGTGCATCATTTATCCTCATCCAATATACCAGCAGTAAATACAGTCCACCGATCGCTATCATATACATTTAAATAAAAAACCGACTTAACATAGAACCTTCGACCAAAATAAAAGAATGGACGGGCCCTAACCATTGAACTTGATCAGTAAAAACGAGTCAAAACCGTCGGACATATACTTCAACACCTAATTATAAAAATGTACAGTATATATGTTACAAAAAATTGATATCGGTTTTATTTGTGTATTTACACTTCGGTAAAGCATACGAATTCATAATTTTGTCAGATGTTTCGTTATCGCGTAACAATAGACTCGTGTTTCACTTCCTACGGCTAGAGACCGACTGAAACGAAATGAGAGCTGGCGCTCATTTTGTAATCTTCAAAAATGCTCTTCTACTGGGCCCGTCCATTCATTTTATTTTGGTCGAAGCATAGAACCGCATTTTTTTTTAAGTCGGTTCTAATAACCTGAAAGAATACAACTATCAGTCGATATGTACGTATAATTTTGAAATAATTTTCTTTCAAATCCTAACCGTTGAGGAGTTGTATCAGCTCATCATCAGCTCATCCATATGAGATGATGATTATCAAAAGCAAATACTTGAACAACTTTAGAAAATATATGAAAAACGTAATGAGTGCCAAACACCGTTTTAAACTATCACGGTTGTTCACTAAAGTTATATGATTATTTACGGGATATTTACCGTGGTAAGGTTGTGGAAGGAGCTCCCGATATTTACATGTGCGTACGCATATTTACATTAACATGTGCGTGTGTGTGTGTGTGTGTGTGTGTGTAGTAAACGCCTTGTGGAGAAAAATATGAAAATGTATGTGGTGCATTGGAACAACTCGAACTCTATTCAACCCGTTACATGCAAAGTACAAATCGATTTTACTATACAAGCTAACTCACACAGGTGCACTCGGTCCGAGCGTATTCGTATCTTAACAACCCGGCTTATAATGATATCGCAAAATGATGTCTCTTCTAGCCTACGATAAAAATGATTTCTCAAAAACGCTTTTGCCGCGAGCAAATTTAATAAACCCTAAATTGGGCAGCCAGTCCCTTCTACGGAATTCCGTTTCCGGTAAACGGTTATTGCGGAATTTTTTTTTGGAAGAAGTATTAAAATTGGTTTTTTGTTTGAATTAAACTAATATTTAATTTCTTCTTTACCTCTCTTTTATTGCAATTGAAATTACTGCACTCTACTATTGATCGACATTTTTTTTTGTTTATTATGTTATTGGAAGGCCGGTAAGTGCATATGATATTTTTGGTCCCGGAAAATCATATAATCTATATATATATATATATAAAAGAAAGTCGTAAATAATAAATAAATAAAAATCTTTATTTCATGAAAATTAAGCTAAAATGACAAATAGAAAAATAAAAAATTCTTAATGTATAAGTAATACACTTTAGCTTCTTGTAACAAATAGGTTGGTCCACAGAACCTACACTAAGCAGAGCTTGTGTTGCAGGATTCTGTATACCTTCATGGATCAGTAAAGAGCAGATAATTTTGAAACATAATCTATAAATAGTAAGATTATAATATTGGTTAAGCTAAACAAAATAAAGGTACTATAACTAAATAATATAATTGAACAATTTGTATAATATATATAAATGAGGGTGTATTGTGTGGAAGTATTTTGTGTGTGTGTTTTTTAGTCGTGTTAGTTACACTATTTATAACTCAAGAACGGTTGAACTGATTTCGCTGATAATTGGTGGGGAGGTAGCTTAGAACCAGGAGACGAACATAGAATAATATGTTGTAGCGAGGCCGAAGGCCGAGCTTACACCCGTGCGAAGCCAGGACGAGCGGCTAGTATGATATAAAATATCAACACGAAAACTGCTTTGTACTATTTTCAACGTTATTCCAAAGATAATGCTCAATCGGTTTGTTTTAATCTCGGTGTATTTACTTCAAAAACGTTGGAATAAGCGTAAGAAATAGCCGCGCGCTTTAGTGCATCAAAAATTACCCAGAAACCACTCTTATAAGGAAACCAAATGTAAGTTTTCTGGTACGAATACTGAATTCAGATAAAGATAGGTACAAGGCGAGCTGAAAGAGCGGATTCTTAATTTTATTTGAATGTAAATCGAATGATTGCAAATTAGAATCACGTCTCAACAGACGGCCGGAGGCTTTTTGTTTTCAGACATTAGAATAAATGAAAATTTCTAAATGTTTATTCATTAGAATGGCCTTGGAAAAAAGGTCAAGTCATGATCAGTCCATAGCACGAAAACTTTATTTTTTCGAAAAAAAGGTTACCATTTTCTTCTTCTTTTGGCGTTGCACGTCTTGTGCATTTGCCATAGATAAAGACAGAGAGAGAGAGAGAGATATTATTTCAAGTTTTATCAAATATCGTCAAACAAGTCATAGTCACAGTCAGAGTCACGGTAGAGTCCAAGTCATGCCCTAGTAAAGTGGTGATTTTGTGTAAATATATTAAAAAAAATAAAATTAAGTTGTAAATAATTATTATATGTATAAATGTGTGCCTTTTGTCCAATTCCCCTCCAACTCATTTGTGTTTGTTTATGTGTTTGTTTTCGTGTTTTTGTTACAGATATTAAAAAAAAGAAAGGAAAAAAAAAAGACAAAAACTTATAAATTCTCTAGCCACCGTCCAACTGTACAAAACCATACAATAAAAATTGCGTTTGGCGGTCTATCTACGTGACATTGGCGGAGTTGTGAGGCATCTTTACTTCACAATAGCCATAAATTAAGAGTTGAAGTTGAAGTTGAAGTAAAGTGGTGGAGACTTTACTAGGGCATGCCACATCACACACCGCACCGCACCACACCACACCATATTACATCACATCACGTCACATCAAACCACATCACATCACATCACAAACGAACACCAAAAAAATTAAACTAAACTCAATGTTGTTTATATATATATACATAGATTTTTGTCCCACATTATTCTAAGAATCATATTTATATCATGTCCACCAACTCCGATTGATCATTTCTATCCTATTTTCCGGCCTATAAGGAATTTGCTGAGAAAATATATAATTTTCGCCAAGTGTTTCCTGTAGTGCACTCGACCGACAAAACTAGGTTGATAGGCCGCAATCAGAGGGAATCTTTACGAGAGAGATATACTTCTTTGGGCACTCAAAAAATATTGATAAACTATACAGGGCTAGACAGAAATGCTGTAATAAGCCGAAAGGGGGTCACTATACTCATTCGTTTTACCTTAGAAGCAACCTCAATAATAATTAATTTTAAAATAGTTAATATTATGAATAAAGAATAGTTTAATTTAGTGATATGTACAGTTTCTACGTTGCGCTGTTTATAGTTCTTTCGTGACTATTTTTTAAATATAGATTTGGCCACCAATTCGCCTGATGGCAAATAGCATTAATGGAAGATTAGAGATATTTAGTAAACAACAAGTTGAGGCCATTTGTTGTGACACAGGACATTAATTAAGACCCCCTTTCCCCACTTTTAGCAATTTTAGTCATTCTACCACGTGGCTTACCAACTTCTGTTTTTTCTCCGAAGTATAGTTTTAACTGCTTCAAACGAGGGGTGAATAGAGTCCTCAAAGGTAGGCAACGTGTTCAGGGAACCGTAAAGGTAAATTGTACATAACATTTAAGTAGGTACCTTTCAAAAATTATAACTAAAATGTCAAAAATAGAAGTAGGGAAACGCACGACAGTCTGCAAGCGCTACAGTTTTGCTCCCCTAAATGCGACTTTAATACAATACATTTTATTATGGTCATCTGTAGTAACAGCGTTGCTTAAAAGACACATACATGCATACATTGTTAGTTTATAGTACATACACTACATAAGTGAAATTAACATTTATGAAATAAAATAATATAAGTAAATCTAAAATTTGGGTAACGTATTTTTATCAGGGAACACTCATTCAGGCAGAGTATTCCAGTCTAGCAGTTTGCACAATAGATGTGGAATCAAAGCGCTTCGTAAGGGTCTTCGGAATATCAACCATGAAACTATGTCGCCTTTTCATACTCGCCTTAGCCTTCCGAAAGCAAAATGGACAAATGGGAATTAGTTCATACAGATCTGATGCACACTCTCCGAAATATATCGGGTAACCGCCGCAGACAGCGCCATCGCCCTGGCTGCACTCGGATTCCGAAAATCCGCGAGCGACGTGTCGATAAGAATGGAGCCGTTCACCCCGTTCGAAGTATATACAATAGCGACGAAACGTATTGCTCCTAAGAAGAGTACTGATATTTATGGTTTATCCGCGAGCGTACTAAAGACCGCGATAGGCCCGGTGGCGCATGTTCTTTGTCACTTGTTTAACTCGTGTATGCGGGAGGGCATTTATCCAGCGTCGCTAAAAAAGGTAAAGATATGCCCTATACACAAAGGAAAAGGCAAGAAAGCGGACCCCAAGTCATACCGTCCCATTTCTCTTATCCCTGCCGTAAGTAAAGTGTTCGAAGTTGGCCTCAATAGAAGAATCCTCAACTTTTTAGTGGACCACAATAGTCTGTCGGACAGGCAGTATGCGTATAGGGGGGCCGCGCAATCACAGATATGGTGCGCGAGGTGGTGTGGCGAGTGTTAAGCGCGCGCGAATTCAGGGTACAGGTAGCCCTGCTCTGCTGTGACTTGTCGCGCGCGTTCGACACAGCCGATCACAGCCTCGTCGCAGACAAGCTGCAGGTTCACGGTTTTCGCGGTCCGGCTCTATCCATACTGACCTCCTTCATGTCCCAGCGAACACAGGTTGTAGTAGGTGACAGAGGGCGCGTCGAATCGACCGAGATGGAGAACGTGATGGGCGTCCCGCAGAGCTCCTGCCTATCCAACACTAAGTTCAGCCTCCTCCTGAATGACCTGCCGGATGCCATCGACGATGCTGAGATATACATGTATGCTGACGACGTTGCCGCCGTAATTACGGCGCCAACGCACGCCCAGCAGGAATCAAAGCTTGAACTCGGTGGTAAACAAACTCGACGGATGGTTCAGTTCAAACGGACTAGCACTGAACAGGGACAAGACCTGCTTCATGGCCTTTAATCTCAACGGCCACATGACAAAAACGTATTCGGTAGCAATAGGTCAAACTGCTCTCCAACAGGTCCCTTGTACCAAACTGCTAGGCTTCCACCTAGATAGCGCATTGACATGGGAGACACATGTGGAGGAGTTGTGCAAGAAGCTCGCGGGCTCATGTTTCGCCCTCAGGCGGCTCGCGAGCACTGCCACTCGCAGCGTCGTTCGTACGTGCTACTTCGCAACTGTCCACAGTGTCATTACGTACGGGTTGGAGCTGTGGGGCCGCGCTGCCGATCGTAATAGAGGTTTTGCAATGCAAAAGCGAGCCGTTCGTGCCATATGCGGGGTACAAAGTGACGTCTCCTGCGTTGAGCTGTTCCGAGAGCTTCAGATATTGCAACTGCCCTGTGAACTCATATACCAGGTTGCCCTGTTCACTCTCGATACATTTCAGCGCAGGGGCGTGTAAAGTACGTTGAATCTGCAGAGCAACGTGAAGAAAGCGCAATTAGTAACGCCGTCGCACCGGCTCGTAAAATCAGAGAGATCAGTGTATATCCTAGGGCCCGCGATCTACAACCGCTTACCCGCTTCCATCCGGGATGCACCATCCACCGCGTGCTTTAAGACCAAGCTAAGAGCTTGGCTCTTAAATTTTTTATTTTATAAAATTAATGTTTTTTTTTTAAGTTAAATGATTTTTGACATTGTTATTCATTCATATTCATTATTATTTGTTTTATTGATAAAATATAATTTAATTTTATGTAACATAATAATACATAATAAGATATTAGTAAGATATAATTGTATATACAATTTTGTAGAAGAGTGTACTGGAGGAGATTGACTTGTAACTATGGAGTTATGAATAAAGATTTGTATTTTTTTTAAACCGATACACTAGTTACTTTGCGACGATGTTCAAGGCTAAGAAGCTTTGTCTGAACTAGGGATTCCATGCTGATGAGCTTCTTATGAAACGGTTTCACCGTGTACTAATAAGAGGCTGCTGCCCATCCTCAGGTGGTTCAGGTCGCAGTTTTAGGACATACCCGGATCCAACAGCTAACCTTACCTAATTTAACTGCTATACCGTACTCA
Organism: Agriopis leucophaearia; assembly: GCA_949125355.1. Taxonomy (NCBI): domain Eukaryota; kingdom Metazoa; phylum Arthropoda; class Insecta; order Lepidoptera; family Geometridae; genus Agriopis; species Agriopis leucophaearia. The sequence continues at coordinate 10,030,870 of OX421284.1, read as the reverse complement.
CCGCTGGCTGGTAAAGGTGGTACCGTTGTAGAGACTTCGGTAGCCCTTTTCAAAATCAATCAATAATATAAATAGAGGGTAGAGTTCCCATTAGGTGATGAGCATACTATTTGCGGAGTACAATGGCCGCAGGAAGTCGGGTAGCCGGAATGAGCGTGCGGCAACATAGGTGTGTAGGCTTACCTAGGTACATACTCGGTACAGTTGCTAGGTGTTACATACAAACAGTATGGATACTATGTTGTTTACATTATGTTGTCGCCCTTGCTTTTTACCTACGTATATTTAAGTCGGAACTACATTAGCGCCACCTATATAATCATTGTTGATTTGTATAATTTGTATTGATTTGACTTCAGCACGTTATTTGAATGATGTTTAACATAGAGGGCGCTGGCGTAGCACCATCGACCAATCAAGGACCGTTACTAACGACCTGAAAGATGGCTTGGAGGGGACGGTTGGTCGAGGGATGGTGCTGAGCCGGCGACTGACATCACTTTGCATTCTACATTTGAACGAATAAGACGATTTTAGTAATTGCTAATATAAAATAAATATAATTTCTGTAAAAGTGATTCGTAATACTTATAGACCTACTTTATACACTCGAGTTAAATATTGGATATATAGGGTATCCTTACAGTTATACAGGAGTTACTACAGGGAAAGAGAAGGGTAAAAATTCTCACTTCAGTGGGAATTACGGCGTAAGTAAGACAAAACCGTGTACTTCAACATGCTTCAACTATCGTTTCAAAGCGAGACGACGCGCGACGCGCGCGCAATCACCCCGAAAAATACCACCGAATACAGTTGATACTACATATTCGGAGTAAGGGGGCATCAATTAATTACGTGAGGCGTTTGGGGGGGGGGGGGTCAAGCCAAATCTCACTCAATCTCACGTGGGGGAGAGAGGGGGTCTCGGCAAATATCACGTAATATTTTTTCCCGCAAGAAATACTGTAAAATTGCAAAAAAACTGGGCTAAATTAGGTAAAACATGTTTATACATATTTTCTCCACTAAAATATCGTTAAATCCTATACTTACAACTTATTACATACTAATACGTTATATACAAAATACAAGAAAATACACATTTTTAAAAATCTCACGTGAGATTAGGGGGTGGGGGAGGGGGTCGAGTCAAATCACCAAAAACACCTCACGTAATTAATGGACGCCCCCTAACCAGCTTAACATTTGTTATGTCTGCTGTGGGCTATTTACACTCGAAACCGGTTTACGGAATACCAATTAAGCCATTGCAGATCATGACCTGGGGGGAAGCTTTTTCTCCAGCAGGTTTAGCACGGGCCGTGGATAAATTGTCTTTCCACCGTGTTAATCCGCGCGTAGATGCGACATAGCTAGAATTATACGTTTGTCTCTTTTTCGCGGGATAAAAACGGTGGCAAGACAATTTGTCCGCGGATTGTGCTAGGCCTGCTGGGGTACAAAATTAGATGGGACTGAGTTTCTCTGTCCTCAGTTTTGGCCTCTTTGTTTTTTTTTTTTCGAGTGGGAAATTTTCCAAAGTTACCCGGCTGCATTGGGGTGTTGCAGCCAGGTTATGTGGGATTGTACCCACTAGAACCCCCCCGGTGCCCAGCCTTAGTGCTTGACAAGAGGTCTCCGGGATCTCCAGAGGAACGCACCGGAGCCCTCAGCACTGCGCTACGGCTCCTCCCGAGACAACTGCGTGTTGTCCCAGCCCCTCTACTCGCGACAACGTTGGTCACACAAAGTTGTTCTCTCCCTGGGCACGCTTTACTGGATGGTCAGACCATCTTTTGACCCAACTTTGACCATCCCGAGCCCGGAGGTCTCCTTTTAGTAGGCTCTTACTACAGGCAGGGGTACCGGTGCCGTATTCTATTGCCCCGGCGCTGGGCTGGGCAGGGCTGATCCTCAGTTTTTGCCTAGCCTTAACCGGATTACCTGTTATCGCTGAATTGTCTCGGGAGTCTTCGACCTTGTCGGTAGGGAAGGTGTGTCTGTGTGGGTAGCCAGCACAATATCGATAGTTATCAATACAAAAAACCGACTCATTAAAATGACAGAACTGGACCAAATTTAAATAGGATCACACGGGAATCACCAGTATTCAAATAAAAATAAAAAAAACAAAATTACTCTAAAGTTCTGAGGTCACAAACATAAAAAACAAAACAGTTGAATTGAGAACCTCCTCCTTTTTGGAAGTCGGTTAAAATGAAATAATTGCCTTGAGTGGTCGGATGGTCGGATTGTCGGCCGTTTCCTCGTGGTCAAACTAATTTGTCATACCAGTATGACCACGAGGATATACATGTCCTCATGGTCCTAATCTCACTTCTGCACATCCTGCGAGGAAAACAAATGTTAGACTATTGTCCGTACTGTTCCAGTTTTGTAGGAGCCCCTGGCGCCATGCCCACCTGATATTGACGCTTCTTCAGTCAATAGCGCGTCCGTTGTGGTCACTTTGACTACGCTGTGACGTCACTACTTTGGATAACTCGAACTACCCGTTTCAATAGTGAAGGCATTGAGGTACAGCGGTGCCTTAACTAGCTTCAGTGGACTGATTTGGAATGATTTTTTTATTGCCCTCTTTTCCTATCTAGCAATTTTGGTTATTCTAGTTCAGTTTGTCTATTTCCATGGTTAGCTTATAATTATATTAAATTAATATTATAAAATTAATAAAACACTGTTTTAAACTATCACGGTTGTTCACTAAAGTTATATGATTATTTACGGGATATTTACCGTGGTAAGGTTGTGGAAGGAGCTACCGATATTTCGGCGTAGTTACATGCACCATGTTCACGGGAAGACTAGATAGTGAGTCTTCTCAGTAGACTGATAAATACAATTGTTGCACTAACATCTAGCATAATATTAATAATGTATCAGTCGTACAATAAATATTTTCTAATTCTGATTCAAAAATACCACATATATAGAAGTAGCCAAACGCACGACTGTGTGTAAGCGCCATGGTTTTGCTCCACTAAATAAGACTTTAATACAATACGTTAAGCTTTATGTTTGTCTGCAAATAACAAATGTTGCTTAAAAGTGGGAAAACGTTGCCTTAACGTTTCATCCGACCCGCGGTAGCAAGTTCCAAATAAATTTGTAGCCAAATGCTACGCCGTAGGCAGCTTCATGAGTTCAAACGTAGCGCTTGCTACGCGGCGCTTGCTAGCGCCTTACATTTATAACACCCCCCCCTGTTTGCGTCAGGGGTTAAAAAATGCGTATGTTTAATTCAGGGTATAAGCTACCTCCTTAAGAGCCGTATTACAAAGGAGAAACGATTACAAATTGAGAGGTAATCCCACTAATATTTTATATGTGAAAGTTTGGATGGATGGATGGATGTTTGTTACTCAATCACGCCAGAATGGCTAAACGGATCTAGATGAAATTTGGCACAGAGGTAGATTATAGTCTGGAATAGCACATAATACTTTAAAAACGGCTGGACCGATTTGGATGAAATTTTGTGGCCCTGGAGCGGGTCATAGTTGCGAGGCCGAACACCGAGCTAACACCCGTGCAAAGCCGGGGCGGGCCGCTAGTAAGTTATTATGTAAAAGAACTAAAAAGTACCCTGTCTACCCTTACGATGTACACTATCATCCTGCTAGATCAGCTTAGCCATTTAGTCGTGAAAAACTAACAAAGAATTTATGACAGAAACTGAATTTTCTATAGATCTTTCTTTTTGATAGAATTAGAATGCCTAAAATAGTTTTCGTTGCTTTTTCCGTCAAAAAATTTGAGCCCTCTCACATTTGTCTTAACCAATTCCAATTGGCTTCATGGAAATTGGTTTTACTATTGTAAAGCCAATGTTCAGTCAACAACTTGATTCACTTGGTTGCATTTGCAATATAAAATGATATCGAATAATATCTAGAAACGAATAACAGCGAGGGTTGTTTCGAGATATTTCAATTTACCTGTTATTTTATGTTTTCCAACGGCTGATTTCTTTTTGATTTGTTGGTCCCTCATATCAGACAAAAAGGGAGATATGCCTCTAAAATATTACTGATCGTGTTCAAAATGATTTTGTGCTATATTTTAGAAATCTGCTGATTGCTCTATATAACTCTACATGCGTTGGCACCCGCCACGCAACCTTACTACACATCTCTATTGTGTGTCTGATCTGAAGTTCTACCGTTCCGTGTATTTCAAACTGAACAATAATCAGTCAGAATTGATCAGTGACCTCATGGTATGTATTCTATACAAGCTTGAAAAAGATACATGAAAATAATTCTAATTAAACTCGTAGAATCAAAAACATGCCACAAAGAAATTTTATTCGTGACATCTTGGTTCTTATTAGCGCCATTCGCATCGTTCACGCTGTTGGCATGATTCGGAACGTGACCCTATTAATAACGTATGGGCTCAAACTTAGTTGCAAAAATATGCTGCTATATTTTACTATGCTGCACAAAGCACATTAACTCTTATTAATATTAACATTATGGCATATTTCAGTTTCCGTTCCCAATTTCTGTAAATTGGTCGCATTTCGAATAGTTCGCATATTTCAATACTGAAAATTCATCGTTATTTATATGGAATTACTTCCAACGGTAATTTCTCTTTATGGCCCATTTAAAGTTGTTTTGTATCTGTTTTGTGTGTGATATGTTTGACAGTTTAAATACTGAAATTCAAGGATTCTCTATGGAGGTGATCAAAGAGAATATTACTGCTTGGTGGTGATCAATATCCGAGCATTTTAATTATTCAAAATGGTGCCAGTTTTATTCTTTTCTCTTGCGAGAATTTTGGCGTCCTACGACTTGTGCATTTGCCAGTGTCAAGCATTGAAATATTTTCAAGATTTAGTCAAAACAGTAGTCACAGAGTCAAGCATAGTATGTCACGGTTAAGTCAACGTCAGGACCTAGTAAAGTGGTGGAATCTTTACAAAATGCTTCTATAAATTTATTAAATAAAATTTGTTTATTGAGATAAAAATGATAGGATCAATTATTATATACCTCACAATTATTATGACAACATCACGGAAATAAATGTGTCACGTTATGTCACTTTCGCACAGTCTATCACATTCACGAACCTTCAATAAATAATAATTCATCATTGTTTTATTACACAGCAGTCGAAGATACAGTTATGGTGAAACGTTGCACTTTGGCGGGAAAATCAAATTTCAAACAGTTTTTTTGTCCTTGTAGCTAGGCCGGGTAATTATTGTGAAATGGCATAGTGTTCGCGAAAATAGTTGGTCGTTCTTTACATTATCATGTACAGCTATTAATCAGTTACTCACCACATTACTTACATTTGGCAATAAACTGTTTGAAACAGCATAAATAAAGCGTTTCACCCCAAGGTGAAACGTTTCACTTTGGCGGGAAATTCAAATTTCAAACAGATTTTTTGTTCTTGTAGCTAGGCCGAGTAATTATTGTAAACGATCATGATGTTTGCGCAAATTGAATATTATTCTTTATAAATTCGCGTAAAGTAATTTATCTCCAATGCACATTATTACTTACATTTGGCAATAAACCGTTTGAAACAGCAAAAAATTGTTTATTGACAAATGGCTCCGAGCATTTCGTTTATTTGCCAGTAGTTACTGAATAACTAAAATTCAAAATGGGGAAATATGGGCCAAAATAACACACAGTCACAGTTAACTGTCGAACAACATTAACATATCGGTAATGGAGGTCAACATTAATAGTTGACGATATCTATTATAACTTGAAACTATTGACTAGTTACTCTATGATCAGCTTATACAGGATTACGCATGTAACCTTTACTAAGGCAAAAGGAGGTGTATTGTACTTATCATTAAGCACTACTTTTACTAAGGGACTAAACCTAAAATCTCTAACGAATTTATTTAAGCTATACACAATACTGGAAGAGGAAAATTAGATCTTGATCTAAGATTAACCGGGAGCTCACTTCATTTTCAAAAATCTTTCAGAGCGCTAACCAAAATGCTGGCGTGTATCTGGTTCAACGCATAAGCATTGCCATTCAGCATGGTAATGCCGCCAGCATGCTGGGTACGCTGCCAGCTGATAGTGGGCTTGAGCATTTGGATTATCTTTAGACCTTTAACGGTCTATGGACAGTCTAACTGTTTATTTAGTGTTAGTTTTAGCTTGTATTTTGTTTAGTTAATAAAGGAACATACCCGATAAAAAAAAACAATTTAGTGATGTTATTACTAGTTTGTGTGTATACCGCGAGAGACCAGCGACCCGCAAGCAGCACCAGATCATGAGTATGACTCATGTGCCAGCCATCGCCCTCCTCAACCATATCTGAGGGAAGAGAGCGACCCGACACACGACGCCGCCGCAAGAAGGAATAATTATGTAGAGATTCGATGCCATTTCTCAAAAACGGTGAAAGAAAACATCGTGAGAAAACCGGTGTGTCCAAGAATAGACATGATTATATTATGAAAAAGTTCAAAGAAATATCACATTCACCAACGTGCACGGGCCAGCATGGTGGATTAGAGCTTATGCTCTCTCTGAGAGCAGGCCCGAGTTCCAGCAGTGGAAACAAGATAGGATGAAAATGATGATGATGATTATCTATTCTTAGAGATAAAAACACATCAGTCATATGACTGCACGTCAGAAGTGAAAACTTAAGTAGTAATTCCTATTCTACAAGAGATGGCGCTGTTTTAAAATACACGGTATAGCGTGACAATGTCGCGAGCTCCGTGATTTTTGTTCAACCAAAAGAAGTTTTACTTCAAAAAGAAAAACAGCGAATTAAGCACTTTCATAAAAAGCATCTTCGTATACATTTTATAATAGAGAAAGAGCCGAATTTGCTTCTGAAAAGCAATAAATCTGCTGATTTGCTAATTTTCAGATAAACTGAAAATAAGGGCCACTTATAACAAGAAAATCTATGAAATAAAGTTGAGATTGATAACCTCGCCTTTTGTGAAACCATCAAATATTTTATGACAAAACGGATCGAAATGAGAACCCTTTTGAAATTGGTTAAAACAAAATACAATGAAATCTTTGAAATTTTAACACATATAAATAAGTATAAATTTTATATTAAAAAACCCTGATTAATATAAGAGCTGATAAACTTAAACAGTTTTTTTTATCAATTTATTTAAGGATCAGTAAACAGTGTACAAGAAAATATAAAACTAGAGAGTAAGTAAATAAAAATAGTTAGTTGTGATACCAGCATCGTTGACCACGGGTTAATATATTATATAACAGATATGAACATGGCGAAAAGAAAAATAATAAAAATTTACATCAAAATACTAACTAGTGCTTCACAAATATGTAAGTTTAAAAATATTCCGTAGGTAACCACTAAAGTTGAAGATGAGGAGAAAAAAACAAGTTATGCATGATTATCACAACATCCCGTTGCCGGCAGAGAGACCATGGGTAGTGCCGAGGAAACATATCCAAGGCGTCTTGGGAAAGACAGATTATACATTAAATTAAATTTAAATTAAGAGCCAGAAATACATCATGAGGAATGTTTGCTGTCACCACTACCCAAAACCTCCAGCACTGAGCTCCGGAAACCACTAGAACTATGTCGATACTGTTAAAATGATCGTTATAACATTTAGTTATACGATACGATGGAGATCGCTCACCCGAGTTGGTGCGACAGGTCGAGGTGTAAAAAGTCTTAGCTTCAATTCGTGAGTTGATTCTTGATGGAATCTTGTAATAAAGCTTATCCACCAACTCGGGGCAATCATACCGATTGTGACAAATCTACACTAATATTATAAAGAGGAAAGATTTGTACCTATTTTTGTATGTTTGTAATCAATAGGCTCCGAAACTACTGAACCGATTTGAAAAATTCTTTCACTGTTGGGAAGCTACACTATCCCCGGGTGACATAGGCTATATTATATTTTGTAGCGAGGCCGAAGGCCGAGCTTACACTCGTGCGAAGCCGGGGCGGACGGCTAGTATCATATAAAAGCATAGCACTAAGTTGCAGCCTTCTTGACTTCAAGTTGATTAGGTTATATTTTTTAAGCAAATCATCATATAACATATAGCGACGGATACATTTATAGTTCATACAGCGTAAGAATTTCTTTTGTACCCTTTCAATATCTTTAATATAGCATTTATAGTAACGGTTCCATACTCATAGGCCCAGTCGATAGTTCTCAGGTCACAAACATTAAAAAATAAAATAAAACAGTCGAATTGAGAGCCTCTTCATTTGTGGAAGTCGGTAAAAAAAAAAACACGTTTAGCAATTATTATTGAAGATGGTTCAACTGAAATTATAGTCAGGGTACTACTCGTACATGCCTATAAAAGACATTTTGCACCCACTAAGGCTTGGTTGCACCATAGTAGTGATTAAAGTTAAGGTTTATGACAAATTTGACAGTAACAATAACGCCGACTTCAGCAGTTACTGCGAAATGCGTTGCACCAGCGTATTCACTAGCATAGTTAAAGTTACCAGGGGCCTTACCCTTAGCTCGAAAAGTTGACCCGCATAGGTGTTATTTGTCTAAACGGTACCATCAACTACGATAAGCGGTAGTTATTTGATAGCCGCCAAGCTTTGCTATTTTCACGCACACACGCATAGTAAAACGGATTTTCGTTTATTCAAGTTAGACGCTTTTAAACGATGCAGCTTAAATGAGTTGGTTAATTTTAGGTACCTATCAGGTACCTACTAAAAGTTGGCTCGCAAATGCGAAGCTAGGGGTAAGGCCCCAGGGTTGCAAGTCAAATGAGACCTTATTTACCCCACATGTATAGCTTGAGTTATATTTTATGTATCTGACAGATATTTAACAGAAACAATAACGATATCCAGCGAAGCGTGGGCTGTTACGGTTAAAGTTAAAGTTGTGACGTCATTACCAATTGTGTCAGATGGTGCAACAATTTTTTTGTCTAACCGATACTTTAACTGAAATGTCGATGTTTGTTACAGCTAAAGTAAGAAGTAAGAAGAAGAAGTAAGTAGTATTCAAGAATTTGTTTCTTACTATCTATCTCCTGGGTTCTATTGTCAGATCAATTCGATTGGTATCAATTAATTGAGTGGTCATCCGAATTACATATTTGTACAGCCCTATTCAGCCAACCTCGCTGTGGATCAGCAGACGCCTACAGTATGAGAGCACCCGAGGTAAATATCTGGGACATTATTGCACACACGGTCATCTGACCCTAAACTAAGCAAAGCTTGTAATATGGCTGCCAGAGACTGATATACATTAATATATATTTTTAAATAGATTTTAACACCCAGACATAGAACAAACACAAATGTTCATCACACAAAATGTGTGTCTTATAGGTGGGAATTGAACCCACGCCCCCAAGCGCAGAAGGTAGGTTCACTACCAACTGAGCCACCTGGGTAGTCGTAGTAACCAGTGTTTCGTCCACTGTGAACGCCCTCGGGCGAGGCATCTGGTGACCAGCCTGATGGTAGCTGGCCCCTGGTGTGGAGCGGGTGAACTTCCACGGGCTGAGGGTTCCGGTCCAACGAGCCGTAGTCAATTAGTACCCCATCTGGTAGTGGTAGGACTCTTTTGCAGAGTCCGCCTGGGGAAGTATCACACCTTGGCTAGTTATTCAACCGCCAAGCAGTAGTGTGCAAACACTACTATGTCCCGGATTTAAGGGCAATATTTCCAGCGAAATTACAGGGCACACCGAGATTTGACATCTTATATCTAAGGGCGACGTGGGCAGAGCATTGCCATCCAGGGTTTGGAACTGTTGAAGTTCAAAATTCTGAGTGGCGTTGAGCTGTTATGGGCAAGCGTGAAGAGCCATCAGGCGAGTGGCTTCATTCTTCTCGTCAATCAGTATATATATTAAAAAAAAAAAAAAAACTATGAGCCTTTCTTCTCTGCGGTGCTCTTTGGTGGTAGAGTTAAACCTAGGCTCTAAATAATGACTGATTTTACTGAATATTTATTCATCTTATAAACTAAGTTAACCTACTGTACACATTTATAATTATTTAGATGTCTGTCGATGTAGACTGCTAAATCAGCGCTTGGTTAAATTTCATCGCTCCGTCCGGCGACAGGGTTGTTACCACTCCTTGGAAGCGATGACCCATCATCGCCGACCGTGCAGAACCGGGCGTAATACATGTTCAGTCAGTACGACCACTTGCGAAAAAGTTATCGTTACGCAAACGATAGCAAAATATATGAAAAATTTAACAACGCCTCTATCGGACGTGAAATGAAACAGATTTTTTCATATATTAGCTATCGTTTACGTAACTTTATATTTTCGCAAGTTCTCGTACTAACCCCACTATTCGAACAATAATGTACTTGTTTCTGTTTTTGTTATGTTTATAGCTTTCGTGTTATTTTCATATTAAGTAGATAAGTATTCCCTTATGGCCACCATCCTGTACTAAAATCTCTTTTGTCTTGAATACTGAAAACTGTTTAAACCCAATGGAAAACTATGAAAACTCCAATAGAAACTCGACAACCAGCGAGTTCAAATCACACTACATTCTACGCGCCACGGACGTGAATCAGTCTTCTTTAGCCAACCGTCGACGCTACATGCTTTGAGACGCGACCGTGCAGCCGAAATGAAAACTTTTCGCGCTGCATTAAAAAAAAGAAACTGAAATTAAAAATATACTTAAACACTTTTTGGTATTCAAATTATGACCTTTTTTGTGTGGTCGAAAAAGTTTATTCGAATTGTTTCACGTCAGTTTCATTCGTGCGCCTAACTTTTAAATTTCAAAGCCTTCAATCGAACCTTTGCGACTAATTAGTTTTTTATTTGAGTTTGAGAAGTTGAAATTTGTTTTCTTTTTTAAAGTGTGAAATTAAAAAGTAAGCACTCCATGTTTTTTTATGAAGTATATAATTTGGAAGTTTGTTAGTGAATAAAGAACTGTATTTTTTATGGTGTTGTGAACATTTTGAAGTTATAGAAGAGAGTGTGAAACAGTTAGTGGTTTTGAATCACTGCCAACAGAATGAAAAATGTGAGTACCTAGTTATGGTTTTCAATAATAGTCTAAATATCACTTTATGGTTTATTTCCACGAAATATACAGCGATTTAGTGAAAATAATGTGCACTAATATTAACATTTTTAAGTTTCTATGTAAAAGTCTGTTTTTCACTCAACTTCGGTGCTACGTATGACTGAAAATACTTGGAATTTGGCGTGAAGAAATTGACGAGTTAATGTTGTCAGATTTTTTTTCATCTAGAACAACACATTTACTAGAACTTGGCGCTAGAAATCATTTTTTTTTTTAGATAAATCTAAGTTTGATTCCTAAATCGCTTTACAATAAGTAAGGTCGTATTAAAAAAAATACTTGTGATAATTTCATTTTCATTTTATTATCTACGGACATCGATTTAAATGTACTATGTACTCTAAGGATGACTTATTTACCGAAATGGATATATAAGAGCATGCTTAGGGCGTTACGGCCTACATTGTCGATGCGCTCAAAGGCTAATAAAAGACATGAGTCTTTAGCACAAATGGCTTATTTTGTACTTAAATAAATTATATGCAGTTTCGATGTTGTACAGGATAACATCGGGAGGAAAATGTATGTCCAAGAACCTTAGAAAGTTCACATACTTATAATATATACCATTCACCAACATGCACTGGGCCAGCATGGTAGATTTGGACTCATTCTCTCTCTCTTTCTCTCTCTGAGAGAAGGTCTGTGTCCCCAGCAGTGGGAATATAAAAGGCTGTCATGATTGATTGATTGATTGGAAGTTTGCGTGGGTCTTTTATAAAACACACCCATTTTATTCTCGACTTAACTATCTGTCCTCGCCTTCGGCTTAGGCTGATAAACGTTTCTAAATGGATTGATTTATGCCTCTTTTTACCCATCAAACATCATCTGTTTTTAGGGTGCATACTAAAAAGGTAAAAGCGGGACCCTATTACTGAGCCCACGCTCCGTCCGTCTTTCCGTCCTACATGGCTGCATCTTTAGAATCGTAATAGATAGCAAGTTGAAATATTCACAGAATATGTAGTGTTACGGCGGATTACTTAACTGAAATTTTTTATCATAAACCTCATCATCATCAGCCAGAAGACGTACACTGCTGAACATAGACCTCCCCTTTAACCTCCACACTGAACGACATCCTGCCATCTGCATCCACTGGATGCCCGCGACTCTCACGATGTCGTCGGTCCATCTAGTGGGAGGCCTACGTTGCGTATTCCGGTTCGTGGTCTCCACTCAAGAACCTTTCTTCCCCATCGGTTATCATAAACCTGCGACATAAATATTATATGAAGCTATTTTTGGCAAATAAGTATTTAATTAATAAATCAATCATTCTTTTGTACAAGCACGTGTTAGATAAGGAAATAATCAACAGCAAATGGCAGGTAGAAATACGTGACGAAATGTTATTTTAATAATCTAACATTAAACTCTGATACAATTAATAATAGAGTTCAAAGTCTGTATATCCATTAGTTCATAGGTAACTAAGATATGACACGGTTTAATATAATTATCAATACGAAAAACTGACTTCATAAAAATGACCAGAACTGGACCAAATTGAAATGGGACCACACGGGAAGCACCAGCTTTCAAATAAAAAAATAATCTTCAATATTGGTCCCACCCAATCGAAAGTTCTGAGGTAACAAAAAAATTCAGTCGAATTGAGAACCTCCTTCTTTTTGGAAGTCGGATAGAAATTAATAAATATCTGGGACATTTTTGCACACACGGTCATCTGACTCCAAACTAAGCAAAGCTTGTAATATGGTTGCCAGGGACTGATATATCACACTAATATTATAAATGCGAAAGTTTGTGAGTGTGTGTTTGAGTGGGTATGTTTGTTACTCCTTCACGTTAAAACGGCTGGACGGATTTGGATGAAATTTAGAATAGAGATAGCTTATGTCCTGGATTAAAACATAGGCTACTTTTAATCATCATCACCGATTTTCATCACCACGAGGGTGATACCGCGGGGCACAGCTAGTGTTCATATATATTTTTAAATATAAGTATAATTAAATAAAAATATATATTTTTTTTACAAAAAATAAAAACAGTCTTAACTGGAATAGGTTATATGACTGTTTTACGAAACCATCTCAAATTGTCTATTATATATGTACAATATATATGTACAATGTATACATAATAGATTGCTTTCGCTACCAAGGATGTTGCTATAAGGAGGTATATAACGCAGGTGAAACCGCGAGGCGCAGCTGGTATTATAAAAAAGAACTCTTGTGATTTAATCCTCATAATTTTCAGTATTTGTGTTTTAAATGGCTGATCAAATTATTAAACTACCACGTAAACGCTCCTTTTCATAGGTACGTATGAGATCACTCAGTGACGTCACAAGTAAGTAAACGAATTCTTGCTCGTCATACGATTGTTGCTTTAATTTACTATGATGTGACGTCATAAGGTCATTCGACCTACATAGAGCGTTTGCTGAAGTCTCGTGATCAATGAAAAACATATTTATATATTTTTTATTTTCTGAAAATCAGCTGTTTTTTGCCTTTTAAAGATTATCAGCTATTTAAAAATAAAAAGGTATCTAATTATTTTTCTGTCCTTATTTCTACGATAACCAAAAACAAGGTTTTTTTGAATTTAAAAATATCTTTTTCCAACAACCGTTGATCAAAATGAGCCCAAACACTGCCAGTCTACTATTATCCATCGAAGAGTACCGTTTTCCAGCGTTTCCATCATCAAATCAGCTTGCTGTCATCATAATATTAGCATGGGAACTTGACAAGTTTGCCAAATTTCAGCTCAAATACTTTTACTTGCAAGATTTGATTACAGACAGACAAGACGTCGGGACAGGTGAAACTAATAGTTGATTGAATCAGGCGTTACCTTGCGGAAGTCCATTTTCAAAACTGTTTTAATGATGAATTTCTAGAAGCAGAGCTGTAGAAGCGGAATTACACTAGAAATTCATCATTAAAACAGGTGAAACTAAATATAAGCTTGTAAAAAAGGTACCTCCTTCGTATTTTGTAGTGTCAAATATATGTGAAGGATTATTCTCTGAGTTTACCTTAGATGACGGTTATTTGTGTCTAAGCTAGGATTAAGTTATTTACTTTACAGCTAGACAGAAGTTTCGGGGATTAAGTACTTACAACCTACTTAATTCTAATGTTAATTAACGCGCAAGTAATAAGTATGTAAGTTTGTTCTTCTTTTTTAATGTATGTACCTAATTAAGTATTCGCTTTTTGTGACTGTTAAAATTATTTAATTTGCTATGGCCTACCGCATACCGCGTCAATCAGGTGCATAGATTAGCATAACCTCAAAAACATATTTAATAACCTTGAGCTTTGTAAATTTTGTCATACTCTCTCGACTAATGAGAGAGCAAGGCGAAATTAAATGTAAGGTATTATAAGGATGTTTTCGAGTATATATATATATATATATATATATATATATATATACATAGATATATATACATATAATACCAATCAGAACCAACAAGCCACAGAAATATTGATGCAAAATACACTACATATACATTACACGCAAACATTTGCAAAACGCGGGCCGGACTCAAGAACATTATATAGCTAACAGTGCTAACATAATAGTGCTAACAGATACTATTAGATTGTATCTGAAATGTGACGGCACAAAATTTACGACCCCTCCCTACCCCTTGTCAGTCACACTTCGTCGACCCCTCCTCCCCTCCTCTTTATGTGACGGAATTTATGGATGGTCCCATTGAGTATTAATATTCAAACACACCAGACCAAGTCAAATCATTTATTATTGTATAAAACAATTTGCCAGATGTGTCATGTGGTTGCAGGATCTGAATTTGATGGAAATGAGGTATTCTGCAGCTCCCGCAGAACATTTTTGCCATTGCCATTTAACTCTTCTTTTTGTGGCTTTCTTTTCACTTGGTATGTTATCGCTCTGAAAATTATTACATGCAAGTTACATAGATATATATACTCGAAAACATCCTTATAATACCTTACATTTAATTTCGCCTTGCTCTCTCCATATATATATATATATATATATATATATATATATATATATATGTCTATTTAAGTATGTGTGCGGCGTGGGTTCAATTCCCATCTAGGACAAACATTTGTGTTTGTTCTATGTCTGGGTGTTAATATCTATTTAATATATATGTATGTACACACTGATATACATACATATCATATATATGTACGTATATCAGTCTCTGGCAGCCATATTACAAGCTTTGCTTAGTTTGGGGTCAGATGACCGAGTGTGCAAAAAAGTCCCGAATATTTATTTTTTATTTATTTATATGGTAATACCAGGAAGAACTTATTAAAATAAAAGCGCTCGGTAAGCTTTCGGTACCGAGTATCTTAGGTATACCAAGTGTGCGAATACAATACCGTCTTTCCTGCTGCACCGACAAGTCTGGAAAGGGCATTAAAATCTCCTTATTATCCCAGTATACGCTAGGTCTCTTTTCGTAGAGGTGTCAATAGTAAATTGTAAGCCAGTGGCTTCGAAAAATTATACATAGCGTAGAAAATTATACTCAATAAACGTCCGTAGTTTCATATTTATACATAGTATATATATACAATTTATATAGAAACAAAACTATTTTAACAAATCCAACCGTATGTTTTATACATTTACGGCTCAGTTCTCTAATGTATGTTCGATTTGCACAACATCGTCAAAACTCGTGAACCGTCGCGTCGTTGAGCAAGCGAGACGGCGATTATGTCTGAATCGCAAGTGGGAACTTCTCTCCCGAGAGAAAGAGACAGTTTTCTCTTTCTCTCCCGTTGTTCAGACGGTGGTTCGTCAGCCAAGTTGATGGCTGTTACGGTGTGTTACGGCTTGTGCAACTATCGCGTGACTGTGGATCTAATCTGGCTGCGTATTGAGTCCAGACAGATTGAGTATTGCCGCGATTAGCGCGTCATTGTATCTTTGTATTTTTTTTATCGAAGACCAGTGGTGTCATAAATTTTGGTGAAATTGCGTAGGACGATGCGCGACATGCTCGAGACGCCCACTATCTGACGTGGAAGTACTGCAATGTCGCCCACGTGTTTGTACTAACTAGCAAACTTATTCTCAGGCAATAGACATTAATTCCGTAATGTGTCTCTCTCACTAAGCTGCAAATGAGAGCGATGGACAAAACTGAAACAATTGGTGAAAAAGCAACCTTTAATGTACTCTACAATTACCACACTGTTGGGTGGCGCGCAGATATCTCGATCGTGCGTTTCAAAATTTTTGAAGATATATATACCATTTGGATTTGGGGACGTAATTTAACTAAAACTAATGAATTTACTATAGTCACCATTTGGAAATTTCCACAATAAACTTAAGAATATAAGTAGATATGAAAGCACAGAGTGTGAGACTTTAAAAAAGTCGCTTTCCACGTCTTTCTGTGTGTATTTCCGCTTACTCCTTCTAAACCACGCAATGGACTTCGATGCGGTTTTCATCATCAGTTAGATGATTTTTCACGGAAAGTTTATATAATATGTATATTATGATAAAACTTAAGTGCGAAGCCGGGGCGGGTCGCTAGCTACACATATCCAGAACAAAGTTTTAGATTAATATAATTAGTTTTCGCGGCGGAGTTCAGATAAAACATATTGTTTTGAACTCGTTCGTCAAAATAATTTGTTTACAATATTTGTGACGTCTATATTTTATGAACAAATTAGTCTTTCGTTTTTTTTTTTATTCTCCAATTATCAAAATTACGTTTCATTGTTTTTTTTTTGCGCGAAAGAGGACAAATCAAATTAAAAATTACATAACATTATATTTTTGACTTTATATTATCCGGAATGAATTTATTCGCCAGAGAACCAAAGATACCGACATACTCGTAGCTCATATTGGCCAGTTGAAATGGCAGTGGACAGCAGTTTTTTTTGCGATTTTTACTTTTGATTGTTCATTTTCACGTTTTCGATATAAATTACAAGAAAACAGTCATTGATCAGAGAAACACTAAAAGGTTTTTAACGGTTTGATATACGATTCGATGTAAAGAGAATTTAGATTTATTTTAGCTAGATTTATAGTCTGAGTTTGGCCACAATAGTTATGGGTGAAAAAAGATAACATTAGACGAAATGTAATTTATCGGTAACCTATATTATACATATTATCGACAACCGATGGGGAAGAAAGCTTCTTGAGTGGAGACCACGAACCGGAAGACGCAGCGTAGTGGATGCAGATGGCAGGTTGTCGTTCAGTGTGGAGATTAAAAGGGGAGGCCTGTGTTCAGCAGTGGACGTCTTCTGGCTGATGATAATAAATCTATATTATATGTAAACATCGTGTCACGGTGTTTGAGGTCGTACTCTTCCGAAACGGCTCGATACATTTTTAATGTATATATTATGCCGTAATCCCCACGCTTGGCAGGTGGCTTGGAGATCGCAGAACGTTCCACCATGAAAGTAGGAGGATACTGCTGCCCATCCTCTGGTGGTTCTGGTCGCAGTTTTAGGACATACCCGGGTCGTAATTTGTCGGTTGATTTTTTTGTACGGAACGGCCCAAATCATACTTTTAAGGGTTCCGTAGTACTACAAGGAACCATTATACATTTGTTTTGTCCCTCCGTCTGTCCGTACATCCTGCCTCCTTAGAAACTTTTAACTTTTATAGTTTTTAATAAGTATGTATTTAAAAATATATATATGTACGTATATCAGTCTCTGGCAGCCATATTACAAGCTTTGCTTAGTTTGGGGTCAGATGACCATGTGTGCAAAAATGTCCCAGATATTTATTTATTTATTTTATTTATTATTTATTTTGTTAGCTACCCAAATAGACTGCCTCATCCAAAACAAATGTTTCGTATTTGTAATAGGCGAGAAGATTTGATTTGTTAAATTCAATTGTATTTTAACAAGAGTGATAAAATTGTATTGTAATTGAATTTTAATTATAACTGATGCACCGCGTTTTCACCTCCTTGAAGCAACCTCCTTCGTAGCGCTAGCGACAAGAACCTCCTTGGACTTAGATGACATTTTTTTCTTTGGTGTAATCAATATTAATGTATCAATCAATAAAATCATTGTTTTTTTTAGTTAAAATATTATAACACAAAAAAATTGGTTGATCCAGGATCCGCTGGGCTAATCAGAAGATTGCCTGAAAATTTCATTAAAATCGTACCAGTCGTTTTGGGAGTCCATACGACATATATACTTACACATACGCCTTTTATATATATATATAGAAGATAGATGATGGATTTGAATGTATTTAAATTTAGTTTTTATTTTGACATATCTTTTACGTCAAATATGGGTGTTTCTTCCAATTTCTTTAAATTATTATGATAGTTATGTAGTCAAGAAAAGATCACAATAAGAACTCTCTTCGCTCGGTCATCTAAAAGCCTTTTCAGTACATTTTCAAGAGGTTTTCAGTAAACTCTATTTTACCCTTCGACCAAAATAAAATGAATGGACGGGCCCAGTAGAAGCGCATTTTTGAAGATTACAAAATGAGCGCCAGCGCTCACTTCGTTTCAGTCGATCTCTAGCCGTAGGAAGTAAAACAAGAGTCTAATGTTACGCGATAACGAAACATCTGACAAAATTATAAATTCGTATGCTTTACCGAAGTGTAAATACACAAATAAAACCGATATCTATTTTTTCTAACAAATATACTGTACATTTTTACAATTAGGTGTTGAAGTATATGGCCGACGGTTTTGACTCGTTTTTACTGATCAAGTTCAATGTTTAGGGCCCGTCCATTCATTTTATTTTGGTCCAAGGTTTTACCTATGTTTGTTAGCAACCTAACTCATGTCTTAAGTGATATGAATGTCTGTAATTTTCTCCGTGCCTATTTGGCGGGAGATTAATTTTCTTCTTCTAAGTAAGAACAAACGCCGGAGTTCTTGCAAATAAGTGTAAATAATTGTGTTTAGGTCTTGGTTTTTCAACACGACAGTGAAAAATAGGAACTAATTATGAAAACATGAAATGTATAACTCTTTTTAACAGACTTCCAAAAAGGAAGGTTATCAATTCGACTGTTCTTTTTTATGTTTGTTACCGCAGAACTTTTGATTGGGTGAACCGATTTTGATGATTCTTTTTTTATTTGAAAGCTGGTGCTTCCCATTTGGTCCCATTTTAATTTGGTTCGGTTCTGATGAAGTCGGTTTTTTATATTGAGAATTATTATTTGATTATCCTACTTATTTTACTCTCAGACAAACAAGGGAGATATGGTTAGATGGTATTATGGATGCAACGTATCAGGCCTCAATCAGGCTTGATATCTTAAGTAGAACTCAGCCTGCAGAAGACCGTGTTACTCTTTTTAACTGACTTTAAAAAAGGCGGAGGTTATATGTTCGTTCTGTATATTTTTTTATATGTTACGATTTCTCCGCCAATTATGAATTGATTTTGCTGATTCCTTTTTTGTTTGGTAGGCCATACTTTTAAATTGGTCCCATATAAATTTCATCAAAAATCGGATCTTGGTTTTTAAATTAAAATATCTGATCTAAATATGTCGTCCGAGTAAACGAAAATGCTTGTTTGCATGTAGACTATAAGTTAGTGCATTAGTGTCGCTTCAAGTTTCTTAGTGTGCGTGAAGAATGATTAAGTGAACCTTGTTTATATTTTTTGCGTTAAACGTTTTAGCGGTAGGTATATAGCGATTTTTTAAATGAAACACGGAAATATTCGAACATAGCTACATAAGAAATGATACAACGCCATATTTACAGCCCCTCATAATGGTTTCGCTAACAGCTAGATCCAACTAAAGTTATTTCATCATCATCATCAGCCAGAAGACGGCCACTGCTGAACATAGGCCTCCCCCTTTAACCTCCACACTGAACGACATCCTGCCATCTGCATCCACTGGATGTCCGCGACAATGTCATCGGTCTACCTAGTTGGAAGCCTACCTACGGTCTAACTAAAGTTATTTAGTTATGTTTTAAACTGTCACAGTTGTTCACTATACTAAATAATTATTAACGTGATATTCACCGTGGTAAGGTTGTGGATGTAGCTGCGCTGAAATATTTGGAGCTCTATTCGGAACCATATCTCGGTAAATATCCCGTTAATAATATAATTATATTTAGACACTGTGATAATGTGTAAAAATGTGATCCATTAGTAGGTACTACTAAAAGAAACTTCACCTACTGCTTCATTTTGTACTGTGCCATATTATTGGCGATGCATTATCGTCGAGACTTGCACGTGCCTCCATTCTCACGTCAAGTCGTACTGCATGCAAATTTCACGTTCTCCTACTGACATTTACTCCCTGTGACCCTGGGTACTATTCAACACTGATATAGAAAACTAGTTGTGCCCTGCAGATTCTTCCACAGTTTTCATGTTTTTACAATTTTTCCTGAATTACAGGTTTCCCTCAGTACGCAAGTCCAACTTGCACTTGGCCAGTTTTCATACTATCTAGAGCAAAACCAAAAATACGTTTAATGTATGGGAACAGTTTATTTATTAAAAAATAAATTATAAGGAGAGCAGCGGCGTCCGTGTCTCGTCTCTTGAATGTGTCTTACGCCCAACGCTCAATTCGAATTATTCGCTGAGAGCCGGAATATAAACCGGAATCACATTATGAAGCCTATTTCTTCTTTTTATTCGTACAGTCTAAGTTAAAAGGCTTCCAAGACCGAGTATTGAGAGACCTGTCATCTGATTTGTTCGTGGAAATCCTGAGTATTAATGTAAGGAGTTCTGTAGAATGATTGAATTACGTGATGTTATTGGGTTTGCATTTCGTTCATAAATTTTGTTAGTACAAAGCAAATAATTCGATCTATCTACTGATATATTAAGTTAACAGTTTTTTTATTGGTGTACTAAAAGAATGATATAATATTGCTTGCTTTAATAATATAACTTACTAGCCGTCCGCCCCGGCTTCGCACGAGTGTAAGCTCGGCCTTCGGCCTCGCTACAAAATATAATATAGCCTATGTCACCCGGGGATAGTGTAGCTTCCCAACAGTGAAAGAATTTTTCAAATCGGTTCAGTAGTTTCGGAGCCAATTCATTACAAACATACAAAAATAGGTACAAATCTTTCCTCTTTATAATATTAGTGTAGATGTGCTATGAAGACCTATGTAACATTCCAATAATAGGTAAACTCAGCATGTTAACATAAAACATAATATTTGTACTTTCTGTATCTATTTTCCATCTATATTTTGTTTATATTTGAATTTCTTATTTGATTTCTTCCACTTTTATTGTGCGAACCAAGTTTGTGAAAGGCGCTGCCTGAATGAGTTCTCCGATAGGTACAATGTGAATCTGAGACGTGGTCCCAAACTGTGGGCCTTTTGGAAAAACTCAGAGTCACACAACGGGCAATGGAGAGAGCTATGCTCGGAGATTCTTTGCGCGATAAAATCCGGAACGTAGATATTCGCCAAAGAACCAGACTCACCGACATAGCTGTCAAAATTTTCTAGTTGAAGTGGTAATGAGCAGGTCACATCGCTCGAAGAACTGATGACCGATGGGGAAGAAAGGTTCTCGAGTGGAGACCACGAATTGGAAGACGTAGCGTAGGTAGGCCTCCCACTAGATAGACCGAAGACATTGTGAGAGTCGCGGGCATCCAGTGAATGCAGATGGTAGAATGTCGTTCAGTGTGAAGGTTAAAGGTGGAGGCATAGTTTCAGCAGTAGACGTCTTCTGGCTGGTGATGATGATGTATTTCTTTTTGCTTCGCCGTAGTCAGGTAAAAATAGCGGGAAAAAACACGTACCTATTATATTTATAAGTAACTACCTAACAAATGGGTTTCGAAAGAAGCGATGACTGGTCGAATCTAAAGCACTTTGTTCCCTTCGAATTCTTTTTTCAGCCGAGTGTTTCTTTACGAGTTTTTCACTTTCAGGAGCCTTGGGCATTTTAAGTACCTCAATTACAGTGTTATTTTTTTTAGGAAGTATTGTCTATTTATGGATTGTTGACCGAGCGAAGCGAAAGTGTCAGAGTATAAGAGAACTGATTGCTGTAGGTATGTATGTTTGTATTAATTTGGTCCATGTTAACCTCATCGTCACCCTGTTTTTATTTTTATTTTACACAAGAAAATGTATAAGGGTTACACATATGGACTGTACTTGGCCAAAAGGAGGTCATTGCACTTACAATTGTGTACAACTTTTAATAGATTTCTTATAGATCAACGTGTTCCATCCTCGGAAACACCGTCGCTTATCATCTTGAGATGTATTCTATAAAAATCTTCGCTGGAAGGGAAAATGTCAACATTACCACGCATGCTTGGGTTTTGGCCAAAGTTGCGCCAGGTACGTACATAAAATAAAAATAAAAGCGTAGGCCCGTAACGGTAGATATTATGCAAAATCGGAACAGCTGGTCCTGCCATTTCTGCTTTTCAATTTGGACACTCAAATTGAATTCAAAAAGTGAATAATTTAATATTGTATTTCTTCGTTTCTCTTTATTATCTCTCAACCAAAGTTTTTCCATTTTTCATACTTTTCTAAGTAAAGCTTTATCTTCTTCTCGAAGCTCAGATAAATTCATTAATATAACACTATTTCATATAACAAGCGTCAATGTTAATACTTATCTATACTTATCTACACTAATATTATAAAGAGGAAAGATTTGTACCTATTTTTGTATGTTTGTATGTTTGTAATGAATAGGCTCCGAAACTACTGAACCGATTTGAAAAATTCTTTCACTGTTGGGAAGCTACACTATCCCCGGGTGACATAGGCTATATTATATTTTGTAGCGAGTCCGAAGGCCGAGCTTACACCCGTGCGAAGCTGGGCTGGACGACTAGTAATATTATAAAGAGGAAAGATTTGATTGTTTGTTTGTTTGCATCGAATAGGCTCCGAAACTATTGAACCGATTTGAAAAATTCTTTCTTTGTTGGGAAGCTACACTATCCCCGGGTGACATAGGCTATATTATATTTTGTAGCGAGGCCGAAGGCCGAGCTTACACTCGTGCGAAGCTGGGACGGTCGACTAGTTGTATATATATTGTATAATTATTATTTAGTTTTATGTGTAATGTAAATTTGAAATGTGTAGTGTAAACGCTTTATGCTTAAATGTTATTTCGTTAGTTTTATACAGTTTTCGTTAGTTTTATTTTTCGTACATAATATATACAGTACATAAAAATTGCACGCCCGCAATGGGTAAACTGTTGACACACTACTTAAGTTATAATGAACATCTTTTGTACACAGTTTTTGCAATGAATTTATTCTGATTCTGATTCAAAAATATAATATAAATATAATATAATATGTGGGACATTATTGCACACATGGTCATCTGACCCCAAACTAAGCAAAGCTTGTAATATGGCTGCCAGAGACTGATATACATACATATATATTTTTAAATACATACTTAAATAGATATTAACACCCAGACATAGAACAAACACAAATGTTCATCACACAAATGTTTGTCCTAGATGGGAATCGAACCCACGCCCCCAAGCGCAGAAAGTAGGTTCACTACCAGCTGAGCCACCGGGGCAGTCGGTATTTTAATAACCTTTCATAATAATAATTATGAAAGGTAAATAGGTAAAAAAACCTCGTACCTTGTGCAAAGGTTGGCCATAGCCATTCAGCGCGGCAATGCTGCTAGTATTATGGGCACCTTCGCACAGGGTGTAAGGGGCGGGTTATTTGATTAAACATATATTTTTTTGTAATTTAAATTTTAATTAGTAGTTATTTTGTTTAGATTTAAGATTTCGTTTTTAGTTATGAATTTAAATTTTCGTTAATTTTCTGTAGTTAGTTATTAATTCCTAGAGGCCATTATCAATTAAAAAAAAACGAGCACACAAAATTAATAAAATATGCAATTTCGGTTCTTCGCAATATTGTCATCAAAGTAACAAAAAAAAAACAGTTATTTTGATTTAAAAACCAAACTACTTTACCAATTTGGATGAAATTTCTATGGGACCAATTCGAAAGTATACCCTTTCAATTAAAAAAATAATTTTCCTAATAGGTTCATAAATGACGGAGTTCTGAGGCAACAAATATATAAAAAAAAAAACAACCGAAAAGAGAACCGCGAAGATCCTATAATAAGTCCTATTCCTTTTTTGAAGTTGGTAAAAAAATATGTGAAATTAATCATAAGTTGTAATAATTTCTCGTGATTAATACATACTGTGATTAAACACTTTTAGTGGATTTTATCGCGTGTAATATTTTCATCATAATTATCATCAGCCAGAAGACGTCCACTGCTGAACATAGGCCTCCCCCTTTAACCTCCACACTGAACGACATCCTGCCATCTGCATCCACTAGATGCCCGCGACTCTCACAATGTCGTTGGTCCATCTAGTGGGAGGCCTACCTACGCTGCGTCTTCCGGTTCGCAGTCTCCACTCAAGAACCTTTCTTCCCCATCGGTTATCAGTTCTTCGAGCGATGTGGCCTGCCCATTGCCACTTCAACTTGCAGATTTTAATAGCTATGTCAGTGTAATATTTTACCGTATTATAATTCCTGACGTTTCGAACACTTTGCAGTGTCCGTGGTCAGGTAGACTAAATGATGGATGTCTATAGAAATGTTGTGAAATTATTTTCAAGTACTGTCGTTGATTTTCAATTAAAACGTTTCCTATGTACGCAATAATCGCGCACAGTGTCCAGAGGTCTTGCAGTTCTGCGCTTGGCTTGAAGATTTATTATAATTTGATGGATCTCAAGCAGAAGGCGCTTACCAACCATGTTCTTTAAATTTCAATAGCCTTATGTAGCTTATTATATACCGGTGTTCCTGTGGTCAGTATTTGAGGATTATTAAAATGAATGTAGTAATTAGGGTTGTCAAGGACATGCTCACAAACTGAAGTGGGTTTTTGAAGCAGCTGAACACTTGAAGATAGTTTTTAGAATTTTTGTTTGTTTGTTTGTCCACACAAATCTCCGAAACCACTGGACGAATTTAAATGCGGTTTTCACGAATATGCTTAGCTATGACCAGATTGAAGAAAAGGCTATGTTATTTTGCACAAGAGCCGGATTAAGGGAGGAAAAAACGGTTGAAAGTTTATATGAAAATCTATGCGTACGAAGTCGCGGGAAACAGCACTAGTAACTAAATAAAAACTTAAACCAACTGGCGGCTGGCACAATGCTGGCGGCATTGCCAAATTGAGTGACAATGCTCAATTTCTGTGCGAAATAAAAGCCAGCATTCTGAACACTCGACGCCTCCAGTAATCGCCTGGCCAAGTCCCGATAAAGTCTCAAAGCGGCCCCTACGGACCCATATTCTCCACCCCAAACGGAGCAAATATGTACACCCGGTCAAGGTGTACATATTTGCGCCGTTTGAGGTTTTTGGCTTGAGCTGCTGGAGCGCCGGCCTGAACTGATGTTTCAGGAAGGTGAGACGGAGCCATTGTCTACGCATGTTGCATCGAATAAGTTATATTAACTCAAGGAAACAGAAACACGATTTATAAATACTGATAGGAGATTTACGCCACACCAAACAGAACCAAACGGTTACAGATTCACACACGTACGTTTAAAATTTATTTTGTACACCGATGTCACAGAAAAAATATATGAGAATACCTGCTTTTGTAGTTAAGTAAAATTTTAATCAAATGTAATGCAAGCGTGTTACATCTTCGACTATATCATCGCTTTCCACGAAGTGAGATTGTGGCAAAACGCTAGACAGTGGTAAAAATAATATACGTATACAGAAACAAAAAACAAAACATCAGTGTGGTGACGCTTATAGTGAAATTGCTGAACAAAAAGTGATTCAACATCTAATATCTCAGGGTGAAGAGCGCAAAGTTTTAAATTTCCGGGTGCAACTGAACTGTTATGAGCAAGCGTGACGCTTACCACCAGGCGATCAAAATTCTTGTACCTCAGTTGCATAAAAAAATTAGTTCGTTCTGCAAACTTGCGGTGCTGAACATTTTTTATCATCATCATCAAATCAGCCATAAGACGTCCATTGCTGGACATAGGCCTCCCTCATCGATTTCCAAAAGGACTGGTTGGAAGCGGCCTGCATCCAGCGTTTTCCTGGGGTCTCTTAGGTCGTCTGTCCATCTTGTGGGTGGAAGTCCTACATTTTTTATGTCACAGTTTTAAAATCAATGTATTATCAAGTCAAATTAAAGTACAGACTTCACTTACTTCAAATCTACATACTGTGCCATTCAACCATTCCGTCCCCGATATCCATCTATCCCCATTCGGAAAGGTTAATATCCAACCTTATTCGCTCTATTTTGCTGTAAAATTGACATAATGCTCGCACTAAACCATACACATTCAACCAAAAGTGCTTTCTTTACGACTAGACAAATAATTTGGTGAAATAACATAACACTGGTCATTAACTTAAATCAACATCATTTTGTTCTTAAGAGAAGTATCTACCGCGTACTTGTCCATACAAAAAGAAAAAGCTGTTTTCTACCTCCTAATATTATCCGATTTCGGTGTTTGTTTTTTTTTCATGTATTCAACTCATTATTTACTAGGCTTACACGTCTTATTTTTCCAGTTTGTTTTATCACTGTAATGTAGCATTTAAAACAGCCATGTTTTTGCTCTGAAACTATGTCTATTAAAAGTCATCATATTTTAGAAACCAAAAACTTTTTTGAAAATAATAAAACGTATAAGCCTAGAATACATTTTATTCGAGCGATTGACACCAATAACAAAACATTTTGTTACAATTTAGGGCGTAAAAAGAGGTATGCCGCAGAACTTAAATTGTAACAAAAAATATACCTAAAAATCTCACGAGCAGCAATTCTCTCTATCGGGCAAATAGGGGGTCGGGCGGAAGGTAAGACTTTACTTCTTTACTTACTTTACTTCACACAGACAAGCAATAGGGATGCTAACGGTTATATCGACACTAGAGATGGGAAAGTAATCAAAATTACTATGGCTTTACTACGGGTAGTGAGTTTAGATGTGTGCGCGCAAGTACGCACACACCGAAGCTTACGGTGACACACTGCTATAGATTCTGTGACGCGGCTGCGGGGGAACGTTGAGATAGCAATACGTTTGCCTAATACCTACAACGCGAAAACAGTGTTTGGTATAGACTCCTCTTAATTTAGTTTGCACACGCAGGCTTTTATCATATACTTAGACCCAGCAAATTTACTGTATAGACCTCAATCGCAAGTTCACCGACTCTGTGCGTCTATTTCCTGTCATAAGTTGGAGCAATGCTGCCCAACAGATCCGATCAACAAGTTCGTACAGTTATATTATGTTTATTAACGGGATATTTACCGTGATAAGGTTGTGGATAGAGCTCCCAATATTTCGACGTTCCACCACCACGGGAAGACTGAAAACATCGAGTGGTTGGTTGAAACGTTCAAAGTTAGGTGCAGACAAAACGATCTACCCTCTTTCTTAGTCTTTCAGTTATCACTGGAATTCGACCTCGAACTAAGTCCTGACGAAACGGAATATCACTACAGTCACAAAAATACTCGGCCAAAATCACTGTATCACTGCGTATGGTATTTTGATATAATTTTAGTGAATAACCGTATAGTATAAAACAGTGATTATCGTTCGTGCTCAAATGTCTCCGTTGTTTATGCACTTTTGAAACTACTTATACTGCTATACCGCTTAATAGTCCATTGAAATGTTACAATTTAAGGACCGAATATTGCATTTTTTAGAGGACTCAATTTTATTTTTGGGACATGTTTGGGGAATAAAAATTTCTCACTTTTTTGCTTATAACTTCATTAATTTTTAATTTAGGGCAAAAAGTTTTAAACACATATTTGTAGGCAAAACAATTTGCTACAAATTATGTCTTAACAAGTTTTTTGTAAGACGCTTAGATTCCGCGATATCGCGAAAAAAGTGTTTTCACCCCCTTTTTCTCAGATGGCAGCCGAGGGACAAGGGTCGCGACCCCACAAACTTGAGGTTAAGCTTCTATTGACCACCCAAACATGTCCCAAAAATAAAAATGCGTCCTCTAAATAAATGCAAAGCTCATGTAACATTTCAATGGACTAACGTAAAAACGACAACTAACTTAGAAATTTAAGACATTTTACAATCATTTGATATCTTTAACAAGTGGATCACATAAAAACCGACTACAAATATGTATGAAAAACGTAATAATAGCCTATAACATTTGAGCGTTACCCTCGATTTCTCTAGATACCATCTTCAGATCCTGACTTGGTTACAATGGGACCAAATTGGGGGTAGGAGAGAGAGAAAAAATAAAAAAGTTTTTTTCTGAAATCGGTCAACAGTTGGCGAAGATATCGGTGAATATGCATAAAATGCTTTTTTGAAGTCTGTTAAAAATGTGGAAATACGTGAGCGCAATAGAGTACGCAATACGCAAGAAGCAAGTGGTCTTGACGCATCAAATTGCCGTTTTATAGTTCTTCCTGTCATAAGCAGTCTTGTCATGGAACAGAGAAGTTGGTATATGTTCCACGCTGTGGTTACATAAAACTTTATTTATAAGGCGGACAGAACAGAACAGAGGCTCTGACAATGGACTAGTTATGACTTGGCAACGAGCCGTTCGTTTAAACCACAGATTTTTATCAGAATAGATCCCGGGAGCACGTACTCGTAAAATTGTATGAAAAACCAGCGTGCCGCATTTTTTGTCACTACTACAACGCCACTAGAGTAATTTAGTAGACTGTCATTCGCTAAGCATGTTATTTGTAAAAAATTAAACATTAGGACACATGCCTATCATAGTTTTTTTTTTTATATAATCTAATTTGAATTAAGCATGTGCTCGGGCGGCGAGCAGCGCCGGGCGCCGAACATGTATCTGTGGTGCTCTGTGAGTTGTTGCCGAGCGGGATGGATGGAGGATCACGTCTGCGTTGCTCCTCGCTTGCATCTATTTGTTTGATAGCTGAACACGTTACGACAATATTTTAGAATTTTCGTTTGTTTGTTTGTCCACGCACATCTCCTAAACCACTGTACGGATTTAAATGCGGTTTTCATGAATATGCTTAGCTATGACCAGATTGAAGTATAGGTTATGTTATTTTGCGCAATAGCCGGAATAAACAAACATAGGAAGTATTTAACACAGCTCAGCGCACATTATGAATTTGTTGCGCTACCGCGCAGCCGACACAAAAAAGTTTGTCAAAGATATTTCAACTAGGTTGGTCCTCGCCCCGGGGGATCCTAGAGCTGGCAGATACTTTAAACAAAAACTAAGTATTGCCATACAGCGAGGCGATTCTGCCAGTGTTCTAGGAACCCTGCTGGACGGTGGTGATCTCGACGGAGTTTTTATTTTGTAGTACATGTTTTTTTTGTTCTCGTGTGTAGGTAATTTATATTTTAATAAAAACCCTTATAGCCGGATTAAGGGAGGAAAAAAGGTTGAAAGTTTATATGAAAATCTCCGCGTACGAAGTCGCGGGCAAATAAGTAAATAAATAAAGTTTTATCACTGAAATAACGTAAGACAGGGCACAGATATGCAAAGTAGATGAACTCGCAGTGTCTGTATAGATAAAGACTTGTGGCTTGGACAGATGCTATAAGCTGTACACTTAGGTTATTATTCACACCAATACACTCCAGCTGCGTTCAGTACCTCAACTTGGTGATCTAAATATATTAGTGAAGTTTAGGGGTCGGTCCGTTCAGTACTCACAGATACGAACGTGTTCCATTTTTCACATACACATGTCTGTGACTATATAACGTGACAAAAATGTGTGGTAATACTGAAGAGTATGTATGTACCGGCGTTGCCAGTTTTTTTTCCAAGCGATTCGGGATTTTTTTGAGTGAAAACAGCGGGATTTTTTTTTGTCGAAAGCGGGACATAGTAACAAAAAAAACGTATAAGATCGGAAGTTTTTAAATATTTATCTTTTTATTTGGGTTCAAATTACGTTTACGTGACAATAGAGAGCAAAAATAGCCATAGAAAATGTATTTTAATAAAAATATGATATTTTAAATCAGATTTACACTATCGCTGCACGCACGGTTGAGTTATCCCCGAAAAGCGGGACTTAGCCTGTCCCGCGCGGGACATTTAATTTTGATTTAAAAATCGGGACGTCCCGCTAAAATCAGGACGTCTAGCAACGCTGGCTATGTACCATCATTATTAACAACTTTTGCTAATGGACCAAACAGGAACCCGTAAAAAAAAAGTTCCACTGACAACGATCATCAACACTCGATAAAATGTATGGAACAGCTGTTTTTTTTCAGGATTCCATGTTTGGTCTCATAGTAAAAGTTGTTCATAATGATGAGTACATACATACCCTTCAGTATTATAACACCTTTTTGATATATGTTGTATAATCAACTCTATGACGTTACTCTATTCCAGTCTGGTTTCATTTGTGTCTCATAATTTGTACTCTATTCCAGTCTGGTTTCATTTGTGTCCCATAATAGTTCTCTATTCCAGTCTGGTTTCATTTGTGTCTATTAATTGTACTATATTCCAGTCTGGTTTCATTTGTGTCCCATAATTGTACTCTATTCCAGTCTGGTTTCATTTGTGTCCCTTAATTTGTACTCTATTCCAGTCTGGTTTCATTTGTGTCCCATAATAGTTCTCTATTCCAGTCTGGTTTCATTTGTGTCTATTAATTGTACTATATTCCAGTCTGGTTTCACTTGTGTCCCATAATTGTACTATATTCCAGTCTGGTTTCATTTGTGTCTATTAATTGTACTATATTCCAGTCTGATTTCATTTGTATTTATTTATTTCTGGTTTTATTTGTTACAATATTTTGCATTAGCTCACATTATATTACCTACAGTAGATGTCAATTAGATTTTTAGTAAATTACTCAAAAGGAAGGGTTTACGACGGTGCTCGAGGCTTAGCAGTTTGAGCTGTTAGCGAAGAGAAAGATATGATGTATCTTTGTGAGATAGCAGCTCCTACCACATTATCCATTATTTAAACTACACTGTAGGTCGTTAGCAACTGTTGGGTAAATCGGGTTCAATATTTGTGGCGGCTCGGGTAACATCGTCGGGTAATTTATCAAATGGGGAACTGATACGGACATCCGAGCCACCCGACCGAACTTCGCGTAATAAAGATATACAGGTTACGATATCGGATTTTAGGAAAACATTTATTCAAAAACTTGTTTTAAACTAACGAGCGAATTCAGAGTTAGTCCCTTAAATATGTTCAATGATAAGTATTAATGACCCATCGGATTAGTACACATTTTCCGCATAACCCTGTATCATCATCATCATTTCGCCATAGGACGTCCACTGCTGGACATAGGCCTCCCCCATCGGTCTCCATAAGGACCGGTTGGAAGCGGCCTGCATCCAGCGTTTCCCTGCGGTTTCTTTTAGTTCGTTTGTCCATCTTGTAGGTGGACGTTCTACGCTGCGCTTACCAGCCTCGTGGTATCTATTCGAGAACCTTTCGGCCCCATCTGTTCTGCGTACTGTGTGCCCGGCCCACTGCCACTTCAACTTGCTAATCCGGTAGGCTATGTCAGTAACTTTCGTTCGTCTACGGATCTCGTCATGTCTGATTCAATCTCGTAGAGAAACCCCGAGCATAGACCTCTACATAGCTCGTTGTGCGACTTTGAGCTTTCTTATGAGACCCAAAATGAGTTATCACGTTTCAGTGCCATATGTTATCGTGTGTTAATGTTAAAATATTGTGCAAGAAGTCTCGATAAATATTAAAACATATGTTCAAATCGTAAAAGTTTAAAAGTTACTATTGCTAACCATATGTTATCACTGGCAACACACACTGAAATATTTTTTGAAATTGAAATTATAAAAAACCGACTTTATATAAATGTCAAAACTGGACCAAATAGGACCACATGGGAAGCAAACACCAGCTTTCAAGTAAAAAAATAATCATAAAAATCATTTCACCCGGTCGAAAGTTACGAGGTAACAAACATTTAAAAAAAACAGTCAAATTGATAACCTTATCCTCTTTGGAAGTCGGTTAAAAACATTGGTCTTAAGAGTATTCAGGTCTGTTTTTTACCGACTTCAAAAAAAAGGAGAAAAGGTTCAATTCGAACCGTATTTTTTATTTGAACTTCATAGATTGTTGGGTCCATGCATCCATATAAATCAGCTTGTGTTGTCAACAAGGTGGTGGTCATTCAAAGGTAGCAATTTTCCACAGCATTTAAAGATTCCTTAGCTCGCTGATCTGTAAGAGCAAGGCGCGAAAGTTTTGTAAATGACAACAAACTAATTTAAAACTAGTGGGCTAACTCGGCTCAGCACACTCTAATTACTGCCCCGCTACGTTAGAATTAGATATAAATCTACACTAATATTATAAAGAGGAAAGATTTGTACCTATTTTTGTATGTTTGTATGTTTGTAATGAATAGGCTCCGAAACTACTGAACCGATTTGAAAAATTCTTTCACTGTTGGGAAGCTACACTATCCCCGGGTGACATAGGCTATATTATATTTTGTAGCGAGGCCGAAGGCCGAGCTTACACTCGTGCGAAGCCGGGGCGGACGGCTAGTCCTTTATAAATGTCAAAGTTTAACTAAATAAATAATAATAAATAAATATCTGGGACATTATTGCACACATGGTCATCTGACCCCAAACTAAGCAAAGCTTGTAATATGGCTGCCAGAGACTGATATACATACATATATATTTTTAAATACATACTTAAATAGATATTAACACCCAGACATAGAACAAACACAAATGTTCATCACACAAATGTTTGTCCTAGATGGGAATCGAACCCACGCCTCCAAGCACAGAAAGTAGGATCACTACCAACTGAGGCACCGAGGCAGTCAAACTAATCATAAAATATTATTAGTTCTACAAACAAGTTTGTCAAACTTAACGCACCTTATTAGTATTGTTAGGAAGGTTTGTGACGCTTTTAAATTATTATTGATGACTGAGCTGATACCCGCTACTTCGTACGCGTACTATGACCCGCTCCAGGTATACCATATTTCATCCAAATCGGTCCAGCCGTTTACTCACCGTTTAAACCTTCCCTGATCTTCCACAAATATTTCAAGATCAAAATTAGCCAAATCTCGAGTTTTAGCGAGACAAACAACATCACCGCATTATGGTTGACATTCCGAAAACCCGTACGAAGCGCTTTGATTCCACTTTTATTGGGCGAACTGCTAGTATGTGGAATGCGCTGCCTGAATGGGTGTTCCCCGATAGTTACAATCTGGGTGTTTTCAAGTCAAAAGTGAATAGGTTTCTTCTAGGCAAGCGTGATCCATCGTAGGCCGCATCATCGCTTAACATCAGGCGAGTTGGCGGCCAAACGCAAGTCTATTTTACAATAAATAAATAAAAACTATTGATTTTTGTATATTAAATAGATGTAGATCAAGGAGCTATGTCTGTGGACATAATATAGTTTGGATTTGCCTTAAACTCGAGCTAGGACCGAAAAAAGTCTGCCAAAAACTGAAGGGGGTCAGGTGAACACGTATTGCACACTTCAACATTGAGTGGCACCCAACTGCAAACGAGCTTCAAAAGGCGAGTTAATAGAGTCTTAAAGGGTCGGCAACGTATTTTTGATGCCTCGGGTGTTACAAGTATCCATAGGAGACGGTGACTGCTTACCATCAGGCGGCCCGTCTGATTGTTTGCCACCTATGCCATAAAAAAAAAAAAAAAAAATTGTTGATGAAAATGTCATCAAATATCAAGGGTTAATTTACTATCCAGAGTTACACCTAGATCCTTAATAACTGTGGTTTTATCGAGATTAGTGTTACAGAGAGAATATGTCAAATTACTTGTACTTCTGTTACGAGTAAAAACGATTGATTTACATTTATTGATACTTCGTGCCAGTTTATTGGTACTACAAAATATTGAGAATCGGTCAAGATCCGACTGAAAATTAAGGTGGTCTTGATGAGTATTAATTGTGTGATATACTTTTAGGTCGTCAGCATATAACAAAAATTTACAGAATTTAAAACATTTAATTATATCATTAATATATAGTATAAATAACAGGGGCCAGGGGCTCTATAAATATTTTTAAATCATAGCTAAAAACACTCTCCATTAAACAAATAAAAAACGATTTATCCGTTTGGGAGCTATGATGCCACAAACAGACACATAGATACACATGTTAAATTTATAACAACCCTCTGTTCGCGTCGGGGGTTAAAAAACTGACTGCCTCGGTGGCTCAGTTGGTAGTGATCCTTCTTTCTGTGCTTGGGGGCGTGGGTTCGATTCCCATCTAGGACAAACATTTGTGTGATGAACATTTGTGTTTGTTCTATGTCTGGGTGTTAATATCTATTTAAGTATGTATTTAAAAATATATATGTATGTATATCAGTGTCTGGCAGCCATATTACAAGCTTTGCTTAGTTTGGGGTCAGATGACCATGTGTGCAATAATGTCCCAGATATTTATTTATTTAAAAGAAATAATTCACGAATCTGTGAAACATCTCTGTAAGAAATAAAATATCAATTATCAATATAAAAACCGACTTCATAAAAATGTCAGTACTAAACCAAATTAAAATGGGACCACACGGGAAGCCCCAGCTTTCAAATAAAAAAAGAATCATCAAAATCGGTTCACCCAGTCGACAGTTCTGAGGTCACAAACATAAAAAAATTTAATAAAACAGTCGAATTGAGAGCCTCCTCATTTGTGGAAGTTGGTAAAAAAAAAACACGTTTAGCAATTATTATTGAAGATGGTTCAACTGAAATTATAGTCAGGGTCCTAAATGCCTATAAAAGACATTTTGCACCCACTAAGGCTTGTTTGCACCATAGTAGTGATTAAAGTTAAGGCTTATGACAAATTTGACAGTAACAATAATTCCGACTTCAGCAGTTACTGCGAAATGCGTTGCACCAGCGTATTCACTAGCATAGTTAAAGTTACCAGGGGCCTTACCCCTAGCTCGAAAAGTTGACCCGCATAGGTGTTATTTGTCTAAACGCGTTTTGTTATTTGTCTAATATATTTTTAAACATAATATATTATAATAAAGTTTATATTCAGACACATTAAATACAGTCTTCTCGTTCAGCTCATTAATTTTATGCAGTAAGTGTCGAATATTTTATGAGGTGCTTTGTTCAAGGGGTTTTTAGAATAAGTGCATTTTAATATCCACAAAAATGATGAGGTTTCAATATCGTGGGATGTGAAAAGAGTCAACGACATGGTCATAGTGAATATAAATATTCTTTCTTCACGCGAATTTTTAATAATAATTTTACGTTTTATAAAAGTCTAACAGATCAGTGTAACTTATTTTTTTTTTATTTAAAACTTCTTTAGGCGCGTTGAACACTTTTTCGGGCGTACAAAAATCATGGAACTCGCAACATCGTTACGCTGTACCGTGTATTTTAAAATAGCGCCATCTCTTGGAGAATAGATGAATTACTACTTAAGTTTTCACTTCTGATGTGCAGTCCTGTGACTGATTCTTTTTTTACGTGAAACATTATATTGGCACGCCTTGGCAGTAAAAACAACTCGTATGCCGTGACGGATGTGATGTCATAATATGCTCTTTTATGCCGTCATGTATAACATCTGCTGGCCAACGTGACGTACGTGACGGCCAACAAAAAAAAATATGTATATCACGCTAAGATATAACAATTTACGTATTTTGTAAAAGTTACCAACGTTCTAGTTAGTTTAAATGAAAACAATTAATTAGAAGTATAATCATAAAAATAATGTAATTAGTTATATGATTCGTTTTATAGTTTAGCTTTTAAGTTTGTAATTAGTTCTTATTAAAATTATTATAGTTTGTTTTAGTTTTTAGTTAAAAAAATCAATTTTCTTGTGAGTATTTAGGATGTAGCACTTTAATTACTTTTATATAAATTCATACACATCGTTAGTTAAACTGAATAAAATAATTAAATAAATGACAGAGGAAGAGACGTACACATAAAAGAGAGATATTAAAAATAATAATATTTACGTATATCACTCTGGCAGCCATATAACAAGCTTTGCTTAGTTTGGGTTCAGATGACCGTGTGTGCAAAAATGTCCCGTTTTTTTTTGTATAAACATATTATATTAAATTAAAAATAAAATTAATAAATAATTTTACGCTACTAATACTTTCACTACCACTAGTAGCTTCATTTTGACTAGAACACCCAAAAGTCTTATTAGAAACAGTTCATCACTATTTATTCATTCACACATCACATCATCAGCCAATTAACGTCTACTGATGGACAAAGCCTCCCTCATAGGGGTGTTGACATAATCCCCACGCTTGGCAGGCGGCTTGGGGATCGCAGTACGTTCACCGTGTACTATTAGGACGCTGCTGCCTATCTTCCGGTGGTTCTGGTCGCAGTTTTAGGACATACCCCGGGGCCATTTATTAATTATTTTATCTCAATTGTATGAAAAAAAAAACCTACTCGTATCTAGCGTTAACCGAAACCATGATTATAAATGTGTGTTGATCGATTTCTTATGATACATGAGTCATGCCTTAAAATATTTATAATTTGATTTTTGATAATCTATATGTATGAATCATCATTATCAGCCTGTAATATTCCCACTGCTGGGACCACATACTAGGTATAGCTAGCTGGGACACAGGCCTTCTCTAAGAGAGAAAGAGGAAGGGCCCTACTGGCTAACGGCCGTATTCATAAACGTATCTTATGTTAAGCAATATTTAAAATTGCTCTGTTAACTTCTCGCTGACGGAAATTGGCAGACATGAATACGAGACAGAGCAATTTTAAGTATTGCTTAACTTAAGTAACGTTTATGAGTACGGCCGTTAGTGCATGTTGTTGAATGTCAAGGTTTGACCATACAGGTTTCTAAAGATGTTTTCCTTCCCCGTTTTTGAGCAATGGAATCAAAACTGTGCATAATTTATTTACATAAGTACTAGATA
Organism: Agriopis leucophaearia; assembly: GCA_949125355.1. Lineage (NCBI taxonomy): Eukaryota > Metazoa > Arthropoda > Insecta > Lepidoptera > Geometridae > Agriopis > Agriopis leucophaearia. The sequence goes on along the minus strand of OX421284.1, from coordinate 9,993,741 downwards.
CATACATGAACATGACATCAAAATGAATATAACCAAATCATTGAAAGAAAGAAAGAAAGAAAGAAAGAAAGAAAGAAAGAAATATTTATTTTGTAACAACAACTTAACATAAACAACAGATATAATGGTCCTTACGTAGTGAAGTTGTGTCACAAAAATGGCTTCAACTCAGCATAATGCTGAGCATTGCGTTTTTATGCAAATTCCACGAGAAACGTTTGCGAGACTACTCCAAAACATGTTTTATTGTTTCATGTAGAATAGCTCTACGTTTGGCCACTGACCCACCTGATGAAAAGCCCATGTTGTGGCCGAAGATGGAGCACACAGACCTAGAAGGTACTTATTCACTCTAGCCTTGAAGACACCCAGGTTATACAGCCGTCCGCAAGCTAGAAAGCAGTTAATCGACACGAGATCCAATGTAAGTCGACTGCTGTAAAGTTCCTTAGTGCGTAAAGTTGAAGGGTCAACTTACGTTGGATTTTATGTTGGTTAGCTGTTTTCTAGCTTGCGCACGGCAGTATAGTTTTCAGGAAACACGGATGGTGGCAAAGCATTCCAGTCCCTATCGGTTCGCATTAAGGAGACAATTTCGAGCCGGTGGCATTTCGAATGTGTAATAGTATTTATGTGTTCTCCAACTTGTCCTGTTGAGGGGGAAGGATATATTAGGTCGTGTAGCTCAAGCGCACACGCCGAAATGCAGCCTGTAAATTTGCCAAGGCTTAAGGCTCTAGGAAAGAATGTCCACTCTCTACCAACCCTAATCTTTGCTACAATCTAAGGTTGACAACAACAATGTTTAATCAACATTGTAAATCTGGAAATAGGTAACAATTACTGCTAAAATAGCTTCAGTATACGCTCTATTTCTGATCTTTGACTCCACCCGCGATACGATCCGCTTGCGTCATAATCTTCGTCAGTATTTTAAGCGATCAGGAAATGTGCAATGATATAATGTTCTCTTTGAATTTGAAGAACATTTTTAACTGACTCCAAAAAAAGAAGGGGTGCTCAATTCAGTTGTTTTTTTCTTTTCAAGTCTTCATAGGACCACTTTTGTGAGAATTTATGCGGAACGCCGGATGCGCTGTCAATGCTTCTTTTGAAATATGGCGTTTCCGTTTCCCCTAAGTAATATGGGTACATCATATGGATTTCAAAAATCACCTAAATTTTCAACTGACTTCAAAAAGTAGGGGAAGGGGGGGGGGGTAAAACTTTTCTTGATAGAGTAATCCGAAGAAAACAGGCTTTCTAAAATACGTTTTTCTTAATATTCGGGCCATTTTTGCACACACGTTCTTTTGACCCCAAACTAAGCATACCTTGTGTTATATTTACCAGAGTTAATATACATACATATGTATTTTTAAATACATACTTAAACAGATAGTAACACCCGGATAATATAGAACAAACACAAATGTTCATCACATGAATGTATGCCCTAGGTGGGAATCGAACCCACGCCTCCAAACGCAGAAGGCAGGTTCACTACCAAGTGGGCCACCGAGGCATTCACATGGACAATGTATCGACCCTTAAGGTGTTTTAGGTCATATCTTAAAAAAGACTGAAATCGTATCCGTATCGTACTCTCTTGGCGTAAAGTGACCCGTTAAGTCTTACATAAGTAAATCTATGATTCAGCTATATAGTTCGCGATCCCCTAATGCGATAGAGCCTGAATGGAGCAGCTGACTTCAAAGGAGGATCGTTTATAATCGATTTACTCTATAGGAGGGTCTATCAGATATCTATAGGTGTAATCTAGACCCTTGTTAAGAGGTACGCAAGTATTTACAAATAGATATGTCGGAAGGAAATGTTATGTGTATTTCACTTAAGAAGTTACTTGGCTTATAGAGATTCATATCGATTTAGAATATCAGCGTATCATGTTCCTACAATGTCTATCTAAAATCAGAAGATCAAAGTTTCATAATGTTGAAGAAAAAAAGGAAACCCTTTAATTTGATACCCATATCATGATGTCGATAAGAAAATGTTGTCCACCATCTTAGGGAGTCCGCCATATTGAATTTAGTCTGATGTCATTTTAGTTTTAACCAACTTCCAAAGGGGGTTATCAATTCGACTGTTTTTTTTTTAAAATGTTTCTTACCTCAGTACTTTCGACTGGGTGAACCGATTTTGATGTTTTTTTATTTATTTTGAAAGCTGGTGCTTCCCGTCTGGTTATATTTCAATTTGATCCAGTTCTGCCATTTATGAAGTCTGATTTTATATTGATAATTATTCGTATTCTTTTCAGCAAATCCTTTTATTTGATACCCTTAAAGTGTTTTTGAAAACCTAGCTTTGGTCATAAATATACTTTTTTCTTTTCTTTCTTTCTTTCTATATCATGAGGGTGCATAAAAAATAACTGGACCGCCATCTTTGGGAGTACGCCCTTGTTTAAGATGACGCCATTTAGCTGCATTGCATGCATTGTCATCCAAACTAAACGTTTAAATATGCAAAGTTTCAGCTCAATCAATTGGGGACAAAGACTAGCTTTACCTAGCCTATGGTTGGTCCAACTGTTTTATAATAGGAAGTTTTCAAAAGGCAATTTAATAAAACATATTAGTTCATAAATATGCCATAGATGGCGTTGACGTTACATGGATATGAAGATTTTGCAAAACCGCAGACGAAGAAAGGTCAATAAAAAAACTTGCTTATTCTCATAGACAGACGATATCTATCTGTCTGTCATGACTGTTTTTGTGTTATAATACCAAACAATTCAAGTAAAATAAAAGCTTATAAAAATGTTTACGAAGACCAAAATATAAATATTAAAAACGTCAAACGTCAGTTATTTGTTTGTACATCTATGAAACGAATAAGTTATAGAAAGATCTAAAATAAATATATTTGAGTAAAGATATTGATGAATTCAGTAAAATATAAGCCAATTTAGCCAAGTCCCTGGGGGACATATTATATTATGTCTGATCAAACAAATTTAGTATATCTTACAAAAGTTTGTTTTGACTATTTATGTACAGGGTTACGCGGAACGGTGGAGTCTGAAACGAAGTATTGGATTTCTTATTTAACCATTTTAACTGATATCACGAAAAAAGTAATGTTCCTGACAAAAACGTCGCCAGGGACGGATAAAGGGCAGGTAACACCCGTGCATAAAAGATAAGGGTAAGCGCTTCTTCAAAGAGCTTCCCTGCATTTGTTAATGTAAAGGTGCTTTGATACGATACCTAGTAAATTTGCTCATAACAGTAAATACATCGACCTCCTTTCAAATGGTGTCACCGTTCCATGTCATCTTGTATATTTCAGACAGACCGGGCAGTATTTAGGTATCGAGTTATATTATTCTAGAGACTGCTAATTTTCTATTTATTTGGCAAGGTCGATGTTAGGGTTGTACTATTGTGTTATTAAAATAAAAGTTATTGATAATAAAATAAATTAATAGTATAAAAAAAATTCTATACCTACATGGTTTTATGCTTTCGCTATTAAATGCGTATATAATATTGCATGTCTGTGCTGCTAACCATTTAGGAGTTCCCTAGTCAGGACACGACCCTGAATTTTCTGAAACAGGAAAATTTCCTGTTTGTCCTAAAAAATGTCTACTTTTACGCGAATAAGTCCGCGTTTGACCACGTACTTGCCTGTTGGTAGGCGACGATGTGATCGGAGATGGAGCACGCAGACTTAGAAGATACCTATTCATATTTTCCTTGAAAAGGTCCAAATTATACCTCTCAGGAAACAAAGAAGCCGGCAGATTGTTCCAATCCTTGGCCGTGCGGATTACAAACGTAGAATCGAAACGTTTGGTACGTATCCAAGGAAGGATAGTGGGCCGATTTTCTACTTGTCCTGTAGTAGAACGGGGATGGTAGGATTATGTAGAATTAGCTCCAATGCACATTCTCCGAAATTAATCATATAGAAAATTGACAGACTCTTTACTTTACGGCGTTGAAGAGTCCCTTTATACGGATCTAATCCCCGCTGTCAATTCAAGTCATGCTAACCATAAAAATACATTGTCATTGGAACTGAACTAACATATAAATATTCTGTTCTGTAGGATAAGAAAAAGTGGCTCTAATTCAGCTTACAAGATTAGACCTAAACAAACATAATATTCAAACATTGCAAGTTAAATTAAAACTTAGAAAAAGGTTAGGTCTCCACCAGCTCTCTTGTTGGTAAGAGACGATGTGGTCAAAGATAAAGCACGCAGACTTAGAAGATACTTATTTACTCTAAACCTATTTATTTAATACCTATTTATGTTTATCATAAATGGCCTATGCTAATCCACTGCTGGATATAGGCCTCTAATTGTGGCCCTAAATCGACGAAACGTCCCAAGGCACGCCACTCAACCTAATCTTCGGCTTTTCCTACCACTGCCAGCTGTCTTACGTATATCGTCACTCCAACGAGTCTCAAGGCATCCTACGTTAAGCTTGTCCAAGTTATTAACCCGAATATCTAGTGTTACGTATATTTAAATAGACGTTACGTTTAATACCAAGTATTTTCGATTACCAGTACCCTTAGTACCTACAAGATTTGATAGTTTTCGAAAACTTTTTTCGTTTTCGTTTTGTTCCATACATTGCTGGGCTGAAAGCTATTCGAAATCTTTTTTGTATTTGAGTGAAGCAGCCTATTATACTGCCGATTACTACCGATTTTAGTTCCTCCGCGGTTTCGCTGGAGGCGCTTTACTAAAATGTATGGAACAATACGGAAACGAAAAAAGTTTTCGAAAACTATCAAATCTTGTACTAAGGGTACAGATTTTGGTTCCAATTCCTTGCGCGTTTAATGTCCTTCAATGTAGAAGCTTTATTCTGCCGTGTTTGGGTCACATTAAAATTTCAATAACAAGAAAATAATGACGTATAACTGATGTCTAATTTTGACACTGACAGAATGAACATAACATGGAAGAAACTTTTGGCGTCAACATGAAAAAAACACGCTGTGTTTATGTATTATTTTCCTAAACTTATGTATTTTCGATAGTTAATGCGTAATAATGGTGGATTATTATTTATTAAGTATTTTGGGATGTGGTCAAGTGTGGCAAAGTGATATAACGCGGTGAAACATATAATTTTCGCGTTGTTTCCAAAGCTCCATAGAAGCTTCTTGTACAGTCTCCGCCACTTGGGCATGACTTTGACTTGACCGTGACTTACTTTGCTTGACTCTGACTTTTTTGATGACATTTCATCAAACTTAATAATATTTTAACAGTTGACGCTGGCAAATGTGCAAGAAGTGCGATGCCAAAATATTCCCAGAGGAAAGATAAAAAAAAGTTAACACACAAAGGTACCTATGTAACGTTTGCTTCCATCACAGATGTGGCTTCCATATTACTTCTTTCTGAATTCACCATTTTTAAACGTCATGTGTCATCTTTCACGCAATCAATCAATGCTTATGCGGACGTCCTCATTGCTATAACCATTTACACATATGACTTCTTGAGTATTGTAAAAAAAAATCTTCGATTTTATGGATATGACCTATATCTACAATAAGATCCAATATCCCATCCCTAGTGTACCGATATTCTATGTTTAAACTATTTTCGTACGAATAAGGTCAACAAAAATGACTCGATACATTTTATTATTTTCAATTCGAACGCTTCGACGACGTAGGAGACAGTTTATTTCATAGTCTGGTATAGTCTGTGGTGCGTGTTATTTTCAATTGACACTGGTCCAGCTCCTTCGGAAACTAAATAGGATGAATAGAAGCTGTGAATGAGGAACGAAAAACATACATATCTTTCAAACATTTTCAACATTTTTGGCGATAAAAATCACTGTATGGGAATTTAGAAAAAATAAGCGATGGGCATTAAACTTTAACATTGTAAAGGGTTAAAAGCCATTTTTGTGTTGGTAAGGCCATTTTAAGGATGGCGGTGGCGACCGTAAAAATATTAGTTTTAAGTTGACATAAAAACATTAGGTTGACATAAAGATTTCCTTATGATTTTATTTATCTAAATTTTAAAATATGTAGGTGGGGGGGGGGGGAAGTGAACGTGAAGTGAACCTACTTTCACAGGCCAAGTGCGTGTCAGGAGCAGTGCAGCTTGATCGTGAACCTGCGCCATTTATAAAATTAACATCAGGCGGGTTGGCGGTCAAACGCATGCCTGTTCCTAAATAAATAAAAATGTCACTCCAAAGAATAGATAATGTAAATAAAATAAAATGGTCACACATGGTCATCTGACCTCAAACTAAGCAAAGCTTGTGCCAGCAAATGGCTGCCAGAGAGACTGATATACATACATATATTTTTAAATACATACTTAAATAGATATTAACACCCAGCCATAGAACAAACACAAATGTTCATCACACAAATGTTGGTCTTAGGTGGGAATTGAACCCACGCCCCCAAGCGCAGAAGGCAGGTTCACTACCAACTAAGCTAACGGGGTTGTCAAACAGTATAATATAATACGAGCATTGACACAGACGGTGCATACTTCCAAAAGACCGCGAGTATTCCTTCAGATATTTTAAATGGTTTAAGAGTTTGTAGTACATACCTACTCGTAGCGTCTTGAATATTAAATGAACAAGCATTTCACCGTATCTGAGACAGTCTGTAGTCTTGTATTATGCTATAGGTACCTACTACATACAGTCTTGTCTTTGAAGCAAAGAGAATAATGTACTTGAGATATCTTGACAGTTATATTCATTTTGGAAAACATTTTCTAATTATCTACTTCAAAATTAGACGTAGCATTTACATTGAGTTTGTCAAATAAACGAATTAGAAGGTATTTGTATTTAATTTTAGGTAATCTAATTAAAATAATGCTGTCATCGGTCCATCTAGTGGGAGGCCTACCTACGCTGCGTCTTCCGGTTCGCGGTCTCCACTCAAGAACTTTTCTTCCCCATCGGTTGTCGGTTCTTCGAGCGATGTGGCCTGCCTATTGCCACTTCAACTTGCAAATCAACATGGAAATCAACATTGTGAGAGTCACGGGAATCCAGTGGATGTAGATGACAGGTTATCGTTAAATATGGAGGTTAAAAGGGGAGGACTATGTTCGGCAGTGGACGTCTTCTGACTGATGATGATGATAGTAGAGTTATGTCACAGAATACATATTAGTACAAGTTATATAGCCAAAGCCACGTAATTGTGGTTAATGTGGTCATATTCATAATTCAGATAATTGATGCGTATAGAAAAATTCGAAAGAACGAAGCTCTGTGGACATTTCAAATCCAAATTTTAGAGATGTAGCTTGACATAATATACTTTTTATGGGTTATTAAAGAGAAAATGACTAGGGATACATTCTTTACTAGAAGATAATTTAACGAAGAGGTCAACTTTTGAGCTAGAATGTCTTGAACTTATCACAGTTTGATCGCTGTAACTAAAAAAATATACACAAAATGTTTGATATAATTCTGACTACGGGTTTTCATGTGATAAGCATGGCAAGTTACAAGTATCTTCTATGCCTGAATAGATTAATATATTAAAGAGTTTGGTCATCTAAGAACCATTAAATAACAAGATGAACGCTTTCCATTTTATCTGAATTTTGAATCAAGAAAAGATTTATAACTCTATAACTTCACAGATTTCATAAAAATTTCACATAAAATTTCCATAAAATGCGGCTGGTATTTATAGCTTCACATAAACTTGGCTTGGCTAACAACTTTGTTTCCCGTTTCAATACAGCAGTTCCTTTTAGTTTAAAATAGGTAAAATAAAGAAGACCTATCTAGTTAAGTAAACGCTATTGTGAGTAAAAACTGTTTTAATGATGAATTTCTAGTGTAATTCCGCTTCTACGTCGCTTCAAGTACAATAAGGAATTTGTGATAAATATTTGTTGATAATGTTAATTTTATTGAGTTTAGTTTTGCCTAACCTGATATAAAATATTAATTACATAAATTGAAAATTAAAGTAACCTGAAACAAAAATTAATTAATTCTGAATTATTTTTAATTATAAAATTATTAAAGTAATCTGAAACAAAAATTAATTATTTCTGACACATGAAATATGATAATACTAAATCTGAAAACAAAAATGTATTAATTCTGAAACATAAAATATATACTAATTGAACTTACATGTATTTTAATTGAATTTAAAAAGTAATAAATTATACCCGTTTCCTTAGAGCACTTTGTCGACACGTGTTTCGCCTCTTCACGAGGCATCCTCAGGACGTGTTGACTCGTCGAGCGCTTGGCCGAGAAGCGACGTAGAAGCGGAATTACACTAGAAATTCATCATTAAAACAGTTTTGAAAATGGACTTCCGCAAAGTAACGCCTGATTCAATCAGCTATTGTGAGTATTATGTTATTTTTTTCAACTTACTTCCTGATTTAGTTGGTCACTGTATGTTTTATTATTTCTGTTACGCAATTACTCCGCCAATTATGAATAGATTTTGACGATCAATACAAAATAAAACTTAATAAACCAAAAAACCGACAAAAGATATATTTAAACGGACGCTATTACAGCTAAGATACTTTCTATCAACTCACCTTTCAAACAAAACCACAATCATTCATGTGTTTGGGTGCGACGAGGTCACATACAGAAACCTAGACACACAAGTTAAACTTATAATATCCCTTTGATTGTCTCGGGGGTTAAAAACCTACTTTGGATTGAAAACCTTTTTTGTCGCCTGGCAATTTTTCAGCAAATTAAGCATTTTAAATAAAACATATTTAACTCCCGGAAAAAAGGCAGCCAATTTCCAAAATCGGCCAATTTCGTCTGAAAATGAAGGCGTTTAAATAGATTCCTAACTAAGTGAACCGATTCCGATCTAATCTCTGAACGGAGCCATTTGAATCTGAGTTCAAACGTCCTGCGCTTTTGTCATGCGGTAGATATAACGGGACAATTGACACTGGAGTTAGGTTCCGTGGAAGTGATAAAATAAATGTTCAAGTTAAAAAAAAAACATGACTAATTCTTTCTAAGATGCTTACTTATTCCGCTAACGCAGCGAGTCAAGAGAACTCAGTCGGTCCATCATGGCTAGCATGCGCACCGCCACAAAATCTTGTCGTCACTTTGTCGAGCGAGAACGCGATAACGGCGTAAAACCTGCCGTGTTTTGCGATGTTTCTCAGTGTCTCCCAGTGGACGAATTTGAGCTGACGGGACTGAACTGAACTGGCCATTGAAACTCCAGATACGCTTTGTTCACTTTCCTCCATTCTCAGCAGATGGCTTGTCCAGCAGAGAATCTGGGCTACTAGATTTCATTCTAAAAATGCACATAATTTTTGTACGAATAGACAGATTTTAATAAAAAATAAGTAAAAACTTGTGCAATGAAATCTGCTTTTAAACAATAAAATATCTGCATACTAGTCATTCCAGCCATTATCCTACACGCATAAACGCTTCACCCTACGAAACCATAAATAAAATTATTTAGATTAGTTCAAAATCGGCGGCTATATAACACGTAACATGAACAAAAAAATTACAGCCAAATTGAGAATATTCTTTCTAGGATTCCGTGGTACTCAAGGAACCATTATGAATTCGGTCTGTCCTTTCGTCTTTTGGTCTGTATGTCTAAATATTCTAAGGTCTAACTGTCCATCCATCCTAAATCTGCACAAAATGTTTTTAAATGTTTGCTTTTATATGTGTTTTAGTACGTTTTGTAGTTATAAGGATCATGTTGTCCAGAATAAAACATTTAGAATTTGAATTTTGTACTATTTTATAATGGAAATTACAAAGACTCGTACAAAGCTCTTTGCTGCAACATTTATTGTGCCAACCGCAAAGGAACTCTCCACCTGAGTTACTGTTTTCTGAGAAATACAACCCGAGAGTTTTCAAATCCAAAGTAAAAAGCTCGGTTCTTGATAAGAGTGCTTCTTCGCAGACCACAACGTTGCTTAATATGAGACAAACTGTGATCAAATGCGAATAATTAAGTCTGCAGGGATGGGAATAATCGCGAACTAAATCGCGGGTACAGCTAGTAATATGTTGAATGAAATCAAAATCCCGAGACCCACATTTTTAAGAATTTACTTAAAAGTAGGTATAAATAACGTTAACTTTAACTCTGTGAACTTTGAACCTTTCATCATCATCATCAGCCAGAAGACGTCCACTGCTGAACAAAGGCCTCCCCCTTTAACCTCCACACCGAACGACATCCTGCCATCTGCATCCACTGAATTCCCGCGACTCTCACAATGTCATCAGTCCATCTAGTGGGGGGCCTACCTACACTGCGTCTTCCGGTTCGCGGTCACCACTCAAGAACCTTTCTTACCCACCGGATATCAGTTCTTCGAGCGATGTGGCCTGCCCATTGCCACTTCAACTTGCAGATTTTAACCTTTACATAGTATATATTTTTTCAGGTAAAACTCAAAAGGTCCAGGAAGAAAGTTATCTTCCATAAAAACGGACACTATCGCAGTATGTCGCACTTTCCAACTCCTCTTACAATTTTCGTAAAAGAAAAGAAAGTTTGATTTATCCTTCACCTTTATGATCGACTGGCAAACTTGTGCAGTAATTCAGAGTTTAGCTATTAAAATAACTTTTTGATAGAAGTGCTAAACTTGGTTGTGTTGCTTAAAATGCGGGTAGCTTGAAAATCATCGAGGTAAATTTCAGTCGCAGCCTAAATTGAAAATAAATAAATAATCCTGCCAACAGTTGGTATTTTCAAACGGCTGAACAGAATTTCATAGCGAAGAACACTCTCGATCAAGTCACCTTACAAACAAACAAAAAAACTTAATCGGAGCTACGATGGTACTTGAACGATCCCCTTGGGCAGTCGGGTTTATATCATCTAAAGAGTAATATTGTGTGTGTTGCCAGTGATGACATATGGTACTGAGATGTGGTCCTTAACTGTTGGCCTTTTGGAAAAACTCAGTCACACAACGGGCAATGGAGAGAGCTATGCTCGGAGTTTCTTTGCGCGATAAAATTCGGAACGTAGATATTCGCCAAAAAACCAGAGTCACCGACATAGCTATTAAAATCTGCAACTTGAAGTGGCGATGGACAGGCCACATCGCTCGAAGAACCGATAACCGATGAGGTAGAAAGGTTCTTGAGTGGAGACCACGAACCGGAAGACGCAGCGTTGGTAGGCCTTCCACTAGGTGGACCGGCGACATTGTGAGAGTCGTGGGCATCCAGTGGATGCAGATGGCAGGATGTCGTTCAGTGTGGAGGTTAAAGGGGGAGGCCTATGTTCAGCAGTGGATGTCTTCTGGTTGATGATAATGAAAGAGTAATATTTACCTATGCCATGAGTAATTCGTAATGATCAATAAAATAACTACTTTTCACCATGTACCACGGTTCCATTCAACCCTATACTTAGTTATATATATATATATATTTTACGCGAATAAGTCCGCGTTTGACAACCAACTCGTCTGTTGGTAAGCGACGATGTGGTCAAAGATGAAGCACTTGGAAGATACCTATTCTCTCTCGCCTTGAAAAGGCCCAGATTATATCTCTCAGGAAACAAGAAAGCCCGCAGGTGGTTGTTCCAATCGTTGGTTGGCAATCCAATAGTGTGACATTTGGTGTGATTAGCCTCAGATAATCTGATCCATCAAATTTATTTCTGTGTTCCAACAATACGCCAATCTATCCATTGCTACGCAGAACGGAAGATAGCAATTCACGAACTTCATTCTAAAACAAAACTTATCTCACACACAATAGAGTCCATATTGTTTGTAAAATTTACAGAAGGGTCTTTTGTTATCAAATATTCAATAAACTTCGGTGGCAAATTGCCATCCCTGGTGTCATTCAAGGTATAAGAGATAATAGCGTACAGTGTAGTTAATTGACTGCGATGTCAACGCCCGAGTAACGCCGCTTGAGCCAAATGGCGAAAGGTCATCGGTGGCCTTTGTGACAATAGCAAAGCCTGGAGCTAGTGGCGTAGCTATCGGAGGACTAGGTGGTGCCGTGCACCGGATTCAAGCTCAGGGGGCCCTTGGGGCCTAATCAGCAAACCTCAAACTGAACTTGCAAAAATTTTGCCCTTCATACACATACATGTAGTAAGTAGCCTTGAGCACAATAAATGGCTGATGATAAAGTAGCTTTGTACCTTTAAATTATTTATATTATTTTACTACCCAGTTTAGGTAGGGCCCCATTTTTTGCACCAGGGCCTTTGGTTACCTAGCTACGCCACTGCCTGGAGCACCGCCGTAAAATATCTTGATTTTCTACCGGATGCATTTAGGCAAGTGTGCGCAAGAGCTTCATGACCTTGTTCTACCGTCCCCCTTTTACTACAGTACAAGTAGAAAGACTCTGCACTAGCACCCGTTCCTCGTCAAAATTCCAAAACATCGTACTGAACGATTTGGGTCGAATGAAATAGATGAATGAAAGATGAAACCCAAGAATGGAATTGTCTGCCGTCTTCCTTACAAGGAACCCTTATAAGTTCGTTCTGTCCGTCTGTCCATCCGTCCAATTTTTTAGGACCTTCTAACTTCTATAATTATTAAGATAAGAGCATGAAACTTTGCACAATTGCAATTGTGGTATGGATCTCAATTTTAAAAGTATAAAAAATCATTCATTGCATATTAGGGGTGGCTCTCCTACATGTGAAATGGGGTGGGTTTTTTTCCAGTGCTCCCCGATACCCTCGTTTGGGGTATCGTTGAATAAGTCTTTTAAAATGAAGGTAAGGTTTGATACATCACTTTTTTATCAAGTCTATCCTTTGTGAAATATGGCCGGCCAAAGCGGCAAAAAGTTGCCCCCCCCCCTGAATTTCTAAACTATAATACATAGAAACTTGTGACATACATTACGGATAGGATTTGTAGTGGTAGGACTCTTTTGCAGGGGTCCTCCTGCCTGGGGAAGTACCACACCTTTGCCAGTTATTCAACCGCCGAGCAGTAGTGTGCAAACACTACCTACTGTGTTCCGGATTGAAGGGCAATGTTTCCAGCGAAATTACAGGGCACACAGAGATTTGACATCTTATATCTCAGGGTGACGAGCGCAGTGCATTGCCATCCAGGGTTTTGAACTGTTGAAGTTCAAAATTCTGAGTGGCGTTGAGCTGTTATGGGCAAGCGTGAAGAGCCATCAGGCGAGTGTTCGCTCGTCTCGTCACTCAGTAACATAAAAAAGGTCATATTTTAAACTAGTAATTTTTAAACTTTCGCGATTCGAACACATGTTTTCATATTTATCGGGGGGGGGGCGAAAGGTATCTATTTTTACCTATATTTAATAGTGCGCGATAAGCCCCGATAAATATGAAAACATATTTTAAACTTTCATACAAAATTATTTCGAACATTAACTAATTATTACTGGGACCCGGGTATGTCCTAAAACTGCGACCAGAACCACCGGAGGATGGGCAGCAGCGTCCTAATAGTACACGGTGAACGTACTGCGATCCCCAAGCCGCCTGCCAAGCGTGGGGATTATGGCAACACCCCTCTCCATGAGGGAGGCCTTGTCCAACAGTGGACGTTAATTGGCTGATGATGTGTATGATGTGAGTTATAGCGATAAAACTGTAACAAATTCAAGATGTTCTGGCTCAAAGGTCATTGACCTTTTCGTAAAAATGATTTTAACATTTTCTTATTGATTAAACCATAAAAAGTGCCATGTTTTATTGGGATGATACATCTCTGAAATTTGGCTAAGTCCACAGAGCTTCGTTCATAAAAAAATCTATAACCACCAATTTCTGAACTATGGCTATGACTTTGGTTAAGGAACCCTACTATTATGCGTATATTGACACGCTCTTGGCCAGTTATTTCCTCCTGAGAGGATTTTGACTTCGCACTTCTTATAAATTTAAAAACTTGGATATTTTTTCTTCAACTAGAATTCAGCTAAAATTTGAAAAAAACATCAAAGTTATGTGAAATAATAATTCAGTAAATAAACGATTATTCTAGACGCTCAAAAAGTAGTTATAAAAGATTTCACCAGTGTTATTTATTGTTATTTTCACTTTATTGTATACGTGAATAATATGTACATAGAATCTAAAATAATCCGCAAGCTTAAATTATGTTCCCTTTTTTCCACAAACCAAACATTTGAGTTTTCAGGGCAACCTTTTGTGTCCTAAATCTCTAAACACACGGACAACTAGATCCTTTGTCACAATGAACTGAAGAGCTTACAAATTTGGTCCAATGTATTTCACACAAATATAGTAACACAGGATTTATTACAAAACCGTACATATTCCCGAAAAGATACATATTTACGTACATATTCCTGGTGTAGAAAGGTTCTTGAGTGGAGACCACGAACCAGAAGACGCAGCGTAGGTAGGCCGCCCACTAGATGGACCGACGACATTGTGAGAGTCGCTGGCATCCAGTGGATGCAGATGGCAGGTTGTCGTTCAGTGTGGAGGTTAAAGATGGAGGCCTATGTTCAGCTGTGGACGTCTACTGGCTGTTGATGATGATGATGACATATTCCCGGGACGTAGATGATGATTCTTATTTTCACGCGTTTTAGTAAAAAAAATCTTTTTACTATAAAACTATAAATGTTATTCGTCTATTTTTTTACGTACTACTCAAACAAGTAAATTAAATTATTAAAAATATAAGTAACCCAACAGTATTGTATTAAAAAGTGGGTAACTGAAAAGTAACAGCGGTGCACTGCGTACCTATCTATACCTACTCGTAGTAGATACAGAGTACTTTCATACTGAACGCTTTATCGTTAAAATTCTGTCAAATTTTACCCGTTTGCGAAAGAAAATCATACCGTTTTCATTTATTCGCAACGTATCGTATAATTTATCGTAATTTTATTGCCCATCATCAACCAGAAGATGTCCACTGCTGAACAAAAATATATACCTACACACTAGATTGACAGCCTGCCATCTGCATCCATTGGATGCCCACGACTCTTACGATGTCGTTGGTCCATCTAGTGGGAGGCCTACCTAAGCTGAGTCTTACGGTTTATGATCTGCACTCAAGAACCTTTCTTACCCATCGGGTATCGGTTGTTCGAGCGATGTGGCCTGCCCATTGCCACTTCAACTTGCAAATTTTAATAGCTATATCGGTGACTCTGGTTCTTTGGCGAATATCCACGTCCCGGTTTCTTTCACGCAAAGAAACTCCAAGCATAATTACTTTCTTTTTCGTCTTTTTCCATCTTTCAAATTTTGAACTTGGTCAGAAAAAAAGACAAGAAACGATGAAGTAACTATTCTAAAGCTAACGAGGTTACTGATCCTTCGATATACAATATTCGATAAATCTCCAGACACTTAGATCTTTAAACGGATAAGACAAATCCATTCGAACTCCAAACTGAAGAGAATGGAAGACCTACAATTTTAATTCGGTTTTGATGGCGCTTTATAGACGCGTAAGAATATAAGATGAGAATAAAAATTGCCATTTTATTGGGCAGTATAATTGTTTAGGATATCTTGAAATGCGCGACAGATTTTACGGAGTTGGTAAAGTCAAATAAGTACTGAAAAGATGACAACTTTAATGTCATCTGCTGGAATTTTCTGAACACAGACCTAAATGATATTTTACCAATAGAGACGTCATACTCACTAAAAACACTAAACATGACGGCAGTATATATCATTTTACTTTGTACTAATATAGTACTAACAAAAGTAAACATCCTTCCAAACGTTTTCTGTGCTTCCTTTCACAGCCGTCCCCGTATTAGCACTGCACTTTCTAAACCCACAACAACAAAAACCGCGCTAAGCTGTACATAGGAACCTCCCCCCTTTTGGTCCTCCATTCATTTACATTTTGAGCACATCGTTTGCAGTTGTGTGCCGCTCAATATTGAAGTGTGCGTTTGTAGAACTAGTAAGAATATGCCAGTGTGTGCAATACGTGTTTACCTTGCTCCCTTCATATTTTTACCAACATTAAAATAGGAAGAGAATCTCAATTAAACTGTATTTTAATATTTTTTTATGTATGGTTACCTCAGAACTTTCGACTGGGTGAACTGATTTCGATGATTCTTTTTTTATTTAAAAGCTGGTGCTTCCCGTGTGGTTCCATTTCGATTTGGTCCAGTTCTGTCATTTTTATGAAGTTGGTTTTTTCATATTGTTAATTTAAATTTACTTCTTGTTGGCAGATTTTTTTCAGTACTAGCTAGAGTTTAAGGCAGATCCAAACTATTATATGATTTTTACTAATATGTATAATTCTTCTGTACGTGTGTTTGTCACCTAACTCCTCTTAAACGGCTGGACCGATTTGTACGAAATTTTGTGTGTATATTGCAATGGTTCCTGGATGGTTTGAATTGGACGCGGTAGAGGCAGGACGTCTGCCGGGTCCGCTAGTATATCTATGTATATGATCAAAAATAGGAACATACAAACATATGCTGTCAAATGAATACTTCCCTTTCGCCTTGAAAAACCTTCCAGAAGTTTCATAATTGCAAGACTATAACTATTATCTTGTCGAACAAGAAACAAGAGTAAGTTAATTAGAAATATGTCAAACACAGAGAGATGCAGCCAAGTGTTGCAACAGACTTATCTAACGACCTACATTACAAACAGTGGTGTCTTTTCTGGTGGACCATTTTCCATATTTAACCGACTTCAAAAAGGCGGAGGTTCTATCCTCCACTGTTTATTTTAATGTATGTTCACCGCCTGAAAGTTCATCCACATATCATAGATCGGTGGAAATTGCACACTGTGCGTTATACGCATTCCTGTTTGCCTTACACCTGCAATATGTGGAATGAGCTCAGCTACGGCATTTCCGAGAGGCTGTAATATCTTCAAAAGAGCTGTTAATAGAGTCTTAAGGGTCGATAACGTATCTGTGATGGTGTTACAGGTATCCATAGGCGACAGTGATCGCTTACCATCAGGCGGCATGGCATAAAAAAAAAACTTCTACGTCTATATTGAATTTACTTTGATGATTATTTTTTTGTTTGTTAGACCGTACTTCAAATGTGGTCCCATACAAATTTCATCAAATACCGTTTAGTTGTTTGGTTTTTAAATCAAATTATGTCAACCAAGTAAACGAACTTGCGTATTTACTAATTTTGAAGTCGGTTTTAATTGTGATCCACTTATTTCCATATTCATTCTAAAACTAGATGGGTCTCTTTTATTTTGTTGCTTGAGAATGGGAAAGTAGCTTTTTGACCGAGTGGAAACAGTATTATAACGGGACAAGCCATGTTCGTTTATTTGTTAGACTATATAAAGCCTTAGCGACAACAGAGCATTTATTTTATAAAAAAATAATATATAACCTTAGCGGTATTATCCAGGGAGGAAACAGGAGAATACGTTTGTATGGACTAAACGCTGCCCAAATTGCCCCTTAAAGACTCTCTCAAACATTGGCTGGCTATTCCCAAAATAGAATACAATAGCCATTTATTCTCAAATAGCTGTGCCCCGCGGTTTCACCCACGCAGATTACTGCTTATAATATCAGGTAATATTGCTAATATCTGGCAGTGAAAATCCCGTTAAAATCCGTCGGTTTTGGAGTCCATGGAGAGTATACAGACAATAAATACATCCTCACATACATTTATATATATGCAGACTACCTGCGCCCTGCGGATTCACCCGCGTGGTGATGAAAATCGGTGGTGATGATGATGAAAAGTAGCCTATGTGTTAATCCAGGACATAAGCAATGTTTATTCCAAATTTCATCCAAATCCATCCAGCCGTTTCTGCGTGATTGCAGTAACAAACATCCATCCATTCATCCATCCAAAATCCATCCTTTAAATTTTGGAAACACTCAACATACAACTTATTACTTCCAATGCCTTCTTCCAAACTTCCAAAAACAAAAAAAAAACTATTTTAATGTTACAGTTTACTTGTTTTTAATTCGTCTTCAAAATTACTGCTTTATTTTGACGATTTATGCCCGAAAATCAAGATACCTAAAATTTTACGTTGCATTTACGTACGTACGTACGTTACGTACGGCTCTTAATATTATTAAAATAACAAATGCCGATGAGCTCATAAAACCTAATAACAGTGAAATTATTGCCAGTATAAACTATTTGTGAAATGTAGAGCAATTTTCAAGACGAATACAGTCATAAGCGAAGTAATTTATCTTTTTTGTACCACAACACATCTGACTCTCCACACACGTAAATATCTAATACATTCTGGAATATGCGGTGTTGCTTTTAGAACCCTGAAAAAACCTTTTTGAAATAAACATTTCTGGAATACTTTGAAAGTAAAATTTAATACTATTATTATAAACAGCGTAGGCCTCCCACTAGATGGACCGACGACATTGTGAGTCGCGGGCATTCAGTGGATGCAGATGGCAGGATGTCGTTCAGTGTTGAGGTTAAAGGGGGAGGCCTATGTTCAGCAGTGGACGTCTTCTGGCTGATGATGATTATAAAACGCGAAATTGTATTGAAACTAATGACCCGCCCCGGTTTTGCACGGGTGTAAGTTTTATTATATACTAGTGCTGTTGTCTGTGATTTCGTACACATAGATTTTCATATAAACTTTCATCCGGCCCTTTCGCAAAATAATATAGCCTATACTTCAATCTGGTCATAGCTAAGCATATTAGTGGAAACCGCATTTAAATCCGTCCAGAGGTTTAGGAGATGTGCGTGGACAAACAAACAAAAATTCTAAAATCTGTCTACGTGTTCTGGTGCTTATTTTAAGACGCCCTGTGTGTTTTTTTTTGTTATCTCGCAATTACAGATTTTTTTATCTCTACGTTTTTATTATAATATGTATTGATAGAAGATAGATATAGATAACTAACCAACCTTAAAAATATATCTAACTGATGGTGAAACCCGCATCAAAATCCATTGCGTTGTTTAATTATTTATTTTTAATTTTAATTTATATTTGGACCAACTTAAATTATGGATCTTGAATTTTTTTAGGAGGAGCTAGTGAATGTACAGATAGACAGACACGGAAAGAGACTTTGTTTTATACTACGTAGAGCTTGGATACTTTTAAAGAATTGTATAGCGTGTATTTTACATTATTTTAATTCCTAAAATAAACTTATCTTTCTTTCTTTCAAATAGAGATAGATCCTCCTTTATTAATTCGTTCGAAAATGGTATTGAATAGTCTAGTATCCAGATAGCACTGGTTCGTTAAATTGCAATGAATTCATACCCGCAGAAAAAATATTCATTGCTTTTGTGAATTTGTATTCACGATATTTCTGGCACTGATGCATAGAGAATGCCTGAAATATGTTTTCAGGGTTGTCATTCATCCTAGTATACTATTAAAGTAACGCGATTCAGTTTTAGAATTATTAATATGCAAACATTTTCTGATGACATATGGTACAAAGACGTGGTCCTTAACTGTTGACCTCTTGGAAATACTCAGATTCACATAACGAGCAATTGAGAGAGCTAGGCTCGGAATTTCTTTGCGCGATAAAATCCGGAACGTAGATATTCGCCAAAGAACCAGAGTCACCGACATAGCTATTAAAATCTGCAAGTTGAAATGGCAATGGGCAGCCCAAATCGCTCGAAGAACCGATAACCGATGGGAAGAAAGGTTTTTGAGTGAAGACCGCGAGCCGGAAGACGCAGCGTAGGTAGAACTCCCACTAGTTGGACCGACGACATTGTGAGAGTTGGTGGAATCCACTGGATGCAAATGGCAGGCTGTCATGTCAGTGTGGAGGTGGTCTATGTTTAGCAGTGGACGTCTTCTGGCTGGTGATGATGACTTTTGATGTGAAACATCTATAGACGCGCCTTGGCAGTAAAATTTGCTCATATACCGTGACGGCAAATATTACGCATGTTTTTCATCTGCCGCACGTCCCGCCCACTGAAGTGATAATTTTTACCCTTCCATTTTCTGTGGTCCGCCCGTGTCAGCCAACATTTAAATCGCTTTTTTGCCATGTCACCATCTGCTGCATTTCAATTCATCAACAATTTTTTATTTATTAAATTAACCTGAAACTTTTTAGTTTTAACTCGCATTAAATTACACTCAATAAATTCATATCTTCAACTTTATGAAGCACTTTCGAAACTAGTAAATCTAAAAGAACCTAAATCTAAAAGAGTTGCTGAAGAAGTTTATTTTATTTATAAAGTTTTAAAATAGATTATTTTCGACCAGTTTTCAACTAATCGATAAAGGAGGTTTTCAAATCGTCAATATTTTTTATAAAAAGAGATTATTATATTAGCCTGTATCGTCCCATTGCAGGGCCCAATGCATCCTTTCCCTCCTTCCACTCCTCTTTCCACTCGTCTCTGTTTTCGGCAATTTGGGTCCAGTCTTTCAAGTAGGAGTCTTTCAGTAGGAGTGCTGGTTGTCTACAACCAGCAACATGCAGAGTTGGGGCCGGTATTTGTGACAATGTACCTGTATTTATCCATTTGATATTTGTTATTGAAGTGAAAACTTCTTTAGGCGCGTTGATCACTTTTTGGGTAAACAAAAATCATGGAACTCGCGCCATCGTTACGCTGTACCGTGTATTTTAAAACAGCGCCATCTCTTGTAGAATGGGTGAATTACTACTTAAGTTTTCTGACATGCAGTCCTATGACTGATGTGTTTTGTTTTTTGTTTTTAATTAATTGACACACAAACTTTTCTGATTTCTCTTGGTCAGTTTTTTTTATTATTTTTTTTTTTTATTAAACGTTTTATATTCGAGTGGCAGCCCTCGCTTCACTTCTTATGATCCCCTTCAAACCTCAGATAAGCCTTTGGACACGGCTACCGATAGCTTTGCTTAACGGAAACTACACTTTAATAGTAAGAAATAAGGTACATTACGGAAAGTTTGTAATGGGTTTGGCTATTGGACTATTTTCTTTATCCGCTGGTACTGAACTGATTTGAATGGTTTTCAAGGTGATTTGGACAATGATTTATTATTTAAACTACATATGCTAGTAGTTACACATAAATAAAACACACACATATACAGATAATTTATTGAGAACCATATACAACACAGAAAAGAGAAGTAAATAGAACGGTAATGAGAAGGAAACTCTAGGTATTGTCGCCAGGTATTGTGACAGATATATGATAGAACATTCTTATTTATGTCAATGCGTCGAACTCCGCGTCACAGTTGCTAGCACAGTAGCTATGGGTTTATATGGGTGCAACTGGCTACAACAAATTTCTTACAAAAATGCCTTGACAGCCGTTCTAATTTAAACAACTTTTTTTCTTCTTTTCTGTGATATAAAATATCACAAGTCACAGTTGAGAATATAGATAACTAGTAAGTGCACTATAATATAGGGTACTGTACAATGCTGTTAAAAAACAAACATAAAACAACACCTGTATAATATTATTTTATACCGAAATACTCCTTGATAGAGTTGTCTGAGCCGTATTTGTAATCTGTAATAGAAAACAAGAAACTCATACACTCACACGCACACACACACACGCTTCCTCACTTCCTTCCTTTCCCCCGCCATTTTTGCCAATTCATTCCGCTGTCAACCGTCGTATGGATACCGCGCGCATTCTCAGCCTAACGCTTCAACGGCTGCCGCGATTACCAACCGGTTGGTGCACACGCCAAGTTCGCGATCATCATCATCATGCGACCAGCTCACCTCAAGTTTAAACAAAAGGATCGAGAACGCAGCCACCATCATCCATTTCCCATAAGTCCCCAACAAGAGTAGTAGATAGGCCTTTTCGATCAAAAACCGTCTTAATCAATGTTTAATTACACCGTCGGAAGCTGAACAGTTGGTTGCGTTCAGGTTCAAAATGTCCCTCGGTCCAAAAGGTTCCTTTTCCCAAAAGGTTTCGAAAGGAGGGAACTCGCGCAAGCGCCTGAAGCTGCTCGCATCGCGTACCAGGTCCGCGTAGTAGATGGGTTCAGCCTCTGAGCGATGGATCCTGTCTAGCATCCTACCTCGCTTCTCCTCATACAAAGGACAGTCCCACAAAACGTGGTGCCTGTCCTCTTCAGCCGTTCCACAGTCACACATCCGATCATCGCGCAGCTTCATGTCCGCCAATCTCCTAAAAGGGAAAGGGACATTTCGGGAGAGGGACATTTTGCGAAAGGGACATTTCGGGCAAGGGAAATTTTGAAAAGGGACATTTTGGAAAAGTGACATTTTGGAAAGCGACATTTTGGGAAAGGGACATTTTGGAACCGAGGGACATTTTGGGAGAGGGAGATTTTGAACCTGAGCGGTTGGTTGTAGATATCGGGACCTTTCACGTAAACTGACTTGCTTGCCTTAGTGACCTTATGTTACCGCTTTAAAAATATTTTTATATGTATTCCGGGGAGGGCCGGCACGGTTTGCGCCTATGTGCGGAAAGCTGACATATACAGACACCAAAATATACACATGTTAATCTTATAACACCCCTATTTTTGCGTCGGGGGTAAAGACATTGAGACATTTGCTCAGCATTATGCTGAGTTGAGGCCATTTTTGTGACACAACTTCACTACGTAAGGACCATCCACATCGACACTAATATTATAAATGCGAAAGTAACTCTGTCTGTCTATCTGTTTGCTACATATTCACGGCTAAACGGCTTAACCGAGCAAGATAAAATTTTGCGAGGTATTAGTATGTATCATGAGGACGAACAGGCAATTTTTTTCTGATGGAATCGCGGACAAAGTCGCGGGTTTAGCTAGTATTATATATATGTTGTTTATCTTAAGTTGTTGATACAAAACATTTTTTTTTTCTATTCTATTTGTACACGAACGATAATTTTATTGTAACAAGGTATTGTCTTATTCCCCATTCCAAGGAGGTTGCTTCCAGGAGGTATATAACGCGGGTGAAACCGAGGGGTGTAGCTAGTGTATTATATGAAATACGTTTATTCCTCAAGTACTGCTCTTATCAAACGCTTTGTGTTGAATTGTAGTCGCTAGCTTAGATCTCGTAGCCCTCGAGTCTCTTTGATCTAATTTAAACAAGGATTGTGGTCAGGTTCCCTGGTTCCTGATAATTTTCACTCGAAAATCCAGATAACACTAAGGGCTTCTTTCATCATCTCTAAGGGCCGATTTCACCATCAAAAGTGAACGCGATCAACGCAAGCTGAACTGGTATAAAGTGGCTTATTGAGTTCAAAACGTCAATTTGGGTTTCACCAACATAAACTGATCAACGCAAGCTGAACTGGTATAAAGTGGCTTATTGAGTTCAAAACGTCAATTTGGGTTTCACCAACATAAACTGATCGCAGTTAAGTTTATGTTGGTGAAACCCAAATTGACGTTTTGAACTCAATAAGCCACTTTATACCAGTTTATCTTGCGTTGATCGCGTTCACTTTTGATGATGAAATCGGCCCTAAGTAAAGTGTTGATTAGCTACTTTCCGATTAGTGCTAATTGGCGAATAGAAGACAAGTAACTTATGTCAGTTTCACAAATGGAAACAAAGCTCCGAGTAATTACTTGGTGGTTAGCCGAATGAATGTATGAAAATGTTCAACGTTCGTTCTAATTTAGTTGCTAGTGTCACAAATGTCAAAGTCAAAGATTTTTTTATATTTGACGCGACGTGCGATGAAACAAGCGGCGAGTCGCTGAAGCGTATGAAGCCATTGTTTTGTGAATTGTGTTTATTATGTAAATTAGCATTAAATAATTTTTATTAGGTCATGTTGTCAGGTTGGGTTTGCCCCATTTTAGATAGTCGGAATTCAGCGAAAAGTTTTTAGTTATATCAAGATCAGTATAATTATTATCACGAACTATAAAAACACTAGGAAATTAAAAACAATCGTAAATATAGTGACATGTCATAGATGATAAATTACAGATAATCAATTAATGTCACGAAAAGTCACAATGCATATAAAATTACATTAAATGACAAAAATTCAATAAATAAAGCGTCAAAGTTACCAGGAGTCAAATTTACACTGACACAAATATTCCCATTCATCACCATCATCCATTTCCTTCTTACCCACTTTCACCTCACAGTATTCCAGACACTTCAACTGCATACTCTTCCATAAGACTTTATTTTCAATTAAAAAGTGATTTTAAATCTGATCTATTTATTAGAGATATTGAATTTTCTTCTGCACTAGATAGAATATGAATTAAAAAATCCAGATTTCGTGGCTTCAGAATATGAAAGCCATAATCCAGAATTTTCTTTAAAAAAATTGATAACGGCTTTTATGTAATACGGCTATAAAGCAATACAAGCCAATAAGCTTAGTAACAATCTTCGTGTAAAGTCCCTCGTGGAATACCAACAGGTGTATTCCCATAAAGATTGCGTGTAATCGAGGAGCATTCCATTTCGTATCGGAATTTAATCTGAAACGCAACGTGAGGCCGACACGTGATCACGCCTTGTTTATACGTGCTGTGAAATCGAGGACGTGATATTGCACGCATTGTTTCATATGGATGAAGAACTTGGATAATAATTCTCAATATAAAAAAACCGACTTCATCAGAACTGGACTAAATTGAAATGGGACCAAATGGGAAGCATTAGCTTTCAAATAAAAAAAGAATCATCAAAATCGGTTATGTAATATACCCGATTTCGATATGCCCATAAATGTTATGCGGTAACAAACATTTAAAAAAAAACAGTCGAAGTGATAACCTCCTCCTTTTTGGAAGTCGGTTAAAGAAGACCATGATCAGTTTAACAAGTTTTTTCTAAAAAAAATATAGAAATAGGCCGCGATATTAATAGCGAACTGTAGTTTGCAAACAGTACAGTACATATAATTGAAAATTGATATCTTCTAGGCATGCGTGATCCATTCTAGACTGCATCATTGCCAATAGACGAGGTAGCACTCAAAAACAAGTCTATTATTTGTAATTTTATTACAAAAAGATTTATTTAATGAGACGCCACACGAGGGGCCTTCTTTGCAACTTGAGGGAATCTTCTGAAGATACCCAGCTGAATAGGGGTACGGCCAGGATATGTAAGATTTCACCCACTAAAACCCCAAAAAATTTACGCCCAATTCTATACGCGCAGTTTGCAAAATCACGCGAACGCGCGCCGAGATACGGTTTGCGGTCGCGCAACTTTTCGCAACCACCTAAACAGAATCGTTTATAACAGGTAGCTGTAAGGCCCCTGGACAGTGAACAGTGACGTAATATTTATCGCCACCATTACTGACACTAGAACAACGCACCCCATATTATTATCATAGACTCTTCATCAAAAACAAATAAGGTGTTTAGGTGGTAGGACATACAAACATCTATAAATCCGGAGATTGTTACTGGCTGTATCTATATCTAATAAAATTATCAATTAAAAAACTTTAAAAACAAGCTTTAAGGCGTCCGCCATATTGAATTTAGTGTGACGTCATTATTTTTTTCGTGTTTTTTTTGTTAACTTTACGTCGTCGGGTAAACAGTAGATATCGAAGTACACGCTCGAGTTTTATACAATCTTGCACACTTACCTACGTACCCACGTCAGCGGCTCTATTCTAATGTCGGGTTGTATACGCCCAAACGGTGTACAGCACAAGATTGGTAGCCGGCTTGTTTTGGCACTTCGTCTGGTGTGAACCGTGGTTTATTCATTAACTGCCTACTTTGATGAGCTTTTGAAAACTTTGTGTAATTAAAAACGTTTTTGTTTACGAAATAGGTGTAATATTTTGTACAGCTTTGCCTTTTCTATCGGGTAATTAATTACCCACGATAAAGGGCTGATAATTTTAAAATGGTTGCACATATTTTATTGCATCATAGCTTAGAACACTTTACAAGTCAATTTTCTAGCAAAAACAAAAATATCAGAATTAGAAACACAGATAACAGATAGGTACATAGCGTCGGGGTCAAACACTAAATTCCAAAACTAAAAAAACAAAAACAAAACAGCGAAACTGCCCATAGACTGTTGAAGGTCTAAAGGCAATCCAAATGCTCAAGCCCATTACCAGTTAGCAGCGTACCCGGCATGCTTGGCTGCATTTACGCCGCTAAACGGTTTAGATACTCATATGATGAGCCAGAAATACGCCAGGTTTATGGTCACGCGCGATTTTTGAAAACGAGGTGAGCTCCCGGTCCCCAAGGACCTAATGTCGCGACCCCAAACGGCTCAAATATATACTGACGAAGTTTAAAGTAAGTTAGTACGTTATATTATTCGTCTCATTAAAACTTTATTGATATAAGTATAAACAAGTGTTTCAGTACCTATAAGAAAATTGTTTTGAAATTGGTTCTGCTTATGGAATAGTTATGTCAAAAACTACCTTATTTCAGTAAGTAAACTTCATCATAAAACGTCTAGTAAGGGGAACAACCTCGTAAAAGTGAAGATATGAAGTAATATATCATGAACTAGGAGCTCGACGCGAAACCACTAGCTATTTCTTCCATTTTTGGAAATGCCGTTTTAAAGGCTGCATTTAATAGCCAATATATAAAACTATCTGCGCCGCACGGTTTCACCCTCGTTCAATCCTGGATAAAAGAACCCTTATCTGCCAATGAAAGATGAAAACAATGCAACCTCCTTGGTAGCGACACCAAACTCCTTTGACTTAGATGTCATTTTTATATAGATAGAAACTCTTTCGTGTATTTTCATCATTTTTGAAGGTCAAAAATCACTGAGTGAGATTTTTGAGAAAGCTTCTTGAGCTTTTTCTTTAGAATAACATTGCAAATAGTATAAAACAATTTTTGTGTTGATTTTTTATAGAATGGCCGAGAAGAAATAAACTGTTTATATATACCTAATGTAATAAAATAATAATAAAAATATATGATGTAGAAACGAAAGAGTGATCTCTCCTAACACAGGTTGTAAAACTTGATAAAGAAAGAGGTCAAACACTTGTAAATAAAAATACAGACAAAATCATCAAAATTGGTTTACCCAGTCAAAAATTCAGGGTAACAAACATAAAAAAATTATTGAGTTATCTCAATTCTTTGGAAGCCGGTAAAAAAAAACGAGGCGTACCTAGTGAAGTATATACACTTACTCATAAAGACGTACTAACAAAACTTTCTACCCCGAAATCTTTGAGAAAATGCTGAAATCGCAGGAAACACAGCGACGCGCTGCAATATAGTAACCGTTTACTATGCTTAGTAAACGGTTTACTAAGTTTAAGTTTACTTTATTCCAATCTCAGGCTCATACGTACCGACTAGCAGTCCCACGAGTGCTGCTACTCCTTCCAAACCTTTTTGGGAGGTTCTAAGCTCGTATAAAAATTCTTTCCCGATTTTAAAACGCATCCCGCGTGGTGCACGTGTTTCAGTTGCTCTTTGTTTATCATCCGCAATAAGGAATGCAATTTCCATAAATTCTAAGCACGCCTGGGAACATCTCCTCACTTTTCCTTACAGTGTGCTTTACGTACATTTCGATCCTTTCAACAAAAAATCCCTTACTACTAGAGTAAAGGAAAACTGCGTAAAGTACAGAGTATTGGAAGAGAACCCTTTAGACCTTGTGAATGTTATTCCGCCAAAAAATCGGAATAAGCTGAATTCCAAAAAAACTGACGTTTCGGCTACTTTTAAAATAGTAGAGAACAAAATTAGTGATGGCGATATCAAAGGCGCCGCACGTGTCTTGTTCTCTAGTGACACAATCGCTCCCTATACACCAGTTACGGTTCAGTCACTACGTGACAAACATCCACCTGCAGCGGCAAATCTCCACCTCCCTGATCCACCACAACCAGATGACGTTGCTATTGAAACCACATGCCAGGAGATTGCAGCGGCTGTCACATCTTTTCAGAGTGGCTCAGCTGGAGGCCTAGATGGTCTGACGCCTCAACATCTAAAAGATCTTCTATCTTTTAGTTGTGGTGAGGCCAGTGAGACCCTCTTAAGAGACCTAACAGCTTTGGTAAATCTCATGTTATCTGGTCGGGTCAGTGATGACGTCATTGAAATTTTGTATGGCGCTAATTTATGCGCACTTGTCAAAAAAGACGGTGGTATCAGACCTATTGCGGTCGGCACCACATATCGACGCCTCGCGGCCAAGGCAGGCTGTAGGAAAAAGGTCGCTCTTTTGAGTAGCCTTTTCCAACCGATACAGCTTGGTTTTGGTTCGCGAGGTGGATGTGAGGCTGCTGTTCATTCTGTCCGAACTTTTATCGATCAAAATTGCGGTGAGGTACTGCTAAAGGTGGATGTCAAAAACGCTTTTAATTCGGTCGATCGCGGTGCCCTGTTGACACAAGTAAAAGATAAAATTCCTGACCTTTTCAATTTTCTCTGGCAATGCTACGGCAGTCCTACCAAATTGACATACCAAAACAATGTTTTGTTATCATCCGTCGGTTGTCAACAGGGTGATCCTTTCGGTCCCGCCATTTTCAGCCTAGCAATTCACCCAATTATTCAACGTCTCCAGTCCAAACTTAATGTTTGGTACTTGGATGACGGAACCATAGGAGGCGACGTAGACACTGTTCTAAGTGATTTGCAAATTCTCATAGACGAATTTCGTCTTATTGGTTTGGAACTAAATTTTTCAAAATGCGAACTTTTTGTTTGCGATTCATGTCCGAATAAAGAGTCGGTTATTCAAAAATTCAATGATTTAGCTCCCAATATAAAATCATTAGACAGGTGTTCTCTCCGACTCTTGGGTTCGCCGATATTAGATGAGTCTTTTTCACCTTTTGTTGAAGAAAAAATTCAAAATTTTATGAGTGCTTCCGACAGGTTACTCAAAATAAACGCCCATATGGCGTTTACAATTATCAGATACTGTTTGTTTGTTCCTAAATTTATGTACGCTTTACGATGTAGTCCACTGTGGAAACACGGTGAGCTCCTTTCGAGCTTAGACAATGTCGTAAAGGAAACTCTAATATCGGTTTTGAATGTTGATTTGAATGACAGGACATGGTCACAAGCCTCACTACCGATAAGGTTAGGAGGCTTAGGGATCCGCCAAATTTCAAGTGTTGCATTACCGGCGTTCTTGTCCTCATTTCATAGTACTCATAATTTAATAGAAAAAATCCTTGCACCCTCTTTAGGCCTTTCCGATGTAGTTGTATCTCATTCGAAAGAGGCAATGAATGCTTGGAGGCTGGCGTGTCCAAATACCGATTTTCCCAGGAAGTTGTCTTCCCAGAGTCTGTGGGATCGGCCGATCTGCGAACTAGCACGGAAATCGCTCTTAGATACGTGTTCTAGTATTGCAGATCGTGCTCGTATTCTTGCAGTCTCTGTTTGGGAATCGGGACTTTGGTTGCAAGCCATGCCCTCTTTTAATACCGGTAGCATTTTAGACCCAACCGCATTTCGTCTAGCTGTCAGCTTACGCTTGGGTGCAAGGTGCTGTGAGGCTCATCGCTGTCAGTGTGGTACTGCAGTTGATCAGCTCGGTCACCATGGTCTCTCTTGCTCGAGAAGCGCTGGTCGTATTGGCCGACACGCCAGCCTGAACGACATCATACGCAGGGCTTTTTCCACCGCCGATGTCGCAGCTGTGCTCGAACCGAGCGGTCTTGCGCGTGACGATGGAAGGAGGCCTGATGGTATGACACTTGTTCCCTGGAAGTTGGGGCGGCCCCTTGTATGGGACGCGACTTGTGTCGATACTTTGGCACCGTCACATCTTCCTGAGACACAGGGTAGGGCTGGTGCAGCTGCCAATTCGGCAGAGCAGCACAAGCGGCGCAAATATGCTAACCTCGGCAGTGGTTACATATTTGAGGCGTTTGGTGTCGAGACATTGGGCCCTTGGGGACCGGGAGCTCACCTCATTTTCAAAAATCTTTCAGAGCGTCTGATTAACGCAACGCGTGACCAAAATGCTGGCGTGTATCTGGCTCAACGTATAAGCATTGCCATTCAACGTGGTAATGCCGCCAGCATGCTGGGTACGCTGCCAACTGATAGTGGGTTTAAGCATTTGGATTGTCTTTAGATCTTCAACGGTCTATGGACAGTCTAACTGTTTATTTAGTGTTAGTTTTAGCTAATACTATGCTTAGTATGCTGAAAGTATAATATTATTTCATAAAAACATACATAAAATTCAAGTCTTCAGTAAGAATGTAGAACCACTTTTGTGAGAATTTATGCGGAACGCCGGATGCGCTGTCAATGCTTCTTTTGAAATATGGCGTTTCCGTTTCTTCTAAATAGGAAATGTCGGTGCGTCATATGGATATTAAAAACACCTACCTACATTTATCTAGGAGATACGACAAAAGTAGCATAGAGTTGGATAGCATAGCTATTGCAAAGTGTTGTATTTTTTAAGTGAAAACTTCTTTAGACGCGTTAAAAGCACTTTTAGGGTAAACAAAAATCATGGAACTCGCGTCATTGTCACGCTGTCACAGAATACATAATACATAGTACCATTAAAACAGCGCCATCTCTTGTAAAATAGGTGAATTACTACTTAAGTTTTCACTTGTGACGTGCAGTCCTATGACTGATGTGTTTTTTTTAAACGTTACAGAATATATTAGTGAAACTCTTTATTGTGCACACCAGAAATAAAAATTACAAACAGAAAAACGTACCAACAAGTGTCACAAGACTCGCCAACAGATAGGAAAACCTAGAAAGAAATGGACGATGATGATGAATGGGAATATCTGTGTCAGTGTAATTTTGAGTTCAGGGCTCCGATTCTACTAAAACAATTGTTTTTAAATTGTTAATGAATTTTCTCAACAATTGCCCTTTTGACACTTTAGGTATAGATAATGAGGCTATTCATTAACAATTGAAAAACAATTGGTTTAGTAGAATCGGGGCCCTGGTATCGTTCGCGCAAAACTTTATGAGCCCTCTGAAGTTAGGCGCGAGGCCTCCCCGACGCCCTGTAAAGTCCCTCGGATACCTATAATATGCGTACTGCGCAGCCACTGGGCCTAACTTCAGAGGGCTCATAAAGTTTTGCGCGAACGATAATTAAGTTCACGACATTCAATAAGTTGTGTTTAAGTGAATTTATTACATTATAACTTGATTCACCAACATAGCTTAGTTTCTTGGACTAACAAAAATGTGCCCAACATTTCTGTTGGCCCAAGTACCTATGCTTATACCAAGTATACTCAAAAACATTTTTATTAGTGTTATATAGCTGCGGTTCAAGGTTATCTTGGTCTCCAGACTCCAGTGCCCTTAGTACGAGCACTTGCGAAAAAGTTATCGTTACGTAAACGATAGCAAAATGTGTGAAAAGTTGAACAGCACCTCTATCGGACGGGAAATGAACGACACGATGATAACTACGAACGCAATGTAATAATTAAGTAATGATTTATGAATTAATTAATTGGAATTATTTTTATTATTGTTTTACAAGAAATTCATTATACTGACTTATAATTATGCACACTATTATCAATAAAATTGTTTATCTGTTTATCTGTGAATTTTTCATACATTTGCTATCGTTTACGTACCGATAACTTTTCGCAAGTGCTCGTACTAAGGCCACTGCATTGGTTGAAATAATTCCCAGCTTCCGATTTCTTGATCTTCAGAAACATCACAGATGTGATCTCCGTCAATATTTAGCAGGTGTATGATAAAAGTTATAACGTAAATAGTTCTCTGAATCAAACTATAAACGGTTTTACTAGCCGTCCGCCCCGGCTTCGCACGAGTGTAAGCTCGGCCTTCGGCCTCGCTACAAAATATAATATAGCCTATGTCACCCGGGGATAGTGTAGCTTCCCAACAGTAAAAGAATTTTTCAAATCGGTTCAGTAGTTTCGGAGCCTATTCATTACAAACATACAAACATACAAAAATAGGTACAAATCTTTCCTTTTTATAATATTAACTTAAATAACATTCCAATAGAAAAAAATTAAAAAACTACATATTAATACCTAACTATTAAACTAATCTATTAAACGATTTCTATGGGTTCGATTCCCATCTAGGACAAATATTTGTGTGATGAACATTTGTGTTTGTTCTATGTCTGGGTGTTAATATCTATTTAAGTATGTATTTAAAAATATATATGTATGTATATCAGTCTCTGGCAGCCATATTACAAGCTTTGCTTAGTTTGGGGTCAGATGACCATGTGTGTAATAATGTCCCACATATTTATTTATTATTTATTATTTAAACCGCTACCAGTGGGAATCGTCCCCAAAATGCTGGCCCCATTACCACGTTGTATGGCAATGCTCACTCTTTGAGCAAAGTAGAGGCCAGCATTCTGGTCACGAGTTGCATCGACCAGACGTGATGATAATTCTTTGAATATTATTTTTATTCTTTGAATCACATCACACACACATCATCAGCCAATTAACGTCCACTGTTGGACAAGGCCTCCCTCATAGAGAAGGGTGTTGCAATAATCCCCACGCTTGGCAGGCGGCTTCCTCAAGCCGCCTGCCAAGCGTGGGGATTATGGCGAGGATCGCAGTACGTTCACCGTGTACTATTAGGACGCTGCTGCCCATCCTCCGGTGGTTCTGGTCGCAGTTTTAGGACATACCCGGGTCCTAAGGTCCGGGAACTATTCTTTGAGTAGTTCTTTGTAAATATAAGTTTTTGTGTATGCCTAATTTATTCCTCAAATATTGACTAGCTTGTAATAGTTGCCCTTCAAAACAATAAATGTTTTCTTCTCGACTTTACCGACAATCTTACAATGGAATTTTTAATAAAATCAAAGGAACTCGTGTCTTGCGATGTTACCTATACATGATTAAAGCAGTTACTCAATTTACAATTATTTAGTCATCAAAATGTTAAACAAGTTGCGAGTTTTTGAAAAATCGTTTAATTTAGAAGAGTACAAAGTTTTTACAAAATTTTGTAAAAAAAACTGTATGCACAACTTGCACATAACCTTTTTTTTTTGACAGTTCGTTAGCTTAGTTGGTAGTGAATCTGTCTTCTGCGCTTGGGAGCGTGGGTTCGATTCCCACCTAGAACAAACATTGTCAATATGTATTTAAGTATGTATTTAAAAATATATTTGTATGTATATCAGTCTCTGGCAGCTATATTACAAACTTTGCTTAGTTTGGGGTCAAATTACCATGTGTGCAATAATGTCCCAGATATTTATTATATATTTTTATTTTTTGCCGAGTTACGTTTGTAGTAACTATAATTAAATCAAGGCTTTAAAACTAGGGGCCTTACTTAATAACGTTACTCAAGTTGATCTGTGCTTTTAAATGCTCTGTCAACTTCTCGCTGCCGGCAATCGTCACACGCGAAAACAAGACGGAGCATATTTAAGCGTATGTCAACTTTAGTAACGTTTTTAAGTAAGGCCCTTGGAGTCTATAATTTTTGTCAAATTGTTTATTTTAATAAATATTAAAAAAAAAACCTTTTGAATGGTGGCATGCACTAGGTGTTTTATAAAGATTTCACCCTGCCCCGTCAAAAAAGGTATTCAATCTCGATTCTCGACGATGTATGTTTTCATACATTTTCGTACAAACTTGCTTTACTGCTCACGTGCGTACTGGCAAATTACTAACTTTTGAATTTGATTGACGTTTCCCATTTAGCTAGTCTTTGTGGTTCGGACGACCACATCCGGTCATTTAATGGACTTTGCTGAACGGAATTATACGAGTGAAGTTTACTGGATAACCGTTTTTTTTGACAAGTTTACGTTTGAACACCAACTCTCCTGTTGCTAAGCGTATTTTTAACCGACTTCCAAAAAGGAGGAGGTTATAAATACGACTTTTTTTTAATGTTTGTTACTTCAGAACTTACGACTGGGTGAACCGATTTTGATGATCCGTTTTTTATTTGAAAGCCGGTGCTTCCCGTGTGGTCCCATTCCGATTTGGTCCAGTTCTGACGTTTTTACAAAGTCGGTTTTTTTATATTGAGAAACATTTGAAGTTGGTTAATTACTGGCGACCCGCCCCGGCTTCGCACGCGTGTAATTCCGCTTATCTCTTGAACCCAATCAATTGTGTTGGCATTGCTCACAATGTTGTTGAGACATTCGGAATGCGTTTAAACTAATACAAACAATGAATTTAATTGTACATCTTCTTTGTTTTTTATTACGTCAGCTCCTAAATCGTTTTCATCGTCATCATCAGCCAGAAGACATCCACTGCTGAACATAGGCCTCCTCCTGTAACCTCCACACTGAACGACATCCTGCGATCTGCGTTCACTGGATGCCCGCGACTCTCACAATGTTGTCGGTCCATCTAATTTGTTGCCAATTTTTTTTGTTCCTTCAATACATTTACTTATAGGGCTTTATATTAAAGCTGGCAGAGGGAAAATCACGTATTGTGTCTATATAAATAAATTTGTCTAAAACCAGAAACAATTCTCTATTAAACTCATTCATACAAGGCGACTTTTTCTACCGAAGTGAGAAAATTAGGACGTGGTAGGTACAAAAGGCGAGTTAAAGGGTCGGCAACGTATTTAAACGCCTTATCATTAAAACCCGTCCGAAGCCTACCTACACTTACACATACAATGCTGATGGTCAGTTGCATTGTGCGCCTTGCAACAAGACCTTTAAAACTAAGTTTGGTTTTGCCAGCCATATACGCGCTCATAACCGGCGCTAGTCAGGTTCGCCGTTGACGGACACGTCAAGGAGGCCGATATATAATGTGATGCCTCTGGTGTTACAAGTATCCATAGGTGACGGTGACTGCTTACCATCTGGCAGCCCGTTTGCTTGTTTGCCACCTATGGCATAAAAATATATATACATTTATTTGAACAGCCTATGCTATAGACTGTTAAAAAAAACATGCCATAGACTCTATGGCATGTTTTTTTTTGTTGTTTGCGTAACTTTTTTTTCGCTCATATTTGAGCACGCTTCCGTATTTAACTATCATAGGTCATAAGTAATTCCCCTGTAAAGTCTTACGGAATTTTTAATCAACACGAAAATACAGGTTTTACTCCATTATATCACTTGCCCGTACTGAAGCATATTTACGAACACTTAAATAATAATAATCCACTATGATTAGATAGAAGATAGAAAGATAGAAAACTCTTTATTGTTCACACCAAAAGTTAAAAACGTACATAGTAGGTAACATAAAAACAACTTAAAAACTAGTGAAACAATTGGCGGCCTTATCGCTATAAGCGATCTCTTCCAGGCAACCTTACACATGAACTCTCGTTTAAACACAACTTTAGGAAAATAATATAATGAATGACATGTTTTGTCCACGTTGGCGCCAAAAACTTTTTAGTTTGCTATCGAAACCTTAATGTATTGGATTTAGAAAAATCACCATAAATTAAACATCTTTTTTTTTATTGTAGAATAGGCTTGCGCTTAGCCGCCAACTCGCCTGATGTTAAGCGATGATGCGGCCTTTTTGTGGATCAAGCTTGCCTAGAAGAAACCGATTCACGCTTGCCTATATAAGAAACCGATTCACTCTTGACTTGAAGACACCCAGATTGTAACTATCGGGGAACACCCATTCAGGCAGTGCATTCCACAAACTAGCAGTTCGCACAATAAAAATGGAATCAAAGCGCTTCATACGGGTTTTCGGAATGTCAACCATAAAGCGGTGTCGATTTTTCGTTCCGCTCTGGCAGTCCGATAGAAAAAAGGATATATATATCTTCCATATAATAGAGAATTTCCAATATTAATAATCTGCAAAGTCACTACTCTTTGTAGGTAAGTTCATGTCACACCCTCTGTCCGTTTCGAAATAGAAAAATACTCAGTATAAAAGCGCCACCCACTATCATAAAATCTCGAAACCTACCTGATCTATAAGGGTGAAATTTGAAAGGCGGTGTAGACCACAGAGAAGATTTTTTTTTAAATTTAAATTGGAACGGCTGTCAAGACATTTTTGTAAGAAATTTGTTGTAGCCACTTGCACCCATATAAACCCATAGCAACTGTGTTAGCAACTGTGACGCGGAGTTCGACGCGATGACATAAATAAGAATGTTCAATCAAGTATCTGTCACAATACCTGGCGACAGAGTTTTCTTCTCATTTCCGTTCTATTTACTTCTCTTTTCTGTGGTGAAAACATCCACTAAGATTTTATGACAGACGAATTAGTGAAAAAAAAAAGAATCAAAAGAGGGTGAAAAGAATTCTCGAATGGACTGATTGGACTAGACCAGTATGGGACTAGTATTGGCATTATGTATGAGTGTAAGTGCAATACAAAGACAGGCGTAAATCTCCTTGTGACGGTTTTTTTTTAGGAACGCTTAAATCCCCCAAACTTTATAAAAAAACACTATTTATTTATTTATTTAATGTACAACATGATGTACGTCATTACATTACATAGGAGAGGCAAGGCACAATAATTTAGCTGAACCTCATCACAATTATAGATGCAGACTACATGCGTTTAGAATAACAAGAGTTTAAGTTTTGTTATTAATACGTTAGTACATATATATTAAAAATACAAAGACATTTTTTTACTCAGAGGAAATCAAAGTAAAAACACGTTACTTATTAGGTACAAGAGTTTGATAGTTTGCTAGGAATAGATAATTTGAACCTATCCACCACGTCACCAGCGAATAAGTCTACTTCATCATCTCGGGAGAAAACATTGAACTACCTGACTAGTCTGTTAACAGGGGCATTTTTGTCCTGATTCGTTTTCCAGTTGGAGCAGTTCAGGAGCTTGTAACGCGATGCCCTAATCGACCTAGTTGGCGCAGAGACGCTCAAATTTGCAAATATTAGCTAATACTACAAGCTATTATTGTTGTAAATTAGTTAATAAAAAAAACAAGCTTTTTGTTTTTATAAAAAAAAATCTCCGCCATCCTACGACCAAAATGCCTAGGAAGACAAATTCAACGAACCTAAACTCGACGGGGTTACGTCGTTTCGTTTAGGAATTCCTATGGATACCTTCTGTCACCATCATCAGACCAGCTCGATGGTACCATAACTTTGCATCGTCCACGAATTTACATAAGTATGCCAAATTTCAGCTCAGTCGGTTGAGGACAACTGGTCTAAAATTGAGTTGCAAGATTCCACCCGAAAATAGTTACATACATACATACATTGCAAGTTAAATAAAACCTTGTAACTGGTTTAAAAAAAGAGTTATAACTAAAATTATAATTGAAACATACCGTGTGTAATCAGTTTAATGTTTTCAAACGTTTCTGGGATGCGTACCTTTAAATTAAACGCTTTAAACATTAAATTTATAGGGCGTGAGATTTTTTATTACTGCTATTACTTTCTGGGCTAGCTTAGTTCGGAAATTTCTAGCTCGTCAGGCTAATACTCACCACAAAATGGGGTTTGGCACAGCATTATACATTTATACTATGCTCTTTGAAGTGGGTACTGATTTTTAACGTCCAGCTTTTACTTTTTACTAATATGTTTTAGTAACATCATTCACTATGGGCCTCATTAGCAAGCTCAAAGTAGCACAACGAGCTATGGAGAGGTATATGCTCGGGGTTTCTCTACGAGGTCGAATCAGATATGAGGAGATCCGTAGACGAACGAAAGTTACCGACATTGCCCACCGGATTAGCAAGTTGAAGTGGCAGAGCACATAGCACGCAGAACAGTGGGTGATGGGACCGAAAGGTTCTCGGATGGAGACCAAGGACCGGTAAGCGCAGCGTAGGACTTTTCGTCCTTCGTTTTTAGTTAAATTTAGACATAAAACAGTGAGCGAAGTGCATTTCCGCTATAGGATTTTTAACAGTTAAATTTTTAAGTTATGGGTTGGCTTATCACCGAGCTTGCTGTTCTCATCAGTTGACAAAAATAAAACCTATCTATGTTACTTCTTATCGATAAATCAGTTCATACACGGTCGTAATAATTTTTTATAAAAAAAATTTGCAGTAAGACGGTTCTTAATTATTGTCAGCCATATGCTGATATGGCTAACAATCGTGTCCGCTCTGAGGTCCGCTCAGTCTTAAAGGAAAAGCCAGTAAGAGCGCTGGTGTAAGAGGGGGTCCTCTTACGCCAGTCTTTCCTGTTCTGTGCAAATCTTAGCCGTATAATGTTGCGGCTTCTATTCTGCGACAAAACCTAGCATTTGATTATATCTAAAACCAATTTTTCCTTGCTCGACATCGCCACAACGGCCACAACATATTTCCTTTACCTAGGACCCGTACTTGACAGTTCCCTTTAATCAAAGCACCGTTGTCATTGTCAAGTTTTGGCCTGTCATGTGGCAAAAAAAAGTTGGTATGATGCAAATATACGGGCAGTATGAGCGCAACATATAATTTCATGGGACGGACGGATACTAAAATTATAAAAAAATATAAGTAACCCAACAGAATTGTATTAAAGTGTATCTACTCGTAGTAGATACAGAGCACTTTCATACCGCTTTATCTCGTGAGCTACGGAGTATTTCATGTAGTGTATTTTTTTTGTTACAATTTTATTACATACATACATAGACTATAGATAAAAAAATGTGGACCAGCAAGAAGTTTCTAATAGCTTCTCATAAAATGCGAATGTACGACTTGCAGCGAATGTCAATGCTACGAAAACTTCTAACAGTCAATATCACGGGAAAAAGCATCTCATCGTCTCCATACTGTTATAGATCATCAGAATTATGCCAAAGTTCAAGGGTTTATGCCTATACGTCACTTGCGCGGAACCCAAGACAAAATGGCCCAGAGATTATGAAGAAAGTTTTGTCGCAACCCTGAATAGTTTCGTCACTTTTTGAAGTTTTTGCGAAAATTCTGTTCCTTTCAAAAGAAAAGCTTTCTTTGAGATCATTGGATTTTCGTACTTGTTGAGCAGTTCGTTTGTTTTATTATTCTATTCTATTCACATATGTAGAGGGTTGTCAAATTCGGGCTATACACTCCTAACGAGACGAGCCTTGAGAATAATATATACGCCTTTGACACAGTAGATATATAATCTACAGTAGTTTGGCTCGGACGTATGATCGTTCTTGGTTTAGCCGAGGCTTGTACTTCCGAGGTGCCCTTGCGCGATCATAATCATGTTCGCCCAGCGCCCTCTGCGTTCACCAACTAGTCCGGTCAAGCTGTAGAAACCGCAAAGCCAACAGCAAAAGTCACATTAAAAAAAAATGGTTTCGGTTTGCAACTATTTTAAGAAAAGCAATAATTTTGTTGTAGTCAAAAAATCGCAAACAATCAGACGAGTGCCCGATTTTCGGAGGACTTATTCAAAACAAGCGTAAAAGTATTAAATATTACAAGCTTAACTTTTGAAAAAAATTCTAACTTTACGCCGAATGGACGATCTTTTCAGCGTTTTGCGTTCAAAAGCGGACAGTGAGAAATGGGGGCTGAAAATGGGATCAAGGCACAGAATAAAATACAGATGGAGAACTACATGGGGGGTGAATAATGAATATACCATCAAAAGTTTGCAATAGATATCGGTATTCTACACTTAATATAATAAAGAGGAAAGATATGTATTTTTGTATGTTTGTGAATAATTAACTCAAAAACTGCTGGACTGATTTAAAAAATTCTTTTATCATTAGAATACTACATTATTTCTTAGTAATATAGGCTATATTACTCAAAGTTTATCCCAAATAAAAATATTAAAAAAACTCCACCCGTGCGTAGCCGGGACGGGCGGCTAGTATAGAATAAATAAATAATCAAATAATTTATTTGTCAGAATATAATAGGTGCACAGCACATACGTACATTCAAAGTAATCATACATATTTTGTACTTACCAACACTAACAGAAATCATATTGCTATGTTTTTGCTGGCCTTGCTTGTTTCAATATTTCACCTTGATTTAAATTAATGTTTCTTTTCAGTCGTAAATTTGCGAATGTTCGCTTGATTATTTTATTGTATTGTTTTAGAACATTATTGAACTCTTTCTTAGGCAATTGAGTGACAAAGCGACTGTCACTTTCTGCGCTCTCTGTGCTCTCTCACGCTTGCCCATAACAGTTCTTGCATGATAATAAACTCTACGCTGTGATATTAAATGTTAAATCTCTTTATGCCCCGTAATAGTACTGAAAAATTGCCCTGCAATTCGGAACACAGTAATGTTTGCTGCTGCTTCTTGACGGTTTAATAATTGACAAAGATTTGGTACTTCTCCAGGCGGAAGAGCTGCTATTGTGTCAAACCCTCTTTACAATGATGCCGAAACATTCGCTGGGAACGAGAATGTACTGAGCGTGCACTTTTTGTTTCGCTTGCTAGTCAGTCGATTACATTAATATTATTTGACAGCAGTGTGACAGGCTAGCTACAGACTTCCTTTTAATCGTATTACTACGCGCTATGCGTCTTATAATCATGTTCGAGGGACCATAAAGTATGCAACCGACACCAGAGATTTCACTATCATCAGCCAGAAGACGTCCACTGCTGAACATAGGCTTCACCCTTAGACCTCCACACTAAACAACAGCCTGCCATCTGCATCCACTAGATGCCCGCGACTCCCACAATGTCGTCGGTTCATCTAGTGGGAGGCCTACCTACGCTGCGTCTTCTGGTTCGTGATCTCCACTCAAGAACATTTCTTCCCCATCGGTTATCGGTTCTTCGAGTGATCTCGCCTACCCATTGCCACTTCAACTTGCAGATTTTAATAGCTATGTCGGTGACTCTGGTTCTTTGGCGAATATCCACGTTCCGGATTATATCGCACAAAGAAACTCCGAGCATAAGACATCAGAGATGTAAGACTTCCAAAGGACGTTCGCTGGAATTGGATCTATGTCTCTGTAACCTTTTTTCCTCCGAGAGTAGTCGTCCGTCGTTTGTTTTATCGTTAAACGGAACAGTTTTTATTGGTGCCGTTGATTTGATTGCGTGCTATTTTTATCTGTGGCTATACGGTGTTGGGATCGCCTTGGCTTTGAGGAAATAAAAGATGTGATTAAAATGATTGATGCCGGGTTCGGTTTCAACCATAGCGAAAAGCTATAAAACTTAGCTACAGTACTAGGATGTTGTATATAATGGAACCGGTAGGCGTACACCCTTAAATATTGGCCATCGACAAATTTTAAGATGTTTTACAAAGATCACCTTTTTACATCGGACTAGACTGACGTTTGACCATGTTTGACCATGATCTCACCTGATAGAAAGCGATGATACGGTTGAAAGAGAAGCACAGTAAATACATTTGCTTTTAGACAGACAAAATATTATAGATAGGCCATATCCAATTTTTGTTCACTCCGTTTATTACAGACTAGCCGTCCGCCCCGGCTTCGCACGAGTGTAAGCTCGGCCTTCGGCCTCGCTACAAAATATAATATAGCCTATGTCACCCGGGGATAGTGTAGCTTCCCAACAGTGCAAGAATTTTTCAAATCGGTTCAGTAGTTTCGGAGCCTATTCATTACAAACATACAAAAATAGGTACAAATCTTTCCTCTTTATAATATTAGTGTAGACAAC
Source organism: Agriopis leucophaearia (assembly GCA_949125355.1). Classification (NCBI taxonomy): domain Eukaryota; kingdom Metazoa; phylum Arthropoda; class Insecta; order Lepidoptera; family Geometridae; genus Agriopis; species Agriopis leucophaearia. The sequence goes on along the minus strand of OX421284.1, from coordinate 9,952,236 downwards.
TCCATGACACCATAATCCATTGTGTTTTAACAGATTAAACACAATCAGTCAATCATTATTAAAGCTAAGAACAATACCAACCAAACCTGGAAACGTTTTCTTTTGCTGGGTTTTCTTTTGTAGCTGAGTTCAGCAAAACAATCTCAAATTTTGACAATGAAGTAAAATACTGTCTCTATGTTTTTCATACAGTATTTATAAGTATTATTTTACAGTATTTTGACAGCGCCATTAGCTGAGTTGGTTCGATTCCCACTTAGGACAAACATTTGTGTGATGAACATTTGTGTTTGTTCTATGTCTGGGTGTTAATATCTATTTAAGTATATATTTAAAAATATATATGTATGTATATCAGTCTCTGGAAGCCATATTACAAGCTTTGCTTAGTTTGGGGTCAGATGACCGTGTGTGAAATAATGTCCCAGATATTTATTTATTTATTTATAAGTGTTTTTATGCTAATTTCTGGTATGGTATTGACATTCGGATGTCAAATCCAGCGATATCCTTTGTCTTGTGCGACTGTTACTTCGTCACAATCTGTAAATTTGGCGTGGCTGTTCGTCTCAACAATTAGGACGCAACCTTTGTGTAGATAAGCAGAAATTTCTGTACTAATTTGGCTGTATTCATACCAAATATACACATTATTATTACTATATTATCCTGCACTGACACACCACTAGACAATTTTTGGAAAGATTTTTTTTCCGTCTAGCCCCCTTTCGCACGTTGCGAAAGGGGGCTAGACGGAAAAAATTAAGACCAAAAGTTGTAACGACACTTTTTGCTATAGTTGTAAGCCGTGCGGCGTGCGCGTGTTTCTCTGTCTCTATCTCTCTCTCTCTCTCTAACTTCGTTCCATCCGGGTGTCCCTTGTCACCTCTCAAGTTTTTTAATGATAAAATGGTCTTGCTTTTAATAACAACTCAACTGGTGGTAAAGATGCGGTCTAAGATGGAACACGCTTGCCCATGAGGTGCCTATTCACTCTTGTCTTGAAGAGACAAGGTTGTATTTTATAGGGAACACTGTGGCAGTGAGCGCATTCTATTCCTTTGCAGTTCGTTAATTTGGAAGTAACGAACGCTGCGTGCGGACTTTACGACGTTCACGACGTAAGGATGGAATAACTGCCTCGATGACCTATGGCGGAAATAGGTTGACGGTCAGCTTAAACAGCTCTGGTGCATATTCTCCAAATTAAAAGCGATAAAAAATGGACAGACAAGCTATCCTCCACCTGTCCTTGTCTTCCAAGGTATTCCATTCCTCTCGGTTTTGAGTCCTTTAAGTAAGAGCTGGGCCGTTTGCCAGGCTGTGGGAGCCACTGCGTCGCGGTTTTAGCCCGGCATTCTTCCAACATGCGACTGTCATGATGGGACCAGTCCCGATTTAGGCAAGCTGCCATCACAGGTATATATAAAATATCCAAACAAAATAGAGCAAACTTTATACGAAAACATAAAGTAACAAAATCAGCCAAAAACAGCCACATCAGCGTAACTCAATTATCGTGGTTAAGGGAAATGTTTATTGGTCCTCATTGGGAAACTGAGGCGTATTATGTGCCCTGGTCCTGTGACGTCATAGCTATCTACTGAGAGCACCCACGTAATATGCTTTTCTCTAATGATACCTTTGTTGGGTAACAAGTTTTGTTAAGGCATTTATACCAGGACTTCAGAAATGTAGGTACGTATTTATATTTGTTCCAAAATTACTTCTGAAGGCCTCAAAACCTTTGGAATGAAATCTAGATGAATCTAGACGAATGTGATTCTCTTTTAAACGAAAAAACTTGGTATTACTGAGCAGTGAGCATCATAACATTTAGTTTGCTTATTTACAAGCTTCGATGACAATGCATTTTTATGATAAGTAATGTGACTTGAATAGGTATCCAGGATTAGTTCCAACTTGCCATATTATAAAGCTGCCTTATTACAAAGGGGACTCTCCAACGGTCAACAGCACAGATACGATTTTTTTGTATGCATTTCATTATGATAGCTTATTTTAAGTTTTACTATGACAGGTTGCTGCACTTAGGGTTGGATCCTGACTAGGGAACTCCTCAATGGTTAGCAGCACGGACATGAAATGTTGTATATGCATACAATGATAACTCATTTATGTTTCAACTGTAAGTATCGTACGTCTAATCACACTGGATGGATGTATGGATGGATGGATGTTTGTTACTCAATCACGCAGAAACGGCTGGATGGATTTGGATGAAATTTGAAATATACATTGCTTATGTCCTGGATTAACACATAGGCTACTTTTCACCATCATCATCATCACTGATTTTCATCACCACGCGGGTGAAACCGCGGGGCGCAGCTAGTATCATGTATGTGAAAGTTTGGATGGATGGATGGATGGATGGATGTATGGATGTTTGTTACTCAATCACGAAGAAACGGCTGGATGGATTTGTATGAAATTTGAAATATACATTGCTTATGCTGTCCTGGATTGACACATAGGCTACTTTTCATCATCGTCATCGATTTCCATCACCACGCGGGTGAAACTGCGGGGCGCAGCTGGAGTAGAATAATGCAACATTATTCTAATATGTTTCTAGATATAAAACAGCCTTACAGTATAAAACTTATATTTGCTTTTACGATGGCGCGTGTTCTTGGATACACAAAAAATAAACCACGTAATAATATTGTGCATTTCGCCCCATGGGAGAAAGCTCTCCCCACGTTTCGTGGCTCACGCGACGTCAGAAAGCTTCTATTTTCTGTTTGCTCATAATTAATTCCTTGACTGTACCCGCGTTAAGCTCTGAAACAATAAGGCAAAGTTTGTCGCAAATAAACACCGACTTAGGCTGAAACAAAATAAAAAGTTACAATAATTATGGTCAAGAGTAGCGAATTATTTTGACCAACGATTTTCTTCATCATCATCAGCCAGAAGGCGTCCACTGCTGAACATAGACCTCCCCCCTTTAACCTCCACACTGAATGACATCCTGCCATCTGCATCCAGTGGATGCCCACCACTTTCACGATGTCGTCTGTCCATCTAGTGGGAGGCCTACCTACGCTGCGTCTTCCGGTTCGTGGTCTCCACTCTAGAACCTTTCTTCCCCATCGGTTATCGGTTCTTCGAGCGATGTGGCCTGCCCATTGCCACTTCAACTTGCAAATTTTAATAGCTATGTCGGTGACTCTGGTTCTTTGAAGAATATCCACGTTCCGGATTCTATGATATTTTGATTGCATTACATTGCGAACATCATGCGCTCACGACGCGTGCAGAGACTTTGGGTCTTATTGTATCTTTTATCGCATTTACAACGGGATATGTACTGAGGAACATTTTAATCTGATGCCAGCATCGTGGTTTTATCATCGCACTAGCCGCCTCCCCCTGAAAGCTCATCTGTAGATGAGATCACAATAATGTTAGACCCGTGGAAATAGCATAATGTGTATTTTACGCGATCTTTTTTGCCTCACACCTGCAATACGTGTATGTGACCCTCCTGTGGCAAATCAGATCACCACCATCGAACAAACACCAACACGAGTGCTTGGTTTAAAAGTTCAAAGTTAGGTGCAGACAAAACTATCTACCTTCTTTCTTAGTCTTTTGCTACGGTTATCACGGTAAATATCTCATTAATAAAATCATACAAGTGGTTTGGTAGTGGTAGGACTCTTTTGCAGAGTCCGCCTGGGGAAGTACCAGACCTTTTCTAGTTATTCAACCGCCAAGCAGTAGTGTGCAAACACTACTGTTTTCCGGATTGAAGGGCAATGTTTCCAGCGAAATTACAGGGCACACAGAGATTTGACATCTTATATCTTGGACTGACGAGAGCAGTGCATTGCCATCCAGGGTTTTGAACTGTTAAAGTTCAAAATTCTGAGTGGCGTTGAGCTGTTATGGGCAAGCGTGAAGAGCCATCAGGCGAGCGACTTGGCTCGTGTCGTCGCTCAGTATCATAAAAAATAAATTAAAAAAAGTACAACTGTACTAATTTATACATTTTATGTTCATATTTTAACAAATTTTTGTGATAGCAAATTACTTTTCAAGGCGATTATATTTCGCTATAAAACCCTTTTGGACTGTAATTAGGAAATAAACTGACAGACTTTTAAGTAATAAACCCTAGTCTTGAGAGAATGGAACTGTAAAACTCAATACGTAATTACTGTTGCAATTACTCAAGGCAATTAAGACCACGACTCACCAAAAGTATCTTGCATATAGGTACAACTAGAGGGTCTTACAAAATTAGGACGGTCGTCCGTCCGTCCGTCCTATTTTACCTTTTTCCGTGGTCAAACGCGGACATATTTGCGTTACAAAAAAAAAACTAAAATATGGGGCCGTTCAAGTATTACGTAAGCAGATTTATCACAATTATTTAACCCCCCTCCCTTGTCAGCAAAAGTAAGGAGAGCTCTTGTTCCCCCCTCCCATGCTTACGTAAACATTGGTAGGTATGCATTTTTTATTGATTCATGAGCAGCAGTGCCATAATGAATAAAAAAGTAAATAATTACTACTGACGTAATCACCATCTAGACCCCCCCACCCCCCATGTCATAAAAAAAAGGAATACCTAATTTTTTATCAAGTGTATCCTTGCGAAATATGGCTCGCTAAATTGGCAAAAGTTGGTCGCTGCATTTCTAAAATATTAGACAAAATTTGTAACTTGCAATACTGATAGGTCATATTTAAAAAATGCAATATTATCGCGTTCCTTCATACAAAATTATTTTGAACATGTCATATAACAATAACGGGTATTTACATTTAGGAATTTATTTTGGAATTGTAAACAAATAATAAAATAATTTAGAATTAATCAAATATCTAAATACAATATAATATTTGTTATCTGTTGAACGCGGCATCGCCATATGCGCTGACTCGCTCGCACTCAAAGAATACTTCCGTAACAAGAAAGAGAAAGGAGATGCGAGATACCATTTTGAAATGAAATTATTCTGACGGGGACCGCGCTAGGAGCTGTTTCGTCAAGAGTCACAATTTTTAATTCCCATGACGCATGCACGCAGGATTTCAACAGATAACCACTTTTTATTATCACCTTCATTTTTCACATAGTAATTTTCCCAATTTTTGATGCTGAGGCACAGTAGTGTACCAGCTTTCTCTTAACTAACCGCCATGAGCCCTCTCTGGATTTTAGTTACTTTATAACAATTTGTATTAGGCAATTTAAGAGAGTAAATGCATTGTAACCTCAAATATTTGCATTAGTTTATTTTCCACATTCCCTTAGCACAAGATAGGTTCAGTAGACTCATTTAGCTTCCACAACAGGACCCTTGTACTCCAGGAGTCCGATGGTTCTGGACTGATTCATATCCAGGCAACGTTTTAACCAACATAGCTTAATTGTCATGATTTTATAGGGATCTTTCCATCACAAACACTTTACATTGCAAATGTACCATTTGCAACCCCTTTCTATTTAACATTAAAATAAATCTTTTTTTTTTATCACATGACAAACATTATCTGATTATTTCTCATTGAGTTATAGCGATAATAAATAAATTCAAAACGATCTAGTTCAAAAGTCGTTGACCTTTTCTTAAAATTAATGAATGTTTTCTGAGTGGTTTTTTTATTGACAATACTAAAGTATATGCTATTTCGGGATGATAAGTACATCGTTGATTGGCTGTCCACTTAGCTTCGTTCGTTTAATTTTCTTAAACCATCAATTTCTAAACTTTGAATGTGACTACATTTATATGGCTTTGGTTATGGAGCCCTGCCATAATATGCGTGTCTCGACACGCTCTTCGCTAGTTATATATACCTTTACGTATATATATATATATATATATATAAGATTTTCATAGCACGTGCCCAACCTGCGAAAATACTAACTAATTGTTATAATTTAAGCTGAGCAAATAGTAATACAATTCACATTGTATGTTCTTAATCTGCACAGTATAAATTATTAACGTAGAGTGCGTAGACCAATCCCACAGGATAATCTTAATAGAATCAGCTATCATATATCAAAAGCAGGCATTTGGTTTGTATAGTAGAAATGTACGTGAATGTGTTCATTAAAATACCTCTACGACGTAAGGTAAACTTACCTTAAATAAGGTACACTTACATCGCAATTAATTTTCCTCTATTTATTCTGGTAATTAGAAATATACAAACTGATGCTGTTTGTATTGTTCTTGGAAATGTAAATCGGAGAGAATAATTACTATTCCCCAATTATAATTATGTTTGTTCATAATCTTATTATAAGGCTGTTATTACACTACACCCAGACAATGTAACCAAACTTAAAAAGCGATGATGGCTGAGTGGCAATATGTGTGTTTTACAATCTGACATTACCCGGTTCGATCCTCGGCTCTGCGACAATGACTTATTTAGTACTTAAATAAATTATGTGCAGTTTCGATGAAATCGCTCAACAACGGTGAAGGATAATCTTCGTGAGGAAACTGCTATGTTCAAAGACATTATGACATTCTCCAACATGTACTTGACAGCATGGTGGATTAAGGTGGTGGATTACCATCCTCTCTCTCTGAGAGAAGGCCTGTGTCTCAGCAGTAGAAACATGGTAGACTGAGTAATGATTAACCAGACTTCGTATCGAGGTGGTTTTCTTCGTTATTGAAGGCTAGGCCAGGATCGTCCGAGGCGATGCCTGCTGGGATAAGACAGTGTTCCCAGACATACTATCTAATTGAATTGGTTCTCTCAAAGTGGTTTAAAATATATTTCAGTAACATTCCATCTTCTTAATATTATAGTAAAAAATAATAAAAACGACAAATGAATACCTAACTACTAAACTAATCTATTAAACCGCTACCAGTGGGAATTGTCTCCAAAATGCTGGCTCCATTACCACGTTGTATGGCAATGCTCACTCTTTGAGCAAATTAGAGGCCGGCTTCTGGTCACGAGTTGCATCGAACAGATAAATCTTTGATTTTTTGACTCCTGATCCCCACGGGTTCACGACCCTAAAAGGGTCAAAAATGTACCCACTGTCCAAGGTACTATATTTGCGCCTTTTGAGATCTTCTGCGAATTCAGCCGCCGTGCCAGCCCTACTCTGCGTTCTGGATGTGACGGTGCAAAGATGTTCTCTTTGATATTTTTGTATACTATTTTTACCTATAACGCCATAATAGTATGGACTATGATACTTTAAGGCATACAAGATGGCGTCTGGGACAAGCCAAAGTGACATCTAATAATGGATCCTCGATCGAATGCACGGTACCAATTTTGCCCAAATAATGCTAGTGAGTACCATTCTTTATGACTGGCTCGCATTTTTTTGCTACGCATTAAAACCTATATAAAACGTTTAGGTACTATTTCGTTGACTTCAAATCACCAAAATAAGCAATTAAAACCATTTTCTACGAAGCTTTACTTTGAACAAAAAAAATACGACCTTCATTACGACAATTTCTTTCTAAAATTGTTCTTTTAAATATTTATCTATATTTTTTAAGAACATAAAAGTGAGATGTTAGAATGCCCTTTCTTTAATGACTAGGGTTGCAAAGAGTCTTGAGCAAAGTTTCTGTGAGCATTTCTGCAATCCTTTTAGTAGAAGATTTGAAACGATTTATTTATCGGACCAATCGGTTAGCTGAAAAGATTTAGTAAGGAGGATTTTATTTTTTAAGGTTGCCTGGAAGAGATCTCTTATAGCGATTAGGCCGCCAATTGTTTCACTAGTTTTTATGTTGTTTTTTATGTTACCTACTATGTACGTTTGTAAATTTTGGTGTGAACAATAAAGAGTTTTCTATTCTATTCTATTCTATGTCTAATTTTCATATTTTCCTTGATGTTGAAATCTTGATTAACTATTTTGATAATGTCGAAAATGGAATAAAAGGTGAAATATATTGAAAAGGAAAATTCTCGCCATAATACGAAATTTGACGAGAGAAAAATGCTGGCATGAGCCCCTCAGTAAATGCGTTTGTAATTATTATTGTCAGCAGCAATGAAAATGCTTGTCAAAATAGCTATTCAAATTAAAATAGCTACTGTTCCAATATGGTATTTAATAATGTGCCAATTTTTTAAACCCCACTTCGATGCAAATTTAACTTTAAGGCTGACGTAATTATGGGCCAGTGGGCAAAAGGAAGAAAGGAAGACCTCGCAACTGTTAGACTATTAATTTATTTACGAGTATATAATCATTTGTATCTAATATTATTATGAACCATAATGTAAAAGTATTTATGCTCTGTGGTGACGAGCATCTGTTGACTGTTGACAGATACAATAGTAATGACGTTTCAAACGGTAACATTGACTTTGACAGATACTCGTCACCAATAGATAATTGTCAGTTGAATTTAAGACTGGCACTTGATATCGAGCTGTAAAGCAAATAGGACATTATTGTGATATTATAATAAATCCTTAAATATCTTAATAATCCTGGTTTCATTTCTGAGATTTAAGCGTAGTCTTTCATCTCAGAAGTGGGATTGAACGCGCAAGCCCACAATTTACGAAATTTCTACGAATATTAATTTTGTGCATTAATATCGTACACGCTACAGAAGTATAACTTCAAGCTGCATGATGTCACCTCGGCCGCAGTCACTCAGTTGTAGAACCCTTGATGTCACCTCACAATCAAGATCGCGTGTATCGCGAGAGTAGAAAGCAGACGAAGAGCACATCAAACGAGAGAAAAGGAGTTGATCACCCATGGTCACTTCGCCGAAAACTTCGAGGCCAAGCGGCAGGACGAGTCGTTCGTGAGAGCGGTGTGTACTTTCTCGTCATCGCAGTAGAAGATTGAGTCGCAGACGCATGCACGAGAATCGACCAGCCGTAGCCAGCCACAACAGAATTGGCCGCCGTAAGCGGAGTTGCAGCTTCATGGAGAGTTCCAACCGTGAGCGGAGTAGCAGCTGCGCGAGATCTTGTCGTGAGCCAGCCGCGGATGTGAGTAAGAAGACTCACAGCCTAATAGCCAAGTGTGTTTGTTTCTGTTTTTCATTATGCTAGACGTGATATACTTATCACTGACATTATTGCCACTAATTCAAGATTGGATTAGAAAATGTAGAAGTGAAAACTCATCTCATAATCTTGGTGAAGATCACGCGTCGCGTGCTATTAAAAAAAAAAGAGGTACAAAGTCATGTCGAACGTTAATAGATGGCGTTATACGTCGTTCAAATATGTAAACGAAAAAACTTTATGATTTCATACGTGTTTAAAAAAAAAGTTCAAATATGTAGGTAGATTGGAAAATAATAAATGAGCCGAAAGTAAATGTGCAAAAATCTATTTTGAAATATTATCTCTTCATTTGAAACAGAATCTTAAGTTAGTGCTCACAATGTGTAGATTCTCCAAAATAATCATGAATATACAAAATTAAATTGCTAAAAGAAGTCGCTCAGGTAGATGAGGATTTAGTAAACTCTTGTGTGTTCTATCACACTTGCAGTATTGCATAAATTGCATGGGCACAGTTAGTTTATCTAAAGTGCTTATAATGATATTGTAAGATACTATAGTTATAGCTGTCAAACCTCTACAAAAACAAACTTCATATTATTAGTTGCCTATTCGGTATTATAGTTGAGTTACCTGTCAGTAGTATGAATCATGACCATTCATCTTTAAGTAGTTTTCGGGTAAAGTAGGTACAAACATACTAGTTTGAAGGTGGTGTCTTAGGAACAGATCACAAAGCGTGTGCGCCACATAATTATAAGGTGATTACCAGTAGTTCTGACATTTTCTATAACCCTGACTTTGCTATGAGCGACACCAGAAGTTTTAACATTTTGAGTAATGTAATAATAATAACCGTTTTGATAGCACCAATATTTTTATAGCTTAAATAGTTGGTAGCGCCAACGGTTTGATAGCACCAAAAGTTTTTATGGAACCGATATTTTTATGAAACCAATAGTCTTTCTGGAACCGGTAGTTTCAATTAATCTGATAACACCGATAGTTATGTATACAATATCATCAATAGCATTCATTATTGACAGTGGCCGGTAGTTCATTCAGTTTCGGACTGAAAAAAAATATATTTTGATTTATTGGAAGTAATAAATCGCCAGCCAGCAAATCATATTATTATCTCTGTTTACATCGATTGCTAGATAAATGAAGTAATCGCCACTTTGGGCTATTTTCACTTTGAGAAATTAAATATATTTAGTATTCGGCTATACGTTGAATTTTTGAAAGAAACAAAATTTATGTATGATACATGTAGAAACCGATCCATTGTGCTATGTGCCTATGTACGCTGTACGAGGCCAAGTGTGCTTAAAAGTATGAGACCACGGAGAGTGCCATTGAGGAGGCAAATGAAAAAAAAAAAAAAAATATATATCAAATAAATTATTTACGAAACACCGTCTTAAACGAAACAATAAAATTATTAGCGCTATGTAGGTATGTATGAAGATTACCAGCCAAATACTATAGGTATTATAATATTTTTATGAACATTATTTTATCTAAATGCAATGACATGAGATGAGATGAAATGATATGAGATGATATGATATAGTGTGATATGATATGGTATGGTACGATATTATACTATACGATACGATAAGATATGATAAGATACGATAGGATACGAAACGATACGATAGGATACGATATGATAGGTATTATAATATTTTTTATGAACATTATTTCATCTAAATGCAATGACATGAGATGAGATGAAATGATATGAGATGATATGATATAGTGTGATATGATATGGTATGGTATGGCACGATATTATACTATACGATACGATACGATAAGATACGATAGGATACGAAACGATACGATAGGATACGATATGATAGGCATTATAATATTTTAATGAACATTATTTCATCTAAATGCAATGAAATGTGATGAGATGAAATGATATGATATGGTGCGATATGATATGATATGATATGGTATGGTACGATACTATACGATACGATACGATATGATACGATACGATACGATAGGATACGATATGATACGATACGATAGGATACGATATGATAATATACGATAGGATACGATACGATAGGATAGGATACAATATGATATGGTATGATACGATACGATACGATACGACACGATAAGATATGATACGATACGACATGATAAGATATGGTAAGATACGATACGACATGATAAGATACGATACGATACGATACGATAGTATACGATAGTATACGATAGTATACGATGGGATACGATATGATATGAGATGTCAGTAAAAATGGAATTTGAATAATAATTAAATTTGCATTTTAGGGTAACATAAAAAGTCTTTTAAACAATAAAAGCGTTTTTCGATTAACAAGGTCTTAAATTTTTCCGGCATATTCCGTATGAAAGCTCTATTAGGGATGTCGGTTGTTTATTATAAACGGTGATACACGTGGCATAAATAGTATTCAAATTTATGTTTGTTCTATGAACAAGTTTGTTGAGTAGTTCATTACAACATCAAACAATAACTGGCCAAGAGCGTGTCAAGACATGCATATGGTAGGATTCCAGCCAGTTCATTTCGATTGATGCATAAATGAAGTATTCGCCACTGTGTGGCGATGATAACGGATGATAATATACGAGTGTTTCATATAATTACTATCATCCCGACATTACATGTACTTTTATGGTTTAGTAAAAAATAAATAAATTGAATGATCGTTTTTAGGGTTCCGTATTAATATGATCTATGAGTATGGCTCGTTGTAAATTAAGTTTCTATGTATAAAAGTTTAGAAATGCAAAAGAGAGGCAGGAGACTATCTTTATGCCACTTGGCGGGCCATATTTCGCAAAAGATACACTTGATAAGAAAGTGATCTATGAAACCATACCTTCATTTTTAAAGACATATATTTAACGATACCTTGCAAAGAAGAATATGACAATAAAATCGAGTTTCTAATAGTTTCCAAAATATAGTTTCCTAACGATAGAACGATATCAAGACGATTGTTTAAAGTTCATATCTACGTTTCTGCGGGTATTCTAACAATGATTTTTATGTGACTTTGAGGTCTTCGAGGCTAAGTGCATAAATGTTACTGAGTGGCCATGTTTGCCATGATTGGACTATGTAGGTTCTATTATGGAATTGGCCATGTGTGCCAAGATTGAATAGGCATGTGTCCTAATGTTTAATTTATTACATATAACAGGCTTGGTGATGAATATGACTAAATATGTACATTAAACATACTGAAAAAAAATATTTAAAAATATTGACTGATAAATCTCTGAGATATGAGCGTTTAAAGTTTAAGGTGGGGATAGAGAGGGGATGCTGATTTGTATGCCGAGCCTGAGGCTTGATGTCATAGCTCGCTATAGTGCGCCCGCTGGTTGGCATGAAATTAAAATACTTATAACTTATTTATTTTTGAACTAATTTAAATTTTGTTTTCGTTGATAGGCTCTATTGATAATCAGATTTTGTTTTATGAGGCAATAAAATATTATTAGTCATCACGCCTATAATGTATGTTATATTATGATGAATTTAGCCATGTGTTCCACGATTGGATTATGTTTGATCAATAATGAATTGGCCATGACTGTGTGTACGATTAGGCATACTGAATGAAGACTGGCTATGTGTGCCAAGATTCGAATATGTACATTATATTCTATGAGTATCTACTTTAGTTAGTTGATTGAAATAAAAATAGTAGTAGTAGTTGATTGAATAGTAGAAGCGAAATTACACTAGGAATTCATCAGAAGAACAGTTTTTACTCCCTACTTTGACTGACTGTGCTAGTTGCTACTACTGAATTATGTTTGACGAGTTTACGCAATCACTGTGTCCCGCTCGACGGCTGAGAGTCATTAGTCGTCGAATTAATGATAAAATTTATTATATTTTCCCAATTGAGTAAGCTCAAATATTGCATTGGATTTTATGAAAGTTATCAGTTAATTACGGAGTAGTTGTTTGACTGTTTAATTTTGAATGTAATCTGCCGGAGACAATGTATGCATACGACATACTCCACTGTCATACGACAGTGGAGTTTGGCGAAGATGCCAGCACTCCGCCAGATGCGTCACCTAAGTGGTGACAGCAGGCGACGTAGTCAGCATATCGACAGCGAGCGATGTGGCCAGCGTGCCGACAGCGAGTGACATGGCCAGCGTGCCGACCGCACAGATGATTGCAGATTGTGACAGACTGTGCAAGAAAATATTGTAAGGATGTCAGGAGCGCGGGTTACGAGCAATCAGTGCAGAATGAGAATGGTATCAATGATTGGTATCACACAGATGATTTCAGATCTTGGCAGATCTTGGCAGACTGTGCAAGAAAATATGGTGGGGATATTAGGAGCGCGGGTTACGAGCAATCAGTGCAGAATGTGAATGGTATCAATGTTTGGTATCGCACCGATGATTGCAGATCGTGGCAGACTGTGCAAGAAAATATGGTGGGGATATCAGGAGCGCGGGTTACGAGCAATCAGTGCAGAATGTGAATGGTATCAATTATTGGTATCGCACAGATGATTGCAGATCGTGGCAGACTGTGCAAGAAAATATGGTGGGGATATCAGGAGCGCGGGTTACGAGCAATCAGTGCAGAATGTGAATGGTATCAATGATTGGTATCGCACAGATGATTGCAGATCGTGGCAGACTGTGCAAGAAAATATGGTGGGGATAACAGGACCGCGGGTTACGAGCAATCAGTGCAGAATGTGAATGGTATCAATTATTGGTATCGCACAGATGATTGCCGATCGTAACAGACTGTGGAAAATAAATGTTTAGTTATTACCGATTATACTATTACTAGATTATGTTAATTATGTCATAAGTACGAATTAGGTATCTTATTATTCTGATAATTACTATTGTTTTGTTCTAACTTTCATATATCTATGTTGGCTCCTAATAACGTCTGAAAGTGCGAGGACTCACTTTTTTTTGAGGATGGCCGAGCTGTTAGACTATTAATTTATTTACGAGTATATAATCATTTGTATCTAATATTATTATGAACCATAATGTAAAAGTATTTATGCTCTGTGGTGACGAGCATCTGTTGACTGTTGACAGATACAATAGTAATGACGTTTCAAACGGTAACATTGACTTTGACAGATACTCGTCACCAATAGATAATTGTCAGTTGAATTTAAGACTGGCACTTGATATCGAGCTGTAAAGCAAATAGGACATTATTGTGATATTATAATAAATCCTTAAATATCTTAATAATCCTGGTTTCATTTCTGAGATTTAAGCGTAGTCTTTCACAACAGATGGGAGGATGAAATTAAACGCATAGCGGGTCCAAACTGGATACAAATAGCGCAACCCAGAGAAAACTGGCTCAATTAGGAGGAGGCTTTTACCTGTAGAGGGGTTCTTACAGAATAATTTTACTACATTACAAACTACTGACGTATCCAAAATTTTTAAACTACTAACTATTAAAAACTTTAAACTAATATATTTTTACGATACTATTAAAAAATTTCAACTTTGTAAACTAGCATTTTCTGGAAGAAATAAAAGGCTTTTTTATTTTATTTTATTTTTATTTATTTATAATTATGGGAGCCAATTTGTGTCTTCTCTAATTATCTTGTACGTGCGTCTTAGACCTTAGAAAGGTCTTATGCCTGTGTACAATATTTTAATGTGCAAAAAGGTTTGATTACATCATTCCACTAAAAAGAGGCAGATAATAATGTAAAAATTTATTTTATATTACCAAATAATAATTGGCTCATAGTAGACATAACTATCTTCGAACAGTTCGAACCCACAAATATTTATGTATATTTTTATCCAACCAACGTTTGAGAAAATTACTATACAAATCTTGGCAGTAAAAAAGCGTTTATGGAGTTACGTAAGCACATTTTGTCGTTTGTCTATAAATGCTTTTGTTGCCAGCTGCAGCAGTAATTGTACTATGATGAGTTAGGTGACAAACACACGTACAGAAGAATTATATATTAAGAATATATGTACAATGTTTCATGACCGAATTGACCGACTGTCAAATAAAATATGTATTATATTTTTTTCTATCGATTTGACATTGTATGTTCATATGTTATATATTATAAAATATTCATCGTCTTGAATCGCTCTATCATATTTTCAATTGATTATATATCTAATTACTCATCTTTAGTACAAAATCTCGTGATGAAATTATTATTTTTGAATTTTCTTGCGCCATCTGCGACATTAACTAACACGACTTTTCTTCTTGTTTCAGATGCCGAGAAAAGAAAAACTGCTAACATAGACATCAGTATCAAAATACAATGTGAATACATCAACCTTAAACAAGAAATGATAAGTTAAAAAAGTAGTTATGGGTTCACACATAGAACCACTCCGGACATTTACAATGCTCCTGTTCTGGAACATCTGTCTCAGCACCAACGATTTAGATGAATTTAGAAATACTACCATCATCAACATGTTAGATAGAAAAACTAAATTACCAACCACCAAACCACCAGACGGGGACTTCTTCACGGCTGACGATGTCGATGTCAATCTAACAGACAAATCGAATGATAGCGACTTAGATTTCGGAAGACTAATCGATTCGCTTGAAGAATTCGATTTGAATGACACTGAAACCTGTGTTGGAGATCCGGAATTCTGCAACATGACTCGGGATGAGTATTTGGAGATGTTGAATGATTATATCTTTCCTCAGCCGTATGAATGGGTTCTGATCGCGACTCACGCGATTGTTTTTGTGATTGGACTGATAGGGAATGCGTTAGTGTGTGTGGCGGTGTATAGAAATCATTCTATGAGGACGGTGACGAACTATTTTATAGTAAATCTTGCGGTGGCGGACTTTATGGTGATTCTTATATGCTTGCCACCGACGGTGTTGTGGGATGTGACTGAGACGTGGTTCTTTGGGACGGCTATGTGCAGGATCGTGCTGTATTTTCAGGTAAGAATTTTAATTGTTCGAGGAAGGTAGTAGTAGTGGGACTCTTTTGCAGGGGTTCGCCTGGGGAAGTACCGCACCTATGCCAGTTATTCAACCGCCAAGTAGTAGTGTGCAAACACTGCTGTGTTCCGGATTGAAGGGCAATGTTTTCAGCGAAATTACAGGGCACACAGAGATTTGACATCTTATATCTCGGGGTGACGAGCCTAGGTAGTGCATTGTCATACAGGGTTATGAACTGTTGAAAATCTAAATTCTGAGTAGCGTTGAGCTGTTATGGGCAAGCGTGAAGAGCCATCAGGCGAGCGACTTCGCTCGTCTTGTCACCCAGTATCATAAAAAAAAGTACCACTGTTCATGCAACCCTGTACTTTTGTTGCAATCCTCGAAAATAATAAATGTGTTTGGCGCATCGCCAGACACGACATAGTTTCAAAACGGTTTCTGTAGAAAACCAATTAAAAGTTGAATTTTATACCATGTTGTGTCAAAACATTTTAGCATTTAAATATTTTATTGCGGGTTTACGTGGAGTTTTGGTATTTATTTTGGTCTGATGGATAAGGTAGGTCGGTAAGTTATTTGTATTCATCATCATCATCATTTCAGCCATAGGACGTCCACTGCTGGACATAGGCCTCCCCCGACGATTTCTAAAAGGACCGGTTGGAAGCAGCTTGCGTCCAGCGTTTTCTTACTGTCTCTTTTAGGTCGTCTGTCCATCTTGTAGACGTCCTACGCTGCGCTAGTCCTGGTAGGGACACTATTTATATCATTGCATAGTCATCGGTCCTTGATAAATGTGCAAAGTTTTAAATCAATCCTACTTTTTTAAAGGGGAGAAAATCAAATTCAAAGATTCGGTTAGATAAATACAAAGCTAATAAAAGCGTGTTAAAACATAAACACTTAGCAAGAATACTTTATAACATAATATATTGGTGTTCGCATTTTATTGTCAGGATTTGTGCGGGCTTAAATAAACCCCAGAGTAAAATGTCAGCTCCAAGCTCCCACAAAGCTGGCATAAGACACAAATGAGATTTCTTTAAGAATATTATATTTTTTATTTATTGTTTATTCAGAAATGGGCTTGCGTTTGACCGCCAACTCGCCTGATGTTGCGCGATGCGGTCCACGATGGAGCACGCCTGGATGTTATTGCCTTAATTGAACATAATACATGTTTATTAATACTAAATACTTAAACAACTTTTTAAGCAACTAAGGGCCTTACTTAAAAACGTTACTCTAGTTAATCTATGCTTAAAAAAATCAGGACATTATTTTGTAGTTTGTAGTAATTAAATAATGATATAACATCTAGGATTACACCAGCATGAATCATATTTGGACCCGGGTATGTCCTAAAACTGCGACCAGAACCACCGAAGGATGGGCAGCAGCATCCTAATAGTACACGGTGAACGTACTGCGATCCCCAAGCCGCCTGCCAAGCGTGGGGATTATTGGCAACACCCCTCTCTATGATGATGTGTATGTGATGTGAATCATATTTGAATGCTGTCAAATACCCTATTCTTGTCCTATTAGCCCATTATATATAAAAAATATCAAATTAATCATAGGCTGTTGAAGTTCCTAAGATAATCGAAATGCTCAAGCCTTCACGAGATTGGCCTGATCTAATCTAGACACAAAAACATCCTCCAAATCCCCTGTGCAAAATCTTGCCACAGGATGGCCTAAAATTCGCATGCAGAGATATTCGTCTCGATTACAGCCAAGTCAATAAGACTAAGCGGCTCTACCCTAATCAACTTCATTACGATTTTTTGCTCAAAATGGTGAGATGTTTACGATACCCTTTGTAAATTGGCTTACATACTTAGCCACAAACAAAAATAACCTAAGCATACCAACAAAACTGCTTATCGCTTGCCATAAACAAAAAGATGATCAGTAAAGTAATCAAATCTAGAAAACTCATAAAGACTTAGACTACGAAGTCTTAGACGATGCCAAACAGATAGTGAGCGGCAACCTTTATGCTCATCTTTACATTAGGTATACCCCGTTCATATTACAGTCGCAAGATGTGTTCTGCTTATTGGTTTTATTTTATTCTCGCCTTTACTTCAATCGCCCTTTGGCAGTTTGGATTAAATTCAACGCGATAATTTCAGACATCTACCCAGCAATAATACAGCTCGCGCGATAAGAGTTTGGCTTTGACCTTCGGGTGGAGGGGATTACTGCGCATGGGTACTGTCACGAGCGCCAATCAGAGCACCGCGTGCGCCTACACACCCGCCCCGCACCCCGCTAATTGCCCGTTGATACCCAATTTCTGATTTCTGCGCAATAACGGTCAAAGCCAAACTCTTATCGCGCGAGCTTGTACCTAGTATACCATTTTTGTTTTCATTTAGTAGCCTACTTTAAAAATAAATAAATTATGATTGTAAGATAGCATTTGTTTATCGTTTCATTGTTTCGTCTCACTCGCACGATGCGTATTCTTTATCTCTACATAGTATAAAATAAAATCGCTTTCTACGTCTGTCTGTTTTTTTTATGCCATAGTGACTAACAAGCAGACGGGTATATCCGGTAACTCCTAAACCACGCAACAAATTTTGATACGGTAATCAAAATTAGTTAGATAATTTTTCACGGAAGGTAAAAAAAAAAAAAAAAAAAAAAAAACTTACTACCGTGCGAAGCCGGGGCGGGTCGCTAGTATAAATATATACGGTAATATTGACAGTACCTACCTAAAATGCATACTTCGGCAATTTAGTTTGCTTTAAAAAAATATTAAGTGCTAATAATAATGTCGAGAAAATAATAATCTAAGAACGGCTTTAGCATAAAACGCGTGCAAGTGTGCGTCTGTAACGTATGGATTTAGAAAACTAATCAAATCTAGAAAACTCATAAAGGCTTAGACTACGAAGTCTTAGACGATGCCAGGTAGAAGTGAGCGCCAACCCTTACGCATCGTTGACATGAAAAATGCACTTACACTCTTTTTACGTATTTTTTTATGAGTGTATTTTAGTAACTTTAAACTTTCGCGATTCGAACACATGTTTTCATATTTATCGGGACTTATCGCGCACTATTAAATATAGGTAAAAATAGATACCTTTCGCTCGACGTTTCGACCATGTTACAATGGCCGTGGTCACGAGCTGACTCCATTGACCACGGCCATTGTAACATGTACCTATTACTACCATTGTACCTATATTTAATAGTGCGCGATAAGTCCCGATAAATATGAAAACGAGTGTATTTTATTTCAATAATGTTAAAGTTTTCGCAAAAACAAACACAAAATCACAAAGTGTTTACAATACTATCGTATATAGGTAAAGTGCGAAAAACCAACGGTTAAAAGTGTAAATGAAAAATGAGATCTACTCGTATATACGAGTACGTAGGGTATCGAAATAGAGGCGAGAAAAAACTAAACTCAGTGAGTTGAAGTAGAGATGCTGTTGAATGCGTCAGCAGAACGCACTCAACTGCATCTGTAATGTGAACAATGCGTTAAAGGCTAACAAACTAATTTTCTAAAACAAAAGAAAATTGCCCAAGAAAAATAAATGATCGAAACACGAAACATTGTTAAAATGATAAATATCTTTATTAAGACTGAGAAACTTGCCTTTTTCACTTCCAAAACTTCGTAGCCAATGATTTACTGTCGTAAGTTAGTTAATCACAGCCTATCTAATTAATTCCTGGTTCATTTAATAGATATTAGCCTTTAAAGCTGTGGGATAAAGACGGTTTTGCGATTTTGTGCTATTTTTTTCCTTGTAGCAGTTTGCTTAAGCGACTTTTTTAGTTTGAAGACACCCGATACTTATTGGATTCATTTTTCTTTGTTAAATCATTAATAACTTTCAATTCGTTCTATTTTTGGTAAAAATATATTTTTCAAGTTAAAATTAATGAAGTATGGATGTAAGTCGTATTTTTACTAGTTGGGCTTTCCCACTTTCTTGCGTTTTTGTTATGGGACTTCAAAAAGGAGGAAGGTTCTCAATTCAGCCTATATTTTTATTTTTTTATGGTATCTGCCGTGACGAGTCGAGCGTAGTCGCTCGCCATGGCTCTTCACTTCACGCTTGCCCATAACAGCTCAACGCCACTCAGAATTTTGAACTTCATTACTTCAAAACCCTGGATGGCAATGCACTGCGCTCGTCGTCACCCCGAGATATAAGATGTCAAATGTGCCCTGTAATTTCGCTGGAAACATTGTCCTTCAATGCGGAACACAGTAGTGTTTACACACTACTGCTTGGCGGTTGAATAAGTGGCAAAGGTGTGGTACTTCCCCAGGCGGACCCCTGCAAAAGAGTCCTACCACTACAATATATTTATTTATGTACCTATATCCATTACGCCGACACTTGTGAACCAATTTACGTGTTTATTTTAACCGACTTCCAAAAAAGGAGGAGGTTCTCAATTCGACTGTTTTCATTTTTAATGGTTGTTACCTCAGAACTTTCGACTGGGTGAACCGATTTTGATTATTCTTTTTTTTATTTAATGCTGGTGCTACCCGTGTGGTCCCATTTAAATTTGGTCCAGTTCTGTCATTTAAGTGAAGCCGGTTCGATATAAATATATTATCTGCAGTTTCGAATCGATCAAAAACTGTGAAGGAAAACATTGTAAGGAAACCTGCATGTCCATAAACCTCAAAAGTTCAAGTAAAGATGCAGGTACATAAGTTTTACCGAGTTTATTTTATTCTTGCTTTTATTTAAATCGCCTTGATCTCATTTATATATTCCTTTAACTGTTGGTCTCTCTCCTACTCTTTTATTAGCTTGGTAAGTATGTAACAGAATCTTTGAACGTGATTTTCACACCTTTAAAAACGACGGATTGATTTGAAACTTTGCTTACTTATCGAGGATCGATGACAAAGCAGTAATTTAAATAGTTTGTCCCATTATCCTCACCAGGATCTTCAGGATTAGCGATTTTAAAGCGTATTTTTTTAGTTTTTTAAACTGCGAAAATTATTTTGATTCTAACTAGGTAACTAAACTGCTCTTACTGGCTCTATTAAAGTTTATGTACACCACTGTTTTCTATACACATTCGTGGTTTTAGACAATTTCATACCCCGAGTTACCCCAGTTACCATCATTTACCCTTCTCGTCCATAAAGTTTAGCGGCAATTAGTTAAATCAATTATTATTCCAGCGCCTCCTCAGTATGTTTAATAACTCGCTAACGGTGCTCGTTTGGCGCCTACGCAGCGTAGAGTGATAATAATAGCCTTGAGCAAGACCGTGGGCGGGGTCGTAACGGGACGGAGGCAAGTTGAAAGTGGGATGGAAGAAAGGTGGGGATGGGATCGGAGTGGGACTGAAAAACAACTCGAATGAGAAATCAAACTTAAGGAAACAACAGACGCACACTGTTCTAGCGAACTAGCGAACTATGTGTAAACAAAAATCTTGGAAGTACATTTTAACCTACTTCTAATGGGCGGTTTCTGATAGCTAAAAAATAGTTCTGCAGCCATCGATACAATCTGACGAGACAAGGTTTAAAAAACTTACAATACAAGGAAGAAGAGACATTTTATAACACGTCTAGGCAAGGTACAGTTATGTACCTACTAATTTGTGTTGTGGAAAAACAACTTTTTCTTCTTTTGGAATAGACTTGCGTTTGACCGCCAACTCGCCTGATGTTAAGCGACGAATCGGTCTACGCCTTAACTTACCTTTTTAGCAAAAAATAACCTCTAAATACTATAATAACTACGAAATAAAATAACACAAAAACAGACATGACAGACAGTGTCAGAGAGACAGATAGATATTAACTGTCTATGAGAATAAACAAGTTTTTTTTTCATTCATCTTTCTTTGACTGTGACATAGATGTGGCAAAAAAACAGAATATACAATAGAAACATTTAAATTTTTAAATAAATCTAGGCTAGAGCTTATGGGTTTGCATAACTTCATAACCATGTCTTTTCAACGCGAGTAGGTATATGACGAGGTTTACCAAACGGGATGTACCCATTTAAATGAACGATTTTTTAAAATTGTGTTTTGGAAAACTTTCCTTTGTCGTATCGATTCAAAACATGTAATCCGGATTAAAATACAATAATGTTGTACCATCGATTGATCTGACGACTGAGCCAGGAGGCGGAAACTACTCTACAATTGCTAATAGTAAATCCCTTCATCGGCATCGTCATCAGCCATAAAACGTTCACTGCCGAACAGGCAGTGAACGATAGGCATCCCCCTTTAATCTCCACACTGAACGACATCCTGCCATCTGCATTCACTGGATGCCCGCGACTCTCACGATGTCGTCGGTCCATCGAGTGGGAGGCCTACCTACGCTGCGTCTTTCAGTTCGTTGTCTCTCCTCAAGAACCTTTCTTCTCCATCGGTTATCGGTTCTTGGAGCGATATGGCTTGCCCATTGCCACTTCAACTTGCAATTAATTTTAATAGCTATGTCGGTGACTCTTGGCGAATATCCACGTTTCATATTTTATCGCGTAACGAAGCTCCGAGCATAGCTCTTTCCATTGCCCGTTGTGACTCTGAGTTTGATTCCCTTCAGTTTGGATTATTTAGTTCCGGGTCCACCATCAGACAGACCCTCGGAACCAAGTGTATTGAAGTTTGGGATTCTTAAGTTTGTTTCAACGGGTCACATACCAAGACTTCCACTATAATATATATCTGTCAGCTCGATCATCAGAACCTTGTCACTTAGTGTAATGACCCCTCGAATTTGAAATCCTTTGGTCATTTACATAATTTGTGTACAAAGGCGTGTTTTTATGTAGTTTTTTTTAACTATAATTGTTATGTATAAATTATGTAATATGTCGCGGGCAAGGTTTTCAAACAATTTGTGTACAAAAGCGTGTTATTTATTTGTTTTTTTTTAACTATTACAGGTATCTATAAATTATCTATTGTCTAAGTCGCGGGCAACGTTTTCATACAATTTGTGTACAAAAGCGTGTTTTTGTGTAGTTTTTTTTAACTATAATTTTTATCTATAAATTATCTATCGTCTAAGTCGCGGGCAAGGTTTTCATACAACTTGAGTACAAAAACGTGTTTTTTTTGTTTGTTTTTTAAACTATTACATGTACCTATTTATAAATTAATTATCTATCGTCTAAGTCGCGGGCAACGTTTTCATACAATTTGTGTATAATAGCGTGTTTTTTTTTGTTTTTTAACTATAATAGTTATCTATAAATTACCTATCGTCAAAGTTGCGGGCAACGTCTAGTAATAAAATACCTAAGTGTTTAGAAGTCATAACACTTTATTTAGTAATAGCACGTCCGTAACAGAGCTGTTAAAACCCCCACACACGTCATCTGTCACCCCAGAATATAAATGATGTATGTGTAAAGAGCTGTTATAACCTCCAATAAGGAAGTCGTTCAAGTGTTCCATTTCACACGAACGATCTACAAAACGCGTAAATACCTAAATGTGTTTACAAGTGCGAAAAATTTGTGGGAAAACGAGTCTATATAGAGTCTATCTTAAAGTGTTAAGGTTGAGATTCGCTTGAAAGGCAAAGTTTAATATCTCTGAACTCGCTTCAGTAAGAAATCTTGTTGACATTATTCGGTACCTCGGTAGGTACGTAAATTATTGATGCCCTTAGGATTTTTGCTGTTTTTTTTTGCCTTATAATTTTTCATGTTTTTTAGGGTTCCGTACCCAAAGGGTAAAAATAGGACCCTGTAACAGAGCCTACACTGTCTGTCTGTCTGTCCATTCTACCATTAAACAGCTGTATCTTTGGAACCGTAACAGATAGCCAGTTGAAATTTCCACAGAATATTTAATATTACGGCGGATTAACTAAGAAATAATAAAAAATTCAAAAATAAAATAAAAAAGGGTGTCTTTTGTGTTTATTTTTGACTTTTTACAACAAACGTATTTTTATTCAACAAATAAATTTTTTAACGTATTTTTGTAATTGGTCTAATGTAAAAACGGCAATACGTACGTAAAGCGTCAAACTTGGCTTGGCATTATAGTAGACTCTCTAAAGTATAACAACAAACAAGAAATAATGGCCAAGTGTGAGTCGGTGACAAATTTCTGTTCATTAAACTGGTAATTTCGTTACTTGGACGACCTTATCATTTCTTTCACCGAATCGAAATGCAAATTGTGACTAATTTTGAAGTCGTTTTTTTACTGATAATTATTTATTGTGTTGTGGTGGTACGAACCCTTCAGTGCGCAAGTCCGACTCGCACTTGTCCGGTTTTTTTTGCTTATTCTATGAGACATATTTTTTATCTCATTCCTGAATCTTAACTAGTAAATTCTCAAATTTTCTGTTTTTTTTTTAAGAAATTCGGGAATTTTCGGAGATACTGTACAAAAAAAATATGTCAACTTTAAATGTCGGAGAGTGTGCATCGGATCTGCCTGATCTAATTCCCTCCTCGCATTTTTCTGTCGGACTGCCAGATTGGGCACAAACAATCGACACCGCTTCAAGGTGAAGGTGGTGATATTCTGAAAATCCGTACAAAGCACTTTAATTCCACTTTTATTGTGCGAACTGTTAGTCTGTGGAATGCGCTGTCTGGATGGGTTCCCCGATAGTTACAATCTAGGTATCTTCAAATCACGAATGAATCGGTTTCTTCTAGGCAAGCGTGCTCCATCGTAGACTGCATCGCGCTTAACATCAGGCGAGTTGGTGGTCAAACGCAAGCCTATTACTAAATAAAAAGCAGATTGTAATCTATATTTTTTTTTTTTACAAATATACTAATATTTTGTCTTAAATATCTATCTAATATATTTATCTATTACATATAATAATAAAAAAGTAGAAAAAAAACTGTAATTGCGAGATACGTCTTAAAATAAGTAGCTGAACACGTTAAGACAGTTATTAGAAATTTTGTCTGTTTGTTTGTTTGTCACCACGCACATCTCCTAAACCACTGGACGGATATTAAAAGGTTTTAAATTTTATATGAAAATCGACGCATAAGAAGTCGCGGGCTATAGCACTAGTTTAATAATACATTTGCGTAAAAAAAAAAATTTAAAAAGAAAAACCTGACAATTATATTTTCCGTGGTTTTTATTTCGCAAACGGTACTTACACCAGGACAAAAAAAGTACCATACCTCAGTTTTATTTTAAAATACCTATTCAATGATAACGTCACATGATTTCAATTACATTTACTGTAGCCGACTAAACTTGGGTCAAAAAGTTAGCCTCGCCATCCAGCGAGGCAACGCGGCCAGCATTTAGGGCACTCTGCCTGAAATTAGAGATCGTTTAAAGGATTATTTTATTTAAAGGTCACACTCACTTTCCTTACTGGATCAATGTAAATGCTCCCATGAAACGAATTTCACGCTCGTCGTCTTAAAGTACCGCTTATACTCCGCGCCAAATTTTATAACTGCTCTGAACATATTAACAGAACGCGTCGCGGTATCATCGGCGTTGTAACAGCAAAGAGGTTTCAACAAAAGTACAGAATGAAGCCTAAGAAAAATTTATGAATCGCGTTTAGTATTTAAAAAACGATTTAATAAGGAGGTTGGTTTTTTTTTCGCTGTGGCAACTTCATGGCTAACAACTAACGTGAAAAATCTTTCCTTATGATAAAAAAAATACAATGACGACACTTGTACCAGCAAGCTTCGACCAAAATAAAATGAACGGACGGGCCCTAACCATTGAACTTGATCAGTAAAAACGATTCAAACCGTCGGACATATACTTCAACACCTAATTATAGAAATGTACAGTATATTTGTTATAAAAAAATAGATATCGGTTTTATTTGTGTATTTACACTTCGGTAAAGCATAGGAATTCATAATTTTGTCAGATGTTTCGTTATCACGTAACAATAGACTCGTGTTTCACTTCCTACGGCTAGAGACCGACTGAAACGAAGTAAGCGCTGGCGCTCATTTTGTAATCTTCAAAAATGCGCTTCTACTAGGCCCGTCCATTCATTTTATTTTGGTCGAAGCCAGCAAGCACGGCCTTCAGCCTTGTATATAAACAGGTCTCATGTGTCAGGTTCAGCCTACAACCTCGCTTGAATCATTTGCGACCTCGCAAACACCATGGCTTGGCCTGATGGCCTCTCCACGGCGCTTGCTCGTGCACGAAAAAGTCACTCGTATATAGTAATTTTTTTTTTTTCGTTTACCTTTACGTCAACGTAATATACACGTAACGTAAACGTTACGTTACGTATATAACGTATAGTCCACAGAATAGAAAATTGTTTAAATTAAAACGGCTGTCAAGGCATTTTTGTAAGAAATTTTTTGCAGCTAGTTGCACCCATATAAACGAAACGTCAGTCATTCGAAATCAGTTAGACACTGTGATGCGGAGTTCGACGCATTGACATAAATAAGAATGTTCAATCAAGGTTCTGTCACAATATCTGGAGGCAGATTTTCCTTCTCATTTCCGTTCTATTTACTTCTCTTTTCTGTGGTATAGTCCAAGGCGGCCATTAATGTTGGCGCATATTGTACCTACTTTCCGTAGATGCTTTCGAAAGCTCTACAGTTGAATCAAGACACTCGTGGTGCGAGAGATATTTTAAAGAGGTATTTACGTCTGGAAATGGGGCCAAAGGCGCTCCTCTGGGGTGTAAAAATTATACTAGAAAATATACTTATGTACTTTTTGATATAACAAGATTTTAGGTAAATAATAATTGAAAAACTTTTATTGCATAACATTGGTACAGTTTTTATGAGTGTAGGATTTAGAGGAAATCCGGGGAGCGTCCGGGCGGGGCTTCATTTGTAGTCCGGTTAAAAAAAATTAAAGTCTTGAGCCGCCCGCGACACGCGCACTGTGCCCGCACGCCGCGATTTTTACACTATGCTTAAAATAATTATCAATATAAAAAACCGACTTTATCAGAACTGGTCTAAATTGAAAAGGGACCAAATAGGAAGCACCAGCTTTCAAATAAAAAAAGAATCATCAAAATCGGTTCACCCAGTCGAAAGTTCTGCGGTAACAAAAAAAAAACAGTCCAATTGATAAACTCCTCCTTTTTGGAAGTCGGTTAAAAACCTGTTGGCATGTCCGGGTTCTTGACTCTAAAATCCAAATCCGGAGTTTTCAGGCGTCTTGTCCTGGTTGCCAAATTTTAGAGATGGTAACCCTGTATGACTGTTAACGGGACATTAACCGTGATAAGGATAAACAAAAAATAAAAGACACAAATCTGCCATAGCTGAGCTACCTACTACTGGACTCAGG
The DNA here is from genome assembly GCA_949125355.1 of Agriopis leucophaearia. Taxonomy (NCBI): domain Eukaryota; kingdom Metazoa; phylum Arthropoda; class Insecta; order Lepidoptera; family Geometridae; genus Agriopis; species Agriopis leucophaearia. The sequence continues at coordinate 9,924,935 of OX421284.1, read as the reverse complement.
CACTAACTGCATTGAATTTCATAACCCAAAAATCCTGTCCACCGAGCGCTACTACATACCAAGGCTGGTGAAGGAAACTATTGAAAACTCTAAATGCCAGAATTTTATTCAAGGGGGAAATCTTCCAAATATGCCTGGCTGCATTTGGGTGCAGCCAGGTTATATAAATATAGATAGATATAGATAAACTCTTTATGAGACAGGGAGATGTTATTTCTCCGAAACTGTTCACTAACGCATTGGAGGACGTTTTCAAGCTCTTGGACTGGAACGGATTTGGCATCAACATCAATGGCGAATACATCACTCACCTTCGTTTTGCCGACGATATAGTCATCATGGTAGAGTCGTTGGAGGACCTTAATACAATGCTCAGCGACCTCAGTAGCCTTTCCCAACAGGTGGGTCTTAAAATAAACATGGACAAGACAAAAGTCATGTCCAATGTCCATGTTGTACCCGTACCGGTAATCGTTGGGAACGATACTCTCGAAGTTGTTGACCATTACACCTATCTTGGACAGATTGTTCAGTTAGGTAAGTCCAACTTAGGCAAAGAGGTCGCCCGAAGAATTCAACTCGGATGGGCAGCGTTCGGGAAATTGCGTGACATCTTCTCGTCCAAGATACCACAGTGCCTGAAGACAAAGGTATTTGACCAGTGTGTGTTGCCAGTGATGACATATGGTACTGAGACGTGGTCCTTAACTGTTGGCCTTTTGGAAAAACTCAGAGTCACACAACGGGCAATGGAGAGAGCTATGCTCGGAGTTTCTTTGCGCGATAAAATCCGAAACGTAGATATTCGCCAAAGAACCAGAGTCACCGACATAGCTATTAAAATCTGCAAGTTGAAGTGGCAATGGGCAGGCCACATCGCTCGCAGAACTGTTAACCGATGGGGAAGAAAGGTTCTTGAGTGGAGACCGCGAACCGGAAGACGCAGCGTAGGTAGGCCTCCCACTAGATGGACCGACGACATTGTGAGAGTCGCGGGCATCCAATGGATGCAGATGGCAGGATGTCGTTCAGTGTGGAGGTTAAAGGGGGAGGCCTGTGTTCAGAAGTGGACGTCTTCTGGCTGATGATGATGAAACTCTTTATTGTTCATACTACAAATAACATAATCTACACTATAATACGAGTATTATAAAGAGGAAAGATTAGTATTTTTGGATGTTTGTAACGAAATAACTCAAAAACGACAGAACCGATTCTAGAAATTCTTTCACTGTTGGGAAGCTACACTATCCCCGGGTGACATAGGCTATATTATATTTTGTAACGAGGCTGAAGGCTGACCTTACACCCGTGCGAAGCCGAGGCGGGCGGCTAGTAATATTATAAAGAGGAAAGATTTTTCTTTTTGGATTCCTGGGTGTTTGTAACGAATTAACTCAAAAACTACAAAATGGTCTAAATGGTGTTTTTTTTATCGGTCACCGATAAAAAAACACCATTACAATGCTAACTTATCCCTGAGGAGCATAGGCTATATTTATTAGTAGAATGTTTTAAAAAACAAACCACCCGTGCGAAGCCGGGACGGGCGGCTAGAACACGATATATAGCTTAAAAACTTGCGCAACAATGATGCGCATTATGTGGGATTATACCCAATAAAACCTCCCCGGTTACCTTAATGCTTAACAAGGGGGCTCCAGGATTTCCAGAGGAACGTACTGGAGCCCTCAGCACAGCGCTAAGGCTCCTCCCGAGACAACTGCGTGATGTCTTGGCGCCTTCGTCCACGGTAACGTCGGTCACACAACCTTGTCGTTCTCTCCCGGGATTCGCTTGAGTGGATGGTCAGGGCTCCAACTTCGACCATCCCAACCCAGAGGTAGCTTTTAGTAGCCTCTTAGTACAGGTAGGGGTACCAGTGGCGTATACAATTACCCCGGCGCCAGGGCTAAGGTATATCGGTGCCTAGCGCGAGTTTTTCCTTCATAAGTTGATCGAGTAGGAACTTCAATAGGAAAAACTCTCACTAGGCACTCAGATCACATGGAACTGAAAGTGAAACTAATATGAGATGAAATTGTAATTCTTCCTTCATTCACTGCTGGAAATATGACTCTCCCAAGACATGTCACTCAGCCTGATCTTTATATGCCAGCTGCCTTAAGCATATCGTCATTCCATAGAGTCTCAGGATGTCCTACGCTACGTTTTACCAATTTGTGTTTTTTATTTTCAATAATAGGCTTGCGTTTGTCCGCCAACTCGCCTGATGTTAAGTGACGATGCGATTTACGATAGAGCACGCTTGAATATGGGAATTAGATCATGCAGATCTGATGCACACTCTCCGAAATGTATCTGATAAAAAACTGATAGACTAGCAACTTTGCGCCGATGCTCAAGACTAAGGAGTTGAGTCTGAACCAGGGATTGATTTTCGATGAGCCTTTTGGCGCGTCTCTCAATAGACTCCAATGCCTCAAGCTGGTAGTCAGCTGATCCATCCCAAAGGTGAGAGCAGTACTGCACGACCGAACTTGTGCTTGATCTCTGCTAGAACACGTTTACTCTAATGGTTATCGGTTCTGCCACAAATATGACCGGCCCATTGTCTCTTTAGCTTGTTAGGGGCCGTCCATTAACCACGTGAGGCTCCGAAAGGGGGGGAGGGGTTCGGCAAAAATCACGAAATATCACAAGAGGGGGTATAGTTAGATATCACGTGTATTTATTTATTCGTCAAACGCGCGATTTTAAACCGAACTTGACTAAAAATTTTAAAATTATTTGTAGGAACTAACAATTGTAGTATATCTTTTCTCATCATCATTCTCATTCAACCTTATTTTAACGTGCTAAAAAACATCACATGATTAATGGACGGCCCCTTATATATAAACGCTGAGATATGTCGGTGGTTCTGGTTTGATTTGTTGTACATCTTACTTCATGCATTCCTTATCAATCTGGGCAGCTAACTCACATATCAGTGTATCTTCCCTTGAACTAAATGTTTATATTATGATCTTATTCTCCGAGACTACAAACTCCCATTCCCAGACTTTATTGTCCAGTCACTAGACACCAGAACATTTACAGACCTACACCATGAAAACAGTATGGACGCATTAGTTTTAATCCAATTCTTTATTTGCCAGTTACGGGTCACATTGATTTAATAGATGCGCCTCGCGGCTTAACCCGCGTGAACTTTCCCTAATCATCATCATCATTGTCAGCCTATCATGTTCCTACTGATGGGACACAGGCCTTAAATTCTCTCAGAGAGAGAGAGAGAGAGAGTGTATAGGCCCTAATTTACCATGCTAGCCCAGTCATCATCATCATTTCAGCCATAGGACGTCCGCTGCTGGACATAGGCCGCCCCATCGATTTTCAAAAGGACCGCTTGGAAACGACCTGCATCCAGCGTTTTCCTGCGGGCTCTTTAAGGTCGTCTTTCCATTTTATGGGTGGACGTACTACGTTGCGCTTACTGGTCCGTGGTCTCCACTCGAGAAACTTCGGCTCCATCGGCCATCTGTTCTGCGTGCTATGTGCCCTGCCCACTGCCACTTCAACTTGCTAATCCGGTTTTTGTTCCTTCTATCCTCTAAAGCCAATTATGGATATTTTTCGAATAGGTGTGAAAAACTATATATGTATAAACATATTATACTTATGTACATACATACATATGTATACATATATATGTATATGTATATATAACTATATATATATATATATATATGTGCAAAATAACACGTTGGTCTGTTATTGCGAGCAAACAAACCAACAAACACACTTTCGTATTTATAATCTCTACATAGTATTTTTATATATTTTTATGTTAAGTTAAAAAAAACAGTATTTTGCAACTACGAGTAAAGTCGCCGAAAAATAAATTTACATGACTTACGTGCACATTTTTCAAATATATATTTTCTAAATTACACCTATGTGAAGCCGGGGCGAGTCACTAGTATTAGTATAATTATGAGTTTCATGTGATTGTAAATAACCGGCCAAGTGCGATTCGGACTCGCGCACAAAGGGTTCCTTACCATTATCTATAATAAGCAAAATAGTACCTATTTATTTAATTTTTGTATTGTCACTATTTATGAGTCGCGGCAATAATACAATGTCTCGTAATACCTTGAACGCATAAGGATACATCTAGTCTTGAGTAGAAAACTCAAGGTACTCGAATTATAGAAATCACGTATTTTTGTATTAAATGTTTATTTTATTCTGTTTTTCAGTATTTGTTGTTATAGCGGCAACAGAAATACATCATCTGTGAAAATTTCAACTGTCTAAATAACACGGTTCGTGAGATACTGCCTGGTGACAGACGGATGGACAGACGGACAGACGGACAGTGGAGCCTTAGTAATAGGGCCCCGTTTTACCCTTTGGGTACGGAACCCTAAAAAACTAGCTAAAATATTAAGACGGTATTATATATATTATACTATTTATAAATTTAGCCGTAGTGAGGCTTCTGTAAAACTGTACGGTATTTCTGATTTAACCTCACATCGCTTTTCATTTCAGTTAATTGCCCTTACTGTTCCAGTATCATAGAAAACACTACAGTAATGTAAACAGCTCCCCCGAGGTTCAAACATTCGTCTGGCTAACGGGATAACGTCGCTGCCCTTGGCACGGATTAAATATGCTTCACCAAGCTTCACCATTTTGTAACGGCTAGATATAGGACACTAAATCTGACCTGATTTTGACCTGGATTTTCGGGAAACGTGTAGTTTTTTATGTTACTGGGTGAATTCGCTTGCCTGATGACTCTTCACGCTTACCCATAACAGCTCAACGCCACTCAGAATTTTGAACTTCAACATTTCAAAACCCTGGATGGCAATGCACTGCGCTCGTCACCCCGAGATATATAAGATGTCAAATCTCTATGTGCCCTGTAATTTCACTGGAAACATTGCCCTTCAATCCGGAACACATTAGTGTTTGCACACTACTGCTTGGCGGTTGAATAACTGGCAAAGGTGTGGTACTTCCCCAGGCGTACCCTTGCAAAAGAGTCCTACCACTACAAGAACGGTATAGTACCTTTATATAATAACATGTTGAGAAATGGTGACCGGGCGGTAGCAACTTTACAATCTGACGGCACCCGGTTCGATCCTCGGCGGCACCAATGACTTACTTATTTGGTACCCAAATAAATTAAGCATGTGCAGTTTCGATGCCAATGCTCAAAAGCGGTGAAGGAAAACATTATGAATAAACCGTTATCAAGAACCTCAAAGTTCAAAAGACAATCGATATTCACCAACATCCACTGGACCAGCATGGTGAAGGCCCATCCTCTCACTCTCTGAGAGAAGGCTTGATTCCCAGCAGTGGGAACATGATAGGCTGAAATGAAAGAAATGATAAACAATTAAAACATTTGACGACACGTAGTATTCGAACCTGAGCGTACTTGAAGTGACGTAGAAGCGGAATTACACTAGAGATTGATCAGAAAAATAGATTTGATGATGAATTTCCGCAAAGTAACGCCTGATTCAATCAACTATCAATGCATACTAGTAATTTTCTTGACCTTGAGCTCATTTGGTTTGTCTAAACAACCCAAGATCACACAATAATTACAACGGTTAAAGTCATACTAACCTATAGTTTGGGGCCCATTGTTACATACCTACAGCACTGACTATGCAACAGAACTTTAATATTTTAGTGTTAGTATAAATTACCCTCTTATGCCTCAAGGCCCGCTAAGCTAATCTATGCAAGAAGTATTAATTACAAAATAATTATTATCATTATTTTATTATTATTTTAATATATAAATAGGCTTGCGTTTGACCGCCAACTCACCTGATGCGACGATGCGGTCTACGATGGAGTACGCTTGCCCAGAAGAAACTGATTCACTCGAGATATGAAGACACCCAGATTGTAAAAAAACAACTTCATAAAAGTTATTGGTTTTTCTTCGCTTTGTTTAAATAATATCGTATAACAACTAACTCCACAAAAACTTTCTCCATATTCTAGATCTGTAAAATAAATATAAAAACAAGGACGCTCAAATCTATAAAAACTGACAGAACATTAGGAAACCAATAAATGTAGCGAATTCCTCACCCTTTTAAATCGTAAAGCGCGAACATTCCAGAAGGTCAAGGGGTCTAATAATAGAGGTTACAGAGGTATTAAGCCGAGTGTCTGACGCAAATTGAGGCCGGCGTGAATTGTTAGCTGGAATGAGTACTGAAATTGTGGTGTTTAATTTCTTTGATAACGGTTTAATTGCGAGGTGGTTTGAGGGAAATAACGTTATATTCCTTGGTATATTCCCTTTGCAGTTGTCCACACTTTGGCTGAACGTTTTTTTTTTTGATACTGAGTGACGAGACGAGCGAAGTTGCTCGCCTGATGGTTCTTCACGCTTGCCCATAACAGCTCAACGCCACTCAGAATTTTGAACTTCAACAGTTCAAAACCTTGGATGGAAATGCACTGCGCTTGTCACCCGGAGATATATCGTATGATGTCAAATCTCTGTGTGCCGTGTAATTTCGCTGGAAACATTGCCCTTCAATCTGGAACACAGTAGTGGTCACGTGGTCATTAGTTTGGGTGATGGTTCGTTGTTCATCCTCGTTGTATCATTGTTCGCAAGTATACATGCATACATACATACGCCTTCATTGTTTACTTGTGCAATGAACCGTTGTCCACATTTACTTTTCTAACGGGCAAATGCCTTTATTAACTAAGCCGAATACAAGTAATTGTATGTACCTTAGCTACTTAGCCTATTAAACAAAAAACAGATAATATGTCCATCTACCATTAAGGTCTAGATACAATCAAAACGCTAACGCCCATTACCAGTTGATGGCAGCTTACCCAGAGTGACAGCGGCATTTTAAACTGATAATTTTTTGAAATAAATATTTTTTGCTGAATTTTGAATTTTGTCATATAATTGAAAAAAATTATATGACATTTCATGACATCTATAAGTGCCATACTTATAGATGTCATGAAATGTCATATAATTTTTTTGCTTAGACGATATATAGTTGTGTCGATTGAAAAAGTCGATTGGAGTGCAAATAATGATAGAAATAAAGTCTAGCAGAAAACAAAAAGAAATCGACGTTGCTTCAAAAAACTTATATCTAAAGGATACAATTAGCATGCTGCTGCATGTATGCATGCATGCTGTGTTCACAGTTCTTAGGATGGACGCTGAACGTTCCTAATATATTGTTTTTTTTGTAGTGTTAAGGGTGTCACATCCAATCAGTGAACCGAATAAATAAAAAATAAATAAAGTGTCAAATGGATCCATATCGGCATTAATGCTGAAGGTCACGGACTATCTGCGCCGGTTTTCAGACAAACCCTTCAATCTACAGTTAACACAAATTCAACAGATCTTCTGTCTTGTTCTAGTCTGTATCAGTGACAGTCTCCGTGCTGACGCTGACCTTCATCTCGGTGGACCGCTGGTACGCCATCTGCTTCCCGCTCAAGTTCAAGTCCACCACCGGCAGAGCGAAGACAGCTATACTCATCATTTGGCTGCTGTCGTTGCTTTTCAGTGAGTATTATGTCGGGAAAGTTGTGTATGAGATATAAACTGTTAGTTGATACACTACAGTCCAGCAGCAGTATCATCATCAGTGAGACGTGTATCATGTTGTGATGGAGTGTGTCCAGACAGAGGCTGAAAGGTTCGATTTCCACCAGTATACCAACCTTAACTTAAAAAATGTTGGGTGGTGTAACAGTGTGCTAGCTGATCCCTTATCAGAGGAGTGCAGAATACTATGCAAAAGAATTAAGCTTTGTATTAAGACAAGAACCTAGATTTAAGAATGGGCCAATGAGGCAAGGTCATGTCTGATCAAACCCTTTTTAACTGGCTTTCAAAAAGGAGGAGGTTATCAATTCGACTATTTTTTTTAATATTTGCTTCGTCAGAACTTTCGTCTGGGTGAACCGATTTTGATGATTATTTTTTTATTAAAAAGCTGGTGTTTCCAGTGTGGTCCCATTTCAATTTGGTCCAGCTCTGTAATTTTATGATGTCGGTTTTTGGTATCGATAATTATTAAACTTAAGATAAAAAAAACCAGCACCTGTGCGAATATGTCTGACAGCTGCAATAATATTGTAAAAATCTGAATAAAGACATTTTTCTTAAATATTTTACTGTAGTTACCAGCTACAAAATATTACGTTCAAAAAGCTAGTAAAAGCTTTCAGAAATTACTGTTTTCTTTCAGCTTTTTACAATGTTATGACTGGTCTTTAGTTATTAGTTGTTCTTTTCGAGCTAGTGATTTGAAATGTAACTAAATTATTTTTGAGCAGTAACAGATCACAGCAATTGAGCGCGGTGGGCCCGTCAAATTGCAAAGCACATACTTCCGCCCTGCTTTGCAATTTGACGGAACCCGGTTTGAACCTCGGCCCTGCTCTGATGACTTATTAAGTACTTAAATAAATTGTACAGTTCCGATGCCATCGGTCAACAAGGTGAAGGAAAACATCGTCAGGAAACCGGTAACCATGAACCTCTAAAGTTCAAAGTATGACTTCCGCCAACATGCACTGTACCATCATGGTGGATTAGGTTAGTTCCTCTCTCTTTCTGAATGAAGGCCTGTGTCTCAGCAGTAGTAACATGAAAGGCTATAATAATAATGGATGATTCATTATCAGCCAAAGGGCCGGTTGGAAGCGGCCTGCTTCCAGCGTTTCTCTGCGGTGTCGTATAGGACGTTTGTCTATCTTGTGTGACGTCCTACATTGCGCTTACCGGTCCATGGTCTCCATTCGAGAAGCTCGAAAATTCGGCCCAATCGGCCATCTGTTCTGCATGCTATGTGCCCTGCTACTTCAACTTGCTAATCCAGTGGACTATGTCGGTAACTTTCGTTCGCCTACGGATCCCCCCTCATTTCTGATTCGATATAGTAGAGAAACCCCGAGCATAGCCCTCTCCATAGCTACATAGATGATGATTAATTCATCCTAAAAGTGACCATTTCCCGACAGATGTGCCAGAATTCTTGGTGCTCCAAGTGCAGAGGAAGATGCAGCTGAGGTTCAATGTGCAGTACTTCATGCAGTGCGCGTCCACATGGTCCGACGAGTCAGACCTCATGTGGCATATCGTCAAAGCTCTATTCCTATACACGTGAGTACCTAATCAAGGGTTTGTTTCAGCATGAGCTATTAAAGTACCTAGTTGCTAACCATCACATAAATTATGCAGAAAATAAAACTTTCGGTTATCACACATCTCTTTACACACTTTTTTTTTTATCCGGTTACTTAGTTACTCGGACAGCAAAATGGTAACACCGCATTATTACGTCATTTTTACTGTCAAACTTTCTAACTAGTACTTGACACTGGCAAACGCAGAAGAAGCGCGACGCCAAAATCCTTAATGAGGAAAGAATAAAAAAAACCTAACCAACTAATTTATATTTTTAACTTGACAATGTTCATTTTATTATATAAGTTGTTATTAGCTTAACCGGAACGTTAACTACAATTTAGAAACAAAGCCTTGGTGGTATAAATGATGATATAAATCTAAAGTAAAAAATACTCCTCATCAGATCAATTTGATGGTACCAAATCATTTTTGGATCACCCGCGCATTCTCAGATAAAATAAATAAGTGGAAGCGTTATATCTACAGTTTCCCATTTAGCATTTACACCCCGACACAGCGACCCTTCAATAGCCCCCAAAAACGCCACTAGCACGCAAATCGTTCACAAAATCCAGTTTAATTAGCAGAGATCAAAATTTCGCTGCAATGCAGATTCAGAGTTTCAAGTAATGACCTAGTTCATAAGGGGTGCAATTAATGCTAACAATAGTTATTGTTTTTTTTTTTTAATCTTAAATAATTTTTTTGGGGGCTTTTAGAGAACATGTCTATGACAGCCCCATCGTATCCTGACAAAACATAAATTTCCTCAAATTTCCTAAATAAATAAATATACTTCTTTACACAATCACAAACATACCTAAACCTCAAACCTACCTAGTCAGTTAATTATACCTATGGTATAATTAACCAACCAGGCAAGCCTGTGGTGCTAGTTGCCTTGAGATACTTGGAACTGACAAGTCACTTCATTTAGAACAGAGGTTCCCAGAATTTTTTTCTCATGTCTCACGTTCAAAATTTAGCTGACCCCCTGAGTACTGAGTACGGTGGACCCCCTACATTTCTACCATATTCCCAAAACTCGACAAAAACGTAGACCCTCGTCGAGTCTCCCATGAACCCCTGGAGTCCACCTAGACCACTTTGGGAACCTCTGATTTAGAAACTATGTTATATCTCCAAACGGGACAGTTTTCAACTTTTTTTTCTTAGGTTAGGCGCCATATCTAGTAAAATGTTACACTAATTACTTATTAGCCTAACATTATAGGGTAGATTGTAATTAACTTTGTCCAATACCACATTGTTAATTGTTTCTAAGGGGAAGACACTGTTCGTGTGTTCTTTAGAAGAATGCAACTTTTGAACTACATGTTTTTGCCATCTATATACATATACATTCCCGTTATATAAATAGGGCAAGATTCAATCTAGTTTTTTTTGGAAAATATCTAGTTATATACGGGAAAATGTTTAACCCACAAACCAATGACAATATAACTACTTGACAGCTCATGCTTTACTCCCCCGTGATGAAAAAGTAAGTATTGAATTTTCAGCAGGATGTTTTTCGAGCGGGCCAATCCTAGGCGCGAATTGAATGAATGACTTTTGTTTTCCCCAATCACAAGCGCCCATCAACGATAACAAAATTGAAATATATGTTCAAAAATTACTAAGTTATAAGTATTTTAATTTCATGCTGGACAGAGAGCGCACTATAGCAGATTATGACGTCAAACCGTGCGAGCGCCATACAAATGCTATACTAACACACGCTTTGCAAGAGATGAACAGAGCATCCGCTTTTCAGTATGTGTAATGTATTCAATTATATCCTGTTATCTGTAATAATATATAAAACAAAGTCGAGTTAGTTATACCATTTATAATTCAAGAACGGCTAAAACAATTTTCTTGATCTTCGATTTGTTGGATTTCACTCCGCCCCAAATAGCAGCTTATATATAAAGCAAATATAATTATTATAGAATTTGCCTAAATAAAAAAATATTTTCTCTAATAATATGAAGTTACATGAGTAAATACTGAGCCTTATTTCTTTTCTTGTTAAACAACGAAAACACAATTCCATTTCCTTCGCCGCACCGCCATTTCTTTAAGTTTATGTAAATAGCATAACCAGATTTGTTTACGTAATTATTATGCTAGCGACATCTTTTGACAACGCGAATACAATTTGTAGAGGCGAAAGGGGTAATTTACCTTAAGATTTCTTTGATCATAACTTACCAATCACATTTGTGTTTGTTCTATGTCTGGGTGTTAATATCTATTTAAGTATGTATTTAAAAATATATATTTACGTATATCAGTTTCTGGCAGCGATATTAGAAGCTTTTCTTAGTTTGGGGTCAGATAACCGTGTGTGCAAAATGTCCCAGATATTTATTTATTTTATTTATTTATTTGTACTTATAAATTTTTATTCCAGCACTCGATTAATGCAAAAACAAAATATAAATTGTTGGTTATTCTTTTGTTCAATATTGTGAATTCTTTGGTAATTTTTATCTGACTTCCAAAAAGGAGGAAGTACTCAATTCGACTATTTTTTTACTTGTTACCTCAGAACTTTCGACTGAGTGAACCGATTTAGATGATTCTTTTTTTATTAGAAAGCTGGTGCTCTCCGTGTGGCCCCATTTTCTGATCTGATTTTCTGATGAAGTCGGTTTTTTGTATTGATAATAAGTTTTAATTTGTTTTTGTGATTCTTTTATTTATTTTATTTATTCTTTTATTATTGGTGGCTTCACTTTTGTCGTGCTTTCTATCAAATGAAGATTTTTTATCGGTTCCGTACTTTCAGAGATATCCTCTTTATAAAAAGTGTAGATTGATATACACAACCAGTATGCATAGGCGAGTTGGTGGTCAAACGCGGACTTATTAGCGTTAAAAAATAAATAAATAAAAATTTGCTAAAAAAAAGTTGACCACTACGTTTGTAATGACTTCAGCCTCAGTATTTCAGTTTCAATGATATTTCACTGATGCGTTGTATAAAAGCAAACCTTTGTTACATCTCCGTAGAGCTAATAGTTCTCTTGACTGATGACATCTCTAGGATTTCAAAACTAAGTTGGGAGTTTTAATAGTTTTCGGCTTATAACCGAGGAATTTTGGGAGACCGTCTGTTCTGAATAAGGGTGGCAAAGTTAGTTTAAGTTGGGGTTTACTGTGAACGCTGTCTTGCTTAAGTATTGCTAATTATGGTTTTGTTTACTTTAATTTCTGTGTTTTGAAGGCGAGCTCTAAAGTCAGAGCTCTATGAAAGTACCAAGTATGTATTTAGACTTAATTTTTAATTTAATCAAGACCTGCACTTGATCGCCTTCTTACCAGTTGTTGTTAAACGATGATGCAGTTTAAGAAAAAGCACGCTAGCCCAGAAGAATTCATTTCATTCGTTAAATAAAGAAGTTTATTGCGTGGATTCATTTATGTGATCAACGTCAGAAATAGCATGTCCAACCAATAACCAATGGCAAAGAGCATGGTCTTACAGCTCACAGCACAAGCAAACGAAAAAAAATCATAAGTCGTTAACATGAATTAGTATCAAATTAAAAATTGCTATGAAAAACTTACATATTTTATGGAAAAAGATTTTTTACGGCAAATTATGTTTATTCTTTAGTTATTTTTTTGGATTGGTACGGAACCAGGTGCGAGTGGGACTCGCACTTGGCCGGTTTTTATTAATCAATAGGACATAGATTGTAAAACAATGCAAAAGTAATATCGAAGCCGTGATCATTGCCGAAAGGTGATCATTTTTAACTGACGAAGAAAGGAGGCTTTAGAGTTACACTAAAACTGGAACATATTTGGAGATTTCATTTAAAATACTTACTCTGAATATCCATTGTCATCAGGTTTCCTCTCTTCCTGATGATGATAGCGTACTGCCAGATCGTGAGGGTTCTGTGGCGGTCTGACAACATCCCCGGACACACCGAGTCGCACAAGCTCTGCAGCACTCCTGGCTCTGGACAAAATTGTAAGTACCTACGTCCTAAAGTTATATGATTATTTACGGTATATTTACCGTGGTAAGGTTGTGGAAGGAGCTTCCGATATTTCGGCGCAGTTACATGCACCATGTTCATGGGAAGACTGAAATACAAGAACGAGTAAGTGGACGTAAAATAGTAATTAATATTCTTCGTCGCAGGGCTAGCTGCAAGTCGTCGCACAACACCATCTATCCACACGAATGCGTCAACTGAAGGACAGCTGCGCTCGCGCCGGAAAGCCGCTAAGATGCTTGTTGCAGTCGTCGCCATGTTCGCTGTCTGCTACTTCCCCGTGCATCTCCTGTCTGTGCTGAGGTTGGTATTCGTTTGTGTTAACTTCTTCTTTGCATTTCTTCTTTTTATATCCCTAATTTACTTAATATATTTGTTATACTCGGACGTGACGATCAAACCCCAGAAAAAATAAAATAAACTTAATAAATAATACTATTTGTAAGTGTTCTTTCTTTTTGTGAAATTTAATTACTTCCTAATAATTTTGTACTTTTTAATTTCCCATCTTTTCTTTAATATTGTTCTCTTTCTTATTTCTTTTTTTTTCTCAAATTTTTTTACTTACTGCCACAGTCATTTCTTTTCTACGTCCTGTCCCGGTTCTTAGTTTTTTTCTCAGATCTGTGATGGTCTTATGTGACTTTCATGTCTTCTTAAGTTCATGAGTGAAGTAGTTATAAACCGTAGGACATATGCGCCGGAGTTATTTTTTTGCGAAAATGTGGAATGTGAAATAGAATTGCCAAATTGTGCTTAAAATGCATTTTATTTACATGAAAGAAATTTAAGAAAGTGAAATTTGTCTACGATCTAGGTGATTTGTTTGGAAATTTTCGATATCATGATCTCAGTTAAAAAGTTATAATCAAAGTCAAATAGTGCCCTAAACTAAATCATGTACATTCACGAAACAATAATATTAAACCAACAACCAAGCTAATGCCTATTCATATCGTTTTCCCCGGTATTTTATCCAATAAAAGCAAAAAGCCAATTCCCGGCGCTGCCATTTTTTGCGAACCTACTCGTGTTGTTTGCTAGTTCACGCGTGCTAATCCTATCTGGCTGAACACGCCTCTAACTATTGAGAAGTCTGTGACCAAAACGGGACCTCTATTCTGCCCTACTAATGCCACTTGCAGTAATCGAAATTTTTGGGTCACTTTTTTGCAGAAATGGTATCCCAAGAGGATAATCTATGCAAAAAATAATAATTTTGATCTTGTTCTTTAGATCACACTTAAAAAGTTATAAAACATAGACAATAATAGACATTGTTTTAAACTATCACGGTTGTTCACTAAAGTTATATGATTATTTACGGGATATTTACCGTGGTAAGGTTGTGGAAGGAGCTCCCGATATTTCGGCGCAGTTACATGCACCATATTCACGGGACGGACGGTCTTCCCGTGAACATGGTGCATGTAACTGTACGAGGTCTAAAAGGCCTCATGGGCAATAAACGCTCTAGTAAGTGTTACAGGCGGGTTTACATTTCAACGCATAGACTGTCCTACCCAGGGGCTGTGAGATCGAATGAGGGCGAAGCTTTAGCTTAATATACCTCACACATATGAAATTGGAAATGAGGTTTATGTAACTTTTTCTGATGACGCTGGTTGAAAAATAGTCCTCGTTCAGTGTGTGCGTTCCTCTGTCAGTGGACTTGATTGCATTACTTATGTTTATTTCGATTGCAGGGTGGCGTACGATGTGCAGCAGAGTGACGTCATGACATGCATCGCACTCATATCACACGTCATGTGCTATGCCAACTCAGCGGTCAACCCTTTGATCTACAACTTTATGAGCGGTAAGTGTTATTGAATTTTCAATCTTTGGCTTTTTAGTCATAAGACATTTCAATCATTTTACTTTTTTATTATCATTATTATACTTATGACTATTTATCGTGATTTCATTTACAGGAACTTTCAATGATCTTGATTTTAAATTTTAAAATTAAAAAATCTCGAAATCATTAGTCTTTTGAATTTGTTATTTTATTAATTAAAACAATTTGATCACGTTCACATATTTAAAAATATTTATTCATTAATTCATCAGGACCTATGTTGGGCGCCAATATTACAGGAGTCATTCAAATTTTGACTGACAACTCGACTTATGATGAATTACAATGATGATGCTTGAGTTTTTAATTATTTAAAGCATGTACTTAGATTTAGATTGCATTACTTCGTAGAGATGTATATTTATAGGAATTAAAGAAACAAGTACTTAAAAACAATAACTACCTAAGTAAATACGATTAAATAAACTAACATAAACTAAAATAAAGAAACAGACTTAATTATTATAAATGTAAATAAATATATGAAACTACACTAATCTAAAATACCGCTGCCGGTAGGCAACGTGCCCAAAATGCTGGCCGCTTTGCCGCGTTAGATTGCAATACTAACACGTTGCGCAAGATACCGGCCAGCAATTTGGTCACGAGATGCTTCGACCAGGCATTACTTAGATTGCAATCTGTGAGATCAATTATGTTATGATATTATGAAAATTGATGAAGACCCATGTTGGGCGCCAAAAGAAAGAAATCGAACAAAATTCTAATTGTATGATAGTCGAAATTGTATACGTCAGTTTTTAGACGGCTTTTTTTATTTCATTTCAAGCATGTTATTAAAATGAGGTATAAGGCTTCAAATCTATAATTTTGCTTGCAGGCTTCCCAGGGTTTTCAGGTCAGTGAGTCCGTGTCTTTCCTGCACTGTCGTCGACTTGATACTAGTTGATACCACAATTTTTCTATTTTATAAGGGTGTGATGGGTTTGTATAATCAGTATTTGCCAATATACGTTAAAGCATGTAGCTCATTGGCTTATAGATTTTATCTAATCCATCGATTGCAATACTGTAAATAAAACTATAAATTTATAAAAAAAATAAAAAAGTTATAAATTTATATCGAAAAGCACCAAACAGTGTAATTTATCGGTGTGGTGAAGACTAACTAATTATGTTTATTAAATTGAAATGTAGACAAACGCCTGGAATGCCAGTTATAAAAAAATATCATCATGAAATTACAATATTATCATGTTGAGCATTGAACCTAAAGTGTTATAATGAAAATTATATTTCCACATTTTGTGGCCCAAAACTCGTCATACCCTTTTCGTTGTTTCATAAATGATTGGTGGTGTTCATTTCCTTGTATTCAGTGCTTAATTTATGTTTAAATTCTGGAACCCACTAAGCCTGCATGTATAATTTTGCCAATTTAACATTATGATGTATATGGCGGCACTTTACATCGGCAATGTTTGCCGAATAAATAGGGATGCAGCTATGCAGCCTACATTTTACATAGCTGCATCTTTTTTTATTCTGCACACGATGGTAATTGAAAGTGGCGCCATAAATTAATATTGATATGATATTATATATATATATATGATATTGATATATAAAACATATTGTTTTTTTTTGCATTTGTCTTATCCATTGTTTATTCCACGTTAATACAACTTCGAGACACAGTTAATTGTTTACATTAATTTTTATTCAAATCTAAAACTCTTAATTTTTAAGTAAAGTAGTTAGACTGTTCAGTTTAAAATTTACACACCTCTTAAATGTTTTGCACTCAATTTTTTTTTAAGTTTTAGACTATTCAATCTTTACTCACATTTGGAGTTTTACAATCGTTAAAAAAAACTTGGCATGAAAGCATATTGGCATATTTTTTCTACACCAAAAATAAATTATTTGTCTCGAATCAAAATCATAATTATGAAACAGTATATTGAAGCGGGCTCTAGTTTTTGTTACTTTCCCACGAACTGAATAGATTTTAATGAAAGTTTGCAAGTTACTATTGTTCATTATAACCATAGTCATCGCATATTTTACATCCCGAAAAATCTAGAAAACATTAAAATCACTGCTGAACTGCATACCACAGCCAACGTTCAATACTATATCTATTTTGAACTCCAAATACTCCGATCATTCTCACGACTTCTCACCATTGATTATTCAGTAAAAGTCTCGTCAAAGAATGTCACGTCCTGACAGTAAACTTTACTGTCGCCCGTTAATTCTCCATGTACATTAAGCGGTAGATAAAGCGTCGAATGTCCTATTACTGCTGACGAAGGAAGATTCCTTGGGGCCGCATGATTGTTAATTAGGCTATGACAGTTTTTGGGAACACTTTGAGCCTGATAAGGATAGCCGGATAGCCTTCTTTGATATAGTTTTATATTGTCATGTACATTATAATGTGTTATGTGCTATTTCGTTGGACAATATGGGACTAGTACTTTGACTTGGACTCGACGAACCAATAATCTTTGCGCTCATGATTGTTTAGGGTGTGATTCTATATGTATGATAAATTTTAAACTCTGTTTGTATATGATATTGTATGTGTTTTATATATCTTGAAATAGTGTTTATGACTATACGGGTATAGGTTCTTTTCTGTTGTTATTAGTTTTTATTCAGAATATAATCTAAATAAAGGAATCCGTCGCGTATTCAAATTCTTCGATAGCGTGGTTGACAGAAAATCAGTATTCAAATTATCGAGATGGAAAAAAGTAAATATTTTAATTTTGCACTGTACAATAATTATTCAACGATAAGTTACATCTTTGTCCAAATTTAAACCTACAATACTTTAAATACCTATTTCAAATCATTCTCCTTTGTTTCAGGCAAATTCCGCCGCGAGTTCCACCGCTCCTACTTCAAATGCTTCTGCTGCTGCCACACCCCCGCCCCTGAACAGAACGGCACCTCTTTCGCTCCCATTGGTAGCTCCAGAGGCACCACAAGAACCGTCGTCAGACGCAATGACTCTTGCGCCAGTTATAGACTTACCCACCTCTCTCCTTCCAACCACAACATCCACCGAGACTACGTGAGGAACACCAACACTTCTTTCATAGAACAAATGAACGGGAACAGACGACCAAAAATCAGAGACGATTCCATCAGCGAATCAGCTAACAGATTCACTCTAACCACTGACGTCTGTCGAGATTGACAGTCGGGTAAAAACTGCCCTTGTCATAGAAAAAACGGCCTTGGATACATCGTGAAGAGCACTAACAGCATCGATTGCAAACCGTACTACGATTGCTTTAAGGTCGATGATTGTATATCAGATGAAAGGTACAGCGACACAGTGACCGATTATAGGGATATTCTCCCCTCTTCTGATGGAAACGGGTTTAAAGTTAAGTTTAATCGTAGTTTGAATAGTGAGGTTAGGGATAAGAATGTTGATATGGTTTATTGATGTGGTACGAATTTATATTATAATATATCTTTACATTTTATCAAAATTAATTGTCGAGCACACCTATAGATTCACAAATTCACAATCGCTAACTCAAAACCGTCAAAAAAACGTCCGAACGTTGTGTACATACCTGAACATCAATTATATAGTTCACAATGCCACATTTACTTCAATTTAGACCCAATGTCACTTGTTGCTAGGGCATCGTAGCACTGGCATCACGCGACGTTGTAGTCGGATCGCGGTTGCCTGACAACTAAACATAAAGTTTGCGCAATTCGTAGCGTGCGCCGAGTTTTGTTTCGGATTTTTTTTGGCACGATTGTGACTCCATGGGTATTGTATCTCGATGGTCGAGCATCAAACATTACAAAAAAGTTTTATCACTTTCGATACAGGTGGAGTTTCCAGATCTTTGAACTATTTCGGATCAAGTCGCTTAAGCATTACAATACCTGAACTAATTGAAATGGATGTGAGATGTATGTTTACCTCACAAATTTTATCACCGTTGCTGCATACCTCTAACACCAGGGGCATTTAACCTTTCTATTGATAATTTTCTCTTGAAAAGTGAAGGTGAAATATATGTATTTGTGATAGTTTTGATTCATAGTATATAATGTGATATAATAAAAATATGGATGGTGGACAAATGGTTTAATTGGGCTATTTGATGTTAAGATATTCTTATTCAGCTACTGTACCTACGTGATTTTTTTCCAAACAAATAGTATATTGTGCGTCCAAACATTAGATGTATATTCATTTCTAATATAATAAATGATAGTCAAATGTTATAACAAAAGTTGTACGCCTTGTTTTCAGCCACGCTCCATACAAAATAAAAACAGCTCCTTTCGATATTTGCTTTTTGAAATACATCTACACTAAAATAAGTGAGTTTGCTAGATATAAATTCCCATTTGTACTAAGTTACTTATTAGGTATTGAATCTAATTTGAAATCTACCTCCTAATTGAAAACTTTAAATAGATTTTCCACCCGTGCAGAGAAATAACTTTGTTATATTTTAGAATTTAACATTTACTTCTATTTCAAAGTTTTTTAATACTTAGTTCTGAAAATGTTTTGAATGTGGTGCAAAAGTGAATATTATAATTTCTAAATGTCAAATTTAAATTATTAAAGTTTGAAAGTCATACTCTCAGGCAAACCTCATTGTTGTAACTCCTCAATTTCAGAACACGGTTCAATGTTTCGGAAAGCATTTGAATCCTAGGAGTCGATCATTCTACGAATGTACAGATTGTACAGTTTCGCGTGAAGATAGGGAAGAAAGGTTCTTGAGTGGAGACCACGAACCGGAAGACGCAGCGTAGGTAGGTCTCCCACTAATGGACCGACGACATTGTGAGAGTCGCGGGCATCCAGTGAGTGCAGATGGCAGAATGTCGTTCAGTGTGGAGGTTATAGGGGGATACCTATGTCCAGCAGTGGATGTCTTCTGGCTGACGCTGATGATTATGATGATGACAGTTTTGCGATCACTTTGTGAGTAAGGCCAAGCTCGCCTGTAAGAAATTTACAGGCGAGCTCAAAAAGGCGAAGCGGTACTTCACGTCGAGACAGCATGCTTTTGCTTTACAAAGCGCAAGTCCGATCTCACATGGAGAACTGCTCCCATCTTTGCGACGGAGCACCCAAGTATCGGCTTGAGCCACTTCTGACAGCTCTACGATGCATTACATCGTAGAGCTGTCAGAATTTTCGACAATCCCAAGCTCACTGAACATCTAGAGCCGCTCAGCATGCGCAGAGACGTTGGGTCTCTTTGTGTCTTTTATCGCATTTACAAAAGGGAATGTTCTGAAGAACTGTTCGATCTGATGAACACAACAACTTTGAACAACACCTTTAAACATAGTATAGTAAAAAAAAAAAACACAGCCGCTTGTACATCGCGACACCACCAATCTCCAGTCAGCTTTGGGTCTAAATTACCTATCAAATATGCAAAAAAACTCTAAAGTTAACTTGATAAGTAACCACTAACTTGTACAGAATATAACAGAAAGGTGTAATATTTAAAGGTGATAATATACCCATCAAAATAAAACTTGTAGAACAAAAGTTTGCTGTATGAAACTAGGAGTACGAGAAAAAAAATGTGTTACCTTTACAATGGTTCACATGATTGGTCATATTGTATGATGATACATTTTTTTTTAATTTAGCAAACTTGATTTCTACAAGTTTCTGTTACAACACTTTTTATTTTTAAATCATAATAATGTGATTGATTCCAAAGATTTTGTTTAATTTAATAAATATAAAATAATTATGATATAAGATGTAAAATGATTATAACAACATTTAATTAATAATTAATATTATTATTATATATAGTTCTATATTTGTAAATAGATTACTGAGTATACTTTTGTAAATAATCAGTATTTTTCTGAGCATTTCATAAATAGAACTACCTACGTTGCGTACCTACGTCATCGCAGGTGACATCTACATGTTTCCACGTGTCGGGTGACGTCGTCGCAGGGGATGTCGCCCGACATCGCAGGTGATATCTACATGTCTCTACGTGTCAGGCGATGTCGCGGGGGACATCGCCCGACATCGCATGTGACATCTACGTATCGGAAGACGTTGTGGGGGACATCACCCGACATTGTAGGCGACATCTACATAACTCTACGTGTCGAGCAAATCGCAAGGGACTTCGCCCGACATCGCAGGCGACATCACCCGACATTGCAGGCGACATCTACATGTTTCAACATGTCGAGCGAAATCACGAGAGACTTCGCCTGACATCGCAGGCGACATCTACATATCCCAACGTGTCGGGCGACGTCACGGTCCCCTATGACGTCGCCCAACACGTAGAGACATCTAGATGTCGCGAGGGACATCGCCCGAAATCGCAGGCGGCACCTAGGTGTCGCAGGACATTTCGCGTGTCAACTTTCGTGCGCACACATACGATATATTGCTACGTTTGACTGACGTCACTGACTGACGTCAGCGTAGAAAGAAATCAAGCACTGTATATAATATTATTATAAAATGGGGAGAATATTTGGAGCACTTATTCGTGTATTTAACAAACGACTGTACTTTATTTTCTGTCTGTAGGTATCTAAATATAACCTACTTACAATGATCTGTAAAATAGATGAAGTATTATTATAGATATGCGTTAGTTTAATAACTTGTTAGTAATCGTTGTGTCTACCCTTTTCTATTGTTAATTTAAGGATGTAAAAATAAAGAGAAATCAATCATTATACGAATTTTATTTACTTTTTACCTTGAATGAAGATCAATTCTATTAGGTTAGTTGCCATATTTTTAGCAACAGACTAAAAAAATTGATATAGCGCTAAATGCTAAAACTGGATGCTAAAGTGTTTAGCATCCCCGTCGATCCTGTTACATAAATTCTTTCCATACAATGGTTGCCTGGAAGATATCGCTTTTAGCGATAAGGCTGCCACTTGTGGCACTAGCTCGTAAGTATTTTTTTTCTGTCTGTAATTTTTAATTTCTGGTGTACGCAATAAAGAGTAGAGTGTAGAGTAGAGAAAGTACAGAGACACGTAGAGAGTAAAGTAGAGTAATATATCTATCTAAAAGAAAATGAAAAACCTGCCTCGTTTTTTCCCAATCAACTAGGTTACGTCATTATTGACGAGAACTTTGGGAATTTTAGACGTCGAATCACTTCACTCCAGACCTCTTGCTTCACGTGTTCACGTCGTTTCAACGTGGTATGTGACGTCATTTTTAAGCAAGTGTTGACAAAGAAGATAAAACAACGTGATTTTTGACGTCATTTATTTCCACAAGACGTAAATTTGAAAAAAAATATGGCCTAAAAATCACGTCATATATCACGTTTTTTGGCAGAAAATGTTGACTGGGTTAAAGTCGGTTAAATTTAGGATCAAGATTCCAAGATTGATTCTAAGATTAAAAAGGTCCCTAGAATACTGGCGGAATTGCTAATTGGAATGGCAATGCTCAATTTCCGTGCGAAATAAAAGCGAATACGCATGTACTTATTATAAATTTAACGAATTTGTTACCAAGCCCCGTATTTTTAACAAATCGAATACCATTACGATATGCTATTTAATTTTGAATGTATCAAAAGGACGCTATAGATCGGAATATGGTTCATAAAAGTTAGAACCTACAGAAATCGATATCTATAGCTTTAGGCAAACCAATTATTAGGCCTTACAAAACCATTTTCTCGTCAATATTCATTCAAAAGTTTGATAACTTACAAATAACTTTCTAAGTTCAGTTTTCGATTAAAATTTCAATGGTATTATTAATGTTTCACGAACAATATGAAAGAATTTATTTCGTGGTCTGGCATGGTACAAAAACTTATTTTTACCTCATTTTCAAAAAGTCTCTCGGAGCGCCTGGTTAACGCGACGCGTGACCAAAATGCTGGAGTGTACCTGGCTCAACACATAAGCATTACCAGTCAGCGTGGTGATAAATAAATAAATAAAAACCGTTTAATTCAGGCAACTAGACCCATAGCGTACGTACACAAAAATCTTAATCTAAAATAAAAATAATGCACACTGTAAAGGGGTGATAGTCAAACTTATATAAAGGGAAGTACGGTGTACAATAGTGCCAGGGCATTTTTCGTTTCTATTCATGTGAACAAAGATCCAATGCTTACACACACGACTCCTTACATCATCAGAGACAGCCGCTAGGATTGTGTTTCCGGAACAACGCAAGCGATGCCAGAAGGAAGCCACTCTAGATCTTACTATAGCAAAGAAGTCAGGTACCGCCGCCAGCATGCAGGGTACGCTGCCATCTGATAGTGGGCTTGAGCGTTTGGATTGTCTTTAGAGTTTCAACGGTCTATGGACAGTCTAACTGTTTATGTACCTAGTGTTAGCTTCTATTTTGTTTAGTTAATAAAGGCACTTGCACGCGTCTACATCCACTGGATGCCCGCGACTCTCATGATATCGTCGATATTCATTTGTCTTTCATGGGGTTGCCATAATCCCCACGCTTGGCAGGCGGCTTGGGGATCGCAGATCGTTCCACCATGCAAGGAGGAGGATGCTGCTGCATATCTTCTGGTGATTCTGGACATACCTCCGGGGCCGGAAATTCTAGGTAACATAAAATAAAAACACTACAGGAGCATTCTTATTTTACATTATTTCTTACTAGCTGCGGCCCGCGGTTTCACCCACGTGGTGATGAAAATCAGTGATGATGATGAAAGTAAAGTGTTAATCCAGGACATAAGCAATGTATGTTCCAAATTTCATCCAAATCCGTCCAGCCGTTCCTGCGTTATTGAGTTACAAACATCGATCCATCCATCCAAACTTTCACATATTATATGATATTAGTGTGATTTCACTATATTATATGCAAAAGGTACACAAAACAGGATAATCTCAACTTAAGCTAAACTTTTTGCAAATATTACAGTTTCGAACTGGAGTATATCCCAAAAAATGCACATAGAAACATCGATCGAACATAAATCTCTAATAAAACAAGCCAACGATCCTTTTATTTTCGTTCGAATAACAAAATAACATTTCCCCGTGTCATTGTTGGTATTGTCAACATATAAAAGAGTCTATCAAAACAACCCTTGAGCGTATGGCACGCAATCAGGATGGTTTATGGGGTAGTTAAGCGCTACATTTTACTGCTACATTTTTCATTTCTTCACGCGTTTGCATATTGACTGCTATAGTCGTTAGTAAGAGCTATTATAAAGCTATCCATGATATTTTTTATGCGCAACGTAAAAGTTGCAATATATAAATTTAAAACGTAAATACCTACAGTTTTCCCTTTAGCTCTTACACCCCCTTGGTCGTTTGATCATCGCGTTTGCACTTGTTTGCCGCTCAATATTAAACTGTGCATTTGAAAAGCGTAGAACTAGTAAGAATATGTCAGTGTGTGCAATACGTGTTTTCCTCGCCCCCTTCTGTTTTTTGACAGGCATTTTCCGGTATTAGCTCGAGCTTAAGGCAATAGGCATGTGGCTTTATGTTTAATTTATTACAAATAACAGGCTTAGCAATGAATATAACTAAATAAATTACACATACTGAAAAAATTAATTGAATTGGCTGATTAATCTCTGAGATATGAGCGTTTAAAGTTTTAGGTGGGGATAGAGACGATGCCTCATCCCTTTCTCGCAAAGTGTGTATTAGTATAGAATTTGTATGCCGCGCCTGAGGATTGACGTCATAGCTCAGTATAGTGCGCTCTCTGTCTAGCATGAACTTAAAATACTCATAACTTATTTGTTTCGGAACTAATTAAAATTTTGTTTTCGTCGGTAGGTTCTATTGATGATAAGCTTTTTATGAGGTAATAAAAAATATTAGTCATCATGCCTATTACAATCTATAAATATGATCAAAGACTTATACCTCACTTGTGTGGTCACTTAACTTACAGAATACTGGAGAGAGAAAGAGCAGGTAGGTATTAGGTAGTAGGTACTAATCGTTTCCTTACCGCAAGCACAAAGTGCCAGAAGTGGCGCGTCGCGAGTCGGGATTATTTTTAGGGAATGCTTATCTTTTTCGAACAAAAGAATGGAGTAGGAACTCTCATTATGGAAACTGACGTGGTTTTCACACATTTATATTTATATTACACGGGAATTACTTACGTAAGATTAGGCCGGTTACTCCGACTATAGTTTCAACCGCATTCGGCGGTCTTTATCAAGGTGAATGCGCGCGCGCGGCTGCGTCTCGCTTTGCACTCACAGTTCATAATAAAATATATATAAATAATGGTATATAAATAAAATAGGAACTCTTATTTTCGCACGCGCCGCTGTCGCTTTATTTAAAACGTGTACCTACGTACTGCGTTCAAGCGGCCCAGCTAGCCTAACTTAGGCTCTTCATAATAACATTTTGATTGCCCATATACCGCTGAAGGTCCATAAATAATTCAAATGCTCAAGCCCACTACCAGTTGGCAGCGTACCCAGCTTGCTTGCGAGATTACCACGCTGAGTATTGCATTATCCAGGCGTACTGAAAGTAACGTAATGTTTTACATTTTTTATTATTATTTCATTATCATAATTATCATCCTATTATATTCCCACTGCTTAGAATAAAGAGTAATAATCATGTAATAATTAAAACAAAAAAACAAAAAAAAAAAAACAAAAAAAAAAAACACCCATAATTTTGGTCTATGCAGCAATATCAACAGCAAATGAAACCAGCGAATGCCACAAATCCCTATGACATACATAGAGCTACCAAAGTAGTAGAATTGAAGTTTTTTTTTATATTTATTTATTTCATAGTTATACATAACAGTTTGGCCAATAAGTATCGAAAAAAACTAAGGCGTTTGTAATCTAATCGATACTTAACTTCTTTACACGAACTACACCACCAACCACATCCACCAAGACGTACGTGGCACCAAGGCTACAGACGTCGTAAAATGGTGATGGAATTGAAGTGGAACTGGGCAGTACACATGGCCAGCCGGGACGCTTTTTTTAAATTACTAGTCGTCCGCCCCGGCTTCGCACGAGTGTAAGCTCGGCCTTCGGCCTCGCTACAAAATATAATATAGCATATGTCACCCGGGGATAGTGTAGCTTCCCAACAGTGAAAGAATTTTTCAAATCGGTTCAGTAGTTTCGGAGCCTATTCATTACAAACATACAAAAATAGGTACAAATCTTTCCTCTTTATAATATTAGTGTAGATATATAGAATAGATCTACGTATGGCCACCACCTCAGTTGATGGTAAGCTACGGTGTGGCCGAGGATGGAACACGTTGATCTAGAAGAAATCTATTCACTCTAGCCTTGAAGATGCTCAGATTGTAGTTCTCAGGAAACGAGGAGGATGGCAGGGAGTTCCATTCTTGGGCGGTACGTATCATAAAAGACGACCCAAATCGTTGTGTACGAATCTTTGGAATTTCAACGAGGAAGGGGCAGTTGCGCAGTTCTTCAACTTGTCCTGTATGTAGTAAAAGGGGGTGACTTTTTTATTTTATTTTTAGTTAATCCACTGTAACATTAAAAAAGGTACCTATTCTGTGAAAATTTCAACTGGCTATTTATTACAGGTCGAAAGACACAGCCGTTTAAAGATAGGATGAACAGACGGACAGACGGACTGACAGACAGACAGATAGAGATCTTAGGCTTAGTAATAGGGTCCCGTTTACACCCTTTGTGTACGGAGACCTAAAAAATCTAAAACTTCAAGAAAAATAGCAGAAATGTGCTAGTTTCTAATTTCTTTTGAAATTTGCTTACCTTTTTGTTTTCAGAATCCTGCCCAAGAAACATTCAAGGGCTCAATTTATATGCAGGGTCATGAAAGGAAAAAATGCGATAGCTTCTTGTTCAGGAATGCTCCTGAACAAGGGGCTGTCGCAAATTTGAAACAACATGGCCGAACTTTGAACAAAATACAATAAAATGTACTAACACTTGTGCTCCGCTTTCACAGCTGAGGCCTTTCACTCAACTCGGGC
The DNA here is from genome assembly GCA_949125355.1 of Agriopis leucophaearia. Lineage (NCBI taxonomy): Eukaryota > Metazoa > Arthropoda > Insecta > Lepidoptera > Geometridae > Agriopis > Agriopis leucophaearia. Next base: position 9,897,888 of record OX421284.1, on the reverse strand, counting down.
CTGAATAGGTGCAGTTTGCAAAATCACGCGAACCTTAACGCGCCGAGATACGGTTTGCGGTCGCGTGATTTAGCAAACTGCATCTATTCGGACCCGCGTTTAAAGCTGGGCGTAAGGCCCCTGCAATGACATTCTAAAAAGCTGAACACCCTATTTTTTATATTTTATCAGCTACAATCTACGTTAAAAGGCTAGCAAAATAATCAGAAGCAACAACAAAACAACCAACAACTCAAAAATAACAACAACTCATTCAACTTCAACAACAACATCAACTTAGACTTGTTTAGGGAAGCGCGGAGATGTTTTTTAAAAAGTACATTTAATTCATAATTTAAATTTATTTGTACGAGTATTACAATGAGTGGTCGAATACAGAGTACCATAATTACGCTTTCATTAAACGGGGCTAAGGATAAATAACGATGGACTAACTAAGGATGGACTTGTCACCTCAGGGATAAGCCAGGTGCGGTCATACTCGTACGATACTCCGTGGGCGCTGAGTATGAGCGCGCAATAAAACACAGTGTGACCTGCTACTGCTGACATGACTACTTATTCAACAACAAAAACTTCAACTCAATAACAACAACAACTTCAACTCAATAACAACAACAACTTCAACTCAATAACAACATTTTCAACTCAATAACAACAACAACTTCAACTCAATAACAACAACAACAACTTTTTCTCATTCAATTTTTTACAATCTACTGTAGCTTAACAACTACAAATGTCTAAATCCCCAAAAACATTTCTTTTGGTTCAAATTTTATTTAGTTTTATGTATCAAGCTAAATTTCACTTTAACTTGCCTTTTAGGATTCTGTACCCAAAGGGTGTAAGCGGGACCCTATTACTAAGCCTATGCTGTCTGTCCGTCCTATCTTTAAACGGCTGTATCTTTCGAAGCGTAATAGATAGCCAGTTGAAATTTTCACAGAATATGTAATATTACGGCGGATTAACTAAGAAAAAATAATAAAGTCTAAAAATAAAATAAAAATCAAACCATACAACAATTATTTTTATTTTAAAATATTTTTCTATTTGCTCTAATGTAAAAACGCTAATGCAAGCGTCAAACTTGACATGATTATAGTGCACACTCTAAAGTAAAACAACACATAACTAATAATGGCCAAGTGCGAGTCGGTGATAAATTTCTGTTCACCACCAATTTAAGCAACGTTTGGCGCGCTTGGTACTTGGATGGGTGACCGCCTGGGCGTGACGTTGATTCTCTTGGCCGTTTTTAAATATAATTATTTTTCCATTTCTTCACGAAGTTTCCATTTTGCGCCACGTTGTCTTTTCCTGGTATCCATATTGTCCATCTCGTCTTCCACACTTGAATTAATCTTGGTCCTCAAAAATATGCTAACCACAGCTTAGTTAAGTTCGAAATTTGTTTGCAACGAAACCAATTTCGTGAAATGAAATCATTGATTTACTAATAAATGGATGGGCTCTATGGATCTTGTCTTGAAATAACATAATAGGTCGGGGAAAAAGTCTTTTCGTTTTTTGTATGTATAAAGTTGTAGTAAAATCTCATCGGTTGTACTGTTTGTATCTGGCTGGTTTTGATATCATTAAAAATATGACATTTTAAAAAAGGAATACAAAAACTAAAAAGCAATTTCCCGCTATTTTTCAATTGTTTTTTTGTTCGATAAAATGAGTGAATCTAACGAAGAAATTCGATATATTGTGAAATTTTATTACAAAAAACTGAAAAATGCGACACAAGCCGCGAATAAAATTTGTGACATTTATGGACCTAATGCAGTGTCATCAAGAGTAGCACAATGTTGGTTCAAGTGTTTTCAGTCCGGGAATTTTGATGTCAAAGATGCAGCTCGCTCTGGTCGCCCTGATACGGATAAAGTTGATGCCATTTTTGAAAAAGTGGATCAAGATCGGCATATTAGTAGTTACGACGTAGCTGAAGAACTGGGGATCGACCACAAAACAGTTTTGACCCATTTGAAAAAGTCTGGGTATACAAAAAAACTCGATATTTGGGTGCTACACGAGCTCACTGAAAGAAACCAAATGAATCGTGTGCTCACTTGCGATTCTCTGTTAAAACGTAACGAAACCGAACCGTTTTTGAAAAGATTGATCACTGGTGATGAAAAATGGATCACCTACGACAAGAATGTGCGCAAACGATCATGGTCAAAGGGCAGTGAAGCACCACAGACTGTAGCGAAACCCGGATTAACACGTAATAAGGTGATGCTGTGTGTATGGTGGGATTGGCAGGGCATCGTTCATTATGAGCTTTTACCGCCGGGCAAAACCATCGATTCGGATCTCTACTGCCAACAGCAGATGAGACTCAAACAAGAAATTGAGAAAAAACGGCCGGAATTGATCAACAGAAAGAGTGTGGTCTTTCATCATGATAACGCCAGACCGCACACATCTTTGGCCACTCAGCAAAAATTTAGAGAGCTTGGTTGGGAAGTGTTAATGCATCCACCATATAGCCCTGACCTTGCACCCTCAGATTTCCACCTGTTTCGATCTCTTCAGAATTCTTTGGGTAGTGTTAGATTAACATCCAGAGAGGACTGTCAAAACTACTTGTTGCATTTTTTTGATCAGAAGTCCCAACATTTCTACAGCAACGGGATCATGTCACTATCTACAAGATGGCAACAAGTTATCGAACAAAATGGCACATATATATTATAATTAAATGTAATTAAACTTGAAAAAAATATGTCTTGAATTTGTTTATAAAATACGAAGAAACTTTTTCCCCGACCTATATATCAATGTATAATACTAGCTGAGACGACAGACAGACAAACCGAATTAATGTAATTCTATTGAAATATTTATAATCTAATTTAATTTTGCACGCCCTAACGGCTGTTAATGGATGGACATTTTATATTTTAAGACCTTGTATACCCATTGGCAAGCGAATAAAAATGTTGACTTTGACTTTGACCTCCTGTACAAATTTCAATAAATTTCTTCAGTTTTGAAGCCTATTCCTTAATAACTTTGTTTTGCTCCTATTTTTACATAAACAAATACATGCCAAAATCAACTAAACTAACATAAAAATATAATTATTATTTTATTAATATTATATAAAGAAAAAAGAAAAAAACATAATATATATATATAAAATATGTATGTGTTTTTTAAGTTCGTTCTGTCCGTCCGTCCGTCTGTCTGTCTGTGTGTTCGTCCGTCCGTAATTATAAATTTTCCTTTTACGGGTGGCTTTGGTACATGTAAAATGTCATGTCGTTCATTCGTTAAATAGGTATTTTAAAATAAAGGTTTCATACATAACTTTTTTAATCTAGTATATATATTATATATTTTGTTAAATATGGCCCGCCAAAGTGGCGATAAGTTGCCCCGAAGAATTCCTAAAGTGTTAAACATAGAAACTTGTAACATGACATTCTGATAGCGTATATTAAAACCTTTATTCAAATTATTTCAAACATTTTCTAATTATAACTTTTTGAGTTATACTGATAAAACTGTAACAAATGAAAGATGTTCTAGTCAAAGGTCATTGAATTTTTCGTAAAATTAACAAAGAAGGTATCTCAAGTAACTTTATTTTTAACTTTACCATAAAAATTATATGTTATGTTGGTATGATGCATCTCTGAAATTTGGTTGGTCAGCGTTTGGCGTGTTTTGGTTGTTTCGTTCTATCGTTTTTAGGGTTCCGTAACCAAAGCGTAAAACGGAACTCTATTACTAAGGCTCCGCTGTCCGTCTGTCCGTTTGTCCATCTGTCCGTTTGTGACCAGGCTGTATCTCATGAACCGTGATAGTTAGACAGTTGAAATTTTCACAGATGATGTATTTCTAATGCCGTTATAACAACAAATACTAAAAAAACAGAGTCAAATAAATATGTAAAGGGGCTCCCATACAACAAAAGTGATATTTTGATCGTTTTTGCTCGATATTGATAAGGGCAAGAGGTAGACGTTTTTTTTTTTTGTAATATATTCACTTTAAAAATAAAAAATAAATTAAAATTAATATTTAAGGGGGCTCCCATACAGCAAACGTGATTGTTTTGCAGTTTTATAGATAATGGTACGGAACTCTTCATGCGCGAGTCCGACTCGCACTTGGCCGGTTATTTTATGTAACTACCAATTTCATTAAATTTAAGGGAATTTCAATAAATAAGAATCGTTCGCTAATTTTCCACCTTTTATGTAGTTTAATTTTTCTGAAAAGGTTTGTTTTTTCAATTTATTTAAGGTTCAACAGTATATATTGTTATATAAAACTAGAGAGGTAAACAAAAAAAAAAAACTAGTTGTGATACCAGCATCGTTGACCAACTTGAGACTTGATTCCAGTTTATTGTCCAAACAGCTGGACTATGGAATGCTCTTCCCGAATGGATGTTCCCCGATAGTTACAATCTAGGTGTCTTCAAGTCGCAAGTATATCCATGCCATCCAGGGTTTTGAACTGTTGAAGTTCAAAATTCTGAGTGGCGTTGAGCTGTTATGGGCGAGCGTGAAGAGCCATCAGGCGAGCGAATTCGCTCGTCTCGTCACTCAGTATCATAAAATAAAATAAGTTTTTTTTAGCAATCATGCGGCATCATAGACTGTATCATTGTTTTACTTCAGGCAAGATGGTGGTCAAACGGGAGCCTACTACTCAAATAAAAAACACATTGACAAAGATTTCACGTAACACACAAAATAATACAGTGGAAATGAGAACGTCAGAGTCGGAGTTAAAATGGTTGATTTTTTTGTAGTGGTAGGACTCTTTTGCAGGGGTCCGCATAAACAAACCAAGTGAGGAAGTACCACACCTTTGCCAGTTATTCAACCGCCAAGCAGTAGTGTGCAAACACTACTGTGTTCCGGATTGAAGGGCAATGTTTCCAGCGAAATTACAGGGCACACAGAGATTTGACATCTTATATCTCGGGGTGACGAGCGCAGTGCATTGCCATCCAGGGTTTTGAACTGTTGAAGTTCAAAATTCTGAGTGGCGTTGAGCTGTTATGGACAAGCGTAAAGAGCCATCAGGCGAGCGACTTCGCTCGTCTCGTCCCAGTATTATAAAAAAAAAATTGTCGAAGACAATAAAATCCACACGTTTTATAATTATCATGTTATTACAACAAAGCAAACTGCAATATGACGATCGTGTACGTAGCTATGAAGTTGATGAGTTTGAATGGCAGGCTGGAGTCCAGATCGAATAGACCATAGATGGTCAGTTTTGGAACACTAGAGCGGTTCAGACGGCAGATCTTCTTGCAAATTCTCTTGTCAATACCTGTGGAGGATGAGATAAATATTGTAGACAAAACTAAATAATTATCAATATAAAAAACCAACTTCATAAAAACGTCAGAACTGGACCAAATCCAAACCAGACCAAAAAATGAGACCACACTGGAAGCACCAGCTTTCAAATAAAAAAACAATCAAAATCGGTTCACCCAGTCGAAAGTTCTGAGGTAACAAACATTTAAATAAAACAGTTGAATTAAGGATCTCCTCCTTTTTGGAAGTCAGTTAAAAACACGTTACTAGTTAAAACAAATCAAGGAAGCCCAATTCGATGGGTTTACTGTATATCTTGATTACGCAATAAACGCAGATCAGACTAACAAGGGAAGTATCGTAAGGTGACGTGGTATTCCAGCAGCTATTATGAACCAGAACTGGATTCATATTCAATTATTTCATAAAAAAAGATTCCAAGTGAGGAAGCTACTTCAGTTTTCAGACTAGACATATTACCATCGTCGACCACACCGTCACTTTACATCAGGTGAGCTGTGCAAGCCAGCTGGGCTAGAAATGTTAGTAAAAAAGATATATTCTAGACAATCGTACCCTATTTTTAACCGACTTCCAAAAAGGGGGAGGTTCTCAATTCGACTGTTTTTTTTTTCAATTATGTTTGTTACCTCATAACTTTCGAATGGGTGGACTAATATTTTTTTTTTTTTTTTATTTGAAAGCTGGTGTGGTATCATTTAAATTTGTCCAGTTCTGTACTTTTAATAAGTCGGTTTTTCATATTGATAATTATCATTTATATTTAAAAGACATGTCCTGTCCTACCTGAGTTAAGTCTCATCCTTATAGCATAACTAGTAACTGCCTGTTCGTTTGCCATGTAGAACTTCTCGCTTTCTACTCCTAGCGCCATCTCTAACAGAAGATTCTTCAGCAGCCACCACGCTAGGGTCATAAACATGAATATTATCACCTGAAATCATCAAATTATTATACCTAGATCTTGCAAAGCTCTATCAACTTTTTTGTAGATCAAAATATGGATTAATGAGGATAGCTATTTTTACAGCAATTTGTTGTATTTGGACCCGGGTATGTCCTAAAACTGCGACTAGAACCACCGGAGGATGGGCAGCAGCGTCCTAATAGTACACGGTGAACGTACTGCAATCCCCAAGCCGCCTGCCAAGCGTGTGGATTATGGCAACACCCCTCTTTATGAGGGAGGCCTTGTCCAACAGTGGACGTTAATTGGCTGATGATGTGATGTGATAAATATGTCAAAAGAATTACATTAATTCTGTTTGTCTGTTGGGTCAGTTAGGTCTGTTGGGTCAGCATTATACATTGATATAGGTTATTTCAAGACAAGATCCATAGAGCCCATCCATGTTGTATTTATAATTTTATTACTATTTGTTTTAGGAAATCCATTTAAGTCTAACAGTGTCAGAGATGTTACTGGAATTATCCGTTTTCACATAAAAATATGTATTTGTATTAACAAGGGGAGTAGAAACCTACAGCATAGTTACGTTGTTAATGTTGCTAATTTTGTAATGCAAATTTTGGTTTGTGAAGGTTAACAATTATGCTAACGTATAGTGTTTTTTTTTTGTACAACATAATTTAGAAAACAGTTTTTTTTTTTCAAACTAATGGTCGCGTTTGTTTGGTTTATAGACGTAATATTTACAATGCTAACAAAAATTACACAGACCACGTTAATAAACATACAATGTTTTAAACTATCACGGTTGTTCACTAAAGTTATATGATTATTTAGGGGATATTTACCGTGGTAAGGTTGTGGAAGGAGCTCCCGATATTTCGGCGCAGTTAAATATCGGGAGCTCCTTCCACAACCTTACCACGGTAAATATCCCGTAAATAATCATATAACTTTAATAAACATACAATGTTCAGAAAATAAGGATGTCGACTCACATCAATTATAGTGGAAATATAAACAAATTAAAATAACTGACGAAATATCGTTGTTAACTAAGATGTTTTTAATAGTGAATGCGTTGTTCACGCAACATTAAAATAAAGACATCACCCGTGTCCTGTTTAGCCCTTAATGCAATATAATTCTTGAGTATGACGCGAATTTAATAAAACGTCTTAAGTTTTTCTTTATAAATTATATGCGTACTTTCAAATTTTGTGCCGATATTACATTCAATCGCAAAAATATAGCTAATCCAATGTTTATCAGGGCTTGGATACTTGATTCCGCAATGTGTAATAATACCTGAAAGTAAAAGAAAAACAATGTATAATTCTAATCAGAATCTCAGAATTAGAAAGGTTTCTCGGTAGTAAGCATACTGATCTAATACGTCACGAGTTTGCCTTATGGAATAGGCTAAAAGTATGGAGAGACAGATGCGTTCTTATATAATGATATCTCCTTGCCCTCCACCAGACGCAGAGGCGGGAGTGGAGACCATGGATCAGCATGTGAGAGTGACGATTTATGAAATCCAGGTGGCAGTGGTTGGCTGTGAAATATTTGGCTGATTGACAGAAACCTATGTCCAGCAATGAACTATGGTAGGTTGATTACGATGATTCTGATGATGACCAAAAATGTGCCTAAATCACAAATCTCTTATGTTGTATATTACATTTCTTGCCCTTACCATTCCTTCAACTACTTTCTGATATGTTCCGTAAGCTTCTATTAGGTTCATATAACTTTCCAACTTATTGTTAACACGAGATTCTGCAATCTCGACATCAAAACCATCATTTCCATCGTGTAGTTCCGCCTGATTTTTCCATATTTCCATACATTTTCTCAAGAGTTTCATTGTGCATATAGCGTACATTATATTTATTTCTAAACAAGATAGAAACATAGAATGAATAATATCAACTGGGTCATTAGTTTGTTTCTGTATGATGACATTAAAGATATAGAAGATGATTTTAGAAAGCAAGAAGTAAATCATATAAACAATGGTAATACTCCGATTCCACAGAACAATATCTTTGAAATTGATATGCTTACAGTTGTTGTAGAATTCGTTGATTTTTAAAACTAAGCGTACGTTAAAATCGCTCATTTTCATACTAAAAAAGGTCATTAGACCGTAGATGATCATATAGAAGGTTAACATTACAGTTCTATGCATAAATATAATGAGCAGAGATAAGTTATTAATATAGTCAGTATAGATTTTAAATATTTCATAAAGAGTCATAGTGAAAACCGTAGTCAAACCAATAATGTATTGCACATAAAAACAATGCCGTTCGGAGTTATATAGCTATTACTAATGTTATATTTTGGACAGCAGAACACAAACATTAGAATATAAAAGGGACGGAACACGGCTTGGAATTTGTTATCCAATTTATTATTTATCAATAGACTTTCATTTTTCTTTTGCCTTAACATAGATTCTATAACACCCATAATGGAAGTGTATACAAACGCAACTGGTGACACAATTAACTTGAGACGGAATAATGTTGTGTCCTTGAACAGTTCGAATAAAAACCAATTTATTAGGACAATCACTTATCACACTGTTTGAATCAAGTAGATTGTATAGATAAGTAAATATTGAGAAACTTAAGTTAATGAAATGTTTAAGGTTCAAGGGCTCTGTTGATGTTTTTGAATTTGAAGTCGGTACATTTATAATGATTATTTAGGGGATATTTATCGTGGTAAGGTTGTGGAAGTAACTGGTAAGGTTGAATAGCCCGTAAATAACCATATAAATGTGTTAAACAACCGTGATAGTTTAAAACAGTGTTTTGAAGTCTGTAGTTTTTAATAATATTTTTTAATAATAATGGTTCACAGATAAGTAATATAAGTGAATCCAAAAAAGTTTTACAACTTGCATTTATTTTATCATATTATTATATTTATACATCCAAAAGTGTGCTTGTTGTTGGTGTTTTGATTTGTTTATTTCTCTTTCATCAGAGTTGTGAAATGATGTGGTCTTTAACACGCTTTTATTAGTTTACATCAACAGCCAATTAAAGTCCACTGTTGGACAAGGCCTCCCTCATAGAGAGGGGTGTTGCCGTAATCCCCACGCTTGGCAGGGGGCTTGGGGATCGCAGTACGTTCACCGTGTACTATTAGGACGCTGCTGTCCATCCTCCGGTGGTTCTGGTCGCAGTTTTAGGACATACCCGGGTGGTATGTATCTATGTAACGGAATCTTTAAACGTGATTTTCACCCCTTTCATTGATTGATTTGAAACTTTGCACACTTATCAAGGACCGATGACAATGCAATAATTTAAATAGTTGTCCCGTTATCGTTACCAGGATCTTCTGGATTACCCATTTTATAGCGTGACTTTTAGTTTTTAAACTACTAGAATTATTTGCATAGAGATAGGCAAAGAGCCAGAAAGTGGCGTTTTCTTCCGAGAACTCTCGGCCCCAATGGCCCAATGTCTCAACTTAATTAAATGTATATGAAAACATGTTATGTTTTCAAAAATCTTTAAATGTGCCTGGTTAATGCGATGAGTGACATAACGCTGCCGTATTAATGGCATTGCCGTTTAGCGTGGTAATGCCGCCAGCATGTTGGGTAAGCTGCCAACTAGTAGTACGCTTAAGCATTTTTTGTCACTAAAATTTCAACGTTCTATGGGTCTTATATTAACTGTTTTTGTGTGTTTAAGTATTTTGTGACAGTTAGCTTGTATTTTGTTTAGTTTATCAAGGTATTATATTTAACAAAGAAAGAAAGACATATAATTTCATTTTGCAGGTGAGGTGCGGCAATACAATAAAAATCCCCGATTCCATGGGACTAAAACCCCAGAGTCCACTTTGATCACCTACGTGATCAAAATCCAGTGGAATAGACCTGACCCCTGACTTTCCTTAACTGGCCGTCTGGTGGTTGGATCTAAGAACCTAAGCTCCAGGTTGAAAGTGTTAAAGGGCATAACATAGGAAGTAGAACTTTTTTAATTTCTTTTTTCTTACCACACTTTTAATGATGAACGTTGTAAACACCTGTATCAGAACTGTATTATGTATAAAAAGTGTTATATATTAAATAATACATATTGTGTACTGTTGGTGTTTCTGTATGGATAAATAAATAAATAAGTAGCGTTTAGTGAAAGTGCAGCACACCTCCCGACACCCTAAGCCATACATCAATGATGCCCTTCCGGTGCCAATATACGGCAGCCTTTGGGGGCTCATTAATTAGTGGGAAGCAAGTCATCGCTCAATATATTTTGAAATGAGACAGGATAATGCAGGTGCTGTTTTTCATCCAATAGATCTATTCTCGTATCTATAAGATGTGCACCTCAATAAAACTGAGTAAAAATAAATAATAGGTCATTAAACTAACATTTTTGATGACATTATTTATTGACTTTAATTTCAACATATTTGAGTTGGGGTCGAGACATTTGGCCCTTGGGGACCGGGAGCTCACCTCATTTTCAAAAATCTTTCAGAGCGCCTGGTTAACGTGGTGCGTGACCAAAATACTGGCGTATATCTGGCTCAACTCATAAGCATTGCCATTCAACATGGTAATGCCGCCAGCATGCTGGGTACGCTGCCAACAGATAGTGGGCTTGAGCATTTGGATTGTCTTTAGACCTGCAACGGTCTATGGACAGTCTAACTGTTTATTTAGTGTTAGCTTGTATTTTGTTTAGTTTAAAAAAGCACATGCCCGAAAAAATTATGCAACAAATTACCAAAAATATGTATATCTGTTTGTGAGCTTGTTCCAGCTAAATATTCCCTTTGACTTTTTTGTATAATGCTTCATCAGTCCGAATGACACTTCTACTCGCTATCTTGTGCCTCGCTTTCACGAGAGGGGTTGTATACAAAAGTTTCCCTGTATTGTTCCGCGTCGCATTTCACGACAAAAGGAATAATTACGCCGTCGATTTTGAAAGAATGTCAACTCTTAGATTTTAGGACGTTGGTATGTGAAAGCTAGAATGTTGATACGTTTTATTCTACTCGTATTCTATCATCTAAACATATTTCTATCATAGATGGTATTTAATGTGTTGATGATTTGAAAAACCCATTACGATATAAATTGGATTTTTCGACAGCCCCGTTAGCTCAGTTGGTAGTGTACCTACCTTCTGCGCTTGAGAGCGTGGGTTCGATTCCCACCTAGGACAAACATTTGTGTGATGAACATTTGTGTTTGTTCTATGGCTGTGTTAATATCTATTCGAGTATGTATTTAAAATTATATATGTATGTATATCAGTCTCTGGCAGCCATATTACAAGCTTTGCTTAGTTTGGGGTCAGATGACCATGTGTGCAATAATGTCCCAGATATTTATTTATCCCAGATATCGTCGATCAGAGCTATATGTTTTGCACATTTTAAAAGGTACAATTATAATGGTTATGCATGGAGATATAATACCAATAGGGTCACAATCGTGCCAAAAAAGCCCGAACCGTATAACAGGCTTTTATCAGATGGTCTTATCGCTTAAAGCGATCTCTTCCAGAAAATTATTTACTTAGAACTTAAAATTATGTGAACAAAAACATCGTGAGGAAACCGGTTTGTCCAAGAACCTCAAAACATCAAAGTCAATATGACATTTAGAAACATGTACTGCCAGCATGGTAAATCAGTGCCAATTCTCTCTCTCTCTCACTCTGAGTGAATGCCTGAGTCCCAGCAGTGGAAATATGATAGTCTGATAATAAACTGTGTCAAACGCTTTAATTGTAAACAAAAAATATATCTATCTATACATATAAGAAAAACGTAGAGATAAAAAAATCTGTAATTGCGAGATAACAAAAAAAATATCACACAGGGCGTCTTAAAATAAGCAGCTGTACACGATAGGACAGTTTTTAGAATTTTTGTCTGTTTGTTTGTTTGTCCACGCACATCTCCTAAACCACTGGACGGATTTAAATGCGGTTTTCACGAATATGCTTAGAAATTACCAGATTAAAACATAGGCTATGTTATATTATTTGTTTTAATTCATTTATTTCATTTCACGGGTCTAGCCCGGACATTTGGTGGGCATTGGTGGAGCCGAAGCCAACACCAAGAGGCCCTTTTGAATATAAAAAATACAATTATGGAATATGTATAAAGTTGAATATGACACTATTGTACGGTATAGGATTAAAAAAGTCTGGGCTATTGAGGTGAACAACTTGTGGATGGAATAACAGATCAATAGAATGAGAAACGGCGCCTTATCCTGTCTCATCTCAAAATATATTTAGGCAGGTGATGGGCTCCATAAAGGCTGCCGTATCTTAGCACCGGAGGGGCAACATCGGCGTGGGTGGCTTAGGGTGTAGAGAGGTGTGCTGCACTTTCACTAAGAGCTACTCGCGGCGTTATGCCCTTTAACACTTCGACCCTGGAGCTTAAGTTCTTAGCTCTTGCGGTTTCCACCCCTGGACGGCCAGTTAAGGCAAGCCAGGGGTCAGGGGTCTCATTTAGCCCCATGGAATCGGGGTACGCGGTGTCGCCACTCACCGACGCCGACACCGACTCGCCATAAAGCCGCCCCTGCGCGCAGGGTCGGCTTTATGGCGAGCTTTATTTTTAGAATTAAAACGCACCTGCGTTTTAATTCATTATTATTACATGAAATAAATTTAAAAATCAATGATTATTTTCTTCGTTACCCGAAATGTAATATGAGGATCGTTACATAGCCAAGCAAGCAAGGAGGTCCAAAGTAAAGAGAATGTTATTGACAAAGCCATTAAAAATTTTAAACTGTCAACTGTCATTCAGATAATCAGCCAAATAAAAACTTTTTAAATAAATTAAGGAATCTTCTTAGATGAATGAACGTGTAGATCAAGTATTGAAGGTTTATATGAAAATGTACGCGTACGAAGTCGCGGGCAAAAAAAACTAGTAGTGAAATAAAATACTCGTCGTGCGTGACTCGCTTCCTTCAGACAAGCGTAAAAGTGCTTGAACGTTCTTAAGGTCTATTTGCTAACCTACTCAGGCAATATGTTTGCCTAGTACTTGTCTGACAAGGTCTGAGCAAACAGAAAAAGGCATATTCCGAGTTTTTGGGCAAACTATGTTACTTACAGCACTTAGATATTTCAAGGGTGTCTGTTTGTTATGGAAATAAAAGTCGGTGTGTCACAAGTAGTTACACATTGGTATTTTGCGGAAAGAAATGATTTTTAATACACTTTTATCACCTTGTTATGAATGTATGTATATTAATAACGGCATCTTTGAACCTGATTTTCACCCCTTTCAAAACGTCGGATTGATTTGAAAATTTGCACACATCAAGGACCGATGACAATGCAATAATTTAAATAGTTTGTCCCATTATGATTACCAGGATCTTTAGGATTAGCGATTTTAAAGAGAGTTTTTATTTTTATTTTATAGAGCGTTTAACAAGCATGCGGTCCTTCTGATGGTAAGCAAAACCGCCGCCTATGGACACCTGCAACACTAGCGGTGTTGACGGTACTTTGCCAGCCCGGAGAGGTAGTTGTAGACGCCCTTTTTGAAACGCTTCATGTTGAAGCTCGACGGAAGACCTTTGGGGGAAGGATATTTCACACCATGCCGGTCCTCGGAATAAAGGAGCGGAAAAATCTAACGGTGTGGGATTCCCAGCTTTGCAAGATGTTTGAAAAGCTGGAAATCTCAGCTGGAATCGCAAAGTTTTTCAAACTGGGAGAATTATTATAACTATATAATTTTTCTATGCCAGCCACAAACTGCCTTGCACGATAATGGTCGCCCATTAATCCCAGAATTGGCATAAAAACTATTACAAACTGTTATAATCTCAGATCAGACAAACAAGGCAGATCTGGTATCTGGTATATGAAGGCGTGGCAGGTCGTGCGAACGCATATGGTCTAAATCGAGTTGCAGAGAACTACAGATCGGGATATCGGGAGCTCCTTCCACAACTTTACCACGGTAAATATCCCGTAAATAATCATATAACTGTAAGATACACCTGTTTGTATGTTTTATTGCAGAATTAAAATAGGCGGTATTATTCAATAATAAAAATAATTACTAACTACAAATTTAATATGTTGATGTGATATACCTAATCGAATAATCTAATTTATTAGGTATTCTTAATTTACTAATTCCTTAAAAGTTGAGTTTTAACTACACTATTGTATAAGTTAATCCGTGAAAATAGTTGTAATGATTGAATACATTCGTTATATCATCAGCCAGTAGATATCCACTGCTAAACATAAGCCTCCACTTTAGACCACACACAACGACAGCCTGCCATCTGCATCCACTGGATGCCCGCAACTCTCACAATATCGTCAGTTCAACTAGTGAGAGGCCTACGTTTTCAGTTTCGTGGTCTTCGCTTAAAAACCTTTCTTTCCCCATCATCCAAAAACAAACATTAAATCTCTACATAGTATAAAATAAAGTCGCTTTCCGCGTCTGTATATCCGCTAACTCCTAAACCACGCAACGGATTTTGATGCGGTTTTCACCATCAGTTAGATAATTTTCCACTGAAGATATGTAATAAAACTTATACCCGTGTGAAGCCGGGGTGGGTTACTAGTCAAAATTCAATTTTAGTTGTTTTAACGGTCAAAGATTGTGTGAATACAACGGTACCATGAAGACAGCGGTGTTTCCGAGAAGTTACAACATGGGGTTCTTCAAAAGGCGAGTTAATAGAGTCTTAAAGGATCGGCAACGTATTTGTGATGCCTCTGGTGTTACAAGTATCCATAGGCGACGGTGACTGCTTACCATCAGGCGGCCCGTCTGCTTGTTTGCCACCTATGGCATAAAATAGACACTAACCATGAAGATTATAAAACGACTATAAAGGTTGAAACTGAACCCGTCTAGTTCGTTAAAGCAGTTCCGGAGGACATAATTAGCCCTAACTGCAGCACTTCACGTTCATAAGAGCACTGGAAACCCTAGAGTTCCTAGTTACTACCTAAAGTATCATACTAGAGAAAATTTCCATTCCCTATTGTGTTACTTTCAGTTCATATTTTGATAATATCAAAATTTTAAAGCCTGCTTGCTACTCTACCAAAATTTTCCTTAAAAAAATATTAGGGAAGATCCGTGCTTTTTCCAACAAGAAACAAGGGGAAGGGGTTTTCTTTGAACTTCATAATCTATAAATAGCAGGTATGACAGCACAGAAACTAAATGAAAAAATTCTCACTTCAGTGTATGACAATATTCCACATAAAAGTAACTTTAAAACTTTTTAGGGTTACGTACCTCAAAAGGAATCCTTATAAGATCAATTTACTGTCCGTCTGTAGTGTGTCAAGACCCTTTTTCTCAAGAACGCAGCTGAAAATTTGTCGCTGAGTTGCCATCAATGTCATTTTAAGCCCCTGCCACGATTGCTCCGTAATCCAGTTTCTCGTACAAGTTTCCATATTGGTATAATATTAAATACAATATTTACCTCGAGGGAGAACAACATTTTTGCGAACGTAACGTATTATATAATACGTCACATTTGCCGCGTAATTTTGGTGCTGAATCACTGTACAGTTTATTGGAAAAGTGTTTTAACATTAACAGTTTACGGATTTTATCGCGTATTGTCGTAGGATGGTTCAAAGCGTATTTGAAGAGCTGTAGCTGCTCAGTTCCTTGTTTTAGAGCAACAATCCATGAAAATCAGTGAGTAAAATGATGTGAGTTAACCCGAGAAGACCTGAGAAGGCGCAGTAAGTATAAGGAATTTTGAATAAATTATTTATGTTTTACTGTACAGAAATTTGCAACAGGAAAGTTTTACAGGAATTTGAATTTGATTTAGTATCATTGATAAATTTCTGTAGTAATACAAAAGTAATTATTGATCCCAAATTCCTTGTTGTATTTAATGCGACGTTAAAGCGAGAATACTCCAGAGATTCGTCAAAGAAACAGTAGTTATAATTTTTTAATTTTAGTACTCTTTTTTTTAGTAATAGGTTCGCGTTTGACCCCCAACTCGCCTGATGTTAAGCGATGATGCGGTCTACGATGGAGCATTCTTGCCTAGAAGGAACCGATTCACTCGTGATTTGAAGACACCCAGATTGTAACTACAGGGGAACACTGGTAGCGCATTCCACAGACTAGCAGACTTTTATTTGACAGAGACTTTAATGTTTTAAGAACCACCATTTTTTAAAATCTAACTGTAAAGTTTCACACAGATCGGTGCTACTAAGCAGAAGGTAGGTTATTGTACTCCTAATTATGAATTACTTTCACTTTAGGACTACCTATCCCCCTAAGCCACGGTAAGCATATGATTAGTGGCGATGGCGATCAGGCGCACCGCGACAGGGTATTGTCGACTCTTTTTGTCGTGCCAAAGCGAGACAGCCGTATATGAAACCGTAGGCACGTTGTCACGTTCTCGCTTGACAGGGTGACGACAAGATTTTGTCGCGGTGTGCATGCTAGCCATGGGACCACGACAGCGAGGAGCCTTTTTGTACCACCAACGCAATCACGACCACTCTACCAAGAGAGCACGAATAAGAATAAATAAATAAATATCTGTGACATTATTGCACACACGGTCATCTGACCCCAAACTAAGCAAAGCTTGTAATATGGCTGCTAGAGACTGATTTCCATATTATATTTTTTAATATATACTTAAATATAAGAACTTTATCTTTAATTATTTTTCGTATCCGTTATGTAGAAGACAGTACCTGATTCGGTTTACGATATTCAGAGCGGGTTATGATCATATACTGGTACATCAGCAAATATTTGATGTCTCCACGATGTGACACGCAAATTCGGTGCTATATCTGATGCTGGATTTATACAGTCGTTATGTAGACGGATAACCTGAACGTTGGGAGATGAAGCGTGAACATTGTTGAATAAAGAACTTCATTGTAAAGGCGGATCTCCTGCGCTCAAAATCTAACAAAACTTTTATATATTTACTAACGGAAAAAAACAGCTTTAACAGCATAAAACGTAGCAAGGAAAGTATGAACAAATAAACCTTAAAAGTTTTCACAAATAAAAGAGACATACAGTTCCGTGAATGTTGAAATTAATAACAAATAGAATAAATATCACAACATTACAAAAATAGCTTTCGACAAGAAAAGTTAAAGCCATATCAATCTAACAATAAAAAAAATATAAGTAATGTATTTTTTCTTTATATTATACTAGCTGCGCCCGCGTTTCACCCGCGTGGTGATGAAAATCGGTGATGATGATGATGATGAAAAGTAGCCTAAGTGTTAATCCAGGACATAAACAATGTACATTCCAAATTTCATCCAAATCCATCCAGCCATTTCTGCGTGATTGAGTAACAAACATCCATCCATCCATCCATACATCCATCCATCCAAACTTTCACATATATGATATTAATGAGATACAT
The DNA here is from genome assembly GCA_949125355.1 of Agriopis leucophaearia. Lineage (NCBI taxonomy): Eukaryota > Metazoa > Arthropoda > Insecta > Lepidoptera > Geometridae > Agriopis > Agriopis leucophaearia. The sequence continues at coordinate 9,880,202 of OX421284.1, read as the reverse complement.
ATTATATGTATACAATATAAATAAATAAAAATAACTGGGAAAATATAAATCAGACTAATAGGTATTCAAACAGAACTCAAAAAACTCAATCAGAAAAAAAGAAAGGAAAGTGCATATTTTTTTAAGAAATTTTGTCCCGCTGTAAACAAATCAACGTCTTTGGAATATTTACAATTAAAGTTGTTACATAACCTAATAAAGTAAGAATGTTATCTATAATTCTTGAACATGCTTAGAATAACATACTAAGCTATATATAATGCTACCATAATATAATGAAATGGTCAAATTTATATTCCCTTCCCCCATAGGTGAACGCGGGGCATAGTAACATGACATGTAATCCGATCTACTCGGATAACATGTTACCATGTTTTCACGCCCCCATTTTATTACAAAAGCTTGTTAGAGCCAAATTCTAACACAAATAAGGTCGCCGAGACGCGCCTTAAACAGTAAGTAGTGTTAAAAAAATTATGGTTATTTTTACGTACAAATTAAATCTGAAATAAAAAGAAATGACACTATCATGGAAGTATACGTTTACCATGATAGATATATATAGATAGATAGATAGATAGATAGAGATATATATATTTTTCTCTAATATTAGTTGTATTTTATCCCAAAGCTACCAACAGGGACCAACCCTGAAATCCCAAAAAAAATTACAGATGTTCCATACATTTTATCGAGTCTCAATGACCGTTTTCTATGAATATTGAATAAGCAAATTATTTTCGTGCTTTCACGGTTGGTCCCTTAGTAAAAGTTGTTAATATTAATGAGTAAGATCACCTCCTTTCAGCATAGTACAGTCTATATGCGTAACCCTGTATACTAAAAGCGTCCTAACTGCTATCAGCGCCCGCATCCTCATTTATTCTGATTTCTGTGGCACTATTATACTAAGCAGGTAAAGTAGGTAAGATAAGTAAGTATTTATTTACCTATACCACTTAATTTACCTCTTTTTAGAAGAAAATAAAATTATATTCATAATGTGGTTCAAAGAGCACTGCTTGATATAACTCAATATAGAAACCAAAACAAAACAAAATACAGAGTAAGTAAGGGTGTGGCTACATTATTAGCGAAGAGGTAGGAAAATATTTAGTGTGTACCAGTACCAGTGGTACGAGTATATCCGGGATAAAATTAGCCTAATTTACTCCTTATAACATCAGCTATCTGGTAGAGAAAGTCTCGTCAAAATCGGTCCAGATATTTCAGAGTCCATAGGTCATACACATATAGATGTATATATATCAATCCAAGACATAAGCAATGTATATTCCAAACTTCATCCAAATCTATTCAGCTGTTTCTGCGTGACTGAGTAACAAACATCCATCCATCCATCCAAACTTTCAAATTTATAATATTAGTGGGATTAGATTAACACCATCTAAACAGGCCATTTCAAACCATTTAAAATGTAGAAACAGACTTGCTCCAGAAAAACAAAGGATAAATAAATAAAATAAATAATATGCATATGCATATCTCTAAGCGAAGCAACGATACTGGTAAAAAGATCTACAAGATCTGGGGGAGAGCTTTTTGACCGTTTCAAGATTTGCAGTAGTGGATGTCCGACGCAGAAATGAGATCAATAAGCCATTCAGAGCATTCCCCGATAAACAAGCAATAGAAAATACAGAGGGAACCCTCATCTCTCCGGAGGCTAAGTAGTCCAGCTTGGTAATGACCTTGGGATCGTCAAGAATTCTAGTGGCTTGCCGCGGGGTGAGTGTCTCCCACTCTCCCCACCCTCACTTTGCTAAGTTATCTTTATTACCAAGTATCTATTCTGTTTTCGATTAAAGGAAAGTTGACGACAGATGCTACTAATTTTAGTTTGATTCGGACTAAACATTACGTAAGCTTCCTTTAAAGGTTCAAATAATCTAACTTTAATCCTAATTTTTTTACAGTGTTTTATTTACAATACTTAACTTAAATAATATTCCAATAATTTAAAAAAACAACATATTAATGTCTAACTACTAAACTAATCTATTAAACCGCTACCAGTGGGAATCGTCCCCAAAATGCTGGCCCATTACCACGTTGTATGGCAATGCTCACTCTTTGAGCAAAATAGAGGCCAGCATTCTGGTCACGAGTTGCATCGACCAAGACCATATTTTTAACCCACCAAGTGACATTGTTTAAAAAATTGTTTTTTTTATTATTCTTCAGTCTTACTGACACAGGTACAAAAATACAAAATTGAATAGGTGAATGATCATTACCTGTTATTAATACCTGAATGTACAGCATCGATCTTATGGTAAAGGGCCACTTTTACATCTAATTTAACGAGTTCTAAAGTGACAGCGATTCTGTAGCTGACAACATTGATCAGAGTATATATCGGGAAAAAGACAGCCCCGTTAGCTAAGTTGGTAGTGATCTTGCCTTCTGCGCTTGGGGGTGTGGGTTCGATTTCCCACCTAATTACCTATTAAACATTAAATTTGTGTGATGAACATTTGTGTTTGTTCTATGTCTGAGTGTAATATCTATCTATTTAAGTATGTATTTAAAAATATATATGTACTTATGTATATCAGTCTCTGGCAGCCATATTACAAGCTTTGCTTAGTTTGGGGTCAGATGACCATGTGTGCAATAATGTCCCAGATATTTATTTAAAGTAAAAGAAGCTCTCGCGCGCGGTAATACGATCGATAAAAGTTTGTGCGTTTTGAACGGCTGTAGGTATTTATAAAATTTAGTTGTCTTCACTGAGCCCGTACACTGTCATCTTTAACGGAAACGTGAACCTTCACGCACCGAGATATGGTTTGCGGTCGCATAGCTTGTCGCATAGTCGATACGGGCCCTGTGCGTGCTAAAATTTACTTTATTGCAATATAGCGAAAGTCTTTATTTACTTAAATGTAATTTCGAATCTTCTGTACTTATACTATTATTTTGTTCTATGAAAACAACTTTTCCGCTTTCTCTGAGATTGTGACCACACCTTTTGTACAGGTAAAAATGTACTAACTCAATTTTCTCAAATATTCAGCAAAAGGGAAACGTATTTTCCACAACATATCTGAGTGTAACGAGGTTTTCGGTTTAATAAGGAAACAGAAACCACCAAAATATATTCAGAGCTCACAAATAAATCTCTTAAGTTTGAATCTTGTCGAATTATTTGGGTTGCTCTCATCTGTGAAGGTTCGGTTAGTGGAATTAAAATAATGAAAATAATTATTAATACAAAAAACCGACTTCATAATATAAAAAACGATGAAATCCGTAAAAGTGTTTCACTTCAATCACAATTAACTTTTTGAACTGTAGCCCAATCGGGCAAAGGACAAAGGACGAAGTTTCAAAGAGATTGTGGGCTCAAGCTTCTCAGCCTGCTCATTCCACGACATTAATGACAAAACTTTACGGATTAAAATGCGTTATTTCCACTTCAAATGATTCGAAAGGAAAAATTATAACGTATTTTTCGTATCTTTTGCGAAAAACTGTCATCGTTTGACGTTATTTTCCCTAAAAAATATGATTCTTCTTCTTCTTCTTCAAGTGCCTCTCCACTACCGTCAACTAGCAAACTCATTATTTTGTGAAAGCGGAATTTATAACGAAAATACTACGTCATAACGGCAGATTACATAGTACGGAGAGTGGAGATATACAACGTATCGAAATCCAGCTGACCTTTTCATGGAACGGTGATTTTACTTCTGTGCCGTTAAAAGTAATTTTATTATAAGAGATTTCAAATAAGTAGGAGGTTCTATCTTCCACTGTATTTTTTTGTATGTAAAGCGATTTTTCCGCCGATTATGAATTTATTCTGATGATTCCTTTTTTGTTTGGTAGGCCATTCTTCAGAGGTGGTCCCATATAAATTACATCAAAATCGGTATAGTAATTTGTTTTTTTAATCAAAATAACTGAAAAAATATGTCATCCAAGTAGACGAAATTGCGTATTTACTAATTTTGAAGTATTGTAATAAGAGGTATGAAGTTTGATGACATATAACGCTTTCCATGCGTTAGCATGCGCATCCAACTACATCAAGCAAAATCAAAAAACATTATAATTCCTATCTTTAATTTAAGTTTAGTGTATTATAGGTATTATTAGTATTATATTCATTCTCGTGCATGCAGTGTTCACTTCCAGGAGGTCGTGCATTGCCATATTTAAATGTGCCTACTTAAGAAAATGTATCTGAAGATGTTACGGCCAGTTTAGTGAACCAATTATAAAAAAAAAAAAAAAAAACTCTTACCTCAGTCCAGCCCTGCGCGTGTAGTTATTCAATAGCGAGACAATGCAGTCCGCTCTCTTTGTGATTTCAAAGCTCGTAGTACATAGTTTAAAAGTCAAGTTTGTATGAAAAGTTCGCCGGAATCAGAAATATTGGAGGTTAGTTTGGGATCTGAGATATTCAGGATCCCTTTCGTAAACAACTTTTGAGGTTGTGATGTCGGAATTAAAACGGCATCCGTATTAGTTCACAGATATATATTGATTGGAGTTGTTGTAAAGCCGTTGTTATAATAAAATAAAAACGAGAGCTAAATTAGTTATCTAGATTTACATGTTAGTCTCCAAATAACAATTAGTGATGGGGTCGCATGCACACCGAATCGGTCAACTCAACTAGTGATGTGCAAGCGACCCACAGATAATATAATAAACTGAACATGAATGTGCGTTCATAGAACGCCACATTGGTATTACGGAAAGTTGTGGGACGATGTAAACTTAAAGCTGGAATCATTTATTAAGAAACACGTGATTGAGTCCGTCTGCTTGTTTGCTCATGGTTAAGAAAATCAGCATTTTGATCAACAGAAAACGTTGGGTCCTTGACTGTAAGTTTATCTTATTTTCAAAAATTTTTTAAACCATTTCATATTAATATTATAATAATAACTCCGTCGGTTTGTTTGTGTATAACCTTTTCATAACTAAGCTGGAGTGATCTTGATGAAATTTGGCAAGACAATAATCTGGATCACGATGACGAAACATATGATACTTTTCTCCTAGGAAAAGCTGGAACACAGGTAAAACCGCGGTACCAGTATAAATATAAAAAACAGCATTCAATTCGCAATTTGGTTTTCCGTATCTGGATTCCACCCTTTCATTGAGCTGAGCCCTACAGACAAAGTGTTGATTAAAGACGGCACTAACTATCATCTATTCTACTGCAGTTATTCAAAATCTGCAATTCTAGGGTGACTTTTTTACCGAGATAGAAATAATTGTTTAAAAAAAAACTAAACGAATATAAATTGATTTTTTAAAACCCCCGGTTAAAGAGCTGATAATCTTCGTTTTTCGTCGCCGTTTTTTTTTCTAAATTTGTAACTACGTCACCATACTAATTGAATGTTACCATACTCTACCTAAATCAATTGCAGAACCCCATACTTGTTTTTGATTCGTTAACAGTATAATTGCTTTTATTTATAGCGTTGTTTCCAAACTCTTCGGATTACAGACGCGTTTGTCTTGCTTTGCAGAAAATTTGAAGCTAATTAGACAAGAAAATTCAAAACAAAAACATGATTAAGAACAATTTTAGTAAAACTTTTGATGGTATTTAATTTTAAGAAGTAGTAACACAATTTAATTTAAAATAAAAAATAAATATCTGGGACTTTATTGCACACATGGTCATCTGACCCCAAACTAAGCAAAGCTTGTAATATGGCTGCCAGAGACTCATATACATACATATATATTTTTAAATACATACTTAAACAGATATTAACACCCAGACATAGAACAAACACAAATGTTCATCACACAAATGTTTGTCCTAGATGGGAATCGAACCCACGCCCCCAAGCGCATAAAGTAGGTTCACTACCAACTGAGCCACCGGGGCAGTCAATTTGAACTTATAATGTGAATGTTTTGACACAAACAACATAAACCAAAAACAACATTTCAATAGTAAAACGTAACGCGAAATCGTAAAGGCGAGTTATTGAGTTTTAAAAGGTCGGCAACATATTTGTGATGCCTCTGGTGTTACAAGTATCCATAGGCGACGGTGACTGCTTACAATAAGGTGGGCCGTTTGAAAGATTGCACCTAAGGCATTAAAAAAACGCACGGAAAAACACATCAATTATTGAAGAAGAAAAAAAGAGTTAGTAAAAAGACACCATTTCTCAGTCGGCTTTGGGGCCTGTAAATAATAATGATAAGAACCTCGGCTACATGAAGGAAATGTTAAAGTGCGTAATGCCGCGAGGGCATTACCATCACCATGGCAACGTCTTCGATGTCGTCAGCGTAGTAGACGAAGGTCCCGGTGTGCCGCGATACTGCAACGACCGCGTGCGGCACGCTCGCATCAAAGAGGTTACTTCAAGGAGGTTCATATAAAGCAGGTGAAACCGCGGGGCGGTTTGGTTATAAAATACAATCAAACAAAAATATGATTTTGACAATATCCTGACATTTTTTTTTTTTAACTTTAACATAGACTAACAAAAAAAACACATTTGTACGCTACAGCTGACAAGGACATGAGTTACTTTTCCATTTGTACGACCCTGTATGCTAGTTTGTATGTATGTATTTTATTTACCATGTTCTGACAAATAAATGATTTGATTTGAACCCTATTCTAATATCAGATATCAGAAAAGCTTCTTTTTTACATGAAATTTATTAATAATCAAAAAAAGTAATATTAAAAACATGAAAACGGGCACATTATCATAAATACCGGCCTCAGCATATAGCTGGTTGTACTCAACCAGAGCTAGTACATATTCTGTTGGGCCCTGTACCATAATTATGTGTAATAAATACTAATTTATTACACTAAATACTAATATATTGACCGTGAAGTTCTGGATTAGGAAAGGAAATAAAACAGAGGCAGAACCATTTTGTCCGTGCATTAAAAATGCCGAAATACTATAGTTTTACGCCTATGCTACGAGGCCTACGCTACGACTATACTACGAGGCTACGAGCTACGAACGCTATCGCTACGCTACAAGTTCTCGATACTGCTAAATTAAGTGCTACCCATAGAGACACAATACCTATAGAGTCACAAACGTACCAAAAAATTGACCGTATCAAAACTCGGCGCACGCTACGGATTGCGCAGAATTTTTGGTTAGTTGTAAGGCAACCACGATCCGACTACGACGCCGCGCGATGCCAGTGCTACGATGCCATAGCGGACAAGCAACGGTGAACACTATGCAAGCGCCATAACGTCTAAATTGGAGTAAATCTGGCATTGTGAACTATATGTATAATTGACGTCTAGGTATTTAAAACGATGCTTGTACGTTTTTGACTATTTTCACCTAGGGATTGTTACTCTATAGTTCTTGTATCTTGAAGGTGCTACATTATCATAAAAAAAAACTATGATATTTAATTTCCCGCCGAACTATGAGTTTTTTTTTTTTGTTAAATTTATGGATGTATCAACTACCCGCATTCTTCAGTCTTCCCGTGAACATGGTGCATGTAACTGCCCCGAAATATCGGGAGCTCCATCTACAGCCTTATCACGGTAAATATCCCGTAAATAGTAGTAGTATTAAATAATCATATAACTTTAGTAAGAGTAGTCAAACGCCTAACCATAAAAGGCAAAGTAAAACGCTCAGTCCATTTGAGAGAACCTACATTTTAAACAATATTGCGTGAAATTGACCCTCACAAGTTAATGGCGTGAAAACGAAGGCTCGCTATAAATCACTGGAAATCCCTATTACCAGCTTCGGAGGTATTTACATTGGTGTTTTGATTTATCTATGTATTTCTTATTTCGTGCCAGGCGGAATAAAACGTTTTACTTTTGTGGGAATCTATATAATAGTAAAAAAGTTACGCATTCTACTTAAATAATATTAATTTATGGAAACTGTGAAAATTTACTACATTAGGAGCGGCCTATGTCCAGCAGTAGACAATAAAAAAGATTGTTTTAAACTATCACGGTTGTTCACTAAAGTTATATGATTATTTACGGGATATTTACCGTGGTAAGGTTGTGGAAAGAGCTACCGATATTTCGGCGCAGTTTTCGGCTTCAGTGTTCCCGAACATGGTGCATGTAACTGCGCCGAAATATCGGGAGCTCTTTCCACAAACTTAGTAAATATCCTGTAAATAATCATATAACTTTAATAAAAAAGATGTTGATACTGATGATGATGACGAGTAGTAAATTAGATCTTCAGGGAATTGAACGTTGTTAAGGTAAACGATACAAACGACCGACAGAAACCAGATTATAACAACTTAAAAATATTAAAATGGAGTTATGGTGCCAACGTGTAAAAATAAAACCGGTCAAGTACGAGTCGGGCTTGCGGACTGAGGGTTCTGTACCACAACAAAATACAATAATTATGAATTTAAAGACACGACTTCAAAATTAGTAAAATATGCAATTTCGATTCGGTGAAAGAAATAATGAGGTCGTCCAATTAACCAAATTACGTTGCTTTACTTGGTAATGAACAGAAATGTGTCACCGACTCGCACTTGGCCATTATTTGTTGTTATGTTTTTGTGTACTATAATCATGCCAAGTTTGACGCTTGTAAGTATTACCGTTTTTACACTAGAGCAAATACAAAAATATGTTAAAAAATAAGTTTGTGGTATGGCGAACCCCTCTTTTTATTATTATTATTTCCTAATTAATCCGCCATAACATTACAAATTCTGTGAAAATTTCTACTGGCTAACTATTACGGTTCGAAAGATACAACTGTTTAATTAATGTTTTCAAAAATAAATTAAAATATTATATTTTAAACGACATAACACTATTAGGAAAATAAAGTAAAAAATTCCAGTCTCCTAGCTGCGTGCAATTGCACTGTGGCGTGTACCTACACCACAGAATACATAATACACACACCTGCACTCGTCACGCGTACACCGCTCAGTTCTATGCGACCGGTTAGAACGGACTATTTATAATAATTAATGTAGGGTAGATGAAAAACAAAGTTTACAAAAAAAGATCTTATTATATAATAATATAAATGTTAATCTATAAGTTAGTAGTTTATTTGCCATTGTTTCTTTTTAGATTATCAATTATATTACTTTCTTTTTATCATTATCTTCACTGTTATGGTACTATGTTAATTATATGTATTAATATAGTTTATTTAAGTTTATCAAAATGTCGAAGTATAAGTAATTAGTTACTAAATTAATTAATTTCTCACATAAGCGAAATTGTAAAATTTCTTGTTGAGAAATAAACTTCTTTAAACCGGAAAGGTAAGACGGACGGGCGGGCGGACAGACAGAAAGCGTAGCTCAGTAATAGGGCCCTTTGGGTACGGAACCCTAATAACATTTCACCTCATTGTAGTATGCTTATTTCCACTGCTAATGTGATGATGATGTAATAATGGTGAATTATTGTTTATCCCGATAGTTACAATCTGCAGGACTAGCACGGGCTGTGGAAAAATTGTTTTTCCACCGTTTTTATCCGCGCGTAGATGCGACAGAGCTAGAATATAGATACGTTTGTCTCTTTCAAGCGGGATGACAACGGTGGAAAGACAATCTGTCCACGACCCGTGCTAACCTCATTGCTTGCTACATTGCTTGACTCTGGCTGTGAATTGCTTGACGTTATTTAATAGGTACATTGTACAGTGTATACCTTTATAACCGACTTCAAAAAAGAAGGGGTTTTCAATTATTATTTTTTTGTTTGTTACCTCTCTGATATTTGACATGTATGAACTGATTTGGAAAATTCTTTTTTTATTTAAAAGGATATACTCTCAGACTGGCCCCATAGGTTAAAATTGATTCTGTAGTTTGGCTTTTAAATCAAAATAACTGGAAATTTGGTATTTTACTAATTTTGTAGTCGTATTTATACTGATAGTTATTATTATTCCTACTGAAGGACTCGGTATCAATGGTCATGAAAAAAAAGATTAATTTTAAAATAGAATATTCTGTTAATCCAAAAACAAATAATCTACCTTTTCTTGCTGCCGAGCCATCCCTGGATTAGAAAAAATGCAATTTCCTGGCCACTGCTGCAATATCGTTTCCAAGATTAAAGCCAAGCGCAACCAAGCGTGTTAAAGCGGTGGCCAGCTGGAATTACCTCGTTAGGATCAGCCGTCGTCAATGCACGGCCTGCAGAGGTTTATTTGCGGTCCGAGTTGAATGCTGACTAGCATTTTGTGTAGCGACTGTGGCATTATTTGGGAAAGGTTGGAAGCTAAGAATAATGTAATATATCGTACATATAAAATAAGTTTTTACGTACATACCTATAGTTGCATTATTATTGCCCCGGTGGCTCAGTTGGTAGTGAACCTACTTTCTGCGCTCGGGGGCGTGGGTTCGATTCCCATCTAGGACAAACATTTGTGTGATGAACATTTGTGTTTGTTCTATGTCTGGGTGTTAATATATATTTAATTATGTATTTAAAAATATATATGTATGTATATCATTCTCTGGCTGCCATGTTACAAGCTTTGCTTAGTTTGGGGTCACATGACCATGTGTGCAATAATGTCCCAGATATTTATTTATTTTGACTAATTTGTAGGTACATCAGCTCAGGTAGTAAGCAAAGATGTGGTGAAAGATAGAGCATGCAAATGATCACTCTGTTAGAAGATAACCACTAAAGCAATTTGAAATATTTTGTGTCACAAATTCTAATAATTTGAAAATATAATTATTTTGTTTCATTTTAGTCAATTTTATATCCAATTTTTCTAAAGGCCCTCTAAATGAAACGGTTGAGCCTTCATGAAGAAGGTACGCTTAGTGTAAATAATACTGGTTTAGTTCTAAAGTTACGTATTTAATAGATACCCGTTATAGTTGCGGGTTTTATCTGCCTTAGATAACGAGGCAAGAAAGGTAATTCTAATGAGCCCGCTGCGTTGAAAAGAGCCTAGGTCAGTTTCAACGCAAGCTGTAAAAAACACAAAAGTCCAAAGCAAACGTTTTAGATCATATATCATATTTTTGGAATTTTCAAATGAGAAAAGTTCCGTTTCTGCCAAAACCAAAACTTTTAGTCATTTAAATACATATTTTAAGTTTTCTATTTTATTTTTCAAATATTGCTTAAACTTTCCACGCAAGTTGCCAGCAATAGTCCAAAGCACACAATTTCAGTAATAAATTTTTGGAATCTTAAAGTGCCGTTTTTGCGTAAGGCAAAAGCCCAATTTTGTGTTAATTAGATATTTTACCGATTTTATATTTTAATTTTCTGATCAATCATCGTCGTGGTCATCACCATGCGGTTGAAACAACAGCTGGCTTTAATTAAAGTTTAAGGAAAACTGGAATCGCCTCTGTCTTTTTTTTTTATAAAAAACCTTTTCAAAACCAATTTCTCTCGCCCTTAGATTGTTAACTCCCAAAATAATATTAACCGCCTTCTTCCTCCTAATTAAGAATTAATGAACCAATTTATGCTCAGTTCGCACACCACAAGGTCTAAAATGTTTGAAATTAAATAACAGGCAATCCGGTAAATTTTAATTTTAATGGCGCTGACTTGAGTTGTACGGAAGGGGGAGGGGAGAAACTTCCTTAACCCCGTTATAGCTTCATTAAAACTGTCTGAGAAGACATTCCATGGATTTTTGAGATATCTTAGGGCGGTCGGGTCACTCAGTGCAAAACAGAGGAATCGCGGAAAAGCGCACGGAATGTTTCCCGCAGTTGTCTCTCGTACCATTTCAGTACCGTAAAGGTAGAGCGAGAGGGATCGTATTAAATTCGTCACAGTGGACACGTCTGAACCCTACGGCCACTGAGCTTACACTGAGCCAACGTGTATAATAATCAGTGTAGCAGGTCAAATTTTCGTAAAACAAGAGGTGTACTAAGGAAAAATCGGGAGATGTATGAAGACAGTATGCAAAAAAATGCTTTTTTAGCATAATATCGTAGATATTCGCCAAAGAACCAGAGTCACCGACATAGCTATTAAAATCTGCAAGTTGAAGTGGCAATGGGCAGGCCACATCGCTCGAAAAACTGTTAACCGATGGGGAAGAAAGGTTCTTGAGTGGAGACCGCGAACCGGAAGACGCAGCGTAGGTAGGCCTCTCACTAGATGGACCGACGATATTGTGACAGTCTCGGGCATCCAGTGGATGCAGATGGCAGGATGTCGTTCAGTGTGGAGGTTAAAGGGGGAGGCCTATGTTCAGCAGTGGACGTCTTCTGGATGATGATGATCATACCTAAACTTTAATAGTATTGTACTGACGCCATGTGACAACTATTATTCTTTAGTGACCGCTCATATATTACTAATTTAGTAATATATGAGCTTTAGCTTTATTGTTTAGCTTCACTAAACAATATTCCCTGCAATTCTTGTTTATAAACCATAGAGGAAACTAGTATTTTTCCTCCATGTTATAAACACATTATTTTGTAGATGGCTTGAGATAATTATTATTACTAAAATACTACTACTAAGGTAATTTAGTAGTTATTTTAAATATTTATTGAACTATTTCCTAGCTTTTCAAACTTTCGAATTACTTTGAGCTATTATTATTTACATAATTACTTTCAGCTATTATTATGAACCAAGCAGTTTATTATAAGAAGCAAAAAAGGAATATTTGGCGATATTGTAAGGATGGCCATCTTAGGGGATGCAGATGGCAGGATGTCGTTCAGTGTGGAGGTTGAAGGGGGAGGCCTATGTTCAGCAGTGGACGTCTTCTGACTGATGATGATGATGATGATGAAAAAGTGGATGAAAAAGGACACCCGAACACGTAATAAATATTTTACCACATCTTTTCTTCGTCTGATATGCTGGTCTATTCTGCAAGCTAAGTGAACGCGCAAGTGATAAGCTAAGTGAATGTGATTTTTTCTTGCCTATTTCTGCAGATAAATGTCAAAATATCGAATTATAAGGGTAAGAGACTACAGTCAAGGGTGATTACTCGACATTTTGACATTTTGTTATAGTAATTGACAAGAAAAATACACGTTCACTTAGCTTATCACCTCACTTGCACGTTCACTTAGCTTGCAGAATAGACCGGCAGAGGTCCCACGAATCTACGTCTTCCCGGCAGATTCGCAAACTATAGCACTAAAGCACCTCTGCCAACACAAAGCCATAAAACAAACCAACGACTTTGGTACTTATTTCGCGTTTGGCAAAGCTCATAACTGCAGGCGAAGTTACCAACTCAAACGATGTGGTTATTTACTGACGCCCGCTAACGGAGATCACGAACTATGATGAAAAATAATAGACTAGTCATAAACTAGCGAAATGAAAATATTATTCGAAGTACGGATACATACAGCATGTTCTCATATACACATGAACGGTAGGATTTCACGCATAATGAACGCGGAATGAAAATTATATACTCAAGATTATAATATACGCGCGGGATATACTCAAGAGGCGTCAGTAGTCGGCGAGGTGCGGTGCCGCTCATTAGTTCATACAAAATGTACGCAAGCGATGGGATGCAAGATATACACAGAAGGTGAGGCGCGGGCGCACTTTATTGGTTGTAAAAAAGGACAGTGAACCTCGCCTTGGCCGCATTCGCGCCGTGGCTCTTGTGGTGCAGAATGACAAAACAAACTACGTCAAATGACACAAACGCGAAATGACAACTACCTAAAATTATCACACTGATAAAATTTTATTTTTCAATCAACTACAATAAAGATCTCAATTCGACTTTTTCTATTTATAAAGGGCTTATAAGCTTGGGGTGTCCTAAGCGGAAAGAAGATCATTGTCAAAGAAAAGCTTTTGCTATATATGGGACCAACAATGAAATCAGTAAAAAATATCAGCTGTTCCATAGAAGAAAAAAAAAAAGTTGCGATTACTTTAGCTGACATTTATTTCGCGATTTCAGGGTTGGTTCTATGGTAAGAATTGTTCATAATGATGATTACAATAACCCAATTTCAGCTAAGTACATCCCAAGCTTATAATACTGTACATTACACGATTATCTTCGCCGATTGTTAACCAATTCTACTTAAAACTTTTGCAGAGTCTGTCTGGGGAAGTACCACACCTTTGCCAGTTATTCAACCGCCAAACAGTAGTGTACAAACACTACTGTGTTCCAGATTGAAGGGCAATGTTTCCAGCGAAATTACAGGGCACACAGAGATTTGATATCTTATATCTCGGGGTGACGAGCGCAGTGCATTACCATCCAGGGTTTTGAACTGTTGAAGTTCAAAATTCTGGGTGGCGTTGAGCTGTTATGGGCAAGCGTGAAGAGCCATCAAGCAAGCGACTTCATTCGTCTCGTCACTCAGTATCATAAAAAAACTATCTATTAGTTTTTATTGAATTGCCTTCTCAAACGTACCATTTGATTGAAGAAAAAAAATATTTTATCTATAAGGGTCGAAAGTTAGGACTTGAATCCCGCTTGCACCAATCATGCACTTGCTGTCAAGTCAGTTATAATTTTTATACACAAAAGACCTTTTAAATTATACATCACATGACGGATTCTACGAACAAGACCACAAACCGGAAGTCGCAGCTTAGGTAGACCGATGACATTGTGAGAGTCGCGGGCATCCAGTGGATGCAAATTGCAGGCTGTCGTTCCGTGTGGCGTCCTAAGGGAGAGGCTTATGTTCAGCAGTGGGCGTATTCTGACTGATGATGATAAAGAGTTAAAAATTTAATTACTCATACAAACGGTGTTATTGTGAATGTGTGAATGTGAATATTCAGGACACACACGGTCATCTGACTCCAAACTAAGCAAAACTTAAGTTATATGATTATTTATGGGATATTTACCGTGGTAAGGTTGTGGTTACTTTACCACGGTAAATATCCCGTAAATAATCATATAACTTTAGTGAACAACCATGATAGTTTAAAACAGTGTTTAAGCAAAACTTGTACTAGGGCTGTCACGGACTGATATACATACATATATATTTATATTAAAATATATTATTATATTATTTTAAAATAAATACTTAAATATATATTTTACATACCCATTTAACATAAATACCCAGATATTATAGAACACAAATGTTCATCACATGAATGTTTGTCCTAGGTGGGAATCGAACCCTCACCCCCAAGCGCATAAGACAGGTTCACTACCAACTAGGCTAACGCCATCATGCATGTTTTAAATTCACTGCAAATGTCCACATTTCAGTCCATATCACCGAAAGCCGTTACGTACCTAGTTATCTTTAATATTTATTCATCAAAGGATATAACACTAAACTCGGTCTAAGTTAGAATTTATGAACCCACATGATCGGTTCTAAAAACTTACCGTAAACTTTTAAATTACTTGCGATCAAAGCAATATCGTATATCTATATTTCATGATCATCAGCCAGAACACGTCCACTGCCGAACATAGGCATCCCCTTTTTACCTCTTCACTGAACGACATCCTGCCATCTGCATCCACTGCATGTCTCACAATGTCTCACAATGTCGCCGTTCCATCTAGTGGGAGGACTATCTAGCCTACCTACGCTGCGAGTTCCAGTTTGTCGTCTTGTTCGTGGAATTCTTCATGTGACGTATCATTTAATAGGTTTCTTGTGTTGTGTATAAAAATTAAAACGGCTTTACAGCAAGTGCATGATGGGTGCTGTACTGATTTGGTTTTCTTATTTTTATTGAAAGGAAATGCTTTCAGATTATTCCTATAGAAATTTCATCTAAATCAGTAGTTTGGCTTTTAAATTAAAAATAACTGGAAAATTCGGTTACTTGGATGACATTAGTATGTCATACGAAGAACCAAATTTGCGTATTTTACAAATGTTTTGTGAAGTCGGGTTTTTTAATTGGTAATATATCTATCTACGTTATTGATAATTTATGTCTCTCTAATTTTCTATCTACGTTTTTAAGTAGTTTAATGTTCACATTTCATTAGTGAGATTAATTTACCATGCAGAAACAACACAAGCAATCATTTATTTCTCTTTACAGACAATTATTTATGGTCTCAAATGACAAAACATTCGGTAATCAATTAGACGAAAATGGAAATCCGAGCCGGGGTTAAATTGGCGATGTAAATCTTTGCCTAAATGGGTGGAATCAATTGTCCCTGGGTACTCAAATTTGATTGCTACGAAATGTCGGAATGTTTGGCAACGTTGCCACTTTAAATGTCAATGTTGCCAGTGTTGCAAAAGGTAAATGGCGATAGCTTGTTCGATAAGGCTTTTGAGAAAGGCTGAATTCAAAGAAAGTCTTGGTGTTTTATTAGATTCTATGGAAATGTAGATATAAATTTACTAAATTTTTGTTGCAATGACGGAGTCAAATATTTCAGATAGCTCGAAAACTTTAGACATTAGTTAATGGGTCTTATACACGATCAAGTAATCTTCTTAACGCCGGCAAAACCTTATTCAAATTTTATTCCATTTCAAAGTTTAACTACCCTCACGACAAAATAAGATCGGCACAAGGAGTCAGCCCATTAACTCAACCATAAGTTCAGCCTCCAAGGAGCTGGAACTACTGAACCCATAAACCTGTTTTAAAGCCGTAAAATATCTCGAGCAAGCGTGAGGTAAGGGGATTTCCCTGGAAAATCGTAAAGTGCGCGAGAAGCTCGATCTAACAAGCTGCAGTAGGTAAAACGTACGCACAGTACCTAAGCTTTGTAAAATCCTTACTAAAACTAGTTTGCCACGAACTGCGACCTTAATACCCTTTTACCTTTGCAACCTCTCCTCCAATTTTACCCATCACATCATCAGTTTTTCACTCATTAATTACTTACAAACGAACATCCGGTCTATTCTGCAAGCTAAGTGAACGCGCAAGTGAAGTGATAAGCTAAGTGAACGTGTATTTTTCTTGTCGATTACTATAAAGAAATGTCAAAATGTCGAGTGATCACCCTTGACTGTAGTCTCTTACCCTTATAATTCGATAATATGACATTTATCTGCAGAAATAGGCAAGAAAAAATCACATTCACTTAGCTTATCACTTCACTTGCGCGTTCACTTAGCTTGCAGAATAGACATGCTGAAATAGATTGAATCAATAAAACGCAAGTAATCGTCGAACAAATACATATTTTCTATGTAAAAATATAAATACATAGAAACATACAAACATACATAGAAACGCCGATTTTTCCTTTTAGAATCTGAGACCTATCTTCGCTCGATCAATTATATAAGAATGGTTTTTAACGGAGTGATTCCGTCTGTTCAGACTGGTGGTTTTACGTCTGACCGGTGAGAATTATATCAGACAAGTTTTTTCCGCAGTGAAAAATGTTTATTGCAAAATCTACGAATGTCGCAGAAACAAATTAATGTCGTAGAAACAAATGAATGCCGTGAAACTAATCAAAGCCACCAAAAATAAATGAATGTTAGAACACTTGGAACACACATTTTGTTTCTGAGACTTTATTTTGTTTTTGCGATATTGTTTTTTTTTTTAAATGTATTTATTTGTTTTCTCGACATTCATTTGTTTCTGCGACATTCGTAATTTTTGCAATATTAATTTGATAACTACTGCGCTAAAAACATGTCTAAAATAATGTTCACTAGTCAGATGTATTATAACCACAAGTCCTAAATAAATATATAAGTCTAGCCGATGTTATAACACCTAATGACTCAAGCAGATTATTCGCTACCCTTGCCCATTAAAATTACTGTCGGTATCACTTACTTTTAGTTAAGCATATTTTCTGAAACATGGTATTTATTTGTGTCCATAATTTCAAGAACCTTCTCTGGTAAAATTGGATTCTGAGGCCTCGAGCTTGACTGCCAATTTTCAGTAGGCAAAGCTAATTTACAAATGGTTTTTTTGCCTGTTGCTGCTTTAATGTATAGTATTGATGCTTCTCATTATAAGAATTGAGTTGCTGACTTTTACTTATAGTGTACTTAGAGCAAGTGTCTTCCAAGTCACGAACTGTCTAACATCATAGAATATAGACTTTGGAAATATGTTTTGTGGTTGGATTTTGCCAATGCTTTCAGTAAAGTTTGTCCGGAATAGACCGACGGACGGGTATATGCATAATCATTGTATTTATGCGGATCTAATAATCGATTTACTCGACGTTTGTTCGCGTATAAAATTATACCTATGAAAATAATAGCCTATGTCCGTCCTCATGATATATATTACCTCGCAAAATTTAATCGAAATCGGTTAAGCCGTTTAGCCTCGATTATGAAGCAAAAAGACAGACGGACAGAGTTACTTTTGCATTTATAATATTAGTGTGAATTCATTCATAAAACCTGTAAGAAGCAGGTATCGACCTGCTTCTTACAGGTTTTAATTTATTAGTGAAAATTTTATAACGTGTTTTTAGTTGCTTCAAAGTATTCTGGTATATACAGGGTTATAAGGAAAGGGTATGCTAAGCCAAAAGGAGTTCGTTATACTCATCATCAATAGGGTTGCGTTTAACCGCCACTTTGGCAATCACTAGCGATCTACAATGGAAGAAATAACAGAGTTATAAGGAATCTATTTCCAAAAGGGCCGGCTAGAAGTGGCCTGCGTCCAGCGTTTCTCTGCGGTCTCTTTTAGGTCGTCTGTCCATCTTGTGTGGGGAATGTCCTACGCTGCGCTTACCGGTCTGTGGTCTCCATTCGAAAACCTTTCAGCCCTATCGGCCATCTAGCTGCTCTGCGTGCTATGTGCCCTGCCCACTGCCACTTCAACTTGCTAATCCGGTGGTAGCCCACCGGATTAGCAAGTTGAAGTGGCAGTGTTGATAACTTTCGTTCGTCTACGGATCTCCTCATTTCTGATTCAATCTCGTAGAGAAACCCCGAGCAAAGCCCACTCCATAACTCGTTGTCCGATTTTGAGCATTCTCGTGTGGCCAATAGTGAGAGACCACGTTTCAGTTTTCATTAATATAAAATCCTATGCCTATCTAATATTATAAAAACAAAAATAACTCTGCCTCTGTTTGTTTGTTTGCTTTTCACGACTGAATGGCTAGCTCGATCTAAACGAAATTTGGCGGGATAATTGAAATTGGAAAAATGGGAACATCATAAAGACGGAGCTAAGGTACCAACTTTGCCTCCAGAAAATGCAGAAAAACTGAAAAATCACGTGATTCAACTAGTTACAAATATGCGGATGTGTGATTGTTTGTTCCTCTTTCACGCAGCAACGGATTAACATATTTTTTCATAGATATAGTTCGAGAGCCGGAGAAGACACGGGATAATTTTTATCCCGGAAAAATGTACGGTTCATGTATAGAAATGTCCACGCTTGTAAACCGCGGGGCGCAGCTGGGTAATTTTAGTATACATATTAGAATAGAGTTTAGTGTTTATAGTTACTTAGACATAATAATAAATAAAGGACTCAATAATTCATAAAAGTACTTATTTCCCTGCATGTTCATAATTTACTTCAATTTCTTCGTAACGAGGCCTTTTCACGACCTAATTTAGAAAGGGGCTATTAAGGGCCCTGATAGAGCCTCATCATCGTTAAATAGGCCCTTCTTGGGGACCTCTCATAAGCAAAACATTTTGTTAGGTAATATGGCCCAATTTAAGAATATAACGAACTGAAAATGGACCACTATTATCATTATTCGTAAATTGGCCTATTAGATTTTAATCAAAAATTATGCAGAGATATGACAGAAAAATTAATAAATGCATTTTTTTATTCATGGCAGTTTTTTTGTCCACACCTCTTTTCAGCAATGATGCGGACTCGATAAAATCTGTTTTCTCCCGATTTGAAGACTTATTGTGTAGGTACTTTTCAGGGAAATACAGACTAAGAGAAATTACAGGAAAATGATTAATTGATTTTTTTAATAATGATAGTGGTGAGGAGGAAAAGCCACTATGAGGATCCGAAGGTGGCACTCGGGGTGTGCAGTTACGCTCGTTTTTGGGTTTGTTCAATGTAATTGGTGCAGAAGATGGGGTGGCGTTAGACGCGCACCTCGTATGGTCGGAGGGTGCGCACTCGTGAGGTGGAGACGTATAGCGCGCACGACGGTCAATTTCCAACTGCTCGAGCTCGGGTCCCGAAGGTTCTCGAAGGTTGGAGTCAACACAACAAAAACGCACGGCGTACTCGGAAGCTAATACTAAAATAAACACTCTATGCGTGGTCACGTGACGTTAGATGTTCATTGAACGAACAAATCTCAAAAAATGAATCAAAAAAAAGGAAAATATAGGAAAGGTGATTCTGTACGAACCAGATAGGCTTGTGTTTGTCTACATCATAATCAGCAATCATGCTGACTAGAAGAACTCTGTTTTCTAAGTAATATTATTCTAAATACATCACGCCCAGGCAGTCACTCATCCAAGTACTGACCGTGCCCGATTTTGCTTAACTTGGTGGTGAACAGAAATTTATCACCGACTGACACTTGGCCATTATTTATTATTTAACTAAAGTTATATGATTATTTACGGGATATTTACCGTGGTAAGGTTGTGGAAGGAACTCCCGATATTTCGGCGCAGTTACATGCACCATGTTTGTCATCCCGTGAACATGGTGCATGTAACTGCGCCGAAATATTGGAAGCTCCTTCCACAACCTTACCACGGTAAATATCCCGTAAATAATCATATAACTTTAGTGAACAACCGTGATAGTTTAAAACAGTGTTTTATTATTTGGTGTTTACTTTAGAGTAAGTACTATAATCATGCCAAGTTTGACACTTGTAAGTTTTGTCGTTTTTACACTTGAATAAATACAAAAATACATTTAAAAAAGTGTTTGTTGTAGTAGATATTTAGTTTTTACTTTTTGACTTTATTATTCTGTAAGAAAACACTAGCTGTATATATTACTGTTCGAAAGATACAGACATTAAATAGTAGCACATATATCTAAACAGACATACAGCGTAGGCTTAGTAATAGGGTCCAGTTTAAACCCTTTAAGTATAGAACCCAAAAAAAATCTTTCGTAAATATTAATCAACATTAGCCTGGGTAGAGCCAGTGTTTAATATAGGAGACGTGAAGTTATTACCTCGTCTATGTTAACGAAACCACGTTCACCGCATGTTTTAATTATTCATCCGCCATTTGCAATTTAAATCAACACAAGATGGCGGCTCATTTAACAACACTTGATAGACTTGCGTTACGCATTATGCTAAATCAAGCCAAATTGTAGTTTTAAATATTGATACACTATTTTCGATTGTATGATATAATTATGGGTGTTTTATTAGGTGCACAAAAGTATGCTAAGCGTAAAGAAATCAGACAGGATACGAAGCACTCATCAGAAAGAAGAATAAAATTTAAAACGCTACACTTCATCAGCCAATTAACGTCCACTGTTGGACAAGGCCTCCCTCATAGATAGGCGTGTTTCCATAATCCCCACGCTTGGCAGGCGGCTTGCGGATCGCAGTACGTTCACTGTGTAGCTTCACTGTCACTCGTTCACTGTCTATTAGGACGCTGCTCTGCTGCCCATCCTCCGGTGGTTCTGGTCGCAGTTTTAGGACATACCCGGGTCCTAAAACGCTACATTTGTATCTAATACGGAAAAATAAATAGAGACAGGACACATTATAAGAGAAATCTATAAGTGGAGTAACACTCTAATCAATTAGTACCCAACCAACGGAGAGCGCAAGCGAGGTGGTCAGTTTAAAAGATGGGAAGATGACATCAAAGCCATCGCAGCCATCGCTGGGAAGGCATGGTCAAGAACAGCTAGAAATAGAGAGGAATAGAAGAAGCTGAAAGAGGCCTTTGTCAACCTAGGTGCATAGTATACTGGTCGCGCAAACCTCACATGCCGTCGTTGAAGAAAGTAGGAACAAACTAGTGTCTGAAGTTGAGGCCTCGCTTGAGCAGGTTTCGGATTGTACGGAACCCTCAGTACGCGAGCCCGACTCGCATTTGGCCGGTTTATTTTAAAAGTATGTTATGTCTTTGCTATAGCTAGAGTAAAAACGGTAAAACGTACAAGCATTAAACTCGGCATGATTATATTAACACTCTTAAGACTGACATAACACTGACTGCTCCGGTGGCTCAGTTGGTAGTGAACCTAACTTCTGTGCTTGGGGGCGTGGGTTCGATTCCCACCTAGGACAAACATTTGTGTGATGAACATTGGTGTTTGTTCTATGTCTGGGTGTTAATATCTATTTAAGTATGTATTTAAAAATATATATGTATGTATATCAGTCTCTGGCAGCCATATTACAAGCTTTGCTTAGTTTGGGGTCAGATGACCATGTGTGCAATAATGTCCCACATATTTATTTATTTATTAAAAAAATAATAATAATAATAAGTGATTCAAAATAATAAGAGTAAAAACGGTAAAACGTACAAGCATTAAACTCAGCATGATTATATTAACACTCTTAAGTAATTCAAAATAATAATAAACACTGGTCAAGTGTGAATCGGGCGCATGCTAAGGATCCCGAACTGAAAGAAAGCAAACAATTTTTTTCCCTTTTAGCCGGTGTTTATTCACACTGGCGCCATTTTTCTTTGAAAATGTTGGAAATCTACTAAATTGCAAACCATAAAACTCAGCCAGTAATTTTAATAATTTTATAGACTTAGAAATATAAAACTAAAACGCAATATCTAGTTGAAGTCTCTCACTGAGCTTTTATATGAATATTTTAGTCATTTGATGCACTCAGAGCTTTCGTGGTCCTCTGCAAAGAATATTCAAGTATAAATTATATTCTAATTGTTACTGCAGCGAATATTTTAATTGTTTCACTAGCTTCTGCCTGTGGTTTAAGGCGAGGTTTTCCCACTTTTAAGCAACGCTTGTCACTACAGCAGCACGTGGAAAATTGTCTTTTCACACCACCTGCTCGACAATTTCCAATTACATATCATGCAACCTCAACGTAAAGTGAAACATTATCTTTTAAGGGATGTATAGCTGTATAAAACTGCCTAGGTAATAAAGTGATTTGAATTTGGAACGTCAAATTCGTGTGGAAACTCGTGGAAAACTCAAGAAAAAAAAATTCCCATATGGCAATGTAAAGAAGTTTGTTCGAAAGTCGAACTGGCCATCATAAGCAGAACTAAAAAAAAGAAGGTGCACAAAGAGGTTTACTAAGAATGTGAAACAAAAGACGGTGTTTAGTGCTGTGATTTTCAGATACCTAATTTAAGGAGCCATGGCTTTTTATTGTCTCGCAGAAGGTGTGAAAAGTAGAGTATGCTCCTCTGGAATAAAGTCTGTCTTCGTCTTGGGCAGCTTAAATGCTTCACTCAGGACTCTATATAACTATCCCAAATTCCTTATTGTACTTGAAGCGACGTAGAAGCGGACACTAGAGATTTATCAGAAAAACAGTGTTGAAAACGAACTTTTATTCCTGTTTATCCCCTAAGGGGATAGAGCAGGGGGAACAGCAGGGATCATACCGGTCTTCCTTTTATTCGGTCCTTTCGCAAAATCCTTTCTTAGCAGAACTCTGTTTTTTTGATGAATCTCTACTGGAGATTTACTGTTACCGCTCCACACTTTCTCAGGATCCTCCAGGCCTCCAGGCCTCGAACACGTGTCGACAAAGTGCACTAAGAGAACGGGCATAATAGTTTTTTTTTTTTTTTTTTTCAGTATTAATTAATTTTTGTTTCAGGTTACGTTAACTTTCTCTTGATTGTAATTGCCTAATATTTCAACTTAGGCTAAATTACCATTGTTAATAAATATCTACCGAGTAAAATTTATCCTTAATTCCTTATTGTACTTGAAGCATCGTAGAAGCGGAATTACACCAGAGATACATCAGAATAACTCTCGCAGTTAAAAAAACTAAAAACACGCTTTAAAATCGCTAATCCTGAACACCCCGATATGGATAATGGGACAAACTATTTAAATTATTGCATTGTCATCGGTCCTTGATAAGCGTGCAAAGTTTCAAATTAATCCAACGTTTTGAAAGGGGTGTAAATTACGTTCAAAAATTCCGTTACATAGATTCTTAGATACGTCATCATCATCAGCCAGAAGACGTCCACTGCTGAACACAGGCCTCCCCCTTTAACCTCCACACTGAACGACATCCTGCCATCTGCATCCACTGGATGCCCGCGACTCTCACAATGTCGTCGGTCCATCTAGTAGGAGGCCTACTTACGCTGCGTTTTCCGGTTCGCGGTCTCCACTCAAGAACCTTTCTTCCCCATCGGTTATTTTCCCCAGATTCTTAGATACATACCAAGCTAATAAAAGCATGTTAAAACAGTTTCTTTTTTCAATTTTAAATGCTTTAACTTTTGTTTCAAACAAACATGTACAAATATCATTTACATGCTAAACTTTGCTAAGAACGATGCTTGTTGAAGTCACTGGACAGTGCTTCATATAGTAGGTCATGTGGTCGTTTTCAAGTGGAAGTCTGGAATCAGTTGTTTCTATTGTCGCCTAGAACCATCGGCGTGGAAATGTGCCCGGATCCTCGCGCAGGGTGTTAGCTAATCCGTTGAAGCTCCGTGGATTCACGGCGTGTGGATTTAGGGTTAAACTACACCTTGCTGGAAATAATAAGACAAATGTCGTCTATTTATTCAACTTGGGTTAAAGAACTTTATTTCTCAACAAGAAATTTTACAATTTCGCTTACGTGAGAAGTTAATTAATTTAGTAACTAATTACTTATACTTCAACATTGTGATAAACTTAAATAAACTACAATAATATGTTTATAATAGTACCATGACAGTGAAGATAATGATAAAAAGATAGTAATGTAATTGATAATGTAAAAAGTACAATGGCAAATAAACCACTAACTTATAGACTAACATTTATATTATTATACTAGCTTTTTTGCCCGCGACTTCGTACGCGTAGATTTTCATATAAACCTTCAATTCTTTTTTCTTCCCTTAATCCGGCCTTGCGCGAAATAACATAGCATATACTTCAATCTGATCATAGCTAAGCATATTCGTGAAAACCGCATTTAAATCCGTCCGCATTTTCTTCCAGGGGTGTAGATGTGCGTGAACAAACAAAAATTCTAAAAACTGCCTTAACATGTTCAGCTGCTTATTTTAAGTCGCCCTGTGTGAAGTATTGATAGAATCATAAAAGTAATAAATAACACCGTCAACAGTTTTCAAATCAAAAAGATAATGTGACCACAGTGCAGAGCATGTTTTGAAATTTTCTTTTTGTCTAAACCATTAAAAGTATATTTCCGGCCAGTTTCGCTGGCCACGGAACCCTGACATAATGCTTGTCTTAACACGCTCTTGGCTAGTTATTTCTTATTTCGCGTGCATTTGTATGTATACCTT
Source organism: Agriopis leucophaearia (assembly GCA_949125355.1). Classification (NCBI taxonomy): domain Eukaryota; kingdom Metazoa; phylum Arthropoda; class Insecta; order Lepidoptera; family Geometridae; genus Agriopis; species Agriopis leucophaearia. The sequence goes on along the minus strand of OX421284.1, from coordinate 9,854,864 downwards.
GATTAAAAAGCCATGAAATGGAACTACTCTATTTATCTGTTAAAATATCACAGTAAAATAAAATTATTCCTATATTCTTATTCTTATTGCAAATATACACTGTATTCTTCTAAAAGCTAAGTTTATATACCCTGCATAAAGGGTGCAGCAATGACTTATGTAGTGGCTGTTCACAAAACCAGACCACAGACATAAACATATAAATTTAAGTATAGTTAAATCTATTACATAAATATTATATATACTATTCAAACTTAACCTAGGGTGAAATAATTTTACAAAACATAAAAAAACATACTTAGTGTGATAGGTTACTTAATTATATATGAGATGATACAAAACTTATGACGCTACTTTCTTAACTATTTATATATCGATATTTATTTTCTAATTATAATTTTCTAAAATTTATTGTCGAAAAAATCTTTTATCTCGTAATAACATTTTTGGGTTAGAAACTTACGAAGTTGGTTCTGGAAAAATGTTATTATTTATTTCTTTCTTTATTGCGTCCGGAATTTTGTTGTATAGGTTTATTTTCATGTACAAAGGGCCTTTTTTGAATATTTCTATTCGCGGGACTGTATTAAAATAGGATGCGATATATTTTGTGTTTTAAATGCTAACATAGAATAAAACCATGAGAATGTAATATGGAGCTTGGAGCTTCCCGGTGTGGTACTGGATGTAGATGCGACCTGGGCTATAGGGACAACGTCATGTATGCGGTCGGCTAGGTCTGCCAGCACATCGAGTGATGACGTCATCTGCTGCGAAGCAATGATGGTCTGCGTGCTGTTCGGTAGGCGGCTGGTCTAAATCATGCGTAAAAAGTCTTCTGGAACTCCGGGGCCTGCTAGGTGTCGTAGATGACGTAAGAATTGAGAAGGCTTACGATCACCTAGCTCCTCGTGTGTTAAAAGTTGCTGTACCTTTTTTTCTCTTGATGTGGACAAACGTTTAATTAGCTCCAGCTTGAGTTTTTCGTACTTCTCGGTCACAGGCGGGTTGACGATGATGTCTTCGACTTCAGCTGCGTATTGCGAGTCAAGTTGTCCAATCACATAGTAGAACTTGGTGCTATCTGCAGTGATGTTGGAAATCGCGATTTGGCCTTCGATCTGGGCGAACCAAATCGCCGGCTTCTCGGGCCAAAACGGTGGAATTCGCACGCCAACTCGGAATAAATTGTCATCATCTTTATTCTTCGTGTCAGCCGCAGTGCTATCAGTACGATCTAGCGGCATTCTGACCTTTGTCGGTGGTGTACGGTCCATTCAGTGGTCACCAATTATAGTGGATTTGTACTATTTATATAGAAGGAGAGGGTTAAGCTACCGACAATGGAAGAAAATAGCCGAGTCCGAAAGAAATTATAAATTTAATGCAAAGAAAAATCTTAGACAAATCTTAGAAAAAGCGAATGACAATTCCATTTGAAAATCGGTGTTCTTTTATTTTTTTCTTTTCGCGCCCCAGCGCCACACGTCGTGGAAAATTGGAATGAAATTCACGAAGGTTGGCGCAAGGAGTACGAGTACGCCACACTCCTACTCCATGCACTGGAATGAATCACCAAAGAGGTTGTAAGGCCTATAACATGCTTGATCTACACGTTCATTCATCTAAGAAGGTTAAGGAACCTTCTTTAAATTTAAACTGATTAACCGAATGACAGTTGACAGTTTCAAAATTTTAATGGCTATGTCAATAACATTCTCTTTACTTTGGATCTCCTTGCTTGAGGCTATGTGACGATCCTCATATTACGTTTCGGGTAACGAAGAAATAAATCATTGATTTTTATTTTCGTTTATGTAAAAATAAAGAATTAAAATAAATGATATAAGATAGCCTATGTTTTAATCTGGTAATTTCTAAGCATATTCGTGAAAACCGCATTTAAATCCGTCCAGTGGTTTAGGAGATGTGCGCGGACAAACAAACAAACAAACAAACAAACAGACAAAAATTCTAAAAACTGTCCTATCGTGTTCAGCTGCTTATTTTAAGACGACCTGTGTGTTTTTTTTTTTGTTATCTTGCAATTACAGATTTTTTTATCTCTACGTTTTTATTATATGTATAGATATAGATAGATAATTAGACCTTTTTTTTTACTTTGTTTTTCATCTACCCTATTAAAACTCGTTCGCTCTAACCAGTCGTTATGTATTTTGTGGTGCAGGTACGTAACTTAAACTGGCCAAGAGTGTTTTGGGACATTTATTTAACATTTAAGAGCGTAGCTCTTGTCGGTGGAGTAACCTTCAGGCTTGACGGTCCTCTGCCAGCGTTTTCACCTCCCTGTACGACATGACATTTGCCATCTCTTTTATTTCGGGACATGCATAATTATTATGCCATATGCATAATAATTATGCATGTCCCGAAATAAATATCGTAAATAATGTCGGGTGCGATAACCAAAGCCATGTAAGACATGTAGCCATAGGCATGTGTCCGTTTTTTTACCATAAAAAGCCATTTTATAAATAGAATCCATCAAAGAAAACAAAATTTAAATTTGTGCATAAATAAATAAGTGTATTTTAATTTCATGCTAGACAGAAAGCGCACTATAGCACGTTATGACGTCAAACCGTGCGAACGCCATACAAATGCTATACTAACACATGCTTTGTGGGAGATGGACAGAGCAGAAGCTCCCTATTTACACCAAAACATTTTAGCGTTTATATCTTAGACATTTTATCAGCCCAGCCACTGGCTCAGCGCTGACCTGTTATAATTTTCCGACGATTTCAATTCGTGTTAATGGGTTTCAAGATTCCAGCGCTTCATATGCGAGTGATAACACGAACAAAGTCTAATAACTGCTTTGTCATACGTATTCTTACCTCATTTTCCCGAATACGTGTCGAAACAGCGAATTTAGGGCTTAAATGTACATTAGGGAATCTAGATTAATATGTAAAACACTGTTTGTATCTTTGCCAACTACCGATGGTACCTACTTGTGTCAGCTATTTACAGTTTTCTTTATCCCACAGAACTCGCATTTCTGCAGAGCGGTGGTTTATCCATTATTTTATGGTGTTGTCAAAGTGTCAGTGTTGAGTAGTACAGTGCTAAAGAACACGTCAACAAAGGGTCTCCTCCTTGTCAGCCCTCTACACTTTTATTTATCCAGTCTGGTTTTCAAGTTGTCAAATTGTCAGTGTTAAGAAGTGCAGTGCTACGTCTAAAGAACATGTGAACAAAATGACTCCTCCTTGTCAGCTATTAACACTTTTGTTTATTCAGTCTGCTTGTTGTTTTGTCAAAGTGTCAGCGTTAAGTAGTGTAATTCTACCTTTAAAGATTACGTAAAAAAAGTGTCTTCCCCTTAATAGAGATAATAAGATATATTCTTAGTTTAAAAAAATATATACGTAGAATTAAATTACTTATCTACACTAATATTATAAAGAGGAAAGATTTGTACCTATTTTTGTATGTTTGTAATGAATAGGCTCCGAAACTACTGAACCGATTTGAAAAATTCTTTCACTGTTGGGAAGCTACACTATCCCCGGGTGACATAGGCTATATTATATTTTGTAGCGAGGCCGAAGGCCGAGCTTACACTCGTGCGAAGCCGGGGCGGACGGCTAGTTAGGAATAATATAAGAATAAGGTAGGTACTTATTAACATTAGGCAAATTTAAGGGGGGCCTGTTATGCGCAACTTAACAAAAACTGGTGTCAAAGTCAAATCATTTATTGCACATTATGCTAAGTATATATTTGACACCAGCGAATTGGATTACTAGTTGACACTTAATATGACCCAATTTGCTGTACCTATATTTAGATATCAAGAGGCCTTTCTACATAATTCGGTATAAAGACTAAAGCATTATAAGCATCTTACCGGTTAAAGCTATCTTTTTCACACGTACAAAATTTCTGAAGATATTTGATATATGATATGTGACTCACAGTTTTTAGTTAAAAGAGCGTACTTGCATTGGTACTGTTTTGTTTTTACTTTTTCCCTAAATAAACAACTGAAAAATAACAACAACATTAAATATCATGAAAAAGCATATACGGGACATAAATAAGTTCTCCGGATTAGAAGGCTTGATTGCTGGAATTCAGGTGGCTGATAACAACAAACCCTTTGTCATATTGTTTTCGGTACGTTGAATTTGCATTTCAAACGCATAACCATGGACTAAAGAAAAAAGATAGACCCGCACAAGAACACACAGTGGGGCACTCGAAATAAAACTATTTTTAATCGACTTTAAAAAGTTCATCCACATATCACACACTACTACTATCACTATTTAGTATGAATTATTATTAGAATATACGTTTAAATTATTTATCACACTATTAAATATTGCACGCCCCGCCTTCTACCTCCTTTATGAATCCTCTCCATCCTAAGATTGCCTGGAAGTGATCACTCTTAGCGTTAAGGCCGCCGATTGTTGCACTAGTTTTTAATCTGTTTTATCATGTGTTGTGAATGTAATTTGAAGTGTGAACAATAAAGAGTTTATCTATCTATCTATCATAGATCGGTGGAAATCGCACAACGTTGTACGCGATCTTTTTTAGGGTTCCGTACCCAAAGGATAAAACGGGACCCTATTACTAAGACTCCACTGTCCGTCCGTCTATCACCAGGCTATATCTCATGAACCGTGATAGTTAGATAATTGAAATTTTCACAAATGATGTATTTCTACTGCCGCTATAGCAACAAATACAAAAAAAATTAAGAGGGCTCCCATACAACAGACATGTTTTTTTTTTGCTTTGTTATAGATAATGGTACAGAACCTTCCGTGCGCGAGTCCGACTCGCACTTGGCCGGTTTTTTTCCAGTAATTTGCCTCACACCTGCAATTAGTGAATTTGAGTGTTTTGGTGCCTCATTTTCTAATCAAAGTTCCGTCCACCTTTTTTTCGTAGTCCATGGACTTAACCTATACCTATCCCTCGGTCTCCCTGGATAATAAAGTGATCATTTTCGGTGCCCAGGGGCTTTTTAATCTGGGTTTATTATTCACGTCAAATTTGATTCAGTTTCAGCCGTTACGAAGGTAATTTGACGTCGTACTTAACATATTCTAAATCTATACTAATAATATTATAAAGATGAAAGATTTGTATTTTTGGGTGTTTGTATCGAAATAACTCAAAAACTACTGAACCGATTTACAAAATTCTTTCACTGTTGGGAAGCTACACTATCCCCGAGTGACATAGGCTATTTTATATTTTGTAGCGAGGCCGAAGGCCGACCTTAAACCCGTGCGAAGCCGGGCTAGTTATAGATAGGGTGGCTTCATTCTGGCAACGCCTGCGTCGTTCCGCTAACAGGATACTCGAGGCTGTCTCTGACGATTTAAGGAGCCCAATGTTTAAGCATTGGGTCTCGGTTCACATGGAAGGCAACAAAAAATGACCCAGCACTATTGTGCTTCTTAGATTCTTAGACTTTAGATTTACACTTAGGTTTAAGTAGATGATCGCCTCTTTACAGCGTGATATCATTTTATTTTATTTGTAGTGTTAGTTTGTATTTTATTTTATGGGATATTGGAGTGCCTGAAATAAATGATTTTATTTATTATTTTTATTTTATAGATAAGTTAGCAATGGTAATTTTTTTTTTTTTTTTTTTTTTTTTTTTTTTTTTTTTTTTTTTTTTTTTTTTTTTTTTGCAGCCGTCAAAAATCGCCAGACACAGAAGTCGGCTATAGCAGAACATTTGCTTGATTCGGGGTCCGGTCACTGGATCGAGCTCCACGACCCGAAGGTCCTCTCCACTGAGCGGCATTATTTTTCAAGAATGGTTCGTGAAGCGGTTGAAATCAGAAAACATCGCAATTTCAACCGGGAGGATGGATTTAAGTTAGCGGCGTCGTGGAATCCCATAGTAAGCAAATGTACAAACCGCGGTGTAGGTACTAGGACTTTTACCGATACAGTCAGTGTTGTGTGTCGTAGTGACAACCCTGCAATTTTTCAAGATCAAGATCAAGTGAGGGTAGGAGAACAAAATATCCGCTCTTCTCGCCGGACTCACCCGCAGTTTTCAGTCAGCTCGTGACCACGGCCATTGTAACATGGTCGAAACGTCGAGCGAAAGGTATCTATTTTTACCTATATTTAATAGTGCGCGATAAGTCCCGATAAATATGAAAACAAGTTAGCAATGCTTAAATACTTTGTATCTCTCTGTGTACCTATATCATTTGCGTACCTTTTTAGGTGTCAACATCTAAATTGATCCTTATATTTTTTTTACGTACGAGCTGCGCCCCGCGGTTTCACCCGCGTGGTGATGAAAATCGGTGATGATGATGATAATGAAAAGTAGTATATGTATTAATCCAGGACATAAGCAATGTATATTCCAAATTTCATCTAAATCCATCCAGCCGTTTCTGCGTGATTGAGTAACAAACATCCATCTATCCAAACTTTCACATATAGGTATGATATTAGTGTGATTTGCAAGAAAACATCTAGATAATTCCCAATCGCTTTTTCCCATGTAAATCAAACAGAGTGATTTTTTATCTTCAATAAATATCAATATGAAAAACCGACATCAATATTAGTAAGCGCTCGAACAAAATTATTACTGTTGCCAAATCAACAAGCGTTCGGAAAAATTATTCGTATTTTTGGAGCTGATTTAAAAACGAGTGAGCAAACGTTAATGAATTTTTCGTAGGACCACATCGAGAGCTTTTTTTTACATAATAAAAAAATTATCTCGTAAATTAGTCCACACACACGGAGTAATAAGTGTTAATACATAAAAAATAACACGAGTCGCACAGCGGACAAAGAATATCTATATACCAGGCCTGGCTGGCCTGATGCACTCTGCACTTTAGGTATGAAGCTACAAGTAGTCGTCTTGTCGGACTTGCCGTACCCACGCTCGCACGTTCTGAATTGCACTTTATTGTGTTATTATCAAGAGTAGCTACTTATTTAAATGATTTTGTGGAGTGAACCTTCTGTACTTGTTATGTATTCTATAGCTATACTCGGAGTTTCATTGCGCGATAGAATTTAGAACGAGGATATTCGCCGAAGAACCAGAGGTCACCATTAAAGCGCCCCAGATTTGCAAGTAGAAGGTTGAAGTGGCAATGGGCAGGTCACACCACTTAAGAACCTATAACCGATGCTCCGCTAACCAGTTTCCTCACGTTGTTTTTTCCTTTGCCGTTATTAAGCGATGGCATCAAAACTGGACATAATTTATAAAAATATTAACTCACTACTGTTTAATTTTAAATTTTATACTTATTCTACATGTTTTCGCAAATAAATTTGAGTCTGAATCTGACTCATGCTCGATGTTAATTGAGGACAGGGTTAAAGTAGTCTTTACAGCGAAGCAACAGTGCCAAATAAATTTGCACTTACCAACCAAGTCAAATTTACACGTAAAAGGTACATCATCATCATCATCAGCCAGAAGAAGTCCACTGCTGAACATAGGCCTCTCCCTTTAACCTCCACAATGAACGACATCCTGCCATCTGCATCCACTTGATGCCCGCGACTCTCACAATGTCGTCGGTCAATCTAGTGGGAGGCCTACCTACGCTGCGTCTTCCGAATGCGGTATCCACTCAAGGACCTTTCTTCCCCATCCGTTATCAGTTCTCCGAGCGATGTGGCCTGCCCATTGCCACTTCAACTTGCAGATTTTAATAGCTGTCGATACTCTGACAAAAAACAGAACATATATTATTAGAAAATACGACATTGGTGCGTTGTCGAGATTGCAGTAATTACCTCGTGTCAACAGCTATATCTGGAGTGCGACATTGCTGTATTGAATCCAAATATAGGACAGGACGTGACTCGTGTGTGTATTGTCCGGGTTAAGGTTGCGTTGCACTGTGAAGGCTATACCAGCTTTTATATGGAACGACAGCCCCGTTGGCTTAGTTGGTAGTGAACTTTCCTTCTGCGCTTGGGGGCGTGGGTGCGATTCCCACCTAGGACAAACATTTGTGTGATGAAAATTTGTGTTTGTTCTATGTCTGGGTGTTAATATCTATTTAAGTATGTATTTAAATATATATATGTACTATCAGTCTCTGGCAGCCATATTACAAGCTTTGCTTGGTTTGGGGTCAGATGACCATGTATTACCAGATATTTATTTATTTATTTATAACGGCGGCACCAAGTCTTCTAATATTAAGTCATCATTATCATTTTAGTCTATCATGTTTCCACTGCAGGCCTTCTCTCAGAGAGAGATAATGAACCCTAATCCACCATGCTGGGCCAGTGGTGAATATCATGTCTTTGAACTTTTGAAGTTCTTGGACATACCGGTTTTCTCACAATGTTTTCCTTCACCGTTTGCAATGACAATGACATCGGAACTGCACATAAAGAAGTCATTGGTGCAGGGCCAAATATCAAACCGGGTGCTGTTGAAATGTATGATATAAAATATATATAAATATTTCCTTTTTTTATTTTTATTTAACCTATGCTGTCCCACTCCTGGGCAAAGATCTCCCCCATCTCTTTCCAGACAGTGCGATCACCCGTCTAATTTTGGCCACTGTGTCTGGAACACGTCGAGGTCATCGCTCCATCGTTTTCTCGGCTTGCCATGGCTCCTTCATCCGTTTTCAGGCACCCACTGTGTGATCCTCTGGGCCCATCTGTCAGGGTGCATCCTGGCTACGCCCAACCCTACTTTAATTTGGCAGCTTTGATGCCAACATCAGCGATCCCTGTAATTGAACGCAGCGTTCCATCGCTCTTTGGCAAATCCCAAGTTTGAACTTCTGAGGATCGGTCAATGACCAAGTCTGGGCACCGTAAGTTAGGATGGGCAGGATGCAGATATCGATGAGTGTGCGCTTTAATGACAGAGGAAGGTCGCCCTTCATAAGCTCTTTCATGGACCAGTAGCTCCTCCAAGAATTTTCGACGTGGCGGTTGATTTCTTTATCCTGTCGGTTGTCAAAGGAAACTAACTGACCCAAATATATGTATTCATCGACATATTGTAATATTTCCTGCTGTAGAAAATCCATACCCACAAGATGGACAGACACCTAAAAGAGACTGCAGGGAAACGCTGGATGCAGGCCGCTTCCAACCGGCCCTTTTGGAGATCGTTGGGGTAGGCCTATGTCCAGCAGTGGACGTCCTACGTCTAAAATAAAGATGATGACTATATAAAATAAATCTTATAGCTTACGTATCTGTACGTAACTAGTGAACTCTCACCCCAATGTCCATGATTGGAGCGATTACCGAGTATTTGGACAGGATATTTACTCTATTGTGATTAATATTAATTCGCCCCATTCGAGCTGATATACCAAAGATATATGCCTACGTCATACGTGGGCCTGACATATGATTAGATTGGCCTGCTTTGTGCCGGATTCATGACATATTTATAGGTGCCAGGACGATGAAGGACTACCAAAAGTTTTGGTTATTGTTTACTGGATATAATGGTTTTTTTTACATGACGATGCACAGCCAAAAGGAGAGTACTGTGTTTAACGTGTATTCAAGTTTCCACCTGCAGTCTAAATGCCTCAACCAATTTTGATAAATAATATGTCAAAATATTCCTTTGTGCTCTGGCATGGTCACTAGGTGACGTCATCGTAAACACAAGATGGCGGCATGTGAAGGGGAATGAAGTAAAATTATTATTTGAAACAAACTTTAAATAATTATCAATATAAAAAACCGATTTCATAAAAACGTCAGAACTGGGCTAAATTAGAATGGGACCACACGGGAAGCACCAGCTTTCAAATAAAAAAAAATCATCAAAATCGGTTCACACAGTCGAAAGTTCTAAAGTACGTAAGTAAGTTCGTAAGTTCTTAATTTGGATATTATTATTAGATAAATAAATTATTTGATTTGATTTGATTTGACCAAACAAAAAAAACAGTCGAATTGATAACCTCCTCCTTTTTCAAAGTCGGTTAAAAAATATTTTTTCGTATTCTTCTTAGCAAATCTTTTCTGTTGATACCCATATCATGGGGGTGCATAAATAATAATATATGCTATTTAGTCTTCCCGTGAACATGGTACATGTAACTGCGCCGAAATATCGCGAGCTCCTTCCACAACCTTACCACGGTAAATATCCCGTAAATAATCATATAACTAATATATGCTATCTTTTGGAGTCCACTATATAAGATTTAGAATGTCGTCATTTAGCTAGCCATACATTTTCATCTATGTAAAACGTGTATGCAAAATTTCAGCTCAATCGGTTGAGGAAAACTGTTTTAAAATTCAATTGCAAGATCTGACCCATACCAACAGGGCAAGTTAAATAAAGAAATTTATAATAAATATTTCTGGGACATTTTTGCACAATTTGCACACACGGTCATCTGACTCCAAGCTAAGCAAAGCTTGTAATATTAGTATACGATACCGACATAGAACGACCTTCACCGAACTGGTTAATGGATGAAAAGTATTTTATATTTAACTAGCTTTTTTGCCCGCGACTTTGTACACGTAGATTTTCATATAAACATTCAATCCTTTTTTCTTCCCTTAATCCGGTCCTTGCGCAAAATAACATAGCCTATACTTCAATCTGGTCATAGCTAAGCATATTCGTGAAAACCGCATTTAAATCCGTCCGCATTTTCTTCCAGGGGTTTAGGAGATGTGCGTGAACAAACAAATAAAAATTCTAAAAACTGCCTTAACATGTTCAGCTGCTTATTTTAAGTCGCCCTGTGAGAAGTATTGATAGAAGCATAAACACAACAGACAACAGTTTTCAAATCAAAAAGATAATGTGACCACAGTGCAGAGCATGTTTTGAAGTTTTCTTTTTGTCTAAACCATAAAAAGTATATCATGTCATGTCGGGATGATACATCTCTGAAATTTGACTGTCCAGCTTCGCTCGTTCGAATTTTTCTATGGCCATGCAATTTCTGAACTAAATGAATACGACCACAAGTATGGCTTTGGCCACGGAACCCTGACATATGCTTGTCTTGCAAAATACATTGGATTTAATCACCAAAGAGGTTGTAAGGCCTATGTTTTTATAACATCCTTGATCTACACGTTCATTCATCTAAGAAAGTTAAGGAACCTTCTTTAAATTTAAACTGATTATCTGAATGACAGTTGACAGTTTCAAATTTTTATAATAAGGTTTAGGAGATGTGCGCGGACAAACAAACAAACAAACAGACAAAAATTCTAAAAACTGTCCTATCGTGTTCATCTGCTTATTTTAAGACGCCCTGTGTGTTTTTTTTTTTGTTATATCGCAATTACAGTTTTTTTTATCTCTACGTTTTTATTATATGTATAGATTAAATATGTCAATAAATATATTGCAAATGGGTTGTCTAAAAAAATTCATTTCGGAATATAATTGATTAAAAAATATTTTTAAAAAAAATTAACAAGTGTTGTAAGTTAAAAAAAAAAAAGTTTATTGAACCATAATTTTTAAGACTACAATATTGTTAAATAACTTAAAACTAGACATAATATTAAGATTTCAATTAAAATTAACAAAAAATGTTAGTGTCTGGCCGGCACCCGTACTGAAACTGTGCTACAGGCACCAGCAGTTACAAGTTTCTATGTCTTATAGTTTAGAAATGCAGGGGGGGGAGGCAACTTTTTGCTACTTTGGCGGGCTATATTTCGCAAAGTATAGACTTTATAAAAAAGTGATGTATGAAACCTTACATTCATTTTAAAAGACCTTATCAACGATACCCCATAATTGCCTATTAACCAAACCAGTGAAAAGTAAAAAAGCAATACTTAAAATTGCTCTGTTAACTTTTCGCTGACGGAAATTGGCAGACATGCATACGAGACAGCAGTGATGCAGATTGTTTGTTTGCATTGAATAGGTTTCGAAACTACTGAACCGATTTGAAAAATTCTTTCACTGTTGGGAAACTACACTATCCCCGGGTGACATAGGCTATATCATATTTTGTAGCGAGGCCGAAGGCCGAGCTTACACTCGTGCGAAGCTGGGGTGGGCGACTAGTACCTAATAAAAGGTGTAGCATGAATTTTATGACACTTGGTACCAACTTATCTTTGTATACCTTGAAAAGTCTCACAACTTAAGATTAAGATAGAAGATTAAGTTCAGGGCGTGTTCAGAAATTCGCCAATAGCGCCACCGACGGCAACTAGTGCTGATGAGACCCAACACGGCATAAATACATTTTCTTTGTGTCATGTGCGTGTTTCCAAATGCTCTTTCGTGCCACCTAGTAGGCTCACACTAGTATGAATGATGATATTATGTTATAAAGCTGTTTTTTGTGATTTTAGGGTTGGTTCTCTATTAAAAGTTGTTTATGATGATGGGTACAAAGGCCTTTAGACTTGGTATATTCCAAGCTTATAACTCTGTGCAACCAAGCCTTCCAAGCTGTTAGCATTGTACAACCTAGCCTCCTACAAGGGACCCCCCGACACAAAAAGGATGATGTTAGAAGGGGGGGGGGGTTGATAGGAGGGGTTTTTTAAAAGGCTTTGGAGTGGTAACGTGGTATAATAATGTTTCAGCTAGAACAAAGCTTTTTTAGAGTTGGTTCAACATTAAATTTGTCCGTGTTTTTTTTTTGCAAAATAGGTTTGCGCTTGGCCGCCAACTCGCCTCATGTTAAGCGATGATGCAGCTACGATGGAGTACGCTTGGTAGAAGAAACCTATTCACTCGAGATTTGAAGACACCCAGATTGTAACTATCGGGGAACCCATTCAGGCAGGGCATTGCACATACTAGCATTTCGCACAATAAAATTGAAATCAAAGCGCTTCGTACGGGTTGTCGGAATATCAACCATAAAACAGAGTCGATTTTTCGTGCCTATACTCTGTCTAGCATATACTACATGCATTTTTTATATTCATAATAGGCCTGCGTTTGACCACCAGCTCGCCTGATGTTAAGCGATGATGATGTTAAGCGGTCTAATTAAGGAGATTAGCGGAAACATGTAAATAAAAATACTTACATTACACAGGTACACATTATAGGCTGTTAAAATCATAACCATCCTTTTTTGTAGTCGGGTAAAAATACGCTTTGTTTTAGCAGTCTGTTTCCAAAAACTTTAAAAAGGCATTTATACGACCATCTTAATATTGCAAGGCGTCCCATAAGGGCACGTTCAACGGCCTATGAAAATTCCATAACATTGCCATATAATGATATTACCCTACTCTCACCAAATTCCTATGCCTGCAGGGACAGATAAATGCGGTATAAAAATGGGGAAAACATTTTTGTATAGAGCAATGTGCGAGCTACATCGGGATGTTGTAAATGGGAGTAACATGGAAATGAAGGTGTTATGATCTTATGGATCGAAGGCCGTAAGGGAATTGAAAGAAAGAGGTTTTTCATTATTTGGGAGCCAAAGATATTTTTCAGAAATCAGAAATCAGAAAAGTTTATTTTGTGACAATGAAAAAACAATAAAACAAGAAATATTAATATAGAAGTAGGTAAACAGGTACATTGTCACAAAAACCGACCCCAACTCAGCATGTTGCTGGTTGTATACAACCAGCGCTGGTATTCTGTTGGGCCCGGCAAGTGACGTTTTTAGATTGCTCTAAGGGAATACAAAGCGTCAGTTTTAGTAAAATTGGGAGTAAGATATAAGATTACTTATTTACATACGAAACTTAAAAACCTTTTTAACAGCCTTCCAAAAGGGAGGAGGTTCTCAATCTGACTGTTTTTTTATGTTTGTTATCTCAGAAATTTCGACTTGGTGAACCAATTTTGATTCAAGCACCAGCTTTCAAATAAAATAATAAATATCAATATAAAAAACTGACTTCTTAAAAATGTCAGAACTTGACCAAATTACAATAGGACCACACGAGAAGCACCAGCTTCAAATAAAAAAAATATCATCAAAATCGGTTCACCGAAAGATCTGCGTAACAAAAATTTAAAAAAAATGTTGAATTGATAACCTCCTTTTTGGAAGTTGGTTAAAACGAATTATCAAAATAGGTTCACCTATTCGAAAGTTCTGAGGTAACAAACATAAAAAAAGCTACTTGAGAACCTCCTCCTTTTGGAAGTCGATTATAAATAAAACTGACCAAATGCGAGTCGGGCTCGCGCACTGAGGGTTCGTGGCACACTACTAAAGTACAAAAAGTCCAAAAAGACAATCACACCCGCGATCACCCATCTAAACATCGCTCGCGCCTTGCTTAACTTCGATGATCGTTCGAGAACCAGTGATTAATGGTTGGCGATGCTTGGAGCCCGGAGAAATGTTTGGAGGTACCCTTTATAAATAACTAGCCGTCCGCCCCGGCTTCGCACGAGTGTAAGCTCGGCCTTCGGCCTCGCTACAAAATATAATATAGCCTATGTCACCCGGGGATAGTGTAGCTTCCCAACAGTGAAAGAATTTTTCAAATCGGTTCAGTAGTTTCGGAGCCTATTCATTACAAACATACAAAAATAGGTACAAATCTTTCCTCTTTATAATATTAGTGTAGACATACCAAACTTACATAAGTTCAAATTGCGTGTTTCCTTCGAAAAAAAACAAGTGTTTCTTTAATCAAAGGAGTTTCTGCGGCTAATAGCAATCAGAGTCTCATCTCTCGTCGGAAATAGTCGGGTCAAAAAAAGAGTCAGATTTCTTATAGTGACGGAGACAACGAAAGATTTTTAATCCAGAAGAAAACAATTCACTTGCAAGTTGAAGACTCGAGCAGTGAATTCCACATTCTAGTGGTTCTGTCTATGTCCTGTTCCACTCTAATCCACATTCATCCAACATTTTTCATTTGTAATGTTATGATAGTCAACAAGGCTTGGTTTTGTCGCTTTTTGTAAATTCACACTCAGTAGTTTTATATCGTCAATAATAAATGTAGGGGTGCGTGTGCGAGAGAGCTGCAGACGGGAAGAGCCCCCTTAAAAAGTAAATTATATTTATTTTATTATAGTGTTATTATATTTATTTCATTATAGTATTTATTTTACTGTAGTGGTAGGACTCTTTTGCAGGGGTCCGCCTGGGGAAGTACCACACCTTTGCCAGTTATTCAACCGCCAAACAGTAGTGTGCAAACACTACTGTGTTCCGGATTGAAGGGCAATGTTTCCAGCGAAACAGGGCACACAGAGATTTGACATCTTATACGAGTATCTCGGGGTGATGAGCGCAGTGCATTGCCATCTAGGGTTTTGAACTGTTGAAATTCAAAATTCTGAGTGGCGTTGAGCTGTTATGGGCAAGCGTGAAGAGCCATCAAGCGAGCGACTTCGCTCGTCTCGTCACTCAGAATCATAAAAAAAAAAACAGCGCTATAAGTGTTTTGATAACAGATATAGAATCTTCTAAGTCTGCGTCTTCAACCACAAACAGGCGAGTTGGTGGTCAAAGGCGAACATTTATTCGCGATAAAAAAAAGATATAATAATATCTATCTCGTAATTATTTATGACAGTGACTTCTGACCTAGCAGGAAAAGCTTACCAGATGATGGATGGTGCGTTAACTGATGTTTGTGCTACTAAAATGTTTATCTTGCGTCGATTTGTTATTAAACATGTTGGTTGTTTCGACACCGCAAGAGGGCGTTGACTGACGATAGACGCATGATACTTGATTCATGACTAGATTGATTACTTGACAGCAAACTACAGAAGACAGACTGCAGAAGCCTTCCAGAACCTTCTAAGGTCATATCTCAACCATAAATATTACCCTATTTAAATTTGAAAAGTGACTATCTTTTTTGTTTTCCTACTAGTTTCACAAAATCATGGAGCCAAATAAAAATTAGTAAAAACGCGATAGAAAATTTAGGAATAGAAACTTTTTTTGTTTGCGACCTTATTATTTGATTTCGCCAAAGTACAGCGGGGCAATTCATGCCCCTAGAGACTGTATTTTTTTATGTTTGAAAAGTGGTGCATTCAAAACAAAGAGAGGGATTCGGATAGACGGGAACAACACTTCCATGGTTATCTTCGTTTTCCGCTCCAAAAGTCCGGTATGTCGTGACGCCTTTCACACGTGTCACTCTTTCGGCTCTTGCTTTTCGAAGCAGATTCTTGCTAGTGCTGTTTGAGGGTGACGGAGGAAGATAGAAAATGCACGAAAAATAAACAATTTAAAATAATTATTATGATCTGGCGTGATCATATTTGTTTGTCATCAATCAAAAAGCATACAAGAAGCTCACATAACTGAAAACCGATGGGGAAGAAAGGTTCTTGAGTGAAGACCACGAGCCGGAAAACGCAGCATAGGTAGGCCTCCCAATAGATGTGCTACGGGTTGTCGGTCAGTGTGGAGGTTAAAGGGGAAGGACTATGTTCAGCAGTGGACGTCTTCTGGCTGATGATGATGAAGATAGAATGAATGCAGTTACAATCCGGGTGTCTTCAAATCACAAGTGAATTGGTTTCTTCTAGCCAAGCGTGCTGCAACGTAGACCACATTTCTTCGCTCAGTAATAGATTGGGTGGCAGTAAAACGCAAACCTTTGGTATTTGTACAATAAAAAAATAGTGTAAAAATAATGTAAAAAAATATCAATCAAGTTAAGAACCTTCCTCTTTTTTGAGATCGGTTAGAACAACGAGTGATCTCGGAATAAAAACAGCTTTTCTAAACTTTTGGTGTTTCTAATCCAATTTGTCCGAACCCTCTAGGGCGAGGTGCCCCTTTGATCAAAGTTACTTGTAAATTAGGCTCTACGCATATTCAAGGCGTTATGAAACGGTTTTACATAAAAATTATGATCAACTAGCGGTACAGCCCGTTTTCAGGAAACGTTAATTTGTCTGAGATGAAAAGTAGCCTACGTATTAATCTAGGCTATAAACTATCCCTAGGTATACTAAATGACATCCAAATTCATTCCACCATTACGGAGTTGGGACACACACAAGCATACCTACGCATTTACACAGTCAAACAAGTGAGATACGCCTTTTAGGCTAGATGACTGTTTTTTAACTGTACTATTAAAATGTAGCCCATAAATATAGTAGAATAGCGACCCACCCCGGCTTTGCACGGGTGTAAGCTCAGCCTTCGGCCTCGCTACTATAACCCGCTTCAGGAACACAAAACTTCATCCAAATGGGTCCAGCTGTTTTTAAATGTAAGAACATTCTACGAAGTATAAGAAAACATTTTTAAAAATATGAATGAAGTCGATAATGCCATTCTCAAGTTATAGCGTGACATTGGGTCATTTTTATATATATAGATTATTGAAAACAAAATGAAAACCTGTTTAAAAATAAGTAACTTATCACATTATTTACGGTATATTTACCGTGGTAAGGTTGTGGAAGGAGCTCCCGTTAAGTATCGGCGCAGTTACATGCACCATGTTCACGGGAAGACTGAAGAATGCGGGTAGTTGGTCGAACAGTTCAAAGTTAGGTGCATACAAAACGATCTACCCGCTTTACCAACCGTGATAGTGTAAAACAGTATTTTAATATGATGCTAGACAAAGAGCGCGAAACAGCAAATTATGGCGTCACTTCTCTGCACGCCATATAAATTATATTCTGACAAGTATGGCGTACAGGGGCGTGACGTAATTTTTAACCGACTTTAAAAAAGGAGGGCAGTTCTATATTCCACTGTTGTTTTTTTATGTATGTTCACCGTTTGTATCACGCGATCTTTCCTGCCTCGCACCTGCAAAATGTGGAATGAGCTATGTTTCCGAGAAAGGGCGTGGGGTTCTTCAAAAGGCGAGTTAATAGAGACTATATTTACACTATGTGCATCGATAGAAACGAAATACAAGACGCTTTGCCCGCAGCGCGCCAAAGCCTCATATCAAAGTTTTCTGTGACCCTATAGCGCCTAGCGGACCCGGGTATGTCCTAAAACTGCGACCAGAACCACCGGAGGATGGGCAGCAGCGTCCTAATAGTACACGGTGAACGTACTGCGATCCCCAAGCCGCCTGCCAAGCGTGGGGATTATAGCAACACCCCTCTCTATGAGGGAGGCCTTGTCCAACAGTGGACGTTAATTGGCTGCTGATGCGTGTGTATAGCGCCTTAAAGGATCGGCAACGTATTTGTGATGTGCCATTAAAAAAAAACTTCTAAGTGGTTTCGTCAATTTATGGAAATTAAATTACCATGTTACAAAAAATAAATACGTCTAGCTGAGGTTACTGCGACATGAACGGTCTGACTCCGGATTAGCCACGACCTTGCCTTGCACACGCGAACATGGTAGTGACTGTATTTTTTCACTCATCCAATGTTTGCACTCACCCTAGATTCCCTGAAGTACAGTCATGCACATTAATCATTACCAATCTTTTTCACATCGCCCGCTGACGCTAATAAAGTAACGGGGTGCTATTACGTATTCACATTGAACTTCTATTGCTATGCGGTAGTCGGTCTGCTTTAACATTCTTATTTATGTCAACGCGTCGAACTCTGCGTCACAGTTGCTAACACAGTTGCTATGGGTTTATATGGGTGCAAGTGGCTACAACAAATTTATTACTAAAATGCCTTGACAGCGGTTCTAATCAAAACACTAAAAATTTTACTTTTCTGTGGTCTTGATCATAATATAAATTTAAGATTAAAATTGTAAAGTGCGTTAAATAAGAGAAAAAAAAGATGGATAGTATTTAAGTTTAATTTAAGTCAAATGTTGTTATTACGTCTACAAGAATAATATTTTTAGACGAGCAAACAAAGGCATAGACGTAAATGTTATATAAAAAAATAAAAAAATGCTATTACTATAGCCAAGAAAGCCACGAAACGAAAGGCCCGCTCTTCGCATTTTTAGCAATTTTGGTCATTCTAGTAATAGAGTAGTAGAGGAGTAGTAGTAGTGGTGGTTTTAGTTAGTAGTTGTAGATAGCTTATTTTTTATGATGTCATAATAAAGTTGAGTGTTTTATCCAGCAACGCGTAAAGACCGTAACACTAATTATTATGGAGATTTTATAATTATGGAGGAAACCGTAAAGTACATTTTACATTACAGATATACTTTTCGAAAAATATCACAAAAACCCTTGATCAATAAAATACAAGTATGCCACAATGACGCGCTAATCGCGGCAATACTCAAACTGGCTGGATTGTGCAGCCAGAATGGATGCACAGTGACGCGATAGTTGCAAAACCCGTAACACACCGTAAGAGCCGTAACAGACACGTCAACATGGCTGACGAACCACCGCCTGACCAACGGGAGAAAATTGTCTCTTTCTCGCGGGAGAGAAGTTCCAGCTTGCGATTCAGACATAATCGCCGTCTCGCTTGCTCAATGGTTCTCGAGTTTTGTCGATGTTGTGCAAATCAAATAGACATTAGAGAACTGAGCCGTAAATGTATTAATATACGGTTAGTTTTGGTAAAATAATTTTGTTTCTATATAAATTGTATACAGCTATGTTTATATATGAAACTGTGGACGTTTATTGGCTATAATTTTCTACGCATTGTGACTTCTATGTACAATTTTTCGATAGAAAAACCTCAAAAATATAAGTAGCGAAACGAACGACTGCGTGTCAGCGCCATGGTTTTGCTCCACTAAATGCGACTTTAATAAGTACAATATTTTTGTTAAGCCTCATATATTATATCATATATTTTTGTTTTTGTTAAGTTTTGTTTTGTTTTTTGTTTTGCCATCTGTAACAAACGTTGCTTAAAAGGTTAAGCAACGTTTGACTACTGTTAGATGACTAGGCTTTGAAAGGCTCGCCTTAACGTCTCTCGTATTATAGAGGCAGGTGGATGCGTTTTACTTTCTGAATGTATTTATTTATAGCCTGTATAGGAATATGTGCCTGTACAGTCAGTGTGCGGTCTACACGTTTATTTAGTTCATCATTACACATGTATAAGTTAAGCACTAACCTCATCCATGTCTTCTCATTTTGTTTTTAAGTTTGCACATATTTTTGCATTACAATCCAGGTCTGAACCTATTTTTGTAAGATATTGTTTTGTATGATTGTAATTTGTTTTGTGTATATCTATCTATCTATCTATATATATAAAAATCAATTGCTGTTCGTTAGTCTCGCCAAGAATGATGGTAGGTACTAATCGTTCTTGGTCTCGCTAAAACTCGAGAACGGCTGGGCCGATTTAGCTGATTTTGGTTTTGAAATGTTTGTTGTAGTCCAGGGAAGGTTTAAACGGTGAGTAAACGGCTGGACCGATTTTGATGAAATTTTGTGTTCTTGGAACGGGTCATAGTAGCGAGGCTGAAGGCTGAGCTTACACCCGTGCGAAGCCGGGGCGCGTTGCTAGTAATAGATAAATAAATAAATATGGTACTTTTTTTTTTAATCTTACTTTTTTAAAGAGGGTTTGGTCAGACATGATCATGCCACCGACATGTTCGAGTTCCATTCTACACAACTAGTTTTATCATTGATAGATAGATAAACTCTTAATTGTTCACACCACAAATTACATAATACACGATAAGACAGATTGGAATGGAGATCTAGTAAAAATACAAATCCAACTTGTAATTACAGAAGTTACACACATGTTTCTTTTTCTAGCAATCAAAATAAACTTATTTCTACTACAATAGTCTCAATGTTAACATTGAATCCGAGTGGAAACGATTGCAGGTAGGGTTGCCACATCAAACTAAGTATAAAACGAAGACCAAAGCAGTATTTTGGCGCGCAAAGCTACGAGTTTTTTTTATTGTCTCGATGTAATTGGCCCAAGTTTTTATTTGCACCGAGAGTTGCAATAACATTGTAAAAAAACTAAATAAAAACATTTGCAAAACATAACGTGATTGTAAGTCATTTTGTAATGAATCCTCACGCGAGTTTTGATGAAATGACAAACATTTTCTTTTAATATTTCTCTGAAGTACACTCTGCTACAGTTTTGTATCTTCAATAATTATCAATGCAAAAAACCGACTTCATAAGAATGTCAGAACTGGACCAAATATGCGCCCTCTATGCCATAGTGCGTGCATTAATTAGGCACTATCGGTTTTTGAGAGCGCATACCTGATTAAGTACTGAGGTGTTCCGACAGATGTCTCTTATAATATTTTTTGTGTGGAAATTACTTTAGTAAAAAAATAAAACATAGTAGAAATGGACCAAATTGAAATGGCACCAAATGGAAAGCACCAGCTTGCAATTAAAAAATAATCATTAACATCGGTTTACCGAGTCGAAAGTTCTGAGGTAAAAAACATTTTTTTTAAACAGTTGAATTGATAACCTTCTCCTTTTTGAAAGTCCGCTAGGAGTTCCGTGGTGGTGCCGCCCGTGCCCTCCAGTACATAACGTCAAACCTACGTCTGCTACGTTTTCCTTTGCACTTTTCCTGGATTAGGAGAGCCAAACATAACTAATATGTAGCGAACTAGTGACTAAATCATTAAATAGCTAAACTTTTAATGAGTAGGAATCTACGATAGGTATACTTTGTGAGATATGGAATAAATTAGTTTAAAAAAATCTTTCGTGGTAGCCCTATACGCTCTGAATGACGGGACTGTACGCCCCTCGTACCCACACAGTACATACTAACTATCCGTGAAAGATTGCCAGTAATAAAAGCCTACATACACATCCAGAGTACTAAAACCGAAAATAACCTATAAGTAGAGAAACTACCGTTGGTATATCTGGATAGATTTTGAGACAGACACAAGGGAAAGAACAATTTTAACCTATTAAAAAACATGTTGATTTAGGTATGTGTGTGAGCAGCCTTTAAATGTCCACTACTGGACAAAGACCTAGAGAAGGGTGTTGCCATAATCCCCACGCTTGGCAGGCGGCTTGGGGATCGCAGTACGTTCACCGTGTACTAATAGGACGCCGCTGCCCATCCTCCGGTGGTTCTGATCGCAGTTTTAGGACATACCCGGGACATATGTAGGTATGTATACAGGGTTAATGATAAATGTCTAACAAACTCTCTCACAGGCAACTTTCTTATACCATACTAACTTAAACTTAGTAACTAGGTAGTCTTGGTAGTAGTCCAACATGCGATGGGCTAAGTCGACATTGGGGCTACGTCAACATCGGGGCTAAGTCCACACTGGACCTAAGTTGACATAGGGTGCTTAATCCACACCGGGACTAAGTCGACACCGGGACTAAGTCAACACTGGGGCTAAGTCGACACAGGGGCTAAGTTGACACCGGGGCTAAGCTTAAACCGGGGCTAAGTTGACAATGGACCTACATTGACACAGGGTGGTTAATCGACACCGGGACTAAGTCGACACATTGCCTAAGTCGACACAGGGGCTAAGTCAACATCGGGGCTACGTCGCCACCAGGCTTAGAATCACTAGTAGTGCTTCTCGAATGCAACAGCCACTCGGAAGTTTACGTACTGTTTACGTAAACACTGTGACAGTAGTTATCTGTTTCTCCGGTCCGGCAGCGTGCCAAATGATCGTCGCGCCGGAAATCGGTTTTATCAACACTGGCAGGTGTTGTTGTATTCGTTGCAATGTACCTAACTTTTTTTATTATTATTTAACCTATGCTGTCCCACTTCTGGGCAAAGGTCTCCCCCATCTCTTTCCTGACAATCACCCGTCAAATTTGGCCACTGCGTTTGGAACGCGTCGAGGTCATCTCGTCATCATTTTCTCGGCCTGCCTTTACTCCTTCGTCCGTTTTCAGTCACCCACTGTGTGATCCTCTGGGAAACCTCCAACCTACAGATTATAAAATAATTTCGTGTTTTGTAGCTCCGTGGACTCATTTTAAAATAATAAAAAAAAGCTTTTCGTTTTCACCTTATTTAGTTTCCAAGGGTAGGGTTCCGAGCCCAAGTGTGTAAACGGGACCCTATCATTAAGCCTACGCTTTTATTAATTCTGTCTGTCCAACCATCTATCCATCCTACCTTTTAACAGATGTATCTTTCGAACCGTAATAGATAGCCAGTTGAAATTTTCACAGAATATGTAATGTTACGGCGAATTAAATAAGATATAATAATAAAGTCAAAAAGTATAAAGTTAGGGATACTCCCATACAACAAACTTATTTTAAACGTATTTTTGTATTTGTTCTATTGTAAAAACGGTAATACGTACAAGCGTCAAACTTAGCATGATTATAGCACACACTCTATAGTAAAACAACAAATTGGACTTAGCCGGTTTTTTGTCTGTTTGTTTGTTTGATCACAACTTCTAAACCACTAGATGTATTTTGATGCGGCTTGCAAGAATATTCTAAGCATCCAGGTTAACTTATGTTATTTTGCAAAAGGGCCGAAGTAATGGCGGCAAAAGAGGCTAAATGTTTCTATGAAAATCTACGCATACAAAGTCACGGTCAACAGCTAGTGTACTAAAGTTATATGCACCATGTTCACGGGAAAACCCCCGGGACCCACGGGAGTCTTCCCGTGAACATGGTGCATGCAACTGAGCCGAAATATCGGGAGGTCCTTCCACAACCTTACCACGGTAAATATCCCGTAAATAATCATATAGCTTTAGTGAACAACCGTGATAGTAAAAAAGGAACTATGACCACATAGCAAAGGCTACACGTAATATCACCTTATAATTCAAAATCGTCCAGTCAGCCAGCCACAAAAATAAATTAGGCTTCCGCAACTGAAAGAAAGCTCATTTTAATGGGGAAAAAACAGTCTGTGAATTAATTAAGTGGTTTTTTCGGTGCGTGATGGGAACTCATTTAATAAACATGAATGGTTGGCGTGATGTGTCAGGCTTTTCTACGGAAGTACATTTAGATTTCGTAGTGTTTTTGATGTTAATATTCGTTTTCTACTACTTTGTGTTAATATGTTATGTACCTATTTATGCTTGGAATAATTTAAATGGGCACTTTATACATACTTAATAACCTATTTCGTGCGACATGTCAGACATTTCTACTTAATTCTAGATTTAGGTATGAGTGTTTCAAAGTTATTTATTATGCGTCATCATTATACCTTTTCTTTAACACACTAATTACACTAATCTACACTAATATTATAAAGAGGAAAGATTTGTACCTATTTTTGTATGTTTGTATGTTTGTAATGAATAGGCTCCGAAACTACTGAACCGATTTGAAAAATTCTTTCACTGTTGGGAAGCTACACTATCCCCGTGTGACATAGGCTATATTATATTTTGTAGCGAGGCCGAAGGCCGAGCTTACACCCGTGCGAAGCCGGGGCGGACGGCTAGTATCATATATTTGAAAGTTTGGATGGATGTATGGATGTTTGTTACTCAATAACGCAGAAACGGCTTGATGGATTTAGATGAAATTTGGAATATACATTGCTTATGTCTTGGATTAACACATAGGCTAATTTTCACTATCATCATCATCACCACGTGAGTGAAACCACGGGGCGCAGCTAGTAGACCATAAAAAAAATTACACGCTTTTATTAGATTTGTATGTATCTAATATCTATGTATGTTACAGAATCTTTGAAGGTGTTTTTCCCCCCTTTTCAAAACGTCGGATCGATTTGAAACTTTGCACACTTACCAAGGACCGATGACAATGCAAAAATTTACATAGTTTGTCCCATTATCTGTAATCTTCAGTCGGTTTTCAAATCTGTCCACCTGAAGACCTTTTATTTTATTGTTCTATTAAGACGAGCAGGGCAGGTAATTATTGTAACATACACATACACATACACTACACATACACTACTACATACACTAACCTAAGGTAACACATACACATACACTAACATGCACATACACTAACCTAAATTCAAATTCAAATTCAAAATATTTATTTTGCAGAAACATGGGTACATTGTGTTGTGATGGTTTACAAATAAAAGTAGATCGCCATGCTCTAACCAGTTTGGCATGCAAAATATCACTGGAAATAAAAACCTTAATAATTATTACATACATGTCCTTAATGCAAATTTAACTTAACATTACTCATTCATTACAATTAATATATTATTTGATGTCCTTATCATTTAAAAAATCTGAGATTGTATAATATGCTTTGTCAATTAAAAATTTCTTGAGTCTATATTTAAAAATGTCAGTATTATCTAAGGTAACCTAACCCATTAATAATCTGTCTAACGTCTAAAAGATGTTATGCTAGGATAACGGTAACATTGCCTTAGGGCTTCACATTAAGGTGAAACGTTTCAATTTGGCGGGAAAATCAAATTTCAAACAGATTTTTTGTCCTTGTAGCTAGGCCGGGTAATTATTATGATATGGTATAGTGTTCGCGAAAACTGTTGGTCGTTCTTTACATTATTATGTACAGCTATTAATCAGTTACTCACCACATTACTTACATTTGGCAATAAACCGTTTGAAACAGCATAAATTTGTTTATTGACAAATGTATGTAATAACATGCATTGGAGATAAATAACTTTACGCGAGTTTGTAAAGAATAATAATCAATTTTCGCGTACATCATTATCGTTTACTATAATTACTCGGCCTAGCTACAAGAACAAAAAACTGTTGAAATTTGAATTTCCCGCCAAAGTGAAACGTTTCACCTTAAGGAAAATGATAAAATAAGGCGATTTTTTTTACGTTGGCGCGAAAAATGACGTCACGCCTCTGAGCGCCATACTTGTCAGAATAGAATGTATATGGCGTAGCGAAGTGACGTCATAATTTTCTGTTTTACACTCTCTGTCTAGCATGTTATTAAAATGCTTATAAATTGCTTACTTTTGAACAGATTTTAATTTATAAGGGCTACATTTTAATTGGACAATTAAAAAAAAACAGTCATCTAGCCAATTACATAAAAGAGAATGTTAACCTAACCTGAAACAAAAATTAATTAATTCTAAAACCAAAAAAAAAATTGAATTCTGTTAAAAAGAATCAACAAGGGCCTTACGCCTAACTCTGAACGCGGACCCAAATAGGTGCAGTTTGTATAATCACGCGACCGCAAATCGTATCTCCGTGCGTTAAGGTTCGCGTTAGGCCCCAGTAGTTTATAGTACCATGACTACCGAGCGAACAACTGCCTATTCAGTTAGTTAGTACCTATCTACCTACATAAAGTAGGTATTTTCCAAACTAGCTCAAGTCTTAACGATACCATTAAGGAACTCGAACACAGTGGGATAAAAACATTTACGATTTCAAGAGGAAATCGATTTGCACGGGGATGCTACTGTGGGTTCTCGATTGGATATTCCAAACAACTTGTACGCCGCGCTCTCTCTTTGGCACATTTTCAACATTGTTTAATAATATAAACCGTCGAGTGATCACACTAATATTATATATTATATATATTATGTATATCTAAGTTTGGATGGATGGATGTATGGATGTTTGTTACTCAATCACGCAGAAACGGCTGGATGGATTTGGATAAAATTTGGAATATACATTGCTTATGTCCTGGACTAACACATAGACTACTTTTCATCATCACCACTGATTTTTATCACAACGCGGGTGAAACTGCGGGGCGCAGCTAGTAATTTATAAAACTGATTGGGCATTCTTTTTAGGATAACTTTGCAAAATAGTGTCATCATCAGCCAGAAGAAGACTGCTGAACATAGGCCTCCCCTTATTCTCCCCACTGAACGACATCCTGCCACCTGTATCCACTGAATGCCCGCGACTCTCACAATGTCGTCGGTCTGTCTAGTGGGAGGCCTACCTACGCTGCGTCTTTCGGTTCGCGGTCTCCACTCAAGAACCTTTCTTCCCCATCGGTTATCGGTTCTTCGAGCAATGTGCAAAATATTCTTATGGCAATTTTTGTGTTAATATTTTATAGGATGGCGGAGAAGATCAACAAAATACGTTTTTTTTTCCAAATATTAAATAGTTTTTTCACATTATCGAATATTTAAAAACACTGGAGTAAAATGGTCATATCGCTTGTTACTAGTTATTTATCAAAAACGAAAATTTCTCTGTTTGCAATATTATGTAGAAAGCTAAACATCGTTTTATCATTTTTTGAAACTTTACACTCAGAATTCATCTTTCATAATCAGCCTATTATATATCAGCCATCTCTCAGAGAGAGAGGATGGTGCTTAATCCACCATGCTGGCCCAGTCCATGTTGATGAATGTCACATGTGTTTGAACTTTTGTGGTTTTCGGACAAACCATTAAAGTACATCCACATATCATATATCGGTGGAAATCGCACACTGTGCATTTTACGCGTTCCTTTCTGCCTTACACCTGCAATATGTAGGTACTAAATAAGTCTTTGATTCAGGGCTGAAGATGGGTGCTGTCAGATGGTAAAGCGCTACTGCTTGGCCACCATGACTCTCTTATATTATGTGCAAGCGGACGTCAAATAACTCCGTTAACTAACTATTTACCAGGTGAAACAGGGACTGAGAACCAACCCTTAGTATCGCTCTGGTGGCTATATCGAATGCATCGGTTTTATTGCCGTCTCTCCGCACTCACTGACCGCGACACTACTACTAGTGATGTGACGACGCATATCGATAAAACTATTACAATAGGAATCACAGAGTCACACAACCGGGCAATGGAGAGAGCTATGCTCGGAGTTTCTTAGCGCGATAGAATCCAAAACGTGGATATTCGACAAAGAACCAGAGTCATCGACATAGCTATTAAAATCTGCAAGTTGAAGTGGCAATGGGCAGGCCACATCGCTCGAAGAACTGTTAACCGATGGAGAGGAAAGGTTATTGAGTGGAGACCACGAACTGGAAGACGCAGCGTAGGCCTCCCACTAGATGGACCGACGACATCGTGAGAGTCGCGGGCATCTAGTGGATGCAGATGGCAGGTTATCGTTCATTGTGGAGGTTAAAGGGGGAGGCATATGTTCAGCAGTGGACGTCTTATGGCTGATGATGATGATGAATAGGAATAAGCGAATCTGTGTATAAGTGGGTAAATTGGTTTTTTCTAGGCAAGCGCGCTTTATCGTACCGCATCATCGCTTACCATCAAGCGTGGAGTCGGTAAAACACAAATCTCTTTTTCAATTTAAAAAAGCCTGAGACGCGCATTTTTGTAAGCTTTTTAAAATAAATTGTCATGTATGAGGTCGATAGAATGTAGTTTTGTAGATAAATCTTTAAAATAAATAGGTACATTGTTTTTATTTATTTATTGAGGCTTGCGTTTGATCGCCAACTCGCCTGATGTTAGGCGATGATGCGGTCTACGATGGAGCAGGCTTGCCTAGAAGAAACCGATCCACTCGTGATTCGAAGACACCTAGATTGTAACTACCATTGCCCATTCAGGCAGCGCATTCCACAGACTAGCAGTTCGCACAATAAAAGTGGAATCAAAACGCTTCGTACAGGTTTCCGGAATAACAACCATAAAGCGGTGTCGATTTTTCGTGCCCACTCTATACGCCTATGCAGTATACATAGCCTGATATTTATCATGACTGTTACCCAAAGTAATATTTTACGTGCTTGTAATTATCGCGCCTTCATTATGCTTTGTCATAAAACCGCACGACCTTGGTAATGTGGTGAGTCTGATTTTAACATCGCACATGAATAATAATTGTCTTTTACAAAATCAAACGTACCCAACATAATTTAATGTTATAATATATGTATGTTTTAAGCATTTAGAAATAATGATTGTGTGTATGCCTCGAGCATTCATGCTCGCCATCGAAGGCACCTTCTTGCGGTGGCGTCGTGTGTCGGGTCGCTCTATCTATTCCCTCAGATATGGTTGAGGAGGGCGATGGCCGGCACATGAGTCATACTCATGATCGGGTGCTGCTTGCGGGATGTTGGTCTGCTCGCGGTTTGATTAGAGCCTTTCTCTGAATGAAGGCATGTGTCCCAAGAGAGAGAACATGGTAGGCTGATAAAGAAAAACACTTTTTGAGCGACTTCCAAAAATGAGGAGGTGAACTGATTTTTTATTTATTTAAAAGCTGGTGCTTCCCGTGTGGTCCCATATCAATTTGGTCCAGATCTGTCATTTTTAACTGAATTCCAAAAAGTTGAAGGTTATCAATTCGACTGTAGAACCTTTTTTTAATTTTTATAATGTTTTTTACCTCGTAACTTTCGACTGGGTGAGCCGATTTTGATGATTCTTTTTTTTTTATTTGAAAGCTGGTGCTTTCCGTGTGGTCCCATTTCAATTTGGTCCAGTTCTGTCATTTTTTAAGGCGGTTTTTTTATATTGATAATTATTATGAAGTCGGTTTTTTATATTGATAATTATATCTAAATAAACTTTTCTGTACATGGCTCCGATTCCCCACTCTCCTCTACTTCATTGCCGTGTGACGCAGAAGATGCCGCGGGCACAGGCAAGTATCGATATAAAAATCGATAACTTACAAAAACAGTGCTCACATCACTAGTACCTGCCATCACTTCAGTTTATAGCCCATTGTAGTGATTGAACGGCTCAAATTAGACCAGAGCGGAGGAATAGCTAGCACTTGAAGGAAGTAGCACGGCACTACAAATGGTTATTTTTTTCATAGACTACCTTATTTAGTTTATAGCACAGTTTGTAATAGACTTAAAAAAAAAAAGTTCTTATAACTGGCCAAGAGCGTGTCGAGACACGCATATGGTATGGTTCCGTAACCAAAGCCATATATGTTGTCATAGTTCAGAAGTTGATGGTTACAGAAAAAATCGAATGAATGAAGCTCTGTGGACTTTGCCGAATTTCAGAGATGTATCACCCCGACATAGCATATACTTTTTTTGGTTTAACCATAGAGAAAACTTATATTATATTTTTATTTATTGAGACAAAAACGATTTACACAGTTACTTCAAATTAAATCCATCTTATGTCATATATTTGAAGTTGATTGGGAAACATTATTTGTTAAGAACATTTTATAAAAGGTCAATCGCCTATGAGCTAGAACGCCTTGAAGCGATATTCGCGATATTTGCCTTAAGCGATACTTTCTGCCAAGCAACTTTTAGATGGACATTACTAAAAGAGGAGTGAGGGTCGGCGGTGTACATAATATATATACAAACAAATAATAATAATTATGTAGTTACCCCCGCGAGTAACTCTTAGTGAAAGTGCAGCACACCTCTCTACACCCTAAGCTACCCACGCCAATGTTACCCCTCCGGTGCCAATATACGGCAGCCTTTATGGGGGGCCCATTAAGTGGATGGCAAGTCATCACCTGCCTAAATATATTTTGAGATGAGACAGGATAAGGCAGGTGCCGTTACTCATCCTATAGATCTGGTTCCCTTATCCACAAGTTGTTCACCTCAATAGCCCAGACGTTTATAATCCTGTACTGTACAATAGTTTCATGTTAAATTTTATACACATTTCATAATTTTATTGTATTTTTTTATTCAAAAGGGCCTCTTGGTTTTGGCTTCGGCTCCACCAATGCCCAGCAAATGTCCGGGCTAGACCCGTGAATTTTAATAAATGAAGTGAAGTAATAATAATAATATATTTATTACCAAAAATATTTGTACATGTGCAGATTAACAGTGATCCCCAAACTAGGCGAGGAAGCCTGTGTTTTGGTACAATTGTAAGCTTAGCGTATTTACTAGATTATGTTATATTATTAAAGCTATTTGTAAATATAAATGCAAAGTAGATATTTAATAGTTAAATTTAAGGTTACAAGGACAAATTAGATTTTGTAGTTGTGTGCTGTATAATATACATACATATAAATAATAACAATTATATAGTTACATACAAAACATACCATTTATAATACATAGATACTTCAATTAATATACGATTGTTACGGGCCGTCGAGGTGTGGCAGCAAAAGTGGTTATATCAAAACAAGATCAACAGTTACGAGAATGTTACAATGAAAAAGAAATTCACGATATGTTTTTATTCACAAGATTCAGTAATGTTCATCTCAAAAGTCAAGTTACGTCCAAATTCATGCCTACCGTCATATCAGAAGGTAAACTTTTGAGGAAAATATATCTCTAAATCTTCTGGGATTTTTCAAGAGTCTATTTTCTTCTGTCAAATGAAGCAAACTAAATATTTGCTTGGATTTAAGGCGGTCTTACAGTCAAAAAGGCTTCACAGAACATTTTTTTAAGATAATGTATTCATTTTGAAGCAGTAAAAAAATTATGTGTTAATCTTGATCATATTTCTGAGTGGACCATTGGATCCAAAACACGATTCCGATAAATTTTCTCGATAGAAAAAAATCATGAAATAACCTCTAAGCTTGAAATTTGCCTAAACGCATACAATTTTATCTCGATAATTTATAAACAAATCTTGACAAAATTTACAAGAATGATGGTAAATATTGTGACAAATAGCATCATTGTTTTTGTTTATCGATAAAAATTCGATTTTTTTAACTATTATTTAATTTAATCATAACTTGGCTCGAACGCGTCGAACGAAACGTCGTGCCACCGCGGCGTCTTTTCACTTCTCTTTTATTTTTACGCGATGTGACAGAGACCGCTGAGGCGCGCTGCTAGACGGACGTGTGTCGCTTTGTTCCGCTGA
Source organism: Agriopis leucophaearia (assembly GCA_949125355.1). NCBI lineage: Eukaryota > Metazoa > Arthropoda > Insecta > Lepidoptera > Geometridae > Agriopis > Agriopis leucophaearia. The sequence continues at coordinate 9,823,339 of OX421284.1, read as the reverse complement.
CCGCTCAAAAATATAATCTCAACTTTATGACACAAAAACACCTTGATGGAAGTTGTAAAGTAAGTAACTACCTTATCTGCAACGTTTTCTTGGATTATAAGTACTAAAAAGGCAGGTGAATGAAAATTACATTTTGTAACGATTTGTTTGTATATATTATTTTATGAAGCATAATTTCACCACAATCGTCATAGTCCAGTTGGCCGAACGGTTTGACGTATTGGATAAGTTCTTTGCGACTGAGTAAGCGCCGGGTTCAAATCTCACGTTTACTATTTTCTTTTTGTTATTTTTCTAATGTTTTTGAAATAATTCGTCGTGTCCGTGTGTGCGTGCGTGCGTGTGTGTGTATGTGTGTAATGTTCTTTATAACTCGAAAACCGCAGGACTTATTTTGATGGGATTTTCACTTTCAGATAGCTGATGTTATGACGAGAATTTTTTTGGCAACTTTTCATCATCATCATCATCATCACATTTTTTTCATTACTACGCAGGTGAACGCGCGGGGCACAATTAGTCTACTGTAGAGGTTAGGAAGTTCTAAATAGCTTGGGATGGACAGACAGACAGACGTATGGACGAACGAACTTATATGGATCCCGGTTTAACCCTTTGGGTACGGAACCCTAAAAAATTGGTACAGTTCGCGCAAAACTTTATGAGCTCTCGGAACACGCACGCTAGTGGCTGTGCAGTACGCATATTATAGGTATCCGAGGGACGGGACAGGGCGTCGGGGAGGGCACCGGCCCCCGCGCCCCGCGCCGTATCACCGTGCGCCGTGCCTTAGTGTGAGTGCTACGTTCGTACACAACACTTGCGCGCGTTGTAGACGAAAGTACAGTCGAGTGCAACAATTCATTTTCATTGCTATTGTAAATTTTTGTTACTGTTATTTGTTTTCGTTATTTTTATTTGTTTCTGTTATTGTTGTTGTTAAGTTTTGTCACCGTTATATTGTATTTGTTATTTGTTTGTTCTATTACTGTGGTTTCTTACTGTTATCGAACTTTTTGGTTTACTTAAATATGCCTCGTGGACGCTTTAATGTGCTACGTCGCCAAACACGTAAAATGGTGTTTGATGTTTTCAACTTTATGAAAAAGGAAGCTGAAGACGGTCTACAGTATGACCTGAAAATGGTGCAAAAGCGAACTGCGGCAGCTACAGGTGTCTCTTTAAGTACAATAAAGAGAATTTTAGCGGCTGCAAGAGACCCAAACATGCCAAGTGTCAGTATGGCACCAGTTTTTCGTACGCCAGGCAAGAAAAGATCAGGGCAAAGGAAAATCACCGGGATCGATAGCTTTGACCTCAGTGTTATAAAAAGGTGCGTACACAACTTTCATAAAACTGAGAAAGAATTGCCAACAGTAAAATTACTTTTAAATAAACTAAAACACAGGACAGGATATAAATTTCAAAGGCTCCGCCTCAAGTTTAAGAAGTATTTTGAAAGGACTTGGTTTTAAATGGAAAAGGACCGAAAATAACAGAAAACTTTTGATAGAGCACACAAACATAAGATTAAAAAGAATTGAATATTTGAGAAAACTTTCAAAATATCGTGAAGAAGGACGACCTATCATCATCTATACTGATGAATCATATGTAGATTCTTCACACACAAAACCAAAAGCCTGGAGTGACGATACCACAGAGGGTCTGAAAAGAAATATATCAAAAGGCCAACGCATCGTTATTGTGCACGCCGGTTCAGAAACCGGTTTTGTGCCAAATGCTCTTTTATTATTTAAAGCAGGCACTAAAACGGGCGATTATCATAATAATATGAATTTCGAAAATTATTTAAAATGGGTTGATACTAAATTGATACCCAATCTCCCGCAAAAGTCAGTTGTGGTAGTCGACAATGCGTCCTACCATAATAAACTCGATGACGCAGCACCGACATCCAGTTCTCGGAAGTCAGAAATGGAGGCTTGGCTGCGAGATAAGAATATAACTTTTAGCCCCTCAATGCTGAAACCTGAGCTATATAAATTAATTTGTGCAAATAAAGAAAACCACAAAAAGTATGTTGTTGACAACATATTACGCGCCCACAATCATACTGTATTACGGCTGCCACCCTATCACCCCGACCTGAACCCTATCGAAATGGCTTGGGCGGCAATTAAAGGATACGTAGCACAGAAAAATGTTACGTGGAACATTAATAATATAATGAAATTAGTTGAAGAAAAAGTGAACGCGATGGGTGAGCCGGAATGGAGCGCACTATGTATTAAAGTTAGAGGTATAGAAGAAGAATATAAAAAAATTGACGTAGTCATCGACCAGATGACCGAACAGTTTGTGATTCACGTCAGTGAAAATGAATCTGACAGTTCAGAGACAGGGACTGAAGATTCCGATTTAGATGAGAGCTATGATAACGCTTCTTCAGATGAAGATATCCTTTCTACTAGCCGGGTAGAAATGTATATGGAAGGTGTAGCTCCGTTATAAATAAATAAATGCACAAGTTTTATATTAAAGTTTTTAATTTACTTAAATAAATTACCTGCCTGTTTGTTCTAATATCTTACTGCACGTAAAAAATACCTAAAATCTAAATACTTTTTGATAGGCATAAATGTACTATGTTTTTTTTTTTAAATCTTACAATAATGATTGTGCGCTCAACTGTACCACGCGCGGTTACGTACTCGGGCCTAACTTCAGAGGGCTCATAAAGTTTTGCGCGAACTGTACTTTTCATCATTATCTTCGTCCTCACCATTTTTCATCACTACGTGGGTGAAAGTTCAAATAAATCAATAAATTGGGACGGACAGACAGACAGACGGATATACAGAACGAATTTATATGGGTTCTTTTTATTTCTACGGAACCATAAAAAAGTGTTACAGTCTCTAAAAGGAGATTCGTGTGTGTGTGTGTGTAAAAGGTGATGATTGTGTGTATGTTTGTACGAATTAAACCTACGGAAAAAAACGGTATTATCGCAAAATGACAAAGCCGGACCAGGGTTAAACGCAAAATGACAAATAAATAACCGGAGTCATTTTTATAAGTGATCATTTTAAGAAATAGTACTTTTTGCTCCACAAACAGAGGGATAAACTGAAAAGATACATATTTTTTTAGACTAGTAAACTAGCTAATCTTTTCAAAGTTATATAAGCAAAACAAGAAGTATAATTATCTGTCTACTTTATTATCTGTCTGCTATAAAAATTAGAATCCAAAAATATCTACACCCGATCAGATTTGAACCGTAGGCCCACGGCTCGCTAGCGCAGTGTTGAACCGCTGGGCCAACAGAGCTTTGCACTAAGGTGACGAAATTACATGTGTATAAGTAAAAAACGTCGCGCATCTGCCAGATTCACGCGCTGCGTCCCGCAGTAGGTGGGACTAGTCGGCCGCCACTTCATCTGCTTCACCCCCTCAAAAGCATAAAAGTCAGCCAGTCACGGCGCCTTAAATAACTCATTCAGGGTTTTGAGTTTCCCTTGACAGGGTCTTTTGAGGCAAAAAAAATACATGATCATAATGACATCAAACTACATCAATATAGAATACCCATGGAGTCACAATCGGGCCAAAAAATTTCCGAACTAAAACTCTGCGCACGCTACGCATTGCGCCGACTTTTTGGTTAGTTGTAAGGCAACCGTGATCCGACTAAAACTATATAATTGATGTCTAGGTATTTACAACGACGCTCGGACGTTTTTAACTGTATTCACTTACAGACTGTGACTCTATAGGCATTGTATATAAATGATGATCATAAAACATGTAAGATACAGGCTTTGCCTAGTTTGGGGCCCATAAAAAAATTGAAGCCTAACGCTAATTTAGATTACATCTTTATAAAAAGTGTAGGTACCTACCACGGCATGGTAATATAAATCGAAAGGAAGTCACTGTAGATTATAAACAAGACTACTACTATAACTACTACTACTATTACTACAAGAATACGAGACTTTGAATTCTGATATTTCACTCCAAAAATAGTTTTAACCGCATTCGGTAGTATTTTCAGGATGAGTGAGCGGCTTCATCTTGCCACAAACTAAATAAGTACAGAACGCCGGTTCCATACAACAGACGCACGTACACAAAGACGCGTCTCGGATCAACTCGGTCGAACGGCAGTCGCGAGTGCATGTGCTTTGGGAATACACATAACCGTTTCGTGTGACAATTGACATAATTGCCAATTATTTTTCTATTGTCTTATTTGAAACTTCCAAATCTAAACTTTTCACAGAACATTAATTATTGTTATTTTGCCAACCCTACGGACGGCTACGGTTGCGCGTAGGTTATTAAAATCAAGGTCAGCCAAAGCCGGCCTTCTGTACTACGAATTTACTTTATGTATCAGGGGACCGTAAATTTTCCGGAGTAAAAAAATATTTCATGTAGGTAACTCTCCGGTCCTGTGAAAAAATTACGTTGATTTTTTGCTTCGTTGTGACGTAGAGGAAGAAAAAAAAAATTAGGAGCCGATCAGACCGATACAGGAGACTGTAATCCCAAAACATTTGCGTAGTAGTGGGTACATTACAAACATATTTGAATAGGTCATCGCTCTTTTTAACCCCCGACGCAAACCGGTCGTGTGTGTTTGTGTAAGGCATCATAGCTCCTAAACGGCAGAACTGATTTTGATTCAGTTTTTTTTTGTGATTAAAAAGTGATTTGGTCCAGACCGGCCTTCTGTATCTGTTTATTTCGTGATCTGTTTGTCTGTGACTGTTTATCTTACGTACATCGAAATACAATACCTATAGAGTCACAATGTCTTAGTCAAAACAATCAAAAATCGTCCGAGCTTCTTGAATGAACCTAAACATGAATTACTAGCCGTCCGCCCCGGCTTCGCACGAGTGTAAGCTCGGCCTTCGGCCTCGCTACAAAATATAATATAGCCTATGTCACCCGGGGATAGTGTAGCTTCCCAACAGTGAAAGAATTTTTCAAATCGGTTCAGTAGTTTCGGAGCCTATTCATTACAAACATACAAACATACAAAAATAGGTACAAATCTTTCCTCTTTATAATATTAGTGTAGATATGTATAGTTCGCAATGCTATAATATATTTACTCCAATTTAGACGTTATATCGAACGAAGCTGAGAGACATCGTTGAAGTGATTGCGGGGAGAAAATGAAGATGGGCTGGCCATATAGCTCGGATGGACACTAATCTATGAACGAGACGCATCCTGGAGTGGAGACCGTGGGCAAACATCAGACCACGAGGCCGCCCACCGAAACGCTGGGTTGATGATATCCGAAGACACGTGTGTCATGACTGGATGCTCAAAGCAGAAGATCGCAGGTCGTGGACGAAATTTGGAGAGGCCTATGTCCAGAAATGGACAACGAAAGGCTAAAGAAGAAGAAGAAGAAGAGACGTTATACGCTGGCATGGCAGTTCAACGCCACTTGTCCGCTATTAGCCGTAACAGACGTGTTGAACTTGGCTGACGAACCGCCGCCTGACCAACGGGAGAGAAAGAGAAAAATTTCTCTTTCTCTCCTATTGGTTGGACGGCGGTTCGTCAACCATATTGATGTGTCTAATACGGCTCTATATCTTAATAACACTGGCATCGCGCGGCGTTGTAGCCGGATCGTGGTTACTTACAACTAACCAATAACTCGGCACAATCATTGTGCCGACTTTATTATGCGTAGCGTGCGCTGAGTTTTGGTTCGGACATTTTTTGCTGTTTGTGACTCTATGGGTATAATATCTCGATGCTTACGTACGTAATTCTCGTATAATATAAACAAAACCCCATAACAATATTAGAGCAACTATTTAGGGTACGGTCTTACAATGTAAATTTACGTAACCCATACATCGTCCAGTCAGCACACGTACCCTCGTAGTTGTGCTTACTCCTAAGTTATTCTAAGCCCCCCAAATTGCTGGGCCGTTATTAATGTGATTTATTCTATTTCTAGTTTCCTTGTTTCCGGTTAGTAAATCAGTTAGGGATGAAAAGGTTTGGGTTTATTAAAAAAATTGGACTTTATGAACCATATTTATTTAGATTTATTTAGAATCTTGGCCGTTTCATAAACCACCTACTGTGTTCCGGATTGAACAGCAATGTTTCCAGCGAAATTACAGGGCACACAGAGATTTAACATCTTATATCTCGAGGTGGCGAGCGCAGTGCATTGCCATCCAGGGTTTTGAACTGTTGAAGTTCAAAATTCTGAATGGCGTTGAGCTGTTATGGGCAAGCGTGAAGAGCCATCAGGCGACCGACTTCGCTCGTCTTGTCACCCAGTGTCATAAAAAAAAATGCAATCGTAAAATTTTAGGTATCTGGATATCCGGACATGAAATGAAAAAATAAAGCCGTAATTCTCAAAACGAAAAACAAGTAAACCATAACATTAATATTGTTTATTTTGTCAGTAATTTAACGAAACCCACTCTCAAACTTTCCCCCTAGAGTTTTACGACAAACGATTTGTTTGACGAGTTGTTTAAAACAGTGTTAAACGATTTGTGTTTCAATAAATTTACTGCGTTTCTACTTTCACTACATAACAGTTTTTTTGTGTTTAAAAAATATCAAATAACCTTTTTTTTTTCTTTCCTCATGTTTCTTATAAATAGTTTTATTCTTACTCTTCGAAGAAAAATTATACAACCAGTAAAAAATTAAGAGGGAAAGGAGGGGAGGGTTTTTTTGTGAGGGAATTTAATTCGAGAGTCTAAGTTGGATCCCGAAAGCGGCGATGGAACCTAGAGGAAAATCTTGAGCGGAGCCAAGTACGGTAGATTTTTTCCACGAGTTATTTACCTATATACTACTACTTTTACCATTGACTGCGAGAAAATAAACATTAGTATAGTCCTTTAAATGTAGCTTGATTGAAACGACAGCTGACGACATTTCAGGGCATGTCCTTGTAATAACGTCTGGCGAATTGCATTTACTTGAATCACAAAGATCAGTGGTTTTTTGCGTCTTAAACTATTATGAACTACAAGTGCTGTACATATAAATAGTAAAAGTATATTTGAATTTTAAAACGGAACTGCATTTAGTGTGGATTATCACAATACAATAGCCATATTTTTCCATTCTGTCATAACAAGGTTACGTCAACTTGACAAAAAATTTAGGGACGTGGTAAATCGATAAACGTAAAATCGATCGTTTTATTTTGCTGTGTGAATTAAATAGTATTTTTTTTATTGTTTTTTCAGAATTTCCTCTGCGTACTATCGAAATACAAAACTCGTACAGATAACGTACTATTTTTTTGTAAACCTAGATTTCTTTTGTATATAGTATAATAATATCGAATTACTAGCAACTGTCTTAGTAAATTTTACGGAACGAAGCATCTTTATCCAAAGACTGACTACTAGAATAGCATACTAGACTGACTATTGATTGAATAGCATTTATTATTAATCTGCAGGATTTCACAAGTGACTCTAACGCTGATGATGATGATGACACTGATTTGGAATGTACACCATTAGATTAAACAATAGATTTATTTATATTACAAAAATTTGTACTTGCTTTTTCTGTTTTATTTCATACTACAACAGAAATATAGATTGGTTTAAAAATATTATTCGTGCAAGACACTTCCAGTCGATAGACACACACACTATTCTCGATTTGGTTCGAATTGTCCCAGCACTAATCGAAGATTTTGACATACTTCATTTCAATCAACTTACATTTAATAGACTATAGGTATAGTATTTATATTTCCAATGAAATGAAACATCCACCACGGTAACAGAAAAGTAACTAAAATTGGCGAGATATTTTTTTCTTAATTTTTAACTGACATCCAAAAAGGAGGAGGTTATCAATTTGACTGTATATTTTTTTTATATGTTTATTACCTCAGAACTTTTGACTGGGTGAACCGATTTGATGATTCTTTTTTATTTGAAAACTAGTGCTTCCCATTTGGTCCCATTTCAATTTGTTCCAGTTCTGATGAAGTCGGTTTTTTATATTGATAATTATAATTTGGATAGCTCAATGGAAGCTCCATTCAGCCAGTACATTCAATAGGTAATAATAGGCATGTGACCTAATGTTTATTTTATTACAAATAACGGGCTTAGCGATGAATATAACTAAATACATTGCACATACTGACAAAATAAATTGAATTGGCTGATTAATCTCTGAGATATGAGCGTTTAAAGTTTTAAGTGGGGATAGAGAGGGAATGCTCCATCCTTTTCTCGCAAAGCGTGTGTTAGTATAGCGTTTGTATGCCGCGCCTGAGGCGTGACGTCATAGCTCAGTATAGTGCGCTCTCTGCCTAGCATGAAATTAAAATACTTATAATTCATTTATTTTTGAAGAAATTAAATTTTTGTTTTCGTTGATAGGCTCTACTAATGATCAGCTTTTTCATTAGGTATTAAAAAAAATATTAGTCATCATGCCTATTCTTGTTAATTGTTATCGCTGAATCAAATGCTCTTTTTCCAGTGGCAATGGTCAAAATAAACCTATTCGCTGCCTGAATGGGTGTTCCCTGATAGTTACAATCTGGGTGTTTTCAAGTCAAAAGTGAATCGGTTACTTCTAGGCAAGCGTGATCCATCGTAGGCTGCATCATCGCTTAATATCAGGCGAGTTGGCGGCCAAGCGCAAGCCTATCTTACAAAAAAAAGGAAAACATATTTCTTAGTGCGTACTGGTAAAAAACTTTGTGGCACTGGGTATGTTTCATTCACGTGTGATTAAAAGCATTCCAGGAGTGTTTTGCTAACTTACCATTGATTTATTTCATTTCCATATTTCATACGAAAATTACAACTAAAAGAATAGTGTTGATTCACGCGATTGCGTGTGAAACTTGTGTTACTATTTGAATTATTTCGTCTTATCTTCACAAAGTATATTTTGAAAACGTTATTTTCTCAGGAAACTCGGAACAAGGAAAATGCGTAATGATATAAATCAAATTTATACGTAAACAATTGGATTTGTCAACAACAACGGAGGTAGGGTTTCTAGGGTCGTCGAAGATGAAAATCTACTTGGGTACTTGGTATTTTTATGGGTATTTTTTGGCTGGATTTTTAAGAATCTTTCATCGTCAAATTTATAAAATATGATATGATCCTAATGAAATGGCTACGTACTAGTACAGAGTAGGTTCCCTATTTAGATTTGTGAAGTAATGGGAATTTAGTTTTTTTTTTTTTTTTCATATGTATACATAATAGTTTGAACAATAAGTACCGAAAAACTAAGATGTTTATATCGATATTTGGCTTCACTACACGCACTATCTCAAACTTAAATATACAGTGTAAACTCTTTATAACGAAACTCAAGGGACTGAACATTTTTTGTCGTTATAGAGAGTTATCGTTATATGGAGTGAACAAAAAAACAACCAAATTAACAAGAATTTTTAATATGTATGTCTTAGATAATAAATGCTTATAAATTATTGTTTTGTAAGTTTTTGTTTGTAAGTTTCAAAGTAGGTTTACGACTGATAATACGATAAGTACTTAAGTACCCAGTATGCTTGGTCGAAGACCATCACTTCCGAGAAAACAATGCGTCATACTGCACGTGTTCAAGGCAATTAAGGATAACACAAGCTAGACCGACCTCGGATGTTTCGGAGCTTCAAAGTATTTTATTATCTGATAACATAACATAAACAATAATACCGATAATAAATATTTACTGTCTAAAAATATGAACACATTTCTTCGTAATAGAAAATGGCGTATCGCTATAACGAGTGTTTCAATATGTGGGTTTTAACGCAAACCAACCAAGTTGGGTTCATCAATTACTTCAACGTTACAGGGAGTTTATTGTTATAAAGGATAACGTTATAACGAGTTTACACTGTATTTTAAATCTATACTTATAATTATTTACAAATAAGTACCTGAAATAATTTGACGAGCAAGCATCTGTTATTAAAACGGCTAAAAGCCAATTACATTAATAAAAAATTACAAACATGACCAATTAATACATGTCACAAAATAGGAAAGAACAATAATTTAAAAAATTAATGTCATAGTAATAGGTAATAATAAAACAATTATACAGTTATAAATTATTAAAATTAAAATAAAAAGTCAATTCAAGTCATTCATTGCTATTTTCAACCGACTTCAAGAAAAGAGGACGGTTCTATGTTCCACTGTTCTTTTTTACCGACTTCCAAAAAAGAGAAGGTATAAAAAACATAAGAACAACCAAATAGAGAACCCCTTCTTTTTTTGAAGTCGGGGTAAAAATAGCTATTGAAGTGTTTTTTTATATATTTTTTATTTAGGAATAGACTTGCGTTTGACCGCCAACTCGCCTGTCATTAAGCGATGATGCGGTCTACGATGGAGCACGCTTGCCTAGAAAAAACCGATTCTCTAGTGATTTGAAGACACCCAGATTGTAACTATCAGGGAACACCCATTCAGGCAGCACATTCCACAGACTGGCAGTTCACATAATAAAAGTGAAATCAAAGCGCTTCGTATGGGTTTTCGGAATATCAGCCATAAAATATCGATTTTTCGTGCCCGTTCCGCACATCTATACAGTAATACATAGCCTGATACTTATCATGACTGTTACCCAAAGTAATATTTTACGTCATCATCATTTCAACCATAGGACGTCCACTGCTGGACATAGGCCTCCCCTATCGATTTCCAAAAGGGTCGGTTGGAAGCAGCCTGCATCCAGCGTTTTCCTGCGCTCTCTTTTAGGTCGTCTCTCCATCTTGTGGGTGGACGTTCTACGCTGCGCTTACCGGTCCGTGATCTCCATTCGAGAACCTTTGGGCCCCATCGGCCATCTGTTCTGCGTGCTATGTGCCCTGCCCACTGCCACTTCAACTTGCTAATCCAGTGGGCTATGTCGGTAACTTTCGTTCGTCTGCGGATCTCCTCATTTCTGATTCGATCTCGTAGAGAAACCCCGAGCATAGATAGCCATTTCCATAGCTCGTTGTGCGACTTTGAGCTTGCTAATGAGGCCCATGGTGAGAGACCACGTTTCAGTTCCGTATGTCATCACTGGCAACACACACTGGTTAAAGACTTATTACTAGTAGATATTTTACGTGCATGCTTGTAATTATTGCGAAGAAACCGATTCAATCGTGATTTGAAGTGCTTGTTTTTACCCCGGTATTCCCTAGAAAATCTACAGGGGCCTTACCCTCGAAAAGTTGACCCGCATAGGTGTTATTTGTCTAAACGGTATCATCAACTGATAAGCGGTAGTTATTTGATAGCCGCCCAGCTTTGCTATTTTCACGCACACACGCATAGTAACGCGGATTTTCGTTCATTCAAGTTAGACGCTTTTAAACGATGCAGCTTAAATGAGTTGGTTAATTTTAGGTACCTATCAGGTACCTACTAAAAGTTGGCTCGCAAAAGTGAAGCTAGGGGTAAGGCCCCTGGACTTGATTAACATAGGTTCGTTTATGGCCCTATTTATAACGTTAAAAATATATAAGGTAACTGAGAAGGGTACAACCCTCATAAATATCTGTCTGTCTGTCAGTGCGTCCGGGATTAATATTACTGAAACACTGCCATGTGAAATTGTGGCTTGTTTGAGATGTTGGATGATAAAAAACCGACCAATTGCTAGTCGGGCCCGCGCACTGAGGGTTCCATAACACCACATAATATATTGTTAATAACTAAAGCACAAAAAGTAGTGCAAAAAGACAACATCACGCCCAGGCGGTCACCCATCCAAGTACAGACCACGCCCGACGTTGCTTAATTTGGTAATTATGGTGAACAGAAAATTTACACTGACTCGCACTTGGCCAGTATTTTTTATTGTTATTTTACTTTAGACTGTGTACTAATCATGCAAAGTGACTCTTGTACCTATAGGTTTTGATTACCTTAGTCTTGAGCTTGACAGACAGATAGACAGACACAGACGGACAACAAAGTGGTCCTATAAGAGTTCCTAAAAAGAAGAAAAAAGAAAGAAGTTAATTGGTTATTATTGTATAAAATTTGAAATAACAATATTTATATTAATTATTAAATTAAGAACTTACATATATTATATTCTTACACAGTTTGACAAAAAAATATTTCTGATTCTAATTACTTTTCAGTTACGGAACCCTAAAAACCTATTCACTCGCGAATTAAAGACACCGAGATTGTACTTATACCCACAGAAAAGAGTTTTTTTTTTGTTTTAATAGAACGGCTATCAAGGCATTTTTGTAAGAAATTTGTTGTAGCCACTTGCAAACATATAAACCCATAGCAACTGTGTTAGCAACTGTGACGCGGAGTTCGACGCGTTGACATAAATAAGAATGTTCAATCACATATCTGTCACAATATCTGGCGACAGAGTTTCCTTCTCACTTCCGTTCTATTTACTTCTCTTTCCTGTGACAACATCCATTCAGTACCCTTAGTACAAGATTTGACAGTTTTCGAAAACTTTTTTCGTTTCCGTATTGTCCCATACATTTTAGTAAAGCGCCTCTAGCGGAAACGCGGATGAACTAAAATCGGTAGTAATCGGCAGTATAGGTTGCTTCACTCAAATACGAAAAATAGTTTCGAATAGCTTTCAGCCCAGCAATGTATGCATCAAAACGAATACGAAAAAAGTTTTCGAAAACTATCAAATCTTGTACTAAGGGTACAGGCAGCACATTCCATAGTCTAGCGATTAAATACCGCTATAATTAGAACGCTATTAATAGAAATGAAGCGTGCTTATCAATAATTTCAGTAATATTGTCGTATGGTATCTCGTGGATTACAATAATCACTTCCTGCGAAAGCGTGTTTGCTTCTGAGTAATTGAGACGATAAATGGTACAGTCAGACACATCATTGTACTAGCTTCCACTGTACAGTCTTTTTCTTCTTAGTCGTCAACTCTTGTCAGAGTGGTAGTGGTTGCGTGGGTGCTTCGTGAAAGCTCTTCACTGCTAGGGTTGCCATTCGTCTGGGTTTCCCCGGATTTGTCCTAGTTTAGAGGGCATCCGGGGATGATCAGGGCGGGGTTTCATTTGTAGTCCGGGTTTAAAATTATACGGATTCTATCGCGCAAAGAAACTCCAAGCATAGCTCTCTCCATTTCCCGTTGTGTGACTCTGAGTTTTTCCAAAAAGCCAACAGTTATGGACCACGGCCGCCCGCGACACACGCACTGTGCCCGCACGCCGCGATTTTACACTATGTTTAAAAAAACCTGTTTACATGTCCGGGTTCTGAAAATCCGGGGTTTTCACGCGTCTTGTCCTGGTTGCCAAATTTTAGATAAGGCAAACCCTATTCGCTGCTCCCCAGGGCTCTGGGCTGGATTTGATACCTTGCCTGCTTTTTTATTTTTAACCGACTTCCAAAAAGGAGGAGTTTATCAATTCAACTGTTTTTTTTAATGTTTGTTACTTCAGAACTTTCGCCTGGGTGAACCGATTTTGATGAGTCTTTTTTTATTTGAAAGCTGGTGATAACCGTGTGGTCCTATTTCAATTTGGTTCAGTTCTGTAATTTTTATGAAGTCGGTTTTTTACATTGATAATTATTTATCTCGAAAAAGTTCGCGTTGGTTCGCGAGTTGGTGGTCACAACTCGCCTGTTGGTAAGCGACGATGTGGTCGAAGATGAAGCACGAAGACTTAGAAAATAAGTATTCACTCTTGCCTTGAAAAGGACTACATTATATCTCTCAGGAAACAAGGAAGCTGGCAGGTTGTTCCAATCCTTGGCCGTATGGATTAGAAACGTAGAATCGAAACGTTTGGTACGTATCCAAGGAAAGTCCACAATGTATGGGTGGTAGTGGGCCGATTTCCTACTTGCCCTGTAGTAGAAAGGGGATGGTAGGATAAGGTCCTAGAACTAATGAAGATTGGACTGATTTTAATTAATGGAGATGATTGAGTGTTTGAGTTCCATTGATGGTTTAGATTAACAATTAGACCCGGTAGGTGGACCTGGTGGCTGGCACGAGTGAAACTGCGGGACACAGCTAGTTATTTAACAAATACCTGTGACCACGAAGAAAGTGTAACTGAACTGAAAAGTGAACTGTGAAAAGTGAATATTTTTAATATGTACATAATTATCACTCAACATCCTCATCATCATCCAGAAGACGTCCACTGCTGAACATAGGCCTCCCCCTTTGACCTCCACACTGAACGACATCCTGCCATCTGCTAGGATGCCCGCGACTCTCACAATGTCGTCGGTCCATCTAGTGGGAGTCCTACCTACGCTACGTCTTCCGGTTCGTGGTCTCCACTCAAGAACCTCTCTTCCCCATCGAAAAATAATAATAATCACTAAAACCGAAGAATTTATTCATACAATCATGTTAAAAATATCCCTGTACAGATAATGCACGAAGCTTATTGTACCTAATCAAGATTATTCCAGACCATTTTGAAATTTTGAGAGATATTAATTCTGTATCATGTAATTCTAAGCTGCTTTGTAATTCAAAAATGAGATCAAAGGAGTAAACCAAGAAGTTGGTAAGCTGAAAGGAGGCCATTAAGGGGATATATTGTAGTGGTAGGACTCTTTGCAGGGGTCCGCCTGGGGAAGTACCACACCTTTGCCAGTTATTCAACCGCCTAGAAGTAGTGTGCAAACACTACTGTGTTCCGGATTGAAAGGCAACGTCTCCAGCGAAATTACAGGGCACACAGAGATTTGACATCTTTTATCTCGGGGTTACGAGCGCAGTGCATTGCCATCTAGGGTTTTGAACTGTTGAAATTCAAAATTCTGAGTGGCGTTGACCTGTTATGGGCAAGCGTGAAGAGCCATCAGGCGAACGACTTCGCTCGCCTCGTCACTCAGTATCATAAAAAAAAGTTTATTTTTATTGCCTAAAAAGAATTCCTGGTCGCTTGAAACTGTTTTTGTGCTGATAACTGAATAAACTTTATTTCAACTTATTCACAGGTCTAGCACGGACATTTGGAAGGAATTGGTAGAGCCGAAGCCAACACCAAGAGGCCCATTAAACTTATTAAAATCATTTTTTTGCAAGATAATTATCAATATAAAAAAACGACTTTATAAAAATTTCAGAACGGCACCAAATATGCGCCCTCTATCCCATAGCGCGTGCATTAATTAGGCACTATCGGGTTTAGAGAGCGCATGCCTGATTTAGTACTGAGGTGTTCCGACAGATGTCTCTTATAATATTTTTTGTGTGGAAATGACTTTTTAATTGTTACTTACATTGTAAAAAAAATAAAACAGTAGAACTGGACTAAATTTAAATGGGACCAAACAGAAAGCACCATCTTTCAATTAAAAAAATAATCACCAAAATCGGTTCACCCAGTCGAAAATTCTGAGGTAACAAACATAAAAAACAGTCGAATTGATAACCTCCTCCTTTTCGGTAGTCGGTTAAAAATAAGCACTTCGGATTAATGGGTCTTCAATAGTTTTAAAACCTGGGTATTTTCAAGTCGCGAGTAAGTTTTTCGCTGTGGGTTTTTCTGTTTGCATGAACTAATGCTGTTATGTGTTAACTTGACTCGAAGCACCTACTTACCTACATTATGATCTATTGAGTAAAATAACAAGAATCGTAATTCCTTATTCATAAGTAGCTAGGTTTTACCAGCAATTTTCCTGTTTTCCTGCATTCTAATTTCTTAGGTTTGGGTTATGTTACGGGCAAGCGTGACGCTTACCATCAGGCGACCGACTTACTTGTCTTCTCACTCAATAGCATAAATATAATTATCATATAAAAACAGACTTCAAAAGTTGTAAATACGCAATTTCGTTTACTAGGATAACATAACTTTGATAAAGTTATTTTGATTGAATAACCTAACTATCTGAACCGATTTTAATGAAATTTGTGGAACCAATCTGATATTATATATCCTTTATATTTTTGTTATCGGTTTACGAATGACGGAGTTCTAGTGTTACAAACATAATCCTTTTTTGAAGTCGGTAAAATATGCAAACGCATCAAACACAATTTCTTAATTGTTTAATATAAATCCTTCAGAATAAGAATGTAACTTTGGTAAAAATAAATAAATTACAATAGATTTTATAAAAAATAGACATCTAAAAAGGTCTGATGGGGTCCGGACGGACGGATAGGTGGGCCATATGGAATTAGGGACTGAGCAGATCTAATTTATTTCTGCAGGTTTTCCCCGGATTAAAAGCACCCAGTGTTTAAAATAAGGGCGGATATCCATCAAAGGTTTGCGAAGCTAGGCTGGATTGAACTATGTTCTTTTCAAACATGACATGAAGGAGGAAATATATGCGTTTAACCCCTCATTAATAAACGTAGAGTAGCCTCGGAACAGATACTCTTACCCCCATATTAATAAACGTAGAATAGCCTCGGAATAGTTTAGAACACCGACTTTTATCTTTTTCGATCGAGTTCAAAATTTGAAAGAAAGAAAAAGACAAAACACAGCTTAGGTAACTATTCCAAGTCTACTCCACGTTTATTAATAAGGGGGTTAGGGTTTAGGGGCTAGAGGTTGTGTTTTGTGTGTATGATGGTATTTTAAGCGACTACAATAAAGGAGAGGGTTAATATTTTTTTTTTGTTTGATACCTCGAATTTCCTTTATTTATTGATTTCGATATGACAAATTCTTTTTTTATACGAAAGAATATTAATATACTTACTCTCAGATTGGTCCCATATAAATTTCATCAAAATCGGTTCGCTAGTTACTAAATCAAAATAACTGGGGAAGATATGTCATCCAAGTATGGTCGGTTTTTTTTAAATTGATTACCTATTCTTTAACTTTCATTGTTTTTATGTTTAGGCCAAATCTTGGTAACTGAATATGTTTGGTTCTAATTAATTTTGCTGAAATTTTGCATACATACCAAGCTAATAAAAGACAATGTGGCCTACTGATTTTTTCAAGTTGGCGTCAAAAAACCAACTTACCGTTCCGTTATACTTTTTTTGGTTAAATCCTCAGTATAATTTGTTAACACGCTACCTGTCGGGATTTTCACGAACTGCTTTAACTTTGTAGTCCATTTAGTAAACAAGTATTTGAATGGCAGCTGTAGAAATTTTTACAATCTTTTTTCAGTGGGTATGCAAACTAAACCCAGGTTTTCCGTGCTCTACGGGCGTTTTCAAGCTTTTCCGCTAGGTGGTGACATAATACATTGGCGCCTTTTTGGGATACTTTTCTTGACTGTTCCGATAGATGTCACTAGTTATTTTGTAACAACCTATGCAGGACGCTATTAATTAAACTTTTTCCGTTTGCATTTAGGTTATCACTTCACTTGCGCGTTCACTTGCTTGCAGAATAGACCGGCTGTACTTATGTCCAAGAACTTCATATGTTCAAACACAAGACATTCATCAACATGCACTAAGCTAGCATGGTAGACTCTGGCCCATGCATCATTTCTCTCTCTCTCTCTCTGAGAGAAGGGGCCTTACCCCTAGCTCGAAAAGTTGACCCGCATAGGTGTTATTTGTCTAAACGGTACCATCAACTACGATAAGCGGTAGTTATTTGACAGCCAGCAAGCTTTGCTATTTTCACGCACGCACGCATAGTAAAACGGATTTTCGTTCATTCAAGTTAGACGCTTTTAAACGATGCAGTTTAAATGAGTTGGTTAATTTTAGGTACCTATCAGGTACCTAATAAAAGTTGGCTCGCAAAAGTGAAGCTAGGGGTAAGGCCCCAGGTCTTCGTCCCATCAGTGGGGACATGATAAGCTGAAATGATGATGATATTGATAAAGTGAAACGAATATAAACCGTGCCAGAATAAAGTTGCCGCGTTCATTAAAATTAATAACGAAGGTACTCTATTTTATCTACTTTTTTAACTAGGTATGATAACATACCATATAAATATGAAAGAGTAGCTTTCATAAAATCATAATGAATAGATGCCGCCCTAATTTATTATTTGGTACGTAATAAAATAATTGATGCCCTTGTACTCTATTGTTTACGGTTTCCACCTATCTATTGATTATTAAAATGTGAACGTTAGATATTCGCCTGCTTGTATATTATAATTAATTAATATCACAGACTGGCATACTACGACACAATTTTTTTCTTCTATGGTTAGTCGATACCGCTAAAGATAATAGAGCTGGCTCATTCCTCGCCCAGTCAATTTGTTTGGCTTGACAAATTAACGCTAATTCAGCGTTCCATCTAAGTACGTACTTCATATTGATTTCTAGTGTTCAAGGTATTTTTTCTTATAACTTAAACAATGCATTCAGAATGCATGCACGGGAGAGAAAATATAATATTTTCACTCTTTCTCTCCCGTTGGTCAGACGGTGGTTCGTCAGCCAAGTTGAGGTGTCTGTTACGGCTATAATAGTGCTAACAGACGTGTGGGTTAGTAGACGAGACGGGAGAGAAAGAATGAAAATATTATATTTTCACTATTTCCCTCCCGTTGGTCCGGTCAACACAAACCACACATCAGCAACGTCAGTTAGCTACTTGACGAGTTTTACAAGTACCTACATTCATGTCAAAAATATAATTAGTGCTTAGATACGTACTTACCGTACCTACAGAGACAGCTAGAGAAAAAAAACAAAACAAAATTCTTTTATATGATATCCTTTTTCTGATCACGAGTTTCCCTGTTACCTACCTTTTCAAGAATTGGCTGATTCGATCTTAATAATATATTCTAAAGAATACCTACATCATGTCATGTGGAATACGTCATGCGTAAAATTGAAATTATTTTATTCCACGTAGTATTTTATATTATAGAATTACAGCAAGAGTGTGTGACATGAAAATAATATTATAGTCTAAGATCCGGCTGCAGAATTACTTCGGTCATCGAGTTTTTGCTTAAAACCAAATTTTTACGCATATTTATGATTATTTACGGAATATTTACCGTGGTAAGTTTGTGGCGGGAGCTCATCCCACAACCTTACCACTGTTTTGCACTTACCTTATCGTGTTTTGTGTATGTTAGTTTGTAGTTAGAACAATAAAAAGGTTATCTATCTATCTAAATACCCCGTAAATAATAATATAACTATAGTGAACAACCGTGATAGTTTAAAAAAAAGAATATTATTTCAAAAACAATTTAATTTTATACATTATAATAAACAAAAATAAGTACATTCAGTTTGTAATAAAATTTATTAATATACTGGAAAAAAGATGTCATCCAAGTAACAGAAAAATAATAATAAAAAAACATCATAGAAAAATTTCATAATTTACCTAATACATTAACTAAGCTAACTTAAATGTATCTAAGTAAAATCATTTGTTTACAATTATATTATAATACACTGGACCATTTAATAAATGATTATTCATTTTAATAAATAGTAGAAGAGATCTTTGAAATAACTTTTATAATAGTACATTATGCACTAAGGGAATAAAGCAGTGTCTTTGCGGGCGGCATATTGAACCCTGAGTGTAACGAGGGACTGTAGAGTTTATAATAGAGTCCTGAGTGAAGCAAGGGGTTCAAGCTGCCCAAGACGAAGTCAGGCTTTATTCCAGAGGAGCATACTCTACTTTTCACACCTTAGGTATTGAAGACAAGGTGATATTGTGACAGATGTCATTATGACTGAAAGAAGGTTACTTGTCTAACCTTGCGCTTTGGGGACATAGCATTTTTGACTCACAGTATGAGACTAGACATTCAGGAAATTGGGCGTAGAAGTAAATTAGACATTCAGGTAATTAGACTATGTAAACCTCAACCGTATATTAAGTTCTGTCATGTAAAACCATCGAAATCGTCATTACTTTGTAGACAGATACCAACTATACTTAGTTATTTATAGAATTATTTATCTTATTGATGTAAAACTACTATTATTTTATGTAGTTACCACGGACGTACAAGATGGCAGCACTCATCAGACTAACTTACAGGCTTTCAGGCCGTCTTAAAACATTACCTACTAAGACAATAATCTTAACAAAGAAAACAATACAGTGACTTAGTACACAGAAAAGAGAAGTAAATGGAACGGAAATGAGAAAGAAAATCTGTCGCCACTCACCAGGTATTGTGACATAAATAAGAATGTTTATTCTTATTTATGTGTGACATAAATAAGAATGTTCATTCTTATTTATGTCAACGCGTCGAATTTCGCGTCACAGTTGCTAACACAGTTGCTATGGGTTGATATGGATGCAATAAATTTCTGACTAAAATGCCTTGACAGCCGTCCTAATTTAAACAAACAAAAATTTTCTTTTCTGTGCCTTAGTACGACCACTTTCGAAAAAGTTATCGTTACGTACACGATAGCAAAATGTATGAAAAATTGAACAGCGCCTCTATCAGACGTGAAAGGAGACTTAATTTTTCATACATTCGCTGTCGTTTACGTAACGATAACTTTTTCGCAAGTTCTCGTAATAACCCCCACTGGTATTCCAAAGTGAAACCAGATTTACAATAATATAGACAGTGACGTCATATTTACACTAATAATACACAGTGACGCCATATTTACATCTGTATATATATACACAGTGATATCAAACTGTTATTTAATGGCTCCAAATCGCAAGCTTCCTGCGTAATTTTCGACGTCAGCCGGGCTATCATGCGCACCGCAACAACATTTTGTCGCCTCTTATTATCGTGCCAAAGCGAATAGGCGTATATGAAACCGTAGGCACCTTGTTGCGTTCTCGCTCGACAAAGTGACGATAAGATTTTGTCGCAGTTCGCATGCTAGCCTTGCAGGTTTCCATAAAATGCACAGTGATCCCTTATAGCCATAACAGACGTATCTAACTTGGCTGACGAATCGCCGTCTGACCAACAGGAGAGAAAGAGAAATAAAAAAAAATCTCCCGTTGATTGGACGGCGGTTCGTCAGCCATGTTGACGTGTCTGTTATGGCTCTTATAAGATTTGTACAAACACGCAGTGACTCCAGATTTACACTTGGTATCAAACTGTTATACAATAGAATAGTTATAAAATCACAAGTATTTTTCGTAATATTTGACTTGAGATTTATATTAAATACGCAGTGATACCTTATAATATTTATACTAACACAGACACACAGTGACTCTAGAATCCAGATTTACACTTGATATACACGGTGATATCAAACTGTTATACATATGACTGGCACCAAATCGCAAGCTTTCTTCGTTAACTTTGACGTCAGATTTACATTAAATACACAGTAACGTTAAACAGCTAGAAGTGAGTGATCTGACATAATGTTGCATGACCTGTGCACTTACTATTAG
The DNA here is from genome assembly GCA_949125355.1 of Agriopis leucophaearia. NCBI lineage: Eukaryota > Metazoa > Arthropoda > Insecta > Lepidoptera > Geometridae > Agriopis > Agriopis leucophaearia. The sequence continues at coordinate 9,802,054 of OX421284.1, read as the reverse complement.
CTTGCAAAACTTCTTTTTACAAGAAAAAGCGACGAGACTTTTATTGAACGTTAGACTTACAGTATCAATGTTTCACTAATTCACAATTACGTCAGATTTACAGTAACATTATAGTAACATCAGATATACGCTGTGGCGTCATTGCGTTAGAATAGCGTGTATTCATGGCCTGAGCGCTTACTATCACGACTGATCAGCTCACAAGACTTCATGCAAGTTGTCATGCAGTGCATGTCGTCATGTGTTAGCTGCTGAAGTTTTTATTGTATATTAGCTGACCCGACAAACATTGTCCTGTCTTACATCGTCGTTAAGTTTTCTTTCCGTACGAACCTAAACAAAACTTACGTTAATAAAACTTTGAAAAAAAGTTGAGTGAAATCGATAAAGTCGTTTTCAAGTTATGGCGTGACCAAGGTAAAAAGGTATCCATTTATATATGTATAGATTTACGCCAGAATTACAAAATAACAATGGCAAAATCGCTTTGTTTGATTCCACTTTTATTGTGCGAACTGCTTGTCTGTGGACTGCGCTGCCTGAATGTGTGTTCCCCGTTAGTTACAATATGGGTCTCTACAAATCGCGAGTGAATTGGTTTCTTCTAAGCAAGCATGCTCCATCGTAGACCGCATCATTGCTTAACATCAGGCGAGGAGGCGGTCAAAAACACGCATATAAAAAAACAGACGCTGAATAACATAACATATTTTTCACTAGACGTAGCAATTTATCTTTATCTTTTTTGTACAAGATTTCGCCATTGTTCTTTGACAAATTGTCAAATTGCAGTCGAACCACTAAAACATAGTGGTTCGCTACAGTTATATGATTATTTATGGGATATTTACCGTGGTGAAGTTGTGGAAGGAGCTCCCGATATTTCGGCGCAGACATTTCGGAAGACTCTTCCCGTGAACATGGTGCATGTAACAGCGCCGAAATATCGGGAGCTCCTTCCACAACCTTACCATGGCAAATATCCCGTACATAATCATATAACTGTAGTGAACGACCGTGATAGTTTAAAACATAGTGGTCCGGCTCACATGTCCATGACGTGAGCGCTGACTATCTAACGCCACCAGCTCGCATGGCTTCTTATAGGTAGTAAGCCGTGTTAGGGTGCTTGAGTTTTCGTGTGGTGTGGCGACGGTATAACAACAGAAAGCTCGGCGAAACTCGCGACGGAATTTACCTGGATCAAAAGATATTATGAGATGCCTGTTTTAAAAGAGTCTTTTTTGCATAAAGATATAAAGACAATGCCACCAAGCAGTGATGTGATAAGGTGGCGTGTCCAGTGCGAAAGCATCTGGGTCTCGATTTTTGATAGTTTCGCACAAAAATAACATGCGAAATAAAAGATTTTCAATTCACAAAAAGCAATTTCGGATGATGTGATGATGTTGAAGATGTTCAAACCGCCTGAAAGATCATCCACATATCATAGATCGGTGGAAATCGCACACTGTTTTTACGCGTTCCTTTTTGCCTTACACCTGCAATTTGTGGAATGAGCTCCCTTCCCTCCCCTCCCTCCTACGGCATTTCCGAGTAGCTTTAATATGGGGTTCTTCAAAAGGGCTGTTAATAGATTCTTTAAGGGTCGGCAACATATCTGTGATGCCCTTGGTGTTGCAGGTATCCATAGGCGACGGTGATCGCTTACTATCAGGCGGCCCGTCTGATGCTTGCCAACTATGGCTTAAAAAAAGTACTTGTCAACTGATGTTGGCAAGAAATTTGTGGCCCTTATTTTTTCAGATCAAGTGACTTTGGAAGCTTTTTCTGCCACCAATCGCTTGTATTTTTCTGGATTCTTACGAGATACTATTTTTAGAGCTTGGGGATTGTCTTAAGACCTTCAAAGGTCTTTGGGAAGTGTAACTTTTTATGTTAGTGTAAGCTTATATTTTAACCGACTTACAAAAAAGAGGAGGTTCTCAATTCAAAAGTTTTTTTTTTTAAATATTTATGTTACCTCAGAACTTTCGACTGGGTACTGATTTTGCCGATGCTTCCATTTCAATTTGGTCCAGTTCTGACATTTTTGTAAAGTCAGTTTTTTATATTGATAATTATGTTTAGTTAATAAAGTCACATGCCCGATAAAAAAAAGATATTAAAACCGTCATTACAAAAAATTTGAATAAAAACGCCTTGGGTGGAACATGGTATACCTACATGTAGGTGCGCCGAAATATCAGGAGCTCTATTCACAACCTTATCACGGTAATTATCCTCTTAGTTATAATATAACTTTAGTGAACAACCGTGATAGTTTAAAACAGTGTTTTATTCTGTTTTACAGGTACAGTACGCGCAAGCTAACTTGACCACAGTGACGTTGGCGCAGATGGCTGCGCAGTTCGCTATTTTTGCAGCTTAGCGCGGGTTGTACGTGCGTACAGTTCAAAATGCCTATATTCATTCTGGCCATGTTCTAGGGCACATAATTTAGTGTTTATAATCTAAACTAAGTTAAACGCAATATTTAAGTAAATGTCCTTGTAATATGTAAGTCTTACTGAAATAAATAAACTTAAAAGCTAGCTTGCGCGTACTATACATACAATGTTTAAAGTGTTAACCCATTAAAAAACTGATGATAAGTTCTGATAACTCACCACTCATGAAGTTGTAGATAAGCGGGTTGATAGCCGAGTTGGCATAGCACATCACGTGAGAGATCAGCGCCAGGATAGTGACCACATCGTTCTGTTCCATGATAGAGGTGTATCTGAGAAAATTATGAGAATTCCGTGTTATGTTTGGCCTTTTAAAATTGAAGGAATCGTTCCAAGATACTGCTCTCAAAAAAACAGCTTAAAAGTTAGGTGTTCAAGCAGTCTTTTATGAAGAGGATGCAAAGAGGCCGAATAAACGGCATCATGTACTGCTAGAGTAACAGAAAAGCGAAATTCTCGGGTCCCAAAAACGCTCAGAAGAACAGTCTTTTATCTTAACGCAAATACGGTAAGTAAGACTGTCTTTGTCTGACACACAACACACACACTCAAACACACACACACGCACACACATCTACACTAATGAACTAACTTAATAGTCCAAGCACATGCAAAAAAATACGACAAGGTCGTCCGGATCAGGAGACTGAAATAGACTTATCCAGACTCATTTAGACTGGATGTGTTCGCACCAGGCACGCTACCTAACCATATCTCCCTTGTTGAATGACCTGAGGTTAAAATCGACAATTTGCTTTGTTAGTTAGTTAATTATTTACAAAAGAAGCTATTAAAAGCGTGTTGATAAAAAAATAATACCGACCTTAGTATGCAGAGCAGATGAACCGGGAAGTAGCAGACTGCAAACATGACGACCACGGCGGCAAGCATCTTGGCAGCTTTCCGACGCGACCGAAGCTGAGCTGGAAATATAATAAAATAGGGTATCTTTAAATAATCTTCATAAGGACAAAATTCCGCGGCGCGCATGGTAACTTCGCTGGACTCAGGCGGCCTTGTCTCCCATGATCCTAAATTCCTTTACGGCGTTAAAGCAGAAACATACTAGTGTGATAAATCACAATCCAGTTCTCACTTTTCAACAATTTATTCATAATTTATATTACTAAGCAGTATTCAATTTTAAGCCAACATGCTTTTGCTATGAACGTTCAAGCTAGTTCAACCTTTTGCCAACCTCTTACATCATTACGTTATTCCTACCCCTACACAATCGTTCTTGGATCGCACTATTGCCGAGACTACCGAGTCAACACCTCTTCTACCGGAATTTTAATAAAAAGATTTCGTCAAATTAGATACCAAATGATTTAAGGTGATGACGATGATGACGTTTCACGTTTGGCGGGAAAATCAAATTTCAAACAGTTTTTTGTTCTTTTAGCTAGGCCGGGTAATATTGTAAAATGGCATAGTGTTTGCGCAAATAATTTGTTGTTCTTTACATTATCATGTACAGTTTTATCAGTAACTCACCATATTACTTACATTTGTCAATAAACCGTTTGAAACACCAAAAAATTGTTCATTGACAAATGTATGTAATAATGTGCATTAGAGATAAATAGTTTTACATGATAATGTAAGTAAAGAATAATTTCAATTTTCGCAAACATCATGATCGTTTACAATAATTACCCGGCCTAGCTACAAGAACAAAAAACTTCAAAATTTGAATTTCTCGCCATACGTGAATAAATAATACCTTAAATCCAAGAAATCATAAAGTTACGATTGAGATAATATGTACTTAGAAATCATGACACTAGAGATTCGTCAAAGAAACATTTTAGTGCCTAGTATTGTTATTCGTTGTCCAATAATTACTTTAGCCTAAGAGCCTGGCCAGTTTTTGGTGAAAGAGATTGTCAAATAATACAAAAAAAAAGTTTTTCTGGATCCACTTCTCCAAAATATATCAACATGAAAAATGCTTTAAAATATTTGCGTTGTTATTCCAGACATTGCCTAATCTTTATAAGTTTTTTAAATTAATTATTTTATTTATAATTCCCACTTAAGGTTTTTTCTTATGTTTAAAATATGCGAGTGAAATAGCTGTGGCAGAAATTAACATCTAAGGTGCACTGGCGTCTAGCACTCGAATCATAATCTCACCAGACTCCAGTTAAAAGAACCATCGATTCATTAGCTATAGAACCTATATTTCCATCCCCACATCGCTACAAATCGATAACATTCAACATCCAGAAAAAGATTGACATTACATTTTTTCAATCACTTTACAGGTGACGTCAGCCTCAAGAAATGTTACCAGTACCGAAAATAACACGCACACGTCAGTCGCATAAAAAACTCGTAAATATTGATAGATGGCATTTTATGAATGTTACGAATCAATCGAAATGGAAAAAAAATATTAAAAATTATGCCATAGGTAGCAAAATAAGCTACCGTGTCGCCTAATGGTAAGCGACCACCGTCGCTTATGGATATACCCACAGAAAAGAGAAGTAAATAGAACGAATATGAGAAGGAAACTCTGTCGCCAGGATTGTGACAGATAATTGATTGAACATTCTTATTTATGTCAAAGCGAACTCCACGTCACAGTTGCTAACACAGTTGCTTTGGGTTTATATGGGTGCAAGTGGCTACAACAAATGTCTTACAAAAATGCCTTGACAGCTGTTCTATTTTTTTTTTCTGTGGACACACCTGTAACATCAGCATCACATATAGTTTGCTGACCTAAGAGGGCTTACAGCCCTTTAGAAGAACCTCTGCAACGCCGTAGGACACATCCACACAGAGCATTCGCAGGGCTCAGGCACGCCATTTCAACCAATCTTTGATTTTTCGCTTCCAATCCCTCCACTGAATCTCTGGGTACGTTTGTTGATACGTGGTCTCCACTCTAGAACACGTCTACCCCAACCGTAATCAGTAGCCTTAGTACGAGCACTTGCGAAAAGGTTATCGTTAAGTAAACAATAGCAAAATGTATGAAAAATTGAACAGCGCCTCTATCGGACGTAAAAGGAGACTGTTTTTTTTCATACATTTGATAAATTTTTCGCAAGTTCTCGTACTAACCCCACAGTTCTGCGACAGATTTAACCAGCCATTGCCACTTCAACTTGCTAATAAGCTGAGCTACGTTGGTAGCTTTAGTTATCTGATGAATAAATTTATTCCGGATACGATCCCTCAGAGAAACGCCGATCCTTTCCGTAGCTCGCCGAGCGACTCTGAACTTGCAGACCGGGAAATGTTCACGTTTCGGGACCGACAATAAAAAAATGTTTTTGTTTAAATTAGAACGGCTGTCAAGGCATTTTTGTAAGAAATTTGTTGTAGCCACTTGCACTCATAAAAATAGCAATTGTGACGCGGAGTTCGACGCGTTGACATAAATACGAATGTTCAATTAAGGTTCTGTCACAACCAGGCGACAGATTTTCCTTCTCATTTTCGTTCTATTTACTTCTGTTTTCTGTAGTCACGACGGGCAGAACGCACAGGTTAAAATATTCTTCGCGGAATGGGTGACGAAAAGATGCGTGAAGTTTCTCGAATGCTGCCCAGCTCAATAGTAAGCATTCTTTTTTTGGCCTCACTTTCAAAATGTATATATTTCTAACCAGTCGATGCTACGTCAAAATTAGCTCGGCCACTGTTTAACCAAGACATTAGACCTTGTCATAATATTTGTACAAAAGTTACTCGATATAGCTTATGAATCATGCCCAACCTCAGAATACAGAAAGACCAACATTGGAATACTTTATATTATACCATCAGCATACTGCGGTTTCACGCGCGCTTTTCAAGTTTTTTTTTTTAATACGTTAGCTATTTTATATTTTATCGCAAACGTAAAAAAATTGTAGCCTTATCGTTTCCTACTATATTTAACTTTTTTTTTTAATTATAATTAGGCTTGCGTTTGACCGCCAGCTCGCCTCATGTTAAGCGATGATGCGGTCTACGATAGAGCACGATTCTAGAAGGAACCGATTCACTCGTGATTTGCAGACACCCAGATTGTAACGACCGGGGAACATCCATTCAGGTAGGGCATTCCACAGACTAGCAGTTCGCATAATAAAAGTGGAATCAAAGCGCTCCGGTTTGCGGAATATCAACAATAACAATAATTTTTCGTGCCCGCTCTGACAGTCCGATAGAAAAATGGGCAAGAGGGAATCAGATCATCCGATGCACATGCACTCTTCGAAATGTATCCGATAAAAAAAAAAAAAAAAATGACTTGTTTGACTATACCTAATCATCATCAAGATCATCGAGGCGGTCATTCCATCCTTACGTCGTGAACTTCGGTAAAGTCCGTACGCAGCGATTCCAAAATATCTTCAACTGCACAGGAATGGAATGCGCTCCCTTGCTCGGTGTTCCCTCGGTGGTCTCTTCAAGACAAGAGTGAATAGGCACCTCGTGGGCAAGCGTGCTCTTCTTAGACCACATCGCTTACCATCAGCTGAGTTGCGATCAAACGCTAGCCCATTTCATCATAAAAAAAACCTAATACGATATGAAAATATTTCAATACTTGACATAGGCAAATGCTTAACATGTGCGATGTCAATATCCTCTCAAGAGGAAAGAAGAAACTTACATTTCTCAGCGGGTGCCAGTTTAGTGGTGTCAGCTTGTCCCGGAATCTTGTCTGAGTGCCACAGCACCTTCACTATGTGGTAGTAAGCCACAGTCATCAGCAGTAGAGGCACTCTGAAAACACACACGGAAAAATTAAGAAATTTATGAAAAAAAAACTTTTTTTTCAGTCAGGCTAGTTAAAAATAACCTTGCATAAGAACCAAAAGTAAAAGTACCTACCTACACTGAGATAATGTCAGTAGGTACGTCAGTTCGGATATTAATTAAATCTGACGTTATAAACATTCTTAGCAAACTTTTAGTAGTGCTAGTAGCAAACTAGCAATTAGTCTGGAATTAATCACAAGAGTTGATTGCTTACTCTAAAACTTCATAACAAAATAGTGTACGAGATTCACAGTACATTCTAACGCGATGAGTAGCCATCTATCGTTTTGTGTTACATAAATAAACTGGCCAAGCACGAGTCAGACTCGCGTACAGAGGGTTCCATCACCACAAAACACAATAAATGTCAATTTAATAAACCTACATCAAAATTAGTGATTTTTTCTCACTTTTGTGAGTATGTATTTTATTTTCAATAACTTAAATAAGATTCCAATAATAATAATAAAAAAACGACATTAATACCTAACTAATAAACTAATCTATTAAACCGCTACCAGTGGGAATCGTCCCCAAAATGCTGGCCCCATTACCACGTTGTATGGCAATGCTCACTCTTTGAGCAAAGTAGAGGCCAGCATTCTGGTCACGAGTTGCATCGACCAGACGTGATGATATATCTTTGAATATTTTCAAAATTAGTATAATATTCAATTTCGATTCCGTGAAAAACTTAATAAGGTCGTCCAAGTAAGCGAATGTTCCTGTTATAACTTGGTAATGAATAGAAAGTCACCGACTCGAAATTGGCAATTATTTATTATTTGTTGGTATACTTCAGAGTGTATACTGGGAGAGGGTTCTTAAGGGCTGGGTTAATGAATATCCCTTCGAAATTTAACCAATTCTAAACTAAGTTTTACTTGGCCATAATTCCAAGTGGACCTAAGTAAATTTAACTTGGCAGTGTTACAAAAACTTGTCTGGTGTAGTTAGTTTCCACAGAGCTTTTTACCATTATAGACACCGCAAATTTATGTTTTTATATTTATCGGGACTTGTCACGCAATATTAAAACGAAAGCGAGCGTCGAGCGAAAGGTATCTATTTTAACCTATATTTAATATTGCGCGATAAGTCCCGATAAATATTAAAAACATGTGTTCAAATCGCGAAAGTTATGTGTTCAGACCGCAAATTTACCTATTTTGCATGTCTGTGGCCTGTCTTAAGTTGGATCAATGCTCCAACTAGCATGATTTAGTTTGATCTCCGTCTCGTCTCAAGGCCCTCTTTTCGCACTTTTAGCAATTTTGGTCAATCTAGTTTTAGTTTGTTAACTTCAATGGTTAGCTTAATATTATAAAAAATGGTGTCATATCGAAATTTAAGATTTTATTTAGGAATCTGCGAAAACAGAAACACGGTTAAAGATATATATCTTTAGTAACATAAAAAAGGAAAGTTTAATATTTTAATATTTTATGTTACTGGGTTACGAGACGAACGAAGTCGCTCGCCTGATGGCTCCTCACGCTTGCCCATAACAGCACAAGGAAACTCAGAATTTTGAATTTCAACAGTTCAAGACCCTGGATGACAATGCTGACAAATGAAAATGATGACAAAAAACCCTGTGGCATTTCCGAGTAACTATAATATTATGGGGTTCTTCAAATTAAGGGTCAGCAACACAGAATACATAGAGTACAAGTACAGAAGGTTCACTCCGCAAAAGCATTTAAATAAGTAGCGACTCTTACTACCACACAATAAAGTCCAATTCAGGACATAGGAGCGCTAACTATACCTAGACATAGGAGCGCTATATTAACCTAGATGTTGCCTATCTGTCTTTCGCGTAAGTCTTGTCGCGTTATCTCTGTCTACCGTGCGGCAGCGGGCACGGCAAGTCCGACTAGTCGACTACTTGTAGCTTTATTCCTTAAAGTGTGGAGTGCGCCAGGCCTGTCAGCAACATATTAATCTGTGATACCCCTGGTGTTGCAACTATGTATAGGAGACAGTGATTGCTTACCATCAGGCGGCCCGTCAGCTTGTTTGTCACTTTTTCCATTAAAAAAAAACTATGAACTACATATCTTGTCTTACAATTTGACGTGCTCGTGGTATCTACGCTTATAAAACGCTGTGATAGTTTCTCTTAATATTCTGTCTGTCCTCGTGAACTCTATTGGTATATTTCAGTAATTTACTCGTTAATTTGTTTTCTAGGCAGGTTTCGCACCGTGACATGTAAATATAAGTAGGCTTAGGCTAACGTTTACAAGGCTACCCAGAACGGTACTAACTGAAAGAATATCATTGCTCTAATTATTATAAACGAATTCTTTATACAACCATGACATCGCGAAAAGAAATATCTGGTAATTAATTTCCTAAATTACAAATAAAAAAATCTATGGAATTGCTAATTTTTTTCGGGTAGGTTGCTTGAAAAAGACCACTTAAAAGCGTTAAGTACGAATAAAAAAACTATGGAACTGCTGTTTTTTTTTCGGAATGGTTGCCCGGAAAGACTACAAAGTGGTAGCCTGTTAAAGGCCTAGATAATAGTTTAATTGAATGTGTAATGTATCTGTTTTCTTTTTACATTATCATGCGTTTTAGTAAAAATTATCTTATAAATCCTAAAGTGACCATTTCATACATATAGTTGGCTATCAATTTAAAAACCGACTTCACAATTAGTAACACGCAATTTCGGTTTCTTACATGGCAATAATTATTACGTTGTCAAAGTAAGGGAATTTTCCAGTTATTTTAATTTAAAAGTCAAACTACTGAACAGTATTTGAAAAAAATTCTATGAGTCCAATCTAAAATACATCATCACCATCAGCCAGAAGACGTCTACTCCTGAACATAGGCGTCCCCTTAAACCTTCACACTGCACGTCAACCGCCATAGTGTGTCTGTCATGTGGGGTTGCCATAATCCCCACGCTTGGCGGCTTGGGAATCACAGATAGGAGTCACCATGCAAGTAGGAGGATGCTGAAAGTAGGTATATCCTTTCAAATAAGAGAAGAATTTTCCAAATCAGTTCATAAATGACGGAGTTATTTAATAACAATCATATAAAAACAACCGATTTGAGATCCCTCTCCTTTTTTGAAGTCGGTTAGCAAAAATACTTTGTCATAATTATTTATAATACTGAGCTCCCCTTTTTAAAGCTCTTCTGAGCCCATTCGTCCATCCATCAAGCTTTGAGACGATAACACTGGAAAAGGCCAGAAGAGTTTTGGCTGGCAGCGAGAAAACAAATAACTTGATAATAAAAACTGTTTTTAGACAAATCTCTAGCGTATTATTTAATTTTCTGTAACGTAAAACATAAATAATTGAACCAGAATTCCTTATTGTATTCAAATCAAAACAAATTAGATATATATTTGTCAGAACATGGTAAGTATACATCAGGCGCGGATCCACCGTTGTGGACACGATGGGCATGCCCACAACCCTAATACGTGACTTGTGATGTTCCACAGCTTTACCCGCGTGGAAGTACCATACACTGTACAAGTCTTGGTCAGTCTATCACATATTTTTTTATAAACATTTCCTTTATACGCACTTGCCCAATTTTCGGGTGGCTGTGACCACAACCTGTTTTGAGGGCTGGATCCGCGCCTGGTATACACATACAAATGATAACGCATCTCATGTCCTCGCCAGGTGCGGCGTACAAATGCGAGTTTTTTTAATTTTAACCGACTTCCAAAAAGGAGGAGGTTCTCAACTCGACTGTTTTTATTTTTTATGTTTGTTACCTCACAACTTTCGATTTAGTGAACCGATTTTGATGATTGTTTTTTTATTTGAAAGCTGGTGCTTTCTGCGTGGTCCCATTTTGATTTAGTCTAGTTCTGACATTTAATGAGGTCGGTTTTGATATTGATAATTATTATTTATTAGTTTTGTTCCATTAAAAAAGTACTTGATGCGACGTTGAAGTGATAATACAATAGAAATTCGTCTAAAAACACTTCAGATTTTTTAGATTCTTCAGAAGGAATGTTTTAAAGATAATTCAAAAAAATTACGACCGGCAAGATTAAAATTTGCGCCCCGAGCGTTCTTTTATTTAAAGTAGTTAAAAACTTTAAAAACACGATTTTGTGACTCGTTAAGACAACCCAAAGAAACCCAAACTTCAGGGACTTCCCGGCTCCATAATCAGATTGACACCAAGTCTAATTGTATGGGAGGGACTCTATAAAACAAATCTGATCGAAAAGAGCCCCAACTCGAAGGCTTTAAAGAGAAGAGTATTTAGAAGCCATAGAAGAGTATCATACTATCCATACTATCGTTCCATCATCAGATGAGTTCGATGGTACTAATTCATTATATTGTCATCCCACTAATATTTATATAATACTAGCTGCGCCCCGCGGTTTCACCCGCGTGGTGATGAAAATCGGTGATGATGATGATGAAAAAAATAGCTTATGTCCGTCCTCATGATACATACTATTACCTCGCAAATTTTTATCGAGATCGGTTAAGCCGTTTAGCTGTGATTATGTAGCAAACAGAGTTACTTTCGCATTTATAATATGTATTAGTATGGATTATAAATGTAAATGTTTGGATGTATAGATAGATGGATGGATGTTTGTTACTCAATCACGCCAGAACGGCTGAACGCATCTGAATGAAATTTGGCACAGAGATAGATTATAGTCTGAAATAGCACATAGCATATACTTTAAAAACGGCTGGACCGATTTGGATTAAATTTTGTGCTCCTGGAGCGGGTCATAGTAGCGAAGTCGAAGGCTGAGCTTACACCCGTGCGAAGTCGGGGCGGGTTACTATTAAATTATAAATGTGAAAGTTTGCGTGTATGTTTGTTACTCCTTCACGCAGAAACGGCTGAATAGATTTGGCTTAAATTTGGAATATAGATAGCTCTACTTTTCGTCATCATCATCATCATTACTGTTTTTCATCACCATGCGTGTAAAACCACTGTGCGCAGCTACATACATACCTTACAAAGTTTTAAATCGTTGCAACAATTGAAATAAGGTTAAAATTGACTTTCAAGATTTGTTTACTTGATTCGTTAGTCACAATTGATTTTCGTTAGTTCTATTTTAGTTTATATTTAAACTAGTTAGGTATTTATTTAGTTAGTTTGGTTTATAGCTTGTTTTAAACGGTGTATTCAATAATTGCCTAAGCTTGAGTAAACTTAATTTTCATATCAGCATCGACAAAAGATCCATCCTTGATATCAGTAAGCGTGTTAAAATTTGCTAACTTTTTAGTGTAAGTACAGTGCCGTAAATAGGGCTGTGCCAGCGGTGCCCAGGCACAGGGCGCAGAAATGACCACACCAGGACCAAGTTTTGTTTTCAAGGGCGCAGTTATAGAAGCTCGCACCGGGCGCATAAAGAGCTAGTTACGGCACTGTGTAAGTACATGACAAAACTATATTATTATCATAGATCAGTGGAAATGGCACACTGTGTGATTCACACGATCTTTCTTGCCTCACACCTGCAAAATGTGGAATGAGCTACCTTCCGCGGTGTTTCCGACAAGCTACAACATGGGGTTCTTCAAAAAGGGTCGGCAACACAGTTGTGATGCCTCTGGTGACAAGTATGAATATCCGATGAATACGCGACGTGACTGCTTACTATCAGGGAGCCCGTATGCTTGTTTGCAACCTATGGCATTAAAAACACGGGCAATCAATGGGCATTGAATCTCTTTGAGAGCTCAGGTTCATTGTAATGAATTACCTTATTATGGGCAGTACGAACACAATAGAATTTCACGCATGCATCATGAGAATGAGAGTAAAAGCCACCGAACAGTCGACCCCCAGGTCGCCCCCGGACCCAATGGCGCGACGACCTATAGAGGCTTAAAAAGATTGGTTGATCCAGGATGGAGACCAGTGGAAACAATTGGGGAAGACCTTTGCACAGCAGCGGTCAACACAGGTTAACAAAAAAAAATTGAAAGCTATCCTATTCCTGAGTAACACAAGCTTAGTTTTATTTACATAGCAGGCTAAAGCTAGCAGTCAATAAAAATAATTCCCGCAGTTTAATAAACAAAAAAAACACGCTTTAAAATCGCTAATCCTGAAAATCCTGGTAAAGATAATGGGACAAACTATACAAATTATTGCATTGTCATCGGTCCTCGATAAGTGTGCAAAGTTTCAAATCAATCCGTCGTTTTGAAAGGTGTGAAAATCACGTTCAAAGATTCCGTTACATAGATACATACCAAGCTACTAAAAGCGTGTTAACAACTTAGTTATACACTGGATTAAGCATGGTAGCTCGAAGTGCAGTAAAATCAAACTAGGCTGCAGTGTAAACAATACATTTATTATACAAACTGAAAAATACAAATGAAACTGTTAAAATATCTATTACTTACGTATAAATAAAGACGACTTTCACAACGTGCCAGACCAAGTCACTTTTTTGAGACCACGTGGCGATGCACTGGACCAGGTACTGCAGCTCGAAGCGCAGGGGTATTAACGGCTCCAATGTTAGTACGATCAGTTCTGGGGCATCTGTGACACCAAAAATCTTTTTAAATACTAGCAGCGCTCCGCAAGTTGCAATTTGCTTTGCAAGTTGAAATGGCAATGGGCAGGCCACATCGATCGAAGAACCGATAACTGATGGGGAAGAAAGGTTCTTGAGTGGAGACCACGAACCGGAAGACGCAGCGTAGGTAGACCTCCCACTAGATGGACCGATGACACTGATGTCAATTCTGATGTGCCATTCTCTAAACTAAACTAAATTTGACAGCTCTAAAATGGTTGCCATCCTTTTCTGCCGTACTGAAATGAAAAAAGACGCCGATAATTTTAGTCCTGTCACATTAGTTTAGTTTAGAGAATGGTAGGTCAGAATTGATGCCATTGTGAGAGTCGCGGGCAGCCAGTGGATGCAGATGGCAGGCTGTAGTTCAGTGTGGAGGTTATGGGGGGGGGGGGGGTATGCCTCCCCCATCGTTTTCGAAAAGGGCCAATTGGAAGCGGCCTGCATCTATGTTTTTCTGCGGTCTCTTTTAGGTCGTCTGTCAATTTTGTGGGTGGACGTCCTACACTGCGCTTACCGGTCCGTGGTCTCCATTCGAGAACCTTTCGGCCCCATCGGCTATCAGTTCTGCGTGCTATGTGCCCTGCCCACTGCCAATTCAACTTGCTAATCCGGTGACGGTTACGTCGGTAACTTTCAGATCTCCTCATCTCTGATTCAATCTAGAAGAGAAACCCCGAGCATAGCCCTCTCCATAGCTCGTTGTGCTACGGGCTATAATAATGTACTATGTTACAGACTAAGTTTTAAGAATTATATTTACGTTCGTTACGTTACGTACAGTAGTAAATAAAATAAATAAATATTCTTGTATATTCTGGTAAATGAAACACAGCTTCAACGAATCGGAAAGTACACATTGAGTTTACGATTGAATACAAAATATCAAAATCAGTGACCCGAAACTTACGAGTACAAAGCACTCATTTTTGCGTTGTGAATTGCTGATAAGGAAATTTGCTCAAACAAGGTATTTAATGTATCCATTATTTGAAGAACACATTTCGACGAAATTTGAACTTGAAATAAGTAAGTCCGTGTTTGACCACCAACTCGTCTGTTGCTAAGCGGCGATGTGATCGAAGATGAAGCACGTAGACTTAGAAAATAGATATGCACTCTAGTCTTGAAAAGGCCCAGATTATATCTCTCAGGAAACAAAGAATCCGGCAGGTATCTCAACATAACCAAACGCCAAGGCTCTAACCTAACACCATCTTAACGTAACCAAACGCCACACTTCTAACCTAACATTATCTTAACATAACCAAACGTCAAACTAGCGTTTGGCTAAACTGGAAACTGGTACCTGGCAAGAACATGAGATACGTTTCCATTCTTACGACCCTGTATGCTAATTTATATGTATGTGTACCTACCATGTTCTGACAAATAAATAGTTTTATTTGAACTTCTAACCTAAAACGCCAAGCCCTACCCTAATATAACATCATCTTACCTTAACCAAATATCAAACCTCTTCGAACAAAACTCTAGCTTTAAAAATAAATAAATAAATAAATAAATAAATAAATAAATAAATAAATAAATAAATATCTGGGACATTATTGCACACATGGTCATCTGACCCCAAACTAAGCAAAGCTTGTAATATGGCTGCCAGAGACTGATATACATACATATATATTTTTAAATACATACTTAAATAGATATTAACACCCAGACATAGAACAAACACAAATGTTCATCACACAAATGTTTGTCCTAGATGGGAATCGAACCCACGCCCCCAAGCACAGAAAGTAGGATCACTACCAACTGAGCCACCGAGGCAGTCACACTTACTGAAGCTGAGAGAGATGCCCCATATCACGATAATAGCTGCCTTCGCCCTGCTGGTGGTGGACTTGAACTTGAGCGGGAAGCAGATGGCGTACCAGCGGTCCACTGAGATGAAGGTCAGCGTCAGCACGGAGACTGACACTGATACAGACTGAAACAAAAATTTGTTTTGATCACACTATACAGGGTTCTAAAAAGAGGGTAGTTTAATATATTTGTTTGCATTTTAATAAAAAATCCATTGGAAGAGTATTCTGCTTGATCACAATCCCAATATACTCGTATACTCTGATCCAAAGAGAATACAAACGCTACGCTAGACTCTGATCTATGATCACAATACATCAAGCACAGACTAGGTATAGCTACTACGTAGCCCAGACTTGTAGTTACGATTATTTTCAATGGAAACAATTCAGTCAAATACCTGAGGAGCGGGGTGAGGGGTTACTAAATGCTAATTGGTCCATTCAACGTCAGTTCAAAATGTAAAACAAAGCATAGTGATGGCGTATCGTTCGCGCAAAACTTTATGAGCCCTCTGAAGTTAGGCCTAGTGGCTGCGCAGTACGCATATTATAGGTATCCGAGGGACTTTACAGGGCGTCGGGGAGGCCTCGCGCCTAACTTCAGAGGTCTCATAAAGTTTTGCGAGAACGATACCTACGGTATTGGTCGGAAATGACGTCAGGTTCAGTGGAATCAGTGGGCGTGTTTTTTATATCAGTAGTAATGTCAACTGATGAAGTGTCTGAACATGTTCGCGGTAGTAGATCTGTGATGTTCGCCCTGCATTAAATGTCTACCTAAAGAAAGTCTTTGACATCAAGTATTATTGTCAAATGGTGATTGACGTTCAATTGCCTTCAAATGACGTCATCATTGGGATAAATTGAAACAATGACGAATTTCTGTCCCAAATTCACGGAACACTATTACTCCTAGGCGCAAACTTCCCGCTTGGAGTTTAGTGCAAGAGTTGTCCAGAAGTCTCATAGATATGACAGGTGACCAAAGAGCATATAATAAGTTTGGACATTTAAAGCTTAATCAAAAAGAAGACTACTCGAAAAACATTATTTGTTTAGATAATTTTACGAAAAGGACAATGAACTTTGAGCTTAGGTATTACAATACCTAGGTATTGTATCACGGTGGCTATAATACAAAAAGTTATAAACAGAAATTCTCCAAAATAATTTCGAATGAAGGATTTTAATATGACCTATCAGTAGGGTAAGTAATAAGTGTCTATTAATAACGGGGCTGACCATTTTTTTTTCACTAGGTGGACCATGTTTTTTACAAAGTACACTTGATAAAAAATAAATCCATAAACGAAGGTAATGACCTTCATTTTGAAAAACCTATTCAACGATACCCCAAGCAAGGGGGAATTTTTTCGAACACCGCTTTGCTACCTCACACATCTCTGGTAGAAGCACCTATAGAGTGATCTGTTGATTTACGCTACTTTAAAACCAATTAAGAGACCAAAGCTTTAAGACGGAACTCACCTGAAAGTACAGTATAAATTTGCACATCGGCAACCCTAAGAACCATGTCTCAGTCACATCCCACAACACCGTCGGAGGCAAGCAGAACAATATCACCATGAAGTCAGCCACCGCCAGGTTCACAATGAAATAGTTTGTGACCGTCCTCATTGTATGATTTCTGTACACCGCCACACACACTAGCGCATTCCCCACCAATCCCCCGACAAATACCACTGTGTGAATGGCTATCAACACCCATTCATAATTCTGCGGGTAGATGTAATCGTTTAACATTTCAACATATTCTTCTTGCGACAAATTGCAGTATTCTTTTTGACCTATGCATATTTTCTCTTCCGTTATATTGACTTCTTTTGTTAGATTTTCTTTTATGATTACATTTTCTTCTAGTATCTCTTCTGTTCTAGATTCTTCTAGTACGTTAAATGTTGTATCACTTTCTGTCCCAAAAATTTCAGTTTCTTCAACATTTGTGTCTATTTGATCGTATATTGGATTAATCAACCTTGTTTCTGTAAGTTTTAGGTTTTTGTCTTCTATTTTTTTATTTTCATTCAAGTTTTGAGCACTACATTCGTTGTAAAGGAGAACAGCTAAACCTATGACTAGATTTTTGACTAAATTGGTTTTGTGACCCATTGTCGTTATTCCATTTTCCTTCATAGATACATTTATGAATTGTTTATTCCATATTCCTGAAACAAAATAAAAACAAATATAAACAGTTGTCTACCTTTTAACCCCCGAGGCAAAAAGGGTGTTTTAGTTTAACGTGTGTATGTATCTCTATCTGTTTGTGGCATCGTAGCTACCAAACTCCCAAACAAAATCTGAACTGATTTTGGGTTAATTATTATTGTTTGAAAGGTGACTTGATCGAGATTGTTCTTAACTTTGATATAAGAAAATTTGTTCGGCTCTAGATTATTAGCTTTTTTATTGGGGTTAAAAAAACTTATCCACATTCACAAGTTTCATACCCATGGTCCAAACTTTCGCAACAAGAATTCAACAAGAATTGTCGAAAGAATACTGTATTTCAGTGCTACCAATGATTTCATTTGTTTAATAGTTAGCAAAATTACAGAAATCTAAACGCTAAATGCACGAGGAATTTCTAACTAACAAATGCCACTTGGATCAAGTAAACTAGTTTAATAATATTTTTTTTGTAAAAAGAACGGCAATCGAGCATGCGCTCCGCCTGATAGTACGCAGAAACCGCCTCCCATGGACACCCGCAACAGTAACAGTGTTGACGCTGCTTTGCCGACCCGGATAAGTAGTTGTGATTGTTTTTGAAACGCTTCATATAGAAGCTCAGCGGGCAGACCTTTGGGAGAAGGACGTTCCACACCTTGTAGGCAAATCGGACGATGTGGGATTTCCAGCTCTGCAAGATATGGGGGCGAGCTTTTTGGCGGTGTCGAGATGTGCGGTAGTGGAAATATGACGCAGGAATAAGATCAAAAAGGTCTTCAGAACACTCCCCGAAAAACAAGCTATAAAAAATGCAGGGAACCCACATCTCTTCGGAGGCTAAGTGGATCCAGCTTGTTAGTGAGCTTGGAATCGTCAACAATTCTAGTGGCTCGCCTCTGTAGGGAGTCAGGAGGCTGTAGCTGGTATTCCGGTGCGTCATTCCAGAGGTGGGAGCAATACTTCATGTAGGGCCACACTTGTGCTTTATAAAGGAAGAAGAAGTAGTAGGAATGTTTTACAGAGTCCGCCGAGGGAAGTACAACCTTTAAAAAAAATTATCAATAGGCTTGTGTTTGACCGCCAACTCGTCTGGAGTTAAGCGATGTTAACTTTAACAGTTATTCAACCGCTAAGTTTCTTCTTTATATGGAGTTTTGAGCAGCATCAAAAGTTCAAGTAATATTTGTGTTGGTGATTGTAAACAACACGTGAACCGCAACCGCGTCTCACTTTTTGAGGGCGTAATCTTCTAAAGATACCCGGCTGCATTGGGGTGCAGCCAGGTTATATGGGATTGTACCCACTAAAACCCCTTACCAGCCTTAGTGCTTGACAAGAGGGCTCCGGGAACGCCAGAGAAACGCAACGGAGCCCTCAGCACTGCGCTACGGTTCCTCCCGAGACAACTGCGTGTTCTCTGAGCCCCTCTACTCGCGACAACGTTGGTCACACAACGTTGGTCTCTTCCTGAGCACGCTTAACTGGATGTTCAGAGCCCCAACTTTGACCATCCCGAGCTCGGAGGTCCTCTTTTAGTAGGCTCTTACTACAGGCAGGGGGTCCCGGTGCCGTTTTCCATTTTCCCGGCGCACCCCTAGCGAAACAGAGTTGTTAGAAATGTTACACCGTATCTTATGTGCGTTGCATATCCCAGTCCGTATTAGTCCAAGCGTCGTCTATAGAGCCAATTAGCTTTCTTTTCAGCCACTTTAGCCTGTCAGTGGGTGTCCGATCCGATATTAACGCTTTATGAGCAGATAAGCTGACATAATTACCTACAGCTGCTTTGTTCTCACCGGCTGATGAGATAGTGATATGATAAGACTGATAATAGGCCTATAGTATTCGAGCAATGACTTCACTGGTGAATTTTTGTGTTTCAAGGGCTTGCCATATACCACATCTAAACTGGGATACTTTCAGCTTGCAACTTACTCATGCATGCGTGTGGGCAAAATAATGCGTCTACAATCTACAATTCTGCATAGCAGAAAATATTTCGTCGTCATGGAGGAAATATTTCGTCGTCATGGAGGAAATATTTCGTCTTACGAAGCGCTTTGATTCCACTTTTATTGTGCGAACTGCTAGTATGTGGAATGCGCTGCCTAAATGGGTGTTCCCCGATAGTTACAATCTGGGTGTTTTCAAGTCAAAAGTGAATCGGTTTCTTCTAGGTAAGCGTGATCCATCGTAGGCCGCATCATCGCTTAACATCAGGCGAGTTGGCGGCCAAGCGCAAGCCTATCTTATAATTAAAAAAAATTATATATAAAAAATGTGCTATTCTGCGGCATTTCCGAGTAACTATAATATGGGGTTCTTCAAAAGAGCTATTAACAGTGTGAGCTTCTATAACTGCGCCCTTGAAAACAAAACTTGGTCCTGGGTGTGGTCATTTCTGCGCCCCTCCAGAGTCTGCGCCCTGTGCCTGGGCACCGCTGGCACGGCCTTATTTACGGCACTGGCTTTTAATAGAGTCTATAAGGGTCGGCCACGTATCTGCGATGGTGTTGCAGGTATCCGTAGCCGACGGTGATTGCTTACCATCAGGTGGCCCGTCGCTTGTTTGCCACCTATGGCATCAAAAAAACAACATGTATACTTAGTGGAAAATATTTTGTCAATATAGATTAATATTTCGTCTATAGAAAGGAAAACTTTTTTTTTTCAGATACCGAAAAGCATTTTGTTAAGGTAGTGGAAAATATTTCCCCTACATAGAATTTAAATTTATTAAAGCCGCCTTTAATAAATTAAAGTTTTTTGCAATATTTGATTCTACGTTTCTAATCCGTACGGCCAAGGATTGGAACAACCTGCCGGCTTCCTTGTTTCCTGGGAGATATAATCTGGGCCTTTTCAAGATCAGAGTGAATAGGTATCCACCACATCGTCGCTTACCAACAGGTGAGTTGGTAGTCAAACGCGGACTTATTTGCTATATAAAAAATAACACGCTTTTATTAGCTTCGTATGTATAATGTATATAATGTAACGGAATCTTTGAACTTGATTTTTAACCACTTCAAAACGTCCAATTAAATTGAATTTTGCACACTTATCAAGTACCGATGACAATTCAATAATTTAAATAGTTTGTCCCATTATCCTTACCAGGATCATCAGGATTAGAGATTTTAAAGTGTGTTTTTTAGTTTTTTAAACTGCGAGAATTATTTTAAAAATCTTGGACATAACAGTTTTCCTCATGATGTTTTCCTTCGCCGATGGCATAAACGGCACATAAATCATTTGTGAAGGGGCCGAGGATCAAACCGGGTGCAATCAGATTGTAAAACGCACATGCTACCGCATGGCCACAATCACTATTCCAACTAAATGCCTAATAACAGTCCAGCCCCCCAACTAACTGGGGGAGAGTTTTGGACATACCTGTTGTTCCTGATTCGTGTTGGTTGTTATTTGCTCTACCATTGTGAATTTTTATCGTATTTACTTTATATGAATATATATTTATATATATTATACTAATATATCATTTGGTAATATTTATAGTATCATTAGAAGTGTTTTAGCATCCCCCGTCGATCCTGTTACGTAAATTCTTCCCATCCAATGGTTGCCTGGAAGAGATCTCTTTTAACGATAAGGCCGCCACTTGTGGCACTAGCTCGTAAGTGTTCTCTATCTGTTTGTAATTTTTATTTCTGGTGTACACAATAAAGAGTTTCTATCAGATAGATAGATAAACTGGCCCATTCATCCACCCGGCGACGACATGTACACAATGTAATCGTACATGTACAGTGTACATTGTACACGTGTTATTTTCAAACTATCCTACGCACCGAAAGATTTGTGGTTATCAATGACCCGTTTACACGAAACGTAAAAATGGTTTACTTTATGTCAGTGCTAATGGATGGGAGACATGTTGTTTCCAACGAATTGAGGGTTCGGCGCGAAATTCAGCGGTTTCTAAAATTTGGTGTAGAGTCACAGAATACATATAAGTACAAAAAAGAAGATTCACTCCGCAAAATCATTTAAATAAGTAGCGACTCTTGCTACTACACAATAAAGTGCAATTCAGGACGTGCGAGCGCTCACTACCTACAGCTATATTAACCTAGAAGTTGCCTCTCTGTCTATCGCGTAACTCTTGTCGCCGCAGCGGGCATGGCAAGTCCGACAAGACGACTACTTGTAGCTTCATACCTAAAGTGCGGAGTGCGTCAGGCCAGTCAGGCCTGGTAGAGTCTATACAATGTCTACACTGTAGACATTTCTGAAGGATTTTGGACGCAACTGGACACACGTCCTGAGCCTTCTAGTCCGGTCAATTTAGACATCCGATGGTACTTGTAATGGTATTAATTCGCACCCAGCTCAAAGTTGGTAGAATTCTTCAAAACACCATCATAAATGATATCTGAAAAATGCTCATCATCCGGTACCTGGAAAAAAAATTACTCGGGGTTAAAGGTCACAAAATCGAGTTTTCGCAATTTTCAGCATAACGGTAAGTTTTACCAAAAAATTACTAGTTGAGACAAAATTGTAGATCAGATAATTATCTATAAATAACCGGCCAAGTGCGAGTCAGTCTTGCGAACGAAGGGTTCCGTACCATTATCTATAAAAACGACATTAAAATAACGTTTGTTGTTTGGGAGCCCCCTTAAATATTTATTTTATAATATTTTTTAGTATTTGTTGTTATAGCGGCAACAGAAATACATCATCTGTGAAAATTTCAACTGTCTATCTATCACGGTTCATGAGATACAGCCTGGTGACAGACGGACAGACGGACGTACAGCGGAGCCTTAGTAATAGGGTCCCGTTTTACCCTTTGGGTACGGAACCCTAAAAATTACAAAATACTTTTTCTCCTAAGAGCCACAAAAAAAGTCATATTAAGAACCTGCTCCTTTTTGGAAGTCGGATAATAATCTAAAATACACGACATCAAATAGTTAATTTCGAATCCTCAAAAATCATTACCATTCTCGTAAATTACCACGTGTTATGAATGTAGAACACCATGTGACTGACGCCCTATTTCGCTACCTTGGCCGTGGTCGCGTTGGTATGACTCTAATTATAAGCCGTGCATAGTCTGGCAGACTTGAACTAGCAAACTATTTATAATCTCTATTTGATTATATATTGTTTCTTTATTTAAAGTCGCCTGTTTCCGTCTGTCTCGTCGTTTTACTTTAGTGCTTTTTCGCATAACTATATCATAAGGGCTGTTAAAGGTCTTTAAAGATCGGCATCATCATCATCATGTCAGCTATAGGACGTCCACTGCTGGACATAGTTGTTGGAAGCGGCCTGCAACCAGCGTATTCCTGCGATCTCTTGTAGGTCGTCTGTCCATCTTGTGGGTGGATGTTCTACGCTGCGCTTACCGGTCCGCGGTCTCCACTCGAGAACCTTTCGGCCATCTGTTCTGCGTGCTATGTACCCTGCCCACTGACACTTCAACGTGATAGGCCGGTAAAAAAAAATACATCGGCAACGTATGTAATGCCCCTGGTGTTACAGGTATTCAAATATAGGCGACGGTATCTTACCATCAGGTGGCCCGTTAGGTCATCATCATCAGCCAGAAGACGTCCACTGCTGAACATAGGCCTCCCACTTTAACTTCCACACTGAACGACATCCTGCCATCTGCATCCACTGGATGCCCGCGAGTCTCACAATGTCGTCGGTCCATCTAGTGGGAGCCCTACCTACGCTGCGTTTTCCGGTTAGCGTCCTCCATACAAGAACCTTTCATCAGTTCTTCGAGCGATGTGGATGGCCCATTGCCACTTCAACTTGCAAATTTTAAAAGCTTTGTCGGTGACTTTGGTTCTTTGGCGAATATCTACGTTCCGGATTTTATCGCGCAAAGAAACTCCGAGCATAGCTCTCCCCATTGCCCGCTGTGTGACTCATGAGTTTTTCCAAAAGACCAACAGTTAAGGACCACGTCTCAGTACCATATGTCATCACTGGCATCACACACTGGTCAACGACCTTTGTTTTCAAGCACTGTGTGGTGTGGTGTGGCTCGTAAGGTAATATTAATTATAAATTAAAAAAAACGAATTCACAAAGCTTGTAAAATATGCAGTTTTGAATTTGATTCCTCGAATGAAAATGTAATTGAGAACCTGCTCCTTTTTTGAGATCGGTTTAAAAGAGCGGCAAGGCAGTCCGCTGGGTGAGATTCGATTATAGGCATGAACCCTGATTCAGGCCACGTCCGCCACGCCACCTTACCATATCACAATTGTTTGTCTGGTCTGAGATTATGTAGTACTAGCTGCACCCGCGGTTTCAACGGCGTGGTGAAACCGGTGATGATGATGATGAAAAGTAGCCTATGTGTTAATCCAGGATATAAGCAATGTATATTCTAAATTTCGTCCAAATCCATCCAGCTGTTTCTGCGTGATCGAGTAAAAAACATCCATCCATCCATCCAAACTTTCACATATTAGTGTGATTTCATCCATATCCATCCAGCTGTTTCTGCGTGATTGAGTAACAAACATCCGACCATACATCCATCCAAACTTTCACATATATGATATTAGTGTGATTTTAGGCGAATGTAAAGTGTTTTGTAGCCGCCATCGCTGTTGAATGTTGCCCGACCCAACTGTTGATTTAATGTACATTTGGGCTCGTAAAATAAACTAATAACTCTTAATATGAGCCATTTCGACTGACTAATAGAAAAAAAGACGTAAGTACACCTTGATATATTTGTTATAGTAAACGCATTATCATTTGAGTCGTCGAGCAATAAACGCCATACCATAAAACCTGTCAGTGCGAGAGATAGACAGATAAATGATTTTATGACCCGACGAATCAGATGATAATGCGTTTACTATAATAGATATAATATTAGCGTTGATAATATTAGATGCATTCGGTGTTTTGACAAATATAATTTTAGGGTTCCGTATCCAAATGTTAAAAACGGGACCCTATCAGTCTATTCTGTCTGTCTGTCTGTCCGTCTGTCATCATACCTTTAAACGGTTTTATCTTTGGAACCGTAATACCTAGATAGCCAGTTGAAATTTTCACATAATATGTAATGTTACGGCGGATTAACCAAGAAATAATAAAAAACTTTAAAAAAAACCCATACTACAAACTTATTTTTATATTATTTATGCTCTAATGTAAAAACGGTAATGCGTACAAACTTGGTATGATTATAGTAAACACACTGAAGAAGTATAACAACAAATAAATAAATAAATATATATAAATAATGGCCAAGTGACAAATTTCAGTTCACAAGTTGTAACTGGTTATTTCGTTACATTGACGAACTTATCATTTCTTTCACACACACAAACACACACACACACATCATCATCAGCCAATTACAACTGTTGGATATGTTATATTATCATTGTTATTTGTTTGGCGCCGGCGGAGGGCCCTGGTATGCCATTACACAGGGTAAACCTAGTTTGGGTACCAAGGTCATCCTAACAGGATTGTCAATTAGGACATTTAGTTGCATGCTTTATATGGTGATAAATCGATGTTTGTGGATGCTCAATAAATTATTCATAATCCCCACGCATGGCAGGCGGCTTGGGGATCGCAGTACGTTCACCGTGTACTATTAGGACGCTGCTGCCCATCCTCCGGTGGTTCTGTTCGCAGTTTTAGGACATACCCGGGTCCATCATTTCTTTAACGGAATCTAAATTGCATATTTTACTAATTTTGAAGTCGGTTTTTTTAATTGATAATTATTACGTAACACCACAAAATATGTGGTTTTACGGAACCGTCAGTGCGCGAGCCCAACTCTCACTTGACTGGTTCATGTTTTAGCAAGCAAATACGCTTTTAGTCGTAATTTGTCTTTTTTTTTCAATATTTAATCCGGAAGTAAATGATGACCAGAAGATTTTTGTTTGCTATACCAATAAGTACGAACAATGCTGTTATTTACCTTATGAATAAATATTTGATTGCTGCCAATACTCTTGTTTTCATAACGCTTTTTAACTGACTTCCGAATAGGAGGAGGTTATCAATTCGTCTGTTTTTTAGGGTTCCGTACCCAAAAGGTAAAACGGGACCCTATTACTAAGGCTCCGCTGTCCGTCCGTCCGTCCGTCCGTCTGTCACCAGGCTGTATCTCATGAACCGTGACAGTTAGACAGTTGAAATTTTCACAGATGATGTATTTCCGTTGCCGCTATAACGACAAGTACTAAAAAATATAATAAAATAAATATTTAAGGGGGCTCCCATACAACAAACGTTATTTTTTTGCTCGTTTTCGCTCGATATTGATAACGGCAAGAGGTAGACGTTTGAAATATTCATAGAATATTTAGTTATATATTCACTTTAAAAATAAATTATTAAATTAAAATTAAATTAATATTTAAGTGGGGGCCTACCATACAAAAAACGTGTTTTTTGACGTTTTTATGGATAATGGTACGGAACCCTTCGTGCGCGAGTCCGACTCGCACTTGGCCGGTTTTTTTTAAATGTTTGTTACCTCAGAACTTTCGATTGGGTGTACCGATTTTGATGTTCTTTTTTTATTTGAAAGCTGGTGCTTCCAGTGTGGTCCCATTTCAATTTGGTCCAGTTCTGACATTTTTATGAATATTATTTCATTATTATTTCTTTAGTGGGTTTTTATATTGTTAATTATTTTTCTATGGAACAGCTGGTTCTTCGCGATATCAGGATATCCCGTAGTATATATTCAGTTATAAATATATGGTGACATTTTTTTGTTCACATTTTTGGTAAGAATTGGTGATTTTGGCCATAGTATCATTGTGTGTAACGTGTAACCCTATATGTGTAGTCAAATTATCTTGCTCCCAGTCATTGCGACTGATTTGATCAAATATTGGCCGAAACAGTTCAAACATTATATCTCGTACATTTTGAAACGCGTTTTCTCTATGTACTTCTAATATTTTGAAGTCAAACAAGATAATATTGATCTTCTGTGACTGGCTAATCAATTTTATGGCATAAGTGTGAAGTAAAGATAGGGTCGCGTTCCGAATCAACACAAACGACGGCAATGACAAACGAGTTCCAACATGGCGGCGGCATAAAGAAAATTCCTTTGTACTGTCATGTTGGTCTTCAATAGCTGTTGGCGTTGTGGAAGCTGTTGGCGTGATTCGATGTGCGCTTTGAATAGGTAAGTTTGGCGTTGTGGAAGCCGTTGGCGTGATTCGAAATGCGCTTTGAATAGGTAAGTTTGGCGTTGTGGAAGCCGTTGGCGTGATTCGATATGCGCTTTGAATAGGTAAGTTTGGCGTTTTGGAAGCCGTTGGCGTGATTCGATATGCGCTTTGAATAGGTAAGTTTGGCGCTGTGGAAGCCGTTGGCGTGATTCGATATGCGCTTTGAATAGGTAAGTTTGGTTTTGTAGAAGCTGTTGGCGTGATTCGAAATGCGCTTTGAATACGTAAGTTTGGCGTTGTGGAAGCTGATGGCGTGATTTGAAATGCGCTTTGAATAGGTAAGTTTGGCGTTGTGGAAGCTGATGGCGTGATTCGAAATGCGCTTTGAATAGGTAAGTTTGGCGTTGTGGAAGCTGTTGGCGTGATTCGATGTGCGCTCTGAATAGGTAAGTTTGGCGTTGTGGAAGCCGTTGGCGTGATTCGAAATGCGCTTTGAATAGGTAAGTTTGGCGTTGTGGAAGCTGTTGGCGTGATTCGATATGCGCTTTGAATAGGTAAGTTTGGCGTTGTGGAAGCCGTTGGCGTGATTCGAAATGCGCTTTGAATAGGTAATTTTGGCGTTGTGGAAGCCGTTGGCGTGATTCGAAATGCGCTTTGAATAGGTAAGTTTGGCGCTGTGGAAGCTGTTGGCGTGATTCGATATCCGCTTTGAATAGGTAAGTTTGGTTTTGTGGAAGCTGTTGGCGTGATTCGAAATGCGCTTTGAATACGTAAGTTTGGCGTTGTCGAAGCTGTTGGCTTGATTAGAAATGCGCTTTGAATAGGTAAGTTTGGCGTTGTGGAAGCTGTTGGCGTGATTCGAAATGCGCTTTGAATAGGTAAGTAGATTGTTTGAACAAATTTGTTATATTATTTGGTTCGCGCATATTTTTTTTGATACAGCCACAGCGCCTTATTACGTTACTTTTCTAGTAATAGCTTTCGCTTTCGTTAAATAAACACAGGGCTTCATGAATCCCAGTCTGGTTTTCTTAGGGTGAATAGAGAAAAGGAGTGGCGTACCTATGTAAATTAATTAAATAATTTATAAAGAGACACTCGCTTTAATGGGACAAACTATTTAAACCATTGCATTGTCATACAGCCAGATGGCCCGTGTGACGTCCGGGTGGGAGAGATGGAATGTCTAGGGGCTGGCCTACCTGAAATGCTTGTTTTCCCGACGTTGCTAGCTCTCGTACCATTAGATTATAACCCGACATTATTTGCATGCAATTGTAGTTTATGAATTTATTACTTTTTTTAAAACTTTGTGAGATATATGTAAGTGATTGTATCGTTTTTATCTCGATAAATAAATAAATAAAAAATAAATATGCTTGGAGTTTCTTTGCGCGATAGAATCCGGAACGTGGATATGCGTCAAAGAACCAGAGTCACCGACATAACTATTAAATTAAAATTTTAATAGTTATGTCGGTGACTCTGGTTCTTTTGACTTTGACTCTGGTTGAAGTGGAAATGGGCAGGCCATATCTCTCGAAAAAACCGACAACCAATGGCGAAAGCAAGGTTCTTGAGCGGAGACCACGAACCGGAAGACGCAGCGTGCGCTGCGTCTTCAGTGGGCCACTGGATGGACCGACGACATCGTGAGTCACAGGCATTCAGTGAATGCAGATGGCAGGATGTCGTTCAGTGTGGACGTAAAAGGGCAAGGGGTAAGGGAGGCCTATGTTCAGCAGTGGACGTCTTCTGGCTGATGATGATTGTCATCAGTCCTTGATTAGTGTAAAAAAATTCAATTTAAGTCGACGTTTTGAAGTAGATGAAAATCAAGTTCAAATATTCCGTTACATATACATACATACATGCCAAGCTAATAAAAGCATGTAAATTTTTCCGTTTTATACCCGAAAATCCAAATATCTAAAATTGAACGATGCATTTTGTAACACGCCTCCGCGCCGAGTTACAGTTTGCGGTCGCGCAACTATTCTCATCACCTAAACAGAATCGCTTATAATTATCAATATAAAAATTCGACTTCATAAAAATTTCAAAAATAAATAAATGGGACCAAACGGGAAGTACCAGCTTTCACATAAAAAAAGAATCATCAAAATCGTTTCACCCAGTCGAAAGTTCTGAGAAAACAAACATTTTAAAAAACAGCCTAATTGAGAACCTCCTCCTTTTTGGAAGTCGGTTAAAAACAGGTAAGTTCTCAGGACAGAACATAAGAGCCAAGCAGTTAGCGTTACCAGGGGTTACCATTACCACCTTCGCTCCCAGTTTGCATGAAAATTCGTCGTAAGTAGTAAGTACCTGTTTGTTCGCTGGGGTTGAGGTCGTATTATATTACAAACAGGCCAAGCCTTTGTAGTAAGGTGGGGAGCATAGATCTATATGGGCTTCTATGGGAATAGGGATAATCCATTAACCGACTTCAAAAAAGGAAGACGGTTCTATGTTCCATTGTATATTTTCTTTTCAGAATCAGATTGTCATATCACGACATAGAAAAAAACTAAGTCAAAGGAGGTTGCTGTCGGTTGCTTCAAGGAGTTATATAACGCGGGTGAAACCGTAAGGCTCAGCTAGTTGTATATAAACTCTGTAATATTAGTAAGATAAAATAATTATCAATACAAAAAAAACAACTTCATCAGAACTGGACCAAACTGGAAGCACCAGCTTTCAAATAAAAAAAAAAATTATCAAAATACCCCAGTCAAAAATTCTGAGGCACAGAAAAGAAAAAAAAAATAGAACGGCTGTCAAGGCATTTTTGTAAGAAATTTGTTGTAGCCACTTGCACCCATAGAAACTGTGTTAGCAACTGTGACGCGTTGACATAAATAAGAATCAGGTATCTGTCATAATGCCTGGCGACCAATTTCCTTCTCATTTTCGTTTTATTTACTTCTCTTTTCTGTGTTCTGAGGTAACAAACATAAAAAAACCTTTTTGGAAGTCAATTAAAAAGTATAAGTTTGAAATTTTGACGGATTAAAGATGTGTCAAGTCTAGTACAGACAGTTGCCAACGACCAGTGGCGGATTTACCAGTAGGCTGAATAGGCTGGAGCCAAGGGCGGCAAATTAGGGGTCAAAGCATACCCTACCCGCCTTATTGGTTACATGGTTGAGCTTTTATTAGCTCTGAATTATACCCAAAAACTATTTCATGTGCAAACTAAATCATTGGGTTGTAAAAATAATCTAGGAGAAACACCCCCTAGTTCAAAATCATATCTACTAATAACGGGAAAAGCTAGTGTATTTAGGACGATAGCGCATAAATCATACAGTAACAATTATAATGTTTTTTTTATTTTTATTAATATGAATGTGAATTATTTATTGTGAATTAGTATGGAATTATAGAGGTCGGTAGGGTTGGCAAAACTTGAAGCCTCCTGGCGGCAAATGTGTAAATCCGCCGCTGCCAACGACTCATTAGTATATCATTGTAGATACACCCTATTTATTTAGTGCGTAGTCTAATTCTCGTTATAGGCAGTAACCGTCAGTATAATTTGTGTAGATATCGTTAAATAGTCGTAAAAGTCTCTCAGTTAGTTGAATCGCTACTGATTCAATTCATGTTGAGTATTAAAAGCCCGTTCTTTGGCCAGATCTATCCACACATTTGCAGAATATTTTAAATCCGATTGGAATAAAAAACGATGGGGCATTATCTTTAGAATTCAAATGTTTTATAGCAATTTTCATGTTAGTACTTTAATAATTTTAGCGGAGATCTAAAAATAAAACACGAAAAAGTAATATTTTACACTTCCTTTGCCAAAATAATAAATACAGAATTAATGTATACACAGGGTCGGACTGGGCCGGAAGGACCCGGATGGCTCCCCACAGGCCCGGGGCCCGAGACTGGTTAAACTGCGCAGGCCCCCTATCCTACCTACCGCCTGTAGGGAGCCCGTGCAGGCTGGGGCCCGGCTGGCAAACCCCACCTCGACGATATGGCTAGTCCGAGCCTGTGTAGGTATACTTAATAAATACATTTATTAAATTTCTTGGAAAATTTGTGGGACACTAATATGACAAACATTTAATGGAGTATTATATGATATTCATAATTTAGGGCCAAAAAATTACACGATGATTTTATGTCTATGTAGTAAGATAAATATCAATATAAAAAACCGACTTCATAAAAATGACAGAACTGGACCAAATTGAAATGGGACCCACGGGAAGCACCAGCTTTCAAATAAAAAAGAATCAAAATCGGTTCACCCAGGCGAAAGTTCTGAGGTAACAAACATAAAAAAATATTAAAAAATACAGTCGAAATGAGAACCTCCTCCTTTTTGGAAGTTGGTTAAAAAAGGACTAGCAAACCAACAACCAAACACCTTCGCATATTTATAACATTAGATTCAA
Source organism: Agriopis leucophaearia (assembly GCA_949125355.1). NCBI lineage: Eukaryota > Metazoa > Arthropoda > Insecta > Lepidoptera > Geometridae > Agriopis > Agriopis leucophaearia. The sequence goes on along the minus strand of OX421284.1, from coordinate 9,770,632 downwards.
ATTACGGACACATTAATTTACACGTACGAGAAAAGTATATTTTTTGGAGTGATGGTGGCTGAGCGGTTGCTAGTTCGCTTTACAATCTGACAGCACCTGGTTCGATTCTCGGCTCTGTTCCAATCACTTATATTAATTATGTGCAGGTTCGATGCGATCGCTCAACAACGGTGAACAAAAATATCGTCAGGAAACCCATATTATGGCCAAGAACATCACCTCAACGCATTCTGGTTGAACGCATACTCGTAACCATTGCCATTCAGCATGGTAATGCAGCATGCTGGGTACGCTGCTAACTGATAGTGGACTTGAGCATTTGGATTGTCTTTAGACCTTCAACGGTCTATGGGCAGGCTAACTGCTTTTGTAGTGTTATGGTGTTAGTCTGTATTTTTGTGTAGTTATGTTAATAAAGGCACTTGCCCTTTTAAAAAAAGCCATCTCTATCTCTCTATCTCTTAAGAGAAAACCTGTTAACATGATAGGCTGGTAATGATAATAATTGATTTTATTTATATCTTACATTTTTCAGAACAGATAGCCGATGGGGCCGAAAGGTTCTCGAATGTAGACCACGGACCGGTAAGCGCAGCGTAGGACGTCCACCCACAAGATGGACGCCAATCTAAAAGATACCGCAGGGAAACGCTGGTTGCAGGCCGCTTCCAACCGGCCCTTTTGGAGATCGATTGGGGAGGCCTATGTCCCACAGTGGACGTCCTATGGCTGAAATGATGATTTTTCACTTTACATTTTTAGGCATCATAGACAAATTCTGTCTACCCTTATCTCGCGTGGACAAAATAAATATCCCAAAATCCCAAAAGAACCGTAAATTTTCCGGATTAAAAAGTACCTTCTCTCCGGGTCGGTGCAAAAAAGTCGTTGATTTGTTGGTTCATTTTGACGTAAAGGAAAGAAAGTGGAATGGTCCGATATATTGAGAAGACTGTAATCCCTGAAAATAAGGGTAATTACAGTTCAAAGGTATTTAAACAGGCCAGCGTTCTTTTTTATCGACTTCCAAAAAGGAGGAGGTTCTCAAGTAGACTGTTTTTGTATTTAATTTTTTATGTTTGTTACCTCAGAACTTTTGACGGGGTGAACCGATTTTGGTGATTATTTTTTATTTGAAAGCAAGTGCTTCACGTGTGGTCAAATTTCAATTTGGTCCAGTTTTGACATTTTTATGAAGTCGGTTATTTATCTTGATAATTATTAAACTTAGGAGGCCCTAAGTTTAATAATTATCAAGATAATTTATTTTTTATTTTATTTATTAAGGAACAGCAAACAGCCATATTATGAAATGTTAACAACATGGATATAGATTAATAAACTTAGTAATAATACAGCCCACAGCACTATTCACAGATTACTTATAGAATTAAACAAATTTACCGCTAGAAGTAGTTGACTTGCAACACAAATTATTTAAATACATTTTTTTAAGCCTAAAAACACAAAAATTTAAATTTAATGCCTTTGAAAAGTTTTAACAACCAAAATAATAATAACATTATTGTTTCAAAATATAGAAGTTTGTAACGAGGAGAGCTTTTGAAATACTGCTGTTTTAAAAACTACTTACTTAAAAACGTTACTCAAGTTGAACCCTTACAATTCGATATTTTGACATTTATCTGCAGATATACGAAAGTTTAAGTTCACTTAGCCTATCAGTTCACTTGCGCGTTCATTTGGCTTGCAGTATAAACCAGCAGCTTAGCGAGAAGCGTCATCAAAGTCCTTGTAGTCTGTGGCAATATCGGTAAATCATAACAAACGATGTTTACACGGTCTGTGTAATTGTGTTATTGATGGATCTCACTTGTTTAGGGAGGTCAATTTTGTTTTATACTCCGAGGTCATGTTTTTCATCATCATCAGCCAGAAGACGTCTACTACTGAACGTAGGCCTCCCCCTTTAACCTCTACATTAAACGACAGCCTGCCATCTGCATACGATGCCCGCGACTCTCACGATGTCGTCGGTCGATCTAGTGGAAGGCCTACCGGCGCTGCGTCTTCCAGTTCGTGGTCTCCACTCAAGAACCTTTCTTCCCGATCGGTTATCGTTTCTTCGAACGATGTGGACTGCTCATTGCCACTTCAACTTGTAAGTTTTATGCGCAGAGACGTTGGGTCTCTTTGTGTCTTTTATCGCATTTACAACGGGGAATGTTTTGAAGAACTGTTCGATCTGATGCCGACATCGCGGTTTATTCATCGCACCAGCCGTAACCGCCTGAAAGTTCATCCACATATCATATATCAATGGAAATCGCACACTGTGCGTTTTACGCGTTCCTGCGGCATTTCCAAGTAGCTTTAATATTCTTCAAAGGGTTGGAAATAGAGTCTTTAAGGGTCGGTTATCAGTAGCGTAGCTAGGTAACCAAAGGCCCTGGTGCAAAAAAAAAATGGGGTCCTACCTAAACTGGGTTAGGATTTATCAAGTAAAAATATAAATAATTTAGAGGTACAAACCTACTTTATCATCAGTTCTTTATTGTGCTCAAAGCTACTTACTACATGTATGTGTATGAAGGGCAACCATTTTGCAAGTTCAGTTTGAGGTTTGCTGATCAGGGCCCAAGGGCCCTGAGCTTGGGGGGCCCGGTGCACGGCACCGCCTAGCCGTCCGATAGCTACGCCACTGTCGGTAATGTATATGTGATGCCCCTGGTTTTGCAGGTATCAAAAGGCGACGGTGATCGCTTACCATCAGGCGGCCCATCTGCTTGTTTGCCACCTACGGCATTAAAAAAAACTATGTCGGCGACTCTGGTTCTTTAGCAAATATTCACTTTCCGGATTCTATCGCGCAAAGAAACTCCGAGCATAGCTCTCTCCATGGCCCGTTGTGTGACTGAGTTTTTCCAAAAGGCGAACAGTTAAAGAACACGTCTCAGTACCATATGTCATCACTGGTCATGTTTTTTAAAGCTTTTATTTACTTTACCTTGTTAGTTTAAGCCAAATCTTGCAACAACTGAACTGAATTTTAAAACAGTTATCCCCAACCGATTATCCCCAGGCGAGCTAAATTTTGCAAACACATGTAGTTTGGATGACAATGCATGGTTAGCCAAATGACGTAATAATTCTAAATCCAATATGGCTGACTCCCAAAGACGGCGGACCAGTTATTTTTTATGCTTCTCCATGATATGGGTTATCAAATGGTATTAAATAGAAGGAGTTGCTGTGAAGAATACGAAACATTAAATTACATAACAATACATAACTAAATTCAATTTGGCGGCCTAAAAGCTTAATTGTCAATAAAATAATATATAATTTATTTCATTTGCGTTTTAGCAAAGCCTGGCATAAAAAAATTGCTGACAAAATTAAATGAGCTCGCATCGTAGTTCAAGCCCTCGTTAAATATATTTTCTAATCATTGAAATGATTACCCACGCAAAGCACAACTCACAAAAGAATGCGCGAAAAGTATTTATGTTCGGATTAGATTTAGATGTTCGAATAACACTGTACTGTATGTTTGTAATCGCATATATTTTGTACCCACGCGTAAGACGAAAACACCGGAAACCGTTTCTAAATACAGTAGAAAGCCGATTATTATTTATCCGAATTAATTGGGATCGATTCGGATTCGGATAATCGGACATCGACTGGTAATAAAGAACGACGCAAAACATGTAGTCTTGCCTCCTCTAGCTTTCAACCATAACAATTGAAATATATCTCGAATCCAAAGAGTTCCAACTTGTTACGACAAAACAAAACAAAAACTACTTGGTTTTATTTTTTTATATTACGTTTAGGACCGATTCAGATAATTGGCGATTCGGTTACTCGGCGTTCAGATAATCGGCGTTCTACTATAAATGTGTACGTATTAAGGTGAAACGTTTCACTTTGGCGGGAAATTCAAATTTCAAACAGTTTTTTTGTTCTTGTAGCTAGGCCGAGTAATTATTGTAAACGATAATTATGTTCGCGAAAATTGATTATTATTCTTTACAAACTCGCGTAAAGTTATTTATATCCAATGCATATTATTACATACATTTGTCAATAAACAAATGTATGCTGTTTCAAACGGTTTATTGCCAAATGTAAGTAATATGGTGAGTAACTGATTAATAGCTGTACATGATAATGTAAAAAACGACCAACAATTTTCGCAAACACTATGCCATTTCACAATAATTACTCGGACAGCTACACGGACAAAAAAACTGTTTGAAATTTTATTTTCCCGCCAAAGTAAAACGTTTCACCTTAAGGCCCTATTTTCCGACTTTTAGTATTTTTGCTCATTCCAGTTTAAATTTGTCTACCTACTTCCATGGTTAGTTTATAATTCTAAAAATGGTAGTATATCAAAATTTAATGTTTATCTAGGAAACCGACCGATGGGCCAGGATTGTCACACCGTGGGTGCCTGATGGACGACGCAGTCAAGGCAGGCCTAGGAAACGCTGGCGTGACGATCCTGACTCATTCCGGAGAGGTTGCCAAGAGGTGGCGGAGGATCGAGATTTATGAAAATAAATAGGAGACCGTTGCCCAACAGTGGGACAGTAAAGGTTAAGAAAAAAATATCTAGTAAACCACAAAGGCGATTAAGGGCTAGATAGGGAAAAAAAATTAAAGCAACACAGTTTTGCGATTTCTTCCTGTTTTTCTGGATTCTTTCAAATACCTATTTATATATTACTAAATAATGTCTACGTTAATTTATTCTACTAAAATAAGGTATACAAATAAAGGTTTTAAGAAGCAGCTAAAGACGTGTGGCTATCTCAAACGCACATTTCAACATTTTTGAAGAAAAAAAATCGGCAAAATTTTCAGAATTTTTTCTTGATATTTTATAGAATGGCTGAGGAAAAAATTACTTGATTTTCCTCTTCTTTGGCATCCTATAAAATATATACACAAAAATTCTTTGTCTATAAATCATATTTAATCCCATTTCCCCTTTATACATAAAAGAGCGCTTTGATTTATTCAAGCCCACTTCGGTACTTTGCGATCCTGTGTTGCCTCCGACTTAAGATTCCTCTTTCGTCCCATGTCAATATTTCCTATTGTAAGTCCTTAACTTTTCAAGCTGTCCTGCTGTGGAATGCTCTCCTGCATCTATCAGGCAGGCTAAATCTCTTTCTACTTTTAAGAATCAAGTCTATACACATTATCTAAGTGCATGTTAATTGGGGGTTAATATCTATTTAAGTATGTATTTAAAAATATATATGTATGTATATCAGTCTCTGGCAGCCATATTACAAGCTTTGCTTAGTTTGGGGTCAGATGATCATGTGTGCAATAATGTCCCAGATATTTATTTATTTATTTAATTGGTACGTATCGTATGTATCTATTTTATTTACAGTATTAATGGTATGTATGTAGAACTGTGTATTTATTGTATACATATTTATGTAGGGATATATATTTATTTACAGATTACTAGCGACCCGCCCCGGCTTCGCACGAGTATATATTTTATCATACATACAAACCTTCCGTGAAAAATTATCTAACTGATGGTGAAAACCGCATCAAAATCCTTAAAGTATAGGGACAGACTTAGGGAAATGACTTTGTTTTATACTATACTAGTTTTTTTGCCCGCGACTTCGTACGCGTAGATTTTCATATAAACCTTCAATCCTTTTTCTTCCCTTAATCCGGCCCTTGCGCAAAAGAACATAGCATATACTTCAATCTGGTCATAGCTAAGAATATTCGTGAAACCCGCATTTAAATCCGTCCGCATTTTCTTCCAGGGGTTTAGATGTACGTGAACAAACAAACAAAAATTCTAAAAACTGCCTTAACATGTTCAGCTGCTTATTTTAAGTCGCCCTGTGTGAAGTATTGATAGAAGCATAACAGTAAAAACAACGTCAACAGTTTTCAAATCAAAAAGATAATGTGACCACAGTGCAGAGCATGTTTTGAAGTTTTCTTTTTGTCTAAACCATAAAAAGTTTATCATGTCATGTCGGGATGATACATCTCTGAAATTCGACTGACCTGCTTCGCTCGTTCGAATTTTTCTATGACCATGCAATTTCTGAACTATGAATACGACCACAGGTATATGGCTTTGGCCACGGAACCCTGACATAACATATGCTCGTCTTGACACGCTCATGGCTATTTATTTCTTATTTCGCGTGCATTTGTATGTATACCTTGATTAAAAAGCCATGAAATGAAACTACTCTATTTATCTGTTAAAATAAAGTTCTTTTTTTATTCTTATTGCAAATATACACTTTCTTCTTCTAGAAGCTAAGTTTATATACCCTGCATAAAGGGTGCAGCAACGACTTATGTAGTGGCTGTTCACAAAACCAGACCACAGACATAAATATATACATTTAAGTATAGTTAAATCCATCACATAATTATTATATATACTATTCAAACTTAACATAGGATGAAGTAATTTTACAAAACAAAAAAAACATAGGTACTTAGCGTGATAGGTTACTTAATTATATATGAGATCATACAAAACTTATGACGCTACTTTCTTAACTATTTATGGATCGATATTTATTTTCTAATTATAATTTTATAAATGTTATCGTCGAAAAAATCTTTTATCTCGTAATATCATTTTTGGGTTAGAGACTTACGAAATTGGTTCTGGAAAAGTGTTATTGAATTGAATCACCAAAGAGGTTTTCAGGGCTATGTTTTTATAACATCTTTGATCAAAATGTTCATTCATCTAAGAAGGTTTTAAGGAAAAGTTTTAATCTGGCTGATTATCTGAATGACAGTTGACAGTTTCAAATTTTTAATGGCTATGTCAATAACATTCTCTTTGCTTTGGACCTCCTTGCTTGAGGCTATGCGACGATCCTCATAATACGTTTCGGGTAGCGAAGAAAATAAATTTTGTTTTTTTTAATTTCTTTTATGTAATAATAAAGAATTAAAATAAATGATATAACATAGCCTATGTTTTAATCTGGTAATTTCTAAGCATATTCGTGAAAACCGCATTTGAATCCGTCCAGTGGTTTAGGAGATGTGCGCAGACAAACAAACAAACAGACAAACATTCTAAAAACTGTCCTATCGTGTTCAGCTGCTTATTTTAAGACGCCCTGTGTGTTTTTTTTTGTTATCTCGCAATTACAGATTTTTTTATCTCTACGTTTTTATTATATGTATAGATAGATATATCGTAGATATATATATAGATAGTGATGTGCTCCACCGACCGTTTTCAAATTCTTCAGTCCTGTCCATCTAACGGGTGCCTGGAAGAAATCGCTTTAGGCGATAAGACCACCCATATACTGCCCCATATTTATTTTTATGTTAGTTTAAATTTAATTTGTATTTTTCGGTGAGTAATAAAGAGATGTTGTTTTAATATTATATTGTATAGTTATAAAGCTCATTACCGCCAAAAACAGTTTATAACGGTTATAACTTATGCAATGCGTTGTATTGCTGAAAGTAGTACTCCAAAGCTTCAAGCTTCATTGCATTCTCGACCGAATATTGGAGTAAATTTTTTATTTGCTTTTAGTACCGATGCCTGTTGTTTTTAGGGTTCCGTACCCAAAGGGTAAAACGGGACCCTATTACTAAGACTCCACTGTCCGTCTGTATCTCATGAACCGTGATAGTTAGACAGTTGAAATTTGCACTAATGATGTATTATGTTGCCACTATAACAACAAAAACTAAAAAAACAGAATAAAATAAATAATTAAGGGTTTTTTTTTATATTCCTTACAACAACACACGGCAACAGGTAGACGCTTGAAATATTCACAGAATATTTAGTTATATATTCACTTACAAAAAATTTTTTTAAGGGGGCTCCCATACAACAAACATGTTTTTTTTTCTTTATGCGCGAGTTCGACTCGCACTTGGCCACTTATTTTAGATGGGGATGCCACTCTTGCGCTCTCTTCACCTCAATATGACATGTAAGGTCCAATCAAGGATGCTCCTTATAGTAATATAATCTGTGATCCGCTAGTGGCACATCGGCCATGTTTGTATACCTGTCAAGCGGTACATTACCTGTCAAAATCAAAAAACATCCCTATAAGACGCCATTTTGTGTAATCTCCGCACTTCACTTGACTTTCCTTGCAAACTTTCCCATTGATAATAGAGAATCCGCTCCGCTTTATAGTTGACTAGCCGTCCGCCCCGGCTTCGCACGAGTGTAAGCTCGGCCTTCGGCCTCGCTACAAAATATAATATAGCCTATGTCACCCGAGGATAGTGTAGCTTTCCAACAGTGAAAGAATTTTTCAAATCGGTTCAGTAGTTTCGGAGCCTATTCATTACAAACATACAAAAATAGGTACAAATCTTTCCTCTTTATAATATTAGTGTAGATATTACGAACATCCGTACGAAGAGCGGGTTGGTTGCACATAAATATATAATATATTCTTTAATTAATTTAAAAAGGGGTAACATTATTTACAAAGTCGGGTTTGTTCGAACACTTTGTTTTTGTAGTGGTAGGACTCTTTTGCAGGGGTCCGCCTGGGGAAGTACCACACCTTTGCCAGTTATTTAACCGCCAAGCAGTAGTGTGCAGACACTACTGTGTTCCTGATTGAAGGCCAATGTTTCCAGCAAAATTACAGGGCACACAGAGATTTGACATCGTATCGTATATCTCGGGGTGACGAGCGCAGTGCATTGCCATCCAGGGTTTTGAACTGTTGAAGTTCAAAATTCTGAGTGGCGTTGAGCTGTTATGGGCAAGCGAGAAGAGCAATCAGGCGAGCGACTTCGCTCGACTTGGCACCCAGAATCATTTAAAAAAAAAAAAACGTATAACTCGAGAACGGCTGGACTGATTTTTACGGTCTTTGATTTGTTGTATTTGTCTCCATCCCGAATAGCAGAATTACTATTAAAAACGGCTGAGCCGATTTGGATGAAATTTTGTGTTCAATCCGGGGCGGGTCGCTAGTTATAAGATATTTTTTTCTTGCTGACTAAGCTCTTGGTTATTTATGTAAGCTTTCGTATTTACACCTATAATAATTCTAGTGCAGCATAATTACCTTAAAGCCATTTGTTTCATCTATAAAAGTCATATAAAAAGTAGGACAATAAAAATACATATATATAGATTTACCTTTGACAACCAACTCGCCTGGTAGTAAGATATACATAATAGGTCGGGGAAAAAGTATTTTCGTATTTTGTATGTATAAAGTTGTAGTAAAATCTCATCGGTTGTACTGTTTGTATCTGGTACTTACTTTTCTTACTTTCATTTTAAAAAAGGAATACAAAAAGTAAAAAGCAATTTCCCGCCATTTTTCAATTGTTTTTTGTTCGATAAAATGAGTGAATCTGACGAAGAAATTCGATATATTTTGAAGTTTTATTACAAAACAGGGAAAAATGCGACACAAGCCGCGAATAAAATATGTGACGTTTATGGACCTAATGCAGTGTCATAAAGAGTAGCATAATGTTGGTTCAAGCGTTTTCAGTCCGGGAATTTTGATGTCAAAGATGCAGCTCGCTCTGGTCGCCCTGTTACGGATAAAGTCGATGCCATTTCTGAAAAAGTGGAGCAAGATCGGCATATTAGTAGTGACGACGTAGCTGAAGAACTGGGGATTGACCACAAAACAGTTTTGACTTGAAAAAACTCGATATTTGGGTGCCACACGAGCTCACTGAAAGAAACCAAATGAATCGTGTGCTCATTTGCGATTCTCTGTTAAAACGTAACGAAACCGAACCGTTTTTGAAAAGATTGATCACTTGTGATAAAAAATGGATCACCTATGACAAGAATGTGCGCAAACGATCAGACCGCACACATTTTTGGCCACTCAGCAAAAATTTAGAGAGCTTGGTTGGGAAGTGTTAATGCATCCACCATATAGCCCTGACCTTGCACCCTCAGATTTCCACCTGTTTCGATCTCTTCAGAATTCTTTGGGTAGTGTTAGATTAACATCCAGAGAGGACTGTCAAAACTACTTGTTGCATTTTTTGATCAGAAGTCCCAAAATTTCTACAGCAACGGGATCATGTCACTACCTACAAGATGGCAACAAGTTATCGAACAAAATGGCACATATATATTATAATTAAATGTAATTAAACTTGAAAAAAATATGTCTTGAATTTGTTTACAAAATACGAAGAAACTTTTTCCCCGACCTTATATTTCTTGTTTCATTTTTATTTTAAAAGTAGGCACAAATAACCGGCAAAATTTAAAATGACTTACCAAAAAAGTTCCGAATAGTTTGAAAATCGATCGTAAAAAGTTTGTTAGTAATTTAAAAATAACTGGCCTAAAACACTAATAATTCACATCAAAAGTTTTGAATTTAGAATTCCAATTTCCCGCGCACCAGTTTTTTTTCGCTATTGGCTAACGAACGGCGTCGTTGATAGCCAAAGCTCTACTGGGCGCTACTGCCGTGTTTTCGGAAGCTCAGAAACTCTTATACCTAATAATTTGGGTGTTGTTTAATTAATATCCTTGAATATAATATGATGTTTTAGCTAACTGACAATTAGTAACCGATAAGTTATTTATGTATTTTCATCATGTAATTAAACCTTATCGGAAACATTTTCGTCACCTTGTCACGTATTCAAATCTTTTACGGATTTTTTTATTCAGCCCCGGGGTGTATTTCTTTCCCCCTTGTGCTGACGTCACGGTATATTAAAGTGTTAAATTATTATATGAAGTATACCTACTGAAATGAGTTTCCATTTCAACAATATGTTACTAGACAACGATTTTAAACTATCAACAATTTTGATTAGATTAAATAAGTATTACGAAAAAATAAAAACTCTTTTGGAAAGCACATATTTTATTTAAGTATTAAATAAATAATGACTTTTTATTTTACTTTTATAATCTTAACTAAAATTATAAAATGGAAAGATTTGTATTTTTGGATGTTTGTAACGAAATAATTCAAAAAATACTAACCTATTTTAAAAACTCTTTCACTGTTGGGAAGCTATACTATTCCCGGGTGACATAGGCTATAGGTACTATATTTTGTAGCGATGTCGAAGGCCAAGCTTTCACCCGTGCGAAGCCGAGGCGGGCGGCTAGTAATAACATGTGTTTTATTTTGCTAATTCTACAGCTTGCCACATTAGCTTTTTAGATTCACACTCTGAGAAATCAGACGTCAATAAATTATTGTCTGCAACATAACACAATATAGTGGATAAAAATGAAAAAAAATATCTTTTTTTATATAAAAGTTTTTCGTCTTTTATTTTTCATTGTTGCCCTGACTACGGTAATACACAGCCATAAATCCTTTAAAAAATTGAGAATTAAAAAATTAAAGACAATGTATTCAGATAAATTTTCTTCGTTTTTAGGGTTCCATACACAAAGGGTAAAACGGGGCCCTATAAGGCTCCGCTGTCCGTCTGTCCATCTGTCACCAGGCTGTATCTCATGAAGCGTGATAGTTAGACAGTTTAAATTTTCACAGATGATGTATTTCTGTTACCGGTATAACAACAAATACTAAAAAACAGAATAAAATAATATTTTATGGAGGCTCCCCATACAACAAACGTGATTTTTTTGCTCGATATTGATAACGGCAACAGGTAGACGCTTGAAATGTTCACAGAATATTTAGTTATATATTCACTTTAAAAATCAATAATTAAATATAAAATTACAATTTAAGGAGGGCTCCCATACAACAAACGTGATTTGTTTGCCGTTTTTATAGATAATGGTACGGAACCCTTCGAGCGCGAGTCGGACTCGCACTTGGCCGGTTTGGTTTTTTTAAATTTTATGACCGGTTTTATTTTTAAAACCTATGTTTGAATCGCGTATACGTTGCGTTGTGTTTGAACTTCGTAGGTGTGCTTATGGTCGAGAGTGACTTATTAGTTTAGCATTCATAATAATTTAGCAGTCATAATAATTTAGCAGTCATAATAAAATCACTGTACAGCAGTTTGCTATTAAGTTTACAACAGGAACATTAAATATCTACTCAGTGATACCATGGATTACCAATCACACTTCAAATCTTTATTTTATAATAGATTTGCGCTTGACCGCCTCTCGCCTAATGTTAAGCGATGGTGCAGTCTACGGTGGATCACGCTTGCCTAGAAGAAACCGATTCACTCGGGATTTGAAGACACCCAGATTGTAAGCCCGTACGAAGCGCTTTGATTCCACTTTTATCATGCGAACTGCTAGTCTGTGGAATGCGCTACCTGAATGGGTGTTCTCCGGTAGTTACAATCTGGGTGTATTCAAATAAAGAGTGAATATGTTTCTTCTAGGCAAACGTGCTCCATCGTAGACCGCATCCGCTTAACATCAGGCGAGTTTGCGGTCAAACGCGAGCCTATCTACACTAATATTATAAAGAGGAAAGATTTGTACCTATTTTTGTATGTTTGTATGTTTGTAATGAATAGGCTCCGAAACTACTGAACCGATTTGAAAAATTATTTCACTGTTGGGAAGCTACACTATCCCCGGGTGACATAGGCTATATTATATTTTGTAGCGAAGCCGAAGGCCGAGCTTACACTCGTGCGAAGCCGGGGCGGACGGCTAGTTTCTAATAAAAAAAAACTATCAGGGAACACCATGGGAACACCAATTCAGGCAGGGAATTCCACAGTCTAGAAGTTCGTACTCTAAAAAGAGAATCAAAACGCCTCATATAGGTTGAGATCTTTCATTTAAATGTGCACGGCACTTCACCGTATTTTTGTAGTATTTTAACCGACTTCCAACAAGGAAGAGGTTCTCAAAACGACTGTTTGTTACCTCAGAACTTTCGATTGGATGAACCGACTTAAATGATTCTTTTTTATTTGAAAGCTGGTGCTTTCCGTGTGGTCCCCAATTTGGTCCAGTTCTAAAAAAAGAATCATCAAAATCGGTTCACCCCATTGACAGTTCTGCGGTAACAAACATAAAAAACCATGCTAATTTAGAACCTCCTTTATGGAAGTCGGTTAATTATCAATCCGGTAGCAAACAATTGCGAAACTATGGCGGAAAGATTAATAATATCCCGGATGGCAGAAATTACGCTACGTACTAACGCAGATTCCATGTTTCGATAATTCGCAAATCCAATACATGTAAACTATTTCTAAAGCTCGTAATTCCAACATACACCATGTTGAAAGTTAGATTACACCACTTCTTAAGTTTGTAACCGCTAAACTAAGCAGTTTAGATAATATATATGATTGAAATAAGATTATTTAATGTAATGATATCAAAGGTTATCTTAGCCCAGCGCGTGCCTAGTGACTATGCTATAAGACTATGCTATTTTAATGACTATATTAAACTGCCTGAAATATTAATGGATTCATTCATTAATATTTCAGGTAGCTGCTGTAGTAAATAACGATGGATTATTTTGAATTTGACATACCTAATTATTATTGTAATGACATTTTCGTTCATAATCATTTGTATTTTTTTTATTGAATTAATTATTATTTAATTTAATGTACCTTGATCTATGTGACATAATCTACACTAATATTATAAAGAGGAAAGATTTGTACCTATTTTTGTATGTTTGTAATGAATAGGCTCCGAAACTACTGAACCGATTTGAAAAATTCTTTCACTGTTGGGAAGCTACACTATCCCCGGGTGACATAGGCTATATTATATTTTGTAGCGAGGCCGAAGGCCGAGCTTACACTCGTGCGAAGCCGGGGCGGACGGCTAGTGTGACATAATAATATTACTAAGATATAATTTTATATACAATTTTGTAGAAGAGTGTACTGGAGAAGTTTGACTTGTAACTATGGAGTTATTAATAAAGTATTGTATTGTAAGCTGTGAAAGTGATCTAGACACACGGTAGTGTTTTTTTTATATTCTTCAATAGGCTTGCGTTTGACCGCCAACTCGCCTGATGTTAAGCGCGATGCGGTCTACGATGGAGCACGCTTGCCCAGAAGAAACCGATTCACTCGAGATTTGAAGACACCCAGCTCGTAAACATCGGGGAACACCCATTCCGGCAGCGCATTCCACAGAAGTTCGCACAATAAAAGTGGAATCAAAGCGCTTCGTACGGGTTTTCGGAGTATCAACCATGAAGCGGTGTCGATTTTTCGTGCCCGCTCTGGCAGTCCGATAGAAAAATGGGGAGGAGGGAATTAGATCATGCAGATCTGATGCACACTCTCCGAAATGTATTCGATAAAAAACTGATAGACTAGCAACTTTACGCCGATGCTCAAGACTAAGAAGTTTAGTCTGAACCAGGGATAAGACAGGCAGGGATAAAGCAACCACGAAGCGCCGTATTATTAGAAATTTGCTCGAAATTCGTGTTTATTTACACGAACTTTGAGCCGTCTTCAACCTCCATAACTTAAGATATATTTAGTTATGATGTAGCCTTGAAATTTTGCATGTCCCATTTTATTCCGGTTATTTGCTCTATGCTCTATTTTCTCACTTAAGATAAATTCCAATGACTTGTAAATTGCCATTTTACCAATAAATTACTTATGACTTACGTATTTCCTAGAATCCCACATTTGAAATCTAAAACTTTAATTGTTCACGAGGTATTGACGTCTGAAAACCTTCAAATTTTTCACTCCTCATCAAAATTCTATCCCATTTCCAGTTATTCCAGAACCATGAAATTTGGTACTGTCGTAGGTTGCTTAAATCACAACTAATCAAGTCAAATATAAAGAAGAAGAAACGAATTACGAAACAAGTCTTGTTTTTCTAAAAGCATGTAGTCTGCACCTATAATTGTTTTGAAGTTTAGTCAAAGGGCCTTACTTAAAAACGTTACTCAAGTTGATCTGTTTTAAAATGCTCTCTCAACTTCTCGCTGGCGGCAATCGTCACACGCGAAAACAAGACGGAGCATATTTAAACGTATTCCAACTTGAGTAACGTTTTTAAGTAAGGCCTTAAGTCTTGCACCTTATCTCTCCTATACTCCTATGTAATGTAATGACGTACATCAAGTTGGTGTTCATTAAATAAATAAATTATAGGCCGATAATAATGATGATGGATTTCTTTCACCGCATTTGGTGTGAATCTATCTTTAGGACGCATCAAACACCTACTACATAACATGAAAATGTTCTCTGATTCCGGACGATTTTGTGACTCACCCTTATCAGCAAAGTAAAATGAATAGATCTGATGACAGAACTATACTAATAATATCTCGAACTCAATACTAATTATTTCTATGAATACGTACCAACTTAGATTAGTAATTATATTTCGAATCACCAAGCAACGTGAATGTTATCAGATTCGTGAAGAAATAATTAGGTTAGGATCTCTCAATTAATTTTGTTTAAGTATGAATTACTTGGTAACGTGCTAGCTGCTGGCCAGCTGTGACCCGCAGCTTTGCTTGTTGTTTTCCAACTTTCCCATAATATTTTAGTTAATGGTTCTTAGTACATATTTTTAATCAAATCAAATAATTTTTTCATCATATAGGTACAGGATCGGTCTTAAGTGTAAAAAGGTGCTTGTAATGTATCCTTTAAGGCGTGCAAATTACAATAGGTATATAAAGTTAACATATTTATCATCATACTACAATTACAGTCAAATTATTAATGTCTATTATTTCTGCATTACATTTTATAATTTATCTTTGAGATTTTAGTTTAAACAATATGTGAGATAAATGTTAGTGGAATTTGTCCGTTTTTATTCTCAATAAATAATTTGAATTTGAATTTAAGCGGCTTCAAAACAGTATAAGTTTCTCATTTCGGTTGTTTTTTTTAATGTTTGTTCATCATCATCATAATCATCAGCCTCTCTTAATCTACTGCTGAACATATGCCTCAACACAACCTCCACACTGAACGTCATCCTGCCATCTGCATCCACTGGATGCCCGCGACTCTCACAATGTCGGCGGTCCATCTAGTGGGCAGTACCGTAGCGGTTCCATTTATTTTGATGTAAAACCCTAACTACTAAACCTATTTTGATAAAATTGTTACGGGACCAATGTGAAAGAATTTACTTTCAATTAAAATAATTTTTTTCCAAATCGGTTCATAAATGACGGAGTTCTGACGTAACAAACATTAAAAAATATACAACGTATAATTTAAATTATGTGCACAGACATTGTAAACTCTATCTAGATACCAATAAAGGCTCTACTATTCAGTGCATAACTACTGAATTCCAGGAAGAACAATTTATTTACAATATGCATCTCGCAAATTCTGTCATAAAATCATAACCAATAAATCACTTTAATATAGAGTATTGATTCCAAATCGTGACATACCTAACGTCGCGCGCAATAACCATTCATATAAAAGGAAGTAGACAATGTTCTCATATGATGTTATCAGTGCGCACGCGCATCTCAGCGGGCTGTCTACAGCGTTGTTGGCAAAACACCCGCGGCTTGCACGTGATGAATTAAAAAATATAATTACAAAAAGTGCGCGCCAAAATACTTAAAACTGGCTAGTTACAAAAAAACGGTTTAAATAAATAGAAAAAAGTGTGCAATAACATAATACAGGCTGAAAAAAAAAACAATTAAATAAGTAAATATAAAAAGTGCGCGCTTTGTAATAAAAAAAACCTATAAAAAGTTTTAATATACGAGACTGTACCCACTAGAAAGTACTGGCTGTTATAAAAAAGAAAAGGATGAATAAGTTCTCAAAAATTATTGTGATTAATTTTTGCCTGTTCACAGAAGAAAATTACATGGTGAAAAATTTACACAGTTTATGCATGGTGCACTTTATTTATTAAAAGAAATTGACGCTGATTTTTAATACTACTTAACTTTACTGAAACCAAGACTATTGTTATCAAATTTAATAAAGTTTTTAATTTTATTAAAAAGAGACGTCAAAATGGTGAACAGAGTGTACAAAGTTACGTCAGAAACGGAAAATCAGACAGGAAGCAAGCACAATCAAGTTTTTATGTCTATTATTGGTAAGTCTGGTATGTTTTTATGAAAAATAATACTTGCTATTAAGCCATTTAATCTAATAGCCCTTCTGAAGATGGACGCACACTTTTCCGCGCCGCATTCAACGAAATCCATACTTACTGGGGAATGCGCTTCCGGAATGGGTGTTTCCCGATAGTTACAATCTGTCTTCAAGACGAAGAGAATCAGTGTCTTCTAGGCAAGCGTGCTCCGTCGTAAATCACATTATCGCTCAGTGGGGTTAGTAAGAGAACTTACGAAAAAGTATTCGTTACGTAAACGATAGCAAATGTATGAAAAATTCAGTTTCCTTTTACGTCCGATAGAGGCGCTGTTCAATTTTACAGACATTTTGCTATCGTTTACGTAACGATAACTTTTACGCAAGTTCTCGTACTAAGGCTACAGGTGAGGTGGTCTATCATGAGCCTATTATTTTATTAGATTACTAGTGATGTTGCCCGTGACTTCGTACGCGTAGATTTTCATATAAACTTTCAAACCTTTTTTCCTCCCTTAATCCGGCCCTTGTGCAAAATAACATAGTGTATACTTCAATTTGGTCATAGAAACGAGAAATTGGGCCAAACATTTTTCTGAGCACCTCAAAAAGTGACTCGCATTTTATTTGTTGTCGATCTCTTTTCTCTTGCGGAGTTTTCATGTGGATCGAGATTTCCATTCCGTTTTTTTTTTTTTCTCCGTTGTAACGCTTCGTTGGTCTTTCGCTTAGCAAAAAATGCGGGGTCTATTGTATGGTCTATGGTCTGTCTCATGGCAAGAAAAAGTTAGGCGTCAATGTGGAAACAACATAACTTATTCTTTCTCCCACTATTACTAAATCAATGATTATATCCTGAAAAAAAATTACGGTTACAGCTAGTACTTACTTACACCTAAATAAAATTGCCCTTCTTCTGAACAGTCGGGTAAAATAAAAAGTTTAAATATGCAATATGTGGAATGAGCGCCTCCTGCGGCATTTCCGAGTAACATAGGGTTCTTACACGTAGGTATCTGTGATGCTCCCCTGGTGTAAATATCACATAGAACGGATGGACGAGGGAATAAGAAGGAAAATCTGTCGCCAGGTATTGTGACAGAACC
This sequence comes from Agriopis leucophaearia, assembly GCA_949125355.1. Classification (NCBI taxonomy): domain Eukaryota; kingdom Metazoa; phylum Arthropoda; class Insecta; order Lepidoptera; family Geometridae; genus Agriopis; species Agriopis leucophaearia. The sequence continues at coordinate 9,752,540 of OX421284.1, read as the reverse complement.
TTGATTGAACATTCTTATTTATGTCAATGCGTCGAACTCCGCATCACAGTTGCTGATTTCGAATGACTGACGTTTCGTTTGTATGGTTGCAAATGGCTACAACAAATTTCTTACAAAAATGCCGCCAAATGCGTAGACAGCCGTTCTAATATAAACTTTTTTTTCTGTGGTAAATATAGTGATCTCTTACAATCACGCGGCCCGTTGGCTTGTTTTCCACCTATGGCAATATTTATATTAATTGTAAATATGACATTTTAAAATGCCAGGGCTTAAAGGTAAATTGTACTTTTACACGGTGATAAAAAGTCTAAAACTTAATAATAATACCGTACCTAACTAGATATGTAAATTATTTCTTTGTCTGATTCAAGAATTTTGTTATTTAAATAATAAAATTATATTGTGCTTCCAGAAAGTGATCATGCAAGTTTTATTCTGGTGGTAATGATTTTTCTTTTTAGGGTTCCATACCCAAAGGGTAAAACGGCACCCTATTACTAAGACTTTGCTGTCCGTCCGTCTGTCTGTCTGTCTATCTGTCACCAGGTTGTATCTCATGAATTTCAGCGCCATCTATTGATGGTTGCAGAACTATGTTCGTCCTGCTGTCAGTAAACCTCCTATTACGAAGTGTTTAAAGTCAAATTTTCCTAGAGGTTTAATAAAAAACGAACACATTAAATAACATGTTTCAGAAAAATATATTTTTGTTCCAGTATGCTTGCCTGTTTTGGCGTATGGGACCGCCATGGGCTGGATCTCCCCCAACAAGGCTCTTCTAATGGGAGAGTCGTCACCGTCTCAGTATCCCGTAACAGAAGAGGAAGTATCTTGGATGGCGTCTATCATGTTTATTTTTGCGCCAATAGCTGTGTTTCTGTATGGGGCCGCAGCTGACAAGTTTGGAAGGAAGAAGACATTGTTGTGTGCTTCTATACCCATTGCGGTAAGTAAAACTGTTGTTTGATGTTACAAGTGGCGCCCAACATGGGACCAACTTTCCATTACTTTTGCTCTCGAGAAATTAGACCTGATAATGCCTTGGACGGTGAATATAATTTTTATCTTTCTTGCCAATAGCTATATTTCTAAATAGATCAGCAGAAATAAACAGGTAGTTTCCCGGAAGGGAAAAGTAATTGTTGTGTGTTCTATACTTAATACCCAATGCTGTAGGTAGAACTGTTGTTTATGCTAAAAGTGGCACCCAACGTGGGGCCAACAATAGTATACAATAATTGTAAGCATAATATACGAACCTATATCGTCATCATCATCATCAGCCAGAAGACGTCCACTGCTGAACATAGGCCTCCCCCTTTAACCTCCACACTGAACGACATCCTACCTGAACGACCTATATCGTATTATTTAATAATTATTTAATCTCTGGTTTGACTAGCAGTAGTTAAAAAGAAGCCATTACCTGAACTTACTAAAAGCACATACCTGTTAAAATAACTTAGGTTTCATATAAATTATTCAAATCCACGCTAGTGTTGACATTTTTGAATCAAAATTGCTCCTAGTATTGAGACCATAAAAATAATTATTAATTCTAAACAACCGTTGTAAAATTTGTGAGAAAAGCAAGTGAGCATAGTTTGTAAGACGTGTATGATACCTATTATATGACAGTTTTGCTAGACAATGTCTACAATACAAAATAATAAGATTGGATAGATGTTTAATCCGGCACCCAAAATGGTACCAAAATCTTTTTTTGGTAGGTACCACGTTGGGCGCCAACACAACAAACAAACTTCAAAAAACCATTTAATCTAATTTCCCTCTCTCACAGCTAGGTTGGGTGTTAAAGCTGATATGTGCGCACCCCATATCCCTCATAGGGGCTCGTGCCCTCATCGGCTTCGGCTCAGGAGGGGCGTTTGTTGTCTGCCCCCTTTATGTGAAAGAGATAAGTGAAGACAGCATACGTGGGATGACGGGAACTTTTGTTATATTCTCACAGGTAAGTCGTGAAGTAATTATTTTTTTAAACTAAATTCAGTACATTAAGTTGTAAGTACAATAATTTTTATAAGGCTTCCTACGCTGCGCTTACCGGTCCGTGGAGACAAATAATATTATTTGATATGTGGTCTCCGTTCGAGAACCTTTCGGCCGTAATGCCCCATCGGCCTTCCGTTCTGCGTGCTATGGCCCTGCCCACTGCCACTTCAACTTGCTAATCCGGTGGGCTATGTCGGTTACTTATGTTCGTCTACAGATCTCTTCATTTCTGATTCGATCTCGTAGAGAAACCCCCAGCATAGCCTTCTCAATAGCTTGTTGAGCGACTTTGAGCTTGCTAATGGGGCACATAGCAAAACATATACCCTGCTAAGAAAACTACTAACGATCGTCAAAATCATCAACGAATAGAATGAAAATTATTAGTTGGCATATAACTCACTTTTCAATAAAAAAATAAAAACTATTATTATCTATCGGACTGCCAAAATGGGCACGAAAAATCGACACCGCTTTATAGTTGACATTCCGAAAACCCGTACGAAGCGCTTTGATTCCACTTTTATTGTGCGAACTGCTAGTCTGTGGAATGCGCTGCCTGAATGAGTGTTCCCCGATAGTTACAATTTGGGTGTCTTCAAGTCTTCAAGAGTGAATCGGTTTCTTTTAAGCAAGCGTGATCCACCGTAGGCCGCATCATCGCTTAACATCAGGCGAGATGGCGGCGAAGCGCAAGCTTATTTTTCAGTAAAAAAAAGACAAAAAAAAACTTGTTTCATTATAATATTGATATTATTTATAGGTATTATTAAATAATAGGCTTAAGAATGACCCCCACCTCGCCTGATGTATATCACACTAATATCATTATATAATGTGAAAGTTTGGATGGATGTTTGTTACTACATCACGCAGAAACGGCTGGATGGATTTGGATGAAATTTGGAATATACATTTCTTATGTCCTGGATTAAATCATAGACTACTTTTTATTATCATCATCACCGATTTTCATCACCACGCGGGTGAAACCGCGGGGCGCAGCTTGTTATAAATATGTATAATTAACTTTGTCGTTCACCTCAAATGTGATTTCCAGACGGTGGGCAACCTAGTTATGTTCATCCTGGGAGATCTGCTTCCTTTCTACACGGTGCTCTGGATACTCCTGGCTATCCCACTTGTCCACTTCTGCTGCCTGCTCCGGCTACCGGAAACGCCTTCCTACTTGATCAAGTGTGGGAAGAACCAGGTAAGATTTCAAACATTCAAGGCAGCGCCGGCCCTGGGGTAAAGCGAGAGGAGCGGTCGCCAGATAGCAAGGGCGCCAAAATGCCAAATGCGAGCGAAAATAGTAGATTGTTTACCTAGGGAGCAAACAACTATTTTAAAGGCGAGAGTGTTTCTTTGATTTGATTTTGGGATTCAAAGATACTCGAGCTTAAAATAGTTGTTTGTTTCTGAGGTGGATACTCTACTTTGTATCACCCCTCTAAGAGAAAATAAGTGCAACTTATGAATTAGAATAGTCCGTTTATTTATTTGGCTCGCGCGGTTTGCCTTCTTTCAGCCGCGCATACATACAGAATGTAATTTGTTTATAGAATTTTTGTGATTGATCTCTTTGGTGATTGGAACTTTTACTAATAATCTAAATTCAAATCACTTTTAGTCCCAAGTCCCAAGGGATTAAACAGCTATTTTAGTCCGTGTTTACGAATAATATACTAGCTCTTTTCGAATAGATATGATGAAAATAAAAATTTGATGGTGCCTCCTGGCGGGGGCTGGTGCAGCAACCTTTATGTTTGTAGACAGTATTACATTTTTATGTGGAAATTGTTTATATCCTGCATTAGCACAACGAATACTTTTTATCCCAGAATATATAAAGTCACTGCTAACTGGTTTTACCGCAGATTTCTACTTTAGTTCCTTCTATCCCAGTATTGGTGTGTAAGTATACCATACAATAATTCCTCATCATCATCAGCCAGAAGACGTCCACTGCTGAACATAGGCCTCCCCCTTTAACCTCCATACTGAACGACATCCTGCCATCTGCATCCACTGGATGCCCGCGACTCTCACAATGTCGTCGGTCAATCTAGTGGGAGGCCTACCTACGCTGCGTCTTCCGGTTCGTGGTCTCCACTCAAGAACCTTTCTTCCCCATCGGTTAACAGTTCTTCGAGCGATGTGGCCTGCCCATTGCCACTTCAACTTGCAGATTTTAATAGCTATGTCGGTGACTCTGGTTCTTTGGCGAATATCTACGTTTCGGATTTTATCGCGCAAAAAAACTCCGAGCATAGCTCTCTCCATTGCCCGTTGTGTGACTCTGAGTTTTTCCAAAAGGCCAACAGTTAAGGACCACGTCTCAGTACCATATGTCATCACTGGCAACACACACTGATCAAATACCTTTGTCTTCAGGCACTGTGGTATCTTGGACGAGAAGATGTCACGCAATTTTCCGAACGCTGCCCATCCGAGTTGGATTCTTCGGGCGACCTCTTTGCCTAAGTTGGACTTACCTAAATGAACAATCTTTCCAAGATAGTGTAATGGTCAACAACTTCGAGAGTATCGTTCCCAACGATTACCGGTACGGGTACAACATGGACATTAGACATGACTTTTGTCTTGTCCATGTTCATTTTAAGACCCACCTGTTGGGAAAGGCTACTGAGGTCGCTGAGCATTGTATTAAGGTCCTCCAGCGACTCTGCCATGATGACTATATCGTCGACAAAACGAAGGTGAGTGATGTATTGGCCATTGATGTTGATGCCGAATCCGTTCCAGTCCAAGAGCTTGAAAACGTCCTCCAATGCGTTAGTGAACAGTTTCGGAGAGATAACATCTCCCTGTCTCACGCCTTTATGCAATTGGATTGGTTCCGTGCTCTCGTCCTGTAATCGGATCGACATGGTGGCGTTTCTATACAAACACTTCAGCACTTCGATATACCTATAGTCGATATGACAACGCTGGAGGGACTGCAATACTGCCCAGGTCTCGATTGAATCGAAGGCTTTTTCATAGTCCACAAACGCTAGACATAATGGCCGATTATACTCCTCTGTCTTTTGTATAATCTGGCGGAGCGTGTGTATGTGGTCTATGGTGCTCCAGCATCCTCCAGCCTTTACGGAAACCGGCTTGTTCGGGAGGCTGGAAGTCATCAAACCTGCTTTCGAGACGGTTCGTAATGACTCTGGAGAACAACTTGTACACATGGCTCAGGAGTGAGATGGGCCTATAATTATTCTTCAACGAGGTGTTGTCACCTTTTTTGAAGAAGAGCACCACCACACTCCTATTCCATGCTTCAGGTGTAGTACCTTCGAGTATGACGGAATTAAATAACTTCTGGAGGACCAAAAGTACCGGTTTTCCACCCGCTCTCAGAAGTTCTGTCGTGATTCCGTCATCACCCGGCGCCTTGTTGTTCTTAAGCTGTTTCAGAGCCATTCTAATCTCGTACAAGCTGATGTCTGGGATGTCTTCAGTGTAGTGTCGGTTCAGTTTAGCTCTCTTGTCCTGACCTGCGCTGACAATAGGCTGTCGTATTGAGGTGTACAACTACCCGTAAAAACTCTCGAGCTCTCTCAGAATCTCCGGCTTTGATGAAATGATATGACAATCCTCGATCTTCAGCTTCGTCATTTGGTTTTTTCCAATAGACGAATTCTTCGCAAACACTTTTGAGCCCTGGTTCCGCTCAATTGCGTCCCTAATACATCTTGTATTATAGGAACGCAGATTATGTCGCACCGATTTCGAGATTCGTCTATTAAGTTTGCCATATTCCGACATATCAGCTGAAGATTGCAGTCTCATCTCAGCCCGGTCTTCCATTAACTTAATGGTTTCGTCTGAGAGCTTCTGAGGTCTTTTTCGGCGTGGGGTCTTAAAGAACTGAGACTCCACTGCTTCGACAGTTTCCACCAGCCCATTGTTTAATTCGTCCACAGTTCCGCATTCGGCTAGGCCCTGGAAGCGATTATGCAGTTCGAGTTGGAAGTCTTTGGGGTTTTGGATTTGAGCATGACCAGGACGGAGCGTGGACTTCACCAGACGAGACCTCTCGAGCTTGATGTTGATATTCAATGTGCTTCTGACAATTCGGCTACCGGTTTTCACCTTGCTGATCACGGAGACATCATTGAACATTTGTTTCTTGGTCGTCATGATGAAGTCGATCTCATTTTTGGTCGTACCATCAATAATTCCTATTTCCTAGCAAATGTCCCGCGTTGTTTGTAGGCAAGTGCTCATTATAGGCACTTGACGATTGTGACTGTATTCTCACGATTCCTTTTGTATTAGACCAAGAACAATTACAATCATCTACATGAACGCATTGTTTTCACTTGATGTTTGAAAAATCCACATAATGAGTAAAATGAAGAGACAATTCTCGTTTAAGGTGACACGTTTCACGTTTGGCGGGAAATTCAAATTTCAAACAGTTTTTTTTGTTCTTGTAGCTAGGCCGGGTAATTATTGTGAAACGACATAGTGTTAGTGAAAATTGTTGGTCGTTCTTTACATTATCGTTTACAGCTTAATCAGTTACTCACCATATTACTTACATTTGGCAATAAACCGTTTGAAACAGCAAAAATTTGTTTATGACAAATGTATGTAATAATGCTGATGTAATGCTGAGTTGGGGTCGGTTTTTGTGACAATGTACCTGTTTACCTACTTCTATATTAATATTTCTAGTTTTATTGTTTTTTCATTGTCACAAAATAAACTTTTCTGATTTCTGACTTCTGTATGTAATAATGTGCATTGGAGATAAATAACGTTACGCGAGTTTGTAAAGAATAATAATCAATTTTCGCAAACATCATGATCGTTTACAATAATTACCCGGCCTAGCTACAAGAACAAAAAAACTATAAGAAATTTGAATTTCCCGCCAAACGTGAAAAGTTTCACCTTAATAACTGTTTTTTAACCTACTTCAAAAAAGGCGGAGGTTCTATGTTCCCTGTATACATAGGTATAATATTTTTTATGTCTTTTTACCGATATCTTAGCCAACTGTAGATCGATTTAAAAAAAAACTTTTGTTCGGTATAAACTTAAGCCGGGTCCGCTGCGTTGTTTTCGTGTTAGCTAACACCAAAGTCACACCCACTTTTCGTGTCAGTAACATGTTAGTGTTGGTGTTAGCTAACACGAAAACATGCCGCAGCGGACCCGGCTTTAGGGTAATTTGGTCCCATTGTCATGCTAGTCAGGATCTGATGATGGGATCCCAGGGAAACCGAGGGCATCCCTCAAATTTATAGGCACTTATTACGTTTTTCATATATTTCTGAAGTTAGTTTTTAATGAGAGCCACTTGTTAGTGAATAAATTTCATTTCATTTCCTCCAAATTATTTTTGCCCTCGGGCCATACGTTCACAGAGAAAAAAAGGGAATTTTTCTTTTCAGTGCTTACGTCTACCTGTTCTGCGATTCTGTTTAGGTGATTGCGAAAACTTGCGCGACCGCAAACCGTATCTCAACGCGTTAAGGTTCACGTTCGCGTGATTTTCCTGCGCTGTTTCGAGACTGCGTCAAGAGGTAGCCGTCAGGCCCATGAGCTCTCTTAGCCCCTATGTGTAGAGATGGGTATTGAGAATAGGTTCTCAGATACCTAATTTGATTCTTTGACAGCCCCGTTAGCTTAGTTGGTAGTGAACCTGCCTTCTGCGCTTGGGGCGTGAGTTCGATTACCACCTAGGACAAACATTTGTGTGATGAACATTTGTGTTTGTTCTGTGTCTGGGTGTTAATATCTATTTAAGTATGTATTTAAAAATTATATATATATGTATATATATTAGTCTCTGGCAGCCATATTACAAGCTTTGCTTAGTTTGGGGTCAGATGACCGTGTGTGCAATAATGTCCCAGATATTTATTTTATTTATTTATTCTCCAGGAAGCCGCCAAAGTCCTGAGCTGGCTCCGCTCACTGCCAGCTGATGACGCACGCATCATCGATGCTGTGAACGCCCTGACCATCGAACAGAGCACTTGCGAGCCCAAATTCTCACCCAAGCTGTTGTGTAAGTACTTTATAGAAAGACTCCAAGCAATGTTCACAGCACTTATAAAATATAACCTCGGGACTGGATCGGCATCGACTATAACCCTCAACTAGACCAAGAACGAATGAATCCATGACTAGACGCAGGCTCGTAACTGTGGCGCCGGCTTAGCACCTCATGTCAGCGTGGCTACGGCAAGGCAACGCTGTAGGCACCGACCCAGGGCGAAGCCACACCCTAGGAGAGAGCCTATATAATATTAAAATGCTTATAAGTTACTTATTTTCGATCCGATTTTCATTTTGTTTGCATTAATTAACTATATTAATGGACTACATTTCAATAGGAAATTAAAAAGACATCTAGACTATTCTGCCAAAGTTTGTGACCTAATTAGCTATAAACAGCGTAGGTACTAACAAAAACATCTGCAGCATCGCAAAACGCGTCATACCACCCATCCACCTCATTCATCAAATTAAGCACAAACACCAATATCACCCACCAAGCGTCAACAAATGCAAATTGTTCAGCTAAAACAGCATGGGTCACAACGAATTGACCTGCAGTGGCTAAAGTTGACCGACGCTTACCAATTGACTCAAGTGAACCACTATCATTGACCACGCTGACTCGATGCAAATGAATACAACCGAATTATAGAACGCGAACGATGGTGTATTGAAAATGATTGTCAAAGCTCAAGTATCAAGGACGCGACCGTTAGGGAAATAAGTTATACAGGGTGTTGCTAAAGATTACACATCCCACACCACACAGGTCCCCCTAGTCAGGCCTGGAGCACTCCGCACTTTAGGTATGAAGCTACATGTAGTCGTCTTGTCGGAGTTGCCGTGCCCGCTGCCGCGCGATAGACAGAGATAACGCGACTAGAGTTATAGACAGAGAGGCAACTTCTAGGTTAATATAGCTGTAGATAGTTAGCACTCGCACGTCCTGAATTGCACTTAATTGTGTAGAGTAAGAGTCGCTACTTATTTAAATGATTTTGCGGAGTGAATCTTCTGTACTTGTTAACTTATAAGTACCTATTCTGTGCCCTAGTGTAGGATTCAGCTTACACTAACGGAACATTGTTATTTTGTTACCTACTTCATCTTTTGTTAACTCTGTTTATATTTCAACATTATGTTATCTAGAACGACTAAACATTTTATAATTATTTATATGTATTATTACCTAGCGACCCGCCCTAGCAAATTTTATTATATATATATAAACCTTCCGTGAAACATTCTATCTGACTGATGGTGAAAACCGCATTAAAACCCGTTCCATGGTTTAGGAATTAGCGGATATACAGACAGACAGACGCGGAAAGCGACTTTATTTTATACTATATAGGGATAGAGAAGATAGAGATACAATAAAGTAATGAATGAATAGGCAATTCATTCAAACTCAGCATTTCCCGTTATAATACTTGTAGAACAAGCTGAGCGAACCAACGTCCCGGCGGCGGCGCAATCTCAGCGGTTCCAAGGTGTTGGTTAGATTTGGCTCAAACGTCTAATGGCTCAAACTTCTAACGGTCTAGTTATTTTTTAAGCGGACCAGAGGAGGAACCGCATGAAAGAAGGGAAGGCATCTCCGTAGGAGTATTACATTCTCTTGGGGAAGGCCAGTAGCTTGACGACAGAGCCTAGTTCGATAATCTTGCTGTGAATAGAGCACGATGACGATTTACGTTTGACAAGAAGCGACACTGACATTCCGTCAATGCGCTATGTCATGGTCAAGCTTCCATCGTGATTTGGCTACTAACGTTCGTGGCGTTTGCCCATTTTAGATTTGTATTTTTATATTTTAATCGGGAATATAGCAGTGCTACAATAGCGACAACAATCCATCTGTCGAAATACACGGTGTGGATGAAAAGGCTGCTCTCGCGTTGGCTTATTCATACACGAAAAAAGGCTACCTTTAAAGCTCACAACCGTCTGCAATAGACGCAAAGGCAGAGCCTCAAAGGGACACTCGCTCAATAAACGCAAATCACCTAAACAGCACTCTGTATAAAAAGGTCGTCAGATCAATTACCATTATTTGCCATAATAAATCTGTTTGCGTAGACTTTTCCCGGCACGTGACGGTTTGTTGTGTTTTTCATCGACATTGTTTGGTCGGGTGGACTTCCTTGATTTTGTACAGAAGTGGCTGATTATTTCCTTAAACATATAGTTTGAGCTGTTTTTATTAGAGATCAATTATTTATATTTAACCTACACAAATTTGTCAAAGATGCTAACTTAACCTAACCTGGAAACAAAAAAAAATTAAACCTGAAAAGTTGTAATTAATCTGTAATAATGATAATAAATAAATATTAAAATTTAGAACAAAAGTTTGGTAAACAAATCAGGGGCCTTACGCCCAACTCTAACCGCGGGCCCAAATACGCGGAGTTTGCAAAATCACGCGAACGCGGGCCAATCAGGGCCGTATTTACCCTAGGGCCAAGAGGGCCATGGCCCGGGGCGGACCTCACAGCCTGCCTGTTCAGCTTTGAGCGTCTTTTTGACTTTATATGCCTGAGATCATTAAAAAAAGCCTGGGTACCTGAATAACAAAAACTACCTATAACTCATTGGCTGTAAGTTTCATAGACATCAAGACGAGGGGCTATCGTAAAGTTATCGTATAAGTGACCGGCGGGGCGGCGACGTGTCCGTTGGACTCCGTCGCGACTCGGAACTCGTGGGATGTATCAACGTTGCTCGTGTGACACGAGTCGTGTCGTTTTCGTTCATATCCAAAAGTAAGGCTGGAAAATCAGGAAAAGTCAGGAGAGCAAAAGGTGGTCAGGGATTGCCAGGGAAAAAACGTCACACGAAAACGTAGATAAACGAAGATATATTATGTGAAAGTTTGGATGGATGCGGATGGACGTTTGTTACTCAATCACGCAGAAACGGCGGATGGATTTGGATGGAATTTGAAATAATACATTGCTTATGTCCTGGATTAACACATAGGCTACTTTTCATCATCATCATCATCACCGATTTTCATCACCACGCGGGTGAAACCGCGGGGCGCAGCTAGTTTTTTTATTTTTTTCATCAATTTTACCTGTGTACCTATATTTTAATGTTATATAAACTTTGTAACATGTGTTTAACTGTACATAGTTTTTTAAGAGTTTATTTTTCTATAACAAATGTATTTGACCCTGTGGGTCAAATATATTTGTTAAAACCTAAAAATAATACCATGGTTGTAAGGTTAATATAAAAACAATCATTATTATGAAAAAAACAATAATTTTTATAAGGTTAATAAAAAATCTTAAGCTGAAAAAAATCGTGTTTAAAAAATACAATTACCTATGTTCGCAATGTAATGCAAATAAAATATCAGCTGACGCTAGATGTCAACGAACGACCTGCGCCGCGCGCACGCTTGTACGCTTTACATTGCTAGTTTGCAAAATTTTATTAGTATTTCATTGTGTTTAGACTTTAGATAGAATAATAGTAGCGTTTATTACTTATGGGGAGTTTCCCTTAATAGGTAAACAAAATGTGTAAAAACCACGTAACCATAATAAAAGTATGATTTGGTTTCAGTTGCCGACAAAACAGCAGTAAAGGCGTTCTGGGTGGCTCTCATCGTGAACTTGACTCGCGAGTTCTGCGGCTGTATAGCTGTCCTGGTGTACGCCAGCCACATCTTCAGCGAAGCGGGCGAGGCGTCTAGCGGCGGGATGTCCATGTCGGCGAACAAACAGTCGATTCTGCTCGCTGCAGTCCAGATCGTAGGGTCGTTTTTAGCGTGTCAGCTGGTAGACAGGCTGGGACGAAAGGTGAGCCAAAGGCCGTTCAAGTATTACGTAAGCAATTTTTTTGAAATTATCTAGTCAGAGTCTGCGCCCTGTGCCCAGGCACAGGGCGCAGACTCTGGAGGGGCGCAGAAATGACCACACCAGTGGGGTTAGTACGAGAACTTGCGAAAAAGTTAACATTACGTAAACGTTATACCTACTTACGAGTGAAATTAAACATTTTTCTTGTCTCTCACAGAGCGTGTGTAGTTTGTGCAGTTTATAAAGACACAGGAAGGCATTTCATTACAAGTTTTTTTGCTAAAACACTTAATTAGCTGCGATGTGTTGCCGGAAACTCGGAGTGCGTGACTGAGAGTCGGCTATGACGAGTATGATAATGTGCCTTGCATTCTCCTAGTCAATATGATGGCGGGCATAACCTATCTACAGGTAAAAATATCTTAGGTGTGATATCTAGTGGCAAAACCAAGTTTTGCAGTCTATCATAACACGAGGCACGCGCTAGCTTAATTGTGGCACTCTTTATCTGACTTATATTTCTGTTGTGCACAATTAAGAGTTTATATCTATCTACAAAATTACAAACAAATAAATTTCTAATTTGATTCATTTTAATATAACGAGGTTAAATAGTGCCTACCTAACAAGTGATTTTTTTCCTTGATATCATGTTACTCCGTCAAATCAAAAAATGTCGAAACAACATTTTATTTGTTTCAATCTTTTAATAGTCAGCAGTAGGTACTTGCAATTGAATTGCAATTGAATTTGCAAATTTTTGCAAATCGAAACAACATTTTATTTGTTTCAATCTTTTAATAGTCAGCAGTAGGTACTTGCAATTGAATTGCAATTGAATTTGCAACATTTTGCAAATTCAAAGCCATTGATTTTAATGTCTTCAATAATGTGAAAATGATTTCTTACTGATTCGTGTATCCTGTCTTACGTGTTCCAACAATTTTGAAGATATAAAATAATTGATGAACGTCCTCATCATCATCATAACTATCCAGAAGACGTCCACTGATGAACATAAGCCTCCCCCTTTAACCTCCACACTGAACTACAATCTGCCATCTGAATCCACTGAATGCCCGCGACTCACGATGTCGTCGGTCCTTCTAGTGGGAGGCCTACCTACGCTACGTCTTACTTATGTGAAATTTAAGTAAAACGAAAAAAGAAAATAACTTTAGATACTATAATTACAGTTTGCAGTACTAAACATTTTGATTTATGTATGTATGTATATCAGTCTCTGGCAGCCATATTACAAGCTTTGCTTAGTTTGGGGTCAGATGACCATGTGTGCAATAATGTCCCAGATATTTATCATTATTTATTTATTATTTGGCTTCAAACAAGTTTTCAAACATAAAAGGAATTAGGCATTGCTGGTTATCTACACTAATATTATAAAGAGGAAAGATTTGTACTTATTTTTGTATGTTTGTAACGAAATAACTCAAAAACTACTGAACCGATTATAAAAATTCTTTCACTGTTGGGAAGCTACACTATCCCCGGGTGACATAGGCTGTAATATATTTTGTAGCGAGGCCGAAGGCCGAGCTTACACCCGTGCAAAGCCGGGGCGGGCGGCTAGTTCCCTATAAAGTTCAATTAAAAATGGCAACTCTCTCAACTTTATTGCTGCGTGAAATGGGAACAAACGAACACATTTTCACATTTAAAATAATGCAAATATTTCACCTAAACATGATAGTTGTGTTTTATAGCTAAAATATGATACTAAGGTGTCTACAAAGGTTTCATATACTTCGTATGCCAATCTTAGGGTACCTAATTAGGTAGAGACAGTGGAGCATTCATACCTAAACTACCACCGCGATTGCAAACCTGATTAGGTCCACTTGCCGGCCTATATTATAGGTTCATTTGACAATAACTAGATGACATCTCATGCATGTAGTGCATCATGTATGAATGAGATCTATAATTCCAAAGACGTGGAAACTTTTTAGACTACCAATGCGACTGCAAACCTTATTGGATCCACTTGCCAATCCAGAATTTTACGTACTAATTGCTGTTGCCCGCGACTTCGTACGCGTAGATTTTCATATAAACTTTCAACCCTTTTGTTTTTTTTTTTTATGATACTGCACTCAGTCGCTCGCCTGATGGCTCTTCACGATTGCCCATAACAGCTCAACGCCACTCAGAATTTTGAACTTCAACAGTTCAAAACCCTGGATGGCAATGCACTGCGCTCGTCACCCCGAGATATAAGATGTCAAATCTCTGTGTGCCCTGTAATTTCGCTGGAAACATTGCCCTTCAATCCGGAACACAGTAGTGTTTGCACACTACTGCTTGTCGGTTGAATAACTGGCAAAGGTGTGGTACTTCCCCAGGCGGACCACTACAAAAATCCGGCCCTAGCGCAAAATAACATAGCTTACTTCAATCTGGTCATGGCTAAGCATATTCGTGAAAACTGCATTTAAATCCGTCCAGTGGTTTAGATTTGCGAGGACAAACAAACAAACAGACAAAAATTCTAAAAACTGTCTTAACGTGTTCAACTGCTTATTTGAAGACACTCTGTGTGATATTTTTTTTAATATCTCGCAATTAGTTTTTTTTTATCTGTACGTTTTTATTATATGTATAATATATAGATGTACCTACCTATAACTTACCTATTGAGGTTCATTTCATATTACCTACTAGCCGATAGGGTAAACTACTTAGATAATATATACCTACCTATAGCCACGCATATCGCTTAGGATATGCATCTTGACGTATGAATAAGATCTACAATTCCAAAAACGTGGAAAGTCGTTTTTGCCCACCAACACAGAATACATATTAAGTACCTACAAGTAACCAATTACCTCTGTGCGCATCATAAGACCTATTAAACTTGTAATGCCATAACTTGTTAATGACAATGCTTGATTATTTTTTATTGAATTGCTTGCGTTGTGACACCTCGTCTGATGGCGATGATGCCGTCTACGATGGAGCACGCTCGCAGAAGAAACCGATTTACTCGCAATTGGGAGACGCCCAGATTGTAACTATTGTGAAAGCAGGCGGCACATTCCAAACTGAGCGGGTAGTGCAAAATAAGAATGTAAAACAAAGCGGTTCGTTCGGGTTTTCGAAATATTTAGGTACCATAAATCAGTAGCGCCTTTTCGTGCCCGCCCTGACCATCCGATAGAAGAATGGGCAGGAGGGAATTAGATCGTGCAGATCCGATGCACTCTTCGTATCCGATTAAAACAGGTAGACTAGCAACTTTGCGTCGATGTTCAAGGCTACGAAACTTAGTCTGAACCAGTGCCGGATTTAATTTTTTTACGAGTGTAGGCCACTTTATTTCCGCCGCCCCATGTACTTTTCTAAAATGATAATTTTTGACCTTCCTCTAAAATCTGCCGCCCCTAGGCCGCGGCCTTTATGGCTTATTGACAAATCCAGGACTGGCCTGAACAAGGGTATCGTTACTGATGAGCTAATTGGCACGTTTTTCAGTGGACTCAAGCCCCTCTTTCCCACTGTGCACTTGCCCAGGGCCCTGAGATTGATAGGGGCCTAATTTCTGCCAGATCACCAAAAGAACCGATATTTATTAACGAAAAACATATTTATTTCGAAAAAATGAAAGGATAATGACTGACTACAATACCTACTTGCTTATTAGCTTTTGCATGCACGAAGCTACTCTACTCTCGCCCGAAAATAGTGCTGTCAAGGTCATATGGGCCCCATTATCTTAATCTGCTCAGGGCCTCCAAAGACGGCCATGAGTGGACTCCAACGCCTCAAGCTGGTAATGATTAATCCATCCCAAAGGTGCAAGCAGTAACGAACTCCGTACTCCGGTGTGGCCTTTGAATACTGTGTCAGCTTTCTATCTTTGTTCCAGCCGCTGTTAGCCGTGACGAGCGCAGTGGCCGGGTTCAGCATGTGCCTGCTCGGAGTCTGGTTCTACCTGCACAGCATCCAGGTCTCCTTGCCGGGATGGGTGCCCATCGCGGCTCTCTGCACAGCCATATTCGCAGACGCGGCGGGCTTGCAACCCCTACCGTTTGTTATTATGACTGAGATGTTTAACTTCAAGGTTAGTTTTGACAAACCTTTTTCTTTTCTAGTAAATACATAAGGATCCCAATGTTCGGGTTGATATTTTGACAACTTATTTATTTTTTCTTTGTTTACTGTAGTACTGCAATTGACTGCGATAATCTAATAGCCAACGAACTATAAACGAAGGAAACCTAACTTTTGAAAACCGTGTCTGGTACACACTACTACACACGTATATATCTACTTGCTGTACCCGCGACTTCGTCCGCAAATTCTTCAGAAGAATAGCCTATGTCCGTCCTCATGATACATACTATTACCTCGCAAAATTTATCGAGATCGGTTAAGCCGTTGAGCTGTGATTATGTAGCAAACAGACAGAGTTAATTTCGCATTTATAATATTAGTAGGTAAGTATGGATGATACAGAGAAACAATAGTGATGGTCAGAATACGAACCCTTGCGAAATTCCGACACTTGTAAGGTTTTTATCGTCAACCCTGTCAAATGCTTTAGAATATTCAAGTTACTTATTTAACTTTCGCCAAGAACTTTCATATTTATGTTTTCTTTACGTATTACCTACGGATAATATTTCTAATAAGACGTTCTTTTTCCAGCTCAGAGGCACAGTAGCAACTCTCATCATGGCCATATCTCTGGGGACAGACTTCGCTCTTCTCAAACTATTCTCTCCCCTGACGCTCTACATCGGTTACTATCCAACATTCTGGCTGTTCAGTGCAATATGCCTATCAAACGTATTTTATCTCATATTCTGCGTACCAGAAACTAAGATGAGAAATCTAGAAGACATTTATGCGGATTTAGAAGGCAGGTCGAAGAAAGAAAAGAAAGGACTGAAAGACGTTGTGGAAACGAATCATGTTTGACGCCGTGATGGGCTGGACCAATGATGATTGCTCGAAGTCTAGAGTACAAAGTAACAGATGAAATTGTGGATCGGGATTTTTCTAATCAGATTGACAAATGCTAAAAAAATTGTTCTTTGGATTGAACTCAAAATGACACAATTATTATTTAAGTAGGTAAAGTAAAACTGGCAATAGAGAGCTGCATACCATCACACACACACACATCATCAGCCAATTAACGTCCACTGTTGGACAAGGCCTCACTCATAGAAAGGGGTGTTGCCATAATCCCCACGCTTGGCAGGCGGCTTGGGGATCGCAGTACGTTCACCGTGTACTATTAGGACGCTGCTTCCCATCCTGCGGTGGTTCATACGGTGGTGGCTGCATACCATGCTCACCTATAATTGAGAAGATACCTACGTGGCTCGATGGAGCATCACAGCCACACATAGCAAGCTGACCTACGTTACGTAAGAGAACAGGCAGAAACAGATGATCGGGGAAACAAACGAAGCTGCGAAGTTTGCTTCGAAGCATCTGTCGCAGCTTCGAAGCATCTGCGACAACCCACGCGTGTGCCTGACAACACACATCTATGCTATGCAAAGCCCGTGGTCCGCTGTGTTAGTATGTATGGCAGCCCGTATTGTACAAAGCCAAAGGCGCGTGTACGTAGCCGTGCGCAGCTGTCTATAGCCGGCTTTACGCAAACGTATTAAACGATATTAAAAATTAGGTAAAATACATAGAAAAATAATTTGTATAAATATTGCAATTTAAGTAGTTATAAAAGTCGTAAGCCATAAGATGACCAAAAATAAGCTAGTTCTAAATCGTGATTAAAAATTAAAAATAATTATATTTTTACCTTTTTTTTCTTTACCCCGTTAAGAAGAATGAAGTAAAGGAAGAGAGGCCTTTACCCTGCAATGGGACGACCACGGCTGAAACAACCCGCTTATACTTTTTTTAAATTACGGTTTTACCTACTAAATAAAACACAAAAGAAAGTTTAGGAAGATTTACTTAACATAATAAATAACCAGCTTAATATAAAAGCATATTTTTTTACATTTCCAGCCACATTTTATTAAAAAATATTTCTGAAATTTCAAGTATCGCCTGTTTAAAATTGTCCCATAACAACTTTACATTATACTACAATTTAACCCATTTTTGCGAACGCAGCCGGGTGTATAGACTAGTTTACTTACAACAATATTGTCCGAATGGTATGACACTCAAATCGTGTATCTTATCTATACTTCATAATAATATGTGTATTTTAAAATTATTATTAATAGGCGTGCGTTTGACCGCCAACTCGCCTGATGTTAAGCGATGATGCCAGAATACCGGTGCAGCTGTTTTACACGCGCATAGTTTTTTAAGATATAAAAATACTGCCATCTTTAAAAAAAATAACTTAAGATCATTTTGCGAGGTTAATGTTTCAAAATATTTAGAACAAATGCTTTTTTAAATATATTTTTTATAATTAACAGAATAAATGGTAAAACTGTTTATCCCATTTTATGGTCATTATAAAAAAATCTTTACACAATAATTTGTTCTTCATATTTTGAAATATTAACCTCGCAAATGACGGGAGACGTGTTAAAAAAAGTAGTCATTTTATATCTTTAAAAATAGTCAAATCAAGTGAAATAACTGCGCGCCGTATTCTAGGCCTTAATATACTGAAGGTTACTCTATTACCATTAACAAGACTTTAAGATGCTAATTAATACTTCTAATATTTCATTGTTTTTCAATCCTCAGAAGTGGGATATTTTTTCAGTATCGCAATTTGTCCCATACATTAAATTCACATAATGCGACTGAGTTTGTGAAACCAATTCAAACATATTGATATTTTCTCGGTCTTCCAATCTAAGTTTCACTAAAACACAACAGACAAACATTATGTAATCCTTACAATATCATATTTAAAATTCACATAGATAGGAGTTAGAACAACTAAAAACATATTCACATTACGATTTAGTCCCATGAACGCAATATTTCTAACATAATCTAGATAATCGGACTGCAATTAGAGTAATTTTAGAATTAGTATTATTTATTGATTAAAGGCGAGCAGCATAAGCTGATGTGCCTATATCCACACAGTGTAAAAATTTAGTTATTTCGTGTTTTTTATTTTATTTTTATTATAATATTTTTTAAGCATATTATGATGTTATATTGAAATTACAACAGATTTTTTGCCATTACTCCTTTAAGAAAATGTAATTAACTGATTTTAGAATAACTCATAATTTAAATGAAAACAGCAAGTAAACATAACATTTAAAAAAATATTACATTTCTATTGCGATTATATTTTTAGTTCAATATTATTAGATTTTTTTTGTAGCAAATATAGATGCTGTGTAAAGCATAATTTATGTGACCTAAACCTAAACTAATCAAATTTTGAAAATAAAACATTGCTATAATCACATACATAAATATACACATAAAATGAGTTTTTCTACAGCTAAAATAGTGTTTGATCGGTTGTAAAACATATTGTCATATTTTTTTTTTATTTTGGCTCCAGTCATCTTGGCTATTCAGCCAGTGACAAGTATAAGATAACATAGACACACATTGTCAAAATGTGGATATTTCATATTTTGCTAAACATATCTAGTGAATTGGAGTATTTATAATACATATTTTATTTTTGATTAGAATATATTTTTCGAGTCAAGACTTATATCTAATTCTATTTTTACACACCATAAGGAGCTTAGCACAGCCAAATAAGTTATCTCGAAGTCATAAGGTACAATGCTACCAACGTACCTGTAGAGTTGAGTGGGGGCGCTACAATCGCATTTTCTAAATAAAACTACCAGCCACCCGTCAAAAAATTAAATTCATCTATTTGCTCACCTATACAGATAAGTTGGTCACATCGTATATATTCTGGATAAACATATTTACATGTAAAAATTAACCTTCTTATTTTATAAAACGCTCGATAAGTTCATTATTTTCTACAAGTTATAAGTTATCTCTTTTCTACTTCGATAAACTACGATAGAAGTCACAACGCGTAGAAAATTATAGTCAATAAACGTCCGCAGTTTCATATATAAACATAGCTGTATACAATTTATATCGAAACAAAACTATTTTACCAAAACCAACCGTATATTTATACATTTACGGCTCAGTTCTCCAATGTCTGTTGGATTTGCACAACATCGTCAAAACTCGTGAACTGTCGCTGAGCAAGCGAGACGGCGATTATGTCTGAATCGCAAGTGGGACTCTTCTCTCCCGAGGGAAAGAGACAATTTTCTCTTTCTCGCCCGTTGGTTAGGTGGTTCGTCAGCCAAGTTGACGGCTCTTACGGTGTGTTACGGCTTGTGCAACTATCGCATGACTGTGGATCCATTCTGTCCCCGTATTGAGTATGTAGAGCCAGATTGAGTATTGCCGCGATTAGCGCGACATTGTGGCATCTTCGTATTTTTTTGATCGAAAATTTTCTACATAAAAGCTAGGTCTAAATTTTTTGTAAATGTATTTTCGTTTTGTTTGTCTCCACCTCAGATCAGACAAACACGGGAGATATGGTGAGGTGGCGTGTTAGGTGCGAACGCAACTGGCCTAAATCAGACTTTATGCCATCATCATGTCATGCCGCCTGGGTAAGTACCACACCTTTGCCAGTTATTCAACCGCCAAGCAGTAGTGTGCAAACACTACTGTGTTCCAGATTGAAGGGCAATGTTTCCAGCGAAATTACAGGGCACACAGAGATTTGACATCTTATATCTCGGGGTGACGAGCGCATTGCATTGCCATCCAGGGTTTTGAACTGTTGAAGTTCAAAATTCTGAGTGGTGTTGAGCTGTTATGGGCAAGCGTGAAGAGCCATCAGGCGAGCGACTTCGCTCGTCTCGTCACTCAGTATCATAAAAAAAATTAAACTCATCCTGCAGACGACCTTGCCGCCATTTGCAGAAACACAGCATGTATATTGCTAAAATGTTTGTATTTAAATAGAATTTCTCTAATAATTTTTACAAATAATTATCAATAAAAAAACAGACTTCATAAAAACGTCAGAACTGGACCAAATTGAAATGAAACCAGACGGGAATCACCAGCTTTCAAATAAAAAAAGGATCATCTAAATCGATTCACCCAGTCGAAAGTCCTGAGGTAACAAACATTTGAAGAAGAAAAAAACAGTCGAATTGAGAACCTCCTCCTTTTTGGAAGTCGGTTAATAAGTGAGGAGCATCGTAAAAACATTAATGTCAGATAAACAAATTAAAAATGTATTTGTTTTCACAACGTTCCTCGCTCATTGTTCTAAATCAACCTAAAGCTAATTTCAGACTACGCTATAATATAATAGCAAATAGTTCATAGCATAACAATATCGCGCACCATACATTATTATGGACACGTTCACACTTAACTGTACTGTATATATTATTGGCTCCTTCCTTATTTGCTATACCAGGGGTCGGCAACTTGCGGCTAGCGCTCTTTAGTTCCATACGCAAATATTATATATCCGCTATAAAAAAACTATCTAATATAAAATAACTAGAATTTGTTGTGAAATAACACTACTTATATATGAATAAATAGATATTTATCTTAACAATATATAGATTAGTTTTTTTAAATAAAATATCTATATTTTTCAAATACTAGTCATTTATTATCGGCAAGAAAAATTTTTGTGGCTCTGTGAAAACTTTGAAATTTTGTCAATTGTAATTTTTGACTCTTCCGACCACTATTATAGCATAGCATAGTCTGAAATTAGCTTGAGGCATAGATTAGCATATCGAGCGTTCATAAGAGGATCAATCTTACAAATTCAACGATCTAATTCAGAAACGTCCAGTAGTAGATAAGTATTTTAGCTATAGCTTTGTCTTGTTTTCGTAATACTTCTCCTCAGCGAGAAGTTGTAGAAAAAAACACTAGCATAGATTTGTCCAAACAATAAGATAAATAAAAACATTGTTGTAATCAATAAACTGTCCTTTGTTGTCGCACTGGACACTTGTGCATGTATTATTTTTTGTCGCGCTTACACTACAAAACAAACCGGCCACTGGGCCGGTCACGTAAGTAGAATGTCGGATGAGCTGTGAGCTAGAACCACCGCAACATGGCTGCCGCATGTCATACGACCCAGAAAAAGATGGAGGGACAAGCTTGACTCCCACATAAATGACTGGTGTACACTAAAGCACAGAACAGAGAGGAGTGGAAGAAAGGAAGGGAGACCTTTGCCCTGTAATGGGACGACTACGACTGAAATAATAATGTACACTACAGCGACACTTGTACATATAGTCTTTTTGTCGCACTGGACACTACATCGACAATTCGGTATGTAAAGTTTTTTTTTGATATTTTTATTTCGTAGATTAGGTCATTATAAGAAACTAATTTCAATATTTTTGTTTTATATTCAGTAGTTATTTTATAATATTTTTTTGAAAATTTGAAACCTATGACGTCACTTTTTTGCACAAATATGTAGTTGCGTTGAGGAGCCAAGAAAAGCACGCGAGTCAAAAAAAAGACACTAGAATTTACTTTGACACTTGACAGTGACACCTACTAATTCGTAAGTCTCTATTCAATCAAAACAAAAGTCCATCTAGAGTTGCCATCTACTAAAAAAAATACCCCATGTCAGGCTTTTAATTTAGTCAAATTATTATCCCATTATAAGGCCTCATAGTAACATTACCTTATTTAATAATAATCTACACTTATATTAAAAAAAAACGAGGAGATTATCAAGTTTGTTTATAGAAGATACACTCCGAAACTACTTGACCGATTTAAAAAAAAACCTGTCACTGATAGAAAGCTTCACTATTCCCGAGTCCGGGAGTAGAGAGGATTACGGGGCGAATGCAGAACTGGGGCCTTACGGACAACAGCTTCGGTATGTAAAGTTTTTTTATTTATTTTATTTCGTAGATAAGGCTATTTTAAGAAACTAATTTCATTATTTTTGTTTTCTATTCAGTAGTTATTTTAAAATTTTTTTTTGAAAATTGAGATATTGTGACGTAACCAGATAGCTTAAAATGTCGTTTATTTAAATATTTTATTTGTTCGATTATTAAGGTTCTGTGTTTTTTAATCTTAGGTTGAGACATCATGTTTGAATATAAATTATTAATCATACATCAAATGGCATATTAAAATATGTTTAACATTATATATCGTTGTGAGTAGCACCCATAATAAAAACAAATTAATCTGACGTGGTGAAAATTAATTCTATTAACTAGGTGCTTCCAGTAAAAACGTTCTAAATCAGATATTTATTTCCCCGAAAAAAACCTTCCTCATGATTTTTCCCTACGCTTAGGGAAAAACACCCCATATTGGCAACTCTGAAAAGAACTAGACTGTAAAACCACAGATATGAAAGAAAAATATTTTCTGTGTGACGAACAGTGTGTCAAATGTATTATATTTTTTTATTCTTAAAAAGCACAGATAATAAAACGCAAAAACGTGACGTCATTTAGAGGTCAATGAAAGTCAAATGATTTCATAGTTTTTTGTTAAAATAAATGGCATCTTATCATTTTAAAAGGTCAGAGTAGAAAAATAAGGGTTTGTAACATAAAATCTCGAAATGGTTTCGGAATTGGCATAGGTAAATTTTTTTTAGCATACCGAATTGTACATGTATTATCTTTTGTCAGACTGGACACTTCATCGACAAATGTACATGTTCATCTTTTATTTTATTGTATTTTTTCTGTTTTGTGATGTTGATTTTGTAGTGTTTTGTGCACAAAATAAATGTTTTCTATCTTTCTCGTTTTCAATAAATGTTAATATATACTGAACGTTTGTGAATACGATGGCGTTTTTGTGATGACAAACTTCTCAGTTTTTATCTGTACAATTTTGTTAAGTTTTATCCAGAATATCAAGTACAGACTAAATGTTAGATAGTTTAAAGGTCACGCTAAGAATAATTGCTTGATTCATTTACCTACATTAAATTTTAGACATAATTACATAATTTACATTCAATTTTAGACAATCAAACCAATTCTCACAATTCTCGACTTTATTTGAATAAGGAAAAAGGCTTAATAAAAAGACAATAAGGCTGATGCGACATTGATTGCCATGAGACTAGACGATGGCTAAATATTTGCCGATAATCTTTTTTTAGGCTATTTAAATCAAATATTTTGGTGAAGTAATATAAAAAAAACAGAACTCCCTCCTCTTTTTTGAAGTCCGTTAAAAAAAGTTCAAAGACATATGACACTCACTGGGCCATGGTGGATTAGGGCCTATCCTCTTTCTCTGATGAAAGGCCTGTGTTCCACAAGTGGATGATAGGCTGATGAATGTTTTTCTATCTTAGCGTGACCTTCCAAAGAAACAAGCTACCTCCAGCTATGGTATTTGGTACGATGACTCTCATACCATTTAATTCTTACCAGTCAGGCATCTGTCGTTATAGTCTCTTGATTCTGCTGGGCTGGCTGACTTGCTTGGGCAACCTGGTCCGGATTCCCCTGGCATTGATTACTCTGACTTTCACTAACCTGGCTTTCTTTGCTTTCCTGGTTAGAGGCAGGGGAATCGTCTTTTCTTTCCTCGGGGTTTTCTTCTACCTCTCTGCTTTCTGAGGGTTTTGAGTCAGTGGAAATAGAACTAGACGTGAGACTGTTTGGTTGCGATAGGTCTTTGGATGGAGGTTCTTGGGAGCTGCGCTCGGATAGTGACTTTTCTTTTGAATCTGTCATAAAAAAAATAAGAGTTAACTGGGCTTTGGGGTAATTTCTTGTCGTAGCTAGTCAAAAATTACAACATTTCGTTTTTGATATCCCGTGTAAACTACTAAGGGACTTAAAAACGTTACTCAATTTGACATACGCTTAAATATGCTCCGTCTTGTTTTCACGTGTGACGATTGCCGTCACCGAGAAGTTGAGAGAGCATTTTAAAACATAGATCAACTTGAGTAACGTTTTTAAGTAAGACCCTAACTATATAGCAGACAGGTAAATAATCATAATCGTGGTAATCGTGAAGTGAAGGAGTGAATGAATGAATGAATCACAGATAAATGAATGTGACTGAATCACAAGTGAAGGTATCCAGAGTTGTCATTGGCCAAAAACGCTGTCCACATAAATATCTAATAATTATCAATAAAACAAACCGACTTCATAAAAATATCAGAACTGGACCAAATTAAAATGGGACCACACGGGAAGCACCAGCTTTCAAATAAAAAATAATCATCAAAATCGGTTCACCCAGTCGAAAGTTCTGAGGTAAAAAACGTTTAAAAAAAATACAGTCGAATTGATAATTTTTTCCTCCTTTTTGGAAGTCGGTTAAAAAGATACAGACTAATTTACTAAATGTACTCAATAGACAGACAGAAAAGAGATGTCAATGATTTTTATGGGCCAGAACAGCGGGCGGAGCTATTACGCAAGCGCAATTGATGTTTTCTTAAAGATATAAAATGACAGTCTACTTTTTTTAAATATGCTTCGATCATTTTGCGAGGTTAATACCTATTTAAAATATTTGGAACAAATTTTTGTTTTAATATTTTTTATCATTACCATCATAAATGGGAAAACTGTTTAGCCCATTTTTAGCGTCATTATAAAAAAAACTTAAAACAAAATAAAGGGTGTTGTAGTAATGGTTGGATGGGAAATAAAAGGCTTATTTTATTTTATTTTAGTAATTTAGAGCAATACCCGTCAATAATATTCAAAATAGTACATTGTTATCCTAGGGGTGAAAGTAACTAAATAAGTCTTTAACCCCGAGGTAAACACTGTGCTTTCATTACGAATACAAGAAAACTAAAAATAAAAACATGAATTGACTAAAGAAAATATGTGGCAAATGCACGAGAAGTGCGGGACCATAAACCTCTCAGAAAAAAAAAGTTGGAACATGGTTAAATACAAATGTGAAAATAGAATTCGTTTTTTTTTTTAAATTTGAGTGTCTGTCAGTTGTCAACTATCACTGTCAGTTGAAAGTGATTCTCGCTCCTGAAAAATATCTTTACTACGAACTTGTCAACTTTATCTAAAAACTAAAAATACATTCTAACTACAAAAGCGTATTTTTAACTTAATAAAACATTAAAAAGAGGATGACAAAGGTAGGTAATTTACTACAATATTTTTTATCTACAATAACTATATCAAATGCTCTAAAAACTAATAATCAAATGAACTAAAAGGGGTTCACAGGGTTTTCTACAAGGGGTTGGCCAGGGAAATTTTATAGGTAGCGCTAGCATAGACGGCACCCTTTTTGTCGTGATAACGTGTTATAAATCGATGAACGCCGGCTGCACGCACGAAAAAGCATGACTCATTGTCACGTTCCGCCTGAGCCGAACATGCAAGCGAGAGCGCGGAACAAGCGATAGAGAGGCACGATCTGCCTAAGCGTTCGGCTTGTGACGCATACGTCATCACGTAAAATTATCGTCCGTAAACCGACTTTACACACAACCAATTTTTTTTAATTATTAGGCTTGTTCTTGATTTCCACATAGCCTACAGTTAAGGACAATAATTATACCGCGTGCTCACTCCTCAATGTAGAGAGCTATGCTCGGAGTTTCTTTACGCTATAAAATTCGGAACATAGATATTCACCAAAGAACCAGAGTCACCGACATAGCTATTAAAATCTGCAAGTTGAAGTGGCAATGGGCAGGCCACATCGCTCGAAGAACTGATAACCGATGGGGAAGAAAGGTTCTTGAGTGGAGACCACGAACCGGAAGACGCAGCGTAGGTAGGCCTTCCACTAAATGGACCGCCGACATTGTGAGAGTCGCGGGCATCCAGTGGATGCAGATGGCAGGATGTCGTTCAGTATGGAGGTTAAAGGGGGAGGCCTATATTCAGCAGTGGACGTCTTCTGGCTGATGATGATGATCTCACTCCCACATTTGATGTTTTTTTTTTTAGGTTTGAAGGTATAAGATTAGCTTCTACTTTTGAAAAATATGCTTCGGTCATTTTCCGAAATTGACAATATTGTTTTTATTTTTATTTTGAACGGCTCAAACGTATTGAGAACCCCCTCTTTTTTTTTAAATCGGTTAACAAAAACAAACAACAAACTGTTGTCAAAATTGCCATAACACGGGTAAAGATATGCTACCGCTACTTTGATGCCAACCCCATGTTACCAGGGACCTTACGGCTTCCTCTCAACGCGGGCTCGAAACAGCGCAATGCGAAAATCACGCGAACGTAAACCTAAACGCGCCGAGATACGGTTTGTGGTCGCGCAGCTTTTCGCTATCACCGAAACAGAATCGCTTATAATTATCAATATAAAAAACCGACTTCATAAAAATGTCAGAACTGGACCAAATTATCAAAATCGGTTCACCCAGTCGAAAGTTTTGAGGCAACAAACATAAAAAAAAAGTATGAGAATCTCCTTCTTTTTGGAAGTCGGTAAAAAACGCCGTAAAGCCCCAGAACATTCCAAATGACAAGATACTAACATTGCAAAAAACTTCATAACACAAACGGTCTTCTGTCCGATTAAAGTAAATTAACTGCTCCGGAGTATGCGTACAGCGTATGCTTAATGTACAGCATGTATACATGCTTACTGCGGCATGCTACGGCATCTCAACATCCTTTGCAGCTGGATTTTCGCCCAGAGTATGCGAAATTCTTTAAAGGAGGGAAAAATATGGAAATAATAAAGGCAGGTTAGTAGGAGGGACGGAATAATAAGGAATCCAAAATAGCGGACTAGATATATGGAAAGCTGCAAATGATAATGTTTTTTTTTTTTTTTAAAGGATTGCGTTTGACACCCAACTCTCCTTATGTTAAGCGATGATGCGGTCTACGATGGAGCACGCTCGCCTATAAGAAACCGATTCACTCGGGATTTAAAGACACCCAAATTGAAGAAATATTAACTACCCATACTCGGTTGTTTTTTTTAAGCTCGTTGATTTGTTCCCTTTTCGCGACATAACGGATGAAAATTTTGATGATAATTATCAATATAAAAAAACCGACTTCATAAAAATGACAGAACTGGACCAAATTGAAATGGGGGAACAGGGGAAGCACCAGCTTTCAAATTAAAAAAAAACATCAAAATCGGTTCATCCAGTCAAAAGTTCTGAGGTAACAAACACAAAAAAAAAGTCGAATTAAGAACCCCCTCCTTCTTGGAAGTAAATTAAAAATTGCCAACTGTTGGGTCCAACCCTGAAATCACGAAAAAATGACAGCTGTTCCATACATCACACTAAATATTATAAATGAGACAGTAACTCTGTCCGTCTGTCTGTTTGCTACATAATCACGGCTAAACGGCTTAACCGAAATTGATAAAATTTTGCGAATTAATATATGAGGATGGACATAGATTATTTTTTCTGAAGAAATCGCGGACGAAGTCGCGGGTACAGCTAGTTTAGTATATATGACATTATTTTACGGAACAGCTGATTATTTTCCGTGATTTCAGGGTTGGTCCCAATAGATGCCAATTTTCATCAAGGTTTTCATCCGTTATGTCGCGAAGGGAACAATCTAAAGAGCTGAAAAAACCGACCGAGTATGGGTAGTTATATTTCATTATTATCATAATGATGCGACAACCTCCATTGAGCTTAGTACACACAAAAGCTTATAACCACAGAAAAGAGAAGTTAATAGAACGGAAATGAGAAGGAAACTCTGTCGCCTGGTATTGTGACAGATATGTGATTGTACATTCTTATATATGTCAACGCGTCGAACTCTGCGTCACAGTTGCTATTGGTTTATATGGATGCAAGTGGCTACAACAAATTTCTTACAAAAGCCGTTCTAAAGTAACAAAAAAAATATTCTTTTCTGTGCTTATAACCCTGTTAAAACTGTTAAAAAGGAATAGGAAAAGAACCTTAGTGCTTATATTTAAGAGAGGAATATAAAGACGCAGCGTAGGTAGGCCTCCCACTAGATGGACCGACGACATTGTGAGAGTCGCGGGCATCCAGTGGATGCAAATGGCAGGATGTCGTTCAGTGTGGAGGTTAAAGGGGGAGGCCTATGTTCAGCAGTGGACGTCTTCTGGTTGATGATGATGATATAAAGCCTATATGAGGAAGGGAACCTTGACTTGTAAGATGATTGTTTCTTATAAACATATAACTTACCCTTGCTGTGTTCCGCCGGCCAGGGTTTCCTTACGAACATGTTTTCTACGATTCTGTCTATGTTATCCTTTTCCGATGAATTTGGTGCTCTGTAACAAGACAGTAACGTTGTTTTTTACAACTTAATTAAATCAATAACATTATTGGCTAAATACACACTCCGACATAAAGCATAGTAAATCTTAATGTCACTGTCAATGTCAAAACGTCAATCAGATGAAACGTCACAGTCACAGATCTACTACCTATAGATTTTCAATGAGCGTGGCTAGCTCAGTGCCTCTCGCTTCAACAAGGTGTGTTGCCACATTAAAATGTTTTGCTTTAAGTTAGGGTAATTTACCTACTATGACGGGTAGTGAATCTCTTCAATGAGTAATTTTGGAAACTTTGGAAAATCTAGATTTCTTTTATACAAAGATTATTAATATGTATAAGTAATAGCAACTCGAGGCCTGCAAGTTTATACTAGCAAGTTTTACTGAACGAAACATCTTTATCCAAAGACCGACTACTAGAATAGCCTACTAGACTGAGTATTGATTGAATAGTGTTACGGGGTATCGGGATTGGAAGAAAAAACAGCTTACCGATACGACGATTTATTTTGAAGCGCTTTCATCACTGCACTCAATAAATCGTGACTAATTATTTCGCACAATCTTATTAAAATGTTGTTATTATTCACTCTATTTATCACCACAATCGCCCTGACATCCACCGTCAATCTCCCCAAGATGACATGGTGACGGCCTCTTACCAACGAGATCGAACGCTACCTGTGCTCTATAGAGGTCCGTCCGCACCAAAACCGTCACAATATCATTTATTATTAATCTATAGGATTGCTCAAATGACTATGACGCTGATAATGATAATGACACTGATTAAGGACTGTACACCATTAGATTAAACAATATATTTATATTACAAAAAAAAAAACTTGCTCGTGAAAATATTATTAGTGCAAAACACTTCCAGTCGATAGACACACACTTTATTCTCGATTTGGTCCGAATTGTCCCAGCACTATTCGAGAATTTTGACAAATTTCATTTCAATCAACCTACATTTAATAGACTATAGTGATGCAGTTTGACAACCGTTCTATCGTGTCGAGATGCGGTTTGATGACGGTTCTACGTGTTTTGGTGTAGTTAGACAATTGCTCTTACTCGTTTGAAGATCATTCTTACTTCTTGTATTGAGGGTTGAAATGTTTCATTCCTATCGTGGGGCGGTTTGACGACGCTTCTTACCTCTCGTGGTGCGGTTTGACAATGGGTATGGCGGCGGTGGGCCGTCGTTGTGTGCGCTGTGGCACAGGCGCTTGCTCCTGTTCTGCGCAGCTGAAGTAAGTTACACCGCCTGCGGTCGTCGCCTGAACAGTATTTACAACATGTTAACAATACGAAAAAATTATATTAACTCTGTGCGGTGTAGCATGGTGCCTGGGACATTAGCCGAACCTTGATTATGTCACATGAAACACGCGATTTAGTCGCAAATTTGACAGTTCGGTCATAATGAAACTGTCAAATTTGCAACTCGCATTTTAGTCGCTAATTTGACAGTTCGGTCATAGTGAAGCCGTCAAATTAGCGAATAAATGCGATTGAGTCGCTAATTTGACAGTTCGGTCATAGTGAAACTGGGAAATTTAATTTGCAACTCACGATTTAGTCGGTAATTTGACAGTTCGGTCATAGTGAAACTGTCAAATTTGCAACTCGCGATTTACTCGCTAATTTGACAGGTCAGTCATAGTGAAACTGACAAATTTGCAACACGCGATTCAGTCGCAAATTTGACAGTTCGGTCATAGTGAAACTGTCAAGTTTGTGACTAAATCGCGAGTTGCAAGTAACATAATCAGGGTTCGGCTAATGTCATAGGCACCGTGCTACACCGCACAGACTATAACTAGGCATCGAGATGGATAGATGGATGGATTTCTTAAGCCACAAATAGTTTTCAAACGCCTACATTACATTTTGTTTGTGATTTTAGTGGCCGCTATGTATTAACTGCCGTAATATTATGATAGTCCGTTTATGATTCTCGCGAAATTAAGCGTTCATGGTCAGTTCCTGAGCCAACCTATTAGGTTATGTGCGCAAGCAGGACCACAATCACTTTCAAAATAATATGACAAGGCCGCTGAAATCACAAAAAAACTGTCCATAGAGAATATTAATTCAATGAGATAATTACTATGCGATGAACCTATGATTGCGAAAAATATCAGCTGTTTCATGCATAGCACACAACAGCAGTTTCTTTTTTCACGACTTCAGGGTTGGTCCCATAGCAATTGTTCATAATGATGAGTAAAATGACCTCCTTTTGGCTTAGTAGGCTCCAAGCTTGACCCTTAATGTACACAGGGTGTAAGGAAAACGCTCACGAAAACGAAGACTGGTGATTAGTGATGAGATACCATAAACAAATGATATGTTTAATTGCTTTTCAATGTACGCAATGTAATGCAAATAAAATATCAGCTGACGCTAGAGGTCAACGAACGTCCTGCTCCTGCGCACGCTTGTACGCTTTAGATTGCTGGTTTGCAAAATTCTAAGCCACAAAAACAACAAGTACAAGGCAAATGGTTATTGTGTTAGATAGTATAATTGTAGCGTTTTGACTTCGGAAGCGGTTCCCATACATCCAGTATAGTCATAGTAGAAACAAAAAAGTATGTCAAGTCTCGTACGAGATTTATACGCCTACTCTAGCCCGAATAAG
This sequence comes from Agriopis leucophaearia, assembly GCA_949125355.1. Classification (NCBI taxonomy): domain Eukaryota; kingdom Metazoa; phylum Arthropoda; class Insecta; order Lepidoptera; family Geometridae; genus Agriopis; species Agriopis leucophaearia. The sequence goes on along the minus strand of OX421284.1, from coordinate 9,720,785 downwards.
ATGGGTTGTCCCTATCTCTAAGTTTTATAAGTACGCAGGTATCGCGCCTATATTCAAACCGGCCACAAAGATTAGCGTACGCTGTACCCACCTCTCATGTTCAGAGTCTTAACGCCAACTTATTAGAATAGGTGCAGTTTGCAAAATCACGTGAACGCTAACCTTAACGCGCCGAGATACGGTTTGCGGACGCGTGATTTTGTAAACTGCAGCTATTCGGGCCCGCGTTTAGAGTTGGGCGTAAGGCCCCAGGTATCGTGAATGATAATTCTGGGTTTGAAGAATTGTTGTTGTTGTCTAAAGGCACAGCAATATTTTCTACTGCGTGATGAAGAGATTTTTGAAAGAACATATGGAACCTATCGTAAACAAAAGGGGCGTAAACGAACGGTAGATGCGGTGAGCGCGTGACGTGTCTAATAGCGACGCACAGCCCTAACTGGCACCCCTGTTGTATTCTAGAAATTCGTTCAGGTTTAAAAATGTCCCCTTCCCAAAATGTCCCTAGGTACCTAAATGTCCTTTTTACAAAATGTCCCTTTTACAAAATGTCCCTTTCCCAAAATGTACCTAGGTTCCTTAATGTGGTTAAGAAATGTCCTTTTTACAAAATGTCCTTTTCCCAAAATGTCCTTTTTACAGAATGTCCTTTCCCAAAATGTCCCTAGGTTCCTAAATGTCCCTTTCAGGAAATGTCCCTTTTACAAAATGTCCCTATACCAAAATGATCCATCCCCAAAATAATAAATGCGAATGTTTGTATGCTAATTTGTGTGTACACGTCAAAACGGCTGAACAGATTTTGATGAAATTTTAAATATAGATAGTTTAGGACCTGAAATAGGACTACGGGTGCTCATCTTTTCGTCATTGTCAACGCAAGCGAAACCGGTCGGAAACGGAAATCACATTTTACGAAAGAGACATTTTGGGAAAAGGGACATTTTGAGAAAGGGACGTTTTGGAACCTAGGGCCATTTTGGGGAAGGAACGTTTTGAACCTGAACGTAGAAATTGTCTTTGTGTGCGTGCGCACTGCTGCGCACACCAACAAGCCGCGTTATGTACCGCTCTATGAAGATAACATGCTTTTTTTGTTTCTACTATGGTATAGTGGTTAATCGTTGTAGAAGTATAGATAGTTACATAGTTGTGATGCGGGTATATCTGTGGGTGCGTGTATTGAGCGGCCGGGGTCGCGAATAATGCCGCTCCAGGGAATACGGGACCACTTCCGCTCTGCAACAAACCCATACCATTTTGTTTACTACCCTATTGGATAAATGATTTGATAATATATAGTTTGGATCTGCCTTTAAACTCGAGCTAGTACCGAAAAAAGTCTGCCAAAAACTGAACGGTAACACGTATTGCACACACTGACATATTCTTACTAGTTCTACAAACGCACACTTCAATATTGAGCGCACACAACTGCAAATGATGTGATCAAATGGACGACCAAGGGGGGGTGTAAATGCCAGAGGGGAAACAGTAGATATAACGCTTTCATTTATTTATTTTTTCTGAGGATAAATGTGATGAAATTGTCTGTATGTAATTTTTTACTGACTTTAAATAATTAGAATACGTTTCTGTTAAGTCATCCAAGTAACAAAATTTTCCAGTTAATTTAATTTAAAAGAAAAACTAACAAACCTATTATGATTAAACTTCTATGGGATCAATCTGAAAGTATAGCCTTTCAATTAAAAAATCATTTTTCTAAATCGTTGCATAGATGACCGAGATCTGAGGTAACAAACATAAAAAAAAAAATGTCAATCTAGCCGAATGTTATGTAAAAGGCATGTGGCCTTATGTTTAATTTATTACAAATAACTGGCTTAGCGATGAATATCGACAGGCCCGGTGGCTCAGTTGGTAGTGAACCTAACTTCTGTGCTTGGGGGCGTGGGTTCGATTCCCATCTAGGACAAACATTTGTGTGATGAACATTTGTGTTTGTTCTATGGCTGGGTGTGAATATCTATTTAAGTATGTATTTAAAAATATATATGTACGTATATCAGTCTCTGACAGCCATATTTCAAGCTTTGCTTAGTTTTGGGGTCAGATGACCATGTGTGCAAAAATGTCCCAGATATTTATTATTATTATTATTTATTAATATAATGTACATTAAACATACTGAAAAAAAAATTTGGCTGATTAATCTCTGAGATATGAACGTTCAAAGTTTTAGGTGGGGATAGAGAGGGGATGCTCCATCCCTTTCTCGCAAAGTGTGTGTTAGTATAGCATTTGTATGCCGCGCCTGAGGCTTGACGTCATAGCTCAGTATAGTGCGCTCTCTGTCTAGCATGAAATTAAAATACTTTTAACTTATTTAGTTTGAACTTATTAAAATTTTGTTTTCGTTGATAGGCTCTATTGATGATCAGCTTTTTTATGAGTTAATAAAAAATATTAGTCATCATGCCTATTATATTTTAACTATGTTTATGGGTAGTATGAACCTGATATAAATGAATTTGAATTTAAAAAAATGCAACTGAAATGAGAACTCCCTCATTTATTGAAGTCGGTTAATAAGGAGTTCTAAATTAGGTTGCATCTTTTTAATGTTTGTTACCTCCGATCTCCGTTATTAATTTATAAACCGATTTGTGTTTTTTTTTTTTAAGTATACACTAGATTAGTCTGTCACATAGATTTTTTTAAATTCTACTAATATTATAAATTCGAAAGTTTGTGTGAATGTTTTTTCCAAAACTAATAAACCGATTTTGATGAAATTTGGAATGTAGATAGTAGTTAATTTCTATGCGGGCAGAGCCTAGTACATAGTAGTAGTGGGGCGCAGCGAGTTGCTAAATAAGTCATTAGTGCAGGGCCGAGTATTGAACCGGGTGCCGTCAGATTGTAAAGCGCACATGTTACCACTCAGAAACCATCGCTCAATTTAATTATTAGTATATGCGAAGAGAGAACAGTCATAGCCAACAAGTGAACTAATATTAAGGTGATACGTTTCATGTATGGCGGGAAATTCAAATTTCAAACTGTTTGTTTATCCTTGTAGCTAGGCCGGGTAATTATTGTGAAATGACACAGTGTTTACGAAAATTGTTGGTTGTTCTTTACATTATCATGTACAGCTATTAATCAGTAACTCACCATATTACTTACATATGTCAATAAACCGATTGAAACAGCAAAAATTTGTTTATTGACAAATGTGAGTAATAATGTGCATAATAGATAAATAGCTTTACACGAGTTTGTAAAGAATAATAACCAATTTTTGCAAACTTCATGATCGTTTACAATAATTATCCGGCCTAAATACAAGAACAAAAAAACTGTTTGAAATTTGAATTTCCCGCTATATGTGAAACGTTTCACCTTAAGATTGATAATGATTCAGTGATTACAGCCAATGACGACGCCGTGATGAAAAGATACTGAATTTTTCAGCATGATCTTTTTCGAGCGGGCCAATCCTAGGCGCGAATTGGATGAATGACTTTTGTATTCTCCAATCACAAGCGTCATAGGTACCAAACTTACAAAACACAAGCAAATTGTGACTCATGGGCGATGAAGTGTTCTATGATTTTTGATGACAGCTCATCCCATTCTGTATTTCAATTATTGAAATATAAATTATTACTTCGATCTGTGTCTTGGGACAGGCCTATGCCTGGCAGTAGACTAAGATAGGCTGATTATGATGATGACGATGGCAATATTTAGGTTTTGTTTCAGAATTTCTGGTAACAAGAAGTTATTTTTTAACTCTGTGCTTGCATGTCACACATTAAAAAGGACTAACCATCACATAAAGTTTCTATTGATGTATATATCAGATCAAGTTGGAAGTAAAAATGTATTTGTTGGTTAGGGAGTTTTTTTATTCATTCCCCTTTGAGGATTTTGGCGTCGCACTTCTTTTACATTTGCCAGTGTAAAGTATAAGTTAGGGAATTTGAAAATAAAATTTAAAATGACATAAAAATGTCCGCGTCTTCGTACGCGTAGATTTTCATCTAAACTTTTAACCCTTATTTCCTCCCTTAATCCGGCCCTTGCGCAAAATAACATAGCCTATACTTCAATCTGGTCATAGCTAAGCATATTCGTGAAAACCGCATTTAAATCGGTACAGTGGTTTAGGAGATGTGCGTGGACAAACAAACAAACAGACTGACAAAAATTCTAATAACTGTCGTATAACGTGTTCAATTGCTTACTTTAAGACGTGAGATGTGTTTGTGTTTTTTTTTTATATTTTTTATCTCTACGATTTTATTATATGTATATATATATATATATATATAGAAAGATAGATATATATTTGGTGTGATAAACGCGATGTGAGATAACTGAATGTTATATTTTCCACATAATTTATGTGATGGTTAGCAACTAAGTACTTTAATAGCATATTCTGAAACAAAACCGAAGTCATGTCTATCAAAAAACATTTACCTGCATGTATTGAGCGGGAATCATTGCGGGAGGAGCGTAGCCTTGTGTGGGTTGTAATTGACCTGGGAAAAAATAACCGTTTAAAATAACCGTTGTTTTTAAAGTCACGAGTTGTTTCCAATCGTCACCATTTGTTTTTGAAATCAACAGTTGTTGTTTTCCACAGCAAATTCCTAAGTTTTGTGTTGTTTACGAAGTAAAAAGTAATTTTCCGAGATTAATTATTAGTTGCAAGTTGTTTCCAAAGTCACTAGTTATTCCAAATGTCAATAAGTCTTTTTTTTAATGATTTATTTACAAAATTAACAGCAATTTCTAATGAGCTCACAAACTTTATAATATTAGTGTGAAGTTTTAATCTTAGTTACTCTCTTTTTTCTATTTAATCGGTGAGTTGTTTCTAAAGTCACGTGTTGTTTCTAAAGTCATGAGTTGTTCCCAAAGTTTATAGTTGTTGCCAAGGTACATGCTAATCGTTACCGTGGGGCGGCATTTGGTGCGGTTGGGGCGGCATGTTGTGTAGAGGATGGTGCGCCACCATTTGCTGTTGTTGTTGCTCCAGAATTAACCGTTGCTGTAAACGATAAAAACATGTTAATGCAGTATAGACTCAGTGTTGCCAACTTGGGGGTTTTCCCCTAAATTTGGGGATAAGTTGGATAAAAAGGGTATTTTTAGTTTTTAGGAGCATACACTAGGGGTACAATTTTTTGACGCATTTTTAATGAGTTACCTTTTTCTAGGAGGGGAAATTCTTTTTTTGCAGAACAGCGGTTTTTGTAACGTAAATTAGAAAAACATTGATTGGATTAATGAATTAAATTTTATGTTAAGGGGAGGGACGGGGATTTCGATATGACGGTAGGGGGACGCTTAGTCGAGGTTGGCAACACTGTATAGACTGAACAAAGCCGAAAGGAGGTCATTGTACTCATCATTATGAACAACTTTTACCTACTATGGGATCAACACTGAAATCGCGAAAAAAAAGTTATTCCATACATTTTCAAGGTCAAGTCCAAGTCATGCCCAAGTAAAGTAGTGGGCTTTATGGACTTTAGAGACTTTTTGAAAACTTTTTGAGAAGTTTTGAAAACAACATGAAAAGATCTGTTTCACCAAAGATAATATACGCACACTCTAACATGTTGCCCAGTGCATGTTGGTGAATGGAGTGAAGCTACAAACGCACACTTCAATATTGAGCGGTACACAACTGCATACGGATGTAGAACTGTAGTAACACTTCCATTTTTATGTTTTCTGATGCTCTAATAAAACTGGTGGTAAAACTTCTGTAGTGGTAGGACTCATTTGCAGGGGTCCGCCTGGGGAAGTACCACACCTTTGCCAGTTATTCAACCGCCAAGCAGTAGTGTGCAAACACTGCTGTGTTCCAGATCGAAGGGCAATGTTTCCAGCTAAATTACAGGGCACATAGAGATTTGACATCTTATATGTCGGGGTAACGAGCGCTGTGAATTGCCCATCCAAGGTTTTGAACTGTTGAAGTTCAAAATTCTGAGTGGCGTTGAGCTGTTATGGGCAAGCGTGAAGAGCCATCAGGCGAGCGGCTTCGCTCGTACCGTCACTCTGTATCATAAAAAAATATATATACTTGACACTGGCAAATGCACAAAACATGCGACGCCAAAATTATAAGGACAGAAGAAAAAAATAGCAAACCTGTTGAGGATGCGGCGGCGCGTGCTGGTGCGGCGGCGACGCGGCGTGCTGCGGAGCACCGCCGCGGTGCACCTGCTGAATAAACATTACCATTTTATACTTCAACTAGCTGATTTGACGTCGATAGTATCTAATCAGCTAGTTGACTGAATCAGGCGTTACATCGAGTCCATCTTCAAAACTGTTTCTTTGACGAATCTATTTTTAGCCGACTTCCAAAAACGAGGAGGTTATCAATTCGACTGTATATTGTATTTGTTACCGCATAACTTTTGACTGGGTGAACCGATTTAGATGATTCTTTTTATTTGAAAGCTGGTACTTCTCATTTGGTCCCATTTCAATTTGGTCCAGTTCTGATGAAGTCGGTTTTTATATTGAGAATTATTATTTTGCGAACTGCTATTCTGTAGAATGCGCTGCCTGAATGGGTGTTCCCCGATAGTTACAAACTGGGTGTCTTCATGCCAAGAGTGAATCGGTTTCTTCTAGGCAAGCGTGCTCCATCGTAGACTGCATCATCGCTTAACATCAGGTAAGCTGTTATCAAACACCTGGCCTGTCTAACATAAAAAAAAAAACAAGTTCAATTAGTTAATGTGACTGACCTGATGCAGGAGTTGTTGAGGGTGCTGTGTCGGCGGAGCGCCGCCCTGGGGCGTGAACTCAGGCGGGTTGCTACCTGCAATAATAATAAACTGGGTAAAAAACGGGACAAGGCCTTAAACGTGGACCATGTTTTGCTGCCTGCAACAGAGTATAGAACGGTACAAGGCCTTAAAATTGGACCAAGTTTTTGTTGCCTGCAACAGAGTATAGAACGGTACAAGGCCTTAAAATTGGACCAAGTTTTTGTTGCCTGCAACAATAACAATAAACAGGGTCAAGAAAAATACAAGGCCTTAAACGTGGACCATGTTTTTGCTGCCTGCAACTGAGTATACAACGGTACAAGGCCATAAATTGGACCAAGTTTTTGTTGCCTGCAAAAATAACAATAAACAGGGTATTAAAAGGTACAAGGCCTTAAACGTGGACCATGTTTTTGCTGCCTGCAACAGAGTATACAACGGTACAAGGCCTTAAAATTAGACCAAGTTTTTGTTGCCTGCAACAATAACAATTAACAGGGTATAAAAAAGTACAAGGCCATAAACTTGGACCATGTTTTTGCTGCCTGCAACAGAGTATAGAACGGTACAAGGCCTTAATCTTTGACCATGTTTTTGCTGCCTGCAACAGAGTATAGAACGGTACAAGGCCTTTGTGGTGTAAATTTAAAAGTTTGCAAGTATATGTAATCCCGTTGCAACAACAACAGTCATGTGACTGTTGTTGTTGCAACTGATTTTGTTGTTATTGCGTCAGTATTTTATGTTGAGGTGCATAGTAATAAAACTAGAGTTCACAAACCAGCGTTATATCGGCGTTGTTGCTGTTGCAACTGATTCTGTTGTTGTTGCAACTGATTCTGTTGTTGTTACAACTGATTTTGTTGTCATTGTGTCAGTATTTTATGAGGAGGTGCATAGTAATAAAACTAGAGTTCACAAACCAGCGTTATATCGGCGTTGTTGCTGTTGCAACTGATTCTGTTGTTGTTGCAACTGATTCTGTTGTTGTTACAACTGATTTTGTTGTCATTGCGTCAATATTTTATGTTGAGGTACATAGTAATAAAACAAGAGTTTACAAACCGGCGTTATATCGGAGTTGTTGCTGTTGTTGTTGTTGCTGTTGTTGTTGCAACTGATTTTGTTGTTGGTTCTGCAACGGCGGTTGATTCTGTTGCTGTTGTTGTTGCGGCACATAGTTTTCCGCAAGAGGGCGCTGCCGTAGACTGCTGTAGCGCTTACTGCCTCCACCTTCGCAAAAATTATATAAACACCAAATTAAAAACCGTAGGTCCTTAATTCACTTCTAAACATTATTGATGTATATACGCTATGGAAAATAGTTGTTATTGTTACAAATGTTTATATATATATTTTATATTAGCCTGTAGCGTCCCACTGCAGGGCAAATAGTCTTCCTTCCTTACTTCCATTCGTCTGTTTTGGTCAATTTAGTCAGTCAAGTTCAGTCTTTCAAGTAGAAGTCCAGTTCATTTCCGTCTGGGCCTTCCGGGAGGTCGTTTGCCACCCTGTGGAAGCCACTGTGTTATGGCTTTGGCCCCACGATCCTCCGACATTCGACTGATATGACCGGCCCAGTCTTACTTTAGGCATATTATATGGCATATTATTAATTAAAATTAAACATTATTGCTGTTAAATCACTATTAAATTGAGAGTAAACTCAAAATAATATGAATCAAAAACAATTTACAATAATTATTACTTTTTTACTACATTAACTTCACACGTTTTTTTTATATTGAGTACCAAAAAATTATGAATGCAAAAACATTAAATAAATAAAATAAATAAAAATAAAATAAATAAATATGTGGGACATTATTGCACACATGGTCATCTGACCCCAAACTAAGCAGAGCTTGTAATATGGCTGCCAGAGACTGATATACATACATATATATTTTTAAATACATACTTAAATAGATATTAACACCCAGACATAGAACAAACACAAATGTTCATCACACAAATGTTTGTCCTAGATGGGAATCGAACCCACGCCCCCAAGCACAGAAAGTAGGATCACTACCAACTGAGCCACCGAGGCAGTCGGTTTGGTGGTTGGCAATGGTTTAACACTATTTATAGTATTTTAAGTACTGTTTTATTAGCTTGGTATGTAAGTATGTATGTAAAAAAAAACTCGAAAAATCGGAATCTTTGAACTTGATTTTCAACTACTTCAAAAAGTCGAATTAAATTGAAATTTTGCTACTTATCAAGGACCGATGACAAATAATTTAAATAGTTTGTCCATTACCCTTATCAGGATCTTCAGGATTAGCTATTTTAAAGCGTGTTTATTAGATTTTTAAACGGCGAAAATTAGTATTTAAAAATACGGGTAATTTTTGCACACACTGTTATCTGACCCCAAACTAAGCAAAGCTTGTAATGGCTGCTAGAGACTGATACATATATATTTTTAAATACATACTTAAATAGATATTAGCACACAGACATAGGACAAAGACAAATATTCATCACATGAATGTTTGTCCTAGGTGGGAATCGAACCCACGGCCCCAAGCATAGAAGGTGGTTCACTACTAACTGAGCCACTGGGACAGTCAATTATTAGTAGGTATCACTCACCCGCCGGTTGTTGTTGCTGCGGTTGCTGTTGTTGTTGCTTCTGTTGCTGCGGCGGCGGCTGTTGTTGCGGCAACAGTTTATTCTGTGGTAGGTTGGTCTGCGGTTGTGGCTGAAGGAAAACACGGATGTTCATAAATGGAGAAGCTAATATTAGAATTAGAGATGAAACGGATGTCCGGTAACTATCCGGCGCTCTAAATACTATACGGCCGAATACCGGATAAAAAATAAATGTTTTATTTAGTTAGTATCACTTAAGAAATACAATCAGGAATCACACAATAATTTTACAACTTAGAAAATGAATTAATACTCATACTGCACTAAGGACAAATGGTGTCTGCACTGCAATCAATACAATAAGTCAATGAATGAAACGACTGTATACTTCGCTTATCAACGAAAAGGCCCGAATTGGACCGAGTCCACCAAATCGTTCGCGAGCCGCCTACGCAAGCGCGCTTCTTGCGATGTACCAAACGACTGGCTAAAATCCGGCTATCCGGCTACAAGGTTGGCCGAATATCCGGTATCTGGTATCCGGCTAAACTACTATCCGTTTCATCTCTAGTAAGAATACTCTTTGTTTACACATTTTTATGCAGTTCTACTTCATCATCAATATTATCAGCCTTTCATGCAGTAAAAGAAAATTGACCAATAAAAAAAACCATTAAATTTTATTGAACTAATGTATCGCTTTAATATATACTCTTGACTTAATCTCTATAGACACGCCCTTAAAGCAATAACCCCTCTAGAGCCCATGGAATGACGCGCCGCGCAACGACTAGCAACGAAGTCGGCGAGCAACTGACTTTACACTGGTGCTCAGTATGCAAGCACCATTGATTTGAATTGTGAAAATATGAGTTAATTTACTTGAAATAAATATCATATTATTATTATTTCACTTTATTTCATTTAATTATCGGGTCTAGCCCGGACATTTAGTGGGCATTGGTGGAGCCGAAGCCAACACCAAGAGGCCCTGTTGAATATAAAATACATGCAACTATGAAATATGTATAAAAAGGAATATGAAACTATTGTACAGTATAGGATTAAAAAAGTCTGGGCTATTGAGGTGAATGTTTTCATATTTATCGGGACTTATCGCGCACTATTAAATATAGGTAAAAATAGATACCTTTCGCTCGACGTTTCGACTGTTACAATGGCCGTGGTCACGAGCTGACTGAAAACTGCGGGTGAGTCCGGCGAGAAGAGCGGATATTTTGTTCTCCTACCCTCACTTGATCTTGAAAAATTGCAGGGTTGTCACTACGACACACAACACTGACTGTATCGGTAAAAGTCCTAGTACCTACACCGCGGTTTGTACATTTGCTTACTATGGGATTCCACGACGCCGCTAACTTAAATCCATCCTCCCGGTTGAAATTGCGATGTTTTCTGATTTCAACCGCTTCACGAACCATTCTTGAAAAATAATGCCGTTCAGTGGAGAGGACCTTCGGGTCGTGGAGCTCGATCCAGTGACCGGACCCCGACTCAAGCAAATATTCTGCTATAGCCGACTTCTGTGTCTGTCGATTTTTGACGGCTGCGATATGTTCTTTGATCCTTTCTGCTATGGTACGACAAGTCCCGATAAATATGAAAACATGTGTTCGAATCGCGAAATTTTAAAAATTATTATTGAGGTAAACAACTTGATGTGACTTGATGTGGATGGAATAACAAATCTATAGAATGAGAAACGGCACCTACCTTATCCTGTCTCATCTCAAAATATATTTAGGCAGGTGATGACTTGCCACCCACTGAATGGGCCCCCATAAAGGCTGCCGTATCTTGGCACCGGAGGGGCAACATTGGCGTGGATGGCTTAGGGTGTAGAGGTGTGCTGCACTTTCACTAAGAGCTACTCGCGGCGTTATGCCCTTTAACACTTCCACCCTGGAACTTAGGTTCTTAGCTCTTGCGGTTTCCACCCCTGGTTTATTATTATTATTATTGAGCTGGTACCATTGTTAAAGTTCTTTTGCAGAGTCCTTACTATTTATGTGAATGGCAGCGACCGAGTGGTTGAATGCATGGGGGGCCCATTCAAGTATGTAAACAATGGTGCAACTAGGGGGGAGGGATAACTTTGCTTACTTTTGCTGACAAGAAAAAAAAAACAGTTTCGTAATACTTGAATGTCGCCATGGAACTGACCTGGTGGTGGGCGGGTTTCTTGTTGGCGAGCTCGGTCGGTACCGGACGTTGTTGCGCCACAGCCGCCACCTTCCGCTGGGGCTGACCTTGACTGGAAGTCACAACTCATGTACTACCCACTACACACGTTTTACACATACAACACAAAACTTTGTAATCAGTTTGTTTAGTGGTAGAGCACTTTTTAAGACAATGGTCTTTGACCAATGTGTGTTGCCAGTGATGACATATGGTACTGAGACGTGGTCCTTAACTGCTAGCTTTTTGGTACACAGAGTCACACAACGGGCAATGGAGAGAGCTATGCTCGGAGTTTATTTGCGCGATAAAATCCGAAACGCATTCCGATATTCGCCAAAAAACCAGAGACATTTTTGTGACATGACATTAATACTCTATAAAATTGTCTTTGTTAATTTGTGTTGCTGTCACAGAATTAATATATTTCATTCGTTTTGTTTTTCTTTTTTTTTTACGATTTCAAGATTTTTCTCATAGTAAAAATGCTTAAAATGATTTTTCCGCATTCAATTTTCGCGTAAATCCATATAAAAAAATTACATAAAAACTTTACCTATTCCCAACAGCGGCAGTTATAGAGAGATTCTCAAGCGCTGGCATTTTCTTCTCCTCTTTTACATCTCTCCGATCTTCTCTTCCATCTCTCCGATCCTCTCTTCCATCTCTCCGATCCTCTCTTCCATCTCTCCGATCCTCTCTTCCATCTCTCCGATCCTCTCTCACTTCCCTCCCTTCTCTCCTATCCAGCCCCTCTCGCCCTTCTCTTCTTTCCATTCCTTCTCTCCCCTCTCTCTTCTCCTCTCTCCCCTCCCTTCTAGGCACCGGTTTGATGGGCGTTCTTCCCACAGGTTTGACGGCGTTTTGTTTGACGACAGGTTTTCTGGCGGTCTTCAAGGAAGGATTGCGTTGGAGAGATCCATTCTCAGATGGACCAAGAGATTCGTTAGAATTGTTCGGCTGGGACTTGGAGCGAGGCCGCGGAGTGCGCGGCTTTCTGCTGTAGACGAAGACAACATAAATAATAATAAAAAAATGTGTTTGTGGAAAATATTGTCAACTGAATTCCAAACAGGAGGAGAATCTCGATAGCATTTTTTTTAAATATTATTTTCCACCGAACTTTCTACTGGGTGAACCGATTTTGATGATTTATTTATTTATTTGCAAGCTGGTGCTTCCCGTGTGGTCCCGTTTTGGTCCAGTTCTGACATTTTTATGAAGTCGGTTTTTTATATTGATACTGGTTCGATTTTCAACATTCAACATTCGATTACGGTATTTTATATTCAAGATGGCCTCCACTCAGTAAGTCAGTCAGTGTAAGTCGAATTCGCGTAAGTCGATTCTCCTTGAATTTCTACGGTACGAAAAAAAATGGGCACAGCTTTTTCCAGACGCCATTCAATTTTTTTGTGAAATCTCATTCCAAGCAAGGCAAATGAAAAACCGGGTATCTCCGAATACGCGTAAGTCGGGGGTATTACTGTATTTGATTGATTGTTATAGCTGAGTCATCGATGATGTCATCACCAGTGCCTCTGATGATGGCAGGCTCACCTGTTCCTATTATTGGCGGCGTCAAGATGCGGGAACTCCTCAAGGTTGGGAGGCTTGCGCGGCGCGGCGGCAGCTGCTGTCTGCCTCCTGTACGCCTCTTCGTCCTCCCAAGTACGAGTGTATTTGTTAGGTCCGCGCCTGGATACAAAGTTTACATTAGTGTTCATACCCCCACATTACCCCCATCGTGGAGAGTATTACCCCCACAGATCTTCAATGGATTCAAACATAACACTGTTTTAAACTATCACGTTGTTCACTACATTGATTACACATTAAACAATTTTATTTTTTATAAACATTGCAAGTTAAATAAACCCCCATACCATACGTGGACCTTTATGTATTTATTTGTATGGGATATAATTTACTAGACGCTTTACAAAGTTATGTCGGCAACTTTGTATAAGCTGTCTAAAAGAGTGATTAAAATTCCTCCTACCCAATTTTTTACCCAGATAATTATATTGAAATAAGTAGAGGCGAAAACGCATTCAATACACATTTTTGGTGTTTTCTTGACGCACACTAAATCTTGGTTACGCCCGTGAGGCAAAGCATTGCGGTGCAAATAATAGTGGTGGACACCTTTTGAAACGCTTTTCATAATTTGCCTTAAAAAATGTTTTTAATACAGTGCATGCAAACTATACAAAAGCTGTCAAAACAAGTCATGCATTATGTACATTTTATAACTAACCGCCAATTTCGGAACCTCCATGTCCATAGCAAGTTGGTAGTAAAATGAAGAATCATCATTAAATTCGACATTAAATCTTTTTTTATGATACTTTTGTACAACATGTGGTCAGTTAAAATAATGACTGATATTTAATCACACACCACATCATCAACCAATAAACATTCACTGCTGTACAAAGGCCTCCCTCTTAGAGACTTAGAGAGGGGTGATGCCATAATGCCCACGCTTGGCAGGCTTGGGGATCGCAGTACGTTCACCGTGTACTAATAGGACGCTGCTGCCCATCCTCTGGTGGTTCTGGTCGCAGTTTTAGGACATACCCGGGTCCATATCAAATGGACACCTGCTCAGTCCAGTGTTTTCGGCGCCCACCCCTCGATCTAATTACTTGGTAATATTTTCTTAGGTAATATTATTTCTTGGTTATTATTTGCTGGTAATGCTATTCCTTGGTAATGTTATTCCTTGGTAATATTATTTCTTGGTAATATTACTTCTAGGTAAAATTAATCATTGGTTGTATTATTTCTTGGTAATATTACGACTTGTAAGCTCCGATCAAAAAAAAACAAAGATGCCACAATGACGCGCTAATCGCGGCATTACTCATTCTGGCTGGACTCAATACGCAGCCAGAATGGATCCTCAGTCACGCGATAGTTACACGAGCCGTAACACACCGTAAGAGCAGTAACAGACACGTCAACTTGGCTGACGAACCACCGTCTGACCAACGGAAGAAAATCTCTTTCTCTCGGGAGAAGCTCCCACTTGCGATTCAAACATAATCGCCGTTTCGCTTACTCAACGACGGTTCACGAGTTCTGACGATGTTGTGCAAATCGAACAGACATTGGAGAACTGAGCCGTAAATGTATAAACATACGGTTAGTTTTGGTAAAATAGTTTTGTTTCAATATATATTGTATCATATATGTTGATATAAGAAACTGCGGACGTTTATTGACTATAATTTTCTACTCGTTGTGACTTCTATGTATAATTTTTCGAAGCTAGTGAGACATGTTATTGTTTAGAACATACCCATATCGTCGGTTACGTCTCGCGTGTGGCGGAGCATCCTCATTCCGGATGTCGTATCCGTAGATCGATACCAGCTCGTCGCGGGATTTCGGCGTCTGCACGACAAATACATTGATTAAGGGCCTAATTTTAACAACAATTAACTTAAAAGAACCTTCTAATACCTAAAACACCTAAGAAATCATACCATTGCCTTTGCCAAACAAATGATTTCGACTTACAAGTTTTACATGGTGCCTAAAAGCCCCTCGGTTTCTTGCCTTGCCTGACTTGACTTTGTAATCCAATGATCCAGGCGAGCCTAATGAAGAGCTGAGAGAATTTACAAAAACGATAAAAACTATAAGCATCGCCGGCTCAGACACCCCAATTTGGAACTCACGAACAAAGATACAAGCCCAGGCTAAAAAGAAGATTAAGAAAATACATAAAAGATCATGGAGGACTGACTGGAGGCACATTTCAAACGACATACCATACTTTCAAGATCACACAATATCTCAGATACTCATCGCAGATAAAATCAGACTCAACCGACTCTGATCGGGGAACAGGCGTGAACGCACGTGAACCCCGCGATAACCCTCCACTTTCACGTTCACGCTTGTTCTCGGAGCTTCACGGCACTAATGTGGAGCCGCCATAACCTTGTGCTAGTATCGAAAAAAGTTTGCCAAAAACTGAAGGGGGCGAGGTAAACACGTATTGCACACACTGACATATTTTTACTAGTTCTACAAACTTCAACACACTTCAACAACGCACTTCAACGCACACTTCAATATTGAGCGCACACAATATGATGTGATCAAAATGTATACGAATGGACGACCGAGGGGGGGTGTAAATGCTAAAGGGGAAACAGTAGGTATAATGCTTCCATTTTTTTTTTTTTGTGTGTCCGCCTGCAGGCCTAGCACGGGCCGTGGACAGATTGTCTTTCCACTTTTTTTATCCTGCTAGAAAGAGACGTATCCATATTCTAGCTCTGTCGCGTCTACGCGTGGATATAAAAGTTGGAAAGACAATTTTTCCACGGCCCATGCTAGGCCTGCTGATGGTAAGCCGAAATCGCCGCCTAACCCCGCAACACTAGCGATGTTGACACTAGTTTTTCGCCTGCTGATAGTCTGTTCCAGTAGTTTTTTTTATCTACCTTCTATCACCAAGCTGCGTTATCGTTCGCGCAAAACTTTATGAGCCCTCTGAAGTTAGGCCCAGTGGCTGCGCAGTACGCATATTATAGGTATCCGAGGGACTTTACAGGGCGTCGGGGAGGCCTCGCGCCTAACTTCAGAGGGCTCATAAAGTTTTGCGCGAACGATACCATCTTTTACCAAAATACCTGTTCGTTTTCATTGTATTTGTCGTGGGACCACTTGTTTATGACGTCGCTCTTGCGCGGGGGCCGGCGGCGCTCCGATGACGGCTCGCTGCCTTCTTTCTTCTCGATTGATGGATCTGATGTAGTATTGGTGGTTTCTTCACCACTGCGGGGGAAAGAAAGGATTAAATAAATAAAACAAAAATCTGGGACAGTATTGCACACACGGTCATCTGACCCCAAACTAAGCAAAGCTTGTAATATGGCTGCCAGAGACTGATATACATTAATATATATTTTTAAATAGATTTTAACACCCAGACATAGTTCAAACACAAATGTTTGTCCGAGGTGGGAATCGAACCCACGCATCCAAGCCCAGAAGGAAGGAAGGCGGGGCTGACAAATGGTTCTATGAGTTTACAGCATCAACATAGGCCTGTGACGCACTTATTTCTCGTGTTTTTTTTTACTTTCTTGTACTTCATGTGTGTTGCCAGCGATGACATATAGTAGGCAGACATGGTCCTTAACTGTTGGCCTTTTGGAGAAACTCAGAGTCACACAACGGGCAATGGAGAGAGCTATGCTCGGAGTTTCTTTGCGCGATAAAATCTGGAACGTAGATATTCGCCAAAGAACCAGAGTCACCGACATTGCTATTAAAATTTGCAAGTCGAAGTGGCAATGGACTGGCCACATTGCTTAAAGAACTGATAACCGATGGGGAAGAAAGGTTCTTGAGTGGAGACCACGAACCGGACGACGCAGTGTAGGTAGGCCTCCCACTAGATGGACTGACAGATGGCAGGATGTTGTTCAGTATGGAGGTTAAAGCGGGAGGCCAATGTTCAGCAGTGGACGTCTGCTGGCTAATGATGATGATTTAATTATAGAATAGAATTGTTTGGAATTAGAATGCGCCAACCACTGCCATCATTGCTATTATGAGTGGCGGAAATCTGACAAAATGTCCAATACAGCGAGTACAACTAAAAAAAGAAATTGGACTTTATTATAGTCTTTTTTTAAATCCAATCTTCAACAAACTAGCATTTACTGCAACTTTCTATCATGCATGAACGCTTAGGTTGGTCAGTGCCACTTATAACACACGCCAATATACGCTTTATAGACATGAACTGACGGCTCATATTTGAGTAAGTAAACAAATGCATTATCAAAGTAATTTATTTATTGTACTATTTTGAACGTTATTTACTAGTAAAGAAGATGAAAATTTCGGTGTTTGTGTCTGTGAATATGAATAAGCTGTGATGCTTATTGTTCATAGTAATTTAAACCTTACTTACATTGTTTCAAAGTTGATAACTGATATTGCGGATATGCATGATCAAAGTTAAATATTCAGTCAGAAAATGATGTAATGTGTTTGTTTGCGGTTATGTTGTTTTCATATAATTATCAATATAAAAACACGACTTCATAAAAATATCAGAACTGGACCAAATTTAAATGGGACCACACGGGAAGCACCAGCTTTCAAATAAAAAAAATATTAAAATCGGTTCACCCAGTCAAAAGTTTTGCCGTAACAAACATAAAAAAACAGTCGAATTGAGAACCTCTTTTTTGGAAGTTGGTAAAAAATTAGTAACCATGTTTGATAAAAAGTTACAGAACTATTAGTTACTTGTTGGGTGTGGGTTCGATTCCCACCTAGGACAAACATTTGTGTGATGAATATTTGTTTGTTCTATGTCTGGGTGTTAATATCTATTTAAGTAGGTATTTAAAAATATATAAGTACGTATATCAGTCTCTGGCAGCCATATTACAAGCTTTGCTTAGTTTGGGGTCAGATGACCGTGTGTGCAATAATGTTCCAGATATTTATTTATTCTCTAACTAAACAAATCTGTCAGTATTAGAATTATTTGCCTCTCTTTTCATTTCTATATGAGTAATAAAACCGGCCAAGTGCGAGTCGTGCTCGCGCAATTACAGTTCCGTACCCACACAAAATACAATAATTATCAATTTAAAAACCCGACTTCAAAATTAGTAATACATGCAATTACGATACAGTGAAAAAAATAATGAGGCCGTCCAAGTAACCGTATTACGTTGCTTAACTTGGTAATAAACAGAAACGTGTCACCGACACGCACTTGGCAGTTATATATTATTTGTTATTATACTTTAGAATGTGTACTATAATCATGCCAAGATTGACGCTTGCAAGTATTACCGTTTTTACACTAGAGCAAATAGAAAAATACGTTACTAAAAATATGTTAGTTGTATGGGCTATCGTTGAAACAAATAGCTTTGATGAAGAATTTAAGTAACAATAATATTATGTTTTAAATCAATACGAGCAATAGACCATTTTTTTTAGGCATGATGGAGATTCTGACTTCTGTGCCCTTAGTATGAGCATTTGCGAATACGTTATCGTTACGTAAACGATAGCAAAATGTATGAAAAATTGAACAGCGCCTCTATCGGACGTGACAGGAAACTGAATTTTTAATACATTTGCTATCGTTTACGTAACGATAACTTTTTCGCAAGTTCTCGTACTAACACCACTGATCTGAGTGACACTTATAGCAAATAAAATAACGTATATGATTCACCTGGCTGCGGTCCTGTCGTCGTGTTCGTAGAAGGTGCCTCGCTTGGGGATGTACTGAGGGTTGCTCCTGTCTTCGTCGTCATCTACGCGTCTCTCCGTCTCCTGGAATGTAGCAGAACACTATTAGAAGAATGGACATAACTACTAGGGATCTAAAATCTGGGTGTCTTCAAATCACAAGTGAATCGATTTCTTCTAGGCAAGCGTGCTCCATCGTAGACCGCATCGTCGCTTAACATCAGGCGAGTTGGCGGCCAAACGCAAGTTTATTATATATGTATTTATTAAACTCTGGAAACCAGTATTTTATTTATTTATTAAGGAACACCAAACAGCCATATTATAAAACTAATGCTCTTGCCCGCTACTTCGTACGCGTAGATTTTCATATACACTTTCAACAACCCTTTTTTCCTCCCTTAATCCGGCCCTTGCGCAAAATAACATAACCTATACTTCAATCTGGTCATAGCTAAGCATATTCAAGAAAACCGCATTTAAATCCGTCCAGTGGTTTAGGAGATGTGCGTGGACAAACAAACAAACAGACACAAATTATAAAAACTGTCTTATCGTGTTCAAGCTTCTTATTTTAAGACACCCTGTGTATATATTTTTTTTGGATATATCGTAATTACGACATTTTATCTCTCTACGTTTTTTTGACAGCCCCGGTGGCCCAGTTGGTAGTGAACCTAACTTCTGTGCTTGGGGGCGTGGGTTCGATTCCCATCTAGGGCAAGCATTTGTGTGATTAACATTTGTGTTTGTTCTGTCTGGGTGTTAATATCTATTTAAGTATGTATATAAAAATATTTATGTACGTATATCAGTCTCTGGCAGCCATATTACAAGCTTTGCTTAGTTTGAAGTCAGATGACCGTGTGTGCAAAAATGTCCCAGATATTATTTATTTATTTTATTTATTTATTATATAAATATCTGGGACATTATTGCACACATGGTCATCTGACCCCAAACTAAGCAAAGCTTGCAATATGGCTATTTTAAAAATATATATGTATGTATATCAGTCTCTGTCAGAAATTAGGTTCACTACCAACTGAGCCACCGGGGCAGTCCCGTATAGATAGATAGATAGATATAGATAGATATATATACTACAATAACGTGGATTGATTAATATACTTAATAATAATACAGCCCACAGCACTATTCACAGATTTCTCAGAGAATTATACAGATTATATGAGAAGAGGTCAGTCAGGTGGATGTAACTGTTCTTGGAGTCCATGCAATAGCATCTGAATAATGTAAAGGGGCATCACACAATGGTACGGAGAACCAGCTTCCTTTGTGATTCTAATGAACAGAAGGGTGGGTTGCACCATCTTACTTTAGCTTTAACAAACATCGACATTTCAGTTAAAGTACCGGTTAGACAAAAAAATTGTAGCACCAACTGACAATTGTTACTACTATTATGGTGCACCCAAGCCTAAGGCCACCATACTAGTAGTTAAAGTTAAGGTTTATGACAAATTTGACAATAACAATAATGCTGATTTTAGCAGTTACTGCAAAATGCGTTGCATCAGCGTATTCACTACTTAGATCAAAAATTCACTAGCATCGTTAAAGTTACCAGGGTGACAAGTCAAATGAGACTTTTTACCCCAGATATATCATCATCATTAGCCAGAAGAAGTCCCCTGTTGAACATAGGCCTCCCCCTTTAACCTCCACACTGAACGACTACCTGCCATCTGCATCCACTGGATGCCCGCGACTCTCACGATGTCGTCGGTCCATCTATTAGGAGGCCTACCTACACTGCATCTTCCAGTTCGTGGTCTCCACTCAAGAACCTTTCTGCCCCATCGGTTATCGGTTCTTCGAGCGATTTGGCCTGCCCATCCATATCCATACCCCACATGCATAGCTAGAATTATATTTTATGCATCTGACACATAGACAGTTTTTTGCCTAATCGGTACTTTAGCTGAAATGTCGATATTTGTTTAGCTAAAGATGGTGCAACCCGCCCTTAATATGGTAGCACGTGCGTTGATCTAAATAACTTTAAACCTCGGTGAGTAAAAATGTAACTGGTTTTTAGCCAAATTCAAAAAGGAGGGTTTCTTAATTCAGCTGTTTTTTATATTTATTTTATAGGCACTTATTACGTTTTTCATATATTTTTGAAGTCGGTTTGTAATGTGATCCACTTGATGTCATTACATGTTATGTCGGTGTGTACACATTGACGAATGCGACGCGAACTACTTGGAGATAAGGAGTTTAATCGCTCGTATGATATTTAGCACTAGAATATGATGCGAAATTACTGACGTTCGAATGAAATGCTAAACAAACGTCGCATTTTTTGTAATAATCATATCCACTCGCTAACGCAACGAATTCCATTCCATTCGAATTTGCTTTCTATCAATAAAAAATCTTTCATTTCGCATGATTTTTTCATATGAGGTAGAAATAATAGATTAGTCTTTGGTCTCCTTAGCGGACCACAGAGGGTGCAAGGGGATTTCGATCACGCGACTCTATGCAATAGTTTCTAGTGTGTATTTCCAACAACTTTTCCTCTTTCTGATAAAGATATTTTTTATGTAAGCAAGCATGTTTACAAAAAAATAATTGAGGCTAATCTTAGGTCTAAACAAGCAAATTTTTGGATACCGTATTATATAGCCTTGATCCAATTTCTATTCAAATATGATCTTGGCATTGCTAATTTACATAAAGTGTCGAATATAAACTCAAAACCGGTTTTCGCTCATAGAAAGCATATTCAAGTCATTGAAAAACATATTTGAATTACTGAATGGAAGTAAAGGCATGTGTTGAGGAGGAGCGATGGTGGCCGGGCGATAGCATGGGCGCTTTACAATTTGACGGCACTTGGTTCGATTCTCGGCCCGGAACCAATTATTTATTTAGTATTCAAATATGTTATGTACAGTTTTCGATGCCTCAACAACGGCCAAGGAAAACATCGTGAAGAAACCGGTATTTCCAAGAACCTCAAAAAGTTAATGACATTACAATCAACAACATGCACTGGTGCATGGTGGATTAGGGCCCATCCTCTCTCTCTCTCACCGACAAAAGGCCTGGTAATGAAGATGATGATGATAATATTTCTAGAAAAACTATAATACAATACAAACCAATAACTTGACTAATAAATAGATACTACCTACTTGCTACATAGTCAAGTAAAACGAGTAAAGCATTGCCTGGTTGTTTATTTATTTATTAACTTTCACTCCAAAACAACTGACCTCAATATGAACAAGTTCTGATCCACAGACATGATTGTTTATGTTTACCGTTTCTGAAAGATTGCATCAGATCTGCATGATCTAATTCTCGCCTGCCCATTTTTCTATCCGAAGCCCAGGGCGGGCACAAAAAGGCTTTGATTCCACTTTTATTATGCAAACTGCTAGACTGTTGAATGTGCTGCCTGAATGTTCATAGATAGATCAATTCGAGCAGTCATTGATGCTGCTCATCTGATAGAATGACAATTAATGCCGGTGTCCTCCAGGGGTCGGTGCTTTCTACTACGCTCTTCTTGCTGCACATCAATGATCTGCTAAAGTCCAGTATCTTTGGAAATGCAAACGACAGCACACTTGTGGAGAACTATACATCCAATGCATAAACCAGCGGACCACAAATCCAGTCTCTCAGAGATTCAGAGGTCATGGTTGAGCGCATGAACTTGTCCCTTAAGGCAGTCTCTGATTGAGGAGATGCCAACCTTGTAAGTTCAATGCCGCTAAGACCCAGGCATGTTTGCTCTCCGCCAAAAGGACGCCTTTCCAACTGGCTCCTACTTTCCGGGATGTATTCATTCCGATAACTGACTGGCTTGAGATTTTGGGAGTTCCTCTTTTACCTCTTTGAACTTAACTTTGGCTCTTATATTGAAAACAAGGCTCAATTTGCTATCAAAAAGCTGGGTATCCTATCGAAGGTGTGACATTACGTCGCGTTGGAACAGTTGTTTTCACTGTCCCAAAAAATACAAGTTTGGTCCTGCATGGAGTACTGCTTGCACCTTCGGGATAGATTAGCCAAGTCCCAGTTTAGGGCCTAAGTACAGTGATCTCCTTTCTACTAAGTACAGATATATGCATAACCCTGTAAATGATTTTGTTATGAATATGTATTTGAGTAGAGATGTGTGTCATTTAATATTGTTTTTTTTTATGCGAATAAGTCCGCATTTGACCACCAATGTGCCTGTTGGTAAGCGACGATGTGGTTATTATAGTTATTGTTATAAGATTTAAAATAAAAACCCCCTTAGTAATAAATAATAATTTTGTCTCGCCTTCGGCCCTGATTGATACTCATCATCAGTCAGAATTTGACAGTTTTTTTTTTATCCCCTGATGCAAACAGAGTGGTATTATAAGCTTAATGTGTGTATCTGTTTGTCTGTTTGTGGCATCATAGCTCCCAAACTGCTGAACCAATTTTGATTTAGTTTTTATTGTTTGAAAGGTGACTTGATAGAGTGTTCTAAGCTATGATTGTAGAATCAGATCAGCCATTTGAAGACTATTAGCACTTTTATCGGAGGTTTAAAAAACCAATTTATAATTGTTTAGCATAGATTATCTGGTTTAAAAATAACTATTTGTAAATTGTATAGCATAGATTATGTTCTTTTATGCATAAGTGTTAATATTACACATTATAGGGATAGGAACAGGATGGGGATGGGGTTAGGATATCATAATGATAGGGAGCGCAATGTTGTCAGCCTAACTTGTTTGGACCTCTGTCATTGAAAACTAGACTAAAATTAAAAGTTGTTTTGTTTACATTGTAAGTTAATGTTTTCCAACTCACCTGGGCGTCTGGATCCCTGTCTGAACGCTCCGAGTCACTGCCTTGGGAGTCATAGTCAGATTCGGCATGCCCCACATCCTGTAAGCAACCTTCTACCTTCAACAACTGCATCCTTGCACAATGATATAGTTTCCTAAGCTATTATCTACGTGGCGCTAAGTCACATAAATCAAAGACTACACAGTTCGGCGGCGTTTCAGTGAGTGGTGGCCAACCAGTGACCTCAATCTAACGAAAAGAAATGGACATTCCGACACGCGAGCGCGCCGGAGAAAGTACGCCGTAATACTTTTAGCGCCAAAACGAAAGTTTATTCTAAAGACACTTGATGTGTAGTACTTACGTTCCCCGAGTTGTTAAGCTCGATATCTTGAGATCCGTCCGAGTAATCGCCAGAATCGTCGTGTCTCCTAGCCACGGACGTCATTTTGGCGTCCTCTAGGGTCACTTGCAAAACTTCCAGATTGGCAGCTTTCTTGCACGGCTCGTAGATAATAGGCGGTGTAATCGCACACAATTTACGATCGCTAATATGAAAATCCCCTCTCAATTCACAGAAAATGAAAAGAAAGAACGTCAAAACAAGCAAGCGAGGCAGCGTTGTTCCTGTCAATTTTAGGGTTGCCGTATTCTAATGCTGAAATTGCCGGATTTTTGGGAAAAGCTAAAAAAAATGCCGTATTGTATTTATTTTTTATTAAGGTAAATTTAGGTATTATTATAAAAATCAAATACGTAAGTACGTATACGTATGTGTAATTAGAAAACGATGAAATTTATTCCTCACAATATAAATTTTGAATCGTTTCGAGAACTTCTGATTCAGATACATTTAGCTCGTACTGTTTCTTGTCTTTCATTTTACTAATCATGTTGTTTGGCACTTGAAATTTAGTACAGTTACCCTGATTACGGATTGCTTGTTTAGCTAGAAGAGTTCCGTTAACAGTTGAAGTTACTAATTTGTTGCGAAGTCGCGTTTTCATATTATTATTCGTAAATTGTACCTACACATACACCAAAACAAAACAAAGCATTCAATGACAATAATCCACTGTTCCGGGGTTCCCCACAAATCGAATCGACCCCGGACAAAACTAGACACTAATTACTTAAAAATAGGGTTGAAACTTGAATTTAGTTGAATACTGTACAATAAACGTTTCGTTTCGTGGCTTTCTACTTTATCTATGGTTAACAAATTGATGCATTCCTTTAAACGCAATTTTTTTAAGTTTTTTATGGTACTTCAGTCAATTGCCGTATATTTTAATACGGTACTTAAATAGCTGCCGTATACCGTAATTTTAATGCTTAAGTTACCTAAATGCCGTATATTACGGCAATTGCCGTATCAAGAACAACGCTGAAGCGAGGGTTCAGCGGCCATAAAAAATTTTACGATCCGTTTTACGTGGCAATGGGCAAAGTTGGTTATTTTGGGTGCAATTTTTTTTTATTTTCTAATAATTAAAATATATTTCTAAATGTGAGAGTAACGTCCTAACTAAAAAGGTATTTACCTTTTGGTCCAGTAATAGTGTTCCGTGACCTTTTGGGATTATATTCTATTTGATACACAACGTAATGGGTTATTCACAGATATACACAACGAGTTATTGGACTTTTAGGAGAAATTAATTATGTAGAAAATGCCCATATAATAGAAATGGAACGCTATTAAGATTGAGGCAGGCATCCCAGTCCCAGTTATTAAAAAAATGGCAACACAAACGCCATGTTTTCTTCTTGCTCTAAAAAAATATTGTGACTGTAAGTGTCAGATAATCAATATTGTCAAAAATAAGCAAATATTACTGTCAATGTCTCTTTCTGAAATCATAGCTGTTTTTTTTTTGTATAGCTGTCAAAATTTTCGGTTCTTGGCATAGATGTATAATTATTTAATATTTTCGTCCTCAGGTTCTTGGCATGGTAGTAGGTCTGTGGGTTCTTGGCATTAATTATTTATATCGTTCTTGGCATTGATAAATAAATAATGATTCTTGGTAACTCAGTTCAGCAGCTTGGCAGTGAGTACTGAGCTTCATGGTTTTGGCGCCAACGTAAAAAAAAGCACCCATGCCTGATTATTACGTCTATGCCTTAATAATAATTTCATATATAGATACATTTGTGTATTTTCGAGTGTTAATGTGTAGTCAAGGAATTTATATACTACGTAACGTTACGTAGTATATAAATTCCTTGTGTGTAGTATAGTGAATTATTTGAGTGTTGTGAACTTGCTCGAGTGTAGTGTAGGAAAGTGATTTAACGAGGTGAAACTATCTCTTCGTGTTGTCTTTAAAACGCCTTAATTGCTATTGTAGTCTCTACCATTGTAATACGGTATGACTTGGACTTGACTGTGATTTACTTTGCTTGACTCTGACTCTGATGCTTGTTTGATTATATGGTAAATAAACTAAATATTATTTTCAATACTTAAATAGTAAATGTACAAGACGTGCGACGCCAAAACGAAGAAATCAAGATAGATGAAAAAATAATCATAAACGTTATCTTATCAATGTCTTATCAATATCAATCGTAGACAGAGAAAACAAGTTGGTTCCTCCGTCTACGATATCAATGTAAAAAAATATATGACAACATACATTTTGTGAATAGTTGTGAATTTGTTTCAAGTTTTTTGTTTTGCTGATTGCTTTGCAAATCCTGAAATTTAAGACACGATTTTCTTATTATTTTAGTCTTACAGATAGTTTAAAAAACAGGATATTTATGTACCAAGCAATTGCTGTTATTACTGTTTAATCGTTTTACTAACTTTCCTCGCTTACGTCGCCAAAAGTTCCAATGGAGAGGTAATATCGTCATACCAAGTTAATATCCATAGTGTAGTAGGTACATAAAACTAATCTTGACCTAAGTTTTCAGCCCTAGTACTCGAAGCCCTGAAGATGTTAAAACGGTCCGGCTGCTAGCCAAAGGCTTGTTGGAACTCTACGAACCTCCATTAACGACTATAAACACACATTTGAAAGAGTTGACGTAAGTTATTATACACTTTCTTTATACTTTCTTTCTTTCTTTCTTTACTTTCTTTATGTATACTCTTGGTAGACATATTGTGTCATACATACATTAATGAATCCGTTGTGAAAATGAACCGGTTCTTTTGACCCATTAATTCAATTGATAGATTGCAACAATACTTTTTGTGGTTTGTGAATCTGCCGCTTTCTACCGGCCCTTTTGGAGATCAATGGGGGCAGGCCTGTGTTCAGCAGTGGATGTCCTATGGCTGAAATGATGATGATGAGATGTTTGAATAGTGAATTTAAATAAGTGTTCTGAGTTTCATGTTCTTGATATCTTGATGTCCGAGTAATTGCCAGAATTGTTGTGTCTAATAGCCACGGATGGCATTAGATTAGATGTCTGTGTCTTTGTGTTCCATGATAAGAGCTGGCTCATTCTTAGCGCAGAGAATTTCTCTGGCAATTCAACGCGGGAATGAAGCCAGCGTGCTCGGTACTCTACCACACGGACAAAATCTTGCTATTGATTTTTAGTTTAAGTTTATTATTTAAAGCTTTTTTGTGTTTGCGTCATTTAATATATAATTGTGTAAATTTAATTATAAATATATACCCATATTCCTGAAATAAATATGTTATTTATTCACTTTACAAATAAGATTGAACTCTTGTTCGACATGCAAGCAAGATAGTAACCAAACACATTGGAAAGTACCAAATGTTATATATTTTTCAGGGAAAAACAAGAGGCTGTTGAAAGTATGCTTACATCAGAAAGACGGAGATTAGAGGATTTACAAAATGATGCTATGCTCGATGCTTTGGTAAGACATATTCTTCAAATACCAAACAGTACCAGTGTCAAAAACTTTTCAGTCTGTCTGTGGAATGCGCTACCTGAATGGGTTTTTATATTGATAACTATTTTGACTGTTATCACTAAGAGATTGTGACTATATATAATACTAGCCGTCCGCCCCGGCTTCGCACGAGTGTAAGCTCGGCCTTCGGCCTCGCTACAAAATATAATATAGCCTATGTCACCCGGGGATAGTGTAGCTTCCCAACAGTGAAAGAATTTTTCAAATCGGTTCAGTAGTTTCGGAGCCTATTCATTACAAACATACAAACATACAAAAATAGGTACAAATCTTTCCTTTTATAATATTAGTGTAGATTGTGTCTCGATGATTAAATTTTTTTTTTGTTGCAGTTAGCTGATATAGCAACCAATAAGGAAAAGCTGATGTCAATATCAAGCTCAATGATGAGCCTACACAAAAGGGTTCAATCATTAACTGTGAGTATATCTGAGACTGGACCCGGGTATGTCTTAAAACTGCGACCAGAACCACCGAAGGATTGGCAGCAACGTCCTATTAGTACACGGTGAACGTACTGCGATCCCCAAGCCTGCCAAGCGTGGGGATTATGGCATCACCCCTCTGAGAGGGAGGCCTTTGTTCAGCAGTGGACATTGATGGCTGATAATGTGTGATGTGATATCTGAGACTTCTCTTCTATCACTTCTTCTCTTCTTCTTGTTTTTTTTAATGGGTGACTGGAAATATTCAGGGATATCATTGTACGAACTATGGACAACTTTCACTATGGGACCAACCCTGAAATCACAAAAAAAAACGCTGTTTCATTGTAACGATAAAACATGACAAATAAAATTCTATATATCTATTCATAATAATAGAAAACGTAGAGATAAAAAAATAATGTAATTGCAATTTTAAAAAAAAACAGGTCGTCTTAAACAGCTGAAAACGTAGACAGTTTCTAGAATTATTTTCTGTTTGTTTGTTTGTCCACATACATCTCCCAAACCACTGGACGGTTAAATGCGGTTTTCACGAATATGCTGAGCTTTGACCAGAATAAAGTGTGGCTATATTATTTAGCGCAAGGGCCGGATTAAGGGAGTCAAAATATATTTCAAGTATATTTTTATACTGCCATCTGTGGCCTAAACGGTTTAACAGATTTTTTAAGTGTCAGTTATCGATAGGCTACATTTTGCAGTCGGGTTTTCTGCTTTTCTTTTAATACTTGTTTCTTGTATTTTGTTTTTTTTTTGTTTTTTTTACACACATGGTCATCTGACCCCAAACTAAGCAAAGCTTGTAATATGGCAGCCAGAGACTGATATACATACATATATATTTTTATAATACATACTGGGACATTATTGTAAATAGATATTTAACACCCAGACAGAACAAACACAAATGTTCATCCCACAAATGTTTGTCCTAGATGGGAATCGAACCCACGCCCCCAAGCACAGAAAGTAGGTTCACTACCAACTGAGCCACCGAGGCAGTCAGAACTGTTGTAAACGTAATTTCGTTTGTTTTCAGGTGAGAGCAGCCAATGTGGAGAAGGCGGCTAGAATTAAAGCAAACCAGGGCAGGACACCTAGCTAAAAATAAGTTAAATAATATGGTATGGACATAGAGTATGAAATATAGTTTTATTTTTATCGCGATTTCGTCCGAATTTGACCACCAACTCGCCTGTTGGTAAGCGACGATGTGGTCGAAGATGAAGCACGCAGACTTAAAAGATACTTATTCATTCTCGCCTTGAATAGGCCCAGATTATATCTCTCAGGAAACAAGGAAGCCGGCAGGTTGTTCCAATCCTTGGCCGTACGGATTAGAAACGTAGAATCGAAACATTTGGTACGTATCCAAGGAAAGTCCACAATGTATGGGTGGTAGTGGGCCGATTTCCTACTTGTCCTGTAGTAGAAAGGGGATGGTAGGATAAGGTCATGTAGCTCCGATGCACATTCTCCAAAATGAATCCTATAGAAAATTGACAGATTCGCTACTTTAGGCGCACTATAGGCGCAATTAGTTCGAAATTCAGCCAGCAAAAGATCTGTTCAGAGACCTTGTGCGTCACTTCCTGGGTTTACTAGAAACAAAAATAATTATCAATACAAAAAAAACCGACTTCATAAAAATGTCAGAACTGGACCAAAATGGTACCACACGGGAAGCACCAGCTTTCAAATAAAAAAAAGAATCATCGAAATCGGTTCACGCAGTCGAAAGTTCTGAGGTAAAAAAACATTAAAAAAACCAGTCGAATTCAGAACCTCCTCCTTTTTGGAAGTCGGTAAAAAATGGCTTAACGGCGTCGAATAAAATATCATAAGTTTATGCGTAGCGATAATTATAATCAAATCTATTTTATCTAGCTCGATTCCATAAAAATAATGATTAAATGTTGGCTAATGTTAATACTTAAAGTTGATGTGTTATTATATAAATAAATAAAAATACAGTTAGATTTATATTTTTATTCGCTTAAATACAATTATGTAAGTACTATTTAAGAATAAATAAATTTGTTGCATTGCATTTTGCAGTACTCAAATAAAATTAAAGGTTCCAGTCCACTAACATCGGTCGAAACCATATCGGAACATGGTAAAGTTATATAATTATTAACTGAATATGCACTGGAAGACACCCGTCCCCCATCTTCCCGTGAACATGGTCCATCTAATTTAAAGTGGGGGTGATAAGACGCAGCGTAGGTAGGCCTCCCACTAGATGGACCCACGACATTGTGAGTCGCGGGCATCCAGTGGATGCAGATAGCAGGATGTCGTTCAGTGTGGAGGTTAAAGGGGGAGGCTTATGTTCAGCAGTGGACGTCTTCTGGCTGATGACGATGATGATGATAAGACCTGCACTGACATCTCGCTTTGAGTGTATTGTGCATTTGCCCCTGACAGCCTACACAAACCAGCCGAGCTCCTCAAGATAACGGAGCACGGCTCTGGGACATGGTATATGGTCCATGTAACTGCGCTGAAATATCGGGAGCTCCATTCACAACCTTACCACGGTAAATATTCCGTTAATTATCATATAACTAAAGTGAAACGGTGATAGTTTAAAAAAAAATACTTTGTATAAAATTATATGAAACAATGTTCATTAGATCATTCCGTCATCGACCAACACCGTAGTGTATCATGGTGTATGCACGACTTTAAAACGTTAATTTAAAAAAATTGACTTGTTTTTTTTCGTATCTGTTATAGCACGTTCATAGTATGTTCCGGAATAGTGGACTGAAAAGTAATTAAGCTTAGAGAAACCTGGCGCGATTGGGCCAAAGTGGCGGGTGAACTTAAACTCTGTGTCCTGTTACATAAGATAAATATCCCGACAAATGGCACACGCGTCGAGTGTCGTCAAAGCGATGTCGTTTTGTTATTTGAAATTTTACTGTAGTCCTCCGTTATGAGTCAGGCCAAAAACAGGAGGACATCCACTAACATTCTTGCTAGAATGTATAATTCGTACGCGACGTTTGTAGATTTTCATTGGATGGGCCGTGAATGCCAATTCCAATTTGTGATCGCTAACGTTAACGCTAATTCCAAATTGGGAACGTTACCGCTAACGATAATTCCAATTCGTTAACGCCAATTCCAATTTGTGAACGCTAACGTTAACGCTAATTCCAATTTGTGAACGCTAACGTTAACGCTAATCCAATTTGTGAACGCTAACGTTAACGCTAATTCCAATTTGTGAACGCTAACGTTAACGCTGATTCCAATTTTCGAACGCTAACGTTAAAGTTAATTCCAATATGAACAATCAATTTGTCAAGTGCTTTGTTTAATTCTTGCAAGAATGTAAGTGACCCTAGCCTAGTGTAATAAGTACTTATTCTTGTTGATTATTGGTAGACTAATATACATTCCGTTATTTATATAAATTATTTGTATAATGAAACTTATTGATAATTTAATTTAATGGGTTTTTATAGCCCCTCAAAGATTTTGTATGTTCTTGTATACAGGGTAAAACAGAGTTGTTATGCTAAGTCGAAAGGCCTTTGCACTCATTATTATAATCTACATTTACTTTCCTTCGGTACTAAAACAAGAATTAAAAAAAAAAACTACATTTTGTCAAGTGTCAATGACCTTTGCTATTTCTGCAGAACAGCTGATTTCAGAGTTGATCCCATATTAAATGTTCATAATTATGAGTATCCTTTATCCTTTCGCCTTATGATAGCAGTTCTGTGTAATCCTGTCGAAACTTATCAATTAAACATGTGCAAAAATTGCTTTATAAAGCAGTCCCTATTATAAAAATAATAATATAATTATAATAACTTATTTGTGTAAGTTTTTTAACTACCTATGAGATATTCAATGTTCTTGTTTCTTAAGTTTAAATGGGCCTAAGACTAGCTAAGTTTTTCTTAATCTAATTTATTTTATAATGTTAAATGTTAAAATTAGCAATAGCATTTAAAAGTTAAAAAATACCGAACCTATATCAAATATAATATTGGTGTTACTAATTAGAGGTTTTCTTTTCTACGTATTTTTTATATCAATAATAATGATTTTTAAACTATAGATTCAACTTTAATTAATTAATTACGGCAACGAAATGCAGTGCTTATAGGCGTGAAGCACGCCTTTACAGTCGCGCGTTTAAAAATGAGTCCGAAATGTATAACAATATGGTTGGTTGAATTGTCGTGAATTCTGTTGTGCCATCTCTTAACTAAACTAATTTGACAGGACTAAAATTATCGGCGTCTCTTTCACATTATCAGCCATCAAAGTCCACTGCTGAACAAAGACCTCTCTCAGAGGGGTGTTGCCATAATCTCCACGCTTGGCAGGTGGCTTGTGGATCGCAGTACGTTCACCGTGTACTAATAGGACGCTGCTGCCCATCCTCCGGTGGTTCTGGTCACAGTTTTAGGACATACCCGGGTCTCTTTCAATACGTCAGAAAAGAATGGCATCAATTTCTGCAATGTCAAATTTTGGTTTAGAGAATTGTACACCAGAATCAACATCAATGTATTTTAGTGTTAAATATATAGTTTTAAAGATCATTGATAATTACGCGATTTTTTCTGTGAAATTCAGAATAATATATGTGGTGCAGTGTCAATATAATTAATATTGGCATAATATCTATTCTTACAGAATATCATCAAGGATAATTTATATGCATACACTTTGCCACAAAACCAGTATATTATTACTATAATTATCTCCGATCTCTTAAGTACTTCTCTAGTTAGGTAGAGATCTATGCTACGTACAAGATCTTCGGTTTGGTCTACACATTTGGGATTTCGATAAACACAAAAAGATTTCATAAATCTACTGTGGTCGATTTTGGAGGCATTAGTCACAGAACTAAACTTTTGCTATCTTTGCCTAACCTGGTACAAAAATGAGAGCAATTTATTTAAAGTTACTGCAGCATTCAAAAACTTGAAAATGTCATCTATGATCTATCTGTATGCTCAAACCACGCTAAAAATCGCTAATTACCTACTTCGGTAGATATGTACTCAGATTACGTTAATGATAACTTTGAAGGCAGATTTGCATTGAGTCAATAGCTAAAACCGGGTGACATCATCAGTTTGTAACCTTAAACTGCATTTTTGATAGGTTTACGTCAGCTGGACAGTCATAAGGCTTTGCACCACAATATTAGACCAGTACTACTAACCAATAGTTGAGCTACTATTACTTAAGTGACCTTTTAAGCCGGGGAGCAGTGTAAGCGCCACATAACTAGACATAAGGAAATGTGAATGACATTGGTTGAGACTGGAATTTTAGCGCAAAAATATGCCGACTAAAATCTACGATAACAATGGCAATTTCACTCAACTCAAATATGCTATAGTCTGTATTTGGCGCCATTCAAGCTCGGGAGTACTATTCGCGCCGTTTGACTCAACGCAAAGCTGTAATATAACAATAGTGAAACAAAATGCTTGCTAACCAAAATCCCTAGTACTGTTCAAGAGAATAATCCCGTGTTTTGTCTTCACCACCTTAGTGGTGACACACAGGGGCGTAATCAGATGTGTCCTATGCTATTTCCGTTGGTAAGCTTCGTTGACCTCCGGCAGAACAGTTACAATGAAGTCCTCAATGCCGGACTCGTTGGCACCGCGCAGGATGCGGAAGAAGCCGTTCTCGCCCCATTCTTGACCCCAGCTGTTCGCCACGATCTGTAACACAAGCACGTGTTTCTGAATACGGCTGTCGTTCGTCATACATGACATGTATAAACTATATAAAGTTGCTAATATCGATCTCAAGAATGACTTTGGACTTCTTTCCCCCCACAGAAAAGAGAAGTAAATAGAACGGAAATTAGAAGGAAACTGTCGCCAGGTATTGTGACAGATATAAGATTTAACATTCTTATTTATGTCAACGCGTCGAACTCTGCGTCACAATTGCTAACACAGTTGCTATGGGTATAAGTATATGGGTGCGAGTGGCTAAAACAAATTACTTACAAAAATGCCTTGACAGCCGTTCTAATTTGAACAAAATAAAAATTTATTTTCTCTGTTTCCACCCATAATGAAGACTAAGGTTTATCATGCAAATATTTATTCAAATTTGAGAGTTTGGTTCTAAAAAAGTTTAACTTAGTTTGATAAGAATTTTGAATCAATCAATTACAATATTCTTGTTTCCTTTTTTACTGTAATTATTTAGTCTATTCCACTTTGATCACCTGGTTGATCATAGTTTCTTCTTCTATTCTAAGCTTGAAAGGTATGAAATAACTTCTATAATTTGACTCTTCAATTCTAAGGCATGACTTTTCAATAAAAATGTAGACGCTTTTGTGACGTTTCGTTTGACTTCAACTTCTTGATTCGACCCAACGTGTTGGGCATTCAAATAGTAGACAATTTATATACCAAGGGTTCTACCCTTCAATGCTAAGCTGCGACTGAAGAGTGGACTCTTCAATCCTAAGATTTCATTACTTACGAAAACCTAAATTGTTTGTCATACCCAGTATTTCTCGCCGCGATCTTCACCCCAGCCGACCACCCTGACGCTGTGCAGACCAGAGATCCGTTGGTCGCCGACTCGCTGGTGCTTGTACACACCATCGCGGTAGTGGAAGAAGTCTTGGTATACCGTCATAATGGCTGGAACATGAGAATGCAGGCATTAAAGAAAAGTCTTCGTCTCATAGATGTCTTAAAGGCCTAAAATGAAGATGATAGGCAGTGTTGAAGAACTACACCAAGATCAGCAGTTGATTGTGCAGCTAATCAGCGTAATGGCGATAGATTGTCCACAAAGTAAACTGACGAGGTTATCAAAACTTATGATTGGGCGGATAAACATAAAACGACCTGGGCCCTTATTCACTATACCTAAAATAAAACATGCACGAAACGCGGCGTGTTAAGTTAACGTCAAAAAGTTATGCCTCTATTCCCTAGGGAAGAAAGGCCAACTTTTAGAGGTTAACTTAACGGGCCGCGTTACGAGCGTGTTTGCAGTTAGCGAACAACGGCCCTGCACTGAAAGAGACCTTGTAATGAACCGGGATAAAAACATCATAAATCATATCAAGATTTTTGCAAATCTTCCACAATTCTTTAATATCTCTGCAAATATCTCAGTTTTATCTAAATAGTATGTTCACAATCACACATTCGGCACAGTGCTTTGATTGAGCTATGTTCTATTCTGTGATTCGTCGTGACAAAATTTTTCCTTAGCTTGGTGAAGTCTTTTGACGACGGTTCATTTCTTATGATCTACCAATTAATGATCCGAAAGATTATCCGGGAAAATAAATATTAGTCAAACCCTTATAATAAGTAGGTAGGTAGGTACTTATCTAAGGTCAAACCAGTATAGGTATTATGTCACAAGGCCTTTATAATGACCTCACTTTTGTCTATGGTTAATTTCAAACAAAAAAACCTAGTGTATTTTTTTATAGGTGACAAACAAGCAGACGGGCTGCCCGATGGTAAGCAGTCTCCGTCGCCAATGGATAGGTAGATACTTGTAACACCAGAGTATTATAACTAGTTGCCGACCCTAAGAATCTATTAAAACGCCTTTTGAAGAACCCCATGTTGTAGCTTCTCGGAAACACCGCGGAAGGTAGCTCATTCCACATTATGCAGGTGTAAGGCAAGAAAGATCGTGTGTATCTCAAAGTGCGCTATTACCACTGATATATTATTATGTCGATGGAACTTTCTGGTGGTGGTGCCAGTGCCGTAAATAGGGCTGTTCCAGCGGTGCCCAGGCACAGGGCGCAGACTCTGGAGGGGCGCAGAAATTACCACACCAGGAACAGGTTTTCAAGGGCGCAATTATAGAAGCTTGCACAGGCATAAAAGGCTAGTTACGGCACTGGTGGTGGCTAGTGCGATGAAGGTGTTTCTTGTATATGTGGTTTATTGTCTACAATTAGTGTCAGTTGTCATCTAAAGATTTTGTATTTTACCGCTGGTTTGACTATTATAGTTTATTTCTCATAAACGGCTTCTTAGTATAAAATATTCTGCTGTTCTTATGACCCGTATCATTTATTTGCCTAACCCAGGCTCTGATTAAAGTATGTTAAGGCTGCGATCTTAAAGATAACGTTTTTATCTATTTTTATGAATGATGTGGGCAAACATTTCACCATCTATATGTGTACTTTGGTCTAGCTAGGTAATATAGTACAGCGTAGTAGTCAGCTGTAGTGGCGATGCACATTTACCGGAGAACCTCGTAGGTCAGGTGGAGTGACAAGATGCATAAAGCAGCAATATGCATACTGGAAGCAGCAGGCCTAGCACGGGCCGTGGACAGATTGTCTTTCCACCGTTTTTATCCCGCTAGAAAGAGACAAACGTATCCATATTCTAGCTCTGTCGCGTCTACGCGCGGATAAAAACGGTGGAAAGACACTTTTTCCACGGCCCGTGCTAGGCCTGCTGAGAGTCGTTAGTTAATCTTCAGCTTAGGGATGGACAAAAGGTGTGGACCTATCACAGAGTGGTGCCCTTTGATTGTTTTCGAGTAAAACTTCCAAAAATAGTTGGCTGCATGGGATTGCATCCAGGATATGTGTGATTATACCCACTAAAATCCAACGGTGACTAACCATTAATCCTTAAAAAAAAAGCTCCGGGATCTCTAGTGAAACACACTGAAATCCTCAGGATTGCGCTATGGCTCCTCCCAAGACAACTTCGTGTTGTCTCGGCTTCTCCACCTACTACAACGTCAGCTCATACCAGGCGCGGATCCACCGTTGTGGGCACGATGGGCATGCCCACAACCCTAATACGTGACTTGTGACGCCCCGCAGCTTTACCCGCGTGAAACTACGATGTACTGTACAAAATCTTGGTCAGGCCGTCATATATTTTTTATAAAAATTTCCTTTGTAGGAATGCACTAAGTAAGTATATCGATCATGCACGAGCAGGGTTTCGGGTGGCTGTGACCACAACCTTTTTTCAGGGCTGGATCCGTGCCTGGCTCATACGTTGTCGTCTTCTCGCTTGGGTGGATAGTCACAAAACCCCATCTTCGACCATCCCGAGCTCAGAGGTGTCCTTTTAGTCGATAGTCTTTTCTTACAGGCAGGGGATACCAGTAGGTACATTATAATATTGCCCGCTTTATTAATATTGAAAATATTCCATTATGAACAATTTTAATAGGTAATGGGTACCAACCATGAAACCGCGATAAATTAACAACATGTCCATACATTTTTTAGGGTGAATGTCAATTGTATGAATCTCACCTTGTAGTGGTCCAGAGAGCATGATATCCGCCATAATAGCCCTCTCGCCCTTAAGCCTGCCGAGCGGTGAGACCCTGTAGCGGTCAGTGCGCTCCTTCACAGAGGGTTGGCAGCCATCGGTACGCAGCGTACCGCGCTTCTTGAACGGGCAGGTCGTCTTCTC
The DNA here is from genome assembly GCA_949125355.1 of Agriopis leucophaearia. NCBI lineage: Eukaryota > Metazoa > Arthropoda > Insecta > Lepidoptera > Geometridae > Agriopis > Agriopis leucophaearia. The sequence continues at coordinate 9,683,338 of OX421284.1, read as the reverse complement.
AGCTTTATAAGGGAAGCACTTCTCGTCTACCATGCTGGGGGATAAGATTTATAAAAGTGTTAAACACGGTTGATCGTTCAATTATAATCATAACAATAAAATTTATTTACTTTAATTACAAAATTATTAAAAAAAAATTACTTTACTTTAATAATTTTATAATTAAAAATAATTCAGAATTAATTACTTTTTGTTTCAGGTTACGTTAATTTTCAATTTATGTAATTAATATTTTATATCAGGTTAGGCAAAATTAAACTCAATAAAATTAACATTACCAACAAATATTTATCATAAATTCCTTATTGTACTTGAAGCGACGTAGAAGCGGAATTACACTAGAAATTCATCATCAAAACAGTTTTGAAAATGGACTTCCGCAAAGTAACGCCTGATTCAATCAACTAATAAAATTTATTTCACATTATTTCGTTAACCGACTCGCAAAATTCAGGAGGTACTCAATAAGTTTTTTTTTTTTTTTAGTTCAGAACTTTGACTTGGTGAACCGTTTTTTTTTATTTGAAAGCTGGTGCTTCCAGTGTGGTCCCATTTCAATTTGGTCCAGTTCTGACATTTTTATAAAGTGGGTTTTCATATTGGTAATTATTTTGATAAAAGAGTTCTCAATATTTTTAATAGTGCATGCACCTACGACTTCGTATCAGGAAATAAAGATTAAAATCATGCAAAATGTAGTCAAACCAGTGTATTTTGAAACAAGGCAAATTTTTTTATAAGAATTTAATTCATCAACGGGATAGGTGCTAAAAACCTGACAGTTCGATAAATTTCGGTGATTATTTCGAGGATTTATGACATTATTTAATAACATTATGTTAATTAAAAATTGTTTGACATTTATAATTTGAACCTTTAAATTTATATGACATTAGATTGATTTAATTATAATATAATTGACATAATAATATGTGAGATATGTAACTGTAATAGGTAATTCGTTTTGGTCCCATGAAATTTATTTAATATTTTATTTTATAATGACCTTTGACATTTACCATAGACTAAAATGTTTTAGTCTATGGTAAATGTCAAACAAACAACAATCTATACATATAATAAAAAACGTAGAGATAAAAAAATCGGTAATTGCGAGATATAAAAAAAAATACACAGGTTGTCTTAAAATAAGCAGTTGAACACGTTAAGACAGTTTTTTTTTTTTTTTTTTTTTTGTTGGTTTGTGCACGCACATCTCCTAAACCACTGGATAGATTTAAATGCTGTTTTCACGAATATGCTTAGCTATGACCATATTAAAGTACAGGCTATGTTATTATGTAAAAGGTCGGATTAAGGGAGGAAAAAAGGGTTGAAAGTTTATATGAAAATATACACGAACGAAGTCGCGGGCAAGAGCACTAGTTATTAATAAATTCACCGCCATAATACCAGTTTTTTGCAGACAGACAGAAACCGTTTAATTATCGTATTTCTAATAATAATAGCGTCGGGCGAATTTCGATACGAATTGTATCAGATTGTCGTTTTAAGATAAATATCTGATGTCATCAAATCTTGTTTTAGTAATCTATTGCAGACTGTCTCGTGGATGTCGTTTTGCGACTTGATTTTTATCCGATTGCCTCTAAAGACGGGTTTTGTTTTCGGGTATAGGTACCTAGGTACCTACAGTCTATAAATGCGTAACCCTGCATTTATTTTGCGTGTGACAGTACTCAAAAACTGACGTAGGTATCTGTAGGTATGGTACGATCTGTAGGTATCTAGTTGTGCATACTCCACATCCGTCTGTATCAGGTTAGTAGACAGGCTATTCAGCATATCACAATGTATTTCTTTGTAATGCTGAGTACCTAAAGCCTCCCAGGCCTCCGTGTCGTACTAAGTTAGCATTAATAGATAAAAAATGTTTGTGTTAATATTACGTATAAGAGAAAAAATATGAGCGAACAAAGGCATGGACGGTTTGATCCATGGTGTAAACGTAATTTAAAAAAAAACTATTTACATGCCCTTCCCCTTATTTGGCCCTTTTGTAAAATCCTTAACGGATATCTAGCGGAACATATAAACAAACATAATGTTCCTGTAGCCTGGACCATTGCAACGCTCAGTCAATTATCTACTTCGTTCATGTCCGTTTTTTTTTTTTTACTAGATTTTTTTGTCTTCCTCTTCGGCCACTCAAATGTGATGCTAAGGAGATTTCTGTACCAAGCCTCTATGGCACTGATTCTGCATTCTGGCTTTTTGTAATCACAGACCACTTTCACAATTTCAGAAATACTAATAAATAATACCTACACTTTAAATAATCGTGAGGATGCCTCCAAAAAATAAAAATATTTTGTATCGTTTTTCGTTTTAAACTGGTCTCCATAGTACGGGCCTTTGAGCCTAGTGTTACCGCAGGAATGTTTGCGAATTGTTGCCTTATTTTAAGTGTAATTATAAATTTGCTTAAAATGTATTAATATAGCGTTTTTGGAAACTAGTGGTGACGAGAATTATCGATTAAGAAAAGCGCTTTTTGACTATTACTTTATTTTTGGTATTGTTAATTTAAATAACTGCACACTTCAAACGAATTCTAATAATATAACTTCAGGACTGTAGGCCCCTGGCACTCGCGTCATGGACCCCACTTTAAAAGCCGTAACAGACGTACGGACTAACAGGAGGGAAAGATAAAATTTTCTCTTTCCCTCCCGTTGGACAGACGGCGGTTCTAGTAACAACGGACGGACGGTGTAAGTGATGGGTCCAGAACCTGTGAAATTAGTTCTGTTACGGTTACTTGGATTAGAATAAGTGCTACGGCAACAGAAAGAATATTGCATGCATAAGAATAGCCAGCAACTCCAACAAGAAGGCCTTGGAAAAAAATTAAATAAAAATAAACTTGAATTGAACAAAGTAGGTGTGAAGTTAGTAAATTTATATACTTACTAGCTGCGCCCCGCGGTTTCACCCGCGTGGTGATGAAAATCGGTGAAGGGGTATGGAAAATAGATAGTAGCCGATTCTACGACCTACTGAATACGCATATAAAATTTGGTAAAAATCGGTAAAGCCGTTTCGGAGGAGTACGGTAACTAACATTGTGACATGGAAATTTTATATATATAGTGAAGTGATGATGATGATGATGATGATGTCTTAGTATTAAGTATTATTATTACATTTGATTTGTTTTAGTTTAATTTAATTAGATTTGTTTTAATTTAATTTAATTTCTCTTATCATTCACTAATATATTGGAAATTGTTAATCACTGTCAGCGCAAATCTGGAAATATGTATAATTTGATCTCTCTGGGGTACCCAAGATACAGGCTTAGCCTAGTTTGGGGCCCATTGTTATTTTTTTTCGATTTTCTTTATCTATGTAATTCTTTTACAGAAATTTTATGTTGTTCTTTTGGAAATATAATTATATTTATGATTATTTTTAGGTACTTAGACATAACTTCAGATATTGAACCCTGGTTTACACACTAGAGGAGTCCTGTGTTGTGAGATTCAGTGCCTTCCATCTTACATTGGGTTATTTAAAACATTACGTAGACATCAGGTCAATATCCGTAAAAAAGGCTTAATTCTAATTTAATACCGTAACAGACGTTTCGAACTTGGCTGACGAACCGCCGTCTGACCAACGGGAGAGAAAGAGTTAGAATATAATTTCCCTCTCTTTTTCTCTTGTTGGTTGAGGTGGTTGACGTCAGCCATGTTGACGTGTCTGTTAATACGTGTAGGTAGTATCTAAAAACTAAGTTCTGAATAGACAGTTTGAGAAGAGAGAAGAGACCTTACCCATGGTTCCTGGCGAAGTTCCATGCCCAGTCGATGTGCCCTCCCTGGCAGGCGCGTGAGAAGCGCGGGAGACACGACAGGAACAGCTGGGGACTCAGTTCGAGGTTCTCAGCCCCCTTGGACATGATCGCGAACCTGTTGGCAACAACATTATTTAAAACGGTCCAGTCCAAGTTTGAATGGTCTTGAGTTCATACAAAAATCCCATAAAATAGGACGTTCAGTTTTTCCTGAATTTGTCAATATAGGCGGAGTCATAATAAACGGATTCTACTGTATATATAGAAACACCATAAATGTAAATTTGACGATGCATAAACAACATGTAGAACAGAAATAGGTATAGATCAGAGGTTCCCAAAGTGGCCCAGGTAGACCCCCAGGGGTCCACGGGAGACTCGGGGGGGTCTAGGCGTACTTTGTTGTCGAGTCATGGGAATATGGTAGAAACGTAGCTGCACCAGCTAAATTTTGAAAGTGCTCTATGAGCAAAAAAAGTCAGGGAACCACTGGTATAGATATAAGAAATGCAATTAAAACTATATACCTACTGAAGAAGATGTATTTTTTTTAAAATAAGTACCATGTTTAAATAAAGGCATTGAATAAAATCGGGGGAAATTAAAGCAAGAGGCAGCCAATGGCTTTGGCCGGTAGGAGTCCGGCACTGCCAGGGTCCTCCTTCTGAGGCGTCCATGACGGATTTTCCCATGGCTGCCCCAAAAAAAACAAACTTATCCTTCCACTTTTCGTGTCGGAGGTATAATACATATTAAGCATCATTTTACACATTGTCGGTAACAAAAATAAAACGCCTAACCCTGCAGCTTTGTAACTTGAGTGCTTCAACTTCATCTCGACTGACTTTTATTCTTGTTAGGTAACCTGAGCCAAGCTGTGGCTAAAAATAGCTAAGAACTCTCAACACGCCTCGACTCAGCACTTGAGGTTGAGATCTTGGGCTTTGCCTTTGTGCTGCAACTGGATATTTTCTGTGAGGAGAGTTCAAGATGCCTAACCAACTACATAGACTTACTCCCGGGACAGTACCTACCTAGAAAGTAAAGGGAGATCATACCTATAAAAAAAAGTATTAAATTTTTAATACAAGTTTGGTCATAAATTACCTCCCTGTAACAGATTCCCTCGCCTTTGATCGTTTTTGTCTCGTCTGCTCGATTAGAGCTAAGCTATTGTCTTTTTAACCGACTTCAAAAAAAAGAGGACGGTTGTATTTTCCACTCTATATGTATATATTTTTTAATCTATGTGTAATTGTTAACCGATTTCTCCGCCAACTGTTGGCCGATTTCAATTTTTTTTTCTTTTGCTCGGTATGGTATATTTCCAATTTGGTCCCATTGTTACCAAGTCAGGATCTGACGATGGGGTCCTAGGTAAATCGAGGGTAAACCTCAAAGTCTGCGTGCTACATTTTCGACCACATCGTCGCTTACCAATAGGCGAGTTGGTGGTCAAACGCCGACTTATTCGCGATAATAATAAAAAATATTTTTAAAATTTATATAATTTATTTCATATATTTCTGAAGTGGGTTTTATATATTTTTTATGCCATAGGTGGCAAAAACAAGCAGACGGGTCGCCCTGATGGTAAGCAGTCACCGTCGCCTATGGATACTTGTAACACCAGAGGCATCACAAATACGTAGACTCTTTTAACTCCTTTAACGTGATCCTCTTGTGTTTGCAGCTACCCTCACCTATTCGAAGTTACCGTCATCCTTCAAACCACTTGTCTTATGCCACTCAGGGATCTCCCTCACCTGTCAGAAGCGATGGCAGCCAGCGACATGGCCCAGTCGGATCCGCACCAGCCCTGGTCCCGCACTGGTGATATGTACCGCGGCCATTCCCTCCTCGCGTCGAAGGTGGTTCGGTTTACCATTTTATCCATGTTGGGGGGGCTCATGGCGTTCATTTGTCTCGTCAGCTGGTCAAGAGGCAGGGTTCCTGCAAAAATGAATATTGTTAAGAACTGTAACATTTTACTTTAAATATTGTTAACAACGGTAACATTTTACTTTAAATATTGTTAACAACTGTAACATTTTACTTTAAATATTGTTAACAGCGGTAACATTTTACTTTAAATATTGTTAACAACTGTAAAATTTTACATTAAATATTGTCAACAACTGTAAGATTTTACTTTAAATATTGTTAACAAATGTGACATTTTACTTTAAATATTGTTAACAACGGTAACATTTTACTTTAAATATTTTTAGCGTATGTAAATTTTACTCTAAATATTGTTAACAACGGTAACATTTTACTTTAAATATTGTTAACAACTGTAAAATTTTACATTAAATATTGTCAACAACTGTAAGATTTTACTTTAAACATTGTTAACAAATGTGACATTTTACTTTAAATATTGTTAACAACGGTAACATTTTACTGTATATTATTATATTGTTAAGAACTGTAAAATTTTATTTAAAACATTGTTCACATGTGTAACATTTTAGTTTAAATATTGTTAATAACAATAACATTTTATAAGCTATTATTATATATACTATAATATATCTCGAGGGTGGTCTGGGCACTATTAATGTGAAATATTCCGCCCCGAAAGGTGGAAAATTATATGATGTTTTTTTTTTAACTTCCCGTGAAACCGTTTTTTACTTTATTTTTTAATATTAATTATTAGGTTTGTAGAGTTTCAAGGTCCAATTTAAAGAATACGTCTATTACAATCGGCCTGTCGCGTTATTTTCTGGCGATTCTATTTTAAACCGACTTCCAAAAAGGAGGTTCTCAATTAGTTTTTTGTTTGTTTGTTACCTCAGAACTTTCGACTGGGTGAACCGACTTTGATGATTCATTTTTTATTTGAAAGCTGGTGCTTCCCGAGTGGTCCTATTTCAATTTGGTCGAGTTCTAACATTTAAATGAAGTGAAATTTTTGTATTGATAATTATCTGGGGATAGTGTCAATTTGGCATCGGATACAATCCAACCAATGCAACGTAAGGCGCCGTCGCCGTCTAACCAACGGGAGAGAAAGAGAAAAAAAACTCTTTCTCTCCCGTTGATTAGACGGCGGTTCGTCAGCCAAGTTGACGTGTCTGTTATGTCTCAAAAAAAGCACAAATAATACAGTGTCAGTGAGAAGAAAGCATCACGAATCCTGCCACTTTCACCTCTCGAACTAGACCACAAATCGACCAACTCGTTCATGAAGTTGAATCAAGGAGCCACAATAGCAATTTCAAACAAAACTGGCAGCCATCCTTGGAGCATTTTAGTTCTGTCATTTTGGCAACTGTGCCTACAGTTTTAAGTGTTGGTTGCAAACTTAAATCAGCGGCTCCTTTCACCGTTGTCTTTGCTACCATACGGTACAGCTCGGATTTAGATTACCTAGACCGATAACATAGTTTACTTAAATACATAATTTGGTGTCCACACAAAAAATAATTAAACACTTAAGGTGAAAAGTGAAAGTCACTGACATAGCTATTGAAATCTGCAACTTGAAGTGGCAATGGGCAGGCCACATCGCACGAATAACTGATAACCGATGGGGAAGAAAGGTTCTTGAGTGGAGACCACGAACCGGAAGACGCAGCGTAGGTAGGCCTCCCACTAGATGGACCGACGACATTGTGAGAGTCGTGAGCATCCAGTGGATGCAGATGGCAGGATGTCGTTCAGTGTGACGGTTAAAGGGGGAGGCCTATGTTCAGCAGTGGACGTCTTCTGGCTGATGATGATGAATGACGAACATCTACTAAATTATCATGGCGGCAAAAGTCGGTCGCCATTCATTTAGTCCTAGTCTATTTTGTGCCAAAGGTTTTTATTATCGCGAATAAGTCCGCGTTTGACCACCAACTCGCCTGTTGGTAAGCGACGATGTGGTCGAAGATGAAGCACGCAGACTTAGAAGATACCTATTCACTCTTGCCTTGAAAAGCCCAGATTATATCTCTCAGGAAACAAGGAAGCCGGCAGGTTGTTCCAATCCTTGGCCGTACGGATTAGAAACGTAGAATCGAAAAGTTTGGTACGTATCCAAGGAAATCCCAAAACGTAAGGGTGGTAGTAGGCACACACACTGCTACAAAAATTTCGATATCACTGATTAAATAATTATTTTTATTTTCTTAATTTTTATTCACAATGTTCAAATGTATAATTGTATAACTTACGTATTTTTTCAAATTATTTTTTAACTGTAATAATTTTATAATCTTCCACTTAAGTAAATTTTTCGTATCTACAATCCCGTTCACTGTCTTGTCAAACAAAAAGAAAGTGTTGTACAATAACATCTCATGCAAAATACTTTAAAACTCCCATAAATTGTATATATTAATTTACTTCAAAGTGTGCCAAGTGTGTGTTCAAAGTTTTTGCATACATTTTTTTCATTTTCATTTCCTGATAGGGTTCTTCAAATTATGGACACATAAGAAACCATGACACCATGATGACATACCGAACTAAAACGTGCTCTCACTTTGAGCTTGCTAATGAGGCAAGCTCAAAGTCGAACAACGAGCTATGGAGAGGGCTATGCTCGGGGTTTCTCTACGAGATCGAATCAGAAATGAGGAGATCCGTAGACGAACTAAAGTCACCGACATAGCCCACCGGATTCACCGGATTAGTTTAAGTGGCAGTGGGCAAGGCACATAGCACGCAGAACAGATGGCCGATGGGGCCAAAAGGTTCTCGAGTAGAGGCCGCGGACCGGTAAGCGCAGCGTAGGACGTCCACCCACAAGATGGACATACGACCTAAAAGAGACCGCAGGAAAACGCTGGGTGCAGACCGCTTCCAACCGGTACTTTTGGAAGTCGATGAGGGAGGCCTATGTCCAGCAGTGGACGTCCTATGGCTGAAATGATGATGATGATGAAGAAACCATGTTTCAGAAAATTAAATAGTAACTTAGTAATCTATAAACATTGGCACGAATTGCTTTACCATACCACCCACTACTACATAATCCATCACTCATCATTGTTACAAGTGTTCATTCAAGGATCTGGCACACTTTATAACTAAACCAACTTATATGTAGTTGGCCAAATATGGAACTAAAAAATGTTGTGGATGACTGTCAGATTTGTTCAGAAAATACTAAAGTGGCGCCTCTATTTAATAGCTCATTATATAAGTTGGTCGTAAGGTCGAACGCTTGGGCGTAATCTATAAGGATGTTATGTTTATTTGTCTATGGTAATAGATACTTAGGTTGAATCCATAAGCAGGCCCCTCTTTCCCACTGGGCACTCTGGGCACTTGCCCAGGGCCCCGCGGTCGATAGGCGCCCCAAGTTCCCGCCAGATCACCAAACGATAACCGATATTTATTACCGAAAGACAATATTTATATCGAAAAAAATATAATGTCTGACTACAATATCTACTTGCTTATTGGCTTTTGAATGCGCGAAGCTACTCTATACTCTCGCCCGAAAATAGTAGTGCTTTGGGCCCCATTATCCTAATATGCCCAGGGCCTCCAATAGGTTAAAGACGGCCCTGACCATAAGGCAAGTGACTTACTTTAGGCCTAAAAAGTAGCAAGTGGACTGACTACTCGGTCATAAACCAAAACGTTCTAAAATCTAAAACACTAAGAACAGAACCGACCGCGCTGCGCTTGGTGCCACGCCAGTCCCTTTATCTTTTTATTACAACCTAAGGGATCTTTTAATCAGACAAACAAGGGGTTATCAGACAAACACGTAACACCGAGGCATCACAAATATATTGCCGAAACTTATTATATTAACTTCTCTTTTGAAGAAAACCATGTTGCAGCATAGGTAGGCCTCCCACTAGATGGACCGACGACATCGTGAGAGTCGCGGGCATCCAGTGGATGCAGATGGCAGGTTGTCGTACAGTGTGGAGGTTAAAGAGGGAGGCCTATGTTCAGCAGTGGACGTCTTATGGCTCATGATGATGTTGTAGCTTCAACATGGGTTTCTTTCAAGCTTCATAAACTTACCCAGTTTGTAAATGACTCCATCTTTGAGTTTCCTGTTCCGGAACTCAGGGTAGCTGTACGCGCGCCAGCCCGCATTTTGTCTGTTGATCTCGAAGGCCACATTGTCGCTGACCATGCACTGGTCCTGGGTGCAGGACCAGCTGGTCGCGTTGGATGCATCCAGCTGGCAGGTGCTGCGGAGAAATGCTTTTATTAGAACAAAATGAAAGTTTGTTTAACAAAGGGGTTCTATTTTTAATGTTTTTTATTTATTTATGTATTATTAATAGGCTTTCGTTTTACCGCCAACAAGCCTGATGTGAAGCAATGATGCCGTCTACGATGGTGCACGCTTGCCTAGAAGCAACCGATTCACTCGTGATTTGAAGACACCTAGATTGTAACTATCGGGGAACACCAATTCAGGCAGCATATTCCACAGACCAGCAGTTCGCACAATAAAAGTGGAATCAAAGCGCTTCGTACGGGTTTTCGGAATATCAACCATAAAGCGGTGTCAATTTTTCGTGCCCGCTCTTACAGTCCGATAGAAAAATGGGCAGGAGGGAATTAGATCATGCAGATCTGATGCACACTCTCCGAAATGTATTCGAAATGGTGTTTGTTACCTCAGGACTCCGTCATATATGAACCGATTTAGACTTTTTACTTATTTGAGAGGATATTAATAATAAACGCAAGCCTATTACAAAATTTAAGAAAAAAACTGATTGGCCCACTTACATTTTTATTAAAATCATTTCTGTAGTTTGGCTTTTAAATCAAAATAACTGGATAATTCGTTTACGTGGATGAACGTAACCCTGTAGAGTCAATTTCATGACGCAATATTAACTAGGATTTATTGTTTTTCTAAAGCACATTATGTGCACCATATACGTATGCAGATCAAAGATATGTCCTCAGGGTGTCGATTGATATTAAACTAACTTGATTACAAAGTACGCCGCCTTTGGTGTGATCAGTTTATAGCAGCGCTTGGCAAAATTATGGAGGTAATAAAATGTAGGAGCTATGATGTATCAATGAGGCAATAAAGACCCGGTTACAATACACTGCGGTGACGGCGCGGTGACGAAGCATGGCGTCTTTAATATCTCGCTTTCTATTGGTCGATTTAAAAAAAACAATCTGGCGACCAATCGGATCCCTGCGCATTGACGCTAAATTTTGAACTTGGGTACTCGACTCCCGAATGGTTATTTCAAGTGCAATAGGCTACTTCTAACAGAACAGATGGCCGATGGGGCCGCAAGGTTCTTGAGTGGAGACCACGGACCGGTAAGCGCAGCGTAGGACGTCCACCGACAAGATGGACAGCCGACCTACTCGTAAAAGAGACCGCAGGAAAACGCTGGATGCAGGCCGCTTCCAACCGGTCCTTTTGGAAATCGATGGGGGAGGCCTATATTAAGCAGTGGACGTCAAATGATGATAATGGTGATGATGAGGCTACTCCTTAATAAACTAAATAAAGAACACCTTTGAGACAAACACGACAACTGACAAACAGACTACTAAGTACTTCTTGGACAAACTGGTTATAAAGAATTTGATAATGTAAAGATATTTTGAAATCCAGACGTTTTCAGAAGTTGGTTTGAACATAATCTAGCGTTTTGCATACGTTATACCGCGTTGTGGGACTTGTAGGACACCACCTCACCCGGGCGCCCTATGCGTCGTTGCCGTCGTCACAGCACTCGGCGCCGCGCCGCAACTCATCGCGTGGCCGTGCCTTAAGATTAGGCTGTCACAGCTGACCTTACCATCTTCATTCTGGTGCGATGACACACGGCATGACACGTCTATTGAAATCCTTTGATTATTTATTGATAAATAAATACGCAATAATGCTGACATGTTTTAAACCCCGACGCAAAAGAGGGGAGAACCCTAAAAACCGTTTTTAGGGTTCCGTAGCACGACAAGGATCCCTTAGAAATTCGTTCTGTCCGTCCGTCCGTTAGGGTTCCGTACCCAAAGGATATAATGGGACCCTTTTACTAAGACTCCGCTGTCAGACGGACTGTCTGTCCGTCTGTCATCAAGCTATATCTCATGAACCGTGATAGTTAGACAGTTGAAATTTTCACAGATGATGTATTTCTGTTGCCGCTATAACAACAAATACTAAAAAACAGAATAAAATAAATGTTTAAGGGGGCTCCCATACAAAAAACGTGTTTTTTTGCCGTTTTTATAGATAATGGTACGGAACCCTTCGTGCGCGAGTCCGACTCGCACTTGGCAGGTTATTTTTTCATTTTCAATGTAAAAAAGTAATCGTTAGGTACGTAAACGATAGCAAAATGTGTGAAAAATTTAACAGCGCCTCTATCGGACGTGAAAGGAAACTGAATTTTTCATACATTTGCTATCGTTTACGTAACGATAACTTTTTCGCAAGTTCTCGTACTAACCACAGCTGTCAGCTTTTACCAGGTAGCGAAATAAACTGTATTAGGTAATGCAATCGACGAGTTTTGTTTACAGACCTACATTCAGAGCGGCCTTATTTTTGAACTCTACTTTTTTACAACAAAGTATGATAACTTCCATTTAGATGACATAGCGTTTCTAATTATTAAAGCTCGCGTTTAATAAACGCTGGCATCTCAATTTAACTGATGTCGTCGCATAATTCGTCTGATTTACTGGTCTAGATCGTGATAGACACAATGTGGGTCTTTATACTTACTCACAATGGGACCAAGCCTTGAAATTTCAAAGAAAATTCTGGTGCACTTCCATGAAGGTATTTTTCTTTTGAGAAGATTTTGGCTTTTCACGTCTAGGGCATTTGCCAGTGTCAAATATTAAAATATTTAGTAAGTACTAGCCGACCGTCCCGGCTTCGCACAAGTGTAAGGACCGGCCTTCGGCCTCGCTACAAAATATAATATAACCTATGTCACAATGGTATAGTGTGGCTTCCACTGTGTGGGTGTGTGATTTTTTTTTAAATCGGTTCAGTATTTTTTGAGTTATTTCGTTACAAACATCCAAAAATACAAATCTTTCCTCTTTATAATATATGTATGATATTTACTATATCAGATATATATGTAATTAGAAAAAGTCAAATTCGAACAAAGTAGGTCACGGTCAAGTCTTAGTCACGCCCTAGTAAAGTGGTGAAGACTAGTGCGAGTGTTTTTGACGTAAATAAAAAATAAAGATAATTTTAAGTAGGGGGTTTCGGGGGTTAAACATTACTTAGTCATCATAGACCGTGTGATTAATTTAGGATGCTAAGCAATACAATATATAGTCAAGAAATACCATAAACAAAATATGTTGTCAGGTAAGGAATTATTGGCAACACTGTTAAAGGCATTAAAACAGGTATTCATCATCAGCCAGAAGACGTCCACTGCTAAACATAGGCCTCCCCCTTTAACCTCCATACTGAACGACAACCTGCCATCTGCATCCACTGGATGCCCGCGACTCTCACAATGTCGTCGATCCATCTAGTGGGAGGCCTACCTACGCTGCGTCTTCCGGTTCGCGCTCAAGAACCTTTCTTCCCCATCGGTTATCAGTTCTTCGAGCGATGTGGCCTGCCCACAACTCAACTTGCAGATTTTAATAGCTATGTCGGTGACCCTGGTTCTTTGGTGAATATCTATGTTCCGAATTTTATCGCGTAAAGAAACAGGTATTATGCAAATATAATCTAAAAAAATAGATTAGCGGTAAAGCTCAAGTCAATTCTTAATTCAGTGAGGTAATCCAGTTAATTATGCAAAAATAATGATTATGTCATATTTAAGTAGTTGAAACATAAATCAACTTGATCAGGATGTTAGTAAAGGATAACATGGCAATAAAAAGTCTTCATCACTTTTTTTAAATTTTTATAATAGGGTATTTGACTGATTTTACAAAACCATTTTAAATTGTTTATTACATTAAAATAAAGCAATCTTGTAATTTATTCCTCATAATTTTCAGTATTTGTGTTTTAAATGACGGATCAAAATTCAAATTATTAAACTACCGCGTAAACGCTACCTTTGACATTCATGGGGCCACGTGACATTAGTGACGTCACACATAAACAAACGAGTTAATCTCGCCATACAATTGTTGCCTCTATTTACTTTTCTGTGACGACATAAGGACATTCGGCTAACATAGAGCGTTTGCAGTCAAGTCACGTGATCAGTGAAAAACATATTTTTATTATGTATTTATCTAGAAATAGGGACTTTAATTTTTTTGTTTTTAGTCATTAAATACTTTTTGAAAATAATAATCTTCTAGGATTACACCAGTATTCATTATATTTTTAATATAGTCAAATACCCTATTGTCTTTTTTATCGCAAAAACTTTACAATTACAGCTTTTTTTTATTGAGCCCTCGTTGCCTTTTTTACCAGTTTCTAAAATTTTTACTTAAAAACGTTTCTCAAGTTGATCTATGTTTTAAAATGCTTTCTCAACTTCTCGCTGACAGCAATCGTCACACGCGAAAACAAGACGGAGCAAATTTAAGCGTACTCGTATGTCAACTTGATTAACGTTTTTAAGTAAGGCCCCGAGTATTTATACCGATTTATTCCGATAGACAGACAATATCTGTCTGTCATGCTTGTTTTTGTGTTATTTTTAACCGACTGTCAAAAAGGAGGAGGTTATTAATTGGACTGGTTATTTAAATATTTATTACCTCATAACTTTCGAGTTTCGACTATAGTCCTTTAAATGTAGCTTGATTGAAACGACAGCTGACGACATTTCAGGGCATGTCTTTGTAATAACGTCTGACGAATTGCATTTACTTGAATCACAAAGATCACTGGTTTTCTGCGTCTTAAACTATTATGAACTACAAGTGCTGTACATATAAATAGTAAAAGTATATTTGAATTTTAAAACGGAACTGCATTTAGTGTGGATTATCACAATACAATAGCCATATTTTTCGATTCTGTCATAACAAGGTTACGTCAACTTGAAAAAAAATTTAGGGACGTGGTAAATCGATAAACGTAAAATCGATCGTTTTATTTTGCTGTGTGAATGAAATAGTATTTTTTTAAATGTTTTTTCAGAATTTCCTCTGCGTACTATCGAAATACAAAACTCGTACAGATAACGTACTATTTTTTTTTGTAAACCTAGATTTCTTTTGTATATAGTATAATAATATCGAATTACTAGCAACTGTCTTAGTAAGTTTTACGGAACGAAGCATCTTTATCCAAAGACTGACTACTAGAATAGCATACTAGACTCACTATTGATTGAATAGAATTTATTATTAATCTGCAGGATTTATCAAGTGACTCTAACGCTGATGATGATGATGACACTGATTTGGAATGTACACCATTAGATTAAACAATAGATTTATTTATATTACAAAAATTTGTACTTGCTTTTTCTGTTTTATTTCATACTACAACAGAAATATAGATTGGTTTAAAAATATTATTCGTGCAAGACACTTCCAGTCGATAGACACACACATTATTCTCGATTTGGTCCGAATTGTCCCAGCACTAATCGAAGATTTTGACATACTTCATTTCAATCAACTTACATTTAATAGACTATAGGTGAACCGATTTTGAAGTTTTTTTTTTATTTGAAAGCTGTTCCCGTGTGACAGTTCTGACATTTTTATGAAGTCGGTTTTTTATATTGATTATTATTATATTTCTTATTATGTGGTTATTGTTTACTAACGACATACTTGTTTTTCGACAACACAAGACAAATTAGTAGGTATATAATAAATGTGCCTTGCGTAGCCGTGTTATTGTCTCCTCTTCCTTGTATTGTAGGTTTCATTGTTTCATTGAACAAATGCAAAAAAATCAAAACTATGTGCGCCATCTATCGAAGATTGCAGAACTATGTTCCTAGAACTGTCAGAAAACCGGTCAATTAACGCGTATAAAAAAGGTTGAAGCTACGCTAGCGCCATATGCAAAAAGTTTCCACGATCCATTAACCACATTGCATACATCACTACAATGTATTGAATACCTAGATGTTAAAGTGATTTCAGATGACTGGGGGTTGCCATGTGCAACCAATTCCCGAGCAATTGTCGACCGTAGTCAATCATCACTGATGAATTGATGATCGTCTGCCGCACAATTACTGATGGATTGTCCATCTGATGATGTCATGCAATCACCGTTGTCCGTTGTCAAGTAATCAGCCAACTTATCTCTGGAGTTGAATGATGGAGCCAACATCGTATTTTATGAACAAAATTGACAGCCATTATAAGATTATTTTTGTTTCATCATTTGGCTAACTCTGAGTTTGAGTTGGTTGATCTGTAATACCTTGAATCGGGTGACATAAGCTTTTATCGATAATAAGAAGCCACGGCTAAGATAAACAAACAATTTTACAATATTTAATCGATTATCGATTTGTCACGTCACTATTCGATAATCTAATTACGATTGTGCTTCCTTCCGGGATGATGGCGGTAAGCTTAGCTTTAAAACCTTTTACTATTTATCATTATATTAACGTACGAGGAAAGCGCCACTGAAATCCCTGAACCTAGTAATGTGGTATTAACCCTTTACTATATTTTTTTTAGAATGGGGATAGAAACTTGACTTGTTTGACGATATTTTTTTATTTACTTCAAAATTCTGAGTGGCGTTGAGCTGTCATGGACAAGCGTGAAGAGCCATCAGGCGAGCGACTTCGCACGTCCCGTCACTCCATAAAAAAAAAAAAAACAAAAAAAAAACATGATCATACTTATTTCATTTCAATAGTAGACACTGGCAAATACACAAGAAGTGTGACGCCAAAATCCTCACAGTGGATTGAATAATAATTATCAATTAAAAAAAACGACTTCATCAGAATGTGGTTTCGTGAAGCAAAAACTAAAAAAAAAAACTAACTTCTTTAGTTTGTAGACATCTATTGCGTTTTATAGTTATTTGGTGCGAAATGCGTTCAGTACCTATGCTAATTGCCCGTAGGCTACCGGAAAAAAAATAGTTTTTAGGGTTCCATACCCCTAAGGTTAAACGGGACTCTATTACTAAGGCTCCGCTGTCCGTTTGTCACCAGGCTGTATCTCATGAACCGTGATAGTTAGACAGTTGAAATGTTCACAGATGATGTTGCCGCTATAACAACAAATACTAAAAAACAGAATAAAATAAATATTTAAGGGGGTTCCCATTAGGGCATGCAAAACTCGGGTAATTGAAAAAACCCGGTTTTTTCGAGTTTTCAATTTCAAAAACCGGTTTTTTCGAGTTTTTCGGGTTTTTCGAGTTTTCTTTATTTAAACCTTAAAAATATTGTATTAGTGTGTGCAAGTAAAGAAAATGCTGAAATTTAGTTACATATGTATTTGCACTTGCGTATTTTTATTGTTTAGCTTTAACAAGAGATTAATCAAGTAACATTTGGTATAATGTTGAGACTTCCAGCGTCCTGAACAAGCCAGTTTCCTTAAAGGCTGGAGCACCATAAACCACATACACACGCTCCGCCACATTATACAGATGACTGAGGAGTGTAATCGGCCATTATGCCTAGCGTTCGTGGACTATGAAAAAGCCTTTGATTCAATCGACACCTGGGTAGTATTGCAGTCCCTCCAGCGTTGTCGTATCGACTATAGATATATCGAAGTGCTGAAGTGTTTGTATAGAAACGCCACCATGTCGATCAGATAAAAGGAGAGCACGGAACCAATCCAATTGCAGAAAGGCGTGAGACAGGGAGATGTTATCTCTCCAAAACTGTTCACGAACGCGTTGGAGGAAGTTTTCAAGCTTAGACTGGAACAGATTCAGCATCAACATCAATGGCGAATACATCACTCACCTTCGTTTTGCCGATGATATAGTTATCATGACAGAGTCACTGGAGAACCTCAATACAATGCTCAGCGACCTCAATAGCCTTTCCCAACAGGTGGGTCTTAAAATGAAAATGGACAAGACAAAAATCATGTTCAATGTCAATGTTGTACCCGTGCCGGTAATTATAGGGAGCGATACTCTCGAAGTTGTTGACTATTACATTACATGTATCTTGGTCAGATTGTTCAGTTAGGTAAGTCCAACTTAGGCAAAGAGGTCACCCAAAAAATCCAACTCGGATGGGCAGCGTTCGAGAAATTGCGTGAAATCTTCTCGTCAAAGATACCACAGTGCATAAAAACAAGGGTCTTTGATCAATGTGTGTTGCCGGTGATGACATATGGTACTGAGACGTGGTCCTTAATTGTTGGCCTTTTGTAGAAACTCTGAGTCACACAACAGGCAATGGAGAGAGCTGTGCTCGGAGTTTCTTTGGGCGATATAATCCTGAACGTGGATATTCGCCAAAGAACCAGAGCCACCGACATAGGTATTAAAATTTGCAAGTTGAAGACGCAGCCTAGGTAGGTAGGTAGCCCTACTAGATGGAACGACGACATCGTGAGAGTCGTGGGCATCCAGTGGATGCAGATGGCAGGGTGTCGTACAGGGTGGAAGTTAAAGGGGGAGGCCTATTTTAAGCAGTAGACATCTTCCGGCTAATGATGATGACGATAGACAACGGGAGTCACTAATTAGTCTATGTTGGGGCATGTTAAACTCCTTAGTGCGAAAAGCCGCGACGGAATCTTCAATAGAACTGCCTGACATATTCAGCATTTTATTACATTCTTTACCCTTGGAGCTGTTTCCATCCGTGGCATGCAATGATTAAAACCATGCTGATAATTTATCGCAAGCAGATTTTTTATATTCTATATATTTTAATGTTGCTGAATCGGCACTGGCAGTCCTCCTATTTTTTTTCTCTCTGTTGATATGAAGAACTAGTATAGCGTACGTTTATCAAAATATTGAAAATAATAATATGGGATGATGATAGTTATTGATTTAGCTATGTTAACACAAAAACATGAAAATTGAGAAACAAAAAGACTATACATTAAAATACGTAGTAGTAGAAATATTGTCAAAAAATCATAGAGATATCATACCTAAACGTGCCAAAAAATATATATGTCTGAACCAAAACTTGGCGCACGCTACACATTGCGCCAACTTTATGGTTAGTTGTAAGGCAATCGCGTTCCGACTACAATGCCCCGCGATGCCAGTGCTGTAATTCCATAGCTGACAAGCGACGTTCAACACTATGCAAGCGACATAACGTCTAAATTAGAAAGTGTCATTGTGATGTCTAGGTATTTACATCGACGCTCGGACGTTTTTTACTACTTTTACTTGGTGATTGTGAGTCTATAGGTATTGTATCTCGATAGAAAGAGTAAGTTTTTATGAAGTTTCATTGTTTATTAATGTTCTGGTGGTAGTATTTTACATAAACCATCGTGAATAAAAAAAACTCGAAAAACCCGAAAAACCCGGTTTTTCAATCCTAAAAACCCGGTTTTCAAATCAGTCGGTTAATCGGGTTTTTCGGGTACTCGGGTACCCGGTTTGCATGCCCTAGTTCCCATACAACAAACGAAATTTTTTTGCTTGATTTTGCTCGATATTGATTACGGCAACAGGTAGACGCTTGAAATATCCATAGAATATTTAGTTATATTTATATTCACTTCAAAAATAAAAATATATTTAAGGGAGGCCCCATACAACAAACGTGATTTTATTGCCGTTTTTATAGATAATGGTACGGAACCCTTTGTGCGCGAGTCCGACTCGCACTTGGCCAGTTATTTTAATATACCTAACTAAAGAAATACCCTGAAGCCCACGGCACAGGTCTCCCCTAGTGTGGGTTCAGTGCACACCGACTGAACATTGTTCTTTTGTTATCTACTTACTTCGATTTTCATAACTCGATGTTTTTATTTAGACACTAAGGGTGGGTTGCACCATCTTACTTTAGCTTTAACAAACAACGACATTTCAGTTAAAGTATCGGTTAGGCAAAAAAAATGTTGCACCATCTGAAAATTGTTAAATGACGTCATAACTTTAACTTCAACTGTAACTGCCCACGCTTCGCATGTTAGTGTTATTGTTTATGTTAAATATCTGTCAGATGCATAAAATAGAATTCCAGCTATGCATCTGGGGTAAATAAGGTCTCATTTGACTTGCAACCCTGGTAACTTTAACTATGCTAGTGAATACGCTGGTGCAATGCATTTCACAGTAACTGAAACAGTCTGCGTTATTTTTATTGTCAAATTTATCATAAACCTTAACTTTACCTACTACTATGGTGCAACCGAGCCTAAGTTATCTGGAACAAATAAAACTGTTAAACTACTAGCTGTGCCCCGCGGTTTCACCCGCGTGGTGATGAAAAACGGTGATGATGATGATGATGAAAGTAGCCTATGTGTTAATCCAGGAGATAAGCAATGTATATTCCAAATTTCATCCAAATCCATCCAGCCGTTTCTGCGTGATTGGATAACAATCATCCATCCATCCAAACTTTCACATATATGATATTAGTGGGATTAATTAGCCGTTTTTTTGTGCACCTAGGTATTTATTCAGTTTTATGTACAAATGTATATGAAATGAAGCAAAAAAAAAAACTAACTAACTAATTGTGGACCTCAGTTTATTTATCTAAAAGTCGACCAGCTACAATTGGAAGTTACACAATTCAAATCACAAAATTCTATTGTAAGTATTGTAGCTTTTGTAACTATGTTTTCGTTCACATCATGCGTACGAGTATGTTTATTTACATAAGTCACGAAAATGGAAATCACTGTTTAAATTATTCATTATTTCTCCTTATAAAAAAAATGGTGACATCACTTTTCCGAAAAAAATAATAATTGAAGGACATAAAAGCTGGTAGAGTATTTGTTATTCAGTAGAAATATTGCTCGTAAAAGATGACTTGATTAGGGCCTATTCACATGTAGGCCATATCTTCATCGCAGACCGCATCTACGTCAAGCCTCAGGCGAGATGACGGTAAATTGCATGTTATTGTAATTTTTTATTGTGTTGTTTTAAAAACTGTAAATTCAGGGGTCCATCTGAAAACCGGCGAAGATAGTCTTGGACTTTCAGCATTAATGCCGAGAGGGACCCATTCGACAATAATTTGTGTTCTTTAGATGTAAAGTGTTTTATTTAATGTCGAATAAATTGGTTTTCTTTCGTTCTAAAACGCAAGACTATTTTAGAGTTTAAAAAAAGTACCTAATAAGTATAAAATTTTGTTAATGCGGCATTTATACTATTGTTTTGGGACCTTCTCAAGTAAAATAAAAATAAAATAAATAAATAAATATCTGGGACATTTTTGCACACACGGTCATCTGACCCCAAACTAAGCAAAGCTTGTAATATGGCTGCCAGAGACTGATATACGTACATATATATTTTTAAATACATACTTAAATAGATATTAACACCCAGACATAGAACAAACACAAATGTTCATCACACAACTGTTTGTCCTAGATGGGAATCGAACCCACGCCCCCAAGCACAGAAGTTAGGTTCACTACCAACTGAGCCACCGGGGCAGTCAATGTAGTATTACGTAAGCACTAAGTATTACGAAAGTAGGGGGGCGGGGGTCTATGCTTTGCTTATTTTTGATGACATGGGGGGTGGGGGGGTCTAGATGGCGATTACGTCAGCAGTAATAATAGCACATAATATGTTAAAAACAGTGTTATAAAGTTTTTAGCGCTACAAAAATAAAGTAGGTACCTATGCAAAATGCAATTTATTTCATCATCACTTTAAATCGGATTAAAAAATAAATAAATTTCGGTACGCACGCAGAATAATTATAAGGACGACGACAATGATTTTATATGAATCTAAAATACCTATTTGGGTCTTTGGTTTGTTAGGTTGCCTGGAAGAGATCGCCGCCAATTGTTACACTTATTTTAATAATCATTGTATTTGTCCTATGTATGTCATTTCTGGCGTGAACAATAAAAAGCTATATATTTATTTATTTATACGGATATAACCTGACTGATACAAATGCTCTAAGATTACTGGTAAAGTTTTTGAAAGTTTAAATTTTAAAATTGTGTTTCCAGAACGTTTTATAGATAGCATGTTACGCGTTATCTACAGCGACAGCAAATATCAAGTCATTCTGAATAGGTCTTAATCCTTATTATTATTATTGAATTTATGGTATAGATTGTCGATTGACTCAGTGATTGATTTTTAGGGTTCCGTACCCAAAGGGTAAAAATGGGGACCATCTTACTGAGACTACGCTGTCTGTCTGTTTGTCTCCGTCCGTCCGTCGGTCCGTCCTACATTTAAACGGCTGTATCTTTCGAACCCTATTAGATAGTCAGTCGAAACTTTTACAGAATATGTAATGTTATGGCAGATTAATAAAGAAATAATCAAAAAGTCATAAAATAAAAATGAAAGGGGGTCCCCAACCCCATACAACAAACATATTTTTATCGTATTTTAGTATTTGCTCTTGTGTAAAAACGGTTATACTTACAAGCGTCAAACTTGGCATGATTATAGTACCTAAAGTATAATAATAAATGATGGCAAAGTGTGAGTTGGTGACACATTCTTGTTCATTACTAAGTTCAGCAACGTAATTCGGTTACTTCGTCGACCTCATCATTTCTTTCACCGAACCGAAATGCAAAATTTACTAATTTTGAAGGGATCTTTTAAATTGATAATTATTGTATTTTGTGGTGGTACGGAACCCTCAGCACGCGAGCCCGACTAGCACTTGGCCAGGTTGTTATTGATCCGTGTGCAGTGTATCAATCTGTGTGCTTGTTTGTGGCAACGTAGCTTCTATACGACTGAACCGATTTTGAGTTAGCTTTTCTGTTAGAAAGGCGACACGATCGAGAGTGTTTTAGTTATGATACAAAAAACTTGTACAGCCGTTTGAAGTCAATTCGTTGCTAAGAGAAACAAACAAACTAATAGGCTATCGCACTTATAATATTAGAATGGCGAAAAATATACACTTAAGGTGGAACGTTTCATGTATGGCGGGAAATTCAAATTTCAAACAGTTTTTTTGTGCATGTAGCTAGGCCTGGTAATTATTGTTAACGATCATGATGTTTGCGAAAATTGATTATTATTCTTTACAAACTCACGTAAAACTATTTATCTATAATGCACATTATTACATACATTTGTCGATAAACAATTTTTTGCTGTTTCAAACAGTTTATTGACAAATGTAAGTAATGTGGTGAGTTACTGATGAATAGCTGTACATGATAATATAAAGAACCACCAACAATTTTCGCAAACACTGTGTTATTTCACAATAATTACCCGGCCTAGCTACAAGGACAAAAAACTGTTCGAAATTCCCGCCAAACATGAAACGTATCACCTTAAAGACGTGTAAATTATTTAGAGGACGTAGGTAATTTTATAGGTTCTAGGTGCATTGACTTCACGTAGGCGATGTGGGCGATCCTGATTTTGACTTAGGTACCTAGAAACTAGGTATGGACCTAAGATATTTTCACCTGTAGATAGGTTGTGCCCGCCACCATATTGACTAGACGAATGCAAGGTACATTACCGTAATCTTTACAGCCTTGTCTCAGTTACGCACTCCGAGTGTCCGGCAACACATCGCAGCTAATTAAATGTTTTATATATAGAAGAAGTATGTATGTATAGAAAAAAAACAAATTGAATGCTAACTACAAAAAAAAACTAAAAACGTGTTGCATCGACCAGACGTGATGAAAAATCTTTAAAAACATTTTTGCCTCCCGTGCCCCATGCGCCCATGCTCTCAAACCCCTAAAGGCTAAAAAAGTATACCCACTGCTAAAAAGTACAAGTCTTCTTCGAAATAAGCCACTGCGCTGGCTCTACTCTGCGTTCTGGATGTTATAATATTAAAATATACCTATATACGAGTATATTCAAATATGCGTCTTCAAATCACGAGCGAATCGGTTTCTTCCAGGCAAGCGTGCTTCTTTTTAATAGAATAAGTGGCAAACAAGCTACGGGCCACCTGATGGTAAGTGGTCACCGCTGCCTATAGACACCTACAATACCCGGGGCATTGTCAGTGCGTTGCCTACCTTTGAGGACTCTATTCACCCTTCGTTTGAAGCAGTCCAAATTATACCTCGGAGGAAAAACCGAAGGTGGTAAGCCATTCCACAACTTACAGATACGTGGCAGAAACAGTCGATTAAATCTAACCGTGCGAGACTTCCACGTATCTATAATGTGTGGATGCCATTTCTGGCGATGGCGTCCGGTTCGGTGGTAAAACAGGGATGGAGGGATGATGTCAAAAAGTTCATCAGAGCATTCCCCGTTATAGTATCTGTGCTCCATCGTAGACCGCACATCAGGCGAGTAGGCGGTTAAAAACAAGCATATCATTTAAAAAAAAAAAACTTAGTCGCTCTGTATTCCAAACATTTATCAAAACCGTTTTCTAGACTTTAAAACTGTCCAAACCAAACCGGTTTTAAGTTCGTGAACTCTTTGAAACGGCGATTCTCTTGGCATACATTAATTTGTTTGCAAATTGTCTAGGCATGTGCATCGCAAACAGACTTGTAGGTAATGGAAAACGTAACGTCCTCTTGGAAAAACCAACCAGATTCACTGAGGGGTTATCGTTTAGGGAATGGACTTTGGATGAATGAATGATCTGAATTTTCAGAATAGTGGCATCTTGCTGACACTTTTCCTCCCATGTCACGTGACTTTATAAAGAAAGTAATGAAAAAATTTGCTACATTGATTATAGTACTTATAACTTCTATTTTTTAACCGACTTCCAAAAAGGAGTTTTTTTTAATGTTTGTTACCGCATAACTTTTAACTGGGTGAACCGATTTTGATGATACTTTTTTTAATTGATAGCTGGCACTTCCCATTTGGTCCCATTTCAATTTGGTCCAGTTCTGATGAAATCGGTTTTTTATATTGAGAATTAAGTATTTATTATTGCATGGCTGGACCGACCTTGATATAGGACGAAAAACTAATGGGCACCGGGAAGACGGACTTATATTTATTTATGAAGGCAAATAGATAAACAGGAAATTCGTGAGACGTCAAAAATACCTACTCTAAAGGCCAGGTCACACCTCGCTTCTAAAAAAAGAAAAGTGCAACCAAGAAGACTCGACACGTCAGTCAAATGTCACTGTCGCTTACCGTAGTGATGCAACTCAAGGTCGATTTGTCGATAAAAATTTTATGCAAAAATATTCTATGCGAAAGTAGGCCTTGGTCCTTTTAGAGGATGATTGATGAGGGAGATAATAAGTTTTTCGGAGAAATTAGTTTTTCTATTATATAATAGCTTCATCGCAAATGAACGTGTAGTTTTGTACCGTCTTAACTTGGGTAAGTATAGTTGTTTTATTTATTTATTTTGGTAGCTTAATTATCCATTTTGATGTCGCACGTCGCAGACGGTGTGTCGCAGGACCTTTCTGGAAAACCTTTCCATGCCGTCAAATGGAAAACACCCAATGGACTAATAAAAAAGTAATTTTGATAATATTATTTTAACAGAATGTACGCACCCATATTCTGGAAAAGCTACCTAAAGTACCGCTATATGCCGTCAACATGTAAAGAACAACAAAATAGTGTAGGTAAAACAAAAAATCTTTATGTTGAGAAGTACATATTGTATTGACACCCAAGTATATTTAGGTTAAAGATTAATAATTTATTGGATATTCTTATTTTGTTTTTCATTTTATTTTTCTAACAACTGGTACCTACTTACAAGATGAATAAGAGCACAGAATGATTCACTGCCTAAACCGCGGAGGAAAATAGCTTTTGTTACATAATTACAATATATTTATAACGTATCACAAAATTAGTACAAGTCAATTTTTCTGTATTATGATTCATATTATGTTGGTGTAGGTCCATTTAGCCATGTACAAGTGTTTTGTGTCGATAAAATTAATCGTTTTTTGTATTTAAAATAACATACAACATTTTGAAGAGTAGAGTACCTACGTATTATAGGTAAATTTTAAATAAACTAAATTATAAAAACATGCATTTATCTACACTATATCTACACTAATATTATAAAGAGGAAAGATTTGTACCTATTTTTGTATGTTTGTATGTTTGTAATGAATAGGCTCCGAAACTACTGAACCGATTTGAAAAATTCTTTCACTGTTGGGAAGCTACACTATCCCCGGGTGACATAGGCTATATTATATTTTGTAGCGAGGCCGAAGGCCGAGCTTACACTCGTGCGAAGCCGGGGCGGACGGCTAGTAATCTACACTAATATTATAAAGAGGAAAGATTTGTACCTATTTTTGTATGTTTGTATGTTTGTAATGAATAGGCTCCGAAACTACTGAACCGATTTGAAAAATTCTTTCACTGTTGGGAAGCTACACTATCCCCGGGTGACATAGGCTATATTATATTTTGTAGCGAGGCCGAAGGCCGAGCTTACACTCGTGCGAAGCCGGGGCGGACGGCTAGTATAATATAATTTATGAATCTGATTCATTGAATAAATAAATACATTACACAAACTAATTTTTATTACATAAATTCACGTCAAATTAAATAACCCACCCCGCTCTGATCCTGGTGCAAAAGTTACTTCATTCATCAAATGACGTTATCGATGTTTTTTTCATCTTTAACCGCGAGGACACGTGTCAAACCTCTTTTTACCATTCGAGTCGATACTATGTAACCGTGACTGCCGTGACATCTAATGTTACGCATGCTAGGTACGTCAACCTGTGTTACGTCACACATGATAAAAATAAATGCGATAATTGGCCAAGAAAATGTTATAAGTGATGGAATTTATCCGGATTCTACGAGGTTTTGAAGAAGGGCACACCAAATATGCGTGTATTTCTCAGCACAGATAAAATATTATTTAAGTTTTCCATCCTTCTGAAAGTGAAAATTGTTTAATTGTAAAAATTAAGTATAATTTAGTGAAAATAAATTAAAGAGCTCTGAATTATCCTTACAGCCCTCACAGATAGAATGTTGCAAAATATGTATTGTCAAATTATGCAGTTATTTGTTCTAAATGTCAGACACGCTTAATCGCAGTAACGTAATATTTAGTATTTTAGTGATTTAGCATAAAGCAAGGATTGGTTTGTGCATAATAAATGTTATCTGAATCGATGACTATAGTCATGTATTTATAGCAAAGAGTTTAAAATTCTAATTTTACCTTCTTACTACTGGACTCCTCTAGGAAGTAACAATTTTTTTTTAAATACCGTAGGTATATCGACTGCCCCGGTGGCTCAGTTGGTAGTGATCCTACCTTCTGCGCTTAGGGGCGTGGGCTCGATCCCCACCTAGGGCAAACATTATGTGATGAACATATATGTTTGTTCTATGTCTGGGTGTTAATATCTATTTAAGTATGTAATAGGTCGGGGAAAAAGTCTTTTCGTATTTTGTATGTATAAAGTTGTAGTAAAAATCTTATCCGTTGTACTGTTTGTATCTGGCTGGTTTTGATACCATTAAAAATATGACATTTTAAAAAAGGAATACAAAACGTAAAAAGCAATTTCCCGCCATTTTTCAATTGTTTTTTTGTTCGATAAAATGAGTGAATCTAACGAACAAATTCGATATATTGTGAAATTTTATAACAAAAAAGGGAAAAATGCGACACACGCCGCGAATAAAATTTGTGACGTTTATGGACCTAATGCAGTGTCATCAAGAGTAGCACAATGTTGGTTCAAGCGTTTTCAGTCCGGGAATTTTGATGTCAAAGATGCAGCTCGCTCTGGTCGCCCTGTTACGGATAAAGTCGATGCCATTTCTGAAAAAGTGGACCAAGATCGGCATATTAGTAGTTACGACGTAGCTGAAGAACTGGGGATTGACCACAAAACAGTTTTGACCCATTTGAAAAAAACTGGGTATACAAAAAACTCGATATTTGGGTGCCACACGAGCTCACTGAAAGAAACCAAATGAATCGTGTACTCATTTGCGATTCTCTATTGAAACGTAACGAAACCGAACCGTTTTTGAAAAGATTGATCACTGGTGATGAAAAATGGATCACCTACGACAAGAATGTGCGCAAAAGATCATGGTCAAAGGGCAGTGAAGCACCACAGACTGTAGCGAAACCCGGATTAACACGTAATAAGGTGATGCTGTGTGTATGGTGGGATTGGCAGGGCATCGTTCATTATGAGCTTTTACCGCCGGGCAAAACCATCGATTCGGATCTCTACTGCCAACAGCAGATGAGACTCAAACAAGAAATTGAGAAAAAACGGCCGGAATTGATCAACAGAAAGAGTGTGGTCTTTCATCATGATAACGCCAGACCGCACACATCTTTGGCCACTCAGCAAAAATTTAGAGAGCTTGGTTGGGAAGTGTTAATGCATCCACCATATAGCCCAGACCTTGCACCCTCAGATTTCCACCTGTTTCGATCTCTTCAGAATTCTTTGGGTAGTGTTAGATTAACATCAAGAGAGGACTGTCAAAACTACTTGTTGCATTTTTTTGATCAGAAGTCCCAAAAATTCTACAGCAACGGGATCATGTCACTACCTACAAGATGGCAACAAGTTATCGAACAAATTGGCACATATATATTATAATTAAATGTAATTAAACTTGAAAAAAATATGTCTTGAATTTGTTTAAAAAATACGAAGAAACTTTTTCCCCGACCTTATATTTAAAAATATATATGTATGTATATCAGTCTCTGGTAGCCATATTACAAGCTTTGTTTAGTTTGGGGTCAGATGACCGTGCGTGCAAAGATGTCCAAGAAAAAAAAAATAGTAACAAAAATACCTCAAAATAACGATTTTAATAATAAATATTTTCTATATTTGCTTGAGAATATAGAAAATATTTATTACAAACTGACTGTTAAGTCTGTCTGTCTTGTCTGCTTTGTGTTGTTATACCTACTGTCAAGATCCTTTCATCTGCTTAGAATTCAACTAGCATGTTGTCTAATAAACAAAAGACTTTTGCGAAAACAATCCACCCACTCCTATGCCGTACAAAAGAATTAGAGAAAAATACTTTAAGTATGTCATTTTTTTTCTTTGTCTACAACATGCGGGCCTATTATGGATCTTTGATCGGGATCGCGACTTGTCAAAATTTTGTCAAAAAAAATCCTCTATTTCCAATAATGGAAATAGACAACGCTTTTTTGCGTCATAACCCCTATTTTATTACGTCTCACTGCTTGGTATAGATTAAAAATACAATCACAACTCAATGATCTTACGATTTTGAAAATACAACCTCATCGGATGGTTTCTCTGTGGAACATTTTTGTATAGGGGCTTCTTTCGTTTTTCTCTTTAGTTTAGTCTCTTTGGAACTTCCGAAAAGGTTATCAATTCGAGTTTTTTTTTATGTTTGTTACCTCAGAACTTTTGACTGGGTGAACCGATTTTGATGTTTTTTTTTATTTGAGAGCTGGTGCTTTTCGTTTGGTCTCATTTCAATTTGTTCCAGTTCTAATGAAGTCGGTTTTTTATACTTATTGATAATTATTCTGACTAGTGTAATTCCGTGATGTTAGTGTTAAAAAAAATATTGAATAATAATATCTGAAATAATTGTTATTATGAAATAAAGCCTGTAGGTAAATTCACGTGGTGTTTATGAATATTAGATACATATAGAAAACGTTACTCCCAACAACGATATCTCTATAAATGTAATAAATAAAAATAACTCAGTTATTTGATATCTAAGTTTCATTATATTTTACCCAATTATCCATGAAAGAAAGGAAATGTTGAGCATATTTATGTATGTTTGTCCTAAACACGGTTTGCCAGATTTTGGAATACGAGGGTGCCTTAAATTAAATTTTTCTATAAGTCCGGAGTGTCATAATATGGCCACATATATTATTTCATTTTTTATTATTATTTCAGCCGTGGTCATCCCATTGCAGGGCAAAGGCCTCCCTTCCCTTCTTCCACTCCTCCCTGTTCTGTGCTATGGTGTGGTGGTATTATTTCATTTGATTTCTTTATTTACGTACATGCAGGTACCTTTGTTAGAAATACCTAGGTAGTTCAAAAATGTTAACACCATTAATTTATATTACCAAGATATACTTAATGCCGGCGGTTTGTTAATTTCATTTTTAAATACCACTTAAAACTGTCTTAATAAATAAATTAAAGCATTATTTTATGCTGACAATATTTCTGCGAAATGGTAATAGGTACCTGTGCCAAATTTTAATTAAATGTCGTGGTGAAGCAAAGCTATCACACATACATCACATCATCAGCCAATTAACGTCCGCTGTTGGACAAGGCCTCCCTCATAGAGAGGGGTGTTGCCATAATCCCCACGCTTGGCAGGCGGCTTGGGGATCGCAGTACGTTCACCGTGTACTATTAGGACGCTGCTGCTCATCCTCCGGTGGTTCTGGTCGCAGTTTTAGGTCAAGCAAAAGCAAAGCTATGAATATTTTAAATTAAATTGATATGCATTATCAAATCAAATATTTATTTATTAGCTAAAAATTAAATAACTTACAAACAACACAAGGTTCACAAATTTTTCTGTGCACAGAATCTAACACGAGTTTATTTATGTCCCAAAAACGAATGGCATGCTACTAAGTATATCGCAAACAATAATGGTGAATTACCATTATTGTTTGCTTTGAATTTATTCAAGGTCACTCCGGTAACTTGTAACCCTGTCGTGTCCTCCAATTAAAGATTCCTCCTTCGTCCCATGTCAATCTTTCCTACTGTAAGTCCTTCACTTTTCAAGCTGTCCTGCTGTGGAATGCTCTGCCTGCATCTATCAGGCAGGCTAAATGTCTTTCGAGTTTTAAGAATCAAGTCTATACACATTATCGAATTTCATGTTAACTGGACGTATATTATGTATTTTATTTATAATGTTAATGTTTTTTTGTATAATTATATTTATTTATATTTTATGTGCACCACCGACCTTTTTCAAACTCTTTAGTCCTATCAAGAACGATCATATAGAAATCATTCTTGGTCCTATCCATCTAAAGGTTGCTTGGAAGAAATCGCTCTAGGCAATAAGGTCGCCCATTATACAGCCGTATTATTTATTTTTGATGTTAGTTTAAGTTTCATTTGTAGTTTTTAGTGTGTAATAAAGAGATATTGTATTGTTCCTTCCTTTTTATAATTCGCTGTTTTTTTAAAGCTTATGTGGTGTTTTCATCATACATTTCAATATATCGAAAACAAATAATAATAAGAAGTTTTGTGGGCACATCACGTTACTAAGCGTTGCTTTGCCTTGGAGTAAAAACCTCCTAAATGCGTTACAGTACGCAATCTGAATATTTATTTTATGAATTGTGCCTAAACGGTATCGACACAATCCGGGTAAAGAATTCTGATGACAACGTCATCAGAAACACTACCTACATGATCCACATTATTATTTGTTTCGTTTGTTTGTTCTTCCTTCATGTCTACACAAAGAAACGAAAAGGCCTGATTTTCAAGCGACTTCTAAAAAGGAGGAAATTAGCAATTCGACTGTTTTTTTTTAATGTTTGTTACCGCATAACTTTTGACTGGGTGGACCGATTTTTATGATTCTTTTTTTATTTGAAAGCTGGTGCTTCCCATTTGGTTCCATTTGGTTCAGTTTGACATTTTTATGAAGTCTTTTTTTTTTTGTTGTCATTTATTCATTAGTGAGATATGGCAGGACGCGCATATAGATTTGTTAGATGTGCTAGGTAAGGGGGCATCCATTAATTATGTGAGGAGTATAGGGGGGGAGGGGTTCGAGCCGAATCTCACCCAATCTCACGTCTCGGCAAATATCACGTAATATATTTTTTTTGCAAGTAACAATGTAAAATTGCAAAAAAAACTGGGTTAAATTAGGTGAAAACGTGTTTCTCCAAAAATATGGTTAAATCTTACATAACATATTACAGATTAACGTAGTTACAGAAAAAATACGCATTTTGAGAAATCTTACGTGAGATAAGGGGGTGGGGGAAAGGTCGAGCCAAATCTTACGACATCTCACCAAGAGAGAAGGGGGATCAAAAAATCGCTAAAATCACCTCACGTAATTAATGGACGTCCCCTAATCGTGATAGATATTTCTATTATAATAATAAAAGTAGGTAACCCAAAATTTTATCAATATCGACAAAAAAAACAACCCTTTCTTTAAAAAAAAACTTTTCTTTCCTCTTGCGAAGATTTTGGCGTCGCACCTCTTGTACATTTGCTAGTGACAAGTTGGTTCCATTCAGACAGACAGTTGAGTAAATAAACGTTTCCAAGAACACAAGTTGTATGTTGAGCAAAGTAGAATATTTATGCATTACGTATTCACGTTTTGAATTTGAAAGTAATTTTTGATGTTGAGAAGGCTCGTAAAAATATTTTAAATTCTCCGATTTAACAATTTTAAATTTTAAAATATTGGTGTGGCTGTATCGTGGACACGGCTGTGTGTTTCACGTGAATACGTGTACGTTGAAATCTTCGTGTGTAATAAAATTTTGAATGTAGAATCATAGATATTATGTAGCTGCAGCATCAAATTGTATACCCCGATTTTTTCATCATAATTTTTTTGAATTGCCCCTCCATGTAAGCAAATATATGGACGTATTCACGTCAAAATACACATAGGTAAATCGGGTTAAAATAATTCAACAAACTGAACCATCTAATTAGTGTGACCTAAGTACGAATATTCGTGTAAAATGCATACTATGAATTTCATACAAATTTCAACGCGGGAATGCAGCCAGGCAGCCAGCCAGCGGGGGAGGCCTTTGTTCAGCAGTGGACGTCTTATGGCTGATGATGATGATAATGACGAATGTAGCCAGCGTGCTTGGTACTTTACCACACGGACAACATCTTGTTTTTGATTTTTAGTTTAAGATTATTATTTAAGGCTTTTTTTGTGTTTGCTTCATTTAATATACAAAGGTATACATAAAAATTAATGTAAAAATTACAAGTTCGAAATTAAAAATTTGTATGAAATTCGATAGTACGTATTTTAAACGAATATTCGTACTTGGGCCACTGATGATGATGAATGACTCACGAGCGTATTGGAACATTGGATATATGCATTGTTGACATTGATGTATTGTTAGCAGAGCGTTAATTGAGTACCTAGTGAACGGGTGATATCTCATTGCCATTCATGCATCATCTCATCAATCGTACCCAAACGCGAGCATATATGTGCTCGCGCAACCTAACTTCTGTGCTTGGGGGCGTGGGTTCGATTCCCATCTAGGACAAACATTTGTGTGATGAACATTTGTGTTTGTTCTATGTCTGGGTGTTAATATCTATTTAAGTATGTATTTAAAAATATATATGTACGTATATCAGTCTCTGGCAGCCATATTACAAGCTTTGCTTAGTTTGGGGTCAGATGACCGTGTGTGCAAAAAAGTCCCAGTCCCAGATATGTAAATGATCATAGTCATAATATTTTTATTTGACAGTTGGTAGTAAACCTGCCTTCTGCGCTTGGGAGCATGGGTTCGATTCCCACCTAGGACAAACATTTGTGTGATGAACATTTGTGTTTGTTATGTCTGGATGTTAATATCTATTTAAGTATGTATTTAAAACATATATGTATGTATATCAGTCTGTGGCAGCCATATTACAAGCTTTGCTTAGTTTGGGGTCAGATGACCGTGTGTGCAATAATGCCCCAGTTTTTTTTTTTTTATTATTTATTTACATGCTAAATATTTCTGTCATAAACTTACGATTATATGAAGTCGGTTCATGAGCAAATAAAAATAATTTATATTGTGAATGTTCGAAACACCTGGTAATTTGTCACTAGCCGTAAATATCTCGCGACCCTGATTTTCCGGGAATACTACATACGATCACAATTATTTTACACGGTAAACTAGTAGCGATAGGTAGTATCGACCCAAATACTCAATTTTTATCACCCTTTATGCAGGTACCTAGACCTACAGTGAACCACAGAAGTATATAATCGCAATAAAATGAAATAGACTATTGTCTAGATTTACATCCATCATCATCATCATTTCAGCCATAGGACGTCCACTGCTGGACACAGGCTTCCCCCATCGATCTCCAAAAGGGCCGGTTGGAAGCGGCCTGCATCCAGCTTTTCCTTTCGTTCTTTTTTAGGCCGTCTGGTCCATCTTTTGGGTGGACGTCCTACAGTGTAATATCATTACTGTTTGACATACTATTAAAGTACCCAACAGACAGATTAACGATCCCTATTATTTAAATTCACACTTCTATTAATCTATCATTGAAGCTATTTTATCACTCTGTTTGAAATACTTAAGTAAAATACACAAGTGAATTCAGACCAACCAACATATTTATATAGAGTTGAGCAAATTATTAAACTGTAATATTTTACGCAAGTCCAAGATTTATTCAGGAAATTCTACGGTGGCTCCCCCACTCAACTGTGCAGTTATGCTGGTCGCACTTTCCTCACATCATTTTGATTTTATCGATACCAAAAGTTATAGGCCAGGAATATCGATAATCGTAAAGCAAACAATGTTTCGGTAGCATTAATGTATGCGGTGTTTCTATATCAAAAGGTTTTCCCGATACAGTTGTAATTTTTAATGACTATATATTTTGATTAATTAATTGAATTAAGTATCTCCTATAATGTTTTTAGAAGCTTTTATTTAACTTGGTGCAGCAGCAGTGTCGGTTTTTAGGTTTCCATACCCAAAGGGTAAAACAGGACCCTATTACTAAGGCTCCGCTGTCCGTCTGTCTGTCCGTCTGTCACCAGGCTGTATCTCATGAACCGTGACAGTTAGACAGTTAAAATTTTGACAGATGATGTATTTCGTTTGCCCCTGTAACAACAAGTACTAAAAAATATAATAAAATAAATATTTAAGGGGCCACCATACAACAAACGTGTTTTGCTCGTTCTTATCCGCTCTGGCAGTTCGATAGATAAATGGGCCGGAGGTAATTAGATCGTGCAGATCTGATGCACATTCTTCGAAATGTACCGATAGACTAGCAACTTTGCGCCGATACTCAAGACTAAGCATTTGCATGCCATGTTGCTAGAGCATGGTGGTCTATATTGTGTACCTAAATACATTAAAACCTGCATTACCATCAGCCAGAAGACGTCCACTGCTGAACATAGGCCTCCCCCTTTAACCTCCGCTCTGAACGACATCCTGCCATTTGCATCCATTGAATGCCGCGACTCTACAGTGTCGTCCATCTAGTAGGAGGCCTACCTACCATGCGTCTTCCGGTTCGTGGTCTCCACTCAAGAACCTTTCTTCCCCATCGGCTATCGGTTCTTCGAGTGATGTGGCCTGCCCATTGCCACTTCAACCTGCTGAATCTGCATGTTACCCGTGTTGCCGCAAAATAAATATTTTGAATTTGAAGAAGCTTAGTCTGAACTACAGGGATTAGTTGCTGATGAGCCATTTCAGGAATCCCGCAGTAAGTCCTCATACCTGGCAACACAATGTAACAGACCCTAGCTTGTTACCACAACGTTGGCGGCCCGCCAAGGGTCAGATTGATAGCATTATTCTAGCACACCTGGGTCACGACTAAATATAACTATTGCACTAAACTCCGTTAGAGAATCCATTCACTGAAACTGTGGGTTGAGTCGAATTGTGTCATACTCTGCATACCAGGTTTTGAAACCACTA
Organism: Agriopis leucophaearia; assembly: GCA_949125355.1. Lineage (NCBI taxonomy): Eukaryota > Metazoa > Arthropoda > Insecta > Lepidoptera > Geometridae > Agriopis > Agriopis leucophaearia. The sequence continues at coordinate 9,647,866 of OX421284.1, read as the reverse complement.
TAATATTTTTATCCAACTCGGATGGGCAGCATTCGGGAAATTGCGTGATATCTTCTCGTCCAAGATACCACAGTGCCTAAAGACAAGGATCTTTAACCAGTGTTGCCAGTGATGACATATGGTACTGAGACGTGGTCCGTAATTATTGGCCTTTTAGAAAAACTCAGAGTCACACAACGGGCAATGGAGAGAACTATGCTTGGAGTTTCTTTGCGCGATAAAATCCGAAACGAGGATATCCGCCAAAGAACCAGAGTCACCGACATAGCTATTAAAATTTGCAAGTTAAAGTGGCAATGGGCAGGCCACATCGCTCGAAGAACCGATAACCGATGGGGAAGAAAGGTATACTTGAGTGGAGACCACGAACCGGAAGACCAGCTTTCAAATAAAAAAAGAATCATCAAAATCGGTTTACCCAGTCAAAAGTTCTGAGGTAACAAACATAAAAAACACTCTAATAGAGAACCTCCTCTTTTTTGGAAGTCGGTAAAAATTGAAAATGTGTGCTGTGAGTGATCCCTACCCCATACAAAAAGTGAAAAAAAAAAAAGTTTGTGGATTATCGCGTCTCCCGTATAATGCTCCAAGATTTAACGTCAACGCGCACTCTCAAATCTGTCAAGCCGTTTACAGTTGATCACCATAAGAATAGACAAGCATGCAAAACTATGCACACAAAATTACATAATATACAAACATTACTTTTAACTGCACTGGTGGCTCAATAGGTAATGAACCTACCTTCTGGGCTTGAGGGCGTGGGTTTGATTTCCACCTAGGGCAAACAGAACATTTGTGTTTGTTCTATGTCTGGGTGTTAATATCTATTTAAGTATGTATTTAAAGATATGTATGTACGTATATCAGTCTCTGGCAGCCATATTACAAGCTTTGCTTAGTTTGGGGTCAGATGACTGAGCAAAAAAAACCTTCCTACTGGTATTCGGATAACAAAAATAAGACAACATTGTGACGGAATGCAATAGCCGCGCGATGCACAAAAAGCAAAGCTTAACGATTCGAAACCGTTGTTATATTTTAACCGGAATGCAAAACAAGATAAAATTAAAAACGCAAAATGGCTAACCGGCAGATTGTGCATGGCAACATCTTTCAAAAAAACGAAACAAAAAGTTTAACTGTCTGTATTTCTAAAATCCTTACACAGTATATGATAAATAAATGTAGTTAGGTAATTTAAAAACATATGTAGTTTCCTTGGATATACAGAATACACCACTAGTAGGACCTGGTGACAACACATGCAATTATATTGTTTTTTTTTAAGGTGAAACGTTTCACTTTGGCGGGAAAATCAAATTTCAAACAATTTTTTTTTGCCCATGTAGCTAGGCCGAGTAATTATTGTGAAATGGCATAGTGTTTGCGAAAATTGTTGGTCGTTCTTTACATTATCATGTACAGCTATTAATCAGTTACTCACCATATTACTTACATTTGGCAATAAACCGTTTGAAACAGCAAAAAATTCGTTTATTGACAAATGTATGTAATAATGTGCATTGGAGATAAATAACTTTAAGCGAGTTTGTAGAGAATAATAATCAATTTTCGCAAACATCATGATCATTTACAATAATTACTCGGCCTAGCTACAAGAACAAAAAAACTGTTTGTAATTTGAATTTCCCGCCAAAGTGAAACTTTTCACCTTAACTTGTTTTTTTAATGAGGTTGACAATCAGAGTTAACGGTTAAGTCAACTTTATGCCGTAGTGAAAGAGATCAAGAGGCTTTACAAAAGACTTCTATGTTGTTTTAGTAGCAACACGAAAATACAACATGTTCCATCGCGTTATATCACTTTCCCACAGTCTGGCAGTTTGTCATTATGACATTTGACATTTATATCATAATGACAGTTTTCTAAACATGACATCTAGTATTTAACAAATACAAAAAAATATATACAAAAGACCGAAGGGGTCAAGGAGTAAAAGTGTTCCGTGGAAGGGGTTCTTATTCTTCTATCCATCCAGAGGTAGGGAGATCGGCTACGAGGATTACAATCAGGTGCGGATCCACCGTTGTGGGCACGATGGCCATGCCCACAACCCTAATACGTGACTTGTGACGCCCCACAGCTTTACCCGCGTGAAACTACGATACACTGTAGAAAATCTTGGTCAGGGCGTCATATAATTTTTATAAATATTTCCTTTGTAGGAATGCACTATATCGATCAAGCACGAGCAAGGTTCATACGCTGACTTGCACTTGCCCGATTTTCGGGTGGCTGTGACCACAACCTTTTTTGAGGGCTGGATCCGCGCCTAATTACAATAATTATCAATATAAAAAATCGATTTCATAAAAATGTCAGAACTGGACCAAATTGGCGCCACACGGGAAGCACCAGCTTTCAAATAAAAAAAGAATCATCTAAATCGGTTCACCTAGTAAAAAGTTCTGAGGTAACAAACATAAAAAAAAAGTCTTCGGAAAAGTCTTAGAAAGCCGGTTAAAAAAGTGCTAACCTATGCTAGCGACACCTGCGTAAAACGTTTCTACTGATCAGACAACCCCGATCCCATAAATTGTGGCTAGTTTGACAGACTACCGATATATATCGCGATACAGACATCTCAATTGATAGCTACCTACCTACCAATCAATCGGCGTGTGCCAGTTGGTGGCATTGTGTCATCGGTCCAATTCAGGCAATTGACCAAAACGGACAGAGTAAACAATGCCTGAGGTTCAGGGGCGTTGTAATTGGACAATTTGGACATTGTTGTTAGGGAGAAGTGGGATCTTTTGATACGAGGATTTTTTTTTTGCTAGTAGCGGACCGATGCAAAAATCAATTTTATTTTTAAAATAGCAACTTCCTTGGCTGCAGACATTATGTCCATGTTACCAGTGTTAAGGTTAACATAATTTTCTAGTTTTTAACCGACTTTCAAAAAAAGAGGAGGTTCTCAAATCGACCGTTTTTTTTTATATTTGATACTTCTGAACTTTCGACTGGGTGAACCGAAGAAGTCGGTTTTTAATATTGATAATTATAGATAATAATTATAAAGTTAAATGATTATTTACGGGATATTTACCGTGGTAAGGTTGTGGAAGGAGCTCCCGATATTTCGGCGCAGTTACATGCACCATGTTCACGGGAAGACAACAGTTCCAGTTCAGTCTTCCCGTGAACATGGTGCATGTAACTGCGCCGAAATATCGGGAGCTCCTTCCACAACCTTACCACGGTAAATATCCCGTAAATAATCATTTAACTTTAGTGAACAACCGTGATAGTCTAAAACAGTGTTTAATAATTATAAACTTCTAGGTACTAAAGCTTTCACCACTTACGCGACTTAGATTGACCGTGACTTACTTTGCTTGACTTTGGCTGTGACTATGATTTATTTGAAAAAAGCTTTGAAACTATCGACCTAAGATATTTATATCGACTGGTTGAAAAATGCTAATAACTAATTGTTATAATAACTGGTTGGTATTAAATGATATATTTAAGCGGAAAGTGCCTTTATTAACTAAACAAAATAGAAGCTAACATTAAATAACTAATTGTCATTTTATATAATTATTTTATATAAGGCGATGTGTGTATATATTCCCTATGATGCCATAACGGCTGGACCGATTTTGACGGGGCTTTCACTGGCAGACAGCTGGTGTTACAAGGAGTAATCGACGCGGGTGAAACAGCGGGGCGCAGCTAGTAACCTACAAAACAAAAACCAGCCCGTAGACCTTTGAAGGTCAAGAGCATCGACGTAGTCTAGAAACTTGACACTGGATAAATAGACGAGATGTATGTAGCCAAAATTTGAGAGAAAACAAACATATTTTTTATGTGTAGGTAATCAAACTGCATCATCTACCTGAGTGACTCAGACTGCAAATTTAAATAAATTAATATCTCACCTCTATAAATAGAGCAACATTCAAAAATATTTCTAATGACTCTAGCAGTAGGTACGCGCGCTCCCACGCCACAATAAATGGCACATGTCTAAGGTGTCAAATGGTACAACTATTTAAATTGTCCAATAATTTCCGCGCAAAATGTGCTAATAATTTGTAAAAAAAAACTAAAACGATTGTCTATTATTATAAAAGTATGTATAATATTAATATTATAGGTAATTTGTGTAATAATATGTAGTAAAATCATATACTTATATGTTATGTATTGATATTGGTATAATTGAAACTGACGTGGTTTTCACACATTTTATTTATGTTACACGGGAATTACTCACGTAAGATTAAGCCGGTTACTCCGACTATAGTTTCAACCGCATTAGACGGCCTTTTTCAAGGTGAATGCACGCGCGCGGCTGCGTCTCGCTTTGCACTATAGTCGGAGTAACCGGCTTAATCTTACGTGAGTAATTCCCGTGTAACATAAATAAAATGATATTGGTATAATTTAAGTTTGTATAATAATTATGTAGTAAAATCATGTATTTATATAATTGTGTATTGATATAGGTTTAATTAAAGTTGGATTTATTTTTGATGTATCGGGTTAAATATCTATTTCTTGTAAAAGTTTTGTTCTTTATTTTATTTTCTTTAGTTGACCAGTTTTTCGTTTCTTAAATTATAAGTTTTTTTTTTGATGCACGCCTAATACATACCAATTGTTTAACTGGTGGATGACTGGTAGAAAATGTTTAGCTTTAAGTCCTCCATTTGTGCATTGTACTTAATTTGTAAGTGTGCAATAAAGTATTAAATAAATAAGGGACAATCATATTTATTATTACAATAAACAATAAAATTATTACTGTATAGCCTAGAATCAATAAAAATCTGAGAAGCTAACTGTAGTCCTTTTTCAAATACAAAAGTTGTCACTTGGACTTGACTTATTTACCCAAAACTTGAAAATATTTAAAATACCTGAAACTGGCAAATGTTTAAGTCTTGTGACGCCAAAATCATTTTATGAGGAAATCAAAAATACTTACCACAATTAAGGCTAGGTTCGACGAAATTTAACCAGGCGATTTTAACACCTGTTTTGACACATTTTTTATAAGGTAACCGTCAACAATAGTTAGGTAAGTTCCAAAACAAATCTCTGATTCATAATATTGGTTACCAATATAGACCATACTAGCAACCCGCCCCGGCTTCGCACGGGTGCAGCACTGATACTAAATATACGAATGTCATTATACACAACACCCCCGGCCGGTACCGCCGCAACCTGCATTTTAAATCTGTTATATCTTCGAATATATTCATTTAAATTACATGCTGTCAAGGGCCATATTTGTCTATATTAAATGCATAATGTATTTAATGTGTTTAATTGGATGAGAAATAATGCTGTATTGCTTAAAATCACTTCGTAAATAAGCCATTATTTCTCGTAAAAAGTAAAGGAAAAAAATGGTTATTGTGGGTTATCCCTAAGAGATAGACATATACTATCGTGGACTTTTATGTAGACCTTTTTAAGGTGTACAATACTGTAGTACATTATTTTGATCTTTCTCGTAAAAAGTAAAGGAAAAAAATGGTTATTGTGGGTTATCCCTAAGAGATAGACATATACCATCGTCGACTTTTATGTAGACCTTTTTAAGGTGTACAATACTGTAGTACATTATTTTGATCTTTCTCGTAAAAAGTAAAGGAAAAAAATGGTTATTGTGGGTTATCCCTAAGAGATAGACATATACCATCGTGGACTTTTATGTAGACCTTTTTAAGGTGTACAATACTGTAGTACATTATTTTGATCTTTCTCGTAAAAAGTAAAGGAAAAAAATGGTTATTGTGGGTTATCCCTAAGAGATAGACATATACCATCGTGGACTTTTATGTAGACCTTTTTAAGGTGTACAATACTGTAGTACATTATTTTGATCTATCTCGTAGGGTTCAGCCAGCGTTTGCAATATGTGTTTATTTACGACATCACAGAGACCTCTAAAATTATCAGTATTTCTCAACTATATTATGCATGTGTTATACATATAATCCTTTCTTTTGAATTACTCTATCTACGTAAATATCCGCATCAAAATCCGTTGCGTAGTTTTAAAGATATATGCATATATAGTGACAGGGGGAAGTGAGTTTGTTTTATACTATGCAGTGATTATGCCAGTATTCAAGCGCGAGATATAATGTTATATTGTTATCAAATTATCACCGAATAAAATCACAGTACAAGTGGCATTAGAAACCCCCACGCCTACTGTGAGTTAGATTGTATGAGACAAAACAAATGATAAAAAAGTAATCTCATTGATAATGATAACCGTTGGAATGCAAGACATTAGCTAGTGATTTATCATGTGGATAATAAAACAAATGATTGCCGTGACTTTTATGGCGTTCAACTGGCGCGGCGTCTACATTGTTATACCTACTTACTTTTTTATGCTGCTTTGTTAGCATTTGGTTAAGTGTTGTCGCATTTTAACAAAGAAATGATCGGTAGTTAGGTACTCATAGATACATAATATTACACTGGAAAACGCTGGATGCAGGCCGCTTCCAACCGGTCCTTTTGGAAATCGATCCTATGTCCAACAGTGGACGTCCTATGGCTGAAATGATGATGATGAGATACCTATTCATTTGTTTTTATAAAATTGAAATTTAGTCTATTGGTGCCTCTAAAATAACGACTGAAACAAAAGAAGTAATAATTGTTCATATTTACGCCTATTTTCATCAACACTTAAAAAGTCTACCGTTAAAATCACCGTTTTTGACAAACGTCAAAACGATGGTTAAATCAATTAGTTAACCTGTGAGCCTTAATTTATCAAGCGATTAAATTAGGTCATCGAAACATGAAAGAAAGGTAAAATATTAAAATCAGAGCCATCAACATTCAACTTTACAGAATTTAAGATCAATAAGTTCGATTTTATTTCAAACTGGCAGCCTCTTAAAAAAAAACTACTTCTACAGATAACTTCACGGAAAAGAGAAGTAAATAGAACGGAAATGAAATGGAAACTCTGTCACCAGGTATTGTGACAGATATGTGATTGAACATTCTTATTTATGTCAACGCGTCGAACTCCGCGCCACAGTTGCTGTGGATTTATATGGGTGCAAGTGGCTACAACCATTTTTTACAAAAATGCCTTGACAGCCGTTCTATTTTAAATTAAAAAAAAACTTTTCTGTGGATAACTTGGTCGTTTTACGATCACGAGTAAGTACCCTTGTATGTAGTGGTGGTGCTTAAATAACTTAACCTACAAAAATATTGATGACAAATCCATTTTTGATGATAAAAATAAAATTACCAGCGTAATTGTAAAATTTATATGCACGTACTGTAGGTACCTAACATTTTTGTGTCCGCTATTTTAAATTAATAGGTAAAATTCAGTGTAAGCTATTTTGATTACTCACAAATTCGTTTATCACCGCGCCATTTAGGACAATGACCCCATTATTTTGAGCTGCGAATTCTACAGAGACAATAATTATTATGTGTCGTGCAAACTAAGGATTAGGGTTGCCACTAGTTAAAATCTATGGTAGGTAATCAAAAGTCCTGCAATTCGGAGGCCATAATAGCTAAAACCGACCGGTTATACGTTGGTCGTTGATCGCAATATTGTTTATCACTACATAGTATAAAACAAAGTCGCTTCCCTCTGTCTGTCCATCCCTATATATGCTTAGATCTTTAAAACTACGCAACGGACTTTGATGCGGTTTTCACTATCAATTAGATAATTTTTCACGGAAGGTTTATATACCGATTAAATAAAACATATACCCGTGCGAAGCCGGGGCGGGTCGCTAGTACATAATATTATGCTAGTTCCAGTGCCACAAATCGTGAACAAAATGATCGCGGAACTCTCAGAAGACAATGTCAAATTTGCAATTATCGCTATTTTGACAGCGAAGATTGCATCATATTTCTCTCTTTAGTGTACTTGCTTCTTTGTTTTGTTTAACATAACATATACTTAATCTATTTCTGATGTACAATTAGGTAAATATTTCCCGCTGGATATGCAAAAAATAACAAAAACTATTTCCATACATAAAATACTTCAACAAATCATTTGCGCGTGTCAATTTCCGTGAGCAAGAAGTTGACCGAGTAATTTAAAGCATTGTTTTTCTGCCTCTCACTCGCACATTATCACATTGTTGAAGTCATAATATCACTGTATGTTTTCTAAAAGTAACAAAACCATGTTTTGCTCTTTATCATAAAATAACTTTTAACCTTTTTTGAAAAACAAGATTAAAAAATTGACAGCAATTACTTTAATAACGGACGAGGGGACTCAGTTTGCGAAAATATTATTTCTTTATATTTATACACGAGAATGTACTCTAAGTCCCCGACATTTGAGAGGCTTGGTGGGGCCGAAGCCAACAGCGAGCAAGAGCTATTATAAATAAATTAAATTTTAATTATAAATGGAATGTGCTTTAATGGGAATAAGAAACTAAAATATTACTATCATTGTCACCTGAAAAATGGTGACACCCCTATCCATTGCTAGAACATCTGTATTAGCATTACGCCAGTAATTTGTAACATTGTTATTATTGCGTTCGCGACCACGTCTGGTAAAAGCTTTATTTTCTAAATATGTTTTAATAGGTGTTAGTATTTTATTACAGCAACATTTTTCTATTTATCTACTTGCTTCTACCTGTTCTCAGACATAGGACTCTAATGTAGAAACTTCGATAAAATGCAAAGCGGGTTTTGTCAATCTATCTAGATCTCATCCGCGCAAGCGAGATCGCGCACATAGATGGTCTGTGGTAGCGCTTATAACAATAAAAAATATTTGGTATTTTTTATGTAGAAAAACATTTATATCACATAATTTTTTTTTTTTTTTCTCTAAGGACGCTCCATAGAGTAGAGTTTTTTTTTCCGTGGATTGGAATTTGCGCCACAAAGTATCAATCTGTAATCTCCTTGCACACATCGGCCAAGTTTGTATACCTGCCAAGGCAGTACATCAGCTGTCAAAAATAATAAACATCCCTCGTGAATAACGCCATTTTGATTAAGTAATCAATCAACGTGCCATAGAGTGCTTTCTACATTCACCTTGTTTTCTATGCCCATAATCATAATATACCTATCAATGCCCATAATGGAGAATCCTTGATTTTGCTTCATAAAAAATAGAACTATGGAATTACTTAGTATCTATTTAAGTATGTATTTAAAAATATATATGTACGTATATCAGTCTCTGGCAGCCATATTACAAGCTTTGCTTAGTTTGGGGTCACATGACCATGTGTGCAATAAAGTCCCAGATATTTATTTACTTATTTACATCGATGATCAATCAAACGATTAAAAATTCTTAAAAGTCTCATAAAATAAACTTGATTCGAAATAAAATTAGATGAAACGTTTTTTTTTTGTCAGCGTTATTTTTCTAGGTTATTGTTTCCATTTATAATGTTGGCAGCGATTCCGCTGGTCCAAATACTCTTTAGATTGCTCCAAGGGATTTCTCATTCATTGATTAATCTTTATTATGACTGTGACAAATATGTTGACAGTTTTAATACAGGTTTTTAGGGTGAAACTTGTGACGTGTGTGAACAATATGTGTTTTAAAGTGTTTAAAGTAGTTTTATTTATGAAATGAACTAAACGATAGATTGAAATGTCACTTCGCAAAATAATGCTGCCAGCTTCAAACTTATATTGATGAATAACATAGTTCAAAAAAACTCAAGAGAAATGATGATTTACCATTATTTCATTTAGTCAGCGTTTTACAAATAGAATAGGGAAAATATTTTATTGTATTAAAATGTTGGTTTATAAAATGCTACATGGAATATAAATTATATTCAAAGCATATTATTAGATAATATAATCTGGTTTTCATTGATTTTTTGCCACTAAAAAATATAACAGAGGAAGATGATTCAGAACGAATAAAAAATATTAAATAGTAGGTATGTACCATTTTGTATTTTATTTTATAATTCTCAGAGTTTATTGTATAAACTTAAAAGAGTAAAAAAAAAAAGAGTGACATCGCACAGGCAAGGATCTACGACTTCTACAAAGACGTTTGAGCTCCTTTGGTTTGTAGAAACACTTACATTGCACAAATCGTGTTTAGTTTTGTAAACCTTTAACACTTTTAATTATTGACAAACAGGTCAAGATTTCTAAGCCCAAACTTTGGCGAGGGTTTGCCACCCAGAAAATATAAGTATATAGAATGGAAATGAGAAGGAAAATCTGTCGCCAGGCATTATGACAGAACCTTGATTGAACATTCTTATTTAGATCAACGCTCGACGCGTCACCGTTGCTAACTGATTTCGAATGACTGACGTTTCGTGTATATGGGTGCAACTGGCTACAACAAATTTCATACAAAAACGCCTTGACAGCCGTTCTAATTTAAACAAACAAAAAAGACTTTCTTCTGTGCTTTGCCATCATTCTGAGTTCTTTTAGTCTGGTATATGTATTAAGTACTTACCAAGTGTTACAGTTGTCGGATCTTGTCTCGGTCGGCAGGTAGATCTGCCCGTTGTGCCTGCAAGGCTCGATGATATGCTCCGGAGGTTCCTCCCCGAGACACACGGCCTCGTAGTCCGGACAGCAGTCATCGTGCTGCCGCCCGTCTTTGCAGAACTCGTCGCAATAGCAGATTGTGTCTGTAAACGATCGATATGGCTTAGTTTGCTGGTTACTTGCCGGTCTATTCTGCAAGCTAAGTGAACGCGCAAGTGAAGTGATAAGCTAAGTGAATGTGATTTTTTCTTGCCTATTTCTGCAGGTAAATGTCAAAATATCAAATTATAAGGGTAAGGGACTACAGTCAAGGGTGATTGCTCGACATTTTGTCATTTTTATATAGTAATCGACAAGATAAATACACGTTTACTTAGCTTATCACCTCACTTGCGCGTTCACTTAGCTTGCAGAATAGACCGGTGGTTGATGGGTTGGAGGTTTTCTTAGTCTGTAGGTTAGTTGGCTTGGTCGATTAATAGGTTAGTTGGTTTTTGTTTTTTTGGTTAGTTTTTGTTTTTGTTGGTTTTTGTTGGTATCGGTAGGTTATTTAGCTTGGTTGATTGGTAGGTTGGTTGGCTTTGTTGGTTGGTTAATTGACTTCTGCTTTCTAGAGGTTGCGACCCGATCGGATAGATGTTTGAATATGGTTAATTCTTTATATTTTTTTTCTATATTATAAATACTGAACAATGCATAGTATATAATTATTGTAGTTCATTTGTTGGGTATGACCAGCCTGTTTTGAGCCCGCCCGGAGACTTATATGACTAAAACGTTGCGTAAAGTAATAAGGAATTTTAATATTGAAACTCTGAACTGCTCCAAGCAAGGCAAATCAAAGAGGTGACAGAATGAATGTGTGGTTAAATCACTTACTCAAAATTTCATGCGAGCAGCCGTCCTGCCTGTTCCGGCAACACTGACCGCCATTGACGACAAGTCCACAGAAAGGCCCTTTGGGTAGGTCTGGCCCGTGATAACCTGCCGCGATACTCAAGAAGAGTAGGATGGCAAACAATCTGGAAAGAAGAAACAGCCATTGAAATCTTCCTGCTGATGAACCATACACCAGCCGTCAATATCTAGGGATGAAACACATATACTGCCCGGGTGGCTCGGTTGGTAGTGAACCTACCTTCTACGGTTGAGGGAGTGGGTTCGATTCCCATCTAGGGCAAACATTTATGTGATGAACATTTTTGTTTGTTCTATGTATGGGTGTTAATATCTATTTAAGTATGTATTTAAAAATATATATGTAAGTATATCTGTTTCTGGCAGCCATATTACATGCTTTGGTTAGTTTGGGGTCAGATGACCGTGTGTGCAAAAATGTCCCAGATATTTATATACAAAAAGTGTATACATATAGCGTCCTAAAATATTGGTACCCGATACTCTGCTTACGAGAACTTTATTTATTTAGTAATAAGCTTGCGTTTGACCGCCAACTCGCCTTAAGCGATGTTGTGGCCTATGATGGAGCATGCTTGCCTAGTAGAAACCGTTTCATAATTTGAAGAGACCCAGATTGTAACTACCGGGGAACACCCATTCAGGCAGCGCAAGCAGGCAACTCTATTTAAAAAAAGGAGGGGATTCTCAATTAGGTTGTATTTTATTTTTATGTTTGTTACCTCAGAACTCCTTTATTTATGAAACGATTTGGAAAATTCTTTTTATTTGAAAGGATATCTATACAACAGTAAAATACGGTTACTTATATGACAATATGACGGTAAAACACCGTTTTAAACTATCACGGTTGTTCACTACAGTAATATGATTATTTACGGGATATTCCGTAAATAATCATATAACTGTAATATTACGGTACTGTAGTAAACGAGTTTTCCAGTTATTTTGATTTAAAAATCAAACGAATGACCCGTTTTTAATGTAATTTGTATGGGACCAATTTGAAAGTCTATCCCAAACAAAATCAGTTTATAAATGACGGAGATCTGATGTAACAAAATTAAAAATATACAACTTAATTGAGAACCTAGAACACTTCCTTTTTTAATTCGTCTAAAAATGCGCCGCTGCTACATTTTACTTATGGTTATTTTGTTAGGTTGGCAGAACTGCAAATAAGTCGTACGGGTTTCAGCAACGGGTGCCCTTTCGCGGCGATCTTATCAGCCCTTATCAGCTTCATTTGTTACAAGTTGTAAGTCGACAACCTTCAATAACCTTTAAAGATTAGCAAAATCTGATAAATGCTAAACTTTATGCTAAACGCTCAAACTTCTTCCTGCAATTGAGATTTGTGCAGAACACATGACATAAGATTTTGTTGCACCATACACCGTACATAATAATCGTAAATTTTTTGTGGGGTTTTTTGTTCATTTTCAGTTAGCCGCTGCGGAAGTGCGGATAACAGAAAATAAATAAACACTCAACCGACGACGGATAAGCGAAAAGGGTGTACGTAGTAAGCCAAATACCCATCTCATCAACACTGAAATCGCGAAAAAAATACAGTTGTTATACTTATAGATAACATAATATAATAAAAAAATGTCCCATATTTTTTTTTTTTAAAACGGTCATCACACTCAACAAAATGAATCAGAAATGTGTATTAGCATTAAAAACATTAAATTAAGCAAGTAATTTTTTCAAAGATTTTGTAAGAGTTAAATAAAAATAGGCAAACTAAAAAGAACTGAAACATACAAAAAAATACATAATACAAAAACAAAACTAATCAATGTTAGCGCTTTCCGTAACTCTTAACTACTCGTATCTATGAGCCCTCAGAAAAAATAAATAAATAACTACTTATATATTATCAAAGGGCCACACCCATATAACCATGAACATCGATATAATGATATGATAGTATAGTGCGTTTCACCACAGAGTTCCAAGGAAGCAGGGAAGAGTGAAGGCACAGACTAGGTATAGCTACTACTTACAGTGCAGGGGACACTGAAGTGAGAATTTTTTCGTTGTAGGGGAGTCAACATTACGGCGAGGGAACTCTTTGGTGAAACATAGAATAAAAATCTTTTTTTTTTCAAGTATTGGCACGATACAATTTTGAAAATAAGGCTTCTGTTAACATCGTTCTCAGTCATCCGTAGTAAAAAAAAATCGTTGCTACGAACCCATAATTTTACTTTAGTTAGAAAATGGTGGGACACAATAAACCACGATCATGGTTAAAAATAGCAATGTAATATAGTCATTGCAATTAACTTTAATTTATATTTCTTGATGCAGTGGGGTTTTCCTACATACGAAATTATGACTTAAGCTTAATTAAGATAATTACTATGTAAATAATACATCTATTTTATTTGATGACGAATGTTTATGACGAATAAATCTATTTCAATGTTTAAATTGTGGTTATGGTTTTCCAAGCTAAAAGGCAACATTGTACCAATTATATTACACAATCTGTACCCGTGACTTCAACCACGATTTCATCAGAAAAAATTGCCTATGTCTTCATGATGCATACCATTGCCTCGCAAAATTTTATCGAGATCGGGCCGTGGTTATGTAGCAAACAGACAGACAGGCAGAGTTACTTACGTATTTATAATATTAGTGTGATTATTAATATTACTTATTATGAAAAAATTTTTGCTACGGGATCATCCCTAAAACTGCTGTCAGACAAAAAAAAACAGCTGACATTTTCGCGTTTTCTTTTTTTTTCTTTCCTTTGTGACTATTTTGGCGTCGTACTTCTTGTGCATTTTTACCATAGATTTAGGATGTAAAAAATATATTTTAGGTCTGTGATTTTAACAGACTTCCAAAAAGGAGGAGGTTCTCAATTCGACCACACATTCCTATATACCTATATAATAAGATCCTTTCAGTCTAACATACCGTTCCTATGTAACCTGGAATATTTAGTTCTAGGCAAAGATAAGTATTTAGACTAAGTAATAAATAACCGAATGAAAATAAACCAAAATTCTGTTCTGTCGATATCGGCAACAGAGAAGAAAAGGTTTTTTTTTGTAATTACTGCAAAATAAAGCTACATTAGAATCGATTATACGGTTTTAGGATATTATTACTCCTATTATTAAAACAATTTATTTTGCGGAATCGAAAACATCTATTTTTCACCTCTTGACAGATCTCTTATAAAACAAAACACAACTCTATTGAAATAAAATAATAAAGGCGACCGCGAAGGTCGCACTGGTGAAAAAGAGTTCCGCCACACCACCCCCCCACGGAGAAAGGAAGAATAAGCTGAAAAATTTATAAATAAATAAGATAATCACATATCTAAAATATTTCTAAACTTCACCCTCCTCCCGGACCGGGTGATGACAGGAGCTGGTGAAGGTGCAGGGACCAACGCAGGCGTGAAACTGCTAGCTGGAGTTGGCGCAGGCGGCACAATTGGTTCACAATTGCCAAACGCCGAATCCAAATGGGCAGGCTTAACGCGATCTATGCTAACTGTACGTTCCCTTCCATTAATATCGAGAGTGATCGTTTTGTCTCTTCGCCCGATGATACGATGAGGACCGGAATAAGGCGGCTGCAACGGCCTTCGCACTGAATCATCGCGTAGCATGGCATGCGACGCCTTAACTAAATCTTTAAATATGAAAGTCGATGGCTGGGCGTGGCGTGTAGCAAGGACAGGACGGAGAGCTTCCATATATTTGCGCAGCTCACGGACGAAATCTACAACGTCACTTGGGCTCTGCGATGTTATTGGAGGTATGACGAGTTCTCCAGGCAAGCGAAGAGTCTCTCCATAAACGAGCTCTGCAGAAGATGCCTTCAAATCTTCTTTGAGCGCCGTTCGCATCCCTAATAAAACTAACGGCAAAGCTCTTACCCATGTGTCATTATGACACATCAAAGATGCTTTAAGCTGCCGATGCATGCGTTCCACCATACCATTTGCGCAAGGATGGTAACTAGTCGTGCGCACCCGTTTGGTACCACATACATCCATTAGACGGCGAAACAACACAGATTCAAACTGCCGGCCCTGGTCGGTTGTCAAAATGTTTGGTACCCCAAAACGGGAAACCCAACCAGTTACGAATGTATCTGCTACCTCTTCTGCTGTGATTGATGACATAGGCCATACTTCAGGCCACCGTGTGTATCTATCAATCGCAGTCAGGCAATAATTGTACCCTTTCGAGTGAGGAAGTGGTCCAATAATGTCTAAATGCACCGACCTAAATCTGTTTGACGGTAATTTAAACTCTCCAAGTGGCGAATTAATATGTCGAGTTACTTTACTGAGTTGACAGCGTAAACAAGTTCGAGCCCATTCACGGCAATTTGCGTTTACTTGAGGCCATACATAACGCTCAGTTACCAAGCGAGTGGTTGCCCGCGCGCCAGGGTGACTGAGGTTGTGACACCTGTCGAATGCAGCTCGACGGAATGCTGGTGTCAGGTATGGACGTGGTCGCTCAGTTGAAGTATCACAAATTACTGTGATATTTGTGCCAGGGATGAGGATGGGTTCGAGCTTCAAAGACGAATTCCCACGCATACTAGCTAGCTCCTCATCCGATTCTTGCGATAACGCGAGTGCAGCAAAATCCTCTTCAAGAGAAATAGACTCAACGCGCGACATGGCATCAGCTACGATGTTATCAACCCCTTTAATATACACTACATCAGTAGTAAACTGGCTGATGAAAGACAGCTGGTTTAATTGGATAGGCGGCAATTTCTCACGTCGTTGTACAAAAGCGTATATTAGCGGCTTATGGTCAGTGTAGATAGTGACGTGTTGTACCTCCAACAGGTGCCTGAAGTGTTGAACACTCTCGTACACCGCAAGGAGTTCCCGATAGTACGCCGGCCACTGAGCCTGTTTAGCAGTCAGCTTTTTACTAAAATAGGCTAGTGGCTGCCAATCATCATTATCGACGCGCTGTTGTAGGCAAGAACCAACGTGCGTTCCTGAAGCGTCAGTAAACAACCCAACCTCAGCACTGTTATTTGGGTGTGCTAAAATTGTAGCGGACGTCAAGCTTTTCTTGCATTCTTCAAAGCACTTTTCTAGCTCAGGAGTCCACACAAAAGGTTTATTGCCTTTGCCTTGAATAGCAGTGATTGCTTCAATTAACGGCGCTTGGTACTTAGCCGTACTTGGCAAAAACCGGCGGTAGTAATTGACCATGCCTATGAATCTGCGCATACCCTGAACTGTCTTTGGGGGCGGGTAATCCACCAGAGAACGAATTCTGTCCTCAGGAGGACGCGTGCCCGCAGCATTGACTCGATGCCCAAGGAAAGATACTTCTGCGGCACCAAATACGGACTTGGCTGTATTAATCACAACGCCATAGTCGTGCAATCGCTGGAACAAGATTTCCAGATGCTGCGCATGCGCTATTTGGTCTTTTGAGTAAACCAAAATGTCATCAACATAGACATAGCAAAAATCTAAGCCACGGACTACTTCATCGATAAATCTCTGAAAAGTCTGCCCAGCATTACGCAAACCAAAAGTCATATACAGAAATTCATATAATCCAAATGGAGTAGTTATCGCTGTCTTGCACACGTCGCCTGGATTCACCGGTATCTGTTGATAGGCCTTGACCAAGTCTATAGTACTAAAAACGGTACAGCCAGACAAGTTGTGCGCATAATCACCTATGTATCGGACAGGGTAGCGATCAGGAATCGTTCGGGCGTTTAATGCACGATAATCACCGCAAGGACGCCACGTTGAGTCCTTTTTAGGTGCGAGATGCAGAGGCGATGACCAAGAGCTATCAGATGGTCGGCAAGTACCAGCTCGGACCATATCTTCGAACTCTTTCTTTGCGATGCCCAGTTTTAATGGTGCCAACCGACGCGGTCTAGATGTCACAGGGGGACCGTCGGTAGTGTTTATTTAGTAGTGTATCACGTCGGGGTCACCAATTTAGGATATTATTACTCCTATTATTAAAACAATTTATTTTGCGGAATCGAAAACATCTATTTTTCACCTCTTGACAGATCTCTTATAAAACAAAACACAACTCTATTGAAATAAAATAATAAAGGCGACCGCGAAGGTCGCACTGGTGAAAAAGAGTTCCGCCACACGGTTATTATGCAGCTCTATAAATTACCCCGCCTAAATTTAAGACTATTTGACAAAACACGCGCGGTTAGGTTAGGTTAGTAATGTAATAATAACACATTTGTTAAGTGCTCACAACCTTAAAATTGACATAATTTAAAATCTAAATCTAACCCGGTTTTAACTACCAAGTTTTAGAAACATCGTAAATTAACACTGGTAAATGCACAACACGCGCGACGACAAAGTTATCCAGGAAGAAAGAAAAAAAATGTGTGTTACTTTGACCTGTCAAAACTCATCCACGTTGATAGGTATTTTTTTATAGGCGACCTGTCTGAGCATCCGACGCGCGACGCTTAGAGATAGGTACTTTCATAGATTTAGGATGTCAAAAAGTTTTTAGGTCTGGTGTACTTTACACAACTAAAAATTGAGTTAAATGCCTTACTGCCGTGAGCTTCTGTACTCTGAACCTTCATATAGGTGCTATACCTACTCAGTTTTATGAATTTTTAACGACTACAATTTAATTGCTTCTGCCGCTAATTTAACCACTAACTTTGCGTAAATTGTTCTTGGAAGAGTTAAAACTTAATACCTACCTACTGGTATTTTTTTTTCTGTTTTCTTTGTTGTTAGTTTTTTCTGCTATTGATAAAATAATTAAAATAGACCGATACGAGTACGTAGACCTACCTAAGTAGATTTCCCTAAGTTGAAAACGGTTTATTTTCGTTCCAACAGGGTCGTAATATTTTTTTAAACAAAATTGTCCTTTTAAATCACCTGTACACAGGTAATTCACAAGTAAAATAAATTAAATATATAAAGTAGATACCTACTTCCAGAAAAAAAAAACATAATATCATGTAGGTACTCGAAATACTCTGATAAAGTAAAAATTAATCTTTGTATAATATATTACACCGAATTACACTTATATAAATGTAATACGTAGTTTGGTAGACTACTTGGAAAGAATAGTGTAACGTTACGCCTGTTTGCTAACTTAAACAGGCGTCCCGCGACAATTTCTAGGTGTTGAAAAATTAAGCCTGCCTATCAGTTCCTGCAGATCCTAATGGGTGGTAAGGAAAACAACCAGGTAACGGATAGATAAGTTTAATTGACCAGTACAGTACAGTACAGTCAGTACAGTAATATAAAAAAGAAAGCTAAAGGGGCTAAGGGGCCTAAGCGCTCCGCAGTCTCCGCACGGCAGGTATCCGGCGAAGTAGTGGACCGGAGGTGTAGTCTTCGGAAGAGGTACGGAGATCAAGCTTCGCTTGCGTCTGGTATCCAGAGGACGTTGAGCGAGGATTTAGGTAGGAGGACGGCAGCGGAGCAAATTCCAGGTCGAAGAATGGTAAAATACTAAGGGACTCACGGTTTCCGCATGCCGGTCCTCTTTTCTCTAGGTTTAGAGCAGCATCAATTTTCAAAACATTTCCTCTAGGTTCAGAGCCACGGAACACTATTACTCGCGGAGTTCAGAGCAGCATCCACAATCAAAACATTTCACCATTTTTCAATTTGATGTTCCTGCTTTCAAGGTTGTTTATAGAATGACGACTCTGTTTGCCGTCACGGCTTTTCCTCTTCCTTTTTCAAATTTTGAATTTTGACTTGCGGAGCGTGTGCCCAAAGAGTTTTACTAACCGATAAAAAGTTTACAAATTTTATATAAAAATGGATATGGATGAGGATGAATATGAAGGAATACTACAATAGGTGATACCATAGCTGTCAAAATCATATCCAAAGAGACCCTCAGCAACAGAAAAAACCCAGAGGAATACCAAGGAAGCGGTGGAAGGGTCAGAAGTATGTTATGGAAGACAACATCTTGAATACAGATAATGGAAGATCTTTGAGGAGGCCAAGGCAAAAGGGTGTAGCGACGATCTATTAAATTGCCCTACTTTAAGTCTGAAATACCTATATCCAAAACAAAGCCACATGTTGCCCATATGATGACAGAATTGTTAATTATCTGTTATTGTAATTGACACAATTCACACAACAATTAATTATTTTTGGTTATTTTTGACTGCTTATAAAATACTAGATCATTGCTGAAGACGTTTGTGAAGGTCGATGCGCGGTTCCCATTTGTGTATGTAGGTAGGTATAATAATCCGCCTACTGAGTTAACAATTATAAACGGCTACAAATTTAAGTCTAGTTTATAAACTGGTTAATTTTACATCTAAAAGTTTATTAACTAACAGATGAGTGCATAACTACTTTGATAAATGAATAATACAATTATTGCATGTGAGTACTTAGTATTTATAATGTGTGTTCCACCTATGTCTATTGTATTGTAGCTGTGTTCTATATGAACACGACTGTTGTGACCAATTTTAACCAACAATACATATGTTTACAAACAATGAAGCATTATTCTATTATATTTTATCCATATTAAAACACTACTGTGTACCGGATTGAAGGGCAATGTTTCCAGCGAAATTACAGGGCACACAGAGATTTGACATCTTATATCTCTCGGTGACGAGCGCAGTGCATTGCCGTCCAGGGTTTGGAACTGTTGAAGTTCAAAATTCTGAGTAGCGTTGAGCTGTTATGGGCAAGCGTGAAGAGCCATCAGGCGAGCGACTTCGCTCGTTTCGTCCACAGTATCATAAAAATAAAAATCAGTATCATAAAAAAAAAGTTAAAATAGATTTCTGCCTTTGGGAGTATAAAAATACGGCGCTGCTACATCGCCACTGGCTCTTATTCACTAACTACAAAGACAGTCGTAACCCGATGCGTCTAAAAGTTGACCTTCATGCCTTAGGAAATAGAGGCAGCCCCTCATAGGACACTGGGCCTGTGATGAACTCGTATAAGATATGGCGTTTTAGTAAGAAGATATGGCATATTTTGTCTTAGATTAAGTTTCTTTATCCTAGAACTTGGGATTAAATAGATATATTGATTTCAAGAAAAGAAAAATCGAATTAACCTTACCTACTTACCTACTCTACTTCTCAACTACTATGTCAACATTACGGCGAGGGAACTCTATGGTGAAACGCTATAAACGGCATTACTTAATGCTACAAAGCTGTCACTGTCAAAACCTTAACTGTTGAACTCACAGATCTAGTTGAACCTGTGAGTTGAACTGTGTATTTTTTGCATAGACACCAAGCTTTGACTGTTTTTAAGCATTTGTAATAAACATTTATAAATCGAAGAAAAAAAAATTACATATGGGCAAGGGAACTCCTTGTTGAAACGCACAGAGTGAGATCATCATCATCATCAGCCATAAGACGTCAACTGCTGAACATAGGCCTCCCCCTTAGGGGGGGTACCATAATCCCCACGCTGGTAGGTGGCTTGGGGAACGCAGAGCGTTCCACCATAAAAGTAGGAGGATGCTGCTGCCTATCCTCTGGTGGTTCTGGTCGCAGTTTTAGGACATACCCGGGTCCCATAGACTGACATAGACAGTTGAGTGAGATAGCGCAAAAATATTATTAGAATAAACCCGTTGTAGCTTTACCTAGCCCGTTTTTTATTTTTGTAAATAAATTTGTAGGACGTTATAAAATAAGGATTTATAACGTCTTTGAATAAATACCAGATAGAAATAAAGAGATGGTTGACGTTCAATCTAACCATTGTGTTTTCACTTTACAAAATAACCACACATGATAAATTTTAATCTAACTCTAATACATTATTCAAAACAAAATAAATCATCCATTCCGATATTCTAATTTATTTCCTAACAAAAAGATTTATTTCGCCTGATTCAATTCGTCGTATTTTGACCAATTCGTAACGAAACAAAAGATATCATAAATTCGATGGATTGAGGCATAAAATAACACAATAAAAGTCTACTTGATTTATCACGATGTAATTATTTCATCGGGGTATGGTCAAAATTCACTACGCTGAATTGACTTACCCTTTCGGGCGATCTTACTGTGAAAACGCTGCGTATAATTTCCACAAAATCTTTTTTTTTCCGACTTAAAAAAAAGCGTTCTCAATTCGATTGTTTCTTTTTTTTTGTTACCTTAAAACTCCGTAATTTATAATTCGATTTGGAAATTACATTTTTGTATTTGAAAGGATATAAGTACTTTCAGATTGGACCTATAAAATTTCTTTAAAAATTTGCCGAGTTTTTCACCTATATACCTATGCCATTTGTAGTTGGTCACAAATAAACATATATTTCTTTCTTACCTTTTCTTCGTGTTTTTTTTAAATTATATTCTTTTATTCACAATTTAACCTTGCTACCAACACTGATTGTGATATTATTTGTGACAGTTGGAAAAATGTAACGAAAGTTTTTTTGACTTATTGTGGAAATTTAACTGATCAATGGGACAGGGGCAAAAAAGCCGTTGACTATAATGACACAATTTGTATGACATACTAATTTTATGTTGACATATTTTTACAGCAATTTGTTGTATTATTATATTAGTAATTTTATAATATTATTCCTATTTTTACTAGGAAATCTATTTTAGTTTAACAATATGTGAGATAAATGTTAGTGGAATTTGTCCGTTTTTATTCTCAATAAATAATTTGAATTTAATAAATACATTCGCTAAAACAATAACTAATTTTTTCTACAAAAATTTTCAAACGTTAGTCACCTTGATCTCTGGAAGGAGGATTGCAATTTGATTGATACCACCAATCCCCTACAGATTCATGCTATTCTATAAATATATACGAAAGAAAAAAAAGTCGCGTCATAGGACTGCACATTAGTAGTGAAAACTTAATTAGTAATTCACTTATTCTACAAAAGATGGCGCTGTTTTAAAATACACGGTACTTCGTCCGGTGACCATGGCGCGAGTTCCGTGATTTTTGTTCACGCAAACGTGCTCAACGCGCCTAAAGAAGTTTTCACTTCAAATAATTACTTATAATTATTATTTACGTGCCATTATATGAATTTAAACGCTGAAAATATTAAAATCTATTTTTTCCCATGTGGCTGACTCTTTTCCTAAAAGTTCATCAATATTATTATATTTCTTATTTTCTTTCTTTTGTCGTGGTGGTTACTAACCTTTTGTTTTGCATTTTATGCCCAGACTCAACAAGGTTGGACCCAGTCGGGAATGTCGAAGAAACAAAAGGAAAAGATCCATTAAAAGGTCTAAAGTTTATCCAATCTGGATAAACTTTTAGCCTTGAAAGTTCCAATCCAAGGCTAAAAGTTGGAACAATGGTTGAGCAAGGTTCAATGCGATTGTCTGACTGAAAAACAATGTATTTTAATATTAATTGAGGGAAAATACCTAATAGGTTTTTTTCCCCCAATGCTATCAAAATTAATAAATACGTAATTTCGTACTTGGACATACATAGACATAACATGTCATCCAAGTAAACGAAACTTCAGTTATTTTGATTTAAAAACCAAAATATTGAACCGATTGTGATGAAATTTCTATGGGACCAATCTGATAGTATATACTATTAAATTAAATAAAAATATAATTTTCTTAATCAGTTTATAAATGACGCGAGTTCTGAGGTAACAAATATAATAATAATAAAAAAAGAAGAGAACAAGAGCCTCTACCACCACCTTAAGAGGCTCTCGCTAGACGGTTGGGTCAAGGGTCAGATGCAGAAGGCTGTCATCGGACTCGGCCCGCATTGTCAGGAGGTTCCTCACTCTGCAGCCCTATAACCACCGGTAGCTTGGGCCCTGCCCCGCTGCCGGCGGCACTCTAGGTTTAAGTTTTTTATAATATTTTGTTTTAATGTATAAATTGTAAAAAAAAAAACAGTGAACTTGGATAATAATTTAAGATGTAAAATAAATATGTAAAAAATATTTTTTTCTTTTTCTTAACCTATACTGTCCCACTGTTGGGCAAAGGTCTCCCCCATTTCCTTCCATAAATCTCGGTCCTCCGCCACGTCTTGCCAACCTCTCCGTAATGAGTCAAGATCATCACTTGGATCGCTTTATTACATCGCTTGGATTTGTTCTCAGGAATTCCCGAGAGTTTCGTAGTATGGATGTCGTCAAACTCATCTTCAGCGCGCTAGTCCGGAGTAAGCTGGAGGCCAGTGCCTGTGTATGGCATCCACACGAAAACAGTTACACCCTTTTGTTGGAGAGGGTTCAGAAGGCCTTCCTCAGATATCTTTATAAGCGCATGTATGGGTTCTATCCATACATGTATCCAACGAATTTCTTGCTTGGGACTCTAGGATATAATTCTCTAGAAGTCAGAAGATCTTACGACCAGTTAGTAATGATGTGCAAAATAATTCGCGGGAATGTCGATGCCCCTGACTTACACTCCCTACTATGTAGATTTTTTGTACCGGATCACTATCTTCGGTGCAGGCACCACAAACTATTTGCTATTCCGAGGTGGAGGACGGTATCTCACGCCCAGTCCCCGATATTGCGGTCCCTTGCTGGCCTTAACTCTATTCTCGATAGCAAAAAAGAGTGTGACATATTTGCTGACGATTGGAAGGAGATTTTGACCGAATGTTTGAAGTACTGTGAGGCAACGTGCTGCCGTACTTCAAGCATTCAGTAATTGTAATTATCTAGGTTAATATTGACGGATTTATTATTGACTTATTATTAGTTATATTTTAATGACATTGATTTCAATTGATTTTTTATTACTATTATTTTTTTCTAATTTTAATTTTGCTTATGTATCATAATATTTTTTGTAACATTGTCTCATTAGTGTAATTGGCGCAAGCCGTCCTAATTGAATAAATAAATAAATAAATAAATCACGCCAGCGTTTCCTATAGGCCTTCCTTGACCGCATATATACCTATACGTATGTGGTTAAAAATCTAAGTGGTGCAGTAATCTAACTCTGAGGTAATCTACCTTATCACTGATATCTGGGTGATTATTCCTACGTATCTTGATTGCATTATGTGACTGCGTGTAAGTCACCCTGGGATTAAGGATGTGTTTGTTTGTTTTAAATTACCTATCTTATCATTATCAGGCATGAGTACGTCAATAAATTAATAAGAATACTTTTTGTTTACAAACAAGTTCATGCATTTTGTTTTAATACATAAAGAAAATAAAGGTGACAAACTACTTAATTCTAATTACAAAATATCTAGCCTAATCAAACAGCCCGCCCCGGACCGTTCCCGGTGCAAAAGTGCCCATAACACTGGCAGCATTCCTACGCTGAATTGCAATGGCCAATCTTTGCACCAGGAACGAGCCAGAGAGTCGCCGCCGTTATCTCGTATTCTGCGGATACATAAAGTATGTTTGCAAAATTGTTGACAGCTTAGGGTAATCTAAACTTATAATAAAACTGTAACAGTCCAATTCTGTAGGTACATTGAACATACTTTGAATTAAAAAAAAAAAGTTTGAAAAAACTACGGTGCCAGGTTTTTTTTCATGTGTTTTTTTAACAGACTTCCAAAAAGGAAGAGGTTCTCAATTCGACTGTTTTTTTTTAATGTTTGTTAAGAACCTCAGAACTTTCGATTGGTGCTTCACGTGTGGTCCCATTTCAATTTGGTCCAGAATTTTTATGAAGTTAGTTTTTTAATTGATAAAATACTTCAAAAAAGTTTTGAAACTTTTTTTTTCAATTAGGATTACTATATGTTAGCTCTTCCTTATAAGAGCAGGTGAAATTTTACCCCGATATAGGTAATCGCATAGAAATAGCCAGTGCCGTAAATAGGGCAGTGCCACCGGTGCCCAGGCACAGAGCTTAGACTCTGGGGGGGGCGCAAGAATGGCCAGACCAGGCAGAAATATTATTTTTTCGGTTTGCTCCTGATAAGTTCCCGCTGCGCCTCTAGTGCTCGATTCCAACACATATGTACCTACGTACCTACATGCCAGTATCAACAAAAACGTCTAGCATTGCTCTAGGGTACCTATAATATCTATAAAAAAACAAGGGCGCAGTTATAGAAGCTCGCACAGGGTGCAGAAAAAACAAGGGCGCAGTTATAGAAGCTCGCACAGGGTGCAGAAAAAACAAGGGCGCAGTTATAGAAGCTAGCACAGGGTGCAGAAAAAACAAGGGCGCAGTTATAGAAGCTCGCACAGGGTGCAGAAAAAACAAGGGCGCAGTTATAGAAGCTCGCACAGGGTGCAGAAAAAGCTATTTACGGCACTGGAAATAGCTGAAGTAAAGTTACATAGATTACGTAGATAGGTATATTATTATGTTGATATCAATAGTCCCGTTGGCCCAGTTGGTAGTGAACCTGCCTTCTGCGCTTGAGGGCGTGGGTTCGAATCCTAACTAGGGCAAACATTCAAGTGATGAACATTTGTGTTTGTTCTATATCTGGGTGTTAAATAAAATCACACTAATATGGATGGATGGATGGATGTATGTATGGATGTTTGTTACTCAATCACGCAGAAGCGGCTGGATGGATTTGGATGAAATTTAAATAAATTGCTTGTCCTGGATTAACATATAGCCAAGTTTTCATCATCATCATCATCACCGATTTTCATCACCACGCGGATGAAAACGCGGGGCGCAGCTATTATAGCATGTAATATCTGTGGCAGCCATAATACAAGCTTTGCTTAGTTTGGGGTCAGATGACCGTGTGTACAGTAATGTCCCGTTTTTTAATTTATCAATTCTTATTTTATATCTGTAACCATGTACATAGTATTACCACGAATCTCTTGAGCGTAAAGCAATATGACCTACTTAACAAATTGGTTCTAAGAGCCTGAATTGTTCTAAGTAGATAGCGCCAAGGTCATATCTGATGCACTACGATCGAAAAGTAGGTAGTCACCTTAAAAAGTGTAATAAGATCTTTCTCATTCTCATCTCATGATGAAGCTACGGGACGACATTTTTGGGACGATGAAAAGATAAGTTTTTGGATCTGAAAGCCCTCCTGTATTAAAAAAAGCTGAGCCGCAAAGTATCTAGAGTTCTCCAAACTATCCACGAAAATGCATGTGTCAGTGTGACGAGGTCCATGCTCGAAATCTTCCTCCACTCGGACTCCACACGAACATAGGCGTGAAAAAAATGTAAAAAGCAGTACAAAATCAATTTTTTTACCATCACCATGGATTAACGTACTCGATGCCATCACTAAGAACCCTTTGCCAGTTATTCAACCGCCAAGCAGTAGTGTGCAAACCTGCAAACACTACTGTGTTCCGGATTGAAGGACAATGTCTCCAGCGAAATTACGGGGCACAGAGATTTCACATCTTATATCTCGGGGCGACAAGCGCAGTGCTTTGCCATCCAGGGTTTTGAACTGTTGAAGTTCAAAAATCTGAGTGGCGTTGAGCTGTTATGGGCAAGCGTGAAGAGCTATCAGGCGAGCGACTTCGCTCGTCTCGTCACCCAGTATTATAAAAAAAACCCTATATATCATTTACGACGCTGTTTTAGAAATAAAAAGTGAGTATGGAAATCTTACAAAAAGTCGTATCTCACAATTTGCACACAAAAGACACTTAGCGTGATTCATAATATTGTGAATTGCGGATTAGTCTTAGGGTCTATAAGATATCTAAGCAATGGCAGGGAATACATATATGTCGATTAGAGGATTCGATTCTGTTTCGAAAGCATATAATATCAATACTCAACAAATAACAAACTTTTTATTTTATCTGAGTTATTACTATGTGATTATAATTCCTTGTTATTGACCTAATAAAAATATGTAAATAGGATTTTTATATAACATCTCATTTTTTTCGATTTTCAAAATACCCGCAATATAAAAATCAACAAACTTACGCCAAAAACTTAAAATTCATATTTCTCAGTTTCTAGACGTAATATTCAAAATAAAATGCCTACATATATGTATTATTAGTCAACCTCGATAAATGAAATATGAACCAAATCAGATATTTTTTTAGTGTTGAGTAGTGAATAGTTGCATTTTAATATCAAATACGCCAAATATGTCAGTTACGTCACTTAGTCAGACAAGCGACGATATATCACGGTAAATATACCGTTAATAATAATTTATTATAACTGGTAGTGAACAACCGAGATAGTTTAAAACAGAGTTTGACAGGAATGTTTTATTTACTACACGAGCGAAGTCACGAGCAAAAGCATACAAATGAACTGAATCGGTTCGATTGAATCAATCCTCGCTTTAAACATCAGTCTTCAATCAATCAATTGAATGTATTATGAATTTATGAAAGCCATTTAATTCATCGAAACTCAGTATATCATACTTAAGGAACTTCCAAGTTCGGTTTAAGTCCATAAGGCAATCATAAACTTATAAATAGTCAATTATGTAATATGCTAAGATGATCAATAAATTGATTCTTTGAACATTTATGTTGGTACCTACCTACTCTGAATATACCGCAGGGTTTCTCAACCTTTTGTAGTCTCTGACCACTATCGTAGGTTATTATGTAAGACATTTTTCTACAGTTATATGATTAATTTACGGGATATTTACCGTGGTAAGGTTGTGGAAGGAGTTCCCGATATTTCGGAAAAGTTACATGCACCATGTTCACGGAGAGACTGAAGAATGCGGGTGGTTGGTCGAACAGTTCAAAGTTAGGTGCAGACAAAACGATCTACCCTCTTTCGTAGTCTTTTGCTACGGTTATCACTGGAACTCGAACCTAAGTCCCGACAAAACACAGTCACCGTATCACTGCGTATAGTATTTTGAACGCGGATTTTAATTTTTAAGGCAACCTAATACTGGATTCCACGCACTGGCGAGTTGAAAACCATCACCAAAACCTTTGAAATTCTGGCATTTCGAGAATTCAATAGTTTCCTTTATCAGCCTTGTTATGTACCTAATGGCGCTCATTGGACAATATTTTTGGATTATGAACATCAATTCAGTGGAAAGTCATTTTGCTTTAAAACCATTTATAGGTCTAGCTCTACTGAGCGCTGAAATTTCAGTATGAGTAAGCCCTTACGTTGAAGGTCAGGGGATTTACAGCTACCTGTTATAAGAGATTCAGTTTAGGTAATTGCGGAAAGTTGTGCGACCGTTGCGTGTTTTTGGTTACTGCGCTAATTCAAGCCCGCGCTTAGAGTTAGCCGTAAGGCCTCAGTTGACTTTGATTAATTCTGTAAATGTGGCGATGCCATCGACCGCATAATAAGTATAACAACTAGTGTAATAATAAACGCATAAAGTTAATTTTAATAGCCAGTGTTGCCAGTCACCTCAATAAATCTGAGTTTAAGCTGGACGCGGGCTTTGACTGCTCATTTGGTTGCCATGCTGGGAGGAGATTTATTTATTGACACGCTTTATATCTTGGTATAAGTATCTATGTAACGGAATCTTTGAACGTGAATTTCACTCCTTTCAAAACGACGGATTGATTTGAAACTTTGCACACTTATCAAGGGCCAATGACAATATAGTTTTTCCTTAGAATAAGTACTTTATTCTAAGAGTTTTGCATAATATCTTTAAAAGGATTTTCAGGATTAGCGATATTAAAGCGTTAGGTACTTACTCTAAGAGTTTTTCATATTATCCTTAACAGGATCTACAAGATTACCGATATTAAAGCGTGTTATTAGTTTTTTAACCTGCGAGAATTATTTCAAAGTAAGAACAGTAACTTTTTTCATTTGAGCTTAAGATTGTGTCACTTTGTGGCTGCACTCTATAAAGCGTCGGTGGTTTGGATGTAGGTACCTACCCCAAAGACATACGCACAATAGTTTTATATTATAAGCTAAGTCAGTAGTTCGACTCGGACGTGTCTTTGAATTTAGTGCCCACTGTCGGTCACAGAGCTAGGTTTGCTCATCATTTTGTTGTAGTTTTGTACGTTGAAGACACAAACACACGGCGAATCTCAATCTCGCGGCGCGCGCGACTATCGAACTTGCGAAGTTAACGAAAAGAAGAAACAACTCGTGACACCGTTCATAAGCACGTGAAGTCAGAGAGGTCAGGTTACATCGTATAGGACCTGCGATATATAACCGCCTGCCCTGCCCACACACGTACGCGATGCACCTTCCACCGCGTCGTTTAAAGTCAGGCTTCAAAAACTTTATTTTAATCGAAGAAGTAAGGCTTAAAACTTGGCTCCTTGACTAACAATATTATAATTTTAATGACTATATACTTACCTGAAATATTCATGGATGAATCCATTAGCTGCTTTAGTAAATAACGATGGATGTATTGAATTTGACATAGGTACTTAATTATTATTGTAATGACATTTTTTTTAGAATTTCAGTTTTTTATTGAATGAAATTTATTTTATTTAATGTACCTAGACCTACATAATAATATTATTAAAATATAATTTTTATATGCATTGTTGTAGAAGAGGGTACTGGAGAAGTTTGACTTGTAACTATGGTGTTATTAATAAAGTATTGGGGGGAGGGGTCATTCGTTTGATTACGTCAGTCGATCAGGGCTACTGCTTCAGCTTGTACGTATTATATGTTATCTACTGTGCCCACAGATTGTATATCTGTGACTGTGCCTTATGTCAGAGATATTAACTGACAAACAAACGATCCTGGTTAAAGCGATGACAGACAAATATTTATGGTAGAGCAACTAATGAATACATCAAGTGGCCAGAGCAGGACTGGCGTACTCCGCACTTTAGGTATGAAGCTAGAAGTACCTAGTCGTCTTGCCGGACTTGCCGTGCCCGCTGTCGCGCGATAGACAGAGATAAAGAGACAAGAGTTACGCGATAGACAAAGAGGCAACTTCTAGGTTAATATAGCTGTAGGTAGTTAGCTCTCGCACGCCCTGAATTGCACTTTATTGTGTAGTAGCAAGAGTCGCTACTTATTTAAATGATTTTGCGGAGAGAATCTCATACATATGTATTCTGTGGCCAGAGTATGTACAGAGTTACTGAGAGATGGACCAGCGCGCAGTTTATAATGACCATGTTTATAAATGGGAAAAACTGTTTATCCCATTTTTTTGGTAAATAAATATCTGGGATATTATTGCACACACGGTCATCTGACCCCAAACTAAGCAAAGCTTGTAATATGGCTGCCAGAGACTGATATACATACATATATATTTTTAAATACATACTTAAATAGATATTAACACCCAGACATAGAACAAAAACAAATGTTCATCACACAAATGTTTGTCCTAGATGGGAATCGAACCCACGCCCCCAAGCACAGAAAGTAGGATCACTACCAACTGAGCCACCGAGGCAGTCAAAAGAAACTGCTAGTTATTCAACCGCCAAGCAGTAGTGTACAAACACTACTGTGTTCCGGATTGAAGGGCAATGTTTCCAGTGAAATTACACGGCACACAGAGATTTGACTTCTTATATCTCGGGGTGACGAGCGCAGTGCATTGCCATGCAGGGTTTTGAACTGTTGAAGTTCAAAATTCTGAGTGGCGTTAAGCTGTTATGGGCAAGCGTGAAGAGCCATCAGGCGAGCGACTTCGCTCGTCTCGTCACTCAGAATCATAAAAAAAAGACAATGTATTACCGATTTATTAAGTTTCGCTGTGGAACATAACGCTTTCATTGTGACAGAGCCTTAAGAGCATGTGGACATAAAACATGTGAAGTGCAAAAAAAAGTGAAAGTGCTGAGGTAACAAACATTTAAAAAAAACAGTCGAATTGAGAATCTCCTCCTTTTTGGAAGTCGAAATGAAAAAAAAGTTTTAAATATTTTAAATTATTAACTTCGCAATATGACCGAAGCACATTTTTCAAAAGTAGACAGTAATTTTATATATAAAAAACATTTAATGTGCGAGGGAGATTGCTACAAATTAATGACATAATGGCTTAGGTACCTACTATATACAGGTACATATTGTATTAAACTTGCATTTAGTAAAGCAAAACCATGGCGCTTACACACAGTGCATTTAGCTACTTCTCGGGTTGGAAGGTTGAGGTGAAATAAACAGGATTCAACCCCTAATTTTCCTTAGAGGTAAAATAAAATACGTAACACGAGGTCTTAACGGCTTAAGCCTGCCCAGTAATTGTCGAAAAAAAACAATTAAAAGTAGGTAGAGTATAATCTGCTTGAGCATCTGTTTAATTTTAGGAGAGTCCCGTTTTTAATCTACTTATTTTCTTAACCATATTGAATTGTAAGAGATAAGCCGGCCTACTTTCCTACTTATCTCGTTTTGCGAGTCGAACAAAGCTTTTATTTAAATTCGTCAACGTATCCGTTAATAACTGTCCTGCCCAAAGAAGGTCGACCACATTAGTTTTTATCTTCTCACATGTTTTATGTCCACATGCTCTTAAGGCTCTGTCACAATGAAGGCGTTATGTTCCACAGTGAAACTTAATAAATCGCTAATACATTGTGTCTTTTTTTATGATTCTGAGTGACGAGACGAGCGAAGTCGCTCGCCTGATGGCCACGCCACTCAGAATTTTGAACTTCAACAGTTCAAAACCCTGCATGGCAATGCACTGCGCTCGTCACCCCGAGATATAAGATGTCAAATCTCTGTGTGCCGTGTAATTTCACTGGAAACATTGCCCTTCAATCCGGAACACAGTAGTGTTTGTACACTACTGCTTGGCGGTTGAATAACTGGCAGTTTCTTTTTAAGGTTCCGTAAAATGGTCTAAACAGGACCCTATTATCAAGCCTACGTTGTATGTCCGTGTGTCCTAACTACTCTAAAGTAAAACAACAAATAGTAAATAATGGCCAAGTGCGCGTCGGTGACCAATTTCTGTTCACCACCAAGTTAAGTAACCTAAGAAAAAAATCTAAATCGGTTCACCCAGTCGAAAGTGCTGAGGTAACAAATATTTAAAAAAAACAGTCGAATTGAGAATCTCCTCCTTTTTGGAAGTCGGTTAAAAATAGCCCCTGACGCTTCAGTGTGGCGATGCCTTTAGTTTTTCACCGTTAATCAGTGGCGCCGATAATGTCACCGCGTTTTGTATCTATCTTACTTATCATTTACCGAAGCTATAAATATATTATTTGTCATTTATATTTAACGAAGATTAAAAAAAATACGCTGTTATGGGCCTTACTTAATAACGTTACTCAAGTTGATCTATGTTTTAAAATGCTCTCTCAACTTCTGGCTGACAGCAATCGTCACAAGCGAAAACAAGACGGAGCATATTTAAGTGTATGTCAACTTGAGTAACGTATTTAAGTAAGGCCCTATAAGTTTACCAGCGACCCGCCCCGGCTTTGCACGGGTGTAAGTTTTATTATACCTATGTATAAACCTTAAAACCGGGTAGGTATGTCCTAAAACTGCGACCAGAACCACCGGAGGATGGGCAGCAGCGTCCTAATAGTACACGGTGAACGTACTGCGATCCCCAAGCCGCCTGCCAAGCGTGGGGATTATGGCAACACCCCTCTTTATGAGGGAGGCCTTGTCCAACAGTGAACGTTAATTGGCTGATGATATGTGATGTGATAAACCTTAAAAATTATCTAACTGTGGCCTAAGTATGAATATTCGCATAAAATATTTATCTACTTACTATCGAATTTTGAATTTCGAACTTGAAATTTGTATTAAATTCGATAGTACGTATTTTACGCGAATATTCGTACTTGTGCCACTGATGGTGAAAACCCTTCGATCAATGAAAACCGAATCAAAATCCGTTGCGTGGTTTAGGAGTTAGCGGAAGAACAGACAGACAGACGCGGATACAATTTTTTTTATTATTAACGCTGTTATATGTGTATAAAGTTAATTATTGAATTATCATGACTGTAAATAAACTATACGTGGGTCAGTGGTCTTAGTACGAGTACCTGCGAAAAAGTTATCGTTACGTAAACGATAGCAAAATGTATGAAAAATTAAACAGCTCCTCTATCGGACGTGAAAGGAAACTGAATTTTTCATACAATTAGATATCGTTTACGTAACGATAACTTTTTCGCAAGTGCTCGTACTAAGGCCACAGAGTTTGATTCCATAAATAAGTCTACCAGCTAAGAAGTAACTATTAAAATAAATATGCCGTAGCCCGTAGCAACATCAATCAAAGACAGCCGGCCCTGGCGTAGAGCTAGAAAAGCGGTCGCTCTATAGGCGCAAGATAGCAGATTAGCATTTTTTATTTTTATTAGGCGTAAAAATGCCAAAAGCGAAAAAACTAAATCGGGCCAAGTGCGAGTCGGGCTCGACCACTGAGAGTTCCGTACCACCTCAAAATACAATACTTATAAATGAAAAAGCCGTCCTCAATATTAGTAAAATGTGTCATTTGGGTTCATTGAAAGAAATGATGAGGTCATCCACGTAACGAAATTACCAGTTATAACTTGGTATAATGAACAGAAATTTATCACCGACTCACACTTGGCCATTATTTGTTATACTTTAAATTGTGTACTATAATCATGCCAAGTTTGACGCTTGTAGGACGTATTACCGTTTTTACTTTAGAGCAATTAGAACAAAAATGCGTAGTAAAAATACGTTTGTAGTAAGGGGTTTGTTTCGTTTAATTTTTGACTTTATTATTATTCCTTAGTTAATCCGCCGTAACATTACATATTCTGTGAAAATTTCAACTGGCTATCTATTACTGTTCCAAAGATACAGCCGTTTAAAGGTAGGACGGAATGGATAGTCAGACAGACAGGCAGACAGACAGACGGCGGATAGCGGAGTCTTACTAATAGGGTTTTTACCTTTTGGGTAAGGAACCTTAAAAACATTATTTTAGGCAGGGGCGGATTTGATGCCTTGGCGGCTCCAGGCCTCGAAAGATTGCCATTACCCTCCTACTCCCAAGCATGAAAAATTTAATGATATATGGCCTTACGCCCAACTCTAAACACGGGCTCGAATAGGTGCAGTTTGCAAAATCACGCAACCGCAAATCGTATATTGGCGCGTTAAGGTTCGCGTTCGCGTGATTTTGCAAACTGCACCTATTCGAGCCCACGTTTAGAGTTGGGCGTAAGGCCCCTCTAAGAATCATTTTAAGCTTCATTTTTGAACAATGTAGTTGTCTGGATAAATCTAACATAGGTTTTAAAACAACTTACTAACTTGAAGTGTAACGTACTATGTGTTTAGAATAAATAAATAAAAAATAGGTAAAAAACAATGTAAATCTGTAAATGATAAAACTATCTCAATCAGTGTCAAATACACTGATGGTAAGTACTTTAGATAATGATGCTTATCATTTTTATTTGTGAGTAACAATGAATTGTTATTCACAAACAGATGTCTTTTGCCTGACCTTCTGCATGAGAAGCGAGGATTCACAAAGGGCGCAACTACTAAAAACAACTCTTCAAGTTTTTCCGCCCCCGAAATAATGCCGCCCAATGGCCGGGCCTATAGGAAAATCCACCCCTGATTTTGTGGTTCGTCCTATGGTAAAAGTTGTTTACGACTTCCTTTCGGCTTGGCAACCGTTGCGTGAAACCCTGTTTATTTTGTTTGTATGTATAAATTAAGGTCACTGACTCATCTATATTTTAAGCAGAGTTTAGACAGCTTAGATATAGAGCCCTTTATCAGTCTTCTAAGAGGCAAAACAATATTTTCTGAAGTGTTAGCTTTTAACACCATGTCACAGAATATATGATAGTAGGCAAATAACCACGTAAACAAAATAGAGTGCAATATACGATACTACAGCACCTATAGTCTACTAATACTCGATGCAAGTTTCTTTATTTGTTCTGACAGCTGCAATATTATTCTACAATACTGGACACGCATTTTCTTTTAATATTTCACTGAAGTACATGTATATCGCGTACCTGTTACAGTCTTACCAGAGGCGGATTTACCATCAGGCTGAGTAGGCTGGTGCCTAGGGCGGCAGATTTTAGAAGCGGCAAATTTGGGGCCAATTTTTTTTAAATGTATTACTAAAATTAAAAGATCCATATTTATATACCTAATTGTTGTAGGTCTTCACAAATAGAAATAATTCAAAGTGCAATACCTATGTTTTAGCACTAAGATAAGATAGGTACTTAAATTTTACTACAATTTGCATAGTCGCGTTTCGCTCGGTGCGAGGAGTGATATGTGGGCCGAATAACCTAGGAACTAACACATTCATCCCTTGGTTTACAATTATACTAATTACGGGGAAAAGGTGTAATTAGGACGATACACACAACACAAGTCATAAAGACACAATTTTATTGACGCATCCAGTGGATGCAGATGACCAGATGTCGTTCAGTGTGGAGGTTAAAGGGGGAGGCCTATGTTCAGCAGTGAACGTCTTCTGGCTGATGATGGATGATGTAGCCATATACAAGTCGTTACAAGGGTATAATATTTTTGACCGTGTTACTACAAAATATTATTTTAAAACTATCAATATTTATGACTGAAACACATCTTCCATAATGTCCATAACAGATTATTAAGTTTCAAAATGTGCATTATAAAGTGGGACGCGAGCCAAACAGAACAATAAATCTTTGATTGATTTTAAAATTTTAAATGATGCCAAGGCTATTGTTATATTGCGAACGATATTCTGGCCACTTGACCGATTAAAAAGAATTTAAAGCGCCTTCGAAAATGGATCGTGAAATATTTGACGTGCGATGCGAATGATCGGACCGATTTCACGGGCCATTAGTATTACATACCTATTAAACACTGTTTTAAACTATCACGGTTGTTCACTAAAGTTAAATGATTATTTACGGGATATTTACCGTGGTAAGGTTGTGGAAGGAGCTCCCGATATTTCGGCGCAGTTACACAAATACAAAAAAGGTTCTACGCACGCAAGTGTCACTTGTAAAAAGTTTCAAAGTCGGCATAACTTATATTCCCTAACAAAAAAGACATTTTTTATTAAGAAATTTCATTCAATTTAATAATATCCGTCTTTAGTTTTTTCCTTTTATTGTTATTTTCTGTTAGTAAGTAGTGTCATCAACCAGGATCTCACTATATCCTCCATCACAGTTGATGGCAAAACTGCACCAACAACCAAAGAGGTAGTAGCCAAGTTAAAAAAAGTTTTATTGGGGTATAATACCAAAAACAAACATGATTCGACCTTATTTCACAGACACTCAACCTCATTCTTATTCTGCGACGAAGTAGCCATTCCACCTATCGATACATCTACCTCTTTACATATTACGAAGGTGTGCACTAGATCACCTAGCATTGTTATGATAATTTTGTTTTATAAATATAGGTACCTAACTATTTTATATTCGGCGCTGGTAAATTTGTTTCTGGCTCAAATAATACGAACGAAATATCTGTTTGAATACTTCAGGTCAGTATAAATAAGTTCCTATTGGCTTATTTGATTTTTATTAGGGTTCCGTACCCGAAGGGTAAAACGGCACCCTATTAGTAAGACTCCACTGTCCGTCCGTCTGTCACCAGGCTGTATCTCATGAACCGTGATAGTTAGACAGTTCAAATTTTCATAGATGACGTATTTCTGTTGCCGCCATAACAACAAATACTAAAAACAGAATAAAATATTACATATTTAAGGGGCTCCCATACAACAAACGTGATTTCTCGATATTGATAACGGCAACAGGTAGACGCTTGAAATATTCACAGAATATTGAGTTCTATTATTCACTTTAAAAATAAATAATTAAATTAAAATAAAGTTGTGTGCAAAGCGAGACGCAGCCGCACGCATTCACCTTGATAAAGACCGCCGAATGCGGTTGAAACTATAGTCGGAGTATCCGGCCGAATCTTACGTGAGTAATTCCCGTGTAATATAAACAAAATGTGTGAAAACCAAGTCAGTTTCCATAATAAAATTAAGTTAATATTTAAGGGGGCTCCCATACAACAAACGTGATTTTTTGCCGTTTTTATAGATAATGGTAAGGAACCCTTCGTGCGCTAGTCCAACTCGGACTTGGCCAGTATTTTTTTAGTGAAATCGTAACTAGGTAAAAATCACTGTTACAGTGTACCTGTGATATCACTGTCTTTCGTTTATCTGTGTACATAGGATATTTGTATTACCTATCTATTACCTACTGTTGATAAAATAGTTTACATGATAAATTCCCCTAAATAACGGTTTTTGGCTCCTATGAATCGTATGCTAAGTAACCGTAGAGGGTTATTTTTAAACACAATGACTACTTATCAATTTAAAAACCCGACTTAAAAACTAGTGAAATACGAAAATGTAGCGGTTTTAAAATATCACTAGGTATATTTATTTTTATTGCAAAATAGGCTTGCGCTTGGCCGCCAACTCGCTTGATGCGGCCTACGGTGGATCACGCTTGCCTAGAAGAAACCGATTCACTCTTGACTTTTAGACACCCAGATTGTAACTATCGGGGAACACCCATTCAAGCAGTGCATTCCACAAACTAGCAGTTCGCACAATAAAAGTGGAATCATAGCGCTTCGTACGGGTTTTCGGAATGTCAACCATAAAGCGGTGTCGATTTTTCGTGCCCGCTCTGGCAGTCCGATAGAAAAAAGAGCAGAAGGGAATTAAATCATGCAGATCTGATGCACTCTCTCCAAAATGTATCCAATAAAAAACCGATAGACTAGCAACTTTGTGACGATGCTCAAGACTAAGAAGCTTAGTCTGAACTAGGGCTTCGTTGCTGATGAGCCTCTTGACACGCTTCTCAATTGCCTCCAACGCCATTTATATAGGTATATCATATTATTATATGATTATTTACGGGATATTTACCACAGTAAGGGGCCTTACCCCTAGCTCGAAAAGTTGATAGGTGTTATTTGTCTAAACGGTACCATCAACTACGATAACCGGTGGTTATTTGATAGCCGCTTTGCTATTTTCACGCACACACGCATAGTAAAACAGATTTTCGTTCATTCAAGTGAGACGCTTTTAAACGATGCAGCTTAAATGAGTTGGTTAATTTTAGGTACCTATCAGGTACCTACTAAAAGTTGGCTCGCAAAAGTGAAGCTAGGGGTTAGGCCCAAGGTTGTAAATGGAGCTCCCGATATTTCGGCGTAAGTTACATGCATGTGACAGCGCCCTGCGACATAGAATAAGTCGTAGTTAGTAATGACGGTGCCATACACCGTAGAATAACCCATAGTTAGTATGTAATCACAGAATCCTTAGTAGTTACTATTGGTTATAATTAATATAAACAAATGACATGTTTGGTGGGCAGACCGCCCTATGCTATTGACCTGAATAGACGTTGTGAAAAAGTATAAATTGTTGATTTATTATCTCCCCTTCTGTCATCAGAAGTGGGATTGGAAAACTCACCCCCACCATGAACAATAAATGAGTGAAAAGTAAATAAAAAAAAGAACGTACAAAATAGTGTACCATGAACAATAAACGAGTGAAAAGTAAATATAAAAACGGACAAAATAGTGCACAAAGAATGATGACTAATAAAGTGAGTGAAATGAGTGAAATACCGGAAATTCTTATTGGAACATTTGGAACTTACAGTGAATAATACTAGTCCTAGCAAAGCCATAGCTTTGCCCATCTTTGACCCAAGTGTTGGAACAATCGAGGATCGAAAATGAACTGCAGAAGTCGATAGTTTGGCCTAGAAACATAAATGGGATGACGTTGAGACCAATACTAGATGTATGCCGTTTTTAGCTGGAGCTGCACGAAATTTGTACAAAGAGAAGACTGGCCTGCTTCAAAAGAAGACCTTGAAACCAAAGTGACGGGATTTGCACCAAAATTTCAAAGTCGCCGCAATGACAAGTTTAGTGACCGATACTCTACTGTTTCCATTTATGTACTGAAGAAGTACAGAATACCGAAGCGAGTGAGACTGCAATTTCGGGTAAACGAAATCTTTGGCAAGGTATGTACAATAGCTGTTATTTCATCGCCAGCACTCCAAAGTATATTATTGTGGACTTTCGAACGAGATATTGGCTTCTAATGAGAAAATTAATGTCATAATTGAATTTGAAAATATTACATTGGTTGGATACAGACTTACACATTGTTTAAACACAGAAATTAAATACGTTGCTATACCTAAGTACTTGGTCAAGACGCAATAACGAACAATGATAATAGTGTTTGCCCATGACGACATAATAATTAGAAGACGACCTTTGTTCCAAGCTCAAGACTAAAAAATGTTTACTATATAGACGACTTGCTAAATAATGTCGTATGTCAAGCACCGCACAACACTCAACAATGCTTCGACAATTGTTAAATAAACATTCCAGTCATATTCCCACTAACAAAAACATTCGTGAAATAAAACTACAACAAATGAACCCATTGATTCTTATCGAATGTCGGCAACTGAGAGAGAAAAAATTCAAAGTATGTGGACGGAACTATGAAATAATCACATAATGCAAGAGTCGACATCATAATTATGCATCACCAATTTTAATGGAGGAAAATCTAAGTACTACTACTTTCATATGGCATAGAGTTTCCACGAAATTTAAATATAGAAAAAACATTTGTAAAAAAAAAAAGCTCTGGTTGTGAGCAGTGCCGTAAATAGGGCTGTGCCAGCGGTGCCCAGGCACAGTGCGCAGACTCTGGAGGGGCGCAGAAATGACCACACCAGGACCAAGTTTTGTTGTCAAGGGCGCAGTTATAGAAGCTCGCACAGGGTGCATAAAAGGCTAGTACGGCACTGGTTGTGAGTTCCTTATGGATTACCTTTAATGAGCCGAGTATATTTCAAAGAGCTGTCCATAATGCAGGGGATTACTAAGAAATAACTATTGCCTTGTGTACATAGATGACATAATAACCTTACCAAACACAATAAATGAAGGCTTAGAAAGCTTGAATGCTGTGTCAGAAGCCTTGAAAGCTATATTACAAAATGTATTTTTTTTATTTAGGTATCTGAACTTTCGGGCATAAAAAAAACAGTCATTGTCAAGACAAATATTAAAAAAAAAAAAAAAAAAGTTAAACTTTTCGTTTATATTTTTTTTGTCCTTTTTGTCAGTATATTAACAAAATGTACCCATAAACTTACCACCTGAGAGTTTTACGAAATATTACTTTTGAAAATTGGACGTAATATGTTGATATGTTAAGTTAAAAAAAAGCCGTTATTTTCAACAAATAAAAATACAGATCTATTTATTACAGATATTGAATTTTGTATAAGAACTGCGATCTATCTATTTCAATAGAATCAGAATATTGATAATCCACTTTTCATTATTATGGTTTTTTTTATGTAAGAAAAAATTTGAGAGGGCTCTTAAATAAGGCAGGTTTTGCACTAAAACAAAAAGAAAGGAAAATTATTTTAAAAAGCAAGTTAAATATTTGAAAAAGGATAGTTACAGAAAAAAGTATTCGACCAGAGAATACTAACATAAAGGCACAAAAAAAACCCCCAATTCATAAAACAAATTGGATAACAGATAACACTTGCTGGCTATTTAAAAAAGAAACATACAAAGCAGCATGTATAACCGACATCCTGCGACAACAAAACCCAGTTTAGGTGAACTGTAGAATGTGAGAAAGCCCGACAGTATGTGATCGAAAAGCTATATGCCATAGTAGTGATTTTTGACGCAGATCGTGAAACAGAATTGCATATTGATGTAAATTGTCTTGATTTTGGATTTTCTCAGTAGAAATGCCTACAAAATTAAATTGAAACGGAAGAAATACAACTAAACATAAACAATAAAGTTACTTGGTTGGAAGCTACACAGAAACAAGATCAGGAAGTAATGAATTTGATGAGAAGATTTCAAGAAAATACTGTCAGTTGATAGAATACACTATATAAAATGGTATCCTGATGAAAGTTTTTGAAGAAAACAAGAAAAAGAAATTAAAATATTTTGTATCTTCAGCGGTTCGATTTAATCTGACAAAAGCTTTCCATGATAAGTAATGTCAGGTCGAGGTAGACAAGACTCTAGAATCAACACAAGAAAAATACAGGTTACCGTGAAAGAAAGTTTTTGTAAAAAAAAAAAAAAAAAAATTGCAAAGTAAGATGCAATGACATTCGCATCTGTTTATTAGCGAAATTACCGAGTGGGGCAAAACAAAGCTTATTACATCCTATCGAAAAGCTACCGATCTTTATTCACACAGTACATGCTGAAGCTGACTGTACAGGACCATTTAGAACAGCTAACTATCGATATAGTTACCTATCATTACTCGAGGACGCTTTTACCAAATTAACCATGTTGGTACCAATTGGAGTTATAAAAAAAATGGATATCGAAGTTCATTATAATACAACAATAGCGAGCTGAGCAACTAGGCAAGCTGAACGATACGTGGCGATAGTACTAAATCCATTAGAATGTGAAATTACCGTGGTTCAGAAATGTCAGAATGGACGAGCGTACTTTGCAAACTACAATAATGAATGACCCTCAACGCTACTGTTCTGAAAAGTACTGGTTGTACTCCAATACAATTACTTACGGGAATACGATCGGAAGTACCTGCGATAAGTCAGTTAAACAGAATTTCTTGAGATCGATTGCAATGAAAAATTGATGATGAATGAATTTTACATCAATTATGAGTTACTGCAGAAGAACGTTTAAGAAATAATGCACTAAAAACTAAACAAAGATTTGATAGAATGCGACGTAACAATTTAATTCTCAAAGAATGCGATATTGTTTACCAAACTAGAGCCGTGATACAATGGACTCTATAAAAATGCTTACCATGACACCATGGTGGAGAAGAAAATTTAACTAAACTAAAACTTAAACTATACATTTAAATAAATGTATAGGACCAAAAGACAGAATTAGATATTGTAATAGAGAGCCATGACAGCGTTATAGCTGTATAAAAAAACAGCTGATTATAAGTAAAGAAAGAAAGAATAAAATATGGCTGAAGATAAGTAGTACTTGATAACTGTAACAGCTGATTAAAAGTACTGTGCGTAAGTATAATAAAAATGGCTGAAGATAAGTACTTGATAACTGTAACAGCTGATGATAAGTACCTACAGTACGTAAGTATAATAAAAAAAAAAAAAGTACTATAATAGCGTAGGCGGCTCATAGAGAGCGCTGAGATCGCTAAAAAAATAAAATAAAATAGTACTATAGCGTAGGCGGCTCATAGAGAGCGCTGAGATCGCTAAAAAAATAAAATAGTACTATAGCGTAGGCGGCTCATAGAGTGCGCTGAGATCGCTAAAAAAATAAAATAGTACTATAGCGTAGGCGGCTCATGGAGTGCGCTGAGACCGCTAAAAAAATAAAATAAAATAGTACTATAATAGCGTAGGCGGCTCATGGAGTGCGCTGAGACCGCTAAAAAAATAAAATAAAATAGTACTATAATAGCGTAGGCGGCTCACAGAGCGCGCTGAGATCGCAAATAAAAAAAAAAATGAGAGTAAAAAGGCGTAAGCAACTTACTTAGGTAAGGGTGCGCAACTTACCTTAGTAAGGGTGCAGAATCGCAAAGTTTGAATGTGAGCCACTTAACATAACATAAATACAAGTGGGCAAACTCGCATTGATAAAAAAATAAGTCAAAACAAAGCCGGGTCGGTGACCGCTTGAGTTACTTCCCAAGTAATAAAAATAAAACGAAAAAAAGGAAAAAATGGTAGTGTAAAAAAAAACACTGACCATAATAAACAAAAATGAGAAATGGTAGTGCAATGCACAGGCCATAAAAATAAAGTGTTCTAAAATAACACTTAGTTGTGCTATTGTTATGCTCTGTCTTTAGTATTTTTCTAATTTCAGATAAACTAAGATGAGAGGCTTCGAGAGCGAAGCCAGGGCAGGAAGGCCGTGACAGCGCCCTGCGACATAGAATAAGTCGTAGTTAGTAATGACGGTGCCATACACCGTAGAATAACCCATAGTTAGTATGTAATCACAGAATCCTTAGTAGTTACTATTGGTTATAATTAATATAAACAAATGACATGTTTGGTGGGCAGACCGCCCTATGCTATTGACCTGAATAGACGTTGTGAAAAAGTATAAATTGTTGATTTATTATCTCCCCTTCTGTCACATGCGCGTTCGAAAACATACTATTTAAATAAATAAAAAATGTGAATGATGTTTTCGTTTTTATTGTAAAAATATTTTTTCAGTGGTGTCCGAGAAAAATACTAAAATTCACCCCCAAACGTCCGGTTTTTTGAAGTGTTTGTCCGGCGTCGGTTATTTCGGTGATGGCAGCCTTAAATTAAATTATATTTTTAGTTTGGTCGAATATGGCAGCAAGGCAAACGTAATGCTTGCTATTATGCGAGTAACTTGCTCGTTTCGTCATTCAGTTGAATATGAAAATTATTAGCATTATTTTCTTAGAAACCAAGATTTTAAAAAATCATCATCTTCATCATCAGCCATAAGACGTCCACTGCTGAACATAGACCTCCCCCTTTAACCTCCACACTGAACGACAACCATCCAGTGGATTCAGATAGCAATCTGAATCCACCGGATGCCCGCGACTCTCACGATGTCGTCGGTCCATCTAGTGGGAGGCCTACCTACGCTGCGTCTTCCGGTTCGTGGTCTCCACTTAAGAACCTTTCTACCCCATCGGTTATCGGTTCTTCGAGCGATGTGGCCTGCCCATTACCACTTCAAATTGCAAATTTTAATAGCTATGTCGATGATTCTGGTTCTTTGCCGAATATCCACGTTTCGCTTTCTATCGCGCAAAGAAAATCCGAGCAAAGCTCAAAAAAAATTTTTTGCTCAAAAAAATTAAAAGAGTAAATTTATGAACTAAAAATATTAATAAAATAAATAAATTTTCTTGTAGAAATGTAGACTTGTATAATGTATTTTACACGGTAAATTTTAGAGATTATCGATGCTCTACATACAAGACGCCTCATTTTAAATATTTCCCTTTGTTTATTACAACCTGAAACGGCGCCACAACCGTGAATATTTAAACTATTTGTATGCAAATTAAGTTTTCATTACTTACATGAGATTATTCATGGTTCCTCTTAGAACTATTAACTTAGCACAGCCTGCGAAGCAAAAATGTCTAAATGCAAATTCAAGAGTCCGCAATATTGCTCAGGCTACAAGTGTCAACTGTCCAAACCAATTTTGTGAAAAAATTAATTAAAAACTCATCGGCCCATTGTTGCAACACTGGCAGTTCGTATAAAAAGTAAATGATAATTCCGCGCCGCGAAAAGCGCGCGATGTTTGTATTTGGAACAAGCGAACGTCAACACTGTACCACGGTCGCGATCTTACTACCTTTTGCGCATCGACTCAGCTGATTTTGTATCCCCAAGCTCGAGCAAGCTACATTGTAAACATAAAATGCATTTAAAATCAAAATTGGTTCATAGGTACTTCAATTTGTGTGATTCAATGTGTTCCAAAATACTCATTCGTTCATTTGGATTGGA
Source organism: Agriopis leucophaearia (assembly GCA_949125355.1). Taxonomy (NCBI): domain Eukaryota; kingdom Metazoa; phylum Arthropoda; class Insecta; order Lepidoptera; family Geometridae; genus Agriopis; species Agriopis leucophaearia. The sequence continues at coordinate 9,602,977 of OX421284.1, read as the reverse complement.
GTTTTCTAGCTATAAAGATGCGTCACTTGAGTAACAAGCTGAAGAAATATGTATAATATTACCTCCCTAGGTAAGTAATCACAATGTCAATAAACAAAAATATTTTATCAGCACGTAAGTACCTAAGTAGGTACTCGTACATCCTTCGTTAATTGTTCAGTTATAGGCTGTTGTTATAGGAGTTTTTCTAAGTAAAATATAGGGAGGTAGGGACGTACCTACTTAGATCCGATAAATTAAAATTTCAGTTATTTATTGGCAATAATCACACTAATATTATAAATGCGAAAGTAACTCTATCTGTCTGTCTGTTTGCTACATAATCACGGCTAAACGGCTTAACCGATCTCGATAAAATTTTGCTAGGTAATATCGGTCGGGGAAAAAGTCTTTTCGTATTTTGTATGTATAAAGTTGTAGTAAAAATCTCATCGGTTGTACTGTTTGTATCTGGCTGGTTTTGATACCATTAAAAATATGATATTTTAAAAAAGGAATACAAAAAGTAAAAAGCATTTTCCCGCCATTTTTCAATTGTTTTTTTGTTTGATAAAATGAGTGAATCTAACGAAGAAATTCGATATATTGTGAAATTTTATTACAAAAAAGGGAAAAATGCGACACAAGCCGCGAATAAAATTTGTGACGTTTATGGACCTAATGCAGTGTCATCAAGAGTAGCACAATGTTGGTTCAAGCGTTTTCAGTCCGGGAATTTTGATGTCAAAGATGCAGCTCGCTCTGGTCGCCCTGTTACGGATAAAGTAGATGCTATTTCTGAAAAAGTGGACCAAGATCGGCATATTAGTAGTTACGACGTAGCTGAAGAACTGGGGATTGACCACAAAACAGTTTTGACCCATTTGAAAAAAACTGGGTATACAAAAAAACTCGATATTTGGGTGCCACACAAGCTCACTGAAAGAAACCAAATGAATCGTGTATGAACTCATTTGCGACTCTCTATTGAAACGTAACGAAACCGAACCGTTTTTGAAAAGATTGATCACTGGTGATGAAAAATGCATCACCTACGACAAGAATGTGCGCAAACGATCATGGTCAAAGGGCAGTGAAGCACCACAGACTGTAGCGAAACCCGGATTAACACGTAATAAGGTGATGCTGTGTGTATGGTGGGATTGGCAGGGCATCGTTCATTATGAGCTTTTACCTCCGGGCAAAACCATCGATTCGGATCTCTACTGCCAACAGCAGATGAGACTCAAACAAGAAATTGAGAAAAAACGGCCGGAATTGATCAACAGAAAGAGTGTGGTCTTTCATCATGATAACGCCAGACCGCACACATCTTTGGCCACTCAGCAAAAATTTAGAGAGCTTGGTTGGGAAGTGTTAATGCATCCACCATATAGCCCTGACCTTGCACCCTCAGATTTCCACCTGTTTCGATCTCTTCAGAATTCTTTGGGTAGTGTTAGATTAACATCAAGAGAGGACTGTCAAAACTACTTGTTGCATTTTTTTGATCAGAAGTCCCAAAAATTCTACAGCAACGGGATCATGTCACTACCTACAAGATGGCAACAAGTTATCGAACAAAATGGCACATATATATTATAATTAAATGTAATTAAACTTGAAAAAAATATGTCTTGAATTTGTTTAAAAAATACGAAGAAACTTTTTCCCCGATGTATCATGAGGACGGGCATAATCTATTTTTTTCTGAAGAAATCGTGGATGAAGTCGCGGGATCAGCTAGTTATCAATATAAAAATAAATGGCAAGTGCCTTTATTAAATAAACAAAATACTAGCTAAAACTAACACTAAATAAACAGTTAGACTGTCCATAGACCGTTGAAGATCTAAAGACAATCCAAATGCTCAAACCCACTATCAGTTGGCAGCGTACCCAGCATGCTGGCGGCATTACCACGTTGAATGGCAATGCTTATACGTTGAGCCAGATACACGCCAGCATTTTGGTCACGCGTCGCGTTAATCAGACGCTCTGAAAGATTTTTGAAAATGAGGTGAGCTCCCGGTCCCCAAGGGCCCAATGTCTCGACACCAAACGCCTCAAATATGTAACCACTGCCGAGGTTAGCATATTTGCGCCGCTTGTGCTGCTCTGCCGAATTGGCAGCTGCACCAGCCCTACCCTGTGTCTCAGGAAGATGTGACGGTGCCAAAGTATCGACACAAGTCGCGTCCCATACAAGGGGCCGCCCCAACTTCCAGGGAACAAGTGTCATACCATCAGGCCTCCTTCCATCGTCACGCGCAAGACCGCTCGGTTCGAGCACAGCTGCGACATTGGCGGTGGAAAAAGCCCTGCGTATGATGTCGTTCAGGCTGGCGTGTCGGCCAATACGACCAGCGCTTCTCGAGCAAGAGAGACTGTGACGGTTCAAAATGACCTCGTTGACATTCACAAATATTATGAAATTAAAGTATAGGTTTCTACAGTATTTATTTAAGACTGCGACTTGAGATTGTATAGTTTACCGGTTTAACTATTAACAATTAAATGATTGAGGGACATTATATAAATAACTTTGACTTGGAAAGTTATTGTCTCATACTTTATTGTAATAACAAAGTAACGGAACATATCCTTTACATTATACACATATCTAACTGTTTCTAAAGTATGAGTAATCCTTCAAAGGCACTCTTTTGTAATGTATTACATTCAGGATAAGTTTACCTTAATTAGTTCAGCTTACTGCTTACATTAGATTTCTATACTCAAGCAAAGAGAAATTCACTGAAGTATGACTCTTCCGGACAGCAGGCATCGTTCAGTCTTGACTTTGGGATCTGGGGACGAACTGGAGAAAAGACATCAATTGAATCTTCTCGGTGAAACGGAAATGTCCATGCAGCCTGGAAATTAAGAAGTTTAAGTATTACAATGGGAAAGATACCAATTCTATTTGTTTGATTATGCGCAGAGATCGGACACAACAAAAGTATTGGAGTAGTTGAAAATTGTGCTTAGAGGGAGATTTTATTATGAAAATATGTATTAACCAATATTTGAACAAGAGACAAGTATAAAAACAACTTTACGGTAACAATGAGCGAACATTGTCATTCTATGCACGGAAACTGAAGACATCTGGAGACTTATTGTTAATTGTAGCTGTATTTTAGTGATTTATTATTATGAAAGATGTACTGGTTGCTAGCTGACTAGCAAGACTTTGTTTTTGTCATGGTGTTAAGAAAGTATAGGTACATTTTCATCTAAATTACAAACTTTCTTTTCTTTATATTATTAACAGTAGAGATTTTAGTCTTACCTTATTTTGAAGTATTAAATATAGTCCTTTTGAAATATTTGATGTAAATCTTGCGGATTCCGACATGGTGTGTTGATATAAGCTTTTAACAATTGAAATGTAAAACTTAAATCCATTGTATTTCATAGCTCAAAGCTTTCAATTTCTGTATATAATTGGGTACATTTGAATCCAATTCAGAGTACCAGAGGTCCTTGATTAGCCTGGAAACCATAGGGATAAAATTAAACATTTAGAAAAACACTAAATTGGTTCGTAGACATAGTTTTGGGTTTCACTTAGATGTTGACATGGAGGTTAGTAATGATTTGACAATGAAATTACACAAACTCTGACAAAAGCGATGACTTTTTGGCTAAAATATGTTTACTAAAGATTATCTAATCCAAATGTAGTTTTATCAAATTGTTGTAGATTTGTATTGACGGTAATTTTACGACAAAAGCTCAAGTAAAAAACACTAAAACTATCAAATTATGTTTGTTATTTTTTAAAACACACCGTTCACTCGTATTTAATAATATTACATGAAACTTACAGGATATAATCTCAAGTATTGCACAAAATCATTTAAAACAGATAACATGTCTAACTGAGTTCTTTCATTAATAGGTAGATAGGTACGTAACTACGTAGGTACTTAGCGGATGAGTCTCGAGAGTCGGGAACGTCCCGAAAGCGATTTTCGGAACTCTCGGGCGACTCCGGCGATTCCAGCGATTCCGTCTTCTCCGCGTATTCCGGCGTTTCGAGACGCATTTGAAGGAGGGGCGCGGGAAGGGAAGTATTATACCTATGAGTCGGGAACGTCCCGAAATGGGTTTTTCCAGCGATTCCGTCGACTCCGGCGATTCCAGCTTCTCCGCGTACTCCGGCGTTTCGAGCATTTCGAGACGCATTTGAGGAAAGGGTAGAGGGAGGAGAGGAAAAACTATATAAGGATCGTGTAGGCAGGCATCGTGATACTTGTTTACTACGGCACTCGGAGCGCGAAGGTGGGGTTTTTAGCTTTTGTTCCGCGGTTGTTCAATATGTTTTATTTTTACGCAGAAACTCTGTCCGACTGAAAATTAATTTCAATACATGTTGGCAGTGTTAAATAACTTCTAGTTTTGAGTAATCATTAGTGTTTAGAGCTCGGCTACAAGTGTCAGGGGCATTTTCCATGATATTGATTGGAAGTCGTTGCCTTGTATGTTTTTGAGCATAATGTAAATAAAATAGTAAAGTCACCTTTTTAATTAAAATATTGGACAATTGCGTTCGTCTTGACATGGTTTAAGACAGTGGTAGTTCCTGGATCTAAAACTCTTGTGGAGCTGTCATTAAGTAAAGTACCAGTTAGGGGGGGACTTGGGAACTTGAGACGAACCCAAGGTCGATTTTAGCCCTTAAATGAGGCATCGATACAGTCTTCAGATTATATGGATAAATCCAATTGAAATATGTGGTCAAGAATAGCCTCTGGAATCACCTTAACAGGTTTTGATACTAAATCCTAGCGGGCCCTTTGTTCATTTTGCGACAGTCTTGGACCCGATTTCAGTTACCATAATAAACTGTCCTTACGTTAGGGAAAGGATCACAAACTCAATCCCCAAGAGTTGTTTTGTTCGTTTTAGGACGAATAGCACTCTCGAGTTTGCCTTTGTAGGGTTTTCTAGGTAGGAACCAGTTAGGCGTTCGAGGGCTGGTAACCCATGTTAGGGTTCGCAAGCTATAGCCAGAGTTTCACATCGGACATGGAGCACCCCGATAAACTCTGTTGGTTAAGTTGGGTTTTTTTTTTGTGTATAGTTAAATATAGGACCCGCGTGTCCTTTGCTAAGCTTTGGTGTATTTTAGACTAGGGAGTTAGGGATTATGTGTAGGAAAGTAGGGAGATCTTGGAGTTCTAATTTGATCATGGAATGAGAACTTGTTAGAAAGCCAAGACATAGAACTTTAGTAGGGATTTTTATTTTCAGGTTGTTTAATTTAACTTTACTGGAATCAGTTCCAGTCAAAGAAGGTGTTTGATCTAGATCAATAGATATTTTTAGTTGGGTTTCATAGTTACAATTCATATTTGGTTAAATCTTTGTTTAACTGATCATTTAGTATCAATCTCAAATCTCACGTAAAGTCATTTAAGAATATAAAGGTTGCACCTACCTACTAAATGACTGACGCAATTTTATCTCTTAGTAATTTGAGATATGTTGTTCAATTAAGAAAATGATTAGAGTTGATTAACCATTTAAAATCTTTCAGTCTAAATATCTATTCAGCTATCTAATGGAGAGACTAACTCATAGCCAAGTAAATAATACTGGTAACTGATAGCCTCTTTTATTCGAGTCAATAACCCAGCTAAATTAATCTACTGATCTAATTCGGAAGTTGGTAAAACCCGAAATTATCTATAAGGACTATGTTCACGATACTATAAAGAGTTGGAAAGTGATTCAATTAATGTTCGAACAATATAAGATCATGAAACAAGCGTTTCCCATGAAGTTGTATTCAGACTTTGTTGACTTCTAAATTAAAAACTAGATAGTTTTTCAGTTGGCTATAGAAAGCTTAATTTTCTGTAAATAGGACTATGGGCCAAGCAATGCAGAGCCAGTCAAAGTTTCTACTAAAACAGGGAAACTAGACCTTCGACATAGATTTTATTTACTAGAAAGTTGTAAATTCTATTGTACATTTCTACTTACTCTATTTACCGAACTGAGTCTGGCTATGAACTTGGTATCAGACGTTTGTATTCTGTAATGAACTTACCTTTAACTAATTAATTACTTGCGGTCGCTTTCCTTCTTTTATTGTTTTGTTAAGAGTTAGTGAGGTGATGTTGATACGTTAAGAATTACGCTTGTGTACACCATATAGGACTACTTTTAAGGATAAGGTTTCTTTTAAGTTAGGATAGTTTAACGTAGGATTAGTTTAAGATAGGGAAGCACGTTATCTATTTATATATATTTATTTATATTGCCCGATAGAGTACCCCTGGGATTTATGAATTTAAGTCCTGTGGGTTCTCGCAAGTAAACAAATGGGCTCGCAAACAAATTGAAGGTATTCTACCTCACCAACCTGCCACTTCCACACTGGTAGTGAAAGTTAGATGACTCAGGAACAAACAGACATATTAGACTTTAGACTAGCCAAAAGATAATGTCCTCTTGTCCCTAATCCAAACTGTTTTCTCCCCCTAAATGTGGAAGAGGACCGTCCAAGTTCAAGGTTGAAGTCCATTTTTCCAAGCGAGAGGAGGGGCTTTGAAACAGCATAAGCTAGCCACATGGGAGAAAACTAAAACAATACAACTTAGTTTATTTAGTTTGCAACAAAAACGTTAAAATCAACTTATAAGAAATTGCCCTGTATAGATAACGTGTATCCTTATAGTTAGTCTGGTAGTAGTTTCAATCTAAGGTTACGGAACTAATTCAGTCGCAAAAAGGTACTCTTTAGGAACATAATAGCTTAATACTAGATTAATTTAAGTCTAGCATAATCTGTAGGTAAAGATCTTAACTAGTCAAATTTTGTATGAAGTCGTTAGAGCAGAAGTTAAAATAGGAATTCATCTCAATCTGTTTGGGTTATTATAGGTCACAACATAGGTCCTATCTAGACGATCACTTGGCCAATACAAAGTACTAGATTTAAGTTCAGGTAGATAAGTAACGGATAGCTGTCTTAATTTATTAAGATAGAACTTATAAATATTTCATTTTTAGGTTAGGATAGGATATCACAAAGTAGGTTTTAAGCAACCAATTTAAATTAAATAAAAGTTCATTTTAAAAATATAGGGGGGGGGGGTTACAAATTGGTGCCGTGACCAGGATATGAACTTTAGTTATTTCAACGGGTTTTAATGATACATTTTGGTCAACCGACCAAAATATAGAATCTAAGTTGTCATATAGTGAAACAGGTTAGCGTCATATAGTTAGTCTCTTATTGATAAGGTAGGAAAATTATTATGTAATCCAGGTTCTCCTGGACAAATTGCTGCCGTGGGAGCGATCGAATAAGATTGAGATGATAAATATTACTTAAGAATGGTTAGATAAATCAATTATTAGGTAGACAAAGTATAAAGGTGAATCAAGGTTCTAAAGATAAAAGGTTAGGAGGCTGGTTTTTTAGGATATGTATAGTAGAAATTAAATTGAGTATCTGAACGTATTTCATCGCTTACTTGAAAGAAGTTTTCCATCGTTGTAGGTGAAACTATCAAATTTCATATAGGTAGTCATCAGGTTAAATTAGGAGTATTTTACCCAACTATTCAGAAGGAAAGGTTATTGTTTAATGCACACTTGCACAGGTATATATAGCGTAAAAGCTAACAACATTCAGTTGTCTAGGTAGATTCGAACTATCTGTTAAGAGAATTATGAGAATTTGTACCAATATTACGTGCCTATGTCTGCCTAGTGTCTTGATAGTTAAAACAAAACTAAAGAACTGTTTATTTCATAAGTACGTTACACATAAGATGAGACAACAATAGCATTACAATTGTAAAGAGCTTTGTAGTTGATTTAGCGGAGAAGGAGACATCTTTAACAGGAACGGTGTCAGGCATTTCATAGGAGAATATCTGAAATCATAAAATACTTTTAAAATCTAAGGTACGATTACAATCTGACAAGAATTTAGGAGTACGTAACAAAACTGTGTGAGATTTTAGTTGAGTGAGTTAGGTATTAGTTAGTTAACCAGAATCATTTACAATGTATTGTATTTAAGTTGCATAGATTGTCATTTACAAAATGCAGTAGTCAGGGCCCGTTTGTAGTAACTTCACTGGTAAATAACAAACACGTTCTACTAAGCGAACGTCATGCAAAGCATTTTGTAGAAACTAAACAAATTCTTGCTTTGTACGTATCTATTTTAATAGAGAGAAACAATGCGTGACCTTCAATTGTTAATTTCCACTAAGGTTCCAAAAGATAACTTATTAAAATGAACTATAAATAATAGATGAAAAACAAATTTCGCTATGTAATCACTTCATTTGAACAATTAATATAGTTAGAGCCATGATGAGCTGATTTAACTGTATTTGTACTGACAATTTAATACAACATAAGAGATTATTGTGTATAAAACTTAAACAGGAGAATTGAGTTAGCTGGTCATATTAATTGGTATCTAATTATCGTCAACAGTATTAGGGTCTTGAGAAGTTGCGAGGATGATAGACTGGAGTTTGGATACATACCAGGTTGCGGAGTTCTTCATTATTATTTTAGCGTTAGGACGGGAAATCTTTCTTAGCTTGGGTAGAGATGTTAAATGTTGCCATGTAGGTTTGTGTATATAGATAGATTCCAGACAAATTCTCAACAGGTGGTCCTGAAAAATGTTCATTAATTTCGTTAAAAATTGTAAGGCCTTTACCCAAGGTATAGTAGACGAATAGATGCATTTTATTAGATAGAATTTTGTTAATCTTGAGAGAGGTGTAGAGGTAATTACTTGTAAGAGACATATTTGGGTTAGTAAATAAGTAGGTAAAATTTGTTAACGTACCTCAGTTAAAGATTGAATGCGAAGCGTAATTGCTATGTAAAACAATAAAACCCGAGTTAGAATTCTTGACATCTTTTTGATATAGCGAATTTTATGTAGAGTTTTCAATTTTCCAGTTAGGTGATAGAACTTTTAACAAAATTAATTTAATATCGTATGTAAGCAAACTTAAACTCTATTTATAGATAATGACAGTCATAGGATGTCATAGACAATTTAATATATTTTTCGTTCGAGGATTTCACTCATTGATGGGCAGGCTAGAGCTATTAGTGATATACCGCCTAGTCAACTGTACTTTACTACAGGCTCTTCTTTAGGAGTTTTGTTGAGGTTAGATGAATGCTTTAAGGATGCTTAGTATTAAAATATAGGTACATATTTGTAAATAAGAGACTTAGTAGGTTAAACATTTAAGAGTTAAATTTTTGGGTTTTATTAGGTAAAGCAAAGTAGAATAAGCGAAAAGAGTATATAATTAGGGTTTATAATTGAGAGAAAATTTAGATTTGATATGATCGATTAAAGGATTTGGGAAAGTTGACGACGAAAGGTTTAGGATAAAAGGTGGCTGAAGAACGAGACACTGGATGTATGACCAAAGAAAGTAGGAGAAGAACTAGGAATAGGATGTATTCGGTTATGTCATGTTAGTCATGTTCGAATGGGGAAAATATGGTATGGTTGGGTTTTGGTAAAATGGTTTAGTTTCGATTTTAAAATTGTATACAGCTGTTTGTATGTGAAGCTGCGGACGTTTGTTAGCTATAATTTTCTACGTGTTATTATTTCTATGTATACTTTTCTAAGGCGATGCAGTAGACAGCAAGATTGTATGGTATTATTAGTTAAGAATTGAGCAATTATCTCGTGTAAACAGGAATGGTACAAGTAAATAATACTTTAAGGATAGTTAGATCAATTTGTAATATAAATAGTTCGTGGTCGAATATCTGCAAACCCTGATGTTAATCACTTTAGTTATTATACAAGGAATTTAAATGTTTAATTAGAAATAATCTGAGAGTGGTATGGGTGAAAAATGTGTGGGCTTAGAGACTTTAGCCTACCCGAGGAAGAAATACGAGAAAGAAAAGAAAAATTAAACAAGGAGATGTTCCGGAACACTAAAAGAGAGTTGTAGTTAATTTTAACATGACATGTAGTTTTGGAATGTTTTGTTTTTCTTAAGAAAAATGCGGGAACAATTTAAATTAATGAAAAATTAAAATTGCAAACTAAAATTTAAGTTATAATTGTGTAATTAATTAGAAAGTATGTAGGTATTGTACTAAGACATCCTAAACGTCTCCTTTTTGCAGTTGTTTCTTGGTTTTAAATTATTTCACAAAGCTTAAGTACATAGGTAGCCAGTTGAGTTAGCAGTCTAGATAAGGCAAATATAATAGGTAGTCTTCAGTTTAGATAGTAGTAATCTTAATTAATATTATAAAAGCGGAAGTAACTGAAATAAGAATAGACTTAGGACATTTTTAGAGTTCCGTACTCGAGGGGTGAAGTGGAACCTTATTGCTAGGGCTCCGTCTGTCTGTCCGTCTGTCATCAAGTAGATTCGAGAGCCGTGAAGGTTGGAAGGTTGAGGTCTTCGCGGATGATGTATTTCTGGTGACGGTAGAACAATAACAGGTACTAGGAAGTAGAATGGAATGGATTTTTTATAGGTGGCGATACGGAGCTGTTCGTGCGCGGGTTCGACTCTCGCTCGGCCATTTATGTTTAGTAAGGGAGTGTAAGATAGGCAGGAAAATCTTTGGAGGCGCCACGGAATTCATTTGGTTTTAAATATATGAATAGTTACAAAAATTAGCCGAATAACATTCAGTTATATGGTATTTATCTGTATTATTTAAGAACAAAAGACAGTTAAGTTTGACAAATTCCTCTATAAGTTTAATGTGGAAGTTTGTAGGTACATACGTATGGGTGTTTGTTTACTTTGGTTCGTGGGTTGTTAGAGCGGAATGTTAAAATGAAAAGTAGAGATGGGAAAATGTACCAATCTATTTCACAGTAGAGGTAAATTTTATTATGTAGTAGGTATTTTCTTAAGTTTGGACAGGCAAAACCGTGAGGTAACACTTGTGTTTCCTAACTAACTTTTCTGAGTATAGGGACGATTAGAGTATGTGTTGTGGTTAAGAGTAGTAAGTAGTTAATAAGTTTAAAAAAAAAAAAAAAAAAAAAAACTGTATGTCATATGATTATTAGAAAAATAAATAAATTATAAGGTGACTAAATATTTGAATCGGTATATTTAGGTAGAAATGTAATTTCAAATTAGGTTAAATTTTAATTCGACAAAGCAACACAATCGGCGCGAATGGTTACATGTTTGAGACGTTTGGGGTCGAGACATTGGGCTTTGCGGATCGGGAACTATCTAGCTCAACGTGTGAGCATTGCCATTCAACGTGGTAATGCCTCCGGCATGTTGGGTACGCTGTCAACTGGTAGTGGACTTGAGCATTTGGATTGTTTTTGGACTTTCAACAGTCTATGGACAGTCTAACTGTTTAAGCTTGTATTTTGTTTAGTTTTAAGGTATTTTAGAAAAGAGTAAATTCTATTTCAAGAAAGTCAACAACTAGTACACATATTGTACAGTTTTGTCGCGGAATTATTTATTTATTCTTTTTGTTTCAAGTTTGGCTCCGATAATCTTAGTTATTTTTGCCATCGGCAAATGTTTACAACCTAGGTGTCTTCAAATCGCGAATGAATCGGTTTCTTCTAGGTAGGCGTGCTCCATCGTGGACCGCGTCATTGTTTGGTGTCGGGCGAGTTGGTGGTCGAACGCAAACCTATTTATGTTAAAAAAAAAAAAAAAAAAAAAAAAAAATATATATATATATATATATATCAAAAGGACAATAATGATTAAAGGAGCAATGATTGTATTACCTTAGTTAACTAATATCCTTGTTCGAAATTTAGAGGTAAATTTTTAAATCGATAAAAAAAAAAAAAATCTTTTTTTTTTAACATTTCAGCATTCCGTTTGTTTATGAAGTATAAAAGATTTATGAAGTAGCGTTATTTTATGTTGTATATCTTAGATTTAGGTGAGTTTGAAAATGTTAGAGCAGTTTGTCATACAGTGTGAACCAGCTATAACTAAGTTAAGATTATATTAAATTAAGATAAAGGGGTCGATTTGTTATTCTGGTGTGATGAGTAGTTAAAAATTATAGAGAATGTTTGTGTTAATTTAGTTTCAATAATCATTGTTAAAATACATAATCTATAGGTATATGTATAAGGCAACGTGTGTATGTTCTCTGGAACGGCTGGGCCGATTTTAACGGGATTTTCACTGGCAAATACCTGATGTTTTAGGGAGTGAATTAGGCTGTTGTATCATCATCATCACTAATTATCTTTTATCGCCGTGCAATTGAAGTCGTGGGGCAAAGCAAGCTATCTGTAAATGATTTTTAGATTATTATAGATTGGGGGTCGGTGGAGATTAACTACTTATAGTTAATAAGTAAAACCGTCAGTTTTACATTTAAATTAGACTTTAGGATACTTTAAATTTTGTATTTTCTTTAATATAGGATACTAAATATTTTCTTAGAATTGTACAGATGTTAATTACTTGTAACAAAATGGGAACATACTAATGTCGTCATTTTGAAAGATTTCTTTTATGGTCTTTTTGTATAATGATTAACTTGTTACTTTGAGTTTTTATATGAAACTAAATAGTTTTGAGTACTCTTGTAAAATAAATTTTTGCATTATGAGTTTTTTAGATCGTAAAAGATTAGTAGGTAAATTGGTTAGTTGACTTATTTAGATGGTATAATATTTATATTTTTGACAAATCTTCTATTATGAGTATCTTTGTTATTATTAGGACCGTTGGTATATATTTTAGTATGATATTTGGTATTACCTTTTAATACTATTGAGAAATATTGAATTGTTTTAAGGACGTAAGGATCATAATTATTTTTAAATTATTATATTATGTTAGTATTGGTCAACTTTGGAGATTTATTGTATTTAATAGAAGAACTAAAATAATCTTTGTGAATGGAAGCAGGTCCTTTGAATAATTTTGAGGTTATGCAAATCAAGGGAGGGAGAATGTGCAAAATGTTTGTGTCAAATTTAATGAGTAGTGCTAGCTTCTTAAATCAGCGTGTAAGGCGTGTTAAAGTCGTGCGGTGCAAGAGATGAATGTTATACTCCGTTAATTTTAAAATAGTGAAAGATAGAATGAAATTGAGAGTGATATAGTGAGATTATGTAAGAGTTAAATTCTTTTAAAAGGGATTTAAGATGTTATCATTATTAAAATTTGAGACAGTTTTTCAGAATCTGGGTTTTAGCAAACATAACTACAATTGATCTTTTCGAAGGAGAAATTTGGTGTTAGGGTTAATTTATAATATCATCAACAAACGTTGATTTCGAAAAGGTCCTAACTCTACAAGAAGCTAATTGAAATCTTCCACACTTCACAATTTCCGACCATTAATAATAAGAAATTATCTTTTATTAGACTTTTAGTGGAATATAGCGTCTATACGGAATTTTTTCTTCTTCAACATTGGATTCGCCTGATTTTGGAAGGAGTGCGTAAACTTTGCTTTCTAGTGAATCAGGGAGTATTCACGTAGGAAAGGGAATTTACGTGGTTTCGCTAGGATTGAATTTGTCCCACAAACAAATTTTCTTTGCAAATGAAAGGGTTTACTGGGGAAGGGACAATTTTCTTTATGGTCAATGTATTAACAAACTGAAAGTCTGAGGGTTTTTGACGATTATTTTTGCGTTGGTTTAAAAACACTTTAACATATTGTAATAGGGAAACACACACATTCGTTTACTCATAATTTATTGTTAGAAAACGGATTTTGAAAAATTTAATTTTGCACTTGCAAATAAAGTAGAATGGTTAGAAAATATTTGTGAATTTAATTTATTATTGGAAAAATTTACTCCGATTAAGAAATAAGCATCTGCGTAATATTTTTGGGGTCGCTGTGACGGTTCAAAATGACCTCGTTGACATTCACAAATATTATGAAATTAAAGTATAGGTTTCTACAGTATTTATTTAAGACTGCGACTTGAGATTGTATAGTTTACCGGTTTAACTATTAACAATTAAATGATTGAGGGACATTATATAAATAACTTTGACTTGGAAAGTTATTGTCTCATACTTTATTGTAATAACAAAGTAACGGAACATATCCTTTACATTATACACATATCTAACTGTTTCTAAAGTATGAGTAATCCTTCAAAGGCACTCTTTTGTAATGTATTACATTCAGGATAAGTTTACCTTAATTAGTTCAGCTTACTGCTTACATTAGATTTCTATACTCAAGCAAAGAGAAATTCACTGAAGTATGACTCTTCCGGACAGCAGGCATCGTTCAGTCTTGACTTTGGGATCTGGGGACGAACTGGAGAAAAGACATCAATTGAATCTTCTCGGTGAAACGGAAATGTCCATGCAGCCTGGAAATTAAGAAGTTTAAGTATTACAATGGGAAAGATACCAATTCTATTTGTTTGATTATGCGCAGAGATCGGACACAACAAAAGTATTGGAGTAGTTGAAAATTGTGCTTAGAGGGAGATTTTATTATGAAAATATGTATTAACCAATATTTGAACAAGAGACAAGTATAAAAACAACTTTACGGTAACAATGAGCGAACATTGTCATTCTATGCACGGAAACTGAAGACATCTGGAGACTTATTGTTAATTGTAGCTGTATTTTAGTGATTTATTATTATGAAAGATGTACTGGTTGCTAGCTGACTAGCAAGACTTTGTTTTTGTCATGGTGTTAAGAAAGTATAGGTACATTTTCATCTAAATTACAAACTTTCTTTTCTTTATATTATTAACAGTAGAGATTTTAGTCTTACCTTATTTTGAAGTATTAAATATAGTCCTTTTGAAATATTTGATGTAAATCTTGCGGATTCCGACATGGTGTGTTGATATAAGCTTTTAACAATTGAAATGTAAAACTTAAATCCATTGTATTTCATAGCTCAAAGCTTTCAATTTCTGTATATAATTGGGTACATTTGAATCCAATTCAGAGTACCAGAGGTCCTTGATTAGCCTGGAAACCATAGGGATAAAATTAAACATTTAGAAAAACACTAAATTGGTTCGTAGACATAGTTTTGGGTTTCACTTAGATGTTGACATGGAGGTTAGTAATGATTTGACAATGAAATTACACAAACTCTGACAAAAGCGATGACTTTTTGGCTAAAATATGTTTACTAAAGATTATCTAATCCAAATGTAGTTTTATCAAATTGTTGTAGATTTGTATTGACGGTAATTTTACGACAAAAGCTCAAGTAAAAACACTAAAACTATCAAATTATGTTTGTTATTTTTTAAAACACACCGTTCACTCGTATTTAATAATATTACATGAAACTTACAGGATATAATCTCAAGTATTGCACAAAATCATTTAAAACAGATAACATGTCTAACTGAGTTCTTTCATTAATAGGTAGATAGGTACGTAACTACGTAGGTACTTAGCGGATGAGTCTCGAGAGTCGGGAACGTCCCGAAAGCGATTTTCGGAACTCTCGGGCGACTCCGGCGATTCCAGCGATTCCGTCTTCTCCGCGTATTCCGGCGTTTCGAGACGCATTTGAAGGAGGGGCGCGGGAAGGGAAGTATTATACCTATGAGTCGGGAACGTCCCGAAATGGGTTTTTCCAGCGATTCCGTCGACTCCGGCGATTCCAGCTTCTCCGCGTACTCCGGCGTTTCGAGCATTTCGAGACGCATTTGAGGAAAGGGTAGAGGGAGGAGAGGAAAAACTATATAAGGATCGTGTAGGCAGGCATCGTGATACTTGTTTACTACGGCACTCGGAGCGCGAAGGTGGGGTTTTTAGCTTTTGTTCCGCGGTTGTTCAATATGTTTTATTTTTACGCAGAAACTCTGTCCGACTGAAAATTAATTTCAATACATGTTGGCAGTGTTAAATAACTTCTAGTTTTGAGTAATCATTAGTGTTTAGAGCTCGGCTACAAGTGTCAGGGGCATTTTCCATGATATTGATTGGAAGTCGTTGCCTTGTATGTTTTTGAGCATAATGTAAATAAAATAGTAAAGTCACCTTTTTAATTAAAATATTGGACAATTGCGTTCGTCTTGACATGGTTTAAGACAGTGGTAGTTCCTGGATCTAAAACTCTTGTGGAGCTGTCATTAAGTAAAGTACCAGTTAGGGGGGGACTTGGGAACTTGAGACGAACCCAAGGTCGATTTTAGCCCTTAAATGAGGCATCGATACAGTCTTCAGATTATATGGATAAATCCAATTGAAATATGTGGTCAAGAATAGCCTCTGGAATCACCTTAACAGGTTTTGATACTAAATCCTAGCGGGCCCTTTGTTCATTTTGCGACAGTCTTGGACCCGATTTCAGTTACCATAATAAACTGTCCTTACGTTAGGGAAAGGATCACAAACTCAATCCCCAAGAGTTGTTTTGTTCGTTTTAGGACGAATAGCACTCTCGAGTTTGCCTTTGTAGGGTTTTCTAGGTAGGAACCAGTTAGGCGTTCGAGGGCTGGTAACCCATGTTAGGGTTCGCAAGCTATAGCCAGAGTTTCACATCGGACATGGAGCACCCCGATAAACTCTGTTGGTTAAGTTGGGTTTTTTTTTTGTGTATAGTTAAATATAGGACCCGCGTGTCCTTTGCTAAGCTTTGGTGTATTTTAGACTAGGGAGTTAGGGATTATGTGTAGGAAAGTAGGGAGATCTTGGAGTTCTAATTTGATCATGGAATGAGAACTTGTTAGAAAGCCAAGACATAGAACTTTAGTAGGGATTTTTATTTTCAGGTTGTTTAATTTAACTTTACTGGAATCAGTTCCAGTCAAAGAAGGTGTTTGATCTAGATCAATAGATATTTTTAGTTGGGTTTCATAGTTACAATTCATATTTGGTTAAATCTTTGTTTAACTGATCATTTAGTATCAATCTCAAATCTCACGTAAAGTCATTTAAGAATATAAAGGTTGCACCTACCTACTAAATGACTGACGCAATTTTATCTCTTAGTAATTTGAGATATGTTGTTCAATTAAGAAAATGATTAGAGTTGATTAACCATTTAAAATCTTTCAGTCTAAATATCTATTCAGCTATCTAATGGAGAGACTAACTCATAGCCAAGTAAATAATACTGGTAACTGATAGCCTCTTTTATTCGAGTCAATAACCCAGCTAAATTAATCTACTGATCTAATTCGGAAGTTGGTAAAACCCGAAATTATCTATAAGGACTATGTTCACGATACTATAAAGAGTTGGAAAGTGATTCAATTAATGTTCGAACAATATAAGATCATGAAACAAGCGTTTCCCATGAAGTTGTATTCAGACTTTGTTGACTTCTAAATTAAAAACTAGATAGTTTTTCAGTTGGCTATAGAAAGCTTAATTTTCTGTAAATAGGACTATGGGCCAAGCAATGCAGAGCCAGTCAAAGTTTCTACTAAAACAGGGAAACTAGACCTTCGACATAGATTTTATTTACTAGAAAGTTGTAAATTCTATTGTACATTTCTACTTACTCTATTTACCGAACTGAGTCTGGCTATGAACTTGGTATCAGACGTTTGTATTCTGTAATGAACTTACCTTTAACTAATTAATTACTTGCGGTCGCTTTCCTTCTTTTATTGTTTTGTTAAGAGTTAGTGAGGTGATGTTGATACGTTAAGAATTACGCTTGTGTACACCATATAGGACTACTTTTAAGGATAAGGTTTCTTTTAAGTTAGGATAGTTTAACGTAGGATTAGTTTAAGATAGGGAAGCACGTTATCTATTTATATATATTTATTTATATTGCCCGATAGAGTACCCCTGGGATTTATGAATTTAAGTCCTGTGGGTTCTCGCAAGTAAACAAATGGGCTCGCAAACAAATTGAAGGTATTCTACCTCACCAACCTGCCACTTCCACACTGGTAGTGAAAGTTAGATGACTCAGGAACAAACAGACATATTAGACTTTAGACTAGCCAAAAGATAATGTCCTCTTGTCCCTAATCCAAACTGTTTTCTCCCCCTAAATGTGGAAGAGGACCGTCCAAGTTCAAGGTTGAAGTCCATTTTTCCAAGCGAGAGGAGGGGCTTTGAAACAGCATAAGCTAGCCACATGGGAGAAAACTAAAACAATACAACTTAGTTTATTTAGTTTGCAACAAAAACGTTAAAATCAACTTATAAGAAATTGCCCTGTATAGATAACGTGTATCCTTATAGTTAGTCTGGTAGTAGTTTCAATCTAAGGTTACGGAACTAATTCAGTCGCAAAAAGGTACTCTTTAGGAACATAATAGCTTAATACTAGATTAATTTAAGTCTAGCATAATCTGTAGGTAAAGATCTTAACTAGTCAAATTTTGTATGAAGTCGTTAGAGCAGAAGTTAAAATAGGAATTCATCTCAATCTGTTTGGGTTATTATAGGTCACAACATAGGTCCTATCTAGACGATCACTTGGCCAATACAAAGTACTAGATTTAAGTTCAGGTAGATAAGTAACGGATAGCTGTCTTAATTTATTAAGATAGAACTTATAAATATTTCATTTTTAGGTTAGGATAGGATATCACAAAGTAGGTTTTAAGCAACCAATTTAAATTAAATAAAAGTTCATTTTAAAAATATAGGGGGGGGGGGTTACAAGACCATGGTGACCGAGCTGGTCAACTGCAGTACCACACTGACAGCGGTGAGCCTCACAGCACCTTGCACCCAAGCGTAAGCTGACAGCTAGACGAAATGCGGTTGGGTCTAAAATGTTACCGGTATTAAAAGAGGGCATGGCTTGCAACCAAAGTCCCGATTCCCAAACAGAGACTGCAAGAATACGAGCACGATCTGCAATACTAGAACACGTATCTAAGAGCGATTTCCGTGCTAGTTCGCAGATCGGCCGATCCCACAGACTCTGGGAAGACAACTTCCTGGGAAAATCGGTATTTGGACACGCCAGCCTCCAAGCATTCATTGCCTCTTTCGAATGAGAAACAACTACATCGGAAGGGCCTAAAGAGGGTGCAAGGATTTTTTCTATTAAATTATGAGTACTATGAAATGAGGACAAGAACGCCGGTAATGCAACACTTGAAATTTGGCGGATCCCTAAGCCTCCTAACCTTATCGGTAGTGAGGCTTGTGACCATGTCCTGTCATTCAAATCAACATTCAAAACCGATATTAGAGTTTCCTTTACGACATTGTCTAAGCTCGAAAGGAGCTCACCGTGTTTCCACAGTGGAGTACATCGTAAAGCGTACATAAATTTAGGAACAAACAAACAGTATCTGATAATTGTAAACGCCATATGGGCGTTTATTTTGAGTAACCTGTCAGAAGCACTCATAAAATTTTGAATTTTTTCTTCAACAAAAGGTGAAAAAGACTCATCTAATATCGGCGAACCCAAGAGTCGGAGAGAACACCTGTCTAATGATTTTATATTGGGAGCTAAATCATTGAATTTTTGAATAACCGACTCTTTATTCGGACATGAATCGCAAACAAAAAGTTCGCATTTTGAAAAATTTAGTTCCAAACCAATAAGACGAAATTCGTCTATGAGAATTTGCAAATCACTTAGAACAGTGTCTACGTCGCCTCCTATGGTTCCGTCATCCAAGTACCAAACATTAAGTTTGGACTGGAGACGTTGAATAATTGGGTGAATTGCTAGGCTGAAAATGGCGGGACCGAAAGGATCACCCTGTTGACAACCGACGGATGATAACAAAACATTGTTTTGGTATGTCAATTTGGTAGGACTGCCGTAGCATTGCCAGAGAAAATTGAAAAGGTCAGGAATTTTATCTTTTACTTGTGTCAACAGGGCACCGCGATCGACCGAATTAAAAGCGTTTTTGACATCCACCTTTAGCAGTACCTCACCGCAATTTTGATCGATAAAAGTTCGGACAGAATGAACAGCAGCCTCACATCCACCTCGCGAACCAAAACCAAGCTGTATCGGTTGGAAAAGGCTACTCAAAAGAGCGACCTTTTTTCTACAGCCTGCCTTGGCCGCGAGGCGTCGATATGTGGTGCCGACCGCAATAGGTCTGATACCACCGTCTTTTTTGACAAGTGCGCATAAATTAGCGCCATACAAAATTTCAATGACGTCATCACTGACCCGACCAGATAACATGAGATTTACCAAAGCTGTTAGGTCTCTTAAGAGGGTCTCACTGGCCTCACCACAACTAAAAGATAGAAGATCTTTTAGATGTTGAGGCGTCAGACCATCTAGGCCTCCAGCTGAGCCACTCTGAAAAGATGTGACAGCCGCTGCAATCTCCTGGCATGTGGTTTCAATAGCAACGTCATCTGGTTGTGGTGGATCAGGGAGGTGGAGATTTGCCGCTGCAGGTGGATGTTTGTCACGTAGTGACTGAACCGTAACTGGTGTAAAGGGAGCGATTGTGTCACTAGAGAACAAGACACGTGCGGCGCCTTTGATATCGCCATCACTAATTTTGTTCTCTACTATTTTAAAAGTAGCCGAAACGTCAGTTTTTTTGGAATTCAGCTTATTCCGATTTTTTGGCGGAATAACATTCACAAGGTCTAAAGGGTTCTCTTCCAATACTCTGTACTTTACGCAGTTTTCCTTTACTCTAGTAGTAAGGGATTTTTTGTTGAAAGGATCGAAATGTACGTAAAGCACACTGTAAGGAAAAGTGAGGAGATGTTCCCAGGCGTGCTTAGAATATATGGAAATTGCATTCCTTATTGCGGATGATAAACAAAGAGCAACCGAAACACGTGCACCACGCGGGATGCGTTTTAAAATCGGGAAAGAATTTTTATACGAGCTTAGAACCTCCCAAAAAGGTTTGGAAGGAGTAGCAGCACTCGTGGGACTGCTAGTCGGTACGTATGAGCCTGAGATTGGAGCCGAAAGATTAATAATTTTGTGGCACCTTGTATGGTGAATTTTGAGACCTTTTTGGCCTTTGAAATAACGGAAAAAAATATAAAAATTGACTTCATAAAAATGTCAGAACTGTACCAATTTGAAATTGACCACAAAATGGGACCACACGGAAAGCACCAGCTTTCAAATAAAAAAAGAATCATCAAAATCTGTTCATACAATCGTTAGTTCTGAGCTAACAAACATTTAAAAAATCAGTTGTGTTGAGAACCTCCTCCTTTTTGGAAGTCGGTTAAAAGGGGGCAACCAGTTTGCAAAAACACTTGTTAGCTGCATGATTTTTTTGCTAGTGAAAACATTTTATAATGACCGGAATGGCCTAGTTGGTAGCGCCACGCGAAGTCTCGGGTTCGATTCGCGGCCGGGCAGATAAATAATTAAATGATGAAATAATTTATTTAAGGTCCTCTTTTCTGACATTTTAGTACTCATAATTTTAGTTTGTCTACGTCCATGGTTACAATTTGAAATGGCAATGGGCAGGCCACATCGCTCGAAGAACTGATGACCGAAGAAAGGTTCTTGAGTGGAGACCACGTATCGGATGACGCAGCGTAGGTAGGCCTCCCACTAGATGGACCGACGACATTGTGAGGGTTGTGGGCAATGATCTCCTTTCGGCTTGGAATTGGGTATATATTATATGCATTACCCTGCATTATATTAAAGTTGCATATGGTAGAGCAAAACCATGGTGTTTACACACTCGTGCGTTTCGCTTCTTCTATTTTTGAGGTTTTTCTCATATTACTCATATTTTTCTCATAATGATGAGTACCTACAATGACCTCCTTTTGGCTTAGTAGTCTTTATGCGTAGCCTTGTATAAAATAACTATTTTATTAATAAAAAACATAACAACTTTTTTACGCAAATTATCAGATTTCGCAAACGGCACACGGCATTTTTTTTATAAATCTCAGTAACACACTATACACTGTTAGTCTGTTATACACTCATGCGTAACCATGTATAACTGACCAAAAATTTATTGGTGAGCGTTTATTATCATAAAATGGCCATAAAAAAATCACAGTCACTGTTTCCGATTCGGTGTGACTAATTTTTTGGACTTATCTTGATATCCCTCGTTGGCTTATCTCATTTTATAACTTCTACGTAATTTGACCTTAGAATACATTACATACTTCTGCCATGACTAACGCCTGACAAAGGTGTGAGATAGAACCGTTATAAAAGTATCAAATGCCAATTTATATTCAGGGGAGTTCTATAAAAAAGTGTACTTAAGAAACAAACACAGAGCCTTACTTTAAAACGTTACTCAACTTGATCTATGCTTAAAATTGCTCCGTCTCGTTATCGCGTGTGGCCATTGCCGTCAGTGAGAAGTTGAGAGAGTAATTTCAACAGTTGGCAGGACACATAGCACGCAGAACATGACCGATGGGGCCGAAAGGTTCTCGAATAGAGACCACGTTCCGGTAAGCGCAGTGTAGGATGTCCCACAAGATGGACAGACGACCTAAAAGAGACCGCAGGAAAATGCTGGATGCTGCTCGCTTCCAACCGGCCTTTTTGGAAATCGATTGGGGAGGTCTATATCCGACAGTGGACGTCCTATGGCTGAAATGATGATGATGCTATGGCATTCGCCGTCTCACTGAATGGTATATTAGCAGTGAAATGGGACAGGGCTGTCATAGTGGTCGAGTGATATACTGCTATGGCATTCGCCGTCCCACTGCGTGGTATGATGGAAGTGAAACGGGGACGCTGTTGTTATGGCATGTCCAAAATTTCCATAGAAGACATCATTGTCCAACATTGGTGAGAAGCTATCCGCGAACGTGTTAATCAACATACTAAAATATCCATACTTCCGGATATCCGGTTTTAGGTCAGGATTTTCCAAATTTTGATATGGTAACCCTACACACGTTAAACTCCTCTGTTTGCGTCGGTGGTTAGAAAGGCCCCACTGACAACCCAGGTCAGCATTCTGGCCAGGCCCCTCTTTCCCAGTGGGCACTCTGGGCACTTGCCCAGGGCCCCACCATCGATGGGGCCCCGAAGTTCCAAACAATAACCGATATTTATTACCGAAAAACATATTTATTTCGTAAAAGTCAAAGGATAATGACTGACCACAAAACCTACTTGCTTATTAGCTTTTGCACGCGCGAAGCTACTCTACTCTCGCCCGAAAATAGTGCTCTGTCAAGGCGATAGGGCCCCATTATCCTAATGTGCCCAGGGCCTTATAGGTTAAAGCCGGTCCTGATTCTGGCTAATTAGGAGAGCCGACTCCACCTAACGTGGGGAATAGAAAACGAAGCGGAAATAAGAAGGAATATTACAGGATTTTCGACAGTTTAAAATTTGAAAACTGTTGTTGACACTCAAAGAGAATAATAAAACTAGTTGATCGCGCATGAGTCACATTTTGCTTGTGTTGCGGGGGTGGAGGGGTATCATATGGTGCTTGTGATTGGAGAAAACAAGAGACACCCATTCAATTCGCGCCCAGGATTGGCCCGCACGAAAAAGATCCTGCTGAAAATGCAGTACCTTTTCATCACGGCGGGGTAAAGGATGTCAAGTGGTTATATCGTCATTACTGACACTAATGTGATTTAGCGCGATGCACGTTTGCCCGCGACAGTACATGGGGTATAAATCACTCGGAGAAATGCCGTAAATATTTCCCTGACGTGTCCCGGGCTAAACATGATTTATGCACAATTCCTTACACCTGAGACGTTACGACCGGTTTCCAAACTGACCAGCTATTCCTGGAACCACTAACAACTATTTAATGGGCATTCACGGGCTCACAACGGACGCCGGACGGGTCATATCAAATGAATTCATTTGTAGCATTGCGAAGTAAGATTCTTCTAACACATCGCACAAGCCGCCACCGCCTGAAAGCTCATCCAAATGTCAGATCTGTGGAAATCGCATACTGTGCGTTTTACTCGATCTTTTATGCTTCTCACCTGCAATAAAATGGTGAAATGAACTCACCATCCTGCGGCATTTCATGGGGTTCTACAAAAGGGCTGTTAATAAAATCTTCAAAGGTCGGCTATACGTATTATGCTCCTGATATTAGAGGTATCTTACGGCGACGGCGACCCCTTACCATCAGGCGTCCCGTTAGCTAGTTTGCCACCCATGGCATAAAAAATGGTTATCTACACTATCTACACTAATATTATAAAGAGGAAAGATTTGTATATGTTTGTAATGAATAGGCTCCGAAACTACTGAACCGATTTGAAAAATTCTTTCACTGTTGGGAAGCTACACTATCCCCGGGTGACATAGGCTATTATATTTTGTAGCGAGGCCGAAGGCCGAGCTTACACTCGTGCGAAGCCGGGGCGGACGGCTAGTCGATGATAAAGATGACGGTCAACCTCAGAGGAAATTATTCTTCTAGTTCCTATGAGTAATCATAAAATAAACGATTATTTTATCCGTTGGGTTATAAATTAAAAATTACATATATTTCACCACCTGATGATGTTGAGAGAAACCACTGAATCTGATTCACCTGATGATTCTCTGATGATAGATTCTATAATTTTTGAATGACAAGATTATTTAAAGCCAAAAAGTTTAAATTAATATTTCGAGAGAAATTGTTTGTACCGTTAATCGCAAGAACGTAAACTGCCCTGAATTCTGGCGCGCTCGTTAATACCTCTAACACTTTCTCACTCATTATAATGTCATGAGAGTAAGAATGGCCGATAATCTCGAGCGCACCAGAATACCTCCCTACTCCGAAATTACTGACGAAGCATTAGGGACGTATTCAGAGATATGGCAAGGGGTACGTTGAGTATATTTTTAGCCGAAAAAGGAGGGGGTTATCAAATGGAATGTATGTTTTTTTTTGTATGTTATGCGATTTTTCCACCAATTATGAATTGATATTGTTTTTTTGTTTGCTAGGTCGTACTTCAGACGTGGTCCGATATAAATTTTATTGAAATTGATTCGCCCATTTTGAAAATATATTCACAGAAGACGTTTTGTTTCCCTCCAGCAAAAGTTTTAATCTCTGTTTTACTCGTAAATTTTTCAACTTTTTGGTTAAGTTTGTAGGTAGTACGTATATTAAGATTTATGAATTTTCCTTTATTGGACATTATCTTATTGATTAATAGGCTTACGCTTGTCCGCCTCCTTGTGTCATGAGATCTACGACGGAGCACGCTTGCTTAGAAGGAACCGATTCACTTGAAGACAATCAAACAGACATTTAACTAATTGTTATCAATAAATAGGTACTGTAAACTACGAGATATATTTTTTCAACCCTCTTCTTGACCCTGGATACGCCCCTGTCAGGTCCTTCGTAAATAACTCGATTGCATAAGCAGAATTAAGGTCATCAAGGAGCAGGATAAATATTGCAATGTGACCTAAAAACTTAATGGGTTGTTTGTTTTCCTTTAAGACATTTTAAGAATTTTATTAGGTATGTGCTCAAAGCCTTAATAAAATTCCAGGAACGTATATTTTTCAGCAAAAGGAGCCTCTCGTCATACTTATGTATGCCTATTTCAAATCCCGCTTGATGGTTAGTGGATCGTTTTGTAGTGGTAGGACTCTTTTGCAGGGGTCCGCCTGGGTAATTACCACACGTTTGCCAGTTATTCAACCGCCAAGCAGTAGTGTGCAAACACTACTATGTTCCGGATTGAAGGGCAATGTTTCCAGCGAAATTACAGGGCACACAGAGATTTGACATCTTATATCTCGGAGTGACGAGCGCAGTGTATTGCCATCCAGGGTTTTGAACTGTTGAAGTTCAAAATTCTGAGTGGCGACGAGACTTCGCTTGTCTCGTCACCAAGTATCATAAAAAAACCGACACCTATGGACATTAGGGAAATAACCAAGGTTCGATTCCGAATTCCGAAAAGTCGGAACAATTGATTTACATCTCCGATTGCGACCTCAGTTCCGACATTTTTGAATCGTAGGTGCAAATAGAGATATACGAGGGGTGATCCAAAAGTAATGATAATCAATAATAAACACAATGAATAAAAAAAAATAAAAAAAATTCTCATCATAGTTTCCTAGGAAGTCTATACATTTAGTCCATCTCTTTTCTAAACCTAAAATTCCCTTAGAAAAAAAATCTTTAACTTGACTCTCAAAAAAGTCCTCAACCGCGGCCATCACGTCGCTATCATCGTCAAATTTCTTGCCTCGGAGGTGTTCCTTGAGTCGTGGAAAGAGATAGAAGTCACTGGGGGCTAGATCTGGTGAATAGGGGGGGTGTTCCACCAGCTCAAAGCCCGCTTCCTGAATGGCAGCCATGGCAATTGCAGCTTTGTGAACCGGTGCGTTGTCTTGATGGAACAGTACTCCAGCCCGCAGTTTGCCTCGCCTTTTCTCCTTAATAGCCTCCCGCAATCTTCTTATTTGTTCTGCATAGTAGGAGCCTGTAATAGTGGCCCCCTTTTCCAAGTAGTCCACCATGATTATTCCTTCAGCGTCCCAAAAAACAGACGCCATAACCTTCCCTGCTGAGTCAAGCTCAGCAGGGAAGGTTACTGAATTTCTTCGGCGTCGGTTCATCGGATCGTTTCTATGTCATCGATTGTTGTTTTGTTTCAGGATCAAAATGGTGGATCCAGGTCTCGTCCATGGTCACAAAAGGTGACAAAAAACTATCCTTGTCTGCCTTGAACTTTTCGAGATTTGCTCTTGACATGTCGACTCGTTTCTTCTTTTGCTCGTCGTTTAACATTTTCGGTACCCAACGCGCGGAGACCTTTCTCATATGCAATTCGTTTGCAAGGATTCTTTGAATGCTGCCATATGAGAGCCCTGTGACCTCAGCTACATGCCTGATAGTCACTCTTCGATCTTCCAATACAACTTCTTCAACTTTTTAAACTCCTTAGCCCAGCGTGCAACTGTGGAATATGGAGGAGAAGAGTCCCCTAATGTTTCCACCAAGTCGCTGTGTATGTCTTTGGTAGAAATTTTTTTCAAGCAGAGGTATTTAATGACAGCTCTGATTTCGTGTTTTTCCATTTTGATGTTCACTCCTTGACAGTCCGTATTCAAATGAATGTAACTCCCGGGAATCATGGCCTATTTATATGATTTTTTTTCCTGAACTAGTGGGTAACTGAGCAAGTGACTGATATTTTTTTTGGATTTTTGTGTGCACTAGAAATAACTGATTATCATTACTTTTGGATCACCCCTTAGCTGCTAAGCTTTTGTTTATTAAATACAACTTGCTACATTAGAAGTCACTTCGTTTGATTTAATTTACCTACTACTAGTCCCATTTAACTTAGTATATATAATACCTACTAGTAGTAAATTAAATATTTCATTTTTAATTATTTAAGATCAAAAATACAACGCCCAGGTATAGGTATAGGTTGGACAGATTGTTCAGTTAGGTAAATCCAATTTAGGCAAAGAGTTAGCCCGAAGAATCTAACTCGGGTGGGCAGCGTTCGGCAAAATTACATGACATCTTTTCGTCCAAGATACCATAGTGCTAAAGACAAGGGTCTTTGACCAGTGTGTGTGTGTTGCCAGTGATGATATATTAGTACTGGAACGTGGTCCTTATCAGGGGCGTATTTACCCCCTGGCAGGCTGTGAGGGGCGGTACAACTCGCACCTCACGTCCAGCTTTGTGCACCTTTCTTTTTGACTTTATATGATTGAGAATAATTAAAAAATTCATTATCATCTCAGCTGACGTCAACACACTACTGGCGTAATGCTACTGGATTTTATTTTATACCTAATAAAAAAAAAACGATAATTTATGGGGCGGCGAACCTTACAGGCCCAGGGCGCTGAATATTAAAATACGTCACTGGTCCTTATAGCTATTGGCCTTTTGGAAAAACTCAGAGTCACACAACAGACAATGGAGAGAGCTATGCTCGGAGTTTCTTTGCGCGATAGACTCCGGAACGTGCATGGATATTCACCGAAGAACCAGAGTCACCGACATAGCTATTAAAATTTGCAAATTGAAGTGGCAATGGGCAGGCCACATCGCTCGAAGGACCGATAACCGATAGGGAAGAAAGGTTCGTGAGTGAACCGGAAAACGCAGCGTATATATTTAGGCCTCCCACTAGATGGACCGACATAGTGAGAATCACGGGCATCCAATGGATGCAGATGGCAGGCTGTCGTTCAGTGTGGAAGTCAAAGGGGGAGGCCTATGTTCAGCAGTGGACTAAGAGAGGCTGATGATGATGACTGCAATTTTAATGGCAGAATAGTCTGAAGGCCATTATCAAATTAAAGTGGCGTCTGCTCCCAAACAGTTTTAATTGTTACCACAAACAATTATGGCTTCGTCTGACCTTAGCGGCGGAGAGCAAAGAGATTCCAGCTAGTGTGTAGTTCAGTCTAGGTCGTTAGTGTTATTTAGTACCTAATTTAAGCTTTAAACAGCTGGCCTAGGTTTATGTGTCATCAGCATCAAAGACTAAGTTATTTTTTTTATGGTTTTAAGCCTTTTTTTCGAGGGTAAATCTTCCAAAGATACCCGGCTGCATTGGGGTGCAGCCAGGTTATGTGGGATTATACCCACTAACCAAAGAACCAGGGTCACCGACATAGCTATTAAAATCTGCAAGTTGAAGTGGCAATGGGCAGGCTACATCGCTCGTAGAACTGATAACCGATGGGGAAGAAAGGTTCTTGAGTGGAGACCGCGAACCGGAAGATGCAGCGTAGGTAGACCTCCCACTAGATGGACCGATGACATTGTGAGAGTCGCGGGCATCCAGTGGATGCAGATGGTAGGATGTCATTCAGTGTGGAGTTTAAAGGGGGAGGCCTATGTTCAGCAGTGGACGTCTTTTGGCTGATGATGATGATGATACCAACTAAACCCCCCCGGTGACCAGCCTTAGTGCTTGACAAGAGGGCTCCGGGATCTGCAGAGGAACGCACCGGAGCCCTGTCGTTCTCGTTCAACGTTGTCATTCTCTCCCTGGGCACGCTTAAGTGGATGATCAGAGCCCCAACTTTGACCTTGCCGAGCCCAGAGGTCCCCTTTTAGTAGGCTCTTACTACAGGCAGGGGGTACCGGTGCCGAACTCTATTGCCCCGGCACCAGGGCCGTACCAGGGCAGGGCGTGGTTTTAAGCCTACGTCACACCTTATTTGATGTCAATTCGATCAGAGTCAGAGTTAGAATTGATTAGATTTATAACCAAGGTAAGGCACGCCACTCGGCCCAATCTTCGGCTTTTTGCTTCCAGTCACTGCCAGCTGTCTTACGAAGGTTATCACACCATCGTACTATCTGGGCGCGAGCGAGAGAACTGCGGTCGGGAAGAGCCTTCTCATACCTATAAGCAGTCTGCTCGTGTATGCTTTTTCAGATAATTATGCACATTTGCTGAACTGGAGCACTTTAATTTAGCATTTATTACCGTTGCGACCTCGTTTCGAGTGCCGAAATAAAAAGCCTGTGGACTAAATTGCAACGTTACGTACGAATAAAGTCACCGACCTAAACGTGCATTCGCGAGACACCTCTAAATAGTTATAAATAAATAAATATTTGGGACATTTTTGCACACACGGTCATCTGACTCCAAACTAAGCAAAGCTTGTAATATAGCTGCCAGAGTATGTACTTATATATTTTTAAATACATACTTAAATAGATATCAACACCCAGACATAGAACAAACACAATTGTTCATCACATAAATGTTTGCCCTAGGTGGGAATCGAACCCATGCCCATTGTGCACAGAAAGTTAGGTTCACTACCAAATGAGCCACCGGGGCTGTCATATCTAGCAACTGCTAATCGAAGCCATAAACTCGAGCTAAAAAATGATGACTGCTAAAAACTGAAGGAGGTAAACACGTATTGACATACCTATTACACACACACACTGACATACCTATTCTTAATTTCTTACTCTATATATATCTTATAGTTCTTCAAACGCACACTTCAATACTGAGTGGCACACAACTGCAAACGAAATAATCAAAATTTCATCAAATAGACGATCGAGGGGGGGGGGAGGGGTAAGTGCTACAGTTGAAACTGTAGGTATATAACACTTTAATTTATTTATTCCGCAACTAAAACACGCATGTATTACGGCGTGTTAAATTAACCTCTAAAAATTTGGACTATTCCTTAGGAAATAAAGGCCAACTTGACAGCCCCGTTAGCTCAGTTGGTAGTGTACCTGCCTTCTGCGCTTGGGGGCGTGGGTTCGATTCCCACCTAAGACAAACATTTATGTGATGAACATTTGTGTTTGTTCTATGTCTGCATGGGTGTTAATATTTATTTAAGTATGTATTTAAAATATATATATGTTTGTATATCAGACTCTGGCAGCCATATTACTAGCTTTGCTTAGTTTGAGGTCAGATGGCCATGTGTGCAATAATGTCCCAGATATTAATTTATTTATTTATTATATATTTACTTATGAGGTTAGAGTAACTCACCGCGTTATAGCGTGTTTGTAGTTATAGAATCAGGGCCCTGAAGCTGACACCTGCACTCAATATAATCATTCGTATAAATTCTTCGTATGAAAATCATGATATATTTTTAAGTTTCTGACATCTTGAACTGGAACATAACTTTTTCGGGTCGATTGAATCAGAATGAAATCGAGAAGCTCGTGCCAAACGCGGCAGGTAGGTATGTTTAACAATAACACTCGAAATTCCTTTGAATCCTTCAATTATAAATCCGAAAGTATGGATGTCTGTTAAAAATTTATGCAGAGTTTGTTTCGGTAGTTTAATTTGAGAAAATGTGCACCTATACCTACACCTATACCTGTACCCTTAGTACAAGATTTGATAGTTTTCGAAAACTTTTTTCGTTTTCGTTTTGATGCATACATTGCTGGGCTGAAAGTTATTCGAAACTATTTTTCATATTTGAGTGAAGCAACCTATACTGCCGATTACTACCGATTTTAGTTCATCCGCGTTTCCGCTAGAGGCGCTTTACTAAAATGTATGGGACAATACGGAAACGAAAAAAGTTTTCGAAAACTGTCAAATCTTGTACTAAGGGTACAGGAAGTTAGATCTGTACTTGGAGTGTTGACTACTCCTAGCACAGACCTAACCTAGGCTACTCCGCGATTATTAATAACTAGATAAGGGGGTGAACCCAAGGGGCAGCTCTCAAAATTATAAAAAACTTTGAGAGCTGCCGTATGCCGTAAACGCGTATGAAGCCAGGGTAGAAACCTAGGTTATTGAATATGATCGATTCTTATAGACGCCTACGCGTTACGGAAATATCCCATTTACCCATACAGTAGGTATATTGATTCGATACAGCTGCTGCAGACGGAAAGGAATTTATAAACTGAGGAAAATATTTGTGACGTTCTGTTTAGGAACGTCAATTTTGGTTGTCTGTGGTAAGCTGTCAGTTGCGCGTAAAAAGAAAATACACAAAAGGCCTTAGTACGAGCACTTGCGAAAAAGTTATCGTTACGTAAACGATAGCAAAATGTATGAAAAATTTAACAGCGCCTCTATCGGACTTGAATGGACACTGAATTTTTCATAAATTTTGCTATCGTTTACTTAACGATAACTTTTTCGCAAGTGCTCGTACCAAGGCCACTGTTTAGGAATTCAGAAGAAGGATTAAAGCATAGAAAGTATTGCTAATTTAGCATAAAAGAATATGTAAACATTCTTTACTTAAATGCCAAAATTGTTGTTACCTGAACGAAATAGATATATTTTTGACTGTACGGCGAATTGCAGGATTGTACCTACACTTTTTAATGTTGAGTGAAAACCACCAAACGGAAGACGCAGCGTAGGTAGGCCTCCCACTAGATCAGTGTTTTTCAACCTGTGGGTTGCTACCCCCTGGGTACACCCCTGGGGGGTTGCCAAGCCTCTATAAGGGGGTCGCGGAGGGACGCGAAGCCTTGGTAAAAAAATAATATAACAGAATAAAAAAAAAGTTTTACTAATAAAATATTAATTTAAGAGTAATTATTAAAAGAAAATATAAAAATATGGTTGTACGTATTTGATATCTACACTAATATTATAAAGAGGAAAGATTTGTACCTATTTTTGTATGTTTGTAATGAATAGGCTCCAAAACTATTGAACCGATTTGAAAAATTCTTTCACTGTTGGGAAGCTACACTATCCCCGGTTGACATAGGCTTTATTATATTTTGTAACGAGGCCGAAGGCCGAGCTTACACTCGTGCGAAGCCGGGGCGGACGGCTAGTTTGTAATATAATAAAATACAGATTATAAACTGTGGAGGGTAGGGGGTCATGAATTTTTTTTTTCATACTAATAGGGTCGCGTCGTGGAAAAGGTTGAAAAACAGTGCACTAGATGGACTGACGACATCGTGAGAGTCGCGGGCATCCAGTGGATGCAGATGACAGAGTATCGTTCAGTGTGGAGGTTAAAAGGGGAAGGCTTATGTTCAGCAGTGGACGTGTTTAGCTAATGATGATGATAATGAAGAATGTTTTTGAGTTTGTGGTAGCCCCTTGTTCAATCTACGAAGTCACGCGTGCCTCCTTTCCTCGAATCTCTGTGAAATGTTCAGCCTGTACCTACCTACGTGTATTAATATTGCATAGTTATTTTCTTCATATGTAGGTATACACCGCAAGTCTGCAGTCACCCAGCCAATAATACCGGCTACCTTTACGATCGGAGTCAATAGCTGAGCAAATACCTATATTTAGACCATGCACCAGTCATCTTGAATCTATCACTCTTGATGCCGGTCAAGTGTAAGCCGTTATAAATAAAACTATTCCTCACAGAGTGGCGAGGTCGAATTCCAAACCGCACGGCATGGGTTCAGATCCCAACAATGAACTGAGATGCATGGGTGAGGGAAAATCTCAAATCAGACAAGGGAGCAAAGAGTAGGATAACTATACCAAAAGGCAAGGGAGATACCTTTGCCTTTAGTTAGGGTTACCATCTGTCCGGGTTTCCCCGGATTTGTCCTAGTTTAGGGGGCATCCGAGGAGCGTCCGGGCGGGGCTTCTTTTGTAGTCGGGTTAAAAAAAAAGTCTTGGGCCGCCCGCGACACACGTACTGTGCCTGCACGCCGCGATTTTTACACTGACTATGTTTAAAAACCGTCCGGGTTGACATATCCGGGTTCTGGGCTCTAAAATTCGGGGTTTTCACGCGTCTGGTCCACAGACATATAATACCAAGCAGAACCAACAAGCCACAAAAATACTGATGCAAAATACACTACATATACATTACACGCAAACATTTGCAAAACGCGGGCCGGACTCAAGGACATTCTTTTATAATAGTGCTAACAGATACTATTAGATTGTATCTGAAAAGTAACGTCACAAAATTTACGACCCCTCCCTAGCCCTTGTCAGTCACACTTCGTCGACCCCTCCTCCCCTCCTCTTTATGTGATGGAATTTATGGATGTTCCCATTGGGTACCTATTAATATTCAAACACACCAGACCAAGTCAAATCATTTATTTTTGTATAAAACAATTTACCAGATGTGTCAAGTGGTTGCAGGATCTGAATTTGATGGAAATGAGGTATTCTGCAGTTCCCGCAGAACATTTTTGCCAGTAACACCTCTTTTTGTGGCTTTCTTTTCACTTGGTATGTTATCGCTCTGAAAATTATTACATGCAAGTTATACTTGTCGCACTGGGCAGCCAATTTTCTCGATTCAAATTCTTCAACCATGCGTTTCTCAACTCTTCATCCTTGGGAAAATCTAAAATGTAATAAAAATGTTTGTTACTTGACATATGTCTAAATAACCCTTTAATTACACTATCTAGATCACTACGTATATATATGACATGAACCACAATAGGTAGGTAGGTACTTTATTTACATTACTTAAGGAAAGCAGCTAGTAATTAATGAAAAAGGTTCATGTCATCATAATCACATCAAGCTGAATCATCTATTTTAATTATACTTCTGAAATACGAATTCTGATTCTGAAATAAATTCCCTGGACAATGTCTAAATACCGTAAACGTAAAACAATGATCGATACAATGAATTTTTAAAGAAAATAACTTATACTATTTTAATTAAACTACTGAAAGGAGTATTACATTCTCTTGGCTACTGAATACGTTCCCTGGACAATGTCTAAGTACCTCAAACGCCAAACAATGATCGAAACTACTTATTAACTTTTATTACACCCACCAAACTTGTACATTTATGAAATTGAAAGAAACACAACCTTCCCAAGCCTTCAAATTGTAAAGTTTATGAAAAATAACAAGAAAAAATAGCAATTCAAAATAATCTCTATTATAACACACGAAACTTACGTGTGAAACGTTATACCGGGTGGCATCTTATGAGATGAATTAAAACACATGAGGACATTGCACTTCACCATAGTATTTTCGTATCTTTTAAACCAAATATGTAAAAATAAATTTTATTTTAGGTAATTTTTGCAAGCCGTGGTTTTCGCTGTCAGCCTTCTGTCATTATATTGATGCTTACCAAAATGGTGACTTGGAACACCGTACCACA
The DNA here is from genome assembly GCA_949125355.1 of Agriopis leucophaearia. NCBI lineage: Eukaryota > Metazoa > Arthropoda > Insecta > Lepidoptera > Geometridae > Agriopis > Agriopis leucophaearia. Next base: position 9,568,586 of record OX421284.1, on the reverse strand, counting down.
TGCTCATTTTTTTCTATTATGTTGCAACGTTACGACAAAATGAGATACGAATATATGATTTTTGTGTAATCGAGAGAGATGCAAACATAACTGTTTTTGCGAATGTAGTTGTAAAAAACATGTTCAGTCTGTTTCTGTATTAAATGTCTGTGGTCTGGTCCTGGTTGCCAAATTTTAGAGATGGTTATCCTAACTTTAGTACAACAGGCCGGTGTCCTAATATTTAATTTATTACAAACTAGCGACTCGCCCCGGCTTCGCACGGGTGTAAGTTTTAATATATAAGTATATAAACCTTCCGAGAAAAATTATCTAACTGATGGTGAAATCGCATCAAAATCCGTTGCGTGGTTTAGGAGTTAGCGTATATACAGACAGACAGAAGCGGAGAGCAAGTTTATTTTATACTATGTAGAGATAAAGAGATGACAGGCTTTATATAATATAATACATAATAATATTTTTTTGTACAATACATTGAACGTACTGAAATAATTCTCGTAGTTTAGTTTACTAAAATACACGCTCTAAAATCACTAATCCTGAAGATCCTGTTAAGAATAATGGAACAAAGTATTTAAATTATTGCATTGTCATCGGTCCTTGATAAGTGTGCAAAGTTTCAAATAAAACCGACGTTTTGAAAGGGGTGATAATCACGTTCAAAGATTCCGTTTCATAGATACATACCAAGCTAATAAAAGCGTGTTAAATACAATGGAGAATCGTCAAAAAAAAATATCAGTTTGAAGACGAACTCCCGCAAAATACCGCCTGATTGAATCAACTATCTGAAAACATAATTTAAACTGGCTGATACATTTTTGAGGTTTAAGCGTTCAAAGTTTTTCATGGGGATACAAAGCACTGCACACTAAGATATTTTTACCTGTAGATAGGTTGTGACCGCCACCATATTGACTAGACGAATGCAAGGTACATTACCGTAATCGTTCCAGCCGTCTCTCAGTCACGCACTCAGAGTGTCCGGCAACACATCGCAGCAAAAATAATTGTAATAAAATGCCTTCCTGTGCCTTTATTAATCACACACGCACTGAGACAAGAAAAATGCTTTTATTTCACGCGTTTCTAAGTAGCGTATTTTTATTGTAACAGAATAGAATGCTGCTTTTAGTTAGTTTTTAAAGCAGTGTTGTTCACATATATCATCTCTATTATTACATTTCACTGACTGCACCTAACTTTGAACTTTTCGGCTAACCACCCGCATTCTTCAGCACACCCGCATTCCTGAAAGCATGAACATGGTGAATGTAACTACGCGCTGTAACGTCAGGAGTTCAATCAACAACCTTATCACGGTAAATATCCCGTTAATAATCATGTATCTGTAGTGAACAACCTTGTAGTTTAAAACAGTGTTGAACGGAAATTTCCCACGGGCTCTTGGAAAAATATTGTGGCCATGCAGCGCCTTAAGGACCTATTATAGCAGGTCACAGGCGGCTGAATGCCACAGATCTGCCACACTAGAATGAAGTAATTTATCTCAATACTCGGTCAAAGAATTTTAAAATCTGACAGTTACAACAACATTGTAACTGTTTGATAGCCCCGTTGGTCAAGTTGGTAATAAACCTGCCTTCTGCGCTTGGGGGCGTGGGTTCGATTCCCACCTAAGACAAACATTCATGTGATGAACTTTTTTGTGTTTGTTCTATTCTATATCTGGGTGTTCCTTCAGTGGGGTGTTCATCTATACTATATCTATACTAATATTATAAAGAGGAAAGATTTGATTGTTTGTTTGCATTGAATAGGCTCCGAAACTACTGAACCGATTTGAAAAATTCATTAACTGTTGGGAAGCTACACTATCCCCGGTGACATAAGCTATATTATATTTTGTAGCGAGGCTGAAGGCCGAGCTTACACCCGTGCGAAGCTGGGCCGGACGACTAGTATCTATTATAATAAGTATGTAATAAAAAATATTTATATGTATGTATATCAGTCTCTGGCAGCCATATTAGGTACAAGCTTTGCTTGATTTGGGGTCAGATGATCATGTGCGCAAAAATGTCCCGAATATGTATTTATTATTGTAAAAAGGTGTAAAAAGCTTATGAAAACATTTTCTTTCAACATCTTACTAGAACAGCCTACTTACCTACATATTTAACCCAGCAACAAATAAGTATTTTGAGTGCGTACCTACGTTCAGAAAGCAAAACCTAGCAAAAGGGATCGGAATTTATTTGCCTTTAGCATTTTACAATCTACTTATTGCATCTTTCAGAGCTAAAAACTTATAAAACCGAGTTTAGTATAAGTGAGTGTTTACAAAATAGTTATAAATGCTTTAAAAATAATTCAAATGTTAATGAGATTAAACACTTAGGTATAACGTATTTTTTCGCTTTTATTTTACAGTATTTTAATACGCTGGCTCGCTGTTTTCGGTTGGAAAATACCACAGAAGAGAAAATTTGAAATACCTAACATATGTGAGCAAGTGCGCGCTTACAGCAAAGATTGAAAGTACATAGGTACATTGATTGCTTCACAAATGGATAATGTTATACATCGTTTTTGGCATTCCACGCGCGCCCTCTGTTTGTTTCCTTACGTCACTATGAGTAAGCCAGGCCGATTCAACGTGTTTATTTTGGAAATCCAATTCCCTGGCGCCCAGAATGTGCTAAAACGACTGTAAGCTGACGAATTAGCACGAATTAGCATTATTTATCTGGATTAACAGATTTAATGTAAATGTTTATTGTGCTAACAATGGAAGTGTTTTAAACTTGTTTCTGGTAATGCAAAATAAGTGAGTAATAAGATATTCCAATAGTGTTATTGCTTAGCAATTGACTCACTGCGAACAAAAATGGAACCTGCGAAGGCTTCCATTCTTGTTCGCTTTGAATCGCCTACGTACGTATAGCATGTAGGTGATCTATTATAATTCTAGTAACGTTAACGTTTCAGATCGAGATCAATTTCTATTAGCGGCTAGTGAATCCCGGATGCGCTTTTTTGAAATATGTTATGTTTTTACTTTTTGGCTAAATATACAAACTGCATAATCAAGTCGATACAAAAAAAAACACTATAACAAGAAACTGTCAATGTCTGTCAGACTTCTTGTTTTTGTCAGTGTCACAAAAAAAAAACTCTGACATTACTACTTTGTGTCAAAGTGTTTTTTTTTTGTAGCAATTTTTGTCTGTTGTCAATGTCACACTGTCACATGTCTGATGTCACTTCAATTCAATAAATTCAAATAATTAATTCAATCAAAATGCAATGAACATACGATCGCGGCGACGAATAGTTTTTCGATTATTTATTAATTTTAACGTGACAAACATTATAAAATGTGTTCCAAACTGTGGAGTCGCTTCATTTCAATAATTTGAAGACAATAAATCCACTTTTATTTACCTATAAGTCAGCAAAAATCAGCAAATATGTTTAATTACAAATATCTCAGCCGCGAGCACCTCGAAGGGTTCGACAATTACAAGGTTAATACTCTATTTTTTGGTTTTTCTTAATATGTAACTATTTCTGCAGTTTTATGTAAATACGTTGAAGTTTTGATTCATTTTGGTACATGATTATACTCAGACATAACCTGTATGTTTATTGATTTTCCTTATTCATTTACGCAATATCACCGTAAACAGGAAATGTTCGAACTTGATGAAGAAACCCATGTATTATACTATATAAAGCTTCTTGTTATATAGCTCTTTTATTGTGACCATGGTCATATGTCATGGTGTATGTTTTACATATATGTACTGACCTATACTATAGAATTTTATTATTCTGGTCCTAAAAATATATCTGATGTTTGGCTTCACGTTTACCGCTAATACAATTTTGCACTTACGATTTACGATTGAATACATACAAAAATATCTGCTTTGATCGTCAAGGTTTATGGTTATGAAAATGGTGAATAAACTTTTCTATCTACTTTATTTATATACAGTGTAAACTCCATGTAACATCACTTGATTTAACGACTAACTCCCTAATGCGTCGAAATCACTTGGCTTTGGTTGGTTTAGCTTGGCTTCCATACAAATGCATCACATTAAAAACAGACTTCAAAATTAGTGAATACGCAATTTCGTTGACTTGGATGACATTGATATTTTTTTCCAGTTATTTTGATTTAAAAACCAAACTACTAAACCGATTTTGATGAAATTTACATGGGACCACCTCTGAAATATGGCCTACCAAACAAAAAAATAATCATCAAAATCAATTCATAATTGGCAGAGAAATCTGTGAACAAACATTTTTTGAAGTCTTTAAAAAGGAGGTTGCATTGTTTTAATTTTTCACTGGCAGATAGCTGATGTTATAAGGAGTAACTAAGACTTCTTTTATTCCGGATATAACGCGAGTCAAACTGTGGGCGCAGCTAGTAATATTATGAAGTTTGTGACTGTATGTTTGTTTGAGGAAATCTCCAGAACTACTGAACCAATACTAAAAAATGTCATAGATACAAAGCTACACTATCCATGAGTGTCATATACATACCATAGTTAATTGAACCTTAAGGTTATACGTTTCATGTTTGGCGGGAAATTCAAATTTCAAACAGTTTTTTTGTCCTTGTAGCTAGGCCGGGTAATTATTGTGAAATGACACAGTGTTTGCGAAAATTGTTGGTTGTTCTTTACATTATCATGTACAGTTATAAATCAGTAACTCACCATATTACTTACATTTGTCAATAAACTGATTGAAACAGCAAAAATTTGTTTATTGACAAATGTATGTAATAATCTGCATTATGGATAAATAGCTTAACGTGAGTTTGTAAAGAATAATAATCAATTTTCACAAACATCATGATCGTTTACAATAGCTAATCGGTCTAGCTACAAGAACCAAAAAAAAGTTGTTTGTTATTTGAATTTCCCGCCATATGTGAAACGTTTCACCTTAAGTATCATCCTTTATTATAAATAGTTTATTAAAACTTAAGTATTCAATTAGGACTTGCACCAATTACACTAATGAGACAATGTTACACAATATGGTAATGACATTAATAGAAATGAACACATTCAGACAAAATCTCCTTCCGATTGTAAGCAAATATGTCAAATCTAAATAATTATTTGTTACATATAAAGTAACATAACAGGGTTGTAAGAATAGAAACGTATCTCATGTCCTTGCCAGGTAAGAATGGAAACGTATCTCATGTCCTTGCCAGGTACGGCAAATGTTAGTTATTTTAATATATTATTAGTATCTTTTTGATCTGCTCTTTTTTGCCATCGAGAATAGAGTTAAGGACTGCAATATCGGGGACTTGGAGTGAGATACTGTAATGAATAATGTTGTATTGCTTTTTATTTCAGTACATGGCGATAGACACAAGCCCCTTGAGCGTCAATGTTATGCATCCTTTTTGGAACAAGGTGGTAGAGGTCAGTATACTTAAACTCTGTTTTCATAAGATAGCCACCATCGCCGTCATAGGTACCGTCATTGAGCACCCGTAAATTAGCGGTTCGATCAATCGAGGGTCCTTTCTCTCTCCAGTTGGAGAGGTGGGAATCAGTTTCAAAATAGATCACTTTTTCTGCTGTGGTTGGCCTCTGGGGGATCACTGTCCCCAGGGAACTTGAGGGACGAGTGCCCGCCCGGTACTATCCGACCAGGCGTCGTTTCAGCGCCCTCTGTAGATCTATGTCCAATGGGACGGTTGAGGGGCGAATGACCGGCCGGTGCTATATGACCGGCAGCGCTCAAGCGGCTCCCTTAGACCGGTTAGGGTCTGAGTTTGGAGTCGTGTGGTCGTTTTTTTTTTTAATTCTGTTTTAGGCTTGCGTTTTACCGCCAACTCGCCTGATGTTAAGCGCGATGCCGTATACGATGGAGCACGCTTGCCCATAAGAAACCGATTCACTCGAGATTTGAAGACACCCAGATTGTAACCATCGGGGAACACCCATTCCGGCAGCGCATTCCACAGACTAGCAGTTCGCACAATAAAAGTAGAATCAAAGCGCTTCGTACGGGTTTTCGGAATATCAACCATGAAGCGGTGTCGATTTTTCGTTCCCGCTCTGGCAGTCCGATAGAAAAATGGGGAGGAGGGAATTAGATCATGCAGATCTGATGCACACTCCCCGAAATGTATCCGATAAAAAACTGGTAGACTAGCAACTTTACGCCGATGCTCAAGACTAAGAAGTTTAGTCTGAACCAGAGATTCATTGCTGATGAGCCTCTTGGCGTGCCTCTCAATAGACTCCAACGCCCCAAGCGGGTGACTTGGTGGGTCTCATTGGTGCTGAAATCACTAGAACATTGTCTATGTAAACAAAATGGCGCGGTTTCTTAGAGAGCGGTATTTGACACCGTAATGTCAAAAAGTGGTGCTATCATTTGCATGACGGTTATTGCGTTCGGTACCTGGCAGCTTTGCCTGAGACTAAAAATGCCCTGAAACCCTAAATGATACTAAAATGCCCCAAAAATTCTCGTGCATAGCGCAAAGTCTGTGTCCTTCACCAAACTTACTTCATTTCCTTTAAATCACAGCTAAAGTAAAGAGAGATAAGCTATTTTTATTGCTTGATGATAACATGCATTGCTATCAGAACTCTTCATTATATCGACCTTATTTTTAAGCCTTTCAGTTCTGCTCGTATTTGCAGTCAAAAATAAACATCGTACGATTTCCTTATCAAACTTGACGTCACTCATTTTGTAGGAAAATATTGAACTTTATACCTTCTGGATAAAAGTAAAATTTCAGAAGAAACATTTTAATAAAATTTTCTGGCTCTATTTAGAGTTCTAAGGAATTTTTTTGTACACAGAATAATGAGTTCTATGCCTAGAGTTTTTGTTAAATAAAATTGGTTTTACACACACACAGTTTTAGTAACTACAGTATAATAATGCTGTCATAGACGCATTCATTCATGACCTAGATACAATAACCGTATAAAAAGAAAGCATAAGGTAGAATTGTACAACAAACTAACTGTAGGTTGTTTGTTTGCAAGAAAATGTTAGATAACTCCCAGACAAGAGTACAGAGTCTCACAGGGCTATACATACATGACGTAAGGTGTGGCCCACATGGGCCACCACCTACGATTGAGGGGCCTCACCCTACCCTGTATGGTGACCTATACTGCGCTAGCGCATTACTGCGAAAGATTTATTATTTAAATAAAAACTGAGTGTGTAATTTAAAAAACAATATGCTCACGAAAAGACATAAAATAAAAAATATCTGGGACATTTTAATTTTTTTTTTGCACACATGGTCATCTGACCCAAAACTAAGCAAAGCTTGTAATATGGCTGTAAACTGCGAAAGATTTATTATTTAAATAAAAACTGAGTGTGTAATTTAAAAAAATATATGCTCACGAAAAGACATAAAATAAAAAATATCTGGGACATAAATTTTTTTTTTTTGCACACACGGTCATCTGACCCAAAACTAAGCAAAGCTTGTAATATGGCTGCCAGAGACTGATATACGTACATATATATTTTCAACATGTGAATGTCGAGGCCATCTAGCTCCTTGACACAAACATTGTAAGAAGACTTAAGAAAACAAACATTCATGACAATAACAACATTCTTATAGTCTAAGATCCGGCTGCTGAATTACTTCGGTCATCGAGTTTTTGGTTAAAACCAATTTTTTACGCTTTTTTATTATTTATATTTTTTATAATAAGGAGAATATATATCAACCAATCAAAATGTGGCCGCTAGTATTTTTAATTAAATTATTGTTAATTAATTTATGGGAACAAACATTGCAACAATATACAATATAGCTACTTTACAGCAATATAAGAAAAAAATTGCTTTAATTTGATATATAAATGATAAATATCATGACCGTAAAATTGTACCAAAATCTTACCTGTTTACACATGGCTGCGAAGAGGTGCGGCCGTTGTTTTTCAGTGTCTATATTGCCGTGAAGTGGATGATATTTTATTTAAAAACCAAGTGATTTTTTTTTCTTCCCATAAATTAATTAATAATAATTTAATAAAAAATACAAGCAGCCACATTTTGATTGGCACCCTGGTTGATATATATACTCGTAATCATAAATATGCGTAAAAATTTGGTTTCAAGCAAAATCTCGATGACCAAAGTAATTCTGCAGCCGGATCTCGTACTATTACATGTTCTGTGAAAATTTCAACTGGCTATCTATTACGGTACGAAATATACAGCCGTTTAAAAGAAGAACGGACAGATGAACACCAGGAGAGACAGACAGACATTCTAGTCTTAGTAATAGGGTCCCGTTTTTATCCTTTGGATATGGAACCCTGTAAAGTATATTGTTAAATTAATAATTATCTGTTTTCAGCTTGTTCCAAGATGGGTGGCGCCCAACGTGTTAACATTCGGCGGGTTCCTACTAGTGGTCCTAGACTTTCTCCTACTATCGTACTATGACTACTCATACTATGCGGCCAGCGCTTCATCTTACAACGAGACGGGGGCTCCTGTGAACGGTTTAGGGCATTCCGGGTCCATACCGCAGTCCCTGTGGTACCTCATCGGTGTACTGCTATTTTTGGCATATACATTGGGTAAGTCTTTTTTAACCGACTTCCAAAAAGGAGAAGGTTCTCAATTCGAGAGTTTTATTTTATTTTTATGTTTGTTACCTTAGAACTTTCGACTGGGTGAACTGATTTTGATGATACTTTTTTATTTGAAAGCTGGTGCTTTCCGTGTGGTCCCATTTCAATTTGGTCTAGTTCTGTCATTTTTATGAAGTCGGTTTTTTATATTGACAATTATTACAAAAAAAAATATCTACTAACTCGAGCTAATCATAATCATAAATCATTTATTTGGCGAAAGAGTTATAAAAACATTGGAATAATAAACTGGAATATAAATAATCAAATTTGCCACAAACAAATAGTGAGCTTCAGATCCCTAAACTAAGCTGCATATTGTGCTTCAGAAATCCGTGCTCCCCCTGCTAGCTGGTCTCGATAGATCAGCACGTCCAGTTAGGTTACTATAATTATATTGTTGTTAGAGCAATGAACGCTCTTGACGTAGCTCACCTAGCAGGTCTGAATAGATCAGCAATGTTAAGCACGTCCAGTTAGGTTACTATAATTATATTGTTAGAGCAATGAACACTCCTGTCGTAGCTCAACTAGCTGGTCTGAATAGATCAGCAATGTTAAGCACGTCCAGTAAGGTTACTATAATTATATTGTTAGAGCAATGAACACTCCTGTCGTAGCTCAACTAGCTGGTCTAAATAGATCAGCAATGTTAAGCACGTCCAGTTAGGTTACTATAATTATATTGTTAGAGCAATGAACACTCCTGTCGTAGCTCAACTAGCCGATCTTAATAGATCAGAAATGTTAAGCATGTTCAGTTAAGTTACTATAATTATATTTTGTTGTCAGAGCAATGAACGCTTCTGGCGTATATGTATAGGCCACTTGCAGACATAGCTTGCAATTGTAAATACAAAACAAACAAGTAACTAAACAGTAGGTACTTTGCTCAAATTGCTTTGTTAAAATCTGCAAGTTGAAGTGGCAATGGGCAGGCCACATCGCTCGAACCGATAACTGATAGGGAAACAACGACCACGAACCGGAAGACGCAGCGTCGGTAGGCCTTCCACTAGATGAACCGAACACATTATGAGAGTCGCGGGCATGCAGTGGATGCAGATGGCAGGATGTCTTTTAGTGTGGAGGTTAAAGGGGGAGGCCTATGTTCAGCAGTGGACGTCTTCTGCCTGATGATGATGAGGTACTTTGCTTTATAACTTGCAGATGGTATTGACGGGAAGCAGGCCCGCCGCACGCAAACCTCGGGCCCGCTAGGCGAGCTGTTTGACCATGGTCTGGACTCCTACACTGTGTTCTTCATACCGGCCTGCCTCTACTGCATATTTGGACGGCTGGACTTTTCTATCCCGCCTATAAGGTGAGCTGGACTTCTCTATCGCGCCTATAAGGTAACCTGGACTTCTCTATCCCGTCTATAAGGTAACCTGGACTTCTGTATCCCTCCTATAAGGTAACCTGGACTTCTCTAACCCGCCTATAAGGTGAGCTGGACTTCTCTATCCCTTCTATAAGGTAACCTGGACTTCTGTATCCCTCCTATAAGGTAACCTGGACTTCTCTAACCCGCCTATAAGGTGAGCTGGACTTCTATATCCCTTCTATAAGGTGAGCTGGACTTCTCTATCCCTATTATAAGGTAACCTGGACTTCTCTATCCCGCCTATAAGGTAACCCGGACTTCTCTATCTCGCCTATAAGGTGAGCTGGACTTCTCTATCCCGCCTATAAGGTAACCTGGACTTCTTTATCCCGTCTATAAGGTAACCTGGACTTCCCTATCCCGCCTATAAAAAAGTCTGCTGCATATTGTTTTGTGTCTCTCTTTTGAAAGTTTATTAATAAATAGTCACCGAAGATAGAACTACAACTTTAATTCATCTTAACATGATGACACAAACAAGCGCACGTTCAGTTCGTATGAATTCACAGGTCTTTTTAACAGACTTCCAAAAAGGAGGAGGTCTCAATTCGACTGTTTTTTTAAAATGTTTGTTACCTCAGAACTTTCGACTGGGTGAACCGATTTTGATGTTTATTTTATTTGAATGCTGGTGCTTCCCATGTGGTCCCATTTCAATTTGGTCTAGTTCTACTGTTTTATTTTTTTACAATGTTGCAATTAAAAAGTCATTTCCACACAATAAATATTATGAGAGACATCTGTGGGAACACATCAGTACTAAATCAGGCATGCTCTCTCTAACCGATAGTGCCTAATTAATGCACGCGCTATGGGATAGAGGGTGCATATTTGGTCCAGTTCTGAAAATTTTATGAAGTCGTTTTTTTATATTGATAATTATGATTGAGAAACTGTTGTTTGTTTCAGAATTTACTATGTGATGTGGAATCTCCTACTTAACTTTTATCTTAGTCATTGGGAAAAGTATAACACTGGAGTTTTGTTCCTACCGTGGGGTTACGACTTCAGCATGTGGGTAAGTAACAATGAAAGAAAGAAAAGTAAAATTTCATTACTCATACTCGGAAAGTAGGTCTGAAGTAGCCTGAGGAGCGGGTTGAAAGTAATACATTTCATCCCTAGAGAATAGAGAATCAATTTCAACTGACAGTGACAGACACTCAAATTATACAAATAAAACTAGTTCTATTTTCACATTTGTATTGAACCATGTTCCAACTTTTTTTTTTCTCCTCTGAGGATTATGGTCCCGCACTTCTCGTGCATTTGCCACATATTTTCTTTAGTCGGTTCATGTTTTTATTTTTAGTTTCCTTGTATTCGTAATGAAAAGCACATTGTTTACCTTGGGGTTAAAGACTTTCACTTGTACTATTGTACAAGTGAATGTTGTTGTGTTGTATTGTTGTTATTATATGTTATGTACTATTTCAATCATACCCACTTCAAATGTTAGATTTTTTACGTACGAATAATAATCAATAGAAAAAATCGACTTCATAAAAATGTCAGAACTGGACTAAATATGCGCCCTCTATCCCATAGCGCGTGCATTAATTAAGCGCTATCGGTTTTAGAGAGCGCATGCCTGATTTAGTACTGAGGTGTTCCGACAGATGTCTCGGACTAAATTTGTTCGTTACCTCAGAACTTTCGACTGGGTGAACCGATTTTGATGATTCTTTTTTTATTTGAAAGCTGGTGCTTCCCATGTGGTCCCATTTCAATTTGGTTTAGTTCTGACATTTTTATGAAGTCTGTTATTAAGGTTCCGTACCCAAAGGGTAAAACGGGACCCTATTACTAAGACTCCGCTGTCCGTCTGTCACCAGGCTGTATCACATGAACCGTGATAGTTAGACAGTAAAAATTTTCACATATGATGTATTTCTGATGCCGCTATAACAACAAATACTAAAAAACAGAATAATATAAATATTTAAGGGGGGCACCCATACCACAAACGTGATTTTTTTTGCTCGTTTTTGCTCGATATTAATAACTGCAACAGGTAGACGCTTAAAATATTCACAGAAGATTGAGTTATACGATATTATTTACTATAAAAATTAATATTTAAGGGGGCTCCCATACAATAAACGTGGTTTTTTTTGCCGTTTTGTACGGAACCGTTCGTGCGCGAGTCCGACTCGCACTTGGCCGATTATTTATATTGCTAGTTATTGTTTAGAAAGGACATTGAGTGGCTGTCAGACACCCAAACTCATCACTCACCGGCTGCCCCGGTGGCTCAGTTGGTAGTGAACCTAACTTCTGTGCTTGGGGATGTGGGTTCGATCCCCATCTAGGACAAACATTTGTGTGTTGAACATTTGTGTTTGTTCTATGTCTGGGTGTTAATATCTATTTATGTATGTATTTAAAAATATATATGTACGTATATCAGTCTCTGGCAGCCATATTACAAGCTTTGCTTAGTTTGGGGTCAGATGATCGTGTGTGCAAAAATGTCCCAGATATTTATTTATTATTTATTCATAACAAAATTGTTGCCTGCAGGCGTCAACTATCCTGTTTTTATGGACTGGTGCCAACGGTACAGCATACTACAAGCAGTACGTGTTTGGCGGCTACACCGTCGCCAATCTCTTCGAATGGCTCATTTATGCGACAGGAGTTGCAACTAACTTGCCTGTGGCTATTTACAACGTTTACAAGTAAGTATATAATATAGCCTAATTATTTCAATAAGCGCAGCGTAGGACGTCCACCCACAAAATGGACAGACAACCTAAAGAGACCGCAGGAAAACGCTGGAAGATCAATGAGGGAAGCCTATGTCCAGTAGTGGACGTCCTATGGCTGAAATTATGATGATGACATTATTTCATGGCTCTTCAAAGCAAGTACAAAGACGTCATGGCATTACTTTTTCTGCATAGCAAATACAAATACAAGATGGCATTACTTTTTCTGCACAGCAAATACAAAGACGAGATGACATAACTTTTTCTGGACAGCAAATACGAGATAGCATAACTTTTCCTACGAAGCAAATACAAAGACGAAATAGCACAACTTTTTCTATGAAGCAAATACAAAGACGAGATAGCATAACTTTTTCTACGAAGCATATACAAAGACGAGATGACATAACTTTTTCTGGACAGCAAATACGAGATAGCATAACTTTTCCTACGAAGCATATACAAAGACGAGATAGCATAAATTTTTCTACGAAGCAAATACAAAGACGAGATAGCATAACTTTTTCTACGAAGCAAATACAAAGACGAGATAGCATAACTTTTTCTACGAAGCAAATACAAAGACGAGATAGCATAACTTTTTCTGCACAGCAAATACAAATATTTCAACAATTGAAAAATCCTAGAGGAAAGAATAAAAACCCCTTTTTAATTTTCAGATCATACAAGCTACGCACAGGCAAGATGCGTACGCCGTTAGAAGCGATGCGCCCTCTGTGGTCGTTCCTGCAAATATTCGTCATATGTTCTATATGGGTGCACAAATCTACCTCACTGCCCGACTATGATCTTCGAGCGCTGTTTCTGTTACAAGGAACATTGTTCAGCAATGTCGCGGTTAGTACCATTTTTATTCTAGCTGCTTCTCGCGGTGTCAACAACATTAACTTGGTGAAATAGGGGTGGAATAGCCCAACCAGTGACCCGAGAAAAAACTACTTTTAACCCCTCACTTCGCTCCCGTTTGAATCCCTCGCTACGATCGTAATTCTATTCTAGGATCCTTCGCTACGCTCTGGATTCAAAAAAGTTTTTTTTTTTATGATACTGAGTGACGAGACGGCGAAGTCGCTCACCTGATGGCTCTTCACGCTTGCCCATAACAGCGCAACGCCACTCAGCTAATGATTCTATGATTTTGCTCCCTTGTCATACAATCTACTAATACTAGTTATAGTACTATAATAAAACAGAAGTGGGTATAGTTTTTACTTACTTACTTTTATAGGTTTGCCGTTGAATCATCCGTTTTTGCGGGTAGTCTTCTAATAGTACTATAATTATGTATAGCTTTAGGAATTATAAATATATCGAAATAGAATTAAATGAATCGAAAAGAATTAAAAAATTACTTAACAAATAATGCATGCTAATGTTTTTATAGGTTGAGGAAATAAAAAGCTATTTTATTTATTTATTATTTGGTGGGTATGAGAATAGGTCGTAAAGTATTTTTCATCATCATGCGGGCGAAACCGCAGGGCGCAGCCAGTAAATATATAAACTGAATTGCTTAGTTATATTTCTCATTATCACCCCCACCTCTCCCAGGGCACGTTACTTAGATCCTCTAATTTCTGTTTTTGTTCCAGTGCCGGTTAATAGTGAGCCAGATGAGCAACCAACGCTGTGACGTCACCAACTGGCTCGTGTATCCACTCTCCCTGTGCGCGTTACTCTCTCTCTCGCTGCCGCAGTACGAGGCGCACGCGCTGTACGCCATCACGCTGCTGAGCGTACTGGCGCACGTACACTACGGGGGCTGTGTGGTGAGTTGATTCAACCAACGCTGTGACGTCACCAACTCGCTCGCAAACAGGCTAGTTGACTGGTGTTTCATTTATCACAAAGAACAGTCTTAGCGAAGGATATAATTAAATACATTACATATACTAAAAAGTTTTTGGTTGGGATTGAAAGCAGATGCTCTGTCCCTTTTCTGCAAATCGTGTGTTAGTATAGCATTTATTTTGTATGGCTCGCGCAAGGCTTGACGTCATCACTTCCTATAGTGCACTCTCTGTCCAGCATAAAATTAATTTTTGAGCAATTTTTTATTTTATTTCGTTGCCGCTCTGTTTATGATCAGCTTTTTTTATGAGCTAATAAAAAATAAATAGGACACGTCTATTCTGTCATTTCAAACTTCAAAATCCATATGAGTGTTTTTAACTGTTTTTTTTTTGTCACAGGTACGTCAAATGTGCGACCACTTCAGAATAAGATGTTTCCACATAAAGCAGCGTACCGATTGACTCTTAGATGACAATGCGTGCTAAGTAACATAACATTAACATGAGTGTACACTGTGACATTGTAACATGACACATGATTCATTTTGATGCAACATGAACTTGATTCGTGTTGATGTAACATGAACTGTATTCTTATTGAAGTAACATTAACTTGATTCATGTTGATGTAAGATGAACTTGGTTAATGAAGTAACAGTTCACTTGATTCATGTTGATTTAACGTGAACTTGATTCATGTTGAAGTGACATGACACATGATTCGTGTTAATTTAACATGAACTTGATTCGTGTTGAAGTAACATGATACTTGTCTTGATTCATGTTGAAGTAACATGAACTTGATCCATGATTCATGTGACACATTATTCATTTTGCACTATGTTGATAAAAAATGTATGACTGATAGGCTAGACGGTTGACCGCACCTCGTCGGTTAAGAAATCTAACATGTCACATGGCCTACAAACAAGGTATATAAGAAAAATTTACTTTCATAGAATGCCTGTTACAAAGTGACCACAACTGGTTGAAATCAACATATATCTCACTCTCTTCCTTTCTCATTTTTATTTGCTATCTGTTTCTCTTTGTCTCTATACCTCCAAACTCGTTGGCCACGCCCACTCTGTATGTGACAGGGAAGAAACGGGGGGAGGTAGCAAAACGAGAGAGAATTATTGAATTTTGGGGTGACAGCCCCGTTAGCTCAGTTGGTAGTGTACCTGCCTTCTGCGCTTGGGGGCGTGGATTCGATTCCCACCAAGGACAAATATTTGTGTGATGAACATTTGTCTTTATTCTATGTCTGGGTGTTAATATCTATTTAAGTATGTATTTAAAAATATGTGTGTATAGTATACCAATCTCTAGCAGCCATATTACAAGCTTTGCTTAGTTTGGGGTCAGATGACCATGTGTACCAGATATTTATTTATTTAATTAAACTACCCCTATACTACGGACTGTTCTACCCCTATTTCACCAGGTGTCCAGGTGTTGTGGCATTGAAGACACCGACCGAAACTACTGAAACCGTTATTTCCATGTAAATGTCACAAAGAACCTGGACCCGGGTATGTCCTAAAACTGCGACCAGAACCACCGGAGGATGGGCAGCAGCGTCCTAATAGTACACGGTGAACGTACTGCGATCCCCAAGCCGCCTGCCAAGCGTGGGGATTATGGCAACACCCCTCTCTATGAGGGAGGCCTTGTCCAACAGTGGACGTTAATTGGCTGATGATGTGTGATGTGTGTCACAAAGAAATTACGGTTTCTGTAGTAACGTAATTCTGTATACCTTGTTCGCAGTACTTGCTTCAAAGAAAATGTCACAGTGTACACAAAATTTTAACACAACATTATGTACGTAAGCTACACATATCTGTACACAGTCACCAACTTCATATTAATAATTATCTACTGGTCAGTGTTTATTTTTTACAAAGAGATGGAAAATAAAATTAATTGAAGGGCTTAACTCAAACCCTAATTATCACACATTTTGACCTGGCAATACTTACAAAAACTACGATAATGCATAACCTATGAACAAAAATAATCTTTTCAAGTAAAATGTGTGAATATTAGTTGCCAAAGTTGCCACGTAAAAATAGCCAACTTCTTTCCAAATCTTGCCACTTTTAGTCAAGATCAAACCTTGCCTCTTTTGAAGTCTATAAAGGGCTTTGAAGATTTTGGCCTTAACCCATTCACTGCCGGCTCAACTTGTGTGACATCATCCTGGTGTCGGCTGGTTTTTTGGTTAATTTATATTAAAAATAGTTAAACTTTAGTGTTATAACAATAAAACTAGATAAATTTACGTAAAACCATCAAAAATACCATCAACGCAACGTAGGAGTTGGCGGCACAGGCGATAAAAATTTATTGACAAGTGCCACCAACGCCAGGTATGCGTGCAGTATTGGATGATGTTATGCACCAAATTATTTTGTCAGTAAGAAATTAAGATTAGTGCGCGTAATATAACTATCCCTAAATTACTAAATTTTACTTTATAGATATTTGTTAATGAATTTAATTTAGCCTAATCTGAAATAAAATATTAATTACGTAAAATAGAAAACTAACCTAACCTGAAATAATAATAAAAAAAAGTGAAATATGAATGTGAAATATAGGTGGTCACCACCATGGATCTTCCTGAAAAAGAAAGATAAACTTCATGTTGACATCATTCAAAGTCAAATTAATTTGTTTGATCAATTTTTTTTTTTTTTGCGAAAAGCTCCAGGGTTTCCCATAATATGTACAACTTCTTGCAGCCTATTCAAAAAAAAATTTGATTGGCCTGTGCTACTAAACGCATGGTTTGAGTTGACTTTTTTTTTTTTTAACTTACATTAAATCTATTCAATTTAGGCCAAGATTAACTTACCGACATCACATTACGCCATTAATTCGATTAAAAACTGCAATGCAACAATAATTACGTTAAAAACAAAATTTCCACTTTTCACCGCCAACAACTTTTGCACGTATGAAATTAACTGACAGCTCTAATGACAGGCCGGCGGAGTTTTTATACGTAAAAATATTAGACTGTGCTACAAGACTATTAGAAAAACTCGGTGAATCGATTTTAATAGATAAAGTTGGAAAAAAGATGAATTTACCTTCAACTCAAAAGGTGCATTGACGGCACCAGGGTGAAGTTTCACAGAGCTCATACCTTGCGTTGCCGGCAGCGAATGGGTTAACATACTACTAGCCGCCATTTTGAATTTTTGACACTGACGCTTTAGGACAGGGGTCTCCAAACTACAGCCCACGGGCCAAATCCGGCCCGCCACTGCCATTAATCCGGCCCGCGACTGGAATTGAAACTCGCGGAATTGTCGGTGATTCAGCAGTGATTCATATGACTGGTCTTAGAAATTCAGACAATTCCAAACATTTTCCGCACAAGGTCTGAAGACTGTAGCTGAAATAGATAGTACCTAGAACCGTACATAGTATCACTAGATGTAGTTACGTGTCACAATACACAATCAATAGTAATTGAAATGCAATAAAAGCCTATGTTTGCTTAGATGGGCAGAAAAATTTAAATTGTTACGGCCCTTGCAACATACCGAAAAAAATATTATGGCCCCAAGGCTTCAAAGTTTTGCTTTAGGACATTGTTACTTGTCATATTTTTGTTTGTATAATGTATGTTCTATCCAAACATATACCTAACTTTATATGTGCACCGCAATTTGGAAAAAAAAATATGGTGGCTGATGTTAGGGCCTCCCTACATATTAAAATCTTCAAAGCCCTTTTTTGCCATATTTTAGAGACTCTTTAAATGTTAAGTACAAAATGTTGTTCTTTTTGATGTTATGTTATATAAAGAATGGTACACAAAATATATATATTCGGCGAGACCAGATAATGCAGGCTTTTTTCCTACTTTTAATTCATAATTATGTACTGTAATTCCGCGGTATACGCTAGGAATTGTCTGTTGATGAAACTTTAAAAGTAGGTATATTTAAATAGCTTTTTTTCTTAAATGATTTACTTTTTTAAACATTTTTTTATAATATATGCAGAAATTCGTATTGCCACAACTATAATTTTTATTTTATTGGATAAACAAGTTAGAAATTTTAATTAGCATGATTTATAAATTTGAATTGAAATCTATTTTTTGTATCAGGTATTTCAAAATAGTAAATCTAACTTTCAAGTAATGATTAAACTAACTTTAGTCAAAAAAACAAATTGACAATATCTGGTCCCGCCATAAAAAAAATATTTAGATTTTTTTTATTGACATAATAATTTGTTTTAATCGTGATATTTTATTTCAATTTAAGTATTATTTATTTTATTTTAAATTCTGAGCTTGAACATTTTTTTTTTGTGTACGTATCTTTAATCGGGGCTTTATAGCGCGCATTGTCTTTATATTTTAATAAGTTTAATTAAATATAAATTATTAAGTGTAAGTTATTATTTAAGTGATGCCTAACTCTTTTTTTGTTACGTACTAGATCAAGTATTATTTTTTCATTATTTTATTTGAATCGAAAAATGAGATGGACATATAAATACTCCGTTTAACTTAAATTCTAACTGTAGGGTTATCTGGAAAGGGTGAAAGCCGAAAGGGGTCCATAATAACCATTATAAACAACCAAACAATATAAAAGCTTTGCTTAGTTTGGGGTCAGAATATAACCGTGTAGCAAAAATGACCAGAATAAAAAAATAACGGAAATTGCGAAAAAAAATATAAGCCATTCCATACATGGCTTATTGTCGAGTGCGACAATTTTATATGAAACAGCTGATGATTATTTAGCTATTTCAGGGTTGGCTCTATAGTAAAACTTTTTCATAATAATGGGTAGGTATTATGCACAGAAAAGAGAAGTAAATAGAACGGAAATGAGAAGGAAACTCTATCGCCAGGTGACAGATACTTGATTAAACATTCTTATTTATGTCAACGCGTCAAACTCCGCGTCACAGTTGCTAACACAGTTGCTATGTGTTTATATGGGTGCAAGTGGCTACAACAACTTTACTTACAAAAATGTCTTGATAGCCGTTCTATTTTAAACAAAAAAAAATGTCTTTTCTGTGGTATTATGGACCCCTTGCAGCGCCCTTTTCGCGTCCTTCAGGTTTAGCACGGGCCGTGGACAGATTGTCTTTCCACCGTTTTAATCCCGCTAGAAAGTGACAAACGTATCCATATTCTAGTTTTGTCGCGTTTACGCAGATAGAAACGGTGGAAAGACAATTTGTCCACGGCCTATGCCTACAAGAAGATTGCTCTAGGCGCCAAATAGCAACGGGGCGCCAAAATAACAAAAACGAAAAAAAAATTGACGCCTCGCGCCTTGGTACGGGACGGACGACTTCTTAAAAATGGAAAGACTCTGGATTGCGATACTGATTTTTATCAGAATTCCTAAAAGGGAAGTTCTGAATTACTGTTTTTATTTTATAATAATTCATTTATTAATTGCAAAATAGGTGTAAACAATAAATTGTGTTCTTAAATTATTTGAAAATAAGTACTCTGTTTTAGCAGTTAAAGCATGCAATCAGTTTTTATCATATCTATAATAATTTTATCGCAAAACGTTGTTTGTTACCTTAGAACTTTTGACTGGGTGAACCGATTTTGATGATTCTTTTTTTATTTCAAAGCTGGTGCTTCTCGCGCGGTCCCATTTCAATTTTCTCCAGTTATGTCATTTTTATGAAGTCGGTTTTTACATTGATAATTATTACTCAGTACACTAAAACGGAGACACGTGTCACATCTCATTATTCGATCAAAAAGCCAAATCTAATTTGATATTATTCTTATACTAACCTAGCTAAATTGTCCTGTTCAATGGACCTTGTTTTCAATGTTTCGGCAAATACAAGGTTACGCATTTACCCTGTACTAGTCCGAAAGGAGGTTATTGTACTCTTTATTGTACAAATTTTACTATAAAACCAACCCAGAAACTTTGACATAGATACTAGTTTTTTCTCTTCTCGTTTTTTTTTTTGTATGACGTACTACGTTTAAACTTTAATCATATTCTTATTTTCATTTTGACCTATTAAGGTAAAAATGTAAGCGAGTATTTGACATATCATTGTATACTTTGACATAGGTACAATTTTTTTTAACTTAAATTACTTCATTTGACATACCACCTACTAATATTAATTTTGACTACACATCGAACATAGAATTATATACTTTCCTTTTTTTTCATGCTATACATT
Source organism: Agriopis leucophaearia (assembly GCA_949125355.1). Lineage (NCBI taxonomy): Eukaryota > Metazoa > Arthropoda > Insecta > Lepidoptera > Geometridae > Agriopis > Agriopis leucophaearia. Next base: position 9,547,813 of record OX421284.1, on the reverse strand, counting down.
TATTTTTATGACTAATTCACATGCCGAGTAACGGCAAAATAGAAGAATTAAATATAAAATACCTAAGACCAGTGTATAACCCTATTTTTTGTGAAGAAATTTCATTTCATTTGAAATCGCAAAAAAACAGCTGTTGCATATATTTTGTCGAGTATAAAATCAATGGCCGTTTTCTATGAAACAACCGGTTTTTTTTCGTGACCTCCTTTCGGCATAGTACAGTATATATGCGTAACCCTGTATACGTTACAAGATTGAAATTTGGAAAAGATCTTTATTTAGTTTATAATTAAAATTATATTCAATTGAGATTATTTTTTGGTATATTAATATTTTACCACCTGTATTCTAGATGTATTCTAAAAGTTCATACTAATAATTTTAAGTTATATTAATTTAGTTATATTAAAACTACAGCACACTCGACAGTTTTCATCTGGTTTTGGCGACTACTGAGTTTGATCGCGTATCGAAATCGCGCGGTTTAGCGATAATACCGGTGCTGAATCGCGTTTAAAATTTTTTCGTGTCTTTTAGTCACAGTTTGTTCCCAGAAAGCGACTAGATCAACAGAATACATATAAGTTCTAGTACAGAAGATTCACTCCGCAAAATCATTTAAATAAGTAGCGACTCTTGCTACTACACAATAAAGTGCAATTCAGGACGTGCAAGCGCTTACTACAGCTATATTAACCTAGAAGTTGCCTCTGTCTATCGCGTAACTCTTGTCGCGTTATCTGTCTATCGCGCGGCAGCGGGCACGGCAAGTCCGACAAGATGACTACTTGTAGCTTCATACCTAAAGTGCGCCAGGCCTGCTAGATCGCCGATCGCTGCGAAATCTATCGGGTGTGCTACGGCCATTAGTCAGATCCAAAGTTGCGTTTCATATTCCATATTTTTTTAAGTTATATAAAGTCGTGACTTCGAGCTTTCAAGACAATTTCGTCTAATATTTTGAGATTATTGATTAGGTCACAAAAAATAAGTACTTCTAAAAGTACAGTATTCTTTTGCAGTTTTAACTGCATGATAAGAGTTTATTAAATTTACTTAGAAATGCACGAATTTGAGTATCGGCAAGTTTTACAACTGAATAAGAAATGTCTGACGGATATTTTTATCTGTCAGATAAATCTTAGTTCAGAAAACACTTAAAATGTAATGTAAATAGTAAAAATCTTAAAATCAAGTGCCTCTCACTAGAGTATATTTCAAAGGCACAGCGAAAAGGCCTTGTATAAGTTGTCCGGTGTATAGATCATCGAAGTACTGAACTGAACTTCTCAGTTAAGGCTTGCGCTGGACCGCAATCTCGCCTGATTTTACACCTATATTACAATAATTAATAATAAATAATTATAAAAGTACTGTGCCGTTTTATGATGACATTATTAGTAGCTAGCTAGCTAGGTTGCTTATCAATTGACACCTAACGCTTGATTGTATCACATTGAAATAAATGATGAAATAAATTTATTTGTTTTATTATGATTTCTACAGAGTTACTGGTAATAGTGGTTCTTAACTGTTGGCCTTTTGGAAAAACTCAAGAGCCACACAACGGGCAATGGAAAAAACTATGCTCGGAGTTTCTTTGCGCGATAGAATCCGAAAAGTGGATATTCGCCAAAGAACCAGTCTCCGACATAGCTATTAAAATTTGCAAGTGGCAATGGGCAGGCCACATCGCTCGAAGAACCGATAACCGATGGGGAAGAAAAGGTTCTTGAGTGGAGACCACGGATCGGAAGACAGCGTAGCTAGACCTCCCGCTAGATGGACCGATGACATTGTGAGAGTCGCGGGCATCCAGTGGATGCAGGCAGGATGTCGTTCAGTGTGGAAGTTAAAGGGGGAGGCCTATGTTCAGCAGTGGATGTCTTCTGGCTGATGAAGATGACGAAATTCTTGATGATTTAGGGTTTTTTAAAACCGACTTCAAAATAGGAAAAGGTTCTATATGTAACACTGTTTTTTTTTTTTAAATGTATCACCAATTTCTCTGCCAATTATGAATTGATTTTGATGACTCCTTTTTTGTTTGATAGGCCATACTTCAGAGGTGGTCCCATATAAATTTCATCGATATCGGTTTAGTAGTTTCGTTTACAATCAAAATAACTGAAAAAAAATGTCATCCAAGTAAACGATATTGCGTATTTCCTAATTTTGAAGTCGGTTTTTTAAATGTATATTTAACTAGCTGTCCGCCCCGGCTTCGCACGGGTGTAAGCTCGGGCTTCGGCCTTGTTACAAAATATAATATAGTCTATGTCACCCGGGGATAGTGTAGCTTCCCAACAGTGAAAGAATTTTTAAAATTGGTTTAGTAGTTTCAGAGCCTATTCAATGCAAACAATCAAATATTTCCTTTTTATGTATTGGTATAGATAACAAGACAATAAAGATAATTTATATATATATATATATTTTACACAGGCCTTCTGGTAGTCAGTTAGCATCTTACAGCTCATTCCACAAATTGCAGGTATAAGAATAAAAAAGAACACTTAAAACGCACAGCGATTTCCACTGATCTATGATATGTGGCCAGGCGCGGATCCAGCCCTCAAAAAAGGTTGTGGTCACAGTCACCCGAAAATCGGGCAAGTGCGAGTCAGCGTATGAACCTTGCTCGTTTCCTACAAAGGAAATGTTTATAAATAACCGGCCAAGTGCTAGTCGGACTCGCGCACGAAGGGTTCCGTACCATCTATAAAAACGGCAAAAAAAAAACACGTTTGTTGTATGGATTAAATATTTATTTCTGTTTTTTATTTAGTATTTGTTGTTATAGCGGCAACAGAAATACATCTGCCTGGATATAATATTATAAGCCTATCGATCTATATAGACCGTAAAAGTATGACGTCGCAAGTCACGTATTAGGGTTGTGGGCATGCCCATCGTGCCCACAACGTTGGATCCGCGCCTTATGTGGATGAACTTACAAGCGGCTTTAATTGTACTCATAATAAAATTATAAATAACTTCTAATAGTATTATATGCAACTATATACATTGTAACTTATTATGTACATTCATTTCTAGAATCATTTTATGAGGTATAATAAATGCTTATCTTATAAATCAGTTAGTCAAAAACCAACCTAAGCATTCTACAACGTTTTCAGTCAAAAGTGCTACGGATGATAACCAACGCTCCCTGGTATGTCACAAATGAGACGCTACACAAGGACCTGGAAATGCCCACAGTGGAAGAAGAAATAAGAAATAACGCCCTAACTTATCAAAAACGACTGCAAAATCATCCAAATGAACTAGCAAAGATGTTGATATCAAGAAGGCCTCCAAGGAGACTTAAAAGGAAGATACCCCAGGACCTAACAAAATAAGAAAAATTATGAGGATGGATGCGTCAATGGGCGTATTCCACACAAGACGCGTCACTTAAGACAACAGTTCAAAATAAAGATTATTGTCTTCAAAAGACAGATTGCTTTAAAAAAAGGGATTTAAAAAAAAAAAAAAAAAAAAAAAAAACAGTTAAAAGTCCTCTTTTCCCACTGTTGGCAATTTATGTCATTCTCGTTTTTAACCGACTTCCAAAAAAGAGGAGGTTCTCAATTCAACTGTTTTTTTTTAAATGTTTGTTACCTCCTCAGAACTTTCGACTGGGTGAACCGATTTTAATGATTCTTTTTTATTTGAAAGCTGGTGCTTCCTGTGTGGTCCCATTTCAATTTCGTCCAGTCCTGTTTTTTTTTTTTTTATAAAATCGGTTTTTTTATATTGATAATTATAGTTTACCTCCTTCCATAGCAAATTATAAAAATGATGACTTATCAAAATTGGATGTTTTATCTATTAAACCGTAAAGACCAAAATACGATTTCGACAAGGACATTTCGCTCGATAGAAAAAATATACGAAAGTAACACTGGTTTGCGGTTTTCTCCCAGGTTTCTTGGATTCATTCAAATACTGGATTCATACACTACTGTGTTTCGGATTGAAGGGCAATGTTTCCAGCGAAATTACAGGGCACACAGAGATTTGACATCTTATATAACGGGGTGACGAGCGCAGTGCATTGCCATGCAGGGTTTTGAACTGTTGAAGTTCAAAATTCTGAGTGGCGTTGAGCTGTTATGGGCAAGCGTGAAGAACCATCAGGCGAGCAACTTCGCTCGTCTCGTCACTCAGTATCATAAAAGAAAAAAATATATACTTATTTACTAAATTATATCTACAATATCTTTAATATACAAATTTCATAATTATGGAGGGAGCAGTAGAGGTAAATTTTACATTACAGCCATACTTTTCGATAAAATATGAGAATAATCACAAAAATAGAAGTAGCGATACGCACGAAGCGCAAGCACCATGGTTTTGCTCTCTCTCATAGGCCTCTCCATAGCTTGTTGTGCTACTTTGAGCTTTCTAATGAGGCCCATAGTGAGAGACCATGTTTCAGTGCCATATGTCATTACTGGCAACACACACTAGTTAAAGACTTTTGTCCTATAGAACTGAGGTATTTGGGACGAGAAGACGTTGCCAAGTTTACCAAACGCTGGCCGATATGGATTTGCCGATTAACCTCTTTGTTTCATGGTAAATATCCCGTTAATTAGTCATATAACTGAAGTCTTCCCTTGTTTGTTTGATATTATTTGTGTCATGGCATGAATCGCCTTTCTGTTTTAAATATCAATTCATACTCAAGGTTTTTTTTCAGATATTTTCTGGAATCTATGCTAATAAATAATTCACGATTATTAACCTACATAGCAGTTTTTGGTGGAAAATTGTGTCACTGTTATCCCATCACTTTTTTGGTGAATTCTGCCTTTATTTTGGCCCTTTCTTCTGGTTCTGGTAGGTAAGGGTAGATACCTTTCGCTTTCCTATCTTTATACACGGATCCCTGGAATAAAAAATCGCAATATATTATATGTGAAAATTTGTGCTTGTTCACGTTAACTCGCGGGCGCGGTCGCGAAATATCGAACATTTATAATGGTGTAATATGCAAATGTTCACGTACATAATTATCAACCTAAAAAACCGACTTCATAAAGATGTCAGAACTGGACCAAATTGAAATAGGACCACACGGGCAGCACCAGCTTTCAAATAAAAAAATAATCATCAAATATTTTTTTTTTACCTCAGAAGTTTTTTTTTTTAAACAGTCGAATTGAGACCCTTCTCCTTTTTGGAAGTCAGTTAAAAACGTACATGCGGTGGAAGTAGCAGGCAAGCGCGCGACCGGCGCGTCCAGTGCGCTTGCGGCTACATCAAATGTGTGAAGCATGATGAGATGAGATAGCACGGAAATTACTTCCTTTTTTAGGGCTTTGTTGGGGGCACGGTGTGGGGGCAACCTTTGTTAGGGGCACCTTTGCCTCAGGTCGACTTTATGAAGGTGTCTGGGACAGTTTCTTTTTAATTGCAAAATGTTTCGTGGTTGATCCCGTTTTTTGGCTCGGTTCAAAGCGGGCATGGTGAGGGGTTGGTACCTCTTTGGGCCCCTTTGGCCTCAGGTCGGGAGGTTCAAATAAAAATCTTTCTAGCTATACTTAAGCGTTTTAAATTAAACATTGTTTACATTAAATTTGATGGGCAAGTACTAAGGGTGGTGATTCTAGGCTAAGAATAATAAGAATAAGATTTTATTTATTGCCAAAAACAATGAACACATAAGGTAAAACAATGTTTGGCAATAAGGGTATGCTCATCGCCGTGCTGCGAGGTCCCGAATGATCACGCAGGGCTGGTTTTCAGCATACCCCTTTGCTCAGAAAAAAGATGGTAGGTGAGCATTAGGTGACGGCAGATATTACAATACCAACTGGCTGAAACACAAGAGTTAAAGTGCTGTGTCAGATCTGTCACTCATTTCAAACCTAACTAAATCAATTCGGGGTGGCCTCTGTCAGACTCCAGATGGGCTCCCGCCAGATGCTCTTGAGCTTCTGGCTTCCGAGCTATTTACATACACTCTTACCATACATACATCTCTCTCTCTATGTGGTCTAGGTTTGGACCACAAGACTAGATGGGATCGGGGTGCTCCGTGTCTTATCTGTCACTCATGTCGAACCTAACCAACTCATGTCAGGGTGGCCTATGTCGGACTATATGTGGGCAAAGGCAAACTCTCATTTTATTTTATTTTTCTATGTAGGGACATGGACAAGGATGAACAGGAGGGGGAAAATGAATATTGGTTTTAAACCCCTAACTCAGTGAGAGTTGACCTGAGCCAAAGTGCCTCAGACAAAGATTACCCCCTACCATGCAATCCTGATCTGCGACAAAAAACGAGGGACTAGGTTAATATTTTAGATCAAAAAAAATCCGTCCCAGTTCCCCCAAGTCCTATTACTTCAGAGCTCCGTTGCAGGTACTCAACCTCTCTGACATAACCACCTGTAGTGGGTCTTGGCTTCCGCCTTTCGGCCCCGGTCTCGCGCTTTCTCGCCACAGCTCTCGTAGAAACGACTCGCGGAAATAGGACGGATGATAGCCCTGAGCAAATTCCTCATAACTACACACTAAACTGACAAACTTACCCAAAACTTCTTACAAGTGTTATAGTTATCGAAATAAGCTTCACACTTAGAGTGATCATATCCATTCTTGCTGAGGCAGGCATAGGACTGTTCTGACTCCTAAAAGAGCAATTTAAATTATGTAATCCTCATCTCAAAGTATGTATTTAGTAAAAGTTTGAAATTATGCGCTACCTTTATACAAGGATTCAGCCTCTCTGCGTCTTTATTAACTCTATTTGTCATTTTGAATAGATCTGGAGATCCCAGTTCAAATTCTATAATTGTTTTAATTTCACTGAAATTAAATAGAAAAGCAGCTAAACCTAAAACACCTTTGGCTTTGAATGCTTTGATTTATTTTAAATTTGGTTATTTTAATTTTTCATTATTTTCGTCACAGCCGTCACAGTTGACATTTGATGTCTGAGCTGACAGCCGATCTTTTTTTATTATTTCTTCTGTGAGGATTTTGGCGTTACACTCCTGTGCTTTTGCCAGTGTCAAGTATTAAATTAGTATTAAGTTTGAGTCAAACAAACAAGTCACAGTCAAGCAAAGGAATAAGTCACGGTCAAGTCTAAGTCATGCCCTAGTAAAGTGCTCCGCGAGTAATAGTGTTCCGTGGTAAAGTGGTGGAGACTTTATATGAGTCTTATATGGAGCATGGAGCTTTGGAAACAACAGGACAATGTCATACAAGTTTCACCATTTATACCCACTGTCACTGCCCAAACTTACTAAATGATACGCATTCACACTCTTCACAGCTCCCTCCTGCGGCATTTCCGAGTAGCTTTTATATGGGGTTCTTCAAAAGAGCCGTTAATAGTCTTTAAGGGTCGGCAACATAGGTACTCATAGGCGACATTGATCGCTTACCATCAGGCAGCCTGTCTGCTTGTTTTCCAACTATGGCATTAAAAGAAAAAAGCGGCCAAATTAAGAAGACAATTTTGTTTTTATATTAAGTTTTTAATTTTTTATGTGGTGGTGTAACCCTCAGTGCATGAGCCTGACTCAAATACCAATTTATTTATAGACTATAATTTTCTACATGTTGAGCGTTCTATGTATTATTTTTTCTAAGACATTCACCACTCAACCATTTTTTTAACGGGGCGTCCAAATTGATATATGACACCATGACAATTGTCTAAATAATTCTTCTCGGGGGTGCTTCTTCATATCTAGGATTTTATCAATTGCACACTACTTCTCTTTAGAGTGTGCTCAGTCAGTCTACAGTTGCGTCATATCAGATCTGAGAATGAAAAGAGGATTACAGGTGCCGGAAAACTCTTTCGCTTCGCCAAAGACCAGATTTATAAAATAATTTAGGAAATAATTTAAGTATTGATTTATTCATAATCACAAGTATCTCCATTATGCGTTGGTACATGTTTTTTTTCAATTGCATGCTTGGGCCGATACATAATCACATACATCACTTTCATATAGTTTTTTCCAATGTGTATTTGTACATGTTTTATTATGTGTTTCTGTTGATGCATAATCACACATTTTACATTCATATAGTTTCTCACCAGTGTGATTGTACATGTCTTTTTAAATATCTTGCTTGTGTTGATGCATAATCACACATGTTACATTTATAAGGTTTTTCTCCAGTATGTGTTCGTATGTGTATTTTCAAAGATTTTGCTTCTTTTGCTTTATAATCACAAATGTTACATTCATATGGTTTCTCTCCAGTGTGCGTAAGTATGTGGTTTTTAACATAACTTGCTCGTGCACTCTTATAATCACACATATCACATTCATAAGGTTTTTCTCCAGTATGTGTTCGTACGTGTCTTTTAAGAGTACTTTTACATACCGTTTTGTAATCACACACATTACAAGATAATATTTTTTTCTTAGCAGAGTGAATCCGCATGTTGTGTGCTTGCAAATTACCAAGAGTTGTAGTCCTAAAATTGCACATATCACATTCATAAGGTTTCTCGCCAGTGTGTGTACGCATGTGTGTTTTCAAATTTTTTGCTTCTGCTGCTTTATAATCACACAAATCACATTTATATGGCTTCTCTCCAGTATGCGTTCGTATGTGATTTTTTAAAGTGAACAATATGTTTGATTTATAGTCACACATTTCACATTTGTATCTTTTTTCTCCCGTGTGACATTGCATGTGGGTTTTTAAACTTCTTTCTTGTTTGCACTTATATTCACACATTTCACATTCATATTGTTTTTTATGACTGTGTACTGTATGGTGTTTTTTTAAATTAGATAAATTTATTCCATTTTCTTGTATTAAACACACGGAACTTGTGCTTGTAGTTGCATAATATTTAGAATTGGCGTGTTTAAACCTCGTATTTTCTTCCTCTGTATCCATTTTAATCAACGGTATATTTTAGTACAAATGTTATAAATACTCTACGTCTAGTATTTGATATGTACAATTATACAATAATTTTGCAAGGAGATTATAAATTTATTCCGGACGGAAGGCAAACGCACCACTTGTTTGTTTTGTACGAAAAAGCAGAGATTAGAGCTACAGCCATTAAAATAATTGATTATATATTAAAATAATATATGTACGGTACGGGTAAACAAAGAGACAGGGAAAAAAACCACGTATATTATAGTACTCTTTGAAAAAAAAGGAAATAGAGCTGAAGGAAGGAAATATTGGATTGGAAGGAAGGAATGAGCTTTCTCTCATTCCGCAAAAAAAAAGGTGAGGATTTTGGCATCGCACATCTTGTGCATTGGTCAAGGTCATATATTAAAATATTATCAAGTTTAATGAAAATGTTGTCAAACCAATCACTCACAGACTGTAAAGCAAAGTAAATCACAATCAAGTCAAAGACATGCTCTAGAATAGTGGTGGAGACTACATCTACAAGAAGCTTCTATGAAGCTTTGGAAACAACAGGAAAATTTCATGCTTCACTGTGTTTAATAACTGCTAAACTCGAGCACGTCCACGAACAATAATAATCCACCATTATTACGCATTAACACTAGATCAAGTGTAATAGTGATTGTAATGGTGGAATATTATTAGGTGCTCGTGAAGGTGCTAGAGTGTGGGAAGTGATTTAACGAGGTGAAACATGTATTTTCGTGTTGTTTCCAAAACTATATAGAAGCCTCTTGTAAAGCTACCACCACCACCACTTTACTGCGGCATAAGTTTGACTTGACTGTGACTGATTGATTGTGATTATGACTTGTTTGACCATGTTTGACGCCATGTTTGAAGGATTTGGTATCCAAGGTCATGAAAAAGTTACATTAAAAAAAAAAAACGGATGGACGGACGGATTTGGGATAGGACGGACGCGAGCTAAAAAAAACAACACCGTCAATCGTCGTACACTCATCTCATACTATTTTGTTAGATTTTTTGATAATATACAATGTCGTGATTGAAATAAAGTGCCTATATGTATTGAAAGTAGTTTAATTAGTGTAAGAGCTTGTTATTAAATGATTTCGAGATGTCGAAGAACAAAAACACAGCTCGTGTCGATAGTCAAAGTGTAGAAGTTAAAACTAAGGTATGTGGCTCGTTATTTTTCGATTCAGTGCACATATATGAAACTGGAGCTCTCTTTACAGTTCCTGGTTCCTTAATTAGTGAAATTGAACAGTTTGTAGATTCGTTTCAGTGTAAAAATTACACTCAAAATGCTACTCATCGTAACCAAATGGTTGAGAACTTTGGCAAGAGATAATCACAACTTAGGACTTCGATGGATGAATACTGCACCAGTCATCAGTCAAACGTTTGTTCTTGTGACAATCTAGCAATAATTCTGAATCCAATGCTACATGGCGTTCATTGTTAAACAATATTCAAATCAACCAAGATAAACAATTTCACTATCTCCTTCAAATATTTATATAATATCAATGATCTGCTCCTTTACTGTCGATGGCAAAATCGCCCCAACAACCGGGGTAGCAGTAGCCAAGAAAAAAAAAGTGTAATTAATTGCTCCTGTATTTAGTCCTTTATATATATTTATTTTACTAATTTTGAAGTCTGTTATGGAATAGATCATCATATTTTAATATTATCATTTCAGTTTGATGCAGAGTTCCGTAGATTCTCCCTCAGTCGCACGGAAAAGCTGAAATACGAGGACTTCAAGGCTCTTATAGAGAAGCTGCACCGGTTACACGATGTTGCATTCCTTATATCATACACGGACCCTCGGGACGGAGACCTACTGCCGATCAACAATGACGACAACTTGGCACGGGCACTGCTCACGGCGAGGCCACTCATCAGGGTCATTATTCAGAGGAAAGGTATGTCTTTTTCATTGCTACTAATTCCACAGAAAACTACACAGTATACACACACTCACACACATACACAGTACACACACAGACACACAGTATATTGAGATATTATTAAAATTGGCTAATAAAGTTCTGAGATAAATAAATAAATATCTGGGACATTTTTGCACACACGGTCATCTGACCCCAAACTAAGCAAAGCTTGTAATATGGCTGTCAGAGACTGATATACATAATATATATATATTTTTAAATACATACTTAAATAGATATTAACACCCAGACATAGAACAAACACAAATCGTTAAAAAACACAGTCTGGAGATATAATCGTATAACATTTTTGGTTGGATTAGAAAAGGATGCTCTGTCCCTGTCTCGCCAAGTAAGTGTCAGTATAGAGTTCGTATGGAGTACTGACAAGTGCCGTTATCTGTAGTGCACTCTATCTCTGTCTAGCATGACACTTAAATTTTTTTTTTTTTTAAACCTGCGCTGCATTTGCCAATTGTCTAATCTCCACTCTAGAACATGTCCACCCCAATGGTTATCAGTTACAAATATGAGCGGTCCACTGTCACTTCAGCTTGCTAATACGCTGAGCTTTATATTAGTGACTGTTTCTTTGGCAATTCACTTTGTTCTAGACAATCCTTCAGAGAAACGGCACGCATCTAATTCTCATTTAAAGTAGGGGTGATGAGACCTGCTTGGAGTGTATTCTGCATTTGCCCCTGACAGCCTACACAAACCAGCCGAGCTCCTTAAGATAATGAAGCACGGATTTGGGTCGCTGTCTAAACTGTTCTACCCTTATTTCGCCAAGTGTTGTGGTATTGGATTCTTGTTGTTTTCTTCAAGGAGTCTCGACCTTAATCGTATGTCTTCTGTGGCCTTGCCATGCAGTAGTACATGCTCCACGGTCTCGTTTTCCTGTAGACAGCCTCGGCACAGAGGTCAGTCTGTGGCTCCAATTTTGCATAAGTGATTGTTTAGCTCACAGTGACCTGTGATGGTCCTATCATTAGACGAAGGTCCAACCTGGTTAACTTGAGTAGTTTGTTAGTCACCCTCTTATCTATCGATGGGTAGAAAGCTTTAGCACGGCATGCATACTTCTATTGCTTATTGATCTTAATAAATTTAAAGACAGTACTTCATTTCATTGTTAAGCTTTGCCTTGCAAGGAGCTACAGGACCATTGTTCTTACCAACATAGGAAGTAAATTATCATAAAATGACACCTATACCTGACACCATTGTATTTGCAACCATAACGTAACAAAACTAGGTTTATATTAGGTCAGAAATGGGAGTTCGTAAAATTATAATCATTTTAGAACACCTTTGACAATGATTTAGGGTGGGTTGCACCAGTAGTAGTAGTTAAAGTTAAGGTTTATGACAAAAATTACAATAACAATAACGCCGACGTTAGCAGTTACTGTAAAATGCATTGCACCAGCGTATTCACTACCATAGTTAAAGTTAACAGGGTTGCAAGTCAAATGAGACATTATTTACCCCAGATGCATAGCTGGAATTATATTTTATGCATCTAACAGATATTTAACACTAACCAGCGAAGCTCGGGTAGTTACGGTTAAAATTTAATTTACAACGTCATTTAACAATTTTCAGATGGTACAAATATTTTTTGTCTAACCGGTACTTTAACTGAAATCTCGATGTTTGTACTTGCTAAATAAGATGGTGCACCCACCCTAAGTGTAATAACAGTATGGGCAGAGGAACATAACACCTAGTTTATTTAGAATCTGAAGTTTTGTCAGATGTTTTTTTTTCAAGTTTGTGTCTATATTTATTTATTTTAGTTATGTCCAGCAGTGGACAAAGAAAGGCTGATTATAATGATGTTGAACCTTCCTAACCTATAAATTAAACATAAAATAGGAAGGAAATGCACCAGGTAATGGCATTGACCGCATAATCGAATCAGAACAGTTGAATCCGTACGCGACGCGACCGCGCATCGGTGCGTGAACACACGTGATGTAGGCTGCGGTCTTAGTCACGAGCGGAGCGACCTCAGGTGCCATGAGCGGAGCGGATTGTACAAACATACTTGTGTTTAAAATCCGTAGGCGATGGTATCGTGCATTGGACCGTTAACCACGTGATGTAGGCTGCGGTCTTAGTCACGAGCGGAGCGACGTCAGGTGCCATGAGCGGTGCGGATTGTACATACATACTTGTGTTTAAAATCCGTACGCGATAGTATCGTGCATTGGAACGTAAACCGCGTAATGTAGGTTACGGTCTTAATCAAGACACAGAATATATATAAATACAAGTACAGAAGATTCACTCCGCATAATCATTTAAATAAGTAGCGACTCTTGCTACTACACAATAAAGTGCAATTCAGGACGTGCGAGCGCTTACTACCTACAGCTATATTAACCTAGAAGTTGCCTCTCTGTCTATCACGTAACTCTTGTCGCGTTATCTCTGTCTATCGCGCGGCAGCGGGCACGGCAAGCCCGAGAAGACTACTACTTGTAGCTTTACACCTAAAGTGTGAAGTGCATCAGGCCTGGTCACGAGTGACGCGACATTCGGTGCCATGAGCGGAGCGGATTTCACAAACGTACTGTCTGTATAAAGTATACAAGCCATATCCAAAGATCTAATACCGTGTGTTAAACCTAGCGAACGCGCAGTGTGAAATGTTACAATAAACGCGTAATTCGGTCTGAATGCGTTGTCTCTCGTTTCATTTCAAATGAAATGAAAGAGATGCACATTCGCGTTCGCTTGTCCTGTACTCAGTATAAGAAAGAGTTCTAATATTCGTGACGCCACTGCGCATTAACGCTTGGAGTTGCACACGTAGACAGATTGCGTTTGTAGTCAAAAGCGGAGCGACAAGCGGGGACGAACTCCCGCTAACTTCCGTCAACTCCCGTGCCTTCGTCGGCCGAACTGAAAGTCTCTTGTGGCTATAAGCGATTACGGCAATATGAGCAGAGGAAAAAATAGGCTTGTTATCCTTTTCCGTACAGAACACAACTGCTGATAAAAGTCGCTGCTATTCTGCTACCACAAGCGCACCGTATATATTCACGTTCTATTTGGAGTAGTCCCGTGTCACGGTCACGCATTGTTCACGTAACAATGCGCTAGCTACCACCTGCCATCTACCAGCTCTGGATGTGCCTCCAAATGTCGAAGCGTTCTCGAATTCCGCAGAAATTTTCATGTCGAATGGTATTTGATGTGGTATGGAATGATTTTTATGTGAAACACCTATTGGTGAGCCTTGGCAGTACTAGTATGCCGTGATGAACGTGATGTAATATGCCGTCATGTTATAATGTTCATCGGGACTTATCGCACCATATAATAAAAGTAACGTAATAAGGTACGCGCGTAGTAAGGTGCGTTAAATGAAGATGCCGCGGTGGATATGCGACGTTACACGTATGGATAGTATTCGTAACGAGCACATCAGTGGCTGCCTCGGAGTACGGGAAGTAGCAGATGAGCTGCTGGAAACTCGCCTGAGGCAGGCCTGGCGGCTGGCGCACTCCGCACTTTAGGTATGAAGCTACAAGTAGTCGTCTTGTCGGACTTGCCGTGCCCGCTGCCGAGACAAGAGTTACGCGAAAGACAGAGAGGCAATTTCTAGGTTAATATAACTGTAAGTAGGTAGCGCTCGCACGTCCTGAATTGCACTTTATTGTGTAGTAGCAAGAGTCGCTACTTATTTAAATGATTTTGCGAAGTGAATCTTCTGTCCGCATATATTCTGTGCCTGAGGTGAATGGGCCAAGTTCTCCACAGACCAGCAGAGTATCGGCAATCATCTCTTGGACCTTGTGCTGGTTTGCTGAAAATAATACGATTCATAATTTTACCTAAAACTCACTCAGGGTTTTTTTATCTCCATGAACGTTGAAATGCCCGAATGCTACAACCGCGCGCCTTAAAATAATAAATAAATATCTGGAACATTATTGCACACACGGTCATCTGACCCCAAACTAAGCAAAGCTTGTAATATGGCTGCCAGAGACTGATATACATATTATTAAATACATATTTAAATAGATATTAACACCCAGACATAGAACAAACACAAATGTTCATCACACAAATGTTTGTCCTAGGTGGGAATTGAACCCACGCCCCCAAGCGCAGAAGGCAGGTTCACTGCCAAATGAGCTAACGGGGCTGTCCTATGCTTTAGCTGCCTCTTAAAATGTCAATGAGTAATAAGATATTTCCTCACAAAGCAATTGTAGTCATCGGAATGTGTATAAGTTTCCGAATACAGAAGGCTAGGCCTAACGCCCTGTCCACGTGCTCTTATTAGTCACTGTCTATATCATTTGATTATACCATTTTGGTCTGTCGTACAAAAGAGGTATGTATATGGTAGGTATTATATACAACTGAGTTTACGAGCTAGGCGATATTGTATCACGTTAAACCACAGCATACATAAAGTATACAAGTACAGAATGTTCACTCCGCAAAACCACTTAAATAAGTAGCGACTCTTACTACCACACAATAAAGTCCAATTCAGGACGTGCAAGCGCTAACTACCTACTGCTATATTAACCTACAAGTTGCCTCTGTCTATCGCGTAACTCTTGTCGCGTTATCTCTGTCTATCGCGCGGCAGCGGCATTGCAAGTCCGACAAGACGACTACTTGTAGCTTCATACTTAAAGTGCGAAGTGCGTTAGGTCTGGTTAAAGTAAGTTCGATCGTAATTAGGGTTACTATAACAAATATTTGAAAATTCCTGAAATAAAGCCGGACAAGTCAATAAAAATCCGGACATATGACGGGTATGATGGCTTATTAAAAAAATAATAGTTTTTTTTGTTTACGGAGACGTTAATCAAGATTTACTTGTATTACATCGCCCAAGCTAAAGGCCGGACAAAGGTCTAAAGTCAGGATAAATCCAGGCGGATGGTAATCTTAATAGCATTGCTATTTATTACACTTTTTATTATTACTATTTATAACAATGTTATTTATTGCAGCTATCAGAGCAAACAAACGAATGGAAATACTGTAATAATGGTGGATTATGAAACTTTTCGAGTAGGCAAAGTGATATGATTATTAGAAAATACATGTCTTTTAGCCAATTTCGACGTCAGTTTGACATTATTTTTACCCTTATATTATTTCAGGGGACAGTCTGGAAGAGCTTAATGGATACGGCACGATGCGGCCACGAAATATCATCTCTTCTATACTGAGCGGCACGCCAGCCAAGAACAAGGGACTGGCCATCTCGAATCCACACGACTTTAGGATGGTAAGAGATCTAATATCATCCCTAGCAATAAAGTCAATAATTACCAGTATAAAAAAACCGACTTCATAAAAATTTCAGAACTGGACCAAATTGTAATGGGAAGCACCAGCTTTCAAATAAAAAAAGAATCATCAAAATCGGTTCACCCAGTCGAAAGTTCTGAGGTAACAAATTGAGATCCTCCTCCTTTTTGGAAGTCGGTTAAAAAGGGCTGTCGGAAACGTATCTCTGATGCCCTTGATGTTGCACGTATCCACAGGCGACGGTGATGGCTTACCATCAGGCGGCCCGTCTGCTTGTTTGCCACCTATGGCATAAAAAAACTGTCAATTATCTGTTCTTTCATTGTGTCATTACAGGTATCAGCAATAATAGACGTGGATATCGTGCCGGAGACATGTCGTCGAGTGAAACTACTCAAACATGGCTCCGATAGACCTTTAGGATTTTTCATCAGGTAACTAACTCATCTTCATTATCAGCCAGAAGACGTCAACTGCTGAACATAGGCCTCCTTAGAACTCAACACTGAACGACAGCCTGCCATCTGCATCCACTGGATGCCCGTGACTCACAATGTCGTCCGTCCATCTAGTGAGAGGCCTACCTACGCTGCGTCTTCCGGTACGTGGTCTCCACTCAAGAACCTTTCTTCCCCATCAGTTATAGGTTCTTCGAGTGATGTGCCCATTGCCACTTTTACTTTCAAATCTTGCTACGTTGGTGACTCTTTCTTAGAAGAATATCCATCTTCCAGATTATATTTACCCCAGATGCATAGCTGGAATTATATTTTATGCGTCTGACAGAATTTCCTAGCAAAGCGTGAGCAGTGACAGTTAAATTTATGACCTTATGTAACAATAATTGTCAGATTGTGCTACAATATTTTTCGCCTAACCTGTACTTTAACTGAAATGTCGATGATTGTTAATGGTAATGTAAGGATGCAACCCACCCTTAATGTTTTGTTTACTATTGTATATTGTGTTTTTTGCAACAATTAAATGATGTCTATGTTCATTTTCTTACTTTTTAATTTCAGAGATGGTACTTCCGTCCGGGTAACGCCTAATGGTGTAGAAAGGTCACCGGGGATCTTCATATCCCGGCTGGTTCCTGGAGGTCTCGCGGAATCCACGGGATTACTGGGGGTCAACGATGAAGTGTTGGAAGTCAACGGCATCGATGTGTCTAACAAAACGCTCGATCAGGTGAGTAGAGGGGTCATCGGGAATCGTTAGGGGACATAAGGGAACATTGAATTCTGGTTCAAGTTGACCAGGGCCAAAACACTTGTTCGTTTATTACATATGATATTACTCAATTATTTAATTATTTCGTTACAAGTACAAGGTTTGTAGCTTTTATATAATTATCAATATAAAAAAACCGACTTCATAAAAATTTCAGAATGGGACCAAATTGAAATGGGACCACACGGGAAGCACTAGCTTTCAAATAAAAAAAGAATCATCAAAATCGGTTCACCCAGTCGAAAGTTCTGAGGTAAAAAACATTTAAAAAAAAACAGTCGAATTGAGAACTTCCTCTTTTTTGGAAGTCGGTTAAAAACAGGGTTAACCGTCACAATAGGCATGATGACAAATATTTTTTTATTACCTCATAAAAAAGCTGATCATCAATAGAGCCTATCAACGAAAACAAAATTTAAATTAGTTTAACAATAAATAAGTTATAAGTATTTTAATTTCATGCTAGACAGAGAGCGCACTATACTGAGCTATGACGTCAAGCCTCAGGCGCGGCATACAAATGCTATACTAACACACGCTTTGCGAAAAAGGGATGAAGCATCCCCTCTCTATCCCCACCTAAAACTTTAAACGCTCATATCTCAGATATTAATCAGCCAATTCAATTATTTTTTTCAGTATGTGTAATGTATTTAGTTATATTCATCGCTAAGCTTGTTATTTGTAATAAATAAAACATTAGGCCACGTGCCTATTAACCGCTAGAGCCTGGGGAGAGGATCCACTTTGGTCAGCATAATTATTCATTAGATTTTCATGGAAATTAAACACTTTTAACAATTTTTTTTTTTTATTCCTGACGTATAGTAATGTTAAATACACGCGATATGATTTAATTTCTTTTATCCTTTTTAATTGTTTTACTGTTTTTTTTATTATTGGGATATAGAATGGCCCCTAAGTAAGTAGTGGTAAAAGAATGTGTTTGTTCGGAAGGTGACAGACATGATGGTGGCAAACTCTTCGAACCTGATAATCACAGTCCGTCCGGCCAACCAGCGCTCCGTCCCGCCTCCGGAGCCCCCGCGCTCCTCGCAACCCGCCAGCGAGCCCGACGAGGACAGGTAACTAATTTTGGTGGTCTTTGGTGATGCATACATTTGCAACTTCTCTAATGGAGTTTTGGCGATAATGTGTAAAAACATTGTATTACCCGATTTAAAAATTGTGACTTTTTCGATCAAACTCAATATTTTGAAGATTATATTCCAGGACTACTCCGCGTTTATTAATAAGGGGGGTTAAACGCTTGACCGAGAAAAATCAAACGTAACCATCATCATTTAAAAAAAACATCATCAGCCAGAAGACGTCCACTGCTGAACATAGGCCTCCCCCTTTAAACTCCACACTGAACGACATCCTGCCATCTGCATCCACTGGATGCCCGCGACTCTCACAATGTCGTCGGTTCATCTAGTGGGAGGCCTATCTACGCTGCGTCTTCCAACGCAGCGTAGATAGGCCTCCCACTAGAGCTTCCCGTTAGGTACTGGACGGTTCGTGGTGTCCACCCAAGAACCTTTCTTCGAGCGATGTGGCCTGCCCAATTGCCACTTCCACTTGCAAACATAATAACGAAACGTAATTTTCCTCCATTTTCTTCCAGATTCGACCAAGACGATCAGGACGAGGTTGTTGACCTCACGGCGGTGACGCTCGAGGATTCAGACCCCGTACTGGCACATGTTCCCAGCAAAGACGACGGACAAGTGCTACACTTGTAGCAAATTCGGGCATGTCACTCCAACGTCCTATACTTGCAATAAGATCCGTCATATCACACTGATTTAAAGAAAGGTTGATGTTTGCCACTTAAAAGGTATGTTCAAGGACAAGCAATACAGTTTTGTCGTCGTCACTCACAATTCGGATAGACATGAGTTTAACAGGGATAGAAACATGCTCAAGAAAGTCAGTATGGTGTTATCGATTTGGTCAAATCACTCAAATGCTAGATTTGTAACAAAAAAAATATTTTTTACACCAAACTACATTCGAAGCCACATCCTATTAGCTGTGTTCGCCTCAAGATCGTTAAAGGACAATTTTTTGTTTGTTTTTGTTTTTGACCTATCCATTATTTGAATATTGGAATTAAATTTCATAATAAGATAACTCTATTATAAGACCACAAAAAAAGGATAATATAGACACTACAATAAAACGATTATCTAGGATTTTAATAAGTGGCCTTATCGCTTAAAGCTATCTCTTCCAAGCAATCGTGCATGGAAAGAAAAATAGTGGCCTTAACTAAAATAAATCAACATAATCAAGTCGTAATTTTAAAAGTTTTATTTCCAGCTAAAATCAAATAAATCAAAACAAATAAAATGATGAGTGATACAAGTTTGGTCAAATCACTTAGAAGAAATGTTTCAGGTTTTAAACATGGAACATGTACGTTCATAACCAAAAACAATTGTCAATTACCACATTAATGTCAATTGTTTCACATTTGGTAGCAGCGCTTCAAAGCCTTGTAACGATTTGGATCCAAACTCCTCTTAGAAGAAAGATTAAGTGTTAGAATTTGTGGTTGGTAATATCACTCAGCTTCAAAGAACGGCTGACTGATACAAAACAATGAAAACAGCTGTATAACAAATTGAAGCGAAGGTGCCCAATACGGGGATTCGGTGAAACAAGTTTGGTCATATCACTTAGAAGAAATGTTTCTGGTTTTAAACATGAAACATTTACGTTCATAACGAAATACAATTGTCAATTACCACATTAATGTCAATTGTTTCACAATTGGTAGCAGCGCTTCAAAACCGTTTGCCTTGTAACGAGTTGGTCCATACTTAGAAGAAACATTAAGTGTTAGAATTGTAGCAAGTTTGGTCATATCACTTTAAAGAAAGGCCGACTGACTTTTAACAAGTTCAGTAATACCATTCATATTAGAACAAAGGTCAAGTGTGAGACTTATAACGAGTTGGGTCATATCACTGCTTGTAAAATGCAGCCTGATTACGATAGCTGTCAATCGCAATCGTAATGGTGCCTCCCATTTTACTTACAACAAGCGTGCAATCTGGATAGTACGATTGAAAATTCTATGAGAGCTTTAAGACTCAATAGATGGTAATACTAATGCAACTTCTAAGGTATGGTCCAAAAGGAAATGTACGATTTAGTTTTCTTAGTTTGGCCTTGACGCAGTTGATGCTAACATCAAATAGTTACATTTACCGGAATGAAGGCCCAGAAAAGCTCTCAGTCTCCTTCAAGATATAAGATTGTGACCTATTTTATTGAATTGACATTTTCAAAGGTATATTAAATGAAGCAAACAAAAAAAACTTATTTATAACACTTAAACGAAATATCTAAATGAAGAAGTTGTGAGTGTGGTAAAGTACTAAGAAGGCTGCATTCCCGCGTTGAATTGCCAAAGAAATTCTCTGCGAGAGAATTGAGCTAGCTCTCATATCACCAGTAGCGAAACATTACATGGGCCAAAAGTTTCAAAAAAAGTTTTTTATATCTTATGGAGTGACATAAAATCAGTATAATAAAATATATCAAAACGTGTAAGCAATACGAAAAAGAATCTTAATTTTTAAGTGTAAGGAACATTCCAGAATTATCGCAAAGGTGCAAAATTAAGTGAGATATTTACATCATTGTAATGCAAAGACAATATTATTCGAGCCTTTTAGATATAGTTTCTTATGTATGCCTTATTTTTAATATCATAAGTGTCAAAGTAGTCTGTCACAATTATGTATAATGTATAAAATTATAGCATTTCAATCGTGCTCAGTTGGATATGGTTAGGACAAGATGGAAGGTCAGCAAAAAAATCACATTGTAATACGCTACTAGGTTGTTTTTTATGTTTACACGCGTCCCACTGCTGGGCAAAAGTCTCCCCCAACTTCCACTTGTCTTTCTGTCTAATCTTTATTAACCGAGGTCGTCACGCCATCGGGTCTGGGAGTGACCTAGGGTTCATTCCCGGTCATGTAGAGAAAATAGTATAGAGGTCTCAATTTCTCGCTGCTGGTTGGGCCTTAAAACGTGTAAGGCGAGCGGGGAATATTGCCTTCTCATTAAACATGATTTATTTAAGACCCCGCCGGCAGCAAAATATTTTAATTAGTAAACAGGTATTAAATATTTCATTGCATTCCTTTTTATCATTCCGTTTATAAATATTAATTTTACATACAAATTAAAAAATATAGTTTTAAATTAATTTAGTCCAATAATTCCATCCGTTTTTGTTGAAATTTCTTTAGAAGCTTCGTACTTAACAATTTGGTACAACTAATTGATTATCGAGACATTCAAGGGCGCAGATTTATCTTGGACTCTTTCAATATTAGGTGCTATTTAGAACGTAAATTTTACGTCGTCTGCGCAGTCTTAGTGCGTCTTTAGCCTGTTTAAAATTTTAATTCTTCATTTTATGAAATGTTACTAATAACAATATGGCCTATTATATTAACAATTGTGTGCCTTGAACCTCTTTTGTAATATATGAAAAAAATAAATTATAAACAGAAATACTGATGTACGAACAAGGTTTAATGACTAACTTATCTGTAATGGTAGAGTACCAGCTTTGGCCCCAAGAAGCTCATCAGCTACGAGCAGAATCCCTAATTCAGACTAACCTTCTTAGTCTTGAGCATTGGCGCAAAGTTGCTAGTCTATTGGTTTTTTATTGGATACATTTCGGAGAGTTTGCATCAGCTCTGCATGATCTAATTCCCTCCTGCCCTTTTTTCTATCGGACTGCCAGAGCGGGCACGAAAAATCGACACCGCTTTATGGTTGATATTCCGAAAACCTTTATGAAACACTTAGATGCCCGAATCCCCGAATTACGTAACCACCAAAGGGGAGGAGTGGGTTTTTGCTTTGCTTAATTTTGATGACATGGGGGACGGGGGGTGGGGTGTCTGGATGGTGATTACGTCAGCAATATTTATTTATTAAATTACTTTATAGTCTCTAAATTCCTTATTTATAGACTCATGAATGACAATAAAGAAACCTGAGCAATAATTATATAACAATGGTTAAGTAAGCATAGGAGGGGAGGGGTAAGAGCTTTGCTTACTTCCGCTGACTGGGGGGAAGGTTAAAATTACTAAAATTCTGTGTACGTAACACTTGAATTTCCCCTTTAAACGAGCCTTATACCGTTGATACATATAAAAAGACCATACTTGCTAATAATGTCCTGAATTCAACTCAAGTGCTCATTCTTCCCTAGTACTGAATTATAATTCTATATCTTGTTCGTAGACTGTTCTAGACTTTATTCATAAAATCTGGATAGCATTGCGCTATCTGATAATTTAACTACCGTAAAATTTTCTATTAGGTGCTTGCTCTATTCTGTTGAAATAAGGTTGAGTTTGATGCCATCTATAAGACAACAATGAACTTTTCGTTTGCAAATGAAAACTGAGATATTGAGAGGGATAGAAGGAAAAATTTTCCTGAGTTAGAGAGAGAAAGAGAGAGTATCCGTCGACTCATCGTTCGCATTACAGACGCACCCGCACGTGTTCCACGCTAAAACTGCTCTGATTTCGACCTTATCTCAATAGCACTAAAATTTAGTTAAAGTAAAAACAAAATTGCCGAAGTATGCGCAGTACTGTCAGAAAACGCGACGTGTGAGAAAGACAAGACGGTTTACAATTAAACAAATAGATTGTATGGGCGATTGAAAAGACGTCTATGATTTAACAAATGAGATTTCAGGGGCGATTGAAACAAGTGAGAATAAAATAAAGTGAGTAGAACGCATGTGAACGGGGCCTAAAGTCCATCGTCTTGAGTACCGCTAAGTTCACGGACGATTTTACTGTGATTAACTCAGCCTTTAAAGATGTACTTATACTTATTATACATAAAGCTCAAATTGGCGTGAATATTGTCTTAAAGTAGTGCGTAGCGAGCGAGAAACTTGTTCGAACTTAACCAAGGTAATCATTACGGTCAAAAAAGGTTTTTATAAGTAAACTAGCTTAAAAGCCAAATTTTTATTAAACCTAATACCTAAATTTGTAATGTTATTTTCTTTATTTCTAAAGCTTAGATTTTGAGGTTGAAAGCACTTCATTATCATAGATTGGCTTGATGAACGCTTTTGCATAAAGCATCCAAAGACATGGCCTTGAAAACCGATTCACGCTGGTTTATTTAAAAATCTTATAAACATAGCAAGACATATCATATTATTGAATTTATGAATATTTATTCGTAAAATTAGATATCGGCTTTTCCTAGAAGTTAAAATATTAAATCGAATTTTGAATAAGCATTAAAAGAAAACCATAAATATTTTTTGCGTGAGTTACTTAGTGAAATATTTTTATATACAATGTACTTATATATGTATTGGGCCTATCATAGTGCCTTGATGTAACCCCTATAGATAATTGCGATTGTTAGCGTTGTTTTCGCGTTTTATACACTGGTTCGTGTTTTAAAGCAAATTATGTTTTGTATGTTATGAAATATTGTAGACTTTCGAGTTATAATCAGTTTTCTTAAAGAAAATAGATATGTTTTAATAGTTCGAAGGCTTTGTTTAAACAAGAAGTTGGTTTGAGAATTTGCACCATAGTTTTCCTATTCTATGGAAATTATATACAGGTCTATTATTAAAAGCTGACGACGCCGCATGCGTAGAGTGTGAAAAGACGCACATCACAAATCAACGTGACGATTGAATACGCATTTTGGAAACAGTTTCTGTCTCACTTACGCCGAACAACAAGTGAATATTGTTTGTTGTTAGATACAAAATTGGTTTTGTGTCTGTAGGGGGGGGGGGGGGGGGGTTATTTTTGTAATAATTGACCTGTACATAGTTCTTGCATGGTGAGAGTATTATTTTTACAGTGTTATTTGTAATAAAAAGTCGTGTACTATCAAACGTAAATATCACTTAATTAAAATATCATAGTTTTATTCACGATAATATTCCTCATCCTTTCCTCATCTATTACCATACAGGGGCGTAACGGCTATCTGTTTTAGGTGATTGCGAAAAGTTGCGCGACCGCAAACCGTATCCCGGCGCGTTAAGTTTCACGTTCGCGCGATTTTCCGCACTGCGCTGTTTCGAGCTCGCGTTAAGAGTTAGCCGTAAGGCCTCTGTATACGCTAAAATTACTAAAATCATGTTATTTTGTAGCACGTCTTCGTGGATTGGACTTTGTAATGTTAATTTCAATCATGTTTATTTTAATTTTAATATATTTAGAATAAATTAAATCTGAGCTTAATTTAATTACTCTTTAGTTTATTTAATGTATTTTAGTTAAGTTTAACGTTAGGTTTATGGTTTTTGAAATATGTATGAACTTTAATCTTATATCAGGGGCGTGACCACTTAGCGCGATTCAATGTAGGCTCTCAAACGAAATACAATGTATTCGGTTTTTTTTTGAGATCCAACATTGAATTGCGCTAAGAAGTAGCGGTAGGTGATAAGAACAGAAATTTGTAAGATTTTATAATTGTGATTATAAGTTAAAAATTTATTATTGTTCGAAAAGCAACTTAACTGCTTTAAATATAAAAGCGGTAATAAAATCGAATAAAAGTATTGGGATATAATTAATGGCACATCAGAAGACGGGAATAATATCGAATGCACAAGAATTGCCCGCCTGAACGCGCAACAAAATGTCACTATCAAATTATACTGTTTGCAGATAGAATAACCGGCCAAGTGCGAGTCGGACTCGCGCACGAAGGGTTCCGTACCATTATCTATAAAAACGAGCTTAAAAATCACGTTTGTTGTATGGGAGCCCTTTTAATATTTTTTAGTATTTGTTGTTATATCGGCAACAGAAATACATCATCTGTGAAAATTTCAACTCACGGTTCATGAGATACCTACAGCCTGGTGATAGACGGACAGTGGAGCCTTAGTAATAGGGTCCCGTTATACCCTTTGGGTACGGAACCCCAAAATAGGAAAAAAATATACTATTTTTTATGTGCAGATAAAAAATATACTAAATTAGTATGTTAAGTGGGTAATTTTTGATGAGCGATTAAATAGTGTCCTTCAGTATTACATTTCCAGCATAATGTAAACATTCCATCATACAATGAAATCATTCCAAACTTTCAGTATTCATATACATTTCTTTATTGAAACAATGTGTTTAATGTTTCGACGAAATTATAAAAATATGTTTACAAACAGACACAGCATAGGGCAAGGTCGAATTTAACTCATAGGCACAAAAGTGCCCATAACCTAAGATCCCGCTTAAATATTTCTTTACGAAATAGTTGACTTCAATCAGCAGGCGTATTATGAATCTTTGATCGGGATCGCGACTTGTCAAAATTATGTCAAAAAAAAAAGCGTTGTCTATTTCCAATTTCGTAGTATGAAATTTGAAATAGACAACGCTGTTTTTTTTTTTTGCGTCATAACCCCTTTCAAGTGTCAAAATTCTGTCAATTCTGACACTGACTGATCCCGATCAAAGATCCATAATACGCCTGCCGGTCCAAAACTAATCCTGATTTTCTACTTTCTACTCATAGAGACCTAAAAAAATACCGTTTATTTGCATACAACATGAGAAATTTTTATGCATACATATAAGATGTTAAAATATCATACAGTCCTACTTAAATCATGCTGTGCCGGTTAGGCGTACAAATGCCAGAGCGATGAAAAAATTTAACAGCAATATTTTGAATTTGTAAGATTTTATAATTGTGATTATAAGTTAAAAATTTATTATTGTATCGAATAAAATAGTTTTTCGAAAAGCAACTTAACTGCTTTAAATATAAAAGCGGTAATAAAATCGAATAAAAGTACACTTTTCTGTACATATTGAGCCTGGCAGCTTCGAAAAATTATACATAGAAGTCACAACGCGTAGAAAATTATAGTCAATAAATAAACGTCCGCAGTTTCATATTATATAATCATAGCTGTATATAATTTATATCGAACCAAAACTATTTTACCATAACCAACCGTATATTTATACAGTTACGGCTCAGTTCTCTAATGCCTGTTCGATTTGCACAACATCGTCAAAACTTGTTAACCGTCGTTGAGCAAGTGAGACGGCGATGATGTCTGAATCGCAAGTGGGAACTTCTCTCCCGAGAGAAAGAGACAATTTTCTCTTTCTCACCCGTTGGTCAGACGGTTGTTCGTCAGCCAAGTTAACGTGTCTGTTACAGCTCTTACGGTGTGTTACTGCTTGTGTAACTATCGCGTGACTGTGGATCTAATCTGGCTGCGTATTGAGTCCAGCCAGATTGAGTATTACCGCGTTTAGCGCGTCATTGTGGCATCTTTGTATTTTATTGACCGAAGCCTGGCAGGAATATTTTAATTTGTACACTTTTATGTACAATGGTTTTCTATGAGTACTAAAAATATTGAGCCCTTAGAAAGCTCAATATTCCTTCTACCAATAGCACACCAGTATTACGGCTTATATACGGTATATGGCTTTACCAAAAAACGATGCTTAAGTTAAATAAATTTTTTATTGCTTTGTCTTCTCGCGGAAAGAAATTGACATTGTGATGGACGAATTTTAAGCATTGATTAACTTAAGTAATGGTTTAAGGCTAATAGCCTTAAACCATTACTTCCATTATTCTATGCTTAAAATTGTTCTGTCTCGTTACCGCGTTTGATGATTGCCGTCAGCGAAAAGTTGAGAGAGCAATTTTAAGCGTAGATCAACTTGAGTAACGTTTTTAAGTAAGGCTCTAAAAATCTAGACATACATCGATCAAATAAAGGACTAGATAAGGTCACGAAGAAAATCAAATCTTAATTCGGCTACGTGTATTTAAATATATATAATAGATCTACTATCATTTAGACTTATTTTACTGTAAATACAAGGTTATAAGTTTGGGGTGTACTTAGCCGAAAGGAGAAAAAAAAAAAGAGTTCTTGTAATCATCATCATGAACAACTTTTCCATAAGAACCAACCCTGAAATCGTGTAAAAATAACATCCATTCCATAGAAAACATTCACATTTGACAAAATGTATGAACAGCTGATATTTTTTTCGCGATTTCAGGGTTGGCCCCGTAGTAAAAGTCGTTCATAATGATGAGTACAACGTACCCCTTTCCCCTTACATCCTTCCGCGTAACCCTGCAGAGATGCATTTTGCTGAACTCACACTAAAGCATTTTACTTGTTCAAAATATGTCCACAGTTTATTTGTAGTCTTCGATCATATATTTCTGTAGATGCACAGTTCCATGCAAAATCAAACAAAAAATTGTCTCCAATAAAATTTTACGACATTTAGAAAAATCTGAAATGACAACACGTCGAAAAATATTTATTTGTGCTGCCAGTGATGACATATGGTACAGAGACGTGGTCCTTAACTGTTGGTCTTTTGGAGAAACTCAGAGTCACACAATGGGCAATGGAGAGAGCTATGCTCGGAGTTTCTTTGCGCGATAAAATCTGGAACGTAGATATTCGCCAAAGAACCAGAGTCACCGACATAGCTATTAAAATCTGCAAGTTGAAGTGGCAATGGGCAGGCCACATCGCTCGAATAACCGATAACCGATGGCGAAGAAAGGTTCTTGAGTAGAGACCACGAACCGAAAAACGCAGCGTAGGTAGGGTTCACACTATATGGACTGACGACATTGTGAGAGTTGCGGGCATCCAGTGGATGCAGATGGCAGGATGTCGTTCAGTGTGGAGTTAAAAGGGGGAGGCCTATGTTCAGTAGTGGACGTCTTCTGGCTGATGGTGATGTTGAAAAATGAAGCCTAATAAATTACAATAAAGCACAAATTGGTTAGGGCGAATGAGAGCGAAACAAGGCATATTTATTGTTTATGCCTTGTTTTGCCGGTGCCATTTTTTAGATGGCAACAGTGCATGTACAGAAATATATTATCGAAGTTTATAGTTTTTCTGGCTTGACTATGACTGCATCTAGTCCTATATTACATCAATGATGGCGTTATTTTTATAATTTGGTCGAATCTATTTTTTTACTAATTGGCTCAAAAAAGGTCCAAAAATGTTAGAGTCATGATTATATATATAGATTTAGTAAATACATTATAATATACACTTGTAAGCTAGTGAAGTCTAGTGTTGTACTTATGTATTAAATATATTCTTATTTAAACACAAACTTCTTTTTATTTTTAAAACAAGCGACCCGCCCCGGCTTTGCACGGGTGTAAGTTTTATTATACATCTATACTTATACCTTCTGTCAAAAATTATATTATTCGGACCCGCGGTAAGAGTTGGACGTAAGGCACACTTTTTTTACAATATAAACTTTTATAAAAATTATATTCAACTAGCTGTACCCGCGACTTCCGCCGCGATTTCTTCAGAAAAAAATAGCCTATGTCCGTCCTCATGATACATACTATTATCTAGCAAAATTTTTAAGAGATCGGTTAAGCCGTTTACCCGTGATGTAGCAAACAGACAGACAGACAGACTTACTTTCGCATTTATAATATTAAGTGTGATTAGTGTGATAATATTATTATTTAGGTACTAGGTACGTCTAATTAAATAATAATTCAATTTAAAATATTACAACCAAAAATGTCATTACAATATGTCAAATTCATTCATCAATCATTATTTTATTAAAGCAGCTACCTGTGGCCTTAGTACGAGCACTTGCGAAAAAGTTATCGTTACGTAAACGATAGCAAAATGTATGAAAAACTCAGTTTCCTTCCACACCTTTGACAGTTATTCAACCGCCAAGCAGTAGTGTGCAAACACTACTGTGTTCCGGATTGAAGGGCAATGTTCCCAGCGAAATTACAGGGTACACAGAGATTTGACATCTTATATCTCGGGGTGACGAGCGCAGTGCATTGCCATCCAGGGTTTTAAATTGAGTGGCGATGAGCTGTTATGGGCAAGCGTGAAGAACCATCAGGCGAGCGACATCGCTCGTCTCGTCACTCTGTATCATAAAAAAAAAATCTGATAGAGGCCGTGTTCAATTTTTCTTACATTTTGCTATCATTTACGTAACGATGACTTTTTCGGAAGTACTCGTACTAAGGCTACAGTTGCTTGGTTGGTAGGTATTACGGTCTTCCGTATCCGTACAAAGTCATCTATGAAATTGTAGAAATAGCGATTCCCTTGGCGAGCTATTTTCAAAATGAATTAGTTATAAAAACAGTAAACCTTGAAATGAATTAAATGACCAGTTTCCAAGCTGCGCCAGATACGTCTAAAACACGTGAAAATCCCATAAATTCTAATCATCAAGTATGATTAAGTCTGAATCTTATTGTGTTAATGGAGAGTATAAAATCGTAGTGTCTTCTCAATGTGTTACAAGTTCGCCTGGACTAAATTCTGGTACTAATTTTAGACGACAGGTGAGGGATGGTACTGTTCTCTTGCCTAGTTGACTATCTGGCACTAGCTAGAGTATTCGTAGTAACGAATGTGTTGTTTACATTAAGGTGATACGTTTCACGTTTGGCGGGAAATTCAAATTTGAAACAGTTTTTTTGTTCTTATAGCTAGGCCGGGTAATTATTGTAAACGATCATGATGTTTGCGAAAATTGTTTATTATTCTTTACAAACTTACTATACTAATGCACATTATGACATACATTTGTCAATAAACAAATTTTTGCTGTTTCAAACGGTTTATTACCAAATGTAAGTAATATGGTGAGTTACTGATTAATAACTGTACATTATAATGTAAATAACAACCAACAATTTTCGCAAACACTGTGTCATTTCACAATAATTACCTGGCCTAGCTACATGGACAAAAAAACTGTTTGAAAATTTGAATTTCCCGCCAAACGTGAAACGTATCACCTTAAACTAGAGCTTTTGCCTGCAACTTCGTACGCGTAGATTTTCATATAAACTTTCAACCCTTTTTTCCTCCCATAATCCGGCCCTTGCGCAAAATAACATAGCCTATACTTCAATCTGGTCATAGCTAAGCATATACGTGAAAACCACAGACATATAATATTTGTTTGTGGTGAAAACAGCCTTTAAATCCGTCCAGTGGGTTAGGAGATGTGCTTGAACAAACAAACAAAAATATTATACTATTATTGTCTATGATTGTACCTATCTATTTTTGTCTTTGACTTGTATGATAGTTTTTGTCTACCTATGGTACCATTTATTGGTGACTTCAGCAAATTTCTTGAATTTAGTGCGACGATTTGTTATTTTAGGATATTATTTGCTTTAGGTAAATGCACCATAATACGTTACAGAGCATCAACAATATTAATTCTTGAAGATCGATGTTGTTGTTGTTTTGGCTTGCTTAGGGTGATTTCAGAATCTATTTACGCTTTACAGATTTTACGTTCATAAAACATACATTCGTACATTGTGCGTTTTATTTTTAAACTGTACAAGAGTACAGTTGATTCAGGAATAAAACCAGTTTTTAACGCTTTTTTTGGGTTCGTCATCATAATTTGAGCCATTGGACGTCCACTGCTGGACATAGGCCTCCCCCATCAATTTCCAAAAGGGCCGGTTGGAAGCGGCCTGCATCCAGCGTTTCCCTGCGATCTCTTTCAGATCGTCTGTCCATCTTGTGGGTGGACGTTCTACGCTGCGCTTACCGGTCCGTGGTTTCCATTCGAGAAACTTTTGGCCCCATCAGCCATCTGTTCTTCGTGTTATGTGCCCTGCCCACTGCCACTTCAACTTGCTAATCCGGTGAGCTATGTCGGTAACTTTCGTTCGTCTACGGATCTCCTCATTTCTGATTCTATCTCGTAGAGAAACCCCGGCCATGGTAATTTTTAAGCTTTCGCGATTTGATCACATGTTTATCAGGACTTATCGCGCCTTATTTTGTAATGGGAAATAATAAGTACCTTTCTCAACGTTTCGACCATGTTACAATGGCCGTGGTCTTGGTCTTGAGCTGACTGAAAACTGCGGGTGAGTCCGGCGAGAAGAGCGGGTATTTTGTTCTCCTACCCTCACTTGATCTTGAAAAATTGCAGTGTTGTCACTACGACACACAAAACTAAAAATTTACGGACGTTCCGCTCGGTATAACAAGCCCAGCACACATACCTACAAGCGTTCTGCTTTCGCATATTTATGTTTCTAAAATAAAAGCGAGTGTGTGTTTATATATGATGGGAAACGTCAGATTGGCCGAATAATGTTTATTGTTTACATCTAAGTCTACTAACTAGCACCCATTCTAATTGCTCATTAAAAGCTTACTATAGAAACCATTCATGCGTCAAATGCTTCTTTGCCAAGGTCTTGCGCATTAAACAAGTAACGACCAAACAAACGACCATCAAACTGCTTTAGTTTCCATATTATTAGATCTGCTATGTTTTACTTAAAGCCCAATGCACACTGTTGTAGTCAAAAAAATCTATAATGATATTAATTGTCTGTTTATATTTCCTGTTCCATGATGCCTGACGCCGTCTTTCTCTCTCTCTGTGAACCGACCTAGAACACAAATGAGACGTCAAGATTAAAAATAATACTTAGTTAATGTAAAATAAATAATGTGAAAAAATGTTATGACAAAAAAATATTTTATATATATTTATATAATGTAATGTTCTAATTTTTAATATAATTTATAATTGTACAATGAGTTTGACGACATGTAATTTTGTATAATTATGAATAAAAATATCAAATTACAGTCCTACAAGAGCAGTGTTTTAATCCAAATAAATAGATCGAATAAGAACCGAAGAGATCACAAACACACACAAACATGCTTTTTTCCTTTTCTAATAGGAGAAAAGGCGACCCACGGTTTGTGCATTAGCCACTGTCAAGGATTCAAATATTTTTACTAGATATCGTCAACCGAGTCCTAGTCAAGGTCGGAGTAAGCAAAGTAAGTCAAATCATGCCCTATTTTACACATTTAACAGTTGAGAATACACAAATTAAGGAAAATAATACTACAATAAGGCGATTTTTTTTTCACGAACTTGCTTGCGCAAGCATGATATTTCATCGATGGAGTCTTTCCGTCCGAAGTTCTCTTGCTCGTATCTATATCTTCACATTTTTGGAAGATTTCAAGGATTTGGAAATCACCGAGTTAGAAATTAAAATAAATACTATTGCTGTTTTTGCATTGATTTTGAGATTTACAGTTACTGTGGCATTACCTACCTCTGTGCTGGAAGGTGGGCACCGAATTTCCATAGGAACTAATAGGAACGCATCGATACTTTTTGATCACCCTTGAGCCCAAAGGTTTGGTATTAAAAGAGGTTTTAGTCGTTTGTCACGATATACAAAAGGTAGATAGGTATAGTCATAGTCATTTTATTCATAGAGCCAATTTACATGTCAAGTTAATAATAATAAATCAATCTAAAAATACTACTAAGTAGGTAAAATTAGCATACAAATTTAAAGAATTCATCATAATTATAAAATGCTTGCTCAACAAGCCAATGTTGTACCTAAGCGTAATTTGAAACATTGCACGCTAGGAGCTGCAGTGACAATTTCTGGGAGGTGGTTGTACACGTCGGGGCCCATGACATGAGTAAGTTTAGCCGACTTAGTCAGCGATCGCTTGATGCTGGCGAGATGTATTAAAAAAAAAAACATTCAATTTTCAGACACAAAAGATCCATAATTTAAGTTAGTACAAATATAAATTAAAATTAAAAAATATACTGAAGAACCACCTCTACGAAGCAGACAGGCGGCGCTGCTGTGCCATCTTTGCTCGAATTATGATTGAACGCTGGCGCAAGCTAAGATATTTTCTCACTGGGCGCAAGTACTTAATTTTGCATTGGCGCAAGTTACTGCGTATCGTGTGCAACGGGTTTTAAACAACGAACGACATCCACGTCATTGTTCCATACAGAAATCTACAATATCGTCACTGACAAAATCACCATTTTAACCCCAATATTTCAACGATTTCAACAGTCAACTTTAAAAACAGTTTATATTTTTTCCCGAGCGATCTGTCAATGTACTCTAAAACAACTACATTTACCAACAAATCACCTGTCTTTGCATATTTTTTTCACTTAATTTAACAGTCATAGAGTTCAAATTCGATTGAGTGTTTTTTGGCAATGGCATTGAGTCCGTTAATGTTTGGCCTCCAGAAATAAATGTTACATCCTCTCCAGAGGTGATGCGTGCCAAATTTTCCCGCCCTTTCGAACCAGTTCACGCGAGAAAACCTGGCTGAATAGACAACTTGTCTGTGACTGAAAAACACGTGCTTTTTTAATATTATTTTTTCTGTGTTATTGATCAAAGATGGCGGACGAATTTGACTATCACCCCGTGTACACAAGAACAGAAGCTATCACGGAGCAAGATGACAAAAGCTTGGCTGGAGCGACGAAAGAATACAGAAATGAATTAACAGTTCTAATACCAGAAAACCCCTTTCCAGAAATAGAGGTAGATGCTTACCCTCCTTTGAAATTCTCGTGGGTGATCCCGAATAAACTGGCTGCCATGGCATTTCCGAGAAATAAAGAAAACTTAAAATTCATAACAAATCAAGGTATAACGCATCTGATAACACTGGCAGCGGATAAGAAACCTCCAGTAGACGATATATTAAGGTGGACTGAAATACCCGTAGAAGAATTTGAAGTGCCCTCTTTGGACCAGATTAAGAAGTTTATTGATATTTGCAAGAAATCTGAAAAGAATGGCGAGGTAAGTCCTGTCGTAGTTATAAGAGCCCGTGCTTTTTGCGCCATCTATCTCGCTTGAATACAATAATAATCTATCAGTTATGTATTGTGCTATCAGTACATACGATTTCCAGGCTGTTGCGAGCTTTTATTAGAGCACAAAATGGAAAAAAAAAACTTAAATTCTACTTAACTTTTTGTTTCGTTATTTTTTTTATCGAGTGAAATTTATCTCACCTATAGAGTTTTGAATCACGGTTTATCTCAAACACAGATGTATCTATGACATGAATTTTTTTTCCGACTCAAATATTGTTATTTAACTATTTAAAATTGACCCGTGCAAATAACGGCCCTGACGGTAAAGGTTACCGACACGCCTGCACTTAGGTATAACCATAGATTTAGGCAATTTTTTTTTAGGTCTATGGGTATAAAACAGATGAATTGAGCTGCGCTCGTCACCCTGAGATAATTATCCTGTCAAATCCCGTATTTTCACCAAGGATGATTTTATTTTGTCGATGATTTTCACTGAAAGCATTGCCCTTCAAACTGAACCAACTAGGCATTTATGACTAATCTTCTAAAACAATTCTGCGATGTTTTTAAACATTTTTCGGTAAACTCTGTTATGCTCAAAAGAGAAAAAAAACTAACAAATTTGGCATTTATAATATTACTAGCCGACCGTCCCGGCATCGCACGGGTAGAGCTTTTTTTTTAAAAAAAAAAAACTTGTAATAAATATAGGCCATGTTATTCATGGATAATGTAGCATTCTAATGATGAAATAAATTTTAAATCTATCTAATAGTTCTTGAGTTAATTCGTTACAAACATCCAAAAATACAAATCTTTACTCTTTACAATATTAGTGTAGTATGATTAACTTTGTCAAGGGTACCTTTGACATTTGAAATAACTATTTTCTCAGTAAACACAGTAACTCATATATGATGACTGATCGTAATGTTCTGTCCGTTTGTAACAAAGAGATTGAAAACAACATTTAACCTTTTATACATCTACTATTTCCAAACAACAACAAATTTCTGCAAAATATTAGGGTTTAACCTCAAAACTTGATATTTTTTAACTAATTTAGAATTCGTGCCAAAAAAACTCGCAGACTATGACGTCTATAGTGCGTTTCACTACTTGTACTATAATATGCATTCCCTGTGAATGTGTATGGGAAGTGCAAGGGAGCCAACATGACGGCGAGGGAACTCTTTGGTGAAACGCACTATACTGACGTAACAATCTTAAACGTTTCTTGTCGATCTAATTCAACCTTGTTCCGGGAGTGACACAACACAAGCCTACGTCACTGCATTTCAACAAACACAGAAATTGGGAAACATCTGTTAATAAACCATGAAATAAAATACAATAAAAACTGCAATGGTCATTTTGTTTGTCCGCTCAAGAATTAAATATAGGCATTAACCATCGATGACGTAAGCATGTGTCACCCACGTGACCTTTGCGTCTCGGAATATCCATCCATACCTGGCTATGTATTCTGTGACCTAGCGGAGTATATATGTCGTAGATGGATTGCCGAATCAGTTTTTCATAACGGTGCTGTTTTGTAAAACAGCTAGCGGTTATGTAAAACAGCTGACTCGGCAATCCATCTGCGACAACGCTACTCGCGACTTTATGCCTTTAACACTTCCACCCTGGAGGTTATCAGTTCTTAGACCTTGCGGTTTGCATGGGGATGACGGGGTCTTATGCCCCATGGAATCGGATTACGTGGTGTTGTCACTGCCACGGCTCGCCACAAAGTCTACGTCTGTGCGTTTAAACTATAATCATTATTAGATAGAGTAACCTAAAGTCATGTGTGAGGTATATGACTACCCCACGTGGGTTGACGTCTATTTCTATCAACACCCACTAGCTTACAAACACGGTGACTTCACGCGTTCACTCACCGCGTCTCCGGTCTCACGTGGCCTAGTGGTACTGGGTTAATGTCCGGTGTTGTATTCTCGTAGCGGTCATAATCTTGTCCTCATGTTGCAGATAAATAATTTTTTGCAAGTTTGCTTTTATTATTGAATAAATAGGCTTGCGTTGATCGCCATTCCAATGACGCTGTCTACGATGGAGCACGCTTATGCCTATTAGAAGAAACCGGATTCACTCGCGACTTGAACACGAGATTGTAACCATCGGTAAACCATTCAGGAAGAATACTCCAGTTTAGAGGTTCACACAATTTTTGCAAATGTGGTCGATGAACTTCTAATTTACCTTTGATAGGGTTCGGATATGTGATAGAGAATGTTGTCTACATATGAACGGTGTCGTGTTTCGGATGCCATGATATACTATAGGTCGGGACTTAGATACAAGCTGGCTGTTGTTCTCTGACAGACGGCATAGAATATGAACGAAGGCTGCTTCATAAGTGCCAGTCAGCTTTCATCGATCCGCTGCTTGACATTTAAGGCCTCTCTTGGGCACGCAACAAAGTTCCACGGCTTTTCCACTCCCTATGAATTGCCTTCAGTATATACATCGGCATTCTATCGTGTCGCCATCAGGAACCACCCAATTTTATAGTGACCCTATTTTGGCCCATGTACATCAAAATGTTATGCTAGTTAGATAGATAGAAAACTTTTTATTGTTGATACCAAAAATTACAAACGTACATAAAAAACAACTTAAAAAACTAGTGAAACAATTGGCGGCCTTATCGCTATAAGCGATCTCTTCCAGGCAGTTACAAATAATGCAAGTGTGCCCCGCCGTCCAGGACTCGAGACGCTATAAAAAAATTCGCTCCTTCGCTCCTCGAGCTCTACCCTAGGACTGCGCTGACTCTTGGACATACTTACTGGTTTCCTCACGATGCTTTTGTTTACCGTTTTTGAGTGATAGCGTCGAAACTGCACATAATTAATTTAGGTACTAGACAAGTCATTGGTGCAGAGCCGAGGATCGAACCGGATGCAGATTGTAAAGCGCTTATGCTACCGCTTGGCTATCATCGCTCACCTATTCTTCTTTATTTTCAATTGCATCCTGCTTCCTTTGTTAGGTCTGGCTTATTACGAACTAATCGGTGTATTTCTTTGACAGGTGATAGGCATCCACTGCCGGCAAGGGCGCAGCCGCTGCGGCGTGATGCTAGCCTGCTACCTGATACACTTCCACCGGTTTGAGCCGGACCAGGCCATGAACGCTATACGGATGATCAGACCAGGTGAGCACAAACCTTAGTAGACCGGAATAGCTAGAGATAATACTAGATCTGCATGGAAACCTGCATATTAAAGTCAATGGTATCTACTGTTTAATGTAGATACGTATCTTTGTCCGTGATTGTTTTTAATTAAAAGTTAAATAAATAACAAGGCTTGGTGTGGTCGGACACCACGCCTCATGGCGTGAGTCCCAAGTCAGCCAAGTGCCAAGTTTTTTGGTATCCAAAACTATGGCTACCTCCCTATGTTTTCTTTCAGCTTCCAGTACCAAAAAAAGCTTTCGGTGCTTTCGCTGAAAGAAAACATAAGGTGGGAGCTTCGGTCATAAATTTTCGAAGGGTAGGAGCCATAAGTAGTGATATGGCCCTTGGCCGACTTCTTGCACATAAGTATTCGACCTGTACGTCTATCAACAATCGGTCGCCAAGTCTCTACATGTACATATTCTGGCAGCATCACTTGACACCCAATTACAATTCTAGGTTAGGCATTTTCGCCTTCGTTCACTTCACTCTCTGCTCCATCTAACATCACTCGTGAAGGGCGGCTCATATACCACAAGTGAGGCTAACTGGTAGTGGGATTGTCTCTAGATTTTCAAGCAGGGTGGATTTCCCTATAGGCTGAGTAGGCCCGGGCAGACAAGGGCGGTAAACCTTGATTGTTAGTTTTATTTAGTAGTCGCACCCTCTGTGATCTCGCTGCTCATAACGCCAGGCAAAAGACAATTTATGACCAAACAATTTGATCAAGCACCAATCTTCCATAGGCATATAGGGCAGTCAAAATTCACCCCTGCTTTCAATTGAGCTAGAGTTTAAGTCAATAGCATCGTCTTATGCTTGGGCCACAGTGTCGCACGAAAATACGTGTCTGTCTCGATAAAAACTTGGAACGTATTCAGCCATCAGATATTTTCTTTTCCACTTACCTTCCAATCAAACGTCATAACGGTCTTTGATCTATTTTCAAAACCATTTGATTCGCTTCAATTTATCGACGGCACCGCGATAGACGGTCATCTTTGCTCGAATACATCGCAAACATTCGCCAAATCCTGACAGCGTGGCTGCAGCATGCAGCATAAGGAAAACATTGGAGATTTTTTTCATTTGGGATTTTCGTTTAGTTACTTTTAAACATAGGGTTGGAAACACAGTATTTGCTCTCGCTTCGTCACCTTTCTAACAATAAACCTCCACCTCCAGGTTCATGCGACTGCCTCGAGCACGAAGAAGCAGTAGGAACATACTTCCAGTACCTGACAGAAGACAATCCTCTCCGATTCGGAGTCTCCGGTGACGTCATGGAGGAGTTTATGGAAACCGCTCGCGCTGCTACCAAGAAGGTGCTCAGCGAATAACTGTGATACTGTGATCTTTGTTATAATGCAGCTAAGGTTGTTTTTATGTTGTATTTTCTATTTTAAGTTGTGCCTAAGTATTTTGATTTGTAAATAAAACTGCTACTTGTAAATAAAGTTTGTTAAAATTTTAATAAAGTTGTCTGTTTATTTTTATTATCAGGCTAGGCCTTTCTAGATAGCCCACAGAATTACGATAGCACAGAGACCCATGGAACGAGCCATGCTCGCCATTAAATAGCAAGTCCGTGTCTGAAACACAGATAAGGCGTCGTACCAAGGCTGCAGACGTCCTAAAAAGGGTGACGGAACTTAAGTGAACTGAACTGGATACATGGCCAGACGTGATAATGGAAGGTGGTGTACAGGTAACAGCGTGGTGGCCGAGACTAAGTCGGCGGAACCCCGGACTGACCGAGTATGGACCGACGACATCAAAAGATCTGTTGGAAACGAGCGGATGCGACTAGCGAGAAACTGGGAGAGTGGCGTAAACAGTCGGAGTCCTATACCCACCAGTGGATCATTGGATCATTCAAGGTGTAGGCACCTTTAACAAGAAAATGCTATTTCTTTTTAATTGGATTTATTATTGTACTTAATTGACTTTGAGCCTGTCCAAACTAGACGACTATGTGACCTCCCCCCACCCCTCCTGACTTGAACGGATATGCGCATGGACTCGATGGTATGATACGTAAGGCAGGAAGATAAAACTGAGTGGCGCGCCTTCATCATCAGCCTGTATTACTCACTGCTGAGTATAATTCTCTCCCTTTAGCCATTAAAATAAATAAAAAATATTCGGGACATTTTTGCACACACGGTCATCTGACCCCAAACTAAGCAAAGCTTGTAATATGGCTGCCAGATACTGTTTTTTTTTTATACATACTTGAATAGATATAAACCACCCAGACATAGAACAAACACAAATATTCATCACACAAATGATTGTCCTAGGTGGAAATCGAACCCACGCCCCCAAGCGCAGAAGGCAGGTACACTACCAACTGAGCCACTCGGGCAGTCATTGATCGCATCTCGCGCTTATTTCGTCCACGCATGTTCATGCGTGGTCATGGTCTGAAGTCGTATATTCATCGGGTTGGTTGTTCGCCTATGGAATGCTTGTCTGCAATCGGTAACTACTTTTTCAAGGCTCTATTCCTGCTCCCGTCACCACGCCTAGCCACGTGTGCTGCCCAGCGCCACTTGACTGGATGATACGGTTTCCAACATCTGCTACTTTTGTCCTTTGACGGCTTTACGTATTGAGCACGCAGATATATTTACGCTTCATCAAGCATGGTAAAGTAACCTTGCTCTATGAACCGACCATCACCCTTCTCAAAAGTAAGTCATCAGTAAATATCGAATATAGCAACCTATCTGAAGGCCTAATTAGTTCATTCAAATTGGCAATGTATATCGCCGCTCCATCTCCAAATGTCAATATAGCAGTGCCAAGTGCCATGCAATACATTCCATCTGGCATAGATCCAACAGCGAGAATGATATGCCAACGTATACCAAAATAAATTGCATTTTCCTTCGCGTTATCACCTTCTAAACAGTCGCGGAAGTTTAAACTCAAATCTTTGATGTTGTAATAACGCAATATATCATAAATCGTGTTTTTCCGGTCATAAGAAACTTAACGAACTGGTATTGTGACGTTTTGCTTGCGTGTAGAAATTTGTGCCAAGAATATGAGCACGGTTCGGAATCGGGTGAATCTCAAACTGGCCAGACTGTTTTACAAATACATGGAAGAATCAAAGGAAAGGCAAAATGAAAAGCCCCCGGAAAACACCCAAAAAGAGAAACCGAAGGAAAAGGATTACGAATCGTATCCACCTTATAATTTCTCTTGGTTTATTCCGAACAAAATAGCAGCGATGGGATGGCCTCAAACTGAAGAAAACTTGAATTATTTAGTGGATGTCGGTGTGGATCATTTGATAACTTTGTCTCCTGAAAGATGGCCACCCATTGCGGAGTTTAATAGGAAGCTGAAGTGGACAGAAATCAGAGTGAAAGAGTTTGGATCGCCGACATTGAAGCAAATATTGAAGTTTATTGAAATATGCGAACGAGCTCATCTTAGAGGAGAGGTGAGCTAACGTTTTATTATTCAATTACAAAGTCAAACAATGCGGTATTCCTATACCTATTTTCATCACATGGTCATAAACTACACCCAGAAAGGAAGAATAGCCCTTATTTAGTTGAAATTAAACACTTCTAACGGCTTTTTATTGTGTGCAAATTTTTAATAATCTTAACAAATCATTATAATTATAACTCTGATGCTATTGCAGCAATTTACGAGTTTCTCACCTTACGCCTGACGAAACAATGATAGCAACTCTGAGATCCTAAACTAACGCCTGAAGGAATAATAATAAGCCTCATGTTATTAGGTGGTCGGCGTGCACTGCCGGCATGGTCGCGGGCGCACGGGCACTATGTTGGCGTGCTACCTAGTGCATTTCCAAAACATGGCGCCGGAGCGGGCCGTGCTTACCGTGCGGGTGCAGAGGCCAGGTGATAAATATTACTAACTAGACACCGATACAGATAAATAAAAGTGCAAGTTGAAGTGGCAATGGGCAGGCCACATCGCTCGAAGAACTGATAACCGATGGGGAAGAAAGGTTCTTGAGTGGAGACCGTGAACCGGAAGACCCAGCGTATAGGTAGGCCTCCCACTAGATGGACCGACGGCATCTTGAGAGTCGCGGGCATCCAGTGGATGTAGATGGCAGGATGTCGTTCCGTGTGGAGGTTAAAGGGGGAGGCCTATGTTCAGCAGTGGACGTCTTCTGGCTGATGATAATAACTATGACATATCCACACTAATATTATAAATGCGAAAGTAACTTTCGAGTGGGTGAACCGATTTTGATGATTCTTTTTTTATTAGAAAGCTGGTGCTTCCCGTGTGGTCCCATTTCAATTTGTTCCAGTTCTGAAATTTTTATGAAGTTGGTTCTTTTATATTGATAACTAGCTGCACCCCGCGGTTTCACCCGCGTGCTGATGATGATGAAAAGTAGCCTGTGTTAATCCAGGATATAAGCAATGTATATTCCAAATCCATCCAGCCGTTGCTACATGATTGAGTAACAAACATCCATCCATCTAAACTTTCACATATATGATGTTAGTGCGATTATTTTATCAAATGTCCAGGTTCGTGCGAGACCTACGAGCAAGAGAAGATAGTCTGCCACTACCACGACTGCGTTCGAGGAACCATCCCCAAACCGGACTACCGACTAGTTGAGGACAAGGTATACTTCGACTTATCCATGAAGTACACTTACGGAGAAGAGAGAACGGACTCCAGCGAAGAAGAGAGCCTCGCAGAGAACAAGATCATAGAACTAGGTCCAGAACAAAAAAGCGTAAAACTAAAGTTGCCGAGGAAGAAATCAAACGCCATGGTGATACATCACAAGATATATTTTTAACTTTTTACGATTTTTTTAACAATGTTTTGCAATTTTTTACATTTTGCATTTAGGCAAGTGTGTATTTAAAATATATGTAAAATAAACGTTGCTGAGTTTTAATGCTTAATCTATGTTATTTGATGAGCTCAAGCCAAAGGTACGGAAATCAATGAGTTTTTTTTAAATGATATAAACTGACTGACTGCTTTATTACTGACTTCAAAAAGAAGGAGGTTCAATGTTCCACTGTATAAATAATTTTTTTATGTATGTTCACCGTTTTCTACGCAATTATGAATTGATTTTGATGATTTCTTTTTTCTTTGGTAGGCCATACTTCAGATCGCTTATAGCGATAAGGCCGCCATTTGTTTCACTAGTTTTTAAGTTGGTTTATGTTAAATACTATATATGTATGTAATTTTTGGTGTGAACAATAAAGAGTTATCTATCTATCTATTTGGGACATTTAGCATAACTTTATCCAGTGTCCTGTTTAAACATAGTTTGGAAATGAAGTCCTCTATTTGTGCATTTCAAGATTATTTGTAAGTGTGCTGTAAAATAATAAATATACACAAATGTATAGCTCAAATAAATTAAGATCCGGAAAATTGGATGAAGCGGTATCATTCGCGGATTTGATGTTAATTAAGATCCTAATATTATAAAGAGGAAAGATTTGCATTTTTGGATGTTTGTAACGAAATAACTCAAAAACTACTGAACCTATTTGAAAAATTCTTTCACCATTGGGAAGCTACGCTATCCCCGGGTGACATAGGCTATATTATATTTTGTAGCGAGCCCGAAGGCCGAGCTTACACCCGTGCGAAGCCGGGGCGGACGGCTAGCTAAGATATAAAATTACTGTCTATTTTTGAACAATGTGCGTTGGTCATTTTACGTTATTATTATTTTAATATAATAGAATAAAGTATTGTTTTAATGATTTATATAATGACCAAAGTAATAGGGGAAAAACTGTTAATCCCATATATTTATACATTTTTCAAAAGTAGACTAAATAATTATAATAGAAAAAAAAAGTTTGTGTAAGATAGCTTTTTTTTTGGGAATAGGCTCGCGTTTGACCGCCAACTCACTTGATGTTAAGCGATGATGCGTTCTACGATGGAGCATGCTTGCCTAAAAGATATCATCTTAGTATCCCACATCTAACTTATTCTCTGAATGTGGCAGCCGAGAAGGCCAGGCTGCGCCCAGGGCCTCGGGACCAGGTTTAAACTGACCACACACATCTCTCTCTTCACCAGCAGGTGGACAGGCTGCCCCACCGAGTGGGTGACGATGTTGTAGATCTGAGTCATGTCTTCGAAGTTCGAGTGGGTGATGGAGCCGAACAGCAGGATTTTGTCATCGGCGCAGAGACCCTGGAATAGATTTGAACGATAATCTCAATAGGCTAGATGGCTGTTTTGATTAATGAAAACAAAAAGAAAATCTGATCAAAAATAATTATCAATATAAAAAACCGATTCATAAAAAAAGTCAGAACTGGACCAAATATGCGCCCTCTATCCCATAGCACGTGCATTAATTAGGCACTATCGATTTTAGAAAGCGCATGCCTTAATCTTCGACCAAAATAAAATGAATGGACGGGCCCAGTAGAAGAGCATTTTTGAAGATTACAAAATGAGCGCCAGCTCTCATTTCGTTTCAGTCGGTCTCTAGCCGTAGGAAGTGAAACACGAGTCTATTGTTACGCGATAACAAAACATCTGACAAAATTATGAATTCGTATGCTTTACCGAAGTGTAAATACACAAATAAAACCGATATCTATTTTTTGTAACATATATACTGTACATTTTTATAATTAGGTGTTGAAGTATATGTCCGACGGTTTTGACTCGTTTTTACTGATCAAGTTCAATGGTTAGGGCCCGTCCATTCTTTTATTTTGGTCGAAGGCCTTAATTAGTACTGAGGTGTTCTGACAGATGTCTCTTATAATAACTTTTGTGTGGTAATGACTTTTTGATTGCTACACTGTAAAAAAATAAAACATAGTCGAACTGGCCCAAATCGAAATGGAACCAAAGGGGAAGCACCAGCTTTCCAATAAAAAAGAATCATCAAAATCAGTTTACCCAGTCGAAAGTTCTGAGATAACAAAAAAACAGTTGAGTTAATAACCTCTTCCTTTTTGGAAATCGGTTAATAAGCAACTTATAAGCATTTTAATATCATGCTAGACAGAGAGCGCGAAACAGCAAATTATGACGTCACTTCTCTGTACGCCATATAAATTCTAATCTGACAAGTATGGCGCACGCCGCACAGAGGCGTGACGTCATTTTTTTGTTTTGTGGGAAAGGGACAGAGTTTTCTCTACCAAAAACTTTAAAAGTTTGGTATTGAACTCTAAAAGTATACTTTTTAATCTGGAAATTGCACACATCACATCATCAGCCAATTAACGTGTTGGACAAGGACTCCCTCATAGAGAGGGGTGTTGCCATAATCCTAACGCTTGGCAGGCGGCTTGGGGATCGCAGTACATTCACCGTGTACTATTAGGACGCTGCTGCCCATCCTCCGGTGGTTCTAGTCGCAGTTTTAGGACATACCCGGGCCCGGGTGGAAAAATGCACTTACAGCTAAATCAGCTGGTGATCCATCTGTAACCATTGTAACGACAGCAAACGCTTCCGTTGCGACCATGTCTCCGCCGCTGTTCCCCACTCCGAGTTC
Source organism: Agriopis leucophaearia (assembly GCA_949125355.1). Taxonomy (NCBI): domain Eukaryota; kingdom Metazoa; phylum Arthropoda; class Insecta; order Lepidoptera; family Geometridae; genus Agriopis; species Agriopis leucophaearia. Next base: position 9,502,954 of record OX421284.1, on the reverse strand, counting down.
AATATGAACGTTAGCTCCATGCCCGTTGGCCATATAACCATTGGTGACATGACCATTTGCAACATGACCGTTGGAGGAAGTAGAGGGGCTGTTCCCAGGTGCCTCCCCGTGAGACCCGAGGAGGTCTGCATGGACTTCACTGAGCCCTCGTTCTATCATTTTCATGATGTTTTTGTGGTCATTTTGTAAACCTGGAAGGTAAGTAAGAATTGAGATACATATTTATTTTTAACTAGCGACCCGTCCCGGCTTTGCAATTGTAAGCTCGGCCTTCGGCCTCGCTACTATGACCCGCTCCTCGGAGCAGCAAATTATGACGTCACTTCTCTGTACGCCATATAAATTCTATTCTGACAAGTATGGGGGTGATGTCATTTTTGTTTTGTGGAGAGGGACAGTTTTCTCTACTAAAAACTTTAAATGCTTATATATCAGAACATTAATAACCGATTTAAATTATTTTTTCAATAAACATCATATTTAATTAAATTCTTCATCAAAGCTATTTATTGGTTTCAATGATACTAAACATCAGTCATCTACCTTGTTATTATTTATTTTTTACTCGCAACAAAATAGCTGATAATCTTCTCATGGCTGAACAAATTTTCGTTTAAACAAAAAAAATCGGTTAAGCCGTTTGGGAGCTACAATGCCACAGACAGACACAGATAGATTCTACACACGTTAAAACTTATATGTCTCTGGTCGGGTCTGAGCAAAAAAAATAACTTGAACTAAATGGTAGAAACAAACTTTATGGTAGAAATAAAAAGAAACAGAGTAGTGGGTATCATGAGGATGGGTTTAAGAAGCAATTATTACAAAAGATTCTAGTACACTACAGCCTCAATTTTGCATTGTCATTGGGTCAACACAGGCCGTATAATTTGGATATAACTCATTCTCTCACTTACAAATAATCTGGTGCCTCGCATGTCGGACTTTGTACACGTCGATATCGTTTCTAGGGTACCCCTGGTCATCCACCAAGGGTTCATGCATACCAATGTGATTGGTTTCCAGAATAGCTGTTTGGTCGCGTATTTCGCTCTCCATGCGGTCTTTCTCTTCAATTAATTTTAACACTCGGTCCCGTGCCGGGCCATCCATTTTCCAGCCGACCATAACGTTTGTAACTGTATCACAGAATTTACAGATCAGCAAGAGGTTTAACTGTGTTTTTGGGGTCTTGAAAAGATTAACATTTATTTACGAAAAGTTACCAAACTTTAGGATGATGGACGAATGTTTGTTTTGATTTTGATTGGTTTTGTTTTGTTTGATTACGTGATTTTTCTTCTTTTCTCTTGAGAATATTTTGGCTTCACATGTATTCTGCATTTGCCAGCGTCACGTAATAAAATATTTTCAAGTTTGTGGCCCAAAGCACAGAGTACCATGAGTTGGGTATAAATGTACCCAACTCATGCCTAGGTAAAGTGGTAAAACGTCTTTATTTATTCACTTGAGTGTGATAAAGTGAAATATGTACTGATAGCTGGTAGATGACTGATATTAACACAGGTCATAATGGCTTTAGCATGAGTGACAAAACAATAACAGCGACTGTCGACTACTGTCGAGTCGAGCTGTCGACCGAACAATCGATAATTGCTACAGGGTTGCTATATACAAAAATGGTTAAAAAATAAATAGTATTCGTTACTGCTATAAAAAATATATTTTTAGCATTTTCAAATACCGCGATAACCATGATGTACCATTAATGCTATAAATTTTATTTGAAGAATGGTGATGGCAGTATTAGGTCATGCAATTCTAATGCACTCTCCAAAATGTATTCTGTAAAATACCGATAGGCATGCAACTACACGCCGGTGCGACAGGCTCTGTAGTCTAGATTCCGCCAAAAAGTCATCATTGATGAGCCTTTTTAAGTTTTTGCATACTACGTACCTACTCATCACAAGGAGCGTCGGTTCTACAACAATACCCGTTAGGCAATGGTTGAATCGTTCGGGTGGCTTAAAAACTATGTCATCAGGCATTCAGCCTTACAAAACTTACTTTTACGACTTACTGGATTCTTACTTTTTATCAGTTTTAAAATATATATAATATGTCTTTATTTCAGGCATTAAAAACACATTTATGTTACAGATGAAACAAAAAAAAAACTATACATTATTAAAATAAAAATCCTGAAAAGTAGCCATATTAAAATAAATGTCCTGAAAAGTACTATACTAAAGCCACTTGTGTCAAAATATAATTTAAATCAGCATATTTTTTTTTTATTTAATTTAAATCAGCATTTTTTTTTAGATCAGCGCCCACGGTTTCACTCGCTATCATATAGGAATCATGAAAGTATTGTCTGTGGTTTTGTACGGGACCAAAAGTGCCCTATGTGTCTATCTCCAGTATAGCATGAAACTTTCATCCAAATCCGTCTAGCCGTTACGGAGTGGGAAAAACACACATCTCAGATCAAACCAAACAGATATGGTACGGTAGCGTGACGTGTGCGAACGCAACAGGCGTAAATATTATAATATTGGAGTGATTAAGAAAGTAATGACCAGGGGCCTTACCCCTAGCTCGAAAAGTTGACCCGCATAGGTGTTATTTGTCTATACGGTACCATCAACTACGATAAGCGGTAGTTGTTTGATAGCCGCCAAGCTTTGCTATTTTCACGCAAACACGCATAGTAAAACGGATTTTCGTTCATTCAAGTGAGACGCTTTTAAACGATGCAGCTTAAATGAGATGGTTAATTTTAGGTACCTATCAGGTACCTACTAAAAGTTGACTCGCAAAAGTGAAGCTAGGGGTAAGGCCCCTGAGGAATACAACTTATCTATTAACCTTATTCACAATTTTTGTCTCAGATTTTGACAACTTTTGTGTTGCAAAGCTGTCTTTGTTATTAAAACGTCGCGTCGTAACGAAACACCTAGGTACATAGGGTTTCAGATATTACCGAAATAGGTTAACAACAGCTCCTTAGCAGTTATAGCGTTCATACTACCTAGCAGTAGAGTAGCAAACAGTACAAACCGCCAACAACAACAACAGTGAAGACCGCCGAATGGGGTTGAAACTATAGTCGGAGTAACCGGTCTAATCTTACGTGAGTAATTCCCGTGTAATATAAATAAAATGAAACAGTACAATTTATTGTTGTTATTCTTTATTTTATATTTTGAAATCAATAATGAGATTTTAAACTGTAGCTCTTCAGGTTCCATTATTTTACACAAAATATTGTAAGCTTTTAGTAGATTTGATTTTACATTTAACAAATACAACAATGATTTAAATAAAAATGACCAGATTAATAGTTTTATAACTCTAATAATAAACACTTAATTACAGAGTCAGATTTATAATAAAAAATTAACAAATAAATGTGAGTCTTGGTTAACATTTTTATATGAAGAAAGGTTACATTTAAAGCGCTTACTGATTTTATATATCAAAAAGTATTCTTAGCATTTATTAAGTAATGTCTTTTGCGACACAGTGTACTTCAGTTATTTCACTTAAATTAAATAAATGTCAGCTATGGAATATTTAAACTGAGCAGTTGTAGCGAACAATAAATTATACTTGACGACTCTGGCGTAAATCACAAGCATTATTTTTCATTCAAAATCAAAATCACATGATTATAATTCCCATCACAAATACTTGTGCAATCAACGTAGGCATATATTAAAAAATCAATTTACAAAAATTTACATACCGTGATTGAATAAAAAAACATATCAACCAAAATTACGTTTGAACACAAAGAGGACCTAAAAAGAAGAAATGAAACATGATTGTGCATTAACAAGAAAGATACTAATAAAATCTATTATCACCTTATTTGATGACCAAAAAATATTTCAGACTGATCTATCAATACGCGTAGTCTGGCGTAACCACACGCATGAATGCAATCACGTAAGAAATAGAAGTCGGCCATCGCCTATCCTCAAATTCTTTAAACGAAATGGTCCCTAAAGAAAAATAATTATTTAAACATAAGATCGAAATCACACTTTTCCGTTCTCCGCACAGACTAATACGTATAACATACAAAACATACACTAACAATTATGGCAACGTTGACAATAAATAAGAGGAAAGGGGGAATATTCACATCGAGAAAAATATCGTTACGAAGTCGCTCATAAATGAACGCAATGAATAAACACTGACAGCACAAAATAAATAAAGTCCAAAGTGCAATATTTGCACAGATAGTAGATACAAAAAATAAGTATACAAGGCATCATGTGCAGACTTTAAGTTATACTACCATCTATTGTTTTTTTTCTTCATAAAAGCCATATTCGCAAATTTGTGTTTTTATATATTTTATAAGCTTGGCTTCATTCGCGAATTGGTTAATTCTGTTAGTACAATTTTAATAATAATATATCGGCATACGCCACGCAAATGAAAGCCGTTCTGCTTCAAATTTCAATCAAAATCTTTTGGAAAGGTGGGTATATTCTGAATATTGATTTCATAAAAGAAACCTGAGATGATCGAATAAAAAATAGCAGCACGGCTTACATCGCATAGGTCACTAACTTTGCCTGATCACGTAGCGTGTGATCGGGCAAACTGACTGGCATTAATTAAATAATCGTCTACAATCGGAATGGTTCTCGTTTCTCCGTGGTTTTCGAGGAGGCCGGAGTGCCTCGTCGGGACCCTGGCGTCGCAGGAGCACCGTTCTCGGAAGCGTCGGATGGTTTCCTCAACAACCGAGACACTGCTGTCTGCTGGCCAGGCCTCACTGGCGTCGTACTGCCTGATGGTGTCCTTTGCCTGCCATAAAACGATCAAATTAGTATAGAAAATTGAACGCAGCCTCATCATGCACCAAGCGCTACAAACAACACGACAAAGAAAAGTCCAAAACCAAAAATTTTGAAAACACCGTCGATCGAAATAATCTGATTGCGATCCTAAAACTCAGTGTTAGAAACAAAATCAAACAAAATTCCGACAAAACCAAACAAAAGCTACAATTTGTTAAAAAATGTCAAAGAATATCTGAAAGCGCAACGAAACACAAATATTACCTATTTAGGTTACAGTTAGTATGGTGGTCCATTAATACTGGGATGCGGCTGCGGCCGGGCGTTTGTCCATCCGTGGACGCAAACGACCCGCTCCTATGGTGGTTAGCGAGCAAACGAAGACAGAAAATTAGTGACGGAACAATAGAGTAGAATACAATACGATAGTTCGTTATTGCACATGCATTAAGTTTGTACTTTTTGGTCTATCAAGTTTAGTGTGTGTATTTTTATTATTATACGAAATATTTGCCTCTAATTTTCACACAGATTTGACTTGACCCGCCAGATCCTTAATTTGTTTTATTTATCCTTGATTACATAGTACGAGTTTCACATTATCAAGGACTGAATACGAATAAAAAACACGACTATTAAATCTATTTTCTGTTTAACGGAATTATATGAAACGAATAAAACATTTTTTTTTTAATAATTGTGTGAAAATTACGCACTGAGGCATTGAAAGAGATTGTGTTCAAAATAATTAGTGTTTTAAGATATTTTCCTAGTAAATTAGTGCATGTGCAATAATAATTAAATGCAAAAGGACAAATTACGTAAAAGAGCATTTGGTTATTCAATTGTATCGTGTAATAAAGCATAGTTAGACATTTCAGGTAACCATGGCTTAATACACCAACCGTAAGATTGATTAGTTTTTAAGTGCATTACAGCGTAAAGTAAGCAAGGTTCGACTCTTTACTGTAATTTTGTCACACGCTTACACAAAGCATGTAAGCCAGATAAAGAAGATTCAGAATATATATAAGAACATTAAGAACGTTCATAGGAGGTTGCAGATGGGTGTCAGGGTGTGCATGTGTTTCGTGATGTAGGAAAGCGTGACAAACAATTGGGTTAGGTGTTTGTGTTGAATATTTTCTTATCTTATGATTATACCACAGAGCAAAAGCTTTTCACCAATCACCAAAATGCTGTTGAATGTGCTTCAAGCGATGTTAGTAATAGTAACACACAAAACGGATGTGAATAAAATATTTTAATATAATAATGTAACGTGGTATTCTCGTTCTCTAGTAAAATGCCAATGGAATATGAGACAAAGAGCGAATTTTGTGACGAAAAGCAGATGAAATGACCGATAAGGCAAGCGAACCAGAACTTAGGTCTTGATGTGATGAAAGTAGATGCCGATGATAACATAAAATAAATTCCAAAATTCAAAGAGCATCAATCCAAAATTATCGGGCAAAAAACGACGCATTCTACAAGCTTGTACCCTTTGACATCTCGCTGGGTTGGCTTAGACGCTTCGCCGCTCGATTCGCTTATATTACTTTCGTATTCATTGTCGCTCGTCATTCCCGAAATGCTGAACAATGAGGAGTCATCTTCGGGACTTCTCTGCTCTGACTTCCTCGAGGGATCTTGGGAAGTGGGACTGGGTTCTTGAGACGTCTCTCTAGAGTGTGACTTTCGGGATATTTTCAGTCGTCTCTCGACAGAAGGAGTTCTTTGAGATCGATTTCCGACATAAACGGGAATTTTGGTAGAACCATGGGTCTGGAATGCGGGATGAGTATGGGATACGGACTTCGGATGCTCAGATGCCATTGAAGATGGCTGGGAATGTGTTGAGCTGTTATGTATCCATTTTCGTAATCGATGCATGTGGGGAAAAAAATAAAAATCATTTAGTGAACGACCTAAACTCAAAATCTTAAATCGAGGTTAGTAAAAAGTAAAAACCACTCTGTGAGAAGCTGTGTTCAACAGTATTATTACTCCAAACATGCTAGACTGTATTCAAAGGTAAATTTTCCTATAAATCCAAACCAAAGCAAACATGTTTTGTTCCAAATCCCCACCACCCCTACCAAATACAATAAATCATTCAATGCGAAAATTTTCTCGTATGTTGTAAAAAAAGTGCACCCAACTATATGTTCGAAGCTTCGAACATCACTACTAGTCCACGTAATCCCTTACAAGCAATGTGTCGTGCTTTCTCCAACACTGTGTATCTTCAAAGTAACGGTCGTAATTTAACAAAAACAAAACATCATATGAAAGGAAATGTAAAGAACTGGCTATAACACAATAGGAACATTTTATGTTTCTAAACTCAGAAAGTAGAGGCTACACCGCAAACGATGACCTTATTAGTGAAGATGGAACAACAAGTAATAATTTAATACTTTGGTGAATTGATACTAGCTTTCTGTGAAGTTAAAATAAGGCATTGCACTATTTGTATTTACAAAACAAAAAGTTTATACATTTTCACCAACAAGGTTAATTCTGATATCGTGACGCATTTATAGTTACTAAGTGATACTAAATTAATGGTTTGATATCGATCAATTACGAATTTTGATAAATTTGCTATGTTAAAGTTATCAAAAACTGTCATGACAAAATTAGGCGCCAGCGTTTCAATAAACAAAAATTGCGAAGTTGAAACGATTACGGATAAGACTGTATTCGAGCCTACTAAGAGCCCGCTTCCCGCAGCAGTTATCTCATTCGCGCATTTTAACCTTTTGAAATATAAAGAAAATAACTTAGTGTGAATTTTAAGAAGCCGATTGCGCGAAGGAGTTACGAAAATTGCTTTGATTTCGATAAATTTCGAAAAATTTGAAAGATTTAGTTGGCATATTACTTAAGACAATGCCCAAACGGTTTTAAAAATCCCACTTAGTGCTTTTATATCGTCAATAATTTTAAAACGGTACAAAAAAGTTTTGACCTGGTAGTGGGCTCTTATGAACCCTGTCCCATTGCCATGGGAATTAAGATATGGGTCTCATTTTACAATGCTTTGCTTTGGCCGAGTAGGGGTTGAGAGTAGACACCAACTAATAGACGTCATGTCGTAAATCTTTTATGTCTAATCCTATGAATGCATCACAACACCAGCTACTTGAGCGGTGTAGCCTCCATCAAATTCCAACCGCACAGATTCACAGATACACCGTAACATTGCAAACCGTAATGTACCTCACTAGTGCCGGTAACGGTGTCAGTGTGGGAATACTTGAGGTGCGGTACATCCCTCCCGCGGAGTACCTGTCCATGTCAGTCCATGTTTATACATCTGTTTGCTGAGTTCACAATTTGAGAGTTGGAGATATCAAATTAAGTACTTTTTAAAAATCAGACCTACTCGTTTAAAAAAAAAACGATAGATGACATCCAATCCAACTACATATTAACGAGTTCAAGATCCAACACAAATAGTTCAACTGAATTTTTAAAATAATAATTTCCTCCAATTCTTATATTAACTATTGAAGTGTGAATGGATTAAAACGATCGTTTTTTAGGACGAATTCGCGTTCGTTATCTAGTAAACTTTAATCATCTAGAAAAAATAAACTTAATTTTTTTACGAAGTAAGGTAAGTACTTATCCAAAAAAATATATTGTTTTAATCTATCTATTCTCAGGTATAACAATATAATCAAGATTTAGACATACCTTCCACTAGCAGGCGTCATGAGTCCAGTGGGCGTGCGAGGTCTTGAACCTCCATTCGGTGTTTGGAGGCCGAGCTTGGTGGCCGTGGCCGCAGCCCGCGCGACCGACGCTCGAGTATTCGTAACTTTGCGCATAGGAATACGCGATGGTGTAGTCGCATCATCTAAGAAAACAAACATGATATGAAAATTGTCATTTTTGATGTTGAATGGACTAATGTTTAACAATACCTCATCAAAGTTTAGTCAAGCAAGAATTGAAAATCGTGTGATCGTTTTTTGATGGTGAATGGAGTCAAATTTAACCTTGTATTACCGCAGTTCAGACAAGGATTTGCTTCTCCGGAAGCTGATACCCAACATAATTACATGCTTTGTAAAATATGTAAAAAAAAAAACAAGATTAAATTTTAAGAAAGGGAAACGTACCTGTGCTATCTAATGAGAGGTTGGATCCATGTCGCGATGGTGGTTTAGATCCAGCTCTGGATCCAGGCCTTGAACCTGGTCGAGATCCTCCGGGTGTCAATGTTGACCTAAACACAAAACAATATTGTAATATTCATTAATATAGGTAGTCGCACACATCTAGAAACTAAGCAAGAAAATCAATACAAAATAACCTAATTTAGGGCTTACCTAGGTGCACTGGGCTTCCTATATCTGGCTCCAAGTCCGCTTGCTGCTTCGTTGTCACTGAGAGAGTCTGGTGTTCCAGCGCTGAGGGAAGATCTTGAGGCTCTTCCTGCTGCAGCACTTCCAGCGGACATCGGCACTGAGCGGACCGTGCGCTCCCTTACCTACACCAAGATGACTTATTAAATTTTATGTTCAGGGGGTATTTCGAGAATTGTAAGATCACACAATAGGTAAGGTACGTTAGCAAAACAAAACTTTCATTATGTTAAATGTCGTTTTAAATGTGAATGGTTATCAAAATTAAAGTTTTAATGTAAAGTGCATGCTGAACTAAATGGACTTGACGATAGGACGATCACAGTTCTATCTACTTTCAACTAAAACATTACATAAATAATAACACGTACAAAATAAACAGACGTGAGACCTGTAATGAATTGATTTGAGAGTGCAATTACAACCGCCACACTTTGATAGCCTAGATAGCATTACCCAATGGTATCCTGGAGAAGGCTGGTATCCGTGATGGTGTGTATAGTGGTGTGCGCCCGGTGTCGTGGAGCCTTGCGATCTTGAGTGGCCGTATATGAACGCCTGCTTAGTGCCATGCGTCGAGCCGACGTGCAGCGGATATGAACAAGGGAGCTCTTCCCGCTGCCTCAGAGCCTCAAATATAGGCCTCAGCTGCTCCATAAACTCCTCGGCTAAACGCATCAATACAAAACCGGGAAAGCTCGTTAAGGAGGAAGAGGAACATCAAAAGAAAATAACATTTGCCTTCATAGTGCCAATCGTTTATCCGGAACGCGGTTTGTTTTAACGACGAATTGAGACGCTGTTAACGATTAGTCCACGCGTTTAGTTGTCGGACGCGAGAATTTTTCGATATGCGGGTATGGTGGGAACTAGCGGGAAGGGAACGAAATACGTTACCAAACATCCAAGGCGCTGACGTGCCACCTCTCCAATGCTGTGATTCCAATGATAACAAACAACACCAAGACTACATCGAGCCTGTGCCTTAATGCATAGCTTGAACACACTAATGCAATACGATCAAATGCTACGAGCTCAACGCATGCTGCACTCACGACGATGCACCTTGCAAATGGATACAGTAATCCATGTACAAGTTGCAGCAAAATAAAGACAAGCAAAAATTGAGACCCAAACCGATTTGTTTCCCTCCAACAACTACTGTGCGCTTTATGATACGTGTGCGGAATTAACACTAAGATTAATTTAACCTGCTGAAAAAGGTTTTTTTATTAAAGTGGAAGCGACTTACCTTGGTGATAGGTCCAGTGGAAGGTGGCGTGTTGGTGCTAGAGCGGGGCGTACGCGGTCGGAACGCTGCCATGCTCTGGGACACCCCATCCGCCAGAATGAACTGTTCTCGGAGTTCGATGTTCGTGCGTCCTTTGGCTGCATGCGGGCGGCGTCCAGTGCGCGTCACAAACAGGACGGGACGGGGAAGGTTCAAAGAAAACCGTATGGTAACAGGGAAGGAGAAAAATAACACCAAAGTGTTAAAGAAAATGGGATAGCGTGCATTGGTAGTTAGGAAAAGAAAAAAAACAACAAACAAAATCAGAACATGTCAAACAAAACAAACGTAACAGTTTAAAATAAAACAGGGATTTTCAAATTGTGTGCAATTAGGAACGGGAATTATTATATACGATTAGTTTTATTCTTTCACCAAACATTATGCAGCTGGCATAAACCAAGAGCAAGAGTTAATGTTTGATTTGAATTACTTTAACTGTAAATTGTAGTATTTAACGCAGTCATTGATGTATTATAGAACTAGCTGGAGCATCACAACCAACAACCGGCTAGAAAAATATGACCATGAACATAAGTGTAGTCATATTTTGGACAAGTTCGACCCAACTACGCGGACGCTTTAAATGTCTCACTGTGCGTTCAACTTCAATTATTTATTATAGTCCGGTATAAAAGCTCATAGTAAACTGTGTTTTTACAGTTACTAGTTATATTTATGGAAAAGATAATTTATTGTAATGCACCTCCAGTTAGTCATATTTTACGGCAATGAAGTGCAGAAATTATTTTTAATTTGAATTGTAGTAAACATTGTTACTTACATTTTATATTTTAATGATCGACGGAGCATAAATGCCATGATAAAAATTGTATTTACAATGAAAATGTAATAACATTCAAACATTCAGAATATCTTGCACTTGTTTTACCCATAATATTAGTAACTAAATACGTAATAAAAAAATGAGATATAAATTATTTAATGCAAAATAATTTTCTTTATCATGCTACCACGAAAATTAAGCTTATTGTTATTTAATTATAACTTAGCACCATTATTTTTCTAAATAAAATATTAATAAAATACTTATTACAATTTAATTTAATAATTATGGACTTACTGTGGCGTTCTACACATTTGATGAATTTCATATACAAAAAGCACACTACATCAAAAGCATCAATTGTGTATCAAAGCCCATATGATATATAAAAGCAAAAAATACAACTACATTGCTAAATTAAAAACTAAGCCACACCAACTACAAACGGTCTGCGATGGAACTAATCAAGTGTGATTCATTCTATAAAGCAAAAATGTGCTAATATTGCTAAAAAAGTTCCAAGGCAAATCGTGTTGCTTACCGAGCGGGCAACAAGCCTCATGCTGCTCCGGCTTGCTTGGATCAGGCAGCGGTAGCACTAACAATACTACTTTATGTAAAGGGAGTTTTGAGGATCATAATAAAAATATAAAATAATATAAAAATAAATTTACGTAAAGGACCACAGGATTTGGAATGGGTAAAGCGAATACGAATTAGTAAATTAGTAGCAACATCATTATTTACTGTGGACATTTTCGATGTAGGTACCTACTGTAGCCATACTATTCGGTAACTAGGTATATAGCAGCATTGTTTTATTGTTTGAGTACGAATCACAAAGTAGTGCGTGATTTGATTTTGGGACATTTGTGAAACTACGATGAGTGTGCTATTAATGTAAACTCTAATTTAATAAATTTTAATATTATTTTAACGCGCAGAATACATTTAACGGAATTTAACGGTCGTTAAATTAATTCACATGTTTCAATAGCCACATGCTATTTTTTATAATTAGCATGCTATTTTATTATTTGGATTTGGCTGGCAACACCATTTCTGCGCATGTCAAAATGACCGCGTCGAAAAAAAAACAAGAACAATGGAATTCGCCGTGTGTCTGGGTCGATTTTATTATTTTGCGTCGAGTTGACTCAGTTTTTCAATGTAATCCGCGAGTGATACAGTAAAAGATGACCGGGACGATTATCGAGAATTTAAGTGGTCGGAAGCTCGCAGTTTTAGTATCGTTTCTATTGATTTGTCAGCTAACATGTTTCCTGATCGGTGGTTTGGTCGCGCCCATGCCCGCAAACGCCCAAAATATTCTCGGAACCGTTTGTAAAGATACATCTACAGTGAAAAATGACACGACGAAATGGTTCTACAACCGTGGGAAAGGTGTTTGCAAGACAGTCGACCTCAGCGCCGGGTATCACGACCTTTCGGAGAGAGACATAGTTTTTGCGTTCCAAATGCCGGTTCCTCGCGAAAGCCGGGTGTTGGATTACTCGAGATGGCAGCAGAACCTCATTGGAGTACTGCAGATGGACGTCAGCTATCATTCGCAGATGGAGGTACTCCCGCGGAGCACGATAACGATCGACGCGCGCCTCGCGTACCGGAACAAAGGCGATCCCGACGATAAATGGATACTATACACTCAATCCGTCGAAAAGCGTCACCTCGACTGCGATATTGACCACAAAGCTGAACATTATCTCTACAACTGCTCGGCTATACCGTTATTTGAACTTGGGTCTTTGTTCCACGACTACTACTTGCTGAATGTGAGGTTGCCAGTGGACTCGCCGGAAATGAATTCCAACATTGGTCACATACAAGATATGTGGCTGACAGTTATCAACCAAAACGGAGGTTTCACTAAAGTTTGGGTGTCATTGAAAACTGTTTTCTTCCCGTGCATCATAGCCATACTTGTTTGGTTCTGGAGACGCATACACATGCTACAACGGAAACCTGTACTGCTGGAAAAGATGCTTCTAAGCTTGGGAATATCCCTATGCATCTTAAACATGCCTCTTGAATACCTAACATTACATTTTGACTTGCCATTCATGTTACTATTGGGAGACATAAGACAGGGAGTTTTCTACGCCATGCTGTTTTCATTCTGGCTTATATTCTCCGGAGAACACATGTTGATTCAAGAGACGTCAGGACAGAGCTCTCTACAGCAATACTGGAGGCACTTGAGTGCCGTTGCAATGGGTTGCATCTCTCTATTCATTTTTGACATGTGCGAGAGAGGAGTACAGCTACGAAACCCGTTTTACTCAATCTGGGTGACTGATATCGGCACAAATCTAGCTCTAACATTCATCATACTGGCTGGAATCTCAACTGGAGTCTACTTTCTGTTCCTGTGCTACATGGTGTGGCAGGTTTTTATCAATATATCAAATAAACGCCAATCCTTGCCGACCATGTGCTCAGTCCGTCGTTTACACTATGAGGGAATCATCTACCGTTTCAAGTTTCTAATGTTGGCGACTTTGCTCTGTGCGGCTTTAACTGTTATTGGCTTTATACTGGGTCAAGTGGCCGAAGGACAATGGAAATGGGACGAAAACATTGAGTTGGAATATACCTCGGCGTTCTTCACCGGAGTGTATGGAATGTGGAACATCTACATCTTTGCGCTGCTCGTTTTATACGCGCCAAGTCACAAACGTTGGCCGGTAAATGAAAACACTTCTGACACTCAAAACTTGAGCGAGGAGATTGAATTTAGTCCATTGCCTGAACGATCCACCGGCGAAATATCATCTCTCACTTCCTTCCTCAGGAAGAGTACTATTGATTGAATCTCAGTGTATTCAACTATAGTTTTAAGACTTTTCTCATTCTAACTAATAAGACTTATTATGCTAAACTTTTTAAACTTAGTAATAGCTATTAAAAACCAAATTTCACATTTCAGGTCATTTCCATAATTACACCTGAGTTGATAAAGAAATCGTGGCTTATCGATAGACTTATTCCAATTCTTGATACCAGCGAGAAGGAAGAAAAATATTAGCTTAGATTATGTACCATTTTAAGTCATTTGTATAACTGAACAATGTCTGTACTCAAATTAGTATTTGTATTGTACTTATTTGGTAATATTGTCTTGGAAATGTTTAGCGACATCCGCCTAATATATCTCTATCTGCATAAAGACTATAATGGCCTCTATGACTCATGTAGAACTTGAAACTGGTTATACGACCTTGCTTCTATTCAGGTAAAAATTGTGCTTCCTAAAATAACGCAGAGTTCGTAAATTTTGTTGGTATTATAATTTCTGTGATAGATTTTTTTGATAGTTTTTTTTTTGCATTTTGGTAACAGTATTGCTAGTGTTAATTATTAATGATATTGCCAGCTACTTAATATTTTTGATCTGTATTGTAAGTTTAATTATTGTAATGTGTAGTTAATTAACATTTGTACCGGTATATTAATAAATTGTATTAGAAAATATTGTTATTTTGTTATTTGACACACTTGGTTTTCTAATGTTAGACGGTTGTAGTAATTATTAGTTCCCCAATAATTAGGGTGTTAACACAAATAATTAACTTTTAATAATCCCGAAAGGCTTGATTGACACTTTGAATATCACCATTATTTCTAGTACACAATAAAATACCTACTGACTTTTAGACAATACTCTATCTCTAAAGCAAAAGATATAGTCAAACCAGTATATTTTGTCACAAAGCATTTGTTTATAATGCCCATGTTTTTGTATAAGGTTAATAAATAAATAAAAAACATCAAAATAGTTTTACTCACTACATTCAGTGTTGTAGGATTTTTAAATTACCCTTTTTTAGTGAATATAAATTTAATTTCTCCGTCATTTTCTTGTGACATAATATGCCAGCTTATTTGGGTTTTTTTTTTCTCTTTTGGTAGGTTATCGAGACAATATTGGCAGGTATTATGTCTAAAAATCAGTAGGGAAAGAAAAACAGACAATAATTTTTCATACTTTCAATTCTTTGAAAACGAAGAAAATTGCAACGCAATAGTATCAAAAACTTTTGATTTCATAAATTTAATAAAAACCACTGAAAGTTGCAAGTTTCTTAGTTTCAAATATCAGAACTTACAAATTTCTCCCTTTTCTTACGAAATGAAACTCAATTTATTATAAAATTTTGCCACGGGAATTCAATATTATTTAGCTTGAGTAATTTGTTGAGAAATAACTAATTTGTAGAAATAGATACTGTCCTGTAGCAAAAACAGATCAATGCACAGATAAATTAAAGTGAGCCAAGACATGTGGTATTTCGTAGTTTCCCAATCTTATCAGCTACTGAACTAGAGTTCCAAGGTTTGTCCTATATTTTGAGCATACATACATAAGTCATTACTACCCCTTTAACAGACAGGTCTGTGTTGTAAATGATGGGACAACTTAAAACTATTGTTTTTGTGTGATCACACGTAAATCAATCAACTTTGATACAGAAACAATGTTGCCCACCTAAACTCATGCACTTCTGTTAATACATTTTACGTCAGGATAATTTCTGCCATCAATTTCTCTTATGTACAATCGTGTCAAGTCCGTAATCTTCAATCATTGGCTCCCCTGCACTTTCCCTGTAATGTGTATGGGAAGTGCAGGGGAGCCAACATTACGGCGAGGGAACTCTTTGGTAAAACGCACTATACATGCCTCTAGCTACTACCTGCTAAATCCTACTTTACGTACAGTCTGTCAAGTCCGCAATCTTGTCATTCAAATCAAGTGCTTATGTTTTTAGTGCGTTTCACCAAAGAGTTCCCTCGTCGTAATGTTGGCTTCCCTGCACTTCCCATACATATTACAGGGAAAGTGCAGGGTAGCCAACATTACGGCGAGGGAACTCTTTGATGAAACGCACTATACTACCTGCCCCATCCTACTAGAACGTGATCTGTCTAATTTGTATTCTTGAAACTAAATGCCTTTGCCTTCTAAGTACCTGCCCCATCCTACTCTATGTACAGTCTATCAATTCCGTTGTTTTGTAGTTTAAACCACATGTCTCAGCCCACTCCCCGGCCCGTCTTACAGTTATATTGATACGTACCTCTACAGGGATCATTTTTGACAAGGAACTCGTCAAGCGCGACCCACCCGCCGCCGACGCGCACCATCACCGTTGAACGTAAGATGCGGACAAGGCGGAGCTTTTGGGAGTCTCCGAACTGTTGGAGAAAATGGGGTGTTAGTATAAGGTCGATTCAATTCATTATTTTCTGCCTCTTGACATTGTCGCAATGTTCTTAGGTACGTCAATTAAATACATTATAATATTATTTTACAATTATGCAGCTATACAGTTTCCTGCGATACACGCCTAGCCTAGTGAAGGAATCGCAGTCATAAACATTAAGATTTCAAAGCTTTCATAGAAATAAGCCAGTGAGTTCCTAGTTGATAAAATACTTATATACCTAATCCTATGTTTATGCAAATAAAAATATTTTTAATTTTAATACAACGGCTTCGTAGGTATGGTAAAAAATGATTAATAACTAACATATTTTTATAAATAATCAGGTAAGATGCAGCTGTATAGGTCGAGTATTTCTATCGCCCTTTTTCTTAAAAAAGAGCACCAACAGAGAGAGAGCTTTGACTCAATTTTAGATGAACACCGTACTTTTGGCATTTTTCTTCCTCCGTTGGGAATGACAGCAGGGGTCGTGAGATATCAGAGCGGTGGCTTTACGTTTGTATGGAACCGCTTTGCTCTCAGCATCTTCCCGCTAACCCCTTCTATAGGATGATGTGTATAGGATGAAATTGCAAAAAACCTATCCTATCCTATCTTACCTTCTATGTTTTCATCAGGTTTTACTACAGCTGCCTGTTGATGGCCAAATAATTATATTGAATACACCGAATTTAGTTAAACCTATAATCGGAGTATCCAGCCTAACAAAACGTGAAAGATATGGATGATAGAGAAGATTCGCTCACCCGATATTTCCCTTCTCCGACTTGGAAGACGCGGAACTTCTGTCTGCAAGTACACAGCATCACCAGCCGCTTTACTTCGTCGTGGATCTTGTCGGCATCATTCGGGGGGCCGCGGCGTTCCTGCACCTGGACAGAAAAATAGACCATCAGTAACAGCAAGAGGGACGAAATTTGTGCGGACGAAGTAAGAATACAGAGAGAGACGCCGATAGGAAGGGTCTCCCTAGAAGCGCCCCTGTGCGCAGATAGCGGGTGCTTTGGCGTGTAATGACTCACCCAGTCAGGTCTGAGAGCGGCAATGAATTCCTCCCAGTCAATAAGCCCACCGCCGTTTCTGTCGAAGAGGTCCGCCACTGCACCCATTTCCAATCGGGATGTGTCAAATTCTGCAATAAAAAGGGGAGTTAGATAGCCCTCGTAGGTACTTAGGTAAATAGTATGGGGAATTAAAGAGGTAAGTGTGTAAAAGAACGCAAACGCTTAGATTGGTTGCAAAGACAGATCAAGAATTTGAAGGCCGACAGGCAAGCGACCGTAGCTTAGCAGTTAGAGCGCTCGGGACGTAAACCCTGATGGCGCAGGTCCAAATCTTGCTGATCGTCAAAAAATAAGAGAATTCAATTATTAACATTTCAATGGGCAGTAAATCCTACTGTGGTAAGAATATTAAAAAAAAAACTGATCTGTATGTGTTGAGCGATGGTCGCTGGGCGGTAGCATGTACGCTTTACAATCTGACGGCACCTGGTTCGAACCTCAGCTCTGCATCAATAACTTATTTAATGTTTAAATTAATTGTGCAGCTAATAATCATGTCGGTATTGTAGCCAGTCATTAATTACCCTTTGTTTTTTTCGAAATAAATATAAGGTCGGGGAAAAAGTTTCTTCGTATTTTATAAACAAATTCAAGACATATTTTTTTCAAGTTTAATTACATTTAATTATAATATATATGTACCATTTTGTTCGATAACTTGTTGCCATCTTTTAGGTAGTGACATGACCCCGTTGCTGTAGAAATTTTGGGAATTCTGATCAATAAAATGCAACAAGTAGTTTTGACAGTCCTCTCTTGATGTTAATCTAACACTACCCAAAGAATTCTGAAGAGATCGAAACAGGTGGAAATCTGAGGGTGCAAGGTCAGGGCTATGTGGTGGATGCATTAACACTTCCTAACCAAGCTCTCTAAATTTTTGCTGAGTGGCCAAAGATGTGTGCGGTCTGGCGTTATCATGATGAAAGACCACACTCTTTATGTTGATCAATTCCGGCCGTTTTTTCTCAATTTCTTGTTTGAGTCTCATCTGCTGTTGGCAGTAGAGATCCGAATCGATGGTTTTGCCCGGCGGTAAATGCTCATAATGAACGATGCCCTTCCAATCCCATCATACACACAGCATCACCTTATTACGTGTTAATCTGGGTTTCGCTACAGTCTGTGGTGCTTCACTGCCCTTTGACCATGATCGTTTGCGCACATTCTTGTCGTAGGTGATCCATTTTGCATCACCAGTGATCAATCTTTTCAAAAACGGTTCGGTTTCTTTACGTTTCAATAGAGAATCGCAAATGAGTACACGATTCATTTGGTTTCTTTCAGTGAGCTGGTGTGGCACCCAAATATCGAGTTTTTTTTGTATACCCAGTTATTTTCAAATGGGTCAAAACTGTTTTGTGGTCAATCCCCAGGTCTTCAGCTACGTCGTAACTACTAATATGCCGATCTTGGTCCACTTTTTCAGAAATGGCATCGACTTTATCCGTAACAGGGCGACCAGAGCGAGCTGCATCTTTGACATCAAAATTCCTGGACTGAAAATGCTTGAACCAACATTGTGCTACTCTTGATGACACTGCATTAGGTCCATAAACGTCACAAATTTTATTCGCGGCTTGTGTCGCATTTTTCAGTTTTTTGTAATAAAATTTCACAATATATCGAATTTCTTCGTTAGATTCACTCATTTTATCGAACAAAAAAACAATTGAAAAATGGCGGGAAATTGCTTTTTACTTTTTATATTCCTTTTTTAAAATGTCATATTTTTAATGGTATCAAAACCAGCCAGATACAAACAGTACAACCGATGAGATTTTTACTACAACTTTATACATACAAAATACGAAAAGACTTTTTCCCCGACCTATTATGTTTTTTTGGTAATATATATCTGTTACCGTTTTGTGCGTTGGGTTCAGTGGATGCAGATGGCAGGATTACGTTCAGTGTGGAGGTTAAAGGGAGAGGCCTATGTTCAGCAGTGGACGTCTTCTGGCTGATGATGAGCGTTTGGTGATCTGACAGGGACAGGCCCCCCTATCAATCGCGGGGCCCTGGGCAAGTGCCCAGTGGGGAGGGGCCTGGTAATGAGTGTATATACTCACTGGTGTTGATGATTCCGTCGATGAACTCGTTCCTGGGAATGAGTCCATTGTTGTCCTTGTCCATCTTGCGGAACAGGTCCGTCAGCCGGGACTTCTTGTGGTTCATGAACTTCAAGAACTGTCGATGAAAATCTTTATCAGTAAAATGTTACGATATTACAAAATAATTATATCAATATTAAAAAACCGACTTTATAACAACGTCAGAACTGGACCAAAATTGAAATGGGACCACACGGGAAGCACCAGCTTTCAAATAAAAAAGAATCATCAAAATCGGTTCATCCCACAGACCTAAAACATTTTTTTTTGCTAGTTCACCCAGTCGATAGTACTGAGGTAACAAACATTAAAAAAAACAGTCGAATTGAGAACTTCCTATTTTTTGGAAGTTGGTTATACTTAAACATAAGTGGATCACATAAAAAACCGACTTCACATAGAACTTCCGTCTTTTTGAAGTCGGTTCTAAGAGCCTGAAAGAATACAACTATCGGTCCATATGTACGTATAATTTTGAAAGAATTTTCAACTCCTAACCGTTGAGGAGTTGTACCCTTCATCATCAGCTCATCCATATGAGATGGTGATTTATCAGACGTACTTGAACAGCTTTAGAAAATATATGAAAAACGTAATAAGTGCCTATAAAACTTTAGGGTTGTTCTCGATTTCCCTGAGATCCCATCATCAAATCCTGACTTGCGCCACAATGGGACCAAATTGGAAGTAAACCCTACCGAATAAAATATTTTTATTATATCGGTCAACAGTTGGCGGAGATACATTAAAAAAAACGGAATATAGAATCTCCGCCTATTTTGAAGTTTGTTAATAAAGGGCAACTTCTGAATAGAGCCAATCTCCCTATTCTGAAAAATCCTACTTCTGGGAAGTGCCACTTATGGAAAGGCCCACTTCAAGGAAGGACCACTTCTAGTAAGAACCACTTCTGGGAAGGGACAATTCTGTAAAGGGTAACTTCTTCCAAAAAGGAGGTTCTCAAGTCAACAGTTTTTTTTAATGTTTGTTACCTAAGAACTTTCGACAGGGTGAACCGATTTTGAAGATTCTTTTTTTTTATTTGAAAGCTGGTGCTTCCTGTGTGGCCCCTTTTCAATTTGGTCCAGTTGTGTCATTTTTATGTAGTCAGATTTTTATATTGATAATTGTTTATGCTGCCAAAAGGCTGCCAGATTAAAATGGGATTGGGCGGGACATGTGGCGCGTATGAACTCCGACCGATGGGCCAGGATCGTCACACAGTGGGTGCCTGATGGACGACGCAGTCAAGGAAGGCCTAGGAAACGCTGGCGTGACGATCTTGACTCATTCCGGAGAGGATGCCAAGAGGTGGCGGAGGACCGACATTTATGGAAGGAAATGGGGGAGACCTTTGCCCAACAGTGGGACAGTATAGGTTAAGAAAAAAAAATATAATGTGCTCATATCTTACCCTCTTTCTCCACTCGTCCCAGCTGAAGTTGGAGACTCTCTGCAGCTCGAGCAGGTGAGCGAGACGGGCGTGCAGCCGTCTCTGTCGCTCCCACGCTAGCAGCCACACGTTGCGCCACTTGTCCCATAGGGTCTTAACTCGCGGGGACCTGAACTCAGGCTCGGCGCCTTTGCTGTTATGGAAATAAAATTCAAATTAGTTCTATTTAAAAAGAAAAAAAAAACATTTTCATATACCATTGCTTAAGGCAAAGTAGCGGTCAAAAACTCTACAGTATAAGTTAGCAGCTTAAATTTTTACAAACAATGCAAACTTTTTTTGCGCATTTTTTGGGTGAACAAAAATCATGGAACTAGCTGCATCGTCACGCTGTACCGTGTATTTTGAAACAGCGCCATCTCTTGTAGAATAGGTGAATTATTACTTAAGTTTTCACTTCTGATGTGGCTTCTATGACTGATGTTTTTTTGTATATTAAGATACAAATAATTCTGTTCATAGTTTCGATAATATACGCCATGATAATGGTTACGATGGCAAATTATTTTTAGAACAATACAACCGCTTTTAAGAAAATATCTCATCATCATCAGCCATAAGACGGCGACTGCTGAACATAGGCCTCCCCCTTTAACCTCCACACTGAACGACAACCTGTCATCTGCATCCACTGGATGCCCGCGACAACGGGCAATGGAGAGAGCTATGCTCGGAGTTTCTTTGCGCGATAGAATCCGAAACGTGGATATTCGACAAAGAACCAGAGTCATCGATATAGCTATTAAAATTTGCAAGTTGAAGAAAATATCTATTAATGTCTAAATAACTATTTCTACTATACTAGTTGAAGTTTCAAATAATAAATAGCATGCCTATTTATTGATCTTCTAAATTCTATTAATAGCATGTATGTTATTATAAAACTTTAGTTCACAGAAGTATTGCTAGGGTTGCAATACAACATAAGAAAATAATATCGACATTCTGGCAAAAAGCACTTCAAACGAACACCAATTTCACACGTCCCTCCCTTTAAAGCTTTTTATGGAGTCACCGTTAATGGAATGATAATTTTTGACAGCGTTAGACCAGAAAAAAAATCGTAGTTTTTAAACGACGAAAAAAAGAACAAGGTTCTCAAGTCGAGTCCAACTTTGTAAACAATGATGGCTGAATGACAATCAGTCGTTCTTAGTGACGACATTGATTTTCATCTGGCCATGTTTGTTTACACATTTGATTAAGAACCCATGCTTCATGCGTTCTCTATCCTGCTCACGCATTACAATATTTATGAAGATGAGACCCATCATGCACGACTGCAATTATTTTACAGGCAATGCTGAAAAAACGTTTGGTACCTACAAAAATGTTTGGTTTACATTATTTTTATCAGGTTTTTTTTTTAAAATTATAAGTATATTATTTAAAACTATATTGTGCACACAAGAAATACAAATTAGGTACATACAGACAAAGCTACTTGCGAGCTAGTGTCGCACGCAATGGCGTAGCTAGGTAACCAAAGACCCTAGTGCAAAAAAATGGGGCCCTATCTAAACTGGGTTAGGTTTTACCAAGCAAAAATATAAATATTAGGTACAAAGCTACTTTATCATCAGCTCTTTATTGTGCTCTAAGCTACTTACTACACGACTTGTGTGTATGAAGGGTTATTTTTTTCTAAAGTTCAGTTTGAGGTCTGCTGGTCCGGGTCCGAGGGCCCCCTGAGCTTGAAGGCCCCGGTGCACGGCACCGCCTAACCCACTAGCTACCGCCCGATAGCTACGCCACTGGTCGCACGTACAAAGTGTAATTATGTTTAGAGTTGCCATGTGTTTTCGTGAAATTCGTCTTAATGGCTGAATTTTTGCTGGTCTAATGCTTATTGATCAATGGATATCCATGGGACCTTACCTTCCTTTAGCCGGGAATCTGGGCCCGTAGTGCGGCAGGTTCCGGTCAGGGGTCTCACGGCCAGGGCTGACGCGACTAAGAGCACACGCAACAATGTAATCACAGTTGTAACCACCGTTAGTGCCAACCCTGGTTAGTTGTTTTTTTTAGGTTAGTCGGACTTGGCGGTTTATTTGTATTCTGCCCTTTGATAATATAAAGTTTGGATCTGCCTTTAAACTCAAGCTAGTGCCGAAAAAAGTTTGCCAAAAACTGAAGGGGACGTGGTAAACACGTATAGCACACACTGACATTCTTACTAGTTCTACAAACGCACACTTCAATATTGAGCGCACACAACTGCAAACGATGTGCTCAAAATGTATACGAATGGACGACCGAGGGGGGGTGTAAGTGCTAAAGGGGAAACTGTAGATATAACGCTTCCATTTTTTTCTGACATTCTGCCTTTTTTTAATGAATGGGTTTGCGTTTGACCGCCGATTCGTCTGATGTTAAGCGATGATGCGGTCTACGACGGAGCACGCTTGCCTAGAAGAAACCGATACACTCGTGATTGTGTTTTTAATTTTATACTTAGGTCTGTTATCGATTTAGAATTGGCTTTTTTGGCAAAAGCAAAGATGCAAATTCATGTTTTATGTAATTTGTTATACAATCTTTTTCTAATCATGTAACCTTTAACTTTCTGAGTTCTTTTTGTGATAATACTACAATTTTTTTATCATGTTTTTTTTTACAGAATTTCTTTTGGTCTTATGGATTTTAAATGTTGCTAAATGATTTACATAAAATATGTTTATTTTTTTATATGGAAAGATAAAGTGATACAGATGGCAGAATACAAATCAGTATAATTTCCCCGCTCTTCAAGTCCTTGTAAATGGCGACACTGGTTAGTCAACACTGTGAGGTTAGGCGATGATGGTTTGCGCGTGGTGAAATTAGTTTTTTATGTGGCAATACTCTTAAGTGTTTTTGGTGCTAATAAATTCTAGTTCATTTTGGAGGTGTTTGTTAAATGAAGCCGAAATTTTTGCGCATTATTGTAACTTGTATCTTGTATATACGCATAGTTAAGCTTTTTTTTACTGCTCCTCAGATTATGACTTTTCTTGGTGAGCATATTTAAATTGGCAATACGAATTCCTAACAGGACCTTTTTTACGAAAAAAAAACTTCGTAAAGTTCTTGATTATTATTGTTAGCGGACTAAAACTTTTTATACTCTAGGTCTAGTGCATAAAAGTGTCAAACTCTTAAAAAAACAAAGAGGTTCAGTTTATAACATAATTTATGTAGGAAGATTGCCAGGGTCTTTAATAACACCCATAGAACAAGGTAATTAATAAATACCTAGAGATCATTTTTTTTATTATTTTAGTTTACTAGTGTAGTTTTATTACTTACAATTTAACTTTTATTTTCTCACATTTCAAATGAAAAGCAGAGTGTATAAAGTCGTGCATAAAATCCGTTTTATTCTTGATTTAAATACATTAAACCGCCTTCGCATTAAAGTCTCGGGTGAAATGGCTCTTTTCACGCACTCCTTGTAAAATAACCTATTTTTATTTATATTAAAACAGAAAATAATTTTATTGCCAATAAATATACTAACTAATTACATCAAAATCGGATGAGTGGCTCAGAAAACATATGCATGTGTGAAAACTATAAAAATGCCCTGTTCAAATGCAGTATACAATAGGGTAGATGACTGTTTTTTTATGTTACTGAGTGACGAGACGAGCGAAGTCGCTCGCCTGATGGCTCTTCACGCTTGCCCATAACAGCTCAACGCCACTCAGAATTTTTGAATTTTTGCTGTTTATATTGTTGAAACAAATAGCTTTGATGAAGAATTTATGTATATAATTATAATATGTTTATTGAATAAATAAATAAATCAGTTTTTAATGTTCTGATATATATGCGTTTAAAGTTATAGGTAAAAAAAACTCTGTCCCTTTCCGTCAAAAAATGACGTCACGGCTCTGTGTGCCATACTTGTCAGAATAGAATGTATATGGCGTACAGAGAAGTGACGTCATAATTTGCGGTTTCACGCTTTCTGTCTAGCATGATATTAAAATGCTTATACGTTGCTTATTTTTGATCAGATTTTCATGTTGTTTTCATTAATCAGCTATAATTTTAATAGGACAATAAAAAAAGAACAGTCATCTAGCCTATTATTTAAAGCTATACTTTGGTACAGATGCATGGCATGCATAAGGTGAAAGAAACAACATGCAACGAAATGTATTTACCTATAATACGAGAAGTATCCAAATCGATTGCTACAGAAATGGATAAAATAACATTTCTAATCATTTTCACAATAAATATTAAGTTTTTTATCCTGGCAATTGGTCCATTCAACATATTCAAAAAAATTACATAGATACTTAGTTTCCTAAGTATGGAAAGTTATATATAAGTAGTAATTAAAAAGTACTTTAGTACCTATGTAAAACATATTTAATTAAGGTGAAACGTTTCACGTTTGGCGGGAAATTCAAATAGTTTTTTTGTTCTTGTAGCTAGGCCGGGTAATTATTGTAAATGATCATGATGTTTGCGAAAATTGATTATCATTCTTTACATACTCACGTAAAGCTATTTACGTATCACCTTAAGTGTGTTTGTGTTTATGATGATAACTGTAGTTTTTTTTCCTCACCTGTCAAAAGAGAAATGATGTTGCCATAATACACACAAAACTACCCACACTACAAAGCTCCAAGCTTTCTAAACTAAAAGCCACACTCTAAAAAAAAACTAAGAAAACCGAAACTAAAAAAATCTTCAAACCTTCCTCTTCTACTCCAACTGTGAATTCTGGACCTGGCCCGTGATGAAGCGAGAACGAGACAGAAAGCCACATGTACACGTGTTAGAGCAAGACGAAGCCATGTGAATGAGTTTCGTTGTCAGCTGATGATGATTCATTAAAGGTTTATTCAAAGAAAATCTATGTTTTGATCTAACAAATATAAATTATCATCTTCTGACTTAAAAATAACCAACAATTATAATTTAAGCACATGTAATGAACAAATTAGGTTTGATAAAATTCCACAATAAATAACGCTGAGGCTAAAAGTGCACTAATAATAATTTAAAAAGTTTTTATTGAAAAATATATTTTTCAAACCAAGCTTTAAGGAAATTAGTGATCGGACCCAGATTTCTTGTTTAATTTAGAACGGCTGTCAAGGCATTTTTGTAAGAAATTTGTTGTAGCCAGTTGCACCCATATAAACGAAACGTCAGTCGTTCGAAATCAGTTAGCAACGGTGACGCGGAGTTCAACGCGTTGATCTAAATAAGAATGTTTAATCAAGGTTCTGTCCTAATGCCTGGCGACAGATTTTCCTTTTAATTTCCGTTCTATTTACTTCTCTTTTCTGTGATCGGAACGGTGTACTGATGAAAATGAGCCCAAACACTGCCAGTCTACTATTATCCATCGAGGAGTGTCTTTGTCCACCGTCACCATCATCAAATCAGCTCGCTTTCACCATAATATTGTATAGTCATTGGAACTTGACAAGTATGCCAAATTTCAGCTCAATCGAACACCGGAAGTGAGTCAAATTTTATTTCCAATATCTGATTACAGACAGACAGACACCGAGTCAGGCGAAACTAAATAAAAGCTTCGAATAAAACAATCTTATTATAAATTTAACAGCAAAAGTGCAATTCTAGCCTTAGCATGTTAAGAAATAAAATGAGGGTACTTTTACAATGTTTGAGTTTCAAACTTTACGAAATATGGTAACATTGAGAAGTACCCTCGTAATATTGACAACAACAACGAAAATTTAATAAGAAAAAAAGAAAACGAAGAAGAGAGATAAGAAAGAAAGATAAAACAGAGAAAAGTTAAATTAAAAATAAAAACCCACCTGTAACGTCTACTGCCATAATAATCTGGCGACACAGATCTCTCCCTGTTCAAGTCGTGTTGTGAACCACGACTAATTTTTTTCAAACATTTTTTACGTTGGCAACATCCCCAAGCGGTCACATCATGCATAACGTCACAAGATGGCGGTGAACGGCGACGTGCGTGAAAAGAACGGACAAAAACAAACACAAATAAGAATAATGATAACGAAAAAAACGGACAATTAACAACATACAAAAAAAAAACTATGTATTTACATAATGATGATAAAAGACACATGTGAATAGATGAGTGATGTTTTTGAACACACTATTTTATAATCTGTGGTAAAATAGTGCCAAGAAAACAAAAAAAAATACTGTCAGACAATGATACATTCTGTATATAGAGTTCATTCCCACTTACTATCGTATTGTCTAAACATAACTGACAGTCAAAAATCACTAAAATAAGTTTTTTTTTTAAATTGGCTACTGCCCCTTTGTGTGATAAACAGATAAACAATTTTATTGATAATAGTGTAGGGGCAATTTTGCCATCAATAGTGAAAGTTAGTAACAACATTTGATTCGGCCTGACAATTTTGTTTCTTAGCACAATATATAAACCGCGAAGTGCCAAAACAAATTTACCAAAGATTATACTCAACACAGATAAAGAAAGACAAAAGACGACGTTTTTAGAACACGAAACATTTTTACAATGACGTTATTGGTATAAACGTACCCAGGCGTTCCTTTGGTGGCGCTCTTGACTGAAACCTTTCTAGGAGTGGTGTCGCGACCTTGGCTCTGACTCTTCACCTATAAAGATAATAAATTATATAAAAAATGCCAAAACAACTCTAATGATGTTTGACCAAAAACCACAATCCCAAGTAACATATAGTGTCATTGAAAAGAGTATTTACCTGGTAAGCTTTGCAGACTCTATCAACCTCGGTCTGCCGTTTCTGTGTGTGCTCCATTAGTTCTTTGTGGTCTTCAATCAGGCCTTCGAGCAGTTCAATCGATTCAGGCAAGGGTTCGGCTTCCAACGCTGTGGAGAGATTGAATATTACTCTTTGAAGGATAGAGTTGCTTTTCGAAGGAAACATATTTTTCCTTTTCATGTGATTATTTATGGACTTGGCCCTAAATACAAGATGGGGAAATGTTAACCGAAAGATGAAATAGTACATTGTTATCCTAGGGGTGAAAGTCTTTAACCCCGAGGTAAACACTGTTCTTTTCATATCGAATTCAAGGAAACTAAAAATAAAAACATGATCTGACTAAAGAAATTATGTGGCAATGCACAAGAAGTGCGGAACATAATCCTCTGAGAAGAAAAAGAAAATAAAGTTGGACATGGTTCAATACAAATGTGAAAATAGAACTACAGTTTTTTTAAATAATTTGAGTGTTTGTCAGTTGTCAACTGTCACTGTCAGTTGAAAGTGATTCTGCCTAGGGCTGAAATGCGTTACTTTCATACTTTCCGAGTATGAGTAAAGAAAAAAATATTGTTTCCATCTCCGGTCAAGGTATGGGCTGTAATAGCGGGGTAGACCTTCAGACCTTTCTTTCAATGGCATTTTGTCCATCAGAGAAACTGTAAAAGAACATAGCTTGCCGAGTAACCTATCTGGACATTTGAACATGGAGACCTGTTAACCGTTGACGTCCATGTTGGGCACCATAGGTCATGGCACTCATTAAAACGCCTTTGCCGAATTCACTGCAGTATGGATGGATTAAAAACTTGCGGGGCGAAATAGAACGAACTGTATGTTTTTGCTTGTTTGTTTATTACCTGTTTTAGACTAAATTTCAAATCAATCTTGTTAAAATTTCTCAGATTAGTTATGCATAAAAAATGGTCATGAGAAACTTTTTATCCCAGCAAAAATAGATGAAACTGGAAAACCACAGGATATGCAGTACTCACATATGAGTGTGCTCTCTAGTCCAACGAGCCATTGCAGCAGTTCCTCCAGCACCAAGTCGAGGTCCTTCAGGCTCTGCATGTGCGTTTCCAGCTTGGTGCCGCGCTGCATCGCCCATTGCCATACCTGGGAAGATGGACTCATTTTAAGACGACGCACCAGCTTAAAAACTCGAATTAGTTACCTACAGTGATGCTTCTGTACTTTTACTTTTAATACACTGTTTCACCGTTAATTTAACAACTAAAAAGAGGTTTCGGAGATTGCATCGGATCTGAATGATCTAATTTCTTCCAGCCTAATTTTCTATCCAGAGTGGACCTGAAAAGACGACATCGTTTCATGGTTGATATTACGAAAACCCGAACAAGCATTTGAACTGTTAGACTGTGGAATGCGCTGCCTGAATGGTTGTTTTCCCGATAGTTACAACGGGGTGTGTGTCTCCAAATCACGATTGAATCGGTTTTTCTAGGCTAGCGTGCTCCATTGTAGACCGCATCATTGCTTAACATCAGGCGAGGTGGAAATCAAGCGCAAGCGCATTATTTGATATACTGCTGAAATTAGAAACCTGAATTTGGAAAATACGAGTACTATTTACGCCTCAGAAGTCCCCAGTGTTGAATAACCTATACCTATGGTAGTAAAACGGCAGAATATGCATCAACAAAACAAAGTTGCTCTTTCTTTCAGCCGAATTTTGCTTACTACGAGTAGCTAAATCAGCTGACCTATTTTTTAAGGTGTTTTACCAATGTAAATCTAATTTGTACCTGAATTGGAGTGACTTTGCTAAAAATCCTTATAACAGGCACTACGGAAGGCACAAAATTTATTCTCATTTTTGGGGCACTCATTTTGATTTTTAGTACCACAGTTTCATTAAAACATTTTACGCACAGATATTATTTTGCAAAATAATAAATTAGTGTTATTGCATTAAAAAGAAAACCAACATACATTATATCTTCGTAATAATGAGATAACAAACTCGATTAATTATTATCTTGAAATTAATTTCGAATTGGTAGATTTTAATCGAAGATTTAATTCAAGGAAAGCATATGATGTATTGTTTGCTAGATAATGCAGTAAAAATGTAATACGATATACAAGGACTTCGAAGTTTTAGCACTCTTAAAACGGTTACTCAAGTTAATCTAAGCTTAAAATTGCTCTCTCAACTTCTCGCTGACGTAAAAATGAAAACAAGACAGAGCAATTTTAAACATAGATCCACATGAGTAACGGTTTTAAGGGGCTATTTGGGCAGCCTTTAGTCCATACAAACTTGTTCTCCTGTTTCCTCCCTGGATAATACCGCTAGAGCTATATATTATTTTTTTATCAAATTTATCTCATTTATGGTCAGGCTTGTGTCATTTATTTTTTCTCGTAAGTTAAGTACTATAAGAAATATGAGCCTTTAAAAATCCCAAAAAATATCACATTTTTACCTCCGTGTTCAGACGTCTCTCAAACAAAATTTATGAGTTTGTAAAACAAAAGTAAATGACAGAAGCCGAGATCAATCCTTTTTAAACAATTAATTGAAAAAAATAATGAAATCGGCTTATTTTTGAATGAGGAAACAGAAGAATACGAGACGATGATTTTGTCTACTTTTCGTAGGTATAATTCGATCCGAGCTGCAGTTGTCCTTATTGCGCTCTACGGGCAGAGGCTCGAGGTCAGGGGAGGGTCGGTCTAATACGTATACAGTTAGAGAAGAGACATGTAGTCGATAATTGTTTCGACATATTAGTGCTGTCCATCGATATCGATATGTGACGGTTCTCGTCTTTAGTTAGTGTTTTGTGCGTGCAGTGAATTTAGCACATTACTGCAACGGCCGGCAAGTTAGGATTTGGACAAAATTGTTGACGCACAACATGATTTATGGAAACTGACGTGGTTTTCACACATAACACATTTAAGTACGAAAAGAAAGAATTAAAAAAAAAAAAATAACTTGTGTATCAGGAATATCAGGATCGTAACAAGTGGAAAAATTTATAAATAAATAATTCTCTTAATATTAGTTAATTTTGTTGAGATATTTTTTCAAAATTTTATTCAAATACATTAGGTTATTACGTTGCTAAGTGATTAGATTATAGCTTATCATCATCAGCCAGAAGACATCCACTGTTGAACATGGGCCTCCCCTTTTAACCTCTATACTGATAGTGATCGACATCCTGTCATCTGCATCCACTGGATGCCCGCGACTCTCACAATGTCGTCGGTCCATCTAGTGGGAGGCCTACCTACGCTGCGTCTTCCGGTTCGTGGTCTCCACTCAAGGACCTTTCTTCCCCATCGGTTATCGGTACTTCGAGCGATGTGGCCTGCCCAATTGCCACTTCAACTTGCAAATTTGAATAGCTATGTCGATGACTCTGGCTCTTTGGCGGATATTCACGTTTCGGATTTTATCGCGCAAAGAAACTCCGAGCATAGCTCTCTCCATTGCCCGTTGTGTGACTCTTGAGTTTTTCTAAAAAGCCAACAGTTAAGGACCACGTCTCAGTACCATATGTTATTACTGGCAACTGGCAACACACTCTGATCAAAGACCCTTGTCTTTAAGCACTGTAGTATCTTGGACGAGAAGATGTCACGCAATTTCCCAAATGCTGCCCATCTGAGTTGAATTCTCCGGCTTCGATGAGATGATACTGCCAACCTCGATTTTCAGTTTCGACATTTGGCTTTTCGCAATAGACGAATTCTTTGCGAACACTTTCGAGTCTTGGTTCCGCTCAATTGCGTACCTAATACATCTTGTATTATCGAACGATTGGAACGTAGATCGTGTTGCACCGATTTCGAGATTCGTCTATTAAGTTTGCCATATTCCGACATATCAGCTGAAGGTTGCAGTCTCATCTCAGTCAGATCTTTCATTAGCTTAATGGTTTCATCTGAGAGCTTCTGAAGTCTTTTGCGGCGTGGGATCTTAAATAACTTGGACCCCACTGCTTGGACAGTTTCCACCAGCCCATTGTTTAGTACGAACAGTTCTGCTTTCGGCCCTGGAAGTGATTATGCAATTCGAGTTGGAAGTCTTTGTAGTTTTGGAGTTGAGTATGATCAGAATAGAGCGTGGACTTCACCAGACGCGACCTCTCGAGCTTGTTGATATTCAATGTGCCTCTGACAATACGGTGATCGCTACCGGTTTTCACCTTGCTGATCACGGAGACATCATTGAATATTCGCTTTTTGGTCGTCATGATGAAGTTGATCTCATTTTTGGTCGAACCATCGGGGCTCATCCACGTCTACTTCCTGCATGGTCGCTTCTGAAAGAAGGAGTTCATCAAATAGAGTTTCTCCTTCTCCATGAAGTCAACCAGCTGCTGGCCCCTCGAATTTCGCTGTCTATACCCATATGACCCCACTCTTAACTCATCAAAATTCCGCGTCCCACCTTTG
Organism: Agriopis leucophaearia; assembly: GCA_949125355.1. Classification (NCBI taxonomy): domain Eukaryota; kingdom Metazoa; phylum Arthropoda; class Insecta; order Lepidoptera; family Geometridae; genus Agriopis; species Agriopis leucophaearia. The sequence continues at coordinate 9,470,659 of OX421284.1, read as the reverse complement.
CGTTGAAGTCACCCATAACAACGGTGAAGTATGTTACGGCGGTATGTATGGTCTCGGATATCTCCTCAAGTCCTCATTCAACACCTCTACTTTACCTACTTTACTTTAGATTATTAGATTATAGTTAAAGTTATCCCATAGGAACTGTACATGGTAATCCTATCCGTAACTATCATCAAATTCTAGACCGGCACCCTCACAGGAAGTTTTCAAGCGTCGTGTGAAACTGCACTATATTTTGGAGTAGCTACTGTATCGTTATTAGCTCGCTTTATGTTCATAAGTATGTATGTATGTATTTAATAAACATACTTATAAACGAGTATATTATTTTAACCAAAAACTTGGTTATTTGGATTTTTCACATAAATTTGAGGTTATGTGAAAAAATTATTGTGCCAAAAGTTGTAGATCTTTTTATTACCTACAACTTTGCCATTAATCTTTTTTCCATAGAACTTGTAATTTTGCCGGAAATCGAGATAAACCATTTTTTACCTTTAACAACGAGGGGGGGGGGGGGCTCCCACTTCCCGAACTCAGATCGCCCGTAATTAGGGTTCCGTAGCCCGACAAGTAACCCTTATAAATTCGTTCTGTCCGTCCGTATGTCTGTCTGTCTGTCCGTCCGTCCGAATTTTTTAAAACCTAACTTCTGTAATTATTAAGATAAAAAAAAATATTTAAATAATAATTACAGTAATATAATATAGATCTCAATTTTAAAAGTATAAAAAAATATATTATATTGCATTTTAGGGGTGGCACTCGTACATGTGAAATGGGGATGAAATTGTTTTTTTAATCCACTTACTCGTGTGGGGTATCGTTAAAAAAGGTCTTTTAAAATGAAGGTAAAGTTTGATACATCACTTTTTTATAAAGTCTATACTTTGCGAAATATGGCCCGCCAAAGTGGCAAAAAGTTGCCCCCCCCCCCCCCTGCATTTCTAAACTAGACATAGAAACTTGAGTCTTACAATACAGATAGGTCATATTTAAAACCTTCATTCAAAATTATTTTGAACATTATCTGATGATGACTTTTTGAGTAACAGCGATAAAACTGTAATAAATTCAAAGCGTATCCAAACAAATAATGTTTTTCAATCAGTTTTCTCTATGTTTGAACCATAAAAAGTATATGCTATGTCGGGATGATACATCTCTGAAATTTGGCTAAGTCCACAGAGCTTCGTTCGTTCGAATTTTTCTATAACTATCAATTTCTGAACTATGACTACAATTATATGGCTTTAGTTATGGAACCCTATCATATGCGTGTCTCGACACGCTCTTGGCCAATTATTTATTTTTCCTTTCATTTTTGTCATATTCTCCTCCTTTTCTAATGGGTTTCATCTTTCATCCTAATGTGTTTTTTTTTGTTTCAATAATTATCGACCCTGGTCTATTTGGCGTAGTCGGTTAGTAAAATATGAGCAGATCACAAAATAACAAAAATCACTCGACATTCGGCAAACGACGATATCAACTAGCCGAGTAGACTGCGAGGCGAAATGAATTTGTAGGCAACTAGGTATTCAGTGCGGGAGCACGGGCGGGCACGCACACACGCACAGTCTGTTCGACACGCACACGTCGATAGCTCGCTGGTCAGGGCGCAGCGCGACAGCAATAGAGTTGCTAAATACCTATTCATCAAATTTCTTGGCCGTGGTATACCGGCTTAAGTAAGGCCCTAAAAGTTTATTTATAAGTACATAGTAGTTCCAAATAAAATCGAGAGTAAATGTTCCTTCTAAAACGGCCCAAGCATTTATTTGCTATGCTAGCTGCAATAGTGTTTTTCCTTAATGTGTACAAACGCAAGACAATCACGAACGATTTTTTTCCCCCAATTTTATGGGGAATTTTATCTGTTATAATATTTTTCATCTAAATTAACCCTAAGTATAAAGAAGCGAACAAAAAAAAAAAACGGTGAAGCCGTTTTTGGATTACATATAGCGAGACTAACGAACAGCAATTGATATTTTTATATTTAAGAAAAAAAAAAAACACAAGTAACTTGATAAATAACCCAATTACTTTTAAACCACTACACATATTTTGATCAAACATAGTTAAGAACTATATACAGTACAGTGAAGAAACTTGATTTCAAATAAAAATCATCATCAGCCAGAAGACGTCCACTGCTGAACATAGGACTCTCCCTTTAACCTCCACACTGAACGACATCCTGCCATCTGAATCCACTGGATGCCCGCGACTCTCACAATGTCCTCGGTCCATCTAGTAGGATAGTGGAATATTCAAATAAAATCAGCCAATTCCGTTCGATAGAGGGTGAAAAATAAAGATTATTCTAGAGCGGTTTAATTCAATTAAATAACTATAACCTATTTATAACCGTGACTAAACTCACTATCGACTTAAAATGACTTAAATATTCATGGTCTTTGTATTAGGTATTAGACATTTAGCAAAGATAAAACAATAACTTCTACCTTTAAAGACAGACAGACAGACAGAGATAGACAGAAGAATTAAAAGTGTCATAGAAGCTAGTACGTTTCTTATACTTACGTATTGTAATAATAATGGGACCATTTACAACTCAGAATTATTCATGTCTTTAAAATCGTTAGTTCACATTGCTATTTTTGGTCAGTCGGTTGATGAACGCCAAAGACGCAAATTGACCAGTATACCAGCTTTAGTGACTGCACTGCATTGTTTTTACCATGAAGTATGTTTCATTATTGGTAAGTTGTTTTTTTTAACCCCCGAAGCAAATAGTATTATAGGTTTAACGTGTGTATCTGTCTGTAGACTCATAGCTCCCAAACGGCTGAACTGATTTAGATTTTTTGTTGCTTGAAGGGTGACTTAGTAGAGTACCTATTCTATGTTTCAAGAAAATCTGTTCAACCGTTTTAAGATTATGTGTTTTGTTTCAGGTCATTTTGTACGTATTGATTGTGAAGATATGCGAAGTATACGCCCAAGTTGTACAGAACTCTAGACATCCCGTTCTGTACCTTATAAAGAAAAATTATAGCTACTAATATGGTTTTTGAATATAAAAACAGTTTTATGATGTATGTGCTGTTATTATTGATGTAATATAGGACTTGCTGGAGGCTCACCCCCCCCCCCTCACCCCCCTCTGATACGCCCATTGCGCCAACCACTAAGTTAACTAAATACTCGAAACTAATGTGATGCTCAAAACATGGTGCCCAGAGATCACGCAATGGATGCTTGAAAATGAACGAAGAAACCACAATCACATCACATCATCAGCCAATTAACGTCCACTGTTGGACAAGGCCTCCCTCATGGAGAGGGTTGTTGCCATAATCCCCACGCTTGGCAGGCGGCTTGGGGATCGCAGTACGTTCACCGTGTACTATTAGGACGCTGCTGCCCATCCTCCGGTGGTTCTGGTCGCTGTTTTAGGACATACCCGGGAAACCACAATACAATAACATAATACAGTATAGGTTTTAAAAAAAACGTGGCCTACTTCTTCATCCCAGTGATAAATGAATTGACAAAGTATTGAACAGTGAAAGAGATGAACAGTAAAAGTGTTGAACAGTGAAGGTATTGAACTGTGAAAGTGTTGAACAGTGGAATCGTTGATCAGTGAAAGTGTTGAATGGTGAAAGTGTTGAATAGTGGAAGTGTTGAGCAGTAAATGTATTGAACAGTGAAAGTGTTGAGCAGTAAATTTATTGAACAGTGAAAGCGTTGAACAGTAAAAGTGTTGAACAGTGAAAGTGTTGAACAGTTAAGTGTTGAACAGTGAAAGTATTGAATAGTGAAGGTATTGAACAGTGAAAGTGTTGATCAGAGAAGGTGTTAAACAGTGAAAGTGCTGAACAATGAAAACGTAGAACGTTGAAAATGTTGAGCAGTAAATGTATTGAACAGTGAAAGTGTTCAACAGTGAAAGTGTTAATTACCTCATCCCATCTGCTCTGGATGATGGTGATCCAGTGTTTGATGACGGTGATTGCGTCGGGATGAGCGCGGCTCAGGATCGAGTGCGCCAGGGATATCGTCTCCTCCTGCAACATTTCATCATTTTAGCCTATCATGTTCCCACTGCAGGGACTCAGGCCTTCTCTCAGAGAGAGAGGATGGGCCCTAATCCACCATGCTGGCCCAGTGCAAGTTGGTGAATGTCGTATGTCTCTGTGCTTTACACTTGGACATACCGATTTCCTAACGATGTTTTCCTTCACTATTTTTGAGCGATGGTATCGAAACTTATTTAATATTATTTAGGTACTAAAAAGTCACTGGTGCATGACAGAGGATTGAACCGGGTGCCGTCAGATTATAAAGCGCACATACTACCGCTCTACCATCATCGCTCTGCATGCAATATTTACATACTCAATAATTTATTTAACATTTTGAAATGCCTGTCAGACGGGTGTTTTCTGCTATTACAATTTAGATAGCGCCATTCGCCACAAGGTAAATATCTCTTTAAAATACCTTAATTTGTCATCTGAGAAGAGAAAGAGAGAGATTGAGAGAGATAGATAGAGAGAGAGAGATAGATAGAGGAGAGAGATAGATAGAGGAGATAGATAGATAGAGAGATATAGAGACAGAGCAGGGGGCCCTGTTCTGTCTTACGTAATAGGCCCGAAAAGACAAACAACTAACTACCTTGTACCTTACTATTTAAGAACTAACCTTGTCTTTAAGCTTCTCTCGTAGCTCTCTAGCGAAGGCTTCATGGTCCTTCAACAGTTGTCTGGTCTCCTGTTCTCCTTCAGGCAGCTGGCCAGAGAACCGCAGCTTGGTTTCCGCATCGGAGAGCCATTCTAGTAGCATGTTGACGGAGCGGTGGAGTTTCTCAGCCTGTTGGGTAAATGTGAAGTTAAGATTGGTTAATATATTAGGATAAAGGTCACTGCGTATTTTGCTATTAAATTTGAGACCACATAAAACTTCAAAACAAGTTTTATATGATATTTTTATTTATTTATGCAAAGTTGGTTAAAAGTTCTGTTAAAAATCTGTCATATACAGGTAAAGATAATTTATATAGTCATTGGATTCAGGGGAACAATCGGTTTTTGTTTTTTATACAATAAAACCGGAGTCATTTGTTTGTTGTGTGGGCGCGATAAGTCCCGATAAATATAAAAAACATGTGTTCGTGGGTGTTTTTTTGTTGATTGGTAGTGATAAAAGTTTCACAGAAAAGAGAAGCAAATAGAACGGAAACGAGAAGGAAAATCTGTCAGCAGGTATTGTGACAGAAACTTGATTGAACATTCCTATTTAAATCAACGCGTCGAACTCCGCATCACAGTTGCTAACTGATTTTGAATGACTGACGTTTCGTTTATATGGGTGCAACTGGCTACAACAAATTTCTTACAAAAATGCCTTGACAGCCGTTCTAATTAAAAAAAAAACTAAAAGTCAGTAGATTTCCGAGATATTTTCTCGCGACGTGATTCTTGTAGTTTTCAAAAGAATCAAGATTAAAAAATTGGATCAAGTACAATGGGAATTTCAAAGCTTAATTACAACAATTCTGAGTGGCGTTGTGCTGTTATGGGCAAGCGTGAAGAGCCATCAAGCGAGCGAATTCGCTCGTCTAGTAACTCTGTATCATCACACTAATATCATATATGTGAAAGTTTGGATGGATGGATGAATGGATGGATGAATGGTATGGTATGGATGGATGGATGGATGGATGTTTGTTACTCAATCAAGGATGGATTTGGATGAAATTTGGAATGTACATTGGATATGTCCTGGATTAACACATAGGCTACTTTTCATCATCATCATCATCATCATCATCACTGATTATCATCATCATCACTGATTTTCATCACCACGCGGGTGAAACTGCGGGGCGTAGCTAGGAAAAAAACACAACAGTACCTCTTTCAAGGCGCTCTCAAGGCGTGTCGCCTTCTTTTCGCTGAGGGTAAGTACGGAGTCCCACGCTTGTTTAAGCTCGCTGCACTGCGAGCGGATGCTGGCCGCGTCTTCACGAGGCACCTGCACAGAGGACATCAACATTTTAGGATTGAGCAGACAAGCTAGCGTAACAGGCAAACTATTTTTTTAAATCCTGTCCCAAGTCCTGAAGTTCTCAAAAAAGATTTTTTTAATGACATACCATAGTGGCAAACAAGCTGACGGGCTGCCTGATGGTAAGCAGTCACCACCGTCTATAGATATTTGTAACACCAGAGGCATGACAACTACGTTGCCGACCATTGTGCATTGAATAGTACTCACCGTAGCTTCAAGGTCTTTGCCGGTCTTCATGACAGATCCCATCTGCTGTTCGCGCGAATGCAAATCTTCCTCAAATTGCTGAAACAAAATTTTAGTTTTTATCCTGTTTTCAACCATATACCACCTATAGCAATAGCCATAACAGACGGACGTACTACCAACAGGAGGGAGAGAGAAAAATTTCTCTTACCCTCCTGTTGGTCTGACGGCGGTCCGTGGTCCGTGGTACGCAATTCGAGGAAAATACTCTGTGTTATTTGAAATAATATCATTTAATTTTATTTTCCGCCTTAAAACTTTACAAATAAATTGCAATTTCCTTGTGTTATTTAATAATCGCCTGTCTCTTGGCCAAAAGAGTAAGGGTATTTTTTATAAAAAAGCGGCAATTTCGTATGATGGTAAGCAGAATTTTCAGTGTTGAAGGTGCTTTGCCAGCCCGTAGAGGAAGTTAAAGACCCCCTTTTTGAAACTTCATGTTGAATCTCGGCGGGAACACCTTTGGGGTAAGGACTGAATGTCCTTACCCCAAACCAACAAAAAAAAAAAAAACCAACGTTAAAACTTGGTAATTGTAACTTTAGAAATATTGACACCATCGCGGGTCGAATCTGGACTCTATTAGCACAGGACCGAGGCAGATGGCATAACAAAAAAACAGCAGTGAGTTAAGAAAGTAGGAGGATGTTGCTGCCCATCCTCTGGCGGTTTCTGGTCGCAGTTTTAGGACATACCCGGGTCTAATGACAAAACTTATAAGGTGCAAATTACCTTGTGCTGTTCAATAAGCGCCATGACAGTGTCCAAGTCCCCGTGGACAGGAGAGTCGGTTCCCAGCTCCTTCTGTTGTTTCTTGAGCCATTCGAGTAGTGCTGACATGGCGTCTTTGAACTGGCCGGAGTAGAGCAGGGCTTCTTCTAGACGACGTTGCCTGTGAGCGGAAATTGGTTTTAATTTATATTCTGGTTTCAAATAGATTGTCTTACGTCTTAAACTTGAGTTTACAAAATTGTGGATGCCCTTATAAAATTAAGAAGAGTTCTGTTTACAGCAGTAGACTAAAAAACCTTGATGATGTTTGGATGAACACTTTCAAACAAGAGATTAGCGAAAGAGTGCTAATATAAAATCCTCTCCACCAATAACATCCTTTTTAGCGGTCTTTATTGTTTGGGCAACTAAAACTACAGTCCACTTCAAACAGCATGGCACTTGACAGGGGGTTTAAAAGTACGATAGAATGTAAAGTGATTCGTAAATATTGAATGTGACGTCACAGAACTAAATTAAAGATTTACATTTTGCGGCGATATCATATACCTATAAGCGCTACTATGAAAATTATGTTAGTGGTGGTTGTCAAGTGCCACGCTATTTGAAAAGAATTATAGTTAATTAGGCTTACCTACGACCGGAGCGGTAAGCGCAGCGTAGGACATCTACCCACAAGATAGACAGACGAACGACCTAAAAGAGACCACAGGAAAACGCTGGATGCAGGCCACTTCCAACCGACCATTTTGAAAATCGATGGGGGAGGTCTATGTCCAGCAGTGGACGTTTTATGGCTGAAATGATGATGATGATGCTTACCTATCCACAGCCTTGGAGCAGACAGTGGTCCATTTGGTCTTCATATCATTGAGCATGGTCTTCAAGGTGGGCTCGTCAGTCTTCGGAGCCTTGTCCTTCAGTTGTTTCCCGGTCTTCATTGTTTGGTCGTACGCAGGCTGTTTGGAGGCTAAAGCCTTTTGGAAGTCACGGTGTTTGTGCAATCTGTGGACATTTAAGAGGTTACAGTGTTGCCAGCGAAACACAGGACAGTCACAGGAAAATTATATTTAAAATATCCGAATTCAATTGACGTAGTCAAGCTCGAACAAAATTATCTTCTTATATATAAAAGGCGATGTATGTTCCCTATGGACTGCAAAATGGCTGGATCGGTTATAACGGTATTGTCACCGATAGCTGATGATATAACGAGTAATCCACACTGGTGAAACCGCGGGGTGTAGCTAGTATATTATATTTTTGAAACCCCTGATAATATTCAAACAGCTGAACAGCTTTTCATGCGCGCACGTTAGCCTGGCAGGGTAGTCAAACGATGATTAAGTTACCTTTGCTTGATCTTCTCGGGGTCGTTGACGGTGGTTTCCGAGTTGAGCACGTCGAGTTGAGTCTCCGTCTCGTTCAGCCAGTTCATCAGGTTGTTCCTGGAGTCACACATTATTTACTACAGAGCCTTTCCACGGGTTAATACTGGATCTTTGATGGGGCTAGTAATTAATCACCCTTTTTTTGATTGAGGGGAAATCTATACATATAGATTTTTGCTTGGGCTAGGCATATGGCATCCTTATTTTGTTTTTGGTTATTGAGGGGAAATATTCACATATACCCGGATGCAGTAGAGTGCAATTCAAATAATGGGAATATAGCCACTAAAATCACTCATCGGTGGCCTACCTTAGTGCTTGTCTTCTAAATTGATATAAGGCCACACCAGAGCATCGATAAAAAAATTGGATTTATTCCAAAATTGGCCAATTGATTAAGTGATTGATTAACTCTGCATTGTTCACAAGACGCGGCCTTATCGCTAAAAGCGATCTCTTCCAGGCAACCTTAGGATGGAAAGGATTTATAGAAGACGAGGACAATTGTTCATTGATTGGACAACCTTTCAGGATGACTACTTCGACATCATCGTAATCAGCTTATCTTAGTCCATTGCTGGACAACGCCTCTCTCAAAGCGCGCCACATTTTGGCGACGACTTAATTCTGACTAAAGTATTGACACTTACCACAAGTCATTAAACTCCTTGGCCTCTTTGAAGCCGTGGTCCAGAGCCCTCGTTCTCTCGGCTGCTTTTGAGACGACCCTCTCCCAGCGATGTTGCACGGACACGAGAAGATTCTTGATGAGGATGACGTCTTGTTTCTGGCTGAAGTACTTCAAGTGAGTGCCCTTCTTGTCGAGGTGAAGCATGGTCTCGCGGTGGGTGGCTACCTCCTTTTGGAACGACTTGTGCTCTTCGATTTGGGCTGAGGAAAGATTTCTTGTGAGTACATGGAACAAGTTTTTATTATAAGTATAAACTTGAACGATGGTGGCCAAACATGTGCGCTTTACAATCTCACGGCACCCGTTTTATCCTCGGCCCTGTACCATGACTTATTTAATATTTATTTCAATGCCATCAGTCAAGGAAAACATGGTGAGGAAACAAGTATGTCCAACTACCAAAGTTAATAGATATATGACATTCACCAACATACACTGGGCCAGCATGTTGGATTAGGGCCCAACCTCTCTCTGACTGAAGGACCATATCCCAGCAATGGAAACATGATAGGCTGATGGTGTAAATACAAACTTAGTTGTATAGATTCTAATGTCATCATCATCAACCAGAAGACGTCCACTGCTAAACATAGGCCTCCCCCTTTAACCTCCACACTGAACGACATCCTGCCATCTGCATCCACTGGATGCCCGCGACTCTCACAATGTCGTCAGTCCATCTAGTGGGAGGCCTACCTACGCTGCGTCTTCCGGTTCGCGGTCTCCACTCAAGAACCTTTCTTCCCCATCGGTTAACAGTTCTTCGAGCGATGTGGCCCATTGCCACTTCAACTTGCAGATTTTAATAGCTATGTCGGTGACTCTGGTTCTTTGGCGAATATCTACGTTTCGGATTTTATCGCGCAAAGAAACTCCGAGCATAGCTCTCTCCATTGCCCGTTGTGTGACTCTGAGTTTTTCCAAAAGGCCAACAGTTAAGGACCACGTCTCAGTACCATATGTCATCACTGGCAACACACACTGATCAAATACCTTCGTCTTCAGGCACTGTGATCTTAGCGAGTGTTGAGGAGGAATTTTACCAGACCTGTGTGCAGCACATTTGTTTTTGTGCAGAACATCAACAGTTTCTGTCCCCCCTGACTAAGCTCTAGGTAGCAGACAGAGATGGGGAACTTTACACGGGGTACGCTCGCTAATAACATGGCCTTCGTTAAGCCAACGTTTTAATTTTAATAGGACTTACTGAGTAATGTCTCCATGACCCTGGAGACCGGTTTGGCGGAGGTGAGAGTCTTCTCAGCGCTGGTGAGCCAGTCTACGAACGCTTGCAGCGCGTCGTGGAACTCCGTCGCTTCCTTCAGGGCGATCTCCAGCTTTATCTTCTTGTCTGATGCTCTGTGGGCAGAAATAAAGAAACTTAAGTAACATCATGAACTGATTGTATGAAAATTTGGACCACACAGCCTCACCTGAAGTCCGAATTTTATACTTAAACTAAATTGAGTGTTTCTGATAACTTTGTCTACATTCTAAAATTACATCTTTAGACCTATTTGTAGAGATTGATATCTTGTGTACTTTATTGTTTTCCGTTCCTATATTTACCTAGATTTCTATATTTTTATTTTTAACAGGCTAGGTGTCTAACTACACTTACTTAAAGTTATAGATCGAAGATTGAAACAAGCCTATTGCCTCACTTAGCAGGAATAAAATCAAGGATCTTAATTCTTATACGCGCTCATAAAGCATAAAACACTTATTTAGATCAAAATTATCTAAATAAATTTCAGACCTATTAAAATTAAATAGCTACCTATTTTTGCTACGCAATATTTAAAGAGCAGCCATCACTTTTTGCCAGCAATGTCATATTTATTGCGATTTTCTGAAAGAAAGAGACAGAGTCTGGTCGTCGAACCAAAATTAAATTTCAGTTGCACATTCCAGCTTAATTATAAGTTTCTTGGATAAAATTAAATTCACGGTTGATATTCCGAAAACCCGTACGAAGTGCTTTGATTTCACTTTATTATAGAAACTGCTAGACTGTGGAATGCGCTGTCTGAATATGTTCCCCGATTGTAACAATATAGTCATATCGCGAGTGAATCGGTTTGTTCTAGGCAACCGTGCTCCATCGTACACACATCATCGCTTAACATCAGGCGAGGTGGGGTTAGAGCACAAGTCTATTACCTAATAAAAAAACCTATCATTCACGCTAGAGGCAGGTCTATTTAAAAAAACTATCAAGTTAAAGAGGTAAGTGTAACACAAATCTTATTAAACAATTTACCTAGCGGTGACGTTGTCCCATCTGCTCTTGAGATTCTTCAAGTTATGGTGAAGCTGGGACGTGTTGGGCCGATCCTGCCGTTTCAAGTACTCCTGGCCTTGCTGCAGAACTGCCTCCACCTTCGGGCGGTTCGCTTCGATCTCGTTGTATACCTCCTGATGATGAGAATATAATGTTGAGACACAAAATACATATAAGTACAAGTACAGAAGATTCATTCTGCAAACTCATTTAATTAAGTAACGACTCTTGCTGCTACACAATAAAGTGCTATTCAGGACGTGCGAGCGCTAACTACCTACAGCTATATTAACCTACAAGTTGCCTCTCTGTCTATCGCGTAACTCTTGTCGCGTTATCTGTCTATCGCGCGGCAGCGGGCACGGCAAGTCCGACAAGACGACTACTTGTAGCTTCATACCTAAAGTGTGGAGTGCACCAGGCCTGGTTGAGATTAGGTGCCGTGGCGGGTGCGAATGCATCAGGCCTAAAGGCTAGATGATTTTAGTCGAACTCACCCTGCAGACGACCTTGCCACCCTTTTTTTTCTTGTGGACTTCTAGTTAATTGGTGTTGCTTAGTGTGCGTGAAGTTAGTAGGTCTGTTTTACTTACAGTTTTTGCGTGAAACAGTTTAGCGGTATCGTGAAAAAATTGCAAACTGAAAACTGGATGCAAAGAACTTCCGACCCAGTTCAGAGGCGTGCATTGGGAGAGGCATATGTCCACCAGTGGACAGCCACAGACTGATGATGATGTGAAAAAAATGATGAAACACGCAGACACGAACGATAATTGTACTAAGGCATTATCCCTAATTTGTTTGATCTGAGGCTGAAACCTTAACGCTTCGGTATACTGTTATCTAGTAATTTTTTGCCCAGACTGTCCGTCTGTAGGGCAAAGGTCACAGTTAATAACAGAGGAAGTAACGAAGACCGCCGAATACGGTTGAAACTATAGTCGGAGTAACCGGCCTTCTTACGTGAGTAATTCCCGTGTAATATAAATAAAATGTGAGAAAACCACGTCAGTTTCCATAATGAAATCTTTCTTACCATGAACCGCTCTAGTTGTTCGGAAGCGGTCTCGGGCAGGCCGCCGACGGGTTTGGAGGCCGCGATCACACTGTCCACCTCGGACAGCCACGAGAGGAGGTCTCCGATCTCAGCGTGGAAGCTTCAGGACAACGGTGTGTTAGTTTGATAATAACAGGGCCTTAGAAATTCAAATTAAGGGCAACAGGCATATGTCCTAATGAGGGTTGGCAACTATACTTTAAATGAAATTTTCCTACTGTATTTTGATTCATTATAGTTTATACTTTTGAAATAATTATCAACATAAAAAACAGACTTCATAAAAATTTCACAACTGGACCAAATTGAAAGCTGGTGCTTGGTGCTGGAAGCACCAGCTTTCAAATAAAAAAGAATCATCAAAATCGGTTCACCCAGTCGAAAGTTATGAGGTAAAAAACATTTAAAAAAAAACAAGGCGAATTGATAACCTCCTTTTTGGAAGTCGGTAAAAAATATGTTTATTTCTGACATATTATACATTAAATGGAATGGAATATTGTTGTTGTAAGATGTCAATTTTGAGTATGGAGATTCCTACATTTAAAAAAAAGATTTAAAAAATTATTACATTGTGCTAAAATCAAAAGAAAATATGTTTTCAAACATTTAAAAAAAAAAAAATTGAAAAATCCTTTTTTTAAACTCGTCAGGTAAGTATATTATACTTTATTTTCCTTTAAACAGTTGGCAACCTAAGTCCTAATTATTTTTTATTACTTGCCTCAATCAAAAAAGAGCCCAAAACAAAATTAATATTTGTTCAAACATAAATAAGTTACATATAAGTATTTTAATTTTATGCTAGACAGAGAGATCACTATAGCAAGTTATGACGTCAAGCCGCACGCGCGTCATACAAAACCCTTTTCCACAGTGTCAGTATGGAGTTTGTACGGCGTACTCACAAGTGACGTCATCTGTAAGTATAGTGCGCTCTCTGTCATTACATAAAAATGCTTATATCTTCCTTAATTTTAAACACATTTTAATTTAGTTTTCGGCGATCGGCTGTATTTATGTTAAGCTATTTTATAAGACAATAAAAAACCGGTACTGTTCAGTAGTCTATTATGTACAATTGTGAGTTTCCATACCTCTGAGCTTCTCTCAAAGCGTCCTCAAGCTCCGACTGCTTGTCCCGAGCCTTCTTCTGGAGCTCCTTCCACTTCCTGTTGAGTGTTGCCAGCTTCTCGGCTGTCTCACCCGCCTCATCGGTACCTAAGGGTGGAGGAAACATGTTAAACAAAGTTTATTTTTACATGACTGTCCCAAAGGAGGTTTATGATTTTTAAGGTCGATATAATGCCAGGCGAGTTGGTGGCCAAAAGAATATATATATAAAAAAAAATATATATGTATGCACGTTTTTCTTACATCGGACTAGGCTTACGTTTGACCGCGATCTCGCCTGATGGGTAGCGATGATGCGGTTGAAGATGGAGCATGTTTGCCTAGCAAGAACCTATTAACTCTAGATTGAAATTTGATGACCAATATTGAAATTCTGAAACACAAGGCAGCAAGACGATTATTTTGCCGCACGTTTCTTAATTCCACCATAACACTTAAACATGTGGATCTATTTTAAGGCAAGTGGTATCGTTAGAATGCTTGTATTATCCCTGTCATAGGCTAGATAAAAAAAGTCATAGCAAAACTATGGGACATAAATGAAACCAGCATCATTTTTTTTAATCTCACTAAATTTATGTGTGAAGGCTAGTTTCTAATCGTGTAACGCTGTAAAATTTTAAGGTGTCCAGTCCGTACTGTCATAGAATCGTCATCACCAGCCAGAAGATGTCAACTGCTGAACATAGGCCTTCTCTTAGAACTCCACACTGAACGACAGCCTGCCATCTGCATCCACTGGATGCCCGCGACTCTCACAATGTCGCCGGTCTTCCGGTTCGTGGTCACCACTCAATAATCTTTCTTCCTTATCGGTTATCATAGAATGACACAGGCATTTATATCATCAGGTACGTAATTGCCCAGTAATGTGTTTCATTTTATCCACATTTACGGCGGGGCATAGAATGTGTGGTACATCTAAAACTGTTCAACTAAGTGCACAAGAAAAAAAACACCTTTTTTTATCTCTCTAGCATACGTTAAATTAATAGCATTATAGAAGAAAAAGCATGAACTAACATAAACACATAATTCTAAAGCTTAAAGCATTAGTGCTTTCACGGTTTGTAGGAAAAGAGCGTGTGGTAAAAACAGCACATATTAAAAGTAGTTGATGGTTTGTTGTTAAAAATTACCGTTTTAAATTGACTTCTGTTCTGAATTATGTGGATTTCAATGTGTGACAAGATGCTAATTGTTAAGTCAACAGGTTGGAGAAACGGGATTTATCACCTAATTTTCCACAACTTTCCAAACATTCTACCTCAGCGTAGAATGTTTTCTTCATAACAGAATAAGAATTTTTTAGGAAATTTTGAGATATATAGCCTATTCAATAAATTATATTGCGTAACACTCACACTAATAAGTAATCGTACAAAATCATTTTTAAAAACAAGCTTTTAGCTTTCGTAAAGTAAATGTAATCCGCCATTTTGGACCGACGGCCATATTGAATGTAGTCTGATGTTCGTTTTCTACTCTATAAGCCCTTTCATTTGAAATCCATATTAGCAGGATTGACAAAAACATACACCATCCGCCATCTTGTGGTGGCGGCCATTTTGTAACCATCACAATATTGGGTATTGCAAATTGAATTGTCACCAGAACTAAAGTGTACCTACCTATGCATAATTTCAGCAAAATCTGTTAGATGAAAGTGGGTCTAATTCAGCAAAAAAAAGGCTTGTAAAAAAAATTAATTCTCTTTTGAAAATGTAAATACTGGTCCTATCAATGAAGGTAGTTATGCACAGTAATGGTAAAGCAGAGCGGCACATACTGTTACCATGCGCGACGATCTGTGCGCCCGCGTCGTTGAGCGTGTCCACTGAGGCCTGGTGCGCTGCGATGTCGTTCACCAGCACCTTCAGCTTGGCCAGCTCCACTTCTAGGATCTGAGGGTCGCCAGCCACCTGCGGAACGAAGACGAGGTTAGATTTTCTTCACATACATTAGATATGATCTAAGACTATGTGTAACATAAAGACATAGAAATACAGAGAAAGAGAGAGAGAGCTTCCTTCTATAATAATACTTAGCTACCTACAGCATCATTCTTGAAAGTAAAGCTGGCCAGTAAAAATTGACCCATGACTTCCTACCATCTAAAGCAGAGGTTCCCAGACTTTTTTTTCTCATAGACAACTTTCAGAAGTTTGCTAGTTTTGCTGGACCCCCAGCAGCTCAATTTCTACCATATTCCCAAAACTCGACAAAAACGTATTCCGCTGTCGAGGACCCCTGGGGGTCCCCCTGGACCACTTTGGGAACCTCTGATCTAAAGCTAAAGATTCTACTTACAGGTTTAAGCGTGTCCAGTGTATCGCTGGTGTTCTGAATCCAGGTGAGAGTATCAAGGAGCGCATGTTGCAGCTGGCCCAGCCTCAACAGAGCTCTCTCCAGCTGTTGTTGCCTCTCCACCATGCCGCGGAGTAGCGCCGACCAGCGAGTGTTGACCTCTGTCAGAGGTTGCTTGATGGCAGATGCTTGCTCGGACGACGTGCGCTCGGTTAGTTCTTGAGCTTGCCTGACGATTGAAGGATATGTAAGAGAGGCATGGATATGGGAAGTACATGCGATAGACAAGGACAAGACGATACAAAACACACACACACAAATTTAAACTCTGTTTTATCTACATAGAGGTGATTATTTTTATTGACCGAACAGAAAGGAAAAGAATCATATACATTAGCAAAACGAAGACAGTATAAATAATTAAAACAAACATAGGACGCTGCAACAAAACCAAATACACAAGCCAAATAGGCTATCGGACAGGTTTGTAAAAAATATCAGACTTCGTAAAAAAAATATTTTTTTATTGTCGTTTTTTTAAATAGTGTTTCATTGTTTTAAGAAGAATTGGCCAACAACTCTCCTGCATATGTATACTGAAGAAATTATGTGGGTAGACTTATAAGGTTCAGATATATAAGAGTTTAAAGTTTTTGGTCGGATTAGGAAGGGATGTTCTGTCCCTTTCCCTCAAAGTGAGAATCAGTATGAAGTTTCTATGGCTCTCTAACCAACAAGAAATTGAAATGCTTATATCTTCCTTAATTTTGAACACATTAAAATTTCGTTTTTAGTGATTGGATTTATTTATTGCCAGCTTTTTTACAAGAAAATATAAAATATTAGTCCGGTAGCCTATTTATTATAAGGCCCAACCAGAGATTTAGGATGTAAAAATTTTTTTTTGGGTCTTTGGGCCCAACTAAGCCTCCACTATCCAGTCGGCTTTTTGCCTCAGAGTATTCAAAACTACATCTACCATCTTATTTGTTCAGCTGACAACACCTTTATTTGTTATAAGAAAATAGGTCTAATTTTGTCTAGCTCAACAAATAAGCTGTGGTACTGGATTAAAAAAAAAACAATGAGAAATTTTTATCAATATCCAAGTCCATGCAGTGATTCTATACACTTACTCAAAACACATATCTGGAGTGTGTTTAAAGTAAGTGATTTTAAGGTCAACATTCCCAAAGCACACACAAAATAATGTTAGGAGTCCTTGCCTCATCAAACTCCTGGCCGGTGCCAATCCAAGGGGCATATAAAAACATACAATTAGTATTAGGTTCAAGGGAGAGTGCTATACGGTGCATAATCAAGTGTAATTTTAGTTACAACTTAGGGGGGGGGGGGGAACTCCAAGGAAGTTTGGGTAAAAAACGAATCAGGGGGAAAAAATTATATACCACCAAAAGAGGTAAACTTTTCAACCTTCTCACAGCTGCAATAGCTGTGGCCAAACCCAGTGAAACCTCATGCATTAAATATCTAGTCCCAATAAATTAACAAACTTTATTGAACATAAATTATAAAACTGCTGCTATTCAAAACAAATTCTACAAGACAGTAGTGAAAATTTCAAGGTTACAGATTTGCTCTCATGTTTGTGGGTCAAAGAAGCCTCTTCGGTCATCAGCAAGGCAGAGTTTTACAACAATTACAGTTCAAAATACTTTGGCAAAGAAAATGAGATTAAAAAAATAACAACAGAACTAACGGGAAGCTCAACAAACGCGATTCATTCCCAAATTTTTTACCCTTTAGAGATGGAATATTTACTAAAAAATATGGGACCATCCGTGAAATATAGCATAATAATTATTCAATAGAGAATCGTTTACATCGGCCCACAATCGCCAAAGATATTCTCTAGCATACATACTAAAAAAACAGGCGATTTGATTTTTTTTGAAGCTCGTTGAAAATGAAAGATTACAAGCCAGAATTTGTCACAGTAACTAGGATGCTTCTCAGGGAAGTCTGAAGTCAGAACTGAGACAGAATCAGATATCACGCGTAGACTACGACTAGTCGAAACGGCAGCGTGGTGCTTGATTAATGAATTCATTTATAATTTATCGTGTCGTCAAACATTACCTGTTCAAAGCCTCGACCTTGACCATATGCGGGTCGACTTCCTGCTTGAAGGCGGCTAACTGCGAGATTTGTCGTTTCACGGCGTCGATGTCGGAGCCCAGGGCTCCCATACGAGCGAACTTCTCTTCCGCTGAGTCGAGGAATTCGATCAGGTTCTGTGGAGACAAAAGCCAAGTAGTACATTTTTATATAATAGAAGGTACTTTTTTATATTGAAAAGTTGGCAAATCACCACACATGTAATCTGATTTCATGCTATAGGACCATGAAATAGGACACAATGTGTTGTTGAATTTTACCTTTGTGCATTCCCCAATCAATATAAAAATATAAATATCTGGGACATTTTTGCACACACGGTCATCTGACCCCAAACTAAGCAAAGCTTGTAATATGGCAGCCAGAGACTGATATACATACATATATATTTTTAAATACATACTTAAATAGATATTAACACCCAGACATAGAACAAACACAAATGTTCATCACACACATGTTTGTCCTAGATGGGAATCGAACCCACGTCCCCAAGCGCAGAAAGTAGGTTCAATACCAACTGAGCCACCGGGGCAGTCAATAAATCAGACAAATCGTGTTTTATCGTAGAATCTATTTTCGTTCGTTCTTCTATGAAGAAATCACACAACATTTGATTGAATAAATGTCACAATAAGACAAAAACATTTTAGGCTCTTTCCGCCAACTGAGGTTTTGCTGAACTAATGGCGTTAATTCTGCAAGTGGCTTTGTTCTATTTTCCTTGCTACAATTTTCTCAAATATGAAAAAATGAAAGAAAAAAAAAATGAATGAGAATGGATGAAAGATACGTATCAATTGATTATATTCGAGTTTGATGCATGAAAATGTAGCTAATGTTACAGACTTATTCAACAAGTTTATTTCATCCAACACCATAAGGGATGACCAGTTCTTCGCATCAAAAACGGCTTCATTTTCGTGGCCTACTATTCTTGAGCTCTCAATACTGTATCTGTCTCCGTCGCACTCATGTCGATCCGAAGGAGAGTGACAGATGATAAAGCTATATAGCATGTCCTGGAATAAACCACCCAGTATTTCTCCCAAAAGAAAACATAAAAAAATCTGCTCTGTTCTTAAGACTTACTTGTAAAGTGTCATGGAACTCCATAGCCTTCTCCATGGCGTCGATGAGATTCTCCTCTCTCCTGGCGTACAGTGCTGTGATGTTGTCCCAGGCATTGTCCAAGTCTTCCATGTGCTTCTTAACTTCTGGTTTGTCGGGCTCGCCGCAGAGCGACATGAGGGTTGAGCCGGTCTTGCGTACTTTCTCCACCTTGGGAGGAAAAATAAATATCATGAGGATAGTAACGAATTGCTCTCTCACTTTTTAACACTTTTTTATGCACTCTTGATTAGTTCTCCCACACAGTCTTCTTATGTCATTCTTTAACTTTCCCAAGCTTCTACTCACGCTAATAATTCTTTCGAAGTGGCGAAGTGACACCATGTCACATTTTCTATGGTTCTTTTACTGATCAACATACTTTTTGTGCCTTCTCTTAGCTCCTAGACTTTCCTATTGACTTTTTTGTTATATAGAATCTACGTTTGGCCACCAACTCGCCTGATAGTAAGCAATGGTGTGGCCCAGGATGGAACACTTTGATCTAGAAAAAGGATGGGCCTCAATCCACCATGCTGGCCCAGTGCATGTTGGTGAATGTCATATATCTTTGAACTTTTGGGTTTTTGGACATACTGGTTTCCTCACGATGTTTAGAGAGGTATAGTTGACAGTAATGATCAATATCGCTCAATCTTCAATACCAGAGCATCTTCTACTTTATCAGTCTCTGATCAACTTACCTCCGGCTTGGTATGGTCGATCTCATGTCGGATCTCTTGCAAAGCGACTTGTTGCGCCTGTATCGCACGAGGTTGCGCCGCGGGCGGTGGCTGCGCGGTCAGAGTGTCTTCCAACTCTGCGAGGGTGGACATCACAGCGTTGAGTTGTTCCCAGAACTTGCGGGCCACTTCGAGGGTGTCTTCTAATGAGTTTCCGCGGTTGTTGCTGGCTTTTTGGACTTCGTCCCATAGTCTGGAAGAGATAGGGGTTGGAGTAATTTTGCTTTTCTCATTAGAGTTAAAAGTGTAGAGTTTGTATGAAACTGATTATTGTCTTCTATTATGGTAGCGGTTAGTATAATGGTTGGTCAGCTAGGTTTAAGACTTATCTACAGGGTTTTGCGGAAAAAGTGTACTAAGCGTAAAGGAGTCCATATTAACAAATTTTAGTATTTTCTTGAAATTTTAATGGGACCACCCTAGAGATAATTATAATAGCCATTAAATAAAAAAATAATCATCAAATTCGGTTCAATATCAGCTAAGATATTGCTTTAAAAAACACAAAAATACAGTCGATTTAAGAAAACTTCGTTTTTTGATATCGGTACAAAATGAAAGCAGTTTTTTTTCTCTGTTATTACGTTTTTAACTGAGGTGGAAAAACAGACAAGAGTCACGTGTATGAATGCAGCATTGAAAGACCGATATGGGTCGATTAAATTAGTTTTTAACCGACTTCAAAAAAAGAGGAGGTTATCAAATCAACTGTAATTTTTTTTATGTTTGTTACCTCAGAACTTTCGACTGGGTGACCCGATTTTGATGATTCTTTTTTTATTTGAAAGCTGGTGTTTCCCATTTGGTCCCATTGCAATTTGGTCCAGTTTTACTATGCTTTATTTCTTTACAATATAACAAAGTTATTTCCACACAAAAATTATTATAAGAGACATCGGTCGGAACACCTCAGTACTAAATCAGGCATGCGCTCTCTAAAACCGATAGTGCCTAATTAATGCACGAGCTATGTGATAGAGGGCGCATTCTGACATTTTTATGAAGCCGTTTTTTTATATTGATAATTATTTATGTCGTTTAAAATGCTTTATGATTCAAGATGATGAAAGTAACAAGTTACACTCACTTGTTGAGTTTTTCCAGCTTGTTGCGAATGTCTCTGACAGCGGGGTCGCTCTTGTTAGCTTTGCTGATGACGTCGGAAGCGGCGCGTTGTACCGCGTTGTAAGCTTCCTGTCGCTTATCAAGGTCCTCTACCAGAGCGTTGTTCTCTTCGATTTGGTCTCTGTAAGAAGAATATTGATGTTAGAAATTTAGGTAACTAAGTTTATTAAATCTAACATATCTGTGGGCGAAGTATATACGAGTGTTTGATATGTAAAATACACATTAAATTCCATAGAACAATCAAGAAAGAGCTGTTAATAGTCTTTAAGCGTCGGCAACGTCTGTGATGCCCCTGGTGCGGCAGGTATACACAGGCGACGGTGATCACTTACCATCAGCCCGTCAATTTGTTTAAAATAAATATATGGGACATTATTGCATACATGGTCATCTGACCCCAAACTAAGCAAAGCTTGTAATATGGCTGCCAGAGACTGATATACATAAAAATATATTTTTAAATACATACTTAAATAGATATTAACACCCATACATAGAACAAACACAAATGTTTGTCCTAGGTGGGAATCGAACCCACGCCCCCAAGCCAAGAAGGCAGGTTCACTACCAACTAAGCTAACAGGGCTGTCATGTAATTTGACTGCCACCTTTTGGCATAAAAAAATACGAATATCAAAGTTTGTATAAATTTCGATATCCGTACTTCGCCTACTGAACATATTTTATTTTTGAACGCTGAACTTGGTTTTGTTACAGCTCGAAAAACTGATGACCGATGGGGAAGAAAGGTTCTTGAGTGGAGACTACGAACCAGAAGACGCAGCGTAGGTAGGCCTCCCACTAGATGGACCGACGACATCGTGAGAATCGCGGGAATCCAGTAGATGCAGATGGCAGGATGTCGTTCAGTGTGGAGGTTAAAAGGGGAGGCCTATGTTCAGCAGTGGACGTCTTCTGGCTAATGATGATGACTTACTCAATCTTAGGCGGGTGTGCGGAAACTGGCTCAGCGCGGTGCAACTGATCAACAGCACCAGATAGAGCGCGGAGCATGCCTTCCAGCTTGTCCGAGAATTGTGACGACTCTTGTAGGGCCTGAAAGAGGAAATAAGTAATATTAAATACGCTTAGATAACGCGACAAGAGTTACGTGATAGACAGAGAGGCAACTTCTAGATTAATATAGGTGTAGGTAGTTAGCGCTCGCACGTCCTGAATTGCACTTTATTGTGTAGCAGCAAGAGTCGCTACTTATATAAATGATTTTGCGGAGTGAATCTTGTGTACTTGTATGTATTATGTGTTAGTGCATCCTTGTTATATTTTACCTGTTCCAGCTCTTGTTGTCTCTGTCTGAGTTCGGCTCTGAGAGCGTTGTATCGGTCGCAGTCTGCCTCCACGATGTCCTGTACTTTAGCCGCGTCATCTTCACCGCACAGTCGGGATAACGCCTCGCCTGTCTTCACCAGTTTGTCGACCAGTGGCTTGTGACCGGAGATCGATTGTTGCAAAATCTAAACAATAGATAAAAATAATTAAGACAACAGAGATCACTCTGATATGCTTTGATCTTGGACTAACACATTGGACTGAATGAAAATATGCTTTTTTATTAATATTCTAGCATAGCCATATTTTTGAACTTGAACAAACTAATAAAAAAGCTTAACTTGTACAACCGTGTATGCTATTTTTCACCGACTTCTAAAAAGGAGCAGGTTCTCAATTCAAATGTGTTTTTTTTTTGTTTGTTATCTCAGAACTTTCGACTGGGTGTACCGATTTTGATGATTCATTTTTTATTTGAAAGCTGGTGTTTTCCTTGTGGTACCATTCAAATTTTGTCCACTTCTGCCATTTTTATGAAGTCGGTTTTTTCATATTGATAATTATGTGCCTATATATGTATGTATGTGTAACTACCATATGCTGAAAAATATTTTTTTTGATATCATCACTTGGATTTGACCGTGACTTAATTTTCTCGACTATGACTTGTTTGACGTAATTTAATACCTTGTACATCTAATTATTATTTCGACTGAAGGAATCTGTATCAATGGTCACGAAAAAAAACTGAATGTAAAATTGCCCAAAATATTTTTTTTATATTTAAATTAGAACGGCTGTCAAGGCATTTTTGTAAGAAATTTGTTGTAGCCACTTGCATGGGTACATATGGGTATATATACCCATAGCAACTGTGATGCGGAGTTCGACGCGTTGACATAAATAAGAATGTTCAATCACATATCAGTTACAATACCTGGTGACAGAGTTTCCTTCTCATTTCCGTTCTATTTACTTCTCTTTTCTGTGGTATTGCCTGTCATAAAAGCTAGGTAGTCTTAGATTTTTGTGAACCCCTGTTTGCCCCCCTCTAGATCCAAGGCTATAGAACTAAGCGGTAGTGGTTTTACTTACTTCGTTTTTGTCTTGCTGGTGCGCGATCATATCAGGGCGCAGCGCCGGCATGGCCAGCATCTGTATCTGCTTCTCCATGTCGTCCAGCCACGAGGACAAACTGCGGACAATACATAACTTACAACCTCCTGCGAAAATGTTGCTGATAATCGCTCGAAACACAAGGGTTTCTGATAGACTTTGTAGTGGTAGGACTCTTTTGCAGGGGTCCGCCTGGGGAAGTACCACACCTTTGCCAGTTATTCAACCGCCAAGCAGTAGTGTGTAAACACTACTGTGTTCCGGATTGAAGGGCAATGTTTCCAGCGAAATTACAGGGCACACAGAGATTTGACATCTTATATCTCGGGGTGACGAGCGCAGTGCATTGCCATCCAGGGTTATGAACTGTTGAAGTTCAAAATTCTGAGTAGCACCGAGCTGTTATAGGCAAGCGTGAAGAGCCATCAGGCGAGCGACTTCACTCGACTCGTCACTCAGAAACATAAAAAAAGACATGCTCTGAGAAATAGAAAGTCGAGGGTTACAGAATCAGTTATACGTGTTAAACCATTATTAAAAAAAAAAACTTATTAACAATATAAAAAAACGACTTCATAAAAAATTCAGAACTGGACCATATTGAAATGGGAACACACGGGAAGCACCAGCTTTCAAATAAAAAGAATCATCAAAATCGGGTCACCCAGTCAAAAGTTCTAAGGTTAACATAAAAAAAAAAAAAAACTTAGTTGTCACTTTTATTCTGACTGAATGCTGGTTCGACAGCTCTTTAAAAAAACCACTAAGATATCGTCTATAGTCCGAGGCAGTGACCATTTTAATTCAATAGCTAGTTTTGGCTATTTTTCGCCATTGTTGAAAACTATTAAAAAGAGCGGCTATCAAAATTTCCAGGTGTTTCGTTCAAACACTACCTATGAAACTGCACAAACTTAAATTATTAGCTATTTTTCGCCATTGTTGAAACTCTGAATTATTCAAAAGATATCTACTATTTCTAGGTATAATAGCGTGTTTTACAGCTGTTCCCATTTGTGTTTAAACTATCACGGTTGTTAACTGTAGTTAAAAGATTATTTACGGGATATTTACCGTGGTCAGTTTGTGGAAGGAGCTCCCAGTATCGGGAGCTCCTTACACATAACTGTTATAACAGTTCAGATGCTTTGATTTAGCATGCTAGTTTTTAGACATGCTCAAAGCTGTCAAAAGATACTGACAGACATGCAGAAATGCAGACACCCTTCGACCCGCGCATCAAGTAGCATGTTCTAAAATCAAGCAGCATTTGGTTTTTGATATTGCTCGTGAATTACATGCTCATTTGCCACTTAGTAGTGTGCACATAATCTTGCAAGCTGAATTAGAACTACTTACTAACCTAACCGATTTTGCAGAAATTTTGCGAACACGTTGAATATGCAATACCCAATATTCAAATGATTACGATATGGCCGCCACTACAAGATGGCGGATGGTGTATATATTTTTTGTCAACCCTGGTAATGTGTTATGTGGGTATCAAATGAAATAGCTTGAAGAGTAGGAAACGATAAGTGACATCACACTAAATTCAATATGGCCGCCGCTCCAAGATGGCGGTTAACATTTATTTGCTAAGACTAAAAGCCTGTATTATATTAATATTTTCAAATCGTCAGCGTCGTTTTGCTAAAGACGTGAATGACTTACCCATGATGAGTGTCAGCGAAGTGCTCCGCCAGCGGCAGCGCCTGTTCCAAGGCAGCAAGCCGCTCGGCGCTCAGGTGTCCTACTTCCTCCATCATTTCCTTCAGCTCGTCGCTGCGGTCGCGGATCACTGCGCTCTCCTCGGATGACTGGCATTCGCGGAGGACCTGTCGATGAGAAATAAATCTTCGAAACTGATTCACTCACACAAAATTCACAAACCAAATAATTTTACTACGTATTTGTGGGAGTATTTACAAGATACTAAATAATAGTAAATAAAGTACTTTTAATGTCTAGATTTGTGCAAGCTGTAAATAAACGTACGATTAGGTCTTTTTGTCCAATAATTCCCTTCCGGCACTCAAATGGGAGGCAAAGAGGATTTCAGGATTAAAAAAATCCCCTTTGCAGGCAGTTTGCAGTGGATTGTCTAAGGGGATTTTTGGAATAAGCCGCTCAAGTCAGGGCCAAATTACCCGACAAATTGCCGCCCCAGTAGTTCACCTTCCGCTACCCTCAGAAGCATGCCCTTGCAAGCAAGCAAGCCGCCCTTGAAAGGCAAGTCTAGACAAATCTGAGCTTGACTTATTTATTTTATTTATTTATTTTAACATACAACTACTTGTCTTGTCTGTCGACTTGTCTAAATATAAGTACTTATATCATACCTTCTTGGCCTGACTGAGCAGATCCCGAACCCTGACCCTCTGCGCAGCCACCTCGTCATTCAATGGCCGTTGTTCCTTGAGCTGCTGGCGTACTTCGGTGGGCTCGCACGAGGGAGGTTCCGCGGCGCGCAGCTGAGCGTCGATTGAACGCAGCCACTCGAGGAGCTCTTCCATGTCGCCTACTACTTCCATGGAACGCTGGGGGATAATGGGCAATTTTAGAAAAGAGTATTTTAGATTAGACGGTACTTTTTTGGAAAATTTCATGAGGTATAAAGTGACGAGACAAGCAAAGCACCCTATGATGGAATGAACTTGCCCATATATGTTAATAGTGTCATCAAAGAAATGCCAAGTCCTATGTGGCATTACACTCAAGTATGTGTTGGAAACCGACAAATTGGGCAAGCTTCGAACAATTACTTACAACATTAATTAATCGTTTGAAATAGTAAAATTTTGATAATGAAAAATGTTAAGTAATAAGATGCGTAACGGATAAAGAGCTTTACATGGTAATGTCAAGAATAATCATCGATTTTCGCAAACATCGTGATCATTTACAATAATTATCCGGCTTTGCTGCAAGGCGAACTTTAATTATTGAATTTTCCGCCGTAGGTAAAACGTTTCACCTTAAGACTCCTGACGGAGCATTGACTGAAGTTCTTTGCTAATTACTCTGCCCTAAGCCTTAGTACTACGATAGCACTACGGCTAGTACGGCACTGAAACGTGGTCTTTCACTAAGAGCCTCATTAGCAAGCTCAAAGCCACACAACGAGCTATGGAGACAGCTATGCTCGGGTTTCTCTACGAGATCGAATCAGAAATAAGGAGATCCGTAGACAAACGAAAGTTATCGACATAGGCCACCGGATTAGCAAGTTGAAGTGGCAGGGCACATATCACGCAGAACAGATGGTCGATGGGGCTGAAAGGTTTTGGAATGGAGACCACGGACCGGTTAGCACAGCGTAGGACGTCCACCCACAAGATGAACAGACGACCTAAAAGAGACCACAGGAATCCGCTAAATGCAGGCCGCGCCCGGGCCTTTTGGAAATCAATGAGGGAGGCCTATGTCCAGTGGACGTCCTATGGCTGAAATGATGACGATGAAACCTTAGTACTAGTCTGCCTTAGACCCTGTAAATCTGTTGTTAGCGTACCTTCTTGCTGAGTAGAAGTCGCTCGGCCTTGCGCTGTACTTGCTCGGCGATGGCGTCGAAGCGTCGATTGGCGCGAGTCACCATGCCTTCTACGTGAGTGGCGCCCTCTCCCGGCGAGATCTGGAATATATACAGAAGTTTTATTAGGGGTTTTGTTCCCTCTTCACTGGAAAACATCCTTCAAATTGTTTTTGTTAATGCTAACAAAAAATACAGTCGAAATTAACCTCCACTTTTGTAGTCAGTCGAGAAGGAAGAGCTAGTTTGTACACTGACCTGACACAGCTGTGGTCCGATGAGGTTGATGTTATCCAGCACCGGCCTGAATTCCTGTAACTCCACCTCCAGCCTCAGAATATCCTCTTCACGAGGCTCCACGGATTGCAAGCAGGACTCTGCGTTTGACATCCAGTCGGTTAACCTGGGGAAAAGGAATCATGTTATAGAATCATTATCAGTTTTTCCATTCTTTCGCGTGTACTCCGACACAGAATTTTCTTTCTAAACTACATAGATCGCTAGATCTTTTCTGACAGTATCAAAGCTAATTTCTCACTTGCTGTGGCTGTTATACAGCTGTTGAACAAGCGGCAACGTTTCCGAAGCCACCCTCAACAACTCAGCTCCTCGGCTGGTCAGATCATTGTATCTCCTCTGTAGAGCGTCCAGTTTATCTTTGAGCTGAAGGGCCTCGTCTCCGGAGATGTGCTTCATGAGCTCGAGTCCGGACTCCACGGTGCTGTCGACTGCCTCGTACTTAGCGGCTATCTCTTCGGTCTTTTCCTGGTGGATAAAAGGTTTCTTTATGAAAAAAAAAACGTATCATCCTCATGACTCTCCAATAGGATTCCTTGTGTCGGGGATGTCACGAAAATGCCTGATCCAGAGCAGATGTTTAAATTTACTATAAAACGTTATGTCTCAGATCAAACCTATTGCGGAGCGTGCGAAAGACTGTTTTTTTTAAATTAATAATTAATAGGCTTGCGTTTGGCCGCCAACTCGCCTGATGTTAAGCGATGATGCGAATTTACGCTTGCCTAGAAGAAACCGATTTACTCGTGATTTGAAGACACCCAGATTGTAACTATCGAACACCCATTCAGGCAGTGCATTCCAAACTAGCAATTCGCACTTTTTTCATAGCAAACAAATATCCAATGCTATAAATTCAAATGCTTTGCATTTGGATACTTTTTGTAAAGAACACAGACGCAAAATGATCTACTAGTGTTAGTAAAGATCAATATTGTTGATTCAACAACGTACAATAATGGTGCAGATGCAATAACACATTGTTTATCAGTGCCCTTAGTACAAGATTTGACAGTTTTCGAAAACTTTTTTCGTTTTCGTTTTAATGCATACATTGCTGGGTTGAAAGCTATTCGAAACTATTTTTCGTATTTGAGTGAAGCAACCTATACTGCCGATTACTATCGATTTTAGTTCATCCGCGTTTCCGCTAGAGGCGCTTTACTAATATGTATGGGACAATACGGAAACGAAAAAAGTTTTCGAAAACTGTCAAATCTTGTACTAAGGGCACAGATGATCTTATTGGATCTGCAGACAGTTATAGTTGCCAACTGTAACTGTCTGCAGATCCAATAAGATTGAACAAGATATTACCTTTATTCAGATAAGACAAGGTTGAAAAAGTGATATATCCTTTTGCATGAAGTATCTTCGTGACAATATATCTCGAAATCTACGAAATTCTGGTAGTTGTCATATATCTAGAAATATAGCGAATAAAGAATTTGTAAAAAAAATAATATCAACCGACCTGTAGCTTTTCTACGAATAAATATTTCATTTCATTTAGGCATTCCTACAGTAAAAACTGCTACACAATGAAATTAAATATCAACTACATATTTAAGTATAATTATTCTTTAACTAAAATTCTGTCTTATTCCATCCAAAACAGCAAAGTCTAATTTCCATTAAGTATTTAATTTCCTACTAGAAATATCCTGGTTCAATACTCACTGCCAGTTCATCCATCTGCCTCAGCAGCTTCTCCATGTGCACGGGGAGCACCTTCCTCTTGCTGAGGTACTGTTCCATGGCGTCCATCCAGGCTGATAGGTCCTGGTACGTCAGCACCAGGTGTCGAAGACCCTTGCGGGAGTTGTCCAGCAAGTCGCCGATATTTAGGCTGTGTTCCACCAGAGCTTGGTATCTGTAAAAGGAGAGATAGTTTTAGAGGCTTTTGAAGTGTCGAACGCTGCGTCTTCTAATTCGTAGTCTCCACTCAAAAACCTTTCTTCCCCGTCGGTTATCGGTTCTTTGAGCCATGTGGCCTGCCCATTGCCACTTTGATTAGCAA
The DNA here is from genome assembly GCA_949125355.1 of Agriopis leucophaearia. Classification (NCBI taxonomy): domain Eukaryota; kingdom Metazoa; phylum Arthropoda; class Insecta; order Lepidoptera; family Geometridae; genus Agriopis; species Agriopis leucophaearia. Next base: position 9,441,391 of record OX421284.1, on the reverse strand, counting down.
ATCTTGACAGCTATATCGGTGGCTTTGGTACTTCGGCGAATATCTTCGTTTTGGATTTTATCGCGCAAAGAAACTCCGAGCGTAGCTCTCTCCATTGCCCGTTGTGTGACTTTCCAAAAGCCCAACAGTTAAGGACCACGTCTCAGTACCATATGTCATCACTGGCAACACACACTTGTTAAAGACCCTTGTCTTAAGGCACTGGTATTATTGTCAAAAAGATGTCACGGACGTGTTTTTTTTTATATGACCATGCATAACTTTTTCGTTTATAATGTTATCTATCAACGTACCTGTCCGTAGCGGCCTGCAGTCTGTCAGCCAACGTGGCGGCTTCGTCGTCTCCCACCAGACCCATCAGAATCGAGGCGGTCTCCGTCAGTTGCTTAAACGGAGGCTGCTTAGAGATTATGTCGTCGTGCAGTGCCTGAGAAAAAAATCATAAATTGAAAAGACCGCCATCGCCGCTTCATGATTGATATTCCGAAAACACCAGTCAACTAGCCTATTACGTACCTTGTGTTCTCTGATCTTTATCTGTATCTTCTCCTCATCAGTTGGCACCAGCTGCAGCGACTTGACCTTCCTCTCCGCAATGCCGAGCCACTCCACCAGGGGCTGGAGTTCTTCCTGGAACTGCTTGGCGACCTGGATAGGGAAAATATGGAGGTTAAAGGAGTACACTGGATTTATAGATTAATGGTTAATAATTAAGCTAAACCAAGGATTCATCGTCCTTGGCTAAACTGTTTTTTTTGGTTACCTTTCATCAACTAGACTTTGAATTTGACAGATTAATTAACTAGTTTTCTTTTAACAAAAGTTGGGATAAGATTGCAGTGTCAGTGTTTGCGCTATGCTATCGGAGTAATTCGCATTTACATCGGGGAGTGTTCTGATGAACTTTTTGATCTGATGCTGGCGTCACGGTTTTACCATCGCAACCGCCACTGCCTGAAAGCTCATCCACATACGAGTATCTTAGATCAGTGAAAATCGCACACTGTGCGATTCACACGATAGTTTTTACCTCACACCTGCAACATGTGGAATGAGCTACTTTCCGCGTTGTTTCCGAGAAGCTACAACATAGGGTTCTTCAGAATATGAGTTTATAGAGCCTTAAATGGTCGGCAACGTATTTGTGATGCTTTTGGTGTTACAAGTATCCATAAGAGCTGGTGACTGCGTATCATCAGGCAGACAGTCGCCACCTATGGCATAAAAAATAGAAAAACCTCACCTTCATAGCCTGTTCCAGATCCAGCATTCTCTGCTGCGCTCCGCTGGTCAAGGCGTCGAACCTCTGCATCAGTCCCTTGAGTTGCTTCTCTATTCCCTTGCGCTCCGCTGGCTCGCAGCCCGCTGCTACCTCGTTGCCCATCGCGAATAGCGAGGACATGGAGTTTTGGCGGTCCATTAACATCTTTTTCAGGAACTGTGGGAGGAAAAGACGGGGGATTTCAGCAATGTAATATTGTTTAAGCTGGGTGCACTGCTAACTGAAAGTGGGATTGAGCACTTGGATTGTCTTTAAATCTTATGGTTATTCCCAACTGTTTTTTACCCGACTGCCTTGTACATTTTGTAGATTTGTTTGTTTGTATTTTTATGTGTTTATATTACTTGACCGCTTGTTCATTGACCCCATTTACAGCTTACCGGAGCAAGCCAAGTTTCTTAGAGTAATGAGTACGGCTGGCATTTTAAGATTGCTTTAATTGAAGAAGTTTTATTCCGTATATATTTACTTTGGTACTAGAAAACTCAAGCTACCTTCTGTTCCTGTAATTGCGCTTTCACGACCTTGTAGTCAGCAGACGGAGGTTTCTGGTTGTTGACCATGTCTTCAGTGTCTGCGAGCCATTTCTCCAATCCAGCGAGGGCTTCGGCGAATTTACCCGACTGCAGTAACCCGACGTCGAGACGACGCTCGCGTTCGTTCATCTGAAAGAGATAGCAAGATTAGGAGTGGGTAAGATATATCCAACTTCATTGGCAATTTACCTATACTGCTTATTATGAAATTATGACTTTTTATAGCTAGGCGTTTGACTGATGATCATCTGATAGTGTGGTCGAAAATGGTACATACGCCTAGGATGTAGAACTGGGGTTGAAATGCCATTAGGTACTTAATGTGTTAATAATAATTTCTTTGAATGAATTAATAGTAAAAACTCTGGGTTAACAGATTCTCAGCTGAAAAATTAGCTAAAAGAAATGATAACATGATCCAAGATGCTGATACAGTGCTACAGCAGAACTTAGGATCTTAGATCTTTTTTCAGCAAATTTTAATGTTGGATTTGAGCAAATTAGAAGAAATATCAGCCACATCGAGCCCTTTCTCTTATTGAGTGCAGAAACGACTGAATTAATGAATTCTTACCTTTTCCTTGAGAGCGTTCCACTTATCGTTCATCTTCTCAAGGTCCTTCTCCAGCTGTTGAGTATTGACTCCCTGCAGGGCCGATCGGACCAATCCCTGGCCAATCTTGTTGCAGTGGCCCACGTTCTGGCCCAAAGGCTCGAGGGTTCGTCGCTTGAGTTCGGTGAAGTCCTTCTGTTGGGCGCGGATTTGCTCCACCTCGGATGATACTGGCTTGAGGCTGCGGACTTGCTCGCTGGCCTGGCAACGGAAATAGAATGAATGTGACAGCGGAAATTGTATAGACACCAAGTTCACCTACTTTGCTTGTCAGGTCTGTCTGTTTGATCTATATCGTCTTTGGAGTAGCACATCAGACGTCAATATAAAAATATGAAATAGGCTATGAGACGGGTTTATGATTTGTTAAAAATAACTACTTTACTGAATAAACTTTAAAAACTGGGTGATAAAATTCTGAAATATAAACGTTAAAGTTTTTGTCTGGATTAGGAAGGGATGCCGCTGTCTTTTTCCCGCATGGTGAGTGTTAGTATGGAGTTTGTATGGCGTACCCTCAAGTGACGTCATTAGTAAGTATAGTGCGCTCTCTGTCTAGGAAGACATTGAAATGCTTATATCTTCACATCGCCATTATCTGTAGACGGTTGGCCGTGCCGAGTTGAGTATAAATTGCTCTCATGACGTCATAGGCACGCTGGGTTTTTAACCGACTTCCAAAAAGGAGGAGGTTCTCAATTCAACTGTATATTTTTTATTTATTAATGTTTGTTACCTCAGAACATTCGACTGGGTGAACCGATTTTGATGATTCACATCTTATTTGAAATCTGGTGCTTCCCGTGTAGTCCCATTTCAATTTGGTCCAGTTCTGACATTTTTATGAAGTCGGTTTTTTATATTGATAATTATTATGGAACTTGATGACATTATTCTTCGAATATCAAATTACCTGTCAAACATGGAAAAGTGCCAGTGGGCTTGCATAACTTTATTAGTTGCTTAGCTGTGGAGACCTTCCTCCTGTAGAATTAGAGTTCATATTCCTTACCTCTTGCACGTCATCCATAAGCCAGTGGGGCTGCATAACGTTATTACTTGCTCGAGACCTTCCTCCTATAGAATTAGAGTTCATATTCCTTACCTCTTGCACGTCATCTATAAGCCAGTGGGGCTGCATAACGTTATTACTTGCTCGAGACCTTCCTCCTATAGAATTAGAGTTCATATTCCTTACCTCTTGCACGTCATCTATAAGCCAGTGGGGCTGCATAACGTTATTACTTGCTCGAGACCTTCCTCCTGTAGAATTAGAGTTCATATTCCTTACCTCTTGCACGTCATCCATAGGCCAGTGGGGCTGCATAACGTTATTACTTGCTCAGCTGTTGAGACCTTCCTCCTATAGAATTAGAGTTCATATTCCTTACCTCTTGCACGTCATCCATAGGCCAGTGGGGCTGCATAACGTTATTACTTGCTCAGCTATTGAGACCTTCCTCCTATAGAATTAGAGTTCATATTCCTTACCTCTTGCACGTCATCCATAAGCCAGTGGGGCTGCATAACGTTATTACTTGCTCAGCTGTTGAGACCTTCCTCCTGTAGAATTAGAGTTCATATTCCTTACCTCTTGCACGTCATCCATAACAGAGTCATACGCCTTGTAGAACGCTTCTAGTTTGGAGAGCGTGTCGTCCAGATCTTGTTCCTTGGCACGTGCGCGCTCGTCTAATTTGCCGAGCTGTTTGCGGAGACCTTCCACCTGGGGAAATAATACTTTCATGTAACAAATACCTATTTATCTAAAAATATGATGTACCTATCTTCTTAATATATAATTATATTTTTTCTGTACGAGCGTTTGTAATATAACTCTTCCTAAACGGCTGAACCGATTTGGATGAAATTTTGTGTGTATATTGCAATGTGGTCCTGGATTTTTTGTAAACACAATTGGACCCGGTAGGTGGCGCTGCTGTCGCGCTTTTCTTCTGTATGTGTGTTTGTAACCTAACTCCTCCTACGGCTGGACCGATTTGGATAAAATTTTGTGTGTATATTGCAATAGATTCTTGGATGCTTTGTCATTTGATTTACGGTATACAATAAAACATGCGCAAGTCGCTTGACTCATTGACATTTATGGAATTAATTGAGTGTATATATTTCAAACAAACAAAGATGACGACATAACATTGTAAAGCGTCTAGCAAATTATATCCTATACAAATATATACGTTTCATCTAGCATTACCTCTTTACAAGGTTACGTCAACTTAAAAGCCAAGTTGATTTACGTCCACTTAAATTGCTTTCAACTGTCAACAGATAGTTGCTCTCACCTGGTTCCTAGTATTAGCAGTGTCCGAGTATCCACTATCGACTAAAGTCTCGACCGCTCGTTCCGCGTCGCCGACTAAGTCGTCCGCCTTCTCGAGTCGCTTGTAGTATCGACCGATGTCGTCCAACTGTTGCTTGACGGTCTTAATGTCGCGGCCAGGCGGCTTCATTGTTTCCAGCTCCTTTTCTAAGTCGGATAAATCGTGGGATAGGTTCTTGACTTTGTCCTGTAGGATGGAAGATAAGGTTGAATATTGGGATGAAATGTAAAGCTATGAAATATTTAAAATAAAAAAAACTATAGATTTGCGTTAGACCCTATTATACAAATTATAGACTTGCGTTAGACCCTTTATGCAAATTAAAGACTTGCGTTAAACCTTATTATACTAACAAAAGACTTGTGATAGACCCTATTATACAAATTATATACTTGCGTTACGACCCTATTATACAAGTTATAGACTTGTGTTAGACCGTATTATACAAACAATAGACTTGTGACAAACCCTATTATACAAATTATAGACTTGCGTTAGACCCTATTATACAAATTATAGACTTGCGTTAGACCCTATTATACAAATTATAAACTTGCGTTAGACCCTATTATACAAATTACAGACTTGCGTTACGACCCTATTATACAAGTTATAGACTTGTGTTAGACCCTATTATACAAACAATAGACTTGTGATAGACCATATTATACAAAAAATAGACAGTTGTAATAACATTGTATTTTAATATTTTACTCTAGAATATTGCTTATGTTATGGCAATCATCAGACACATTCATTCAGCGGCCGCACTTCAAAAAACAAAGAATCATCAATAAGCAAAGATTCTCTCCCTCCGCTTTTTCCTCCCCCCTTGCCCTTCCCTCCTTTCCCTCTTCCTTGTCCTTTTTGTTTTCCCCCAGTCAACAAAAAAATAAATGGCCAGGGGTCACAACTTATCAAATAATTTTGTAAATGAAAACGTACTTTTTAAGTAAATGTTGCCATTTATAGAAATTCTGAGGGCTGCTCTGTTGATCATGGTCTTAAAATTCTTGAGTAGCGTTTGAGAATTCCAGTTAAATTTGATGGTCTTTTAGAATTAAGTAGCGCTCAGCTGAGTGGCTCCAAAAAATAAATTTACCTGGAAGTGCGTCATAGCAGCTGCAGCGCCGGCCAACCGTCCTTTAGCGTCGGCCGCGCGCGCCTCCAACTCATCGAGGCGGTCCGCAAGTCCCTGCGTTTGTTCTTCCAGCACCTGTCTCGCGCGGCCCGCGGCTTCGGGACCGCTGCACTCTAGGGCCAGGGTCACGATGTCATCTGCAGCCGCGTTCAGACTCTGTGGAGATACGCAGAGTTAAACCAATTGGCGGCCAATTTTGTAGCAGAGTAGTTCAGGCAAATTGATCTTCCGAGTTCGAATGTGAGCGAATTTCATCATGGGGTCGTAAAGATTTAGAGGTAAAAAAGAATTTTGCAAGGTTTTAGTTCGGCCAAATTTGACGGGGAAGACTTTTGCCCAGGAGTTGTCCCACTTCTGGGCGAAGATCATTCTCATCTCCTTCCAGACAGTATAGATCAATTAAAACTCCCGACGCAAAAAGAGGGGTGTTATTAGTTTAACCTGTATATCAGTGTAACTGTCTGTGGCGTTGTACTATAACGGCTAAACCAATTTCGATTTAGTTTTTTATTTATATATTACGTAGAGATGTTCTAGTATTTTGATGTAAGGTTACCTGTAGCGGGGCTCTAAGCGCGTGTATCTGGTCAGCCAGTCTTGCCACGGCCTCCGCGGCGACGGCAGGAGGCGCCACGAGCGCTTCTTGTAGCCTTTCTTCGCAACGCTGTAAAGGCGTTTCTACCGCTCGCGCTCGTTCAGCGAACTCGCCGAGTTTGCGGGCGGTTGTTTCCACGAATTCCACTTGCTGGAGTACTTCTGTAGGCAGAATGGTTGAGTTTACACTACCACGGTTGTTTACTACAGTTATACGATTATTACGGGATCTTTACCGTGGTAAGGTTGTGGAATGAGCTCCCGATATTTCGGCGCAGTTACGAGAGTTCACGAGAAGACTCACAAACACTCCTTCCACAACCTTACCACGGTAAATATCCAGTAAATAATCATTGTAATATGGCTGCCAGAGACTTATATACAACCATTTTATTTTATTCTTAATTATCTCAGTTAATAACGTACATTTTATGTATACACAACTCTGCCAAATTGCGTAGCAGTTTGTAGGGAGATTCGTACTCTAATTACAATATTTTACTATTGAGTAGGACATTTTTATAATATTTTTTTTAAGGTAAGTGCCTTATTTTTATTTTATTTTTTTATTGCAGAATAGGCTTGCGCTTGGCTGCCAACTCGCCTGATGTTAAGCGATGATGCGGCCTACGGTGGATCACGCTTGCCTAGAAGAAACCGATTCACTCTTGATTTGAAGACACCCAGATTGTAACTATCGGGGAACACCCATTCTGGCAGTGCATTCCATAAACTAGCAGTTCTCACAATAAAAGTGGAATCAAAGCGCTTCGTACGGGTTTTCGGAATGTCAACCATAAAGCGGTGTCGATTTTTCGTGCTCGCTCTGGCAGTCCGATAGAAAAAAGGGCAGGAGGGAAATTAAATCATGCAGATCTGATGCACACTCTCCAAAATGTATCCGATAAAAAACCGATAGACTAGCAACTTTGCGCCGATGCTCAAGACTAAGAAGCTTAGTCTGAACTACAACAAAACAAAATATATGCCAACCACCAACACTACAAAAACAGGTTATCATTGGAACATTAGGAATGGACAGTGCCAAGTGTGTTTTATAAACGGGTAGACCTAATTCCCAAGATACGGGTGTATTCCACACTTAGTTTGGGCATTATTGCGATATAGGAGAGTAAATGTACCAATTTCTGAAATAAATAATTTTGAATTGAATTTGAACCGACGCCCCCAAGCGCAGAAGGCTACTCACTACCAACTAAGCTAACAAGGCTGTCAAATATATCACTGACCATTGTTGATCCGGTCCCATCGTTCCTTCATGCTGTTCAGCAGATCTCTGACGACGTCCTGGTCCACGTCACAAGATGAAATGAACGTCTCACCGAGGGTTTTGTTGTTCTCGTATTCACCAGACCTGAGGATGGTAATAATATCAATATCTACTGTGCAAAGAACTGTACAAAATTATTGAGTTTTTGCTGAATTCGCTGGTTTTTTGGCTCAATAATTCGTATTTTTAATCGACTTCCAAAAAGGAGGAGGTTCACAATTCAACTGTTTTAAAAAATAATAATAAAATGGGTTTGTTACCTTGTTTGGCCACCTTGTACGACATGACTAATTAATGAAAACCATCAAATAGGGAAAGGTAGAAGAAAAGAGAGGACTAGGAAGACCAAGAAGAGTCGTAGACCAAATAAAAGAGACCAAGAAAAGGCAAATGTCATGTCGTACAAGGAGGTGACAACGCTGGCAGAAGACTGTCAAGCCTGGAAGTTACTCCACCGACAAGAGCTACGCTCTTAAATGTTGAATGAAATGTTACCTCAGAACTTTCGACTGGGTGAACCGATTTTGATGATTCTTTTTATTTGAACGCTGGTGCTTCCCGTGTGGTCCCATTTCAAATTGGTCCAGTTCTGGTTATTTCTGGTGCTTCCCGTGTGGTCCCATTTCAAATTGGTCCAGTTCTGGTTATTTCTGGTGCTTCCCGTGTGGTCCCATTTCAAATTGGTCCAGTTCTGGTTATTTCTGGTGCTTCCCGTGTGGTCCCATTTCAAATTGGTCCAGTTCTGGTCATTTTTATAAAGTCGGTTTTTTGTATTGATAATTATTTCCTTTTTTTTTGTTACAAAATAGGCTTGCGCTTGGCCGCCAACTCGCCTGATGCTAAGCGACGATGCGGCCTACGATGGATCACGCTTGCCTAGAAGAAACCGATTCACTCTTGACCTGAAGTCACCCAGATGGTAACTATCGGGGAACACCCATTCAGGCATTGCATTCCACAAACCAGCAGTTCACACAATAAAAGTGGAATCAAAGCGCTTCGTACTTCCTATATTCTATTAGAGTGGATGATCAATTTAAGAGCCCAACCTCTTCCAAATGTCGTTCCGTATCTGGTGCAAGGCCCTCAGTTGCCGCTCGGCCTCCTTCTTCGTGAAAGCTGTAGCGGGCAGGGCAGCCATCGCAGCCTCCGCTTCACCCAGCCACGGGACGAACGACTCCTGCGCTTTGTGGAATTTTCGGCAGTGCTCCTGTGGAACAAAGAGAAGTTATAATCCTGATATCTATCTATTACATATAATAATAACGTAGAGATAAAAAAAAAACGAAATTACGAGATATCAATGCGTCTTAAATAAGCAGCTACACGTTAAGACAGTTTTTGGAATTTTTGTCTCATTATTTGTCCACGCACATCTCCTAAACCACTGGACGGATTTAAATGCGGTTTTCACGAATATGCTTAGCTATGACCAGATTGAAGTATAGGCTATGTTATTTTGCGCAAGGGCCGGAAAAAAGGGTTGAAAGTTTATATGAAAATATAAGCATACGAAGTCGCGGGCTACAGCACTAGTGTATATATATAAAGAAAGGCGACTTATGATAGAGATGAGAGTATTTCGTTCTTTGATAATATATAGTTTGGATCTGCCTTTAAACTCGAGCTAGTACCGAAAAATGTCTGCCAACAACTGAAGGGTAACACGTATTGCACACACTGACATATTCTTACTAGTTCTATAAACGCACACTTCAATATTGAGCGCACACAAATGATGTGATCAAAATGTATACGAATGGACGACCGAGGCGGGGTGTAAATGCCAGAAGGGAAACAGTAGGTATATACATTTTTTCCGTTTCATTTTTTTTTCTGAGATTTCATTTTTATAACTAGTGTTTTTTTTTTGTGGATATTACGGTTTAGTGCGATTGTCTAAAAGCTCACCATAGCGGTCTGCAGTCTGGTCTGCCGGTCTACAGTCTCCCGTTTCAGTTTATCCCACTGAGCTTGGATGCGGTCCAGGTCCTTGCGCAGATTGCCGTGCGCCGGCTTCTTCTCCATTTCACGACCTGGGTAAAGAAACATGTTCATGTATTTGTTTGCGAAAAGCTTGTCCAAAATCAATCGAGAATAATGTATCAATATAAAAACTGACTTCATCAGAACTGGACCAATTTCAAATGGGAAGCATTAGCTTTCAAATAAAAAAAGAATCATCAATATCGGTTCACCCAGTCAAAAGTTCTGAGGTAACAAACATAAAAAAAAAATTTATAAAATATACAACCGAATTGATAACCACCTCCTTTTTCAAAGTCGGTTAAAAACGATTCTTATTCTCGTGAGAAAACGCAGAAACTTAATTCAGCCAGCAGACAACCTAGACGCCCCTTTTTATGCATGTGAACTGTTAGTTCATTGGTATCGCTGCAAGTTTCTTAGTGTGCGTGAAAAATTTGTCGGTGAGGCGTACTTACTACTTACAGTATGGTTTAGTGAAAAAAGTGGATGAAACACAGAACTGAAACGATAATTGCTAAGGCAAATGTCTTGTTTGCCTAATCTGAGGGCATCTTTAGGCGCTTGGCACCAAGTTAAATTGGTAGCTTATCAGGAAAAAAATGTGTAAATTTACCCTTATCTAGCAGCATGATGATCTCATGTTCTCTCTGAGTGAGCTCCCTGTAGAGCGGCTCGTGTCGGTCCAGCTGCTGCTGCAACTTGACGGTGTCTGCGGAGACCTGCAGCCTGCCTGGCAGCGAGCCCAGCTCCGACTGCAGCCAGCCGAGGGTTCGGGCCACGTTCTCTTCAAGGTTGCGCCCGTCCCTGAGGAAAGAGAAGATTAGTTACGAGCAAAAGAAGATAGCAGATGCACGCTGTATGTTTAACAGTAATTTAATCTTCAACAGTAACTGCATGGTACAGTAACTGCAATCGTAGTAGCAACAGTTTTCCGCAATCCCTAATTTTAGTTAGACAGGGTTTCACGGAGTGGTATTAATCAGATAGGTCATTGTACTCATCATTATGGAAAACTTTTACTATGAGACCGAATTTGAAATAGCGAAAAAATCAGCTGTTCCTAGAAAAACTTCATTATCACTCACCAAACTTGGGTTTTTGGTAACTCTGGGGACTTTCAGTCAGAGCTCCGTGCGCGGAGGATTTGTTGAGTAACATGACTTTTATCGTTCAGCTTAATGTACCCATCTATTCTATTTCAGCCGAGCATTACAGGGCAAAAGCTTTCCTTCCTATCTTCCACTTTTCTCTATTCTGTTTTATAGTGACATAACGCAGAATAGAGAGGAGTGTATAGAGAACCCAGAATCCAGATGGCGGGAAGAATTTGACTCCCACACAAAAGACGGGTCCACACCAGTCTTTTGTGTGGGAGTCAAGTTCCTCCAGGAATATTTTTCTGGGGCTTCCAAGAGGTATGGCATGCGCGAACCATTCGGTAGTGGTTCTAGTTCACAGCTCATTCTACTTACGTGGCCCAGTTCTACTTCAGCTAAATGTATAGAACAAGTAAAAAAAATGGATTCTTTCTTTATCTCGTTAATAATCATATAAATGCAGTGAACAACCGTGATAGTTTAAAACAGTGTTTCAAAGTAAAAGTTGTTCATTACGGTGTTGTTCCACCTTCTTTCAGATTAGTACCAGCATTTCATGGTGTACCTAATGATGAAGACTTACTTAAGCGCAGCTTCAATCTCCGCCTTCCTGTGATCAAGTTTCCTCTGTAGATTGTCGTACTGCCTCGCCACAGCCGCCAGTCGGCTCTGGATGTCCTGGCGAGACGCCGGGTCTGATAGAACCTTGGCTAGCGTCGCACCCGCTCCTTCGAGGTCGGCTAGCAGTGGACGCTGCCCTTCTAGTTGACGTTCTAGGTTCTGTGAACGATATAAATTGTCAGTATTTTTACCGACGACGGAACGGAGCAGGTTATGCGTTTGGGGTGAGAGGTTGCTTGTTGGTGTGTGCACAAAACGAATGTTTCCATTTTTGTCCAGAACGATTGGACCGATTTTAATTAAGTTGGTTTTTGTTTAAAAGGCAACTTAATCGTTGTTTTTTTGCTATGTTTTAAGTGACTCTATTCAGCCGTATGAAGGCACTCAGCTATTTTATCGGGAGCTTTATAAAATGCTCAGTTTATACTTGTAAGTAAGTTAATTAATTAGTAAGTTTTAATCGACCTATAAAAACAGGAGCTTGCCGATGAGACTGTATTTTTCGTGTATGTTACGCTTAACTGATTTTAATAATTGTTTTTTTATTGGATAGCCTATTTTTTAGTCCTATTTGAAAAAAAAATATTCATTTTTAGGAGTGGAAAATTATGAATAATGTTTATTGAACTTTACCCTCTTGTCGTGAAGTCAGCTTTTTTATTTTTTACAGTGACTTGAACAAGATACCAACCACGCGAGGCTTGAATAAACAATTTTGCTGGTATAATATTTATGCACTAAAAATGATAAAAATAAAACATGGTAGACGAAACATAAATTTTCAAATGGCAACATTCGTTTTTATCCATTCGCCGGAAAGCATCAGTTCCGTGTCTTGAAAGCAAAGTCACTATCCCCTGTCTGTATTTTTTTGCCGCGCAGAAACGCTAATAGCATTGCTAGTGTCTTCTATCAGAGATGTGGTTATTGTTTGTTTTTACAGCAAATAAGTCCGCGTTTGACCACCAACTAGCCTGTTGGTAAGCGACGATGTGGTCGAAGATGAAGCACGCAGACTTAGAAGATACCTATTCACTCTTGCCTTGAAAAGGCCCAGATTATATCTCTCAGGAAACAAGGAAGCCGGCAGGTTGTTCTAATCCTTGGCCGTTTAGATTAGAAACGTAGAATCGAAACGTAATATCCAAGGAAAGTCCACAATGTATGGGTGGTAATGGGCCGTTTTCCTACTTGTCCTGTAGTAGAGAGGGGATGGTAGGATAAGGTAGTGTAGCTCCGATGCACATTCTCCGAAATGAAACCTATAGAAAAATTACAGTCTTGCTGCTTTACGGAGTTTGATATAGGGTAAGCAACTGCCCCGATGTGAAATACCGCCTAACATTACTCAGGACTCCCTCGCTTTATTGTTATCTGTTTCCCTTACCTCAATCTTCCTCAGTTGTTCTTCTGGTTCGTTTTCCATAGCGACGTCATCAAGTTTGTCGCTGATGGTCTGTAACGCATCGCGTAGTCGCGTCAGACCCGCGTCGAACTCGCGGGATGTATCCGCCGCCGCGCCGAGACTCTCTGCACGGGATTCCAGTCTGTATGGACAGGGGAAGAAGGTTTAGGATTGATCGAACATTTTAGATATATAGATTTATAAACTCTTTATTGTGTACACCAGAAAAAAATAATTACAAACATAGAAAACACTTATGAGCTAATAAATACGCCCTCAATTAGGATAAATAGCACTACTCACTTGTTGAGAAGGTCATTCCATCTATTGACCATATCGACGACCTTCTGCTTGAGTTTGACAGCGTCAGGGGACTTGGCGTCGAGGCGGTCGAGAACGGCTGAGGCCACCTCTTCAAGATGGGCTAACTGAGGTTGCTGACCACGGAACTCTTCACGGAGGACTTGCACCTGAATAAAACATTTGAATTGGTCAATTATTGCAGGGAAAATAAACTCAACAATCCTTACAGCTTTCTGTAGTGGTAGGACTCTTTTGCAGGGGTCCGCCTGGGGAAGTACCACACCTTTGCCTGTTATTCAACCGCCAAGCAGTAGTATGCAAACACTACTGTGTTTCGGATTGAAGGGCAATGTTTCCAGCAAAATTACAGGGCACACAGAGATTTGACATCTTATATCTCGGAGTGACGAGCTCAGTGCATTGCCATCCAGGGGTTTGAACAGTTGAAGTTCAAAATTCTGAGTGGCGTTGAGCTGTTATGGGCAAGCGTGAAGAGCCATGAGGCGAGCGACTTCGCTCGTCTCGTCACTCAGTATCATTAAAAAAAAGATTAAAAAAAGCTTGAGTTGCCTATGAAGGAAATCATCAGACACTATAATTCGGTTTTGGCACATTCTAATATTGTCTGGAAAATTTCAGTCATGATTGACCAGTGTTGATTAGTGACGTAACGGTTAGTGGGCATTCATCATCAGCCAGAAGACGTCCACTGCTGAACATAGGCCTCCCCTTTTAACCTCCACACTGAACGACATCCTGCCGTCTGTATCCACTAGATATCCGCGACTCTCATGATGTCGTCGGTCCATCTAGTAGGAGGCCTACCTACGCTGTGTTCACTGGTCTCCACTCAAAAACCTTTCTTCCCATCGGTTATCGGTGGCCTGCCGATTGCAACTTTAACATGCAAATTTTAATAGCTATATCGGTGACTCTGGTTCTTTGGCGAATATCCATGTTCCGAATTCTATCGCGCAAAGAAACTCCGATCATAGCTCTCTCCATTGCCCGTTGTGTGAGTTTTTCCAAATCGCCAAGAGTTAAGAACCTTGTGGGTATTGTTTCATTTAGGTATACGAAGTTTTTTTGCTTGTATCTATATGGTTACGGACTTGGTATGAGCCGATGTAGTGACCGATTAGATCAAAGATCAAGACCTTTAAAATGGAAGTGAGGTTTGGTACATTACATTTGGTGAAATATGATCCGCCAAAAATATAGGGTATTTTTTTGAGAAGATACTTGTATAGTATAAAACTGCTGGTTTGGTGATTTGCGATAAATATACTAGAGACGTTTACCTGCTGCACTTGGGTCTGCACCATTCTGGAGTCTGGGGAGATGGGTCCCAGAGCCGCCATCATGCGCTCCTTGGCGCTCAGCCACTGAGACATGTTGCTGTAAGATTCGTGGAAGTCCTTCATCTCTTCCATTAGACGGATCCTGGGGAAGGAAAAATATTTGAAAATATCTGTCAAGGTATCAGACAAACTAAAAATAAATATGGCTTTATAAAGCACCGAAAGAATATAATTATCAATATAACAAAACCGACATCATAAAAATGACAGAACTGGACCACATTGAAATGGTACCAGCTTTCACATAATAAAAAAAGAATCATCGAAATCGGTTCACCCAGTCAAAAGTTTTGAGGTAACAAACATTATTTTTAAAAAGGCAGCCGTCAAATAACGGCATCAAGCCTGATGCTTTCGCACCCGTGTTTGTCTGATCTGAGAGCCAACCACATTGTTATTAAAAAAAAAAATGATTGTGTTGAAATCAAAATGCTAAACATTGAAAGAAACCATCGACGAGAGATAGAATATTCTCAATTAGCAACTTACTTGTCTTTGAAGGCGTCATGGAGCGCCTTCCACCTGTGAGCGACGTCTTCCATCTCATCATGCAGTCTGTCCGACCCTTGCACGCCTTGCTTGCGTTTCAGCAACTCTCGGACCTGTGGACGTCACCAATATGTACAACTTAGCAAATTCATTCAACATTTAAGAGCGTAGCTCTTGTCGGTGGAGTAATTTCCAGGCTTGTCGGTCTTCTGCCAGCGTTTTTACCTCCCTGTACGACATGACATTTGCCTTCTCTTTTATTTGGTCTACGAATACTCTTCATATACAGCAAATTAATATACAGGGCTATTTATAATTCACCAGTGAAGACTTTCAAATAAAGTGTAACTGATTGTTACACCTATTTGACAGTTTTTTTCGGTAATTAGACATTTATCAGTCATTTACGGAATTGGTGATATTGATATTTGTTGAAAATGAGATTAATACCAGGCCTGGCGCACTCCGCACTTTAGGTATGAAGCTACAAGTAGTCGTCTTGTCGGACTTGCCGTGCCCGCTGCCGCGCGATAGACAGAGATAACGCGACAAGAGTTACGCAACTTCTATGTTAATATAGCTGTAGGTAGTTAGCGCTCGCACGTCCTGAATAGCACTTTATTGTGTAGTAGCAAGAGTCCGGAGGTCAAGAAGACACTTCAAAAATGGATAACAAACCTGGGTCTTAGTAGAATCCAGTATGCTCTGTTTCTCATATATTTCTTCGAGCACCACACGCGCTTGCTTGATAGTCTTATCAGCTTCCTCCTTTGTGGTAGGAATGATGTCCTTGGGCAATTGACGTTGAATCTGAAACGGCAATGAAATTTGATTTTTTTAGCAATCATTTTGCTTGCTTAATTTCTGGCTTAGGCTGCATAAACATTGTTTTTTTATCGCATTTACTTCTTACACTCGTTTGACCAATTCGCCTGTTGGTAAGCGACGAAGATGGAGCACGCAGACTTAGAGATACTGATGTAGTCTAATTTTGAGAATACCTAGATTATGTCTGTCAAGAAACTAGAAAACGTACAATAAAAGCCGAGGAAAATGCACAATGTAAAGGTAGTATGTTGCCATTTACACTTGTCCTATAAAAGAAAAAGAAAAACATCAGTCATAGGACTGCACGTCAGAAGTGAAAACTTCAAGTAGTTGCACTGTTTTTTAGCCTTTCGTGACTTCACTGAGTGGCTTCAATGGAAGATCTGCGCTGAGTTGAGGTCATTTTCGGGACACAACTTCACTATAATTATATATACCTACTATGTTGCTTATGTTAAGTTGTTGTTACAAAATAAATATTTCTTTCTTTCTTAGTAATTCAACTATTCCACAAGAGATGGCGCTGTTTTAAAATACATGTTACTGTGTATTATGTATTCTGTGACAGCGTGATGATGCCGGGAGTTCTGATTTTGATGATTTTTTTGCGCCCAAAGAAGTTTTCACTTCAAAAAATAAAAGAGATAAGACAAAAAACAATCAAACAGAATGCGTCTGAAATTTGCAATAACATTGTCAACAGCTAAACGAAAACAATAAATTCTGATCACATTCGCTAGGATTTTGAACGTAAGATGTAACTGGTAGCCGATACACTAGTAATAATTCAGATTTTTACAATGATAATGCAGGTGTCAGATGCATTCTCTCAGCTGAACTGTAACTGCCAATACCTTGTCCAGGAAAGTATTTAGAGAGCGCAGGCTGTCCAAATGGCGCTTGACTTCTTCCTTGGTGGCGTCGATCTCAGACTGTCTGTCGGAGAGCTTCGAGCCGATCAGGCTGTAACGGTTGTTCACGTCTGACAACTGTTGCTGGACTGGGGATAGTTCTGCAATAAATCGATGATTTTAGTCCACTAGAGCAGGCCTGGCGCACTCCGCACTTTGGGTATGAAGCTACAAATAGTCGTCTTGTCGGACTTGCCGTGCCCGCTGCCGCGCGATAGACAGAAATAACGCGACAAGAGTTATGCGAAAGACAGAAAGGCAACTTCTAGGTTAATATAGCTGTAGGTAGTTAGCGCTCGCACGTCCTGTATTGGACTTTATTGTGTGGTAGTAAGAGTCGCTACTTATTTAAATGCTTTTGCGGAGTGAACCTTCCGTACTTGTACTTTATGTATTCTGTGACTAGAGTTAAGAAGGTAAGGGCCTACCTACGCTGCGTCTTCCGGTTCGTGGTCTCTACTCAAGAACCTTTCTTCCCCATCGGTTATCGGTTTTAGTCGACAAAAACGTGAAAAGTTAAAGTCTGTGCGGTGTAGCATGGTGCCTGTGACATTAGCCGAACGGCTCCCTGAACTCATGGTTTAGTCGCAAATTTGACAGTTTCAAACTGTTGCAAGTTACATAATCAGGGCTTATGTCACACCATGCTACACTGCACAGACTATAAACCTAATTTTTTTTAAATTAAATTCATCACCTTCACACAGATGCACAGACTATAAAGCTATATTCATTTTTTAAACTAAATTCATGTTCCAGCGTTTTATGTTTTTCTCATAAATTCACAAGTATAAGAAATATGAGTCACAAAAAACAGACGTTCACCAAACCAATTGGAAGATATTATAAAAGAAAAATATATGATAGAAACATAGTCTAAGCCTTTCTATTGGTACAAAAGTATATGAAACCAGCCCACATTTGAAGGACGGAAATGATTTTGTTTACTTTTCGTAGTTAGAATCGTCCAGAGCTGCAGTTGCCCCTATCGCGCTCTACGGGTCTGGCTTGAGGTCACCGCGACAGCAATAGATTTGCTAAAAACCTATTCTTCAAATTCCTTGGCCACCCTCTATCCTTAACACAAGTAATATTATACTGTGGCCTTATTACGAGCACTTGCGAAAAAGTTAACGTTACGTAAACGATATCAAAATGTATGATAAATTGAACAGCGCCTCTATCGGACGTGAAAGGAAACTGAATTTTGCATACATTTGCTATCGTTTACGTAACGATAACTTTTTAACAAGTTCTCGTACTAACCCCACAGTTTCTGGCATGCCATTCAGCGTGGTAATGCCGCTAGCATGCTGGGTGCGCTGCCAACTGGTGGGCTTGTCCATTTGGATTCTCTATTAACACAATTAGATTTTACCTCGATGATAAACAGCTCATTATATGTAACTCGTTGTATTTAGACGATAGATACCTTCAAGATGGAATCCGTCCTGGCTGGAGCGTCGGGAAGAGAATCCGCTGGATGTAGAGTGCGTGGATCCAGGACTTACTAAGCCGTGGGCTTTCGTGGGTGAAGGTGAGCGCCCATCTAGAGTACGGCCTGGTGATCAAATAAATATAAGTATAGTCTATCCATTATGTTAATCGCTTTTTGACAGCTCATACAAAGTTGACGACATAACTTTGTAAAGCGTCTAGCAAATTATATCCCATACAAATAAATACCTTTGATCTAGCATTACCTCTCTACAAGGTTACGTCAACTTTAGGTCAGCTTGGCTTTCAAGTTGACGTAACCTTGTAAAGAGATATTTTATGTATTAAATACTTTATTGCACACTTACAAATTAAGTATAAATGCACAAATGGAGGACTTAATGCTAAACATTTTCTACCAGCCATCCACCAGGTTGGAACAAATGGTATGTAGGCGTGCATCAAAAATACTTATAACTTAAAAGACAAAAAGCTGGTCACGAAAATAAACGAAAGAACTACATTTTTGCAAGAAATAGATATCCAGATACTAGACATAATGCTGGATCAAACGTTTTTGTCATGGTTTATACATCACTTCTTTCAAATTCCACTACAAGTAAATACTCACTAGGTGTCTGTCTGTGTGACTTGGTAGGACTGTACATCTGTCGTTTCCTGTGTGGGCTGTCGGCGCGGTCACCGCGGGTTAGCGCTTCGTACACCGCTCCGGCCTCGTTCAACTACGAACACATTTTAGGAATTAAACCTTTATTGGCATCATCATAAGGTCGACCAAAGTTGGGATCTGACCAAATGTAGGTAAATTATTCCAAACCAGTCGTATTATCAAGTGATAAGAGTCCACATATCTTCTTGATAGTGATGGAGAAGTCCCGGTATTCCTTGGCGAGTGATCGCAACTCAAGTTGCTATTCATCACTTCTAGGCCGGAGCCGAGTCACGCAACTCTCCACTCTAACCACCTTACAATATGAGCGAGTAAGATCTGCACACAAACCTAACCTCTCTGGTACGCCTTTTCGGCCCGTATCACCAGATGATAAGGGCCAAAGTTCGAAGATTAGGTAAATTATTCCAAACCAGTCCGTATTATCAAGTGATCAGAGTCCACATACCTTCTCGATAGTGATGGAGAAGTCCCGGTACTCCTTGGTGAGTGGTCTCAGCTCTTCCTGTTGCTGCTTCAGCGCGTCTAAGTCTACAGCCACAGGCTGGAGACGGTTGACGCGGTTTTCCATGGATTGGAGCCAGTCCAAGACCTGTTAAGAAATATTAAATGATAGTAGATTATACACTAACGGAATAAAGCAGTGTCTTACGTCACGGGCGGTATATTGAACGCTGATTTAGAGTCCTGAGTGAAGCGAGGGGTTCAAGCTGCCCAAGACGAAGACATGATTTTATTCCAGAGGAGCATACTCTACTTTTCATACCTTCTGCGAGACAATAAAAAGCCTGCAAACACCGTCTTTTGTTTCACATTTTTTGTAAACGCACCTTTTTTTTGAGTTCTGCTTATGGTGGCCAGTTCGATTTTTGAACAAACCTCTTTACAATGCCATGGACATTTTCCATGAGTTTCCACACGACTTTGACGTTCCAAATTCAAATCACTTTATTCCCTATGGAGTTTCATACAACTTTATATCCCTTAAGAGATAATGCTTTACTTTACGTTGAGGTTTCATAATATGTAATTAGACATTATCGAGCAGAGGGTGTGAAAAATAATTTATAGACTACTGATTTTAATAAATACATTTATTAAAATCAGTAGTTTTTTTTATTGTAAGATAGGCTTGCGCTTGGCCGCCAACTCGCCTGATGTTAAGCAATGATGCGGCCTACGATGGATCACGCTTGCCTAGAAGTAACCTAGTAGTTTTCCTGGAACTGTATAAAAAAAGCTGTGAATGTCAAAATATTTTTTTGTACCGACCTGTATCTTCAGCGACTCGTATTGGTTGAGCTGATCAGCCCTCTGCTTGGTCAATTTGAGCTTCTCTTCCAGAGTAGCGTTGAAATCGCGCCAGTTATTCTCTAGGGCCTTCATCTTGTCTCGTATCACGTGGGTGTCGGTCACGTCCTTCTTGGAGATGAGCTGCTTACCATTGCGGAGGCAGTCCTCGAGGAGAGGTATTTGTTTATCCCTGGAATAGGATGATTATCAGATTGTTATAGCCACAGAAAAGAAAATTAAATAGAACGGAAATGAGAAGGAAAATCTGTCGCCAGGTATTGTGACAGAACCTTGATTGAACATTATTATTTATGTCAACGAGTCGAACTCCGCGTCACAGTTGTTAACACAGTTGCTATGGGTTTATATGGGTGCAAGTGGCTACAACAAATTTCTTAAAAAAATGCGTAGACAGCCGTCTAAATAAAAAAAATATAAAAAAATCTTTGTGTATAGCTTATGGTATGGATACTTTGTTTCAAAATTTTCAACTGATATCAAAAAGGAGGTTTTCAATCTTTCCTATACTAGACCCGAAACACATAAGCACTTAAGTCAAAATTCAAATATTTTGAATAGTTTACAGGACCTAGTTGGACATAAGTTGTATGGTGTGTAAGACTGTCGCCTCGTGTATTGAAGCCCTCTGACTTAGTTGCTTAGTTTTTACCATTTTGAGAACAAAACTGACTTAAGTGCTTATGGTCCCCGTGTCTATCTTCGCCGATTCTGAGCCAATTTTATTTATTAAATAGGATGTACTCGAGGGTGGCCCCATTATTTAAATTTGAAGTATTTCACTTAAAGCTGGAGCACAGACATGCCACTATCGCTTTGGTTGATCAGACATCAAAAAAGGACACACTACTTAAATCGGCTACAATAAACGTAAAGGTCATGTATATGTGTAAATGTACCTATAATGCTGCAAGTCAGCTAGCCGACTGCTTAGTTCGTCAGCCGGCATTCTGCTCAGGTCCCGTCCGTCAGCTTGCTCCGTCAACTGCGCATGCGCAGCATCTAGTTGCGCAACTTGTGCAGCGAAGTGAGCCAACTCGCTGGAAACCTCGTCGAGGAACTGGCCTCGTTTCACTGAACGCTCCACGAGTTTCTCGTATCTGTGGACGTTTGGTTTGGTTAGAATTGTATTTTAAATTAAGCATGGAGTTTTAAGACTATCTCGGCCGTTGTACAAATTCATTGAAACAACGTTTAAAAAATTGTTGCCATTCGATTTTAATCATCAAGTCTCTATAGGACCAACTTAAATTGAAAGCTTCAGAAATTACGAAAATCACTTTTTTACTGAAAAGTATTTTGCGATTCAATTTCTCAAAATCAATTCGATTTGACAAAGCTGTCAAATTGAGTTTAGATGAACGTTTCGATTATACATTTCTGTACGGCCAAGGATTGGAACAACCTGCCGGCTTCCTTGTTTCCTGAGAGATATAATCTGGGCCTTTTTAAGGCAAGAGTGAATAGGTATCTTCGAAGTCTGCATGCTTCATCTTCGACCACATCGTCGCTTACCAACAGGGAGTTGGTGATCAAACGCGTAATTATTTACGATAAAAAAAATCTAATGGTCTAAATCTTACTTGGAGTAGATATCCTCAGCCCTCTGTTCCAGTTTCTTAGCAATCCGGGCATTGGAAGGTGTCATAGCGGCGTCTCTGGCGCTGGAGAGAAGCTTAGCGAGCGTTGGCCGGCGGGAATCTATCTCGCCTTGTTGGATGCGATGCTCGCGGATTTGCTCGTCGAGCCGCTCGCGGATTAATGACGCAGGCTTGTTTTGGTTCCTGTGGACAAGTTATTCGAGTTCAAGTTTATTGGCCATTTGCGAGGTCTTTAGCATATCGAGCTGTTTTATACGAGCTATAATCAAAGATCTTGTTTATCATTCGCATTGCTGGCTGCCGTGTGGCAAAACCTGCAGTTGTCTCTCAGTTTTATTACCCTATTGAAGAGCTACCCAGGTCAAAAAGATCCACTTGGAAAACCTTGGAGCAACTTCAGACCCAAGTAGACCGAGTAGGGATAACATGGCAGTCGGGTTATATAAAAGGCTCCAATACCGAATGCTTCAGTCAATGTCACACTTGATTGACTGTGCAGCATGCCCTGTAACCTGCCCTCTACAAGACCTGGATAAGGTCAGGAAGGACCATAAGGGAGGTCGAATTCTGGTCAAAAAACTTAGTAAAATTATTCACGCAACATAAACCCGATAAGAAGAAGATCCTCAGCAATACTTACTTGACAGCAGAATCAGCTTGCGCCAGCCAAGTGGCCTGCGCTTCAGCCGCATCCTGGAGCCCTTGGCACTGCAGCAACGCAGCTTCCAGCTCACTGCACTTGCTGCCAACAGCTTCCGTGAGCTGCTTGTAGCTGTTAGTGAGGTCGATGACCGGCACTTCCAGTTGACGGATTTCAGATGGGGTGAGGTTGCCTTCTAGAGATTTCACTAGTTGTTCGCAAGCCTAAAATGCAATGAACGTTGTTAGTTTTCTTGGAACTCTTTGATGGAAATATACTCAATAATTTACCTAGCAGAAGACGATCAACAATATTGTAGTTAAACTCTGAAGAAATGGCGGCGTGACCTTTACAATTATATTGGGAAATCAACAGTAAAGGCAATCACATCACGGAATATAAGCATTAATTTAAAGAAGATGGCTCGTCTATTTCCGCTTGATATAAAGAAGACGTGAAACGTTCCCTGACTGATCTAAACTGATAGGAGACCGAAAAGAAAATGCAAATGAGTTTGGCTATGGGTCCCAAGCTAGGGTACCTACTTAAAGAGACAGACGAGAACTATGCCCAGCCAAAAGTTAAGAATTCAGCGGGTAAAATATCTGGAACGGACAGTTAGAATTAGAGCATGGTACTTACATCTCTAGCATTATCCACAAGGCGTCCCTGCGAAATGATCTCATTGTGGAGAGTCTTGGCCTTGGAGAGCTGGGACTCGACCGCACGGGGCTCTCCACCGACCGGCTCAGATAACACTGAGCGGACTTGGGGCTCGATCTGGAAGGAAAAATAGTGTTATTTCAACTATTCAAAGGATGCCTGGAAAGTATCGCTCTTAGCGATGACGCCACCACTTGATTCGTTTTCGAGTTGCTTATTTTGCATTTCCTCAATGTGAATGATTATAAGGGTAGTTTCTTATTCGATTTGGAGGTCGATGAGTGCACTGATGTCCTATTTGGGGTGTATTGTGCTTTTTGGTCTTATAGTAACTACCCGAGCTTTACCAGCTCTTTAAAATATTGGGGTGTGACTGGACCACTGGCAAAACAGATCCACTGGCATTAAGATGGATTTTCGCAAAGGCGAGGAGAAAATTCGGCTGTCCACATTGGTACGGGCCTACATTCTGGTGGTAAAGCTAAGTAAGTAAGTAAGGTGTTTAGTGTTAGCTTGTATTTTGTTTCGTTAATAAAGGCTTTTGCTCACTATAAATAAGAAGATTAAAAAAAAAACTACACGACTGAAAGATGTAGTCTCTGACACTCTGGGTATGAAGACGAATCTAATAATCTCACACATCAAAAT
This sequence comes from Agriopis leucophaearia, assembly GCA_949125355.1. Taxonomy (NCBI): domain Eukaryota; kingdom Metazoa; phylum Arthropoda; class Insecta; order Lepidoptera; family Geometridae; genus Agriopis; species Agriopis leucophaearia. The sequence continues at coordinate 9,417,594 of OX421284.1, read as the reverse complement.
CGGTTTAATCTATAGGAGTTCATAATAGAAACAATATAAAATACATACATATGCCCGAAAAACATAACCCTCCTTTTTGAGCAGTTGGGTGAAAAAAGTGGTACTCACATCCTTCATCCAGCGAATAGCTCGGTCGAGAGCGTCGTTGTAGTGGCGGGTGACGTCAGCGGCGCCGCGCAGACGATCTTGAAGACGCTGTGCTCTGGCACATAGGTCAGCGTGCCGTCTCCTCGCTAGGGCTGCGCCCTCGCGGACCGCACTCTCAGGGTGCGCTGGCACGTGGGAGAGGCGAGTCGGGAGAGTGGTGCGGTACTCGTTGAGAATGGAAAGGAATTCCTGAGGACAAGACGGATGATTTAGTTACGAATGTCGGGTCTGCTTGATCTAATTCCTGCCAATTTTTCTAAAAAAATCAACACCACTTTATGGTTGATAATGAGAAAGTACAGAGCGCTCTGATTTCACTTTTATTGTGCGAACTACTAGTCTGTGGAATGCGCTCCCTGAATGATGTGTTCTCCGATAGTTACAATCTGGGTGTCTTCAAATCGGGATTTTAACGGTTTTCTAAGAAAGGGTGCTCTATCGCAGACCGCATCATCGCTTAATATCAGGCGAGTTTGCGGTCAAAAGCAAGCATATTATTAAATAAACGCAAATAAACGTCAATTGATTGATTTGCTAATCTCAAATTTGCTAGACCTCGCCCAAAGAACACTCCTGAGCCTAAAAGTAGGTTATAGAAGATGGAGAGGCTGGTCACAAAGGATCAGAATTCTTGATCAGTGGCCTTAGTACTAGCACTTGCGAAAAAGTTGTCGTTACGTAAACGATAGGAAAATGTATGAAAAATTTAACAGCGCCTCTATCGGACGTGAAAGAAAACTGAATTTTTCATACATTTGTTATCGTTTACGTAACGATAACTTTTTCGCAAGTTCTCGTGGCGTTACTGATGTTGAAAGATTTTGCAACAGTATTCCATTAGTAAAGTGCTAGCCTCGGCTTGTAAACTACCAGTGCATATATATAGAAAAAAAGCTGGATTCTCTCAGGATCCGTAAATTTGTCCTAGATGATAAGAAAAGTATTCTATGTCATTAACAGTCATCTAAATGACAATGCCTGGCCTTCCAACGATCTCTGCAAAAAACCATGTCAATTCGTAGTGTGATTAGTCATCATCATCATTTCAGCCATATGACGTCCACTGCTGGACATAGGCCTCCCCCATCGATTTCCAAAAGAGCCGGTTGGAAGCAGCCTGCATCCAGCGTTATCTTGCGGTCTTTTTTTGTCGTAGTATGGATTGCTTTTGCAAAAATTGAAGTATTCCAAGATCGGGTTAAAACCCGACGCAGAAATGTATTATGTTCTTTATATCCCAAAATACACATTTTATACTGAAAAACGTCAGTATTTCTATTTAAAAATCCTCCCGCCTCACCTTGCTCTCATCGACGAACTTCTGCGCCGACATGGTAATGAACCTCAAGTCCGCCTGGTGGGCGATGACATCAGAGACAAACTCCCTCACGTCTTCGCTCTGGTTGGGTAAGCTGTTAAGTTTGGAAAGAGCAGCTTCTTTCTCCTCTAGGGTTCGGTAGGCGGATTCCATCCAGCTGTTGAAGGCATTTAATTCGTTCCTGGGGATAGAAAAGAGAAACAAAATAAATCCCGAGCGGTCCGCCCCGCATTTCTTTGCCATACCTAATCAGGATCACAACGTGATAACTACCTTAAACATGCTATCTACGATCTGTATGTGAATGTCGTAATGTGCGATAAATTATTAAGTATTAAACATATCTATATATCGTGTAATATACCAGTGGGACTTTAAACGACTTCCAAGAGGAAAAGGTTATCAATTGGACTGTTTTAAAAAAATGATTGTTACCTCAGAACTTTCGACAGGGTGAACCGATTTTGATGATTCTTTTCAATTTGTTCCAGTTGTGACATTTTTATGACGTCGTTTTTTTATATTTATAATTATTGACAGCTCATTAAAGTTGACGACATAACTTTGGAAAGCATTTAGCAAATTATATCCTATACAAATCCTCTTCCTTTTCGGAAGTTAAAAAGCGATTAACATAATGGACATACTATAATGATGTGTACTTACGTGAACTTGCCGAGCTCGTCCCTCGCGGCGGCGAGGCGACGCAGCATCTTGTCGCACTTGTCACTACACTTGTCGCAGCGCTGCTTGAGCTGTCGCACGCCGCGCTCCAGTGCCGCCACCTGTCAGACATTCATAAAGGTCAATGATGCACGTCTTATTATTTGGTTCAATTAATCAACCAAATTGGAAGCGGTAGTGAAGCGTGAAGATTGGGTATTGTTTGTTAGTTGAGTACTCAAACAGGTGATGTTTTCTAAAGCGTATTTAAATGAATGACACTTGGACAGATGCAACTTTTATCATCAGCACCCAGAAGACGTCCACTGCTGAACATAGGCCTCCCCTTAAAACTTTACACTGAACAGCCTGCTATCTGCATCCACTGGATGCCCGCGACTCCCACAATGTCGTCTGTCCATCTAGTGGGAGGCCTACCTACGCTACTTCTTCCGGTTCATGGTCTCCACTCAAGAACGTTTCTTCCCCATCGGTCATCACTTCTTCGAGCGATGTGGCCTGCCCATTGCCACTTCAACTTAATACACGTGTTCATTGTTTTTGGCAATAAATAAATCTTATTCTTAAAAGTGGGTAGTTACCTCATGAGGAGCCAGCACGTCTCCACCCGACACGAGCAGCTGTTTTGCTTGATCAGCGCATGCTGACACCTGGCGCTGATGGCTCTCCAGGTCATCCTTAATCAGCTTCAGTATATTGAGCTGGTTCCGCAGCTCATCTAGGTCTTCTTTCACGGCTTCCTGGTTCGCCAATCTCTCTTCTACTACGGCAATCCATTCCAAGAGCTTGTTCAAGGTCTCGTCGCAAAGCCTGTACTTTTCTTCTACTGCTTGCTAAATTTGGAAAAAAGGTGTGTCAGAAGTGGGATCCAAATTGAGTTGTCGGAACATCTTTGCTTTTATAGGGGTATATTGAGATAATTTCTGCTTCAAAATACTTCCATTGAATACATGCAATTGAATTATAGAAATAACCCAAGGCGTGTCAATTTATACATGCAATTAGAACTCCTTTTCACAATACAATTTTTACTTCATTCAGATAACTAAATTGGCATACGCAAAAATTTGTTCATTCTTTTGAGTTGAACAATTTCAATATATCCCTTTAAAAACAAGCTATGTTCTAAAAATTCAATGCAAAGACTTAGACCCATTAATTTCCTTCCAATTTACAAACTTTCTTTATAAACAGTGCTTTCTTGCATCTACACGAGCAATTTACAATGCGTCTATATTACAAGTGCAGTCAGTCACTTTTACAAGACGACTAGGTAAATGTTTAATTTTACAGTGCTGAGATGGAATCTAGGCCCAACGCCCACTGTAGACTCGAAGCGGCGATCCCGAGTACAAGTAGCCGTGGAAAAGCCATCTCTGATCCCAGGTAAATGATGCAGGTTCAATTTTGAATCTAGCGTTAACTGAAGCTTTGACTTTTCTCCGGTCGTTTGTACGCCGCTGTCACCTCGAATTACAGTCGGCGTTCGGTTTTAAAGTATTTGATTCGACATTCACATATTCACAAGACATGGACAAGTGATAATCATTATCATACTATTTCACCAATATGTTGCTAACCATTGAAGTTGATTGGCGAAATAGCACACAAGACGTAAAAGATACCTTGATTCATGCAAGACACCTGTAAAGAAAAGCATAGGTAACAGAACAAAAACTACGCAAAGAGAAAGCAGACGATCCAACGAACGAGACAGACGACACCAGAAAGAGCAAACACATAGACAATGAAATGAGATCACAACAACTGTTGCGTTTATAAATAACAACTAACACATGCAAAGAAGCGTGGCATGCAAGCAGTGACAGACAAACGACGAAAATGTGAAATTTTCGGCGCTTGCGCTTATGGTATCAACATCTGCCTCAACTAAATGTTAAATCTTTGATTAGAGTTAATTGTTAAAGTATAAAAAGTTAAAAGTATACCTCCATTGAAAATCTGAAAAAGTATGGTAGTAATAAAGTAATTTAATGTGAAAGACTTTAAGAGTGTACACAAAAATTAAAGGACGCATGTAGGTACATTTAATTAAACTTAATAATGAGACGTCATTTAATCAAAATCAAACGTAGAAAAGAAAATAAACGCAACTAAATCAGCTGTCGATGAAATGAGGTCTCATGTAGACGAGCAGTAGGTAATAAAACGTAATGAGTAGATAATACCTTTCGTGTTTGTGTTTGTCGAAAATGTTTTACCGTTGGATGATATTGTGAGTTTTTGCGTCGCCCGCGTCAACATCACAATAGCATAGCTTCGGTCATGCATTCCAAATGTGAGCACGGGGTCCAAGGAATGAGTATATTGGAACTAACGAATCTAGAATCCGAGGCCAGCTGTCATAAAGCACTGGCTTGAATGAGTAAGCGAACACTAAAGCTGGAGCTAAGGCCGTTCGGTCGGCCGCATTCAAACTCTTAGCACAAGGTGATTATGATAGGTTAGATATTTGGCGAGACGGTGATGATTCATTGTATCGTCGTTAATATGATCCCTCACAGGCAAGCATTCACGATTTAGCTCAAAAGGGTTCGCAGGCAACGGCTGTAAATAAAAACAACATACATCGAGCCTTAGTACATGAGTAAGCGCACTCGCAATTGATAGTTTCCGAAGAAAACTAACAATTGAAACTAAGCGCTGTAACCTAAACTTAAGCATCTATTGACATCACAGTAGGCACGGAACAGAAAATATCTACTACAATAATCGAAAGCTTAACAATATTCTTTCTAAGTGAAAACCAACTTTACCAGTACTCGACAATTTTACAATGTGATTATGACAAAAGTGCTTTAAACTAATACATTTCAATTTCTAATGTTACTTTCAAATTCTACATGATCTGGTATGTAAAGAAGTCAAGTGTATACCACAAAACAAACTGTGGTTTCACTCGGGAAATTTGCAAAGACCCAAATATCGACACTATTATAAAGTTCAGGGTGTCGTGCCATGCCAATGTTTAAGCCAAACGCTTAGATAAGAGGTCACCGTCTAAGAATGGAAATAGGAAATGTAAAGCAACACCTTTGCTTAACAGAAGCACAACATGTGAAGCGAATAAACAGTGCAAACTTACCCTCGTTTCTGCTGGCAGCAAGTAACCCTTCTTTAGAGCTTTGACCAAGTCTAGTTTGATTCCTTTCGTTGGGTCAATGACGAGCCTGCCTTCCACTGGATCGACTAGTTTCTGCTCCATAGCTTGAACTAATGGCCATATTTTTCCAGTCTCCGGATCTTTTACAACGGTGCTAGATGCATCTACGATTCTTTGGTTAATCGCCTCGCCTAGATTCAGTCTCTTTCTATCCATGACGCTTGTTGTTATGAAGGGATCGTTCAATGCTCCGGTGGTAGGATTATAAATGCCGAAGTTCAACGTTTCAATCAAGCTAAAACTCTTTTTTGGCGTCATGAGGAGACCACTGTCTATGGCTGCGGTTAGAGTGTTCAGTTTAGAGGTCTCTGTATCTAAGATGTTGCCTTTTTCAGCGTCCATTAGACCTTTGCGGAACGCTTCAGGGAGTTTCACCAGTCTTTTCTTGAGATTATCTTTTATGAGCGCAGTGTCTGAATCAATGTAGCCCAATGTGGCGGCGTCTTTGAGTGTCAACACTTCGTTGGATTGTGGATCGGTGAATCGAGCGGTGGCCAAGTTCAGATGGCCGCCTTCAATCGCTTGCTCAAACGTTAGAGGATCGCGAACGTACACTATAAGACCGTTTTCGAAAACAAAGCAGAGAGTACGAGATCTGTTCTGAGTGTCGAAGGAACCTTTCGCGTTCTTATCAATAATGCCCTCAATTATACCTAGTTTTAATGGAATGTATTTATTCTTGTGAGGATCTTTAATGACAGCCGTTTCAGGGTCGATAAATTCGTATTTAATCGCTTCGTCTAATGTAAATTCTCTAAGCACAGGTTCTTTAGAAGCCCCTGAGTCCGATACGTATCGTTTAGATATCGTTTGAGACGTGATTGGTTGAATTACGGTTACAAGAAGACCTTTGTCGAAGGCAATGTCTAAGCTATAAGTTTTCTTGGCTTTAGTATCGAGGACCCTACCTCTGGTGACGTCGACATCACCTTGCTGAATGGCCAATGGCATAGGCTTAAACTTGTTTGTGAAACTGTCTTTAACAACAGTCGTGTCAGGGTTCAAGAGATTGGTTTCAATAGCTTTGTTAATATCAACAAACTCGTTTGTGCTGGGGTCGACAATTTTACCGTTATCTGCTCTGAAAAGACCGTTCTTGATAATCTCTTCGAGACTCAAGTTCCTCTTTGTTGTTACAATAAGACCGCGATGTTTGGCGTCTAAGAAATTGATCTGGTTACCGTTTGGCAAAATATAAACGTTGTTCTCATCATCAACAATGCCTGATTGAATAGCTTCAACTAATTTAATATATTTGCTAGAAGGAATATGTTTAACCAAAGAAGTTTCGGGATTGATGAATTCTTCAGAAATAGCTTCTTTGAGCGTTATTTTTCTTTCCGAAACTGGGTGAATAAATACCAGTTCAATAATGTCATACATGTCCATCGCTAATGTCTCATAGAGGGTGAACCCTGCGCTTTCAATGTCTACGATCAAGCCTAAGCTCATTGCCTCAGACAAGGGAATGAGGACATCGGAGCATGGTTCGTGGAACTTGCCACTTCGTCTGTCAACGATTTCACTACGACAGCAGTCAGCCAACGACAAAGGTTTCTCAGACTTTTTATCGAAGTAGCAAAGATATTTGGGGCTAATGATAGACCTCCTGAGTGCTTCGTGAAGCGTTATCTTGCGGTTCGTTGCCGGATCAATGATCTTACCCGTGCTATCGTCATAGAGACCTTGGTGAAGCGCCCTTTGCAAGCTGATGGGCGCTTTGCTATCCACAAGCAAGCCTATTTCAAACGCCTTTCGTAATGTGATCTCTTCATTGTCACTGTTAATGTTTCTAATTTTACCTGATTGATCGTCAATGACGCCTGTCTCTAAAGATTCTGGTAAGGTAATTTTGTCCCATTTACCTAATCTGTTGTCCCTAATATGAACGGAATGAGGATCGATTAGATTCAATTTGATAGCTTCAGCGAGAGTGTACTTTTTGCCGCTTTGCGGGTCCATAAAAAGACCAGTTATTTCATTGTAAACACCCTTCTCGAGAGCTTCCATAAGTGATAGAGGTTTGCGGACCTCGACAAGGATGCCTCTTTCGAAAGCTTCACGGAAATCGATCTTTTCATCGCCTAAGACTATTGTTCCTCGTCTACCATCGATGATTCCTTTATCAACGGCGAACTCGAATGGAATCACTTTTCCTGCTATATGAACTAACGTTGACTGAGGATCAATCATGCGTTTCTTTATAGCCCTATCTGTCTGAATCTTTTCTTTGCTTTGAGGATGAGAGAATTTACCTGTTTTAGGATCGTAAAAGCCTTTGAAGACTGCTTCGGGCAGGCTGAGTTTACGTTTAGCAGGAAGAATGAGGCCACGTTCTGAAGCATCTGTTAGTGAAATCTTGTCGCCTTGTATGGGATCCCTAACTTTTCCTTCCTTGGAATCTATAATACCAGCCTTGATAGCGTCTGCGAGAGAAATTATTTCACCTGTAACCGAATTTCTTACAGTCAAAGCAGCTGGATTGATGTTACCATCTTTAATAGCATCCTCGAGTGTCATCGTGATGTTATTAATAGTCAACAAACCAGTTTCCGGGTCATAGAAGCCTTGAACTAACCCTTCCTGTAACGTCCATGGTTTCTTGTCACTAAGCAAATACCCTTTATCGCAAGCATCTTTGAGATTGATGACTACTGGAGAAGTAATAACACCTCGTTCTAGGTCTAATAAACCAGATTTCACAGCTTGGTCAAATGGCACCATTACCTCGGATTTTTCATCCTTAATTTTAACATCTGAAGGATCTACTAATTTCTCTTGGATAGCTTTTTTTAAAGAAATCACCTCACCAGACTTTGGATTAAGAACCTTGCCAGTTTCGGGTAAATAATAACCTAGTTCAATAACATCAAATAGCGAGAATGTGACCGATTTTGTTGCTACTAGACCCTTCTTCAGTGCGTCATCTAATGGAATGTCTTTACCAGTCTTCTTGTCTTTAATTTTAGCCGTTTCGGGGTTAATCAATTTTGTTTGAAGAGCTTCCGAAAGCGGCACGAATTTATCTAAAGCTGTATCTTTGATTTCGGAAATCGTTGGATGTACAATGTTCCTGTCTACAGCGTCCCTAATAGTGACTAATTGATCTGTTACTTTGTCTTTTATCTTCCCGGATTTAGGTTCATACAATTCGTGCACAATCACAGCTTCAATGGAAATAGCTTTGCGAATGATGGTGATAAGACCATGTTGGATAGCGACAGATATTTCAATGGTCTCTTGAGTTTCGATAATTGTTATAATACCTTCATGTATTTCAATTATACCGCGGTCAATAGCGTCTGAGAGATAAATGACTTCATTTGTATGAGGTACTTTGATTAATAGGGTTTCGTGATCAATCAGACCGTCTTCGATGGCCTTGCTGATTGGAACTAAAGCACCTGTGTTGATATCAGTGATTTCACCGGTTTGGGGATTGTAAAGACCTTGTTCTAGAGCAGACTCTATGCTTACTTGTTCTGTGACTGACATATCCTCTGGCTTTTCTACAATCCAACCGAGCTGGACGCATTCTAGGAAAGGCACGCGTTTACCTATTTTAGGGTTTACCATGTGACCCGTAGTTTTGTCAATGATGGGTCGCGCTATAGCTTCATCGAACGAAATGTAATTATCAGATTTTGAACTCAAATCTTTGACTAAAATTGATTCGGGATCAAAGATTTGAAGACCATAAACGAGCTCTTCAAATGATATTTTAACACCAGTCTCTGGATTGAGGAATATCTGTCTTTCAATGTCATATACACCCATTTCGGATAGTTCTTGTGGAGTGAGCCTGTGTGAAATGGCAACGAAATACCTAGGTTTAGATTCTCTAACAATGACGCAATTCTTTGTTAAAACGTCAACAGGTGTGAATCGGCTAATTTGTTCCTGCTCTAGTGAGTCTTGTACAGTAAGGGGAGATTCAACACCATTGATGATGATTCTACATACTTTAGGTTCAATTTTCTCCTGGGATATCGCGTCTATCAATGGGATGTTTTCGTAAAGTGGTTTGATTAACTCGGACTTTTCTTTCGTAACATTCTGTTCTATTATTTCATCAATGACTCTCAATGGTTGTCTCTCAGCATCTAAAAGCAAAGCAGAAACTGTTTTACCATCATGTACTGTAGTAGTTGTAATAGTCGGAATTTCTTTAATTGTTTTCTCTGTAGTTTTAGAGATAGTTTCGGAAACTACCGGGGAATATTCCGTTGTTTCTGTTATTGTTACTTCACCAGAGCGAGTAATCGATGTCGATGTATGGTGTTCAACCACCTGTTCAGAGAAAGATACATCTTTAGGATGTTTGCTTATTGGTTTTTCATTTGACTGGGTAACATCAGATTTTTCAGTTAAAAGGACACGACTATCAGAAGTTTGTTCTTTGAGGGTCTGCTCTAATTTCTTTAATGTTTCAGGATTGACCAATCCTTTATCGCGAGCTTGTTCCAATGGCACTTTTTCACCTGTTTTGGGGTCAACTACCATCGCTTTTTTAACAACTTCTATGACTTTAGAAGCTGCAAAAATTGGTGCACCAACAACGGCTAAAATACCAAATTTGGCAGCATCAGCTAAACTTATCTTTTTCCCAGTGGGGTCTTTAAGGTCACCAGTTTTCTTGTTGACAACCCCCTTTTTGATCGCATCTTCCAATGTAATGTCTTCCATTGTGTATGGATCTTTTAGGAAAATATTTTCTGCAGGCACTATGCCTTTTTGGACAGCGTCCCATAAGTCATCAGACACTCCTGAGGTAGATGAAATGACAACTGATGTGTTAGGATCGTAAATTACACCTGGAGCGACTTCAACTGGTTTAGTGGCATCAACAGACGTCGCTTTACTTCGTTCTGGGCTCTTTTCTTTAGGCTGGTCGTGCACTTTATCATCGACATCACCAAGCTTCTTTATAGGAACTGGTATTTCTAGTGTCTTGTCTGTCAGAGGCTCAGATTTCTTTTGCAATGCTGTGTCTTTTGGTGATTTATCTTTTGGCGAATCCTTGGCAATTACATCGACTTCGGTCAATTGAACTTTTTGTTCCATACTTGAATGAGGTTCAATCCTATCAGTTTCGTCATCTTCAGGAGACTCGACTCTATATTCTTGACTTTCTCTTGATTCATATGGGCCTCTGATTTCCCCAGTCACTACTTGATAAGATGTGGATTCGTTTTGACTGACTTCAACGGTAGTGACTCTCGAATTCGTAGTTGTAACTACAGTGCTACTGTGCTCAGTTACGTACTCGGTAGGCTGAGATTTTGAAACAGTTGTTATAATAGTAGTGACTTCTTGCCCATCTGGAGTAGTTTGTCTAATTTCTTGAACAACAGGGCTGCCTTTAAGTTCTTGTTTAAACGCGGAAACTGGTTGATTTTTGCTCAGATTTTGAATGGTCGCTTCATTTACAGGTAGATCAGTAATAGAAGATATTTGCAAGGGTGCTTGAGACAAAATTGTATCGTACTCAACAGTCTTAGACGTAGTTGTTTTTATGATAGTCAATATTTCTTCACCTTCAGGTGTCATCTGATGGAACTCTTCAACTATGGGTTGACCTTCGACAACTTTTTCTTCTACATTCCATACGGTCACTGGTTTACTGTCTTTAAGGTGTTTTTGTTCTGCAGAATCTTGGCTGCTAGGAGTGTCCTTTTTCGGTTCTGTAGAAGACATCTCTGTAATTGATATTTTTTTATCAATTGGTTTTGACGAATCTTGTTTTTTGGGTATGTCACCGGGAGCTAGTGCTTCTAAGATTTCAGATGAGATCTTAGATTTCTCTGTAGTTTTCTCAACAACGCTTCGCTTATTTTCTGGCGAAGGAATGATTTGACCTTTTAATGGTAATTTATCAGGTTTCTTGACATGAGCTGGTTGTTCATCGCTCTTAACGGTTACCACAACTTTATCATTATCTGCAGTTGTCTTACTTTCTTCGTGAACAGATAAATCAACAGGCTTTGCTATCTTCTTTTTTGGCTTCTCAACCTCTTTATTCATCTTCTTCTCCTCGGCTTCCTTGCTCGGTTTTTCTATTTCTTTGCTTAATTTTTCTATAGGTTTTATTATTTCAGACTTACTGTATTCGGCAGTGTCCTGTTTCACTGTTTGGTCGGCTAGTACAACCCTGCTTGGGGTTTCGACTGCTTGTTCTTGTTTCGGTTGCATTATTTTACTCGTCACTGTCTTTGTTCCTTTTACAATTGCCATGCCAGCTAATACTGGTGCAGCAACTACGGCAATCAAACCCATCTTGGCAGCGTTTTTTATATCAACCAGTTTACCTGTTTTTGGTTCTTTAAGTTTGCCGGTCTTTTTGTCAATTAAGCCAGTATCAAGAGCTTCCTTCAGAGTTACTGGTTTAGCAGCTTCAACGTTGTAAATAACAGATTTAGGATTTATAACCTTTTTATCAAGCGCTTCTTTGAATGTAAGAACTTTGTTTGGAGACTTCGGGTCCCTGAATTTCTGCGTTCTCTCATCAAAGAGAAGCTCAAACGCTTCGTTTAGATCTAACATCTCGAGTTGTTTCTTTTCAGGTGATGATTTTGCTAACTCAGTAGTCACTTCAGTGTTTAGTATACCAGTACTAACAGCTTCAGATATACTTATAGTTTCTCCAGTTTTCGGATGAGTGAATGTGCCAGTTTCTATGTTGATGTAACCAAGATTCAAAGCATCTTCGAAACTGATATTTGAGTCATTGGTCAAAAATTGTTCCTTACTTGTTTGTTCATCACGGACAATTCCCTTTGTTCTGGCTTCCTCGATGGAAATTATTTCACCAGTTTTAGTATTTTGAACTTCATTTGAGCTTACTAAGACATAATCTGCTAGTAGCTCGATCATTTTTGTGGTGATGGTGTGCTGTGATGAGAATGTTTCAGTAATAGTCGTGACTACACCACTGGCTTGCATTACTTCTGTATTAGGTTTTATAGCCAAGAGACCTTGCTCTAAAGCTTTATCAATAGGAATTACTTCCTTTGTCTTAGCATCAGTAAACGTAGCATGTTTAATGTTAACAACACCTTTGTTCAAAGCTTCTTCTAAGGTAATTGTCTCAGCTGTCTGCGGATAAGGAATGGCCATGATCATGTTATTCTCGACAGCATCTTTCACAGGAGTGATTTCACCTGTAAGTGGATGCCTGATCTCACCTGTATGAGGATTGATGAGATTCTTTTGTATAGCAATATTTAGAGTCATAGATGCAGGTGGAATGTCTTCCACAGGTTTTCTTTTTTCTGTTTCGGGGAATATTTGCGCATTTACAGTCGATACAAAGTCAAGTGCGCCATCGCTAGTCTTGACGAAATTTTTCTCGTTGTCGATGATGTTCCTTTCTATGGCTTCAGCAATGGTTATTTTCTTGCCGGGAGCGATTGTGATACTTGATAATGGATCAACAATCTCACAAATTATAGCTTCCCTTAACGTCAAAAGGTTACCAGTTTCAGGATGAACTATTTTTCCTGTTGCAGGATCAAGCAAGCCTTGCCTCAAAACTTCAGGAATAGAGAGACTTCTAGCAAGAGGAATTAATACTTCATCCTGACCCTCGCCATCTAAGATACCTCGTTTCAATGCTTCTTTGATGTTAACAACATCGCCACGTACTGGATCTACGATTTTGCCTTTATTTTCATCAACAACACCCATCTCAATGGCCTTGTCAAGTGTGATTGGTGCTCCATTTTCATCTTTGTACAATGGGATTGATTCCAAAATCTTTGCGGTTTCTTTATCAATCAATCCTTTCTCTACCGCTTCTATAGGAGTGACGACCCTCTTTCTTAATTTTTGAAGAATAATAGGTTTGGTTTCTGCCATTTGTATATCAGGGGTCCGTTCTCTACCAACATTGATCTTATATTTGGGTTTTGCTGTGACGGTTGTCTTAATTATTTGAACCACATCAGAAGGCACTTTCGATTTTTGAGTTGCAGTTTCTATTACTTTCCTGTTATCAGCAGACAAGCTGTTTTGAATAGATTCTACGGTAATAAAACCTTCTGAAACAGCTGCACCGACTGATACTGGTTTAGAAACTTGAGATATGGAAACAGTGCTTGTCCCAGGATGCATTGAAAGTCCAGACACTGTTTCAAGAGTTTTTGTCTCTTTGTAAATTTTGTATGTCGCAGAGTCAACAAGACCTCTTTTGTATGCTTCATCGATGGTCAGTTGCTCACCGGTTTTAGGGTCCACGACCATGGTCACCACTGTTTCTGGTGAGGATTTAGAGCTCTGTGTAAAAGTCACAGTACTCGTGCCTGGCGAAGTAACATCGTAAGACGTAATCTTTTCAGGTGTATTTTCCCTAACAGACAACTCATACTTTTTGAACGATACGGGATCGATCAAGCCCCTTTCATAAGCAACTTCAATAGGCAACTTCTCACCAGTATTAGGATCTACTACAACAGTAACAGTTTTTGTAGAAGACGGCGTAGTTGTTGTGACTTTAGAAATTGTAACTTGCCCCTGAGTTGGCTCAAGGGGCTTATCATTAAGAGCATCTTGGTATTGTTTGTATGTGACTTGATCAATCAATCCTTTTTGGTAAGCTACATCTACTGGTATTTCTTCACCAGTTCTAGGATCTACTACGTAAGCGACAGTTGAAGTGCCTGAAGGAGAAGTTCTGGTAGTTACTTGTGAAAAAGTAACTGTGCTTGAACTAGTTGTTGTTCTCTCTTCTTGGTATTGAGTTTCAGGAGATCTATCCCTTATCGATTCTTCGTACCTACGGTATGTTGCGGAATCAACTAATCCCCTTTCATAGGCCACTTCCATTGGCAGTTTCTCACCTGTTTGCGGATCTATTACCATAGTACTTTTAACTACTTGTATCACCTTGGAAGCAGCTACTAACGGTGCTCCTATTACAGCTAGCAAACCTACTTTAGCCGCATCTACTAAGCTGACTTTATTACCCGTCTTGTCTTGATATTCCCCTGTTCGACTATCAATAATGCCTCTATCAATAGCCTGTTTCAACGTTAATTCTGTACCTGATTTGGGATCGATAACTTTGATCGTGTTTGCCGGCACTACCCCGCGGTTAACTGCTTCAAGAATGTTCTCAGATATACCTGTAGTGGTTGAAATTACAAGCGCAGTTGCAGGATCAAAAATAATACCTGGAAGTACCTGAACCGGTTCTAAAGCAGATTGTTCTTCAGTTGGAACCTCGTGAGGAGTGTCATAAACTTCTGAAATTTCCATTTTATCTGGCATACCGGCCACTGAAGTAATTGTAATAACTTTTTGGGATGACGTTGTTGTAGTCATTTTTATAAGAATGATATACTGACGCTCTATGGCCTCGATCATTGTTAACCATCCTGTAGAGTGTTTATAACGACCGGTGCTATCAATTATACGCAATTCTAAGGCTTTGTACAATGACAGTTTGTTTTGAGTCTTAGGGTTAACTACATCGGCGGAATCAGGGTTGATGATGTTTAGTTTTACGGCTTCATCCAAGTCTAACACTCGGTCCGTGCCAGGGATAGTAAACATTCCAGTAGCAGGGTCAAATAGATTCTCTTGGATAGCCTCTCTCAAAGTCCAGCCACCTCGCGGCAGCTCTATGGTATTTTTCTTAATTGTCAGAGAAGTTATGGCTGGATCAGTGACAATAGAATCCTTTGTAACGGTCCTAAATTCCTTCACAGTGCCTCTTTGCGGAGACATTGTCTCACGTAATGTATAATCAGGGCTTTTTAGTGTTTCTGGTCTACTATCACGCTGGACTTTGCCTTCGGGGCTTGGCGGCAAGTCCTTGAAGAACGATTTTTTTGTAATTTTTAGTTCTACAACCTGACCAGGAACTAACTCATTTTTAGCGAGACGATCGGAAATATGAACGACTCGAGGTTCGTTCTTCTCAACGCCAAGCAAGCCTTCGTCAAGGGCTTTTTGTATAGAAAGTACAGTCCCTGTAGTAGGGTCTGTAAACGTTTGTCTTTGTTCGTCTATAAGGCCACGTTTGATGGCTTCTGCGAAAGTTATAATTGTTTCAGATTTGTGTAACGTATTGGTATTAGTTACGGTCACGTACCGTTTGACTGTTTTCGTAACAGTTTGAATCGTCAAAGTTATATTTAAAAGAGAGTTCAACAAAGCCGCGCCTTCTGGAGTAATCATGTTAATTTCAACAGCCTTGTTGAACGGAATCGGCTTTTTATTCGTCGCATCTAACAAATGTCCCGTTTTAGGATCAAGAATATTTTTAAATACAGCATCGAGAACCGTTAACTCCTTTCCATTTTCATAAATACCTATCTTACGATTAAACATTTCTAATACTTCAGGCCTTACAATTGACACTTTTGTGCAGTCTTCTAAAAATACAAAATCACCGCTTTCAGATTTCAAAAACGTCTCCCCGTTGGCGTATTTAAGGTTTCCTTTACTAAGGGAAGCATTGAACGAAATAAATTCGCCAGTTTTAGGGTCTCTAAACCCATCTATGTCAAAGATTGATCTTTGAGATACTGATGTGATAAGACCTCTATCTACGGCTTCGGGGATGGAACAGATCTCGCCAGTCAAGTTATCGCGGAATTTGTTATCCGGAACAATTATTTTAGCACCTAAAGCTTCAGACAAAGTCAGAAGCTGTCCAGTAGTTGTATTAGTTATACATTTTATACTATCGCTATCCAGGACACCTACAGATATCGATTCTAGAATGTTTAGTGGAGTTTTATTCGCTGGAGACAAGATTTTACCGTCATTTGTCATTAAACTACTATCGCAAACGTCTTTGAGTGTCATGGGCTTGCAAATTAGACGTTTACTTGCAGCATCTTTGAAGGACAGTTTTTCTTTAGTTACGTTATGTACGTATTTTGAATGTTTAGTATTAATAATGTTCTGCTCTATGGCTTCAGCAAGCGTTATTTTAATGTCGCATTTAGGGTCAACCACTTCCCTAACGTCAGGGTTAATAAGTTCGTTTTTAATAGCAACATCTAATTGGAACCTATCGCCCGAGTTCCTATCCAGAATCCAACCGCTGTTATCGACTAAGTCTTGACTAATCGCGTCAGAAAGAGACAGAGCACTCGATTTTATTTTGATAATCTCATTGTAAACCAAATAGCCTCGCTCGTACGCTTCAGCTATCGTAATGTAGCTCCCATTAGGGAGTCTATAGAGACCTCTCTCCAGATCGACTTGTCCACGATTTAGTGCGTCCGAGATACTCATTCCTTGGCTCGGCCTTTCACCTTCAACTGTTACCTTAATTCTCTTCTCTGCTGGGTCAGATAATCCTTGTTCAGCATCATACAATTCTCTTTGAATAGCTTCCAATAATGTGACTTCGTTTCCGTCTTCCGTCATTCCACATGGTCCTGTGAGTCTTGCGGCTAGTTTGGGGTCAATGAGGCCTTCTTGAGCCGCTTGTTCTATTGTCATAGTTTGTCTCGTTTCCGGGGAAGAGACTAATCTTCCTGTTCTAACGTCAAGAATTCTCATGCTTATAGCTTGACCGACGGTCAGTATTTCTCTTGTTTCTGGATGAATAATACCTCTGGATTCAATAATGTTTGGTCCCTCGTACATTCTGTGTACTCGTTTGAGTTTTCTTACGTCGGGTCTATCATCATCTGAGATTATGGTTTTGGTTGTGTAGTTTGGTGAGGTCAGTTTACCGTTGGCCATTGATTTAATCGGTTGGCCGTCTAGCTCGGTGGACTGTGACGACCTGACGTATCTGAAATATCAGAATTTAAAATCCGTGTATTTTAAATAATCATAGCAATAAGAGTCTATGTTTTGTGCGTTGTCTCTCTTGCCCTTATTAACGTATTTGAAGATATAAAATGATTGAAAAACTTAATAAAAGTAATTGTACTTTTTTATATAGAATAGATCTACGTTTGGCCACCAACTCGGCAGATGGTAAGCGACGGTGTGGCTGAGGATGGAACACGTTGATCTAGAATAAATCTATTAACTCTAGCCTTGAAGATGTCTAGATTGTACTAGAATTGATTTTACATTATGTAAACTTTATGGAATCAAATTGAATTTTCTACTGAATATTTGTGGCGTTCTGTTCTTTATTCGTACTGTTCTGATTATACGTATAAGTAAATTATAATGTTTCTATCTTGTAAAAAGTTGTAATACGCAAGCGAGTCGTACTAAGTATATACTCTAAAGAGCATGTTCAAATAGAATTTTAATAGTTTTGCGTTTGACTACATATTTTTTTATAGAAATTAAAGGTAGTTTATTTGTTTTTTTTTAGTTGTTCTTTCAAAAGATCACTTTCCCAAACATGGTCTTTAATTGCTTTAGTTCAGTTTATTTAGGCTGTACGTAGATTTGTTCCACAGAGTCGAGGAATTAAAATCTAGTATGCAACGACTGTTTCAAAAAGGGGGAAGACGCGTGACATCCATACACTGTACCCATTAAATTTGGCTTGGTTCACACAAAATTTTGACAAGTACTTCACGTGCTATCACAAACGCCAGTTCAATTGTGAAGTCGATTAGGCCCGTGGGCCTAATTTGTGCGGTCCACGTCAAGGAGTTCGTCCCGCATCTTCCCACTATTTCCTTACATCAATGCTAGTATGTCAATTAATGTGCTTGCATCTTTGTGTGCAATTCTGAGGCCTGTCAAGATTTAACAGTTGTTATTTCAAGGCACCAAATAGACGCGAGATGCTCGCTTCGTTACAATTTATTTAATAAACTACATATTATTTATGACAGCCCCTGTGGCTTAGTTGGTGGTAAATCTACCTTCTGCGCTTGGAGGCGTGGGTTCGATTCCCACCTAGGGCAAACATTTATGTGATGAACATTTGTGTTTATTCTATCTCTGTTAATATCTTATTAATATAAGTATGTTTTTAAAAATATATATGTACATCAGTCTCTGGCAGCCATATTACAAGCTTTGCTTAGTTTGGGGTCAGATGACCGTGTGTGCAATAATGTCCCGTTATATATATATATATTTATTATGCCATAGGTGGCAAACAAAGAGACGGGCCGCCTGATGGTAAGCAATCACCGTCGCCTATGGATACCTGGATTTATTTATATTTACTAGTTAACTAGGTACTGAGTACACTTTGAGCGATTGTGGACGAGCGGTAGCATGTGCGCTGTACAATCTGACTACACCCGATTCGATTCTCAGCCCTGCACCAATCACTTGTTTAGTACTTGAATAAATTATGTGCAGTTTCGATATCATCGCCCAAAAACGGTGAAACGTCGTGTGGAATCAGATACGTTCAATAACCCCAAAAGTTCAAAGACATTCACCAACATTCATTGGGCCAGCATGGTGGATTAATCCTCTCTCTCTGAGAGAAGGCCTGTGTCCCAGCTGAGGGAACATGATGTACACTTACTTTTCAGAGGTATAGTGCGTCGTGTACGTTGTTTCTGTGGTCAAATCTTGCATGTTGAACTCTTGGCGGAACGAGCGCGCCGAACGAGGTGCCATTGCCTCCACAAGACGCTGAAAAAAAAAACTATTTTGAATATCGAACATATTTTGTACCGAAATTTTAAAGGCCAGTATTAAAACTGAACACTGGCTAAATACACAAAGTAGTGTGTAGCCAATAAAAAAGGGCTGTTTTAGTTGTTTACTTCGTTGGCAGTATCGGAAACAATATAATTTTTAAATATCATTTCGAGTACCAGTATGAAAAGAGGTGCAAACTGCGGCAACGCGAAGCAACAAAAAAAAAAAAGGAGTTGCAAACTTTTCTTTTTTCTAATCGTTATTTTTGACAGCTAGTGCTTCGTACTTTTTGTTGCGAACTTTTTATCTACTAAAGTATAAAGGCGTTAATCGTGTTGTTTACATTAGTTATGACTTAGGTTTATTTTTAATGATTACCTAATACAGGTGTCAGAATAATTAACTATTATGCTAGATCGTCGCTTCATCACAACATCCTCTTTAAATAAATTGACAATTATTGTACGTAAAACGATCGTATTTTTGACGATGGTAAACTGAGATATCAGAGTTTATTTCATGGAGCGTAAATATTAAAACTTGGCTGCTTGACCAACAATATTATAAAATTAATGACTATATTAAACTGCCTGAAATATTAATGGATTCATTCATAAATATTTCAGGTAGCTGATGTAGTAAATAACGATGGATTATTTTGAATTTGACATACCTAATTGTTATTGTAATGACATTTTTGTTTATAATAATTTTTATTTGTTTAATTGAATAAATTATTATTTAATTTAATGTAACCTAGACTTATACATAATAATATTATTAAGATATACTTTTATATACAATTTTGTAGAAGATTGTACTGGAGAAGTTTGACTTGTAACTATGTAATAAAGTATTGTATTGTATTAAATTGTATTGCAAGTCGACGATTTCTTTTCTTAAACAATGTTCTGTCTAATTCTACCATATTTTTTTAAACAGTCATAAGAATGGCAACATCGCAGTAAAATTATTATTACTACTCAAGAGTCACGCAATCTTAACATTCATGTGCATAATTTATGTAATCCGTCCGACTTTAAAAAATACACTGAATAGAAGACTGGATTTTATTTAGGGTGAATGACCTCCCAGTAGGTGAATGCAATTTGGTTTTTCACGTGGGTTTCCAAAAAGCATAAGCGACTCATAATTGATTGACATACACGGTCTTTCAGATGTCACTTACAAACAACACACGCTGTGTTTATAACAATCAGTAAATGCACAAACCGTGCGGTGCCAAAATCAGAACAAAAAAGTTTAATACGGTCTTTCTGAAAAGATATCGTCATGGTTTTATTTTAAGTATTATTTTTTTATAGATTAAACACATAAATAAACTTTAGGTACTATAATGTCACATGTCAATTTGCAATAGTAAAATGTGTGTCTTATCATTTTTAGTTCGCCCTGAAAATTAATAAAACTATATATAAAACACGTGCGTGTTCCATTCTGATAAAAATATTGACAGTTTCGTTTAATCCGCGGCAAAATTAAAACTGAACAACGTTATTTTTTATCTATTCATTGGTATTTATTTATAACACGTGAAGGAAACACACTTTCCTGGAATTCCTTTTTTTCTTTCCTGGAATAATTTAATTTATTCATCATATATTTTATTTTATTATCCCACTGCAGCTCAAAGGCCTCCCTTCCCTTCTTCCATGCCTCTCTGTTTATATGTATTACTAATTATATAGCTTCAACATACCAAAAACAACATCAAAGATAATAAATTTAGATTTAAAACTCATATATCCATGACAATATAATTGATTTTACAGCAGTGATAGAGCCATAGATCTGCGTAAAAAAACATTTATAGATGTAAGGACCTTTTTTCATTAATAAAAGCGATTGGCAACTGCGTCAATAACGCCAAGCCAAAAGCAACAACAAAAAAAAAGATAACCGCGTCTACCAAATCCATAAATATAAATGCAGACAGTAGGTAATATTGACTATGCAGACTGCACTTGGCTAAATATTAACGCTACTATCTCTGTCAATTGAATGAAAAAGAGAAGACAACACTTTATCTAACAAAAAAAATACCAACCCGGCACTCGTAGGCGAAGTCATACTCGTACTCATCCATTTTATACACTTTTTAGATCACAAACACTTTTAGTCTATTTAGAATGATCACTTAAAACTAACATGGTTCACACAATGTCTACACTTCACACAAAAAAATATTAGCATGTCTTAGAATATGTACCTACACGAAGAAAAAAATTAAAACAAATAAAAAAACTAATGAGAATTGCAATCACAGCAATAAAAAAATAAAAACACTAACACTTTCAGAAAAAGAATAACTCCCCAACCGAGCTGGCTGAAAATTAAAACTGAATGAACGCCAAAAGGCGTAAATTGAAAAAATAGATGATTCTAAATTTAAATTATTTCGTAATGGCGTTTCCGATGCGTCTAGACGCCGATTGTTACGTGTATTTTGTATTATTTTGCTAAAAAGTTACGTAGTGATGAACAGCTGTTTCGAGGTAGCTTTTGAGGTTAGGAGTGACTGGCTGATTCGATACTGGGGGCGTTTTGGTGGAGGATGCGCGCGCATTTCACTGCTACGAGAACGTACAAATCGCGCCAATTTTTTTTGCCTCTCTGAACTGTGGCTGAAATTTAATTATACCTAATATATGAACCCAATAATCCCAATACGGTATCAAGATAGGAGAGTGTGCAAAAAGTTTAGGTTCCTAACTCTGTAGTTTAGGATGCCTAGCCTCCACGAATTCAGTGCTGATCAGATGCAGAGTTTTATTTACTACTTCAAGGGGGAATACTCGTAGAAGGAATTTTTTCCATCGAATACCTATAATCTGATAAATCTTTAAACCCGCTTAAGCATAATCTTTTTCATTCGCTTTAATCTAATCATTCACATCCAAGTTGTCACTTATGCTTATGAGACATACGCGACGTCACTCTGTGAATACGAGTACATATTCTAGCGGCCTTAAAGTTTGTCGCGAACAACATTTACTACGGGTCGGAGCGATGTCCGAATAATCTTGATACTTAGCACCGATTTTCTAACAATACTTTTTAACATCCCTAACATTTTTCTCGACGTCGGTTTTGTTTTGTTGTTATTTAACAGTAGTCCTTACATTTATGTACAATAAATACTGACTAGTACAAAATTGCACAATGATTTTCGTAAAAAAAAAAAACAAATATAAAAATCGTTTACTAGATCTGCGTACCTACATATTTTGCGGTGTTCCAAATTACAAGGGGTAATGATGCAGACCAGAAAAGCGCGTCTCTGGTCCCTCGCAACATCTTTAGCGGTAGTTTGATAAATGGACATCATTTTATGGAGGGGAGAGCTAAGCGATGCACTGATGATGAAGGCCCTCAAGACTTTTAAAAATTTTGGTCGTTTTAGTTTGTCTAATTCCATGGTGTTTCCAGCGAAATTACAGGGCACACAGAGATTTGACATCTTATATCTCGGGGTGACGAGCGCAGTGCATTGCCATCCAGGGTTTCGAACTGTTGAAGTTCAAAATTCTGAGTGGCGTTGTGATGTTATGGGCAAGCGTGGCGATCAGGCGAGCGACTGCGCTCGTCTCGTCACACAGTATCATAAAAAAAGCTTAATATTATGAAAATAACGTCATATATAAATTGAATGTTTTATCTAGGAAACTGTAAAGGCCGAAACACGAAACAAGTCGTAACAAGTCGTAAAATCATATAGCAGTAACTTCCAATAAAATGGAAACTAAATCCAAAAGAAACTAAGGTATCCTCAATTGAGTCGGAACTAATAAAGGCTACGAGAAGCATTAGTCTGAAATATGAAACTAAATATTAAATTGCGGAAAGGCATTGGGTTTCAGAGTTAATTAGACTGACTGTAACGTTTTAAATGTTTTTGGGACTCATCGCGCATTAATTTATTTAGATAAAAATAGGTAGCTTTCGCTCGACTATGTTAGAATGGCCGTGGTCACGAGCTGACTGAAAACTGCGGGGTCGCGATTTGCAACTTGTGTTCAAATTGTGAAATAATAAAACTTTACATAGTCAGTGTTGTGTTGGGGTACCGCTGGGGTTACATAGGATTATAAATAATCTGGGTATTAAAGTTATATGTATATTTACGTGATATTTGCCGTGGTAAGGTTGTGGAAGGAGCTCCCGATATTTCGGCGCAGTTCGGACAATAACTCGGTTTAATAATCAGTTAAACAATCTGGGTATTTTTTATAAATTTATGTGCGATGTACCTAATTACTTATATTTCACGATAATAAAAAAAAACTTACAAAAAGCTTTTTTACTGAGTGACGTAGATCGCATCATCGCTAACATCTATAGATTTGGCGGTTAAAGGCAAGCCTATTGTTTAATGAAATAAAAAATAGGCAGTTATGGGGACTACAGACAGAACTGAAAACGTAACTTTGGAACAACTGTGCAAGCGTGCTCCATCGTAGTCCGCATCATCGCTTAACATCAGGCGAGCTGGCGGTCAAACGCAAGCCTATTTAAAAAAAAAACTGTCACATTAGCATGTCTGTGACGGGATTACATAAGTTTTGCCTCTACCGAAAAGCGCTTAACGCGGCTAAAGATATGTTAATTTCAAAAAGAACACAACTTATAATTTCATCAGAAATCTATCAAAATATTCTACATAAATGTATTTTTTGTATGATAGGTATTGGTGATTAATAGTCCTCTTTCGACTTACCTTTCCGTGTGACCCTGTATTTCATTCTTACTTACTACCAGGATCACATAATTATGAAGGCGTGATATGACTAAGCATTAATGAGTCATTAAGCCTCATCATTAAAGAAACACGGAAAAGGGATCTAGAATCAATAAACATACGGAGAGAGGAGACGAACGACGCTTCCGTAAGCCATGCATTAAAACCTATTTATAGACGAGAGAGCACAAAGATGAATGGTTCGCGCGTTTGAATAAAAAATAGGAGTGTTTTTCTATAAGTATTCAAATAAATTTATGGAATGTCTCGAGCCAAAAAGTCTGGAGTTAAATTAGCTGATGAAAATCTCACCGGGTGTACAGGGTGTATCTCTAGAAGATGGACATATTCAAGGATATCATTATAAACCACTTATACAAAAAAAAAAATATATATACTTATATAACAATACTTTGGGACCACAACAGAAATCCCGAAAAAAAAACATACATCAGTCATAGGACTGCACGTCAGAAGTGAAAACTTAAGTAGTAATTCATCTATTCTACAAGAGATGGCACTGTGTTAAAATACACGGTACAGCATTCGGTGAAGATGACGCCAGTTCCATGATTATTGTTCACCCAAAAAGTGGTCAACGCGTCTAAAGAAGTGTTCACTTCAAAAATCAATCGTTCCTTAGATTTTTTTATTAACACTCAATGAAGTGTATGGAACAGCTGATCTTTTTTCACGATTTCAGAGTTGGTAACAAAGTAAAAGTGTTTCACAAGGATGAGTACAATACACCCTTTTCGGTTTAGTATACCCTGTAGACATTTTTTTATGATACTGAGTGACGAGACGAGCGAAGTCGCTCACCTGATGGCTCTTCACGCTTGTCCATAACAGCTCAACGCCGCTCAGAATTTTGAACTTCAACAGTTCAAAACCCTGGGTGGCAATGAACTGCGCTCGTCACCCCGAGATATAACATGTCAAATCTCTGTGTGCCCTGTAATTTCGCTGGAAACATTGACCTTCAATCCGGAACACAGTAGTGTTCTCACACTACTGCTTGGCGGTTGAATAACTGGCAAAGGTGTGGTACTTCCCCAGGCGGGACCCCTGCAAAAGAGTCCTACCACTACAAAAAAAACTATTTTGCACCACAAAGTCAGAGTGAACAAGTATATTCTAGGTATGTTTCATCTTTGTCATGATGGTGGTCAACGCGGACTCGTACGCGATAAAAAAATCTTCGAATATAAAATGAAATAATTAATTTCCTTCAATCCTTTTCCTAAAACTCTACTCGTACAAGTCGCACATCTATATTTTTATTGGCCCTAGTTGAGCGAGTTATATAGAACACCATTGCGTAAACGAGATTCACAAAGAAAATTTATGATTATCGTTTAAAAAATAGCATTTATAGTGGCCAGTTAGACGGATTCATTCGGGTCAACAAACTAGCAGATTACGAGCCAATACTTTTGCAATGGCAGCCCGTAACTGTTATACAATCTAGGGTAAAGTACGTAGTAACTATTCTAGGACAAAGCAGGAAACTGTATTTAATCTGTGACATAGTGCACTTTGTTGTAAAAACTTTGTGGTGGTTTTGGCTCTGAATTATGTTGTTGCTTTTGATATCGAAAAGTGTAAACATTATGTAACACGGCTTATCATTGTTGGTCTTATTTAATTAAATTGCTTTTGTGTTCATCCTAGTCTAAGCATTACCATTACCATTCACGGCGTAGTTTTTTGGACTGATGCAGAAGCTATGCCCATGCGGTCGATCAGCAAGCCCAGCGCGATGACTATGACAATCAAGGCAATCCTTTCCTTGTTATAACGTCCTCTTTTTTTAAACAAAATTTTGACAATAATACTAATTTTACATTATAATTTAGCTCATAAATAATTATCAATAAAAAAAAACGTTTTCATAAAAATATCAGAACTGGACCAAATTGAAATGGAACCACAAGGGAAGTACCAGCTTTTAAATAAAAAATAATCAAAATCGGTTCACCCTAAAGTTTTGAGGTAACAAAAATAAAAATATATAAATATATATAGTCGAATTGAGAACCTCCACCTTTTTGGAGGTCGGTCGAAAATACGACTACTGTTCGATAAAAAGGTAGCCCATATAAATATGTCAATCGAACTCAACGAAATTTTTGGAATAGCTTTTTGCGATTTTAAGGTTGATCATATAATAAAAGTTGTTAATAATGACGAGTACAATGACCTTCTTTCGGCGTAGTACATCATCTTGAGTAGCCTTGTATAAGGCACCTGATCCAAGGTAGGCTTTTAGAATTAACTTCGAGTTATTTGATAAATTTATTGATGGGCAGTTAAACATTTCCTATTTACAATATCAGGCTAATTAATTTGAATCGTGGTTTGTAAATTCAATTTTCCTTCCAAATGATCATATTAAAGGACAACTTAAACTTGACTTTTAAAAGGCCTTGGACTTGATATATGTTCTAAAAATTCGCAAGAGCTGATGTAACTATATGACTAACACGTTAATGCTAATGGGGCGCCAAAAATAACAACATTTATATTACAATTGAGTCCGGTCCAACATAATATAGATATAGAATATAGTTAGGCCTTTGAATTTGTCGTTAATCTTTTGACAAGGCAAACATCGTCCGCGCATTAAAAAAAATTTATTTAATAAGATAATATTTTCTTTATATATACATAACCGACGAATGTTTTAGACTATCCTAAATACTGATTAAGTTTTTGAAGTGGAGTAACTCAGGGGAGTAACTTAAGACCTAGATAGCTAGAAGTATATCGTGGAAAATTTAATATCGCTATGGAATGTATATATTCACGCTTTCTTTTCTCGCTTCACGCACCGGTGGTTGTGAAATAAAATTATTTATAGCAAAACATTTTCTTGTATATAAAAGTTAATGATAAAAAGTAGGTAGGCGCGTTAACATATTCATGTACGTAGCTTTTTAATAAAACATTTTAACAAAATTTGCATAAACATAGTTTTAATTATCACGGTTGTTCACTACAGTTATATGAGCAGTAATATCGACAGCTTCATCCGCAACACAATCACGGTAAATATTCCGTTAATAATCATATAACTGTAGAATACTTACGTTTTTTTTAACTTGTTACTTATTTAAATTAAACACTTAACGTATATCGCGTATATTTTTATTCTTGACGATTCGAACAGTTTGCAGTGTCACAGGTAGATTGTCCAATTGGTACAGCAGACATTCCGACACTCCAGTCAATTTAGCCCTAAGCCATTAGATGACGAACGTCTATAAAAATGTTTTGAAATTATTTACAACTTCTCTATTACTATTACTTTACTTCTCTTTTCTACTTATTTTTTTAAACTTGTTACTTGCAGTTAAAAGATTACAGCAATACACATAGCTTTGTAAAAATATTAATGTTCTACTACCTTCAAAATTGACCTCATTGCGTGCAATTGTGCAACGTATCATAAATCACTTTAACAAGTCATTAAAGCAATTGAAAAACACAACAACCTTGACTTCGAAATCGCCTTCAGCAAAATTATTTAAAACGACTAAATGTTTTGGCACATATCATTGATAAACACTAGCACGCAGTGTCATTAACCTTGCAAATTCTGAACTACATAATGTTATCCAACACTTGACGATTATCATAATTATATCTGTTAGATAAGATTAAATAACGTGTTTAAGATCTATTTTATTTGCGTTAAACTGTATTTTTGATGATAAGGATAATAGTAATCAATCAAGGATGATCAGGGTAACTGTGGACATAAAAATTGACAATAAAGTAGAATATGAATCTGAAAACATTCATTATCAATATTTATATTATTAGAGTAAACGATACGTCTGATTAACGTAGTATGAAGAAATATTGAAAAAGAATGAGCACTATAACAGATTGTAGATCAATAATAAACAAGAAAACTCACGTAAAAGAAGCAGAAATAATCCATATCTCACAAGCTATAATGACTAATGTAGACTTAACACTGGAACTTTCGTACTTTGAGTCCTCTACAATTTTAATAATCTACAATAATCTCTATAAGTAAAGCTATTTTATCTTTACCACCCAGTTTGTGCATTGTGTAATGCATTATTAGCTAAATTCAGTGTTACCATTTATAGTGTTCTATGTATTCTATCATCATTGCCATTACTGTTACATTTCTGTATCTCTTAACTCCTGCTAAAATTTGGTTAGACTTCTCCTATATAAACATATCCAATGAACGTTAACGCTGCAATAATTGATACGAAATTGCGCTGCTTATAAGTTTTGGTGCACAGTTCGAACTTCGTATTGATATATAGAACTGTCATGGTGTATAAAAATAGGGCGGTCTGGCAATGCTCGTGTGTGCTTGGGATAGGTTGCCAAATAACGATGTAAATGGTGCTATTCAATGCTACAATAGATTTTTTTACTATTGTTATAGACTAGAATATGTTAAGAGTAAACTGTTACTAATGATAATGCTAACGTTAGTTTCGAGAATGTTAGCGATAATGACCGTATAAGATTGCTTCAACACCTTCTAAATCTGTACAGAGTTGCTGACGTCTTGGTCATCTCTTTTTCATGTCATCTTTTTTACATAAATTTTTAACATTTCTGGTAACTTCAGCAAATGTTAGATACAAATTTTCAAATTTGGACAATTTATACGTATAAAACAAACCCGTACTATTATTCGTTTGTTCTATTAACATTTTGTAAAAATATATCAATGGACTACGTACATACACCATGAAAGTCTGAAAGACACGCAGAAATCCAAGGCGATTCAAATTGGACGTATCTACCTAATTTTTAAAGTAAATATTCAGGACACTTTTTACTACGTGTTTAATGCACTATACTGCAAAAACATTGCTTCAATTTTAAAGTGAATCCAAAGCTGTCATGTATCATATTTTTCTCTTGTTCTGCTTCCGAACGATCTTTTCAGTGTTCCTCTCACGTAAAACCAAAAACATAAATCTCAATAGCTCTAACCTTGTAGTGTTTACCGAAATCGTTACAGCATTGGCAATATGACATCATAGCTTTTTACTGTAACACGATCACGTTGTCATTCTGTTAGTGGGCATTGTTGCCGGCATAAATCAGTTTTCCTGCTTTAACAGGAAGATGGGATATCATAAGATACTGCACACTTCACTTATATTCCTATTTAAATTGTTTCATTATTCCTATTTAATAATGGACTCACATTCAAAAAATTCATAATCAAGGTTATTGAAATTTTTCATCACAAAGGTTTTTGGCTATTTACTCCTGTTTGTGGCCATTGTAGTCTGTATGGATCATTTTTCCTTCATTAACAGGGGGAAACGATATCACTAAAAATAGCACACTTGCACACATTTGCACTCACTTTATATAAATTAATTAAAACACTGTTTTAAACTATCACAGTTGTTAACTAAATTTATATGATTATTTACGGGATATTTACCGTGGTAAGGTTGTGGAAGGAGCTAGGGGAAGACATCCCGTGAACATGGTGCATGTAACTGTGCCGAAATATCGGGAGCTCCTTCCACAGCCTTACCACGGTAAATATCCCGTAAATATAATCATATAACTTTGTTTAATTAATCCTATTTTAACAAGGACTCGCATTCACAAAATTCACCATAACGATTTTGACATTTTTAATCTAAAGGGGTTTTTTGCGAGTTACTCATACGCTGTTGGTAGTCATTTTAGTCTGTATGGATTAGTTTTCCTTCTCTAACAGGAAGAAGCGGTATCACTAGATATTACACAGTTGCATTCCTGTTTAAACTGTTTATTTATTCCTATTTGAACGAGCAGTGCAATTATGGTAATTTATCATTCAACAAATTTGACATTTAGCACTGTTAAAGTGTTTTTGCCGATGAAGACTGTCCAATATATATGGATAAAAACGAAATACTAATCACTTATTGTCTCACTCACTAACTCATCACGAAATCTCGAAAACTACTTGAACTACGAAGCTGAATTTTGGCAGGTAGATTTCGTATGGGGTGTAAATATCTGTTAAGGATTAATCAATAGGGGGTTGAAAGTTTATATGAAAGTCTATGCATACGGAGTCGCGGGCAACTAACGATTTACTAGAAGGATTCGTTTATGTGGGTTATTTTTTTTTTCTTTATCATCTTACTAACTTATGTAGGTCGGTACAGTATGTAAGTTTACTATATCCTTCTCTATCCCTTATCATATCTGAATTCACCTCCTTTTTACACGTGTTATCTTTGACGCTTTATCCATACTTTCCCTACCGTTACTACGTTACCGTACCGTTACTACCATTCTCTAGTCATCTGCAAGGTCCTCGATGCAAAAATATGAGTGTTTTAAGTTTAACATGTGCGTCTACTTGTAGCGACGTAGCTTCCAAAAGACTGACCTGATTTTGATTTAGTTTTTATTTGTTTCAAAGTTGTTTTGATCGAGAGACTCATAGATATAATTAAAGAAAAAAAAAAAAAAAAAATGTGGCGTTGAGCTGTGGACAAGCGTGAAGTGCCATCAGGCGAGCGACTTCGCTCGTCTCGTCACCCAGTATCATTAAAAAAAAACTTCTCAGTGGTTTAAAGATTATCAGGTCTTTTGGGATTATCGGGGGTTCAAAAAATCTATTTGTACTTGTTGTAATGGGTCCCTAATGTCCCTATGTATTGTCTTTGCATTAAACTGTATTTTCATACATGCAATACCTATATGAGGTAGAAAGTAGGTAAAGAGTTATTATGCGACCTCGTGCCAAGTAACCTCAATAGGTCGTTGCATTAATAGAGGTGACATTGTATGATGTGTATTCACTAGGCCGATGTAGAGAATAAATCTTGATTTGGAAGTGTCTGCTTATGATTGGATAAGTGCCGCAAATGGAGTGAAACCTCGAGGTAATTATTCAGTGCAGTATAAAACAATGAGCAGTCATTGATTAACAAACATATATGGAGATTGGATCTAGTACAAAATACAAACGCAACTCAAGTGCTACATACAACTTCATTGCTAAATTTAACAAAATCGGTTCAGAATTACTCGAATTACAAGACGCTGCGTAGGTAGGCCTCCCACTAGATGGACCGACGACATCGTGAGAGTCGCGGGCATCCAGTGGATGCAGATGGCTTGCTTTCGTTAAGTGTGGATGTCCAAGGGGGAGGCATATGTTCAGCAGTGGACATCTTTTAGCTGATGGTGATGATAATATAATTAATTGTATGAGATGGTTATGCAGTTCTACCACCTAGGCAGGATTCCAAATCTTAATCAGACGATACGGTAATATAAATAACAATAGCAACTGGCTATTGTAAAAGTAAATAAAGTATCTCGAACAAATAATGTGTATAAATAACAAAAAGAAAGTTTACTAATGAGACAAAAAGACGAGACAAAATTTAAAACAAAAAACCTTGAAATGATCGCGTGAAATGTCACACATTATCCATCTTAAATCGTAATTTTACGCGTATAATTTAAATCCAAAAAATAACCTTTGAAGATGGCAAATGCACCGATCGCGCGAATCCAATAGCCGAATTCCCCTAATAATAAAAAAAAGAAAAAAAAAAGTCACACTAAAGTTCATCAAAGCAAACAATGATGTGATAACACACATCATCAGCCAATTAACGTCCACTGTTGGACAAGGCCTCCCTCATAGAGAGGGGTGTGGCCATAATCCCCACGCTTGGCAGGCGACTTGGGGATCGCATTACGTTCACCGTGTACTATTAGGACGCTGCTGCCCATCCTCCGGTGGTTCTGGTCGCAGTTTTAGGACATACCCGGGTCCAACAATGATATGAATGAATACTAAATTACTTACTTTAGATAAAATATAATTAAGTACATGCTTTCAAGTATTTATATCACACTAACCATGTATTCCCTCCCATTATCAACTCTGAGATAAAATGTGGATTATCTGATTTCAAGCTGTTTTCATTTACAGCATTAAAATAAAAAATATGTGGGACATTATTGCACACATGGTCATCTGACCCCAAACTAAGCAAAGCTTGTAATATGGCTGCCAGAGACTGATATACATACATATATATTTTTTAAATACATACTTAAATAGATATTATTATAGAATAGACATTGATAATAACTTTAGTAATGTTTATGATGTATTAGGGATTATAAAAACGACCTTGTAGTTATCGATAAACGTAAACAATCGCAAGATGACGTACTATTTATATATTATATTGTGTTAATCGGCAAAAAACGTGTGATTTATGTTTAAAAAAGTGCATATAATATATTCGTAATTGTAATTGACATTCACAAATATGTATATATTATATTCGTAATTGTAATTGACATTCACAAATATGTATATTGTTTTACAATTAAATTAATGATTAAACTTTATTTTCGTGAAAGATAACCTACTTGGAGAAAAATAGCAGTTAATTGACAGGAATACTGATGGATTAGGTATTTTTTTTTTATTGGTACCGACTACGAGACGAGCGAAGTCGCTCGCCTGATGGCTCTTCACGCTTGCCCATAACATCACAACGCAAATCAGAATTTTGAACATCAACAGTTCAAAACCCTGGATGGCAATGCACTGCGCTCGTCACCCCGAGATATAAGATGTCAAATCTGTGTGCCCTGTAATTACGCTGGAAACATTGCCCTTCAATCCGGAACACAGTAGTGTCTGCACAGTACTGCTTGGCGGTTGAATAACTGGCAAAGGTGTGGTACTTCCCCAGGCGGACCCCTGCAATAGAGTCCTACCACTACAAAAAAGGTAACTTAAGGTAACTTAGAGCAAAGTCAAAGTAATTAAATTTTGGTCAAAGAATAACAAAAAGTGACAAAATGTGTAAAAACCACATCAGTTTCCCTATTATAATATGTTTTCGGGCAATCATACGAGGTAAAGATAAGTTTAAAAATACTAAAAAAAAAACCATACACATTAAAATGATCATTTTAATCAAAAATTTCATATCTCTGAAATAGTTTTTGCCTTTTCCATTCCAAAATACAACAGAACAGGATAAAACAGTTACTATCAAGAAAATGATTCGTTTAATAAAAAGGTAAGAAACTTTTTGTTGCAGGTTTTTATCGCAATAAGCCACAATTAAACTCAGATACGAGTGCAAATTCAGGAAAATGACTTCATTTTACTCGAACAACGCTTGTATTTATGTCCGTATTATTAATTTCTTATGAATTCAACTCGGTGAAGGCCAATTCAGTATTACTTAGCTGTTCATTCACTATTTATTTATTTTATTTTATCTCACAAACCGACCAACTCAGTTCATTGATTCTTTTTATCTTATGTATACAAAGTTGAAGATAAACCTGAATCGAACATGCTTTAAAGATAAACGCCACTTCTTAAGCGAAATAATAACATATTTTTTTCACGATAAAAAAAAAACAATGTTTCCAATACCAAACATAACCTTCATTCACCGCAACGTAATAAAAAAAAAACAAAAACAAAACACTGGCACTAAAGAAAATTTTAGCACATCGAAAATCGTATTTCGAATTCGTTCGCGCGGCAAGCGTTCGACGCCAATCCACGTTCACGCGCAACTGAAAACGGACGTGTTTTGTTTCGTCACCGCGTCATTATTGAGTGATAAAACATGCACGGGAACTAAGCGGCCGGCAATGTACATTTTTCTGCACTATATTATGTTATCAGATAATTTCATAGTATGAACACTGTATCCGATATGTTATGCATTTTCGTAGGCAGATATTTCTATTCTTATTGTTAAAATTAAATTCAGATGCAGTCTCTATATACTCATGTTTTCATCGCAAATGCTGCCTAAGGCATGTGTACTGTGTAGGTGATGAAAATTGTTCTATCAGAAACAGTGCAAAAATATTAAATGCATAAAAAAATCACGATCGCACCTCTACGGTCAATTTGCAGGGCTTTATAAGAATCCTACTTTACTCTTATCAAAGAAACGGTGAACGCAGTAGTCAATATACTATAATTCTTTTTCTACGGTTTAAGATAATCCGGTAAACGTCAGCCCAAATCATTATACACCATATTGATATGGCTGGCCAGTTGAAGCTATGTCGCTAGCATTGGTTGTAACCATCATCGGTTTTTCTAGGCAAGCCTGCTCCATCGTAGACCGCATTATCGTTTACATCAGGCGAGTAGAAGGTCAAACGTAAGGCTTTTAATAAAAAAAAAACTATTTGGTAAATGTCAAATGTCATGTATCTATCATCACATCACCCAGCCAGAAGACGTCCACTGCTGAATAGCATGCATATAGCTATGCATATGGTTTAAGTGCATGGTTTATGGTTACCGTGAAAAAAATATGTCGCCTCAATCTATTTTCCTAAACTTGTGTAGTTTCAAGATTAGTAGGTAACTAGATATCTTTCGTTTCAAGTGTTGATGTGTAATAATGGTGGAATATTATTGATTAAGTGTTCGCGAACGAGCTTCGAGTGTGAGCAAGTGATATAACGAGGTAAAACATATCTGCTCACGTTATTTCCAAAACTCTATGGAAGGTTCTAGTAAAGTCTTGAGGCATGATTTAGACTAGACCGTTACTTTGCTTGACTCTGACTGAAAATATTATGACACTGGCAAATGCATAAGACGTGCGACCCCAAAATCCTCTCAAGAGGAAAGAAATAATAATAGCGCCATTTTGACAGTTTGGTAGATTGATGAGGTTGATTTAGACGGTAAGCTGTATTAAAAACTTAAAACCTCAAACGACAAATGTAAAGAGACTAAAGGAGGTATAATTTTATTGACAAGTTTTGCCCTTGACCTTTTTATGTTCGACCTTAAAAAGGCCTAACCCTATTCGATGGCAGATACGGCTTGCGTGATCTACAAGCTTAAATATTTTAGGTTACAGCACTTGGCATACGGGTAGAGTCACTTTATTAATCTGTGAAGGTTTTTTTATCTGCATTTAAAACATCATGTTTTAAGTGTGATTTTGCGTTGGCTAATTTCGGCATGATTTTGGACAATGTTCAAGAATTCAGAAGACCCAATTCGAATCTGCATTACTAAATTAAGATTCTTTTGGATCAAAGATATTCAAAACTTGTAAATCAATGTTTTAGATACAAACTATATGATGTGCTGCTTATTATTACTATTCCATTTAAAAATTACACTAATATGCCCCGGCATGATGATGACGACCCGATGATGTGGTGTACGATGGAGCACGCTTGCCTAGAAGAAACCGATTCACTCGTGATTTGAAGACACCCAGATTGTAACTATCGGGAACACCCATTTAGGCAGCGCATTCCACAGACTAGCAGCTATTACAAGTTTGAACCGGGTGTGTTCTAAAACTGCGACCAGAACCACCGGAGGATGGGCAGCAGCGTCCTAATAGTACACGGCGTACCCGATCTCCAAGCCACCTGCCAAGCGTGGGGATTATGACAACACCCTCCTCTAAGAGGAATACTTTTGTTCAGCAGAGGACATTTACTGGCTGAAGATGTGATTACAAGTTTGCAAATTTTTTAAAGCCAATTTCGCAATCGCTACACTTGAAACCAATCAGCACATGAAGAGTGGAATCATCACGTCACAGTCATGTTATGTCTGTACAACCTTGACACTGTGACCATGTGTCCAATGATGTCACCCTTTAATAATAAGTTCATTTTGTAATTTCCTCACGCATACTCTTTGTAGGTGCTTTATACGGGCGATAACGACTTCGCTTTTGTAATGCCTAAAGAGCGCTCGATTTGCCTATATTAAGCTTTTTTGAAAAATTATTTAATTGATTGAGTTATGAATACTCATAGGACGAATTAAGAATATAAAAACAAAAAATCGCTGTCGGTTGAGTAAAGAATAGAAATCGGTTGAGTTAGAAAAAAAACTGAAGTGAAACGTCCGTCGTAGAATGCATATTTGGTAGCTTAAGAATCGGTTGCGTTAGGAATACTCATGGGAAGGTGTTTTTTGATACGGGACTAGTTAATTTTTAAATTACTTTACGTTCCTAGGGAGGTAAAGTAACATTTACCGCACGCATTTTGATTCATTAATGACCCACTTACTAGTAATTAGTGATGAAAAATAATTAAGATGCATGAAAGTATTATCATTAAAAGGGCATGTATGTCTTTCAAACTTAAAAGTTGGACTTTCTTTTTGAAAGTACGGCAAGCGGAGTTACAGACGGTGATGAATTCATGGTATACTGTATGAATTCCCTATTATGTATTAGGCATAGCAATCTTTAGCATTGCCTATTTGGACTACCTTGTTAAGACTAACAGCTTCTTAGAATTTAAAATGAATTCCAAGACTTTCAGCGCTTATCTATGATTCATACAGCACAAAAACTCTTATTCAATTTGCTTTTTTCTCTGGTCACAGATGCAAGACGCATAACGACTTGGCTTACGTCATTTTATGACGAACTATTAAAAACCAGTAGGTATTTCCTAGAAGCCACGCTAAGCGCCTACTTTCGATGCAAGATTAATTCAATTATGATTTAAAATGAAGATACCTTTCGTCAAGAAGCACGATAAGAATCGTCTTTGAATGAAAGGATAGGGATATGAAACTGTGCTTAAAAATGGTTTATTAAGTGGCATCCAATTGAATAGCTATGCTGATGATCATGAACAAAAATAAATGACACTTTTAAAAACAACAAAAACAAACGATATAAAAGAGCTGACATGCTTTGTTTTAAATAGGTTAAAATAAACAAAAGTCTTCAATGGAGATTTTTTGACGGTAGCTTTAAAAAAAGTTTATAAAATGACTCAATAGTTACGGTTTCGGAAGAAAAAGCTTTTTTTTTGTTGTGCAATTTGTGATATATTTTTTTTGAATTCGCATAAATTAACAAAACGTTACTTGGTTAAGATTATTTACAGGTTCTTTTTCTAATTTTAGTAATTTATTAAACTTATCAATTAATTTCGTCACATCACTATGCGTTTAAAAACACTTCTTTTGGTTAATTTTGCGATTGTACCGCGCCTTAATGGTACCTAGGTACATTATATTGACTTAGATTCGGTTTTTCCAAGCAAATTTTATTGCAATCAAAAGCTCTGCTCATTACTTACAGCCTACTCAATTCTCATTTAATTGCCCCACCACATGATGTCATCGACCGAACTTTAAAGGATTTATCAAGAAAACATCGAGTTTTAACGTTTAGTAAATATTCGCCCACACCAGTATATACCAACTTATCTGAAGAGTTGGCCATGTGAAAGAAATAAAAAAATCTACGGAAGGCTGCCAGTTTTGTTCAGAAAATCCAACGGTGGCTCAGATTTCAATGTAAAGATAAGTTTGTCGGAATGTACGAGATTGTGATCGTACGAACAAAACGCCTTTGTTTAAGTCAATTTCGATCTTGAATTTTTATTTCTTTGTTTAAAAAACTAGGGTGGGCTGAGTCGGAAGACTAATATTGTCGTAAAAAAGATTTCCGGGTGGTTCCGTGTGTACACAGACTTACAAAAATACGTTCATCATCATAATCAGCATATATTATCAATTTATTTTTATGCCATTACGTGGTAAAGGCTATAAAATGCATCCTTTATTTCCTAAGTAGTCCATAAAGTATCGTGATTAATGAGTCCCATAAATTCTGACAATAATTGCTAAAATCGTGAGAAACCGCGTAACTTTAAAAAAAAAGTGTGTGTGTGTCAGCTACGACGCACGATTGGAGTTTACTCGGCAGCAGAAGAATGAGATGGAATACATGTGTTGCGCGCAGGCGCGCAACACATGTATTCCATCTCATTCTTTTACACGTTCAATTCTACAGATATATATGTTTGTCTCTTTCTACGTAACGCCTCAACTTTTCGTGTTACACTTGATTTTACTCCTCATAAAATTTCCGTATCGGGCCTTATAACTCAAATCGTTTCTTAAGGAGTAAACTCCAATAGACTAGCTTATCTTTAAGTTAGGTATACTGCTCTACATTTACCACAGTATACCTAATAGTAAGTGATTAACTAAGTTACGTATTTGCACAATATAATTATCAATATAAAAAACCCGACTTCATTAAATTGTCAGAACTGAACCAAATTGAAATGGGACCACACGGAAAGCACCAGCTTACAAGTTAAAAAAAAAAAGAATCATCATCAAAATCGATTTACCCAGTCAAAAGTTCTGAGGTAACAAACATAAAAAGTCGAATTGAGATCTCCTCCTTTTTGGAAGTCGTTTAAAAATTCTTAAATAAGTTACAGAACGGCGCTGAGATGAGTTTGACAGTTGCAATTACTTCATTCTATCTGCATGTAGTTCATTCTTTGACGTTTTATTTTCTTTTCTGTGGAAATATCCATACTGCCAATAGACAAAGGTACTGTCCGCGAAGCAAAAAAAACCTAGACGCCAAGCCATGCATTACGGTTTTTTGCGGTCATCAGTAACCGAATCTAAAGTCATTGACACAATCCAGAATGGCCAGTGCGAGATTTTTTGTATTTTGACACTTCGATGCAACTTTGGCGAGGCAATGATGATTTTACATCGCATTAGGTTGTTTGCTATAATGCTAGTAATTCACGTATAGGTTTTATGGTAGGTATTAAAAACTATGTAGGTATAAAGTTAAGATTCCGTATTAGAAGAATCTGCCGCCCACACGTTTTACGGTTACAATGTAGGAGGCGAAACATCTACCCAATATTAAAGTTTTGTCTTATAAAGAAAACTAGTTTAAGTCGTAGTTGAATTATTGGACTAATATTACTTTTCTGCTGTTAAGGATAAAATAATGACATTTATAAATTATTTTTTTATTTCACGGGATGGCTGCGTCTTAAATTGTCCGTATTAGTATGATCAATACGATTTCGTCTTTATTATACAGGGACCACTATTTTAAGTCTACCTACAATGCAATCATATTTTATTGCCTTCTACACTATATATCCATACTAATACTAATATAAATGCGAAAGTAACTCTGTCTGTTTGCTACATAATCACGGCTAAACGGCTTAACCGATCTCGATAAAATTTTGCGAGGTAATAGTATGTATCATGAGGACGGACATAGGCTATTTTTTTCTGAAGAAATCGCGGACGAAGCCGCGGTTACAGCTAATATAATAATAATCTACACTACTCTACACTAATATTAATCTACACAATATTTTAAAAAAAAACAGTCGAATTGAGAACGTATGTATGTGTGTATCTGTTTGGTGATGTAGTTTACGTACATACTATAGAATCAAACGTTTTATTTATTTTGACAAAACTCCAATCCACCTAGAGTTTATTGAGCTCGTAGGAGTTTAAATGTTTACTTTACGATTAAATTAGACAGATTTAGGTACGCAATTTGTGGTTTAAGGTCTCAAGACGTAATACTAAGTAAATAGAGGTGAATAGAAATAAGTATTGCGGGTAGATGATCCCGTACTGTGGGGGCGATAGAACACATTGTTTGAAATATAAAAAGGATTTATCTGTGGGCTTAGGCTTCGTCGTTTATCTTGGCCACGTCTTGTTACTGCATATGTAAAATCTTGTACGTACATATTTCCGAATTAGTAATGTTTGCGTACCAAAAAGAGGCAAATACTCTTTTTGGTACGCACTCCGCACTTTAGGTATGAAGCTACAAGTAGTCGCCTTGTCGGACTTGCCGTACCCGCTGCCGCGCGATAGACAGAGATAACGCGACAAGTGTTACGCGATAGACAGAGAGGGAACTTCTAGGTTAATATAGCTGTAGGTAGGCGCTCGCACGTCCCGAATTAAACTTTATTGTGTAGTAGCAAGAGTCGAGATCAAGATTTTAATGATTTTGCGGAGTGAATCTTCTGTACCTGTACTTATATGTATTCTGTGGAACCGTCAACACCGCTAGTGTTGCAGGTGTCCATAGGCGGCGGTTGCTGCTTACCATCAGGCGGACCGCATGCTTGTATGCCGATCTTTATATTAAAAAAAAAAAAAAAAAAAAAACAACACCCTAAAATCAATACAAAATATCAGCAGTTCCATAAATGTTTAACCCCCGGGCGCAAAAGAGAAGTATCACGTGTGTATCTTTGTGTCTATAAGTGGCATCCTAGCTCCAAAATGGCTAAACCGATTTTGATTTTGACAACTAAGTTCCCTACGTATTGAAGTGGTCTCCTTGGCTTGGACAGGAGATCGCGTCAATTTTCAAAGTTCAAAATTATGAGTGGCGTTGAGCTGTTATGGGCAAGCGTGACGAGCCATTAGGCGAGCGACTTCGCTCGCCTCGTATCATTAAAAAAATCATTTTTTTAAATCATGGTCGCCATTATCCGTTGAAATATAATTGCAATAATACCATACGTCATAGTACCGTGATGTCAGCCAGTAAGTTATGTCACTACACCGGACCTCAACCAAGGCCGGCTAGATTCGTGTTTACTTTAAATTATACGAGGAATTTGGAATTTGATTCATGTTTTTTACCCAAAAAATTGCTTTATATACAAGAGGAAAAGACTAAAGTATTTCTGCCTTTATCTAACCTGCTTGGTACAAAAGGAACAGCGATATTTTAATGAGGTTAGTTCTGTCAACGAATGTTTTCAAAATTGATTACTATGTCGTGGCTAAAACAAACTTTTTACGTACTATTCAACACAATCAAATTTTAAAAAATAGGTACCTGTAAAATAAGTTTTAAATACTAAGATTTGTTATAGAAACAAAAAGGTTTATTTGCAAAATACCTCTTTGGTACTCCATTTCTAAAAGTAGGAATGTAAGTAAGGAATTATGAACGAAATGTAGGTATAATTTCGTTAAGTGTACTAAAAATTGCTGTCGCGGAAAGCAAAAAGGCGAACGAACGAACCCGAGGCA
Source organism: Agriopis leucophaearia (assembly GCA_949125355.1). Lineage (NCBI taxonomy): Eukaryota > Metazoa > Arthropoda > Insecta > Lepidoptera > Geometridae > Agriopis > Agriopis leucophaearia. The sequence goes on along the minus strand of OX421284.1, from coordinate 9,377,078 downwards.
AACATAACCGAGACCATTTAATTGCGGGAGTGAGTTCGAAAATGATTAATTGCCTAGACTTCAAAATTATCTTTCTTCAACAACCGACAATAATATTCACTAAATACATTTATCCTTTTAATTCGTATCATATTAATTGCCAGTCAAGTTAATAAGTTCTAATTAGAAAAAACAAAAATAAACTCTACCGTCATTGCGTGACTTCTTTTATAGTTATTAAATTCCTAATTAACGTTAATAAACTCTCAAAGTCATTGAGGCCATTTTAATCAACTAATTATTTATCATTGCCAGAAGAAAAATAAACAGCTAATCAGCAGACATTGTAAACATTGTGTGAAGTATGCTTAAACTCTAGAATAAGTAATGTCAAACATTTAGTGTTGCCATGAACATAATAAAAATCACCAAGCAAACAAGAAAAAACTTGGAGTTAGATTACGCGCTACGCGGTGGCGTTGTGGCGTTTTATGTACGAATATAAACGCTACACTGTATCGCCTGTGGCGTTTAATGCTAAACAAAGCTTTAGATTTATTTTTAAGCCGTGCTCAACATCACCTGGCGGTCATTTTTAATATGCCTTTTTGGTACAAACAACATGTTGCCAGAGAAAAAAATATAACTGAACATTTGACATAACTTTTATAATATAAATTTTAAAAACTTACCAGAGTAACAATGTCCCCAGGGTTAGCGGCAGCTATCCTTCTCAGTCTTTCGTACATCATATCCATCAGTCTCTGGTATTTCGCGTTCAGTTCATCCAGTTCTCGCGCCACCGCGTCGGATCCGTTCGGCAGCCGCTCTGGGTCGACATTCCGGTTCCGCTTACGCAATCGTTCCGCTTGTTCCACTTCCGACTGCCGCTTCAGCTGTCTCATGTCCAGTGAAGGGTGGACTTCTTCGCACAGCCATTCGGCGTAACGCTGACATCTCGACGAGTGGATCTAGTTGTTAGGTTCGAAGCGAGTTAGCTTTAATTGTTAGTCTGTGGCAGAGTGTTTTTTTTTGCTAACTGGCAACTATTACATTTTAAAGTGACATGTCATTGTGTCAAAACTTACATTTTGATGCTTAAATTCAAACAGTCTGCCATCAACGTTAAATATATTAGAATTTATAAATTATCAACTCTTTTATCATACACCTTGCATACCTTTTTTTTGACATTCATTCAAATCATTCATTTCTATCATATTGGACTTGATTAATTTTCTTTGATGGAAGGCTACATTTAAGTCCAAATTCATTCTCATTTTCAATCACATCTTATTTTGTCCAGCATTTATCCCGAAATAGTGCATGCTGGCAACAAAGGCCTGTACATGAAACAGGTTTTTCTAAGCGTGCAACACCAAATGCTTTTGTGCTGACATTTTATATACCCACATAAAATCCGTGCATCTTTTACTAAGCACCAAAAAAATCTAGTCTAAAAACATCAAAAAAGATTTTACACACGGAATAAGAATTAATAAAAAAATATGTTTCATAAAATTGGGCAACCTTTCTACCACTGGCAACATAGACACACCACAGAGCATGCAAACTATTTAAATTAACAATGAACTTCGGAAGCCAAAAAAGAAAACGATTTGAATTGCTAATTCTCATTGCTGTTATTTGTCTGTACATTTTGCATAATGTTTTTTTTATTTATTCCACTTTAGTCACAATCCAATGCAGCAGTAATATATTGCTGTTTTCAAGGTTTTTTTATTTACATATCAATCACGCCATCTATCATTCAGAGTTAAAATTAGTAATTGCAAACTAAATACTTTTTAATGTTATTTTTCAAGCTATACAGATAAAAAAGCGTCAGTTGTTAAAAAATAAAACGCCAAAGCGTTAGATATTAGTGATGCAGAAGCGACACTCCATGCAAAGAGAAAACAAGACGATACATGAGCCTAGACTCCGCCATACAAAGAGAATCAGAAGACCCAAGAATCAAAAAGAATCGAAGCACATAGAACAGATCACAGATGGGACGAATCGCTGGACCGACCTCACTCCTTCATAACCTTTCAAAAACTTTCATTAGAAAAATACAAATTCAATTCAAGAAATAACGAAATCAAAGTAATTTCTTATTAGGTACCTAAATTATCGATACAATGTAGGATGACATTTTGAGAATTAATCTTTGACATTAGTATTTTTCATGTTGGCAATACTTTTTTTCTTTTTTCTTAATGGCCAGTATTTTTGTTTTAAATTTCGTTAAAAGAAATAAATCAGCCCATGTCTCGATTATTTCGCAAGATATCACAGCCTAAATAACTTCCCTTCATTGGAGTTAGTGTTTTGATAGTTACCTTCGCCTCTCGTATGAACCTGCCACCGTCAACGTTAACTTTTTCTATCTTTGGTGTTCTCTCCACGACGCTTGTCAGTAGGTTCTGTGAAATGGCCACAAGACATCCCCAATATTAGTTAAACATTTTAGTAATTAGAAGTCGTACTGTGCTTAATTTAATTTACATGCAATAAATAGGGGGAACTGTAAATTTTAACGTGCATTGAGTGAATTTAATTTACATGCATTTTTTAATCCCAGAGATTTTTATTACGAGGTGCAATATAAGAAATATTTTGATTTTTTAAGTGTACGTTCATATGTAAATTTTATAAAATGTTAATACATTTTCTTATTAGTAGTAGTAGTATTTTTACCCTGACTTCAAAATAGGCAACAAAATATTTTTTTTATATGTACGCCAATTATTCTGGTATTTATGAAACAATATACATGATGATTTTTTTATTATGTAGATTTTTTTAAGGTACTGTCATAAAATTCTATTAAATTTGGCTCAGTAGTTTCAGAACTAGATCCAATAATATACACAATTTTGTTCGAGCGCCTGTTGATTTGGCATAATCAATAATTTTGTTTAAGCGCCTGTTGATATGGCAATATCAATAATTTTGTTCAAGCGTCTGTTGATATGGCAATATCGATAATTTTGTTTAAGCGCCTGTCGATTTGGCAATATCAATAATATCGTTCAAGCGCCTGTTGATTTGGCAATATCAATAATTTTGTTCAAGCGCCTGTTGGTTTGGCAATATCAATAATTTTGTTCAAGCGCCTGTTGGTTTGGCAATATCAATAATTTTGTTCAAGCGCCTGTTGGTTTGGCAATATCAATAATTTTGTTCAAGCGCCTGTTGGTTTGGCAATATCAGTAATTTTGTTCAAGCGCCTGTTGATATGGCAATATCAATAATTTTGGTAGAGCACTTACTAATCGGCTTTTTAAAATGAAAAGATAATTAAATTCAAGAGCCTCAATTAATGCAATAAATGAAATGATTTATACATATCACCACAAAGTTTAAGTGTTCCATTACATTTATGTACATCCCATGAGTAAAATGTTATGAGGGTTTTATTGGAATGCTATATACTGAGAGGAGACAACTTATTTCATCAACAACTAAAAAGAAGAAAGAGCAGCCCGACTGACAAGATACAGCAGAAGCAGTGAAGGTATATATTTTTTCATGGATAAACCTGTAAACTAAAATATATCCTGAACAAAACTGTACACCAAAATGACGGGAAATAGTAATCACTCAAATAGTTAAGATATCACCGACCATACATAATTTGAAAAGAATTAAATTGCTATAACATAGACAAGATGTTTGATGCCACAATGTTATAAAAAAATTAACATAAAATAGATCCGGCACCTCCTAGTATTTATAGTGCCGGATTAGTAAGACTCTACTGTAATAGTAAATATATTTTTTTTATGCCATAGGTGGCAAAGAAGCAGACGGGGCACCTGATGGTAAGCAGTCACCGTCGCCTATGGATAATTGTAACACCAGAGGCATAACAAATACGTTGGCGATCTTTTAAGGCTCTACTAACTGTTTGGTATAGGTCTTCTCTTCAGCGCGCCATCTTTTTCTGTGCCATTCTCTACCACTGCTATCTTGCTGCCTTAACGATGTCACGTTCAACCAGTGAGGTAAATGTAAGGTCTTTCTATAATAAACAATAGTAGGCTTCAAATCATCTCACCCGCGTAGGCTCAAACTGCTCCTTAGGGCGGACTTCGACAGGTGGCTGCGCTTGCAGCTTGCTGTACGCATCCTCTATCCATTCCGCCTCCTTTTCTAGACCTGCGTTGTAGTTCCGCAGGAGCTGGTATGCCGCTTCGCAGCTGCGAAGTCTGTGGGACAAGTTTACAGTGAAAATAAACTTTGAATCTTAGAGGTTTAAGATTGAAGTTTCTTTGATAAAAAATCCAGGTGTTGCAGCCGCATTAAGATTTTTTAAAACTTTATTATATTAAAAATCCTTAGAGTATACAGAATAAGTCTTTGAAACAAGTTTAGAGTGAGAGTAAACTTTGAATCTTAGTGGTTCAAGGTTTAAGTTTCTTTGGTAAAAAACTACAGGTGTTCCAGCGGAATTATGATCTTTTGAAGTTTTATCACATTTAAATACAAAAAAAATGGAGCAAATTTAAAATATATAAATAAACTGCACTTCTTAATTCCTTAATGGTAACATAATAACAATGTTTCGTTGATAAAACTTTCAGGAATTCCAGCTGTACTAGGAACTTTTAGAATCCTAAGAGTATAATTTAGAATAAGGTTAACTTTTTGCTAACTTCTGGCGTATTTAGAATTTCGGAATTTTGAGCTTTTATCCAAATGTAATACTTTTTTTTTTGTTAATTTTACGATTTCCAGATCTTGACAACGAAGCATTAGGATAAAGAGACGTTAGAGTCAACATAATAAGATTACTTTTGCCTTGACTCGTTTTTGAATTTTATGTAGTAACAAGACGACATCAAATCAAGTCACGTTTGCTTATAACAAATCAGTGCTACCCAGAATTTAGACCTTCAACAGTTCAATTTCCAGATTTTCCAGAACTAACAGAAAATTTGAGCCATAAGCCATTGAAAATAAGACCTACCTCTCAGACAGCTGTGTGCAGACACTGTTCCACCTATTATTCAGCTGGGAGACTTCCTTATCCAGACGTTCTAAGTCGATATGTTTTCCAGATCGTGGCAAAGAGCCGTGCGGTAAGGAAGCCCTGGATGTCTCCACCAGGCGCCTGCAGTTCTCGGAGTCGTCGTTCATCTGGTCTACTTGGATCTGCTGTTTGCTCACAGCTACTTGCATGCGGAGCAGGTCTTCGTGGATCTGGGAAGTAGATGAACTAGTAATCAGATGGTTTTAGAAATGTGTACCAATGCTTCAAGCTGCAATATCTAAATCACACTAATATCCACATCCACACTAATCACACTAATATATATATATATATATGAGGACGGACATAGGCATGTTTTTTCTGAAGAAATCGCAGACGAAGTCGCGGCTATAGCTAGTATCATATATGTGAAAGTTTGGATGGATGGATGTTTGTTACTCAATCACGCAGAAACGTCTGGATGGATTTGGAATATATATTGATTATGTCCTGGATTAACGGATATGCTACTTTTCATCATCATCACCGATTTTCATCACCACGCGGATGAAACCGCGGGGCGCAGCTAGTACGATATATGTTTGCTTGAATTTAAACTAGCTGTTGCCGCGACTTCATACACGTAGTTTTTTATTTTTATTATCAGCCTATCATGTTCCTACTGATGGGACACAGGCCTTCTTTCAGAGAGAGCAGCTGGCCCAGCGCATGTTAAAAAATAATTCATTTTGTCAATTACTGCATCATTAGGTACTTACGTCTTTAAGCAGTTCTACGTCGTTAGGCAGATCATGGAACTGCGCGAGTTTGATTTCGAACTCGGAGATGGTCTGGTGATTCTCCTCCATGCTGTTCACTAATATCTCTACGAACTTCAGCCTGGAACATATCAATGTCGTCATACATACTGATACCATAGTAGACACAAAAAAGTATATTATCTTCATAGAGCGCACGCACCACAGCACGCACACAAAGACAAGTTCTAGAATGCATCGGAGGTGCCAGTCGGGGCTGGTAATTTGTATATCTTGATAATGGTTCCATTTTAATTTGGACAATATATTTCATCTATAGGGTGGAAGAATCCCGTTTATTTGAATTTTATTCCACACCCCGTGAAGTCGGTTTTGATTTTTATGTAAAAAATATATTGTTACCTTTCGACGAAGAGTTGGCTCTTGGACTGCATGTCGTTCCATTTGCCCATCACCTTGTCCAGGCTTCGTTTCATGGCGGGAGTCTTGAGAGCGATACCTACAAGCAGAACATCACAATAAGGATCATACTAGGACTTTGAAAAAAGTTGCCCACTTTCTTTAATGGGGTTCGTTATCAGCCATTCATTTTCCCACTGCTGGCACACATGCCTTCTCTCAGAGAAAGAGGATGGGCCATAATACACCATGCTGGCATGGCTGCTGCATATACTACACGCTAGTGAATATCATATCTCTTTGAACATATGAGGCTCTTGGATCTACTGGTTTCCATCACCGTTATTGAGCAATGCCATCGAGCTGGCTACCTTATAAATAGCCTAGGTCTTTAAGGTGAAACGTTTCACTTTTGCGGGAAAATCAAATTTCAAACAGTTTTTTTGTCCTTGTAGCTAGGCCGGGTAATTATTGTGAAATGGCATAGTGTTCGCGAAAATTGTTGGTCGTTCTGTACATTATCATGTACAGCTATTAATCAGTTACTCACCATATTACTTACATTTGGTAATAAACCGTTTGAAACAGTATAAATTTGTTTATTGACAAATGTATGTAATAATGTGCATTGGAGATAAATAACTTTACGCGAGTTTGTAAAGAATAATAATCAATTTTCGCGAACATCATTATCGTGTACAATAAATACCCGGCCTAGCTACAAGAACAAAAAAACTGTTTGAAATTTGAATTTCCCGTCAAAGTGAAACGTTTCACATTAACCACCTCTCACCGCAATTGGATCATTATGACATTTTCCGAAGGCAAAAAAACCTTTTAAGAGAGCTTGAAAAATTGTGACTCACGCTCAGCTCAAGAAGGCTGCTTTCCCAGTGCTGCAGTGCCAGATGTTCTTTGGAATCGAGGTCCTGATAAATGTGGCTCACTATAAGCTCGTGCAGCTCTTAAGTATCCAGTCGGGTACTTCGAAAAAATACCCGGGAGTTGGATATATTGGAAGAAACTTACCTCTGAAAGTAATTTGGACTTCTTCCACATCGCTTGCCAGCGCATGGAGGCTGCTCTCCCAATCCTTGTGCTGCAGCACCAGGTGTTCTAAAGAGTCCAGGTCCCGCGGTATGTGGCTCGCTATCCGTTCGTGCAGCTGCCTCTCCAGGACTTCGATGCGCTCCAAAAGGTGTGAAGATTGCTCCGTGAAGATGCGTGCGGCATTTTTGGACTCCTCTGTAATGGAAATGTAAGGTGTTTTTGAAACCGGGCCAGTATAGTGCACTTTTTTTAATATACGAGTAGCATTCATGATTATGAATCGCGTAAATGACCTAGGAAATAATAATTTTTCTAAGTTTTATGCTACAAGGTATATTTATTTATTTATTTCAGCCGTGATCATCCCATTGCAGGGCAAAGGCCTCCCTTCCTTTTATCCACTCCACTCTGTTCTGTGCTATGGTGTACCAGTCTGTTGCGCGGGAGTCAAGCTCGTCCCGCCATCTTTTTCTGGGCCGTCCAAGTGGTCGTATGGCATGCGGCAGCCATTCTGTAGTAGTTCTAGCCCACCGTTCATCCGACATTCTACTTACGTGGCCGGCCCAGTCCCACTTAAGTTTGCCGGCTTTTTCTGCAACGTAACGTCGCGATTTGTGTCTTAGAGCGCAGTATTGCGCAGTTGCGTATACGCAACAGTACAAAGTATATGTAACTTTAAATCAAACTTAGACACCAAGATTAAGAGCTACACCACATATTAGAAAAGTACCATATAAGGATACTGTCGCATATAAGTGCCAATGAATTTCGCGTAAATAACCTAAGTAAGAATAATAATGTTCCTAAGTTTTATGCTACAAAAAATAATTAGTAGCTTAAAACTTATTTAAAATAACACCACAATAATGTGACCTTTTCACGGAGACGATTTGTGCTCGTTATATAATTAAACTAAATAAAAGTATATTTAGATATAGTTGTAGGAACATTGATGAATGAACCCAAAGACAGGGCTAAATTAATAAGATTCATTGGCGGCATATTGGCAGCGTCTCTTTTACTTTTTTGACCAATCAGTGAAAACTACAAATAACTTTTACAGTTAGCTATACAGACTTTTTCAAAGCGCACTATTTCAGCATTCATTTAAAACTGTACTTTATGTCATCGAACTTATATCGCCGTGATTCAACAAGAAATGTTCATTCGACTGCACAAAATCTTAGAAAGGTAGGTAAACAAAAAACCTGGCAATCTTCGGTAAGTGATACACCGTTCCACAGTCCTTTCCTTGTACACGAGTATAATGCACTTCAAAAACATTTAATTTTATATTAAAAGTTAGAGTTTTGATCGTAAAAGTGAATAGAAAGGAGTATGCAGAACAAACGACTCGATAGTTTTTGAGGTACTGCAAAATTGGGGTCTAGATTTCTTGATACTTCGTAGATTTGTAGAGCAAATAGAGCAGTATGGTAAGTTTCTCTTTTCAGTGTAAAAACTATCAAAAAAGAGTCAACTTAGATTTGTTTGGTCCTCATGACACGGCATTAAAAAATTGAATGGTTTATTAACCGAGTTCAGTAAGGAGGTTATCAATTCGAGTAACTGACGTTTCGGACAGAATATATTCGGACACATTGTCTGAACTGTCATATGTTAATTTTAATATTTTTTTCACTGAAGATTCGGACACTATTTAGTCTGAATTTATAAACCTATTTACGTGATTCTTTTTACACGTTAATAAGTAACGTGATTTAAATTATGTATAGGAAGCTCTCGAGATTGTCCAAAAAAATCATTAACTTTGGATCATTCGTTTTTAAAGTCTATTACGAATAATTTTGTTTTTGTTGTTTGCGTTCACTAATTTTTGAATTAGTTTTTCATACTGATAAATAATTCTTAAACATAGTATTTCATGCGTTTTATTTAAGAAATCATGGCGATGAAAATGGTTTTTAAAAGTCTCGACCATTGCTACAGTAATTGGGTGACCAATTTTTGTCTCTAATTGTGTAAAAAACAGTTTTTCTGCACTATAAATTCCGTAACGGTTGCACATATTTAGGTGAAATTTGTCTTGGAATTTATACTCTGGATTAACAAATAGGATTTTAATTAGTTTAAATTATTACCCGAAAAAAAGGCCTGTGGAAGAGTGGGTAAACTTACGCCGCTGGTCTTTATTACAATAATTAATGTTTTTGATACTACAAAATAAATGTTATGTTTTTAATTTTCTTTACTTATATAAAAATTAAATGCGTTCGTTGAAGGAACATCACTTGAGAACATCTAGACCGATGTGGCATTTTTTTTGTGTTCGTAATTGTTAATAAAAGTCAAGTGCTTTTTTTCTATGGGATTTTATATTAACTCAAGACTATAACTCAAATTTTTTTTTTAAAGTTTTGAACTGAACAACTCTTTTAAGGCAGTTTTTTAATAATGTTGAGTTGTCCTACTCAGTGGTCAGTACGCTGGACGCTACCCACTCGCACCGCGATTGGAAATTGCGATCTGTCACAACGTTTCAGTGAACAAGGTCGTTGCAATTGAAGTCTAGATCAAAACGGCATGACATCACCACGACCAGTCGGACTGATTGTAGGGGGAGATAGAGCACTGTTAAGTATTATTTACGACTGTATTTAATTATGCGTAAAAAAAATAAAAAAGGTTTATTTACTGGGCTCTTTTGCAAGAAATCAGGAAATAATACAATGAGACGAAAGGTTTTTTTCATGTTGGCGCCAAACATCTCGTGATTTTTTTCTATATTTTTTTTGTATGAACCATAACATTGTCAAACAGAATGGTCATTGTCATTCATTGACATTTGAACAGGACAGCGTCTGTCAGTGCCAGGTGGTACGGTTCGAGTATTACCGCTTCTCGTAGGCCGGACCACAATCAAAGTGTTTACCAAAGAATTAAGGCGCATGACATCAACCCAGCGTCCTGCAAGGTCAATATCGGCTGCCCTAGCGTTTGGGAGTCACACCTACGGTCAGTCGTTGCTTCAATTATACATGATGTAACAGGGTCAAGTGGTACAGATTTAGAAGGTTTAAAGTGGACTTTATGGCCTTTGATTATAGACCATATGCAATATTTGAGTTGTGAGTAAAATCACACACTTTTCTATTCCGTTCGGGTCACGGGGTACAACGTGTGACCTCCAGCTAGACATGATTTCAAACGTCTCTGTAGAGCCGTAGGATAAAGATTCTAAGCAAGTCTTGGTATAACGTGACCACTTCGGCCCTATAGACTAATGCAGTTCAGTTGGTTTTTAATCGAATTCAAAATATGAGGAGATTCTATTGCCACATATTTTTTTTATATATGTTGACCGATTTCTCCGCCAATTATGAATTGAATTTTGATGTTTAATTTTTTGTTTGGTAGGCCATACTTTAGAGATGGTCTCATATAAATTTTATCAAAATCGGTTTTGGAGTTTGGTTTGGAAATCAAAATAACTGAAAAAAATATGTCATCCAAGTAACTCATTTTGAAGTAGGATTTTTAGATTGATAATTATTATGTAAACATAGCACTTAGATAAATAAGTCAAGATGTATTGCTTACTCATACTACGATGTATTGTATGAAAGTTTGAAAGTGCATGAAAGTTAAGCTTTTTTTTTATTACATAACTAGCTAATGCCCGCGACTTCGTACGCGTAGCGCAAAGTAATTAGTGGGTGGACGATTAGACTGACATATCCAAATATAAATGTTACACTAACGAACACGAACGGAACTTTAAATAGGCATAAATCCATCGGATTATTTATACTGAATATTTTATAGATAATACCTACACATATGACATGATTGTAGATTTATTGCTCTCCATTTTAATGCGGATTGTCATACTATCGTCATAGTATGATTTTAGTCTAGTTTTAATCTGACTCGATACAGGTATCCCGACATGTCCATAGTTTCAAATATATTTCAATCAAATAATATATTACTTTCACTGGTTAAATACGTTGGAAGTGTGGAGCCATGGAGCCAATAAGGAAAAAAAATGGTATAAGTCAAACGAAATGTCATGCATGACAAACGTTATTATTGAATTATTAGTAAACAGTAAGTAGGAAGCATGGAGCGGTATCTACAATTAATCGCTGTTATTTAACATTACTCCGCGTAAAGACTGCCAATCAATGATGTCTAAATAATTTTTGCCCGCCTTCTGCGCCTCGACCCTTCCAACAACTAAACCGCTTTCGTTCACCACCATAACATCCAAAATAGCTGCTAATCATAGATCAGTAACAGATTAGATGCCGCGAGTTCACCTACTTTGCGTGTCTGTTATTGGTCTTAAGTTTGATCCTGGCAAAAAATGTATTCATTTTAATCTCCGTCGACTTGGTATATTAGCACGTCAGAAGTCAATACAAAAATAAACGTACTTTAAATTACGCCATAATAAACTGTAAAACCTCTTCAAAGCAGTTGGCTGTCCTGAAAATAACAAAAACAAAAAAAACTATTTGGTGCAGTCTATCGGAAGTTATGCGGGTACATACATTTCGGCGATTCGTTTTTATTTCATCATCATCATCAGCCAGAAGACGTCCACTGCTAAACATAGACCTCTCCCTTTAACCTCCACACTGAACGACATCCTGCCATCTGCATCCACTGGATGCCCGCGACTCTCACAATGTCGTCGGTCCATCTAGTGGGAGGCCTACCTACGCTGCGTCTTCCGGTTCGCGGTCTCCACTCAAGAACCTTACCTACTTCCCCATCGGTTAACAGTTCTTCGAGCGATGTGGCCTGCCCATTGCCACTTCAACTTGCAGATTTAATAGCTATGTCGGTGACTCTGGTTCTTGGCGAATATCTATATTTTTATTTACATATAGATTATATGGCAACAGCCGCTCCAGTCTTCCTACCTACCATGTCTGCGAGTAGAAGTCTGTCATTACGACAACATTACTATAAAATAAGCTAGATGGCGTTATAAATAATTATAAAAAAAATTTTTTTTTACTATTTATTATCATAAATTAATATAGCCTATGTTTCAATCAGGTATTTTATAAGCATATTCATGGAAACTGCTTTGAAATCCTTCTAGTAGTTTAAAAGATGTGCGCGGACAAACAAACAAACTGACAGCCGTCAGATTTGTAGTTCCATAGTTTGAAAATAGATTGCGTACTAAAACGATGTTTTGCGAAAAAATTGTAAATTTGCTTAAACTTTACGAATAATATTATTAAAAACGTAATAAGGTATTCAATAATTCCTAAAATAATGAGTGTAAATGGATCGTAGTTTCACAAATATGAAAAGTGCGTCTATTATAGGTAAATACGACACTTTACCTGAATCACGCAAACGGGATTTTTTTCGCAAGTTAAACCGATATCAGGTATTGCTTCTACTTAGTTAGAAGTCATGTGTGAAGGTATTTGATCTACACATTTATAATATGGTAGGGATAGGCTTGCGCTTGGCCGTCAACTCGCCTGATGCTAAGCGACGATGCGGCCTACGGTGGATCACGCTTGCATAGAAGAAACCGATTCACTCTTGACTTGAAGACACCCATATTATATAAGCTTTTAAGTTTTCACGATTAAGACGTGTATTTATTCTGTAAAATACTCGTAAGCTTTAACATAATCACTAGAAAATACAAAGTCACCTTTCGTATTTTTCGTCCGGTCCTTTTTGTTTGTCGTGAAAATGACCATAACCATAGGTTTTTGTTGCGTACGCTCCAGAATTGAGGTTTTAAATGTTTTGAAGTAGGTATAATTTAGCACACATGTGAACTCAACTGCCAATACAGTTTATCTACATTTTACACACAGCTGGGACCCACACCAAGTGTTATTATTTCGTTTTGGCAGTACCTATTCCAGAAGAACGTCAATTAAACGTGTATAACAAAAATTTGCTGTCTGTGTGTATGTCTCGTTTCCGTGCGGGTCAATTTCCGTCAGTAATAAATTGACAGATCAGTTTTAAACATTGATTAACTTTATAAACGTTCCTAAGGCCCATATAATGGTGCATCAAATTGAATTTTGATACCTAGGTTTTTTATTTCAGTCTGCGTTTGACCACCTATTCGGCTATTGTTCATTATTCATAGTTCAGGCCCTACAACTATGGCCATAAAAATATACAATAAGCTACCAAATATAATAAAAGATATAGAAAAAGAAAGCTTCACTAATGTTCTCAAACTTTTCTTAGAATCAAAATGTTGCTACACCCTAGACGAATTTATCAAGGATAATTTCGATGATATACAAATGGACCGTTCCGTTCTTTCTGTTGCCATACCCTAACAGGGTCATATGTACCACATGTATTTTAATATGTGTTATTTAAGACAAAAACACGTTAGGTAAGGTCTGCATGCATACATATGTCGCAATAAACAAATCGAGTATTGCTTATTGGTAAGCGACAACGCTGTCAAAGATGAAGAAGAGTTAGAAGTTACCTATTCCCTCTGACCTTAAAAAGACTTCTCTATTGTATTCTCTTTGAAAAAGACCTGTATTATCTCGCAGGAAATAACTAAGCATTTAAAGCTTTGCATTTTAACTAGAAGCATCCAGATGAAAAAAAATCTTACATCCCATATTATTTGTGTAGATATATCTAGATAAAGTAGGTTGTGTCACTGAAGTAAGAATTTTTTCGTTTAGATAATAATAATTTTTACCCTTCTCTTTTCTGTGGGTTGTGTGATGTGTTATTTATTCTTTGGATGTACACATTTTTAGAAGTAGGTATTCTCTACTGTTTTATTCTACTAGAAACTTCATGTATGTTCATGTGCTCAAAATTCCACTATAAAGTGACCTTGAGTAAATAATAGGCGTATTTTTTACGGTTCTTCTGATGTGTTGTCATAATATTGGTTTTAATTTTGTTTATAAAAAAAATAGAAGCCAACAAACTAGCGGCCACTTTATAGTAATGTGAACTTTGAACAAGAAAACGCGTGAGAGAGCAGGATGAAAATATATAATGTAACGTGCAACCTTTTTAGGTTGCGCAGGTTAGACGTACAAGTGCGCAAAGGAAAACTTAACCGCAATACTAGACGCATTGTCTGTGAATTGCTTACTCTACAACTTCTATTTCTTTGGCATCGGCATTTAAAATATGATTTGCATTTAAAACATGATTTTTAATTTTCTTAAGACTGTTTTAAACTATCACGGTTATACACAGTTACATGACTATAAACGGGATATTTACCGTGATAAAAAATCAAAGTTAGGTGCAGACAAAACGATCTACCCTCTTTCTTAGTTCGTAACTCTTTTATTTTCTTACCTCCTTTCCCTCGAGAAAAAATCCGTTTGATTTTCTTCATTTTAATTAAACTTTATCACTAAAGCAACACAAACGCCAAACGCTTTTTAAATTCATTCACAAGCATCTCACTGATGATTTTGTAAACATTTTATTCGATTTCGTTTGATCTATAGATTAAATTTAGAGATTTTTTTTTTAAATTGAGGTAAGCTTTTGGGTTGTTAAAACTTTAACATTTAGCCAAATGATAAAAGAAATATTTAAGTTCTGATAAAAAATAGAGAACGATACTTTTCTTTATCGAGTATAAGTCCGCGTTTGATTACCAACTCGCCTGTTGGTAAGCGACGATGTGGTCGAAGATTAAGCACGCAGAGGTAGAAGATACCTATTCACTAAGACCTTAAAACACCAAGATTAAATCTCTCAGGAAACACAGAAGCATTTTCCAGTTTTCATTTACACAATTTTTTTTTTTTTTTTTTTATTAATTTATTACCAAAAAATGTACAATATTTCAACCTAATTAAGGTTTGACTAGACAACTAGTTCTCGCCATTTACATTTTTTTTTTTTTTTCCAGATGAAAAATAAAATTACAACCTATATTTATGTGTATGTCTATAATATTGTCTTACGTGTATGTCTATATTGTCTATACATAATATTATTACGAGAAAAACGTGCCACATCTTACGACCGCATCATCACTTTCCATCGGCAGAAACAGCGGTCAACCGACAAAATTTACAAAAAGTTCACGATAAAATACAACTAAGTACAATTTTTATTTTACAAAAAGAATGTTTGTGTCTCGTTTCGTACTTGAAAGCCTTACAAAAAAAAAAACTATACCACTAAAAACAATTCAACGGTTTATCACTAAAAGTTCGTTAGTGGGTATCGTACTATCAAACGGTCGCGAGTATTCGAGTAGTTGCGCGTACGCATAGATAATTGCGACTGGCGTCCCGTAGGACTCTTTTTGTCACCAGATGTCTCGCGCAGTTAGCTTGGGAAATCTTGATACTTGGTTCAAATTACGATCACTTTAACTGGTAATAGATTTGATTAAAACTACGACGGGTAGATAGAACGATTTTATGCGTCCGGTTCGTTGGAACCTAATCTCAAAACATCTTCCATAATGCGTTAAATCACTTACAGTCCAGCCACTGAGAATGCGTCTAACAGCTGGAATAAGATTGTAATAATCTGAATAAAAAGAAAAATACTTTTAATATTTTACTGTAGTAAATGACGACATAACTACTTGACAGCTCAACCGTTACCGCATGATGAAAAGGTACTGAATTTTCAGCAGTAAATTTTTCGAGTGTGCCAATCCTAGACGCGA
This sequence comes from Agriopis leucophaearia, assembly GCA_949125355.1. Taxonomy (NCBI): domain Eukaryota; kingdom Metazoa; phylum Arthropoda; class Insecta; order Lepidoptera; family Geometridae; genus Agriopis; species Agriopis leucophaearia. Next base: position 9,361,246 of record OX421284.1, on the reverse strand, counting down.
ATGGAGTGAATGACGTTTGTTTTCTCCAATCACAAGCGCCATACGATACCCCCTCCCCCCGCGACCGACGCGACGAGGCTTACGTCGTGCAGAAGCAAATTATGACTCATGTGCGGTCAAATAGTTATATTTTATCTGTAGTATATTGGCTACCAGCTACAATTTTACGTTCAAAAAGCTAGTAAATTTACTGTTTTAATTAATTTTTTCAACTTCCGGAGAGGTTGGCAAGAGGCGGCGGAGGACCGAGATTTATGGAAGGAAATGGGGGAGACCTTTGCCCAGCAGTGAGACAGTATAGGTTAAGAGAAAAAAAAATTTACAATTTTATGGCAACCTATCAAACACGTTCTTTCAGTGGGCGCACTTTAGCCCAAAGAGTTTGAAATCTAAAATAACTTAGACACAAATGCCTGTCATTTCAAATGACTAAGTACCCTACAATTTGTTTTTATTTGAATTTTGTTGATGGTTATTTTTAGCCTGGGATGCCACAGTTACTTTAAAACACAAAAATAAACATCGACTTTCAAGAAATCCCTACTGTATTTCCAAATGCAACAAGGTATTATTTAGTAATATCGAATTTTATTTTGTATATAATTTTCATATACGGTTATAATAATTAATCTCAGTTAACTTGTGAAGTAAATTTTTAAAATAAATGTAAACGACTTTGACAAGTGTCAAAACCTCACGTTCCAGGTACCCAAGGTAAAGTACATTCGAGCGATAAATCGCTATCTCTCTTTTGACATTCCTAGTGGTCGTATTACTAACGTTAACGACTGTACTCAGTAACCGCCATTCCTAATTGGTGAGGTAAGTGCAGACAGAATTGGTTTGTTTACATTTCATTGGCTTAAGGGAGGAAGATACGAATTCGTTTTTTTTTTGGCGTATGCATGAATTGTATTAATTTAAGGTGATACGTTTCACGTATGGCGGGAAATTCAAATTTGAAACAGTTTTTTTGTAGTTTCTTGTAGCTAGGCCGGGTAATTATTGTAAACGATCATAATATATGCGAAAATTAATTATTATTCTTTACAAATTCACGTAAAGCTATTTATCTCTAATGCAAATTATTACATACATTTGTCAATAAACAAATTTTTGCTGTTTCAAACTGTATATTGACAAATGTAAGTAATATGGTCAGTTACTGATAAATAGCTGTACATGGTAATGTAAAAAACAACCAAAAATTTTCGCAAACACTGTGTCATTTCACAATAATTACCCGGCCTAGCTACAAGGACAAAAAAACTGTTTGAAATTTGAATTTCCCGCCAAACATGAAACGTATCACCTTAAGATATTTTTTTTCCGCGTTCATTGAATGCCAATTATCCTGTTTAGATGAGTTTTTAGCGAAGATACTACCGTACTGTGTATTTTTATTGTCTGGCACGGACAGATAAGAACTGTTTGTGTCGGTGGAAAAAAAATATTACTCGTTAAAACTCAAAGAAAAAGAAACACGTGACTATAGATCTTCGAAAAACTATATATAGAAGTCACAACGCGTAGAAAATAATACTCAATAAACGTCCGCAGTTTCATATATAAACATACCTGTATACAATTTATATTGAAACAAAACTAATTTACCAAAACCAACCGTATATTTATACAATTACGGCTCAGTTCTCTAATGTCTGTTTGATTTGCATCATCAAAACTCGTTAACCGTCGTTGAGCAAGCGAGACGGCGATTATGTCTGAATCGCAAGTGGGAACTTCTCTCCCGAGAGAAAGAGACATTTTTCTCATTCTCTCCCGTTGGTCAGACGGTGGTTCGTCAGCCAAGTTGACGTGTCTGTTACTGCTCTTACGGTGTGTTACGGCTTGTGCAACTATCGCGTGCCTATGGATCCATTCTGGCTGCATATTGAGTCCAGACAGATTGAGTATTGCCGCGGTTAGCGTGTCATTGCGGCATCTTTGTATTTTTTTGATCGAAGCTATAGAGTTCAAATCCTTACCTTCAGCTCTAGCGCGTCTCTCGAACTCGTCGAATAGTCTGTTGACGTCATCGATCTCCCTCCTCAGACGTCTGAGTTGTGGGTCTGCGGGGTCGCCTTCTGCAAGCAGCTTCTCTGCGTCTTCGTTGAGAGCGCGCCGGATGGCCTGACGTTGTTCCGAGCCCATGGCTACGAACTGTTTGAACGTTACAGGTAATTAATACAATTTTCAAAAATCTTTCAGAGGTCCGGGTCTAGACATGAACCACTTTCTGTTAGTGTTAACCTCAGAAAAAATATATAAATGGAAGCGTTATACCAGACCTATTGTTTCCCCTTTGGCATTTACACTTTTTAAATTGAGTTAAGTTTTTAAGTAAGGCCATAACAGTCTAAATCCTAAGCAAAGATCTTTTTTAACATGCTTTTATTAGCTTGGTATGTATCTATGTAACGAAATCTTTGAACGTGTTTTTCACCTCTTTAAAAACGACGGATTGATTTGAAACTTTGTACACTTATCAAGGACCGATGACAATGCAATAATTTAAATAGTTTGCCCCATTATCCTTACCAGGATCTTCAGGATTAACGATTTTAAAGCATGTTTTTTTTGTAACTACGAGATTTTTTTTTCGTTTTTTTTTCTGCCACCTCGCCTTTTATTAAACGCTAGGGAATGCGGTCTACGATGGAGCACGCTTCATCATCATCAGCCAGAATACGTCAACTTGAATATAGGCCTGCCTTTAACCTCCATCTTCGACCACATCGTCTATTAACACCAGGTAAGCTGTTGTCAAACGCGTAGCCTGTCAAACATAGAAAATGCTTGGGTTTACGCTATGAAACGAAAATATTATAATGATTTACCTGTGGGAAGTCCCATCCTTTCACCACCTTGATGGTGGCGAAGATCATATTCTGACGCATCCTCAGCTGCTTCCTCTGCCATAGTTGGATCACCTGATAACAATACAGGAATTTAGAATCTCAGTTGTAACACAGATAAGACTGCGCTCCACGTAATGGGACCAGGCCTGCCGTAAGGCCTGGTCACATTACGTGGAAACGATCCAGTGATAACCGTAGCAAAAGACTAAGAAAGAGGGTAGATCGTTTTGTCTGTACCTAACTTTGAACTTTTTCACCAACCACCCGCATTCTTCAGTCTTCCCGTGAACATGGTGCATGTAACTGCGCCGAAATATCGGGAGCTCCTTCCACAACCTTACCACGGTAAATATCCCGTAAATAATCATATAACTTTAGCAAATATTCTTCTTCTTTCTAGTCGATGTTTCGTTTATTTTTTACATTAAGTTTTTTGACCAAAATTTTGCTATTCCAATGGCTTGGCTCCGTGGCTTCATTCACGTCGTCTAGTGTGCAGGCTGTAGGACACGCCGCACACTCCATCAAGTGTGACATTGTCTGAGGGTTCACACCACAAAGACATTCGGTATCAGAGCTTTCTATATAACCCCCACTTTGCCATGTTATCTCGACTTCGACCCACTTGGGACCGAAGTCGGTTCAGGGTTTTCCAAGTGGGCCATGGTTCTTTATAGCCTGGGGGGGGGGGGGGGGGGGAGCAAATATCAAAAGAAGTATCATCACCTTTAAAAACACGTAACTTATTAAAAACAAAACACATAGCACCGTTAAATAGAACACATCGATTAAACGCATTGTGCGGCGACATACTGACTTATTAAGACACAATGGTAATAGGTCAAGTTTACTGTTTGCAGTTATCGACACTTTACGTCATTTGTTAATGAGGTTTATAAATAATGAAGGTAAAGTTCACAAATAAATATGTAAATAGGTATTTAAGAACATATTCAGAAGTGGAGCAGAATCACACGAGCGAAATGAGCGTGAAATGTTTGATGTATATAGATCGAAGATGCTATAGTTTCCTCCCACAACTTTCTTCGAAATATTAGTATTTTTTTAGCCTAGCGAGTTATCTAGTGTTAATTTAGCAGCGATCGGATCAACAATTTTTTTTTTGGTGTTTTTATATTTTCCTTACAAAATACACGAATAAGAATTGAATCTTCTATTGTATTTTTGGAATTGAAGTCTACATACACTAACATATTACATCATACAAAAAAAAAATTGTCATCCAAGTCAAAAAAAGTTGCTGTGGACAGCAAGGAAGTTGCATCATGGAGGTATATAACATGGGTGAAACCACGGAGCCCAGCTATTTTTTTATATTAGTGGAGACTTGTAATTGACTCTTTTATGTGATATTTTATTTCTATCTCTGTTACTTTAGAAAATAAAAAGTGGACCCCAGCTCCAACAAGGCTAGAGAAAACTACTGAAGTGTAGATACTAACCCTGTCGTAAGATTTCCTCAGCGCGTCAGCAGCGTCGATGGCTTCCTGGGCAGGAGGCGGTAGCGCCAGCACGGCACCAGGCAGCTGGGCCTCGGTGCCCGCGCCGCCGAGTCTCACGCGCCACCGGGAGCGACCAGAGTTGTCCAGGACGGTCACTGCTGAGCCTTTCTCGATAGCCACCTAGAAACAAAAGCCATGGTTAAAATGCTCATATTTGTTTTTCCATACAGTCTATAATAGATTTAATGTAATTGTTTGAGTTTCTTCTCATATAAAACAACTAACAGACTGATGTTCGTCCCAAAAATAATACAAGTTCTTCCAGAACTGCACTTGATGAATTGCACTTTATTGTGTAGTAGCAAGAGTCGCTACCTATTTAAATGATATTGCGGAGTGAATCTTCTGTACTTGTACCTATATGTATTCTGTGCTATCACCTAAACAGAATCGCTTAAAACAAGTTGCTGTAAGTCCCCTGTCCGATAGTCTATATTTGAACATTATATGTACTTACGTTCGCATGTTTATAAGCGCAGACGGTGTCGGCCCGTATCGGCCTAGTGATCGGTGCTCGTCGTTGCTTCACCGGCCTCACAGATCTTGCTTCTTCCACCACCCTCGACACCAGGCCTCCGTGCCCATTCAACTCTTCACGCAACTCCTGCATGCCCTTGAGTAAGCGCTCGCCCTGATCGAGCGTGAACTCGGATTGGGAGAAGGACGTGTTCAGGGCTTCTTCTCGCCTAGAAACAAGTTTTTTAAGTGAAAACTTCTTGAGGCGCGTTGAGCACTTTTGGGTGACCAAAAATCATGGAGCTCGCGTCATGCTCACCGAACGTACCGTGTATTTTAAAAAAACGCCATCACACAGCACCATGTTCACGGGAAGACAAACGGGTGTCTTCCCGTGAACATGGTGCATGTAACTGCGCCGAAATATCGGGAGCTCCTTCCACAACCTTACCACAGTAAATATCCCGTAAATAATCATATAACTTTAGTGAACAACCGTTATAGTTTAAAACAAGTTTTACTTTAATTTTGTAATCAGCCAATATCAGCCACTGTTGAATATCGGCCTCTTCCAAGGCACGCCATTTAGCCCGATCTACGAAGTTTCTCTTCCAGCAACTGCCAGCTGCTTTACGAATATCATCACCAACAATTCTCAGGGCATCCTAAGCTACGTTTGCCGATTCGTGGGCACGTTAAAACACGTCCACCCAAATGGGAACCATAAATAAAGGAGAAAGGAAAAGGTGAAACAACTTACTTCTGTAACCATTTCTCGGCCTCCTTGACTTCTTCAAAGAAGTTGTGGTACTGCGTGGTGTGTTTCAGATGAGTCTCAAGGCAGAGCGTCAGTTGGAGCACCCACGCCCATTGTGACTGCATCACCTGGGTACAACGATAGTTAGTTAGTTCATAGTTATGTGTATTAATATCAGAAAGATACATGTCGCATACAGATTATTATTAACTCATGATCATTATTCCTTCATATTATTAATGAAGTATATTTATTTTTTCTCAGCCTATACTGTCCCACTGTTGGGCAAAGGCACCCTATTTCCTTCCATAAATCTCGGTCCTCCGCCACCTCTTGCCAACCTCTCCAGAATTTATTTATTTAGTCGAATGAGTCAAGATCGTCACACCAGCGTTTCCTAGGCCTTCCTTGACTGCGTCGTCCATCAGACACCCACTGTGTGACGATCCTGGCCCATCGGTCGGTATATCATCAACCATAATCATGAAGTATATAATTACATTATAATAATTTCACAAAACTTTAAAAAAATTAAATAATATCATAAACAAAAATACTTACCTAATAGCAATAAATAATAGAAAAACAAAAAATTTAAGTAATAGTAAAAATCATAAAAAATATATATTCAATGTCATGTAAGTACTATTCAGTAACAAAAAATGTCAAATAAATATAAATAATTGTTTTCAAATGGATAATTATGTTTTATTAATATCCCTACCTAATTATTAACCTACTAGGCGACCGCCCCGGCTTCGCACGGGTGTAAGCTCGGCCTTCGGCCTCGCTACAAAATATAATATAGTCTATGTTACCCGGGGATAGTGTACCTTCCTAACAGTTAAAGAATTTTTCAAATCGGTTCAGTAGTTTCGGAGCATATTCAATGCAAACAAACAAACAATCAAATCTTTCCTCTTTATAATATTAGTATAGATTAAATAAATCCCTACGCCGTAAACTGCTACTACTCCATGCAGGATTCTGCAGGACTATAATCTCTCGTGTTCTCGCTCGGCGACTTGCTTCTGTGAAATGACCATTTCAGTCTACCATCATGTTTAGCATGCCTTTCATGCTGTGTCGTCTGCCAGCATGGCCCAAACAATGCGTGGCAGATTAAGGTCTTGTCCTACTCTGGTTGTCAAGGCTTGGCGCTCCAAGCTCCACGCCAAGCACTCTTCGAGAATATGTACGGAGTCCTAGGACATCATGCAGGGGCTAAGGCCGAAGCGACGCCGTTATTAAACTGTACAAATTTTTCTTATAATTGACGGTGCGAAGAGAGGGTTCAGACTCTAATTGCTAATGGGAAAAGTCGGCATTTCAGCGTGCATTGTTTGTTCGATGATTACATCCGTATCGCTGATTCGATCTTCATGAAACTTTGTAGGCAAGTAGTTCATTTCAATACAATTATTAATTTCGAATATGGGCAAAATCGATCGAGGGGTTCCGAAAACTTATGGGTCGCGAGGTCACAGTTCGGGGCGAACTACTATAGTAATCTTATCGTCAGTTCATACCTGGAGGTGACCCTCGATAGTCTTCAAAGCGGGGTGATGCTGCGCAATCAGCGCCTCTCCTCGGTCGATCACGTTGCTGAACTGCAGCTCTCGCTTCTCCAACGAAGACATCAGTTGCTATGGAACGAAACACATCGTCATATGAAAAAATATCAGGGGCACTATTTTCGAATCGCTCGTAGGACTTTTTTCATGCGATGTGATTTACTTGCGAACGAAGTCCCAAAAGTCGTATTTTTTAACAAGTCATATCACTCGTAACTCTACGAGTGATCGATAGAAAGTCTGACAGAACTACGGCAACCCAGAAATCGAGCGATTCAAAAATACCAAACCACTCGTATTTGAAATCACCGGTGATTATTTGCGTGTGCGAATAGAAAAAGTTCTACGAGTGATTCAAATATAGAGTCCCAGGTGTATTTCAAAAGGGAAAAACAGATCATAAATCACGACCACATTATTGGAAAGAATCATGTGTGTGCGTGTATGTGTGCCGATGTTTGTTACAACCAACGACGTGATACCCTATAGACGTCACATAAAACTACTAGACCGCTAGACTGTCGAATACGCTGCCTGATTACGTTTTCTCATCAAAGAAACCACCTGATCATCATCATCATCATCAGCCAGAAGACGTCCATATGAAAGGAAATGAAAGGCTGATAATAATAATAATCATGAAGCTAAAAAAAAATTGGTTGCCATAATTATGTTTTTTATGGTTCCAAAATTATGAATTTAACCGTGTTTTAACAATCACAATTAACTTCATCATCATCAGCCAGAAGACGTCCACTCCTGAACATAGGCCTCCCCCTTTAACCTCCACACTGAACGACATCCTGCCATCTGCATCCACTGGATGCCCGCGACTCTCACAATGTCGTCGGTCCATCTAGTGGGAGGCCTACCTACGCTGCGTCTTCCGGTTCGCGGTCTCCACTCAAGAACCTTTCTTCCCCATCGGTTATCAGTTCTTCGAGCGATGTGGCCTGCGCATTGCCACTTCAACTTGCAGATTTTAATAGCTATGTCGGTGACTCTGGTTCTTTGGCTAATATCTACGTTTCGGATTTTATCGCGTAAAGAAACTCCGAGCATAGCCTAAGAAACCACCTCAATCAATTGTATTTATCGAATTACAATTAATGACAACGGTTTCCTCTTGTGTATTGTATAAGAATACAATTTTATTGGCAACAATTCAGACTAGCCATAGTGCGCGGGATGGGGCATTTATAGGTTCACTCAAAGTCACAGCTTTGTTACAGCGTGCCGTTGGTGGGCAGAGTGTTTTTATGCCAATGTGTTGCATGAAATTCCAATATGTTGCTTAATACTAAGTGTCTATGGGTTATCAAGCCGTTGGCTGCAAGTTAACTCAGAATAACTGAATTGAATGACATTAGGTATGGATTCTTCGACCAAAATAAAAGAATGGACGGGCCCTAACCATTGAACTTGATCAGTAAAAACGAGTCAAAACCGTCGGACATATACTTCAACACCTAATTATAAAAATGTACAGTATATATGTTACAAAAAATAGATATCGGTTTTATTTGTGTATTTACACTTCGGTAAAGCATACGAATTCATAATTTTGTCAGATGTTTCGTTATCGCGTAACAATAGACTCGTGTTTCACTTCCTACGGCTAGAGACCGACTGAAACGAAATGAGAGCTGGCGCTCATTTTGTAATCTTCAAAAATGCTCTTCTACTGGGCCCGTCCATTCATTTTATTTTGGTCGAAGTATGGATTATTTATATTTTGGACATTTCAGGAATATCACATAAGCTACACAGCCTCCATTTCCCGTGTCACTACCAAGCTACACTACTGGTAGAGCCATGCGTTTTTTTTTCTGCACTCCAGGAATTTTAAACGGGCTCACTATTATTAAATCCTTTTCCTCCATAATTTTTAGTTAAAAAACACATCAAAAACTAAACAGCAACACAAATTACTTAAATAAACTCTTGGAACGAACCTCTTCGTCGTCTCCAAAGGAATGCTTGCACAAAAACAAACAATTTCAAACTAATTTTAACACAAATACTTAAAACTATACACGTTTACATTACAGATACCTATTTAAGACGCTCTTTTCCGACTTTTAGCAACTATGGTCATTCTAGATTAATTACCACTATGGTTAGCTTAATATTATAAAAATGGTGTCATAACAAAATTGAATGTTTTATCTAGGAAACCCATGAGACCGAAACAAGATTAAGCACATTTCGCTCGATAGAAAAAAATTATCAAAGTAGCACTGATTTGCGCTTTTATCTCTGTTTTTTTGGATTCATTCAATTACCTGTTTATTAAATTATGTCTGAGATATCTTGATATATAGATTTCATAGTTATTAAGGAAACCGGTGAGGTACATTTTACATTACAGCTATACTTTTCGAAAAATATGAGAAAAACCCCAAAAATAGAAGTAGCGAAACGCACGACTGTGTGTAAGAGCCATGATTTTGCTCCGATAAATGCGACTTTAATACAATAAACCAAGGATTATGGTCATCTATAGTAATAAGCGTTGCTTAAAAGTGGGAATACCTCGCCTTAATTGAAAGGAATATTTACAGTAACAACCAAAGAGAATACAATAGAAGTAACAACCTCTTTGGTAACAACCATAGAGCGCGTTCCAAATCACGCCAAAAGCGCTAATACATATTCAATACAACACGCCAACGGCATGACAAAGATTTTTTATTTCATGCCGTGTTCGTTCTTATAGGTTCTTATCAAAGATTGTAGCAAAAAATTTTTTAGGTCTATGGTTCTTATAAACGCAGAGGTACGTTCAATACGTGTAGGTGTCGTGTTGTCGTCGTGTGACAGCTCGTTCCTTCTTAATAAACGTCGGTGATTGGTGGAAATCTCGCAACGCAGCTGTGAACGGACCAGTGACATTAGACCCTCACCTCATAGTAATGTTGTACGGCCGGCAAGTTGATGTGTGGGTCAGCCCAGTCGCGCGACAGCTCAACTTGTTCCTTCTCATTGAGCCAGTTCAACTCCGCGGTCGCTGATTGGAGGAAATCTTGCAACGCGTCCAAGTCTGACATACTGTGGAAGGGGATTGGTTAGAAATTTATCAACGTATCTTCTTTCCTTTTGAACACATTAGAGTACGTGGTCATTAAGGGTCAAAATACAAGACTTATTACATTGAAATAAATTTTACAAAAGCAGAAATTTACGATCTCGCACGACGTATCGTAAGAACTTGCAAATTGATTCGCAACACAAATTTTCTTCGTTTTTTTTATAAATATTTTTGAAGTGAAAACTTCTTTAGGCGCGTTGAGCTGTTTTTAGGTGAACAAAAATCATGGAAATCGAATCATCGTCACGCTGTCACAGAGTACACACTTCCGTGTATTTTAAAACGGCGCCATCTCTTGAAGAATAGGTGAATTACTACTTAAGTTTTCACTTTTGACCGATATATACTCTGATCTATGCTTTTGACGTGCACTCCTATGACTGATGTGTTTTTTTTAATCAATTGCAGTGCGACATTCTCTTTACGACCCATGAATTTAAAAAAAACGTTCCCGTACGGTTGACGCACATCGAAAGAATGGTCACCCGATCCGCGACAGTGTGTACGCCTTGTCGCACAAAATTGAATCGCAGCAATTCGCGTTGAATTCACAACTCGCTGATTCTCAGTTTTGTGTTTTGACCCCCCTTACATAAGACCCTGAAAAGCTTTAATTACAAATTTGTTAAACAACAGTTACCGTTTAGTGCTGGTAGACAGCAGTTCAGCGTACAGCTTCTGCAGTTGACTCAGGTGCTGGTTGTATAGGGTTAGCTCTTCACCTGAGAAGTTGGTGCGATTGTGCACACATTGCTCCACCTGCCGGGGAAAATTGATAAGTAAGGAAGGATATGGCTATAAGACAAACTTTCTTATGGCATTGTAGGTCTAAACCCAAAGCTACGGTAAAGCACAAATACAGACTATTATTAAAATAATTAGTGAATCAGAATGCTACACAGGGTTGCACCTAAGGATGATACTAACCCAAAAGAAGGTCATTGTAATCATAATTTTAAACAACTTTTGAGACGAGTACGTTTTGGGCTCCTAAAAAATTTCCAGCAAAAACGTGATAACATAAAGTTGGATGTAACCTTGGAGTGAAACTGGTCGATGGTCTTGTGCTCCCGCTGGTGTTTGTCCAGCTCGTGCTGTACTGTCTGCAGGTCGGAGCCGTACTCGGATTCGTGTAGCTTTTTCTGTAACAACAAGGATAGATAGATATAAACTCTTTATTGTGTACACCAGAAATAAAAATTACAAACAGATAGAAAACACTTACGAGCTAGTGCCACAAGTGGCGGTCTTATCGCTAGTGTGTGAACAATTATTAAAATTATTCAATATTACAGATGATTATTCTACGTCGATATTATACGTAGATATTCGCCAAAGAACCAGCGTCACCGACAAAGCTATTAAAATTTGCAGGTTGAAATGTCAATGGGCAGGCCACAGCGCTCGAAGAACCGACAACCGATGGGGATGAAAGGTTTTTGAGTGGAAGCCACGAACCGGAAGACGCGGAAGTCCTCCCACTAGATGGACCGACGACATTGTGAGAGTCGCGGGCATCCAGTGGATGCAGATGATGATGATGATGAGAAATGATGTCGTTCAGTGTGGAGGTTAAAGGGGGAGGCCTATGTTCAGCAGTGGACGTCTTCAGGCTGATGACGATAATAGCTGGTTGCCACCATCATCATCATTATCAGCCTTTCATATTTCTACTGCAAGGACACAGGTCTTCTCTTAGAGAGAGATGGTCCCTAATCCACCATGCTGGTCCAGTGCATGTTGGCGAATCTCATATGTCTTTTGACTTTGACATTTGATGACGATTTTTTCCTCGTGGAAGTTCCAAAGATTCGTACTCAACGATTTGGGTCGTCTTTTATGATACGTACTTCCCAAGAATGGAACTCCCTGCCGTCCTCCTTGTTTCCTGAGAACTAAAATCTAGGCATCTTCAAGGCTAGAGTGAATAGATTTCTTCTAGATCACCGTGTTCCATCTTCGGCCACACCATACCTTACCATCGGGCGAGTTGGTGGCCAAACGTAGAACTAATCTAAATTAAAAAAAAAACGGCAAGTGCGAGTCGGACTCGCGCACGAAGGGTTCCGTATCATTATCTATAAAAACGGCAAAAACACGTTTTTGTATGGGAGACCCCATAAATATGAATTTTATTTTAATTTAATAATTATTTTTAAAGTGAATATATAACTAAATATTCTGTGAATATTTCAAGCGTCTACCTGTTACCGTTATCAATATCGAGTATAGACGAGCAAAAAATCACGTTTGTTGTATGGGAGCCCCCTTAAATATTTATTTTATTATGTTTTTAGTATTAGTTGTTATAGCGGCAACAGAAATACATCATCTGTGAAAATTTCAACTGTCTAACTATCACGGTTCATGAGATACAGCCTGTTGACAGACGGACAGCGGAGCATTAGTAATAGGGTCCCGTTTTAACTTTGGATACGGAACCCTAAAAATGAGGGGTTGATAATGGAACCAGGAGGTGAATAGTGTAGTCGATCATAGAATGTGAACTGTCCACTACAACTTACCAATTTCTCCTTACACCACTTAGTGGCCTCGCTCAACTGCTGGAACTTGGGGTCGGCATCATGAACTCTGGTCTCCAGGACGGTTCTTGTCTCCCTCCGTACTGTGGTCTGCTGGACCGGCATCCTCACTGAGGAGAGGCGCGGTAACAGGCGTCCGGTGAAGGATTGACGCGCGTTCAGCCAGCGGTCGTGGATTTGTTGTACTCTGAAATGAGGGTAATTGTGAATTAGAACTCTGAAAAATGCATGTCTATAGGCGTTCATAATTTTGACTGAATGCAAGAGTCGACTCTGAGAATGCGCTCCCAGACTCGACAAATTATTATTTTCAATGATAATTAATATTTTCACTAAATAAAGTGATATTTACAGCAGACCCGGAGTTAACCTTTCACTTAGGAAGGTACGTAATATTGACCACCTACGCCTACTAACTTAAATTCTCTTTGCAACATGACTCGGTTTAGAAACAGGGGTTTTCCCAAACTTCCATTGCTCCTTTTCTGGCAAATTCTACTTGGTCTAAAACCAAAGATCCCTACTAATCTTGCTCACAAGATATCTAAAATAAGCGGTTTTTAACCGTCTTCCGAAAAGGAGGAGAATATCAATTCGACTGTTTTTTTTAAATGTTTGTTACCTCAGTACAATTGACTGGGTGAACCGATTCTTTTTTTTATTAGATAGCTGGTACTTCCCGTTTAGTCCCATTTTAATTTGGCCCAGTTCTGATGAGTTGTTCCAGTTCTAATTGCAGCATCTCTCGTGACATTCAATCTTAATTCATAAGCACTAAGACTCACCGTCGATGCAACTCGCTGGCTTGCGGGTACCTTCCCTCTCTCAATGCCTGCGAATCCGCAAACATCTCTTGTATAGTGTGTTCCATAGTTCTCAGTTCTTGTTCGATTTGTTCGGCCGCTTGTTTGGCCTCCGCCGGGTGCACGCCGCGCTCTACGCGGCGGATCTCACTCTCGATATGTCGTTCAACGTTGTCTAGCCCGCTTTCAGTTTGTTTTATGTCTCTGTGAAAATATTATTTATTTGTTTTGATAATGTTTTGATTAATTTTTTGTTGTGGTAGGACTCTTTTGCAGGGGTCCGCCTGGAGAAGTACCACACTTTTGCCAGTTATTCAATCACCAAGCAGTATTGTGTAAATACTACTGTGTTCCGGATTGAAGGGCAATGTTTCCAGTGAAATTACAGGGCACACAGAGATTTGACATCTTATATCTCGGAGTGACGAGCGTAGTGCATTGCCATCCAGGGTTTTGAACTGTTGAAGTTCAAAATTCTGAGTGGCTTTGTGCTGTTATGGGCAAGCGTGAAGAGCTATCAGGCGAGCGACTTCGCTCGTCTCGTCACCCAGTATCATAAAAAAATAATTGAAGTAACATTGTAGCTGGCAGCTAAGCTAAATCTAAGAAGAAGCAGTGCCGTAAATAGGGCTGTGCCAGCGGTGCCCAGGCACAGGGCGTTGACTCTGGAAGTGCGCAGAAATGACCACACCTGTGGCCCTAGTACGAGCACTTGCGAAAAAGTATTCGTTCCGTAAACGATAGTAAAATGTATGAAAAATTGAACAGCGCCTCTATCGGACGTAAAAGGAAACTGAATTTTTCATACATTTGCTATCGTTTACGTAACGATAACTTTTTCGCAAGTTCTCGTACTAACCGCACAGGACCATGTTTTGTTTTCAAGGGCGCAGTTATAGAAGCTCGCAAAGGGCGCATAAAAGGCTAGTTACGGCAAGAAGAACAGTATGTTATAATATAGGGTGTAATGGAAACGCTCCCAAAAATGAAGACTGATGATAGTTCTGGTGATTCACTTCACAAAAAATCACGGAATTTTTTGTGAAGTGAATTTATAAAAAAAAAATATGTTCGCAATGTAATGCAATCAAATTATCAATTGACGCTAGAGGTCAACGAACGACCTGCGCCACGTACACGCTTGTACGCTTTACATTGCTGGTTTGTAAAGTTCTCAACCACAAATACAATAATAATTATCAATATAAAAAACTAACTTCCTAAAAAATCACAGAACTGAACCAAATTAAAATGGGACCATAGGGGGAGCACCAGCTTTAAAAAAAAAACATCGGTTCACCCAGTCGAAAGTTCTGAGGTAACAAACATAAAAACTTATGTGGTCCCATTTCAGTTTGGTCCAGTTCTGACATTTTTATGAAGTCGGTTTTTTAAATTGATAATTTAAAAACAGCGCCATCTCTTGTAGAATATGTGAATTACTAGGTTTTATATTGATAATTATGAAACAGCGCGATCTCTTGGAGAATAGGTGAGTTACTACTTAAGTTTTCACTTCTGACGTGCAGTCCTATGACTGATGTGTTTTTTTGTTGTTAATGTAATTGTACCTGTGTAGTTTCTCAGCGAGCCGCTGCAGACGCTCCAGGCGTCTGATCTCGTCAGTCAGGTCTCGCTCCCTCTCTTGCTGAGCCATCATCAGCCGCGCCCACGCCTGCTCCAGCGCCTCGGGACGGAGCGTCGGCTCGATGTCGCATTCTCCTACTGATTCGAAGTATTTCTGAAAAAAAAAGTATAATAATTCCATGTTAACAATTTAAATTCATAAACAATTAGAAAATTTATTTACATTCAATAAATAAATAAATAATAGGTAACAACTAACTAAAATGACGAAGTGTACAAAAAATTGTTTTATAAACGGGTAGACCTAATTCCCAGGATACGGGTGTATTCCACACCTAGTTTGGGCGTTAGTGCGATATACGAGTGTAAATGTACCAATTTCTGAAATAAATAATTTTGAATTTGAATTTGAAAATAAAATTCTTGGAAACCTGCCGCGGTAGCGATTTTGACGGCGTATTTAATTTGTCAATATTTATTTTATGAGTTACTAGTGCTGTTGAACGCGACTTCGTACGCGTAGATTTTCATATAAACTTTCAACGCTTTTTTTCTCCCTTAATCTGGCCCTTGCGCAAAATAACATAGCCTATTCTTCAATCTGGTCATAGCTAAGCATATTCGTGAAAATCGCATTTAAATCCGTCCAGTGGTAATAGATGTGCGTGGACAAAGAAACAAACAAACAGACAAAAATTCCAAAAACTCTTAAGGTGTTCAGCTGCTTATTTTAAGATGCCCTGTGTTTTTTTTTTGTTTTTTCCCCTTAACAGTATATGAATACGTACCTCTAGTTCCCTGTAGTGGTGGAAGAGTTTCTGTTTCTCCCGCTGTCGCAGAGGTACCTCCTCGTTGCGGAACCTGGTGCTCTCACTGAGCAGCTTCTTCATTTCGATCAAAGTTGACGGGAAAGCACGGTCCTAAAATAAGTAAATAAGAAAATTTTAAGTACACAATATAAGAGTGGAGAATTAATTCAACATAGTTGTGGAGAGGAAAAATCTACGAGTCTCATTCCTCTCGCACTCCGCACAAATATAACCTGCCCTGCCGGGCTAGTATGAGAGCCGCGATAAAATGTTTCCCTCTCTTCTTGTTCTGCGAGAAAAAGACAGACGATATTTTGGCTTCGTCGCTAAGCATCCTGCTTGCAACTAGGTAATGTTTACCTGCTTGTAGCTAGTTAATGTTTACCTGCTTGTAGCTAGTTAATGTTTACCTGCTTGTAGCTAGTTAATGTTTACCTGCTTGTAGCTAGTTAATGTTTACCTGCTTGTAGCTAGGTAATGTTTACCTGCTTGTAGCTAGTTAATGTTTACCTGCTTGTAGCTAGTTAATGTTTACCTGCTTGTAGCTAGTTAATGTTTACCTGCTTGTAGCTAGTTAATGTTTACCTGCTTGTAGCTAGTTAATGTTTACCTGCTTGTAGCTAGTTAATGTTTACCTGTTTGCAGCTAGTTAATGTTTACCTGCTTGTAGCTATTTAATGTTTACCTGCTTGTAGCTAGTTAATGTTTACCTGCTTGTAGCTAGTTAATGTTTACCTGCTTGAAGCTAGTTAATGTTTACCTGCTTGTAGCTAGTTAATGTTTACCTGTTTGCAGCTAGTTAATGTTTACCTGCATGAGCGCGCACTTCTCCCCGAGCCAGGCGCGGTGCGCGGCGGCCTGCTCCGTGTAAGCAGCGGCGCGCCGCTGGGACTCCGCATCGAATAGCGGGTGCACCGCCGGGGGCTCCGGGAACGTCTCGTACAGCGACGAGATATACGTGATGAGGGACTTCTCGTCAGGCTCGTGGGTGTCCACATCTGGGGAGAGAACAAAACCTGGTTAAAGACATTATCGTTAAAACCGGATCTTCCGTGAGTCCCAGTAAGTGTGGCACGGTAGCATGTGCGCGTTGAAATCTGACAGCCCCAGTTCGTTCATCGGCTGTGCGATAATGATTTAATCGATGCCATTGTACAACAACGGTGAAGGAAAACATAATCAGGAAACCGGTATGTCCAATAACTTCAAAAGTTCAAAGACGTATGACATTCACCAGCATGGTGGATTAGGGCCCATCCTCTCTCTCTGAGAGAAGGCCTGTGATCCAGCAGTGTGAACATGATAGGCTGATAATGATGACGATGATGAGTAATTCTCGTATAATATAAACAAAATGGTGACTTGTTTTGTAGTAAGTAATCGATGATTCAATAATAATCAGATATTGTAATGTTCAAAATGTTCCAGCTAGAATAAAGTGTAAATAAGTGACAAAATGCGTAAATGAGTGAGTAGTGTTTTAGTGTAAATAAGGGATCTTCATAAATAAAATCTATTTAGAACTTTTCATCCCACAATCATCATCTAAGTATCACAAAAACATTCACACTAGCACACTAGTGTTGCTTTCTACTCGTCGCTAGATGGCGCCACGAGTCTTATATAAGGTTGTCAAATAATTTGTTACCATCTATAATTTTTCATTTCCAAAAATCGGGGTTAAATTTTGACTGTATTATATCACATTATGTTTTCTGCTCTATCCTAAGCCTAGTCACCCTTTTATTCTTTAAATTCCCAACAATCTTGACGAATGAGTAAGATATGAGAATATTTTATTATTTCCATGCAAAATTACTACTAACACTAAAGTCACAAAACCTCAAACTTTAAACTTCTGCACATATAATCACACCAATTACTGTAATTATACTTTATCTTGACAGTAAATGTTTGCAACGAGGTTGGGGCGTTTATTCGCGCCAAATTAACGCATAATGCGAGTGGTAATGATTAATCAGTTACCATTGTCCTAGGTCTTTGCCTTTTGGAAGGTCTAGACTGCATTGTTTATAAGCTAGGTCAAAACCTTCACACTTTAGTATAAAAATGCAGGCCTAAAGCCTTACCCTAGCTTTAAAATTTATGGTCGATTGCTACTAAAGCCGAACTGAGCGACGCTTAAGTCAAAATGTTTAAAATTTATAAGAAAAACGAACATGATTTCCGCTTTCTCAATATAACGAAAAACTTTTTATATTTAATTTCTGGCATTTTAGTTTTTTTTTTTCTAACTTTTTAGTTTCTGTATAATATAATGAGACTTGGACCGAATAAAACATAAGCAAAATGAGTAGACAATATTTTGTAATAATTGAAATCGATTGCGTGCGCCATCGTAGACCGCATCATCGCTTAACATCAGGCGAGTTGGCGGTCAAACACAAGCCTAACACAATAAATAAAAAACATGTAAAAAAAAAGCTATAATGTTAATATGTTATACCATACGTGGCAAAAAAGCTGACGGGTCGGTTTTCGAAAAAAAATACAATATATCTATAGCCACATCACAATTAGTATAGTCACTAAGTAGTTCTAACTACTAATCAATCGCCATACATGTATGTATGACTGTGTGGTGACGTCACACGCGTCAAAACAATAGATCATAAAGATCATGATACTTGCCGACAACCTGTTCTACCTATTGTAATTGTTGTACTGTTTGGCACCCATTTTAAAATGATTGGTGATGATTTGCGGCTTACATTATCATTCAACCATGATACGCCTAGCCTTACCCTTTCTCTGCTATACTAGCTCTAAGTTTTTAAAGTTGACAGCTGCGACAGGTTGAAATGAACCGAGGAGGCCATCTTCAACTACTTCAACTCTTATTTAATGGCCTCTCTTGTGGAGCGGAGCCAACACAATTTCGCCAATGCAACGTATTGGGATAAACCATCAAACAAGAGGCCATCTTTAATCCACTATCTTGGATTTTCGTCATCAGAAAGTCCTTGAAGACCTCTATGACATTTGATGGAACCATACCCTACCCATCTGTCGCGGTTAAAAATTTATAAGCGTTTGAATTTTGTAAAAAAAAAACATTTTTTCAAAATTCAAAACATTTATTTTTCTGCATGGGAGCGCAGTTTTTTTCCCAACCAATCAGAATGAAAACCGTAAAATCTGATTACTATTGCTAGATTGTTGAACTTTAGATTGTAGCTAATACCAAATAGACAGTCTATAACTTGGACCGAGTATAATCTATGCTATAGTCTGTCAATTCCTCGCCGTCAAGAGTCACGCATGAAAACCCGTTTTTTGGCACACCCTTTCTGGCCATGGCAAGTCTGATTCCCTCACTCCCGGCGACAGCCCAAGCTAAGGTTCGTACCTTAGAGTTGCACTTGCGGTAGTCGCCCAAAAACAAGTTAGGCTCAACCCTATCTGCGTTTGCCAACCTAGTGACGCTTGTGGAGGCCATCTGAGGCCAACAGAAATAGTAATTTAAAAGGGCTAATTATTATCCTCGTGGAATTGGTATGGACAACCTGTTTTTCTGCTGGAACATTTTAGAGCCCCTGTTTTTTTGTATAGGTATATACTTAAAAGAATTTAGGCTATATTTATCTTTATACAGGAGTCTGCTTTGCAATTATTGAAATACGTAATACGATTTTGAATAAAATCTCAACACTAACTTTACTTGTTCAAGGATTGTCGTTCCCACTGCGCGTACGCATTGCCTAGGTAACTACTAACAGTTATACGGTTTTATTGGGCGTGACGGCAGTCGGAAAGAGACGGCTTGTGTGATGGGAGAGAAGCCATAAAACATTGCGAGCAAGTAGTTAATTTTTCAAGTAACTTTAGAAGAGGCAATTCTCACCGTACATCGTACTTCTTTCTTCTGTATTTTTTTATATAACCTGCCTGGTGATAGGTTCGTATATATATTTTTCTATTTTGATGATTGATTTAAGGTATCTTAAGGTTCCTTCATAAAACGGCTATATGGTTTATTGTTTCGCCGTGTTCATCAGGTTTTACTAGTTTTTTGCGAAAACTGATTTTTATTACCTTCGGGATCCAGAAGTCGAGTAACGCCATACTCCTTCTCGACCACATGGAAGGCTGTCTCCAGACGCTCGCGGACATGTCTTGACCTGGAATACACAATATCTAAGGTTAGATAAAGAATATATAATGGGTTGTTCGAGGCAATCAAGCTTTTGGATTTTAAGGTGACCGAAAAAATAATATTGCTGCATATGGTTTCCTAGAAGAGGGAAGATGTTTGGTCACATAAGAAATTAATAAAAACCATCATTGAGGTAAAGGTAGAAGGAAAGAGAAGACTGGGAAGACCAAGAAGAGTATTCGTAGATCAAATAAAAGAGAAGGCATGTCATGGCATGGCAATGTCATGTCGTACAGGGAGGTGAAAACGCTGGCAGAAGACCGTCAAGCCTGGAAATTACTCCACCGACAAGAGCTACGCTCTTATATGTTGAATGAATGGTTTCCTCCTCAGACCATAAATATAGTTTGAATTTGCCTTAAACTCAACCTAGTACCGAAAAAAGTCTGCCTAAAACTGTATGGGGCGAGGTAAACACGTATTGCACGCACTGACGTATTGTTACTAGTTCCACAAACGCACACTTCAATATTGAGCGGCACACAACTGCAAACGAGACGATCAAATGGACGACCAATTGTAAGTGCTAAAGGGGAAACTGTAGGTATAACACTTCCATTTATTTTTTCTGATCCTCACGACGTTTTCCTTTACCTAGCTCAATCTTGTTTGAGAACCCTGCGGTTTGGAATATTAACGCGCCATCAACTGATCTATCATCACAAACTTGTATGCTGAAAATGTGTTAAAGCCCAGGCATAAATATTAGACACTCTTACCTGATATTACGCCAGTCTATCAGATCAGGACGGTTCCTATGTATGAGCGCGTTGAAGGCCAGTCCATCCCTCCAGGAGGACGTGAAGTCAGCTACTCTGACGCCAGGGTACTTCGCGGTGGAATGCCGAGCCCATCTGAGGAGCGCTTCCCTAGCAGTCACGTTCGGTTCTTGGCCGACTACGATGTCTGATATCTGTGAAAGAAAGAAATAGTGTTAGTTGAAAAGATTCATCAACATTTTGGAATTTTACCACGGTAGAATGTTCAAGACGTACAATGCCTAAAAGAACAAAGAAATTAAACGTCATAGAGTATACTTTGACGTATATATTTTTTTTTTTATGTACGGAATAACGAAACAAACAAATTAACATTCTAGCTAATTGGGAACCCTCTGGATTGATTTTGAATAAATACGCTGTTTTTTTTTTGTGCTTAGTAGCAAAAGCTTTATTTTAACCCATTATTTGTATAGTGGGAATATACCTTTTACGACATTATCACTCAATTGTACCTTGAAACTGAAAAAACGAAAAGAAAACCTGTTTTCACAAGGATTTTAATAGAGCAAATTTTCCATCTTTTTCCCTGTGATGTAAAAAGTTTAGGAGGCATAGCAGGAATAGATTCGATTAGTTGGCCTACAAACTTTTTTGATTGAATACAGACTTTTTCACTCAGGTTAATTTACGTAGCATATCGTTATAAATGATTTAACAAATCCAAAAGCAATTCATTAATCACCAGAACGAAACAATTTCCAAGCTCAAAACTCCCAACAAGGTGTGAAACCTTTCATTTCTAAACTCTTAAATGCTGCTCTCTTGATGTTATCTATTATTTTGACATGGCCTGAGAAAGAGCCAATTAAGCCATCATCGACAATAGGGTTTAAGACACAGGCTTTCGGAGATACCATCTCAGCATCGCTGCTTGAAAGTAATCATAAAATGCTTGTAGCTAAGTTCTCGTGGAGTAAAATAGAAAACGATTTTGTAAGTGGAAGACTGACTTTTACTAGTATTATTGTTACAAAATTCAGAGTGTTTTTAAGAATTGTGAATTAACTCAATGCCCATCGAAATTTGGAAAGTATACCTTTTTATTATCACCAAATAATTCTCGCATTTAAAAAACTAAAAAACACGCAAATCCTGAAGATTATGGTAAGGACAATGGGACAACTATTTAAATTATTGCATTGTCATCGGTCCTTGATAAGTGTCCAAAGTTTCAAATCTATCCGTCGTTTTTAATAAGGTGAAAATCACGTTCAAAGATTCCGTTACATAGATACATACCAAGCTAATAAAAGCGTGTTAAAAAAGGTTTCAATTCGACTGTTCATTGTACAGCGAATTTGGTGTACTTTTTAATCAATAGGTTATATCTCAAGGGGAAGAGAATAGTATTCCACATCTAGGGGTGGGAAATTATGAAATGAATCCCGTTTCTTACCCTTACTACCCGTTACTACCCGTGAAATCCGTTGTTATTTTTTGTAATAATTTGAAAATAAATTTTTATTTAATCACACCAGTTAGGTTAGGACATTTTTGATCGCTGATCCGATACCCTTAAGTTTAAATATCTTTGACGGTGCATCAATTGATATAGCGAAAGTGTATCTGATATACAGTTGACTGGCCCATTTCCAGGGCCACTAATAGAATTCTAAATACTCGAGTATGAGGAAATGAACGTAGCCGTGTAGGCAGATTTAACTGCACTCAATGTCTAGACAAAATGTAGATCTCAGATCAGACGAACGAGGGATATGGTACGGTGGCGGAGCTCGTGTACACGCATCCGGCCTAAAAATTGTTACAATCTAGGTGTCTTCAAATCTCAAGTGAATCAGTTTCTTCTAGGCAAGCGTGCTCCATCGCAGACCGCATCGTCGCTTAACATCAGGCTAGTTAGTGGTCAAATGCAAGCCTATCAATGAATATTAAAAAAAAACGGCCCTAAGCCGGATTTAAGTGATTGACAAGAGTGGTCTTGTGCATTTATTTACCAGTGCGAAGTATTAAAATATTTTCGGGTTTAATTTGATATCGCAAATTAAGTCATAGTCAGTCAAGCTAACTAAGTCACGGTCAAGTCAAATACTCATGCCCCAGTAACCGTCAGTTCGCGAGTCTGACTCGCACTTGGCCGGTTTTTTTCACGTTGCCGCCAAAACTTCCAGCAAGAAGTTTGAGGACGTCAGTAATTTTCAAGAGATGGACATATTTTTTACAGTGCACTGACCTCTCAATGCCAATCGATCGGTAACGCCGGGTGTATTGGCTTGTATACTAATACCTACTAGAAGCCATTATGTGCTACTGTTTACTGAAATATAAGCTTGGCACGGGACAGTCATTACTGTTAATGGAAATCTCTTCTCTCGTCAGTTTTTCCAAACACGAAACAGTATGAAATGAAACAATAAAAGTGTTAAAGCAAAAGAAGTGAAGTGGTAAAGTGTGTGTGTGTGTTAAGTGTGTGTAAAAGTGTTATATTGTGTAATATTTAATATGTGTACTATTGTTGTTTCTATATGAATAAATAAATAAATGGAAATTCTTGTTACCAAAGATAACAATAGACAGTTTTTTTTTTCATTTGTAATTATTTTATGATTCATGATTATTATTTGTTAATTTGGCTTAGTAAATAATAGAATCAAAATATTCGTATACTGAAGAAATGTGGAATGAGCTACCTTCCACGGTGTTTCCAAAAGGCGATTTAATAGAACGTATTTGTGATAGCAATCTGACAAGACTAAAATTTTCTGCGTTTATTTTCAATCCAATATGAGAGAAAAGGATAGCAACCATATTAGAGCTGTCAAAAGTTTAGTTTTGTAAATGGTACGATAGAATTGACTACAACTAGTAATATAATCTATCACAGGTTTATAGTAGTTATTATCTTTGACATTGACATTGATTGACTTTCTATATTATTTTTTTTTGGTTGCATATGTTGTTGCCAAAAACAAAAGACGATGTGGCTAATATAAAAATAAAACAACTTATACAAACTTTTTCAGAATCCAAAAATATATTCGTACTAGCAGACTTCACAGCAGATTCCACTGCTGGTAAGTCGCCCTACACTCACGTGGGCAGAGCCCTAAGCCCACATGACAAGTTGAAGCGAAAGTGGGTCCACCACATATCCACTAGCTGTCATGGACTGATTCCGTCGGTCGCGTCATTGCTTGCACTAATCACACTTTCATGTTCGAAAATCGCTTAACAAGTTTATTTTACATATCGTACCAAATGCCCACTCTATTTAATGTCACTTCGACCGAGTTGGACAACAAAACTCGACAATTATGTTGAAACTATTTCGAAAGTCATGGCGGAAAAATTAAAAAAAATGTCTTACACAAAGAAAATGTGGAAGACCGCATTGCAAAACTTGTAAAAAACTGAAACATGGAATTTGCCCAAGAGAATGTAATACTCCTACGGGAATTTGCAGAAGAAAATAGATCATAAACAATGGTTTTTTATACCCTGTATATATCTCCCTCTATATCATATACCCTGTGTTAATGTGATGTGCCATGAATCAGTGTCGCCTTTTCGTGCCCGCCTGACCGTCCGAAAAATGGCTATGCAGAGGGCCATGGAATGGAATTAAAACATCCAGATCTAAATTTGCAATAGAAAGGCCCGTAACTTTTCTAAAGGTCTACAACAGGCTTGCATCGTACGGATCGGACGGTTTGCATCATGTCTAAATTAATACTACTTACTAAGCTGTGATAATGTGTAAGTAGTTCGTAAGAATTCGGTACATTGGCCGGCCCTAGCGTTAACTTTTAGCCAGCCCAAAGGCCTATAACGTAGCCTGCAGGTTTTATTAAATAACCCTTTAAAATCGGAAGCCCTGCTAAAAACCTTGCTTATACTACAAATAAGTCTACATCGTCCATTTGACTGACCTTCAACATGGATGAAGCATAGCTCAGGAATGTCTTGAAAAATTATGTTGTGCTTAGTTATTTACGCACCATTCGAGATAAAGATTTATGGTTCATTTAAGGTAGAAGACTGTTTAAGAATTTTCGGTCAGAAAACCTGTACAATGAAAGGAGGGAAGGAAATAAATTAAAACATTTGTCAAGCTGACGTAACCTTGTTATGACAGCATGGAAAAATATGGTTATTGTATTGTGATAATCCACGCTAAATGCAGTTCCGTTTTAAAGTTCAAATATAATTTTACTATTTATATGTACAACACTTGTATTTCATAATATTTTTACAAGTAGAAAACCAGTGATCTGTGTTACAAGTAAATGCAATTCGCCAGACGTATTACAAAGACATGTCGTGAAATGCCGTCAGCTGTCATTTCAATCAAGCTGCAGTTAAAGGATTATAACAATGCATACTTTTTACAAGCTTTTATTCAACTTGCCTCGTTAGAATGGGTTGAATCTTGCAACTGAAGAAGTAACTCATAAGTATTCTTTTATATATACCACAGAAAAAATAGTAGTTACTAAACTAAGCTTTGTTACAGACGTGACGTCTTCCAGACAACAAAGTTAAAACATTTAACAGGACACAATGATTTCAATACAAAACTCTATTCAAAGCAAAGCTAGATAAATTCAATGCAATCAAACTTTATAGCACACAATAGTCGTATTGAATTTGTCTACAATTGATTCTCGAAAGTACAACCAACCCACCTAGAGATGGCCAAATGATGGAACTAAAAAGTCCCATGGGAGGATGTAGATTTTTGTTTGCAGAATGCGTTGGTGGCTCTGGGACTCAACTATACGGATAATGTTGGTCATGTATGTGTCAAGTTGCGCAAACTCTCCTTGAATGGACGTAGTGGTGACTCGTAATCAGGTGAAATGACCTTAACTGTAGTTAAACGAGCCATTAGTCGTTGATCGCGCGAAATGTTGGGGCAATCAGCTTCATTCATGAAGCATATGCATTGAATGAAATGAAGCGATTTGTTTTGTCGTCGAGTTAGGTTCCAAAATGTACATACACTTTGCAATATGTGCATCGTGAAAGTCGCGGGCATCCAGTGGATGCAGATGGCAGGATGTCGTTCAGTGTGGAGGTTAAAGGGGGAGACCTATGTTCAGCAGTGGGCGTCTTCTGGCTGATGATGATGAATATGTGCACAAGGTTAAAAATTATCATTTCTCGTTGTCCATTTCATCGGGTTCTTTAAAAGGGCTGTGAATAGTATTTTAAGGTCGGCAACGTATCTGTGATGCCGCTAGTGTTACAGGAAGGCGACGGTGATCGCTTACCATCAGACGGTTAGCTTGTTTGCCTAAGGCATAAAAAATAGTTTGTGCACTTTCTACATTTTCCGTTGTAGGCACTACGGAAAATATGCACTTTTCTATCTTTGAGAAGTGTTCATATTGAGAAGTGCCCTTTTTAATGAGTTTCTCATTTCGACTGTTTTTTTTATGTTTGTTACCTCAGAACTTTCGGCTGGGTGAACCGATTTTGATGATTATTTTTTTATTTGAAAGCTGGTGCTTCCCGTTTCTATTTCAATTTGGTCCAGTTTTGATATTTTCTATGAAGTCGGTTTTTTATGTAGATAATTATTAAAATGCACGTTGTGGGAAGTGCTCCAACTGAGAAATACTCATTTTGAACCTTGCGCACATTTTGGCTCTAGACAACTTAGCTATTTAGCCAGTGCAAGTATAATATAATTTTTGAAGTGGTTGATTGTTTCAAGCTTTATTAGATTGGTTTGATGACCAATATGACCATAGACAAAATATGGCTATTACAAAGAAATGGCTCCTCACAAAATATATAGTAACTCAATAAAATATCTGCATTTAAAACTTGGCATGCGTAGGCGTACTTCATGATGTCATGCGGCGTCATGTCAGGGCCTTCACTTGACTTGTTTTTACTGCCAACACTACTACCTCATTCACAGACCTTACCCAGTATAGACCCCGTAAGTTCACCAACTTTGCATTTTTTTCTTTATTCAGTTATAGGCTTGCGTTTGACCGCCAACTCGCCTGATGTTAAGCGCGATGCGGTCTACGATGATGCACACTTGCCCAAAAGAAACCGATTCACTCGAGATTTGGAAACACCCAGATTGTAACCATCGGGGAACACCCATTCCGGCAGC
Source organism: Agriopis leucophaearia (assembly GCA_949125355.1). Classification (NCBI taxonomy): domain Eukaryota; kingdom Metazoa; phylum Arthropoda; class Insecta; order Lepidoptera; family Geometridae; genus Agriopis; species Agriopis leucophaearia. The sequence goes on along the minus strand of OX421284.1, from coordinate 9,334,192 downwards.
GCATTCCACAGACTAGCAGTTCGCACAATAAAAACGGAAGTGAGTGAGTGGAGTTGCATGTCTATGCTGTTGGATCAATGCTCCAACTAGCATGGCTCATAATTCAGTTCCGATTCCGTCGTCTTTAAAGAGAAGCAGAGCACGTTTAACATCAATAAAATAAATATATTATATAAGCTTTTAAGCATCCGTCATATTAAATTGAGTGCAACGTAATTTAATATTTCAACTTTGGGAGTCCACCATATTAGATTTAAATGACGTCAAGCTAAATGACTTAGCTAACCATGCTTTTAGGTTGCAAAGATAATAAGGGTTGCGAGGTCTCAGTTAGGGATGGACATTGCCAAGAGGCCGAATTGTGGTGGAGAAAATCACACGTGAGAATTTTTCTCTTTTCTGTGGGGCAAAAGGTTGAAAGTTTACATGAAAGTCGCGAGCAATAGCTAGTATATTTCTTATACAAAAATATTCACTAATAAAGTTATAATGCTAAACGAATTAGCATATCTCGAAAGCTGTGCTAAACAGTCTGACCTAAAGGATCCCGTTGAAGTATTTTCTTCCAATTTTTATCAACGCCATAAAAACGGTGTCAATATCGGTTACACCGTTATTTTATTGCTATTCTAATCAATTTTATTGTGATCTTAAATAATAAACTATAACAATAAACAGGATTGTTAACAATAATTGTTCAAGTTGGATTTGTTTCGCAGATTATGTTTAAGACTGCGTTTTGGATTCGACATACACAAACTTGTGACCATCATCTTTATAAGCCACTGATTTTGATCTTCAGGTTTTTATATGTAGTTTATGCGCTACTTAAGACCGCGTTCACGTAATTTTGCAAACTGCACCTATTCGGGCCCGCGTTTAGAGTTGGGCGTATTAAGGCCTCAGGGGCCTTAAGGCTACCTATTCTTAACCAAAAAGGAGGGGGTTCTCAATTCGGCTGTTTTTTTAAAGTATTTGTTACCTATTATTAACTTTCAACTGGGTGAAACGATTTTGATGATTCTTTTTTTATTTGAAAGCTGGTGCTTCCCATTTCAATTTGGTCCAGTTCTGTCATTTTTATGAAGTCGGTTTTTTATATTGATAATTATAAGCGATTCTGTTTTTCAGCACTGAGCTGTTTTCGCGCTTTCGAGCCCGCGTTAAGAGGTAGCCGTAAGGCCCCAGATTCTAGTACAACAAAAAATAAAAATATGTATTTTTTTATTCTGACAAAATAAGACTTGGATCAAGAAATTCTTAGGCTAAATAAGACTTGGATCAAGAAATTCTTAGGCTATATAAGAGTCGAACGTAACTTGGGAAGACAGATTTCGCATTTTTATTTTTGGTTGGACGAATTGAAACTTGGATCAAACACTCTTGAGCAAAATGAGAGATGTATAATTTGGGCAAACGGAGATTCTGCCTTTTTTGGTTGGAAGAAATAAGACTTTGACCAAAAAGTTACTAAGTAAACAGCTTAAGATATGATTAATAATGACCAGCGGCGCCCCGCGGTTTTACCTGCTATATTATACTACAGGAAACCGTGTATTTTTCGGAATACAATCTAAAAGTCTATTTTAATCCTGGGTTAAGCTACCTCGTTATGCAGTTGAGTAGGAACGAACGTACCTAATACACAAACATTTATAATATCTGCGTGATTATGCTGTCAAAGAGATCACATTGCAAACCAAATTGAAATAATAGTGATTCAGATTTGACTCTAATAGCCAATATAAAACAATATCCAAGGCATTTAGAGCCATCATGTCTGAACGTACAGTACCAACTTATCTGTGAACTTGAATAACTTAGCTACATACGAAGTTTATAGACAAAACCGACAGCCATCCTAAGAAAGCTCTTAGTTCTATCATTTGTCTAACTCTACATATAATTTGGTTGGGTCGTAGCTGAATGGCTACAAATGAAATGGTGAAGTCATGCTTCAGGTCATGACCAAGTTATATTTGCAGTTTATAAACAGTAGAGTTCATAAATTTATGGAGAGTTAAGCAAAAATAGTTGGAATCGGATGTAGAGTTAAGTTTGTCAGCGCGGTTTGCGGTTTCGACAAAGAATACAGTGCTGAACTAAAGTGTGACAGTGTTTTCTAGGAGCGCATTTTTATGACGATAAACCCCTGTAGTTATCCAGGATAAAAAATCCTGTAGTACTTTTTATCCTGGTTAAAAGTATCCCACTGCTTTATCAGTTTTTCCTCGTTTTCCGAGATCAATAGTAGCCTATGCCCGTTATAATGTACAATCTAGGGTATAAGCTACCTCCATATTAAATTCCATCCATATTAGTTTAGCTGTTACATAATTGAGCGGAAAAACACTGTTAAACAAACTTTATAAGTATTCTTTGCTAAATATCATTAAAATGATATTCAAGAGAAATCAAACTGATAACCTGCATAATATTCTATTTAGATTATATGTAATACAAGCATATCTTTGATCGGTCGAATATTCGTTTAAACTTAAAAGCCTAGTCATATTTTTTGACGAAAAAAGCAACGAATACTGGATGTTTTGCCACCTGATTCTAAAAAATAGAAAGTTTTATAAAAATATAATGAATAGATTCACTTTCTCGTTAAACAATAAACACTCGCAAGTATAAATAACTTAATAATCATCAATATAATAAACCGACTTCATAAAAATGGCACAACTGAACCAAATGAAATGGGACCACGCTTTCAAATAAAAAAAGAATCATCAACATCGGTTCAACCAGACGAAAGTTCTGAGGTAACAAACAAAAAATAAAATAAAAACAGTCGAATTGAGTACCTCCTCTTTTTTGGAAGTCGGTTCAAAACTTGATAAAAAAACAAATGTTGTTGTCATCAACTGTACAGTAAATTCTTAGTCTGTGGTCTGGTAAAAGACAGTCTGTGAAATATGGTCCAAAGATTTGTGGGAATTGTTTTTTATGTTCGACTTGATGGAGCATTCCTATTGTTATGTACGAAATTACTATAACGTCTAAACTTTTTATACTGCTTTTAGTCAGCTAGAAGAAACGTTTGCGTTTTTATACAGCCTTTTGGCCGGATAGAAGATTTTATCGTAGAAGTGATGATTTAATCGCGGTTTTTAGTATGTTGTGATTGAATTCTTGTCAGGTAATTAAAATTGAGATGACTCATAAATCTTGTATGAGATGGCAATGAGTGTTTTGTAAACGATATTAAGAATATCTAAATAGATCTAAAGAATAGAAAAGGAATACCTGAGAGTCAATTTGACGTTCTAGTATAGCCAAGTGGCGGTCAAAAACAAATATATCGTAAAAATATATATAATACGTTTGTTTTAACTTTTTAAACTTTAGGTTACAAAATGCATCGGGATCTCGTTGAAAATACATATGAAGATAATGAAAAGCATCGGGAACTCGTTGAAAATAGATATGTACATAATGAAAAGTATCGGCCACTATTTGAAAATAGTCTTATAGATAATTAAAAGTATCGGGAACTCTAATTTATAGGTAAACTGTGGAGAGACTCGTCTTTGTGATAAGTAAAAAAATAATATGTAATTAATAATTACATATTATTTTTTTATAATATATATATATTAATAATAATTAATATAAAAATATGTAATTCATAGTTACAAACATTTCGCTAGTACTAAACAAAGGCAACGCACTGACAATGGCCTGAGTATTGTAGGTGTTCATCGACGGCGGTGGTCACTTACGATCAGACCCATCGCTTGTTTGTGATTTATTATACATACTATATAATACTGCAGATTTATGTCAAGCAATCCAAAAAGTTTAATAATTTTTAAGCAACCAATTGAAATGACCAACATTAAGTGATGTTACTTCAAAATCCTCTCCATCCTACTCAATGAACTGTAAAAAGTACTATATAATACTGCAGATTTATGTCAAGCAATCCAAAAAGTTTAATAATTTTTAAGCAACCAATTTAAATGACCAACATTAAGTGAGGTTACTTCAAAATCCTCTCCATCCTACTCAATGAACTGTAAAAAGTACGTTCACATTTTTCCTTCAAATGTTTCTCCAACTAAGGCATATTCAGATTGTGAACATAGCTGTCAAGTTTCCTTTAAAGGGGTTTCGGATGAACAGTCAAGAGGCTAAATGCCCGAGATTTCATCAAGGGAGGAGCTAAAGCCATTTGGTATTTAGAGTAGAGTTTTTATTGTAGAATTCTACTCTGACATGGGAACTGGGGTCAGCGCCTTCAAAAGTTTATCTTATTCCTTGAGAATTAAGTCTATGGAAACTATATAATTTGACCACAAGGCAGATTCGCCAGATATTTTCGATTCTCTTATGATTGATTTTATCTTTTTTCTTGCTGATCAAATGGAGTAATTCTATTAATTCCAATTTTGTTTCCACTTTTGGCAAACCTAAATAAGTTTAGAAGCTAGGTGAATGTTCGGAGGTAGTGTCCAAACGCCTCCGTCTTTTCTGATTTATAGATCTAGTTTTTTCCTCCATCTTCATTAATCTCTACCATCCATTAGTTAGAGCTATCAGAAGAAGCCAAGCCTTTTCCTGTCTGTTGCCGTTAAGGAGACGTTCATCAGGTCGTAGACATTGAAAGGCCTTTAATTGTTATCATTTGAGAACAGTTCGTCTTCATGGACCTTCTTTGTATTAAGTAATGTAAAATTATCAATTACCATCTTTTTCAATAAAATAAAAAACTAAATCTAAATTCTAAGTGACATAAAAGCGAAGTAACTCTATCTCTCTGTCCGTTCATTCACTTATCACGACATTCACGACTAAAGAGCTAGGCCGATCTTAAAGAAACGTTGTTTGATCATCTGCTCTTTCCTAATTGATAAAGGGAAGTGAGCAATTTCCTCAGTTCTCGTTCCCATCGATTCGAAATTTGGTACCCTGGTACTCAATTATATTGCAAGAATATGGTAACCTTGACCTGCTGATGCCGCATCTTCTATATTCTTAGTACTGATAAAAGACAACATCACGCCCAGGCTTCATTTGGTAATGAACAGAAATTTGTCATCTATTCGCACTTGGCCATTATTCATTTTTTGTTTAGAGTGTGTACTATAATCAAGGCAAGTTTGATGACTAGAGAAAATACAAGAATACGTTAAATATGTTTGTCACGTTACATATGTTATGAGGACTCCCCTTTAGTTTATACTTTTTGACTTTATTATTATTTCTTAATAATCCACCGTGACATTACATTTTCTGAGAAATTTTTTAATGGCTATCTATTACGGTTCAAAAGATACAGCCGGTAAAATACGTAGAGCGATTCTACATTAAAAAAAATAACAGACGGACGGACAGGCAGCGTAGGCTTAGTAATAGCCTCTCGTTTATACCCTTTGGGAATCCAGAACCCTAAAAAACGTATATATAATCCGATTCAATAGTGCCATGTTATCGTTTATAGCATAAAATAACAGTAAGCTACCCAGGTACCCAGCGCGGCAGACGGGACGATGGCTATCTCCGCTTCACGAGCGCACGAACGGTGAAAATCCACGATTCTGATATTTCGTTCTCCATTATGGCTGTATGGTGGGTATTAAAACTGGAGCAGAATGTAAGTGTATTATTACTCGTGATTAGAGAGGCTGGGCTTTGATTGATGACGAGGATTTAATGCTTTCAATATCTGCGCAGAGTAAATGCTCTATCAAATACGAGTACATGTTTAAGGTAAATTTTTCTAAAATCATTTTTATTCCCATTGTACATTTCACTATCATTTTTCTACTAAAGTTATATGATTATTTCCGGGATATTTACCGTGGTAAGATTGTGGAAGGAGCTCCCGATATTTCGGTACAGTTACATGCACATTGTTCACGGGAAGACAACATCCCGTCCCGTGTCTTCCCGTGAACATGGTGCATGTAACTGCGCCGAAATATCGGAAGCTCCTTCCACAACCTTACCACGGTAAATATCCCGTAAATAGTCATATAACTTTAGTGAACAACCGTGATAGTTTAAAACAGTGTTTCATGTTCCTACTGCTGGGATTCAGGCCATCTCTCAGAGAGAGAGGATGGGCCCTAATCCACCATGCTGGCCCAGTGCATTTTGGTGACTGTCTTTGAATTTTTGAGGTTCTTGACATGCCGATTTCCTCACGATGTTTTTCCTTCACCGTTTTTGAGTGATGGCATGAGCGAAACTGCACATTATATATTTAGACACCAAATACAGTGAAGTTGGATAACTATTCAATGACCAAATACGACATTGGTGCAGGGCCAAGCCGGGTTCCGACAGATAGTGGAGCGCACATGGTAAAGCTCGTCTACCATCGCTCTACGGAGTACATCGCGCTATTGTACATTTAAGCACGGGGAAAATGTGTTTCTCATATTGGAATAACAACCTGGAAAAATTACAGCAGACGCCAAACACCTAACCTGTGTTAGGAGTACCTACTTGAGAGCATGTTTCTGTTCCAGGCTAAGCGTGTTTACCATCTTCTGCAACATCGTTAGGTGAGCTGAGGTCAAACAAACCATGAAAAAAAACTCTCTCTCTCTCGTCTTTTCTCTCTCTTTCTCTCGTCTAGTCTAGTTTATATATACCTAAGTTTTTATGCAAATATAGGTTGTTACTGGTCATATCCGTTATATTGACGGTGTTGTATAAGTGATGTCATCCTGGCTTACAGAATTATGTTATTTATTGACTATAGTTTCCGCCATAGACCTAAACTTTTTTTTGCTACGCATCCTGCCTAAATCTATGGTTTCCGCTAATCTAGTTTTTACGGAATGAGAACCGTTTACATCAAATTACTTGTTTAATTTATTATCACGTTCAATAGTACGATTAATTATAATTGTTGTGAATATAATATTGTAGTTTTTTCAAGGCAAATTTATGAAGAACTTAAATACAATTATTTTGTAAAACACTGTTTTAAACTATCACGGTTCTTCACACAACCTTACCACGGTAAATATCCCGTATATATAATCATATAATTGTGCAATGTTTTGTTATATATTATATAATAAGCTAAGTGAACTTGTATTTTTCTTGTCGAATACTATAGAGAAATGTCAAATGATCACCCTTGACTGTAGTCCCTTACCCTTATAATTCGATGTTTTGACATTTATCTGCAGAAATAAGCAAGAAAAAATCACATTCCCTTAGCTTATCACTTCACTTGCGCGTTAACTTAGCTTGCAGAATAGACCGGTTGCAATGACTGTTTCAATTTACTTACATTAATGGAGTCATGGGTAGATCACAAAGCAAAGAATTGGGATGATCATAAATTCAGCGAGGACAACAAATTCGAGAACAATCTGATTGCAGTAAATAACGTCCCACCGTTTCTGTCCCGTTACTGGCCCAGTATGCAACCAGCTTTATAAGGCTTGGATGGATGATACAGATTTTGTTTAAAACAGCATAAAACTGGACTACTATACCACTATCTTTCTCTGCCTTTTTCTTTCTATCTGTCACATATATTTTGCCATCTGAAAGCTTTTGATGCAGCTTGTTTATAAGTAGATCATTATAATATCAGTCTAAAAGTAATACGTCTAAGATAATACTACTTATATTCATGTTTCAGTTGTTGACCTCAGGCTGTATCTCATGAACCGTGATAGACAGTAGAAATTTTCACACACGATGTCATGTAAAAAACAGAATAAAATAAATATTTAACGGGCTCCCCATACAACAAACGTGATTTTTTTGCTCGATATTGATAACGGCAACAGGTAGACGCTTGAAATATTCATAGAATATTTAGTTATAGATAGATAGAAACTCTTTATGCTTTAAAATAAAATAAATTATAATACCCTTAGTAAAATATTGGATCTTGTCTCATTATTTTATTTTATTTTATTTGTACAACAGATAAAAATAATTGGTAATGTTGGCTTCGCTGTAATCATAGCAAGCATTTAAACTAGAATAAAAAATAAAATTATCATCTTGAGTAAGATGGATGCTCTATGTATGCAGTTTTGAAAAGTTCTATTAGAATTATCTTTCCGATCCTAGCAGTCCCATGCTGTGCTTTTTACTAGCCGTTACTGCATATTTTTTTCACACAATCTTTAATCCAATATTTAAGTCCAATATTTTATTATCCAGTTATTCAGCATCGTCATCACTAAACAATTTAATCGAGTCATCTTCACATTTGCTTACATCTCGAACTGCATCTTCAGCCTCAATATTGTCACCATATTGAGACAATATGAGGTCATTCGTAACAGTAAATGAGTGTTAATGTAATGGATTTGAATTTTAGATTTGGAGTGCCGTTAATCCTTTCTTTGATTGTTGGGATCCTGGCTTAACATGTTTTTTGTTATGTTTTATAGTTTGCTAATGTCGAACCTGCTTTATGATGTGGTTTACCTTTGACTAAGTCTAAGTTTTTTTTATTTTTTCCTTAAATTTTTGCCTGTTACGTAAATTTTTGATTCAGCTGATTCTGTTTCTGATTCTGTTTTCTGCTGATAGAATATGCATATATTGGTACTATATTTCAGTTTAAAATAAAAAGGCTAAGTTTTATCTAGTTTACTGATTATTACAAACCCACTTGGAAACACGTTGAAATTAAATATTTTTAATGGATTTTATCACGTGTATTTAACATTATATATATGGTGTTAATATTTATTTAAGTATGTATTAAAAATATATATGTATATCAGACTGTGGCAGCCATATTACAAGCTTTGCTTAATTTGGGGTCAGATGACCGTGTGTGCAAAAAAATGTCGTGAATTTATTTTAATTTATTGAAAAACCACACCGTTTTATCCAATGTGTGTGTGTATACGCAAAGTGTTTATGTAATAATTGCGAAAACCTAAGAAATAATTATTTCCACTTAGTAACAGTTTGGCTAAGCTTATCTTAATGTGCCTCAACGCCTACAGGTCTTCGATTCCTTGCAGAGAATCATTAGAGAAACAAACAGGGCAACGATCTCATCATTCAATTACTCTATAACTCCAGGATCTACTAATATAATGATGTTCCTCCCACGTCACTATAATTTCTGTTGTTTTTGTGTCTATAAGCTACGTCAGCTCGGGTATGATGCCCATATTAGTAGCGATGTCAACGATTCTTGTATGATCTCATCGACAAATATCTATACGTGGAGATGAATCTATTGAGAATACACAAATTACGTAAATACTTCACAACCTTGTCATAGTCAGAATTGTATGAAAAGGATCGTAAACAAAATTATTTTCGATAAAGTCACTGCTAGTTTTGATTTTAACAAAGTACTAAAGGAATTTTCCATGAATTATGATTAAGTACTTCAGAAATCATCATGATGTATTAGATGTTTATAATAATCGGTAATGTGTTTGTGAAGTTTTTTGAGGTAATGGCGCCATAATGTGCCCAATTCTGTCCAATATTATCGCTAATAAAGGAAACGAACTAAGTTATTAAACAATCTGAATGAATGATTGTTTCAAGAGATACCTTGACCGATGTTGACCGAGCGGTAGCATGTGCGCTTTAAAATCTGAAGGCACTCTCTTTAATCCTTACCCCTGTATCAATGACTTGTTTAGTGTTTTAGTAAATTATGTGCCGTTTCGATGCATTGGATCAAAAACGGTGATGAAAAAACATCGTGAGGAAACCAAACAGACCTTTAAAAACATGCACTGGGCCAGTAGGGTGGATTATAATCCATCCTCTCGCCATGTCCCAGCAGTGGTAAAATTATGAAGAGAGACCTTATGTCCAGTGATAGACGTAGTGCTATTGAGAAAAGAATATACGGATAGACTGAAAGGGGTGAATTTAGATATAGAATATATACATCTATATTATAGACTAGCCGACCGTCCCAGCTTCGCACGAGTGTAAGCTCGGCCTTCGGTCTCGCTACAAAATATAATATAGCCTATGTCGCCCGAGGATAGTGTAGCTTCCCAACAATGAAAGAATTTTTCAAATCGGTTCAGTAGTTTCGGAGCCTATTCAATGCAAACAAACAATCAAACGTTTCCTCTTTATATATTGGTATAGATGTATGAATATGATGGATGGAATATGAATGGTAAGTGAAGAAAGTGCCATGTTGTACAGACTCCACATGAGTAGGAAAGGTATGAAAAAAAATTTTTTTTGTTTGTTTTATGAATGTTAAACGATGATACGGTCTACGATGGAGCACGTTTGCTTAGAAGAAACCGATTCACTCGTGATTTGAAGACACCCAGATTGTAACTATCGGGGAACACCCATTCAGGCAGCGTATTACACAGACTAGCAGTAATTATTATGATAATTACGAACTGCTATTAAAAATTAAATTAATGACAGAATGAAAATTCTCCAGTCTCTATCTATCTGGAGAATTTTCGTCGGATATTTTTTGACAACTAATTTGCTGGGTTTCGGCTTCGAGCGCGAATCATTCACGTGTAAACTCAATAAGACGTTTTCCAAAAGAAATTTTCGAAAAAATATAGTTCATAAAAATGCGATAGGTGGCGTTGACGACACATGGATCTGAAGATTTTGCAAAACCACAGCCGAAGAAAGGTCATTAAAAAACCATGCTTATTTACATAGACAAACAATATCTGTCTGTCTGTTACAGTCTGTCATGCTTGTTTTTGTGTTATTTTATTTCGTAGTATAGTATTATCCTCCACCTTATCTTCGTATTGATTTCTTTCCGTGTACGGTTGCCTGGAAGAGATCGCTTTAAGCGATAAGGCTGCATGTTAAAAGCCTAGATAATTACTGTAATGTATAATGTTATCCTTGTTTTTGTGGATTTTAATAAAGAGTTATTGTATTGTATTATGTGGTTATTCATTGTTAACAAACATGTTTGCTTTTTCATTGTCAAATTCGAAAAAAAAATCTAATTATATCTCAGCGCCATCTACCGATGGTTGCATAACTATGTTCCTCCAGCTGTCAGAAAACCTTCCATACAAATCGTTCTTTTATTTTTATCTAAACTGCCTAAAACGTACCGTCTAAAGTAAATGAACACTGTTCTAATGGCCACCGCACACCTTACTCTGAAGCCTAACAATTGATTTACAACTCGCACTGCGTGAGAACGGGGTTAATGATCCTCCATCCTTATCCATACCATGATACACTCGACGCAGATGAGAAACTACTTTCATTTAGAAGATTTTGATTTTAAGTAAAGTTGCGAGTGTTTTAAGTCTGTATCAATCAGGATGTCTTCAAGTCTTCGAGTGAATCTAGGCAAGCGTGCTCAAATCTAGTAGAATCTGGCTGATTATTAGCTGTATTTAATGAAAGTCTGTCTATAGCTGTTAAAATTGTGTGATATGTATAAAATTAAGCAGACTCCTATATAGGCAATCTACCTACCATACGCCTTGTATCTATTATACTTAACACTGTTTTAAACTATCACGGTTGTTTCATCCTATACAATCATATCACGGCAAATATCCCGTTCTTAATCATATTACTGTTGTCATAATCAGCCATAAGACGTCCACTGCTGAACATAGTGCTCCCCCTTTAACCTCCACACTGAACGACAACCTGCCATCTGCATCCACTGGATGCCCGCGACTCTCACGATGTCGTCGGTCCATCTAGTGGGAGGCCTACCAACGCTGCGTCTTCCGGTTCGTGGTCTCCACTCAAGAACCTTTCTACCCCATCAGTTATCGGTTCTTCGAGAGATGTGGCCTGCCCATTGCCACTTCAACTTGCAAATTTTGATAGCTATGTCGATGACTCTCTTTGCCGAATATCCGATTGCCGATTTTATCGCGCAAAGAAATTACTGTTGCATATATTATTAATTGGAGACAAATAAATATTTTGTATCCTTGTTTTTCAAAGCATTCAAGTCTCCGTTAGTCTCTTTCCGACTTCTAAATTCGTCTCTGCTTCAATGCCTTAGCTCCCTTGTCTTTAAAGCTGGTTGTTTTTTCCGACAGTCTCCCCAATTATGCCAGAATCTAGACTCGAGCTACATATGACGATAAGGGGAACAATCGAACGATTCTTCACTCCGACAATGGCTTCCCAGAGGCTGTCTCTACGAGGGATCTCCACTCACATGCTTGTAATAAAGTAATTGACCAATTGTTTTGGGTGGGCTCAATCTCCGGGGTTCTGGCGAAGAATTTGCAAGATTGTATCACGTTAATATCAGCTGTCATGGTAAAAGTTACAGATGTGTCGTTGTGTTATGTACGTTTTGTCTGCACCTAACTTTGAACTAATCGACCAACCCGCATTCTGTCTGCCCGTGTATTGCTTATATTGTGCGAACTCCTAGTCTGTGGAACGCACTGCCTGAATGGGTGTTTTTTTTATGCCATAGGTGGCAAACAAGCAGACGGGCCGCCTGATAGTAATCAATCATCGTCGCCTATGGCTACCTGCAACACCAGGGGCATCACAGATATTCGGAAATGCCGCAGGAGGGAGCTCATTCCACAAATTGCAGGTGTAAGGCAAAAATAAACGCGTAAAACGCACAGTGTGCGATTTCCAACTATCTATGATATGTGGGTGTTTCCCGATAGTTACAATCTAGGCGTCTTCAAATCACGAGTGAATCGGTTCCTTCTAGGCAAGCGTGCTCCATCGTAGACCGCATCATCCACAACCTTACCACGATAAATATCCCGTAAATAATCATATAACTATAATATAAAATACCTAAAATTGAACGGTGCATTATCATTACGGCTCTTAATAATCACTCTATTAGACATCAAACGATCAAAAACAAAAAGCCAATCACCATGACATTGTAAGAGGCAAATCGAATCAAACACAATTGATGCACCATCAAGGTTCAACGACCAGCAACTTCAATCAGATATAGATCTGATCAATCATGCACCCAAATATAAACAGACAGACACTTTGAACACGAGTATTGTATTAACGCCAACCGGGGTATGTTAAGTACTTTGGATTTTGAAGAGTCTCTTTCAGATGTACACTTATGTCTGGGTACTGTTATTCGTGGAGTTTACTATCAGATGTATGATCTGTTCGCCTTGTTGCATGCTATATTATAGTTTTTATTTTACTGTCTCACTGCTGGGCAAAGGCCCCATTCCTTTCTTCCACTTCTTGTTTTTTATATATATATATAATACTAGCCGTCCGCCCCGGCTTCGCACGAGTGTAAGCTCGGCCTTCGGCCTCGCTACAAAATATAATATAGCCTATGTCACCCGGGGATAGTGTAGCTTCCCAACAGTGAAAGAATTTTTCAAATCGGTTCAGTAGTTTCGGAGCCTATTCATTACAAACATACAAACATACAAAAATAGGTACAAATCTTTCCTCTTTATAATATTAGTGTAGATATCTACGTTTGGCCACCAACTCGCCTGATGGTAAGCGACGGTATAGCCGAGGATGGAACACGGTGATCTAGAAGAAATGTATGCACCCTTGAAGATGCCTAGATTGTAGTTCTCAGGAAACAAGAAGGACGGCAGGGAGGGTTCCATTCTTTTACAGTACGTAATATACATGACGACTCAAATTCTACTTACATACGTATACGTATATTTATGTCAAACATATATCCAAAATAAACATGAGAAAACGAGCAGAAGCAGTTTTTTATTGATATTGTCAAATCAACTGGTCCCTGACAACATTTATCAATGGATTGGATATTATTGGAGCTAGTTAAAAACTACTGAGCCAAAGATAATGAAATATTTGTAGGACCACCTTGAGGTCTATATAATGATAGAATTAAAACGTGAATCGGTTCTTATATATAGAAGATAATAGATAATAATCACAATATTGATGTTAACGGCCATAAAGAAATGTACAAATTAATGTAACTTTACAAACAGTAGGTAATAAGGTCTATACGTAAAGAAATAAATAAAATAAATAAATAAATATCTGGGACATTTTTGCACACACGGTCATCTGACCCCAAACTAAGCAAAGCTTGGTCGTAAACAATGATCATCGATACTAAAAAACCAACTTCATAAAAATTTCAAAACTGGATCAAATTGAAATGGGACCACACGGGAAGTACCAGCATTTAAATAAATAAAAAAACATCAAAAATGGTTCGCCCAGTCGAAAGTTCTGAGGTAACAAACATAAAAACCTCCTCCTTTTTGGAAGTCGGTGAAAAGCAAAAAGAAACAGTGTTTTAATGTAAACAAGTCAAGAAGTCATTCCAAAAGTCCAGTTCTGAGTTTAATGTAACTGCTTACTGCAATTCCTAGAAGCGTGCAATACTGTGGGACATTTATACATGAATTTTTTTTATAATGTTAATGTATAAATGTCCAGAACCGGTATTTCCGCAGTTAAAAGCATTAAATATTTTTATAATTATCAATATAAAAAACCGACTTCATAAAAATGTGAGAACTGGTCCAAATTGGGACCCTGTCTAAATTTGTAGAAAAATTTCCACCTCTAAGGATGGAAAATTAAGATAGACGAACCCGGTTTATTGAACTTTTTTTTCATGTATTATTTTAAAAATACCTGATCAAATCTCGTGTAACACTAGATGGCGTTACCAGTCGAATACAAAAATACTTGTATTACAAATTAGTTTGTCAAGCTGTGGCTCATCTCGAAAGGCACCTATCGTGTGTCAAACAGTAGCCACTTTCACGGCCCTTTCTACGGCATACGCAAGTATTAGTGCGTGACGGACACTTTCGATGCTTTGTCTTAGGGAGGGTCCAGCAACTGGTAATTAGGCTGGGTCAGTGTTGCAAAGTCCGTTTAGTTTCCATCACGGTAATTAGTCATTTGACCTTTGATATACTTTGAGCGGGTAAGCAAAGAACTAACAAAAAAACAACAATATGTAACAACAACACTATAATAACAACAACAACAAAAAAATTAAATGTAGTGATATAAGAAAATTATCCCAAAATATACCAAGAGAGCTGGCTCTTTCCTCGCGCAGGGAATTTTTTGTCCGCAGGCTATTTTTAGTTTATGTGTAATAATTAAGGTTCTTTTTGTTTGCTTTGATATACCTATGTATTTAAATTAAATAAATAAAAATGACTCCTAAAATATTGTGGTAAGGTAATGTAGGTACTAGGACCCGGGTATGTCCTAAAACTGCGACCAGAACCACCAGAGGATGGGCAGCAGCGTCCTAATAGTACACAGCGAACGTACTGCGATCCCCAAGCCACCCGCCAAGCGTGGGGATTATGGCAATACCCCTCTCTATGAGGAAGGCCTTGTCCAACAGTGGACGTTAATTGGCTGATGATGTGAATGTAGGTACTATAAACCGACATAATAATCTAATATCGTCAATAAACTATCAGATAATATAAACAAAACCTGCCCAAAAAAAAATTGGTAGAAATAGAAAACTGCAAGTTTAAATGTAAACGCAGTGCAGTACCCATACCCACTGCAAGATGGCGACCGGAAGAGGACAGGTGCGGCGCAGGCGCACACGACATGCGCGCGCGCAGTGGCGCGTTAACGTGAACTTGACGCACCGGTGCCGGGTGCTGTATGGTTCAGTGGACAGGGCGAGAAGGAAAGGGCACTCGGGACAATACGGGTTTACTCGATAATAGCTATCAGAAACTGATTAGTAAGAGTTAAAAATTCACTCGTGAATTTGTAGCAGGCAAGTAATCCGACCCACCGGAGGATGGCCATTAGCGTCCTAATAGTACACGGTGAACGTACTGCGATCCCCAAGCCGCCTGCCAAGCGTGGGGATTATGGCAATACCCCTCTCTATGAGAGAGGCCTTGTCCAACAGTGGACGTTAATTGGCTGATGATGTAGTAATCCGAAGTTGTTCCAAAAAAGTCAATAGGTACATATTTCTTTGGCAAGCGCGCTACATTTTCAACTACATCATCACTTGCCAATTGCTATCAGGAGATATTGTGGTCAAACTAGCATAGTAAATCGAAAAAAATTTGTCAAAAATTACATGTGGATCCGTTATCCGTACGACGGTATTGTGTCAAGACACCAGTTTCGTATGATATAATGAACTAAACAAGACTAACAAGCCCACGATATTTCTTTCTTCCTTTCAGTCAGTCAGTAGTCTCAGCACTGATATCCTCAACTTAACGGGGAGCCTTAAGCTAAGCTGTAAGTAGTGAGTACCGAGGAATATGTTAAATTCTACAGCATCATTAAGTCTAAGGAAGCCACAAAGCACTAGATCAGCATGGTGGATTAGGAACCATTCTCTCTTTATGAGAGAAGGCCAGAGTCTCAGCAGGCCAGCAGTAGGAACGTGAAATTATGTGACGTGATAGGCTGAAATGATGACGATGAAGCCCAAAAGCTCTGTCATATATATAACTCAAGTTACTAATATCAAGCTGTAATTGATATTTTGTATAGGTGCCTAATATTATCAAATAGGAGTAACTTAAACAGCAAAAGCACCTAAGATGTGCTTTCTTAAGGAATAAATTCTTGAAATTTGATATAACGAGGATAATATATGTAAGTTGTATCCATTGCTCTACTTGATTCTAATGATGACAATTTCAAGACTTTTAAGGCAGATAAAGACGTGTCCGTTGAAGAAACGGCGAAACACGTTATTTCGACAGACGGAGGCAGCCAGCCGCATCTCCTGGATGCGGTGATTTACTGTGATCAAAAGTCTTTGTGTACAACTACACACTTTGTTTCTAATAAAGAAGGTAGGAAGTCAGATATAGAATCATGTGGTTTATACACTCAGTTCGGTCCAGATCCAACTTTATGACTATAGATTGACCATCAAATTGAAAATCTGAATATAAACTCATTTATTTTCGCTAAAGACTAGTTAAATGCAGCATTTCATGAAATGGCCGTTAGAAGAGTTCGCAAGAAACCGTTAGAAAGGTTGGTTTATTTTTTTACAAAAGCAACATTTTAATTTCATTTTAGCTTCTATACACCATACTATGATAAATCATAACACGAAGTCATAAACAAATAATAATTTTGCTCACTGAAATGTTCTTCACGTAGCAAGACCATATTATTTGCTCATCTAACAATATATCCATCTTTGTCGACCAAAAAGTGGTTTGTGATCTCGGTCGTGATATTTCACATCTCGACTTGCGTGTACCGTATTCCGCTACCGAGTTTACTTGACAGCGTGACTAATCCTAGAAATCTTGATCAGCACGGTTCTATTCTAAGGTACATTAGCCACTGCGTCCGATCTTTAATCTGAACAACCAATTTTTCTTTAAAACACTCGCTATTTCAAATGGAAACATAATATTTTGCTTACGTTTTTATTCGTCATTGTGCAGTTTTGTTTGTTGTCGTGTTTTATTTAGCTCTGAATAGGTTACGCAGTTACTTGTATTACGAACATCAACTATTTTGTCAAAATATACGTGCTGATCTGATGCAGTGGGTTCACTATTTCACATCTCTACTAGATCTTAAAGCATCTCACGCTTGTATGTTTTATTTGTAGAGAGATGTACGTAATGATATGTCGCAGGCAGACGTTGCAGATTTACAAGTGATTAAAGAGGTCAAACTAACACCAGTATTGAGACAAACGTGACGGTATAAAACTGTAGCGAAGACTTTGCAAAAGCTACTGAATATAGCAGCTGATCTACTAGAGAAACAATGTTGAACGCAAAAAGTAAGGAACAGTACGTAAAAGGAAACAACTATCGCATGCAAATACATAATAACCAGTCTACAATCTTACAAAAAAAAAACTTCAATCCGCTTCGTTTAACAACAAATAAAAACTGACACAGACAAGAGCTTACTCGTTACTTTGAATCATTGTAACATTATACTACCGCAAGTATAGTTTTCGTGAGAACGCCGAACTCAAACATTTGTCTTTTAATGTCAACGACAATTTACAGTGCTATGCCAAGATTATGCCTTGAGACACACCAAACGAAAAACTGGAGTACTTAACATTAAAATATTTTTTCTTCTAATTAAAATTAATGATTCAGATATGCTATAAGAAATAATATAATAATGATTGAATAGATTCGCCAATGCAGTTGTATTAGTAATAAAACCAATTCAAACACTTTTGTGAAATCAAACATGAACATCAGAAATCAATTATCCAGAAATGAATCATACACGAAATTAGAATCGCGTATGAAAGGAATTCAGTAGAAGTGAGCAATTTCGTTCAATTCTTGAAATAAACACAATGGGATCCACAATGCAAAAGCAATCTTCCCAAGGTTCGCAATTATTAGAGATTTGAACAGACTGAAAGTGCAAATGATTTGCATAGGAAATTGTCCGTCACACACATCATCGCTGATGGACTCCTTCATGCTGAGAAATTTTGCAACTTCCGGATCTTGCAGTCTGTACTTGCATTCATGTTTTTTATACACACAGAGCTTTTTATTTTTAATATTGAGAATTGGTATGTAATTAAAAATGATTTCGTAAAGAAATTGTCTATTATCACTGTTCTGGATGACTTTTTGCTATATAGATATATACCAATTCTTTCCGTTATCGAATAAAACTATATAACCATACAACATATGAAAATATCATCATGAATAGGTGTCTTCCGTACAATAAGAGATCCCAAATAATCTTATGAATAAAAACTACTACTCCTGTCACACCCCAATTTTATGTTGGTATGGGTAAAACAACTCACCCAGTATATAAGTTTCAAAATTGTTTAGACCTCGATTTAAGCTTGCGCGCCTCATCTGCCTTTACAGGTACCACCTAAACTAATAAATCCATGAGTAATTTAGTAGCCTACGCCTATGGTATTGATAACTAATACTAATTTTCCAAATGACGTAAACTATGTTTTGCGAAATGTTGAACGCTTCCTAATTACATGCTCTTTAATTGAAACGCATAATTACGAAATTATCTGCAACAAATAACTTCCATAATAAAGCAAAAAGCATTTGCATGCTGTGGTTTTATACCATGCATCGTGAATCTCATGGTCAATTTAACATACTCGTACTAGTGATGTGGATAATGTATATATATATCGATAAGAATTTGTATCGACTTATCGATCGATGTCTTTTGTTCGATATAACTTTAGATAAGTAAACAATTTACAATTAAGCATACTAAGGAAATATTATTATGTTTTCATAATCATTTACATTTATGCGTAAAAACCCAAAACTGTATTATTTTTATCGATATTTTTTTATATCAGACATCACTAATGCGCAGGCGTCGCGTCGGTATTCAACCCCGCCTTCTTTCCAATTGCGCTAGGCTAATTGATTAGAAAATTGTAACTAGCAAGATTTTTCTTACTTGTAGAATTACTATTCGTGTGTAAGTCATGATAAGACTTAAATTACTTTTTGGTCATGCAAGGCAGACAGTAATGATTTGTATTAAGCTTTCTATAGATTTATACTAATAAAATTGATAAAAGCATTGCTATTAATATTTTATAATCTCTGAATAAAGTGTTTTTGAAGCCTTATTACAATTCAGGCGTTTGAACGCTTTTTAATTCTACAAATGACTCTTAATTTATCCACTCGCCGTTTACGAGATTCTAATGTGATATTACTATGGTAAATTAATCTTATGTTATTGTAAACAGCTTTCACAAGACGAGTCACCGACGGAACTTTGATGAACTATTTTTTGACTAAGACGGAATTTTGATTCCACCAAACAATTATAATAAGAGAAAAAATTATGAAAATAAAAACATATAAATGTATGTATGAACTTATTATGTCTAGTGAGAACCATTTAAAGTATCAAACATACATTAAAGTCAAAATATACGACCAAGCACTATCATTCCATAGGACACATGCCAAGACGACTGATGCAACCATTGCATGCTATACCGATATACCCAGAGACATAGATCCCAAGACCCTTAAACCCTTTGAAGAATTCGAGAAAACGAGGACGACATCTGACATTTTAAGAAAGACAAATGCAAATAAAGCTCTTATTACTCAAGCAATAAATGCTATAAACATCGTTGACGAATAACGCAATGAAATTGCACGACGTCTGACATTATTGGAGTTAATTCTAGAACTGAACTTTAAGAAGAATGCTTCTATTGTCGTACTATCTGATATTTTCGATCGATGCAGTTTAACAGTTATAATAATGTCGCATTTTTGAAACGTCATGAAGACAAAGAAAGACCATGAAAGATGCACTGTTGTAAATAATCTAATAGACTATTTAAAAAGTTATTTTGTGATAATGGATTGGAATAACTAGAAGTAAACAATAAATACATTTTGATGAAGGAAATGAAAGAAACTTAACATACGGCGTTACTCTCAGATTTGTCTAAATTTTGGGACCGGAAATTTGCATAATATACTATTTATTAACCGTGTTTAGCCAATTTACCCAATATCGCCGTTTCCGGTAAGTTTTTATCTTTATTTTCGTTAAATAAATTAACTGACCTCGTTGCACAGGCTTCAAGTATTAACTCAGATAAATGGATTTTAAATGCTAATTCGAATTATTCGTCATGTTCTCCAATCAATCATACTGAAAGCACAGGGTCAGCAAAATTATATTTGACATTTGGTTATATATAAATGATATCCTAATCTTGACCTACAATTAACTTACTAGTCAATACAAACAATGTAATTAACTGAAGCTAAATATTCGATATGTCTAATAAGTTGATATTGGATAGATAGGTAGAAACTTTATAATGCACTCCAGAAATTAAATGTACAGATAAAGAAACTTAAGAGCTAGTGCAGCAAGTGATATTATGAGGGTATGTTAATTTACAAACAGTAACTATGAAATTCTGTCGTCAAGATGTTGGTGCATAGTCGGAAAGAATGGCATGCAAAAGAAGCCGGCATTGTCTCATAGCGGATCGTCGGAGGTTATGATGGTGTTATTATCTTAAATATTTTATTTAAGATTATTTATTATTTATTTATTTATTATTTTAAATCGATTTATCTTATAAAGTCATAAGTTTAGATGGATGAAAAAGGTTTTACATAATCACAAATTCTTTTAGCCATATTTCCAACTGGAACAATATTGCATTGAATCAGCAACGTTCCTTATCCAATACTAACACAATTCCAATGTTATCAACTAAATCACAGTTGACGTCATCTAACTGATCATACTCGTGCGCAGTTCGTTATTTGACATTTGCATAGAGGTTGATAGGAATGGTTAGATGCAGGACTTTAGCGCTGTTGTCTTTGACCTCTATTTTGAAGTTACCTGTAGATGTAATTTTATTACTAAAATTCTATAAATAGACAGAGTGTATGATTTTTTTGTTATTTTCTTACATTTTTAAATATTATAGACAATACAAAATTTTGACAACCGACAGGGGTTGTGCCTGGGCAATCCTAGTAAACGCCATTCGGTATATTAAATCCTAGTTTCAAACAACACTTCAATTAAAAAAAAAAAAAAAAAAACTTATTTTTGGATGCAAAAAGGAAGATAACGGTGCCCTCTTATTTACTGATTAATACATCTGTATTATTCACTATGAATGAATTATGCAAGCATTTTCTTCAATCTATCATTAGTAACTTCATTTCGAAATCCATTTATATTTTATCTAATTTTAATGTAACATCAAAGATCAGGCAAAAACGTTTTTTTTTTTGAGACTTTGTAAATTAAACCTTCCCGTTATCAGAAATTGTAGCAATTATAGAACAATAAAATGCGTGAAGTTCTTTCATTTGATTCTAATTAATGACTCAAAAATCTACATAAATACAAGTACAAAGAACCACTGACTATCCATTAGCTTAATCTTTACCTAACCTTTCGAGATTATTGTCGGCTCTTAGCATAATGGTCTTAATCAAGGTCAAAGCCTTTTCCCCGGGGCAGTGCCATATGGCAGGCATTTGTGCCAATCACGACTGTGCACTCGTACAAAGACTTGACTCTCTCCGAAGATATAAGAACGACATCCATATAGGGAGTCCTTTCCCTCTACGGAGGTTTCGGTCGGAATATGACCCGAGCTTGCTTGCTTATTGTGTTAGCTGAGTTGATAGACCTAGTGTCAGTGTTGTTAAGCCACTCTAAGCTAGGGCTATATTCAGATTTTTCCCAATGTCTCATTATGACAATCTTTTCTATATTAAAGTTGTCAAAATTTGAAAATGCTAAAAAACTTGATAAGGCTAAATAGACAAACTTTTTTTTACCTTGATTAGAAGCGGTTTAACTAACATTTTACCCTACTGCCTAAGGAGAGTGTTGTTTTAAGCTGTTTGTATGTTTAAGTTTTTAAATGACCTCGAGTAGCATTATCTTGACAAAGAGGTTGGACATGTCGTTAGATTTATTTGTATTAGTCATAGTCGAAATTTTAGCAGTCAGGGTTTTGATTTATCCTTTAATTATAGTGGGTTACACGGAACGGTGGTACAACGACCTCCTGTTATTGCACTCGTCATTATGAACAACTATTACTAACAAAAACTGCAGAAAACTGTCATTGTCACTGTCAATGAAATCACAGAAAAGAGAAGTAAATAGAACGGAAATGAGAAGAAAACTCTGTCGCCAGGTATTGTAACAGATACATAATATGTGATTGAACATTCTTATTTATGTCAACGCGTCGAACTCCGCTTCACAGTTGCTTTGGGTTTATTTGGGTGCAAGTGGCTACAACAAATTTCTTACAAAAAAGCCTTGACAGCCGTTATAATGGAAACAAAAATATTTTTTTCTTTTCTGTGAATGAAATCTATGGAATTGCTTATATTTTTACGTATAACTAGTGCGTAATACAGGTATATGTACTGATAACCATAGTTACATTGAAAGTGCAAAAGTTTGTTTATTACGCAACTCAGAATGTTAAAATTGCCTCTGAATATGTGTAAACTTTTACTCCACATTTAATTAAAACATATCACCAACATAAATAAAGTAACTGGGATGACCCAAAATATCTCGAATTACAGTTTTAAAAGTAACGATTGTCATTACTCAAGAGTCCAATGTAATTGCCAAGCGTCTACGTGATACTATAATTTCTACGTTTGTTATTTGGTCGGACAAGCTATCATTATTTTAACTTTTTCACACTTGCCCAAGTGAGAATCATGTTCTTAAATTAGATATTGGGCGGGACTTACAAAAAGATCATTATATGCTGATAGTTACAATAGTTTTGATGATACCATTTCGGAGAATATCATAAACATAATATGCATAGGATCTTTTTTAGATCGTCGGTGAATATAAAAGTATAGATGAAAAAACTGTGTTTGTTGAAGGAAAGGTGTCTAGAATACTGGCAGTATTGCTCCTAGGTGGCAATGCTTAGTTTTTGACCAAATCAGGGAAACAAACATTAGAAAAGTTGTGTATCTTGGCCACATTTTGCGACTTGAAAGAATATCGGATATCGGAATATCGGATCGGATCAGATTCTTCCAGCGCCTCGTTTGCCTTTTCATCTTTGTCCATAATTAATTTACCGAAGAATTTGATAAATTCTTCGGTAAATTAATTATGGACAAAGATGAAAAGGCAAACGAGGCGCTGGAAGAATGTTGTGGTTGCGCAACGTCCGGGAATGGATCAACGTAGCCAGCGTCAAACAACTATTCCGCTTGCCACACGATAGAGAGAAGTTTGCTGAGCTGACAGCCAACCTCCACTAGTGGAGATGCACCTGAAGAAGAAGAAACAAACGTTACCTTGACTTTCCTAGGCAGCGAAGAAGATTCCATCTCCACATGTCTGTAAGTCTCAGACGAGCGGCGCACCTCCCTGCCTCCAAGCTCCTCCAAAGAGGCATTCTCCTCTCCTCTCGTGAGTGTTGTCACTTTCCTCACAATCCTCGTGGTGATCCGCCGCTGTCCCGCCTCGTCTTTCTTCGAGATCTTCGTCGACTCCAGCGAGGAGCCGAGGACCTCGGTCGACAACCTCTTGTTCGTGTGAATCGCCTGCAACTCCGACACGCCGTGACCGCCAGCCGACATTGGCACAGCCAGAGCACTCTCTCCATCATACTCGAAATGTGTCTGATTCCCTTCATGCGTTATCCTCCCGTTGTAGCTCTCGTCTCTGTACGAACCGGAGCGATAGCTCGACTGCCTTTCAATCCCTGGGTAGTGCCCATCGTACACCGTTTCGTGTCTCGTCAAACCTTCTCGTAAGCTTCTGGGGACAGAAGCCAGGTTTAAACTCGTTGTGATGGGCGACCCGACTGGGGATGGGGTCGATTTCTTCAAGCTGGACTTTCTTGGCTTGGCATCCTCGCCTTCAAGAGTTCCTTGGACGAAGAGGCGCTTGCTGCTGCCTTCTTTGACAAATCTGTACATGGACATGGTCGCTTGGGCCTAGAGGCCGTGGTAACGCATACTAATACTAACTGCAATGATAATAATGATAGATTCATGTATTCCGCTTATTACACATTCGTTGCGCGTCGTTTATGTACCGGTGACAACGTTTGGAAGACTTAAGTTTCCGCAAATGGACAATAATATCAACTGTACGGTATAGAAATGCCGACCCACGATTCTGACTGACCCTTAGCGAGGATTTCTACTGTTTATGGACGTAACTGATTTCAAGGTTTTTCTAGTTTATTAAATAAACTATTTATTTAACTACTTTCTACGGCATGCATCACGACCTTTGCTTTGAGCCTTTTGCTAAAACAGGATTACACGGAGCGATGGTACTAAACCTAAAAAAGTTCAGTATTTAGAACCAGCGTTCCGTATAACCAATTAACCATGTATATTACTTTGTAAGGGCCGATCTAATGGATATTTTTCAAAGGTGAATGAAAAGGTTAGCCCAAGTATATTGCTCACAAGTGTTAGTGAACTCAGTCGCACGCCAATTTCGTTGGTGAGCAGTCATCGCACTTAAGAGTGATTCGACGTAGTTAGAGTAACATATGACACCAAAAAAATAAGGGTACACACAACACTACGTAAAATAGATCTCAATGACTAAGGCACCAATCTGTTACGTACAAAAATTTGCATACAAAGTTATGAATGGTCAAATTTATGAATAAAACAGACTAGGAAAGTCAATAGCGCTGTCGAAACTAAGAGTTGTGGCCATGTTAATCATATGACGGAATAGATAGGCATGTGCTGAGCCATATTTGGCAGGCATGGGCGTCGTTTAAGGTCGAGCCTTCCGGCGGACGCAAGCTTGAGGAATCTGGAAGGATAAGCTACAATTGACGTTTCCTAGAAGAATCTAATGCTTTACTTTTACTTTTTGGGCTGGGAAATCTTAGATAACATTTTGAACATTTTCATTTCACCAGCTCGGAAGGGCTTTTTTATCGTTTAAATTTAAAGTTTGCGCGCATAAGTAGTTTTTATCCGCCAGGGCGGAAAGTAAATTCGAAATATACACGTGATGAATTTGTCGAAACTTAACATTTTTTTCAGTGTTAAAACATTCCAACCTCGTTGAATAGCACCTCAAATAAAAAAAAAAATAAGTGATATAATTATAGATTTTTCATGTTTCCAAAACTCCATAGAAGCCTCTATATAACATTCTCAACCACTTTACTAGGGCATGATTTGGACTTGATGACTTCAAAGTAAGTCACCAAATCATCACTCATGACTTGTTTGACGACATTAGTGTCAAATACAGATATAATTTCAAGTCAAATGTACAAAATGTGCGACGCCAAAATCCTCTCAAGAGAATAGAAAAAAACTGAAAGAAATCGATAACACTAACAATTTTCCACATAATATGACATAACAAACAGTACTGTGTGCATCGAGACGAATTGTGGTTACACTTGACCCCGATGCCGAGTAAACACTTACATAACCACTAGTTTTACGTAGGCACGTAGCGCATGATCTTATTTGAATAAATCTTTACGTTTAATCGATTAAAAGATTCATTTTCTTGATTTCTGTTTTGCGTTCAATGAATGAAACGTGCCAAGCCAAATCTCTTTAAAAAGATAATCAGAAAACATAGGATTAGGGATGCAATTTCATAATATCGTGCTTAGTGAAATCGATAAAAAAATTGTTGACATTAATCGATAAAAGTTCCAAATAATGATATTATTAATCGTAATATCGATAAAAGGTATTCACTATTATAATATATTTGAAAAATGACATGTTGTAACTTCGTAGAATTAAAAGAAAATAACTGAATATTCTTGCCAGTATTGGACTTTATTGTTGTTAGTTCTCTCATATATACAATCGCTATGTCCGCTTTGTCAGATGTCGATTCACAAAAAAATCGTGGGACGACTAGTTTTAGTGGCAACTTCTAAATAACAAACGTTAAAGAAAGAATAACCGTCTAGACTCAACGTAGTCACGACGCGATCGAACATTGTATAAAATTACTGTAAATCATCCAACAAACCAAGATACAAACATAAATATCCGAAATTCAACTTGTATTTTTAGACTACCCACCCAAGGACGGTAAATGTTTTTTCTAGCGTATGTCGGCCTTACTTATAAACGTTGCTTAAGTTAAGCAATGCCTAAAATTGCTCTGTTAACTTTTCGCTGACGGAAATTGTCACACATGAAAACGAGACAGCAATTTTAATCATTATTTTTATAAGTAAGGCCGTGTGTTTATTAGTATTTTTTAAATGTTTCTCTATTGCTTCATTTAGGTCTAACGGATTTTGATGTGTAAAGTGTGCAAACTCCATAATCTTTGTTATAGCCTTTTTTCGGTACTAGCTCGAGTTTAAGGCTTGATTTGCCTAACTATATATCATCAAAGATGTAGCCTAAACCTTGGAATAATACATAGACTAATTTTAATCCCGAAAAAATAAACGGTTTCTCTGGAATCTGACACTACACTCGCATACTACTTACTGACTTGACGTATGTTGCTTATGTCATACACTAATTATGACATAAGTAACAAAAACTTTTTTATAATTTGTTGTTTTTAATCCATACATCATATTAGCGTATAATCAATTGTAACGCGCGGGGGCGATGTAATAATTTTATTTATTTCTTGCGTTGGCGAAGTATTCAATGGGACGCCTTTACGCCCACATATTCGGACCTTGTGCCACTTTATATGGGGATGACATTTAATATGTAATTGTTGCTTTGGTTTTAATAGCTGCTTGATATTCATGCAGCAGTAGTGGAGGGAAGTCGATTAGGTGTCTCAGCACGTTGGTGACAAAGGACTATGCACTATTGACAAATGACTACTTAAATTATTTTAATACAGGAAGAAATTAAAGTTATAGGCCACAATCTTTTTTTATTATTATTTGGTAATAGACTTGCGTTTGACCGCCAACTCGCCTGATGTTAAGCGCGATGCAGTCTACGATGGAGCACGCTTGCCCAGAAGAAACCGATTCACTCGAGATTACAGACACCCACCCAGACTCAGAGATTTAATATTTTCAAAAATGTTGAAGCGTACAAGCTAGACCACCGCGCGTTTTTAACTGCTTCTTAAAATGAACATTTTTAAAGGACTTTATACCGTGTATTTCGCTTTTATTTTGTGAGAGCACTACATTCAATTTGATAATCCTCAAATTCTCGCCAAGGAGGACCGGTATACACCGAGGATGTTACATGAGGCTACTGAAATTTACATATAAAAAAACACATCAGTCATAGGACTGCACGTCAGAAGTGAAAACTTAAGTAGTAATTCACCTATTCTACAAGAGATGGCGCTGTTTTAAAATACACGGTCACCCAAAAAGTGCTCAACGCGCCTTAAGATTTCACTTAAAAAAAAGAGAGGATGGTTGGCAAGTGCTACCTGCTTGGGATCCAATCATCAAATTAATAAAATCTCAAGTTCGACGCAGAGCTGCAAGATCTCTGGACTCTAGACTCCGTGAGCGAATACTGCGTAGACATAGGGAACATTTTGATTCAAAATAATTGACGGTACTTGTACAATAATTTCATAAATTCTATAGACATCTGTCATCTAGTCTGTGATCATTGACACTGCAAAGTGTTCGAAAAGTCGGTAATTAAAATAATGTAAAATACATGAATTTAATTTCAATGTTTAGTAATCGCGGGAACCCTAAGAGATCATTATTATCTCATCAGATTTGATTTCAGATAGTTTCGTCATTTTATTATCATAACTATGAGTATATTTTTTTTGCCTGGAAGATATCGCTTATAGCGATAAGGCCGCCAATTGTTAGACTAGTTTTTAAGTTGTTTTTTATGTTACCTACTATGTACGTTTGTAATTTTTGGTGTGAACAATAAATAGTTTTCTATTCTATTTTATATTAGGACTGTTGTCATTTCTTGTTTAGATTCCGATTCCTTGTAAACATCTTACTAAAGTTGTATAAATCGATTCGATTATTATCAAATAATTAATGACAGATGAACGCTATCAAACCAGCTGTCAGAATTCAATTCGAATAAGAAATGTCCATATATTCGACAAATAGCAACTGTCAAATCAGTTGTCAGAATTTATTTTTAAACGACGTTATCAAATATCAAAGTGCATAAGATAAAATGCATTAGCAGTAAAATATGACTTACATATTCAAATGAATGGTTTATGATTTTGAAAGGGCTTTGAAAGCCGTAAGGGATTCACGCAATTAACTGGAAAATATAGGAAATGAAGCCAACTGATGCATCCTTACAAAGGATAAGCTAACAGAAATGTAATTAATATTTTTAGATTGTCCTAGGTAATTTTTTAAAATAGTTAAGAAAGTACATATTATTTACAATCGATTTGATACCTAAGCCGACGTTAGTGCAATGAAAATACACGCGAAGAATCGGTGAAAAATTTGATAATAATCGCGAAAATCTATGAAGTCATTAAATTTACATCTAGGTGATTCAATTAATCCAATGGTGTAAGTTCTAAGTGTCGTGAGAAGTTAATATGCGGATTTACTCCAAGAAAAAAATAGGGGAAACTGGACAATTTTGAATAACACTGAAGCGTCCTTGAAATGGACAATAGTTAGATATGCAATTTAGGAATGAATTAAAACTTGTCAGCTGAAAATGAGCGTGTGTTACAGTAGCCTAATTTCATTGTTTACTAACAATGCAAAAAAAACATAACAATGACTAATTTTGTCTTGTGTAGAAAAATATTTTGCAATGATTAGGACAATTTTTATTAAGAATGTGTTTGTAATGATTCAATCGAAAGCATTACATTTTTCTTAGAATATAAGAATACAACGTTGTTGATTTTTTTAAATTTTATAGCGCACTATTATACATGCTATTGTGTCATTTATCAAAGTTAATTTCGATCAAACCTTGCAATTATTTTTAGCATTTTATTCTTGCTTAGCTTAGGGTATAGACTGCCAGAGCGGGCACGAAAAATCGACACCGCTTTATGGTTGACATTCAGAAAACCCGTACGAAGCGCGTTAATTCCACTTTTATTGTGCGAACTGCTAGTATGTGGAATGCGCTGCCTGAATGGATGTTTCCCGATAGTTACAATCTGGGTGTTTTCAAGTCAAAAGTGAATCGGTTTCTTCTAGGTTAGCGTGATCCATCGTAGGCCGCATCATCGCTTAACATCAGGCGAGTTGGCGGCCAAGCGAAGCCTATTTTAAAATTAAAAAAATAATAATACACGAAACTTAAGCGTATTATTGTAAAAATTAATACAGTTGTAAGAATTTCATGGCACTGTAAGACAGTTATTTTGCCTTTTATCTATTACAAAGGGCCTTCCTAGCGATAATAACTTCCCAATACAGTCATAAACAGGTGAAGTAAGTTTTTGCACAACAATGCCGTCTTGTTAGACGTTGGCAAACTGAATTAGTATCTATTACCAGCTTCGTTCTGAGCTCAATGATTTCGTTGCTTTTAACATTTTATGCGTTCCACTAAATAATTTATCACAATTTTAGCAACAACGTACAATAGTTCTAAAGGTTTTATTAAAGAAATTATTGAATTGAATGGTCAGTAATTCTGGCGCCCCTTAGCTAGAAAATAAAGAACTCAGTATCAATTTCAGTTATCTGCATCTAACAAACGCTACTTTTAGCTAAATTCGTGATGAATAAGTATATAAGTAGCAATATAATAGTTTTTAGCTATTTATTATCATGATAGCAATCGAGAAAGTTGTTTGCCCCAAAATAGCTCTATAAAACTAAACCCTTTCGAATTAGCATTATTCTATACCGTTACGTTGTCACCGGTATTTATATCGGTAAAAAAACAAAATCGCGCATCGAATCCTCAATAGGGCACAGCACTATTTGAAAGAAAAAAAAACAATAACACAAACACGCACTGTCAAATGTCAATGACAAACACAGTTTTTTAAAATCTTGATTAGTTTGTTAGTCGAGTTAGTAAATTCGATTCGTTGTTCGATTTATCGATTTTAAATGTATATTTGAGGCAGGCGCGCGCGCGGTTTCGTCGGTAGCAGACAGGTGACTGGCTGGAAAAGCTAACTTAACGCTGGGCAGTGCACAGATGGTGCCGGCAAGGTAGTGTTCCGTGAAGTTAATTTGCCCATGACGGCGAAAAAACTGAGCTATTTTGTACGTGGGATCCATGGATTTCATGGTTTTGCTAATTAGGAGTGCAGTGTTTATTGCACGCTGTGGCAGGTCGTAAAAATATAATACTATTCCTAAAGGCTACATAATAATGTGAACTTAATTGATGCAAACATAATATTTGACGTATAACCTATTAATTATTTTTACCTCACCAGCTATAAGTTTAAATAATTGAGCTTGAAAACGTATTTATGTATTATTTCATTGTACCTCTAGGACTTAATTAACACTAGAGATGTCCAAGGTATAAAAATGTTTTATCTACACTAATATTATAAAGAGGAAAGATTTGTACCTATTTTTGTATGTTTGTAATGAATAGGCTCCGAAACTACTGAACCGATTTGAAAAATTCTTTCACTGTTGGGAAGCTACACTATCCCCGGGTGACATAGGCTATATTATATTTTGTAGCGAGGCCGAAGGCCGAGCTTACACTCGTGCGAAGCCGGGGCGGACGGCTAGTGTGAAATAAAGATATTTTAAAACTATAAACTGTGGCGGGTCGTAAATTCAGTTTTCTATACAGCTGTTTCTAGTGAATCGCGATGTATTAAAAAACTTTAATTTAACTTGTAATCTCTGTTAGTTTGTTTAGGTCAAATCTCGCAAGCTGAATTTGAATTACCAGTTCCTCCTAACCTAACCGATTTTGCTGAAATTTTGCGAACACCTTATGTTCTGGTGACAATACCCAATATTGGAATGTTTTTAACATTGCCGCTAAAATAAAAATAATGGCCGTTTGACCTTAGCTAGTATGGTTCATCCTGTCAGATTAATTTAGTTTAGAGGCGAACAGAATCTTATCAGATGCAGATGGCAAGCTGTCGTTCAGTGTGATCGAAGGGGCATGCCTATGTTCAGCAGTGGACGTGGCCGATGATGATGAAGATGACTTTCAGAATGGCCCCATAGAAATTCCATCAAAATTGGTTCAGTAGTTTGGTTTTTAAATCATAATAACTGGAAAATTCGTTTACTTGTATGATATAATATTAAAATTATCATCCAAGAAATTAAAACGATATTTGTTTCAGTAATTGTACAAACTTATATCACACTAGCCGTCCGTCCCGGCTTCGCACGGGTGTAACCTCGGCCTTCGGCCTCGCTACAAAATATAATATAGCCTATGTCACCCGGGGATAGTGTAGCTTCTCAACAGTTAAATAATTTTTAAAATCGATTCAGTAGTTTCGCCTATTCAATGCAAACAAACAAACAATCAAATCTTTCCTCTTTATAATATGAGTATAGATGAAGCAAACAAAAAAAGCTTTAGTCAAAAACAAGATGTTGTCAGTGTAATTTTTCAACGTGTTCGTGTGGTAAAGTACCAAGCACGCTGGCTGCATTCCCGCGTTGAATTGCCAAAGAAATTCTCTGCGCTAAGAATGAGCCAGCCTCTTATCACCAGCGACGCCAACAAAATATGGCGAAATTAACGCAAGTAAACGAAATTGTGTATTTTTAACCGACTTCCAAAAAGGAGGAGGTTCTCTTTCGACTGTTTTTTATAAATGTTTGTTACCTCAGAACTTTCGCCTGGGTGAACCGATTTTGATGAATTTTTTTTATTTGAAAGATGATGCCATGTGGTCCCATTTCAATTTGGTCTAGTTCTGACATTTTTATGAAGTCGGTTTTTTATATTGATAAATTATCATAATTTTGAAGCCGGCTTAATTTTATTGCAGAAAATAGGCTTGCGCTTGGCCGCCAACTCGCCTGATGTTAAGCGATGATGCGGCCTACGGTGAATCACGCTTGCCTAGCAGAAACTGATTCACTCTTGACTTGAAGACACCCATTATTATTACGTAAACTTGTCGAAGTAAGCAGGTGCCTACAATTGAATTTCAACCCATAACAGATTCTCATCACGTTACCACCATAGTGCGTCAACGTGTCCGTCATTGTCTCTACCTGACAATTTGCACGATAGGTAACTTTTATTGTAACCATAGACATAGCTACAATATGGTGGAAGTTCAAGGTTATGGAGGCAGCTGTTTTACAAGGTTTTTATCCAAGTTATGTTCCGCCATAGATATACAACCTGGGTGTCGTGAGTGAATCGTTTTCTTCTAGGCAAGAGCGCGCAAGAGTGACACCCTGATTTAAAAAAAAAACAGTTAATAAGTAAATAAACATTTGAATTATAAAAAAGTACATTTTTGGAGTACTATTTCTAGTAATATAACGTATTGCATCTCTTCTATACATTAGTATAAAATAAAGTCTGTCTGCACCGTAAATAGGGCTGTGCCAGCGGTGCCCAGGCACAGGGCGCAGACTCTGGAGGGGCGCAGAAATGACCACACCAGGACCAAGTTTTGTTATCAAGGGCGCAGTTATAGAAGCTCGCACCGGGCGCATAAAAGGCAAGTTACGGCACTGTCTGTCTGTATACATATCCACTAATTTCTAAACCACGCAACGGATTTTAATGCATTTTATTTTTATAACACGGGAATTACTCACGTAAGGTTAGGCCGGTTACCACCTCACCCGCCGGTTTAACCTTGATAAAGACCGCCGAATGCGGTTGAAACTATAGTCTGAGTAACCGGCCTAATCTTACGTGATTAATTCCCGTGTAATATAAATAAAATGTGTGAAAACCACGTCAGTTTCCATAATAGGATTTTAATGCAGTCTTCACCATCAGTTAGATAAATTTTCACGGAAGGTTTAAATGTATAAGTAAGGGTCGCTAGTAGGTTATAAAACGCAGAATAGCTAAAAGGTGTTATAGCTATTCTAGGTTTTTGGCGGTAATGAGTTTTACAACTATATGATACCTACTTTATATTACTAAAAATAATGGTAAAAAAATACTTCATTACCTTCTCGAGTGACTATGGGAGCCGAATTTTTATTTACTTATCTTTTTAGTATACCTAGAATTATATCTAGTAGAATGGTTGCCTGGAAGAGATCGCTTTTAGCGATAAGGCCGCCACTTGTGGCACTAGGTCGTGCTTCTATCTGTATGTAATTTTTATTTCTGGTGTACACAATGAGGAGTTTCTATCTATCTATACCTGTTAAATATTTTTTTATGAATGCGCCACTCCTGCGCCGTTTTCATCTATAGACTATGTGTTAACTCGCTTTTTGAAAAACCCCCTTTTGTATCTTCTTATCTAGTGTAAGTATAGTATAATATGTAATGATTGACCGCCATTAGTACATTCCTGTATATAAATAAATATCATGATGCCTTTATAAGGATCAACAGTACTCCAGTGTGGGCGATATGTCGTAGCTGTCAGCGCGGCCTTTATCCCCATTGACTTTATAATCACCTCGTATATAAAACTATGCTAATAATTTATCATTGACAACTCTGCTAGTCCTTCAATAATGTATTGCAAAACAACTTTTTGTTACGTTATTGTAAATATTCGCAACTTTGAATTTTAAAGCATGTAGATTACTGTTGTTTTTTTTTTATTTAACCTATGCTGTCCCACTCCTGGGCAAATGTCTCCCCCATCTCTTTCCAGACAGTGCGATCACCCGTCAAATTTGGCCACTGTGTTTGAGACGCGTCGAGGTCATCGCGCCATCGTTTTCTCGGCCTGCCTTGGCTCCTTCGTCCGTTTTCAGGCATCCACTGTGTGATCCCCCCCCCATAATGTTTCTAATAATTACAATAAATATTATGTAAAAGCTTTACTATAAATATTTTATTATGTGCATACTTTTTGTTTGTACTAGTAGCGCAATCTATCGAGCGCAGTAGTAAGCTGAAAGCGCAGTTGAACCCAACTTTTATATGAACCCTGCGACTGCACGCCATCTAGCGTCGAGTAGCTAAGCAAAGCTTTTTGTTTTTGCGCTTTAACTTTTTGCTTCGCTCTGACAACTTACCAAAATGGTCTGCCAGAGGAGTGCATGTAGAAATAAAATATGTAAACAATTTGTAAGTAATTATTAACATAGTGCACATTCTGAAAACAATAACAAAAACTTAATAATCCTACACACAAAATGGGTGTTGTAAAATTCCTAGCATATTTTTATTCCTGCAGCAGCTGTCAAATCTGTTGATAGACGAAGTGTAATGCAAATACTAGTCAAGGCGAAGCCGAGCCACAGGTAACGTAAATTAATCAGTGCACAATTGCCGCTAAGGCTTATTTACGTTTGGGAAAAATTAAGTTTCATCATCATGTCCTCTCAAGATCTATTGCCGTTAATTATTTGTTTACAACCATGGCATCCTACACAAATTCTTTACAGATGACATAGTTACATCGGATATTAAATAAAATGGATCCATTAAAGTAGAAACACTTAAAACTTTACTGCTAAACCTTACTTAACAATTTTACTGCTAATCACAGGAATCAAGTTATTTTAAGTTCCGATAAAATAATGAGTAAAATTGTTTCTTAGAATTACTATTGGTCCATAAAACAAGGCATACCTAGGAGATAATAGGATAAATGCTTCTTTAATTGCCAGACAAGGCTATCATAAGGAAATTAATTTATTTATCGCCACCTGTAGGAAGTTTTTACTTTCGCTAATTTTGTATAATTAGGCCTTTTTTATTGCGGTACGTATGGCTACGCGTTTGACCGCAGCTCACCTAGGGCTGTCATCTGCACGGGATTCCTCGGATTTGTCCTAGTTTAGAGGGCAGCCAGGGTCGTCCGGAAGGGGGTTTCAAAAAAGTGTCCGGCTCCGGGTGAACCCGAACACTTTGTGTCAGGGAAAACCCGATTAATTGAAAGAAAAGCAAAAAAAATTCTAACAAATTTTATGTAATAAAATCATGATGCGTAATTATTTTGTTATTTACGTCAATTTTTTTTGACAAACATTGTTAAATAAGTCTCAAAAAGTTTCAAGAAATAATGTAAACTATACTTAGTTTTAGGCATTAATTTGCGAAAGTCCATCCTCAAAACTGTTATTCTGACGAATCTCTAGTTTAATTCAATTCCTTATTGTACTTGAAGCGACGTAGAAGCAGAATTATACTAGACTAGCCGTCCGCCCCGGCTTCGCACGAGTGTAAGCTCGGCCTTCGGCCTCGCTACAAAATATAATATAGCCTATGTCACCCGGGAATAGTGTAGCTTCCCAACAGTGAAAGAATTTTTCAAATCGGTTCAGTAGTTTCGGAGCCTATTCATTACAAACATACAAACATACAAAAATAGGTACAAATCTTTCCTCTTTATAATATTAGTGTAGATATTCATCAGAAAAACAGTTTTGAATGTAAACGATGTTTTTATTTAAAAAAATGTATTCAGGGATGTCCGGTAAAATTTCAATTTCGTCCAAATGTCCGAGGTTTTTGAAGTGTGTCCAGCGTCGGCAATTTAGGTGATGGCAACCCTAAGCTCACTTGATGTGAAGTGACGACGTGGTAGTAGATAGTAAACACGGCAAGATAAAAAATCTGTTGGTTTAGGTGGAAAAACTGGTTTTAATTTATTTTATTTATATAGAGACTTGTTATATTTTGAAAATGCTTTATATTTCATAATGTCATGACGTCAC
This sequence comes from Agriopis leucophaearia, assembly GCA_949125355.1. Classification (NCBI taxonomy): domain Eukaryota; kingdom Metazoa; phylum Arthropoda; class Insecta; order Lepidoptera; family Geometridae; genus Agriopis; species Agriopis leucophaearia. The sequence continues at coordinate 9,298,068 of OX421284.1, read as the reverse complement.
AGCTCAACAGTCAGCAGTCAGCCTACCCAGTAACCGGCTGACCCGCGGGTGCGTGGGCGCAAGGTCGCCCGCCAGATGTCGCCGCCCGCGCGCGCACCCTCGCACTTTCTACGGAGACAGGGTGTTTCGACATTGCGTATAATTTATTGTTCGTTTGCGTCGACAAAGGTTTACGCTTTTTACATCTGATTAGTAAATGTGGACAATCAACCTATTTTGATGTGTGAGGTGTAGTTAGATTCGTCTTCATGTCTACAGCAAAATTTTGCAGTTGTTACATCTTTTTAACCGACTTCAAAAAAGGATGACAGTTCCACTGTATATATATATATATATATATATTATGTATGTTCACCGATTTCGAAATTGTTTCTTTTGTTCGGTAGGGTATACTTCCGATTTGGTCCCATTGTCACCAAGTCAGGATCTGATTCTGATCCCAGGGCAATAGACAGCAACCCTCAAATTGTATTGGCACTCATTACGGTTTTCATATATTTTTTTAATGTTATTCACTTGTTTTAATAAAAAGAACTGCAAACATGGATTGCTTGTTTTGAAACTTTAGAAATTTTAAAAACGTCATTAATACCATTTATAAGGTATGACCACCATGTCGGATGGTACTATGTCAGGTCAGTAACTCCATGGATTATGGTAACTCGTAGGGGATGAGCAATTCATTGAGGTCACACTTGAGCTTGACTCAAGTCGGAGATGACGTGATCAATAACCAGATTGGAAAGTACCTACGTGATTCAGAGACCATCTGGACAATGAGGTAAGACTGTTTAAAAATAAGTGTTTCTTGCATTTTGGCTGGTCACAAATGTATAAAAATAATTAACCAAAGTATTTGATGCACTGAGAACTTTTATAGTTAGCTTTAAATTGTGTTATTATTTGTACCTAGCTTTTTATTACTAAAAAAAATGGAGTAAGGAAATTGTAGTAGAAAATAGTTTTAAATTTATAACGACCACACAAACATTATTAGAAGACTTAAGAGAACATAACCGTTCGAGTTAGTGTTGTGAAAAACAAAGTGATAGTGTTAAGTAGTGTAGTGCTACCTATAAAGAACACGAGAACAAAGTGTCTTCGCCTTAATAGAGACAATAAGAAACGTGTTAATGGACACATTCTTAGTTTTTAAAATATCATACTTAGAAGTTTAAGTTAGAATTAAATTACTTATTAGCATTAGGCTAGATTGTAATTAAATTAAGGGACGCTAACTACTAGCGCAACTTATATTAAAAAAAAATATATATATAATTTCTCAATTCGGATGTAATTTTTTGTAAAATGTTTGTTAAAATTTGTTGAATTTATTTTTTTTATTTGGAAGGATATACTTTCATATTGCTCAAATGGAAATTCCATAAAAACTAACCCATATTTATAAATTATAATAACTGGAAAAATATGTAATCCAAGTAAACGAATTTGCGTATTTACTCATTTTAAAGTCGGTTATTTAAAGTGATAATGGTCTTACACCGATGGTAAAGTAAACGAACCCAAACATTAAAAGGTGCACTTTTTACAAGTTCAGCTACTCGTCAGTAGATGGCGATATTCTTGACAATGCGGTAAGGACGTACAAACCGTTATAGTTTAAAATACAATTCTAATACACTGTTTTAAACTATCACGGTTGTTCACTAAAGTTAAATGATTATTTACGGGATATCGGGAGATATCGGGAGCTCCTTCCACAACCTTACCACGGTAAATATCCCGTAAATAATCATTTAACTTTAATTCTAATACAGCCTATAAATTCCCGTCTTCGCTAAACAAGGTAGATTCTTGAAGAAACAGAATTGATTTATAAACACTGATTGAATCAGCTGATTGAAGAAGACAATTGTTATTTTATTAGCTAGATTGACGCGTCATTTTGATTTAGCCTTGATAGTCTTGTCCTCTTTTCTGTAAATTTATTGCTAGGAAATAATTCTTTTGTACGAGTACGTATATTAGGCATTTGTGGCACATTTCTAAAGACTTCTATTTTCGTATTTCCTTGCTGCAATGTTTATCGTATTAAACGGCTTTCTACGACGAATTAAGTACAACCTCTAGGGAAATAAGACAGAAATCATAAATCTTTTTAATTCACGAGCAATTCGTTTGCCGGAAAGGAAGATTTGTATTTAGTATTAGGCTTGCGTTTGATCGCCATTTTGTTAAGCGATTATGCGGTCTACGATGGAGCACGCTTGCATAGAAGAAACCGATTCACTTGTGATTTGAAGACACCCAGATTATAACTATCGGGAAAGAAAGAAATAAGGTAGGCAGTGGCGTAGCTAGGTAACCAAAGGCCTTGGTGCAAAAAAAATGGGGCCCTATCTAAACTGGTTTAGGTTTTATCAAGTAGAAATATAAATACTAGGTACAAAGGTACTTTATTATCAGCTCTTTATTGTGCTCTAAGCTACTTACTGCATACATGACGTGTGTATGAAGGGATTTTTTTCCACAAGTTCAGTTGAGGTTTGCTGGTCAGGGTCCGAGGGCCCCTGAGCTTGAGGGCCCCGGTGCACTGCACCGCCTAGCCTTCCAATAGCTATGCCACTGAAGGTAGGTAGTCAAGCCAAATCTCAAGACATCTCACCAACGGGGGAGGGGAGATCGAAAAATCGCGTCACGTAATTAATGGACGCCCCCTAACCTGCGTTGTATAACGTATGCAAATCGTTATGTTACTAGAAATAGAACTCCAAAAATAATTCATTACATTCTCAATCGACTTATCGAAGTCAAATTTGTATTTACTTACATTTTAGTATACATGGTGTTTTTTTTAGATGGGGGATACCACTCCTGCGCACTTTTCACCCTACACAACTCTTAGATCGATTTTAACAGATTTTATTATACAAATTTGACATATTAAATTTATTTTACACATCTTTTTAACTGACTTCCAAAAAGGACGAGGTTCTCAAATCGACTGTTTTTTTAATGTTTTTTACTTCAGAACTTTCGACTGGGTGAACAGATTTTGATGATTCTTTTTTTATTTGAATGCTGGTGCTTCCCGTGTGGTCCCATTTCAATTTGGTCCAGTTCTGAAATTTTTATGAAGTCGGTTTTTCATATTGATAATTATTATGCAAATAAATTTTATATTATTCTATAAAGTATTAATATTGTAAATCTACCAAACTGAAGTCTGGTAGCTTTCCAACACGGGAACTTGGCAACACCTTTTAATTGTATTTGAAGTTCATAAGTGTACACTAATGTACTTACCCATATTTGAAGACCAAATTAACTGAACTTAACTGAACCTTATTTTAACCAACTTCTAATAAAGATAAAGTGGTGTTTTGTGCAAATAAATTATCTATATCCCTTTATCTGATCCTTTTTGTCTGATCTTAGTGAATATCCCAAAGATATCCCAAGTGTAGCTAAGAGCATACATGCGGTCGTTGACTTACGACCCGGCTAACGGCGCCGCTTAGTTCCGGCTTTTGAACGCTTTTTCTAAAACCTACTGCCTTTTAAACAGCTAGTGTGTTACAAAAAATATAAACCGGCCAAGTGCGAGTTGGCCCCGCGCACGAAGTTTGCATTATCTATAAAACGGAAAAAAATCACGTTTGTTGTATGGTAGCCCCCCTTAAATATTTGTATTATTTTAATAATTTATTTTTAAAGTGAATATATTACTAAATATTCTGTAAATGTTTCTAGTTTCTACCTGTTGCCGTTATCAATATCGAGCAAAAATAAGCAAAAAAATCACGTTTGTTGTATGGGAACCCCCTAAAATATTTATTTTATTCCGTTTTTAAGTATTTGTTGTTGTAGCGGCAACAGAAACACATCATCTGTGGAAATTTCAACTGTCTAACTATCACGGTTCATGAGATACAGCCTGGTGACAGACGGACAGCGGAGTCTTAGTAATATAGGGTCCCGTTTTACCCTTTGGGTACGAAACCCTAAAAATTGGTACGAAATATGTTTTTTATACATTGGTGTTGTTGGTACATCGTATATTTTTTATATTAAATCAATGGTCATAGATAAGCATATTCTTGAAAACCACATTTAAATCAATACAGTGGTTTAGGAGATGCGCATGCACAAACAAATAAACAAACATACAAAAATTCTAAAATCTGTCTTATCGTGTTCAGCTGCTTATTTTAAGACGCCCTGGTTGTGGTTTTTTTATATCGCTTACAGGTTTTTTTTATATCTACGTTTTTAATATATGTACGAGGGGTGATCCAAAAGTAATGATAATCAGTTATTTCTAGTGCACACAAAAATACAAAAAAAATATCAGTCACTTGCTCAGTTACCCACTAGTTCAGGAAAAAAAAATCATATAAATAGGCCACGATTCCCGGGAGCTACATTCATTAGTCCGGTCCATCTGTAGAGGCCAAAAGGCCAACATTACAAGTCAATATCAAAAAAAAAAGGGAGCTACATTCATTTGAATACGGACTGTCAAGGAGTGAACATCAAATAAAAACAAGAAATCAGAGCTGTCATTAAATACCTCTGCTTGAAAAAAATTTCTACCAAAGACAAAGAGATGGACTAAATGTATAGACTTGCTAGGAGACTATGTTGAGAAATAAATTTATTTTTTTATTTTATTCATTGTGTTTATTATTGATTATCATTACTTTTGGATCACCCCTCGTATGGAGAAACTAACGGTCTTAATTAACAGTGTTAATAAATTAGCAGCTAGAGACAAAGAAAGATATTATTAACTGACTCCTTAATACAGGTAATCTACCTAGCATAGGAGTTATTCACTAAACTTGTGTAACCATTACTAAAAGCATTTTTTTTTTAAATTAAATTTATAGATAAGTCTTCGTTTGACCAGCAACTCGCCTGCTGGTGAGCGACGATGTGGTTGAAGATGAAGCACGCAGACTTAGAAGATACCTATTCACACTGACCTTGAAAAGGCCCAGATTACAAGGTTATGCGGAAAGAGTATACTAAGCCAGAAGGGGTCCGTTATACTCTTCATTACGATAATTTTTTACTACTAGTATATAAAATATCAGCTGTTCCTTACATGTTGTCGAGTGTCAATGACCGTTTTCTATATATGGGACAATGTGTTTGTTGGTTTTTAATCCCACAGCAAAAGTTGAGAAGAATGAAGAATAAAACTACCTTCATTCTGCTTAGTACACCGTTCCCGTGTAACCCTACGACTTATTTCACTTGAAAACTATAAAAAGTCGCCAATTTATCAATAAATACTTATTGCCAAAATTTAAACAAAAAATATCAAATTACATTCGATTGCACTAAGACTCCGTATTTGTAAAAATAATACTTGTTTCAATGATAATAAGGTTTAAATAAATAAAATTAGAGTATTCAAGAACTTTTGATATGAAATTACGTTCCTACCCACACATGCATTAAAATTATATAAACATAAAGGAGTAAACACGTTGGCTATTATTTAAAATGACATCACTTAATAAAGAGCAAGATGAATGTCAAATTATAATACAGGTCGTGCCATCCATTTTTTATTACAGAAATCAAGTAATTACCAATATAAAAAACCGACTTCATAAAAATGCCAGAACTAGACCAAATTACGCACCAGCTTTCAAATAAAATAAGAATCATCAAAAACGGTTCACCCAATCAAAAGTTCCGAGGTAAAAAAAAAACAGTCGAATTGATCTTCAACAACAGAAACAGTTTTCGAAACAGTTGAATTGGTCTTTTTGGAAGTCGGTTAAAAAGGCGGTTCTCTTTACTTTTTACCGTTCCCTACCCAAAGGATAAAACGGGACCCTATTACTAAGACTCCGCTGTCTGTCTGTCCGTTTGTCACCAGGCTGTATCTCATGAACCGTGATAGTAAGACAGTTGAAATTTTCACTTTATCAATTTATCACTCTTTTAAACTATCACAGTTGTTCCTATATTTGTCGGGACTTAGGTTGGAGTTCGAGTTCCAGTGATAACCGTAGCAAAAGACTAAAAAAGAAGGTAGATCGTTTTGTCTGCACCTAATTTTAAACCAACCACCCGCATTCTTCAGTGTTCCCGTGAACATGGTGCATGTAACCGCGCCGAAATATCGGGAACTCCTTCCACAACCGTAAGGTTGCCTGGAAGAGATATATAGCTTATAGCATAAGGCCGCCAATTTTTTCACTAGTTTTAAGTTGTTTTTATCATATTATGTACCTATGTAATTTTTGGTGTGAACAATAAAGAGTTATCTATCTATCTAACCTGACCACGGTAAATATCCCGTAAATAAACATATAACTGTACACATGCAATTTATATCCCGGAAAACGCACTGAAACTTAAAAATCGTAGGCACAGCTAGGCTTATGCATTTATGCCATCAGTGTTTATACAATGTTTGATTAAATATGATTAAACAACAATGCAACTCTCTATTATGATTATTAAATTATGACGCGAGCATAAATTTCTTTGTTTATCAAAGAAAATGAGGAATATAGAATGCCTTTATTAGTTTTACGAGCATCCTGTATGCAGGCGCCGTTCCTTATAGAGTTATGTGCGTAAGCGCAATACTCGATACAACTTGCTACTTCCACCCACGCAGTTATTATTTTTGTTAGGGTTCCGTGGTGCAAAGCCAAAAATCGTTGAGCATCATTTCTTCTTCGGTTTTCGGGTCCAAGCCGTAATATAGGATAATATAGTTATATCATATTTTTATTAAAACCAAGATTTGTAATATATTGAATTGTAAAACAATACTAGCTGTACCCGCGACTTTGTCCGCGATTTCTTAAAAAAAATAACCTATTTCCGTCCTCATGATAAATACTATTACATCGCAAAATTGTATCAAGATCGGTTAAGCCGTTAAGCCGTTTTTAATGTAATTGTGTGTAATATTTATAATTCTAATCTCATGATTAGAATTATAAATATTACACACAATTACTATTTTGAATATGGAAATACTGATTCTGATATAATTTGATTGAAATGAATAAACCCATGCTCTAAATATGCAAAATAAATACTACACACTGCAGATTCATTTGTTTACTCACAATTATTACGTACTGATCTCATTTTACCTCATACGGAACCCTGTGACCAGAGTTAAGTTCGCAATTGACCTCATAATAAAGTCATTTAATAAAATAAAACTATGTCAGTAAATTTAAGGTTATCGGTGTTATGTATTTATCCTTGTATTTTATAATGACGTTTGTTCTCCTTTGCACTAAAATTATTGTTAATAAAATATACGCTGAAGGTGAAACGTTTCACGTATGGAGACAAATACAAATTTCAAACAGTTTTTTTTGCTCTTGTAGCTAAGCCGGATAATTATTGTAAACGATCATGATGTTTGCGAAAATGTATTATTAATCTTTACAAACTCGCGTAAAGTTATTTATCTCCAACGCACATTATTACATACATTTGTCAATAAACAAATTTGTGCTGTTTCAAACGGTTTATTGCCAAATGTAAGTAATATGGTCAGTAACTGATTAATAGCTGTACATGATAATGTAAAAAACAACCAACAATTTTCGCGAACACTATGCCATTTCACAATAATTACCCGGCCTAGCTACAAGGACCAAAAAAAATATTGAAATTTGAATTTCCCGCCAATTATGAAACGTATCACCTGAAACATTGATCTGGTTACTTAACGTTTTAAATGAGAGCGTTTAATACGTTTATTACTCTGGCTCTAAGCCTGTTTTAATAATCTCTAAGTTTATATTAAGTACTTTTTATGTCTTTATCTACTTTAAACTTTTGCTGCCGTTATAGCCGCATAAAGATTATAATTATAATATGCTTAATAATCATATAATAAAAACATAAATTAATATAAAAATACCATTTCATTTGAGCATTCAACTTACATTACATCTTCGTAACATACAATAATTATCAATATAAAAAAACCGACTACATCAGAACTGGACCAAAATTGAAATGGGAAGCACCAGCTTTCAAATAAATAAAAAATCAAAATCGGTTCACCCAGTCAAAAGTTCTGAGGTAACAAACATTAAAAAAAAACAGTCGAATTGATAACCTCCTCCCTTTTTGGAAGTCGGTAAAAAATAGGATTTGATCGAATTGTTTCCATTTTGGTATTTATACAACACTTAATAAGTTTATTGCGACATAAATATTGCGTGGAAACACTTTCGACAGTTTTTCAATGATTTCCTGCAAAAATTGTTTTGAACAAAACTTGTACATTCTTCGAGACATGCTGTCCGGTAAACAAGTTACAGTACTTTCTTCAATCACCTCAACAAAAAACTAAATATTTTAAACAAGGTGTCCGGAAACAAGTTTCGTGCAATTTCGTAAAAATTTCCCTTTCATCCGCCGCTGGTCCTTTCGATGTGGGACAGAGATAGCGATGAATAGGGTTACCAATTCGTTTCAATCACGTGTCGAATTTGGCCTCAGGCGTTAAGTAGGAGCGAGATAGATAAAGTAGAAAATAGAGAAAACTAGAAAAGGGTTAACCATATCAACATTTGAAAAGTCCTGACCTAAAGCCGGATATTTCAATGAAAATTCGGATACTAACACGCTTTCATATTTAAGCTAATAAGCTTGGTATTTATGCAACGGAATCTTTGAACTTGATTTTCAACTACTTCAAAACGTCGTTATAAATTGAAATTTTGTACACTTATCAAGGACCGTTGGTAATGCAATAATATGAATTTAAATTTGGTCCAGTTGTGTCATTTTTTGAAGTCGATTTTTTATACTGATCATTATTTACTGAATTTTATTTCATACAAGGAGTTGCAGCAGAGTAGCAGCCCTGCGGTGTCTTATTGCACAATGAGAGAAAGAGAAAGCGAGCGACATTCTTAATAAAATGTTTGATGACCTTTGATGCAAATGATGCAATAGACTTGACATTTGAGATGGCATGTTCTAGTAACAATATGAACACTCTGTATTTTTTTGTATATAACAAAATATAATCATAAGTTGTGAAAAGGCACCTTACAGCGAGACAGTAGAGTACATTTTCCATGTATGAAATGTCATGTTTTAACCGACTTCCAAAAAGGAGAAGGTTACCAATTCGACTGTAAATTCTTTTTTTGTTTGTTACCTCAGAACTTTCGACTGGGTGAACCGATTTTAATGTTTTTTTTTTATTTGATAGCTGGTGCTTCCCGTGTGGTTATTTTAATTTCGTCCAGTTCTGACGTAGTCGGTTTTTTATATTGATAATTTTATTCATACAATAAAATATAATCATAAATTATGTAAATGCAGCATACAGAGACAGAATAATTTCTCCATGTATGTAATATTTAGTGTGAAAATAATATTAAGTTACCAGGAAAGCAGAAATTCACAAGAAGTTGAACGTCATCATTCAATTGGGTGTCTCATACAGGTGTCATAAGTTTACAAGACGACGCGACATCCTCACAGTTCTGTTCGCCTAGTACTTGGAATGAAACTGTATTTTTATGTGACAAAATAATAATATAACCATAAATTATATCGGACCGTTATATCGTTAATCGTATGTATCGTAAATTGTGGAAAGGTTATATAAACAAAGTTACTTCTACATATTGTATCTAGAGAAATGCAGCAGCAATTTTGTCTCATAAGGTCGGATGTCACGTAGATTCCCAAATTTCATATTTAGTAGCATCAAAACGAGAAAATTAAAAAATAATTTTATATATAATTTTGATAAAACTTCGCGTACTTGGGTTTGATAATTGGGATTGGTTTTTCGTGCTCACTGAACTAGAAGCCTTTCTTCAAATTCGTGTTTTTGCTGGGATAAATATCAGTGTGATGATGATAAGTTACCAGGGTAAAAGACATTCACAAGAGGTTGAATGTCGTCAAATTCGCAAGAGTTGGATGTGGTAAGTTCACAAGACGACGTCCTTAAAGTTTCTGTTCGTCTGGTACTTGAAAAGCGAAACACAGCATGTTTCAGGCATATACATAGCTATTCAACTAGACATCAGTCTTATCCTCAAATATCCTTATACGTATCGCCATGACACACTAATCACGTATTCAGAACATACCCTGTTACAATACAAGTTAACTTGTCGCGTTGTAGTCGAGGAGACACCTGTGTCTAAAATTACGCCTCAAAATTCCTGGTTTTTTTCTTCTTCTAATATTATAAATGAGCAAGTGTGTTTGTTGGTTTATTAGGCTTATTGCATGCAGCAACAGAGCAACGGGTCGACGTAATTTTTTACTTGGATACAGTTCAAGGGCATGAGTGACATAGGATAATTTTTATGCCGGATATATGTATGGTTCCTGAAGGATTGTCTGTTTAAACTAATAAATAAATTCATGGCCAATAATGTTACTCATAAAGATGTGGAACACACGCCTTTTAAATAATATTAAAATCTGAGTGAGGGTAAATTATTTTTTTACTATTTTATATGATCTGATCTGACCAAGATATCAGGGTAGTTTACGATTCCTATCGAATCATTATTACTGCTTCGTTACATATATATAATTTAATCAAACACTCTGTTTTCTTTCTCATTCAAAAAGGAATCTTAATATGCTGAAGTAATGAAGCAATATCTCCATAAAAATCAGAAAACGAATTAAATACATATATTAAAATCTTCAAATTCAGCGCAAAAATATTGTTTTATAATCACTAATACCTTAGCTTTTAACTAACCTGATCATAAACGATGATGTAGTCATAGATAGAGCATGCATGGATAACTTGTTTCGTAACATTATCATCCCGTGTCACCCCGACTATAAAGTTACCAATGTTACCATATAACGTCAACTTATAATGATATCATAGACTTCCAAGAAGTCATTTTAGCCTCGATCCGACCTTAGCAATGACGGTTCACATTTTTCATTGATATTTTAATTATACTATACCAGTCTTACTATTTTAGGAATAAATAAATTTGTAAGATCTAGTTCATTTACGGTTTGAATGTATATTCTAGGGGTTTTTTTTATGTAAAATAGATCTACGTTTGGCCAACAACTCGCTCAACTGTAAGCGACGGTGTGGCCGAGGATGTAACACGTTGATAGAGAAGAAATCTATTCACTCTAGCCTTGAAGATGCCTAGATTGTAGTTCTCAGGAAACAAGGAGGATAAAGAACTTTAAATTGCTTTAAAGTTATATGATTATTTACGGGATATTTACCGTGGTAAGGTTGTGGAAGGAGCTCCCGATATTTCGGCGCAGTTACATGCACCATGTTCACGGGAATTACGGGAAGACTGAAGAATGCGGGTGGTTAGTGAAAAAGTACCACGGTAAATATCCCGTAAATAATCATAATATATAACTTTAGTGGGTTGTTCACAAAAGTTACTAATGATAGTTTAAACAGTGTTTAAATTGCTTTATCTCATTTTCACACACAATTCCCAGCATCTGGAAGATGGTAGGACAATTTTAAGCTTTGTTTAACCTAAAAAACATTTTAAGTAAGGCCGTTAACGTCAAAAACAAAATTTCCAAAATCTACATCTTTCTAACTAAACTATTTGTATTTTAAAGACAGTTCGCGAAGTTATCCTAGCCTGGTGATTCATAAAAATACACTCATTAAAATTTGCGTAACAATGCATTATGTATACGCTATCTCTCTCCTAAAATGTAATTATGAAACATTTAAATTCATTTCATACTACTATCTACCATTTTGCTATTCTGGTATATTATTTCGTTCAGATGCCTGCGCTTAGTTTTCGGCATATTCCGATATGTAATAAGTATTCGATGTCCGTATCCATGAGTCAAATTTTATCAAGATCGATTCAGCCGATTAGTGGTAAAATTTCTACAATAAAGCTGAGGTACTTTTAGATAAAGTTATACTATAAACACTATACGCTAGCTTTTTAGGTACCCTACCCGAAGACAGTGACCTTAATGCAGTTTCTTACCTGTAGTTTATAGTTTTGGATAGGTATTCAGCTTAATTTAGATTTAATTTAGGTATTTATTTAGCTACTATTTTATTTTAAGTTTTAGTTTTTAGTTAATATTTAAGTTTATGTTAATTTTTTGTTTTTTAAGTTACCTTTGTTTTATCCAATTAATTATATTAATAACATAGTACTATTATGTAGTAAATACATAATGTATATAATAATTATTCATAAAGAATTAAAATAAATGATATAACACTATACAATTATAAATATGTTCTAAATCTGTAACACCCAATTAATAATCCAGTCGAGTTTTAGACGCCACAAAAAATCCAATTAAGAATTTAATTAGAATTTATATGAGGCAAAATGACCTTATTTACTTACGACACAATAAATTGAAAAATAACACTAAACTCTAAGGTCAGATTAAAATATTTTGTAAACACACTTGAAGATAAAATAATTCTAACATACAATAATATTACCATCTGTCTATCTCTATTTGTTACAGTTTCACAACTGAACCGAATTTGATAAAAATTTGCAAACAAATAGTGTTTCATAAGGACGCTCAAAAATAATGCTAAACTTGGAAACTAAAAAACTGCAAGCGAATCTAGTGATTTAATAAATCAAGGTTACACGAAACGTTGGTAGTAAGCTGAAGGAGGTAATCATTTTGAACAATTTTTAACATGAGACCAACCCAGAAAAATATAAACAAATCAAAATCAAACATAGAAAAATGTTATTCATATAAACGCAATGTATGGCACAGCAGATATATTTCTCGAGATTTTAAATTTAGTCCCACATTAAAAAATTTGTACAATGACTATTATTATTTAAGTATTTTGGGAAATTAACTATACTAACAACTAATAATTCGTAAGGTATTTCTTTCAAGTACATCTTTGTCAAACCGGTAAATCAGTTTTGAGGTTTGTTAGTTTTGGTCAAACCCCTTGTACTTTAGCTTAAAAAAAATGCTTTGTCAATAATACAGCATTCATGTTCCGTTCAATGTAATCCTGTTTATTGGCATCAATTCTGTCGTACCATTCTCTAAACTAATCCGACAGGACTAAAATTATCAGCGTCTTTTTTCATTTCAGAAAGGCAAAAAAGGATGGCAACCATTTTAGAGCTGTCAAATTTAGTTTAGTTTTAAGTATGGTACATCAGAATCGACGTCAATATGTCAGTAAATTTGATGACATGTCATTATTTATATCCCCGGAACTAACAGCAATGCTGCGTTAAGCTCTAAAACATTGCTCGACGGTCCATATTGAATTCGTCAACAGACATAACTTTTACTTGCGTTCACTTTTACGCAATCTACAAATTTCTGAGATGCAAAGTAAATAAATTAGTTCCAGTTTAAGCACTAGACGGTGTCAGATTCAGAAATAATATATGATGAGATAAAAACGCGATGTAAAGTCACTTTCAAAAATATGCACCTTCGTAATGAAAAAAACATCGCAGGACATTTGTTTTAAAGTTGGCCTCAAAGAAGAAAATCACGTCAGTATACAGGACGTAATTTATTTATTTATGTTGATCATTAAGTGGCGTTAATTGGTTTGATATAAAAAAAAAACGGATCAGATAAGTTCAATTTCGATTTCTTTTTATAATCAACAAGTGTTTGATATAAGTTGAAATAAACTGCAATTTTGGAGCACAGTTTACTACGAGTATCAGCACAATTATGAATGTTAACTTGAAAAATGACACCAAGCCATTGGATCATCGATATGATAAGGGATTGTACATAACATTGCAAGAACGACAAGAAGAAATTATATACTCGTAAGAATATATAAGGGTTCGTGCAATTTTATGAACTTGAGTGAAACCTATCCTAACAATTAAGAGGGACTCAATATTTCTTATAAACGAGCCATATTCGAAAATCCGTAAGCCGTTTTCTACACATTCTAAGCTATCTTGTTAAGACTGCAAGCGTTATTTTAAACATCTTGACAATTCAGAGGGACCCAGTGTTTTTGAAAATCCTAAGTAATATTCAAAACACCGTTAGGCATATTCTACAAATTCTATGCCACCTTGTGAAGACTTTATTATATCTAAGCCATAATCTGAAGATCTTCCTAAGCACCCTACTCTTAACTCTACCACTGACCTGGAAATGCAGAATGATGGTCCATATCAGCCCGAGGGTGAGTTTCGGGTTGCCGTCGACGATGTCCTCAGCCCTGATGTTGACGAGTTTGATCTTCTTGTAACGGAGGAAGTCGAGGGCCATCTGCACGTTCTGCAGCATATGGAATCGCATGCGGCCTCGTTCGCGCGGCTGGAATATACAGGGAATAGAGATTAGCAATATTCACATATCTTGTTTTCAGCAATGTCTTTGTGGTGTGAACCCTCAGACAATGTCACACTTGATGCACTCTGTAGCGCGTCCTACAAGCTACTCACTAGACGACCTGAATAAAGCCACGCAGAGTGCCATTGCGGGTGAAAATCGAAAAGTGGCGTCTTATGAAATCGGGGACCATTCATTCCGGGTGTTTTGCCAGTTTAGTATTTTTTGGCTCTCCAAACAATTACTAGACTGGATTAAATTCATCGTCGATTTTTTAATTCATTGACGTAGCTTGTTTTGGCTAGCGAAGTAGACGTAACGAGTCTAAAGAACATGAAAGCCAAAGAACGGCCAAAGAGCCGTGCCAAAGAACAGTAGCGCTTAGTAAAAATGCCAAAAAATATATGACAGACAATATCATGCGTTGTTGTAATAATTATTATGTTGTTATGCACAAGCATCTCCAAATTTTAAAGTTTTCAAGTTCCAGGATTTTGCTAGATTTTCTACGACTCAACATCAGCTTGGCTGGCTTGCCATACTTAGTCCTAGATTTACCTATGATACGCTCTCTTTAAACATACTTTACCAATTCATTTTAAGCTATGTACAACGTCTACAAAATATTTAATTTGCTAAAGTTGTTCAAGATTCGTCGGAAATGACGAACTTCCATCACCCCTAATAGCTTCCGGAAGGGTTAATCCATCAAACCCCGCGATCTATGAAGGTGGAATTAATCAGGCCAATCACGCGGGTGCGCCAAAGTTTTCCTATTGATAGAAGTGGTTCCTAATTGTATTCTAGGTTGTAATTGGTTATGCTATGGCATAGGGTGATAGGGTATTGAATCATGGATTTTGCGGCGGTAAACATATTTTTCAGACGATGACGCATTGATTGTGGACGCAGTTTTTGCACGTTAGTCTCTAAGAATTACTGTGTTCAGGGTCACACATTGATGAAGTCGGTTTTATTTAAATTTATTATTATCAACAGTGCAGTAACGAACATGATTATTTTTAGCTGATATCACATCAGGGCAACTTGCTCGTCTCGTCTTTATAAACCCAACTCTTCGTTATAAATTCGCGCTTTTATTTTGTTTACGCTTTACATGATAATACTGAAACTAGTAGCTTCCTAGTTAATTAAAACCCTGTTGACACACGCGAGAGTGTCGTTAGTTCTTTAATATACAGCCATATCATGTGCCTGAATTGTCGCAAATGAGAACAAGCTTGGTGAAATGAGGGCGTTGTTGTCACGACTTTGTAATATGAAATTTATAATGCTTTTCACCGTATAGGACGTAAAGTTGCGTGCGCAGTCTTTGCGGCCTCAAATGGTATAATCAAAAACATTGCATATTATGTTTTTTTGTGAATGTTAATTGTTTCATCAATCGCGAAAATATTAGGCATCTCCCAGTAACTACCACAAACTCATCTAATGTAAATATAATATAGTGTAATCACAATTGGAATGAAGTACCTACTTAAATGATTGGTGGACAGCTCAAAAACTGGCAAATATTTACCACCAGTAAGTAGTACCAGTACTGTTGGTTGGGTTTACCTTTACAATACAATACTTTATTAATACGAGTAACTCCATAGTTACAAGTCAAACTTCTCCAGTACACTCTTCTACAAAATTGTATACAAAACTATTGTATATAAATTGTATTTAATATACTTTTAACATGACGTTATAATCTACTGAATTTTTACAAGTGAATATATGCAATATATCAGTTTTGAACAAGTAGATAAACCTAAGAGCTTTATTAAATTCACAGTCAGAGAAATTTCCATATCTATTTATTTTACTTTCCTTACACGCAATTGAAAACTCTAATTTACGATTTGCTAGTGCCGGTTCAGGTTTACGACAAATAGCAAGGGTGGTAAAATGTGCAGATAGCCAAAGGTTAGCCTTAATTGGAAAACATTGACCTTACATGTACGCTAGAGTAGAGGCCAAGAACCTAACTAGTAAAATAACTATAGGTAAGCTGTGAAATATGACACCTGCAATATATTAAAGGACATGTTTTTTTATAGGCCTCACAAGTTCATCAACATCACACAAGCATCACAATATTGCTCACAGCTAACGTTTTGACTTTCTTAATTCAGCAAAATTCTCTTTTTAGCAGAGATCTATAATCTCGCTGTGCGTTAAAAAAATTAGAATCAAAGCGCTGGCGCTGTATACAAATATGTAGCCGCTTTGGACACTTTTGTCTAGGAGTCCGAAATAATGATAAATTCATATCAAAAACATTAAATACTTATTATAAATTCATATGATAATTATTTACAATGAACATTAAAAAAAAAAACTTACATGCACAAACAAGCTGTTAGCATCGAATTAGGATGAATTCGAATCCAAATTATTATAGAATATCTGAATTAATTTGCAGTGTTTTATTATTTAGCATTTAAATAGGTGTTAAATTTCTAGGTGCTAAAACTATTTGCAGTAACAGGATTCTCATAGATTAAAGCCGTTAAGTCTTAATTGATATCGGCCAGTGGAATGTGGTTGAACTGCACTGGGACTTTCCGTCACAGATAGTTCTAAGATATACGATCAAGTAGATACTGGTATGAAATTAATAAGGATTAATTAGGCATACGATAAAAACCAAGGTACAGTAGAGAGAAAATATGATAGCCTAAAAGAAATGTAAGGATCACGTAAACGTGTAAAACTGGAAATACTCCACTTCCAAATAATACTAGGCGATTAAGTAAAGTTAATTTCGATTTTTACCTCTAATAGCTGGCTTTATCCTAGTTAACATTAGACCAATTATACAAATTAAAAAAAGAATTAAGGAAAGACGGATTTGAAGATAACGAGACGGAAAGAACGAAGAAAATAGGAAAGAAATAAAAATTAAATAAAGGAAAGGAATGAAGAAAGAAACGAAGAAAAACTTCGTTTGGTTATAAAGAAATTAAAAAGAGAAACACTTGAAGTAAATAGTACGTAATACTCACGAGGTGTTCGCCAGAAAGCACCTCCAGCAGCGAGATGAGGTTGAGTCCATCGCGCAGGTCCTCGAACAGATCGTTCACGTGCCGGTTAACCTGCACAACATTACACATGATAATTAGAAATGAATAAATGATACAAAGTAAAAAATATATAATCTTGTGGTGACAAACATTACGGAGGATGTTTGACATGGCCTGGTCCCGTATCGTGAGCTCTTAAACGCGATTCAATTTAGGCGGTTTGCGGTCACACAACTTGTCGCAGTCACCTAAATTGAATCGCGTATAAGAGCTCACGGTATGGGCCCTAGTAATTTAATTCTATTTAGGCAGACTGATGACCTGTAATCATAAATAGTCATATATTTCGTCAAGTAAATGAATTCAAACTTACAAAATACGTGTAAACAGTCTAACAACAGGACAGAGTCCTGTTCAACATTTCAAGAAAAATCAGACTAGTGCAAAATCTACGCTATCAAACAGTTCAGACAGTTAAAGAAGTTCAAACAACGAATTAAATAACTACTAAGAACTACATACCAAAACTACAACAAAAACAAAAATCGAAGCCGTAGAAAATTAAAATGCAGTTAAA
The DNA here is from genome assembly GCA_949125355.1 of Agriopis leucophaearia. Classification (NCBI taxonomy): domain Eukaryota; kingdom Metazoa; phylum Arthropoda; class Insecta; order Lepidoptera; family Geometridae; genus Agriopis; species Agriopis leucophaearia. The sequence continues at coordinate 9,280,173 of OX421284.1, read as the reverse complement.
TGCAAGGCGAAAGGTGCAAAAAAGAAAGAAAAAACTACATCTTGCCATAACAACACGTGAAATGCAAAAACAACATCTAGTTTGCTAAAACAACATCTAGATGACTAGAACAACATCTAAGTTACCAAGACAACATCTACAACACGACAACAGAACTTACATGTTGAGGCGGACAACAAGGTTGGTCGTTGATGATTTCACACACGTGTAGTCTGGTGTAGGTCTGTCCAGGCAGCATGGGGGAGAGATACGTTAACACCTAGGTCATCACATCAATATTCTTAATACAGAAAATAACATAAAGGAATACCTAAATCAACATGTCAAAAATGTTTTGAACGAACTTGTTTTTCGTCAGACAAGAGGAACGGGACAAAAAATTGTCTGGTGTCAAGTTTCATAGAAATAAATCAATTGGTCACTCACTTTAAGACGATGTCTAGCTTCAACAATGTAAAATCTTTTTTGTGGTGAGACCGATTGTCTTGAAAAACTTTTGAATATTAAATGTTAATTTTTATATTTCTACATTCATTAATTTTCATAGAATTTATAGAGGTTTTTTAAGAACTCCAAAATCACATTTTTCTAAATAATTTCATGCTCTATTTTGTAGCTCTGAAAGTCTCTGGAATCTCTGGCTCTAGTTTGCAAGTAGTCTGGAAGTAGTTTGCAAATCTTGTACACCTATTAACCACAAAAATTTTAATTTACTGAATATTCGAAATAATAATTTAGTAGTCAAATTAGTATGCGAACATCTGGTTCCAATTACATAAGCAAATTTAACAAAATCAAATAAGCTACAAAAAAGTACGTGTGATTATAATTTTAAGACCAAATAGAACTAATCAAAACATGCAAACAAAAACGATGGATAAAAAAATTCAGAAAAAAATTATGACTGATGTGGTAAGTCTCGGCGGGTCTCTCAAATCATCAATTTACAAAGCGACCAATATATTTGTAGTGTTGGTCATATAATAGAACTAAAAAAATTCAACGTGTACTTGTTGTTTCTGTTGAGCAAATACGATAATAATTCTCCTATTCAACTGTACAGATACGTTGGTTTTACTGTATTTTGCAAGAATAACACACTTGACGTGATCATATTTGAGTTAAATTACGTAGTTGCAAATGATTTGGCTACTTTCGATTACACTGAAAATCGAAATTCAATGACACTTGAACTTTTATTTGGGTCAATATAAGCAGAGCTTAAAATTGATTGCGTAAGATTAATAACAAGACAAATTACTAAGATAAAAGTCACGGTAATGTGACGAACAAACGGTTTATACATTAGGTACCTTAGGTGGGAATAGTTCTTGTAAGAAGCGACAGTTTAAAACTGTAAAGTAATACATTGAGCACATAAAACGACAAATTATAACACAATAACATAGAAACGAGAAATGTAATTAATCTTTTAAAAGATGATACTCAAAGTTGGACTCTAGAATCTATTGGCATAGCAGTAGTTGCTGTTTTTACAGTCAACAACTATAAAATATCTGTTGACGAAACTGTAAATTCTAACATTCTGTTGACAGACTTCCGACGAGCGATGACAAGCGAAAACTGTGTAAAAATCAAACAAAAAAACTATGGCAGAACGCACAAAATGTACTCTGCCATAAAAAAAGAAAAACAGCTGTGTATACTACAGACCTTTAGGTATTTCCAGTGCTGCTCCAATCCAAATGAAAAGCGATGGAAAAATAAACATTGAGAAAGATTACTTTTTGTACAGTGCCTATTATAAATTTGTGAGAATGGAAGCCTTAGTCTATAAGAAAATCGAAAAATACATGTTTTAAATCCTACTCATAGCAATAGCAAATCAGTCGATTTTAAAGATTTTAGACAGAACTAAGCTGTCTTTTTCAGCGTCGAAGATGTATTTATTTTTATTAACTGACTTCAGATTCCCTACTAGATTCGGTCCGTATTTTTTGAAATTGTTTTTATGTATGTACAATTGTACTGACTACTTCACCATTTGTAAACCAATTTACGTGTTTTTTGTAAAGGAAGCTCTCGATATTGTCCCACAAAATTTCATTGACTTTGGCTCAGTAGTTTTTAACTAGCTCCAATAATACAAATAATTTAGTTCGAGCTTTTGTTCGAGCGCTTGCTAATTTTGAAGTCGGGTTTTAAATTGATAATTATTAGTTAATTCCTGCCTATAACTTTTTAAATGTACATTCATTTTTTGTACAGATACGTAATCCAGAAATAGTCAAGGCTAACGAAGTATAAGTATGAAATCTTTGAGTCAAGGCTTTAAAAATAATTTGATAGGTAAAGCTGTCCCAATACGCTTTTTAAAGTAATTTTTGTGATACAGTTATATGATTATTAACGGGATATTTACCGTGGGTTGTGAATTAAGCTCTACTAGCATTTTTCAGTGTGCCCGTAAGCAATTAAGCCTAATGCATGTTACTACGCCGAAATATCGGGAGCTCCATTCAAAACCTAATCAAAGTTAGATATTTAAGATCTTTCAAATGGATAAATGTGGGCTGAATCTTTCTTCACAGAGTAAAATATTAAATCAACAAGAAATTAAATTTCAAGAACATTTAATATTTTCGTATATGTATATTATATACGTAAATATTATCGTGATGTTCTGGTGTTATAGGTATCCATAAGCAGCGTTGGTCGCTTACCATCAGGCGGCCCACTGGATTCTTTGATATTTATGACACAAATAAAAAACAATCGTTTGACATTGACTCTACTCTTTCCCACTACACCCATTAGATCCATATTGTAACATTTCACGTCTGTGACGTCATCGTTTAGATGTAGCCTTCGAAAATTCTCGCTTACGTCATTTCCTAACATTCAGATTGTATTACCGGTGATCTTTCATAGATTAGTATTTGTACCTAGCTTGTGTTTACAATGTTGGACTAAAACGTATATGAGTTAGTCTGTGGTTTCCCTTACGTCACTAATATGAGACACTATATATGTGACGTCAAGTGTAAATGACGACACTTTTGTGATGGAGTCACCAATTACTCAAGATTAATCAATAGGTTATAGGAGAGTTGTTTCATTGGTTATATATGTTAGGCTTAGAGAAAAATGTAATTAAATGTTATATATGTGTATACAGAAGAAATTATTGCAATCGGCTTACAACGTTCTGAGGTATAAGCGTTTAAAGTTTGTGGTTGGATTATAAAGGTCCCTTTCTTGAATTTTGCGCTTATAAAGCTTGTCCGCAACTTTAAAATTCCGTGTAATATAGAGCATGTTATAAATATTGACGGCGCCATCTCAACGTCAGTTTCACTACGGATAAGCTACATCTAGTAGCTTTCACTGATTAACATTTCCATCAAATAACTATACTGCATGATCTTAAACAGCTAATCTTCGCCATCTATGTAAAGAAGTTCCAGAAAATCTGAATTATGCAAATCCGATGACACAATGTCAAATGTGGGTGTTATAATGTAGGTAAATACCAGGGTACCATATTAGGCAAGAGAGTTCGAGAAACGCCTATGAGATCTAATAATTACCGTCTTGTGAACGACTCTGAAATCGTTGAAGAGCTTTATTTTTTCGACACGAATTTTGTAAAGAAAATTCAAGCATAGCTATCGCCAAGCATGATTTACGAGTTTTTTTTTTTTTTTTTAATGATACTGACGAGACGAGTGCAGTTGCTCGCCTAATGGCTCTTCACGCTTGCCCATAACAGCTCAACGCCACTCAGAATTTTGAACTTCAACAGTTCAAAACCCTGGATCGCAATGCACTGCGCTCGTTACCCCGAGATATAAGATGTCAAATCTCTTTCGACTTTTCTACTCGCACAAGTTCTTTCGCATGACGAGTTCGCTCTTTCTCCAGGTTGCACTTGTGTCTCGACCTGGAGTCCGACAAGGACAAAGCGATCTCGTACATGCCCTGCAAGTACACAGTAGTGTTTGCACATTACTGCTTGGCGGTTGAATAACTGGCAAAGGTGTGGTACTTCCCCAGGCGGACCCCTGCAAAAGAGTCCTATCACTACAAAACGCTTATTACGTATCCAGCAATAAATAAAACGATTTCACTTTTTGGCAATAAAACGTTTTTTTGCGAAATGCTCAGTGCCTGGACCTACTTAACTGACTCGCCAAATATGGAATTTCATATTCGCTTACAATGTCTTTATCAGAACATCGTGTGGGAAGATTGTGTTGGGACATACTTGGCGCAAATGTAAACCCACATAGGATAAGACTTTGGTGATGTGATTAAATTATCTCTTGACATTAATAGTGGTCTTAGAGAAGGCTTAAAAGAGCATTTGAAGGGACTTGAATTCAAGAATAGGGGTCACTGAGCTAGGCCTATATCCAACTGATACCGTCAGTGAATTTGGTGTTGATTGATGATATTGAAGATAATATATAGTTCGATTATAGTATTACTATAAAATTTGGTGCCAGCACTGATCCTTAACTGTTGGCTTTTGGAGAAACTCAGAGTCACAACACGGGCAATGGAGAGAGCTATGCTCAGAGTTTCTTTGCGCGATAGAATCCGAAACGTGGATATTCGGCAAAGAACCAGAGTCAACGACATAACTATTAAAATTTGCAAGTTGAAATGGCAATGGGCAGGCCACATCGCTCGAAGAACCGATAACCGATAGGGTAGAAAGGTTCTTGAGTGGAGACCACGAACCGGAAGACGCAGCGTAGGCCTTCCACTAGATGGACCGACAACATCGTGAGAGTCGCGGGCATCCAGTGGATGCAGATGGCAGGTTGTCGTTCAGTGTGGAGGTTAAAGGGGGAGGCCTATGTTCAGCAGTGGACGTCTTTTGGCTGATGATGATGACTGATGCCGGATTCTTATGAAAAACATTGCCAATTGTTTTGCATACCTTTTATCTTCACAGACAACAACATGCACAAGCACATCGCTAAGTACATAGATATGAATCACTCCAAATTCACTAAAAAATAATCCTATAGATAAATCCCAATGAATTACATTACAGTTATAAGTAAATTCAATAAACAAACGAAATCGAGATCTGGCAACGTCTTAATGGTCATATTAATCATTATGAATCATTCCGCCTGCTTTCAAGCTTGTTTGATGTTTAATCTGTGAGCTTGGGGTCATAGCTTCACTTAGTCTATGCTTACAAATTATAATATCAGCATATTCTTAGACCAGAAGATAAATTGGAGCAAAATATGAAGGCGCCGACGCAGCATCTATAATCAATTATTCACACAGCTAACCGTACATTTTTTACTGACTCCAAAAAGGAGTTTCTCAATTCAACTTTTTTATGTAGAATAGTAGTCAAACAAGCGACAGGCCACCTCATGGCAAATGGTTACCATCGTCTTTAGACACCTACATTATAATACCCGGGGCATTGTCAGTGCGTTGCCTAGCTTTGAGGGCTCTATTCACCCTTCATTTGAAATAGCCCAGAATATACTGCTAAAGAAAAACGTGGAAGGAAAAGGTGGTAAGCCTAAAGACATTCCAGAACTTATAGATACGTACTACGTAGCAGAAACAATGGAACTTAAACTGTATGCGTCAAATCTTGCAACAAAAATTTCTAAACAAATTTTTAAAATCAATAGCAGCAATACTTACAAAAAACCGAATTAGTTGATGTATCTACCGAAACAACAAAACACTAAGAAATCACAGCACAGAATTTAATAGATATAGGCGAATACGAAAATATTTTGAAAATAATACGAATGCATGAAATTAACGCTATCCTTTATCCTTTTTGAACAACTCCGAAAGTGTACAGAATTAAAATATGATGGGACAATAGTGGTCATAATAAAGAAAATTAAAACAAAAATTTGTTCCAAATAAAATAAAAATTACATCGCAAAATTACCTAAGCACGCACGGTTTTCAAAAGTAGACACTACAATTTTATATATAAAAAAAGTGAAAGAAGAAAGATATATTATATACGGCGCGCCATATTCTGGACCGTAACATCATTGAGCTGTGGTCAATCGTCGAGCCTGTGAAGCCTAATAGGTGTGTATCAGGACTCTATCTCAAGTATGCATTCAGCATGAGTAACTGACTACTGGGTCAGCGGTTGCATGCCTCCACTATGCGTCATATAACTATGATAACATCCTTTGTTGTAACCTAATACCCTGATTGTTGTGCTTTTAATAACAAACATGGGTTACGCAAAACTTAAGAAACGGGAAGTGTTCACTAAGCTACTGGGAATCGAGATAGAAATAGTTGGAAGTTCTTGGAACGTTGGAACTGAGTCAGCACATCGACACAAAATACCACCATCATCATTGCCAGGTTATTCAGCCCGCTGCAGGTCTGCTACAACCCTCTTCTTTATTGCCAGCATTTCCTGTTTAGCGCCAATCTTGTCTGTAGGAGTATTTTTTTTTTTAAAAGTCCTCGAGGGAGCTAAGCTTATCCTCGCGTGGTCCCAAAATATGTCTTGGGTATGTAAAATATTTTAAATATTTTATACCCTTAAATTCAAAATTTATAATATTTAAACTTAAAGGACTGGTGATCTCATTAAAAGATGCATGACCGAAATGAATTCGACAGCTCTTTCATTTCATCGTTATCTTTGATCATATCGAAACATTTCTTTCTTTTGCATATGTCTTGATTTCATTTATGTCGCAAATGAAAACCAACTTGGCCTTATTATGGACCTACCAGAAAATATCGGAATGTAAGTAGTGTCGTTCAGTGTGGATGTAAAGGGGGAGGCCTAAGTTCAGAAGTTGACGTCTTCTGGCTGATGACGATGGTTAAAAATTTCCTTCAAAATTAAGCTAAATTTACACATGCGAAAGCACTTTGTTATTTATGTTTGTTACTCAAACCGTCAATATAGATTTGAATGTAATTTGGTACGGAGATATTATGCTAGATGCTCCGCAGGGATATGACATAGGGTTATTTTCATGCCTGAAATATGTGTGTAAACTGACAAATCATTTCGTCACTCCAAGGGTCGATAAGCTTTGTCCTTCTAAAGTCATGTCGGTTCTCTTTTTGAACAGATCACAAAGGCTTCTTGTGACTCACTGATTGCTTATACTTAGGGTCTTCTGTACCAATCTTCGATTATTTTAACTCTGATAAGACTTGTGTGAAGATCTCTGTTGGGTATGATGTCATGGGAGACTTGGAGGGCAAAAAGTCATGAGGTCAGGTTTCTTACTACAGTTTGTATCAATGGAAAAAAATTGTCTAAAGCAAAAAAAAAATTATAACTATTCCAAAACAACTTTTTGGAACTCAGTTAACGTAAATATATTATTAAAAGAAATTGCCGTGGAATGCCTATGACTAGAAAGGCGTAGCTAGGACAAACCTAAGTGGAAAGCTTTGGACTCTTTTGCCTAGAAACACTCAGATTAGCTTGCATGGGAAAATACAAGAAAAACTCAAGAGTTAAGAGATTTTGAAGTAGGGCAAAATAAAAGAATTTTCACCAAATTTTTATTGTTTGTTTTACTTTTGACCCTTTTTATAGCTTCTTTGCCTAGTTTATTTTTTCTACTTTTTGTTGCTCTCACAAGACGTCATTTTAAATTCTGAACTTGATTTTTCGTGCCAAAACTATTAACTTGGCAATCATCAAAATAAACCATGACGATGACGTATATAGAGTAATAAGTAGTCCTGAGTAATTATTTTTTGTGGTGGTTGTCCAGTAACGCTAACATTACCAACGATCAAAACAGTCAAAAATAACTCAAATATGGGTAAATTCAACAAGCAATCAACAAAGAAACCTCAAATGTACATCCTTTGCTTGTTTACACATCATTTCGGACTGACCGACAAAGGGATGGTATTTGTGGATATCTTGCTTGGTGCGGTTAGGAAAAGCAGAAACTGTTTTAACTTTTAGGATGATACTGGGAAGTTGTGTAGGGTTCTTGCTGAAAGGAATGGTTCTTTGGGATGGGATATAAACAGCAAAGAGCAGAATGATAGTAGGTTTGGCATTTGTGGCTATTGAAAATTTGCAAAAAGACTACAGGATGGCATATATATATCCTCACGATTTATTATCTAAAGGTCAGATGCGTTATGCGTATGTCATACTCGCCACACCACCATACCATGCCTCCCTTGTTTGTCTAATCTTTGGTTAGTTAGGCGACAAGTGAAGCTAATCATCATCAGCCAGAAGACGTCCACTGCTGAACATAGGCCTCCTCCTTTAACCTCCACACTGAACGACATCCTGCCATCTGCATCCACTGTATGCCCGCGACTCTCACAATGTCATCGGTCCATCTAGTGGGAGGCCTACCTAAGCTGCGTCTTCCGGTTCGTAGTTTCGTAGTCACTCAAGAACCTTTCTTCCCCATCGGTCATCAATTCATCGAGTGAAGCTAATATATAGCGTATAATTATAATCAGACCCTTAGCTTTATGTGGGCATCATGTTACTTGTTTATTAACAGCGGAACTGTGCACATCCGGCGCTGCACATGCACTCATCAGCATGCAGTACACACTTAGAGTACGTCAACTTCTATCTGCGCGGTCTGGGCTGACAGCCTTCGATCAAAACTATTCCGAAGCTGACAGCGAATGTGACTGAACTCCAAGCATTTATTTGCAATGTATTATTATCTTTTAAAATTTCGCTGAAGTATATTATATAGGTAGAAGGATAAATCTGCTACAGTCTAACATTCAAACCCCTGGCAAAAGAGATCAGAATTCGTGATTTTAATTAAGCTTTTACAATGTTATTGCAGATGTCAGAACAAATAAATGCTTGGTCAGAGTTTGTGTGGACTTATTTATGCACCTGAGTACAGAGACGAGCAAGTCGCTCGCCTGATTGTGAGCGTCACCCAGAATTTAGAACTTAAATAGTTAAAAACTCTAATCGGGGATGCACTGCATGGACGTGGACATACGTATAGCTACGGTTATGTGATTGTTAAGGGCATATTTACTATGATAAGGTTGTGGATGGTGCTCCCGATATTTTTTGCCACCCGTATTCATCAGTCTTTCCGCCGAAATATCGGGAGCTTCATTCATAACCTTATTACGGTAAATATCTGACGTCGATTCTGATGATTCATCTACCACAGAAGAAAAAAATGTTTTTGTTTAAATTAGAACGGCTGTCAAGGCATTTTCGTAAGACATTTGTTGTGGCCAATTGCACCCATATAAACGAAACGTCAGTCATTCGAATTCAGTTGGCAACTGTAACGCGGAGTTCGACGCGTTGATATAAATAAGAATGTTCAATCAAGTTTCTGTCATAATGCCTGGCGACAGATTTCCCTTCTCATTTCCATTCTATTTACTTCTCTTTTCTATGATCTACTCAAATCTCTCTATTCAAATTTGACAGCTCTAAAATAGTTGTCAACTTTTTCTGACGTATTGAAATGAAAAGAGATGCCGATAGCTTTAGTCCTGTCAGATTAGTTTACTTTAAAGAATGGTACAATAAAATTGATGCCAGGGTTTGTCCAGTGTCCACGCTGTACCAAAACATCCATACAAATGGCCAGCCTCTTTTACATTCACATCAGATATTCATGCCATGTATGTGCAATGAAAACTATTGAAAATGCTATTAATACGTGCCAAGATTGCAATTACACTATTGTTTGGTTTTACGTAACTTGGCCGTATAAAATATTGTGAAATGCCGCATCTTGGCGCCACTTTCTACCGTAACGGGTGAAAAAGGTGACACCAAAGAGAAACAGTGTATTTTAAAAACTTCTTGGGTTGTGCTTGCGTGATCTTTGGTTACTTTATTTCATCGATTTATATATTACTAACCGCCCTTCCCGGCTTCACACGGGTGGAGATTTATTTTTTAAACATTCTAGTAATAAATATAGCCTATGTTACTAGGGGATAATGTAGCATTGTAATGGTGAAAGAATTTCTAAGTCGGTTCAGTAGTTATTGAGTGAATTCGTTACAAACATACAAAAATAAAAATCTTTCCTGTTATTATAATTTCCTTATAATGTTATATTATTATTAGTGTAGACTACTTAGTACATATAACTCAAATTAAGCAGCAATTTTTTTAAATATTTTTTATGTTTTGGTTACTGTGGAAAGTCTTTGAAAGATATATTTCCATTGGGGTGCAGCCGGGTTATGTAATATTGCACCCACTCAGCGTCGGCCCTAGCATTTGATCAGGGTAAAGACTAAGACATTTTTACCTTTTTAAGATATTTTTATTTTACTACTACATCTCACTGGGTAGAGAGCGAGATTGTCTTTCGGCGCATTTCATTTCTGCAACGGAAGTAATCAAGTTACCTCTCCGCGCTTGCAACGCCTCGCCCCGCAACGAGGCGCGAGGCAACACAACACAATTTTTCGTTGACGCTCGTTTTTATTCTTATGATTTTGTCATTTTGGCGCCCCTTGCCGTCTGGCGCCTAGAGCGACCGCTCCTCTCACAAACCTCTCCTATTACAAACGCTATACTAACACACAACAAACGGAATCCCCTCACAATCCCCAAAGAAAACTTTAAACGCTTATTGCTCAGAAATTTATCAGCCAATCTAAATGTTTTTTCAATATGTTTAATTAATATATTTAATTATATCCTTTTATTTGTAATAAATAAAACACCAGTCAACTACCCTATTCTATTAAAAATTGCAAAGTAAACAGAAACTAGTATAAAAAATCTAAACGAAGATTACGCTTAATACTCTGCTTAAATTAAGAGTTCCTTAGTAAAGCGTCGCCTTGTTCATGGTTAATGAAAACGGGCATTAGTTTCCTAAAACGTAGACAGCAATAAAGATCATTGTATAACTTCAACATAACCGTTTCATTGGCAAGGTCAGTTTTCACGAGCTGCAGCAAGGCTAATCGAATTATCGTGTAGGTACTAACATGTTACGTCTGGTTTGGTTGAAAATGACAGATTTATGGTTAATTTTTTGTAGATGGTAGGACTCTTTTGCAGAGTCCGCCTGGGGAAGTACCACACCTTTGCCAGTTATTCAACCGCCAAGCAGTAGTGCAAACACTACTGTGTTCCGGATTGAAGGGCAATGTTTCCAGCGAAATTACAGGGCACACAGAGATTTGACATCTTATATCTCGGGGTGACGAGCGCATTGGTGAAGTGTGGTACTTCCCCAGGCGGACCCCTGCAAAAGAATCCCACCACAAAGCTATTATGAGCTCTACTATCATCGTGTTGTTTTTTTGCGTGTTATTTATTGAGATATTTATCCATTCAACCACTCTCTGGATAGACTCTAAGCGCTCGAATAAAATTATTACTATTGCCAAATCAACAGGCACTCGCACAAAATTATTTGTACCACCGGAGCTGGTTAAAAAACTATTGGATAATGAAGTTTTTGTGATATCATCTCGAGAGCTTTTTCTACATACTAAAGAAGAACCGCGTAAATTGGACACATTTGACCACAAATTTGGGAGTAAACGGTGTACTTCTCCATCTTCTGTATCTCTACTTCTTCTCTTCTCTACATAGTATAAAATAAAGCCACTTTCCGCGTCTGTCTGTCTGTATATCTCTCCATCCTAAGGTTGCCTGGAAGAGATCGCTCTTAGCGAAAAGACCGCCGATTGTTGCACTAGCTTTTAATCTGTTTTATCGTGTTTTGTGTATGTAATTTGTAGTGTGAACAATAAAGAGTTTATCTCTCTATGTATATCCGCTAACTCCTCCCAAACCACGCAACGGATTTTGATGCAGTTTTCTCCATCAGTTAGATAAATTTTCACGGAAGGTTTATGTATATAATAAAACCCCGTACGATGCCGGGCGGGTCGCTAGTTATAAAAATACGAATTAGAAATCTCCCCCTTCTGAAATCAGTTAAATATGAATTCGAGTTGGTGGTCAAAAGCGGACTTATTCGCGATTAAAAAAAAACATATCTGTAGAAAATCTGAAGATATTTTACAGATTTTTGACAGTCGACACCAGTGGCAGTAAATATAAATGAAACTTATGGATAGGCGCTAATTATAAAGAAAAAAATACGAATTCTGTCCGGACAATTCTTTTAATTCCCCCTTCTACATAGTGTCCAGAATGTTAGCAGAGTTTTTGTTCCGAAGGATGATTTAGGTATATATAATTGTACCTATTATTTTAAAAGCAAATCGTGTCAATGAAGTTCTAGAATACATGTAAAAAAAGATTAATTTGTACCTTTTTGAGGTGTTTGTTGACCCATTTTGTGAACGTCTTCTTTTGTATGGCATCTCGTTCATCTGGAAGGAAGAAAATTAACTATTAGAGGTCAATAAATATCATACAACAATGGCGGTACATTTGAAAGAGTATTTTTCACTAGGATACACATTTTTCTACAATCAAATCTTCATCATTCGTTTCTACTGCCAAAACATTTACTTCAAATTTTTTTCAAGTGAAAACTTCTTTAGTTGCGTTCAGCACTTTTTGGGTTAACAAAAATCATGGAACTTGCATCATCATCACGCTGTACCGTGTATTTTAAAACAGCGCCATCTCTTGTTAAATAGGTGAATTACTACTTAAGTTTTCACTTCTGACGTGCAGTCCTATGACTGATGTGGTTTTTTACTGGCAATTGCATTTATTAGTTTAACAAAATACAAGCTAAATAACGCTAAAACCTAAACGACTTAGCGTATTATTTCTTTATATTGCGACCAAAATTGCTAAAAGAGGGCCTTCATATCCCTTTTTCACATGCAAAAAGTCGTGAAGGACTCGTGTCTCCCTGATTCCTCCCTCGGGGAGACATCAGAACTTACATAAGCTGGCAATCCTACTTATGAGTACGGTTGAAAAAGTTCTTTCGCCGCATCCTTAGTATTTTTGTCAAAACAGGATAACATAACCTCCAAAGCAGTCTAAGCACGTCAAGTCTTTAGTATATTGTCTGCAAACTCTGCATAAGAAACATCTGGCCGAGTTGAACGAACCTCATCGATAACGTAACTAATTTGTCTATTTATATCGCGTCTATTTGAAGCTAGACTCGCCAAATTATTTGCGTCGGAAGTGCGCAATTGCGCATTACGCACTTTAGTTGTAGATAACATTTCGATTTCAGTTAAGTGGTTTAGTAGAACGTCATTTTAATCTGTGAGAAATTTTCTCTACTCCGTCCTCTATCGAATGATCGCTGACAGTTAATTATACGTAATTATCAATTTAAACCCGACTTCAAAATTAGCAAACTTACTAAAAAAAATATTATGGAAACTGACGTGGTTTTCACACATTTTATTTATATTACTGGGGAATTACTCACGTAAGATTGAAACCATGGTCTGAGTATCCGGCCTAATCTTACGTGAGTAATTCCCGTGTAATAAAAAAAAATGTTACTAAAAATTACTTTGATGACATATTTTTTCAGTTATTTTGATTTATAAACCAAACTACTAAACCAATTTTGATGAAATTTATATGAGATCACGTATGGCCTACCAAACAAAAAAGGAATCATCAATTGGGGGAGAAATCGGTGAACATAAATAAAAATAAACAGTGGAATATTGAACCTCCTCCATTTTTGAAGTCTGTTAAAAAGTGAAAGAATATCCTGTTCGTTTTCCTTGTATTTTCTAACGTAAAATTGAAATGAGTTCTTACCCAACGTCCACCTCCCTAGACCACCAGAGTGAACTTTGGAGTAGTAATATTTACCATTGAAAGTATATTGTGTTTTTTTTTTTTGCCACAAATAAAATGATGTCTACGTCAATTATACGAGAAGGGAATGAAATAAAGAGTTTTTATTGAACTCAATTAATTAGTTGCCAGCGATTATACGATAAACGCAGACCGATAAGCGCAGCGTAGGAAGTCCACCCACAAGATGGACAGACGGCCTAAAAGAGACCGCAGGGAAACGCTGGATGCAGGCCGCTTCCAACCGGTACCTTTGGAAATCGATGGGGGAGGCCTATGTACAGCAGTGAACGTCCTATGGCTGAAATGATTTATTTTATTTATTAAATAAAATCCACAGCTCTCGAAATTAATACATTAAACTTATATAAATACTGACAGCCAATAACGGATTTACATTTTATAGATAATGATGATGATTATAAGATAAACAACGGACGATGAATCCTACAGCCATACTATTACATTAAATTGCATAAAGTTTTATGACTCTAATTTTAATTTAAGAACTAAATTTTAATGGTAAAAATTTTCATTTTATTATTATACCTTTATTTCACTTAACTCTCGGGTCTAGCCCGGACATTTGATAGACATTGGTGGGGCCGAAGCCAACAGCAAGAGGCCCTGTTCAGTATAAAATACAATTATAGGATGTGTGTAAGAAAGAAGTATGAAACTATAGGATTAAAAAAATCTAGGCTATTGAGGGGAACAATTGTGATTAGGAGAACAGATCTATAGGATGAGAAACAGCACCTGCCTTATTCTGTCTTATCTCAAAATACATTTAGGGCGCATGGTGGGGCCGAAGCCAACAGCAAGAGGCCCTGTTCAGTATAAAATACAATTATAGGATGTGTGTAAGAAAGAAGTATGAAACTATAGGATTAAAAAAATCTAGGCTATTGAGGGGAACAATTGTGATTAGGAGAACAGATCTATAGGATGAGAAACAGCACCTGCCTTATTCTGTCTTATCTCAAAATACATTTAGGGCGCATGGTAATATTATATTTGATATTTCTAAATATTGGTCGATATGTTAGTTTAAGATTTACCTACTTTTCGCTTACATGGCAAATCACGCGCGAAAACGAGACAAAGATCTCTTGTAAACAGACCTATTAGAAGTTAATGATGTGGCATAGGCCAACATTGTAGGACATATTTCAATTAAATCTAGATCTAAATCAAGACAGGAACTCGTGCTCATTTATCTAGCATACCACAAAGAGGGACAGAGGATGAAATGAAACAGAAATACACGTCTTAATTAAGACCTGCTACAGTTCATTAAAATATCTCACGTACCAGGGCATCATGAGTTGATGGAGTATGATAAAGTTGAATTCCTTTGGAGAACGTGTTTATAAGATCGTTAAGGAATCGCTTTGCAAAAGGAACCTCCTTTACACACTGATTACCTGGTAGTTACAGTGTATAATACCGTTATATCTTGCTTTCGGATAGACTTTTCATTTTTTTTAAGCTCTGACAGCTAAGACGCTAAAATGTTGAATGTAATCATTATCTGGCAATGACGATATAACCACCTGACAGCTCATCCTTTACCTCACCGTGATGAAAAGGTACTGAATTTTCAGCTGGAGCTTTTTCGAGCGGGCCAATCATAGGCGCGAATTGAATGAATGACTTTTGTTTCCTCAAATCACAAGCGCCATACAATCAGCGAGTAACGTGGCCCCCAAAACACAAGCAAATTATGACTCATTCGCGATCAAGTGGTAATAATATTATCTTTGTTATCTGGCTACCAGCTACAATCTAAGTTCAAAACCCCTCTGCCAATCGGTGGTGCAACTTTTCCAATTTTTCATTCCCTACAAACCTCGTTCGGACTATTAAGACTGGGTAATAAGCTCCAAATTTGTCTAACCGTTCTCTAATGATGAACCAACCAACGAACAGCATTTCGTTTTTATTTATATACTAGACGTCCCGCCCCAGATTCGCACGGGTGTAAGCTCGGCCTTCGGCCTCGCTACAAAATATAATGTAGCCTATGTCACCCGGGGATAGTGTAGCTTCCCAACAGTGAAAGAATTTTCCAAATCGGTTCAGTAGTTTTTGAGTTATATCGTTACAAACATCCAAAAATTCAAATTTTTCCTCTTTTTAATATTAGTATATATAGAATAGATAAGTAGGTATATAGTTTAGAAAAAAAAAATACTATGAGACGATTTTCTCACTTTAGCACCAAAACTCTCTGGAAAGTCTTAGCAGTATCACAATATCGCAGCGCCAGACAGGCCGAGTATGGTAACACGTAGATAGCTGCGCTTGCGCCGACAGCTGTGCAATAACAACTGCGCTTGAGGTGATTGTTTACATTAGACCACCTAGGGAGGAAAATTGCTGTTCATAAATAACGCAATGCATGTAATCTAACTGCAGTAGTACAAGGGTAGTTAATTCATATATACAAAAATAATACAATTGGCTAATTGGTGGGACGCGGAATTATTAGCGATAAAAAAACTATTAATTTCACAATAAGTTTAATAATTTTCCCACCAGGTGGAATATTTTCTTAATAAGTAAACGGGGCTACCCTCGAGATATTCCTATTAAAAAAAAATTAAAAAAAACTTAAAGACCTGTCTACAATTGGCTAAATTATACCGAAAAACGAACAGTCGCATTAAGAACCCTGTTTTTAAAGTCGATTAACAGAGTAGTAAAATATTTATTACTAATTGAAAACTACTCTGATTTGCAAATAAAAACTACGCAAGCTATCGGCGTCAATATCGCACCCACAGAAAGGAGAAGTAAATAGAACGGATATGAGATAGAAACTCTGTCGCCAGGTGTTGTGACAGATATGTGATTGAACATTCTTATTTATGTCAACGCGTCGAACTCCGCGTCACAGTTGCTATGGGATTATATGGATGCAAGTGGCTACAACAAATTTCTTATAAAAATGCCTTGACAGCCGTTCTAGTTTAATGCATGCAGCACCACTAGGCATAGGACTTTACCGGTTTTAATGTCACTGCCTTGGTCCTGTGCTGATCTGGTTGGTTTAAGCCGCTTTGTGATATATCATGATCATCTCATAATTTTACTGGAGGAGACGTAGGGAAGACGAACCTCCTACCCGAGAAAGAACGCTTGTGGGCACTGCCTCCAGGGAAGTGAGGAGGCTGCGAGTAAAGCCCGGTGCGCGTCTGGAGCACCTCTCGTAACAGATCCGTCTTTGTTAGCTCTTAAGTAGCTAACAGGTGTGTTTTGGTTGACGGGCCGCCGTCCAACCAACGGGAGAGAAATAATGGGAATAAAATTTCCCTCTCTTTCTATTCCGTTGGTTAGACGGCGGATGAGGTCAACCAAATCTGTTAGCACTTTTCAGGCTGCCTTCAATACGTGCGAAAGAGAAAACTCTGGCTAGTAATAAACTATCTATCAAGAACTTAAAGATTCTATCATTCTATGTCTGGGTGTTAATATCTATTTAATTATGTATTTAAAAATATATATGTATGTATATTAGTCTCTGGCAGCCATATTACAAGCTTTGCTTAACAAGCTTTGCTTAGTTTGGGGTCAGATGACCATGTGTGCAATAATGTCCCAGATATTTATTTATTTTATTTATTGCTTGCTTGCGTTTCCATAGAAGTGGACAGTGCCTTTTGACCGTAATAAAAATGTGTGGGTAAATGCACATTCCTAGTTAAGCCCTAGTGAATCACCATCTCACTCCCATAACCTAAAAGCCCGATATATGATAACAGAGCTATCCTATCAAGTGGTATCTATGAAGGCTTGAGGCCAGCGGCCCCGTTACAATGTTTACTGGACATATAAACCAATGGACATGACAATGAAATTGTAACCACTATAAATCCAAGAATCCAATCGTTCTTGATAAATCTCAGAAAAAATAAATAAATGGAAGCGTTATACCTACTGTTTCCCCTTTAACATTTATCCCCCCCCCTCCGCCCCTCCCTCGATCGTCCATTCGTATACATTTTGATCACAATTATAACTCAACTCACTCAACGACAACTCAACTCTATTTTCAACTTACTTAAAATGTAACGTGTACTATGTGATTTTTAAAAAAAAAACATCATTTGCAGTTGTGTGCGCTCAATATTGAAGTGTGCGTTTGTAGAACCAGTAAGAATATGTCAGTTTGTGCAATACGTGTTTACCTCGCCCCCTTCAGTTTTTGGCAGTCTTTTTTCGGTACTAGCTCGAGTGTAAAGGCAGATCCAAACTATATTATCAAAGCTATAACTAGATAGTTGAATCAATGAAGAAAGAAGTTCTATCCTTTATTTTAATCGCCGATAGAGACGGCTTCTACGTACCAAACTTTAAACTCGTGATTAGCGAATTTATACTGGGTTACACAGCACGGTTGTTGTACGCCGAAAGATCATTGTACTTACTTATTATTACGAAAAACTTTTCCATGAAATCAAATAATACATAATTTTCAATTTAAAAACCGACTTTACAAAATTAGTATGAAATGGCCAAATTCGGTTACTTGGATGTCACACTGTCATCCAGGTAGCAAATTTTCCCGTTATTTTGAGTTAAATGCCAAACTATTGAACTGATTTTGGTGAAATTTGTATGGGACCAATCTGAATGTATATCCTTTCAATTAAAAACAGAATTATCTAAATCCGTTCATAAATGAACGAGTTCTAAGGTAACAAACATTTAAAACAATACGACTGAATTGAGCACCCCCTCCTTTTTGAAGTTCATAAATAATACAAGCAACAGAAACAAATCAAGAATTTTACGACTCAACTACAATAATTATATGGTCTTTTGTTAGTAACAGATTTCACTCTTCCACATCTGCAAATTTTAGTCACATATTTAATAAATTTAAGGACGTTTCATGTCCCGTGGCTTATTCGTTGACGGAACTAGGTTAAACGTTGGTGTTGATTAAATTCCTCACGGTTGGTGCATCACAATAACCAGCTGGTCAACAGTATTTTACTGATGATGTTATAGGACATACCTAATTGTATAAGAATTACTCATCATCATTATCATTTCAGCCACAGGACGTCCACTGCTGTTGAAAACAAATAGAGGATCAAGAAAGAGAAAGCTATAATTTTGTTAAGCACCTACTAATTTTGAAGTCGGTTTTTTACACGGATAATTATAATTTCCACTGGTACAGACACGCTGGCGACATAATTTCACAACCTGATTAAATATTTATCAGACGCAAGGTCATCCAGATGTTAACACCGTTAATACAAAGTGCATTATTAACTCCTTATCATTATTACAAGATAAATTATTATAAAGAATTAGTTATTCAACAGATAAGAGCGATAAGCGACAATGGATTAGCAAACTGTACAAAAACCACTGATGCGAATTTTTTCGGAAACAATACAAAACGATGCTGACAAGACAATGCAAAATTTGACTTCAAGATTTGAACCCGCTACCTTCCGCGTACATGCCCTGTTAGTGCCACTAGTAAAATTGGTAAAGACCAATTTTACTAGTCACAGACGATTGTAGGCTAGTAAGTATCTAAAAGCTATAGTTACCACCACTTTACTACTATTGGACTTGACGGTGACCACGAAATAAATAGGTACAGAAGGCCTGCACCATACGACGAGCGTTAACAGGCGTACGCACTCAAAGACGCGTGCGTAGCGTACAGCGATCTTGGATCAAGTCGGTGGAACGCCTGTCGCGAGTGCCCACGCTTTGGCAATACACGTAATTTTACTATTGTTTTGTGTGACAATTGTCATAATTTACAATGATTTTTCCATTTCTATATTGCATAAAACTTTATTTAAGAATGAGGCCTATTTATTTTGTGCTGTGACTTATTTTCCCTAATTATGATTGTGACTACGATTTGTTTGACGATAACCTTGAAAATATTTCTATACTTGACACCGGCAAATGCATAAGACGTGCAAAGCCAAACTCCTCTTACAGGACCGAAGAAGAAAAAACATTAAAACATTATTTGTCAACAAGAATTCCAAGTGCAACGCAGATCTAGACTATCTTATCATTGACGTCATATGATAACGACGATTCACAGAAATGACTTGATAATGTTTAAAATACAGATAAAGAATAAGTTACCTGTTAGTGTCTTTCAACACTGTTTATATGAGTAGGTAGAGTTAGGTGGTGAGGTAGAGAGAGTAGTTCTAGAGTAAAAAAATAATATTTTCTGTGGAGTTTCCCGATTTCAAAACTAAATGGCATGCTTGCTACAAGTTTCTATTATTGGATGGGTGACTGCTAGAACATTGACTGCTGGCTTTACTTTTTTGAAAAACTTAAAGTTGCACAGCGGGCAATGGAAAGAGCTATGCTAGATGGACCGACGACATCGTTAGTCGCGGGCATGCAGTGGATGCAGATGGCAGGCTGTCGTTCAGAGTGGACATAATATAAGGGGAGGCTTATGTTCAGCAGTGGACGTCTCCCCCGGCGACGGTCCAAGCCGAGGCTCGTACCTCCGAGGTGCCCTTGCGCTTTTGCCCAAAAATAAATAAATAAATATCTGGGACATTATTGCACACATGGTCATCTGACCCCAAACTAAGCAAAGCTTGTAATATGGCTGCCAGAGACTGATATACGTACATATATATTTTTAAATACATACTTAAATAGATATTAACACCCAGACATAGAACAAACACAAATGTTCATCACACAAATGTTTGTCCTAAATGGGAATCGAACCCACGCCCCCAAGCGCAGAAAGTAGGTTCACTACCAATTGAGCCACCGGGGCAGTCATCAAAAATCTAAACCATGTTGGCCCAACGCCTTCTGCGTTCACCATCTAGTTCGGTCAAGCTGTAGAGGCCAACAGCAAAAAGCAACATCATGAAAAAAAATACACAGCAGTGGACGTCTTCTGGCTGATGATGTTGACTACTAGAAGCATTTATAACTAAGTTCTGCCAGATGACACGTTGACTTGTATCAACCAGCTATATATGATCAGTTGATCAGCCAGCAACAAGTGGTAAACTAAAAGTTCGCGCCCCACCTAAGTATCTTCATTCCATAGACGATAGTATTTGAGACGGTTAGCCGTACCCTAACCTCCTCCATTTCATCTCCGGATCTACCGTAAGACGACGAGTTCTCCCGAATTTGAGCATTTGCAAATTTTGCATTTTAGCATCCATAATTCAGCCGACTATCTAATAAAAATTAAAATTAACGCATCCATTACATTTTTATATCATTGTATGTCCAAGATGAAGGTGGATGGGCGAGCGGTACTTTAGCACGCCGCAACTAGCGACACTATATGGACACGGTTCCCTTCTAATCTTCTGGTGGAGCCGGACGTTAGATCCTAATGGAGTTGAAGTGTTACAGGATCAACCAAGACTAATGGTGGATCACACAGATAACCAGAGTGGTATTCAATCCCCTGATGGATTCAGTCAGTAGATCCTAGTGAATTGCGGGAATTCTGTGGATAATTGGTTCATCATGATCATTAAG
Organism: Agriopis leucophaearia; assembly: GCA_949125355.1. Lineage (NCBI taxonomy): Eukaryota > Metazoa > Arthropoda > Insecta > Lepidoptera > Geometridae > Agriopis > Agriopis leucophaearia. The sequence goes on along the minus strand of OX421284.1, from coordinate 9,258,938 downwards.
TGCCATCTTCATATTGAAGTTTGGAGATCAGTAGGCAAAACTTTTTGCCATCTCATTTTTGCGATTGCATTATTTATCCCATGATGTCTTTTTCAGATCCTGGCAACTCCATCCGGCCCATCTCATAATATCATTTAGCCATTTACGTCGTTGTCGACCTGAGTTTCTCTTCCTCGGAATTATGCCCTCGATCAACACCCAGAAGGATGATTGGTTCGGTAACCTGAGATTTTTAGCATCCAATTGCTTCTAGGACGCTCAGCTTGGAATACCTGTGATGACCTCTGGATTTCCAAACGTCAAGCAAGCAACAGCCCTCGTGTCAAATAGATCCGCGCTAGCAAGTAGGCGTAGACATTAAGTTCACCGCCTTGAGAAATGCTAATGGCCCTGCATTGACCTAGTTGCAATCAGACATCAAGCCATTATCTGCAACTTCGTTTGTACTGCCTACACTGCATTAGAATTAAATGCTTTTACGACCTAGTTTTAGAAGCTTGTATAATTTGTACTTAAGAATATAGAGGGTGGCCAAGAATAATAAGCAAATCTATTGCTGTCACGCTGACTTCAAGCAAGACCCTTAGAGCGCAAGTGCATCTCAGACTGACTCTAAGAAAAGTAGACGAAATCAACGTCTTGTATTCCTCATTTTTCTCCTTATAATTGGTGCCGTTTTTATTTTATTTTTTTACAAATAATTATATGAAGGCTAAGACTATGTTTTTATCTTTTTTGTTGTTGTATAAACTCATCCTATTGGTTTGATGAAAGTCTAAGCACGGTGGAAAAAAATATTTTTTTATTATTCGGTTCATATTTATAGAAATTTAGTATAAAATTTGTGAATTTTAAAATTTTATTTAAAAGAATGATAGCTCTAGCGGCATTATCCAGGGAGGAAACAGGGGAACATGTTTGTATGGACTAAACGCCCTTCTCCCTTTTCTTAACAAGATTGTTAAAGGATCTCCACGATTTTTTCCTAGCTCATATTGTCGTAAGAATAATGCAAAATACACGCGGCAAAGATCATTAAAAGTGTTTACTATTCCAGTCTCAAGATCAGTAGCAGTGATGCCATCAAACTGCCACCACACAACTCTTCAACTACGTGAAGACTTCTAAATTCCGAACACTTGGCCCTGACTTTATCGTCCTAAATCCGTATATTTATCGCGTCAGTGTGCGTTTGTCACGTTTATCGGATTGCAGATAGGATAGCGGGGCTTCCGTTCTCGGTAAACTATAAATCCTAGTACAGTACAGTGGCCTTAGTACGAGCACTTGCGAAAAAGTTATCGTTACGTAAACGCTAGCAAAATGTATGAAAAATTCAGTTTCCTTTCACATCCAATGGAGGCGCTGTTCAATTTTTCATATATTTTGCTATTGTTTACGTAGCGATAACTTTTTCGCAAGTGCTCGTACATAGGCCACTGGTGATCCTTCAACTTCTTCTTTCTGCTAGACCTTTTCCGTTTACTCGATCGGCCTTCTTTCAATTCATTGTTCCCATTTAAAACACTCTTTTTCACCGACTTCCAAAAAAGAGGAGGTTATTAATTTGACTGTTTTTTTTTATGTTTGTTACCTCAGAACTTTCAAGTGGGAGAACCGATTTTGATTATTTTTTTTTATTTGAAAGCTGGTGCTTCCCTTGTGGTCCTATTTCAGTTTGGTCCAGTTATGACATTTTTATGAAGTCGGTTTTTTATATTGATAATTATATTAGATTTATCGAGCCTTGAAGAAAAAAATTAAAACGTTGAAATATTGAAGGACAAACTTAACTTTGAAGTTGGCAAACAGGCAACAAAATGTATGTTTGTATTTTTTTTATGTGATGCATCTTCAAATTAACAACTTCCGGTTATTTTACTTAATACGTGGTGAGAGACCTTGTTTTTTTGCCAAATTTCATAATTTTAGGTCAACGGGAAGTACGCAAAATATGCGAAATAAACTGTCATATCTCTTAATCGCGTTGACTTACAAGCTTCATTTTTTGACTACTGAAAGAGACCGTAGAATCGAGTATTAGATATAAATTTCAACATGATACCTCTACGCGTTCCTGAGATAAAGGGTCTTGACAGACGGAAAACAAAGTGATCTTATAAGGGATTCTTTTAACTTTTGAGGTACGGAACCCTAAAAAGGAAATATGGAACCCAGAAAACGTGAAAAGTATTGATTGAAAAATGCCGGCCGCTAAAAGATTTTCATGGTAATCTAGCCGACATGCTTTGAACCATAACCAAAATGATATAAAGTTTTTTTTCCTAATGGGACAAGATCTGCCGGTTTATTCTGGAAGCTATAGGTGAACGCGCAAGTGAAGTGAACGTGTATTTTTCTTGTCGATTATTACAGAGAAACGTCAAAATGTCGAGTGATCACCCTTGACTGTAGTTCCTTACCGTTATAGTTCGATATTTTCACATTTATCTGCAGAAATAGGCAAGAAAAAATCACATTCACTTAGCTTATCACTTCACTTGCGCGTTCACTTAGCTTGCAGAATGGACCGGCTGGGTGTGCCAACTTAAGTTTTTGGTTCATTCATAACACGTTAAAATTCCATAATCTTATCTTACGCTTTAATAGGCAGCTTCACAAGTTTTCCTGATAAAGAAGGCTTAAAGTAACTAGACCCGTTAAGCAGATTGCAACACTGTTGTACATAGTAGCTTGGGTATTAAAGGCAGTTGTCTCAGATGACAAACAGCGTTAAACAGACATATTCTCGAATGAATAAAGCTGAATAGTTATTTCTTCAGCTTTTCCTATTTTAAAAGACTTTGCACCTAGTAAGCTTTACTGCCAGATGATATAATTATGTAACAAGGAGGAATCATCGGTTCGTGGTGAAACGACCAATACCTAACAGCTAAGAGAGGTGAGATGGCGGTCAAAGGCAAGCCTATTATATAATTTAAATAAACCGCCAAGTGCGAGTCGGTTAATTATAGATAGTTAATTTATTTTTCTTTGTACACAGAAGAAACAAATGAATACAAACCTATTTGCTTTTTTTATGATGAAATGGGCTAGCGTTTGACCACAACTCACCTGATGGTAAGCGACGATGCGGCACGGTCTAAGATGGGGCACGATTGCCCATGGTGCCTATTCACTCTTGCCTTCGGCAGTGCGATGATAAAACCGCGACGCCGGCATTAGATCGAACAGTTCTTTATGCTGAGCCGAAACCGATGCTGAATACGGACCGGCATTTGATAAATATATTTATTTATTAAATGTCCGTTACATTACATAAGGTTTCGTTAGTAAAAGTACCTCTTCTTCAAGGCTGATTCGATCAAAGTTTAAAGAACATCAAGCTTTCAAGCACGCAGAACAGATGGCCGATGGGGTCGAAAGGTTCTCGAATGGAGACCAACGGACCGGTAAGCGCAGCGTAGGACGTCCAGTCGTCTACCCACAAGATGGACAGACGACCTAAAAGAGACCGCAGGAAAACGCTGGATGCAGGCCGCTTGCAACCGTCCCTTTTGGAAATCGATGGGGGAGGCCTATGTCCAGCAGTGAACGTCCTATGGCTGAAATGATGATGATGAAGCTTTCAAGCCACATGTTTCGTGAGTTATTAATTGCTCCGATTCTTGCGTCGGAGTCGATTGTATTAATTAACCAATTCGTTATGTCCACGGGGTCGATATGATGAATGTGGAGGTCGCGGTGTTGGGTTTCAAAGGCGAATCCATTGTTAGGAATCAATTAAACACAGGTGGATGAATCTGGATGCATCTGTTTTTTTATGGCATAGGTGGCAAACAAACAGACGGGCCGCCTAATGGTAAGCAATCACCGTCGCCTGTGGATACCTGCAACACCAGGGGCATCACATATACGTTGCTGACCCTTAAAGACTCTATTAACAGTTTTGCTCTGCGTTCCACTATAAAATAAATAGGTACAGAAAACCAGCTTCGACTGAATTTGATTTTAATAACCTACGTCCAACCTTAGAGCTGGCAAAGCAACTAAAATGTTTTGTGAAAAGTTTAGTTATGGGAGTTTCATTTGAAAACAATTTATTAGGTACAATTAAGTATGTTAACTTTTAAAACACATTTATTTTTAATAGAAAACCAAATAAAATCCCTATAAATTGGTTATAAAAATACTGCCATCTATTACGGCACGTACGAAATGCACAATTATTGTATTAAGGTATTACAAAGCGTCATTCTTAAATATATATTTTTTTGCGATATGATAATGAATTGGAAAAATCATTGTAAATTATGACAAATGTCGCACGAAACGATAATTACGTGTATTGCCAAAGAGCGGGCACTAGCGACTGGTGTTCGACTTGATCCGACTGTACGTACGCGTCTTTGTGTGCGTACGCCTGTTAACGCTTATTGTATGGAGCCGGCCTTTTGTACCCATTTATTTTGTGGTGCATGCTAGACATAGAATAAATACTAAGCATAGAAGTAATACTAATTTAGCTTAAACGAATTAATTATGTTACATGCTTTACTCATATGCCAAAATTGTTGTTACCTAATCTCAACAGATATATTTTTGACAAGACGGCAAATGGCAGGGTTGTACACTATTTTAATGTACTAGGGACCTGTAAAAGGTCCCAAAGGCTACATACTATTTGACAAACGTCCTAGTTCTATTTGTAAATCACGTGACGGATTCTATGCTCTTTATTATTCTGAGATGCTAGACCTGTTGGTACTTTATTATTCTGTGATGCTAGAACTGCTGGTGACATATTGGACGTCATCAATGACGTTATTCATAATGCCACTAATTGACACAGATGGCGACAGAATGTCCAGAATGTATCCGGTTGGGAACATTTCGATGTCCAGCTAAGCTATGGGCAATGACCCAGAGACCAGAGATTAAAAAAGATTGCGCCTCTGTAACAATTTTACAATCAGTTAATTAGCCAAAAAAGGCTTTAAAACGGAAATACATTCGCTTTCAACCTTCGTTTCAGTTGAGATGGTTTATTACGAAACAATGCTTTAAGAGTTTTTTCAGCGATGCCAATTAATCGAGGGATGGAAGACGCTGGCAGAACGGATTGCGTAAAAAACTAAAAACATTCTCTTACTTGCCGGATACCTAGACGGACTGGCTAGATTATAGTACCAAGTTTTCAGATTACCTAAATATTACATGGTCTAACGCTAACATATAAGGTCGGGGAAAAAGTTTCTTCGTATTTTATAAACAAATTCAAGACATATTTTTTTTAAGTTTAATTACATTTAATTATAATATATATGTACCATTTTGTTCGATAACTTGTTGTCATCTTTTAGGTAGTGACATGACCCCGTTGCTGTAGAAATTTTGGGAATTCTGATCAATAAAATGCAACAAGTAGTTTTGACAGTCCTCTCTTGATGTTAATCTAACACTACCCAAAGAATTCTGAAGAGATCGAAACAGGTGGAAATCTGAGGGTGCAAGGTCAGGGCTATGTGGTGGATGCATTAACACTTCCTAACCAAGCTCTCTAAATTTTTGCTGAGTGGCCAAAGATGTGTGCGGTCTGGCGTTATCATGATGAAAGACCACACTCTTTATGTTGATCAATTCCGGCCGTTTTTTCTCAATTTCTTGTTTGAGTCTCATCTGCTGTTGGCAGTAGAGATCCGAATCGATGGTTTTGCCCGGCGGTAAATGCTCATAATGAACGATGCCCTTCCAATCCCATCATACACACAGCATCACCTTATTACGTGTTAATCTGGGTTTCGCTACAGTCTGTGGTGCTTCACTGCCCTTTGACCATGATCGTTTGCGCACATTCTTGTCGTAGGTGATCCATTTTGCATCACCAGTGATCAATCTTTTCAAAAACGGTTCGGTTTCTTTACGTTTCAATAGAGAATCGTAAATGAGTACACGATTCATTTGGTTTCTTTCAGTGAGCTGGTGTGGCACCCAAATATCGAGTTTTTTTGTATACCCAGTTATTTTCAAATGGGTCAAAACTGTTTTGTGGTCAATCCCCAGGTCTTCAGCTACGTCGTAACTACTAATATGCCGATCTTGGTCCACTTTTTCAGAAATGGCATCGACTTTATCCGTAACAGGGCGACCAGAGCGAGCTGCATCTTTGACATCAAAATTCCTGGACTGAAAATGCTTGAACCAACATTGTGCTACTCTTGATGACACTGCATTAGGTCCATAAATGTCACAAATTTTATTCGCGGCTTGTGTCGCATTTTTCAGTTTTTTGTAATAAAATTTCACAATATATCGAATTTCTTCGTTAGTTTCACTCATTTTATCGAACAAAAAAACAATTGAAAAATGGCGGGAAATTGCTTTTTACTTTTTGTATTCCTCTTTTCAAATGTCATATTTTTAATGGTATCAAAACCAGCCAGATACAAACAGTACAACCGATGAGATTTTTACTTTACTTTCATACATACAAAATACGAAAAGACTTTTTCCCCGACCTATTATTTTATTACATATCACTGGTCCAAAGATACATATTCTACAAACAACCGAGTAAAATCTATTGAGCTTTCAATTACATAAATGTTAGTAGCGCACACCCAAAAAACTTACGGCTTCGGTGGAGTGATATAATTACTACCTAAAGGTGATACATTACATGTTTGGCGGGAAATTCAAATTTCAAACAGTTTTATTGTCCTTGTAGCTAGGCCAGGTAATTATTGTGAAATGACTCAGTGTTTGCGAAAATTGTTGGTCGTTCTTTACATTATCATGTACAGCTATTAATCAGTTACTGACCATATTACTTACATTTGGTAATAAACCGTTTGAAACAGCAAAAAATTGTTTATTGACAAATGTATGTAATAATGTGCATTGGAGATAAATAACTTTACGCGAGTTAGTAAAGAATAATAATCAATTTTCGCAAACATCATGATCGTTTACAATAATTACCCGACCTAGCTGCAAGAACAAAAAAACTGTTTGAAATTTGAATTTCCCGCCATACGTGAAAAGTTTCACCTTAATAGTCATCTATCTCAGATCCCTGGTCGGACAAAATTATTTAATATTTTTTAAACGAAAACAACGTCAAAGAACGTAAAATAAAACATATATTAGTCCAATCGTCACAAAATACAACGCAAAAATCTTTTATTCCCACACAGAACTGGTAATGTGAATTCGTATTAGTTTTGCTGATCAGGTTCTAAAACGAATAACTTTTGATTAACAGATACGCGCAATTTAAAAAATAATTTTATTGTCTATGGTGTTTTGTTTTTAAATGATAGAGAAAGGCAAAGGTGAGCCAGACCATGCATCCTGTCCTTAATAAAGTCTTTTAATTTTATTTGTCAGATGTCAGAGGCAAAGCCTTACATCCCAGCAGAAATAAACAATTGTATAAATGAAATGAAAATCCCGGTCATTCTTTCAGAATTTACATATTTTTACCTCATTAATTTAAAATCATTGACGGTGGCAAAAGCGACAATCGCGCTGAGCCAAAGTCTTTTGCAGGAAAAATAAAAACTATAGAGTATTTCGTTTGAAAAGACGTACGTATTTCAAATCAAGAATGCCTATGTACCACACATGTCATCCAAAGAGTTAGTACACCAACTGAACTGTCAAACAATGTTACCACATCCAAACAACAAACAAACGCACACGCATTCTCTATACCTTTCACCACGAACCTGACTGTTGAATAAAGAATCCCCAACATGTTGTACCTTTGAATTTTGTCAAGTTTTCTTCGTATACTTGGTCATGGGACTCCAGATGCTCGCTCCTATGACGCTTGGGCTGGTGAGGTCCTTCGTAGATAGCATTTCCGTTGACGCCATCTTGCATTGCTTCCTGGGGGTCAAACCCCAGGCGTTCCTTGTAGTACGATTGAGTCGACATCTTTTTTTTTTACACAACACTTCTCATTTCAAACTTTTACTTTTTATTTATTACTTTTTTGCTATTGAGTAAGGATTCGCCAAAATCCTCCCACAATGAGCCACGGAGGTCGTATTTAAACGATTCACCACAATGTATCACAATCGATGTCGCCCGGTCCAGTATTCTACAAAAGGAAAGTCGGTACCCCTTGACACACACTTATTGATCTTGGCACGATTTTTTGTTCACTTATCTTTGTAAATGTTTGTTATAAAAAAAGTTGTTAATATGGCAAGAGTTAGTTTAAATTGGAATGTAATTTTTTCTTAAATTTAGTTCGTTCGTTTCGTTTGCTTTTCACTCTGGGTTTTCACGACGTTTCGTTGACATTTGTGTAAATAACGAATGTTGGAAACACTGCCTGTGGAAACAAAGGATTGGGACGGTTTACATTTCGTTTCTCGAGGTCTGAATTACCTAAATAATGAGTATGAGTCATTTAACACATTCTTTGTCGAGGTAGTATAAATATTACACAGAAGTAGAGGACTTTTTTTAAGAGCATGTCCGAGTGATTTGTTTTCTTCTATGTAGGCATGCTCCATTGTAGACCGCATCAAGCGAGGTAGCGGGCCGCATGAAAAAAAAACAGAATTTAAAATGTCTAGACCAGACTAGACGCTCTAACGTATTGTTTTGCTCTGAGAACGAGCTTAGGGAAAGGCCATTGTCTCGTACAGACAGACGATTTCGGTAATACGGCCTTGTTCTTAAAAACTAAAACATTTGTCTATGCCACGAACGATTACCTACCTAGGCTTGAAAATGGCATTTTTTGCATCGTTCAAAACCGATAATCAATTTTCTAACTCTCTTTTGAAACCCTACTATGTTAAAATGTATTCAAATTTCACAGCGAAGAAGAAAAAAGCGGTGATTCTGGCTCGTGCACTGAGAGTTCCGTACCATTACATAAATTGTTAACTACTAAAGTAATAAGACATCATGCCCAGGCGGTCACCCATCCAAGTACCGACCGCGCCCGACGTTGCTTCACTTCGGTGATCTTACGAGAACCGGTGGTGAATAGAAATTTGTCACAGACTCGCACTTGGCCAGTATTTATTATTTGTTGTTTTACTTTAGAGTATATCTACACTAATATTATAAAGAGGAAAGATTTGTACCTATTTTTGTATGTTTGTATGTTTGTAATGAATAGGCTCCGAAACTACTGAACCGATTTGAAAAATTCTTTCACTGTTGGGAAGCTACACTATCCCCGGGTGACATAGGCTATATTATATTTTGTAGCGAGGCCGAAGGCCGAGCTTACACTCGTGCGAAGCCGAGGCGGACGGCTAGTGTACTATAAACAAGTTTGAAGATTGCACGTATTACCATTTTTACTTTAGAGAAAATAGAAAAAAAAACGTAAAAAAAATACAATTTTTTACGTATTTTTTACTTTTTGACATTAGTATATGTGTATTTCTTAGTTAATCCACCGAAACATTATGTGAAAATTTTAACTAGCTGTCTATTACGGTTCGTTAGATAGAGCCGGTAAAACTTAAAAGATTATACGGACGGACGGACAGACAGCGTAGTTTTACTAATAGGGTCACGTTTACACTCCTTAGCTACGGAACCCTAAAAACTGATTATCGAAAATAAAACAGCTGATGAAGTTTTTAAAGGTTGTTGCCATCATTTGAGTAATTTATTTGTCTATGATTTTTCCCCGTTGGCGCTTCGTGACCAACTAATTAACACTATCAGTGCCTCATTAAATATTTTATTTAAATACTCTTAGCGCAGGAAATATAAATTATACCTCGGAATACGAAAAAAAAAACCAGCGCTACTTTTTTAAAGCTGCTTCAGATAGCGCAATTTTCAATTAAGATGGTGACATCAGCCTTTAATTCATTAATTGCTTCGAAAAACGTCAATAAGTACCTACAGAGACTTCACTCGAAAGCCGATTATCTGGCCGACCTTGGCTTTAATGGACGAAAATTAATGTCATTTGTACTTTTTGGGCAAATCTGACTTGTAACTGGTCACACTGAATTTCATTGACAACTCACGCATTTAATTTTATCACCACACAAACCACAAAAACTCGCGCTTTTCCCTAGTAGGCATTTAAAACTCCAGTGTCATTTATCGTCTGTGGGTGTACATGTACGAAACATGCGGAGCCAAAATTTCACAGAAAAACATAGCATAGCCTTAATTTCGCCGTAAAATTAAATAATAAATAGCTTTAGCCATTATTTACCGTGTTTTTTTGGCGCCAACATAATTGTATTATTTTCTAAACTTGTATACCTATTTTCGAGAGTTAATTTGTAATAATGGCGGATTATTATTTATTAATTGTTCATATTTGTGCTCGAGTGCGGGAAAGTGATACAACGAGGTGCATATATTTTCGTTAAAAAAATCTATAGCAGCCTCTAAAGTCTCCACCACTTAACTAGAGCATGACTTCAACTTGACCGTGACTTACTTTGACTGACTGTTTGACGATATCTAATAAAATTTGTAAATTTCAATATTTGACACTGGCAAATGCACAAAACGTGCGACACCAAAATCCTTACTGAGGGAAGAAAGAAGAATATCCGTGTTGCTGTCTGTCACATGAGATATTAAAGTTGCCAGGCCAGAAAAATAATTGAGAGGTGTATTTCATGCATTGGTAATAAATTTGGAATAAAGTATACCCATGTATGGCGCTTTTGTGAATCATGCACAGTGGGGTCAGTTGAAATTATGAATGGACAAGCACAAGATATATTATGGACTTGTGACTAAAAATTAACGAATATTTTGTTGTTTATATTGGATTGTTAAGTCCTGTTTACCTTCAAATTAAAGTTATACGCAATTATGGTACGAACTTACAATAAATGGTATTTAACAGCAGTTTTAAATTACCGAATGAATGAGTAAAGTTTTATTTTATTTTATTCTGTAATGGTCTTACGTAAGTTTCGTTATAAGTTTGAGTATTGTGCCATTTTAGTTAGCAGTTAATAAACCATTGGACCCGGGTATGTCCTACAACTGCGACCAGAACCACCGGAGGATGGGCAGCAGCGTTCTTATAGTACACGGTGAACGTACTGCGATTCCCAAGCCGCCTGCCAAGCGTGGGGATTATGGCAACACCCCTCTCTATGAGGCTTTTGTCCAACAATAGACGTTAATTGGCTGATGATGTGTGTGAAACCATTAAACAATCATCAAATTTGACTGTAGCTCGACTTAACACCTAAACCGATATTGAAGAATATAATAATGGAAAGGATTTATTGCATATCAAGAGGAATAATAACCTTAACACACTTTTATGTCGGAGGGAAGCCGCAGGGCATACCTTGGTTATTAATTATTTAATATATCTATAGTATAGCGGTACCCAATGTCCTATTTCGAATAAAAATACGTAAACTTTTTATGATTTGGCAATGCGATGCTAAAAAATATATTACCACATTTCTTTAGTGACTTATCTAAGCCGACAACTGCTAGTTTTTGCCATGAGTCCGAGATCATTGACCGGCGGCTTACTGACCTTGTCAAAGTTATTTAGGACTTTTCTTCTGTCTCATCTCGTGCCTGTATTTTGTCTTCTAGATTTTTTATTTTATTTTTTATAATTAATTACTTTTTTTTAGATAAAATTTAAGTGATAAAAAATAAAATTAAACATTAAAAATAAACTTACACCATTTATAATAGAAAAAATTCACGTAGACCAGTTGCAAAAACTACTTTTAAATAGTTCGCCCTTCATAGACATCTCGTAATCGGATCTTGTTTTTTATCACCTTTTTTGCAGATTAAAAAGATACTATGACAGGTATCACTTAAAACAAAAGACGCCGCTCTTATTACAAAATAACACGAGTGAGATAAAGGTCAAAGAAGAATAATAAAGACAACACAAGCCAGAAAAAAAGTTGTGTTTAAAAAAACCTGTTTTGGTTAATAATACAGACGATTCGCGCGTCCCTGTGGACAGTGGGTTATGCAGAGTTGTTATGGACAAAAATTCAAGGTCTCGCGACCTTCGTCCGAAATGCCCAGTCCACCGTGGGAAAGATTAGACAATGATACATTTTGTGTCCGCTGTGTAAGCGAACTAAGCGAGTATCATGTTAAGTAATGAATTTATTTTTTCACATATTGCCTAATGCATTGCGAGTTAACTGAATTCACGCGATAAATCAAACTATTTATTGTTTTTTTTTTAATCACAAAACTTTTTTACGTGCTGACTTAACAATGAACACAGGTAAAATATATTTTTTACTCTATGCCTCAGCTGTCAAACGTCAAAATAACCGAAAAAACTTGAAGCGTAACTGTTTTTTTTTTCAAAATGCAATTTTTTGTTTTTGTCACATTTACAATACAAATTCCGAACGTGAGATAACCAACATTTAAGAATAATTCGCAGACGAGGTTGGAGCATCCGGACAAAGAGGATGAACTTCCTTTTGAAAAAAAAAAAAACAAGTTTATGAATTGCACTCTATGGTTCTTTCTTTCAATAGTACTCCAACAGAGGTCACCCCAAAAATCCTTGTGCCTATTTAATCTGTAGTCCGGCTTCTATTGTCAATTCTGAAGTTATGAACGAAAATTGTGGGAACATTTAGTTTCGACACGACAAAAAAGATAATTGGGAATAAAATTATACGTTCTGTGAGCCCATCAATGTCTTGTTATGACATGACACAGAAATTAAAAAAGTAAGCACTGTGTCGACACCAAGTTTGTTCTTGTGAAATAGAACGTTACATAGGCTTTGTTTAGTACGTGGAAGATTTACGATATTGACTTATTTCAAGTCTTTACGACACCTATAATTACCTAGATAGAGTTTTCTATTCCCTCAAATAATTTAATTAGCAAATATTGTGATGATGAAAGTGGAAGCATCAAGAAAAAAACAGGGCAAAAAAGACAACAAAAAAAAGAGAAGAAAGCAAAGAAAAAAAAAGTAGGTGGCAAAGAATCCGACTTGGCGCCTGATGGTAAGCAGTCACCATCGCCTATGGATACTTGTAACACCGTACCCTTTTATTTTTTATGCTTCTTCCAAAATAATTTTACTATCAAATGTGGCTCCAATTTAGACAAAAGCAATATAATTATTATATCTTGAGTATTTTCACATATAACATAATTATAATTTCCATTTTGAAATGAGATTTGACAATGGTTAGTGAATATTCAACGCTATTTATAGTTTCTGTGTCTAGCTCAAAAATATCGATTAAAGTCTGATAGATAATACGTGTAAAAGTAGTTTTTGAAACAAAAATAAGAAAAACATGGTTTTAGCATACTATTAATTGATATATTTTTTAAAATATCAAATTACTAGTCGACCTTCCCGGCTTCGCACGGGTGTAAGCTCGGCCTTCGGCCTCGCTACAAAATATAATATAGCCTATGTCACCCGGGGATAGTATAGCATCCCACCAGTGAAAGAATTTTTCAAATCGGTTCAGTAGTTTCGGAGCCTATTCAAACCAAACAAACAATCAATCAAATCTTTCCTCTTTATATATGTATTAGTATAGACTACTTATAGAGTATTTAATGAGTAGATGTTATTAATTCACTGGAGGTGAAAATAATATTGCCAGATGCAAATCGAATGAACATTCCGTCTCGAGTGATATCATTACCATTTGTTTCAATAAACAACCATTTAACAATTGCGAAGAGTGCAGTTGTCACTTGAATAAATTATATTTATTCTCTATTCATCATATACTTACTGAGAAATAACTGGAAAACTTTAACGATGTTCAGGGTCAAAAATGCAATTGAAGGAGGAAATACAAAATATCCGTAATATGCCAAAAACGTATCAGTTTTTTTTTTGTATATCTACATCTACACTAATATTATAAAGAGGAAAGATTTGTACCTATTTTTGTATGTTTGTATGTTTGTAATGAATAGGCTCCGAAACTACTGAACCGATTTGAAAAATTCTTTCACTGTTGGGAAGCTACACTATCCCCGGGTGACATAGGCTATATTATATTTTGTAGCGAGGCCGAAGGCCGAGCTTACACTCGTGCGAAGCCGGGGCGGACGGCTAGTAGAGTATAAAGTTATTAATTTTGAGACTTGACTGCAATAACATTGTAATAAATATCAATATAAAAAACCGACTTCATAAAAATGACTAGTTAAGCTTTTTTATCTGTAACTTTTATATCTGGTGTGTCCAATAATGAGTTTCTATCTATCTATATCAATCTGCTACAGTCTACAGTCTTACGATCAAAAAAAGTGATTATAATTATATTATGGTATTTTGCCGGCTTTTTAACCGACTTCCAAAAAGGAGGAACTGTGAAGGAACTTTTGTTTTGAACTGTGAAGTTCAAAATTCAGAGTGGCGTTGAGCTGTTATGGGCAAGCGTGAAGAGCCATCAGGCGAGCGACTTCGCTCGTGTCTCACTATCATTAAAAAAAAAGGAGGAGGTTCTAAATTCGAGTGTTTATTTTTTTATGTTTGTTACCTCGGAACTTTTGACTGAATGAACCGATTTTGATGATTCTTTTTTTATTTGAAAGCTGGTGCTTCCCGTGTGGTCCCATTTTTTGGTTCAGTTCTGACATTTTTATGAAGGCGGTTTTTAATATTGATTATTATTTTTGTTTAGGGGCCGAATACGACCTTATATCCGGGTGTAATAAGTAACATATATGTGTATACTAAACGGTTAACAGTAAATCAATCAACTAATTAGGTTAAAATAACCGTCTGGTCGGTTGCCGGTACAAATTGAAAAATTGTGTTCGATCAGAAGTCGCGAGTTTGTCCATGGACAAACACACCTACGTGCGCTGAGCAATCTTAGAACTGGCGAGGTAAATATTAGACGAATGTTTGTTCTATGGATTTCTAGAACGAATTTGTATTATCATCAGCCAGTAGACGACCACTACTGAACATAGGCCTCCCCCTTTAACCTCCACACTGAACGACATCCTGCCATCTGCATCCACTGGATGCCCGCGACTCTCACGATGTCATCGGTCCATCTAGTGGGAGGCCTACCTACGCTGCGTCTTCTGGTTCGTGGTTTCCACTCAAGAACCTTTCTTCCCCATCGGTCATTAGTTCTTCGAGCGATGTGGCCTGCCCATTGCCACTTCAACTTGCAGATTTTAATTTACTTGAACTGATCACTTTAATTAAAAACTTCTTGCTTAAACAGGTTTCCGTTAATGCAGATCAATCATATCTATTTTTTCTCTAAAATGACGTCGTTATGCTCTTTGACGTTTGACATCGTTATCGATTTGTCATAAAAGTGAGACATTATTTAACATTGCTCTCTTGTATCAATTACTTTAATGAATAAATGCCTTATCGTTCTACCGAATAATGATTATTGCGTAGGTTAATTATCGCTTTAAATAATTGTGATTGTTAAAACACGGTTAAATTCATAATTTTGGAACCATTAAAAAAACATAATTATGGCAACCAATTTTTTTTTAGCTTCACGATTATTATCATTATCAGCCTTTCATATGTTCCTATCCTACTGCTGGGATACAGGCCTTCTCTCAGAAAGAGATTTTTGATGGTTTTTTTTTAGAATAGTAAGTCGGAAATTTTATGTTTTCATACAAAAGATAATGATCACGTAATCCGTTTTGTAAGGATACATATTTTTTTGGAGTACTTTTCTGCTACTTTCCGTATATTATACTGCACTCTTAGTGTGTACAAAATACGGTAATACGATATTCTATATTTAAAACATTACACAACATTAGCACGGCGTGCTACCGATATGTTTGTTCATACATAACGCGAGAACGCAAATATTAGCACAAAACATCCATTAGAATTTACGCAAAACAAGTCTGAAGTTTGCACACAATAATGTCAGTCATGGACGGCGAAGTCGGGGTGTTGGTGTAGTAGGCATTTGTCGGAATAAGATAGGGCAATTAGAATTAAAATATAATATATAATATACATATATTTGCAAGCCGTTTTGGTAAAAGTATTATGAAACTAATTAAATAAATCAGAAAACGATTTACAGTTATTATTATTATTTACGGGATATTTACCGTGGTAAGGTTGTGGAAGGAGCTCCCGATATTTCGGCGCAGTTACATGCACCATATTCACGGCTCAGTCTTCCCGTAAAAATGATGCATGTACCTATAACTGCGCCAAAATATCGGGAGCTACTTCCACAACCTTACCACGGTAAATATTCCGTAAATATTCATATAACTTTAGTATAGGGTCTCGAAGTCTCAGTTTGGGGCGAATAACTAGTTAATACGACAGTTATGTGATTATTAACGAGTTTCAACCGTGATAAGGTTGTGGATGGACCTCCCGATACTTCGGCGCAGTTACTAGAATCTTATCACGGTATATATCCCGTTAATAATCATATAACTGTAGTGAATAAGTGTGGTAGTTTAAAACAGTGTTTTAGTTAATACGAGTTTAAATAGGCTTCCTCCTATAACCTCCACACTGAACGACATCCTACTATCTACATCCACTGGATGCCCGCGACTCTCACAATGTCGTCGGTCCATCTAGTGGGAGGCCTACCTATGCTGCGTCTTCCGGTATACCTATACATAGAAAACCACAATATCAAATTCCATACACTCTCCTTACATGTTGATTGTTGAACTATGTTAAGTTAACCAATCCACACCCATCTCTGGCCCTTCAGATTTCACGGCGACGCTAACGGTACCATCGGTCATTGGTCATAGAATGGCATGTAGTAGTTATATCTCTCTATCACGCACAATAGACGCTGGGAAATTAAAAATTTGGTTCGCACGAGTCGCCCGGACTATACTTTTGGGGATCACGAAACAGAGCAAAAGAATTGCGACAATAATTAGTTTTTTTTTACCTACGATGAAACAGAAAATATGCGGGTAGCTATAATTTGAAATATTATCAGAAAATAAAGGAAGCTTTTATATTTGGCTCATATAATGCGTAGAGCACAGAAAAGATTTTTTTTGTTTAAATTAGAACGGCCGCTGTCAAGACGTTTTTGTAAGAAATTTGTTGTAGCCACTTGCTCCCATATAAACCCATAGCAACTGTGACGCAGAGTTTGACGCGTTGACATAAATAAGAATGTTCAATCTTATATCTGTCACAATACCTGGCGACAGAGTTTCCTTCTGATTTCCGTTCTATTTACTTCTCTTTTTTGTGGCGTAGAGTCTATTCAGAAAGAGAGTGGACTTGGATTGTGGATGAATGGATAACTATCTCAATAAATAGTATCATCTAATAATATCATCTAATAATATATGTCATCAATAATGGTAACACCACAGTACTGACAAAATTACGAACATAAACAATGTCTGAGTGAATATGGAGAAATATATATATAGCACACAATGTCATTTTCCATCAACTCAATTAGGAAAAAATTATTCGAACTGATTTAATATCAATAACTCTACGGAACCTACGATGTTAAGGTATTTTTACACTTGACGATCTAATTCTGCAGTTATTAATTCTTTTGTTTCACATTCGTTTATATTTATAATCTGTTGCACGATAGTAGGTGAGGTTCAAGTTTTTTATCTGTGGTATTATTTTACAACGTTAGCTCCAACGCGAATTGAAAGAAAGAAAAGTAGATTGTTGCATCTGTCGCAAAGCGAGTTATTAATGCACGAGTGTAATGTTGGTGCCCAAGCGCATACGAGGGCACTAAATTAACACGAGTATAAGATACCTATATTCCCAATTTTAGTCAAAACCGTCCAGCCGTTTCTGCGTGACTCGTGAAGGAGTAACGGAGTTATAATATTACTAACCGTCCGCCCCGGCTTCGCACGGGTGTAAGCTCGGCCTTCGGCCTCGCTACAAAATATAGCCTATGACCACCCACCGGGGATAGTGTAGCTTCCCAACAGTGAAAGAATTTATCAAATCGGTTAAGTAGTTTCGGAGCCCATTCAATGCAAACAAACAAACAATCAAATCTTTCATCTTTATAATATTATATTAGTATAGATATAGTGTGATAATGTGATTTACCTGAATAATAATTCTCAATAAAAAACGGACTTAATCAGAACTGGACCAAATTAAAATGGGACAAAATTGGAAGCACCAGCTTTTAAATAAAAAAAGATACATCAAAATCGATTCACCCAGTCAAAAGTTCTACGGTAAAAAACATTTTAAAGAACCAGTCGAATTGATAACCTTTTTTTATGATACTGAGTGACGAGACGAGCGAAGTCGCTCGCCTGATGGCTCTTCACGCTTGCCCATAACAGCTCAACGCCACTCAGAATTTTGAACTTCAACAGTTCAAAACCCTGGATGGCAGTGCACTTCGCTCGTCACCCCGAGATATAAGATGTCAAATCTCTGTGTGCCCTGTAATTTCGCTGGAAACATTGCCCTTCAATCCGGAACACAGTAGTGTTTGCACAGTACTGCTTAATCTCCTCCTTTTTGGAAGTCGGTTAAAAAAACTTTATTTATACTTGTTTATATAATTAAGTTTACAGCATCAGTTATCAACTCGAGATAGCCACAAGCAAATAGTGAACAGTACAGCAACAATGCTAAGACCTCGCGGCATGCGACCACCGGCCCCTTAACGGTACAGTTTCGGAGTAGGAAACCGTGGACATGCTTTGAGCTATAGGACAGAGGAATTGAGTTCAAGTTTTTTATGTCATGGGTGGCAAACAAGCAGACGGGCCGCCTGATGGTAAGCGATCACCGTCGCCTATGGATACTTGCAACACCTTCCGTGCCCAGAAAGAGAACCACAACGTTGTTTGACCAACGTTGTCGCGAGTGGAGGGGCTGAGACAACACGCAGTTGTCTCGGAAGGAGTCGTAGCGCAGTGCTGAGGGCTCCGGTGTGTTCCTCTGGAGATCTCGGAGCCCTCTTGTCAAGCACTAAGGCATCGGTAGGATTTTAGTGTGTATAATTTCAAATAACCTGGCTGCACCCAAATGCAAAAGCCTAGGCCTGTAAATATCGCGTGAAATCGTCGATGTCTAAGTTAATCTTTGATGGATCAAAACTTTTGATTAGTTTAACACATCTTTGTCTCTTTGAAGTGAAACGATTCTTGCGAATGGTAGCGTTTGGTTTCTCAAAATTATTTACCACAATATTGTGTTTTTCTCTTCAATTTCCAATCGTAAAACTTGAATTATCATTTCCATCTTCGTCGCTCCAGGTAAATCACAATTAGGCCTCGTCTCGTCTACCTTTCACCTCGTTGCCGGGTCCATTACCATTGCTTGCTGTACACCCTGCAGCTATGAAAGTCTCTGTATCCAATACGCTATCTATTGTATCTTTATCGATAACATAGACTGTTATTTTAGGTCCACCTATTTGAGTAACCACATCGTTAACTTTGCTGACTTAGCTTGTACTCGACATGTCTCAAATAACTATCGGCGTAGAAAGCAAATGCATTATTACAGCACGTACATGAATTTTGTTAGCAAACGATCACATTTCCTGGTTTCGTACGGTCGGTTTTTGATGGAGACAGGTGATTAATGATCGAGGAAAATGTTTGAAGATGTGATGGACTCAATAAGCGTTTGTTTTGGATTGTTATTATTGTTTATTTATATTTATATTATAATGGGAAAGTATGTCTCGCGTCTCGGCCTTGCAGCGGGGCAAAATTTTCGCAATTGGGTAAAATTGGGTGTTTTTTTTTTATGTTTGTTACCTCAGAACTTTAGACTGGGTGAACCGATTTTGATGATTCTTTTTTTATTTGAATTTCCCGTGTGGTTCCATTGAAATTTGGTCCAGTTCTGTCATTTTTATGAAGTCGTTTTTTCTATTGATAATTATTGTGTAAAGTATGTGCCAGCTCTAGGATCCCCCGAGGGGAGGACCAACCTAGTCGATATACAATGATTAACATGTCTGCAATAAAATATTTAGTACTAGCTGCGCCCCGCGGCTTCACCTGCGTTGGCAATCCTTCAGGAACCATAAATTGTCCGGTATATAAAGTATCCTATGTCCAGCCCTTGAACTCACAGAACAGAGAAGTAAAAAAATGTTTTTTCTTTTCTGTGCTTGAACTATCGTACATATATATGCAAAAAATCATGTCGATCGGTTTCTCAGTTGCTGCGTGAAAGGACAAACAAACACACTTTCCCATTTATAATATTAAGTAGTAAGATTGGATATTGAAACTTTTTGGAATAATTGAAACGAAAATAAAACAAAATGAATAAACGGAAATGTAACAAATGCCAATCGGACTCTACAACAATTTAAAATGACGTTATTGGTGATACGAAAAATTTGTCGGAAATTCTGGCACAGTTTCAAGAAGTGGATAATTCTGGTGCCAACTAGGCTAGTGAGATACCGAGAGAAATGAACTGTGATGATTAGGTAACTCTTCTTTATGGTGTACACGTGGGAACTGAATGCCTAGTGCGAGTTTTTCAATTGAGTTTACTTCGATCGCGTCAACGTTAACTACGATTTGTATGAAATAAAAACAGCGCCATCTAGCGCATATAGTGTTTTTTTTGGAACGAAGTTCCCTTTCGCGCGTTGCGAAATGGGGCTAGACGGAAAAAATTACGACCAAAAGTTGTAACAACACTTTTTGCTAGTTGTAAGCCGTGCGGCGTGCGCGTGTTTATCTGTCTGTCCCTCTCTCATAGAAAGGAACTTCTTTCCATACGGGTGTCCCTTGACACCTCTCAAGTTTTTTTCATAGACATCATCGTTAAATAAATAAATAAACTTTAACGCGATCGAATACAACGTTAACTAGGTTTGATTGTCCGATAGAAAAATTGACAGGATATGAGGTCAAAACCTAACATACTTCTGCATAATGACAGATTAGCCGCTAAAGGTATTTTTAAAATTACTTTCGGATTATCTATTAACATATTCAGTACATAAATTAAGATTCTGGAAATGTTGAAACCTTCCAAGAACCTGTTTGGGTATTATTATCAAACTCTTGAAAATCCTATATATACCTATACATCCAAATGCCTCTTTATGCCTTTTTAAGCCTCTTTATGATAACTCGAACTAGTTTTTATTCTTCTTGTTTGAACCGTAAATGAATTGGTACGTATACCTTATTCGGGAGTTACTCACACAGAGTATACATACAAATTATTAAAACAATAAAATCTCTATTAGCGAAATCGTGTGGCATTTTCTTAAACTAAGAGTTAAAGTTGAATAGATTTTATGCGAAAAGTTCGTTGGTTGTTGTAACCTCTTTGTTCGTCTCAAGCAGAAATAATTGCATGAAAAGAAAAAAAAAACAATTTATAATCTATAGCAACACATGCATCAGTCCAAGCGGTTTTCACCAAAAGCTACACATGTCATAAATAATAAGTTGGAGCTAATACGCCAATGTTAATATGTTGAAGTATAATATAACCACGGAATAAGCTACAAATCTTTTCTTTGGCGTAAAAATCTCAAAACCTCAAAATCTTTGTCATTTGTCTATGTCATTACATCAGTTAACTGTCGGACATAGGTACGTCTCTTTCAAGACACGCTAATTCGATCTTCGACTATGTTCAGATAACTAACAAATATGACTAACGTGGTCGCATTAAAGCGATAACTTTTTAATTTCATCTATTATGGTTTCGTTAACGCCGTCACGGCTGTCAACTTAGCTAGACTATCGCGGGGAGTCAGATTCGTTTCAACCAGTGTTTTGGGTGTCTTATTCACTTGTATTTTTATTTTGTGGTTTAATTTTTTTGTCTATGGTACTTAAATCGGTCTAGTTGGATTTATGGTTTTATTCCTTTATGATTTAAACGGATGACGAGGCGGTGACCTTGAAGGCTCTAGCCTACCCGGTGGGTGAAAAAAAATATATTCTAAATTTTGTATTATAAAGTGGTGTGTGATTTATTGTCGTTCTGTGTTACAGAATTAAGTCGGTTAGGTAAAGCTACTACGCTCGTTATTGCTGCTTCCTATTTTGAAATGTTAGTGCTTAAGCGTACAAAGTTACCTTATGACCATGACCCCACTAAAATAAGGAAAACACATACATAGGTACATTGTAACCAACATTTTATGCTAACTAAACTCTTGTGGTTTTAGGAATGTTCCATAGACCGCAAGATATTTAGATCATAGGGTTCAAGATGGAATCCTTTTGTAAGCTATGCAAGTCTATACAACTGTAAAAACTAAATAATGGTGCTTGCCTTTGATGTTATTGTCAAAAATGATTAACCTATTAAGAAACGATTTTAAAATTGGCACGTAGATTCCATACTTATGCGGTGTAATTATCCGCCAAGTTTTTTCTTTGCCATAGAGCCGAATTAAGGGGGAGTGGGCTTGAAAGTTTTACTGGGATAGCCTCAGAAAAAAATAACAAATAGAAGCGTTATACCTACAGTTTCCCCTTTAACACTTACACCCCTCCTCTCCTAGCCTTAGTCGTCCATTCGTATACATTTTAATCACATCGTTTGCAGTTGTGTGCCTTTGTAGAACTAGTAAGAATATGTCAGAGTGCAATACGTGTTTACCTCCCCTTCAGTTTTTGGCAGACTTTTTTGTACTAGCTCGAGTTTAGAGGGGATAGCTGATGATACAATGAGTAATCAACGCGGGTACTTTGGGTCGCAGCTAGGATCTAATATTTCTTTAATGTGTTCTCCGAAATGAAGTCGTTTTGTAACGTGTTCCAATGAAACATTTAATAAGACCTGTCATTCTACTTAAATTTATATCCATTCTAGCTAAAACAAATAATAATCGAAACTCAAAGTTACCAGAACTCGTAAACACCTGACATCACGCACTGAACTTGAAACGGCAATAGATTATAAATAAATTATCTGAGTATAAATTATCTCATCGTATCTTGTGTTGCGTCAAATTGGTTCCGTAGATATTATCTAATTTTATCAGTTGGCGGCATCTAAATAGTGTGAAATTTAAAACACTGTTTTAAACTATCACGGTTGTTCACTAAAGTTATATGATTATTTACGGGATATTTACCGTGGTATGGTTGTGGAAGGAGCTCCCGATATTTCGGCGCGGTTACATGCACCATGTTCTAAAAGACTAACCACAACCTTACCACGGTAAATAAATAAATATCTGGGACATTATTGCACACATGGTCATCTGACCCCAAACTAAGCAAAGCTTGTAATATGGCTGCCAGAGACTGATATACGTACATATTTATTTTTAAATACATACTTAAATAGATATTAACACCCAGACATAGAACAAACACAAATGTTCATCACACAAATGTTTGTCCTAGATGGGAATCGAACCCACGCCCCCAAGCACAGAAAGTAGGTTCACTACCAATTGGGCCACCGGGGCAGTCCCGTAAATAATCATATAACTCTAATTTTATATTTTTAAATTCTTTGAAACCGTAAATAATTGATATAATATATGTGTACCCCGGATTAACATTATATATCATATAATAATTTGTTAATCCAGAGTACTAATATAAAAATATCCTGTTGAATGTGTGGATTCAACCTTTCTAATGTTATATTTCAAAAACGAATTATTAAGGTGAAACGTTTCACGTTTGGCGGGAAATTCAAATTTCAAACAGTATTTTTGTTCTTGTAGCTAGGCCGAGTAATTATTGTAAATGATAATGATGTTCGCGAAAATTGATTATTATTCTTAACAAACTCGCGTAAAGTTATTTATCTCCAATGCACATTACTACATACATTTGTCAATAAACAAATGTTAAATGTTCTCTTTATAATGATTATTATAAGGTTATTATCTATACTAATATTATAAAGAGGAAAGATTTGTATTTTTGGATGTTTGTAACGAAATAACTCAAAAACCGAACCGATTAGAAAAATTCTTTCACTGTTGGGAAGCTACACTATCCCCGGGTGACATAGGCTGTATTATATTTTGTAGCGAGGCCGAAGGCCGAACTTACACACGTGCGAAGCCGGGACGGACGGCTAGTAGATTATAATTACAAACTTTGTAAATGTGTGATAGGTATAAATTTATTTATTGGCAACATTTTACGAAGTAGATACAGTAAATTGTGAAGTAAGGAATGAAAAAAACGCAAAGGCTTTGCAACTTTTAAAACTGAAGAGGGCATTAAGATCATGGCCATAAGATCTAGTTTCCTTTAAATTTTCGGAAATTGTGTTTTCTGAGCGACAAAGGTACCAATATCAGAGAGTCAGGTATGACGGTAAAAGATACCGACTTTATTTTCACTTATCACTTTCAGTTCAATGAAATATTCATCGTTCAAATAAAACCAAACATTAATGAATATATGATAAATCACATCATCAGCCAATAGAGAGGAGAATAGAGAATAGAGAGGAGTGTTGTCATAATCTCCACGCTTGGCAGGCGGCTTGGGGATCGCAGTACGTTCACCGTGTACTATTAGGACGCTGCTGCCCATCCTCCGGTGGTTCTGGTCGCAGTTTTAGGACATACCCGGGTCGATATGATAAAATGTTTAGTTTTTTTTACATACCTTCTTTAAACTTTTGAAAGAATAATATATTGTGTATTTGAAAACGGAATCAAATACTTTTAATGTAATAAAAACATAGGTAATGCATGGCATACAAAAACCCAGTGACTAAAGACTTTATACCGACCGATAACATTTTCCTACCTACTCAACGGTTAGGTACAAAAACAATGACCACATCATTACAAAAAGCGTCATTTTGATAAAAATATTCAGGACATAAATGCATAACAACAGCTAAGGAACTAAGAGGATTAATTACCTACATTCAATTAGTGTTACAAGATACAACGCGTTGAATTCTTTACAAGCTTGAGCTCGGACGTTAACCGTAACCTAGTTTACGTACTATTTAAAAAAATAACGATCGTGGCATAGACAAACACCTGACCGGCACACTCGCCTTGAAGACACGTTAGCGATCAATGAGCCTTTCCGATAATTATTTTGCAATTTACATCACCGGTAAAGATTACGACTGGCACGAAAGAAAAAAAACATCTCAATTTGAATTTCGAATCCGTTCCTCTTACAATTTGAAAGTTATTTTTTTAAAATTCAAACCTCGAAAAAGAATGTATATCACACACACACATACACTTGAGTAAAGTTGACACGTATTTATTTTATTAGAACTGCCCGAGAGAATTTCGTAAAATTCAAAATGGCGGCGTTGAACGATCGTACCGCGACGCCGAGCATCGGCCAACTGATCCAACCACGGGGAACTGTCAAACTGGCTTCGCTTATCAGTGTGCGTGTTTTGCGCCTGTGTGCTGTCCGTGTGTGTCGGTGAACGGAGGCTTGAATGGATAAAGGCTCGTAAAGGCAATGGCGTTCAGGCCGTGCATACTTGTGACTCAGAATACGTAGGAAGGTAAAAAAATGCGTAATTATTATGATTGGTGTGCTATTTTGATTTTGGATGTGGCAGTTCTATTGCTGGTAATGTCAAGGACAGTTGAAGTGTCGTAGACGATGTAACCTCAATCTTTGAAACATATTGGAATATCGGTTGCAACACTTTCATGCTTCCCTGGTGACTAATCTCTTGGGAGGAATTTCTGGCGCTTATTCATCGCAATCTCGAATGACGTAGATAATTCTGAATAAGTTTACATAATCAAAAGTTAAATCACAGACTTTATACTTAGCAGGTTACCCCTTTCACCGTAAAAGATGATGAAGATTTACAACGTCTTCTATGATTATGACTGATCAGCAAAAATATTCCGACAATGGCGTGAATTCTGTTGTACCCATTCTCTTAACTAAACTAATTTGACAGGACTAAAACCACTGTTTTTTTTTTGTTTGAGAACGGCTGTCAAGGCATGTTTGTAAGAAATTTGTTGTAGCCACTTGCACCCATATAAACACACAGTAACTGTGTTAGCAACTGTGACGCGGAGTTCGACGCGTTGACATAAATAAGAATGTTCAATCACATATCTGTCACAATACCTGGCGACAGAGTTTCATTCTCATTTCCGTTCTATTTACTTCTCTTTTCTGTGACTAAAACTATCGTCGTCTCGTTTCATTTTACGTCAGAAAAGGATGGCAACCATTTCAGAGATGTCAAATTTAGTTTAGAGAATGGTCCACTTCCCTACCTTTACATTCTAAAACATAAAAACTGAAACGATTTGTATATGGCAACAGCAGAAACGCGAAGCGAAAAGCAACAAAAAAAATGGTACACCCATAGATTTAGGATGTAAAATTTTTTTTAGGTCTATGGGTACACCAGAATGAACATCAATGTCATTTAGCTCATTTCTATAAAATCGAATTTCGTAATAAAAAAAAAAAGAAACTGCTTCTAATGTTGTTTTGGTTTTTGGCGCTAGCGTGAAAAAACATATCGTCTCATTGTATTATTTTCCTAAGCTTGTGTATTTTCGAATGTTAATGTGTAATAATGGTGGATTATTATTTATTAAGGGCTCGTGAACGTGCTCGAGTGTGGTCGAGCGAGTTTCCAAAGCTCCATAGAAAGTCAAAGTCAAATAATTTATTGCACATTATGTTATGCTAAGTATAGTTAACACAATGACCCAATTAGGGTATGGCAATTTAGGTATGGAGCGGCCCGATCTGTGGCCCGATCTGTAGCCGAGAAGCCTCTTGTATATAGTCTTCACTACTTCCATAGGGCATGACTTTGACTTGGGCGTGACTTACTGTGCTTGACTTTGACCTGCAAGTAACTTGTTTAACAAAATTTCTTTAATCTTGAAAATAATTTAATACTTGACAGTCTTGACACTGGAAAATGCATGAGAGTGCAACGCCAAAATTCTCACACAGGAAAGAATTTAAAAAAAAGTTGTTAGACAACAACACTTCGACCATCTGACTTCTGGTTAAGTTATATGGAGGTTTTGCCGTCAATATATAAGGTCGGGGAAAAAGTTTCTTCGTATTTTTTAAACAAATTCAAGACATATTTTTTTCAAGTTTAATTACATTTAATTATAATATATATGTGCCATTTTGTTCGATAACTTGTTGCCATCTTGTAGGTGGTGACATGATCCCGTTGTTGTAGAATTTTTGGGACTTCTGATCAAAAAAATGCAACAAGTAGTTTTGACAGTCCTCTCTTGATGTTAATCTAACACTACCCAAAGAATTCTGAAGAGATCGAAACAGGTGGAAATCTGAGGGTGCAAGGTCAGGGCTATATGGTGGATGCATTAACACTTCCCAATCAAGCTCTCTAAATTTTTGCTGAGTGGCCAAAGATGTGTGCGGTCTGGCGTTATCATGATGAAAGACCACACTCTTTCTGTTGATCAATTCCGGCCGTTTTTTCTCAATTTCTTGTTTGAGTCTCATCTGCTGTTGGCAGTAGAGATCCGAATCGATGGTTTTGCCCGGCGGTAAAAGCTCATAATGAACGATGCCCTGCCAATCCCACCATACACACAGCATCACCTTATTACGTGTTAATCCGGGTTTCGCTACAGTCTGTGGTGCTTCACTGCCCTTTGACCATGATCGTTTGCGCACATTCTTGTCGTAGGTGATCCATTTTTCATCACCAGTGATCAATATTTTCAAAAACGGTTCGGTTTCTTTACGTTTCAATAGAGAGTCGCAAATGAGTACACGATTCATTTGGTTTCTTTCAGTGAGCTTGTGTGGCACCCAAATATCGAGTTTTTTTGTATACCCAGTTTTTTTCAAATGGGTCAAAACTGTTTTGTGGTCAATCCCCAGTTCTTCAGCTACGTCGTAACTATTAATATGCCGATCTTGGTCCACTTTTTCAGAAATGGCATCTACTTTATCCGTAACAGGGCGACCAGAGCGAGCTGCATCTTTGACATCAAAATTCCTGGACTGAAAACGCTTGAACCAACATTGTGCTACTCTTGATGACACTGCATTAGGTCCATAAACGTCACAAATTTTTTTCGCGGCTTGTGTCGCAGTTTTCCCTTTTTTGTAATAAAATTTCACAATATATCGAATTTCTTCGTTAGATTCACTCATTTTATCAAACAAAAAAACAATTGAAAAATGGCGGGAAATTGCTTTTTACTTTTTGTATTCCTTTTTTAAAATGTCATATTTTTAATGGTATCAAAACCAGCCAGATACAAACAGTACAACGGATGAGATTTTTACTACAACCTTATACATACAAAATACGAAAAGACTTTTCCCCGACCTATTATATAAAAAATATTGTATTGTTTTCCTAAGCTTGTGTATTTTGGAGTGTTCATTGCTGTATAATAATGGTGGATAAATATTTACTTAGTGTTCGTAAGCATGATATGGTATGGACAAGTGGTATATTAAGGTAAAACATATCTTTACGTGGTTTCCAAAACACCATAGATCAGATCCATAGTTATATACAAAGTTTTTACCACTTCACTGGGGCGTGACTTGGACTTGGCGGTAACCTCTTTTACCTGACTAATACTGTGACTAATTTGATTCTCATTACTAACGAATATTTTAAATGTTTGACACATTCACAAAACGTGCACCGCCAAAATCCTGTCAAGAGAAAAAAAGAAACGTCAATTTTGAAATAGAGATATTTAAAGTGAAAGAGTAAGTTTAGCGTAGGTTGTTAAGAAATTGAAACAGATTAATTTTGAAACGGCGAAAGTTTTGAAGGATGAATTTGAAACAAATGAAGGCGAAAGTTTGGCAAAGTTTAGCGTTGATGCGAAAGTTACGATTAGTAAAGATATTATTAAAGATTTGAAGTTAAATTAACTGTCTGTTACGTATTTGACTATTATTAAAATCTGCAAGTTGAAGTGGCAATGGGCAGGCCACATCGCTCGAAGAACTGTTTTAGTACGAGAATTTGCGAAAAAGTTATCGATACGTAAACGATACCAAATGTATGAAAAATTCAGTCTTTTACGTCCGTTAGAGCCGCTGTTCAATTTTTCATACATTTTGCTATCGTTTACGGAACGAATACTTTTTCGCAAGTGCTCGTACTAGGGCCACTGATAACCGATGGGGAAGAAAGGTTCTTGAGTGGAGACCGCGAACCAGAAGACGCAGCGTAGGTAGGCCTCCCACTAGATGGACCGACGACATCGTGAGAATCGCGGGCATCCAGTGGATGCAGATGGCAGGATATCGTTCAGTGTGGAGGTTAAAGGGGGAGGCCTATGTTCAGCAGTGGACATCTTCTGGCTGATGATGATGGAATATTTGACTGAGAGAAGAGAAGAAAGACGGAAGGAAGATTCTAATAGGACAAGTCAGCGTTCCTATGTTTGTTTGTATATTTGACCGATAATAACTTTTTTTTTTATCAAAATTTGTTTCGGTGCTTTAGTCGCTTTGCGACTATGTCAGCACCATGATGATAACTTGAGTATCATAGATCCGATCTTCGCGAAGTTTTGTAAGCAAGTAGTTAATTTTAATACTAATTTGAAGATTGAATATGAGTAAAAGCTGTCTAGGGGTTACGGAGATATAGTCACGAGGCATTAGTTCAAATCATTTAGTTGTCAGAACATGGTAGGTAGGTATATGATCACACTAATATCATATATGTGAAAGTTCATATTCATATTCATTTTATTGCGTATAATATGTGTACATAGGATGGAAAATGTACAGTAGAAGAGCGCCATAGTCGACCTTTCGGCATGCAAACAAACTGAAGGACCTAAGGAAAAAATAACTAAATATTTAAAAATATTATCACATCACAACATTACACAACTAATTTTATCAAATTTTACAAGTCAACTCAATATATTAAATTATATGTATAAGATTTAGTCAAAATAAATGTCAAGTTTAGATTAAATAGGTAGCTATGTTAAAGTAAATTAGAATGACATATTTATTGAAACAAAGGTAAATTAAAAAAAAGAAAATTAACATAAACTTAAATATTAACTAAAAACTAAAACTTAAAATAATAAAGTAGCTAAATAAATACCTAAATTAAATCTAAATTAAACTGAATACCTATCCAAAACTATAAACTACAGGTAAAAAACTGCATTAAGGTCACTGTCTTCGGGTAGGGTACCTAAAAAGCTAGCGACATTACCACGTTGAATGGCCAAACTTATTCTTTGGCCAAGGTAAGCGCCAGCTCTTTGATCACCCGTCACATCTACGAGGCGTCTGGACAGCTCTTTAACCATACCCCGAGCGGCCGGACCCCACGGGCCCATGGTTTCAACTCCAAAAGGAAGAAATATGTATCCCTCGCCGAGAGATTCATATTTCCTCCGTTTGAGGCTTTCCGCCACTTCCGCTGCTGCACCAGCCGCTCTTGATGTGCTCTGGAGGTGAGAGGGAGCCAGCGTATCAGCGCAAGTAAAAGTAAATTAAAATTGATCATTCAAGTACTCGGCAACATCATAATATGCCTTGACTTAAAGGAAACATTTAAGTTTGTATTTGGATGGATGAATGTATGGATGGATGTTTGTTACTCAATAACGCAGAAACGGCTGGATGGATTTGGATGATATTTGGAATATACATTGCTTATGTCCTGAATTAACACATAGGCTACTTTTCATCATCATCACCGATTTCCATCACCACGCGAGTGAAACCGCGGGCGCAGCTAGTTATACACACAACTGGCGACCCGCACGGCTTCGCACGGGTATATATTTTGATATATATTTCCGTGAAAAATTATCTAACT
Source organism: Agriopis leucophaearia (assembly GCA_949125355.1). Lineage (NCBI taxonomy): Eukaryota > Metazoa > Arthropoda > Insecta > Lepidoptera > Geometridae > Agriopis > Agriopis leucophaearia. Next base: position 9,228,277 of record OX421284.1, on the reverse strand, counting down.
GATAGTGAAAATCGCATCAAAATCCGTTGCGTAGTTATAAAGATTTAGGTATGTATATATAGGGACAGACAGAGGGAAGCGACTTTGTTTTATACTATTTACTGATAGTGAAGTAGCACACAGAATCGCACAAATGGAAATGTATCCCATGTCCTCGCCAAGCGAGGCGTAAAAATAAGTTTTTCTTTTTTATCAATTAAATTGAATACAAACAAGATAGTAAAATCGTTAATAACCCCAATAAAAACAAAGAAGCGCTAACACACAGGTTTAACAAGTCAAAACAAAACACGATCGCCTATAGACTAAAAAGGAATGCGATAATTCGACATTGCCAGACCTTGGCCGACCTTGGACAAAGTACCTGGCCCTTGGATTCCGGATTGCAAATTAGCGAGTATACAATATTGGGTTTATTTTTGGATACAACACTACAAGGAGACCACAGAGGTTTATTAGGATCTCAGATCAGTCAAACAAGGTAGATATTGCTTTAGTACAATAGTTATTATTCATGTTCAAATGTCTCCGTGTGTCTTACACTTTTTTTACCTATCAGCACAGAATACATTTAGAACAAGTACAGAAGGTTCACTCCGCAAAAGCATTTAAATAAGTAGCGACTCTTACTACCACACAATAAAGTGCAATTCAGGACGTGCGAGCGCTAACTACCTACTGCTATATTAACCTAGAAGTTGCCTCTCTGTCTTTCGCGTAATTCTTGTCGCGTTATCTCTGTCTATCGCGCGGCAGCGGACACGGCAATTCCGTCCAGTCGACTACTTGTAGCTTCGTACCTAAAGTGCGGAGTGCGCCAGGCCTGCTCTCAGTACAATATCTTTCTCTCTACGAACGATTTGATTGCTGTACTATTATTGGTCGCTAATTCAAGATACACTGCAGATTCACTGGCAAGATTGGACTGACTCAGAGAATAATTAAACGCAGTGAATCATGATAATGGGAAATTTGGGAGAAAAACTAATTAGCCTTAGCCTTAGCCTTCTTGCCCGTGGTAGAATAACTCCCTAATTCTATAATCTTTGTTTCCAATTTAGTTACGCTGGATATGTGAGAGCATACCACTATACAATACCTACAGTTCAGCTTCATCATGTCTGCCAGCAAAAGTGTGGTTTTTACCTGTAACAAAAAATATTATGGGTGAGACGAGATTCCAATTATGTAAACGCATTTATATATTGCCGTTTGTCAAACGCATGTCTGTCGCAGAACTGGTAACTGGGGTTCACGTGTTCTATAGAGAAAGAATCGGTAAACGTAGCTTAGGACTGCCTGAGACTTGATGATGGTAGGCAAGGCAGTTGGCAGGGGTTGGGTGCGCGAAAAGCCGAGGAGGGGCGTGCATTGCAAGAGTTCTATATTAAGAAGAGGACAAAGGTGAATTGGTCATGATGACGATAAGTTTTATCGTCAATTTTCTATTGTCATTACTATCATCAGCTGGAAGACGTCCACTACTGGACAAAGGGGAAGGTCAACTGCTGAAAAACAAAAGTTGTAAGGAGGCCCCTTAGAACTCCACACTGAATGACAGCCTGCCATCAGCATCGGCTGGATGCCCGCAACTCTCACGATGTCGTCGGTCCATCTAGTGGGAAGCCTACCTACGCTGCGACTTCTGTTCACAAATTAGGTTAACTGGCGGTGTCTATCTTGACAAAGTTATGTTGTAAAAACAATGCATGCGTATATAATAGTATAGTACGTAGTAGTTTAATTACAAATTAATTTTCCTTAATTGTATCTCTACCCTTGAAGAGATTCGCAGAAACAACTGACCCATTTTAAATCTAGGACAAGAGGACAGAAGACCAAAAGACTTTGCATTAGAGCTTTCAGAATACGTTATAACAGATAGTTGTATACTATACGTGTGTCTGGAAGGTATCGCTTTTAGCGATAAGATCGCATTTTGTGCCTTTATTTAATGTATTGTGTCTTTATGTGGTGTCAATAAAGTGTTATTTTATTGTATAACACAGTGATTATCGATAGTGATAAATCGAAAGGGATTTCTATTTTTATAAAAAGAGAGGCAAATAAGCATGCAGTCCGTCTGATGGTAAGCAATCACAAACGCCTATGGATACTCGTTGCACGAGAGGGATCACAAATACGGTGCCGACCTTTTAAGTATCTTTTAACTCGCCTTTAGAATCCCATGTTGTAGCTTCTCGGAAACACCGCGGAAGGTAGCTTATTTCACATTTTGCAGGTGTGAGGCAAGAAAGATCGTGTGAGATGCACAGTGTGTCATTGTCATCATCATTTTAGCCTCCCCCATCGATTTCCAAAAGGACCGGTTGGAAGCGGCCTGCATCCAGCGTTTTCCTGCGTTGGTTTTTGTGCGTTTTGTTTGTCTGCACAGTGTGTGTGTGTATGAAAATAATTCGTAGTGTAGTCTGAAAAGGTCTTCAATTCTTAACCAAGATTTTACGTTTTAAATAGTCAATTTATTTTTAAATGCACAAATGAAGTGAGTGGTCGATGATGTCACAATTTCTATGGAATGGCAGATGTCAGAAATAATGTGAGTCAGATTCGAGACAAATAAGTCTATTAACGGCGTGAGGTGTCGGAAACTGGAGGCGACAGAATGATTTATTGGAGGAGAAATCTCTGAGCGTAAGGTTTTAGACATTTTAGCTAAACCTATATATGTATGAAATGAATCTATCACACTAATATCATATAAATATGTGTAAGTTTGAATGGATGGATGGATGGATGGATGTTTATTACTCAATCACGCAGAAAAGGCTGGATGGATTTGGATGAAATTTGGAATATACATTGCTTATGTCCTGGATTAACACATAGGCTACTTTTCATCATCATCACCGATTTTCATCACCACGCGGGTGAAACCGCGGGGCGCAGCTAGTGAAAGAATATATCGCACTGTGCCGGTACTGTGTCGGAACTGTGGCTTCACTGATATGTGTGAATCGACCTTTATGTGGTGGTGGTGATAAGGTAACCCTCAGTGCCCGAGCCCGACTCGCACTTTGCCGGTTTATTTCATTCACAAAGTTTTACAGCAAAATCGGCGCCACTGTTTTGTCGTTAATTTTAACGTTCAAGCCATACATTTTAAGTTTGTTGATCACATAAAATGACTTGACATTTTAAATTATTGATTGATACCTTAATTTTATTATTGTCATAAAATAGGTGCTAAAATATTTTAAGGCTCTATTTTCTGCATTAAAATAACAATTTTCTGTTTGCGCCATGACACTTATAAATATGTGTATCTCAAAACAAGATAAATATTCACAGACATCTGAATAAATGATACATTTTTTTTGTGACAACGGAGTGATGAAGCGGTCAAACCGCTTGCCTGATAGTAAGAGCCGTTATTGTTTATAATACTTTAGTTAGTGCCAATACTATACCCATGAACCTACTACCCAAAAGTAGGGTAGTAGGTTCATGACTATACCAATGTCGATATAACCACTTGGCAGCTCATCCTTTACCTCGCCGTGATGAAAAGGTACTGAATTTTCAGCAGGATCTCTTTCACGCTGACCAATCCTAGGCGCGTATTGAATTAATGACTTTTTCCTCCAATCACAAGCGCCATTTGATACCCCCTCCCCCTGCGTCGGTGGCAATCGCCACCCTCATATACTTACGAGTGAACTACTTTATTAAGATTGAACGAGTGTTTTTATAATTATTAATACTAGCACATGCCCGCAGCTTCGCCCGCGTTGTGAGCATAATAAAGTGAATGTTATTTAGGGTCACTGTGGCTTTCTATCAGGGAAAGAATTTTCGGATGAAGTTTCAAAGTTCCGGAGATTAACTCCCAACAAGTACACAAAGTCACAAACTTAGACTGTAACTGTTAGCGCTGATTTAAACTCTATTTGTATAAATCATTTTGAGAGTGTCCATCTACCTATACGTATATTTTATTTCTTTGGGAGCTTGGGAACATAGGTACGATGCCTGTAGGATGTTGTTTTTTAAGAGCAGTGTATTGTATATCTTGATTTTAAGTTCGTTATTCCAAATATGTACAATTTTCTTTTTCAAATCAGATATGAGGAGATCCGTAAACAAGCGAAAGTTACCGACGGCCCAACGTATAAGCAAGTTGAAGTGGCAGCGAGCAGGGCACACAGCACGCAGAACAGATGGCCGATGGGGCCGAAAGGTTCTAAAATGGAGACCACGGACTGATAAGCGCAGCGTAGGACGTCCACCCACAAGATGGACTTACGACCTAAAAGAGACCGCAGGGAAACACTGGATGCAGGCTGCTTCCAACCAGCCCTTTTGGAGATCGTTGGATGCCTATGTCCAGCTGGTCTATTCTGCAAGCTAAGTGAACGCGCAAGTGAAGTGATAAGCTAAGTGAATGTGATTTTTTCTTGCCTATTTCTGCAGATAAATGTCAAAACATCGAATTATAAGGGTATGGAACTACAGTCAAGGATGATAACTCGACATTTTGACATTTCTCTATAGTATTCGACACGAAAAATACACGTTCACTTAGCTTATCACCTCACTTGCGCGTTCACTTAGCTTGCAGAATAGACCAGCTGCCGTGGACGTCCTAAGGCTGTATGAGGATAATTTTCTTGTCTTAGTTAATAAAAGTCGTTCCATTAGAATAATGTTCTCCCGATATCCTAAATACGATTGAGTGAATGCTCAATACAAGAAGGTTGTTGTAAAAGTTTCGTCAATATAGTTAGGTATCTCTAAAAGGATACCTTTCATTAGTCAGGATTTGATCGAGGCAGTCCGCTTCGCAACTAGCTGTTCGCCTCGATAGCGCCTACACGTTTAGTGACAGTATTATCTAGATATAGGGCTGTCAGAAGCTAGGAATCAACCAGATAAGGCTGGAAACTTTAAATTTGAAAAACTATTTTAGACCTACAGTTATATGATTATTAACAGAATATTTAAATATTTATCGTGATAATTTTGAGGTTGTGGTCGAATGTCGGAAGATCGTTGGGCCAAAACCACAACACAGTGGCTTCCACGGGATGGCAAACGACCTCCCGGACGGCCCAGAGGAGATGGAGGGATGAACTGGACTCCTACTTCAAAGACTGGACCCAAATTGTCCAAAACAGAGATGAATGGAAGGAGGGAAGGAAGGAGGCCTTTGCCCAGCAGTGGAACGATACAGGCTAAATAAAAAAGTATGTTTTGTCATACAAGTTCCAGTGATAACCATAGCAAATAAGTCTTTTGCTAAGGTTGTCTTGTCACTGAACTTGAACTGGAAAGAGGGTAGATCGTTTTGTCTGCATTTAACTTGGAACTCTTCGACTAATCATTACATGCAGATCCGATTCACAAGTCGAAACTGTTTTTTATTTCTGATGAATCTCTCTCTCTCTCTCTCTTCCCGACTATGAATCCTACATGGTGGTGGGGTCAGCCTTCCTTACTTTTCTCCTCCACTTCGCTCTATTCTCGAGATCGTCTTCGGTAACTTTACACTCGCTCATATCTTTTAGCACGACATCCTTCCACATTGTCTTGGGTCTGCCTCTGAATCTTTGACCGAGGATGGAAAGTTGCAGTGCCATGTTTTCCAACGTAGTCAGGTGGTCTCCTCTTTTTGTTTCTGATGAATATTTAGTATAATTCCGCTTCTATTGTAGAAGCGGAATTACATTAGAGTCTCAACAAAAACAGTTTTGAAGATTGACTTCCGCAAAGTAACGCCTGATTCAATCAACTACCGATGCACACTCTCCGAAATGTATCAGAAAAAAACCGATATAGCAACTTTGCCACCAACACACGGACTGTGAGGCAACCCTACAGCCATTGGCAGTCAAAAGAGAAAGAAGCTTGTCTGATAGGTATCTTATCTAGCCAGCTTCCTGACTTGCGCACCGACTGAGCACCTCCCACGGTTTGGGCTAATTGCAAGGAATAACTTAGCATCTAATTCTGGTTTTTAGTTATTTTATCAAGCTAAATGTGAATGGTGTAGTGAAATCACAGACTAGGTAAAGCTATTACGTAGCCTTTATTCTGTTATTGTTTAAGGTTGTTTGTAGCTAGATTTAGGAACGAGAAGTCCGTTTTTGAACTCAGAAGCGGGATACTTATCCAAACTAAGATACAGATTTGTTCAGAATTTGTTTGGAATTTTATGAAAAAGCGATTGTTTTATTAAGGCCACCTCTTTGTTTTTATGTTTTTTATTTTATTATTACTTTTTAATTAATCAACGTAAAGTTGCGAATTCTATGAAAATTTCAATTAAGCTATTACGGTTCAAGAGATACAGGTGTTAAGAGGTATAACGGACAAACGGACGGACAGACACACAGACAGCGTAGGCTAGGAACAGACAGACAGAGCAGACTTACTAATAGGCTCCCGTTGACACCCTTTGTGTATGGACTCCTTAAAAAAGGTTTACTTTTCAAGTTTGGGTCATGCAAAAGTGTGAGAAAATTAAGCGCTCAGTTAGATGCGACTAGGATTACCATCCGTCCGGATTTGTCCGGACATGTCCAGACTTTTAGACCTTTGTCCGGCTTCGTAATTTGTCCGGGTTTTTAAAGCTTGGGTTTCAACGATGTAATATGTAAACATTTATATCATATCAAGTGTCAAATTTATTTATTACACATGCCGTCCGGACTTTTATTGATATATCCGGCTGTAGGTAAGGACTTTAAAAAATTTGATATGGTACCTAACCCTAGATGCAACTCAAGTAAACACATTACGCGAAACCCTGATAAAAAGAACCCACGTTTCGTGCTAATCACAAGCCTAGGATTCAATAATGAAGAGTTTGAGTTTAGTCAGACCATGTCGTAATGTTTACCCGAATAATTATAAGTATTGTTCAGCATTAACATAGAATTATTTCGAAACATGACGTAAATGATACCTAACTTGGTAAATGATGACAAATCCGTCATCTCATCAATCGGTTCCCGTCCCAACTATACTCGTTATTTTCCTTTCCGTTTGTAAATTAAGTAACTTATAAATAATCTTTGAGTATTTTTTTTAAGTAGTTAGAAGTGTTGTTCATTTTACTTATAAACTTTTGTTTTATTTCTGCCGGTCGTCTAGTTTTTGAATTGTCTATTGTGGGCTTACAAGCAGATGCTTAAGAGCGTCCGAACACATAGCCACAAGCTTCTATTCCCTAAAACGCTCGTAACGCGGCCGCGTTAAATTAAGTTTATAGATTTACCTCTATTCCTTAGGCCGTCCCTAGCGCCTATCTCTATTTCCTAAGGCTTAGGGAATAGAGAGAAACCCTGGACGAAACTTTGCAAACGTTTTGTATGGTACCGGCGCACACTGAGCGTTCAAGTGGACGCGGAAAAACGTATGAAAAGCGCTTGTGGCAGCCACGAGTGGTGGCATTTTGTGGCTATGTTTGCGGCCGCTCTAATGATCTAGGAATTGGCTCGGTCTGCAACGGTCCCAAATTTGCAGCAAAATATGATGGATATTCGAGTAGGAACTTTCTAGATCGGTGATACGCGATTGAATTTTTACAGCATTCATAATCGGGTGGACCAGTGGCGCCTTAGTGGTGTCGTCTATCTTCAAACATATCTATAACTTCAACCCTAAAGATTTTCCTAATACGGCATAAATGGATAAAGCAATTATCAGGAAAATAATAGGTCCTTGGCTCAGTAAGGCGAGCTATGCGGCCCAGAATCCGACGTCTTTCTATATGGAAATACCGTCGATCTGAGTTATTATTCCGTTCGCGTAGACACCTTGCAGGCCTGTATATAGGATTAATCAGAGATCAGATGCGGAGGTCTGTTGCCATGTAGGTACATAATATATCTAAAGCAACTTAGAGCAAACTTCTTTCTTTAAGAAGATTAAAAACCAGATGGGTATTTGGCGGGTGATTTTTGCAAACGGTGCGTGTGAACAAAATTAATAATTTTTTCCGACTTCCAAAAAGTAGGTTGTCAATTCAATCGTTTTTTTTAAGTCTGTTACCTCAGAAGTTTCGACTGGGTGAACCGATTTTGACAATTCTTTTTTTTATTTGAAAGCTGGTGCTTCCCCTGTGGTCCCATTTCAAATTGGTCCAGTTCTGACATTTTTATGAAGTCGTTTTTTATATTGATAATTATTCTATCAGACATCCAGAGTGGGCATGAAAAATCGTCATCGCTTTATGGTTGATATTCTGAAAACCCGTGCGCTTTGATTCCACTTTTTTGTGCCAATTGCTATTCTGTAGAATGCGCTGCCTGAATGGGTGTTCCTCGATAGTTACATTTTGGGTTCAAATCACGAGTAAATTGGTTTCTCTAAGCAAGCGTGCTCTATCATAGACTTTTTCATCGCTTAACATCAGGTGATTTGGCGGTTAAAAGCAAGCCTATTATTAAAAAAAATACCTAGTGTATGCAGTATGTAGTATAATGTTTACCTGACTACAGTCTCATGTTCTTAGCGAAAGTGATCAGAATTCGTGGTTTTCATTCGCTTTTTGCAGGTGTCAGAGCAAATAAATAGTTGGACTAAGTATATAGTGTTTTTTTAATGTGATCTTCGACCTACCTTTACAGTTTAATTAAAATCATTCTACACCAAATGGAATGAAGATATCTTCTATTTATACTGGAAAAAAAGAAAACGTGTACGGGGTTGAACCTTATCTCACTGCAATAAGACTGAATTTTTCACAGTTGTTTTGACAACACAAATCATTAAATCAAAAAGTTTCATTTCAAACTCTAATTCTTTGAAATAGGATTGAAGTTTCGGCCTTTGAGATCTGAAAAATCTAATTAATGTTAGAAATTTCGAACCATACCCCATTGTGATAGGACTCAAATTTAGGGACTTCCACATTCGCTTTGATAAGCGGCGAGATCATACAAGATGGTTATCTATGTAGGTAGCCTCTATTTGGACTTCTTATTACGAGTAAATCGAAATTCTGAGAATCCATTCGCTGAAATGAGACCTAGAGAGCTAACTAGATAAGTAGAGTTCGTGACAAACTAAATGGCCGCTCGGAACTGTGGCAGAAATTCTATTTTCCATTGGCGTTCTCTTTTAATTCGGTTAGCCTCGAACGCAAAAGTAAAAATCATCAAGTCACAAATAAAAAAATGTCATAGGTGCAACCACGAAACAGTTTAAAAAAACTCCTGAAGTAATAGTGTCCACGTCTACTCTGTTTACTTGATACAAGAACGCTCTATACCCTACGAAAAACTATTCTATACCGGATTTAAAGAAAACACTCCCGAAAACGAAATCCGGTGATAATGTTGGTGATTGTGGATACTATAACACAAAAAATGCAATTTTTTTAAATGTTCGCAATATAATGCAAATAAAGTATCAGCTGACGCTAGAGGTCCACGAACGACCTGCACCGCGCGCACGCTTGTACGACATTGGTGGTTTGCGAAATTATATTCCATTAAAACAACAAGTATTAGGCAAATGGCTAACACTTATAATTGCCTCAGCCGCTATGCCTAAAGTCAAAGTCGGTTATTTATTGATAAACAATATGTAGATAATGTATAACACTTAAAAATTAATAAAAATAGAAATTATATTACATATCAGCGAACACTAATTTTAAAAAAAAGTTACAAAACAACGTGCATACTGCATATCCGTGTTATATTAGAACTTTTTACCGTCAGTTTCTAAAAACTCATCAAAATCATAAAACGCTCGATAAGCCATCCATCTAAATTTAAAACAGCTTAAACTCGGCGCATCTGTCACTGTCTTTGGCAACCGGTTGCACACCATGTTCAGAGCGGGCATAAAGTTTGTCGCGGACTGTAGTCTTGACATTTTGTTACAATACATCTTTATTTAAAGTTCAGTACAATAGGATTGTTGATTTCTTCATTGCCGTATGAGTAGATACGAGGAGACAGAGACTAAGAAGGAAAAGTAGAAAAAATATTTCAAAAGCTCTGAAGGAAGTGCAGTGCCATACCAGGAAAGTGGCCATCCCGACAAACCGATTAGAAATAGGAGAATCTCAATTTAACTAGTAACTCAATTTAGTTTTCTACCACACATCCCGACACCGTCAAAAAGCTCACCCCCACATCTTGCAAAGCTGGAAATCTCACACCGTTCGATTTTTCCGCGGACCTGCAAGGCGTGGAATATCCTCCCCCCAAAAGTCTTCCCGCCGAGCTTCAACATGAAGCATTTCAAAAAGGGTGTCTACAACTACCTCTCCGGGCTGGCAAAGCACCGTCAACACCGCTAGTGTTGCAGGTGTCCATAGGCGGCGGTTTTGCTTACTATCAGGCGGACCGCATGCTTGTTTGCCGCCCTTTTTATTAAAATAAACCGCCTGGCCAAAAGAAAGGTATTAAACAAACAATAACGAACAAACACCAAACAAGGTGTACTTTTTTTGACGTGAAACATCTTTTGGCACGCCTTAGCAGTAAAACCGACTATTCTGCGTGACGGCAAACGACATGACGCTCTCTTAAGCCGGTTCTGCTGCGGCATGTTTTCGTGTTAGCTAACACCAAAGCCACATCCACTATTCGTGTCAGTAACATGTTAGTGTGTTAGCTAACACGAAAACATGCCGCAGCGGACCCGGCTTTATGCCGTCATGTTTCCAGTGAGATGTAACCATAGGATATATCTCAATTATGCCATCCGTCTGTGATTCCCCGGATTTGCAGTTTTATCCGCATAGTCTTCAGATATTATTGATCAGAATCAGTTCAGCCATTTTAACTAAAGCTTTACAAAACTAACAATATCAATAAAAAAAACGACTTCAAAATTAGTAAATACGCAATTTCGTTTACTTGGAACATTTTTTTTTAATGTGAATGTTTTGTTAACACAAATTAAATGGGTTATGGGTGGAAAAGGTTGGAGGAGGCCTTTGTCGACTGGAAAACAGATCTACAGAAAATAAGTAAAATTCAAATATTTAATCTTATAACTGTAATGTTGATCTGAATAAAAGGCTATTATTATTATAATTTAAAAACCAAACTACAAAACCGATTTTGATGAAATTTATATGGGACTACCTCTGACGTATGGTGTACTAAACAAAAAAGAATCATCAAAATCAATTCAAAATTGGCAGAGAAATCGGTGAACATACATTTTAAAAACAGTGGAACATAAAACCACCTCTTTTTTCGAAGTCGGTTAAAAAAAGCAGTCTTTCTTCTTCGGTCGGTTACAAATACACTAAGAACTGTGAAATAAAAGTCAAAAATCTCGCAATATCGATTCGCGTAAATCATCCGATAAATTCATGATAAATGAGTAATTAATCGAGGAAAACTTCACCATAATTGGTCAAGCGTGATATCACCGCGCCTACGGGCGTACCCACGCGACAGCGCTATATTTGTCCAGGCAACATTCTTGCTCTCGAATATAAAGGAGATCGTTCGATGAGGTATTAAATACCTAAATAAGTCGTGGCTACTTATTGTACTATTACTGACCAAGTGAAGACAGATTTACCGGTTTGTTCTGCAAGCTAAGTGAACGCGCAAGTGAGGTGATAAGCTAAGTAAACGTGTATTTCTCTTGTCGATTACTATAGAGAATATTTTGTGCAGGATAACTTGGATTTGAGCTGACGACATGGTATCGAGTATCGACTTTTAAATTAGCGCGTACCGCGTAGGAAGTGTGTATACGCATTCCCCTTACGCCAGACCTTGTTTTCCTAGATCATAAAATGTAACTTACCAATAGTTTGGACGAGGCAAGTTACTGGACCACGTAAAATATTGTTCACCCTTTTATCGCGAAACCATTGTATGTGGATATAACTGTCTCTTTCACGGGGTCATTTTGAACCGCGAGAAAGAGACATACATATTATAATGAATCATAGCTAAGATTCTCGATCATGTCACCTATCTAACAAAAAAATATATATTAAAATAGGTTTTGTTTTCAGAGTTACAATGCCACAGACACACAGATAATCCACAGCCACACACAGTCACGTCACCTGTCGGTTCCAACGGAAGACCAGCGCTGGTTTTATACGACCAGCACTACGCTGAGTTGGGACCGATTTGTGACAGAAACTATTATTTCCTGTTTTAAACACTTTATATATGTATTATTATCTTTTGCTTCTGTCATTACTAAATATTTTTCTTTCTTTCTTTCTTTTAGTTACACAGGTATACACGTTAAACGTATAACACCTTTCTTTTTACGTCAGGGGTTAAAAATTAAGTCGATCCGCAGCTGTGTATCCGTAGCTGTGTTGCTGCGTGAAAGAGAAACAAACGAACACAACTTCGCATTTACAATTATTAATATGATGAACATTGGTGTCGACAAAATTATCGATGCAGATAAATCTGGTTGACAGCTGGTTCCAGTCACTCGCCTGTCAACTATCCCCATGTAACCCACAAGTGTAGACTTCCGTTCAAGCGAATTGTAAAGTTCAGAGTCGGTTCGTATTCGCAAATAGAAAGTTCAACGGACGTGTTGACGAATGTGGAGAAATATGCGGTGGGCTAGCCTAGCAAATGGGAATATGCATCATTAACTTCACCCCTTTACTTTACCCTGTCGTCTTAGGCTTTTTTGCTTAAGGCTCCTTACCTAAAGCACAATTTTATACCTACATAACTAGCTGTACCCGCAACTTCGTTTGCGTGAATATTAAAATGGTCCCTGCAGATAGAATCGCCGGAAATTGCAGTAAATAATCATATAACTTTAGATAGATAAACTCTTTATTGTTCACACCACAAGTATAGTAGTGTAGTATTAGTTGTTTATCATAATGTAAAACATCTAATAACGCAAAACATCACGACCAATATTTGCAATTAACAACGGAAAAAAAACAACGAATTAACAAATCTCTAAACATAACGATAACGAAAACCTATTAACTAAAATAACCAACAATAACACTCTATACACCAAAAACGATAGCGGAGGTTTCCATCTAGGCGCCACTATACGATGTTGCTACCTAGCACTGCCGTCTGCTTGGGCTGGTGGGTGTAGTGCTTCGGCCTCACTATTCGTCCATGCGTCCGCGTACTTCTCGAACACTATACCTGGTAGTGGAAGTGGCACGGTTGGACACGATGGCAATATGGGAGCGGTGCCACATGACTCCACGTCAGCCGGTGACAGTCCCGTAGGTACTAAGACGTCCTTAAGAGATGGGTATATGTACCCTACGGGCGATGTAGGGGCACGTAGTCGCACGCGTCTTTGGGCGCGGTGGTGCGACCGGTTGGTTACCACGGTGGTGTTTTACCGGTGTGGTTGGAACCAAGACAATGATAACCACCTCTCCGGTCCACGGAAGGAGGTGTGACGCCGCCGACGTGACGTGGATGAACTATCTACATACATGTTTATTAAGTTTGTACGGCACCCTCGCGAGTCCTACTCGCCTTCAAGAGCAGAGAACTTTCATACAAATTTAACACACCATTTCATAACATGACCTCATTTCGGAGCAGTGTAGCCTATGTGCGCAAACCTGTTTAATAATGACCTCTTTTCGTAGTTTTTGAGATAAGTAATTCGTCCATCCAAAAATACAAATCTTTCCTCTTTATAATATTAGTGTAGATTAATGTCCGCCAAAATTTAGAGCACTCCATAGAGATTTTAGTTCGGATCGAGCTTAGATTTTCTTACCAGTGGGCCTTAGTACGAGAACTCGCGAAAAATTTATCGTTACGTAAACGATACTAAATGTATGAAATATTCAGTTTCCTTTCACGTCCGATAGAGACGCTGTTCAATTTTTCATACATCTTGATATCGTTTACGTAACGATAACTTTTTCGGAAGTGCTCTACTAAGGCCACAGCATTTACATGGAATTAATGCATCTACGTGATTAAAAACACGTTATTGCTAAAGCCCTTTGTATTCCTAATTCTGGTTTGAACTAGGTGAGATCGAGTGGGACGCGATTTGTCTTGTGCTGTTTGATTTATGGATTCCATTGGTGTTGTCATAACGCCTGCTCTGTTCGCGGATTGAATTTGATTTGTAATCAAAGCTGTCCGGCTGTTTTACTTGAGATTTTTCTAGAGAACGAAGTTTTATACATAGGATAAGTTGCGGCAGGAGCTCCCGATATTTCGGGGCAGTTACATGCACCGTGTTCACGGGAAGACTGAAGAATGCGGGTGGTTGGTCGAACAGTTCAAAGTTAGGTGCAGACAAAACGACCTACCTTCTTTCACCACGGTAAATATCCCGTAAATAATCATATAATTACTGTAGTAAACAACCGTGGTAGTTTAAAACAGTAACATAGGAAAACTTATCCCATTTTCTCCCCCTGAACGAACTATTACGAACATTTAAAAACAATTTAACAAAATCGGCCCAGCTCTTCTCAAGTGATGTGCTTGCAAACGGCATTTAGAGCTTACACAGCCTCTAAAAGAGCCTAGAGCCTCTAGAAGTACACAAGAATATATTATAGTACCTATCTTGCCCTACCTAAATACCTGTCCAGTAGAACTGTACTTACCAGTATTTATTATATACCGTTACCATCCATACCCTACTCGGTACATAGTTTTTGCACGAGTATGCCGCTCCATTTAAGGGGACCGACCATTTGACGATGGGAAAAAATAGATATACACATTCGTCACCCAGTTTTTTATGTGAATGGCATTGATTTGTGAATACTAATAGTTTAACTGTGCTTTCAGTTTTTGTTGGGATTAATTCTGGATACACTTTCGATTTTAAATATGGTATGCTTTTAAAGTGACGTTCAAAGATTTGTTTGTAAATCTATTGTGTTGGATAGAGATGTGTTTTTACGCAAGGAGGATATTGTTTTACGGATTTATGTATGTATTTTTTAAGCTTTTATTTACTACTAGCTGTAACCGAGGCTTCGTGCGCAATTTCTTCAGAAAAAATAACCTGTCCGTCCTCATGATACATACTTTTACCTCGCAAAATTTTATCGAGATCGGTTAAGCCGTGATTATGTAGCAAACAGACAGAGTTACTTTCGCATTTATAATTTTAGTATGGAATTATGGATAGTCGGAGTATCCGGCCTAACCTTACGTGAGTAATTACCGTGTAATATAAAAAAATGCTTTTATTTTACTTACAATATTCGTATGTTTGTTTAGGTCAAATCTTGCAAGCTGAGTTAGATTAGAACCAGTAGGATGCTGAAATTTTGCATACGTCTTTTGTCCAGCAGGCTTAGCATGGGCGGTGGAAAAATTGTCTTTCCACCGTTTTTATCCGCGCATAGAAGCGACAGAGCTAGAATATGGATACGTTTGTCTCTTTCTAGCGGGATAAAAACGTGGACAATCTGTCCACGACCCGTGCTAGGCCTGCTGGTGATAATACAATATGCAATACCGAATATTGTGATGTTTACAAAATGGCCGCCACCACAAGATGGTGGTTGGTGTATATTTTTATCAACCCGGTTAATATGGGTATTAAATGAATAAGCTTAAAAAATAGGAACCGATGAAGTGACAGCACACTAAATTCAATATTGCCGCCGTTTCATGTTAGCGTTTTACATTTTATTTATTTATTGAGGTAAACAAAACAGAATATAGTCATAATAAATCTAAATTAAGTGTCTTGACAATTGTGAACCAAACCATATCCCAAAACATGCGTACTTATCATGGTTATTATAAAAGCAGTATGATATTACAAATTAAAATTAGGTTATTAACTATAGATTTTACTTTTAGTTAGCTACATTCACATGAGCCGTGAATGCAATCTTCTTTATATTCCTCTTAAATCTGGGCAGAAATTGATCTAAAATGTCTATAGAGTTCTAATGATTTTTGACGATTTGATTGTACTGGCGACACGTCCTAACTAATGGGTTATAGAAGGAAGTATTATTTTTATACACGCGCAGATAGAAAGTTTTCGGTTTTAAATAGTACTCGTTGCGAACTTTTGGAGTAACGTTAAAGTTAATACTTGACCACACTTACATAACTAGGTTAAAAGCTTGTTTAAAAAATATTTTTATTATTAACTTATTTTAAGTATATTTGCAAGTTGAAGTGGCGCAGTCATTCTGCCCTGCACCAGGGCAGAAGATCAAACCGGGTGCCATCAAATCGTAAAGCGCATATGGCTCTCAAACAACATCGCTCTACAATCACTCTCAACCACTATCAATAGTTTTTCAATAAAGAAGCTTGTTCCTCACTTCCGATTCTCCAAATAAAGGCAAGGTAAAGGTACAGCCAGTCTGTAAGTAGGTCTACATACCCTCGACTTCCAGTTGTGGGTGTCGCGGAGGCGATAGGCCTATAACCAAATGCGAGCGCTGATGTCACTGCGAGACTTAGTGGTGACATTATCGATTTTACGAGCGCGGACTTAGTTCCGTATTTATACAACTTGAAGTACTTCTAATTAGATAGTACTGGCTTATAAGGGGCCATCCATATCAGTCGAATTTTAGGACTTTTTAACCCCGCCCCCGTCCTTGTCACAGGTTGTCACATTTTCAGAACCCCCTTCCCCTGATGTAAATATTTCTTTCTTTCTGATGTGACGTCACACATTATTTTATTTTAGTCTCACTTGCATTACAACGCCGCTCTCTGTTATTGAGTGAGAGATAATCTCATAGCGAGAGTGCTAAATTATATTATTAGTAAATATAGATCAAGTTAGTAAATTTTTAATGTTTTTATTGACATACATTTTTTTTTTCTATGATACTGGATGACGAGACGAGCGAAGTCGCTCGCTCATAACCATAGACCTAAAAAATTTTTTGCTACCCTAAATCTATGCTCATAACAGCTTTTTGAACTTCAACAGTTCAAAACCCTGGATGGCAATGCACTGCGCTCGTCACCCCGAGATATAAGATGTCAGATCTCTGTGTGCCCTGTAATTTCGCTGGAAACATTGCCCTTCAATCCGGAACACAGTAGTGTTTGCACACTACTGCTTGGCGGTTGAATAACTGGCAAAGGTGTGGTACTTCCCCAGGCGGACCCCTGCAAAAGAGTCCTACCACTACAAGAAATGTAGTTTGTGTGGTGGTTTTCTGCAACATTTAAATATCATCTTTGACCTCAATCAGCCCACTGATTACCCTCTTTCACCATCTATTACTAGCACCAATTTGGTCCAAGTGTTTTTGCCCTTTAGACTCAAAATTTCATTGCTACGCTAAATGACATCGTATTTCGAAGTAAGAACGTCGTATATTGAAAATCAAGCGAACGTATCCGTAGTTAGTATGCAACGCGTTATAGCTGATAAGGAAGCCTTGAACTGGTATCGACCTTGGCTTTTAGGTTATGTCACTTGATTTAATGGTATTTATATTATGCTAAACTATTTCTATTGAATATAATACAAACTCGTATTGTTTTATTATACAACTATTCTAGTTTTCAATATGGAGAATGTCTACAATCACCTCGTCGGGGTGGTGAATCATCGATAACGTTGCTAGTGTTGCAGCAGGACCCAAGCACTACGTAAAACACGCGCTGTGGAAAAAAAAAAATTCAACCGTTTTAATCCCGCGGAAAAGAGACAAACATATCCATATTCTAGCTTTGTCGCGTCTATGCGATGAAGACATAATAGGTAAAAAATTGTGAAGTTAAGATGTTCTCTCGCGTTACTTGATATCAAAAATATCGATACATTTATTCAAGTTTCCGAGATACTTTTGGCCGTAGCTTGTTACCATAGCCTATTGGCGCCTACCTAATGGCAGCCAGTCCATAAAACATTAACAAATAACCGAATAAAATACGTTTTATAGCTAAACTAGTTATAAGCTTATTTGGAGCGGTGGTCGGAGGTCCTTGATCGATTTAGTAGCCTTTTTTTTACCGCGAATAAGCGTTTGACCACCAACTCGCCTGTTGGTAAGCGACGAAGTGGTCGAAGATGAAGCACGCAGCCTTAGAAGATACCTATTCACTCTGGCCTTGAAAAGGCCCAAATTATATCTCTCGGCAAACAAGCCGGCAGGTTGTTCCAATCCTTGGCCGTACGGATTAGAAACGTAGAATCGAAACGTTTGGTACGTATCCATGGAAAGTCCACAATGTATGGGTGGTAATGGGCCGTTTTCCTTTGAAACAAGAGTTCGATATTCGATAGGCTCCTAGTCCAGAATACTCAGTTATCTCGGGTGGAGCAGTAGCGCAGTGCTGAGGGCTCCGGTGTGGTCTTCTGAAGATCCTGGAAGGATTAAGCACTAAGGCTGGTCCCGTCAGGGTTTAGTGGGTATAATCCCACATAAGTAGGGTTTAACTAGATGATTTTTTAATCTCCAGTCAAAACCCGGACGCTTAAAGAAATTTCTAGACATTTCCTTCAAAGTTCGTATTTCGCGGCATAGTGAACTCGTGTGGCGGTCTTTTTAATTTCATTTCTAGAGTCTCGGATGTTTCGGAGTTCCCCCCGCATTCCGGACAAGAGCCTGAATTCCCGGACACGTCCGTAAAATTTTAGACGCATGGCAACCCTACACATATACTATGGGGGATATCGGAGGGTGAAATCTTGAAACAAAAAAGATACCTAGCTCAATCAAAGATGCGCTTCACCTAGGCTAGGGGTTACCATAGGGTCACCGACCTGAAACTAATTTGCATATATTTTAATGCTTGGGGCAAGTTAATATACACTAATATTATAAAGAGGAAATATTTGTATTTTATTATTGAAACTGACGTGGTTTTTCACACATTTTATTTATGTTACACGGGAATTACTCACGTAAGATTAAGCCGGTTACTCCGACTATAGTTTCAACCGCATTAGACGGCCTTTTTCAAGGTGAATGCACGCGCGCGGCTGCGTCTCGCTTTGCACTACGGGCCGCCGCGCGGCGCGCACGTGATGACACCGGCTGCTTGTCGGGTACGGGGGTGGGGGTGCGTAGAGAAATATGTTGCGCCGGCGCACACTGGAGCTCTTCCTCACTCGAATCTTCCTGCGTGTCGGGAATACTCCAGCACGCGGAGCTCACCACGTCGCCACCAATCTCACGGTCACTCACACGAACTCCATGAAGGCACGGCTTCCAAGTCGGTGGCAGGTTCCATCCTCCATCCCTATTGAAGGTTGGACGTCGACTGATCTCGATGGCTTCTCTGACTTTCCGGGGCACAAAGAATTTCTCCCGTGCCAGCACTTTCGCTCTGTCGAACCTGATATAATGCTGTGCGCCGGAGCCCAGAGAATGTTCTGCCACCGCGGAACCGTTGGTGTCGAGCTTTTTCATGGAACGTATATGCTCCGTGAGCCTCGTGGACACGTTCCTCTTTGTTTCGCCGACGTAACATTTACCGCAATCGCAGGGGATCATATACACACCGGGAACCCCCAAAGGGTCTCTATCTTTTGGAGAGCGGAGCAGCTGTCTCAGTTGCCCTATAGGACGGAAGATCGTCTTGATGCTGTACCTCCGGCGTAACAAGTTTCCGATACTGTCCGTCACTCCTTTAACATACGGCAAAAACGCTGTTGCTCTCTCTACCGATGTCCGACGTGTCCCGGTCGTCGCGTTTGCAATACGCCAGCTCTGCTTCCAACTATAACCATTGCTATTCAGCACACCTCTGATATGGTCCAGCTCGGTATCCAGGTATTCGTAATCGCAGAGTTTCAACGCTCTGTTAATAAAACTATAGTGCGGTTGAAACTATAGTCGGAGTAACCGGCTTAATCTTACGTGAGTAATTCCCGTGTAACATAAATAAAAATATTTGTATGTTTGTAACGAATTAACTCAAAAACTACTGGACCGATTTTAAAAATCCTTTCACCATTAGAATGCTACATTATCCCTGAGTAATATCTATAGACTACATTCATTACTAGAATGTTCAAAAAAATTATCTCCACCCGTGCGGAAGCCGGGACGGGCGGCTAGTCCTTCATAATCCGACAGAAGAAAAATCACCCCCGTTACAAAAAACTGAATTTAATACAATACAATATCATTTATTATCATATATAGTCACACTTGTAATAATTTTTAAAATAAAAATATGTGCTACGAATGCTTTATTATGGACTCAATTTGGTACACAATTAAATATTTTGAAGGTAGGTAAGACCCATTGAGTCTCATTCATCAGTTAGACTGGATTGTCAACCGTGTGGGTGCCCCGAATTTTTACTAGTTTGGGAGTGCAGGAAACAAATATATTTATTTATTATTCATTTATTTCAGATACTTATAAACCCATAATCAAAAACAAAACAAAGGCAATCAAAACATCAACACATTAGACAATTAAAAAAAAAACATTCTGGGGCCTTACCCCTAGCTTCACTTTTGCGAGCCAACTTTTAGTAGGTACCTGATAGGTACCTAAAATTAACCAACTCATTTAAGCTGCATCGTTTAAAAGCGTCTAACTTGAATGAACGAAAATCCGTTTTACTATGCGTGTGTGCGTGAAAATAGCAAAGCTTGGCGGCTATCATATAACTACCGCTTAACGTGGTGGTACCGTTTAGACAAATAACACATATGCGGGTCAACTTTTCGAGCTAGGGGTAAGGCCCCAGGTCATATTTCACACACAATAAAGTCATAAATAAAAATTAATTAATCAAATAGTAAAAATCAGTGTTAAATCTCCAATGTAGGTTCGGATGAACATATGATGTAGACCGCAGACTCCATAGATACACTTACCGTCTTACTTAAAAATCTTTTTACATTCTTGAGAGACCTTTGATCTGCGGATCAAGAGAAATTCTTACCTAAAACCAAAAAAAAAGTTGCGAGGGCTTTGAAAGCGCTCTCAATAGCTGTCAAAATTTTACCACTGGCCGGACGTTGTTAAGAGACCTTTGCGAGGCAATATGGCGGCTTTTTAACCAATCAGCATAGATCACAGTATATATCGGCCAATCAGCATTTAGCTGATTGAATAACATTCTTTTAGGTTGTTTTTTTGTTGTTTGGCTAAGTTTTGTGGTTATTTATCATGGATTTGTGCAATTTTCGAAGGGATGTGGACATGTTACGCCAATTTAGAGCTCCCGCGTTGAAAAGAAGGATACGCCAGAGAATTAAGGCGTGATCCGATACATGGTATATATGATTTATCGGATGATGAATTTCGGCTGAGGTACCGTTCCAGCAATGAAAATATCCGCCGGATTTCTGACTTGCTGAGGGCAGACCACGGAACACTATTCTACAGGTGAATCTGCGAGGTGGCGGCATCCCTGTGGAACTGCAAGTAATGGCAGTAATCAGATATTGGGGCCACCATGAGGTAGATAAAAAATACTTATTTTGTTCAAGTTTCGTGTTATGCAGTATGTATGTGAATCCAAGATAAGTAAGAAAGTTATGTTTTATTTTTAGATCCAAGAAGACTGCGCGGATTGAGCCAGCAGACGCTGTCACGTGTGGCCCGCAAAGTAGCAATAGCGTTGGCTCCCAAAAGTTCACAGTAGGTACATAAAAATGCCTTTGAATATTATGATGGAAAAAGCCAACACTATCAGCAAGTTTGAAGCTATTTGCGGCCTTCAAGGGATTATGGGTGCAATAGATTGCATGCACCTAGAAATAATGAAGGAGACGTTGGCCAGTATCACATCAACAGTAAGAGACATTTCTCTATCAATACCCAAGTAAGTACATATCTTGCACAATGCCATTCCAGCTTGTATATTATAATCCATGTCGGTATTCGTAGAACGGCATGCAAGATTTTATAGTCACGCATAGCTTTCTAACCCTGCCGCACACTGCTACTGTGTTAGGAAGACAAGGTCAAGTCCCAGCAGTGGGAACTCATGTTTATGGGTATTATGATAAATCACATGTGTCACTGACATTGCTGGGTGCAGCTAGTTATCAGTAAATAATTTTTAAATGTAAAAAACGATTTTCAGATCGTCTGTGATGCTGACCTTAAAATATGTGACATCGTGGCACTGGAGGCAGCACACATGATGCGTTTTAACAACCGGCATATCCGAACCCGCAATGTTGTTGAAAGGTACTTCAGTGTCTTGAAGCAGCGATTTCTGATATTGCTGAAATTGATGAGGGGTAACTATGCCAATATCAAAACTACGATAGTGCTGTTCTGCACAATTTGTCGATTCTTTACAAAGAACTAGGTGAGTTACTCTTTTTTTTATTAGCTTTGCATCTAGCATCTCAGCTTTTTGTTCGAAGAGGATCGGAGAGAGGGTTAAAATAAAAATAGCCTTTATTCTCTGATCCAATTACACAATTATATACTAGTTATACTTACTACTTAATTAAAAAAAAAACAATACTTAATTCTAAAAAAAATTGTTTGTAACACCAGTTTCAGAATCAGGTTGTCCTCACTGGACATAGGCCTCCTCTAGAAGTGGCCATTTCTCCCTATCTCTGGCTATTATGCGCCACCCTTTTGGTAGGTCAGCCTCCCACCTTCTATGTGGTCGTCCCCATGATCTCTTCCCATCTCCGGGGTACCACAATATGACCTCTTTGATCCATTTTTGTTTAGGGAGTCTGACTACATGTCCTATCCAATGCCATTTTAGTCACTTGATTTTCTGTGAGACATCTGTCACGCATGTGGCCTTCCATATTCTGGTCAGTCTTCACTTGTCCTTCAGCTTAATGGGCAACATGCTTCTCTCCATTCCTTGTTGACATACCTTGAGTTTTTGGGTGCGAGCCCTTGTTAGGCTCCAGGTTTGGCACCCATAGGTAAGTATTGGTAGAATACACATGTTGTACACTTTACGCTTGGCAGGCATTGGGATTTCTTTGTTCTTCAGTTTCTTTTAGTGTAATGAGCTCAGGTGTAAATAACAAACAACACCTGGGCTCGTTACTGGAGAAAGGGTTACATTCTGTTAAATCTACTGCTTCATCCCACTGGTAGTCTCAGGGTGCTTTGTGTGACAGTGGACATAATTGTATCCACCCGTTGTCCCACCAAAATAAGTTTTAAATGTCTGGCTATTTATTTTTCTATTAATTCATTAACATTTCTCAGAATCTCCACTCTCAAATGACTAGATATAGGAACATTGTAATGCATTGAATATGACAATCTCCTTTTTTTAACCGACTTCAAAAACGGAGGAGGTTCTACTGTATTTTATTATGTATGTTCAACGATTTCTCCACCAATTATGAATTGATTTTGATGATTCCTTTTTTGTTTGGTAGGTCTTACTTCAGAGGTGGTCCCATATAAATTTCATCAAAATCAGTTAAGTAGTTTGGTTTTTAAATGAAACTACTACTACTCACTGAAAAAAATATGTCATCCAAGTAAACAAAACTGCGTATTTACTAATTTTGAAGTCGGTTTTTTTAATTGATTATTTATTTCCTCAGATACAGCACAACTTTAACATGAAGAAATGACAAACAACGAGGACATTATCAATGATGACATTGGCCGAATAAGTCAAAGCATTTTTATGGAAAATAATTTATTATAAAATATATTACACTTACACAAAAACTAAACATGTATTTTAATTAAAAATCTTACATAAGAGCATAGATTTTAAATATGTAATCAAATACTAAACATATTTTCAGTACTAATTCTCTCATAGTATTTTTATAATTATATTAAATAGGTATGTATTTTTGATTAACTTTACTCTCGAGGTCTAGCCCGGATATTTGATAGGCATTGGTGGAGCTGAAGCCAACCCCAAGAGTCCCTAATTCTAATTCAAAGTTAGGGTGACAAGACCTGCACTGACACTGGCTGGGGTGTATTGTGCATTTAGCTAAACACATTTACATAAACCAGCCAAGCTCCTAAGATAACAGAGCAAGGCTTTGGGTCGCTGCCTAAACTATTCTATCCCTATTTTGCCAGGTGTTTTGGTATTGGAGACTTGTGGTTGTTGATTTTCTTTAAGGAGTCTCGACTTGAATCATGTCTTCTGTGGCCTTGCAATAGTACATGCTACATGGACTCGTTTTCGTGTAGAAAGCTCGACAGCACCTAAAAAAACATAATAACATTAGAACACATGACAGAGTTTTGACTTCCTACCTGATTGCACAAGTATATGGCAAGCAGGATCAATTTGCGAACCACTATAGCTGTGGGTAAAGACTTCGGCACGCCTTAATTAAATCTTATCATATTTTTTTTGTCACAATCCGGCTCCAACTCAGCATGATGCCGGTTGTAAACAACCGACGCTGGTCTTCCGTTGGGCCGGCAGGTGACTTCACGCACGAACGTACCACACGGCACGTGCACAAACTAACTAAATGCTTAATTTATTGAATATTTAACTAAACGAGCAATTATTAGACTGCCCCAGTGGCTCAATTGCTAGTGAACCTTCCTTCTGCGCTTATTGGCGCGGGTTCGAGTCCCACCTACAACAAACTTTCATGTGATGAACAATTGTGTTTGTTCCATGTCTAGGTATTAATATCCATTTAAGTATGCATTTAAAAATACACAGAGGGAGTGGTCTCGGATTCTAATTGTCGCGAGGAACACTGAAGTACAAGCAACAGATGGTAGAAGTAACATGTTTATCTATTTTTTATTTATTTGAAGAACCAAGGTTTTGGAGGAATTGTAGGTTGTATTTGGCCATAAATATTGCCTGTGGTGTTCTTAGACCTCTGGCAGGCCATATTCCAAGTAGTTGTGGTTGGCAAACAGAGGAAAGATCATGGGTCATGTTAGAATAACGCCTTGGCATAATGAATCGAATTTGAAACAAGGAATGGTGCGTGGCCTGCAATCCAAAACTCTTGGACCTCTTTTATAATAGATCATGTTAATTCGTGCATTTTTAAGGGTCAGCATACAACTAAAACTTGGTAATTACCTTTTCCTGTTCACTCCAATTTATGAAGCGATTTTTTTTTACGAGCTCCATTTCTAATCCTTTTTATCCTTAAATTTCGGCTCCAGCAGAGTGTTTTCGCTACTGAATGCTGAAATCGAAACTGTTCACTGTTGAAATCGGCTTGTTTTCACTAACACAAGTTAAAATATTATTTATTTATACAGAAAATGCGCAAAAATTTAACCCAGATTGACACACGCGTACTCTGAGTACCGTCAAATTTGACACCTGACATTGACATTCATATTACCACTGACGTAAAAATCAAAATTTTCATACATTATTCGTTCAACAAGAATTTTAGTCGATTATTTTTGCTATAGTCTGCGCCAACTGAATGATTTTTGTTTCTCTGTGGGTATTTTATCTGAGAGAGGGATAAAATAGGTTTATGCAGATATATGGGTGAAAAAAAGTTGATCCTGGATCAAGTCTTAAAACGCCTCGCAATTGAGAGAGGTTTGCGAGAGGATTATTGTGAAGATTTTTAAGTAAGACGGTTAGTTGTTTCAAGAATTCTAGCTATTCCATCGGCGAATGGCATACGGTGCCAGTGACCCCATCTAAATCGCGAATACCATCCGAAAACGATCTGTTTGCCCTGAATTACTTTCCGAATTTATAACTATTCTGAGACATGCCATTATTGTATAACTGAGTGAAATGGTAACAACGCCATCTACCGGGGAGTAGTGAGCGGACACATTTCAGCAGTAACATGTTGAAAAATTGATTTACTTCACGTAAGAAAACATGTCGATTTGTATTTTCGTAGACTTGAGTATTTTCGAGTGTAAAAGTGTGTAGAAATGGTCGATTATTATATTTAATAAGTTTGTGTTAATAAACATGAAGAAAGTGATATAACGAGGTGAAACGAGGTCTTTTACTTTTTCATATTTCCAAAACTCCATAGTAGCCTCTAGTAATGATTCTACTTCACTAGGGCATGACCTAGGCTTGACCGTGACCTAGTTTGCTTAACTCAAACTGTGACTATAACTTGTTTAAAGATATCTGATAAAACTTGAAAATATTTCAATACTTGACACTGGCAAATGGCACAAGACGTACGAGGTCAAAAAGAATTAAAAAATCGTATTTATCGGGTTCTTGTTTTTTTCACATCACATCAGCCAGTAAACGTCCACTGCTGAACAAAGGCCTCCCTCTTAGAGAAGGGTGTTGTCGTCATACCCACGCTTGGCAGGCAGCTTGGGGATCACAGTACGTTCACCGTGTACTAATAGAACGCTGCTGCCCATCGTCTGTTGGTTCTGGTCGCAGTTTTAGAACATACCCGATTCCGGGTTTCCCAGGGTTCCGGGTTTTTAACCGACTTCCAAAAAGGAGGAGGTTATCAATTTAACTGTTTTTTTTTTTATGTTTGTTACCTCTGAACTTTCGACTGGGTGAACCGATTTTGATTGTTCTTTTTATGGTTCCGTACACAAAGGGTAAAACGGGACCCTATTACTAAGGCTCCGCTGTCTGTATGTCCGTCTGTCACCAGGCTGTATCTCATGAACCGTGATAGTTAGACAGTTGAAATTTTCACAGATGATGTATTTATGTTGCCGCTATAACAACAAATACTAAAAAAACAATAAAATAAATATTTAAGGGGGCTCCCATACAACAAACGTGATTGTTTTGCTCGTTTTTGCTCGATATTGATAACGGCAACAGGTAGACGCTTGAAATATTCACAGAATTTTTAGTTATATATTCACTTTAAAAATAAATAGTTAAACTAAAATAAAATTAATATTTTTTGCCGTTTTTATAGATAATGGTACGGAATAACGGAACCTTTCGTGCGCGAGTCCAACTCGCACTTGGCCGGTTATTATTTATTTTATTTGAAAACAGGTTCCCGTTTGGTCCTATTTTAGTACTGACATTTTTAAGTCGGTTTTTTACATTGAAATTATCTTTAATTTCGTCTAGTATCTATTTATCCATGTATATGCAAAATCTATTTTGTACAAATAGTCTGTTTATACCACGTTTAGACAAAAACTAAACATAGTATTCCAAAAAGCGCAATTAAATCCAGAAATCTTCTAAAGACGTACGTAACTTGTTCAAAAGGCATAAAGTAAATCAGCGGCCCGCATTACTGTCGACATCTCTCCACCAGACACGCAAACTGCAATGAAAGCAAAAATGCAATAAGTGCAGTAGGGTAGTAACTCACTAGCCCTGGTGCCGGGGCAATAGAATACGGCATCGGTACCCCCTGCCTGAGTAAGAGCCTGCTAAAAGGGTACCTCTGGGTTCGGGATGGTCAAAGTTGGGGCTCTGACCATCCACTTAAGCGTGCCCAGGGAGAGTACGTTGTGTGACCAACGTTGTCGCGAGTGGAGGGACTGAGACAACACGCAGTTGTCTCGGGAGGAGCCATAGCGCAGTGCTGAGGGCTCCGGTGCGTTCCTCTGGAGATCCCGGAGCCCTCTTGTCAAGCACTAAGGCTGGTCACCGGGGATGTTTTAGTGGGTATAATCCCACATAACCTGGCTGCACCCCAATGCAGCCGGGTTGAAAATGTTTGAAAGATTTCCCCCGCGAAAAAAAGGGGGTAGTAACTCACAAAGTTTTTTTGTTTTATTATTTTGCAAACTGGACGTTGCAGCTGGCCTTTAAAAGCAAACACATTACAAAACATGCATACAAATTCAACGCTCAGCTATATAATAGCAAATTACTGCAATATAATATATCAATACCAATTTCATATCCGTCTGCGTCGCTTTGGTACGATAAAAAGAGTCGACAAAATATTGTCGCGTTGCGCATGCTAGCCCGCCTGGGCATTGTCAGACTTTCTGATTTGTCCAGAAATAAGATTTGCTGGAAAAACGATGGTTGCAATGCGGCGCGCAGCATCAATCCGTTCATTCCAAACACATAACAATTGAAATGTCTTAATTAAGCCTTTAATTAATTAATTAATCGAACAATAATTAACTCATGAATTTGACATCTAAATTATTTTGGATAGAATATTTTTTATATATTTATTCTCTGATGTTATTTTTACGGCGCAATAAGGCCACGAAATGTATAAATAATTTAAATGTCAGGTCTTGTTTGAAATGTCAGGACTAATTATGGAGTAGTAGGTTTCGACCCATGTCACATGTGACAAAAGACTAAACAGATGTTTAATAAGGTTACAGGAAGATGCGACTTAAAATGAAAACAAACAAAATGTGACATTAATTAATTGATGCTCAGACTTAATAACGGTTGAGTTCATGCCATAACTTACACGGTAATTATGTGCCCTTGGATCTTTATGTGCTGAACTTTTTTATTTATTTTACCCTTTGACATTTGGCTTGGCGAGATTGCCGCGTTTGCCACCTTCAAGTCGTATGATTGAATTTAGGTAGGGAAACGATTAGCCGTAGAGATAAATAGGATATACCTAGATAGGATCAGGATGGACGGATCAGAGGAGTGGAAATGAGAAGAATAAGTGAAAAACTTGTTTATTGAATTTAGTCAACTAAGGACCCGTTCCGAATTGCGACAACCGTCAACAGTGCCAGCTACGCTAATGCTAATGAGAACTAACACGGTACTTACTAAATTAACTTTAAGAAGTGCGGACTTTGTGTTACATTTTTAATTATTACCAGAGCAAAAGAAATATAGAAATGCCTATTTGGCAAATTAAAAAAAAAACATACATAAAAATAACGTCATTGGTCATAATTGCGTACGTGACCTCTAACGCGAATGCACTACATTCCAAAAATAAATGAAAATAAATATCTAAGATAATTTATCAAACCAAAACATAGATAAGATAATGTCTAGGAAATCATGTAATGACCAGTACCTACAAGATAATCCAAACGATTGCAATATTTACAAAGATTGGTGCAAATGGCATCTTCATTCATGTTTAAAAGTAATCTTATCAAATTTTATTACTTACGAATGCAGTTCAATCGAATAAATTACCTGTAAAACAAAAGAAAAATCAATTAGTATTTAGTCAGGTAAGGTAGCGCCATCTATAATGTTCAGCGTGAACTTTGTTGTGATGTGTCCGGCTTCCTACTTAGTATTGGATTGTGGAGAGCTTTAAAATAACCATGACAGATGGCGCTGCATGTATTTTAAAATATAACATGGTCACAACAAATAATCTGAAGAACTTTTTGGTCTCCGAACGTGATAATGTCAATAATATGATTAAATAAAACGATGATTATTAGACGAAATTACGAAATAAATGCTATATAACTTTGTATTTTTTTTTGCAAAACTAATATTTTAAAAAACTTTTATTAAAAAAAAACTGAAGCATGAGCCAAAATCAATAAAAAACAGTTCTAATTTCTCGGCTTAGAACGGTCCTTGATTGTGGTCCTTGACCTACAGCTACAAGCAACACAACAGTGATTTACATTCATAGCATAACAAGATACCTACCGTGCGAAATGCAACTTTACAAGAAATATTTGTTGGGTATTTGAGACGCACCTCACGTTAGTTGTAGAGCCATAAAAAACGAGATTTGCAAAAATGCGAGGGTTTATTTTTAAACCTGGGTTTTAGTCTGTGGTTAGTTGAAAAGGACGAGAGAAAAAAAAGTTAAAAGAAAGACTACATGTAATAGCGAATTTATTTAGGTAACTGTGGACGAAATACAAATATTTGCTATGTAAAAAATTGTAATTTGTATGGAATTCGATATGTATTTTACGTTGCGAAAATTTGTACTTCGTCCGCTGCTTTTCTACGTCCCGTTTTAGATTTACATTAGTACTTATAATTCCGATGTATTTTTGCCATGCGACTTATTAATAGGTGCAAACTGCAAGTTTTCATTGCAATAAATTCGAACTATAAATCTCTCTATTCGAACTATCTATCATCAGCTTTGGTGATGTGATTAATTTGCGTAATTTTTCTTTTTAACCGACTCTCAAAAAGGAGCAGGTTCTCAATTCGACTTTTTTGTTTGTTACCTCAGAACTTTTAACTGGTTAAACAGATTTTAATGATTCTTTTTTATTTGAAAGCTGGTGCTTCCCGTGTGGTCCCATTTTCAATTCCAATGGTCCAATTTGGTCCAGTTCTGACATTTTTATGAAGTCGTTTTTTTATATATTAATAATTATTTAACCCCAACGGGACGGAGGTCTTTTATATTTATTCCCAAAAGAGCTGATCTGATTTGAACGATTTATTCTTGTTTCATTGAGGTGGTTTTCAGCTAAGTTTGATCAAAATCTATCCAACTATTTAAAAGTTAAGCTCATTTTCGAATTGGTAGTTTTTATTAATATTTAAATTTATATACTTACTTGTTTAATGTTATTACGCAAGTATTGACAAAGCAACGCTAATTGCCAGTACAAATTTACGTGCTAGATTATTTGAGGTTATTTTGTTACGTTATTTTATTTTAAACTTCTCAGTCGCCGTAAAGTAGCGAGTCTGTCTATTTTCTATAGGATTCATTTCGGAGAATGTGCATCGGAGCTACACGACCTTATCCTACCATCCCCTTTCTACTACAGAACAAGTAGGAAAACGGCCCATTACCACCCATACATTGTGGACTTTCCTTGGATACGTACCAAACGTTTCGATTCTACGTTTCTAATCCGTCCGTACGGCCAAGGAACAACCTGCCGGCTTCCTTGTTTCCTGAGAGATATGAAATGAAATGAAATATTTTTATCCCAGATTTACATCCATATACAAAATTAAAAATTAAAACTAAACACTAAACGATAACATTATTTATAAAAATTAAAATTATGTGATGGGCGTGTGGTAAGCTCTCCATGTACGATGCAGCGGCTAAATCTCCTAGCCAGCATATTGCCGCGCACTGCGATGGCTCGCCTCTGTCTCTCTATATCACCATGGTCTGATAAATCGGAGCTCAATACGTGGCCGAGATATTTGACTTCTTCGACTTTTTCCAGGGAGACGTCGTACAGCGTTAGAGGAGGAAGATCAGGACACCAGTTCACGCTCTTGAAAATCATGTACACTGATTTATCAGAGTTGTACTTCATGTTGTGTTCTTCTGCGGAGTCTTCACATATAGCCAGAAGCTTGCGCATCGCCGATATAGATGGTGCTAATAGCACCATGTCGTCCGCATAGGCGATATGATTTGTCATTGTCCAGTTGATGGAGCAGCCTACGCTAGATTGCAAGAGCTTTTTAGACAGACCATCCATAAACAAATTAAAGAGGGATGGGGACATACTCCCCCCCTGCCTCACACTGCATTTAAGCTCAGAGGACTCGGAGTAAGCATTGAGCACTTGTATTATCGGACCAGGAACATTAGGATCATAAAGTTTCTGCCACAGCAGGTTGTGGTCTACGCGGTCGAACGCCTTGCTGAGATCTAGGTAGCATGCTATAACCGACGTCTTCTTGCTCTTGCAGTAACCTACGACCTGCTTGTGTACATGATGATATAATCTGGGCCTTTTCAAGGCAAGAGTGATTAGGTATCTTCTAAGTCTGCCTGCTTCATCTACGACAACATCGTCGCTTACCAACAAGCGAGTTGGTGGTCAAACGCGGACTTATCCGCGATTAAAACAAAAAAAAAATGTACTCTTCCCTTGTTTATAGGTATTATTTATAGGCACATAATATACGCAAGTAGTAAGAGCAACAGAAACAGTAATTTCACTCATTAAGTACGTCTATAAAATGCAATTACTTTAAGTGGTCGACGACTGTTGAATAGGAACACTCGGTAGTTATAATCATAGTTCATAACTGGATCGTAGTTTAATGCATAGTTCAATACAATGTAAGATAACATTCTTCTCATTTAGGATATTTCATCTCGAGCTCAGAGCACTTTTTAGGGTTCCGTAGTCCTAAAAGAAACCCTTGTAAGTTCGTTCTGTCCGTCCGTGTTTTTTTTTAAACTTCTATAGTTACTAGCCGCCCGTCCCGGCTTCGCACGGGTGAAGGATCAGCCTTCGGCCTCGCTACAAAATATAATATAGCCTATGTCACCCGGGGATGGTGTAGCTTCCCAACAGTGACAGAATTTTTAAAATCGGTTCTGTAGTTTTTGAGTTGTTTCGTTACAAACATCCAAATCTTTCTTCTTTATAATATTAGTATAGATTACATACATTTTAATTTTGAAATATCGACCTGGGCGACCGAGCTTCACTTGCAATTTTTTTTATTTAATTAAGCATAACCTTATGAAATTCCGTATTTAAAGTTTCATCCAAATCTTTCGAGCCGTCACCGAGATACGCGAAATAAATGTATGTACAAGAATCGCTTGTTTAAAGTTGTTTATTACGTATAGGTACCACATATAAATTAATTTATTAAGACTTCGTTAGTGCCTAGGAATTCTGCAGTAGATAGATGAGTTGAAGTGACTACCGATTCTCAATAAGGGTCTAGCAGTCAAGTTTTTGACATATATATTACGAAGAGTGATCATCATCATTGTCAGCCTACCATGTTGTTGGCCTGTTACTGCGTGAAAGAGGAACAAAACTAATAAACGACACACTTTCGTATTCGAGTTTACGCCGCCTGTTTTGTGGCCCAACCACACTGCAGCATATTTGGTACATTGTTACATGCCTTGAAATAGTTGAGACACGGGAAAGAATACTAAAGATCAATTTCATTTAAAAAAGACACAGGTTTATTTTATTTAGTCCAGGCAACAACGGAAAATATACATGATAAAAGTTATAATATTTCAAATCTTTCAACATTATGGTTAAAGCGTCTTGTTCTCAGTGCAAGTCTTGTTTTTTGCAGGATTGAAGGGCAATGTTTCCAGATAAATTACAGGGCACACAGAGATTTGACATCTTATATCTCGGGGTGACGAGCGCAGTGCATTGCCATCCAGGGGCCTTACCCCTAGCTCGAAAAGTTGACTCGCATAGGTGTTATTTGTCTCAACGGTACCATCAACTACGATAAGCGGTAGTTATTTGATAGCCGCCAAGCTTTGTTATTTTCACGCACACACGCATAGTAAAACGGATTTTCGTTTATTCAAGTTAGACGCTTTTAAACGATGCAGCTTAAATGAGTTGGTTAATTTTAGGTACTTATCAGGTACCTACTAAAAGTTGGCTCGTAAAAGTGAAGCTAGGGGTAAGGCCCCTGGGTTATGAACTGTTGAAGTTCAAAATTCTGAGTAGCGTTGTGCTGTTATGGGCAAGCGTGAAGAGCCATCAGGCGAGCGACTTCGCTCGTTTCGTCGCCCAGTATCATAAAAAAAGAAGAAAAAAAAGTGAATTGTTCAACTTATAACAAAGACGCAAATGCGAGAGCTAAATGCATGTTTCATAACCATGTGCAAGACGCATTAGCAAAGTAATTTTCTATATAAAAAAAACACATCAGTCATAGGTCATAGGACTGCTCGTCAGAAGAGATAACTTAAGTAGTAATTCACCTATTCTACAAGAGATGGCGCTGTTTTAAAATACACTGTAGGTACTGGGTACAGCGTGACGATGTCGCAGTTCCATGATTTTGTTTACTCAAGAAGTGCTCAACTCGCCTAAAGAAGTTTTCACTTCAAAAAATACTTGATTTTTGTTATTGTTTGAATTCTCAATTTAAATTAAACCTGCTGCTGTCCAAATTTCACTCGTTCACCACCCGAGCATCTTTTTACCGACTTCCAAAAAGGAGGAGGTACTATGTTCGTCTGTATGTAAGTTCATCGATATTTTCGCCAATTGTGAACCGATTTAATAAAATCTTTTTTTAATAGTATTTACTCCGACTGGAGGATTATGTTTCCAAGGTCACGAAAAAACCACTTTCTATGAGTAATATTATGCGGCGACTATTTAATGATAACAAACTATGTTTGATAAGACAACTTATCTGTTTACACATGAACTGATTATTGTTAAATCGTGTACTATAAAGGGCGAAGAATTCACTGATAAAGGGCAATTTTACTAGTTTTATCATCTACTAGCTTTTGCTCGCGGCTTGTCACGCTTTGTGAACGGTAGATTTGTACGCCTAATAACAGTGAGAATTGACTTTTTTTTATTGCGTATACGTCCGCGTTTTACCATTACCTACTTCACCACTTGGTAAGCGACGATACTATAAAACAGAATAAAATAAATATTTTAGGGGGCTCCCATACAACAGACATGATTTTTTTGGCCGTTTTTATAGATAATGGTATGGAACCCTTCATGCGCAAGTCCGACTTGCACTTGGCCGTTTTTTTTTTTAATGATAATTGACGATGACCCTAATTGAAATGGAACCCCATCCATCTCAATCACGGGCACTAAGGAAGCGGTAATGTTTGGTATCCGCACCGCACCTGGCTAAATTGTCACCTTCCTACCGCTGACCGCTGGTCTGTCCTATTCGTAATTTAGAAAGTATTGTGAAAGAGCATATTATCAATACAAAAAAACCGACTTCATAAAAATGTGAGAACTGAACCAAATTATTGATAAAACATTCAATTTTGATATGACACAAATTTTACAATTTTAAGCGATCCATGTGTAAGTAGACAAACTTAAACTAAAATGCATGCACAAAAAGTGCGACGCCAAAATACACACAGGGGAAAAAATTAAAAAAAAAAAATGTTTGGCAGGGTTTAGATATTTAACATTTAATTATATTTAGGTTTGCTGTTTGTTTTATCCTCCCGCCCGACCTCGCGATTTATCATTACTTCCTCTTCCGAAGATAACTGAAACACATCAAATAAAATACAACTACCTCTTACCCGCGACTTCGTACGCGTATACTTACATATAAACTTGACACTGGGTCAATAGACAATATGTGTGGAGCCAAAACTAAAAAAAACGCGATAGTCTAAAACCATAGAAAAGAGAAGTAAATAGAACGGAAATGAGAAGAAAACTCTGTCGCCAGGTATTGTAACAGATACATAATATGTGATTGAACATTCTTATTTATGTCAACGCGTCGAACTCCGCTTCACAGTTGCTTTGGGTTTATTTGGGTGCTAGTGGCTACAACGAATTTCTTACAAAAATGCCTTGACAGCAGTCTTAATTTAAACAAAAAAAAAATATTTTCTGTCTAAAACAGTACTAAACCAATCTGTGACATTTTACAAAGAATGACATAGATTAGACTCTTTGTGTAAATTAATTCAGAGACGAGCAGAGGTGTCCGATCGTAAGTCAAGTTCGTCAAACCGGGAAGAAAACGTGGCTATTTTCGTCTATCGCCGGAGTTTATAACCTTTCTCTTCCGTCAACACTTTTACTTAGTAATTTAATAATCTCCAGTGGATTTACTAGGAAGTCTTTATAGTAAGGCAAATGTGTGTGTAATCATCGGGTGTTTTAAAGATGCGCCTAGCCGGCCGGAACGATTAGAGACAAAATTTCACTTTATGGAAAGTGGGACCTATGGAAATCCTATATCTTACGCATTATACTCATATTACGTACATTTTCTTCAGATTCACATTTTACCCTCAACAGTGTCTTCCCGTGAACTTGATTTGACAACGATTCACTCATGAGATATCTAAAGGTTGACTTCCGTGCACCGTGGCGCATCATGCGTTTAACGTGTGCGGCTGAAGCCGTGGGCTGAAGCGAAAAGCACTATGAAATTATCAATATAAAAAACCGACTTCATAAAAATGACAGTAAGATAATTAATAACAACGCCATCTAGACCGGAATGTTATAACAATGGAATAGATTTGTTTTTAACAGACTTCCAAATAGGAGGAGGTAATCAATTCGACTGTTTTTTTTTTTCAGAAGTTTCTCAGAACTTTTGACTTGGTGAACCGATTTTGATGATTCTTTTTTTATTAGACATAGACATAATTTATTTGTGGCAAAAAAAAAACAATGTACATTAGAAAATTAAAACGATAAAAATGTAAAATTAAACTAATCTTATCATATATTTTATTTGAAAGCTTGTGCTTCCCATTTGGTCCAGTTCTGATGAAGTACATTTTTTTATATATTGATAATTATTGATTAAAATATAATTAAATGGTAATTCTCGTTCGCGCTCGATCACGGTGTGATTGAAGAATGACGAATGACATCAGATGATGTCAGATCTCAGGTCGCGTGCATTGATTTATCACCTGATTTATTACCTCTTCAAGGCTAAGTAAGGACCTAGAAGGATTACCTAGATACACCTAGGGTTGCCAACCATCCTGTGAAAAGAGTATTAAAAAAAACTTGCACTCACGATCATCTGACCCGAAACTAAGCTAAGCTTGTACTATAGCTGCCAGAGACTGATAAAAATTAAGGTAAGGTTTCATACATCAGTTTTTTATAAAGCCTATCCCTTCGAAATATGGCCCGCCAAAGTGGCAAAAAGTTGCCCCTGCCCCCCCCCCTGCATTTCTAAACTATACCTAAGACATAGAAACTTGTAACTTACAATACGGATAAGTCATATTTTAAACCTTCATTCAAAATTATTTCGTACATTATCTGATAATAACTTTTTGAGTAACAGCGATGAAACTGTAATAAATTCAAAGCGTTCTACCTCAAAGGTCATTAAACCTTACTTATTATTTACCTTACCTTGACCTTACCTTGACCTTACCTGGACCTTATTGTAAATTGATATTAACAAAGAATGTTTCTCAAACAGTTTTCTCTATGGTTAAATGATTAAAAGTATATGCTATGTGAGGATGATACATCTCTGAAATTTGCCAAGTCCACAGAGCTTCGTTCGTTCGAATTTTTCTATAACATTCAATTTCTTAACTATGACTACAATTGTATGGCTTTGGTTACGGAACCCACCATATAAGTGTCTCGACACGCTCTTGGCCATTTTTTTAATTCTCACTCAGTTTATTTTTTCTTCAAAATTATAGAAAATGTGGAAATGGATAGCGCGTCCTTAAGCAATCGCTTTGTTCGATTTCGAAATATTACTTCAGCTTGACATTTTATCTTAATAAATCATGTTCTTATGCAAATTTAGCCAGTTCCTCATCAGATAGACCAGTAAGTTATTTATATCGGCTTTTATTTTGACGGCCATTGTTGAGTTTCCAAGAAATTCCGATTACATATATAATTTATATATACGATTATTACGAACACGGAAGTTTGTGTGTTTTTTTCCCAAAGACTATGAACCATGCAAAGACGTTATAAAACCTAATTTTGTAACGCCCTCGGAACCATTATATTGATTATTGATAATCTGTGGTTTTTTTCATGTATTTTTTTTCTCGTGTGTGGATTTTGGAGCTACACATCTTGTCCATTAGCCAGTGTCAAGTATTTTATATTATCTATTGTTTTTTTTATTTTTTTTAAATAAAAAAAATAAAAAATTACTGCCGCATGATGCAGGTAGTTTAAATAACTTTTATCAATTAATGCCTGTCGTTGCTTCAGGCATTATATTGTCGTATCTAATCTGAAGTGAAGTAAATTCTTTAATTATATTGTTTGATATTTGACTTACTGTTGTCAGCTCAGCAGCTAACTCGTTGCCGTAGGTATTGCAACATTAAATCAAATCAGACACAACAAGGATCAGACAACCTTGTTTTCTGATCTGAGTACAAAACTAATCAATGGAAAATGGTTGGAAGAGATTGCTTTTAGCGATAAGGCCGCCACTTGTGGCACTAGCTCGTAAGTGTTTTCCATCAGTTTGTAATTTTTATTTCTGGTGTACACAATAAAGAGTTTCTATCTATCTAAACACACCTGTTTTTTTTCTTCGAAAAATCTAATCAAATTTATTATCATCGTCTAAAACTTTTGAGCATATTATAAAAATATACAGGACTAGCCGTCCGCCCCGGCTTCGCACGAGTGTAAGCTCGGCCTTCGGCCTCGCTACAAAATATAATATAGCCTATGTCACCCGGGGATAGTGTAGCTTCCCAACAGTGAAAGAATTTTTCTAATCGGTTCAGTAGTTTCGGAGCCTATTCATTACAAACATACAAAAATAGGTACAAATCTTTCCTCTTTATAATATTAGTGTAGATTACGCATATACCCTATACCAAGTCGAGGTAGGTTCTACGCATCATTATGAATAACTACTGAAATTGCGGAATAAATATCTGCTATTCCATAGATATTGTGGAGTGTCAATGACCGTTTTCTATGGAAAAGCTATTTTTTTTCGCGATTACAGGGATGGTCCCATAGTAAAATTTGTTCATAATGATGAGTACAATGACCTCCTTTCGGTACAGTCTCTATGCTAAACTCTGTATACAACAATAATACAAAAACTTTCTTACACAACAACCAAACTGGAAGTATACCCTACCAAACAAAAAAAATCGGCCTACAGTTGGCGGAGATATCGGTGAGCATACATAAAAAAATTATATAAACAGTGGAGTCAGTGGAACATAAAACCTCCTTAAACAGTGGAACATAGAAGCCTTTTTTGAAGTAGATTAAAAATAAAAAAAAGAAGACGCTAAATAAAAATAAAATACTCAAGTGATGTCACGGAACAGTTTCTGTCAAATTGAGCAAAAACTTTTTTAAACTGCAACAATTTACGGGCATTTTACGGAATTGCCACTGTTAAGATTATATCGGCTATTGTCATAAACGCATAATATAAGCCACTCTCAATATGCAAATAGCCAGAATCAATTGAACTGGGCGATTGAGTGGTTAGAGGTGGTGCCGGACATAAGCGACGATGTTCGCTTGCGCTTTTTAGGATTATTTGACAAGAGAATCTTAGACGTCGATTACTATTAAGAAAGTAACTTTTAAACCTTCGCGATTTGATCACATGTTTATCGGGATTTATCACGCATTATTTTATGTAAAAATAGATACCTTTCGCTTGACGTTTCGATCATGTTACAATGGCCGAGCTGACTGAAAACTGCGGGTGAATCCGGCGAGATGAGCGGGTGTAGTATGTTTCTACTATTCTTGGCCTGACAATACGATTGTCACTGAAGTGAAGTTCAATTTAGAATGTGTTGGAAGATTATTTTTTACGATTTGTTAGTAAAATACTCTTATAATTTCAACAAATTGACTAAAATATGCCATGTAGCATGCATTTCTATTCAGGTTTGCATCGATAGGTAACTTATGATCCGAATACCTGGTAAATTGGACATTCAGGGAATTTTAGACCTGTTTAAGTAATTGTTGTGTTGTTTCATCAAATGTTTCAAAACACAAAAACTCATTAATGTATTATATCAAGAAAAAATATATGCACATAGAAAAACTACTTATAATCAAAATTAATAATAAATAAACTAGTATTAAAATAAAATACTAATTTAATCTGATAAATCGCTGGATAAACCACTTAAAATCAAATATGTAACCAAACTAGCACTGATATAAAAAACTATTAATATTCGAATAAACCTTCCAAATGCATTCAATACACAACTTTAATTAAAAAAAAAAAAACATTTCTGTAATTTCAAAGACGGATGATATTTGAATCTTCTTTAAATTTTATTTTTATTTTCATTTGAATAATTTTGGGCCACACACGACCATTTATGATATCGAGTGTAGGCGGTCAGGTTATTGTCAATATGTAACGTTATGTTTTGTTATCTTACGAACAAACGACAATATCCACAAAATCTACATAGGTATGTATTACTGTTCAGTGCATAAGGTGTCCAGGGTAAATTATATGTATATTACTTTTATTGATACCAGATTAATACACGTAGTATTTTTTAATCATATATCTCTTAGGTGTCTGTGCTATTTTCCTGTTTAAATTTATGTTGGTTTCGGAATATATCTAAAAATGGCGGGTTCCGAATCACACCTCTGTAACAATAATGCCAAAACCCCAAATTTTAGATAACCAACACGAGACATTTTTTGGAGACATGTTTATTCTGACTCGTTAAAATTAAACACGTTTGACGGATTTTAACACACGTGTAGTGTTTTACATTATTTTAACGTTTCGAATCCTAATTTAATTTAAAATAATCAGAACAAAAAAGTTTCAAATAGTATAGTTTCATTTCATTGCTGCTAGCGTTGTTGACGTTGTTTGTGAAATTCGGAACATAGGAACAGTACACAAACACATATAACCATTCCCGTTGCTATCGGTCACATGCATGAAACCTTATTGTGATGAAAACTTTACGCATCTACGTACCTCTTTTATTTTTATCTACAAATGCTTATCTAGATAGTTTGTACATCTAAACCTACTTGTAAACAATACATAAAGCAGATACGAGTTTTCTCTACGCCATTACCTTTAAGCCTTATCTACACCATTGAAAAGTCGTGACCCTCATAACGTAATTCTACTCTACAACTGGGTTATTTACCTCAATTCCAACTGAAGCCTACGCCTAAATCCTTGATTGCCTAACTACGCATTTTGGGTCACCAAAACTATGATAACGATCTTTTAATAGAACTAGAGTACGTTATATGACATCACCTGTTTGAGCAGGTGCCTTTAGCTTATCTCGACTCAAGGTTTCATCTATTAGGAAACTGTTAAGATGAGATTCCAACTCATCCAAGGATATTATGT
This sequence comes from Agriopis leucophaearia, assembly GCA_949125355.1. Taxonomy (NCBI): domain Eukaryota; kingdom Metazoa; phylum Arthropoda; class Insecta; order Lepidoptera; family Geometridae; genus Agriopis; species Agriopis leucophaearia. Next base: position 9,187,837 of record OX421284.1, on the reverse strand, counting down.
TTATATAACTCAGATAGTACCTACCTAAAGTCTGACAACATTATGAAATGTTCGTGGTCATAAATGGAACCATAAAATTTAAAAATTTACTATTTAAATGAAAAGGACTGCTAGGGACTGGAATACGTCATGCATGAATTGGCATCTTCCTTGTTTCTAGAAAACTATAATCTGGGTATTTTCAAAGCCTGAGTGAATAAGTATCTTCAAGGTCTATAATTATGCTCCATATTTGGCCATAACGTCGTTTTCCACCAGTTGCGGTATTGGCCCAAAAACATACTTGACTACGAAAATAAAAGACCGCCGAATGCTGTAGAAAAATACATTACTTAAAACACTTTTAAACTATCACGGTTGTTCCTTCCACAACCTTACCACGGTAAATATCACGTAAGTAATCAATACATTACTTAGTTGGAATTTAATCATACGTGAGTACCGAACTCCCGTGTAAAAAACCAAAATGTGGGAATACCACGTCAGTTTCCATAAAATCACACTAACATTATAAATGCAAAAGTGTGAGGTGAACAAATTTGGATGATATGTGGTATGGGGGTAGCTTATACCTTAGATTAACACGTAGGCTACTTTTTACCCCAAAGTTTTTTTATATTTTTAATGATACAGTGACGAGACGAGCGAAGTCGCTCGCCTGATGGCTCTTCACGCTTGCCCATAACAGCATAACGCCACTCAGAATTTTGAACTTCAACAGTTCAAAACCCTGGATGGCAATGCACTGCGCTCATCACCCCGAGATACAAGATGTCAAATCTCTGTGTGCCCTGTAATTTCGCTGGAAACATTGCCCTTCAATCCGGAACACAGTAGTGTTTGCACACTACTGCTTGGCTAAATAAATGGTTCCTGTACGAAAGAGTAAAACTGCGAAGATTCTTGCGGGGGTAGGCCTTAGTCGTTTAACGACTTGGTGTTCAAAGAACAATTTCTCTCTTCTGTGTGTCCAGACCACTGAAGTGAGAATTTTTCGTTTCCCCTTCTCTTTTCTGTGTTCCAGACAATAAAAACATCGAATACTACAACTAAACAGTTTCTGAGAAGCAATTCTTCAACCTACATGCCCATTTGCACCGTAAGTAGATGGAATGAATAATAAAATTGAATGACAATAAATCAATCGAGATGAAAGTCCTTGTCTGGAAAAACCAGTTCAAGTCAGGTAGAATAACAGGAATAAAAATAAAGACATACATCCAATCCAGGTATTATGGCTATGAGAAGCCATTGCAAGTTGTTATTGTTCGGAAGCATTGTTCCCTGAACGAAATATGTTAACATTTACATTAATTTTTAAAAAGGTACTAGTAAAGTTTAGAATGTTAGGGTAAGCTGCCAGTCATTGCCAGTTCGTTGTGTTATAATTTTGGTAACCTTAAAATATAAAAAACGACTTCATTAGAACTAGACCAATTGAAATGGGACCAAATGGGAAGCACCAGCTTTCAAATAAAACAAGAATCATCAAAATCAGTTCACCCAGTCAAAAGTTCTGAGGTAACAAACATAAAAAACAAATGCAGTCAAATTGATAACCTCCTCCTTTTTGGAAGTCGGTTAAAATGTATTTACAATGACAGATAGTTGTTCACTTCAAATAAGTCAGTCAGTTCAGGTGTTCATTGTTCAATTTTGTTTGTTATTTTGTTATTCACTAGTTTTTAAGTTGTTTTAGTCTTATGTACTCGTATGTCATATCTGGTGTGAACAATAAAGAGTTTTTTTTTTTTTATGATACTGAGTGACGAGGCGAGCAAAGTCGCCGAGATATAATAATAATAAATTTAATAATAAATTTATTTATTTTGCCACTAATAATATTATGTACAATATTTAGTTTAAAATTAATAAAATAATAGGGTTACAAACTTATTGCAATAAGGTTAAAATGAACATGCCAATAATACAATTTGCAGTCGCTAGTTATCGCTGTAGGATTCCCTGTGTCGCGATAACTAGTGCTCTTCTAGGGACAACTTATTAAGTGATAATAATTTAGAATAGTTACGTTTAGTTAGAATTATAATTTTATATTATTAGTTAGATTATTATTTATTTAAATTGATTTTATACAAATGCATGCAATATTAATATTATGTTATTGTTAGTAGGTATTAAGTTCTAGTATGTTTGTGTATGTAGGCTGGTAGGTACGAATCTCAGCTTTTTAGCTTACGATCCGTATCAGCTCCTCTGTCTCTATTTCCTGTAGAGTAATTAAATATTTTTTAATCTTGTTTTTGCTTACATGTTTAGAATCCTTGATTAAATGTAGTTTTTTGTTTAATTTATTATAAATGTAGCGTCCGCGAAAACCATAACTTCTTTGCCCTATCAGTATTTTTGTTTGTGGCACTGGCCAATGAGGTTTTCTTCTGGAACCGGAGTTTTCGGCGAAACCGACCTGCGTAGTAAGTGCTGTCCGGTGGAATCTTAGAGCTGTAGCCATGATGTATATTTGTCTTACTCTTAAGTGTTCTGTTTGTTTGTAAAGTAAGTTGGTTGAGTATCTATAAGGTTTATTGTAAGCTACTTTTAGAACAGCTCGTTGTGCTCGTTCCAGTTTCAGAAGGTGGCTTGAGCCTGCTGAACCCCAGGAAATGACACAATAGTTAAGCAGTGACAGACAAACTGAGGTATAGACCATTGTTATCGTTTTAATGTCCGCCACAGCTCTGAGTCTTTTAAAAACAAAAAGTAACTTTCTGATTCGCCCGCTGAGGACATGAATCTGTTTAGTCCATGACAAGAGCTCGTCAATATGTATGCCTAGGTACTTGACGTCTTTTACTTGTTCTAATTTTGAGCACGGACATTGCGTTGAATTTATATCATCGCATGTGTGGAGTTTTATACACAGAGTTTTGTTAGGTCTGCTGCGAATTGATACTCTGAATGCGATAATTTTGGTTTTACTTGCATTGAGGGTAAGCAGATTGTGTTGCAACCAGTGCACGACCCGCTGAAGACCACCGTTAGCATTCGAACATACATCGTCCCAATCCTTGCCATCAAAGATTATTGCTGTGTCGTCGGCAAATGCGAATAATTTGGCTTTGTTTAATGTGATGTTACACAGATCATTTAGGTAGACTAAGAAAAGAGTAGGGCCAAGCACACTTCCCTGCGGGACGCCAGATGACACGTCCATCAGGTCACTGTAGTGGCTATCGACTCTGATTCTTTGCTTACGGTCACTGAGATATGAATGGAACCATCTTAAAGCCATCCCACGAACGCCAGTACCTTCAAGTTTTTTCAATAGTATAGGCCTAGACACAGTGTCAAACGCCTTGGCTAAATCTAGGAAGACGCCAATGCATCTGCGCCCCGAATCTAGGTTTTTTGACACGTGATCTACTAGCTCTATAACTGCGTCCTCCGTGGATCTGCCAGACCTGAATCCATACTGGTTTCTCGACAGGATGTTGTTTTTCTCGAGGAATGACACAAGACTTTTATTAACAACCTTCTCAATAATTTTAGAGATTGAACTTAACAACGAGATCGGTCTATAGTTCGAGGCTTGTTCAGCATCACCCGCTTTAAATATAGGACACACATTTGCTTGTTTAAGCTCCTTTGGAACTGTGCCGGTCTCTAGGCTGAGGTTGCAAATGTAGGCTATTGGAGCATCAAGTACGTGTTTGCAGAGTTTAAGTAAGTGGTTACTGATGCCATCTCTACCTGGTGCAGACTTTGATTTCAGATTGCTGATTATTTTGTTAATCTCTGCTGCATTTGTAGGGGCTAGGAAATAAGATGTCAAATGTCTGTGTGCCCTTTAATTTCGCTGTAAACATTGCCTTTCAATCCGGAACACAGTAATGCTTGCACACTACTGCTTGGCGGTTGAATAACTGGCAAAGGTGTGGTACTTCCCCAGGCGGACCCCTGCAAAAGAGTCCTACCACTACAAAAATATATACTTATCCTGGAAGCAATTAAGATTGCTCTAGACTAGAGCTATCTAAATCTCTGCGATCTCCACGCGGTGCAGGCGCATTCAATCCAACGTCCATCTCAACGCGATTAAAATCGCAAGCAATTATTTAAGTATATCGTTTACAACCATCGCAAAAAACTAACAGCATTAATTAACTGAGAAATACACAATCAATTAATGAGATAGCATCGAATAACTGGTAAATAGATCGATTTTAATACCGATGTTGATGTACACTTGGCAGCTCGAATAGTTTCTCAATGGGTTCCAAGAATGTTCGACGTTTACTTTTATTTTTATTATCTTAGAGAAACTAACGGTCTTAACTAACAGAGTTAATAATTAGCTTTTCCGATAGAACTCGGACGATTATGTAGATTTGCCACAATTATATGCATACTAGCTAAATGGCCGCGACGTGAATCGGTTTCTTCTAGGCAAGCGTGATCCATCGTAGGCCGCATCATCGCTTAACATCAGGCGAGTTGGCGCCAAGCACAAGCCTATTTCAGAAAAAAAACATTGTACGCTTGCGGCTCGGTCTCCGGTTTTGCCAATAGATATTCAATAATTTTCAAAAATCCTTTCTTAGAGTACTAAGAAAGGAAGCCTACAACGAAGGTCAGTAGACCTTCGCTGTAGGATAGCAGTGTAGATTTTTCTCCACCGCTATCCTATATAATATCAACACAAAAAATTGCTTTATATAATACTAGCTGTAGCCACGACTACGTCCGCGATTTCTTTGGAAAAAATAGCCTATGTCCGTCCTCATGATACACACTATTACCTCGCAAAATTTTATCGAGATCGGTTAAGCCGTTTAGCCGTGACTGTGTAGCAAACAGACAGAGTTACTTTCGCATTTATAATATTAGTGTGGATTTGCTATGTTATTTTCAAGTTATGGTTAGCTATGTTATTTTCAAGTTATGGTTAGCTATGTTATTTAAATACTTAATGTTTAAACTATTTTTTTAGTGCTCAATCAGTGTTTTTTTATTATTTTTTGTTGTATACGTGCGAATGAGAAAACTGTGTCTATAAAGTTGCTTTAATACATAACACAGCTCCAATACAATGTCATTGCATTTGAAGGAATTTGTTAGTAAAATCTCAGAATTTGTGTTCGTTTTACTAGCTGCGCCCCGCGGTTTCACCCGCGCTATATCCGGGATACAATTAGCCTAAGTTACTCCTCATAACATCAGCTATCTGCCAGTGAAATATGAAAACAATGCAACCTTCTTGAAGCTACCCCATTTGTAGCGACAGCAACCTCTTTTGACTTTGACGGTTTTTTTTCTATGATGTAATGATGTCAAGTATAATAGATTTCAATTCTTGTTCTTGTGTTTTTGTCTAGTTTTTCTTGGTAAAATGTTAAAACAAAAAAAAAACATCTGTTGCTCCGAACGCTACCAAACTTCACAGGATCTCTCGCTGGGCTAACCTTAAGATTGCCTGAAAATTTCATCAACATCTGTCCATCCGTTTCGCATATTACATACATACACACATTGCCTTCTACATAAGTATATAGATAAAAAAAGATATGAGTAACTTTAAAAAGATTTAAAATCACAAATTGTCACTATAATGTTAGTACTAAACCGAGCATCGCAGTCGCTCGTCGCTCCCGCTACCGTCTATACCACGTTCCACAAACCAATGTTACTCTATTATTTATTCTGTATTGCATGCAGTAACTATTATTTAATCTACAGCAGTGCACATAGTTACAATTGTTTATCTGTGGTGTTGCAAAAAAACACGAATGAAAACACTGTGCGCGCTAAGCCGTAACGGGCACTTTCTCAAAGCTGTGATGCGCGCATGCGAAGTGGGATGCAAATCTTGTCTTACTATTTAATACCCATAACAGACGTGTCAACTTAGCTGACAAACTGTCGTCTGACCAACGGCAACGGGAGAAAAAGTGAAAATCTCTCCCGTTGGTCAGACGGCGGTCCGTCAGCCTGACTATTAGGATAAGAAGTTCATTGATTCGCACTCCCAGGATCTGTCAGAAGATTGGTTAGATTCTCTCCAAATAATCATTCAGTTCAACAACCTGCTAGGGCCCCAGGGCACACCCCTTCTGGGGTGCCAGGGCAAGTCTGATCCCCCACTCCCGACGACGGCCCAAGCCGAGGCTCGTACCTCCGAGGTGACTTTGCGCTTGTCGCCCAAAAATCATAATTATGTTGGCCCACGCCCTCTGCGTCCCTTGTCCTGCGTCTGGCATAATACCAAGAGATGATACGATCTGACATACATATTCGTTACATACACACCTACACTATATATATATCAATACAGATTTATTTTAAATGACTATAGAACGACCTAAGACAATGTTTATAGGCGCGGTTTTTCAAAGAATATGGTTAAAATTAAAACAGAACTGACTTAGAGAGAAAAGTCAACAAACAAACCCTAAAATAAAAAATAAAAACTTACTCGCGTTAAAATGACGTTGCCATTGTCACAGAATACGAGACAGTAACGCCAGTACAGAAAACTAACTCCGAAATGACATTAAATTTACCGAATTGACAATGACATAATTTATAGAATTAATCGAAGTCATTGAAATATCAAAATCAAACATGAATCGGTTTCTTCTAGGCAGAGGTAGTGCGGCGGCCAAACGCAAGCCCGCCAAATAAAAAACGATAAATTTTATTCTACGATCTCTATTCTCTTTGTAACAAATAAAATCGATTCTTTAATTGTTGTTACACGAAAAAGGACCAAAAACCACACTTTTGCATTGATAATACTACATGATACCAACCTCAGGATACTTTTGATAACATCAGAACACTTTTTCTATGAATTCTGAACCGACTTTATATCGATTGCAATCGATATAAAGTTAATTTCCGTTGAAACTGAAGCAGTTTAGATATTTTTTGTTTTTACGTCAAATTCTGCAAATGTCATAAATTGCGCATCTGCACTTAACTTATCATTGCGTTAGGTCAGTGACATACATAGAACGTACCTACATGTGGGCGCGTACTGCATGGTTTTTGCTCGCTCTAAGAGTTTGATTTATGCTTTAATGCTCACGTTTGACCGATAATGGTCGAAGTTGACCTATTGGGTGAACAAAAATCATGGAACTCGCGCCATCGTCACGCTGTACCGTGTGTTTTAAAACAGCGCCATCTCATGTAGAATAGGTGAATTACTACTTAAGTTTTCATATTTTTTTTTATGAATAGGATTGCGATGGAGCATTGCCTAGAAAAAACCGATTAACTCGTGATTCAAATAGTTTTCTTTAATTGATGATGGGTTAAGAAGTTTATTGGTTTCTTCTAGGCTTCTGCTCCATCGTAGACCGTATCAACGCGTAGCATCAGGTGAGTTGGCGGTCAAACATATGCCTATTAAACGTAAAAAAAAAACAAAAAAGACATGGTAATACCTCAGAATAATTAAATGGAAGCGTTATACCTACAGTTTCCCCTTTAGCACTTAAACTCCCCCCCCCCCCCCCCCGGTCGTACATTCGTGTACATTTTAATCACATCATTTGCAGTTGTGTGCGCTCAATATTGAAGTGTGGGTTTGTAGAACTAGTAAGAATATGTCAGTGTGTGCAATACGTGTTACCCTTCAGTTGTTGGCAGAGTTTTTTCGGTATTAGCCCGAGTTTAAAGGCAGATCCAAACTATATATTATCAAAGGGTAATAGGGTACCTAGATAGATTATTTCTTTATAAAAAAGTATGATAAACAAGCTGGCGGGTCACCAATTGGTGCGGTTATTTAGTCTTTAAAAGATAATTATCCATATAAAAAACGTACTTCATCAGAACTGGACCAAATGGGAAGCACCAGCTTTCAAATAACAAAAGAATCATCAAAATCGGTTCACCCAGTCGAAAATACTGAGGTAACAAACATTTAACAAAAAAGTCGAATTGATAACTTCCTCCTTTTAGGAAGTCGGTTAAAAATAGATTCAACGTGACAAAGATTCATCTTAGCATTTGGTACAGTATGATACATTTTCATGATTAACTCCAAGATTATTTTCTCAATAACCTTATCTTAAAGCTATCACAAGAAGAGCATTGGCTAAAAGTAGCTGGTAAGTTCTATTTTAAGTAATAATTAAAATCTCACTTCTCCTAGCAACGGCTGTATAACCAGATTGCGCATTTGCCACATTACCTGTGAAAAAGAAAAAAAATGTCTATCTATGGTATGCAATCCACGTGCATTTAAGTCGAGCCAGTGGTGTGAATACAGAGCGAGTTACTTGAACGGGAGCTGGAACAGGTTGGTCTGCTTCGTTTTTGTGGCGAGTAGCTGTCAATCGCAATTCATGGCAAACTGCATCGTGATAGTTGACAGACTTATAATGAAGAGTTATTATAGGGTTCTGCAATTTTAATAGAAACCTGGCTTTCACTCTGGCATTTACAATATTTTCATCAATTTATATCTAGAGAGGAAAGTTTCATATATAGGCATTTTGGCTCATTACAATTTTGATCTAAGAAACGTAATTCTAATAAAATTAGCTAGAATTATCGTAGTCAATGATAAATATTATAACAAATAATAACCATTTTGGTCCTTGTTAATGCAAACTAAAAACTACAATGTTTTTTATCCTGCATGGATATATTTTCCGCAACAAAGAGTACAAACCAAAGATATAAGATAGGTCTCACCATTATAATACATATCCGTTCAGCTGTTACGGAAATTACTGAGAACAAAAACTACTTACATAATTATTATTTACTAGCGTAGCGAGCGACCCACCCCGGCTTTGCACGGGTGTAATTAAAAAAAAAAGTGGTAAAAAATATTAACATAAGCCTAGTAATATTTTTTTTGAGACTTGGTTGCTAATTATTTATTTTTATTTACTTACATAAAAACTGAATTAGGTTTTATTATGTATATAAACCTTCCGTAAATAATTATCTAACTGATGGTGAAAACCGCATCGAAATCCGTTGCGTGGTTTAGGAGTTAGCGGATATACAGACAGACAGACGCAGAAAGCGACTTTATTTTATACTATGCAGAGATCAGTGTAATAGAACTATAAATTCATAATGTAATAATTAAATTAATTTAATTAATATTTTTTTTATAATTTCTTTTATTTTCTATAACTTCTGATTTTTTATTAATTAAATTCTGAGTGGCGTTGAGCTGTTATGGGCAAGCGTGAAGTGCCATCAGGCGAGCGACTTCGCTCGTCTCGAAGGCGTTCAACAGAATAATGCTAACAACCATTGTACATAAATAATGTACCATTTATCGAACTAAAAGTACATAGTACATACCTACCACCCGTTCACTGCCATACATAGCTTTCCTCTAGCTAGATCGATGGCACTAGAAATTGCACCCATTATCCATGCATGACTGGCGTAAAACAACGTCCGCAAGGTGCCACCTGTATTGTCTTAGAGTCACACAGTCTTGTTTTGTTTACTCGTGGCCGTGACTATGTAACTGGAACGCATTTTTACTGGAAGGTAGAACTAAAAGTTTTTTTTTTTAACTTCTTTAGACGCTTTGAGCAATTTTTGGGTGAATAAAAATAATGGAACTCACGTCATTCTCACTCTGTACCGTGTATTTTAAAACAGCGCCATCTCTTGTAGTATAGGTAAATTACTATTTAAGTTTTCACTTCTGACGTGCATTCCTATGACTGATGTGTTTTTTTTTCTGCTTGTTTCGTTCTGCTTGTGAGCTAAAGCTAATAAGGCCTAGAGCCTTCTCATTTCTTTCCACACAAAAAAGGCCTACCTATGCTCGGCCAAGTTTAGTTCGGCCCCCTGATTATGTAACTTTGCAACTCGCGATTTAATCGTAAATTTGACAATTTCAGTAGGTTTCAGTATGACGGAACTGACAAATTAGCGACTAAATAAGCGTGAGTTGCAAGTTACATAATCAGGGGGGACGGACCAATCAGGTAGTTGCCGAAAAAAGAATTAAACCATACTCGTAGTTTAATTTTATTAAGGAAACTGACGTGGTATTCACACATTTTAATTATATTACACGGGAATTACTCGCCGTATGCGGTTGAAACTATAGTCGGAGTATCCGGCCTAATGTTACATGAGTAATTCCCGTGTAATATAATTAAAATAGTTTAATGTTTTTTATTATTATTAAAAGCAATAAAATAGGTTGCTTCATGCTAAATATTTGTTCATAGTATCTTGTTCGGCAGCATTGGTATGTCGATGTTCGGCAGACAAGATCGTTCGACATATAAGTATATTATTTTCAAAAATTATTATGTCAAGACTAATCTATTGGGACGAATCCTTGACTCGCTCGATGTTTCGACAATTTTAAAACATACGTGGTTACATAGACTGTACTAAGCCGAAAAGGGGTTATTTTACTCATCATTATGAACAACTTTTACTATTACTTGTAAGACTATTACCATAATTACGAGTATATAATCTTTTATATCCTATATTAATATGAACCATAATGTAAAAGTATTTATGTTCTGTGGTGACGAGCATCTGTTGACTGTTGACAGATACAATAGTAATGACGTTTCAAACGGTAACATTGACTTTGACAGATGCTCATCACCAATAGCTAATTGTCAGTTGAATTTAAGACTGGCACTTGATATCGAGATGTAAAGCGAATAGGACATTGTTGTAATATTATAATAAATCCTCAAATATCTTAATAATCCTGATTTAATTTCTGAGATTAAGCGTAGTCTTTCATACTATACCCTGAAATCGCGAAAAAAAAAACAGTTGTTGTCGAGCATGCATTTTATCGAGTGTCAGTGACCGTTTTCTATGCTCTATGGAACAGCTGATATTTTTTCCCTATTTCAGGGTTGGTTCCATAGTAAAACTGTTCATAATTATGAGTACTGTTATATATTGTAGTGAATGTCCCTCTTTATTCCTTTAGCTTGTGAATGGGAATCATTAATTGCCTATTCAACCGCAGTCTATGGCTATGTGACATCTGACAGCTAGACAAGACATTCTCTTCCGCTCTGACCGCTACATTGTAGGATGCCATTTTGCCTTTGTATCGTAGTATTAAATATATACATAATAATAATAAATAAATAAATCAATACAAATTGTTTGAAATCCAACCCAGAGTCCCATAGGCCCTTCAAGTACAATGACCTCCTTCCGGCTTAGGATAGTCTAAATGCGTAATCCTGTATAAAGTAGAAAACAAACACTAGCAACGAATACAAAAGAATCCCTACGTGGTATACGTTAATAATGTTATTCGATTCTTTCAATCTATCTAATGTTACAAGTTCTATTTTGGTGGCGATAGATAACTAACATCTGTCACGCATCGTGCTTGGAGCGTAAACAAACCCTTTCTGTTTTTTGACACTTGATACCTTCCTCATTCGAGGATTTAGTAAGATCAAAAAGCAACAGTAAGTGGTATAAAACTTAGGATTTTATAAACAAACGCTGGAGTCGATTCGATTGATTTTGGCTACTGCCCCGTTAGTGTGTTTTCAAAGCTAATTTTTGTCTTTGGAAATTTGGACGTTCTAAAGATACAATAAATGTCAGAAGATTTATTGTGCTCGTCGAAGGGATAAAACCTCTATGGAGATCATCAGGTTTTTTTGTCTATGCACCGTTTGTATATTCAAGTATTGTTACTTAGGGAGTCAGCAATGAGGCCATAACAAGAGATTAGAGATGATTAACTGAGCCTCATAAAGATTTACGTTTAATTAAAAAAAAGTGCTAATTAATTAACCCTAATATAGTGGCTTCCTAACGATGTTTAGGGTTCCTAACAACTAGTAATTATTTCCTTCAGGTACCAGGATCACATAAAACAGACGAAGATAAACGGCGCCCTACAACTCCTACAAGCCTTCCAATTACACACCGAGACAGTCGTTAAGGAATTTATTGGCTAATTGTGCTTATCCCGAGCCTATCTCAACGAGATCACAATTACGGTGCTTCTAATCGACGTGGTTATCTAGAAATGGAGACATGGAATATGGCCATCAATATTGTAAATGCAAAAGGGTGGGTTTGTCTGTATTTCTTTTCCAAGATGAGCGACTGTCGCGTTTTGGTACAGATAATAATTCAGGATGTAATAATACAGGATATTTGACAGTGACACTTAAGTGACAGGGTAGTATAAAAATACGCTCGCCGCTTGTTTAATAAAATCGCGTGGAATTTTCACCTAGTGGTTTGGAACGCCTCAGAAAGAGTAAAATTTCATCTGACAGTTGAAACAATTCACCCTGGTAAAATCGGAATCGGAGTTGAATTTCACCATTATTCAGATTTTTCGCAACGCTGCGCCGAAGCTAAGCTTTAAGTTGTTAAAACTTCGCTTCGACGAGGCGTTAAACGCAAAGCAAAGACGGATTTGTTTAAAGGTATCAAAAGACATAGAATAATTCTGGCGTATAGGTGGGGCTTGGGAGTAAAAAATTTAATTTGTGAACACTGAATTGAAATTACATTTTAAGTTGCGCAATAACATCACATATCGACTTTTGTATTAGTTGTATAATTTCATTAATTCTGCGTGCATATTTTCGCGCTAAAGGTGAAAAATGGGAGTGAAACCACGAGACGCAGCTAGTTAAGTAATAACTGTAAATTGATAGACGAGACTACTTTATTACCTAGGTGTAGGCTTAATAGGTAATGTTTCAGTGCCTGCATTAGATAACACTTGACAAGCAAAAAAAATGCTGAATTGTCTATTGGTTGGCGCCATTTTTTTTTACTGACGTATCTTGCTGTTGTGGTTATTTTTATACAGCTTATTCATTAGTGATTAGAAATTCAAGGTTAATGAATTAAGATACGTTATTTGGACGCTCGAGGGTAATAAAATTTAGATTAGATGGAACTTCACCGCGGGTACTTCCTGTCAAATAACACTTGTGTAGCCTCTTGGCCTCATTATTGTATAATTTATATGCCTAGGTAGGTAGTAGGTAGGTATAAATATATTACACAGAACATAGAGGCACTTATTAAGGCTTCATTTGTGTGTATTAGCTTGGTATTAGCCAAATTAGGTTTCATTTTTCCGGTGTTGCAGACGAGCTACTTTCATGTCGCTTTGCTTTGAACTTTGAATGATGACAAACTGTGACTTTTATGGTTTAAAATAAAGTAATGCGTATTATTTAAATGCGAATATTAAAATGTATCTCTTTTTATAACCGACTTCCAATAAGGAGGAGGTTATAAATCCGACTGTTTTTTGTTTGTTTGTTACCTCAGAACTTTTGACTGGGTGAATCGATTTTGATGTTTTTTATTTATATAGCTGGTGCTTTCCATTTGGTCTCATTTTAATTTGGTCCAGTTCTAATTAAGTCAGTTTTTTAAATTGATAATTAGTTATCAATATGCAGTTTTTACGCGTTTAAGTAAATAATTTAAGTGTTCCACTTACTTCAAAACAGAATGTACAGTCATCGAGATACAATACATATAGTAGTCAGAATCAGAATCGTGCCAAAAAATTACCAACCCAAAACTCTGCGCACTTTACACATTGCGCAGAGTTTTTGGTTAGTTGTAAGGCAACCGTGATCCGACTACAACGTCGCGCGATGTCAGTGCTACGATGCCCGATAGGGATAAGCAACGTTGAACATATATATGAGATAGTTGAAAACCACCTCTCCTAGACTGTCTGAGAGCCTAGTGAGGTAACAGTTTTTACTAGGAATGTTTGCGTATTTTCGAGTGTTAATTATAATAGTGAGGTGGATAATTATTTACTAAGTGTTTGCTTGCCGCTTCAGCGTTGGCAAATGATATTAGGAAAAAGTCTATTTTTGTGTTGTTACTAAAACTAGATAGAAGCCTATAGTTAAGTCTCCACCTCTTTACTGGGATATTACTTGGACTTGACCGTGACTTACTTTGACTAGGCCTTGTTTGACGCCTTCCGCTGCATTCCTCTGGAGATCCCGGAGCCCTCTTGCTAACCACTAAGGATGGTCATCAGGAGGGGTTTTAGTGAATATAATCCACCCTGGCTGCACCTCAATGCAGCCGGGTATTTTAGAAATATTTTCCCCTCGAAAAAAAAAAAGATTTGTTTGACGATTTTTTTTTCATAAATAAGCTTTAGGTGAGCTGCTTCAGGCTTTTAAAACCTTTAGTACCTTTACCTTTAGATGTCCATGTAATATAAAATTAACATGACAAACATATTTAGATACTTCAAATGTACGAGTCGTACAACGCCAAATTCATCTTAGGAAGAAAAAAAATGAACAAAAAACTAGATGGTAATAAATAATATTGCATGCAATGATTCACCAAACAACATTGGCCAAACAGGTTTAATTTAATAACGGCAATTAGCACAACCTGATGTATTGTATTCGGTTATTAAATTTTTTGATTTGTGCTAAAAGCCGCCTTCACGGTAGTAGTTTGTGTTATATAATGGTAGTGGATCAGAAAATATTGTGATTTTGATGTTTGTTAATATTTCGTGAGGCAGGCATACATTTATCAGGCCCCAAAGTTTATACTAGGTACTAATGATAACAAATTTAGAGAAGACAAAACAGACAGGAAACTCTCCTGTCTGTTTTGACGTCTTCCAGATAACATGTTTAATTTATTGTAATTTTTATATTATTTAAATTTTTAATTGTAATATTTAATTTAAAAACCTAAAACTGTCTTAACGTGTTCAGTGACGAGCACTTGCGAAAAAGTTATTATTACGTAAACGATAGGAAAATGTATACCACAGACACTTATTTAAAGACGCCCTGTTTTTTTTATATCTCGTAATTACTGTTTATTTTTCCTCTTATCTGATAGATTGCATTTCAATTACAATTTTTTTTTTGCAATTTACAGTTATAATAAAAATATCCAGTAGATTTCAGAGATGGCCGAAGTAGCGCGTCTGCAATACTCAAACCTCACCTACCCGTTAATAAGTCGCCAGGTGAACAGGCCGCGCCCCGTGACATCATTATAGCGTGATTATTGTCAACTATGTCCTATTAAAGTACCTGTGAGTTGGACCCGCTTCATCGGGCACACGAATTGTACCGGAACCAAGAACAGGTTGGCGTTCAAGTAAAAGTCTTGACAAATTTTTGACACTGGCTAAATACAATCAGCCGTATCAAACCGGAACAAAAATCCTAACCATAGACAAAGAAAGAAGCCTAGTTCGGATTAGGCTAGTAGTTTAGACGAGTAAATTAGTACTTGACTTACTAGCTCGGTCTCTAGTTTGTAAGGGCTTCGCAGATTTTCATATAAAAAGTATGAAAGCGATTTTTGCGATCTATTCGCTGAAACTTGTAGTTCATACAGTCACCTAATCAATTTCTTACTTATACTATTAGGTTGTAAGTTTCCCTGCAAATGCAAAACTATTAAAATCTTATATTACTAATATTACGAGATCGCTTTTAGCGATAATGCCGCCACTTGTGTCACTAGCTCGTAAGTGTTTTCTATCTGTATGTAATTTTTATTTCTGGTGTACAAAATAAAGAGTTTCTATCTGTCTAATACTTTTTTTTATCGGGCAAGTGCCTTTAAAATACAAGTTTACACTAACACTACATAAACAGTTAGACTGCCCATGGACCGTTGAAGGTCTAAAGACAAGCCAAATGCTCAAGCCCACTATCAGTTGGCAGCGTACCGAACATGCTGGCGGCATTACCACGTTGAATGGCAAAAAGTAAAAAAATACTTAGTTGGTAAATAATGCGCGCTCACGCTCATTATTGATTTACATTTAATAACCCTCATGTACCCATATAACCTGCCTTGATTAACAATGATTTTTGGCGCCAACTCCTTGGACAATCCGTTAGCAACTGTCACGTTTGACATTTATATGCAGAACGCGTCTTGGTTTCAGAGCAAGGTGACTAATCCACCAATCTAGAAGCCGTAATCATGGTTCAATGACCTACAAGCCAGCGGGCGAAGAGAACTGACCAATGTCCGGTCAGGGTCCTGTCTTGACATTGCAAGTTCTTTTTACGAATCCATAAACAAGCTTTTTTCTTTTTAGATGATTTTTATCAGGCTTGAGCGGGTCAAGCTATAAAACCAGAATGTGTGCTAACATTAAATAATAGAAAAATTTAAAATGTCGCGTGACTTAGTCAAATTAGGTATTACAACGCTAACAATGATTGATCTAAAGATAACAATAATGAAATATAGTTTCAGAAAATCATTAATTTGATCTGCTCATAATCACAAGTAGCACCACAATATTAAATGTTGTCGGCATCCTCATCATACATACCAGTTTTCACGTTCACGTTTATTCCGTTTTTATGTTTATTTACATTTAAAAAATATTTTGGATTCAGTACAAAATTCAGTGCAGGTACTTCAAGGACGAACAACTGTAATCATTAGATGTGTCAATATACGTTTTGGAGACATAAAAAATTTCCATGAGTGGCTGTAACTTTTTTTAAATAAAAAATGAGCTTGCGTTTGACGGCCAGCTCGCCTGATGTTAAGCGATGATGCGGACTACGATGGAGCACGCTTGCCTAGAAGAAACCGATTCACTCGTGATTTGAAGAGAGCCAGATTGTAACTACCGGGGAACACCCATTCAGGTAGCTCATTCCACAGACTAGCAGTACGCACAATAAAAGTGGAATCAAAGCGCTTCGTACGGGTTTTAGGAATATTAACCATAACGCGGGGTAAATTTTTCGTGCCCGCTCTGGCAGTCCGATAGAAAAAATTAAAAAAGGGAATAAGATCATGCAGATCTGATGCACACTCTCCGAAACTACTGCTCTAACTTTTATATCTGAGACGTAATAGTATATTGTTATCCTAGGGGTGAAAGTAACTCTCAAACTATGAGCCCCGTCTCGGGGCTAATAGTTCGAGACACTGCGCATTTCATTACGAATACAAGAAACTAAAAAAAAAAACATGAACTGACACTGGCAATTGCACGAGAAGTGTGCGACCTCCCTATAATAAAAAAAAGCCTCTGAGATAAAAGAAAAAGATAACCCTCTGAGAAAAAAAAGTTGGAACATGGTTCAATACAAATGTGAAAATAGAACTAGTTATTTTTTTTTATAATTCGAGTGTCTGTCAGTTGTCAATTGTCACTGTCAGTTGAAAGTGATTCTCCGTAGGGCTGAAATGTATTACTTTCAACCCGCTCCTCAGGCAACTTCAGACCTACTTTCCGAGTATGAGTAATGAAAATACAATTACATATTTACAAAAATAAGCAAAACAATTTTGCAACTTACGACCGCGTCGTGAAAGTGTTCTGCTTCAAGAAACCCCCATTCGTGCTTAGATCCAATTATACATCACAAGTACTTAGAATACTTAGATGTGTAAAAACTTAGTAAGTATAACTGACGAGTAAATTGATTATTGAATATATTGATCAATTATTAATCATGTTTCCTGACACAGGCAGCAATGGACCAAAAAATTGGCAATGGACTGGAAAACACCACGTATTTTGCACACTTCGATTCACACGGCCTTTTTTAACGGACTTCAAAAAAGTTCTCAATTCGTTTCTTTTTAATGTTTGTTACTTCAGAACTCCGTCATCTATGAACCGATTTTAAATTATTATTTTTTTATTGAAAGGATATACCTTTCAAGTAGTTTGGCTTAAATCAAAATAACTAGAAAATTTGGTTATAATGTCATCGGAGGAACTTAAATTACTTATTACGAACATATTTTACTAAATTTTAAAATGACAATTATAGCCTTACACCTTAAATAAAAATAGCTTCCAAAACTACGTGGATTCCCAGTATTAATACACGACTCAAGCATACATACGCATTCAAAACTACGTGAATTTTATACTGAAAATATCAAACGACTACATGTTTCAAAAAGCGGGTTCACTTTTCGTGTTCGCTGTAATCCATCTGGCTTTTTTATCTGAGCCTTACACCTGCGAAATGTAGAATGAGCGGCTTCCAATGTATTCACGAGAAGACACGAAGCTACAACATGAAAATAATACAAAAATACTTGATACTGAGCACCAGATGTGTGAAGCCAAAATCCAAGAGTTTAATTTTATTTTAATAATTGTGAAATGTTTATGAATGCAATTAAGATATCTAGCGATGTTTACTCAATGACTGACTAAAAAGAAAGCGTAGTAGACGCTGTCACGGTCGAGTGCATTTGATACGTAATACTTATGTTCTGGATTCTATTGCATCACTTACACATTTTAGGTGATAAGAATATTTAAATGATATCGACTTAGAATGTACACCACATTCTAAGTACTACGTCATACGTCAGTCTAACAAATTGCACACCACCTTGCGCACCAGTGAATAATGCGCTGCGTGTTACAAAAGACAATTTAAGAGGTGCTAATGGTGATGGGGTTCTCAATTTAGTTGTATTTTTTTTTAATGTTTGTTACCTCAGAACTCCGTCATTTATAAAAAGAATTTTTCATTACTCATACTCAGTAAGTAGGTCTGAAGTTGCCTGAGGAGCGGGTTGAAAGTAATACATTTCTGTCCTAGGGAGAATCACTTTCATCTGACAGTGACACTTGACAACTGATAGACACTCAAATAAATAAAAAATTTGTTATATTTTCATTTACATTTGTATTGAACCATGTTCCAACTTTTTTTTTTCTCCTCAGAGGATTATGGTCCCGCACTTCTCGTGCATTTGCCAGTGTCAGTTCATGTTTTTATTTTTAGCTTCCTTGTATTCGTTATGAAAAGCACAGTGTTTACCTCAGGGTTAAAGACTTATTTAGTCCCGATACGGGGTTTGGCGCCCGAGCGTATCGAGGGCGCTTATAGTTCGAGGGAAAAGTATTCTGGACACCTCCGATAAGAAATAGCCAACATACGCAGTAGCGTTACCTAGTGGCCTACACACTTTAGCACCCTAGATCTCTTAAATGGTTCGTGTACCTACTGGTAGAAATCAAACATTTCAGCCTTCGTCCGAATAGTGTTATTAGTAATATTACGTTACGTCTAATACTAGAAGGTCTGTTAGCAAACTATTCCATAAACATCCAATCACCTTCTATTTTCATTCACGGAAAGCCAGTGTTGCCAGATATACCGCAGTTTCGCTTTTTACGCCGCACTTTCGGTGCCCTGTACTTGTTTTTATGAACTTACTAGCGACCCCGCCTGGCTTCGCACGGGTATATGTTTAATTATATATATATAAACCTTCCTTGAAAAAATATGGAACTGATAGTGAAAACAGCATCAAAATCCGTTGGGTAGTTTTAAAGATCTAAGCATATATAGGGACAGACAGAGGGAAGCGACTTTGTTTTATACTATGTAGGAATGCCTGGTGACTTGCTATTTTCCATTTACCTACTTCTTAAGCAGTTGTTAGCAGCCTCTCCCCGCAATTTGGTTAGAAAATTGCCCGTCGCAGGAAGGTGACGACAACAACTTTCAAACGTGTTTCCTTTCAAATAGGAAATACCTAGGCAATTACAAATAAACATAACGACAATAAAATTTGTTTGGTAAGAGGATTTAACGCTACAATCTAATTTGAAAGGCGGTCAAAACTGTAAAACTAATCGTTCCAAATTACCTAACTTGAATGAGATAACATGGAAGTTGATAAATTACCTATTTCATCATCATCTAGAAGACGTCCATTGCTGAACATAGGCTTCCCCTACCTCCACATTGAAAAGTCTTCCATCTGTATCCATTGAATGCCCCGGAGTCTCACGATGTCGTCGGTCCATTCCTACGTACCTAAATTACCTACTTTTATGTCAAGATTGAACTAGAAAAGTAAGCTAAGTACCCAGTGTAAGAATCGTCGTAACAAAATCATTACCCGGTTTGTATTCATGCCATGATCAATTGACATATTTGGTTACCAAAAATTGCCATAACCGTTATGACGAATATGAATGATAGGTACTTCCTTGATGTCCCACACCCAGATTGTAACTATCGGGGAACACCCATTCGCAGCGCAGAGCATTCCACAGATTAGCAGTTCGCACAATATAAGTGGAATCAAAGCGCTTCGTAAGAGTTATCGGAATATCAACCATAAAGCAGTGCACAGTCCAGTGTGCAGTCAATAATTATCAATACCAAAAACAGACTCCATAAAAATGTCAGAACTGGACCAAATTGACACGGGAAGCACCAGCTTTCAAATAAAAAAAGAATCATCAAAATCACCCAGTCGAAAGTTCTGAGGTAAAAAAAAACAGTTGAATTGAGAGCCTCCTTTTTGGAAGTGGGTTAAAATAGGTAGGAGGGAAGTAGATCATGCAGAGCGAATGCTCTCCGAAATTTATGCGATAAAAATCCAATAGATTAGTTTTGTAACACCAGAAGCATGGCACCATGCGTTGCCATATTGCTTCACACCCTACAGCAGGACAGATCCAGATAAAATATACACGTTCATCCCAAAAATCAATGCAAACGAGTACTTGGCTCTGATCGTTTTTTATGACAGACACTAGACAAAGTATAGTCTATCTTCTATCTAAATTCCAGTGCTAAACTACACATGACGCATGTTGGAAAAGGGGCACTGACTTACGTAAGACCACCCCCCTTAGCACCCACCCCAGTAAACCTACGGATAGCTCATGACGTCATGGAAAAACTAGGCAGGCGCCACCTAGCTAGACGGCTCGAAATATGGAGCATGGGGAAAATTTATGCAGCTTTATTGGCAGGGCACCAGCTGGACTGGTGCTTACTGCATCTGCAATAGATCTACATGAAAACCTAAAAGTTTAAGTCAATAAAACCGGTATAATTATTTTAAGGCTTTTCTTTATAACAGCCACTTTTTTGTTTTTTGTCTATGGTTATGTCAGGCTTGATAATCTGTGGCTAATTTCAAATTAATAAACTTAAATAAATCAAGTAACTTGTCATCCAGCATATTTTATTTTTCCGTGATTTTTTCAGCCGTTTCTTGTGACAAAAAACTTGTTTTTTTAATAATTTCGAGCCCACAAAGAACAGTTATCTTTTTGAAGGCTGCTTTGACTCTAATGGGCGTTGGGCGTAGAGGGATTTACTCAGATATAAAAACATAGATTTGTACACATAAATCAATGTTTTTATATGTAAAACAGGTGCAATTTGTGGATCATATCAACTTACCTATTGTTTGTTTTCTCTACCAAGCATAGGCCTAATATAAAACCAATTTCTGATCATAAAAACCAGAATCTGCATTTTCACGCATCGTTCGCTACGTCCAGCCTCATTACACGATATAACAATAGTTTATTAAACCGATTGCGGTGAAAGTAATGTGAACGCATCTTAAACAGGCCATCCAACCGCACTATGGAAAGTACTTGGAAATCTAATTTACTCGAATGATGTGAATGATATTGTGTTGTGATGATATTATATCAGTACAGTTGGCTAGACGGCAAGTTCATCATCATTTGTGTCCGAGAATATGACGCGCTGCTGTCTCACTATCACATTTAATATGGTTTTTTTTTAGATTTAAAATGACTGTCTACTTTTGAAAAATGTGCTTCGGTCGTTTTTCGAAGTTAATATTTCATATATTTTTTATGATGGCCCCGGAAAATGGGTTAAACCGCTTTATCCATTTATTTTGGTTACTATAAAAATATCAATTTGAAACTTGAGTTTTGGCGTTAATATGACATAAATATCGTAATCATTTTATTATTTTCCTAAGCTTGATTATACTGGATTATTATTTAATATGTGTATGAAGATATAATTATTGTGTGTATAAATAGATAAGACGTGAAATTTTTGATCTGTGCGTGATCATTATTGTACCTACCTACTAAGAAATCGTCGATAAACGAATTTGATTTTTGTTCGTGCGTGAACATGCTCGAGTGTGGGCAAGTGATATAACGAGGTGATGATAAAACTTGTATTTTCGTGATGTTTCCAAAATCCATGGAAGCCTCTTTATTACATTATGAAAAGCTGTTTTCTAACGTCTACATCAGAACTAACTTTTTAAACTTACGCGATTTGGACACAATTTTGCCAGTTATTCAACCGCCAACCAAAGTAGTGTGCAAACACTACTGTGTTCCGGATTGAAGGGCTATGTTTCCAGCGAAATTATAGGGCACACAGAGATCTGACATCTTATATCTCGGGGTGACGAGCGCAGTGCATTGCCATCCAGGGTTTTGAACTGTTGAAGTTCAAAATTCTGAGTGGCGTTGAGCTGTTATGGGCAAGCGTGAAGAGCCAATAGGCGAGTGGCTACGCTCGTCTCGTCATTCTATATAATAAAATAAAAAAACATGTTCTAAATGTTTGTCGGGACTTATCCCGCATTATTTTATTTAGGTATAAAGCAAGTTACCGCAACGCAACTGCGTTAGTATGCAAGCGTAAAAATCGCGGTGTAGGTACTAGAACATTTTACAGATACAGTCAGTGTAGCGTGTCATAGTGACAAACTCTGCGATTGTGAGGGTAGAAAAACTTAACCCCCGTTTTTCTCACCGGACTCGCCCGCAGTTTTCAGTCAACTCATGACCACGGCCATTGCAACATGGTCGAAACGTCGAGCGAAAGGAAACTATTATTACATTATGATAAATTAAAGTCCTGATAAACATTAAAACAGAACTTACACGGGCAGTTATTGGGATTGTTGTTCAAAAGGGTCGAAGTATTAAGGTGATACGTTTCACGTTTGGCGGGAAATTCAAATTTCAAACAGTTTTTTTTGTTCTTGTAGCTAGGCCAGGTAATTTTTGTAAAATGACAGTGTTTGCTTAAATTGTTGGTTGTTCTTTACATTATTATGTACAGTTATTAATCAGTAACTCACCATATTACTTATATATTTGTCAATAAACCGTTTAAAACAGCATAAGTTTGTTTATTGACATATGTATAGTAATTTTTTTTTTAACTTTCGCGATTCGAACACATGTTTTCATATTTATCGGGACTTATCGCGCACTATTAAATATAGGTAAAAATAGATACCTTACGCTCGACGTTTCGACCATGTTACAATGGCCGTGGTCACGAGCTGATATGTATGTATATGTATGTAATAATGTACATTAGAGATAAATAGCTTTAAGTGAGTTTGTAAAGAATAATAATTTTCGCAAACATCATGATCTTTTAATAATTACCCGGTCTAGCTACAAGAACCAAAAAAACTGTTTGAAATTTGAATTTCCCGCCATACGTGAAACGTATCACCTTAAATAGGTAAAACCACCATAGAGACGATTTATGTAAACTCATTGGCCATGACCTTTGTAGAACGCTACCTCACAATCGCGGTTTACATGCTTACATCACAGACGTCAATAGGTTTTGGTAACGATATTGTAATAGCGCGCTTTAATCAACCGGGTAGCAGCTAGCAGCCTTTATTTGAGCTGAATAGTGTAGACTTTTATTTAGCTCTACGCACTGTTATTTCCTGCCTAGTTCGTTTTTTTTAATTTTGGCTCCAGTCTTCTAATCTATTTGGCCAGTGTCAAATCAAATCAAAATTTCTAATCGAAGCTTCATGACTTGTTTAGTCCAAGTCATGAAGCTTCTCTGAAGTTTTGAATACTTACACCACAAATATTCTCACCTCTTTATATATTACTTGCCCATACTAGAGTACCTACTTTAACGAGCAATTAATCAATAATAATTCACCATTATTGCACGTTGACGCTCGAAAATACAAAGTTAAGATTTCGTAAATAAGGAAAATAAATGAGTGAATGAGGTGACATAATTTTCACGCATTGGCAGCAAAAACTCGGCTTTTTCTTATCTAATACCTATATCTAACCTACCTATGATCTAGTATCACTTGGTCCACGCATTTCGTCCAAATCGCGGATGGTCAAAACGCATTTCGTCAACCTACGCAGTTAGTCCAAAACTCGTAGAATATGTGCAGTCAATCGCAAAAGTGTAGGTCTTGTGCTGTTCGACCTATTATAACTGTCAGTACCTTTACGTATTACGGTTGGCAAGTTTGGTCGTTATTATAGACGGAAGAACAATCAAGGTTGGCGTATGTCATTTTCTTTTCATATGGACACGGAAATTAATTTTCTTTTGACTTTGCATGCCTTGATAGCGTGTTCCTATTGACCTGTGAAATGTCACTATCAAAGGTTCAACTGCAGTTGAAGTATGAAAGTTTTTGCATAAAATTTATAAGCACTGTATCACGTTGGTGCATTGCAGTTTAAGCTATTTATACTTACTTTAACCGAATCGCTTTTAATGTGTAGATGTAGAACAAATTTTATTTAAGTCTCCAGTGGTAAGTACACCTCTAAACAGCGGATCAAAATTTTATGTCTTTTCGGATTTGTTCCCCAGAGATACACTTTCCCCGTAGAGACACTTTTCGAAAAGTCTCGCTTCTGTTCCTTAGAGATCCACTTTTTTTTAATCCTACTAATTGTTCCTCATAGGTACACTTTTCGGTACTATTGTGCACGAAATATAATTATATAATATTAAATAATCGACATTTATGAAAATCTATTTTTTTTTTCACCAAATCCAAGTACCAGGAATGCATAAACCATGAAGAGCTTTCCCCTTCGCGATCCATAATAACACTTTTTGTGAATCTAGAGTGAAATACCTCTGCATCGTTTCTGTTATCTTGGTACCTGGTATCGGCAAATTGAGCTGTTCCACTTGTCCCTACCAACGTAAACCATCATCATCATTATTACCCTACTCTTATCAGACGGACTTGGGCCACTCTCTCGGGGTAGAGATCTTCGTTTCAGATGACAGCTGTCAAATGTAGTTGGATGATATCACAAGAACTCGACGAGATCTATCACTTCCGTAAAGGAACTGCTAGTCCAAGATCGATAGTTTCCGAGATATCGTCCAACAAAGTTTGACAGCTGTCATACTAATGAAGATCTTGACGAGGTCTATCACTTCTGTAAAGGAACTGCTAGTCCAAGATCGATAGTTTCCGAGATATCGTCCAACAAAGTTTGACAGCTGTCATACTAATGAAGATCTTGACGAGGTCTATCACTTCTGTAAAGGAACTGCTAGTCCAAGATAGATAGTTTCCGAGATATCGTCCAACAAAGTTTGACAGTTGTCATACTAATGAAGATCTTGACGAGGTCTATCACTTCTGTAAAGGAACTGCTAGTCCAAGATCGATAGTTTCCGAGATATCGTCCAACAAAGTTTGACAGCTGTCATCCGAAATGTAGATCTCGATGAGGTCTATCACTTTTGCAAAGGAACTGCCACTACAGGATCGTCAGTTTCCGACATATCGTCGAACAAAGATTGACAGCTGTCACACTGACAGCTGTAAGCTAATGATGATGATGGTGGATTAGAGCGCATCTTCTCCCTGAGAGAAGGCCTGTGTCCCAGCAGTGGGAAAGATAGGTTGAAATTATGAAGTTTCTATTTTAAATTTGGGATACTTTGCGAATGATGATGATGGTGGGTTAGGGCCTATCCTCTCTCTTAGAGAAGCCCTGTGTCCCAGCAGTGGGAACATGATAGGATGAAATGATGATGATGATGAAATTTCTAATTTGAACCATTTTTTATTTATATTCATGGGTGATCAAAAGATACCAAAACAACTATGGTCACCTAGGTGCAGGTGATCAAAGGATACTCAAATAATAATTTAAATGGAGTCGCCTATTATCACCCAGGTGATCAAAGTGGAATAGACCAAAGAAAATTTGTTTTAGTTTGGTGGAGTCTAGTTTTTTTTTTCTCTAGGGAAAAATATAAAAAATATATATATAGGGATTCAAAAACTTTTCTATTTAAGTGTATTAGCCGAAAGTGGATCTCTAAGGAACAGTAGCGAGACTTTTCGAAAAGTGTCTCTATGGGGAAAGTGTATCTCTGGGGAACAAATCTCTTTTCGATTGTTCACTAGATTTATGCACACAGCGATCTTCTTTACTTTTTTTTTTACATTCATTTAATATGAAAAGTATACAAAAAAGGATATAATGGCATTTAAAAACCACTATGGTTTTATAGGTTACCTACCTATTGTCATCATTATTAGTATTTGGTTTTACATTTACTTTATTTATAATTTTATTTTTATTTTGTAGTGTTGTACTGTGTGTGTGTATGACATCACCAATCGGATCCAACGGAAGACCAGCGCTGGTTAAAATCCGGCATTATGCGCAGTTGCGCTCGATTTGTGACTTATAACCTTTTTCTTAATGATTAAAAAAACGTAGTTCAGCACATTATAAGTAAACTTTTTTTCTTTTTCTTTCTATCTTTGTTTCTATCAATATCCAAAAAGGCGGGTTGGAAGCGGCTTTCATCTAGCGTTTTCTTTTACGACTTCTGTGAAGATTATTTTGTGAAAATTAATCAATTATTAAAAACTACTAAATAATGCCCTGATTTTCAGGAAACTACAAAAAAATATTATCCCATGACGACTTCAAACACTCTATTTAATAGGTCGAAAGGTCCTTATGAAGTCACGGGCCAGTAATAGGAAGCAACAATTTAATGGTGAGTGACTACTTGTTTGCTTGCCTATGACGTCACTGAAGTCATAAGGCCCCATAAATGTCAAAGAGAGCGTTTACGCGGTAGTAAGTACTTATAATAATTTGAATTAAGATTCAGTCCATATAAAATAAAAAACGCAAATAAGTACTGAAAAAATTATGTGGATGAAATCTCAAGATTGCATTACTTAAGTATAATTTTATTTGTAGACAATTTTAGATTGTTTCGTAAAAACAGTCAAATACCCTATTCAATTCGAAGCAGGACGCAATTTCTAATTCTGCCGGTCATCGAATTTTTGAATTGTCTATAACATATTATAATCTAGTAAATCCTAAGATTATATATGTACGAAGTATAAGCATGAAATCTTTGAGTAAGGGCCTTACTTAAAAACGTTACTCAAGTTGAAATACGCTTAAATATGCTCCGCCTCGTTTTCACGTGTGACGATTGCCGTCAGCGAGAAGTTGAGAGATCATTTTAAAGCATATTTCAACTTGAGTAACGTTTTTAAGTAAGCCCTAAATCCTAGTGTAGGAATTCAATATAAAATTACTTACGATCATCATAATCGATTGCGGTAACTGGTCGACAATGACTAGCAGTTTTTTGCAAACAGAGGACAAAGATGTTCCGATAATTGATGACAGCATAATCCGAAGAAGCGAATAAAGTATAAACAAACACGTTTTTTGTCCAGTAAAGCTTCGAGTACAACGCGCAACTTTCCGTTGAACGATATCTTTATTCAGTTATTCATTCATGACCTTATATAGCATAAATTGAGCCGCGAATATCGATTAAGCTTATAACCGTGTCTAGACCGGCTTTAGAATCTAGACTAGTATTGATCCGAGTTTAATTTGGTACAGCACAACCCACACATCTTTCCGTCTAAAGTTCGCTGTTCCATCTTGTATGTTATAGGTACCTAGTTCCTCCAATGTGACTCATCTCTGAAGAATTACTTGCTCGATACTTATAGGTTAGATTGCTTTGACTTTCAAAGTAGGTGGATAGTTGGTCGACGCGTGGAAAATTTTACATGAGAAAGGACTCAATTGAGAATTGAAACAGTCAGGGCAGGATTTTGTATCTTATGGTCTTAGATCAAATAAAAAATACTGAGCTGGTTTACGGCGTACCTACTCCCAAAGAGAAGCCAAAATAGATTCCAAAACTACGTGAATTCCCAGCATTAATAAATAAACAGTCGTTTATTTTATACATGACGGAGTACTGAGGTAACAAAAAAAAACAACCAAATTGATAGTCTAAGATCCGGCTGCAGAATTAGCGCGGTCATCGAGTTTTTGCTTAAAACCAAATTTTTACGCATATTTATCATTAGGAGAATAGATATCAACCAGGGTGCCAATCAAAATGTGGCCGCTAGTATTTTTAATTAAATTATTGGTAATTAATTTTTGGGAACAAATTTCATTCACGTTTGGTTTTTAAATAAAATATCGCCCACTTCATGGCAATGAAAAAATGAATGAAAAATTTAGTTAAAAATACTAGCGGCCACATTTTGATTGGCACCCCTGGTTGATATATATATTCTCCTAATCATAATATGCGTAAAATTTAAAAATATGGTTTTAAGCAAAAACTCGTTGATCGCACTAATTCTGCAGTCGGCTCTCGTACTATGAGAATCTCTCCTTTTGAAGTTAGTTAAAAGTAAAATTGGTTTGCTTTTAGCCGGGTTAGTTTAGTGTTCATCATCATCAGCCAGAAGACGTCCACTGCTGAACATAGGCCTCCCCTTTTGACCTCCACACTGAACGACATCCTGTCATCTGCATCCACTGGATGCCCGCGACTCTCATAATGTCGTCGGTCCATCTAGTGGGAGGCCTACCTACGCTGCGTCTTCCGGTTCGCGGTCTCCACTCAAGAACCTTTCTTCCCCATCGGTTATCAGTTCTTCGAGCGATGTGGCCTGCCCATTGCCACTTCAACTTGCAGATTTTAATAGCTTTGTCGGTGACCCTGGTTCTTTGGCGAATATCTATGTTCCGAATTTTATCGCGTAAAAGAACTCCGAGCATAGCTCTCTCCATTGCCCGTTGTGTGACTCTTGAATTTTTCCAAAAGGCCAACAGTTAGGGACCACGTCTCAGTACCATATGTCAGTAGTTTAGTGTTAAGCGGGTCTAATGTACAACAAACCATACAAGCAATATAGGTATTGGTTATATTATTACAATGCATTCTTAGTCCATTACATTCGGCTTTGTTTCCCGACACCTTACTCAAAATGCGATTCTGTGAAATGACTCAGGTTTGCCAAGCGCAAACACTTTGAACAATGGTAGCAGAGTTTGCGTATTTATTTAACACGGAGCTCTATTCTGCAGCACAATAAACAGTAAGAACACTATATAGTGACATGTATAAGGAGCGATTCGTCTCATGCGACTCATATAAGGTAAAACAATCAGCAAGCTTCTGCAAGGTTACACGGAACAGCGATGGTAAGCAGAAACGGTCATTCTTATTAGAGATGGGGGCGATAAGTCCTGCACTGACGTCTCGCTTGGGGTGCATTTCCCCCTACCGGCACTTACCTGAGCCAACCAAGCTCCTTAAAATAACGGAGTGAGGCTCTGGGAAGCTGGCACAGTTGCTCCAGTGGCGTAGATGAAAGTGTGCATAATGATGAGAAAAAGCAGTCTAGCTGTTGTGGAGACAGACAAAGGCAATGATGCCTCATGCAGCCCGGTAGCGATTCTAGTTTCTTCTGTGGCTTCACAATGCCACTGCACATGCTCTTCAGTTTCGACAAAGAGAGTTTTTACAAACCGTCATTGTCATCATAATAAAATGGGCGGTTTTCTGACAATTGAAAAACATAGTTCTGCAATGATCGACAGATGGCGTTGACGAGACATGTTTATTTTTGCATTTGTTAAATTAAAAACTACAATAAAAAAAGAGGAGACATTTTATAACAAGGTTATAGGCAAGGCACACTTATGTACTACAAGCAAGCTTTTTTTTTATTGATCTTTCTTTGTCTGTGGTTTTGCAAAATTTCATAATCAAGTTTCGTCAACGCCATCTATTGCATTTAAATGAACTATTTATTTTTCCTTTTGGAAAACTTCCCATTAGGGATAACATTTCCTATGGGTCTAACCCAGAAATCGAGAAAAAAGTTAGCAGTTCCGTAGAAATAATATCATTCACACTTGTGAAAGTCACACAGTGTTTGTCTTTTTTTTGAGATTTAAAGGTTGGTTCCCATAGTAAAAGATGTTAATAAAATCATAATGACTGTACTAGTCATTATGATTTATGATAAACAATAGCTGTTTTGGATTAATATCAGTCCAGTGTACCCTGTTTTCTAATGAGCAAATTCAAGAAAACTGTTTGATAAGCCCGTTGCAGACGAAAGCAGTAACACGCGCGAGTACTGCACATCGTCTGCAATGGCCATTATCAAAAGTTATTCAGTAAGTTTAGCTTAATAGTTTAAATCACTTAGTTTATCTTCTCTAGTTTAAGGTAGTCTGTTACGAAATTTACTTAATGATATCTCTATTATTTATATGACTTAATGACTGTATGACTTATGAAAAATCTATCTATATCTATACATATAATAAAAACGTAGAGATAAAAAAATCTGTAATTGCGAGATAACAAAAAAAAACACACAGGTCGTCTTAAAATAAGCAGCTGAACACGATAGGACAGTTTTTAGAATTTTTGTCTGTTTGTTTGTTTGTTTGTTTGTCCGCGCACATCTCCTAAACTACTGGACGGATTTAAATGCGGTTTTCACGAATATGCTTAGAAATTACCAGATTAAAACATAGGCTATCTTATATCATTTATTTTAATTCTTTATTTTTACATAAACGAAAATAAAAATCAATGATTTATTTCTTCGTTACCCGAAACGTAATATGAGGATCTTCACATAGCCTCAAGCAAGAAGATCCAAAGTAAAGAGAATGTTATTGACATAGCCATGAAAATTTTAAAACTGTCAACTGTCACTGTGTTCGGTTAATCAGTTTAAATTTAAAGAAGGTTCCTTAACCTTCTTAGATGAATGAACGTGTAGATCAAGCATGTTATAGGCCTTACAACCTCTTTGGTGATTCATTCCAGTGCATGGAGTAGGAGTATTACATTCTCTTGGTTTTATTCTATGTTAGCATTTAAAACACAAAATATACCGCATCCTATTTTAATTCAGTCCCGCGAATAGAAATATTCAAAAAAGGCCCTTTGTACATGAAAATAAACCTATACTACAAAATTCCGGACGCAATAAAGAAAGAAAGAAATAATAACATTTTTCCAGAACCAACTTCGTAAGTTTCTAACCCAAAAATGTTATTACGAGATAAAAGATTTATTCGACGATAAATTTTAGAAAATTATATAAAACTATTTCACCCTAGGTTAAGTTTGAATAGTATATTATAATATTTATGTAATAGATTTAACTATACTTAAATTTATATGTTTATGTCTGTGGTCTGGTTTTGTGAACAGCCACTACATAAGTCATTGCTGCACCCTTTATGCAGGGTATATAAACTTAGCTTTTAGAAGAATACAGTGTATATTTCAGTGAATAAAAATATAGAAATAATTTTATTTTACTGTGATATTTTAACAGATAAATAGAGTAGTTCCATTTCATGGCTTTTTAATCAAGGTATACATACAAATGCACGCGAAATAAGAAATAACTAGCCAAGAGCGTGTTAAGACAAGCATTATGTCAGGGTTCCGTGGCCAGCGAAACTGGACAGTCAAATTTCAGAGATGTATATCATCCCGACATGACATGATATACTTTTAATGGTTTAGACAAAAAGAAAATTTCAAAACATGCTCTGCACTGTGGTCACATTATCTTTTTGATTTGAAAACTGTTGACGGTGTTATTTATTACTTTTATGCTTCTATCAATACTTCACACAGGGCGACTTAAAATAAGCAGCTGAACATGTTAAGGCAGTTTTTAGAATTTTTGTTTGTTTGTTCACGCACATCTCCTACACCCCTGGAAGAAAATGCGGACGGATTTAAATGCGGTTTTCACGAATATGCTTAGCTATGACCAGATTGAAGTATAGGCTATGTTATTTTGCGTAAGGCCGGATTAAGGGAAGAAAAAAGGATTGAAGGTTTATATAAAAATCTACGCGTACGAAGTCGCGGGCAAAAAAACTAGTTTCGGTAATAAAAACGACACAATTTTAATTTGTTTTAAACTATCACGGTTGTTCACAACAGTTACATGATTATTTACGGGATATAACCCGTGTCTTTGCGGGGGTCTTCCCGTGAACATGGTGCATGTAACTGCGTCGAAATATCGGGAGCTCCTTCCACAACCTTACCACGGTAAATAACCCGTAAATAATCATATAACTGCTATTTTAATTTGCTCTAGAATCTAGGGGCCGTAGTCAGATTTTCCGTAACGACATTTTAACCACGAATTTTCACTAATTACATCATTATCATCACTGCTGGGACAAGGGCCTTCTCTCAGTGAGAGAGAGAACTCTTTTACTCCTTTTCTATGCAAAAATGGTCAGTAGCCTTTTATCATCATCAGCCAATTAACGTCCACTGTTGGACAAGACATCCCTCATAGAGAGGGGTGTTGCCAAAATCCCCACGCTTGGCAGGCGGCTTGGGGATCGCAGTACGTTTACCGTGTACTATTAGGATGGTGCTGCCTATCCTCCGGTGGTTCTGGTCGCAGTTTTAGGACATACCCGGGTCCGGGTAGTAGCCATTCAATGGCATTAAATTATCCGCTCTTGCAGTTCAGGGAGAGCTTTCAAGTGACAGGTGTCAGGTGATTAATAAGGTAAAGGAAACACAACACAGTGAGACGTATTTATTGTCTGTGCTCGGGATGGGATGCAGGACTCGAGACGGGATTGGAACAGCCTGGAACATAAAGTATTGTGTTAGGAATTGGATGTAGCAATAACAAATGTGGCCAAAATATAACACAGATGTGGGCAGGCCACATCGCTCGAAGAACTGATAACCGATGGGGAAGAAAGGTTCTAGAGTGGAGACCGCGAACCGGAAGACGCAGCGTAGGTAGGCCTTCCACTAGATGGACCGACGACATTGTGAGAGTCGCGGGCATCCAGTGGATGCAGATGGCAGGTTGTCGTTCAGTGTGGAGGTTAAAGGGGGAGGCCTATGTTCAGCAGTGGACGTCTTATGGCTGATGATGAAGAATCAAAACAAAAAACACTGTCAGTACCCTCTAATATCGGTTTTCGGAACATTTTCTTCGGGAAACTAGCTACATATCGCTGTTTTTTTGTCATTGGAGACAAAGTACTCAACGCCCTTACCTTTTTAACACTTTAATTAGCTTGGTATGTATCTATGTAACGGAATATTTGAACGTGATTTCCACCCCTTTCTAAACGACGGATTGATTTGAAACATTGCACACTTATCAAGGACCGATGAAAATGCAATCAAGCGTGTTTTTAGGGTTCCGTACCCAAAAGGTAAAACGGGATCCTGTTACTAAGGCTCTGCTGTCCGTCCGTCTGTCACCAGCTGTATCTCATGAACCGTGACAGTTACACAGTTGAAATTTACACAGATGATGTATTCCGTTGCCGCTATAACAACAAATACTAAAAAATTGAATAAAATAAATATTTAAGGGGGCTACCATACAACAAACGTGATTTTTTAAATCGTTTTTGCTCAATATTGATAGCGGCAACAGGTAGACGCTTAAAATATTCACAGAATATTTACTTAATATATTCACTTTAAAAATAAATAATTAAAATTAAATTAATATTTAAGGGGGGCTCGCATACAACAAACGTGATTTT
Source organism: Agriopis leucophaearia (assembly GCA_949125355.1). Classification (NCBI taxonomy): domain Eukaryota; kingdom Metazoa; phylum Arthropoda; class Insecta; order Lepidoptera; family Geometridae; genus Agriopis; species Agriopis leucophaearia. Next base: position 9,154,437 of record OX421284.1, on the reverse strand, counting down.
TTTGCCGTTTTTATAGATAATGGTACGGAACCCTTCGTGCGCGAGTCCAACACGCACTTGCCCAGTTTTTTAAGTTGCGAGAATTATTGTCAAATAATACCTTTAAATAGGCATCGTGACCTATGTTCTTATTATCTTGAAAATAACAAATATAAAAATAATAATAAAGACTATTTTGCATTAGCTAAATGAATCCTTTGTCTTTATTTTGCAGACCACAGATAACGCATGCTTATTTGCCGAATGCCGCTCTTTGTATTAAAAAAGAACTGTCTTTTTTTAACCTACTTGTTATCTTTGTGAATTTATTACGCTAGGTTAACTGATACCACAGGTTATCAACCTTCTGATAGTTTTCAATTAGGAGACAATATGTCACGTTTATTACAAACAGAAGCAGTTGCAAACACAAGAATCTTTACTACTGTGTGACGAATAGGTATTAGTTCTTTTGTTGCTTTCCCGACAAAAATCTTCACGAACAATGTTGGTACCTACTATTTTAGAAGCGGATGCCAAACATAAGTTCTTTGATACTCTGTACCGGATTAGTCACCTCTTTTGTCGTTTTCCCGCCAAAAGTTTTTAAAAACAATGCTTATATATTGTGTGGTTGAGTGCAAATCTAAATTTAAATGGTACATAGCACAGAAAAGTTTTTTTTTGTTTAAATTAGAGCGGCTGTCAACGCATGTTTGTAATAAATTTGTTGTAGCCACTTGCACCCATATAAACCCATAGCAACTGTGACGCGGAGTTCGACGCGTTGACATAAATAAGAATGTTCAATCACATATCTGTCACAATACCTGGCGACAGAGTTTCCATCTCATATCCGTTTTATTTACTTCTCTTTTCTGTGATCGGTACTATTATAGAAGCGGATGCCAAACATAAGTTCTTTGATACTCTGTACCACATTAGTCACCTCTTTTGTCGTTTTCCCGCCAAAAGTTTTTAAGAACAATGCTTATATATTCTGTGGTGAGTGCAAATCTAAATTCAAATGGTAAATAGTATTCCAAACGCGCAGTATTAGGTGAACGAACTCCGAATTAGTGGCATCCTCTTTAGAGACTTGGGGACATGAAACTTGGGGAATTGACATGTCACCTTTTGTTTTACGATGATTGCGCTTGTTAGGCCGTATTTTCGACCTCAGTGCGGGCACCGGAGCGGGAGCGATGGTGAGGCGGAGGCGAGAGCGACGGTAACTTTGTTTTCGTTTCATTTTAGACGTTGCTGTCGTCGAGATCGATTTCATGCTTTCATGATTTCATTAACAAATCATCAACATATTGGATCACCGCACCGCTCTCTATCTACACCACCGCCCTGCTAACGCTCCCGCCTCGCTGCCGGATGGGATAAAAACCGCGGTCTACAGCTCTGCCCTCCTTATAACAAATGCAGTAAGTACCTACTTGCAAATGGCGGTTTCGAGATAAATGCGGAAAACGTATTTTTTGGATAAATAAACAACATGTCTGTTTTATAACTTTTGAAGTGTATCTAAAGAACAAGATCAAAATTATTTTTTGTGCATAGATTATCCCCTTGGGATACAATTTCTGCATAAAGTGGTTGGTGCATTTAGTGGAAAGAAGTGGAATTTGTAGGGCAGAGCTAGGGTTTAGTGGAAAGAAGTGGAATTAGTAGGGCAGAGCTAGGGTTTAGTGGAAAGAAGTGGAATTAGTAGGGCAGAGCTAGGGTTTAGTGGAAATGTGAGGCGAGTGTGATTAAGTGAGACTTATATTTATAACAGTTAAAGGACTTATAATTATATAGCTTAGAATTCACAACTCTGGGTAACGGAGAACAATCTTATTCTACATAAAATAAATAAATAAATATATGGGACATTATTGCACACATGGTCATCTGACCCCAAACTAAGCAAAGCTTGTAATATGGCAGCCAGAGACTGATATACATACATATATATTTTTAAATACATACTTAAATAGATATTAACACCCAGACATAGAACAAACACAAATGTTTGTGCTAGATGGGAATCGAACCCACGCCCCCAAGCACAGAAAGTAGGTTCACTACTAACTGAGCCACCGGGGCAGTCAACAACAACAAACATAGTATAACAATAAAGTCTCTTTCCGCGTCTGTCTGTATATGCGCTAAGTCCTCTCAAACCAAGCAACGGATTTTGATGCGGCTTTCGATAATGGCGGCTCCACATTAGTGCCGTGAATTCACGGCACAAGTCATGCCCTCCACATTCGCGGGATGTTTACAGTCGTTCGTGAAACCCGCCGCGAAATGGACGTAGAATCTGCTGCTGCAATAACTTTGTTTGCTGTGGCAACATATTACTATTTAGACGTCCAAAACAAGAAAGTTATTAAAAAGCGTTGGAAAAAAAGAAGATGGTAGATGACGTCCGTACGCCTTTATAGACCGGAGTAAACAAGAAGTAAACTGGCGCGGGGCCGTGAATGTGGATGTGTACGCGTGAACGGGGCGCGAACCCTTTGTCGCGGGACAAAATACCGACTCTGATCGGGGAACAGGCGCGAACGCGCGTGAACCCCGCAAAAACCCTCCACATTCACGTTCACGCTTGTTCTCGGAGCTTCACGGCACTAATGTGGAGCCGCCATAATATTTCACGGAAGGTTTAAATATATAATAAAACCTCGTGCGAAGCCGGGGCGGGTCGCTAGTTTACCATAAACTGAATGTTGAAGATAAATAAGAGGGGTTAAGTTTCCACTTCCGGAAGACGCAGCGTAGGTAGGCAGGCCTCCCACTTCAACCACATTGTGAGAGTCGCGGGCATCCAGTGGATGCAGATAGCAGGCTGTCGTTCAGTCTGGAGGTTAAAGGGGGAATCCTATGGTCAGCAGTGGACGTCTTCTGGCTGATGATGATGAATTTTCCTCTTTGTCACATCGTTTGTGAATAAAGTCATTAGGGGCAAGAGAAAGCGTTAGAACTTAGAAGTACGCAGGTAAATTTAAAGCGAAAGTTTGGTTTTAAAGGCTACCTTGGCACTTCATGACCGGATCTAATTGCTTTACTTTGTCAGTCTGCACCATGACAGTAATTACAATTAAGTATAATAGAAGTTACGTTGTAGTTTGAAATGAGCAAAATTATTTTCAACCCCTGACGCAAAAAGAGGGGTGTTTTAAATTAAACGTGTGTAAGTATATATATTCCTGTCTGTGACATCGTCAAAGATAATATAACACACAGAAAAAAAAAAAAAAATAGAACGGCTGTCAAGACATATTTGTAAGAAATTTGTTGTAGCCAGTTGCACCCATATAAACGAAACGTCAATCATTAGAAATCAGTTAGCAAATGTGACGCGGAGTTCGACACGTTGACATGAATAAGAATGTTCAATTAAGGTTCTGTCATAATGCCTGGCGACAGATTTTCCTTCTCATTTCCATTCTATTTACTTCTCTTTTCTGTGATATAACCACTTGATCGCGCATGAGTCAATTTGCTTGTTTTGCGGGAGTGGGGGAGGGGACGTATGGCGCTTGTGATTGGAGAACACAAAAGTCATTCATTCAATTCGCGCCTAGGATTGGTCCGCTCGAAAAAGATCCTGCTGAAAATTCAGTACCTTTTCATCACGGCGGGGTAAATGAGCTGTCATGTGGATATATCGTCATTGCGAATTACAAAATGAAATTATTATATTTTGGGTATCTGGATTTTCGGACATAAAACAATTAATTATCAATTTTAAAAACCACTTCATAATTTGCAATTCGCAGTTTTGATTTCAAATCCATACTATTTAAATGAACCGATTTTAATGATATTTCTATTGGTCAATCAGAAAATAAGTATATAACTACAAATAAAAAATCTATTTCTAAATGACGGAGTTCTGAGGTAACGAACATTAAAAATAACCAGTAGTAATTCTGCCTCGATGGCCCAGTTGGTAGTGAACCTACTTTCTGTGCTTGGAGGCGTGGGTTCGATTCCCACCTAGGGCAAACAATATGATGAACATTTGTGTTTGTTCTATGTCTGGGTGTTAATATCTATGAAAGTATGATAAAAAAATTATACATGTGATGTACGCATATCAGCCTCTGGCAGCTATATTACAAGCTTTGGGATCAGATGACCGTGTGTGCAAAAATATCCCAGATATTTAGTTATCACTAGTGCTGTTGCCCGCGACTTCGTACGCGTAGATTTTCATATAAACTTTCAGCCTTTTTTTCCTCCCTTAATCCGGCACTTGCGCAAATTAATATAGCCTGTACTTCAATCTAGTCATAGCTAAGCATATTTGTGAAAACCACATTTAAATCCGTCCAATGGTTTAGGAGATGTGCGTGGACAAACAAACAGACAAAAATTCTAAAAACGTGTTCTGCTGCTTATTTGCCCGGTTTTTTTTGTTATCTCGCAATTACAGATTTTTCATCTCTATTCTCTATTCGTTTTTATTATATTATATGTATAGATAGATTTAAGTAAATCAGAGTAAATTTCCTTCTCCAATATTATTCAGAGAACCATTGAAAAGTTGCCGATTTCTTTGCAATCGACTAAGTATGTACTTATTGTATTATTCATTCTCTCCATCCCATTCAATTCCTTTGAAATCATTATATATCCATCTCCCTTCTTCCAGAACATTTGTAGTGGTAGGACTCTTTTTCATTTTTTTCTTGAAGTGGTACTTCCCCAGGCGGACGCCTGGGGAAGTACCACACCTTTGCCAGTTATTCAACCGCCAAGCAGCAGTGTGCAAACGCTAATGTGTTCCGGATTGAAGGGCAATGTTTCCAGCGAAATTACAGGGCACACAGAGATTTGACATCTTATATCTCGAGGTGACGAGCACAGTGCATTGCCATCCAGGGTTTGAACGGTTGTAGTTCAAAATTCTGAGTGGCGTTGATCTGTTATGGGCAAGCCTGAAGAGCCATCAGGCGAGCAACTTCGCTCGTCTCGTCACTAAGTATCATAAAAAAAAAAAAACAATACAGACCTTCATTCCTCATAATATAACAACACCCTTTGTTTTAAATTAAAGTCTCGAATTCCTTCTTTTATTACGGCTCAGCTGTTCTGTATCCCGTTTCATTATTTAGTCTATAAATATACCTGGTTGTTAGTACGCATTGTTCTAACCCCCTACTTCCTTAAACTATTGTTGGAATTTGAGTTTTATGTCTGTCGTAAAGATTAAAACACTTGATCTGATAAGCATACGGGTCTGCACTTGGTCCTTCGAGGCTATGGGCTTGGTCCTTCGGGTTTTTAAGTCCAAACTTTAGTGAAGCAGACGACTCCGGCTGCGCCTACCACCAGGCTAGACCTACCTAGTAGGTAGCACGTCGCCACACCCAGTTACAAGGGAGAGGAGCAGTAATAGGACTACCTATCCTTTAGAACAGTGTTTTTCAAACTTTTTCACGACGCGACCTCCTTAGTATGAAAAAAAAATCGGGACCCCCTACCTTCCACATTTTATAATCTGTATTTTATTATACCTATTACAAAAATCAAAAACGCACAAACTTTATTTTATTTTTATAATTACTCAGTAATGAATTTTTCTTAGTTTTTTTTTTTAACTTTGTATTTTTTTCTTTTACCGAGGCTTCGCGACCCCTTCAACCCCCCCTATATAGAGGCATGGCGACCCCCCAGGAGGTCGCGACCCACAGTTTGAAAAACACTGCTTTAGAAGAACAGAAAAACGCACTTTCACAGACCACACGTTTAATTAATTTACAGTTTCTAGAAACACGAACACACGGAGACTTAAGAATCACAGTATGCACACGCGTAGCAAGTAACTCAAATGTCCAAACATCTGCGTTAAAACAAACTGGACAACTAGATTAGAATGAAGGAACGGACCCCTCAAAGGGTTGTTTGGCAGTGCAACGCCGGCTTCTTCGGGTTTTAAGGTAACTTATAATGCTGTCTTCAGATTTATTTTATTTATAAGCAACTGCGCGTACACTGAGGTCCGTGACTTTTGTAATACTTAACTACAATAAATTTACTTTAACTGTATACAATACTGGGAGAGGAAAGCTAGATATATATCTTAATCTAAGGTTAAAACAGTCGTGCTATTACTAATTTTTTTAAACTATCACGGTTGTTCACTACAGTTATATCATTATTTACGGGATCTGACGTGGTTATCACACATTTTATTTATATTACACGGGAATTACTCACGTAAGATTAGGCCGGAACTCCGACTATAGTTTCAACCGCATACGGCGGTTTTTATCCAGGTGAATGCGCGCGCGCGGCTGCGTCTTTGCACTACCAAATGGAAACTATAAACTATAACTATTTACTGGTTGAAACTATAGTCGGAGTTCCGGCCTAATCTTACGTGAGTAATTCCCGTGTAATATAAATAAAATATTTACGGGATATTTACCGTGGTAAGCTTGTAGAAGGAGCCCATGAAACCAGAAAGAATCTTGTCATAGGACGGGGATTCGAGATAGCAGCTGTTCCGGGAAGGGACATAGGTATCTGCTAAAAGATCATCAGCTGAAATCTCAATTACGAGGAAACCGTTGCATTGACTCAAATAAGAGCTACACCAGAGAAATTGCGACAGAAATCTACTGAGAAACGATTTCGTGCTATAACTCAGAAAAAATAAATAAATGGAAGCGTTATACCTACTGTTTCCCCTCTGGCATTTACATCCCCCCCCCCTTGCTCGTCCATTTGATCACAACATTTGCAGTTGTGTACGTTCAATATTGAAGTGTACGTTTGTAGAACTAGTAAGGATATGTCAGTGTGTGGAATACGTGATTACCTCGCCCGCTTCAGTTGTTGGCAGACTTTTTTCGGTACTAGCTCGAGTTTAAAGGCAGCTATCCAAACTATATATTATCAAAGTGCTATAAATCATATCATACTTCCTTCGTTAATTCGTCGAACCATGTCATTAAATACTACTTTGATACGCAAATGATATAAAAAATAACCAAATCCGGTTTTAATCTAGCAAATTACTTTGAACACGTTTACACTAGTTCCATACTAAATTGCTATGAGAAAGTCATTTAAAGTTCAATTCTACCGAAATTCTAAGGAACCGGTCTCTGAAATACCAGTCTAAATATCTACCTAGTTTTAGCATAAGGATCGAAACATAGTATGCTCTCAGTAAACTTGTTTCTGATACATATTTCCTTGCGACGGTACCTATTCCATTGATCTAGAAAGAGAGGTCCCCACACTTTTTTGACTCTTTTTAGGGTTACGTACCCAAAGGGTAAAACGGGACCCTATTACTAAGGCTTCGCTGTCCGTCTGTCTGTCTGTCTGTCCGTCTGTCACCAGGCTGTATCTCATGAGCCGTGATAGTAAGACAGTTGAAATTTTCAGAGATGGTATTTATGTTGCCACTATAAAAACAAATACAAAAAAACAGAATAAAATAAATATTTATGGGGGCTCCCATACAACAAACGTGATTTTTTTGCTCGTTTTTGCTCTATATTGATAACGGCAACAAGTCGACGCTTGAAATATTTACAGAATATTTAGTTATATATTCATTTTATAAATAAATAAATAAATTATAGATAATGGTACGGAACCTTTCGTGCGTGAGTCCGACTCGCACCTCGCCTGATGTTAAGCGATGATGCGGTCTACGATGGAACACGCTTGTCTAGAACTTCTAGGCAAGCGTGTCTATCTGTCTGTTTCTTCAGAAGGAATTAAATCATGCAAATCTGAAGCACACTCTCCGAAAAACATGCTAACGAATAGACGACCAGGGGGGGGGGGGGTGTACCTAAGAACTAAAAGGAAAACAGGGTATAACACTTTATAACAGACGTATCGAACTTGGCTGACGGACCGCCGTCTGACCAACGGGAGAGAAAGAGTGAGAATATAATTTCCCTCTCTTTTTCTCTCGTTGGTTGAGGTGGTTGACGTCAGCCAAGTTGACGTGTCTGTTACGGTATTTTTTTCTGAGGTTTCGAAAAATCACCCACAAATTTACCTCACACAGAAAACAATCTATGATTCTAGCACTCCTTACCTACGTGTTTCCTATAAAAAGAATTTCCGGCTGATTCACAGATGTTGGCGAAGTGCGAACTGCGAACCGATTGAATTTATCAATTGCGGGGCTAACAACCTCTGTTTTATGATCGTGATAAGATGCCCTGGGAATAAATTCGAGAACCGGGCCCAATGTAGTTTTACCAATAGAGGAGTCATAGTCATTACTTAGACCTGCCTGGAAGAGATCGCTTTAAGCGATAAGTCCGCAGTTAAAAGCATAGGTAATTACTGTAATTTATAATGTTATCCTTGTTTTTGTGGTTTTTAATAAAGAGTTATAGTATTGTATAATATAAAAAACTGACTTCATAAAAATGTCATAACTGGACCACGCGGACCACACAAGAAACACCAGCTTTCAAATAAAAAAAGAATCATCGAAATCGGTTCACCCAGTCGAAAGTTCTGAGGTAACAAACTTTTTTTTTAATACAGTCGAATTGTGAACCTCCTCCTTTTTGGAAGTCGGTTAAGTAGCACTAAAAACATGTCGATATTTTACTACAGCTACCTACACAGGACCCATAGGACTTTACAGCCATACAGCTTTTTTTCAGCAATCCTGTACATAAGTATTTCATTTCACATTTTAAACACACAACATGGCATTTTTGATTATTTTTAATTTTAACAGACTTCCAAAAAAGAGGAGGTTATCAATTAGACTGTTTTAAAAAGAAAATATGATTGTTAAGTACCTCAGAACTTTCTACTGTGTGAACCGATTTTGATGGGTTTTTTAAACCAAACATTTATAAAAAAACTATCGAATTGAGAACCTCCCTTCTTTATGGAAGTCGGTTAAAATACCTTTGTTATAAGGGGACTTATTTTTTAGCTTTAGTCTTTATTAAGTTTGTATTAACTATTTGTTAGTTAATCCGCCGTAACATTACATATTCTGTGAAAATTTCAACTGGCTATCCATTACGGTTCCAAGGATACAGCCGTTTGAAGGTAGGACGAAAAGACGGACAGACAGATAAGACAGCGTTGCCTCAGTAATCGGGTCTCGTTTTTACCCTTTGGGTACGGAACCCTAAAAAGTAACCATTGGACAAACAAGCTGACAGTGAAATATGAAAATGAAGAATTAAAATATATTTGGTGACTACAAACATTGTCGGTCATAATTTTTTACAAAAGTTTGTTTTTACAAAAATAATAGGTACTCCAGGATGAAGAGCCTTGTTACCCAAGCTAGGAATTACCTAACCTGTGTTATGGCGTAACAATACCCTCCGCCGGACAATATACAAATATAATCATGATTTGGACTGCCCCGGTGGCTCAGTTTGTAGTGAACCTACTTTCTGCGCTTGGGGGCGTGGGTTCGATTCCCACCTACGACAAACATTTGTGTGATGAACATTTGTGTCTGTTCTATGTCTGGGTGTTAATATCTATTAAAGTATGTATTTAAAAAAAAATATGTATATCAGTCTCTGGCAGCCATATTACAAGCTTTGCTTAGCTTGGGGTCAGATGACCATGTATGCAATAATGTCCCAGATATTTAATAACATGATATTATTAGACAAAAAACGAATTATATAATACTAGAATATTAGATTACTAAATGTGATGAGAAATAAGGAAAAAAATATGTTTTTTGACAGTGACGAAAGTACAATGAACAATCAGTATGCAACTGATATTATCGGATGGGAAACTCCACCTCATTCCGAAGGGCTTAACGGGAATGTAACTGGTAACAGTACACACGTGTCAAACCATTTGCAGATGTACTGTCGTTAAAGAAACGCACCGTGTCGAATGTGCAATAACTGCAATGAGTAATTAAAAAAGCCGACTTCAAAATTACTTACTTAGTAAAAAAAAAATGTTTTACTAGGTAAGTACTTAGTAAATACGCAATTTCTTTTACTTAGATGACCTTCCATTAGTTGATCGCATTTTTCACCCCATTCGAACGCGCGGCGTAGTAGGTAGTACCTACCTAGGTAGGTCCTGCCCTCAGAACTGCTTTCTGTATTCTGAGATCCTGCCTACCTCGGTAGAAGGTAGGTACTACCTACCTACCTTTACGCTTGACGTACGAAAATTCTGTTATGTAGGTACCTAGATGTAGTTTAGCTAACTGGTCTAGTAACTAGGTAGTAGGTTAGGTAGGTATCTACTATAATTTTTTCTTTTGACGGCTTTATTCTGACAGAAAAAATCTCGAAAACCATTAACGTAGGCAAGTAGGTACCTTACCTACGAAGCTGAGTAGATTTGGCAGGTAGATTCCAAGAAAATATTTTGCGAAAGGGCCGATTTATAAGGGATGGAAATGTAACCTCCATTATAAAGTTTATATAAAAGTTCTGTATTTTTTTGTTTGGGACATTTATTAAAATGTAGTAACATACCTATGTCATAAAAAAATATATAAATAAAAACTGATACTTGTATTCAGGTTAATGGTTCAATTAAAATAAATAAATAATGTTGCAAGATTTTTCCCCAAAAAGATTTGAAAGTTTATAGGTAGGTAGGTACCTACATGAAAATCTTCGCGAACGAAGTCGCAGGCAACAACTAATAATAAATTGAAGGACACAATAAGCAAATTTTCAAAATGTTCAACATCTAGAAGAAAATGGAACGTCGGTTTGCTGTTACATTAGTTGCCACAGAATAAACAATTAGTTACTTCAAGCCAAACCACAGTTCAGAGAACATAACATTTAAAAAAAACCGGTAAGTAAGATTTTAGACATTACATGCCCTTTATTAGGCAGTTATTCTGCCCTAAAACAATAAAAAAATAACAACCAGTTTTCTTTGTACTATTTTCACTTACAAAGAAAACTTTCACGGTCACGACACTTATGTAGCCTACGTACGTTAGTAATAATAATAAAACACCGTATCTTTATAACGAGAGTCTATGTCGTGTCATGGGAAAGTCGCATGGTCGAGGGTTATTTGAAATTATTTGTACTAAATCCATGCAATGCTGGCTGGAAATAGCGGGTGAAATAAAACCTGCGTTTGTGGATGGGCTGGTAGGTACCTACGTACTGGCATGCAAGAAAAAAAGTGAGTAGTGACCTTGAACTTAACGGCGAATGTGTTCCATCTTTGAATTGATACAGGAGCAGAAATTTGTTCTAATTATAAAAAAGTTGAGCTGGCAAAATAAAAACCAAAACTTAAAATATTGAAAAAAGTACCTATTCTGTGCCTAAAGTTGATATCGCATAGTAATCTCAACAAATCATTACGTAGGTATTTTTATGTTACGCTTCGGTTCGTTCGAAAGTGAAACCGGCTGCAGCATGGCTGCAGTAGGTAGATACATTTTGTACAAAATCACGAAAACAACGAAAGCGAGGCACTTCTAATCAAGATAATTATTATGAAGGTTGAATTGTGATTTATTTTTGATGCAGGCTCGCATGTACAAAGCAAACATCTAGATAGGGCTGTTTAAGTGATGATAGTGATGCTAGGCCTGTGCTAGGCACACTTTTATCAGGTTTTTAGTTTTTAGTGTAAACAGTAATCTCAGAGCTCTTCACTATCGTGCAGGTACGATAACGTGACCCGATTACCGCAAAAACACAGATTTTTGCGTAATGTATAATGCGAAATATGTAGGTAGGTACCTATTAAATTTCAACGTACAAAAGCCTTGGTGAAACGTACCTGCTATCCTCAAAACAGCACGGTCCGCCGGGTCCAACTGTAGAATGGACAAAGGTTTGTCCTTCGCCCATTCTTTCAAGCTGAAGTCGTTCTCAAACTCCATTTTTCTGTCATCCAAAACACAAAGTTTCGCTCGAACTCTCGCACATAATTGAATCGATTCACACGCACAACACTAGCCTCGAATACTGCACAACACGTACATAATATCAAAAATATTACACACGATTAAAAAGTAAACAAAACTTAACGTAGGTACATTGTTTAATGAAAATCGATAAATGCTCGGATGGCGAGTGCGTATCCAATATTGTCAGGTATACAAAGTTATTACACTGTTGTTTGAACGCAAAAACAATTAAAACTTAGCTATTACCCAAACAAATGAAAAATCAACAGTAAGGAACTGCAACTGATGAGGACGGAGTGTTATCAAACTGTTTTTGTAGGTTATCAACGGCAATGTTTGTCATACACCGAACCGGCGGGCAGACATGATGCGACTGTTTAGTACAAAAATGAACCGCAGTAAATGTCGTTGTTATCGCTCAGCTGTTCTCGCGCATGAGCACGCCGGTTATTACACTCATTATTTTAAAATACACCGCGTACATAAAGCTGCTAAGCAACAGCAACATTATTTTATTCAGTCGGGTTATATATCTTTTGACGACCAGTATTGCCATCTACTTACAATAAGTAGCATTAAAACTTTCAAAATAATTACAATAGGTGGCAGTAGCGTGGCCAGTGGTAGTTATGTTTACACACGTATTTTTCAAATTACTGCTAAATAAAAAAAACACTCAGAAAAATAAATCAATGGAAACTTCATACCTATAGCTACACCTACAGAATCAAATAAAAAATCATTCATTGTAAAAAAATTAAATTTTAATTTTTTTTACAGTTTCGTTGTTTTTACAGTTCCCCTTTAGCAGGTAAGGAAGTACTAAGGGTGGGTGTAGGTGCTAACAATAAGTATCTAGTAGTAAAAGTTGAAAAAGTACTCAAGTATCGAAAAATACCGACCAGAAGGCCAAACTTTACAACCAATGTGTCCTGCCCACGATGATTTATGGTGCCGAAACATGGACGCTAACCAAAGAGTCCGTGCACAGAACTTTATTCGCGCAAAGTTCAATGGAGCATGCCATGTTAGTAAAAAAAACCAAACTCCCCTGCCTACGGCCGTGATTGGGTCATAGTGGTGAATTGGAAATCGGAACTTCAGTGGGTGAGTCAGATTTTCACATGGCCGGTTAATTTTTTCTATAAATCCTTGAACTTTTAATAATTTTTCTACCAAATAAAGATCTTTTTCGTACAATGGTATCATATGTTGCCATGACAACAGATCTGTCAAAAACTCTGCACTGCCAAACAAAACAATGTTTGGCTCTTTGAGCATTTCCTTTCAAATTCAAGGATATATTGAAAAGAAATATATAATAATCAGTAGTAATACGTTTCCTTTCTTTAGTAAAACAGTACTGTGGTGATTGTGGCTGAGTGTTTGAATGTTTACATATTACATTAAATACTTACAGTCCTACATGATAAGTCGGCAAAAAAATAATGATTAATTTTGCGTAAACAACATTAGAATAACTTTATATCACATCTATAAACTATTCTAAACTAAAATTTAACCTATTTGTGCGCTATTTTCTTGTGTTCGAAGCTGTAAAACAGAAGGATATGGCTTTGATTATGTACATGTACATAATCAAAGGGATATGGATATGGTCGATGCCTCCTGGAATTGTTTTGTCGATAAATGTTGCCGAAAAATCATGATGGGTGAATTATGTACTAAAATGAACTAGTGACCTAGTTAGCTTAATTTCCCTTTGTTTTGTGGCCCAATAAACATTAATTTCGTTCGGGGCGTTCACGAAACGTAAACCTACGACGGACGTCTTGTAATTTAGAACATCGCTATACAAAGACTTCGTATTTAGGCTTTTAGTTATGAGTTTTTTTGTGAAATGAGTTATTTTATTTGTAGCAACATGATTATGGAAGTTTGCGATGGATAAATCACCTAAGGTACCTTATTTTTTTTTAAACAAAGGCTGTTCTAAAGAGTATTAAAACAAAAACTATTTTAGTAAAATATCATGTATATTTTTTTCCTTACAGGCACCATATGGAAGAATAACAAAGAAATGCATTCAAAGTCCACAAAAACTTACACTAACTGGTAATTTTTCAAGTGAGCATAAGCTGTTTGATCTCTCCCTGCCTCTGCGAAGAGCTAGCATGCGGCAGAATATTCTAGAAACAGTGATGAAGCGAACAGAATCAGTTATGGAGGAGGAGAGAGACGATAATCCAAAGTATGAGGATCCTAGGGATGTTATTGGTTGGTATTTTGCTAAATTTTTTTTAAACACTGTTTTAATCTATCACTTGGTTGTTCACTAAAGTTAAATGATTATTTACGGGATATTTACCGTGGTAAGGTTGTGGAAGGAGCTCCCGATATTTCGGCGCAGTTACATGCACCATGTTCACGGGAAGACTGAAGAATGCGGGTGGTTGGTGAAAAAGTTCAAAGTTAGGTACAGCCAAAACGATCTACCCTCTTTCTTAGTCTTTTGCTACGGTTATCACTGGAACTCGAACTCGAACCTAAGTCTCGACAAAACACACTCACTGTATCACTGCATATAGTATTTTGAACACATTTTGAACGCGGACTTTTATTTTTAAGGCAACCTAATACTGGATTCCACGCACTAGCGAGTTGAAAACCATCACCTCGATTGAAATTCTGGCATTTCGAGATTTCAATAGTTTCCTTTACCAGCCTTGGTATGTAGTGACGCTCGGTGGACAGGATTTCGGGATTATGAAATTCAATCCAGTGGTTAGGACCCGCGTCCAGCAGATGCTCAGCTATGGCAGATTTATGTCTCTCATTATTTTTGACTGCCTTAATGTGTTCATTGATGCGGCATGAGACAGTTCGCTTCGTTTGTCCTATGTACGAACTTCCGCAGCTGCAGTTGATTTTGTACACCCCGGGATGCTGAAATGGAATCTTGTCCTTGGGGGAACGCAGACATTGCGCAATTCTCTTATAAGGAGTAAATATGGTCTTTATAGCATATTTGTCAAGTATACGACCTATTTTATCTGTGACTCCTTTTAAATATGGCAAAAAAGTCGGCTGTCGTTCCACTTTTGGTTTCATCTGTTTCTTTTTCGGTTTGTCTTACCGATCTGAGCCTTGTAACCGTTCCTGCGTAGTACGAGTTGTACGTGGGATAGTTCCTCGTCAAGATGTTCAGCATCACACAGATCATAGGCCCGATTTGTTAGTGAACTGACCACCGAATTAAGATGCCGGGGATGATGGTGAGAGGTAGCATGCAAGTAAAGGTCTGTGTGCGTCGGTTTTCTATATACTGTGTGGCTCAGAGACCCATCTTCTCTCGCTGTTATTCGAACATCCAGGAACGGCAACACTCGATCTTTCTCAACTTCTGCTGTAAACCGCATAGCATGATGAACACTGTTTAAATGTTCCAGGCATTTGCTAACTTCTGTTTCACCGCCCTTAAGTATGCAGAAGACATCATCTACGTATCTCTTCCAGCACTTGATTTCTACGGGACAGGTGGAGATAGCCCGTTCTTCGAAATGTTCCATCCACAGATTAGCAACTACGGGGGCCACTGGACTACCCATTGCTACTCCATCTATCTGCAGGTAAAACTGGCCTTTGTATAAGAAGTAACTGGTGGCTTTTTCACCAACCACCCGCATTCTTCAGTCTTCCCGTGAACATGGTGCATGTAACTGCGCCGAAATATCGGGAGCTCCTTCCACAACCTTACCATGGTAAATATCCCGTAAATAATCATTTAACTTTTTTTTTTTTTAAACCTAATGACATTTGTATTTGAAATTTAACGCCTTTGAAATGAACACCATCTCAGCTTCACATCATCAGCCAATTTAACGTCCATCACAGCTTGTTCGTCAAATAACTAGTAGGACAACCTTTTTGGGGACCGAGTCACCCTCGTCCATGGGAAGGCACTCGTAAATTCAAAAACCCCATGTGGACATGTGGTCCCAGGGTGGTGCTAATCTGGTGACAAATATGGTAGGCCAGTGACCGCCCTGGACACAGGCATGCTGCCAAGCGGCCAACGGCAAACCCGGGAATGCAATCTCGACTACCTATTGTTAAATTCAGATAACTAAAAACTCTAAAAAGCAATGAAAAATGCTTGGTTGTGAACTTGTGATTATGAAGTTAATTAAGATAAAATATTATTTGAAAGAAAAAACTTTATTGTTACACAGCCGGACCGGTATACACCGGATTGGTAAACAGCCATACTGGTACACACACAAAGTATAGAAGCTATGCCATTTATTGTTTTCTTTTATACAAAGCGGTAACAATCGCGTATAGACACCTGCAATACTATAATGTGATGGAGAAGACGGCAATGGAGAGAGATATGCTCGGAGTTTCTTTGCGCGATAGAATCCGGGACGTGGATATTCGACAAAGAGCCAGAGTCATCGACCTAGCTAGTAAAATTTGCAAGTTGAAGTGGCAATGGGTAGGCCACATCACTCAAAGAACCGATAACCGATCGGGAAGAAAGGTTCTTGAGTGGAGATCACGAACCGGAAGACGCAGCATAGGTAGGCCTCCCACTAGATGGACCTATGACATCGTGAGAGTTGCGGGCATCCAGTGGATGCAAATGGCAGGTTGTCGTTCAGTGTGGGGGTTAAAGGGGGGAGGCCGTCTTATGACTGATGATGATGACCTACAATACTGGCAGTGTTATCGATGCCTTGCCAGCTCGGAGAAGTTGTTTATAATTTATGCTTTGTGCATTTTTTAACTTGTTCCAGAGAAGCCCTCCAAGCCACCTCGCAAGCGGAACATCCAAGCCATCGCGGTAACCTCCCCGCGCCCCAGTAAAGAACACAAGTCATTACTTAAAGAACAAAAGAGGAAGCTGACTAAAAAGTACGAGAGCCTTATAACGACACTTATGGATCGATGCGAGGAGAATATTGTTATGGTAGGTTTTTTACCTTTGACATAAAAAGAGAGTTATTTAAAATTGTTTCATATGCAGCTCTACGGACTCTGTAGTCCGTGCCCTTTGTCAACTAGTTTAACGTAAAACTAATCTACACTATCCCACTAATATTATAAATATGGAAGTTTGGATGGATGGATGAATGGATGTTCGTTACTCAATCACGCCAGAACGGCTGAACGGATCTGGATGTAATTTGGCACAGAGATAGATTATAGTCTGGAACTATAAATAATTTTATTTTCAGATATCAGAAAAAGACTCACTCATATCCAAACTGAAAGAGAAGCTAAAAACAGTGTTGGACTACAACAAACTTTTCTCCGAAGAGAATGATCAACTCAGGTCCCAGTATGAAACCCTGGCCAAGTATGTGGAGGACTGCAAGACTGTTATCAGAGAAGAGAGGGAAAGGAACAGAGAACTGGAGGTGAGAAGGAAGGAGCTAGAAGAGAGGGTCAGCAAGTTTGAGGTGCCTGATAGAGGTAAGTAGAATTCTGTATATAGGTGTATGATGATGACATATGGTACTGAGACATGGTCCTTAACTGATGGTCTTTTAGAAAAACTCAGAGTTACACAACGGGCAATGCAGAGAGCTATGCTCGGAGTTTCTTTGCGTGATAGAATCCGAAACGTGGATATTCGTCAAAGAACCAGTCCTCGACATAGCTATTAAAATTTGCAAGTTGAAGTGGCAATGGGCAGACCACATCCCTCGAAGAACCGATAACCAATGGGGAAGAAAGATCCTTGACTGGAGACCACGAACCGGAAGACGCAGAGTAGGTAGGCCTCCCACTAGATGGACCGACGACATTGTAAGAGTCGCGGGCATCCAGTTGATACAGATGGCAGGATGTTTCAGCGTGGTGGTTAAAGGGGGAGGCCTATGTTCAGCAGTGGACGTCTGGCTGATGATGGTGATGATACAAGCAGGGCAAGTTAAATATAATTATCAGTATAAAAAACCGATTTCATAAAAATGTCAGAACTGGATCAAATTTAAATGGGACCACACGGGAAGCACCAGCTTTCAAATAAAAAAGAAACATTAAAGTCGGTTCACCCAGTCGAAAGTTCTGAGGTAAAAAACTTTAAAAAAAAATACAGTTGAATTGCGAACCTCCTCCTTTTTGGAAGTCGATTAATAAAAGCAAAGCTTGCAGGATCTTAGTTAATATATTATAAAACTAGCTGTACCCGCGAATTCGTCCGCGATTTCTTCAGAAAAAATTGTCTATGTCCGTCCTCATGATACATACTATTACCTCCCAAAAATATATCGAGATCGGTTTAGCTGTGATTATGTAGCAAACAGACATAATTATAGTATAATAAGAGTTACTTTCGCATTTATAATATTAGTGATATTAGTGTGATTGATAAAAAGTCTGTGATCTATATGTATTCCAGACTACGAACCTCCTTCCGCTATCCCTTTAGTGGAAGTTTGCATGAGCTGCAACAGCCGGCAGATAGTCCTGAACCAGGCTCGGGACCACTGCTCGCGGCTGCAGAAGGATATGCAAGCTATGAAGGATGTGCTGTACCGGTCAGTATTGCTATAGAGCTGCTCAGATCTAGAGGGGAGCAATCACTTGCCCCGGGCGGCAACTTAAGGGGGCGCAAAGTTCCACTTTTTTACCGACTTCCAAAAAGAAGGTTATCAATACGCCTGTTTAAAAAAAAAAGTTTGTTACCTCAGAACTATTGACTGGATGAACCTATTTTGATGATTATTTTTTTATTTGCAAGCTGGTGCTTCCCGTGTGGTCCCATTTCAATTTGGTCCAGTTCTGATATTTTTATGAAGTCTGTTTTTTATATTGATAATTATTTTATAGCCATATTACAAGCTTTGCTTAGTTTGGGGTCAGATGACCATGTGTGCAATAATATCCCAGATATTTTTTTTATCATTAATCTCAAATGCTAGAGGTGAGGGGCGCCAATGTCAAGTTTTTGTCCCTGCTTGGAAAAATCGTAGATACAGAGCTGCTATAGAGTTACTCAGAGTTAATAAAAATAGCCAGATGGATTATGAAAAGCACAGTGTTTACCTCGGGGTTAAATACTAGGACTAAATAAGTTACTTTCACCCCTAGGTTAACAATGTACTATTGTAAAACGGGGCTGGCATAATCGCAGAGTTGACTAAAGCTCGAAACAAAAACTAGATTTTAAAAAAAACTTTAAATAATATAAATACTTGTTTTGGAAGAGAAATTTGGGAACTATTTCCTATTTTCGTCCCTCGCATCACTAGCCCGGCTAGCTCAGTCGGTAGAGCATGAGACTCTTAATCTCAGGGTCGTGGGTTCGAGCCCCACGTTGGGCGAATCATTTTGCCTATATACAATATCTTTTTTTTTTTAATTTTTCAACTGCATTTTTGAAGTGGCTGTACGAAAAGTTATAATGTGATTATTATTTACGGGATATTTACCGTGGTAAGGTTGCGAATGATGCTTCTGAGCTGTCTTCGCGTGAACATGGTGCATGTAACTGCGCCGAAATATCAGGAGCTCCTTCCACAACCTTATCACGGTAAATATCCCGTAAATAATCATATAACTGTATTGAACACCCGTGATAGATTAAAACAGTGTTTTTGAGTGTACGTTTTTTTCTTCAGGTTAAACGTCCAATTGTCCCGCTACCAAGAAAAGCTTCGTAGTAACATACAGAACATAGCGGACGGTAAAGGCGACTGTGTGTACAAGCCTGAAGGTTTAGATTCGCTTATCACTGCCAGTTTGGGGTACAAGACTGGTAAGAATGTATTTATCGAACACATTTTCGAGATAAAAAGCTACTCTGTAAATTACTCCTATACCATTCATTCGCCAACAGTGTCGAGTCACCGACATAGCTATTAAAATTTGCAAACTGAAGTGGCAATTGGCAGAAAAGAGAAGTTAATAGAACTGAAATGGAGGAAACTCTGTCGTGACAGATATGTAACTGAACATTCTTATTTATGTCAACGCGTCGAACTATGAAATATGGGTGCAAGTGGCTACAACAAATTTCTTACAAAAATGAAATTTATTAAACTGCGAGAATTATTAAGATACAAAAAACAGTTACCTTTGAATTAATATTTGAAAAATTCTTATAATTAGTTTTTTTTTATACAGAAACTACCACAGACTATGTACATTCCAAAACTGGGATAGAAGAGCAACCCGCTGCGAGGCTGGTCGATCTCTCTGGCTTGCTTAGTGCTCAAGCTTTAGGTAAATACAAATAATATAATTATTTACTTAAAAACATTAATTGTAAATATTTCGAATATCTTATCTAATTAACAAAACCGGTCAAGTGCGAGTCGGGCTCGCGCACTTCGGGTTACGTACCACCACGTTGCTTAACTTGGTAATGAATAGAAATGTGTCACCGACTTGCACTTGGCCATTTTTTATGATGAAAGCTAATCTATACATTATGAGCTTTACTTAAAAACGTTACTCAAGTTGACATACGCTTAAATATGCTCCGTCTATTTCGCGTGTGACGATTGCCGTCAGCGAGAAGTTGAGAGAGCATTTTAAAACATAGATCAACTTGAGTAACGTTATTAATTAAGCCCTTGAGGTAATCAAACCTTTTAATCATAGTGTTTTGGAATAAAAGCTGTTATTTGTACGAGCGACTTACAAAAAATAAATAAATAGAAGCGTTATACCTACTGTTTCCCCTCTGGCATTTACACCCCCCCCCCCCCCTCGATCGTCCATTTGATCACATCATTTGCAGTTGTGTGCGCTCATGAAGTTAGCGTTTGTAGAACTAGTAAGAATATTTCAATGTGTACAATACGTGTTTACCTCGCCCCCTTCAGTTTTTGGAAGAATTTTTCGGTACTAGCTCGAGTTTAAAGGCAGATCCAAACTATTATATTATCAAAGACGAGCGATGTCTAATTTCCTAGCCCGGTAGAACAATGATGGCTGATGCGGATCGGCCTGCCTACTCTACTATTACTACTCTGATGCTTGACGATTTGACATATACAGTGTAAACTCTTTATAACGAAAATCAAGGGACTGAGCATTTTTTGTCGCTATAGAGAGTTATCGTTATATGGAGTGAACAAAAAAACAACCAAATTAACAAGATTTTATAATATGTACTGATAATACGATAGGTACCCAGTATGCTTGGTCGAATACCATCACTTCCGAGAAAACAATGCGTCATACTGCACGTGTTCAAGGCAATTAAGGATAACAAAAGCTAGACCGACCTTGGATGTTCCGGAGCTTCAAAATTCTTTTGTTACCTGATAACATAACATAAACAATAATACCGAGAATAAATATGTACTGTCTAAAAATATGAACACATTTCTTCGTAATAGAGAATGGCGTATCGCTATAAAGAGTGTTTCAATATGTGGGTTTTAACGCAAACCAACCAAGTTGGGCTCACTTCAACGTTACAGGGAGTTTATTGTTGTAAAGGATAACGTTATAAAGAGTTTACACTGTATGTATAAAAAAAAACTGGGGCATTATTGCACACACGGTCATCTGACCCCAAACTAAGCAAAGCTTGTAATTGGCAGCCAGAGACTGATATACATACATATATAATTTTAAATAAATACTTAAATAGATATTAACACCCAGACATAGAACAAACACAAATATTCATCACACAAATGTTTGTCCTAGATGGGAATCGAACCCACGCCCCCAAGCGCAGAAAGTAGGTTCACTACCAACTTAGCCACCGGGGCCGTCATTACATTGATTGATAAGAACGATAAACTTAATAACTTTTATAGTAAAATTATTTTTTATCTATTTCAGCGCCTCTATTCGATGCGTATCAAGAAAACCTCCAAGAAAAAGACTCGCTCATACTCGACTACGAAAAACAATTCGAAAATATCAACAAAAAGACGAAACAAATCGTCACAGACAATAAAACTTTAACAGATAAAGTAAACTCTTTGGAAGACGAGCTGGGGAGAGTGAGACAGAGTTATAAGAAGATGACGGTCGAGAAAGAGACGACTGATATAGAAAAAGTGACGTTGGTTGAAAGAGCAGAAAGGGCAGAGTCCAAATTGAAAGAGGTCTACGAATTGTATGAGGACAAAAGTAACTAAGTTTAACTAAAATAATTATGTGACGTAACAAACATTAAAAAAATACTATCAAAATCGGTTTACCCAGTCAAAAGTTCTGAGGTAACAAACATAAAAAAAATATCAATATAAAAAACCGACTTCATAAAAATGTCAGAACTGGACCAAATTGAAATGGAGCCACACGGGAAGCACCAGCTTTCAAATTAAAAAAAGGATCATCAAAATCGTTTTGTAATGTCACTGTATTAATTTAAATTGTGAACATCAACACGAGTTCATTGACTTGAATTAAATATTATATTATTATTATTATAAAATCGGTTCACCCTGTCAAAAGTTCTGAAATAACAAACATAAAAAAATTAAAATTAAAATTGAATTGGTAACCTCCTCTTTTTTGCAAATTTTTCAGTACCTCTTCTGTATGTCGTGTTCATACTATGGTTGCCTGGAAGGGACCGCTTTTATAAGGCCACCAATTGTTTCACTAGTTTTAAGTTGTTTTTGTCTTAAGTGTGTAATTTATGATGTGAAAATAAAGAGTTTTCTATCTATCCATCTGACTGATTAAGATTTCAAGTGGTAACATATATTTTTTTATATTCAAGCAGAATTTTATTATGCACAACTTAAAAAAAATAACAATAATAATAACCGCCTGAAAGTTCATCCACATATTATAGATCGGTGGAAATCGTACAATGTGCGTTTTAAGCGTTCCTTTTTGCCTTACACCTGCAATTTTTGGAATGAGCCCTCCTGCGGCATTTTCAAGTAGCTTCAATATGGGGTTCTTCAAAAGAGCTGTTAATAGAGTCTTTAAGGGTCGGCAACGTATCTGTGATGCCCCTGGTGTTGCAGGTATCCATAGGCGACGGTGAACGCTTACCATCAGGCGGCCCGTCTGCTTGTTTGCCACCAATGGCATAAAAAAAAACAATATTTAAATAATTTTTCAGTGGCAGCTATGATGCGTGACTACGAAACAGTCCACAGAGAATACTTCAGTGTTAAAAACGCGTTAGAAGCGTCCGAGGGCAAAATGGCTCAACTGGACATGTTCCGAGCCAGGACTGTGCCGGCAGACTTGCACGAACGGAGACTGGACCATTGTAAAAGGTACTTTATCTTTTTCAAACACATTACATTTTTCGCTTTCTTACAAATACACGTGGATAATAAATATGCACTGAAAATGGGTAAATTGGCTCGATTAGACATGTTCGAGCCAGGAACGTACTGATTGACTTGCATGTACCTGTACTGTACTTTTCCCCAAGCTCAGGGGGCCCTTGGGCCCTGATCCGCAAACCGTTCGTATCCGCAAAATATTTGCCCTTCATACACATAGGTACATGTAGTAATTAGCTTTGAGCACAATAAAGAGCTGATGATAAAGTAGCTTTGTACCTTTAAATTATTTATATTTTTACTTGATAAATCCTAATCCAGTTTAGGTAGGGCCCCATTTTTTTGCACCAGGGTCTTTGGTTAGCTAGCTACGCCACTCACAGACACATTAACTCTTTCTCGTTTTCTCACAAAGACAAATAGATTATAAAAATACACTAGAAGTGTCAAAGGACAAGATGGGTCAACTAGACCTGTTCCGAGCTAGAATAGTGCCGACTCGCTTACATGAGCGAAGACTTGGTAACTGTAAAAGTAATTTAGGGTAAGTTATTTTTACAGTTATTACTCTATCTCTCTGTCACTTACTCGCACATTAAATTTGTCTTTCTCAATCTCACATAGACAAATCTATATATATATATAAAAAAGAACCCCTGTTTCTGCTGGTCACGCTATAACTCGAGAGTGGCTGGACCGATTTGGCTGATTTTGATCTTGAAATATTTGTGGAAGTTCAGGAAAATTATAAACGTAAAGGGCTGGACCAATTTGGATGAAATTTTGTGTTCCTGGAGCGGGTCATAGTAGCGAGGCCGAAAGCCGAGCTCTACGCGTACGAAGTAGCAGGTATCAGCTAGAAGATTATAAAAAAAATACGGAACTGGACGAGGGCAAGATGGCTCAACTACACTTAATATGAGCTAGGACGGTGCTAGTTGACTCACATGAGTGGAGGCTCGTTCTCTGTTAACAGTCCTATATCTCTCTCTCTCTCTTGCACACACACTCATCTATTAAATATCTATTTCTCCCTATCACAATCTCACATTTATTATATTAACGAAAAACGGGACATTCCGTCGGTCATCGTTGACGACGACGGGGCGGGGAGAGGGGGTCAAATGGGGCAAAAATATTGATAATCGGGACACACACACACACACACATCATCAGCCAATTAACGTCCACTGTTGGACAAGGCCTCCCTCATAGAGAGGGGTGTTGCCATAAACCCCACGCTTGGCAGGCGACATAATTGCATATTGCTTGGCTTGCATAATCGGGACGCGGGACTCAAATCATCAAAATTGGAACTGAAATTGGACAGGTGGCAGCCAGTAGAAGTATTTCAGATGATGGCAAGATGGCTGAACTAGACAACAATGTTCCGAACCAGGACTTTGCATGAACAGAGATTGAATCTCTTAAAATAAATCATTATTTAAATGTTAGTTTATGCAATGTATGTCTCTGTCTCTGATTGTCGTTCTGTATGTGTGGTTTTGTATGAAGTTGTTATAGTAGTAGTTGTTGTCATTCGATTTGTACCTATAATTATTATATGTATTTATACGCGAATTACGGGTTCACACCCGTAATGATTATAAAAAGATTTTATTAAATTAAAATTACATTTAAATTTACATCTAAATTTATCTAGTACTAGCTGTCCGCCCCGGCTTCGCACGAGTGTAAGCTCGGCCTTCGGCCTCGCTACAAAATATAATATAGCCTGTCACCCGGGGATAGTGTAGCTTCCCAACAGTGAAAGAATTTTTCAAATCGGTTCAGTAGTTTCGGAGCCTATTCATTACAAACATACAAACATACAAAAATAGGTACAAATCTTTCCTCTTTATAATATTAGTGTAGATCTACTTCGAGGTCGGAAGTTAGAATGTCCTCTCTTCCACTCGGTGTTCTTTTGGGGTCACGCTGCGTCGGCGATTCCGTGTTGATAGTCCCTGGTCCAACTGGACTGCTGCGACGTCAGCGATCTTCCTCGTGGAGCGCTACATAATTCGCGCATGCACAGGTGTCGTGCGTAACGTCACTTGCCGGGCCCAACAGAATACCAGCGCTGGTTGTGTACAACCAGCAACATGCTGAGTTGGGGTCGGATTTAGAGATAATGTATATCTACTTATATTTCTAATAATTTTGAGAGTTTAAACTTCATTATCGCATAATAAAAAAATTCTGTATTTCTGTATAAAAGGTACGGTAATTTTCTACTTCACCCACAGATTATTAGAAGAGCTAAGACATCAGTACGCCATGGAAACTGAGAAGAAAACCGAGCATTCGACCAAACTGCAGGAACAGTTGAAGATGACTGACGAAAAATACGATAAACTGTGTAAGGAACACGAACTTATGAAGAAGGAATTGGAAGCTGCCTTGAAAAACGTTAGGTTGGTACTGACCATTATGCACTGTAAAACGAAGCTGTGTTTCTTTGCGCGATAGAATCCGAAACGTGGATATTCGACAAATAACCAGAGTCAGCGACATAGCTATTAAAATTTGCAAATTGAAGTGGTAATGGGCAGACCACATCGCTCGAAGAACTGATAACCGATGGGGAAGAAAGGTTCTTGAGGGGAGACTACGAACCGGAAGACGCAACGTAGGTAGGCCTCCCACTAGATGAACCGATGACATTGTGAGAGTCGCGGGCATCCAGTGGATGCAGATGGCAGGATGTCGTTCAGTGTGGAGGTTAAAGGGGGAGGCGTATGTTCAGCAGTGGACGTCTTATGGCTGATGATGACTGCAAAACGCCGCAAAAATGCCGCAGGAAAACGCTGTATGCAGGCCGCTTCCAACCGGCCCTTTTGGAAATCGATGGGGAAGGCCTATGTCCAGCAGTGGACGTCCTGTGGCTGAAATGATGAAGATGATGCATATGCACCAGGCCAGCTTGTAGGATTAGGGTCCATCCTCTCTGACAGAAGGCCTGAGTCCCAGCATTGGGAACATGATAGACTAATAAGGGGTCAGCCATAAATTTCGTCAAACGTTAATGGGGGGGGGGAGGGTATCACCGGAATGTGACATAGTGTGTGATACGGGGCAGGGGGATCAAAAGCTTTGTGACGTCACATGTTCACACGCGAAATTTATATGTCAATAAGAACTTTAAAAATTTATATTTATTAATAATTTAGCACTAGCGCTATGAGATTATCATTCATTAGACTCTAAAATTCAAAAAAATATAAAACACTGTTTTCTTTAGATTATTTTCAAATACATGCATCAATTTGAAAAATGTGTGACGTCACATCAGGGGGTTCTGAAAACGTGACAACCTGTGACAAGGACGGGGGGAAGGGTTAAAAAGTCCTAAAATTCGTGTGACGTAATTTTAGGATGGTCATAATGATGATGACAATAATTTTCCCGGCAGGTTATACCGTAAAGCAGCAGTTATATTCCGTCAGCGCTTGAAAGCGGCCACGGCTCGGGCTAGTCGCGTGCGCAGTAGTGCTCGTCGCGCGCGCAACGAACCTCTCAAACAAGCGCTGCATGCGCTGGACAAGATCAAACATGAAATAAAGGTAGATCGAGCTTTGTTATTCTCGCTTCAAATACACATTTTATAAAAACAGTGTCACTTGGCAATATGATACTGGACAGGTGTTAGTTTTGTTAATATTAATTATCAATATAAAAATCCGATTTCATAAAAATGACAGAATTGGACCAAATTGGGACCACACGGGAAGCAACAGCTTTCAAATAAAAAAAATATCATCAAAATCGGTTCACCCAGTCGAAAGTTCTGAGGTAACAAACATAAAAAAAAACAGTCGAATTGAGCACCTCTTCCTTTTTGGAAGTCGGTTAAAAATAACAGGCATAGTGAAATAAATAAATATCTAGGATATTATTGCTCACATGGTCATCTGACCCCAAACTAAGCAAAGCTTGTAATATGGCTGCCAGAGACTGATATACATACATATATATTTTTAAATACATACCTAAATAGATATTAACACCCAGACATAGAACAAACACAAATGTTCATCACACAAATGTTTGTCCTAGATGGGAATCGAACCCACACCCCCAAGCGCAGAAGGCAGGTTCACTACCAACTAAGCTAACGGGCTGTCTGATATAATATAACTATATATTTAAATGTAATTGTATACTGAAAAAAACATTTAAATCTGCTAATAAAGTTTGAGATATAATGTTTTGATCAGATTATAAAAGCATTATCTGTCCTGTCTCTGTAAGGCCTGTCCCAGCTGTGGGAACATGATAGGTTAATAGTAATGATGTTAAAAAAAAAAAAAAAAACTCCCAGGTTGTAAAATCTCGCGCAACCACCTCCCTAGAAGAGTTGGAACGTCGTATATTAGAGCAGGAGCGTAGAGCGACGCACGCGCAGCAAGAACACAGGCGGGAGCTGGAGAGAGCGAGTATTGCTCTAGAACATAAGGAGAGCATCATACGGACGCTCATCGACAAAGTAGCTGATGTAGAAGAAGTCAGGTTTGTGAAAAACGCCACTGATGGTAGCTCTAATGATATGTGTAATAAATACTACTAGTGAGTCAACTCCTTTGTTTAACCACAAAATACCTACATGGCTGCCTCGACGTCTAGACGCTAAACGTTGTCACAACTCACAAATAAAAATAGCCAGTGGCCCAACTACGAATGTTCACGTAAAATACGTACTAATAGGTCGGGGAAAAAGTCTTTTCGTATTTTGTATGTATAAGGTTGTAGTAAAAATCTCATCCGTTGTACTGTTTGTATCTGGCTGGTTTTGATACCATTAAAAATATGACATTTTAAAAAAGGAATACAAAAAGTAAAAAGCAATTTCCCGCCATTTTTCAATTGTTTTTTTGTTCGATAAAATGAGTGAATCTAACGAAGAAATTCGATATATTGTGAAATTTTATTACAAAAAACTGAAAAATGCGACACAAGCCGCGAATAAAATTTGTGACGTTTATGGACCTAATGCAGTGTCATCAAGAGTAGCACAATGTTGGTTCAAGCATTTTCAGTCCGGGAATTTTGATGTCAAAGATGCAGCTCGCTCTGGTCGCCCTGTTACGGATAAAGTAGATGCCATTTCTGAAAAAGTGGACCAAGATCGGCATATTAATAGTTACGACGTAGCTGAAGAACTGGGAATTGACCACAAAACAGTTTTGACCCATTTGAAAAAAACTGGGTATACAAAAAAACTCGATATTTGGGTGCCACACAAGCTCACTGAAAGAAACCAAATGAATCGTGTACTCATTTGCGACTCTCTATTGAAACGTAACGAAACCGAACCGTTTTTGAAAAGATTGATCACTGGTGATGAAAAATGGATCACCTACGACAAGAATGTGCGCAAACGATCATGGTCAAAGGGCAGTGAAGCACCACAGACTGTAGCGAAACCCGGATTAACACGTAATAAGGTGATGCTGTGTGTATGGTGGGATTGGCAGGGCATCGTTCATTATGAGCTTTTACCGCCGGGCAAAACCATCGATTCGGATCTCTACTGCCAACAGCAGATGAGACTCAAACAAGAAATTGAGAAAAAACGGCCGGAATTGATCAACAGAAAGAGTGTGGTCTTTCATCATGATAACGCCAGACCGCACACATCTTTGGCCACTCAGCAAAAATTTAGAGAGCTTGGTTGGGAAGTGTTAATGCATCCACCATATAGCCCTGACCTTGCACCCTCAGATTTCCACCTGTTTCGATCTCTTCAGAATTCTTTGGGTAGTGTTAGATTAACATCAAGAGAGGACTGTCAAAACTACTTGTTGCATTTTTTTGATCAGAAGTCCCAAAAATTCTACAGCAACGGGATCATGTCACTACCTACAAGATGGCAACAAGTTATCGAACAAAATGGCACATATATATTATAATTAAATGTAATTAAACTTGAAAAAAATATGTCTTGAATTTGTTTAAAAAATACGAAGAAACTTTTTCCCCGACCTTATATATCGAATTTCATACAAATTTCAAGTTCGAAATTCAATATTTGTATGAATTTCGATAGTATAGGTAGCGGCACGTAAGTTTAGTGCTGAGCGAAATGTGGAGGGGATAGCTGCGCAAGGGTACAGTTACGAACATAATACAATCATAACTATAATTGATATAACCAAATAATTTTAAGAACATATAAACAAAATACTCGTTGCTTTATCAATCTCACTTATTATTTGCTTTAAAGAATCAATCAATTCATTGCTTTCTCTTTTAACAAAACATTGCACGTCATACATCATTTTCGTGCCCATCTTTTCAAAACAGTATTTCTTCTAGGCATATTCACTATCTACTAAAAATACACTAATATAAAAACCAACAATAACAAACGAACTCAAACATAACGAAAAACAATAACAGTGAACGGCAAAGACAATACAATTTAGAACGCGACTGTTCAGTCAGAAGTCCGCGGAGTGTCGTATCGGGGCGGGGGACGGAATACGACCGGCTGGCCAACCGGCGCTACGCACGCGCACCCTTCGTCCCTCTGGCCCCCCTGTGATACCTATTTTTCTACTTCTGCGCAATGACGGTCAGCGCTAGAGTTTCGTGCCGCTACTTGTACGTATTTTACGCGAATATTCGTACTTGAGCCACTGGCTAGTTAGCAATATTAGATAATATTATTTTTACGATTTTATTTTATCTGTATTGCTCGTAATCATTTATTTTTCTATACGTACAAAGATACAAACGTACTAGTTGCGTCTCGCAGCTTGCAGCTGATTCCGTGTACGTGACACAACTGAAACGGGCGTACCACCTGCAAGCTATGCCGAGTGGTACTACCGCAGACGTCGCGGGCAGGGGGAGGATTCCGCTCTCCTTCATACCTCACCTCATCGTTGCTCTGTCTAGAAAGAAGCCGAGACCCGAGTTGACCCACTATTAGTATTTATTACACATATGGTGGTACTAGTCGTAAACAGTGTCGTATAGAATCATAAACGCAGCATGAAACACAGGCGGAAGCTGGATAGAGCTAGTATTGCTCTAGAACATTCTCGATCCAAGCATTTATTTGCTGTAGTCAGGCCCCTCTTTCTCACTGGGTACTCTGGACACTTGCCCAGGGCCCCAAGTTACCGCCAGATCACGGAACAATAACCGATATTTATTACCGAAAAACATCTTTATTTCGAAAAAAACGATGGATAATGACTAACTACAATACCTACTTGCATATTAGCTTTTGCATGCGCGAAGCTACTCTACTCTCGCACGAAAATAGTGCTCTGTCAAGGTCATATGTGCCCGGCCTCCACTAGGTTAAAGACGGCCGTGGCTGTAGTAAGACTGTAGCAGGTACCCAATATGCTTTAGCGAAATATTAAAAGATTGTTTATTCAGCTCTAAGGGTGTTATTTGTTTGCGTGATAACATCAGGCGAGTCTGCAGCCAAGCGCAAGCCTATTAAAAAAAAACACTCTTTGTAATGTAACACCCTTGTCTCCAGACTGAGCCAAACCAACATCCACCGTCTCCAAGGCATCGTGAGTGAGTCTTCGCCCGAACCTGCTGCCGAGAAAAACGCCAAGCTGGTGCCCGGGGAGGGGGGGTACTTCCAGGAGAAGAGGGGGAAGGGGAAAGGATAGAGCAAGACAGCGTTATGACCCTGTCTCTATCTTTCACTGGGGGTAAGGGGGGGTGGTACTCTTTCTGTCTTTCACTAAACATCTAACTGGTATCGTTAAAGGGGGTACTTCTAGAAGAATATGAGAAAGATAAATAAATAAATAAATAAATATCTGGGACATTATTGCACACATGGTAACACAGATAGAGTGAGACACCATTATGAGGAATATTAAAGGACAGAGCGAGATAGCAAAATGAGAAGGGAGATAGGAGAGCAAGACAGCACGATGGGATCGGAAAAGTGTAGAATGAGTAAAAAAATGATATTATTGTAGAAATTTAATATCTTTGTAGTATAAATAGATATTATTGTGTGAATATGAATGTAGAAATCAGAAATATTTATCAGAAATTATTTAAAATACGTTACTTTGTCTTAGAATGCACATAAATAAAATTATGTATGTGAAATATCGTTGGATTTGTTTTATTTTACCATATCATGCCTACTGAAGAATGTGTTGAATTATATAGGTACTCGTATTTATAGAGTTACTGACATAGCCCACCGGATTAGCAAGTTGAAGTGGCAGTGGGCAGGGCACATAGCACGCAGAACAGATGGCCGATGGGGCCGAAAAATTCTCGAATGGAGACCACGGATCGGTAAGTGCAGCCAGTGGCGTAGATAGCTAACCAAAGGCCCTGGTGCAAAAAAATGGGGCCCTATCTAAACTGGATTAGGATTTATCAAGTAAAAATATAAATAATTTAAAGGTACAAAGCTACTTTATCATCAGCTCTTTATTGTGATCAAAGCTACTTACTACATGTATGTGTATGAAGGGCAAAAATTATGCAAGTCCTGATCAGGGCCCGAGGGCCCCCTGAGCTTGAGGGCCTCGCTGCATGGCACCGCCTAGCCCTCCGATAGCTACGCCACTGGCTGCAGCGTAGGACGTCCACCCACAAGATCGACAGACGACCTAAAAGAGACCGCAGGAAAACGCTGGATGCAGACCGCTTCCAACCGGCCTATTTTTTTTAATTCTTACTCCGTTATTTTTAGGGTTCCGTAGTCCTACAAGGAAGCCAGGAACCAAGGAAAAGTAGTTCTATGATATCACTATATAGTATAAAACAAAGTCGTTTCCCTCTGTCTGTCCCTATATATGCTTAGATCTTTAAAACTACGCAGCGGGTTTTGATGCGGTTTTCACTATCAGTTAGATAATTTTTCACGGAAGGTTTATATATAGGTATAATAAAACATATACCCGTGCGAAGCCGGGGCCGGTCGCTAGTACATAATAAATAATACAAGTACTTCTATAATGTGGTTGTAATTAAAGCGCTGAATAATAAAGTAAGATTTCAACTCAAGATACTTTGTGTCTTCCCTAACACTAGTGATGAAAAGTACGAGTAGATTATTTACACACGCGAGTAGGTGATATTTTTAACCGACTTCCAAAAAAGAGGAGGATCTCACCTCAATACAACATTTTTTTTTTATGTTTGTTCCCTCAGAACTTTTGATGGTTTTTGGTGCTCTCCGTGGGGTCCAGTTCTGACATTTTACAAGTCGGTTTTTTATGTTGATAATTATACACCTCACTTTTGTAGGTACTATTGCATCTACCCTTTCTGTATCACGATGGCAGTTTTTAGTAAGCTCACCATGTCTTCGTTACCTTCATAGTTGTTAGCGAGATACGGTGAGAGGAGTGTTCCAATCAAAGTTCCTGAGGGTGATGTCTGCGCCGTGGCGTAGCAGTATATCCGCTATGTCCTTGTGCTTACTTTTGACTGCAAGATGAAGCGGCGTGTTACCAGCGCCATTCTTCGCGTTTACATCTGCACCAAATCTCAGTAGCAGGTCTAATATGGGTGCCTTTCCATAATATGCCGCTAGGTGCAGTGGTGTATTGCCGGTGTCACCCGCGATGTTCACGTCAGCTTCTTGTAACGGCTGATTACTGATTACGCTTTTATCAGCGCCAAATTTCAGTAGCTGTTTCACGACAGCCATGTTCCCGTAGATCACCGCTTCATGCAGCGGCGTGTTGCTGAATCCACTCATGATATTTACATCAGTGCCAAATTTCAGCAGCAAGTCTACATTTGGTGCCTCTCCGTAACGTGCAACTCGATGTAGCGGTGTGTCTCCAGCGTTATTTGTCATGTTCACATCAGCGCCAAACTTCAGCAGCAAGTTCACAACGAGCGGTTTCCTGTGCGCTGCTAGATGCAATGGCGTATTGCTTTTATGATTCTTCGCATTCACTTCAGCGCCAATATTTAAAAGCAGGCTAACGGTAAGTGCCAGTCCGCTCTCCGCCGCGTAGTGTAGCGGCGTGTAGCCATATTTATCCGTAAGATTTACGTCAGCGCCAAATTTCAGCAGTAGATACACAATTTTCGTATCCCCACTGATTACTGCATAGTGCAGCGGAGTCCAACCATCTTCATTTCTCCTGTTCACGTCAGCGCCAAATTTTAAGAGCAAATCAACAGCTGGCGCCTTGTTGCTAATCACAGCTCTATGTAGCGGCGTGGCGCTTGATTTGTTTATTTTATTGACATCAGCGCCAAACTGCAACAATAGTACCATGACAGGCATCTTCCTCTGGTTTGTTGCTAAATGCAAAAACGTGTCACCGAGGCTATTCGTTGTGTTCACGTCAACGCCATAGCTTAGAAGCAGCTCTAGGATGGACATCTCGTCCAAATCGACCGCTTGATGCAGCGCGGTCACGTGCGCGCCAAACGTAGCGTTCGCATCAGCGCCAAATGTCAACAGCAGGTCAACGAGAAACACATCTCTGCAGTAAATTGCGACCAGCAGCAGTGTATATCCACGCTCATCTGCTATGTTTACGTCAGCGCCGTATTTCAATAGCACTTCCACGATTGGTGTCTTCTTGCAACGCACCGCGTAGAGCAGAGGTGTGTTGCCTTTCCTATCCGTACAGTTAACGTCAGCACCATGTTTTAATAGGAGGTTAACGACGAGCGCTTTGTTGAATAACACTGCTTCAAGCAAAGGTGTATCACCGGTGTAATTCTTCGCGTCTACGTCTGCACCATATTTCAAGAGTAAATCCGCGAGGGCTGAATCTCCTCGGCGAGCCGCTATGTGCAACGGCGTGTTGTCGCAGCTATCCCTCGTGTTGACATCGGCTCCTTTCTCCAAACACCACGTACTGTCTATTTGTTTCTCCATTACGGGTCTCTCTCCGTTTGCGCACTGCAGCAGCCAAATACTTTTGAGTTCGTCGTCAAAATTCATTATTACATTCAAAACAAACGATTGACTTCACTTTAATCTCGATGAGTTCTGAGCGAGGCGCGACGTGTTATTGTTTATTATTATATTACTCTGTGATCTCATGTGTATAAATAAATACATTTTAATCATTACGGAAGCAGATTTTCCTGCACCACTCGGTACAATGTAACAAATTAGCAGAGCTCCGAGGTTTCACCCGCCGCTATATTGTTTTTTCGAGATAAAAAGTAGCCACTGTATTAATTAATCGAATTTGATAGATATTCAGTTTAATTTAGGTATTTATTTAGCTACTTTATTATTTTATGTTTTAGTTTTTAGTTAATATTTAAGTTTATGTTAATTTTCTGTTTTTTAAGTTAGGTACCTATGTTTCAATAAACAATTTATTTAAATTATCGAATTTACTTATTAAGCTATACCTACAGAATACTGGGAGAGGAAAGATAGTTATATCCTTAATCTAAGGTGAAAACATTAGTCATGTTATTCCTAGTTTGTGTGTATACCGCGAGCAGACCAGCGACCCGCAAGCAGCACCCGATCACGAGTATGACTCATGTGCCGGCCATCGCCCTCCTCAACCATATCTGAGGGAAGAGAGCGGCCCGACACACGACGCCGCCGCCGCAAGATGCCTACGATGGTGTGCATCACCGAAGTGAAATTTTTTTCGGTGAGGATGAATGCTCGAGGCTTTCCCTACATACTTACATGTCTGAAAAAAACACAAATTACCTTTTAAATATATATATATATATATATATATATATAGGTATGTATACAATACCTATATAAATATGTGAATATTCATTATGATTAGCATGGAACAGTCATGGTTTTGTTTATCTGTCACATCTGCACTCGCAGTAACAGATCACAGAATTGATGTAACTTTTTGCAAGGGTAATATAGTTAAAAATTTGTGAAAATCTCCGACATTTTCATAGGATACTTTTTATCCCAGATAAATGAACGGTTCCTGTGAGAATCCCCGCGGGTAAAACTGTATAGCGCATCTAGTTGCTTTAAATTTGCCTACATTGACATGAGTTATTGGCAGATTTAATTGTTGGTGCTGGCATACCTGTGTTTTGATATATATATTTTGAATATTATAGATACCTATTCTGTTTATCATATATCCTTCTGTTCATATGGTACTGAGACGTGGTCCTTAACTGTTGGCCTTTTGGAAAAACTCAGAGTCACACAACGGGCAATGGAGAGAGCTATGCTCGGAGTTTCTTTGCGCGATATAATCCGAAACGTGAATATTCGCCAAAGAACCAGAGTCACCGACATAGCTATTAAAAGTTGAAGTGGCAATGGGCAGGCCACATCGCTCGAAGAACTGATAACCGATGGGGAAGAAAGGTTCTTGAGTGGAGACCGTGAACCGGAAGACCCAGCGTATATAGGTAGGCCTCCCACTAGATGGACCGACGGCATTGTGAGAGTCGCGGGCATCCAGTGGATGTAGATGGCAGGATGTCGTTCAGTGTGGAGGTTAAAGGGGGAGGCCTATGTTCAGCAGTGGACGTCTTCTGACTGATGATGATGATGATGATTATATTCATCTGCATATGTAAATAGTCTTCGTCAACGTGCACGATCAATTAAAACTGTTGAAATTTGTTTGTATTTAATTGTTGAAATAACATTTATGTATATACTTATACTTAAAAAAACCGTGATATGATTTGTCTGTTAGTGGTTTTCATTTTCGGATATGCCAAAGCCCTGGATACGGCATGTGACCACAAACAAAATTTGAGTCTTTTCTTTCAATAATGGTATAATGGGTTTGCATTTAAAGTGACTTAGAAAAGTAATACTTAACTGAATCAATCAATCAATCCCCTGACTTGATTCTCCTATATTTAGTGCCAATCTTATTCATAGTTTTCAGCCACACTTGGCGGCATTGGGTACTAAACTATAGGTAAGACATAGAAACTTGTAACTTACGATGCTAATAGGTCATATTAAACACCTTTATTCAAATTTATTCCAACATTTTCTAATTATATAACTTGAACGTAACTGCTAAGCTTTCTATAGAGAGAGCACTACCATTTCCGTCAGATTACCAGCGTTTGACGTCCTTTTTAACCAAGAAATAATAAAAATGTCAAAACTAAAGGGTCTCTCATACCTACAACAAACGTAGGTATATTTAACGTATTTATGTATTTGCTCTAATGTAAAAACGGTAATACGTATACAATCGTCAAACTTGGCATGATTACATGGGCCTTACCCCTAGCTCGAAAAGTTGACCCGCATAGGTGTTATTTGTCTAAATGGTACCATCAACTATGATAAGCGGTAGTTGTTTGATAGCCGCCAAGCTTTGCTATTTTCACGCACACACGCATAGTAAAACGGATTTTCGTCCATTCAAGTTAGACGATTTTAAACGATGCAGCTTAAATGAGTTGGTTAATTTTAGGTACCTATCAGCTACCTACTAAAAGTTGGCTCGCAAAAGTGAAGCTAGGGATAAGGCCCCAGGGCACTCTAAAGTATAACAATATATAATGGCTGAGTGCAAGTCTGTGACAAATTTCTGTTCATTAGTTACCATGTTAAGCAACATATTAGGTTACTTGGACGTGTAGCGTAGATTATTATATCTATCACCGAATCGAAAATTGATAATTATTGTATTTTGTGATGGTACGGAACCCTCAGTGCGGGAGCCCGACTCGCAATTGGCTGTTTTTTATAACAGAATAGTGGATGATTATTGTAGGATAACGTGTGAAGTCGCGGGGCGCTACTCGTGTCCAAAATATTTACCTAGGTGGGGCGCAAATTAAATTTTATTAATAGGTATAACGACAATAACATGACTGTATGATATTATTCTTCATTGAGCCACATATATGAATATCATAAAGATAAGATACTGTTAAGTTAGTTTTCATAACACAATAGGTACTCGCTGAATTATTCTGGCTTAGTAAGTATTTTGAAATACAATTTTTATAAATTAAGTATCGCATCTTCGTTTAACATCAGGCGAGTTGGCGGTCAAACGCAAGCCTGTTAATACATAAATTCAAATAAAAATATAAAAACTCACATTACCTACAGCTGACATAGAAAAGATTAATTTATAACAAACCAGTGAAAAATATATATATATATTTAAAGTAAGTAGTTAAAGCAAATCTAGAAGATGAATAAAAAATAATATTTCAGAGATGAATTGTCTGATAACTGCAGCGGTTTTGATTTTCGTATATGCCGCAGCACAAGATCCGGGCTGTGAATTCTTTCAAAATGTAAGTATGTTAATATTCTTTTAGTTTGGTTTTTTATTGCTTTGTAATTTCAACAGATTAATATTATCAATATGCAAAAACCGTCTTCATAAAAATGTCAGAACTGGACCAAATTGAAATGGGACCACACTGAAAGCACCAGCTTTCAAATAAAAAAGAATCATCAAAATCGGTTTACCCGGTTATTTGAAAGCTGGTGCTTCTCGTGTGGTTCCATTTCAATTTGGTCCAGTTCTGACATTTTTATGAAGACGGGTTTTGCATATTGATAATTATTATCATTAATTAGTATGGCTTGTGCGTCAATCAGGTATTTTTTTACCATATTCTTTGCTTTGAAATCCTTCTAGTGGTATAAAAGATGTGCGTGTACAAACAAAATAACTGGCCAAGTGCGAGTCGGACTCGCGCACGAAGGGTTCTGTACCATTATCTATAAAAACGGCAAAAAATCACGTTTGTTGTATGGGAGCCCCCTTAAATATTTATTTTATTCTGTTTTTGTAGTATTTGTTGTTATAGTGGCAACAGAAATACATCATCAGTGAAAATTTCAACCGTCTAACTATCACGGTTCATGAGATACAGCCTGGTGACAGACGGACAGCGGAGCCTTAGTAATAGGGTCCCGTTTTACCCTTTGGGTATGGAACGGAACCCTAAAAAGGGCAAATCATGTAGATGCAATAGGTACAAACAGTATAAATACCTAGGATTGATAATATTCGATACGAATGAGTTTCTATGAGAATTTAGCGTATTAGTATAAAAAACGACATGAGACAACCGGTGTACTTGTTTGACTTTTATCCTCTGAAATTAAGTAAGCTTCCTCTAAAATCTGCCGCCCCTAAGACGCTGCCGCCCTTAGGCCGCTGCCTTTATGGCCTATTGACAAATCCAGGACTGCCTGGCCTGGACATACCTAAGTTCCTATTTGAATGTTTCAGGTAGAAGTCAATGTAACATACTATATTTACTCCCCGAAATTCCCGCAAAACTACGACCCCGGAGTACACTGCAGATGGATTGGGATCTGTCCTGAAGGTTACAACTGCAGAGTGGACTGCAAACTTGTTATGCCTATGGTAAGAAAGAAAGTCTGTGCATCTGTTCACAATTTTACTTGACTTTCTGTTTTTCTTCCTCACTTATAGCTCTATGGTAGGATTGGTAAGGAATCGTAGAGGTGTGCGCCGTTAACTTTTCAACCGGCGGCGGCGACCGACGTGACGTCTAATTGTCGGCGGCGGTGGCGTCAAGGCGTGATCGGCGTGTGTGGGAAAAATAATAGTAATATTGAAATGAAACCATTTGTAACCATTTTTATATGTTTTTAATAGAATAGGGCACATTTTTAATAGTATTATTCGTAAAGTTGCGTACAAGTTATATGCGCACGTAGTACGCAATCTATTTTAAAACTATATAAATACAAAAAATTACACTCATTTTTATTTCTGGCTGTCCTTTTGTTATCGAATAACGGTCAAACTACTAAACGGGCTTTGATAAAACTTGGCATAGTCATAGTAATTATTTTTGCCACGGATCAACATTTAAGCTACTTTTTATTGCGAAATTCACTCCCTATATGTTTAGGTCGATATTTTGAGGATTATAGTAATTCTGCACGCGTCACCCCTTCAACGTCTTAATTTAGTAGACGAATAAAAGATACAAAACAAAAACCTTTTGTTCTAGATTCACGTACTCAACAAAGTCTCGCGCAACGAATGGTTCAAAACTAAATTCACAAAGTGAGTACCGTTCTAGCTTTGTGTTGCCCTGTATTATCATGCTCTAATTTCTCGTTAACAGAGTATTGGCTGCAGAACCGACAGCCTCGTCATCTTAACAAGCGGTGACCTGACGGAGGCGGATGCTTACTGCGGTACAGGATCGCTGTCAGTGGTATCTACTGGCAGGTCCATCATTGTAGGTACGTCAGATTAAAGTGAATTAAAGTGTATTTTGTTTGTTGATGCGATATGTGATATGCTGGCTTGATTTAGCTCAACGTATGAGGATTGATATTCAGCGTGGTAATGCCGCCAGCATGCCGGGTACGCTGCCAACTGGTAGAGCATATGGATTGCCTTTAGATCTTCAACGGTCTACGGTTTTCAATTTGCCTGTTTTTTGTGTGTATGTTCATCATCATCATCCAGAAGACATTCATTTCTGAACATAGGCGTCCCCCTCAAAAATTCACACTGAACGACATTCTGCAATCTTCATCCACTGGACGCCCGCGTCTCTTGTAGGCCTTTTACCTACGCATTAACGTTTCATGGTCCTGTTTACCTGCGTCGTTAACGTTTCATGGTCTCCACTTACTACACTTCCCATCAGTCATCGGTTCTTTGAGGTCTGAACTGCCCATTGCCACTTGAACTTGCAAGTCTATCGGTTTTTTTAATGCAAATATTCAGGTTATAAGGTTATCATATCATAAGGTTTTCTCTAAAGTTGAAAAAATTGTGGATAAATTTCACCCACTTTCCGTGAAGTCGGTCATTTTATCTAAAAATTTACTTTTTAATGTTCGATCCGTTTATTGTTTTAGTAGTAAAGGCATATAAGTACTCGTTTAAAAGTTAAATGTTATCGAGAATAGGAATAGTAAAGTTCATCGGGCAACTCCAAGAACGAAGACTCAATGGTAAGACTAGTAGTCCAGTCAGGTAGCAAGAAAAATAGGTCGAGGCAGATCTACACAATGGACGGACCACATAAATACGGCAGCAGCTCTTTTATCAATAATAGATTGTTCTAGTTATTGTGATGAACCGATTAAACTGTAGAAGCAAAGCAAGATCACTACCGGGAAGACTGATGGCGTCTTCTCTTGATAAGAAAGCACAGCGCTGCAGTGTCGAACACTGAGTTTTATGAAAAACGTCTAATGTGGTGTGGTATGCGTTTCCGTCGAAGCATGCGTCAGGGGTAGGGTTACGAAAGAATTAGTCAAACACCCACCCTATTTGCCAGACCTGGCTCCCAGTGACTTCTACCTCTTTCCTCGGCTCAAGGAACACCTCCGAGGTAAGAAAAATGACGACGATAGCGGGGTGATGACCGCTGTAGAGGCGTTGTTGGAGGGTCAAGACAAATAATCTTTTTCTAAGGGAATTATGGCTTTAGAAAAAAGGTGGACTAAATGTATCGACTTGTTAGGAGACTAAGTAGAGAAAAAAATTTTATTTGTAATAGCTAAAATAGCCTTATTTCATATCGATTATCATTGTTTTTGGATCATCCCTCTAGACCAAAGCTTTACCAACCACGACCATTCTTCCAAGAGTACCCGACTGTGAAGTAATGTTATCTCGTCTCCAGATCTCCACGTATCCAGATCCAGCCAAGGCGGTAACTTCATTTGCGATCTGACCGCTCAGCCAGCTCAGGGGCTGTTCACTCCAGCGCCGACACAGTAAGAAACAAAGGTTTTTAAATGTTTGTACAAAACATATATTATTTCAAACAGTAACTTTTCATATTAGTAAATGTACATTTTTATCAGACTAGATATTTTTAAAATGACATCGGTAATAACCAACGTAGCGCTTTTTAAAAATAATCAAGGGGATCAGGCTCCGACATACATGTACAATTGTACAATTACTATTATTGAGATATTATTATTGTTATACTACTGTATGTAAAACAAATTAATTTTTATTATTACAATTTCTAATAATTTGAAGTTTTTTTTTTAATCAAAATTGGCTTGCGTTTGACTGCCAACTCGCCTGATGTTAAGCGCGATGCGGTCTACGATGGAGCACGCTTGCCCAGAAGAAACTGATTCACTCGAGGTTTCAAGACACCCAGCAGGCCTAGCATGGGCCGTGGGGAAATTGTCTTTCCACCGTTTTTATCCACGCCTAGATGCGACAAAGCTATAGAATATTGATATGTTTGTCTCTTTCTGGCGGGTTAAAAACGGTGGAAAGACAATATCTCCATGACCAGTGCTAGGCCTGCAGATTGTAACCATCGGGTATGTAAAAAATACTTACGAAATAAATGAATATGAATTGCGTTACAAATAAAACTCAATATATCTTTGGCATCATCTTTTAATACAGCGCCATTTTTGCTTTTATCTTTGGTATCCATCATCGTTTGATACAGAACTGCGAGTTAGCATTGTTGATGATCCACCGCAGCAGCTCGGTGACGCGCGTGTTGACTCCGGGTCTGCCCGTCGCGCACATGTTGCCGTTGCTGACGATGCCCATGCTGAACTGCAGACTCGTGCTTGGGTCCGTGAAGAGGACGGGACCGCCGGAGTCAAACTGAGAACCAAATTAAAAGTCACGCAACGAAAAGTCGCTATATCACTCGCAAATTTGGTGTTCTTTGCACCACAATGCCCCTAGCTACGGCACTCTGATATTATATCTCGATAGAAAAACCTTTAAACATACCTGACACGCGTCTTTTCCCGACGCGTAAGTACATATCTGTCGTGCGCCGATGTTGTTGCCTTCCGAAGCCCGACATGTGTTCTGATCAATCACGGTAACATCCACTTTGCGTAGCTCGTTCGAAGTCGGTCCACCGAACACTAGAGTACCCCAACCTGAAAATCATACTATAATAATAATAGAAAAACTGGTGTTGTTTTGACGTGAATTCAAAGAACGTCTAATCGGTTTAGAAATTAAATTAAAACAAAATTTATGTACATTGGAAATGTTATAGCATTGTGGTTATATGAGTTACCAAAATAATATTTACATCGCCATATTGGGCATTTCAGCCTGTATAAATATAATTGGTCGAAGACCATGTCAAGTAGTGGAGAGGGGTCACCCGTAACGCAGTACCTACTGATATTCTCTGTAGCGTTTCACTACAGCGTGATACCTCGTGTGCTAGTTGTTAGATTCAAATAATTCTGGTGTGGTTAGATAGCTAATACAGTCAAAAAAATAATCAAAACCTATAGGGTTCGTAATAGATCAACTTACCCAGGATGGTGACCAGCTGGCCAGTCATGTTGGCGTTTTCATATTTGAAGGGCAGACACACGGGCTGGACGGTGTCACTGAACTGAATGTCCTGGGTCAGGACTATCAGAGCTATGTCGTAGTCGAAGGTGTTACTGAAACGTTAGTTATTTTCAAAAGAGTTATAAGTCTGTTTCGAAGGAGGAAATTGAAAGTGATTTCATGAATGTAAAAAAAGGAAAAATTATATTTGGTTGAACTTACGGATTGTAATTTTCATGAATGATGAACCGCGCAATCGTATAGCGGGTTCCTGTTTTGTCTGAAAAAAATAATATAATGAAAACGATCCCATTTTTAATATCATCGTTACTAATATTGGAAAATGCCTTGGTCTTTTTGCCCGATGACGCAAAACCAAAAGAAAATGCGATGCGATAGACTGGGCCATCAAATTTTACATTAGTTATGTTTAACCGACGAAAAGAGGAGGGGTCCTCAAGCCGAGTGTTTAAAAAAAATGTTTGTTACCTCAGAACTACATTTTTTAATGCCATTAGTGGCAAACAAGCAGACGGGCCGCCTGATGGTAAGAAGTCACCGTCGCTTATGGATACTTGTAACACCAGAGGCATCACAAATACGTTCATACTTCATTTATAAAACGAGTAATAGGGTCCCGTTTTACCCTTTGGGTACGGAACCCTAAAAACTGACCAAGAGCGTGTCGAGACACGCATATGGTAGGGTTCCGTAACCAAAGCCATATAATTGTACAGACAGACAGACGGACAGCGGAGTCTTAGTAATAGGGCGCCGTTTTACCCTTTGGGTACGGAACCAGGCCTGGTGCACTCCGCACTTTAGGTATGACGCTACAAGTAGTCGTCGGACGTGCCGTGCCCGCTGCCGCGCGATAGACAGAGATAACACCACAAGAAATACGCGATAGATAGAGATGCAACTTGTAGGTTAATATAGCAGTAGCTAGTTAGCGCTCGCACGTCCTGAATTGGACTTTATTGTGTGGTAGTAAGAGTCGCTACTTATTTAAATGCTTTTGCGGAGTGAATCTACTGTACTTGTAATTTATGCATGCTGTAACGGAACCCTAGAAACACAGACTAGGTATAGCTACTACGTAGCCCAGACTTGTAGTTACGATTATTTTCAGTGGAAACAATTCAGTCAAATACCTGAGGGGTGGGTTGAGGGGTTATTAAATTCTAATTGGCCCATTCAACGTCAGTTCAAAATGTAAACAAAGCAT
Source organism: Agriopis leucophaearia (assembly GCA_949125355.1). Lineage (NCBI taxonomy): Eukaryota > Metazoa > Arthropoda > Insecta > Lepidoptera > Geometridae > Agriopis > Agriopis leucophaearia. Next base: position 9,110,949 of record OX421284.1, on the reverse strand, counting down.
AGTGATGGCGTACCTACGGTATTGGTCGGAAATGACGTGAGGTTCAGTGGAATCGGTGGGCGTGTTATTTATATCAGTAGTGGTCAACTGATGAAGTGTCTGAACATGTTCACATCATCACACATCATCAGCCAATTAACGTCCACTGTTGGACAAGGCCTCCCTCATAGAGAGGGGTGTTGCCATAATCCCCACGCTTGGCAGGCGGCTTGGGGATCGCAGTACATTCACCGTGTACTATTAGGACGCTGCTGCCCATCCTCCGGTGGTTCTGGTCGCAGTTTTAGGACATACCCTGGTCCACACATGAACATGTTTGCCCTGCATTAAATGTCTAGTTATAGAAAGTCTTTGCCCAAAAATGATGGATAACTCACCATCTTCAATGTAGTGGTCCCCCACAGTAACAGAGAGAGCCCCAGGGTTCTGTCGGAAGGAGTTGACGCAGTGTGCAGCGGTCATGATGTGCCGGCTTGATATAATCACGCCTCCACAGTGGATCGACTCTATTGAATTCTCTATGATGCCTGCCATCATCGTGTATTCGTTCACTTTCGTTTCTTGACCGCCGACTATTCTCGTCTGGAATATAATGGCAATCACACTAATCACATTTCGATATCACAATATTATAAATGCGATAGCAACTCTGTCTGTCTGTTTGCTACATAATCGCGGATAAACGGCTTAACCGATCTCGATAAAATTTTGCGAGGTAATAGTATGTATCATGAGGACGGACATAGACTTTTTCTGAAGAAATCGCGGACAAAGTCGCGGGTACAGCTAGTATCATATGAATGTGAAAGTTTGGATGGATGAATGTTTGTTACTCAATCACGCAGAAACGGCAGGATGGATTTGGATGTAATTTGGAATATACATTGCTTATGTCCTAGATTAACACATATGCTACTTTTCATCATAATCATCATCACCGATTTTCATCACCACGCGGGTTAAACCGCGGGGCGAAGCTAGTATAATATATGTAAAAGTTTGGATGGATGGATGTTTGTTTCTCAATCACGCAGAAACGGGTATCACTTAGTAGAGTAGGTACGTCTAATCACAAAATAATTAGGTACAGAAGGCCAACTTCATATAATGTGTGTAAAAAGGTGCACGCTCACAAAGACGTGTATACGACGTACGTAAGTACAGTGATCTCGGATCAAGTCGTGAATGCCCGCGTTTTGGCAATACATTATATTCGAAATAAGGGTCTTGTGCTCAGGTTGAACCACGTCTGCAGATTTCTGAACCACGAGTTTTGTTAAATTAAGACATAAAATGCAGGCCGAATGTAGAAACGATCAGAAAGTAAAGTAGAAGAAAACAATCAAATCCCACCTGTTTCTTCTCGCCACATCTGCAGATTGTAGGCGCTGGAGGGACTGGCCCCGGCTGAGCGGTCAGGTTGCAAGTGAAGCTACCACCTCGGCTGGAAGCAGGTGCTATGAGACCTGGAGACGAGATAACACTACTTCTCAGTCGGTCACTATTGGCAGAGTGGTGCTGGTGGTGGGTAAAGCTTTAGTCTCTATGTGCATAACGTCGCGGTAAGTGGTTCTAACGCAGCGGCAAACACACAGACTTTTAAAAGTCTGTTGTCAAACATTGTCCCTCACCCCTGAGTACAGTAACCATCCATCCGGATTTATCCGGACATGACCAAAGTTTTAGACCTGTGTCCGGCGTTGTAATTTGTCCGGTTTTTTTTAGGTTGGGCGATGTAATACGAGTAATCAAGCGTGTCCCTGCATTCCGGTGTGGGCAGTGTTTGAATTTTGTGACTAAAATGTCCGGACTTTTATTTAAATATCCAGCTTTAGGTCGGGCTTTTCATATTTTGATATGGTAATTGGTAACCCTAACCCTGATGCATGCTTTGACGGAAAAACACACTAGACGTTTTTCATAAAATTCGGTGTCCAACACCACAGATTTGTGCGACGTGCGTTCCTATCAAGAGAAGACGGTGGGTTTTCTACATTATCAGTCTTCCCGGTGGCGATCTTGCTATGCTTCTTTATTTTAATCGGTTCTTCGCATAACGAGAACAATCTATTATTGATAGAAGCTGCCGTTTTTATGTGGTCCATCCAGCGTGTAGATTTGCCACGACCTATATGCTAAATGCCTATGTTCAGCAATGGACGTCTTTTGGCTACTGACGATGAAAAACATACACACAATAAAACACTAAGCACCTAAGCGTAAAATCAAACGTAGCGTGTTATATTTAAAAAATATTTGGATTACCCATAGACCGTTGAAGGTCTAATAAGGCAATCCTAATGCTCAAGCCCTCTACCAGTTAGCAGCGCACCCAGCATGGTGGGTACTTTACCACGCTGAATGTCAATGCTCATACGTTGAGTCAGATAAATGCCAGCATATTAACACATAGCATCAACCAAAAAAAACAAAATCATTTAACTTTTAATCTAACGAACCTAAACTCATGGACCTGCCAGTAGAGACCACTGACAGCGGTCTTCTGCCGCAGTAAGCCTCCGCCCCCGTCAGTGTCGGGTCACCGCTTCTTGAGATGAGAAGGCGGTCGGCTCTGCAGCCAATACTCTGTAAACGAGAAATTAGAGTATGATAATACAGTGTAACACAAAACTAGGAAGATACTCACTGCGCATTCACTTCGTAAGTTTGAGTTGCAAGCGTTAGTAGCGCAAGCCTTCGTTGAGTACGAAAATCGAAATAAGTTTTCGCTCTGCGTTTTTTTTTCGTTACCTAGATTCGGACGTTGAAGAGGTGTGCAGGTGACTCTATATATTGTATCTCAATCATGCAAATAACGCCTGATTTATTTAATCATGAAAATACTGACTGTGAACAGATAAATAAATAAATAAATATCTGGGACATTATTGCACACATGGTCATCTGACCCCAAACTAAGCAAAGCTTGTGATATGGCTGCCAGAGACTGATATACATAAGTACATATATATTTTTAAATACATACTTAAATAGATATTAACACCCAGATATAGAACAAACGCAAATGTTCATCACACAAATGTTTGTCCTAAGTGGGAATCGAACCCACGCCCCAAGCACAGAAGGCACGATCACTACCAACTAAGCTAACGGGGCTGTCGAGATAGTCTAGATGCTGCCATTAGGCAGCATCTCGACTATCTGTAAGCAGCGATATGAATGTATGATAAGCCATAGCTACAAGCGAGAAAGAAGAACAGGAAGTCAAGTCGTGAACACATGCACAGGCTTTCTTACCAAAGGCATAGAAAGGTTGCAGTCCACTCTGCAGTTGTAACCTTCGGGGCAGTTCGCAATATATCTGCAAGTCCGACCGGGACCATAGTTATTGTTAATGTAGTATGCTTCATTGGCTCCTACCTGGAACACCGGAATAGGAACTTAGGTACATTTACACAGAATCCAGAGTTCCAGAGCGTCGACTAATTCGATCTTTGTCGCGCACAATACCTAAGTCATCGCGACCATTTTCGAATTAGTTAGGGGTCCCGTGCGCGTGACCCACAGATCTAACTTATGACTAGACTAGATAAGTGTTAGTATATTCTTAATTTGATGTACGTACCTACATAATAATATTATTAAGGTTTAATTTTTATATAAATTGTTGTAGAAGAGTGTACTGGAGAAGTTTGACTTGTAACTATGGAGTTATTAATAAAGTATTGTATTGTATATGTTCTGAGAAAGCTACAGGTTTAGCAACAGATTTTCAACTTGAAGGTAACTAGCCGAAGACAGTATAATACCTACCTATAAGGAAAAGTAAACCTCCTAAATATATATTTGACTAGCCGTCCGCCCCGGCTTCGCACGAGTGTAAGCTCGGCCTTCGGCCTCGCTACAAAATATAATATAGCCTATGTCACCCGGGGATAGTGTAGCTTCCCAACAGTGAAAGAATTTTTCAAATCGGTTCAGTAGTTTCGGAGCCTATTCATTACAAACATACAAACATACAAAAATAGGTACAAATCTTTCCTCTTTATAATATTAGTGTAGATTACATATAAATACATTAGGAACGTATAGGTAATGATAAGGTATTTTCAATTAAACGCGTGAAATTGTTATTGATGATGTAGTATAGGCTTAGCCATTGTTATCGTTCAGAATCTATTAATAGTTTTTCAGATTGTATCATTTTCCTGTGAATTAGAAGTGCTAAGTGGCTTTATTTGTCATCAGTGTTATATGATAAAGAGACAATTTAATCTCAAGTAATTAGTTAAGTGATAAACCGGCCAAATGCGAGGCAGGCTCGCGCGCTCAGGGTTCCGTAACAAAATACAAAAAGTAGTCCAAAAAGACATCACGTCCAGGCGGTCCGCGCCCTAATTTGCTAAACTTAATATTGAACAGAAATTTGTCACTGCCTCGCAATTTGCCATTACCTTTTTATTAATTGTTTTTATACCTTAGAGTGTGTACTATGGTCATACCAAGTTTGAAGTTTGTACGTATTAACGTTTTTAGATTAGAGCAAACACAAAAACGTACAGAATACGTTTGTTGTATGGGCTTTACTTTTAAATTTTTGACTTTATTATTATTTCTTCGTTAATCCGCCGTTACATTAATAATTTCACATATTCTGTGAAAATTTCATAATTAAAACACGCACGTAACACGGCGTGTTAAGTTAATCACAAAAAATTTAGCCTCTATTGCTTAGGAAATAAAGGTCAACTTTTTGAGCTTAAATTAACGTGCCGCGTTACGAGCGTGTTTGTAGTTATAGAATCAGGATCCTGGTACCGTTTTTACCCTTTGAGTACGCAACCCTAAAACAGGTAATATTAGTTATTATGAAACTGATATAGGTCATTGTACTGCTATTTATTTTATGATAGTAATATGCGATAAGCTTAAAGCCGTAACAGATGTACGGACCACGAACCACGCACCGCCGTCTGACCAACAGGAGGGAAAGAGAAAATTTTCTCTTTGCCTCCTGTTGGTCAGACGGCGGTCCGTGGTTCGTGGCACGTACGTTTGTTACGGCTTTTAGGTGTCGTGCTGTAAAAGGAAGTAGGTACATATAAATAACCACACTGACCCCGTCCAACAATTTTCTTGTTTTTTTCGACATAACCCCAGGCTGTTCTGCTGTGGAATGAACTGTCTGCTTCTCTCAGGCAGGCCAAATCTCTTCCTATTTGAACCTTGTCTACAATCACTATCTTTATTCATATTATCTCTATTTATATTAGACGATATATCTACACCACCAACCCTATTCCTCTTTCAATTCACGTCCATCCAAAGGTTGCCTGGTAGAAATCACTTAAGGCGATAAGGCCGCCTATTATACTGCTGGGTTTGTGTATTAATTTTAAGTTACTTTGTTTTTTTATATGGTGTATAACAAAGTGATATTATACAGCCGGTCTATTCTGCAAGCTAAGTGAACGCGCAAGTGAAAAGATAAGCTAAGTGAATATGATTTTTTCTTGCCTATTTCTGCAGGTAAATGTCAAAATGTCAAGTGAATTAACCTTGACTGTAGCCCCTTACCCTTATAATTCGATGTTTTGACATTTATCTGCACAAATAGGCAAGAAAAAATCACATTCACTTAGCTTATCACTTCACTTGCGCGTTCACTTAGCTTGCAGAATAGATGTGCTGTATTGCATGCATGAAAATTCAAATTACGGAAGCTTAAGATTAAGGGCCTTACTTAAAAACGTTACTCGAGTTGAGCTATGCTTAAAATTGCTCTGTCTCGTTTTAGCGTGTGAAGATTGCCGTCAGCGAGAAGTTGAGAGAGCAATTTAAATCGTATGTCAACTTGAGTAACGTTTTTAAGTAAGGCCCGAAGAGCTTTGGATTGGGTTGAACATCCATAATACGGTTTTTCCTAACTCGACGATAATTAATTCAATGCATATATTGTACTAACAAGTATATTACCCGTAAAATTTTGTAATTGTATACAGGGTCACTGTAGTATTGAAGCCCTTAACAGGATTCTAACTGATTACCAGTAACCGTGTATAAATAACGGTGTGTAAATAAAATCATATACTTCGCGTTCTCGTCTAAAACAGGATTGCAGCAAGGTTCCATACCAGGCTCATTATTATTTTTAATCTGTTGAAATTATAAAGCCGTATAAAAGTAATAAAAAGAAAACACTTACATTTTGTCTGTAATCACAGTCTGGGTCTTGTGCTGCGGCATATCCGAAAATAAAAACTGCTGCAGTTATCAGATAACTCATCGCTGAAATATATTGTTTTAATTCTTTTTTAATCATCTTAGATATTTGCTATTACCACTTCCTCCTATATATATATTTAATAATTTTTATTGGTATTTTATAAATAGGTATCTTTTCTATGACAGCTGAAATTTCAGTTGTAATTAAAAAAATAACATTATCTCAATTATTTCATAATATTTAGTAGATATGCCAGTAGAGTATAGTGTTATGAAATTAAACTGAATAGTTATCTTTATGATATTCGTATATTTAATTAAATGTGTTTCAATCAAGAATAAACTGTTATGTTATTGTCGTCATAATGATAAAATTTCATTTGCGCACCACCTGGGTAAACATATTGGACACGAGTAGCGCCCCGCGACTTCACACGTTATCCTACAGGAATTGGTAATTTGGAATGGAGGTAGCTTTTATCCTGGACTAGCAACATGATATGGACTAACACATAGGCTACTTTAGACAAGTCTATTGCTACAGCGCAGCGTAGGATGTCAACCCACAAGATGGACAGACGACCGAAAAGAGACTGCAGGATAACGCGGGATGCAGGCCGCTTCCAACCGGCCCTTTTGGAGATCGATGGGAGAGCAGTGGACATCCTATGGCTGAAATGATGATGATGATGACTCAGTTGTCATTGCAATATAGGGTTCTTCAATAGGCGAGTAAATAGATTCTTATATTATCGGCAACGTATAGTTGTAATGTCTCTGGTATTATATGTATGCATAGGCGACGGTGACTGCTTACCATCACGCAGCCGGTCTGCTTGTTTGCCATCTATGGCATATATATTTTAGTAAGAAACTGACACGGGTCAATTTCAACGCCTCTAGAACTTACCGTTGTCTTACTTCACAAAAAATCCCACGTCGTTTCACAATTATGCGACACCGACAAACAATCAAAAACCACTAAACTAGAGAATGTAAATAACAATTCTTATATCTCAGTGATGTCTCCTATATATGCATGCGTCGTGCTCGCTTTATACCTCATTACCACATGAACTGATAACAATACCTACAGGCAGCTAATCGTGGAATGAAGGTTCTATAGATAACAGCTGTCGTGGCGTTGGATTTTCCTGAAGAATCTGTGAAACCTCGAATTGTGAGTGAAGGTTTGCGGAAATGCGTTTGTTTCAGGGTACGTATTTAGTGAGGAGTCACTGCGTGTGGTGCTGCTGGGACTAGACGTAAGTTCTACTCTACCAGTACCAGACAGCAGTTCTGCTGGGTAGGTCTAGAGGCTAGCATTCATCGCGTCCCAGGCAATACAGCGACCGAAAAATGGGACCGCACTGTTTCATGGATCAGCTTATTTTGCCCATGCGGTGCAAATTTATTTCGGACGCTACATTAATCATCTCCTGTATATTTAGGCTTATGATGAATTACTTATCCTTGGAGCTAGCCCCCCTAATTGCAAATAAAGAATTGGACAACATAAAATCTTGAAAGTTTTTTTTTACTCAATGTGCAGTTTTACATCTATAAATGCCCAATAATATACAGGCAGCCCATGTCTTCACAGGCAGTGGTCAGAAAGACGATCTAAATAGAGGAAAAAATGGGCTTTATATATGGCTATCTGCACCTTGCAGTTTCACCTTTAGGAACGTTTACTTAGGAACCACCACATTTTATCGGCTTCGCTTCGGAGAATGTGCACACGAGCTGTTTAGGCTGATCATGTCAACCAATTTCAGCCATAGGAAATCGAGGTAGCCATTCCATCCTTACGTCGTGAACCTTGGTAAAGTCCGCAGGCAGCGTTTCCAAAATTCCTTTTTCATACGAACTGGAATGGAATGTGCTCCCTCGATGTTCCCTATAAAGTACAACCTGGGTCTCTTCAAGACAAGAGTGAATAGGCACTCATGGGCAAGCGTGCCCCATTTTAGACCGCATCGTCGCTTTCCTTCAGCAGAATTGTGGTCAAACGCTACCCCATTTCATCATTAAAAAAGAATGAGAATCGTATATTTTTTCAGGACCACTCTCCGGCCATCCAATCAAATATAAAAAAAATAAACTTCCAGTGCTCTGTTTTTGCGTGAAAAAGGAACATAAAAGCAAACCAACAAACACACTTTCGCTAATATGTGTGATGTGATGATGTTGATAGGGGTATATTCTACCATAAAGGTCACCTATTTGTAAATAAAAATAGGAAACATTAAATGTTTGTCCATGATTTAAATATCATTATTGGATTACTTTAGGTACAACCTCTATGGTACAACCGTAGAGACAAAACACGGAGGCGACCTTGGAACAAGGCTAGGTTGAAAAAATGATAGGATAAGAACATCTAGCCACCTTCAACGATCTGTCATCATCATCGGCCTCTTATCGTCTACTATTAGACATAGGCCTCTCATATGCACGCCATGCCACTGAGCTTGGTCGACAGTTCTCTGCATCCAGTTTTTACCCACCTTTTCACGCAGGTCCACCTGTCAATCTAATAATCTATGGGCAATCTAACTATTACTTCTGTATATTTCAGTAGTTTGGTGTTATTTAGTTTGTAATTTAGTTAATTAATTAACGAGGAAAAAGACATCATTAGTCCATGTTCTGACTAATAAATTATTTGATTAAATTTAAAAAGAATATGTAAATTATAAAAGTCCAACTAGGTCATGGCAGTACAGAAACCTTCATAAAACTAAAATTGGGAAGATGATTGGCTGAAAATGATGATGATAATATAGCTTAATCGTAGCTAATGAGTTGACAGAAAATGCTTACGCTATGCAAGGTGTCTATTGGGTTAAAACTTCCCACTGGGAAGCCTTTAGACTTGTAGTTTTGCGCATGTCAAGAATCACAAACCTGCGCAGTGGAAACGAGGCGATCGCTACCCCTGCCTGTATCGACCAGTCAGTCCGTATTTTCAATCCGTGAGCTCCTTTCCCATAGTGTTCCGTGTCCTTTCCCTCTATTTCTTTATTAAGAATATTTTAACTAGATATCCTTATAATACTTTGCCAATATACCTAGTTTAGTTAATCTTTATCTGTTTCTTCTGTTACGCGATTCGTTCTGTCAACATATTTTGTTTTTATTATTTACTTTAAAGAGTTCTCATTTAATCCATTTTTACTTTTTTTTTTGTAAATGATTTAGTATATTTCGGTTTAGTTTGGTGGTAACAACATACAGGTAGAAATGGCTGTCGACAATCCGATTCAGTTGGAAGTGAAGAGATAGTAAGGAAATGCCAAAAAGGATACCGTTTCACGTCGTGTATGCTACAAGTAAGTAGTTAATTAATGTATTGTACCAAGAGGGCTATACGGAACAGTGTACTATGACAAAAGGAGGTCATGGTACTCACTTTTATTATATAACCCAGAAATCTTAAAAATATTATGTTCTATTCCATTTCGTGGAGTGGGAATGGTATTTTTGGAATAGTTATGGAACAGCTGCTTTTTTCGCGTCTTCAATGTTAGTTGCACCCTACTGTGCAACCCTACATTACTAAAGGAAATAAATTAAACTAAAGAAAATTAACTAAAGGAATAAAAAAAAAAAAAAAAAAATGCCTATCTGCTGAGCTGACCAAATAAGTCCAAACGCGATGAGTTTACTAATTGCCATCATTGCATTTTTTACCATTGAACAGTTCCACTATCTACTTTCTGGTTCGATGGTACCAAATTATTGTATTGTCATCTTCTAGATTATAATAATATAGTTCAAAGTTATATAATTCAAAGTTTCAAATCGATACAACTATTAATAGTACATTAAAATGAACTGCTAAGATTTGTTGACATAGTTCGTTATTTATAAAGAGAAGCTGATGTTCCTCAGTTATAGGTGTATTATGTATTCTGTGGTTATACAAGTGAAGCTGATTTTCGTTAGTTACACAAGTGAAGCTGATGTTCGTTAGTTACACAAGTGAAGCTGATGTTCGTTACATACAAAAGTGAAGCTGATGTCCGTTAGTAACACAAGTGAAGCTGATGTTCATTAGTTACACAAGTGAAGCTGATGTTCGTTAGTTACAAAAGTGAAGCTGATGTTCGTTAGTTACACAAGTAAAGCTGATGTTCGTTAGTTACACAAGTGAAGCTGATGTTCATTAGTTACACAAGTGAAGCTGATGTTCGTTAGTTACAAAAGTGAAGCTGATGTCCGTTAGTAACACAAGTGAAGCTGATGTTCATTAGTTACACAAGTGAAGCTGATGTTCGTTAGTTACAAAAGTGAAGCTGATGTCCGTTAGTAACACAAGTGAAGCTGATGTTCATTAGTTATACAAGTGAAGCTGATGTTCATTAGTTACACAAGTGAAGCTGATGTTTGTTAGTTACACAAGTAAAGCAGATGAACAGATGTAAAAAAAGGTATGTTATTACTACCCACAAAAAAAAAATTAGCTTTGACTATCCAATAATCAACTGTTGGATTGGAAAAGATTCTGAACACGAACCATCCAAATTTTATGCGATTCTTTAATAATTTGCTAGGTGTAGGTATAGTCGGAGGTGGTGGTATTATGATACATGCCTAGCCTGCATTAATAACTGGCTCTGAGGAATTTTGAAAGTGGTAGTGATCCAGTCAACTGGTAGTGAGCCAGTCGGGTAGTAGTGAGCCAGTCAAATAGTTTTGAGTCAGTCGAGTGGTAGTGAGGCAGTCGACTGTTATTGAACCAGTTGAATGGCATTGATCCAGTCTAGTTGTAATGAGCCAGTCGAGTGGTAGTGAGCCAGTTGAATAACAGTGAGCCAGTCCAATGGTATTGAGACAGTCGAGTGGTATTGAGCCCGTCGAGTGGTAGTAAGCCAGTCGAATAGTTGTGAGTCATTCGAGTGGTAGTGAGCCATTCGAGTGGTAGTGAGTCAGTCGAGTGTTATTGAGCCAGTCCAATGGTATTGAGCCAGTCGAGTGGTAGTAAGTTAGTTGAGTAGTAGTGAGTCATTCGTGTGGTAGTGAGTGATTCGTGTGGTAGTGAGCCATTCGTGTGGTAGTGAGCCAGTCGAGTGGTAGTGAGCCAGTCGAGTGGTAGTGACCCATTCAAGTGGTAGTGAGTCAGTCGAGTTGTATAGAGCCATGCAGTCGAGTGATAGTAAGCCAGTCGTGTGGTAGTGAGCCAGTAAAATAGTATTGAGCCAGTCGAGAGCTAGAAAGTATCCTCCACCGGCACCTCAACTTTTTCATTTGTTTTTTGCCTAATTAGTGTGCAGGCTAATGCTATTAAGGCCATACCGCTTCACTTTCCGTATTTTACTGTCATAAGTATGTTTGCCCTAGTAAACACACAAACTCACAAACATACAAACAAACGCCGATTTATTCTCTTAGACTGGCAACCTTTTATATGCAATTCTGTTTAAGTGATTGCGAAAAGTTACGCGACCACAAACCGTATTTCGGCGCGTTAGGTTTCACGTTCGCTTTATTTTCCGCATTGCGCTGTTTCGAGCCCACGTTAAGAGGTTGTCGTAACGCACCTGAGATATTCGCTTCGCTCAGTCATTTATCTCCTAGTCAATAATGACGATGAAGGCGTATAGGAACGATTCCGAAAAATAATAAAAAATATTATTTATGCTATTGCATGTATCTGGTGACCTAGTTAAAATAAATTCTAGTTCACAATACATTGTCTTGAAAATCAATTTAAATGAAGTACAATACCTCGTACATTGGTATGTACGAGGTATGTACGAGGCTGTAGGTATGTAGAAGGTATGGTACGTATAAAATGCCATTAGCGAGTCGCGTTTCCAAAGGGGTGTAAATATTTAAGGATTGCCCTAATTGGATGTCCCAATCCAATCCATCGAATTGCTGGTAACTTTATAGATTTAAAAACGGTTCAACTTCACAAGGATCAGTTCCCTGAATGTATATAGTTTACCACTATGTCCAAATCCCTGAACGTCCGTTTCTTTCCAAAGTCCAAGTTCCTGATGCGCCTCTCAAATTCTAAAGTGTTTGATGCGCGTTGTTGAAATTAATTTGGCCTTAGACATCTATGGTAAGGTTGCCTGGAAGAGATCGCTTATAGCGATAAGGCCGCCAATTGTTTCACTAGTTTTTAAGTTGTTTTTTATGTTACCTACTATGTACGTATTTAGTTTTTGGTGTGAACAATAAAGAGTTTTCTATCTATCTATGATATTGATTGACAATGATTGGCACTTAATATGCGTTGAGCCAAAAAACGCCATCATTTTAATCATCGTATTATTTTATTTTAATACTAGCGACGGGAGTAAGTTTTACACAGACTTCAAAAAAGAAGGACGGTTTCACAGTATATTTTTTATTTTATGTATGTTCACCGATTTCTCAGCTAACTATAAACCGATTAAAAAAAAAAGTTGGTAGGGTATAATTCCAATTTGGTCACACTGTCAAAAACGCGGAAAGCGACTTTATTTTATACCATGTAGAGAAGAGAAGATAGAGAAGATTAGGCTTGAGCTTGACCGCCAAATCGCCTGATGTTAAGCGACGATACGGTCTACGATGGAGCATGTTTGTCTAGAAGAAACCGATTCACTCGTGACTTGAAGACGCCCAGATTGTAACTATCGGGGAACAACCATTCAGACAGTGCATTCCACAGACTAGAAGTTTGCACAATAAAAGTGGAATCAAGTTCGTACCTATTCTGGCGGTCCGATAGAAAAATGGGCACGAGGGAATTAGATCATGCAGATCTGATGCACACTCCGAAATGTATCCGATAAAAACCGATAACGCCGATGGTCAAGACCTTAGTCTGAAGTTCTGAACTAGAGATTCGTTGCTGAACGAATCATCATCATCAGCCATAAGACGTCCACTGCTGAACATAGGCCTCCCCCTTTAACCTCCACACTGAACGACAACCTGCCATCTGCATCCACTGGATGCCCGCAACTCTCACGATGTCGTCAGTTCATCTAGTGGGAGGCCTACCTACGCTACGTCTTCCGGCTTGTGGTCTCCACTCAAGAACCTTTCTTCCCCATCGGTTATCAGTTCTTCGAGCGATGTGGCCTGCCCATTGCTACTTCAACTTGTTTTTTTTTTTATAGCTGAAAGAATATAAATGTTTAATTAAGTTATGTATCATCATATCATCATCATTAATGTCAGCATTATATATATTTTTCTGGTTTCCACTTCCAAGGTGAGGACAGCGCATATCCAGCATGCGAGCTAAACTCCCAGGGCCCAGCTGCTCGTGGCTGGCGCAGCGACGGCGCTGCTCCCCACGAGCTCTTATTGCGTCTGCAGGCCGTCACCAGCGTGCACAAGCTGCAGCTCTTGGCGCATCACCAGCTCATACGTGAGTGGTACCACCCACTAACAGCATACGAGCTAATCTCCTAAGGTCTAGCTATACAAAGCCTTCAAGCCGTTACAGCAATGATAGCTCACATAGTTATTATTAATCTTGTCAAAGGAATAAAAATCGTGCAGCGTAATATCTACGTTCAAAATTAATCTATATATTAATATTATAATGAGGAAAGACTGTATTTTGTTATTTTTAGATGTTTGTATCGAAGTAACTCAAAAACGACTGAACCGATTTAAAAAAATCTGTTGGGAAGCTACACTATCCCCGGGTGACATAGGCTATATTATATTTTTAGCTAGGCCGAAGGCCGTGCGAATCCGGGGCGGGCGGCTAGTATAATTATAATAATACAATATAAAAAATTGCATATAAAACAGTACATAAAAATACCTTTAGTTCTGTCATGTCAGTAAAATTATAATAGAATGCCTGTCCAAAGTCATTTTTTTTATAACTTTTTGGATCTCTGTGTGTAGAGCCTCAGAATACAGAAAGAACAGAGCACCTCTCGCCTCTTGTCTAGTCTATTGTAAATGACCGGCGCAGTCACATGCATCAATTAAGTCAGATCACATGGTCATCACAAGCTGCAGTTCTTAGTCCAACTAACTCATACATGTGTGTCTTCTACTTGAAATATGTCCAGCATGCACGCTGGACGCATAGAGTCCAGCTGCTCGTGTCTGGTGTAGTTATACATTCAGCATCCAGACCATTTGAGATCCTGACCCTTTTAAATCCTTGTTTTAACGGTCAGGTAATTTACTGCCTCTTTGCAACCTAGAAATTTTACAAAATAGTCCTCATGATACCACGTGCTGGTTGTCATCATCTTTTTACCCAGCATGGTCTAATAACATGTTTCATTTTTGATATTATTTTTAGCACAAAAATCAAATATTCTTCAGTGGTGGGTGGCACTGACATATATGCATGGCTATAACGGCTGAACGATTTCAAAGAAAGATCAGCGCTGTTTGGTAAACCGCATTATGCTGAGTTGTGGCCATTTTTATGACAAAGGACATTATTAATTAATCTATAGTTATAAATAGCTATAGATATGTAATATTGCTCACCTATATTGGTTAATATTGCTGATGTTACAAAATACAGTTTTGTATAACAGTTATTATTTACGGGATAATTATCGTGGTAAGGTTGCATGGCCGTGGTGCATGTAACTGCGCTGAAATATCGGAAGCTTCTTCCACAACCTTACCACGGTTAATATCCCGTAAATAATCATATAACTGTAGTGAACAACCGTGATAGTATAAAACAGTTTTTTAGATTTCTTTCTTGCCATGCTGTTTGTTTTATCATGAGTATAATTTCTTACAGCTGCATACGTAGAAGTTCTCGTGTCAGGCGGCCTGTTGTCCGAGGGGGCGGCGACTCCATGTGGCGCTACGTACACCAGTGTCGGGAAAGTCACCCTGGCTAAGCCTACCTCGCAAGCCAGGACCAGGGAACTAAGGTCAGTAGTTGCTTTAAGGAATGGCAAACAGAGAGAGACTGAGAGGTAAACTAATGAGGCAGTTTTTTATATATATTTCAGATAGAAGTTAAATATAAGACAAGGGAGTATCCAGGATTTTCTTATGTGGTTGGGGAGAGACTATTTAAAAACACTATTACTTCTGCGATTTGGACTAAATTAACTGGTTGCATTGAAACATTCATGGTCTTTGTTCTTCATTTTCAGATCAGCAGCATTACCCGAACCAACTGTAGCCCGCTTCGTGAAACTGAGACTAGCTGGACCCCATCCGCCAGCCAACGAGAATGACCAGGTAGGAAAGGTCAATAATTGGTTTTCCAACACCTAAAAATACAGACACCAAATCTAAGTTTGGTAGAGATAACTAGTAAGTAAAGAAAGTGAAACGTAGTCTCTCACTGTGGCCTCATAAGTTACAGGAAGCTTAAGTAAGCTATCAACCAGTATTAGTGCTTTTAACAGCTTTAACTTAACATTAGAAACTTGAAAACTTTTTAATTCCAGGTGGCGCTCATGGCAGTTAACGTTCTCGGCGAAGAAGTGGAAGAGACTGAAAAGACCACACCAGTCTCTGCCAAGTCAGAACCAACTTACTCTCCGTACGACGACCTGGCGTTTGTCATGTATGTGGACACCGAGATAGCAGACCTAGTGAGGAATTTGGATGATAGGAAACGGAATGCTGTTACAGGTATTATGTTGTCCTTTCAAAAAAAAAAAATATATACGATTTACATAAAATGTTGCGATGTAAGTCGGACAGTGCCTGGACTTACATCACGACATAACGAACTAATGATGTTTCAAGCTGACAAGCTGATGGTCAAGCCTAGCAGTATCCCAAAGACAGTCACAGTCATACGATAGATTGGCCTGTTTCCTTGGTCTCGTGTTAGCATTTCTAACATTTAGTCAGTTCCTCAATATAATACAGACAAGTTGGGCTCATTTACCAAGAATGTTGCGATCATAATGAATGAAGAAACTTTCCAAGTATCGTGTCAATATTTTGATTTTCTGCCTTTCATGAACTTCAGAGGAGCGCTTCGAATACGCCCGCCGTTTAAAATCAGCTGGGGCAGCATTAGCAGCGGCTGGGATACGGATCGGGCGCTGGCGACTCAGGAAACGGACTGCGGCGGCGAGAGACGACTTCGAACTGGCAAGGCGAATGAGGGATAGGATAGCTGATGCCTTGTGTGGGGTGAAGGAAGACCCGGTGCTTTGCAGACTGTTTGAAGAGGATGGTGTAAGTATGGATAGAACAGACTACAATTAAATTATTGCAATTTTTTTATTAAAACGGGTATCAATGGTAAGGTAGTTCGCTGACTCTGGGTGAAGAAGGATGGTGCGGAGTTGGGGGTGTTATTTAGTCCTAGGACCCCTCACTGCCCGCAGGTAGAGGGTTAGGTTAGGTTCGGCATAGCATAGCAAGGAAACTACAGAAAAAACTATATCAGAGTGTTTTGTTCTCAAACACTTTTCACACCAAGTAGGTAGGCGTAGATTGAGTTCACTGGCGCTTATTGCAATGTCATAATGGCATTGTAGGTACAGATTATTTGAAGAAGACCAAGGTTTTTTCAAATTGGCCTTGACCTAGTTGGATTTTTTTGGACTAAAACCATGATTTGGTTGTTTAAAAGCGGTAAATTCTTGTAGTCTCAAATCTGGTTTTCAAATAACGTTGGTAACGTGTAAGGAATTGAGCTTTGGTCTTCTGATTTCTTACAGCCTGATTCCCGCAACGATTCCTCAATGCCTCAAGAGTATGACTTCTCCCACCACTTATCTCCATCAGTTGCCACCGGGTCTCTCAGCTTGGACATTCCTTCGCCGGTTCCACCGATAGACAATGGACAGGAGTACGTCAATGGAGATGACGAGGAGGTTAATGAACCTGAGGTAACATGAAGTTTAGATTTGACAGATATACATACATACTAGAATTTTTCATAGATAACTCGTGATCTGACAAGCATCTGATAGTCCGTGATGATATGGTTGAAGATAAGAAACGCTCATACCTAGAATGGGCACTGTCTCTCAATTTTGGCTTATTATTTTCTTTCTAACCATAAAGCAACAAAGTATTCGTATGACTTTATTTTACTTAGACTGTAAATGGTTGGATTAAAGCTTTTTCCTTTCTTGTCTTCACAAAACTTGCTTTTTTCAGTCACCTGTCCATAGACAAACCCAGCAGATTTTGAGGGAAGAAATCGAAGAACAGTACCAGTCGCCGACAGCCAATTCGCAACCAGCAACCCAGTTCCAACCACCTAGTCAATTTCAACCGTCTACTCAGTTCCGACCACCTAGTCAATCCCAAGGAAGCCAGTTCCAGACATCAAATCAGTTTCAACCATCCAACCAGTTTCAACCATCCAACCAGTTTCAACCATCCAATCAAATTCAGCCAAATAGTCAATTCCAGCCACCTAGTCAATTCCAGCCAACAAGCCAATACCAGCCAGTTAGCCAATATCAATCATTACCAGCGCCAATCCAGCAGTCGCAAGTCCCAGAAGAGAAAGCGAGAGATGAGCTCCAGAAGAAGTTAGAAGAAGAAGAATTAAGGAAGGAGAGTGACAGCCCTCGGCGAAGTATTACTCCTAACGCTGCTAATGGTAAGAGAAGATTTATAAGACTCATTCTGACGGTTTATGCCACGGATTATTTCATCATAAAATTGGTTTTTAAATTAATCATATTTTACAAGTACATACTTTGTTATAGGTACTCTTGTAAGAAGAAGGAACAAAAGCGCTGGTCCGAGATCAACTTTTGAAGCTTATGAAGAACGCCTTCTTCCGGCTTTGAGGCAGTAAGTTACCCCGTAAATAAATGTCAAAGCATTTGGTTTTCAACTAAAACAAATGATCAGAAAAGAATCAGCCATAGCCTCTAGGATCAATGCCTTGAAGCCTCTAAAACTAGTTCATAGTATATTCAGCGTATTAAAATCGTACAACGGAACGTAAATAATATTTTTTTTTATTGTGTTTAGGTAGGTTTAGGATAGCAATGGATCTGTGGGGGATTGGTGGTATCATATTGCAATCGTCCTCCCACAGATTAAGTGATTCACCTTTAAATATTTTGTGTTTTTTTGTCGATTGTAAACTAAGTAAATTGTGAATAAAAGAATATGATTAAAAAAAAAAAAAAAAACGAATAAAGATCTTTAACAAACCGGCAGAGACAATACTGCTCGTTTTCGACCACCAAGAGAATGCCGTCGGTCCCGGTCTCCCGCCGTTTCTCCCCAGTCGGCGACTCGTAGATCGCGCAAGCCCGACTCTTCGGCATCTTTCCAGCAATATCTAGGCTGACGGGTCGGCGGACATTGGGAACTCCAAGATACACCTGTTTGACATTGATAGATGCTTAACAGAAATGACATACATAAGACAAATAAATACAAAACTTGTGTGACAACCGGTGGCCTTATCGCTATGAGCTATTTCTTCCAGGTAACCTTAATTGGATTAGGTTACTCAACCTGTACAAATTACCTTCTCGCCTTCATTGTTCCAGTTCCCACACCAACGAGTACCTCCGGGAGGCTCGCGAGGAGGAGTGCAGTGGTGGGAGTGCCACGTCACACCCCCGCTCGCAGCACAAGCTCAACGAACGGGAGAGGAAGCAGGCTGCACTTCCCATACTCATCTTTGGATACCCACTGGTAAACAGTCAAAGTTATGGTTTGAATTTTAGTATCCAATAGCCACGTCCAGACCGGCTGAGCGCGGCTCGCGAGTCCCGCTCGCGAGCCAATAGTTCGGCCGGTGTGGACGGCGCTCGGGCTTCCTCGGGCACACGTTGGCTCGGCCGAGCGCCGCTCGGCCCCGAGCCACCCAGCGCGGCTCGGGTGCCACGGCTCGCGAGCAGGAAGTCTCAGCGGGACTCGCGAGCCGCGCTCAGCCGGTCTGGACGCGGCTATTCACTATTACATTAATTTTTTAGGTTTTCATACGCCCGCAATGCCTCGTATTTACTATCAAGGCTCATTTTTATATACCTATGCGATCGAAGAACAGTACCAGTCGCCGACAGCCAATTCACAACCAGCAACCCAGTTCCCACCACCTAGTCAATTTCAAACGTTTACTTAGTTCCGACCCCCTAGTCATCCCAAGGAAGCCAGCTCCAGCTATCAAATCAGTCTCAACCATCCATCCAGTTTCAACCATCCAACCAGTTTCAACCATCCAACCAGTTTCAACCATCCAACCAGTTTCAACCATCCAATAAAATTCAGCCAAATAGTCAATTCCAGCCAACAAGCCAATATCAGCCAGTTAGCCAATACCAATAATTACCAGCTCCAACCCAGCATTGCATATGCATATGCATTTTAAATACCTTCTAACCTTTCTCAGGTCGAAAAATTCTACTCCAAGAACTATCTGGACAAAGAAGAAGGCCTCACCCGCTTGAGGTCTGAGCTGACCAGTCCATCCAATGGCAGTAGCAAGGTTCGTTCTTTTACATTTAAATGAAAGAATAGTTCATTTTTATTACGTACATTTTTATGGCCAGGGATATACGAGAATGACCATGAAATGTTTTCTTTGTTTTTTAACCGACTTCCAAAAAGGAAGGGGTTATCAATTCGACTGTTTTTTTTTAAGTTTAACCTCAGAACTTTCGACTAGGTGAACCGATTTTGATGATTCTTTTTTTATTTGAAAGCTGTTGCTTCCCGTTTGGTCCCAATTAATTTCAATTTGGTCCAGTTTCACTATGTTTAACTTTTTTACAATGTAACAATTAAAAAGTCATTTCCACACAAAAAATATTATTAGAAACATCTGTCGGAACACCTCAGTACTAAATCAGGCATGCGCTCTCTAAAACCGATAGTGCTTAACTAATGCACGCGCTATGGGATAGAGGGCGCATATTTGGTCCAGTTCTAACATTTTTATGAAGTCGGTTTTTATATTGATAACTATTAAATGAATGTTTATTTTTATTTATTGAAGACGTCTCCGAATAAGACAGCAAGAGCTGCCGCTGTGTTGCTGCAGCGTGCGCTACGGGACAAGGTGTTCTCAGTGTACAGCCAAGCCAATGAGGTGCTGAAAGCGCTGTTCCAGGAGTTTGTACCTGACAGGTATGTACTCAACATTCAAGCTTAGTTGTTCTAGCCAGCCAGGATGTAGGGACGCTACATCTATCTTCTGAATAACTGTGACTCTCAACTGTTACGCCACTCGAAAGTAGAAAATTTACATATCATCCTTTTTCATTCCAACAAACGACTGCCCAAAAAATTTATGTGTGTATGTACGTATGTATGTAGGTAATATATGTGGGTTTCTTAATTTCACAATAAATCTTAATCACCCGGATCCGTCGTGGTCCAGAGTGTCATAGACTACTATTACCACAGATTACATATAGGTATTATTACGAACAATATTTTTTTTTTATAATTAAAAAAAAATATGTGGAAAACAGGACGCTAATGAAATCAAAATAGTTTTATATTTAATCTGACCAAAGTTACATTTATATAATTATTTACGGGATATTTACCGAGGTTGTGGTAGGAGCTCCCGATATTTCGGTGCAGTTACATGCACCAAGTTCACGGGAAGACTCACACACTCCTTCCACAACCTTATCACGGTAAATATACCGTAAATAATCATATAAATGTAGTGAACAACCGTGATAGTTTAAAACAGTGTTCTGACCAAAGTTATCGTCATCTTCTTAAGCTCTTTCTACACGCATGAGCTAGTTTCTTCCTTGTTTATGTTCCAGGGTATGTGCCGCGGAGGTGGGTCGTTGTCTGGAGAAGCTGTTACCTGAACTGCTCCGAGCTTGCGGTGACCCGGCACCGAGGGTGCATTCTACTGCCCAGCATACTCTCCTCACCGTCGCAGACTGTCCGCAAGTTAGGCGAGTATTTGTTTATTAAATAGAAAAAGATACTGCCTAGCCCGCCTAGAGTCTATGCAATAATTATCAATTTAAAAAATCTACTTTATTAAAATTAAAAAAATTAAAAAACACCTCAGTACTAAATCAGGCATGCGCTTTCTTAAACCAATAGTGCCTAATTAATGCACGCGCTATGGGATAGAGGGCACATATTTGGTCCAGTTCTGTCATTTTTATGAAGTCGGTTTTTATATTGATAATTATTGCACTACTTTTTGTTACTTACTAAAATATGTTTTTCTTTATTTCTTTACTTTTTGTATTTTCTGGTGGTATGGAACCCTCAGTGCACGAGCCCACCTCAAACTTGGCCGGTTTATTAACATGTTAACAGAGTTCTTCCATATCCTAGGAGTCTCCACGTAATACCACAACAGTTGGTGCGTCCAGTGGCCGCGTCCATGCACCCGCGCCTGGCGCTCTCCCGGCTGCAGATCCTGGAACAGCTGATACTCAGTCACGGCATCTCCACTGATAAGAACAGGTGAGCCATCCTCATATTCACATTCATTACATCATCACCATCAGTCACAAGACGTCCACTGCTGAACATAGGCCTTCCCTTTAACCTCCACACTGAACGACATCCTGCCATCTGCATCCACAGGATGTCCGCGACTCTCACAATGTTGTCGGTCCATCTAAGGAGGCCTACCTACGCTGCGTCTTCCGGTTCGTGGTCTCCACTCAAGAACCTTTCTTCCCCATCGGTCATCAGTTCTTCGAGCGATGTGGCCTGCCCATTCATTTATTCCATAAATATTATTTACATGTCAAAATTTAAAATAGTATAAGAAAATAGTAACATTTATTAGGTATACAAACATAGCTATGGAGAGGGCTATGATCGGGGTTTCTCTACGATTTCGAATCAGACATAAGGAGATCCGTAGACATAAGAATACAACTATCGGTCCATATGTACGTATAATTTTAAAAGAATTTTCTTTCAATTCCTAACCGTTGAAGAGTTGTACCCTTCATCATCAGCTCTTCCATATGAGATGATGATTATCAGATGAAAATACTTGAACAGTTGTAGAAAATATATGAAAATCCTAATAAGTGCCTATAAAATTTCAGGCCCACTTTTCTTTCTTTCTAAAATAAACCAGTGGAACATAGAATCTCCGCCTTTTTTGAAGTCGGTTAAAAATTATCGTTTATGTTTCCATTTTCATTAAAAAAAAACTAAAACGCTTAACGCCTCTCCTAAGAGTTTCTAAGAACTTTTAAATGGCGTTAAAACTCTAACTACTTCCACGAAAATAAAACTGAGCAATCGTAAAAGAATTCCGAATTCGCTGATATTAGCAGTTTAATCAATATTTCAAGTTTTGCTACAAAAAAAGATGATTTAGGGGACACCCGGATTTGAACCAGGGACCTATCGATCTGCAGTCGATTGCTCTACCACTGAGCTATATCCCCGATGAAGTTCATACTCCAAATACTAGTTTTTATTCTAAATGCGCCGTCAATTGTTTTACTTTACGGCACGTTTCCATATTTGATAACATTTATCGCTGTAGGCGAAATGCGTTGGTAGATGTTGATTTCCTATTCAATGAAGCAGTGCCTCATTTATCAATTCATTTAAGCATACTCGTACCTACTAGGCACTAGCTGTAGCATATACTTATATTAAAATGTTCAATCCTCCATTTGTCCCCCTTTATTCAGCACTTAAGCAAAATATGATATTAGTGTGGATTGATCTACGTTTGGCCACCAACTCTCCTGATGGTAAGCGACGGTGTAGCCGAGGATGGAACACGTTGATCTCGAAGAAATCTATTCACTCTAGCCTAGAAGATGCCTAGATTGTAGTTCTCAGGAAACAAGGTGGACGGCCGGGAGTTCCATTCTTGGGCGGTATGTATCATAAAAGACGACCCAAATCGTTCAGTACGTTAACGTGTAATTTCTCGTTAGTAATTAAACTTAGTTGTCTTATCATCAACTTCCAGCGGTCTCACCGTCCGCCGGCTGGCGGAGTGTGGGGCAGCTGGCGTGCAACACGCAGCAGGCTCAGTTAGAGCTGCAGCAGAACGCATCCTGCTGGCTGCGTACGCGCGCTCGCCGAGAGTGGTGCGCGCGCAGTTACCGCCCGACGACGCTGTCACTAGAAGAAATCTGATTTACAGGCATTTGTTCCAGCAATTCGACAGAATAGACATGCAGGTAAGTCCTTCATGTTTTTTAAGCCATAGGTGGCAAACAAGCAGACGTCCGTCTGATGGTAAGCAGTCACCGTCGCTTATGGATACTTGTAACACCAGAGGCATCACAAATACGTTGCCGACCCTTTAAGACTCTATTAACTCGCCTTTTGAAGAAACCCATGTTGTAGCTTCTCGGAAACACCGCGGAAGGTAGGTCATTCCACGTTTTATTTTATATACTGGGTTACGCGGAAAGGTGAGTAAGCCTAATGGGGTCCATAGTAACCATCATGAGCAACTTTTACTACGAAAGAAAGAGAAATCAGCGGTTTCATAACGGTCATTGATACCAAGGATGATTTATCTATCTTTTGTCGATGTTGATACTCATTTGATACTCGACAAAATGATTTTTTTTATGATACCTACTGGGTGACGAGACGAGCAAAGTCACTCGCCTGTCGGCTCTTCACGCTTGCCCATAACAGCTCAACGCCACTCAGAATTTGAACTTCAACAGTTCAAAACCCTGGATGGCAATGCAGTGCGCTCAGTGGCGTATTTTAAGATTCAGCGCCCTGGGCCTGTAAGGTTCGCCGCCCCATGTATTAACAGAAAAAAGGAAAAATCTTTTAATATGGAATAAAATAAATGCAGTACCTAGTGTGTTGGTGCGGCTTGCGCCGCCCCGGGCCATGGCCCTTTTGGCCCTAGGGTAAATACGCCCCTGAGTGCGCTCGTCACCACGAGATATAAGATGTCAAATCTCTGTGTGCCCTGTAATTTCGCTGGAAACATTGCCCTTCAATCCGGAACACAGTAACGTTCGCACGACTGCTTGGCGGTTGAATAACTGGCAAAGGTGTGGTACTTCCCCAGGCGGACCCCTGCAAAAGAGTCCTACCACTACAAAAACATCTTATATCATAATGATTATATTATATTATTATTATGTTCATAGTGATGGCTACTATGGACCCCATTAGTAATTTCCACTTATAGTTGGTTTCACGTTTCGCTTATCAAGCATTACTAGATCGTCTGCAACATAAACATGTACCTTGATTAGCGCGAACTGAAATGCTTGATCAGCAGTTTCGTGCGAATTTGCTAAACAGTTGTGCGCCTTTGTACTTTATAAAAACATGCAAATGTGAGTCGGGCCCGTGCACTGAAGGTTCCGTAACACCACAAAATACAAAAAAAAATGAAAAAAGACAACATCACGCCCAAGCGGTTACCATCCAAGTACCGACCGCGCCCTACGTTGCCTTAACTTGGTACCTAATGAACAGAAATTTGTCACCGACTCGATTTTCCATCTTTGTCGCCATTATTTTCTATTAAATTTTAGAGTGTGTATGCATCATGCCAAGTTTGACGCTTGTACGTATTACCGTTTTCACATTAGAACCAATACAAAAATACGTTAAAAAAAATACGTTTGTTGTATGGGGATACCCTTTAATTTAAACTTTTTTTTTTAGTTAATCCGCCGTAACATTTATTCTTCTATGAAAATTTCAACTGGCTATATATTATGGTTCGAAATATACGTTACAATGTAGGACATACAGACAGACAGACAGCGTAGGCTTCCAGTTGCGGTAGAGTACCGTTTTCACTCTTTGGGTACGGAGCTCTAAAAAGGCACAATGTCCTGTGTCAAGTGAGTTTAGCTGATGTTGCACTGAAGCAATCGGCGATAGGGCCGGTAGGTAACGTCAGTTGTCCTCAACTGTCGTCACGTGTGGGCACACGCGGATTGGGATCCATCCCAATCCGCGTGTGTGTAATTATTATAGGCCGGCCGCACACACGCTACGACGCAAGGAAGGCGGCCGGCCTATAAAATTTTGGATTTGTGAAGTAGTGCCATAAAAATACTCGTCAACCTGGATAGTCAACAGACCTAGGACAGCAATGGCAGCAAGAATGTGAAATAATGAACGCATAGCCATGTCTGACGTTCACCGAGGTATGTGCACACCGCTATATAGCCTACTAGCTGCACCCCGCGGTTACACCCGTGTGGTGATGAAAACCGGTGTTGATGATGATGATTAAAAGTAGCCTATGTGTTAATCCAGGATATAAGTAATATATATACCAAATTTCATCCAAATCCATCCAGCCGTTTTTGCGTTATTGAGTAACAAACATCCATCCATCCATACATCCATCCAAACTTTCACATATAACTATGATATTAGTGTGATTAGTGTGATAAGCGTACCGTGGGTTTTTTTATTTTTTATTTGAACTTCTTTATCTAAGGAATTCATATCAGTCCATAGTACCTATTTAGAATGGAGTGTTGTTTAAAATCATGATTATTATTAGATTGTTTTTTACTAGATAAAGCTGTTTCTATCTTAATTGAATAGGTAGGTTGAGAAAAGAACTAGATTTAGTATGAAGTTTCTCTACATGCCCGCCCAATACCTCACCACCTGGCGAAAAGGGGTAGAAAAGTTATGCCAGGTTCAAAAGGCCCTGCTCCGTAATTTTCCACGTTATTTCTTAGGGGGACTTCAATGCAGGTCTTATCACCCCCAATTAGAATTAGATGGGTTTTACGTTTATGGTGGTTGGGGATTTGGGAGACGCGCGAGGCGACATGTAGAGAAGTAAGGAGAGTAGTGATGCCAGCTCCATTCCTCACCCAACACAAATGTAATCCTCATTTCTACTTTCCTCTGCATTTTCTAACTTCATCATCATCATATGTGTTTATTAACCTCCCAAGTGCCTTAAGTTCTTTTAGGATATTATTACTCCTATTATTAAAACAATTTATTTTGCGGAATCGAAAACATCTATTTTTTACCTCTTGACAGATCTCTTATAAAAACAAAAAAAAACAACTCTATTGAAATAAAATAATAAAGGCGACCGCGAAGGTCGCACTGGTGAAAAAGAGTTCCGCCACACCACCCCCCCACGGAGAAAGGAAGAATAAGCTGAAAAATTTATAAATAAATAAGATAATCACATATCTAAAATATTTCTAAACTTCACCCTCCTCCCGGACCGGGTGATGACAGGAGCTGGTGTAGGTGCAGGGACCAACGCAGGCGTGAAACTGCTAGCTGGAGTTGGCGCAGGCGGCACAATTGGTTCACAATTGCCAAACGCCGAATCCAAATGGGCAGGCTTAACGCGATCTATGCTAACTGTACGTTCCCTTCCATTAATATCGAGAGTGATCGTTTTGTCTCTTCGCCCGATGATACGATGAGGACCGGAATAAGGCGGCTGCAACGGCCTTCGCACTGAATCATCGCGTAGCATGGCATGCGACGCCTTAACTAAATCTTTAAATATGAAAGTCGATGGCTGGGCGTGGCGTGTAGCAAGGACAGGACGGAGAGCTTCCATATATTTGCGCAGCTCACGGACGAAATCTACAACGTCACTTGGGCTCTGCGATGTTATTGGAGGTATGACGAGTTCTCCAGGCAAGCGAAGAGTCTCTCCATAAACGAGCTCTGCAGAAGATGCCTTCAAATCTTCTTTGAGCGCCGTTCGCATCCCTAATAAAACTAACGGCAAAGCTCTTACCCATGTGTCATTATGACACATCAAAGATGCTTTAAGCTGCCGATGCATGCGTTCCACCATACCATTTGCGCAAGGATGGTAACTAGTCGTGCGCACCCGTTTGGTACCACATACATCCATTAGACGGCGAAACAACACAGATTCAAACTGCCGGCCCTGGTCGGTTGTCAAAATGTTTGGTACCCCAAAACGGGAAACCCAACCAGTTACGAATGTATCTGCTACCTCGTCTGCTGTGATTGATGACATAGGCCATACTTCAGGCCACCGTGTGTATCTATCAATCGCAGTCAGGCAATAATTGTACCCTTTCGAGTGAGGAAGTGGTCCAATAATGTCTAAATGCACCGACCTAAATCTGTTTGACGGTAATTTAAACTCTCCAAGTGGCGAATTAATATGTCGAGTTACTTTACTGAGTTGACAGCGTAAACAAGTTCGAGCCCATTCACGGCAATTTGCGTTTACTTGAGGCCATACATAACGCTCAGTTACCAAGCGAGTGGTTGCCCGCGCGCCAGGGTGACTGAGGTTGTGACACCTGTCGAATGCAGCTCGACGGAATGCTGGTGTCAGGTATGGACGTGGTCGCTCAGTTGAAGTATCACAAATTACTGTGATATTTGTGCCAGGGATGAGGATGGGTTCGAGCTTCAAAGACGAATTCCCACGCATACTAGCTAGCTCCTCATCCGATTCTTGCGATAACGCGAGTGCAGCAAAATCCTCTTCAAGAGAAATAGACTCAACGCGCGACATGGCATCAGCTACGATGTTATCAACCCCTTTAATATACACTACATCAGTAGTAAACTGGCTGATGAAAGACAGCTGGTTTAATTGGATAGGCGGCAATTTCTCACGTCGTTGTACAAAAGCGTATATTAGCGGCTTATGGTCAGTGTAGATAGTGACGTGTTGTACCTCCAACAGGTGCCTGAAGTGTTGAACACTCTCGTACACCGCAAGGAGTTCCCGATAGTACGCCGGCCACTGAGCCTGTTTAGCAGTCAGCTTTTTACTAAAATAGGCTAGTGGCTGCCAATCATCATTATCGACGCGTTGTTGTAGGCAAGAACCAACGTGCGTTCCTGAAGCGTCAGTAAACAACCCAACCTCAGCACTGTTATTTGGGTGTGCTAAAATTGTAGCGGACGTCAAGCTTTTCTTGCATTCTTCAAAGCACTTTTCTAGCTCAGGAGTCCACACAAAAGGTTTATTGCCTTTGCCTTGAATAGCAGTGATTGCTTCAATTAACGGCGCTTGGTACTTAGCCGTACTTGGCAAAAACCGGCGGTAGTAATTGACCATGCCTATGAATCTGCGCATACCCTGAACTGTCTTTGGGGGCGGGTAATCCACCAGAGAACGAATTCTGTCCTCAGGAGGACGCGTGCCCGCAGCATTGACTCGATGCCCAAGGAAAGATACTTCTGCGGCACCAAATACGGACTTGGCTGTATTAATCACAACGCCATAGTCGTGCAATCGCTGGAACAAGATTTCCAGATGCTGCGCATGCGCTATTTGGTCTTTTGAGTAAACCAAAATGTCATCAACATAGACATAGCAAAAATCTAAGCCACGGACTACTTCATCGATAAATCTCTGAAAAGTCTGCCCAGCATTACGCAAACCAAAAGTCATATACAGAAATTCATATAATCCAAATGGAGTAGTTATCGCTGTCTTGCACACGTCGCCTGGATTCACCGGTATCTGTTGATAGGCCTTGACCAAGTCTATAGTACTAAAAACGGTACAGCCAGACAAGTTGTGCGCATAATCACCTATGTATCGGACAGGGTAGCGATCAGGAATCGTTCGGGCGTTTAATGCACGATAATCACCGCAAGGACGCCACGTTGAGTCCTTTTTAGGTGCGAGATGCAGAGGCGATGACCAAGAGCTATCAGATGGTCGGCAAGTACCAGCTCGGACCATATCTTCGAACTCTTTCTTTGCAATGCCCAGTTTTAATGGTGCCAACCGACGCGGTCTAGATGTCACAGGGGGACCGTCGGTAGTGTTTATATAATGTACGGTGCTGTGTTTAATAATTCTAGGTGCACCAGGTGGTCGCGTTATACTTGGGTATTTCTCCAAGATCGCTGTGAATGGCGAGTCAGGAAGAGATACTACCTTCACACTTTGCTGTTCCGCGGTATAAAGGTCCGCGGACGAAATAAGCCCAGTTTTACTATCGCACAGCTTACCTTTTGAGCAATCGGGTAAAAGCTGGTAATGCGACAAAAAATCTACGCCAATAATACCACTTTCCACATCCGCCACGACAAAGTTCCAGGTGAAATCCCGTCGTAGCCCTAAATTTAAGTTCAACTGTACCAGTCCATATGTGATAATCTTACTGCCATTAGCTGCAACTAAACTATATGATAATGGCTGAAGCGTACGTCCTTTTATAAAGCTACGAGGAACGCAACAAATATCCGAACCAGTGTCCACCAAAAATTTCCGGTTGGATCTCCGGTCGGTCACGAAAAGGCGGCGACTAGCTGGCGAGCAACTGGATGTCGCCTTTAACAGTTGCTGTTTTGGTTTCCCTGATCACTAGGCGGGGAACCGGACCACTTACATGGAGGCACACATTTACGTGCTTTTGTCGCAAAACGGTCATGATAAAAGCACAAATCATAGTTACGTGAACGTGATCGGCTGCGACTACGATTACGGTTACGATTGAAGTCACGACTACGCGTACCAACATGCGAGCTGCAACCAGCAGAGGAAAGTGACGCTACTAAACGGGTCAATTCATCAACTTTTTTAGTCAGCTCCTGTACAAGATCAGTATTCGAGTTAGGCGAAACCGTACATACCTCCAATGAAGTTGATTGAGCGTTAATTTCAGCCAAATTGTCCGCTAGTTCGCTTAGCTCAGCCAACGATTCTAATCGTTGAGCAGCCAAGACAGTTTGAAGATATCGTGGCAACCTGCTCATCCAAATTGTCTTCAGAATATCCTCCGGAAATGCT
This sequence comes from Agriopis leucophaearia, assembly GCA_949125355.1. Classification (NCBI taxonomy): domain Eukaryota; kingdom Metazoa; phylum Arthropoda; class Insecta; order Lepidoptera; family Geometridae; genus Agriopis; species Agriopis leucophaearia. Next base: position 9,081,179 of record OX421284.1, on the reverse strand, counting down.
GCACCGGCTAACGATCTCAGATGACGCAGAAAAAACGACGGCTTTTGATCGCCGATCTGCTCCTTCTCTAGAAGACGGCGTATTTTCTGCTCCCGAGAATCTGAGAACCTAGATATTATTGCGTTGCGCAATTTCGTGTAGGGTTGCTCCCTCGGAGGTTCGATTATGAAATCCTCTACTTCGCGAGTACAATTGGTATCGAGGTGCGCAACTGCGTAATTAAACTTTGTGATTTCTTGGCTAATATTATTGATGGAAAATTGCGCCTCTAAACTCGCAAACCATAGGGCCGGGCGATCTCTACAAAATGGAGGGGTACGTATAGATACTCTGTTAATCATTACCTTCTCCGTACCGCCTGTGCCAGATCTGCTGTCACTGCTTGACATTTCACGTCCACCCGTACCCGCGGAAGCTGGTTTGAAGTCTTCCTGCTCACTGTCACTCATGACGTGTGCTGTCATGAAAAACCATGCTAAGAGAAAAACAAAATTCAAAAACAAAAACTGAAAACAAAAGAAACGTGGGAGTGTGGTGTGCGAATGCCCTACAAAAAACTTTGGTATAAAAATAACTTAAAAATATGTACAAAAATTCACCAAAATAAAATAAAATTAAATACACACACAAAAACACACAACAATATAAATCACACTTAGTCTTTTTAGTCCACACTGGTTCTTCCAAAAGATACTTCGACTTTAGTCTTGACGCGCTCCATGCGATTGTTGCCAGCAGTCAGCAGCACAGCTCTCGTAGTCGAATTCACCACTTCTTTTTCTACGTTTTCGTATTCTCGTCGACGAACAATCAGACGACCGTGGTCGCTTCACTCGTACCACCAAAGAAAGTACTCGTACATATTTGCGTACCTTTGCTCTTCTTGTGTTCGAATCGTCTTAATTTATGTTGTGTTCGTATCGGGGTCACCAATTTAGGATATTATTACTCCTATTATTAAAACAATTTATTTTGCGGAATCGAAAACATCTATTTTTTACCTCTTGACAGATCTCTTATAAAAACAAAAAAAAACAACTCTATTGAAATAAAATAATAAAGGCGACCGCGAAGGTCGCACTGGTGAAAAAGAGTTCCGCCACATTCTAATCTGAACTTAAGCAACACAGGCCCGACGCGCCATAAGTTCTAATCTGTCGCCCTACGGGTTAACTTATCAATAAAAATTGCCCACAGAAAATACTCAACCAAGCGCCGACAGAAGAACAGCTTCTGAACGGTATCGATCAATCAGCTGCTGACTCTGCGCTGGAGACGGCCAGCGTTGCCCAATCAACGCGCAGCACCACTACCAGCGGGATGACGGCTTCTTTAGGCATGACTTCATCACTGGGAGCCACGTCATCTTATAGCCTGAAATCTATGACTTCAAGCGCCAGGTAATCCGCAGATTATAAAATTTTCTTTTGCAGATGTGGCCTTTTTTTGAAAGAACTCTTCATAGAAGAAATTTCAGAATAATGCTCTTTTAGACATGGTCTTTATAGAAGTACGTATAAGTGGGTCATTTAAATTAGGTATGTTGTTTTTTGGGAGGCCTATGTTCAGCAGTGGACGTCTTCTGGCTGATGATGATAGTTTTTATTCGGTCTCGTAGCCTACTCAACACCCGTCTTGACCAAACTCATCCTTAAAGATTACACTGCAATTATGTGCCCACAATAGCCGTGCATAGGGTCTCAGCCGTTTTTGACCTCCCAAGTTTAATTCAAGCGAGTCTAAGGAAGACAACGGTACAGTGTGGCCCACAACATTGTAAAGAGACGGAGCGAAAATGCTCCAGTGTTCCATCAGCCATTTTCGATTAGTTGTTACATAGTTGAGGTGGGCAAACAACACAAAGTTTCGTACTTATACTGTTATAGTTCTTTACAAACTTTTTCGTTTTCAGTGGTGCCACCCTAGCCCCGTCAAGTATGAGCGGGAGCTACACCACTTCCAAAACCAAGAGCAGCCTGAAGAGGTCTCCCACCAAGAAGTACGCTCCAAGCAGACCCGTGAAGGATCCCAACTATCTAGGGTATAATAAACTGAGGCTCGACAGCGCAGTCAGCCCGAAGCATTCGCCCAGGGCGTCTGGTGCAGGTGTTGAAAAGGTGGGGAAACTTTGTCTAGTTACACTGATTCGAAGTTTTGTTTAATTGGCCAATAACTGATAATCGATGGGGAAGAAAGGTTCTTGAGTAGAGTCCACGAACCGGAAGATGCAGCGTAGGTAGGCCTCCCACTAGATGGACCGACGACATCGTGAGAGTCGCTGGCATCCAGTGGATGCAGATGGCAGGATGTCGTTCAGTGTGGAGGTTAAAGGCCTATGTTCAGTTGTAGACATCTTCAGGCTGATGATGATGGTGATGTATGGGCTGTTTTCAATGTCGAGAAATTACTTCATTTCTTGGCTTTTTTTAAATCTATGGTATCCCACTTCTGGGATAAGGTCCTCACTGTTAATTAAATAAATCCGAATTTTGAAGATTGATTGAAATTTGTGTCAAATTGCTCTAGTTATCAGTTACTAGACACATTTTGAATATCCAGCTACAGTACACTTGTAAATTTTCAGAAAAGATGGCAAAACATGCATCCATTCTCACTCCACTCCATTTTTCACGCATCCACAAAGAGTCAAAAAGTTTAGTTTTATGTCAGAACTGGACCAAATAGTCATGGTAAAATAATTTTCAATTCCACTGCTAGATGGCGTTGTTACTAATCTTTCGTAATAATTTTCACCATCACCACTAGAGAGCGTTGGCGATTTCGAACTTATTGTAAAACACAAATAAAACACAGTAGAACTGGACCAAATTGAAATGGGGCCACAAAAAAATCACCGTTGCCAACTAAAAAAAAAGAATCATCAAAATCGGTTTACCCAGTCGAAAGTTCTGAGTTAACAAACATTAAAAAAACAGTCGAATTGATAACCTCTTCCTTTTTGGAAGTTTGTTAAAAATACTTTTGTAAGGTACATCTGCTTGTATAAAAGGATTAACACAACCGTCCCTTTTCAGGTCCACTTTCAAGAAAGCCAAAGCCAGACGGCTCCATCAGAAGTCGTCTACCGCCGCGCCAACCGAAACCCTGAGAACCGGCACTCCATGATACATTACGACCATGATCCATCCAAGCCCCAGCTGAAAGAACGACCGATGACGGTGTACGAGCCGTTACATTTGGACTATAGAGATTCGCCGACTTTGAGCTCCCCGAAGACCTCAAAGAACGACTTACGGAGCATGGATTCTCTTCCCATGGACTCTCCACAAGTACGTGAGTCCATCTTTCTTTTTTGTCCACGTTTCTGTCTGTGTATCTTCTACCTCACTTAAGGGTCTAACTCAGTACCTAATTTTCACACATTATTGATTGAAAAAGAAAAGTTTAAATTAGATGAGATGTCAAGTCATTTTTGTAAGAAATTTGTTGTAGCCAGTTCCACCCAAATAAACGAAACGTCAGTCATTCGAAATCAGTTAGCAACTGTGACGAGGAGTTCGACGCGTTGATCTAAATAAGAATGTTCAATCAACTATCTGTCATAATGCCTGGCGACAGATTTTGCTTCTCATTTCCGTTCTATTTACTTCTCTTTTCTGTGATTCATTGACACGGCAAAGCACGTTTTTTTTAAAGATTATTTTTTTAATTTTTTCGCTGATAATTTCTTTTTGCTTTTGCTAATAACAGCGAAAAATTCAACCTTTTTTTTTCTACGCAAACGCAAACTATTGTTTGCGTTTTTGCGTGCCTGAAAAAGGCAAGGTGAGGGTCAAAGTTGTGTGAAAATAAGGCACTATACAAAAATATCTTTGTACGATAAGATATGATGGAACACGCTTGCCTGGAAGAAAAACTCTTGACTAGGACAAGACTTGCATAGCATTTCGCTTTTCATCAATAGCCATAATAATTAATGCAAACGCAAACGCTTCGGGCATGTTAGAATGTAATGTACACCTACAAATTTTATTGGCTTCTAAAAACCCCTGTAAATAATGAAGACCGTACTTCTCTCAAAAGGACTTAAAAATAAATATTTTTATGCCATAGGTGGCAAACAAGCCGACGAGCCGCTTGATGGTAAGCGATCACCGTCGCCTATGGATACCTACAACACCGGGGGCATCACAGATGCGTTGCTGACCCTTAAATACTATATTAACAGCCCTTCTGAAGAACCCCATATTAAAGCTACTCGGAAATGCCGCAAATCTACTTCAAAAAGCTTTAATCACTCTACAGATGTCCAGAAACGATCTCCGTTGCGACTCGGACAGCAGAAGCCTGGACTCCCCAAAGATCAAGGCGGATTACTTCAGGGAGGGCGTTCTGGAGTCTCCCAGACTGGTAGCGGGGCTCAGGAACTTGCACCTTGACGAGCATAGCCAGATGGATGAGAGCGGCTATTATAGCCCAGGTAATTCTACTGTATCCATTTAGATGGTGGCAGTAGCGAAGCCAAAGGTTTTTCGTTGGACCACCACTCCTATCTAAAGCCCGTGGGCCACGTTGGACAGAATATGTGTTAAAACCCTTAAACGTTAAAGGGGGGTTAATCCGTACTCGAAGGTATCTGATGGTGCAATATGGCCACTGTGCTTATTTTGGCTCATTTTTAACCGACTACCAAAAAGAAGGTTATCAATTCGACTGTATTTTTTTTAATGTTAGCTAACCGCTTTACTTTTTACTGGGTTAACCGATTTTGATGATTCTTTTTTTATTAGAAAGCTGGTGCTTTCCATTTGGTTCCATTTCAATTTGGTACAGTTCTGATGAAGTCAGTTTCTTATAGTGGTGAAATATATTTCGCAACTGAAAAGACCGTGGATCTACCAGTACATTTGACGGTTGCACACTTTAATTTTGCTACTACGTGACTTGTAATCATTAGGTCGAAGACTGCAAGCGTCCAACAACGAGCCTCAATACGAGAGCTACGAAGCAGCAGGCGAACACAGCGGCGACAGTGTACTCGATCATATCAGCTTACAGTAAGTCGATAAAACCTAACTTATCCTAGAATTGGCTCGATTATGAGTGTTGGTTTTTTAACCTACTTCTAAAAAGGAGGACGTTCTCAAATCTATATCACCTTCATTATGGAAATAACAAGGATAGAAGCATTGCGTTTGCTCTAGAATCTGCCCGCAGTTTTATCTGCGCCTAGCATAAATAAACGTGCCAGGCAGGGCCGGATTTAGAGGTCTGGAGGCCCTGGGGCAACAAAAGAGTGGTGGCCCCTTATATTTTATTAACTATTACTAATTTAAATATATTTAATCGGGCTCCTAAAATTGGGAGAATGCCTCCTCCAAGCAACGCCATGTGCTGCGGTCTTGAGCTAGCCGAGTCCAGGCTGCACCTGCCACCTCGACTATGTCATCGCACCATCTTCTTCTGGGCCGTCCTACTGTCCGCGCGCTATCTCTCGGATGCCAGTGGACTATTCGTTCGCTCCATCTACCGTCCGTAGCTCGAGCGAAGTGTCCCGCCCACTTCCATTTCAGCGCACAGAGCATCTTCACTGCGTCTGTAAGTTCGGTCTTTTGCCTTATCTCCACGTGTCTGACTCCATCGTTAAGTGTGAGACCCAGCATAGAGCGCTCTGTTGCTCTCTGAAATGTGGCTATCTTTTTTGTTAGTTTCTTGGTCAGTGCCCAGTTTTGGCAACCATAGAGTAGAGACGGCAAAATAGTGTTGTCAATCAGTCTTTTTTTAGGTGTATTAGGATCTTTTAAATATATCTTTATGAGAACAGTATTTCCTCCAAGAAGTTGCTATTCTTCTGTCAATTTCTTTAGCAGTAGCATCTTGGAAAGATATCGTTTGTCCTAGATATATATATATTCCGTTACGTACTCTATGCTATGGTCTTCCAATTTTATTGGCATCGTGTTACCGTTAGTCATAATTTTAGTTTTTGTTAGGTTCATATGTAGACCTATTTCCTAGCTTTCTTCATTTAAAGTATTTATCATTGCATAGGTTACAAAATTTCACCTATATGTCTAATGTAAGGGCTCCTCTCTTGTGGAAGCCCCAGGCTGTAGCCCCGGTCGCCCTCCCCTAAATCCGGCCCTGGTGTCAGGATAATAAAAGCCGTAACAGACGTACGGACCACGAACCACGCACCACCGTCTGACCAACAGAAGAGAAAGAGACGAACCACGCACCGCCGTCTGACCAACAGGAGGGAAAGAGAAAAATTTCTCTTTCCCTCCTGTTGCTCAGACGGCGGGCGTGGTTCGTGGTCCATACGTCTGTTATAGCCGTAATAAGGCCGATATTTCCTTAATTCCAGCACGACCTGCACTTGGTGCAGTCGCCGCGTAAGAGCGGAAGGTTTGGAGGCGCACTACTGGCGGCGCTGCGTGATGCTGGCCAGGTGTCCACACTGTCGCGTAGCGCTCGAGGCTCGCATGCTACATGCACATTTATTAGGTAAACTTAATTGTATTAAGGCCATGTCAAATGGGTGTACGACGTACGTGTACGTAGGACATGTAGGCATTCAAGTTGCACTTTTCTCACATACAAGTTTTAAAGAAATCTTTTTAAAATCTTCCTTTTTACTGTAAAAGACTTGGATAATATATAGTTTGGATCTGCCTTTAAACTCAAGCTAGTACCGAAAAAGTCCGTCAAAAACAGAAGGGGGCGAGGTAAACAAAACACGTGTTGCAAACACTGACATATTCTTACTAGTTCTACAAACGCACACTTACTAAAGTGTATACGAATAGACGACCAAGGGGATAAGTGCTAAAGGGGGAACTGTAGGTATAACTCTTGCATTTATTCATTTATTCTGAGGTAAAAGATGTCAATTAAGTTATTGAACTTCATATTGTAAGTTCTATGTAGACGACTAATGGTAGAATTCTGCGCGTAGTGGGTACGTAATTTATGATCAAGTTGTTACTGAAATCATAACAAACCCTAATGGCATTGATATACGACAGAAAATTCTAAACATTAAAACCCAGCATGATGTTCACCATGTTTTAGTCAGCTAAGGGCCGGATTTAGAGGCATAGAGGCTCAGGGCAGCAAAGAAGCGGAGGCCCTTAATTGTTTTTAAATAGGTTAGGTACAATGTTTTTTTCATTCAAGTGTCTCAATAATTTATTGCGAGACAAAATACATTCTTACAGCAAATAATCATTTTTTTAAAATATACAAGGTACAGATCTTCTCTTATCAGAATTATAATGTTAATTATTTCCGTTATAATTATGCATTTTATTCGGTTTGAAAATTTTACCTTGAAATGTCTGTCTTGGGGGCCTTTTCTTGTGGAGGCCCCGGGGCTGGAGCCCCTGTTGCCTGCCCTAAATCCGGCCCTGGGTAGCTGTAGGGACCGCGCGCTAACCAGAGGATAATCGAGTTTTGTATTGTTTCCACAGAGGAGTGCACAATGAGTGAAGGCTGCTGGAAGGTCTGCCAGAAGTGCGGCGTGGCGCTGCGAGTAGACGAGAGTGATTACCACGTCAATTGCATACGTAAGTTTATGATACTATGGTTTATAGTAAACTGGGTAAACTGCAAGGGTGGCCATACGAAATAATAAATCTCTAGTCAACGGATAATTAGTTAATTTTACGGTAACTAGCTTTTCAGAAACCCACAGATGTTTGACAGATTGTTAATTGCGACAAGCTGTTGACCAATTCAATATTTAAAAAATGCGTTTCAGAAACCGGGCGTGATGCTCGTACGCGTCAAACTTATAAAAAATCTGTAATTGTGAGATATCAAAAAAGTTATCACACAGAGTGTCTTAAAATGTCTTCTATGTTATTTTGCGCAAGGGCCGGATTAAGGGATGAAAAGAGGTTTAAAATCTTATATGAAAATCTACGCGTACGAAGCGTATCTTCGCGAGCAACAGCACTAGTTTTCAAATAAACTTTAAACCTTATTTCGGCCGTTTCGCAATCCTTTCTTAGCAGATCTGGACCCTTAGTACAAGATTTGATAGTTTTCGAAAACTTTTTTCGTTTTCGTATTTTTCCATACATTTTAGCAAAGCGCCTCTAGCGGAAACGCGGTGGAACTAAAATCGGTAGTAATCGGCAGTATAGGTTGCTTCACTCAAATACGAAAAAAGGTTTCGAATAGCTTTCAGCCCAGCAATGTATGGAACAAAACGAAAACGAAAAAGTTTTCGAAAACGATCAAATCTTGTACTAAGAGTACTGTACACCCCCTAAGGAATCTACCTGCAAAATTTCAGCTTCGTAGGTCAAGTACTTTTCTAGATTTCATGATGAGTCAGTAGGTCAGTAAATGAGAGAGAGGTGTTTCACATTTTTTTTCGTGTTTTTCTTTTTTCTCTTTTTGGGTGTTAATATTTATTTAAGTACTTATAAATGCATTGAAAAATATATGTGTATGTATATCAGTCTCTGGCAGCCATATTACAAGCTTTGCTTAGTTTGGGGTCAGATGACCGTGTGTGCAATAATGTCCCAGGTATTTATTTACTTATTTATACGGGATAACGCTAAAAGGGTGTACTAATCAGAAAGTGGTATTCTATACCTACTCATTATAAAAGAAAATAATATCAGCTACTACATACATTTTGTCGAGTGTCAATGACCGTTTTTTAACCGACTTCCAAAAAGGAGGAGGTTATCACTTCGACTGGTTTTTTTTAAATATTTGTTACCTCAGAACTTTCGACTGGGTGAACCGATTTTGATAATTCTTTTTTTATTTGAAAGCTGTTGCTTCCCGTGTGGAATTCAATTTGGTCCAGTTCTGGCATTTTTATGAAGTCGGTTTTTTATATTGATAATTATTTACAACGTTGTTGCAGCTGTCAGACGCATTCTTTGAGCGGCCGAACTGTAAGGTGTTTTATTTGTTCTCAGCGCTGGGAATGGACGAGTGGAAATGTCCATACTGCTTCACGAATGTCCTTGCAAGAGACCTGCCGTGGCAACGGCATCTAATGCAGTGCCCTCGTAACCCCAGGGTCACGCAGTCTTAAGGCAAGGTTACAGATAGGTTCTAGACTTAAGCACGTAATTTTTCTCTCATGACACGACGTCCACATCTTTAGTAAAATTGTTTATTTTTCCTCTTTATATGACGTGATTTTTCATATCAACAAAAAAGGCACCTCATTTGTACCAAGGATTTATTATTCGCTTAGGCACTTGTCTGTATGTTCGGTGCAAATTTTCAAATCGATTTAAACTAACTTCCTGATGACCTAGAAACTTTAAATATAGTTCAGAACTGAGTTCGTACCGTCACCTGTTTTAAGCGATTCAGTTAGGTGACTGCGGAAAATCACGCGAACGTGAACCTTAGATACTGTTTGCGTAGTTACTTTTCGCAGCCACCTATAAGTGACGATACGACCCCTGGATGGCAATTTTATATTTACCAGAAATTAAAAGTGGTAATTTTTTATTTATACTGGAATTGATTTGCGTCAGAAGAGGTTATAAAGTTAAATGAAAAAGGGGGTTATTCAAATAAATAAATTGTAAACATAGTCATTTATCTTCTGTGGACTAGTTTTATCTTTTATCTGTGGTTGTTTTTTGATATCTATGAGTGCTAACAGACTTGTGGCTTTGGTGCAAGAGTGAGGATGACATATTTCCGTTTCGTTTTCTCCCGTTGGTCAGACGGCGGTTGAGTTTAACCAAGTCTGTGAACATTATTAGACATGTCATTATTCGTATTTGATTAGTAGCAACCACAGAATTCTCGTATCTATTTAAACAAAGTGGCAAAATAGCAAATATCTTGCGCAATAAATAAATTAAATTTGAGCTTGTTAGTCAGTTCGAAAGTGCCAGTAAAGTAGCTCAACTTATAATTCAATTAATATTATTATAGTCGCAATTGTAGACATAGAACATCATTGTATCATTGACATCCTGTTATAGTAATAACAATCAGTAGAAATGATTTATTTGTACTATTCTCTGCAAAAGACAACTTTAAGGCCTAGCGCGCACGGGTCACTTTTGTCACTCTTACAAATATGTCCGAACCAAACGTAGACTAAAATTACAATTATATGATTATTCATGGGATATTTGTTGTGAATGAAGCTTCCGATATTTCAGCGCAGTTAGATGCACCATGTTCACGGGAAGACTTTAGAATGCGGGTGGTTTGACGAAAAGTTCAAAGTTAAGCGCGGGCAAAACGATCTACCCTCTTTCTTAGTCTCTTTTCCTCATTTCTTTGCTACGGTTATCACTGGAACTCGAACCTAAGTCCCGACAAAACTCACCCATTGTATCACTGTGTATGGAATTTTGAACACATTTTGGAAGTGTTTTTTTCACCTTCTAATACTGGACTCCACGCACTGGCGAGTTGAAAACCATCACCTTGATTTAAATTTTAGCATTTCAAGATCTCTATAGTTACCTTTACTAGCCTTGTAGGTAATACTAGTATGTATAGTGGCGCTCGGTGAACAGGATTTAAGGGTTATGCGATTCAATCCCGAGTCCAGCAAATGCTCAGATAGGACAGACCTGTGTCTATTTTTTTTCCAGCGATTATCTATGTTGCAACATGAAACAGTCCCCTTTATCTGTCCTAAAATACTTACGAACTTCCGCAGCTGCTATGAATTTTGTACAACCTAAGATGCTGAAAAGGAATCTTGTCCTTAGGGGAACGCAGACATTGGGCAATTTTCTTATGAGTATATATGGTCTTGATAACATAAAACTATACTTTAGAATACAGACCTGTCTTCTTTATTCTAGTATCTGTAGCAATGTTTCTAGTATCCCAGTAACTCATAGTCTGGACCAGGAGTGACGAAACAGTCACGGTAAACAAAATTCAACTGTGCGCGCTCGGCCTAGGTAGGTACTTTAATTTTTTCATAGACTACAGAAAAATATAACTTTATTACTTTTGCGAATAATACAAGGGAATCGATGTCATTCTTCGATAGAATTTAACGAACTGTTTAGATGTTACTTAATCGTCTGTTATTCTACTAATCAGTCCAAAATTCATATCTTTTGATATAACGCAAAACTCGTATCTTTAATCCATTTTCAATCTTCAATATTGGTTGAGTACGCGCGGGTATAAATCTATGTAACTAATTAAAGTATCGTTCTTGTGCGGTAATGTTTTTTGCGAAAAGGCGGTAAGTTTTAAATGTTGAAAAGCACAGCTTTTTAGTCCAATGCTGCCGTCCAAAATTGCAATTCCGTCTTAGATTATGACTTCTTATCAAATATTTCGACCTGTCACTACTGGTGTAAGTTTAAGTCTTAAGAGCCCGTCCGCTGGCCACAGCTACCATTTTTACACATTGTCAACACTTTTGGAAATAAATTACTGAGATTTAAGCAAACCCGATTCTTTACAATAACATTGCAATCCGTCTGGATCGCGGGGTTCTCAGGGCCCCAAAGGGTGAGTTTCAAGACTTTCAAGCAACGGTAAGTCACGAAAAAATTAAAGATTAACACATAGGGTGGCCGCAAAGGGGTGAATTTTAAGCGAAGGTAATGTAAAAAATAGTTTTAAAATCGCCTATTTTGTACAATTATAACCATTGCACGAAACTCGTCTCAGCGAAACGCGCGACCTCGACAGCTTTCTTTTAATATTTACAAAAAAAACCGCGGATAAATGCTAGTATTTTATACCTTGGCTAAATACTATGAAGAAACGCTGATTTCTTACAAACATTTGCAATGTTATTTTGAAGATAATTTGCAATAATCGGTGGGTGTTTTATAATGTACTCAGTGATTTGTTTATCTAAAAAAATGTGTGAGCGAGTGTATAGAAACAGGCTCTTAAGAGGCGTTTTAACCTATTTCAATCAAAAACTCTTTTTTTTTTTTTTAATACTTTAAGTTAATTGCTCTATTTTATTCAGTTAAATTAAAAATAGCAACCAGAAAGTAATTATTGTTTACCAATTAGAATTATTGTATTAGAAGTATTGTTTACCAATTTAGAAAGCATTGTAGTCATTCGTTGGATGGATGATAAGTTTTTTTTTGTCATTTCACCCATAGACCTAAAAATTTTTTGGCTAAATCTATGATTTCACCTCACGTGTAGCATTAGAAGTAGGTAGTTTATAAGTAAGTATAATATTTAGATTTTAATAGGTTTTTTCAGTTATAGAATTTTTGTTCCGATTTACTTTTAAAGCACGTGACTACAGTAAAAAGAAAAGCAAACAGACATTATTCAAAAATAAATAAAATATGCCAAAAGTAACTGTGCACCGAACTTATTACCGTGAATTTTAGCTATACTGTGATCTAGAGTACATTGCTACACCCCATCCAAAACCGTTCAGTTGTAACGGAATTTAGTGGTAACAAAATTACAAACTTTCGCATTAAGATTTTTATGAAACTACCTTTCTTTTTGATAAATAGTTTTAAATATTTAGTTTAACCTGTTCAATATTGATTAAGATTAACTTAGAAACATAGATAATCTTAGTTTTAGCTTAAAATACCACATCACCCACTGTGATATTGGGTCGAGTTAATTGTTGAAATGGCATGAATGCAAAGGATCTTCCGTCGATGGTTTAGCGTAAAGTAATGTGTAAGTTTTTTAGGGCTCAAGTTTCCATTTCGCACTACCTGTTTCTATTTAAGAATTACTCTTTTTTTATGCCTTTAACCGGTCGTGTTTTAACATACAACTATTAAGAATTACAAAACAAAGTGATAGCTCAAATGCAAATAGATTCGGTGAATTAAAAAAATAACAACACGCCACGTCAATATTTGGAGTAGTCTTTTGCGAGTTTGGAAAATTATTACTTACAACAATTACAAGATCATCTAAGTATGCTAAAAAATGATTATTTTTGTTCATATGATCAAACCATAAATAACTATTCAGTAAATATTACTTAAAACCGTAACAATCCAAATGTGTTGAAATTAAAATAATTTACTAAAAGTAGAATACTAAGACGAATTAAGTACGTTTGTGTTGTAGCCGTAACTGGAAGTAACCACAAGGTAGATCGATAATAATCAAAACATACGCCGATTTTTCTAATTGTCTATCCTTCTTTCTCTAACTCTTGGTATTAATAATTAGACAAATTAATCATTTTTAGCTTTAAGCGCGTTAATATAGTAAATCATTGTGGCATTTTGATTCATTTTTTTTTTTTTAACAAATTCCTGTAGTATTAAGATAAATACGTACTTAACAAAACATTACAGGGAATGTGAATTTACCTTTTGTTATATTGTTCCTAACCTATGTCTATTTACTTAAACTTGTATCGTCCATGACTGGTGACTACATGCTTTTTAAACAAATTTTTGATACACAAGAAGGTTGTTCTGCAACATTTTTCAATATATTATGCTTTGTACCTTAATAATTATACACGATTGTATTCCTGCTAACTTAAGAACGAGTATTTTAAGATATTCGTTAGAATAAAAATATATCTCCAAATAAGAGAAAGAAATATGCTAACCGTACAGACGAATTTAATTATCTGAAACATGTATATAGTGTAGATTGTAGATGCATTGAAATGAAACAGACCATATTGTATATGAAAATAAAGTATTCCAGCTTTTAAACCAAATCCATTTTAGAGAAGTCCTATTTTAATTAAAGCTCATACGTGTCAACTATAAGTTCGTTTTAAAATACATGTAGAAAGTGTTAATTGCAATTCTCATAACTAGCGTACACCACATAAAAGTTGTGGTTCAGTTGTAAAATATTGTGGTTCAGGTTTAATAGTACATAACTTTACGGGGGCCTATACAAACATATTTTTAATGACGGTGGCATTTGCGACATAAGCATAGCGAAGGCCGTAATCCATCCGTCGAGGTTATAATCTATGGTTTCCCCCAAGTTATGTATAATGATTTTTACCATACCTGCGAGGAAATTGCAGAATTTCCATGACTTCAAAAAAAATATGTTTAGAATCATCATTCAAAGCACAAAATAAAACTTTATTAATTAAAACTTTCTAAAAACGGTTGGCATGGCATGGTGTCGTGAACACATAGTGTAGAGTCTCATGTCAGTTGTCGTGACAAGAAATATAATAATAAAATTATATAACGTAACTATAGGCGCGCAAAAATTACTATTATAACAAAAAAATTAAGAACTACAAAAATATCTTCCATTTTGTCTACATCTCAGAAATTGTTCAAGTATTTTTTATCTTAAAACACTTACTGGCCACCAAGAGTTTTCAATAAACAGAAAAAAACATAATATGTAGGTGTACCTAATGCAATAATTGAAAAGTTTTTTTAATCATTAAACCGATTTTTTTTCCTACCATATCATTGTGTTGGATAATGTATAGCTTTGTTCTCACTTTTTGAAGATTTAACTAATCTATTTCCGAGCGGGTATGGTAAAAAGATATTTGTCCAAAAAATGTATTAAAATACAAGTATTATTGTAAATGGTCGGACTGAAAATTGGAAAGCATGCTTGTTCGATATCAATTTATTTTCTTGGAATAATTATTAGAAAATTATAATAAACCAACTATTAAAATAGTTAATTAATATACTTGACCTTTATGTTAATTGACCATACCTGATTTGTTCTACAGTGTCTACAGACCCAACGAACGAACTCAAACGAACAATACCGAATGTGAACGAACAAGTTGGTGTGGTTTTATCAGTAAGACTCGCTTTTACTGATATAGCCAAATGCCAGTGCTCGCCAAATGTCAGTACGTTACAAGCAAGCAGGCGACTGGCAGTCTGTATGGACAAAAGCGAAGGCGAACAGGCGTGCCGTATCTAGTAACACATTCGCCTATGTTTCCTCTTATACGTTCGTTCGTTAAGTCTGTATACGGCATTAGTTTATATAGCAATCGCTTGGGAGGGTGTTGATATAATACTTATGATGGTAAAGTCTGGACAGTAATTTGTAAGTAGGTAAGCTAAGCGAAATACAAGCTGTAGCCGTAAGAGTGCCTACAGAATGTCTTGCACTCAAGATCTGTATTACATACTTAACTTATACTTATGATGTATGTAAATATATAACCGAGAGTCAGGCCCACCACACTGCTTGCCTTCATATTTTTACGAAAAGGATAACTAACAATAGGTTTAACATATCTTTACCGCTAAATCCGCTAATGTAAATTAATACGAAAATAAGAACATGAAAAATTATGATAAAACATTAGCATTATACTGTGACCAACAGTTTTTTTTTATATCTCTGTTTTTTTTTATTTATTAAAATATTATAAATGTCCAAAAATATTACAACTCTGGCCGGAAACCGGGTTCTTGAAATAAATAGTATAATCGAGTTGTGGTCAAAACAGGTTGAAACGAAAATCAAAATGGTTTAATTCTAATCGCAATTAAATGTAAATGACTGATCGTAGACACTTGATTTATTTTAAAAACTTCTATTAAATTCTTTTTAATTTTTTGGGTGAATCCAAAACGCTCATTTCGTAGATAGGGGACTAGCTCAAAGAATCTGGTAACTCCCGCTCTGGCTCGGTCCTGGTGCAAAAGTTCATCATCAGGCATAAGACGTCCACTACTGAACATAGGCCTCCCCGTCAGATTTCCACACTGAACGACAGCTTGCCTGCATCCACTGGATGCTCGCGACTCTCACGATGTCGTCGGTCCATCTAGTGCCTACCTACGCTGCGTCTTCCGGTTCGTGGTCTCCACTCGAGAACCTTTCTTCCCCATCGGTTATCGGTTCTTCGAGCAATGTGGCCTGCCCATTGCTACTATGGCAGTTATCCCAAAGGTTAGCCATTGCCATCATCGGGCACCTTTGCGCCGGGAACAGTTAGTGGTGGGTTATGTGACTAGTTCGGTTATTGTATCTAATTTATCTTAGAGCATTACATGATGTCTATTAAAAGACAACGTCAAAGATGGTATTGACCCGATGCCCGAACTTCATAATTAACATTATATTTAGTTTTCTTTAAATAACTTACTTTAATTAATTATGTTGATTAAGTTTTAGACATAGATGTGTTGCGTTTACTTAAGGTGTTATTGGTGAAGCGAAAGATTGTTATCGCTAATGCGAATGGTCTGTAAGATGGAAGTAATAAAGGATTTCTAAGGATTGATATTGAAGTTTTATTTCTTATTATATTCCCAACGTTAGGGTGTATCATCATCATCAGCCAGAAGATGTCCACTGCTGAACATAGGCCTCCCCCTTTAACCTCCACACTGAACGACATCCTGCCATCTGCATCCACTGGATGCCCGTGACTCTCACACTGTCGTCAGTCCATCTAGTGGGAAGCCTACCTACGCTGCGTCTTCCGGTTCGCGGTCTCCAATCAAGAACCTTTCTTCCCCATCGGTTATCAGTTCTTCGAGCGATGTGGTCTGCCCATTGCCACTTCAACTTGCAGATTTTAATAGCTAAGTGGGTGACTCTGGTTCTCCGGCGAATATCTACGTTCCAGATTTTATCGCGCAAAGAAATTCCGAGCATAGCTCTCTCCATTGCCCGTTGGGGTGTATCACAACCTCTTTTTCTTTTCTCTTGAGAAGATCTTGGCATCCCAAGTTGTATGCATATGTGCCATAAAGTGTGCTAGTGTCAAGTCAAGTATAGAAATATTTACAAGTAAACGGTCAAATCAAAATCTGGCCCTAGTAAAGTGGTAGAATCTGAACAAAAAAAAAGTCCCTTGTTATTTGCTCCATTTATTTATAATCTGTTTATATTTATTTAAGTTAATAAAATAAAGTTATATAACAAATACATTATGCATAGATGTATATATTAGTATAGGTCCCTACTTAAATAGTTTAAATATTGTTTTTTTTTACAAAAGACAACACGGCCAAGCGGTCACCCATCCAAGTACCAACCGCGCCCGACGTTGCTTAACTTCAGTGATCGTATGAGAACCGGTGGTGAACAGAAATTTGTCACCAACTTTGGCCATTATTTATTATTTTACTTTAGAGTATGTACTATAAACATGCCAAGTCGGAAGCTTGTTCGTATTACCGATTTTACACTAGATCAAATACAAAAATCTTTAAAAAACTGTTGTATGGGTTTTTACATATGACTTATTATTATTTATTAGTTAATCCGCCGTAACATTACTTATTATGTGAAAATTTTAACTGGCTATCTATTACGGTCTTCGAAAAATTATACATAGAAGTCACAACGCGTAGAAAATTATAGTCAATAAACGTCTGCAATTTCATATATAAACATGGCTGAATATAAGTTATATCGAAACATACGTTTACGGCTCAGTTCTCTAACGTCTGTACCCTTAGTACAAGATTTGATAGTTTTCGAAAACTTTTTTCGTTTTCGTTTTGTTCCATACATTGCTGGGCTGAAAGCTATTCGAAACCTTTTTTCGTATTTGAGTGAAGCAACCTATACTGCCGATTACTACCGATTTTAGTTCCTCCGCGTTTCCGCTAGAGGCGCTTTGCTAAAATGTATGGGACAATACGAAAACGGAAAAGGTTTTCGTAAACTGTCAAATCTTGTACTAAGGGTACTGTTCGATTTACACATCGTCAAAACTAGTCAACCGTCGTTGAGCAAGCGAGACGGCGATTATATCTGAATCGCATTTATTATTTCTCTCCCGAGAGAAAGAGACAATTTTCTTTCAAAATAACATAGCCTATACTTCAATATGGTCATAGCTAAGCATATTCGTGAAAACCGCTTTTAAGACCGTCCAATGGTTTAGATTAGAAGATGAGCGTGGACAAACAAAAAAAAACAGACAAAAATTCTAATAACTGCCTTAACGTGTTCCGCTGCTTATAAAATAAGACGGTCTGTGTTGTTTTTATTTTTTTATTGATATTTAGCAATTACAGATTTTACAATTTTAATAAGTGATGAAAAGTTATAAAACCGACCGTTTGACAGAATAAAACTAGGTACATAGCTTAGAACCAAGGACGTTTTAAATAAAAAGTCCTCGCTTAGACCACTGTCGATTCGTATTAATCACTAGAACAACTGTCAAGGCTTTTTTGTAAGAATTTTAAAAAGAATTTATAGCTACTTGCACCCATATAAACCCATAGCAATTGTGACGCGGAGTTCAACGCGTTGACATAAATAAGAATGTTCAATCATATATCTGTCACAATACCTGGCGACAGAGTTTTCTTCTCATTTCCGTTCTATTTACTTATCTTTTCTGTGGTATTAATAGATCAACGTACGTAACGTTTGAAACGGTGGTTCATCAGCCAAGTTGACTTGTCTGCCACGGCTCTTACGGTGTGTTACGGCTTGTGCAACTATCGCGTGACTGTGGATCTAATCTGGCTGCGTATTGAGTCCAGACAGATTGAGTATTGCCGCGATTAGCGCGTCATTGTGGCATCTTTGTTTTTATTTGATTCAAAAGATACAAACGTTAAAAGTTAGGACGGACGGACAAACAGCGTAGGCTTAGTACATTTACACCCTTTGGATACGGATCCCAAAAAAAAACAAAGATATAAATATTTTTACAGATATATTCACCTCAATATAAAACATTACTTATCACAAAAGCATAGAGTATATAATACTAATAAATAAGTATAAACTAGCTACTAATACTTGCAGCCTGGTCTCCATCATCGTCCATAGGATGTGTTTCATTTGTTGCTAGTTTTTCTGTTTCTGAGCCTTTTGAAACTTCACCTTCTGTTACCTCTTCTGTGTCTTTTGAAACTTCGCCTTCTGTTACCTCTGAGGCCTTCTTGAATTTGTTGATGTCTGTTGATAAAAAGTACACGAGATTAGCATTTTTGTCAGATGTCATATGGTTTAATTTCGGGTTGAACTCTGAAGCTCAATTTGTGATATTTATTGCGTTTTAATATTAACACGTATCTCCGGGTGCTAAATTGAATTGTATAGGTCACGTCATGTAAAAAGAACGCTGGAAGAAAGTAGAGGGGGTATGTTTGCGCATGGGTACACTTGCGCACAAAAGTACTAGGCCTATTGTTTTAAATAATTATTAATTAGCCTTTTGCTCGCAGCGTATTGGTTATTGCTAGGTACATGGCAAAATATATTAGATAGAATAATAATAAATAGAATTAAAACACGTTTTATTCAGTGTGGAATGTTTAATATTTATTAATAAAACCTTGTAAAAATTTAAGTAATGTTGAAACTCCTTCCATTAACTCGCCCTGGTGACATGAAATGGTGTTAGTGCTAGAGGTTGCCATTTAATTTTCGTCACTTCATCATCATTTGAGTCAGAATCATTATCCCTTACGCGAATTATGAACGTTTCGGTCATTGTGTCAACCACGTTATCGCTTTTACAATAATCGGCCTCTATTTCCTTTACTTAGTTCATCTTTACCTCTGCGGTCCGATTCATAATTTTTTTTTTAAATTAACAACTGCATTATTGTCAGCCTCTCTCTTCATAAAACAATAAACGTCATAAATAATTTTTCTCACTTCTCTATTTAAAACCATTTGTAATTAAAGACTTTTATGCTCGAATGTACTGACGAACCAATAGCGCTCCGGCAAGCATGCGGCGCTTGACCCCCCCGCCCCGCGCCGCGCTTCATACCACCAAATAGACCAATAAATCGCCTTCTGCGCAGCCTAACCACCAGCGTTATTTTTACATGCCGCGACCTATAATACCCAGTATTTAATTTTCTGAAACATAGTTGATGAAGAATATGTACCGGGTTCCGCGGAAAGGTTGTACTAAGCCAAACAGGGTTCGTTATACCCATCATTATGACCAACTTTTACTATGGGAGCAATACGAAAACCACGAAAAAAATATCATCTTTTCCATAGAAAAGATTCACACTTGACAAAATGGAAATGTATGGAACAGCTGTTTTTTTGAGATTTCAGGGTCCTTAGAAAACTTATACATAGAAGTCACAACGCGTAGAAAATTATAGTCAATAAACGTCCGCAGTTTCATATATAAACATAGCTGTATACAATTTATATCGAAACAAAACTATTTTACCAAAACCAACCGTATAGTTATACATATACGGCTCAGTTCTCTAATGCCTGTTCGATTTGCAGAACATCGTGAACCGTCGTTGAGCAAGCGAGACGGTGATTATGTCTGAATCGCAAGTGGGAACTTCTCTCCCGAGAGAAAGAGACAATTTTCTCTTTCTGTCCCGTTGTTCAGACGGTGGTTCGTCAGCCATGTTGACGTGTCTGTTACGGCTCTTACGGTGTGTTACGGCTTGTGCAACTATCGCGTGACTGTGGATCCATTCTGGCTGCGTATTGAGTCCAGCCAGATTGAGTATTGCCGTGATTAGCGCGTCATTGTGGCATCTTTGAATTTTTTTGATCGAAGGGTTGGTCCCATAGTAAGTTGTTCATAATGAAAAGTATAAAGGCACCCTTTTGGCTTAGTAGACCCTTTCTACATAACCATGTATGTTCGCACGAACACATCGTGCGATTGTATTGACTCGGCGAACTACCCGACCAGACTTGTTACTTGATAATGCGAACATTCTCCGAATTCCAATAATTCTAAATTAATCACGAATCAGTAATATTATATTGTTACATAAGGGATGCAAGTGATCTTTACACACGATATTTTTTGTTAATAGTTTGAGGGTGTAAAAGATCACCTACTCGCGTGTGTAAATAATCTACTTTTCATCACTAGTAAGGTAAGACATCTTTACAATGACATATAGGCATTTTTTAACTTAGTTTACCACGAGTTTCCACACGAATTTGACGTTGCAAATTCAAATAATTTTATTCCCTAGGGAGTTTCATAAAACTTTATATCCCTTAAGAGATAATGCTTTACTTTACGTTGAGGTTGCATGATATGTAATTAGACATTGTCGAGCAGGTGGTGTAAAAATAATTTACCATATTTAGTGAAGTCGGCTCCCAGCAGCCTCAAATAATGAACGGTGTCCGGGGTGGCGGTGTAGGCACGGAGGGAGTGCACGCCGCGCCACCCAACCAGCGTCAGTTGCAGGTTCGATTCCCCATCGGAGTACTCTAACACGCAGCTGCCAGTCGCTGGAAATTGGAAAAAATATATATTTATGGCCTTAAAAACATAGATGATATCAAAGATTTTATATATTTAGCTTTGAACTCAATTTATTTTTCTATATCTCGAATAAGTCCTCGTTTAACCACCAACTCGCCTGTTGGTAAGCGACGATGTGGTCGAAGATGAAGCACGCAGACTTAGAAGATACCTATTCACTCTTGCCTTGAAAAGGCCCAGATTATATCACTCAGGAAACAAGAAAACCGGCAGGTTGTTCCAATCTCTGGCCGTACGGATTAAAAACGTAGAATCGAAACATTTGCTACGTATCCAAGGAAAGTCCGCAAAGTATGGGTGGCAATGGGTTATTTCTACTTGTCCTGTAGTAGAAAGGGGATGGTAGGATAAGGTTTTGTACGAACTCAATGTACGAACGAAAGTTTGAACTGGATATAAGATGGAGTTTCTCGACGGCCTCATTCTTTCGATGGAACTAACTTGATGATGGAGTCAGATGGATAGAGAAATTCTTCAATGGTTACAAGTAGACCCCTTGGGGTTTGGGTTCCTTTCGTTTCTTTTAACAAGTCACATAAGTTTTATTTATTTATTTTAACCTGTAAACATTATAACGGGATCGAATCAAAAATGAGGAGATCCTAAATTACAATTAGTACAAGGATTAGCAAGTTGAAGTGGCAGTGGGCAGGGCACACAGCACGCAGAACAGATGGCCGATGGGGCCGAAAGGTACTCGAGTGGAGACCGCGGACCGGTAAGAGCAGCGTAGGACGTCCACCCACAAGATGGACAGACGACCTAAACCGCAGGAAAACGCTTTATGCAGACCGCTTCCATCCGGCCCTTTTGGAAATCGATGGAGGAGGCCTATGCCCAGCAGTGGACGTCCTATGGCTGAAATGATAAACATTATTTAATTCTGTAGTTTCTCACCAAAATCTTTAACCAGCTCCTGAGTTTGTTGAGAGAACAGCTTCACATCGGGCGGCTGGTTCGGGTTGTCGTTCTGCAGCACCAAAACTAAGTCTTCCTTGAGGATGCGCAGGCGACGCTTGGCGCCTACGAACTGCGTTATACTCTGCAGACCTTCCTGAGATAACCTGGGGAACGATACAAAGTATTTAGTTAATAAACTAGCACCACACACAGTTTCACTCCCTACCTTATATCATTTACGAAACATGAACTCGATTACAAGAACTGCAGTCCTACAAGAACCATTGATTTTTTCGAGATAAAAAGAAAAATACCTGTACTCCTAAAGAAACCATTGATTATCTACACTAATATTATAAAGAGGAAAGATTTGTACCTATTTTTGTATGTTTGTATGTTTGTAATGAATAGGCTCCGAAACTACTGAACCGATTTGAAAAATTCTTTCACTGTTGGGAAGCTACACTATCCCCGGGTGACATAGGCTATATTATATTTTGTAGCGAGGCCGAAGGCCGAGCTTACACTCGTGCGAAGCCGGGGCGGACGGCTAGTTCCAAGATAAAAAGAAAATGACCTGCAGTCCTACAGGAACCATTGGTTTTTACGAGATAAAAAGAAAAATATTTGCAGTCTTACAAGAACCATTGACTTTTACGAGATAAATAATAATTATCAATTTAAAAAACCGACTGCATTAAAATTTCAGAACTGGACCAAATTGAAATGGGACTACACGGGCAGCACCAGCTTTCAAATAAAAAAAGGATCATCAAAATTAGTTTACCCAGTGGAAATTTCTGAGGTAACAAACATTTAAAAAAAAGCAGTCGAATTGAGAAAGTCCTTTTTGGAAGTCGGTTAAAAATGCCTAATGTTTTTTTTGTATATTATAATAGGCTTACGTTTAGCCGACAACTCGCCTGATGTTAATAGATGATGCAGTCTACGATGGAGCACGCTTGCCTAGAAGAAGCCGATTCACTCGTGATTTGAAGACGATAATAGGCTTGCTTTTGGCCGCCAACTCGCCTGATGTTAATAGATGATGCGGTCTACGATGCAGGAACCTACCTGAACGGACAAGTCATGTTCTTGTTATCACATCTGACGAAGGTCTTCACTCCAGTGTTGATAATCTTCATGCTTCCTTCGTTGTTCTGTACTACTTGTTTGACGACGGGCGATACTAGGTAAATGTTCTTCTTTTTGCCGACATGACACCGGGTTAGGAGGCATTTTGAGTCGAATCCTTGGAGGTCGTAGAAGTCTTTAATTGATGGGAACACGTCTTCGTCGTCACCTGAAAAAAAAATAGTTATTGACATTTTGGATAACAGTAAAGACCCACTTCACAGACATTACAACAAGTTAATATTAATGGTGTTAATATCTATTTAAGTATGTATTTAAAAATATATATGTATGTATATCAGTCACTGGCAGCCATATTACAAGCTTTGCTTAGTTTGGGGTCAGATGACCATGTGTGCAATAATGTCCCAGAATTTATTTAATTTACGTTTTTCCAAAATCAATCAGTTACCTTTAAAGAACACAAACGGATCCTCCCTGTACCCGCCCATGCGGCGCCTTTTCTTGGGTGGCTCAGGTTTGGCTTCTTCCTTCTGCCCCTCTTCTTTCTTTTCTTCCTTCTCCCAGGGGAGAGAGGATGTCTTCTCGAATACTGCTACGAAGAAGCCGCCAGTGTCTTGGTGGTGGGGCAGGATTCTTATACTGAGAAATATGAATTTATTTAGCTCATCGAATAATTCAATAGGTTACCAGATTGTATTTTTTTAATTGTCTTATAAAAAGCTGATCATGTACAGAGCCTCTGTATATGACGTTGTTATATATGGCGTAATAACAATTTTTTACCAAAATCGTAGAAGTGTCGACATCAGGTGAAAGTTGCTAGTTTATTAAAATCTGGTCCCTTTGAACACGTAGAGATGTTAGTCCAGAACAAATTTCGTTGAGTATGGAATATGGTGGTGTAAAGGTCTTACCATCTGTCCAAATTGTATTTGTCCAAATCCTCCGGCTTGGGTGGGAACATCTGCGGTCGAACAACGGTCTGCCACTTCACAGGGACATCTTCGTATTTGTCGTAGAACACCATATCTTTGGATGCTGGCCGCCAGTGCGTCATACCTTGAAGATAAAATAATAATTTATTACAAAACAGGTATAAATTGAAAACTAAATAATTATCAATATAAAAAAACCGACTTTAATAAACGAGAACTGGACCAAATTGAAATGGGTCCGCATGGGAAGCACCAGCTTTCAAATAAAAAAAATATCATTCAAATCGGTTCACCCAGTCGAAAGTTCTGAGGTAACAAACATTTAAAAAAAAAACAGTCGAATTGAGAATCTGCTCCTTTTTGGTAGTCGGTTAAAAATGCCGAAATGAGGGCTGAACAGATCTTCATGAATCATAGCTAAGAACACTCTCGATCAATTCACCTTTCATACAAAAATAAACAAATCTAAATCGGCTCAGCCGTTTGGAGCTACGATGTCACAGACAGACATACAGATCACACGTTAAACTTATAACACTCTTCTTTTTGTGTCCGGGATTAAAAAGCACGATTTGAAGTTGTAGGTAAAAATGCAACAGGCCAAAATCTTATCCCTATCTCCCTGATAATATAATAAATTTATGCAAGTTTATTTTCTTACATTACATTCTTCATTACAAATTGAAATAAACACTTTTGTGTTTTTGTACACATTTTAAACTAATGGACCCACGACTTCCAACTCGTAGATTTTCATACAAACTTTCTTCCCTTTCGCAAAATAACATAGCCTGTACCAATCTGGTCATAGCTAAGCATATTCGTGAAAACCGCATTTAAATACGTCCTTTACTAAGACTCCGCTGTCCGTCCGTCTGTCTGTCCGACTGTCACCAGACTGTATCTCATGAACCGTGATAGTTAGACAGTTGAAATATTCACAGCTGATGTATTTCTATTGCCACTATAACAATTACTAAAAAACAGAATAAATTAAATATTTAAGGGGGGGCCCCCGTACAACAAACGTGATTTTTTTTTTGCTCGTTTTTGCTCAATATTGATAATGGCAAGAGGTAGACGCTTGAAATATTCACAGAATATTTAGATATATATTCACTTTAAATATAAATAATTAAAATAGAATAAAACAAATATTTAAGAAGGGCTCCCATGAAACAAGTGTTTTTTTTAAATTGATAACTATTGTATTTTGTTGTGGTACGGAACCCTCAGTGCACGAGCCCGAGTCGCACTTGGCCGGTTTTTTATATGTATAGAAGATATAGATGTATAGATAGAATATATAGATATAGATAATATTAATTCCGGACGTTTCAAACACTTTGTACGTGGTCACAGGTAGACTAGATGAAGAATGTTCATAGAAATATTATATTTATATAATATTAGTTAATTGAAAGCCAAAACCATTTAAATTCCACTTCTGAACTACACTCTTACCTTTGATGAACTTGAGTCCGGGTAGCATGTCAGACACAGCCACCAGTGCCAGGCTGTCTCCAGCCTCGGCCAGCAGCCGGTGGACTACCGCCTCATTCTCGATGGGGTTGAAAGAACACGTCGAGTAGACCAGTCTACCACCTACTGAGAGGAGCTCGCATCCACGTTTGAGGATCCGGTACTGGATTCTGTGGACAGAAATAGTGCATTCAAAGATTTTACAGGCGTTTGACTTTAAAATCTTTATTCGCTTATCAGAATATCAGGCGGGCCAACCGAATTTAATTAATGACTTTTGTTTTCTCGAATCACAAGCGAAAATAAAAATTGAAAATAATTTTGCTCATTTCTAACTACAACGCAACTTCCATTATACTTAATTGTAATTACTGTCATGGTGCAGACTGACAAAGAAAGGCAATTAGATCCGATCATGAAGTGCCAAGGTAGCCTTTGAAACCGAACTTTCGCTTTAAATTTACCTGCGTACTTCTAAGTTCTAACGCTTTTTCTTGCCCCTAATGACTTTTTCACAAACGATGTGACAAAAGTGGAAACTTCATCATCATCAGCCAGAAGACGTCCACTGCTCATGATAGGCTTCCCCCTTTAACTTCCACACTGAACGACAGCCTGGCATTTGTTTGCATTGGATGCCCGCTACTCTTACGATGTCATTGGTCCTTTTAGTGAGAGGCCTACCTATAAACGCTGCGTCTTCCGGAAGTGGAAACTTAACCCCTCGTATTTATCTTCTACATTCTCCCAATACCCCCCCCCCCCCCCCCCAACATGGATTACGTGGTTCACAAGCAAATCACATCACACTAATCTACATCTACACTAATATTATAAAGAGGAAAGATTTGTACCTATTTTTGTATCTACACTAATAATAATATTATAAAGAGGAAAGATTTGTACCTATTTTTTTGTAATGAATAGGCTCAAAAAGTACTGGGCCGATTTAAAAAATTCTTTCACCAATAGAATGCTACATTCTTCCAATTTGACATAGGCTATATAATATTTTGTAGCGAGGCCGAAGGCCGAGCTTACACCCGTGCGAAGCCGGGGCGAGCGGCTAGTATCATATATGTGAAAGTTTGGATGGATGTTTGTTACTCAATTACGCAGAAACGGCTGCATGGATTTGGATGAAATTTGGAATATATATCGCTTATGTCCTGGATTGACACATAGGCTACTTTTCATCATCATCATCACCAATTTTCATCAACACGCGGGTGAAACCGCGGGGCGCAGCTAGTTATGGTTATATTATGATCAAATGGTTACATTATCTTTAGTACTCACCCATGTAAATTGTTACCGTTGCCCGTAGACCATTTGAGCCATATGTCGGGATTCTTGCGGAGAGTAGCGTCCCCTGATACATTATCTTTAGTACTCACCCATGTAAATTGTTACCGTTGCCCGTAGACCATTTGAGCCATATGTCGGGATTCTTGCGGAGAGTAGCGTCCCCTGAACACGGCACGTCGCACAGGATGCGATCGAACTTCAACGGGACCGACTTTGATGGGTCCTGAAATGTTTTATGCCATAACAGGTAATGACCACACCGTGAACGATGCAAGCTGCTCATTCTGCCATTCGTCTCTGCTAAGGCTACTACGTAGCCCAGACTTGTAATTACGATTATTTACAATAAAAGCAATTTAGTCAAATACCTGAGGGGCGGGGTGCGGGGTCACTGAATGCTAATTGGCCCATTCAATGTCACTTCAAAACGTTGACGAATCGCAGGCTTACTGACGTGACATTCAATGTCTTCAGTGGGCGTGTCTGTACATCAAACGTTTTCATCTAATGTAGGGCCTGAACATATTCACCCTGCATTAAATGTCTAGTCCTGGAAAATCTTTGGTCACAATCTTGCCAAAAAATGTCCGAACCAAAACTCGACGCACGCTACTCACTGCGCCGACTTTTAGGTTAGTTGTAAATCTGCGATCCGACTACAACGCCACGCGATGCCAGTGCTGCGATGCCCTAGCGGACAAGCGAAGTTGAACACTATGCAAGCGATATAACGTCTAAATTGAAGTAAATGTGACATTGTGAACTATATCTACACTAATATTATAAAGAGGAAAGATTTGTACCTATTTTTGTATGTTTGTAATGAATAGGCTCCGAAACTACTGAACCGATTTGAAAAATTCTTTCACTGTTGGAAAGCTACACTATCCCCGGGTGACATAGGCTATATTATATTTTTTGCGAGGCCGAAGGCCGAGCTTACACTCGTGCGAAGCCGGGGCGGACGGCTAGTATTTGATATTTAGGTATGTACAACGACGCTGGGACGTTTTTTGATTGTGACTCTATAGATATTTCACCTCGATTGAGCCATATTACAAAATCGATCGTTCAGTATTTAGGTATTTTGATTTTCGGGCATAAACGAAAAAAACCTTACCTTCATTACTTTCTAGAGAACCTGAAGGTGTCGAATTTTTGTTTGCTTACCTTGTAGTATACCTGTTATATTTATTTTTTATGAGGGCACCATTTTAGATTACCTTTAATACATATTTATTGTCACTGTTACCATCATTGAGATAGAAATGGAACTGAAAGGGACAAAAAAATGTTTAGCTGTCGATGGATCAGCTAGCTAAAGAGCTGAAATGAACTTACATTTTCATCAGGCAGCACCAGCGAGGGCATCACAGCAGAATCATGGTTGGTGATGAGGATACACGGGGAATTGAGTCGTTTTGCCTGATGTACGAGCATGTAACACCGGCTGTTGTCTACATCGTTAGCCATTACAAACCCTACACAAAAAGATATAAGGTTCAAAATTATGAGTCATGGTTAGTGATGAATATGTTAACTTGCTTAGCCGCTTGTCACAATCGCTATTACGAACCTTATTTCTGAAGAAATACGATTTACTTTTAATTCTGATATTTACAAGTTTTGCATTTAAGGTAGTGCACATTGCAGGGTCAACTGATGGGTATGCACAGTTGCTTAGCTGTTTGTCAAAATCTCTATTAAGAACCCTATTTCTAAAGAAATACGATTTACTTTTAACTCTGACGTTTACAACTTTTGTATTTAGGGTAGTGTACATTACAGGCCCAATGGATCCTTGCAAATATCACAGAATCGTCCTGAGTCAATTCCACATTATTGAATTATGAATTATGAATAAAAAACATAAACAGGGTTAAACACTGTTTTAAACTATCACGGTTGTTCACTAAAGTTATATGATTATTTACGGGATATTTACCGTGGTAAGGTTGTGGAAGGAGCTCCCGATATTTCGGCGCAGTTACATGCACCATGTTTACGGGAAGACAAAAAAAAAATATCCCGTAAATAATCATATAACTTTAATAAACAGGGTTATTTTTAATTCACCTAAAACCTTTCATAGGTAGCTTCTCTACATCATATTGAAAAGAAACACTTTTGTTCGTGTCGTTCGTTTGACTTTGTTTATTATTTAACCGACCTCGAAAAAGCAGGTTTTTTTTTTAATCTTTGTTACGCGATTACTCCGGCAATTATGATATATGTAAAAAAAAAATTGGTTCTTATTAAGTTATGTGAAGTCATGAATGAAAAGTTGTCAGATATGATTTAGGAAGCTGACTGCGAGTGGTTTTAGGTGAATTAAAAATAACCCTGTATACAGAATTAAAAGTCACTTTGTATAAGATCAGCGGGCAGCCTCAGAGTTTTCTCCACCCAAAAGCCTTTTTAGAATTAATTCAAAATTAATTAGTTAAAAAGAGTGGTAAATTTTTAACACTGCATTAAAATTTAACCGGTGTTAAAAATTTATTACTCTTTTAGTGGTAAATTTTTAACACAGCCCTTTTACACATCAAACTGCTTGCAGCTGAAAGTTTTTCCGTATACAAATTACTTGATAAACAAATTGAGTCAACAGCTTAGAAGCAATGAATAAATACCAGTGGGCATCTTGTCTTCGTCAGTGTGCAGAAACTCAATTAGCTGAGCTGTCTTAGACCCCGGAGCTGCACACATATCCAGTACCTGCACAATACACAATACAAACACAGATTAACAATGATAGCTCAGTGGTTAACGTGTTCCAGACTAGGGGTCACCTATAAAATACGTCACACGTTAATGGGTGGGGTAAAACTACCACGAACTACGGACCGCCGTCTGACCAACAGGAAGGAAAGAGCAAATTTTCTCTTTCCCTCCTGTTGGTCAGACGGCGGTCCGTAGTTCGTGGTACGTACGTCTGTTTTAGCCACAGACTAGGTAAAGCTACTACGTAGCCCAGACTTGTAGTTACGATTATTTTCAATGGAAACAATTCAGTCAAATACCTGAGGGGCGGGGTGAGGGGTTACTAAATGCTAATTGGCCCATTCAATGTCAGTTCAAAATGTGAACAAAGCATAGTGATGGCGTACCTACGGTATTGGTCGGAAATGACGTGAAGTTCAGTGGAATCAGTGGGCGTGTTTGTTATATCAGTAGTGGTCAACTGATGAAGTGTCTGAACATGTTCACCTTGCATTAAATGTCTAGTTATAGAAAGTCTTTGGGAGGGTATCACCGGAATGTGACATAGTGTGACAAGTGGCAGGGGGGGGTCAAAAGCTTTGTGATGTCACATATTAAAATTAAAAATCCATAACGCGAAATTTATATGTGAATAAAAAACTTAAAAAATTACAAACTTGATCTATATTTATTAATAATTTAGTTAGAACTCTCGCTATGAGATTGATTCTACTTTTACTATGTAAACTTTCTACTGGAATACACTGTTTGATTGGACGCTCCACGATTTTTTACCTTAGTGTAGACAAATTTTGACGCAGTGCGCCTGCTAGCCTTACTGTGGGCGTACCACGTACCTTAATCTCTAATACATTCTTATATTAATCTTATATTGTGCTTTGTCTGGCTCTCTCAGCTAATGAGAGAGGAAGACAAAATTCAATGTAAGGTTAAAATAAGAATGTTTTTGTTATTTTGTTTATATTACACGGGAATATCTCACCTATGATTAAATGCGCGGCGTACGGCGCTTTATTGTGCAAAGCGAGTCGGAGTCGCGCATGCGCACTTGAAAAAGACCGCCGAATGCGGTAGAAACTATAGTCGGAATAATCGGCTTCATCAGCAATTCCCGTGTAATATAAACAAAATGTGTGAAAACCATGTCAATGGTCTCCATAGTATAATGGTTTTGAGGTTGTACGCTCCCACTGAGTCACGCTGCACTGAGTCTGGTGTACCTTATGATGCGGCTTGACGTCTAGCACCACAGGTGGTATCATAGACACAGTCTCTTGCCTCGACACACCACCAGCTGCAGTCTCCGCTACAAGGAAGTTGTGAAGCCGATACAGGGTCTCATTGCGTCTGATGTCTACCCGGGACAGACGGAGCTGCCATGCAAAACCTCCGGGGTACCTGCGAAAATAATGCTTTTGTTGTAAACCAATGTTTTTCAAGCTAGGGCTTCTGACCAGGTGTCGAGCCTAGCTTCATAGGTTGGTGGAGCTGTTTGGTTGTAGATGGTAAAAAACAAAAAATTGCCTTTTGTATTTACTAAAGCTGCATGGGTATGCATGACTTCATAGTGCATTTTTCAAATCTGCATTTCCCAGGTATTTCCTGGGATAAAATGGATCTTGCAATTATGCATACTATTTCTTTGCCGATTTTAATTATTGATCAGCGCAGCTGTATCATTGTGGTGAGATAACGGACAGGAACTGAGACATACAGTGACTTTTGAAATAGTAGTTGGAAGTGGGCAGGCGCAGATCCAACCCTCAAAAAAGGTTGTGGTCACAGCCACCTGAAAATAGGGCAAGTGCGAGTCAGCGTATGAACCTTGCTCGTGCATTATCGATATAGTGCAATCGTACAAAAGAAATGTTTATAAAAAATTATAGGATGGCCTGACCAAGACATTGTACAGTGTATCATAGTTTCACGCGGGTAAAGCTGTGGGGGCGTCACAAGTCACGTATTAGGGTTGTGGGCATGCCCATTGTGCCCACGACGGTGTATCCGCACCTGGAAGTGGGATGTGATTTCAATTCCCACTATATGCTTACCATGGTAAACTAATAGGTTTAACCTCCTCTTCTTCATCCTTGCCCTCCACTTTCAGTTTAACGTTCAGTATCTCGGAGAAGTACTCGCTCCGAACGATCTTCATAAGAGCATCAGCCTCGCACTTGGAGCCCGTGATACGGAACGCAGTGGGAAGATTCTCTTGGAGCGTCTTCATAAATGATGCCCATTCTTCTTCGGGACATACTTTTTGAGCCTGCAGAGGAATAATCATTCGGTAAAGATGATGATGATGAAGGCTGATGATGAACTACAGCGCAGCACTGTGGGTTATATCTGTTTTACTTTCTCTCTATTTCTTTGCGGTCACTCGAAGTCGCGTCAGCTAGTTCCACTTGTTTTTCACCTGATAGATTCTAAAGGAGCATTGAGCTAGCGTGAGCAGCAAGCCGTGAGTAAGCTGCCTGTTTTACACTTGCACTGTAACTCAGGGATTAAACATATTTTATAATATCTGCATATTTGGTTCGGTTCAGAGCTGAGTTATTTTAAACCGACTTCCAAAAGGAGGAGGTTCTCAATTCCATGTTTGTTACCTCAGAACATTCGACTGGGTGAACTGATTTTGATGAAAGGTGATCCCATATCAATTTGGTCCAGTTGTCATTTTTATGAAGTCTGTTTTTTATATTGATAATTATATTTATGTGACCAGTCACCAGTGTATCATCATAGTTTCATGAATGATGTATTTTAGTTGATAGGACACATCTATATTTTAGGATAACTTAAAAATGTAGTCAACATGACGCATTTAATTTGAAGGATTCAATATATTAGTTGTTGAACATTTTTATGTCGCAAACACAGATATTTACTGTACTAGTCGGAGATTCGCTAATATATCAACGTGTTATAGGTTATGTACTGAATAAATATATTTGAAAAATACCTTGTAATACTCTTCGAAGGCGGCGTTTTCCCGCACGATGTCTTCGTAATGCTTCCGGACGTCTCCTTCGGGCTTCTCTTGAGGGTTCTTCTCCTATAATCACCAAATTAACAATGTAAACACATGGTGCCTTCACGTTACAACAATACTTTGTAATTTTAAAAATTGTACTTGTTCTTTGCGGTCCCGCTTTCGTTGAGCAAATTTATTGACATTGCGATTTCTTTTACCCATTCTTTTGAGGTAAGCTCCGAGTGTAACCGTTCTAATTTGCGTAAAAATATTAAAATTTAAGTTTATTAGAGCAAACATAAACACCCGCCACGAAAGTCAAAAGCAGTGTTGCCATTTGCCAATTCGACTTAACACAACACGTCTGGGCTGGGCCCAATGAGTTTAAGAAGATAATATCTTCGTCATTGGCTGGCTGGGGCCTCATCATGGCTAACATGCGCACCGCGACAAAATCTTGTCGTCGCTTTGTCGAGCGAGAACGCAATAAGGTGCCTAGGGTTTATATATGTCTGTCTCGCTATGGCACGATAAAAAAAGTAGACAACATTTTGGTGCAGTGCGCATGCTAGCCCGGCTGGGGTTCCAACTACAAAATTAAGTTTGTCCTTCAATATTTTAACCTTTTTTCATCGAGGTACGATTCCCGGAATGATGAACTATCGACAGTAACTTGCAACTTCCGATTTTTATTTATTAAGTGTTCGTGAATCTTCTCTAGTGTGGGTAAAATGATAGAATGGGATGAAACGTGTATTTTCATGTTGATTCCAAAACTCCAAAAGAAGAGCCTCTAAAAGTCTCCAAAAAGTCTCCACCACCCACTACTTTACTGAGGCAATACTATTTATGACAGTAAAATGCAGAAGACAAGGCGGTATGGCCTTAATGGCTTTAGCCTGTTTAGCAATTGGCGATAAAAAAAACATGTACATGGCAAGTCAAAATGTCAAAATAAAAGTTTGTTTTGTTTTCTTTCACTTTTCTTTTCACCGATTTACTTGTTTTTTTGTTGTTTTTATAGATAACGAACTGCAAGGCAAGGTGTTTTTGAACTTTTTGTTTTTACAGCGGTCAATAGTAAAGTGTTATTTATAAAACTAATCATCGCTGCAGAAGAAAAGTAGATCTTAAGCATAATTTATACGAAATAATCTGTTACAGTTTCTGTTTCAATTATTAACTCAAGAAGTTACCTCATTACCTACAATCTCCGTGCCCTCATTGTCCGTGCCTACTGTACCTTCCATTAAAAAGGTAATTATCATAAAACTAGACACGCTAGACGTAAAATAAACACGCCTATTAAGTAAATAGCGCATTGAAAATCAAATGATTAATATCATCATTCAGAATTCAGATAAGGTAATTATTAATTGAACTCTTTAGAACTCTAACATAATAAAATATGACTCCAAATAAACTATAATTGGCTGGTAATTTCAAATTAATCTTACTATGACAAAGTACAACACTGACCAAGTTTTGCACTCGTCCCTATTTTCTTTTATAAATAAAACAAGATTAATTTTGATTTGACTTTGAGCCTTAACTACTTGTCATAAGAGCGACTCCATTGACTCAATAGATTCTTTATGTACTGTAATATTTGACATCTAAACAATGCTAATTCATGTCTTATCATTTAGGTAAATGAGTTGCAAATTATTAGATGTTTCATGAAACCGTAGTTTTCTTTTACTGTTGCTAAAAGAGTGTAGTGTTCTGTGGGATTTACTAGGACTTGGAAGGTAATACATTTTTAGAATTTATAGTTAAAAAAAAACTAAAGAACACACATTAGTAACTCTTTAACCCTAGATTGCTTATCATATTTTACCTACATGAAGCTAACCTTCGTCGATTCGTCTATGCCGGAAACAGCTTTGAATTTAACAGCTTTGGTGACTTAAATATGTTTATTCTTGCTTTATTATAAGCTAACTTTAGATATATTTTTTATTCTAATAAATTTTTCATACATTTCGCAAATTAAAACCTTATTTTAACAACACCTCAATTATCAAATCAGTTACTATTTTACGGCCGTTGTCTGAGCCACAGAAAAGTTTTTTTAATTTTTTTTCTAAATTCCGTCTTTTTATCCGCAGCCATTTACTTGTTTTTGGCAAAAATGTTCTTTAACCTTTGCCATTAAAAAAAAAAAAGATTTTTTTTTTTTGCTTAAAATAGAATGGCTGTCAAGGCATTTTACTAAGAAATTTGTTGTAGCCACTTGCACCCATATATCCCCATAGCAACTGTGACGCGGAGTTCGACGTGTTGACATAAATAAGAATGTTCAATCACATATCCATCACAATACCTGGCGACAGAGTTTCCATCTCATTTCCGTTCTATTTAAATCTCTTTTCCGTTCTATTTAAATCTCTTTTCTGTGGTCTGAGCAGCAAATTTCAAGGGGGAGGGCGGCGGGAAATAGGCTGGCTACCTTTTTTTCAGTGCTGTTCCAGACAAAACTTTGAACTACATTGAACAAGTGGATCACAATAAAGACTTCAAAATGAGTAAATACGCAATTTGAGTTGGATGACATATTTATTTCAGTTATTTTGATTTAAAAACCAAATCACTAAACCGATTTTGAGGAAATTTACATGAGACCACCTCTAAAGTATGACCTACCAAACAAAAAAAGAATCATCATAATCAATTCATTATTTGCAGAGAAATCGGTGAACATACATTAAAAAAAATACAGTGGTAGAGTTCGCGCAAAACTTTATGAGCCCTCTGAAGTTAGGCCCGAGGCGTCAACGACGCCCTGTCCCGTCCCTCGGATACCTATAATGTGTACTGCGCAGCCACTAGGGCCTAACTTCAGAGGGCTCATAAAGTTTTGCGCGAACTCTACATAGAATATCCGCCTTATTTGATGTCATATAAAAATAGCACTGGTTTCACTCATTCGAGATAGATCTGTATTTAGTACAAGATTTGATAGTTTTTGTACATTTTAGTAAAGATTGTTTTAAACTATCACGGTTGTTCACTAAAGTTATATGATTATTGTTGTCTTCCCGTGAACATGGTGCATGTAACTGCGCCGAAATATCGGGAACTCCTTCCACAACCTTACCACGGTAAATATCCCGTAAATAATCATATAATTTTAGTAAAGAGCCCCCAGCGGAAACGCGGAGAAACAAATCTGTACTAATTGACAGTATAAGTTGCTTCACTCAAATACGCAAATAGCTTTCAGCCCAGCAATGTATGACACAACGCAAACGAAAAAAGTTTTCGAGTTACATTTTAATCCATTCTCCTTTGAGGATCAAAGCCTTACTGATGTCTAACTTTTCTTAAATATTTTCAGATATCTACCATGCCACCACCCAAAGGCTTCCAGTTCGCCATAGATCGTGGAGGTACCTTCACAGATGTGTACGCTCTTTGTCCCAACGGCAAGGTCCGAGTCATGAAGCTGCTGTCTGTTGATCCACAGAACTATGACGATGCACCTAGAGAAGCTATCAGGAGAATTCTGCAAGAAGTAAGACGAATATTCATTGCTTAGTTCAGATTTTACATAAGCATAATCAATATTCCACTGCTGGACTTAGGCCTACCCCCGAAAGGACGATTAGGCCATTCAAAGTGGGGGTGATAAGACCTGCACTGATATCCCGCTTGGGGTGTATTGTGCATTGCTTGGGGTGTATTGTGCATTGCTTGGGGTGTGTTCTGCATCACTTGGGGTGTATTGTGACTGCCCCGGTGGTGCAGTTGGTAGTGAACCTATTTTCTGAGCTTGGGGGCGTGGGTTCGATTCCCACCTAGGACAAACATTTGTGTGATGAACATATGTGTTTGTTCTATGTCTGGGTGTTAATATCTATTTAAGTATGTATTTAAAAATATATATGCATGTATATCAGTCTCTGGCAGCCATATTACAAGCTTTTCTTAGTTTGGGGTCAGATGACCATGTGTGCAATAATGTCCTAAAAGTAGGAATTTCTGGTTTAGAACTTATGATACTGACAATTGTCGTTAATTTATTCTGTTAATCTATATAAGTTTGTTGTTATCCTTACAGGAAACAGGCAATGCTCTGGACAAAGACGGCAAAGTAAATTCTTCACTCATAGAGTCCATTAGGATGGGTACCACGGTTGCTACAAACGCTCTGTTGGAGCGGAAAGGAGCGAAAATGGCCCTTGTTATCAATAAGGGTTTTAAGGATCTACTGAATATTGGGAACCAGGCCAGGCCACATATATTTCATTTAGTAAGTGCTTCTTTCGCGCACATTTCAATTATTTATTTTATTTCTATAGGAGGTACAATGTTTATTAGGTAGGTATAGGTTATTATATATATAGTAAAATAAAACGTAATTAAGTTTTAATGTAAGTAGAAAGAAAAAAAAAAACATATTTTGCAACCAAGTTGCCGAAAAATCAATTTACATGGCTCATGTTCACAATTTTCAAATCTTTTTTTTCTAACTTACGCGCGTGCGAAACCGGGGTGGATTGCTAGTTTTTAATAAATGAACATCAGTCAACTTTCTCATTCTTGAAAACCGCACATAGAACCGTGACGTGCAGCTTACAAAATTTCGCACCAGATGGAGTAAGCAAAATAACCGTATCTACATTGGAACATTGAAATAAAACACTAAAAAAGATTTTTTTCTTTTAAAACTCATGTTTAAAAACTATTAATTCTGAACGAAATGACGGTATCTCATAAAAAAACAAAAACAATAATATTGGGTTTTTAAACATATATTGGTCCTAACATAGGCACATAAGTGAAAATAAATTAAATTATATGTCATTAAGGTAACGAAAAATCAACTTTCACAAAAAGAATATCAAAAATACACTTAGGCTGAGATACCGCTCTTGGGCTTATGAGGGCAGAGCTGGCGTCTAAAGCCTATTTACAAACTTCCAGGATATAAAACGCCCTGGCATCTTATACACAGACGTCATCGAAGTAGACTGTCGCGTCATACCAGCAATAGAAGACCGATGCCTCCTAGGCAAGCAGAAGACCGGCTGGAGACAAGTTATAGGCTCCACTGGAGAGAAGATGCTCGTAATGAAAGAATTAGATGATGAAGCTGTGAGAAAAGACTTGCAGACGTTGAGGGAGAAAGGGATAGACAGTATTGCCGTCGTGCTTGCGCATAGTTACACTTTTTATGAACATGAATTAAGAATTGGGAAGATTGCTGAGAGTTTGGGTAAGTTTTGTATTGCATTTTATTCGATTCTTAAAGGACGAATCAGGAAGACGGTTCTAAGTTCCACTGTATTTTTTTGTCCGTTTGCCCGTC
This sequence comes from Agriopis leucophaearia, assembly GCA_949125355.1. NCBI lineage: Eukaryota > Metazoa > Arthropoda > Insecta > Lepidoptera > Geometridae > Agriopis > Agriopis leucophaearia. Next base: position 9,043,338 of record OX421284.1, on the reverse strand, counting down.
TGTCACCAGGCTGTATCTCATGAACCGTGATAGTTAGACAGTTGAAATTTTCACAGATGATATGTTTCTGTTGCGCTATAACAAATACAAAAAAATATAATATAAGGTCGGGGAAAAAGTTTCTTCCTATTTTACAAATTCAAGCCATATTTTTTTCAAGTTTAATTACATTTAATTATAATATATATGTGCCATTTTGTTCGATAACTTGTTGCCATCTTGTAGGTAGTGACATGATCCCGTTGCTGTAGAAATTTTGGGACTGCTGATTAAAAAAATGCAACAAGTAGTTTTGACAATCCTCTCTTGATGTTAATCTAACACTACCCAAAGAATTCTGAAGAGATCGAAACAGGTGGAAACCTGAGGGTGCAAGGTCAGGGCTATATGGTGGATGCATTGACACTTCCCAACCAAGCTCTCTAAATTTTTGCTGAGTGGCCAAAGATGTGTGCGGTCTGGCGTTATCATGATGAAAGACCACACACTCTTTCTGTTGATCAATTCCGGCCGTTTTTTCTCAATTTCTTGTTTGAGTCTCATCTGCTGTTGGCAGTAGAGATCCGAATCGATAGTTTTGCCCGGCCGTAAAAGCTCATAATGAACGATGCCCTGCCAATCCAACCATACACACAGCATCACCTTATTACGTGTTAATCCGGGTTTCGCTACAGTCTGTGGTGCTTCACTGCCCTTTGACCATGATCGTTTGCGCACATTCTTGTCCTAGGTGATCCATTTTTCATCACCAGTAATCAATCTTTTCAAAAACGGTTCGGTTTCGTTACGTTTCAATAGAGAATCGCAAATGAGTACACGATTCATTTGGTTTCTTTCAGTGAGCTCGTGTGGCACCCAAATATCGAGTTTTTTTGTGTACCCAGTTTTTTTCAAATGGGTCAAAACTGTTTTGTGGTCAATCCCCAGTTCTTCAGCTACGTCGTAACTACTAATATGCCGATCTTGGTCCACTTTTTCAGAAATGGCATCGACTTTATCCGTAACAGGGCGACCAGAGCGAGCTGCATCTTTGATATCAAAATTCCCGGACTGAAAACGCTTGAACCAACATTGTGCTACTCTTGATGACACTGCATTAGGTCCATAAACGTCACAAATTTTATTCGCGGCTTGTGTCGCATTTTTCCCTTTTTTGTAATAAAATTTCACAATATATCGAATTTCTTCGTTAGATTCACTCATTTTATCGAACAAAAAAACAATTGAAAAATGGTGGGAAATTGCTTTTAACTTTTTATATTCCTTTTTTAAAATGTCATATTTTTAATGGTATCAAAACCAGCCAGATACAAACAGTATAACCGATGAGATTTTTACTACAACTTTATACATACAAAATACGAAAAGACTTTTTCCCCGACCTTATTATAATAAATATTTAAGGGGCTCCCATACAACAAACGTGATTTTTTTTTGCTTGTTTTTGTTGATATTTATAACGGCAACAGAAGTACGCTTGAAGTATTCACAAAATATTTAGCTAATATATTCACTTTAAAAATAATTAATAAAAATAAAACAAATATTTAAGGGGTCTTCCATACAACAAACGTGATTTTTTTGCCGTTTTTATAGCTAACGGTACGGAACCCTTCGTGCGCGGGTCCGACTCGCACTTGGCCGGTTTTATTAACCGACTTCCAAAAAGAAGAGGTTATCAATTCGACTGTTTTTTTTAAATGTTACCGCAGAAATTTTGACTGGGTGAACCGATTTTGATGTTTTTTTTTTTGGTCCCATTTCAATTTGGTCCAGTTACTTCATATTGAGAATTATTTTTACTGACTTTTAGACTTAGTCTGTGGTTTTACAAAATCTTCATATCCATGTCTCGTCAACGAAATTTATGGCATTTTTATGAACATTTTTTTATTTTATTTGCCATTTGGAAAACTTCCCATTGCAGTTTATCGAATAGGTGTGATGTACATTCATTTTTCTGGTCTCCATTGCAGGTTTCACTCAAGTATCGTTGTCCCATGCCGTCACCTCCATGGTCCGAATGGTCCCTCGAGGTCTGACGGCCGCAGCGGACGCGTACCTCACTCCACACATACGAGCGTACGTGGGTGGCTTCGCCGCGGGCTTCTCTGGCGGACTGAGAGCCGCCAACGTGCTGTTCATGCAAAGCGATGGAGGACTGACGCCTATGGATCTGTGAGTATTTTTGTAGCAAGAATTTCAAAGAAAGAAGAAAAATACAAAGTTGAAGATTGAAAAACATGTGGTCCTAGCCGGTTATTCTTTTTTTTACCCGACTGCTACAAGGAAGGTTTGTTTTTCGAGTGTGTGTATGTATGTCCAGACCATATTCGTGCCATAGATGCCTCTAAAATATTATCATAATGTAGGGTCAATTACTACACCCGCTTTTTGTAGTGGTAGGACTCTTTTGCAGGGTTCCGCCTGGGGAAGTACCACACCTGCCAGTTATTCAACCGCCAAGCAGTAGTGTGCAAACACTACTGTGTTCCGGATTGATGGGCAATGTTTCCAGCGAAATTACAGGACACACATAGATTTGACATCTTATATCTCGGGGTGACGAGCGCAGTGCATTGCCATCCAGGGTTTTGAACTGATGAAGTTCAAAATTCTGAGTGGCGTTGAGCTGTTATGGGCAAGCGTGAAGAGCCATCAGGCGAGCGACTTCACTCGTTTCGTCACTCAGTATCATAAAAAAAAAACCTGCCATCGAATATCTAGATAATCCAATACCCCGCTATCATCCGATTATTTTAATTCTAATAATGCAGATTTTTTAAATTGTTTTCAAAAGCAGTTTTCAGGATGGAAAGTCTACTAAAGTCTAGGAAAGTTAATTTTTGAAGTGAAAACTTCTTTAGGTGCGTTGAGCACATTTTGGGTAAACAAAAATCGTGGAACTCGCGACATCGTCACGCTGTACCGTGTATTTTAAAACAGCGCCATCTCTTGTAGAATATGTGAATTACTACTTAAGTTTTCACTTCTGACGTGCAGTCCTATGACTGATGTGTGTTTTTTTGTTGTAAAAATTGTATTTGTTGATTTTTTAGGTTCAACGGATCCCGTGCCATTCTGTCTGGCCCTGCGGGCGGTGTCGTCGGCTACGCAATGACTTCTTATCAGAAAGAAACCGGTCTACCGGTTATAGGTAAGAACAATATATTATTTTAGCTGATAACAAGTTTTAGGACTTGACAATAGTAGTAACAAACAAATGGATTAGATTAAAATCCGACTCCAAAAATATATGAAAAACGTAATAAGTGCCTATAAAATTTTAGAGTTGCCCTCGATTTCCCTGGGATCCCATCATCAGATCCTGACTTGGTGACAATAGGACCAAATTGGAAGTATATACCGAACAAAAGTTTTTTTTTTAAATCGGACAATAGTTGGTGGAGAAATCGGTGAACATATATAAAAAAAAATATACATTGGAACACAGAATCGGCCTCCTTTTTTGAAGTCAGTTAACAATACTGGAATTTAATTCCCAAGTCTAATAAGTTTTTTCTCAAACACGGTATATTTAATGGGCCCGTTTATTAAAGTACATGCTTCTACTCAAAATTGGACTTTTAAGACCTCAAAATTCCTACTTGAGTCTAACCTCGAGACTAGAGCCCTTTTCTGAGTTGTCGGTGCAGCAGCGGTACTGTATCGGTGTAAGTGGCGCCGAAAGTTTTTTTTTTTATAATGTGACTTTTTGCTGTTGGCCTTGCGGCCTCTACAGCTTGACCGGAGTAGTTAGTGAACGCAGAGGGCGTTGGGCCAACATGATCATGATTTTTGGGCGACAAGCGCAAGGGCACCTCGGATGTACGAGCCTCGGCTTGGGCCGTCGCCGGGAGTGGGGGATCAGACTTGCCCTGACACCCCAGAAGGGTATGCCCTGGGGCACTAGCCCCAGGTTGTTGAATTGAATGATTATTTGGAGAGAATCTAACCGATGTTCTGACAGATCCTGGGGGTCTTCGATCCCGCCGGCGGGATCGTTGTGTATTTGTGTGCATTTGGTAACCGGCGCCTATACCATAAACTGAAAAATTCCTGTTGCCAGGAGTAGTCGGATCGGACGAACCCAGCGCCGCCGATGTGGCGACGGCGATGGGGTCGTCCGGGACCGAAAGCTTATCGTGCACCTATATTTAAATGAGTGCTTCCTGATTGGCGCGGCATGTGGTATACAGTGGCGTAGCTAGGTAACCAAAGGCCCTGGTGCAAAAAAAGGGGCCCCTATCTAAACTACGTTCGGTTTTATCAAGTAAAAATATAAATACTTTAAAGGTAAAAAGCTACTTTGAAATAAATTATCTTATCTATCTACTTTATCTTCAGCTCTTTATTATGCTTATAGCTACGTTAAAACATGAATGTGTATGAAGGGGATTTTTTTCTCAAGTTTAGTTAGAGGTTTGCTGGTCAGGGTCCGAGGGCCCTTGAGCTTGAGGGCCCCGGTGCACGGCACCGCCTAGCCCTCCGATAGTTACGCCACTGGTGGTATACCCAAAGACTTTCTAGAACTAGACATTTAATGCACGGTAAAAATGTTCAGGCACTACATTAGATGAAAACGTCTGATGTAAAGACACGCCCACTGAAGACATTGAATGTCACGTCAGCACTGACCAAGCCTGCGATTCGTCAACGTTTTGAAGTGACATTGAATGGGCCAATTAGCATTCAGTGACCCCTCACCCCGCCCCTCAGGTATTTGACTAAATTGTTTCCATTGGAAATAATCGTAACTACAAGTCTGGGGTACGTAGTAGCTTTACCTAGTCTGTGGGTATACCGCATCGATCCCGAGCCGCTCCTGCGCATGGCGGGATCTGCCACTGTTGTTTATGTTTTCATTTTTGACCCTCGCGTCAAAAAGACAAGTTTTTTCCCCAGTAAATAGTTGTTTTCGTACAGGATTCGATATGGGTGGTACGTCTACGGACGTGTCTCGGTACGCGGGGGCCTTGGAGCATGTTCACGAAGCCACCACCGCTGGGGTCATCATTCAGGCACCGCAGCTGGGTAAATATGCCTAATTTTAACACACTTTTATTGGCTTGGTTATTAATTGAAAAGTGCTATTATTCAGTAGAAAATTATCTAAACGACAAAACATTATAAACACATCGGCCGCTCCATACCTAAATTGCCATTCCCTAATTGGGTAATTGTGTTAATATAAGTGTTACTCGTAACTATACTTAGCATAACATAATGTGCAATAAATAATTCGACTTTGACAAACGCAAGCCTATTTTTATAAAAAAAAAATGAAGTATGGATGGCACTGTTAGTGTTAAATTTAATGTTATTTTGTCATCCATATTTTTCCAGATATAAACACGGTAGCGGCTGGCGGTGGGTCTATACTATCGTTCCGGTCGGGTCTACTCGCAGCAGGCCCGGAGTCCTGTGGGGCGGAGCCCGGCCCTGCTTGTTACAGGAAGGGCGGAGTCCTAGCTGTCACTGACGCCAACCTGCTGCTAGGTACCGCATCTCCTTACATAACTTGACTACTTAAGGACCCTGTCACATTTTTTGACAAAAAAGCAAGTAGGTTAAGTAACTGCTTGTATGCTGACAAAGCGGGGACCTGGAGATCTTTAACTTTATACACAATATATACCAACCAACTTTGTAACCCAGGCTCACGAGCTCAATAAATTGAATTTGAATTAGGATAACGGCCCATTACCACCCATACATTGTGGACTTTCCTTGGATACGTACCAAACGTTTCGATTCTACGTTTTTAATCCGTACGGCCAAGGATTGGAACAACCTGCCGGCTTCCTTGTTTCCTGAGAGATATAATCTGGGCCTTTTCAAGGCAAGAGTGAATAGGTATCTTCTAAGTCTGAGTGCTTCATCTTCGACAACATCGTCGCTTACCGACAGGGGAGTTGGCGGTCAAACGAAAAACTAAAAAAATAATTAAATCGTAATAAACATTATCAATTGATAGACTTATAAAAAAAAAGTTGTTTAAAGACCATTTTAATTCATAATGCAAATAAGCAGATTTGATATTTTATCATCAAGATGGCCTTGAGTGAGCAATCAGCAAAATACAATAATGCTAATAATGATGACGTCATTCAACCGTGAACCAACTGTTTGTGTATTTAGAAACGAGTTCACAAGTCTTCGGTAGTATAGTGGTAAGTATCCCCGCCTGTCACGCGGGAGACCGGGGTTCGATTCCCCGCCGGAGAGAATCTTTTTGCTATTTTTTTATCATGAATTATTAGTTGTACCAGGCCTGGCGCACTCCGCACTTTTGGTATGAAGCTACAAGTAGTCGACAGGTCGGACTTGCCGTGCCCGCTGACGCTATTGTGATACACATTTTGATGTCCCAGGTCGACTACTACCAGAGTACTTCCCGAAGATATTCGGTCCCGATGAGAACGAGCCTTTAGACAAGCAAGCGACGGTCACAGCTTTCAAAAAGATGACAAATGAAATCAACGGGTTTTTGAAACAAGGTGGCGGTAAAGAGGTAATAGGCATGTGTCCTAATGTTTAATTTATTACAACTTATGGGTGTTCCGCGATAGTTACAACCTGGGTGTCTTCAAGTCAAGAGTGAATTGGTTTCTTCTAGGCAAGCGTGATCCACCGTAGGCCGCATCATCGCTTAACATCAGGCGAGTTGGCGGTCAAGCGCAAGCCTATTCTGCAATAAAAAAAATAAAAAAATAGTGTTGGTGCCCGCGACTTCGTACGCGTAGATTTTCATATAAACTTTCAACCCTTTGTTCCTCCCGTAATCCAGCCCTTGCTCAAAATAACATAGCCCATACTTCAATCTGGTCATAGCTAAGCATATTCGTGAAAACCCTATTTGAATCAGTCCAGTGGTTTAGATGTGCGTGGACAAACAAACAAACAGGCAAAAATTCTAAAAACTGTCTTAACGTGTTCAGCTGCGTATTTTAAGACGTGTGTATTTTTTTTTTATATTATCGCAATTACAGATTTTTTATCTCTACGTTTTTATTCAATGTATAGATAACCAGGCTTAGTGATGAATATAACTAAATACATTACACATACCTACTGAAAAAATAAATTGGATTGGCTGATAAATGTCTGAGATATGAGCGCAATTTTAAGGTGGGGATGGAGAGGGGATGCTCTATCCCTTTTTCGCAAAGCGTGTTAGTATAGCATTTGTAGGAGGGTTGCCCTCGATCCCATCATCACATCCTGACTTGGTGACAATGGGCTCGCTTAACATCAGGCGAGTTGGCGGCCAAGACCAAGCCTATTTTACAAAAAAAAAAATGGGACCAAATTGGAAGGATACCGAATAAAAGTTATTTTTTTAAATCGTTCTACCGTTGGCGGAGATATTGGTGAACATACATAAAAATATAATATATGTATAAACAGTGGAACATAGTGTTAAATATTTGTTATTCCGTGGAAATTAAAAGAATTTTCTTTATTAGAAAATTTCGTTTTTATTCGCTCCATTTTAATTCTATGACAACATGACATTGACAAGCTGTACAGCTACAGATAATAATAGCATGCATTAAATATTATTCCTAACACATAGAACCTCCGCCTTTTTGAAGCCGGTTAATAAAAGCAGACTTGTGGAACGGTAACAACTACGCTTTTGCTCATTTTGTAACTAAATAACAATGTTTCTTTTTCAGATGAGTATGGAAGAGGTCGCAATGGGCTTCATCAATGTTGCCAACGAAGCCATGTGCCGACCTATCAGGTAAAATCTACATCTGTTGCCTACTTGTTTGTTAGAGTCTGTGAAAAATAGAAACATCATCATCATCAGCTAGAAGACGTCTACTGCATAACATAGGCCTCCCCCTTTATCCTATACACTGAACGACATCCTACCATCTGCATCCACTGGATGCCCGCGACTCACACGATGTCGTCGGTCCATCTAGTGGTCAAAATAGAAACGTCGTAGCATAACGGTGATTAAAAAACAGTAAATTGGCACACGTGCAACCTAAATCCTTACGACGCTTTTCTTTGTACATACTCTATTGAATCATACAATAAGGGGCATAGTGCCTTAAGACAAAAGTCTTTAATTAGTATGTCCTACAGATCACGTACAGTGCCAAGACATAGGCACTAACAGTTAAGGTGGTCCACAAGTTTAAAGTCGCTCGAGCTATCGAGAGAGCTGTGCTCTGAGTTTCTATTATCATTATCAGCTTGAAGTCGTCCACTGCTGATTATAAGTCTACCCCTTAGAACTCCACACTGAACGACATCCTGCCATCTGCATCCACTGGATGCCCGCGACTCTCACAATGTCGTCGGTCCATCTAGTGGGAGGCCTACCTACGCTATGTTTTCCGGTTCGCGGTCTCTACTCAAGAACTTTTCTTCCTCATCGGTTATCGGTTCTTCGAGCGATGTGGCCTGCAAATCAAATAATTTATTTACTAGAATACATTACATTGAGGTCTTAAAATTATTTTTGTTACACTGTATTCAGTCTGCGTGCAAGCAGACGTGTAACAATGTTCCTATGCTAAATAAATGTTATATTTTGACGGGTTAACTAGACAATAATTTTTTTAAATATTCTGGGTATGTCAAATCTTTGGTAAAAATACATAATTGCAAATTTGGGCGCCGGCCAGTCGCCATTTAAGACGATAGCTGAATGTTTCTTAATTACTTCAGAGCGTTGACAACGGCGCGAGGGCACGATGCATCGCAACACGCGCTGGCGTGCTTCGGCGGCGCAGGCGGTCAGCACGCGTGCAGCGTCGCCCGACAGCTCGGGATATCTACCGTCTTCGTACACAAATACGCTGGTTAGTGCCATGCATAATACTAGGCCACTCCGCACTTTACATATCAAGCTACAAATAAGTGGCGGGACCCGATTTGTCGAACCTGCTGCGCGATAGACAGAGATAACGCGACAAGAGTTTCGCGATTGACAGAGAGGCAACTTCAATCGAAAAATAATCAATCACATTTGTAACTTGTAAATAACATTTATATTGTTTCCAAGAAGCCTTTCAAGAGTGTCCTTTAATATATAGTTACATTAAATTAATTCTTTGCGTAAGATAATCAATCGTAATTGTAACTTGTAAATAACATTTCTGTTCTTTCCAAGAATCCTTTCAAGAGTGTCCTTTAATAAATAGACATAAAATATACTGTCTGCGAAAAACAATCAATCACATATATTAACATGTAAATAATATTTCTATTGTTTCCAGGAATACTCTCGGCGTACGGCATGGCTTTAGCGCATATTGTACAAGAAGCCCAGTCGGCTTGCGCTTGGCTTTACAACCCGGATAACTTCCACAAGATAGATAAACAGTTGGACGTATTGGCGGCCGTCTGCAGGGACAAGCTTAGAGCACAGGTATGTCTTATTAACCTCCGACGCAAAAAGGCCTTATTAGCAAGCTCAAAGTCGCACGAGCTATGGAGAGGGCTATGCTCAGGGTTTCTCTACGAGATCGAATCAGAAATAAGGAGATCCGTAGACGAACGAAAGTTACCGACATAGCCCACCGGATTAACAAGTTGAAGTGGCAGTGGGGCACATAGGGCACATAGCACGCAGAATAGATGGCCGATGGGGCCGTAAGGTTCTCGAATGGAGACCACGGACGTCCACCCACAAGATGGACAGACGACCTAAAAGAGACAGCAGGAAGACGCTGGATGCAGGCCGCTTACAACCGGCCCTTTTGGAAATCGATGGGGGAGGGCTATGTCCAGCAGTGGACGTCCTATGGCTGATATGATGACGATGATGATGAGTGGCAAACAAGCAGACGGGCTGCATGATGGTGAGCAGTCACCGTCGCTTATGGATACTTTTAACACCAGGGGCATCACAGATACGTTGCCGACCCTTAAAGGCTATCGTATATATGTTCACTCGTTTGTTGTAATCATCTCTACTATCAGGAGTTTTTAATAATTTACAATTTATACTTTTTCTATGGAATTTTTGTATGAACTTAAGACCTAAATTCAAACAAATTTATAAAAAAATTGCCAGGACAAGGTGTCTTGTGTCAGCTAGTTAAAAACAATTATTGTTGTTTAAATAATTCTCGCAGTTTAACATGCTTTAAAATCGCTAACCCTGAAGATCCTGGTAAGGATAATGGAACAAACTATTTATATTATTGCATTGTCATCGGTCCTTGATAAGTGTGCAAAGTTTCAAATCAATCCGTCGTTTTGAAAGGGGTGAAAATCACGTTCAAAGATTCCGTTACATAGATACATTCCAAGCTAATAAAAGCATGTTAAAAAGGAAGAATAATAATATATCAGGCGAGCTGGTCAAACGCAAGCCTATTTTTTATTTATACGAAAAAAAAACTCTTTTCAGGGTATCCCGGACTCCCGTATAGAAATAGAACCGTATTTACATCTGCGTTATGCTGGGACAGACTGCGCATTAATGATATCTCCTGTGCCCGGGGATTCACCCACCGCTTGCAGACATGGGGATTTCTACACAGCCTTTGTTACCAGGTATTAATCATAGAGAGAGAGAGAGATAAAGAGGGCTTTATAGATATGGGCATGATCCAATAATACAAGACAGAGAAACAATGGACCGACGACATTGTGAGAGTCGCCTTTACAATTACAATAATAACCCGAATTAGTTTTTTTTCCAGTTATTATTACTAACTACTGAGTACTGAGACGTGGTTCTTATATAGCGGTTGGCCTTTTGGTAAAACTCTAGTCACACAACGGGAAATGGAGAGAGCTATGCTTGGAGTTTCTTTGCGCGATAGAATCCGGAACGTGGATATTCGCCAAAGTACCAGAGTCACCGACATTGCTATTAAAATTTGCAAGTTGAAGTGGCAATGGGCAAGCCCCATGGCTTGAAGAACTGATGATCGATGGGGAAGAAAGGTTCTTGAGTGGTGACCACGAACCGGAAGACGCAGCGTAGGTAGGCCTCCCACTAGATGGACCAACATTGTGAGAGTCGCGGGTATCCAGTGGATGCAGATGGCAGGATGTCGTTCAGTGTGAAGGTCTAAGGGTGAGGTCTATGTTCAGCAGTGGACGTCTTCTGGCTGATGACGATGAATAAAACAATGTCTGGTATTTCGGGAGGGACACAAGCCTACGTCATTGTCCAGTTGCCACTTCATTGCAATAAACACAGAAAATTAGAAACTTTAAATAGTTGATTGAATCAGGCGTTACTTTCCTTTGCTTTGTACTTGAAGCGACGTAGAAGCGGAATTACACTGGAGATTCATCAGAAAAACAGTTTAGAATTGGAAACTTTGTTAATAATCTATACATATTTATATATAAATCTATACATATTTATACATAAATCTATACATATTTATACATAAATCTATACATATTTATATATAAACACATAATAAAAACGTAAGATAAAAAAATCTGTAATTGTGAGACATAAAAAAACAGGGCGTCTTAAAATAAGCAGCTAAACACTCTGATACGTTTCATGTTTGGCGGAAATTCAAATTTCAAACATTTTTTTTGTCCTTGTACCTAGGCCGGGTAATTATTGTAAAATGGCACAGTGTTTGCGAAAATTGTTGGTCGTTCTTTACATTATCATGTACAGCTATTAATCAGTTACTCACCATATTACTTACATTTGGCAATAAACCGTTTGAAACAGCAAAAATTTGTTTATTGACAAATGTATGTAATAATGTGCATTGGAGATAAACAACTTTACGCGAGTTTGTGAAGAATAATAATCAATTATCGCAAACATCATGATCGTTTACAATAATTACCCGGCCTAGCTACAAGAACAAAAAATCTGTTTGAAATTTGAATTTCCCGTCAAACGTGAAACGTTTCACCTTAAGACAGTTTTTAGTATTTTTGTCTGTTTAATGATCTTTTCTCCCTCAGATATAAGAACGAGTTTGGCTTCACCCTCACGGACCGTGACGTCATAGTGGATGACGTCAGAGTGCGCGGCGTTGGCTTAAGCGACGTGCCCGAACAAGTGGCGCCGCCCAGCGGGAAAGGGTTCACTCCGACACCTGAAAAGGTACACTAAGAGCGTACAAAATATTTATTTGCTCTTAATAATAAAAGTTACACAAGTTAATCCGTGGTCAACGATGCTGGTATCACAACTAGCGGATTTTTTTCTTTACCTCTCTAGTTTTATATTACTGTTTGTTGATAAAAAAAAAAAAGACGTGTGGCACTCGGGGACTGCCGCGGTAAAGCTATTGCAAAGCATTTTTTATCAACTTATGCAATTATAATTATTTATTTACTTGTAACAAATAAAGTTATGTAGGTTTTACAACTCTATGTATGTCGTTCTTTTATCAAACATATTTTACAACGCCATCTAGCGGTGAGAGGTCGGAGTGGGGGGTGTCAGGTTATTTTCGTTACGGAATTTCCGGATTCGGTCTCCACGCTCAAGGCCCGCGATAGAAGCTATGCAATAGCTTGAAAATAAGTAGGAATTTGGCTCACTTCCACCCATACATTGTGATTTTTTCTTGGATACGCACCAAACGTTTTGATTCTACGTTTATAATCCGTATGGCCAAGGATTGAAAGGTTGCTTGGAAGAAATCGCTCTAGGTGATAAGGCCGCCTATTATACTGCCGTATTATTTATTTATTTGTATTTTTCAGTGTGTAATAAAGAGATATTGTATTGTATTGTAATCCAACAACCTGCCTGCATTCTAGTTGTGTGAGAGATATAATATGGGTCTTTTCAAGGCCAGAGTGAACTTTAAGATACTTTGATGACACATCGTGGTCACATGTTTTGTTTTGTTTTTGTAAAAATTGGCACATACATCAATAATAGTTCGCCATCCCTGCACTATAGCAATAGAGTATACAAAAGAGCTTTAGTCCGTAGCATTCAAACAGAACAATGCAATACGAACATGAGAAGTGAAAATTATTGTTTCAATTTTCAGAGCACACAAGTGTATTTCGAAGGTGGATATCAGGAGACCGCCATATATCTGCTTGAGAAGCTTCAGCCAGAACAAGTCATCGTGGGCCCAGCAATCATCATGGACAATCTTTCTACTATACTTGTGGAACCCGGTAAGAAACCTTCCTAACAAGTTTTTTTGACTGCCCCGGTGGCACAGTTGGTAGTGAACCTACTTCCTGCGCTTGGGGGTGTGGGTTCGATTCCCATCTAGGACAAACATTTGTGTGATGAACATTTGTGTTTGTTCTATGTCTGGGTGTTAATATCTATTTAAGTATGTATTTAAAAATATATATGTATATATATATCAGTTTCTGGCTGCCATATTCCAAGCTTTGCTTAGTTTGGGGTCAGATGACCATGTGTGCAATAATGTCCCAGATATTTCCCAGATATTTTATAAAAAAAACTGTAGCCCAACCTGTAAAAATTATTCAAATCACATATATGAACTAGCATACAGGGTCGTAAAAATGGAAACGTATCTCATGTCCTTGCCAGGTACGGCGTACAAATGTAACGTTTTTTTAAATATTTTTATTAGTAAGTTTTTGTTAAAGTTAAAAAAAGGTAATTATATCTATGTTAGAATATTGACAAAATCATATTCTACCGCGCAAAGAAACTCCGAGCATAGCTCTCTCCATTGCCCGTTGTGGTAACTCACGAAACACGTTTCAGTATCATGTGTCATTACAGATAGTTACCGATTTTTAAATATTCTATTAACAGCCCTTTTGAAGAACCTTTTAAGAGTTTGATTCCCAATAATAGAAGTATGGTACCGTTCCATCGAGATTACCTACACAGAGAAACTGTGTGTTTTATTTATATTACACGTGAATTACTCACATAAGATTAAGCCGGTTACACCGACTATAGTTTCAGCCGCATTCGGTGGTTTTATCAAGGTGAATGCGCGCGCGCTAATGCGTCTCGCATTGCACTGCAGGCCCCCGCGCGACGCGCAAGTGACGACAACGGATGCTGATCGGGTGCGGGGGTGGGGGTGCGTAGAGAAATATGTTGCGCCTGCGCCGGCGCGCACTGGAGCTCTTCCCCACTCGAATCTTCATGTGTTTCGGGAATACTCCAGCACACGGAGCTCACACGTCACCACCAGCCTCACGGTCACTCCCACGAACTCCATGGAGACACGGTTTCCAAGTCGGTGGCAGGTTCCATCCTCCATCCCTATTGAAGGTTGGACGTCGACTGATCTCGATGGCTTCTCTGACTTTCCTGGGCACAAAGAATTTCTCCCGTGCCAGCACTTTCGCTTTATCGAATCTTATAAAACTAACAGTGTAGTTATTATTTCCTTCCAGATTGTCGCGCAGAAATAACTAAATTCGGCGATATTCGCATCACGGTCGGGTCGGGACGGCCGAAGATAGTCACCACAGATCTGGACTCCATACAGCTCAGCATCTTTGGACATCGATTCATGTCCATCGCTGAACAAATGGGCAGGTCTGTATACGCACACAAACACCCTTTTTACCCATTTCCAAAAAGGAGGTTCTCAATTCGACTGTTTTTTTTTTGTCACCTCCGAATTTTCGACTGGGTGAACCGATTTTAATGATTAGTTTTTTATTTGAAAGCTGGTGCTTCCCGTGTGGTACCATTTGTGTCCAGTGTGGTCCAGTTCTGACATTTGTATGAAATCGGTTTTTTATATTGATAATTATATTAGGCTTCTGTTATATGTTTCCCAGGGTCCTCCAACGCACGTCCATTTCTGTGAACATCAAGGAGCGGTTAGACTTCTCGTGTGCATTATTCGGCCCGGATGGTGGTTTGGTGTCCAACGCACCGCATATACCCGTCCATCTGGGAGCTATGCAGGAAACTGTGCAATACCAGGTATGTTCTCTGGGTTATACAGTGCACATCAATCTCAGTGAATACTAAGCAGCGAATGGATGCTTCCGTTTTTTAAAAGTTACCTTTCAAGGCTGGGGTGATGTTTGAGCCGATTGAAGATGTAGTAGGAAAGTTAAGTTATTTCGGCCGCCTTTCTCAACACATTTCAGATTAAGAGACTTTACATTGCATTTAACTGGCACACGGAATCACCAACAGTGGCATCAATTCTGTCATGCCATTCTCTAAACTAATCTGCCAGGACTAAAAGTATCGGTGTCTTTTTTCAGCTCAGTACGGCAGAAAAGGAAGGCAACCATTTTAGAGCTGTCAAGTTTAGTTTAGAGAATGGTACATCAGAATTGGCGTCAATGTTTCTAACATTGTCTATAGCTTAAATAAAATGAATTATATATAGTTAATAGAATCAAATAAATAGTTTTTTCAGATCTTAACTTAATGTATAGTGTAAGTGGGTAGTTTTATAAAACATCTACAAAATATAAAGTTATATGATTATTTACGGGATATTTACCGTGCTAAGGTTGTGGAAGGAGCTCCCGATATTTCGGCGCAGTTACATGCACCATGTTCACGGGAAGACTCCCGTAAATAATCATATAACTTTAGTGAACAACCGTGATAGTTTAAAACAGGATCTACAAAATATGTTTCCGGAATATCACATTACTTACGAGTCTTACAGTGACTAAAATGTTTTGATATGTAATGTTAATTGAATAATTGACATAATATCTAGATTAGATAGTTGACGTATTTTTTTCTTTCTTTAATTAATTTAGGTATAAAATAAGTCATTTTGACAATATTCCAAATTTGACATAATTTTTTTAAATTTAATAATAGGCTCGCGTTTGACCGCCAACGTTGTTAATCGTAGATGTCTACGATAGAGCACGCTTGCCTAGAAGAAACCGATTTACTCCAGTAATTTACTTGGGATTTGATGACACCCAGATTGTAACTATCGGGGAACACCCCAGTGAATTCCACAGACTAGCAGTTCGCACATAAACGTGGAATCAAAGCGCTTCGTACGGGATTTTGGATTATCAACTATAAAACGGTGATGATTTTTCGTGTCCACTTTGAATAAAACCATTTTTTTCCTCACATTTGTACGCCACACCTGGCAATGACATGTGATACAATATTTCAATTTGTACGACCGATTCGATTCTACTTTGTATGTATGTGTACCTACCACGTCCTAACAAATACTTTGAATATAAAAATTCTATTTAAAACTGTACCGTTCATTCGAGTGTCTTGCCTCTGCAGATGAAAGTGCGAGGGGACTCCCTGAAGGCAGGTGACGTCCTGCTGGCGAACCATCCGAAGGCCGGGGGCTCCCATCTGCCCGACTTGACTGTCATCACTCCCGTGTTCCACAAGTATGCATCTTTAATGGTCCATATGTGACATATATTTTTATATAGCCGCGTGGTGATGAAACCGCGGGGAGCAGCTAGTATATTATAATTAGTGTTAAGTGAAAACAAACATACTAATTTGCATACTTACAACGTTTTTTTATTTGTTTTTTTAGGTCCCAACCCCGTCCGATATTCTTCGTAGCCTCCCGAGGCCACCACGCCGACATCGGAGGCTTAACCCCGGGCTCCATGCCGCCTCACTCGACCAGCCTGGCTCAAGAGGGCGCAGCCTTCAAGTCTATGCTACTCGTCGACGGAGGAATATTCAATGAGCACGATCTTACCGAAGGTACCCTTTCAAACCGGGGATGATATTCGAGCCAATTTAAAATTTGGTTATTCAAAGAATAGCTGAAACTTTCCTTAATGACAGGCTAACAATATATGAACTAAGCGAGAAGACTTTCCATGTATTTTGATGCAGACGCTCTGCGCTTTCTACTGCGCTTGCTATCAACTCTTACAACGCTCGGAGGCGGTCATTTGATACGTTGCGTCAATCAATCGACTCACGATATATCACATCACACTAATATTATAATGGAGACAGCTTATATCCTGGATTAACACCACGACTTTTATCCTAGGATAGGATAGCTACCCCGCGGTTTCATCCGCTATCTTACAGTAATAATTATTTTTTTCGGGATAAAGAAGCCTATATATTATCCAGTGGTTATGCTACCTTCATACCAAATTTCATTCGGGACCTTTGTTTAATTTATTAGAAATAATAGGCTTAACCCAAAATACTATTAAATGTTATAAAACTACTGAAGAAATGATTTAAATTGGCTGATAAAGGTTTGGGTATATAAGCGTTTAAAGTTTTTGCTCTGATTAGGAAGAGATGCTCCGTCCCTTTCCCATAAATTGTATTACAGTATAGAGTTTGTATGGCGTACCTTCAAGTCACTTTCATCTATAAGTATAATGCGCATTAAAAGATTATATCTACTTTAATTTTGAACACATTTGAATTTCGTCTTTTGTGATTGTCTCTATTTTATGGTCAGTTTTTTAATAAGATAATAAAATATATCAGTCCGGTAGTCTATTCCGTTGAGTTTTTACGGATTTGAGTGCAGACAAAACATACATACAAACTTTTACATTCATAAAAAAGCGCAATGTTCAATTGCATCATTAGTTTACATAAGAGAGATTCCTAAATTTGTAATAATATTAAGTATATTTGATCAATGTACCTATTATGATTGAACAATAAAATTTATTATTATATATCATATAATTCTCGGGTCTAGCCCGGACATTTGGTGGGCATTGGTGGAGCCGAAGCCAACACCAAGAGGCCCTTTTGAATATAAAAAATACAATTATGGAATATGTATAAAAAGGAATATGAAACTATTGTACTGTATAGGATTAAAAAAGTCTGGGCTATAGAGTTGAACAACTTGTGGATGGAATAACAGATCTATAGAATGAGAAACGGCACCTGCCTTATCCTGTCTCATCTCAAAATATATTTAGGCAGGTGATGACTTGCTGACACTGAATGGGCCGCCCATAAAGGCTGCCGTATCTTGGCACCGGAGGGGCAACATCGGCGTGGGTGGCTTAGGGTGTAGAGAGGTGTGCTGCACTTTCACTAAGAGCTACTCGCGGCGTTATGCCCTTTAACACTTCCACCCTGGAGCTTAGGTTCTTAGCTCTTGCGGTTTCCACCCCCAGACAGCCGGTTAAGGCAAGCCAGGGGTCTGGGGTCTCATTTGGCCCCATGGAATATATATTATTATTATTTCATTCGCATTAGTGATTTTTGTTATGATACATAATTTTTATCACAGAGCTGCTGAAACCAGGGAAAGAGAACGGTTGCTCTGGAACCAGAAATTTGGCTGATAATCTGTCTGACTTGAAGGCGCAAGTGGCTGCTAACCAACGTGTAAGTGTTATTTTTAACTGACTTCAAAAAGGAGGAAGGTAGCATATTCATCCTCTCGTAGCATACGACAGAAAATCGTAGAATATTCGATAGGTGGCACGGATAATCTGTGCCAGAAAATATATATGTGCACGCGCCGCTCTGTTCTTATTCGAGATGGGGGCGATAAGTCCTGCACTGACGTCCCGGTTGGGGTGTATTGTGCATTCCCCCTACCAGCAGTTACCCGAGCCAACCCAACTCCTTGAAATATCGGAGTGAGGCTCTGGGGCGCTGGCACAGTTGCTCCAGTGGCGTAGATGGAATTGTGGATAATGATGATGAAAAGCAGTCTAGCTGTTGTGGTGATGTGGATGAAAAAGGTAATGATGCGTCATGCAACCCAGTAGCGATTCTAGTTTCCTCTATGGCTTCACAATGCCACAGCACATGCTCTACAGTTTCGTTCTCTTTCATGCACCCACGACACAGTGGACAGTCTGTGCCGCTCTGTTGTCATAGAAACAGTTCTTTGCTGTGTCAACGAAGCAGCTATGCGAGAGAAGCGCTTAGAATTCTGCCTTTACTGCGTGAAGTCCGGGCAAAAGCTTTGTACATTTGTGTACCTGCGGAACACCCCATGTGAAAGCTATATAGCTACGCCCAGGGCCTTTATTCTGCACAGACCAAACGCGCTCTATCGTGGCGCGTTAAGTTTACATCCAAAAGTTGAAGTTTATTTCCTAAGCAATAGAGGCCAACTTTTTGAAGTAAACTTAACGTGGCCTTGTGTATAGCGCTTGTTTGCCCGGGCGGAATAAGGGCCCAGGTCTTCATATAAACGGTTTAATTATTTTCAGGGTATCCAATTAGTTGGCGAGTTAATAGAACAGTATACGCTAGAAGTGGTGCAAGCTTACATGTCGCATATACAGAAGAACGCTGAATTGGCTGTCAGGGATATGTTGAAGGTAAAAAAATATACCTATTTCCCTTTCCTTTTCTTAAGGTGCGCTTGTAAAGGGGACTTTTTTAATAGGCTAGATGACTGTTTTTTTTAATTGTCCTATTAAAATGTAGCCCATAAATATAGCTGATTAATGAAAATAAAATGAAAAATGATCAAAAATAAGCCACTTATAAGCATTTTAATATCATTGCTAGACAGAGAGCGCGAAACAGCAAATTGTGACGTCACTTCTCTGTACGCGATATAAATTCTATTCTGACAAGTATCGCGCACAGAGGCGTGACGTCTTTTTTGTTTTGAAAGGGACAGAGTTTTCTACAGTACCAAAAACTTTAAATGCTTATTTATATCAGAACATTATTAACCTATTAAATTTTTTTTTTCAATAAACATATTATATTTACTTAAATTCTTCATCAAAGCTATTAGTTTCAACGATAAAAACCAGTCATCTATCCTATTACAATCTATCCTGATGTTAGGCTAGTAACTATTTTAATTCTAACTTAAACTGCTACGTATGTTTGACAATAAACACCTCTGTTCCTCTGTTTCCTGTGCTATATCCATAAATTAATACATAATAATCCACAGGAGATAGCCAACAACGCGTTTGCGAAGACCGGCTCTACTGTGCTCAAAGCTACTGAGTATATGGACAATGGAACGCCGATCAATCTGGCCGTCACTCTTGACAGGGAGAACGGCAGCGCACACGCCGACTTTACGTAAGAAATATTCAAAAACTCGATGTGTCCGACTAAAGGTCACAACGCAGACTTAACATAAGAGATATTCCCGAAACTCGATGTGCCCAACTAAAGGTCACATAACAGGCTACGTAAGAGAGATTCCAAAAGTCGATGTGCCCGACTAAAGGTCACAACGCAGACTTTGCACAAGATATATTCCCAAAACTCGATGTGCCCAACTAAAGGTTACATCACAGACTTTATGTAAGAGAGATTCCAAAAGTCGATGTGCCGACTAAAAGTCACATCACAGACTTTACGTAAGAGATTCAAAAACTCGATGTGCCCAACTTAAGGTCACATCAATAATTTTTACTCAATCACGCAGAAACGGCTGGACGGATTAGGATGAAATTTTGAATATACATTGCTTATGTCCTGGGTTAACACATAGGCTACTTTTCATCATCATCGTCATTACTAATTTTCATCACCACGCGGGTGAAAAAGCGGGGCGCAGCTGGTTATAAATAAATACTACCACCTAAGAAACAGTGGAATGCTTAAATAAAATTAATGAATGTGTTTCCAGCGGCACGGGAGTGGAAGTATGGGGCAATCTGAACGCGCCACGTGCCATCACTCTGTCTGCACTGATATACTGTCTGAGGTGCATGGTGGGACATGACGTGCCTCTCAACCAGGTACCTACCCTACATGGAAAATCTGTCGCCAGGCATTATGACAGAACCTTGATTGAACATTCTTATTTAGATCAACGCGTCAAACTCCGCGTCACCGTTGCTAACTGATTTCCACAGCTGATTTCGAATGACTGACGTTTCGTTTATATGGGTGCAACTGCCTACAACAAATTTCTTTTAAAAATGCCTTGACAGCCGTTCTAATTATTATTTTTTGCTCAGGTTGGACCCATAGTAAAAGTTGTTTATAATGATAAGTACAATGTCCTCCTTTCGTTTGGTACATCGTATATGCATAACCCTGTATAAATGAATTATTATAAGTATATAGCTCTGTATTGTCTTTTATTCCAGGGCTGTTTGAACCCAGTGCGTGTGACAATACCACCTGGGTCTATTCTGGATCCTTCAGAAGGCGCGGCCGTTGTGGGCGGAAACGTGGTCACTTCCCAGAGAATTGTTGATGTCGTGTTGAAGGCTTTCCAGGTAATAACGCAGCCATAGCGAAAAAAATCGTCACGAACCCCGTATGATCAACTGCCCAACGGCTCTAGCCCTGGTGCCGGGGCAATTAGCCCTGGTGACGGAACAATAGAATTCGGCACCGGTACCCCCTGCCTGTAGTAAGAGCCTACTAAAAGGGTACCTCTGGGCTCGGGATGGTCAAAGTTGGGGCTCTGATCATCCACTTAAGCGTGCCCAGGGAAAGAATGACAACGTTGTGTGACCAACGTTGTCGCGAGTGGGCGGCTGAGACAACACGCAGTTGTCTCGGGAGGAGCCGCAGCGC
Organism: Agriopis leucophaearia; assembly: GCA_949125355.1. Classification (NCBI taxonomy): domain Eukaryota; kingdom Metazoa; phylum Arthropoda; class Insecta; order Lepidoptera; family Geometridae; genus Agriopis; species Agriopis leucophaearia. Next base: position 9,021,977 of record OX421284.1, on the reverse strand, counting down.
AGTGCTGAGGGCTCCGGTGCGTTCCTCTGGAGATCCCGGAGCTCTCTTGTCAAGCACTAAGGCTGGTCACATGGGGGGTTTAGTGGGTAAAATCCCACATGATCTGGCTGCACCCCAATCCAGTCGGGTATCTTTGGAAGATCTCCCCATCGAAATCAAAGAAAAGGCCCTAGGGGGTTTCTGAATCATTGAAATTGTTGTTTTAGGTGTGCGCGGCGTCTCAGGGCTGTATGAATAACTTGACCCTCGGGGAACAAGACTGGGGGTACTACGAGACAGTGGCGGGTGGCAGTGGAGCGGTAACTATATTAATGTTTAACTAGCGACTCGCCCCGGCTTCGCACGAGTGTAAGTTATATACAAACCTTCCGCAACAAAATCCGTTCAGTGGTTTAGGAGGAGTTAGTAGGGAGAGGGGGGGGGGGGTTCGTATGGCGCTTGTGATTGGAGAAAACAAAAGTCATTCGTCGGTACCTTTTCATCACGGCGGGGCAAAGGATGAGCTGTCAAGTGGTTATATCGTCATTAGAAATGGCATACCTATACCCTCTGCCGAAAAAAGGTGGTTGGTCATGTGACGCTTCTTCTACTTCTTTCGAGTTAATGGTTAGTTTTTTATTTTAATTTTTAAATTTTGTTTTTGGACCAAAATTTTGCCACTTTAATGGCACTCAGGTCGTCTATTGTGCAGGTTGTAGGACACGCTGCATACTCCATCAGGTGTGACATTTTCTAAGGGTTCACACCACGAACACATTCGGTATCAGAGCCCTCTATATAACCCCACATTGCCATGTTATCCCGACTTCGGCCCACTTGGGACCGAAGTCGGTTCAGGGTTTTCCAAATGGACCATGGTTCTTTATGGCCTGGGGGGAGTTTCGTACCATGTGACGCTTATAACTTTATATGTATGTATGTGTCAGGGTCCCGGGTGGCACGGCACGGGCGGAGTCCACACCCACATGACCAACACTCGTATCACAGATGTAGAGATCGTGGAGAGACGTTACCCCATGCTCGTTACCAAGTTCTCGCTGCGGCCCGGCTCCGGAGGGAAAGGTAACAATATAATACTTTATTAATAACACCATAGTTACAAGTCAAACTTCTCCAGTACACTCTTCTACAAAATTTTATATAAAATAACTTTTTAAATTGGTTTACAATTGGCGAAAATATATATATATATATACTAGCTGCGCCCCGCAGTTTCACCCGCGTGGTGATGAAAATCGGTGAAGGGGTATGGAAAATAGATAGTAGCCGATTCTCAGACCTACTGAACACGCATATAAAATTTGGTAAAAATCGGTAAAGCCGTTTCGGAGGAGTACGGTAACTAACATTGTGACATGGAAATTTTATATATAAGGTCGGGGAAAAAGTTTCTTCGTATTTTTTAAACAAATTCAAGACATTTTTTTTTCAAGTTTAATTACATTTAATTATAATATATATGTGCCATTTTGTTCGATAACTTGTTGCCATCTTGTAGGTAGTGACATGATCCCGTTGCTGTATAATTTTTGGGACTTCTGATCAAAAAAATGCAACAAGTAGTTTTGACAGTCCTCTCTTGATGTTAATCTAACACTACCCAAAGAATTCTGAAGAGATCGAAACAGGTGGAAATCTGAGGGTGCAAGGTCTGAGCTATATGGTGGATGCATTAACACTTCCCAACCAAGCTCTCTAAATTTTTGCTGAGTGGCCAAAGATGTGTGCGGTCTGGCGTTATCATGATGAAAGACCACACTCTTTCTGTTGATCAATTCCGGCCGTTTTTTCTCAATTTCTTGTTTGAGTCTCATCTGCTGTTGGCAGTAGAGATCCGAATCGATGGTTTTGCCCGGCGGTAAAAGCTCATAATGAACGATGCCCTGCCAATCCCACCATACACACAGCATCACCTTATTACGTGTTAATCCGGGTTTCGCTACAGTCTGTGGTGCTTCACTGCCCTTTGACCATGATCTTTTGCGCACATTCTTGTCGTAGGTGATCCATTTTTCATCACCAGTGATCAATCTTTTCAAAAACGGTTCGATTTCGTTACGTTTCAATAGAGAATCGCAAATGAGTACACGATTCATTTGGTTTCTTTCAGTGAGCTCGTGTGGCACCCAAATATCGAGTTTTTTGTATACCCAGTTTTTTTCAAATGGGTCAAAACTGTTTTGTGGTCAATCCCCAGTTCTTCAGCTACGTCGTAACTACTAATATGCCGATCTTGGTCCACTTTTTCAGAAATGGCATCGACTTTATCCGTAACAGGGCGACCAGAGCGAGCTGCATCTTTGACATCAAAATTCCCGGACTGAAAACGCTTGAACCAACATTGTGCTACTCTTGATGACACTGCATTAGGTCCATAAACGTCACAAATTTTTTTCGCGGCTTGTGTCGCAGTTTTCCCTTTTTTGTAATAAAATTTCACAATATATCGAATTTCTTCGTTAGATTCACTCATTTTATCAAACAAAAAAACAATTGAAAAATGGCGGGAAATTGCTTTTTACTTTTTGTATTCCTTTTTTAAAATGTCATATTTTTAATGGTATCAAAACCAGCCAGATATAAACAGTACAACGGATAAGATTTTTACTACAACTTTATACATACAAAATACGAAAAGACTTTTTCCCCGACCTATTATATAGTGATGATGATGATATACAGACGAACATAGTGCCTCCTCCTTTTTGGAAGTCGGTAAAAACTATATCTTGATAATATTATGTAGGTCTAGGTACATTAAATGAAATGATAATATAAATAAATATACGCCTCATAGATGTGACGGGTGATCAAAGAGCTGGCGCTTACCTTGGCCAAAGAATAAGTTTGGCCATTCAACGTGGTAATGTCGCTAGCTTTTTAGGTACCCTACCCGAAGACAGTGACCTTAATGCAGTTTTTTTACCTGTAGTTTATAGTTTTGGATAGGTATTCAGTTTAATTTAGATTTAATTTGGGTATTTATTTAGCTACTATTTTATTTTAAGTTTTTTTTTTTTTTTTTAACTTAACAAAATACTAGCTAAAACTAACACTAAATAAACAGTTAGACTGTCCATAGACCGTTGAAGGTCTAAAGAGTTTTGAAGTTTTTAGTTAATATTTAAGTTTATGTTAATTTTCTGTTTTTTTAAGTTACCTTTGTTTCAATTAATATAAAAATAAATATGTGGGACATTATTGCACACACGGTCATCTGACCCCAAACTAAGCAAAGCTTGTAATATGGCTGCCAGAGACTGATATACATACATATATATTTTTTTATACATACTTAAATAGATATTAACACCCAGACATAGAACAAACACAAATGTTCATCACACAAATGTTTGTCCTAGGTGGGAATTAAACCCTCTCCCCTAAGCGCAGAAGGCAGGTTCACTACCAACTAAGCTAACGGGGCTTTACTTTATGATGTGTTTTTTGTTGTAGGACAGTGGAACGGTGGAGACGGCGTGACCCGCGAGCTAGTCTTCCGTCGAAACGTTCAGCTATCTGTGCTCACGGAACGACGAGCATTCCAACCTTACGGCATGAACGGTACATTGGATCTTTCAAATCTATGATATAATACATACACTGGGCCAAAGATCAGTACCCTTAGTACAAGATTTGACAGTTTTCGAAAACTTTTTTTCGTTTTCGTATTGTTCCAGACATTTTAGTAAAGCGCCCCCAGCGGAAACGCGGAGGAACTAAAATCGGTAGTAATCGGTTGCTTCACTCAAATACGCAAAAAGGTTTCGAATAGCTTTCAGCCCAGCAATGTATAGAACAAAACGAAAACGAAAAAAGTTTTCGAAAACTGTCAAATCTTGTACTAAGGGTATAGACTCGACAGTATTCTATACAGGGTGTTGATTTGCAACCTCTGGTATACTGTGCTTTTTTAATGCCGTAGTTGGCAATCAAGCTGACGGGTCGCCTAATAGTAAGCGATCGCCGTGGCCTATGGATACCTGCAACACCAGGGGCATACGTTGCCGACCCTTAAAGACTCTATTATCAGGCCTTTTAAAGAACCCAATATTATAGTTACTCGGAAATGCCTCATTCCAAAAATTGCAGGTGTGAGGAAAAAAGGTCGCGTAAAACGCACAGTGTGCGATTTCCAACCATCTATGATATGTGGATGAATTTCTTATACTTAATATACGTGTTGTACTGAAGAGTATGTATGTACTCATCACAATGAATAACTTTTACTATGGGCACAGAATACATAAAAGTACAATTACAGAAAATTCACTCCACAAAATCGTTTAAATAAGTAGCGACTCTTGCTACTACACGATAAAGTCCAATTCAGGACGTGGAAGCGCTAACTACCTACAGCTATATTAACCTAGAAGTTGCCTCTCTGTCTTTCGCGTAACTCTTGTCGCGTTATCTCTGTCTATCGCGCGGCAGTGGGCACGGCAAGTCCGACAAGACTACCTGTAGCTTCATACCTAAAGTGCGGAGTGCGCCAGCCCTAAACTAAAAAAATATATTAAAAAAGACGTGTGGCACTCGGGGACTGCCGCGGTAAAGCTATTGCATAGCATTTTTTTCACAACTTATGCAATTATAATTATTTATTTAATTGTAACAAATAAAATTATATAGATTTTACAACTCTATGTATGTCGTTCTTTTATAAAACGTATTTTACAACGCCATCTAGCGGTGAGAGGCCAAGTCAAAGTATCACCGCTGTGCCGGTCGGAGAGGGGGGTGTTATTTTCGTTACGCAATTTCTGGATTCGGTCTCCACGCTCAAGGCCCGCGATAGAAGTTATTCAATAGCTTAAAAATATGTGATTAATAATGTAAAATTCATAAAGCCCCTTTTTTGGTAATTTGGGGGGTTTTCAAAAGCTGAGCAATATTGGGGTAAAACAAGCATTTGAAGATCACTACTTTTTGTGTAGTAGTGTCTAAAAATGGTGGCGGATTAAATAAGTAATTTTTGAAGTGAAAACTTCTTTAAGCGCGTTGAGCAGTTTGTGTGGACAAAAACCGTGGAACTCATCGTCACATTGTATCGTGTATTTTAAAACAGCGCCATCTCTTGTAGAATAGGTGAATTGCTACTTAAGTTTTCAGTTCTGACATGCAGTCCTATGACTGACTTTTTTTCAGATTTTCATTTAGTTTCCGTAGCATATTAGTTACCTCTTTAAACATTGTAACGGCTGTCCAATCATATTGTATGGTCTATTTTCGGCCACATCACAGCTTGACAAGTGCCAATAAAATGCTAAAGATTCCAGACTTGGTACTAGGAAATTTTTTGTCAATAATAACTAATATTAGTAGTAATTACCATCTGTTTTAGTAATTAAGACAAAAAATACAACTAAATTTAAATATAATTTTGACAATATTCTAACATAGACATAATTCCTTTTTTGACTTTACCAAAAACTTACTAATAAATAATAAAAATAAATTAAAAAAAAACGTAACATTTGTACGCCGTACCTGGCAAGGACATGAGATACGTTTCCATTCTTACGACCCTGCATGCTACTTTATATTATACTAGCCGTCCGGCCCGGCTTCGCACGAGTGTAAGCTCGGCCTTCGGCCTCGCTACAAAATATAATATAGCCTATGTCACCCGGGGATAGTGTAGCTTCCCAACAGTGAAAGAATTTTTCAAATCGGTTCAGTAGTTTCGGAGCCTATTCATTACAAACATACAAAAATAGGTACAAATCTTTCCTCTTTATAATATTAGTGTAGATGTACCTACCATGTTCTGACAAATAATTTGATTTGATTTGATCCATTACACAGGTGGCGAAGCCGGTGAAAGGGGCCTGAACTTAATGCAGCGGACTGACGGACGACTGATCAACCTCGGAGGGAAGGCCTCCATTGACGCTCATCCAGGGGTGAATACTTATTTTGTTTGTACATTTAGGGTGAATGCTGAAATACTTAAACTGGTAACACCACCAGAGTTGCCAACATGAAAAAAATAAACATATCGGCTCATTCGATTCCCACCTAGGACAAACATTTGTGTGATGAACATTTGTGTTTGTTCTATGTCTGGGTGTTAATATCTATTTAAGTATGTATTTAAAAATATATATGTACGTATATCAGTCTCTGGCAGCCATATTACAAGCTTTGCTTAGTTTGGGGTCAGATGACCATGTGTGCAATAATGTCCCACATTATTTTTCTGAACTTATGTATTTTCGAGTGTTAATAGATAGATAGATAGAAACTCTTTATTGTGTACGCCAGAAAACAAAATTACAAACAGATGAAAACACTTACGAGCTAGTGCCACAAGTGACGGCCTTATCGCTAAAATCGATCTCTTCCAGGCAACCATAAATGTGTAATAATGGTGGATTATTATTTATTAATTGCTCGAGTGTGGGTAGCGATATAATGAGGTGAAACATGTCTTTACGTATTGTTTCCATGACTCCATAGAAGCCTCTTGTAAAGGCCTCTTCCCCATTAGGACATGACTGACTAGACTGTGACTTACTATGCTCAACTATGCTTAACTCTGTGACTATGACGCGTTTGGCGCTATTTAATATATTTAATACCAGCTGTACCGCGACTTCGTCCGCAAATTCTTCAGAAAAATAGCCTATGTCCGTCCTCATGATACATATTATTACCTCGCAAAAATTCATCAAGATCGGTTAAGCCGTTTAGCCGTGATTATGTAGCGAACTGACAGAGTTACTTTCGCTTTTATAATATTAGTATGGATTACTTGAATGGTCCCTTAACACGCAGAGTATGTTTAAATGATAGTGTAATTTCCAGGATAAATACATAATGAAGTCTCCCGGCGGAGGCGGGTTCGGGCGGCCCGGTGACGCGCCCGACAAACAGACAGACAAGCATTACAGCGAGTTTCTAGAACGAGGCAGCGTGTACGAGTACAGGAGCGCTCAGGAAGGAGTCTAGTCTACTGTATAGTAAACTTCAGTGCCAACATCTTAAGGTCCCTATTCCCACTTTTAGCAATTTTGGCCATTCTAGTCTAAGTTTGACTACTTCCATAGCCTATTATTTTCTGTTACAAATTGGTGCTACTTTTCACTAATATAATATATGTAATAGTAACGACAGCATTTAGTTACACAAAATACGGGTTTACACAGTCGTACTAAGCTGACAATTTCCTCATTTTGAATTTAACTACGAGCAGGCCTTTCGCACTCCGCACTTCAGGTATGAAGCTACAATTAGTCGTCTTGTCGGACTTGCCGTACCCGCTGCCGCGTAGACAGAGATAACGCGACAAGAGTTACGCGATAGACAGGTACTGGTAATGATCTCCTTTCGGCTTAATACTACCATTACGCGTTACACTTTTTTATTTTATTAATCTTGCATAATAATGATAACCAAAGTACATATAAAAGTAGTAAATAAGTTATGTATTAATTTAAGGAAGTACAATAAAAATCATGTTGTTATTTTCAATACATATATTTTTGTTATAAGTTATTATTTTAGACATTAAACTATTAATACTTATAGGCATAATATTTTATATTGTTATCTGTTAATGGGAAATATACATTGTTTTTAAAATTCACATGATTTTGTCTCCGAGGCATTATTATGTAAGTCTGGTGGGAATGGTGATCGTATGGTATCTGCACCATCAGTGCGAGAAGGACGGCAGATCAACAACATCGCATCATCCACCAGACTTACGCAAAAACCCTTGGTCACAGTAAATATAAGCTAAAGCAGTAGGTTAACTTTAAACAAATGCCCTAATCGAGTGACGTACAAACGAATGACCCCTTCCCCCGCCCGCTACGATACTTCACGGTACGCTTAGAGCGATAGTCGCAGGCGCTGCTTCATTGAGATTCACCCCGTAAGAAGTATCGTACAAACTATTTTGTTTAAATATCTTAGTCATTCATTCAAATTGCGCCTAGGATTGGCCCGCTGGAATCACGGGAGGGGGGGGGGGGGGTAAAGGATGAGCTGTCAAGTGGTTGTATCGTCATTGCCTGTGACCAACAAGTATGCATTGAATTCAAGGACACGTCCGAGTCTAACTATATATATACTGCTTTAGCTTATAGTTCTACTGTGCCCCTGCTCCTAAGAAAGTTTGTATACGCTGAGTGGAGCCTTGACATCATTTTAGGCTGCCTGAAAGCCTCTGACACATAGCTTAACGTTTTATATAGCTTATTATTTTAGTACAAACAACTGGCCCCTTGATTATGTAACTTGCAACTCGCGATTAGGCACTAATCTGACAGTTCGGTCATAGTGAAACTGTATAATTATACTAAATAGCGAGTTGCAAGTTACAAAATCAGGCACCCGGACCTACAATTTAACGTATCACCCGACCCATGGTAGCGCTCAGTTTTTTTAAATAATATTTATATTATCAAAATTAATAAATAGATTGTGTGGGGTCTCTGAATGCTAAAACGCAGCGACAATACGCTCAAATACCCCAGCCCCAAATGTGACCACAACTGAAGAGAGGTAGTATCAGAAGAGATAATGAATATCTTAGGAGTGGCCAAAAAATTTGACCAAACACTATGTGAAAAAATTCGAATAGAAATCTGAACATCGGGGGAAGATCCTACTAGATGGACTTAAAAAATAGCATAAAGAATCACTATTGCAAAAAATGATCATATCAGAAAACTTCCTGCTAGCGCGGGCTTCGAAATTAAACCTGGAAATCAACTCAATATTCACTGACACAGTGAGAAACAAAGATAAACGTCTTGAAAAGGCACAGAACCAACTAGGTTCTGGAAATGTCGGCCTTGTCAACTCAACGTAAGACTTGATACAATCATCAGAAATTAATAAAATTGAAATCATCAGAAAATTATCTGAGGTCACCCAAATTCTATTGGATCTTCACTACGAAGAATCCATAAATAGAAGAAAATTTATTATTCCATAGGCAAAGACATAGCCTTGCCTACCTTTGACCCATGTGTCAGATCAATCAAGGCTCGAGAATGGATTGCAGAAGCCGATAGTTTGGCCTTAAAACATAAATGGAAATACGTTGAGACCAATGCAAGATGTATACCGTTTTTAGCTGGACCCGCACGAGATTTGTAAAAAGGTAAAGACATGGCTTGCTTTAAAAGAAGATCTTGAAACTACATTTCCCAAAGTGCCAAGATTTGCAACGAGATTTGAAAGTCGCCGTGATGACAAGTGACAACTGTTTCCATTTGTGCAGCAAAAAGCACACAATACCGTAGCAATTACGGGAAAACGAAATCAGTGGTAAGGTATGTACTATGTACAACCGCTGTTATTTCATCGCCAGCACTCTTTCTAACGAGATATTGGCTTCTAATGAGAAAATTAATGTCATTATTCAATTGTATCCATAAAAAGACTGAAATGTTTGGATGACAAAAAGGGTGGAGTGATAGTAAGTCAGTGCGAGTTTGCGTCAAACGTGCCATTTCACCACAGTACGTGTATGGATCTGGCTGCCGTTTTAGGGTAGAACCCTAGACGTTCCCAGTTTCACAATGCTCAACCTGTTGGCATTATGGCCATCTGGAAAGGTTTTGCCCATCCAAGGTAAAGATTTGCCCTAAATGCAGTGGGGCTCATGAAAATTGTGAAGCTACTTCCTATAGATGCGCAAACTGTAAAGGCGAACATGTGGCATTAAACAGAAATTGTCCTTAGTTTTTTAAAGAAAAACGGATTAGACATATCATGTGCAAACAAAACTACACATATATAAAATTGCGTTTACATATTTGAACCGACAATAAGGAATTCTAAGACAAAACATGAAGGCATTGGCTGGATATAGTACTGAAATCCCACTAGATGTAAGACTGATTCTGAGCGTATTAGCGGCGCCAACTTTTAGCGCAGCTAGGATGCTCTATCAGTCTGTCTACGGGCTATTTAAGGATAGACCCTAGGATACAAGCTTAGCGATTCCTATGGGACTGATATAATCAAGCACGAATAAATGTCCCCAATAAAATTTTTATAAAAAAATGCTGATTGAGAGATGACTGCTTTTCGCTAACTTGAAAGCACAGATATAAAAGTAGTTTTTATGTTTGAAATTTTATACAACTTCAAATATTTATGCTATGACAGTAAAATAAGGAAGACGAGGCGGTATGGCCTTAATGGTTTTAGCCTGCTGAATGGGAAAAAATGTACAGTAAAATATAGATGAAATTATTATACCACGAGCGCTACTCTGGTCATATATTTGAGATTTAAAACATCTACTTCTACAGCGAGAAACATTGAGAATTGTATTATTAAGAACAGTTATAACATTAAGGGCGTCAGCAGGTACAGGCGGAGAGGGGGGCAGATGCCCTGCCCCCTAGGAATAATTTCGCATTTGCCCCCGATTTTCCCCCTAAGAATATCCTGGCTACACCCTTACTTACCTTACAATACAAATGACGCTACAATGAGATTGGCCGATAGAAATATCAAATTGTGTCAAATACCAATAACAAAGGACACTGACACTGTTTTCTGATTGTTTGACAGGCTGGGCATTTCACCACAGCTTGGGCAAACACCTTTTACATATATTATTAGCCATCTGTAACATGTTTCTGCCGGTCAATCTCGTTGAATAAATATTTACAGACTGACAGCGTCCGAATATGTAAATTTTTTGGTGTTATGGCCCTTTCTAATAACTATACTCTGTCCATTATGTCAATCGCTGTTTGACAGCTCATACAAAGTTCATAACATAACTTTGTAAAGTGTCTAGCAAATTATATACAAATAAATACGTTTAGATCTAGCATTACCCTTTACAAGGTTACGTCAACTTGAAAACCATGTATTGCTGTCAAGTTGACGTAACCTTGTATAGACGCTTTACAAAGTTATGTCGTCAACTTTGTATAAGCTGTCAAAAAGCGATTAACAATGATGCTTAAGGTGAAACGTTTCACTTTGGCGGGAAATTCAAATTTCAAAAAGTGTTCTTGTAGGTAGGCCGAGTAATTATTGTAAACGATAATGATGTTCGCGAAAATTGATTATTATTCTTTACAAACTCACGTAAAGTTATTTATCTCCAGTGCACATTAATACATACATTTGTCAATAAACAAATTCTTGCTTTTTCAAACGGTTTATTGCCAAATGTAAGTAATATGGTGAGTAACTGATTAATAGCAGTACATGATAATGTAAAGAAGGACCAACCATTTTCGCAATTAGTATACCATTTCACAATAATTACCCGGCCTAGCTACAAGGATAAAAAAACTGTTTGAAATTTGATTTTCCCGCCAAATTGAAACGTTTCACCTTAAGTGGGGATTTGTAGCTACAAATAAGTTACATAGGCTTACAATGGAAAGGAGTTATTATACTAGGCCGAAAAAGGAATACTCGTCATTATGAATAACCCTTACTATGGGACCAAAAATAAATCGCACATATATGCTGTTCAATATATTTTGTAGTGTCATTATCAGTCTTTCACATTCCCATTGCCGGAACACAGGCCTTCTCTCAGAGAAAGAGGATGGGCCCTAACCCACCATGTTAGCCCAGTGCACCGAAAAGATTATTTTTTTGTTTAAATTAGAACGGCTATCAAGGCATTTTTATAAGAAATTTGTTGTAGCTACTTGCACCCATATAAACCCATAACAACTGTGTTAGCAACTGTGACGCGGAGTTCGACGCGTTGACATAAATAAGAATGTTCAATCAAGGTTCTGTCACATTACTTGGCGATAGATTTTTCTTCTCATTTCCGTTCTATTTACTTCTCTTTTCTGTGGACCAGTGCATGTCGGTGAATATCATGTCTGAACTATTGAGGTTTTCGGACATACCGGTTTCATCATGATATTTTCCCTTCATTGAACAATGGCGTCGAAACTGCACAGAATTGACTAAAATACATACTAAATAAGTCATTGATGTAGGGCTGAGGGTCGAACTGGGTGCCGTCAGATTGTATAGCGCACATGCTACCCAGGGCCGTCTTTAACCCATTAGGATAATGGGGCTCCATGACCTTGACAGAGCACTTTTTTCGTGTGAGAGTAGAGTAGCTTCGCGCATGCAAAAGCTAATATGCAAGTAGGTATTGTAGTTAGTCATTATCCATAGATTTTTTCGGTAATAAATATCGGTTATTGTTTGGTGATCTGGCGGGGACTTAATGGCCCCATCGATGGCGGGGCCCTGGACAAGTATCCAGAGTGGGAAAGGGGCCTGATGCTACCGCTTGGACACCATCACTCATCATAAAGAGTAAATGATATTATTCTATGAAACAACAGTATTTTTTGCAATTTCAGGGTTGGTCCCATGGGAAATGTTTTTCACAATGATGATTTCCTTTCGGCATAACCACCGTTCCATGTAATGTAGAACCCTGTGTAGAATTACACTATACAAAAATGGCCCCACGGGAAGGCCACCGATGTGACTAATAAAACATCGGCCCGAACTACATTCCGACAGATGTCCCACTTATCTATAGAACTTACAATATTCTACAGATAGCCGTCAGTGGCCTTAGTACGAGCACTTGCAAAAAAGTTATCGTTACGTAAACAATAGCAAAATGTATGAAAAATTCAGTTTCCCTTCACACAGAGATTTGACATCTCATATATCTCGGGGTGACGAGCGCAGTGCATTGCCATCCAGGGTTTTGAATTGTTGAAGTTCAAAATTCTGAGTGGCGTTGAGCTGTTATGGGCATGCGTGAAGAGCCATCAGACGAACGACTTCGCATGTCTCGTAATCATTAAAAAAAGTCCGATAGAGGCGCTGTTAAAATTTTCATCTATTTTGCTATCGTTTAGGTAACGATAACTTTATTGCAAGTGCTCGTACTAAGGCCATAGTTTTCAGAAATTACTTCGTGTGGCTCCCATTCGAGAGACAAAGATAGACAAACGGTCTGTGATAACAATGAGAGAGAGAGAGATAAAGAGAGAATAGACATTGTTGTCAACCTCAGATCAGACAAAGGCGATATGGCAAGGTGTGGCTGGTACGAAAGGAGATATGGCAAGGTGTGGCTGGTGCGAAAGCATCTGGCCTAAATAACGCTTGATGCCAAAGATCGTACTCAGTCAGCAAGCGAACTTGTTAACAGAACAGCAAAAGTTATTAGTTCATTGGTGTTTCTGCAAGTTTCAATGTGCTTGAAAAATTTGTAATTACAGTTACGATTATTTACGGGAGGTAAGGTTGTGAATGGAGCTACGGAGCTGTCTTCGCGTGAACATGCTGCATGTAACTGTGCCGAAATATCACATTCACTTAGCTTATCACTTCACTTGCGCGTTCACTTAGCTTGCAGAATAGACCGGCTGAACTGTCAACATTATGCTGTTATTTCTTCTATGGGATTTATTTTACCTTATTCGTTCTTATAGGCCTCTTGGAGTTGTTAGTTCCAAACTTAGCAGCCACTGGGACAACGGAGCGATGGTCCAACAATGAAAGCATTTGCATTTTTGAGCAAAATTTTGTCACCATGCCACTACTAGGTGGCGCTTTCCACTATAGTGGCGCATGTTCCGGCGCGTGCGCAAGCGCCTCTCTATTCTCATACGCCCAGAATCCGTGCAGTTCCACCAAAATAGAGACAGCCGTGTGACCGTGACCGCACTTGATCAGATCTTGCAGGGTGATTCTGGATGGGTGAGCGGGGCGGACCATGTCGAAGATTTCATCTTTCACGTCGTCAAAGTTGACCGGTTCCGCTCCGTGTGCTATCATTTGCTCTTGTATTGCCTGGGGGGAAAAAGATTCAATTGAAATTTAAGTCTTTGGTTTAAAACAAATATTAATATTTGTAATACTCTATGAACAATCTGTAGTGGTAGGACTCTTTTGCAGAGTCCGCCTGGGGATGTACCACATCTTTGCCAGTTATTCAACCGCCAAGCAGTAGTGTGCAAACACTGCTGTGTTCGGGATTGAAGGGCAATGTTTCCAGCTAAATTACAGGGCATACAGAGATTTGACATCTTATATCTCGGGGTGACGAGCGCAGTGCATTGCCATCCAGGGTTTTGATCCATATTGAACTGTTGAAGTTCAATATTCTGAGTGATGTTGAGCTGTTATGGGCAAGCGTGAAGAGCTATCAGGCGAGCGACTTCGCTCGTATCATAAAAAAAAAAAGTTGATAGGTGCTCAGACCAGGATTCTTACCTTAAAGAAGTAGTTCAAGGTGAAAGCATCGAGGTACCCCACAGAGTTGATGTCCAGTACTCTAAATAGATACGCTAGAGCGGCCGGTTGCTTCCTATTCTCCAGCGCTAGAACCAGGTCTAGATATGTCTTGTAATCCATTTCCCCGTCATATGTTAGGCATTGCTGGAAAACTCGCTGGAGAAAGGCGCGGGTCAGCGTGCCTGATCCGTATCTGTAAAGTAAGAAATAATTTAGACCATATCACGAGCCAGGCATATCTAGCAGCCATATTACAAGCTTTGCTTAGTTTGGGGTCAGATGACCATGTGTGCAATAATGTGCCAGATATTTATTTATTTATCACACTGATATTATTTTTATTCAGCTTCATGTAAATGTTGCGTTCGTAATGTTAAAAAGCTGTGGCATGGATCTCACGTAAGTTGCTTCCACCAGATCTCTCAAGCGGTATCGAAGGCGCTTGTCCAAAAAACTCGGACTAGCTGTAGTGACCAAAATGTGTACAAAATATGAACTCTGAATAGTAGTGACCAAAACATGCACAAAGCATGAACTGTGCCTAGTAGTGACCAAAATGTGTACAAAATATGAACTCTGACTAGTAGTGACTCTTTGCCTAAGTTGGACTTACCTAACTGAACAATCTGTCCAAGATAGGTGTAATGGTCAACAACTTCGAGAGTATCGTTCCCAACATTGACCGGCACGGGTACAACATGGACATTGGACATGATTTTTGTCTTATCCATGTTCATTTTAAGACCCACCTGTTGGGAAAGGCTACTGAGTTCGCTGAGCATTGTATTGAGGTCTTCCAGCTACTCTGCCATGAAACTATATCATCGGCAAAACGAAGGTGAGTGATGTATTCGCGATTAATGTTGATGCCCAATCCGTTTCAGTCCAAAAGCTTGAAAACGTCCTCCAATGCGTTCGTGAACAGTATTGGAGAGATAACATCTCCCTGTCTCACGCTTTTCTGCAATTGGATTGGCTCCCTGCTCTCGTCCTGTAATCGGATCGACATGGTGGCGTTTCTATACAAACACTTCAGCACTTCGATATACCTATAGTCGATATGACACCGCTGGAGGGACTGCAACACTGCCCAGGTCTCGATTGAATCGAAGACTTTTTCATAGTCCACAAACGCTAGACATAATGGCCGATTATACTCCTCAGTCTTCTGTATAATCTGGCGGAGCGTCTTTATGTGGTCTATGGTGCTCCAGCCTTTACGGAAACCGGATTGTTCGGGAGGCTGGAAGTCATCAAACCTGTTTTCGAGATGGTTCGTAATGACCCTGGAGAACAACTTGTACACATGGCTCAGGAGTGAGATGGGTCTATAATTCTTCAATAAGGTGTTGTCACCTTTTTTGAAGAAGAGCACCACCACACTCCTGTGCCATGCTACAGGCGTAGTACCTTCGAGTATGACGGAATTAAACAACTTCTAGAGGACTAAAAGTACCGGTTTTCCACCCGCTCTCGGTAGTTCTGTCGTGATTCCGTCATCACCCGGCGCCTTGTTGTTCTTAAGCTGTTTCAGAGCCATTCTAATCTCGTATAAGCTGATGTCTGGGATGTCCTCAGTGTAGTGTCGGGTCACGTTAGCTCTCTTGTCCTGAGCTGTACTGACAATGGGCTGTCGTGTCGAGGTGTACAACTGTCCGTAAAACTTCTCTCAGAATCTCCGGCTTTGACGAAATGGTACTGCCATCCTCGATCTTCAGCTTCGTCATTAAGCTTTTCCCAATAAACGAATTCTTTGCGAACACTTTCGAGTCTTGGTTCCGCTCAATTGCGTCCCTAATACATCTTGTATTATAGGAACGCAGATCGACTCGACTCTGACTAGTAGTGACCAAAAAATGTACAAAGTATGTTAGTACAGAAATTACTGAGCTACAGGGAGACTACTTCATAGATATTTTTTCGAATCTACTGTAGACTACACCACCAACCAAACAGCCACCACCGGAGGATGGGCAGCAGCGTCCTAATAGTACACGGTGAACGTACTGCGATCCCCAAGCCGCCTGCCAAGCGTGGGGATTATGGCAACACCCCTCTCTATGAGGGAGGCCTTGTCCAACAGTGGACATTAATTGGCTGATGATGTGTGTGTGTGATGTGTGTTAAATTTGTTACAGCCAACTCACCCAGCCAGCTCGTTAAGGCTCAGCATTCCATTATGGTCCCGATCCAGGTTCAAGTACTGTCCATACACGCGCAGCGCTGATGCTGCACTGAACCAGTTCTGCTCTTGTAACTCCATCGGCAGGTCTTCTTCGCGGAGCTGGGGAAATGACCATTGTTACGTTAGACATAAGTTTAAATTTCGTATGATATACTCCCAGGATAAATTGACAGTACAAAGGAAGGCTTGCCGTATTAGGCCAACATCGATTGGAGATTCAAGACGGGGTCGCAGTGTACAAGGCAGGTTTCAAACCTCCACAGCAATTTGGAAAAATCACTGTTTTAAACTATCACGGTTGTTCACTACAGTTATATGATTATTTACGGGATATTTACTGTGGTAAGGTTGTGGAAGGAGCTCTCGATATTTCGGCGCAGTTACATGCACCATGTTCACGGGACGACTGAGCTCCTTCCACAACTTTACCACTGTAAATATCCCGTAAATAATCATATAACTGATTTGGGAAAATGCCCCAATTTCCCATGGAAAGATATGGTTGCTTTTCTGCCGGCTTCCAAATTCTTGTACTGTCTTAGTAAATCCTCCTAGTTCTCCTACCTCACTCAGATCATCCAAGAAGGAGCAAGCCAGCATATCTCTGATCCTGACTCGGCCGACCCGCAGCGGGTCTAGGAAGAACAGGAACTTGCGAGCTGCAGTACACACGTAGAATGAACTGAATGACGAGTCGAGGCCATCGAGAGCTGCTAGTGAAGGGACCAGTTCTGCGATGTAGCTTTCAAGGTCCTGTAGAAAAAGTATGAAATGTATGAAAAACCCGCCTTAAAAGGGCTGATAATCTTCATACGGCTGAGTAGATATTACAAAAACTGACGTGGTTTTCACACATTTGGTTTATATTACATGGGAATAGCTTGTGTATGATTAAGCCAGATATTCAGATTATAGCTGCATTCGGCAGTCTTTTTCAAAGGTGAGTGCGCGCGCGTCTCCATCAGCCTGTTCGTCTGTTGCCTGCCCCTGTGGCTCAGTCTGTAGTGAACCCACCTACTGCGCTTGGGGCGTGGGTTCGATTCCCACCTAGGGCAAACATTCATGTGATGAACATTTGTGTTTGTACTATGTCTGGGTGTTAATATCTATTTAAGTATGTATTTATAAATATATATGTACATATATCAATCTCTGGCAGCCATATTACAAGCTTTGCTTAGTTTGGGTCAGATGACTGTGTGTAAAAATGTGAAAAAAAAAAAACCCGCTTTGCACTGCGGGCGGCTGGCTACCTATTAATAAAAATCACGAGTGAATCAGTTTCTTCTAGGCAAGCATGCTCCATCGTAGACTGCATCATCGCTTAACATTAAACGAGTTGACAGTCAAACGCAAGCCTGTTAATAAATAAATTTTAGTTACATGCTCGGTCAAGTATCCTTGGCCGGTGACATCATAGAGTGAAAGGCCGATTCTTGTCTGCTGCAGCCAGACCCGTCGCATCACGTAGTTGAAGAGAGAAACGGCGCGCACCCGACCAATGCCGCCCTCGGAGGCCTGCAGCCGGCCGAATACTTCCGCCGTGAAGTATGGCCTGGGAATCAATGTAAATGTTGATTTCAAAGATTCACAAGTGATTTTTCCTCACCAATGAACAATAATCAATATAAAAAATCAACTTCATCAGAACTGGACCAAATTGAAATGGGAAGCACCAGCTTTCAAATAAAAAAAGAATCATCAAAATCGGTTCGCCCAGTCAAAAGTTCTGAGGTAACAAACATTAACATAACCAACAAACAAAAATACAGTCGAAATGATAACCTTTTTGGAAGTCGGTTAAAAAGGAGTTATATTGTAAGTAAAAGGAGGCTTATTCATCTTCACAAGACTGATAGCTGCAAGCTTTGATCATTTATATAGTTAGGATTTGCCTTAAACATGAGCTAGTGGCAAAAAGTGAAAGGAGTGAGGTGAATACGGATTGCACACACTGATATATTCTTACTAGTTCTACAAACGCACACTTCAATATTGACCGGCACACAACTGCAAACGAGATGATTAAAATGTCATCAAATGGATGTCCAAGGGGGGGATGTAAGTACTAAAGGGAAACTGTATGTATAAAACTTTAATTTATTTTCTCTGAGGCTGCAAGGAACACTTTTTAAAACACATGATTCTTACATTACCATCTCTGTGTAATTATATACTGTCTGTAGAAATTGCTACTAATTAAAAATCAAATCAACATCTCTTTGGAAGCTGGACTGATGTTAGTATTCCAACTCACACACAAGAATGAGAAGAAGAGTTGAGATGAAACTTTTTTATATATTCGATTTATGCGCGAAAATACAGATTTTACGTTTTTACAGAGACAATTTAATATTTTTTTCTAATATATAATAAGTGATAATTGAAACGTTGTGCTTGCGTGGCGGGCCGCTTAACTCATTTTTATGTCCATGTCTGTCTGTCTATGGTAATGCGCTCCATACCCACTACTTTGTCTCTTGTGGGTGATGGAGCACCCAGGGTGCCCCAAACACACTTTGTGAAGCATCAAAATTTTCTTACCTATATTTAGGACCAGCTTCATTTCTTATCTTCTGGAACTGAAAGTAGTTAATTGTCAACTCATCATTACTGGTACTGTAATTTCCATTTGATTTCTCCAAGAGTGTCCAAAGATGCTTCAGTTCACTATTATCCAATAATTCTTTACTTTTCTTCTGTAAAAACTGTGCTCTAGTTTCTTCTCTGAGCTTTTGGGCTAATATTTCGTCAGAGCGAGGTAATTTGAAGTAGAATTTCGGTATTTTCTTATAAGATTCCGAGTCGCCTTCTAACCGGGGTTTGTAGAGTTGTTTGAAAGTTTCAATTTCGATTTTTTCACTCTCTTCTTTGGTTATAGATGTTCCTGTTTCTGTAATCGTATTAGTAAAAGAGAAAATAAGAAAGACTGCTCTTTAGAATTGAGAATACTTACTAGAATTTGCGAGACTTACCATCCAGCTTTTTGATGTATTTTCGTAGGCGGTTTTTTAGTAAATTGTTTAGTTTTTCTTCATTCTTATCGATTGGCTTCACTTCTGCAGGTGTGTTGTTGTTTACTGTATCTTCTTTTTTATCCTCTTTTGCCTTTTCGGACATGATTTTCTGTTATGATAAAAGATTTTTATTATTTTTTATTTTATTTTAGGAATAAAAAGGACACTGCCTAGTATGCCTAGTGCCTGTCAAATGTCAATGTCAATTTATTCGGGTTCCGAATCGATTATAAGAAAGCAAAGCAAAGCAGCAGTGCTGCCAACTTTCTAGAAAGTAAGACTCAACTTTTGATAAGCGCTGGATTGAAATGCTTTTCGAAAAAACGCAAAATTATAAAAAACTAGATAGAAACCACGCTGCTTCACTTATGCAGTGAAGAAATTAACTTACCGTTATACATTTGTTGTGCCCTGGAAGAGACGAAAAAGCGCTAGATCGAGTATTAGGATGCAAAAGTGGCATATAGCGCCAGTACAACTACTTAATAAGAATGTGAATGAGAACCAAAACGCAATGCAGCAGCGGGCGGCCCGCGGCGGAGCGCGTAAGCCCTAAAAATCTATTTGTGCCGTGTTAGTTATTAAAAGCTTTGTTAGTGTGTGTCACTGGCCCTTTTGGTGTGATTCGGAACGTACAACTGATAATGCAAAATAACAATTTAGGTGCGATTTTACATAAAAGTTGGTGTAATTCGAAAATATTCATGAGATATTTTTCAGTTTCACTCATAATGGAACGTGTAATGAAGTTTTACTTCTCAATAATAGATGACGCACCGCGAATACGTAGTTTCGCGACTCTATAATAGATGTCACTAAATTAATTTCGGGTATATCATTGTTTCGCTACTGTACACTAGATGGCGCTGCAAAAACCATCTTTAATTCGAACGCGTTGAAGTCTTTTGCATGCAAAAATGGAAAGCACATTCGAATGAAGTTCAAGGAATAAATGCATAATAAATATCTATAAAAATATATGCTGTTCGTTAGCAAGCGCATCACTCACCACGACTGCACTGATTGGGCAAATATTTTTTATGTTCGTAATAGTCCAAAAGAGGATTTTTAAGAAAAGTAAAATTACAAAAGTTGCCCGGATTCGGGACACGGAAAGAGTTATTTTTTGTGGGATTTTGTATGAACCAATTATCAAACAAATTTATTGAAATTGGTCAGGACAACGCCAGTTGTATCAGCTAATTAGATAAAGGTGATGCGTTACAATATATTTTACTTATGTAGGAAAATGCGCGCAGGATAAAGCGAAAAACTGAAAAACTACGGAGAGAACCTTAGGGCGCAGCTACCTAGTTATCTTTACCTGAAGCCATACTGAAACTATCTACTATAATCTAGACATACTGAAAAGATTGGTGGGGACGTCGGCGCTCTCCTTCAAAGCGATTACAACCTTATAGTCCCTCTAATACGATATAAACAAAGAGACGCGTCGCACAACGGAAGAGTACGTGTGAAACGGGCACGACCATACATATTTTGTACTGTAATGAGTGGCAGCTATGGTTGAAATTGCTTTGAAGGAGAGCAGCCGCGTATATCGCCGAGGGTGTCTGTGGTAGGTATGTAGGTACATATGTAAATAGCTGATAAATTTTTCCAGAGCTTAGTAATTTTACGACAAAACTATTTCTGTCATTATTTTTTGCTTGTAATTAATCAACAAGTGAGATTTATTAGAGCAACTTTTAAATGCTTCGATCCATTTATGGAGTCCTAACGCCTACACCAATTTATAATACTAGTTCTATAAAACTCTGCTTAAAACTTAATATGTGTAAAAAATAGCACTATTTTAGATTAGAATTTAACTATTAATTTATTTTACACTTGTATCGTTAGATTAATAAGTATAAAATAAAGATATGAAGAGATTTATTACATATCTTTATTCTACTTATTATTCTATGGATTATATAAACTATATGTATTTATATATATTGATTTAGCTTCTTTTTTAAAATACAAGCAGACAAATATTTTATTATGCATAGCTAAAAAACAGAAAACATACATAGGCCATGCTGCTGAACATAGGCCTCCCCTTTTAACCTCCACACTGAACGACATCCTTCCATCTGCATCCACTGGATGCCCGCGACTCACACGATGTCGTCGGTCCATCTAGTGGCCTACCTACGCTGCGTCTTCCGGTTCGTGGTCTCCACTCAAGAACTTTTCTTCCCCATCGGTTGTCGGTTCTTCGAGCGTCGAAATCAAACAATTGTCCGAGCCTAATGCATATTTTTTTGGACATCTAATAACATACTGTTAGTATGTTTTTTCCATAGATTTATAGCAAAAAAAATTAGGTCTATGGTTTTTTCCCACTCGGTTCCATAAAGGCTGAGTAAAGTAAAATTTTATTGCATAAAATGTGTACAATGATGGAACAAAAGCTTAATGTTTCAACCAGTGGCGTAGCTAGGTAACCAAAGGCACTTATGCAAAAAAATGGGACCCTATCTAAACTGGGTTAGGTTTTACCAAGTAAAAATATAAATACTAGGTACAAAGGTACTTTATCATCAGCTCTTTATTGTGCTCTAAGCTACTTACTACACGACTTGTGTGTATGAAGGGATTTTTTTCGCAAGTTCAGTTTGAGGTTTGCCGGTCCGGGCTCGAGGGCTCCCTGAGCTTGCGGGCCCCGGTGCACGGCAACGCCTAGCCCCCTGATAGCTACGCCACTGGTTTCAACAGTTTGTCCTAGCGGTTGCAAATTTTTTGTATTATAAATGTACATAGCAGTAGGTAGGTACATATATGAACCTATTTAACCTATGTACTTGTATTGTTATTTAATTTTTAAAGAACATTGTATTCTAGAGCAGCAAATGAAATATTGTATTAAATATAATTTAAATCAATGTCAATATCGAAACCATGGGCTCGTGGGGATCAGGAGCCAAAAAAATATTCAAAGAATTATCATCACGTCTGGTCGATGCAACTCGTGACCAGAATGCTGGCCTCTACTTTGCTCAAAGAGTGAGCATTGCCATACAACGTGGTAATGGGGCCAGCATTTTGGGGACGATTCCCACTGGTAGCGGTTTAATAGATTAGTTTAGTAGTTAGGTATTAATATAAAGGTTTTTTTAACTATTGGAATGTTATTTAAGTTATTGTAAATAAATTCATGTCAATATAAAATAAAACATGTCTTAAAATTTGTATTCACAGAAAACATATTTACAAAACAGGCAGCAACATTGTTAATTAAATATCTTAATTTCTTAAGTCATCTTCTATAAGTATGGACCTGATTGGTGTGTACATGCATAAAATTCGTTTATATCATAGAATGGTTTGTCGGTGAGCCATTTCTTCAGTAAATTTTTAGTCGACTTCCAAAAAGGAGGAGGTTATCAATTCGACTTTTTTTTAAATGTTTGTTACCGCTTTTGAGTGGGTGAACAGCTTTTGATAATTCTTTTTTTATTTGAAAGCTGGTGCTCCCCATTTAGTCCCATTTCAATTTGGTCCAGTCCTGATGAAATCGGTTTTTTATATTGAGAATTATTAAAAGTGAATTTGTAGGGTTCTTGAGAGGCGGGTGAAACCGCGGGGCGTAGCTAGTTGATTGCTTAGTTACATGCGTATTGCGTAGTATTGTGTTGTGAGCTTGTTATTGTTACATATTTAAGTTTTATAATAAATAAATAAATATCTGGGACATTTTTGCACACACGGTCATGTGACCCCAAACTAAACAAAGCTTGTAATATGGCTGCCAGAGACTGATATACATACATATATATTTTTAAATACATACTTAAATATATATTAACACCCAGACATAAAACAAACACAAATGTTCATCACATAAATGTTTGTCCTAGATGGGAATCGAACCCATGTAATGTTATGTTACATTGAATAATCCACGTATAACGTGGATTATGCAATGTAACATAACTAAAGTTAGATTGTTATAAGTAAAGTTAAGCAATGATTACCTAAACAACGTTATTAACTAAGCATTATAATTGTGGTTTTTCATTGAAATTAAACACTTTTAATGTTTTTTCATCATCATCTTCACCATTAGCCAGAAGACGTCCACTGCTGACCTCCCCCTTTAACCTCTATACTGATCGACAACCTGCCATCTGCATCCACTGGATGCCCGCGACTCTCACGATGTCGTCGGTCCATCTAGTGGGAGGCCTACCTACGCTGCGTCTTCCGATTCGTGGTCTCCACTCAGGAACCTTTCTTCCGCATAATGGGTTTTATAGCGTATTTTTATTTTTTTACTCTTGACATTTCGAACACTGCAGGTTCACGACACTGCAGTATTTGTATTAAAACGTTTGTCTTTTTTCCTTGTTGTACATACGACGTTATTATGGCAATACACTAGAGATTAATCAAAGAAACAGTTTTAATAATGACGTGTCATACAATACACCCCGCAAAAGATTTATACCCTTCAGCAGTTCAAAATAATAAATAATTATCAAGGGTTAAAAACCGACTTTATCAGAACTGGACCAAATTAAAATGGAACTAAATGGAAAGCACCAGCTTTAAAAAAAAAAAAAACATCAAAATCGATTCATACAGTCAAACCTCACTTCAGTGCAGTCAAAAGTTCTGTGGTAACAAACATAAAAAAGTTAGCGGCCAAGCGTATTTTGCAATAAAAAAAAAAGTAGTTTAAGATATTGTTTTTTTTATGTGCATAATACCTATTACTTTTTCTTGCTAATATATTACTTTGCACTGGAAAGAATTTTCTTCCATACATCGGTCTACATTAACTACAGTCAGTTCACCAACAAAAAAAAAAAATATCGCAACTTTTTTAATGTGATATGCTTTAACGATTTTCAGATTTTCCCTCTTTAAGAGTTGTGAGACCTTGATTCTTATATTTTTTTCGAGGTGAACGGGAAGTACTCTATAGGTTTTGATTTGTGGGTTTGCGATCAAAGTATGTGACTTAAATGGCCGTATGCTTTGATTTCGTAGACGTAGAACCTTGAATTTTTTACACATAAGGGGACCATGAATATTTGATATTAATTTCAACTTTATACCTACCTGTACACGTTCTCGTGAAAAAGGGTCTTGACATACGGACTGACAGATAACAAAGTGATTCTAATACATAATACACACCTATGTTCAGCAGTGGACGACTTCTGGCTGATGACGAGGTCCACGCAATGCCATGTCTAATTAATTATGTATGGCACTGCTTCAATATATTATTGACTCTACATTTGATAAAATATACTTACCTACTTTAGCCTGATTGATTCTCACATTCTAACTAAGTGCTCTAGCTAGAGAGTTCTGAAGATAGAATGAACCTATAAAAAATGTCCCAAACCCAATTTGCGGTCTATCACACCAAGTCCCAAACTGTAGGACGCTCCAAACCGGACCATCCGATTTGTTGGGTGCGCGAGCGCAGCGCAGACTCACCTAGCGAGTTTCCGACTTTCCGAGCTCAGTCAGTATCGCGTGAGCAGCCGAGGGGTGTGGACATCGCGTCCTCCCAAAACAGTGTCAAATTTCACCGCCGTACGTTCGGAAACAGTGTTCAAATATTGTGCCTAACGATTTTGGCGTGTTATAACTAAAGTTTAATTTATTTATCTGTGTTTGGATGCAAGGATAATTCTACACAACTCTGTAAAGGTAAGATTACGCTCCCAAGTTGTGAAGGGTGCTTATTCTATGAACTACGGAGGTATGCTGTGTTCTTTGCTAAGTCCGAACAGCTTTTGCAAGGCGGTTCGCATTCTATAGCACTTGAACGATTTGTCAACAATTATTATTGTGAAATTTAATTTAAAATTTTCTATTAACATTGTTTTGTAATAGAAATTCAATTATATCAATCTTACTTGATTTCATAGCAAGTTTAAGTTGTATATAAAGGAATTTAAGTTATATTATGTGAATGTCTGAGATTGTAGCCTGCCTAGATGTCGTCTAGTTAACTTCAAGACAGCCTGGCGATGTTGAACTGGTTTTGTTACAATGCTGTTTTTTCGCTGTGCATGAAATCTTGATGTAATTTCGGCCTGTCGCAGCTTTCGACGGAATTAGGTGTACCGTTAGAGCCGGATAAGACTGATGTGCTTTGAGGTTTTTGGTTTGGATATTGTACCAAGACTTTTAGTTTATTCTGGCACTGTACTTGGCTTATTTACAATACAATGTAATAACACTTTATTGATACAACAGAAAGGACATTAGGTACAAGAAGAGAGTAGAGGCACAAAAGGCGCTCGTTTAAGACATAAATAAATCAGTAATTATACACACTTGTTCAAAAGCATGTATTATAAGTCTTTTTTGTCTTGGTCATGTGATATTTCTGCTGAGCAGCATAACGAGTTATCTATTTATATACATAAACGTATATTTACACAGACACACCCTTGCAATTAATGCATTTTTCTTTATATTAAACAACTAGCCGCCAGTCCCGGCTTCGTACGGGTGGAGATTTTTTATAACATCCTAGCATCGATTTAAATGTACAAATTCGTTGCATCCTAGTAATAAATATAGCCTATGTTATATGATAATGTAGCATTCTATAGGTGAAAGACATTTTTAAATCGGTCCAGTAGTTTTTGAGTTAATTCGTTACAAACATACAAAAATACAAATAGGTATTGTAGTGTAGATGTAGATTTTGATGCAATATTCACTTTAGTCGTAGGTACCTCTACCTAGGTACTCATCGTTATTTCTATAGCTGCAATAACATTGTACTACCTAAATATCTGAATTTTGTTACAATATTTACTTTATGATATAGGTACCTATACCTACGGGCAATGGAGAGAGCTATGCTCGGAGTCTCTTTGCGCGATAGAATCCGAAACGTGGATATTCGACAAAGAACCAGAGTCATCGACATGGCTATTAAAATTTGCAAGTTGAAGTGGCAATGGGCAGGCCACATCGCTCTAAGAACCGATAACCGATGGGGAAGAAAGGTTCTCGAGTGGAGACCACGGACCGGAAGACGCAGCGTAGGTAGGCCTCCCACTAGATGGACCGACGACATCGTGAGTCGCAGGCATCCAGTGGATGCAGATGGCAGGTTGTCGTTCAGTGTGGAGGTTAAAGGGGGAGGCCTATGTTCAGCAGTGGACGTCTTATAGCTGATGATGATGATACCTAACTACCTACTCGTTCCACGTTTTTGATGTGTGTTTGATATTGACAGCTGTAATAGCATTGTAAATAGCTGAGTGAAACCTTTTCTTTGAATTTTTACTGTATTTAGTAGGATACCTGCTTACTTTAGTAGATATAGGCTACGAGCTACAAGTTTATGTTCAAATATCTAGCAAAAGAGATTTCGGGTTTTCATTATGCTTTTTGCAACAACTGCAAATGTCAAAGCTAAAAAAAACTTGGACCGATTCACCAAAGAGTTCCCTCGCACTCTCGCTCCCCTGCATTTCCCATACATATTACAG
Source organism: Agriopis leucophaearia (assembly GCA_949125355.1). Classification (NCBI taxonomy): domain Eukaryota; kingdom Metazoa; phylum Arthropoda; class Insecta; order Lepidoptera; family Geometridae; genus Agriopis; species Agriopis leucophaearia. Next base: position 8,995,068 of record OX421284.1, on the reverse strand, counting down.
GGAAAGTGCAGGGGAGCCAACATTACCGCGAGGGAACTCTTTGGTGAAACGCACTTGAACGCACTATATACCTACATGTTTTCGTTTATAGACATTTTTTACTATTGACAACTCACTTCAAGTTAAATGACTCTTCTCACTAACACTGACTCAAACTTTGCTCCACTGACGCCTTAGAAGTAGAAGAGGAGTGCAACTAAAATATTGGAAAGGACAGATGACTTGCTAAAAATCAAGCTTAATATTTTACACCTACATGCTTCATAAAAGTGTATAAAAAATATTGGTTTTGGTTTGCCGGCATATAGTTCAAGGGCCGGACAGAGATACAAGTAGGGTTGCCATTTCAAAAATTTGGCAACCAGGACAAGGCGCGTGGAAACACCGGATGTTAGAGCCCGGAACCCGGATATCATAAGTTTTTTTAAACATATTATAAAAATTGCAGCGTGCGGGCACAGTTCGTGTGTAGCGGGCGGTCTAAGACCTGAATTTTTCAAACCCGGACTACAAATGAAGTCCGGCCCAGACGCTCCCCGGATTCCCTCTAAACTAGGACAAATCCGGGGAAACACGGACGGATGACAACCCTAGATACAAGCTACTTTTTATCCCGAAAAAGTTGAAGGTTCCTGAAGGGTTCTCTAGTTTCCCTACGCGGGTAAAACCGCCAGCGTATCTATATCTACCTTATAATTTGCTGTTATAACGAAGCTCTTCAAATAAAGACCTAATTCAAATCATAAATAATTCATTCGTAAATGCAATTAACAAAGCATCATTCGATGATCGCGTGAGTGAAGGACGATTATAATCGACAATCGTTCACCTACATAGCGTCTAGAGAGCCAGAACTGTAGGAAACAGGTATATTGATATACCTACCTAAAACCACAGAATAGATAATGACTTTAGATAATTTACTCGCTTAAGAGTGGGTATATAGTTAACTAACCTGTCCTGTCTGTCACATTGGGTACATGGGGATCTAACACCCACCCTATAATAATGGTCTAACCTAATGTAACGATAGTTACGTCTCAGGGATTGGCGATGGTAAGAACAACACGCAGCTTATTTAAGTTGTATTTTATTCGACGGTCGTCTCAAAAAGTGAGTCGCATTTTACAAGCCGTTGTCTTTTATAGTGTTACCATTCATCACCTCCAGTTGCCAGTACAAACATAATAATGTTACCAGCAACTAACAATATAAAAACAAGATAATACGAACATGAAAATAACATAGATAGAATTTAAGATTATACATTATTAATTAACAAAAATATTATACTCTTATAATCTGCAACACTTGAGGAAATAAACTGATGAATTGATATATCCTAATATCCTACACTTGTTTACTTAGCATAATTATTGTTATTGACGGCGGCGGGAGCTGGAAGTTGTAACACTAAAATAAGTAAAAAGTTATGCCATTTAAGGACTCCAAAGTACACAAAAGTCAAACTCTTTTTCCTCTCAATTTTGGCGTCTCACGTCTGGTGCACCAGACGCCAGTGCCAAGATTATAAAGCTTGAGCTTTTCGGTTTTTAATTGCAGCTTCATCAATCATAACTTCTTTTGACCTAAGTCTGTCAGTTTTGTCTGTTTGGGCTCACAATTTTTTTACCACCCTAGTCTGAACCTGATTTAAACCGTCCAAACCTACCTAAAGTAAAGATAATATGTTCGAAGCTCAATCTAGATTTCAAACAGGTACCTCTATCCTAGGTAATCATGTTTTCATATTTATCGGGACTTATCGCGCACTATTAAATATAGGTAAAAATAGATACCTTTCGCTCGACGTTTCGACCATGTTACAATGGCCGTGGTCACGAGGTGACCGCGTAATCATGATAATAATTTCATTTCAGGTAAGAAAATTATGGTCTCTAAAGCAAGAACTCAAAATAATAAAGTATCAATTTAAAAAAAACGACATCATAAAAATGTCAGAACTGGACCAAATTGAAATGCCACACGGGAAGCACCAGCTTTCAAATAAAAATGAATCATCAAAATCGGTTCACCCAGTCGAAAGTTCTGAGGTAGAAACATTAAAAAAAACAGCCGAATTGAGAACCTCCTTCTTTTTGGAAGTCGGTTAAAAAGGATATACTCATCTGTACATTCGCGTCTCAGTGTGTCTAAAGCTTGAAAATTTGCGCCATTTGTCAAAATCTTTGCTAACCTTGGATTGCTCTCAAGTATGAAGACCGTTTATCAACGAAGTCGGCGACTTAGTTCTTAGCGTAGAGCAAGATACTTAATTTGGATCACCAGTATCACCTGGTATCACCACTTATTCCATTAAAAAAGTTCTTTGAAAAAATTCTGTTGGTGTTGAAAGATTCCAGTCTTTGCGAAGTAATACATAAATCAAAGTGGTAGAGGCATTTTTTAAAACTGAAGGTAGGTATCCTACTAACCTTCCAACTGAAAGTTTTGATTCAAAAGCTTTCAAGTAAAATATTGTAGCTAGTTTTACTGTTTTTCTCCCGAAATAGCTTAAAATATTCTGAAGAATCTGCCGACTGCCTCCTAGTAATTCAACGCCATTTTCTTTTCACAAGCTCTAAAATCCAATTTCATATTAGTCGTAAGTTATTAAGTTTATAGACAATTTAAAAATTGCTAAAGCATAAGCATTAAAAAAACTAATCCGATCCTATTTTATATAGTCTAAGTAGTCCTAAAGTTAAATATAAAAGTAACTAATATAAATACTCTAAATCAAACATCAAACTACAGTCTACAAAAACGATTACGAAATTAAATCTCGTATGGCGGCCGTACAAAAAAATATAACACAACATTGACGTATGATCCCAAAAGAAACCGGTTGCAAGAAGGGCTCTCGGAGTAAGTCACTTTCGTTTAATTTCGGCCGATTCGTCTTGTGACTGTGTCATCCTTGAAGGACATATCAAATAGTTATCTACACTTCTACACTAATATTATAAAGAGGAAAGATTTGTACCTATTTTTGTATGTTTGTATGTTTGTAATGAATAGGCTCCGAAACTACTGAACCGATTTGAAAAATTCTTTCACTGTTGGGAAGCTACACTATCCCCGGGTGACATAGGCTATATTATATTTTGTAGCGAGGCCGAAGGCCGAGCTTACACTCGTGCGAAGCCGGGGCGGACGGCTAGTTCACAATAAACCGAGGGAAAAGTTCCTAAAATGACAACACTGTATGTGGTAGGTATCACTGAAGTGAGAATTTTTTCATCTCTTTTCTGTGGTAGGCACAGAGGTATATGTCAGAACTGGACCAAAACAAATTGACTTAAATAACAATTTTGACACTTGTTATGTTTGTTTGAAATTAACCATAGACAAAAATGTTGGCATTATAAAGAAATACCTTGATATCTTTATTTTTTATTCTTTACTCTGAGAGGTGTTTGGCGTCGCACTCCTGTGCATTTGCCAGTGCCAAGCATTCGTTTGATAAAATGTAGTCAAACTAGTCAGTTAAAGTCAAGCAAACTAATTGACATTGGAAAATGTACAACAGTGCGACCCTCACAGAGGAAAGTATAAAAAAAAAGTACTTTCTCAAGCGTTTTCCTGCGCTCTCTTTCAGGTCGTCTGTCCATATTGTAGGTGGACGTCCTACGCTGCGCTTACCGGTCCGTGGTCTCCATTCGAAATCCTTTCAGCCCCATCGGCCAACTGATCTGCTTGCTATGTGCTCTGCCCACTGCCGCTTCCAACCGGGCATTTTGGGAATCCAGTCCAGCCGTGGACGTCCTATGGCTGAAATGATGATGATTATAGTTTCTCCATTTACGTTTAATAGGAGAAACACATGAATGTTTTTGACGTGAAACGTCTATTGGTAGTAAAACTGACTCGTATGCCGTGACGGACGTTACTTCATATGCCGTCATGTATTACACCTGCCGGGCGTCCTATGACGGGTTTTTTTGTTATTGCAATGACTACTGCGGCTGTTCAAAATTTGATAGAGTAGGTACGAAGGTTAGCCTCAGCTTTCCGGATAGCATAAAAACTACTTTCTGTGAATCACAATTTTTAGAATGTTAATACCTAGTCTACCTAGTGACCAAAATTAATAACCACACGTCATTATGTGTGAAGTAATGTTACGTCTGACGATATTGCAGTTTTCCTGTAAGTAGCCAATCATTTATATGCTAATTTTGAAATCGACCTTTAGAGCATCCTGTCTTAAAACTGCTTATAAAGTTAACCAGGCCAGGAGATAGAAATTTGCTTTAGGCTATCACTGTGACATCATTTAGGTTATCTACAGTCTGGCCGCCGAGAAAATAAATCTGACAGCTGCAATAAAATTGAATATATTTGAATGAGTACTATGATCCTTAAGGCCAGATGCGTTCGCTTCCGCCACTCCACCTTACTCCTAAATTCTTGCGCTTTGTCTACTGAAAAAAGTGCCTCCCGGCTCCTTCCCAGCTCTTGCTTCGACATGTAGCCTTTTAGGTGGTCCACTTCCTCTAGAAGTGTGTTCACGTGACCAAGTGGTTTGGGCAATTTATCCAGCAGTTCAGGGAGTTCAACCAGGAAGACTCAGCCAAGTTTAGGTACGTTCCAAAACGCTTCGATGAGCAGCAAAAAAGAGTGGGTTGTCATTGAAAAACTCACATCGTTTGAATCACAGAGAAGAGAAGTAAATAGAACGGATATGAAGGAAAATCTGCCGCCAGGCATTATGACAGAACCTTGATTGAACATTATTCTTCCACGATCGAACTCCGCATCACAGTTGCTAACTGATTTCGAATGGGTGACGTTTCGTTTATATGGGTGCAACTGGCTACAACAAATTTCTTACAATAAAAGCCTTTCTAATAAAAAAAAAAGTGTGGTTTGAATCGGCAGCTTCATAGATCAGATTATGGCAGCTTATCACCCATGTTTGTCTGATCTAAGGTAAACCTACTAGCAGAAGTATTTTATTAAATTTACCGATCAACAGTCAATTCCTATTTCATAAGATCGTAATAAAAGTCGACGTCTCAAATTCAACGCTATAGTAAAAATTCTAGAAAAACGTGAGCAAAACAAAGAATCGATATTATTAAAAATTATTATACCTACATTGTTATGTCGATAAAAATCATAAAAGTCCGGTTTCTGCGTCGGTCGTTCAACTCCACAAACTTGATGACACCTAGTTGTAAAAACTTAAAAAACTCGGCTATTTAGTACACAAATAGCTGAGCTTAATAAACATTTTATTTTGTTTATTTAGTAATTATAGGTATACCGGGGTTTCTTTTACACGACAGACAGTTTCGCGGAAAGTATTATAATCATCTGTATATTTTACTAGCTGCGCCCCGCGGTTTCACCCACATGATGAAAAAATAGCCTATGTCCGTCCTCATGATACATACTATTACCTCGCCGTGATTATGTAGCAAACAGACAGAGTTACTATCGCATTTGTAATATTAGTATGGATTGTTTGTGTTTTTTTTTTATCTGTCGCAGTTGCCACCTTGTTGACGTTATTATTTATTTAACTAATCACATTTATATATTTTATACTTTTATATGTCAGTATATTATAGTAATTCTAAGTTATTTGAGTATTAGAATGTGTTATTATTAGAATATAAGTATCATATTTTTCACTATTTCACGCCCCGCCTTCTACCTCCTGTATGAATCCTCTCCATCCTAAGGTTGCCTGGAAGAGATCGCTCTGAGCGATAAGGCCGCCGATTGTTGCACTAGTTTTTAATCTGTTTTATCGTGTTTTGTGTATGTAATTTGTAGTGTGAACAATAAAGAGTTTATCTATCTATCTGTCTGTATATCCTCTAACTCCTAAACCATGCAACGGATTTTGATACGGTTTTCACCATCAGTTAGATAATTTTTCTTGGCAGGTTTATTTAAATAATAAAACTTACACCCCTGTAAAGCCGGGGCAGGTCGCTAGTTGTAGTTAAATATTGAATCGACGGAACCACTCAAGGTTAGTAAAACGGTGTGACTAATCGATAATAACTGTTTAATCAGAGATACTGACCGCTGTTTAAATAAACACTCGGAAGAAGTTACGTAAAAATGTTATTGGTTTTATAATGCCTGATTTTATAATACCTTCTTATAATACCTTTGTAAGAAGTTCGCGCATTGAGGGTTCCACCTCATAATACAAAAAGTAGTACAATAATAATGAATATAAATAAATGAATAAATATAATAATAATAAATATATTAATAAATAAAGAAATGGATTAAATACTCCTTTTTAGAAGTCTGTTAAAAATACAATATCACGCCCAGGCGGTCTCCCATCCAAGTACCGACCGCGCCCGGGTTCGCCCGACGTCACTTAACTTGGTAATGAACTGACATTTGACACCGACTCGCAACAATCCATAAAATATTTTAGTTTCATATCCAGGGTTGCCAATGTTGCCATTCGTTCGGAATTTTCCGGACATGTCCGTGAATTCAGGCTTTTGTCCGGAATGATGGGGAATTCCGAGATGTCCGGAATTCTAGAAAATAAATGAAAAAGCACGCCACACGAGTTCATTATGCCGCAAAATATGAACTTTAAAGGAAATGTCCGGAAATTTATTTAAGTGGCCGGGTTTTGCCCGGAGTTTTTTCTTCATCTGTTAATCCTAATCATATGGCCAACTGTATAATATAAGTTGGTTGGTCTGGACATATCAAACGCTCGCGGCGACGCGCACAACAATGACTTATCTATTTAGCGGGAGCAAAAAGAACCGGAATGATGCGCGCGCGCACCGGCGCATAATGGTGGCTAGGGATGGATGGGGTTACATAATCAGCGCCGAACTTGCTTAGCAATTAAACAACATACATTTATTTGTCGATGAAAATCGGTAATACTCTAGATTGCAAAAGTTTTCGACACATTAATTAGTTTTTATCGTCAACACTCGCTAAAGCCCGTTGCAGACCATGCGAAATAGCTTGCAAGTAGAAGTAGCAAGAACAAGTAGCAAGTACCTACTACGCATCGTTTGCAACGAGCTATAACACTTTTTGCTCAGTGCAAGTGGCAGTGGAAGTGTTCGCGCTGGTCCTTGCGCAAGTGAAGCGCTTTCCCCGTGTCACTCGCGCGACGCCCGCTGCGCATCGTTCGAACACTTGCGCGAGAACGTAAGTAACATACGTACTCGCACGCGAGTTGTGCGCGTCGCCACGCAAGTGGCTATTTTACATTTACTTGTACTTGCAAGCTACTTCGCACTGATTATCTTCAAACGAAGATTTTCTTGAATCATAGCGTGAAGGTTGAATGTAAAAAATATAATATCACAATGTGACATTAGATTCTCTATGGTGATGAACTCTTTATTTTTCTTTTAGGTATTCAAATTCAAAATATTTTATTTATGACAACTTAAAATCCATTGGGTTAGTACAAACAAAACTTAAAACTATTGTTAGATAAGATATACAAAATTGTATCAAAAATATGCAAACTTTTTAGGCGCGTTGAGCACTTATTGGGTGATCAAAAATCGTGGATATCGCGTTATCGTCACCGAACGCTGTAACGTGTATTTAAAACAGCGCCATCTCTTGTAGAATAGGTGAACTACTTACGTTTTCACTTCTGACGTGCAGTCCTATCAATGATGTGGTTTTTTTTCCTCGGACTTTCGGAACTTCGGCACTAATTACGACTGAGTAAGAAATAATTTATTTCCTACTTAGCCATCACCCGCACAAAATGCCCGAGTATTGGCGTGTGACCATCTTCAGCCTCGATGTTTAAGATGTTGTTATTGAATAGTGATGAAAAATTGCGTATCACTCGGGGCCAAAATATGTAGTTCTCTCGCGGCGTGTATTGAATTACTAAGCTCAGCATGTCTATTCTGCAAGCTAAGTGAACGCGCAAGTGAAGTGATACGCTAAGTGAATGTGACTTTTTCTTGCTTATTTCTGCAGATAAATGTCAAAACATCGAATTATCAGGGTAAGGGACTACAGTCAAGGGTGATCACTCGACATTTTGACATTGCTCTATAGTAATCAACAAGAAAAATACACGTTCACTTAGCTTATCACTTCACTTGCGCGTTCACTTAGCTTGCAGAATAGACCGGCAGGATTCTAATTTAGAATCTTACACGTACTCTCCGTTTGGGGTGGACAGTGGACACGATAGGTCCGTGGTCCGGTCCTTTATCGAGATTTGGTGAAGGCGTCGGGCATCCAGCAATGCTGTCCTTTATTTCGCACAGAAATTGAGCATTGCCATTCAACGTGGCAATGCAGTCAGCATTCTGGGGATCTTTCCCTCCAGGCCTCCATTAATGGTCTTTTAGTTTTATCTAGTTACTAGTTTTTTTGCCCGCGACTTCGTTCGCGTAGATTTTCATATATACCTTCAATTCCTTTTTCTTCCCTTAATCCGGCCCTTGCGCAAAATAACATAGCCTTTACTTCAATCTGGTAATAGCTAAGCATATTCGTGAAAACCGCTTTTAGAACCGTCCGCATTTTCTTTCACGGGTTTAGGAGATGTGCGTGAACAAACAAAAATTCTAAAAACTGCTTCAGCTGCTTATTTTAAGACGTCCTTTATGGTATTTTTTTAATATATCGCAATTACAGATTTTTTGCTCTCTACGTTTTTATTATATGTAGGTATAGATAGATTTTAATTTTCTGTTTTTAGTTGAGCAAAAAATAAATAATTTGAATCCTTCACTTCGCTCTAAATTCAAAATAACGCCCTCGATGAACAAAATATTACTTTGTACCCTTGTAACATAAATAACTATTCTGAATCGTCAAGCCAGTCAGCCCATCCCTACGCAACAAAAGCATACGTCCGTGGTCAGCTTGCGCGGTGGAATGTCGCACCGCCCTAGGCTATGTAGGTTTGCTGAACACTGTGTGCTTGTGAACCACGATATACCTAGTACTTACGTACGTAATGTTTTATTGCAAAAAGGTTTGTTTGATTATCAACACGCTTGAAAAAAGGATTAAAATAAATTTATTTATTTAGAAAACCAACAGCTTTTTACACTAACTTGACTGCCCCGTTAGCACAGTTGGTAATGTACTTACCTGGTTTCTGCGCTTGGGGGCGTGGGTTCGATTCCCACCTAGGACAAACATTTGTGTTTGTTCTATGTCTGGGTGTTAATATCTATTTACGTATGTATTTAAAAATAATATATTTAATTTGCTGGGTACGCTGCCAACTGATAGTGGGTTTGAGCATTTGGATTGTCTTTAGATCTTCAACGGTCTATGGACAGTCTAACTGTTTATTTAGTGTTAGTTTAAGCTAGTATTTTGTTTATTTAATAAAGGCACTTGCCATAAAAAAAAAAAAAAAATATATATATATGTATGTATATCAGTCTCTGGCAGCCATATTACAAGTTTTGTTTAGTTTGGGGTCAGATGACCGTGTGAGCAATAATGTCCCAGATATTTATTTATTTATTTACTAAGATATACAATAAAAAAAACTATAGAAAGCCAATTACAGGTTCTCACGAATAGATATAAATTAATAAATATCTGGGACATTATTGCACACATAGATAAAAAGTTAAACATGTGCAAACACTAAGAGACATTGTGGTGGTATAGAATATGGAAAAGGTTTACATAAAAAAATAACGGTAAGCAATATTTATTCAAATACAAACTGATTTGCTATTTTTGATACAGCAACTGAAAAAAAATTCTCTTACAAACTTCAATAAGTTACACTTGAATTAAATAAAAGCCATACAAATGCAGAATAAAGTAATAAACAGGTAATCCACACCGCCATTACTGAGATATCAGATTTTTAACCGTCCCGTCCCATTGAGTCGTTGCAAAAACTCGCGTGTGCCCTCTACTGGAACTGAAATCGGTGAAATACAGTGACTGAGCTTTATACATAGCATTTATTTGTCCATACTAATATTATAAAGAGGAAAGATTTGATTGTTTGTTTGCATTGAATAGGCTCCGAAACTACTGAACCGTTTTGAAAAATTCTTTCACTGTTGGGAAGCTACACTATCTCCGGGTGACATAGGCTACGTTATATTTTGTAGCGAGGCCGAAGGCCGAGCTTACACCCGTGCGAAGCCGGGACGGTCGACTAGTATTTAATATTTTAACACAGCCTAACACCAATTACATTAAAGATACAATTATATTACAATCTATAATTTTTTTGATTTGAAAACTTCTTTAGGCGTGTTGAGCACTTTTAAGCGAACAAAAATCATTGAACTTGCGTCACGCTGTACCGTGTATTTTAAAACAGAGCCATCTGTTGTAGAATAGGTGAATTACTACTTAAGTTTTCACTTATGACGTGCAGTCCTATGACTGTTTTTTTTTACAAATTGTCAAATCAAATGTTCAAAAAATTTGTAAGAAAACAAATTACCTATAATACAGAATATCAATTTTCATACGACATACATAAATACGACAGGACGGTTCCGTACCCAAAGGGTGGAAACGGGACCATATAACTAAGCCTACTACGTAGTTTGTCTGCCTGTCCTACCATTTAACGGCTGTATCTTTTTATACATAGCCAGTTGAAATTTCCCCAGAATATCCAATGTTACGGCGGATTAACTAAGAAATAATAAAGTAAAAATTAAAGAGGGGTTCTAATACAACAAACGTTTTTTTAAACGTATTTTTTGTATTTTCTCTAATGTAAAAACGGTACGGTACTTTCAAAATCTTTCCTTTCTTTAATCACATCGATAAAAAAATATACTTATTCGTAGTTTAATCAGGTCAAGTTTGACGCTTGTTGCTACAAACTTTACCTGATTATAGTACACACGTAGTAGTAGTTTTTGTAGTGGCAGGACTCTTTTGCAGGGGTCCGCCTGGGGAAGTACCACACCTTTGCCAGTTATTCAACCGCCAAGCAATAGTGTGCAAACACTACTGTGTTCCGAATTGAAGGGAAATGTATCTAGCGAAATTACAGGGCACACAGAGATTTGACATCTATATCTCGGGGCGACGAGTGTAGTGCATTGCCATCCAGGGTTTTGAACTGTTGAAGTTCAAAATTCTGAGTGGCGTTGAGCTGTTATGGATAGGCGTGAAGAGCCATCAGGCGAGCGACTTCGCTCGTCTCGTCACTCAGTACCATAAAATAAAAAAACACTAAAGTAAAATAACAAATAATGGCCAAGTGCGAGTCGATGACAAATTTCTGTTCGGGCGCGGTTGGTACTCGGATGGGCGACCGCCTGGGTGTGATGTTATCTTTTTGCACTTCTTTTTTGTATTTTGTGGTAGTACGGAACCTTCAGTGCGCGAGCCAAACTCGCACTGGGCCGGTTATTTATATTGGTAATTGTAGAGATATAATACTGTTGGCTATGAATAGATACGCATATTCTATCCGTTCTTCTTTGCAGACTATCACACATTGTAACATCGCGTGTAAATAGCACAATAATTTATGCTTTATTTTATTTAGTAAGATTTGTATCTGACTGCGCTTCGGGAATAGACAAGTTAATTTATTTATTTTATTTTTATTTATTTAATATAATCCACAACTTTCGAAATTAATACATTAAACTTATAGATATACTGACAGCCAATAACGGATTTACATTTTATAGATTATTGATTTATTTACTAGCTAGCTGCTAGCACTAGCTGCGCCCCGCGGTTTCACCCGCGTGGTGATGAAAATTGGTGATGATGATGATGATGAAAAGTAGGCTATGTATTAATCCAGGACATAAGCAATGTATGTTCCAAATTTCATCCAAATCCATCCAGCCGTTTCTGCGTTATTGAGTAACAAACATCCATCCATCCATCCATCTATCCAAACTTTCACATATATGATATTAGTGAGACTACCTAATAATTTTGCTCCACGGAACACGACATCTACACTAATATTATAAAGAGGAAAGATTTGTTCCTATTTTTGTATGTTTGTATGTTTGTAATGAATAGGCTCCGAAACTACTGAACCGATTTGAAAAATTCTTTCACTGTTGGGAAGCTACACTATCCCCGGGTGACATAGGCTATATTATATTTTGTAGCGAGGCCGAAGGCCGAGCTTACACGCGTGCGAAGCCGGGGCGGACGGCTAGTATTATATATAGTGCGTGAACTAAAAGAATGCGTTTGACAGTTGCCTTAAAATTGTAAAAAGACAAACTAATACAGTGAATTTTGATTACTTTTACTAGCTTTTTGGATTTGAGAGCCGTAGCTGGTAGCCTACTACTACAGTACTACAGTAAAATATTAAAAGACTTAATTAAAGTATTAGTTGATAATTTTTAACAAACCCCGTAAGATTTAGACATTAATTAATATAATAAATATCACATTGTATATTAAAAAATACAAAGAGGCGGTAAGCCCTTAAAGGCTTTAGTATGCCCGATGGGCGAATAATAAAAAAAAACGGTTCAGCCATTTGGGAGATTCGATCTTCTTCTTTCGAGTCGATGTTTTGTTATTTATTTTAATATTAAAATAATATATTGGACCAAAATTTTGCCACTCCGATGGCACTCTCCGTGGCTTCATGATAGATACACAAACACAGGTAAAACTTGTAAAAGCCCTCTGTTTGCGTCGGGGATCAAAAAAATAAGTACCAGGAAAACAGAAATCCATAGAGACTTTGTCCTAAAATCTAAATGTTACGAGTACGTACCCAAGTCACCTCTACATTTTGCTTCATTTCACGGTACAGTATCTAAGAGTCTCATTAGTACAATCTAGAGATCGCGCGCAACCAAACTTTCTCTGCATAATCCGTACAGGCATAATGCCCATAATAATTATTATATCATAAGGTATCTCTAGTAAAATAAGTATAAGATGTGTCTTTTTTAAGTCGACACATTTTTATGGTTCTACAAACTCAAATAACTGTTAGTCAAAGAAGTATATTTGGTCAGAAGGAAACGGCGGGAAGATAAATCATTAGGTATACACAGACATCGCATTTTGTTTGCTACGCAATTTTTAACATGAACGATAAAATAAATAAGTACATCCCTTGTTTGTCTGATCTGACCAAGAACGTTACAGAACCTAAGTCCTATGTCCTTGGATCCGAGTGAAAGTGATGAAAAAAAAAACTATGAAAAGAAAACTATGAAAAAAAAGGATGATAAAGATGAAGAAAATCAAACGCGTTGAAAATATTATGCGATACAGACACTAGCCTTAAGCTTACGCTACGAATAGGGTTGCCATCTCTAAAACTTGGCAATCAGGACAAGACGCGTGAAAACCCCGGATTTTAGACGCCAGAATTCGGACATGTCAACAGGTATTTTACATAGTCAGTGTAAAAAAAAACAGTTGAAAATCACCTTTTACAGCAAAGTTACATGTAATGTCGCGGCTGGCCTAATACTTTAAGTTTTTAACCCGGACTAGTAATGAAACCCCGCCCGGACCCTCCCCGGATGCCCTCTAAACTAGGACAAATCCGGGGAAACCCGGACGGTTGGCAACCCTAGCTACGAGTGAGCTCATTGGTGTCACGTAAAACTATAAGCTCTGTAAATTTGACAGTACTCATTAGGCCATAGAGTTCGTGAACGCACTTTCTCTACATTATCCGTAGAGCTGTTATTTTGGTGACATAATACCTCAAATGTTACGTGTCGAGACAAATGGTCCAAAGGACTGGTTTGTAATGGGATACGGTGAAAGGGTACTTGGATTAAATACTCGGTTAATGTTTAAATGTCACACAGCAATGACCCGTAGCTTGAAACGGAGTAACCGCGTCAAGACGACTGAATCGATGTAATTTGAATAATATAACACAAATTGATCTAGAAAAGTAAGCACGTGGTCAAGTTTATATTGAGCACTAAAATGTCACCTCTTTATACAAGTTTTTTTTTTTTTAATTAATAATAGGCTTGGGTTTGACCTCCTACTTGCCTGATGTTAAGCGATGACAAATATGGTACATTTAGTGCGTAGACGTCAGAGAAAACCAAATAATAACTTATTATGTAAATTGGGGCTCTTCTGTTTTGCTTATCTACCCTAATTGGTATAAAAATGCGTCACATCAAAACAACGCAATTTTTGTCAGGTTTTTAACATGCTTTTATTAGCTTGGTATGTATCTATGTAACGGAATCTTTAAACGTGATTTTCACCCCTTTCAAAACGACGGATTGATTTGAAACTTTGCACACTTATCGAGGACCGATGACAATGCAATAATATAAATAGTTTGTTCCATTATCCTTACCAGGATCTTCAGGGTTAGCGATTTTAAAGCGTGTTTTTTAAACTGCGAGAATTATGGTTAACACACTATATTTGTTATCTTTCCAGTTTCTTTATATTTAATTAGGGTAGGGAGCAGATAGTTTTATTTACAGGGTTACGCGGAAAGGGTGTACTAAGCCGAAAAGGGTTCATTGTACCCATCATCATGAACAAAATTTATTTTGGGACCCTAAAATAGCGAAAAAAAAAACAATTGCGTCATACGTATTGTTAAGTTTCAATGACCGTTATCCATGGAACAGCTGATATTTTGACATGTAGGGTAGGCGAGGGCAAGCTAATAGTCATAGTTGATTAAATAATGCGCTGCCATTATTGCAGCTGTCAGAGCAAATAAATGCTTGTAACGAATATAATAAGAATAATTTATTGAGCGTCCACAAACATCATTTTATGACCATATAAAGCATGCAACTAAGAGTCCTAATTGACAATTCTGGTAGGATGACCTTGGTACCCAAACTAGGTATAATAAATAGGTAGTAGGCACTTTAAATCCCCCGATTAATCCTAGATTGCTATGTGAGCTAATTCTAAAGTCATTATGTCCTGGCAAGGACGATATACGAGTCTCAAGTCTATGAATCCTTGGTCCTGGTAATTGTGCCCTGACGCATTTTTTCTGTTCGCCTGATGGCCTTTCGCTTTTTACCTTATTTTTAGCAATTTTGCTCGTATGAAGTCCTTTTTGTTACTTAAAGCTTTGTGACACACGGAGCTTTGAATTGGTACACAAAATAAATTTTACATTATAGGTATTCTTGATTCAGTGGTTCGATGTCTTCGTCACCACTCACCAATTCTTCACACGGATCTAAACCGGAATCTGGCTGTTTTTAGCATTTTTTTGAACAAGTCTTTGATTTTCCTTATACAAAATCAGATTCTATTTTGTGAAAAAGTACTAAATTATAATAAATTTGTTTTTACATAATCTCTTCATAGTTCATAACTCCGAACATAACAATTTACACTGATAATTGATAATTATATAAAGGCAGCCCCCCCGTAAAGGTTGCCTTATATTGTCACCGGATGGGCAACTTGGCGTGGGTGGCTTAGGGTGTCGAGAGGTGTGCTGTGTTTTCACTGACCGCTACTCGCGGCTTTGCCTTGTAAGTGCCTTTAACACTTCCAACCTGGAGCTTAGGTTCTTAGCTCTTGCAGTTTCTGCCCCCAAGCGGCCCGTTAAGGCAAGTCAGGCAGGGGTCTCATTCAGCCCTATGTAATCGGGGTCTGCGGTGTCGCCACCCACCAACGCCACGCCACAAAGCCGCCCCTGCATTAAGTTATTATTTTTATTTATTGCTTAATTTATTTATTTACATTATTGCACACACGGTCATCTGACCCCAAACCAAGCGCTTGTAATATGGCTGCCAGAGACTGATATACATACATATATATTTTTAAATACATACTTAAATAGATATTAACACCTAGACATAGAACAAACACAAATGTTTGTCCTAGATGGGAATCGAACCCACGCCCCCAAGCACAGAAGGCAGGATCAGTACCAACTAAGCTAACGGGGCTGTCAAATCTCAATTATTTCTTAATACCTAAATGCTTCAAAGTATTTACATATTATGCTTAGTACCAAGACTTACTATTATTACGAGAGTACTATTATTTCTTCTTATCGTATGTTCCATAATAAGTTCGCCAATAAAGTTTTTCATCCATTTTCTTTGTCCATCACATCTCATACACGCAGTAAAATTGACTTGAAATGACTACTTTTTACTCAGAACTCAGCTATGCTGGGGGTGGACGTATAATTAGGTACGAAAAGGGTAATACGAAATTGGTATAATAGGTTTATTATAATTCATAATAGTGGTATTATCTTTTAAAATTGTTTTTGCCTTATTCAGAAGAATTTCCACTATGCAAGGTACCATGCATAGTGGAAATTCAGGTTAAAAAAATGCTTCTTTTATGGTTGACAGGCGTGTGACCATAGCTCACCTAATGGCGGTGTGGTTGAAGTTGGTAAACACGATTAGTCTGGAATGGGACCTGTACCCCTAGTACAAGATTTGATAGTTTTCGAAAACTTTTTTCGTTTTCGTTTTGTTCCATACATTGCTGGGCTGAAAGCTATTCGAAACCTTCTTTCGTATTCGAGTGAAGCAACCTATACTGCCGATTTTAGTTCTTCCGCGTTTCCGCTAGAGGCGCTTTGCTGAAATGTATGGAACAATACGAAAACTAAAAAAGTTTTCGAAAACTATCAAATCTTGTACTAAGGGTACTGGCGAAAAAAACCGCATATGACCTTGTTTCAAACTTTGAAGCTCCATTTGCCCCCCTGAATTCGGCCCTTTCGCTAAAACTATTATCGCTTGTGTTACATAATTCCTGAAGTTTCGAACACTGCATTATCCGTGTTCAGAGATAGATGACGGATGTCTATAGTAATGTTATGAATTTATATTGGCTATAGTAATGTTATGAAGTTATTTGAAAAATTTAAAGCGTAAGCGTACTAAGCGCTTAATGCATTTAGTTCAAGTTTACAAAATATCTTTAACAATCTTAAAAGGAAACTACTGTCAAAAATCAAGAGAATCATTAATTTATAAATTCTCACAATTGGGTAAGGTCGTGCGATGACCTCAGTTAATTGAATGCTTGAATAAAGTGTTTTATAAGGATGTAATTTTTTATGTTTGTGTGAGTGTTTTTGGTATCTGATTTATACACGGTCCAAGTTTTTTGGCTCCGTCACCTGCAAGAACATTGTAAAAAACTGAATGGCAATATATTCTTTTAGTATATCACTGTTGTGTATAGGTTACTAGCAGGGCTGGGCAAAATACATGCTTTGCTTTAATTGAAATACAAATGAAAAAATACTGTATCGCAAGTAATTATAATACGAAATACAAAATATCTTTAAGTAAGGTATTTGAAATATAAAATACAGTATTTTAGCTATTTTTAATTGAAATACGAAATACAAATTACAAAATAAGTAATCTAGATCAGCAAGGGCTGAATAGTAGTAGAAAACAAGATTAATTAATCAGTAAAACCAGAGTTTCCTTTTATGAACACTAGATTTTTTTATGTACTGTCAGACAAACAGCCTCTTGTTGGAGAGTGAATAAAACCTGATAAGAAAACAATATTTCTATGATGAGCATTTTGAAGCCTCAAGTATTTGAAATACTAATTACAAAATACCTCAGCGTCAGGTATTTAAAATACGAATTACAAATTACATTTTAAGGAAGTAATTTAAATACAAATACCAAATACGTATTTGTATTTCAATTACGTATTTTAATTACAAGTAATTCAAATACTGCCCAACCCTGGTTTAAACAATCTTACGTTCAAAACCCTAACAAAATTGATCAGAATTTACGGTTTTCGCTTATTTTTATACAATATTCTTGCAGATGTTTAAATCCATCGTGATTTTCTGCAAGAGTATAACTTCGTGAAAATAATGCAAAATAATCTTTGATACATATATTTTAGGACATACCACCAGGGAAATATATTTCGCTGCATATCACAAACATTCTGATCGTGGAAATTCTGGGAGTTTACGTGTGAATATATTTGGCAGCGAACTTTCAACGGCAAAAATGCAATATTGCCAATACGAAATTTAGGAAACTTTACGAAATAGCCATTTGTATTCATTCGTATTTTTTTTGTAACTACGTACTTACAGTTATATGATTATTGACGGATATTTACCGTGGTAAGTTTGTTAACCCTTAATGCATATTAAGACGAAATATGCTTCAAATTTGACGATTCGTCCTCAAGAATATTCAAAAGTACACCTTTAAAATCGATTAATTGACATCATTTCTTTATGTGTAATAAATGTTCTTGAAATATTTTATTCGGATGTGGTCACCGATACACGATTAAAGAAATTTGGCTCGATAGAAAAAAATCGTAAACTTTCCTAAAAAACATTAGTTTTTGGGTTCCCTTCGTTGGATAGAATCAACTTCATTATGTTTCCATGGAAGATATTTTTACAAAAAAAAAAGTGTGTAATCCTAACAATCATTCAAATACTTTAGTGATCGCAGTTTTTTGTAAAAGCGTAAGGTTATTTCTAGAAAATAAACCAAAATAATTATTGTAAATATTTGAAAGCGTGCACACCGAGTATGCAAGCATTACCATGGCTCCCGACCCCCGCCAGTCAGCCGGTGTGCGTTGCCGAGAGTGGACGTGTACAACATTATTCGAACCTCCAACGCGCCCAGGTGACTAATTTATCTACCAGTCTATTGACTAGTGAACATGGGAAATAAAGATAACAAGAAGAAAAAAACTTCTGCTCGCAAATACAAGAAAAACAGACTACTAAACTTGAAGAATATGTAAGTACCTACCTGCCTACTTGTTTTCATTCATTGTCTTTGCGTATAGGTAGTAGTAGTAGTAGGTACCTATCTACTAATACTTACATCACTTTGTATTGTACCTACCTACATAATTATCTGTAAGTGATTTTGTGTCGTATTACAGTAACACATTTTATGCCTATGAAAATAAGGCAACCATTGCTATAATCCTCGGTTACGTAAAAATTTCAAAAATTATATTGTTATGTACAAATTGGACAAAACGCCCGACGTTTTTATCAGGTTGCAAAAAAAAATGTATGATGATAAGAAATCAGGTAGATGTATAATTTTAACCGACTTCCAAATAGGAGGAGGTTCACAATTCTACTGTATTTTTTTACTTTTATTTTTACAGCCTTCCGAACATAAACAATGAATTGTCTGGGGAACAATGCCATGATGATAATGCTGAAGTATTGCTGCCGTCTTTACCGGAATCTTCTGATGTGGTATATGAAAATCTACGACCAGTTACACCCTGTTTTTTCGGGTTAGTTATTTAGAATACTTCAATACAATAACATATTTGTTTAGGGTTTCTACCTCATAAGTTTATATTTACTGTATTTTTATCTGCTACATACTTTTACTTTAGAATTTCGAACTCAAGAATAATATGAAGCAAATTTATCGGTATTTTTATTTAGACATACCGGTTTTACAAAAACTTATATTTTTATTTAGGTATGTCGGTTTCACTATGGATTCATTATTTGTATTATATTGGTTATTACTAACTCATCAAAAATGGTTTCAGCATTCAATCAAAAATACAGGACGCTGACAAAACAATAGAGGCGGCTTCATTAGAAGTGCCAGATGCAACGGATTCTACAATAACCACTATACAGGACGAGCCAACAACGCCACCGCCACCACCAACTCCAGCTGAGTAAGTTTTTTTGTGATCGGTTTTTAGTATTGTTTTTATGTTGTTGCTATCCAGTACTGTAATGCCTTACAATTTACTCAGATAGCCTGTTTGAAAATAATCAGCGGCGATTGTAATTTACTGATTTCGTTACTTTAGTAAACCTTGAAAACAATGTTCAACATGAATTTGTATCTATTGTTTCAGTGAAGACATGCCTTTTTTAGTAGAATCGGAATGCGAGACACGCACAAAAGAAATCACAGGTCGCAGAATAGTTGATATTATTTATTTTCTGAAGCAGTTGCAAGAACAAAAACACGACCCTTTCTTCAAGTGTGATATTAGCTGCTTGGATTTACAGACAGAAAAACGATGTGGTCTTGTTTCACATTTTAGTTTTGTGTGTAAGATGTGCAAGAAAATTTTCAAAGTGTGCTCGGATGATATGAATAATAATACCGGTGTGAATGTGAACACTGCAGCAGTTTCTGGGATAGTAGCCTCTGGTATCGGGTACTCTCAATTCGAGGAAACTATGGCAGCCATGGATATACCTATTTTTCGAGAAAGGTATTATGCAAAAATACAAGACCTTATGTACAATGAATGGGAAGCTACAGCGGTGGAGGTGATGGAACGGGCTGCTGCACAGGAACGTGAAGCAGCAATCGAAGAAGGACATTTGTTCAATGGTATTCCTGTAATTGATGTGTTCGCAGACGGAGCATGGTGCAAGCGCTCATATGGAAATAATTATAAAGCACTGTCTGGTGTAGCTGCAATAGTTGGTCGAAGGTTTGGAGAAGTTCTCTTTCTTGGCATCAAAAACAAATATTGCCTCATATGTGCACGAGCAGAGAAACGTCAGGCGAAACCGAAAGATCACATTTGTTACAAAAATTATGAAGGCCCGTCAAGTGGTATGGAAGCTACAATAATATGCGAAGGTTTCAAAGAGTCAATCAATATGTATGGGCTCATATATGGCAACATAGTGGCTGATAGTGATTCTGCAACGTATGCTAAAATATTGTCATCAGATCCATATCCAGGCCACGTTGTTTGCAAGATAGAATGCCAAAACCACGTTCTGCGAAACATGTGTAACAAACTGCGTATGCTGGGAAAAGATACAAAATACCCGAAAGCGCATAGAAAACACATCACCGATGAAAAAGTTATGAGTATTCGGAAAGTGATCACAAATTCAATCAAACATAACAAAAATATTACAAAGGATATTGCCGTAAAACAAATTTACGAAGATATTACGAATTCCTTGCACCACGCATATGGAGACCACACAAAGTGCAAAGATTATTGCTGCAATAAAGATAAAAGCATTTTAGCTTCCACTGTGGCAGAGCTTGAACATTCAACATTTTGGTTTCGGCTCAAAGTAATTTTGAATTCCGTGTCTGCCAAATCTCGGAATTTATTAGAAGACATTGACACTAATGCTGTTGAAAGATTCAACAGCATAGTTGCCAAATTTGTTGGAGGAAAGCGGATCAATTTTGCAACACGACGGTCATATCAGGCAAGATGTTCTGCAGCTGTAGTCAGCTTTAACACAAAAAGGCCTCTATACACTCTGCATAAAAAAATGTTGGGGAAGAGCCCCAAGGGCAATATAAAAAGACTTGAATGCAAAAGAGAGCAGCAGAGAAGACAAGCTAACGCGGTGAAAAGAAAAAGAAATAGAGTTAAAAATTTTGAAACTCAAAACGATTACGGAAAGCAAGTGGCAGCACCAGATATGTCTGATGAAGATTACAAGGCAGCATCTTCAGAATTTATACAAAATTTGGAGAAACTTGTCAGTGACAGGGACGGAATTCAAAAAAGAACCACACACCAACGGGAGAGTTCAGAATGGTTGCAAATTAGGAGACTAATGCTAACAGCTTCCAACTTTGGAGCAATAATAAAAAGGAAAAAAAATATGGCCACGCTGGTGAAGACCATTTTATACAAAACAAATATTTCATCGGTTGCATCAGTGGCACATAGCCTCAAAAATGAAAAATTTGCGCTGCAACAAATGAGTCGCCAGGAAAATTTGAAAATACAGGAGTGTGGGCTTTTTATAGACGAAGAATTTCCTTTCATCGGGGCTACACCAGATGGAGTTGTGGGAGAAGACTCCATAATAGAGATAAAATGTCCTGTAGCAGCATTTAAAATCGGAATAGAAAAAGCCATTCAACTAAACAAGATCCAAATTTTAAAATTCAGCAAAAAGACCGGCCAAACAGAAATAAATACTAACAGTAATTGGCACTACCAAGTTCAAGGTCAGTTACGAGTTTCGGGCAAAAAAAGGTGCATTTTCGGAATTTGGGGGGGAGAAAATGAAAAAATGAACGTCATCTACATCAAAAAGGATGACAACTTTTGGAAAGACAAAATGGAGGCCAAACTTGTAAATTTCTACATAACTCATATACTACTGGAGCTAGTAGATTCACGACGAAACCGTGGCATGCCACTGAGAGGCTCTGAAAAGTAATAATTTGTGGTGAAGCTTACACTCACTACTCTCTGAGACTTTTTCAATAGCATTTAGGTATTGAACAGCTGAATTCATTATTGCTTATAATTGATATAATTTTGAATAATTTGGACTGAAATAAAAAGTATTTGGATATACCCGTTTTTTTTTACCACACCTGTATATATGATAAACCTGAGCTGGTTATTTATCAAATATCGGTTATATCGTGTTCAATCCCTAGATTTATTTATAACTAGCTGCGCCTCACTGTTTCACCTAAGATTTCCGAGATAATAGGTAGCCTAAGACCTAATCCAG
Source organism: Agriopis leucophaearia (assembly GCA_949125355.1). Taxonomy (NCBI): domain Eukaryota; kingdom Metazoa; phylum Arthropoda; class Insecta; order Lepidoptera; family Geometridae; genus Agriopis; species Agriopis leucophaearia. Next base: position 8,972,681 of record OX421284.1, on the reverse strand, counting down.
GGTATAACCCATCTCAATTTCAAATTACATACAAATGAGCTGTTCAGCCGTTACATCGTAAAACAGCAACAAATATACACTCACACAACATACTGACAAAATTTCGCATTTAGGCCAAATAATAATTGTTTGGTAGATGTGTCAACCAGTTTATGGTATATTTATTTATGGTCAATAAATTTTCTCTAACCAATGCAAAACTATTATTATGAACCAATTTTTCTGATATTTTTTTTATTTCTAATCATAAGAAAATATTCAGTCATTTATTAATATTTAACTACAAAAAAGCTAACCATGTATTATACTAAAATCTATTATTTAGCATGGTACATATTTAATTGGTATCAGTAAATCTTCTCATAATCTTTCTATCATATTGCAAGAATTTACATAACTAGGGAGCAATACAATACAACAGACTTTGAAATCATAAATTAGCATCGGCACAATTTGCTACATAGAATACTACCAAGTAATAGCATGCACGCGGATGGCTCAGCTGGGTAGACCCCGCCCGCGCCGCCCGGCGATCTGCGTCTGCTTCACCCCCTCAAAACAAGTGTACCGTCTCTACCATTTCGCCTTAACGTAAAATTGCAACATACCACGAAAACGGCCCCAAAATCATCAATATGAACGTAAAGCATACTGTTGTAGAATTACTACTATCAGGGTAATGTTTTTTATCGGGTGGAAACACCTTTTTTTTTCGCGTCTGTCAAATGCCAGCTTGACATTGACAAAGCGTTGACTATCGGAAACTACAAGATTTTTTAAAGGTGTCAGTAAAAATCGTGCATTAAGGGTTAAAGGAGCTCCCGATATTTCGGCGCAGTTACAGACACCATGTTCACGGGAAGACTGCGTAGGTACTTACTTTCTTCAAATAAAAGTCGGGTATAGAGGTAGTTAAAACGAGTATTTTTAGTAAGCTTGGGTAACGGGTGCTTTTTATTACTTAATTGGCATTCTTTTTAAACGTGCAGAGAATACTTCAGTGTGTACATTTTTATCGAATTGAATTTAATATTGCCCAGTAAATGCCACTGAATTAATGTCGTCCAGTGTAGTTACAGAATTTATAAAGTGCAATAGTTAAGTTGATTAGTTCTACACTGATCTACCGGGAAGGTTTAGTTTGGTTAAAAAGCTAGGAAAAAAAATAAAAATTTACTTAGAAAATTTTGATTGGATTGGATTTTGTTTAGTTAAAAACGTAGAAAGAAATAAAAATTATAAAATTTTAGTTGGATTAGAAAAGGATGCTCTGTCCCTTTCCCGCAAACTTAGCGTAATAATGGAGTTTGTATGACGAACTTACAAGTGACGATATTCATTGTAAGTATAGTGCGCTTTCTGTCTAGCAAGATATTCAAATTATTAGAAAGAGAGGCTTTGTCCCTTTCCCGCAAAGTGAGTGTTAATATAGAGTTAGTATGTCGAACTTACAAGTGACGTCATTTGTGAATAGATATAATGCGCTCAGCGTAAATGGTTATTTAAACATACAGTGTAAACTTTATATAGTGACAAACTCCCTTACAATTACATAGAAAACTTTCGTGGTGTATGTAATTTTCATTTGGCATAATTTTGTTTCTCATAATAAGTTTTTTTTAAAGGCAGCGCGGGCCACTTACCATCAGGTGGCACGTAGCTTGTTTGCCACTTGTTGTATAAAAAAATCATAATAAATTGTGATACTTAAAAGGTTATCATTCATGTACTTTTTTTAAACGTATACGTACAATAATTTTAACAGATAAAATCCAACATAAAAAAAAGATTATTGTATACTTTATACACATGGCACGTGCTATTTGATATGGACATCTGTTTGGAATTTTAAAGGATATCACGCTTTATCCCTTTCGATTAAGGACTATAATAGAAAATGTTTTCAAAACGCAGCTGAGTGTCAGCTGTGTATAAAATTTAAGCGAAATTGAGCCTTTTTGGGTGATTCATAAGTTAGATATTTGGTATTGTACAATGGTGCTATTATATTTTTACGTAGTACGTGCGTAATTTCTATTGTCATTCCACAGTAATGTTATTGTATGTGATCTATGGGGTTTTCTTAACATCTGGTGACTAAAGCCAGCTGTTTTTTGACACAGACCTTCTATTAGAAAGAGTGGATGGGCCCTAATCTCACAATGCTGGTTGGTCTAGTGCAGGGGTTCCCAAAGTCATTTTCATTACGCCTCCCTGCTGTCTAAAATTACATTATCCACGCCCCCCTCGGCGCAAGCAAGAGGAAGCCAGTGAGCTCGCCATGTATTTTTAAAATACATACTTACAGCAAAGCAGAGTTCAAAAATACACATACAATCAAACGTTTGACAAAAAACTATATTCTGGATGAGCTTATATACTGTATATATTTGATAAGATTCCCAATTCTGAGTTGAATAGCAGAAAGTGCACAACTTAGATCATCAACAATATTGAGTTTGCTTGTGTACTTCATTTTTATAGCTACAACTGCTGAAAATGCTCTTTCGTACAAATAAGCACTTGAAAAGGGGAAATTACAATTTCAATGTTTAGAATGGATGGAACTCTATGCGCTCGCACTGCGCGCGCGCCCCCTTCACATATTGTCACGCCTCCCTAGTGGGGCGCGCCCCACAGTTTGAAAACCAATGGTCTAGTGCATGTTGGTGAATATCATATTTCTGTGAACTTTTGAGGTTCTTGGACTCGCCGGTTTCCTCACGAAGTATTCCTAAATAATAATAAAAATGTGTATAACTACGCCGGTAACAATTTTCGCAACAAATAAAGCTGTTTCCTTAAATTTATCTATGATATTTGTATTGTTTCAGGTAATATTTAAAGAAAAAAAAACACTGCAAGTCGACGCCATTGCTGTTTTGGGTAAAATAATTTACAATTAGGTCCATAAACATCCTGGCCTAACTTTATTTTAAAATAAACTCACAAACAACTTACCTTTTCTCAAATGTAACATGATATCGAAACCATACCTTCAAATATTATACATTATTATAATATTATAATAATGTATAATTTATTTATTTAAATAAGTACTAAAATTAATAATAACTTATAATATAAACTAAAGAACAGTTAAATGATTAATAACGTGATATTTAACGTGATAAGGTTGTAGATGGAGCTCCAGATATTTCGGCGCAGTTACATGCATCATGTTCTTTGACTTGTAACTATGGAGTTATTAATAAATTATTGTATTGTATTGTTCAAGTGAAAACTGAAGAATGCGGGTCGTTAGCCGAAAAGTTCAATGTTAGGTGCAGACAAAACTATCTACTAGACGACAAAAGGTGCAGACAAACGATCTAGTATTTTGCTACGGTTATTTCTTCACTACATCCTCCGGTGAAATGGTCGCAGTTTTAGGACATACCCGGGTCCCGTATTTCCCACCTATCAATGGCATTAAAAAAAGATATAGAAAAGAATTGCTCAAAGAACCAATAACTAATGGAGAAGAAAGGGTCTTAAGTGGAAAAAACGAACCGGAAGATGCAGCGTAGTTAGGTCTCCGCTAGATAGACCGACGACATCGTGAGAGTTGCGGACGTCCAGTGGATGCAGATGGCAAGCTTTCCTTTATTGTGGAGGTCGAAGAGGGAGACCTATGTTCAGCAGTCATATATAGGACGTCTTCGGGTTGATGGTGATGGTAGAAAAGAAGCATTTTCCTATCATATTATTAATTTATTCGACCCACGAATATTCGTGCAATATTGAGAACAAACCAGTAGACCAGAAATAAATAAAAATAAATGATTGTTGAATGTATTTACCGTTTCGGTGGCAGTGTGGCAAACGTGCGTGATCGCGGTGTCTTTGATGACTTAATCAATTTTGTTGGGGTTCGATTGAAGAGATTAGATTGATCTATCAAATTGGATTCTTACATCTTCCATACTAGACTTGATTGCATCATATTAGTAGTAGTAAAGTAAAGGTTTATGACAAATTTGACAATAACAGTAACGCTGACCTTAGCAGTTACTGTGAAATACGTTCATTCATTCATCATCAGCCAGAAGCCGTTGACTGAATATAGGCCTCCCCCTTTAACCTCCACACTGTACGACATCCTGCCATCTGCATCCACTGGATGCCCGCGACGCTCACAATGTCGTCGGTGCATCTAGTAGGCCTACCTACGCTGCGTCTTCCGGTTCGTGGTCTCCACTCAAGAACCATTCTTCCCCATCGGTCATCAGTTTTTCGAGCGATGTGGCCTGCCCATTGCCACTTCAATGAAATACGTTGCACCAGCGTATTCACTAGCATAATTAAAGTTACCAGGGTTGCAAATCAAATGAGACCCATACTTATAATGATATTTAGATAATTTCTTGTGTTAATTTATTTACTTACCGTAGTTCCCAGTTGTTTGTTTATGTCAGCCAGTAATTGCAAGTTTGCCTATTTCAAAAGTCTAAATCTGTTTTAAACTATCACGGTTGTTCACTACAGTTATATAATTATCAATGGGGTATTTACCGTTATATGGGTGTGGATGGTGCTCCCTCGCTCCATCCACAACCTTACCACAGTAAATATCCAGTTAATAATCATATAACTGCAGTCAAATCTGAGTCTGAAAATTACAACTGCAGTCAGAAATCTGCACATGTTTTAATAAATTATGAAAAAATAATGTTTTATTAAAATCAGCTACGGAACCACTGAATTCAACTGCTGTAAATGTAAATCAACAACGTGTAGAGCAGGGGTCATGCTCCATTAACTCGAATCGAAATCGCGAGCTTCGGATATTCGAGTTGAATTGACCTTGTGGCAGTTGCGGCTCAACTTTTTTGCCATATTTTATTTGCAAATGAATAACCACTGGTATATTTGCATGGACCAAATATTTCGTTCTCTTAAATAAAATATTAATAATAAAAAAATATTATGATACCTGTACCGGTGCTTGTCTTGTCATGTTGTGATCTCAGATCCGATTAACAAGGGAAGATATGTCTTAATACAATTATCACTCGTGTTCAAATGTCTCCACGTTTCAACAACTTATTTCACTGTACCGTTAAACAGCGTACCGCAAGAATTGTAAGTTCAACTTTATTTTGAAATTTTTTTCACGTACACTAAGAAACTTGCAGCATCATCAATGAACTAACTATTAGTCCACATGCAAATAATTACCAATATAAAAAACCGACTTCATAAAAATGCCAGAACTGGACCAAACTAAGCAATCAACTAGCTACGCCCCGCGGTTTCACCCGCCCCTCAAGAACCCTACAAATCCACTTTTAATAATACTCAATATTACCGACTTCATAAAAACGCCAGAACTGGACCAAATTGAAATGGAATCACGCGGGAAGCACCAGCTTTCAAATAAAAAAAAGAATCATCAAAATTAGTTCACCCAGGCAAAAGTTAACAAAACAAATATTTTAAAAAAACAGTCGAGTGGAGAACGTCCTCCTTTTTGGAAGTCGTTTAAAAAAGGGTGCAATGTCGTCTACCGGGTGAATTCGAATAAAGGGAATCGCATCTAGCCTAATTATGACCAGATGCGTCAAACCACTTTACCATATCTCTCTTATTTGCATGATCTGTATTGTGATGATGATTGTAATCACGAGTTTCAATAAGGCACAATACAAAAATATATTAACTTAACTAAGACACAAATAAAACTTGCCTTTTTTAAACAATCTTACTGCCAATAAAGTTCGTAATAATGAAATAATTGGATCTTTTAAAATGTAATCGACATGTTATTATAATTATATCAGTGATTAAATATATTATTCAAGCGCCAAGTCATTTCTGCTGATTACGACTACAAGCCAAGCGGCACTCGCAACAGTGTCAAAGTCAGAAAAACGGTATTCAAATTTACACGATTTTAATGGTCAAGTGTCAAATCAATCGGTTTTTTGTCGATTCAATGAGAGAAGCCATTCATCGTGGCGTCACGTACGTAAATTTGTTCAATGCTAGTAAGAAAACAGCAAGGTTCCTGACACCTTCAAAAATCAATGTTTCGACAGAATCGAAGAAAAGTAAACTTTATGTACCTTGCAATAAAATTTTAGTAATTTTGTTGGTGCACAAATTGGACGGCAAACGTAGATTTGCTTGCAGTATACGAAATACAGTTTACATTTTTTACTCTACCACTTTAAAAATAAGGTCTGTTATTAGACGGTGATAGTTGATTTCACAAGTTCATTGAACTAAGTTACTGCTAAGTAAAAAAATAGGTGCCGGTAGTGGATGCAAGTGTGAAAAAAAAAATCGGTAGCACATTATTGCGGTACTTGATACCGCGGACGGTACTTTTACGAGCCTTATTACAAAACGTAATTGTTTAATTTAGGTATTTTCGGGGATAAAACGAAAAAATAAAGCCATAATTGTCGAGACGAATGTAAAACAAGTAAACCATAATATTACAATTGTTTATTTTATGTCGTTATTATCCACTCTCAAACTTCACTCCGAGAGTTTTACGAAAAACTACTTTTGTAAATTGGATGTAATATGTTGATATGTTGAGTTTTTCTATTTTCAAGAAAAAACACCTATCTATTTATTACGGAAATAGATTTTTCTATATAATCTTTCTATTTGATGGAATAAAAACGCCAACAATACAGTTTTCGTAACTTTTTTCGTCAAAAAGAGGGCTCTTAATATTACATGTATTTCCGGACTTGAACTAAGCTTTACACACCATTTGAACCGACTTAAAAATAGGAAGGAGACGGTATTTATGTGTTTATTTATTAAGTTTATTGGCACACAATACAAAATATGGTCAAATCAATTTAAAACTAGAAGAGTATCTTTACAATTATGAACTAATAGAAAACCATACAATAAAAATACAACATTCCTAATTATAAATATTTTCCAATTTATGACAGATGTTGCCATAAGAATTTTCCATGTACTATCTCTCTAGGGTTGATTACATAATTTGAAAAATCGTTTCACCTCGGCATACCAGACATTCCGCTTATTAAGCTTCCCGTAAAGTCAGTTTTTTTTTGTTAAAATGCATCGAATATTAAGAAATAGCAACTTCTCATTATTTGTCGTTAGAATTGTCGACGATCCCAAGCCCACTGAACACCTAGAGACGCTCAGCATGCGCAGATTGAGACGTTGGGTCTCTTTGTGTCTTTTATCGCATTTACAACGGGGAATGTTCTGATGAACTGTTCGATCCGATGCCGGCATCGCGGTTTTATCATCGCACCAGCCGCTACCGCCTGCAAGTTCATCCACATATCATATAGATCGGTGGAAATCGCACACTGTGCGTTTTACGCGTTCCTTTTTGCCTTACTCCTGCAATTTGTGGAATGAGCTCCTGCGGCATGTCCAAGCTTCAATATGGATCTTCAAAAGGGCTGTTAATAGAGTCTTTAAGGGTCGGCAACGTATCTGTGATGCCCCTGGTGTAACAGGTACTCGTATCCATAAGCGACGGTGATTGCTTACCATCAGGCGGCCCGTCTGCGTGTTTGCCACCTATGGCATAAAAAAAATTAATAACGTTTTATTAACGTGATAGGTCCTATTTTATGATTTCAAATAAAAAAGTCACATAAAATACCATTTTATGCCAAAATAAATATGGCTACATCGCGCTAAGCCTTTTCATGACAAAGTATGTGAAAACAAAAAAAAAACTCACAAAAAAGTAATAACGAACTGGCAAGTAACACGTTTTTATTTTGATACTGGCTGCTAAAAAAACATCAATGTGAGATTTAGCGCGAAAATAAAAGATAACTTAATTATGGAGAGTTTTGGCGCCAACTCGAAAAAAACCTGTCGTCTTTATTTTATTATTTTCCTAAACGTGTGTATTTTCGAGTGTTAATGTTTAAAAAATTATGGTGTATTATTATAAGTGTTATAAGCTAAGTCTTAATAAACGTGCTCGAGTGGGGAAAAGTTATATAATAGTTGTAATTTTGATAAATAAATAAAATAAATAAATAATGCGAAACATGTATTTTCGTGTTGTTTCCAAAGCTCCTTAGAAGCCTCTTTTAAAGTCTCCACCACTTACTGGGGCACCCACTCACACAGTCACAGACTAGGTATAGCTACTACGTAGCCCAGAGTTGTAGTAACGATTATTTTCAATGGAAACAATTCAGTCAAATACCTGAGGGGTGGGGATTTAGTAACCCCTCAGGTTACTAAATGCTAATTGACCCTTTCAATGTCAGTTCAAATTATGTAAACAAAGTATCGTGACGGTATTAGTCGGAAATGACGTGAGGTTCAGTGGAATCAGTGGGCGTGTTTTTTATATCAGTAGTGGTCAACTGATGAAGTGTCTGAACATGTTCGCCCTGCATTTAATGTCTAGTTAAAGAAAGTCTTTGGCACCACTTGACCGTGACTAACTTTGCTTGACTCTGACTGTGACTGACTTATTTGTCTACAATTCAACAAACTTGATAATTTAATGCTTGACACTGGCAAATGCTTGTGAATGCGACGCCAAAATATTCACAGAGGAAAGATTAAAAATAAAAACAACCTAAGTATGTCACACAGGGCCCGGCAATATATTTCAGTGAAAGCAAGTGAAAGAGACAAATTGATATGGCTCAGCACAAGTACAAAAAGGACATAACAAGACTTTTTTGTCCTTATCGGCGTGGCCTGTTTTTTGGATCAGAAATGTCAAAATCTGACGGTTCTGCGACAAACAAAACGGGTCTGAATATTGTTTATTGCATTTTTTTGGTGATTTTATGTGATAAATGCGTGTTTCGTCTTAGAAATAATTGTAAAACAAACATTTACAATGGTTGGTTGTATCATTTTGGGCTGCAAGTACCGCAGTGAGAGAAAAAACGATGAAATATCATTTCACACGTAAGTAAACATATAGAGCTTGTAATGATCACCTAAATAAATTCAGGATATCAATGCGTAAATATTTTATTCATAATTAGTCAGTTTTTTGGTCGATTTGTGGTATTTCCTATGAGTTTTATCAAAATATTAACTGAGAAGAATAACAATCAATGTTGCCAGTTTATAAATGAAATTACCCACCACAATTAACATAAATTATTCGTTCTGCAGGTTTCCAACTGATCCTGGCTTACGAATAAAATGGATCAGTGCTACTGGTTGTGAAAATTGGGTGCCAGGAAAACATAGTAGAATTTGTTCCAGTCATTTCAATGCCGAATCCAATATCAGAAAGGGAAAAATTATATTTTTGAGCAACTGCAGCTGCTCAGGGTCTAATAAACACACTTAAATGTACTTAAATCAAAGAAAATATATCATCATAAATCATCATCAGCGTGATTTTGTTCAAATAAAACAAAATAATCTTTTTTTGAAGTCTGATTTATCGTGTGTGATATGAGTACTGTAAATAATAAAGAGTTTTATCTAAGTATCTCATTAATTGGGATGTTATCCATAATTCCATCCATGAAAATAAATAAACTGGCCAAGTGCGAGTCGGGCTCGTTCACTGAGGGTTCTGTACCGTCACAAAATACAAAAAGTAGTGCAAATACACAACATCACACCCAGGCTGTCATCCATCCAAGTATCAACCGCGCCCGACGTTGCTTAACTTGTGGGAAACAGAAATGTGTGACCGATTCGCACGCAGCCAGTATTTATTATTTGTTGTTTTACTTTAGGGTGTGCACTATAATCCGCCAAGTTAGACGCTTGTACCGATTACCGTTACGTACCGTTTGGTTTTTCCACCAGAGCAAATACAAAAATACCTTAACAAAAACGTTTGTTGTATGTGTGGATGTGTACCCTCTTTAGTTTTGACTTAATTATATTTCTTAGTTAATCCGTCGTAACATTACATATTCTGTGTAAGTTTCAACTGACGATATTACGGCGCGAAAGATACAGCCGTTTAAAGCTGTCTTACCTTTAAACGGATGGATTTGGATCTTAATATTAATTTCTTTTGTTCGTAAGTATTTTTCAGATATCCTTCCATCTCACAAGATTTTCCAAAGTTTCCAAAATTACTCATTGAAGAGATTCACTACCCGTCTAGTATGTAAATTACCCTAACTTAAAGCAAATAATTTTAATGTGGCAACACACCTTGTTGAAGCGAGAGGCACTGAGCTAGCCACGCTCATTGAAAATCTATAGGTAGTAGGTCTGTGATGTCACACCTGCGCCTTGCGGTTACTGACACGTGAATTACACATTTTCCGTATTTATTCGGTATAAAAAATATTTTTACATCTATCCTCATAATGCATTATGCAGTAATGCATATTGACTCAGCTTACGGTGGCATCTTAGCGCCTTTTTTAACCCTTGACGAAAACAGAGGGGTGTTGTAATTTACGTGTGTATATCTTATTTATTTTCTTTTATCGCGAATAAGTCCGCGTTTGTACACCAACTCGCCTGTTGGTAAGCGACGATGTGGTCGAAGATGAAGCACGCAGACCTAGAAGATACCATTCGCTCTGGGCCCCGATTCTACTAAACCAATTGTTTTTCAATTGATAATGAATTGCATCAGTTTTTCTACCTTTGACACTTTATCTATACATAAAGAGTCAAAAGTGTAATTTTTGAGGCAATTCAAAAACAATTTTGTTTATCACTTTTGACACTTTATCTATACCAAAACTGTCAAAAGGGCAATTTTTGAGAAAATAAATGAACAATTCAAAAACAATTGGTTTAGTAGAATCGGGACCCTGGCCTTGAAAAGGCCCAGAATTAATAGAATTAAATACTAGGGCTATTTATGTTTTTACTTTTGGCAATGCGATGTTGTTGTGTAAAAAGCACTTAACAATTACTATTTAAGTGTCTCTCTACAAAATAAAACTAATTGTGTAGTTTCATGCATTTTCATTATTAACTATGGAAGTTAGAAGGTTCTAAATACAGTGTGAACTCTATGTTTCATTCACGATTCACGACATTCGATTTAACGCACACTCCTTAAAACGTCGAACTACTTGATTTTGGTTGGTTTACCTTGTTGTCTATACAATTATACACACATCTACATAACGACAACAATGTCATTATTAAGCAATAAACAGAACTTTCTAACACCTCGTGTTGAAAATAATATACTGGAGCAGCAAAAAACGTCAGACGAAGATAACAGACTATAGGCAATAAACATTGTTATTTGTATTTAAACGCAGGGGTGGCTTTATGGCGAAACGCAGGGGCGGCTTTATGGCGAGCCGTCGGTGAGTGGCGACACCGCGTACCCTGATTCCATGGGGCTAAATGAGACCCCTGACCCCTGGCTTGCCTTAACCGGCCGTCCAGGAGTGGAAACCGCAAGAGCTAAGAACAGGTCCAGGGTGGAAGTGTTAAAGGGCATAACGCCGTGAGTAGCTCTTAGTGAAAGTGCAGCACACCTCTCTACACCCTAAGCCACCCACGCCGATGTTGCCCCTCCGGTGCCAAGATACGGCAGCCTTTATGGGGGGCCCATTCAGTGGGTGGCAAGTCATCACCTGCCTAAATATATTTTGAGATGAGACAGGATAAGGCAGGTGCCGTTTCTCATACATATTATTTGTATAATTATTAACGTTTGCTGTTAATAAATTTTATACTTTGCTAGTAAATACATATTATAATAGTATTTTTTTTATAGAATAAGTGGCAAACAAGCTACGGGCCACCTGATGGTAAGTGGTCACCGCTGCCTATATACACCTACAATACCCGGGGCATTGTCAGTGCGTTGCCTAACTTTGAACTTTGAGGACTCTATTCACCCTTCGTTTGAAGCAGTCCAAATTATACTTCGGAGGAAAAACCGAAGGTGGTAAGCCATCTTTCCATTTAACAACAACTCTCAATAACCATAACATGCGCAGTCCCTTACGTGTCGCTATATACTGTTCACACTGTAATTAGAACGTACGCGACGGATAGAATGAAATTATAAGGGTTCCTTGTTACAACGGAACCCTAAAAACCTAGTTATATCACATTACGGTGGTAATACGTGGTTATAACTAGAAGAACTATCACTACTCTACTAAATTACGGTACATTAGATTTGTTGAATCACGTCGACAGGCGTTCTAAAGCGAAGTTTGGACTTGCAAGAAAAAAAGTGGAAGTTATTGTTTTTTATTATGGAATCTGACGTGGTTTTCACACATTTTATTTACCTATATTACATGGGAATGACTAACGTAAGATTAGGCCGGATACTCTGACTATAGTTTCAACCGCATTCGGCGATCTTTATCAAGGTGAATGCGCGCGGGCGGCTGCGTCTCGTTTTGCACTGCTCAGTGCAAAGCAAGACGCAGCTTCGCGCGCGCATTCACCTTGATAAAGACCGCCGAATTCGGTTGAAACAATAGTCGGAGTATCTGGTCTAACCTTACGTGAGTAATTCCCGTGTAATATAAATAAAATGAGGAAGTTATTGATTTCTTAGGTTTTCGCGATTACTAAACATTGAAATTATAAATTTATTTATACTGTGAGCAGATTCGTACAATCGCCGCCAGAGTAAGTGCTAGCGTTTGGAAGGTATGTTTTTTTATGAATCACCTGTCAACTTGTTTTCATCAACCTTTACATGACAAACTAGTCATTCTAGGTACTTACTAGTTTCACCTAATTTGGAATAATATGTCACTAAGGGGAAAACATTTGGTTTTTCCCCCTACATTTTATTCTTTTAGTTTGTGGCATGATTATATAAACTAGTACTATAACCAAATTAAAAAGGTATTTTATTTTATTCGGATTGCATTCTTATAATTACTAGTTTCACCTAATTTGGAATAATTATGTCACCAGGGGGAAAACATTTGGTTCCCCCCTCACATTTTATTCTATTAGTTTGCGGCATGATTATATAAACTAGTACTATAACCAAATTAAAAAGGTATTTTATTTTATTCGGATTGCATTCTTATAATTATTAGTTTAACCTAATTTGGAATAATATGTCACCAAGGGGAAAACATTTGGTTCCCCCCCTCACATTTTATTCTAATAGTTTGCGGCATGATTATATAAACTAGTACTATAACCAAATTAAAAAGGTATGACTAATATCGGGAAACATTTACATGCTTGTATCTTCAGAAGTATTGGAGGGTCAATATTTGTAAATACTTTATTCCCAAAAAAAATAATTGATGGAAGTCAAGCACTGCGCCTAGAGGTTTGAATTTCAGTGCGGCAGAAGCTAACGTAACCGGTATAAGAAGAATCGCAGTTCATAAACTTTTAGGCTTAGAATATTCGACAAATTAGACGTTTAAATAGTCATTCGGGGAATCTGATCTATTGGACCTGAACTATCAGCTCAATGTGACTCTTATTTATAATATATTAGAAAATTAAGTTATGCCATTGGTAATTTGGTATGTTGCAGCAATAAATCGCAGATACAATAAACTGTGGCAAGTTCTTGTCAGTCTAAACACTGCCTTATGATCTGGTTAATGCTGTGGTGTATAACACATTAACTGTTCAATAGTAACTGTTCGAAGAACTTATTTGTCAGTCAAAATTTGGTTTAAGTAGAAATCTGAATGTGGATTTAACTGTAGTTTTGAGATGGCATGGTTTATTAAATGTGCTTGTTTCCTTGGCTTTAGCAATTTTGAGCGTTCATCATCACCATCAGCCATAAGACGTCCACTGCTGAACATAGGCCTCCCCCTTTAACCTCCACACTGAACGACATCCTGCCATCTGCATCCACTGGATGCGCGCGACTCTCACAATGTCGTCGGTCCATCTAGTGGGAGGCCTACCTACGCTGCGTCTTCCGGTTCGTGGTCTCCACTCAAGAACCTTTCTTCAGGCAGGCTACATCGCTCGAAGAACTGATGACTGATGTGACCACATCTTGAGAGTCGCGGGCATCCAGAGGATGCAGATAGCAGGATGTCGTTCAGTGTGGAGGTTAAAGGGGCCTATGATCCTAATGGTGAGGCCTATGTTCAGCAGTGGACGGCTGATGATGATGAGTATTTTCAATGTGCAATAATCGCGAACACCAAAGAAATAATTATAAATTTAACGCTAATAACAAATTCTAATCAACTGTCACTCGTTGTATGTCATTTATTGTCATGACATGACTTAGTAGGTACTTACCATCAACATTCTATTGTTCCGCACAGTTTAGTTAGTAGTGCTCGGTGCCATACTATTACGCAAGTCCGTGGTAACTGTGACATCTCCCATCTCGCTCTCATAGGTACTGATATTGTTCGTGTAAAAGTGGGACATAGAATTCAATTATAAATGTCATAATGAACGTTTGTTTTGTTCTAATGACCTGCATTTGAGAAAATGGTTAGTGAGACGTGGTACTACTTTACGACTTTTTGCAATTTTGGTTATTCTATTTTTAACCGACTTCAAAAAAGGCGGAGGTTCTGTTTCACTGTTTGTATCCATACTAATATTATAAATGCGAAAGTAACTCTGTCTGTCTGTTCTCTACATAATCACAGCTAAATGGCTTAACCGATCTCGATAAAATTTTGAGAGGTAATAGTATGTGTATCATGAGGACGGACATAGGCTATTTTTTCTGAAGAAATTGCGAACGAAGTCGCGGATACAGCTAGTATATTTATATTTTATGTATGTTGACCGATATCTCCACTACCTGTTGACCGATATTTAAAAAAATCCGTTGTTTGGTACGGTGTTCTTCCAATTTGGTCCTATTGTCACGCAAGTCAGGATCTGATGATGGGATCCCAGGGAAATCGAGGGCAACCTTCAAATTTTACAGGCACTTATTATGTTTTTGATATATTTTTTAAAGCTGTTCAAGTATTTTCGTCTGATAATCATCATCTCATATGGATGAGCTGCAGGGCTATTATGAATCTTTGATCGGGATCGCGACTTGTCAAAATTATGTAAAAAAAAAGCGTTGTCTATTTCCAATTTCGTAGTATGAAATTGGAAATAGACAACGCTTTTTTTTTGCGTCATAACCCCTTTCAAGTGTCAAAATTCTGTCAATTCTGACACTGACTGATCCCGATCAAAGATCCATAATAGCCTCGCTGATGATGAAGGGTACAACTTCTCAACGTTTGGAGTTGAAAGAAAATTCTTTTAAAACAATTATGTATATGCGTCTGATATCTAAGCCTTACCCTCCGGCTTTTACTTAGTTCTTGAATGCCACTACGGTGACATTCTCGTAGATAAAAGCCGGCGTATAAAGTGGGGTGAATAAAATAATTAACTAAATGACTGCCCCGGTGGCTCAGTTGGTAGTAAAACTAACTTCTGTGCTTGGGGGCGTGGGTTCGATTCCCATCTAGGACAAACATTGGTGTGATGAACATTTGTGTTTGTTCTATGTCTGGGTGTTAATATCTATTTAAGTATGTATTTAAAAATATATATGTATGTATATCAGTCTCTGGCAGTCATATTACAAGCTTTGCTTAGTTTGGGGTCAGATGACCGTGTGTGAAAAAATGTCCCAGATATTATTATTATCATTAAATCCATGAGACGTATTATAATGCGTATTATAGATCTTTTTTTTTAAAGGAGTAGAGAGGGGGAGTGAAATTGAGTTTTTTTTTAAGGTGTACGTTACGTACCTATTGCTGGCAAAATTATTCCGGCGAAAATATCGTTATCGTAAAAAAAAGGCAATTTCACTCCCCCTCTCCACTGAGGGGGAGTGAAATTGAGATTTATTTTTGTTAAGGTGTACGTCTTCGACCAAAATAAAATGAATGGACGGGCCCAGTAGAAGCGCATTTTTGAAGATTACAAAATGAGCGCCAGCGCTCATTTCGTTTCAGTCGGTCTCTACCCGTAGAAAGTGAAACACGAGTATATTGTTACGCGATAACGAAACATCTGACAAAATTATGAATTCGTATGCTTTACCGAAGTGTAAATACACAAATAAAACCGATATCTATATTTTGTAACAAATATACTGTACATTTTTATAATTAGGTGTTGAAGTATATGTCCGACGGTTTTAACTCGTTTTTACCGATCAAGTTCAATGGTTAGGGCCCGTCCATTCATTTTATTTTGGTCGAAGGTGTACGTACGTATCGCTGGCAAAATTATTCCGGCGAAAATGTGGTTATCGTTTTTTTTTTCTAAATCGATCTTGTCTAATCTCACTGGCTAATAATGACCAGCGTTTAGTATTTAGTAATAATTGTTATGAAACCATAGTAAGAATTTGAGTGGGAAGACGCCACAAATGTTAAGAAACTCATTTCTGGTAGTTTCAAGGTGTCAACAGACTGTAATAGGCATTTTTTATTAATTCATTGTTTGCAATTCGTGTAATGAAACTAGATTGTGCTAATGAGACTTAAAATAGTACTTTTTACTTACAAAAGCACTGATGAAATTTTACTATAATGGCAATGTTTCGACAGTTGTGTTTTTGGGTTTGAAATGTTGCGATAAAATCCCATGTTTGGATCCAATTCGCCTTGCTATTACATACTTAACTTTTTTTTTTATGATACTGAGTGACGAGCGAGTGAAGTCGCTCACCTGATGGCTCTTCACGCCTGCCCATAACAGCTCAACGCCACTCAGAATTTTCAACTTCAACAGTTCAAAACCCTGGATGACAATGCACTGCGCTCGTCACCCCGAGATATAAGATGTCACATCTCTATGTGCCCTGTAATTTCGCTGGAAACATTGCTCTTCAATCCGGAACATAGTAGTGTTTGCACACTACTGTTTGGCGGTTGAAGAACTGGCAAAGGTGTGGTACTTCCCCAGGCGGACCCCTGCAAAAGAGTCCTAGCACTACAAAAACTACTTATTACTTTCGGTGTTTTGGCTGAGTTTTTTTGGGTTGATAGTCATTTCGACCCGCACACTTCAACAGGCAGGACAAAACGACACATAAAAATCGAGGCTAGTCATTTAGGTCCT
Organism: Agriopis leucophaearia; assembly: GCA_949125355.1. Classification (NCBI taxonomy): domain Eukaryota; kingdom Metazoa; phylum Arthropoda; class Insecta; order Lepidoptera; family Geometridae; genus Agriopis; species Agriopis leucophaearia. The sequence continues at coordinate 8,955,737 of OX421284.1, read as the reverse complement.
ATGCTGTGTTTGGTTATCAGTGAAATCAGTAAATATACAATTATCAATACAAAAATCCGACTTCATAAAAATTTCAGAACTGAACCAAATTAGAATGGGACCACACAGGGAGCACCAGCTTTCAAATAAAAAAATAATCATCAAAATCGGTTGACGCGATCAAAAGTTCTGAGGTAAAAAAAACTGTCGAATTGAGAACCTCCTGCTTTTTGGAAGTCGGTTAAAATATCAGAAAACTGATTTTGTGATAAAACTCGAGTGTAGTAGCGCTTCTAATTCGCTTCAAGTACAATAATGAATTTGAGATAAAGTTAACTCGATAGATATTTGTTAATGATGCTAATTTAGCCTAATCTGAAATTAAATACGAGTATTATTTATATATTATATTGTTTCATTAAGTATAATAACCGGTCAAGTGCGAGTCGGACTCGTGCACGAAGGGTTCCGTACCATTATCAATAAAAACGCTAAATAAACCACGTATGTTGTATAGGAGAATTAAATATTAATTTAATTATTTATTTTTAAAGTGAATATATAATTAAATATTGTGTGAATATTTCAAGCGTCTACCTGTTGCCGTTATTCTTATTAAGCAAAAACGAGTCAAAAAAATCACGCTCAACATACAACAAAAATGATTTTTTTTGCCGTTTTTATAGATAATGGTATGGAACCCTTTGTGCGCGAGTCCGACTCGCACTTGGCCGGTTTCATTTTTTTGTTTATGTGTTTATAGTAATGAAACTAAGTGTTGCGTTCAACATGCCATGTTAGGTCTCTCCCAAAATCAAAGTGGCTTTTTTTTTGTAATAGATCTATTACTATTAATATATATATATATATAGATGCATACGCATCGACTAGACTAGAGAACCTCCTATTTTATTTGTCGGTTAAAAATTAATTATGTATAACACTACTTACTTCTAATGATATCTTAGTCATTAGAATATAAATTCAGGCTGAAATATCGTACAATGAAATTATGGTGTGATGTTAACCAAGACTATATTTTTCGTAAGTGTTTTTGGCCCGAGAAATAACACTTTTTTTCTCGTTTTCTTGTTCTCACCTAATTATACCTTGAAAGGTGATGAAATACCTACGTAATTTGCTCGGCCTCTTTATAACTAGTAATACATTTTACCATCAGATCAGGAAGCATAGTTGCAAAACAGCACAGATGAGCAAACAAAAAGCTAATCAACTTTCGTTCTCATCGCCATCACAATACTGATAGAAAAACCCTAGAATTAGGGGAACAATGCTCGTGGGACCCAGCGGGCGGAATAGATGATCTTATTCGAGCAACCACGTAATAGTGACGTGTAACGTAACGGTTGCGTAGGGCGCGTTCCGCGTTCCCATTTCGAATTTGACGTTTTACGTAGGTAATTTGAAGTTTTACCTTTTTTGACTCCACATGGCTTACGCATTTATCCAGTATTCTTGCCTCAGCAGTTGCGTCCTAATAGAGGCTTTCATCATTTCAACAATAGGACGTCTACTGCTGAACAAGGGCCTCCCCCAACGATCTGTAAAAGGGTCGGTTGAAAGCGTTTTAGCCTGCATCCAGCGTTTTCCTGCAGTCTTTGGGTCATCTATCCATCTTGCGGGTGGACGTCCTACGCTGCGTCTTCCAATTCGTGGTCTCCACTCAAGAACCTTTCTTCCCCTTCGGTCATCAGTTCTTCGAGCAATGTGGCCTGCCCATTACCACTTCAACTTGCAAATTTTAATAGCAATGTCGGTGACTCTGATCCTTTGGCGAATATTTACGATCCGGATTTTATCGAGCAAAGAAACTCCGAATATAATAGAGGCAATAGAATACGGCACCAGTATCCCCTCCCTGTGATAGGGGGCTGCTTAAACGGCCCTCAAGGCTCGGTATGGTCAAAGTTGGGCTCTGACCATTCACCCAAGCGAGCCCCGGGAGAGGACGAAAATGTTGTCGCGGGAGGAGCCGTAGCGCAGTGCTGAGGGCTCTGGTGCGTTCCTCTGGAGATCCCGGAGCTCTCTTGTCAAGCACTAAGGCTGGCATATCCCACAAAACCTGGCTACAGCCCAATCAAGCCGAGTAGTTCTGAAAGATTCCCCCTTGTAAAAAATGGCAGCGGTTAATTTCTGTGAGTACAGTATTGTTTTCAACTAATTTTATTGATTTTGCGTGTGTATAGGGTTCCTCACGATTTTCTTTTGCTTTAATCACTATAGATCTGTGGCTTTAACACTAGCTTTTGCGGTAACACACCTGCTTACCAAACTAAACTGACCTGTGATCCTTAATACGAATCTAGAACGAGTGTTGCATCAATCGCTGCATCGCCAACAATTAAGCTATCTTGTCTCATTTCAATTATGCAATCGTTGTATAATTCCTGCCGAGATTGTTGTGATATATAATATAATTTACATTTGGTGACTATAATCTCTTTTGTGTTGAGATTTCATTACGAACGAGACGAGTATACTATTCTTGCCTTTAAATAAAAATAAAAACACACTTAGACACACATTAAAAACCGACTTAGTGCCGAGTGACTAAAGTGCCTATAAAATTAGAAAGGTTGTCCTCAACTACCCTGGGATCCCATCATTAGATCCTGACTTGATGACAATGGGACCAAATTGGAAGGATACCTTACCGTTTTTTTTTAAGTCGGTCAATAGTTGGCGGAGAAATCAGTGAACATACATTAAAACAATAAAATAGCAGTGGTACATAGAACCGTTCTCCTTTTTTGAAGTCGGTTAAAAATAAATTCGGATGAGCAATGTTTTCTTCTAATATGAATATTTTGGTCAAATGTTCATTTTCGTTACCTTACCATTCATATTCCATATTCTTGGGAGCTAGTCGCCGTCTTGTATCTAAAGATCAGGACGTCATCTTGTATCTATGATGACGTCACTTATTATTTTTAATAATATTAGTCTGTATCGTGCCACTGCAGGGCAAAAGCCTCCCTTCCCTCCTTCCATTCATCTCTGTTTTGGGCAATTTGGGTCCAGTTTTTGAAGTAGGAGTCCAGTTCATCCCTCCATCTCCGTCTAGGCCGTCCGGGAGGTCGTTTGCCATTCTATGGAAGCCACTGTGTTGTGGTTTTGGCCAACGATCTTCCGACATTCGACTGATATGACCGGCCCAGTCCCACTTTAGGCAAGCGGCCTTCTGAGCTACGTCGGCAATCTGAGTCTTGGAGCGCAGTTCTGTGTTTCTTATCTTGTCTGTAAGTTTTACTCCTAAGATACTGCGCTCCATGGCTCGCTGGCATACTCCAAGAGCGAATTTCTGAAACTTTGTCAATAACCAAGTTTGAGCGCTATATGTGAGGGTGGAGAGAACATACATATCTTTAAGTTTTTGTTATAAGTAGAATGGTCACTTAAAGATTAAAATAAAAGATTAAAAATTTAATCAGATTTTTTTTACAATATTATTAGGTTTAAATATTATTATTGCAGCTATCAGATGTGTTTTTTCAGCGGCCGAACTTTAGAACGGAATACGACAACTTGGGTTTTATTAAGTACAAGATATACAATGTACAAGATTTTTTATACTTTAGATGATGCATTTTATTAAAGTTCCATACAAGTAGCCATCACAAACAGCTGCTGCCTCGATTAATGAATTTGTATTTTTGTTTTTGTAAGTGCGTGGTGAATGTTAGCATCAAGTCAAACCAACTGGACAGCCCCGTTAGGTCAGTTGGTAGTGTACCTGCTTGCGCTTGGGGGCGTGAGTTCGATTCCCACATAGGGCAAACATTCGTGTGATGAACATTTGTGTTTGTTCTATGTCTGGGTGTTAAGATCTATTTAAGTATGTATTTATATCAGTCTCTGGCAGCCATTTCACAAGCTTTGCTTAGTTTGGGGTCAGATGACCATGTGTGCAATAATGTCCCAGATATTTATGATTATTATATTTACGAGTATTAACTGTTGTTTTTTTGGTACAACATATTATTATGTTCTAAATTGTATTGATATGTGGGTAGAAAATAAATTAAATAAAACCTTTGTAAAAAAAATTTACCAGTTGATCTCTTTTCGATCCTAAAATAAATAATGAAAAAATCCATACTGGCAAACACAAATCGAAGCGTGAAACCTGCGCACGCGCGGCCGCTCGACCTCGCGCCACAGATAACGTATCAGTTGTAGATTTACAGCCAAGATAACGATACCCGAGGATTGTGTAACACGATCTGCGAGTGAGTGATTGTGAGGAGGAAGCCCGATGGTTTTGAAGGAAGTCGAGTGTGGAGGGTTTCGTAATTTGAAGTGTAGGTAAAAACAAGCTACTCTTGGTCCACTACGTCTTGCGTTTATTAAATTAATAATACATTGTTATCCTAGGGGTGAAAGTAACCCGTCTTTAACCCCTAGGTAAACACTGTGCTTTTCATTACGGATACAAGGAAACTAAAAATAAAAACATGAACTGATACTGGCAAATGCCCGAGAAGTGCGAGACCATAATCCACTGAGGAGAAAAAAATATATTGGAATATGGTTCAATACAAATGTGAAAATAGAACTAGTTTTTTTTAATAATTTGGGTGTGTGTCAGTTGTCAACTGTCACTGTCAGTTGAAAGTGATTCTACCTAGGGCTGAATTGTATTACTTTCAACCCGCTCCTCAGGCAACTTCAGACCTACTTTCCGAGTATGAGTAATGAAAATGTTATTATTCAGCTTTGTCAAACTAAGGTTAAACTAAGGTTAAGGATAAACTTTGGCTCCTTTATTGAAGGCAAGGCTCAATTGGCTGCCAAAAAGCTAGGTATCCTATCGAAGGTGCGTCGGTACTTCACGTCGGAACAGTTGCTTACACTGTACCAAGCACAAGTTCGGTAGTGCATGGAGTACTGCTCTCACCTTTGGGATGGATCAGCTAAATACCAGCTCGGGGCCTTGGAGTCAATTGAGAAGCGTGCTAAGAGGCTCATCAGCAACGGAGCCCTAGTTCAGACTAAGCTTCTTAGCCTTGAGCATCGGCGCAAAGTTGCTAGTCTATCGGTTTTTTATCGGATACATTTTGGAGAGTGTGCATCTGATCTGCATGATTTAATTCCCTCCTGCCCTTTTTTCTATCGGACTGCCAGAGCGGGCACGAAAAATCGACACCGCTTTATGGTTGACATTCCGAAAACCCGTACGAAGCGCTTTGATTCCACTTTTATTGTGCGAACTGCTAGTTTGTGGAATGCACTGCCTGAATGGGTGTTCCCCGATAGATACAATCTGGGTGTCTTCAAGTCACGAGTGAATCGGTTTCTTCTAGGCAAGCGTGATCCACCGTAGGCCGCATCGTCGCTTATCATCAGGCGAGTTGGCGGCCAAGCGCAAGCCTATTCTACAATAAAAAAAAAAAAAAAAAAGGTAAGCAAAGAGGTCGCCTGAAAAATCCAATTCGATGGGATGGGCAGCGTTTAGGAAATGACGTGACATCTTCTCGTCTAAAATACCACAGTGCCTTAAGACAAGGGTGTATAACCAGTTTGTGTTGGTACTGATGACATACTCGTATGGTACTGAGACGTGGAAAACTCTAAGTCAAACAGCGGCCAATGGAAAGAGCTATGCTCGGAGTTTCTTTGCGCGATAGAAACCGAAACGTGGATATTTATTTATTTGCATTTGACCGATATTCGCCGAAGAACCACAGTCAAGATTTGCAAGTTGAAGTGGCAATGGGCAGACCCCATCGTTTAAAGAACCGATATCTGATGTGGAAGAAAGGTTTTTCAATGGACATCACGCACCGGAAATTCTTTTAGTATGGAGTTCTAAAGGGAAAGGCCTATGTTTCAGCAGTGGACGTCTTCGGACTGGTAATGATGATGAACAAAATTATTGTAGCTTTCAGAGCAAATAAATGCTTGGACCGAGTATCAGGCTTGATGTCTTTAGTTGATCTCACCCTGCAAACGGCCTTTCAGACTTTTTTGTACGTGGACTATTAGTTAGTATATTGGTGTCGTTGATAACAGTTTTTGGTGAAAAAAGTGAGAACATGACCGATAATTTTAGTAAGGCACATCTTCCTAGATTGTCTGGACAATATGGACCTGTCAGCCTAATCGTTTTGTCTATGATAATTACTAGCGTTCAAGATTATCAATCAGGCAGGTCACCCGTCTCATTGTCCTACTAATAAACAACTGAAATAATATTAATGATCCTCAAATCCAATAAAAAACTGGTAGCGAGTACGTTCTGCAATAAATTAATTATAGAATTAATTAATCAACGGTTGATTTATTGCGAATTCGACCATGGCGTATTGAGACTTGGTACTGCCAATACTAGGCAGCTTATGCCTTGGAATTACCTGCATTGTGAACAAAACATAGTCTTTGTTACTCATGTTTTGTGAAATCATTTAATCCATAATTATCAATTTAAAAAACCGTCTTCATCAGAACTGAATCATCAAAATCGGACCGCTACAGACTCAGTAATCTCTAAGTTATATAAAATATGAAATCCTCAAAAAAATCCAGAGTTGACAAACAATACAAGCAAGATTGGCAACAACCATTCTCTACGCAACCTTAGATCCGTATCAATAGGTAAGTATAGGCAAAAACCAAGGATTTTCTTACAATTACATGCTTATATTCATATGTGGGAACGGCTGCGGTGGTAATTGTTTATTGTTGTGCTTTGTCGCAGAGTTAAAGCAACTTGGAATTTGGTGCTATGGTCTTTCAAATGCTCGGTCTCAGTTTAGGCTAATCTGGGGGTCAAAAGATTTCATTTTTGTGACCTGATTTATAAGAAGAGATTTATGCTTCGTGCATCCTTTATCTCGCTCTTGCATTTTAATATATCTCATCTTGTCTTGGGATTGCTTCACTTCAGATTATGTTTTGACAGTGCGCTTGACTTTATGCAGTACGGAGTGCCGCCAGGTTTGGTCTGATTGGCAGTGTTTTCTTTTGCCTTTGGGGTTTTAGCCCTAAGTCTGACTAGGGATCTGGTGTATTGACCTTTACAGTGAGTAGCCGATCCATTTACGGCGCTTTTTCTGCTTTAAAACCTATTTTGGTTATAGAAGTTTTCAGACACAGTCTGCACACTCTTTGCCACTCTTTGTACGATAGTGCTTCGGGACAGGTAATTTGATAATTTTTAAGTGGACGTTAGGAAAGACCTACAAAAGTGAACGGTGTGGGATTTCCATATTTAATTGATGCACGAAGTATGTAATTTAAAACTATAACTGGAAATACCTGGAAAATATAAAACTTTGTTCTGCAAACAGAACAGTTTTTTAGAATTGAATTACGAAAAATCTGTGCTGTTTCTCTTATGCGACAAACTATCATCAGAATTGCGGGTAGGAACTCGGAATGACCCTAAAAGATGACTCCGATTTGAATGATTTGTATCAAAGGTCGGAAGGTGTACTACCAGTTACCAGTCTTCGGTGTTGTAACTTGTGATTCTGTAATAGTTAGTGCCCATGGTAAAAGTTCTCACTTCAACCTTGTACTATTTATTTTGTACTTAGATATTACACTATAATAACAATCTTGTAATTTTGTAGTTCTCTTCTGTTTCGTTGGTTGACCAGGAGCCTTATGCCCAACTCTAAATGCGGGCCCGAATAGGTGCAGATTGCAAAATCACGCGACCGCAAAACGTATCTCGGCGTTTCGCGTGATTTTGCAAACTGCACCATTCGGGCCCGCGTCTTGAGTTGGGCGTAAGGCCACAGAACTCCATTCAGTTTTTTAATAATGTCTTAGCATCTGTCAGAGTGAATAAATGCTTGGACCGAGCTTAGTGGAACATCATCGTATGTTACTTCCGACTAAAAAAAGATTTTAAAATTTAAATACTAATTTAGCTCTCCGCATACACCTGACACTAAAAAAGCTTAAGCTATTTGTATTTTGTATTTCAATCCATACATTTTAAAGCCCTGTAATCAATTTGTCCTTAAGACATGTCGACCTTAAGGGCCCGTATAAGTCTTTGATGGCACTTGACTGGCAACATTGCTACCAGTATTGCCATGTTTGGGGCTACGCCGTTTTAAGACAAAGTTTATGATTGACAGTTATTTGTTGTGGATTCGAGGCGATAAATGTTTATAGGGCGGGTTTTCTGCCTTTGTTGCCTTTTTCTAGAAATGTTATTTAAATTGTGCTTATGCTTATTAGACTAAAGTAGAGAATTGAATTATTGGAACATAGTAAATTAAGCCTAGTAAAACACTGTTTTAAACTATCACGGTAGTTCACTACAGTTTTATGATGAACCCGTGAACATGGTGCATGTGACTGCGTCGAAATATCGGGAGCTCCTCCCACAACCTTACCACGGTAAATATCCCGTAAATAATCATATCATCATTTCAGCCATAGGACGTCTACTGCTGGACATAGGCCTCCCCCATCGATTTCCAAAAGGAACGGTTGGAAGCGGCCTGCATCCAGCGTTTTCCTGCGGTCTCTTTTAGGTCGTCTGTCCATCTTGTGGTTGGACGTCCTATGCTGCTCTTACCGGTCCGCGGTCTCCACTCGAGAACCTTTCGGCGCCATCGGCCATCTGTGCTATGTGCCCTGCCCACTGCCACTTCCACTTGCTAATCCGGTGGGCTATGTCGGTGACTTTAGTTCGTCTACGGATCTCCTCATTTCTGATTCGATCTCGTAGAGAAACCCCGAGCATAGCCCTCTCCATAGCTCGTTGTGCGACTTTGAGCTTGCTAATGAGGCCCATAGTGAGAGACCACGTTTCAGTTCCGTAGGTATGTCATCACTGGCAACATCAAACAAATAATCATATCAATAGCCCGATTATTTAGTCCAGTGGTGCCCAACCTTTTATTGACCAGGGAACAATTTCTTTTTTGTTAACAGGGATCACGAGGTACATGACAAAAAAACTGAAACAATCCGAAAATAAACTTAAATCAAAAACTCTGTAGTATCATGCATTAAAAATATGACTTCCAGTAGTTAGTAGGAGGCAAAAGAAAAAATCAATCCACCTACAAGGTGGACAGACGACCTAAAAGAGACCGCCAGAAAACGCTGGATGCAAGCCGCTTCCAACCGGCCCTTTTAAAGATTGGGCTTACGTCCAGCAGTTGACTTCCTATGGATGAAATGACGATAATGATAGTTTACATATTCTTGGTATATTGGCAGCCCCGTTAGCACAGTTGGTAGTGTACCTGCGTTCTGCGCTTGGGGGCGTGGGTTCAATTCCCACCTAGGACAAACATTTGTGTTTGTTCTATGTCTGGGTGTGTTAATATCTATTTAAGTATGTATTTAAAAATATATATGTATGTATATCAGTCTCTGGCAGCCATATTACAAGCTTTGCTTAGTTTGAGGTCAGATGACCATGTATACAATAATGTCCCAGTTTTTTTTTTTTTTTAATATTAATTTATCTTTCCTTATATTTTATTTGAAAACCAGGTATATCCGCGTCTATTTTTGATATATATTAGTGTGTAATCGAATTAGCAATGTCTATGCATGTTAAAGATTACGTAACTCGTGAAAAATACAGACGATTCCTTAACCCTATTTTATCTAACAAATAATTTTCCTTAAAATATCTCTCCAGTCATGTCTGGTCAGCGAGTTGCTTCAAGGGTAATCGACATGGTTTTGTGTCTCTGTCACTCAAGTCCATTCATCTCAATGGGAGTGACAAAGACATAAATAATGTCTATTGCCCGAAAATAACTCCGCAGGTCTCCCACGTAGTTAGTTCTGTTTTTTGACGACGTCCACGTCACACTTGTGAAGGTCGTCGATGGACAGAGGTATTTATCGTCCTGAGGTACAGACAGTAAACAAATGATAGATTTATTTCTGATCTGTTCTGAACTATCCCTAAAATCCCTATCTGAACTATTGTGAGGAAGGCTTCCTCGACAATCTTCCAGTCGTTCTTTTAAAAGGTGTGGATTTCGTTACGCCATATCTCACGCAATTTATTTTGCCAATATATATGATTTACTAAAGACGATTTATAGAACATCATCGTCGTCTTTATCAATCTATTATGTTCCGTCAACTGGGACACAGGCCTTCTCTCACTTAGACTTTATTATCTACGAGTAAGAAAGAAAGAAAAGACAGAAAAAAGTTTATTTATCACTAACTACGTTTTAAAAAATCATTATAAGACAAAGCTGATAAGATATAGTCACAAATCTACCCCAACTCAGCATAATGCCGACAGTTAACCAGCGCTGGTCTTCTGTTACATCCGTTTGGTTGGGGTTAGTAATGTAGTGTATAATTACAAGATAATATAGATAGATGGATCAACTCTATATTCTTCATACCAAAAACTACATAATACACAAGATAATATAGTCTGGGACATTATTGCACACAAGATAATTTAGTGTTAACTAATTAGATAATGTAGCATATACTAAGTATATAATATTGTTTATACTAACGAGATAAAACGACTGACTTTAAATATAGGTATTAGTAATGGTTTAAACTCTTTACAAACTAAACTCGATTTTTTTTAAGTTGTTTGCTGTCGGTACATAGAATCATTGATCTCAATATATTCGCCTGCATTTCCAAGTCATCGCATCCGCTTCATTTCATCGAATCCTTCTAATTCTGGCCTTTAATCCGGTGACAAATATTTCGGACAACCTAAGGCAGGACCTACGTGATTTTCCAAAAAGTTCTTTTCAATAATTTTAGATGTTTATTTGACGTCATGATCTAAACGTGAGGACGAGCGTCAAGCCAAGTTGATAAACTAAATGAACCGTTAACTTTTTTGGAATAAGTGTGTTAATGTTAATCCACAAGCTACTTCCGTTCTTCCAGTGTCGTCCGTCCATCCTTCACTGAGTTTTTCCATATGTCATCACTTCAACACTCACTGGTAATACCCTTGTTTTAGGTATTTAGGCATCACCGGTGCTATCATCCGCATAACAATGCATGTTGGTTTGCAACAGCTCTCTCCATTGCCCGTTGAGTGACTCTGAAGTTTTCTAAACTGCCAACAGTTAAGAACCACGTCTCAGTACCATATGTCATCACTGGCAACACACACTGGTCAAAGACCCTTGTCTTTAGGCACTGTGGTATCTTGGACGAGAAGGTGTCATTTAATTTCCCGAACGCTGCCCATCCGAGTTGTATTCTTCGGACAACCTCTTTGTATATTTTGGACCTACCTAACTGAACAATCTGGCAAAGAGAGGTGTAATGGTCAACAAATTCGAGAGGATCGTTACCAACAACTACCGGCACGGGTACAATATGGACATTGGACATGATTTTTGTCTTGTCCATGTTAATTATAAAACGATACTGAGGTCGCTGAGTATTAGTAGTGATAAAATCCGAAACGAGAGGATATTCACCGAAAAATACAGTCACCGACATAGCTGTTAAGATTGGCAAGTTAAAGGCGCAATGGGCAGGCCACATCGCTACAAGAACCCATAACCGATGGGGAAGAAATGTTCTTGAGTGGAGACCACGAACCGGAAGACGCAGCGTAGGTAGGCCTCCCACTAGATGGACCGACGACATCGTGAGAGTCGCGGGCATCCAGGTGCATCCAGGTGATGCAGACGGCAGACTGTCGTTCAGTCGTTCTACGGGGGAGACCTATGTTTAGCAGTGGATGTCTTCTGGCTGATTATGCAGGATCTCGAGATCACTAGTAATTATCGTCCTACATAACCCGGCTGCGCCCTGAACATAACGTATCCCGTGGCCTTACGGCTATACCTAACGCGGGCTCGAAACTGCGCAGTTCGGAAAATCACGCGAACGCACGTCGTCGAGATACGGTTTGCGGTCGCGCAACTTTACGCAATCACCCAAACTGAATCGCTTATAACAGGTAGGCGTAAGGCCCCAGGTGTCTTCTGTAGATTTTCTCTCATTAACAAAACAAAGTTATAAAAAGCTATCACAAGTTTTTATTGGCTAGAATCCGATTAGAAGCGACGAGAAGCCCAACGAAGATTTTTTTCTCTGCCAAACCTCAAGCTTTAATTAATCTTTAAATCAATCCTATCAGATAAACTACCTACTTTACTACTCATCTAAAGATAGAAGTACAGGAGAGTCTCACTAATCCGGCACTTCAGTACTTCGGCACGTCCAGTAGTCCGGCACTATGTATCCACGGGCCGTGCGCTCTCCGGTCGCGCCTTCCTCTTTCCTCAGCCGCTATTTACGTCCACACGCGCTCTTCACTTCCCAGATTACTAAGATAGTCACAAAAAACCTTGTAATATGTATATAAATACACACTAACAACATATTATGTAATGTTTTACTAACCGACCGAAAAGGAGGTTTTAATTGAATGGATATACTTTCAGATTGGTCCTATAAAATTTCATCAAAATCGATTAAATAGTTTAGCTTTTAAATCAAAATAACAGTGTGTTCATCCAAGTAACAGAATTTTGCCAATTTAACACGCTTTTATTAGCTTGGTATGTATCTATGTAACGGAATCGTTGAACGCGATTTTCACCTCTTTAAAAACGTCGTATTGATTTGTAACTTTGCATACTTATCAAGGACCGACGACAATGCAATAAAGTGTGATATTTAGTGTTTTTAAACTGCGAGAATTATTATACTAATTTTGAGAAGTGGGTTTTTAAGTTGATAATTATTGTAATTACCTTGAGTTTCCCCACATAATTAAGTAAACCGAATATTCCAATAATCCGGCACCGCCTAATGTTTAATAGTACCGGATTAGTAAAACTACTGTACTTACATCATGTACAGAATACATAAGTAGAAGTACAAAAAATTTACGACGTAAAAAACTAATAAGCAATCCAATGTCAACTACAATACGAATATCTGAGTCATCGCCTTTTGCTCTTATTTTTTGTGCAATGATGTGGTAAGGAGTTTTTATTAACACATTATTTTAAGGGGTTCTTTTTGTGTTGTGTTTTGATTCGATACTTGGTTCGATAATATGCATGATGGGCATGATGGCAGTTACAAAGAATCACTTAAAATATTTAAACATGTAGGGCCTTACTTAAAAACGTGACTCAAGTTTATCTATGTTTTAAAATGCTCTCTCAATTTCTCGCTGCCGGCAATCGTCACACGCGAAATAGACGGAGCATATTCAAGCGTATGTCAACTTGAGTAACGTTTTTAAGGTCCTTGATACAATACATTTTATTTATGTTACACGGGAATTACTCACGTAAGATTAGGCCGGTTACTCCGACTATAGTTTCAACCGCATACGGCGGTCTTTATCAAATCTAGATACAATACCTATATAGTAACAATGTCTAAGTGAAAAAAAGGGCCTTACCCCTAGCTCGAAAAGTTGACCCGCATAGGTGTTATTTGTCTAAACGGTACCATCAACTACGATAAGCGGTAGTTATTTGATAGCCGCCAAGCTTTGCTATTTTCACGCACACACGCATAGTAAAACGGATTTTCGTTCATGCAAGTTAGACGCTTTTAAACGATGCAGCTTAAATGAGTTGGTTAATTTTAGGTACCTATGAGGTACCTACTAAAAGTTGGCTCGCAAAAGTGAAGCTAGGGGTAAGGCCCCAGACAAAAAATGTCCGAGCGTCGTTGTACACTAGACATCAATTATATAGTTCACAATGGTACATTTACTTAAAAAAAGACGTTATGTTGCTTACATAGTGTTCAACGTCGCTTATCCGCTAGGGCATCGTAGCACTGGCTGTAGAGCGAAGAAAGAAGAACGAAAGAAAATCAATTTTGTAAACAATAAATAAATAAAAAACACCTTATATCTAAAAAATACAAATTATTGTCGAATGGGTCCATCTCGGCATTAATTCTGAAAGTCCAAGACTAACAGCGCCGGTTTTCAGATGGACCCTTGAATTTACAGTCAATAAAAAATAGCCATAATATACAATTTAAAAAAATAGGACATGAAAATAAAAAAAATAAAAATATGGTAGGACACAAAATATTTATACTTAATTTACACACAAAAATAGGTTTAAAAAACGTTTATTGTATCTGCCTTTAGTTTTTACTTTCTGGCTTTATTATTATTTCTTAGGTAATCCGCCGTAACATTACATATTCTGTAAAAATATTCCGTGCAAACGCGAAACACTGCGAGTAGGAGTACATCTCTGGTTCCCGCCGCCGCCCTGGTTATTAACGCATTAGTCGTATTTAAACCATTATCTAATCATCGTAATCAAGTGATATCATAATTATACGATCTTACATAACGGGTGGTCATCCTGCCCAGGTGTAATGCAACGTCGTATGCTCTATACAGGGTTACAAACTGCGGTAAAATCAATGATGTACAGGTAGATACGTTTTACTGAGGTCTGCGTGGCGATACAAACACAAGTTAAATGGCTTGAGTGAACTCAGTCTGTCCTGTGTCTGGCAACGACGCAAACGTACGATGCGCGATTTTGGAGAATGAAAAATAATCAAAAATGCCATGATGCGTATTTAGATATACTTACGAGTATACTGGGACGGCTGTAAAAAGCTGTAATGTTCTATGGATCCTATATTTTTTTAAAGTATTTTTGTGTTTGCTCTAGTGTAAAAACGGTAATACGTACAAGCGTCAAACTTGGCATGATTATAGTACACACTTTATAGTAATCAACCAACAGTAAATACTGACCAAGTGCGGGTCGGTGATAAATTTCTGTTCACCGAAGTGAATCAACGTCGGGCGCGGTCGGTACTTGGATGGGTGACCGCCTGGACGGGATGTTTTCTTTTTGCACTACTTTTTGGGGTTCCGTACCCAAAGGGTAAAACGGGACCCTATTACTAAGGCTCCGTTGTCCGTCTGTCCGTCTGTCACCAGGCTGTATTTCATGAACCGTGATAGTTAGACAGTTGAAATTTTCACAGATTATGTATTTCTGTTGCCGCTATAACAACAAATACAAAAAATAGAATAAAATAAATATTTAAGGGGGCTCCCATACAACAAACGTGATTTTTTTTGCTCGTTTTCGCTCGATATTGATAATGGCAAGAGGTAGACGCTTGAAATATTCACAGAATATTTAGTTATATATTTACTTTAAAAACAAAATTTATATTGAAGGGGGGCTCCCGTTCAAAAAAAAATTGCCATTTTTATAGACAATGGTACGGAACCCTTCATGCGCGAGTCCGACTCGCACTTGGCCGGTTTTATTGTACTTTAGTAATCAACAATTTATGTGATGGTACGGAATCCACAGAGTGCGAGCCCAAATCTCACTTTGCCGGTTTTGTACTACCTACATTCAAAATAACATTGTAGAATAAGGTGGGGTCCCCTAATGAATTCTAAAGATATGTAGGTTGGTCTAACGTTCCTCACAAATGCATATTTGTAATATAGACAATTGAACACGTGATATTGTTCAATTGAAAGTTGAGCTTCATTGAACAAGCCCAAATCTATCTATATCTATCTATCTATATACATATAACTAGTGTTTTGCGTGGCTGCGCGGGCCGCAAGCGGCCCGCGGGGATTTCCTATAGTCGGGTTGGGGCGGTTCTCTTAGTTCGACTTTTAAAAACTTTAAAAAAACTGAAGGATCAGGTTGAAAATGGCTAAGAAAGTGAAATACATTAGAAAATGGGTTGATGATGATGATGATGTTTGATTTCCATGACCGAAACTGAACACGGAAGTGGACAGGGGTACAAATCTCCTCATGGCGGTCAAAACGCTGAAGAAAATCCATATTCAGTCGTTGAAACAATACAAGAGCTGATATCCAGTTTGTTTCGACCGTAGAGGGAGGGAGCAGCTCGGCCTTCGGCCTCGCGTTGAGTTTGGGTTGAAGATCGGCCTGTCGCGAGCTCGCAAGTACCGTGGCTCGGCCTGACGGCCTCACCACGGTACTTGCTCGGGGTCGTGGTTCGGCCTGGCGGCCTCACCACGCCCCTGGCTCGGCCTTCGGCCTCGCCCAAAGTTAGGCCTCCGAGTCTCAAGGTCGGCCTGCGGCCTCCCTTGAGACATTTGCTCGGCCTGCGGCCTCGCTTGAGACTCTCGCGACCTCTCAAGTACCGTGGCTCGGCCTATCGGCCTCACCACGGTACTTGCTCGGGTCGTGGTTCGGCCTGGCGGCCTCACCACGCCTCTTGCTCGGCCTCCGGCCTCGCGCAAAACACTCGAGCTCGGCCTGCGGCCTCGCTCGAGTGATTTGCGACCTCGCGAGTGCCGTGGTTCGGCCTGGCGGCCTCACCACGGCACTCGCTCGGTCCGTCTGAAAATCACTTGTATGGCGACCATGGTCAAAAATTAAAAAAAAAAAAAAAACTTCAAAAATGAAATCAGAGGCCTCAAAAACCCCCGTATGCAAAAAATCAGACCTCTCGGACCATTTTGAAATTTTTGAAAAAAAAAAGTTTAAAATTAAAAAAAAAAAAACATTTTTCCAAAAAGATCTCCCGATTCCCTATGACATTTGGTCAAACACCCCCCATTAAAGTCTTACCGTTTCCGAGTTATGACAGGTTCAAAATTGTATGGCGGCCATGTTTTTTTGTATGGGAGGCCTCTTTTTTTTCATGTCTTCAAAAAGGTCCGAGGTTTTGAGGAACTTTTTGTTAAACCGCTTTCGAAAAAATGTTTACCGTTTCCGAGATCCCTGGGGGGTCTACCATCAGGTCATGGTCTTTTGAAGATCACGTATTTTTCCCTTTGCCTCTGAACATCCCCCTACAAGACCTCATACTCACATTTTCTCCCCGACCCCCCCAAGTCTCAAAACAACTATGTCAGTGAGTCAGTGAGTCAGTGGTAATTAAGCTTTATATAGTATAACTAGTGTTTTGCGTGGCTGCGCGGGCCGCAAGCGGCCCGCGGGGATTTCCTATAGTCGGGTTGGGGCGGTTCTCTTAGTTCGACTTTTAAAAACTTAAAAAAAACAGAAGGATCAGGTTGAAAATGGCTAAGAAAAGGTTATACATGAGAAAATGGGTTGATGATGATGATGATGTTTGATTTCCATGACCGAAACTGAACACGGAAGTGGGCAGGGGTACAAATCTCCTCATGGCGGTCAAAACGCTGAAGAAAATCCATATTCAGTCGTTGAAACAATACAAGAGCTGATATCCAATTTGTTTCGACCGTAGAGGGAGGGAGCAGCTCGGCCTTCGGCCTCGCGTTGAGTTTGGGTTGAAGCTCGGCCTGTTGCGAGCTCGCAAGTACCGTGGCTCGGCCTGACGGCCTCACCACGGTACTTGCTCGGGGTCGTGGTTCGGCCTGGCGGCCTCACCACGCCCCTGGCTCGGCCTTCGGCCTCGCCCAAAGTTAGGCCTCCGAGTCTCAAGGTCGGCCTGCGGCCTCCCTTGAGACATTTGCTCGGCCTGCGGCCTCGCTTGAGACTCTCGCGACCTCGCAAGTACCGTGGCTCGGCCTGACGGCCTCACCACGGTACTTGCTCGGTGCGTGGTTCGGCCTGGCGGCCTCACCACGCCTCTTGCTTGGCCTCCGGCCACGCGCAAAACACTCGAGCTCGGCCTGCGGCCTCGCTCGAGTGATTTGCGACCTCGCGAGTGCCGTGGTTCGGCCTGGCGGCCTCACCACGGCCCTCGCTCGGTCCGTCTGAAAATCACTTGTATGGCGACCATGGTCAAAAATTAAAAAAAAAAAAAAAAAACTTCAAAAATGAAATCAGAGGCCCCAAAAACCCCCGTATGCAAAAAATCAGACCTCTCGGACCATTTTGAAATTTTTGAAAAAAAAAAGTTTAAAATTAAAAAAAAAAAAACATTTTTCCAAAAAGATCTCCCGATTCCCTATGACATTTGGTCAAACACCCCCCATGAAAGTCAAACCGTTTCCGAGTTATGACAGGTTCAAAATTGTATGGCGGCCATGTTTTTTTGTATGGGAGGCCTCTTTTTTTTCATGTCTCCAAAAAGGTCCGAGGTTTTGAGGAACTTTTTGTTAAACCGCTTTAGAAAAAATGTTTACCGTTTCCGAGATCCCTGGGGGTCTACTACCAGGAGCTGGTCTTCTGGAGATCACGTATTTTTCCCTTTGCCTCTGAACATCCCCCTACAAGACCTCATACTCACATTTTCTCCCCAATGCCCCCAAGTCTCCAAACAACCATCTAAATGAGTCAGTGAGTCAGTCAGTGAATGGTAATTAAGCTTTATATAATATAACTAGTGTTTTGCGTGGCTGCGCGGGCCGCGAGCGGCCCGCGGGGATTTCCTATAGTCGGGTGGGGGCAAATCATTTAGATCGACTTGTAAAACTTTAAAAAAACTGAAGGATCAGGTTGAAAATGGCTAAGAAAAGGTTATACATGAGAAAATGGGTTGATGATGATGATGATGTTTGATTTCCATGACCGAAACTGAACATGGAAGAGAGCTGGGTACAAATCTCCTCATGGGAGTGTAAACGCGGCAGAAATATCATATTCAGTCGTGGCAATAATATAAGAACAGAAATCCAGTTTGTTTCGACCGTAGAGGGAGGGAGCAGCTCGGCCTCCGGCCTCGCGCTGAGTTCGTGTTGAAACTCGGCCTCTCGCGAGCTCGCAAGTACCGTGGCTCGGCCTGACGGCCTCACCACGGTACTTGCTCGGGGTCGTGGTTCGGCCTGGCGGCCTCACCACGCCCCTGGCTCGGCCTTCGGCCTCGCCCAAAGTTAGGCCTCCGAGTCTCAAGGTCGGCCTGCGGCCTCCCTTGAGACATTTGCTCGGCCTGCGGCCTCGCTTGAGACTCTCGCGACCTCTCAAGTACCGTGGCTCGGCCTATCGGCCTCACCACGGTACTTGCTCGGGTCGTGGTTCGGCCTGGCGGCCTCACCACGCCTCTTGCTCGGCCTCCGGCCTCGCCAGGAACACTCGCGCTCGGCCTGCGGCCTCGCTCGAGTGATTTGCGACCTCGCGAGGGCCGTGGTTCGGCCTGGCGGCCTCACCACGGCACTCGCTCGGTCCGTCTGAAAATCACTTGTATGGCGACCATGGTCAAAAATTAAAAAAAAAAAAAAAAAAATTCAAAAATGAAATCAGAGGCCCCAAAAACCCCCGTATGCAAAAAATCAGACCTCTCAGACCATTTTGAAATTTTTGAAAAAAAAAAAGTTGAAAATTAAAAAAAAAAAACATTTTTCCAAAAAGATCTCCCGATTCCCTATGACATTTGGTCAAACACCCCCCATGAAAGTCGAACCGTTTTCGAGTTATGACAGGTTCAAAATTGTATGGCGGCCATGTTTTTTTGTATGGGAGGCCTCTTTTTTTTCATGTCACCAAAAAGGTCCGAGGTTTTGGTGCATTATTAGTTAAAGCGGTTCCCCCCTACCTCCTACCGTTTCCGAGATCCCTGGGGGGTCTACTACCAGGAGCTGGTCTTTTGAAGATCACGTATTTTTCCCTTTGCCTCTGAACATCCCCCTACAAGACCTCATACTCACATTTTCTCCCCAATGCCCCCAAGTCTCCAAACAACCATCTAAATGAGTCAGTGAGTCAGTCAGTGAATGGTAATTAAGCTTTATATAGTATAACTAGTGTTTTGCGTGGCTGCGCGGGCCGCAAGCGGCCCGCGGGGATTTCCTATAGTCGGGTGGGGGCAAGTCTTTTAGTTGCGACTTTAAAAACTTAAAAAAAACTGAAGGATCAGGTTGAAAATGGCTAAGAAAAGGTTATACATGAGAAAATGGGTTGATGATGATGATGATGTTTGATTTCCATGACCGGAAATTAACATGGAGGTGGTCCAGGGTACAAATCTCCTCATGGCAGTGAAAATGCGTAAGAAATATCATATTCAGTCGTGGAAATAATATAAGAACAGAAATCCAGTTCGTTTCGACCGTAGAGGGAGGGAGCAGCTCGGCCTCCGGCCTCGCGCTGAGTTCGTGTTAAAACTCGGCCTCTCGCGAGCTCGCAAGTACCGTGGCTCGGCCTGACGGCCTCACCACGGTACTTGCTCGGGGTCGTGGTTCGGCCTGGCGGCCTCACCACGCCCCTGGCTCGGCCTTCGGCCTCGCCCAAAGTTAGGCCTCCGAGTCTCAAGGTCGGCCTGCGGCCTCCCTTGAGACATTTGCTCGGCCTGCGGCCACGCTTGAGACTCTCGCGACCTCGCAAGTACCGTGGCTCGGCCTGCCGGCCTCACCACGGTACTTGCTCGGGTCGTGGTTCGGCCTGGCGGCCTCACCACGCCTCTTGCTCGGCCTCCGGCCTCGCCAGGAACACTCGCGCTCGGCCTGCGGCCTCGCTCGAGTGATTTGCGACCTCGCGAGCGCCGTGGTTCGGCCTGGCGGCCTCACCACGGCACTCGCTCGGTCCTCCTGAAAATCACTTGTATGGCGACCATGGTCAAAAATTAAAAAAAAAAAAAAAAAACTTCAAAAATGAAATCAGAGGCCCCAAAAACCCCCGTATGCAAAAAATCAGACCTCTCAGTCCATTTTGAAATTTTTGAAAAAAAAAAGTTGAAAATTAAAAAAAAAAAAACATTTTTCCAAAAAGATCTCCCGATTCCCTATGACATTTGGTCAAACACCCCCCATGAAAGTCGAACCGTTTTCGAGTTATGACAGGTTCAAAATTGTATGGCGGCCATGTTTTTTTGTATGGGAGGCCTCTTTTTTTTCATGTCACCAAAAAGGTCCGAGGTTTTGGTGCATTATTAGTTAAAGCGGTTCCCCCCTACCTCTTACCGTTTCCGAGATCCCTGGGGGGTCTACCATCAGGTCATGGTCTTTTGAAGATCACGTATTTTTCCCTTTGCCTCTGAACATCCCCCTACAAGACCTCATACTCACATTTTCTCCCCAACCTCCCCAGTTCTCCAAACAACTATGTCAGTGAGTCAGTCAGTGAGTCAGTGGTAATTAAGCTTTATATAGTATATAATAACTAGTGTTTTGCGTGGCTGCGCGGGCCGCAAGCGGCCCGCGGGGATTTCCTATAGTCGGGTGGGGGCAAGTCTCGTGTTTCGACTTTAAAAACTTTAAAAAAACTGAAGTATCAGGTTGAAAATGGCTAAGAAAAGGTTATACATGAGAAAATGGGTTGATGATGATGATGATGTTTGATTTCCATGACCGGAAATTAACATGGAGGTGGTCCTGGGTACAAATCTCCTCATGGCAGTGAAAATGCGAAATAAATTTCATATTCAGTCGTGGAAATAATATAAGAACAGAAATCCAGTTTGTTTCGACCGTAGAGGGAGGGAGCAGCTCGGCCTCCGGCCTCGCGCTGAGTTCGTGTTGAAACTCGGCCTCTCGCGAGCTCGCAAGTACCGTGGCTCGGCCTGACGGCCTCACCACGGTACTTGCTCGGGGTCGTGTTTCGGCCTGGCGGCCTCACCACGCCCCTGGCTCGGCCTTCGGCCTCGCCCAAAGTTAGGCCTCCGAGTCTCAAGGTCGGCCTGCGGCCTCCCTTGAGACATTTGCTCGGCCTGCGGCCTCGCTTGAGACTCTCGCGACCTCTCAAGTACCGTGGCTCGGCCTATCGGCCTCACCACAGTACTTGCTCGGGTCGTGGTTCGGCCTGGCGGCCTCACCACGCCTCTTGCTCGGCCTCCGGCCTCGCCAGGAACACTCGCGCTCGGCCTGCGGCCTCGCTCGAGTGATTTGCGACCTCGCGAGCGCCGTGGTTCGGCCTGGCGGCCTCACCACGGCACTCGCTCGGTCCGTCTGAAAATCACTTGTATGGCGACCATGGTCAAAAATTAAAAAAAAAAAAAAAAACTTCAAAAATGAAATCAGAGGCCCCAAAAACCCCCGTATGCAAAAAATCAGACCTCTCGGACCATTTTGAAATTTTTGAAAAAAAAAAGTTGAAAATTAAAAAAAAAAAAACATTTTTCCAAAAAGATCTCCCGATTCCCTATGACATTTGGTCAAACACCCCCCTTAAAAGTCTAACCGTTTCCGAGTTATGACAGGTTCAAAATTGTATGGCGGCCATGTTTTTTTGTATGGGAGGCCTCTTTTTTTTCATGTCTCCAAAAAGGTCCGAGGTTTTGAGGAACTTTTTGTTAAACCGCTTTACTAAAAATGTTTACCGTTTCTGAGATCCCTGGGGGGTCTACTACCAGGAGCTGGTCTTCTGAAGATTCCGTATTTTTCCCTTTGCCTCTGAACATCCCCCTACAAGACCACGTACTCACATTTTCTCCCCAACCCCCCCAAGTCTCAAAACAACTATCTAAATGAGTGAGTCAGTCAGTGGTAATTAAGCTTTATATAGTATAACTAGTGTTTTGCGTGGCTGCGCGGGCCGCAAGCGGCCCGCGGGGATTTCCTATAGTCGGGTGGGGGCAAGTCTCGTGTTTCGACTTGAAAAAACTTAAAAAAAACTGAAGGATCAGGTTGAAAATGGCTAAGAAAAGGTTATACATGAGAAAATGGGTTGATGATGATGATGATGTTTGATTTCCATGACCGAAACTGAACACGGAAGTGGGCAAGGGTACAAATCTCCTCATGGCGGTCAAAACGCTGAAGAAAATCCATATTCAGTCGTTGAAACAATACAAGAGCTGATATCCAGTTTGTTTCGACCGTAGGGGGAGGGAGCAGCTCGTGTTTTGCGTGGCTGCGCGGGCCGCAAGCGGCCCGCGGGGATTTCCTATAGTCGGGTTGGGGCGGTTCTCTTAGTTCGACTTTTAAAAACTTTAAAAAAACAGAAGGATCAGGTTGAAAATGGCTAAGAAAAGGTTATACATGAGAAAATGGGTTGATGATGATGATGATGTTTGATTTCCATGACCGAAACTGAACACGGAAGTGGGCAAGGGTACAAATCTCCTCATGGCGGTCAAAACGCTGAAGAAAATCCATATTCAGTCGTTGAAACAATACAAGAGCTGATATCCAGTTTGTTTCGACCGTAGAGGGAGGGAGCAGCTCGGCCTTCGGCCTCGCGTTGAGTTTGGGTTGAAGCTCGGCCTGTCGCGAGCTCGCAAGTACCGTGGCTCGGCCTGACGGCCTCACCACGGTACTTGCTCGGGGTCGTGGTTCGGCCTGGCGGCCTCACCACGCCCCTGGCTCGGCCTTCGGCCTCGCCCAAAGTTAGGCCTCCGAGTCTCAAGGTCGGCCTGCGGCCTCCCTTGAGACATTTGCTCGGCCTGCGGCCTCGCTTGAGACTCTCGCGACCTCTCAAGTACCGTGGCTCGGCCTATCGGCCTCACCACGGTACTTGCTCGGGTCGTGGTTCGGCCTGGCGGCCTCACCACGCCTCTTGCTCGGCCTCCGGCCTCGCCAGAAACACTCGCGCTCGGCCTGCGGCCTCGCTCGAGTGATTTGCGACCTCGCGATTGCCGTGGTTCGGCCTTGCGGCCTCACCACGGCACTCGCTCGGTCCGTCTGAAAATCACTTGTATGGCGACCATGGTCAAAAATTAAAAAAAAAAAAAAAAACTTCAAAAATGAAATCAGAGGCCACAAAAAACCCCGTATGCAAAAAATCAGACCTCTCGGACCATTTTGAAATTTTTGAAAAAAAAAAGTTGAAAATTAAAAAAAAAAAAACATTTTTCCAAAAAGATCTCCCGATTCCCTATGACATTTGGTCAAACACCCCCCATTAAAGTCTTACCGTTTTCGAGTTATAACGGGTTCAAAATTGTATGGCGGCCATGTTTTTTTGTATGGGAGGCCTCTTTTTTTTCATGTCTCCAAAAAGGTCCGAGGTTTTAGTGCATTTTTAGTTAAAGCGGTTCCCCCCTACCTCTTACCGTTTCCGAGATCCCTGGGGGGTCTACTACCAGGAGCTGGTCTTCTGAAGATCACGTATTTTTCCCTTTGCCTCTGAACATCCCCCTACAAGACCTCATACTCACATTTTCTCCCCGACCCCCCCAAGTCTCAAAACAACTATGTCAGTCAGTGAGTGAGTCAGTCAGTGAGTGAGTGAGTCAGTGGTAATTGAGCTTTATATAGTATAACTAGTGTTTTGCGTGGCTGCGCGGGCCGCAAGCGGCCCGCGGGGATTTCCTATAGTCGGGTTGGGGCGGTTCTCTTAGTTCGACTTTTAAAAACTTAAAAAAAACTGAAGGATCAGGTTGAAAATGGCTAAGAAAAGGTTATACATGAGAAAATGGGTTGATGATGATGATGATGTTTGATTTCCATGACCGAAACTGAACACGGAAGTGGGCAGGGGTACAAATCTCCACATAGCGGTCAAAACGCTAAAAAAATTTCATATTCAGTCGTGGAAATAATATATGAACAGAAATCCAGTATGTTTCGACCGTAGGGGGAGGGAGCAGCTCGTGTTTTGCGTGGCTGCGCGGGCCGCAAGCGGCCCGCGGGGATTTCCTATAGTCGGGTTGGGGCGGTTCTCTTAGTTCGACTTTTAAAAACTTTAAAAAAACTGAAGGATCAGGTTGAAAATGGCTAAGAAAGTGAAATACATTAGAAAATGGGTTGATGATGATGATGATGTTTGATTTCCATGACCGAAACTGAACACGGAAGTGGACAGGGGTACAAATCTCCTCATGGCGGTCAAAACGCTGAAGAAAATCCATATTCAGTCGTTGAAACAATACAAGAGCTGATATCCAGTTTGTTTCGACCGTAGAGGGAGGGAGCAGCTCGGCCTTCGGCCTCGCGTTGAGTTTGGGTTGAAGATCGGCCTGTCGCGAGCTCGCAAGTACCGTGGCTCGGCCTGACGGCCTCACCACGGTACTTGCTCGGGGTCGTGGTTCGGCCTGGCGGCCTCACCACGCCCCTGGCTCGGCCTTCGGCCTCGCCCAAAGTTAGGCCTCCGAGTCTCAAGGTCGGCCTGCGGCCTCCCTTGAGACATTTGCTCGGCCTGCGGCCTCGCTTGAGACTCTCGCGACCTCTCAAGTACCGTGGCTCGGCCTATCGGCCTCACCACGGTACTTGCTCGGGTCGTGGTTCGGCCTGGCGGCCTCACCACGCCTCTTGCTCGGCCTCCGGCCTCGCGCAAAACACTCGAGCTCGGCCTGCGGCCTCGCTCGAGTGATTTGCGACCTCGCGAGTGCCGTGGTTCGGCCTGGCGGCCTCACCACGGCACTCGCTCGGTCCGTCTGAAAATCACTTGTATGGCGACCATGGTCAAAAATTAAAAAAAAAAAAAAAACTTCAAAAATGAAATCAGAGGCCTCAAAAACCCCCGTATGCAAAAAATCAGACCTCTCGGACCATTTTGAAATTTTTGAAAAAAAAAAGTTTAAAATTAAAAAAAAAAAAACATTTTTCCAAAAAGATCTCCCGATTCCCTATGACATTTGGTCAAACACCCCCCATTAAAGTCTTACCGTTTCCGAGTTATGACAGGTTCAAAATTGTATGGCGGCCATGTTTTTTTGTATGGGAGGCCTCTTTTTTTTCATGTCTTCAAAAAGGTCCGAGGTTTTGAGGAACTTTTTGTTAAACCGCTTTAGAAAAAATGTTTACCGTTTCCGAGATCCCTGGGGGGTCTACCATCAGGTCATGGTCTTTTGAAGATCACGTATTTTTCCCTTTGCCTCTGAACATCCCCCTACAAGACCTCATACTCACATTTTCTCCCCGACCCCCCCAAGTCTCAAAACAACTATGTCAGTGAGTCAGTGAGTCAGTGGTAATTAAGCTTTATATAGTATAACTAGTGTTTTGCGTGGCTGCGCGGGCCGCAAGCGGCCCGCGGGGATTTCCTATAGTCGGGTGGGGGCAAGTCTTTTAGTTGCGACTTTAAAAACTTTAAAAAAACTGAAGGATCAGGTTGAAAATGGCTAAGAAACCGAAATACATTAGAAAATAGGTTGATGATGATGATGATGATGATGTTTGATTTCCATGACCGAAACTGAACATGGAGGTGGTCCTGGGTACAAATCTCCTCATGGCGGTCAAAACGCTGAAGAAATTTCATATTCAGTCGTGGAAACAATACAAAGGCTGATATCCAGTTTGTTTCGACCGTAGGGGGAGGGAGCAGCTCGTGTTTTGCGTGGCTGCGCGGGCCGCAAGCGGCCCGCGGGGATTTCCTATAATCGGGTGGGGGCAAGTCTCGTGTTTCGACTTGAAAAAACTTAAAAAAAACTGAAGGATCAGGTTGAAAATGGCTAAGAAACCGAAATACATGAGAAAATGGGTTGATGATGATGTTTGATTTCCATGACCGAAACGGAACATGGAGGAGGTCCTGGGTACAAATCTCCTCATGGCGGTCAAAACGCTGAAGAAATTTCATATTCAGTCGTGGAAACAATACAAAGGCTGATATCCAGTTTATTTCGACCGTAGGGGGAGGGAGCAGCTCGTGTTTTGCGTGGCTGCGCGGGCCGCAAGCGGCCCGCGGGGATTTCCTATAGTCGGGTGGGGGCAAGTCTTTATATTCGACTTTTAAAAACTTAAAAAAAACTGAAGGATCAGGTTGAAAATGGCTAAGAAAAGGTTATACATGAGAAAATGGGTTGATGATGATGATGATGTTTGATTTCCATGACCGAAACTGAACATGGAGGTGGTCCAGGGTACAAATCTCCTCATGGCGGTCAAAACGCTGAAGTAATTTCATATTCAGTCGTGGAAATAATATATGAACAGAAATCCAGTATGTTTCGACCGTAGAGGGAGGGAGCAGCTCGGCCTTCGGCCTCGCGCTGAGTTTGGGTTGAAGCTCGGCCTCTCGCGAGCTCGCAAGTACCGTGGCTCGGCCTGACGGCCTCACCACGGTACTTGCTCGGGGTCGTGGTTCGGCCTGGCGGCCTCACCACGCCCCTGGCTCGGCCTTCGGCCTCGCCCAAAGTTAGGCCTCCGAGTCTCAAGGTCGGCCTGCGGCCTCCCTTGAGACATTTGCTCGGCCTGCGGCCTCGCTTGAGACTCTCGCGACCTCTCAAGTACCGTGGCTCGGCCTATCGGCCTCACCACGGTACTTGCTCGGGTCGTGGTTCGGCCTGGCGGCCTCACCACGCCTCTTGCTCGGCCTCCGGCCTCGCGCAAAATACTCGCGCTCGGCCTGCGGCCTCGCTCGAGTGATTTGCGACCTCGCGAGTGCCGTGGTTCGGCCTGGCGGCCTCACCACGGCACTCGCTCGGTCCGTCTGAAAATCACTTGTATGGCGACCATGGTCAAAAATTAAAAAAAAAAAAAAAAAACTTCAAAAATGAAATCAGAGGCCCCAAAAACCCCCGTATGCAAAAAATCAGACCTCTCGGACCATTTTGAAATTTTTGAAAAAAAAAAGTTGAAAATTAAAAAAAAAAAAACATTTTTCCAAAAAGATCTCCCGATTCCCTATGACATTTGGTCAAACACCCCCCATTAAAGTCTTACCGTTTTAGAGTTATAACGGGTTCAAAATTGTATGGCGGCCATGTTTTTTTGTATGGGAGGCCTCTTTTTTTTCATGTCTCCAAAAAGGTCCGAGGTTTTAAGGAACTTTTTGTTAAACCGCTTTAGAAAAAATGTTTACCGTTTCCGAGATCCCTGGGGGGTCTACCATCAGGTCATGGTCTTTTGAAGATCACGTATTTTTCCCTTTGCCTCTGAACATCCCCCTACAAGACCTCATACTCACATTTTCTCCCCGACCCCCCCAGTTCTCCAAACAACTATGTCAGTCAGTGAGTGAGTGAGTCAGTGGTAATTAAGCTTTATATAGTATAACTAGTGTTTTGCGTGGCTGCGCGGGCCGCGAGCGGCCCGCGGGGATTTCCTATAGTCGGGTGGGGGCAAATCATTTAGATCGACTTGTAAAACTTTAAAAAAACTGAAGGATCAGGTTGAAAATGGCTAAGAAAAGGTTATACATGAGAAAATGGGTTGATGATGATGATGATGTTTGATTTCCATGACCGAAACTGAACATGGAAGAGAGCTGGGTACAAATCTCCTCATGGGAGTGTAAACGCGGCAGAAATATCATATTCAGTCGTGGCAATAATATAAGAACAGAAATCCAGTTTGTTTCGACCGTAGAGGGAGGGAGCAGCTCGGCCTCCGGCCTCGCGCTGAGTTCGTGTTGAAACTCGGCCTCTCGCGAGCTCGCAAGTACCGTGGCTCGGCCTGACGGCCTCACCACGGTACTTGCTCGGGGTCGTGGTTCGGCCTGGCGGCCTCACCACGCCCCTGGCTCGGCCTTCGGCCTCGCCCAAAGTTAGGCCTCCGAGTCTCAAGGTCGGCCTGCGGCCTCCCTTGAGACATTTGCTCGGCCTGCGGCCTCGCTTGAGACTCTCGCGACCTCTCAAGTACCGTGGCTCGGCCTATCGGCCTCACCACGGTACTTGCTCGGGTCGTGGTTCGGCCTGGCGGCCTCACCACGCCTCTTGCTCGGCCTCCGGCCTCGCCAGGAACACTCGCGCTCGGCCTGCGGCCTCGCTCGAGTGATTTGCGACCTCGCGAGCGCCGTGGTTCGGCCTGGCGGCCTCACCACGGCACTCGCTCGGTCCGTCTGAAAATCACTTGTATGGCGACCATGGTCAAAAATTAAAAAAAAAAAAAAAAAACTTCAAAAATGAAATCAGAGGCCCCAAAAACCCCCGTATGCAAAAAATCAGACCTCTCAGACCATTTTGAAATTTTTGAAAAAAAAAAGTTGAAAATTAAAAAAAAAAAAACATTTTTCCAAAAAGATCTCCCGATTCCCTATGACATTTGGTCAAACACCCCCCATGAAAGTCGAACCGTTTCCGAGTTATGACAGGTTCAAAATTGTATGGCGGCCATGTTTTTTTGTATGGGAGGCCTCTTTTTTTTCATGTCTCCAAAAAGTTCCGAGGTTTTGAGGAACTTTTTGTTAAACCGCTTTAGAAAAAATGTTTACCGTTTCCGAGATCCCTGGGGGGTCTACCATCAGGTCATGGTCTTTTGAAGATCACGTATTTTTCCCTTTGCCTCTGAACATACCCCTACAAGACCTCATACTCACAATTTCTCCCCAACCCTCCCAAGTCTCCAAACAACCATCTAAATGAGTCAGTCAGTGAGTGAATGGTAATTCAGCTTTATATAGTATAACTAGTGTTTTGCGTGGCTGCGCGGGCCGCAAGCGGCCCGCGGGGATTTCCTATAGTCGGGTGGGGGCAAGTCTTTTAGTTGCGACTTTAAAAACTTTAAAAAAACTGAAGGATCAGGTTGAAAATGGCTAAGAAAAGGTTATACATGAGAAAATGGGTTGATGATGATGATGATGTTTGATTTCCATGACCGGAAATTAACATGGAGGTGGTCCTGGGTACAAATCTCCTCATGGCGGTCAAAACGCTGAAGAAAATCCATATTCAGTCGTTGAAACAATACAAGAGCTGATATCCAGTTTGTTTCGACCGTAGAGGGAGGGAGCAGCTCGGCCTTCGGCCTCGCGTTGAGTTTGGGTTGAAGCTCGGCCTGTCGCGAGCTCGCAAGTACCGTGGCTCGGCCTGACGGCCTCACCACGGTACTTGCTCGGGGTCGTGGTTCGGCCTTGCGGCCTCACCACGCCCCTGGCTCGGCCTTCGGCCTCGCCCAAAGTTAGGCCTCCGAGTCTCAAGGTCGGCCTGCGGCCTCCCTTGAGACATTTGCTCGGCCTGCGGCCTCGCTTGACACTCTCGCGACCTCTCAAGTACCGTGGCTCGGCCTATCGGCCTCACCACGGTACTTGCTCGGGTCGTGGTTCGGCCTGGCGGCCTCGCCACGCCTCTTGCTCGGCCTCCGGCCTCGCGCAAAACACTCGAGCTCGGCCTGCGGCCTCGCTCGAGTGATTTGCGACCTCGCGAGTGCCGTGGTTCGGCCTGGCGGCCTCACCACGGCCCTCGCTCGGTCCGTCTGAAAATCACTTGTATGGCGACCATGGTCAAAAATTAAAAAAAAAAAAAAAAAACTTCAAAAATGAAATCAGAGGCCCCAAAAACCCCCGTATGCAAAAAATCAGACCTCTCGGACCATTTTGAAATTTTTGAAAAAAAAAAGTTTAAAATTAAAAAAAAAAAAACATTTTTCCAAAAAGGTCTCCCGATTCCCTATGACATTTGGTCAAACACCCCCCATGAAAGTCTAACCGTTTCCGAGTTATGACAGGTTCAAAATTGTATGGCGGCCATGTTTTTTTGTATGGGAGGCCTCTTTTTTTTCATGTCTCCAAAAAGGTCCGAGGTTTTGAGGAACTTTTTGTTAAACCGCTTTAGAAAAAATGTTTACCGTTTCCGAGATCCCTGGGGGGTCTACTACCAGGAGCTGGTCTTCTGGAGATCACGTATTTTTCCCTTTGCCTCTGAACATCCCCCTACAAGACCTCATACTCACATTTTCTCCCCAACCTCCCCAGTTCTCCAAACAACTATGTCAGTGAGTGAGTCAGTCAGTGAGTCAGTGAGTCAGTGGTAATTCAGCTTTATATAGTATAACTAGTGTTTTGCGTGGCTGCGCGGGCCGCAAGCGGCCCGCGGGGATTTCCTATAGTCGGGTGGGGGCAAATCATTTAGTTGCGACTTTAAAAACTTAAAAAAAACTGAAGGATCAGGTTGAAAATGGCTAAGAAAGTGAAATACATTAGAAAATGGGTTGATGATGATGATGATGTTTGATTTCCATGACCGAAACTGAATACGGAAGTGGGCAGGGGTACAAATCTCCTCATGGCAGTGAAAATGCGAAATAAATTTCATATTCAGTCGTTGAAATAATATAAGAACAGAAATGCAGTTTGTTTCGACCGTAGAGGGAGGGAGCAGCTCGGCCTTCGGCCTCGCGTTGAGTTTGGGTTGAAGCTCGGTCTGTCGCGAGCTCGCAAGTACCGTGGCTCGGCCTGACGGCCTCACCACGGTACTTGCTCGAGGTCGTGGTTCGGCCTGGCGGCCTCACCACGCCCCTGGCTCGGCCTTCGGCCTCGCCCAAAGTTAGGCCTCCGAGTCTCAAGGTCGGCCTGCGGCCTCCCTTGAGACATTTGCTCGGCCTGCGGCCTCGCTTGAGACTCTCGCGACCTCGCAAGTACCGTGGCTCGGCCTATCGGCCTCACCACGGTACTTGCTCGGGTCGTGGTTCGGCCTGGCGGCCTCACCACGCCTCTTGCTCGGCCTCCGGCCTCGCCAGGAACACTCGCGCTCGGCCTGCGGCCTCGCTCGAGTGATTTGCGACCTCGCGAGCGCCGTGGTTCGGCCTGGCGGCCTCGCCACGGCACTCGCTCGGTCCGTCTGAAAATCACTTGTATGGCGACCAGGGTCAAAAATTAAAAAAAAAAAAAAAAAACTTCAAAAATGAAATCAGAGGCCCCAAAAACCCCCGTATGCAAAAAATCAGACCTCTCAGACCATTTTGAATTTTTTTTAAAAAAAAAGTTGAAAATTAAAAAAAAAAAACATTTTTCCAAAAAGATCTCCCGATTCCCTATGACATTTGGTCAAACACCCCCCATGAAAGTTTAACCGTTTCCGAGTTATGACAGGTTCAAAATTGTATGGCGGCCATGTTTTTTTGTATGGGAGGCCTCTTTTTTTTCATGTCTCCAAAAAGGTCCGAGGTTTTGAGGAACTTTTTGTTAAACCGCTTTACTAAAAATGTTTACCGTTTCCGAGATCCCTGGGGGGTCTACCATCAGGTCATGGTCTTTTGAAGATCACGTATTTTTCCCTTTGCCTCTGAACATCCCCCTACAAGACCTCATACTCACATTTTCTCCCCAACCCCCCCAGTTCTCCAAACAACTATGTCAGTCAGTGAGTGAGTCAGTCAGTGAGTCAGTGAGTCAGTGGTAATTAAGCTTTATATAAGTACTAGTGTTTTGCGTGGCTGCGCGGGCCGCAAGCGGCCCGCGGGGATTTCCTATAGTCGGGTTGGGGCGGTTCTCTTAGTTCGACTTTTAAAAACTTGAAAAAAACTGAAGGATCAGGTTGAAAATGGCTAAGAAAAGGTTATACATGAGAAAATGGGTTGATGATGATGATGATGTTTGATTTCCATGACCGAAACTGAACATGGAAGAGGGCCGGGTACAAATCTCCTCATGGGAGTGTAAACGCAGCAGAAATATCATATTAAGTCGTGGAAATAATATAAGAACAGAAATCCAGTTTGTTTCGACCGTAGGGGGAGGGAGCAGCTCGGCCTCCGGCCTCGCGTTGAGTTTGGGTTGAAACTCGGCCTCTCGCGAGCTCGCAAGTACCGTGGCTCGGCCTAACGGCCTCACCACGGTACTTGCTCGGGGTCGTGGTTCGGCCTGGCGGCCTCACCACGCCCCTGGCTCGGCCTTCGGCCTCGCCCCAAGTTAGGCCTCCGAGTCTCAAGGTCGGCCTGCGGCCTCCCTCGAGACATTTGCTCGGCCTCCGGCCTCGCTTGAGACTCTCGCGACCTCGCAAGTACCGTGGCTCGGCCTGACGGCCTCGCCACGGTACTTGCTCGGTGCATGGTTCGGCCTGGCGGCCTCACCACGCCTCTTACTCGGCCTCCGGCCTCGCGCAAAACACTCGAGCTCGGCCTGCGGCCTCGCTCCAGTGATTTGCGACCTCGCGAGTGCCGTGGTTCGGCCTGGCGGCCTCACCACGGCACTCGCTCGGTCCGTCTGAAAATCACTTGTATGGCGACCATGGTCAAAAATTAAAAAAAAAAAAAAAAAACTTCAAAAATGAAATCAGAGGCCCCAAAAACCCCCGTATGCAAAAAATTAGACCTCTCAGACCATTTTGAAATTTTTGAAAAAAAAAAAGTTGAAAATTAAAAAAAAAAAACATTTTTCCAAAAAGATCTCCCGATTCCCTATGACATTTGGTCAAACACCTTCCAAGAAAGTCTAACCGTTTCCGAGTTATGACAGGTTCAAAATTGTATGGCGGCCATGTTTTTTTGTATGGGAGGCCTCTTTTTTTTCATGTCTCCAAAAAGGTCCGAGGTTTTGAGGAACTTTTTGTTAAACCGCTTTAGTAAAAATGTTTACCGTTTCCGAGATCCCTGGGGGGTCTACTACCAGGAGCTGGTCTTCTGGAGATCACGTATTTTTCCCTTTGCCTCTGAACATCCCCCTACAAGACCTCATACTCACATTTTCTCCCCAACCCCCCCAGTTCTCCAAACAACTATGTCAGTCAGTCAGTGAGTCAG
Organism: Agriopis leucophaearia; assembly: GCA_949125355.1. Taxonomy (NCBI): domain Eukaryota; kingdom Metazoa; phylum Arthropoda; class Insecta; order Lepidoptera; family Geometridae; genus Agriopis; species Agriopis leucophaearia. Next base: position 8,922,712 of record OX421284.1, on the reverse strand, counting down.
TCAGTGAGTCAGTCAGTGAGTCAGTGGTAATTCAGCTTTATATAGTATAATAACTAGTGTTTTGCGTGGCTGCGCGGGCCGCAAGCGGCCCGCGGGGATTTCCTATAGTCGGGTGGGGGCAAGTCTTTTAGTTGCGACTTTAATAACTTAAAAAAAACTGAAGGATCAGGTTGAAAATGGCTAAGAAAGTGAAATACATTAGAAAATGGGTTGATGATGATGATGATGTTTGATTTCCATGACCGAAACTGAACATGGAAGAGGGCTGGGTACAAATCTCCTCATGGGAGTGAAAACGCTGAAGAAATTTCATATTCAGTCGTTGAAACAATACAACAGCTGATATCCAGTTTGTTTCGACCGTAGAGGGAGGGAGCAGCTCGGCCTTCGGCCTCGCGTTGAGTTTGGGTTGAAACTCGGCCTGTCGCGAGCTCGCAAGTACCGTGGCTCGGCCTGACGGCCTCACCACGGTACTTGCTCGGGGTCGTGGTTCGGCCTGGCGGCCTCACCACGCCCCTGGCTCGGCCTTCGGCCTCGCTCAAAGTTAGGCCTCCGAGTCTCAAGGTCGGCCTGCGGCCTCCCTTGAGATATTTGCTCGGCCTGCGGCCTCGCTTGAGACTCTCGCGACCTCTCAAGTACCGTGGCTCGGCCTATCGGCCTCACCACGGTACTTGCTCGGGTCGTGGTTCGGCCTATCGGCCTCACCACGGTACTTGCTCGGGTCGTGGTTCGGCCTGGCGGCCTCACCACGCCTCTTGCTCGGCCTCCGGCCTCGCCGGGAACACTCGCGCTCGGCCTGCGGCCTCGCTCGAGTGATTTGCGACCTCGCGAGCGCCGTGGTTCGGCCTGGCGGCCTCACCACGGCACTCGCTCGGTCCGTATGAAAATCACTTGTATGGCGACCATGGTCAAAAATTAAAAAAAAAAAAAAAAAACTTCAAAAATGAAATCAGAGGCCCCAAAAACCCCCGTATGCAAAAAATCAGACCTCTCGGACCATTTTGAAATTTTTGAAAAAAAAAAGTTGAAAATTAAAAAAAAAAAAACATTTTTCCAAAAAGATCTCCCGATTCCCTATGACATTTGGTCAAACACCCCCCATGAAAGTCGAACCGTTTCCGAGTTATGACAGGTTCAAAATTGTATGGAGGCCATGTTTTTTTGTATGGGAGGCCTCTTTTTTTTCATGTCTTCAAAAAGGTCCGAGGTTTTAGTGCATTTTTAGTTAAAGCGGTTCCCCCCTACCTCCTACCGTTTCCGAGATCCATGGGGGGTCTACCACCAGGTCATGGTCTTTTGAAGATTCCGTATTTTTCCCTTTGCCTCTGAACATCCTCCTACAAGACCTCATACTCACATTTTCTCCCCAACCCCCCCAAGTCTCAAAACAACTATCTAAATGAGTGAGTCAGTGAATGGTAATTAAGCTTTATATAGTATAACTAGTGTTTTGCGTGGCTGCGCGGGCCGCAAGCGGCCCGCGGGGATTTCCTATAGTCGGGTGGGGGCAAATCATTTAGATCGACTTGTAAAACTTTAAAAAAACTGAAGGATCAGGTTGAAAATGGCTAAGAAAGTGAAATACATTAGAAAATGGGTTGATGATGATGATGATGTTTGATTTCCATGACCGGAAATTAACATGGAGGTGGTCCTGGGTACAAATCTCCTCATGGCAGTGAAAATGCGAAATAAATTTCATATTCAGTCGTGGAAATAATATAAGAACAGAAATCCAGTTTGTTTCGACCGTAGAGGGAGGGAGCAGCTCGGCCTCCGGCCTCGCGCTGAGTTCGTGTTGAAACTCGGCCTCTCGCGAGCTCGCAAGTACCGTGGCTCGGCCTGACGGCCTCACCACGGTACTTGCTCGGGGTCGTGGTTCGGCCTGGCGGCCTCACCACGCCCCTGGCTCGGCCTTCGGCCTCGCCCAAAGTTAGGCCTCCAAGTCTCAAGGTCGGCCTGCGGCCTCCCTTGAGACATTTGCTCGGCCTGCGGCCTCGCTTGAGACTCTCGAGACCTCTCAAGTACCGTGGCTCGGCCTATCGGCCTCACCACGGTACTTGCTCGGGTCGTGGTTCGGCCTAGCGGCCTCACCACGCCTCTTGCTCGGCCTCCGGCCTCGCCAGGAACACTCGCGCTCGGCCTGCGGCCTCGCTCGAGTGATTTGCGACCTCGCGAGCGCCGTGGTTCGGCCTGGCGGCCTCACCACGGCACTCGCTCGGTCCGTCTGAAAATCACTTGTATGGCGACCATGGTCAAAAATTAAAAAAAAAAAAAAAAACTTCAAAAATGAAATCAGAGGCCCCAAAAACCCCCGTATGCAAAAAATCAGACCTCTCGGACCATTTTGAAATTTTTGAAAAAAAAAAGTTGAAAATTAAAAAAAAAAAAACATTTTTCCAAAAAGATCTCCCGATTCCCTATGACATTTGGTCAAACACCCCCCATTAAAGTCTTACCGTTTTAGAGTTATAACGGGTTCAAAATTGTATGGCGGCCATGTTTTTTTGTATGGGAGGCCTCTTTTTTTTCATGTCTCCAAAAAGGTCCGAGGATTTAGTGCATTTTTAGTTAAAACGGTTCCCCCCTACCTCTTACCGTTTCCGAGATCCCTGGGGGGTCTACTACCAGGAGCTGGTCTTTTGAAGATCACGTATTTTTCCCTTTGCCTCTGAACATCCCCCTACAAGACCTCATACTCACATTTTCTCCCCAATGCCCCCAAGTCTCCAAACAACCATCTAAATGAGTCAGTCAGTGAGTGAATGGTAATTCAGCTTTATATAGTATAACTAGTGTTTTGCGTGGCTGCGCGGGCCGCAAGCGGCCCGCGGGGATTTCCTATAGTCGGGTGGGGGCAAGTCTCGTGTTTCGACTTGAAAAAACTTAAAAAAAACTGAAGGATCAGGTTGAAAATGGCTAAGAAAAGGTTATACATGAGAAAATGGGTTGATGATGATGATGATGTTTGATTTCCATGACCGAAACTGAACATGAAAGAGGGCCGGGTACAAATCTCCTCATGGCGGTCAAAACGCTGAAGAAATTTCATATTCAGTCGTGGAAATAATATATGAACAGAAATCCAGTATGTTTCGACCGTAGAGGGAGGGAGCAGCTCGGCCTTCGGCCTCGCGCTGAGTTTGGGTTGAAGCTCGGCCTCTCGCGAGCTCGCAAGTACCGTGGTTCGGCCTGACGGCCTCACCACGGTACTTGCTCGGGGTCGTGGTTCGGCCTGGCGGCCTCACCACGCCCCTGGCTCGGCCTTCGGCCTCGCCCAAAGTTAGGCCTCCGAGTCTCAAGGTCGGCCTGCGGCCTCCATTGAGACATTTGCTCGGCCAGAGGCCTCGCTTGAGACTCTCGCGACCTCTCAAGTACCGTGGCTCGGTCTATCGGCCTCACCACGGTACTTGCTCGGGTCGTGGTTCGGCCTGGCGGCCTCACCACGCCTCTTGCTTGGCCTTCGGCCTCGCCAGGAACACTCGCGCTCGGCCTGCGGCCTCGCTCGAGTGATTTGCGACCTCGCGAGCGCCGTGGTTCGGCCTGGCGGCCTCACCACGGCACTCGCTCGGTCCGTCTGAAAATCACTTGTATGGCGACCATGGTCAAAAATTAAAAAAAAAAAAAAAAAACTTCAAAAATGAAATCAGAGGCCCCAAAAAACCCCGTATGCAAAAAATCAGACCTCTCAGACCATTTTGAAATTTTTGAAAAAAAAAAGTTGAAAATTAAAAAAAAAAAACATTTTTCCAAAAAGATCTCCCGATTCCCTATGACATTTGGTCAAACACGCCCCATGAAAGTCAAACCGTTTCCGAGTTATGACAGGTTCAAAATTGTATGGCGGCCATGTTTTTTTGTATGGGAGGCCTCTTTTTTTTCATGTCTCCAAAAAGGTCCGAGGTTTTGGTGCATTTTTAGTTAAAGCGGTTCCCCCCTACCTCCTACCGTTTCCGAGATCCCTGGGGGGTCTACTACCAGGAGCTGGTCTTCTGGAGATCACGTATTTTTCCCTTTGCCTCTGAACATCCCCCTACAAGACCTCATACTCACATTTTCTCCCCAACCCCCCCAGTTCTCCAAACAACTATGTCAGTCAGTCAGTCAGTCAGTCAGTCAGTCAGTCAGTGAGTCAGTGGTAATTAAGCTTTATATAAGTATAACTAGTGTTTTGCGTGGCTGCGCGGGCCGCAAGCGGCCCGCGGGGATTTCCTATAGTCGGGTGGGGGCAAGTCTTTTAGTTGCGACTTTAAAAACTTAAAAAAAAACTGAAGGATCAGGTTGAAAATGGCTAAGAAAGTGAAATACATTAGAAAATGGGTTGATGATGATGATGATGTTTGATTTCCATGACCGAAACTGAACACGGAAGTGGGCAGGGGTACAAATCTCCTCATGGCGGTCAAAACGCTGAAGAAATTTCATATTCAGTTGTGGAAATAATATATGAACAGAAATCCAGTATGTTTCGACCGTAGAGGGAGGGAGCAGCTCGGCCTTCGGCCTCGCGCTTAGTTTGGGTTAAAGCTCGGCCTCTCGCGAGCTCGCAAGTACCGTGGCTCGGCCTGACGGCCTCACCACGGTACTTGCTCGGGGTCGTGGTTCGGCCTGGCGGCCTCACCACGCCCCTGGCTCGGCCTTCGGCCTCGCCCAAAGTTAGGCCTCCGAGTCTCAAGGTCGGCCTGCGGCCTCCCTTGAGACATTTGCTCGGCCTGCGGCCTCGCTTGAGACTCTCGCGACCTCTCAAGTACCGTGGCTCGGCCTGTCGGCCTCACCACGGTACTTGCTCGGGTCGTGGTTCGGCCTGGCGGCCTCACCACGCCTCCTGCTCGGCCTCCGGCCTCGCCAGGAACACTCGCGCTCGGCCTGCGGCCTCGCTCGAGTGATTTGCGACCTCGCGAGCGCCGTGGTTCGGCCTGGCGGCCTCACCACGGCACTCGCTCGGTCCGTCTGAAAATCACTTGTATGGCGACCATGGTCAAAAATTAAAAAAAAAAAAAAAAAACTTCAAAAATGAAATCAGAGGCCCCAAAAACCCCCGTATGCAAAAAATCAGACCTCTCGGACCATTTTGAAATTTTTGAAAAAAAAAAGTTGAAAATTAAAAAAAAAAAAACAAAAAAACAAAAAGATCTCCCGATTCCCTATGACATTTGGTCAAACACCCCCCATGAAAGTCTAACCGTTTTCGAGTTATGACAGGTTCAAAATTGTATGGCGGCCATGTTTTTTTGTATGGGAGGCCTCTTTTTTTTCATGTCTCCAAAAAGGTCCGAGGTTTTGAGGAACTTTTTGTTAAACCGCTTTACTAAAAATGTTTACCGTTTCCGAGATCCCTGGGGGGTCTACCATCAGGTCATGGTCTTTTGAAGATTCCGTATTTTTCCCTTTGCCTCTGAACATCCCCCTACAAGACCTCATACTCACATTTTCTCCCCAACCCCCCCAAGTCTCAAAACAACTATGTCAGTGAGTCAGTGAGTCAGTCAGTGGTAATTAATTAAGCTTTATATAGTATAACTAGTGTTTTGCGTGGCTGCGCGGGCCGCAAGCGGCCCGCGGGGATTTCCTATAGTCGGGTTGGGGCGGTTCTCTTAGTTCGACTTTTAAAAACTTTAAAAAAACTGAAGGATCAGGTTGAAAATGGCTAAGAAAAGGTTATACATTAGAAAATGGGTTGATGATGATGATGATGATGTTTGATTTCCATGACCGAAACTGAACACGGAAGTGGGCAGGGGTACAAATCTCCTCATGGCGGTCAAAACGCTGAAGAAAATCCATATTCAGTCGTTGAAACAATACAAGAGCTGATATCCAATTTGTTTCGACCGTAGAGGGAGGGAGCAGCTCGGCCTTCGGCCTCGCGTTGTGTTTGGGTTGAAGCTCGGCCTGTTGCGAGCTCGCAAGTACCGTGGCTCGGCCTGACGGCCTCACCACGGTACTTGCTCGGGGTCGTGGTTCGTCCTGGCGGCCTCACCGCGCCCCTGGCTCGGCCTTCGGCCTCGCCCAAAGTTAGGCCTCCGAGTCTCAAGGTCGGCCTGCGGCCTCCCTTGAGACATTTGCTCGGCCTGCGGCCTCGCTTGAGACTCTCGCGACCTCGCAAGTACCGTGGCTCGGCCTGACGGCCTCACCACGGTACTTGCTCGGTGCGTGGTTCGGCCTGGCGGCCTCACCACGCCTCTTGCTTGGCCTCCGGCCACGCGCAAAACACTCGAGCTCGGCCTGCGGCCTCGCTCGAGTGATTTGCGACCTCGCGAGTGCCGTGGTTCGGCCTGGCGGCCTCACCACGGCCCTCGCTCGGTCCGTCTGAAAATCACTTGTATGGCGACCATGGTCAAAAATTAAAAAAAAAAAAAAAAAACTTCAAAAATGAAATCAGAGGCCCCAAAAACCCCCGTATGCAAAAAATCAGACCTCTCGGACCATTTTGAAATTTTTGAAAAAAAAAAGTTTAAAATTAAAAAAAAAAAAACATTTTTCCAAAAAGATCTCCCGATTCCCTATGACATTTGGTCAAACACCCCCCATGAAAGTGGAACCGTTTCCGAGTTATGACAGGTTCAAAATTGTATGGCGGCCATGTTTTTTTGTATGGGAGGCCTCTTTTTTTTCATGTCTCCAAAAAGGTCCGAGGTTTTGAGGAACTTTTTGTTAAACCGCTTTAAGAAAAATGTTTACCGTTTCCGAGATCCCTGGGGGGTCTACTACCAGGAGCTGGTCTTCTGGAGATCACGTATTTTTCCCTTTGCCTCTGAACATCCCCCTACAAGACCTCATACTCACATTTTCTCCCAAACCCCCCCAGTTCTCCAAACAACTATGTCAGTGAGTCAGTGAGTCAGTGAGTCAGTCAGTCAGTGGTAATTCAGCTTTATATAGTATAACTAGTGTTTTGCGTGGCTGCGCGGGCCGCAAGCGGCCCGCGGGGATTTCCTATAGTCGGGTGGGGGCAAATCATTTAGATCGACTTGTAAAACTTAAAAAAAACTGAAGGATCAGGTTGAAAATGGCTAAGAAAGTGAAATACATTAGAAAATGGGTTGATGATGATGATGATGTTTGATTTCCATGACCGAAACTGAACATGGAGGTGGTCTTGAGTACAAATCTCCTCATGGCGGTCAAAATGCTGAAGAAAATCCATATTCAGTCGTGGAAATAATATAAGAACAGAAATCCAGTTTGTTTCGACCGTAGGGGGAGGGAGCAGCTCGGCCTTCGGCCTCGCGCTGAGTTTGGGTTGAAGCTCGGCCTCTCGCGAGCTCGCAAGTACCGTGGCTCGGCCTGACGGCCTCACCACGGTACTTGCTCGGGGTCGTGGTTCGGCCTGGCGGCCTCACCACGCCCCTAGCTCGGCCTTCGGCCTCGCCCAAAGTTAGGCCTCCGAGTCTCAAGGTCGGCCTGCGGCCTCCCTTGAGACATTTGCTCGGCCTGCGGCCTCGCTTGAGACTCTCGCGACCTCTCAAGTACCGTGGCTCGGCCTATCGGCCTCACCACGGTACTTGCTCGGGTCGTGGTTCGGCCTGGCAGCCTCACCACGCCTCTTGCTCGGCCTCCGGCCTCGCCAGGAACACTCGCGCTCGGCCTGCGGCCTCGCTCGAGTGATTTGCGACCTCGCGAGTGCCGTGGTTCGGCCTGGCGGCCTCACCACGGCACTCGCTCGGTCCGTCTGAAAATCACTTGTATGGCGACCATGGTCAAAAATTAAAAAAAAAAAAAAAAAACTTCAAAAATGAAATCAGAGGCCCCAAAAACCCCCGTATGCAAAAAATCAGACCTCTCGGACCATTTTGAAATTTTTGAAAAAAAAAAAGTGGAAAATTAAAAAAAAAAAAAAAAAAACGAAAAGATCTCCCGATTCCCTATGACATTTGGTCAAACACCCCCCATGAAAGTCAAACCGTTTTCGAGTTATGACAGGTTCAAAATTGTATGGCGGCCATGTTTTTTTGTATGGGAGGCCTCTTTTTTTTCATGTCTCCAAAAAGGTCCGAGGTTTTGAGGAACTTTTTGTTAAACCGCTTTAGAAAAAATGTTTACCGTTTCCGAGATCCCTGGGGGGTCTACTACCAGGAGCTGGTCTTCTGGAGATCACGTATTTTTCCCTTTGCCTCTGAACATCCCCCTACAAGACCTCATACTCACATTTTCTCCCCATGCTCCCCAGTTCTCCAAACAACTATGTCAGTGAGTCAGTCAGTGAGTGAGTCAGTGGTAATTAAGCTTTATATAGTATAACTAGTGTTTTGCGTGGCTGCGCGGGCCGCAAGCGGCCCGCGGGGATTTCCTATAGTCGGGTGGGGGCAAATCATTTAGATCGACTTGTAAAACTTTAAAAAAACTGAAGGATCAGGTTGAAAATGGCTAAGAAAAGGTTATACATGAGAAAATGGGTTGATGATGATGATGATGTTGTTTGATTTCCATGACCGAAACTGAACACGGAAGTGGGCAGGGGTACAAATCTCCTCATGGCGGTCAAAACGCTGAAGAAAATCCATATTCAGTCGTGGAAATAATATAAGAACAGAAATCCAGTTTGTTTCGACCGTAGGGGGAGGGAGCAGCTCGGCCTTCGGCCTCGCGTTAAGTTTGGGTTGAAGCTCGGCCTGTCGCGAGCTCGCAAGTACCGTGGCTCGGCCTGACGGCCTCACCACGGTACTTGCTCGGGGTCGTGGTTCGGCCTGGCGGCCTCACCACGCCCCTGGCTCGGCCTTCGGCCTCGCCCAAAGTTAGGCCTCCGAGTCTCAAGGTCGGCCTGCGGCCTCCCTTGAGACATTTGCTCGGCCTGCGGCCTCGCTTGAGACTCTCGCAACCTCTCAAGTACCGTGGCTCGGCCTGTCGGCCTCACCACGGTACTTACTCGGGTCGTGGTTCGGCCTGGCGGCCTCACCACGCCTCCTGCTCGGCCTCCGGCCTCGCCAGGAACACTCGCCCTCGGCCTGCGGCCTCGTTCGAGTGATTTGCGACCTCGCGAGCGCCGTGGCTCGGCCTGGCGGCCTCACCACGGCACTCGCTCGGTCCGTCTGAAAATCACTTGTATGGCGACCATGGTCAAAAATTAAAAAAAAAAAAAAAAAACTTCAAAAATGAAATCAGAGGCCCCAAAAACCCCCGTATGCAAAAAATCAGACCTCTCGGACCATTTTGAAATTTAAAAAAAAAAAAAGTTGAAAATTAAAAAAAAAAAAACATTTTTCCAAAAAGATCTCCCGATTCCCTATGACATTTGGTCAAACACCCCCCATGAAAGTCTAACCGTTTCCGAGTTATGACGGGTTCAAAATTGTATGGCGGCCATGTTTTTTTGTATGGGAGGCCTCTTTTTTTTCATGTCTCCAAAAAGGTCCGAGGTTTTAGTGCATTCTTAGTTAAAACGGTTCCCCCCTACCTCTTACCGTTTCCGAGATCCCTGGGGGGTCTACTACCAGGAGCTGGTCTTCTGAAGATCCCGTATTTTTCCCTTTGCCTCTGAACATCCCCCTACAAGACCTCATACTCACATTTTCTCCCCGACCCCCCCAAGTCTCAAAACAACTATGTCAGTCAGTCAGTCAGTCAGTCAGTCAGTCAGTCAGTGAGTCAGTGGTAATTCAGCTTTATATAGTATAACTAGTGTTTTGCGTGGCTGCGCGGGCCGCAAGCGGCCCGCGGGGATTTCCTATAGTCGGGTGGGGGCAAGTCTTTTGGTTGCGACTTTAAAAACTTGAAAAAAACTGAAGGATCAGGTTGAAAATGGCTAAGTAACCGAAACACATTAGAAAATTGGTTGATGATGATGATGATGTTTGATTTCCATGACCGAAACTGAACATGGAGGTGGTCCGGGTACAAATCTCCTCATGGCTGTCAAAACGCCGAAGAAAATTCATATTTAGTCGTGGAAATAATATAAGAACAGAAATCCAGTTTGTTTCGACCGTAGGGGGAGGGAGCAGCTCGTTTTTTGCGTGGCTGCGCGGGCCGCAAGCGGCCCGCGGGGATTTCCTAAGTCGGGTGGGGGCAAGTCTTTTAGTTGCGACTTTAAAAACTTTAAAAAAACTGAAGGATCAGGTTGAAAATGGCTAAGAAACCGAAATACATTAGAAAATGGGTTGATGATGATGATGATGTTTGATTTCCATGACCGAAACTGAACATGGAGGTGGCCCGGGTACAAATCTCCTCATGGCGGTCAAAACGCTGAAGAAAATCCATATTCAGTCGTGGAAACAATACAAGAGCTGATATCCAGTTTGTTTCGACCGTAGGGGGAGGGAGCAGCTCGTGTTTTGCGTGGCTGCGCGGGCCGCAAGCGGCCCGCGGGGATTTCCTGTAGTCGGGTTGGGGTGGTTCCCTTAGTTCGACTTTTAAAAACTTGAAAAAAACTGAAGAATCAGGTTGAAAATGGCTAAGAAAAGGTTATACATTAGAAAATGGGTTGATGATGATGATGATGTTTGATTTCCATGACCGAAACTGAACACGGAAGTGGGCAGGGGTACAAATCTCCTCATGGCGGTCAAAACGCTAAAGAAATTTCATATTCAGTCGTGGAAATAATATATGAACAGAAATCCAGTATGTTTCGACCGTAGGGGGAGGGAGCAGCTCGTGTTTTGCGTGGCTGCACGGGCCGCAAGCGGCCCGCGGGGATTTCCTATAGTCGGGTGGGGGCAAGTCTTTTAGTTGCGACTTTAAAAACTTTAAAAAAACTGAAGGATCAGGTTGAAAATGGCTAAGAAAGTGAAATACATTAGAAAATTGGTTGATGATGATGATGTTTGATTTCCATGACCGAAACTGAACACGGAAGTGGGCAGGGGTACAAATCTTCTCATGGCGGTCAAAACGCTAAAGAAATTTCATATTCAGTCGTGGAAATAATATATAAACAGAAATCCAGTATGTTTCGACCGTAGGGGGAGGGAGCAGCTCGTGTTTTGCGTGGCTGCGCGGGCCGCAAGCGGCCCGCGGGGATTTCCTATAGTCGGGTGGGGGCAAGTCTTTTGGTTGCGACTTTAAAAACTTGAAAAAAACTGAAGGATCAGGTTGAAAATGGCTAAGTAACCGAAACACATTAGAAAATTGGTTGATGATGATGATGATGTTTGATTTCCATGACCGAAACTGAACACGGAAGTGGGCAGGGGTACAAATCTCCTCATGACGGTCAAAACGCTGAAGAAAATCCATATTCAGTCGTGGAAATAATATAAGAACAGAAATCCAGTTTGTTTCGACCGTAGAGGGAGGGAGCAGCTCGGCCTCCGGCCTCGCGCTGAGTTCGTGTTGAAACTCGGCCTCTCGCGAGCTCGCAAGTACCGTGGCTCGGCCTGACGGCCTCACCACGGTACTTGCTCGGGGTCGTGGTTCGGCCTGGCGGCCTCACCACGCCCCTGGCTCGGCCTTCGGCCTCGCCCAAAGTTAGGCCTCCGAGTCTCAAGGTCGGCCTGCGGCCTCCCTTGAGACATTTGCTCGGCCTGCGGCCTCGCTTGAGACTCTCGCGACCTCTCAAGTACCGTGGTTCGGCCTAGCGGCCTCACCACGGTACTTGCTCGGGTCGTGGTTCGGCCTGGCGGCCTCACCACGCCTCTTGCTCGGCCTCCGGCCTCACCAGGAACACTCGCGCTCGGCCTGCGGCCTCGCTCGAGTGATTTGCGACCTCGCGAGTGCCGTGGTTCGGCCTGGCGGCCTCACCACGGCACTCGCTCGGTCCGTCTGAAAATCACTTGTATGGCGACCATGGTCAAAAATTTAAAAAAAAAAAAAAAAACTTTAAAAATGAAATCAGAGGCCCCAAAAACCCCCGTATGCAAAAAATCAGACCTCTCAGACCATTTTGAAATTAAAAAAAAAAAAAAAATGAAAATTAAAAAAAAAAAAACATTTTTCCAAAAAGATCTCCCGATTCCCTATGACATTTGGTCAAACACCCCCCATGAAAGTCGAACCGTTTCCGAGTTATGACAGGTTCAAAATTGTATGGCGGCCATGTTTTTTTGTATGGGAGGCCTCTTTTTTTTCATGTCTCCAAAAAGTTCCCAGGTTTTGAGGAACTTTTTGTTAAACCGCTTTAGGAAAAATGTTTACCGTTTCCGAGATCCCTGGGGGGTCTACCATCAGGTCATGGTCTTTTGAAGATCACGTATTTTTCCCTTTGCCTCTGAACATCCCCCTACAAGACCTCATACTCACATTTTCTCCCCAACCCCCCCAGTTCTCCAAACAACTATCTAAATCAGTGAGTGAGTGAATGGTAATTAAGCTTTATATAGTATAACTAGTGTTTTGCGTGGCTGCGCGGGCCGCAAGCGGCCCGCGGGGATTTCCTATAGTCGGGTGGGGGCAAATCATTTAGATCGACTTGTAAAACTTAAAAAAAACTGAAGGATCAGGTTGAAAATGGCTAAGAAAGTGAAATACATTAGAAAATGGGTTGATGATGATGATGATGATGATGTTTGATTTATATGACCGAAACTGAACACGGAAGTGGGCAGGGGTACAAATCTCCTCATGGGAGTGAAAACGCGGCAGAAATATCATATTCAGTCGTGGAAATAATATAAGAACAGAAATCCAGTTTGTTTCGACCGTAGAGGGAGGGAGCAGCTCGGCCTCCGGCCTCGCGCTGAGTTCGTGTTGAAACTCGGCCTCTCGCGAGTTCGCAAGTACCGTGGCTCGGCCTGACGGCCTCACCACGGTACTTGCTCGGGGTCGTGGTTCGGCCTGGCGGCCTCACCACGCCCCTGGCTCGGCCTTCGGCCTCGCCCAAAGTTAGGCCTCCGAGTCTCAAGGTCGGCCTGCGGCCTCCCTTGAGACATTTGCTCGGCCTGCGGCCTCGCTTGAGACTCTCGCGACCTCTCAAGTACCGTGGCTCGGCCTATCGGCCTCACCACGGTACTTGCTCGGGTCGTGGTTCGGCCTGGCGGCCTCACCACGCCTCTTGCTCGGCCTCCGGCCTCGCCAGGAACACTCGCGCTCGGCCTGCGGCCTCGCTCGAGTGATTTGCGACCTCGCGAGTGCCGTGGTTCGGCCTGGCGGCCTCACCACGGCACTCGCTCGGTCCGTCTGAAAATCACTTGTATGGCGACCATGGTCAAAAATTAAAAAAAAAAAAAAAAAACTTCAAAACTGAAATCAGAGGCCCCAAAAACCCCCGTATGCAAAAAATCAGACCTCTCGGACCATTTTGAAATTTTTGAAAAAAAAAAGTTTAAAATTAAAAAAAAAAAAACATTTTTCCAAAAAGATCTCCCGATTCCCTATGACATTTGGTCAAACACCCCCCATTAAAGTCTAACCGTTTCCGAGTAATGACAGGTTCAAAATTGTATGGCGGCCATGTTTTTTTGTATGGGAGGCCTCTTTTTTTTCATGTCTCCAAAAAGGTCCGAGGTTTTAGTGCATTTTTAGTTTAAGCGGTTCCCCCCTACCTCCTACCGTTTCCGAGATCCGTGGGGGGTCTACCATCAGGTCATGGTCTTTTGAAGATCACGTATTTTTCCCTTTGCCTCTGAACATCCCCCTACAAGACCTCATACTCACATTTTCTCCCCAACCCCCCCAGTTCTCCAAACAACTATGTCAGTGAGTCAGTCAGTGGTAATTAAGCTTTATATAATATAACTAGTGTTTTGCGTGGCTGCGCGGGCCGCAAGCGGCCCGCGGGGATTTCCTATAGTCGGGTGGGGGCAAGTCTTTATATTCGACTTTTAAAAACTTAAAAAAAACTGAAGGATCAGGTTGAAAATGGCTAAGAAAAGGTTATACATGAGAAAATGGGTTGATGATGATGATGATGTTTGATTTCTATGACCGAAACTGAACATGGAGGTGGTCCAGGGTACAAATCTTCTCATGGCGGTCAAAACGCTGAAGAAAATCCATATTCAGTCGTGGAAATAATATATGAACAGAAATCCAGTATGTTTCGACCGTAGTGGGAGGGAGCATCTAGTGTTTTGCGTGGCTGCGCGGGCCGCAAGCGGCCCGCGGGGATTTCCTATAGTCGGGTGGGGGCAAGTCTTTATATTCGACTTGAAAAAACTTTAAAAAAACTGAAGGATCAGGTTGAAAATGGCTAAGAAAAGGTTATACATGAGAAAATGGGTTGATGATGATGATGATGTTTGATTTCCATGACCGAAACTGAACATGGAGGTGGTCCAGGGTACAAATCTCCTCATGGCGGTCAAAACGCTGAAGAAATTTCATATTCAGTCGTGGAAATAATATATGAACAGAAATCCAGTATGTTTCGACCGTAGGGGGAGGGAGCAGCTCGGCCTTCGGCCTCGCACTGAGTTTGGGTTGAAGCTCGGCTTCTCGCGAGCTCGCAAGTACCGTGGCTCGGCCTGACGGCCTCACCACGGTACTTGCTCGTTGCGTGGTTCGGCCTTGCGGCCTCACCACGCCCCTGGCTCGGCCTTCGGCCTCGCCCAAAGTTAGGCCTCCGAGTCTCAAGGTCGGCCTGCGGCCTCCCTTGAGACATTTGCTCGGCCTGCGGCCTCGCTTGAGACTTTCGCGACCTCGCGAGTGCCGTGGTTCGGCCTGGCGGCCTCACCACGGCCCTCGCTCGGTCCGTCTGAAAATCACTTGTATGGCGACCATGGTCAAAAATTTAAAAAAAAAAAAAAAAACTTCAAAAATGAAATCAGAGGCCTCAAAAACCCCCGTATGCAAAAAATCAGACCTCTCGGACCATTTTGAAATTTTTGAAAAAAAAAAGTTGAAAATTAAAAAAAAAAAAACATTTTTCCAAAAAGATCTCCCGATTCCCTATGACATTTGGTCAAACACCCCCCATGAAAGTCAAACCGTTTCCGAGTTATGACAGGTTCAAAATTGTATGGCGGCCTTTTTTTTTTGTATGGGAGGCCTCTTTTTTTTCATGTCTCCAAAAAGGTCCGAAGTTTTGATGCATTTTTAGTTAAAGCGGTTCCCCCATACCTCTTACCGTTTCCGAGATCCCTGGGGGGTCTACTACCAGGAGCTGGTCTTCTGAAGATCACGTATTTTTCCCTTTGCCTCTGAAAATCCCCCTACAAGACCTCATACTCACATTTTCTCCCCGACCCCCCCAGTTCTCCAAACAACTATGTCAGTGAGTCAGTCAGTGAGTGAGTCAGTGGTAATTAAGCTTTATATAGTATAACTAGTGTTTTGCGTGGCTGCGCGGGCCGCAAGCGGCCCGCGGGGATTTCCTATAGTCGGGTGGGGGCAAGTCTTTTAGTTGCGACTTTAAAAACTTTAAAAAAACTGAAGGATCAGGTTGAAAATGGCTAAGAAAAGGTTATACATGAGAAAATGGGTTGATGATGATGATGATGTTTGATTTCCATGACCGGAAATTAACATGGAGGTGGTCCTGGGTACAAATCTCCTCATGGCAGTGAAAGCGCTGAAAAAATTTCATATTCAGTCGTTGAAACAATACAAGAGCTGATATCCAGTTTGTTTCGACCGTAGGGGGAGGGAGCAGCTCGGCCTTCGGCCTCGCGCTGAGTTTGGGTTGAAGCTCGGCCTCTCGCGAGCTCGCAAGTACCGTGGCTCGGCCTGACGGCCTCACCACGGTACTTGCTCGGGGTCGTGGTTCGGCCTGGCGGCCTCACCACGCCCCTAGCTCGGCCTTCGGCCTCGCCCAAAGTTAGGCCTCCGAGTCTCAAGGTCGGCCTGCGGCCTCCCTTGAGACATTTGCTCGGCCTGCGGCCTCGCTTGAGACTCTCGCGACCTCTCAAGTACCGTGGCTCGGCCTATCGGCCTCACCACGGTACTTGCTCGGGTCGTGGTTCGGCCTGGCGGCCTCACCACGCCTCTTGCTCGGCCTCCGGCCTCGCCAGGAACACTCGCGCTCGGCCTGCGGCCTCGCTCGAGTGATTTGCGACCTCGCAAGTGCCGTGGTTCGGCCTGGCGGCCTCACCACGGCACTCGCTCGGTCCGTCTGAAAATCACTTGTATGGCGACCATGGTCAAAAATTTAAAAAAAAAAAAAAAAACTTCAAAAATGAAATCAGAGGCCCCAAAAACCCCCGTATGCAAAAAATCAGACCTCTCGGACCATTTTGAAATTTTTGAAAAAAAAAAGTTGAAAATTAAAAAAAAAAAAACATTTTTCCAAAAAGATCTCCCGATTCCCTATGACATTTGCTCAAACACCCCCCATGAAAATCGAACCGTTTCCGAGTTATGACAGGTTCAAAATTGTATGGCGGCCATGTTTTTTTGTATGGGAGGCCTCTTTTTTTTCATGTCTCCAAAAAGGTCCGAGGTTTTGAGGAACTTTATGTTAAACCGCTTTACTAAAAATGTTTACCGTTTCCGAGATCCCTGGGGGGTCTACTACCAGGAGCTGGTCTTCTGGAGATCACGTATTTTTCCCTTTGCCTCTGAACATCCCCCTACAAGACCTCATACTCACATTTTCTCCCCATGCTCCCCAGTTCTCCAAACAACTATGTCAGTGAGTCAGTCAGTCAGTCAGTCAGTGAGTCAGTGAGTCAGTGGTAATTCAGCTTTATATAGTATAACTAGTGTTTTGCGTGGCTGCGCGGGCCGCAAGCGGCCCGCGGGGATTTCCTATAGTCGGGTGGGGGCAAGTCTTTTAGTTGCGACTTTAAAAACTTTAAAAAAACTGAAGGATCAGGTTGAAAATGGCTAAGAAAAGGTTATACATGAGAAAATGGGTTGATGATGATGATGATGTTTGATTTCCATGACCGAAACTGAACATGGAAGTCGGCAGGGGTACAAATCTCCTCATGGGAGTGAAAACGCTGAAGAAATTTCATATTCAGTCGTTGAAACAATACAAGAGCTGATATCCAGTTTGTTTCGACCGTAGAGGGAGGGAGCAGCTCGGCCTTCGGCCTCGCGTTGAGTTTGGGTTGAAACTCGGCCTGTCGCGAGCTCGCAAGTACCGTGGCTCGGCCTGACGGCCTCACCACGGTACTTGCTCGGGGTCGTGGTTCGGCCTGGCGGCCTCACCACGCCCCTGGCTCGGCCTTCGGCCTCGCCCAAAGTTAGGCCTCCGAGTCTCAAGGTCGGCCTGCGGCCTCCCTTGAGACATTTGCTCGGCCTGCGGCCTCGCTTGAGACTCTCGCGACCTCTCAAGTACCGTGGCTCGGCCTATCGGCCTCACCACGGTACTTGCTCGGGTCGTGGTTCGGCCTGGCGGCCTCACCACGCCTCTTGCTCGGCCTCCGGCCTCGCCAGGAACACTCGCGCTCGGCCTGCGGCCTCGCTCGAGTGATTTGCGACCTCGCGAGCGCCGTGGTTCGGCCTGGCGGCCTCACCACGGCACTCGCTCGGTCCGTCTGAAAATCACTTGTATGGCGACCATGGTCAAAAATTAAAAAAAAAAAAAAAAAACTTCAAAAATGAAATCAGAGGCCCCAAAAACCCCCGTATGCAAAAAATCAGACCTCTCAGACCATTTTGAAATTTTTGAAAAAAAAAAGTTGAAAATTAAAAAAAAAAAAACATTTTTCCAAAAAGATCTCCCGATTCCCTATGACATTTGGTCAAACACCCCCCATGAAAGTCGAACCGTTTCCGAGTTATGACAGGTTCAAAATTGTATGGCGGCCATGTTTTTTTGTATGGGAGGCCTCTTTTTTTTCATGTCTCCAAAAAGTTCCGAGGTTTTGAGGAACTTTTTGTTAAACCGCTTTAGAAAAAATGTTTACCGTTTCCGAGATCCCTGGGGGGTCTACCATCAGGTCATGGTCTTTTGAAGATCACGTATTTTTCCCTTTGCCTCTGAACATACCCCTACAAGACCTCATACTCACAATTTCTCCCCAACCCTCCCAAGTCTCCAAACAACCATCTAAATGAGTCAGTCAGTGAGTGAATGGTAATTCAGCTTTATATAGTATAACTAGTGTTTTGCGTGGCTGCGCGGGCCGCAAGCGGCCCGCGGGGATTTCCTATAGTCGGGTGGGGGCAAGTCTCGTGTTTCGACTTGAAAAAACTTTAAAAAAACTGAAGGATCAGGTTGAAAATGGCTAAGAAAAGGTTATACATGAGAAAATGGGTTGATGATGATGATGATGTTTGATTTCCATGACCGGAAATTAACATGGAGGTGGTCCTGGGTACAAATCTCCTCATGGCAGTGAAAATGCGAAATAAATTTCATATTCAGTCGTGGAAATAATATAAGAACAGAAATCCAGTTTGTTTCGACCGTAGAGGGAGGGAGCAGCTCGGCCTCCGGCCTCGCGCTGAGTTTGGGTTGAAGCTCGGCCTCTCGCGAGCTCGCAAGTACCGTGGCTCGGCCTGACGGCCTCACCACGGTACTTGCTCGGGGTCGTGGTTCGGCCTGGCGGCCTCACCACGCCCCTGGCTCGGCCTTCGGCCTCGCCCAAAGTTAGGCCTCCGAGTCTCAAGGTCGGCCTGCGGCCTCCCTTGAGACATTTGCTCGGCCTGCGGCCTCGCTTGAGACTCTCGCGACCTCGCAAGTACCGTGGCTCGGCCTGACGGCCTCACCACGGTACTTGCTCGGTGCGTGGTTCGGCCTGGCGGCCTCACCACGCCTCTTGCTCGGCCTCCGGCCTCGCCAGGAACACTCGCGCTCGGCCTGCGGCCTCGCTCGAGTGATTTGCGACCTCGCGAGTGCCGTGGTTCGGCCTGGCGGCCTCACCACGGCACTCGCTCGGTCCTCCTGAAAATCACTTGTATGGCGACCATGGTCAAAAATTAAAAAAAAAAAAAAAAAACTTCAAAAATGAAATCAGAGGCCCCAAAAACCCCCGTATGCAAAAAATCAGACCTCTCAGTCCATTTTGAAATTTTTGAAAAAAAAAAGTTGAAAATTAAAAAAAAAAAAACATTTTTCCAAAAAGATCTCCCGATTCCCTATGACATTTGGTCAAACACCCCCCATGAAAGTCGAACCGTTTCCGAGTTATGATAGGTTCAAAATTGTATGGCGGCCATGTTTTTTTGTATGGGAGGCCTCTTTTTTTTCATGTCTTTAAAAAGGTCCGAAGTTTTGAGGAACTTTTTGTTAAACCGCTTTAGCAAAAATGTTTACCGTTTCCGAGATCCCTGGGGGGTCTACCATCAGGTCATGGTCTTTTGAAGATCACGTATTTTTCCCTTTGCCTCTGAACATCCCCCTACAAGACCTCATACTCACATTTTCTCCCCAATGCCCCCAAGTCTCCAAACAACCATCTAAATGAGTCAGTGAGTCAGTGAGTGAATGGTAATTAAGCTTTATATAGTATAATAACTAGTGTTTTGCGTGGCTGCGCGGGCCGCAAGCGGCCCGCGGGGATTTCCTATAGTCGGGTGGGGGCAAATCATTTAGATCGACTTGTAAAACTTTAAAAAAACTGAAGGATCAGGTTGAAAATGGCTAAGAAAGTGAAATACATTAGAAAATGGGTTGATGATGATGATGATGTTTGATTTCCATGACCGGAAATTAACATGGAGGTGGTCCTGGGTACAAATCTCCTCATGGCAGTGAAAATGCGAAATAAATTTCATATTCAGTCGTGGAAATAATATAAGAACAGAAATCCAGTTTGTTTCGACCGTAGAGGGAGGGAGCAGCTCGGCCTCCGGCCTCGCGCTGAGTTCGTGTTGAAACTCGGCCTCTCGCGAGCTCGCAAGTACCGTGGCTCGGCCTGACGGCCTCACCACGGTACTTGCTCGGGGTCGTGGTTCGGCCTGGCGGCCTCACCACGCCCCTGGCTCGGCCTTCGGCCTCGCCCAAAGTTAGGCCTCCAAGTCTCAAGGTCGGCCTGCGGCCTCCCTTGAGACATTTGCTCGGCCTGCGGCCTCGCTTGAGACTCTCGAGACCTCTCAAGTACCGTGGCTCGGCCTATCGGCCTCACCACGGTACTTGCTCGGGTCGTGGTTCGGCCTAGCGGCCTCACCACGCCTCTTGCTCGGCCTCCGGCCTCGCCAGGAACACTCGCGCTCGGCCTGCGGCCTCGCTCGAGTGATTTGCGACCTCGCGAGCGCCGTGGTTCGGCCTGGCGGCCTCACCACGGCACTCGCTCGGTCCGTCTGAAAATCACTTGTATGGCGACCATGGTCAAAAATTAAAAAAAAAAAAAAAAACTTCAAAAATGAAATCAGAGGCCCCAAAAACCCCCGTATGCAAAAAATCAGACCTCTCGGACCATTTTGAAATTTTTGAAAAAAAAAAGTTGAAAATTAAAAAAAAAAAAACATTTTTCCAAAAAGATCTCCCGATTCCCTATGACATTTGGTCAAACACCCCCCATTAAAGTCTTACCGTTTTAGAGTTATAACGGGTTCAAAATTGTATGGCGGCCATGTTTTTTTGTATGGGAGGCCTCTTTTTTTTCATGTCTCCAAAAAGGTCCGAGGATTTAGTGCATTTTTAGTTAAAACGGTTCCCCCCTACCTCTTACCGTTTCCGAGATCCCTGGGGGGTCTACTACCAGGAGCTGGTCTTTTGAAGATCACGTATTTTTCCCTTTGCCTCTGAACATCCCCCTACAAGACCTCATACTCACATTTTCTCCCCAATGCCCCCAAGTCTCCAAACAACCATCTAAATGAGTCAGTCAGTGAGTGAATGGTAATTCAGCTTTATATAGTATAACTAGTGTTTTGCGTGGCTGCGCGGGCCGCAAGCGGCCCGCGGGGATTTCCTATAGTCGGGTTGGGGCGGTTCTCTTAGTTCGACTTTTAAAAACTTTAAAAAAACTGAAAGATCAGGTTGAAAATGGCTAAGAAAAGGTTATACATGAGAAAATGGGTTGATGATGATGATGATGTTTGATTTCCATGACCGAAACTGAACATGGAAGAGGGCTGGGTACAAATCTCCTCATGGGAGTGAAAACGCTGAAGAAATTTCATATTCAGTCGTGGAAATAATATATGAACAGAAATCCAGTATGTTTCTACCGTAGGGGGAGGGAGCAGCTCGGCCTTCAGGGAGCAGGTCGGCCTGCGGCCTCCCTTGAGACATTTGCTCGGCCTGCGGCCTCGCTTGAGACTCTCGCGACCTCGCAAGTACCGTGGCTCGGCCTGACGGCCTCACCACGGTACTTGCTCGGGTCGTGGTTCGGCCTGGCGGCCTCACCACGCCTCTTGCTCGGCCTCCGGCCTCGCCCAAAACACTCGCGCTCGGCCTGCGGCCTCGCTCGAGTGATTTGCGACCTCGCGAGTGCCGTGGTTCGGCCTGGCGGCCTCACCACGGCACTCGCTCGGTCCGTCTGAAAATCACTTGTATGGCGACCATGGTCAAAAATTAAAAAAAAAAAAAAAAAACTTCAAAAATGAAATCAGAGGCCTCAAAAACCCCCGTATGCAAAAAATCAGACCTCTCGGACCATTTTGAAATTTTTGAAAAAAAAAAGTTGAAAATTAAAAAAAAAAAAACATTTTTCCAAAAAGATCTCCCGATTCCCTATGACATTTGGTCAAACACCCCCCATGAAAGTCTAACCGTTTCAGAGTTATGATAGGTTCAAAATTGTATGGCGGCCATGTTTTTTTGTATGGGAGGCCTCTTTTTTTTCATGTCTCCAAAAAGGTCCGAGGTTTTAGTGCATTTTTAGTTAAAGCGGTTCCCCCCTACCTCTTACCGTTTCCGAGATCCCTGGGGGGTCTACTACCAGGAGCTAGTCTTCTGAAGATCACGTATTTTTCCCTTTGCCTCTGAACATACCCCTACAAGACCTCATACTCACAATTTCTCCCCAACCCTCCCAAGTCTCCAAACAACCATCTAAATGAGTCAGTGAGTGAGTGAATGGTAATTCAGCTTTATATAGTATAACTAGTGTTTTGCGTGGCTGCGCGGGCCGCAAGCGGCCCGCGGGGATTTCCTATAGTCGGGTGGGGGCAAATCATTTAGATCGACTTGTAAAACTTTAAAAAAACTGAAGGATCAGGTTGAAAATGGCTAAGAAAGTGAAATACATTAGAAAATGGGTTGATGATGATGATGATGTTTGATTTCCATGACCGAAACTGAACACGGAAGTGGGCAGGGGTACAAATCTCCTCATGGCGGTCAAAACGCTGAAGAAAATCCATATTCAGTCGTGGAAATAATAAAAGAACAGAAATCCAGTTTGTTTCGACCGTAGAGGGAGGGAGCAGCTCGGCCTTCGGCCTCGCGTTGAGTTTGGGTTGAAGCTCGGCCTGTCGCGAGCTCACAAGTACCGTGGCTCGGCCTGACGGCCTCACCACGGTACTTGCTCGGGGTCGTGGTTCGGCCTGGCGGCCTCACCACGCCCCTGGCTCGGCCTTCGGCCTCGCACAAAGTTAGGCCTCCGAGTCTCAAGGTCGGCCTGCGGCCTCCCTTGAGACATTTGCTCGGCCTGCGGCCTCGCTTGAGACTCTCGCGACCTCGCAAGTACCGTGGCTCGGCCTGACGGCCTCACCACGGTACTTGCTCGGTGCGTGGTTCGGCCTGGCGGCCTCACCACGCCTCTTGCTCGGCCTTCGGCCTCGCCAGGAACACTCGCGCTCGGCCTGCGGCCTCGCTCGAGTGGATTGCGACCTCGCGAGTGCCGTGGTTCGGCCTGGCGGCCTCACCACGGCACTCGCTCGGTCCGTCTGAAAATCACTTGTATGGCGACCATGGTCAAAAATTAAAAAAAAAAAAAAAAAACTTCAAAAATGAAATCAGAGGCCTCAAAAACCCCCGTATGCAAAAAATCAGACCTCTCGGACCATTTTGTAATTTTTGAAAAAAAAAAATTGAAAATTAAAAAAAAAAAAACATTTTTCCAAAAAGATCTCCCGATTCCCTATGACATTTGGTCAAACACCCCCCATGAAAGTCGAACCGTTTCCGAGTTATGACAGGTTCAAAATTGTATGGCGGCCATGTTTTTTTGTATGGGAGGCCTCTTTTTTTTCATGTCTCCAAAAAGGTCCGAGGTTTTGAGGAACTTTTTGTTAAACCGCTTTACTAAAAATGTTTACCGTTTCCGAGATCCCTGGGGGGTCTACCATCAGGTCATGGTCTTTTGAAGATTCCGTATTTTTCCCTTTGCCTCTGAACATCCCCCTACAAGACCTCATACTCACATTTTCTCCCCGACCCCCCCAGTTCTCCAAACAACTATGTCAGTCAGTGAGTGAGTCAGTGGTAATTAAGCTTTATATAGTATATACTAGTGTTTTGCGTGGCTGCGCGGGCCGCAAGCGGCCCGCGGGGATTTCCTATAGTCGGGTGGGGGCAAATCATTTAGATCGACTTGTAAAACTTAAAAAAAACTGAAGGATCAGGTTGAAAATGGCTAAGAAAGTGATCTCCTCATGGCGGTCAAAACGCTGAAGAAATTTCATATTCAGTCGTGGAAATAATATATGAACAGAAATCCAGTATGTTTCGACCGTAGGGGGAGGGAGCAGCTCGGCCTCCGGCCTCGCGTTGAGTTTGGGTTGAAGCTTGGCCTCTCGCGAGCTCGCAAGTACCGTGGCTCGGCCTGACGGCCTCACCACGGTACTTGCTCGGGTCGTGGTTCGGCCTGGCGGCCTCACCACGCCCCTGGCTCGGCCTTCGGCCTCGCCCAAAGTTAGGCCTCCGAGTCTCAAGGTCGGCCTGCGGCCTCCCTTGAGACATTTGCTCGGCCTGCGGCCTCGCTTGAGACTCTCGCGACCTCTCAAGTACCGTGGCTCGGCCTATCGGCCTCACCACGGTACTTGCTCGGGTCGTGGTTCGGCCTGGCGGCCTCACCACGCCTCTTGCTCGGCCTCCGGCCTCGCCAGGAACACTCGCGCTCGGCCTGCGGCCTCGCTCGAGTGATTTGCGACCTCGCGAGTGCCGTGGTTCGGCCTGGCGGCCTCACCACGGCACTCGCTCGGTCCGTCTGAAAATCACTTGTATGGCGACCATGGTCAAAAATTAAAAAAAAAAAAAAAAAAACTTCAAAAATGAAATCAGAGGCCCCAAAAACCCCCGTATGCAAAAAATCAGACCTCTCGGACCATTTTGAAATTTTTGAAAAAAAAAAGTTGAAAATTAAAAAAAAAAAAACATTTTTCCAAAAAGATCTCCCGATTCCCTATGATATTTGGTCAAACACCCCCCATGAAAGTCGAACCGTTTCCGAGTTATGACAGGTTCAAAATTGTATGGCGGCCATGTTTTTTTGTATGGGAGGCCTCTTTTTTTTCATGTCTCCAAAAAGGTCCGAGGTTTTGAGGAACTTTTTGTTAAACCGCTTTAGTAAAAATGTATACCGTTTCCGAGATCCCTGGGGGGTCTACTACCAGGAGCTGGTCTTTTGAAGATCACGTATTTTTCCCTTTGCCTCTGAACATACCCCTACAAGACCTCATACTCACATTTTCTCCCCAACCCCCCCAGTTCTCCAAACAACTATGTCAGTGAGTGAGTCAGTGAGTCAGTGAGTCAGTGGTAATTCAGCTTTATATAGTATAATAATAATAATAATAATAATAATAATAAAAACGTAGAGATAAAAAAATCTGTAATTGCGAGATAACAAAAAAAAAATCACACAGGTCGTCTTAAAATAAGCAGCTGAACACGATAGGACAGTTTTTAGAATTTTTGTCTGTTTGTTTGTTTGTTTGTTTGTTTGTTTGTTTGTTTGTCCGCGCACATCTCCTAAACCACTGGACGGATTTAAATGCGGTTTTCACGAATATGCTTAGAAATTACCAGATTAAAACATAGGCTATCTTATATCATTTATTTTAATTCTTTATTTTTACATAAACGAAAATAAAAATCAATGATTTATTTCTTCGTTACCCGAAACGTAATATGAGGATCGTCACATAGCCTCAAGCAAGGAGATCCAAAGTAAAGAGAATGTTATTGACATAGCCATTAAAATTTTGAAACTGTCAACTGTCATTCGGTTAATCAGTTTAAATTTAAAGAAGGTTCCTTAACCTTCTTAGATGAATGAACGTGTAGATCAAGCATGTTATAGGCCTTACAACCTCTTTGGTGATTCATTCCAGTGCATGGAGTAGGAGTGTGGCGTACTCATACTCCTTGCGCCAACCTTCGTGAATTTCATTCCAATTTTCCACGACGTGTGGCGCTGGGGCGCGAAAAGAAAAATAAATAAAAGAACACCGATTTTCAAATGGAATTGTCATTCGCTTTTTCTACGATTTGTCTAAGATTTTTCTTTGCATTAAATTTATAATTTCTTTCGGACTCAGCTATTTTCTTCCATTGTCGGTAGCTTAACCCTCTCCTTCTATATAAACAGTACAAATCCACTATAATTGGTGACCACTGAATGGACCGTACACCACCGACAAAGGTCAGAATGCCGCTAGATCGTACTGATAGCACTGCGGCTGACACGAAGAATAAAGATGATGACAATGTATTCCGAGTTGGCGTGCGAATTCCACCGTTTCGGCCCGAGAAGCCGGCGATTTGGTTCGCCCAGATCGAAGGCCAATTCGCGATTTCCAACATCACTGCAGATAGCACCAAGTTCTACTATGTCATTGGACAACTTGACCCGCAATACGCAGCTGAAGTCGAAGACATCATCGTCAATCCGCCTGTGACCGAGAAGTACGAAAAACTCAAGCTGGAGCTAATTAAACGTTTGTCCGCATCAAGAGAAAGAAGGTACAGCAACTTTTAACACACGAGGAGCTAGGTGATCGTAAGCCTTCTCAATTCTGACGTCATCTACGACACCTAGCAGGCCCCGGAGTTCCAGAAGACTTTTTACGCATGATTTGGACCAGCCGCCTACCGAACAGCACGCAGACCATCATTGCTTCGCAGCAGATGACGTCATCACTCGATGTGCTGGCAGACCTAGCCGACCGCATACATGACGTTGTCCCTATAGCCCAGGTCGCATCTACATCCAGTACCACACCGGGAAGCTCCAAGCTCCATATTACATTCTCATGGTTTTATTCTATGTTAGCATTTAAAACACAAAATATACCGCATCCTATTTTAATACAGTCCCGCGAATAGAAATATTCAAAAAAGGCCCTTTGTACATGAAAATAAACCTATACAACAAAATTCCGGACGCAATAAAGAAAGAAATAAATAATAACATTTTTCCAGAACCAACTTCGTAAGTTTCTAACCCAAAAATGTTATTACGAGATAAAAGATTTTTCGACGATACATTTTAGAAAATTATAATTAGAAAATAAATATCGATGTATAAATAGTTAAGAAAGTAGCGTCATAAGTTTTGTATCATCTCATATATAATTAAGTAACCTATCACACTAAGTATGTTTTTTTTTTGTTTTGTAAAATTACTTCACCCTACGTTAAGTTTGAATAGTATATATAATATTTATGTAATAGATTTAACTATACTTAAATTTATATGTTTATGTCTGTGGTCTGGTTTTGTGAACAGCCACTACATAATTCATTGCTGCACCCTTTGTGCAGGGTATATAAACTTAGCTTTTAGAAGAATACAGTGTATATTTGCAATAAGAATAAGAATATAGAAATAATTTTATTTTACTGTGATATTTTAACAGATAAATAGAGTAGTTCCATTTCATGGCTTTTTAATCAAGGTATACATACAAATGCACGCGAAATAAGAAATAACTAGCCAAGAGCGTGTTAAGACAAGCATTATGTCAGGGTTCCGTGGCCAGCGAAACTGGCCGGAAATATACTTTTAATGGTTTAGACAAAAAGAAAATTTCAAAACATGCTCTGCACTGTGGTCACATTATCTTTTTGATTTGAAAACTGTTGACGGTGTTATTTATTACTTTTATGATTCTATCAATACTTCACACAGGGCGACTTAACATAAGCAGCTGAACATGTAAAGAACAGTTTTTAGAATTTTTGTTTGTTTGTTCACGCACATCTACACCCCTGGAAGAAAAATGCGGACGGATTTAAATGCGGTTTTCACGAATATGCTTAGCTATGACCAGATTGAAGTATATGCTATGTTATTTTGCGCAAGGCCGGATTAAGGGAAGAAAAAAGAATTGAAGGTTTATATGAAAATCTACGCGTACGAAGTCGCGGGCAAAAAAGCTAGTAATCGTATAAAATTGTGATGTAACTCGATCTTGGGTTCATGACCTTACACATCATTGTTCAGACTTTTTATCGATTTCAATACGAGTAAAACTGTCAATCATTTAATTAAAATAGAGCTAGGTTGGGCTTGAAGGTTTTTCTTGACTTATAACAAAAAACCGTTCAAGTGCGAGTCGGGTTGCGCACTGAGGGTTCCATACTACCACAAAATACAAAAAGTAGTGCAAAAAGTCAACATGACGCACTGTCTACAGGCGGCCCCATCCTAGTACCAACCGCGCCCGACGTTGCTTAACTTGTTAACTTGGTAATGAACAGATGGTAATGGTACTTGGCTATTATTTATTATTTGCTATTAAACTTTAGAGTGTGTTCTATAATCATGCCAAGTTTGACGCTTGTACGTGTTGTAAGTTAATCCGCCATAACATTACATATTCTGTGAAAATTTCAACTGGCTATCTATTACGGTTCGAAAGATACAGCTGTTAAAAGAGGACGGACGGACGTCCGTCCGGACAGACGGAGTAAGCTCAATAGGGTCCCGTTTTTACCTTTTGGGTACGGAACTCTAAAAACTATAAAGGGGTTCCAAGATTTTAGTATGGAAGGTGTCTTATGGTCAGTCGCCATCTTGATTTTTTGCATATTGTCGCAGTAAACCTATGTATATCGATAGTGGGTAACTAGACGATCAAAAAATATAAATTGCATTTTATCGTAATGCACGTACGGTTAAAAAGATTAATTTGGTTTTTGTGATTTTTTTCGAACCCCTTTAATACTGATGTACAGGATTTCACGGAAAGACAGTAAAAGCCTCCAATGTTTGCAATGACCTTTCGGCTTAGTACAGTTTATATGCGTAACTCTGTATTAAATATCAAAATGAAAATTTATACTCTATGACAAAGCCCGATCAATTGTGTTATCTTCATGGTGTTGAAAATGTGCAAAAGAGATAGCTTGGCCATTCTGACTAGGTTCGGAGCTAGGGTTAAAATTACAAGTAATCATTCAACTGTTGTAAAAAATAACTGATTCCTGAATTCATCATCATCATTTCAGCCATAAGACGTCCACTGCTGGACATAGGCCTTCCCTATCGATTTCCAAAAGGACCGGTTGGAAGCGGCCTGCATCCAGCATTTTCCTGCGGTCTCTTTTAGGTCGTCTGTCCATCTTGTGGGTGGACGTCCTATATACGCTGCGCTTACCGGTCCAAGGTCTCCACTCGAGAACCTTTCGGCCCCATCGGCCATCTGTTCTGTTTCTATGTGCCCAGCCCACCTATGAGTCCTGACATACCTATGAGTAATCTGTGTTAAAGTGCACCTGAATTGAATCAACTGTAGTCGAATATAAGGAATTCCTAGGTGTTTTGGTGGGGTGGGGGTCCATGGCTTCCATGTATCCGCCAATGCTCTGAGACTAGGCCAAAGATTGTTCCGATTTAAAACCAGCTGACGAGAATCGTTAGTTTTGGCTCAACGAGAGAAAAATAAGATAGACTTGTCTGTGGAAAACCAAGTGGCCAGCGCTTACGTTTGTGAAGTCAGGGTGGTCGTCATGCTTGCCTTTTTCAAAACAAGTGAAAGTCAAAATTGGTCTCGCCCACAGAAATGTTTTTTTTTCTTTTCTGTGGTCTCACCTAATTTCTCTTAGCGAGCTCAGAGCTCTATTTTATTTTTTCAGCTAATTTCTCCTATTTTTGGATAGGTCAGGATATGTATTGAGTTTAATTTAGTTTTAATTTAGTTAGGTATTTAATTAGTTACTTTAGTTTATAGGGAATTTAATTATTTACATTATAAAAACTGTTTTTCTGACGAATTACACTAGAAATTCATCAGAAAACAGTTTTGAAAATAGACTTCCGCAAAGTAACGCCTGATTCAATCAACTATTTATATTATTTACTTAATAATTACTTCATATTAATTTCTAACGCGCAGCCTGAGTAAACAATAAAAATGTTTATTCCTAAAAAAAAACAAGTTAAACTTTTTGTTTACATGTACATTTATCATCATCATTTTAGCCTACCATGTTCCCATACGGCTGGAACGCACGTCTTCTCTCAGAGAGAGAAGCGCATTCGGGCAATGCTGCCAAGAACCTGGGGATCTTGCCACGCGGTGGCGATTTTTTCAGCTAAGTTAATATTTCAGTT
Source organism: Agriopis leucophaearia (assembly GCA_949125355.1). Lineage (NCBI taxonomy): Eukaryota > Metazoa > Arthropoda > Insecta > Lepidoptera > Geometridae > Agriopis > Agriopis leucophaearia. The sequence goes on along the minus strand of OX421284.1, from coordinate 8,893,553 downwards.
TTTTTAATCTAACTTACAATACAATACTTTATTAATAACTCCATAGTTACAAGTCAAACTTCTCCAGTACACTCTTCTACAAAATTGTATATAAATTGTATTTCCAAATAAACACGGGTGAAACCGTAGAGCGTAGCTGGTTGAAGATAAAGTTACTCAAACTAATGAAATCATAATCTAGAGAATTAAATCTAATGATTATCTATGTATAATATATATGTAAATAAATGAAAAATGTGTCTATCAGGATAGATAAGTTGGCCGTCACGGGACGCCCAGATGGAAAAAATTATGTTTGTTGTATTGTCTTCCCGTGAACATGGTGCATGTAACTGCGCCGAAATATCGGGAGCTCCTTCCACAACCTTACCACGGTAAATATCCCGTAAATAATCATATAACTGTTACGATGTTTATAAATGTAATTGGCTTTTAGCTGTTTGAATAAATAATAAATAAATGACGGCATAAGAGAGCGTTATGCCGTTTGTTATATACGAGTCAGTTTTACTGCCAAGGCGCGTCAATAGATGTTTTATATGGATGTTTTATGTTCGAAAAAAGCTTGAATTAGCCATAACCAGCTCAATTACTGGGAAGCTTCAAGTCATGTGAAAAAGTCTACATATTTACGACCTTATATATACCTAATTATAGAGAATTTACCTTTTTCTTTTCTCATACATACCAAATTCCTTCCAAGCATCATAGACATTACAGCAACAAAGTAGTAAAACGCCAACCTAGCCAACACAGATTAGTAAAGAACAAATGGACGACTTCGGGGATCAGCAAGAGAAAGATTAAGGTTGACATTGACGTCGATTCTGATAAGCCATTCTCTAAACTAAACCAAATTTGACAGGTCTAAAATTACTGCTATCCTTAAATTAAAAGAGACTCCGATAATTTTAGACTTGTCAAATTAGTTTAGTTTAGAGAGAACAGAATAGACACCACCACGTATACATAGATTTCATATTTTATACTATTTTACATAGACTTTTTTATTACTTGTTAATTTTGTTAAAGAAGATTTTATTTCTTATTTCATGTTATAAAGTTGAGTGGTACAAACATACCAAACAGTTTGGTAGCTCTCCACCTTGGAACACCTTGTTGTGAAGCTGAGTTCGAATTAGTCAGCAGTTTTCAGTCAGCTCGTGACCACGGCCAATGTAACATGGTCGAAACGTCGAGCGAAAGGTATCTATTTTTACCTATATTTAATATTGCGCGATAAGTCCCGATAAATATAAAAACATGTGTTAGAATTGTATTAGATTTCTACCAAATGACATGATATTATTTGTACTTTGTATTTTTGTGACGTTTTGAAAGTGTATCCTACCTATCTATCTATACTAATATAATAAAGAGGAAAGATTTGTATTTTTGGATGTTTGTAACGAAATAACTCAAAAACCACTGAATCGATTTTAAAAATTCATTCACTGTTAGGAAGCTACACTATCCCCGGGTGACATAGGCTATATTATACTTCGTAGTGAGGCCTAAGGCCGAGCTTACACCCGTGCGAAGCCGGGGCGGGCCGCTAGTTTGAAATAAAGATATATGAACTGAACAGAACTAAGTAAAACTGAAATAAAAATGCTTTGTTAAGATGTGGCCCAGAGCAAAGACCAAAAAAAAAAACGGGGTGGGTAGATATTGCAATACATAAGTATTGCAAAAAGATTACGTCTCTCTTCTTCTCATTTCTGCTTATGCTTGCTGTCCGCAGAAACCGCCTCCTATGGACGTGCAACACTATAGCGGTTTCAGAATGTGTGTTGTTCTTTGGAATTGGGTATCTGCGTCTTTCTTCTCAGTAACGGCTAGGCGTCGTGATGTCTTGAATGAGCCAGCGGAGTCCTCCAACCTTCCCTACATGGACAATGGCTTACAATAGTCGTAGCCTCGATCCGTGGACACGTTTTATTTAACAGTTTGTTTGTCAAAGGTTTTTTAAAGATGCCAATTTGGTTCAAAACAGTAAATTTTGTATTAAACTATCACGGTTGTTCACTAAAGTTATATGATTATTTACGGGATATTTACCGTGGTAAGGTTGTGGAAGGAGCTCCCGATATTCCGGCGCAGTTACATGCACCATGTTCACGGGAAGACTGAGGAATGCGGGTGGTTGGTGAAAAAGTTCAAAGTTAGGTGCAGACAAAACGATCTACCCTCTTTCGTAGTATTTTGCTACGGTTATCACTGGAACTCGAACCTAAGTCCCGACAAAACACTCACTGTATCACTGCGTATAGTATCTCGTAAATAATCATATAACTTTACAGTAAATTTTGTTTATACAACTCATATAATTTTATATACAAGGTTACGCGGAGAGGGTGTAATAAGCCGAAAAGGATCTGTTACTCATAACGTCATTGACTAAAGGCATCTAGCATGATTTAGGCCTGATATGTATGACGCCAAACCCCAGAGGCCAAAAATGATTTGTTACCGATACCATCGTACTGTTGGGATAACAGAAATGATTTTGGTTAGTTTGGAGGTGTCGTTAACAATGAACGGTTCGCAGTTTCGCACCCTCGCCACCATACCATATCTCCCTTGTTTGACTGATCTGAGAGGTACCTAAACACAGTTTTCAATTGTCCAACAAGTACAACTGCAATAAATTGCTAGGTATTCTGTCGACAAGCAGTTATCTGCGTGTGAACATCGCATAGTTTGCCTGTCTGTCCCAAAGCGCCTATTAGCGTAGCCCTTGTATGCAGATTAGGGGAAATTGCTAGGTTTGTTTGTTTCTCTAGAATATTTAAGGAGGTACCTACAGCTTGTAATTGGGTTCTTGAGTTATTTGCTTCCACTTACACTATTGACTTATTTAGTAATCAAAATAAATTATGTGCAGTTTTGATGCCATTGCTTAAAAACGGCGAAGGAATACATCGTGAGGAAACCGGTGCGTCCAAGAATTATAAAAGTTCAAAGACAAGCGACATTCATCACCATCTACTGGACTAGCATGGTGGATTAGGACCTATCTCCTCTTTCTGAGAGAAGCCCTGAGTCCCAGCATTGGGAACCTGAAAGGCTGACAGTGGCCTGAAAGGAACTGTGCGGTTAGTACGAGAACTTGCGAAAAAGTATTCGTTCCGTAAACGATAGCAAATGTATGAAAAATTCAGTTTCCCTTTACGTCCGATAGAGGCGCTGTTCAACTTTTCATACATTTTGCTATCATTTACGGAACGAATACTTTTTCGCAAGTGTTCGTATTAGGGCCACTGTGTTCTTTGCTTCCCGCTGGCTAATGGGACCGCATAAGATTCTGCGTAGCATGCCTACTTGTCGCGCATTATTTTATTTAGGTATAATTATCAATATAAAAAACCGGCTTTATAAAAATGACAGAACTAGACCAAATTGGACCATACGGGAAGCACCAGCTGTCAAATAAAAAAATATTCATCAAAATCGGTTCACCCAGTCCAAAGTTCTGAGGTAACAAACACATTAAAAAAACAGTCGAATTGATAAATTATTTTTAACCAAAGTTATATGATTATTTACGGGATATTTATCGTGGTAAGGTTGTGGAAAGAACTCCCGTTATTTCGGCGCTGTTATATGAACACCATGTTCACGGGAAGACTCCTTCCACAACCTTACCACGGTAAATATCCCGTAAATAATCATATATTTTAACCAACTTCAAAAAAGGAGGATTTTTTATGTATGTTCACCGTTTTCTCCGCTAACTGTTGATTGATTAAAATAAATATTTGTTTGGTAGGGTATACTTCCATTTTGGTCTCATTGTCACCAAGTCAGGATAAGATAATGATCTCAAGGAAATCGAGGGCAACCCTCTAATTTTATAGGCAGGCACTAATAATATATTAATAAAATAATGCGCGTGAAGTCCGGATAAACATTTGAAACAAGGGAGTGATAACTCTTATTAATATGGAGGATAATCGCAGTCATCTTTAGCTGGAAAGTTAGAATACTCGTGATTGAATAGGCCGTAATGAATGGTCTAGAACTCGCCCTTTGACCTACGACCCTAACGGACGGCAGCGGTGTAATCAGGGCTTACCATACTTACTGTTTTGTTTATGCGGTATAATTGACCCTATAGTTATAAGTAAAAAGACCTCAAACTAATTATGGTAACGTTTCGCCATATGAAATTATCTTGAATTTCTTTCAAATTGCCTTCTTCCAGTCGCGTTAAATTTTTTAAGGTTTCGTACCCAAAGGTTAAAAATGGGACCCTAATTACTGAGCCTACGCTGTCCGTCTGTCGGTCCGTCCGTCTGTCCGTCTTACCTTTAAACGGCTGTATCTTTCGAATCATAGTAGATAGCCAGTTAAAATTTTCACAGAATAATATGATTAACTAAGACGAAGAAAGAAGGAAAAGAGTACGTAACCCGTACTCTTTTCAAACATAATTATAACAAACGTATTTTTAAAGTATTTTTGTATTTGATCTAATGTAAAAACGGTAATATGTACAAGCGTCAAAATTGGCATGGTTATACTCTCTATTACACACTCTAAAGTAAAACAACATATAATAAATACAGTCAAAACCTTTTACTGCGACATCGTTTAGAACAACATGCCGGTTATAATAACCTATCGATTTGTTTGTAAGTACTTGCACGATACACATTAAACATCACCGGTTGTTACGACTATCGGCTTTTACGACTGAATATGAGCAGTCCCTTCGATGTCGTTATAACAGATTTTGACTGTACTGGCCAAGTGCAAGTTGATGATAAATTTCTGTTAAAAGTGTATCGTCTGGAAACAATACACGCTAGTAGATTGAATCAGGTGTTACTTTGCGGAAGTTTTTCTGCGAATCTGTTGATGATTTTCTAGTGTATTTCCGCTCCAACGTCGCGTTAAGTACAATGAGGAATTGGGGTTATTTATTTTTAATTTACTCCTAGCCTAACCAGAAATAAAAATTGTTTCATGCTCGAAAATCCAGATACCTGAAATTGTACGATGTATTTTGTAATACGGGTCATAAACTTCCTCATTTTGTGTATGTACAACTTTGTCTCCTTGTTTCAGGTGGTGGCAGCAACATCAATGGCCTGACAGGATGTTCCGCACGGCGTCAGTCGAGGGGTCGGCGCCAAGGACGCCACCCGCGTACGCACCCCACCCTCCCTACGTCCCACCCCGCTTCTTCCCCCCTCGAATACGGCCACCACCCCCTCAATACTGTTTCGACGCCGCCCGCTTCGCATGTGACGCTTCCAAACCTCGCTACCTCGACGTAGAACGAGAAAGACTTGTAACAAGATGGCTGGCAGAAGCAAACGAGGCCTTAGTCCGTCGAGATCGACCTCCAAGGTACAAACCAAGGAGTTCTGAACGTCGTCCTGACTATTTAGAGCGAAGACCGAACGAATGGTCTGATAACTTTCTCCTAGGTCGAAGAAATGGTTCTGAGGCTAGGAACAGTTCTGTAGAGCCGGAAGATGAAAGTGAAGTGATGTCGTTGAAAGAGTTTGTGGACAAGTTCAGTCTTCCCAGGGTAGTGAAGTTTGAAGGGGAGGATAGGCCAGTGTTGTTGTACAGGGTGCTGGAAGCTCATAGGAGGGTGGAGGCAGTGCCGTTGGCGGGGAAGAAGGGGAAGCTGGTTGGAAAACCGCTGTATATACCGGACTCTTATGATGGTGAGTTTTTCGCTTAATATGGTTGTTGGGAACAGTTTTTATTCGTCTGTCTTAGGTCCCATATCTGAGCAAAGGTTTCCCCCAACTCCTTCCACTTGTCTTTGTCCTGGGTCAGCACAGACCAATAATTATTAGGCCTCCTGAGCTCGTCCCGCTATCGGATCTAGGATAACCACTCCGTAGATACCTTTTCCCACTTGTCTGGGCGCATTTGGCTAGCGTGGCCCACCCTGTCCCATTAGAGCCTTGTTCCTTCTTTTTGGTACACTTTTTCTTGTTCCCAATATGGTAGGTAAATAAGAAAGATAGTAATTGGCACATCACTTTCTAATCTAAACCAATTTGACGGGACTACATTTATTGGTCACTATTAATTTCAATATGTTAGAGAAGGATGACAACAATGTTAGAGATATCAAATTTAGTTTAGATAATGGTACAACAGAATCGAGTCCAATATGTAACAAATTTCTTTTTGTTTTGCGTCGCCGAGTAAAAGAGAGCCTAGTCAAATTACCACCTCGAATGCTTCAAACTAGTTTAGGTTTGTAGTCTATCAGTTATTCAATCTGGTATATCAAGCATTCTGTCTTGTCTATCAGGTACATCTGATCTATCAAGTAGTATATTTGATCTATCAGGTAGTCTATCTGGTATATCAGGTAGTCTATCTGGTTTATCAGGTAGTCTATCTGGTTTATCAGGTAGTCTATCTTGCTTGTTTTTAGGTAGTCTTGCTGGTATATCAGGTAGTCTATCAGGTAGTCTATCCGATCTATCAGGTAGTCTATCTGGTTTATCAGGTAGTCTATCTGGTTTATCAGGTAGTCTATCTTGCTTGTTTTTAGGTAGTCTATCAGGTAGTCTATCCGATCTATCAGGTAGTCTATCTAGTCTATCAGGTAATCTATCTGGTCTATCAGGTATTCCGAATGAGTGAAATTAGTGTACACACAGAAAAAAATGTGATCTAGTGGCCCCATGGCCGCTACTCATCTCATAGACAGCGAATATTCACAGCTAGTCACCTAATAAACTGTTTGGGACTTCAAACCACGTTAAAACAGTCTACGTATTTAAAATCGAATAGGACCCTATAATGTCTTTAATCATTTGGAAACCCATTATAAATTAAAAAACAATGATTAACCTTGATCCCCCATTGTAATCAAAGGAAGCACTAATCCTGAACGAAGTAACCAAATGACGCCGAACTTTAACAATAGAATATGACATTGATTTCGATGGCCCAACATTACTATACAGTTGCGACCAACGTATCTATTCGGTTACCAAATTACGGAAATAATATTATTTACTGGAGGCCTTCAGTTTTGATCAGATAATACGATGGCAGCGCCCTCAATTAACTCTAGAGATAAGTTGGTGGCACTGTAGTCGGATCGGAAGTAGGTGCGTAGTTGCTCATTGTTTGTTATCTAATCAGGGAGAGTTAGTTTGAATATATGGAGTTGTCTTTTTGAAGTTTGGGTTTATCCACATAATAAATAGGTACAGAAAGACGGCTTCGGCTGACCTTGATTTTAATAAACTACGCGCAAACGTAGTGTTAGGACTGGCAAAGCAACTATAATGTTCTGCATAAGTTTAGATTTGGGATTTTCATGCAATTAAAAACAATTTATGGGACCCGGATGTCCTAAAACTGCGACCAGAACCACCAGAGGATGGGCAGCAGCATCCTCCAAATTTCATGGCGAACGCTTTGCGATCCCCAAGCCGCCTGCCAAGCGTGGTGATTATGGCAAACCCCCCCCCCCCCAATGACAGACAACCAAAACGTACGGCAGGATGTCGTTCAGTGTGGAGGTTAAAGGGGGAGGCCTATGTTCAGCAGTGGACGTTTTCTGGCTGATGATGATGATGATGAAAAACAATTTATTAGTTATTTTGTTACTTTAAAACACATTTATTTCTAATAGAAAAGGGTAACCAAATAAAAGTCTATAAATTGGTTACTAAAAAGTGGTTTCGTCGATTACATCACGTAGGAAATTATATTTTTAAAGTATAATTAAGCCTCATTCTTAAATAAAGATTTTTGCAATATGACAATGCAAAAATCATTGTAAAGAAACGATAATTACGTGTTTTGCCAAAGTCTGGGTCGAACGCCAGTCGCGAGTCTGAGATTCGATCCGTGATCGCTTTACGTACGCGGCATTGTATGCGTGCGCCTGTTAATGCTCATTGTATGGAGCCGGCTTTCTGTACCTATTTGTTTTGTGGTTTATCTTTAGACTTGTTGACTTTGGTGTCATGTCATTTTTAAAATATTCGGTCACTCAAGACTCACCTACTTTAGACTGTTGCAAATAGAAACAATAAGTTAAGTGTTTAGGTAATTCACAAAAGAGCTTCCGTTTTCCCGCTCATGTAAACTCTAAATATGCATGCGGGTAATGCGGGTTTGTTAAATATTTATCTACAGATAGTAGTTGCACCTAATCGACACCTCTGCTGCCCATATAGTGGTTCTACTCAGCTCTCTATATCTGACCTCAAATCAGGCAAACAAAGGCGATATGGTAGGGTTGCGTGGCGGGTGCGATCTCGTCTGGCCTAAATTATAGGCCCCTACTCTCTATGTCACATGAGATTCCTTGCCATCCCAGAACTCTGGCAGCATTGCCTCGCTGGATTGAAAGGCTTAATTTTTGAGCAAAGTATGCAGCAGCTCTGGGATCCCCCGAGGTGAGAGCTAATATATTATTATTTTTTTATTGCCATAGGTGGCATACAAGCAGACGGGCCGCCTGATGGTCAGCGATCACTGTCGCCTATGTATACCTGCAACACCAAGGGTATCACAGATACGTTACCGACCCTTAAAGACTCTATTAACAGCCCTTTTGAAGAACCCCATATTAAAACTACTCGGAAATGCCGCAGGAGGGGAGCCCATTCCACAAATTGCAGGTGTAAGGCAAAAAGGAACGCGTAAAACGCACAGTGTGCGATTTTCTCCGATCTATGATATGTGGATGAAAATCTAGTCGAAATAGCTTTATAATTTTATTTTGTGTCGGTTGACCACGGGCCCGTCACTACGGCAAATGCGGATAACTCTTAATGCGCGCTTATCTGTGCGTATTTACAGTATCTCATAAATTGAAAGACAAAATGCATAATTATGTCTGGTAGAGTAGAAATTCGCAACACAAAAACATATTTTTGTAACCAAAATTACTTAACTCCTGAACTAGGCAGTAATAATAACGAGGTAGTAATCACTACATTACAACTCCTACGAGTGACATTGTCGGAAGGTTAATCGTGAGAAGCTACAAAAGACCAGTTTTTCCTGTTCTTATGAAATCACCATAAGTGGATAGCTTTATTTTGACAGATTGCTCTGGCTGTAAAACTGTCTTAAAAGAATCAAGGAAGCTGAACGTAGTTTTTTTTTATGTAAATGATTTGAGTTGACCATTTGGTTTTTATGATTGCACTGTGACTGAAGTTTGACGTAAAGCATTTTTTTCAACTACTGAATTATTTATTTACTTAAATCCACCAACACTGTGTACATCGATTCAATTATCAAAAACGTGAAACACAAACGAATATATAACTTAACTAGTCGTCCGCCCCGGCTTCGCACGAGTGTAAGCTCGGCCTTCGGCCTCGCTACAAAATATAATATAGCCTATGTCACCCGGGGATAGTGTAGCTTCCCAACAGTGAAAGAATTTTTCAAATCGGTTCAGTAGTTTCGGAGCCTATTCATTACAAACATACAAAAATAGGTACAAATCTTTCCTCTTTATAATATTAGTGTAGATGTCACAATAATTACAGATGACGACAGCATGCATTAATATTAAGCGAAAAAATTAAATAATTAAGTATAGTTAAACGTAAATATAACTGAAACATGAAACGAACAAATTATAAGTATAAGTCAAAGTTTTGCCAAAATTAAAAAGTCAAGTAATAAATGTCAAAAAAAAATTAATAAAATTTTTGAGTGATAAAATTCTTCTTTATCATCATCATCATCAGTCAGAAGACGTCCACTACAGAACATATGCCTCCCCCTTAAATTTCCACACTCAACGACAGCCTGCCATCTCCATCCACTAGCCCGCGACTCTCACGATCTCATCGGTCCATCTAATGGGAGTGAAAAAATTATTTGTTGGTGATGTTAGGTAAACGTTGAGGCATAATAATTATGCCCAGCAGTGGACTTGTATAGTCTGAGTATGATGACTATGCTATTTTCTGGATAAACAATTGCATATTAAATTTTTTGTGCAAGTTGAGTCAAGACTTTAATAAGGTTATTAAATACCTAAAGACTTCAGTAATTATGTAATATCTGCTCTGCCGAATTTGAATGTAATTAAAGCATATGTATTTTGTACATTTGTGAAGTATTCAATCATAAAACTACAAATAATACAAAACCTCCTCTCCCCTCATTGGCTACCGTTACCAGAAGGGCTTAGGTCACGACCCCAAGAGCCTCTAGCCCTTCGGAATACATCTAATGAGCCTCTCACGTGTAGATCTCGATTGGAAGGGTCGAGAGTCAACTGGGCCCACATACTTTCTGGGATCGCGGGCTGACTATACTCCTCCGAAAAAAAAAAAATATTAAAATTTATCAATATACTAATGCTGTTGCCCGCGACTTCGTACGCGTAGACTTTCATATAAACTTTCAACCCTTTTTTTCTCCCTTAATCCGGCCCTTGCGCACAATAACATAGACTTTACTTCGGTTAGGGGATAGCTAAGCATATTCGTGAAAACCGCATTTAAATCTGTCCAGTGTTTTAGGAGATGTGCGGGGACAAACAAACGAACATACAAAAATTCTAAAAACTGGCTCAACGTGTTCAGCTGCTTATGTGTATATAATTTTTGATATCTCGCAAATACAGATTTTTTTATCACCACGTTTTTATTCATTCAATCAATCAATCAATCATTTATTTATTTAAACTTATAGTAACAGTACATTTAATATAGTGAAGCCTCTGGATCTCGAACTAGTTTACACTGTATTTCGAGAACCAGCGTCTTCTCCCATCTATGGGTCTAGGATAATGTTACAAATATTATTACATAGGATATTAACGAGTATGATTATGATAATTATATAGGAATATATATTATTTATGAACAAATGACAAAAAAAAACTAAATATAGGTACATAAAAAAAACAGGTAGAATGAAATTGATATTAAGTTTACGTTAATTTTCTGTTTTTTGTTGTGCATAATAAATATAGAATGAAGTTATTGTTTTATTATATGTATAGATAGATAGATATAGATAGAAGATGGATACATATAAATTAATGTCTATAAATTTAAATACTGTCTATAGATTTGTCTTTAAAGATCATAGTCTATAAATTCATACAGTCGTCCAACAAAGCCGTCTATCAATCGTGCGAGATATGAAGAGCAAGACGCGGGCATTGACAGTACCAAGCTGCATACATCACCCGTCTTAGTAGCTTGGAACATCAAATTGCTGACTTGTGTTCGTATTTGCGCACACACCAAAATTGTACAACAAAGAAGATTAGAAAAGAGTATACTTACTCGCTTACCAACAAGCAAGTTGGTGGTCAAACGCGGACTTATTCGCGATAAAAAGAAAAAAAATAAGTATGCTAAGTCGAAACAAGTTCGTAATTCTTATCATAATAAACAAGTTTTTCTGTAGGGCCAACCCAAAAAAATAAATTGATAGAAATTATAAAATTATTATTTAAATTATTCATAAGTTGACAAAGGGCATGGATTCCGGAGTCCGTAGAGCTATGCGCTACGGTTTTTTTTAAAGTTTTATTATATTACTTTCTGTTAATCTACGAAAATACGTAAGTACTTTACTTAAATGCAACGGATGTAGTATTAAGAATTTGATTATTTTGAAGGATAAATGCACAAACCATGCGAAGCCAAAAGTTTATGCACCAACTAAATGTATACAAAATAAACAATGTGATATAACGCGTTAAAGGCTAATTATAATTACATCAATTAATTAATCACAATCAAAACCCACATTTTATACAAAGCACATCTTAAGGCCACGACCTTGTGTGCGTGCTACCTTATACGGACTACGTCACAGTTCAGTGTTAAAGAGTTACTGAACTTGGCAGGTAAATTAGATATGAGAAAGTTTTAGTTACAAACTTGCTTCACCCCACGGTTTTACCTACGTAGACTTACCTTTAATAATTACATTTTCCTGGATAAAAATGTAATTAAATAAATAAATATTCAGGACATTTTTGCACACGCTGTCATCTGACCCCAAACTAAGCAAAGCTTGTAATATGGACTGCTAGAGACTGATGTACGTACATATATATTTTTAAATACATACTTAAATAGATATTAACACCCAGACATAGAACAAACACAAATGTTCATCACATAAATGTTTTGCCCTAGGTGGGAATCGAACCCACGCCCCCAACCACAGAAGGTAGGTTCACTACCAACTGAGCCATCGGGGCTGTCATTATAGGTATCCTATGTCACTCTCCAGCCCTCCAATAATCTCTATACAAAAAATCAAGTCGATCCATCGCTCTGTGGCTGCTTGAAAGAGGAACAAGCTTTTGCTTTCATAATATTAATATTACTATGATTAACTAGCTGCGCCCCGCGGTTTCACCCGAGTGGTGATGATAATGATGATGAAAAGTAGCCTGTGTTAATCCAGGACATAAGCTATTTATGTTCTAAATTTTATCCAAATCCATCCAGCCGTTTCTGCGTGAAGGAGTTACAAACGTACACACACAAACTTTCGCATATATAATATTTGTTTGATAAAGTAGCATGTACGTTTAGCCTAGCGGTATCATTTGCGTTTTACAATCTGACTACCCGATTTGATCCTCGGCCCTGCAAAAATCTGTTAGTAGTATATATTTTTTTTACTTTACTATTTTTTTTTCTTTACCTATACTGTCCCACTGTTGGGCAAAGGTCTCCCCCATTACCTTCCATAAATCTCGGTCCTCCGCCACTTCTTGCCAACCTCTCCGGAATGAGTCAAGATCGTCACACCAGCGTTTTCTAGGCCTTCCTTGACTGCGTCGACAGTCACCCACTGTGTGACGATCCTGGCCCATCGGTCGGGATTCATACGTGCCACATGTCCCGGCCAATCCCATTTTAATCTGGCAGCCTTTTATAAATGCGAAAGCCATACATATATATATAAAGGCTATAAAACTTTACTCGTGCAAATCTTAATTATAATATACTTGCATTTCAGCTAAGTGAAGATGTTGCTAGGTTACCTTAATTACTGTTTCAAAATCCACCGTAGCAGGTACATGATTAAAGTAATAGGCCGGGTCTCCCACGCGGTAGGAAGGCCCAGCGGTGGATTAAAGAGCCATGCTCATAGCTGGGCCCAAGGCTGAATAGACCGTAGTATGGTAACAGTACAGAGCCTACCATAGGTGGCTGCCGGGGCCCCTTTGGTGTAGTTCATACTTTCAGATTAGACAAACAAGGGAGAAACTCCTAATTACAATTATCGATCGTATTCCAATGTCGCTGTGATTTACCCACTTTTTAAATAATAATTATCAATATAAAAAAAACCGACTTCACAAAAACTTCAACTGGACCAAATTGGAACCACACGGGAAGCACCAGCTTTCAAATAAAAAAAGAATCATCAAAATCGGTTTTCCAAGTCGAAAGTTCAGAGGTAAAAAAAAAATGCAGTTGAATTGAGAACCTTCTCCTTTTTGGATGTTGGTCAAAAGGTAATAAATATTCGGGACATTTTTGCACACACGATCATCTGACCCCAAACTAAGCAAAGCTTGTACTATGGCTGCCAAAGACTGATATACATACATTATATATATTTAAATACATACTTAAATACATACGTAGGCTTAGTAATAGGGTCCCGTTCAAAGTTTTTTTTTGTTTAAGTTAAAGCGGCTGTCAAGGCATTTTAGTAAGAAATTTACTGTAGCCAATTGCACTCATATAAACCCATAGCACTAAAAATTACTTTCGGGGGGCACTTTAATATGTCCGTAGCATGGGGCCCTTCCCTAAATATGTCTAATGTCGTTCGTAAATGTTTATGGGCGGTTGAAGGGTAGGCCATATTTGGTGCAGTATTGGCCATTCCATTCAATAGCGGTGTAGTTTGTCCTTAGAGAATTGAATCTAAAGTTATCCCTACACAGAAGCAGTAAGTTGATTCTACCAAGTATCCAAAAAACTGAACAAGAAAATCGCAGACAATCTATACTACAAACTAGTGAAGGAGGCTTTGTAATATGACGAAACTGCAGAAACTCTTTTAAGGGGGTTTTATCTTAAGTAATGTAAGGACAGCCTCGTTAGCTCAGTTGGTAGTGTACCTGCCTTCTGCGTTTAGAGGCGTGGGTTCGATTCCCCAGTAGGACAAACATTTGTGTGATGAACATTTGTGTTTGTTCTATGTCTGGGTGTTAATATCTATTTAAGTATGTATTTAAAAATATATATGTACGTATATCAGTTCTGGCAGCCATATTACAAGCTTTGCTTTGTTTGGGGTCAGATGACCATGCGTGCAATAATGTCGCAGATGTTTATTTATTTATGTATCGTGAATTGATGTGCCTTAAAAATATAGGAGGAAATTAGTTTGTGACAAACATATGAGAGAGACTGTTAAAGTGCTCTATATCCACAACATCTATCACGAACTCATAAAAAATAGTAGATTGTTGCATCGAGCGCAAAGTGAGTTATTAATGCACGAGTGTTATGTTGGCGACTAAATTAACACGAGTGCATTAATTACTCACTTTAAAAAGGTAATCTACTTTCCTTTCAACTACTAATCTACCTACCGCAAAGACAAATAAATCAATAGACATCGGGACGCGGTCCTCTCACTCTTTCAAGAGAAGGATATTATAGAAGAATTACTCATGAATGAAAAGGACAAAGCTATACTATTTCCGTCTTGCACTATGTGTCCGGTTATTTGATGGCCAGTCCTACAACTGGTGGCAGACAAATCAAGACATTTTGCTGAAAAGAACTGTGAAACCCTTATATTTCTTTCATATGTGACTTTGTTGATATTCCCTAAAAGTGTATTGTATAGTGATGATAAATTGCTGTATCATTGGCTGTAAAAGCCGAGGTGATATTATGGTTTTCTGTCTCATGTGGACACGTTATCTCATCTACACTAATATTATAAAGAGGAAAGATTTGTACCTATTTTTGTATGTTTGTATGTTTGTAATGAATAGGCTCCGAAACTACTGAACCGATTTGAAAAATTCTTTCACTGTTAGGAAGCTACACTATCCCCGGGTGACATAGGCTATATTATATTTTGTAGCGAGGCCGAAGGCCGAGCTTACACCCGTGCGAAGCCGGGGCGGGCGGCTAGTATTCTATAAATACCTATTTTCTGACCTACCGTGATAAAATATACCTGCTAATTAAACTAATTAATTGATGGATGGAAAAAGTCATGGATTGGATTGATACCTAGTTAGTTAGTTACAAGTTGAGCTAATAAAAGCGTATTAAAGAAACAAAGATATGGCGTATATACCTAATCTAACCGCAGTACAACGTACCTAACGGTCCGGTGAGGAATTGTTTGAAGGGGTCGCGGGTTCAATTCCCAGGAAGTATCTTCGCATTCTGCCGTATGATTTATGCTTTTAAGCAATTTAGATTTTTATCTAAAGTATAGAAAAGTATCCGTTATCGGGTCGAATCTGCGCTGTTATAAAATTCATTAAATTTTTACAAGTTTTGGCTCTAGAGTCTAGACCAGTGTTTTTCAAACTTCTTCATGTCGCGACCGCGTAAAGAAAAAAGATATTTGCGACCCTCTACCCTCCACATTTTTTAATCTATATTTTATTATATTAAAAATATCAAATAAGCTAATTTGTATTATAATTACGTATCGGCTAAATACATAATTAAGCACCTATAACAGACACCTACAACTTTTTTCCTAAGGCATCGCGACCTTCCGCGACCCCCTGAGACGACTTATAGAGGCGACTCCCTGGGGAGTCGCGACCCACACTTTGAAAAATACTGGTCTAGACATCTTGTATATTTGGCGTGTCAATTAGTAGTTACCAAATACTCAAGACGTGCAACGCCAAAATCCTCTCAGAAGGAAAGAATAAAAAAAACTTTAAGGATAGAGTTCAAACAACCTTTTTTTAAATAAAAACTCCGTACTTCGTACGAACGTGCGGCAGATCGTCCCTGATACGTCAGCGGCGGGAATGCCATTGTTTGTATGCCTACGAAAGGGAATGGAGGGACTTCAAGTACTTAGCATACTTCTCACGTCGCTCGGCGACAATGTAAGGACGACTTTAATGGGAAACGATCGACCAATTTATCTGTAGAGTTAAATGGACGAGCCACCATCGAATTTTCTGAACAAAAGTTACGTTTACCTGTACGTTTTTGTAGTTCCTTTATTAGCAATCTCTGTGGATGAGTTGGTCGCGCTGTAACGTGGAAATTTTGATTAGTAGAAACCTCTTTGGTGTCGACCGCTATTCGTAGAATTGTTTTTTTTTTTTATATAGACATTGGCTATGCAAGTGTCGTAGTAAACTGGTATGATTACTGTTATCGTGGGCCACAACAACGGACGCATAGTACGAGGTACGTTACTTTTGATCTTGTACTAGTGGTTTGCCCTCAACTGAGACCTGGCGACCCCTATATCTCCTCTGTTGCCTGGAAGTGATCGCTTATAACGAGATTTTTTTGTCTTATTGAATAATAAAGAGTTATCTATCTACATATAACTTGACGTGTGACTATGACTTTTTTAACGTTAATATCTTCTTGACTACGAAAAATCCTCTGTGTCTGTGGTCGATATATGACCCCCCCCCCCCCCCACTCGGGTGAGATTCGGCTCGACCCCAACCCCCCCTTAAACGCCTCATGTAATTAATGGATGCCCCCTAAGACAACCAGCAGGTACTATTATTTTATGAAATGAAGTTGGAAATAAAGATATTTTGATTTGATTTGAACGTATTTCTGAAGAGTCGTGACTTTACAAAGTTGTAATACTCTACTGTACTACTGTAGCGTCGGTACAAATAGATGTTTATGTTTATTGGTCATTTTAATACATAATTTCTTACATACATAGTTAATTTTAAGAAAAAAACATCAAAGACTGCAACATGAAAGCCGCACATAGCCGATGCAAGCATATTAATTTCATAATTAAAAAATAATGAGCACAATAAAGATTCCGCTCATTGCCACCATTATATTAAAAAGTAAACATTCAAGATGGCGGTGCGTCATTTGCATGCGACATGCGTTTTGCAAACAATTGGTACGAAGCATTGCCACCCACACAAGCAGATAGTTGACGTGCTTGGCATTGCTTTGTTTACGATAAATAAATAATTTATTGTTTAGATTTAGACTTTAGATGAATGAATAGACAATAGATTTTATAGGCAATTGATTTGAGGCATTATCGCAGGTGAATTAGCGGTCAAACGCAAGCCAATCTATAAAACATGAATCACCGAAATGTACGCGCGTAAGTTCCGAACGACTGCACCATTTTTTTTTGTGTACGTTATTGCCAGGACAAAGGTTGTGTAAAAGAAAATTTTAATAAAATCGAATAGATTTTTTTTGGACTATACTACGCGAGCGAAGTTGCGGGCAACAGCTAGTCACACTAATAGCATATTCATCACACTAAACTTAACACTTGTTGTGTTAATTAAAATCACATCAATGGTCATTTAGGTTTGTCCGCTCAGCCTAAGCAAATTAAGTTAAGGTGATACGATTCATGTTTGGCGGGAAATTCAAATTTCATACAGTTTTTTTGTCCTTGTAGCTAGGCCGAGTAATTATTGTGAAATGGCATAGTGTTCGCGGAAATTGTTGGTCGTTCTTTACATTATCATGTACAGCTATTAATCAGTTACTCACCATATTACTTACATTTGGTAATAAACCGTTTGAAACAGCATAAATTTGTTTATTGACAAATGTATGTAATAATGTGCATTGGAGATAAATAACTTTACGCGGGTTTGTAAAGAATAATAATAAATTTTCGCGAACATCATTATCGTTTACAATTATTAGTCGGCCTAGCTACAAGAACAAAAAAACTGTTTGAAATTTGAATTACCCGCCAAAGTGAAACGTTTCACCTTTAACTTGAATTTAATATATGAAACATTGATGACGTAGGCTTGTGTCACCCACGTGACCTTTGCTCCTCAGAATGTCATACCTGGCGGAGTAAGTATTATACCATGCTGAATATAATTTCGTAAAGGTCTAGTCGGGAAGTCAAATGTAGGTTAAGGCTGGAGTGACCGTATCTAAGCAACAAATTCGCATAGCTAATACTAGCTTCCTATAGATATATTATTAGGCTGTTTTCATGTCAAGGGCGTAAAAACAAAAACCATATAATTTTTGATGTAATAGGAGTCGCGTGTTCGATGGGAATTTCCCATCAGTTGAATAGGAAATGACAAAGCTTACGCAAACTTTCATCTTCTCTTTAGAGAATGCGATGCGATTGATACATTTCGAAGAGTATGCATCGAATCTGCATGATCTAATTCCCTTCTGTCCATTTTTCTATCGGACTGCCAGAGTAGGTACGAAGAATCGTCACCGCTTTATGGTTGATATTCCAAAAACCAGTACGAAACGCTTTGATTCCACTTGTATTGTGTGAATCGCTAGTCTGTGGAATGCGTTACCTGAATGGGTGTTCTCCAATAGTTACAATCTTGCCGTCTTCAAATCACGAGTGAATCGTTTTCTTCTAAGCCAGCGTGTTCCATCGTAAACCGCATCATCACTTAACATTTTGGGCTGATTTTGATGATTATTTTTTTGTTTTGTAAGTTATACTTCAGAGGTGATCCCATATAAACTTTATCGAAATTGATTCAGCGCTTTATGAAAAATTTACTTAAGCAAAAATATATACACAGATGACGTTATGGTTTGTGGTTCCCATCAGCAAAAGTTTTGATGAGGACTTCCAATCTTCTCTGTTTTAAGTGTAATTTTACTTTTTTTTTACTTAAAATTTATACATGTAGGTATAGTCAAGAAGTCTGCTTTTTTCTAAGGAAACCGACCACTCTATTTTTATTTATTTATTTATTTATTCATTACAAATCAGGTAACATAGCAATCGTAGAAATAATAACAAATTAGCAATTAACTAGCCGCAAGAACAGTTGTGCCAATGGGCCCCAAACAAGGCAAAGCCTGCATCTTGGACGCCCTATAGCCAGTTAACAGCCTCCTCTTATGCGCTTAAGTTTGTACACATTATCTTGAATTAAAAATACAAATAAATATTTATAAATGCATGCAATAAAACAACACCAAAAAACAGACAGACACCATTGGAGAAAACTTAAACCTACGTTAAAATTATATAATGAATATTAAATTGAATTATTTGAATTATTTCTTCTTCTAAAAATTTAATTTATTATACAATTACAAAAATAAAACGTAGGAAAGGTAATATGGTATAATATAAAGGGTAAATCTGCAAGTTGAAGTGGCAATGGGCAGGCGACATCGCTCGAAGAACTGATAACCGATGGGGAAGAAAGGTTCTTGAGTGGAGACCGCGAACCGGAAGACGCAGCGTTGGTAGGCCTCCCACTACATGGACCGACGACATTGTGAGAGTCGCGGGCATCCAGTGGATGCAAATGGCAGGATGTCGTTCAGTGTGGAAGTTAAAGGGGGAGGCCTATGTTCAGCAGTAGACGTCTTCTGGCTGATGATGATGACGATAAAGGGTAGCTACCGTCATATTCTGTAAAACGTTTCTATACTTAGACCAAAGCTAATATACAGTCAATATATATACATTTATTATAATTTTTTGACTTGTTATTTATTTACCGTAGTCTATTCAGACATTTCACGGTTAAAGTCTATCTGAAAAGCAAAACAAAGATGTGCTATAACCAGAATTCTAACAGAGATGCGCTACACTACCAAGTTTGAAGCCATCAAAACTTCGTAACATGAACAGTATGGATGGGTGTTTTTGTTACGCTCAAATTCATCACAACTTCTAAACTATTATTGGCCGTAAAATGTAACATACATTTAAAAAAAAAACTGTGGAACATAGAACCTCCGCATTTTTTGAAGTCAGTTTATTAAAATCTGTCGTCTGTGAAATTAAATAGGTAGAGCTACAAGTTTGAGAATCTCTTCCTTAGAGGGTTAAATAGATCATGAACATTTGTTTAGAAGTTACTATTATTTTTTAAAGTTAGAAACGTGGCAGTTGGTTAGCATTGGTTTAAAATAAAAGTTAGATGTATAAATGTTTTAAAATGTATCCCCTTAAATGTATAAAGGAGTTTAATAGTGGTTGAAAGTTTGTATATATGATTTTCGTCATTCCCTATTTAACTGAATGGGAAATCTCATCGGGCACACTGCTCGTAGTAATAGTACGTTGTTATCCTAGTGGTGAAAGTAAATTATTTATTCCCGAGACGGGGTTTGGCGCCCAAGCGTAGCAAGGGCGCTAATAGCTAAATAAGTCTTTAACCCCGTGGTAAAGACTGTTCTTTTCATTACGAATGCAAAGAAACTAAAAATAAAAACATGAACTGACACTGGCAAATGCACGAAAAGTGCGGGACCATAATCCTCTGAGCAGAAATAAAAAGATAAAAGTTGGAACATGGTTCAATACGAATGTGAAAATAGAACTAGTTTTTTTTTTATAATTTCAGTGTCTGTCAGTTGTCAACTGTCACTGTTAGTTGAAAGTGATTCTCTCTAGGGCTGAAATGTATTACTATCAACCCGCTCCTCAGGCAACTTCAGACCTACTTTCCGAGTATGAGTAATAAAAAATACTTTTCTAGCTCAACATCCTTTACTGTCTGTACGTGGACCCTAATAGCGGCAATAAGGCACAGTTACCCTAATGGCGCGGAGGGTCCGTAATGGAGGTAATGCCCCACACGTATTCAATAACGATATTTCAGTGTTTACTCTTCGCAAAACTATTAGAGGAATTAACTGCTGGTGGTCTTACGTGTACTATTTATTGTTAAGATCTTCTTTTCCCACATTCAGCAACTTAAGTTATTGTAGTATTAGTTTGTCTACTTCCATGGTTAGTACAAAATTATAAAAATGGTGAAACACTGTTTTAAACTATCACGGTTGTTCACTACAATTTTATGATTATGCGGGATATTTACCGTGGTAAGGTTGTGGAAGGAGCTCCAGATATTTCGGCGCAGTTACATGCAAAAATAGTGTCATATCAAAATTGAATGCTTAGAAAACCGAAAAGAAACAAGATTAAGTACATTTTGCTCGATAAAATATAATATGAAAGTAACACAGATTTGCGCTTTTTCCGTTTCTTTTTTTAAATACATATTTAATAGGTCTCCCTTAGGTCGCCAACTCACCTGATGAAAGCGATGTTGTGGCCGAAGATGAAGCATGTGGATCTAGAAGGTACTTATTCACTCTGACCTTGTAGACACCCAGGTATTCAAATACCTATTTACCAAATGATGTGTACAATATCTTAATATACAGATTTCAAATTATGGAAAGAACCGCAAAGTAAATTTTACATTACAGCTATACTTTTAGAAAAATATGAGAAAATTCTCAAAAATAGTAGTAGCGAAACGCACGAATGTGTGCAAGCGCCATGGTTTTGCTCTACTAAACGCGACTATATTGTTATGGTCATATGCAGTAATAAACGTTGCTTAAAAGTGGGAACACCTCGCCTTAAGTCATAGTACAGTCCGACCAATTTATATTTAAAGTTAAGAAATAGCAGCCACTATAATATTTTTAACCGAATAAAAAAAAAAGTGGGTTCTAAGTTCGGTTGTATGTATTTGTTATGTTCGTTACCTTCTTTATCTGTCGTTTATGAACCGATTTAAAAATATATTTTTTATTTGAAATTATATACATTAGTTATATGATTAATTGCGGAAATTTACCGTGGTAAGGTTGTGGAAGGAGCTCCAGATATTTCGGCGCAGTTACATGCACCATGTTCACGGGAAGACCACCCACCTTACCACGGTAAATATCCCGTAAATAATCATGTAACTAGTGAACAACCGTGGTAGTTTAAAACAGTGATATACTTTTATATTGGTCCCATAGAATTTTCATCAAAACAGTACAGGGGTTTGGTTTTTGAATCAAAATAATTGGAAAAGAATATGATTGTCATCCAAGTTAACAAAATTGACCTAAAAGAGACCGCAGGAAAACGCTGGATGCAGGCCGCTTCCAACAGGTCCCTTTGGAAATCGATGGGGGAGGCCTATGTTCAGCAGTGGACGTCTTATGGCTGAAATGATGATGCTGATGATGAAACAAAATTGCGTACATAAGCTCGTTGAAGTTTTAAATCGACGAAAGGAGAAGATTATTCGACTGTATATTTTTTTATATGTTTTTGTTACTCGATTACACCGTCAATTATGGATTGATTTTGATGATTCTTGCTTTGTTTGGTACGTTATACTTCAGAGGTGGTCCCATATACATTTTATCGAAATTGATTCAGCACTTTTTGAAAAAAAAAAACAACAAATCCTAAAATATACACACAGATGACGCTTTGGTTTGGTTCCCTTCAGCAAAAGTTTTGATGAGAACTTTCAATCTCTGTTTTAACTGTAATTTTCAACTTTTTATGGTTCCGTACCCAAAGGGTAAAACGGGACCCTATTACTAAGACTCCGCTGTCCGTCTGTCTGTCCGTCTGTCACCAGGCTTTATCTCAAGAACATAACAACAAATACTAAAAAACAGAATAAAATAAATATTTAAGGGAGTCCCATACAACAAACGTGATGTTTGCCGTTTTAATAGATAATGGTACAGAACCCTTCGTGCGCGAGTCCGACTGGCACCTGGCCGGTTTTTTTTTGTTTATCTTGTATATGTAGGAATAGTCTTTAAGTCGGTTTTTTTCACAAGTTATAGAGTACATCTACGAGTATGTACTAATAAAAAAATATACTTGAATTAAATAAATAAATATCTGGGACATTTTGCACACATGGTCATCTGACCCCAAACTAAGCAAAGCTTGTAATATGGCTGCCAGAGACTGATATACGTACATATATATTTTTAAACACATACTTAAATAGATATTAACAACCAGACATAGAACAAACACAAATGTTCATCACACAAATGTTTGTCCTAGGTGGGAATCGAACCCACGCCCCCAATTATTTTGAGATATTACCTACGAGTATGTACTAATAAAAAAAAAATACTTGAATTATTTTGAGATATTACCTACTAGTATGTACTAATAAAAAAAAAAAAAATTATTTTGATATATTACCACTAAAAATCTGTAGCGTGTTTTTTTTTTTTTTATATTACCCTACCATCATCATGATATTAGCCTATTGTGTCCACAGCCCTTCTCTCATAGAGAGAGGATGGACCCTAATCCACCATGCAGGTCAAATGCATGGTGGTAAATGTCTTGTCTTTGAGCTTTTGAGGTTCTTTGACGTACCGGTTTCCTCACGATGTCTTCTTTCACCATTTTAGAGCGATGGCATCGTAACGGCAACATAAGTTATTTAGGTACTCAGCCCCGGATCTACGATTTTTGCTGGGGCAATAACTTGACATTGGCGCCCCTCACATCTAGCATTAGAAATTAATGATTTTAAAAAAACTCACAAAAATATATGGTACCTATTTGGTGGAGTACCCACTCCACCAAGAATAGTATACTAGAATCTTTGGGTGGGATATAAACCCAATTTTTTTTTATTGTTAAATAGGTTTGCGCTTGATCGCCAACTTGCCTGATGTTAAGCGATGATGCGGCCTACGGTGGATCACGCTTGCCTAGAAGAAACCGATTCACTTTTGACTTGAAAACACCCAGATTGTAACTATCGGGAAACACCCATTCAGGCAGCGCATTCCACAGACTAGCAGTTCGAACAATATATTAGTCTTTAATATTTACAAATGAACGTTAGATTAGAACACGTACGACGCTGACGCGTTCTGGATTAGTGACTTTAGCAAAACTAGTTTTTTTTAAATAATTGAATTTGGCGCCCCTTTAAGCCGCCCGGATCACGTGCCCCTGTTTGCTTCCCTCTAGATCCGGGGCCGTAGGTACTAAATAAGTCATTGGTGTATGGCTGAGGATCGAAACGGATTCCGTTAGATTGTAAAGCGCACATGCTACCGTCAGCCAGTTTCGCTTCTAATTGATAAGTATGTAAACCAAACTGACACCATGATTAGCAAATTTATAGTTGCCGCCGATTCAGAAAAGTTGGTAAATCTTTACCAAGAACAAGAAAGCCCATAGTCAACATTAACAAGTCACAGTAATTTGCCACCAACTTATCTTTAGAGTTCAATAGGGGAGCCACTAAAGTATGTGCTGAACAAAACAATAAACGTCTCATTGAAATGTTTAGTTCCATTATATGACCAACTCTTGAAATAAGTTGGTAGCTCTCGTCCATTGTGTTCGTTTCGCAATGTTGGCAGTGAGCTTGTCCCATGCCATTGTCTATGGCGCAAGCGCATAATTATAGGGACGAGGGGTTAAATGTGGTTTTGAGGTTTGACTACCGTTAAATAATTATAATAAAGGCTTGGAGCGCCCCGTAGGCTCGAGATTTTCTAGTTTTTAACCGCCGACACAAAAAGTGTTATAAGTTTAACGTGTGTCTGTGAATATGTGTGTCTGTCTGTGGCATCGTAGCTACCAAACGGCTGAACCGCTTTCGATTTAGTTTTTTTTTGTTTTAAGTTGACTTGCTCAAGAGTGTTCTTAGATATGATTCAAGAAAAACTGTTCTGCTGTTTAAAGATTATTAAGCTCTTTTATCCGGGTTAAAAAAAAACTACTTGTAGCAATGTCAGCTAGACCCTTAACGTGACCTTTTTAACGCGATTCAATGTGATTGCTGGAATTAACATGAACTTTAACGCAGCGACACACGGTTTGCAGTCGCCTAACTTTCTGCAGCCACCTTTTAATCTAATCGCGTGAAATGGCCTAGGTGATTTTATTTCTTATACTAGTTAATTTATGAGAAAAAATAAAACGCAGAAACATGACAGTAGAGGAAATAAATTTAATTTCATTAAATGATAGGCCTAGTGGCATTATCCAGGGAGGAAACAAGGGAATTCGTTTGTATGGACTAAACGCTTCTTTTCCCCTCTGAAGGTTGTACTCACGGGGTATATTCTAATATAATATAGGTCTTTGGATATGCCATTAGAGCCACGGACGTAGGTACGTTGGGGCAGGCGGGACGCTTGCCCTACCCTGGCTGGCGTAGCTGGCCCTGGCATGACCTCGGGGGGAGGGGGGGTAGTTTTTTCCAATTTACAGAAATTCATACTCATAAGGGTTTTCCTTAAGAGCCTTAAGCATGAATGTGTTGTAGAAGCCTCATCATCAGCCATAAGACGTCCACTGCTGAACATAGGCCTCTCCCTTTTACCTCCACACTGAACGACAATCTGCCATCTGCATCCACTGGATGCCCGCAACTCTCACGATGTCGTCGGTCCATCTAGTGGGAGGCCTACCTACGCTGCGCCTTCCGGTTCGTGGTCTCCACTCAAGAACCTTTATTCCCCATCGGTTATCGGTTCTTCGAGCGATGTTGCCTGCCCATTGCCACTTCAACCTTGCAAATTTTAATAGCTATATCGATGACTCTGGTTGTAGAAGCCTAATTTTTGGGATTCCCAAAAAGCAGGCTTCAATGATTATACCAAAATTGGTTACGGTCAACTACAGAAAGCCGGCTCGTTGCCTTGTGTATGATGAGTGTGCATAGAATATGGGTTCTAGAAGCGAACAGTTTATTTAAAACTGAAAGATTCGGTACCTACTCCATTTATTTTTTTGCCCCCCCCTAAATTCAAACCTGGCTACGTAAAGACAAACAAACTAAACGGCATCCCGTGATAACATGGTTTATCTCTACATAACCACAGCCCACGTCGCTACTCGCACTTGCACGTAATTAAGCACTTTCCTTTTCGCGTGCGTCCATCCACCGGAACGATGCGCCCGCGCAGCTTGTGTGCGCCTTCCTATGTTACATATTTCACCAGCGTAATGATGATGTTATTATTGTAATATTGTTGCAACATTTTGGATTACCGCTTTATATTATAGCATCGGAGTGTGCATCGGATCTGCTTGATTTAATTCCCTTCAGACTATTTTTCTAGCGGACTGCCAGAGCGGATACGAAGTATATAATCATATTATAAGAATATTATATCTTACCAACAGGCGAGTCAGTGGTCATACACGGAGTTATTCGCATATCACTATATAGTATAAAATAAAGTCGCTTTCCGCGTTTGTCTGTATATCCGCTAACTCCTAAACCACGCAACGGATTTTGATGCGGTTTTTACCATTAGTTAGATAATTTTTCACGGAAGGTTTATATGGCAGCCCCGTTAGCTTAGTTGGTAGTGATCCTGCCTTCTGTGCTTGGGGGCGTAGGTTCAATTCCCACCTAGGACAAACATTTGTGTTTGTTCTATGTATGGGTATTAATATCTATTTCAGTATGTATTTAAAAATATATATGTATGTATATCAGTCTCTGGCAGCCATACTACAAGCTCTGCTTAGTTTAGGGTTAGATAACCTTGTGTGCAATAATGTCCCAGATATTTATTTATTTATTAATGAAACTTACACCCGTGCAAAGCTGGGTTGGGTCGCTAATTAAGAAAAACTAATCTAACAGCTGAAAGATGAATGAGGATTATGAACACGAGCGATATTTGTTCTAAGGCATATATCTCCCTAGTTTATCTGATCCCAGGTTTCGATTTATTCAACTAAATAAAGCACAGAAGTTAAAATATTTGGTTGTGTTGTTAAAGGACAGATGACATCGCTACGTGGTCGGTCTTCTGTTATCGCATCGCCTCGCTTTACCGTTACACGAAACGAAGTGGGGCGACGGGAAGTGACGAGGTTGCTTGGATGTAGCAAGCGTAGTGTTCTTTAAGGCCGCGCTTATCGGAACATTTACAAAAAATGAACTTAATAAAATCTATATAGCTATATATATATAAATCAATTGCTGTTCGTTAGTCTCGCTAAAACTCGAGAACGGTTGGGCCGATTTAGCTGATTTTGGTTTTGAAATGTTTGTCGTAGTCCAGGGAAGGTTTAAAAGGTGAGTAAACGGCTGGACCGATTTTGGTGAAATTTTGTGTTCCTGGAACGAGTCATAGTAGCGAGCCCGAAGGCCGAGCTTACACCCGTGCGAAGCCGGGGCGCATCGCTAGTGAATATATATAAAAAAAATTCGTGTTAGTTACACTATTTATAACTCAAGAACGGCTAAAACGATTTGGCTGAAAATTGGTGGGGAGGTAGCTTAGAACCAGGAGACGGACATAGCATACTATTTTGTAGCGATGTTGAAGGTCGAGCTTACACCCGTGCGAAGCCGGGGCGAGCGCCTAGTATATATATATATATATATATATATATATATATATATATATATATATAAATGAACCCCTATTTCTCCTGATCACGCTATAACTTGAGAACGGCTTCACCGATTTCATTCATCTTTTTTTTTCTAATACTTTGTAAGTTCTTAAATTTAAAAACGGCTGTACCGATTTTGATGAAATTTTGTTTACCTGGAGCGGGTTATAGTAGGCGAGGCCAGAGGCAGAGCTTACACCCGTGCGAAGTGGGGCGGGTCGACTAGTATATAATAAAATACAATATATAGCACTGAATGAGAATAAGAAAAACCTTATGGCATTATCTTTTGAATAACATTGCATATGGTTCGTTGCAATTTTATAGGATTGCGGAGATTAAGAAAAACTCTACAAAATAGTTCATTGCGATCTTTTCCGCAAAAAAAACCCCAAAAAATACTTTCAAAACGTTCGTAATAGTATTCTAATAATAATAATTCAAAAAACCGACTTCACAACATTAGTTGCGTACGCAATTTTATTGAATTTTCCAGTTATTTTGATTTAAAAGCAAACTACTAAACCGATTTAGATGAAATTTATATTCTTTGAAATAAAAAATAATCTCCAAATCGGGTCAGAAATTAAAGAGTCCTAATGTAGCAAACATAAAAAAAAACGAATTGAGAACTCCCTCCTTTTTTGAAGTTGGTTTCAAAACCAGCTTTAGGTATCTAATAAGCCGTAGAGCTGACTAGAGACTTATTAGGGAGCCGTATAGCACTAGGAAGCTATAAATAACTCGGAGCGATTAAATCTAGCACAAGTAAATGAGGCGGCGACAGGACTAATTCGTGCTTATTAGCGCTACGACTATTAGTAATTAGCATAGAATGGTCGTAGCTTTCTATACGACCATTATAAGACTGATTCTACACTCTCTGTGGTGTTACGAAATAGGCTTGAAATTGTTCTATGAACAGAACAGTTTCAAGCAATACTCTATACTATATTGCTTAATATAAAATTGGATTTAGCATGACGTCACTTAACTAATTATGCATTGTCATACAAACTGATATGTATGCAAAATTTCAGCTCAATCGGTTAGAGATAACTGTTTTAAAATTCAGTTGTAAGATTTGAACCATACTGACAACGCAAGTTAATTTTAATGTCGCAAAGCCTCATATAATCAACTAGTCGTCCGCCCCGGCTTCGCACGGGTGTAAGCTCGACCTTCAGCCTCGCTACAAAATATAATATAGCCTATGTCACCCGGGGATAGTGTAGCTTCCCAACAGTGAAAGATTTTTTAAAAACGGGTCAGTAGTTTCGGAGCCTATTCAATGCAAACAAACAATCAAATCTTTCCTCTTTATAGTATTAGTGTAGAAGTATACGAGTATATATGTGTGTTGCCCACAATGAGATATGGTACAGAAACGACTGATCAAGGAGACTAATTGAAACTTACTTTCAAATTGTTTTTTGTTTTATTTCGGCAAGAAAATTATACATATTTGGAATCACAATAAACTTACCTATATTAAAATAACAACAGAAACTTAACAATTTTTTTATGGTACTGTGTGACGAGACGAGCGACGTCGCTCGCCTGATGGCTCTTCACGCGTGCCCTTAACAGCTCAACGCCATTCAGAATTTTGAACTTCAACAGTTCAAAACCCTGGATGGCAATGCACTGCGCTCGTCACCCCGAGATATAAGATGTCAAATCTCTGTGTGCCCTGTAATTTCGCTGGAAACATTGCCCTTGCCGGAACACAGTAGTGTTTGCACACCACTGCTTGGTGGTTGAATAACTGGCAAAGGTGTGGTACTTCCCCAGGCGGACTCTGCAAAAGAGTCCTTCCACTACAAAAATTAAAATAAATATATTAAACCGCTGCCCAAAATGCTAGTCGCATTGCCGCGTTGGATTGTAATACTAACACGTTGCACAAGATACCGACCAGCATTTTGGTCACGCGATGCTTCGTTCATACGTTTAGATAATTCATTAAAATATTTTTGGCACCCGATCCCCACGAAACTAAAGACAGTTTCGACCCCAAAAGGCTCAAACATGTATTCACTGTCTAGTACTATATTTGCGCCTTTTGAGGCCTTCAGCGGATTCAGCCACCGCACCAGCCTTGTTTTGCGTACCGGAAGATGATATTACAGGCCGCCCCATCTTCCAAAGAATCAAGGTCAAATAAATATGGCATCCAACAATTTGGATAAATGGTAATTAACAGACATGCAAATATACATTGTTCTATGTCTGGGTGTTAATATCTATTTAAGTATGTATTTAAAAATGTACGTATATCAGTCTGTGGCAGCCATATTACAAGCTTTGCTTAGTTTGGGGTCAGATGACCGTGTGTGCTAAAATGTCCCAGATTTATTTTTTATTTTATTTATTTACATATGCACTTTTTTTATCCAATAATAGGCTTGACCGCCAACATCCTGATGTTAAGCGATGATGCGATCTACGATGGAGCACGCTTGCCTAGAAGAAACCGATTCACTCGTGATTTGAAGACACCTAGATTGTAACTATTAGGGCATATACCTACCTTCTCCGTTCCATTGAGATAAGGTAGGTACCTTCTCCGTTCCATCGAAAGTAAAATCAGCTGTTCCTTAGAAAAAGGTCATTGACATACAACATAATGTATGAACAGCTGATTTCACTATTTTAGATTTCTACCGCTATTTTATCTTTCAGTTTAGTAACTAGAATAGTTATATAACTCTAATATGACTTTTGTTTGTTACAGGTAAACAGAAACACTCATTTTCGCCTCTACGCTTAAGTAAGCCGTGAAATCCTTCCTCGGTATGATTTAACGATTTTCTTATGTATATTTTAACCTCAATATCCATGCAGCAGATCTCCGTACCATCTAGGCGTAGTTCCATCATAATTTCTTGGAAAAAAATTATTAGTAAGAGGGTTCCGTAGAATAATTAGTACAAAAAAAACGATTTTACGGGCAGTGGGTGATACTTCATTCCTTAATTTCCATTTTCTATCAGACTGCCTGAGCGGCACGAAATGCGACGCCGCTTCATGGTTGATATACCAAAAACCCGTACGCTACGATTCCACTTTTATTGATCAAACTGCTAGTCTGTGGAATGCGCTGCCTGAATAATACCCCGATAGTTACAATCAGGATGTCTTTAAATCACGAGTAAATCGGTTTCTTCTAGGCATAACATAAAGATATCCCCATAACAAAAAATACACTAGAACTTTTTGAAGTCATGTGAAAATATAATTTGTTAGATGATCCGTGGAAAAATAACTTAAGAATGAAATATATGCTCTTCTAGAGAGCGTTCATGTTTATTTTGATCTTACTGCGTCTGCGCATCGGACCTGAGCCGCACTTGAAAACCGCAGCCTAGCCATACATGAATAATATTTTGTCATAACCTTTTTATTTAAAGTAACTACATTAACAGTGCTTAAGACTGCGCTTCCCAGCCACACCTATCTCTGATGCACTTTTCAACATTTTTAAAGAAAAAAATCCGAAAGTGGGAATTAGTTTTATTTTCTATCTCTCCGCCATTCTTAAGGCCACCGCAACGACAAATTTTATTATATAACTTCAAATGGGAAAGGAAAAAAAATTAACCCGACTACGACTGTCTACATGATTACGATACGAAGCGCGTTAAAGTATTTTCTTTGAACAAGTTGTAGAGTCCAACATTGTACTAAATAATTTTAAAAAAGGCTAGGTACCCGATTGCGATACGAAGCGCGTTAGTCTTTTCTATGAACATGTTGTAGGGTCCAACTTTATACTAAATTTAAAAAAAAAAAAACAGACTAGATACACAATTGTGATACAAAGCGCGTTAAAGTATTTTCTATGAACAAGTTGTAGGGTCCAACTTTGAAAAAAAAAAAAATTTTGCTACACGATTACGATATGAAGCGCGTTAAATTATTTTCTATGAAAAAGATGTAGAGTCCAGTTTTGTACTAAATAAATAAAAAAATGCTGGAAATGTCGAGATACAGCATGAAACAAGTTCAAGAAATTAACTAGACCAATGGTTCTTAAACTTTTTGTAGCCACGGACGACTTTCAATGTTTCAGTAACACTACGGACCCCTTGCAAAGAGAATTTTAAAATAAGAAAACAATGTTACTTGACAATTACATGATTTTTGGTTTTGTTTATTAAATAACAGAACTGCATACTTCAAACGAATTCTAGTAAATAAACCTCGGGAATGTGGACCCCTAACACTCGCGTCATGGGCCCCATAGGGGTCCATGGACCCCACTTTAAGAAACCCTGGACTAGACGAACAAAGTGATGTACTATTGAATGTAGCTTATAAGGATAGCGACGAAATAGCTAATGTGACGAAAAGGCGTCCGAACCAAATAATTCGAGATGTTACCATTACAAATCCTTAGCGTGTAGAGTTCATGTTTTTTTCAGTAATCCCTACCATCTTTATCACGTTTTTTTCCTTCACAGTTTTTGAGCGATGAAACTGCACTTAATTAATTTTACCACTACATAAGTCATTGGTCGAAGATCGAACCGAGTACCGTCAGATTGTAAAGCACACATGCTACCACCCGGTCACCGCAATCGGAATTCCCTATATACCAGCTTATTTTTAATGACGTATAAGAAAACGCAGTATTTTCTGTTTGTTTTCAAAAGAACCCTAAAAAGATTTCCACGATTGAGAAATCAGGAAACTGCAAGTTTTAGTTGCAATTACGTTTATGATTACATCCTATTTTTAAGTGCTTTGTAATTTACTATTTTTCCGTTAACTAATGGTACTTGTAGGGACTTACTTACTGGGGTTCCTTATTCAGTGTCGCTTGATTATTATCTGCTGTCGCTTATGCCTGATTTGCACTTTGTTAAGTGCAAGTGCGAGAAATAAGTGATTAATTAACAGGTTTTTTAATGTCAAGTGTTGAGTGTATTTAGAACGTTTATACAATATTTAGTCGGTTCTGCAGGTTCAAAGTAACCAGTGCAGTACATTATGGAAGATGATCAGCGGTTGAGGGGAGAACGCGGGTGTGCGGGGAGGTTATTTGAGAGTAAAAATAGACACGGGTACTAGTTATAGCTGAAACAGAATCTTAGCTGACGAACCGCCGTCTGACCAACGGGAGAAAAAGAGTGAGAATATAGTTCCCTCTCTCTCTTTCTCTCGTTTGTTAACGTGGTTGACGTCAGCCAAGTTGACGTGTCTGTTTCGGCTCTTACTTGACTTCACACCTGCATTTGTAACTTGCGCTTATCCGTTTACACGCAGATTTTAATAATTACTTAACACTTACACTTGTCAATCGCACTTGACACACGACAAAGTGTCAATCAGGCATTATCCAAGTTGTCTTAATAATTGTCGCTTAACTGTTCTTATCTTGGAAAAGTTATGACAAAGAAAGTTGGTAGGTAGTAGTACTAGAGTTATCAAAATTACTGGTGCGTGTCTGGCCCAATGCAATGGAATTTAGTGTGGTAATGCTGCCAGTATGCTGGGTACACTGCCGATTAGTAGAATTTACTCCCATATTCATGGGAGTTATCTCTTCGTATCCTCCGTCGCCCATAAGGTTCCTTTAAGTCGTGTGTTGGCGTTTTTAGTCATCAAGGTAACCTTAAATTCAAATTTTTATTAACATAAAAACAAACATGGGCAAGCCATCGAAGAACTGATAACCAATGGGGATGAAAGGGTCTTGAGTGGAGGTCGGAAGACGCAGCGAAACCAGCTCTGAAAGATGGGAGACGCAGCGTAGGTAGGTCTCCCACTAGGTGGACCAACGACATCATGCGAGTCGCGGGCATCCAGTGGATGGCAGGTCGTTTAGTGTGGCGGTCTATGGGGGAGACCTATGTTCAGCAGTGGACGTCTTTAGCCTGATAATGATGATGAATCCCATCTATTTTTATGAAACCATAATCACACTAATATTATAAATGCGAAAGTAACACTGTCTCTTTGCTACATAATCACGGCTAAACGGCTTAACCGATCTCGATAAAATTTGGCGAGGTAATAGTATGTATCATGAGGACGGACATAGGCTATTTTTTTTCTGAAGAAATCGTGATCGAAGTTGCGGCTTCAGCTAGTTAAATATAAATTATCATCTTCTTATTGTTCTGTTGATATCCCTGGTACTATGTTCATAAACAGTTTTATCCACCGGAACAGTAAAGTTGACGGCAATGTTGTAGAGATTTTTGGAAAACAACAATGACGTCACACGTCATGCTACCGTGACGGTTCTAGTCTGATTCGCCACACTTGGTCGGTGTCACTGCCTTGAGCGCCGTCAAGGGCAGGAGTGTCGATTTCAAGGCGTGTATACTCTTTAATACTGTCTTTAACCTCAGTAATTTTATTATGCACAACTTAATAATTATCAATATAAAAAACCGACTTCATAAAAATGTCAGAACTGGACCTAATGAAAATGGGAAGCACCAGCTTTCAAATAAAAAAATAATCATTAAAATCGGTTCACCCAGTCGAAAGTTCTGAGGTAACAAATATTTAAAAAAAAAAGACAAATTCTTTTTTGGAAGTCGGTTAAAATACTAAACTAACGAAAAGTTAAATAATAACTAAAAACCTAAAATAATTAATCTATACCTTTATACAAATAAAAATATTATAATAGGTCGGGGAAAAAGTCTTTTCGTATTTTGTATGTATAAAGTTGTAGTAAAACTCTTATCCGTTGTACTGTTTGTATCTGGCTGGTTTTGATACCATTAAAAATATGACATTTTAAAAAAGGAATACAAAACGTAAAAAGCAATTTCCCGCCATTTTTCAATTGTTTTTTTGTTCGATAAAATGAGTGAATCTAACGAACAAATTCGATATATTGTGAAATTTTATAACAAAAAAGGGAAAAATGCGACACACGCCGCGAATAAAATTTGTGACGTTTATGGACCTAATGCAGTGTCATCAAGAGTAGCACAATGTTGGTTCAAGCGTTTTCAGTCCGGGAATTTTGATGTCAAAGATGCAGCTCGCTCTGGTCGCCCTGTTACGGATAAAGTCGATGCCATTTCTGAAAAAGTGGACCAAGATCGGCATATTAGTAGTTACGACGTAGCTGAAGAACTGGGGATTGACCACAAAACAGTTTTGACCCATTTGAAAAAAACTGGGTATACAAAAAACTCGATATTTGGGTGCCACACGAGCTCACTGAAAGAAACCAAATGAATCGTGTACTCATTTGCGATTCTCTATTGAAACGTAACGAAACCGAACCGTTTTTGAAAAGATTGATCACTGATGATGAAAAATGGATCACCTACGACAAGAATGTGCGCAAAAGATCATGGTCAAAGGGCAGTGAAGCACCACAGACTGTAGCGAAACCCGGATTAACACGTAATAAGGTGATGCTGTGTGTATGGTGGGATTGGCAGGGCATCGTTCATTATGAGCTTTTACCGCCGGGCAAAACCATCGATTCGGATCTCTACTGCCAACAGCAGATGAGACTCAAACAAGAAATTGAGAAAAAACGGCCGGAATTGATCAACAGAAAGAGTGTGGTCTTTCATGATGATAACGCCAGACCGCACACATCTTTGGCCACTCAGCAAAAATTTAGAGAGCTTGGTTGGGAAGTGTTAATGCATCCACCATATAGCCCAGACCTTGCACCCTCAGATTTCCACCTGTTTCGATCTCTTCAGAATTCTTTGGGTAGTGTTAGATTAACATCAAGAGAGGACTGTCAAAACTACTTGTTGCATTTTTTTGATCAGAAGTCCCAAAAATTCTACAGCAACGGGATCATGTCACTACCTACAAGATGGCAACAAGTTATCGAACAAAATGGCACATATATATTATAATTAAATGTAATTAAACTTGAAAAAAATATGTCTTGAATTTGTTTAAAAAATACGAAGAAACTTTTTCCCCGACCTTATATAAAAAGCCCCTCGGTGGAGGGAAAAGTGGCTAGAATGCTGGCAGCATTTCTACACTAGATGGTTATGCTAATTTTTTGGCCAAAGTAGGCGCCAGCTTTCCTGTCACACTTTAACCTTTTAGGGCCTTACTTAAAAATGTTAACAGTTAGTTAACAGCGCTTTTAATGATTTCTTAGGTCTTAGCGGTATACAAATTGAAAATTGAAATTAAAATACACTTTTTACATTAGACATTAAAATCAAAATAAAAATCATTTTTAACAACTTCAGTTTTACGACTTTTAATATTTTGATATTGTATCATTTATATTGGGTTTCTCTACGAGATCGAATCAGAACGAAAGTTACCGACATAGCCCACCGGATTAGCAAGTTGAAGTGGCAGTGGGCAGAGCTCATAGCACGCAGAACAGATGGCCGATTTGGGCCAAAGGTTCCCAAATGGAAACCATGGACCGGTAAGCGCAGCGTATGACTTCCACTAACAAGATGTTAGTGTGTCCGGCAGAGGACGTTCTATGGCTGGAATGATGATGATGATGATCCCTTATTGTACTTGATACGACATTGAAAACGAACTGTACTACAGATAGTCTAATAATCGACTTTAACTCGTTTCCTTCCTCAATACCATGACGTAAAGGATCAATGTTCATACTACAATGTCCACACGACCTAATACATGCGAATAACTGCATTCCAATACATTGAATAATCAACCGCAGGCGTGTGCGAATATGAGTAGCGAATACGCGTACGTGACGTTACTACCAGTCTACACAGCTTTAGCAAAACCAGCAGGCTGAAGGTACTCTCGAACACAATTCCGTTCAATCGGTATTGGAATTGTGACATGGCGTACTCTAGATCACTTGAATGCCAACCTAGCGCCAAATTAATTCAATATTGTGTGGATATTAAATGAACTAATTGGGATTGGCATTGAAATGCCTTTTCCGAGAGTTGTCCCAGGGAATGCGAGGAAAAGGGCGCCCCCTAGCTACCTGGTGGATGAGTATGGCACAAAAGGCCCAATTGGACCCATTAACAACCCAGTACAGAGCATCCTGACGCATTGATTAGGGGAGCCCACCTAACGTTAATAGGAAAAGAAAAAGAAAATTGAAATTATTGTTTAATGGACAGAATTGTTTTCGAGGGTTGTGTTAACATTGTATTGAAATTGATATTGGATAAGAATCATTATTGAGCTCGTAAGCCCCCAGCTTACTAAGTGAAAGAAAACGACGGGAAAATTAAAGTATATGATAACACTAAATGTAGTCTGGGTAATCAGTCAAACGTCAATATAAGTCTGCTATTATATACCCACTGCGTCAAACAGACAAAAAAACAAACATTCGGGACATTTTTATGCGCACACGGTCATCTGACTCCAAGCTAAGCAAAGCTTGTTATATGGCTGCTGAGATTGATATTGATACATTTATATATTTTTAAATAGATTTTAACACCCAGATATAGAACAAACACAAATGTTCATCACATGAATATTCTATCGAACCCACGCCCCATAGTGTAGAAGGCAGGTTCACTGCCAACTGAGCCACCGGGGCTGTCAGAAACTATGCAGTGGACCGCAGTAAAGTAAGCATATCGCTTACCATCAACTCACATAAAAACTCTCATTCGCTGACCGAATTTCCACACAGTTTTTCCTACCTAAACGTTACGTAATGTAATTTTTCCCACATTAGACCCAACTTTTTCTCGAATAGGTCTCATTATCGTCAATTTACTTTCATTACGTGTCACCGGAAGATTTACTTAGCGGCACCATATACAGCGTGACCACCTTATCTTGAGAGCTGATTGAAGGAGCCACCGTCATATTTTCTCAAATCTGAGAGACGCCCATAGAAAATTTGTAGTTACTTTATTTGGCGAACTGTGAAGTTTAGTTAGTCGGAAGTCTACTTCATTGGATAAGAATCTGCAGCTTAGTACTTTCTCGCAGTGAAAAAGATTGTTTCTTTTCATTCATAATTTTAAAAAGTGCGAAAAGTTATACTGACATGGTTCTTATAGAAGAGACATAATTTTTGTTAAGCACAGATGATTTTTTCCTATTTTGGAGGAGGGCTTTTTAGGAGTTATGATACTCATTCCTAAATAACTTTCACTCATGATATGGGTATACATTATGCTTGTGTCTGTCTGTATGGTTTGATGTTATTATTACCATTAAAACATTAACGCAATTAGTAAGTGTAAATACAGTGTGTGTTGCCAGTGTTGACATATGGTACTGAGACGGGCTCTTTAACTGTTGGCCTTTTGGAAAAACTCAGAGTCAAACACTGGTCTATGGAGAGAGCTATGCTTGGAGTTTCTTTGCGCGATAGAATCTGAAACGAGAATATTAGCCAAAGCACCACGGTCACCGACATAGCTGCTCAGAGTTGCAAGTTGAAGTGGCAATGGGCAGGCCTCATCGCTCGAAGAACCGATAACTGATGGGGAAGAAGGGTTCTTGAGTGAAGACAACGAATCGGGAGATGCAGCGGAGGTGCGTCTCCTACTAGATGGACCGACGACATCGTGAGATCATCCAGTGGATGCAGATGGCAGGCTGTCGTTCAGTATGGAAATCTAAGGCGGAACCCTATGTACAGTTCAGTGGACGTCTTCGGGTTAATGATGATGGTGCAATTAGATTTGTTTTAACCATTGGTTTACAGCATTCATGAAATAAATACAGAGACTAGTATAAATGAAACACTGTTTAAAATAAATATTAAGAATACTTGCGTTTAAACGCCTACTCGACTGATGTTTAGCGATGATGCGGTCTACTATATAGATCACGCTTGCCTAGAAGAAACATCACTCGTGATTTGAAGACACCCATATTGTAACTATCACCAAGAACGATCATAATCATCCTAGCTATCACCCACGCCACCTTATTAATTCTCCTTTGTTTCTCTGATCTGAGAAATTACTAATGTGTGCAATGTAGTAGCAAAAAATATACGTGCCACAAAAGAAAGGCCACTCTAAACTTAGTTGACTATAATATCTTAACAAGTTAAGCGATAAACACATCCGCGTTTTCACTTGCAAGGCAACAATTGCTAATCTACGTGGGAAACACCATCACACCATTAGACGAGTAGGTACTCACTTTTCCTGGTACCCTGGTAATTGATAACATTCATATGCACTTTCTTTAGTAGTCATCACGTTCAGTTGTCTACCTTACTAGTAGGAGGTCCTAGGTTCGATTCCCGACCGAGCAGATGTTCGAAAGATGAATAACTATCAATTTACCCATTGACACTTCATCATCATCATCATTCCAGCCATAGGACGTCTGCTGCTGGACATAGGCCTCCCCCATCGATCTCCAAAAGGGCCAGTTGGACGCAGCCTGCATCCAGCGTTTCCCTGCGTTCTCTTTTAGGTCGTCTGTCCATCTTGTGGGCGGACGTCCTATGCTGCGTTTACCGGTCCGTGGTCTCCATTCGAGAACCTTTCGGCCCCATCGGCCATCTGTTCTGCGTGCTATGTGCCCTGCCCACTACCAATTCAACTAAATTTATTATTATGATATATCAAAGAAAAATTTGGACACAAGACTATTGTGACACTAGATAAGCTACCAAGCAATCTTTGATAACCGAAATAGCCAGAAAACAATTCCTGCTCAGGTATTCCGTTAACCAAACCACTCCAGTTTATCTGCCGATAGTGCAAACTTGACTTATCTGCCTTGAACTGTTTGCCTTTCACTGGGTTTGAATATTTTAGGTAAAGCCGCGTGTAGTCGATCAGTGTCGCAGCCACGTGGTAGTTCAAAAATTGGTTTAATAAGGGAATATTTTGTTTGTCCATCATTCTCCCTCCACCACCATTAAGTAAGGTTTTTTTTTTACCTGCAACATCCCCTGCATTTCTAAACTATAAGACATAGAAACTTAGAATTTACATATGGATAGGTCATATTTCAAACCTTCAAATTATTTCGAACATTGGCTGATTGTGAGTTTTTGATTATCAGCGATAAAACTGTAATAAATTCAAGGTTTTCTAGCTTGAAGGTTATTGACCTTTTTGTAAAATGATCTTAACAAAGAATGTTCCTCAATCAGTTTTCTCTATGGTTAAACCATAAAAAGTATGTGCTATGTTGGGATGATGTATCTCTGAAATTTGGCAAAGTCCACAGAGCTTTGTTCGTTC
This sequence comes from Agriopis leucophaearia, assembly GCA_949125355.1. Lineage (NCBI taxonomy): Eukaryota > Metazoa > Arthropoda > Insecta > Lepidoptera > Geometridae > Agriopis > Agriopis leucophaearia. The sequence continues at coordinate 8,854,107 of OX421284.1, read as the reverse complement.
GAATTTTTCTACAACCATCGATTTCTGAACTAGGTATGAGTACAATTATATGGCTCTCGGCCAGTTATTTCTTGTAAAAGTAATTGATAGTCGAAATCTCCTATCAAATTTTAATGACCGTGACATAGTTTTAATTTTATGGAAACATTTTGATGTGTAAACTGACGTGGTTTTCAAACATTTGATTTATATTACACGGGAATTATACTCACATAAGATTAGGCCGCATATTCCGACTATAGTTTCAACCGCATTCGGCGGTCTTTATCATGGTGAATGCGCGCGTGCGGCTGCGTCTCGCTTTGCACACTTTGTGCCTATTCTTACGTGAGTAATTCCCGTGTAATATAAATAAAATGTTTGATGTGTATTCAGAATTTATATAAACAGTGTAAAAGTTCAGTGACTGGATCATTCAAGTTATTTCAATAAAAAAGGTTTCAACAGCAGTTTCCCATCGGCCCTTGAGCAAAAACTGACCGTGTAAGCGGCCCATTAGCACATAATCCCAACAATCGTTAGTTCACCACGGATCACTAACCAATCACTAGTTGTTATTTCTTGCAAGTTGGTGCTCTTAATGTTGTTTAATCTGTGGCATTATCGGTACAGAAAATGTTGAAAACAAAAAATATATAGGACAAAGCCATGATACCTAGATAAAGCTAAAACATTTTTTTATGTAATCCACGTATCTTCGAGTTTATGGCGCCAACGTGGAAAAAAACATATCGCCTCATTGTATGGTTTTCTTAAACGTGTTTTTCGAGTATTGATAGTAATATATAATTATAATAATGGGTTATTATTTATTGTTTGTAAACGCACTCAAGTGTACGCACGTGATATAACCACGTAAAATATGGCGTTTCGTTTGATTACAAAACTCTATAAAAGCCTCCAATAAAGTCTCCACTTCTTTACGTCACAAATACAGTAAATTGTTTACTTACTGCGCAATCAAATTATCTATGTAGATGAGTGGGAGAGCAACTACCATATTTTTGGGGTAAAAAACTGACAGGCATCGAAACTTTTTTGTTCTGACATTTAAACAAATCTACGGTCACGATGAAATCATCCCTTGGCCTCGAATATAAGATTAAAAAGCTAACAGGAAAAAAAAACGCATACAGACTACCAGGCAACCATAAGTGCCTGGAGCTTTACACGATAATGCAATTAGTAGTTCTCATGTGACAAGCGGAGAAACACTAACCTTTGCAATTAGTTACCAGGGCGACAGAGGTCACAGAGAAATTTTTTTAAGTGGTAGGTACACCGTGCGTAGGTCTATTTTCCTTTTCGTTGGCTAACAAAACTTTTTTTTTTTTAACCTACACGGTGTTTGCTTTGCATGTTCTTGAAACTTGGATATAGAAATCAATTTAATTTAAATTTTCGATACATGGTTTTTTAACTATAACAACCAGGCGAACATAAAAGTGCATTACTGTAATGGCAAGCAACAAAATCATTTATGGATCAACGTCAAAATATGAAACGTAGCTGAGGCCACTATAGGCTATAAAGCTTAATCAGTACTTTTCTCAAACATTGCCTCCAAAAATAAACATTTCCAGATAGCGTTTTCGGATTTTCCCCTTACTTGTGCTATAAGACATTGCTTCTTACCAAATTTCATGATTCTGGGCCAATGAAAAGTACCCTATCCCTTGCGAGTGTCAAAATATGCGGCATAAAAGGCCGTATCTTTTCATTGCGTGGACTTAGAAGCTGTTTTTTTTACGGCTCCAAAGGATTGCAGGTCTGAGAATTTGATATACATTTCAACTTGATACCTTCTCGCGTTCCTGAGAAAAAGGGTTGTGACAAACAGACGGACAATCAAGGGATCCTAGGGTTCTTTTTTTCCTTTTGACGTACGGAACCTCAATAATACCGTGTTTGCGCAAAACGTATAAGAGGTTGTTGAATTTATTCTTATTGAAGAAGCCTTCATTTAGTCGCAACTCAATAAAGATGATGAAGCTTATTTCACCATCGTTCATCAATTATTATTATATAGAGGCGCCATGCTGTTATGTGAAACAAAAGAGGACACTTGTCTTAAACCCACATGAAGTAGTAGGTATGTCCAATAAACGAACCGATGGTTTACATAAGCCACTGATATCCATCAATGCGAAACAATAGTGGCAAGCGTGGGCGCATCGAGAGCAGCTGGCAATTATGTAATGTGTGTAGGGTTGTCTCTTTCTGTTACTGCGTTTTTTAAACTGACTTTCTTCTGTGTCTGTTCGGTACAAATGTTATCGATCATTTTTGTATTTATTAATACCTAGTGCTGTTACCCGCGGCTTCATACGCGTAGATTTTCATATAAACTTTCAACTCTTTTTTCCTCCCTTAATCCGGCCCTTGCGCAAAATAACATAGCTTATACTTTAATCTGGTCATAACTAAGCATATTCGTGAAAACCGCATTCAAATCCGTCCAGTTGTTTAGGCTTCCAGTTGGCTTGACCGTCCCCTTACCTGATGTAAAGCGATGATGCAGTTTACAATGGAGCACGCTTGCCTAAAAGAAACCGATTCACTCGCGATTTGTAGACGCCCAAATTGTAACTATCGGACAACACCCATTCAGGCAGCACATTCCACAGACTACACTACTACAATTCGCCAGTTCGCACAACAAAATTGCAATGAAAGCGCTTCGTACGAATTTTTGGAATATCAACCATGAAGCGGTGTCGCCACAGTGGGCAGGAAAAGGTGACACGGTAGTAAAATGGGCAAGAGGGAATTAGATCAGACCCGGTGCGCAATTCCGAAATGTCTTCGCGTCTCTATTTTACTCATATTCGAATTCGAAAACTTGACGACTTGGATTTGACCGTGATTTACTTTGCCTGACTTTGACTGTGACTACGACTCGTTTGATCTTTTGATATTTAAAAGAAGAGACTTAAAATTTAAAATTCTGTAATACTTAACAATGGCTGAATAGACGAGACGTCAAAAAATAAGTATCAAAAAATGTAAATGTTTCCTGCACTACCAAAATAATAAGCCGTTATGCTTTTATTTATTTATTTAGGTAAGGCTTTCGTTTGACCGCCAACTCGCCTGATGTTAAGCTATGAAGCGGTCTACGATGGAGCACCCTTGCCTAAAAGAAACCGATTCACTCGTGATTTGAAGACTCCCAGATCGTAACTACCGGGAACACCCATGTTTTTTGCGGAAGGGTAGATCATATACCTGCCATTGCGCAGCCCTAGGTGTTACGGATGTAGGGAAGCTAGCCAATGAGCACCATTTTAGGTGCAGTGATGTCAAACAGGTCAAGCTTTCGTAGTTATGGACGAATTACAAAATAGACGTTAGACTGGTATTCATTTCAGATGAATCTAATATCCTTTCATAGATATAAATTCGCCAATATTAGCACGCGCGAAGTGTTTGGCGTTTGTATTTTTATATTTTTGAATTTATATATTTGTTTGACGATTACCTGTATCGTTGATCAGCCTTTTAATAGTCCACTGCTGGTTTTAGGACTACTTTTTTTATGATACTGAGTGACGACACGAGCGAAGTCGCTCGCCTCATGGCTCTTCACGCTTGCCCATAGCAGCTCAACGCCACTCAGAATTTTGAACTTATACAGTTCAAAACCCTGGATGGCAATGCACTGCGCTCGTCACCCCGAGATATAAGATGTCAAATCTCTGTGTGCCCTGTGATTTCGCTGGAAACATTGCCCTTCAATTCGGAACACAGTAGTGTTTTCACAATACTGCTTGGCGGTTGAATAATTGGCAAAAGTGTGGTATTTCCCCAGGCGGACCCCTACAAAAGAGTCCTACCACTACAAAAATAACGCAAAGAGAGAGATGCAAAGAGCTCATCGATACGAGCCTGGGATTTGAACCCGCTACTTCACGCTTTCAAGTCTAGCAGTCTCCCAAATAGGCTACCACGGCTTTTTGCTTGCCTGGCTGGCTTGTCGGCAAATAGTTAATTCTTATAGTGCCCACCCGATAGAAAAATGGACAGGAGGGAATTAGATCATGTAGATCCGATGCACCCTCTTGGAAATGTCATATTATCAATATCAAATCATAGCGACATACCTACATACATCTATATAGCTATTCTAAACAAACACCGTTGAACCGTAATCAATCGGTGAACTACGTAACCTGATGGTTACCACTCCACTAGTCAGTTGGCCACAGCGCGTGTCTAATCGCGCGATGATGCGGCGCACGCGCAAGTTGTGCAATAACGCGTTAGTTGCCGTGTAAGCCGAACTAACCCTATTCACTAACCGATTTCATTACCTCATGGACCAGTAGCTCTTCCAAACGTTATTTATGTAGTGATCGATATCCCGGTCTTGACTATTTTTGAAGAAGACTAACTGACTTAGGTAGATCTGTTCGTCGAAATAGTGTACCTGCCCATCGACCTGGATTCTACGCTGCGTCCTATTGGTCATAAAATCAAATCTTCACTGTTGGTTATATGCGTTTTTAGTTTATCATAATTCCAACCTTATGGCGGCTCCACATTAGTGCCGTGAAGCTCCGAAAACAAGCGTGAACGTGAATGTGGAGGGTTTTCGTGGGGTTCACGCGCGTTTACGCCTGTTCCCCGATCAGAGTCGGTATTTTGTCCCGCGACAAAGGGTTCGCGCCCCCTTCGCGCGGCGTTCACGCGTACACATCCACATTCACGGCCCCGCGCCAGTTTACTTCTTGTTTACTCCGGTCTATAAAGGCGTACGGACGTCATCTACCATCTTCTTTTTTTCCAACGCTTTTTAATAACCTTCTTGTTTTGGACGTCTAAATAGTAATATGTTGCCACAGCAAACAAAGTTATTGCAGCAGCAGCTTCTACGTCCATTTCGCGGCGGGTTTCACGAACGACTGTGAGCATCCCGTGAATGTGGAGGGCACGACTTGTGCCGTGAATTCACGTGCGAATGTGGAGCCGCCATTAAAGCTTACCGTGCTGAGTTCTTGCAACATTCGTTGTAAATCGGGTGAAGCAAAGAGCACAACGTCATCAGCAAAACGCAAATTCGTCAACCTGCTTTTGCCAATGGCTATGCCACTCTCTGACCAAGAATGTTCCAGTTTTTCTAATACGTCTTCTCTGTGCTGGTAAAGTTTGGAAGAGGGCGGGTTATTATTATGCTAATATCTATCGAAAGATAGAACAAACATATAGCAATATTAGCTTATTATATTTCCACTGTTGGGGCACAGGCTTTCCACCATGCTGACCCAGTTTATCTTGTTGAATGTTTTTGAACTTTTAAGGTTCTTGGTAGGTTTTAAGGTGGTTGGTTGGTGGTTTGGAGGGAAAGGTAGAAGGAAAGAGAGGACTGGGAAAACGAAGAAAAGTGTTCGTAGACCAAATAAAAGAGAAGGCAAATGTCATTTCGTACAGGGAGGTGAAAACGCTGGCAGAAGACCGTCAAGCCTTGAAATTACTCCACGGACAAAAGCTACGCTCTTAAATGTTGAATGAATGAATGAATGAAGGTTCTTGGACATACCAGTTTGCTCTTGATTTTACCTTCGTCGTTTTTGAGCGAAACTGCACATCATTTATTTATATACTAAATAAGTAATCGGTGCAGGATCGAGCATCGAACCAAGTGCCACCAGATAGTAAGGCACACATCTACCGCTCGGCCTTCATTGCTCCAACAAGCACACATGTCATTTAAAATTTAAAGTACTTCGTATGATGTCTAATATGTAGATTATGTAACTCATGCGTCGTTAATCAATACCTATTGAACTGTGGAACTCCCTGATCATAGATTAAACATTTCAATTATCAGATGCGATAACTGATAGCAAGCCTTATGCATATAAAATAAGGTCAATGATGCTGTAATTGTCAAGTTGTGTTATTAAATAATTGTTAATAATAATGTACATTATAGTTAATAGCTAGTTGTGGGTGCTAGTAATGTTTGTCTGTATAACAAATGCACATAAACATATATAATTATAAAAAAATGAAATGGACATTTGAAAATGGACTTCCGCAAAGTAACGCCTGATTCAATCAACTATGTATAATTATGCCTATTATCTAGGTCTAATGTACATACATTATTTGTCAAACGCTTAAAACTGGAGCACATAATACCGGGTGCATCTCTAGACGACATCATGTTATAGGATAGTTGCCTTTTAACTTTTAATATAGGACCAAACCTAAAATCACGAATAAATTTTATTGTGCGATGCGATTATGAAATGACTAATGGTCACCCTCAATACAAAACCTTCTTAGCCCTTTAAATAAAAAAATATGGTTTGAAGTTTTATTTTTTCATTTGGCCGCGCGCAAAATTGTCTACCAGGAACGCACCCTAGACACAATAAATCGTACCTACGTGTTTAGTAGTTCTAGGCTGGGTCTTACCCAGTAGTAAAAGGTCCTACCTTAGAATATTTCATACCTTCCGCATCTTACAGTAGCCAGCGTAACATCAGGAAGCGAATTCGACCATAAATCTACCGAAGAATGCATCCAGATAGTTAACCTTTGCGATATGTTCGTGTTACGAAAAAGGCGAGGTGCGCTTTATCCTCGTTGTTGCTACCATCTATTCTGTGTCGCAATGTAGATATTATAAACAGAGAGTCTCAAACTTTTTGACGCCCTCGTAGGTATATTTCTATGTTTACGTCCCGTTTGTCAAACAGAATAAGCGTTATTTTCGCAGTTTAGAATCTTAGAGATTTTAAAACTTCGTAATGTCAAAACACAAGAGTTTTAGACACAATGTTCAAGGTTTCAAGTTTTTACTAAGATTAAATTTACCTAATTCATATCTGTACAAATTGACATTTACGTTGTATGATTATTTTACGAACACCCCTAGTTTTTGCTGTTGAGGAACAAGCACATATTATTGTTTCTAAGAAACGTGAAGCTAAATATCTATTTTTTTGTGACCGTTATACTTAGATTTAGAACCGCTGCGTTTCAAAGAATAATGTGCACAAATAAAATTTGGAACGCAAGTCGTTTTGCACTTTCCTACATATTATGAAAGTTCTAAATAACTGTAGACATTTAGACCTTCAATACGCCTTCAATTTTAAACCTTTTCCCTAACAGCTAAGTTTGACATTCGTTCTTAGACAGTTTTAGATTTAAAGACTCGACTATATTTGGCCTTTCTGCTTCAGATTGGATGATTTAAGTTGATTTAGACTTTTGAGTCGTAGAGGTAGAGTTGAGTTTAGGTTTAGAATAGTTATAGATTTAGAGAAAGCCTGATGTACAAGCTGAACGTTGATAAGCGAGCTTCCCGGTGCAGGATGCAAATTATTATCACCGCTGTGACCTGGCTCAGTGGGCGTCGGCCGTTGTATAATCATAGACCAAGAGGTTGATGCATAAAATAACACAAATAGTAAAAGAAAAAAAAAAGTTCGTGGCGTAGTATTAAGTCATTAATATTAGGCACTAAAATGTCGCCTCTAGGTACGTTTACTGCTATATAGATCATATCATGGCTCTATAGTCCAGGGGGTCTTCCATACCAAGCTTTATCTCGCTCTCTCGGCTAATGAGCAAGAAAAAAAATCAATGTAAGATTATTATTAAAATGTTTTTAAATTATGGTAACTCACCAGGTCAAGAATATTACAATAAATTTATAGTGACGAAAGATTCTCTATTATGGTGCTATGATAAGGTCCCTAGATAGATAGATAACTCTTTAACTCAATTTTTTTCTTTTTCCTATGATGTGCGATACTTTTTTTGCTCAAAATTGCATCTGTTATTGTGATGTTTATTGTTTTTGATAGCTAAGCTTGGCGGGTATGCAAACATAGGAGACGTGGCTCGAGAAAATCCAAGATTATGTTACTATACGATGTAATTAAGTTTTTTAATAAATAACTCTAAAAACAAATAAACATAAAGAACTATTACTAAGAGCGTAGTATTTAAACGAGCGAATAAAAATTCAAAGTAATGGTGTCAAAAATACTGAATATGACGTACTGAAATACTAAGTGGGTATTCGCCCAGTCTTTTGACTGTTACAGTAGACGAATACAAATATTGAAAATGGCTCACATTATATTCAACATTTTGCATATATTTTATTTCAAGAATGCTGCGTTATATCCTCATTGAAGAAACCTGACAAAATTCGGATCTGCCTCGATATTACATTTGTCCACTCACTATTTCCAGTTAAGTCGGCCACTAGATTTTTAATACGCAGCATTGGTAATTATTGGTAAACTATTTTCAACTTTTTTACTTACTCGTATCAAAAATTAGTCGACTGTTTATTTAATATTTCGCAAATTTTAATAAATAAATACAATAAATAACATTTTGGCTAAGATACTTCACAGGCCTGTGTTATAGTTATATAATGTATACAGAAAAAGTTTGAGCTACATGAGTTGAGGATGATTTTGTTTTAATTGATAATGAAATTTCATGTATACTTTGAAAGGTGTTTGTTTATTTCTTGAATCTGTCTCTCCGCCTACGTTTATTTATTGTGCCATATTTGTGCTTTTGTGTTTCGCCAATTCTGTATTGTAGCGTATTTTATCTCCGCTTGTCTCGAGTCCCGTTATCTTTAGAATATGAGAGGTTTTAAATGCATTTCTCGGGAAATCGATATTTTACTTCGGTATTGATAGGAAACTCTGTCTTTTTGTTATCATGGACGGCTTAGGACATTCATAACTAAAGTTATTGACCATAAATATTATGACGATATGAAAGGTGTAATGATATTTTAATGAATACTTACAGAATTAATAATGTTTCTTTATTACAAACGGTACCTTGAACATGAATTAATATTTTGTCAAGAACATCAGTTTTTATGTGTAAAAGACCAAGTATTGTTGAAGTGAGTTTGATGGACAAAGTAAGGCACAGCATGATGAGGGAACTTTGCGGTGTGGTAGAGGATGTTGAGACAAAGATAAAGATAGAGATGCTTAGATGGTTCTTACATAGAGAAGACAGACGAAAGAAATTTATGTGGCGAGCGTGAATGGGCAAGCCTGTAAGGGTCGAAAAAGAAAAGACAAAAAATCCCTTTTGAGAAAAGGCCTCTTCAAAAGTACCTGAAACCAACGAGCTAGTATAAAAACACTCATGAAAGTAGAAGAAAGGAAAAATAAGTGTCAGGATCGTAGCAAGTGGAGAGGATGTAGCCTGTGCCTATCCCAAAAAGAAAAGGCGTGACTGTATGCATGTGTAAAAGAGAGTATGGGTTAAAATGGCTTATCAAAATGTTGGAACTTATTATCCATCATAGCATAGAGCTAAGATGTATAGAATATAATGATGTTGTTCAACTAATTATGTGATGCGACGTTTCGACATTTATCTAAAAAATACAAGCTGAACATGCAAAAGGAAAACAATAAAGACCCTAAAGAAAATTACATTATTTCACAAATGACTCAGAGATATTCTGATAAAAATATTTACCAAAACCTGCGAATGTTGATGTCACCAACATCGCATCAAAAGCATTTTTGAGGTCAATGCCACTTAAAACAAGAAAAAAGTATATGACAGTTTGCAAAACGTGATTATAACTAGTTTCATTTCTCAGATAGATTTCAATTTAAACATTTATAAATAATTCATGTGTTATCTAAGAATTAAATCATGGTGCATTCTTACGACTACATTTTTTTGCCTTTTCATTCACCCAAGATAATAATATTATGTCATTGTATTTATTATCGAGTTATGCATTTCAGAGCTTGTCGTGATCGAACTTTGACACAATTTCTTCATATCTGTTTATTGGAATACTTTTACAAGGATATTGGTCTCAAAAATAGTTTTGCAATTTTTTCAATACTTTTACTTACCGCTTAGGTTTCACCCGCATGGATTACACCTTATTATGAAAGCTTTATTTAATGGTATCACTAATCGTGTTTTAGCATCCCCCGTCGATCCTGTTACGTAAATTCTTTCCAATGGTTGCCTGAAAGAGATCGCTTTTAGCGATAAGGCCGCAACTTGTGGCACTAGCTCGTAAGTGTTTTCTATCTGTATGTAATTTTTATTTCTGGTGTAAACAATAAAGAGTTTCTATCTATCTAAAGCTATGTGCCAGTGAGTCTCATCAAAATCAATTAAGCCGTTTCGGAGTCCATAGGAAACATACGCACATGCATACACACATCGACTTTTCTATAATTATATAGATGATATTCTTATAAGTCAGTTTAATGTAAATAAATCGGTGCAAATGGTTCGTAGTTAATTACGCATAAGTACATATAACATTTTTATCATGTCTTTGATGATTGAACTTAAATTCGTGTCAATCAATATGATAACTAGTCCTTAAGGACCACCGATCGCATGAAATGACGAAATTAATCCAAAGTAAAGCAGAGTGTGTCGTACACTTCGATCAAGTATCTAGTATCTTATCTACATCTTGATCAAAGGTCATACAGAATTAACTACAGAGAATCAGATACATCATTTACGCTGAAACCTTACCAGGGTTTTGTTAAAAATTCTAGTACGAATCCCTAAAGTTACGTTTAATCCATTTTAACCTGACTCAGGTATGATTAATTGAATATTACTTCATTTCGATCCCTAGTTACCCAGTCTAGTATAAATTGCCTGATCACATCACATTACTGATACAAAACTTGATATAAACGAAATAGATAAAGTCAAATAAATTATCAACAAACTCTCTACAAAGTTTGCTATAGACAAACAGACAGTCCATTCTCTCAGGTGCTAAATGCACCGTAAACTTTACATGGGCATGGATATCCACGGCTTTGTCAATAAACAATGATATTACTCAATGCATTGTTTGAGGAATATATTTAGAAGATTTGAGACATTAAAAACATTTTTTTGGTATTATATTTACTTTTGTAGACAACCTAATATTTTTTTTATAGTTTTGAACCAGTTTGGATGTGATCAGACTGACGAAACAAACATTCTGGTAGTAAAAAAATTCTACTATAAAACTCTGTAGAAATTATGATAATGTGACAGGCTTAATCAAAGAAATCTTGCGGAGAGCCTGGTTAATGTGCCAGCATACTAGGTACGCTGAAAACTGGTAGTGGGCTTGAGCATTTGGATTTTCTTTTGACCTTCAACGGTCTATGGGCAGTCTAACTGTTTTTGTAGTGTTAGTCGTATATTGTTAAGTTAATAGAGGCTTGGTTGAATGGTCCAAACTAGTTGTATTAATCATTAACATCATCATCCATATAATCTACATCTTTCTTTATCACACTACTGAGTACCTCTCTCTTGCTGCGCCATCTAACTCGGTCTCCATATGTACCTAGAGGTTGTCCTACACGTATGACTCTCCTAAAAATGACACATGATATGATTTTCTGCCATACTCAGCCACTTGGCATCAGCCGCATTCCACAGGTCGTCGCTCTACCTGGCCAAAGGGCATTCTCTTACGCAAAATAGATTTTAATATGACATGTGCCACCAACCCATACAAAATGTTGAATTGTCTACAAAAAACACCATCAGCCAGGAGACGTCCACTGCTGAGCATAGGCTATGTATGGATAATGAAGGCACTAGATCGCAGTTTTCTAGTCAAATATGTATTGTTGTTTAGTTGCAAGGCCTCCCATTTTGACCTCTACACTGAACGATAGTCCACTGGATGCCTGCGACTCTCACAATGTCGTCCGTCCACCTAGTGAGAGGTCTATCTATGCTGCTTCTTTTGGTTCGTGGTCTCCACTCAAGAACCTTTCTTCCCCATCGGTTATCGGTTCTTCGAGCGATGTGACCTGCCCAATGCCCATTGCCACTTCAACTTGCAAATTTTAATAGCTATGTCGGTGACTCTGATTCTTTGGCGAATATCCACGTTCCGGATTCTATCGCACAAATAAACTCTGAGCATAGCTCTCCCCATTGCCCGTTGTGTGACTCTGTGTTTTATCCAAAATACCAATAGTTAAGGACCACGTCTCAGTACCATATGTCATCACTGGCAACACACGCTGGTCAAATACCCTTGTCATTAGGCACTGTGGTATCTTGAACGAGCAGATGTCACGCAATTTCCCGAACGCTGCCCATCCTAGTTGGATTCATCGGGCGACCTCTTTGCCTAAGTTAGACTTACCAAACTGAACAATCTGTCCAAGATGTAATGGTCAACAACTTCGAGAATATCGTTCCCAACGGTTACCGACACGAGTACAACATGGACATAATACATGATTTTTGGCTTGTTTTCTCTACAAATAATAATACATCAAAATGCATCTACATTAAAATTGTAAACCCTTCTATATGTTTACGCTACTTCTGTTTTATGGAACCCTAAAAACGCAGAAACGTTGAGTAGTGTGTATAATATAAAATACTTACAGTAAGTATACACTTTTTTAAACGTTATAATCAAATCAAATATGCTATAACATTTAAATAGTATGTACTAAAGAGTGAAAACAAGTCGAGTATAAATTACTAAAAACAAAATTAATTTTGGATGGAAATTGCTGGAAAAGGAGTAGGGGTCGGCGGTGTAGATAATACATATAATATGTATACATACAAATAAAAACTGAATATACAAAAAATACTATGCATTTATACATACTATAAATAATATATACATACGTATCAATCATAAAGAAATATAAGTAATGTACTCCCATCAATTTTCGCTAGATATACTGTTATCATATTCACAATCTTCCTCTATTCTCATTCATTATTTATGCGGAATTGTTCCCAAATCTGCACTATATCTCAGTCTGGCTATCGGTCAACGGGACTGCAGCATTCGACAGCGCACAGATCTGCACGAGCGCTGATAAACACTTTATCCTACATCTTTTGTAGGGTTGCCATTTTGTTACTGTTGGTATGTTGGCGAAGGGCACAAAGTTGTTCCATTAGACATTCAAACAAAATTATGAAAATAATATACCTACCTTCATACAATTTATTGAGTAATTATAAAGTAATTACCATAAAAAAATATATAGAAACTGGTAACACACCGCGGTCGCCGCAATTAGCAACTGTCATGTCATTTGTGTCATCGAGCTCACGTTTATAATTGTTTTTTTTTTTTTGCATTTATTTCAAGTTACCATTTAAGTTTATCGATATATTTAACTACATTATTGAAATACTGTTTTAAACTATCACGGTTGTTCACTAAAGTTATATGATTATTTACGGGATATTTACCGTGGTAAGGTTGTGGAAGGACATTACATGCGCAGTTATGCATGTAACTGCGCCGAAATATCGGGAGCTCCTTCCACAACCTTACCACGGTAAATATCCCGTAAATAATCATATAACATTATTAAAATACTTTTAAATTAGATATTTTTTTTATTAATTTCGTACAAAGGATGGTATAAAATAAAGAATCACTAAACGATACTGCAGTGCAAGTATCGTTCTCATCGATAGATGAATTTGACAGTTGGAATCGACCAATGCCATTTGATCCGTACTCGCTATAATCGATACAATGGCATTTTATCGAATTTGTCGACATCAACTGTCAAATTTATCGATTGATAAGAACGGTACTTTTTCTGTTGAATAGCAACCCTCGAGGGTCGGGCACGAAGTACGCAAGGCTCTGTATACAGTATACACTAGACATACATAATATATAAAAAACAACAACTGAGCAAAACCGACAAATGGCTATTCGGTGACCGAATCAAAAACTTGAAGAGAACAATAGCATTGCATTCTTTGTTTATACAACAAAAAGACACGTTTACGTTCTGTCACAACAACATGATTGTGACTAATATTATTTACTGTCATTACAACCATTCTTAGTAGTTTTTTTTAGTTATACTAGGCACGCAGGCGCTATAAATGCACCAGAAACATATATTAAAATATCAAAGCTTTTCTGGGCTGGTTTTAATTTATCTTAACTAGATGGCGTTGCCAACTTAGGTGTCAATGTTGTCGATTTCTAACTTGCTAATAGCCCATGTCCTTTTGGCCATACCTTTTTTTATTGCTTATTTTGTTTACTATTGTCATGGAGATATTAAATTCGACAATAGCTGTGACTGGTTTTGAACTATATAAAATAAACATTTTCTTAAATTACATTATAAGCAATTTGTTTCCATTTGAAACTGGCTAAATACACAAAACTTGTGAAGCAACACGTGAATTAAAGAAAGTACCATTGACTGTTGAGTTATCATTCGTTAACTTTTATTTGCTTATTTAGCTAATATCGCCATCTATCGATCCATTCGAGTGTTTCCATAAAAGCCCTGATTACAATCTTAGTATCTAGCGATATATCATTCCAGTGGGATTTCTAAATGTTGCCACCATTAAGGAAACAATTCCCATTGGCAGCGGTGTAATAGATTATTTTTTTGTAGTTATGTCACTACGCAATTTACGCGATGTGTTTACATTCAATAACAAAAGAACAACACCTACGCTAACGTCACTAACGCGCTGGCTAGCTGGCTAAGCCTACGACACAACTCAGAAGGCTGGAACTAACGTTTATTCGTTGCAATTTTTTTTCGTTATTGTAAAAAAACTGTCTATAAACTATCGAACTCAGCCCTATATTCACGAAAGAAGGTCGTCGCCCCCGAGCTGGTGTAAGCCGGATTTTCTTTATTGTTTGGCGCGCTTTACTTGATGCATTCTAATGTTTACCCAAATGCAGCTGTCGTTTTGGAGAGTGCTGTGTTTACAAACACAGACTTTAAAATGTTGGTATTGGTCTCTATCGTGTAGCTATTGTTGACCAAATCGCAAGAGGGCGTAGCGTGTTCAAATTTGAGGACCTGCGGAAAATGCGCAACCCATAAAACATAGCTCTAAATATACGTTTTCCCACAGATTTGAACTCACCAATCAGCTTTTCGTACCACATCTTATCTTTAACTAATTAATAAAATAAATAAATATCTGGGACACTTCATTATTGCACACATGGTCATCTGACCCCAAACTAAGCAAAGCTTGTAATATGGCTGCCAGAGACTGATATACATACATATATATTTTTAAATACATACTTAAATAGATATTGATACCCAGACATAGAACAAACACAAATGTTCATCACACAAATGTTTGTCCTAGGTGGGAATCGAACTCACGCCCCCAAGCACAGAAGGCAAGATCACTACCAACTAAACTAACGGGGCTGTTGCGACAGGTTTAAGTCACTGGACTCAGGTATTATCACAATTATGACTAAAGTTCATATTTAAAAAAGAAAAAGCAAAGAGGTTAGCTAGGTCTAGGCAAAGAGGTTAGGTAGGTCTAGGTACATACTTAAAATTATGTACAAAAATGTACTTGATGACAAAAATTAATCGGTAAGGATAAGTGGAAGTGAATTTCCATTTATCCCTACCAGTACAGATAGGTAGAAAAAAATGTACTTTTCTCCCCGTAGGTGTTTTCTAGGGACATGTGGAAAAGCCCGTAACGAGGCACGTCACAGCTGATACTTCTCGCGTATTACTCTATTGCTTGAACTTTTTTTTGAGATACACTTTTTTGTTCTCAAGCTGTGATGGTTTTCTATCCATTTCTTTAGATATATATTTTATTTTAGCCTTGCGTTTGACCGCTACCTTCCCTGTGTGGTCTATGATGGAGCACGCTTGCCTAGAAAAAGTGATTCACTCAAGTTTAGGTATTGTCCCAAATAAAATGCTACTGTAGTGGTAGGACTCTTTTGCAGGGGTCCGCCTGGGGAAGTACGACACCTTTGCCAGTTATTCAACCGCCAAGCAGTAGTGTGCAGATACTACTGTGTTCCGGATTGAAGGGCCATGTTTGCAACGAATTTAAAGGGTACACAGAGATTTGACATCTTATATCTCGGGGTGACGAGCGCAGTGCATTGCCATCTAGGGTTTTGAACTGTTGAAGTTCAAAATTCTGAGTGGCGTTGAGCTGTTATGGGCAAGCGTGAAGAGCCATCAGGCGAGCGACTTCGCTCGTCTCGTCACCCAGTATCATAAATAAAAAAATTGCCCAACACTTACTAGCAAGAATGCTCTTAGCAGTAATAAATAATGTAGTTTGCATCATAATACCATGTAGGTGAGCTAGACAGTATGCAGTGGGTTTGTCGCTATGTGATAATGAGAACGCTGCTTTATGGCTAATGAAGGCACCAGATCGCAGATTTCTGGTCAAATATGTATTGTTGTTTAGTTGCAAGCCTGTTTAAACTTTAATTGCTCAAATGCACCCGAAACACATCAAATGACTGTACGTATACGTAGCTATTAAAATTGTACTGTCAGTGGTAAATAATAGATACTATATTGCACCATCATAATAGCACACCTATAAGCCACAGTGAATTATCGCTTTAGTACATCAACTACCAATTTAGCATCTGTCAGTGGTCTAGCATTAGACATTACAGATTAGGCGTTGCGAAACAGAAGACAATGTCTTGCGTCAGTGGAAAAGATTAAAAAAGTCTAGACTTACAGAAGTTGAATTCTGGTAGCAAATTCCTATATACTACGGAGCTCCGTGTTCAGCTCTGTGCCCAGTTTCTGCACCACACGAATCGTCGCTGACACTGGAAAATGCAGAAGACTTGCGCAGCCAAAATTCATTATGGAGAAAAACAACCGCTTTTTACTATATGACCTTTTTATTGAGTCACTATTGTTTGGAGCTTTGGCGCAATGTGAAAATATCATGTCGCGGCATTTTCTTAACGTGGCTATGTCCATGTCCACGTTTGACCGCCAACACATAATAAAAAAATTCTGGCAGTTTACAACACTTAAAAAAAAACTGCTTTAGAACACGCTTTTTTGTTTCCAATTCTACATAGAAGCCAACAGTAAAGTTTTCTCCACTTTACTGCTGCGTGGCTTAGACTTCACCGTGTCTTACTTTGTTTGCGTCTTATTTGAAGAAAAAAATAATGTTTTTTTGTTTTACTTATTTGACACTGACTAAATAGACAAAACGTCAAAAGCAAAAAAATAAAACAAGTTACTTCTTGCTGTGAACAGCACTTTTTTGAAGTTTTAAACTTCGCCCTTCGATCAAAAATACATTATATTATTTTGTTCGAAGACATCACCTCGGAACATTCCGCGGAGATCTTACCGGAAGGATCAGAGGATGGCAGACGGCTGAAATTATGAAGCCTTCTTTGAGTCTTACCTTGTAGTTATATGTATTCTTGGTCTTACTTAGGCGGGTACAGATCTTTGCCTAAACGCGGTCTACTCTAGAACTCTAGAGTCTGCGATCATTAGCCATTATAGAGATAAGTTGCGAAACAGAAGACAATATCGTTAGCTCATCAGGCTTGCGTCACAGTGCAAGCTATGCAGTGGGACAACAGACGATGTACTGGAGCTGGCAGTATCTAAGCTTAGGTTGCTTAGTGAGTTTTACCACAGAAGACATAGTAGTACAAGTGATTCAAGTGATACAGATTCACTCCGTAAAATAATTTAAATAAGTAGCTACTCTTGCTACTACACAATAAAGTGCAATTCAGGACGTGCGAGCGCTAACTACCTACAGATATATTAACTTAGAAGTTGCCTCTCTGTCTATCGCGTAACTCTTGTCGCGTTATCTCTGTCTATCGCGCGGCAGCGGGCACGCCAAGTCCGACAAGACGACTAATTGTAGCTTCATACCTGAAGTGCGGAGTGGCCAGGCTTGAGCCACCAGATGGACCGACGACATCGTGAGAGTCGCGGGCATCCAGTGAATGCAGATGACAGGGTGTCGTTCAGTGTGGAGGTTAAACGGGGAGGCCAATGTTCAGCAGTGGACGTCTTCTGGCTAATGATGAAGATGACTACAATTACATGGCTTTGGTTACGAAACCCTACCATATGCGTGTCTCGACACGCTCTTGGCCAGTTATTAAAGTTTTCTATAATTTCTTTCTTTGTAGAAGGTTCTTAAGGAAAGAAAAATTAAGCAAACTGGAAAATTTCTGAAAAATTAACAACGATGTAAGATAGGACAACGTCTGTCAGATCAGCTAGGTGATGTATAAAGTTGACAGTTAATTTTTCTGCTCCTTTCTTTTGACTCTACACTTCTCTACCTTCTTCTCTACTTCTTTGGGCGCGTCATCGTCACGCTGTACCGTGTATTTAAAACAGCGCCATCTCTTGCAGAATAGGTGAATTACTACTTAGGTTTTCACTTCTGACGTGCAGTACTATGATTGATGTGAATTTTTCTTATGGTTGGTTTGAGTAAACTTAAATTGTAGGGATGTTATTCACTGCCACACACCGTCCAGCAGCGAATCAGTTCACATTTCACATTCATTATTTTAATAACAGGTCCTAGTCTCGTGTTTCGCAAAAATAAACTACAAGATTGAGCAGGTTTTTTGCCATTGCATGTTTAATTATGCAGTACACTCACCCATTGGGAATAAATAATATTATACTGACAATAATTTGTTTATGTGTGTGTGTCTGTCTATTTGTTTTGAATGAAAATAATGAGAGTTACATAATTTATGATAAAATATTGTCGCGATGAATTGTAAATTATATATACATATAAGCCTGAGGTAAAACTATATAAATAACTGTCCAAGTGCGTGTCGAGAGATGCATATGGTTAGGTTTCGTAACCAAAGCCTGTAAGCGTAAACAGTGGAAATTTTTCCTCTGAAATTCGAACGAACGAACCTCTGTGGACTTTCAGAAATGTATCATCCCAACCACAGAAAAGAAAAATGTTGTTTGTTAAATTGAACGGCTGTCAAGGTATTTTTGTAAGAAATTTGGTGTAGCCACTTGCACCCATATAAACCCATAGCAACTGTGTTAGCAACTGTGACGCGCAGTTCGACGCGTTGACGTAAATAAAAATGTTCAATCACCTATCTGTCACAATACCTGGCGACAGAATTTCCTTCTCATTTCCGTTCTATTTACTTCTCTTTTCTGTGATCCCAACATAACATGTACTTTTTATGGTTTAAGTCAAAAAGAGAACTACACTGAAAACATTATTATTTGTTAAGATCATTTAACGAAAAAGTCGAACCTTTGAGCTAGAACGTCTTGAATTTATAATAGTTTTATCGCTGTAACTCAAATAGTTATAAAAATGTTGGAAATAATTTTGAATAAAGGTTTTGAACATGACCTATCAGGTTGGTAAGTTACTAGTTTCTATGTCTAATAATTAAGAAATGCAGGCCCCCCTGCATTACTAGACCTCTCCCCCATTTTGATCTCACCTAATTAAAACATAGCACCATAGCACAGAATTGTGGATTCATCATCTTAAAACAATATTATTATGATTCATCAAACTTAAAAAAAAAATTTTAGGTTAGGCTGTTGAAGTTAATAATTTTAAGAATAAGATTTATTTATCGCTAAATACAATGAACACACACAATAAAACAATGTTTGCCAATAAAGGATTATATATCGGATTTAAATGCTACAAAAGGTTTTATTGTTTTAATGCCTTCAATTATAGCCCAATATGACTACTCTAGGTTTTCCTTTATATATATAGAATAGATCTACGTTTGGCCACCAAATCGCCTGATGGTAAGCGACGGTGTGGCCAAGGATGGAACACGTTGATCTAGAAGAAATCTATTCACTCTAGCCTTGAAGGTTTCTGGTTTGTCTGATCTGAGATTATAATTCTACTACAAGCTCTAATTTAGGTGCCTACTTTAAACCTACTTCATTTTTAGGTGCGGTGTAGGTACTAGGACTATTACCAATACAGTCAGTGTTGTGTGTCGTAGTGACAACCCTGCAATTTTTCAAGATCAAGTGAGGGTAGGAGAACAAAATACCCGCTCTTCTCGCCGGATTCACCCGCAGTTTTCAGTCAGCTCGTGACCACGGCCATTGTAACATGGTCGAAACGTCGAGCGAAAGGTATCTATTGTTACCTATATTTAATAGTGCGCGATAAGTCCCGATAAATATTAAAACATACTTGATTTTTATCTTATTTAAATTCTTAGTTCGTTCAAATTTATTTTCCTTATCGATTTCTTATAAAAAGCAACCCCTTGCTTGCACAAGTGGTTGTTAATGTTATCTAAAATCACAGCTCGCGCCGGGGTCACACCTCGGTCACTGGCGTTTGCCAAGCCGCGTAAGAGATTCTCTAGGGTTGTCAGTTCGGTAGAGAATGGCCAATGAAAGTTTTACTATACAACTGAGTTACGAGATGAGTAAAGTCGGTCGCTTAATAGCACACTTACCTACCAGCAGGCCTAACACGAGCCGTGGACAAATTGTCTTTCCACCTTTTTTTATCCCGCTATATAGAAAGAGACAAACGTATCCATATTCTAGCTTTATCGCGTCCACGCGCGGATAAAAACAGTGAAAAGCCAATTTGTCTACGGCCCTGCTAAGCCTGCTGTGACACCCAGAATTTTAAACTTCAAAGAGAACGCCATCCACTCATTAAAATAGCACGAAAAATTATTGGCTGGCCAAACTAAACTTAGAAAGCTATTTAAGGCGAGGTGAGTCTCAAAATTTGAAGGTATGCTGCATGCTTGATACGTGTTGACAGAAATATCGATCGTGATATCATAGATCAGTCCGTACGTCAGTGGTGTGTTTTACCGTAGCTACCGTTCTGAAGTATGGAATGAATTAGATACTTAATGCGATCTGAATCTAATAGATAGATAAAAGATCGTATAAAATAGCCATTAGAACATAAACACATTTATTTGTATAATTTAAATATATTTTAACAAGAAATACGTTAGGAATTAGGAATAAAAATAAAAGGTACTCATTAAGTTTTTAATTGTAGGTTAAGGCTAAAATTTAAAGTAAAGTGAAAAATACTTAAAATTGATTCTATTGTTATGGTGAAAGTCGCCTGATCTTGATAAATAAACAATGTTGAATAGACCTCGTTCACTTTTCATAGAATTTTTCAACGTGTATAATTAAAATAATATGGAAAATAAAATTCCAAAACACACTATAATTTTTTGTAAAACTGTGCTAACCCTAGCCAAAGAACCATGCAGGCGACCTTGACAATAGGTCGTCCGCAGCCCGTCTGGCTCTAAGTTTTTTAGCCATTAATGTTGCCATAAACTTAGCTATCCCTGCAGAGTAATGACTAGTTTAGAGAATGCTAATTTATAGTGATAGCTTGATCGCTGTAATGGTTTCTCGTAAAATTATACTGCTCCATAAAGGGCTTGAGTGACTTTGATGCTTTCGTATTATGGTGATGATTTTATCACAAGAAGCGGATTTTACAGGGATTTTATTCTTTGGTTGATGAGAAAATATTAGAGATGGTAGAAAATATTTGCTCAATTGTGTTTGAAAAAGTATTTTTTGTATTGCTATAAATTATTATTTTTTTTTTACTCGTTTACCCCATCGTCCATTTCTCACTTAAGGTTTTTTGGTGGTATTTTTTTTTATCCTGTTTTTCTTATATTAAGAAAATTAAGATACGGACGATCCACTATAGTTAGTTTATTTAAGTCTTAGTTTCAATCTTCGTTATGATCTCTTTGCTTAATCGTGAACCGTTTGTCTCTCGCGCGTTTCATATTTTGACGGAACTGTGTATAGTTTGCGTGCAATTGAAATGCTCGCAAACCAAAATAAACTCAGAGCGGCTTTCGCGTGGAACGCATCTAAGTGCGTCTGTAATGTGAACGATGTGTGTGAAAACGCGTGTCTATAAATGCCCAGTTGTCGTAGTTACATGGTATAAGATAATTACGATGTAAGATTAGTGCTTTACTCCTGTAACTCTAGACGCTTATTTTGACGAGAGATGACTAAAACATTCTTTTTAAACAAAATTTCAAAATATTTGTAAATATTCATGTATTCATTATACTGCAAAACATGTTTCTTAAATATTGTAACACTAAACGTGACAACTGAAATTTTGAATTCTTATTTAAAAAAAATAAGGTGATATGCTTCAAAATTGCGAAATTGTACCGTTTTTTTTTAAATTGATATCATAATTATACGGCAAGTACGGTCTTTTTCCTCTGGACATCCATAAATGTGCTATCTGCGGTGTGACACTGGCCTTAAAAATAATCTTACTTAGAGTGAGCATTGCCATACAACGTAATGGGGCCAGCATTTTGGGGACGATTCCCACTGGTAGCGGTTTAATAGATTAGTTTAGTAGTTAGGTATTAATATGTCGTTTTTATTATTTTTTACTATTGGAATGTTATTTAAGTTATTGTAAATAAAACTCTTATGTTATGACACAATTATGACAAACAAAAAAACCGTTACAACCGCTACTAAAATTTCATATTTAGAAGACGCGCACAGCATAAAAACAGACTATTTTGCTCTACATCTCATTTCCCTCCATCTCTATTCACGGCACACACGTGGTGAAAGTGTTTCATTTCCTACTCTGTGTCAGCGAATGGATGCCAGTGCCAAGTTTTTGCTCTGGCTAGAATAAGTTAGGTTAGTACAAATGGTACAGTGGCCTTAGTACGAGCACTTGCGAAAAACATCGTTACGTAAACGATAGCGAAATGTATGAAAAAATGAACAACGCCTCTATCGGACGTGAAAGGAAGCTGAATTTTTCATACATTTGCTATCGTTTACGTAACGATAACTCTTTCGCAAGTTCTCGTACTAAGGTCACAGAAGGATCAACTTTCAGTGAGACTTGTACGATACGACTTATATATCTTCTATCGATATGTAAGTATATATAGTAACAGGCTATGTGTGTACTTATGTATGTTTCCTATGGACTCCGAAACGGCTGAACCTTTAGCTCAGCGAGTGATCATGTGAAGCTTGGTAGAGATAGGATCAAAAGATTTTTTGGTATCAAAGATTTTATAGATATACATAGTATAGGAAGATCATTGTACTATACATCGATATATACCTATATACTACGTAGTCTAGTATGTAATGGTTGCCTGGAAGAGATCGCTTTTAGCGATAAGGCCTCCACTTGTGGCACTAGCTCGTAAGTGTTTTCTATCTGTTTGTAATTTTTGTTTCTGGTATACACAATAGAAACTTTCTATCTATCTTTGGTTTTAATATTCTCCCATGGATGTAACAAACCTAAAAGCCTACGTCCCTGTATTTCCCCTACGAAAAATAAGAACAAAAATTGAACTCTACACCATAGAGTAAAATGCTCTACACATTGACATATTACATCATAGAAAAAAAATACTACGTCAAAGAAGGTTGTTGTTGCTAAGAAGGAGGTTCTTTCAAGGAGGTATATCTTCATCATGAAACAACTACTTGACAATGATTTGTTTGGTATTTTAAAGTTTGAATTATCGACTTTTTGTAAATACTATTGTACCTACTTTACACTGGCAAGACAACATATCTCTGGATATCTCTATATCTGGAGTCTACACTAAAATATAACAAAACCGGCGTTTATACACTTTATTGTTCTTTCATAATATCTATTGACCAAATATACTGATGTGCCTTTATTAAATAAACAAAATACTAGCTAAAACTAACACTAAATAAACAGTTAGACTGTCCATAGACCGTTGAAGATCTAAAGACAATCCAAATGCTCAAACCCACTATCAGTTGGCAGCGTACCCAGCATGCTGGCGGCATTACCACGTTGAATGGCAATGCTTATACGTTGAGCCAGATACACGCCAGCATTTTGGTCACGCGTCGCGTTAATCAGACGCTCTGAAAGATTATAAATATACTTGATATTATTACCAATGTAGAAATTATAAATATACTTGATATTATTACCAATGTAGAAATCTCTCTTATTTAAACTAATGATGCAATTGAACATTGCATTTCCGTTATATAATTTAACACTTGTGCTAATAACAATAGTTGATGTAAGCACCAAGTACATATATGTGATAAAATATGTCAAAAAAAACATCTTAATCATCTTAAAATCATGTCTTTAATAATTTGAACTTAAAAGTAAAGAAGAAAGAGGTTTTTTTTTGTCAAAAATTTGCAAAACATTTTAGACGATGAGGTTGGTACATGGCTGAGCACTAACTAACTAGGTTGCCCTGTTTTTAGGATATCAGTCCTTTCCTGTCCACATATTAAAATTAAGCGTTTGGTATGTATGTTTGTTAATATTTAATTGACAAGTGTTATTATAAAGTTGAAGATTTTCTAAAAGACAGGCTGAAACAAGTAAATATCTACACTAATATTATAAAGAGGAAAGATTTGTACCTATTTTTGTATGTTTGTATGTTTGTAATGAATAGGCTCCGAAACTACTGAACCGATTTGAAAAATTCTTTCACTGTTGGGAAGCTACACTATCCCCGGGTGACATAGGCTACATTATATTTTGTAGCGAGGCCGAAGGCCGAGTTTACACTCGTGCGAAGCCGGGGCGGACGGCTAGTATTATATAAGTTAGATCATGACCGACAACAAAAAATTTGTACACCTTAATAAGGTAGAATATTTGAGACACATTTGTACCTACACCATCATTTATGACAATATTCAGAATCAGAATCATTTAAACTATCACGGTTGTTCACTAAAGTTATATGATTATTTACGGGATATTTACCGTGGTAAGGTTGTGGAAGGAGCTCCCGATATTTCGGCGCAGTTACATGCACCATGTTCACGGGAACCGTGAACCCGTGTTCTTCCCGTGAACATGGTGCATGTAACTGCGCCGAAATATCGGGAGCTCCTTCCATAACCTTACCACGGTAAATATCCCGTAAATAATCATATAACTTCAGAATCATTTAATCTGACAAATAAACTGATTTTGATTTGATTTTTAATTTGTATATTTGTCAGACAGCTTGTGTATCGTTATTCCGATCATCATGAAATTTTATAGGCAAGTACTTAGGTCATTCCAATATAATGTTGAAGTCAAAATTCAGACAAATTCAGTCTAAATACACAAACATACATACTCGCAAACAGACATACAAACGCCGATATCTCTGGTTCTATTCTGAGGCCTTCGCTGTGCTCGTTATACTATTTTTTTTTTTAATGATACTGGTTGACGAGACGAGCGAAGTCGCTCGCCTGATGGTTCTTCACGCTTGCCCACATAACAGCTCAACGCCACTCAGAATTTTGAACTTCAACAGTTCAAAACCTGGATGGCAATGCACTGCGCTCGTCACCCCGAGATATAAGATGTCAAATCTCTGTGTGCCCTGTAATTTCGCTGGAAACATTGCTCATCAATCCTGAACACAGTAGTGTTTGCACACTACTGCTTGGCGGTTGAATAACTGGCAAAGGTGTGGTACCTCCCCAGGCGGACCCCTGCAAAAGAGTCCTACCACTACAAACCTACCCGGTAAAAAGATCATTAGAAGTCCACCAAACACCACTTCGCTCATTACATTATCATTACACCACTAAGTAATGTTCTATACTATAGTTATTACCATAATTAAGGCAGACCTTTTATGAGCTTTTACTTTAGATTTAAGTGCGCTAGCGTCGATTTTATACCGACCTTCGCTTTATATATCTTCTATCGATATGTAAGTATATATAGTAACAGGCTATGTGTGTACTTATGTATGTTTCCTATGGACTCCGAAACGGCTGAACCTTTAGCTCAGCGAGTGATCATGTGAAGCTTGGTAGAGATAGGATCAAAAGATTTTTTGGTATCAAAGATTTTATAGATATACATAGTATAGGAAGATCATTGTACTATACATCGATATATACCTATATACTACGTAGTCTAGTATGTAATGGTTGCCTGGAAGAGATCGCTTTTAGCGATAAGGCCTCCACTTGTGGCACTAGCTCGTAAGTGTTTTCTATCTGTTTGTAATTTTTGTTTCTGGTATACACAATAGAAACTTTCTATCTATCTTTGGTTTTAATATTCTCCCATGGATGTAACAAACCTAAAAGCCTACGTCCCTGTATTTCCCCTACGAAAAATAAGAACAAAAATTGAACTCTACACCATAGAGTAAAATGCTCTACACATTGACATATTACATCATAGAAAAAAAATACTACGTCAAAGAAGGTTGTTGTTGCTAAGAAGGAGGTTCTTTCAAGGAGGTATATCTTCATCATGAAACAACTACTTGACAATGATTTGTTTGGTATTTTAAAGTTTGAATTATCGACTTTTTGTAAATACTATTGTACCTACTTTACACTGGCAAGACAACATATCTCTGGATATCTCTATATCTGGAGTCTACACTAAAATATAACAAAACCGGCGTTTATACACTTTATTGTTCTTTCATAATATCTATTGACCAAATATACTGATGTGCCTTTATTAAATAAACAAAATACTAGCTAAAACTAACACTAAATAAACAGTTAGACTGTCCATAGACCGTTGAAGATCTAAAGACAATCCAAATGCTCAAACCCACTATCAGTTGGCAGCGTACCCAGCATGCTGGCGGCATTACCACGTTGAATGGCAATGCTTATACGTTGAGCCAGATACACGCCAGCATTTTGGTCACGCGTCGCGTTAATCAGACGCTCTGAAAGATTATAAATATACTTGATATTATTACCAATGTAGAAATTATAAATATACTTGATATTATTACCAATGTAGAAATCTCTCTTATTTAAACTAATGATGCAATTGAACATTGCATTTCCGTTATATAATTTAACACTTGTGCTAATAACAATAGTTGATGTAAGCACCAAGTACATATATGTGATAAAATATGTCAAAAAAAACATCTTAATCATCTTAAAATCATGTCTTTAATAATTTGAACTTAAAAGTAAAGAAGAAAGAGGTTTTTTTTTGTCAAAAATTTGCAAAACATTTTAGACGATGAGGTTGGTACATGGCTGAGCACTAACTAACTAGGTTGCCCTGTTTTTAGGATATCAGTCCTTTCCTGTCCACATATTAAAATTAAGCGTTTGGTATGTATGTTTGTTAATATTTAATTGACAAGTGTTATTATAAAGTTGAAGATTTTCTAAAAGACAGGCTGAAACAAGTAAATATCTACACTAATATTATAAAGAGGAAAGATTTGTACCTATTTTTGTATGTTTGTATGTTTGTAATGAATAGGCTCCGAAACTACTGAACCGATTTGAAAAATTCTTTCACTGTTGGGAAGCTACACTATCCCCGGGTGACATAGGCTACATTATATTTTGTAGCGAGGCCGAAGGCCGAGTTTACACTCGTGCGAAGCCGGGGCGGACGGCTAGTATTATATAAGTTAGATCATGACCGACAACAAAAAATTTGTACACCTTAATAAGGTAGAATATTTGAGACACATTTGTACCTACACCATCATTTATGACAATATTCAGAATCAGAATCATTTAAACTATCACGGTTGTTCACTAAAGTTATATGATTATTTACGGGATATTTACCGTGGTAAGGTTGTGGAAGGAGCTCCCGATATTTCGGCGCAGTTACATGCACCATGTTCACGGGAACCGTGAACCCGTGTTCTTCCCGTGAACATGGTGCATGTAACTGCGCCGAAATATCGGGAGCTCCTTCCATAACCTTACCACGGTAAATATCCCGTAAATAATCATATAACTTCAGAATCATTTAATCTGACAAATAAACTGATTTTGATTTGATTTTTAATTTGTATATTTGTCAGACAGCTTGTGTATCGTTATTCCGATCATCATGAAATTTTATAGGCAAGTACTTAGGTCATTCCAATATAATGTTGAAGTCAAAATTCAGACAAATTCAGTCTAAATACACAAACATACATACTCGCAAACAGACATACAAACGCCGATATCTCTGGTTCTATTCTGAGGCCTTCGCTGTGCTCGTTATACTATTTTTTTTTTTAATGATACTGGTTGACGAGACGAGCGAAGTCGCTCGCCTGATGGTTCTTCACGCTTGCCCACATAACAGCTCAACGCCACTCAGAATTTTGAACTTCAACAGTTCAAAACCTGGATGGCAATGCACTGCGCTCGTCACCCCGAGATATAAGATGTCAAATCTCTGTGTGCCCTGTAATTTCGCTGGAAACATTGCTCATCAATCCTGAACACAGTAGTGTTTGCACACTACTGCTTGGCGGTTGAATAACTGGCAAAGGTGTGGTACCTCCCCAGGCGGACCCCTGCAAAAGAGTCCTACCACTACAAACCTACCCGGTAAAAAGATCATTAGAAGTCCACCAAACACCACTTCGCTCATTACATTATCATTACACCACTAAGTAATGTTCTATACTATAGTTATTACCATAATTAAGGCAGACCTTTTATGAGCTTTTACTTTAGATTTAAGTGCGCTAGCGTCGATTTTATACCGACCTTCGCTTTATATGTTAGCACTAAACGATAGGAGAATCCGAGCAAAGAAAGGTTTTAGATTATTTTGGGACAACTCGGCGTTTCTATAATTGAATAGATTGATATTGCCATCGAAGTAAACTTAAATATGGTGAGAAAAATAATAAATTAAATAATTAAATTAATTGTTTAAAAAAACAAGCTATTATAAACTTATACAACACTAGCCGTCCGCCCCGGCTTCGCACGAGTGTAAGCTCGGCCTTCGGCCTCGCTACAAAATATAATATAGCCTATGTCACCCGGGGATAGTGTAGCTTCCCAACAGTGAAAGAATTTTTCATATCGGTTCAGTAGTTTCGGAGCCTATTCATTACAAACATACAAACATACAAAAATAGGTACAAATCTTTCCTCTTTATAATATTAGTGTAGATTTCATGTCTGTGCTACTAACCATTGAGGAGTACCCTAGTCAGGACCCAACCCGAGTGCAGCAATCATGATAATACCATATTATGGTAAAACTTAAAACCGGCTATCATAAAAAAATGCGTACACAACATTTCGTGTTGACCGTTGAATCCGTCCGTTGATCTGGAACTAATCCTAGATGTCGATTCAGGTCATATGGTCACCATAAAAACGCATTATCATCAACTGAACCAACATGTTACTCCGAAATTCAACTCTGTAGGATAAGTGGTTCTATTTCAGCTTGCAAGATTAGGTCAAATCTTGCAAACTGAAATAGAACACAAACAAAAATTAACACACTTACAAACGTCATCATCATCAGCCATAAGACGTCCACTGCTGAACATAGGCCTCCCCCTTTAACCTCCACACTGAACGACAACTGAGTTGAAGTGGCAATGGGCAGGTCACATCGCTCGAAGAACCGATAACCGATGGGGAAGAAAGGTTCTTGAGTGGAGACCACGAACCGGAAGACGCAGCGTAGGTAGGCTTCCCACTAGATGGACCGACGACATCGTGAGAGTCGCGGGCATCCAGTGGATGCAGATGACTTACAAACATTGCAAGTTAAATAAAAGCTTTTAAAAATTTATAAAGCCGTAAAGTGGGAAAAGAATTTATAAATTTTAAAGGGCTGGACAGATTTTCTTCATACATTCCACTGCAATAAAACGTACTTGTTCATAATTTTTATCATTACGGATTCTGACAAATTTAGGTTAGCAAAGCTCTAAAAATCGTATTCGCTTCGCTCGGTGAATAACCAGTAGTGTAAAGTACCTTTTTTATCGATCGATAAAATCGACAGTTGAAATCGACAAAGATAAAATGCCATTGTGTCGATCATAGCGAGTACAGATCAAATGGTATTTTATCGAATTTGTCGATTTCAACTGTCTAATATATCGATCAATAAGAACGGTATTTACACTGCAGACACTAGCCCCAAAAACACAATTGACAACTCCACATGCATTTTTTGCTCTTACCAAAACCTTTCAAAAAGCTCGGTAACATAGCCCAAAGCTAATAGAGGGGAATTCCAACCGCCTTACACCTAGCAGGAAAACTGAAATGAACACGTTAACCCTATTTACCAACTTATTAAAACAGTTAAATGGAGGACTCACCATCGCATTTGCTGACCAAAATCGAAATACTCGTATGGAAAATTGTAGTTCCTTTATTTAGTTAACTACTACACATAAGTTTGTCGCTGTACAAAAACAAGTCTAAAAATAACAGGTCTAAAGCACAATGGTTGCCTTTTACACCTAGACTTAGGAATGCCATCTGCCTCGTAACAACTTGTCTCGGAGCTTGGACGTTTTAACTGACGAAAAGACCTGGGCTTGACTTTACTTTGTGTGTAAGGGTTAAAAATATCGGTCCGTAAGGTAGACTTCGCATTTTAATTCGTAATTCTCGTATTTCTAGCAAAATATGTATAAAACAATACACATTAAATATTATAAATGCAAAAGTTTGTGTGTGTAAATGTTTTTCCACATAGAAATCCGTAACAGGTGATCGGATTATAATGAAATTTGGTACGGAGGTAGCTTATATCCTGGATTAACACAGACAAAGATTTGTGATTTTTATTAATGCATGGCATAACTATGGGTGTTTTAGCCAGAAATAAATGAATTTGAATTTGCTGCTAGTAAACTATACTTGTGGGCTATACGTATTTATAAAATATTTATATATGTAATAAGTAAGTATACCTCTAAATGTTTTTTCTCAAGAATGAGGTAACGCGTAACGACCGCGCACCAACGAAGTCGACGAAGGACTGGTGCTCAGTATACTAGTTAGCACCACTAAGTTTGGAAAAGTGAAATCGCCCCGTTAAGCCCCTAAATAAGTCAGTGAAAATATTTTTAATTTTTATGTTAAATTGTTCTACAGAAGACTACTTTTTATTCTATTATTGAAGTTTTCTATTGTTGTTGAAATCTTCCTCTCAGACTAGCAGAATTTATTGCTTCCTTATTTTAGCTGTGTAAGGTTCAACTTAACGCAGCAATATTAACAGCTGTTAATGTTAATAAACAAGGGGTTGCAAAATAATAGGTAGGTGCTTAACCTTTCTCAACCACGAAACGAACAACCCCGAGGTTGTTCGTTTCGTCAAAGGTCGCCATTGAAAATGTCACTAATTAGAGTAAGGTGTTGTTATACCGTTAAAAGCGTTACTTTTGTATATAATAATAGTTACGAAATTTGTAACAATTATTGGCGCTTTATTTTAGTATCGGTTGACGTTTGATTAGTTTCAATTGTCACTGTCACTATTGAATTATTGACATTGACACTATATCGAGTAAATCGAGTACGTACGTACGTACTCGAGTGTTGGAAAGTATAGGTATAATTCGCAAGAAGAGCGATGCCAAATTCTTTACAGAGATGAGAATAAAAATAAAGAAGCTTCCATGTATATCTCATTAAATAGATTAAAGACGTTTAATTTCAACAGGATCCAATGTCAAGCTAAGCTCAACTGTACTGTAGATTTTCCGGCCCAAAACAGCGCTGAGCGGAAAATCAGCGAACGTGTTTAACGCGCTGAGATACGGTTTGCAGTCGCGCAACTTTTAAACATAATCGCCCAAGGCCCCAGGGCAACTTCTCCTTGTTGCTCCCTCCTTGGCCTATACTTACCAGTTAACTGCTTGTCTCCAGGTTGGTTCTCAGCGTGCGGCTGCCGCGGGGGGGCGCTGGCGTCGCCCCGGGGCTCCATCGCGGCGCTGCTGCGGGCGCGAGCCTTCGCCCTCGTTTCACCACGGGCTATTTCTGCGTATAGGGCGAGGCCCACTTCAGGTAAAATGATCCTACACTATACGGGCGACATTAAATACTTATATCATTATCAGCCAGAATAATTCCACTGCTGAACATAGGCCTCCCCCACCTCCACACTGAACGACATCCTGCCATCTGCATCCACTGGATGCCCGCGACTCTCACAATGTCTTCGTTCCATCTAGATAGTGGGAAGCCTACCTACGCTACGTCTTCTGCTTCGAGGTCTCCACTCAAGAACCTTTCTTCCCCATCGGTTATCGGTTCTAATAATTTATATGGCGTCTGATGGTCTGACGGTCTCGGCCTCTATTTAGTATGTATATAGACATAATCTGTACCGTAAAGCTGGTTCTTTAATTTGACACTTGATATTGTTTGTACCGGGAAGCTGGTTCTTTAATTTGATATTTGTATTTTGTTTGTACTGGAAAGCTGGTTCTTTAATTTGACACTAGTGTTTTGTTTGTACCGGGAAGCTGGTTCTTTAATTTGACACTTGTTTTGTTTTTACCGTAAAGCTGTTTCTTTAATTTGACACTTGTGTTTTGTTTTTACCGGGAAGCTGGTTCTTTAATTTGACACTTGTGTTTTCAGAGAGCGGGCGGGTAGGTGCGCAGTACGAGCGGGCGGCAGCGCGGCCCGGCACGCCGCTACGGCTCGCGGGAGTGTTCGCGGACGGCAGTAAGGCGAAGGCGCCTAAATATGCGCAGCTCGTCGACCCGCAAGGGAATGTGAGTCTTATTAATATACAATTAACGTCTTTAGTTCTACAAATAGCGAGAGTTACCGGATGGTAGTAAGCCAAAGGTGCCTAAATAAGCGCTTCTCGTAACTCGCAGAGGAAAATAAGTCTTTTTTTTTATATACAAAGAAGGTATGCAGTTAAACAATGAGCGAGAGATACCAGGTATGGCGGTTAGCAGGGGAATGTGAATCTTATTATTATACAAAGAAGGTCTTTACAGTTTAGCAGAAAGTGAGAGTGCGGTACGCCAACTAGCGGATGGTAGCAAAGCGAAGGTGCTTAAATCTGCGCAGCTCGTGACTCGCAGGGGAATATAAGCCTTATTGCAATACAAAGAAGGTCTTTAGTTCAATAGAGAGCGAGAGATAGCACGGTAATGCAGATAGCAGATGGTAGCAAAGCAAAGGCGCCTAAATATGACAGCTAATAAGTCTTTTTTTTTATATATATATAAGTTGCGCTAGTAATAAGCGTCCCTTAATTTAATTACATTCTAGCCTAATGTTAAGCTAATAAGTAATTTAATCCTAACTTAAACTTCTAAGTATGATATTTTAAAAACTAAGAATGTGTCCATTAACACGTTTCTTATTGTCTCTATTAAGGCGAAGACACTTTGTTCTCGTGTTCTTTATAGGTAGCACTACACTACTTAACACTAACACTTTGTTTTTCACTACACTAACTCGAACGGTTTTGTTCTCTTAAGTTTTATTTCTAAACAAAGTAGATTTGACTTTCAAGTGCGTTGAAGAGCAAAAAGACATACACAGCAAACATAGCATACACGTAGCCCGTCGGGCTCATGGAATTGTCTTATTTCTAGACAGTAGGTTCCACGTAAGTAGGGAAATCTACCTGCCTCGTAGGCCATGAGTCAGTGATGTTGTCAGCATTTTGCTTATAAATACTCGTATAAACTTAATAACTTCTTTATTTGAACCAATTACATTACTATTTAATGATCAATACACTGTCAGTAGGTCTTAACAGAATACATAATAATGTATTACGGAACGGATGCGGGACTGAAAAAGAAAGGGCAGGATTGAAATAGTATGGACTACGGTATGGGAGTGGAGTGCAAATGACGGGTGTGAAATAGAGTGTATTACGCGACGGATGCGGGGCTATAGAGGAAAGAGTGGGATGGGAATGGAGTGGATGGATGCGGGACTTGGGTGGAAAGGGTGGAACTAAAGTAGGCTGGAATACGGGAAAGATGTGAAACTATAACGGAAAGGACGATATACGAAAATGGAATGGATTACGATATGATAGTGGAGTGGATGGATGCGGGACTTAAGGCGGAAAGGACGGGTCTGAAGTAGAGTGGATTAGACTACCTATAGGAGAAGAGTGGAGTGGACGGATGCGGGACTAGATTGGAAAGGATGGGTCTGAAGTAGAGTGGATTAGACTATCATAGGAGAAGAGTGGAGTGGACCGATGCGGGACTAGATCGGAAAGGATGGGTCTGAAGTAGAGTGGATAAGACTATCATAGGAGAAGAGTGGAGTGGGCGGATGCGGGACTAGATCGGAAAGGGTGGGACTGAAATTAGTGGATTACGGGAGGGATGCAGGGCAGGGCCTTTATTCTGCACGCGCCAAACGCGCTCTATCGTGGTTCGTTAAGTTAACCTCCAAAAGTTGAATTTTTTTTTATTCTGTAATAGGCTTGCGTTTGACCGCCAACTCGCCTGATGTTAAGCGATGATGCGGTCTACGATGGAGCACGCTTGTCTAGAAAAACCGATTCACTCGAGATTTGAAGACACCCAGATTGTGACTATCCGGGAACACCCATTCCGGCAGCGCATTCCAAAGACTAGCAGTTCAAACAATAAAAGTGGAATTATTTCCTAAGCAATAGAGGCCAACTTTTTGAAGTCAACTTAACGTGGCCACGATAGCGCGCTTTTGCCCGTGCGGATAAAGGGCCCTGGCGTGGTGAATGCGGGATGCGGGAAGAGTAGATTACGGGACGGATTTGCGTCTGCGGGACGGAGCAGAATAGATTGCAGGACGGACGGACGGACTGAAACTGAAAGAGCGGGAAGGGAGTAAAGTGGATTTCTATACTACGCGAGTGAAGCCGCGGGCAGCAGCTAGTACAATATAAAAACAATAAAAACCGATCAATTAATATAACTTACTTGTAAACGGATGTTAGCTCCGAGAGCAAAAAAAAAACTATTTAACATTTTTATATCAAGCCTAGCTCATAAAATTCTTTGCACTAAGAAATGAGTGTGTACAGTACAACCACCTCATGTAAAATTGGTTGTGGTCACCACTAACGCATTATCTGAACAAAACTCTCGGATAAAATTTTAGTTTCACCGTTTGACCACCCCTACAGATATGTTGGCTGTTCTGTACAATGTACCAATCATATCCCATTAATATTGCTTCGAAAATAGCTTAACATCGCGATAAAAGTAAAAAGTAAAGGCCGCAGCACATGTATACTTTCAGCATTAGCGATCGGCGGTTTGCATTGATGCTGCATCGCAGCTCCATTAATATAAAAATGGGTTTATTTATCATTATTCTTATTGTGATTATTCATTCTATAAGTAAGGCAACTTATTGATTTCGATAGGGCGAATACGTGCATTTACTTAGGCTGGTATTAGAGTTATGCTGACGCGTCCGTCGCGAACGACTGATTCAGCATACGTAGCTCGTAGTACGAACTACGTTGCTGATCTCCGTCCTCGCTGAGCAAAACATCTCTACATCTCAAACATTTCTAAGCCCAAGGGGCTTTACGCCCAACTCTAAACGCTGGCCCGAATAGGTGCAGTTTGCAAAATCACGCGACCGCAAACCGCATTTCGGCACGTTAATGTTTTGATGATTTTGATTTGGCGCGTGATTTTGCAAACTGCATCTAATCGGACCCGCATTTAGAGTAGGGCGTAAAGCCCCAGTACATTTGATCGCTGCACCTAACCTACGAACATTTCTAATCCCCGGACATTTGATTGCTATACTAAAGCTCCCGAAAAGGGACTAAAGCTAAATTACCGATTATTATACGTTGGACCCGGGTATGTCCTAAAACTGCGACCAGAACCACCGGAGGATGGGCAGCAGCGTCCTATTAGTACACGGTGAACATACTGCGATCTCCAAGCCGCCTGCCAAGCGTGAGGATTATGGCAACACCCCTCTAAGAGGGAGGCCTTTGTTCAGCAGTGGACGTTAACTGGCTGATGATACGTTGGTGGTCGGTGTGTATTCGCCCTAAGCTGAACAAAAAAAAAAAGGTTTGATTAGTTAGTCTGTTTCTTTTTCTGCGCCTACGCCGCCTGATGGGGTTGATTAATCGATATTAACGATGTAATAAAGTACTAGCCTGAGTCTAGATATCAGGGCAATATGTTTCAGATTTCATCTCAACTCCCTTTGCTTTGTACTGTTTTCTACAAATAGATTCTAGCTGTTGCCTACGACTTCTACGCGTTGATTTTATAAACCTTTAACCTTGCTTCCCTCGTAATTTGACACTTACGCAAAATTCGACGAACTTTTATGTAATAATAATTATATTTTCATCCCCTAAAACTAATTATTGGATGATTCGACTGATTTGAACAATTCATTGCTCTTCATAATTCGTTATAATGTACGCGTATTTTTTTCTCTATGTATTCATTCTCGTGCATGCAGTGTTCCAGGTCAGTGAACCAATAAATAAAAACACATCAGTCATTGGACTGCACGTCAGAAGTGTAAACTTAAGTAGTAATTCACCTATTCTACAAGAGATGGCGCTGTTTTAAAATACACGGTACAGCGTGACGATGCAGCGAGTTCCATGATTTTTGTTCAACCAAAAAGTGCTGAACGCACCTAAAGAAGAAATCACTTAAAAAAAATA
Organism: Agriopis leucophaearia; assembly: GCA_949125355.1. Taxonomy (NCBI): domain Eukaryota; kingdom Metazoa; phylum Arthropoda; class Insecta; order Lepidoptera; family Geometridae; genus Agriopis; species Agriopis leucophaearia. The sequence goes on along the minus strand of OX421284.1, from coordinate 8,817,852 downwards.
TGATCACAATAAATATACATATTTAGAATCATTACAAACTTACCTAAATTAAATTCAATGTATAAAACTACACTGATCGAATAGACAGTTGACGCAGGCATCGTTCACGAAATGCTGTCCGCATTGCCGCGTAACCGCATTACATTGCAATACAGACGCATTGCGCAAGGATACCGGTCAGCATTTTCGTCACGGGATGCTTCGAACAAGGGTGTAGATTGTCATCCATTATTTCAGCCGTAGGACGTCCACTACTGGACATAGGCCTCGCACCCCATCACCAAAAGGGCCGGTTGGAAGCGGCCTACATCCAGCGTTTTCATGCGGTCCCTTTTAGGTCGTCTGTCCATCTTTTGGGTGGACGTCCTACGCTGCGCTTACAGATCTGTGGTCTCCATTCTAGAACCTTTCTCATTAGCAAGCTCAAAGTCGCACAACGCGCTATGGAGAGGGCTATGCTCGGGGTTTGTCTCCGAGATCAAAATGAGGAGATCCGAAGACGAACTACAGTTACCGACATAGCCCACCGGATTAGCAAGAAGTTGAAGTGGCAGTGTGCAGAGCATATAGCTCGCAAAACAGATGGCCAATGGGGCCGAAAGGGATGTCTAGATACTTTTATAAATTATTTATAGTGGCCCGGCCTCAACAGTCCTAAAATTTCGACCCCAAAAGGCTCAAATATGTAAGCTTATATATTGCTAATTCCATATTCCAATCACGGCCACTGTATGATTATGATCCCAAAAAGAAAGCCAAACGAAACAAAACCCTTTACACTCAAAAGAACATTAAGTTTCTTTTCTATTTTTGTTCAACCAACCATAGTTGCGAAGGATCTCGCAAAAATAGGCAAACATTTTCTTAAACCTTTCCAGTTTCCACGCGAATATAAACCTAACGTATACGCAATAGAATCAAGTTGAACTGCAGTTTCAGCAAATGGGCCAGGCATTTCAGAAACTTAAGCCTGGACTTAAATCATGCGAAAGTCAATCTTGTGACGTATAAGATAAGGACGAAATGTGTACAAAAAAGTCTGTTGTTAAGTGTCTGCTATGCCAGGGCACTGTCCTCTATGAACCGTGTTGCTAGGATCTTAGGGATGTCACGATTTCGAAATGTTTATGTTCCTTCGTTTTATTTTGTAGGTAATAATTTTGTTTGATGGTTGTTAGGTGGCTATAAAATTAAATTGCAGTGACATTTTCTTTACTCAGTTATTTTCTATGAAACGTGTCTTATTAGTTCTTATGTTCATATAATACAATAGGTTTTGCTCTAAAAACTTAAAAATAACATAACATGAAAATAACATGATGTAGCAAATCAAAGGTCTCAAAAGTCTATGGGGAAAGATGTATGTTTGTTCGACGAAAATTTGCTTATACCTACTATTAATCCGATCATGAATTTTTGTAGTTAGGGAACAGCCTGTAATGATAGATGTAATATTTAATCTATATCTATACATATAATAAAAACGTAGAGAAGAAAAAAAACTGTAAATGCGAGATAAAAAAACACACAGGGAATCTTAAAATAAGCAGCTGAACACGTTAAGACAGTTTATTTTTTGTCAGTTTGTTTGTCCACGCACATCTCCTAAACCACTGGGAGAAATTAAATGCTGTTTTCACGAATATGCTTAGATATGACCAGATTGAAGTATATTATAGGCTATGTTATTTTACGCAAGGGCTAGAGGATTGAAAGTTTATATGAAAATCTACGCGTACGAAGTCGCGGCCAACAGCACTAGTTTTTTAATAAATAAATAATTCCAATTAATTTTTTTAGTTTGAATATAAATGTATATACAGGGTTACGCATATAACTTGTAATAAGCCGAAAGGATGTCATTGTCCTCATCATTATAAACAACTTTTACTATGAGACCAACACTGAAATCTCGAAAAAATAAAAAGTGTGTGTGTGTCAGCTACGACGCACGATTGGAGTTTACTTTGCGCCTGCGCGCAACACATGTATTCCATCTCATTCTTTTACACGTTCAATCCTAAAGATATATATGTTTGTCTCTTTCTACGTAACGCCTCAACTTTTCGTGTTACACTTGATTTTACTCCTCATAAAATTTCCGTACCGGGCCTTATAACTCAAATCGGTTCTCAAGGAGTAAACTCCAAAAAACTGCTTGTCCACACACTTTGTTGTGTCAATGACCATTTTCTATGAACAGCTATTTCTTTTGCGATTCAGGGTTGTTCCTAAAGTATAAGTTTTTCATAATGGTGAGTACCTCTTCGGCTTATTACAGAGTAAAATGCGTAACCCTGTATTCGGTTCAGGGGTTGCGAAGATATAGTCGCGAGGTTAGTGTTAATTTACATTTGTAAATTGTATTTAAAAAATTGTAGTGGTACCACACCTTTGCCAGTTATTCAGCCGCCAAGCAGTAGTGTGCAAACACTACTGTGTTTCGGATTGAAGAGCAATGTTTCCAGCGAAATTACAGGGCACATAGAGATTTGACATCTTATATCTCGGGATGATGAGCGCAGTGCATTGCCATCCAGGGGTTTGAACTGTTGAAGTTCAAAATTTTGAGTGGCGTTGAGCTGTTATGGGCACACCCAGTATCATTAAAAAAAGTATTTTTTATACCAAATACTTTTTTTTATTTTGAAGCTATTCGACAACCCTGATTGTAGAGCATTGCGCGAAAAATTACGCGGGCAGAACTGTCTTTCGTTTATTGTAAAACGAGTCCCTTAATTACTTAAAGTACCAGGCACGCAGAACTATTAGCACCATTTTCGCATTTCCGCCAAGCGAGTAAATACATTAGCTGTCAAAAACAATAACATATATCTTTGAACGCCATTTTGTGCCATCAAAATGCTGCGCGCGTCATGTGACATCCCTCCTCTACAATATAGATAATCCTCCCTAGCATACAAAAGTCAATCGAACCAAACAAGCACCGTGTTATAAAGTCATCCATTAGATTTAATTTAATAGCTTTAGTGAAAAAAATAAACGTTTCAGATGCGGACTGCTATTTTTCCATGTCTATAGGTTGCGATAAAATCTAAAGGCGTGGATAGAACTTAACATTCACGAGGGAAAAACAATGAGCATTTGCCGTTTTTACCCGAAAGCTAAAAGGAGGTTATTTCGTTAGTTTGTGTCTATATTCCTACGTACAGCTTTCGAAAATTTTACAAAATATTCATCTAAGTTTAGAAGTGGTCGCAGAGTAGGTGACGTCATTTTAAATTTCAAATAGGGACGAATAAATTGGTTGCACCCCCAAGTGCGGGGTATCCTTGAAAAGTTCTTTCAAAATTAATATGAGGTTTGCTGCATCATTTTTTGTTCAGGTGCACCATTTGCGAAAGAAAATCCATCAAAAATAGCATGCTCGGGTCGGGTCTTTGTCATCTGGAGTGAAAATGGACCTGCATTTAGTATTTTCTTCTTTCTTTTTGAGAGAATTCTGGCATCACACGCCTTGTCCATTTTCCAGTGTCGAGCGTTGAAATATTTTCAAGTTTTGTAAAAATCGTCAAACAAGTTAGAATCAAGCAAACTCACAGTTAAGTCAAAGTCATGACGTAGTAAAGTGGTGAAGACATTAAAAGAGGCTTGCTTATATGGTGTTTTGAAAACACCACGAAAATAAATGTTTTACATCGTTAGATCACTGCCTACACTCGAGCACGTTCAAAAACAATTTAATAAATAATTATTCACCACTATTACACATTAACCACTCGAAAATACACAAATTAAGGAAAATAATGCATTATTTTCCTTAATTTGTGCGGCGATACATTTTTTGCCGCTTTGGCGCCAAAACTCTAATTAGCATTCGCAAATGCTCAGCGTGTATGTCAAGTGGGCAATTATAAATGTTTATGTGAGTAAATAGTACGTATCGAATTCCATACAAATTTCAACTCCTAAAATCAAATTTTGCTATTGAATGGATGCATGTTTTACGCACAGACCTAAATAAAAATGTACATCCTAGATCCATGATTTTAAGCACAGAAAAGATATTTTTTTTTCGTTTATATTAGAACGGCTATCAAGGCATTTTTGTAAGAAATTTGTTGGAGCCACTTGCACCCATATAAACCCACAGCAACTGTGTCGTGGAATTCGACGCGTTGACATAAATAAGAATGTTCAATCACATATCTGTCACAATACCTGGTTTATTCTCTTTTCTGTGGTTTTAAGTGTAGGTACTTCACCCATAGGTGTATATGCGCCATTAATACGCATGATGGGCAATTGCATCGTTTAGTCATGTCAGATTAGAAAAACAAGTTTCTCATTTCCTCTAGCATTTCATTTAAAACGGGTACCAGGATATTTTTCTTTCGTAAACGTGCTGGTGTCATAGGAATTGATGTGGTCGTGAGAACACCTTCTTTACTGTTCCTGTTTTCGTGGTACCTTTCTTCTTGAAAAATAAGGCGAATAATAAATAAAACCGGCCAAGTGCGGGTCGGACGGGGAAAAATCACGTTTGTTGTATGGGAGCCTTCTTAAATATTTATTTTATCCATTTTTTTGTATTTGTTGTTATAGCGGCAACAGAAATACATTATCTGTGAGAATTTTAACTGTCTATCATGGTTCATGAGATACAGCCTGGTGACAGACAGACAGACGGACGGACAGCGGAGTCTTAGTAATAGGGTCCTGTTTTATCCTTTACGAGTAGGTACGAAACCCAAAAAATATGGGCCGCATTAAGAACCTTCCTCCTTTTTAAAAGTCGGTTAAAAATTAAAACTCACACGTAGATCAAAATGAAATCAACATGGCAAATTCAACAATTTCTCTGGAATTCATTTAAATGCATTGTCAGATATCCGAGCATGGCGCGCGTGGGTCACGACTTACCATCGCTGTGACAGACTGGGTCATTCATATTCAACCCATAGTGTGAACCAAGAAAGGTCCAAAGACAATAACTTGTGCACAGTGCGACCAACTTAGATAGCTAGAGGTGGTCAATTATGGGAGCTTTCTACGAGATCGACTTGTCGCTTACCATCTGGCGATTTGGTGGCCAAACGTAGATCTACACTAATATTATAAAGAGGAAAGATTTGTACCTATTTTTGTATGTTTGTAATGAATAGGCTCCGAAACTACTGAACCGATTTGAAAAATTCTTTCACTGTTGGGAAGCTACACTATCCCCGGGTGACATAGGCTATATTATATTTTGTAGCGAGGCCGAAGGCCGAGCTTACACCCGTGCGAAGCCGGGACGGACGACTAGTCTATTATATATATATATATATATTAAAAAAAAGATCAGGGGCCTTACGCCCATCTCTAAACGCGGGCCCGAATAGGTGCAGTTTGCAAAATCACGCGACCGCAAACCGTATCTTAGCGCATTAATTTTCGAGTGAGAGAGTAAATTTTGTATAAACTGCACCTATTCCGGCCCGCGTTTAGAGTTGGTCGTAAAGCCCCAGATTTGTTCAGGTATTACGACAGCCCCCTCACTCAACTCTAGAGATAATTTGGCATTGTAAAACAACAGAAAACATAATTCTTAAGAAAGGTAATAACTTGGAATTTTTACCTTTCCTTTTCGAAAGTTCAGTAGTCTGCCTTGTAATGAATTGGAAGTCTTAAATTACCTACTGCACTTACTATTGATCAGTAGTGAATAAAGGGGGGGGGGGGGAGAAGCCTCCCGCAGTAGCTTGGTAGTTCCGTGGGAAATTAAGGGACCACCAGTAAATCAGCTTGACTTCAAACCAGCCAACTTTGGAGATATGCCTTTCTACAATTATCGTATTCAAATGTGTTTCATACATATTTATTGCAAAACTGCTTAACGCAAAAACGGCTCACTTACCTACTAATTTTTCATGCACACCTAGAGCCGCCCAGCTTGCGCAGAGACGTTGGGTCTCTTTGTGTCTTTTATCGCATTTACAACGGGGAATGTTCTGAAGAACTGTTCGATCTAATGCCGGCATCGTGGTTTTATCATCGCACCAGCCGCCACCGCCTGAAAGTTCATCCACGTATCTTAGATCGGTGGAAATCGCACACTGCGTTCTACGCGTTCCTTTTTGCCTTACACCTGCAATTTGTGGAATGAGCTCCCTCCTGCGGCATTTCCGAGTAGCTTTAATATGGGGTTCGTTAATAGAGTATTTAAGGGTCGGCAACGTATCTGTGATGCCCCTAGTGTTGCAGGTATCCATAGGCGACGATGATCGTTTACCATCAGGTGGCCCGTCTGCTTGTTTGCCACCAATGGCATTAAAAAAAAAACAAAAAAAACTTTTAGCGACGCCAATGAACTAATAATTCACTTGCAAAGAAATGGGCGGCAAGGTCGTCTGTTGGGTGAGTTCGACTAAGCCTGATTTAGGCCAAATGCGTTCGCACCCGCCACGCTACCTTACCATATTTCCCTTGCTTTCTCTGATGGCTTGAAACGCGAGTGTTTGTTAGATTAGATAGGAAATTTATGCATTTGGTCTAACCTTATTATCTCACTGTTGTCAACGCCCATAACACGTTGAAATCACAGGTTCTCGCACGATAAGTGAAGTTTAGCAACGTCGGGTGCGGTCTCGGTACTTGGATGGGTGACCGCCATCGCCTGTGAGCGTGATGTTGTTTTTTGCACTAGTTTTTGTACTAGATTAGGAATTTATGTGGTGGTACTGATCTCTTAGTGCGCGAGCTCGAGTCGCACATGGCTAACTTTTATTTTAATTTACACGTGTGTACAGCCTATTAGCTCTATTGAGTACAATTACCAAGGAAATATATACATATTACGATTTCTATCCATACATGGAGGTCATTGTATAAGTTTGGTCAGTATTCATCAATTATGATGCCCTGGTACCAGATATTGATGCTTGCAGACCCACTTACCTTTTTTGCGCAGTAGGCTCACTTTCTCACAAGTTACCATCAGGCAGGCGACCTGCTTGCGTCTCTTAAAAGTTTTTGAAGCACGAAAAGGCTTGTAAGCTAATGTTTTTGACGATTTCAATCTATACTTCTCTTTCATCATGATACTTCTAGTCTGTAATTCTCTTGAGCTAAATGTGGCGTAATGGAGACGACAACCAAATCCATTCATACCCCACCCAGGGGGGGGGGGGGGGGGGGGCTTTGGTCTGCCGAAGAGACCTAAAAATCGATTATTGCATATTCACGGTATGCAATGCACGGTATCAAAGGTTCAGTATTTCCCATACATAAAAACCACAATTTTCCTAAAAACGGTCTAAAATTGAACAGGAATCGTATCCCTAATGTAATCTTAGGGCCTTACTTAAAAACGTTCCTCAAGTTGATAGGTACGCTTAAATATGCTCCGTCTTGTTTTTGCGTGTGACGATTGCCGTCAGCGAGAAGTTGAGAGAGCATTTTAAAACATAGATCAACTTGAGTAACGTTTTTAAGTAAGGTCCTTAAAGTTTTAACAGACGAGACGGGTGGATTTCGTAGTTAGTCGGGACCACCGTCTGACCAACGGGAGAAAGAGAGAATAATCTATTTCTCTCCCGTTTTGGTCACACGGCGTTCCAAAACCACACGTCTGTTAGGGCTTTTTTTACGTAACTACGCTAAAAATCTGAATCTTTTTTTCATGTCGGTTTTCACTCGTTAGGTCTTAAAAAAATGACTGGTCAATATGTGCCATGACCAGCTTTAATGTGTTCCATCCTTGTCAAGGGGAGTGCTAACCGTCTCTCCTTTCAATAGACACGCTAGTTAGTTGACTTGGCTAGTATAGATACAAACAGAATACAAAACTTTGTTTGCGCGATGCAGGCTATTCTGTAAAAAGTACTATTTGAACCGTTGTAAAACGTCTTTTTGTCATGTATTTTTATTTGTTATACCTTGAAAAACGGAAATCAGTTGGTAAATCTATTTTTTATTAATTAGTCGTCTTGGAATATAAAAATTTGTTTTGTAAAATGTAGTGGACTGAAAAACGCCATCTAGTTTCTTTAGTGTAAACTAATAATCTATATAGTATCAATTTGTTATTCAATCATGTAGCAACTTAATTTACTTAATTAATTCCTAACAAAACGTTGACATGTCAAGCTCATATCAAATTGACAGGTAATAAATACAATGTCACATTTTGACAAAACAAAGATTCTCGATAAGTTAGTGTGAGGCTATTTTGCATAATCGATGACTTTTTTTTTTGTTTTTTATCGAGCGGAGGCAACGCCCGCGCTTTATGCGGGCTAGGCATGGCATAATTATGGAACTTATTTGGCCGAACATAGAATTTTGCTGGATATAAATTTTCGGGATATTTCTATAATGTGCCGGTAAAAATAATTATGTAGATTAGAGTAGATAATTTACAAAAAAAGGTAGTAAACTCAATCAAATTAAGTTTAAATCAGCCTTATTACAAATTATTGGTTGGTTTTAAACTTCGCCCGATTAAAGAGTCAACCCAACTCTATTCACGCAAACGCGAACCTTAACGCGCCGAGATACGGTTTGTGGTCGCGTGATTTTGCAAACTGCACCTATTCGGGCCCGCGTTTAGTAGATGATTGTTGTTGTTGATTGTGTGACTAAACAAAATCAATAATATAAATTTAAGTTATGACATAAACATTTTATCTACTGATGAAAAAAATAAAAACATATACAGCGGTACGCATTTACCTATTCTATACTAACCCGAAAGGAGGTCTTTGTACTCATCATTTTGAACAACGTTTACTATGGGACCTTACCTTTACCTGGGAAAAAGTATGGAACCAACCCTGAAATCGCGAAAAAATCTGCTTTTCCATAGAAACGGTCGTTGATACTCGACAAAATGTATGAAAATGATTTTCTGCGGTTTCAGGGTTGGTCCCATAGTAAAATTGTTCATAATGATGAGTACAAAGACCTCCTTTCCTCTTAGTCCAGGGTATATGCGCAACCCTGCATATTTTTAATTTTATTTTTGTAATTTTTCGTCCGGACGGAACGTCCAAACGCCAGAAGTAGCACAGCCCTAGCGTTGCGATGAAGTAACGAACTCGTATTTAATCTAGATAGACAAAAAATAAGCCTAGTTTTTATTTGGGTTGATCGGAACCAGTTTTTGATGGGCAGGTGCGAGTAGTGCGATTCTAGTTGGTAGGCCATTTAATTAGCTACATACATAGGTAGGTATATAATATTACACAGGGTTAAACTTAACGGTCCTACTAAGCTGAAAGGAGACCATTACTTATAAGTGCGATGACCTCCTTTCGCCTAGAAAATTTACAATAAAAATATTTTTTAACATAGTTAAGGTGATTGCGAATAGTTGTGCGACCGCAAACCGTATCTCGGCGCGTTAAGGTTCGCGTTTGCGTGGTTTTGCAAACTGCGCTAATTCGAGCCCGCTGTTAGATTTAGTCGTAAGGCCCCTGGATTGATCTAATCGGGTTTATTTCATACCATGCTACAACCAAATGAGGTACAGATGAACTTTAGGAACTCCAAGCGACATCTGTTGTCGAGTAGCGTAACTATTTTCAAACTGACACCGTGGACGGATTCTCAGAAAATCAAAGCTACCACAACCCATAATTATTAATTACCCGTTTCCATTCATGCCCATCAGAGATTCCCGATTGGGACATGAAAGAAAGCGCCCATTTTCATTCCTCATACACCTCCAAGAGTTTAATAACAGGAAGTGTGAGGTTGTACGAAATTGTTGTTTAATATTCATGAGTGCTGAGGCAAGGACCTCCTGTGCGGCGGCATTATGCCCGTAATGCATTCATCGTCACGCAGTTAGTATATGGGCTTGCATTTTGATGGTCTGACCGCGACAGTGAGACTAAACAAAAGATGCATACCATACCTACCTTCACAGCAAACCAGTGGCGTAGCTATCGGAGGGCTAGGCGGTGCCGTGCCCCGGGGCCCTCAAGCTCTGGGGGCCCTCGGACCCCGACCAGGGGCCTTACCCCTAGCTTCACTTTTGCGAGCCAACTTTTAGTAGGTACCTGATAGGTACCTAAAATTAACCAACTCATTTAAGCTGCATCGTTTAAAAGCGTCTAACTTGAATGAACGAAAATCCGTTTTACTATGCGTTTGTGCGTGAAAATAACAAACCTTGGCGGCTATCAAATAACTACCGCTTATCGTAGTTGATGGTACCGTTTAGACCAATAACACCTATGCGGGTCAACTTTTCGAGCTAGGGGTAAGGCCCCTGCAAACCTCAAACTGAACTTGCGGCAAAATTACCCTTCATAGCTTCATACACATACATCTAGCATAGCAAGTAGCTTTGAGCACAATAAAGAACTGATGATAAAGTAGCTTGTACTTTTAAAGTATTTATATTTTTAATACTTATAAAAACCTAACACAGTTTAGATAGAGCTCAATTTTTTTGCACCAGGGCCTTTGGTCCCTAGCTACGCCACTGCAGCATACCTTAAACTCTACACACGAAAGTTGCCGACATAACTGGGCTACGAGCTGTTTATTGCCACCTAGGTAGACCAATGGTGTGTTACCATAATCTTAAAAACATTCTTATAATAACCTTACATTGACTTTTGTCTTGTACTCCCATTAGCCGAGAGAGCGAGACTAAATTGCGTATGTCCTGTGGGTATAATCACAGAAAAGAGAAATCTAAACGAAATATTTCTCACTTCAGTGGGACTTATCACCGAAGTGAGTTTTTTTTCGTTTAGGTACGTATAATGCTTACATTTATTTAAAAAAACTAAGTCTCATTCTCCCCAGAAAAGGGATAGCCTTCCATCTTTCGCTAATTTGTGACATGAATAATCGTGTAACATGACTAAACAAAATTATTAAAATTATCATAATTTCAATTCCAGGAGCTGTTCGTCCCAATAAACACGAAAGGCGAGCTGTACGAGGTATGCCCCGACGAGCTATCCCCCGTAGAGTGGGATATGACGCCTCCCTCCACGCCCCCTGGCCCCGAGGCAGCAGGGGCGGCCCACCGATTGCCGCACTTGCTGAGTTTGTGGCCGCTTCCAGCTAGAGTGCGGCTGCTAGCTGGAACTGTGCCGATCGAGATGGCACATGATGTCGGAGGTAGATAATTTTTTTCTTCTTTCTTCTTGAAAGTATTTTGGCGACGGCGGCGCCGGCTCTTGGGGGCGTGGGTTCGATTCCCACCTAGGGCACACATTCATGTGATGAACATATGTGTTTGTTCTGTCTGAGTGGAAATATCTATTTAAGTATGTATTTAAAAATATATATGTATGTATATCAGTCTCTGGCAGCCATATTACAAGTTGGTTAATTTGAGGTAAGATGACCATGTGTGCAGTAATGTCCCAGATATTTATTTATTTATTAGTGTCAAGTTTTGAAATATTTATTAGTTTTTATTAAATACCGTCAAACAGGTAATTAAAGTGATGGAGATTTTTTTAAGAGGCTGGAGTTCTGGAAACTTTACGAAAAGAAAATGGTTGTATCACTTTCCCACACACGGGCAAATTTACCATGTCTGAAGAAATAAATAGTAAGAAACAATAAGCATCTTACGAACCATTAAAATGACTAATGTTAGCTTGCCCATGATACCTAGTAGGTGTCATGGGCAAGCATGGCATGGGTATCATGGCGTGGGCAAGTAGGTCTTGCCTAATCATTCTGACGGTTCAATTCAAATAATTCAACTCTGACCAAACCTAAAACTTATGTTAAGGTGGTGGCATATAACGACTGTGGTCTTAAAATGCTAGCCAACACAAAATCACAACGAGGCCTAATAGCCGTGGAAAGATTTCGGTCCATCTAATCTGCATCCATCTAATGTTCAAAATTGTTTTTTTTCAGAAGACCTCCTTTTGCGGGCGGCAGTAACGGAACCAGTCCTCGTTATGTGCACTCTCCCAGAGTACGGCTCGTCGCCATCGAGCCCGAGCAAGCATGTTGACCCTCGCTACCATCCTAAGGAAGCCCTCCGGCTTCTGCCTCTCAACGGCAGCATCAGGGTCCGCCGCACCCAGCTCGGGTTCGAAAGCGAGAAGCGCATGTTCCTCTCCACACGCCTTCAGAAAGCTCTAACCTTCTGTCAACTCAATGTTGACAACTGGATCAGGCAGATATCCTACGCTGGTATATCCAACCCCATCGGCAAGGCCAAGACCGCAGACGACCTCATGAAGGAAGAACATGAACCCGTCAAGTTCGAAAAGGAACGCAAATTCACTCTTCAAGGCCTCAAAATTGATACTTCGCGGCTATTCGGAAAAAGCGATCGAGTTTTGAAAGATATTCCGGACGAAACAGAAGGCTCGATCATATTCTTAAGTAAAAATGAATTGGAGCACATGAACTATGATGTCTACAGTGATGATGAAGGCAAAGAAGAGAAGGGAGATGATAAACCAGAAGAGCAGTTCTCGATCGACAAAATGCAAGTGTTCAGAGAAGACTCCGGGCAGAAGAAGCACAAATGGTTCAAGAATTTGAAACTACTGAGGAGCACGGAGAAGTTAACCGACGAGAAGATAACGGCCATTGAAAATAGTGATAAATCTAGAGATATTAAGGACCCCTTCGATCCTTTGGGAGAGAAACATAGTTCTATAGAGCGATACCAAGATATGTCAAAGCTAATAGAAGATAGATTCGGAGCGTCCAGAAAAAGCGACGGTGGCACTGCTGAGAAAAGTCATTCTTACAAGAGTCTAACTACGTCTTCTTCAGATATGGGCACAAGCCAGTGTAGTTCAAGTCATAAGCCGATGAAGCCAGTGTTGACCAAGTCAGTATCAGTTCAAACCGGAATACCTGATAATAATTCTGAAGATGATAGTGGAATAAACATGAAACATGGTAGAAAAAATCTCAGCGTAGATCAAATCAATTATTGTGGATCGACCATGGAAAGCGACTCTAGTTCTGGAAGAAAACTGAAATCTTTAGACGAAAATATGCTGAAGAAATCGTCTTCTAAATCTTCGACCAATCTAGAAAGGCGACAGAGGATACAACCAGATCTCATTCCAGAAAAAGCCATGGTCAAGTCAGAATCCTACAATCAAATCCAGAGTTGTGAAGAAATCAACATGTTCAGTGCTGGATCTCTTTATAACGACAGTGACTTCGAAATAAACTATAAACAGCATTCCTTCATCACTGAAAAGCTTTGTTCAGAGTTCCACGTAAAGACCAAAAAAGTTCTAAGCAAATCTACTTCTAATCTTTTGCATCCAAAGAAATCGAGCGACAAAAAAGAAGGAAGCAACAGCAATAGCATGCCTACGAAAACGGAACGATCTAGCGATGACAAACTCATCAACTTCAGAAAGAAGATAGACAAACCTAGAGCTCCTACCCCCAAATCTGAAATAGAAGAGCTTACGGCTGTAGACATATCTGAGGAAGAACCGGCTCACGTCAATAAAATCAGAAGATCTATTTCATCGATACAGAAACGCAAATTGCCTGTCATCGAAGATTTACCTTACGGCCAAGTAGCAGATGCTGTAGATTTCGAAGAAGAAAAGATAGAATCTGATACAAACTCTGACAATATCTACGCTGAAATTTGCACTCCAAATGGTAACAGAACTGATGAAGAGAGCTATGATAACAATATAGATTTTCTAGCAACAGATCCCGTCATATGTAACGTTAAAAAAGAAGTGTGTATCAGAAACGACGAGCGAGCCAGATTAATGATTGAAAATCAAGAGAATCCCTTTAGGCATATAGAAGTGGTAGTCATAGAGAAGACTACAGACTTCGATCTTGATAACTCCAGCGTCACTTCGAGCGAAATTGAAGAAATAGAGATTAAACATGACGTAACAGTGACCACCGATTCGTGGGATCGGGAGAATGCTGATCAGAAAATCCATGCGATTAGACTTGAAATAACTAGTAATATGGACGATTATCCGGCAGACAATGAGAATCAAAGCGTAGATAATTCAGAGGTCTGTCTCAGTAAGCATAATTCTTTAAGTTTTAGTAATAGTATCCAGTTGAATGGTACATATCCCAACGAGGCCATCTATGACACATTAAAGTAATTTTAAGTTTACGTCACAAATGGTTTTTGTAGTCGTATTTTTACACCAATAAAATATAGCCTACAGATTCTGCTTTGTAGATTTCCGCTTAGGTAATTTTAGAAGCTGGACTTCATAGTTTGCTTTCTATCTTTTTATGGATACCAGTTTAGTTGTATTGATATATTACACTTTATTCACAATATTAAACATAATGCTTACAAGATATACAAGTATAAAATTAAGAATTTTAAACGTTTTATTATGAAGTCATAAATTGTGACGAAAATAAAATGCGTTTGCAATAACTAGTATTTTTACATAATCACAAATTAATCTACCTTTACATTATTATTTACCTATTTACAAACGCATTGCATTTGAAACTTTTTTTCGACGTGAGTCTCATGATTAAGCCTCACCTGTCCTCTCAGTCTGTGTCCGTGGAGTAGCTTGCTTTATATACAGTGCCGTAAATAGGGCTGTGCTAGCGGTGCCCAGGCACAGGGCGCAGACTCTAGAGGGGCGCAGAAATGACCACACCAGGACCAAGTTTTGTTTTCAAGGGCGCAGTTATAGAAGCTCGCACCGGGCGCATAAAAGGCTAGTTACGGCACTGTTTATATATGCTGTTTTTCATTATCATGACCGTGGGGGGCAGATGGGAATTAGTCGACAGCGATTATTCGCACAAAAAGGCGAAAACTGGTTTCAAACGAAACTTTCTATGTGTGAAGCGCCTAGTAGGTAATGCATACAATGTAATAGTCACTAGAAACGGCATTAAATAGGCAATTATACTAGTTGGTAGGTACCAAGTTTTGATGAAACGAACGCTGCTGCCTTATTATGGATCTTTGATCGGGATCGCGAGTATCAAAATTTTGACACTTGAAAGGGTTATGACGCAAAAAAAAGCGTTGTCTATTTCCAATTTCGTATTACGTCACCTACAAAATTGGAAATAGAAAATGAGAATGAGAATTTCATGTGTCAAAATTTTGACACTCGCGATCCCGATCAAAGATCCATAATAAGGCAGCTGGTGGTGATAAAATTCGCATAAGAATGTATACTTAACTGTGACACTGAGTGTACCACTATTTTGTAACAAAAACACAATATTAGTTTTTAGTGCAAGTTACTTTTATGACGGCACCAAAAGTAATAAATTTTACTTGAAATTATAAAAACGATCTTGCTACCTATACTTATTTCATAGCAATATTTATTTACTATTTGCGTGTAATTTTTTTGTTAATATAAATAAACAGTGGTTCTGTCCACGCGTTCTACGCAAGAGCGTTTCCCATCAGTGGCCCTAGTACGAGCACTTGCGAAAAAGTATTCGTTCCGTAAACGATAGCAAAATGTATGAAAAATTGAACAGCGCCTCTATCGGACGTAAAAGGAAACTGAATTTTTCATACATTTCCTATCGTTTACGTATCGATAACTTTTCGCAAGTTCTCGTACTAACCCCACTGTTCCTAAGTGGAGGCAAACGCGAAAATAATATTTTTATGTATCTAGTAATAAAATACTGACAGTGAAAGATTTTAAATTAGATTTGGTTTTATATTTATACATATACATTGGTGCTATAAATATAAGGTGCTCACAATAATAATAAACCAACAGTCGTCTGCAAAAGTTGAACACAAAATATGTATAAAATAATACTTATTATATGAAATTTATCCAGAAGTTCTATAGTAACTTTTGCATCTGACTGTTCCTATGGATAAGTGCCACATATCACATGACAATTTTGTAAATGATTGTACCATATAGGCTTATAATTTTTATAATATAATAAAACGAAAATTCGAATTAAGTCTGAAAACTCTCGAAAATGTGTAAAATTAATGACGAAATATACAGATTAATGATAACATCGGCTTTTATTTAAAATATAGGTAATAATATTCTTGAACAATTTTAAATAGCTATAGCTAATGTTCTTTCCATCCAATGGTTGCCTGAAAGAGATCGCTTTTAGCGATAACGCCGCCACTAGTGGCACTTGCTCGTAAGTGTTTTCTATCTGTTAGTAATTTTTATTTCTGGTGTAGGTACACAATAAAGAGTTTCTATCTATTAAGTGCTCGTAATCGCAATACTTACATCCAAGGTATAAGTAGGTATGGGCACGTACCCATACTATGTGGCCCGTTCAGGGGGACGGGGGTCTTCAAAATACTACGCTTGGTCACAGGGACTGGGGGGTTAGGTTTTCGTCACGTATTCAATATACTCTAGGGAAATCTCGCGCTTTTTCGAGCTATATTCAAATAATGCACGCACTCTTGGCGTCACGCGGCAAGCGCCGTGTTAATAAAAACAAATATGAGCTAATTGTTTTTTAAGTTTCGGTATGTAAAAAATGATTTCAAACCATATTTATGAATTACTACGGGAAAACTAGAGGGGGAGGGGGGTATTGGCATATACTACGGGTGGTCACCGAGAGGGGGATAAAAAAATTGGTCACGTAGTATGGGTACGCTCCCGAAACGGCATGGTAGGTAGAAAGACTATGGAGCGGTTCGAAAGATTCTCTATTGATGAGATGAGAAATAATAATTATCAATATAAAGAACCGACTTCATCAGAACTGGAATAAATGGGAAGCACCAGCTTTCAAATAAAAAAAGAATCATCAAAATCCGTTCACCCAGACAAAAGTTGAGGTGACAAACATAAAAAAAAGACGAATTGATATCCTCTTCCTTTTTGAAAGTCGGTTAAAACACGTGATATGCAGCATTTTGAAAGCACAAATTGCAGGTGTTGCTCGAAAATGCCGCAAGAGGGATCCTACGGCATTTCCGAGTAACTATAACATGGAGTACTTCAACAGCTGTTAATAGAGTATTTAAAGGTCGGCAACGTATGTGATGCCCCTGGTGTTGCAGGTATCCATAGACGACGGTGATCGCTTACCATTAGACCGCCCATCTGCTTCTTTTGCCACCTATATTTTTACTACACTTATATTTTTTAATTTAAGAAAAATAGGTAACTAATACAAATAAGGTATAGGTAACTTAAAATAGAAAAGAAACATCATTTACGACAAATATACTGTATTCCATCAAATAAATTATAATTAAAATTAATAATAGAACCGACGATAATTTCACTCGCGACGCTGATAACAATTTCATTTATTTAAAACAATAAAATTGAATTAAAATATATTTTTTTACAATTCAAAAAAACAACTTTGCAAAGCATTTGTGCGTCTTTATACAATTGGTCACAAAAAAGGAATGAATTCAACAACATAACTAAATGCTGTTTCGCCTTAAATATATTTTTTTACAATATACAAGAATATATGGTTTTTTTAATTGAGATTATAAAACCTGCGCTTATATAGACTAAAAAAAATGTAATAATGATCATGAATGAAGGTACAAAAGCTATTTATATGCGCAGCTGAAGAGAAGGCCCATTTATTCACTAAGGAACATGTTGGCAAACCGTTGTGGTGCTCGGCAATTGTTGAGCAACAAATTAGGCAACTGTTTCTGTAAGCTGCCAATATTGCGTCTATATTTTAAAACTTTGACGCTTGATTGGAGAATAATAGATACATCTATAGAAATGAATTTATTGAAATATGTTGCTTAGTGAATATATTGTTATATCTTCCTACGAAGTATTGTTTTTATCAAAACTTTAGCAGTTTTAGGCTGTTGTAAGAACATAATGTACTGAGTAGGAAACAACTCTTTAATGACATATTAAATTGAGATGATGATTTTTCTTTTCAAAGTACATTTTATTGATTCTTATAATTCGCTACAAGACTTGTGGCTTGGGTAAAAAACATTAAATATAATAAAATCTATATTGTAGAGAGATATACATCTTAGATGAAATAGAGGACTGATAGATTGTGTTTTAGGCATTTCTATGAATGACATTAGTAGGAAAACTTAGGTATTGAGAGTGCAAGTATTTGAACCATATTCTTAAAGAAAATGGTCGAAAACACTCCGTTTTAAAAAATAAATACAGTTCAGGACATATCCATGTTGAAACTGTGATTTCCTAAGAGGTGAAAGTTTGACAAGATGTTTGTTTAATATTTTTGTCAAAATGACACATAAAGTCAAATTAAAAGTTGATCTAGTTGTTACCAACTCTACAGTCAATATGCAACCAAATTGTTAGCCAACTTCCATCAATCTGTTAGCCAACCACCAGCGATATCGCTGACCAACTATAAGCCAACTTATTGACCTACTATCAGGCAAGTAATTGGTCCAGTACCATCCAACTTTCTGGCCAACTTTTTGCAACATCTGTTAACCAACTTTTTGGCCAAAGTATTACAATAAAAAAGTAGTTACCCAAGCAGCAAGACTATTACACTGTTTACTATAATATCAGTCAGGGAGGGGTTGTTTAGGCAAGCCGTATGGATTGAATAATTTGGAACACCGCTGACCCGCACACTACGAATATGAAGAGAGCTAAGAGCCACGGTGCAACGGGATATTGATCTTCTTTTTCCTGTAAGAGAAACAAGCTGTTGTTAGAAAGAGATGCCTTGATTTACCTTTATCTAAATCTTTTTTTTTTTAAACAGAATCGCTTAAAACAGGTAGCCATAGGCCGAGGTTACTAACTACTGTGCACAAGACTTTTGTCTGCAATCAATCAATCTCACCTGGAAAGCGAACGAAGCTGGAACATGCTTCTAATTCTAATTTAAAGTGGTGATAAGACCTGCACTGACATCCCGATTGGGGTGTATTGTGCATTTGCCCCTGCCAACCTATACAGACCAGCCGAGCTCCCTAAGATAACGGAGCACGGCTTTGGGTGGCTGCCTAAACTGTTCTACCCCTATTTCACCAACACCCGGCGAAATGAAACATGCTTACCTAGTAATAATTTTATTGGATGGTTACGTACTTTTGTGGTTTTTGGTACATTCCCTCGCTGGGTGATGTTTTTGCTGGCGATCTCGTTGGCGATACGCATCCTCTGCTTTGGTGCCATTTTGTTAGTTTATACACTATATTTGTCCTGAAAACAAAGGTATTTTATTAGTGACGTCAGTTAATTGACCACAGGTATAGCTCACATAATGAGATTTATACAGTAGGGCTGGGTAGCTTTTTATGCCATAGGTGGCAAACAAGCAGACGGGCTGCCTGATGGTAAGCAATCACCGTTGCCTACATTATGGATACCTGTAAAACCAGAGGCATCACAAATACGTTGCCAACCCTTTAACTACATAGTCTTCTCATCCATTGCGGAAAGTTTTAAGTCAGTATCAGAAGTCGGGTAATCTTCAAACATACTATGTATGTTTGTATGAAATATATAATATATTACCCGACCCCTGATCCAGTCAACCTTGAATCTGGATATTGGAGATTGACGCATCGTAATGAGCGAGCTTGCATAGGCTCAGGGATTGGGTGATTTCAGGTCTTTTCATGAGCGAAGTTAGCAAGATTTGCAAGTGTTTTATTGATTGCAAACACAATCACTTGAGGTAATTGTAAATGTGCTATTTGAGATTCATTTTAAAGTATGTTTTGTTGTAAAATGAAAAAAATGTGCTTATATTTGTTATGTGGATAAAAAAAGGACAGTAAATTTGATATTTCATAAAAAATAAAACGGTATCCAACCATATGCTTGCTTATTATCCGGTATTCGGATAGTAAGTTAAGGCCAGATAGGCCGGACACCGGATAACCGTTTCATCTCTAATACTTATACATACAAGCCATTGGAATGGTTTTTTTTTTGGTTCAAGAGAAGAAAAAAACTCATTTTAGAAATTCTTACTACCAATTTAAATTTACATGCCAATTTCAATCAAAATTGAACAAGGAGGTTCCTAAAAATTTAGGTGTAATGTTTGTATGAAAAGTTAAAAATGACCCCACGACCATGGCAGTTAAAACAGAAGTCACTCGGGAGTATGGAAAAAGCTATGCTGGGCATTTCTCTGAGGGAACTTACACCGAACGGCGGAGGTGGCAGTGGCTGGTCATATCTGTCACAGAACCAATAACTATATGTGGTCTAGAATCAAGACCACATATCGGCAAATGTAGGATTGGACGGCCTTAAGACTTGATGGAGTGATGAAATACATAAGCTGGCTAAGATAGGCTGATTATGATTATTATTTCTGAGCTTGGGGGTGTGGGTTCGATTCCCATCTAGGCAAACATTCATGTGATGAACATTTGTGTTTGTCTGGGTGTTAATAAGTATATATTTAAAAATATATAAGTACGTAATCAGTCTCTGGCAGCCACATTACAAGCTTTGCTTAGTTTGGGGTCAGTAGACCATGTGTGCAAAAATGTCCCAGATATTTATTTATGATGAGTGCTATATTCTGATAAGAAATAGGAATCACCAGAATTTGTATTACAGAATCAACAGTAAAAGTACAATAGTGAAAGTTTACAAGAAGGCGAGTGAGTGGTTCTAACAAAAACTTACCAAAACGAATTGTGCTATGAATACTATTACTTATCGAGAATGTAAAATGCAACAAGCGTGTGGAATTAATCTTATTATTTCTTTTTAATTGATTACGTGTCGGTAAAAACTAAATTTCGATAAGTCTAGTGATAACTGGGTGATTAAGTAACGAGTGTTTAAATACGCTAAATCGAAGGCCGAGCGATTATCTCCTGGTAAATACCTGATTTCACTCCTTACCTACGTCGTAGTTTGCTAAAAAACAATGAAAACAAGACAGGCAGGTATGTTGACCCAGCTGGCTAAGTAGCACGAAAGTTTACCTTTTGAGCAGTTCCAATGGAAATATTTGAAATAAACGAGGTTTATTCGCGGCTATTTAATGAGAATTTCACAGTAAATCAAGCGGTAACATCAATAAACCGATAGAAAAAGCCTGTTGAAACACCAAACACGATAATTTTGCAAATATGTCGCGGAGTACTATTATCGTAAAAATGAATTGAAACTAGCTTGTCATAAGATATGTACACATTTAACTATTGAATTAAGATAAAAACACAAATACTCACTGTTAAAATCTAAAAATAAAGGCTGCGAAAGCCGAACGCACAACTTAGCTTGACACGTATGTAAAAAGTGAAAGAAATTCGAAGTGACAGCTTTTTGACAGAATTGTCAAACGCGTCACGTAGTCAATCGTGTCATTTTGCTTTGCGCATGGAAGACACGCGTCAGTTTGTGGTGTTACAGGCTTAAAAAATCTGATATCCAAACAATATTGGAAAAAATCAATTATGTTTTTAAGTACTTTGTTTGTACTTAGTTTGTCCTTAGACAACAAGTTTCAATTTGCAAATAACATAAAATTATTTTCTTTCATTTTTAAAAGTACTTATTCATAAATTTATTTGTACGACATCTAGTAACGAGTAGTAGAACTTTTTAAATCTAAGGAACTGTTTCTCCAAAGTTTATAAATAATGTTCACATTTGGCGCTATTCTTTATTAATTTATAGTAGTTAATTCTGACGCTAGATGTCACTACATGACAAATATGTCTATGTGGTAGGTATCGCCACAGAATACATTGGTATCAAAACGCATTATAGTAGGTACCTACCGATATATACTCTGATCTATGAGGTACCTACGAATGCAAAACTGCACAAGTAAACTCGACCATCACCGGGGGAGGTATCAGAAACATGTTTTAGTCCTCAGGGGCTCCATCAGCCTCAGACAAACCTACGATAAATAGGTACAGAATTGACGAATCCACGATATAAAATAATTAACTTGATATCTCACTCAATTACGTTCCTAATACCTACTTTGAAATGCCGGTCATATAATTATAATTATCCCATTCCCATATAATTTGACTTCCCCGTTAGCTTAGTTGGTAGTGAAACTGCCTTCTGCGTTTGGAGGCGTGGATTCGATTCCCACCTAGGACAAACATTTGTGTGATGAACATTTGTGTTTGTTCTATGCCTGGGTGTTAATATCTATTTAAGTATGTATTTAAAAATATATATGTATGTATATCAGTCTCTGGCAGCCATATTACAAGCTTTGCTTAGTTTGGGGTCAGATGACCATGTGTGCAATAATGTCCCAGATATTTATTTTATTTATTTATATTTATTTAATTTAGAAATATTTCAATATGGTGTCATGTATCAAACTTTGTACCTACCGCTCATCGGTTTGCAAAGGTATTTTTCTAAGGTATGTGTACTAAGTAGGTATAGAAAACCTTCCATAGGTATGAAGCCAAAATCAAAAATATTTCATTCGCTGAGAGCCACAGCTTACCCCCATATTTATAGACGTAGATAAATATAGGAACCTGAAATTCTGGTGGGCCTCCCACTAGATGGACCGATGGCATTGTGAGAGTCGCGGGCATCCATTGGATGCAGATGGCAGGATGTCGTTCAGTGTGGAGGTTAAAGGGGGAGGCCTATGTTCAGCAGTGGACGTCTTCTGGCTGATGATGATGAAATCCTGACGTTACCCTCAAGTAGTGTTCTAAACCGACTTCCAAAAAGGAGGAGGTTCTCAATTAGATTGTTTTTTTTAAATGTTTGTTACCTCAAAACTTTCGACTGGGTGAACCAATTTTGATGTTTTTTTTTATTTGAATGGTGGTGCTTCCCGTGTCGTCCTATTTCAATTTGGTCCAGTTCTGAAATTTTTTTTTAATTCGGTTTTTTATAATTGATAAGTATGGCACATAAAAACATCACTTGAGTGTGGCGTGAGGTTCGAGGTACCTTATTTACCTACTTATCTATAAAAATATGAGGGTTAGTCTTGATATATAAGAAAATTTCTTCGAATCTGTACCTACTGTCATTGCTTTTCGTACGAATCGGAACGCACTCTTAGTCGGGATATTTATCTAAAGTAGGTAGTTAAATACCTCCGAATCTTTCGATCGATTTCCCCAAATTGCTTCCGGTCTTGTTCCAGCTAAAGCACACCAAAAAGAGACCCTTACGAAAGCAAGACAGCTTTATACAATAGCCGTTTAGAAATACATCAATACAAGGATGCTCAGGACTATCTTTATCAGCCAATAAGAGAGGAGCATTATCCTTGGAAAGTGATCCTGGCGCTCTGATTGGTGGAATAAGATAACGCCTATAGGGGGTAACGCCTATGCGTAGAATCCATTTGAATTTGTATTTCGAAGGGGAACGGAGAGGGCTTGGGGATTCGTTCTATTTTGTTTGCAAATACTCGTCTCTATACATTTTATTTATCTGAGGGAATCTAAATGGTTTTTACGCTAGGCATTTCAACCTACTTAGGTTACATATAGGTATTACAAAATCTAGAAAGAAAAAGAGTAGAATAGGTAGGTCTCTAGAAATCTCTCCTTAATTAGATACCTAGTTACCCACCTTTCTCTATTATTACAACGTGCCATCGAATCAAAATAACGCAAAAGCTGAAAATAGTTTGTTCAGAATCGGGATCAGAGTAGGTACGTAGGTTAACATAGGTTAGGTTACATTTAATAAGAGAGACATTTAACTAATATAGAGTTATTTTTGATAAATTCTACATATTGTAATAGAATTTTGAAAATTGCCGTTTATAAACTTTTAAGCCAATAAATATATTAAGTATGTATTCTGTGACAGCGCTACCAACGACCTAAATTTCGAACATATTGAATACTAGCTGCGCCCCACAGTTTCACCCGCGTATTGATGAAAATCGGTGATGATGATGATGAAAAGTAGCCTCCGTGGTAATCCATATTATGTAATGTATGTTCCAAATTTCATCCAAATCCATCCAGCCGTTTCTGCGTGATTGAGTAACAAACATCCATCCAACCAAACTTTCACATAATTAGGTACCTACTCGTATATGACATTAGTGTATATGAATACCATATTAGGTAGGTATAATGTCTAACTAAGTACTAACCAACTTCAGGGACCTTACAGATGTAAATGCGGGCGCGAATACGCGCAGTTTGTAAAATAACGCGACCGCGATCCAACGCACTGAGGTTCGAGGTTTGCGGTCGCGTGATTTTGTAAACTGCACTTTTTCAGGCCCGCCTTTAAAGTTGGGCGTAAGGCCCTGATGATAAAGTAGCTTTCTACCTTTAAAGTCTTTATATAAATACTAGTGCTGTTGTCCCCGAGTTCGTACGCGTAGATTTTCATATAAACTTTCAACCCTTTTTTCCTACCTTAATACGGCCCTTGCGTAAAATAACATAGCCTATACTTAAATCTGGTCATAGCTAAGCATATTCGTGAAAATCGCATTTAAATCCGTCCAGTGGTTTAGGAGATGTGCGTGAACAAACAAACAAACAGACATAAATTCTAAAAACTGTCTTAACGTGTTCAGCTGCTTATTTTAAGACACCCTGTGTGTTTTTTTTTATATCTCGTAATTACAGATTTTTATATCTCTATTTTTTAGGGTTCCGTACCCAAAGGGTAAAACGGGACCCTATTACTAAGGTTCCGCTATGCGTTCGTCTGTCCGTCTGTCACCAGGCTGTATCTCACGAACCGTGACAGTTAGACAGTTGATATTTTCACGGATGATGTATTTCTGTTGCCGCTATAACAACAAATACTAAAAAAACAGAATAAAATTAATATTTAAGGGGGCTCCCATAAAACAAACGTGATTTTGTTGCCGTTTCTATAGATAATGGTACGGAACCCTTCGTGCGCGAGTCCGAGTCGCACTTGGCCGGTTATTTCATTTTGCACCAGGGCCTTTGTTTGTCTAGATACGCCACTGCCCTTGTCTGTCTGATTTGGGTATAACCAAGTATGGATGGATCTATCTTTTGTCGATGGTATAACGCAGTAGGAGACAGAAGACAGTGATGCTGATGATTATGACATAAGGTACTCGTAAGTATAGGTAACTAAAAACAATAATAATACGTACATGAAATGTGTTTGCGACTGTACCCCGTCGGCGCCAGATTTTGCAAACATTTTTTCCCCGATCCTAAGATAACAACCTTCTTCAAGTGAAAGTCAAACTTTCATCTGCCCGATTTTTTTTCTTGTTCCTAAAATAAATAGTTTACGCCCTACAAGTATAATTGACCTAGCGAAGATAGGTATTATGCAGATTTTAATATGACATAGGTGCGTTTTTATATATTTAAATATATAAATAAATATCTGGGACATTTTTTCTTTGCACACACGGTCATCTGACCCCAAACTAAGCAAAGCTTGTAATTTGGCTGCCAGAGACTGATATACGTACATATATTATATATTTTTAAATAAGTACATACTTAAATAGATATTAACACACAGACATAGAACAAACACAAATGTTCATCACATAAATGTTTGCCCTAGGTGGGAATCGAACCCACGCCCCCAAGCGCAGAAGGTAGATTCACTACCAACTGAACCACAAGGGCCACAGATATACAGATCAGCAATATATTTCAGTGAAAGCAAGTGAAAGAGACAAATTGATATGGCTCAGCACAAGTACAAAAAGGACATAACAAGACTTTTTTGTCCTTATCGGCGTGGCCTGTTTTTTGGATCAGAAATGTCAAAATCTGATGGTTCTGTGCCAAACAAAACGGGTCTGAATATTGTTTATTGCATTTTTTTGATGATTTTATGTGATAAATGCGTGTTTCGTCTTAGAAATAATTGTAAAACAAACATTTACAATGGTTGGTTGTATCATTTTGGGCTGCAAGTACCGCAGTGAGAGAAAAAACGATGAAATATCATTTCACACGTAAGTAAACATATAGAGCTTGTAATGATCACCTAAATAAATTCAGGATATCAATGCGTAAATATTTTATTCATAATTAGTCCGTTTTTTGGTCGATTTGTGGTATTTCCTATGAGTTTTATCAAAATATTAACTGAGAAGAATAACATCAATGTTGCCAGTTTATAAATGAAATTACCCACCACAATTAACATAAATTATTCGTTCTGCAGGTTTCCAACTGATCCTGGCTTACGAATAAAATGGATCACTGCTACTGGTTGTGAAAATTGGGTGCCAGGAAAACATAGTAGAATTTGTTCCAGTCATTTCAATGCCGAATCTAATATCAGAAAGGGAAAAATTATATTTTTGAGCAACTGCAGCTGCTCAGGGTCTAATAAACACACTTAAATGTACTTAAATCAAAGAAAATATATCATCATAAATCATCATCAGCGTGATTTTGTTCAAATAAAACAAAATAATATTTTTTTGAAGTCTGATTTATCGTGTGTGATATGAGTACTGTAAATAATAAAGAGTTTTATCTAAGTATCTCATTAATTGGGATGTTATCCATAATTCCATCCATGAAAATAAATAAACTGGCCAAGTGCGAGTCGGGCTCGTGCACTGAGGGTTCTGTACCGTCACAAAATACAAAAAGTAGTGCAAATACACAACATCACACCCAGGCTGTCATCCATCCAAGTATCAACCGCGCCCGACGTTGCTTAACTTGTGGGAAACAGAAATGTGTGACCGACTCGCACGCAGCCAGTATTTATTATTTGTTGTTTTACTTTAGGGTGTGCACTATAATCCGCCAAGTTTGACGCTTGTACCGATTACCGTTACGTACCGTTTGGTTTTTACACCAGAGCAAATACAAAAATACCTTAACAAAAACGTTTGTTGTATGTGTGGATGTGTACCCTCTTTAGTTTTGACTTAATTATATTTCTTAGTTAATCCGTCGTAACATTACATATTCTGTGTAAGTTTCAACTGACGATATTACGGCGCGAAAGATACAGCCGTTTAAAGCTGTCTTACCTTTAAACGGATGGATTTGGATCTTAATATTAATTTCTTTTGTTCATAAGTATTTTTCAGATATCCTTCCATCCCACAAGATTTTCCAAAGTTTCCAAAATTACTCATTGAAGAGATTCACTACCCGTCTAGTATGTAAATTACCCTAACTTAAAGCAAATAATTTTAATGTGGCAACACACCTTGTTGAAGCGAGAGGCACTGAGCTAGCCACGCTCATTGAAAATCTATAGGTAGTAGGTCTGTGACAGGGGCAGTCAAAATGTTCGAATGCTTAGAATAAGTAAGTACCTAAATTCTACGTTCGAATGTCAATTTGGACCGAAATGGATTTAACCCCAGATCATACAAACAAGTAAGATATGCCTGCCCTGCCCTTTTTCGTAAACAAAATGTCTCCATTTTAAATCCATATTATTTTTTCACTATACTAAGATGACTGACCGCTAAACCAACAAGTGCTATACAAAATACAAGCTAACACTAACACTACAATAAGAGTTATATGATTATTTACGGGATATTTACCGTGGTAAGTGGTGGTGAGTCTTCCCGTGAACATGGTGCATGTAACTGTGCCGAAATATCGGGAGCTCCTTCCACAACCTTACCACGGTAAATATCCCGTAAATAATCATATAACTGAAGTGAATAACTGTTATAGTTTAAAACAGTGTACTACAAAAACAGTTAGACTGCCCATAGACCGTTGCAAACTGCACCTATTCGGGCCCGCGTTTGGAGTTGAGCGTAAGGTTGAACAGTAAATTCTGATAATTTACGTACTAGCTTTTTGAACGTGAGATTGTAGCTGGTAGCCAATATACGTAAAATAATATTAAAAGAACATGTTTTCATTAAGAATTTTACAATATTATTGCAGCTGACACATGCATTTTCTCAGCGGCTGCACTGTACATAATATGCGAACTCTGAGACAACTTAAATGCCTAAAAGCTTGTAAAACATTTGATACTAATAATTGTCAATAAAAAAAACTGACTTCATAAAATGTCAGAACTGTACCAAATTAAAACCGGAAGCACCGGCTTTCAAATAAAAAAAGAATCATCAAAATCGGTTCGAAAGTTACGAGCTAACAAACATAAAAAATACTGTCGAATTGAGAACCTCCTCCTTTTTGGAAGTCGGTTAAAAACTTATTCGTTAATTTGACTGACCACCAGTACCCTTAGTACAAGATTTGATAGTTTTCGAAAACTTTTTTCGTTTTCGTTTTGATGCATACATTGCTGGGCTGAAAGCTATTCGAAACTATTTTTCGTATTTGAGTGAAGCAACCTATACTGCCGATTACTACCGATTTTAGTTCATCCGCATTTCCGCTAGAGGCGCTTTACTAAAATGTATGGGACAATACGGAAACGAAAAAAGTTTTCGAAAACTGTCAAATCTTGTACTAAGGGTACTGAAACACATTTAAAAATACAAAACTTTCAAGACAAAGATTAGTGAAATTTAAAACAGAGATGCAAAATCGATAACCTGATAAACATCTCGATTTTTTTGCCTATTCCTTAAAATCTTACTTTTTATTTCACTTTCAACAATTGGACTAAGGCGTAAATTGTCCTTTTGTCGTTTATTGTCCCATTGTATTGATCATTCTGTGTCTAAAATATAGTAAATGCAGCATGCATGTGGAAAATCTTTTTAAAAGATACCGGCATTTTTGTGTTCAACGGAGTCTTATTAATGTTATAGTTTAATTCAGGGTTACGCGGAAAGGATATTATGTACTAAAATATCTATTCATCATTCTGAACAACTTTTACAATTGGACGAACCCTGAAATCGCTTGTTTTTTTATCGCGGGTAGGTCCAATTTTTACCACCAACTTGTCTGTTAGTAAGCGACAATGGTCGAAGATGAAACACGTAGACTTAGAAGATGTACTCACTCTGGCCTTGAAAATGCCCAGTTATATCTCTCAGGAAACAAGGAAGCCGGCAGGTTGTTCCAATCCTTGGCTGAACGGATTAGAAACGTAGAGTCAAAACGTTTGGTAAGTATCCAAGGAAAATCCACAATGTGCCGATTTCCTACTTGTTCTGTAGTAGAAAGAGGGTGGTAGGATAAAGGTAGGGTCGTGTAGCTCCGATGAATATTTTCCGAAATGAATCCTGTAGACAATTGACAGACTCGCTACTTTACGGCGGTGTTCTACACTGAGAAGTATCTTAGCCACTAACTTCTCATCGCCTATAAGTCGAGCAGCACGCCGGTCTACCGATTCAATAGCTTCCAGTGGCGGATTTACCAGCAGGCTGAGTAAGCTGGAGCCTAGGGCGGCAGATTTTAGGGGCGCAATTTTGGGGCCACAGTTATGTTTATCTTACTGAAATTAAAAGATTCATGTTTATATACCAAAATGTTATTAGGTTCACAAAACATTCAACATTTAATAATTATGTTTCAATACTTAGATAATTCTTTCTAATCTTTATTATGTAAGTAGTCTAGACAATTATACCTAACCAAAACTATTTCTTATACAAACTGAATCAATGGGTTGTAAAAATAATATAGGAACTGACACATCGATTCCCTATAGTTTACAATCATAGGTATCTATTAATTACGGCAAAAAGTTAACATAATTAGGACGATAGTGCTCAAAATCATAAAGTAACGATTTCTTGCACAAAAATATGTAACTAATGTGATTGTGAACTAGGGTATCGAATTGTAGAGGTCGGTAGGGGCGGCAAAATTTGAATAGCCTACTGGCGGCAAATGTGTAAATCCGCCACTGAGAGCTTCGACCTGGTATTGGTTATAAATAATGTTCATTTCAGTAGAGATCCCTTGTATCGTTATTATATATTTTACCCTACAGCTTAAACAACCTATAAGACCTTCTAAATAAATATATCAACAATAATTTAAATCACAAATAATTATAGACACCTACCTACAATTACGACAAATCCTTGGCGCCATCGTAGAAAAAAATTAAAAATATTTATCTCAAAGTTGTCAAAATCATGCAAATACTTAGTTAAATCAACCCCAAACACACTTGCATTTTGGAATTGGGTAGAGTAAAAGTAAATTTGAGATTACGTTTATTTTTGTTCGACAAATAGTTTTGGATAATCTGCGTAAAATCCACTCTTGCGCATGACGGCGACGCATTGTCGCCGCGTCAAAGCTGCAACACAAAATGTAGACAAAAAAATTACGCAAAAAAAATTATGGGTAATGCACGAAGCAGAATAAACAATAGTAATTATCTACTTAAAGAATAAGTTCTGTGTTATCAGTTTTTATTATTGAGGCAATTCGTCGATTATCAAGACGAGTATTAATCTACATCTTAGTACACTAATAATTATACTCGTACTCGTATATAAAGAAAAGATTTGTATTTGTGGATATTTGTATGTTTATAAAGAATTAACTCAAAAAATACTCGACCAATTTTAAAAATTCTTTCACCATTAGAATGCCCTATGTTATCCCTGAATAACATAGGCTATATTTATTACTAGAATGTTAAAAAACTCCACCCGTGCAAAGCCGGGACAGGCGGCTAGTTTAAAATAAAATAAATAAAAAACTGTAAAAGAACTGATAATCTTCAAACTATCTGAACAGCTATCTATCTAATGTAGACCTATCTGTCTATCTATCTGTAGTATCGTACAAGCCAAACGGCTGAACAGATTTTGATTTAGTTTTTTTATTGATAGAAGTGACTTCACCGAGAGTGTTTTAGTTATGATTCAAGAATATCCGTTCAGCCAATTCAGGATTATCAGCTCTTTTATAAAGTTATATTTATTTATTTTATTTATCATCATCATCGTTTCAGCCACAGGACGTCCACTGCTGGACATAGACCTCCCCCAACGATTTCTAAAAGGGCCGGTTGAAAACTGCCTGCATCCAGTGTTTTCCTGCGGACGTCCTACGCTGCGCTTACCGGTCCGTGGTCTCCACTCGAGAACCTTTCGGCCCCATCGGTCATCTGTTCTGCGTACTATTCCGTGTATCTGGTGCTGCGTTCAAGCTCCTGGAATGGCAAGGATCATCAAAGTATAGGCATCAACGTTCAACGGCGAGTACATAACTCACCTACGATTTAATGACGATATTGTGGTCATGGCAGAATCGATGGAAGATCTCAGCATGATGCTCGAAGGCCTCAATCGAGTCTCCCAACAGGTGGGCCTTAAGATGACATTGACAAGACGAAGGTCATGTCAAATATCTATCTTGTGCCCATGCACCGCAATATCAGTTGGGAACTCAGTTCTTGAAGTTGTTGACGTGCACGTCTACCTATATAGCGCTTTGATAATTTATATAAATCAGATCCGAACTATATAGTTTGGATCTGCCTTTAAACTCGAGCTAATACCGTAAAAGTCTGGCAAAAGCTGAAGGGAGCGAGGTAAACACATATTGCACACACTGACATATTCTTACTAGTTCTACAAACGCACACTTCAATATTGAGCGCACACAACTGCAAACGATGTGCTCAAAATATAAAGAAATGGATGACCGAGGGGGGTGTAATTGCTAAAGGGGAAACTGTAAGTATAACGCTTCCATTTATTATTATTTTCTGCACGAACACATAGTAAATAATAATCCAGCATTATTATACATTAACACTCGAAAATGGAAAATTACAATGTTGACACCTCTATTCATGTTGGCACCTAAACTAAGCGAGTTCCTAAAATAAAAACGTGGTAATAAAAAGGAAAAATTGGCGCGAGTTCTTAACTTTTTAATTTTTATTTGACATCAACGGCGCGCGCTTTCCGCCTGATCTACGTTCTGACGGGTTTGACGTAATGCAAGAAGCTGGTAACACCGTCGACCACACATAACGACGGAAGAATTATTAACCAAAATCCAATTTTATGGTGGTTTATTGTGAATAAGTCATGTGAGAGGCTTATGTGTGGGCCTTTTTGTTGGGTGTGGTTATTTATTTGATAAAGATTAGAGATAAAAGTAAAATATTAATTACAAGCATTTGTTTACACACACATGAATTTTCAATTTACTCACATGGTTTCGATTTACTAGGTTCACTAAAATAGTATCCTAAATGATTTCTTATGTTTTCGTTAGTACGAGATCCGGCTGCAGGATTACTTCGGACATCGAGTTTTTGCTTAAAACCAAATTTTTACGCATATTTATGATTAGGAGAATATATATCAACCAGGGTACCAATCAAAATGTGGCCGCTAGTATTTTTATTTAAATTATTGGTAATTAATTTATGGGAAATAATTTCATTCACTTGGTTTTTAAATAAAATATCGCCCACTTCACGGATACGGTACGTAGGTATTTTATTTTACATTAATGTGTGTTTTGACTATATGTGCCCACGGACACTGCAGTATTCTAAACGCTAGAAATTTAAATAAATAATTTAATTTTTATCATATATCGTAAAATAAGACAAAGAAAAGAAACACATACATTACAATTAAACTATTACCTAGTATTTTAGCAGGCGGGTCCTTAGCGGGCGGCGGTCCATCTTTACCAGGAAACCATGCATGGAAAGGAATTACGAATAAGAAAAATAGAAGATTAACAAAACAAAAATGATTCTTTCAGAACAAGTTACAGTGTCGTAAAAAGCAATGTATTAGCTTAGAGTTTTAAACTAAACTAATAAAACTGTAGTAAATATTACTTAGTAATCAAAAACTCAGAATCAAAAACTCGAATTGCAATGCGGGTAATGGAGAGAGCTATGCTCGTTTCTTTGCGCGTTAAAATCCGAAACGAGGATATTATTCACCAAAGAACCACAGTCACCGACATAGCTGCTCAGTTTTTGCAAGTTGAAGTGGTAATGGGCAGGCCACATCGCTCGAAGAACCGATGACCGATGGGGAAGAAATATTCTTGAGTGGAGATTGGATTCACGTACCCGAAGACGCAGCGTAGGTAGGCCTCCCAATATAGATGCACCGCGACATCATGAGAGGCGCGGGCATGCAGTGGATGCAGTTCTATGGGTGTTCTGTCGTTCAGTGTGGCCTATGATCAGCAGTGGACGTTTTCTGGCTGATGATGATGAGAAATAGAGGTTTAATTACTTCCAAAGCTTTTTCCAAACAAGCGGAATTCCGTCGATTTGCGGCATCAATGATCTAAACCAGAAGAGACAGGCAGGAGAGCTATCTGTAACCCGAGAGGCGCTACCCCTCGTTCCACCCTGATGGGGCGAACGGAACGTATGCTCGCTCAATACTGTGCCTGGACGAATGTATGCAAGAACACGCCAAGCAAAAATATTTTTTTGGAAAATAATATACATTTAGCAGTAAAAAAACTAGTTTTAGGTGTAAAATAACATAAAATAGGTTTAGAGAAATAAATACAAAAAAAACTTTTTTTTTTTAAACTGAAACGTTAAGTTTAGTAACAGAACAAAAAGGAAACATGAAATACTTGAAAAAAATAAAATAACTTAATGTGAAATTCTTCTTAATTTTTTTATATTGCGCTTATCAAGCCTAGCTCATAATTATTACGGCACTATCCAGATATGGTCTAGGTAAAGCTAAACAGATATGCGAGAACACGCCAAAGCTCAGATACTTTTATCCACTCGCGCCAAAATTAGCGTTAGCTGCGTGGAAACTTCGCGCTAAAACCACGACAATCAAAAAAATACTAAATTCTCGTTTATTTAATTATTTATAAACCTAAACATAGCTGGAAGTGGCACCCGAAAGACCTTTTCATTAAATTAAATAAACCTTAAAAACGTTGAAACGCGATATATTATTTAAAACAAAAAAAACCGGTGATAAAAAATTCAAGTCTTAGTCGTGACCGAGCGCAGTTTTGCCATACCTTGATGGTTTAACGGTTGAAACCGTATGCACAACAGTGGTTTTTATAAAAAGTTTTTTATAACATACGTAAGTTTTAGAAAAATAATAGAAGTTTAGAAACAGAAAATAAAATTGGTTCTTTCATGTTCATTTTTTTAATTTTGCGGATTGTCACTTAGAATCTTACCGAAAAAGTTTCTTACATGGAAAATCGCAAGGCACAGTAACCCTTAGTACAAGATTTGACAGTTTTCGAAAACTTTTTTCGTTTTCGTATTGTTCCATACATTTTAGTAAAGCGCCTCCAGCGGAAACGCGGAGCAACTAAAATCTGTAGTAATCGGCAGTATAGGTTGCTTCACTCAAATACGAAAAAAGGTTTCGAATAGCTTTCAGCCCAGAAATGTATGGAACAAAACGAAAACCAAAAAGATTTCGAAAAGTATCTATTCTTGTACTAAAGGTACTGTTCGTCAATAATAAAAATATTTTTATCCCTGCCTCCCTTCCGCACGCCACCATCCAAGCAAGGTGCAGATCCCGCCGGGCCGTACAATCACTTACGCAATTGTTTAAACAAAGCCTGCTATAAAATATCGTGTTACAGAATTAAATGAGCATCCTCCATAGCGTATTGCCACAGAATACTTAATAGTACAGTGTCCATTGTGTTGGTGACTGAAGCGTTGCAGGGTGTACCTACTACTTTATTTTATACATTAGCAAATCTATGCTTATAACTAGATATTTTTACATATCAATTTCTCGCATTTTCCGGAATAAAAAGTAACTTAAGGCGGTCTATATAGTCAAAATAGCCTTCACAGTTTTTTGTTGTTGAGAAAATGTATTCATTTAAAAGCCAGTAAAAAAAAATAATGTTAATCTTGATCATATTATATTTCTGGATGGGCCATGGCCAAAACACGTTCTCAATAGAAAAAAAAAACATGAAATAACCTCTGTTTCGCGGCGTTTTTGGCAGCGCGTTTACAGTGATGCATACGCACCGCGATGTAAAACATTTTGTAAAGAATAGTTCTCCACCGACAACCATAGCACATTTTGATTTCGTGTTAATACAAAAGCACGTATGTGCATCGATACAAACGCGCGTGCATCTATTTCTTCCAAAAAGGTGGAGGTTCTCATTACGGCTTTTTTGTTTGTTTTTTTTTTTGTGTTTACCCCAGAAGTTTCGACTGGGTGAACCGATTTTGATGATTCTTTTTTTTATTTATTTGCTGGTGCTTCCCATGTGGTCCCATTGCAATTTGGTCTAGTTCTGACATTTTTATGAAGTCGGTTTTTTAATATTGAAAATTATTTATATGTATAATCATAAACGCTAACGCAACGAGTGGATTGTACCATTCGAATTTGCTTTCTTGATAGAATATTTATAATTTCGCATGATATTTTCGTACGTAATTATACGAGCAATTCAGAAATCAAGCCCCTGGGCCAGACCGCTGCGCTTTTTTTTAAAGGGTAGGGCCAAGGGCTACACAGTAACTATGATTTAAGCTGCGTCCCGAGGGGCGGACTTCTCTATGACTGTGTGTAATCGGCTTAATAATGTCACTGCTTGTATTTTTGATAGCGGTGACGTTTTCATTATCATTTTAGTTCTAAGAAGGGGTGTTATTAGTACTTTCTTTTTACACTTTTGTAAAGATGTAATGTTGTATTGTAAGATACATACAAACTCCATGCTCTCTCTCTCTCTCTGAGAGAAGCCTGTGTCCCAGCAGTAGGAATATGATAGGCTGATATGTTGATGATGATAATATACCTTAGGTGGTATCCATTAAAGATTTGCCTGGATAAAAAAGGTAGGTAATACATACCTACATGTATATTTTTAAATACATACTTAAATAGATATTATGGTGATATAATATGGTCTCAATTTTTTTTTTTCAATAAAGTATATATTTAATTTAATAAGTGTACATTATAATTTTAAATTAATTGTACATATTTAACATATTTGTTTATAATTTTTAGTTTAAGTTTATTATTTGAGGCTTTTTTTGTGTTTGCTTCATTTCATTTACCTTTGTACATAATACTGATTAAATAATCGACTGACTAACTGACTGCTCTCACCTTTGGGATGGATCAGCTAAATACCAGCTCGGAGCCTTGGAGTCTATTGAGAAGCGTGCCAAGAGGCTCATCAGCAACGAAGCCCTAGTTCAGACTAAGCTTCTTAGTCTTGAGCATCGGCGCAAAATTGCTAGTCTATCAGTTTTTTATCGGATACATTTTGGAGAGTGCGCATCAGATCTGCATGATTTAATTCCCTCCTGCCCGTTTTTCTATCGGACTGCCAGAGCGGGCACGAAAAATCGACACCGCTTTATGGTTGACATTCCGAAAACCCGTACGAAGCGCTTTGATTCCACTTTTATTGTGCGAACTGCTAGTTTGTGGAATGCACTGCCTGAATGGGTGTCCCCCGATAGACAATCTGGGTGTCTTCAAGTCAAGAGTGAATCGGTTTCTTCTAGGCAAGCGTGATCCACCGTAGGCCGCATCATCGCTTAACATCAGGCGAGTTGGCGGCCAAGCGCAAGCCTATTCTACAATGAAAAAATAAAAAAAAATTAACATCTGTCAAAAATAATAATATTAAGTTTTTATAAAGTTATTTTAAGTTATAGTAAGTTTTCGTAAATTTTCTGTTTTGTAAGTTGTGCTTAAAAATTACATAATATTAATATAAATTGTATTATATAATATTAAACCCAAATAAATGGTCTTAATTTAGGTCAAATTTATTGTAAACATACAATCATAATCAACTTTTGCTAATTATATATATATTAGTTTATATAAAAGGTTCTTGAGTGGAGACCGCGAACTGGAAGACGCAGCGTAGGTAGGCCTCCCACTAGATGGACCGACGACATTGTGAGAGTCGCGGGCATCCAGTGGATGCAGATGGAAGGATGACGTTCGGTGTGGAGGTTAAAAGGGGAGGTCTATGTTCAGCAGTGGACGTCTTCTGGCTGATGATGATGATTTGTTTATGAAATTTAACCTAGTTATACTTCCCGTAAAGTTGGTATCTCTTTTTTTGAGAAAAAAATCCTGACTTAAGTCGAGTACACATCGAAATATAGAGGCAAGTTAAAACCTATTGTGAAATACACTTTCGGAGTCTTCGCTACTTATATACGCCCTATTTGATTTGAATGCGATTAAAAGTCCTCTTTTCATTATTGTAAGGACATTATGCCCTATCGGGTGTCTTTAAGGACGCTCTGAAATACTTGACATTGTTGTTTAGAATACCTTTTTTTGGCTTGTGCAATTGATTGCAATCTGCTTGCGTGATCAGGTAGCAAATGCTTGCTTGAATTCTCTTCAATCTACGAAGAGGATTTTGTTTTGTTTGTTATATTTTCACAAGCTTTGTTTCACCTGGGTCTGTCTGTCTGTAATTATATCTTGCAATTTAATTTTAGACCCACTTCTCGGTGTTCGATTGAGCTGAATGTTTCCAGCGAAATTACAGGGCACACAGAGATTTGACATCTTATATCTCGGGGTGACGAGCGCAGTGCATTGCCATCCAGGGTTTTGAACTGTTGAAGTTCAAAATGTGGCGTTGAGCTGTTATGGGCAAGCGTGAAGAGCCATCAGGCGAGTGACTTCGCACGTCTTGTCACTCAGTCTCATAAAAAAAACATCTGATCACCGATTTTTACCACCACGCGGGTTAAACCGCGGGCCGTAGCTAGTGTTCTTATAAGTTGCGATGGCCACCAGGCTGGCCCAGTGGACCTTTTGAGGTTCTTTGACATATCTGTTTCCTCAAGATCTATTTATTCCTTTACCGTTTTTTAACCAACTTCCAAAAAGAAGGAGGTTATCAATTCGACTGTTTTTTTATGTTTGTTACCGCAGAACTTTTGACTGGGTGAACCAATTTTGATGATTCTTTTTTTATTTGAAAGCTGATGCTTCCCATTTGGTCCCATTTCAATCAGTTCTGATGAAGTCGGTTTTTATATTGAGAATTATGAGTGTTGGCTTAATTGGCACTGAAACTACTCATCATTTATTTATTTAATTTTATTGTTTTCGGAAAACTATTTAAACAACATTAGATTTGATTATATATACATAAATTACGGCTAATTAAAAGTTTTAGGTACCTACTAAATAATTCACGCCGAGGATCGAACCGGGTGCCGTCATATTTAAAGCGCATAAGCTACCACTCGGCGCACCATCGCTCACAAAATTTAAATGTAAGATATCTAGAAATGAACCATGGAAAAAATTATAACAGAATTCTTTAAAACGTTTTGTTTTAACTTAGCAAATAGAACCTTAAATTCGGGAGACATTTTGTGGCTTCCCAACCCTTCCAAAGAAAATGAGGGGAAAACAAAAATAAACAAAAAAATAGTACATTGACACCGAAACCTTTTAAGAAGCCCCTCCCCCAGCCTGGAGGTAAATAAAAAGCTTACGGGAAAGTTTCCCTTGAATTTTATTTGTCTCTGTTTTTACAGAAAGTGGAAAGCTTTCCAAACAAGTGGATCACATGAAAAACCGACTTCAGAAATATATGAAAAATCGTAATAAGTGCCTATAAAATAATATTCCGAAATCGCGAAAACAAAATCAGGGCCCCGATTCTACTAAACCAATTGATTTATAATTGTTAGTGAATTGCCTCAAAAATTGCCCTTTTGACACGTTTGGCATAGATAAAGTGTCAAAAGTGAAAAACCAATTGTTTTTAAATATTTAATGAATTGCCTTAAAAATTGCTCTTTAGACACGTTTGGCATACATAAAGTGTCAAAAGTTAAAAACCAATTGTTTTTAAATATTTAATGAATTGCCTCAAAAATTGCCCGTTTGACACTTTTGGTATAGATAAAGTGTCAAAAGTGAAAAACCAATTGTTTTTCAATTGTTAATAAATTGCCTTAAAAATTACCCTTTTGACACTTTTAGTATACTTAGATAAAGTGTCAAAAGTATCAAAAAAATTAGGCAATTCACTAGCAATTGAAAAACAATTGGTTTAGTAGAATCGGGGCCCTGATGTTCCATACATTTTGTAGTAGGTATGTATGATTTTGTAGTGTCAATAATGACCGTTTTCTATGGGTTTTTTTCGCTATTTCTGGGTTAGTCTCATATTAAAATGAGTACATTGACCTTCTTTCGGCTTAATACAGTATATATTTGTATCGCTATAGTCCAAAACCAGAATATCTACAATTATTTATCTTTAAACATCCATTCAAGATCCAAGCTTCCAAAAATAAAAACAAACATCGTCCCTGAACAGTTATGTCTACGGTTCACTGCCGTTCAATAAAAACGTGTGCTCCAACGCAAACACAATCAGTTTCGGTCCAGCCGACAAATAAAACACTGGGACACGCACTTAAAAGTATATTTGGTAGGTTCGGCATGTAAAATGGCGCTCTTTTTGTGTTTTTTTTGATGATACTGGGTGACGAGACGAGCGAAGTCGCTTGCCTGATGGCTCTTCACGCTTGCCTATAACAGCACAAAGCTACTCAGAATTTTGAAGTTCAGCAGTTTAAAACCCTGGATGGCAATGCACTGCGCTTTTCACCCCGAGATAAAAATCTCTGTGTAAAAATTGATAGCAAATCTCTGTGTGCCCTGTAATTTCGCTGGAAACATTGCCCTTCAATCCGGAACACAGTAGTGTTTGCACACTACTGCTTGGCGGTTGAATAACTGGCAAAGGTGTGGTACTTCATCAGGCGGACCCCTGCAAAAGAGTCCTACCACTACAACATAAGAGTCCTACCACTACAAGTGTTTTTGTATCATGCTCGCATTCAGTATTATAGTTATAGAAACAAAATTCTCATTTGTTAAATTATTTAATAATATTTTTTTTGTATTATATGAGCCCAGCCACAGAATAGATAGGAGTACCAACTTCGGTAACTGGTGTACGAGAATGGGTAAAAGAAGCGCGGCGCGCGCAAACAAAAATCATGAAACTGGCGTCATCGTCACGCTGTCACAGAATACATAATACACAGTTCAGTGTATTTTATGTTATGAATGTGCCTGAGCGCCATTTTAAGGCTCCCCGAACCGGTAAAAGCGGCTCTCTATATGTCTACATGAAAGTCACAACCTGATCAATATTTGTCGAGCCGAGACTCGAACCTACAAACAGATTAACGCTAGAACAATGCGCCGGCGGCATAAACAATCACGAGATAATATTTTGAGTGCAAATAAATGTAAAGAAGTAAATAAAAAGTTTGAAAATTTATTTTTTTACTCTACAATACATACATACCTTAGATTAGACAAACACGGAAGATATGGTAATGTGGCGTGGCTGGTGCGAACGCATCTGGGCTAAATCAGGCTTGGTGTCTTTAGTCGAACC
This sequence comes from Agriopis leucophaearia, assembly GCA_949125355.1. NCBI lineage: Eukaryota > Metazoa > Arthropoda > Insecta > Lepidoptera > Geometridae > Agriopis > Agriopis leucophaearia. The sequence goes on along the minus strand of OX421284.1, from coordinate 8,777,774 downwards.
CTGCAGTCGACCTTGTCGCCCTTTTTTAACCGACTTCCAAAAAGGAGGAGGTTATCAATTCGACTGTTTTTTTTTATGTTTGTTACCGCATAACTTTTTACTGGGTGAACCGATTTTGATGATTCTTTTTTTATTTGCAAGCTGGTGCTTCCGATTTTGTTATATTTCAATTTGGTCCAGTTCTGATGAAGTCGGTTTTTTATATTAATAATTAATTATTTTCTATTACTTAGTAGCGAGGTGGCGGTCAAACGCAAGCATTTATCTCTTTCCAACATAGTATAAAATAAAGTCGCTTGCCGCGTCTGTCTGTCTGTATATCCGCTTACTCCTCCTAAACCACACAACTGATTTTGATGCGGTTTTTACTATCAGTTAGATAATTTTTAACGGAAGGTTTATGTATAAAATTTACACCAGTGGGCAAGTCGCTAGTATTATATATACATACATACAAATTATGGTATCGCTAAAACCAACACTACAATTTATTATGGTAGAGCCAAAACTTCTCTTTTATATTTCTAGATAGTATAAAATAAAGTCGCGTCTGTCTGTATATCCGCTAACTCTTCCTAAACCACGCAACGGATTTTGATGCGGTTATCACCATCAGCTAGAAAAAAAATCACGGAAGTTTCATATGTTATGTAAAAATTATAAAACTTTAATCCGTGCGAAACAGGGGAGTGTCGCTAGTATATGTATAATAAAAAGTAGAGGAGCACATAAAAATAAAAACAGTTTGCAGCTACTCCAAATCTATACATTATAATAAAACTGTTCAGAAATAAAATTGCGCTGTTAAAAGCTTTGTGCTTACTTCTTTAGCCAGTTCATTAAAACCTCGTTTGTTTTTTTTTAGTAAGAAGTTGGTAAGCTGATTTTTTTTCGTAGGTTTGTTTTGTGCCAGTACTCTAGGCGTTCGCAAAAGAACTTTGTCTTGTTTGGAGAGTAAATAAATTTAGTTTTTAAGGTGGAACGTTTCACGTATGGCGGGAAATTCAAATTTCAAACAGTTTTTTTGTTCTTGTAGCTAGGCCGGGTAATTATTGTAAACGATCATGATGTTCGCGAAAATTGATTATTATTCTTTACGAGCTCACGTAAAGCTGTTTATCTCTAATGCACATTATTACATACATTTGTCAATAAACAATTTTTTGCTGTTTCAAACGGTTTATTGACAAATGTAAGTAATATGGTGAGTTACTGATTAATAAATGTACAAGATAATTTAAAGAACGACCAACAATTTTCGCAAACACTGTGTCATTTCACAATGATTACCCGGCCTAGCTACAAGGACAAAAAAACTGTTTGAAATTTGAATTTCTCGCCAAACATGAAACGTATCACCTTAAACGAAAAACCAAAGAGACTTTATTTTGAAAACAATGAAATATTCCCCAGGGTAGCCATATTTGCGTTAAATATTGATCAATACGCAATAATTAGCAATGTTTATGCACAATTACCGACAGACCGGTGGTGTGTTTAAAACCGCATGGCTCGCCAATATTGGCCAAGAGTGGGTTTTATTTTATTCCGAGAAAGATTGTGTTGATACTGAAGTAAAGAAGCTTTAAGACTATGCTTTATCATCTAAGCCAGGGGTCTCCAAACTTTGAAGCCTTGGGGCCATAATATTTTTTTCGGTATGTTGCAAGGGCCGTAACAATTTTAATTTTTCTGCCCACCTAAGCAAACATAAGCTTTTATTGCATTTCAATTACTATTGATTGTGTATTGTGACACGTAACTACATCTAATGTCGAGTAGTGAGTGATACTATGTACGGTTGTAAGTACTATCTATTTCAGCTACAGTCTTCAGTCCTTGTGCGGAAAATGTTTGGAATTGTCTGAATTTCTAAGACCAGTCATATCATATCATTTTATCAGATCCACAGGGCTGAATCACCGACAATTCCGCGAGTTTCAATTTCTGTCGCGGGCCAGATTGATGGCAGTGGCGGGCCGGATTTGGCCCGCGGGCCGTAGTTTAGAGACCCCTGATCTAAGCTAGTCAAACCTGCATATTACAAAATATACAGCAAAACATAAGGCAAGCAAAAGTTATCAGAATTTTCTGTTTTCATTTACCTTTTTACAATATTATGGTAACTCTCAGACGCATTCTTTCAGCGGCCGCACTTTAGGTACCTAATAGGTAATTTTGCACTCTGTAATAGTACATTGTTATCCTAGGGGTGAAAGTAACCCCGAGGTAAACACTGTGCTTTTCATTACGAATACCAGGCAACTGATAATAAAAACATGAACTGACACGGGCAAATGCACAAGAAGTGCAGGACCATAATCCTCCGAGAAAAAAAAATTGGAACATGGTTCAATACAAATGTGAAAATAGAACTAGTTTTTTTTAATTTGCATGTCTGTCAGTGGTCAACTGTCCCTGTCAGTTGAAAGTGATTCTCCCTAGGGCTGAAATGTATTACTTTCAACCCGCTCCTCAGGCAACTTCAGACCTGCTTTCCGAGTATGAGTAATGAAAAAATAATAAACATTGTCCTCGTAATTACGGACTCTATACCATAATAATGGGGTAAGAGCCACGTGTCTCTTGAAAGATCTTTATTGTTACCCTACATAATGGCGTATAAACAAAAAGATCCATGGTTTCACCCTTTAATGCCTCTTTGCCCACTTTTAGCTCTTTTGGTCATTTTAGCTTTGGATTGTCTACTTCCACGGTTAGCTAATTGTGCCATATCAAAATGGAATGTTTTACTTAGGAAACCGAAACGACAGAAAAGTATTGTATTACGTTCCGTATGGACTCCGAAACCGCTGAATCGATTTTGAGGAAATTTTCAGGCAATTTTCATATTTTCCGAGTGATCCTGTGAAGTTAGGTAGCGATCGGATAAATACAGATTTTTGTTTTTGGTGTTTTAATAATAGACATGTGGCCTAATGTTTAATTTATTACAAATAACTGGCTTAGTGATGAATATAACTAAATACAATACACATACTGAAAAAAAACCAATTTAATTGGCTGATTAATCTCTGAGATATGAGTGTTTAACGTTTTAGGTGGGGATGAAGAGGGGATGCTCCATTCCTTTCTCGCAAAGCGTGTGTTAGTATAGCATTTGTATGCCGCGCCTGAGGCTTGACGTCATAGCTCAGTATAGTGCGCTCTCTGTCTAGCATGACTTTAAAATACTTATAACTTATTTATTTTTGAACTAATTACAATTTTGTTTTCGGTGATAGGCTCTCTCGGTCTATTGATGATCAGCTTTATTATGAAGTAATAAAAAGTATTAGTCATCATGCCTATTTTCCCTACAGTAATTATTATCAATTATATACAAAACCGACTTCTTAAAGTAATTATTATATACAAAACCGACTTCATAAAAATGTCAGAACTTGGCCAAATTGAAATGGGACCACACGGGAAGCACCAACTTTCAAATAAAAAAGAATCATCAAAATTGGTTTACCTAGTCGAAAGTTCGGAGGTAAAACATTAAAAAAATACAGTCGAATTGAAAACTTCGTCTTATTTAAAAGTCAGTTAATAATGTAAACTTCGACCAAAATAAAATGAATGGACGGGCCCTAACCATTGAACTTGATCAGTAAAAACGAGTCAAAATCGTCGGACATATACTTCAACACCTAATTATAAAAATTTACAGTATATTTGTTACAAAAAATAGATATCGGTTTTATTTGTGTATTTACACTTCGGTAAAGCATACGAATTCATAATTTTGTCAGATGTTTCGTTATCGCGTAACAATAGACTCGTGTTTCACTTCCTACGGCTAGAGACCGACTGAAACGAAATGAGAGCTGGCGCTCATTTTGTAATCTTCAAAAATGCGCTTCTACTGGGCCCGTCCATTCATTTTATTTTGGTCGAAGAATGTAAAATCACTCGAAATCACGTTCAACCCAAGTTCACCATTATCATTTAACTGTCATGTAAAATAGCAAAATATCAATGTAATACACACAGAATCTTCCCTATCCCGTGTTTTTACATGTTTATTACTCAAATCAATTGAAACCAATTCATCTAAAAAGTTATGTCAGAGCCACCGTCGTATTTACTAAAGCCGCTCTTAGAAAATGTATAGTTCCCTCATTTAGCCATTTTTCGAATAAGTTTGTCGCATCGTAAGTACAAACATTTCGCTATTTCTGTAAGCTATTTGAATTGAAAATTTGTATAAACATATAGCGTGTTTTTTTAACCAATAACAGCGTATAACTTTGTAACCAAAATGACGCTTGAATGAGCTTTGTGGGTGTCAAACATGACATAAAATTCGCGTTACTTTGCAACAAACTTATCTAACAGTTGGTTTGGGAGCCACCGTAATATATTTTAAACAAAATTGGTGGCAATTTTCAGTTCGTACATTTGGCCACATGTACAAATAAATTGGTTGGGTTATAGAGCTACATTAAACATTGTAAGGACAATATTGGATTACACGTTTGATTGTTACATAAAGTTGTTTATGGATTCCGTAGAAAGACGTATGAGAAAAAACAAAGAGAACTGCAAACTTTAAGATGAAGGTCTCAATTGACGTCATTTTTAACAGACTTCAATAAAGGCAGAGGTTATGTACCAATGTTCATTTTTAAAGTTTGTTCACCGATTTCTCCGCTAATTATGAATTGATTTGAATGATTTCTTTTTTGTTTGGTAGGCCACACTCTGGAAGATGCGAAGACGAGATCAAGCAACGTTGTGCTATCACGAGGTCGGCAGGAGAACGACTGGGAAAGATTTGGAAGGACAGGCGTATAACCAAGAAAGCAAAGGTTCGTCTAATGAAGTGTCTCGTCTTTCCAATCTTTCTCTACGGAGCCGAAATATGGTCTCTGAAGCTGCAAGATCGCCGAAAAATCGATGCACTGGAGATGTGGTGTTGGAGGAGGCTATTAAAAATACCTTGGCCAGCGTTCCGCACCAATAATTATATCCTCAAAGAGATTCATATACAAGATAGACTATCGTATATTGAATACTGAAGTTCTATGGGCATATCTCCAGAAACATGAACTCGATGGAGAGGCTTGTGGTACAGGGCTCGGTAAAAGGCAAGCGTAGCCCTGGTCGGTCACCAACTCGCTGGACCGACTCCATCAAAAGTGCCACGCAGTCTACCATGGTGCAGTGTGCTCGCGGTTGCATTGCGAGCACACTGCACCATGGTAGCCGCCAGAAATGGAGAAACATTGCTAGACAAGCGGCAGCCCTGGGAACGGACGACGACAGCGAGCAGCCTTTTTGTACCATCAAAAAACAAGTCAACAAACAAACAACAACAAGATCAACAAAAAATTCAAGCATACGTCTCTTAAAATATTATGGTTAACTCTTGGTTAACTAGAGAAGTCTATTTATAGCCATAAAGCAGCGTTCTCATTATCACATCGACAAACCTACTGCATACTGTCTAGCTCACCTACATGGTATTATGATGCAAACTACATTATTTATTACTGCTAAGAGCATTCTTGCTAGTAAGTGTTGGGCATTTTTTTTAATAATACTGGGTGACGATACGAGCGAAGTCGCTCGCTTGATGGCTCTTAACGCTTGCCCATAACATCTCAACGCCACTCAGAATTTTGAACTTCAACAGTTCAAAACCCTGGATGGCAATGCACTGCGCTCGTCACCCCGAGATATAAGACGTCATATCTCTGTGTGCCCTGTAATTTTGCTGGAAACATTGACCTTCAATCCGGAACACAGTAGTACAAAATCCTTGACTTGAACTGAAATTACTGAAAAGTGAATGTAAAACTCAACTGGACACCTTTCACAATTGACAGTGCAACTAGATGTAATCCGTCAACCCTGACCACTGCATATACATGGTGTGTATATATTCTGTAACAGTGTCGGGTTACGGGCGACAACCGTGACCACCGTTACGTTACGCAGACTGCCTAGCTGATGACCTAGGGGTGACAGATCTACATAAACACACAGATCCCTTATTCTCCAACTTACGTGAGATTCCTTGCCATAAACGCGCGACTTGTTAACATGAAAATGTTGTTGGACTTTGTGTCTTTAGTTTTTATGACCACATAAACTCCAAACGAGGCCGCATCACGTTATCTGCGTGGAATTGCGTGTTCCCCGATGGTTACAATCTGGATATCTTCAAGTCGCGAGTGATTCAGTTTCTTCTAGGCGAGCATGCTCCATCGTAGACCGCATCATTGGTCAAGCGCAATCCTATTCACAATATAAATAATTATCAATAAAAAAACCAACTTCATTAGAACTGGACCAAATTGAAATGGGACCCAAAAAAGAGGTAACAAAGATCAAAAAAAACAGTCGAACCTCCTCCTTTTTGGAAGTCGGTTAAAAAGCGGTCACGCGCAAGTCTAATTTTCAACTTTAAAAAAAAAAACAAGGTAACTGAAAATGTACCTCACCTACCTTAGTATGCTTATTGCATACAACTGCCCAGCGGCTCAGTTGGTAGTGAACTTACCCTCTGTGTTTGGGGGCGTGGGTTCAATTCCCACCTAGGACAAACATTAATGTGATGAACATTTGTGTTTGTTCTATGTCTGGGTGTTAATATCTATTTAAGTATGAATTTAAAAATATATATGTACGTACCTATATCAGTTTCTGGCAGCCATATTACAAGCTTTGCTTAGTTTGGGATCAGAAGACAGTGTGTGCAAAAATGTTATGCCCCAGATATTTATTAAAAAAAACCTATATACGTAATAAAAAAGAGGTCACGCGCACGCCTAGTTTTCAATTAAAAAAAAAACAAGGTAAATGTACCTTACCTACCTTACCTTATTATGTTTATTGCATTCAACGGAGATTCGCGTAATTAATCCCATAGTCCGGCACGTGTCACGTCACGTGGTGCCTGATGGGACACGCTCCCCGTGTTAGGCACAGAATTAATAGCTCTATGGTATTAGGATAGTTAATCTGTTGATAATGATGGACTATAGTTATCACGAGTTTTGGCGCCAACGTGGAAATAACTGGCCAAATGCGAGTTGAACTCGCGCACGAAGAGTTCCGTACCATTTTCTATAAAAACGGCAAAAAAACACGTTTGTTGTATGGTAGGCCCCTTAAATATTTATTTTATTCTATTTTTTTGTATTTGTTGTTATAGCGGCAACGGAAATACATCATCTGTGAAAATTTCAACTGTCTAACTGTCACGGTTCATGAGATACAGCCTGGTGACAGACGGACGGACAGACGGACAGACGGTCGGACAGCGGAGCCTTAGTAATTCTCGACGAGACGAAAGGTAAACAACGAGAAACGTCGAGCGAAAGGTATCTATTTTTACCTATATTTAATAGTGCGCGATAAGTCCCGATAAATATGAAAACAAGCGGAGCCTTAGTGATAGGGTCCCGTTTTACCCTTTGGGTACGGAACTTAAAAAACATGTCGGCTAATTGTATTATTTTCCAAAACTTGTGTATTTTGGAGTGTTAATGTGTAATAATGGTGGATTATTATTTATTAAGGGCTCGTGAACGTGCTCGAGTGTAGGCAAGTGATATAACGATGTGAAACATGTCTTTTTCATGTTATTTCCAAAACTCCATAGAAGCCTCATGTAAAGCCTCCACCACTTTACTTGAGCACGAGTTTGACTGGACTGTGACTTACTTTGCTTGACTCTGACTGTGACTTGTTTGACGCTATTTAAGATAAGTGACAAAAATATAAAGTGCCGTGATTCAAAATAAAGACATGGGCCAAAGGCCTCTGTAGCCAGACCAAAAACCCAAAAAATACAGTTATCACAGACAACTGACCCATTTTTGTGTTGTTCCAAAACTCCAAAGAAGTACAGTTATATGATTATTTACGGGATATTTACCGTGGTAAGGTTGTGGAAGGAGCTCCCGATATTTCGGCACAGTTACATGCACCATGTTCACGGGAAGACTGAAGAATGCGGATGGTTGGTCGAACAGTTCAAAGTTAGGTGCAGACAAAACGATCTACCCTCTTTCTCTTTTTTTACCTGAATAAAATAATGCGCGATAAGTCCTGATAAACATATAAAACATGTGTTCATATCTCGAAAATTTTCAATTTATAGTTAAATTTCATACATTTCCTAATTTATTTATTTAACGAACACGGTACAATCAATTACATTAGATAAATTATTACAAAATCATATAACTCGTCATTACAATAATCAAAAATTCAATGCAAATATATTGACAAACAATACAAAATTAAAAACAATAATAAAATAATAAATTATTTATATTGACTAATAAAATTCTGAGATATAAGTTTAAAGTTTTGGTTCTGATTAGGAAGGGATGCTATGATCTGTCCCTTTACTGCAAGATGTGTTGTATGGAGTTTGTATGGCGTACTTATATGTAACGTCATACGAAGGTATAGTGGGCTCTATGTCTGTCAAGACATAGGTAAATTTTCTTTAAATTTGAACACATTTTGATTTTTGTTTTCTGTGTTCAGCTCCATATTTTTGGTAACCTTTTTTATGTATATACATATAATAAAAAAGTAGAGAAAAAAAAACTGTAATTGCGATATACAGGGTGTTTGGTAGAGGGTCCGACAAATCAAATGAGCGTGTTCGGGGGCCCATTTGGAGAATACAAGTTGGCCAAAAAAAATCCCTGACCCCCCTAATTTTTTTAAAGGTTTTTTTTGTGAATTTTCCCATTTTCACCGAAATTGTACCTATTTACCTCCATAACATTTGTAAAATCTGTTTTAGACCGGATGTTTTTACTTGAATTTGGTCTCTAATACACCTTCAGGCCACGCAAAGCAAAATTGGATACAAAACAGAGCTAAATAACTGATTTAGAGCTCATAGAGTGAAAAAATGTAAATAAAAATTACCTCATAGTTCAACTTTCACAGTGATCTAAAAAAAAAACACTAGCAATTCTGGAGATAATATGCATTTAAAAACTTCTCTATTTATTACTTATTACAATGACATACTAAATTGGTATAATACTTACCAGCTTATTGAGTTAAAATAGGATTCTAAGTAACAACTCTAGAAATAAAAAAATTTGTCATCTACGTAAAGTAAGGGACCAATTACGACGAGCAGGTATAAAACCATTGTTATTAGTTCTTCTTTCTCCGTCTCTCCAAGAATGCAGAGGCAGCGTGCTAAGGCTTTAAGCTACCAGTTGTCTAACCAATAAAATCAGTGTGACTGATTATCAGTCGAGCTTTGACTGCTATCACTGTTTGACGCGTGTACGAATAACCCAACGGTTTCTGTTTTCTGTTTTGATTTGTTAAATTGTTACCTTGTTGATTGTTACCGTTGTTGTCTGTTACCGTTGTTCTGTTGTTTTTGTTGACGTTGACTGTTGTTGCTGATTCTTTCTGCGCCGACATGACGGAGTTTAGTAACGAAGAATACGCCGACATGGTTTTTGCCTATGGCCGAGCTGATGGGAACTCACGTGCAGCCCAAAGAATGTACAGAGAGTCGTATCCCAACAGACATGTCTGACATGTCAGACATGTCCCAACCACATCACACCACATTCTCAAATACTTTCCGGAGACTGCGGGAAACCGGCACCCTACATTTTAGGAAACCACGACTCAATGCTAGACAGCATCGTGTTGTTGTAGATGAAAGTATTCTACAAGAATTCGATGTGGATCCCACCACCAGCATTAGAAAAGTGGCCCGTGACTTGGGAGTTTCGACATGGAAAGTTTGGTCAGTAGTCAATGCAGACGGAAGGCATCCTTTTCACTACACTCCGGTGCAAGGTAAATTTAATTTATGACATTAACTCTAAATTGTGTTCTAGATTCTGACGCTTGAGATTATTTTGATCACTCTCACTATTATGACTTTTGAAACGAGAGAGAGATAATGACCTAGATAATATCTCACGCGTCAGAATATTAGAGCTCCTGATTGCTCATTTAAAATACGAACCTTACATAAATTGTTTACTGGACAATGGGCTTTGCTCAAATTCTCTTGAATAGTGGATTGTAATTTTTTTATTATTATGACTTCGGTGGTGTATCGAACTCTACAATAATAATAATAATTGCCGTACAAGTTGCCCATCTCATGTTCTCAAACGGTTTTGTTTTGGTTTCAGGTTTAGTAGAAGGGGACCAAGAGCGGCGTTTGCGGTTTTGCCGTTTTCTTTTACATACGGACGTAGATAATGACGAATTCCTGAAGACCATTCTCTGGACGGATGAATCTGAATTCACGAGAGAGGGCATCTTTAACCAACATAATCTCCACAGATGGGAATCGCAAAATCCTCGCGCGACTAGAGAGGCCTCACACCAACATAAGTTTTCGGTCAACGTATGGGCAGGTGTCATTGGGAGAGACCTCATAGGACCCCATTATCTCCCAGATACACTGAATGGGGAAAATTACCTAGAATTTTTAATGAATGACCTACCGGAATTAATGAGTGACCTGCCGATTTTTGAAGATGACCGGGCAGTTGTATTTCAACATGACGGCTGCCCGGCTCACTACCGGAACATAGTACGCGAGTACCTAGACAACGTTTTCCCCAATTCATGGATTAGGAGAGGTGGCCCAATTGAATGGCCCGCACGTTCCCCAGACCTAACACCACTCGATTTTTATGTCTGGGGACGTGCTAAAGAGTTGGTGTACGAAGTTGAAATAAACACAAAAGAAGAATTGGTGACGAGAATTGGGGATGCTTTTTCAAAAATGAAAGTAGAAATGACGCTGAACACGACTACAAAAGAAATACGCCGTAGATGCCGGGCGTGTATTCATAACAGAGGAGCTGTGTTCGAACAAAATTTAAATTAAATAAATAATTGTATTTATTTCTGTTGTTTGAATTTTCCCTTCTGCCTCATTTATTCAACAAGTTGGTAAGTTTTATACCAACTTAGTATGTCATTGTAATAAGTAATAAATAGAGAAGTTTTTAAATGCATATTACCTCCCGAATTGCTAGTGTTTTTTTTTTTAGATCACTGTGAAAGTTGAACTATGAGGTAATTTTTATTTTCATTTTTTCACTCTATGAGCTCTAAATCAGTTAGTTAGCTTTGTTTTGTACCCAATTTTGCTTTGCGTGGCCTGAAGGTGTATTAGAGACCAAATTCAAGTAAAAACATCCGGTCTAAAACAGATTTTACAAATGTTATGGAGGTAAATAGGTACAATTTTGGTGAAAATGGGAAAATTCACAAAAAAAAAACTTTAAAAAAATTGGAGGGTCAGGGATTTTTTTTGGCCAACTTGTATTTTCCAAATGGGCCCCCGAACACGCTCATTTGATTTGTCGGACCCTCTACCAAACACCCTGTATAAAATAAAAAAAACACCGAACGTCTTAAAATAATGTCTGTTTGTTTATTTGTCCACGCACATCTCCTAAACCACTGGACGGAATTAAATGCGGTTTTCACGAATATGCTTAGCTATGACCAGATTGAAGTATATGCTATGTTATTTTGCACAAGGACCGGATTAAGGGAGGAAATAAGGGTTGAAAGTTTATATGAAAATCTACGCGTACGAAGTCGCGGGCAAAAGATAATAAAATATAATCAGTGACAGCCTATTGTATGTGACAATGTACCTTCTTATAATTGTATCCATACCTACTTACCATTTAAATCTATATTGTTCAGAACCACCCACCCTTTAAACCATTACCACTCATAACTCCATTATCTTACAGTTCAAACTCCAATCCAATCTTGCTCCTCTACATACAGTATGTCCTAAAGTTCTATGTTACTCGGAGGCTGCGGCGGCCGCAATGTCACAGATAGAATCATAGTTATCAAGCGGAAACCGCAAGCGAGTCTTCCGTCACACGCATGCGCATGCGCACACAATATAGGAGACACTGAAGGATAAATAATTGAATTTTTTTTTTAAGTAGGCTCGCGTTTGACCGCCTTTTTTTAGTTTTGGTATCTCTGCCCTACTAATTCCACTTGCATTAATCGACATGTTTGGGTCACTTGTTTGCAGAAATGGTATCCCAAGGGAATAATCAATGCTAAAAAAATTATCTTGTTTTTAGATACACTTAAAAAGTTATAATACATAGACATATTGTTTAATATATCAAAAATAAGTTTTCCGCGTTTTTCTCGTAACCGCCATTTTGCAAGTACTGCATTTGTTAAAGGAGGGCAGATCTATCACGAAGCGGTCATTAATCGTTAAGGCCCTCTATTACCACTTTTAGCAATCTTGGTCATTATAGTTTTAGTTTGTCACTTCTTAAAATTATAAAAATGGTTTCATAGCAAAATTTAATGTTTAAAACCGAAACACGATTAAGAACATTTGGCTCAATAGAAAGAAAAAAAAAAGTAACACAGATTTGAGCTTTTCTCCGTTTTTTTTTTTGATTCTTAATAATACTACTTGATGTCTAGGATATCTTAATATACATATTTCATAATTATGGAGGGAACCGTAAAGGTACATTTTACATTACTGCTATAATTTACGAAAAATATGAGAAAAATCTCATAAATAGAAGTAGCGAAACACACTACCCATGTTTTTGCTCTAAATGTGACTTTAATACAATAAGCCATATTAAAAATTAGGTTTTTATCTAATGTTGCTAGATGATCAAGGAATGCTGAATGTGGGAGATTGAAAACTAATCAATAACACATTAAAATTAGTTTGGGTCGGTGTGTGCAAAAATGACCCGAATATTTATTATTTAATAATAATTAACTAGCAACCCGCCCCGGTTTGGCATGGGTATATGTTTTGTTGTATATAAAACTTCCGTAAAAAAAAATCTAACTCATAGTGAAAACCGCATCAAAATCCGTTGCGTAGTTTTAAAGATCTGAGCATATATAGGGACAGACAGAAGGAAGCGACTTTGTTTTATACTATGTAGTGACAAGCCTTGCTTAAAAGTGGGAAAACCTCGCCTTAATGCAGTAGAAAGTTCGAATTTAAAGCACCGATTCTGGGGCAACGCCAATGATGAAACCCATTATACTGTTTGTTCCATTAGAAGGGGCAATGGAACAAACAATCCGCCCCCTGCCCCCTGTTTGGCAAACGCTCTCAGACAGTTTCGTGGTAATGCCGCTAGCATGCTGGGTACAACTGGTAGTGGGTTTTAACACTTGGAATATCTCTAGAACTTCAATGGCCTATGGGCAGTCCAACTGTTTTTGTATAATGGAAGAAGACCCGCGGAAGTGGATGGCGCTCTCCTTTTTCAACTTAGTGTTCTTTGAGCCAATATTTTTTTCTTAAAAATAAAGGACACATACTTCGACTAAAATCGTCAAAATTGGTCTCGTCCTTTCCTAAAGTAATTAACTGATTTTCATTGTCTCTACTATGTATAATCTTCGATCATAAATATACGCCCCTAATATTTTGTACGTGCGTATATACGTTGTTTTGTGGAAATAGGTTTAGTAACGTTTTTCCACTAAAAGAAGCACATTTTATCTTTCTACTATCTCCATACACGTCATATTCGCCCCAATGTTTGCCGTCATCCCCAAAGTACCAGGGTGGCAGCGGACGGGAGTGGTCTGCAAACACGCGGCGCCGGGCCGTCGGGCGCGGGTAGCACCTGCTGAAAATACAGTTTTTTTTTTGTAAAACCTCACAAAGAGCCGCTTTACGAATTATATTTTAAATTAATAGCAAAAATTACTTTTTTAAGAACCAGCTTTTATTCAAATGCTCTAAACTGACACTTAGAATGATGCGTATACAACATTTCATGTCTGAGCTGCTTACTCTACTACTGAGGAGTTCCTTAGTCAGGACCCTACCCTGAGTGCAGCAATCACGTCATGGTAAAGCTTATAACCGGCTATCATAATAAAATGCTTACACAAAATTTCATGTATGCCGTTGTAGAGTTCCTTTATCTGGAGGTGATCCTGGATGCCGATTCAGGTCATACTTACCATAAAAATGCATTGTCATCGGAATTGAACCAACATGTAAAAGTTCAACTCCGTAGGATAAGAGGAACTGGTTCTAATTTAGCTTGTAAGATTGACCTAAACAAACAAACATACAAACTTTGTTAGTTAATAAAAGCCGGACAACGGACCGGTAAGCGCAGCGTAGGACCTCCAACAAGGACGACGAGATGGACAGACGACCTAAAAGAGACCGCAGGAAAATGCTGGATGCAGGCCGCGGAAATCGATGGGGGAGGCCTATGTCCAGCAGTGGACGTCCTAAAGCTGAAATGATAATGATGACGACGAAAAACCTTGGCAATGTGTACCTTACCTATTATTAATTTACCTATACATAATTCCATTGCCAAAGTACCAAGGTAGCAGTGGATGGAAGTAGTTTGATCTTCACCTACATACGGAACATCATCTACAGAATTAAGACGAAATATGCTTCAAATTTGACGATTCGTCCTCCAGAATATTCAAAAGTCTACCCTCTAAATAAAAGAGATATTTTGCTATCTGCGCCCTGCAAATTTTTATCTATTATCCTAAATAAACTAAAATTTTCCGAGTTTCAAAAACATGTGAATTTGATACCCAGAGTGCACGGACTGGTGTAGTTTTTTCAAAGAAGTATTTTTCATAGATGAATTTTCTGTGTGGTTTCTTGTCAGCAAGTGTGCTTTATCATAGTCCGCATCATCGCTTAACATCAAGCGAGATGATGGTCAAACGCAAGCCTATTATCTTCTTCTTCGTATACATAAAATGCAATGTGTGTATGTATGTTTCTACGGACTCCAGCCGCTTGGGTGGACTGATTTTGACGAGTAAAAGTCCCGCAGATAGCTGATGATATAAGGGGTAATCCACGCAGGTGAAACCGCGGGCGCAGCTAGTTGAAAGGCTTGTTGAACTATTATTTCTCAGTCTCTCAAGTACCAGGATTGCAGATGATAGGAGTAGTCGTGTACGGTACAAGATCATCTTATTAGCTTATCCATCAGCTGATACTCTGGTTCGGTAGTATCTGATGAAGGTGCTGAAAATATTCCCAGAATGCTCACAAATAGAGGTCTAAGTTCTTAAATGGAAGTACCTTTCTGTTCTATTTACTTCTCTTTTCTGTGAGGTGAAGCAATAGTATTGAAGCTTTTAAAAATTTTAAAAGTACCAGGATTAAAAAAGATGAATGTGGTCTGCAAACATGTGGCGCCAAACTCGGGTACCAGTATATCTACCTGCTAAAATAATGTACCCTTTTTTTAACGCAATAACTGCGTTAACCTTATCGTACAGAGAGGGCTACAGAAAGTACAATAAATGGGAACAAAATTACGTCTTCATAATGTGACCTTTGACATTACAAAGGACTAATCAAGAAAGCAGGTCAAAGTTCAGAAAAAAGCAAGTAGTTTAAAAAAGCAAAAAATAAGTCTGGGAAACTTTTTTTATAATAAACTTTTTAGCTAGTGTTGTATGATTAAATTTTATAAAGTTTCTTAGCTTAGAAAGTAAACCACCTATTTTAATAGTTTGTCAGTGTTGTTGAGATTGCGTTGTATAATAGTTTTTTTTTTCTAAATTACGTAAGTTTGTGGCGCATGCAGGTGTAGATTTATATAGATTTTGAAGTATAGTTAGAAGTTTCTAACGGAAAAAATACTGATACTTATTCAAAATCTACAATCGAAAGTCGAACGAAAAATGTAGCTCGTGGTAGGCCGATCTCAATCAACTCTACAAAACCATCAATATCATAGATTTTGAAGTAAAAGCACCTAAAGCATAGATATTCGTGAGAGCGGGCGCGCGCGGCCTACCGCAACGGAGCGGTATACAATGAAATTATATATTTTATTATTATAATAAATATATTATAGGCAGATGCGGTCAGCTAACGTGTTGACTTGTGGTTTTGGACCAAGCTGGGAAATAGAGATAGGTTTAGTAGAGCAAAACGAGATGAACTAAATAAAATGTGTAATTCAGGGCTGGCTGGGTGGACCTATTTGTTTTGAAATATATATACACCTATACTAGACGATTTTCTGTATTTAGATACCTGTTATTTGTTTTGGAAAGGAAATATGTACCTAGTTATACTTTTACGAAATAGTCAATTTGAATTTTATATTTATTGCGTAACCCTAAACACTAATGTACATTTTAACTCACCATACAAAGTAACTAGCAGAATAATTTCAACTAACTCTAATTAGACCAAAAAAATGCCTGTATAATAAGTCGCATGTATGGAAGACGTCATCTGGACATGACAATTATAAAATCAGATACAACACAATTTCAACACCATCAAACATAAAATTGTCTTGTCACACGCAACATGCAAACACGCGCACAATTTAAAAAGCCAACAAATCCCAGTCCCTCGTGTTTGAATGTACCAGGAGTGCATAGAAAGCGGGATGTCTCGTTGACAGTTGATTGACGTCTCACTCGCTTTGCAGCCGCCATGTTTATCTCATTGCGTCCCGCCAATTTAGCTCAACCCACAAAAACTACTATTCTTATTCTATTTCAATGCAATACGTTCTAAAATCAAATAAAAATCATTTTTTAAAAAGTAAAGTGTAGTTTGCAAGCCATTACTAGAACCAACAATATTTTCAGGAGTCAAAAAAGTTTGATATCTTTATTTTTTCGGAAATAAAGCCGAAATTTGAATATAAATGCATAAAGTGATTGGTAAAGTTAAGTTTGTATGAAATTACTAATGCAATGAATGACTAACAAGACAAAACTAAACTAAATAGTGGCTAGAAATGGGCCAGCTGTGTCCGGTGACTTTAGTTTTAATTCTAAATGGGTACTAATTGAAAACTGTCCGCGAACGTGATGTTGCATTACGGGGCGTCGTTATAAATTAAAATAGTTATTTGCGTCGTGTCTTCGGTGGAGGAAACTAAATAATTAATTAGCGCTGCTACTTTTGTTTAAAACATACTAATCTATAATTACTATCAGCAAATAACATAAAATATTTTAAAGAGCCTAAATTTTAGTATTTTCCGATCCCTAAAAAGTTTTATTGTCCTAGATTTAATTTATGATTACATTAACGGTTATAAAAAAACCGTAACAAGCCAATAATTATGAAAAATTATTTACTTTTCAACTTCACTTTTTTATCTGTTCTTTAACTTTGACAAGTTCGGGTAAAGTCAAAGGTCAACAAGGGTTCTCAAGACAGTCATAGTAGTTCACACAATAAAAAGAATTTCGATTGGCAAGTATAACAGTTTTTCACACCATAAAAATCTTTTTAAAATGTCAAAGGTCACAAATTACGACTATTGTCAAAAGTTTGTTTTTATTGTTAAATCTGAAAGGGGTCAGTGAAAGGGTTAACATTTTATGCCAAATAATAATAGAAATTGACCCTTTCTACGATTGTGTCCGTATTTGAAAGCAATTTTTTTTATATTTCTTTCCAATTCGTAACTCAAAACCGAAACGCACATGCGGGAACGATTTGTAAGAAAAATAGAACATTTTTTACAATATTCCTTAATTTCGCACAAAATATCGAATTTCCTGCATTTGTTCCGTGAAACAAACTTTTCGTTTTCGGTTGGTGGATTCGATTTTGTACATGTGCTTCTGATATGGGTTTTCTAAACCACAAAAAATTAGGGGAAGTGTCAATCTGAGTTAACTTAAATAATGTTAATAAATCAACTAAAATAAAACTATGAGTATCTGGGTACATCCAGTTTGGTAAGTATCCCATTTGGTAAACTTCTTAACATACCGACTAAAAAGTTGCGTTTGGTAAACATTCTCCTTTCCATACAAGAAGTTTCGTAAGCTTATGTAAAAAATAGTTGTATGTAAAGTATTTCTTATAAACAATTATCTTTTATAATATAACTAGCTGCGGCACGCGGTTTCAACCGCGTTATATATACCTCTTGAAGCAACCTGCTTGGTCAACAACCTCCTTTGACTTGGATGTCATTTTTTTTTCTATGATGTAATATGTCAATGTCAACTTCAAATTTTGATCTTGTTTTTTGTAGAGAAAAAAAAACTGTCGATCCAATCGCTACCAAAATTTACAAGACCATCTGGGATAATCTGAAGATTGCCTGAAATAGCTGAAAAAAAATATTGCCTGAAAGATTGCCGTTTTGGAACCCATAAGGAATACATACATACACACATTGCTTTTTGTGTATACAGATGGAAGAAACTATGTACTTTTAAACGATGTACTTTTGAACGGATCTTCAGAAAATAGTTCTCAATATAAAAAACCGACTTCATCAGAACTGGACCAAATTTAAATGGGACCAAAAAGAAAGCACCAGCTTTCAAATAAAAAAAGAATCATCAAAATCGGTTCTTCCAGTCAAAAGTTCTGCGGTAAAAAACATTTTCAAAAAACTGTCGAATTGATAACCTCCTCCTTTTTGGAAGTCGGTTAAAAAAAGCACACAGTCATAGGACTATCAAATTCAAATTCAAAATTCTTTATTTGTCTGATTTTTCTTTTACAAGTTTTTGGCCTCTCCTGTTAAGTGTTGGCAACCTGTGTTAGGAGAGACCGCTCGACTGTACGTCAGAAGTGATTCACCTATTGTGCGCTGTTATATATACTCTTACTATGTATTATGTATTCTGTGACAGCGTGACGGTGACGCGAGTTCCATGATTTTTGTGTATCCAAAAAGTACTCAAAGCGCCTAAAGAAGTTTTCACTTCAATATTAAAAAATAAAGTGTAAAAAAATAAAATGTCACTGGCTGACAAACTCCATTGCAAGTTCTATTTTAGGAAACGTCCTTAAAAACCTGGCGTTCCAAATTTAAACTCATTAGAGTTCGAAAGTATCCTTGTTAGGACGTGTATTTAGACATTTTAGACGTAACGACATTGGGTGTCCGATTGCAAAAATATTTGTCGTGTCAAAGGGGTTGCCTGGATTTTAAAATGACAAACGAAAATGATGCTTGATGTGTCAAAAAACTGTTTTCGTATAGAGACTGGAATCATTTTGGTAGTAAGGAAAATTATGTGTTTAGGCAATGACAGTTTCAATAATTCTCAATATAAAAAAACCGACTTCAGAACTGGACCAAATTGAAATGAGACTAAACGGGAAGCACTAGCTTTCAAATAAAAAAAAAACATCAAAATCGGTTCACCCAGTCAACATTTCTGCGGTAACAAACATATATATAACCTCCTCGTTTTTGGAAGTCGGTTAAAAAGGGAGAAGACGCGTGATATCCATACATTCATCATCATCATTTCAGCCATAGGACGTCCACTGCTGGACATAGGCCTCCCCCATCGATCTCCAAAAGGACCGGTTGGAAGCAGCCTGCATCCAGCGGTTTCCTGCGGTCTCTTTTAGATCCATACATTGTACCCATTAAATATGGCTCGGTTCGAACAAAATTTTTACAAGTACTTCACGTGCTATCACAAACGCCAGTTCGATTGTGAAGTCGATTAGGCCCGTGGGCCTAATTTCTGCGGTCCACGTCAAGGAGTTCGTCCCGTAACTTCCCACTATTTCCTTACATCAATGACTTTAGTAGTATAATAAATAAGCAAAATTGACTTTTTTTATGATACTGGGTGGCGAGACGAGCGAAGTCGCTCGCCTGATTGCTCTTTACGCTTGCCCATAACAGCACAACGCTACTCAGAATTTTGAACTGCAACCGTTCAAACCCTGGATGGCAATGCACTGCGCTCGTCACCCCGAGATATAAGATGTCAAATCTCTGTGTGCCCTGTAATTTCGCTGGAAACATCGCCCTTCAATCCGGAACACAGTAGTGTTTGCACACTACTGCTTGGCGGTTGAATAACTGGCAAAGGTGTGGTACTTCCCCAGGCGGACCCCTGCAAAAGAGTCCTACCACTTGCGAAAGGGCCTGATTAAGGGAAGAAAAAAGGGTTGAAAGTTTATATGAAAATCTACGTATACGAACTCAGGGGTAACAGCACTAGTATGTAAGCAACGAACGTATTCAATCCCATTTAAATGATATGATAATAAAGCTGATTTATAAACTACCGTCAAATTTATAGATCATTAGTGTTAACCGATTAAATTTTATCGATATTCGATATCACAAATCTACACGCTTCATCGATAATCCACGTACCTACTAGGGCATGCAAAACTCGGGTAGTTAAAAAAACCCGGTTTTTTCGAGTTTTCTATTTCAAAAACCGGTTTTTTCGAGTTTTTCGGGTTTTTCGAGTTTTTTTTTATTTTAGGCTTAAAAATATTGTATTAGTGTGTGCAAGTAAAGAAAATGCTGAAATGTAATTATATATGTATTTGCACTTTCGTATTCTTATTGTTTAGCTTTATCAAGAGATTAATCAAGTAACATTTGGTATAATGTTGAGACTTCCAGCGTCCCGAACAAGCCGGTTTCCTTAAAGGCTGGAGCACCATAAACCACATTCACCCGCTCCGCCAGATTATACAGAGGACTGAGGAGTGTAATCGGCCATTATGCCTAGCGTTGCCAGATTATGAAATAGCCTTTGATTCAATCGAGACCTGGGCAGTATTGCAGTCCCTCCAGCGTTGTCATATCGACTATAGATAAATCGAAGTGCTGAAGTGTGTGTATAGAAACGCCACCATGTCGATCCGATTACAGGAGTACGTTTTCAAGCTTAGACTGGAAAAGATTCGGCATCAACATCACTGGTGAATACATCACTCACCTTCGTTTTTCCGATGATATAGTCATCATGACAGAGTCGCTGGAGGACCTCAATACAATGCTCCACGACCTCAGTAGCCTTTCCCAACAGGTTGGTCTTAAAATTAACATGGAAAAGACAAAAATCATGTCCAATGTCCATGTTGTACCCGTACCGGTAGTTGTTGGGAACGATACTCTCGAAGTTGTTGACTATTACACCTATCTTGGTCAGATTGTTCAGTTAGGTAAGTCCAACTTAGGCAAAGAGGTCGAGAAATTGCGTGAAATCGCGATCTGAAAACAATACCCCGCGATTCCAGTGATACAATTCCATAGCTGACAAGCGACGTTGAACACTATGCAAGCGACATAACGTCTAAATTTGAGTAAATGTGTCATTGTGATGTCTAGGTATTTACAACGACGCTCGGACGTTTTTTGACTACTTTTACTTAGTAATTGTGTCTATAGATATTGTATCTCGGTAGAAGAAATATAAAATTTATGATAAAAAATAACCTAGGTCATTCTCTCTCCTTGTGAAAAATCAACAAACACAAACACGTGCGCGTCATACGCGCGTTCTTTTCTTCACTTGGCTGAGTCTGACTGACAAACAAAATGGCGACATCGTGCGCGGCGCCCATAGCACACAGCGCTCACAGCGCCTCACTCTGCGACACTCAGTCAACGTCAAACAAAGCCTAACAATATATTACTCCCTAATACCTAATTAATATTATAGATTGTGGTCAACCTGTTAAATTTATTCGATCAGTAGAGAAAAACTAGAGAATCAGTAAGTTTTTGTGAAGATAGGTTGTTTATTAATGTTCTGGTGGTAGTATTTTACATAAACAATAGTGAATAAAAAAACTCGAAAAACCCGAAAAACCCGGTTTTTCAATCCTAAAAAACCCGGTTTTCAAATCAGTCGGTTAACCGGGTTTTTCGGGTAGTCGGGTAACCGGTTTGCATGCCCTAGTACCTACTACCAAAACAATTCAAGGAAAAGATCACACACGCACAAAAAAAGTAAGTTAAAAAAATAAAAGAGGCTCTAAGATAAAGGTCCTTTGACTTTTTCTACAGTAAAAAAGAAAAATTAAAAAAGAAAACTTAGGGCCGCGCCACACTGTCTGCTATCCGGTTTCCGAAGTATCGGGTTTCGTTCGGTTCAGCCGAATGATGGCTTTTACTGGGCGTAATAAAAAATAAAAATAAATTATTGCAATCACTTGTTGAGTACTTGGGAGGTGGGGGCTTCAGATTATTTGATTTTGGGTTTTGTAAAGAAAAACCGGGTGCAGTATGTTATGCAGGCATAATAGGGTAGATGACTGATGTTTATTCGTTGTAACCAATAGCTTTGATGAAGAATTTAAGTAAGTAAATATAATGTTTATTGATAATTATCAATATAATAAACCGACTTCATAAAAATGGCAGAACTGGACTAAATTGGGACCAGCTTCGGACCACACGGGAAACACCAGCTTTCTAATAAAAAAAAAATCATCAAAATCGGTTCACCCAGTTGAAAGTCCTCCTCCATTTTGGAAGTCGGTAAAAAAATCTTTTCTGTGTTTCTAAGTGTGTGTGTTTTTACCGACTTCAAAAAAGGAGAACGGTTCTACGTTCCACTGTAATTTTTTTTATTCACCGATTTCACCGCTAAATGACCGATTTTTTTTTCTTTTGTTCTGTAGGGTTTGGTCCCATTGTCACCAAATCAGGATCTGATGAAATCGAGGATAACCCCCAAATTTTGTAGGCACTTATTACGTTTTTCATATATATTTTTGAAGTCGGTTTTTGATGTATTGTGATCTACTTGTTGTTTTAGGTTAGGTCCAAATTAGGATTTTACAAAAATACTTAAAATCACTTGTAAATATATTTTACAACATGATTAAGTAAAATCATATACCATCTGTTCTACTTCTATTGAGAAAACTTGGAAAACTAAACTAACTAATTAATAAATAATAAATATTCGGGACTTTTTTGTTGCACACACGGTCATCTGACCCCAAGCGAAGCAAAGCTTATAATATGGCTGCCAGAGACTGATATACGTACTTATATATTTTTAAATACATACTTAAATAGATATTAACACCCAGACATAGAACAAACACAAATGTTCACACACAAATGTTTGTCCTAGATGGGAATCGAACCCACGCCCCCAAGCACAGAAGTTAGGTTCACTACCAAACGAGCCACAACACAATCACAATTGTTTATACAATCTATAAGCAACGAAAGTCTCCACGATCTCTAATTTCAAACAAAGTGCCTGAAATGCTGGCCAAGTTGCCTCGCCGGATTGCAAGGGCTTTCTGACCAAAATACGAGCCAGCATTTTGGCCACGTTATCATTGACAAATTTCTGTTCAGTACAACAAAAATAATTGCAAAAAGTAATCTTAAATTCTGTAATGTACTTGCGATGTCAAAGAAGTAACACACTAGAGATTCGATAAAGAAAGAGTTTGAAGATGAACTGCCGCAAAGTCTGATATAGTAACATATTCTAGAATTTGTACATTGTACAGGAACCTTACGCCTTACTCTAACCGCGGGCTCGAATACGCGCAGTATGCAAAATCACGCGAACGCGATCCATAACGCGCCGATATACGGTTTGCGGTTGCGCAACTCTTCTCGATCACCTAAACTGATTCGTTTCTAAGGTAGGCGTAATGCCCCAGCAGGCCTAGTACGGGCCGTGGAAAAATTGTCTTTCCACTGTTTTTATCCACGCGTAGACGCGACAGAGCTAGAATATGGATACGTTTATCTTTTTATAGCGGGATAAAAACTGTGGAAAGACAATCTGTCCACGGCCCGTGCTAGGCCTGCAGGTCTCAATTTGGACTATGGTATTTAGATTTGCGACTAGGTGGAGTGACGATCTGCGTAAAACGGCGGGTAAAAACTGGATGCAATGAACTGCTGACCGAGTTTAGTAACATGCAATGGGAGAGGCCTATGTCCAGCACAGGCGCGGATCCAGCCCTCAAAAAAAGTTGTGGTCACAGTTACCCGAAAATTGGGCAAGTGCGAGTCAGCGTATGAACCTTGCATCGTGCATGATCGATATAGTGCATTCCTACAAAGGAAATGTTAATTTATGACGGCCTGACCAAGATTTTGTACAGTGTATCATAGTTTCACGCGGGTAAAGCGTCACAAGTCACGGATTAGGGTTGTGGGCATGCCCATCGTGCCCACAACGGTGGATCCGCGCCTGGTCCAGCAGTGGATGTATGCAGTCTGATGATGATGATTTAGATTTTAATATGTTCAATTCAGAAGAAGCTGGCATGCACTCTTCTTTTTCCGAATCAGCAAATCCCGTCACATGGGTGGTAAAATACGATCATGGCGCCTAAATCTGACACCGCCATTTGGTCTCATTGGCAATATAAGCATCCTTACCTGCCTTATTTACATAAAAGGAACGTGTACAATGTAAGTATGCTTAGTAAGCGTTACGTTTGCAGCTTATAAAGTTACAACCTTGCATTCTTATCACTACTACAATGACATTAAAAGTTGAAAGTTTAAACTATGCGTTTTGAACGTGTACTAGTTTCAGCGTGGTAGAGCAGCAAAAGCAGCAAAGTTCAAAACCATCCTAATATTTATTACTAATTATTTATTTAGTAATTGGCTTGCGTTTGACCGCCAACTCGCCTGATGTTAAGCGATGATGCGGTCTAAAATGGAGCATGCTTGCCTAGAAGAAACCGATTCACTCGTGATTTGAAGACACCCAGATTGTAGCTATCGGGGAACATCCATTCGGGCAGCGCATTCCACAAAGTAGCAGGTCCAAATATTAGGACATTTACTTTAGCTAATCACACTAATATCATATAGGTATGTGAAGTTGGATGGATGGATGTTTGTTACTCAATTACGCAGAAACGGCTGGATGGATTTGGATGAAATTTAGAATAAACATTGCTTATGTCCTGGATTAACACAGGCTAATTTTCGTCATCATCATTATCGCCGATTTTCATCACCACGCGGGTGAAACTGCGGGGAGCAGCTAGTAGTCCATATGTAAAAAAGGGGACCAAAGTCGTCTGCAGTATGATTTCGACTAAATGCATTATGCCTGCACCTTACCATTTATCTCCCTTCTTCGTATGAACTGAGGTCGAAACCACAGAAAAGACAAGGGTAAAAACAAAAAGTTCCCACTTCAGTGGTCGAAACATTCAGACATCAGATAAAACCTTTACGTTTAGCCGTTTTCTATCAATCGAAAAGATGAACAAGCATTCCACATGCCTAAGTAAGTTTTAAGTAACTCAACACCACCTAGCGTTTCCTAGAAGACATAATGTTTACTGAAAGCACCTTTGAACTAACCGCCTTGGCCCAGTTTTGCAATGTGCAGTTTACAAGTTGTAGAGTACGCTTTGTAAAATCGTAACCTTGACAGTGAGGTGGTGATGCAATGGACAATGATTGTTGACGCAGAGGACTCAGGGAATAATAATTACCTATCGCTCCACTGGACTGCCTCGGTCGCTCTGTTGGTAGTGAACCTACCTTCTGCGCTTTAGGGCGTGGGTTCTATTTCCACCTTGGGGAAACATTCATGTGATGAACGTTTGTGTTTGTTCTATATATGGATATTAATATCTATTTTAAGAATATATATGGACGAATATCAGTCTGCTGCAGCCATATTACAAGCTTTGCTTAGTTTGGGGTCAGATGACCGTGTGTGCAAATATGTCCCAAATATTTACAGTGCAGTGGCGTTTACTGTTAATTCTTGACCATCATTGCAAATATTGATGACATATCAGGCCTTTTGGAAAAACTCAGAGTCACACAGCTGGCAATAGAGAGAGCTATGCTCGGAGTTTCTTTGTGCGATAAAACCCGGAACGTAGATGGTACCGACATAGCTGCAACTTGCATTGCAGCTATGTCATTGACACCATTGACATATCCCATTGGCTTCCCATTGACACTAAAGTGTCAATGGGAAGCAGGCCACATCACTCGAAGAACCGATAACCGATGGGGAAGAAAGGTTCTTGATTGGAGACTATGAACCGGAAGGCGCAGCGTAGATAGGCCTCCCACTAGATGGACCGACGACATCAAGAAAATCGCGGGCATACAGCGGATGCGGATGCGGCAGGCTGTCGTTCAGTGTGGAGTTCTTTCATGGGCAGGCCTATATTCAGCAATGGAGTGGTCTTTCAGCTGATGATAGAGATGATGAAAAAAGCGATAAATAAGTAGAAATGGGCTTGATGGTAAGCGGCAACTGCCACATACTGACACCGCTGACTGCCGCTGTTGAGCTCTAGGAGAAATAGTGTCTGTCTTTATTTTCTGAACTCTTTGATCTGTGTAATCACACTAATATCATATACGTGAAAATTTGGATGGATGGATGTTTGTTACTCAATCAAGCAGAAACAGCTGGATGGATTTCGATGAAATTTGGAATATATATTGCTTATGTCCTGGATTAACACATAGGCTACTTTTCATCATCATCATCACCGATTTTCCTCACCACGCGGGTGAAACCGCGGGGCGCAGCTAGTCTCTAATATTTTCGCGTTATTATGGAGTTTTTACGCCAACGTGGAAACATTATGAATGTCACTATGTACTATTTTACAAAAAAACTTTATTTTTTCGTGTCTGTTCTTAGTTCTCTTCTGTAATCATACTCTATGCCTCAGTGCAGCAAGTTATGCTATATCAGCTCCATAGAAACTGCGATGTCAGCGCGAACCGTGGGAACGGAGAATTGTGGCGTTATCATTTTTACTGCTAATTTTTATTATTGTGCTTGCAATAAATAACGTATTTACTATAATATCGACAAGTTGCAGGAAGGAAAACTCGGAATAAACCCGCAATGATACCTCCGTATGGATTTATAGCAACTTTTACAATTTCAAGCTAACCATGGAAATACAAATCAAACACACAAATTTACACCCACACACACAGACAAACAACAAACAAAAAAAACAGTGTAGACAAATTTAAAACTAGAATGATGAAAATTGATAAAAGTGAGAATCGCGAATTCAAGGAAAAAATAAATAAGTATCGTACTAACACGTGATATCTCACTACACCTCCTTGTGATATTCCTATCCCTATAATCCTTGATCCATGAGGTGATCCCTAATCTACGAGTCAGAGGATATACTCCTCCAATCTTGCCATGTCCTCTAAATGCCACAAATTCACTGTTGGCCACGCAGTGATGCAGCCTCCTTGGTAGAGTGCACCCTTCATGGGCGAGCAGGAGGCTGGCGAACACAACTGACAGGGCGCGTCACTAAATAACCCACAGATATACTGTGAAATAACCCAACTCTAAGTACTCCAACCACAGATCTGTGACTCCAACTCTAGTCCACTGCATCGTACATGGAGAGCGTACCACACGCCCATCACATAATTTTAATTTTTATAAATATTGTTTAGCGTTTGGTTTTTATTTTGTAATCTTGTAATTCATATGGATGTAAATCTGGAATAAACCATTTTCATTTCGTTTAATTTCATAACTATCTATATAATATAAAACAATTGGAATTTTGGCCTTAATCGCAATAAACACATTATGTGGGTAATAAACAGCTTTTCACTCGCTTCTGCACCCGCCGGTCGCTAACATTCACAAAATTCATTTTTCTGTAGTTTTCTTATGAGAGGATTTTGGCGTCACACGTCTTTAGCATTTACCAGTGTCAAACATTGAAATATTTTCATGTGTTCTTAGATATGTCACAGAGTCAAGTAAGGTAAGTTACGGTCAAGTCAAAGTCATGCCCTAGTAAAGTGGTGGAAGCTTTATTAGGGGCTTCTATATGGAGTTCATCTTTAAGCTCGGTATATCACTTATCCACACTCAAGCACGTTCACGAACACTGAATAATTGTTCCACCATTACTACACATTAACATTCGAAAATACATAAATTTTGGAAAATAATACAATAAGGTGCGTTTTCCACGTTGGCGCCGACAAACCCTAACACCATTTCTTACAGATAAAAAAATGTTTTCCCTTATTTTGGCTTCGCATAGCTTGTGCATTTTGTTAAAGTTAAGGGTAGCTGTCAATGTCACATTAATGACCGCAATGGTTTAGAGGCCAATAAACCCTAACACCATTTCTTACAGATGAAAAAATGTTTTCCCTTATTTTGGCTTCGCATAGCTTGTGCATTTTGTCAACGTCACATTAAGTGTGACCGCAATGGTTCAGCAGCGCGGCGGGTGGAAGCAGAGCCCGTACAAGCGCCCCTAGGGCTGCGACGCGGGCCCGGCCTGAGCAAACAGGATGTGGCGGCTTCCTTCCACACACATGTCAATACGATCCTTCCTATTGACTGTGACAGGAGCTATTTACTTTTGTGGTAAACTTCTGAATGCCCTCCACATGAGTAGCATAAAGTAATATAGCTAACCTACCTTATGATTTGTACAGACCGGAGCCAAAAGATAACGATTTTAACGCGCTAAAACAAGTATTTAAAGGGGGCTCCCACACAACAAACGTGATTTTTTTGCTCGATATTGATAATGGCTAGTAGACACTTGAAATATTCACAGAATATTGAGTTATATTATTCACTTAAATAAATAAGTAAGTAAATTAAAATTTAGAAATCAATATTTAGAGGGAACTTCAACACAAAAACCGTGTTTTTTTGCCGTTTTTATAGACAACTAGCTGTACCCGCGACTTTGTCCGCGATTTCTTCAGAAAAAAATTGCCTATGTCCGTTCTCATGATACATACTATTACTTCCCAAAATTTTATCGAGATCGGTTAAGCCGTTTAGCTGTAATTATATAGCAAACAGACAGAGTTACTTTCGCATTTATAATATTAGTGTAGATGTGGGTGGTACGGAACCCGTCGTGCGCGAGTCCGACTCGCACTTGGCCGGTTATTTTCATGTTAGCGCCAAAACTCATTTAGTCCAGTCGGGGCAGACATTTAAATAGAAAAAAATCCGGGGAGTGTTTTTTTTTTTTACGTTGGTTGGAAGTATAAATCTCGATTTTCTAACTAATCCCGGTAAAGCATTCGCCGCCATCTTGTTTTAAAGTTCAATTTTTTTGTTTTTTTGAAATAACTCGTTCATTTTCAACTTTAGAGGAAAAATGGTCCTATCCAAAGTTGTTGGAAATTAAATTTATCACAAGTTTGGTTATCATTATTTTTACGCTAGGATCAATATTTCCAGAGTTATACTACCAAGTTTATCGAAAAAATCGTAATGGGTGGAATTTTATTTTCTTCAACTTTGGTTCTCGCACTTTTCACTTCACGATCATTATTTTCGGATTTATACTCAAATCGGAGGTTAAATTGTTTCTATTGTTCATATATTTTGTTTAAAAAAAAGTTAACCAAGTTTAATAAAAAAATCGCTCCCCGGAATTTTTTCTATTTCAGGCTAGTTTTAAGTCAACCCCGACTGGACTAATTTGAAACTTTGCCAGTCCTTGTTGCAAGCCAGCTCCTTACGAAATGCCATATTAAAATCTTAATGTTTTTTTTTTACCGAATTAAAAACTTGAGTGAGTGTGAGATCGATTAAAGGCATCAAGTCTGATATACGCCTGATGTGATTTCGGATGAAATTTGGTATTGTTATAAAAAAACGGTTTCTTAAGAAAAGCGAGAAAAATTTGCGAGGCTCAGTTGTATATTTTTTTTAATGATATTGAGTGACGAGACGAGCGAAGTCGCTCGCCTGATGGCTCTTCACGCTTGCCCATAACAGCTCAACGCCACTCAGAATTTTGAACTTCAACAGTTAAAAACCCTGGATGGCAATGCACTTCGCTCGTCACCCCGAGATATAAGATGTCAAATCTCTGTATGCCCTGTAATTTCGCTGGAAACATTGCCCTTCAATCCGGAACACAGTATTGTTTCCAGGATTGATTTGTTCCAGTATTGTTTTGTATTCCAGGATTACCAAATTGGCGGCCTTATCCGTTAAAACGTTATATTCCAGGCAACCGTGCTAGTGTGCTACGGTTAGTGTTATCACCAGACATAGAAATCCATGATTAAACTTTCCGTTCACGTTATCACAGCCATGTGTGTTTGACGTCATATTTTGATGACAAACACACCGACAGTTGTGAAATGTATCATGTTACATATACTTATAATGCGACCTGATTTTGAAAGGGTACTCCTGTAGCACGTACGTATTCTTTTGTACTTTGCTAGCATTTTTAGAGAAGATAATTTCAAAAACTAATCACAGAATGGGGACTTTGTACGGAGCCCATTAAGAGTCCTCTAAAAAAATTGACGAAAAAATAAACGAAAACTTATTGTTTCTATCAAATAAATATAAAAAACTATAGAAAAATAAAATTCTGTAATAAGTAGATCTGTATTTTTTTAAATTGAAAATTGGCTTCAAATGTAGAAAAAACTCAACATATCATATTTACTTATTCTAATTTTAAAAAAGTAGTTATTCGTAAAACTCTTGGAGGAAATATTTGAGACTGGATTTTGTTAAATTACTGATATAAAAATAAGCCATTTTAATGATATGATTTACTTGTTTTATATTCGTCCTGACAATTACGGCTTTATTATTTCGTTTTATGCTATCCATTGCATGCTGCTGAGCTTGAATAGATTCAAGAGCTTTGGGGACGACAACACCCCTGTCTCATATTATACTACAATCCACCACTTGGAGAAAGGGGTGAATTAACCTATAGGCAAAGTAGGTCCGGGCCTAGGCACCGAGCACCTAGGACCGGCAATATTTTTTTTTGTATTTGCGCCCTCTCTGAATCCTCGCTGCTCAAAAAGGCAGGCAAAAGGCAATTAATTTGTAAATAAAAATTCATTTCTACTCACAAATACAAATGGTAAGGCATCAGCATCTAAAGACACTGATTGAGATGTTATTTACAGATTTTCGTTGGTTTTTGCTTTAATTCAATTGTTACAGAATAGATCCGTAAATTTTTCGTGCTTTACAGGGACTAGGGGTCGGCATTCTATATGCTTAACCAACCAACCAAAGCAACCAAGGCAAAGGCAACGGCAAATTTAGGGCAACCAAGGTATCTCATACGCTGGTCCGAAGAGAATATCGGCACACGGCTAGCGTTGTTGTAAAGTATTTCTTTTTATCATAAAAAGAGCGGTAAACAAGCATGCAGTCCGCCTGATGGTAAACAGAATCCGCCGCCTACGGACACCTGCAACACTAGCGGTGTTGACGGTGCTTTGCCAGCCCGTCAACACCGTTTGAGAGGTAGTTGTAAACGCCATTTCTGAAACGCTTCCAGTTGAAGCTCGGTGGGAAGACTTTTGGGGGAAGGACATTTCACACCTTGCAGATCCGCGGAATAAAGAAGCGGCAAAATCAGACGGTGTGGGATTTCCAGCTTCGCAAGATGTGGGGGTGAGCATTTTGACGGTACATTATTGTCTTTACAACAATATTCAGTGCGTGTTCCAATTCTGCAAACTGGCTGAATGTAAGGGAATTAATACAGAAAGGCCAGTTCCATTTGCATGGCGCGTGACTGTCTGTGGAACGTCTAGCCGGCCCATCAGGATAGCTAATTCGCGAATTAAACGACCTAGGGCATAGGATGTAGCGGATTAAGCTAGGTGAGTTTTTAGCCTCGTATCGTTTAGAAATGTATTGTCATATCCGGGATAGGTAATCTTAGCCGGAAACCGTAGGGTGTGGAATTTAAACGCAACAATATGACTGAGTTTTATGTGAACAAAATCAAAGATATAGAAACTTAAGGTAGCCGGTTGCCTAATTTCTAGTAGGTATGAAAATCTCAAATGCAAATATGTTTTCTATCATTTAGTTTGCTGTACTTAGCGTGCACCCAATTCGCACTTGGCCGTTTTTTATTAAGGTCAACTCGGCGAAGACCGTCTGTCGGGAAAGATCGTACAACAAGAATTACCACGAATTCAGCAGAACTACGCAGATGGCAATACCATCACCGGAACAATAAAACCATTTAAATTCTTATTAATTGATATAGATGGCGGTATTTATAGTGTGAACGGAAAAAAATGCGGTTGTTAATTTAGTACGGTGAGCACCTTTGCATTGGAGTGTGCCAGGTGCTTACAAAAAAAAGAATTTAAAAAGAAAATTCAGATATTCAACAGATCTATGCAAATAAGTTTATTCTTCATTAATTTATCTATTTGATTATTAAATTACATTAGTATTATAGACGTTTTTTAGTAATTTATGGTTGATGAAAATAAAAACTAACCTCGAAATATGTTGCGGGGAAGTCCGTATAGGTCTTGGAGGGTAATAAATGTCATGTGTCTTCGCCTCTTACAGAAATCGTCAACATTTGGTGTTTTGTTAAGCTTTTCTAGAATACCTATATAAATTATCAAAGTGTCCTAAATATAGAGTTCTACAAAGTAGCACATACTATAAAATCAAGAATATGTCCGGTTTTTTTTTAAATATAATGTTATGTATCTTGTATAATCAAAGTATATGTGTAACATATGTGTAGGTTTTCAGTTCCGTACTCAAAGGATACCAAATTCTGCTGTCTGTTCATTCGTCTGTCACAGGGTCAGCACCGTGAGCACACTCTCGTGAGTGACGGTGAGTGATTATTTCAACCACTCAGATTTGCTGTTATGGTCACGTGACCGATTTTCTATTGATCTGATTGGGAGAGATAATTAATTACTTATAGTCACTCACGATAGGGTACTAGGCGTAATTTATTTCGATTTTTAGTTTTAATTTATTTTAGCCATGGGAAAATATACGCGAAAAACGGAAAAAGGGTCGTATTCGAAAGAGAAATTAAAAGAAGCTATACTAGAAGTTCAAAGTTTTGTACCCCTGGAACTGCAACTTAGCCGGTCTTACCCGACCATTGCAGCATCTTGCGAAATAAGCGTAATAAAACCTTATTCCTGAGAGTTAGGGTACAAATATTAAGTTGTTACAGGAACTGGCGTTCGTACACTGATTCATTCAAACAGGTCTTCGTATCTATAACTACGCCAACTACCGCTAACCTGGGAAATTTGCCACTAGACGGTCTTAACCGATATGGGAGCCAAATCCGTCTATTTCTCTGTGTTTTCAAAAATCGTTTTTATTTTCTGAATTGATAGTTTCTTTGACATTTTGACATATTTATTGTCAGATCATCTAAATATATTATTATATAGTTTAACCAAATTTGGATTTAAGATTATAGAATAGCCACAATAAGACCATTTGTATTTTTTTAAATTTAGTATGCCTTCGCCGAGTTGACCTTATTCCTAATTTTACTTTTGAGTTTTTACTATAATAATGCCTAGTACGTATGATGACGCTTGTATTTGACGCATTACAGTTTTTACACTAGGGCAAAGAAAAAAATACGTTTGTTGTATGGTTACCACCAGCAATTTTTTACGTGAATTCCCATGATAACCAAAATGTTAATGTCAATGGACAACAAAAACCTTAAATTTAAAATAAACCTTAGCTAGGGCTTATTTTATGTTAATATGTGTTTATCGCTTCCGCTTATAGCTTGGACGGCGGTAGAGAGAGTCATTAGTGCGTCGGGCCGGATGGTCGCAGTCTCACACCTATTTACGCTTCCTCTCTGTCTGCCGTCCTTATAACCACTGCAAACGCGTGGTTCCTACTAAATCTAAAAGGAAGAAATAAATGCATTCACAACATTGACTTAGAAAAATTCAGAGTCACACAACGGGCAATGGAGACAGCTAGTTATGCTCGGAGTTTCTTTGCGCGATAAAATCCGGAACGTAGATATTCGCTAAAGAACCAGAGTCACCGACATAGCTATTAAAATCTGCAAGTTGAAGTGGCAATGGGCAGGCCACATTGCTCTAAGAACTGATGACCGATGCGGAAGAAAGGTTCTTGAGTGGAGACCACGAACCGGAAGACGCAGCGTGGGTAGGCCTCCCACTAGATGGACCGACGACATTGTGAGTCGGATGGCAGGATGTCGTTTAGTGTGGAGGTTAAAGGAGAAGGCCTATGTTCAGCAGTGGACGCCTTATGGCTGATGATGATGACCACATTGACTATGTAAGGCTAAAGAGTGAGGACGTGTAGAAATAGCTTTTCCTATGTTACCAATCCCAGATCAGAGAAACAAGGGAGATATCATTCATTATCAGTAAACGTCCACTGCTGAACAAAGCCTCTTAGAGAGGGGTGATAGATAGATAGATAAATTTTTTGTTGTTCACACTACAAATTACATACACAGGACACGATAAAACAGCTTAAAAACTAGTGCAACAATCGGCGGCCTTATCGCTAAGAGCCATCGCAGTACGTTCACTCACCGTCTAGTAATAGAACGCTGCTGCCCATCCTCTGGTGGTTCTGGTCGCAGTTTTAGGACACCCGGGTCCATGAGGGACCGTAAACCCAAACTCAGAATTAACTCACCATTTGAAAAGCCCCATATTGTATAACTTCTCGAACACACCGCGGAAGGAATTCATTTCACATTTTGCAGTTGTGAGGCAAGAAATATCAGATCTATGTAATGTTATGTGAATGAACTTTCCGACCGTGACGTCCATGTAAATTGTCCCACCATATTATTTTTTATTGTAAAATACGCTTGCTCTTGGCCGCCATTTCGCCTGATGTTAAGCGATGATGCGGCCAACGATGGATCAGGCTTGCCTAGAAAAAATCGATTTACTCTTGACTTGAAAACACCCAGATTGTAACTATCGGGGAACACCCATTCAGACAGCGCATTCCACATACTAGCAATTTACACAATAAAAGTGGAATCAAAACGCTTCGTACGGGTTTTCGGAATGTCAACCATAAAGCGGTGTCGAATTTTCGTGCCCACTCTGGCAGTCCGATAGAAAAAAGGGCAGGAGGGAATTAAATCATGCCGATCTGATGCACACTCTCCAAAATGTATCTGATAAAAAACTGATAGACTAGCAACTTTGTGTCGATGCTCAAGACTAAGAAGCTTAGTCTGAACTAGGGCTTCGTTGCTGATGAGCCTCTTAGCACGCTTCTCAAATTGCTTCCAATGCCCCGAGCTGGTAATTAGCTGATCCATCCCAAAGGTGAGAGCAGTACTCCATGCACGACCGAACTTGTGCTTGGTACAGTGTAAGCAACTGTTCCGATGGAAGTACCGTCGCACTATCATCACTGTGTATGCATTAAATTACAAAATACAAGACAGACCTCCGAAAGATCCAACGATTGTACACCTATGGTCTTACTTAAAAACGTTACTCAAGTTGATCTATGCTTAAAATTGCTCTGTCTCGTTTCCGCGTGTGACTGTTACGGTTTAAGACTTATTTTCTCAAAAAGAATTTGTACATTCACTTAAAATGAGAAACTAAAGCGAATCTTCTAGTCTAGGTTGCCGTCAGCGAGAAGTTGAGAGAGCAATTTTAAGCATAGATCAACTTGAGTAACGTTTTTAAGTGAAGCCTTAGTATAAATCTGTGATTTAAAACACAAAACTAAGAAGGTACTTGAGTGTATTGTGAGTCCGAACTTACCTTGTCTGTCTAAACATAAAATAAAACTGTAGCCGAGCTAAATACTATGACTCGTGACTTGTAAAACTGCTGTTGGTTGATATGTAAGTTATTATTAGTAAATAAATAAATAAATATTAGAATTATATTGTATATATCATCACTACATAGTATAAAACAATGTCGCTTCCCTCTGTCTGTCCCTATATATGCTTAGATCTTAAAAACTACGCAACGGATTTTGATGCGGTTTTCACTATCAGTTAGATGATTTTTTACGGAAGGTTAATACATATAATAAAATATATACCCGTGCGAAGCCGGGGCGGGTCGCTAGTTAAATATAATTTATTATGCACAACTTACAAAACATAAAATTAACGAAAACTTAAAATACTAACTAAAAACTAAAACTTAAAATAACTATATAAAAACTTAAACTAAAAGACCATTAGTGGAGGGAAAGGTCCCCAGAATGCTGGCGGCATTGCCACGTTGAATGGCAATGCTATATATGTATTTATTTTTCACTTTTTTAATTATTTTTTGTAAAAAATAAATTGGGGCTTATATAGCTATGCTTCATGGCAGTCCTATTGTATTTACTAATCTAGAGGATTCAAAGTTTATACATAAAGTACAGACAACAAACAAACACAGGGTCAAAGGCCACTTGAGGTGACTCACATACCCGAATATCTCCCTGGCTGCGTCCTAATCTGGTTCAGCCAGTAGACTGTTAAACAGACCCACATCTAGTCTTTTCAGATGGTAAGTCACCTCAAGTCTGCTTCTATCAAATCGTTCGTAGTTCATTGTGTCTGTGTGGAAAAAAATCTCTAGCTAAATACTAATATAGGAGGAATACTGTCAACTAGAACTCCTGAATGTCAAATATATCTACTCCAGTAGTCCATGCAAATTGTCCCATCATCACCACTCGTGCATGCAATAAATTAATTTTTCGCGCAATTAACGTACCATTGCAATTGCAACTGCATACCGTCGGGTGATTAATTACAATTAGTGCATGATGTCAGCGCGCAATTGGATGGTGTGAAACTAAAGCAATCGATTGTGGCTTTTTGCGCAGTGCCACAACGTATGGATAGATCCTTTATAGAGTATAGAAAATTACAATGAAAAAGGTAAGGTTGTGGAAGGAGCTCCCGATATTTCGGCGCAGTTACATGCACCATGTTCAAGTTATGGTTTTTAATTAGCGTCAATGCCTGAATGGGTGTTATCAAATCAAATCAAATCATTTATTTGCTAGAATACATTACAATAAAGAGGTCTTAAAATTATTTTTGGTGTCATAGTATTCAGTCTGCAAGCAGACGTGCAAATATTCTTAAACTAAATAAATTATACATTTTAAGAGGTATTATTATATTAAATTAGGTATATTATTATATAAAATTAGGTATTATTATTATTAAATTATATTACATTAAAAAAATCGACAAATTCCTTAATACTATAAAAACAATGCTTAAGTAGCCACTCCGATAACGATTTTTTAAATTTGAAACCGTCCAATAATTTTATTTCATTTGGTAGTTTATTATAAATGTATATGGACATATTATATACATTTTTTTCGTACAAGTTTTTTCTGACAGGAGGTTGATACAATAGGTTAGTGAACTTGGCTCTTTTCTGGCGGGTAATAACTTGACTTCTTTTTTGGAAATATACTGGGTGTTCTTTGGTAAAAATACAAATGTCCCTAATATACATACATGGCAAAGGAAGTATGTTGCATGTTTTTATTGTTCCCCAATGGTTACAATCTAGGTGTGTTCAAATTACGAGTGAATCGGTTTCGTCTTCTTTTCAAATAAATAAATCTGCTTCTTTCTTTCACCTACGCTGATAGGTTACTTCCTCAGCGTACCATCTTTACTTCTTCTGATGTTGTCCGACCAGTGGTCTGTGGGGTAGTCGCGTTCCGTTCCGGCCACCATTCTATGACTGCTTTATTCCACCGTCCGTCTTCCCTTCTGACAAAGTACCTATCTCGCCCTTTCACGTATGTCTCATCACACGT
Source organism: Agriopis leucophaearia (assembly GCA_949125355.1). Classification (NCBI taxonomy): domain Eukaryota; kingdom Metazoa; phylum Arthropoda; class Insecta; order Lepidoptera; family Geometridae; genus Agriopis; species Agriopis leucophaearia. The sequence goes on along the minus strand of OX421284.1, from coordinate 8,740,445 downwards.
TCAACCATGTCTTAGACCTTAGTTCGTCATCGAATTTCGACGTTTGCTATGCGATTAAAGATGTTTGAAATACTGTCAAAAAGTGCAAGCAGTAATACCTTGGTTCTATAAATACAGGGAAAATTGTTACCCGAAAGAAGGCGCGAATGTGCAGCCTTGTTCTCCGAATTACAATCTGGGTATCGTCAAATCGCGAGTGAATTGGTTTTTCTAGGCAAGCGTGCTCTATCGTAGACCGCTTCATCGCAGCAGGATAGCGTTCAAACGCAAGCCTACTGTCGAATAAAAAAACATTTAAAGGTTTCGTGACTAGTGTTTTATTCGTAATACACAGCAATCAGTATTATTGTGGCTAGCTAAGAAGGGTCTAAAAATACAATGATTTAACTCATAACACCTCGCGGGCGAACTTAGGGTTGAGCTTTGCCTATTTAAATGGTTTTATAAGTCGGCAAGAAATATTGGGAGTAATATCTGACCTATTATAACCCCTCGGATTTACCTGAAATTTTCCCATTTTCACCGCGTTATCAGTTTCCACACTCGAGCACGTCGACGCATACTTATTTTTACTCATCAACACTCGAAAATACATATGTTTAGGATAATAATACAATTGGTTTGGAACTAAATTTTTCAAAATGCGAACTTTTTGTTTGCGATTCATGTCCGAATAAAGAGTCGGTTATTCAAAAATTCTATGATTTAGCTCCCAATATAAAATCATTAGACAGGTGTTCTCTCCGACTCTTGGGTTCGCCGATATTAGATGAGTCTTTTTCACCTTTTGTTGAAGAAAAAATTCAAAATTTTATGAGTGCTTCCGACAGGTTACTCAAAATAAACGCCCATATGGCGTTTACAATTATCAGATACTGTTTGTTTGTTCCTAAATTTATGTACGCTTTACGATGTAGTCCACTGTGGAAACACGGTGAGCTCCTTTCGAGCTTAGACAATGTCGTAAAGGAAACTCTAATATCGGTTTTGAATGTTGATTTGAATGACAGGACATGGTCACAAGCCTCACTATCGATAAGGTTAGGAGGCTTAGGGATCCGCCAAATTTCAAGTGTTGCATTACCGGCGTTCTTGTCCTCATTTCATAGTACTCATAATTTAATAGAAAAAATCCTTGCACCCTCTTTAGGCCCTTCCGATGTAGTTGTTTCTCATTCGAAAGAGGCAATGAATGCTTGGAGGCTGGCGTGTCCAAATACCGATTTTCCCAGGAAGTTGTCTTCCCAGAGTCTGTGGGATCGGCCGATCTGCGAACTAGCACGGAAATCGCTCTTAGATACGTGTTCTAGTATTGCAGATCGTGCTCGTATTCTTGCAGTCTCTGTTTGGGAATCGGGACTTTGGTTGCAAGCCATGCCCTCTTTTAATACCGGTAGCATTTTAGACCCAACCGCATTTCGTCTAGCTGTCAGCTTACGCTTGGGTGCAAGGTGCTGTGAGGCTCACCGCTGTCAGTGTGGTACTGCAGTTGACCAGCTCGGTCACCATGGTCTCTCTTGCTCGAGAAGCGCTGGTCGTATTGGCCGACACGCCAGCCTGAACGTCATCATACGCAGGGCTTTTTCCACCGCCAATGTCGCAGCTGTGCTCGAACCGAGCGGTCTTGCGCGTGACGATGGAAGGAGGCCTGATGGTATGACACTTGTTCCCTGGAAGTTGGGGCGGCCCCTTGTATGGGACGCGACTTGTGTCGATACTTTGGCACCGTCACATCTTCCTGAGACACAGGGTAGGGCTGGTGCAGCTGCCAATTAGGCAGAGCAGCACAAGCGGCGCAAATATGCTAACCTCGGCAGTGGTTACATATTTGAGGCGTTTGGTGTCGAGACATTGGGCCCTTGGGGACCGGGAGCTCACCTCATTTTCAAAAATCTTTCAGAGCGTCTGATTAACGCGACGCGTGACCAAAATGCTGGCGTGTATCTGGCTCAACGTATAAGCATTGCCATTCAACGTGGTAATGCCGCCAGCATGCTGGGTACGCTGCCAACTGATAGTGGGTTTGAGCATTTGGATTGTCTTTAGATCTTCAACGGTCTATGGACAGTCTAACTGTTTATTTAGTGTTAGTTTTAGCTAGTATTTTGTTTATTTAATAAAGGCACTTGCCATTAAAAAGAAAAATAGTTTAATAATACAATTAGATTGATAATATTCATTTAATGTTATCAAACATTTAGGACAAACATTTGTGTGATGAACATTTGTGTTTGTTCTATGTCTGGGTGTTAATATCTATTTAAGTATGTATTTAAAATATATATGTATGTATATCAGTCTCTGGCTGCCATATTACAAGCTTTGCTTAGTTTGGGGTCAGATGACCATGTGTGCAATAATGTCCCAGATATTTATTTATTTATTGCAATGTAAACACACGCGGTAAAATCCATTACCTAACCTCTCAAATTTTTGACAAAAAAAGTAACGAAATCTGGATTTTCGGCGTTCTGAATCTATTAAAAAGAAATCTATAGAAAAATCAATTTCTGTAATTGAAATTTATTGAAAATAACAGCTTCAAATTTTGGAAAAACTCAACATATCAACTTAGTAACTTCAATGTATCAATTCAGTTTTTCTTAAAACTCTTGGACTCTTGGAAACTCTACTCTTTAAGAGTAGATTTCGTTAAAGTATTGACCTAAAATAAACATTTTTATTATTATGATTAATTTAATTTATATTCGTCGTGACAATAACAGCTTTATTTTTTCACTTTATGCCCGAAAATCCAGATACATTGAAATTGAAAGTTTGTATTCAGTAAGTAATTAATACCTACGGCTCTTAAAAGTGTTTAATTTCATACTGAAAATAATTGCTGAAATGATCATAACTTAACGATATTCTGTTTTCAAGGTGTGTTCCTAATTGTGCGTAACTTCACCTCGGCAGCCCTAACCAACATTGTTGATCAATCGTTTAAATCAACAAATTGGCAGTTAAACAGCGCTTATTTGTCGTTTTGCAGTTCCAGCTAGAGGCCAATTTATTAACAGTCTGTTTAGGAACAGTGGCGTTGTTGTGAAAACATTACAGTTTTTAGAGCGATTGTTTAGGTTGAGTTCTAACTTAATCAATTGTTAATTATAGGAGGTATTTACTGGTTAAATTCTTAAGCGGTGAGCGACGCATAGGTATCCCTAATTGCCTAGCATATGCGTACTAGTTACTACACTCTTGCTTGTAGTAATCTACACGATCATTTTATGGTTCTATACCCAAAGGGTACAAACGGGACCCTATTACTAAGGCTACCTGCATGTCTGTCTGTCTGTCTATTCAATTAAATTTAGAGCAGTTACATTAAAATAATAGTAATGTTATAATATAATAGTACATGCCGACCAATACAATAATATATCTAAATGTCATTACAAAAGCTAAAAGTAAATTGAAATACATTAAATTCTTTATAATACGTTATAGATAGTCAGTTACAACTTTCACGCAGAAAATTTAATGATAGTAGAATTAATAATAAATTCAAAAACATTAAATTAAATGTTTCCCGTTTTTAAACGTATTTTTGGAATTGCTCTAGCGTAAAAACGGTAAAACGTACAAGTGTCAACTTGGCATGATTATAGTGCACACTCTAAAGTAAAACAAAAAATAGGTACTGGCCAAGTGCGAGTCAGTGACAAATTTCAGGGCACACTGCTAAGTGCGAACTGGTAGTGGGCTTGAGCAAATGGATCGTCTCTGGATCGCCAATGGTCTATGGACAGTTCTACTGTTTCTATCCCCCATACCAAACAGTAGTCCTAGCACAGGCCGTGGACAGATTGTTTTTCCACCATTTTTATCCCACTAGAAAGAGACAAACGTATCCATATTTTAGCGTTGCGTCTACGCGCGGATAAAAACGGTGGAAAGACAATTTTTCCACGGCCCGTGCTATTAGGCCTGCTGGGTGTAAAAAGTTTAACGAGTCGTGAATTAATCAGTTTCTTCGAGGCCAGCGTATTTCGTAGACCGCATCATTGGTTAACATCAGGTGAATTAGCGGTCAAACGCAAGCCCATCACTCAATAAATACAAAATAAATATATAACTTGCAAGGAGGACTTTGTTTGCACCTTTCACCAAAAGATTTAGTTGTACTGCAAATATGACGCATCCTATTCGCTATTTTAGTGATCGGAAATGATATTATAATAGTCATTTTGCGTTTCACGGTGAGCCCGCAAGAGCGACGGTAACCGGACGCCATCTTGCGACGCCATGACACCGCTTTGACAGCTGTCATTTCGAACGGACATTCGAATTTAGAATGTTTGAATCGTTCGTAGAAGTGCGAATTGGATTGCTTTGTTTTTTGTGACAGTTTAAATAATAGCAATATCGCGTTGCATCTGTCAAATCAATACCTAGACTAAAATTAAAATAGGACTAATTAACTTTCATTTTATTATCAAGAAAGAGGCGGGTAGGGTATATGTGTATATAATATGTTATCAAATACAGCTTAAACGCAACTTAACCGATTTTGATTAATAAGGTGTTGATAGATAGAAGTAAAAGCAAGGTTTGATTCATAAAACTGATAACTTATAAAATTATAATAATAAAAACTTGAGACAGTGATAAGTACACAAAGATTTAGTAATTATTAAGGTAGGTATATAAGAATTTGAGGTTTAAAAATATCCCTCTAATATTATAAATGTGAAAGTTTGGACGGATAGATGGATGGATGGATGAATGGTCAATGGATGGATGAATGCAGTGCCGTAACTAGCCTTTTATGCGCCCGGTGCGAGCTTCTATAACTGCTCCCTTGAAAATAAAAAATTTAGTCCTGGTGTGGTCATTTCTGCACCCCTCTAGAGTCTGCGCCCTGTGCCTGGGCACCGCTGGTACAGCCCTATTTAGGGCACTGGATGGATGAATGGATGGATGTTTGTTACTCAATCACGCCAGAACGGCTGTCCGTTCAGCCTGGATGAAATTAGGCACAGAGATAGATTACAGTCTGGAATAGCACATAGGCTACTTTAAAAACGGCTGAACCGATTTGGATGAAATTTTGTGCTCCTGAAGCGGGTCATAGTAGCGAGGCCGAAGGCCGAGCTAACACCCGTGCGAAGCCGGGGCGCGTCGCTAGTATAATTATAATATTGGATGATTTTGACACAGACGAAGGAACTTCATCATCGTTTAAAGGTTCATCATCATCAGCCAGAAGACGTCCACTGCTGAACATAGGCCTCCCTCTTCAACCTCCACACTGAACGACGCATCCACTGGATGCCCGCGACTCTTACAATGTCGTCGGTCCATCTAGCGGAAGGCCTCGTCTTCCGGTTCGTGGTTTCCACTCAAAAACCTTTCTTCCCCATCGGTTATCAGTTCTTCGAGCAATGTGGCCTGCCCATTGCCACTTCAACTTGCAGAAAGGTTAAGAAGTATAAAACGGCTTTACTTTTAACTTTTTAGTTCTTTATTACTAAAAACTAATAAAAACTAGTATTTAAAATCCGTTTTTTAATTATATTTTGTTCAGGCGTTGTACCTTTTGTGAAAATATCAAATACTACAATTCTAATAGAAGCTGTCTCACTCCTATAGTATAATTTCCCCACCATAGACAATCCCGGCTTGTTAACTGAAACCTACTCGAGTTAGGAATAATGGAATAAACAAACAACCCCTGCCACACCCTGCAACCCCTAACTGCCTCCCCGGGGGTAGTTCGTTATAATCCGCTATTATTTTAATTTGAACGCGCCGGGGAAAATATACTTGGGTAAGTTTGTTATTTCATGGGAGAAATATGCTGTATAAAAGGGAAAATAAGTTGAAAGTAATTTTCGTATTGTTCTGTTGTTCTGCAATTTTGGATTTAGGTACGTATAATTAATATTTGTTTATAAGTTAAACAAAAAAAAATATAAACACTGTTTTAAACTATCACGGTTGTTCACTAAAGTTATATGATTGTTTACGGGATATTTACCGTGGTAAGGTTATATGACGGACCAATTTTATCAGCTAATTAATTAATTAATGATACTTTAAAAATAATTACAATACTTATGTTATTGTTATAGCTATGTTTAAATATTTCCATGTTACAAGTAGAATTTATAAATTTAATGCACTAACAATTCATTTATAATTTTTCTATTAAGTAATTATTTAATTTTATCTTGTTTATTTTTACTTTCAAAATTCTAATCATAAAAATTCTTTATTTTAGGCATACCTAGCATTTAATACATAAACATTGGGAGAAGCCACTGGCTTTCGAAACACAGTTTTTTACTAGTTCGGAGCCAGTGGATTCAATTATTTGTTTGTATTTTTTCCTTGTGCCAAATAAAATAAAGATTATTATAATATCAGGCAGAGTGCCCAAAACGCTGGCCGCGTTGCCTCGCTGGATGGCGAGGCTAACTTTCTGACTCAAATATAAGCCAGCATTTTGGTCATGCAAAGAAACTTTCAGTCTCCCCGACGAAATTAAAATGTAAATTTGTATAAATATATAGGAATATTTAGCATTTTAATGTCTTGTTAGAGAGAGAGAGCGTTCCTTCCTCACAAATGAAATGATACATAATAATTATCAATTTAAAAAACCGACTTCAAAATTAGTAAATCGTTTACTTGGATGACATATTTTTTTCAGTAATTTTGATTTAAAATCAAACTAATAAACTGATTTTGAATTTTTATGGGACCACCTCTGAAGTATGACCTACGAAACAAAAAAGGAATCATCAAAATCAATTCATAATTGGAGAAATCGGTGAACATAAATACAATGAAATATAAAACCTCCGCCTTTTTTAACGTCGGTTAAAAAGAGTTGTACAGTATTCTGCATTCCTCCGATAAGGGATCGGCCAGCGTGTGCTGGCACCACCCAGTCACAAGAGTTATCATCGCTTCAAATGTTGCTCATTCCCTCGGGAAAACTTCGACCTCATTAAATTCAATGATTTTTCGACACGGAGCGGGTGGAATTATTATTTTATTTTATTTGGAAAACATACAGTGATAAATAACTAGATTACTTATACATTAAATAATTAAGCCCCATTTAGCAGTTTCCGCATATTGAAAACGGAATGAGATAAACATATAGAAGCAAAATGTTACAGTGTCATGTTTTTCATATGATTTTTTTATAAAGGGGTTTTTCACACTACCTGCTCAACAAAGTCCAATTACATATCATGCAACCTCAACGTAAAGTAAAGCATTATCTCTTAAGGGATATAAAGTTGTATGAAACTCCCTAGGGAATAATGTGATTTGATTTTGGAACGTCAATTTCGTGAGGAAACTCGTGGAAAACTATGAGTAAAAAATGCCCATATGGCATTGTAAAGAGGTTTGTTAGAAAATAGAACTGCCCACCATATATAAGCAGAACTATTAGTAGAGGGAAAGGTCCCTAGAATGCTGGTGGCATTGCCACGTTGAATGGCAATGCTCAATTTCAATGCGAAATAAAAGCCAGCATTCTGGACACGCGACGCTTCCACCAATCGCCTGGCCAAGTTACGATAAAGCCCCAGTTAAGTATAAAGTGTACAATTAATTAAAATGTAGTTATAAAATTTAGTGTTTGCTTGTATTTTGTTTAGATAATAAAGCCATTTAGATATTAAAGCCGAAAAAACATAATTAATTATCCACCCCCTCATTACCCGACAAGTCGTTAATGCCATTATCAGCTGTTATAAAATGCACACCATTAGCCAATTAGGAGCGCTCCACACTTGACGCGTCGCGATGTTATCGCATTAACCATAATATTATCTTGTTAGTCACGCTATGAGCTGGAGAGATAGGATCGAGCGCATGTTGAATAGAACTTAGTATCAATCTGTCGATATGTTTGTTGAGTTATATAAGTTTTTGATTTACCTAATAATAGTAATTTTCTTTATTATTATCTGCAAGTTGAAGTGGCAATGGGCAGGCCACATCACTCGAAGAACTGATAACCGATGGGGAAGAAATGTTGTTGAGTGGAGACCACGAACCGGAAGACGCAGCGTAGGTAGACAACCCACTAGGTGGACCGACGACATTGTGAGAGTCGCGGGCATCCAGTGGATGCAGATGGCAGGCTGTCATTCAGTGTGGACTTATTTCATGGGAGGCCTATGTTCAGCAGTGGACATCTTCTGGCTGATGATGATGGAATGATCCTGAACAATTCCCGGAGAAGACGCAGCGGGGCGCAGCTTGAACTAGATAAGCACTCAACATGGAGATAAGAGAGAGCTGGTTTATACCGGAGGGGGGCTTCCCCCTTAGAACTCTACACTGAACGATAGCTTGCCATCTGCATCAACTGGGTGCTTGATCGACAACTCTCACGAACGACGACTCTCATGATTGAAAGACTAGGCTTAAATCTCAGAAATGAAACCAGGATTATTAAGATATTTGAGGATTTATTATAATATCACAATAATGTCCTATTTGCTTTACAGCTCGATATCAAGTGCCAGTCTTAAATTCAACTGACAATTATCTATTGGTGACGAGTATCTGTCAAAGTCAATGTTACCGTTTGAAACGTCATTACTATTGTATCTGTCAACAGTCAACAGATGCTCGTCACCACAGAGCATAAATACTTTTACATTATGGTTCATAATAATATTAGATAACAAATGATTATATACTCGTAAATAAAGTAATAGTCTTACAGCTCGGCCATCCTCAAAAAAAGTGAGTCCTCGCACTTTCAGACGTTATTAGGAGCCAACATAGATATATGAAAGTTAGAACAAAACAATAGTAATTATCAGAATAATAAGATACCTAATTCGTACTTATGACATAATTAACATAATCTAGTAATAGTATAATCGGTAATAACTAAACATTTATTTTCCACAGTCTGTTACGATCGGCAATCATCTGTGCGATACCAATAATTGATACCATTCACATTCTGCACTGATTGCTCGTAACCCGCGGTCCTGTTATCCCCACCATATTTTCTTGCACAGTCTGCCACGATCTGCAATCATCTGTGCGATACCAATCATTGATACCATTCACATTCTGCACTGATTGCTCGTAACCCGCGCTCCTGATATCCCCACCATATTTTCTTGCACAGTCTGCCACGATCTGCAATCATCTGTGCGATACCAATCATTGATACCATTCACATTCTGCACTGATTGCTCGTAACCCGCGCTCCTGATATCCCCACCATATTTTCTTGCACAGTCTGCCACGATCTGCAATCATCGGTGCGATACCAATCATTGATACCATTCACATTCTGCACTGATTGCTCGTAACCCGCGCTCCTAATATCCCCACCATATTTTCTTGCACAGTCTGCCAAGATCTGCCAAGATCTGCAATCATCTGTGTGATACCAATCATTGATACCATTCTCATTCTGCACTGATTGCTCGTAACCCGCGCTCCTGACATCCTTACAATATTTTCTTGCACAGTCTGTCACAATCTGCAATCATCTGTGCGGTCGGCACGCTGGCCATGTCACTCGCTGTCGGCACGCTGGCCACATCGCTCGCTGTCGACATGCTGACTACGTCGCCTGCTGTCACCACTTAGGTGACGCATCTGGCGGAGTGCTGGCATCTTCGCCAAACTCCACTGTCGTATGACAGTGGAGTATGTCGTATGCATACATTGTCTCCGGCAGATTACATTCAAAATTAAACAATCAAACAACTACTCCGTAATTAACTGATAACTTTCATAAAATCCAATGCAATATTTGAGCTTACTCAATTGGGAAAATATAATAAATTTTATCATTAATTCGACGACTAATCGTCAAAACACGTCAAACATAATTCAGTAGTAGCACAGTCAGTCAAAGTAGGGAGTAAAAACTGTTCTTCTGATGAATTCCTAGTGTAATTTCGCTTCTACTATTCAATCAACTACTACTACTATTTTTATTTCAATCAACTAACTAAAGTAGATACTCATAGAATAGAATGTACATATTCGAATCTTGGCACACATAGCCAGTCTTCATTCAGTATGCCTAATCGTACACACAGTCATGGCCAAATTCATTATTGATCAAACATAATCCAATCGTGGAACACATGGCTAAATTCATCATAATATAACATACATTATAGGCATGATGACTAATAATGTTTTATTACCTCATAAAACAAAATCTGATTATCAATAGAGCCTATCAACGAAAACAAAATTTAAATTAGTTCAAAAATAAATAAGTTATAAGTATTTTAATTTCATGCCAACTAGCGAGCGCACTATAGCGAGCTACGACGTCAAGCCTCAGGCTCGGCATACAAATCGGCATCCCCTCTCTATCCCCACCTTAAACTTTAAACGCTCATATCTCAGAGATTTATCAGCCAATCATATTTTTTTTTTTCAGTATGTTTAATGTATTTAGTCATATTCATCACTAAGCCTGTTATATGTAATAAATTAAACATTAGGACACATGCCTATTCAATCTTGGCACACATGGCCAATTCCATAATAGAACCTACATAGTCCAATCATGGCAACATGGCCACTCAGTAACATTTATGCACTTAGCCTCGAAGACCTCAAAGTCACATAAAAATCATTGTTAAAATACCCGCAGAAACGTAGATATGAACTTTAAACAATCGTCTTGATATCGTTCTATCGTTAGGAAACTATATTTTGGAAACTATTAGAAACTCGATTTTATTGTCATACTCTTCTTTGCAAGGTATCGTTAAATATACGTCTTTAAAAATGAAGGTATGGTTTCATAGATCACTTTCTTATCAAGTGTATCTTTTGCGAAATATGGCCCGCCAAGTGGCATAAAGATAGTCTCCTGCCTCTCTTTTGCATTTCTAAACTTTTATACATAGAAACTTAATTTACAACTAGCCATACTGATAGATCATATTAATACGGAACCCTAAAAACGATCATTCAATATTTTTTTTTTTTTTTCACTAAACCATACAAAGTACATGTAATGTCGGGATGATAATAATTATATGAAACACTCGTATATTATCATCCGTTATCATCGCCACACAGTGGCGAATACTTCATTTATTCATCAATCGAAATGAACTGGCTGGAATCCTACCACATGCATGTCTTGACACGCTCTTGGCCAGTTATTGTTTGATGTTGTAATGAACTACTCAACAAACTTGTTCATAGAACAAACATAAATTTGAATACTATTTATGCCATGTGTATCACTGCTTATAATAAACAACCGACATCCCTAATAGAGCTTTCATACGGAATATGCTGGAAAAATTTAAGACCTTGTTAATCTAAAAACGCTTTTATTGTTTAAAAGACTTTTTATGTTACCCTAAAATGCAAATTTAATTATTATTCAAATTCTATTTTTACTGACATCTCATATCATATCGTATCCTATCGTATACTATCGTATACTATCGTATCCTTTCGTATCGTATCGTTTCGTAACGTATCGTATCGTATCTTATCATGTCGTATCGTATCTTATCATATCTTATCATGTCGTATCGTATCGTATCTTATCGTGTCGTATCGTATCGTATCATACCATATCATATTGTATCATATCCTATCGTATATTATCATATCGTATCGTATCCTATCGTATCGTATCATATTGTATCCTATCGTATCGTATCGTATCGTATCATATCGTATCGTATAGTATCGTACCATACCATACCATATCATATTGTATCATATCCTATCGTATCGTATCCTATCGTATATTATCATATCATATCGTATACTATCGTATCCTTTCGTATCGTATCGTTTCGTAACGTATCGTATCTTATCATGTCGTATCGTATCTTATCATATCTTATCATGTCGTATCGTATCGTACATTATCGTGTCGTATCGTATCATACCATACCATATCATATTGTCTCATCTCATGTCATTGCATTTAGATAAAATAATGTTCATAAAAATATTATAATACCTATAGTATTTGGCTGGTAATCTTCATACATACCTACATAGCGCTAATCATTTTATTGTTTCGTTTAAGACGGTGTTTCGTAAATAATTTATTTGATATAAAATTATTATTTTTTTCACTTGCCACCTCAATGGCACTCTCCATGGCCTAATACTTTTAAGCACACTTGGCCTAGTACAGCGTACATAGCACAATGGATCGGTTTCTACATGTATCATACATAAATTTTGTTTCTTTCAAAAATTAAACGTATAGCCGAATATTAAATATATTTAATTTCTCAAAGTAAAAATAGCCCAAAGTGGCGATTACTTCATTTATCTAGCAATCGATGTAAACAGAGATAATAATATGATTTGCTGGCTGGCGATTTATTACTTCCAATAAATCAAAATATTTTTTATTCAGTCCGAAACCGAATGAACTACCGGCCACTGTCAAAAATGAATGCTATTGATGATATTGTATACATAACTATCGGTGTTATCAGATTAATTGAAACTACCGGTTCCAGAAAGACTATTGGTTTCATAAAAATATCGGTTCCATAAAAACTTTTGGTGCTAACAAACCGTTGGCGCTACCAACTATTTAAGCTATAAAATTATTGGTGCTATCAAAACTATTATTATTATTACATTACTCAAAATGTTACAACTTCTGGTGTCGCTCATAGCAAAGTCAGGGTTATAGAAAATGTCAGAACTACTGGTAATCACCTTATAATTATGTGGCGCACACGCTTTGTGATCTGTTCCTAAGACACCACCTTCAAACTAGTATGTTTGTACCTACTTTACCCGAAAACTACTTAAAGATGAATGGTCATGATTCATACTACTGACAGGTAACTCAACTATAATACCGAATAGGCAACTAATAATATGAAGTTTGTTTTTGTAGAGGTTTGACAGCTATAACTATAGTATCTTACAATATCATTATAAGCACTTTAGATAAACTAACTGTGCCTATGCAATTTATGCAATACTGCAAGTGTGATAGAACACACAAGAGTTTACTAAATCCTCATCTACCTGAGCGACTTCTTTTAGTAATTTAATTTTGTATATTCATGATTATTTTGGAGAATCTACACATTGTGAGCACTAACTTAAGATTCTGTTTCAAATGAAGAGATAATATTTCAAAATAGATTTTTGCACATTTACTTTCGGCTCATTTATTATTTTCCAATATACCTACATATTTGACCTTTTTTTAAACACGTATGAAATCATAAAGTTTTTTCGTTTACATTTTTGAACGACGTATAATGCCATCTATTAACGTTCGACATGACTATGTACCTCTTTTTTTAATAGCACGCGACGCGTGATCTTTACCAAGATTATGAGATGAGTTTTCACTTCTACATTTTCTAATCCAATCTTGAATTAGTGGCAATAATGTCAGTGATAAATATATCACGTCTAGCATAATGAAAAACAGAAACAAACACACTTGGCTATTAGGCTGTGAGTCTTCTTACTCACATCCGCGGCTGGCTCACGACAAGATCTCGCGCAGCTGCTACTCCGCTCACGGTTGGAACTCTCCATGAAGCTGCAACTCCGCTTACGGCGGCCAATTCTGTTGTGGCTGGCTACGGCTGGTCGATTCTCGTGCATGCGTCTGCGACTCAATCTTCTACTGCGATGACGAGAAAGTACACACCGCTCTCGCGAACGACTCGTCCTGCCGCTTGGCCTCGAAGTTTTCGGCGAAGTGACCATGGGTGATCAATTCCTTTTCTCTCGTTTGATGTGCTCTTCGTCTGCTTTCTACTCTCGCGATACACGCGATCTTGATTGTGAGGTGACATCAAGGGTTCTACAACTGAGTGACTGCGGCCGAGGTGGCATCATGCAGCTTGAAGTTATACTTCTGTAGCGTGTACAATATTAATTCTCCATAACAAAGTCGGTGCACAAGAATATGCACAAAATTAATATTCGTAGAAATTTCGTAAATTGTGGGCTTGCGTGTTCAATCCCACTTCTGAGATGAATGACTAGGCTTAAATCTCAGAAATGAAACCAGGATTATTAAGATATTTGAGGATTTATTATAATATCACAATAATGTCCTATTTGCTTTACAGCTCGATATCAAGTGCCAGTCTTAAATTCAACTGACAATTATCTATTGGTGACGAGTATCTGTCAAAGTCAATGTTACCGTTTGAAACGTCATTACTATTGTATCTGTCAACAGTCAACAGATGCTCGTCACCACAGAGCATAAATACTTTTACATTATGGTTCATAATAATATTAGATAACAAATGATTATATACTCGTAAATAAAGTAATAGTCTTACATGATGTCGTTGGATCATCTAGTAGGAGGCCTACCTACGCTGCGTCTTCCGGTTCATGGTCTCCACTCAAGAACTTTTCTTCCCCATCGGTTATCGGTTCTTCGAGCGATGTGGCCTGCCCATTGCACTTCATCTTTGTTTTTAACTGTATATTACTACGGTTAAAAAAATATTCTGTAACTTTCCGGCCCTTCTACTATCTTTATGCAAAAATCACAACGATCATTTACTTACAAATAAACGCACTTCGCAATTATACCTAATTTTAGTATGACAACTCCAGTCATAGAGGCACATAATGAATCTGCTTTGCTGCATCATTCTGTATAGAATTGACACATACATCTCATTAAAACTACCCTCCAAACAACGCCTAATCAAGCATCCCTCGACAGGCAGTCCCACGAGCACCGCCGATTTGTCAGCGGTAATTTCAATTTTACCATTTTATCCGCCGTAACCCCACACCGCGCGATACGACAATAAATTATATCGCGTTGAGTGTTATCGCGACACCATCGCCATGTAGGTGGCGCCTTTATTTTGTATCATTCGACGGTAGTATTTTTAAATGACGTAAGTGACATTCTGTGTACTGACAAAATGTCCTTTAAATAATTTGAAATTTTCATCATTGTAGGAGACCGAAAAGATGCTCCTTACGACGTTTGGAATGTTCACCGTAGATATTGTAAACGATAAACGTTACAAGTGTGTTACGACCCTAATCTTCCGTTGATAAAGTTTAGTTTGGTTTATTTGATATTTCTTGTAGTAACTTGTAGTTAGTAATGTAAGGAATCTCAGGTTCTTTTCTTGGAAAACACGACGTAGGCATTTTAAATGCTCGATGTAAGTTTGAGAATTAAAACTTGAAATAGGTGATTTGATAAGGTATTTTTTATAAATGAATCAACTAAATTTTAAAGGATTTTTACATAAAATCTGAATGGAATATTAATAAATTAACTGTGCTTATGGGCTTAACAGAGCGTATAATTTTCACACAAACGTTGCGCAAGATGTAACTGCTGAGAATTGCATATTTGCGCTGCTTGTGCTGCTCTGCTGAATTGGCAGCTGCACCAGCCCTACTGTGTCTCAGATAGATGTGCCGACGCCATAGTCTCATACAAAGGGCCGTCCCAACTTCCAGAAAACAGATGTCTAACAACGCTATGACCGTGTGTTATGTATCTGAATTTCATAATATGCATAATATGCATTTGTAGTGGTAGGACTCTTTGGCAGGGGTCCCCTGGGGAAGCACCACACCTTTGCCAGTTATTCAACCGACAAACAGTAGTGTGCAAACACTACTGTGTTCCGGATTGAAGGGCAATGTTTCCAGCGAAAGTATAGGGCACACAGAGATTTGACATCTTATATCTCGGGGTGACGAGCGCAGTGCATTGCCATCCAGGGTTTTGAACTGTTGAAGTTCAAAATTCTGAGTGGCGTTGAGCTGTTATGGGCAAGCGTGAAGAGCCATCAGGCGAGCAACTTCGCTCGTCTCGTCACTCAGTATCATAAAAAAAAAGAATCTAAGATTTCCTATCAATGACCATTAAAAACAAAATCGAAGCAGCACAAACGCATTCCCCATTTCAACGTTAATTAAACCAAAAATACTTGTATCCGGAATTATCCGTAACTGGGCCCTGAGGCAGACATTATCGGCTCGGCTCGTGTTTCAAATTGCCGCGTGGTGTGGCGTCGGGTGGCGTCGGGTGGCGCCCTCGCGTCGCGTGGCAACGGCAGGTAACTATCGATCGCTTATCTCTGGGGATTGTTTGAACTTTGGTATTTTGTACGTGTGAATTTCTATTTATCCTACCAATCGTCATCTCATTTTCTTTCTTCCGAACCGTATTTCTATATTTCAATGCTTTCCGTCCAGCCGGTCTATTCTGCAAGCTAAGTGAACGCGCAAGTGAGGTGATAAGCTAAGTGAACGTATTTTTCTTGTCGATTACTATAAAGAAATGTCAAAATGTCGAGTGATCGCCCTTGACTGTAGTCCCTTACCCTTATAATTCGATATTTTGACATTTATCTGCAGAAATAGGCAAGAAAAAGTCACATTCACTTAGCTTATCACTTCACTTGCGCGTTCACTTAGCTTGCAGAATAGACCGGCTGTCCTTCCAAAGGTTGCCCGAAAGAAATCGCTATAAACGATAACTGCTGGATATACAGGGTTCCTCGTAAAGAATTAACCCTGTATATATCCGCAGACTACAAACATTTAAATATATTTCATATCCCTAGTCTACAATCTCTTATCTAATTACTTAGTTATTTTAATAGTGTATTACAACACCCTGAAACTGTGATACTGTTTCTAATCTTATCCATATATGATAACCGAACATTTTTGATGAACCGTCCAAGTGCGAGTCAAGCTCGTGCACTAAGGGTTCCGTACCACCACTAATAATTATCAATTCAATGCAATTTCGATTCCGTGAAAGACATAATAAGGTCGTCCAAGTAACTGAATACGGTACTTAACTTGGTGATGTACAGAAATTGGTCACCGATTCGCACTTGGCCATTATTGATTATTTGTTATACTTTAGAGTGTATACTATAATCATGCCAAGTTTGACGCTTATACGTATTATCGTTTTTACACTAGAGCAAATACAAAAACTGCCCCGGTGGCTCAGTTGGTAGTGAACCTACTTTCTGCGCTTGGGGGCGTGGGTTCGATTCCCACCTACGACAAACATTTGTGTGATAAACATTTGTGTTTGTTCTATGTCTGGGTGTTAATATCTATTTAAGTATGTATTTAAAAATATATATGTACGTATATCAGTCTCTGGCAGCCATATTACAAGCTTTGCTTAGTTTGGGGTCAGATGACCATGTGTGCAATAATGTCCCAGATATTTATTATTATTTTATTTTATTATTATTATTACGTAAAAAAACGTATGTGCCACGTTTAGTTTTTACTTTATTATTATTTCTTAGTTCAGTGAAATCGTATCTTGCAGCACTTGCGAAAAAGTTATCGTTACGTAAACGATAGCAAAATGTATGAAAAATTGAACAGCGCCTCTATCGGACGTGAAAGGAAACTGAATTTTTCATACATAAGTTATCGTTTACGTAACGATAACTTTTTCGCAAGGTCTCGTACTAACCCCGATGATATATTTATCGCGTTTTCAAAATTGTAGTAAAAGTCGTTCATAATGATGAGTACAAACCTCTTACGGCTTAGTTACACCCTTTCTGTCTAACCTAGCATAGCAACTACTTACCATTAGACTTGTTGCATTATTTATTCCGTGGTAAGTAATTACTTATTATTCGATTACACCAAAGTTAGACTTGTTGCATTATTTATTCCGTGGTAATTACTTATTATTCGATTACACCAAAATTATCATAGATATATAAAGAATAGATTTAGGGCTAGAATGAGGCTTTCTTCTTGATCGCCATGCTCTATCCTCGGCTATACAGGCGAGTTGAAAGCCAAATGTAGCTATATTTTTTTAGGATTATTGTGTAAGGACTTAGACTTACTAAATTTACCTGCTAAAATTAACAGCTTGCAACAATAGCTCATTACTCTAACCATCAATTTTTGAACTGACTACAATTAATAAAAATAATAATGTCCGGGCTAGACCCGAGAATTTTACGAAATAAATAATAATAAATAAATACGTGAATAATAATAATAATTTTATGAAAGCAATTTGATGAGCTTTGGCCCGATATCCATAATTTTCAATATCTGTGTCTAGATTTACATACGCTGACTTTGATATTTAGGTAATTTTTTTTTCATTTATTTCTCATTTAATAAGAACATTATACAGTAAAGGATATAATGGCATTTTAAAACCACTAAGGTTAAATAGTAATGCCATATGGAGTTTAATTCTACGTCTACTATAAAAATAATATTAATATCTAAGGACACAACTGGCAGCGAGCGAGGCAATTACATCAGGTTGTCAAGAAAGTAAGATTTTAATTTAGTTTTAATATTATATGGAGTAATGTTTTTACATAAATCTGAGGGTAGGTTATTAATTAAACGAGGAACTAAATACAACGCGGTCCGTTCGCCGTAGATATTATTTGTACGACGAGTCGTGCAATACGCGAGTATACTTATTTACATAATGAAGTGTCTAATTATTATTCTACATAATTAAATATACAATCCCACTGTTTCTGACATAACTATTTGTTTTCCGTGCAATGTGTACAAGTGTTTACCTAACATTAATTATATGACTACATTTAAAAATACAAAGTTTTAATAAATACCGACGAAAAAAGAAGATCTCGCATGTAAACGCGTATATACATGATCACAAGAAAAGGGAGTGCTAAGCCAAAAAGGTTCGTTATACCATAGACGATTTTTTTGTCTATGGTTTTATACCCATCATTATGGATAACTTTTATTATGGGACCAACACTGATGGAGAAAAAAAAATTGCTGGTCCAAAAATTATCATCTCATTTATTGCCGATTGCCCCGGTGGCTCAGTTGGTAGTGAACCTACCTTCTGCGCTTGAGGACGTGGGTTTGATTCCCACCTAGGGCAAACAGTCATGTGATGAACATTTGTGTTTGTTCTACTTCCGAGTGTTAATATGTATTTAAAAATATATATGTACATACGTATATCAGTCTGTGACAGCTATATTACAAGCTTTGCTTAGTTTGGGGTCAGATGACCATGTGTGCAAAAATGTCCCAGATATTTATTGCTGATCATTTTCTCGAGCATGGTTTTTCTATGGTACCTAAGTACCTACGTACAGCTGATATTTTTTCGCAATTTCAGGGGCCTTACGGCTACAAGTTTTAGTATGGGACTAACCCTGAAAAGCTAAAAAAAATCTGTTGTTATTTTGTCAAGTGTGTATAATCGTTTTCTATGGAACAGATATTTTTTCGCGATTTCGGGGTTGCTACCTACCAACTTCTGTTTCAATAGGTAGGTACGCTTGTATTAGTCAAAAGTCAAATCATTTAAAATTTTTTTTAAGTAGTTAATAGGCTTGATATTACCGTTTTTACGTATATTAAAAAAGAACTAAAATAGTGTTGCTCTTGGCCGCCAACTCGCCTGATGTGAAGCGATGATGCGGCCTACGATGGATCACGCTTGCCTAGAACCGATTCGAATTCGAAACCGATTCACTCTCGACTTGAATACATAGATTGTAAATATCAGATCTAGAGCAAATACAAAAAAGTTTTCAAAAAGTTTGTTGTATGGGGTTTTACCGTTACCCCTTTAGTTTTTACTCATTTATTATGACTATTTCATAGTTAATCGCCGTAACATTACATAATCTTTGAAAATTTCAACTAGCATCTATTATGATTCGTAAGATACAACCATTAAAAGGTAAGATAGACAGTCACCGTAGGCTTAGTAATAGAGTCCCGTTTCCACCCTTTAGATACGGAACCCTAAAAAGGGCGTCAAGGTCATCTACTGGGTATGTTCGACTAAAGGCATCCGGCCTTATTTAGGCCAGATGCGTTCGCACCCGGCACATTACCTTACCATATTTCCTATGTTTGTCTTATCTGTTTCGAGTAACGCTTGATATTTCACCTATAAATATAAATTATTGTCGTATACCTACAAAAGTATGCCTACAACGCTATTTATCTCTCGTTATCTCTGGGTTTGTATACTTTATCGATAAATTTATCAGTTTGGGTTAAAACATTGTGAAGTTAACACGTTATGTGCTTAATATTAAAATTAATTTATGTTCCGTGTGGATTGCCTTGAATTTAACAGGTAGGTGCTTTTATTAACGTAGTAGCACTTAAATTAATATCGTAGTCCTTTTTTGGTTGATTATTAAATTTAGTTGTAATAAAGATTACCAGTGAAACTAAACAAAATTGTTTAGAGCAATAGAAATGAATCTTTACCTACAAAGTAGCACTTATACCTATGTTGCCAGGGATACATCATCTCTTTTTGGTACGGAACCTTAAAAACGTGGAAAGAGATTAATCTTGACGACAGTACATTCAGTGAAGTCGACAAGGTTAGGTCAAGGTTCCAAATTGACTATAATAGTGACAGGAACCACAGATTGAGTCATAGTCGGTCGTAAAAATAGAAGAACAATAGCACTGCTGGGTGACGACCAAAGAAAAAAAAAATTTTACTTCTCTTTTCTGTGGTCACAACCCATACCCACCGGCTACGGGTAATTCGCATTTACCGGATTAAAATTGGAAATTAATAACAAAAATATCGTCATACGAGTATATGAAGGTCAAAAATAGGTTTTTACTAAAGTACTAGGAATGCATAGACTATAAAGAGGTTATCCCCTGGTGACCCGTGATCACACTTGAATCTAGAGTGAAATACTTCTTCATAGTTTCTGCTATCCTGGTACCTGGTATCGACAAATTCATTACGAATGCTCATAAAGCAAAAATCAAAAAACATGAACCACAAAAACTTGTTTGTTGACCTTGTGGCGTTATCTAATTTGTGTTTGTACACAAGATATTTGTGGACAGCGAATGACTAATTTAATACTATCTACTAATAATGTCGTTTATAGGTATTAAATGACCACATATTATGCCCTACAGCTAAACAGTAGCTTGTGTTAACCTTAAACACTGTTTTAAACTATCACGGTTGTTCACTAAAGTTATATGTTTATTTCCGGGATATTTACCGTGGTAAGGTTGTGGAAGGAGTGCTCCTTCTACAACCTTACCACGGTAAATATCCCGTAAATAAACATATAACTTTAGTGAACAACCGTGATAGTTTAAAACAGTGTGTTAGTGTGTGAAAACAGTGCAGTGTAAAGGAGCTCGCTCCTTCCACAACCTTACCACGGTAAATATCCCGTAAATAAACATATAACTTTGTGTTACCTTGTCAAAAATAAACGTTAAGTATGATGTTGAAAGCATTCTGCGAGAGATCTCCTTTATCTGCATTTAAAAATAGCAAAACAGGGTTGCACGGAAAGGGTGTTAAACAACTTTTATAATTTGACCAACCCTGAAATTTGGAGAAAAAAACAGCTATTCAAAGATATTTATAACACGTATACCTATGTAACGTATTTGTGATGCCCCTGGTGTTACCGATATCTATAGAGGACGGTGATTGCTTACCATCAGGCGGCTCATTAGCTTGTTTGCTACCTATGACGTAAAAAAACATCTGTTTCATAAATTTCATTTAGTGTATATGTAATTTTTCTTCGGATCAGCTGTTTTTCCGTCATAATAATTCTTAATTTTTCTCATTGTTCCAGAAAATTTAATTAAATAACATGTTCGACTATAAATATTTGAGTAGGCAACATCTCAAGGGCTTCAATAAATATAAGGTAAAGAAAGTTATATTGGAAGGTGATTTAAGAATACATAACATGAGAATTGTATAATGGTGATGTCTTTTCCCTCAGAAAAATAATAATAAACGGAAGCGTTATACCTACCTACAGTTTCCCTTTAGCAATTACACCCGCCGTTGTTGGTTGTCCATTTGATTACATTTTGAGAACATCGTTTTCAGTTGTGTGCTGCTCAATATTGAAGTGTGCGTTTGTGGAACTAGTAACAATATGTCAGTGTGTGCAATACGAGTACGTGTTTACCTCGTCCCCTTCAGCTTCTTGCAGACTTTTTTCGGTACTAGCTTGAGTTTAAGGCAGATACAAACTATATTATCGA
Source organism: Agriopis leucophaearia (assembly GCA_949125355.1). Taxonomy (NCBI): domain Eukaryota; kingdom Metazoa; phylum Arthropoda; class Insecta; order Lepidoptera; family Geometridae; genus Agriopis; species Agriopis leucophaearia. The sequence continues at coordinate 8,718,440 of OX421284.1, read as the reverse complement.
GGCCCTTTCCCTAAGAAAAGTGTCTGGCGTATTTTCCATGCGACCACAGCACACCAGCACTTTTAGCTGCAGCTGTACTATTACTTAGCTCAGTGCGAGCATTTATTTGCTCTGAAAACTGGAATAACATTATAAAAAGCTGTTTTTTTTTAATAGTAGGCAAGTGCCTTTATTAACTTTACAAAATACAAGATAACACTCGCTACAATAATTATCAATATAAAAAACCGACTTCATAAAAATGACAGAACTGGACCAACACAGACTACAAGGGAAGCCCCAGCCTGGGTTCACCCAGTCAACAGTACCTACTGACGTAATAAACATAAAAAAACACAATTTTTGAGCGATGGCGTCGAAACTGCACATAATTTATTGAAATACTAAATAAGTCATTAAATAAATTATTATTATTTATCTTTCAGTACAGTGCCATAGACACTAGTCCACTCAGCAATTATGTGATGCATCCGACATGGAACACTGTAGTAAAGGTAAGAGATGATGATAAGAAGTCGGGTTGTAGGTGTGGGTTCAAAGTCTTGAATAACGACGAAACCATAGTATGGTAATATAAAGGAATCTTAAGTCTGGAACACTGCCGTAAGGTAGCATCTGTTAATTTTTTACGTGTTCATTTCTCAGAGTGTGCTATGCGATGACATCGAAAACTGCACATAATTTATTTAATTACTAAATAAGTCATTTGTGCAGGGCCGAGTATCGAACCGGGTACCGTCAGATTGAAAAGCGCAGATGCTACCGCCCGGCCACCATCACTCTTTCTAATATTCTATCATGGCATACTAATATAAGTTTTTTTTATCTTTTATTCGGTAATAGGCTTGCGTTTGACCGCCAACTTGCCTGATGTTAAGCGCGATGCGGTCTACGATGGAGCACGCTTGCCCAGAAGAAACCGATTCACTCGAGATTTGAAGACACCCAGAATAGTATGTGTTTGTTTCACTTTCACGCAGTAACAGAGCAAAGGATCAACGTGATTTTTTGCATAGATATAGTTGGTAGGCCAGAGATTTACCACTTTCGAAGTAACATCAGGTTTCGTATGAAACGCCTAATAATAACTTAACTTTTTTGCAGTTCATACCGCGCTCCATAGCACCGAACCTGCTGACGTTTCTCGGCTTCCTTTGCATGGTGGTTGTGGTCCTGTTCATGTATGTGTATGACTACCAGTTCTATGCCGTCGGCGGCAGGCCGGGGGAGGGACATACCGGGTACGGGATACCGAACTGGGTGTTCACAACGTGCGGCGTGCTAGTGTTCTTGGCTTATAATCTTGGTTAGTATCGATAACTACCTTACTATTTAAATGTTATAGAGAATGTAATAATTCACTACCTGCATTGCGTAACGCCTCGATTGCTCTAGCGGACTCTAGCCACTAAGCTACGGCTTTTCTGACAGCTCTTGAGCTGTCTTTGTAACCACCTGACAAGAGTACGGACGACGTTTAACTCCTAGATAGTCTGGTATGCTTCGTGCCACCGCGCGCCACCCGCGCCTCAACACTTCATGTGGCCATGTCAGGGTACTCAGGGCTGGTCCATATAGGTAAACTAGGCGATGGCCTTAGGGCACTCGAATTTCAGGGCTGCATGGTAAGCGTACGGGACGGATGTGGACGGACAACACGAGCAAGCGGAGCGACCAGCTTACGCACGATCCTTGTTGCTAACACTTGCTTTGTCTGTGGTCAGTGTTAAATACTTATAGCTCAAGATCTCCACGCTTGCCAATCAGGTTATGCCCACAGAAAAAAAAAAACGTTTAGCTACCTAAATAGGACCCATAGAACTTTACGGCCTTACAGCCTTTTACAGCCGACCCAGTATAAGTATTTCACTTTCTAAACACACAACATCACATTTTTGTATATTTTTCATACTCCAAAATTGCGCATCGTACGTTTGCGTCGATGCCAGACGCAGGACGTACTGAGTTCACTCAAGCTGATTAACTTGTGTTTGTATAGCCACGTAGACCTCGGTAAAACGTATCTACCTCAATTTATTTAAATGTGTATCCTATAGTGTATACCCACTACGTGACAATTTCTGTCACATCATCCAACTCTTGAAGTATCTCTTTGGAAGTATCTCTTTCTTCTCTTTCGCCTAGAACGCAGAGTTTGCTCGGGCCGGCGCACTGGGCCAGCACGATTTTTACAGAATTTTGATTGTGATCGTTACTGCGTGCCTTCCCATTCGCATCTATTTACTAGCACTACACGCGTGAGTGAGACGGCGCGCAATCGCGATCGCAATCCTTATAGTCTTTTCTATATTCTTAGATTCTTAGTCTCCAGCTTATATATCCCCTTCTTGTCAGACGGTATCGATGGCAAGCAAGCTCGCAGGATCGGCGTGTCAGGCCCGCTGGGAGAGCTGTTCGACCACGGCCTTGACTCGTATATCGTATTCCTGATACCCTTCTCCATCATCTCTATATTTGGGAGAGATGTGGAGTACTCCTTGCCTTGTTTTAGGTGAGTAAACCTTTTCAGAGCGATGGTGGCCGAGGCCTTACAATCTGACGGCACCCGCTTCAATCTTTGGTCCTGCACCTAATGACTTATTTAGTATTTAAATTAATTATATGCAGTTTCGATGCCATCGGTCAAAAACGGTGAAGGAAAAAACCGTGAAGAGTCTGGTATGTCCAAGAACCTCAAAAATTCAAAGACATGACATTTACCAAGATGCACTTGGCCAGCTTGGTCAGAATGGTCTCTAAGAGTTTAAGGGTCGGCAACGTATCTGTGATACCGCTGGTGTTGCAGGTATCCATAGGCGACGGTGATCGCTTACCATCAGGCGGCCCGTTTGCTTGTTTGTCACCTATGGCATGAAAAAAAAAGTGAAAGTTTGGATGGATGAATAGATGTTTGTTACTCAATCACGCAGAAACGGCCGAATGGATTTGGATGAAATTTGGAATATACATTGATTATGCTCAAAGTACTAACACATAGGCTACTTTTCATCATCATCACCGATTTTCATCACCACGCGGGTGAAACCTTTTTTTTGACGAGGCAATCTTCGAAAGATACCTAGTTGTGCTGGAGTGCAGCAAGCTATGTGGCTATCCTCCTTAAACAAATTAATCAATCATTAAACTAAAATTTGTCTTTTCAGAGGCTTCCTCATAGTTTTAAGCGTAGTTCTGAATTTCTACGTGAGTCATTTTGAGAAGTATAACACTGGGACTCTCTACTTGCCGTGGGGATACGATCTTAGTATGTGGGTAAGTAGGTACAACAAACAAAATGAAAATAAATATATATATATATATATATATGTACATAAAAATGTTGTTAATGTAACTCTAAGAGAAATAAAAAACTTACTAAAGTAAAAATATTACTACTAGGTACAGAGAAATATTACTTTAAAATGTGCAAACAAAGGCATGGACGATTTTTTTCATGGTGTAAATATATAAAAAATACATATTTTTTTAAACGGCCAAGTGCGAGTCGGACTCGTGCACGACGGGTTCCGCACCAAAAACTAGCAAAAAAATCATGTCTGTTGTATGAGAGCCTCCATCAATTATTTGTTTTATTTTAATTTAATTATTTATTTTTAAAGTGAATATATAACTAAATATTCTGTAAATATTTCAAGCGTCTACTTACCTGTTGCCGTTATCAATATCGAGCAAAAAATCACGTTTGTTGTATGGGAGCCCCATTAAATATTTATTTTATTCTGCGTTTTATTGCGTATTTGTTGTTATGGCGGCAACAAAAATACATCACCTGTGAAAATTTCATCTGTCTAACTATCACGGTTCATGAGATACAGCCTGGTGACAGACGGACAGACAGACAGACGGACGGACAGCGGAATCTTAGAAATAGGGTTACCCTTTTTACCCTTTGGGCACGGAATCCTAAAAAGTTTTCACACTCCTTGCTAAGTGTTGTTCCATAGCATCCCCGACACAAGGATGGGAACTCGGAAAATCTCGGACAACTAACATTGGTGGTTACAATCTGGGTGTCTGCAAGTCAAGAGTGAATCGGTTTCTTCTAGGCAAGCGTGATCCACCGTAGGCCGCATCATAGCTTAACATCAGGCGAATTGGCGGCCAAGCGCAAGCCTACTCAACAATTAAAAAAAAATTAATCCAGACCCAGAGCAGTAGTTTAAAATTTTCGTTTTTGAAGATTTTGGAAGTAAGAGTATAAACGGAAAAAATATATTTGATTGTCATGTAGATTAATAAAATTTCGGACAATTCACAAATCGACCAGTTTTGTTTTGAATTATTTGTGATAGATAAGTTTTTTTTTTATGGAGTCTTACAAGTGAATTCTTCAAAATAAATTGCTGATTATCTACCATTCTCTAATCTAAAATGTCAAGTTCTTTTAGTCAAGCGTGCTTATTTGTAGATGTAGACTGCCATCAGGTGAATCGGCGGCCAAACGTAAGAACATATTCGAATAAAAAAAACTAAGTAAACCAAAGACTACAACAATAAGACATCCATCTTTTCACTAGCGCATCAGATGATCATGAGAATACTGATCAATTTATTTCAGAGAAATTATATACCAAAATGATAAATCACACCAATTTCGAAACAAGTACGGAATCTAGAATTTTAAGTAGTCAAGTAGGATTTTCATTTTATATTTTAAGACATTTTATATTTTAAGACCTTGTATACCCATTGGCAAGCAAATAAAAACTTTGACTTTGATTTAAGGCAATATCTAATAAGATAATGGATCTCACAATTAATATACATTGTGGAATTAATCACTTAAAAGATTTTATCGCGTTTATTTTAACCTCCTTTTTCCCCTTATTTTTTCTACTACGGTTTTTTTTCTACTTGAGACCACGGTCACTGCAGTGTTCGAAAATTCAGAAATTAAAATAATGTAAAATACACGAGATAAACACTGTTGAATGAAAATATTTAATTTCAATACCTAAAAGCATTATTACTAAATAGAAATATTAATAACAAACCAAATATCATAGAATTATACTTATTATTTATATATTTATTAGAATTAAGTTAATTTGCATTTATTTGTAGGTTTCATCAATGCTGTTCATTCTGGCTGGCATGTACGGACCACAGTTCTACAAGGTATACCTCATAGGAAGCCTAACCTTCGCTCAGACCTTCGAAGTTATCGCTCATCTGCTGGGGGTATTCACTACTTTACCCATGGTGTTTTATAATATTTACATGTAAGTTATGAGTATCTATTAATAATTATGTACTAATTTACTGGGCCGATCATGTCAGTCGAATGTGGATCGTTGGGCCAAAAACCACAACACAGTGGCTTCCACAGGATGGCAAACGATCTCCCGGACGGCCTAGGCGGAGATGGAGGGATGAACTGGATTCCTACTACAAAGACTGGACCTAAATTGCCCAAAACAGGCACGAATGGAAGGAGGGAAGGAAGGCCTTTGCCCTGCAGTGGGACGATACAGGCTAATATAATAATTTAGGGTCGTAGGGTGTGTCTGTTATTGTACAAAAAACTTTATATTTCTTAGTCTTAGTTTAGTACCTATGTATAACGACTGAAAATCTTAAAAAGTTTGTTCCTAAGAGATTGCCGATATGAAATCCCAACGGCCACATGGCTAATTTATATGTAACTCTTACATTATTTTAATTTATGCTTATTAATATAATTGTTAATCCTCAGGTCGTACAAGAACCGCACAGGGCAGATACATTCGTTCATAGAAGCAGTGCGTCCAATCTGGTCCCTGTTGATGGTAACGGTAGCCGTCGTCTACTGGGCAGAGTTCTCCCATAACGATATAATTGAGTATGACCCTAGAGCTTTCATCTTTCTATACGGGACACTGTTTAGTAATATAGCTGTGAGTATCCATTGTTTAAATAATTATTTTTATAACGTCCACATTAGGTACAATGTTTAACTTTTTATTTTATTTTGAATTAGTCTCGCTTAAAAATAATAAATGTGCCGTCCGCAAAAAACCAGTAGGTGACGTGGAAAAAATACCTAGCATATCTTCGTGGTATCAACTTCAGTAGTTTTTTTAAACTTTTTTAAAATTTCACAGAATAAAAGCAATCTTAAATCAAATCTTAACTTCAAGGTGAGCTAGACCCAGACAATTACATCTGTGCAGCTATTTTAGCAAGATTTAACAAATCTAGTGAAAGCCAAATTAAACATTCACTGGCTGAATAATCTGAAAAGTTTTGGATCAAACCGAAATCTGGTAAAAATATTCCTTTATGTGGTGCGGAAATCTCCCAAAGAAGCATTTTACGATAGGGTTGAATTAAAGGTGTCAAAAAGGGCTAAAAATAAAATATACGCGTACGAACTTACGAAGTCACGGACATGGAAATTTTGTTATTATTATCACTTATATTCCTTAATAGTATCATTAATAATCCTAAAATTTTTATATACCTTATGGGTGTTATAAAACTTGACGCTAAGGGTTGGTTTATGAAACAAATATCATCAGGTTAGCGACTTTCTCATCTCTTAGTAATGACCGTGACATCTTCTTCCAGAGCCGCCTCATCATAGCTGAGATGACCCACCAGCGTTGCGAGCTAGTGAACTGGTTCTTCTGGCCGCTGTTCGTCAGCATCGTGGTTTCGCTGACCCTGCCGCAGTTGGAAGTACCCATCCTCTACGCGCTAATGACCACGGCTTTCCTCTCGCATCTGCATTATGGTGTTTGTGTTGTAAGTATAAAAATCAAATGATGATCATCAAAATCGAGGGCAAGAGACCGAGAAAGAGCCCAAGCGCTGTACAAAACAATCTGCATCACCCTCAACATTAACGTCGCCGAAGCGGTTTGTGCTACTGAAAACCGAAACAGATAGCGGCACATCGTACGGGAGAGTCTGATACCCTGATACTGATAGGTCACCGCTCCCAACTTTAAGGAATCAAAGAAAGAGAAGGGGTAGTCATTATTCTCATCAATTATCCAAGTATATAGTAGTATGTAGTTCATTTGTTTTATGACAATAACCATTCAGCCAAGAGAGGCATCGGCATGAACCTTATCATTATTTATACCCATGACTCAGTATACGAGATTGAAAGTTGGCTCCTTGTTCATTGCACGCTCATCTGTTGCAGTTCTGTGCCATTCTCGTACAGTTTCCCTGCTTCACGGAGTCTGATGATCAGAGATTATTAGCCGTGATGTCAGATATGACAGTCGCCTAGCCATTATCGGACCCTTGGCATTCTGTGGCTGTTTTGTCAACCAACAGTCTTCCCATGAGAACAAATTATAAGCCTTAATAAACTCTAGGATATAAGATTTATGTAGGTACCTTACTGCTTTGGGGCTCCGGGTAGTTCATTTATTACTAGGCTATTTGCGCACCATTTCTTTTGCTCATGATAATCCTACAGAATCTGTAATTTTTTTTTTCAATGTATAGATATTATTTCACTTTTCCAGGCATACAATTTTCAACGCAATATCATGATGATTTGATACATTATTCTGTTTGACGTTAAATGATATTAGTTTAAATTATAATAATTAGTCTCAGTTACAATATTAGTGTGTAAGTACATAAAATCAACGTAATATTCGTAGATAATTCACATAAAGTTTTGAAAAAAGTAGTACGGTCAATCTCATTTTACATAAAGTTTCATGCTTCATCATATTTTAATAAGCCACTAAATAAAATTACAGAAGTAAACTTTGAAAGTCAAGATAAAGATAAAAATATTAGCTAATAAAGCTCACTTTTTTATAAAAATATAAAGCTCACTTTTTATGACACACGAAAAATGAAATTTGATAACAAGGAGGCGTGACGAAAAATGATTTTAACGGCACTATAATTTTTGTAAGATAAAAGATCCGATCTATAATTACGAAATCAGTTACGTGCGTTATATTTAATAGTCTCATAATTTTATTTTTGGTTAGGATTTTATGATTACTTATTATATAAATTATTGATATACTTTAAATATATTTTTATAAGCATTGTTATTAGTTACATAATTTATAATTATAAATTAACATTTACTTTTTCAGGTACGTCAAATCTGTGATCACCTTAAGATTAGCTGTTTTACGGTACCAAAAGCAAAAAGAAAATAAGTATTTGGATATTTTTATAACAAATAAATTAAAATAGTTACGAATATTTTTATACGAAGTAGGTATGACATTTTTAATAAACAGATACAAATACAATCTTACGTTTTTTATTAATTTCCTCACGCTACATTAACATAAAAAATTAGGTATTTTATTGACATTTTTATCAACAAGTTCACGCTAAATGAAAATACCAAACAATCACTCAAAATAAATATTTAAACCCGCCTCTAAGCCATCCTGACTGATAAAAGAGCAGTACCAGGTACAGAGCTAAAATATGACACCACGGCACAATCTAATTCACAAAATAATACGTAATATAACACCGAATAGCGAAAAAAGAGCAATCCGACATCACAATGCGAAAAGCTACGGAACCAGCTGTACAAGTCCGAGCGAGACGGATATACTGACGCGTTCTGACAGACAACTCCGTCTTTAAATTACACGTTCTCATAGCCTTGTGGACGACTGGGCGTTCTCACAAACGTCCGAAGTTGCGCTGCGCGTTGTCGCATTCTTACCCTAAGTCGCGGGTGAAAGAATTTACGCTCGAAACATTGTGTGTTGAGTTTAGTCGTTCTAAATCTGAGAAGAAATTTAGTAATGGGGGGTGCGGACATGGATACCAAAGTCGAGGTTTAGAATTTCAGTACAGCTTCGGATAGCCGCCGAGCGCTTTGTTAGTCCACCAATTGTTTACTGATGCGATTTTTTTTTAATTTCCTCGCGACCTATTATCGGCACACGAAAATTTTAAACCGGATCCATAAGAAATATGATCGCAGTTTTAAAGACATAACAGTATTAAATTACAAAATATAACAAGTGTATTCGTTGTACTTTTAAATTTTAGTGTTTTAAATGTGAGTGTCTGTTAAAAAAAACTTAAATAAATATTAATTTTTTGTGTCTTTTAGAAGATTTTTTTTGAAATAGGTAAGTGTCGTGTTTTACCGAGAATGAAAATTAACAGTGGTGGTGTGGTATTAAAATTGGCATGAAAATTTAAATATAAACGCATGCTGGATATTGTTTTTGAGAGATACAATTATTTGGAGTTGATTAAGTTTCAAAAATGTGACGAGATGATGTTACAGACTATAGACAAGGTAAATTATTATTATTTTATGGAAATTTTATCTGAGTAATCTGCAAAAGAGGTGTAGAAACTGAATTTAGGCAAGTATTAATTTATTATTCTCCTAAAATGACTTAAAAGGAATTTACAATTATCAATAAATAATAGCATAAAAGCTTAAGGTACTGTCCGACGGCAACTTTTTGTAGTAATTAGTATACGTTTTTTAGTAAAGTACCTATTTAGGTTTATTAATTAAATGTAAGTAACGAAATACCTACCTACCTTTGTGGTGGTTATTTATTGAAAGCTTTTTAGAGTTAATCTGTTATCCGTTAGATATATTTTTATTTATCTAAGGATTAAAGTTGACAGAAGGTATTACAGCTTTTGTTTTAAAAACAATCAAATCATCACATTTGGTTCAAATTGAATAATTAAATTACCTACTTTACGATTGAATTTTAACCGACTTCAAAAAAGGTGGGGGTTTTCAATTCGGTATAATTTTTTGGGTTTGTTACCTCAGAACTTCGTCATTTATGAACCGATTTGGAAAATTCTCTAAATTGAAAGTATTGATCCCAGATTAGTCCTATATAAATTTCATCAAAATCGTTTCAGTAGTTTGGATTTTAAATCAAAATACCTAAAAAATGTATTACTCGGATGACAGTATTATATCATCCAGTGGCCTTAGTATGAGCAACTGCGAAAAAGTTATCGTTACGTAAATGATAGCAAAATGTATGAAAAAGTTAACAGCGCCTCTATCGGACGTGAAAGAAAACTGAATTTTTTATACATTTGCTATCGTTTTTTCATTTGTTTTATTTATTTATTTGCCATTATACACGATACATAAGGTCCTTAAAACTACATGACGGTACAATGACCCTGTAAGGGCGCAGCAATTAAATTACTTAATTCTAACATAAATAAAATATAGGTAATAAATTTACTGTAAGAAACAAAATAAAAACAATAATCTTAATATTTAAGTAGGTACCTATGTAATGCTAAATGTCTTCTACCACTTATCGTCCATGTAGTCTTGTATTTGCTATCGTTTACGTAACGATAACTTATTCGCAAGTTCTCATACTAAGGCCACTGGATGTCATACCTAATGCTGTCATCCAAATAACCGAATTTTTAGTTGGGTATTTTGATTTAAAAGCCTAAAAACTTTTAAACTACTGAAACGATTTTGATGAAATTTCTATTACAAATCTGGGATCAATCCTTTCAATTTAGAAAATTGGTTGCACAGGTTGGTTTTTTAAATTAATAATTATTTCATTTTATCCTCAGAAAGTACGCTAGCTTATACCTTACTTACAAGTAAAAACAATAAAAATTATAATTAAGACAAAAATAAATACTTTGCATGTCATACCTATACGAATATCCTGCCTGCAAACGATCCACAAAAAAAAACAATAAATTATCGACCTTAGAATTTTATTTACAGCCTGTGCGATTAGTACTTCATTATATTATGTCATATTGGAAATGTCGCACCTAATAACGGCAGTTTCAAAAATGCAAATATATTTTTAAAATTGTTAAGCAAAATATTTTTGAACATTGATTTCAAGATAATATCCAAATTATGAAAAAAACCAGGATGGCCGTAATAAAAACAATTTGTTTACTTTCTTATTGGAATGTGTAAAAATATTTGAATGTCCGTCCCGGCATTGAGGCCTACAGTTCCACCAACTTATCAGTAAAGCGGCATGGGGGAGCTACCATCGTACTTTTCAAAGAAAATGTTTGAAAAGTTTTAGTTTCCACATTTGGCCATCTTTACAAATATTTTGGTCGCACTGTCCATGTAGATATTTCAATGAGATAGCGTCGCCCATGCCATTTTATTGGCCCCTCATTTGTGAATTTGTTTCTGTACAAACTTAATGAGATAAAATTATTTAGATAAGTTCCAAAAATGTTTGAGAAGGCCAATGTTTTTGTCTTAAATACTTACGTACCTACTTACGTTTATTTTCAGTGAATTTGCATACTCCTGTTATTGTTTAAGATTTTATAAATATGTTTCGCTTATTTTTTTTATAATTATTTTGTAAGTAATTTCAGATAACATTATCACAGTCTCGTTAATAAAATATCTTACAAAAACTTCATAAATGTTTAAGTTGTTTAAATACCTACTAAGTAGGTATTTGTGCTATAAATCCTAACTAATATCTTAAGAGCGAAAGTAACTTATGTCTGTCTGTCTCAATATTTGTCGCGTTATCACATCTAAACGACTGAACGGATGTTAATGAAATTTGGCAGAAAGATAGTATTCATTATAAGGACGGACATAGGTTACATAGGGTGCAGTTCCCTCCCAGAAATGCGGAAAACTGGAAAATCGCGAGTAACACCGCTGAATTCAATTAGATTTTAATAAAACCCAAGTAACATAATATGTCGGTAAATAATAATAATTATTATGAAATACCTAATACAAAATTATCAAAGACCTACAAAAAGCTAAAAAACAAACAACAAGTGGTGTTTAAATTTTTTTCTTACAAATAATAAAATAAATAAAATCGTTTGACAATAATTAGACATTTTATCAAGTGACCAAATTTGACTTCTTACTACACAAAATAATTTGTCAGAATGGTTTCGATTCTGTTGTTCCATTATTTAAACGAAATTTAAATTTTATTTACGTACCTATATGAAAATATTATAATATTGAAAATATTATAAACAAATTAATTTGTTATGAAATTTACGATATAATAAAGTAACTAAATTAAATTTAAATTAAATACATATAAATTAAATTTAAACTAAATTTAAATTTCCATAATCACATCACACTATCACACTAATATCATATATGTGAAAGTTTGGATGGATAGATGGATGTTTGTTACTCAATCATGCAGAAACAGCTGGATAAATTTGGATGAAATTTGGAATATACATTGCTTATGTCCTGGATTAACACATAGGCTACTTTTCGTCATCATAATCATCACCGATATTCATCACCACGCGGGTGAAACCGCGGGACGCAGCTAGTTTAAACTAAACTAGACAGCTCTGAAGTTGTTCCATCCTTCTCTCATACATAGAAATTTTAAAAGACGCAGATAATTTTAGTTGCGTCATATTTGTTTAATTTAGTAAATGATCATTTCACGACATCTATTTCACTTTGTGAGTAATTACCCTCTGATCTGATCTGGTGGTATTATAGCGTTCATAGTAGTAAAATAAAAATCAATATAATTAATTATAAATTAAAAAAACCGACTTCACAAAGTTAGTAAAATATGCAATTTCGGTTCCTCGGATAACATAATTTTGTCATCATAGTAAGTATGTATTTTGTTTATGCTTTGTTTTGTTTGTTTGTGTGTTTCTTCCCGTGTAATATAAATTAAAATATGTGAAAACCACGTCAGTTTCCATAATAAAAGTATGTATTTAAAATAAAAATACATATAGCAGTCTTTGGCTGCTATGTTACAAGATTTGCTTAGTTTGGGGTCACATTTATTTATTTATTTATTATAAATACTCGTCACACTTACAGCTACGCCAAGGCGTGTAACGAGTCATACATTAAAAATTTAATTTAAATAAAATACTATACATTCATGTCAATTTAATATTATATAAATTAAGTCAATCGAAATTCATAAAAATTAGAAACATTCAATGAGCACACAAAAATTTAAAATAAAAATAAAATATTAAAGGAGTCGTTTTATTTTATTTCAGTTTAAATAAATTGTTTTGGGTATTATTAATACTTACATGTAATAATATTAAATATATATAAAAAAATTATAACTAACACAGAAAAATATTAATACAAACATCCACAAACATTGGTAGTTTAATGTGAAATATATCAATGACAAAAATGTCCTAGATATTTATTTATTTATAGTATAAGATCACTAATTTCGTCTGCAGAGTATAAAAGTCAATCAAACCTATTTCTAACCTCTTTCTTACTAGGTATACAGTGGCACTATTTAGCTTCAACGTATGATTAAAGTGTCATTGCAAGAGTAATTAATCATAATATTAATCAACTGTTGGTACAGACAGAAACAAAAAGTTATCCCAGACTGTTTAATTTAGTGTCTCATCATCATCAGCCATAAGACGTCCACTGCTGAACATAGGCCTCCCCTTTTAACGTCCATACTGAATAACAACCTGCCATGGATGCCCGCGACTCTCACGATGTCGTCGGTCCATCTAGTGGGAGGCCTACCTACGCAGCGTCTTCTGGTTCGTGGTCTCCATCGGTTATCGGTTCTTCGAGCGATGTGGCCTGCCCATTGCCACTTCAACTTGCAAATTTTAATAGCTATGTCGGTGACTCTGGTTCTTTGGCGAATATCCACGTTTCGGATTCTATCGCGCAAAGAAACTCCGAGCATAGCTCTCTCCATTGCTTGTTGTCATTTAGTGTCTACGTACTCAAATTACATTATTAATATTATGTGCAAAGAAAGTGCTACCGTGGTAATGTATAATTCTAAATCGAGAACAGCAAATTCGAAAGAGTTAACGATGTTTTTAATTTTTGTATTCTGTGGCGTTATCCATAGAATAAAATTATTACCATCTAGATTTTTCTGCCGCTAGCAGAAGGCTCTAGAGTCCGTCCGGATTTGTCCGAACTTTTAGACCTTTGTCCGCCTTTGTTATTTGTGCGGCTTTTTTGAGCTTGGGCGTTGTAATCAACTGCTCTGTTACGGACGCAATTTTGTGACTAAAATGTCCGCACTTTTATTGAAATATCCGGCTTGACTTCAGGACTTTTCAAATTTTGATATGGTAACCCTAATTGCTCACGTATTCCTCAGACTTTCGTAATAAAACAACGTGACAAATTTTTAATATTCGCTAATAACATCCATCACGATCCGTCTGTCCGTCGGTAATTAATCAAAATATAAATCATCAGCAGGAAATGAACAATAAACGGGCGACAACTTTAGATTGTCGGGGTATTAGACTAGTTGTGTTTCGCGGTGTCACTCGCAATTTTACTGTGGGTAGGATAAGGTACCAAACTGGTGCGAGGTTTTTTAACACGGTTTTATTAGCTTGATATGTATCTATGTAACGGAATCTTTGAACTTGATTTTCAACTACTTACATCACACATCATCAGCCAATTAACGTCCACTGTTGGACAAGGCCTCCCTCATAGAGAGGGGTGTTGCCATAATCCCCACGCTTGGCAGGCGGCTTGGGGATCGCAGTACGTTCACCGTGTACTATTAGGACGCTGCTGCCCATCCTCAGGTGGTTCTGGTCGCAGTTTTAAGACATACCCGGGTCATACAACTATATGCTTGAAATCGTCGAAATAAATTGAAAAAAATATACAAAACTAAAAAACACGCTTTAAAATAGATAATCCTGAAGATAATTCTAAGGATAATGGGACATACTATTTAAATTATTGCATTGTCATCGGTCCTTGATAAGTGTGCAAAATTTCAATTTAATTCGATGGTTTGAAGTACTTAGTTGAAAATCAAGTTCAAAGAATCCGTTACATGTATACATACCAAGCTAAAAAGCATGTTAAAAATAAACCATTAAAAATAAATCCTCCAGGCGAATTTATCTTATAGGTATCTTTTAAGTCTGCGTGCTTCATCTTCGACCACATCGTCCCTCACCAACAGACGAGTTGGTGGTCAAACGTGGACTTATTCGCGAAAAAAAACGCTTAAAAGAGCCCTACCACTACGAAGTTTTTCTATTATAAACATTATATTTTCAAATTATCTTCATTTTAACTTCAACATTTTTGACGTCGAATACTTCGAATCCCTACTCATTTAATAACTGCAGCACACGAATGTTTACGAATCGTAGTTACATTAGTTTTTAAAGTTAAACGACATTTAGTTTCCAAAATACTGGTTAATATTTGCTAAACAATAACCGTACATATTTTGGAGCAATCGTACCGTTTATTCGTCACTTCATGGATTTCTTTAGGAATCGATGAACTGTCATTAGTCAATTCTTGTCGCTTAACTCTGGTTTCAATTGATCATCAAAGTTACGAGTAAGCAATGTTCCGTACGTTCAATATTTGGATGGATGTCCCTGTCCGCGTGTAACGAAATCCCTCTCACAAACTGAGTGCGTTGTCTTTTGGATGTCAAAATAATGATGGGTCCTTCCTCGATTATTCCTTGAAGCTTTTTACTTCTAAAAAAGATTTTGGCGTCGCACGTTCTGTGAATTTACCAGTGTCAATTACATAAATATTTTCTAGCTTTTGTAAAATATGATCAGTAAAACAAAAAAGTCGAAGCCAAATTCATGTAAAGTTACGCTCAATTGGTGGAGACTTTACACGAGGCTTTATGGAGTTTTGGAAACAACTCAAAAAGACACGTTTAACCAACCTTCTTAATACAGTCATAACCATCCACAGAAAATACACAAAGTATAAAAAATAATACAATGTGGCGACATGATTTTTTCAAGTTCAACCTTCTTTTACGCTTTTTTGAATCACAGGAGAAACGCTTTTCTATAATCTAGATATCCAATAATCGTGGAGCAGGCCTTTTAGTGTGTACCCATGTCTTCGTCGATTGTGAATTAATTGGACTGACTATTTTGTTTGTTGAATAGGCTATATTCAAGGGCGATTCTATTCAAATTCGAAGAAAATATTCTACCACTAATGGTGAAATGGATGAATCCCGTTTATTGAAGTTCACGTAAAGTCGCTTTTTTTTAGTATCGTATTATTCCCTGAAGATAAAATAAAGAAATTATACAAAAGACTGTAGCAATGCCTACATGTAAGAATCGAATGGAGTAGCTGTAAGGGATCTTCATCGAGCAGTTGACTGATGTTAACTGATGTAACATAAAAAAAAGTTACCATCCCAATTTAAAGTACTAAGCTGGCATGAAATGAAAGAGTAAAACAAAGCCTCCCTAAGTAATTATCTACTGATGCGTGCAAAGTTGGCGTATTCCGCGAAATTTTCATATAGTTTAGCTTGGAGCACGTCGGGATCACTTAGTGAAGTCAAGCGTTAGGGGTTACCTAGGGATGGTCAATAGAAAATATATCGATAAATTTGCTTCTCATAACTAGTAAATAATATATTGAAAATTAACTGACATTTATGGGTTTAGAGTGATTGTAAGGTCAAAAATAACTTCCTAGCTCCTAGGTTTAAAATGGTTCTCAAATATACTTAGGCGTAATTTTCGCGTAAAGCTTCTTACAAAAAAATCATATCATGTACCAAATGATGTTTTAAAATTGGTAAGTAGGTACTTATTATTAAAAATGAAGATTATTATGGTAATGACATCAAGACACATAATAAGTAAATAATCTTACATGTTACTATAAAGTCAAATAGTCACACGACACTAATAAAAACAAATATTAAAAAAGCTCGCCATTCAAAAAATAAATAATACTCGTAACTCTTGTAGCTTTCGTCTAGAGACGTCAAATTTTACGCAAAATTACAAATATATACTACGCGTTTTAAAGACATTTTCACTGATATTACGATTGAATAATAAATTAAATTTAAAAACTGTCATAAGTTACACTAAAACATATAATAGTCATCTCAAAACTCATTTTGAGTTCCGTTTTATATTTTAAATCATTTGGTAATCGACACCTTCGACAATAAACGTTATGTTTTAACTTTTAGGTTATTAAATGTTTATTTTATCCGGAAATGTTACTAAAATCGCTACTGCGTTTTATCTTACGTTACTATTTTAGCTGCCTTTAACCTATGCTATTTTAAATTTAATTTTTTTTTGAAGAATATTTTTCCGTTTTTTTTTTTAAATTGTCGCTTGAAAACAATAGTAATTTGTACCAACACTTTGTCCTTACCTTGCCACTGTTTTTACAAATTATTATACACTGTGGTTGTATATCGCACGATATAATATAATTATTATAGTCTCGCAGTTTTTTTTTTACATCAATGTCGATTTGATGATCTGTTTCAGAATATTAGACTAATTTAATCACAAGTTTTGCTGTTTTTGTATAAGACACTGTAATTAAAACAGTGAACGAGATTTTTAGAGAGCTATAATAGTTTTATTGACAGTAGCCTACGTTCAGCATTGGACGTTATATGGCTGAAATGAAAACTCTAAAATCGCTGCAACTGCTTTGCCAAATTATCGATACTTCTTCGATCCATTGCCTAGTCACATCACTACTCAGCTCGTGCCTGTAAAAAGAGGACTTCGCACACTTCACTTGTGAAGGTTAAATATCCCTCTGGACGCCATTTTTGAGGGATAATGTTACAGCCAGTGAGTTTAAAAGGACAGTGGGCCTAATGAGTGTCAACTTTTTAATTTCCATTGGACTGTTGTCTTAATTTGTTCAAGACTTTATACAAGGGCTGTTTTTTAGCGAACTTGTAGTTGATGCGTTATTGTCAGGTGTTTGTGTTTTCATCATCATCATCATAATCATATCAGCCATAGGACGTCCACTGCTGGACATAGGCCTCCCCCATCGATTTCCAAAGGGACCGGTTGGAAGCGGCCTGCATCCAGCGTTTCCCTGCAGTCTCTTTTAGGTCGTCTGTCCATCTTGTGGGTGGACGTCCTACGCTGCGCTTACCGGTCCGCGGTTTCCATTCGAGAACCTTTCGGCCCCATCGGCCATCTGTTCTACGTGCTATGTGCCCTGCCCACTGCCACTTCAACTTCTTGCTAATCCGGTGGGCTGTGTCGGTGACTTTAGTTCGTCTACGGATCTCCTCATTTCTGATTCGATTTCGTAGAGAAACCCCGAGCATAGCCATCTCCATAGCTCGTTGTGCGACTTTGAGCTTGCTAATGAGGCCTATAGGAGAGACCACGTTTCAGTTCCGTATGTCGTTACGCGTGTGTTTTGATTACACTAATATTATAAATGCGAAATGTGTGTGTTCGTCCCCACTTAACTTTGTTAAAATGCTGAAAGGGATTTGGGTATCCCATTAGTTTTAACTTTTTGACTCTATTTTCATTTCTTATTTACTCCACAGTAACATTACATATTCTGTGAATCAACTAGCAGCTATAGCTATCTATTACGGTTCGAAAGATACAGCTGTTTAAAGGTAGGACAGACAAATGTACAGACAGACAGCGTAGGCATAGTACCTAATATAGTAATAGGGTCCCGTTTAAAATTTTCACTGGTGATGTATATCTGTTGCCGCTATAACAACAAATACTAAAAAACAGAATAAAATAAATATTTAAGGGGGCTCCCAGACAACAAAAGTGATTTTTTTTGCTCGATATTGATAACGGTAACAGGTAGACGCTTGAAATATTCCCGGAATATTTAGTCATATATTCACTTTAAAAATAATTATTAAAATAAAACTAATATTTAAGGTTCCCATAGTGGTAGGTTAAGGCCCATACAACAGACATGATTTTTTTGCCGTTTTTAGATAATGGTACGGAACCCTTCGTGCGCGAGTCTCACTCGCACTTGGCCGGTTTTATTTATCATATTCAAAAGAACATAACACATTGTCGTCACTTCACAATCACTTCATCAACAATACCTCGTGACAAAATACCGTGAAATCGTACTAATTCTATACTAATCTAAATCCCTGCTACCATAAATAAAATAGATCAAGATCATTTGTGTAGGTTGTCTCAAATTAGAACCGATTTGTCACTTGAGTAACAAAATACAAAAAGACGCTACTAAAAGCGTTGTTTTTTATTCAAACTCTAGATTTCTCCTGTACTAAGATAATTACTTTTTCAACATTTACATTTAATCTAGCACCACCTCGCCTTACCGCTAAGGTGTTAATGTTTAGAACTTAAATATAAGTACTTTTTTATTTATTATTAAGAGGCTTGCGTTTGAGCGCCAACTCGCCTGATGTTAAGCGAATAGCTATACGAATACCTTTCCAAAGTTTAAATTTTTATAGTTTGTTAATCTTTTCGCGACATTAATTATTCTAACTTGCAGAAATTAACTTTATCATATATTTTTTTCTATAGAAAAATGTCGTAAATGTGGCGTAAAAAATCCTATCCATAGTGTCGTTTCTATTTTGCGACAGATGCATTCTAAAGGACAAAACCCATCCAGATGTGGCGATAAGTTGTTGAACGCACGTTGAAGGGACCCAAATGTTACATAGAAATTGAACGGATCAAGATTGTTATCTACTGGATCATCAGACCATCTCTTGCATGGGTATGGGAGCCTGGTACATTGTATGAATGTGTAATTTTCTTTTACACACGATTTGATTATAATACAACTAATTATAATAATTTAAAACAACTCATAATAAATTTGAAAAGGTATTATTTTAATTATTCAGTATTTGAATTAAAACACTGATCCCCGAAAAATATTTTTCAACAGATATTTTTTTCTGTGCGGAAATCGTTAAGCGGATTTCCTGACTCATACTGCAATATCCGCAAATAGTCGGGATACTCACAGCTAGTTACGTGCAAAAAAAGTACGGAAGTATATTAAAAATCATAGGCGCTAAAGTAATTTGAGTCAAGTATTTTTACAACTATACTAAGGAATATTTTAAATAAACTTTTGTGAATACTTTTTCAACCAATAATGTGCACAAGACTCGGACACAAAATGCTGAACACAAAAGCTCGTCGTCGCCCTCCTTACTATGCAGTAAATCTTACCTCTTCTAGCAATCTAGGCCTCAGAGATCTGTGTTTTTTAAATTATCGCCTAAAAGTCAGCCCGTACTCTAGCTACTCTACAACTTAATAGCTTATAAAAAACGAACGACAGTGAAACTTAAATCCCTAAGATATTAATTAAACTAACAGTTCAAACAAAAGCTCAAAAGAACAACCTCGTTCCATCACTTCAAATGACCATAAGGTCCAAGAACAATCGCCATATGTGACCGCCGATAAAAAGAAAAATTAATCTCTACTCCTCATCTCACTCTAACGCACCGGGATTTATGATTCTATCTCGTTTGGTCTTCGAAATAATTCCTGGAAGTGCGGAGTCGAAGCACTGGCCACAATGCGGGTGTTGTGCGCTGAGAAAAAAATAAACGACCACACCAAAGAGTTGGCGCTAAATCTTGTGACTTACATTTCTAATGGCACCTACTTGATATCATGTTGGTTTTTAAACGTTTCTTTGTTTTTAAATGGGTATTTATATTTGTGATCAATATTTTTTTTGTCCATTTGTAGCCAATGTAGGAAAATAATACAATCAAGTAACAAGTTTTTTCACGTTGTCGCCAAAAACCTTGAATGGTTTAAAAGTCTGCCAGCAGATTGTTTTTTTTTTTTTATAATTCTGAACTATCAGTGTTACAGAAAATAGTACAAAGGAAAGAAACTCTCGAAACTTTTACAAGGGCTCTGCGTTTCTTTTCAAGGGCAATTATACCTACCTACAGTTCTACAACAACAAGGAAGACATTTTTATTGCCTTTCCTTAGTAGGTAATAGAGACGCCTGTTTGACAACCAGTCGTCTCTATGTCGACAAATATACAGAAAGTCTCCGTTTACTGCCTCGGTGGCTCAGTTGGTAGTGATCCTACTTTCTGTGCTTGGGGGCGTGGGTTCGATTCCCATCTAGGACAAACATTTGTGTGATGAACATTTGTGTTTGTTCTATGTCTGGGTGTTAATATCTATTTAAGTATGTATTTAAAAAAATATATGTATGTATATCAGTCTCTGGCAGCCATATTACAAGCTTTGCTTAGTTTGGGGTCAGATGACCGTGTGTGCAATAATGTCCCAGATATTTATTTATTTATTTATTTTTTACCTAATTTTATCACTTTGTTGTTTTTTTTAAGAAACATTGAAACTAGTAAATATTTAATTTTGACCATGAACGACAACAACCAGATAAAAGGTAGAATATTTTGTGACATACATTTTAAATTCCATCTAAAGTGTATATATTCCCGCAATGAACAGATTTTTGATTTGAATTAAATTTTCCGGACGTGTAGGTACATAAAGAAGGCATTTCATTCAAGAATGCACTAAGTACTTGCAAATAGAAACAAGAAATTGCAAACGAGACAATATTCGCAAAAGATGACATCATCAAATACGGGACCACCGGGGTAGCAGAGGTTTATAGACGTTAGCTACAGATATGGAGTGTAATGTAAACATGAGCTTGGCAGGTTATGATTGCCTGGTGTAATAGGAGCAAGTGATGCAGAAACTGTCCTAATAAAGACACATACACACACACCTTTAATAAAAATTGCTAGTACATAAATTACATTATTTCTATTCGTTAATTTCAGTGATTGTTTTTTTTTCTTCATGGTGTTGCTCTCATATTATCAGAAAAACAATGGAGATATGTATGGTAAGGTGGTGTGGCTGGTGGGAACGTATCAGGCCTAAATCACTAAATCAGGCCCTTAGTCGATCCCACCCAGCAGACGACCTTATTCGCCCTTTTTTGCATCTGGACTATTACTTTTTATTTTATTTATGTAGCTTCTTAGTTTACTTAAGTACGTCAATCATGAGTAAATGTGCCGTATTTAAAGGTACCACCTGCCGTCACCACATCTAATTACTTGCCCTGCCCAGTTATTTTAGATGTCTCCCTTCTTACAAAACGATGTTAAAAAAAAAACACAATTTTTGTTTTATTTTTTCGTAGTTCGTTTGTTTAACATTCATTTGTTTTTGTCGCGTTTTATTTGTTTTATAACATAATTCAACATATATATCTACTAAATATATTTGTTACAGAGCTAATATAAAAAAATTGGAGCACGGTCCTCCGGTTGGTGGAAGGTCCGTTGGATCACTAGCTAGAGGTTGAGGACCTTCCAATTAGTTGGACAGAAGAGTTGGACCACTTAATCGTACTTTGTTCAATGGCAAAATTAGAAAAGAATGTTTTGAAAAACCATAGAAACACTCAAGTGACAAAGCAGCGGCTAATATACTCACATTTTTATAAATAAAAAACCAAATTCCTTAGTTTTTTAAAAGTAAATAGCGAGCCCTCATTATGTAAAACTAAATGTGTAAATGTGTGCAAAAATGTGTGAAAAATAGGCGTTCAGTTAAACACACGTAATAATTATTATCATTTCAATCAAATCTACTCGTGCCTTTAGGTGCCTCTTACAGAAATCTATTAGCTATATCATTAGGACCGACCAATAAGAAGGCGCCATAGACCTCCTTTAATATTGTAGACAGTAAACATTACAAGCGCCATGGTCATCTGTTTGAACGACGCGACGTCGCAAAACTATGGTAACAAAGGACTACAGATAAAAAATGGGACAGACTTAAATACGAAATGCACAGGAATGGAATGCGTTCCCTGCCTCGGTGTTCCCTATAAATTACAACATGGGTCTCTTCAAGACAAGTGTTAATAGGCACCTCATGGGCAAGCGTGCCCCATCTTAGACCGCATCGTCGCTTACCATCAGGTCATCATCAGCCAGAAGACGTCCACTGCTGAACATAGGCCTCTCCCTTTAACCTCCACACTGAACGACATCCTGCCATCTGCATCCACTGAATGCCCGCGACTCTCACAATGTCGTCGGTCCATCTAGTGGGAGGCCTACCTACGCTGCGTCTTCCAATTCGTGGTCTCCACTCACCACCAGGTGAGTTGAGGTAAAACGCTTACCCATTTCATCATAAAAAATAAATAAAATAAAACTAACTCTGTAACTATTCATGTGATTCTGTAACTTACATGAGATTCCCTGCCATAAACACGCGACGTGTTAACATGAAAATTTAATTGAAAAGTTTGTTAACGCGATGAGTTTCGTAACGCGGTTTTTTTGACCTGTCAAAATAATGAAGCAATTTAGCGTGTTTCGTGTGCTATTGTCAATAAAATGTTATATCCAATCGGAGGTCGTATTTGATTCATTTGACACATTTGAATTTTGTAACTACTCTTAACGTGTCATTTATAACCATGGTTACTGTATTATAACACGTTCGGGACGTGTTATTGGCTTGGTTTGTGATATACGGAATCAGTGCCCTGGTCTATATAGTTGACAGAAATAAACTAAACAACACTAAGGCCGCTAAGAGTTTAGGCACCAACGAGAAAAAATCTTGTCGCGACAATGTTAAGTACCTACATTGCGGTCATTTTTCTGGGATAAGAAGTAATTCACCTACACTCCAACTATATTTAAAAAAAGAAAACAAGTCGATCCATTGAACGTAGCTGCGTGAAAGAGGAACAAACAAACACTTATGCATTTTTTTATATTAGTATGACAGGTTTCTTTGACCGAGCTATTCTAATGGGATAGCTCGGTCTGATTTCTCATTATGTCTGTTTTTTTTTTGACAAGAATCGTCGATCGTATATTCTTGAAATTTTGTAAGCTATTGGTTCATTCCAATTCTTATTATTCTAAAGAGCAAAATCGGTCAAGATGATCAACCCATGATCGAGATCTCAGTTCGAGCCAACAGGTACAAGGAACTAATATTAAGTCTTGGAAGATTTAATATGTAGTTTATCCAATTGAATAAATACAGATTTATTTATATACTAGTGATGTTGCCCGCGACTTCGTACGCGTAGATTTTCATATAAAGTTTATACAACCCTTTTTTTCCTCCCTTAATGCGGCCCTTGCGCAATATAACATAGCCTGTACTTCAATCTGGTCATAGTTAAGCGTATTCGTGAAAACAGCATTGAAATCCTTCCAGTGGTTTAGGAGATGTGCGTGGACAAATAAACAAAAATTCTAAAAACTGTCTTAACGTGTTCAACTGCTTTTTTTTAAGACGTCCTGTGTGTTTTTTTTTTCATATATCTCGCAATTACAGTTTTTTAATCTCTACTTTTTATTATAATTATGTATAGACTTCGTAAGCTTTTACCGCCGTTATGATTGTCCATCTGTTTCTCTATATTCTGTAGCTCAACGGTGTCACCTTTGAAATGTTTATGGGAGAGCTATCTAGCTTTATGTTAGGGTCAGATAGGTGACCTACAATACCTAGATTGTTCCAGGAATTGAAGTTTAAGTGGGTAGGTCTGGTTTTACTGGAATTCGACTATAATAATGCTAGAGGTAGCTTTTAAGGCTGGACAGAAGTACTGCCTATTTTGCCTGCTTTTATTATTTTGCTCTACCTATTTTAGGGGCCTATTTTGACCATGTAAAATATGTTATGAACGTATTAATTATTATGTTCTGTTTGACAGCCTCGGTGGCTCAGCTCGTAGTGAATCTGCCTTCTGCACTTGAGGGCATGGGTTCGATTCCCACGTAGAACTAACATTCATGTTTTTTTTTATGCCATAGGTGGCAAACAAGCATCACGTGATGAACATTTGCGTTTGTTCTGTCTGGGTATTAATATATATTTAAGTGTGTATATAAAATTATATATGTATGTATATCAGTCGCTGGCAGACATAAATTACAAGCTTTGCTTAGTTTGGGGTCAGATGAACGTGTTTGCACTAATGTAAAAAAAAAACTTTTTGGGTTTTTGAACGTTACATTGTACCTAACTAGTAGATATACGTATGTGAAGAAAATAAATTGTTTTGTTTTAGCCTTTTCCAATTTAATTGCAGCTGTCAGAGTTAAAAAACTTATGCGAAGTATAGTTTTTTTTCGGACACTATTACAGTCCGATTCTGATGAAATTTAAATTGTCAGTAATTATGACTGTTTGTGACAACTAACTGTTTTTTGGAAAACGTTTTTTTTTACGTGAATGCAATTTTAATCGCCCTTTCTCTATAAAGTTGTTACGAATTGAGTATTGCAAAGTTACATTAAAATCGAAACAATTAAAAGTACCTTTGTACGTACCTATAGTTATAATATTGCTAAAGTATGCATTTAAATTCCCTTTACGTCAATTTTTAATCGACTTCAAAAAAGGAGGACGGTTCTATGTTCCAGTTTTTTTATTTTTTTTATGTATGTTCACCGATTTCTACGCCAAAATATGTTCGGTAGCGTATAGGTACTTTGAATTTGGTCCCATTGTCACCAAGTCAGGATCTGATGATGGAATCCCAGGGAAATCGAGGGCAACCCTCAAATATTATAGGCCCTTATTAAGTTTTTCATATATTTATTTTTGAAGTCGGCTTTTAATGTGATCCATTTGTTAAGTAAGTTTATTTTATAAAGGCGCTAGTAATAGATGCTATATTACTTAGTATTTTGAAACTATTTATCTATGAGATCTCACCCCCTTATAATAAGCTTTTCTCTGTCTTCTATCAATTCATCATATTGTTATTCCAATACAAAAGCACCCCAATGAAAATTATATCAAAGACCCCTATTTTTACCAATGATGCAAAAAGAGGGGTGTTATAAGTTTAACGTGTGTATCCGTGTATCTGTGTGTCTGTAGCATCGTAGCTGCCAAACGGCTGAACCGATTCGTTTTACTTTATTTTTTGGTTTGTTTGAAAGCTAACTTAATCGAAAGTGAGCTATGATTCAAGATTGGAAGCCATTTGAAGATTATCAGCATTTTTATCGGGTGTTTTAAAGTTTCGTCAAATAGGTCCAGCCGTTTTGGTGTCCATAGGGAACATACATATAAGGTCGGGGAAAAAGTTTCTTCGTATTTTATAAACAAATTCAAGACATATTTTTTTCAAGTTTAATTACATTTAATTATAATATATATGTACCATTTTGTTCGATAACTTGTTGCCATCTTTTAGGTAGTGACATGACCCCGTTGCTGTAGAAATTTTGGGAATTCTGATCAATAAAATGCAACAAGTAGTTTTGACAGTCCTCTCTTGATGTTAATCTAACACTACCCAAAGAATTCTGAAGAGATCGAAACAGGTGGAAATCTGAGGGTGCAAGGTCAGGGCTATGTGGTGGATGCATTAACACTTCCTAACCAAGCTCTCTAAATTTTTGCTGAGTGGCCAAAGATGTGTGCGGTCTGGCGTTATCATGATGAAAGACCACACTCTTTATGTTGATCAATTCCGGCCGTTTTTTCTCAATTTCTTGTTTGAGTCTCATCTGCTGTTGGCAGTAGAGATCCGAATCGATGGTTTTGCCCGGCGGTAAATGCTCATAATGAACGATGCCCTTCCAATCCCATCATACACACAGCATCACCTTATTACGTGTTAATCTGGGTTTCGCTACAGTCTGTGGTGCTTCACTGCCCTTTGACCATGATCGTTTGCGCACATTCTTGTCGTAGGTGATCCATTTTGCATCACCAGTGATCAATCTTTTCAAAAACGGTTCGGTTTCTTTACGTTTCAATAGAGAATCGCAAATGAGTACACGATTAATTTGATTTCTTTCAGTGAGCTGGTGTGGCACCCAAATATCGAGTTTTTTTGTATACCCAGTTATTTTCAAATGGGTCAAAACTGTTTTGTGGTCAATCCCCAGGTCTTCAGCTACGTCGTAACTACTAATATGCCGATCTTGGTCCACTTTTTCAGAAATGGCATCGACTTTATCCGTAACAGGGCGACCAGAGCGAGCTGCATCTTTGACATCAAAATTCCTGGACTGAAAATGCTTGAACCAACATTGTGCTACTCTTGATGACACTGCATTAGGTCCATAAATGTCACAAATTTTATTCGCGGCTTGTGTCGCATTTTTCAGTTTTTTGTAATAAAATTTCACAATATATCGAATTTCTTCGTTAGATTCACTCATTTTATCGAACAAAAAAACAATTGCAAAATGGCGGGAAATTGCTTTTAACTTTTTGTATTCCTTTTTTAAAATGTCATATTTTTAATGGTATCAAAACCAGCCAGATACAAACAGTACAATCGATGAGATTTTTACTACAACTTTATACATACAAAATACGAAAAGACTTTTTCCCCGACCTATTACATTCACACATCACATTTTAAGAAAAAGAAGAAGTTAATAGGCTTGCGTTTGACCGCCAACTCGCTTAATGTGCGGTCTACGATAGAGCACGCTTGCTTACAAGAAACCACACGAAAGTACTACCCTGAAAAACTTATTTTCTATCTACTCGACTTCGTGCACTCTAGGTATGAAATTCACAAGTTTTTGAAACCCGGAAAATGTAGTGATTTTGTAGGATAGTAGATAAAAATTCGCGGGGCACAGATAGCAAAATATCACCATGCCTTTTTTTGCTCTGCTTCATATTGCGTCAAATATAATCCAAACCTTACCTACCAACTACCAGCACTGAATCTTCTAACAATGAATCGTAGCAGCTTTATCAAAAGCCAGTTGTCAATTTGGGCGGAAGAGGGCGTGCCGAGGGGGCGGGGTCAGACAGAGATAGCGCTATCTCACTCCAGCAGATGTAATTTCGGACATCCGCAAGGTTATAGTTGCCTGGTAAGTTATTATTAAAATTGTATTAAAAAAAACAATTGTTTGAATTTCCGGTTGGAATTTATACAAATTTCATTTTACGTATTATTTTTTGTAACTTTATGTTTTGATAATTTTGCTCAGGAAAGCATAATTTTGGTAACTTAGTTCAAATATAATTAGAATGAAATATTTACTAAGGTCTAGTTATTAAATAAATAACACTTCGCCAAAGATATTGAAAGCTATGGTTATCGGATGAAAAGTGACCGAACTAAAAATAGACTAAATCCATATAATACTACTAAATAGCTATGCAGTTAGCCTACTTTTTGCATGCTAAATCACGCATTGTTAAAACAACATATGGTTTAAATTAGTTTGTCGGTATTTATTAAATTTATCTTATTAGTAGTTAAAAGCTGCTAAAAGAAACACTTTGTTTCTTGAAATTTTGACTAACTAGACCCAACTTCGATCTATTTGTCAAACATCTTCGTTGGCTCCAAAACCCCATAATATATAGCTACCACCTAATTTTTTTCTTCTTATATTCCTTTTGAAGATTTTGGCGTTGCACGTATTAATAAAATAAAAACAGTTTTATTAAACGTCGTCAAACCAGTCATAGTCACAGTCAGAATCAAGCAAAGTATGTGTCGGTTAAATTCAAGCCATGTCCTGGTAAAGTCCTGGAGACTACATTAGAAGCTTCTACGGAATTTTGGAAACAACACTCAAAAGAAATGTTCTACCTCATTATAATATGACTTGCTTACACTAAAGGCACGTTTACGAACACTTAACAAACAACCATTATTACACACTCGAAAATACACAAATTTAGAAAAATAAATCAATGCGATGCAGCATGTTTTTTCCACGTTGGCGCCAAAGCTTCCTTAATTACATAATATTTACTTTATACAATGTTTATACCACAGACTAAACAACTACTTCCTACCATAATCATCATGAAACCTACTTGCAGATAATATTAATGAACTATTCCGTCGCCTCCCAGTCATAACATTACCGCAGAATATTATGAAGTTAATGATTAAGTACCTTTAATATTTATTATTCTGTGGCAGTCACAGCTCGTAGGTTTTCCGACACTGACACAGGTACATTATCAGTATATCAACTTACCACAAAAGCCTAAAACTACTAGCTTAACCTCCGATTTGTGATTTTCGAGATTTGTCGCAGTTTCCAGAAATTAAAGTGTTTCGTGTCTCAATTTAGGGTTCCGTTTACAGTTTTTTTTAAATCAAAATTGGCTTAGTCTACAAAATTGAAAACAAATATCAAATTCACTAAACACAAGTTATTAAGGCCGCGCTCACCGGCTAGAACTATTTAATTCGCAAATGTAAAAAAAATTGAATATGTTTTTTTTTATTGGGAATTAGGTAGGTCCAACTTAGGCACAGAGGTCGCCCGAAGAATCCAACTGATAACCGATTACTTACAGGGGAAAAATATGAGGTTCTTGAGTGGAGACGACGAACTGGAAGACGCAGCGTAGGTAATAAGGTAGGCCTCCCACTAGGTGGAACGACAACATCGTGAGAGTCACGGGCATCCAGTTAATACAGATAATAGGCTGGTCGTTTAGTGTGGAGTTCAAAGAGCCCATGTTCAGGCTTCAGGAGTGGACGTCTTCTGATTGATTATAATGATATTTATCTTTAAAAATGTTAAAAATGTGCGCAGGAGAGAGTTATAGCCGTTGAGCGCCGCCTTAAGTAGAGTAGATCGCACTGTGTTTTTTTTTTTTTTTTCAAAAACGTTGTAATGTGTGTGAGTTAGCCGCTAGCTGCTCCTTGAACCGTAGAGGAAAATTGTATCAAGTCAGGTTACTATCCCAAACATTCTGTGACACCTTTTTGCTGAGCAAACTGACCTTGGTAAACTGATACCGATTTAACTATCGCATCGCTGTCGATTAAACGGAACTTCTGTACACTACACACCTATAGAGCTAAATATTAAGAGAGGGTGATCCAATCATTACGTCCAATATCGTAAGTGTACTTTAAAGATGTGCGCCATCTGTAGAAATTAAAACGAACTACGTCGCATCATAGTTGTGGTTATATGTTTGGTAGCAGTGCACCCGCGATCCTGCAGGTTCGGTTTATTTTTAAACGGTTTCAAAAACGAGGAGGTTCTAAAATCGGTTGTTTTTTATATTTGTTACCACAGTACTTCGTCATTTATAGACTGATTTGAAAAATTCTTCTTATATTTGAAAGAATATTCTTTCAGATTGGTCCCATAGAAAATTAATTAAAATCAGTTCAGTAGTTTAGTTTTTTAGTTAAAATACTTAACTGAAAAAACTACGTCATGTAAGTAAACCAAGTGGCGCATTGAATTACTGATTCACTTTAATTATTTGTTTGTCGGGTAGCCTATGTTATGTACCGGGTGTATGTGCGGGTGTTTTATCCAGGATAAAAGTTTTTTTATATCATAGTTGGCAAACGAGCAGACGGGCAGCCTGGTGGTAAGCAGTCACTGTAGTGGTTATATTTAGTCCCACCGCCTATAGATACTTGCAACACCAGAGGCATCACTACGTTGCCGACCCTTTAAGATCTCCATACCATCCACTAAGCTGTTACATAATTGAATGTGGACAAACATACACGCTGACATACAAACTTTTACAGTTATAATATTAAACTGGGTCAGCAGCAAAAAACTAGTTATGAGTTTAGTGTGATTTGTGCCTATTTACGAGTATGTTAGGTCCTAAGAAAGATGCTGTACCCAATGAACTCGCACCAACTAAGTACACTGAGTTCACACTGGTGCGCAGTACGTTTGTTAGCACCGCTGGGTACCATTGGAAAAATTCAACCCGTCTTTACTATATAAGTCGATGAATCTGACCGCAAAAGTTTGACCGTGTTTCGTTGTTACCAGCGTTTTTGTGAAGACAGTCGTGGGAATTATTGAAATGATTAATGGAATAGGTAGGTACATAGCTTTTTTTTCTGTGACAGAAAAAGGCTGACCCGGCAGACAATTCGGTAGAAAAGAACATGTGGTGCAAATATGCTAACATAGTTGTACATATTTAAGCCTTTTGGGGTCGAGACTGAGCCCTTGGGTACCAGGAGCCCATATTCAAAATATACTATGTACTAGGTTACGCAAAAAGGGTGTACTATGCCGAAAAGGGTCCACAGTACCCGTCATTATGAACAACTTATACTATGGGAGCAACTCCAAAATCGCTACAAAAAAAAATCTACTGTTCCATACTCGACAAAATGTATGGAACACCTGATATTTTGGTCCCATACAGAGGACCGATGGGTAGGAAAGGTTTTTGAGTGGAGACCACGAACCGGAAGACGCAGCGTAGGTAGGCCTCCCATTAGATGGACCGACGACGTTGTGAGAGTCGCGGGCATCCAGTGGATGCAGATGGCAGGATGTCGTTCAGTGTGGAGAGTAAAGGGGGAGGCCTATGTTCAGTAGTGGACGTCTTCTGGCTGATGATGATGAATGAATATAACCCCTTTTGGCTTAGTAGGTATACCCTTTCCGCATAGCCCTGTATAGGACACTAGCTATAGCTATCTGAAAACTCCATAATTTTTTTGTACCCATAAGTGGCAATCAAGCAGATGGGCTGCCTGAGAGTAAGCAGTCACCGTCGCCTATGGATACTTGTAACACCAGAAGCATCACAAATACGTTGCTGACCCTGTAAGACTCTATCAACTCGCCTTTTGAAGAACCCCATGTTGTAGCTTCTTGGAAACACCACGGAAGGTAGCTCATTCCACATTTCGCAGGTGTGAGGCAAGAAAGGTCGCGTGATTCGAACACTGTGCGATTTCCACTGATCTATTGATATGTGGATGAACTTTCAGACGGTGGCTGCTAGTGCGATGGTAAAACCACGATGCCGGCATCAGATCGAATAGTTCTTCAGAACATTCCCCGTTGTAAATGCGATAAAAGATACAGAGAGATTCTACGCATGTTGAGCTGCTCTATGTGTTGTTCTAGGTTACTTCTTCTCTGACATATTATGTGCATTTGCTTTCTTTGGGTGACAAAATTCGAAAGTATATAAGAGAACCGCGGTCCCATCATATCGGTGTATATCTCGTAGCGTTTTATTGGTTCAAGAGAATAATAGAAACTATTAACAATTACTGGCCAAGAGCGTGTCGAGACACGCATCTGGTAGGGTTCCGCATCCGACTCCATAGTTCAGAAATTGATAGTTATAGAAAAATTCAAACTAACGAAGCTCTGTGGACTTCCTTGGATCCCGACATAGTATAAACTTTTTATGGTTTAAACATAGAGGAAACTGATTGATAGACATTATTTGTTAAGAACATTTTGCAAAAAGGTCAATGACCTTTGAGCTAGAATGCCTTGAATTTATAACAGTTGTATCGCTGTTACTCAAAGTCGTCATCAGATAATGTTCGAAATAATTTTGAATCAAGGTTTTAAATATGACCTATCTGTATTGTAAGTTACAAGTTTCTATGTCTTATAGTTTAGAAATGCAGGGGGGGACCAACTTTTTTCCAATTTGGCGGGCCATATTTCGCAAAGTATAGACTTTATAAAAAAGTTACGTATCAATCCTTACCTTCGTTTTTAATAACCTTTTCAACGATACTCCACACGAGCAGGTGGAGTAAAAATAATATTTTCATCCCCATTTCACATGTACCAGAGGCACCCTTAAAATACTATATTATATATTTTTATACTCCTAAAATTGAGATCTATATAACAACTGTCATTATGCAAAGTTTCATATACTTATCTTAATAATTATAGAAGGTAGAAGGTTCTAAAAAATTCGGACGGACGGACAGACAGACGGACGGACAGAACGAATTTATAAGGGTTCCTGGTCGGGCTACGGAACCCTAAAAATTACAGTTACTACAAAATGAAAAATATGTCTCTCAAAACTCGTAGGTTGTTACAAACTAATAACCGTTGACAATTTCAAAACATCACTACAAGAACATAGCAATTTGCATTTGAATTTCGAATCACTACTACAACATCAACAATTTCAAGCATCGAGGATCGCAATCGGAATTCCAAATCGATTCGAGAATCGTTCCGCGCCCGCGCCGCACGAATCGTTAGGTGCGTAGAATACGGCAAGTGTCGATTTTAATCGATTAATTTATGCCTAATATCGATGCAGAGATTGTTATCGCGACATCATTTTGTCGGACCGGTTCAGGAACTTGAAATTCGACTCATATGGTAATGAGTGTTCCGTAATCTTCATTGAACGGTAAAGATCGACCAGCTTTTCTATATTAGGAGCTTTGAACGTGGAGCCAGAATAACATTTGTTTCATCATCATCAGCCAGAAGACTTCCACTGCTGAACATAGGCCTCCTTTAACCTCCACACTGCACGACATCCTGCCATCTGCATCCACTGGATGCCCGCGACTCTCACAATGTCGTCGCTCCATCTAGTGGGAGGGCTACCTACGCTGCGTCTTCTGGTTCGTGGTCTCCACTCAAGGCTCTTTCTTCCAACCTTTGTTTATATAAGAATAAATTAAATTTTAAAAAAATACAACCTGAGTAATGAAAAATCAAAAATGACCAAATCACTGAAAACAAATCTTTACATATAATAAAAACGTAGAGTTAAAAAATCTTTAATTGCGAGATAACAAAAAAAAAACATACTGGGCTTCTTAAAATAAGCAGCTGAACACGATAGGACAGTTTTTAGAATTTTTGTTTGTTTGTTTGTCCGCGCACATCTCCTAAACGGTTTTCACGAATATGCTTAGAAATTACCAGATTAAAACATTGGCTATGTTATATCATTTATTTTAATTCTTTATTATTACATAAAAGAAATAAAAAAATCAATGATTATTTTATTCGTTACCCGAAACGTAATATGAGGATCGTCACATAGCCTCAAGCAAGGAGGTCCAAATTTGGTCGTATTCATATAGTTCAGAAATTGCATGGTCATAGAAAAATTCGAACGAGCGAAGCTGGACAGTCAAATTTCAGAGATGTATCATCCCGACATGACATGATATACTTTTTATGGTTTAGACAAAAAGAAAAATTCAAAACATGCTCTGCACTGTGGTCACATAATCTTTTTGATTTGAAAACTGTTGACGGTGTTTTTACTGTTATACTTCAATCTATACTTCACACAGGGCGACTTAAAATAAGCATCTGAACATGTTAAGGCAGTTTTTAGAATTTTTGTTTGTTTGTTCACGCACATCGCCTAAACCCGTGGAAGAAAATGCCGACGGATTTAAATGCGGTTTTCACGAATATGCTTAGCTATGACCAGATTGAAGTATAGGCTATGTTATTTTGCGCAAGGGCCGGATTAAGGGAAGACAAAAGGATTGAAAGTTTATATGAAAATCTACGCGTACAAAGTCGCGGGCAAAAAACTAGTGTAAAATATTTTCAAATAAAAATGTATATAATAATTTTAATGTCTTGCATGCTCTGTCATGCTCTATACTTACAAATGACGTCACATGTAACTACCCCATACAAACTTCATACTGACACTCACTTTGCGGTAAAGGATCAGAGTATCTGATCAAAAACATTAAGGGCTTCTTATATCTCCGAACTTCATATACCGATTTGTATAATTTCTTCAGTAAGTAGACATGTTATATTTAATTAGGTATATTTTTTCACTAAAACTCTTAATTTTAACAAATCAAACACCTATCATATCTGATGCCTATTCGATAAAAAAACAGTTGAACAGATTTTGATCAGTCATAGCTAAAAATAGTACTAACCTTACCTAATTATCGCAATGCAACCTCCTTAAAAAAAAAAACATATTCCAACATTTTTTTCCCTCAACTTTATACTAGATTCGTCTAGGTATCAATTATACAAAGGTAAGGTACAAGGTAATTATACAAACATCATCATTTCAGCCATATGACGTCCAGTACAGTGGCCTAAGTGCAGTTACGAAAAAGTTATTGTTATTTAAACGATAGCAAAATGTATAAAAAAATTGAACAGCGCCTCTCTCGGACGTGAAAGGAAACTGTATTTTTATACATTTGCTATCGACATAGTCCTCCGCCATTGATCTCCAAAGGGCCGGTTGGAAGCGGCTTGCAGAAATCTTTTAGACTTTATAGAGTCTTATTTTTAGGCATAATTAGTTAAGCTGATATCTCTGCAAATTCCAATAAATACTTACTATATATATTACAATAAACGTGTTTAAATAATAAAGCCCTAAAACTAACATCAGAATAAAATAATGTCTCCTAAATCAACGTATCTCAAGTAAAATGATTCAACAACACGATACATCTAATATCAATGCAAACGATTACGGCAAATCGATTTAAAAATCGATAACTCGTACATCGAGCATTCCACGTGATTAGGGTTACCATTTTTTTTAATTTATAGAGAAATCGTGACAAATATATATTGAGCTAAAAATGTCAATGTCAAATTTCGTCGAAAATTTGATATTCTAAATTTAAATCAATGTTCTGGGGCCTTACGCCCAACTCTAAACGTGGGCCCGAATAGTCGTGTGATTTTGCAGATTGCAAAATCACGCGACCGCAAACCGTATCATGGCGCGCGTTCGCGTGATTTTGTAAACTACACCTATTCGGGCTCGTGTTTAGAGTTGAGCGTAAGGCCCCTGAACGTATACCAGATGATGAAATATGATAAATAATATAAAGTAGGTATATCCTCTACGATGAATTCAATAGTACGTACGTACAAGTTGAAAGTAATATCAATATAAAAAACCGACTTCATAAAAATGTCAGAACTGGACCAAAATGAAACAGGACCAAACGGGAAAACGGAAAGCCCCAGCTTTCAAATAAAAAAGAATCATCTAAATCAGTTCACCCAGTCGAAAGTTATGAGGTACCAAAATTAAAAAAAAAAAAACGAATTGATAACGTCCTCCTTTTTGGAAGTCAGTTGAAATGAAAATAAAGTATGGGTACAAGTACAAGTAATATTTAAGCATAGCCCCTTAAAAAAAATTACAGTTTGTCCCATAAACCGAAATTTCCCAACAGATAAGAAAGAACGGACATATATTATGTTAAATGCGCATTATTTTACGGACATATTTTAGAAGAAACCTCTAAAAGCCAGACTAGTCCTAACAAATCCGGAAGAATGGTAATCCTAACTATGACTAGAAATTGGTATTGGTAGGCGGTTAGGCGATCGAGTACATGCAATCGGTTTAATTCGATACTAAACATCGAGATTTAATCGATTCGCGAAGATGCAGTGACGTCCTTACTTGCTGTTTGGAAGTTTATAATATTTGTTTATTAGCATTTGGGAATTATTTTCCATAGATAGTAAAATTTAGTTTCAAGTTATATGACACTGTGAAAGACGTGGAACATCATACTTTATTCCCAGACGGTACAACAAGCCTAGTAGTGCAATATGGGTTGTTTTTCCCTTCAACACTACTGAAAAATGGGTCACTTTCGGGCTTTAAAACAAACCAACAGTCTTAATTCTCCGAACATTAAATAATTAATACAAAAAACATATCTAGAAGCCTAGGTGAAGGGAATAATTATTATCAACATAAAAACCGACTTCACAAAAATGTCAGAACTGGACTAAATTGAAACGGGACCACATGGGAAGTATTTCACATAAAAAGCTTTCAAATAAAAAAAGAATCATCAAACTCGGTTCAAAGTACTCCTTTTTGGAAGTCGATTAAAAATGGCCAGAGTGCTGGCAGTATTGACAAGCAGGGGCCTTACCCCTAGCTCGAAAAGTTGAGCCGCATAGGTGTTATTTGTCAAAAAAGGTACCATCAACTACGATAAGCGGTAGTTATTTGATAGCCGCTAAGCTTTGCTATTTTCACTCACACACGCATAGTAAAACGGATTTTCGTTCATTCAAGTTAGACGCTTTTAAACGATGCAGCTTATATGAGTTGGTTAATTTTAGGTATCTATCAGGTACCTACTAAAAGTTGGCTCGCAAAAATGAAGCTAGGAGGGGTAAGGCCCCTGAATGGCAATGCTTAGTTTATGGCCAAAGTAGGCGCCAAAATTCTGGCCACCAGTCGGTTCCATCGTGGCCAAAAAACATGTATTTTCCTTTGATCAATGAAATTAATTATCTACCAGTTTTTTTTAGACGTTCATTTATTTTCCTTGTAAGATAAATATAATATAATTATATAGAGAACCCGCCTTTTTTGAAGTTGATTAAAAAAGTGAATTAACGATTCGTCTGTCGCTCCTTTACTTTCTTCGACGTTTTTTTTACTTTACTTTCACGATTGAACTGATGTTTATGAAATTTTGCTAGGAAGTAGTGTGCGCACATAAGAATCCTTCCTCATGACGCACACTACTTACAATACTTACCATCCCGGAAAAATCCGGAATTACTAATAAATTTTTGGGTAACAATCAATGAACTACCTAATATGACAAAGTCACATTATTACCTTTGACTACGTCTGTCATTAATCTAAATAAAAATAAATATAAAAAAAGCATTTTCAAAAGAAATGGGCTTAAGGTCACAGAGCAACAATAATGGCCATTTTAATGGCCAATAAAATTATATTACCATTCGTGTTCATTTTTATTGAATTAACTACTAGAAAATTATTAATTTAAATAACACAAAGCGTAAACTAGACTTTCTACCATCAAAATAAAGTTCAAACTGAGTTTTATAAAAAGTAAAGTCGTAGAGAAAAGTGTTATGATGATTTTATGGAATACATAATAATATAAATCATTGTATGAGTGTAGTAATCTTAGCATTTTTACTACTGAGTATGTGGTGATAGTAGCCTTGGATTGCCGATAGCCTTGGATAGCCGGTAGCCTTGGGTAGCCTACAAAACTATGAACGAGGTCACATCAAACTATTTTATTTTATTTGATTAATCTTCTTGTTTAGACACGTCATATCAGCTATGAAAGCTGTTTTGAAATAAAAATGGGTGTTTACAAATATGTTTTACTATACCTAAAATCGGGAAGTTTGCGCTGACACGAATTTTTGATGAACGATACTCTTGATGTGTTTTTTTTTTCATATTGTAGAAAACATATAATATAATTATTGATGATAATATTTTGATCTTGGAACTATTAGAAGCCTTAGAATAATTGGTTTGGAAATGTTTCACAATCAAAATCAATAAGTCATTGTTGTACTAAGTTGTTATTAGGTGCGAGTACCTCGTACTGAATTTGGCAAGCAAAGGATTCTAAGATGGATTGAATTGGTTCAAAAGTAGAAACCTAAGCGTAGCGATGGATTTAACTGGCACGAAATGCAAATAAATTTAGTGGAACACAAGTCTCTTTATCTCACCTGAATGAAAGGAATGTAAGAATACTCCTTTTTGTGGGTAGACATCGTTTTATTTCAGACTCTGGACACACACTCTTCTAATAAGTAAGTAAGTAACTATTTCGAATATTTTTTTGATCAATTTCAAATTACTCCGTTCTGAGATCTCTTTTACCATTTTAAGAGTATTTTTATAAACTTAAAAGTATTTTTCTTATTAAATTCATGGGGCACTTTTGTTACCGACACTACGTTCTAATATTTCTGACGTTTGCCTCCTTTTGGTAGCAGTATCATTGCACCCCCCGTTGTGATAAAGGAGAAAGGATAAAATACATGTTTTATTTGTTCTACGATCAGTATTGTCTTATAGTGCGTCTTTAACACTTTTATAGATAGTTTATTAATATGGAGCTTTGTTTGGTAAAAAGAGCGTTTATTGTTAGAACAGGGGCCTTACCCCCCCCCCCTAGCTCGAAAAGTTGACCCGCATAGGTGTTATTTGTCTAAACGGTACCATCAACTACGATAAGCGGTAGTTGTTTGATAGCCGCCAAGCTTTGCTATTTTCACGCACACACGCATAGTAAAACGGATTTTCGTTCATTCAAGTTAGACGCTTTTAAACGATGCAGCTTAAATGAGTTGGTTGATTTTAGGTACCTATCAGGTAGCTACTAAAAGTTGGCTCGCAAAAGTGAAGCTAGGGGTAAGGCCCCTGGAGTTACTTGCAGTTCGCATAATACAAGTGGAATCAAAGCGCTTCCTTCAGAGCTTCAAAGCTTTTCCTGCTACTTGACCTTGGACTACCAGTCTTTCAATTGAATCTATGATCTATCATTCCTTGTTTCCTGAGAGATTTAATCTGGGTCTTTTCAAGGCAAGAGTGAATAGGTATCTTCTAAGTTTGCGTGCTTCATCTTCGACCACATCGCCGCTTACCAACAGGCGAGTTGGTAGTCAAACACAGATTATTTCTCGGTAAAAAAAAGACTGTTTTGACCGTCTAGGTATTCCCGTTGTGGCGCTGTCCATTAGTGGTGAACATCGCTGGTACAAACTTAAAAACAGGTATGAAGAAAGCGCGGACTCCTATATCACAGATTTTTAACCTTAGGCATCTGAGAGATAACGTATCATAATCATAAGTCATATTTAATGCTTATATAAAAAAACACATCAGTCATAGGACTGCACGTCAGAAGTGCAAACTTAAGTAGTGATTCACCCTATTCTACAAGAGATGGCGCTGTTTTAAAATATACGGTACAGCGTGACGATGGCGCTTGTTCCATGATTTTTGGTTACCCAAAAACTGCTCAACGCACCTTCAAAAGTGCACGTTCTCCTTTTTAATATTAGTATGATAATTCGCATTTAATGTGTTCTCCTCTCTACTGGTAAATAAATTCTGAGCCGGTTTTTCCTCGTACAACTTGGAAGATTTAAGTTTCTCCGTGTCATACAAGTAGCGGGAAGGGGTCAGCCATCTAAAACATTATTTTTAATTACCACAACATCGGCCACCTCGGCGGGCGTCGTATCACAGAATAACCGATAGTTACTGCGCCTCTTTGTCGTATCACGCTGCGCCGGCGACGCTACTGTGCGTCCCCTGCCAGTTACCAAACAAACAATAATTTATTTTTATATAACTTACCTTTGCCACTTAAAAAAAGGAAGAAAAAATATAATAGTATTTTACCTTCACCACTTTTTAAAAAAGTAACTGAGAATAGAGAAAAGGATTTGAATTAATAATTCAAAAAAATTAAAAAAATGAGCCACCTTTTTGGGTAAAGATTTTTCTACTAGAGAATAACTAAGATAATAATCTTGATAATATGTATGACAGAACAGTTTCAGGCGATAACGTTTTAAAAAACAAGTCGCCTGTGTATCGTTTTTTTTTTCTTAGAATGTAAAACTTGTGTAAAATGTACTAATGTAATCATTTTTGCGCTTGTGCGTTCATGAATGTGCTAGAGAGTGGAAAAGTAATGTCGAGATAAAATGTGATGTTCCCAAAACTCCATAAATCCCTCTTATAAAATCTTTACCACTTTATTAGGGCAAATCATGGACTTGACTGTGACCAACTTTGCTAAACTTTGACTGTGTCTTTGACTTGTCTAACGATATTTCATAATATGCATTAGACGTGCTACGCCTAATGCATATTATGATATTGATAATATGTATGACAGAACAGTTTCAGGCGATAACGTTTTAAAAAACAAGTCGCCTGTGTATCGTTTTTTTTTTCTTAGAATGTAAAACTTGTGTAAAATGTACTAATGTAATCATTTTTGCGCTTGTGCGTTCATGAATGTGCTAGAGAGTGGAAAAGTAATGTCGAGATAAAATGTGATGTTCCCAAAACTCCATAAATCCCTCTTATAAAATCTTTACCACTTTATTAGGGCAAATCATGGACTTGACTGTGACCAACTTTGCTAAACTTTGACTGTGTCTTTGACTTGTCTAACGATATTTCATAATATGCATTAGACGTGCTACGCCAGAGAAAATAAAAATAATGGAAACAATTTGAATTGAAAATTTGAAATGTTTTTATACAAACGTTCGACATTCCAAATTTGAATCTAATGACCGTTTAATTGAAATGGACAGTCGGGCTACTTGATAACAAAAAGTTAAGCTGCTTTAGATTGATCCAGTAGTTGGGACAATTAATGCAAACTCATGAATAATAAAGACTTTACGTTCTAGCCGACGATGTAAGAGTATATTTTATTATTACTAATAATATTTTTTGCCTACTTTTCAGTGTTATTCTCAGAGATTTTGGCCTGCCGGAAAGTCTCTTACATTAATTGATTTAACCACCTCGCATTTAATCACCTATCAGCGAATTTTCTTTTTTTTTAGATAAAATTACTCGTATTCTACATCCATCTCTATGATGCATGCTTCTTCCTAACTCAGCCTATTCTTCTTCCTTATTTTCATCAGGACCGGTTCAATCGATTAGTTCAGTAGGTACAATGCAAACATATACGAGTAAAAATAGTGAGAGATCTTTGTGCGTTGCCAAAAATTGTGATGATTTGAAGATGTAAAGACTGACTACAAGTCTACAATCGAAGCTGTATCTTTATCAATCTACCGATAAAAACTATAGGATACCACCAGATATCACAGATAGCCAGAAGTCACAAACTCATTAATAAGGAGGTACTTACAAAAAAGGTTCGCTCACAATTATGTCAAACTCGATTTGACAACTTGATGAACACGCCCGTTCGACGTTTGAACTTGACGGACTGTGGGTGGTCCGAACGTGATTTTTTCTTTTGTTTTAATTTTTTTGGCCGCTGACGAACTAACAAGCTTTCAATAGCTAGCCACCGACGATGCGTTATAATCGCTTTTGACGAGGTTTTAGCGTGAAAAAATTAAGAGGAACAAGACACACATATACCTACGATACACATATTATAGTTAAATACAGTAAGTCGCGCCTCGCTTTTTTTATTCGTTACTTTGCAAGCACGGGCTATAATTACTTCGAATTGTAAAATGGCAGCGAAAGTGTGCAATGTGGACACTTTTTACAGGTGACGTTTGCATACTACCTCTTAATAAGTTTTTTTTTGCTACATGGAAAATGTGATACGGCTTATAGACAAATGCCATTATGCCAAAATTACCATATCAAAAGGTAATTTGATAGCGCCACTTTTGACAGTTGCCACCGCCTTCGCTCCAACACAGTTAATTTTATCTGTAGGCACACGCACACTATTATAAATTGGCTAATCACAAGCAAAACATTGCATACCTGCATTGACAGTCAGTAGTGAGACCTGCCTTCAAGGATTAGATCAAGTTACTTTTAGGTATCTCGGAAAAATCTCTTCATGCTCGGTAGCTTCTGACGGTACCTGTCCAATTATTATTATTTATACATACCTTGGTAGCTAATTGATCACAGATGAAGATTTATTAATATCAATATGTTTTGCTTGCCGAAGGTTCAATATGGATTGTGTAAACTCAACTAAATACAGAGTCTTAAGACAATATATCGCGTGCTCAAAAACAAAACGCTAGCGCAAAATGACAGCTCAAAAACTGTTTCCCGCTCAAAAAACAGTCAAAGTGACATTGACAAGTGGTGTGTGTCGGAGATAGGATGGTGACGCTGATGCCGTGTAGCTACCTCGGCGGCGCCTCGCCGCGCTGCAGCCTCGACCACGAGCCAAAGGTTAGAACTAGTACAGAAAATCTGTAGAACACTCCTCAAATCCGAAATCCCTAAAGCCTCAATCAAAAATCCTGCCGTTTATAAATCGTATTGGCCATTTATAAAAAAAAGAACGACAAAAAGCCACAGATTGTAATAATAACATGGCAAAACGAACTGGCCACTAACAATATAAGAAAAGGGCAAAGACAAGGCAGTATGCACTGGCCATATAAATAAATAACCAGTTTTAATTTAATGGCGTTGCTCTTTGAAATTTTGTCTTACGTCGTTAGTTTGATTGAGGTCGGAACTATTGAAATAACTATTATAAAATGTATACTTGTAGAGATTAAAACGCACCAAACAGTATGCACGCACCCACCTTTATATCTTCTGCATGATTTTCAAAATACCTAATTAAATAGCTTATAAAAAAATGCACATACCTAATTACTTGTACCATAATAGGTACTTTGTTTTCTGCTTAATGCATGTTAGGTAAATGTGGCGTACGTGGCATGAATTCATTTAAAACCAACGAGTGGTTTCGTATATTTTTGAATATCTTTGCAGAATATACTTTACCTACAATCGGCATAGTTATATAATTATTAAATAAAAACTATTCAAGACTGGCATATTGTGGGAGTACATCTAGTATTTCTGGGCGACGAACGCAGTGCATTGTCGCGCAAAAATTCACTTTAATAATTCTTAGCATTTTAAATCTATGTACACTAGGGCAGAGTAACAATGTACAACATTGAAGGTGCTTACTGCAGCGCTGCTCTTTTTTTTTAACGTGAATAAGTTTGCGTTTTACCACCAACTCGCCTGTTGGTAAGCGACGATGTGATCGATGATGAAGCACGCAAACTTAGAAGATACCTATTCTCTCTCACCTTGAAAAGGCCCAAATTATATCTCTCAGGAAGCCGGCAGGTTGTTCCAATCCTTGCTCAGAATGCCCAGCCTCACCTTGCCTTACCCTGCCACGGTTGCCTGGAAGCGATCGCTTTAAGCGATAAGGCCGCCTGTCAAAAGCCTATATAATTACTGTAATTTATAATGTTATCCTTGTTTTTGTGGTTTTTAATAAAGAGTTATTGTATTGTACCCGCATAACGTTTCCTCTTCCCTTTTCCGTCATAGCGACAGTTGCGAAACGATTAGATTCAAATAAAGTACTAGCAAAGTCAAATTAAGTACTTGCGAATTCAATAACCATATTTAAAACCTACATTAGTCTATTTTTGAACGGAAGCTAATTTAGTTTTTACTCTACAGTTTTAACCTCCTTAATCGTGCATTGTTCATACATTCCTAAATGAATTTATCAGTGCAACTGACACCGATTATGATAGCAGCGTCGGATGGCTAACGATGCACTGTCATGTAGGTAACGGCGACGTTACGAGGTTTTAATGGGCCCTAAAGTATGAATGGTAATACGAGACCTGACTGGATGGACAACACATAAACACCGTGAACGATTAGGAAATGTACAGAGGAATCTCTCTGTAACTAGGTGGCAGGAATTCCTCTTAAAAGGAATGGCAAGTTTTCATGGCAAGAGTGAATAGGTATCTTCTAAGTCTGCGCGCTTCATCTTCGACCACATCGTCGCTTACCAACAGGCGAGTTGGTGGTTAAACGCGGACTTATTCACAATAAAAATATATGGAAATAAACATACATTTATTTTTCTTTGTTGACGTAAACATTGATAAATAACTAATCTTGATAAGATTGATGTGGTAAAGCTGTTATAAAACTGTCGTGATCAGATCCGACAAATAAGAGATATATGCATTAGTATAATTGTCGTTCGTGTTTTTTTTTACCGACTTCAAAAAAAATTATTCTATCTTCCACTGTTTTTTTAAAATGAATGTTCACCAATTTCTCCGCCAACCGTTGACCAATAAAAAAAATGTTTTGTTCTGTAAGGTATACTTCCAATTTGTCCCATTGTCGCCAAGTTAGGATCTGATTTTGGAATCCCAGGGAAATCGA
This sequence comes from Agriopis leucophaearia, assembly GCA_949125355.1. Classification (NCBI taxonomy): domain Eukaryota; kingdom Metazoa; phylum Arthropoda; class Insecta; order Lepidoptera; family Geometridae; genus Agriopis; species Agriopis leucophaearia. The sequence goes on along the minus strand of OX421284.1, from coordinate 8,674,224 downwards.
GGGCAACCCTCAAATTTTATTAAGTTGAAGACGGTTTTTTACATTGATAATTATCATACATTTTTTTCACTATACCATGCAAAAACGGCAAGTACGACTCACTTACTAATTTTTTACGCACACTAAGACACTTCGCAATGACAACTAACTAATAATCCAGTCACAAATAATTATCAATATTAAAAAAACAGCTTCATAAAAATTACAAAACTGTCCAACAGTCCAATGAGACCACACGGCAAGCACCAGCTTTCAAATAAAAAAAGAATCATCAAAATCAGTTCACCCAGTGGAAAGTTCTGAGGTAACAAACATTTTAAAAAAACTGTCGATTTGAGAACCTCTTCCTTGGAAGTCGGTTAAAAGGGCAAGATCGTCTGCTGAGTGAGTTCTCCTAAAGATTCGAATCGATAAGCGATGATGCGGTCTCCGAATAATTATTTTTTAAGTCCGTGTATAAACTTGCCTGTAACATTAGTGGTGCTGGCTTAATTTTGACTAAAAATATACTCAATGTCACGTGGAGTATTAACAAATTCGTTTTTTTTTTTACGTTATAGACAGCCAATTAACTTTTTTTTTAATCTTAGAGATCTCCACGTTAATTTAGCACTGATGAGTTTTCATTCACATACAGACTATGACCGAGGGACGATGAGTGAAAAATGTACAGAGGTGTAGCTCTTCTCTCTGTTACGGGTTAGATACCCGTCTAGAACACCCGTTCTAAATAACTGAGGAATTCCTGCTTAACCTTGGTTAAGGTTATGTTAAGGTTAGGTTTTCATGGGAAGTTTCCCCTAGTTTTCCACCCTTAGAGATGGAACATGGAACACTTCGTATGCGTACATTTTCATTATAAACTTTCAACCCCCCGTTTCCCCTCTTAATTCGGCCCTTTTCCTTTCTTTGCGGACCTGTACACCCCATTAGGAATCTACCTGCCAAACAGCTTCGTAGGTCCAGTTTTTTCGACCTTTCGTGGTGATTCAGTGAATGTGAGTAGGTATTTCGACTTTATATATACCTAAAGAACTTTATATCCAGAAAAAAAGATGCGAGTCCTGTAGGATAACGGGTGAAACCGCGAAGCGTAGCTAGTACTTACATATGCATCAATCACAGCGTCAGTAGTGGAGTTCCCACATTTACACTTATAGTACCTTCATCTCTGTAGGATTTTCTATTCCGTGCCGTGAGTCTGACCGCGTTTGTTAAAACAAACAATAAAATTTGACTTTGGTTACGGAATTCATAACGATTGCGGGCCTTAATTAATTGTGACAGATTTGAGTCCGGGTTCTTTATTTGAATATGGCCACAGAGAAAAAATAGTTTTGGTTCCGAGTAACTCTTCGCTTTTTCTTTGCTTCGGTGTTTTAGCGTTTTAATTTTTTATTGCTGCTCATATTGGTGACGGAAAATTTAGGGGCTTTTTACGCAGGCTTTTTATGTTTTTATATTACTAATCTATGGTGGTTGCTTTTTTTTTAATTGACTTTGCAAGAGGTTTTATTTTGATCCGTATTTACCTATTTTTATACGCCGCTATATGTACGCTCTTTTACATCGTTATTCTGTACTTTTCTTCTATAGAGAAAAAAAATCGTTAACTTTGGCTCAGTAGTTTAACCAGTTCAAATAATATTAACATTTAAGCGAACGCATTCTGAAGTCGTGTTTTGAAATCGAGAATAATTTCACTCGAAACTATTTTTGAATTAAATTATTATCGATTTAGAAGCTCAAGTGTATGCTTGCGCTTGGCCGCCATTGTTTGACGTATATTGTTTGGCGGAAAAATCAGGGGTTCCGATTTTCTCGGTTTTTATTTCTATTGCTTCCCGGTCGGCTAATGATAGTTGTCTAATTTTGCAAAGCCCTACTCTGAGCTTTTAATTAGGTTTTTTATTTTTAAAGGCCGCGCTCATCCGCCAGATCGGAATCTGTCTCTTTCGCACTTTTTAGACAAAATTTCATGTTGATTATTTATTTTGGCGAAAATTATCGCAAAAAACTATGTTTTCCCCGCCAAAATAAAAATATATCAACACGAAAATTGTTTTTTAGCAATGTTTTTCTAAAGATAATCAATAGATTATTTTTTTAATCTCATTCAGTTTTTTTTCTTCTTTAAAAATGTTGAAAATGTGCGAAGATTGAAATATTGAAAGAGATTACTCATCATCATCAGCCAGAAGACGTCCAATGCTGAACATAGGCCTCCCCCTTTAACCTCCACACTGAACGACATCCTGCCATCTGCATCCACTGGATGCCCGCGTCTCTCACAATGTCGTCGGTCCATCTAGTAGGAGGCCTACCTACGCTGCGTCTTCCGGTTCGCGGTCTCCACTCAAGAACCTTTCTTCCCCATCGGTTATCAGTTCTTCGAGCGATAATAAAAATAATTCTCTTTGATTGAGAAATATAATAAAAGAGATTACTGCTTCAACAGAAATAGAAAAAAAACAAGTACCGCATATCCAGTCAACATTATTTTTTTACAACTCTTGAAAATTTAAATTATCTATTAATCCACATAGAGGACAACGGAACAAAATGCACGTTAATCGAGTAAAAAAACAAATCGACAAAAATGTGACAAAACGAGTAAAAAGAGTAAAAGCATGGAATACATAAAGCCACCCAGAGATAACACCAATAAAAACAATTTGTCCGAGTTGATGGCGCGACACGACTCGATTTATCGCGAGAGATGTCTCTCTCGATATCTCGATACAACGTTTAATCGTAGGGGAGAGTGGGGTAATTTTTTAATTGTGTAATTAAATAGCAAATCCTAAAGTGTGGAACAACACTTCAAATATAAATACACTTTTGAGTTATCTACACTAATATTATAAAGAGGAAAGATTTGTACCTATTTTTGTATGTTTGTATGTTTGTAATGAATAGGCTCCGAAACTACTGAACCGATTTGAAAAATTCTTTCACTGTTGGGAAGCTACACTATCCCCGGGTGACATAGGCTATATTATATTTTGTAGCGAGGCCGAAGGCCGAGCTTACACTCGTGCGAAGCCGGGGCGGACGGCTAGTATTACTATATAACTCAAAAGGTCAGCTTTATGCGCTGTACCTAAAGGTTTTATCTGAGTGGTTACTTGCAGGTAGCAAAAATTATAGATGACGTCAATGTCAAGGTATCATACGGTAAGGTAGTCGTAGTCATGTAAAGTACTTCACGGTCAAGTCCAAGACACGCACCATAAAAGTTGTGAAAAGTTTAGAAATTAGTGGCATTTTAGGAGATTCGGAACCAAAAAAAAAAAAAACATTTCACTGCATTATTATCAATGGATGCAGATGGCAGAATGTCGTTCAGTGTGAAGGTTAAAGGGGGAGGCCTATATGTTCAGCAGTGGACGTCTTCTCGCTGATGGTGTGATGTGATATCATGGCTATTTGATCATGTACACTTGAAAAATACAAGTATTGGAAATAATACAATGCTGCTACATGATTTTTCCTTAGTGATGCCATAAACTATACAGTCATGTATGTCTTTAAATAGCTCTACCATCCCTGGTGTATCATGAATTCCTGTCACCCGGGGCTATATCCAATCATAAAGCTTCACTATTTCGTAATTGAAATAAAAACACACTTTGGGGGAGAGCTGGTAGAGTCAGCACTAAAACTTTAAATACCATATGAAAATTCGCGAAGGATGCAAGATTATTAGCAATATTGTCAAGTTGACATGAAAGTAAAAAATACAATTAAGTATATATTCTTTTAGCAATTTTTGTTTAATGTACCTATTGCAAAAAAAAATGGGGCTGCACTACAAGTATGCTTAAAGTAGTAAAATAATTATCAATATAAAAAAACCGACTTCATCATATCTGATCCAAATTGAAATAGAACTAAATGGGAAGCACCAGTTTTCAAATAAAAAAAGAATCGTCAAAATCTTTTCACCCAGTCAAAAGTTCTGAGGTAACAAACATTTAAAAAAACAGTTTGAATTGATAACCTCCATCTTTTTGGAAGGGTTTCAAACAAAAATCTAAAGTTTACAAAGTTACCCCACTTTCCTTTACGCTTTCTTAAGTATTGGGCATTGGTGTAAGCTTTGTTTTATTGTCGACAGCTCGATGTAGATTAGGATGACCTTTCCAATTTGTTAACATTTTTTTTTTATTCTTGTTTCAAGGTATTATTTTAACTAATATGGTCAAACTCTACAAATCTAAAAGAAAACATTTATGTCAAAAAATATCAACTTTTTTTTAAAGTGAGATGTTTTGAGCGCTTTGAGTACTTTTTGTGTGAACAAAAATCATGGAACTCATCGTCACGATGTATGTATTTTAAAACAGCGCCATCTCGTGTAGAATAGATGAATTAAAACTTAAGTTTTCACTTCTGACGTGCAGTCCTAATTCTAATTTAAATTTTTATAATTCTAATATAATATTTAATTATAATAAATTTTTGGGGATGATAAGACTTGCATGTCTATTCTGCAAGCTAAGTGAACGCGCAAGTGAAGTGATAAGCTAAATGAATGTGACTTTTTCATGCCAATTTCTGGAGATAAATGTCAAAACATCGAATTATCAGGGTAAGGGACTACAGTCAAGGGTGATCATTCGATATTTTTACATTTCTCTATAGTAATCGATAAGAAAAATACACGTTCACTTAGCTTATCACTTTATTGCGCGTTCACTTAGCTTGCAGAATAGACCGGCTGCACTGACATCCCGCTTGAGGTGTATTGTGCGTGCAGTCCTATGACTGATGTGTTTTTTTAATTTTTTTCCGTCATATTGCAGAAAAATAAACACAAAGACAATACTTAATTCAGTTTAGAGAAACGATTGAATCGCTACTAAAATACATACTAGGTGTTATAAAAATAGATGTTACGAAAATATCCGAGTTATTTTACCATACCAAATTATTCAATTTATTCGATTAGGATGAATAAACTTGGCTGCATATTTAAACCTGCCAGAGCCATTAACAACCGAAAACCCCAATTGATTACCGAACGCCAATAAAGCGCGCGTAAAACAAATTACGCGCGTTCGAAACAATAAAAAATGTGAACAGTAAAATAAATCACTTTTAAAATTGACACTTCACGCGATGATTCAAAAAGGTATAGAATTAATATAACACCAATATCTCGGGTATATCAACGAGGGGAGGTGATAAATTCGAACATTTTATCCTCGAGAAGGTCGGTGCTACTATTTAATCTGTGGTCGGGACAGGCGCACTGGCCATAAATAAAAACCAAGATAAAACAATAAACGAATTACGTTTAAATAAAGAAGCGTTTTGTCCCGATGCTTGTTTAGATTAGAGGGTGTTTAAAAATGTTAATAAATTTAAAAGTTAACTTTATTTCTTAATGTTTAACTTGTCAATGAGCAAGGTATTAAACGGATCCTGCTTTATTGATGCAAATTCGGTGTACTCGCTACATACAACATAAAGTTATATCAATAAATAAAAAAATAAGCTATCACGGGGACTGTCGACAGAAGCGAAAACTAAATAGAAGTGAAAAACGTCACATTAGCATGTCGTTGACGCGGTCACAATAGCATGTCGGTGACGCAAACCCATCAATTTATCCCCTACCGAAAATCACTTAACGCGGCTAAAGAAGTTTTCACTTAAAAATTTATTTGTAGAATAAATTGATAGAAAAAGCTTTCTAACATTCTTTAAATTTTTGCAAATTTCAGAGACTCATCTAAACAAACAGGAAATCTTTAATACAGTATATTATTTTTAAATAAAAAAATTATATATTTTTTATTATACTATAAGAGAATTTTCTGATATTTAGAAGTTTACTTCAGCACTGAATTATCCACTGCAAGCTCCTGTCCCCGTCGATCTTGTTACGTAAACTATTTCCATCCAATGGTTTCCTGGAAGAGATCGCTTTTAGCGATAAGGCCGCCGCTTGTAGCACTAGCTCGTAAGTGTTTACTATCTGTTTGTAATTTTTTTATTTCTGGTGTACACAATAAAGAGTTTATATCTATCTATCCATCATATATCCTGAGACCACTTTCTTCATTTTCTTTATCGCCTTAGTAAAAATAGTTAAAAAAATAAAAACAGTAAACAGCCTGTACTGTCAACACTAAAGAGTACGCTCGCGTTGTCACCGCGTAAAACGTATAAATTAGGTGTAGGTACCCTATCTGAGGATCGCCCTCACACCTCGAGCGGAATGCGAGATTTACGTTACCTCCTCCCATCGTCTGCTCGCCTGGTACTTCTAAGCATTTAACCTTTATTAGACGGTTCACGATAAGATAGAGGACACTAGAATTTCACGATTAGATAGAGGACACAAGAATTAAACTTTAAAAAAGCCATAAAAGAAATACTAACTTATAAACGGTATAATTAGAAGTTTGAGACATTGTATAATTAGGTATAGGGTAACATGTAGAGCTAAATGCGTTTACCGGCAGCCATTGCCGTCAACTCTGTCCATGTTAATTGTTAAAAATAATACAGAGAATAATTAGACGTCAGAATTAGGTATATCCCGAGGAAGCTCTTACCAGGCGGTAGGTACTTCTAAACGTTTATAATTAAAAAAACGTCAACGTATAGCGTAGAGAAAAAAATGTAGACTAATATATATTATCTGAGAATCAGCCTCACATCGCATCTCAAGCGTAATATGGACGTTACCGTCTCGCATCGTATACTCGCCTGGTACTTCTAAACGCTTAGCTGCCTTTGTTAGACGTTGAAATTGGTATGGATCTATTAAATTGGTTTAGGCATCTTGATTACGTTAGTTTAGTAAATAATTGTGAGATAAAAAGAAAATTACGTTTATTTTATTTTGACTCTACTATCTCCTGTCGCTGTATCCTAGCAGTTTCAGGGTCGTTATTCACATTTTTCGTAACAACTACTTTGACAAATTACGAGTTTTGACAGATTTGGTAATTGTCAAAACCCGTAGTGACGAAATTTGTGAAAATTGTAAACATTAAATTTTCAATTTAAATAAAAATCAACCTGCCTAAACGACCAATAGCCTGTCCAGTAATCATATTCAAATTGTATGTTCTACCCAGTTTCTACCCACACGATGGCTTGCGTTTAATTTTCTCGACTCGGCCACCGATTAAATTAATAGTCATACTAAGATTTTTACTTCTATTTGTTAATCATTCTTACAAACGACCCATCAGCGCCAGCTTAGTAAATTAACATACAGAATGTCTAAAGAAATCATTAATCAGATACTTACATTCAGAGTGACTTCCAAGATTAATCACTGAATATCTGTCCCGTGACAAATTCTTTGAAGTCGTTAAGAAAACAGTAAACATTTATTTAAGAAATATAATGTAAGTGAAAAGTTTTCAAGTAACATAGCCATCAGGAAACGTCAGTTTTTTTTCTGTTAATTCTAATACGATTAGGTAACTTCTATTCATTTGCCTCATTTTGTGGAGAAATGAGGTTAGATTACTAACCTCTTTTTGCCTACGTTGAAATGTGTGCAAGATATTGAAGAAGACAAAAATGGGCCGTTTCGGAGAGGCCTATTTTTGGCCTTAAAGTATTCTTAAAATATAACGGCCACATTATCAAGCATTATTGAGAAAAATTATTGTTGTATGATCTGATAAACTCGATGAAATTAAACCCCAGAATAAAAGCTTAACTTAGAATACTAACGAATAGTAGGGCCGCCGTAAAATAAATTGGTAGTTTCCAAACATTACATTCGTCAACTAGGAAGCGTGAAGGAATTTCGGCTTGGAACCAACATCCAGCCTCTTTTTTTCACCTCTTTTTTTAAGCTTCTGTGGTACATTAATATATGAAAAGTTTTTTTAATTTATGTCTTGTTTTGACGTTGGGTTTATGCAACCCAATTTTAGGAGTCACTTTAAGCGGTCAAATGTCACTTCCATTACACACCCGCGGAGATTTAAGCAACTTAAAAAACGGGATAAAAGGAAGCACATTATAACTTAGAACACAAGAAAAACTAGAAAATTAACAGAGTTCAACAAGTTTAATAATAATTTCAATAAAGTCCCTTTAACACGAAGTATTTTTTTTTTACTTGTGGCATAACCTAAGATCAGATAAACTAGGGAGAAACAAAAACGTATTTACTCGTTTTTTACGCACTGTAAGAAATTTGCAGTGACTCCAATGAACTTAGCGAATAGTCCACATGCAAAGAAGGACGCCATGGTAGTCTGGTCGGTCACAGGTCGTCGAATACAAGCCTAATTTATATAGGTCTGATGTGTTCACATCCGCCACAATGCCTTACCACATCTCATATTTTGTCTGACCCAGGTTGTGCGTACTGCTAGTCTGTGGAATGCGCTGCCTGAATGGGTGTTCCCAGTGCCGTAACTAGATTTTTATACGCCCGGTGCGAACTTCCATAACTGCGCCGTTGAAAACAAAACTTGGTCCTGGTGTGGTCATTTCTGCGCCCTGTGCCTAGGCACCGCTGGCACAGCCCTATTTACGGCACTGGGTGTTCCCCGATAGTCAATCTAGGTATCATCAAATCACGAGTGAATCTGTTTCGGCAAGCGTGCTTCATCGTAGACCGCATCATCGCTTAAAATCTACTAAATACTCCGTGTTAAAAAGACTTAATTGACATTATGATAAAAATTTAACCTTTTAACGACGACGACTATTTCAAACTACGTCCGTCTCGTAGCATTGCATTATGGACATGGAAATGTTTTTTTTCCTCCATACATATTGTCTATTATAGAATAAGTATTAAGAATAGAAAATTCTTCAAGAAAGTACCATGTCTACAATCATTGGTATACCCAAAAAGTCAGTATATCAAGTGGAGACACAGTGGCGCCCTCTCAGCTGTTAAATAAATTCAACTTGATTTTATTAATGCCGTTACCACAATCTTGATCGTGGAGACTTTTAGAGTTTTTATTATTTATAACTTTGTTTTTATCTGTAATCTGTTGTAAGTTAGAAAACTCGGCTCTGTTCGATCGTTAGGAGGAATTTGATTCGAGTTTTTGGGTGTATTTTATGAATGTCAGCGTAAAACTAGGGTTTTAATGTGTAATTATGTTTCACGGGAGTAAGTGAAAAAAATTAAGAGTTTGTAGAGTTGTGGCTGTAAAATAATTGATTAGGCTTCGGTTACAAAATACAGTGGTCAATTTAATTTTATATTTTTTTCTATTTCATAAGTAAGAAACTGAAACGTGGTCTCTCACTATGGGCCTCATTAGCAAGCTCAAAGTCGCACAACGAGCTATAGAGAGGGCTATGCTCGGGGTTTCTCTACGAGATCGAATCAGAAATGAGGAGATCCGTAGACGAACTAAAGTCACCGACATAGCCCACCGGATTAGCAAGTTGAAGTGGCAGTGGGCAGGGCACATAGCACGCAGAACAGATGGCCGATGGGGCCGAAAGGTTCTCGAGTGGACACCACGGACCGGTAAGCGCAGCGTAGGACGTTCAACCACAAGATGGACAGACGACCTAAAAGAGGCAGTCTCTTTTAGGTAGACGCTGGATGCAGGACGCTTCCAACCGGTCCTTTTGGAAATCGATGGGGGAGGCCTATGTCCAGCAGTGGACGTCCTATGGCTGAAATGATGATGATAAGTAAGAAAGGGTTAAGAAATATGTGTGTGTCACATCAGGCATTGCGGTTTAGATTATAGGGCAACTGTTTTTATTATTTAACCTTTTAAAAAAAAATATGCTAACACTTACACTACAAAAACAGTTATATAGACTGCCTAGGCATAGTCCGTTGAAGGTCTACAAAGATAATCCAAATGCTCTTGCCAAGATTTTTAGATATAGTCAAGATTAAATATTTTACTTTTTACTTTCTCCTGTATAGGGCTATCATTCGTCCGGATTTGTCTGTAAATATCCGGACTTTTATACCTTTGACTCTTTTTAGCTTGGGCTAGTTAATGAATCCTTGGCTTGGGTAACCAATGAAACGGCGTGAGCTGTGTTTGAATTTTGTGACCATAATTTTGAGCTTTTATTGAAATGTCCGGCTTTAGGTCAGGGGCCTTACCCCTAGCTCGAAAAGTTGACCCGCATAGGTGTTATTTGTCTAAACGGTACCATCAACTACGATAGGCGGTAGTTATTTGATAGCCGCCAAGCTTTGTTATTTTCATGCACAAACGCATCGTAAAACGGATTTTCGTTCATTCAAGTTAGACGCTTTTAAACGATGCAGCTTAAATAAGTTGGTTAATTTTAGGTACCTATCAGGTACCTACTAAAAGTTGGCTCGCAAAAGTGAAGCTAGGGGTAAGGCCCCTGGACTTTCAAATTGTGTCATGGTACTCCTGTAAAATGGTTCACTTCTTCATACAAATATTTATTTTACTATTGTACTACTGTGATCCGTTTTGCATGCACACATTTCCCTTCTTTTACGCTTAAACTCTATTTTAAACCGACTTCCAGAAGGAGGAAGTTCGGAATTCGACTGTTTTTTTAAATGTTTGTTACCGCAGAACTTTCGATTGGGTTAACCGATTTTGATGATTTTTTTTTTATTTGAATGCTGGTGCTTCCAATTTGGTCCAGTTCTGTCATTTTTATGAACTTGGTTTTTCATATTGATAATTATTTTACATATTTTTTATAATAGATTGTAATTATGCCTATTTCAACGTTATTCAAGCCAATTTTAATTTGTTTCAGGCAAAAAGGCCAAGAACTGACACAGGCGCCGATGTATCAGATCGGTAAGTTATTTAATTAATTTCAGCTATTTGAAGATAATCAGAATATTTATTGGGTTTTTGTTTTAATTTGCAGTCTATACCTACTTAGTTTCTTCGACCAAAATAAAATGAATGGCCCGTCCATTCAGTAGAAGCGCATTTTTGAAGATTACAAAATTAACGTCAGCGCTCACTTCGTTTCAGTCGGTCTTTAGCAAGGAACATATTACTCACAAGGAGACGGTCACGGTCTTTAGCCGTAGGAAGTGAAACACGAGTCTATTGTTACGCGTAAACGAAACATCTGACAAAATTATGAATTCGTATGCTCTACCGAAGTGTAAATACACAAATAAAACCAATATTTTTTTTTTGTAAGGAATATACTGTACATTTTTATAATAAGGTGTTGAAGTATATGTCCGACGGTTTTGACTCGTTTTTACTGATCAAGTTCAATGGTAAGGGCCCGTCCATTCATTTTATTTTGGTCGAAGCTTAGTAGTATTAGAAAATCCGATGTTTTCATTGTTAGCATTTAAAACACAAAATATCAGCGCATTGCATTTATATTTTAACCGACTTCGAAAAAGACGGATGTTCCCCTGTATTTTACAACAAACGTACTTTTTTGCTTGTTTTTGCTCGATATTGATAACGGCAACAGGTAGACGCTTGAAATATTCACAGATTATTTAGTTATATATTGACTTTAAAAATAAATAATTAAAATAATATAAATATTTAAGGGGGGCTCCCATACAAAAAACGTGTTTTTTTGCCGTTTTTATAGATAATGGTACGGAACCCTTCGTGCGGGAGTCCGACTCGCACTTGGCCGGTTTTATTTCTGAGAGTATACCCAATGAGCTTATAAGACTGTTCGTCATTGAGGATATATACCAATCAATAACCATTTTGCTTCATGGCAAAAATCTTCTATCTTCCAACACACGGGGCTTGCAACTTTTTTCAACATGCAACCTTTTTCATTTCACACCTCTTAGGGCTGCCACAGCCACATATTTGTATCAAGTAGCTCTTTTCCCGTCGATTGTGTGCCGACAATGCCCGGATTACAAGGGATTAGGGCTCCGTTATTGTACCATGGAGCACCCTTGACGCTGTTGATGTTTAATATTGTGTTGAGAGCGTCAAGGAGCGTTTAAACTTTGTTTACAGCATGAGATGCGAGTGGTGACCCTATGTTGTTTAATTAAATACAGCTTACTACTTTCGCCCGTAGTTTCACCTACACTCCCATTTTCCCTCAATAACTGTACATTTTTCTTGGATAAAAAAGTGTTTTACGTCATTGTCTTTTTCTCCGCTACTACTTCTAGCCGGTGAGAGAAATAGCATGGCAAAAAGTAGGTACAAAGCATTTCTTTTTATGTTCTTATTTTATAGGATAGAGGAGATAGAAAAAAAAACAAAACTTTTTTTTGTTTTCCGTTTATTCCGCGAAATTTACTTAAAACTATGATAAACTATAATAATGACCCTCGCTCCGGCTCGTACCTTGTGCAAAGGTTGGCCATAGCCATTCAGCGTGGCAATGCTGCTAGTGTTATGGGCACCTTCGCACAGGGTACAGTTAGGGGCGGGTTATTCGATTAAAAATATTTTATTTTTGTTCGTAATTTAAATTTTTGTTAGAATATTGTCAAAATAATTAGGTTTAGTTGTATTTTATAGCATTTACTTAAGTATATTGATATGTAATAATTTAATTATTGGTCATTATAAAATAATTTTAATGATGTGTCTTAAAACTATTGGCAATGTTATTCTAAAAATAACAATCGAATCGTTTTTTTATTTATTTACATTCAGTGATTTTTCATCTTCAAAAATGTTGAAAACGTGCGAATGAGAGCAGTGGCTGTCTTAAAAACGGTAGGAAGTAGCTGTTATCTGAAATAATTAGTTTTTATTCCGGATAAATATACGATACCTGTTAAATAACTAGTACAACTACGAGCTGCTTGCATAAAATTTACATTTTAAATATTAAATTCTATTTAATAAAGCTATCTGCTAACCTACACTTAATAACATCTCTTATTAATACCCCAATGCCACGCCCCTAGCTCATGGAATACGTATTATCACGCTCGCATCAAAAGCTGCAGACAACGGGCTTTATGTTACGTGATGCAGAGCCAAATACGAAGAAAAAAATTGGACATACCATAGATAAAAAAAAAGTTTAAGCGCGACAATTTTAAACCATTGAAAAAAGATCTCATTTGATTTCCGAAATGGTCGGATTTGAGAAATATATTTTTGGAGTTTATTCGGTAGAAAAAAAAACTGCAATACAGCCGGAGTGAAATTGCGCCACTGCACTGTGCAAATTTATGTTATGGGCCAGGTTTTTAATCTATTGCAGTAATTAATTTTTTTCTTTTTTTTTGCTTTTTCTACAACAAAGACATGCACGCTGATATAGAGACACAGATAATAAAATAACAATATAACTAAAAACAAAAATGTAATGTAATTCTTTTTCTAATTAATGTATTATTCAACAATGATTTATTCTAAAATGTTTCATGATTACACAAAGATAAAAAATCCGTGCAGTCGAAATCATACGAAAACATCTCCCATTCAAAATAACCGTACAACATAACTCAAATTCCATCCAAACACGTTACAAGCAAAAACTACAGTGCTACCAACTTTAATGAAGAGTTTGAGAAATTAGGGAACTAAAAATTCCAGTAAATACTGTCTGTTTTAGTTCGAAAATTTGACAAGGGCTCCCCTACTCAACTCTACTGATAAGTTGGTAAAACTGTAAGACGAATGTTCAGAATTCGACATCTACCATTCCTAAAGCAGTTAGGTTAATTAGTGGTTAACGCGACATTCTTTTTGCGTTCCTTAATTTTGAAATCGTTAGTTCCATTTTTTAATTGTCTTCCATTTTTAAAATCGTTCCGTTTTAAACGTTTTGTGCTGGTATAAATCAATTTTTTGACGCGATTCCGTTCCGTTATACGCTATGGTTTTTTGAGATTTGACAGGCCGGATCTTGGGTGTCGGGTGGCGTTGTTTGGCAGTTCTGTTTATTTTTTAAATATCCTGTTGGGTTGAAGAATAGGTGTGCTCATATAAGTACGTACGTACTACGTATACGTACCTACTTCAAGTGCCAATGTAAATAGGTCATTGTTATTTTTTATTGATAATTGAGGTAGTTTATTTTTTATTATTTTTTATTGTAAGATGCTTGCGCTTGACCGCCAACTCGCCTGATGTTAAACGATTATGCGGCCTACGATGGATCAAGCTTGCCTAGAAGAAACCGATTCACTTTTGACTTGAATTGTAACTATCGGTAACGGTATCGGTAACACCCAGATTGTAACTATCGGGGAACACCCATTCAGGCAGTGCATTACACAGACAAGCGGTTCGCACAATAAAAGTGGAATCAAAGCGCTTCGTACGGGTTTTCGGAATGTCAATCGGTGCGAAAAAGCGGTGTCGGTTTTTCGTGCCCGCTCTGGCAGTCCGATAGAAAATATAGGGCACGAGAGAATTAAATCATGCAGATTTGATGCATACTCGCCAAAATGTATCCGATAAAAAACCGATAGACTAGCAACTTTGCGCCGATGCTCAAGATTAAGAAGTTTAGTCTGAACTAGGGCTTCGTTGCTGATGAGCCTCTTGGCACGCTTCTCAATTATTGACTCCAACGCCCCGAGCTGGTACTTAGCTGATCCATCTCAAAGGTGAGAGCAGTACTCCATGCACGACCGAACTTGTGCTTGGTACAGTGTAAGCAACTGTTCCGACGTTAAGTACCGACGCACCTTCGATAGGATACCTAGCTTTTTGGCAGCCAATTGAGTAACAGGTACTGACTGCAACTCACTTGATGCTGAGAGACGGTGTGGTCGAAGATAGCCCACTAAGATTTTGCGTTCTGACGGGATTTGCTCTCAAGCGCTATTTCACATAATTATTATATCCATCGACACCGAAGTATCGGCTTCATAAATCGTGGAAAAAGTTTATAGGTAATATTTCTTAGTATAGTGTACTTAAATAACACTAAGAAGACTAATTATTACACGCCTTGAATAATTAATAACCCTTCCATTCATCATTCGCAAGCAACCATCTGCATTACGAAATATGGTTTTGGCAGGGACAAAAAAATGTGTGGTATATGAACGCACCCGTTTGACACGTGATGGCCAAATGGTAGCAAGGCAGGGGTTAGGGTTCCGTAGGGATCAAGAATAAGTATCAATGACTTATGGCGCCAATGTGGAAATATTTCGCGGCGTTTGATTATTTTCCAAAACTTGCCTTTATGCCTGATGTGAAACGTGTGTTTTCATGTTGTTTCCAAATATCCATAGAAGCCTCTAGTAAAGGTTTCACCACTGTACTGGGACGTGACTTATAGACTTTACCGTGACTTGCGTTGCTTGCTTTGACTGTGACTATGCCTTATTTTAAGATATCTTGTAAGACTTGAAATAATTGTCTACTTGAATTTACTTTATACCTATTGCCTAAATAAGCAAGATATCTCGAGCAAAACTTAAAAGAAAAAAGGGTATGGTTTTTTTAAATAAAATTCTATGTAAATTAATCGTCTTATCTACCTTTAAACATTCCACCAATTAATTCAAATGCTACAGATATGAATATTTCCCGATTTCAATAACGTGATACCTATTTTTAAAACTTTTAGATAACTAGAAAGGTTTGTACTTTATGATTTATTGTACTTTCAAAACGGCTTATCTAATAGATTGGTGTTGAATAAAAGATAGGTTCAAAAAAGCAAGGCAAGCTCCAGCTAGGTAGGGCAAGCGTGCTCCATCGTAGACAGCATCATCGCTTAACATCAGGCGTGTTGGCGGTCAAACGCAAGCCTATTTACGCATTAAAAAAAAGGTTCACACATCACATCATCAGCCAATTAACGTCCACTGTTGACAAAGGCCTAGGCATAGGGGTGTTGCCATAATCCCCACGCTTGGCAGGCGGCTGGGGATCGCAGTACGTTCACCGTGTACTATTAGGATGCTGCTGCCCATCCTTCGGTGGTTCTGGTCGCAGTTTTAGGACATACCCGGGTCAATATTAGATAGGTTATTTGGGAAAAAAATATAACAACTTTTCTTTTCGGGAAAATTCATGAAATCATATCAAAAGGCGACATTTATGGCTAACATCCACACCGCGACATAATCCTGTCGACGCCCTGTCGAACGAGAACGCGACAAGGTAGGCAACTTGTCGCGGTATATATGCCTTTCTCGCTTTGGCACGGCAAAAAGAGAAAAAGAGTCGACAAAACCCTGTCGCGGTGCGCATGTTAGCCCGCCTTGTCATACCTATATACTTAGTCCACATTTGTTGCAAACTAAATTAGACATTGTTTTAAAGATTTAGGATTAAAATTAACTACTCGGTATTTCTTAAATGTGTCTAAAATTTAAGATGAAATCAACACGCTTGTCGTGAACTTTGGAATAGATCTAACATCCTTGTTTTACTTAAATAAAACCCCTAAAACCAATCTGGATTGTAGGTCCTCTTATTATGTACAGGAAATCAGGACATAATTTTTATTGAGTAGTGATCGGTCGATAGGTATTTATTTATAACTTCGGCGATAAGACAAAGGCACCTTCATAGAACCTGCGGAACCCCATAAGTGACGCACAATGCGGTCCTTGTTCCGAAGTGTGCCGTCGGGCCTAAAGGGCAGTGTAAGGAATTGAGATGAGAATAAAGCATTTGACTCGATAAAAATATATATTAGAATTATTTGTTCGAATTATTTGTATTCGGTAAAAAATATACTTTACATGAACAAATAATTCGAATATAATTATTATATTTGAAAGTACTTTTATAATATTATCGACTTAACATGAATCATATCTGAACTACAAAATTGATTTGAAAGGATTTTCGTATATTTCATTCATTATTAATTTTATTAATCGTCTCTAACAAAACTAAGAATAAAGAGTACAAAGTTCAATTATCCACAAAAAAATATAGTAAAAAAATATCATTCGAATGTTGGGTTATTGTTATGTACAACTCAATTGTTCATTGGCGCTTACTTGCCGCAAAGGCATCAGAGCATTGACGGTTGACATTTTCGAATGACTCGTTTAATAGAATCGAGTACAAATAAATCTAAAAATCGAATAATATGCGATTTGACCGATTCGAATTAAAACTCGATTGTCATTTTTCATATCCAACCACCCATGTCTAGCAAGGACTAAGGGCTTATTGTTTTTGATTCGCTTATTTATTTGTGCGAGGAGTTATGTGCGTGCCACGTGCATGGAGGCTGACTTTCGAATCAGTTGTGCTTTGTGTGAAAGGTTAAGATTTGTTCGATTTATTTTGTTCAAAAATCTTTCTGCTTTTTAAACATTATAGAGGACTTTATATTTTTTTATGATACTGACGAGACGAGCGAAGTCGTTCGTCTGATGGCTCTTCACGCTTGCCCATAACAGCTCAACGCCACTCAGAATTTTGAATTTCAACAGTTCAAAACCCTGGATGGCAATGCACTGCGCTCTTCACACCGAGATATAAGATGTCAAATCTCTGTGTGCCCTGTAATTTCGCTGGAGACATTGCCCTTCAATCCGGAACACAGTAGTGTTTGCACACTTCTGCTTGGCGGTTGAATAACTGGCAAAGGTGTGGTACTTCCCCAGGCGGACCCCTGCAAAGAGTCCTACCACTACAAGGACTTGAGCCATATGTGTAATAATTACTACACATAATTAATTATGCTTGAGCTATGGTTGCTGATTCGTTATGAAGAAATAAGCGATCGCATAAGATCTGCTACGTACCGACAATGGTCGCGAATTTATCTTACATAATTTCGCAGACATATTCACATAGGTGTTTCGATCTACCATAATTTTCGTTGACTAAATCCTTTCGATGCTTATAGTAAGTTAGTATCATCATCATCATCATTATCAGCCATGAGACGTCCACTGCTGAACATAGGCCTCCCCCTTTAACATCCACACTGAACGACAACCTGCCATCTGCATCCACTGGATGCCCGCGACTCTCAAGATGTCGTCGGTCCATTTAGTGGGAGGCCTACCTACGCTGCGTCTTCCGGTTCGTGGTCTCCACTCAAGAACCTTTCTTCCCCATCGGTTATCGGTTCTTCGAGCGATGTTGCCTGTCCATTGCCACTTCAACTTGCAAATTTTAATAGCTATGTCGATGACTCTGGTTCTTTGTCGAATATCCACGTTTCGGATTCTATCGCGCAAAGAAACTCCGAGCATATCTATTGAGCTATGCTCGGAGCTTCTTTCTCGGGTAAGTTAGTATAGTGTAACGCTAAAAACTCTAAATAAAACTCCTCACCGAAACAATACTAACCATTTACCCTGCCTGGAACATAAACCTAAAGATGTGACAAGAGAAGAACAACATTACACGCCATATGGAATGTCACTTATTGAAAACTATAAAACCGTTTGAAGTCTTTTGTCCAGCGTTTTATTACGACTACCGAGAGTTAAAAAGCGCCGAAACTTTAAAAAAAGCTTTCAATTAAACTGTGACAATGCTGCCAACATTAAAAGATTAAAAACAGTGGATTCCGGAACGCGTTTGATATACGATAGTGTTGTTTGAGCGCCCTCGAAAGTGGCGGCAAAAAAGCAAAGTGACACTTGAAAAAGGCGCGAACTAATATAAACATAGACGACAGCGGTTTTTTTTTTCTAGACAAAGGCAACGGTGTTTGGCTTGTGATGATTTAATAGATTGATAAATTATTATTGTAATTTGGGCTTTAATTTATAGTTCTTCGTAAACATAGCAATAATATAGAATATATTATGTAAGAATACATAAGATTTAGATAAACCACATTGTAGTCTACTAGATCTTATTATTTATTACTCCAGCGAAGATATTAACACCCCTCATGTTGTGAATTTGCTAATGTCAAGTGTTTATGTTTTATATTTAAAGTACTGCAGTGTTACTGATAAATTAATTAGGATTAATAAATAATTTAAATTACTAAAACCATTTCTTTTACTCTACTTGGTTAAGTTATTAGCAGACCTTCTCGAAACATTTCTTGAATGCAATTAAAATAACGGAACCATTCAATAAAAACACTACCTATAATATCATCTATCAAATATTTTACCAGCGTCAACGTCAGGAAAATTCCAAATTTGTTTTTTTATTAACAATTTAGGAAAATTAAATTGAAATGGGGCGACTCCCCGCTGTTTTTCCATAGTTTTATCGACTTCACATAATTTGATCACCAATAATCGAATTAAGCGACGATGTCATCGCGATCATGTCAAATGAATTTTACAAATCGATAATTTCGTGATTTACGATTTTGTAGAAATTGTGTATTTTTTAACAAAACCATAAATTTTGTTAATGAATGGTTATTAAAAAATATCATAGATAATGTAGGAATGTAGGAGACTGGGAGTTAAATATATTTTAATAACTTTTTAGAACAGAAGCCGTTAGTATTTTTTTTTTTGTATTCGATAAATTAGTATAGTAGATATCTGTGATAAAGTATGTGAGGGTTTTGTGACCCCAACTTGTCTTGTAATGTCAATGTCAATGTTTCCAACCCATGTCGGAGGAATAAAAGCAAAACAAAGACAAAGAAAACAATAGACATAGAGACGCGGTCCTTTCACTCTTTCAAGAGAAGGATATTATATAGAAGGACAGGATATAAAAAAGGACAAAGCTATATTATTTCCACCTGCAGTAAATGTCCGGTTATTTGATGGCCAGTCCTGCAACTGGTGGCAGACAAATTGGAGTACAATCAAGACATTTTGCTGAAAAGAATTGTGAAACCCTTAGATTTCTATTATTTGTGACTTGACGTGTTTAGTGATGGTAAATTGCTGTATAATTGGATGTAAAAGCCGAGGTGATATATATACGGTTTTCTGTTTCATGTGGACACGTTATCCCATATTATATATATACCTATTCTCTGAAGCAGAACATACAAGACCTTATGTAAAGCTGCGGGGAAAAGCTAGTAAGCATCTTCTTAATACATAACAGGTGTTCTAAAAAAGACGTCATAGTAGAATCATCGTACCAATTTGCATAGATTTTATCATACTTTAATTAAAATTCTTTCTAATTAATTATGCATATGGCTGGGTGTGGTGCATTATTGTTTTGTTATATGTTATTTTTGATTTATTTGATTACCATTTTTCTTGTATTTTAATTGACCTGTTTTAAATAAATCCATAAATTAACTTAATTAGTAATTGACATGTCTCCTGCAGATCTTAGGAATACATAGCAAAAACATGTCGGTCACCACGTTTAATAAATTATATTACCGTTAGCAAAGACTTTCGTAGTAGCTATACCTAGTCTGTGACTGTTAGCGACCGACAGACTAGTGGCGTTAGTACGAGAACTTGCGAAAAAGTTATCGTTACGTAAACGATAGCAAATGTATGAAAAATTCAGTTTCCTTTTACGTCCGATAGAGGTGCTGTTCAATTTTTCATACATTTTGCTATCGTTTACGTAACGATAACTTTTTCGCAAGTGCTCGTACTAAGGCCACTGAAGATAGTAAAAAATTGTTAATGTACAAACATTTGTATTTGTTTTTTATCTATCAATCTGTCAATCAATCTGTCTCTCTATCAATCTATATAATAAAAACGTAGAGATAAAAAAATATGTAATTGCGAGGTATAAAAAAAACATAGGGCGTCTTAAAATAAGCAGCTGAACACGTTAAAACAGTTTTTAGAATTGTTGTCTGTTTGTTTGTTTGTCCACGTACATCTTCTAAGTCACTGAAAGGATTTAAATGCGGTTTTCACGAATATGCTTAGCTATGACCAGATTGAAGTACAGGCTATGTTATTTTGCGAGAGTCAAACAACGAGCAATGGAGAGAGCTATGCTCGGAGTTTATTTGCGCGATAAAATCCGAAATTCACCAACCTTCGAAAGTCACCGACATAGCTATTAAAATCTGCAAGTTGAAGTGGGCATGGGCAGGCCACATCGCTCGGAGAACTGATGACCGATGGGGAAGAAAGTTTTTTGAGTAGAGACCGCGAACCGGAAGACGCAGCGTAGGTCAGCGCAGGCCTCCCACTAGATAGACCGATGACATTGTGAGAGTCGCGGGCATCCAGTGGATGCAGATGGCAGGATGTCGTTCAATGTGGAGGTTAAAGGGGGAGGCCTATGTTCAGCAGTGGACGTCTTATAGATTATGATGATTTAAAACTACTTATACTTTGAAAATACTTGTCCCATCCCTACCATAACCCTGCGTGTCACCGATGACAGCTCAGGAATTGATTAAACGTCACCATAATGGCGGGAAATTACGGTCGCGTTCAGAATGTACGATAACGAACCGAATTAATTGAAACACGTGTAAACAGCAGATAAAACCCAGAGGGGAGGGCATCTGTTTGATTTAGGTGATTTGTTTTAATTAGATAAAACATTGTGATTTTTATTTGAAAAACATGGTCTTAATTGATGCAATCTGTTTCACTTGAGTCATATAGGTTGGTACTTTGTATAAAGTATTGTAGGCACCTAGGTAATGCGCTATATGTACGTATTTTGCATTTTTTTGTCACACTGGTGAATTGGATGATTTGTCTACATCGAGATACAAACCTAAAGAGTCCACAACCTCTAAGTGAAAACAATCAAAAAACGTCCGAGCGTCGTTGTACATACCTAGACATCAATTATATAGTTCACAATATCACATTTACTTCAGTTTAGACGTTTATTTCGCTTGCATAGTGTTCAACGTCGCTTGTCTGATAGGATATCGTTGGCATCGCGCAGCGTTGTAGTCGGATCGCGGTTGCCTTACAACTAACCAAATAGTCTGCGCAATACGTAGCGTGCACCGAGTTTTGATTCGGACTTTTTTTGGAACGATTGTGACTCTATATGTATTGTATCTCGATGTTTATCTACCATTAATTTTATGCAATGTAGTTATTTAGACAGTGGCCTTAGTACGAAAACTTGCGAAAAAGTTATCGTTACGTAAACGATAGCAAATGTATAAAAAAAATCAGTTTCCTTTTACGTCAGATAGAGGCGCTGTTAAATTTTTAATACATTTTGCTATCGTTTACGTAACGAAAACTTTATCGCAAGTACTCCTACTAAGGCCACTGGTCTAAAAAACACAAAGAGATAAACCTAGTTATTTCGCATTTTTCTCCAAACTCTACACAAACGCTTAAAATAAATTAGAATGTCTAAGACCGTTTTCATGCTCGTACTCTTGCAAATAAAACACTAAAATGTCGACCACAAAACTTGATTGAAACGATCGTTTTACGTTCCGACATTTGATTTTGATTGCTCTCGCTTCCTTATATTAAGACATTTCGGAGACTGTTTACAATTGACGCGGCTTAGACAGATGGAGCACCCGTTTAATAGGGTTTCTTTTAATTTTGTTGTTGTAGTTTGCTTTGTTGTGTTCAGTCAAACTGGGATTTGCTAGAAGCAGTTGAAATTACATTTGTATATATTTTACGCTTCGACGTTTTACTTGCTTTGTGTATCAAGCTTACGAACTATGAATAAAAGTTTACGCGAAATATCTGCATGAACCCAATGTGTAACTGAATGTCCCTGGGCGACGTAAATAATGTTAAAGAAAGAGTTTTAAACCCCTAGGTAATAAAATTGCTGTTTCTAGAACACTGTGCTATAACCCAATGTGTAACTAAATGTCCCTGGGCGACGTAAATAATGTTAAAGAAAGTGTTTTAAACCCCTAGGTAATAAAATTGCTTTTTCTAGAACACTGTGCTATAACCCAATGTGTAACTAAATGTCCCTGGGCGACGTAAATAATGTTAAAGAAAGTGTTTTAAACCCCTAGGTAATAAAATTGCTGTTTCTAGAACACTGTGCTATAACCCAATGTGTAACTAAATATCCCTGGGCGACGTAAATAATGTTAAAGAAAGTGTTTTAAACCCCTAGGTAATAAAATTGCTGTTTCTAGAACACTGTGCTATAACCCAATGTGTAACTAAATGTCCCTGGGCGACGTAAATAATGTTAAAGAAAGTGTTTTAAACCCCTAGGTAATAAAATTGCTGTTTCTAGAACACTGTGCTATTTGAATTAAAAATACACACATACTTATTATTATTTTTAGCTCTACTTTTAGGCATTGCTAATTTACTAAATGGTTGTCATTTATGTTGTCTTTATCAATTGACTAGCGACTTCGTACGCATAGACTTTCATATAAACTTTCAACCCCCATATTCAAAACTTACTTATTTAAACTTTTTTTTTATACTGACTAGACGAGCGAAGTCGCTCGCCTGATGGCTCTTCAAGCTTAGCTTGCCCATAACAGCAACGCCACTCAGAATTTTGAACTTCAAAAGTTCAAAACCACTGCATGGATGGCAATGCACTGCGCTCGTCACCCCGAGATATAAGATGACAAATCTCTGTGTGCCCTGTAATTTCGCTGGAAACATAGCCCTGCAATCCGGAACACAATAGTGTTTGCACACTACTGCTTGGCGGTTGAATAACTGGCAAAGGTGTGGTACTTCCCCAGGCGGACCCCTGCAAAAGAGTCCTACCACTACAAAAATGGTAATTGCTAATAGCTAAATGGTTGTAATTTATTGCCTTTATTAAATGGTTGTCTTATATTGCCTTTATCAAATGACTAGCTGTTGTCTACGACATCGTACCTACGCATAGACTTTCATATAAACTTTCAACCCTATTTTGCCCCCTTACTACGACCCATTCGTAAAAATAAATGCGGATCTCAACACCGGAATTTAACTGCCAAATTTCAAGTTTTCGTGATTTCGCCAGAAATCTGCCAGTGAGCGTGTAGTATTTCGCTTTTAAACATGTATATATTATTATTTATTGCCTCCATAAAATGGTTGTCATTTACTTATTGCCTTTAATAATTTGTTGACATTTTTGGCTTCATTAAATTGCGGACATATTCTATTCCCTTAATTAAACGCTTGTCATTCGATGCCTTTGACTCTTATACCATTAAGCACACATATGTATTAAAATTTATTATACAGTGAAAAAAAAATGAAAAAAAACTGTTAACTGTATAATACATTTTATTAAAAATATAGCGACACTCGATTTAGCAACAAACTCCCTAAAACATCGTAATTACTTGACTTTGGTTGGTTTACCGTGTTGTCCATACAATGATCCACTCTAACATATGTAGCATCACACCCAAACCTAAATAACGACAACAATACATCATTATTATGCAATAAACAGTACTTTATAACACCTATTATTTAAAATAAAATAATATACTGGAGCAGCAAGTAACAGACGAAGATAACAGACTACACGGAATAAGGATTGTTATTAGTATCAATCACAGAAAAGAGAAGGGTAAAAAAAATTCTCACTTCAGTGGTATCAATATTAATTTTTGTTGTTTGTAAATTGTATACTTTAGTAGTAAATACATACATATTATAATAGTAAAATAATATTGATTTTTAACGACAACTCTCAATAACGCCTTAAAACGCAAAGCGCTATATAGAGTTTCCACTGTATTTTCGATTTTCTTGTTCCAGATTATCAGGCGAGGTCACCAGCCCTTGCGAGTCGGAGTCTACCTCCAACTCTCCCCCTTCCCTGCTGCAAGATGCTTCCCTCCCTGCGCTGCTAGTCTCGGGAGCGTCCACCATCTTCCAGAACACGGCCACGTCCACCAACCCAGCGCTCAGTCTATCGGGTGTGGACAGCCTCCTGGTTAGGTAGGTAATACTGAGGCATCAACTGAATGCTTGTTGACTACATACATTCTCCATGAAACTAGAAAAAGAGACACAGTTTGTCACGTTTGAATAATAACTATTAAGTTCCAGCCTTCACGGTTTCAAGACGAATCAACGGACTAAGAATTATGCACATCATTCGATTTTGATGCACAGCAGTCGTATTTTTTCATGTTTCCTAAAATAATATTTAGTTGTGTATTCCTATCAAACCAGGGTTACCAGACGTCAGGATTTGTCCTGTAATGTCAGGATTTTTAAGCATTGTATACCTACTCATCATTATGAACAATTTTTACTAACAGTGAAAATGCGAAAAACAAATCAGCTGCCATAAATTTTGTTGAGTCAATAACATGGAGTATACCTATCCGTTTTTCTTTCGATTGCAAGGTTAGGCTAACCCTGTAAAAACACTTAGAATTTCACCAACAAATGGATCATCATTATCAGCCAGAAGACGTCCACGGCTGAAGATAGGCTTCCCCCTTTAACCTTCACACTGAGCGACATCCTGCCATCTGCATCCACTGGATGCCCGCGACTCTCACAATGTCGTCGGTCCATCTAGGTCGTGGGAGGCCTACTTACACTGCATCTTCCGGTTCGTGGTCTCCACTCAAGAACCTTTCTTCCCCATCGAACAAATGGATCACCGCTCGTTTACTGTACTAGATGTTTTATAATCTTCTATTCTTACTCTTGTTTCAGTTCTGAAGCGGACAGCTGTGGTGTGGTGAACGGATGCGGGGGCGCATTGGGGCTGCCGCTGCCGCTGACTTCAACTGGGCTCTGCTCTACACCCGCCTCTGTCGCCTGGTTGATGAATGAAGACAGCGCAGGTACCTACCTCCAGCAATAGGTACTACCAGTATTTCCCACCACTCGTGAAACACCCATATTTAAAAGCGAAATACATTCTTGAACTAAGTTTATTGCCTTCACTTTCTTTTGTTTTAACCGACTTCCAAAAACGGAAGAGGTACTCAATTCGACTGTTTTTTTAATGTTTGTTACCTCTGAACTTTTGACTGGGTGAACCAATTATGATGATTCTTTTTTTATTTGAAAGCTGGTGGTTCCCGTGTCCTATTTCAAGTTGGTCCAGTTCTAACGGATATGAAGTCGGTTTTTTAATATTGATTATTATGTTTGTTGATGTCATTCCAGCTGTTGATATGTCCCAGGTGGTGGAGTGAAGAGCGAGGTGCGCAGCCCCGGGCTGTGCGAGGCAGACGTGGCGCTGTACGGCGAAGCGCTGCCCTACGACCAGTCCGCGCTGCCCTACCAGTATTACAATAGGTCAGTACTGTTCTCCACAACCATTACTACTAGTCTCTACAACGGTATATGTATTTACCGCCAACGGCACGGACTTTCCGTACTCAAAAAGTGCAAACGGGACCTTCACTGTAAACCTACTTAGTGTAATCTGCCAAAGCACAAGCCACATCGCACCTACCCAACACAATCTGAATAAAAACACCATTCACAAACATCTGGTGACCGCAAGAATGTTCTCAGAACATGGACCCATGCTGTCTGAGGCTATACTTTATCAATCAATATGTAAGTAGGTATGTAACACGATCTGTCACTCGCCTCGATTTGCTATCAGCTGTGTTAATGATCAAATTAATTTATTCTCTGACATCTTGGAGGAAACGTGGGATGTTGTCATTGCCATTTGTGTCGCCAAATGTTCGGCGGGTTAGGAACTACGAAATTATTCATCTTAATTAGCCTATCTTAGTCCACAGCTGGACATAAGCCTTTCTCAAGGCACGTCTCTCAAACTAATCTTCGGCTTTTAGCGTCCATCCACTATCTCTCCATCGAGTCTCAAGGACGCCCATTGCTATATAATACTGTTTTAACATAGAATAAAGTGTTTTAAACTGTCACGGTTGTTCACTACAGTTATATGATTATTTACGGGATATTTACCGTGGTAAGGTTGTGGAAGGAGCTCCCGATATTTCGGCGCAGATACATGCAACATGTTCACGGGAAAAGTAGTTACATGGTTCACGAGGGTCCTTTGCTATATTTGCTGATTCCTGGGGCCTTACACCCAACTCTAAACGCGGGCCCGAATAGGTGCAGTTTGCAAAATCACCTGAACCTTAACCGAACGCGACCCTGAATCGCACATGGGAACTTCTCTCCCGAAAGAAAGAGAACATTTTCTTTTTCTCTCGCGTTGGTCAGACGGTGGTTCATCAGCCAAGTTGACGTGTCTTTTACGGCACTTACGGCTTGTGCAACTATCGCGTGACTGTGGATCCAATCTGGCTGCGTATTGAGTCCAGCCAGATTGAGTATTGCCGCGATTAGCGCGTCATTGTGGCATCTTTGTATTTTTCGTTCGAAGCCTACAGCGTATAAATATGCGTAGTTATATATATTTATACTTTTAAAATTGAGATATGCACAGACCTAAAAAAAGTTGCTACGCAAAGATCTATGGATATATCGACTGCGAACATTTCAAATGTCGTAAGGGACATATAGCTCTACATTACAGTTGAAACGAATGGTGAAAGAAATTTATGAAACATGGTCCATATTTGACCAACAACGATAATTGTATTAAGGGCATATCTACCTTGTTTGTCCTATCTAAGGACAAAATGAACTTATAAGCCCTACTACGGAACCCTAAAAGATAAGCTATATTCATAGTTTGTAACAAATATATTTAGTTTTTATTCTGGTTAATTAATTTTACGTGTACAAAACACTACATATAAGGGATTAGACAGTTTTTGGGCTTCCTCAAATCCTGTGAAGTTCGTTGCCCTACCTGTCAGCCTATCATGGCCACACAAAGTAGGTACCTACTAGGTTAATAATTTGATGAGCAAGGGAAAGTATTTAAGTATGTATTTAAAAATATATGTGTACGTATATCAGTCTCTGGCAGCCATATTGCAACTTTGCTTAGTTTGGGGTCAGATGACCGTGTGTGAAAATATGTTCCAGATACCTATATAAGTATTATACTTATAGCTGATACCCGCTACTTCGTACGCGTAGAGCTCGGCCTTTGGCCTCGCTACTACCTATCACCCGCTCCAGGCACACAAATATTTCGTTCAAATCAGTCCAGCCGTTTACACACCGTTTAAACCTTCCCTGAACTTCGACAAATATTTCAAAATCAAAATTAGGCAAATCGGTCAAGCCGTTCTCAAGTTATAGCGTGACCAGGAGAAATTTTGTAGTGGTAGGGCTTCTTTGCAGGGGTCCGTCTGGGGAAGTACCACACCTTTGCCAGTTATTCAACCGCCAAGCAGTAGTGTGCAAACACTACTGTGTTCCGAATTGAAGGGCAATGTTTCCAGCGAAATTACAGGGCACACAGAGATTTGACATCTTATATCTCGGGGTAACGAGCGCAGTGCATTGCCATCCAGGGTTTTGAACTGTTGAAGTTCAAAATTCTGAATGGCGTTGAGCTGTTATGGGCAAGCGTGAAGAGCCATCAAGCGAGCAACTTCGCTCGTCTCGTCACTCAGTATCACAAAAATAATAATAATAGGGGTTCATTTTTATAAAAAAGTTATCTATCCATGGTGGATTAAGAATTGTGAATTAAGGTATATTGAATGTATGTATCAAAATAATCTATAAAATGCAACAAAGCTAAAACAGTAAATATTCATCATCACGTTGGAACTATGTCTATAATCAGCATGCTCTGTGCATTCAGACGAAGCATGAAATCTGTCCCCGGCCATGTGTTTACGACCACGGGTCTCCCATTATGACCATTATCGCTGACGCCAATATATATCTAAGAGTTGAGCGACGGAGCCACCATCGTATTTTTTACAACTGACCATAGGCCTTCCTTGGAAAAAGTGTAGTCCCCATATTTTGCCATCGCCACATTTGTGTTTGTCGTGTACGCACAAAATAAATGCCTCATTAATTATATTTATCAGCATGAATATTAAAAAGGCACGTGTTCTCATATTATTCGATGAAATAAACGAATTAATAATCAGTTGTTTTAAATTAATCATGTGACAAAATGTGTCTTGGTATGACTAAGAAAAACGCAAGCTTTTATTGGAATTGCATCATTTTCTGATTTAGTATTATTAAGTCGTTGAAGAGAGAAAAAGGAGAACTAATTTGCCACCCAAAAGCCAAAAATTATATATGTTTTTGAAAGTACTTCAGTTTGAATTTTGCATCCATTATTAGTAATAGACTTTATCCACAGAAAAGACAAGGAACACCTTATTCTTTTCTGTGGCTAAATCGATGTTTGCATTAAAAACTTTTTAGATTCAATGTGAACTATAAAATCCATTGCATAATTTTCACCTACGATAATAAGTCTTCGGTAGTATAGTGGTAAGTATCCCCGCCTGTCACGCGGGAGACCGGGGTTCGATTCCCCGCCGGAGAGTATCTTTTTGGTAGCCAACAATCATTCTTATTTTTAATGTTATACTCTCTTACGTTTGTTATCTGCTTTTCGATACATGTATTGTGTTGTGTTCTTTTTTGTCATTGTGTTTTTTTGCATAATCCATCTAAGTGATGATTTTAAAAATAACAACAGCTGAGGATGAAACCTGATTATCTGCGTCTGATTGCATTTCAATGTGTGAGAAAAGAATAGCAAACATTTTAGAGTAGGAAAGGAAGGCAACAGTGCCGGATTTACCAGCAGGCTGAGTAGGCTAGAGCCTAGGGCGGCAAATTTTAGGGGCGGCAAATTTGGGGATTTTTTTATGTTTTACAGAATTCAATTCATTATTTATATACCTATTATGTAATTACCCTAAAACTACTTTTGTGCAATCGTTTGGGTTTTAAAAATTATCTAATAACTTACACATCGATCCCCTAGTTTCAAAAAAGGTGGTTTAATTAGGATGATACTGCACAAATCATAGTTTCGATTACATTGTTTATTTTTTACTAATGAATAATTGATGTTGGTAGGGGCGGCAAAATTTGAATAGCCTACTGGCGGCAAATGTGTAAATCCGCCACTGGAAGGCAATCTTTGCCGGCAAACGTTTCCCTCTATAAAACTACTACGTAAAAGTCTTTGGGGCAAAAATTATGGGTTCGCGTCACCGATCCATGTGCCGTAAAGTTTTCACTTCTGTCGGCAGACTGCAAATTTATTTATACAAATATTTCTCGTTTTGTTGACAGTATGCAACAATATGGTAGCGGCGGAGCAGCCTCGTCCTACGTCAGCTCCACGCTGTACAACCAGCCCTACACGGCGTACCCTCCGACGCACAACACTAATAATAGGTAAGTTACTGGTTACTGAACCCAACGCCAAACCCAAGGTGTCTCTTTTAGGCTGGTTTGGCGTCTTCATGGTTTTTATTTTATTTCTATTTGCTCTGAGTCAGGGGCAGACGAGGTTGGACGGCAGCGCCATCTCAAATTTCTTGAAGAGTGTCTTTGACATGAAAGGTTCAGTTTTAGAAAGCATAAGGGAGTCGGGGAGGTCTACGAAATCGTGCCTAGGCCAGGGCGCTATTAGTAGGTACTATTGCTGGCACTAAAACTGCGTATGTCTGTAGGTAGCTACTTACAATCCATACCTGTAACAATAAGCGTCCCGACTAGTCTTTGGATGGTATGTTAAACTTTAGGTCTTAGTTGTTCTAAAAACTGACATTATTTTATGGAGTAGACTAGAATACCTACTACTTAACTAACAGATATTATCACCTAACGAATTTAGTAGCATAGCACTTTACTCCGCGTTGCTATTATTTTCTCGTAGGCTCCACCTTTAGTATAGGCGCGTTCACAGATTTTATTTTATGATTTTCTAGACCCCTTGTTTGTGTTTAGGTCATCGTGCAAAGCGACGCCGACATATCTCAGCGCGTATGGCGTTAGCGGCGTGGGCAGCGTGCCCAGCAGTGGGTTCGGATCCCAGCCCTCGCCCTACTACTCTTCCTATAACGGCAGTTTGGCGCAATCTTTTCCTACTGCACAGCAGGTAATAACTATGACCAGTGACGGGGTGTGGTGACCATGAATGATGTTTGAGTGGCGAATAATTGCTCAAGTACTACGTTCATACGTTATAAAAGTTTTGTGACGTTTCCCAGGATTACAGCAGCTACGCGGCCGGTTATGCGGACCACAACGTAGCCCAATACAGTGGGTACTACGCAACCCCTAGTTACTCCCCCTACGTCAGCTCGCCAAGCAGCAGTGGCAGCGCCGGGCATACGTCTTACCACCTCGGTGGAGGATTATCAGGTAAATAATTCATGTAAAGTGCAGTGCAGCCGCCAAGAGAAGCCGTGTGATAGTTGACAGCCGTAAGATTTTTTAGGATATTATTACTCCTATTATTAAAACAATTTATTTTGCGGAATCGAAAACATCTATTTTTCACCTCTTGACAGATCTCTTATAAAAACAAAAAACAACTCTATTGAAATAAAATAATAAAGGCGACCGCGAAGGTCGCACTGGTGAAAAAGAGTTCCGCCACACCACCCCCCCACGGAGAAAGGAAGAATAAGCTGAAAAATTTATAAATACATAAGATAATCACATATCTAAAATATTTCTAAACTTCACCCTCCTCCCGGACCGGGTGATGACAGGAGCTGGTGTAGGTGCAGGGACCAACGCAGGCGTGAAACTGCTAGCTGGAGTTGGCGCAGGCGGCACAATTGGTTCACAATTGCCAAACGCCGAATCCAAATGGGCAGGCTTAACGCGATCTATGCTAACTGTACGTTCCCTTCCATTAATATCGAGAGTGATCGTTTTGTCTCTTCGCCCGATGATACGATGAGGACCGGAATAAGGCGGCTGCAACGGCCTTCGCACTGAATCATCGCGTAGCATGGCATGCGACGCCTTAACTAAATCTTTAAATATGAAAGTCGATGGCTGGGCGTGGCGTGTAGCAAGGACAGGACGGAGAGCTTCCATATATTTGCGCAGCTCACGGACGAAATCTACAACGTCACTTGGGCTCTGCGATGTTATTGGAGGTATGACGAGTTCTCCGGGCAAGCGAAGAGTCTCTCCATAGACGAGCTCTGCAGAAGATGCCTTCAAATCTTCTTTGAGCGCCGTTCGCATCCCTAATAAAACTAACGGCAAAGCTCTTACCCATGTGTCATTATGACACATCAAAGATGCTTTAAGCTGCCGATGCATGCGTTCCACCATACCATTTGCGCAAGGATGGTAACTAGTCGTGCGCACCCGTTTGGTACCACATACATCCATTAGACGGCGAAACAACACAGATTCAAACTGCCGGCCCTGGTCGGTTGTCAAAATGTTTGGTACCCCAAAACGGGAAACCCAACCAGTTACGAATGTATCTGCTACCTCTTCTGCTGTGATTGATGACATAGGCCATACTTCAGGCCACCGTGTGTATCTATCAATCGCAGTCAGGCAATAATTGTACCCTTTCGAGTGAGGAAGTGGTCCAATAATGTCTAAATGCACCGACCTAAATCTGTTTGACGGTAATTTAAACTCTCCAAGTGGCGAATTAATATGTCGAGTTACTTTACTGAGTTGACAGCGTAAACAAGTTCGAGCCCATTCACGGCAATTTGCGTTTACTTGAGGCCATACATAACGCTCAGTTACCAAGCGAGTGGTTGCCCGCGCGCCAGGGTGACTGAGGTTGTGACACCTGTCGAATGCAGCTCGACGGAATGCTGGTGTCAGGTATGGACGTGGTCGCTCAGTTGAAGTATCACAAATTACTGTGATATTTGTGCCAGGGATGAGGATGGGTTCGAGCTTCAAAGACGAATTCCCACGCATACTAGCTAGCTCCTCATCCGATTCTTGCGATAACGCGAGTGCAGCAAAATCCTCTTCAAGAGAAATAGACTCAACGCGCGACATGGCATCAGCTACGATGTTATCAACCCCTTTAATATACACTACATCAGTAGTAAACTGGCTGATGAAAGACAGCTGGTTTAATTGGATAGGCGGCAATTTCTCACGTCGTTGTACAAAAGCGTATATTAGCGGCTTATGGTCAGTGTAGATAGTGACGTGTTGTACCTCCAACAGGTGCCTGAAGTGTTGAACACTCTCGTACACCGCAAGGAGTTCCCGATAGTACGCCGGCCACTGAGCCTGTTTAGCAGTCAGCTTTTTACTAAAATAGGCTAGTGGCTGCCAATCATCATTATCGACGCGCTGTTGTAGGCAAGAACCAACGTGCGTTCCTGAAGCGTCAGTAAACAACCCAACCTCAGCACTGTTATTTGGGTGTGCTAAAATTGTAGCGGACGTCAAGCTTTTCTTGCATTCTTCAAAGCACTTTTCTAGCTCAGGAGTCCACACAAAAGGTTTATTGCCTTTGCCTTGAATAGCAGTGATTGCTTCAATTAACGGCGCTTGGTACTTAGCCGTACTTGGCAAAAACCGGCGGTAGTAATTGACCATGCCTATGAATCTGCGCATACCCTGAACTGTCTTTGGGGGCGGGTAATCCACCAGAGAACGAATTCTGTCCTCAGGAGGACGCGTGCCCGCAGCATTGACTCGATGCCCAAGGAAAGATACTTCTGCGGCACCAAATACGGACTTGGCTGTATTAATCACAACGCCATAGTCGTGCAATCGCTGGAACAAGATTTCCAGATGCTGCGCATGCGCTATTTGGTCTTTTGAGTAAACCAAAATGTCATCAACATAGACATAGCAAAAATCTAAGCCACGGACTACTTCATCGATAAATCTCTGAAAAGTCTGCCCAGCATTACGCAAACCAAAAGTCATATACAGAAATTCATATAATCCAAATGGAGTAGTTATCGCTGTCTTGCACACGTCGCCTGGATTCACCGGTATCTGTTGATAGGCCTTGACCAAGTCTATAGTACTAAAAACGGTACAGCCAGACAAGTTGTGCGCATAATCACCTATGTATCGGACAGGGTAGCGATCAGGAATCGTTCGGGCGTTTAATGCACGATAATCACCGCAAGGACGCCACGTTGAGTCCTTTTTAGGTGCGAGATGCAGAGGCGATGACCAAGAGCTATCAGATGGTCGGCAAGTACCAGCTCGGACCATATCTTCGAACTCTTTCTTTGCAATGCCCAGTTTTAATGGTGCCAACCGACGCGGTCTAGATGTCACAGGGGGACCGTCGGTAGTGTTTATATAATGTACGGTGCTGTGTTTAATAATTCTAGGTGCACCAGGTGGTCGCGTTATACTTGGGTATTTCTCCAAGATCGCTGTGAATGGCGAGTCAGGAAGAGATACTACCTTCACACTTTGCTGTTCCGCGGTATAAAGGTCCGCGGACGAAATAAGCCCAGTTTTACTATCGCACAGCTTACCTTTTGAGCAATCGGGTAAAAGCTGGTAATGCGACAAAAAATCTACGCCAATAATACCACTTTCCACATCCGCCACGACAAAGTTCCAGGTGAAATCCCGTCGTAGCCCTAAATTTAAGTTCAACTGTACCAGTCCATATGTGATAATCTTACTGCCATTAGCTGCAACTAAACTATATGATAATGGCTGAAGCGTACGTCCTTTTATAAAGCTACGAGGAACGCAACAAATATCCGAACCAGTGTCCACCAAAAATTTCCGGTTGGATCTCCGGTCGGTCACGAAAAGGCGGCGACTAGCTGGCGAGCAACTGGATGTCGCCTTTAACAGTTGCTGTTTTGGTTTCCCTGATCACTAGGCGGGGAACCGGACCACTTACATGGAGGCACACATTTAAGTGCTTTTGTCGCAAAACGGTCATGATAAAAGCACAAATCATAGTTACGTGAACGTGATCGGCTGCGACTACGATTACGGTTACGATTGAAGTCACGACCACGCGTACCAACATGCGAGCTGTAACCAGCAGAGGAAAGTGACGCTACTAAACGGGTCAATTCATCAACTTTTTTAGTCAGCTCCTGTACAAGATCAGTATTCGAGTTAGGCGAAACCGTACATACCTCCAATGAAGTTGATTGAGCGTTAATTTCAGCCAAATTGTCCGCTAGTTCGCTTAGCTCAGCCAACGATTCTAATCGTTGAGCAGCCAAGACAGTTTGAAGATATCGTGGCAACCTGCTCATCCAAATTGTCTTCAGAATATCCTCCGGAAATGCTGCACCGGCTAACGATCTCAGATGACGCAGAAAAAACGACGGCTTTTGATCGCCGATCTGCTCCTTCTCTAGAAGACGGCGTATTTTCTGCTCCCGAGAATCTGAGAACCTAGATATTATTGCGTTGCGCAATTTCGTGTAGGGTTGCTCCCTCGGAGGTTGGATTATGAAATCCTCTACTTCGCGAGTACAATTGGTATCGAGGTGCGCAACTGCGTAATTAAACTTTGTGATTTCTTGGCTAATATTATTGATGGAAAATTGCGCCTCTAAACTCGCAAACCATAGGGCCGGGCGATCTCTACAAAATGGAGGGGTACGTATAGATACTCTGTTAATCATTACCTTCTCCGTACCGCCTGTGCCAGATCTGCTGTCACTGCTTGACATTTCACGTCCACCCGTACCCGCGGAAGCTGGTTTGAAGTCTTCCTGCTCACTGTCACTCATGACGTGTGCTGTCATGAAAAACCATGCTAAGAGAAAAACAAAATTCAAAAACAAAAACTGAAAACAAAAGAAACGTGGGAGTGTGGTGTGCGAATGCCCTACAAAAAAACTTTGGTATAAAAATAACTTAAAAATATGTACAAAAATTCACCAAAATAAAATAAAATTAAATACACACACAAAAACACACAACAATATAAATCACACTTAGTCTTTTTAGTCCACACTGGTTCTTCCAAAAGATACTTCGACTTTAGTCTTGACGCGCTCCATGCGATTGTTGCCAGCAGTCAGCAGCACAGCTCTCGTAGTCGAATTCACCACTTCTTTTTCTACGTTTTCGTATTCTCGTCGACGAACAATCAGACGACCGTGGTCGCTTCACTCGTACCACCAAAGAAAGTACTCGTACCTATTTGCGTACCTTTGCTCTTCTTGTGTTCGAATCGTCTTAATTTATGTTGTGTTCGTATCGGGGTCACCAATTTAGGATATTATTACTCCTATTATTAAAACAATTTATTTTGCGGAATCGAAAACATCTATTTTTCACCTCTTGACAGATCTCTTATAAAAACAAAAAACAACTCTATTGAAATAAAATAATAAAGGCGACCGCGAAGGTCGCACTGGTGAAAAAGAGTTCCGCCACAATTTAAAAAAAGCTGGATCGAAAACAGTAAATTATTTTCGTAGATAAATTCTATATTTTTTTAAAGTTCCCTTTTACCCTGACTGAAGATTGTAACTGATAGCCAACTGATACTACAGTAAAATATTAAATAGTTTTCCTACATATAGTACGGACTTATTCGCGATAAAAAAAAATGCATTTGTTAGACGCATTCTATCAGTGGGCAGACTGTAGCTATATACATAGTTCTAGATAATACGAACTAAAACAACGAACAAGTTGTTTTGATTATTTTTTTATGAACGCAACTGTAATATTACTATTACAGCTGCGTTCATAAAAATCATTATGTGAATCATGTGACGTGACAGTGACAGTAGCATTGCATTATGTCATGCATGCGTGTATTGCGTCTCTTTTTGTAAATCAGTGTTTAGTATAGCTTTATCTCTATCTTATGCAAAGTAATTCTGTTGTTAAAAATTAAAATGGCAGGCGGATACCTTCTACAAAAAAATGAAAGTCAAAACATTTTATACAGTTAGTTTACGTAGGTGGAAAAAATGTTTTCGAAATTAATTAAATTAAATTAAATAACTATCCCTATCCCCTTTTCTAATTGAAATGACCTTACTTTCCACATTCCAAGCAATTTTCTAAGACGTAGCACAGTAGACATAATAACAGACGTGGTTGTGAAACTATTTGGGTATTTGTATTTACAATAAGTATGGATAAAGAAAACATTCCAAGTAAACGGAAAAAACTTGAAGGAAACGACTCTGATTCTCAAAATAATGGCTATTTGGATGACTCCGATTACTGGCCAGACTCTGACAACGATAGTGGTATGAAATAACAATTATGTACATACTTTATTTTACCAATACATTATACATAATATACACACACAAAATAGAAACACAGTACATGGGTATGATGGCAGTGTAACCGACATCATTATCATGATAACGGTGCAGCTACATTTCAAACGGTGCAGCTACATTTCAAACGGGGCCGGCAGCCGTGCCACTAGAGCTAGAAGCTACGTGCCTGTAGTCGGCAACTCGTATGCTGACTATGCTCAGTCTGGTGACTATGAGCAAACCTTCAATGCAAAGTCACAATACTGTAATATAATCTTGAGTACCTAAATAACAAATGGTTGTTCATAATTGCCGTACCTTATTGCAGACTCACCCTCGTCGATGCTGCCTTCCCTAACGGACACAAGTCCACTGTCTCCGATTAAAGCTGAAGTACACGCAGCCAGTCGGAGGTGTAGAGAAAACTCAGGGTAAGAATAGCCTATAATTTTGCTATTACTTGGCAAACATATTCAAACTTTGAGCGGATGGTTGCTTTCTATCAGGTGAATTCAAAAAAAATATACATCTCTACAGGATCGCACAGAACTGTGTTATACTACTAGCTAGTACTAGCGTAAAGGAAATTTTTATACATATAGATAGAGAAACTCTTTATTGTACCATAAATTACATAAATAAGTACAATGACAAAAAACCTGAAAATAGTAGTGCAACAATCGGCAGCATAATTAAACCATGAAAAAAGTTTGAGATGAAACGAATATCCGGTAACTTTCTGATATCTGGCCTAAATTTACTGTCCGGCCGGATACCAGATAATAAGCGAGTATTCGGCCAGATACCGGAAAAAAACTATAAATTCTAGGTACTTTATTTAATCCACATAATTAACAAAAATAATCTCCATATGATATTCATTTTACAACAAATATCACAAAAATACTTTTATAATAACCTCAAACTGCACTAGCCCATTTTACCACAACCTCAAGTGATTGTGTTTGCAATGAATTCAACAAGTCAATGAAACACTTCCTAACTTCGCTCATAAACAACAAAACCCGAGTTCACCCGAGCTCACCTGATCTTTTCTGCGCCACCTATGCGAGCTTGCTCGTTACGATGCGACAATCGTTGATGTTTGGCTGGATATCCGGCTTCAAGATTGGCTTGATATCTAGTATCTGTCTAAAAAGCTATCCGTTTCATTTAAAACCCAATTACCATCCAGATCCCCCTTCCCCATGTCATCAGAAATAAGCAAACCAAAATTTCCCCTCCCTTTTTGGTGCATAAGACTGCTTACGTAATACTTGAATGGCTCCATGACGCCTCGTATCACAGACCAATAAAGTCATTGTATCATCTTTCAGTGAAAGCACAGCAAGTCGGTCTCGCGGGCGAGGCAGACGGAATACCTCCTCGTCTCCTGCACAGCACGCTCCCGAACCAGCCACGGACAGAGTATTTATCTGGGACCTCGATGAAACTATCATTATATTCCACTCATTGCTCACTGGGACGTATGCTACTAAGTACAATAAGGTAAGAACTTTATACTAGCTGCAATGATTTCTCCCCAGATTTGCCGGTCTGTCCATTTGCAACCCCCAACCATAACAGTGGGGTGTTTGTTATAAGTGAAAAAATTAAAATCAAATCTAAATTAAATCTCAGCTGACTTTAATTTACAATACTTAATAATAATTTGAAACTACTACAAACTTGAAATATATAGAGTATGGATAGATAATTATAATTACAGTAAGGTGTTATTAAATAGATTAAGTTTAACATGTGTATGTGTAACTGTGTGTCTGTCTGTGGGATCGCAGCTTCCAAACGTCTGAATCGATTTTGATTTAGTTTATTTTTGTTAGAAAGGTGAATTGATCGAGTTTTCTTAGCTAAGATACAAGACAATCTATTCTGCTGTTTGAAGATTATAAGCTCAGTATCAGGAGTATTTATTAATTTTCAATTTAGGAATAGACTTGCATTTGACTGCCAACTCGCCTGATGTTAAGAGATGATGCGGTCTACGATGGAGCACTTATAATTATAGCAATTTATACTTGTTCTGGGATGAGAAGTATTTTACGTCTCTCTTCATTATGCAGAATACTTACTTTAAAAAATCTTAATTTCTTAGATATAATTTTTTGAGGCTGGTCAATTTACTGAAAAAAGACAGTTATTGCTGTTGACTATGTACTATGTACGGATAATTGTTTATTTAGATTTCTCCACAATTTCCGGCACCTGTTGCCAGGCAATAATTGCTGAAAAGCTATGAGTGTGGAGCGTGATTTATTTTGATTTCTCCAATATTTCCGGCGACTATTGCCAGGCAATAATTGCTGAAAAACTGAGTGTAAATCGTTATTTCTTAAGATTGCTCTTCCGTTTCTAGTGACTGTTGCCAGGCAATAATTACCTGAGTGTGGAGCGTTATTTATTTAGATTGCTTCGCAATTTTTGGCGACTTGCCGGGCAATAATTGCTGAAAAACTGAGTGTAAAGCGCTATTTCTTTAGATTGCACTTCCGTTTCGAGTGAATGTTGCCACGCTATCATTGCTGAAAAGCTATGAGTGTGAAGCGTGATTTATTTCGATTTCTCCAATATTTTGGGCGACTGTTGCCGGGCAATAATTGCTGAAAAGCTGAGTGTAAAGCATTATTTATTTAGATTGCTCCCCCATTCATTATTACTGTTGTCAGACAATAATTGCTGATTGTTCTCCCGTTTCTGGTTACTGTTTCCAGGCAATAATTGCTGAGAAGCTACAAGTGTGTAGCGCAATTAATTTGGATTTCACGTTGAAGACCTTTTCTACCTGATGGCCTGAGACATTTCTTTAGTCTAACATAAACTAATTTCTCTATTTCAGGACACACAACAGATAGTTCAATTAGGTTTCAGAATGGAAGAGATGATATTCAGCCTGGCTGATTCACATTTCTTCTTCAATGACGTCGAGGTGAGGTTTTAGTTCTTTTTTTTTAAATGTTTTTTTTTTTTAATATTTAAGCAAAGTTGACAAGATTGACTGACGACCTAAAAGAGACCGCAGGAAAACGCTGGATGTAGGCCGCTTCCAACCGGTCCTTTTGGAAATCGATGGGGGAGGCCTATGTCCAGCAGTGAACGTTTTTTAACTCTACTTTTTTACTATATGTATAGATAAAGATATATAATGATAGCCAAGATATTTAGAACCATAGATTCATCATTACATTACCAATAAAAGCGCACTAAAATTATGAACCGATTTTCAAATAAACAACCTATTTATAAAAATTAACCATATTGTACCATAATTCTTGTACAGTCAGGCGCGGATTCAGCCCTAAAAAAAGGTTGTGATCACTGCCATGCACCCGAAAATCTGGCAAGTGCGAGTCAGCGTATGAACCTTGCTCGTAACAAAGTAACTAAGGAACTATTTATAAAAAAAAAATATGACAGCGTGACCAAGATTTTGTACAGTGTATCGTAGTTTCACGCGGGTAAAGCTGTGGGGCGTCACAAGTCACGTATTAGGGTTGTTGGCATGCCCATCGTGGCCACAACGGTGGATCCGCGTCTGTGTACAGTTACGTCTCATTTGTCAAATGCGTGTCTGTAATGACGTCACAAAGGAAAACGATGCAGGCCGCTTCCAACCGGCTCTTTTAGAGATCGATGGGGGAGGCCTTAGTTCAGCAGTGACCGTCCTATGGCTGAAATGATGATGATTATAAATGATTACGACGCCCTATCCCTGCGCTTTCCCTTTGTCGTCTTTCCTACACGACTAGCTTCGCGGGGTGAGTTATGTGGCCGACTTATATTATAACGAAAATTTATTTTGGTCCCATTTCCCATATTAAGGTCAGTTATTTGCTAATTAGTGTGTCCACCAGTGGGCATCGACCCAACCAGAGAACGCCCAACAATGGGAATCAAACACCAACTATCTGCTTCCCAGGATTGCGACCAGGAGCACATAGACGCGGTAGCGGCAGATGACAACGGTCAAGATCTCTCCGCGTACAATTTTACATCAGACGGGTTCCACGCGGGAGCCGCGCCTAATACAGGGTTGTGCGCGCCGGGTGTGCGCGGGGGTGTCGACTGGATGAGGAAACTAGCTTTCAGATATAGGAAAATCAAAGATACCTACAATAATTACAGAAATAGGTGAGTTTAACTGTAATAATTATCAATATAAAAAACCGACTTCATGAAAATATCAGAACTGGACCAAATTGAAATGGAACCACCAGCTTTCAAATAAAAAAAAAGAATCATCAAAATTAGTTCAATCAGTCGAAAATCTGAGGTTAATAAAAAACAGTCGAATTGAGAATCTCCTCCTTTTTGCAAGTCGGTTAA
Organism: Agriopis leucophaearia; assembly: GCA_949125355.1. Taxonomy (NCBI): domain Eukaryota; kingdom Metazoa; phylum Arthropoda; class Insecta; order Lepidoptera; family Geometridae; genus Agriopis; species Agriopis leucophaearia. The sequence continues at coordinate 8,633,178 of OX421284.1, read as the reverse complement.
AAATTACATTTACTTATTCTACCTTATTTAGGTATGTATTATGTAATTCACAAAACTAGCTACCAGGAGCTCATAAATGATTCAGGGTAAGATTTCACTGTGAACATTTCCACTCACTCATCGTTGGCCAATTTGCCAATACACAGTCTTCACTCCTAAACCAGTCCTATTATGCATTTTTACTTCAGATTTGCTATCATGAAATTAAGACTATGATTCTTGTAACCCAGTTTGAATTTCATTACTAGAAATTTTTCGTTATAAAGGTTATGAAACTTTACTGTGTAGTCTATCTATCTAACGGAACGGAGCACATTTGCATTCAGTATCTTTATTTCAATTTGGTACAAATAAAAGTACACTTTTGAAAGTACAATTAACTTCAAACCGTATAAACGTGATTATAAAACCTAAAATCGCCCTTGTTTCAGTGTGGGCGGCCTCCTGGGACCAGCTAAGAGAGAACAATGGTTGCAACTACGAGCCGAGTTGGAACAGGCCACCGACAACTGGCTTACTCTGGCTTGCAAGTGCTTGAACATTATTAACTCTAGGTAAGAAAAAATAATACAAAATATATATATATAATAAAAACGCAGGGCGGCTTGATAGCGAGCCGTCGGTGAGTGCCGAAACCGCGTACCCCGATTTCAGGGGGCTAAAACCCCAGACCCTGACCCTGGCTTGCCTTAACCGGCCGACCGGGGGTGGAAACAGCAAGAGCTAAGAACCTAAGCTCCAGGGTGGAAGTGTTAAAGGACATAACGCCGCGAGTAGCTCTTAGTGAAAGTGCAGCAAACCTCACAGCACACATATCAACTCGGAAAGGGATCGTCACCGTATCGCCTTTCGCCTCGTCACCAAACAGGCGTCAACCTAACGTAAGCACGTAACGAAAGCGGATCAGCAGCTCTGATACGTAAGCGCGGCTACGGCTAGGCGACGCCGCGCTTACGGCTCGCCAACCGCTGGTTGACCTGGCACCACAGCTGACGGAGATGCGTAAGCGCGTGGACGACGAGCCGTAAGCGCGGGGACCGCTGGTTGACCACGCGCTGCGCCGCGGTTCGAGCTTGTCCCAAGACGAGTCGTTTACGTTACGATTCCGATAAGTGTGCTTTGCAGTAGAGAGTTTCATACAAAAAATACTGAACGGCTGAGTTGATAAGTGTGTGTTGACCTTAAGCCACCCACGTTATTTTATACTATGTTGATAGGGCCGTCTTTAATCTATTGGAGGCCCTGGCCACATTAGGATAATGGGGCCTCTATGACCTTGACAGAGCACTATTTTCGCGCGAGAATAGAGTAGCTTCGCGCATGCAAAAGCTAATAAGAAAGTAGGTATTGTAGTTAGTCATTATCCATAGATTTTTTCGAAATAAATATGTTTTTAGGTAATAAATATATCGGTTATTGTTTGGTGATCTGGCGGGAACATGGGGCCCCATCGATGGCGGGGTCCTGGGCAAGTGCCCAGTGGGAAAGAGGGACCTGTGTAAAGACTATGTAGAGATTTTAATGTGATATTTTTCCACAGAGAAAATTGCGTGAACGTGTTAGTAACGACGACGCAGCTGGTCCCGGCGCTCGCTAAAGTACTACTCTTCGGTCTTGGAGGGGTATTCCCTATAGAGAACATCTACTCCGCTACCAAAACCGGTAATTACATCTTCCTATTTTAGATTTTGGCTCCACACTTACATTCCCATTCAATGATAGAGTTTTGTTGCCAAAATGGAAAAATAATTGTTAATGCGTAACAATGGTGGATTGTTATGTAATAAGTGCTCGAGTGTGGGTCAGTGATATAACGTGGCAAAACATGAATTTGAAACCTCTTGTAAAGTCCCCACCACTTTACTAGGGCATGACTTTGACTTGACCTTGACTAAATTTGCTTGACTCTGACTAGTCAGACTCTCTGACTTGTACGACGATGACTACGACGACTTGTGACGATTTATGTATTAGAACTTGAAAATATCTCAATACTTGACATTGGCAAATCTGCCCTCCTAAGCCCAAAAGCGGTAACTCAAAATAAATGAGATTTCTGTTTTTTTCGCGCATCTAATAGCTTACAAAATTTCGGACCAGAGGGAGTAAGCAAAATAAACGTATCTACGTTGGAACATTGAAATAAAACACTAAAAAAGATTTTTTACTTTTAAAACTCATGTTTAAAAACTATGAATTCTTAACGAAATGACGGTATCTCATAAAAAAAAAGTTGCGTTTTTAAACATATATTTAAGAAATATATTGGTCCTAACGTAGGCACATAAGTGAAAATAAATCAAATGATATGTCATTGCATTTTTGCAATTTTTTTTTTTTTAATTTATATTACTTTGACATTGATTTTTCTTTATTTTTTTTTCTTTATGCGGTTAATATGATAGGTACATTATTACCATTGTACTACCTATGCTAGTTTATTATAATAAGTTTATTAACCTGTTTTATTAGTACTTAGATAACCCAATATAGTAAATATTACTAGTAACCCAATATAGTAAATATTACTAGTAACCCAATATGACCTGTAATTATTAGTTACCAATAAAATGATTATGATTAGGGTAACGAAAAAGCAACTTTCATAAAAACTCGATTATCTCGAAATACACCTAGGCTGAGACACCGCTCTTGGGCTTATGACGGCAGAAATGTACAGAAGTGCGACGCCAAACTTCTCCCAGAGGAAAGATAAAAAAAAATAAGATACATTGTCTTTGTCTATTATAGAGAAAATTGTTTATGCTTGATAACTTACTACTTCCTTCTCAGCGCTATTGACTGCCATTTTTGGCACCTTGTGACCAATTTAATTGAATAAAAAGCGATTTATCAAGATAACTCAAGTTTTCATGTAGTAAAGCCCTACATAGTTCCTCTACTAGCCATGTTTATCTATGTCGAATGTAATATTGATGTTCTGTTTTCAGGCAAAGAAACCTGCTTCGAAAAGATAAAGCAGCGTTTCGGCGAACGATGTACGTACGTCGTTATAGGAGATGGACAAGACGAAGAGGCGGCCGCCAAAGCCAAGAACTATCCCTTCTGGCGGATATCCAGCCATTCCGACACAGCCGCTCTGTACAACGCACTCGACATGAACTTCTTATGATCTGCTGTTCTCCTGGTACATCTGTTTTATTTCAATAGCATAAATGACATTTAAATTTGTACTACTATACAGGGTTACGCAGAAAGGTTGTACTAAGCCGAAAGGGGTCGTTGTACTCATCATTATGAACAACTTTTGCTACGGGACCAACTCTGAAATCGCTAAAAAATATCAGTCGTTCCATACTTTTATTCGAGTGTCTATTACCGTTTTCTATGAAACAGCAGATTTTTCCCCTGTGATTTTAAAGTTCCTCCCATAGCAAAAGATGTTTATATTGATGAGTACTATGGACCCCTTTCGGCTTAGAACACCCTTTCCGCGTAACCCAGTAGACATTCTGTTCTGTATTCTATAACAAAAAAAAAGCCTTTGTATCATACTCATAGATTTTCATACACATGAATGTTGGTCTATTACAAATTCACAAAAAAATACCTAAAACCTATAAATTTAGATGCATTTTAGAAATACCGATTAATTAATTAAAATTTTATGACGTCATAACAATGACGTCGATTCTGGTGTACCATTGCCTAAACTAAACTTGACATTTCGTAAATTGTTGCCATCCTTTTCTGACGTATTGAAATTAAAAGATTAATGTCAATAATTGTAGTCTTGTCAAATTAGTTTAGTTTACAGAATGGTACAACTGAATTCACGCCAACAGTGCCGTAAATAGGGCTGTGCTAGCGGTGCCCAGGCACAGGGCGCAGACTCTGGAGGAGCGCAGAAATGACCACACCAGGACCAAGTTTTGTTTTCAAGGGCGCAGTTATAGAAGCTCGCACCGAGCGCATAAAAGGCTAGTTACGGCACTGACGCCATTGGCTTTGATTCTGTTTTACCACTGACTAAAATAAACCTATCAAAATTATCTGTCTCTTGTCATTACAATAATATGTAGGAAAAAGGTTGATAACAATTTTAAAGCTGACAAAATTTGTTCAGTCTAGAAAAGAAGAACAGAATGAAAGGTAATGGTGCCGATTCTGTTGTACCATTGTCTAAACTAAACTAAATTTTACAGCTCTAATCTTATAGCCAGCATTCTCTCACACATAGTTAAACGCTAACTATAATACCCTCATAGATTTGCCGTTGTCGGGTAATATATAAAATAGAAGTCAACTACCAAGCTTAAAAGCTAACTGCACCAAACGTATCGAATTCGAATTGACATAACGACCTCTAATCGAACAACGTAAATAAGCCCAGTTGTATGTGATACAATTATAATATAAGATTTTGATAAATGTAATATTTCTCTCTATTAAAAACACAAATATACGTATGTAGAAACATACTTTTGTTGTAGTGAAAAATATGAAATAATTGTACTTTAGACTTTGTCATATCATTTTATTAGAATTGTAAGTATTGTAAAAAGATATATTTTGACATTTTTATTTTATGTATATTAATTGTAGCGGTACGTAAATTCTAGTAGTTTACGTAAATTTTGTCAGCTTACGTTAACTCTGTCAGTTTACGTAAATTTTGTCAGCTTACGTTAACTCTGTCAGTTTACGTAAATTTTGTCAGCTTACGTTAGTTCTGTCAGTTTACGTAAATTTTGTCAGGTTACGTAAATTCTGTCAGTTTACGTATTTTTTTTAAATTTACATAAATCTTGACAGTTTACGTAAGCTGACAGAATTTACGTAAACTAACAGAATTATCTGTCAGTTTACGTAAATTGCTCCAGTTTAAGTAAATTCTATTAAATAAAGTAAATTCGAAATGTTTGCGTAAATTTTGACAGATTACGTGAAGTGATAAAAAGCGTGAACACATATATTATCTTCGCCAAATGACACTCTACAGGTGTTCTGAAAATCGTGTCCAACTCGCGAGGGGTTACTCGCGTTATAGATGATCCAGTAAACATAAAAAAAAATAAGTTACTGCATAGAAAATTTGAAAAAACAATTTCAATTTTTAAAATAAATTTATAATAATAAATTTGCCAACTTTTAAAAACGGGTAACACACAACAATGCCACAGTCATTCACAACATCCTGTATTTTCATATGCTCTAAAAGTACATTTTTGAAAGATATTTTTATTTAATATTTTCTCGGAGCTTGTAAATGTAACCTTATTATTTAGTTTGTAAAGCTCAAACTCAGCTCAAAAGATAACTAAATCGATTGAATACTTGTAAATATTAAATGGATTATTGTAGAAAATCTACATTTTATCGTAAATCCATTCCTACTATGTAATTTTTATATACTCTGTGTACAAAGTTAACCAAAACAAGATCACTAGTAGAAAGTACTGATAATATTTACGAAATTACATTTCGTTTTTATTACAAATTTCATAGATTGTTACTATTTTAGTTCCTTAAAATTGCGTATCTATGAACACCTTGTATTTACGTATGTATATGGTGTTCGGTTAGACGAAGGACATGATTTGCATGACCCAATTACATATTTGGGTTCAGTACCCTTAGTACAAGATTTGACAGTTTTCGAAAACTTTTTTCGTTTCCGTATTGTCCCATACATTTTAGTAAAGTGCCTCTAGCGGAAACGCGGATGAACTAAAATCGGTAGTAATCGGCAGTATAGGTTGCTTCACTCAAATACGAAAAATAGTTTCGAATAGCTTTCAGCCCAGTAATGTATGCATCAAAACGAAAACGAAAAAAGTTTTCGAAAACTATCAAATCTTGTACTAAGGGTACAGAATCGTATACCCATAGCATTGGGTATACGATTCTGAACCCAAATATGCAGGGAGCATTGGGTATACGATTCTGAACCCAAATATGTAGGGAGCATTGGGTATACGATTCTGAACCCAAATATGCAGGGAGCATTGGGTATACGATTCTGAACCCAAATATGTAAATTTACTCATATTTGACAGACGATTAGGTGACAATCTACCGGCCAATTTCCCGACCCAATCAGCTAACAAAAGCGGTGTATCCATTTTGATTCCTTTAATTTGCGTATTTATAAACATTTTGTATTTACATATTTACATATATATCCCCTGGACATATATACCGGAAGACGCAGCGTAGGTAGGCCTCCCACTAGATGGACCGACGACATTGTGAGAGTCGCGGGCATCCAGTGGATGCAGATGGCAGGTTGTCGTTCAGTGTGGAGGATAAAGGGGGAGGCCTATGTTTAGCAGTGGACGTCTTCTGGCTGATGATATATATATACGACAGACAATATGCTTTTGGGTATTGAACCATTTCTAAACTCAAATTTGTAAATCTATACTGATATTATAAAGACGAAAATATCTAATCTAATAATAATAATAAATAATAAATATCTGGGACATTATTGCACACATGGTCATCTGACCCCAAACTAAGCAAAGCTTGTAATATGGCTGCCAGAGACTGATATACATACATATATATTTTTAAATACATACTTAAATAGATATTAACACCCAGACATAGAACAAACACAAATGTTCATCACACAAATGTTTGTCCTAGATGGGAATCGAACCCACGCCCCCAAGCACAGAAAGTAGGAACACTACCAACTGAGCCACCGAGGCAGTCAAAAGTCAAGTCGAAAGATTTAGATTTTTTGTTGTTTGTAACGAATTAACTCAAAACCTACAAAACAGATTAAAAAAAATCTTTCACTATTAGAATGCTGCATTATCCCTGAGTAACATAGCCTGTATTTTTTACTAGAATGTTTTTAAAAAAACCTTCCATGCGAAGCCGGGACGGTTGGCTAGTTTACTAATATTTGACTGAGCCGACTATCTAGTAGCATATTTGCTGACCCCATCAGCTGACAGAACAGGTCAATGGGAAAATTTCCAAAAGGCAATAAAAAATATGTTCATTTAAATGCGATACGTGGCGTTGACGAGTCATGGTTATGAAGTTTTGCAAAACCACAGACTAAAGGTAAATTAAAAAAAAAAACTTGTCCTCATAGACAGACAATATATATATGTAGCGCGAAAATATGCAGTATCGCAAAAGCAGATCTATATAATGAAATAATTATTCATTGTTTTAATGTCGTCGCTTACCATCAGGTGAGTTGAGGTCAAACGCTAGCCCACTTCATCATAAAAATAATTTAAAAAATGTATATATGGTAGGTATGAGAATAGGTCGTAAAGTAGGTATTCTTCATCATCATCACCATCACAAGTTTTCATCACCACGCGGGCGATACCGCGGGGAGCAGCTAGTATTTTTACATAACATTTTTTTAAAGCTCTTATCATAATCAAAATATGTCGTCTATCCGAACAACCAATTCTCCATCACCTGTGATCGTCATAAGTATGTTTTAATTATTATTTCTTTTCAATATTGAATTATACAACTTTTTTACAGGTTATATAAACAATTCATCATATTATCACTAGTACAATAAAATATATTTTTTTCTCGATATATTATTGTAAATTTTAATATTTATGTACCTTTTATAAAAATATGTTCGCTATTGACCTTATTTCTATGTATAGAAAATAAAAGACTAGTAATTTCTATAAAAAGTAGCAATATTATTAATGTTAATTTTAGGCAAAATTCTTGTAAATACAGAATTATTGAAGATTCTTTTGAAAATAACACTAAATGTAGAAAAAAATGGTTTATTCGAGTTGTAAATACAAATATATTATTTGAAGATTATTTCGTTGTTTTAATGGTAATATATTGTTTTATTATATTAATAGCCATGAATTTAATAGTAGGTAGTACATACATATAAATAATTTTCAATAAAAAAAAACGACATTTTATTTATATTACACGGGAATTACGTAAGATTAGGCCGGTTACTCCGACTATAGTTTCACCCGCATTTGGCCAAACCGGTAACCGGCCAGGGCCTTACCCCTAGCTTAACTTTTGCGAGCCAACTTTTAGTAGGTACCTGATAGGTATCTAAAATTAACCAACTCATTTAAACTGCATCGTTTAAAAGCGTCTAACTTGAATGAACGAAAATCCGTTTTACTATGCGTGTGTGCGTGAAAATAACAAAACTTGGCGTCTATCAAATAACTACCGCTTATCGTAGTTGATGGTACCGTTTAGACAAATAACACCTATGCGGGTCAACTTTTCGAGCTAGGGGTAAGGCCCCTGATCTGACATGAGTAATTTTTTCCCGTGTTATATAATAAAATGTATGAAACCCACGTCAGTTTCCATAATAAAAAAAACCGACTTCACAAAATTAGTATAAAATGAGCAAATACGGTTTGGATGCACTTCGATTAATTTGCAAAATAATTAGAATGTAACAAAATTTTCCAATTTTTTTGATTTAAAAGCCAACCTACATAACTGAACCGATGTTGAAATTTATATGGGACCAATTTGAAAGTATATCGTAATTTTTTTTATCGGTTTATAAATGACATCACCCCTTAACACAATGAAATGTATTAAAAATAATTCTCGCAATTTGAAAATCTAAAAAACACGCTTTAAAATCGCAAATCCTGGAGATCCCTGGTAAGGATGATGGGACAAACTATTTTTATTTTAGTTATTTATGTGCCATTGTACACGATACATGAGGTCCTTTAAATTATTGCATTGTCATCGGTTCTTGATAAGTGTGCAAAGTTTCAAATCAAATCGTCGATTTTAAAGGGGTGAAAATCACGTTCAAAGATTCCGTTACATAGATAGATACGTACAAAGCTAATAAAAACGTGTTAAAAACGAAGGTTGTTACGAAAAATATCAATAGATACATACCCAGAACCAACACAGCACTATCGTACACCGCCAGCCAAAGAGAATGTAACGCTACCGCCAGCTAAACTAAGTTAGTACCACAGACCTGAAACATTTTTTTGTGACATCCTAAATCTATATTAGTACCACTGAAGTGAGAATTTTTTTGTTCTTAGTACTATAGTAGATCAGGTTTTTCATCTACACTAATATTATAAAGAGGAAAGATTTGTACCTATTTTTGTGTTTGTAATGAATAGGCTCCGAAACTACTGAACCGTTTTGAAAAATTCTTTCACTGTTGGGAAGCTACACTATCCCCGGGTGACATAGGCTATATTATATTTTGTAGCGAGGCCGAAGGCCGAGCTTACACCCGTGCGAAGCCGGGGCGGACGGCTAGTACAATATAAAAAAAAGTATGTATGCACAGAAAAAACTGCTTCAACCATGCGAGCAAAACTAAACTGACCAGGGGCCTTACCCCTAGCTCGAAAAGTTGACCCGCGTAGGTGTTATTTGTCTAAACGGTACCATCAACTACGATAAGCGGTAGTTATTTGATAGCCGCCAAGCTCTGCTATTTTCACGCACACACGCATAGTAAAACGGATTTTCGTTCATACAAGTTAGACGCTTTTAAACGATGCAGCTTAAATGAGTTGGTTAATTTTAGGTACCTACTACTAAGAGTTGGCTCGCAAATGTGAAGCTGGGGGTAAGGCCCCTAGAGGCACAGTGTCTGTGCCTAGAGGTGGGTTGTTTCTTATTATTATATTATATTATATTATATTATTGCTTTTGGCGTGGAATCGGAACGCGAGCAGTGCGTGCGTTGCTAAGTAACAGAAAACAAAACATTGACAACGTCAATTTCACTGTTTGTAATAGATTTTTGATAGATTTATAATAAACAAAACAAATATAAAATTCACTAAAATGAAAGTGGTGGACTCAATTTTATTCGACATTTCCAAAAATGAACTGTTCAAAATCAATGAGAACTATAAAATGTTTCATAGAAAGTTGAAAACTACTTGGAAAGTTATGATGTAAGTACGTAGGTATACCACAAATATTTCTATACTTGCAACCCGCGATTGTCTATATTTCCGTTACAAAAAGTAGATTCCCATGTCCATTTTACTATTTCTCAGCCAGTTTTCTTCACAGCTCAGCCGTTTTATTCGTGAGTACTATGGAGGGTAGAGGTAAGGAGAAACGTCTAGGTAGGTTAAAGAGGGACTAGTTGAGGGATTAGTCCCACTGTAAATTGTAAATAACAGTTCGAAAACCCTCCAGAATGGCGCTAGCGTAGATAAAGGTGTGATAATCATTATTGTTTAAAATTCAATCTTTAAAATAGTAAAATTTACCTTCCTGCTACTGTAGCGCCACTCTAATCGACGAACGCTTTCATACACAGAGATGGTTTCCTTTACTCTACCCTCCATAATGAGAACTAAAGAGAATGTAATGCTACGCTAATAGTCGTAACAGACGGGTGGTCAGCATGGCTGACGTCAACCACCTCAACCAACGAGAGAAAAAGAGAGGGAAATAATGTTCTCACTCTTTCTCTCCCGTTGGTCAGACGGCGGTTCGTCAGCCAAGTTCGATACGTATCTGTTACGGCTATAAGTGAGAACTTAAATAGCTAGTTTTTTTCTTCATTTCTGAGCAGGCTAAAGCCATTAAGGCTATACCGCCTCGTCTTCCGTATTTTACTGATTTATGTATGCCCCAGTAAAAAAGTGGAATTGACTTAAAAATACAAGTTTTACTCCATTATATTCCCTGCCCACACTCGATCACAATCACGAACTTTAAATTAATAATAATCCACCCTTAATTAGCTACATTAACACTCGAAAATACATGTTAAAAAAATACAAACAATGAGAAGACATACTTTTTCCACGTCGTGTTGGCGCCAAAACTCGTATGTAGCGAAAGAAAGACTGGATTGATTGTAGCATACAAGCAGCCGTAGAAAGTCGACTATTCGATTTATGCTAGCACCAATTAAAAAAATTGCCAATCCGGTACCGAGTTGATATCTACTGTGACCTTTAGTCTGTCTGACCACTTAGGATGGCCAAATGTAGCAAAAATTTTCTATAGAAGACTTCTTTTTGTTTGGAAAGTGCGATAGGGGCTCAATTATTCAATGCCATTCTACAGCAATCGCGAGCAGCTCTCACCCAACATACTTCAAGACGTGAAGATCCTAGTAGTACCAGGACCACAGAACATGTTCACAGATGACGAGCTGTCTGCGTTGAAGAGTGTTGTGGAGAGGGGCGACTCGGTGATGGTGATGATGACTGATGGTGGCGAGGAGCGGATGAACACGAATATCAACTTCTTTCTGGAGGAGTATGGAATTGTGGTCAATAATGGTAAGACGATAAATCCATATTTGAATGTGTAAATAACAATGGCAGAGACTTCGCTAGACAGGCTAGCTGCTGAGTTGGGGGGAGTATCTAGGTTTTTCCAATAGCCGCTGACCCGTTTCCCCTGGATATCAATGAATTAGTCGCCAACTACGCAGCGAGAGACAGGGACCATATGGCATTATCTTGTGTCGGAGAGCAAGACCCACTTAGAGTCGTTCAGAGAGCATTGTCTGTTTTTTAACCAGATTCTGCTGCATATCCATTACGTAGAATACCCAAATGTCTATTCTTACTTAGCAGCCAGTTCACATTCTAAGAAAGGTGTGTTTGCCATCTTCATACATAAACATTTACCGCCATTTAACATCAACATAGGTCTAACGCCAAGGTTGTCATCTATAAAAAACCTCAATGTCATATTACCTATATTCTAGATTGCGTGGTCCGAGCAAAGTATCACAAATTTTACCACCCCAAGGAGTGCCATATATCAAACGGGATCCTCAACCGAGCCGTCACCAAGCACCTCATGAAGATGCCCAATTACAGCAGCGAGAGTGATGACTTTGTGTGAGTAGTTTCCTAAAAGTCTTAGCAATGAACAAAATTGAAAGAAAAGAAAAATCCAGCTGCTCTATTCTGCAGAAAGTTTTGATCGGAGATTAAAGTTCTTCCCGTCCACACGTTCGTCACACAACGGGCAATGGAGAGAGCTATAATCGTAGTTTCTTTGCGCGATAAAATCCGGAACGTAGATATTCGCCAAAGAACCAGAGTCTAACACATAGCTATTCAAATTTGCAAGTTGAAGTGGCAATGGGCAAGCCACATTGCTCGAGGAACTGATGCCCGATGGTGAAAAAAGTGGAGACCACGAACCGGAAGACGCAGCATAGGTAGGCCTCCCGCTAGATGGACCGACGACATTGTGAGAGTCGCGGGCATCCAGTGGATGCAGATGGCAGGATGTCGTTCAGTGTAGAGGTTAAAGGCGGAGGCCTATGTTCAGCAGTGGACGTCTTCTGGCTGATGATGATGATGAATTAATTCCACCTCGATATCTTATTCAAGCGAAGATCCGGCGACCCCTAACTTCGTGTACCCGTATGGAGCCACACTGACGGTGAAGAAACCTGCCGCTGCTATTCTATCAAGCAGCGACGTCTGCTACCCTGTGAAGAGACCTGTTGCTGCTTTGTACACTTCTGAGAGAAGCGGAGGTAAGATGCCTCACACCCAACACAAGAATATCATCTCGGACACAATCTTCTGCGTCGCGCACTTTGTTATAAAAAGGTGAAAGGCATCATTCACACTCAAAATTCTTAGGCTAATTTTGATCACCAGCAATGAATATAATCTTATAGCCGTAACAGACGTATCGAACTTGGCTGACGAATCGCCATCTGACCAACGGGAGAGAAAGAGTGAGAATTATAATTCGCCTCTTTTTTCTCTCGTTGGTTAAGATGATTGACGTCAGCCATGTTGACGTGTGTGTTACGGGTCTTATTACAACATATAGCTGAATAAACTAGCATAATGTTACCAGGTCTTGCCAAACCTAGGTCAAGTTTGGTTAATCCTATCACCTTCCTACTACCTGACCTATGGTTTTCCTACTACCTAACCTTTCACCTTCCTACTATCTGACCTATCACTTTCCTACTACCTGACCTATCACTTTTCTACCACTTGACCTATCACTATCCTGCTACCTGACCTATCACTTTCCTACTGACCTATCACTTTCCTGCTACCTGACTTATCACTTTCCTACTACCTGACCTATCACTTTCCTACTAATTGGCCTATCACTTTTTACTACCTGACCTATCACTTTCCTACTACCTGACCTATCACTATCCTACTACCTGATCTATCACTTTCCTACTACCTGACCTATCACTATCTTACTAGCTAAACTATCGCTTTTCGATTACCTGACTAAACCTGTCTTTTCTCTTTCGGTCTACCCAACCAAATCTGTGCCTATTGTATCAATCGTATTTATATTTTCCAGGGAAGCTGTTTGTGATTGGCTCTGGACATTTCTTCGCGGACCAGTACCTGGAAAGCGAGTGTAATGACCTCATCAGAGAGATGGTGTTCAACTGCCTGGGCGGGGTCACTGACTTGCATCTCAACCCTGTTGACGTTGAAGATCCTGATGTAAAGTTTCTTCTGAACACTTGTTTATTTTATCAACGGCTTCTTCAAATCTCTTAATTTTATTTATCTCTATCGTAATTACAAATCATATACACATATTCTAGACCAGAATCGCTTTTTTAAATTGACATCTATACATAATGTTAGGCAATCATAAAAAAATGTTATTAAGTTATAAATGGAGGGTAGTACGAGAAAAAAAAAATTTGCGATTACATACTTCTTTGCTATTTCGTATAAGCATGGAGTTTAGGATAATTTGGTTTGTTTTAACGTCTCCCATACAATACACTTGGTGATGAGGGTCTGATCATAGAGCAAGAACGTAGATAGCAGAACTCTTCAAGAGCTACCAGCAAGCCCCTCTGCTTTGGTTCGTTTTAACGAGTCACATTAGCGTAATTGATAGCTAGCGTAGTATCATAAAAAAATGTGTTCTCGACAATTATCATTCGTTTCAGATAAACGAGTACCGCACACTTGGTGATACGATCTGGCTGAGTACATTGCCTCTACCAGAGCCAGCGACCGCTCCCCCGCCGCGGCTCACACCCCTCCATCCGCACGCGCTCTTCACCTGGCGACTGTTCTCGCTCAACCTCCGCCATTGTATGTGCTCCTAGTACTTTAGCTACTCTTTTCTTTTATAAAATCCTTCCAGGACTGACAGAGGCTTCACGCACGTACATACACACTCGCACACACAAGAGAACATACTACCTAAAGACCACTATTTGATCATATATTTTTTCTGAGCCTCAGTATGGTCAGTAGTATGATAGCCGTAACAGACGGTTCGAACTTGGCTGACCAACGGAAGAGAAAGAGTGAGAATATAATTTCCCTCTCGTTTTCTCTCGTTGGTTGTGATGGTTGACGTCAGTCATGTTGACGTGTCTGTTACGGGTCTTAATCAATTTCTTTGTGTCCAACAGTGCCGGAAGTACTAGGGCTGTATAACGCGCTAGGAGTGAAGCACGAGCCGTTGCGGCTGATAGCGCCGCAGTTCGAGACCCCGTTTCCTCCTCTACAACTGGCTGTAAGGACTTTCTAAAGAAAGAAACACACATCAGACATAAAATGATCTAATTTACTAGACCATAGAGATCATTATTATCTGTCTCTCTTGTTGATATAGACAAGAGAGTGACAAGGACTTAAATTCTGCCAATCTGCTGAAACTTCTGCTACTTAGAACTCGGGCGATGATCAACATTTGCAGAATGACATATGTTATAGGCACAATATTCTTTTACCAACCCTAGGTATATTATTGTCTAAATCAAATCTAATTTTTTTTATTCTTTTCTCTATAAGGATTTTGGCATCGTACTTCTTGTGCATTTGCCAGTGTCAAGTACTGAAATATATTATCAAAGTTTTACTAAACATTGTCACAGAAGTCATAATCAAGTCAGAGTAGGTAACGCAAAGTAAGTCACAATCAAAACAAAGTCATGCCCCAGTAAAGTGGCAGAAGCTTTACAAGAAGCTTCTATTGTGTTTTGGAAGCAACACGAAAAGACGTGTCATCACGTTATATAACTTAGCCACACTCGAGCACGTCCACGATCATTTAAGAGCCGTATTACAAAATGCATCGTTAAATTTCAGGTATTTGCCGTAATTGTGAAGACAAATATAAAACAAGTAAACCGTAACATCAAATTTAATAATAATTTGTTCAATAAAAAAAAAAAGAACAAAAATATCATTACAATAATAATTAGGAATGTCGAATTCAATTCATCAATCATTATTTACTAAAGCAGCTAGTATAAATGAAATATTTATGGATGAATCCATTAATATTTCAGGTAGTTTAATATAGTTATCAAAATTATCGGAAGACGCAGCGTAGGTAGGCCTCCCACTAGATGGACCGACGACATTGTGAGAGAGCGGGCATCCATTGGGTGCAGATGGCAGGATGTCGTTTGGTGTGGAGGTTAAAGGGGGAGGCCTATGTTCGTCTTCTGGCTGATGATGATTAAAATTATAAAATTGTTAGTCAAGGAGCGAAGTTTTAAACCTGACTTTATACGATGCGGAAGGTGCATCGCGTACGTGTGTGGGTAGGCGGTTATATATCGCAGGGGCCTTACCCCTAGCTCGAAAAGTTGACCCGCATAGGTGTTATTTGTCTAAACGGTACCATCAACTACGATAAGCGGTAGTTATTTGATAGCCGCCAAGCTTAGCTATTTTCACGCACACACGCATAGTAAAACGGATTTTCGTTCATTCAAGTTAGACGCTTTTAAACGATGCAGCTTAAATGAGTTGGTTAATTTTAGGTACCTATCAGGTACCTACTAAAAGTTCGCTCGCAAAAGTGAAGCTAGGGGTAAGGCCCCAGGTCCTACGATGTAGACTGACCTCTATGACTTCACGAGCTTATGGAACGGTGTCACGAGCTGTTTCCTCCTTTTGTTACTTCGCAAGTTCGCTGTCGGGTTAGCGATACTGATTTGATACAGGTGCAAGTTATTATGCGTAAACAAAGCCAGCTGGTAGAGCTCGCATGGCAGCGGAAGTATTCCTAGGTCTTTTAAAAGCACGAGCCACTTAATCATGAAGAAGAATAAATTCGTTATTCAAATATCTAGGTGTTCCCGCCAACGTTCCGAGAGCCCCCTCCCCCACCATTGGAGCTATTTGATTTGGACGAAGCCTTCAGTTCGGAGAGGTCCCAACTGGCCAGACTAGCTAACAAGTGCCTCCAGCCTGCTCTGGCGAAGATGGGCCAAGGTAAACAAACCTAAAGGGGAACTGAGGGTTTCGCACCCATAAAATGTGTTTTATTTCATTATCGCGCATATTATTCTTTTAGTCCGTGCCCGACTCGCATTTGGCCGGTGTTTATTATTTGTTAGTTTACTTTAGAGTGTACTATAATCATGCCAAGTTTGACGCTTGTACGTATTACAGTTTTTACACTAAAGTAAAGAAGAACAACGGTAAAACAATAGGTTTGTTGTATAGACCCTTTACTTTTTTAACCGACTTCCGAAAAGGAGGAGGTTCTATGTTCGTCTGTATGTTTTTTTAATTGTTTCATAGTTATTCGAAACCAATTTAAATTGCTTCTTCAGTATACGTATTCTATTGATATTATTTATAAAATCATATATATTATTAGCTGAGCCTGTTATTACTGTTTTAAACTATCACGGTTGTTCACTAAAGTTATACGATTATTTACGGGATATTTACCGTGGTAAGGTTGTGGAAGGAGCTCCCGCTATTTCGGCGCAGTTTGGTGCATGTAACTGTAACATATCGGCAGCTCCTTCCACTACCTTACCACGGTAAATATCCCATAAATGATCATTGATCAAATCAAATCAAATGATCATATTCACGGACTGTCCCCGAGTCTTCCCGTGAACATGGTGCATGTAACTGCGCCGCAATATCGGGAGCTCCCTCCCTACACAACCTTACCACGGTAAATATTCCGTACTTAAATGATCATGTAACTGAAGCCTGTTATTGTTTTAATTCAAATACGAGTCAACTACCCTATTTTTAGATAAATATTTGCTACAAAATCTTCATTCTCTATCCTATCTCCGCAGGTGACGGTCGTCAGTTAGAAAACGAGCTCGAATACTTCATCCGCGAGTGCGGTCGCGTGGTGAGGCTGTCCAAGGCTCTACCACCTGAAGAGAACACCTCGGGGAAGATCATCCTGCACCAACTGGCTGTTCAGTTAGCTACCTTCAAGAAAATCGCGCCCAGGGACTAATTTGATAGCTTTCAAATTTTTAAGTCAGCCCTACTTGATTGACTTGAAAGCTAACGTAGGCTGAATTGACAGCTAGCGTGAGCTGACTTGACAGCTAGCTTGAGCGACTTGACAGTTAGCGTGGGCGAGTTTACAGGTAGTGGGACTGACTTGACAGCTTGTATTGGCGACTTGACAGCCTAACTTGGGTGAGTTAACAGATAGTGGGACTGAATTGACCACTTGCGTGGAAGACTTGACAGCTGGCGTAGACTGACTTGACAGCTAGCGTGGGCTGACTTGACTGCTAGCATTGGCTGTCTTGACAGTTTTAGGTATAGCAATATACTGGACAGCTTTCAGGATAACTCGCGTGGACTGACTTGATAGTGTTTACAGGGACTCACTTTACAGTTAACAAGAGTTGACTTAACAGTTTAAAAGGACTGATTTGACAGGTTGAAAATGTTTAATGTAGTTTTAAAGTGTTCATTTGAATGTGTAGAGTACGGAGAAATAATAGTTGTGTAAGATTTCTAATATATTACATTAAAACTTTCTAATATTATTGTAGACATTATTTAATTTTGACATGAACGGCCTGACTTTTAAACGTCAGTTAACTAAAACAATACCTACTTAACATTGATTTAAAATAAGAAAAAAAATTAATCACTTAATTCACCAAAATACACGAGATTAAATTTGAAATTGGAATTTCTAATCAACCGCCAGACATTTGATCATCAAAGTGGCCAGTTCGACAATACGTCAATTTTACATCACATCACTCATCAGCATCAAAAATGTCCACTGCTGAACAAAAGATCTCCCTCTCAGAGAGGAGTGTTACCATAATCCCCATGATTGGCAGGCGGCTTGGACATCGCAGTACGTTCACCGTGTGCTAATAGGACGCTGCTGCTCATCCGGTGGTTCTAGTCGTAAGTTTTGGACATACTTAACTGGGTCCAATTTTATGTAAGCAGACCCCTCTTTCCCACTGTACACTCTGGGCACTTACCCAGGGGCCCGCGACTGATAAGGGCCCTAGTTCCCGTCAGATCACCAAACGATAACCGATATTTATTCCCGAAAAATAAATTATTTCGAAAAAATCAAAGGGATACCTACTACAATACGTACTTGCTCATTAGCTATTGCATTCACGAAACTAGGTACTCTACTCTCGCCCGTATATAGTGCTCTGTCAAGGTCATCATAATATAGGGGCCCCAATATTCTATAATGTGACAAGGGGCTCCAATAGGTTAAAGACGGCCCTGTATGTAAGGACCTCATATATACAAGTATTGATGTATATCGTCACACTCCATCTTACGTCACGGTATTATCTTGGTACAAGTTATTTAGTTTCAATCGAGCGAAAAGTTTCACCATTCAATAAAAATTATCGCTCAATCTTCTCAAACCATCAAAAAACCATAAAAAAACAATAAACTCAAAACCAATGTCGACATTCTAGCCAACCAACTCAATATGAAGATACTAATTGTATTATTTATTCTTTACGTACACTTTTGTACATCCCAACGTCCTGAATTAATGAAGAAAACCGTCAGTCTATACCCGAAGAAGGTGAGGTCTGGAATCATTCAGTACAATAATGCTGGTAATTATTTCAAATCCATGATTCGAACAGTTAAAACAAATAAACCAAATAGTACTCCATACACGGTGTTTGCAATGCCGTTCCCTACATTAGAAGAAAACAAGGCGCTTCGCCAAATGGTCCCCGACAGTCCATATTTCCCAGTAGATGAACCGAAACAGTCCGAAAGGAGGCCCCGGGTCAAGAAAGTCTTATCAGATTATCCTTTTCCGGTGAGGCACAAGAGGTCTGCTGTTGAAAATGGTGATGATAGAGAAAAAAATATGAAAGTCCCATTTTCTTCCAGCAGCAAAACCCAAAATGTAGCTAAAAAGATAAGTCCAGCTAAAAAAAGTGTAAATGCAGAAGGTAGAGCTAAAAAATTCAAAGCGCCAGTTAAAGGAAATGGACGGCCTGCAAAAACACAGAGACAAGTTAACCACGATGGTAAAAAAGGTGGTCAGAAGAAACGCCCTTCTCAAACTGGAGCTAAAACTCAGAAAGTAAAGGCCCTTCAAAAGAATAAAAAGCGTGTCCCTGGAAATGAGAGATTAAATCAGAAACTTTTCCCGCCTAGACCGGGACGGTCAAAGAATCTTAAGACCTCTCAAAAGAAACTCTCAAAGACTGCTCTAGCCGAAAGGAAGTTGAAAGCAGGTCAGCCTCAGCGAGGAGTGAAGAGACTGAGAAACAAAAACGCGAAGAGACCTACGCAAGGGCACCGTAACAACACATCCAAACTCAGAGGCGCGAGGCATTTCAAAGGTAACAAGCGCTCTTAAAATAAATAAATAAATACATAATTATTTTTTATTTATGCTACCCTATCCTATAAGGTTACATTAGGGCACATACAAACAATGTGACTACAGAAGAATTAATACAAAATAACATTTTAGTAATTCTTTAATTGTACTTCTATAATTGAAAATGATGAGCTAAGAGAAATTACGATATCAGAATTTTAGTTTATAATTGCTAACAGTTTTGTGATTCTCTTAGATCGTAATGCTAGACGGCTGATAGCTGCTAGAGACGCCCAGATCGAAGAGTTTCCCTATACCATATCTATTCAGAAGGACGGCGATCATTGGTGTTCTGGCGCCATTCTGAATCCAAGGATGATCATCACTACTGCGAATTGCCTTTGGAGGTAAGGCTTAGAAGATAAATCATCATTATAATCAACCATTTTTCACACACTCCTGGGATTAAGGATCTCTTCTATAAGTACTATAATTACATTCCGTTTCTGTGCCAGTTTCGTCTAATCGTACGAAGTAGAATACTAAATAGTAAATTTATTGGAGTATTGTCAAAAAGGGGAAAATAGTTAAACCACAAGGAGCTCATTGTTTTACCACAATTGACAGTTCATCATCATCATCATCAGCTAGAAGACGTACACTGCTGAACATAGGCCTCCCCCTTTAACCTCCACACTGAACGACATCCTGCCATCTGCATCCACTGGATGCTTGCGACTCTCACAATGTCGTCGGTTCATCTAGTGGGAGGCCTACCTACGCTGCGTCTTCCGGTTCGCTGTCTCCACTCAAGAACCTTTCTTCGCCATCGGTTATCAGTTCTTCGAGCGATGTGGCCTGCCCATTGCCACTTCAACTTGCAGATTTTAATAGCTAAACAGTTGGCAGATTGACAGTTAAACAACTCTAAAACTGCAAAAATACGTTGCCTAAACAGACGTGCAGTTTCGATTATAATAAACTGGGATTTTCGTTTTATTGCTAGTTTTATGAGAAGTAATCTACTTTAAAATGAGCACATAATATTTTTATGCAAATTTTATCATTGTGGGCAAAACAACGTTTTATTTGTCCTTGAAATTTTATTGCTAAATTGTACAGCTAATGACGTGTTGTGTTGTAATTGACGACGACACAAATTTATTTATTTAATTATTGTAAATCTTGTTAAATTGAAGCTGGTTTCAAAGAAATAACATACTGAACCGTTTTCTAAAGATCGTCATGGTTCCAATATGTCCAATAAGTATCCAATTTCCTTCAAAAATATCGCTACACAAACAAAAATACAAAAGATGTCTGGTGGAATTATTCAATTAATAATTATAATTTTTTTTTTTTTTTTTTTTTTTTTTTTTTCAATTATTAATTATTATTTATGACACAATTTCTCAAAAATATAGATAGATAGGTACCCATAACTTAAGTGAGAATTTTTTAACTATTTTTATAACTATTAGGTATCATGGGTATAACATATAAATTATAGATAGGTGTAGGTAGTACTTCTTTATTTTATGTCAAGCTGTCAAGCCTCAACTTAGCTAGGCCTGCTGGTATGACAAACTAGTATGACCACGAGGAAACCGTGAAATAGATTGACGGACGTTCAGCGACTAAGCATTTTTATCGACAATCATTATTTTACTTATAACCATCAAGGGCGTCGCCAAGGGGGGGCATAGAGGGGCATCTGCCCCCCCCCTAGAGATGAAAAAAATGTAGCCAATTGCAAAGGAACTCTGACTGTTCTTGACTGTACCTACAATTCATATTTTTCTCATCCTCAATAATATTAACTTCCTCTGATGTCTCCTACTTGTTTATAACCTGGGAGAGCATCGTACAATCTTTTTTAAAGAGTTCGTCTTGCCATCGTGGCGAGGGGTTTCCTGAGGATCCTCTATTTGAGGACCACTCCCTGGAGACCTTTAGATAGATAGATATTATAGATAGATTTACACTCTTTACTTAAAACTAGTGAAACAATTGGCGGCCTTATCGCTATAAGCGATCTCTTCCAGGCAACCTTATTACGGAGATGACATACAGAAGAGGTAAAGGACGGACCTTTACCCACCTGTTCGGATGCATTTTGGCCCACCCGCAGTTCCAACGTCTGTGACGCTTGTCATATGACTAAGATTTTCCAATTTTTGCTTCCAGGTCCAGCAGCATAAGCAGGATGCGAGTACGTGTGGGCTCGAGGTATACGGACCGCGGTGGGCAAGTCGCCAAGATACAGGAGGTGATGAAGCACCCTGGGTGGAAGCTCAGGAAGAACCCTGACAATGACGTTGCTCTAGCACTATTGGATAGAAACATCAGGTAAGTCCTTCACTGAGTGACTAGTCCTAGCTAGTCTGTCGGTTACCCGATGGCCCAACTCAAGGTGAGTGCCATGGCGTGCCTAATTCACATACTGGTACCACACTTTACACGTCATGCTGAAAGAAGGTCAGCAAGTTTGTTCTCAGACTTTGTGTCAGAATTTTCAAGCTACCCGCAGGGCTCTCACATGAACTTAACTAAAACAAATACCAACTAGTCTCTGAGTCTTGAGTCAATCGCTTGTACAAAATTTAAGCTACAGATAGTCCTCTACAGGAAAGCAAGACCGTGGAGGCCACAAAAGACATACGATTAAAGTCAGGACGCCTTGAAGAATCTTTACAAGTCTCCAATACCACAACACCTGGCGAAGTAGGGGTGGAACAGTTTAGTCAGTGACCCAAAGCTGTGCTCCGTTATTTTAACTTTTAAGGAGCTCAGCTGGTTATTATACCCCAAGCGGGATCTTCTCACCCTCACTTTAACTTAAAATTAGTCTCCGAGTCTTATGTTTCAAAAAACTATCTTAAACCCTATCTTCCCCAGATTTTCTCATGGAGTGCATAACGTGGACCTTCCGAACCGTGCGATGTATCCCCCCTTTGACGACGCTTGGGTAACCAGCTGGGGCGCGGAAAGGGTAAATACTTACTCTGCAATCTTACTTCTCAATGTGGATTTTGGCTTTCCATACATAGATAACTCCATCGGTCCTGGAATGACCTAGGACTGCGATAGTTTAGAGCGGATATAAGTAAGGCGGGTAAGTGGCGCGAACGGAATGGCACGGAATCACCATAGCCACCACACTTAGGCAATGAGGCCCCTTGTTTTTTCTGTCCCCTTGTCGGGCTCTCTCATCGGATGGTGACTTGGACCTAATCACAGAGAAAGACCAAAATAACATATCTAAACAGCTGTATTATGTATGCTTACGAAGTCGCAACTGCTTGGTTGTCAATCACGAAATCTCGAAAACTATTTGACCTACTTGACCTGGCTGATCCAGAGGTGAAGAAATCCGCTCAGAAAGGATTATGCGTCAACAGGTCCTGTCTGGACAAAATGTCTTACCAATGTCTTATCCGCGTGTTGACGCTGCAAAGCTAGAATATGGATGGTCATTTTCTCCCGGGATAAAAACGGTGGAAAGACAATTTGTCCACTGCCCGAGCTAGACCTGCAGGAAAGACTGGGAAATGTAGGTGATAAAAAGCAGTGATTATCATCCTTCTTAAAATAAGCGGATCGCGGATATTCTGCCTGCTTTCCTGTTGTTTTTGTGTTTGTGAAATTCATCATGTTTTTCTTTTCCTCAGAGAGATGGAATGTTCGATACTAGAAGCGTGAACTTGCAAGCCTACCATGCGCGACTGATAGACCATGAAAAGTGCAACAACATAACACAGCGTTTTGCAGTCTCCGTCTCAGATAGCTTCATCTGCCTGTCGCAGACTGGGACACGAGCGCCTTGCACGGTATGAAACCGGAACCGGTCATACCTGTGAACCGTAGAGTTAATATACGAGAACTTGCGAAAAAGTTATCGTAACGTAAACGATAGCAAAATGTGTGAAAAATTTAACAGCGCCTCTATCGGACGTGAAAGGAAACTTTTTCGTAAGTGCTCGTACTAAGGCACCAGGTTCCTCAAAGTCAGAATTTAAAAAGTAAAGCAAACAAATGGCGTAAAGCAATTTTCGTGTTGATATAATATTTTATGGGATCGAAGAAAAATAATCGAAACAATAGTAAATAGTTAGAGAAACAATAGTTTTATTCGGTCTCTTCTGCCAATATAAAACATATTAAGACAAAAATTACTTTAAAACGTTTGCAACGAATCTAAAGTAGGTTAAGTTGGTCGGTCTATCAGTTTCTTCTAGGCAAGCGGGCTCCATCGTAGACCGCATCATCGCTTAACATCAGGCGAGTTGGCGGTCAAATGCAAGCCTATATCTAAATAAATAAAAATACTTAGAAAAAGTAGCTAACAGACGTGATACATTTGGTTGACGGACCATCGTCCAACCGAAAACGAGAGAGAAAGATAAATTTCTAATACTTAAAAACGCAACGCGTGATTAAAATGGTGGCCTTTGCTCAAAGAGTAAGCGCATTGCATATACAGCGCCCTCACCGTAAAAATATGGTTTTACTGCCTTGTAATACAATATACTATTCATTCTTTCGTGAGTAAAAACCAAGATTTGTAAACTTCATTGCAGAGAGACACTGGAGCGCCCGCCGTGAGCGATGGAGTGCTGTGGGGCCTAGCATCTTGGGGTATACGAAAACTGTGAGTTTTTGAAAAGAAACCTTCTTTAGGCGCGTTGACCAGTTTTGGGTGAACAAAAATCATGGAACTCGCGTCATCGTCACGCTATACCGTGTATTTTAAAACAGCGCCATCTCTTGTACAATAGGTGAATTACTACTTAAGTTTTCACTTCTGACGTGCATTCTTATGACTGATGTGTTTTTTTTACATTTCTGTTATTGGTGTTTTTGTTGTGTTACTGGATTGATGATATGTGTTCCAAAAGACGACAGACACATTCGAGGATATCGTAATTTAAGGCTTACCTCGTGGAAATCGTTATCAGTTTTGAGCGTAACATGGACGATAGCACTCTGTACCCTTAGGACAAGATTTGATAGTTTTCGAAAACTTTTTTCGTATTCGTTTTGATGCATACATTGCTGGGCTGAAAGCTATTCGAAACTCTTTTTCGTATTTGAGTGAAGCAACCTATACTGCCGATTACTACCGATTTTAGTTCATCCGCGTTTCCGCTAGAGGCGCTTTACTAAAATGTATGGGACAATACGGAAACGAAAAAAGTTTTCGAAAACTGTCAAATCTTGTACTAACGGTACTGATCTATGGACGACAGCGCGAGCGCGCCCTTAAAAGTATTCAAAACGATGCGATTTGAGTTACGTCACTGACCTCTCAAAACTGACAGCTTTCATCAACTGATTGAGGCAATCTGCTAGCTAGTGGATTGGCTCGGTCAAGTATTAAGATGACTTTTTTTAGTTCACCTATACTAATATTATGAAGAGGAAAGATTTGTATTTTTGTATTTTGGATGTTTGTAACGAAATAATTTAAAAACTCTGAACCTGTTAAAAAAAATCTTTAACTGTTGGGAAGGTACACTATCCCCGGGTAACATAGGCTATATTATATTTTGTAGCGAGGCTGAAGGCCGAGCTTACACTCGTGCGAAGCCGGGGCGGACGGCTAGTAGTTAATAAGTTCACATCATGGTATTGGGTTGTCATACGTCATCATGGGTTGTCATACGGAATTTTCCGGACATGTTCAAGAATTGGGGCTTGTTTTACGGAATGCGGAGGAATTCCGAAATGTCCTGAATTCTAGAAATGAAATGAACAAGATCGACACGGGTTCATTAGGCCGACACGAGCTAGGTATTGTATATGAACTTTGAAGGATATGTCCGGATTTTTTTTTAATGTCTGGTTTTTGCCCGGAGAATTTTGTTTGGTTAGCATGCACACCGCGACAAAATTTTGTCGTCACCTTGTCGAGCGAGAACGCGACAAGGTGCCTACGGTTTCATATATACGCCTGTCTCGCTTTGGCACGACAAAAAGAGGCGACAATACCCTGTCGCGGTGTGCATGCTAGCCCGGCTAGTAAACAGGCGCGGATCCAGCCCTCAAAAAAGGTTGTGATCACAGCCACCCGAAAATCGGGCAAGTGCGAGTCAGCGTATGAACCTTGCCCGTACACGATTGATATAATGCATTCCTACAAAGGAAATGTTTATGAAAAATCATACGACGGCCTGACCAAGATTTTGTACAGTGTAACGAAGTTTCACGCGGGTAAAGCTGTGGGGCGTCACAAGTCACGTATTAGGGTTGTGGGCATGCCCATCGTGCCCACAACGGTGGATCCGCGCCTAACGGTAAACCTTACATCATGGAGATGGAACATTATTGAAAAAGTTGCAGGTAAAGTCACGATACATTGTTTTATATTGTTTTTCTCTCCAGTTGCGGCACCGAACGTTTCCCAGCTATGTTCTCCTACATGGGCTCTCAAAGCAACATGGACTTCATCATAAACGCAACTCACTTCCTTATGTCTGAAGAAAGGAACTACCCCTACCTAGATCGGTATCCGGTGAAGAAGATTTCCGTTACGACAAGCACGCTTATGACTTTGCCTTATAAACGCTGATTTTTTAATCATTTCTTGATGTGCTGTCTATTCTTCTTTATTTTCAAACTAGTGCTGTAGCCCGCGACTTCTTACGCGTAGATTTTCACATAAACTATCAACCCTTTTTTCCTCCCTTAATCCGGCCCTTGCGCAAAATAACATAGCCCATACTTTAATTTGGTCATAGCTAAGCATATTCGTTAAAAATCTATCGTAGACCGTATCATCGCTTAACATCAGGCACAAAAAATAAGTCCACTGCTGAAGATAAGCCTTTAACCTCCACATTGACCGACAACCTGCCATCTGCATCCTCTGGATGCCCGCGACTCTCACGATGTCGTCGGTCCATCTAGTGGGAGGCCTACCTACGCTGCGTCTACCGGTTCGTGGTCTCCACTCAAGAACCTTTCTTCTCCATCGGTCGAATTGCCTATTTTATACTAATTTTGTGAAATCGGTTTTTAAATTGATAATTATTATTTTATTTTATCTTCCTATTCTACTGTTTCCCTATTGTAAATTCCGTTCTTTGTATGTTAGTCTTTTTGTTCTTTGTTATAGGTACTCTCATATTATTTCGATTTCTTAATAAATCTTTTGATGGAGAAAATGCTATATTATTGAATTCTATATTAATTTTTATATAATTAAGAGTATTTGTTAGAAAAATATTCTTGTAAACTTTCGGAAAGGTCTAAAAATAAAACGAACGTCTAGTATATGAGCATATTTAATATTTTCTTTTCAAAATTGTAAAACTCACATTTTGAAATTGCAAAATTATAACTAAATTCTCATATCGTTAATAGTAACAATCGCCATTTTTAATTTTTTTTTACTCCTTTTTGTATTTCTCTCGAACTAATAATAATCGTAAACCATTTATACATCTCTAATAATAATATATTTTAATGTCTAACAAATTCATTTTCTCAACGTTTTTACCACCATTTTCGTTCCACCACTATCCCAACATTAACTTTCATTTCTAATCAACTTTTAATTCTAAACATATTTTTACATATCCACAGACGCTGACTCTCCTTTATTAATGCACCGAATTTATGTTAATTTTAGAAAAATATTGGTATGACTTTTGTACAACTTAAAATTTTAAAATCAATCTACCCTCAAAAATATACTCGTAAAATTATGTTAATGCAGCAATTCCATATACGCCTACACGATTCAATTAAAGATCAATTCAATTCTTTGGCAATTTCTGTTTGAATGTTAATTCAAAAGTGGGTTTACAATTTTCATATTTGAACAGGTGAAAGCTTTTAAATCTATTAGATAAACTGGCAAAATTTCAATTCTATTGTACATTTGCAAAATTCAATCTTGTACCATTGTAGATCACGTGTTATTAAAACCGTTATATATAATTGTTTAACGATTTCACCAATGACGATATAACCACTTGACAGCTCATTTACCCCGCCGTGATGAAAAGGTACTGAATTTTCAGCAGGACCTTTGTCGAGCGGGCCAATCATAGGCGCGAATTGAATGAATGACTTTTGTTTTCTCCAATCACAAGCGCCATACGATACTCCCCCCGTAGACTGACGTGGCTTATATCGTTCACAAGCAAATTATGACTCGTGCGCACGCGATCAAGTGATGATATTATCTTTGGGTCTGATTGTCTAAGCTGTTAGAGAGAGAGGTTCTGCAATGGTATCGAAGTAAAGAGTGTAGCAACATATTAAGCAATTAATGTATTCTGTAATTATTTCTATTGTAAGTTATGTGTTACTTAAATCTTATTAACAAATTCTCCTACTTAAGGTGAAACGTTTCACGTTTGGCGGGAAATTCAAATTTCAAACAGTTTTTTTGTTCTTGTAGCTAGGCCGAGTAATTATTGTAAACGATAATGATGTTCGCGAAAATTGATTATTATTCTTTACAAACTCGCGTAAAGTTATTTCAATGCACATTACTACATACATTTGTCAATAAACAAATTTATGCTGTTTCAAACGGTTTATTGCCAAATATAAGTAATATGGTGAGTAACTGATTAATAGCTGTACATGATAATGTAAAGAACGAACAACAATTTTCGCGAACACTATGCCATTTCACAATAATTATCCGGCCTAGCTACAAGGCCAAAAAAAACTGTTTGAAATTTGAATTTCCCGCCTAAGTGAAACGTTTCACCTTAAAGAAATTGAACCGACTAACACTGGCCAGAAAGTTAAAAAAAACTAGACGATAACAATTAAAAAATAACACTGAGGTATAAGTACTTTAAAATAAAATTTAGGCCAAATATGGTTGAAGTGTTTTTAGAAATGGGAACCTTATTTTGTACACCGTAAGCATGTATTCCTTATATTTAAAACCTACCTACAAGTACTTGGCCGTAAATCTATGGTAACAAATAGATATACAGTCGAAAATTTAACTTTAAATGTAAATGAGCAAGCGACAAATTACTTATCATAAGTACTACTAAATTAATATGAAAACAAAACTAAAAATAGAGCAAAATTTTGGATGGAGCCGATCATGTGACTATACATAAATCCTAATGAAATGATAAATAATTAAAAATATATTAATCGATACATATATCGTAGATTTAGTACTATAATACAAAAGAAAAACAACAAATAAATTCGTGTTTCTTATTCCTAGAATGTCACTTTAAGGGAGCGTTCAAGTATTACGTAACGCAAATTTTGGAGATTTTGTTCTCCCCCTCCCCCCATGTAACGCGCCGTAACGTTTTTCTGTACCCCCCTCCCCCTAGTAAAACGTTACGTAACCACCAAGTGACAATTTTTACCTAAAAGTCACAATTATGCGGCGTCAAGTACCGGAAAGTCGCTAAAATACCTTTGTTATATAAAAAATGCGCGAGAGAATCTCTTTACGCGACCGTTCTGGAGAGTAAAAAAAAAACAATGTTCCGTAACGCGTAGTTCAAATACCCCCTCCCGCCTCTGTAACGCATCGTAACGTTTTAAAAGACCCCCTCCCCCACCCCCCAAATTCGTTACGTAATACTTGAACGCTCCCTAAGAACTTAAGTAAACTCTCTGAAAACCGTGTCAGTGAAGATTGAAATGAACTATTATGTGTAATAACTTCTGCTGCTTATATCGACTAAGCATTTTCGATGAATTTCATTACATTAACCGACTAAATCTATAAATTGTCGCACCAGGCAAGAATTTTAAATCTAACACTAAAAACTCCCTGATTTTTTTTCTCTTACACCTAAATATAGACAAAAATAATTTTGTACTCTTCCAACGAGTTTCAAATGGCATCACGTATTTTATAGTAATTATGGCAGCTTTGTACGAACGCCGAAAAACCTATTTAATTATTTTCTTATTGATTTTGACAGAGAGGTAACGTCTAGTTTTAACAACAACTCAGAACAGTTTTGTCAAAACCAATAAGTTAATTTTCAGATCTCATAGTCGTATTTAGTTTTTAAAGTCTGACAGTAGAATAATATAGAAACAAATAATCCCGTGTGAGAAAATAATCGTTAATAATGAGTCCATATATCGTGTTATGTGTATGGTCTATTTTCTAAACAAGCAAGTATGTCCTATTGTATGAAAGATTATCTATTGTATCGATTTAAAAATGTCTGTACTAACTCTGGCTCTACTGCGTGAACATTAGCTACTTTATTACTAAAAGACAAAAACTGGTTATTAGTAAAATCAAATTGAAATCGATGTTTAAAAATTGGCATTTCACAATATCAGTCTAATTTTGAATTTTTAGATTACCAACTTTCTATTTCGAACTAACCATACCGAAATCTCTAAGGAAAATTTTCGATAACAATTTAATTTGTATTAATAAATTGACATCGGAATTTCAAGCACTGCTCGTCGAAATGTTTTTTTGCATTGATTTATCATCGACGTTGTAGTACGTGAGCTTTCTGTCTGTCGCCAAATTGAAATCCTTACCCAATTCTCTTCACTTTTCGGAGACAAATTCTTATCTGGTTTAGATATTAGTGTACGCAATAAAGATTATTTGATCAATAAATTAATTAGAATTGTATTACAATCGCCTTGTTTTTTTTTTTGTAGACATGGATCAACAGTACTCAATTTTGCGGCAACATACTGCAACATTCAACATTTAAATTCAAATCCAAACGAGCTATTGTGGGATTTGGTAAATCTTTACGCCTTTCCAAGTAATTTTTTAAATCGTTATAATTATTCCTCTTTATTTTGATCTCCATCTGTGAGCAACAATAATTTTCCTCCAAAACATTTAAAAGACATTCAAATCCTGTTCGTCAAAATCTTATAATAAATTTTCTGTTTCCAAACAAGTTATGACAGTTGCCCACTTATGGCTGATTCAAAAGTAAAGCTTCAAGTTCGTCAGCCGATCGTAGTAAGAATGCTGCCGATTCGCGGTATCCAGTGATGAGTTGCCTGACCGCTCCTACCTCGGCTCCAGATAGTTTGTGGGAGAGGAGCTGGCTCTTCGACTGAGAGGGAGTAGCGCTGGGGAGTGAGGATGCGGTCGATGTCGAGTGCAAGTTGGAAGTTGAAGTAGTCTTCAGAGACAGGTCTGTTGGAGCTGAAATCAAAAACAAAAAACTTTAGTATTTCATTATCATCATTGTCAGTTTATCCGCTCCCACTGCTGGAATATAGGCCTTCTCTCGGAGAGAGTAGGGCTCTAATCCACCATGCTGGCCCAGTGCATGTTTTTTTTTATGTGACTTTTTCTGTTGGCCTTGCGGCTTCTACAGATTAACAGGATTAGTTGGTGAACGCAGATGGCGATGGCAGATGATTATGATTTTTGAGCGACAAGCGCAAGGGCCTCAGCACGAGCCTCGGCTTGGGCCGTCGCCGGGAGTGGGGGATCAGGCCCAGTGCATGTTGGTTAATGTCATATGTCTTTGAACTTTTGAGGATCTTGAACATACCGGTTTCTTCACGATGTTTTTGTTTACCGTTATTGAGCGATGCCATCGAAATCACACATATTTTATTTAAGTACTAAATAAGGTCATTGGTGCAGAGCTGGGGATTGAACCGAATGCCGTCAGATTGTAAAGCGCACATGCTACCACCAGGCCACCACCCTTTTCCCCACTTCACCCCTCTTCCTCACTTTAGTACCTACTCGAAAGAAAACAATAAAAAAACGACCGAAAGGATTCAAACGTACTCAACGATTTGGGTAAACGCCTTTATTTCACTATTCCCTATTTGCTTCGGTGTTTAAAGTGCTTTACTAGTCCATTTACAAAAACGCTTTATGTCTAACCTCTGATTAAAATCGTTGAACTGATGTAAATGATTGCAACCCATGCAATATTACTTTTCATCTTTTTACTAAATTTACATAATAGGCATGATGACTATTTTTTTTATTACTTACCTCATAAAGCTGATTATCAATAGAGCTTATCAACGAAAACAAAATTTAAATTAGTTCAAAAATAAATAAGTTATAAGTATTTTAAGGTTGCCTGGAAGAGATCGCTTATAGCGATTAGGCCGCCAATTGTTTCACTAGTTTTAAGTTGTTTTTTATGTTACCAAGTGAACTAACCAGAGATACTGCTAGTGGGGAAAGTATGCGTGTGCGCAGCCATAGCCGACAGTAATGCGCTCTGGTAGGCAGCCATGGCTGCGTTCACTCCCACACCTGCAAATGTCAGAACAGAAAAGTTATTCCGATGATTTCACAATATTTTTGTAAGCACTAGATGATCATGTTTTGAACATCTGGTATTTTTGAGGCTGTCCCTTTCCTTTCCCTTTTCTATAATTCTGTAAGCTATCAAATAATCTTTCCACCGTTTTCGTCTTACGCATAACTTTTTTCATATTAGGTATATTATCTAACCAACTCTGCAATATCGTCGCATACCTAGGTGCACATAGAATAGAAAAATATTTTACCTGTTGGTGGCAGAGCAGTTAAAGTTGACAGCAAAGCACTGCTCGATAGAGCTGTAGCTGTATTCGGATTTGAACTGAAAAAAGACAAAAAGAAATTTTATTCGAAGACAGTTTAATGTGTTTAATGTTAATTGATTGCCCCGGTGGCTCAGTTGGTAGTGAACCTACCTGCTGCTAGGGCAAACATTTATGTGATGAACATTTGTGTTTTTTTGTCTGGGTGTTGATATCTATTTAAGTATGTATTTAAAATTATATATGTAAGTATATCCGTCTCTGACAGCCATATTACAAGCTTTGCTTAGTTTGGGGTCAGATGATCGTGTGTGAAAAATGTCCCAGATATTTATTTATTTATTAACGGTGAATTTTAGGTATATGTTTTATACATACATCTTTAACCTTTTTTACTGAATTTCCTAATAATATTTAGACTTACTTTTGCCTCCCAAATGTCGGAGGATTTCCAAACGTATTCGGGAACGACGGTCTGAAAAGAGGAGCAGGCGACGAAGCAGGGCTGTAAAATAAAATTAATTCAGTATAAGATATTTTTCAAAAGTTTCCTTGCAATTACATTGATTTGTTTAATCCACATAGCTAATGTATATTTCAACAATGACCAGATTTAGATGGATGAATACATACACGAATAGTTTTAGTAAAGTATTAGATTGTAACTGCGCACTGCGGAATTATCCAGTACCGATAAATCCGCATATCTAGGGTACCGAATTTCATCCAAATTTGCTTAGCCGTTACCAAGTTGAGTGCGGACAAACATACACATAAACTTTCGCTTTTATATTAGTCTAAAATGTGATAGATATTTTTTTTACTCTTAGATGGTTTATTCGCCCAGATACTGGCACTTAGCTATGTTCGGCGCTTGGACTTGGTAGATGTCTCACATCTCAAATAGTTGAACTTCTAGCTAATCCTAGATTTCTTATTGTGTACCGGTGCCCTCCGTCTGGCACAGAGGTTAGCCACCGAGGAAGTTTTTGCGGGTGCAATCTTACATAGCCCGGCTACACCCCAATATTTTGAAGATTTTCCCCGTCAACAACAGAAAAAAAAACTCAATTTATGTGAATCTAATGAAAATGAAATGTGCCTAAAGACAAGAGTCTTTGACCAATGTGTGTTGCCAGTGATGACATATGATTACTGAGACGTGGTCCTTAATAGTTGGCCTTTTGGAGAAACTCAGAGTCACGCAACGGGCAATGGAGAGAGCTATGCTCGGAGTTTCTTTGCGCGTTAGAATCCGAAACGTAGATATTCGCCAAAGAATCAGAGTCACCGAAATAGATATTAAAATTTGCAAGTTGAAGTGGCAATGATGGGCAGGCCACATCGCTCGAAGAACTGACAACCGATGGGGTTGAAAGGTTTTTGAGTGAAGACCACGAACCGGAAGACACAGCGTAGGTAGGCCTCCCACTAGATAGACCAGCGACACTGTGAGAGTCGCGGGCATCCAGTGGATGCAGATGGCAGGAGGTACAGCAGTGGACGTCTTATGATGATGATGTGAATCTCTCTTTATAGCAGCATTTGGAAAACATCAATAGTTTCATGATGCAGGAGTAGTTCGATAGATAGGTGAAAAAGAAAAATGACTTAGACGTTGTGTTACCTGGCAGTCTTACTCCCAGCGCTCCCGTTAGCATTGTCCAGTTTCAAGCTGTTATTGTTCAGCAGAGCATGCTCCATAGTAGGGCTGGCAGACGGTCGAGTGGTATCAGCTGCTGCCTTGCTATGGCCAGCGCTGGACAGCGTGGTGGTGGTGGTGGCTGGAGTGGGAGGGCTGCTGATGGCGCCAGAGTACAGGCTGAGAAACGAGGAGGCTACGGCTGAAGTTGCAGTTGTGTCGATTGCCTAGAAATAAGAATATTAACACACCATTCTTAATAGGAATTGATGTGTTGTTGTGCATTCTGAACTTATTGAGTCGGGATTGCAAATGCTAGCTGAAGAGGTCGTTTGTTCCATTGCTGCTGACTTATTTGCCAATCCATGGTTTTTGACGCTCAAACTAACAGAACCATGGCTCTACATCTCTACCGCTTTAACAATGTTTGTGGATACTCCTTAGTGCAATACGCAAAACTGACAGCAAGAAAACAAAAATAAAAAATATAATGAAAAGATTTGCGTAAAGATCGTGAACTTTGGTAAAATTCGCAGGCAGCGTTTCCGAAATTCCTTTTTAATACGAACTGCAAAGGGATGGAATGCGCTCTGCTGCCCTGCTTCGGTGTTCTCTGTAGTAGTACAACTTGGATCTCTTCAAGACAAAAGTGAATAATAAGCAACTCATGTAAAAGCGTGCTGCATCGTAGACCGCATCGTCACTTTCCATCAGGTTTGTGGGCAAAGGCTTTTGGGTTGTGACCCAAAAAAACAATAAAAAAAAGTTTACGTGTTGTACTCACCATAGGCGTGGGCACAGTGGGCATCGGCTGGCTGACTGGATCGAGTCCGAGGCGCATGCGCTTCGCGTTGAGGCTCTCGTTCTCGCACGCCTGCGCCAAAATATGTTCCGCTTGAACAGAGGTCAGGTGCGCGGGCGTCGGACGCACCTGGAACGCGCGAGCAGGGAGTGAACAACCTTATTGTTGTTAGCACTAAGTATATAACTGAGCAAAGAGACTTGATTGTTGATATTATGTTTACGAGACAAACTTATTAAGTTATATTTAAATAGTCTCAATGATAGTGGATTTTAAGATTTTAATAGGCTCAAACCACTTTGTTATTGGTTGGAAGCCATCTTTTTGCTTGGATAGAATTAGAAGAGATTTAATCGGTGGCATGGCTGTTTTTTGAGAACAAAACCATTATTTATAGAAAGTGAAGCCAAAAACTACGCCATGAAGGCGATAGATCACATTGATAAGTCGATGCTTAAGTTTGAAAGTTTCAATAACAAAATTATTCAGCTCTATTTGGATATTGATGTGGAGATGAGATCTCGCTCTAAAGACATCTAACTCATTTCTTGAAACAAAGTTATATCCAGTATAAGTACTAATACTGGATATAGATTTTGTGTAGTAGTAGGACTCTTGCAGGGATCCGTCTGGGGAAGTACCACACCTTTGCCAGTTATTCAACCGCCAAGCAGTAGAGTGCAAACACTACTGTGTTCCGGATTGAAGGGCAATGTTTCCAGCGAAATTACAGGGCACACAGAGATTTGACATCTTATATCTCGGGGTGACGAGCGCAGTGCATTGCCATCCAGGGTTTTTAACTGTTGAAGTTCAAAATTCTGAGTGGCGTTGAGCTCTTAGCAAGCGTGAAGAGCCACCAAGCGAGCGACTTCGCTCGTCTCGTTACCCAGTATCATAAACAAAAAAAAAAATACATATGTTTTGTTTCAAAAAATGGCAGCAAAACGACATAATTAGTCGCATACTGCATTTGATTGCGGGTAAAAAGACTGCATAAAAAGTGGGTAAAAGTTTAAGGTGTAGCTGCAGCTAGTGTGGTAATGAACTTGAATAAAAGTTATCCAAGCACTGATCAGACCCTCACCGCGCTATCCCAAGCATTCCCCGCCGCTCCGTTCCCAGTGGCTGGCATCTCGCCACGAACTTTCTTATTCCGCCTGCAGCTCTTCAGATAAGTCCTGATCCTCTTTCTTGCACGTTCAGCGAACTCCGGGAACTGTCGGGTGCAGGAATCTATGATGGCCTGGATCTTTTCCTTGGGCTGCTTGGATATAGGTACTATCCGGTCAAGATTTTCGTCTACGAACAGGCGGACGAACATCTGCAAGGAAAATCGGTTCAGCTTTTAAAGATAATAAACTTCTTACCTTTTGTTACACTCGGTTTGTTAGTATCTAATTCGAAGCTTATAAAATAATTAAGCATTGAAATTAAAGTCGAAGTCTGGTTGGTATGGCATCTAAAGCGTTGGAGCTTTTTTTATCATCATCAGCACGTTTCGGCTCACTAAAGAGCTTATCCTCTTTCGTACGAAAGTCCTTTTTGTTCTAAGACAATCTTTTATTTTTGACATAGTTCCAACGCTAATTTGACTTTATAGAAATGTCACAATAGCGTTTTGTTAATCAGAGTTGTTTGAATAATCAGCGTCTGAGCAACGTCTGAGATACCGAATGTAATTTTATCATAGTGGTTTGCCAATTTTGGTGAATTAGTTTTCTTACCAGGTTATTGATACAGCGGGTTGCTAAACTTAGCAACAGTGGCTTTAATTATGATAATTATGAAATATGACAGATTTGATATTTGTGGTACAAAATTTGTGAATATAGGCCCCGAGACCGTCTGAAATAAGTCGGAAATAAAATAAACAAAGCACTACGAAATCACATCAAAGGTCCAACTAAATATTTCTAAAATAAATCTTAAAAAATTATTTAAAAAAATCATTTATATTTGCAGCCAAATCCATCAAACTAGGTGTGCAAACACCTTTACTTTGGTGAAAAGACTCG
The DNA here is from genome assembly GCA_949125355.1 of Agriopis leucophaearia. Lineage (NCBI taxonomy): Eukaryota > Metazoa > Arthropoda > Insecta > Lepidoptera > Geometridae > Agriopis > Agriopis leucophaearia. The sequence goes on along the minus strand of OX421284.1, from coordinate 8,596,712 downwards.
GTGCTTACATTAAAAGCCTTCAGCCTTTCCGGGTCATGATGGTGAGGGTCTACCCTGTCGTCGCTGTCATCGTCAGACGCGCCTCCATCATCATCGTCCTTAGTCCTGTCGGATGATGAAGTCTCGTCGTGCGTAGAGGCAGGTTCTGCTCCTGGAGTCACTGACCCCACGTGTATTGGACTCTGGTGATGAGGTTGTTATGTGAAAAAATATGGCTAAAGGAGAGGCCTAAAGGTGGCCTTAATTGAAGGTGCCATACATCCGGAATTTTCCAGACATATCCGGGAATTTTAGGGAATTCCGGGAATATTTCAGGCTTTTGTCCAAAATGCGGTGGGAATTCCGTAATGTCCGGAATTCTAGAAATGAAATGTATATAATCGCCACACGAGTTCATTATACCGCGAAATATGAACTTTGAAGGAAATGTCCGGAAATGTCTTCTTCTTTAAGCGTTCGGGTTTTTACCCGTACCTAATATATTTTGTTTTCAACTGGTAACCATAGGCGCATAGGCAAGCCAGCTATTCTTGTGCATGCGATATTGTTTCTGTCCTCGTCGCACTTATGTCTATCCGAATAAAAGTAACAGAAAAAGACTTGTAGTAGCTTTATTATAGTCTGTGGTAACAAATGACATTTATAATATTGTTAGTTCTGGAATAGCCCACCATGACATTGAATCTACATAATGAGAAATGAGATTTTCCCAGAATTTTAAATAGAATATTTTTTACTAGTTGGTAGTAATATATTTTTTTATATCTTTTATATTTTTATTTGTATATAGGAAGGTAGGTACATAAAATAATAATTAAGTATTAGGTTTCAAATATCTGTGTTTTTAATATATTTTTGTTTAAATAAAATAATTTTTCTAGTTGGAAAGTAGACATTTTGACCGGTCACTGGTTCGAACTGGCAATAGATTTGGTATACTTATGTAGGTAAGTTGCAGATGGACAGTAAGACGGTGGTGCTCTACTGATATTTTCAATTAAACTTCCAGTTTGAACGGAATCGGTTAGGTTTGGTAAGACCATGCAAACAAGTTTTCAAAAAGATTGTCTATGAAGCACCAGGCAAACATGATCCTAAAAGAACTGTAAAATATAGGTAGAAGTATGAAACGCTGCGCAACCTTAAAACTCACCGAGTGGCCAGTGGCCATTGGAGTGGGCGCCTTGGGCGGCTTAGACCCTAGTCCCAGCGCGCTGTGGTAGGACGCCCAAAGGTCAGCCATGCTGTCTCCCCCTGTCTCCGTCAAGTCACCATTGCGGCCTGGAAGACACCAAGGGAATTGGTTTTAAGTAAACTATATATGTATAGAAGTGGATCATTTATCAGAGATCCAAGGTCATACACAGTATTTTTCATTGTTGACCTGGTTTGGGTAGACTGGCCGTACATTCCAATTGAGACTCACTGAAAGACCTTCATGTTTTAATATTTAAGAGAAATAAAATAAAGTCGGGCTAGTTTGTTATATTATTGTTGTACTAAAAACTACATTTAGACTTTGCCAAATATGCCGTATATACCTAGTGAAAACATCATAGAGGGAAAGGTAGAAGGAAAGAGAGGACCGGGAAGACCAAGAAGAATATTCGTAGACCAAATAAAAGTGAAGGCAAATGTCATGACGTACAGGGAGGTGAAAACGCTGGCTGAAGACCGTCAAGCCTGGAAGTTACTCCACCGACAAGAGCTACCCTCTTAAGTGTTGAATGAATGAATGAAGACCTAGTGAACGAACACTACTTACCAAACGCGACCTCACTAGTTGGTGTGGGCGTATAAAAACAAAAGTGTTCGCGCGAACTAAAGTGCGACCACTGAAAGAATGCGTTTGAGAGTTGTAAAAAGCTGAACGTAAATCTGATCACTTTAATAGCTTTTCGATTGTAAGATTGTAGATGATAGCCAATATGCTGCAAAAAAATTATTAACGAAAATTTGAAAATTCAGATTTTTTACAATGTTATTGCAGCCTAGCTGCGGGCCGCCTGATGGTAAGCAATCACCGTCGCCTATGGATACCTTCAACACCAGGGGCATCACAGATACATTGCCGACCTTTAAAGACTCTATTAACAGCCCTTTTGAAGAACCCCATATTAAAGCTACTCGGAAATGCCGTAGGAGCTCATTCCACAAATTGCAGGCAAAAAGGAACGCATAAAACGCACAGTGTGCGATTTCCTTTTACTTTAAGTGTGTCATCATCATCATTATCAGCCTATCATATCCCACTACTGGGACACAGACCTCTCAGAGTGAGAGATAGGATGGATGGATTAATACACCATACTGGCTCATTGCTTGGTTGTATTTTTTTTACACCGTGAGGAAACCTTTACCGTTTTTGAGCGATGTTCTTGAAATGCATATTATATAGGTCCTAAATAAGGCATTGATGCAAGATCCGAGGATCGATCGACTACCATCGCTCATTAAGTGTGTACACACGGCATTGACATGTCAGTATTTGGGTTACATGTAAATATAATATAACCACCGTATCGCGCATGAGTCATAATTTGCTTGTGTGTTTTGTAAGCCACGTCGATCGCGGGGGGAGGGGGTAGCGTATAGCCTTGTGATTGGAGGAAATAAAAGTCATTCATTCAATTCGCGCCCAGGATTGGCCCGCTCGACAAAGGTCCTGCTGAAAATTCAGTACCTTTTCATCACGGCGGGGTAATGAGCTGTCAAGTGGTATATCGTCATCAGTTACATGCAACAGTATAACACGTGTTCTCATTTTAATGAGCTATCAAAATACCTAACCTATCTACCTCATGAGTTGTGCTGGTAAGTACTTCTACGTCCCATAAAAATAAGCATTAACGTCCTACCGGTAGGGGGCGGTCATAAAAATTGTTTTAAATGTTACCTTACTTTCAAGACTGCCGTAAACCTAGTGGTTCCAAACCTAAAGTTTTACATTTGCAAGTTTTTATGGGAAGTATATTAAAGATCAGAAGTTTATTAACACTGATTATTATCTTCTGAGTGTAGGTAATAAGCAAATATGTATACTTATGACTGGATATATTGTAGCGCTCAAAACTTTATAAACTAAAAAAGGACGGACCCTAAGGCACAAAACGGGCAACGGAGAGAGCTATGCTTGGAGTTTCTTTGCGCGATAGAATTCGGAACGTGGATATTCGCCAAAGAACTAGAGTCACCAATATAGGTAAGTATTAAAATTTGCAAGTTGAAGTGGCAACGGGCAGGCCACATCGCTCGAAGATCCGATAACTGATGGGGAAGAATGATGCTTGAGTGGAGACCAGAAACCGGAAGACGCAGCATAGGTAGGCCTCCCACTAGATGACTAGATGGACCGACGGCATTGAGAGAGTCGCGGCATCCAGTGGATGCAGATGATAGGCTGCCATTCAGTATGGAGGTTAAAGGGTTAGGTCTATGTTCAACAGTGGACGTCTTCTGACTGGTGATGATGTTCTCATTTTAAGAATTATTAATTTTCCCGCCGTTTACTTATGACAAAATCGGCTAGTTTGGCTTATTATGACCTATTTCAAATCGTGTTTCAATCTATGATTTCCATGGAGATCGTCTTTCTGGGCCCTAAGTTATAGGGCTTTATCTATGCTATGATCACGTTTTTGATAAGTATCAGATATCAATTCTTTCCTCTCCCTTTAAAATACCAACGGTGTCTTTTTGCATCTGCCGTTGCAATTTTACCATAGTCCAGGATAGGTACTTGCTTTGCAGGGACAAGACCGGTTAGTTAAAAACTGGACCCATAGCCACTGTGGAGCGTTTGCACGAAGCGAGTTAACGGACAAGTAATCTTACTAAATAAAATCGTTAATTTATTCATTCACTGACAGACAACGCACAGCCTAAACCACTGCTTTTAGAAAGCATTAAATTTTTCACAGTTGTTCCTATAAGTATAACGAAAGAGAGCTCTAAGGAAGATATTTTTTTAAAGTTCGCCCCCAAAAAGGGTTTAACAGGAGATGGAAATTTGTATGGAAGTTCCTCATTTTTGATGTTAGAAACGTCGAATTTGGTATTTAGAATAGTAGTTTCACCCGCTATCCTGTGGGTGAAGTACGAGTGCAAAATTTGTATGGAATTTTCTACGTCAAATACGTATCGAATTTCATACAAATTTCGAAATTGTTATTTGTAAGGCGCTACTAGTATGATAGGGCGAAGTTACGAGATTATTAAACCGAGTAACTGTCCACTGTCTGTCCATTAACTCGCCCATCTAAACCCTCCAGTTAAGCAACTGCACAAGGGGCGTCGGCACACCTCAAATTATTTATAGTCAGGCCCCTGGTGCTCACGTTGACATTTAGAAGGCAGATGTACACCGTCATTAATTTACCCAGCGACCAACTTATAGAAACTTCACTTGGGGAGCCACCATTGCATTTTCCGAAAAAACTATGACTGAAAATTATAGTTCCCTTCTATAACCAGTTTTTAAAGATAAATTGGTACCGCGCATAATTATAGAGTTGGCAGAATGGAAGAATGTTGACGAGCCATTTTTTTACTCATAAAATTTTCTATTAAATCTATGGTACAACGCTTCGATGGCTTCGGTCGTTTGTCACGGTATTTAATAGTTTTCTTGATAGATATTTTCGTAAAACATTATTATGAAGCGTTACCCAAACAATTACGCTCATCTTAAAAAAGTATCTAAAGCACACACTGTACGTGCTTGTTAGAGAAATGATGGTTAAAATTTAAGATAATTGATTAAATCAGGCGTTATTTTACAGAAGTTCCTCTTCAAAACTGTTTCGTAGGCGAATTTCTAGTGTATTTCCACTTACCAATATATTTTACATTAGTAGGTATTAAGTAACTCTAAAAGTTTTTTTAGGGACCTCCTCGGGAGATTCCTCTTAACAATTAAAAAGAAATCACGTTAATAATCATTTTAATATACATTAAATTACATAAATAGCCACTAAAATATGAAAAACTAATTATTAAAAACTTCTAGATTCGTGTTTCTACGTATTATTATTTTTTAATTACATTAATTGGTTCACAAAATAATGTCGGAGTAATCGGTGAACATATATAAAAACCGGGATGAATTTAGAACCTCTATAATATCCCTAAGTCCAATTTAGAACCTCTATAATATCCCTAAGTCTAATTTAGAACCTCTATAATATCCCTAAGTCTAATTTAGAACCTCTATAATATTCCTAAGTCTAATTTAGAACCTCTCTAATCTCCCTAAGTCTAATTTATAGTTTAAACGATTCGTTCGACTGATATTGATTCAATTAAGCAAGAAAGTAGTGACTTGACACATTTTACTCATGTAAAATCAGTTACTTTAAAAATATAACAAAATATGAGCAAAAGCTACTTTTTTTAAAGCTATAGAAGCGAAGCATGGCCACTGAATAAGCGTCGGTACAAAAACATTTTACGCAAGTAAAATCAGTTAGTTTTTAAAATATATCTAAGTATGAGCAAAGGCTACTTTTAAAGCTATATATAGCAGTAAAGCAAGGCCACTGACTAGGCTTTGGTACCAAAAAAAATATTACGCGAGTAAAATCAGTTAGTTTTTAAAATATATCCAAGTATGAGCAAAGGCTACTTTAAAAGCTATATATAGCAACGAGGCAAGGCCACTGATTAGGCTTCGGTACAAAAAATATTTTATGCGAATAAAATCAGTTAGTTTTTAAATTTTGTATATCAAAATATGAGCAAAGGATACTATTAAAGCTACATATAGCATTGAGGCAAGGCCACTGACTAGGCTTTGGTACAAAAACTTTGTACGAGAGTAGAATAAGTTAGTATTTTTTTAATCAAATATATGAGCAAATGCAACTTTTTAAGTTACTCGTATATACAAAAACATTTTACGCGAGTAAAATCAGTTAGTTTTCAAAATATGAGCAAAGGCTACTTTTATAGCTGTAGCAGCGAGCCAGGGTCGCTGAATATGGCTTCGGTACAAAAATAGCCAGCGCCTATGGCGGCCAACGGCGGAATTATGCAAGTCGATGTAATAAACTTCCTCGCATAAGAGCTAAGAGTTGATTGGATTCGAGAAGGGTCAACGTTGATGTGGAGTATTTTACACTACGTTTCAGCCGCTGAGAGAATAAGTCTGTCTTAACTTTAATTTTAAGGTGAAACGTTTCACTTTGGCGGGAAATTCAAATTTCAAACAGTTTTTTTGTTCTTGTAGCTAGGCCGAGTAATTATTGTAAACGATAATGATGTTCGCGAAAATTGATTATTATTCTTTACAAACTCGCGTAAAGTTATTTATCTCCAATGCACATTATTACATACATTTGTCAATAAACAAATTTATGCTGTTTCAAACGGTTTATTGCCAAATGTAAGTAATATGGTGAGTAACTGATTAATAGCTGTACATGATAATGTAAAGAACGACCAACAATTTTCGCGAACACTATGCCATTTCACAATAATTACCCGGCCTAGCTACAAGGACAAAAAACTGTCTGAAATTTGAATTTCCCGCCAAATATGAAACGTATCATCTTAAGTCAAGTTTTAATTGTTTAGACATTTAAATACTAAATCCTAAAGTACGGTACTAGTATTTTATAAAACTTGACACATGGCAAAGACGTGCGAAGCCAAAATCCTCTCAAGAGAAAAGAAGAGGATAGGTACTACTAAGATTTCTTAGGTACACATTTTTTTCCCACTAGTGCTGTTGCCCGCGACTTCGTACGCGTAGATTTCCATATAAACTTTCAACCCCTTTTGTCCTCCCTTAATCCGGCCCTCGCGCAAAATAACATAGCCTATACTTCAATCTGGTCATAGCTAAACATATTCGTGAAACCCGCATTTAAATCTGTCCAGTGGTTTAGGAGATGTGCGTGGATAAACAAATAAACAAACAGACAAAAATTCTAAAAACTGTCTTAACGTGTTCAGCTGCTTATTTTAAGACGCGCTGTTTTTTTTTCGTTACTTCGCAATCACAGTTTTTTTAATCTCTACGGTTTTTATTACATTTATATATGCATAGATAGATGTATATTATAAAATAATCTAAAAATCTCAATACTCACTGGCAAATGCACAAGGCGTGCGCAGCCAAAATCCTCTCAAGAGGAAAGAAAAAGATAAGTATTGTATTGTCTTCCCGTGAACATGGTGCATGTAACTGCGCCGAAATATCGGGAGCTCCTTCCACAACCTTACCACGGTAAATATCCCGTAAATAATCATATAACTTTAAGATAAATATTATTAAGAATGTTTAGATTTATTTTTACACATTTATTTCTCATAAAATAATCTAAATAAGTACCTTACATAGAGGGCTACATATTTCTAAGAAAAATCTCAATGATTCAAAGCAACATCCAAAAATTACTGAAATTACATGATGTTCTCATATAAATTTTCCATGTTCGATTTACTCATTAGCCGAATAACATTATGTACTCGAAATAGCTTTTGATGTTGAATGTACAATTTTTTACATGAAATTGTCGATAATTGGGATAATTAGCGCGCCTCGAAAATTTTGAATGCCTAGTCAAAAGGGAAAGCGGAGCCGTTTCGAAATGGGGCAGTTTAGAATTCCATAACAACGTTGTTTTAATAGCACGTTACAAAACTTTTTGAGACCAAAAGTCTTGAGTGAGTCTTTTGAGGTATCTCAAAAGATACCTATGAGATTATTAAAAACTAAATTTTATAGAAAAAAAAATAATTACGATCGATAGTACTTATTCGAACCTGCGTCGTCCGGATTTACGCCCCAAGCGCTGTTTCCGGTAAGGTAAGGTCATAGTCAAAGTAATATATACATAAAAAATTAAATTTACACGTCAACATAATCATAATTATCTAAAATTCCATTATAAAAATCCAAAATAAAATAATAATAAAAATTAAGACTGAAATACGGTCACCGGTCACCCTCCAATTTCCATTGTTTTTTTTACTTGTCTATAACATTTAAATAGTAAAGACTAAAGTATGGAACACTTGAACATTTAAATAAAATTATTAATTGAAAAAATTCTCAATTCTCGATGGTTACAAACTACAAAATAATATTTCTGATGTTTATTAACTTTTCATTTTTCTCATGCTTGGAAAGTTATTCACTACCAAAAACCTAGATTGATGATGCCACTGTGGCCCTAGCACGAGCAGTTGCGAAAAAGTATTCGTTCCGTAAACGATAGCAAATGTATGAAAAATTGAACAGCGCCTCGATCGGACGTAAAGGGAAACTGAATTTTTCATACATTTGCTATCGTTTACGGAACGAATACTTTTTCGCCAGTTCTCGTACTAGCCCCACTGTTCAATGGAGGTTTCAACTTCAAAACCTATATTGAGGAACCATATAAACCAAATTGTACCAAAGAGTTTTTATTCGCACGGTGTTTTTTTTTACTTCGGCTCCACGTGATAAATGTTTTTTTTATTTTTACGCGAATAAGTCCACCTTTGACCACTAACTCGCCTGTTGGTAAGCGATGGTGTGGTCGAAGATGAAGCACGCAGGGTTAGAAGATACCTATTCACTCTCGCCTTGAAAAGGCCCAGATTATATCTCTCATGAAACAAGGAAGCCGGCAGATTGTTCCAATCCTTGGCCGTACGGATTAGAAATGTAGAATTGAAACGTTTGATACGAATCCAAGAAAAGTCCACAATGTATGAGTGGTAATGGGTTGATTTCCTACCTGTCCTGTAGTAGAAAGGGGATGGTAGGATAAGGTCGTGTATCTCCGATGCACATTCTCCGAAATGAATCCTATAGAAAATTGACAGACTCGCTACTTTACGGCGGTGTTCTAGACTGAGGAGTTTCTTAGCCACTAACTTCTCATCGCCTATAAGTCGAGCAGCATTTGCCAGTATCAAGTCAAACGACTAATTTTCAATTTCTTTACAATGGTAAAGAAATTGATTTGTCCTTTTGACATTAGAAATATAGCCGCTCGCTTCCCTCATCATCATCAGCCAGAAGACGTCCACTGCTGAACATAGGCCTCCCCCTTTAACCTCCACACTGAACGACATCGTGCCATCTGCATCCACTGGATGCCCGCGACTCTCACAATGTCGTCGGTCCATCTAGTGGGAGGCCTACCTACGCTGCGTCTTCCGGCTCTCGCTTCCCTCGTCCGCCTGAAAATCTTTTGTGAAAATCTCTTGGTAAACAATCTACCATTTCAGAGTACGGGGTATCGATAATTGTAGAGGTGTCAAATTTTGCTTTAGTGGGAATAATACGTAATTAAAAAGTCCCTTACCTTGCGAGTTGTGGTAATTCCAAGCTAGCAACATCATTTTCAACTTCTCCGCATCTTTGGCGTAGCCCTGACCTGCACCAGATCACATTCTAAATCAAAATTCAAATTTGGAATAAAATTTAAAAACACACATGTCTATGTCATTCATTTCTTTTTAATTGTAAAAAAGCCAATCGTGTAGGTATTTTATGCCAGTGCGAATATCGCTTGTATTTTTCGCATAAAATACCAAGAGTTTAATAAAATTGATTTGATGCAAGTGGCTGTGACTTGGCTGTGAATTGTTTTTGTGATTATTTTTGTACTTACTCGAGAAATTGTCGTCGTCATTCATATCGGACGGCTCGGGCGTTAAGTTGTCCTGAAACAAGGGAAATAAATATTTAAATTAAATAAAGAACGGCCGTCCTTTTTTACCTGACTTCCAAAAAGAAGGAGGTCATCAATTCGACTGTTTTTTTAAATGTTTGTTATCTCAGAACTTTTGACTGGAAGATTATTTTTATTTTAAAGCTGGTGCTTCCCATTTGGTCCAGTTCTGATGAAGTCGGTTTTTTAATTGATAATTATTATTTTCTTTTTGCACCATAATTCGGGAGATAATGAATCTCTTTTTTTATTGTAAACTTGATACCCTATCGTGAAACTAAAAATCTACGACAAAGCCCAAACTCCGTTATTAAGACAATTTTTTTTTCGCCCATTACTGAACATGCTAAGGCATTTAAGGCCATACTATCTCGTCTTACGTATTTAAATTTATCTAACTTACATTTTACATTTACCCCAGTAAACGAGTGATGACTTCTAGATGTTTCTATGAAGTTTTAGAAACAACATAAACATTATACGTTTCACATCATTATTTCACTTGGGTAGAGCCTGGAGCGAATTCTTGAATTAATTAATAAACGCATTTTTAAAACATTATAATCGACTATGAACAATTAAAAAATACACCATGCTTAGGAAAATATAACCATGTGACGACATTTTCTTTTACGTTGGCGTGAAAAGTCTTTGAAATCTCAAGACACAGTTTTTTTAAGATTTGGCTAAAGGTACTTTAAGGTGGGTTTTACCATAATCTCAAAAATATTCTTACAATACCCTTTCATAGTTTTGTCTCGCTGTCTCGGCTAATGATAGAGCAAGACAAAAGTCTATATGAGGTTATTATAAGAACTTTTTTAAGATTATGGTAACCCACCTGGCATCTTATTTATTTAACCCTAAGATATATCAAGCTAGTGTTAAGTAAAATAGAATTTCCTAGAGGCATATCTAAGTTTTAGAAGATATATTTAAACAAGTGAAGTTTAGGAAGCCTCAAGGTATAAAGGTGGCTCTGATAACCAACTCTACATCAGTGTGTTATTTTTTAAATCGCAACCTGAAACTTACATATTCAGGAATGCAGGACCAGGACAACATGAGTGATAGGGTATATAAATAATTAATAAATTAGCGAAACGGCCGCGGCGCGTTGGCGGCGGTCGCTGACCCGCGAACGCGAATCGATAGTGCTTCAAATGGACATCACTATATAGATGTATAACTACAAGTACTAGGCTCGCATAGCCTCATGTAGGATATATGCCACGGTGAGACAATGTATGGTTAGTTAGGGCACCTTGGCTCCCCCGACCCGTCCCAAACTTACATAGAAACTGTTATACAATCTTCACCGAAACGTCTTTGTAAATTGATGCGTTTAGAATTTACGGTCTGACAAGATCATTGCTACACCTACATACCACAGAATAAATAAAACAGCCCTACATCTTCTAATATAGACATTTACTGAGCAAAACATTCTTGTATATGGTCCATAAACCAAACCAACAACAACGACGACCAACCAAATACTACATGTTGCCATGCCAAAATCATATTAAAAATATGTATTTCAAACTCTCTAAATAATTTCAAACAAAGAATAACCACATAACGAATTCGTAATAAAATTCAAATGTGGAACGCTCGTGGAATGACCAAGCGCCGCCATTCATGCACAAATCCCTGGCCCGTCGCGTCGTCCTACCGGATTTGGCCTTTGTTGCACACATGCCCATGATACGTATTTCTATGTTTGTCGGGGCTAGAATGCTGCTTACACACAGTCACAGCTTTTTTGTACGTAAATTCATTACCCAGACATAGAACAATACATTTGTGTTTGTTCTATGTCTGGGTGTTAATATCTATTTACAATACAATATATCTTTATTACACACCGAAAAATACAAAAAGAAACTTAAAATAACATCAAAAATAAATATACGGCAGTATAATGGCGGCCTTATCGCCTAGAGCGGTTTCTGTAAATTGATTTGTGTGTTTTCTGTGTGCGATTTAAGTATGTATTTAAAAATATATATGTATGTATATCAGTTTCTGACAGCCATATTACAAGCTTTACTTAGTTTTGGGGTTAGATGACCGTGCAATAATGTCCCAGATATTTATTTATTAAAGGCGAGTGGCTAATCATTGTTTTATGCCGCACTGTAGTTGTAATTTTGAAAATACATACATACAAACTCAATTTTTATTTTTATACTTGCACCAAGCATATGCCTGCAGCCCTGTACCTTGTGGATCTTCCTGCGTAGATGCAGCAGAGGGTCTAAGAGCCAAAACACATGAGCTCACTTACTTTTTGTTTGGCTCTTCTTGAACCATAAAAATAATAAGTAGGATTGATGACTTTTAAGTCTAATATTAAGTAGCTATTGTATCAATGAAATAAAGAATATTATAATAACGAAACCCTTTATAGAATTATTATTTCAATCTTACAAGATTCGCTTTCGCCAATTGCGCTCTCTTCGGTACAAAGAGGTACACAGTTTAATACAAGATCGAAATTAAAATTCTACAAAAGATTGTAGTAGGTATGATGTATCATAAACGTGAATCAAACGTCAAAAATTTAAGCATTCGTTTGCATAAGACACTTTATTAATAAGGGAATAAAAAAAGGATATCTAACAGAAAAATATTAAAACGTAAGCAACATTTTAGTGCCCCCATTTTAACAGCTGACGTTGGCGTACTCTTACGAAAACATACGAAGATTTCTATTCAACAAGTGGTTCGTCCATGCAAAATATCTTTCAAAATCCACTTCAAACTAAACGCGACTCTATTCTTTGTTGCTTAGAGGATAATTTCCTAAAAATGTTGATGATTGATGAGTATGAAAACCTAGAGGGTGATTTTAGATGTTTGTTCATGAGAATCGACGAAGTGCTTTGCATGTAAAGTGTGAAATGATTGTTTATTATTATTGCGAGAAATTTGTGTAAAAGCGTTTTGACATCTTTAATCAAGTTTCAACTGAAAAATTGGTTATATGTATCAGCCGACTACCAAAATAGAACTTTCTCATCATTTTATTTTAATAAGTATTTTTAAAGGGAGTTTTAGGTTGCATTGTCGAGACATTGGCGAAAGAGGGAGGCTTATAACCTGCAGTGAGTTTAAGGAGCTGTCAATGAATGTGATGATTTAAAAAGAAAAATGCAACGTTCTCTCTCTTTCTTTCTATTTGTTCGTTTCCACGATTAAACAGAATCGATCTTAATGAAAGGAAATAATAAGGATACTTATACCGGAAAATATAAGAAACCGAGAAAATTATGAAATGCGCTTAAAATAATGAAATCGTTACGCTAAAGTACAAATGCAGAAGCGTGTTTTCTAGAAAACCTCGAAACAGAAGATCAAAATGTAAATAGTATAACTGCTTAAACCCGATAAATGCAATACCTAGGTAGCGTAGCAAGCTTCGAACTTGACACCTAATACCTATATCTACCTATATATGAGCACTCGACGTGTCTAAGTACCAGGTATACATAACCAGTCGTAGTTGGGGTGACATGATATCGACCGTCTTGAGCCGCTGGCCAAGTTAGCGCCGCAGATTAGGGCATACTCATCATAGGTATTGCGAAGGCTAAATATCCGTTGACCCTTGCGTTTATGTGGCCCTGGTAGGGAGGTGTTATGTAACTTAATAAGTTACGTAAAGATTGACTTGAAGTTAGTTTGTACTAGTTATAGGTGCTAATATTCGTATGTAAGGTGTAAATTGGCTCCAGCCTGAGATCGATTTATATATTTTAGTGGACAGTAAAGTAGTAGTAGAGTAAATTAGTAGCTTATACAAATGAAAAAGAGAATTTAACTAGCGGGACTGAGTTGGATCCCGAGAGCAGCAAAAGGATTCTAGAGAATCCTGAACGGAGCGAGGGATACATTAACCGGGATGTATTTTTTTTTTACAGCCCCGGTGGCTCAGTTGTTAAGTGAACCTATCTTCTGTGCTTGGGAACGTGGGTTCGATTCCCACCTAGGGCAAACATTTATGTCATAAAAGCGTTTTATTCACTGTTATCCATGAACCAAGAATGCTCTTTTTCAAGTGGCAATGGTAAAAATAATAATACATCATCTTTCAGACGAAAATCGGGTTTGTATCAACCGATCCCGGTATCAGATTGAATTAGTCACGGATCCCGGCAACGGGAAAATCGGAAACCCAAAGAACTTTCAAATGGATGGCCGCCAATTGTTACACTATAGTTTTTAAGTTTCGATCTCTGTTTTTTTTTCACTGCTCTTCCTCGTTTGGGTGGTCGTGGAAAAGGTCTTTTAAAATGAAGGTAAGGTATTGATACATAACTTTTTTTTTATAAAGTCTATCCTTTGCGAAATATGGCCTTATGGCTCTCGAAATTGACAAAAAGTTGCTCTCCCTGCATTAACATAGAAACTTGTAACTTACAATACGGATAGTTTTTTATTTTATTTCGAACATTATTTAACAAATTTAAGGCGTTCTAGCTCAAAGGTCAATGACCTTTTTGTAATATGATCTTAACAAATAATGTGTCTCAATCAGTTTTCTCTATGGTTAAACCATAAAAAGTACATGCTATGTCGGGATCATACATCTCTGAAATTTAGCTAAGTCCAGAGAACTTCGTTCGTTAGAATTTTTCTATGACTACAATTATATAGCTTTGGTTACGGAACCCTACCATATGCGTGTCTCGACACGGTCTTGGCCAGTTTTATTTTACTTAAAAAATTCTGAATTCTGCATGTCCCGTTCAACGGGGTAACCGTTGAACGGGACATGCAGAATTTCCGTGGAAAAACAGAAAATCAAATAACAGAACGATAAAGTTGTCTTACTGTGCCACCTACTGATATGTACAATTGTGTATGTACGTGACTGGATCTTATCTATCATTGGACAGTAATTAATTACCAGCTAAATTGCAATTCTGCCTATCTATACCAATTATTATATTATGTAGCTTGTATGTAGGTTTGTTTAGCTCATTACCCGACAACGCAAAGCCAAAAGTTGGATATTGTCTTTTATTCATTTACTCAAATGTATATTCTTACTTACAACCTAACCTAAAGCATCAATCGATTCCTCAGATCGGACAAACCAGGTAGATATCATCATCATCAGCTAGAAGACGTCCACTGCTGAACATAGGGCTCCCCCTTTACCCACCACACTGAAAGACATCCTGCCATCTGCATGCACTGGATGCCCGCGACTATCACAATGTCGTCGGTCCATCTAGCCTATCTACGCTGCGTTGAGAGTGGATTTCGTTAAATTACTCACATATTTTTTTTTACATTAAAATTAAAATCAGCCATAAGACGTCCACTGCTGAACATAGGCCTCCCCCTTTACCCACCACACTGAAAGATATCCTGCCATCTGCATCCACTGGATGCCCGCGACTCTCACAATGTCGTCGGTCCATCTAGCCTATCTACGCTGCGTTGAGAGTGGATTTCGTTAAATTACTGACATAAAAATTAAAATCAGCCATAGGACGTCCACTGCTAGACATAGGCCTCCCCCATCGATGTCCAAAAGAACCGGTTGGAAGCGGCCTGCATCCAGCGTTTCCTTGCGGTCTCTTTTAGGTTGTCTGTCCATCTTGTGGGTGGACGTCCTACACTGCGCTTACCGGTCCGTGGTCTCCATTCGAGAACCTTTCGGCCCCATTGGCCATCTGTTCTACGTGCTATGTGCCCTGCCTACTTCAACTTGCTGATTCAGTGGGTGCTATGTCTTTCGTCTACGGATCTCCTCATTTCTGATTCGATATCGTAGAGAAACCCTGAGCATAGCCCTCTCCATGGCCCGTTGTGCGACTTTGAACTTTGTAATGAGGCCCATATTGAAAGACCACGTTTCAGTGCCGTATGTCAGCACTGGCAACACACTTTTCGAAGACTGCTGAAGACTTTTTGTTTAAAAAACGGCCGTCGCGGCATTTTTGTAAGAAATTTGTTGTAGCCAGTTGCACCCATATAAACGAAACGTCAGTCATTCGAAATCAGTTAGCAACGTGGAGTTCGTCGCGTTGATCTAAATAAGAATGTTCAATCAAGGTTCTGTCATAATGTCTTGCGACAGATTTTCCTTCTCATTTCCGTTCTTTTCTTTGGGTTACACGAAACGGAATACACGAGGAGTGGTGTGTAGAAGCGGCATAATGGTAAAATCATTGGGTATAACGTAAATTGATGATCAAAGTGACACTAATGGTCGGCTAACATGTATAAACTAAAATTATACGTTCAATAAGAAAGTTTAAGTGCTTGTGTTCCTTTGTAACTTTGACTCATTAAACTTATTAGGAGTAAGTGAGCTTTTTGTATAATTATGTGGCCTTTACCAGTATTCACCTTTTTAACCGACTTCCAAAAAATAGGAGGTACTCTATTCAAATGTTTGTTACCTCAGAACTTTCGACTGGGTGAACTGATTTGATGTTTCTTTTTTTATTTGAAAGCTGGTGCTTCCCGTGTGGTCCCAGTTTAATTTGGTCCAGATCTGTCATTTTTGTGAAGTCGGTTTTTTGTATTAATAATTTTTGTATTTTTTTTTAATTTTTATACAAGTCTTGGTTTAACCGCCAACAGGCCTGATATAAAGCGATGATGCTGTCTACGATTGCGTATGCTTGCCTAGAAGAAACCAATTCACTCGCACCTTGAAGACACCCAGATTATAGCTATTGGGGAACGCCCATTCACACAGAGCATTCAACAGACTAGCGGTTCACACAATTAAAGTGAAATTAAAACTTCCTTCGAGTTTTCCTATAAGTACGGTCATGACAAGAAAATTAAAATCACGACATATTTGGAAAACAGTTCATAACTTTTAATAGTTGGGCAGATTTTTTACAAATACAGCTAAGACCCTTATTTTTTTTAATCGCCTACTCTTTTGGGTTTTACAAAGGCATAGACAGACATCCATACTATCCACACTAATATTATAAATGCGAAAGTAACTCTGTCCGTCTGTCTGTTTGCTACATAATCACGGCTAAACGGCTTAATCGATCTCGATAAAATTTTGCTAGGTGTGTATCATGTGGGTATGTATCATGAGGACGGACTTAGCCTATTTTTTTCTGCAGAAATCGCGGACGAAGTCGCGGTTACAGCTAGTATTCAATAAATAGGCGTCAAACTTTAAAGCCTCTCGTTTCTTTTCGACGTTTCCATGAAGTTTCTTTCGCACAATTTTCAACGTTGCTATTTTTACGCCGCATGTACTGTGATTGTTGACGCTTAAAACTGTTTCCCTTTATCAAAGTGTTTATGTAAAAATCAATCTCATTAACGACCTAAAATTGATATCTTTGTTACTGGCACACTGATACATGAAATCGAATCAGTATTATATCAAATTCATCCAAAATTCATTGGAAAATCAATTAATTACATCACACAAAGCTTAATATTTAACAGGAATATTTGTAATTCTATGTGATGTATCGCTTCGATAGACAAATAAATCGAATAACCTAGTTTTACGGAATAACTGCAAATTTTCGGGAATCCACCACCCGGGAAACATGTACCTATAGGAGGTATATGCTATGTGCTGATACATGGGCATACATGGGCCTATGTACCGCGGTGTCACCCCCCCTTCCCCCTTCCACCCTGACACTACGCGTACCCGAGTAGTGCTGCCACCCCGCGAATCATCGAGGGATGCTCCGACTTTATCGATAGTCGATAGAATAGCCTTATCGTAGAGTGAGGACAGTTTGCGTGGTTTTATAACGAACTAGTACAGCAAATGTGCCCCGGCGGACATCTCGAGACTAGACCATTTAGGAAAACGGGCCAATTGGTACAGCATATTTTTTGATCAAAGGCTATAGCTGCAGACATTCTGACACTCCGGTCAATGTAGCCCTAAGCCATCAAAACACAAATAATATCGCAAATACTCAAAATTGCGACAAAAAACACCACTAATCTATCTCTATATATATACTATATAAAAATCTCGTGTCACGGTGTTTGTAGTCGTACTCCTCCGAAACGGCTCGACCGATTTTAATGAATTTTTTAATATATATTTGGTAGGTATGAGAATAGGTCGTAAAGTATTTTTTATCGTCATCACAGCTTTTCAACACCAAGCGGGTGAATCCGCAGAGCGCAACTAGTAAAGTCTAAAAAAGTGACTGATAAAGTATCGATAAGTCAATAGTATCGAGTATCGACAGTTTCCAGTCCACGCTGGCAATCAGGTGGCAGTCAGCGTATAATCATTAAATACCCACGCGAGGGGTGCGATGACGCCCGCGGCGCCACCACCCCCGCCCAATTATGAAAATACAAAATACGAATCCGGAACAGCAAATGATGGTAACAACAACGATTTATCAATAACTAGCGACCCGCCTCGGCTTCGCACGGGTATATGTTTTACTACTAGCTGCGCCCCACGGTTTCACCGCGTGGTGACGAAAATCAGTGATGATAATGATGATATGTAGCCTATGTGTTAATCCAGGACATAAGCAATGTGTATTACAAATTTCATCCAAATCCATCCAGCCGTTTCTGCGTTATTGAGTAACAAACATCCATCCATCCATACATCTATCCATCCAAACTTTCATATATATGATATTAGTATGATTTTATAATATAAACTTTCCGAGAAAAATTATCTAACTGATAGTGAAAATCGCATCAAAATCCGTTGCGTAGTTTTAAAGATCTAAGCATATAATTATAGGGACAGACAGAAGGAAGCGACTTTGTTTTATACTATGTAGTGATGAGGTAGGCCTAGAATGGTACACTCACAAAATAGGATCGACATTCTAAAATCTGTCGTCAAGCTTTTATCGATGTATTCCAGCGACATCACTAGCCTTACTGATTAGGACAAGAATACATTTCTTAGGTTTTCGCGTTTACAAAACACCACCACCTAACCTAATCTAACCTGTGACCACGGACACTACTTTTTTTTATTGTAAGATAGGCTTGCGCTTGGCCGCCAACTCGCCTGATGTTAAGCGATGATGCAGCCTACGATGGATCACGCTTGCCTTGAAGATACCGATTCACTTTTGACTTGAATACACCCAGATTGTAACTATCGGGGAACACCCATTCGGGCAGCGCATTCCACATACTAGCAGTTCGCACAATAAAAGTGGAATCAAAGCGCTTCGTATGGGTATTCGGAATGTCAACCATAAAGCGGTGTCGATTCTTCGTGCCCGCTCTGGCAGTTCGATAGAAAAAAGGGCAGGAAGGAATTAAATCATGCAGATCTGATGCGCACTCTCCAAAATGTATCCGATAAAAAACCGATAGACTAGCAACTTTGCACCGATGCTCAAGACTAAGAAGCTTAGTCTGAACTAGGGCTTCGTTGCTGATGAGCCTCTTGGCACCCTTCTCAATTGAATTACTTTATGTTTGTTACTTCAGAACTTTCGACTGGGTGAACCGATTTCGATGATTCTTTTTTATTTGAAAGCTGGTGCTTCCCGCTGGTCCTGTTTTGGTCCAGTTCTGAGATTTTTATGAAGTCTGTTTTTCATATTGATAATTATTTTCTGTTATTGTAGATAGATAAATTAAAAGGACCACATCGAGTCTTTTTAATTATTCCGAGTGCTTCCACGCGCCTTATTGTATTAGTTTCCTAAACTTGAGTGTTTCCAACTGATAATGTGTAATAATGTTTGATTATTATTTATTAAGTGTTCGTGAATGTGGTCGAGTGTGAGTGAGCAAGTCATACAAGTAGTTCACATCAAAAACTTACTTCAAGAAGTCGGTAAAAATATATGAAAAACGTAATAAGCGCCTAAAAAATTTGAAGGTGCCCACTATTTCCCTGCTGGGATCCTATCATCAGATCCTAACTTTTTTTTTATGATACTGAGTAACGAGACGAGTGAAGTCGCTCGCCTGATGGCTCTTCACGCTTGCCCATAACAGCACAACGCCACTCAGAATTTTGAACTTCAACAGTTCAAAACCCTGGATGGCAAAATGCACTGCGCTCGTCACCCCGAGAAATAAGATGTCAAATCTGTGTGTCCTGTAATTTCGCTGGAAACATTGCCCTTCACTCCGGAACACAGTAGTGTTTGCACACTACTGCTTGGCGGTTGAATAACTGGCAAAGGTGTGGTACTTCCCCAGGCGGTCCCCTGCAAAAGAGTCCTACCACTACAAAACTTGGTGACAATGGGACCAAATAAGAAGTATACCCTACCGAACAAAAGCTTTTTTTTAAATCGGGTAACAGTTGGCGGAGAAATCGGTGAACATACATACAAAAAAAAAATTGGTATTGTATAGTGAAGCATAGAACCGTCCTCCTTTTTTGAAGTCGGTTAAAAAAGAGGTGAAACGTGTATTGTTGTTTCCAAAACTCCTTAGAACCCTCTAGTAAAGTTTTTAGTAGATTCCATGTCTGGCATGCCATGGGCCACACACAAACACAACTGACCTAGAGCAGAGATTTATATTCATCATTCAAATAGCCCTGCCGGGAATCGAATCCGGGACCATAAGGCAGACGCGCTACCACTGAGCCATACCAGTCGTCAAACATCTAGATGCTATTTTTACCTCCGACGAAACGGAGATGTGCTTAGGGTGAGAGGTTGTTTAACTTTTAAACTTTCGCGAATGTAACTTATTTATTTTTATTGATAGAGGACTACTTCACTCCAAAACGGCTCGACTGATATTAATTTAGTTTTTGTTTTTGTTTGAAAGGTAACTTGAACGAAAATTTGTTGAAAAAAACGAAAAAATTTATGGTTTAAGAAAATCTGTTCAACCGTTGGAAGACCTTCAAGAGTTTTGTCGGAGGTTTTTTTTTCCTACTTGCTCTGTAGTAGAAAGAGAATGGTAGGATAAGGTAATGTAGCACCGATGCACATTCTCCGAAATGATTCCTGTAGAACACTTACAGACGCGACTCTGACTCAATTTGAGTCTGTACTATTCATTGTGCAAAATCCCCGGATCAGTTCCGAGAAAAGCTTACGTATATATTTTAGAATGTTGAACAGCTTTTGATTAAATATAGCTAAGAACTAACTCAGAACCACACAATTCAGAACTCAGAGTCACACAACGGGCAATGGAGAGAGCTATGCTCGGAGTTTCTTTGCGCGATAAAATCCGGAACGTAGATATTCGCCAAAGAACCAGAGTCACCGACATAGCTATTGAAATCTGCAAGTTGAAGTGGCAATGGGCAGGCCACTTCGCTCGAAGAACTGATAACTGATGGGGAAAAAAGGTTCTTGAGTGGAGACCGCGAACCGGAAGACGCAGCGTTGGTAGGCCTTCCACTAGATGGATCGACGACATTGTGAGAGTCGCAGGCATCCAGTGGATGCAGATGGCAGGATGTTGTTCAGTGTGGAGGTTAAACGGGGAGGCCTATGTTCAGCAGTTGATGGCTGATGATGATGAATATTAGTAATTACGACCAACTAAATGCGAATCAACACGGCGCGAATAATTTTTTGTGATGTTAGTTCTCGTTAGCGCTGTTGGCGTGATTCGGAACGCGCCCTTTGTGATGTGATCCGTCAGTCAGCGCTACACGTCACGAGTAATTCATATCAAAGTGAACAATTTTATTGTGGGTATTATGAAACACCTAGAGATTCACGGTTACACGTGGATTGTAGAATGACGACATCAAAGTAGAGCGGTTTCCTTTTTTAACACGCTTTTATTAGCTTGGTATGTATGTATGCATATGTGTGTGTGTGTATGACCGAATATTTGAACTTGATTTTCAACTACTTCAAAACGTCTAATCAAGGATCGATGACAATGCAATAATTTAAATAGTTTGTTCCATTATCTTTACCAGGATCTTAAGGGTTAGCGAAAAAAAAAACATCAAAATCGGTTGTGTAGTTTGATTTTTTATTATTAGAATAACTGGAAAAAATATGTCATGCAAGTAAACAAAATTGCATGTTCACCATTTTTGAGGTCTATTTTTTTAAATCGGTAATTATTACATTTATTAGGTAATTACCTTACTTTTAATGCGCTGTCGTAAAACGCCTACAGCCTGTTCACAACGGAAAACTTAGCGAAAAAATTTATACTTTGGCTTATGTTAATAGATTACAAAATCCGATGCTCCTATCTCATATTTTTTTTCTTTATTGCTAACGTTAGGTTAGTTAGGTTATACATTTCAATAATCGATATCAACTGTCAATCCAAGATGGCGAATGCGTCGCAACCCTTGCATCATTCTACTTGAATACAGGTGAAGTCTACGTAGTGACAATGTATTGATTAAGAATTCAGGACCTTATTTAAATCACCTTAATTTTCATAATTGAACTCCTGATGCCAGCCATTTTATAAACTTTATTACAACTTTTGCTCATGTTAGTTACAGCAATTCCGTAGGTCAGCTTATATTGGTAGTTCTTATGACATTCTAACCGACCAATATAAACGCGAAGAGCGCGGACTTGCAACGGATAGGTAAATAAAGGTTATGTAGAAAAGTTTTTTTGTTGGAACTTGGCTTTTACCACCTTACGCGTTTAGAAACCGTAGTTTTGGTGTTTTATACTTTCCTGATACATTGACTCAACTCCTTAGCTAATTTATAGTTATAAAGTGCAAGACAATGTAAAAAAAGACGGAAAATCGCGAGCATATAGAGACATGCTCATTTCAGCTGATCAAGACTATTCATCATAATTACCTTTAATTTTATTTCTATGCATACAATTTAGTTATTTGGATCAAGTAATGGTGTTTGGTGATAAGTACCAGTGCTAATGCGTATCATGGCATCATTGTTTCGGTAATGCTCAGTCAGTTTTTGGGCACCATTTTTTTTATTCTGTAATAGGCTTGCGTTTGTCCGCCAACTCGCCTGATGGATATTAAGAGATGATGCGGTCTACGATGGAGCACGCTTGCCTAGAAGAAACCGTTTCACTCGAGATTTGAAGACACCCAGATTGTAACTATCGGGAACACCCATTTCGGCAGCGCATTCCACAGACTAGCAGTTCGCACAATAAAAGTGGAGTCAAAGCGCTTCGTACGGGTTTTCGGAATATCAACCATATAGCGGTGTCGATTTTTCATGCCCGCTCTGGCAGTCCGATACCAACCATTGCATTGTTCCGACTGACAGGT
Organism: Agriopis leucophaearia; assembly: GCA_949125355.1. Lineage (NCBI taxonomy): Eukaryota > Metazoa > Arthropoda > Insecta > Lepidoptera > Geometridae > Agriopis > Agriopis leucophaearia. The sequence continues at coordinate 8,573,871 of OX421284.1, read as the reverse complement.
ACTAGGTAGGTATAAACTCGTGGGATGTATATCAATGCTGTTATGTACCCCAGGCACCGTTTATTACGAGAGATGTAGTTATTCTATAGTTGTATGTATGTTTGTGGTTGTATGCTAATGTAATTTGAATAATCAGACAAGCAGATCATCGTCCTGATGGTAAGCGCCATGTCTGATGATTTCTGAAAATATGTGATTGCCATTGTGACAAACAGGTACGAGTAGGTTAGGTACTAGGTAGGTATGACTACGCGAAAGTTAATCAATGATTATACGGGCGATGTTTTTAGTTTTATGTTTTACATAATATTGTGTAAGTTTAACATTTAACTTTAGATGTGCAATTTTGAATAACCAGACAAACAGGTTATCGTCCTGATGGTAAGCCATGTCTGATGATTTCTGAAAATATGATGATGAGCATTTCTCGCGTTTGCCATTGTTCTGGCTGTCAGGCAGGTAGGTACTAGGTAGGTATAAGTTCGCGGGAGGTAAATCAATGTGCTATGTATTCCAGTCATCGCTTATGTACAGTATGTTGTATACTGTGTACATGTTGTGTATATGGATAATCTCGTCATAGCTGGCGCCCGTTATGGTATTACTGTGGGCATAAGGGGGGAGTGGGAGGCGCGAATACCGCAGGGGGTGCGTCCGTTTTAAAAATACCGGGGCGCGGCAAGCTCGCTAGTTACTCTACCTACCGAATGGTTGCTAGCTGATATCCTGAAAAGGTAGACTACGCAATTTGAGTGCTCTCCTGTATCCTCGCTAGTCAGCTGATGAGTTAGCAATAGCTGACGTACTGAGTCATACCGCTGTCTAATTTTTTTCTTTTAAGAGGAATTTGACGTCGCCTATCTTGTTCATTTGCCTTGCCAGTGTCGAGTATTGAAAGTTTTATCTATCTTCTATATATATATATAAAACTAGTTCCGCCCCGCGGTTTCACCCGCGTGATGATGAAAATTAGTGACGATGAAAAGTAGCCTATGTGTTAATCCAGGACGTAAGCAATGTATATTCAAAATTTCATCCAAATCTATCCAGCCGTTTCTGCGTGATTGAGTAACCAAACATCCATCCATCCATCCAAACTTACACATATACTCGTATGATATTAGTGTGATTAGTGTGTGAATGTGATGAACCCCTATTTCTGATGGTCACGCTTTAACTTGAGAACGGCTCTATCGATTTCATTCATCTTTTTTAAAATGTTTTCTAATACTTCGTAGAAGGTTCTTTCTTACATTTAAAAACGGCTGGACAGATTTGGATGAAATTTTGTATACCTCGAGCGGGTTATAGTAGCGAGAACGAAGGGCGAGCTTACACCCGTGCGAAGCCAGGGCGGGTCGCTAGTTAACAATAAACAAGACACAGTCACAGAGTCAAGCAAAGTCACGATCAAGATTAAGTCATGCCCTAGTAAAGAGGCTTCTACGGAGTTTTTAGTTAAGTTAATTTTGATTTCAGATAAATTTTAGCAAACTTACGTAGCCTTTGCTTGTATCTGTGAGCACTAGCTACAGTTAAGTAAGAAAACCATTTTATCTCGCAAGACCGAAGACTTTCCGAGCCCAAGTCGAGTAAAAAAAGTTGACAAAATGGCGCCGGAAAAAAGCAGCTATTAGCAGAGAGGAAATGTTTTTGGCGAACGGACTCTTTGGTTGACGAGATTAAGTAATAGTTACTTCGAGATCTACCTAGCTTACATTAAGAGTTAAGCAGGCACCGTCGTACTTTAATGGAAAAAACCAGCCAAGTTTGTGTAGGGATTGAGTACTGAGGATTCTGTAGTTCCTTACCACCCAGGGCCGTCTTTAACCCATTGGAGGCCCTGGGCACATTAGAATAATGGGGACCTATGACCCTATGACCTTGACAGGGCACTATTTTTGATGGGCGAGAGTAGAGTAGCTTCGCGTATGCAAAAAGCTAATAAGCAAGTAGGCGTTATAGACAGTCATTATCCATTGATTTTTTCGAAATAAATATGTTTTTCGGTAATAAATATCGGTTATTGTTTGGTGATCTGGCGAGAACTTGGGGGCCCCATCGATGGCGGGGCCCTGGGCAAGTGCCCAGTGGGAAAGAGGGGCCTGGTACCACCACTTAAATTATTAATACTAAAGTACAAATAATAAGGTAAAATTACTGAAGTTCATCTATTCTATATCTATACATATAATAAAAACGTCATCATCATCATTTCAGCCATAGGTCGTCCACTGCTGGACATTGGCCTCCCCCATCGATTTCCAAAAGGACCGGTTGGAAGCGGCCTGCATCCAGCGTTTTCCTGCGGTATCTTTTAGGTCGTCTGTCCATCTTGTGGGTGGACGTGCTACGCTGCGCTTACCGGTCCGCGGTCTCCACTCGAGAACCTTTCGGCCCCATCTGTTCTGCGTGCTATGTGCCCTGCCCACTGCCACTTCAACTTGCTAATCCGGTGGACTATGTCGGTAACTTTAGTTCGTCTACGGATCTCCTCATTTCTGATTCGATCTCGTAGAGAAATCCCGAGCATAGCCCTCTCCATAGCTCGTTGTGCGACTTTGAGCTTGCTAATGAGGCCCATAGTGAGAGACCACGTTTCAGTTCCGTATGTCATCACTGGCAACACACACTGGTAATAAAAACGTAGAGATAAATAAATATGTAATTGCAAGATATCAAAAGAGAGAGAGAGAGAGAGAGAGAGAGATTTTTCAGAGATTTTTGAGTTTTCTCCACACATTGGCAGCCATATTCTCTGGCAGCCATATTACAAGCTTTGCTTAGTTTGGGGTCAGATGACAGTGTGTGCAATAATGTCCCAGATATTTATTTATTTATTATTTACATTTAGAAAAAACAAAATGAAAGTTGTGACAAACACCGATCATCAGAGATTGTTTCATGCGCATTTGTTTTTATGAAAACAGCGCTTAGTTAAAGTGGTTAAACACAGCACTTGTAATACGATTACACACAACGAAGGGGGAATTCAAAAGTCCGCACATTGAATAAATAATTAAGTACCCACATCTAGTTTCACTGAACTAGGCGCGGAAACCGCGTAGCTAACGCGTCTAATGTACCAGGGTACCAGCGCTGTTGAGGTAGACACGTATCACTCGCATTATAAAGGGGGCACGCTACGCGAAACGCGAGCGACCTCGAAAAACCGAATGGGGGGTCTCGAAAAGCACGCGAATTTCACAAAGCTTCCTAGTTACAGGGGCACAGGGAGAAGCGGTTACAAGTCGCGCCTACTTGTGCTCTTTGAAGTGTGATAAACTGAGCGAGCGTAGAAATGCGCTGTCGGAGATACCGGATCGTGAAGATGACGTATCAACGGCCTTATTATGGATATCCGTTCGTAATTCTGATTGTGATCGCGTCCTGCTCTCGCCAATTTAGTATCTAAGATCAGGCGAAGCGGTGGCCAAGCTATCATGCGAGCAAGTGGGGTGACACACTTTATCAATGGGATGTTTTCTGACAGCCGGAGGAACATAGTTCTGCAACTATCGATAGGTGGCGCTTACAAGTGACATGATTCTCTTTTTTTCGCATTTGTTCAATGAAATCTACAATACTAGAGGAGACATTTTATAACACGGCTAGGCAAGTTATACTTATGTACCTAGTAATTTGTATTGTGTTATGGAAAAACAAGTACTTTGTTAGCAAACAATAACCAAAAAATACTAAACTACGAAATACAATAATACATAAACAAGCTTGACAGACAGTGTCAGACAGACAAATAGATTATTGTATGTCTATGAGAATAAGCAAGTTTTTTTTAACCTTTTTTCGTCTGTGGAATTTAGAAAATCTTCAGATCCATGTCTTGCCAACGCCATCTATTGCACTTTTATAAACATTTTTTTTGTAAAACAAAAATAATTGATACCAAATTCCTTATTGTACACAATGCAACGTTGAAGCGGAAATGCACTAAAAAAAAATGATTCAATAAACTAAGAAATATTGTATTGTTATGGCGTGAACGTGATCTTAAGACGAAAGTCTTCAACCAGTGTGTGTTGCCAGTGATGACATACGACACAGAAACGTGGTCTCTCACTATGGGCTTCATTAGCAATCTCAAAGTCGCACAACGAGCTATGCAGAGGGCTATGCTCGGGGTTTCTCTACGAGATCGAATCAGAAATGAGGAGATCCGTAGACGAACTAAAGTCACCGACATAGTCCACCGGATTAGCAAGTTGAAGTAGGCAGGGCACATAGCACGCAGAACAGATGGCCGATGGGGCCGAAATGTTCTCGAGTGGAGACCACGGACCGGTAAGCGCGCGCAGCGTAGGTCGTCCATCCACAAGATGGACAGACGACCTAAAAGAGACCGCAGGAAAACGCAATCTATGGGGGAGGCCTATGTGTAGCAGTGAACGTCCTATGGCTGAAATGATGATGATGATGAACGTGGTCTTGGTGTTATTGTTCAAGCTGGTCGCCATGAATGCCAAGGTGGGTATAAAACTGGTCGGACTCATTTACGCCGGATGTACATCTCTAAAGCGTCCTAAATATGGTTACGTATGTGCGACACTGCCTGGGGAATGCTTCTCCCCTAGTATATGGCCCCAGATTTATAATATACGGATTCTATATTGGTAGCTCCTCTCAGGTAAACACGATTATACGACGTATTTAAATTGAAACTTACTTGAACACCCGTGTGTGTAAACCACTGTGAATTATTAAAACATGACAAGTGGAATCAAAAAGTATTGGTTCATCTGTTCTCGGGTCTCGGATACAAATGAACTCGAAATTAATAAAAAAATATTATAGTGTAAGAAAGTTTAACAACCCTTCGCTTGTTTACTGCTTTGGCTCCTACATTGAAAAAAAGGCTCAATAGTCTAAGATCCGGCTGCAGAATTACTTCGGTCATCGAGTTTTTGCTTAAAACCAAATTTTTACGCATATTTATGATTAGGAGAATATATATCAACCGGTGCCAATCAAAATGTGGCCGTTAGTATTTTTAATTAAATTATTGTTAATTAATTTATGGGGAAAAAAATTGCAATAATATACAATATAGCTACTTCACAGCAATATAAGAAAAAAATTGCTTTAATTTGATATATAAATGATAAATATCAGTTATGACCGTTAAATTGTACCAAAATCTTACCTGTTTACACCTGGCTGCGAAGAGGTGTGGTGGCCGTGGTTTTTCCGTGTTTATATATATTGCAGTGAAGTGGACGATATTTTATTTAAAAACCAAGTGAATTAATTTGTTTCCCATAAATTAATTTAAAATAATTTTGTGAAAAATACCGGCCACATTTTGATTGGCTTGAATATATATCAACCAGGGTACACACTGTACCAAGCACAAGTTTGGTCGTGCGTGGAGTACTGCTCTCACCTTTGGGATGGATCAGCTAAGTACCAACTCTGGGCGTTGGAGTCTATTGAGAAGCGTGCCAAGAGGCAACGAAACCGTAGTTCAGACTAAGCTTCTTAGTCTTGAGCATCGGCGCAAAGTTGCTAGTCTATCGGTTTTTTATCGGATACATTTTGGAGAGTGCGCATCACATCTGCATGATATAATTCCCTCCTGCCCTTTTTTCTATCGGACTGCCAGAGTGGGCACGAAAAATCGTCACCGCTTTATGGTTGACATTCCGAAAACCCGTACGAAGCGCTTTGATTCCACTTTTATTGTGCGAACTGCTAGTCTGTGGAATGCGCTGCCTGAATGGGTGTTCCCCGATCGTTACAATCTGGATGTCTTCAAGTCAAGAGTGAAACGTTTTCTTCTAGGCAAGCGTGATCCATCGTAGGCCGCATCATCGCTTAACATCAAGCGAGTTGGCGGCCAAGAGCGAGCTTATTCTACAATAAAAAAAATATTGCAAGAAAGTGACTCGTTAAACCCAAGTTCATTTTCAACCACATCCCTAAAAACATCGTGCAAGAAACTTCGCGCGCGCACGCACCTTGAAAAAGATCGCCGTTTCAACTGAATTTATGGTCTGAACTAGCAACCCGCCCCTAATTCGCACGGGTGATAGTTTTATTATTTACTAGTGCTATTTCTCGCTATGGATTTTCATATACACTTTGAAACCTTTACGGCCCTTGTGCAAAATAACATAGCCTATATTTCAATCTGGTCATAGCTAAGCATATTCATGAAAACCGCATTTAAATGGTTCAATGGTTTAGGAGATAATGAGACAAACAAACAAACATACAAAAATTCTAAAAACTGTCTTATCGTGTTCAGCTGCTTATTTTAAAACGCTCTGTTTTTTTTATTGATATCTCGCAGTTACAGTTTTTTATCACTACGTTTTTATTATATGTATAGAACATAGATAGATGTATAGATCCGCCTCCCGCCTTCCGTTAAAAAAATTTCTAACAGATGGTGAAAACTGCATCAGATTCAGTTATATGGTTTAGGAGGAGTTAGCGGATATACAGACAGACACAGAAAGCGACTTTAATTTTTGTACAACTAACAACCCGCCCTGGCGTCGCACGGGTGTATGTTTTATTGTACACATAAATCTTCCGTATAAAATTATCTAACAGATGGTAAAAACTGCATCAGAATTAGTTACGTGGTTTAGGAGGAGTTAGCGGATATACAGACAGACGCAGAAAGCGACTTTAATTTTTGTTCAACTAACAACCCGCCCTGACTTCGCACGGGTGTAAGTTTTATTATATATATATATATAAACCTTCCGTGTAAAATTATCTAACAGATGGTGAAAACTGCATCAGAATTAGTTACGTGGTTTAGGAGGAGTTAGCGGATATACAGACAGACGCAGAAAGCGACTTTAATTTTTGTTCAACTAACAACCCGCCCTGACTTCGCACGGGTGTAAGTTTTATTATATATATATATAAACCTTCCGTGTAAAATTATCTAACAGATGGTGAAAACTGCATCAGAATTAGTTACGTGGTTTAGGAGGAGTTAGCGGATATACAGACAGACGCAGAAAGCGACTTTAATTTTTGTTCAACTAACAACCCGCCCTGACTTCGCACGGGTGTAAGTTTTATTATATATATATATATAAACCTTCCGTGTAAAATTATCTAACAGATGGTGAAAACTGCATCAGAATTAGTTACGTGGTTTAGGAGGAGTTAGCGGATATACAGACAGACGCAGAAAGCGACTTTAATTTTTGTTCAACTAACAACCCGCCCTGACTTCGCACGGGTGTAAATTTTATTATATACCTATATAAACCTTCCGGGAAAAATTATCAAACAGATGGTGAAAACTGCATCAGAATTAGTTACGTGGTTTAGGAGGAGTTAGCGGATATACAGACAGACAGACGCGGAAAGCAACTTCATTTTATAATATGTAGAGATTAGAGAAGAGATAACCGGATTAATTTTACGGCCGTAATTGTCGTATAAAATAAACATAATGCAGGAAAAGCCGTGAGACGCAGTAGTTTTAAATAATTGCAGTAACATAGATAACTGGTAGGTGGTCAGTTCTACTCCAGCATGCTAATGTTCTCCTGAATGTGCAAGTTCGACCAGGCTGCCCCGTCAGCGTATTGGTTTACAAACAGCGCAAATGTCGTCGAATTTCTTCGCCGTTTCGCGTTCACGCCGATTCAGCTGATCGAACTGACATACATTATTAACAGTAGGACAACTGCCGACTACAGAATTTTATGCATTCGTCGCTATATTTGGGTTCAGAACTCAAACGACGTTTGACAAGAAGCGACACTGACATTCCGTCAATGCGCTTATGTCACGGTCAAGCTTCTTTCTTGAATTTGGTTACTAGCGTTCGTGGCGTTCGCCCATTTTAGATTTGTATAGACATTATAATTGGGAAAGATAGCGAAGTGCTACAACGTGTATTCAGAACCGTCAAATCGAATGAGGCTTTTATTTCACATCACATCACATCATCAGCCAATTAACGTCCACTGTTGAACAAGGCCTCCCTCATAGAGAGGGGTGTTGCCATAATACCCACGCTTGGCAGGCGGCTTGGGGATCGCAGTACGTTCACCGTGTACTAATAGGACGCTGCTGCCCATCCTCCGGTGGTTCTGGTCGCAGTTTTAGGACATAATCGGGTCAATATTCAAGGCCAGACCGCGAATAGCCAAGTCCTCACATTTGAGATTCGGAACGCGATTTGTTACGTGATCAACGTAGAATTCAAAAAAAACATAATTGTTTATCGTCTCGTGGATGCATTAAGACTGTATAATAAAATACTTCACATTGCTTACCATGATTCTCTATTCTGTCATCGATATGGCAACATTCAGTTTGAAACAAATATATGGTAAAGTTAAGAACTAACTTTAGTAATATGCTAAGCAAAAACACATTATTAAAAAAAACTCTACTGGAAAAATAAAATCATCTAAATCGTGCTATAATCCGCTAATATTCACACAAATAAAATTACATCAAGATTGATTTATTACGATGTATTTTTTTGAATAATATAGAAGGAAGAGAAAGCGGATAAGTAAGGACGAAATTTGAATTCGAGTTGAGGTATTATGAGCTCTTAAAGGAATGGTAGAACCCATACTGACTACTATGTGTATGCAGTCCGTTTGCATTTGTACATCTTCACAAAGGTGGACTTGACATTTTTACGAGAAGTATTTAGAATATATATTTTATATTATTTTAACATGAACGTGGTTCTGAGCAAAGAATATACCGTGAAAAAGTCTCAACACGTAAAGTTAAAAAGTTAGTTCGACCTACGATGATACTCCCCAGGGCCCTACTTAAAAACGTCACTCAAGTTAATTTATGCTTAAAATTGCTCTCTCGACTTCTCGCTGACGGCAATCGTCGCACGCGAGATAAAGCAATTTTAATCATAGATCAACTTGAGTAATGTTTTTAAGTAAGGCTCCCAGTCTACAACTAATCACCTATTTAGCTTAAAGTGCAAATTACTAGGCCTACAAAGCACCCGAGCAGGATTTTGATATTTTAAAGTCCTAAATTCTAGTAGACTCTGAACTGTTATGGACTGGCGTGAAGCTTACCATCAAAGGGTGTGGAAACGATACCAGCCTCTGATGTTGCCACTGTTGGGTCTGGGACACAGAGAGGATGGGCCCTAACCCACCGCAGCCCAGTGCATGTTGGTGAACATCACAATTATGTCTTTGAACTTTTTTGAGGATCTTGGACATAGCAGTTTCCTCACTATGTTTTCCTTCGCCGTTTTTCAGTGGTGGCATCGAAACTGCATATATAAGCCAGGGTCGAGGATCGAACCAGATGCCGTCAGATTGTAAACCGCAAATGCTACCGGTCGGGCAGCATCGCTCTACATTATTTTCTATTCTCGTATTCCACTACTACCCATACTTCTATAGCATTGAGATATAAACATATTTATATGATACATGTTTTACAGCTCAACGCCACTCAGAATTTTGAACTTCAACAGTTCAAAACCCTGGATGGCAATGCACTGCGCCGTCACCCAGAGATATAAATGTCCAATCTCTGTGTGCCCTGTTATTTCACAGGAAACATTGCCCTTCAATCTGGAACACAGTAGTGTTTGAACACTACTGCTTGGCGGTTGAATAACTGGCAAAGGTGTGGTACTTCCCCAGGCGGACCCCTGCAAAAGAGTCCTACCACTACACATTTTGTTGACCATTAAACCGTGTAGCCGGTATTACAAAGACACATTGTATGTACTGCCATCTAAGACACTTAATACGAACCCAAAGTCAGGACAGACATCGAAGGAAGCACGCACTAATTCCATTTTCACCCCCAATTTATATCTGTCACTTCTGGTGCCGTGGTCGGCGCGCGTAAAAATATTGTTTTTACTTATCCTCAGAGGGCGAGGGGCGAAGGGGCGAAAAGGGGGCTAAGGGAGGCGAGGGGGCGTAATTACTTGAGCAGCCAGACGCTGCGAGACGTCCACGGGGGCTGAAATTACTGGTGAGGCACCGAAGCTCCGTTTTTGTACGAGAATTTTTCTTAATCCAGCTTCGTGTAGTGATGGAACTTATCGATATTTTTATCGATGATGTCAAATGACCGTTTTTTTATTTGTAGTATGAGATTAAGGTTTATTTGCACGCCCATGAAATGAAAAGACCTCAAAGAGTACCTCAGTACATATAATTATTTGTATATTCAGTATTTATTTATATGTATTTTAGATGTATTATTATCTACACCACCAACCCTACTCCTCTTTCAGTTCATGCCCATCCAAAGGTTGCCTGGAAGAAATCGCTTAAAGCTATAAGGCTGCCTATTATACTGCCGGTTTTTGTATTAATTTTAAGTGACTTTTTTTATATGGTGTATAATAAAGTGATATTGTATTGTAACAATATAGCATATTTTAGCATTCTTCTTTTCTACTGTTTTTTTTTTTAAATCTGTATATAAATAAAATATAACAGGAGAAAAGAAGGATGCTGCTCTACCTAAATGCACATTGTAATCGACGAAATCTATCGATGTTTGAAACAGTCGTCCCATCCCTAGCGGTACACATGTCAAACTGTGCTGAGCTGGGCCAAGTCGGGGGAACTAGTCGTCTCGGCGGCCCAGCGATAAGATCCCGTTTTTTTGCTGAAATCCCGAACGTTTTAGCGTAGCTTTTCCATTGTTAGCGGAGACTACGGCAGTTTGATACGGTATGTCACCGATGAGCTACTTCATCATTAGCATCAAATAGGAATTTGATTAGTTTTCTATGCGTTTGTTTAGTTTGTTCTTAAAACTAGATATTCGATCCAAATAGAAATAGATCGAGAGGTTACTTGTGGAATTAAGGGAAAACGAAATCACATTCTTTATTAAAACCCACAAAAACAAGGATAATATTATACGTTACAGTAATTATCTAGGATTTTAACAGGCGGCCTTATCGCTTAAAGCTATCTCTTCCAGGCAACCGTGCACGGAAAGGAATAACATTAACAAAAATAGTGGCCTTAAGGTGGCGTTTCACTTTGGCGGGAAATTCAAATTTCATACAGTTTTTTTGTTCTTGTAGCTAGGCCGAGTAATTATTGTAAACGATAATGATGTTCGCGAAAATTGAATATTATTCTTTACAAACTCGCGTAAAGTTGTTTATCTCCAATGCACATTATTACATACATTTGTCAATAAACAAATTTATGCTGTTTCAAACGGTTTATTGCCAAATGTAAGTAGTATGGTGAGTAACTGATTAATAGCTGTACATGATAATGTAAAGAACGACCAACAATTTTCGCGAACACTATGCCATTTCACAATAATTACCCGGCCTAGCTACAAGGACAAAAACTGTTTGAAATTTGACTATCCCGCCAACGTGAAACGTTTCCACTTAACTAAGAATACAAAAGTAAATACCAATGCAAAATACAACAAACGAACAATCTACAAATAAATACAACATATAAATATATACATAATGTAACCTAATATATACCTACACATACATAAAATTCCTTTAACTCCTAGGACTAGATTTTTTATGCATAAAAAAACAAGATGATGTTGGATGTCTATAACGGGGCTGTACTTAGGTAATAAGTATGCATTAGTATTAGTTGAGTTGGGTTGGGTTTGGATATGGACATACTAAGGCAGGCATTTGTATAATTATTATTTCTTTGGGTATTTATTTTCTCTCTAATGTTCTTGCAAAAATGTCTCGACACCACTGAAGCTTTTTTTCTATTGGTGAAACTTTAGTAAGCATAATTTAATAAGTGTGGTAGATGACGTCCTCAGTGAATCCAAGGGGAGTTCCTAGATATTTTTTTAAATTAGTAAATTATAAGTTGGCATCTGTCAATGTTGTAGCATAGCTTATACATATGTGTGTGTGGAATTTTTGTTCGTTTTGTTGTTTGTTGTGAAAAATTGGAAATTGTCGGTACATGAAGTGGATAATGGATATTTGACTTTTGTCTATATATTTTCTAGTCTTGGTAAAATTAAGCGACCAAACCCCTTAAGCCGTAGCAAAACTAAGCAAAAACTACAGTTAAGTTAAGTATATGATTATTTACGGGATATTTGCCGTGTTAAGGTTGTGAATGGAGCTCCTGATTTTTTGCACAGTTACATGCACCATGTTCACGGGAAGACTGAAGAATGCGGGTGGTCGAACAGTTAAAAGTAAGGTGCAGACAAAACGACACACTTAAACAAAACCACCGTGATAGTTTAATACAGTGTTTTAAGCAAAACACTGTATACTATGTGCAAAACGGTTGTTTTTATTTGCCAAATCAAATTTAAAATCTGCCTCAGCCTACTCAGACTCGCGGCAGCACCAGGGGTTCATAACACCAAGGCGGTGTCCGCTACATAATTCAACGCGGCGCACACCGGTGGTGCATTGTTCGCCTGACCGTGGCCGGAGTAAGGGAGGGCCAATTAGAAAAACTTTAAAAAAATCCTCATAACAGATTTTGACAACTTTTGCATACAAAATCTGTCAAAATTCGTTGTTACAAAAAATGACACGTCTGTCTGTTTCGGAGCCTTTAGAACAAGATAATGTTTTTTTAGGTTTTCGCGATTTACACTTTGAAATTAAACACTTTTGGAGCTTTATTTGCGCGCGTTTATTTTAACATTATTTGAATTCCTGACGTTTCTAAGACTTTGCAGTATCCGTGTTCACAGGTAGACTAGATGACAGATGTCTTAAGAAATGTTATGGAACTACAAGTCATCATCATCGTCTTAATTTCAGCCATAGGATATCCACTGCTGAACATAGGCCCTCCCCTCTCGATCGAACTCCAAAAGGGCAGGTTGGAGTTGCAAGTACCGCCAATGATTTGAACTATGTTCCCTACCCTATTTGTGTGAAACGTAAATAATGCATAGTACACGCGTATTATACGTTAGAAGTGATGAATTTCAATTAAAAGACGACACCAAATAGATAGATAGATATAGCCTTTATTAGAGCCTTGAAAGAGATTAGAGCCTTGATTTTTAATGTATATAATTATCAAGTCATTATTGTGTTGATTAATCTTAATTTTCATTTTATTTTTAATGTGTATTAAAATTTTCGTATTTTAATTTTAATAAGCTATGGATGCAAATCTGGACATTAAACTATTTCAATTTATTTACTGACTATGATTCTTTTAACTTAAATAGTATAATAACGAAAATTAAATAAACTATGGCAAATAATACGTAGATAATACGATTTTCAGCATTCAGTTTGTTTGTCGGGTTGTCTTTCGCCATAGGCCTCCCCTAGTTCCTTCCACACTTTTCTGTCACGAGTTAATCTTCTCCATCCCATTGACAAACCATCTTCCCATCTCTTTATTTGGCGTCCTCTTTGTCTTTTCCCATTTCTAGGGTACCATTCCTTAGTGACTTTCAGAAATCAGAAAAGTTTATTTTGTGACAATGAAAAAACAATAAAACAAGAAATATTAATATAGAAGTAGGTAAACAGGTACATCCAGGTCTTTCGTCCATTTTTCTTTGTTTGTCCTCATAATAAAAGACGATACCAAATTTTAATACATAAATACCAGTAAAATTGTTATATAGCGTTGGTTTGGTGTTAAGACTGCGGGGCAAGTTGAACAGTTAATAATACTTCTTGGTGCAAGAAAAGTTTTGTTGTCTAAAACTATCCTAAGTACGTCCCTAGTTATCCATGACAAGAGATACCTAAACCATACCTTACTTTATGCAGTATATCTGAGAACCGGACGCATTATACTCAATGTGCATTTTGGATTTTGGACGAGCGAAAACGTCTTTGAATTTCTAAAGACTAGGTTAAAAGCCTGTATTCCGACAGCTCTCACGCACACTATCAACATTCAAGATGAAAAATCACAGAGTACGAATTAAAAAACCGGTTCGCCATTGTATAGCATTGTATAACAAGATGTTGTAAAGCAATTTTCTTGTTAATCTATGCTATTATTATAAAGAGGAAACATTAGTATTTTTGGATGTTTGTAACGAAATAATTCAAAAAATATTGAACCGATTTTAAAAATTCTTTCACTGTTGGGAAGCTAAACAATCCCCGGGTGATATAGGTTATATAATATTTTGTAGCCGAGCCGAAGGCCGAGCTTACACCCATGCGAAGCCGGGGCGGGCGGCAAGTATTTTATATTTTAGGGTGAAAATGATAAAAAAAAAGTTACATTTCATTCGCCAACAATTACTTTAAAACAAATGCAATATACTTAACATAATGCCCGATCGTCAATTGTTAATTCTCTTGTTGATCTACACTAATATTATAAAGAGGAAAGATTTGTACCTATTTTTGTATGTTTGTAATGAATAGGCTCCGAAACTACTGAACCGATTTGAAAAATTCTTTCACTGTTGGGAAGCTACACTATCCCCGGGTGACATAGGCTATATTATATTTTGTAGCGAGGCCGAAGGCCGAGCTTACACTCGTGCGAAGCCGGGGCGGACGGCTAGTATTTTATATTTTAGGAAAGAAAAATCTATCAATAAGTAAAAGACACTTTTTGTAGTATATTTCGCCTATCTTGTTTCAAATTGAATTTCTCTATCTCAACATAAAGCAGTATCGTCTAGAAAATATACAAGATACAAAATATAGCTATTCGTCTCCTCTAGAGAACATTTGATCTGACCTCTACGATTTCTATCTAGGTATATAAATATATATCTAGGGACAAAGAAAACGTGATGTCATTTAGCAAAACGATTGTTGTTTTATTTCTTTTAATAATACAAAAAGTTAAGTTTATTTGTTAAAATATCACAGAAAATCGTATATGCAAAACATTTAGAAAAGTAGGAAACATCCCCAATGTTTTTAAAGTTAGGTAAGAAGTTTATTCTTGCAACTGCACTTTATGGATAAATAAACTTCTATGAGAATGAAATGAGCAAATAACTATGTACAAAATCATTCCTTTATTCTTTCTTTTATACAGGGTTACGCACATCCCCCGCACTAATTCGAAAGGAGGTCATAGACTCATTATGAATAACTTTTACTATGAGACCAACCCTGAAATCGGGAAAAAACAATTGTTACGAGTACATACATTTTGTCGTGTGTTAATGACCGTTTTTAGGGTTTCGTACCCAAAGGGTAAAACGGGACCCTATTACTAAGGCTCCGCTGTCCGTCCGTCCGTCTGTCCGTCTGTCCGTCCGTCCGTCCGTCCGTCATCAGGCTATATCTCATGAACCGTGATAGTTAGACAGTTGAAATTTTCACAGATGATGTATTTCTGTTGCCGCTATAACAACAAATACTGAAAAACAGATTAAAATAAGTATTTAAAGGGCTCCCATACAACAAACGTGATTTTTTTTTGATCGTTTGTGCTGGTTATTGATAACAGCAAGAGGGAGACGCTTGAAATATTCGCAGAATATTTAGTTATAAAAAAAATAATTAAGGGTTCCCATACCATGACAAACGTGTTTTTGCCGTTTTTATAGAAAGGTACGGAACCCTTTGTGCGCGAGTCCAACTCGCACTTGGCCGGTTATTTATGTAACAGCAGATTTTTTCGCGATTTCACGGTTGGTCTCATAGTAAAAGTTGTTCATAATGATGAGTCCTTTCAGCTTACTAGGCTATCTGCGTAACCCTGTAGATGACGTCAGCAACGCGATTGGTTGTAAAGACAGCTCTAAAGTTACAACAAACGTACTTATATTGTGAGAACTGCTGGTCTGTGGAATGCGCTGCCTGGATGGGTGTTCCGCGATAGTTACAATCTAGGTGTCTTCAAATCACGAGTGAATCGGTTTCTTCCAAGCAAACGTGCTTCATCGTAGACTGCAATATCGCTTATCAGGCGAGTTGCCAGTGAAACAAAAACGCATAATTAAATACTTTAAGCATTTATAACGCAAAGCCCATTTAGTAGCTAAATAGATTCTAGGTCTCTGTAGAGTCGTAGAGTCCTGCATTAGGCATTAACGGTAGAGTCTAGATGTTATGTAGAGACAAGGTCGCCGGGCGCCTCATTGGTCACTAGGCGGTCGTACTGTGGACATGACTAAGTTTTGAAATATAAAGAACTCTGCTCGGTCCAAGCATTTATTTGCTCTGACAGCTGCAATAACATTGTAAAAAAACTGAATTAAAACATTCTGTTTTAATATTTCACTATTCTATATCGGGTTGCTACAGTCTTACGTTAAAACCCTTAGCGAAAGTGATTAGAACTCGTATTTTTAATTCAGCTTTTTCTACACTAATATTATAAAGAGGAAAGATTTGTACCTATTTTTGTATGTTTGTATGTTTGTAATGAATAGGCTCCGAAACTACTGAACCGATTTGAAAAATTCTTTCACTGTTGGGAAGCTACACTATCCCCGGGTGACATAGGCTATATTATATTTTGTAGCGAGGCCGAAGGCCGAGCTTACACTCGTGCGAAGCCGGGGCGGACGGCTAGTATTTTATATGCTTAGACCGAGTTTAAACTAACAAGTGAACCCCATCTAGTCTAACATACCTCCACAGTTTTTTTTTTTTTACTATAATACCCAATTTCTTTAAGTTTGTTTAGGAAGAGTAGATTTTTGCATCGAGCGCAAAGAGAATTATTCATGCACGAGTGTTATGTTGGTACTAAATTAACACGAGTGCATTTATTACTCACTTTACCAAGGTACTACCAATCAACCTACCGTGATAAAATATACCTACTCAAAATAAAAACTCAAGTTAATGCAAATTTAATTTATCTTCTCCTCAAACATTTAAAACTTGCACTTATTTTAACCAAGTCGGTTTTATTCCGCCGATTTTTATTTTCAGCCAGTATCTTTTTGCATACAATGCATACATTTTAAATTAAACTTAATAGGATACATTAAACCTCTGTGGTAAATTGATATCTAAATAAAAAACAGCGCATTAATGAAAAACTGTGCAACCATGAGATTTCATATAACATTTCTGCACCGTTTTGGTTCTAAGCAAAAATACGTCCTTTGTGATCGGTTTTGTTGTAGTTAATGATAACATTACTACGTAATTGGAAGAAAAAGATTTAAAAGACCTGAAGAAGAAGACCTGAATAGATGTGATGTAGGGACAAGATCCGCGCCATCTAATAAACCTACTTAAAGCACTGAACTTTTAAAACTTGACTTAACTAAGGATCCAAAAGTGAGCACTTTCTCCAGTGAGATGAGATCTAAAAGACTTCATACACAAGGGACGTGAGGTTTAAATGACCAGAAGCGTCCGTAGTGTGACTAAGCGAAGATTATAAATGAAAATGTAGTATATTTATTCTAAATGTATGCTTAAGATTGTCTATATCACATTTAAATAATAAACGGTTGTTCCTTAATAGATTCTTCTAGGTCTTAGTTTTAGCTCTAGGCATTAATAGAGAAATATATGAGTGTTTCTGTACAGACAAGGTCGTGTGGCGACGCATTATTAGTTTCTAGGCGGTCATATTGAGGACGTTTCATTAGCAAATGTTTACAATTTCAAACTGTAAATGAAGAAATTTGAGTAGTAAGGTGAGTTACTGATAAATAGATTTACATGATAATGTAAAAAATTATCATAGATTTTCGGAAACACTGATTATTTACGATAATTACCCGGCCTAGCTACAAAGACAAAAAACTTTGGAATTTGAATTTCCCGCCATAAAAAGTGAAACGTTTCAGCTTAAGTACTTTTAGGTTCATAATTTGTTTTTACTTGTTTTTTACTTATATTATCCTACCACAATCCGAAAATGTGATTCTTTGCGCCACTTCCACGAACAGAGCAACAGATTGGCTTAATCCTTTACATAGAATTAGTTAGAGGGCCGGAAAGTGACATAGGAAAGGATAATTTTTATCCCGATTATTTTAAGATCTCTGGGGGAATGTTCAGGCGCATGCAATTTCGGGCGCAGCCTTCAAATATAGGAAATATCACTATCATATCACGAAAAATGTTGGCCGTCACGGAGGCCCGGCAGATGTGAAATATGACGGCATTTAAGAAAGCGTCATGACGTTTGCCATCACGGCATACTTGTCGGATTTACTGCCAAGGCGCCTATCGATGGTTCACATAAATAATAATTATCAATATAAAAACCAACTTCATAAAACATAGTAGAACTGGACCAAATTGAAAAAGGACCATACGGGAAGTACCAGCTTTCAAATAAAAAAAGAATCATCAAAATCGGTGGCCCAGACAAAAGTTCTGAGGTAACAAACATATAAAACAGACGAATTGATTACCTTCTCCTTTTTGGAAGTCGGTTAAAAGGCTTTTAAATACTCTAATATTATTTTAGTCATGTCCATGCTATGTCCATCGGAGTCGTGTCATTCTAGGCACCGCCGCCATTTGCAAGGCGGACCCCGCGCGGGAGAACTTTGGCGCCGATTTCGTACGCGACGCACCTACGAGTACTTTATAGAACCTAAAATACGTTTCACCATTAGTACTATTTTAAAACCGACGACGCAAAGCAAAAAGGGTTATTATAGTGATAATAAATAGAATACAAATAAGATAACCTTATTGTTTGCTCAACTTATAAAATATTCGCAAGCATTATCAAATTCTAAATATTATCTAGCTATAAAAAAAAACATAAATTTAACAAAGATGAAATTCTTGTTCATTATTATTTCTTTCAGATATTTTTTTTATGAAGGCCTTTTCCGCCTTTACAAAGATATATGCACTAAAAGCTTACTAACACTACAAAAACAGTTCGATTACTCATAGACCGTTGAAGGTCTAGATATAATCAAAATGCTCAAGCCCACTACTAGTTGGCAGCGTACCCAGAAAGCTGACGGCATTACCACACTCTGAATGGCAATGCTTAGGGGCCATCCATAAACTACGTCACACGAATTTTAGGACTTTTTAACCCCTCCCCCCGTTCTTGTCACGGGTTGTCACATTTTCAGAACCCCCTCCCCCCTGATGTGAGGTCACACATTTTTTGAATTTATGCATGTATTTAAAAATAATCAAAAGAAAACTTTTTTTTTGTTTTTTCTTATTTGTATTAAATAATCTTTAGTAAAATCAACACCGCTCTAGAAGTTAACTGTTGTTGCGTGAGAGATAATCTCATAGCGAGAGTAGCAAAATTATTAATAAATATAGATCAAATTTTGCGTTATGGATTTTGAATTTTAACAAGTGACGTCACAAAGCTTTTGACCCCCCCTGCCCCTTGTCATATTATGTCACATTCCGGTGTCACCCCCCCCCCCCATTACCGTGTGACGTAATTTATGGATGACCCCTTATGCGTTGAAACAAGTCGCAGAGACATGCAAAGTAATTCACGGTCATGCCCTAGTAAAGTAGGACTTAGGCTTCTACGGAATTTTGAAAACAACATGAAAACACACGTTTCACCTCATTATTTGACTCATAAAGCATATTCACGGATAATTTATAAACAACTAGCGAACCGCCCCGGCTTCGCACGGGTGTAATTTAGAAAAAAAAGATGTGAAAAATTTGAACGGAAGCCATGTAAATTAATTTTTCGACGACTCATTGCAAAATATTATTTTTCTACTTACTTAAAAAACTTATTACGTTTTATTATACATGTAGACCTTGCGTGATTTTTTTTTAACCGATGGTGAAAACCACATCAACATCCGTTGCGTGGTTTAAGAGGAGTTAGCAGATATACAGACAGACAGACGCGGAAATCGACTTCATTTTAAACTATGTTTTTTGCAAGTAGGCGCCAAAACTCTTAAACTTGTAATACTTAATGTTATTGGTGTTAGTAAAACAAAATTTTTATAATAACACAATTTGTGTTCCTAATCATCTCCACAACACTAGACACGAGATTATGACACAGGTTAAAATTTTCCCTTTTTTTTTGTTTAGGTTAAAATGCTGGCCTTAGTTTTAAAGGTTTAGACCGCTCTAAAAAAAGACAGTCTAAACATATTTAAGCCAATATTGAACTTAAAAAACACTGGCCTTCGTACCTAGTCAGTATCGTGTCATTAGGTTTTAAAACACCCTTTATCATGCTTTTTTTTTAGGTAACCAATTTCTTACGAAGAGTCAAAGAACTTCGGATTTCTTTACTTAGTAGTTGATGAACATGACACAAGCGCAAATTTTACCGTCAATAGTTTCCAGTGCCACAAACCCACTCAAAAACTATAGTATACCCTACTTACCCATCCTTAAGGCACCAAACTTGGCGCACTCATTTATAAGCCCATATGAGTGGGACTGGCCAGTGGCCACCACAAATCGGCCCTGTCATTATAAATTCCTTTAATTATACCATTTTTACTGCACTTTATAGCGGCCTGCAGTGGACCGAGCGAAGTATTTTATAAGGTAGTGAAGTACGAAAGTAGTACGTTGTTCTGTTTATGCCGGAATTGCCGGACGGTGGCAGTTGTGGCTTACAGTATTTAACACTGTGTGTTTAAATTTAACCGACCTGTAGCTTTGTTATTAATAAATATTTTATTATTCATTTCATTTTGACTGCCCCGGTGGCTCAGTTGGTAGTGAACCTACCTTCTGCGCTTGGGGGCGTGGGTTCCATTCCCACCTAGGGCAAACATTCATGGGATGAACATTTGTGTTTGATCTATGTCTTATGTTGCAATATTTTTTTAGTGGCAAGTGCCTTTATTAAATAAACAAAATACTAGCTAAAACTAACACAAAATAAACAGTTAGACTGTCCATAGACCGTTGAAGATCTAAAGACAATCCAAATGCTCAAACCCACTATCAGTTGGCAGCGTACCCAGCATGCTGGCGGCATTACCACGTTGAATGGCAATGCTTATACGTTGAGCCAGATACATCTATGTCTGATGTTAATAAGTATCTATTTAAGTAAGTTTTTTTTAAAGTACTTATATCACTTTTTTATACATACTTAAATGCCATATTACAAGCTTTGCTTAGTTTGGGGTCCGATGACCGTGTGTTCAAAAATGTCCCAGATATTTATTTCGTTTCACTGTTTGAAACTATCACGGTTGTTCACTAAAGTTTTGAAATTATAAATTTTACTGGCGGAAACAAGTAAATAGTGCTAATTTATCCAAATTATTTGTAAAGCTATGTATCGCTGTACGTTTTCTGAATAAAAATAAAAATATTACCGTGATTACGTTGTAGAAAAATAAGAATGAGGGTAGACCATTTTGTATTTAAGTACCTAAATTTGAACTTTTGCCAACCGCCCCGCATTCTTCAGTCTTCCCGCGAACATGCAGCTTATAACTGTGCCGAAACATGGAAAGCTCCATCCATAACCTAATCGCAGTAAATTTCCTGTTAATGATTATTTATGTAGTGTTTATTTTAAAATTTGACATTTCTCATTTTTTTTATATATATATTTTACTGAAGCTTTAATCCCGTTACATCACCAATACAAACAGACACACCGATCAGACTTTTTTAACTTTTTCTACTTAATTGTTTTATTTTAATCTTATTTATTAATATTAATTAATTTAAAAATATATATGTATGTATATCAGTCTCTGGCAGCCATATTACAAGCTTTGCTTAGTTTGGGGTCAGATGACCATGTGTGCAATAATGTCCCAGATGTTATTTATTTATTTTTATTTATTTTAATCTTAGTCGACAAATAATTTGAATTTATTACAAGATGTTTCTGTGTCTTTTGTGAAATACGCCAAAACAAACTAATCTTAGTTGAACTCATATTAATATTTTTGTGTTAAAAACTTTAAATTGGTGGCGATTCTGATGTAGGTACAAAATAATCAAAAACCACAATCAAAAATCATCACCAGAGTTGGAGTACGTAAATTATAGTTATAGAAATAAGTAGTAGCCGAAAAAAACGGATTAAAGGACATTTACCGGACATTCACATCCCTACTAAGTGCCATCGCGATTCGCCTTGGCATGTTTACCAACTATCCAACAAACTAAGACCCTGCTACACCTACATACTAAAAGTGACCATAGATCAACATAATTTGGTATATCAGATGCACATGGATGCACGGTGCATTCAGGACTTACTAGCGACAAATTTTAAGGATTCTAATCCTTATTTTTAAGTATATAACGTTTTTATCAGCATTTTCGTTTTTATGATGGCGCTGAAGCATTGATACATACAAGTGGGTTTTTTTACTAAGCTATTTTTGGTATAACTTAGCGTACATTCTAATTGGAAAACATGCAATGTCTAGCAAGACATGCCTGTCATCAATGAAGGGTACTTCACTTTTTGTTCTGCATTGTAATTATTAAACCAGTTGGAGGACCTTGAGTAGGAGTTGGATGGCTGATGATATAAATAAATATCTGGGACATTATTGCACCCATGTTCATCTGACCCCAAACTAAGCAAAGCTTGTTATATGGCCTCCAGAGACTGATATACATACATGTATACATATTTTTATTACTAAATAGGCTTGCGCTTGGCCGCCAACTCGCTTGATGTTAAGCGATGATGCGGCCAATATCCTTATATATAAGAAGTCATTCACACGAGTGAAACCGCGGGCGCAAAAACATGTTTGACCTTCATTTTTCCTCTAATGATGTCACCATTGGCATTATAATGTACCAGTGAACTCTTGCCCTGCATATCATAGAAAAACTGCATAGAGTAAAATTTCAAATTCACATAATTATTATGAGAGGTTTTAACAGTTTTGGCAATGCACATTATGATATTCTGCCGACGGTAACGTCATATCAAAATCTACAACAAAAACTAATGCATTAAAAATGTTATCTTAAAATTGTCTATACAATTTTATTTGTAGCAAATAAAATAAAAGCTATTGGTAAAACAATAATAATATTATTTTATTTTATTTAGAAAACACGCAGTGATAAATAACTTGATTACTGATACAATTATGATGAACCTGATACAAAAAGTTTTTTTTTTGTCATGTTTCATCATAATTTGCCAAATCAGTAGTTTTCAATCTTTTTTTTTTTAAATATGTATATATTTATATAAGTAGAATAGATCTACGTTTGGCCACCAACTCGCCTGATGGTAAGCGACGGTGTGGCCGAGGATGGAACACGTTGATCTAGAAGAAATCTATACTTTGTGTTATATTTCGTTGCGTAATTTATTACTAATAATTAATTAGGATTAATTTACCTTTGGCAGCACATGTTGCAGCAGGGCACCGGCTTTTCTTTTAGCGGCCATCTTGAATTTGGTTCACTCACAGCTTTGGTTTAGGCGATTTATTTCAATTAGTCGGCATATTTCGAGCTAAGAAAGAGCGTTTCATGTTTTGAGGCGCTTCGAGTTTGTTACAATTTGTATATTGACGTAAGGTTTACTTAGATGAATCGAGGCGGTAAAACGTACTCTATTATGAAGGTAAAATGAAAACCGCTAAGCCATATCTGAGGATTTAAGGCGGCCTACAACTCTTCGTAGTATGTAAAACAAGATTTAATAATAATGGAGTTATAAAATATTACACATCCATCGTCTGGAAACAGCAAGTGTTACATCATTTTTAACCAACTTCAAAAAAGGCGGAGGTTCTTTTTTTTTTTTTTTATAGAATAAGTGGCAAACAAGTTTCAGGCCACCTGATGGTAAGTGGTCACCGTTGCCTATATACACCTACAATACCCGGGGTATTGTCAGTGCGTTGCCTACCTTTGAGGACTCTATTCACCCTTCGTTTGAAGCAGTCCAAATTATACTTCGGAGGAAAAACCGAAGGTGGTAAGTGGTGGTGGTTCTATGTTCCACTGGTTTTTTAATGTAAATTTTCACAGATATCTCCAACTGTTGATCGATTTAAAAAAAAACTTTTGTTCGGTAGGGCATACTTCCAATTTGGTCCCATTGTAACGCAAGTCAGGATCTGATGATGGGATCGCAGGGAAATCGAGGGCAACTCTCAAATTTTATAGGCACTTATTACGTTTTTCATATATTTTCAAAGTCGGTTTTTAATGTGATTAGGGTTCCGTACCCATAGGGTAAAAACGGAACCTGTGAAAATTTCAACTTGCTATCTATTACGGTTCCAAAGATACAGCCGTTTAAAGGTAGGACGGACGGACAGACAGACAGCGTAGGCTCAGTACTATTACTACCGCTGACCGTAATAGATAGCCAGTTGAAATTTTCACAGAATATGTAATGTTACGGTGGATTAACTAAGAAATAATAAAAAATTACCCGGGTATGTCCTAAAACTGCGACCAGAACCACCGAAGGATGGGCAGCAGCGTCCTAATAGTACACGGTGAACGTACTGCGACCCCCAAGCCGCCTGCCAAGCGTGGGGGCAACACCCCTCTCTATGAGGGAGGCCTTTGTCCAACAGTGGACGTTAATTGGCTGATGATGTGATGTGAATAAAAAATACTTTAAGTTTTTTTTTTTTTTTTTTTAAGTTGAGATTTAAATAATTTAAGCATAAGTACATCCAAACATACTAGACTAGACCTAATAGCTAGATCAAAAAATTCATCATACTTTCTGACGCAGTTTCAATTCGAACACAATTAAAGGGCAGAACACACTACACGTTCCGCGTTGCGCGGGTCAGTGCCGTGCATTTCGGTGTTGCCAGTGCCTGTCTGTGTAATCTACTTTAGGAAAAACTTGGCTGTTTAATATAGCACTTGATACAAATTAATCATTCGGATTTTTTTTAGGGGTATTAAATTAAGAGGAGTGATGCGGTACCTGCCATTAGGGCCAGTTTCCTTTCTAGGCTAATAAGACATAACTGGCTGCGTCACTATCATAATCGGGATCATAAATAAAACTTTAATAATTATCAATGTAAAAAACCAACTTCATAAAAATTACAGAACTGGATCGGGGTGCGAAATAGGACCGCACGGGAAGCACCACTTTCAAATCGATTCACCCAGTCAAAAGTTCTGAGGTAACAAACATAAAAAAACGAATTGAGAACCTCCTCCTTTTTGGAAGTCGGTTAAAAATTGTCAAGACCAATTCGGAATATAGCTCATAACTTTTAAACCTGTTAACATTGATCAAGCTAATAACCACCGCAATGATTTCGGTTTCAAATTAATAATTTAAAAAACCGACTTCACGAACTTAGTAGAACATGCAATTTCGGTTCCTCAGATGGCATAATATTGTCATCGAAATAGCCAAATTTTTTAGTTATTTTGATATAAAAGCAGACGTTTTTGATTTACTGAGCTGATTTTAATAAAATTTAGGACAAAACTGAAAGTATATTCTTTAAAAAACAAAAAACTGAATTGCGCTAATAATTAGCACTCTCTTAATTTAAATACAATTCAGCCTAATGTTAGGCTAATAAGACTTTTTATTGGCTATAAGAATTCAAAGACTAAAAGCGTTTAAAACAATAACTTAAACAACATTCCAATAGTAAAAAAAATAATAAAAAAAAACGATATGTTAATACCTAACTACTAAACTAATCTATTAAACCGCTACCAGTGAGAACCGTCCCCAAAATGCTGGCCCCATTACCACGTTGTATGGCAATGCTCACTCTTTGAGCAAAGTAGAGGCCAGCATTCTGGTCACGAGTTGCATCAACCAGACGTGATGATAAATATTTGAAAATTTTTTCGGCTAATAAGTAATTTAATTCTTACTTAAACTACTAAGAATTCTATTAATTAAAAAATAAACAATTCGGTTCATAAATGACGGAGTAGTGAGGTAGGTAACAAACATTAAACTAATAAAAAATTCACCCGCATTGAGAACCTTATTGTCCTTATTGAAGTCGGTTAAAAAAGCATTTAAATCGATCCTGGCAACAGACTGACGAAAATACACACTAACACAACCTCTTACGCATATAAGTACGTTTATTCGAACGTAACGTAATATATTGTTAGTGCGTAAAAAAGAAGCTGAAGGGCTTTTATTCACGTATTTCGTCATTACGATTATTGACAAGTCTGTCATTTCAAATCGGTCAAAATTCGTTATCAAACTATTTTTACAACAAAATGTCAATAGTAATTTTACTCATATCTACCTGCTTCCAAATATCATCGTCAAGTCCAGAGTTGAGTGTCCGCTTTTACACGTAAATTTTCTGTTGTTTTTTTAACGGGAAAATTATACAAGCAAACTAATATAAATTATTAAACTACTCATCATCATCAGCCAGAAGACGTCCACTGCTGAACATAGGCCTCCCTTTAATGTCCACACTGAACGACATCCTGCCATCTGCATCCACTGGATGCCCGCGACTCTCACAATGTCATCGGTCCATCTAGTGGGAGGCCTACATAAGCTGCGTCTTCCGGTTCGTGGTCTCCACTCAAGAACCTTTCTTCCCTATCGCTCATCAGTTCTTCGAGCGATGTGGCCTGCCCATTGCCACTTCAACATGCAAATTTTAATAGCAATGTCGGTGACTGGTTCTTTGGCCAACTACTCATGCTTAGTCTTTGTACAAAAACAGATTACAGACCGTTGAAGGTCAAAAGACAATCCAAATGCTCAAGCCTACAACCGCTTTCAGCGTACCCACTTACCCAGTATACTGGCGGAATAATAAATATTTTAGATGAATTTGTTGAGTCGTATCTGGCAACACCGCGCCGCGGACGCTCGTATTCATTTTCGTAAAGAGGCTACTTTTTACCGAGGGTGCACGCTCCCTTGTTTGCATTAAACTTCTCAATGGAGTATATTGTTTACTATTACCTGTACAGACTGTACTGGTACTGTACGGAACTGTACTGTGTGTGTAAAATCATTGATGGTAACAATGATTACGATTACGCCGGGGGGTTAAAAATAAACCGGCCAAGTGCGATTCAGGGACGCGCACCGAGGGTTCCGTAAGGTGTGCTTGTGGTACCAACACAAAATATAATAATTATCCATATAAAAAACCGATTCATAAAAATTACGGAAGTGGACCAAATTTCACCAGCTTTCATATGAAAACAGTATCATCAAAATCGGTTCACCCAGTCCAAAGTTCTGAGCTAACAAACATAAAAAAACATTCGAATTGAGAACCTCTCCTTTTTGGAAGTCGGTTAAAAAGCAGCCAAATTAAAAATAGATAATTTTGTTTTTTTTTTAAGTTTTATGTGGTGGTACGAAACCCTCAAAGCGTGAACCCGACTCGCGTTTGCACGGTTTATTTATTATTTAATATCTTGCTTCTATTATTATAGAAAATTGCTGGAAAAAACCAGGAGAGCAGCACTGCAGAGGAGCTCTGAGCAGATTAAATTGCAGAGGCTCTTGAACATGTATTAGACTCGTACTACTAATGATCTAAAAAAAATAAAAAGAGGTACTTCTGGGTGCTTTTATTCTAAAACATGAAGTTTATAGAAAAATAAATAAAAATAGAAAGCCCATTTTCAAATATAACTGCCAACAGTGATAGATAAGATTTGCATGATCCTTCCTGTTCATTTTTCTATCGGAGTGCCAGAGTGGGCACGAAAAATCGACACTGCTTTATGGTTTATATTCCGAAAACCCGTACAAAGCGCCTTGGTTCCACTTTTATTGCGCGAACTGCTAGTCTGTGGAATGAACTGCCTGAATGGGTGTTCCCCGATAGTTACAATCTGTGTGTCTTTCACTCACGAGTGAATTGGCTTCTTCTAGGCAAGCGTGCTCCATCGTACTCCGTGATTTTGCTAAATATCAAGCATCAAGTAAAGAAACGCAAACCTCAAATAAAAAAGTGGCACCATATTATGTACTTCTAGGTTAGCTACGCGGTCAGTGCACCGCCACCGCTACAAAGTAGGTAGAAAGATAACGGCAAGGCCGCCGTAATGCCTTCGACACGGTGGCCTATCGCTAAACCTTTTTACCTACCAATATAAACCTCTAGTTAACTATGCCTAATATACATTTACAGTCCGCGTTTGACCACCAATTCGCCTGTTGGTAAGCGACGATGTGGTCGAAGATGAAGCATGCAGACTTCAGAACTTCGAAGAACAAGACTTCGAAGATACCTATTCACTGTTGGCTTGAAAATGCCCAGATTATATCTCTCAGGAAACAAGGAAGCCGGTAGGTTTGTCCAATCCTTGGCCGTACGGATTGGAAACGTAGAATCGAAACGTTTGGTACGTGTCCAAGGGAAGTCCACAATGTATGGGTGGTGATGGGCCGTTTTCTACTTGTCCTGTAGTAGAAAGGGGATGGTAGGATAAAGTCGTGTAGCTCGATACATAACGAAAATCTACGAGTACGAAGTCGCCGGCAACAGCTAGTTTATGTTTATAAATAATCGAAACACCACTCACAGACTGACTCATCACAAAATATCGAAAATGTATTTGGTCCGTTTTTGTATTTTTTATTTTTATTTTTTATATATGTGTTTTTTTTTATAATGTTTAAAATAGAGTTAATTAAGTAGTCCTAAATGATAATTAATTTCAGGTAGAGTGCCCAAAATGCTGGCCGCGTTGCCTCGCTGGATGGCGAGGCTAACTTTCTGACCCAAATATAGGCCAGCATTTTGGTCACGCAAAGAATCTTGTAATTGAGTCGTAACTAGGTATATAGCTACGATAGATGAAACATTTTTCAATGTTTCGTAAACTAGATCTGCGAAGCTGAAATTTGACAGATAGTTTTTTTTAAGTCAAATCATTTATTGCATATTGTGCTAAATAGGTGAAACTTTAACATAATGACCCAAATAGAGTATGGCAATTTATCTATCTTTGTGTCTAGTAATATATGTAATTGTTAAAACCGTATTAGTTATCAAATAGATAAATAGATAACTAAGGATTTTGCGAAAGGGCAGAATTTGGAGGGGCAAATAGGGGTTTAAAGTTTATATGTAAGACTACCCGTACAAAGTCGCAGGTAACAGCTAGTGTACATATGCAAGAAGGCTTGACTTTGACCACTAAGATATTTTATTTCATCTCACTGACTACATAGCATTTCTCGACGATCTGATACAAAAGTAGAATCAACCAGTTTTTGTGCGGTATAGGGTTCAAACGGCCGGTAGGCGGTTGGCATTGGCTGGAAGCTCACCCGGAGGCAGGGTTGGATTCAGACCTTCACAAAATTATTGTCTATGGAAGTCAAAATTATACTACTTGGTCTAAAATTATGCTACGCTTCGATTTTTAGCCGACTTCAAAAAAGGAGGACGGTTATATGTTCCACTGTATATATATTTTTTATTGTTCACCGATTTCTCCGCCAATTGTCGACCGATTTAAAAAAAAACTTTTGTTCGGTAGGGTATACTTCCAATTTGGTCCCATTGTCACCATGTCAGGATCTGACAACGGGATCCAAGGGAAATCGAGGGTAACCCTCAAATTTCATCGCCACTTATTACGTTTTTCATATATTTTTAAAGTTCGTTTTTCAACTTGTCGTCCTTATTGTTATGGATTGAAATAAAATTGCAATCAAAATTAACAAAGAATAAGAAATAACAACGCTCCTAAATATACAAATACAAGTAGGCATGTAGCGATAGTGTTCAAAATTTCATATCAATTCACAATAGGTCGGTAGTAGGTACGTACTGCAAGCAAAATATATTCACTGTCGAGTACTGGCTTACAGTAATCGAAAATATTTTTATGTTTGTACTTATTTCTCACTCACACTCATTCATAATACATCCATCCTAATGTCAGAATAACCGGGATAGTAAAAAATTACGTGGGTAATCCCTCACCCTCACTTCACTTCACCTTGCCAATTTTTTATGCCCAATAAACGAATTTGTATTTGTTGCCTGATTCAATGCTGCCATACATATATAAATATTTTGTTGGTAATACATATTAAAAAGCAAAAAGACCCAATAATACAAGTCAGATGACCTTATGATAAAATTATGGTATTTTAGCGTAGCATACTGACATTACAATACTACATACTACACATCATGAAATAATGGTACAAATAGCATAATTATGCTACGAAATCCAACCCTGCCCGGAGGGTTCAAACGGCCGGTAGGCGGTTGGCATTGGCTGGAAGCTCACCCGGTCTATTCTGCAAGCTGAACGCGCAAGTGAGGCGATATGTTAAGTGAACGTGTATTTTTCTTGTCGATTATGGTAGAGAAATGTCAAAAGTGTCGAGTGATCACCTTATGACTGTAGTCTTTAAATTCAATCACTTTTCTCTGCAGAAATAGACAAGAAAATTCACATTCGCTTAGTTTATTACTTCACAGTTACAGAAAACAAACCAACAACAAAATAATACCGGCCAAGTGCGAGTCGGACTTGCGCACGAAGGCTACCGTACCATCTATAAAAACGGCAAAAAAATCATGTCTGTTGTATAGGAGCCCCCATAATTATTTATCTTATTTTAATTATTTATTTTTAAAGTGTATATATAACTAAATATTCTGTGAATATTTCAAACGTCTACCAGTTGCCGTTATCAATATCGAGCAAAAAACGAGTATTACGTTAAGATAAATTTTACGTTTATTGTATGGGAGCCCCCTTAAATATTAATTTTATTCTGTTTTTTAGTATTTTTTGTAAGCGGCAAAAGAAATACATCATCTGTGAAATTTCAACTGTCTAACTATCACGGTTCATGAGATACAGCCTGGTGACAGACAGACGGACGGACAGCGGAGTCTTACTAATAGGGTCCCGTTTTACCCTTTTGGTACGGAACTCAAAAAATAAAAAAACGACAAATTAATTGAAAATTAATTGTATTCAATAAATAAAATAAAAACGGAATCTATCTTGCTGGAAGGCAACGTCGTAGTTTAAAGTCACAGTCATAAAGTCACAGTTTGGCCGGGAAACGCGGTCAAAACCGCGCAATGTACCTAGTCTAGAATAAAACTAACTAGTAGTCATAATGTTAATTACTATATTAACATTATGATTATTGTTACGCATCGGTGTAAGTAACGGCCGCCCCGGGTTTCTGATTACTCATAACGGACCCGGTATTGTCCAGGGGCGATGTGTCCCGGTTTTATAAGCACTGATTAAACGGGACTATGACAAACGGGACAGATTGTTTATCCAATGATGTTTGGATTCGCTTTGATATAAAACTGACATGGTAATATCATTCTAGGAAATTTTGCATGGAACTAATGGGAGCGACGAGCAAGAGATCTTAATTGCCAGGGACTAATCTTTACATATTATTGAAAGGCTGGAAGCATTTGAAATGGGGTGTTAGGGCGTATTCACGTAGGAAGCAGGTTACCAGCGCCGATCTACCAGCGCTAATCGGTACTGGGTCGCTCTGATAACCGCTACATGAAGCAAGCGGGTATAAACAGGGTCTCAGTAAGCAACCAATGGCGTTCTACCAGCGCTAGGAGCAGGTCGGTACTTGTCGGTGCTGGTTCGGCACAAAGTATAGATACAGCCTGCGCCGACTACCTGCGCGGACCAGTGCCGATAAGCACTGGTAGATCGGCGCTAGTAATCTGCTTCCTACGTGAATAGGAATACGCCCTTGGAGACGCATGGAAAGAATAAGCTGGACAGAAAATAATATTTTAATAGGCTTGCGTTTGACCTCCAGCTTTCCTGATGTTAAGCGATGATGCGGCCTACGATGGAGCACGCTTGCCTAGAAGAAACCATTTCACTCGTGATTCGAAGACACCCAGATTGTAACTACCGGGGAATGGGGGGAACACCCATTCAGGCAGCGCATTCCACAGACTAGCAGTTCGCATAATAAAAGTGGAATCAAAGCGCTTCGTACGGGTTTTTGGAATATCAAACATAAAGCAGTGTCGATTTTTGGTGCCCGCTCTGGAAAAGTTAGATATGGTAGAGGAGAAAAGTAGTCTACCAGCGAGTATAGAGACTATAGAAGAGGGAAAATGTTTGGCCACCTGGTACGACATGATAAATTAATTAAAACCATCATAGAGGGAAAGGTAGAAGGAAAAAGAGGACCGGGAAGACCAAGAAGAGTATCCGTAGACCAAATAAAATAGAAGGCAAATGGCATGTCCTACAGAGAGGTGAAAACGCTGGCAGAAGACTGTCAAGCCTGGAAGTTACTCTACCGATAAGAGCTACGCTCGTAAATATTGAAGAATGACTTGTGAATTTTATTTATTGACCAGCAAAGAGGTGTGTGTCTTAGATTCTAATGGAAAAAGTCGGCGTTTCTTCGTTTACAAAATACAAGCTAAAACTAACACTACAAAAACAGTTAAGACTGCCCATAGACTGTTGAAGGCTAAAGACAATCCAAATGCTCAAGCCCACTACCAGTTTGCAGCGTACTAAGCATGCTGGCGGTATTACCACGCTGAATGGCAATGCTTATGCATTGAGCCAGATACGAGTACACGCCAGCAGTTTGGTCACACGTCTCTGAAAGGTTTTTGAAAATGAGGTGAACTCCCGGTCCCCAAGGGCCCAATGTCTCGACCCCAAACGCCTCAAACATGTAACCAGTAACCACTGCCGAAGTTATATGCGCCTCTTATTTGTATGTTTGTCTATTTGTTCGAAAATAAGTTCTTTATCGTTGATCCGTCAATAAGTTTTGTAGTTCATGCAATGTTTAAGTTCGAATGTGGGTAAAATCGGTCGTTGAGAATATATATTGAGACTTGCGAGGTCTCTGTTTGGGGCGAGCAACTGGTTTTAGTTCTTTTCGGAAACCTGATGGTTTAATGTAAGTTTTTCTAAAATCTTTTTATTCCCATTGTAGATTTAAACACCGGGAAAATGTGGAATAAAATTATCCTTCTATCACCTCAGAGGTTCTAGGGTGAACTTTTTTCCATTATTTTCTATTATGTTCTAGAGAAAATCTTGAGGACACTTTTGATCGATCATCGAGTAGAATTTCCTTGAATCTAGGTAATCTAGGGCACCTAGAGTGAATTTGGATTCGAACTTAAAGTAGAATTAACTAGACTAAACATCTTTCATTGTAATGTAATTAACAGACTTCCAAAAAGGAGGGGGTCATCAATTCGACTGTTTTTTTTTTTTTATGTTTGTTACCGCAGAACTTTTGACTGGGTGAACCGATTTTGATGATTCTTTTTTTATTTGAAAGCTGGTGCTTCCCATTTGGTCCCATTTCAATATGGACAGACAGTTCTGATGAAGTCGGTTTTTTACATTGAGAATTATTGAATACAATGTTTTAAATTCGTCTACTGGAGCAGACAGACGGCGGTCCCGACAATCGTGCATGTTTGCAAAATCCGCGAATCACGCGCGTCAAGTGCACCCCCGTGGGTTTAAATGTACAACCCTGCTCTAGTAAAATATCCTCATCTTCCTTACGATCAGGGTGTTTGTAATAGTGCAGGTAATGTGTCAGGGTGTTTTTAGGGTTCCGTACCCAAAGAGTAAACACGGGATCCTATTACTGAGCCTAAGCTGTGTCTGTCCGTCTTGCCTTTAAGCGACTGCATCTTTCGAACCGTATTAGATAGCCAATTGAAATTTTCACAGAATATGTAATGTTAAGGCGGATTAACTAATATAAATAAAAAAAGGCAAAAAATAAAAATGTAAGGGGGTTTCCGATACAACAACGTAATTTTATAACGTATTTTTGTATTTGCTCTAGTGTAAAAACGATAAGACGTACAAGCGTAAAACTTGGCATGGTTATAGTATACACTCTAAAGTATAACAAATAACCAATAATAGCCAAGTGCGAGTCGATGATACATTTCTGTTCATCACCAAGTTAAGCAACGTATTCGGTTACTTGAACGACCTTATAATTTCGTTCACCGAATTGAAATTGCATATTTAACTAATTTTGAAGCTGGTTTTTTAAAGTGATCATTGTTTTTACGGTGATACGGAACCCGCAGTGTGCAAGTCCGCGTCGCACTTGCACTTGATTTTTTAGTACTACTTTTGAAAAGTCTTTTATTATGTAGCCGCATAAGTTTAGCCAACGATCTCCACTTAAGTGAAAATTGTTTAAAAATTGCATAGTACCAGGATGGTAATAAAAAGCGGCTGCAGGCACCAGAACAGCATAACACAATAAGCACGTTATCAGCGGCAAGCACCGTGAACGATTCAATTATATCGACACACTCCGAAATTACTTTCGAACGGTGCATGCTACTCCTGCTTAACTCTGCGAGCCTAGTAGCTGTGGATAATTGCATGGTCGGATAACTTCGAGCTTAGGGATAATTCTAGGAGAAGTTTAGGCGAGTTCTAGGGGAAATCGATAATTGAAACTGATCTCCTAGTAATCTAATAGGTATTTGCTATCTTAATTACTGTTCTTATGGCATTTTAGGGGCGCAACCAAAATCCATGATTCTGACCTAGTTAACATATATATCGGCCTCCTTGACGTGTCCGTCAACGGCGAACCTGACTAGCGCCGGTTATGAGCGCGTATATGGCTGGCAAAACCAAACTTAGTTTTAAAGGTCCTGTTGCAAGGCGCACAATGCAACTGACCATCAGCATTGTATGTGTAAGTGTAGGTAGGCTTCGGACGGGTTTTAATGATAAGGCGTTTAGCATCTAGGTCTTGTATTCGCTTCTCTTCGAAATTATTAACAGCCTTATGAACAGAGCTGCGCCACTCTCGCCTCTGTTGCGCGAGCTCTTCCCAACCCTCGCACGGGATGTCACATGCGGTGAGATGGCGCTTCAGGACATCCCTGTAACGCAAGTACTGGCCCCCAGGTGTACGCTTTCCCTCCTTCAGCTGCGAGTAAAAGACAGCTTTAGGTAACCTAGAGTCATCCATACGTACAAGATGTCCACACCATCTCAGTTGACCCTTAATTAGCAAGGACTCTATGCCACATAGCTCTGTTCTTCTCAAAACTTCGGAGTTTGGACCTAGTTAACATAACTGCAGCGCAGCGAACACTAACTTCTTACTTTTCTGAAAAACTGCACGTAAATAGGGTAACTTTTACATTCCATTAAAACAGTGTCTAGCATTCAAACTTCACAAATAAAAAACACCTACAAATATTTTTTTGTCTGTAACCTCATAATCTCTGTGAAATTGCCTTTATTTAATGGAAAAACAGAATTAAGCTTCTTTGCTCATTGAAATACGTATAGGACCTACAAGTTTTAGAGAAGACAAAAATTTGCCACCAAATTTCTTTAAAATAGAGCCCTTAAAATCAAATTGAAAATGACCGATATGGTCATTTCTATGAAAATAAAGAACCCTTCTTTAAAATAAGGACACATTAATATGTACCATGTTTCAGAAAATTCGTTAACGGATTGTTATTTGTCCTTTAACTTTAAACACAAAATGCTAACATTACTAGGTTACATAAGTTATAAAAACGCGCGTTACATTAAAATATATCTACAAGTACCCTGTCGTGAAGAATTTCATATTCAGAAAATGAGGCCAGTATTATTTGTAACGCATTTCAATAATAGACCTAGGTACAAAGTTCATAACTCAACGCATTTTATAACAACAGAAATAAGAATCAGCAATAATTTGGTCCAGATTACGGCAGAACAATTTTATACTTCCATGTTATGTTGATGCAAATAAGAATTAAGATTAGAATAAAGAAAATAATTCAAGTAACGGTTAATTTTATACAGGTGTTTCATAAAGGTATACAACTTGAGGATGAAGGTAACTTGTAGAAAACAAGTTCGATAAATTAGAGAGAAAAAAACCGGTCAAAAAAATTATCGATCACAACACATGGTCTATTTTGTATGAGAACACTTTTTAAACCCCCTACTTTATGAAACATGCTACATTTTGAATATTTTTAAATAATAGAAAACGAACTAAAAACACTTTATTTCCACAATTAAAGAAACAGAAACTAAAGTTAAAATTTTACTGAAACAATAGTCAATATTTCTAAAAACCAATTTTAGTTCTGAATTAACTTTAACTTATCATAAACCTTAATTTTGAAAAGACTTAAAAGGTCCAAGCAAGGTAGCGAAAGAAAAGACTTTATAAAAACAGTCAAAGTCCTAATGCGCCTTCCTACTAACTTAACCATAACTATAATACGAATTACGATGCTGTAAACAACCTTCGACGCAGGTGCATAAAAAGCCTCCAGGAAACGGCCTGCATAATCTAGAATCCTAGGCTAGGTTCGTCTAATAAATTCTTAAACAATGGTACATTTTCTCGTGACAAAGGAAACTTAGCCAACGGCTAAGCTAATTGCATTTTTTTGCCGCTAATGCCAAGGCTCACTTACTCATCGAGCCACCATTCCTCTATGCAAACCTGCACTTGATAAAAAAAACTTGCCAACTTTAATAAAAATATATCACAAAAAACTCAAAACACCACAAAACCAACCTAGTTTTTAAGTAAAATTAATTTAGAGATGACAATTTTTGGTTTTAAAAGATCGAGTTTCGCGAGCAAGTTGGCGCGTTGGGCAGACGTACGTCTACTCCGTTATAAAGTCGAACGCACACTGAATGCCGGGCCGTAGCGGCGTAGCCAGCCCGCTGGCCGGTGCGTCGGGGGCGGCCCCCTATCCCCTTGGCCCCCCGACTCACACCGAATGCATCAATGACACTACACGCACATTCTGAACGCCTGGTGGGGGACAATCAATACCAAAAACATTTTTTTTAGAAACAGTTGCTGGAAAATTGTGACAGAAAACTGATAGTTTTCCAGCATATGCACCGGAAATTAAAGCTTTTTCTTAACTTTTTGTTGCAGTAAATAATTATCTACGTTTTGAAAATTCACCTGCAGTATAAAATACTTTTTTTTTATGACCAATACACTGAGTTTACTCGTAAGTGGGTTAGGCTAATCAAATGAATCGTATTTTTAATGGCCAGAATAGCACATGTGAATTTCGCAATATGTGACAAAATAATATAATTATCAATATAAAAAAACAGACTTTATAATCATAGATTTAGAATGTCAAAAAAAATTTTTTAGGTCTATGGTAGAACTGGACCAAATTGAAATGGGAGCACACGGGAAGCACCAGCTTTCAATAAAAAAAAAAACATCAAAATTGGTTCACCCAGTCGAAAGTTCTGAGGTAACAAACATAAAAAAACAGTCGAATTGAGAATCTTCTTTTTGGAAGTCGATTAAAAATTTGAATGTTTTGTTTAACTGAACCAATGTAAATTTCCCACTATCCCCAAAAAGTATCCTTATTTCGTAAAATACATAAGTTCTTTGCCAATTTTCGATCATTCTTTTGCTTGACGTGACAGAGGGATAAAGTGCATTTCTTAAATCAAGGAGTCTAATGAACGAAACAAAATTTCGCAAAATAAGTATAATGCATTTTATATATAGATTTTATATCTAGAAAAAGCATAAAATATGAAAATCCGTGAAGTAAAGCTGGTTACAAGAAATCCTGATTTCAATTCTAACTTCTTGAGACAGTCCTGCGCACCACAGAAGTCAATTTCCACCAATTCCAACCCACACACAGATAATTATGATGTCGCAATTATCTAACGCACACAGATACCAAGGTTCATTAACATACCTACATAGTTTGTGTACATCACTCAATACTCGTACATGGTATAAAACAAAGTCGCTTCCCTCTGTCTGTCCCTAATATGCTTAGATCTTTAAAACTAGGCAACGAATTTTGATGCAGTTTTAACTATCAGTTAGATAATTTTTCACGGAAGGTATATGTAATAAATTATATACCCGTGCGAAGCCGGGGCGGGTCGCTATTACAATATAATGTATGAACGATTTGGGTCATTTGTGATACGTACTGCCCAAGAATGGAACTCCCTGCCGTCCGCATCCGCATTCTTCAGTCTTCCCGTGAACATGGTGCATGTAACTGCGCCGAAATATCGGGAGCTCTTTCCACGACCTTACCACGGTAAATATCCCGTAAATAATCATATACATTTATTGTATTGGTGTTCGAGATCCCTGTATCCCACACTAGGAGGTCTCCTGTGTCGTGGGATCCAGTGCCTTCCACAATTTAATAATAGGATTAGGTGAACTAGACTTTAAGTACTATGTATCTATGGGGGTAGGATCAATTTTGAATTTAGGTTAGCCAAGCTTAAGGAGGAAGTTAAACATAATAGGTACAGTATTCTAAATAAATTTTTCGAGTCTAGATAAGTGTAGCGTTGGTCATCCAGCTATAAACAGGATTGAAAATATTGTTAACCTCGTGAGTCGGACCTAGACCCGATTAGTTAGATGGCATAAAAGAGGCGTGGTCTATATCCAGCAGTAGGATAAATAAAGCTGTTTTCGGAACGATATTCAGTGATGTTCTCTTAGCTGTAGCAAAAATTTTTAATTAGGAAACCTTTTTAAACAAGTTTATTTATTAGCGCTGCAGATAAATCTGTAGCATTATAGCTGAGCACTGACCTTTTTGTCGTACTGGACACTACAACAACTGAACATGTAGGTATTATTGTTATTTTTTAATTATTTTTATTCTGTTTTGTAATGTTGATGTTGTAGTGTTTTGTGCGCAAAATAAATGTTTTTCTTCTTCTTCTGTCTTCTATTACTAGTGTTATTGCCAGCGCCATCGTACGCTACATTTTCAAATAAACTTTTAACCCTTTTTTCTTCCCTTCACAAAATAACATAGCCATTACTTCAATCTGGTCATAGCTAAACATATTCGTGAAAACGGCATTTAAATCCGTCCAAGGTTTAGGAGATGTGAACGCACAAACATACAGACAAAAATTCTAAAAACTGTCTTAACGTGTTCAGCTGCATACTTTCAGACGCCACGTGTGATTATTTTTTGATATCTCGCAATTCCAGTTTTTTTTATCTCCACGATATTATTATATGTATAGATCAACTTTCGCCATTTCCTTGTAGTGAGTAAGATCTCATAAAATGCTACAAACTACACCTATTTGTGTAGGTACCCTCACCCACCTTAGGTACCTACCAAGTACTCATAAATCAAGAGGAGGTGGGATGCTTCCGACAACCGTACACATATACCCTTCAAAAGAAACCTTACCTCTTTCTATGAGTGTACAAAATACGATAGGAGAGAAGGTAGATCTGCAAAAAAAAAAAACTATTACGGGTTTTAAAAACTATTACAGTTTTTTTTGACTTATTGTGAAAATTTAACTGATCAATGGGACAGGGGCAAAAAAGCCGATGACTATAATGACAATTTGTATGACATACTAATTTTATGTTGACATATTTTTACAGCAATTTGTTGTATTTATTATATTAGTAATTTTATAATATTATTCCTATTTTTACTAGGAAATCTATTTTAGTTTAACAGTATGTGAGATAAATGTTAGTGGAATTTGTCCGTTTTTATTCTCAATAAATAATTTGAATTTGAATTTATTTTAGCTCTGATAACTGCAAAAACATTGCAAAAATTCAAAAAATTCAAATTTCTTTATATGTCTGATTTTTAAATTTACAAGTGTTTGGCCTCTCCTGTTAAGTTTTGACAACCTGTGTTAGGAGAGACCGCTCTTTCGTTTATACAGACATAGTATATAAACAGTAAAATTAAGCTAAGTGAAAACATTTTCTTTTAATATTTCACTGTATTTCGAGTTCGTATATCGCTACCATCTCCAATCTTACGTTCAAAAACCAAGCGAAAGAGATGATAATTTACAGTTTTCATTTAGATTTTTGCAATCAAAGAGAAGACACCCACCTTGCCGAAGCTCAAATCTGTAGACCAAAGTATACATACTGTATGTGTACTGTGTCTCAAACATGAGTCAAGTGAAACGCAGAGCAGCCTGTATACATTTCGTGTAGGCACACTTTTTTTTTTATATGTATGTTTTATCAGTTTTCGTAATTTACTTGTTAAATTCATTGGTCCAGCTGGTCTTGAAAATCTACACTATAATCTACACTAATATTATAAAGAGGAAAGATTTGTACCTATTTTTGTATGTTTGTATGTTTGTAATGAATAGGCTCCGAAACTACTGAACCGATTTGAAAAATTATTTCACTGTTGGGAAGCTACACTATCCCCGGGTGACATAGGCTATATTATATTTTGTAGCGAGGCCGAAGGCCGAGCTTACACTCGTGCGAAGCCGGGGCGGACGGCTAGTGTTATTATATTTACAGAACACAGGGATTCATGCATTGTTCGTTTTTTTAATGTTGTAGTTGTTAAAAGTATGTATATATAAATCGCGAAAAATATCAGCTACATATAAATTTTGTCGAGTGCCAATGACCGTTTACTATGAAACAGCTGATATTTTTTCGCGATATCGGAGTTGACCCCATAGTAAAAATAGTATAGTATATCAGTCTCTGGCAGCCATATTACAAGCTTAGCTTAGTTTGGGGTCAGATGACCTTGTGTGCAATAATGTCCCACATGTCCCAGTTCATAATGATGGGTATTATGGACCGCTGTCGGTTTAGATCACCTTTTCCGCGGAACCCTATATCATAAGTTAGAAAATTAGTTGAAAACCGAAACTATCGAATACGGTCTAACTATAAACATAAATTAATCTTACCGACATCTAAATTAGCAATGCATAGCTCCGGCCCAAATCCAATGGCCATCAAAACATATAATAAACTACCAGTACAGATAAATGATATAGAAAATGAAAATAAATTTGACAATATCCTAAAAAACATGTTGCTAGCAAAATGTTATTATAGCTTAAACGAGTATTTAGAAGACAAATCAATTATGGAATAAATCGATCCGCTCCGCACTATATTGCCATACCCAATCAGGGTTATTATTATGTATTACCCTTCGACCAAAATAAAATGAATGGACGGGCCCAGTAGAAGAGCATTTTTGAAGATTACAAAATGAGCGCCAGCTCTCATTTCGTTTCAGTCGGTCTCTAGCCGTAGGAAGTGAAACACGAGTCAATTGTTACGCGATAACGAAACATCTGACAAAATTATGAATTCGTATGCTTTACCGAAGTGTAAATACACAAATAAAACCGATATCTATTTTTTGTAACATATATACTGTACATTTTTATAATTAGGTGTTGAAGTATATGTCCGACGGTTTTGACTCGTTTTTACTGATCAAGTTCAATGGTTACGGCCCGTCCATTCTTTTATTTTGGTCGAAGGTATTACCTAATTTAAACATGCTACCTAACATCTGTATGTGAACTTCATAATAATTATGCAATAAATGATTGAGTATTGAGTAAGTACATAATATATATATATATATATATATATCATGTGAATAGATGCAATTGTATGGAACACCTAAATCAGCATAGCCCATTGGGGAAACCATTACTGTAATCAATAAAGCAAACACCATACATACATACCTACTATTACTGACCTAACACAGGTACAAACTATGTGCTAAGTAGGTAAGCACTAGGGTTTAGTCACAGTACATATATGTATAAGCTAAAGCAGTAGGTTAACTTTCAACAAACGTTCGAATCCAGTGACGTATTCATACGAGCGCCCCTTCCCCCACCTGCTACGATACTTCACGGTACGCTCAGAGCGATAATCACGCCGCGTCATTGAGATTCGCATTGTGTTATCGTCAGCGTAGAAGACTACAACAAAATAATGCCACGGTGGCTCAGTTGGTAGTGAACCTACCTTCTGCGCTTAGGGGCGTGGGTTCGATTCCCACCTAGGACAAACATTTATGTGATGAAAAATTGTGATTGTTCTATGTCTGGGTGTTAATATCTATTTAAATATGTATTTAAAAATATATATGTATGTATATCAGTCTCTGGCAGCCATATTACAAGCTTTGCTTACTTTGGGGTCAGGTGACCGTGTTTGAAAGTGCAAAATTGTCCCAGATATTTATTTATTTTATTTTTTATTTTATGAAATATTTCTTAAAATCCGAAAGTAGCAACTCTGTCCTTGAGCTGTGACCGACAAGTAAGCATTGAATTCAATGACACGTCTCGAGTCTAACTACTGTTTTAGATTATATATCTACTGTGATACATACGTATTATTACGAACCTAGCATAGGTACATACTATGTGCTAAGTAGGTAAGTACTAGGGTAAAGTGGTATGGTGGTGGTGGTAAGTGGTAGTGGTAGGGTATATATGCACTCTGTGCAGGGTGCATCTATAGACGACGCCGATAGACATATTGGAGGATTTCATTGTACTACCATAATATACAACTTACTTTGGACTTACAGAAATTCACTTTTTTTTAGATACTTTTCTTTCTATTTTATAGCATCGGAACAAAGATTTCGATGCGTTTTTCGTCAAAACAAAAGTGATAGGGCTCTTTAGAGAAGGGAAATATTAAGTATGAGGGTAAGGAGATGGTATGAGGGTAAGGATTATAATAATAAAAATCTGGGACATTATTAAAAATAATAATTTAAAAAAAAAACTGGGACGTTATTGCACACATGGTCATCTGACCCCAAACTAAGCAAAGCTTGTAATATGGCTGCCAGAGACTGATATACATACATATGTATGTTCAAATACATATTTAAATAGATATTAACACCCAGACATAGAAACAAACACAAATGTTCATCACACAAATATTTGTCCTATGTGAGAATCGAACCCACGCCTCCATGCACCGAAAGCAGGATCACTACCAACTAAGCTAACGGGGCTGTCAAATTATTGCACACACATAAATATGGGGTTCGTAAATAATAATATGTATATATCTATCTTTACATAATTATAATAAAAACGTAGAGATAAAAAAATCTGTATTTGCAAGATATCAAAAAACACACAGGGGCTTAAAATAAGCAGCTAGTTAAGACAGTTTTTAGAATTTTTGTCAGTTTGTTTGTCCACGCACATCTAAACCACCGGACGGATTTAAATGCGGTTTTCACGAATATGCTTAGCTATGATCAGATTGAAGTATAGGCTATGTTATTTTGCGCAAGGGCCGAATTAAGAGAGGAAAAAAGGGTAGAAAGTTTATATGAAAATCTACGCGTACGATGTCGCGGGCAACAACTAGTACAACAAAAAACAAGTAAGACGACATACTATTTTTTTTTTTTTACTTACATGCAACGTCAAAGGTCAGTCAGTGCGTTCAAAGTGGTAACTTAAAGGCGTGGCCGTCTAAAATAGCTTAATAATTTTTCCACCGTAAATGTCCTAAAGAAATAAAACGCACCTTGACTCCACATATCCTATAATTGCCACATATCCTATACTTTGCAACATCTTTGCGACCATTTGCATCAAAAAGGTCAACCTGTCAATGATACTTTTACACAAAAAATAGTGTAACCGACAGCCAATGTGATGTTTACGAGTCAAGCTTCATCGTTTTCGATTATGATCGTCTTCTTGAATGAAAAAAATATCGGTTCATATAATAGGCGGAAACAAACCCTTTACACTCTTTTCTTGGTCTGTATTTTGCCAACTTTCACGACTAAGGACTGACTGAACTGATTTTAATCAAATTTGGCACGGAACTAGTGTGCGTCATCAAGACAGACTTCCCAGAAAATGCGAGAACACATGAAAAGACGTAACAGCTTAAATAAATACACACATCGAATTGAGAACCTCCTGCTTTTGTGAAGCCGGATAAAAACATCCCACAAACACGGGGAGAGCCTTAGAGGTACCAGGGTGACATAACCACCAGGCAGTTAATTAGCAGGGAGCGCCTAGAGGCGCGGGCGCGGGCGCGGCGTTTAGAGGAAATTGTCGTTTTTATATGGCCTCCATCCCCCCGGTACTGGCCGAATAATGAAACAACATAGTTACCTTCATCTTATAAGCACATGTCGCTCTGGTAATAAAGAGAAATTAATATCTTGAGGTCGGTATTGGTGTGGCAATAAAACGGATTTTGGGGCTTGGTCTACTTTTACAAAGTACAAGTACTAACTTTGATGCTATATCTGAGATACCCTGGGGTCGACTTGGTGACGAGAGACTACGTGATTTTACTCCGTACAAATGCTTTTAATATTGAGGCATATGGCATGCGTGTTGGTTTGATACGCGTCTTAAAGCTTGCCAGATTTTATTTTTTATACCAGCTGCAGTTGCAGACTTGGTCCGTGAATCCTGAGCGAACACCGTGACGGCCAAAGGCCGCGAAGGCGAAACGTGTAGAAACTAACGAAAGACAGAACATGTAATTATGGTTACTCAGTTTTGTTCTAAAAGCTTGAAAAGGAATGTACTTCTAGCAAATCATATAGGCTGAGGGGCTAACCCTAGTGGCAAGCTTTCATGCCGCCTGAAGGCCTCTGACATATTCTAAGACAAAACAAGATTGAATCTACACTAAAGTTAAAAAAAAAAAAAAAAAAAAAAGGTAAAGTTTGTCACTTCGTATATTTGTATGAGGTAATCGCTGAAACTACTAAACCGATTCTGAAACTTCCTTCATTAGTTTAAAGCTACGCTATCCCTGAGTGACATAGGATATGTGTTGTTCCCAACGCTCTGGCGAACCTACAAGCAAAACCTAGTGTTAACATATAACCAACCTACGTATATACAAAAGTAAATAATGAAGCATATTCGTTATATCCAAAGACCTAAAAATCGATAGATGTGGCACTCAAAGGTAACCATACGAAGAGCTATTGATGCTCCGGATTTAGAGTTTCACTGAAAATAGGTTAAACCGCAAAGCAGGTACGGCACTCACACATGCACAAGGTGGGAAGGAAAGTTTTAGAATTATTTTGTGTTATGTATTAATAATTTATGTTAACAATTTTTTATTGTTTCATTAGTAAACAAAGTACAAGCTAGCATTAAATAAAGAAACTAATTTAGCCTGTTATACAAAAAAATTGTTGCATTGCCAATAGGCCGATTAAGGTCTAGACCAGAGGTTCCCAAAGTTGTCCAGGTGGACCCCAGGGGTCCTCAGGACACTCGACGGGGTCTAAGTTTTTGTCGAGTTTTGGGAATATGGTAGAAATGTAGCTGCAGGGGATCCACCGGAACCAGCTAAAGACATCAATGCTCGAGCCCAGTATCCGTTGGCAGCGTACCCAGCATGCTGGTGACAT
This sequence comes from Agriopis leucophaearia, assembly GCA_949125355.1. Classification (NCBI taxonomy): domain Eukaryota; kingdom Metazoa; phylum Arthropoda; class Insecta; order Lepidoptera; family Geometridae; genus Agriopis; species Agriopis leucophaearia. Next base: position 8,528,889 of record OX421284.1, on the reverse strand, counting down.
TACCACGCTGAATGGCAATGCTTAACGTTAATAAGAATATTTAACAATAAATAACCGGCCAAGTGCGAGTCGGACTCGCGCACGAAGGGTTCCGTACCATTACTTATCTATAAAAACGGCAAAAAAACATGTTTGTTGTGTGGGAGGCCCCCCTTAAATATTAATTTTATTTTAATTTAATTATTTATTTCTGAGGTGAATATATAACTAAATATTCTGTGTATATTACAAGCATTTTCCTGTTGCCGTTATATATCGAGCAAAAACAAGCAAAAAAAATCACGTTTGTTGTATGGGAGCCCCTTAAATATTTATTTTATTCTGTTTTTTAGATTAGTTGTTATAGCGGCAACAGAAATACATCATCTGTGAAAATTTCAACTATCCTACTATCACGGTTGATGAGATACAGCCTGGTGACAGACGGACAGACGGACAGCGGAGCCTTAGTAATAGCCTTAGTTTTAGCATTTGGGTACGGAACCCTAAAAAAGACTTCGTTTACTAGGATGACATATTTTTTTCAGTTATTTTGATTTAAAAAGCAAACTACTGACCCGATTTTGATAAAATTTGTATGGGACCAATCTGAATCTTTATATCAAATAATGTTCCAAATCGATTTATAAATGACCGTGTTCTGAGTTAACAAACATACAAAAAACACACAACTACATTGAAAAACCCTCTATGGGTGTCTCACGAAGTTTAGGTTGATGTATTTGCTCAAATGTAAAAACGGTAATACGTACTACAACTTGGCATGATGAGTCATCAACGTGCCTGAAGACGTCCACCGCTGAACATAGGCCTCCCCCTTTAACCTCCACACTGAACGACATCCTGCCATCTGCATCCACTGGATGCCCGTGACTCATTATAGTACACACTATATATTCTGGATGATCAGATATATTCAGATCTGCATAATTTAATTTCCTCCTGCCCTTTTTTCTATCGGACTGGCAGAGCGGGCACGAAAAATCGTCACCGCTTTATGGTTGACATTCCGAAAACCCGTACGAAGCGCTTTGATTTCACTTTTATTGTGCTGTTGTTGTGTTGTTTTACTGCTAGTCCGTGGAATGCGCTGCCGGAATGGGTGTTCCGCGATAGCTGTTACAATCTGGATGTTTTCAAGTCAAGAGTTAATCGGTTTCTTCTAGGCTAGCGTGATCCATCGTAGGCCGCATCATCGTTTAACATTAGGCGAGTCGGCGGCCAAACGCGAGCCTATTTTACAATAAAAAAAAATATAGTACACACTCCAAAATATAACTTGACCGGATTTATTTTTATTTGTTTGGAGGGTGATTGTTCTCAGCTAAGATTCAAGAAAATCTGATTAACCTTTAGAAGATTATCAGCTCTTTTATTGAAGTGCTATGAATTACTTTTCGTTTTTTTTTTTTGTAATTATAATAAAATAAGCTTGCGCCGCCTGCCAAGCATGGAGATTATGGCAACACCCATCTCTATGAGGGAACACTGTTGGCCTTGTCCAACAGTGGATGTTAATTGGCTGATAATGTGATGTGTGATGTGAGGCTTGCGCTTGGCCGCCAACTCGCCTGATGTTAAGCGATAATGCGGCCTACGATGGATCACGCTTGCCTAAAAGAAACCGATTCACTCTTGACTTGAAGACACCCAGATTGTAACTAAAAAAAAACATGAAAATAAGAAAAAAAGAGCGATGTTTCAAAACTTTAAAATCGGCTGCGCAATGTAATTATTTGATCCAGAATCGATTCTAAGTTGGTAATAGGTCACCAAACACTATACTAATTCCATTCGTTAGTTGCTCTGACAACTGCATTACCATTATTAAAATTTTATTAAAATATTCACTGATGTAGACCGGGCAGCTGCCACAGTCTTTCGTTCAAAAACCTAGCAAAAGTGATACGCGGTTTTCGTTCATCTTTTCACAACTTTATTGCAGCTGTCAAAACAAATAAATGCTTGAACCAAGTTTAATGTATGATACTACAAGTCATTACGATACTTTTGTAGGTACAAAGCAACGTTAGAAGCATTATTATCAGAATTCTCACATATTCTTACCAACGCCAGACCGAGTTTCCGATTAATTACTCGAAAATAAAAACAAGGCAACTCCAGAAGAATTACCGACGCTACCCAGGCTACCGGATATTTCTTTTAGCTGTCCAAAGAACCCCCCTCATAATGGGGAAGGGGGGTAGATATAAAGATACAGGCCCCCACTTATCCCCGGGTATGGTACCCCGGTCCTTTTGCTTTTATAGGGGGTGTGTATAAAACTGAATCGCCGGGTTTTAGCGTGCTGGCGTTACGAGCCGCCCCTACTCGGTCGCATTATGCCGTACCTCGAGGATATGGTGCCTTGGTACTTATATACAATGTTTAGACTTTCGGACCGACGTTTCGGGGCGATAAAGTTGAAATGGATGCAGTAAAACGAAATTAACATTATATGTCTGGAAATCTGGATGTTATTTGGACGCGTAATAGTCATGACATTACTAAACTAAGATTCCTGTCATGATTTAAAAACATAACATCTTCAAAATTAACTCGATGACCTGACAAGAAAACAATCAAACCAATAGAGATCTTTTATTCTAAATATGCATCTCCTACACCACACTACGCATACAAAATACTACAAAATGGAAGGGCTAGGGGATAGTTTAAGAGACCAAAAAGAAAATAGTCACATTCTGACTTCACGAGACGTCATGCACATTCTCATTTTTTCGTAAAATTTCAAGAAGAATAAAAATTAAAGCAATTTCTAGTACTTAACTGGCTAGCTAAGACTTCTAATCGAACCGGCAACCTCATTTGAGAGCCAGTTCACATTATAGGCTGAGCGTGTCATTATTTTAGTTTTAGACTACACTGTTACTTAAAAAAACTACGTAGCCTGTGAACTGTAAGTAATAATGAAAAACATAAATGCAGTGAAACGTATTTTTCGTGTTGTTTTTTTAAATCTCTTTAGAAGCCTCTAGTAAAGTTTCCACCACTTTCTGAGCCATGACTTGGACTTGACCGGTACTTACACTTTGACCGTGACTATAACTTGATTAAAAATACTTTCAAAAGTTTTATAATAAATTGACTCTTTTTTTTATTTATTTAATCTAACTTGTTTTATTCGTCTATGATCTAACTAAGACGTCTGGACTGTGGAGCCAAAACTTAATATAAAAAAAAAGATTAAGACTGCTCAATAAAAAGTTAGGCGTGGTCATACATTATGTAGGCAATATTAAAAATTATATCCAATGTTTTCATCACACACATCATAAGACATTTAACGTCCACTGTTGCACAAGGCCTCATAGAGAGGGGTGTTGCCATAATACCCACGATTGGCAGGCGGTTTGGGGATCGCAGTACGTTCACCGTGTACTATTAGGACGCTGCTGCTCATCCTCCTGGTGGTTCTGGTTGAAGTTTTAGGACATACCCGGGTTTCATCACACGATAAATTAAAAATATTCGCTTGGCGCTCTAAACTCGCTAATCTTAATTCTATTGGCCCATAAAAGCCTGTCGTCTCTTTTAAACCGAACCATCGTTTTAAGCTATAAAAAGTGCGACTGAGTACCTTTAAAACCACCCAGAGAGCGCCCAACGTATCTGATGAATTGGCCAAATCAGAGAACTAAAAATCTTCCATATGAGACCATTGGTTTTGTGCCGAAAATACGACGGTAGCTCCATTCAACTCTATAGTTAAATTGGTAACTCGGATGATAACATGATACGCCATAACGCCATGATAACAAACTCTGAAACTAAGTCAACTAACAAAACTTTCATTTGAACCCACCGAGATACTACCTATAGAATCACAATCTCTAAGAGAAAACAGTCAAAAAACGTCCGAAGGGTAACATTTCTGCTATCCTGGTACAATTACGTTGAATATTTTAAGTAGCTTGAATGATCGCCTTGTACATTCTGCTATCCTGGTACATAACGCTGAAAAATAAAAGTAGCTAACATAATCGCCTGGTACTTTCCTGGCACTCTCTGCTCAAATATGGGTTCCTAGTACACAACGGTAAAAGCGCTCCTAGTACACACTTTCATTCAAACTAGCTCACAATTATAAAAAGTTTCAGGATTAAAAATGAATATGAAATTAATACTTAACTTTTCATCATGATGCGTTTTAATATTAAATTATCTCATTTCCTTGTCTCTGCTTGTTATTTCATAAGCGGAACCGATTTTTATGAAATAACAAAAGGAAATAGTCATCATGAGTAATAAAGACATGGATAGGATACTTTTAAGAAAACTAAAATTACGGGCATAAACTGGAGCTAATACGTATGATTTTGAAGTTGTTTGCTTCCGCGTCCAAAACGTACATATATTTTCTCAAGGGCATGTCGGCTCGAATGAAAGACATCAACGTCGTCTCTTTTAAAGAAAACGTTGAACATTTTCGTGTTGTGCATTTTAAATTTAAAGTAACAAGTAACTATTTTCACATTTACCTATATTGGGTACATTATAAGTTGTCTTCTGTTTTGAAAAGGAACTTACTTTGGCCGTCGAGGATAATCGAATTAATTGCCTTTCTACCTCTACACAGTTAATGTCAATCAAACAAGTGGCAACATTGTTTAACTACGTTCAGTGCTGTTATCTAATGATTTTAATTTTTCCCGCAGTTTTCTTGTGCCAGAATACGCTGGGTTCTTGAATACAATTGTACTAAAATAATAAATGCAAAAGTAACGGTAAATGTGAGAAGACAGTCTAATGGTGAAAATTCCATTCTGACGCAACAGAACAACAGTGTGGTCTGTCTTTTCCGAAAAGGTGCATTCCGAGGTTGTTCAAGAAATAATTATCAATTTAAAATCCGACTTCAAAATTAGTTAATACGCCAATTCTTTTACTTGGATGACATATTTTTTTCAGTTATTTTGATTTAAAAACCAAACTACTAAACCGATTTAGATGAAATTTATATGGGACCACCTCTAAAGTAAGGCCTACCAAACAAAAAATATCATCAAATTCAATTTATAATTGGCGGAGAAATTGGTGAACACACATAAAAAAATACAGTGGAACATAGAACCTACTCATTTTTTGAAGTTGGTTACAAAGGTATTTCCTAGGCGTGCTACATCTTCGACCACATCATCGGTTCCCAACGGGTGAGATAGTGGTTAAACCACTTGGTGCTGTCCATATCTCACATGCTGAGTTAGAATGAGATGCAAGTAATAATATTGATAGGAATCGCAATAATCTGAGCGGGATAAAAATGTCGTAAAAATTGTCGATAAAATTGTTTTGAAGACATTTATTTATTTGAAAATGAAAAACATCTTTCACGAAAGAAATATGAAATCGATTTCCCTTTGTTTGGTACCCAAAAAGAATATTTCCCTCGCTAACGTAATTTTTACCCCCGAATAACACCCTCGCGCACCAGGAGACCAGAATTCCAAAGATATCGCCAACTCGTAATCGGGGTAGACCGTCCTAACTTGAATTTTGGGGTTTTCCCGGCTAAGTTGGGCTCAAAGACGTCCTGAGAGCCGCGCCTGGGGTGGCAGGTACCAGGGTGGCAGCACCCCAGCCACCCTCGGGGTAAAGTTTACCCCCGTTCGAGGGAAGCCTGCTACTTTGTTCGCCTTTTGGTTCGTGACAGGGACACTTAAGGGACGTACACACCGCTCGGCGGTATTAAAGCGGAATAATCCGAAAGTTGGCCTCATACGGCGTGTCTTGAGACAGTGTGTGGTAATGAATGCTGATGGACATTTTTGGCGTGTTTCCAGCGTCAAAATATCAGCTAGGACTTGCGAATGCCAAGATTTACAATTATTTGTTCGACTAGATGTAGGTAGGCGCGGGGAAAGAGCAACCTTTTTTTTGAGTAGTAGATAGAGAAAAAAAATTCTTCAAAACTAAAATACTGATATATTATGGACAGTAAAAAAATCTAAGTGTGGAAACACTTCAACATATTATTTTTTTATTGTATAATTGGCTTGTCAAACCCTCGCCTGATGTTAAGTGAAGATGCGGTCTACGATGGAGCACGCTTTCCTAAAAGAAAACGATTCACTCGCATTTTGAAGACACCCAGATTATAACTATCGGGGAACACCCATTAAGGCAGTGCATTCCACAGACTAGCAGTTTGCACAATAAAAGTGGCATCAAAGCACTTCGTACGGGTTTTCGGACATTACTCCTTCTCACTAGTAGATATATATTTTATATTTGTATATTGAAGTGAAGCGTTCCACTTTTTAGATTTTTAATTGTTTTGGCCTCATTGCTTAAATTAAAACAAGGAAATAACCGAACACAGACGAATCAAATGAAACCTCGCACTTGTGAATCTTTCAAGCGTTTTCATTATGCAGAAAATACTTCCCTTATTTACGCCAGTCAAGTAAACACACAAAAAAACTCAATTCTTAATTGTTAAATCGTATTTTCATATCCAATCGTTTTAAATTATTGCATTTTAAGAATGGTCTCAAAGATGTGTCTGCTCCTTAATAACTGACAGCAATACTAGCTTATGTATGTATTTGCACGCGGCATCGTCTGCGTCAAGCGTTATTTTTATCACATATATTTTACTCTACACGAAAAGAATTTTAAACCATTTAGATTTATATTTTGGAAACTACAAAAAGGTATAAAAGAAATATATCAAAATATATACATGAAGTGACACCACGTTGTTGACAGCAATGTCGTCTTTCTCACTCTCGTTGTTATTGGCATTCTATCTTTTTCTCTACAGTGCGACCAACTTATCTAGGAATCAAATGAGGGAGCCACCTGATGTACTTTCGAAATAAAACTAATAGCCATCCGTTATTTGCATTATTTGACCACCTCTCCAAGTTGGTTGGTTGGTCTGACGCTGGTGTAATTATGGGCCTTACTTAAAAACGTTACTCAAGTTGACATACGCTTAAATATGGTCCGTCTCGTTTTCGCGTGTGACGATTGCCGTCAGCGAGAAGTTGAGAGAGCATTTTAAAGCATAGATCAACTTGAGTAACGTTTTAAAGTAAGGCTGTTAGTGTTGATGTACTTTTGAGTAGGGAAATTTTTGGCCTATGAGTTATAATAAAATTATATTTATGCCTTGTTTGTAATTTGGATCTGATTTAACTAAATACAGGCAGTCAAGCATAATATTGCCACAAAAAACTTGGACATTGAAGGTTGTATGTTTTCGGAGTTAGGAAAAGGCATTCACTGTGAGGCAAAAATCATTTACTCCCGACAAAAATTATGAAACAGCTGGTATAAAAAATACATCTACGATTTCTAGTGTTTGGTTAATTTTTCTCACTTTTCTTATAGACAGACAAAAACAGGGTAAATCTTCAAATTACGAGTGAACTCGACTCTCGACTCTACGAGTCTCTTCTAGGCTAGCGTGCTCCATTGTAGACCGCATCATCGCTTAACATCAGGCGAGTTGGCGGTCAAACGCAAGCCTTACTACTTAAGGGGGCTCTTCTTGTCTGCAGCTCTCTTGCTCGCGTATTTTCACATAATTGAAGATATAAAATCAGTGAGTGTGAATTTCCAAACAGTAGCAAAATCATTTCTTGGTGTCTATCGTAACATAATCAAATTCAAATTCAAAATTCTTTATTTGTCTGATTTATCTTAATTTACAAGTGTTTGGCCTCTCCTGTTAAGTTTTGACAACCTGTGTAAGGAGAAACCGCTCTTTCGTTTATTACATAAAATTTATACAGATATAGTATATATAAATAGTTAATATGTAGTTAGTAGTAGTAAATTTAAAGTTAGTAGTAGTTAAAGTGCGTGTTTGTTATGTGTCCAGTTTATAAGTAGTTAGTATGTAGTTATTAATTTAAAAGGGGTAGTTTATAAGCGTGTTTATGTTTATGTCATGACTAATTGCTCCGTTTCTTCATAATCAAGTTTCTTTAGCCATGTTATTATACATTTTTTACATTTATAAAGTGACATTTTGTAAATATTTTTAATTCTATTAATTCTGTTATAAATTGTGATTGAGTCTACTGAAAATCGAAGACAATCATGTCTGGCGATGGGCGTGAATTGGACGGAATACAACGCTACTGTAACAAGTAACTTAAATTATTATCAATATAAAAAACCGACTTCATAAAATGTCAGAACTGGACCAGATTGAAATCTGTCCACACGGGAAGCACCAGCTTTCAAATAAAAAAAATAGTCATCAAAATCGGTTCATAGTCGAAAGTTCCGGGTTAACAAACAAAAAAAAACATTCGAATTGAGACGTTCCTCCTTTTTGGAAGTTGGTTAAAAACAAAGAAATTGTTAATTTGATAATGGGGTCAATTCTGTTGTACCATTCTTTAAACTAAACTAATTTGGCTGGACTAAAATTATCGGCGTTTCTTTTCATTTCAATACGTCAGAAAAGGATGGCAAATTTAGTTTAGTTTAGAGAAAGGTACATCAGAATCGACGTCATTATTTAATGTGAAACATTTTTAGCATAACAGTATTGTAATGAGTAATGAGGCATGTTCAAAACAATAAAAGAAACACATGGGACTATCTTTTTTATCCTTGAACTAGTAATCACTTAAGAATTTCTAAAAAATTTAAAGAAATATAGACTGTCCATTTATATATTTTATAGGAATGTTTTGGCACGGATAGATTATTATCTCTCATTCCGAGGGTGACCCTTTTTAACCGACTTTCAAAAAGGAGGAGGTTATCAATTCAACTGTATTATTTTATTTTTGTTTGTTACCTCAGAACTTTCGACTGGGTGAACCGATTTTGATGATTCTTTTTTTATTTGAAAGTTGGTGCTTCCCGTGTGCTCACATTTTTAATTTGGTCCAGTTCTGTCATTTTTATAAGTCAGTTTTTTATATTGATAATTATTTTACCGACGAAATAAGGAGGTTATTAATTCGATTATATGTTTTTTTTATGTTTGTTACGCGATTACCCCGCCAATTATGAATTGATTTTGTTGATTTATTTTTTATTTGGTAGGTCATATTTCATAGGTGGTCCCGTATAAGTTTTATTGAAATTGATTCAGCGCTTTTTGAAAAACTTAACTATAACCAAAAACATATGACATTTTGGTTTGTTGTTCCCTTCAGCAAAAGATTTGATGAGGACTTTTAACTGTCATTTTTTGGTTGTTATTCAGCTCTTTACAATATTTCAGCTGTCGGAGCTACCAAAATTAATCCAAGTATAGTTTATTTTGTCAAAGCTTACCTAAAATAAAATTATATTGCACCCAATCTTTTCAATCAGCTTTTAAAGGTACATTTACATTCATATGTACTTGTTTATGACGTACATGACAGCCGAGCTCATATTTCACGTCCGTCAATATTTTACGCCGGCAATAAGCCGTTAAGCTGTTAAAGGGCTCTTCAGACTATGATATAAAGCCGTGTCCTCCACTAGAGCCGCGCGGTCTCAGGCCGAGCCGCGAGACTAATTTGTAAGTACGTGTATTTGAACGTGATTGAGCCGCGCAGCCGCAGTATATCACAGGTTGAAAGTTGTACTGCCTCGCGATATAGCACAGAGCATCGCTACCTCTGATTTATCATCATCATTTCAGCCATAGGACGTCCACTGCGGGACTCCTACTCCCCCATCGATTTCCAAAAGGGCCGGTTGGAAGCAGCCTGCATCCAGCGTTTTCCTGCGGTCTTTTTAAGAGATCGTCTGTCCGTCTTGTGGTTGGACGTCCTACGCTACGCTTCCCGGTCCGTGGTCTCCATTCGAGAACCTTTCGGCCCATCGGCCATTCGTTCTGCGTGCTATGTGCCCTGCCCACTATAACTTCAACTTGCTAATCCGGTGGGCTATGTCGATAACTTTCGTTCGTCTACGGATCTCCTCATTTCTGATTCTAACTCGTAGAGAAACCCCGAGCATAGCCCTCTTCATAGCTAATAAGGCCCATAGTGCCACGTTTCAGTGCTGTATGTTATCACTGGCAACACACACTGGTTGAAGACTTTTGTCTTAAGGCATTGAGGTATTTTGGACGAGAAGACGTTGCGAAGTTTACCGAACGCTGCTCAGCCGAGTTGGATTCGTCTCACCTCATCGCAGATTATCAGAATAATATATTTACAACCAAGGGAGATAATGGTAAAGCAGCGTGGCGGTGATGGTGAACGCGTATAGCCTAAATCAGGATGCCTTTAGTCGAACTCACGTGCAGATGATCTTTCCGCTATTTTTTGCACGCAAATCCGTACAAAGCGCTTTGATTTCACTTGTATTGTGCGAACTGCTAGTCTGTGGAATGCGCTGCTTGAATGCGTGTCCCCCGATAGTTACAATCTGGGTGTCTTCAACTCGCGAGTGAATTGGTTTCTTCTAGGCAAGCGTGCTCCGTCGTAGACCGCATCATCGCTAAACATCAGGTGAGTTGGCGATCTAACGCAAGCATATATATTAATTAATAATAAAAAAACTATGTATACCTTACCTACGCAGATGGGATAATGAAAGTAGCGTAAAAATGTATTGAAAAATCTTGTGCTATGAATCTCTGTATAGGGTTAGGCAGAAAGAGTAAGAAAATCAATTGACATTCATTGTAATTATCGTTATAAACAACTTCAACTATGGAACATCGCAAAATCGGTAGCCATGCATCAGTAGCCATCCAGGCAAACGAAAAAATATATGTAACAGTCGATGTTTTTGCTGATTACAAGGTTGGTACTATTATAAAAGTAGTTCATAATTATGAGCGCAATAACCCCGCTTTGGCTTAGCATACCGTTTCTGTGTAACCCTGTAAATCATGCTGTAGTTTGGGGGACAGTGCTGGAAAAGCAGGTGCCTTACAGCTACCTGTTTTAAGCGATTCTGTTTAGATGATGCAAAATGTTGCGCTATCGCAAAGGCAAAAAATTGCTATTCGCGTTCACGCGATTTTGTGCACTGCGCTGTTTCGAGCGAGTAATGCGATAATACTGTAGCATACTCTGAAGAGGTCCATGGTTATCCGTATGTTTATCGATGTCATATGACATCACTCGAGCTCTGATTGACATTATTTTTGACTTTCATATAGCAATAATAGTAAATAAGGCCAAAAAAATCGCAAATCGCAGGGCAATTTGTTTTTTGCAGGGCACAATTTTGCAAATTGTGCCCCAAAGATTACTTGAGGGTACAATTTATAAAAATCGACCTGGTGTTTTATATCGTTTGATTGTTTGGTAGTAGAATGTCATAAAGTATCAATTTCATTTATTTTTAACCTACTAAATCATCATCATCAGCCATAAGACGTCCACTGCTGAACGCTGGCCTCCCCCTTTAACCTCCACACTGAACGACAACCTGCCATCTGCATCTACTGGATGCCCACGACTCTCACGATGTCGTGGGTCCATCTCAAGAACCTTTCTACCCCATCAGTTATCGGTTCTTCGAGCGATGTGGCCTGCCCATTGCCACTTCAAATTGCAAATTTTAATAGCTATGTCGATGACTCTGGTTCTTTGCCGAATATCCACGTTTCGGATTCCATCGCGCAAAGAAACTCCGAGCAACACCTCTCCATTGCCCGTTGTGTGACTCTGAGTTTCTCCAAAAGGCCAACAGTTAAGGACCACGTCTCATATGTCATCACTGGCAACACACATTGGTTAAAGACCCTTGTCTTTAGGCACTGTGGTATCTTGGACGAGAATATTTCACGCAATTTCCCGAACGCTGCCCATCCGAGTTGGATTCTTCGGGCGACCTCTTTGCCTAAGTTGGACTTTCCTAACTGAACAATCTGTCCAAGATAGGTGTAATGGTCAACAACTTCGAGAGTATCGTTCCCAACAACTACCGGCATGGGTACAACATGGATAACCTACCCTACCTACTAGTATGTTCTTAATTAATTAAGATCTCAATAGGAGTAGATTAAGATCAAACTAACTTTCCTCTCCCAGTATTGTGTATAACTTATGTGTATTCGTTTAAGTTAGCAAAATTGAAGTTAAGTATTACAAAACGGACGGACGACGGATGGGCCCCGATGTCCGTGAAATTGCTTATGAAATAAATAAAAAACTCAATTCAATCTTTATTTTACCCGACTTCAAAAAAGGAGGGGTTGAATTCGGTAATTTTTTTATGTTTGTTTCCTCAGAACTTCGTCATTTATAAACCATTTTTTTTTTAATTGAATAGATATATTTTGAGATGCCAAAATAAAATAAAAAACTTATTGGTCCTATAACTTTTCAAAACACAAAATTTCATCAATTTTGATTCAATAGTATATAGCTTTTAAATCAAAATAACTGGAAAATTCTAAAACTTTGAAAGTGCGTATTTAATTGAGAGTGTGCATCAGATCTGCACGATTTAATTCCCTCCTCCCCTTTTTTCTATCGGACTGCCAGAGTGGGCACGAAAAATCGACACCGCTTCATGGTTGATATTCCGAAAACCCGTACGAAGCGCTTTGATTCCACTTTTATTGTGCAAACTGCTAGTCTGTGGAATGCGCTGCCGGAATGGGTGTTCCCCGATGGTTACAACCTTCAAATAAACAAATACAAAAAACAGGGTGCCTTCAAATCTCGAGTGAATAATCGGTTTCTTCTGGGCAAGCGTGCTCCATCGTATACCGCATCGCGCTTAACATCAGGGAGTTGGCGGTCAAACGCAAGCCTATTACGGAATAAAAAATAAAAATAAAATACAAATTTTGAAAGTCGGTTTTTTAAATTGATAATTATTTATTACATAGAAGAAGTTATCGAAGTGGGCCCACATTTTTTTATTGAATTGTTTTTACAACTTCAATAAAATGAATGATTTTGTTCGAGTGCTTGTTGATTTAGCAATACTTTTTTTTTCACTTCTTAAGCACGTAAAGTTCTTGATTATGCCCATTTTAGATAGCACAGTAATAAATAAAAAATTAAACGTACCAATCATACAAAAAAAAAAAAAAAAAATTGCTGAGACATTTATAAATTAAATTGTTTTACGTATAGTATTTCTATGTTATTTTAGATAGCTACAGATTAAAATCAAAAATTAAAACGTTCCAATCATAAAAAAACGTTATAAAAACAGTCATAAGACTGCACGTCAGAAGTGAAAACTTAGTAGTAATTCACCTATTATACAAGAGATGGCGCTGTGTTAAATACACGGTACAGCGTGACGATGACGCAAGTTCCATGATTTTTTGTTCACCCAATAAGTGCTAAATACGCCTAAAGAAGTTTTCACTTTGATAAAATTTCATTTATTTTTGCCAAAATCTTTAAATCTCATTATTTTACGCAACCAAACAAATGTCTTCCATTACGTACCAACCAAAAGTACATAATTTCAACATATCTCAGTAACTGTTGACCCATAAAAACGGCCAGATATTACAAAACGGACCTACGGCCATCCCCTAACTATCTCCGGAGCGAAACAAACCGCCTAAACCTACACAAAAGGTCAAAACGGGACTGAAAAGGGGACTGAAAGGGAATATATAGGGTCCGAGAGGGACCAACCTAGAAAAGTATATAACATTTTTATATAACGCTTGAGGTCTATCAACCTTGTATTTGTTTAGCTTGAATGAAGATTAGTTACTGTTGATATGTATAATGTCAGGCTATGTTAGCTAGGCGCCAGCATTTTTGACATCAACGGCATTTTTGACTGCCCCGGTGGCTCATTTGGTAGTGAACCTTCATTCTGCGCTTGGGGGCGTGGGTTCGATTCCCACCTAGGACAAACATTCATGTGACGAACATTTGTGTCTGGGTGTTAACATCTATTAAAATATGTTTTTTTTTTTTAATGTACGTGTATCAATCTCTGGCAGCCAAATTACAAACTTTGTTTAGTTTGGGGTCAGATAACCGTAAAAATGTTCCAGATATTTATTTATTTTAGGCATGAATAAGAATCCAGAAAATCCGGTTATTTCTGACCTACTGTTTATAAAACGTTATTGTATTGGTGTTTCCGAGAAGCTGTAACATGGGGTTCTTCAAAGAGCGAGTTAATCATCACTTTCATGTTCCCACTGCTGGGACAGCTTTCTCTCAGAGAGATGATGGGTCCTAATCCACCATGCTGGCCCAGTGAATGTCGTATGTCTTTGAAAAAGACGAGTTAAAAGTCTTAATAGGGCAGCAACGTATTTTTGATGGTTCTGATGTTACAGGTATCCACAGGCGATGCTCTTACCATCAGGCAGACCGTCAGCTTGTTTGCTACTTATAATGAACTATGTAAGCGTATCCGGTTATTACGAAGCTCAGTTAGTACTACGTAAACTTGCCTTAACGTCATTATAACCGGATTCTCTAGTATTTTATCATTCGTTCCTTTGTCATGGTAACATTAGATACCATTACCACCAGTCCCATTAGTACCATTGATGATATAGTTTTATATGGTATAGGTTTTTTGCCGCTGTACCACTGATGGTACGAAGGAGTTATTTAGTTTGCTGTTGTACCACGAATCTTACTTGTTTATTTCTTACTTTCTTTTCTTTTCATGATATTATGTTTCTTCTTTTTCTAACCTTTTTTTACGGTTATTCCATACCATTAATGTTATTAAGAATTCTGAATATTTATTTTCTGTACCATTAAAACTATTTCATTAGTGTATAATTAACTAGCTGCGCCTTGTGGTTTCAACTGCGTTATATCATAGATAAGAGTAACCTATTACTCTTTATAACATAAGCTCTTTGCCGGTGAAAGTCAAAAACAATGCAGCCTCCTTGAACTGGCACTCCTTGGACAGCAACCTTCTTTGACTTAGATGACATTGTTTTTAAATATGATATAATATGTACAGGCTTCAATCTTTGTTCTTGTTTTTTGAGAAAATATTAGAACACAAAATATCTATTGATCCGATCGTTACCAAACTTCACAGGATGGCCTAATGGACTCGCTGGCATAATCTGAAGATTGCTTGAAAAATCATTAAAATCGGAGCCCTTTCGGAGTCCATAGGGAATATACATATATACCTACATACATAATCAAATCGCGTTTTATAGATTTCATATTTCAATATAAATTTTCCCAATGCTAAGCCTGTCATGATAGATAGATAACTCTTTATTGTTCACACCAAAAACTACATACGTACATAGTAACATAAAAACTAGTGAAACAATTGGCGGCCCTATCGCTATGAGCGATCTCTTCCAGGCAACCTTAATTGATAATTATAATCCAGTGATAAACATACTCTCTAATTTCTAACGAGCTTCTGCTTACGGCTTCGCCCGCGTTACGAATAAAATATATCTTATGACGCTCAGGGAAAGTTTAATTTCAACAATGAAATTATTTTCAGAATCGGTTTATTAGTTCCAAAGATTACCTCGTACAAACATACATTCACAAACTTTAGAATATTTACCTTTTTACAAAAAAATATTAGATGTAGATCAGATGAAACGGTCTACGAAGCTCTGATAGCCAAAATATGTCTTATTCATAGCATTTGAGAGCACACCAACAAAATAATTTTTAATACCATTACATCAAACGTGTTAAGTTATAAAGTAGGTAGATATAATGTTACATGAGCTATAATACTGTCTACATATCACAGGCATCTTCTAGAGCCAGGGTTAAGAAGGGTCCGGGAGAGCCCCGGGAGGACCAGGGAGGGACAGGAAACCTCCCTTCCGGTGGGGTAGGGTGGGGAAAAAATTCAGCCGAGGACCGTACCCTTGGCTCGACCCGGCGCCGCCGTCTGTGCCGTAATTAGTGATGCGGTGCTAGGGATAGGGTACAGTCGATAGAATATGTCGATAAAAATTTTTGAAAGTCGATAAGTTTTGTGAGTAGAGCGACAAGTCTAGGTGGGTAAAAATTTATTCAATTATAAGTCTTTTTTGATATCCGTTCTGTAATAAATGCAATTCCAGAGTATAGGTAGAGTCGATAGTTTATATCGATTAAATAACTAACTAGATCGACAAAACTGACCACTGAATAAAAAAAATATGAGGTCAATTTAACTTTTTATGTAAATATCAAATTAAATACCATTTATCATGCACCTACTCGTATATGCGTGTTTTAATACTTATTTGAGTTTAGACCTAATGGTAAAGATAAATGTTGAATTTTGACCTAATAGTATAGATAAAATAAAGTGGGTTATAAAAAAATACGAGGTTTGATATAAATTGTAATTGAGAAACTCCATTTAATGAAAACAGTAGTTTCCAAAAAAGACGTCTATTGAAAAAAATATCGATAAGAATAGAAAACCCATCCCATCCCAACAGATTATGAGAAGATACAGAGCGCAGGGCTGCTAACGACGACCGGAGAACCGTCAAAAGAACCTACATTAATGTTATTATAACTTTTTCTTGACACCCCTGGCACATACGTGCGCGGCCCTTAACTTGGTATGGTGAATGCGTTAAAGAGATGCTTCTTTGTGCGTTGAGCAAGTACCTTCTTTTAATACCCGGGATAAAGAAAACAGTAGTTCTGAATGAACTGAAAAGCGTTTTTGAAGTAACTTTGTTTTAGAATCATGAAATAACTCACGTATCAAGGCGGAAGTCCACCAAAGCTGTTTGTAGCTAGGCTAGGTTGAAATGTATCATTTACGATATATTTAAGGCCGCACTCAACAGAAATGACTTCCCCGGTGGCTCAGTTAATAGTGAACCTACCTTCTGTGCTTGGGGGCGTGGGTTCGATTCCCATCTAGCACAAACATTCATGTGATGAACATTTGTGTTTGGTATACGTCTGGGTGTTAATATCTATTTAAGTATGTATTTAAAATTTATATGTAGTATCTGGCTGCCATATTACAAGCTTTGCTGAGTTTGGGGTCAGATGACCATGTGTGCTATAATGTCCCAGATATTTATTTATTTGTATCAGGTATTCTGGTTAGTTTTTGAATAGTTTTTTTTAAACAAGTAAATTCAAGTTTTATCGCGGTTTCGTTCAAAAACACGATTTTGAAAATATGTTGCTAGTACACCCAAATTTCGTCTGAAGCGTTTTTCTTTCTTAAAATATTTATCAATGTCTAACTTCAGTAGTAGCAAACAGGTACTCGACAAAATTATACATTAACTAGCCGTCCGCCCCGGCTTCGCACGAGTGTAAGCTCGGCCTTCGGCCTCACTACAAAATATAATATAGCCTATGTCACCCGGGGATAGTGTAGCTTCCCAACAGTGAAAGAATTTTTCAAATCGGTTCAGTGGTTTCGGAGCCTATTCATTACAAACATACAAAAATAGGTACAAATCTTTCCTCTTTATAATATTAGTGTAGATGTAGATTAGGGCTGGTTCAAAAACTACTGAGCCAAAATTAATTATATTTATGGTATCACCTCGAAAGCTTCTTCTACATAATAAAAAAGAATCCCGTAAATTGATTCACAAATGTCGGAGTGATCGGTTTACATAAAATAAAATAAAACTGTAAATGGAGGACCTCTTTCGGTCAGTCGTTAAATAAGTATTTATGAATATGTTATAAATAAATAATATAAATAAATATCTGGGACATTATTGCACACATGGTCATCTGACCCCAAACTAAGCAAAGCTTGTAATATGGCTGCCAGAGACTGATATACATACATATATATTTTTAAATACATACTTAAATAGATATTAACACCCAGACATAGAACAAACACAAATGTTCATCACACAAATGTTTGTCCTAGATGGGAATCGAACCCACGCCCCCAAGCACAGAAAGTAGGATCACTACCAACTGAGCCACCGAGGCAGCCAAGCCAAGTTATTGGAACATATCTGCTTTCCTATGATATATATTTATTTTTATCAGGACTTACATAAGTTTGTAGACAGGAGTTTCAAGTAGAAAATAGTCTTACCTGAAAAAAGAAAAGATTTCACTTAAAATACTTGAAATAGCAATACTTCCTAAAAAGACTTGAAATTGATTGTTTTTTTTATTTTATTTTTTAGTTTAGTACATTATGTTGCACCAAAAAACCACGGTTGGTTTACTTTGATGCTCACATTGACCGCGCATTTACAAAAATTAAATATCTATGGGACCAAGCTAAGAATAAAAAAAAACACATCGGTTTATATATGCAGGAGTCCTAAGGTAACAAACATTTTAAAAAATACAACCGAATTGAGAAACCCCTTTTTTTGAAGTCGGTCAAAAATACTTATTTGTGGCCTTACTTAAAAACGTTACTCTAGATCAGGGGTCTCCAAAATTTGAAGCCTTGGGGCCATAATATTTTTTTCGGTATGTTGCAAGGGCCGTAACAATTTTAATTTTTCTGCCCACCTAAGCAAACATAGGCTTTTATTGCATTTCAATTACTATTGATTGTGTATTGTGACACGTAGCTACATCTAGTGTCGAGTAGTAATACTATGTACGGTTCTAGGTACTATCTATTTCAGCTACAGTCTTCACTTCTTGTGCGGAAAATGTTTGGAATTGTCTGAATTTCTAAGAACAGTCATATCAGTTGTTAATTTTATCAGATCATGAGATAATTTTATGAGATGATATATACAGGGCTGAATCACCGACAATTCCGCGAGTTTCAATTCCTGTCGCGGGCCGGATTGAAAGCAGTGGCGGGCCGGATTTGGCTCGCGGGCCGTAGTTTGGAGACCCCTGCTCTAGATAAACGTTGATCTATGCTTAAAATTGCTCTGTCTCGTTTTCGCGTGTGACGATTGCCGGCAGCGAGAAGTTGAGAGAGCATTTTTAAGCATAGATCAACTTGAGTAACGTTTTTAAGTAAGGCCCCTACTGTTTCATACAAATTCATAAATTGAGGAAGCATCTATTTGTCATAGATAAACCATTATTACTTAAAATGCATCATAGTTACTATAAAAAACAAATATATAACAACTAAACTTTGATTATGTATCAACTTAGTTGAGTTTGAGTCGAATTAAATCAGAGTACTTGGTCCAAGTTTTTTACAGCTCTGACAGCTGCAGTAGACGGATTTTTTTGAATGAAACCGTAACTTAAAAAAAGTGTTTTGTTTAATATGTTGTTCCACATATTATTTAACTAATCATATTTATATATTTTATACTTTTATATATTAGTATATTATAATAATTTTAAGTTATTTAAGTATTAGAATATATGTATCGTATGTTTCACTATTTCACGCCCCGCCTTCTACCTCCTGTTTGAATCCTCTCCATCCTAAGGTTGCCTGGAAGAGATCGCTCTTAGCGATAAGGCCGCCGATTGTTACGCTAGTTTATTTTAAAGCTATTTTATCGTGTAATATGTAATTTGTGGTGTGAACAATAAAGAGTTTATCTATCTATCTATCACACCTAATTACTTTCGAGTCAGTAAAAAAGGCGACGTCTCTCTGACAGTTTTGAAGGCCTGTAAAGGTTTTATCTAAGTACCTAGTTACTTGCAGATAGCAAAAATTATAGCCACCAACGCTGCTTAGTTTGGTTGCAAAGACAGCTCAACCATTCAGAAGCTACCGTAGCTTAGTGGATGGAGCGCTCGGATGACGCGCAGGTTCGAATCGTGCCTGTTGTTTTTTTAATTATCTATATTATTATAATTCATTCATTTCATTATTATTCTATTCCTTTTACAAGATAGGTGTATTTACTGTCTTAACACAGCGGCACTTTTTTTATAGTATTGCAGCTGTCTCAGAAAAAAAAACTTGGATCAAGTAAAGTTAATGTAAGTTGATGTAAGTAAAAGAAAAAAGTAAAATCCAAGAAACTAGTAAAAATAAAAAATAGATTAACAGCTTTTCCGATCAAATTTTGTTTTCTGTACAATAATGTCCCGTTGAAAAACTGTGTGGTGCCGCAGGGCGAAAGGCCTACGGAGTGTGCGTCTCTACCAGGGCACCAGAACCGTATCGATAGTCAAAATTGCCAAAAAAGCAATACAATATTTTCTGCTAAAAGCTTCTGTTTCAATATGTAACTGTTCCAGGGACATAATACAATCTTTTACTAAAAACCGAGTGGCGCCGCAGGGCGAAAGGCCTACGGAGTGTGGGGCTCACGGGTACTAGGACCGCATAGGTAGGTAGGGGTACCCGACCCGGACCCTTGTCGACCCTCCTAACTAGATAACGACGATCTGAAACGAAACTAAGGAAAGTATTTGTAGCGAAACTGCGGCGTTAGGGTAGTTTCGGGGGCGAATTAACATGTTTGCTGCTGACTCGTTTCATCTAGTTCACGTAATAAGCTCACGAAAAAGCACCTTGAAAACCTCTGGGTACGTGAGTGCCTTAAGCCTGAGTAATATTACAATTCACAGTAATAGTATAAAACGTGAGACTAGCTCTCTATTTCTCGCTCTCTCTCTGTGTTTATTGAATAATTTCAAAAATTAAGATCATAACCAACAATGCTTAGAAACTAGTGAGCATGATGCAATTATCATTCTGAAAAAAGGACCCTCAAGATTAATGTTTTTGTTTCATTATACGAGAATTACTCATAAACAAGAAGACGTGCACACTCTCCTTAAAAATGGTCGCTTAATACGGTTGAAACTATAATTAGAGTATCTCACGTGTGTAATTCCCGTTAAATAAAAACAAAAATGTGTGAAAACTAACTCAATTGCCATAATAAAAACGGAAATCATCAAATGTTGTAGGAGCTTTGTACCTACATGAATTTGTCAAATTTTACGATCGAATCAGCAAAAAATTTCGTACAATTTTAAAATAAGTCACCGAATGTTATCCCAAAATTGCTCCCGTATTTCCCCCAGGTACTTAGCAAGCTTAATGCCCAATATAACCTACATAACATAAAGACTCCCAAGACAAAAAAGCAGTTCACAAATCGACACCCCGTCGCGACAAAAGACGTTAAAACCCCAAAAATATAATCCACCCGCCACAATTCATACCGTAAAGGACGCCACCCACCCCATATAAATTTTACCTTAAAAATCCGCAAATTCGGGACTCGGGCACGGTCGCCTGGACCTTTCCAAAAAGGGTCCAGAAAGGGATTTGCCTTGGGATCGGCACGGGTCCACACTTATACAAAATGTCCGATGCGACCCGCCCCAGCTTACCCTAAGGGTCTGCTACCTAGGCCCGCGTAAATATAGAAGTTTGTTGTCTGGAGGTCGGTGATTATGTAAGTGGCTATTCCATGCTGTTAATACATAGGGTATGTAAAGGCTCTGGCAGTGGCTAGTTTGAATAAAGTGAAGCGTTTACAGAGGTTGATAGAAGAGACATAATCTTGCTCGAATGATTTTGATGTCATGCTCCTTTTTCTGACACAGTCACAACTGACTAAAGTTTAAAGAGACATGGGGCTCTACTTTTGAATATTTTCCTGCGAAATATAATACGAGCGAATAAAAAATTGAGCCTCTGCTTTTGTTCAGCACTATTATCACTGCGGTGAATATTAAAAGATTAGAATCTCTTTGATGAAATCGAATGTTTTTAGGATATTGTGGATATGTGCAAAAGAAAAAATTTCTTACCGTTAGCCGTTTTCTTTACTTGGAAGCAAAATAGCTGTTTTTATTCTGTTTCCAAAATATTTTTCGTAGTGTCTATGATGCGAGCAAATAACAAAAAACAATCTTAAAAACACAACGGGCAATGGAGAAAGCTATGCTCGGAGTTTCTTTGCGCGATAAAATCCGAAACGTAGATATTCGCCAAAGAACCAGAGTCACCGACATAGCTATTAAAATCTGCAAGTTGAAGTGGCAATGGGCAGGCCACATCACTCGAAGAATTGTTAACCAATGGGGAAGAAAGGTTCTTGAGTGGAGACCGCGATCCGGGAGACGCAGCATAGGTAGGCCTCCCACTAGATGGACCGACGACATTGTGAGAGTCGCGGGCATCCAGTGGATGCAGATGGCAGGATGTCGTTCAGTGTGGAGGTTAAAAGGGGAGGCCTATGTTCAGCAGTGGACGTCTTCTGGCTGATGATGATGAATCTTAAAAACATTTATTTTGTGAAAAATTAGGTGAAGAGTTTTTTCTACATAATTTTCGACCATGAAAGATCATACCTTAACCAAATACTTAAGAAACCTACGCTTACGTACGTTCCAGAGTTTTTTCTTAATTAATTAAGTCGCAAATTGATTACTTTCAGTGCCCGGGGTATAAAAAGCGGGGCGAGTACCAGGAGTAGGTACTAGGGGCGCAGCGGGCGGCGGAGGTGGCGGGCGATACGTACCCCGCCTTGCGAGTAATGTGGAAGCAGACACACGAACCCCGCTGCTGCCCTTGTACTGATGGGATACAAATAATGTATTTTTCATATTTTGTAACAACTAAAATAGAGAAAGCATACAAACATAGACGAGAAATGTACGAGAAATACAACAAGAAACCCCAAAAAATGAGGATATGGAATCCTATTTACATTTCAATAAAAAGGCCCCGTGCAAGATACACTTTGAACAAACCGTCAATTAATACCGAGTGAGCTGTGGTCAAACGCCTATATAGTCTGTGATAATTAATAATTAATTGTTATTTACACATCACAAATTACAATCTTACAAAACGTTATATCTTCTAATATAAATTATATCCCTCCCTGATACTAATCTAGACCAGAATCCAGCGAAACTTCAGACTGGAGTAACGCTCCAGGGACCCAGAGAGGGATCTAGAGAAGACGCGCCACAAAGTAACATAATCTGTGATTTCTTTTCGGTGATATTTGCATACCTGCTAAGCCACAGAGAGCCAAGCGTAGCTGTCAAAAACAATAAACATCAATTTTAACAAAGTGCCGCATACCACGTGACCTGGGTTCCACTACCATCATCTTTGGTAAAAAAATAACTATCAAAATTTTAATACACTTTTCTCGGTGTCCATTCTAATCGCATTTCTTTCTGACGTGTTGGTTCTCATTAGCATTGTTGACGTGAATTCGAAACGTGCCCTATAAACCACACTCCAGATTCTACGAAGCCTTATAAAAGAAAAACCAGTTTTCGTTTCACGTTTTTCCCCAAAACAGTGTCCGTCGTTTCTGCGAGTAGTACATTAGACCGTCGTTCCGGGCGTACTAGTAGTTATTATTTACCGGCTTTATCATTTCGAAAATTTCATATTCCCGGCACTTGGACGCTTGAGGTTTAAAAGCAAGGGGGGTGTAGCTCCACTTTTTGCCTGCAAACCGTTAGCTAAGTTTGGAGCGAGGTCTGTGAAGACAGAACTGTTTTAAAGCCTTCGACCAAAATAAAAGAATGGACGGGCCCTAACCATTGAACTTGATCAGTAAAAACGAGTCAAAACCGTCGGACATATACTTCAACACCTAATTATAAAAATGTACAGTATATATGTTACAAAAAATAGATATCGGTTTTATTTGTGTATTTACATTTCGGTAAAGCATACGAATTCATAATTTTGTCAGATGTTTCGTTATCGCGTAACAATAGACTCGTGTTTCACTTCCTACGGCTAGAGACCGACTGAAACGAAATGAGAGCTGGCGCTCATTTTGTAATCTTCAAAAATGCTCTTCTACTGGGCCCGTCCATTCATTTTATTTTGGTCGAAGTTTAAAGCTAGTATAACGCGCGTACGCTACAAGCTATGCTTTGCGGATTTGCTTTCGGTTTTGTAGTTTTCCAGTAGCATCCCATGTTTATTCTTATAATGCGCACTATTTTACTGAAGACGTTTTGTCGTTAAAAAACACGTAGTTTAAAGAACTAAAAGACACGCTTTATTGCATTGTCATCGGTCCATGATAAGTATGCAAAGTTTCAAATCAATTCGGCGTTTTTAAAAGGGTGAAAATCACGTTCAAAGATTCCGTTACATAGATACATACTAAGCTAATAAAAGCGTGTTAAAAACAGTGCTAAGTTATTAATTTCGTACTAGCTTCTTAGGCTGCCAATTTTTCTCCTCCAATATCTGTCAGTACTATTTAATAACTAAACAAAATTCAAGCTAACACTACAAACAGTTAGACTGCCCATAGACCGTTGAAGGTCTGAGTTTTTCCAAAAGGCCAGCAGTTAAGGACTAGCTACCATCCGTAAATTGAAAATCTGTGGCTAAGCACCTATCAGCTGTTCCGGAATCATCGTTTGATTTCTCTTTCCAGGCGAGCATACCTATATGCTTAGCATCTTTGACCGTTCGCTGCAGTCAAAGCCCAGCTTACGGCCCAGAATATGACGCGCTGCTATATCACGCGTACATTTATTTTGATGTTTCTTTTTTAATAAAAAAATTACTGATGTTTATTTTAAGACGTAAAATGTGTACTTTCTGTTGTGTCTTGTGATGTGCTTCGGTCATTTCGCGAAATTTATATTTCTAAATATTTATAACAAATTTTTGTTTTATTATGACCACAAAAAATGATATAATGGTTTATAATGGTAGTTTTTCCCATTTACTCTGGTCATTATTAAAAATATTAAAACATTTTTTTTTAATTATATATTTTGAAATGTTAGCGTTGCAAAATGACCGAAGCAGATATTTCAAAAGAAGACACAATCGTTTTAGATCTTTAAAAAACATCAAATGCGCGAGCGAGTTCATTGCACCGGAATTCTGGCCCTTATAAAACTCATATTGGTTCGTTGGTCGAATCCTACAATTTACGGTACTTTTTATCGCAAATGAATACAGCTTTCTATAACACCATCACTGTTATTATGTATATAAAAACCTACAAAAACTATTCTGCCACCGTCCGGCGCAGGGGTGGTGGGGTGGCTCGGACCAAGAAATAATAACCAGCGTGCATGCAAGGGTAGCTCGGACACTCGTGACTGATGTGTTATAATGAGCAGGATATTCGGGGGTAGCAACTACCCCCGAAATATATTTTGGGGCAGTTTCTAATTCTTACTTAAGGCTTCGCTATGCTATGACCGTTGGGCCATAGCAACCTGTATCACTTGTTTTCAACATTTTAAAAGAAACTGATTGTGCATTAAAATACCTTTGCAAATAGTAAAAAGCAATTTTCGTGTTTTAATAACAACTTTCAAATAGAAAAAAAACGAGTATTTTTATATCTACTCCAACATCCGACTTATTATGAACACAAAATTTCTTTATATACTATTTGCAATGTTATTTAAAAAAAAAAAAAAAATGTCTCCTCCCGCACCATTCTATAAAATGTCAACACAAAAATCGCATACTATTTGTAATGTTATTGAAAAAAAAAAAAACTATTTTTCCGAGTTTGTTTCTATCTCCTACGCTATCCTAGAAAATACCAAAATCAAAGTCAATCAATTATTGCACATTATGCTAAGTGCATTATGCTAATCAACACATCAATTATTTTATACTAATAGGCATGTGTCCTAATGTTTAATTTATTACGAATAACAGGCTTAGCGATGAATATAACTAAATACATTACACATACTGAAAAAATAAATTGAATTGGCTGATTTATCTCTGAGATGTAAGCGTTTAAAGTTTTAGGTGGGGATAGAGAGAGGATGCTCTATCCTTTTTTCGCAAAGCGTGTGTTAGTATAGCATTTGTACGCCGCGCCTGAGGCGTGACGTCATAGCTCAGTGTAGAGCGCTCTATCTAGCATGAAATTAAAATACTTATTACTTATTTATTTTTAAATTAATTTAAATTTTGTTTTCGTTAATAGGCTCTATTGATGATCAGCTTTTTTATAAGGTAATAAAAAAATATTAGTCTTATTACCTTATTTTAAAAAAAACGAGTATTTTTCTATCTACTACGCCATCCTATAAAATGATGATGATGAGATACCAGCACGCCATTACTGCCCCTTAGGTGTGTATCCACTATGTTCGCGCTTCAACAGTGTTTCGCCTATCTGCAACTTCTTCAGTACTGGATACGTCTACGCTCCTGGAGCGTGCAACACCCGTGCAACGTTAAAAGCTCCGCAGCTAGCACTCCGCGTCCGCGTGGAACGTGCAACATTGAACTGTATTTATAGTAATTTTTTCACGATTAAGCAACAGAACCAGTTCGGATGTAGTACCAAAGAAGTAGCATGTATGCATCACGAGGACAAACTTAAAACACTTTTTTAAATTTATTTTTTAGTTTAAGTTTTAAACTATATGCAAATACAGAAATACTTTTGTTATATGATAACATTGCCCCGCCTTTAATTTTTGCCCCTTTGACTATTATAACCACCGTAACATTACATATTCTGTGAAAATTTCAACTGACTATCTATTACGGATAGAAAGATACAGCCAATAAAAGGTAGGACGGACGGACAGACACAAAGACGGACAGACAGACAGCGTAGGCTTAGTAATAGGGTCCCGTTTACACCCTTTGGGTACAGACGGAACCTAAAAAGAAAAACCTAGGGAACAGCTACTAACTTAAATAGTATCACTTCCTGTTCGTAGACATGCTACGAGCTACGGCGTAGCACCCCCGAAAATGTTATCTTGCTACGGTGCTACGGTTACCGCTAAATGGTTTTAGAGTTACACTATTACAAAAAATTTAATTAGTTCGTTACCTCGTACAAAGACATTTGAAACTATGGATTTTGAGTCAGCGCTAAAAATGTCCAAACCAAAGATATATACCATAGAAGCTGTTAAGTAATCTGTACATTGAAACTACCATTATTGCAAGCTAAATTAGATTAAATAGGATTTAAATTATTTTATCGGTATATTGACAATGTATCTATATTTATATAGATCATCATCATCAGCAGCCAGAAGATGTCCACTGGATGTATTCTGTGACTGGACATAGGCCTCCCCCCTTAGAACTCCATACTTAACGAAACGAAATCTGCATCCACTGGATGCCTACGACTCTCACAATGTCGTCCGTCTGAGGCCTACCTAAAGGCCGATAATGATTTGGACTGTTAGAAAATTGTTCATACTATTTATATAGTTATAGCTATAGTTATTTTATTTGACATTTAGGGAATGGTATAGATACAATACAATACTTTATTCATAACTCCATAGTTACAAGTCAAACTTCTCCAGTACACTCTTCTACAAAATCTTACTAATATTATTATGTATAGGTCAAGGTACATTAAATTAAATTATAATTATAATTTAGTTGACATTTAGATTATAACCCGACATTTGCGTGCAATTGTAGTATCTGAATTTATAATTTATTTATTTTTCCCCTATATTATATATCTCCCTTCCGGGTATCTCCTAAACCTACGTCCAGAACCACCGGAAGATGGGCAGCAGCGTCCTATTAGTACACGGTGAACGTCAAGATCCCCAAGCCACCTGCCAAGCGTGGGGATTATGGCAACACCCCTCTCTAAGAGGAGAGGAGAGAGTCTTTGTTCAGCAGTGGACTTTTACTGGCTGATGATGTAATGTGATATCCCTTGTTTGTTTAATCTGAGGTTATAGCCGTTGTGAATTGATTATAATATATGAAATGTTACCTTTTTCATGATAAATAAATACTCAGAATTACATTTGTAAGAGAAATCGGAAATAAAGTTTGAATACGTGTAATTAGAGTGAATTCTATGAAAACCACAGGCGGGGTCGGGACCGACGCTAGTTTGCCAGCCCGCATTTTAGGGATCCGCGCTTGGCTACCTTTTGCAAAAGGGTGAACAAATTACAAATAGTAGATGACACTTTAACTTGCCTTTTTAACCGACTTTCAAAAAGGAGGAGGTTATCAATTCGACAGATTTTTTGTTTATGTTTGTTTCCGCATAACTTTTGACTGGGTGAACCGATTTTGATAATTCTTGTTTTATTTGAAAGCCGATGCTTCCCATTTGGTCTCATTTCAATTTGGTCTAGTTCTGATAAAGTCGGTTTTTATATTGATAATTATTAAATAGTTTTTTTTCCTCGTGATTGGATTTTGGCGTCGCACGCCTTGTGCATTTGCCAGTATCAAAGTTTTATTTAATATCGTCAAACAAGTCATAGAGTAAAGCTAAGTAACTCACCCTCAAGTCCATATTATGCCCTAGTCTTTTGTCTTTGTCTTCCACAAGCATTGACAACTTTTTTTTTTTTAATGTTGACAATATTGTTTTTCTTTCTGACATGTGATTTTTTAAAGTTTTTTTCCTTTAATATGTGTATTTGTTGTAAATGTTGTTATTGGTTTCCTCACAATGTTTTTCTTAACCGTTTTTGAACGATGGCATCGTAAATGCATTTTTTTTTATTAAAGTCAGTTTTTATTTGCTTGCCAATGGGTTTACATGATCTTAAAATATATAATGTCCATCCATTAACAGCCGTAAGGGCGTGCAAAATTAAATTGGATAAAAAATATGTCAAAAGAATTACATTAATTTATTTTAATAATAATTTATCAACAACCAAAATTATAAGAATAAAAACGACATGCCATTTTCTTTAGGAATTCTTCCACTTCATAGAAGCACTCCTTTGCCAACCACTTACTCAACTCAGTACAAAAACGCTTATACGGCAGATCTACCACTTCTCCGGGAAGAGAATTAAAAATCAGTGCAGCCATGTGACACAGTTATTTCTAAACTATTTTTATTAATATTGGAAATAGGCTCGTGTTTGACCGCCAACTCGCCTGATGTTAAGCGATGATGTGGTCTACGATGGAGCACGCTTGCCTAGAAGGAACCGATTCACTCTTGATTTGAAGACACCCAGATTGTAACTACACGGAAACATCCATTCAGGTAGCGCATTCCACAGACTAGCAGTTCGCATATTAAAACTGGAATCAAATCGCTTCGTACGGGTTTTCGGAATATCAACCATTATGCGGTGTCGGTTTTAAGTACTAAGTAAGTGATTGGCACTAATAGGCAGAGACCGTTTGGTGCCGTCAGATTGCAAAGCGCACGTACTCGTAGCACCTTCCGGCCACTATCTCTCGCAAAAAAAAACTATTTTATTCAGACTAAAAACCAAAAACTACTACAAAAAATAGTTGGCCGTCACGAGACGCCCGGCAGATGTGAAACATGACAGCATAAGAGAGCATATCACGTCATGCCTGTCACGGCACATGATTCGGTTTTACTGCCAAGGCGTGGCAATGTAGGTTTAAATTAAATATAAGTGCAAACTTAAATAAAAAAAACTGAACTAAAGAATGCACCTAAAAGCTCCATAATAAAGGTAAAAGTGGCCAAAATGCTGGCAATTTTCGCATTAGCATTGCGAAAATTGCCTATTTTGGCCAAAAACTAGACTAAAGTAGGCGCCAGCATTCCCCATTTGCCTCCTCTACATTTTGGATTGTTTAATTGATCGCTTTTATTATGTTTTGCAAGCCTTGCACTAATATTGTAAAATTGACAAATGTGTGACTCTCTCTCTCTGTTTCCATTTATCGGTATGTTTGTCAGCTTTTTGTGACCAAACAATTGAACCAATCTTTATGAAATTTGGCAAGAAAACTTTATATAAAAACAGGCATAGAATTATTCAAAACTCTTCACTTGAAACATACCTAGACTTTTGGGTCTATATATCCGCAAAAATATCTCAAACACTTGGTTCCAAATAGATTTTTATAAGATTACATAGTACGTAGACCTTGTTTTTCTACATTATACGTAGCTGGTACATAAAAACGAGGTATATAATACAGCTTTTTACATTAAGAGACCCAACGGAACCCAATAAATTCTTCAAAAACTCACTTGCCTGATTTCTAATGAAACCCCCTGTCCTGTCTGTGCCGTATTAATCTTATGGCGACCTCCTACACGCGCTGCTTGCCTAGTACTTTCTCCCCAAGATCCCTGCCGGGGGAGGTTCGTAACCGGTTTTCCCCTGCTATCCTGGTGCTTGTTTATTTTTTTCTCCCCATTTTTTTCTATCTGCGTGCATTATGCAATCCTGGTGCGATTTATCGATGCCCGAATAAAATTAATGTGCGTGGTCCAGCTGAGTCTTTTTTCGATAGCCGATAATCACTAAGCCTAAAACTATATTTAAAGAGTATTTCTTCAGCTTTCAGTATAGAATAATATAAAGCTAACATAAAAAGTTAGAATTTCGATGAAATTCTAAATTAAGTGAAGAGTTCAGTTCTGTTTACGATTCATTGTACAGTTTTCCCTGATTTTATCGGGATAAAGTATCCTATGTTTCTCCTGATGATCTACACTACTTCCTTGATAAATTTAATTATGCTCAGCTTAGCCGTTTTGTCGTGAAGATGTAACAAAAAGACAAGATATTTATGTTGACATATGGAATTCACGTGACGAATAAACGCTCCCCGACTGATCGAAAACAAAAACATTTTTTTCCATCTTCTTAGTAATAAAAAAACATGGCCAATATTTTATTTCCTGTTCATATTTTTTTTTTTATTTTTTTTTTTAAGTGTGAGGAGTAATGAGGTTTTAAATAGAGTAAACCAATAAAAAATGCAACCAAAAAGCCACTGTTAATAATTCATAGGTCCATTCTCAAAACCCAGCGATCACCTCCAGTTCCATACTCTCCTAGGCTACTACTCCGGCTGAACCAACTAATATTTAATCTATGCTCCATACAGGGTGCCCCAACACCAATTAGTCGACCAAGCCTCACTAAAGTAATAACAACTGGCCAAAACTACCCGCTTTAATTTTCCAAATTCACCTGGCTCTTTATGTAATTCACCCTACATGTGGCGCCCCCTAGGGTGGCGACGAAAGGAAAGGGTGGCACAATTTTTTTCTGATTTTTTCCCCTCCCGATAATACTCTAATGGTCGCTCGCTTCCTTTTCGGCAGATTTTTTCTCAGTCGAAGCTCCGACGCCGAGCAGTAAATCTACAGAGAAGCTGCGTAGATCGCAAATATTTTATGACATCTAGAAATCTAAATGCGTAGCGAAGTGCACAAAAAAATTAAAATAATTCTCGCCGTTTAAAAAACTAAAAAACACGCTATAAAATCGCTAATCCTGAAGATCCTGTTAAGTATAATGGGACAACATATTTAAATTATTGCATTGTCATCGGTTCTTGATAAGTGTGCAAAGTTTCAAATCAATCCGTCGTTTTGAAAGGGGTGAAAATCATGTTCCAAGATTCCGTTACATATATACATACCAAGCTAATAAAAACGTGTTAAAAAACTAGCTGAACCCTACGATTACACCCACATTAACTTTTCCTGAGGAACTGTAAATTTTCGGGATACCAAATTTAAAAACCCCCGCCAAAGGAGCTGATGATCTTCAAAACGCTGAATAGATTTCCATAAATCATAGCTAAGAAGCACCTTGCAAACAAACAAAAAACACATCAGACTTAA
This sequence comes from Agriopis leucophaearia, assembly GCA_949125355.1. Classification (NCBI taxonomy): domain Eukaryota; kingdom Metazoa; phylum Arthropoda; class Insecta; order Lepidoptera; family Geometridae; genus Agriopis; species Agriopis leucophaearia. The sequence goes on along the minus strand of OX421284.1, from coordinate 8,497,595 downwards.
ATCAGACTTTGTCGAACTAACCCTGCAGACCTCTCCGCTCTTGTTTTATGCATGTGGACTACTAGTTAGTTCATTGGTTTTGCAGCAAGTTTCTTAGTGTGCGTGAAAAATGAGTAAGTGTGCTGTACTTGCAGTTTTATCTCTGCGCCCTCATTGTTTCCTGAGAACTACAATATCTACAATCTAGGCATCTTTAAGGCTATAAATATATTTCTTCTAGATCAACTTGTTCCATCCTGAGCCACACCGTCGCTTACCATCAGTCGGGTAGGTGGCCAAACGTAGAACTTTATATACCAAAAAAAAAGATATAAATGTATTTTAGCGGTCTAGTGAAATATGAGGGTGAAACATAAATAAATAAATAAATATCTGGGACATTATTGCACACATGGTCATCTGACCCCAAACTAAGCAAAGCTTGTAATATGGCTGCCAGAGACTGATATACATACATATATATTTTTAAATACATACTTAAATAGATAGATATTAACACCCAGACATAGAACAAACATAAATGTTCATCACAGAAATGTTTGTCCTAGGTGGGAATCGAACCCACGCCACCAACAGACTAAGCTGACGGAGCATGGAGACGAAACGAGAGAAGACGTTTGAACACGAACGATAATTGTAATACGGGATATCTCTTGTTTGTTTCATCTGAGGTCGTTCATGAAGTCGTTTCTCTGTAATTCTTTTCTCAGTCGAAGATCGGATATTTTTTACCGTGTAGTGATTCCCTACAGGGTGAAATGAAGCAAATGGTTCCAGGGAGAACTGTGTTAGTGACGAGTGATTTGGGCTTTAGATTTAGAAGTATGGTCGTTACTTCAAGTATGGCTAAGGCCCAGTAAAGATCCTCGTAGACGAAGTCACAGAACTTTATAAGTTACCGCAAATTTACCTGCTTAGCGTGTCTGTCTTGTCTTAAGGTGCTCAAATCATTCAAACAAGGAAGATATAGGGCGGGCGGGTGTGAACGCACCCATTCTAAATCAGTCTTAACCAATCGTTCAACTCACCCTTCAGACGACCTTGTCACCCTTTTTCTGCATGTGGCTATGAGGGTTCCTTTTGAAGTACGAAATCCTAAACATCAGTTCTAGTATAATTATGTTTCTATTCAGTTTTTCTGTTTCAAAATTTGTTTGAATTGAAATGATAATTTTACTGCATATTTGCAAATTTTACATAAATACATTCAATCATTTTATATCTTCAGTAATGTTGAAATGCCGGAGTGATATAGAGAATGCGCGAAGCATAGACCCAAGTGTGGTCAATTACAAAATACACCTTTAGTTTAATTTAGGCATTTGGATTTAGGGGCATAAAACGATAAAATAAAGCCGTAATTGTCAAGACTAATACATAACAAGTCAATCATTACATTTGTATTGTTTATTTTAGTCAGTAATTTAACGAAATTCACTCAAAAACTTTCCCTTTAAAAGTTTCACGTAAAACCATTTTTCTAAATTGGAGGTAATTAGTTAATAATTATGTTGAGTTTTTCCAAAATTTTAAGCCGTTGCTTTCATGAAAAAATACAGATGTATTTAATACAGCAACTGAATTATCTCTAAATCTTTCTATTTGATAGAAAAAGAACGCCAAAAATCTAGTTTTCGTTACTTTTTTCATAAAAAAATGTGAGAAAGTAAAGATGTGCGAAAGAAATAGCTCCTGGCCGGGGAGAGGGTCCTTAAAAAGACTTAATCCAATTACTGAAATTTCACTGAATATAAAGGAATATAGTTCGTAACGAATCGACGTAGTAACTATTATTGAGCTCGTGGCGCCGACACGCAAGCCTGAATGATTATTTAATACGCGCCCCCGTCTCCACACCTACTCTGTCCGAGGGAGCCTAGAAAAAGTTTTCTTTTCATGTCTATCAAGTACGATACTGGACAGGGAAACTATGGAGCCGATTTTGTGTTAGTTTTGTTTATCCTGTACTAATCGACCCGACAGACGTTGTCCTAATTTATTTGTTTAGTTTATTGGAACACAAAACAAAATATGGTCAAAACAATTTAAAATTAGGAGAGTATACACTGAGCAAAAAAAGCTACTTAAATGAACTACTTACGTAAGGAGCTTGTAATTTACTACTTACCACGGGTGCAGCCTACGTAACAATGGTGCCGCATACTTAGTAATGGTGCAACATACTGTTGCGTTTAGGAGTAACACCATGTTCCATAAGGACAAATACAAATCTTTATTCATAACTCCATAGTTATAAGTCAAATTTCTGCAGTACACTGTTCTACAAAATTGTTTATACAATTATATCTTACTAATATCTTATTATGTATTATTATGCTACATTAAATTAAATTAAATTAAATTATACTTTTGTTCTTGGACTTGGACGTTGTAAATTTGTACTTATAATGTAGTCGCATACTTAAAAAGTATGTTCTACCATTACATTAAGCAGTCATGCCGGAAATACGTACGTAAGTAGACAACAACATTACACTTACTTGATTGGATTTCATAATTACGTACTTTACACGTACGTTTCCTACTTTTTTAATGTCTCCCGACCAATGATATCCGTGGCTATACGAAATATATTTATGATGATATGCCGCAACATTATACGTAAAAAAACACCATGCAACCTACGTATACAACTTTGAACTAAACGTCTAAACCATATTTCTAAATATGCGTCTTGTCTGTCTGTATACAACATGATTATAACTTTCTATGCTGGTGTCGCAAACAAATTATGATAAAATAATATCAAATAGACTTAGCTACTTATATTAAAATCTTTTATAAATTTAAATAGTTTTTTTTTATTTAAAAATATTAATAGATACGTGGTGGTGATAAATTTATTTGAGTTCATGAAAAAAAAACTTTTTTTTAAATTGTAAAATAGGCTTGCGCTTGGCCGCCATCTCGCCTGATGTTAAGCGATGATGCGGCCTACGATGGATCACGCTTGCCTATATAGAAGAAACCGATTCACTTTATTTTTTCCCGGAATTTAACAATTTTTCCGGGTAACTTTTCCATTTTGTTTCCTCTTAAAACCTTATTCGGACTATAAAGAACAAAAGAAAATGCCAAATCAATCAAGCCTTTCAAGTAATGCGCTTATCAACGAACAGCGTTCAATTTTTATTTATAAAAATAAGTCCGCATTTGACTTCCGAATCGCCTGTCGGTAAGCGACGATGTGGTCAAAGATGAAGCACGCATACTTGGAAGACCTTGAAAAGAGCTAGATTATAGGTTTAGCAGATATCCAAGGAAAATCCACAATGTATAAGTTGTAGCGAGTAGAGAGCCGTCTTTCTACTTGTCCTGTAGTAGAAACGGTTTTTAGTTTGGAAAAAATCACCATCATAATCAGCGTATAAAGGTTGACGAATAAACTCAAAGTTTCTGACAATAAATTCTTGATATTCACAATGACAATAGAAAGACAAGATGTGCCAGTGCACGTTTCAAAAACTTTTAGAGAAAAGACCGATCAATGCCTTTATTTTTCTAATTCATCCCGAAAGTCTACTACTTACCTACTTGAGAGAAAACTATGACTATTTATTATCTGGTTTGCCGCTCTACCAATGTTGAAAATTGTGTTAGAAATCATACAAAACGTTTTCTATTTGGTGTTCTTGTCTTCAAATTGATGTTTCGTAAAAGTGTGAAATTGAAACGGTATTGATGGCAACCTAAGTTGACCAATATGTCTGTAGAGTTCAGTGGGCGAGCCTAGGTCGTTTTTTTTTAACAATATATAAGACTTTCGTGGAAAATTTTAGTTTCCTTATTTGGCTACATTGAATAGAATGCCGCGCAAGGTAAAATGCGAGATTGAAGTGAAATTTTATTGTTTAGGGCCTAAACATTAAAATTTACTTCAATCTGCCTAAACTTTAGGCTATTCCGATATTACAAAATGGGTTGTAAGTGCTCTATGTAAAAAAAACGATCGTGCTTTCATTTATTTAACCTCACTTTCTACCCCAACCCCTATAGCGACATGACCACCCCTTCATACTTTAAAAACTAGGTTAATAAACGCCTAAAAATAATTATTTTTTCATATATTTCCGTCATTACGTTGTTTTTGCAGGCTTGCGTGTAGACAACGCGCCGCGAGTTACCAGGCGAACATGCTACAAAACGAGGTGGGAGCCGCTCCTGGTATGTGAATTTGATTGTGAATTCAGTATTTTCTTTGGGGAGCAGCTGTACTCTTTGCTATTGGATCGTTACAGATTAAATAAGGGCTTCTTGAAAAATTAGAAAAGTTACTATTTCTGGATATATCAAAATTTATGACGTAACACACGAAAAAGAATGCGAAAACTCCACCACTATGTAAATAGTATATACGTAGTAAAGTCTCACTGTCTGTTAGTTTTTCAATACAAAACGGCCGAAGGTCAAGAAATTTTGGTAGTTAATGGTCTGTATTTCTGTATACAATGAACATTGGATAATTGTCTTTTTATCGCGCAAGATCTGTGAAAATTTCCAAATCGCTGGTAAAACTACAGGAGGCATCTAGTACTCTAATTCCTGGTACGTCACCAGGATAGCATATTAGCGAAAGGCATCACGTATGATCGTGCACATTGTCAGACTAAAACACAAATTAGACCAAATAGGACAGAGAAGCTCAGGCTTTAGATTAAAAATATACTTACCTACAACCATTACTGCCTTTTAAGACCAAATCCAGCACCTAATGTTGTGACTCTAAGGGGGGTCTTCAGGGGGTGTCTCCCCCTACCCCATACGTGAATTTACCCGGCGCCCCGCAGGCGGCGAGCCTGTCGACTAATTCCGTTAAAATTCTCCTCTACTGTTATGCTCGCCTGGTAGGTACGAGTAAATGACAGGGGTGGTTACCACCCCTGGCGCAAGGGTGCTGTAACAGTGTGGTAGGTTAATTAAAAATACTGAATGTGACTAAAACAGTTTTTTTTTCATGCTATGCTTATTTGAATAAAGAAACTGATTGTTGATAAGTGTCTCTGTGAAACAACATCGGTGCGAAACTTGTGACATGCTTTGCTACGAATAATATCCTTTTTATAGCGTCATAGTATCTTGACCGCCCGAAAGCTTCTAACAGTAATAAAGTTAAGGTACTGCAATACAGCACACTACTGTTCCGTGGCTAAGCCAGACGTGTACTACTAACACTAGCGTCGCGTCCCGACTTGGCACGCTCTACCGCTGATTTACCACCCCTTAAACGTAATGGAAAACTTGGAAGGATTCCTTACTCAGTGTAGTTTATTGATTGCAAAGTAGGTGTATGATTACGTATCTCTCAATTAGACTAAGCGCTTTTGGACAATGACTTGATACCGTTCGTAGCTTAGCTTATGTTCCCCGATAGATACAACTTGATACAATCTGAGTGTCCTTAAGTCGCCATTGAATCGGTTTTAAACTACCGATGCAAAAAGAGAGATAAGTTTAACGCGTGTATCTAAATGTCTGTGTATTTGTTTCTGTTTGTGGCATCGTAGCTCCCAAACGGCTAAATCAATTTTGATTAAATATTCTTGTTTGTTTGAAATGTGACTTGATCGAGACTGTTCCTAATTATTACGTGACCGCAAACCGAATCTCGGCGCGTTAAGGTTCGCGTGACTTTGCAAACTGCACCTATTCGGGCCCGCATTTAAAGTTGGGCGTAATGCCCCAGCTCTTTGATATATATATTATAAAAATAATAATTTATATAGTATTAAGTAGTTATGATTATCAGAATGATACAGACAAATAATAATATCTTGATTGACTTTTTCACTCAAATAATAACACAATGAATAATATAAGTTTGAAATTCATGATAGACTAAAGTAACTCAATAAATATCTAACTAAATTACTTAATTCAAAATTAAACTAAATACATCTTGACCTATCCAAAACTATAGATAAAAAACTGCATTTAGGTCACTGTCTTCGGGTAAGGTGCCTAAAAATCTAGCGACATTACCACATTGAATGGCCAAACTTTTCTTTGGCCAAGGTAAGCGCCAGCTCTTTGATCACCCGTCACATCTACGAGGCGTCTGGACAGCTCTTTAACCATACCCCGAGCGGCCGGACCCCACGGTCTCATGGTTTCAACTCCAAATGGAAGAAATATGTATCGCTCGCCGAGAGATTCATATTTCCTCCGTTTGAGGCTTTCCGCCACTTCCGCCGCTGCACCAGCCGTTCTTGATGTGAAATTAACTTTCACATTTTAATTTTTTCACGTTTGTACTATTCAGTACCTATTTATTTCCCATGCTTAAAACTGGGTCAAGTGACCTACTTACTAAAAATGACGTCACCCCAACTGACCAACTATTGAAAACCAAATCAACAACAACATCCAAATATCCTAACACATCTTTAACTTGCCACACAAAAATCTACTTTAATTTCATATACAACGAGATTCAAAACGTTTTGCAATTAGCGTGACATAAGTTAATTCGTGTTCCAAAAGTTAACCCCTCATAGTCGCGTGGGTCAAAGAGACCCCATAATGAAACGCAGAATCGATCGCGAGGGGAAATGGCGAAACTTAATTATGTCAGTTTCAAGGTCGAATGCAGTCAGTTTTGAGGGGAGATAAAGCAATTTTAATTGCCATCTTGAGAAGAGAAGTATGTTTACAAAATGATTTGAAAACAATTTGCTGTTCGTTTAAATGTTATAGTATTTTAAATGGGCATGATACAAATAATAGTATATCTACACTAATATTATAAAGAGGAAAGATTTGTACCTATTTTTGTATGTTTGTAATGAATAGGCTCCGAAACTACTGAACCGATTTGAAAAATTCTTTCACTGTTGGGAAGCTACACTATCCCCGGGTGACATAGGCTATATTATATTTTGTAGCGAGGCCGAAGGCCGAGCTTACACTCGTGCGAAGCCGGGGCGGACGGCTAGTAATGTATATATGAACAAGGTCTATGTATGTTAGAACAAACCAAATTAACCCATACTGTATGATTTAGTTTGTGGTTTAAATCAAAAGTAGCTACAATACTTTATTGCAGACTTACAAATTAAGTACAAATGCACATATGGAGGACTTAATGATAAACATATTCTACCAGTCATCCACCAGGTTGGAACAAATGGTATGTAGGCGTGCATCAAAAATACTTATTTATAGGAAAAACAACAGCTTTCTTTACTAAGAATTATACAATGAAAAAAGTTCTTTAATGAAGCTGATATAAGAGTGTTCAAAATATATTAAAGAATTAGGAACCGTATTAAAAAATGTAGTTAATGTTAGGTATAAAGATTTTAGGGCATAAAACGAAAAATAAAAACGGTAATTTTACGAAATACTATATTTTTCCCAAAAGACATGGCAACAATACAATATTTTTCCGTTCCAGAGTTTTACGAAAATCTACTTTTGTAAATTGGCAATTTATATTATAGCATGATAGATAGGTGTCTATTGTCAGACATTCAGTAATATACTAATCAATAAAAGAACTAAAAATCTTAATCTGACAGCAATAGTTTAGAATTCTTTATGTTCATATACAAAACTACGCAAAGCATAATTAAAAAATATAAACCACTACTGAAAATAACCAGAGAATGACAAACTGTAATATAGTTGTAATATTTATAACAACTTATTATGAATTGTAATTAAATTTGTTATATTTATATGATATTTACTGGATATTTATCGTGGTAAAGTTGTGGAAGGAGCTCCCGAACTGTATTTCCGTGAACATGGTGCATGTAACTGCGCCGGAATATCGGGAGCTCCTTCCACAACCTTACCACGGTAAATATCCCGTAAATAATCATATAAATGTAGTGAACAACCGTGATAGTTTAAAACAGTGTTTTTTAAATTTGTTATATGTGTTTCAGTAAAATTACTTAAATAAGTATTTCAATGTCTAAAAGAACCTTAAGATACGAAATAATAAATTGATTCTTAGGTCAATATTATCTTGACACTCATCATTTCAAAACTACCATAGATGAAATTAAGTTTCGAGACTCATGTTTAAGAAAGTGGATGGTGGAAAAAATAAAAGAAATGATGAGTGCGTAATAGCACCATTTTGGGCGTAATAACTGGAAAAATCTCTGGAGAACTCACTTCTATCGAGTCGGATTTGTTTAATTTTATACCATTATATATCTTCGGGTCCGACTTGTTACATTTACTCCATACATATAACAGTTGCTACGGCACAAACTGGCACCAGGCCAGTCCTATTCTTATTTTAATCGCAAGTTTTTTTTATATCTGGGAAATTTTTGCACACACGGTCATCTGACCCCAAACTAAGCAAAGCTTGTAATTTGGCTGCCATAGACTGATATACGTACATTTTTTTTTTTTTAAATACATAAATTAATTAATTGTTTACTTTATTATATAAAATATGTTTATTATTCAGAATGTAACAAACAAACATGTAAGTTTCATCCAAACGTATCAATCCACTAGTAGGAGAGCCCACGACACTAAACCTAGTTCGATAAGACTACCAGATGATATATTTATATTTAGTCACGTCATTAATCGGGGAACACGAAATGGCGATGCTGCAATGAAAAAACCTAGCGGCGCCATTAAAAAAAACGATTTCTAGTATGATAAGACTCCCAAGTTTCGTTAGTTCCTCGAAACAGGGGAGGGATAGGAGTATACAGTAGTAGTGGCAGCAGCATGATAAGCAACGCCTCGTGCCTAGGTATCTAGTCAGATCGATCTCCTCAAAAAACCAAACCTCATCCGAAAGATAGACAATTTCTCTGTAAGAAAAACCACTGCTGCATTCTCCACTGTTTGGAAATCAACAAACTTCTAATCTCTCACATTTTTGCATCCCATTGTATGGTTACAATAAAATGTTTGTCTGAACATTTAAATTCCTAATAGCCTTTTACAAAATAATATTAAAATTCCCTTATTCATCGCTCAACCACATGCATACATACATACATACATACAACACCGCGTTGCAATCGCTAAACAAACATCTAATCTCTTCTACTTATGAATTTTTCAGCGTTTCATTATTGTGGTTGCAATATAAGATGTGATTCTGTACATATACATTCCTAATACAAATATAATTCGAATTCCTTCAATCATAGTTCAAACATATGTTAGTATACATGGCAACATCGTAGCGTTGCGATCTCTAAACATACTTCTAATCTCTTGTATTTATTCTTCACCGTCTCTTTCTAGTGGTTGCAACAAAATGTATCTGATTCTGACACATACATTCCTAACTTCTTATACAAATATTATTCAAATTCCCTCAGTCATAGCTCAGCCATATGTACATAGACATGGCAACACCGCAGCGTTGCGAGCACTAAACAAACTTCTAATCTCTTACATCAAAGCGGTCGCACGAGCGCAAGTGGCGGCCGACGAATAAAATAGCCTGTTGTGTTATTAACAGGCCGGGGTTGAGAAAAAAGGGGGTGGTTGAAGATGTAGGGATGCTGGATAAGATTAAGTTGTGTGACGAAAAATGTATTTGGCGCCCAAGTCCACTTTCTTTTCAACATTCTAACTGTTTTTGTAGTGTTAGTGTTAGCTTGTGTTTTGTTTAGTTAATAATGGCACTTGCCCTGTTAAAAATAAGTATAAATATCTATAAAAAAAAAAACTAGGACATTATTGCACACATGGTCATCTGACCGCAAACTAAGCAAAGCTTGTAATATGGCAGCCAGAGACTGATATACATACATATATATTTTTAAATACATACTTAAATAGATATTAACACCCAGCCATAGAACAAACACAAATGTTCATCACACAAATGTTTGTCTAGATGGGAATCGAACCCACGCCCCCAAGCCAAGAAAGTAGGTTCACTACCAACTGAGCCACCGGAGCAGTCAAATAGTCAAAGTATAATGTAATCCAAATAAAATAAAAACTTTCTTATTGTTTTGCATTTTGGGTCAATTACATAACATGACCCGGGACATACCCGGGTATGTCCTAAAACTGCGACCAGAACCACCGGAGGATGGGCAGCAGCGTCCTAATAGTACACATGAACGTACTGCGATGCCCAAGCCGCCTGCCAAGCGTAGGGATTATGGCAACACCCCTCTCTATGAGGGAGGCCTTGTCCTACAGTGGACGTTAATTGGCTGATGATGTGACATAACATGAAATGAAAATAAAATAGATATTTCATTTGATTAGCCTACGAAAAAAGGAAGAGGTTCTCAAGTCGACGTAATATTTTAACAAGCGTTTATTTTAACTATAGTATTTATGTGTGTAGGACAAATCTTGCAACTGAATTATAGACCAGTTCATCATCATCATCATCATCAGCCAGAAGACGTCCACTGTAGTAACATAGACCTCCCCCTTTAACCTCCACACTGAACGACATCCTGCCATCTGCATCCACTGGATGCCCGCGACTCTCACAATGTCGTCGGTCCTTCTAGTGGGAGGCCTACCTACGCTGCCACCAGACCAGACGAGACCAGTTTGGATCAGTTATCCTCAACTAATTGATCTGAAATTTGGCATACACGTTTAGTTTGGATGACAATGCATTGTATTCTAAATCAAATGACGGCCGAACGGCGGACTTTTGAAGATGGCCGACTAGTTATTTTTTTATGCACTTACATGATATGGGTATCAAATGAAATGGTTTGCTTAAAAGAACACGAAAAATAAAATGGCGTCACACTAAATTCAATATGGCGGACGCCCCAAGATGGTGTACAAAATTTTCTTATCTTCTTATCTACGATAATATATTTTTTAATTAATAATGTATGGTCACAATACACATAACAGTCCGATTTTGATGGTTCTTTATTTTTTGTCGTGTTTGTAATAATAGTAAATCATTATGAACGTTAAAAATTTGATAAGTGATAGAAAATACTACGTACTGAAATCTACTGAAATAAATAGAAGTGATATAATTGTTAATAAGAAGCGACATCTAAAAATTAACTATTCTTAGTAATTTTTATGGTCGATGACTCGTATTGTTTTGTGTTTAGCTTTAGAAATATTAAATACAATTTACTAAAAATATATAGGTACTCATTAAATATGCATCTCTGGCACATCCAGCAACTCTACATCTCAGTCCGAGTACCCGAGAAAAAAGGGGGGAGGGTCGAATATCCCACACAGCGGGTCCGCAATGGACTGAAGGAGCCCCAATCAATCTTACAAGTCGCAGCGGCCCCCGGCGGGGAGAAGGCACTTTCGGGGGCAAAGGGACGATACCCTCTTATGGCCCGGCAGGCTACGACTGACCCTTAGGGAGGCACGAAAAAGGTCAAAGCATAAACTTTTTGTTGCTACGATATTACTCGGGATACGTTCGTAATGCCGGTTTTGTCATTTTATTTCTGTTCATTAATGTATGGGGGTGGTGGGCGTGATTTGGCGCGGTCTTCTTGAATTTGTTGGAGTGGTGTTTTTTTTATGAAGCAATACAGCACAATACTTCTTGCTTACTTCCTACAGCGCTACCACCCCTGGCCTCTTCAATAAAGCAGCAAAACAACACTAAACGAACAACGCCTCAATCGTTATGCATTTCTTTTTAGTCAATGAAGCGATACAAAATTTCAGACCCCCACGTCCGTTTCGAACTTAAAAGCCCTCTCACAATTTTTGATGAAAAAGGCAACTAAAACTGAATTTTTGGCGTTCTGATTTTATAATATAATCTAATAAATAAGATCTACAGAAAATTCATTTTCTGTTATAAATAGATCTGTATTTTGAATTGAAAATAACGGCTTCAACTTTTGGAAAAATTTAACATATCAACTTAATAGCTCCAATTTACAAAAGTAGATTTTCGTAAAACTCTGGAACGGAAAAATATTGTATTGTTGCCATGTCTTTTGGGAAAAATATAGTATTTCGTAAAATTACCGTTTTTATTTTTCGTTTTATGCCCTAAAATCTTTATACCTAACATTAACTACATTTTTTAATACGGTTCCTAATTCTTTAATATATTTTGAACACTCTTATATCAGCTTCATTAAAGAACTTTTTTCATTGTATAATTCTTAGTAAAGAAAGCTGTTGTTTTTCCTATAAATAAGTATTTTTGATGCACGCCTACATACCATTTGTTCCAACCTGGTGGATGACTGGTAGAATATGTTTATCATTAAGTCCTCCATATGTGCATTTGTACTTAATTTGTAAGTCTGCAATAAAGTATTGTAGCTACTTTTGATTTAAACCACAAACTAAATCATACAGTATGGGTTAATTTGGTTTGTTCTAACATACATAGACCTTGTTCATATATACATTACTAGCCGTCCGCCCCGGCTTCGCACGAGTGTAAGCTCGGCCTTCGGCCTCGCTACAAAATATAATATAGCCTATGTCACCCGGGGATAGTGTAGCTTCCCAACAGTGAAAGAATTTTTCAAATCGGTTCAGTAGTTTCGGAGCCTATTCATTACAAACATACAAAAATAGGTACAAATCTTTCCTCTTTATAATATTAGTGTAGATTTAACTCATTTTTATTGGCTCTCTTTTCTCTTAATTTTTTTCTTCATCTTTATCCTCTGTACCCATATTCATATCTAAATCTACACTAATATTATAAAGAAGAAAGATTTGTATTTTAGGATGTTTGTAACGAATTAATTGAAAAACTACTGGACCGATTTTAAAAATTCCTTCACCATAAGAATGCTACATTATCCTTGAGGAACATAGGCTATATTTATTACTAGAATGTAAAAAAAACTCCACCCATGCGAAGCCGGGACGGGCGGCTAGTACGCAATAAAGACATTTTAAGAAACTTAAAGCTTCGGTCACACGAAGCGAGTGTGCTCGTAGAGTTTGCACACGCAGCGAGTATTCGCTTCGTGTGACCGAAGCTTTTTTAAGCTACATGTCGTCTACATTTGTGCAAGCTAAATTAGGCATTGTTAGTTAACGCCATAGAATTTATAATATTTTGTCAATATTTAAAAAAAATATCTAAAATATACGTTAACTCGGAACAGTTTTAATCTTTAATTATGTACCAGCTTCAACATTCGAATTTTTGTAAAACTTTCATATATATAAAGAAAAACAAAATAAAATACCACAATCAATATAAAAAACTGACTTCATAAAAATGTCAGAACTGGACCAAATTGAAATGGGAACACACGGGAAGCACCAGCTTTCAAATAAAAAAAGAATCATCAAAATCGGTTCACCCAGTCGAAAGTTATGAGGTAACAAACTTTTTTTTAAACATGCGAATTGATAACCTCCTTTTTTGGAAGTCGGTTAAAAAATCCGATTCTACTACGCTTCTAACTCTTTTTGCAACTAGATACCTAACTGCTAAGGCGTAAAAAAGATATCTAACAGCAGTACAATCCAAACCCAATACCTAAAAACCTCCACATACATTCTAAGAAAAACCGTCATCAGAAAACTTAGTCGCCCACTCCGTCGGGCATCGTTTTTGTGTCTTGTCTAATACCGTGACGCCCCCTGATGAGGCCCCCACCGCCTTTGTATGCCCCCCTATGCCCCCCTCTCGCCCCAAGCGAGAAAAATGAGTTAGAAAAGATGCGGTGCGCGATTATGGCAAGGCTCGCCAGGAGCTTTGTTCGAGACATTCGTCTGACTGAATCAATCGAAGGGTCGTTTCGACCGCAAGAGCAGCGAACGGTTAAAGTACGTACCTAGTGTTAAAATTATATGAATAAGGTTATACTATTCCCGAGTTCAGTATTCAAGATCAAAAATTTAAACAAAGAAATGTGAAAATATGCTAGTGTCAAAGTGATATTTCAGAGGTATTGAACATTTTACCAAATATTATTGGAAGGAAAAAGCTTTGGCTCAGTCTAAATTCTTTTAGAATGACTATCATGCAAAAGTAAAAGCTTAAAAAGGATTCAATAACTGGTAATTTCGTTACTTGGACGACCTTACATCTATCACCGAATTGCGAATTGCGCTGTTTTGATCACCGCAAAAAATTGATGATTTTTTTAAGTTAAATGATTTTTGACATTGTTATTCATTCATTTTCATTATCATAATCATTTTTATTTGTTTTAGGGATTAAGTATAATTTAATTTAATTTAATGTAACATAAGAATACACATAATAATATTATTAAGATATAATTGTATATACAATTTTGTAGAAGAGTGTACTGGAGAAGTTTGACTTGTAACTATGGAGTTATGAATAAAGATTTGTATTTGAATCCAAATGACACATTTTACTAATTTTGAAGTCGGTTTTTTTAATTGATAATTATTGTATTTTGTGATGGTACGGAACCCTCAGTGCTTTTTTATATAGGAAAGCTCGGCAACTGGCAAGCTGTCCGTCTGATAGTAAGCGGTAATCGCCGCCGACGGACACTTGCAACACTAGCGGCGTAAATATGCTTTCTTTCAACAACGTAGTAATGTTATCATTAATCACTACAAAACCGATCACAAAGGACGTATTTTTTGCTTAGAACCAAAACGGTGCAGAAATGTTATATCAAATCTCATGGTTGCACAGTTTCTCATTACTGCGCAATTTTTTATTTAGATATAAATTTACCACAGAGGTTTAATGTCTCCCATTAAGTTTAATATAAAATGTACCTATATATTAGATCAAAAAGATACTGGCTGAATTTAAAAATCGGCGAAATAAAACAGACTTGGTGAAAATAATTGTAAGTTTTAAATGTTTGAGAAGAAGATGAATTAACCTTTGTTTTTATTAACTTGCGTTTTTATTTTGAGTATGTATATTTTATCACAGTAGGTAGATTGGTAGTTGAAAGAGTATTAGATTACGCACCTTGCTAAAGTGACTAATTAATGCACTCGTGCAATAATAACTCACTTTGCGCTCAACAATCTACTCTTCCTAAACGAACTTATAGACATTATCATAGTTTAAAAAACTGATTGTGGTTGTTGATGTTAGACTAAATGGGGTACTTTTTTTTTTTTAATTAGAAATACGTTTGCGTTTGACCGCCATCTCGCATGATGTTAAACGATCATGCGATCTACGATGGAGAACTTGTTAGTTTAAACTCGGTACTGTTTTAAACAGTATATATTTAGGAGTGAAACGTTAGGGGTAAAGTCGTCAATAAAACCTTTCAAAAGTTTACCCAACTTCAGAAAGCATACCTACAACAACACCCGCAAACCAGATAATATTTTTGCACAAATAATTTTCTAAAATAAACATACAATTTCAACCCGACGAAACTTCTGGGCCTCAAAAGCGGCGGTTGGATTCGCAATCCTTTTGTGGGTCCGTTTTGTAGCTTGTTATGGTTTTATGTTCCCCGGGTCCCGGGTATGGTCGGTTGCTCGGTTTGGGCTTAGCCTATGAATTTATTTTGACTGTAAATTTGATTTTACACAAAAATACATTCCAAAGAATATATTAATAGACGGACTGTGACTTTGCGACTCGTATTTTGCTCTTATTCGAACTTAAAACATAAATACATATAGTCACTCGTCTTTCCCATTGGGATAGGCAGAGACTACACCTCTCCACTTGCTACGATCCTGATACACATATACTTATTCTTTCAAAAGTATTTTCATACATGCTCGTCAGTCACGGGTACATTTAACGAGGCCTTTTCTCAGAACCTTACATAGCCGTTTTAAGCTATTCTGTTTAGGTGATGAGTAAATTTGCGCGACCGCAAACCGTATCTCGGCGCATTAAGATTCATGTTCGCGTGATTTTCCGTAGGTACTCTACAAGTTACTCAGAGCGATGAAAACAGTACTTTTCGTCCTGGGAAACGATTATCTTTGCTATCAAAACATTGCAAAAACTATGTCTATTTCGTACCTAAATAAGTCTCTTTCATCCCTTGTATAACAATCTACTATACTACTACGTATTCAATTGAATTCTATTTCTATTCAAAACTTATTTTACATTATCTTTATCACTTACCTTTCTTTCCATCTCGAGTCTTTCTTGATACGACACCCTCATGTATTTCAGATATGTTGTCGTAATCGGGACGCTGTACTCCATATCTTCACCATAATACCCCTCTGGTCTCCAACTCTTCAATCTTGAAGCAGAACTTTCTACAGAGGACAATAATCTTCTCCTTGGCGGAGATTTTGGTGGGTCTTTCGAAGTAAGATTCGCAACATCTAGCGGATTATACTTCTTTTTGTCAGTCTTTTCACTATTATCACTTTCTGTTGCCCTAGTACTTTCTTTACAAGAACTTTCTTCTTCTTCTTTCTGGATTGTGACAGGACTGTCAGATTTGACGTCTTCTACGTCTATTAGACTGTTGTCATCCTTGTCTATCTCAGGGTCTGTTCTGACAGGCTGTTCTTCTCTTACCGGTTCTACTGGTGATGTTCTACTTATCGGGTCAAAAGTCTTTTTTGAGGTTAGTTCTATGTACGTAGGTTGGTCTTCCACGTCTGGTTTTGGACTTTCGATTTTTTTGACGGGTTGTAGCTCTGTGTAGTCGAATTTTGGTTCGTAGTAAGTTGTGGCGTCGATTTCGGATTCCCAGTTTCTGAATTCTGGTGCGGGGTGGTAGGGTAGGTAAGGGTGTCTGGTAGGGGAGGGCGAGGGGGTAGGAAGTGGTGGAGGGGAGGTACTGCGCGGGCGTCTGGCACATTCGGCACATCCGGTGAGGAAGCGAGTCACTGCTTCCCGGGGTAGAAATGCGTAGGTTTCTGTTATCTGTGAACAAGAGAATGTTTTAGTCAGCTGGCTATTGGTAGTTATAGTAAATGCCTAAAATTGTATGTGTGTATGTAGGTAGGTAGGTGACCAACGAGGTAAGCTATACTATTCAAGAGCTGCACTAGCAAACACAAGTTATTGAAATTTTAAATCTTTCGAAATTATTTCGCCTATGGATCAGGCATCTTGTGTAGCCTAGCTTTTGAGAAAATGCAAAAGTTTTGTATCAGTGCTGCCATCTATCACAACTATGATTTACTACTACAGCCGACGGCATCGCGCCGACACGAATAAACCACAAAAATGTTCTCAAGTTCCTGTAACCCAAAGCTGTGAAGTCAGCCCGCAATCTGTTTTCTTCTCTATTTGCTAGATGGCGCTATCGAACATTCGATAAAAAGAAATTAATTACGATTTTAAACATTGTAAATAACAGAAATTTTTATTATTTACAATAATTTTAATTTACTAACCGTTCGATACGTTCGTTTTTGTCCTGCGTGTTTGCCAGGTCTTCCTTCTAACTCAACATGGACCGTGTAAATTATGTCGAAGAAGTTTTCAACTATTGCAACTTTTCGGTAAACTGGTTCTTGACTTGGCGCATTCTGCAACAAAGAAAAATATTTTTTTAATTGTGAAATTGTACGCAAATTAAGTTATTAAATTAACTACCCCTAGAAAAGATATGAAAATAATTTGATTATCTAGATAAGTAACTTGAATAATATTATTAATATTAATATTTAGTACCATTGTAATGTATAATCTAATTAATAATATAACAATCATAACAAAAGTAGAAGTATCGGTATCGCAACAATTTTTTATTTTATTTGCAGAAATTATGAATTTGGTTAAACCGCCATCTCTGAATAAGGTTTCTAACTGAGTAGTACTGCTACTTATCCCTAGATGGCAGTACGAAAATGTTTTTGCATATTCTCCCTAGATGGTGAAAGCATAATATAACTTTGGAAAACTATTGTTTGTAAACAAATTAGTTCTCGCAGTTTTATTTAAAGTTAATAAATATCTGGGACATTATTGCACACATGGTCATCTGACCTCAAACTAAGACACAACAGTCGTTAGTCGTTCGTAAACAGTTCGGAGGAAAAACCGATGGTGGTGTAAGCCATTCCACAACTAAGACCCGTAACAGACATGTCAACTTGGCTGAAGAACTAGCTTGCAATAGAAGTGTTATGCCGGATCCGCTGCGGCATGTTTTCGTGTTAGCTAACACACTAACATGTTACTGACACGAAAAGTGGGTGTGGCTTTAGTGTTAGCTAACAGTTAGTGTGTTAGCTAACACACTAACATGTTACTGACACGAAAAGTGGGTGTGGCTTTAGTGTTAGCTAACAGTTAGTGTGTTAGCTAACACACTAACATGTTACTGACACGAAAAGTGGGTGTGGCTTTAATGTTAGCTATCAGTTAGTGTGTTAGCTAACACACTAACATGTTACTGACACGAAAAGTGGGTGTGGCTTTAGTGTTAGCTAACAGTTAGTGTGTTAGCTAACACGCTAACATGTTACTGACACGAAAAGTGGGTGTGGCTTTAATGTTAGCTAACAGTTAGTGTGTTAGCTAACACACTAACATGTTACTGACACGAAAAGTGGGTGTGGCTTTAATGTTAGCTATCAGTTAGTGTGTTAGCTAACACACTAACATGTTACTGACACGAAAAGTGGGTGTGGCTTTGGTGTTAGCTAACAGTTAGTGTGTTAGGTGTGTTAGCTAACACGAAAACATGCCGCAGCGGACCCGGCTTTATACCTACTTACAGTTTCGACTGTTTCTGCCACGCCCCTGTAAGAGCCGTAACAGACATGTCAACTTGGCTGACGAACCGCCACCTGACCAACGGGAAAGAAAGAGAAAACGGGACAGAAAGAGAATATTTTCTCTTTCTCTCCCGTTGGTCAGACGACGGTTCTTCAGCCAAGTTGACATATCATTTTTTTTTTATGTTACTGGGTGACGGGTCAGCGAAGTCGTTCGCCTGATGGCTCTTCACGCTTGCCCATAACAGCTCAACGCCACTCAGAATTTTGAACTTCTATAGTTCAAAACCCTGGATGGCAATGCACTGCGCTCGTCACCCCGAAATATAAGATGTCAAATCTCTGTGTGCCCTGTAATTTCGCTGGAAACATTGCCCTTCAATCCGGAACACAGTAGTGTTTGCACACTACTGCTTGGCGGTTGAATAAATGGCAAAGGTATGGTACTTCCCCAGGCGGACCCTTGCAAAAGAGTCCTACCACTACAAAAACGGCTGTCTGTTACGGCTCTTACAGGTGTGTGGCAGAAACATTCGAAACTGGGGCCTTACCCCTAGCTCGAAAAGTTGACCCGCATAGGTGTTATTTGTCTAAACGGTACCATCAACTACGATAAGCGGTAGTTATTTGATATCCGCCAAGCTTTGTTATTTTCACGCACACACGCATAGTAAAACGGATTTTCGTTCATTCAAGTTAGACGCTTTTAAACGATGCAGTTTAAATGAGTTGGTTAATTTTAGGTACCTATCAGGTACCTACTAAAAGTTGGCTCGCAAAAGTGAAGCTAGGGGTAAGGCCCCTGTAAGTAGGTATAACACTACTATTTTTTTTTTCTTCTGAGCAGTATGGTCTACCATCATCGTCACGCTACATTAACCTACTGCTAAAAAAGCTTCTCCCAACTAAAAGTCACGCCACTTCACCCGTCTACCATTGGTCCAGATTCCTCAGTTTTCAGACCGGTGCGGCGCCATCTGGGCCCGTAATTACGCGCGCGCGCCCTAATCGCCGTCCCGGAACCGGACCGGGACGGGCCGGTCTGGGTAATCAGGGGACTAATTGCGAAACGGGTAATTCATGGCCTCGTTACGGGATGCGCAGCTCAGGGGCCTCACGCCTACCTGTTGTAAGCGATTCAGTTTAGGTGATTGCGAAAAGTTTCGCGACCGCAAAATTCGCAAACATTTTTGCAAACTGCGCGTATTCCAGCCTGCGGTTAGAGTTAGGCGTAAGGCCCTTAGAGATTTAAGAGGCGACATCCCTTACTACTGTTATCATACAAACGCTCGTACGTCATTATGGCGTTATTACTTGGCCTTCCTTTCTTCTGAGAGGATGCCGAATCATGCATACGTTAAAGCATGATCTGGCATCCTTTGGGATCTAAATACATTTTTAACCGACTTCCAAAAAGGAGGAGGTTATCAATTCGACTGATTTTTTTTTGTTACCTCAGAACTTTCGACTGAGTGAACCGATTTTTATTTGAAAGCTGGTGCTTCTTGTTTGGTTCCATTTAAATTTGGTGCAGTTCTGACATTTTTATGAAGTAGGATTTTTTGTATTGATAATTATAATTCACGCTACAGTGTTTTGGCTGCAGCGTTTTTTAGCTTTGATAGTCCTTACCATAGCCAAGTTAACAATATAGCCCGCCGGATTAGCAAGTTGAAGTGGCAGTGGGCAGGGCACATACCACGCAGACAGATGGCCGATGGGGCCGAATGGTTCTCGAATGGAGACCAAGGACCGGTAAGCGCAGCGTACATATAGGACGTCCACCCACAAGATGGACAGATGTTTTAAAAGAGACCGCAGGATCACGCTGGATACATACCGCTTCCAACTGGCCCTTTTGGAAATCTATGGGGAAGGCCTATGTAGTGGACTTCCTATGGCTGACATGATGATAAGTCCTTACCATTAATCTGTATAACATAGTTTTAAACTTTTTAACTTATCAGTAAGTGCCAGTCATGCTGTGTACGCATATCTTGGTATACTCTCCATTTCGAAACTGTAATATTTGCAATAAGTTTAGATTAAGTTAGATTATCCTGTTTTGTGTACCTTCTAAATAAAATAAAGTTTTTTTCATAAGAAATGAACAATTAGGTAGTTTGTGTACTTTATCACAAGTCACACAAGATACACAGGCACACAGATACACAAACTAACACCCCTCTTTTTGAGTCAGGGGTACAAAAATATTGAAAATGTGCGAAAGAGCTCTGGCCGGTAAGCACGGCTTACCGCTGCGAGTAAAATGACCATGTCTATCCTCTATCGCCCTTGCTCTGATTAGATTACTGGAAATTACAGCCACTGCCTTTTTAATTAACATTTCGTAGACATACCTAGTCTGTATAAAGCTAACTTATACAGACATACATGTTGACACCGCTTCATAGTTGATATTCGGAAAACCCGTACGAAGCACTTTGATTCCAATTTTTTTAACCGACTTCCAAAAGGGTGGTTCTCAATTCGACTGTTTTGTTTTTGTGTTTGTTACCTCAAGACTTTCGATTGAGTGAACCGATTTTGATGATTCTATTTTTATTTCAAAGCTGGTGCTTCCCGTGTGATCCCATTTCAATTTGGTCCAGTTCTGTCGTTTTAAAAATTATTTAGCGTTTTAGATTTACAATAGATTAGGTTATAGACGAGCGACTCTATACAGCGTGATATTTTTTTATTAGTTTGTAATTTATGGGCGAAAGAAATGCCTGAAATAAATTATTATTATTTTATTTATTGATTTATACTATTATCTAGTTTGTTGCGCTAGCTGTGGAGCGAGCTAGCTACCCTGGGTCCGTGGTCGTCCGACACAAAAAAGTTTGTCAAAGATATTTCAACTAGGTTGGTCCTCGCCTCGGAGGATCCTAGAGCTGGCAGATATTTTGCACAAAAATTAAGTACCTATTGCCATACAGTGAGGCAATTTTGCCAGTGTTCTAGGAACCCTGCCGCACGGTGGTGATCTCGACGGAGTTTTTAGTAAGACATGTTTGTTTGTTCTCGTGTGTACATTATTTACGTAATAAATCTTAAGTGTAACCAAATAATAAAAAAAAAGTAGTTTCAAAGAACCAAAAATATCCAAAAAGGATAATCCGTAAATAATCATATAACTGTAAAAAACTAATATGTAACTCGATAACAAAAAAAGTCCAAACTTGAGGGTTTTATTTTGGTAGCTATAATCTAATAGGTAATATGAGATAGACTAGCGGTAGTAATGTTTTTACTCCTTCTCTACAATATTTGCAGTTGTACCATTTGATAAATTACGTGCTGCACGTTTCACGGTTCGTCGACACACGTTACCCCGACAGACGTTTCACCGACGCATTCGACCGACTTATTATTTTATCGACACATTCACCGTTGGATGAATCTTTTGTCCTTGTAGAAAATACATGGTTTTCGATCGATTGAAGTACGAATTCGTGTAACAAACTTATCTAGAGTTTTGAATTTGAACGTTTTATACGAGATTGCATTTAACTTTACTTACTTACATTTATAATTATGCGCTACCAGGCGCGGATCCAGCCTCTAAAAAGGTTGTGGTCACTGCCTGAAAATCAGGCAAGTGCGAGTCAGCTTATGAACCTTGCTCGTGCATTATCGGTATAGTGCATTCGTAAAAAGGAAATGTTTATAAAAAATTATATGACGGCCTGACCAAGATTTACTAGTTTCAGTCACAAGTAGTCACAAGTCATGTATTAAGGTTGTGGGCATGTTCATCGTGCCTACTACGGTGGATCCGCGCCTGTGCGCTACCGGAATGGGTGTTCCCCTGTAGTTACAATCTGGGTGTCATTAAATCACGAGTGAATCGGTTTCTTCTAGGCAAGCGTGCTCCATCGTAGACCGCATCGTCACTTAACATCAGGCGAGTTGGCGGTCAAACGCAAGCCTATTAAAAAAAACTTGCGCTGTGTTCAAACCGTGGCGTATCCAGGATTTCGGTTTGCGCGGACGGGGCTGAGGGGTTTGACCTACCTAGAAGTGCTAGAAGGCTTTATCAAGGTAAATCGTTAAGAAGTTGCTGAGTGGCTTGCATACTCGATGGTAAATATTGCCATCGCGGTATAATTAATACAGGGTTACGCAGAAATAGTACTAAGCCGAAAGGAGGTCATATACTCAGCAGTTCCATATATTTTGCTGAGTGTGTCTGAAAATTTTCTATGAAACAAGTGTTTTTTTTTTCGCGATTTCAGTGCTGGTCCCATTTATAGTTGTTAATTTCTTAGCATTTAACTATGTCACTATTAATTGGATTTATTTTTATATCACATCAGATCACCAGCCAATTAACGTCCACTGTTGGACAAGGCCTCCCTCATAGAGAGGGGTGTTGCCATAATCCCCACGCTTGGCAGGCGGCTTGGGGATCGCAGCACGTTCACCGTGTACTATTAGGACGCTGCTGCCCATCCTCCGGTGGTTCTGGTCGCAGTTTTAGGACATACCCAGGGTCCTATTTTTTATTATTATTCTTTTTATATGATTAGTCCTATTTAATTAGTAGGCTAGACGACTGTTTATATTTTATTGTCCTATTAAAATGTAGCCCAAACATATAGCTGATTAATGAAAACAAAATGAAAATCTGATCAAAAATAAGCAAGTTATAAGAATTTTACTATCATGCTAGGCAAAGAGCGCGAAACAACAAATTATGGCGTCACTTCTTTGTACGCCATACTTTTGACAAGTATGGCGCACAGAGGCGTGACGTCATTTTTTGTTTTGTAAAAAAGGGACAGAGTTTTCTCTACCAAAAACTTTAAACGCTTATATATGAACATTTATAACCGTTTTAAATTATTTTTTCAATAAATATAATACTTATATTTAAGTACTTAAATTCTTCATCAAAGCTATTGGTATCAATGATATAAACATCAGTCATCTATTATTGTAGGGTTGTTTTGTTGCCTGAAATAAATAAATTTGAATATTAAAAATCGATCATAATGATGAGTACCTACCTCCTTTCGGTTTAGTACAGAGTATATGCGTAACCCTGTACACCGATAGTGGTGAAAGCATCAGTGATGAAACCAGTGGTGATCACCATTTACCACCCTACTGTCGTTATATCGTGGCATAAACACATTAGTCCGGGACCGAGCGGCGCGGGCGACGGGAGCGAGACCCTTAGGGTTACCAACCCTCCGGGCTTGACCGGACATGTCTAGCCTTTTATATATTACTAGCCGCCCGTCCCGGCTTTGCACGGATGGAGATTTATTTTTTAAACAGTCTAATAATAAATAAAGCCTATGTTACTCTAATTTTGAGATGAGACAGGATAAGGCAGGTGCCGTTTCTTATCCAATAGATCTTTTATCCCATCCACAAGTTGTTGACCTCAATAGCCCAGTTTTTTTTAAATCCTATACTGTACAATAGTTTCATATTCCGTTTTATACATATTCCATAATTGTATTTTTTCTATTCAAAAGGGCCTCTTAGTGTTGGCTTCGGCTCCACCAATGCCCACCAAATGTCCGGGCTAGACCCGAGAATGTATTTAAATAAAGCCTATGTTACTCAGGGATAACGGAGCATACTAATACAGAAAGGATTTTTACAATCGGTTCAGTAGTTTTTAAGTTAATTCGTTACAAACATCCAAAAATACAAATCTTTCCTCTTCATAATATTAGTGTAGATGCAGGTAACAAGTGTTTTTTTTTTCTTCTAATTACCATATTACTCCGTCAAATTTAAATATATCAATTTGTCAGTTTGTTTGTTTATAATGTTACGCTTACGATAGACACCCAAAACAACTTTTTTTCAGTTTTTGGATATTCACACCGTGGCGTAACTAGGTAACCAAAGGCCCTGGTGCAAAAAAAATGAGGCCCTACCTACACTGGGTAAGGATCTATACATATAATAAAAACGTAGAGATAAAAAAATCTGTAATTGCGAGATAACAAAAAAAATATCACACAGGTCGTCTTAAAATAAGCAGCTGAACACGATAGGACAGTTTTTAGAATTTTTGTCTGTTTGTTTGTTTGTTTGATTGTTTGTTTGTTTGTTTGTTTGTCCGCGAACATCTCCTAAACCACTGGACGGATTTTAATGCGGTTTTCACGAATATGCTTAGAAATTACCAGATTAAAACATAGGCTATCTTATATCATTTATTTTAATTCTTTATTTTTACATAAACGAAAATAAAAATCAATGATTTATTTCTTCGTTACCCGAAACGTAATATGAGGATCGTCACATAGCCTCAAGCAAGGAGATCCAAAGTAAAGAGAATGTTATTGACATAGCCATTAAAATTTTGAAACTGTCAACTATGTCAACTGTCAACATGGTCAATCGGTTAATCAGTTTAAATTTAAAGAAGGTTCCTTAACCTTCTTAGATGAATGAACGTGTAGATCAAGCATGTTATAGGCCTTACAACCTCTTTGGTGATTCATTCCAGTGCATGGAGTAGGAGTGTGGCGTACTCATACTCCTTGCGCCAACCTTCGTGAATTTCTTTCCAATTTTCCACGACGTGTGGCGCTGGGGCGCGAAAAGAAAAAAATAAAAGAACACCGATTTTCAAATGGAATTGTCATTTGCTTTTTTTAAGATTTGTCTAAGATTTTTCTTTGCATTAAAGTTTATAATTGAGGATTGACGTTGGCTGTCAAGGAGAACGGTTGCTTTGGCGTTAATTTTAAATTGGAAAATATCTTATTTATAGTCTTAGATGTTTATTTGTGTAACATTTTGTGTAAAATATTAGTTATTATCATATGTAGATAAAGTTTTCATCGTTTATTGGTAAGTTTTTGTAAATATTAGTTTTTTCTAATTCGACTCACAGTTGTCACTTGTTTTAGTGACGGTTTCTACTTTTTTGCATGGAAACCGACGAGGGGGGTGGTTGGCCCCCCGATAATAGCCAACCTATTGGAAATGTTACCACTTTCGTAGATGGACATTCTATCCCATCTCCTATTTCTTTTGTCTCTATTACTTCTACAGACACTGATGTTGAGCTCTCACAGAAGGGCACTAGTAAACGTAAGAAGCACTCTAAAAAGCACCAAAAAAAATGCAGAGAGACCATCGATCTAAATGTAGAGACCCAAAAATCACAAGACTCTTCTATCGCTTTAGGACAAACAATTCCATCTCTTATTTCCAATGACACACAATGTACAGAATCATGTGCCTCGCCGTCGGCTACGTTGTCTCAGACCCCATCGATTCCCCCGTATGTTCCTTCAGGTCGTCAAGCTTATAAGTCAACGGATAGGGGTCCATTTGTTGTGCATGTCCAGAAAATTGTGACATCCCTAACATCTGGGACCTACCTACATCCAGTTGATTTCGGTAGATTCTTGGGAAAAAACCAATTTCACAGTGTCCTCGATGGCAGTGTTCAAAGAATTGGTAGAAATAGAATTTCATTGGCATTTACTGATTTCTACTGTGCCAACAATTTTGTGACGAGTGATGTTGTTAAGAACAATGGCTTCAAGGCGTTCATCCCCTCATTTGGTACAACTCGGCTGGGTCTTGTTAAAGGCATTCCTATTGATTGGTCCGAGGATGAAATCATGGAGTGCGTTCGTGTTCCTATTGATGGTTGCCCAATATTAAAAGTAAGACGGTTAAATTATAAGGTGGTTGTCGATGGTTCCCCTATCTTCAAACCATCTCAGTCTTGTGTCTTAACTTTTGACGGTCAAGTTCTTCCCCCTCGGGTGTTCATGTGTTTCAACTCCCTCGTTGTTGAGCGATATTATTACCCTACTGTCCAGTGCTATTTTTGTTGTCGATTTGGACATACTAAAAACAGCTGCCGATCCAAGCCACGTTGTTATAAGTGTGGAGAAGACCACACAGGTGACACATGTAATGTCGAAGAAGGTTCATCCCCATGCCTTTCCTGCTCAGGCCCCCACTTCTCAATAAATAAATCCTGTCCTGAGTTCCATAGACAAAAACAAATTAAAATCACAATGTCAGAGAAAAGCATTTCATACAATGAAGCCTCCAAATTACATTTGCCTATTAAAGGTAAAAGTTATAGTGACGCAGCCAAGACATCTTATGCCAGTGTTTCCCCTGCTCCTCTATCCATTTCAAATAATTCACCTAGCTCAGCCTCCCAGTCCTATAGAAAAACTGTCTTCCTCAAACCCAAGCCTCCTCCAGTTCAAAGACAGGGCTATGATCGCTCTACTCATCAGGCGATAATTAATAATCCATCAATTTCTAATAATAATGGTGTTGCCTACAAGTATCCTCATACTGTTCCCTCTGCATCCTCTAGTAGCGTTTTAGAGCTTATACAGGCTCTAACCAGGCTACTTAACTCTCCTAATTTATTACCGTCCAACGCTGCCCAAGATTATCCCTCTCCTATGTTACAATCCCTCCATGATGGCGCCCTCTCTAGGGCTGCAATGGAACTGTCAAAGTCTTAATAGTAAAAAATCTGAATTATTATATATTATTAATAAATATGATCCAACTCTAATTGCCATCTCTGAGACTTGGCTTAGGCATGGTTCCTTTTTTAAGGTTCCTCGCTTTCTTTGTTTCAGAGATGACAAAGCTGATGGATATGGCGGCTCCGCCATACTCGTCAGAAATTCTGTAAATTCTCATCTTGTAAATATTCCATCTCATTCTATTTCTGACAACTTTTCAATAGTTGCAGTAAGGTTAAATAATTTAACATTGATCTCACTATACATTCCCAGACCATCTATTGTTATCCTAAATAAAATTCTCCATATATTATCACACATTCAAGGCCCTTTCATCATTATGGGTGATTTTAATGTCCATCACCCTGCCTGGGGTTGTCAAGCCTCGGATTCACTTGCACATTATGTTTTCAATATTATGGATAGTTTAGGGTTGTGTTTACTCAATACTGGCTCTCCTACACGCCGTACTAAACCGTATGAGCGGGTTAGTGCGGTTGACTTGACTTTAGTGTCAGCGAGTCTAGCTCCCTCTATGTACTGGAAAACCTTGTCTTCTTCTTTTGGTAGTGATCATTTTCCAATTTTATTTGATCTTCCTTTCTCTAAAATAGAACCGGCTCCATTCAAGCCGTTACTAAAATATAGACTGCCCAGCTTAGGTCAGTCGGATGAATGGTCTAAATACTCATCGCTCCTAGATCAGTATGCCTCTGATCTTCCCATAATTCTTCCCGTTTCCTTGGACACTTGTCATAAAGCTTTTGTAGAATGTATTAATTTAGCTGCTGAACACTCATTTCCCTCAAAAATTCAAAATTCCAAACACAGATCACCTCCATGGTGGGATGAAGAGTGTAAGACTGCTGTTTCTGAAAGGTTAAAAGCGGAGAATTTGTATTGCATTCACATGACTAATGGAAATTATAGAAATTTAATTACAGTACAATCTAACACTAAACAAATTCTTCATTCCAAAAAGTCAGAGGGGTGGAAAAACTTTTGCTCTTCTATTTCCCCTTCCATCCGGCCATCTCATGTTTGGAGTTCAATACGAAAATTCCGGGGTTCATATAGAGAACCCTCGCCTCCATATCCCAGTTCTGAGAGCTGGTTTGACCATTTCATGGACAGATTGGCTCCTCCTTTTGTCTCTAACTTTGTTAACACTTCAACTTCTAGTTCTTCTACTCATGATGATAGCTTTACTCCTTTTACTATGCAAGAATTGCGCCTCGTTCTTTCTTCTCTCAAAGATTCTTCTCCTGGTCCGGATGGGATCCCGTATTCCTTTTTGGTTAACGCTGGTGAAAAACTTTTGAATTATTATCTTGAAATGATAAATTTAATGTTAGACACAGGATTCGTTCCAGTCGCAATGAAAACCCAAATAATTATCCCAGTCTTAAAACCTGGTAAAGATCCCGAAAAACCTGACAGCTATCGCCCAATAGCTATGTCTTCTGTTTTGACGAAGATAGTGGAACACCTTATAAAAAATCGTCTTGAATGGTTTATTGAATCTAGTAATATTTTACCTCAATCTCAATATGGTTTTCGAAAAGGTAGAGGTACTTTAGATAGTTTATCTATTTTTGTTACTGATATTAGACTTTCGTTTTCTAGGAACGAGTCCGTTGTTGCTGCTTTTCTTGATATATGTTCTGCGTACGATAATGTTATTCTCTCAATACTAAAATATAAGATGGAAAATCTGGGTCTCCCACGGAAAATTATTAACTTTATACTTAATCTTTTTTTAGACCGTTCTGCTCAGCTTAGAGTCAATGGTGAAATAAAATGTTCCAGATCTGTACATAAGGGTCTTCCTCAAGGCTCTGTTTTAAGTCCTATTCTCTTTAATATTTACACTTATGACTTATTTAAGTATATTTTGCCTTATTGTAGGCTTCTACAATATGCTGATGATCTCGTTTTATATATGGCAGATTGTGATATATTAAGTGCCGCGCATAAATTATCTCAAGCTCTCGAGTCACTAAATGTTTGGCTAGGTCATAATGGTTTAGATATAGCTCCTCTGAAGAGTTCTGTGGTAATATTTACCAGAAAACGGTTGAAACCAAGGCTTGACATTTTGTTCAATAATACCAAGATTCCAGTTGAAAACGAAAAGAAGTTTTTAGGTCTCATCTTAGACAGTAAATTAGATTTTTCTTCTCACATCAACTACATTTCAGTCAAATGCGAAAAAAATCTCAATATTTTAAGATGTTTGGCGGGTGTTTGGTGGGGTTCTCATCCCTACTATCTAAAGCTTCTTTACAATGCCATTATTCGTAGTGTTATAGATTACGCTTCATTTCTATATGTGCCAGCTTGTAAGAGAATGATCAATTCGTTGGACTTGATTCAAGCTAGAGCTCTTCGTATAGTCACAGGGGCAATGAAGTCTACTCCCAAAAATGCTATGCAAGTGGAATGTGTTGACCCTCCTTTGGATTTGAGACGGCAATATCTGTCGGATATGTTTTTGTTTCGTTTGTTCCAGTTTTCATCTCATCCGCTTTTTCCGAAATTACAGCTCCTCCTTAGTTATATTTCTCTGCCTTACTGGAAACATAAAACAACTCCTTGTTTAGTTATAAGTTTCTCAAAAATTAGTCATCTTAAATTCGCTACTCATAGAACTCCTAAACTTCCATTATTTGAATTCGATTATCAAGCAATCATATTTGAACCATTATTACACCTTAATTTAGATTTGATGAAAGGGGATGCCTTTGCCAATAATAATTTTCTTAGGATCAAAGACAATCTTTGGCATGGTTGGCACTGTATTTTTACAGATGCCTCTAAGTTAGATCAAAACGGGTGTGTTGGTGTTGGTTTATTTCATCAAAATTATAATATAGTGCAAAAGATTAAATGCCCACCTGAAACATCAGTTTTTGTTGGTGAATGTAGAGGTATAATGGAAGCTATTAACTATATATTGTTGCTCAAATTGAATAAAACTGTTATATTTTCTGATTCTTTGAGTGCTCTTCAGGCCTTCCAAAGTAATCCTTTTAAAATAGGCTCCAAGAATTGGATTATATTCAGATGCAAAGAACTGTTGTTGAAATGTTCTGCTTTAGGTTATTCTGTCCACTTAGCTTGGATCCCAAGTCATAGTAATATTACTGGCAATGAAAAGGCGGACAAAGTTGCTAAAGAAGCTGTTATCTGTGGAGATAAAGTGCCTTTTAAAAATTATCCCCAAGACCTTCTGCTTCTCCCTAACCGTTATTTACAAGCTAGATGGTCGAAGAGATGGTCTTTTAGTAGTCGACGGACAGGTTCAAATTTCGCAAAGTTTCAACCCCTTATTCCATCCAAACCCTGGTTTTTTAAAACAAAATGTGATAGAAAATTCTGTTCCATGGTTTCCAGAATGAGATTTGGCCACTGCTGTACTGGAGTGCATCTACACAAATTGCGGATTAAAGATTCTTCCATATGCGAATGTGGTATGGACGAGTCCAACCTAAACCACATTTTCTTTTCATGTAGCAATTTGGATCACAATTCTTTTTTCAACTTGTTAATTCATTATAAATTTCCATTTCCCATTCACATCGACAATCTTCTTCATAATATAGACCCCTCTTCAATCGCTTTATTATCACATTTTATTTCTGTAAATAATATTAAATTGTAGTTATCTTATTTTTATTTTTTTTATATATATATATATATGTAATAGTATATGTAATAAGTGTTCATTTTGTTTTGTAGCCTCTGTATTTTTTAGGATATTTTCTTTTTGTTTCAGCTAAATTCTAAATTCCGTCTCTTTCTCCGCAGCCATTTACTTGTTTTTGGCAAAAATGTTTTTTAACCTTTGCCATTAAAAAAAAAAAAAAAAAAAAAAAAAAAAAAAAGTTTATAATTTCTTTCGGACTCAGCTATTTTCTTCCATTGTCGGTAGCTTAACCCTCTCCTTCTATATAAATAGTACAAATCCACTATAATTGGTGACCACTGAATGGACTGTACACCACCAACAAAGGTCAGAATGCCGCTAGATCGTACTGATAGCACTGCGGCTGACACGAAGAATAAAGATGATGACAATGTATTCCGAGTTGGCGTGCGAATTCCACCGTTTTGGCCCGAGAAGCCGGCGATTTGGTTCGCCCAGATCGAAGGCCAATTCGCGATTTCCAACATCACTGCAGATAGCACCAAGTTCTACTATGTGATTGGACAACTTGACCCGCAATACGCAGCTGAAGTCGAAGACATCATCGTCAACCCGCCTGTGACCGAGAAGTACGAAAAACTCAAGCTGGAGCTAATTAAACGTTTGTCCGCATCAAGAGAAAAAAGGTACAGCAACTTTTAACACACGAGGAGCTAGGTGATCGTAAGCCTTCTCAATTCTTACGTCATCTACGACACCTAGCAGGCCCCAGAGTTCCAGAAGACTTTTTACGCATGATTTGGACCAGCCGCCTACCGAACAGCACGCAGACCATCATTGCTTCGCAGCAGATGACGTCATCACTCGATGTGCTGGCAGACCTAGCCGACCGCATACATGACGTTGTCCCTGGGTCGCATCTACATCCAGTACCACACCGGGAAGCTCCAAGCTCCATATTACATTCTCATGGTTTTATTCTATGTTAGCATTTAAAATATACCGCATCCTATTTTAATACAGTCCCGCGGTTGAATATAAATATTCAAAAAAGGCCCTTTGTACATGAAAATAAACCTATACAACAAAATTCCGGACGCAATAAAGAAAGAAATAAATATTAACATTTTTCCAGAATCAACTTCGTAAGTTTCTAACCCAAAAATGTTATTACGAGATAAAAGATTTATTCGACGATAAATTTTAGAAAATTATAATTAGAAAATAAATATCGATATATAAATAGTTAAGAAAGTAGCGTCATAAGTTTTGTATCATCTCATATATAATTAAGTACCCTATCACACTAGGTATGTTTTTTTTTTTGTTTTGTAAAATTACTTCACCCTAGGTTAAGTTTGAATAGTATATATAATATTTATGTAATAGATTTAACTATACTTAAATTTATATGTTTATGTCTGTGGTCTGGTTTTGTGAACAGCCACTACATAAGTCATTGCTGCACCCTTTATGCAAGGTATATAAACTTAACTTTTAGAAGAATACAGTGTATATTATTTGCAGTAAGAATAAGAATATAGAAATAATTTTATTTTACTGTGATATTTTAACAGATAAATAGAGTAGTTCCATTTCATGGCTTTTTAATCAAGGTATACATACAAATGCACGCGAAATAAGAAATAACTAGCCAAAAGCGTGTTAAGACAAGCATTATGTCAGGGTTCCGTGGCCAGCGAAACTGGCCGGAAATATACTTTTAATGGTTTAGACAAAAAGAAAATTTCAAAACATGCTCTGCACTGTGGTCACATTATCTTTTTGATTTGAAAACTGTTAACGGTGTTATTTATTACTTTTATGATTCTATCAATACTTCATACAGGGCGACTTAAAATAAGCAGCTGAACATGTTAAGGCAGTTTTTAGAATTTTTGTTTGTTCACGCACATCTCCTACACCTCTGGAAGAAAATGCGGACGGATTTAAATGCGGTTTTCACGAATATGCTTAGCTATGACCAGATTGAAGTATATGCTATGTTATTTTGCGCAAGGCCGGGTTAAGGGAAGAAAAAAGAATTGAAGGTTTATATGAAAATCTACGCGTACGAAGTCGCGGGCAAAAAAGCTAGTTTATCAATAAAAATAAAAATAATTTAAAGGTCTTGTAGTGGTAGAACTCTTTTGCAGGGGTCCGCCTGGGGTAGTACCACACCTTTGCCAGTTATTCAACCGCCAAGCAGTAGTGTGCAAACACTACTGTGTTCCGGATTTAAGGGCAATGTTTCCAGCGAAATTACAGGGCACAGAGATTTGACATCTTATATCTCGTGGTGACGAG
This sequence comes from Agriopis leucophaearia, assembly GCA_949125355.1. Lineage (NCBI taxonomy): Eukaryota > Metazoa > Arthropoda > Insecta > Lepidoptera > Geometridae > Agriopis > Agriopis leucophaearia. The sequence goes on along the minus strand of OX421284.1, from coordinate 8,464,586 downwards.
CGCAGTGCATTGCCATCCAGGGTTTTGAACTGTTGAAGTTCAAAATTCTGAGTGGCGTTGAGCTGTTATGAGCAAGCGTGAAGAGGCATTAGGCGAGCGACTTCGCTCGTCTCGTCACACAGTATCATAAAAAAAAAATACAAAGCTTCTTTATCATCAGCTCTTTATTCTGCTCAAAGCTACTTACTACATGTATGTGTATGAAGGGCAAAAACTTTGCAAGTTCATTTGAGATTTGCTGATCAGGGCCCAAGGGCCCCCTGAGCTTGGGGGCCCCGGTGCACGGCACCGCCTAGCCCTCCGATAGCTACGCCACTAATCACACTCACTGACTTTATATCTATACTAATATTATAAAAAGGAAAGATTTGATTGTTTGTTTGCATTGAATAGGCTTCGAAACTACTGAACCGATTTGAAAATTCTTTCACTGTTGGGAAGCTACACTATCCCCGGGTGACGTAGGCTATATTATATTTTGTAGCGAGGCCGAAGTCTTCAATAATGTAAAAATGTACGAGCGAAAGAGCTGCAGACGGGAACAGGCCCCTTAATACTTGTTGGTAACCCTAGACGCGTCGAAATATCAAGATGCTTATCCGGGCCCGGGTCGGACTAATGGCGGCGGCAATTACGGCACCGTCCCGCCATTCCGTCCCGCCGCCGCCGTTCCGCCATTTCGCCATTCCTCCATTCGCCGCCAATTAGCAGAGCGACTCCCGCCTGCGCCATTGCTTCTCCGATTGAACAAGTTATTTATGGAAATAAAAATAGGAAGTTCGAAATACGTATTACTAAAATACTTACCTCTCCGAGTTATTACGTCTCTACGAACTAAGTAAGCAATGTAAGCATGATACCTAACGCATGAGATTTTTAGGGTTCCATACCCAAAGGGTAAAACCTGATCCTATTACTAAGACTGCGCTGTCCGTCCGTCTGTGTCTGTCTGTCCGTCTGTCACCAGGCTGTATCTCATTAACCGTTATAGTTAGACAGTTGAAATTTTCACAGATGATTTTTTGTATTTGATGAGTATTTCTGTTGCCGCTTTATAACAACATATACTAAAAAACAGAATAAATTAATATTTAAGGGGGCTCCCATACAACAAACGTGTTTTTTTGCCGTTTTTATAGATAATGGTACGGAACCCTTCGTGCGCGAGTCCGACTCACACTTGACCGGTTATTTAAACTGGGTTACGCAGAAAGGGTGCACTAAGCCGAAAGAGGTACATAGTACCAATCATTACGAACAACTTCTACTATGGGATGGGACCAATCAAAGATAATATAAATAGTCAACAAAGAGACCAACCCAGAAATCGCAAAAAAAAAAATATAGTCCTGAGTACTGTCTTCGGAGAGGAGGTGGATCTATCGGCGTCAGAAATAATTTCACAGAAACGGTCACTTTCTATTATTGACAAAATAAATTCGGGCGATATAATTAATTTAATTGGACACCGAAACAAATCAATAAATAAATATAATATTCATCATCATCAGCCATAAGACGTCCACTGCTGAACATAGGCCTCCCCTTTTAACCTCCACACTGAACGACATCCTGCCATCTGCATCCACTGGATGCCCGCGACTCTCACAATGTCGTCGGTCCATCTAGTGGGAGGCCTACCTACGCTGCGTCTTCCGGTTCGCGGTCTCCACTCAAGAACCTTTCTTCCTCATCGGTCATCAATTCTTCGAGCGGTGTGGCCTGGACATTGCCACTTCAACTTGCAAATTTTAATAGCAATATCGGTGACTCTGGTTCTTTGGCGAATATCTACGTTACGGCGTTAATACATTAAAATATATATATATATATATATATACTAGCTGACCCGGCAAACGTTGTTTTGCCTTATAAATTATTAAAAAAATAAAAATTTCGTAAAAGAAAAAAAATTATAGTAGCCGATTCTCAGACCTACTGAATACGCATATAAAATTTTGTAAAAATCGGTAAAGCCGTTTCGGAGGAGTACGGTAACTAACATTGTGACATGAAAATTTTATATATATAGTGATGATGATGATGATGATATGTACGTATATCAGTCTCTGGCAGCCATATTACAAGCTTTGTTTAGTTTGGGGTCAGATGACCGTGTGTGCAATAAATGTAATAAAAAAAATTACACTAACTCTTTTATTGTCACAACTCGTGCGATACAATTAATTCGATTAGACACCAAAACAAATCATAAATAAATAAAATATTAGCTCACAATATACGACGCTCTCAGATCGGGGGAAGGAGCAAGAAGGTTTGCGAGTGATGACATTGACAACTCCATCGTTCTGACATTGACATAAAAGAGTGGCATACTAAATTTTCATCATGGACCTCTTTCGACTTAGTACACCTTTTCCGCGTCACGCAGTAATATATCAGTGATCGCATCTGATCGGATAATTCGCAATCGCGGGTAATAAATATTCCTAAGTGAGAATTGGAAGCAAGAACCACAACCACAAGAACAAGAAAATTTCAAACACGTGGAACCTCAGCAGTCTGTAGGTTTGTATGTAAATTGAATGCCTCCTATCAAAGTATGCAACAGATGGTCTTAGCCTAGGAAATGGTAGTGATTTCTCTTATCTTATCTATACGGTATAACGATGTCCAGCATTGGCTAGTACCTATTCTGTTCCCAGATACGATACCATGACCAACTAGGTTTCTTATATAGTCATGCTATCCTGGTACCTTTTGTAAGTTTACCGCAGTAAAACCACGTATCTGCAAGAGATTCCAAGTTGCAAATATTCACAGTTCATAATCTTCTAGTACTTGTATCTAACATCAATGCGGAAATCACAAGAACAATACAATTTTTTGTGCACAGGGTGTGTCGAATTGATGGTGTGTCATTTCAACCTGCATTTGTTCATGATCTCCTGGTACTTACTTGAGCTCTACTTCTACTACTTCCGTCGTGCTCCACGGTAGTTGTTTTGTTCACTCAGAATTGTATACCACAAAGCTATCAAGAGGTATCACATCACATCATCAGCCAATTAAAGTCCACTGTTGGACCGGGCCTCCCTCATTGAGAGGGGTGTTGTCATAATCCCCACGCTTGGCAGGCGGCTTGGGGATCGCAGTACGTTAACCGTGTACTATTAGGACGCTGCTGGGACATTAATGCACATGGTCATCTGACCCCAAACTAAGCAAAGCTTGTAATATGGCTGCCAGAGACTGATATACATACATATATATTTTTAAATACCATAATATTGCCAGTGATAAAAAATATCAACAGTAAAATCACCACAAAATCGACGCAACTTTTTAATTTAGCATAATACCTACTTACCTTATCTTATTGTACGGCTGTACATATAGGGCTACCTATATCGTATAGGGCAGACTGTTCTGTTTTACCATCTTTTGTACACAGTTTTTATGTATTAATTATTATAATTAGGTACAATACTTAAATGATTTCTGATTCACCAATAAATCCCGTAAACTACGCCCGTGAATAATATGTCCCCAGTGAAATTACCCAGTTCGAATGGAATTAATTAGTAATGCGCCCCCAATCCCTACTCGCCAAGGGTGACCGTTGCGTCACCGGCCGGCGCCTTCAAAATGATCGATTAGCAGATCAATCGATTTTTATTTTGGTGTTGCGTTCTCGGTGTTGCCACTGACCCTCTTGTAGGTATGTGTTCATAATTAAGTGAAATCGGATAACACATTTTTATAACGATAATTTAATATAACTTGTATTTATGATGCAATAGGATGCAATATAAAAACTGCATGCAAAATCGCACAGGGAGTTTTTTAATTAGCAGAATCATAGCATTAAATCGATAATCGAATATCGCTCGGTTGGCAGAAATCGAGCAAGGTATCGAGAGGTGGCATTCGTAATCGAATCGGCTAATCCGGGGCCGCGAATGTTGACGCTAATATCAGTGCCCGGGGAGCATGATATTGATCATTTTGTCAACGCTGTAATAAAAGATTCAAGTAGAATCGGATAAATGTTCACATTTAATAATAGCCTGCGTTCTCCATCGATACGAAAATCACGCCACACTAATCACACTAATATCATATATGTGAAAGTTTGAATGTATATTCCAAATTTCATCAAAATCCATCCAGCCGTTTCTGCGTGATTGAGTAACAAACATCCATCCATCCATCTATCCATCCATCCAAACTTTCACATACATGATATTAGTGATTAGTATCGAAATGATTGATGTAAATGTGTATTTTTGATCTGTGATTACATTTCCACTCTCACAGTCCTCATGGTTCAGACTGGATGGAGTCTCCAATACCTACAGGCTACAGGAAGAGGGCGCACCGGAAGTGTTGTGCGTGCGATTTAATTCCATCTACTCGGGAGCAACTCCGGGCGCGCCTGGCAGCCCGCCCAGCCTTTATGGCGTAGAGAGGTGACATTAGCGATGTTTTATACGTTTTATCGATAAGTTTGAAGTCTACTGTAGCAGAGTACTGTAAAAGATAAGTTTGAAGTCCGTACTCCGTACCCAATGGTGTTAAAGGGACCATATTACTAAGCTTACTGTCTGTCCTACGTACAGAAGAAGATACAGTGAGCTGTATCTTCTAGTTCTGAGGGGTCTAGAAAAGAACCATTTTCTGTTAGCGTTTGTTCCGCAGGGGTCTGCGGAAAGATAAAATTGTATGAAAATGACATTAGCAGTCACGTGACATCTCTCAAGCTCGTGACATTTTCGGCGGTTCGTCAGCCAAGTTCGATACGTCTGTTACACCTATTATTTGCCACCTATAGTATAAAAAAAAACTATAAAAAAATATTGTAAAACATCGAGACGGGTGCATCTCAACTGCTTCAGAAGCGGGCCGTGTCTGCTCGTAAAATTGCGAACCCAGGTGATACCGTCGGCGGCGGGCCTTGTGTGCCACAACCGGTATACGTGGGTGTATGTATATGCGTATATGAGTGTACCTACTTGTATGTGAGTGTAGTGTTAGTACGGTGATGTACTTACGAGCTGCGCTCCGCTGGGAGCCTGGTGCATGCTAATGGAGTTTTCATATTTTACTGTAGTATCTCTTAGAAGCAGACGCAGTTGTATTGCAAGCAATTGTCCAGACATAACTTACTTGTTTCCAAGTTTAAAATTAACAAGTGGATCACATTAAAAACCGACCTCAAATATGTATGAAAAACGTAATAAGTGCCTGTAAAATTTGAGGGTTGTCCTCGATTTCCCTGCGATCCCATCATCAGATCCTGACTTGCGGGATAGCTGGACCAAACTGGAAGTATACCCTACATTACAAAATATTTTTTTAATCGGTCAACAGTTGGCAAAGATTCGGTGAATATATATTTAAAAAAAAATATACAGTGGAACATAGAACCTCCGTCTTTTTGAAGTCGGTTAAAAAGACATTTGTGATTAAAGCCCGGTGCTCGGCACAACTGTGTGTCGACAATGACATCTCGCATCCCAAACCAGAGGCCACCCCATTTTATCTACCATACAAAAAGATGAAGCTGTATGGCATTAATTTTATGCTGTTATAAATGAGAAGGAACGTGGGCCCGGGTAGAGCTTGGCAGCCTACTCTTGCACCTATAAAATAAACTACAAAAAAATCGAATGTAAAAGTCATGGAACAGTTAGGTATTAGGTGTGATGTAAGGAAGCTGTCTGCGAGTGATTGTCAGCTTATTATCAATAATAATTCGTGTATACTTGTAATAATTCGAGAAGATAACATAATGATAGTCTGTTAAGAAAGAGGGTGGACTTGGATTGTGGTTTTTTGGACAAATATCTTAATAAATAACACGCAAATTGACATAACAAAACAACACGGTGATAGGACAGCTCATGATACGTGAGTTTGACATTTTTCAGATGGTAGAGGCTGGATTGCCATTCAAAATTCGTTCTAATTCTCCTTTTGGCCAAATCCACTCTCTTTTAGAACAGGCTCTACCTGCAATAATGACTTACTACCGTCTCCATAATTTTCAGCGTCCAAAGTCCTGCCGGTCTATTCTGCAAGCTAAGTGAACGCGCAAGTGAAGTGATAAACTAAGTGAATGTGTTTTTTTCTAGCCCATTTCTGCAGATAAATGTCAAAACATCGAATTATAAGGGTAAAGGACTACAGTCAAGGGTCATCAAACGACATTTTGACATTTCTCTATAGTAATCGACAAGAAAAATACACGTTCACTTAACTTATCACCTCACTTGCGCGTTCACTTAGCTTGCAGAATAGACCAGCAGGTTCGCGCGTCTCAGCTCGGGGCATCGCATTACAGCGCTATTAAAGACGTTGCTTGTTGCCGACACCGACGGAGGCGACCGATCACTATACCTACCTATCTTATCTACAGTATACCTACTATGCTCTCCTAGGTACTTACTTGTTGTTTAATACGAATATCATATATATACCACAGTTTATATAACAGTTACTACATTGTACATCTCCTATCTTGCCCATCCATTCAATCCAGCAAAGTAAGCGATCATGATCTATTTAGGTACTTACAAATTATAAACAGGTAAAGTTTATAAGTTGAAAGATGGTATGTATGGTTGTACGGAGTAATATCTTGAGCTAATAATCCAATTTTCAAAATTCTTTCAATAGTAAAAAGCTTCATTATCTCTAACTGATTGACAAGGTCCTCTTAAAGGTTTGCTAAGCAGAAATGAGAGAAGTTACTAACATATTACTGCAATTTACGGTGATTCCGTCTGCAGGGACTATTTTAATGTTCACGCAAACGAAGTTGCGGGTACAGCTAGTTGTGTAATAATATCGCAAATTCCCCGAGACGCCTGTCATTTCATCAGTGCCGCCGCCTGCCGCCGCCGGCGAGATCGACTAATTCGATTGCCGCGCCGCGCGCTGCCGAAGTGCCGACGGGAGACGTCACTATCGATCGTCACCATTATTAAATAATCGTGACGATCGATAGTGAGACATTTAGATGAGTACAACACTAGCACCCAACCTGACAACATTTATTAATAAATAAACGTCAGATAAAAAAATACGACTTCAAAATAGGCAGTGGTTCTCAATTTTCAGTAGTTTTTTTTTTACCGACTTCCAAAAAAGGAGGAGGTTATCAATTCTACTGTTTTTTTTTTTTATGTTACCTCAGAACTTTTGACTGGGTGTGAACCGGTTTGGTAATTCTTTTTTTATTTGAAAGCTGGTGCTTCCCGTGTGGTCCCATTTCAATTTGGTCCAGTTCACCACAGATCAAAGAAAAATACTTACAAATGGATAACGGCGTACTGCCAAAGTGAAGTCAAAATAGCTTCGAAAACTACGTGAATTCTCAGTATAAATACACGGACTCACGCACAATACGCATTCAAAACGACGTACCAAAATTTAATACTGAAAACATCAAACGACGCACACATGTTTCAAAAAGTTGCTTCACTTTTCGTGTTCGCCGTGATCCATCTGGCTATTTTTATTTGATCTGAGGCTTGCACCGTGTAGTTTAGGTACTGGTAGTAATCCCCGAGCGGTCGTTCATGTACAGACGGCTGATTTTCGCTCAAAATACTTCCTTCTTACTCACTGTACTTTTTAGCTCCTAGCACCAAAGTCGGGTTTGGCTTGCGTTTAAGGTGGGTCCATATCTCTTTATAGAAGTCTCGTATCTTTCTCACATTTTTTTTACTTTATGCAACTCTTATTGGATTGAGTTATGGTTGAATTTTGATTACCTCACTAATCTCACCTATGTTAGTATTGTTAGTATGGTATGACAATAAGCGGTTGAGGTGAACTCCTTAAAATTTATGAGCGCCTGGTAATATCGAGCTTGGTGCCGCCGCCGCCCCGGTGTATTCGCCACACGGGCTCGATTTTTGAATCGCTCGTATGATTTGACTTTCGAACGAAATCCCATATAGTAAGCATTTTTAACCGACTTCCAAAAAGGAGGAGGTTCTCAATTCGACTGTTTTTTTAAAATGTTTGTTACCTCAGAACTTTCGACTGGATGACTCGATTTTGATGATTCTTTTTAGGGTTCCGTACCCAAAGGGTAAAACGAGACCCTATTACTGAGGCTCCGCTGTCCGTCTGTCACCAGACTGTATCTCATGAACTTCTCATGAACCGTGACAGTTAGACAGTTGAAATCTTCAATGATGATGTATTTCCGTTGCCGCTATAACAACAAATACAAAAAAAATGAATAAAATAAATATTTAAGGGGGCTACCATACAACAAACGTGATTTTTTTCCTCGTTTTTGCTCGATATTGATAACGGCAACAGGTAGACGCTTGAAATATTCACAGAATATTTAGTTTTATATCCACTTTAAAAATAAATTATTAAATTAAAATAAATAAATATTTAAGGGCTCCCATACAAAAAACGTGTTTTCTGCCGTTTTTTTAGAAATCGGTACGGAACGCGAGTCTGACTCGCACTTGGTCGGTTTTTTATTTTATTTGAAAGCTGGTGCTTCCCGTGTGGCCCCATTTCAATTGGATCCAGTTCTGACATTTATGAAGTCTGTTTTTTATATTGATAATTACTGAAATAATCATATCTATCACTCGCTAACGCAACGAGTGGTTTGAAAATTTCGAATTTGCTTTCTATCTTTCATTTCGCACTTCGAAAAATTATTTTATTGATCGAAGATTTCGCATGGTATTTCTCTATCCCCCTCTTGTTAGGTATCATTGAATGGGTCATTCGTTTTAAAAAGAAGGTTATATATAATCTCCTTAGCGAAATATGACCCTCCAAAGTGGCAAAAAGTTGATCCCTCCCTCGCCCCAACATTTCTAAACTACAAGAAATTGTAAATTGTAACTTGCCTTGTCGATCATTATCATCATCAACAGCCTTTAGATTACCATTGCTGCCTTATAATAATTATTCTAATCATTGCTGCAGAATGGCATCTCTTAATGCACGCCACTAAGTTCGCTCGTCAGTTCTTTGCATCCAGTGTTTGCCCCCCGTTTTACGCAAGTCGTCACTCCAACTGGCCGCATGGTGTCCCTACACAACGTTTGCCTAAACAGTTGATATTAAAAACTTTCATTCAAAATTATTCCAAACATTTTTGATTACAACTTTTTGAGACCGATAAAAACTGTTAAGTGGGCTACGCGGAAAGGGTACTACTACTTGTTAGCCCTACTGCAGGCCTAACACGGTCCAAATTGTTTCCACCGTTTTTATCCGCGCGTATACGAACCGGCAGGCGTATTATGAAACTTTGATCGGGGTCAGTCAGTGTCAGAATTGACAGAACTTTGACACTTGAAAGGGGTTATGACGCAAAAAAAAAAAAACATCGTTGCCTATTTCCAATTTCATACTACGAAATTGGAAATAGACAACGCTTTTTTTTTTTACATAATTTTGACAAGTCGCGATCCCGATCAAAGTTTCATAATACGCATGCCCGTTAAAATGGGTATATCTACAATTTGTCTTTTTATCGGTGGATAAAACGGTGGAAAGACAATTTGTCCACGGCATGTACTAGGCCTGCAGAACTAAGAGAGTGCAAAATTTCACTTCTCTACATAGTAATCGCTTAGTAATAAAATGAGTATAAAATAAAGTCGTTATTAACGGTTGAAGTGTTCTGAGTGTGAAAATAGATACATACACGTTAAACACAAAGATAGGTAATATTATAAACAATGTTATATATTATGTATTAAGTCTACACTTACAAATTCCATATTCTAAATGATCATCAAAAGTTTCAGTTGAACTTAGCAAGCTCTTTGCTTCATTTGATAGTTCCCTGTGTTTTCCTTCGAATTTAATACGTTTTATTGAAATACATGGGGCTGAACTAATTAGTAAATTGTTTAAAATGTCTCGGTTTGTCGCTTTCCTACAAAATTTTCGGGAATGGTCCAAGCAAAATCGTCTTAAGTCTTTGTTTCTGGAATCAGAAGCTTTAATCGGAATCAGACTGAAATTGGCAATTATATTTGCGCCGTGAGCAAGAACTTTGTGTACGCTTGAAGGCATGTAGTACATTTATACAAATATATGTACAACTTCATGGTAGCCTCAGAATACTCTTTATATTTTGACGTATTTATTTTATGTCCCGAGGAAACCGCATGCAATATGGTTGCAAATCTTTGCATCAAATTGTCACTAGCACCGGTTATAGAAGCTGTTTTTATAGGGTCTGCATAAAATCTCCTAACAGTGTTACCATCATTAGTTGTACCGTGACCCTGTTTGACTATATCAACCAACAACCCCATCACAGATTTCAAAGCGTCTTGAATACATTTCTTTTTACTTTCCATAACGGTTTTGTCATCTCCTTTTACGACCCAGGACTTTATATCTAACTAGCCGTCCGCCCCGGCTTCGCACGAGTGTAAGCTCGGCCTTCGGCCTCGCTACAAAATATAATATAGCCTATGTCACCCGGGGATAGTGTAGCTTCCCAACAGTGAAAGAATTTTTCATATCGGTTCAGTAGTTTCGGAGCCTATTCATTACAAACATACAAACATACAAAAATAGGTACAAATCTTTCCTCTTTATAATATTAGTGTAGATATATATGCTATGTGCAGAATACTCTCCATCATTTGCATCCACATAATTATGCAATGACGATAGGCCATATTTATATAACTCTGTATCGGTTGTTATTGTTGATATTACGTCTAAGTCATTCATTTCTTTAGGAGAAGGTTTACATATATTACATCGTTGCGTTTATGTTTTGCTCAAAATATGCCATTGCCGTGGCTTTGCCATCTATCATGGTATGCAATAATGAATGTGAAATTTTGATATCGTCCACTTTTGTCTTATTGTCATCATCAGCCAGAAGACGTCCACTGCTGAACATAGACCTCCCCTTTTAACCTTTTATTCCCTTTTAACCTCCCCTTTTTGTCTCATGAAGGTTGTTAATTTCAGACTCCATTGATGTCATTTCCAGTTATAGTGGTTTTATTTTGGTAATTAGTAAGGTGAATTTGGTGAATCGTTTTCCCAAATGATCTTTTTTCCATAAACTAACTTTACAGGTACTAAACTTCCCATAAATATGCTAGAGTCATCTCCGTTTTCATCAGTCTCTGATTCTATCTCATGCATGTATGTGGGTTGATTGGAAGCACCATGAAACCCCAATTTACTTAATAATGTTATTTCTCTATATTCGTCACTTATTATATATATTTATATACTTATTAATTTCATTAATCTAATTGCTGTCAGGTCTAACAACGCTTGCAGTTTTATTTGAACCGTGGTAGTTATATGTTAATGTTATGTCCTCTTCTGGGGGATAACATAACTGTTTTGCTTTTTGGATCTGAAATTAGGAAAGAAAAACATGTACAGTTTTTTCTTCCACTTTTTTTCTCAATGTATTGTACTGCCAATTTGATAATTTAAATGGTAAAAGTATTTCTAAAGCCTCATCTGCAGTAAACAATGTATTTTCAGATCGATTAGTGATACAATTTTATACTTTTTTAATGTCTTGTTGGTTTTTGACCATGAGATCATATATTTGCGCGATTTCGACATCTAGACCTCAGATGTTAATTTAAATGAATATAAGTATCGTATCTCATCAAAAGACGATCATCTTCAAAAGAAATCTAAAATCCGTCCATAATTTATCGGTCACGTGACCACATCACCACAGTCCCGTCTCCCCCAAAAAATCCCGAAACAACAAGGGTCGTAAATCGTAAGTGCACGTCACCGTCCCCCGTTTATACTCAAGTGGCGAAGGGAAGTGTCGAGAAGCGAACGATGTAAGCGATTAAAGCTCTAAGGGCCTGGGCTTCGATCAAAAAAATACAAAGATGCCACAATGAAGCGCTAATTGCGGCAATACTCAATCTGGCTGGACTCAATACGGAGACAGAATGGATCCACAGTCACGCAATAGTTGCACAAGCCGTAACACATCGTAAGAGCCGTCAACATGGCTGACGAACCACCATGACCACCATCTGACCAACAGGAGAGAAGTTCTCTTGCGATTCAGACAAAATCGCTCTCGTCTCGCTTGCTCAACGACGGTTCACGAGTTTTGACGATGTTGTGCAAATCGAACAGATGACAGAGAACTGAGCCGTAAATGTATATAAATACGGTTGGTTTGGGTAAAATAGTTTTGTTTCGATATAAATTGTTTACAGCTATTTTTATATATGAAACTGCGGACGTTTATTGAGTATAATTTTCTACGCGTTGTGACTTCTATCGTAGTTTTTCGAAGGGCCTGGGCCGTAATCCGTAATATTAGGCTGGGGAAGCATTCTGTCCCGTGGCCTCCCTCGGGCCGCGCAACGCGACACTGGTTGTATAGTACCTAGCTATAACTTATCTGTGCCCTCGTTCGCGATCGCGTGGCCCACCTATTCAGTGAAATGTTTCCGGTGTGCGCGGCCTTATCAGTGCTTTGGTGCCTTGCCCACAGAATACACACTACCTTACATTGGGTGAGTTTGGCATCCTGTCTATAATGGGCGGTTTTCTGACAGCTCTAGGAACATCGTTCTGTAACCATCAATAGATGGCGCTGACGAAACATGGTTTTTGAAGTGAAAATTTCTTTAGGCGCGTTTAGCACTTATTGGGTTATAACAAAAATCATGGAACTCGTGTCGTTAAGCTGTACCGTGTATTTTAAAACAGCGTCATCTCTTGTAGAATATGTGAATTACTACTTAAGTTTTTACTTCTGACGTGCAGTCCTATGACTGATGCGTTTTTTTGCATTTGTAGGTACCTCAGAACTTGCGACTGGGTGAACCGATTTTAATGTTTATTTATTTATTTGAAAGCCAGTGCTTCCCGAGTAGTTCTGTCATTTTTATATTGATAAAAATGACAGAACTACTGTGGTTTATAAAATCTTTATAGCCAGGTCTCGTCAACGCTAACTATCTCATTTTTATGAACTTTTTTTTATTGCCTTTTGGATAAAGTTCTTTATTGTTTTTCGCAAAGTCCAAAAGTGTCAGTGTCAGTCAGTGTAATGAATTGTTGGTCGAAACGATGCGCGATGTTTAAAACTTTGCTTTTGGAAAATCTATGGTAGAATAGAACGAGAATAAGTGAAAAAGTTCATCGAAATGTAAACGAAGAAACTAAAAGTTTTGTTTTTCCGCCAACCTATAATTTATGGGGATTCTATCTTTGATTGACACAGCAGGGACTTTTAAATGAATTTACACCTTAAATGGCAAAAACAAGGTTCACAATCATACGAATAACTATAGTAATAATTCACACGGAGTGTGACCCGCACCACATAGCAGCGCGAACACCGAATAAATAATAGTTACAGCACTGACCTACTTGATGCTATGCGCTCCTGGTACTTTAGACACGTTCTGGATCGGGGTGAATTGGAACAACACTTCTGACTTGCTTCTATTTTACTAATCTTTCTAATGCCTCCTAATAAATCTTCACAAAGTAATGACCGATTAAGCTCATAATTTGCCTAGATATTCAAAACAATTCCCCGATTCTGTTATCATCAGTTTTTTTAATTGCCTCCCAACTATGCAAGCGAATTAAAAGACGAATTCACGTCAAAAAAACATTATAATTTACCAGCTTTCAAATAAAAAAAAAATCATCAAAATCGGTTTACCCAGTCGAAAGTTCTGAGGTAACAAACATTTAAAAAAAAACAGTCGAATTGAGAACCTCCTCCTTTTTGGAAGTGGGTTAAAAATAGCGTTTACTCCTGTCGATCATGGCATTTCTCTAGAATTTCTATGAAAATTCGCGTGCTTCGATTTTTTTTTTATAGTTGGTCGCGCGTGGCGAAACGCAAACTTTTCCGCATGCGGAATTTGAAATTTTGTCTACCAATTTTGCAGTAGTCACTGACATCTCTTAAGCTAATGTCATTTTCATAAAATTTTATCTTTCCGCAGGTATTAACGCTAACAGAAAGTGCTTCTCGATTAGACCCCCAAGACATTTTTTGATGATTTTAATGATTCTTTTTTTATTTGAATGCTAGTGCTTCCCGTGTGGTCCAATTTCAATTTGGTCCAGTTTTGACATGAAGTCGGTTTTTTAAATTGATAATTATTTCTTTTCCGCAACACTTTTTTTTTTGATATTGACTTGTAATGTTGGCCTTTTGGCCTCTACAGATGGACCGGACTAGTTAGCGAACGCAGAGTGCGTTCGGCATAACTTGATGGTTTAAGTTTTTGGGCGACTAGCACAAGGGCACCTCGAAGGTACGAACCTCGGCTTGGGCCATCGCCGGGGGTGGGAATCAGACTTGCCCAGGCACCCCAGAAGGGGTGTGCCCTGGAGCCCTAGCGGTTTGTTGAGCTGAATGATTATTTGGAGAGAATCTAACCGATCTTCTAACAGATCCCGAGGGTCTACGATCCCGCCGGCGGGATCGCTGTGTGTGTGTGTGCCTCTGGTAACCGACGCCTGTACCAAAAACTGAATATTTCCTATTGCTAGGAGCAGTCGGATCGGATTCCGCAACACGCTATAGTAGCGTGAGCTAGACCCATGTCGTTGCGGAATAAACAAACGGTTTAATTATTCTTGTTTACTTATTTAAGGCTATTTGAGAGAAAAGTTTATGTCAAATTGCTATGGGCTGCTTATTTTGATGATCGTTACAAAGACGCCGAACAAGAGCAAGACATCTCCGACACGATTATAAAATAGAATTTGTTCATTGCTTTTGGCTCAGCAAACAACGTTTTCGGAGTCTTTGTAAGAGATCTTTAGTGACACAACTGCTTCACATTATTTCATAGAGAATATATAGTGTTACGAACGCAACTAGCGTTTTGCGTTAGTCACTGCGGAATATACTCATACAAGGAATATGCGAGGCTTTCATGTGTAACTTGTCTACCGTTGTCATGCTAACGCAATGACGCTAAGGGAAGAAAGGAAAAAGTAGCGTGAGGATCTTGTCTAGACCACCAAATCTTGCAGATACGCGGTTTTACTCCGGTAAACTTACAACAGGTACCAGGATAGCATGTTTGCCAAGAAACTCTTATAATTAGCATCGCTAGGCGGCGGCACAGAATTTAGTACAAGCAGCGGCGGTGGCGGCAGGCGGTTTGGGAGATACGCCCTTTTAGCATGAAAAACATTCAGGAGCTACCAGGGAAACATGTGTATCAAAGATGGCTTTGGCGCTCTTTATTTTTAGCCCACTTACATTTTCCTAGCCTTGTCATCCTGGATAATACAGACAGATACTGGCAGACACAACCTCCTTTTAGGAAATAAATGTTACATTCCAAATCACAACAAAATCTGTTATCAGCCGATAATTCGAGAATAAGTATCAGAACAGACTGACTATGACTGACTGACTGACTACTATATTATACAATAACCAGAATTATTATACAATAGTTAGGTATATCTCTACATAGTATAAAATGAAGTTGCTTTCCGCTTCTGTCTTTATATCCGCTAACTCCTAAACCACGCAACGGATTTTGATGCGGTTTTCACCATCCGTTAGATAATTTTTCACGAAAAATATAATAAATAAGTTTTTATGTGAGTAGAAAAACCTATTTAAGTTTTTATGTAAGTAGGTTAAAAAAACAATATTTTGCAATCAAGTCGCCGAAAAATAAATTTTCAAGGATTTCGTTCACATTTTTCTCATTCTTTTTTGAAATGAAAACTTCTTTAGGCGCCTTGAGAAATTTTTGGGTGAACAAAAATCATGGAACTCACGTCATCATCATCATCACATCATCAGCCAATTAACGTCCACTGTTGGACAAGGCCTCCCTCATAGAGAGGGGTGTCAAACTCACGTCATCGTCACGCTGTATTTTAAAACAGCGCCATTTCTTGTAGAATAAGTGAATTACAGAATTACTACTTAAACTTTCACTTCTGACGTGCAGTTCTACGAATAATGTATTTTTTTTTTCAAAAAAATAAAAAAATAACCTGTGCGAAGCCGGGGCGGGTCGCTAGCTATGTAATTATACTTACCATCGGTGTGATGATGAAGTGATTAAGAAATACTATGTGATGAGACGTACAGAACTGACAGAATAAACTGCAGACATGTTGGGGAGTTTGTTTACCTTTTACCCTAAGAGGGAAGCGTTCGTTGATCCACAGATTAATAATAGTTAGAGCGGGGGGCGCGGCGTGAACATAGATTATAATATAACAGCGCAAGTCTCGCCACCACAGAATAATAAATGTGCCACAACGCGCCCGGTGCGGCCGACATGGGTTGTCGCTCGAATGCTCGGGCGCCCGGCCCGGGCCGGCAGACGATGTTATGTCACAACTTGACAAGTACAGATGGATAACACCTGAAATATTATTATTTATTTAGACGGTGAAGTAAGTTAGCTGTTCTTTTATTAACTAATCCGTGGTCAACGATGTTAATCCGTGGTCAACGATGCTGGTATCACAACTAGCTAATTTTTTGTTTACCTCTCTAGTTTTATATTTTGTTGTATAATGTTTGTTGATCCGTAAATAAATAAATAAAAAAATAACTATGACAATAATTTTGACTACTATTTTTATTTTTTACTCTCTTCCTCCCTGTAAGAAAAACTACATGAATTTTTCGTTGATTTGGTGCATTTATAGGATTAACAAGATAATATGGTAGGAGTAGGGATACCCCCAAATCAAGTAAAAAAAAAAATAATTAAGAAGGGTCCCATACAACAAACGTATTTTTTTAAGTATTTTTGGTATTGCTCTAGTGTAAAAACGGTAATACGTACAAGCGTCAAACTTGGCATGGTTATTACTAGATGCACACTCTAAAGTATAACAACAAATAAAATAAATAGTGACCTAGTACGAGTCGGTGACAAATTTGACAACGGTGAAGTACGATCACCGAAGTTAAGAAACGTCGGGCGCGGTCGGTACTTGGATGGGTGACCGCCTAGACGTTGATGGGATGTTTTTTATACTTTTTTGTACTTTAGTAGCTAAAAATTATATGGTGGTACGGAACCATCAGTGCGCGAGCTTAACGCGCACGTGGCCGGTTTTATTAGAGATTAGTTACGTGCGTGTTTTAGTTAGTAAATCCGGGCCCAGGTAGGGTTGCCACCACTAAAATTTGGCAACCAGGACAAGACGCGTGAAAACTCCGGATTTTAGAGCCCAGAACCCGGACATGTCAACAGGTTTTTTTAAACAAAGTCATTGTAAAAAAAAAAGTTGATAGTGTCATATATCACCTTTTTATTTATTTTCAGATCTTAAAATTAAATTTAGGCATCTTTTATCATCATTTTAAAAGTACTGATACCATTTTAGTAGTCAGTCTTACAATTTTTGAGGTAATGTTTTAACTCAATAATAATTAATCTTCTTTCTATTTTGCAACTGCGACGGGGGGGGGGGGGGGAAGACGGTGATTTAGCGAGTTGGTTCATCACTCAATCACGGCGTCCAGGCACAGTGCACGTGTCGCGGGCAGCCCAATAATTAAAATTTTTAAGGCCGGACTACAAATGAAACCCCGCCCGTACGCTCCCCGGATGCCCTCTAAACTAGGACAAATCCGGACGGATGGCAACTCTAGGCCCAGGTAGACGTCAGATCCATTACAATATCTGTTTTTTGGTCCTCACTCGACGTTGTCTATCTGTACTTCGCTAATCTATAGTGTGACGGGTGGTGCGAGTGGCCCATTGGGCCCGTATCGCGTGCTCGTCCGCCACCCGACTGACGACCTTTTAGCGGACTGAACGGTTTTGGTACTTTATAATTTTTAAGATTATAAATCGTACTAATCTATCGGGAGTAAGGAATTAATTTTACGTTGTAGGCACTTAATTTGTTCTGTATAATGTTCAGTTACGTAATTAGCGTCTAAAAAAACGATTGGATGAAATCAGTTTCAACTTTAAGTTGATAATTATTTTATGTTCACAATGAACATGACTGTTGTTGATGCTTATAAGCATTGATTAAGACCATACATGTAATACAATAAACCTCATAATACTCGTAATTGACTGCCCCGGTGGCTCAGTTGGTAGTGAACTTACCTTCTGTGCTTGGGTCGTCGGTTCGATTCCCACCTTCAAACATTAATGTGATGAACATGTGTGTTTGTTCTATGTCTGGGTGTTAATATCTATTAAAGTATGTATTTAAAAATATATATGTACGTATATCAGTCTCTGGCAGCCATATTACAAGCTTTGCTTAGTTTGGGGTCAGATGACCGTGTGTGCAAAAATGTCCCAGATATTTATTTATTTATAAATATTATCTGATTCTGAATCTTAGGTAAGTATTTATTTTTACCATATTTTTACGTCTTCCACGTATTTATCCTCCTGCAGGCCTAGCACGGGCCATGGAAAAATTGTCTTTCTACCGTTTTTATCCACGCGTAAACGCGACAGACCTAGAATATGGATACGTTCGTCTCTTTCTAGCGGGATAAACTCGGTGGAAAGACAATCTGTCCACGGCCCGTGCTAGGCCTGCTGTCTCTCCCTCTCCTCCATTTTGTTATTATTACTTATTTGAAGCGGTTCTTAGCATTTTTGTCTTTCTATAATAAAAATATAAATAGCTGAATCAATAACCATAAATAAAAACCTGTATAAATCAAGAAAATCGGCCCAACATGCTACACAATTCTTCTAAGTTTAATTATGACTAAAATGCATTTTTAATTACTTAAAATGTCATATTAAATATTATGAAGAAAAACACTGCGTATAGCTTATAAACCGAAAGTAGCAAACTTTTATTTGTTTGTTTATGCCGAAAATATTTTAAATATTATTATACTGTTTTACGTTTTTGTATTATCTACACTATATAATAGTCTGTGAAGGAATCAAGATGACGAAGTCGCTACGAGATGGTTTTAAATGTCGTAAAATAATTATAGTTTTGCAGCAAAATTTACTTAGTAACCATTATCTCCTGCACCAAAAGCACCTTCTGGAGCACTTCTCCATTTATATAACGTGTTTCAATTAGAAATAATATTAATATCTTGGAAGTAAATTTTAACCCACTTCTAATGGTCTTACGAATTTGAAACTACTATTACATATCATGTCATCCGGATGACAATACAATATTTTGATACTATCGTACTGACCTGATGATGGAACCAGGAGGTGGAACTCGTAAAAGGTGAATCACACTGACAGAGCCATCTAGCGGGAAAGACGCCAATTATATGCCACACGAGCCAAGCGGTACGGTACCCTCTCTCGTCTCACCTATTTCTTTTGGTCGAGACACTTTTTTGTTTATTTAACTATAAGTAATATTTACACATGGTTTGAGCGTGTAAGCATTTTTTCACGCACCATAACCCTGAGCTACCTCAAGCATCGTGAAACAGTTCCGCTCAAGTTTCCCGCCCGCAAACAAGGCGTGGACGCGGGCAAAACCCTGCACTGAACCGTGTAGTAATCCGCTGAAAGCACGGACATAGGTACGAAGAAATTAGGGTTGCCACTTGAGAACATAATATTTTTGGTGGCTTTAAAATGTAGGTTTTAAGGGGCCTTAAAGCGCACGGCTCTCACACTTGCGCATTTCAATGTTTTGAAACTAAAAAATTAAAGCCCTAACAGACGTGTCTAGTGTCTACAACGAGATAGAAACGAGTCAATTTTCTCTTTCTCTTCTGTTGGTCAGACGGCGCCGATGGTCCGTCAGCCAAATCCGTTACGTCTGTTAGCTACTTTACTGAGTGAGAATTTAAAAAATAAATTACAACATTGTATTGTAACCAGTTTTTTCATCATCATCATCATTATAATTTAGGCTTTACTAGTCCCTTTCCCAAGGCACGCCACTCACTTCATCTTCGACTTTTCTCTTCCAGACACTGCCAGTCACCTTACGTATATCGACACTAACTAGTCTCGGTACGTCCCATGCTACGGGTACCAGTTTTTATGACCACCAAATAACATTTTGAAAGCTAAATGGAATCTTAATGTATGCACTGCGTGGCAAGATCAAGTAATGATTTTGATATCGTAAATCCAAAGGCCATCATCACCTCCAGCCTTAATAATCCCACCAGGGTATAAGCTTTTTTCTCACTGTCATCTGCCGCGGTCCTATGCTAATCGAGTCCAGATTTGACCCAGGATGGTGAGTGGTGACGATATCGCCAACCCAACTTGTAGTTGGACAACCAACTCTCAGATTCTAAAAACACGACACATCTTTTAAGTTGCTCACTGGACATTTACGAAGTGAAAACTTCTTTAGGTGCGTTGAGCATTTTTTGAGTGAACAAAAATCATGGAACTCGTGTCATCGTCACCAAACTCTGTACCGTGTATTTTAAAACAGCGCCATCTCTCGTAGAATAGGTGAATTACTACTTTAGTTTTCACTTTTGACGTGCAGTACTATTTTTTTTTTATGATACTGAGTGACGAGACGAGCGAAGTCGCTCGCCTGATGGCTCTTCACGCTTGTCCATAACAGCTCAACGCCAGTCAGAATTTTGAACTTCAATAGTTCAAAACCCTGGATGGCAATGCACTGCGTTCGTCACCCCGAGATATAAGATGTCAAATCTCTGTGTGCCCTGTAATTTCGCTGGAATAATTGCCCTTCAATCCGGAACACAGTAGTGTTTGCACACTAGATACTGTTTGGCGGTTGAATAACTGGCAAAGGTGTGGTACTTCCCCAGGCGGACTCCTGCAAAAGAGTCCTACCATTACAAAAACGACTACTACTATGACGGATGTGTTTTTTTTTTACTTTAACAACCCTACACTACTTGTACATACACGCACATAAATACATATATAAATATGAGCGTGCTGGGTGCCGGCTGGGGTTGTACGGATGCTCAAATATTGAACGAGGCGAGCATCGCACGATCAGATCAGGTGCGGCGCCAGGCTTTATGAACTAAAAACACTTATTTCTGAATTTTAGGGCTGTACTAATGAGTTACGAGTATCTCTTGAAACCTCTTCTATATCGATCAATTCGATACGTTTAGCGCATGTTCAATGTTAAATATAAGTACGATAAAAAGTTGCTAAAAATAAATTCTGCCGGAACATAAAAAAAAACATTAGTTCCCGACAAAATGTATGAAACAGCTGTTTTTTTTTGCGAATTTTCATAAGTCTTAGAACAAAAGTTGTTTGTTATGACCAGCAGGCCTAGCACGGGCCGTGGACAGATCGTCTTTCCACCGTTTTTATCCCGCTAGAAAGGGACAAACGTATCCATATTCTAGCTCTGTCGCGTCTACGCGCGGATAAAAATAATAAATAATATAATAATAAAACGTTTATTGATATCCATTAAAGGACTATAGGTACATAAAAATCTTAAAAGTTAGTTATATATATGTATACAAATGTTGTGAAAGAGAGGTGAAAATAATCAAACAATTATGTACCTTAGTGGAACACTGTCCCCCACACTAGGATAACCTGTGTCGTGAGGTCAAATAGTGGAAAGACAATCTGTCCACGGCCCGTGCTAGGTCTGCTGTATGAGTACCAGTAACCGTATAACGACTGTTTTGATACTTGATTTATATTAGTTAATAGAATTTGCCGACACCTAGTTTAAAAATATAGATAGATAGATAACTCTTTTTTGTTCACACTAAATATTACATAATATGATAAAAACAACTTAAAACTAGTGAAACAGTTGGCGGCCTTATCGCTATAAGCGATCTCTTCCAGGCAACCTTAGTATGGAGAGGACATACAGAAGAGGTAAAGTACGACGGAAAAGATCAACTAACAATAGCATGTATATTGTGGTTTTTTTTTGCATTTAATACATAATAATAATTATATTCCCTTGAGTTCGTGCCTGTGTGTGGGATATCGCCGCGTGCTAGTCACCTTGTCACCGACTCTGTGTAATGGGCCGCCGCGCCACCACCGCCATACGACGACTAGATGAGTTTGATACTTGATTTATAAAATACAGTAGGAGAGTAATACACATTATGACCACTGGTCATAATATCCTAATCACACTAATATCATGTATGTGAAAGTTTGGATGGATGGATGTATGGATGGATGGATGTTTGTTATTCAATCACGCAGAAACGGCTGGATGGATTTGGATGAAATTTGGAATATACATTGCTTATGTCCTGGATTAACACATAGGCTACTTTTCACCTTCATCATCATCGATTTTCATCACCACGCGGGTGAAACTGCGGGGCGCAGCTAGTATATAACTGTGCAGTGTGTAACTATTTACTTTTATTATACCGCAAACATCACTTAACCATGGCCATGGATGTAACGTACTTAGAGCCATGGCGTAGTAATAGTATTCTTTGTTCCGTACCATTATCTATAAACCGGCAAAAAAAATCACGTTTGTTGTATGGGAGCCCCCTTAAATATTTAATTTATTCTGTTTTTTTAGTATTTGTTGTTATAGCGGCAACAGAAATACATCATCTGTGAAAATTGCAACTGTCTATCACGGTTCATGAGATACAGCTTGGTGACAGACGGACAGACAGACAGACAGCAGAGTCTTAGTAATAGGGTCCTGTTTTAGCTTTTGAGTGCATGTAACCCTAAAAAGATAGACAAAGTTACAGACATAGTTTAGTCAAAAATTTGGCTTTCTCGGTTCGCTTGCATTTCTACCCCGCTTTTTCCAACGTAATGACTGGACTATATTTATTTGACTTAATTTATTATTTTAAATAATTCAATTATATAATTTGAACGTAGGTTTAAGTTTTCTCCAATGGTGTGTCTGTTTTTTGGTGGTGTTTTATTGCATTCATTTATAAATATTTATTTATATTATTAATACAAGATAATGTGTACAAACATAAGCGCATTAAGGCGAGGTATTCCCACTTTTAAGCAACGCTTACTACTATAAATGACCATAATCCTTGGTTTATTGTATTAAAGTCGCATTTAGCGGAGCAAAATCATGGCTCTTACACACAGTCGTGGGTTTCACTACTTCTATTTTTGGGTTTTTTCTCATATTATTCGAAAAGTATAGCTGTAATCTTCGACCAAAATAAAATGAATGGACGGGCCCAGTAGAAGCGCATTTTTGAAGATTACAAAATGAGCGCCAGCGCTCACTTCGTTTCAGTCGGTCTCTAGCCGTAGGAAGTGAAACACGAGTCTATTGTTACGCGATAACGAAACATCTGACAAAATTATGAATTCGTATGCTTTACCGAAGTGTAAATACACAAATAACACCGATATCTATTTTTTGTAACAAATATACTGTACATTATTATAATTAGGTGTTGAAGTATATGTCCGACGGTTTTGACTCGTTTGTACTGATCAAGTTCAATGGTTAGGGCCCGTCCATTAATTTTATTTTGGTCGAAGGCTGTAATGTAAAATGTACCTCTCCGGTTTCCTTAATAATTATGAAATCTACATATCAAGATATCGCAGACATAATTTAATAAATAGGTAATTGAATAAATCCAAAAAACAGAGATAAAAGCGCAAATCAGTGCTACTTTGTTTTTTTTTTTCTATCGATCGAAATGTGCTTAATCGTGTTTCGGTCTCATGGGTTTCCTAGATAAAACATTCAATTTTTCTATGACACCATTTTTATAATTTTAAGCTAACCATGGAGGTATGCACACTTAATCTAGAATGACCATAATTGCTAAAAGTCTTAACAGGAGGCTGTTAACTGGATATAGGGCGTCCAAGATACAGGCTTTGTCTAGTTTGGGGCCCATTGGCACAACTGTTCTTGTGGCTAGTTAATTGCTAATCTGTAATTATTTCTACCTATGTTATTTTAACTGGTTTGTAATAAATAAATAAATAAATAAAGAATGGTAACAGAACAGAATTGACGCCAATATCTGTAATTACACCAAGCTTTACATTATATTTGTCACCGCTCACCGCCATTCCATCCTACGCCATCCCACGTCATTCACCTTGTGGGCCCGAATACACAACCTATACACCGACGCGCTAGGTTTGATACTTGATTTATGACTCCCCACCGTTGAGGAGGTCGTTATTATGATGTGAATCGAGATACTAAACTAGCGTGTTTATAGCGTATTGGATGATTTCAAATTTAAGCTTCCTTTCGCAGATTGAGAAAGCTTAAAACGTGTATATACGATACGTCTCTGATTGTATACATTTAGGTGGAAAATTGAAACGGTTTTACTTGAAATGTAGGAGTATTACCATTCTGGACTTTGCGTCACTTGCAATATTGACAGAATAAATAGTTTTGTCTGTTAATCTATACGTATATTTATTTATATTCCAATAACTTTGAACGAGTAATTCTTACTTCCGAACGACTGCACCAATTGTTTTTTTTTTTTTGTTCGTTATTGTCAGGACAAGGTTTGTATAAAAGAAAGAATAAAAAAACGAACAGTTTTTTGTACTATACTACGCGAGCGAAGCCGCGGGAAACACCTAGTACCTATATAATAAACTTACACCCATATACAGCCGGGGCGGGTCGCTAGTATAATGATATAACATAGCTACCAGTGGCTATCTTCTAGAAAGCTTCTACTGAGCTAAATAACGACATGC
Organism: Agriopis leucophaearia; assembly: GCA_949125355.1. Taxonomy (NCBI): domain Eukaryota; kingdom Metazoa; phylum Arthropoda; class Insecta; order Lepidoptera; family Geometridae; genus Agriopis; species Agriopis leucophaearia. The sequence goes on along the minus strand of OX421284.1, from coordinate 8,439,996 downwards.
GGTCGGCGGCACAGCCACACTGCGAGAACGATTGGATATTTCCTTTTTACGAGCACTGTGGCTGCAATATGGTAGGTTTATATATAAAAATAATGCGGATAAAGACCAGGTTTTTTCTTGAAGAAAGTCATTTAAGATGTGAAGGGTTCAAATTGACTTCTCTAATAGTACCTAAAGCAAAGCGTTTCTCTGAATGGGTGCTAAGTATAGCCATTGCATAGAATGTAGTAATTTTGTTTATCCACATTCAAAAGTATAATTCGTTTATTCGAGAATCGTATAATATGATGACATGGTATATACTGAGACGTGGTCAAAAACTCAAGAGTCACACGGCGGGCAATGCAGAGAGCTATGCTCGGAGTTTCGTTGCGCGATATAATGGAACAAGGATATTCGCCGAAAAACCAGAGTCACCGACATAGCTTTATTAAAATTTGCAAGTTGAAGTGACAATGGCAGACCACATCGCTAGAAGAACCGATAACCGATGGGGAAGAAAGGTTCTTGAGAGAAGACCACGAACTGAAAAACGCAGCGTAGTAGGCTTCCCACTAGACTAGATAGACCGAAAACATCGTGAGAGTCACGGGATAAGAAGCGGTGTCGATTTTTCGTGCCCGCTCTGGCAGTCCGATAGAAAAATGGGGAGGAGGGAATTAGATCATGCAGATCTGATGCACACTCTCCGAAATGTATCCGATAAAAAACTGATAGACTAGCAACTTTACGCCGATGATATCTGACATCAGGGCTTGCCACTTGCCAAATAAGACGATGATGTTGTTAAAGATAGTCTTTACCAGCCAATCAGAGCCCACTATGATGAATTGCCGGTCCTGCACAGCAACGTGTAAATTTTGCACGCACATGACTGATTACCGCTCTAGGGGCATTAATGAGTTTTAGCATTAGTGCTAGTGGCCAGAATATGGGACAGAGACAGAGTTTAGACTATTTGGGAGACAATCATAGTGCGTGGTACTGTAATAGCTTATGAGGCAGCGAGGATCTTGCATGATATGGTTTTGGTCATTATTAGATCAGCGTAGGACTCTATAGTCCCTTTGACTGTTGAAGAAGCTCTTGGTTCTTGGTTATAGTAAAACAAGCTTTTTATATAACGAGCGGTAAATAGGTATGCAGTCCACATGATGGACACCTGCAACACTATAGCACTGTTGTAGATGTTTTGTCAGCTCGTGGAAAGGGTTGTTAACATTCTTTTTGAAACGCTCCATGTTGAACTTAACGGCGGTAACACCTTCGGGTTAGGGAAGGAAAATTCCACACCTTGTAGGTCCTCAGAAAAAAGGAGCGGAAAACCAGACAGTGTGTAATTTTCAGCTTTACAAGACGTGGGAGTGAGTCTTTTCACACTGTCGGGACTCGGGATGTGCGGTGGTGGAAAAATTCGACGCAAGATTGATCATAGCTAAAAAAATTACCAAATAAAGAAATAACGAAGTTGTACTTAGCTGATAATAATTTAACTAGATATTTTTTACAATCCTTGTTAATTATGTTGAACAGATATGCGTTTTCATGAAAACTAATCGACCGAGATCTCTAACTGACCATTAGGGGACGGAAGTAGTCTTTGCCGCGTACTGCGGTAGTGCGGTATAAGAAAAATCGATTTCTCCAATTAATAATGAAGGACAATATTGAGGCTGAACATCGCACTAGAAGAAGAAAGAATAGTATTAGGCTGCGGAACATCCGGGAGTAAACAAAAGCAAACGTAAATTTGCTGAACTGACTTCCAGCCTCCAGAAGTAGAAGCAAGCTTTCCAAATAAAAATACCAGACCTTGAATTCTAATCATCAGTCACGCAATTAGCGTTGTTGGCACACGTCGTCTCCTCTATCATTTCTATGAATCCTCTTCGTCCAAGAAGAGATCTCTTCGTCGGTATAGTTGGACTTGTTTTAAATTCGTTTGTTCTGTATTTGTCATTTCTGATGTGAACAGTAGCTTTTCTATATCATCATAACAATCAGCCTATATTAGTCTACTACTGGACTTAAGTTCCCAAGACAAGTCTTTCAGCCCGATCCTCAGCGTTTCTCTTCTAGCCACTGCCAGCTGCCTTACGTAAAGCGTCACTCCATCGAGTTTCAGGGCATACTACACCACGCCAAAACAGCCAAAACAGTTATAATATGATGATCTGCTATTATTTATATTCATCACAACACAACATACCTACAAAAGTTACTGGGAATTTGAATTTGAAAATTCATCTACTCTACAACACGTCTACCCCTATCTTATTCCAAGCTTGTATTTCCTTTAATCTACTTGGCATTTTGTTGTGTGACCTCAGGCAGTGCTCTGAAGCTGACGTGATTATCGTCCATACCAAGAACATCTTATCCACGCCTGTATATCGCAACCGACAGGAAATTACAGTAGTTTGCTCGTGAATCTTTTACATTATGAGCTAGTTTAGAATCGATAGAAGTTATAAAATAATTATCTGCTTGATATACACATAGGTAAGCCTAGGTAGTAGGTACTGTGAAGACTGAACACGTTCTGTTCCTGGTTAGAATTGTGTGAAGTATTTTAGGGGATACAAATTATTGGGTGAATTCTGTGTGGTTTGATCTGACTAACGCTAGAAAGACACGACAGTAAAGATTTCCTATCGTATCCTTTGTAATCACATCGCTCGAAGAACCGATAACCGATAGGGATGAAAGTTTCTTGAGTGGAGATCACGAACCGGAAGACGCAGCGTAGATATAGGTCTACCACTAGATGGACCGACGACATCGTGAGAGTCGCGAGTATCTAATGGAACCAGATGGAAGGTTGTCGCTTAGTGTGGGGGTCTAAGGGGGAGGCCTTTGTTCAGCAATGGACGTCTTATGGCTGATGATGATGTAACTTTGTAATTTCATTAGTTTATACCTCATAGATCTGACCTCATTTACAGCAGTTCTCTTTTGTATCGATCTGTCTGTCAAAAAGTTTGGAACACTGGTAGGTACTAGGTACGTTTATCCCGATATTCTCGGTGTATAGAAGTAAACTCGCTAGCGTTTAATAAATAAAATATAACGACACGCGGCCTATCTATAATATAATACCGCTCCCAGTCCTTTGTTCCCGGAGCCACAACGGTCCTGCCTGCGGCCCGCGTTATGGTGGTCGGAAGACTATGAAAGGACAGAGAGATAGCTCTTATACAATAGGCATGATGACTAATATTTTTTATTACCTTATAAAAAAGCTGATCATCAATATAGCCTATCAACGGAGAAAAATTTAAATTAGTTCAAAAATAAATAAGTTATAAGTATTTTAATTTCATGCTAGACAGAGAGCGCACTATACTGAGCTATGACGTCAAGCCTCAGGCGCGGCATACATATGCTATACTAACACATGCTTTGCGAGAAAGGGATGGAGTATCCCCTCTCTATACCCACCTAAAACTTTAAACGCTCATATCTCAGAGATGAATTAGCTAATTCAATTTATTTTTTCAGTATGTGTAATGTATTTTAGTTATATTCATCGCTAAGCCTGTAATTTGTAATAAATTAAACATAAGGCCACATGCCTATTCAACTTACAGCTGTGCTTACAGACACATTTAAGCTATAGATAGTTGAGATATTTCAATCCAGGATGACGCGCCCCGCTCTTCTTCGTCATCATTAAAAACGAATCCTGAACCCGTCCGAAACCGAAACGAAATTATCAGCGGAATATGCTGCCGAGTGGGTGTTCCCTGTTAGTTATAATCTAGGTGTCTTCAAGTCGCGATTGAATCGGTTTGTTCTAGGCAAGCATGCTCCATCGTAGACCGCATCATCGTTTAACAACAGGCGAGGTGAAGGTTAAACGGAAGCCTAGGCTGATTTTGATTTCGGTACTTTTTCAACCGACTTTCAAAAAGGAGGAGGTTATCAATTCGACTGTTTTATTTTATTTTATTTTTATGGTTCCGTACCCAAAGGGTAAAAGGGGAAAATGGTACGGAATCCTTCGTGCGCGAGTCCGACTCGCACTTGGCCAGTTATTTTAGTTGATAGCTGGTGCTTCCCATTTCAATTTGGTCCAGTTCTGATAAAGTCGCTTTTTTATAAATTTTTTTTTTTTTTCAAAGGTATCTTGCTCTATACTGTTCTTAGCCAAGATTCAAGAAAATCTGTTCAGGCATTTGAAGATTATATGCTCTTTTATAGGGGGCTTATAAAAAAAAGAGCACGAGAAAGATCACGAGGTCGCAGCCCAATACGTTGGTCCGATCAGATTCGCACCACTCTTGACACCTCTACGACGCACTCCATGCTGCTGAGGATAGAGGAGGACGATAGAAAGATATCATCAGAGAGAGATTGGTGGAAGGTGGTGGTCACGACTCTCAGACATGAGGAATACGATTTAAGGAGGAGGATAAAAAAATACAATTTATACACTTGTTTAAACTTTTAAACTAAAAAAACACATAATATCTATACTTCAAGTGCAGTTTTTAGCTTTATGTCTGAATAAGGTACAAAATTGATTGTAGTATGAAATTTTTCGTTGCGTGTTCCGAGTTACCCATCTGTCTTATTTTTATTCTATCACGTTATAGCAGGCGGTCGGGCCGCGCTGTGGATTGCATAAAAAATGTCTGGGCGCGCGGCGCGGCGCGGCGGGTCGCTAACGCCTCTAATGACGGCTTGACGAGCCCGGCCCGGTTGCCACGTAGGGCTGCCGTGTGAGGGGAATTTTTAATGTTTTACTACAGTGTTTTTGTTTGTGAGCAGGCCCCTCTTTCCCACTGAACACTCTGGGCACTTGCCCAGGGCCCCGCGATCAATAGGGGTCAATCAACGCGATCAATCAACCTAGTTCCTGTTAGATCACCAAACGGTAACCGACATTTATTACCGAAAAACATATTTATTTCGAAAAAATCAAAGATAATGACTAACTACAATACCAAGTTGTTTATAGCTTTTGCGTACGTGAAGCTACTCTAATCTCGCCCGAAAAAAGTGCTCTGTCAAGGTCATAGGCCCCCATTATCCTAATGTGCCCAGGGCCTCCAATAGATTAAAGACGGCCCTGTTTGTGAGAGGAAGGCGTGACATGTATGGAGTTTCGATTTGCACAACATCGTCAAAACTCGTGAACTGTCGTTGAGCAAGTGAGACGACGATTATGTCTGAATGGCAAGTGCGAACTTCTCTCCCGAGTGAAAGAGACGATTTTTTCTTTCTCTCCCGTTGGTCAGACGATGGTTCATCAGCAAAGTTTACGTGTCTGTTACTGTTACAACTTTTTCGGTGTGTGCAACTATCGTGTGACTGTGGACCCACACTGGCTGAGTAGTGAGTCCAGCCAGATTGAGTAATGCCGCGATTAGCGCGTCATTGTGGCATCTTTGTATATGCCAACGCAAATGTTACTGAATATTGATAAAAAAAAACTACCTCATTTGTGGTAGCCCTGGCCGAGTGCCTCCTACATATTTAATTTGGCCGACTGGTTCTGGCGGCGCCGCTCGCTTTGTGTTTAGTTATGGCTCTATCGCGGCGCGGTAGCTGCCTACTCGGGGCCGTTATCGTGCACGACAGAACACAATCTTTCAACAGTATCGTATAAGTCGTACACAGCGTTCGGTGAAACGCTCCGTGAATCCCTGCAGCGCACTACTTGCCACAAGCACAGGCTCCTACCCGTAAAACGGTCACTCACCAAGTCTACGAAGTTGACTCATATCATGGGCACAATGATCTACAACAGACTTCCCGAGGATGTCTCTTGAGGCTTGACTAGAGGCGTCTAACTTGTCTATATTCAAAGCAAGGCTAGCACGCTGGCTTTTCAATCAAGCGTTCTATGACATTGATAAGGAATTTATGGCTCTAAAAGTGGCATCCCAAATGTATATAATTATTATTCGTTTTTATTTAGATAGGTATATTAAGTATTTTTATAGACATTTTATATTTTCTTTACATCTGACATATATACTAATCGTATGAGTAAATGAGTATGAGTATCGGGTAGTTTGTGTTATTACTAGATTGTTGCACCGACCGCAAAGTGAGTTATTAATGCACGAGTGTTATGTAGGTGCCCGAGCGCATGCGAGAGCACTAAATTAACACGAGTGCATTAATTACTCACTTTAGCAAGGCGCGTAATCTACTTTTCTTTCAACTACCAATCTACTCGTGATAAAATATACCTACTCAAAATAAAAACTCAAGGGCGGTAAGTTGAGTTCCATTAAAAGGTTTAGGCCTGATTTAGTCCTAAAGCGTTCGCACCCACTAGCCACCTTACCAAATCTCCCTTGTTTCTGTAACCTGAAGTCATGATAATTAAATCTTTTTTTTTTGTGAAAGAAATAGATAACGTTTTATTGTTTACAGCAGATTGACATACATATGACCACTTGCTTGTTTCGCTAGACCACAGCGACCAACTCTTAGAATAATGTACAATCGGTTTTAAATTTAGATTAAAACGCTGGCTTATCGAACAAGCGTTTTATGATTTTGACGAGTTTCTTAAAACTGACTATAAAAAACCTAATATACCTACGCACCTAATATATGTACGGTGTTTTTACCAATATTGATGATTATTTGATAATACCTAATTTAATTTTTTATTTTTATTTCAAATGTATATTATCCATATACATTTCCTATAATTATAATTGTATTACCTGCATGACCTGCAAAAATATTTTTATCATAAAATGACTTTGACAATCTTTGTAACTGCCTTTCAACTACATTGTGCTAACTGGTAAAGCGAAGTTCACCAACTGAGCTTACCTATGTAGAGCCGTGGCGTCCGTGGCTGTGTGTGTGAACTGGCTGCGAAATATTGTTTTATAACCACACTTGATAGCTGTACATCTGATAGACTTTCATATATAAAACGGTAAGTTACGAGATATAATATAATACAGCTCAACAGCTCCAAAGGCTTCGATCAAGTCAAAAGGTTTATTTCATCATCATCATTTCAGCCATAGGACGTCCACTGCTGGACATAGGCCTCCCCCATCGATTTCCAAAAGGGCCGGTTGGAAGCGGTCTGCATCCTGTGTTTTCCTGCGGTCTCTTTTAGGTCGTCTGTCCATCTTGTGGGTGGACGTCCTACGCTGTGCGTACCGGTCCGTGGTCTCCATTCGAGAACCTTTCGGCCCCATCAGCCATTTGTTCTGCGTGCTATATGCCCTGCCCACTGCCACTTCCACTTGCTAATCCGGTGGGCTATGTTGGTGACTTTAGTTCGTCTACGGATCTCCTCATTTCTGATTCGATCTCGTAGAGAAACCCTGAGCATAGCCCTCTCCATAGCTCGTTGTGCGACTTTGAGCTTGCTAATGAGGCCCATAGGTTAAAAAGGTTTATTTATGTGAAACATATATTGGCTCGCCTTAGCAGTAAACCCGACTCGTATGCCGTCACGGTAAACGGTATGACGCTCTCTTAAGCCCTCATGTTTCACATTTGCCGGAAGTCACGTGACGGCCAACATTTTTTTATTTAGGCTCGCGTATGACCCCAACTTGTCTGATGTAAAGCGATGATGCGGTCTACGATGCAGCACGCTTGCCAAGAAGAAATCGACCTAAGTTTTTGTGTCAAAATTCTTTATGATTAATAATAATATTATCTTTAATAATATATATCTTTTGTGCATGGAATTGTCCATGCACAAAAGATATTAAAAAGTAAATTGTGGTGGAAAGATGTAGAAATGTCAGAAAGTTGACACTATGCGTGCTCTATTTTAAAGGATAAAGGTTTAATTGGTATTTCTTTAATGTTTCGATTAATATTGATTGTCATTTCACATTAATTATACTGATCTGTTTCACATTGAACTAATTTCTTGTTTCAGATTTTATAATAATTACTTACAACAGATTAATGACAAATTAGTTTCAGGTATAACGAAATTTTAGCTTCAAATATATTATAATAAACAATCTTCTAAATGCTAAGCAAAAAGAGTAATCCAACGGGCACCATTACCCCTTACTAATAGTTAACGTGGTCGACGCCAAAACTTCACAAGAACCTTTTTATGTAAAGACCAGAGAACGTAAAGAGGCCCGAAGCACAAATTAAAAACTCACAGATGGATGTAATAAAACAACTTAGGAATGGTAACCCAGTACAGCTCTCGCTATGGCCTGCTATGGCTTTGATCGGAAAAATGTGGAACTATATTGTGTTGTTTGCCCAGAACTGAGAACCCGCTACCCCTGTATCTTCGCAGCCCCTCGACCAATTTTGCCCATATTCGAACTTAAAAACTGTATTGAAATAAACTGCCAGCTCACAAAAGTTCATAAATATCGGATCAAAGATACGCAAGATATCGTAGAACAATATATAATATATGTTATGTTGACCGATGGGGAAGAAAGGTTCTTGAGTGGAGACCGCGAACCGGAAGACGCAGCGTAGGTAGGCCTCCCACTAGATGGACCGACGACATTGTGAGAGTCGCGGGCATCCAGTGGATGCAGATGGCAGGATGTCGTTCAGTGTGGAGGTTAAAGGGGGAGGCCTAAGTTCAGCAGAGGACGTCTTCTGGTTGATGATGATGATGATGTTATCCATCTATCCAAACTTACAAATATACATAGAAACGAATCTGAGACCTTCTACGCTTGGGTGAACATTAGAATAGACCATTACATACAGCTCTATCACTCTCACTAGCTTTTAAATCACAAGCACGTAGTTATGGTGACAAGTGAAATATTTCTGTTCATATATTATTTTGAATTTAGTAATGTACTTTATAATTCTCTTGACAAACCAGTTTTTTGTTTTGTATTCTTCTATTCCTCTTACTTGTTTTCGTCGATAAAAAAGAAATTCTAATTAATAATACATTAGACCTGCTATTTAGAACCCTAAACGGCACTAGATAGGTAGGTACTTGTTTCAAGAACTGTATAACTCCACAAACACCTCTATTTTATACGTGGACTCGCACGTATAAAATCTTCTAGGTCTTTTAGTGTTATTTATTTATTCTTCGTACAGTTTGTGAAAACTTTGAATTGGCATTCTATCTTTTATCTATTTTTTTCTGGGTCTTCAAATCACGAGTGACTCGGTTTCTTCTACGCAAGCGTGGTCTATCGTAGACCGCATCATCGCTCATCATCAGGCGAGTTGGCGGTAAACACCAGCCTATTATTGAATTTAAAAAAAACCTAGCTGTTATTTTTTTATGAAAATAAAATAAAAAAACAATTCATGGCAATTTCCGTACGTCTGAAGTTGTCCATCTGTTTTCTTTTATTCTGAGCTCGGTGTTCGTGCCGGAGGTTATGTATTCCGGCTTATATACTTGACACCCTTCATTTACGAAGCAACATTTCGCTTGAATTTTGCTGTTTTCTTCGGGATTGTTTAAATTTTGGATCTGGCTTTCATCTGAGATAGTGGTGAAGAGAAATTATTTTAATCTTTTTCGGCTAAATTTTCTCTTGTAGAAAATGTCTAACAAGCTAGCAAACCTCACAAATATAATAGTTGTATAAGTTGACTACAACATTAAATAAAATAATAAAACATTATACGCATATTTTGTTCCACTAAGTATATTTTATTTTATTCGGAAAACATACATACAGGCGACGGTGATCGCTTACCATCAGGCGGCCCGTGCTTGTTTGCCACATATGACATTAAAAAAACAGCTTTCGACTGGGTGAACCGATTTTGATGTTTTTTTTTATTATTTGACTAGTTTTTTGCCCGCGACTTCGTACGCGTAGATTTTCATATTAACCTTCAATCCTTTTTTCTTCCCTTAATCCGGCCCTTGCGCAAAATAACATAGCCTATACTTTAATCTGGTCATAGCTAAGCATATTCGTGAAAACCGCCAGTCCAGTGGTTTAGGAGATGTGCGCGGACAAACAAACAAACAGACAAAAATTCTAAAAACTGTCCTATCGTGTTCAGCTGCTTATTTTAAGACGCCCTGTGTGTTTTTTTTTTGTTATCTCGCAATCACAGATTTTTTTATCTCTACGTTTTTATTATATGTATAGATAGATAAAGATAGATATAGATAGCTGGTGCTTCCCGTTTCAATTTGATCTAGTTCTGACATTTTTATGAAGTCGGTTTTTTTATATTGATTATTATTCCAACAAATACCTAAAAGCAGTGAGATGTAATATAATATATTAGCCTAAAAGTCCAATTGCTAAATTACGTCTTTTACAACTTTTCAACCTAAACCTTAAAACAAGATTTCTCACCTAGAAAAGTGTTAGGTACTTATAAGATTTATGGTTCATCTTTTTTCTTCTTCTGAGACTTTGAAAATTATCTTCTGGGTTCATATCTTAATTCATAATTCAATGAAAAATATCTCGCTTCAGTTTCCGAGTGCAGACAGGAAAGCGTCAGGTGGGGTGGGATGGATAGGGGTGGCTTGGGGTCGGGTGTTATGGGGTGGTATGTCGGCGCTTCTTAGCCGCGTCGGGGTGATACGGGGCTCTTATTTCAGCTCACTTAGCCGCCTGTCGAGATCAAGCAACGCGAAATCTATATTTTATATCACCTTTACAAACATGTGAATAGCGAATTTGGTAGAAAGGAAAAGTGGGGGAGGGGAGTCACTTGGTGAGAGTGCCTAGTGAGAGTTTTTTTTCAATTGCGTTTGGCTATTAAATACGATTTGTATGAAGACCAGTTCTATATACAAAAACGCTGGCATTGTTCATTTTTTTAACGGCAAGTGCCTAAAACCAAGAACGATCATATCATTCTTGCTAAAACTAAACGGGGTCGTACATTACGACCCCTTATGTAAGTTATTGGTCATTTTATAACAGACTAGCGACCCGCCCCCGCTCCGCTCGGGTGTAAGTTTTATTATAAATAGATATAAAACTTACGTGAAAAATTATCTAACATGGTGAAAAGCGCATTACAATCCGTTGCATGGTTTAGGAGTTAGCGGATTTACAGACAGACGCGGGAAGCGATTCTTTTTTTATACTATGTTAAGATAAAAAGGTCTAAAATACTGTAACTGATGTGAGGTTGTGGACTCTGTAATGGGGTTCGTATTTTTTTTTATATAACTATCTGTGACATTTTTTCACACGGTCATCTGACCCTAAACTAAGCAAAGCTTGTAATATGACTGCCAGAGACTGATATACGTACATATAAGTAAGTATATATGTTTAAGTACATACTTAAATAAATATGAACACCCCGATATAGAACAAACACAAATGTTCATCACATGAATGTTTGTCCTAGGTGGGAATCGAACCCACGCCCTCAAGCGCAGAAGGTACGAGTAGATTCACTACCAAACTGAGCTACCGGAGCAGTCATTTAAAGTAGTCATGATTGTGAAGATTTTCCTTGTGTTTTACCTCTAATTAGAGCCTCATATGAATAATGAACGACCTTTAAGTGTGACTGGAGAATTATCTAAACCGAAAGGAGATCTTTGTACTATGAACAACTTTTACTCGTAATATGGGACCAACCCAGAAATCGCGAATAAAATTTGCTGTTCCATAGAAACCGGTCATTGACACTCGACAAAATGTCTGGAACATCTAATTTTATTCGTGATTTCAGGGTTGGTCCTCACTGTTGATACTCGACAAAATGTATGGAACAGCTAATTTTATTCGTGATTTCCGGGTTGGTCCTCACTGTTGATACTCGACAAAATGTATGGAATAGCTAATTTTATTCCTGATTTCAGGGTTGGTCCTCACAGTTGATACTCGACAAAATGTCTGGAATAACTAATTTTATTCGTGATTTCAGGGTTGGTCCTCACTGTTGATACTCGACAAAATGTATGGAACAGCTGTAATTTTTTTCGAGATTTCAGGGTTGGTCCCATAGTAAAAGTTGTTCACAATGATGAGTACAATGACCTCCTTTCGGCTTAGGACAACATAGTCTATCTGTATGCGTAACCCTATGTATTATAATACAATACAATATTGCTTTATTACATACCATATTTAAAAAAACAAAGTAACTTAAAATTAATACAAAACCGGCAGTATAATAGGCAGCCTTACAGCCTTAAGCGATTTCTTCTAGGCAACCTTTGGATGGACATGAACTAAAAGAGGAGTAGGGTTGGTAGTGTAGATAATACATCTAATAAACATACATACAAAGAAATACTGAATTTATAAATAATTATATGTACTTAACTAATACATACTATAAATAATACATACATACCAATTATAAAGAAAGATAGATAGATAATATGGTGTGAGATAACGCTTGCGCCGCATTTCAAAAGCGTTGGTGTACACTTCTATTCGCCTTCCTGTGGTAAGCTTTATGAGAATTTAATAAACCCTCAGGTACTTACTCTGCCTACATTTCACATGTTGAATCTTTGAAGGCGCGAAATTAAAAATACGGTACGATGTGGGATAAGGGGAGCAAGGGCACATAAATGAGTGAATAAGTACTAGGAAGTGACTGTAATAGAGATTTTTTACATCGAACTATATATAAACGAAAGACGCGATTTCATGTAACATATAATATAAAAAAACAAGCTTACGATATATGCGTCGGCCATATTGAATTTAGGTGACATTTTATTTTTGTATTCTTCTCAGTAAACCCTTTCATTTCAATTGATACCCATATTATATCTATATATATAAAAGAAAGTCGTGTTAGTTACACTATTTATAACTCAAGAACGGCTGAACCGATTTGGCTGAAAATTGGTGGGGAGGTAGCTTAGAACCAGGAGACGGACATAGGATCTATAAACGGCTGGACCGATTTTGATGAAATTTTGTGTTCCTGGAGCGGGTCATAGTAGCGAGGCCGAAGGCCGAGCTTACACCCGTGCGAAGCCGGGGCGGTCGACTAGTGTGTAATAAATACCCTATATTATGGGAGTGAATAAAAAATAACTGGTCCACCATCTTTGGGAGTCCGCCATATTGGATTTAGAATGACGTCACTTAGCTAGACATACATTGTCGTCCGAACTAAACGTGTATGCAAAATTTTAGGTCAATCAGTTGGGAACAACGAACTTTTTTAGATCAATGGTTTCCTAATAGCCGTAGCATTCGATTCTACGTTTCTAATCCGTACGGCCAAGGATTGGAACAACCTGCCGGCTTCCTTGTTTCCTGAGAGATTTAATCTGACCTTTTCAAGGCAAGAGTGAATAGGTATCTTCTAAGTCTGCGTGCTTCATCTTCGACCACATCGTCGCTTGACATCAGGCGAGTTGGCGGCCAAGCGCAAGCCTATTTAACAATATTTTTTTTAATCTGCCCCGTTAGCACAGTTGGTAGTGTACGTGCCTTCTGCGCTTGGGGGCGTGGGTTCGATTCCCACCTAGGACAAACATTTGTGTGATGAACATCTGTGTTTGTTCTGTCTGGGTGTTAATATCTATTTAAGTATGTATTTAAACATACATATGTATGTATATCAGTCTCTGGCAGCCATATTACAAGCTATGCTTAGTTTGGGGTCAAATGACCATGTGTGTAATAATGTCCCAGATTTTTATTTATTCTATAAAAAAAAGTTATAAAATAAAACGGCTAATAATTTTATGACATTTATAAAATATTTATTTTCAATAAAATCACATTCTGTTTACAATCTAATTGTGGCACGTCGAACAACAAAGTATCATATAATATTCCAAATTAGTTTCTAAAGTTTCAAGTATTGTTTCTATTTGAGGTATTTTAATTCATTTGTAAAGACACTCCCACCACTTACAAAGTTTTTTTGACATTTTTATGTCATTAATTATGACACTATTTTATGAGGCCTATGATTATTTTTACAGTTTATCTCAAAAAATTATAACAATCTCGTTTCTATGTCATCATCATCAGCCTGAAGACGTCCACTGCTGAACATAGGCCTCCCCCTTTAACCTCCACACTGAACGACATCCTGCCATCTGCATCCACTGGATGCCCGCGACTCTCACAATGCCATCGGTCCATCTAGTGGGAGGCGTACCTACGCTCTTCGACCAAAATAAAATGAATGGACGGGCCCAGTAGAAGAGCATTTTTGAAGATTACAAAATGAGCGCCAGCTCTCATTTCGTTTCAGTCGGTCTCTAGCCGTAGGAAGTGAAACACGAGTCTATTGTTACGCGATAACGAAACATCTGACAAAATTATGAATTCGTATGCTTTACCGAGGTGTAAATACACAAATAAAACCGATATCTATTTTTTGTAACATATATACTGTACATTTTTATAATTAGGTGTTGAAGTATATGTCCAACGGTTTTGACTCGTTTTTACTGATCAAGTTCAATGGTTAGGGCCCGTCCATTCTTTTATTTTGGTCGAAGCCTACGCTGCGTCTTCCGGTTCGCGGTCTCCACTCAAGAACCTCGTTTCTATGTAAGTTTTAGTTATAAAAACATTTGAAACTGTGTTTTTGTAAAGTGGTCGAGTGAGCTTTGAAAATTCTTATTTCTATATACATTTATAAACACAGAGATATCTACTACATATAAGTAATTATAATTCTAGTAATTTAGTATATTTTTATCTATCACACATAAATTCGTATTAAAGTTGGCAATGCATTGTTTTTCAAGTAATTTCTACCTAATAAATAATTCTATACATTATCATTTTTATGCCAATGAATGACATGAAACAAACAAACAAAAAAACACAAATATCAAAATTTGGTAGGTACACTATTGTGCAGAATTCGCTAAAAATATATCGACGACATAATTTTGATACTTTAACTGAAAGTGAGTTTTAATTAAAAAAGTATCTGATATGCATTGCAGGAAACGATAATTTTGTTAATTTTGAAACGTAATAAATTAAAATAAAGTTTGTTAAGTAAGAGTAAGTAATCATAAAACAACACAGCCAAAACATCGAGATCCTACGACACAAACACCTAGGGCCTTACTTAAAAACGTTACACAAGTTGATCTATGCTTAAAATTTCTCTCGCAACTTCTCGCTGACGGCAATCGTCACACGCGAAAACGAGACAGATCATATTTAAGCGTATGTCAACTCGAGTAACGTTTTTAAGTAAGGCCCCCATTGACTAGTCCAAAAAATACTTAAGTATCATTATTTTTTTACCATCCTTCTTTGTACTGTTCTAATACCGGAGATATTTTTTTTATCTACCACACTTATATAAAACACATTTATATAACATCTAAAACACGTAATAAATACTTTTAAATGCTAAAATTGAGAAGTCATCTCCAAAACATTTCAAAACCATTTCTAAAACAAGTGGATCACATCAAAAACCGACTTCAAAAATATATGAAAAACGTAATAAGTGCCTATAAAATTTGAGGGTTGCCCTCGATTTCCCTGGGATCCCATCATCAAATCCTGACTTGGTGACAATGGGACCAAATTGGATACTTCCAATTTGGTCCCATTGTCACCAAGTCAGAGCTTACTTACCCAGGGTATACTTACCCAGGGTATACTTACCCTACCAAACAAAAGTTTTTTACTAAATCGGTCAAAAGTTGGCGGAGAAATCATGAACATGCATAAAAAAATATACAGTAGAACATAGAACCGTCCTCCTTTTTTGAAGTCGGTTAATGAGGTGACACCATTTCAAATATGAGCAAAATTAAAGTCTAATTTAGTCTTCTGCTTCAGAGCCCATGAGATAATCGGTTTTGATTATATCTCTATGCATGTCTACAGGAGAATCGTTTCTGAGAATCATTGAGGAGCGAGAAGCTAGGCTGCTCTGGGATGCCATACTTGCTAAGATCCCATTAGACAAGGCTTGAACTGACAGCGCTTCTTGTGAAGGTCCTGCGTAACTATACTGCTGGTATACAGCTTGTATCCTCGCCGCATTGACCAATGTCTGTATCTTTAACTGCGTATCCAAGGCTAAACTCAGCGGTAGCTTCCGCAGTTGACTCGCGATCAGTTTCCCAAACATTTCGAATTCGTTTTCGTTTCCGTTCTCTGAATGTTGACTCAGATCTTGAGGCAGATCCGTGTGATCGACGCTCTCGGTTTTCCTTTGTTTTGCCGGGACGGGGTAAATATTTGCGAGTGAGGTAGTAAGAGGCGTGGCAATACCGACCGGGGGATTAAGAAACGGGGCAGAGGTAGACGAAGGAAGTATTCCGAATGATTGACTCAGGCCGAATGGAGTAGTCGGGCGTGGAGATGGTGTGTTGAGTACGTACGGGGTCGAAGAACGGGTTGATGAGCGTCGCTTTCGAGGGCTCTTCTTTTCAGGAGACTTGCGCTCACTGAGGTCCTGAACCGCGTCGCTGTCGTCACTCATCGGTATCTCCAAGAGACTGTTGTCCACCTGCCGGCAAAGCGACCGTTACCGCGCATGTGTAAACACGACATGTGTTTGTAAACAAAAATAAGACTCACCGAGCTCGGTGTGACGATCGCCCGCAGAAACCTGTCTGCGTGCTCGAACCACGTGACGCTGGGCCGGTACGCATGCGCGCCGGCCTTCCTCGCCGCGCGTATCTTCTTCAGTTCTACACTGTACGACGAACGTATGTTTTTAATCTTGTTTTTCAGCTCTTTAACTGTCACGTCGACTAGATTTAGCATGTTTATTATCTCCACGTATCCCTGCTCCCTGATTTTCTTGTTCTTGTAGTGTTCCGATACGGGGTTCCATAGATACTCGCGTTTTTCGTATTCTATGATCATTTGTATGGTCAAGTCTTCGCTCCATTTCGGGTTGGCCAGTATTGCGACCATTTTAGAGCATAGTAGATCAAAATTTTAAGTTTTTTTCGCGTTGGTTCGCGTTGAAGGGTGCGGGCGGTCCGCATGCGCGCAGCATACTAAAAGCACGTCGATGGCGGGGAGTTGCGGGGGGCTATTTCGGGAGTAGCCGGTACGCAGCCGCGTGCTTTGGTACGTGCTGTTTCTCTCGCCGACGGCCGGAGGCTGGGCTCGAGTGAAACGGAAGATTTGTGGCCAGCGACGACGCGACGGACGCCCGGTTTGCGCACTAACTGCTATTCAATCTATCGCCCTCTGCATAGTAACTTTGATTTAATCTATGTCCCAGTCCGCTCTCAATTCGTAGTAGCTGTTCTTTATTCTGTGCCACCGATATCTAGCGACTCGCGCACCTTGAACTTGGCATCGTGTACGTTAGATGCTTGCATTTATGATTCGGTCGGACGGATAACGGGTGCGAATATTTCTATGCGGTTTTTTGCATGTTTTGTGTCTAAACGTGATGTTTGTTTTTTATGAGGTTCAGGCATAAAAATCTTCAAAATTCATAATTTTACTTTGGTCTATCAATCTAAAATGCTTTTTATATACTACTTACCTCAATATTTGTTTGATTTTTATTCATAAGTCGTTTTGAATCTTTTTCTAACTTCTATATAGAATTTTATTGTTAAAAATCGTAATCTAAAAATATAATTCTAATATAGAATATTACTACAGTTTCTAAGGAAGTTGTAACTACCTACTTGGAATAATTTTAAATAATAATTACAAGAGTTCATTCATTAATAATTATGAGATCCAAAACAGCCGTTCCTCAATTCCAAAATTAATAATTCAAAATACAAATTCTAAACAAGCAAACTTTGGTTGTTAACGCCGACCACATTTCTTGATCCTCGAGAATCTACCAATAAATGACAATGCAAACATCACAAGTAGGTACACTATTTGTTTTGATTATGGTGTCCATAGGTGGCGCGGCACCACTTACGATAAAGCAGTGCCGGTTTGCCGATGCATAAAAATGGTTAGAAATGATTATTGCTTCACAATCTAAATTCGACCCTCTGCCTTCCACAATAACTTAAATATGTATATGCAATTTTAGATGTCATCGTTCTAAAACGGTGAATAACATCGTGAGGAAACTGGTATGTCCAAGAACCTCAAAAGTGCAGAGACATTAATGATAGTCACCAATTCACCAATACGTACAAGGCGAGTATATATGGTGGATCCTCTGAGAGAGAGGATGGGCATTGGGCATGTGTCCCACCCAACAGTGGGCAACATGATAGGTTATTAATAAATGAATGAATGACACTGGGAATCTTCAAGGCAGAGTGAATAAGTACCTTCTAAGTCTACGTGCTCCATCTGCGGCCACCACATCGCTTTCCATCGGGTGATTTGGTGGCCAAACGTAGACATGTTATACATATAAAAAAATGAATCATCATCGGCCAAAAGACGTGCAACTGCTGACCATAGGCCTCCCCTTTTACCCTCAACACTGAACGCCAGCCTGCCATCTGCATCCTCTGGATGCCCGCAACTCTCACAATGTTGTCGGTCTATCTAGTAGTAGGCCTACCTAAGCTGCATCTTCCGGTTCGTGGTAAATAAAAAGTTGTGAATGAATGAAATAATCAAAGTTGTACAGAGCGGGGTGGCGCGGCGCGGCACGGCCCGGGCTGTGAGATACTGTGGCCTAGATTTGCGCCCGGAGTGGTAATTTGTCTTGTGTGTCAACATCTCCCCAAAGTATGCTACAGTTTGCAAGTTGCCTGCCAGCTGGTGGTCGCCAGAGAGCGAATACGCAGTATGTGTCGGAATCTGTTTAAAAGCCCACTCTCCAGACCGAGCTCTCTTTTTAGGGTTCCGTACCCAGAGGGTAAAACGAGACCCTATTACTAATACTCTGCTGTCCGTCCGTCTGTCTGTCACCAGGCTGTATCTCATGAACCGTGATAGTTAGACAGTTGAAATTTTCACAGATGATGTATTTCTGTTGCCGCTATAACAACAAATACTAAAAACAGAATAAAATCTCGAGTGAATCTGTTTCTTCTGGGCAAGCGTGCTTCATCGTAGCCCGCATCGCCCTTAACATCAGGCGAGTCGGCGCTCAAACGCAAACCAATTCTGACTTTAAAAAAAAAATATTAGGGGGCTCTCATACAACAAACGTGATTTTTTTGCCGTTTTTATAGATAATGGCACGGAACTCTTCGAGCGCGAGTCCGACTCGCACTTGGCCGGTTTAATTATCAATAGAGAGGGTTCTCAAACCGTTGTTTTAAAAATATGTTTGTTTCCTCAGAACTCCGTCATTTATAAATCATAGATTTTGACGTAGCAAAAATTTTTTTTATTTGATATGTGTTTGGAAAATTCTTTGTATTCAGCGAATTTTGTATTATTTGTAATCGTTTTACTGGAAAGGATATACTTTCATATTGGTCCCATATAAATATTATCAAAATCAGTTCAGCAGTTTGGTATTTAAATAAAAACTATATACTGAACAAAAATATGGCGGGTTGGCTCTTAAGGTGTGGATGCGCTTTTAGTCTTGTAATTCCTTGAAGGTAGAAAGTACGATTTGTGTATCGTGAGTTGTACCTAACTTAATCTTGGCCGAGCGGTAAGTAGGCAACCTGGACTATTCTAGGGTTTTCACGTACGCCTCGACCCTGGGACATAACCGGATCATTGCTACATGTCACATCAAAGCTTGGTGAGTTTCCCCCCTTTACTTAAACTTAACTTGCCGTGAAACGGTAGTGACGGACTTTTATCCAACGCTTGTGTGTAGTAGTTCACTTTGGGTGGTGCAAATTTTGAAGGCTAGGCCTACCACGAAACATCCCTGTACGTTAGTCTTGATTCCGCAAAACTATCGCCCGCAAATCCTCAATAAGACGCAATGGCGATTGACACTCAATCACAGTCTGTAAAGTCACCGTGTCACTGTGATTGAGCGTCTGCTGATTACTACTGCGTAATCTCGCCAGTTTGAGCGTAAACTCGCAGGGCTCCCGCTATCTCTTGCCAGCCATAAATCCAGCAAATAAAGCATCACATTCCGTCGCCCGTCCCGGATTCGCGGCGCAGGCTGAGAGTGGCACGTTATCGCGGAACTAGCGCGCTGGGGCCGAGACTCCGGGAGATTTTATATGAATGGGTATAAGTTGGATTAGTATATACATTGGGCAGTTGGGCCACTGAAGCCAGAAGCTTCATTGGTGAGTTGGGGCGCAGGTTGAGGGAGAAAAATAATGACCCTCGCTCCGGCTCGTACCTTGTGCAAAGGTTGGCCATAGCCATTCAGCGCGGCAATGCTGCTAGTGTTATGGGCACCTTCGCACAGGGTACAGTTAGGGGCGAGTTATTCGATTAAAAATATTTTATTTTTGTTTGTAATTTAAATTTTTGTTAGAATATTGTCAAAATAATTAGGTTTAGTTGTATTTTATACCTAAAAGAAAGCAAGTATATACATTTCATGACATATTATTTACCATCGTAAACGGTTCTTTTAATGTTTTTTATTGATGAATTTGAAAAGGTATTTAAACTTAGAAGTCTATGTAAGTCTATAACTTAGAAGGCTTCCTGAGAATATCCTGAGCATAAAGAGATTGACATGATATCTAAAGGTGACGAGCGTAATGCGTTCACACAGAGATTTGAACTGTCGACGTTTCTGATTATATAAAATTTTTGAGGAAGTAGTTTAAAACTCTAGCAGGCAAGTGAGGTTTTAGGCGAGCAACTTGCTCGTCTCGTCACTCAGTTGCATAATTAAATAAACACGGATTTAATTGGAGCAATTTCCGTCTTCACATTTTTGCCTGTGTTTTCACAGTAAGCACGATTATATTTGCGTTTCTTTTAATCTGGATAGGTATGCTTTTTTCGGTCAAGCGCCTACCCCTTCTTCTATGATGGTTTTTTATAAATTTGTCATTTCGTAAGAGGCTAAACATCTTGCCTGTTCATTTCTTCATTTAGAAAACATCTTTTCCCTTTCCTTATGTAACAAGAGAAGTATTACTTATTCTACGAAGCAGCCCACGGCCCTATCGGCTACATTATTCGCACGTCGCGTCGGAATGGCTGACGGGTGTCTCGGGTACAAGGCCGCGATAAGATTGCCGAATGCGCTACCGACTTTGCTACTCGGGCTTTGTCATAGAATAATGATAGTAACCAGAGTCTTGATCAAATATTCTTTGGATTGACAGGATTGAAGAATGTGTTTCGACTGCCAGGGTTTGAACCTGTAATATTCCAGGTAAACCTCTTTGCTTTACCAACTAAACTTCAGCCATATCTAATCTAATTCAACTAGATTTAGAGGCTAGGGAGGAGAGATCTTTCAGAGGCCTGGTTAATTGAAAGACCGAAATGCTGGCGTGTTTATGGCTCTACGCATACAGCATCATTGACAACATTGCCATTCAGCGTGGTGATGACGCCAGCATGCTGGGTACACTGAAAATTGGTAGTGAGGTGAGCATATGGATTACCTGTTGACCTTCAACGGTCTATGGGCAGTCTAACTGTTTTTGTATATGTTAATAGGCCAAGTAGTTTAGGTAGTTAGTTTTTATTGTTACTAGTTAGCTTGTTTGGTTTAGTTAAGGCACTTCCCAGCATTAAAAACGCGAAGAAAAAAATTCTATCAATGTTTCTGCATACAACGTAGGACAATGTTAGTCACTAATCTCAGGAACACTTCCAGTTTACCAAACTGTCGTTTCCGCAACACCGAGCGTACATTACAAATTTTCGAACAGATAATTGTAGTTTCCACTTCCCAGGAGCCGAGGCCAGTTTTCATTACCACGCATTATCCCCTGGTTCCGTTCCCCTTTATTTTTGTAACCATTGTTTTATAAAACAGTAAAATTATGTTACTATTGTCTCCTATACTAGTTACTAGAAAATTATTTGATATAATGGGTCTGTAACATATGAAAAAATATTCGAAACAATTTTTTTTTATCATCATCATCAGCCAGTAGACGTCCACTGCTGAACATAGGCCTAACGACAGTCTGCCTTTGCATCCGCTGGATGACCTCGACTCTCACGATGTCGTCGGTCCATCTAGACGGAGGCCTACCTACACTGCGCCTTCCGGTTCATGGTCTCTCAAGAACCTTTCTTCCTCATCAGTTATCGGTTTTTCGAGCGATGTGGTCTGCCCATTGCCACATCAACTTGCAAATTGTAATAAGTTATAACTATATCGGTGACTCTGGTTTTTTGGCAAATATCCACGTTCTGGATTCTATCGCGCAAAAAACCTCCTAGCATAGTATAATAATAAATCTATCAACACTTCATTACTCAAAATTGGTTGAGGCTGCAGGTGGACAGTGGACACGACGACATTTAACACGCTAACCGCAATCTCCAAATTCTTTACCATGGCAGTCAGAAAAAATAAATGCGTAAACATGATTCAAATCGCAGCTAGTACAATATAAGCATAAACAAGCAAAGACCTCATATCACATCGATACGTGTAAAGCCCGCTGCATTTCAACAAAGCACGCGAACTCATCTAGCCATATCACCTTCCTGTCCCCAAAGAACATGACAGAGAAGAACCAACCCTATTTCCAGCACAGTACAGCCTTGTACAGGATAGGAGAATGGTTTGTCAGACGAGGTCGACAGACATAAATATCGTCCGCTCATCGCTTTGCGGCGAAGCGTCAGTAATTTTCTCGCTGTCTGTTCTTTTACGATCAGTAGCGGGAGGCGTGACCGCGACTTCGTCTGTTTCGGTTTTAAATGCAAGCGTGAAATATATTTTTGTAATTTGTATCGCGTTTTTGTAGCCCTTTATAATTGCTTGGGTACCTACTTTGTCAAAGGCTTTCCATCATCATCTAACTTATGTGGCTGGAATAGACAATGTGGGTTCTCAATGCTCACGGACATTTTGTAGCCAATCCTAGAATTTTGACCTTTTTTGTTTGACTTTATTTATCTCTGTATCTGTATCTCCGGAGATTATGATTATGATAGCCACGAGGTACTTCTTCCGGGTAGGCGCTTTCCTTAGATTTTCCCTTGATATTTAGCAGTATTTCTCCAAATATACATAAAGGTCTCTGCCCAAGATATTACCTAAATACAGTAGCTGCCAATTTTTATAAAATGTATACAACACCAGAAAGGTGTAATATTTAAAGCCGGGTCCGCTGCGGCATGTTTTCGTGATAGCTAACACACTAACTGTTAGCTAACATCAAAGTCACACCCACTTTTCGTTTCAGTAACATGTTAGTGTGTTAGCTAACACGAAAACATGCCGCAACGGACCCGGCTTAAGTGTGTTGGTTGATCTACCCTTCAAAGTAAACAACTTGGAGAACATACGTTTTCTAAATTCGAAAAAAATGTGTTACCCATACAAAATGGATCACGTGATGGGTCATATTATATGACCCATTTTTTTTTAAGTTAGCACGATTGTTTATCTTTGTCTTCTACATCTTCTACAAGTTGTTTACTTTGATGGATAGATCAACATAATCATTGTTACACCTCCATTGTATGGAAACCGTTGCAATTCTGTATTCACTTCATAAGCCGTAGGAGCTGCATTTACCTAGAATCATTTTATAATTTAAATGTAGATCACGATCAAAGGAGCTGACAGGGAAAGGAATTAAAATGTAGGCTATCGACTGAACCTAACTACACTACTAATAGGATTAAATGAGGGCATCGCAGGTAATGCTGTTAACATAGAATACTTACTAGCGGTACTGAGAATGGGTGGTCTCTGATCAGATAAACAAGGAAGATTATGGTAGGGTGACGTAGCAGGTACTAACACATCAGGCCTAAATCAGGCTTACCTTACCGCCCTTTTTTGCTTATAGACAGGTCAGTTCACTGCTGTCGCTAGGCATGTCGATTCTTCCTGAAAAAAATCGATTTTCGAATCGATTCGAATCGAAGTCCACTAAATCGATTCTCGATTTAATCGGCCTCTAGAAGATCGATCTTCGATTAATCGATTCGATTTTCAAAAAAAATAAAAGCTTTTTTAAACCGATTCGATCTTCTATTTGGTTAGATTGTAGAGGACAAATGTATGCCTACTATTCAATTTAAAAAGATTTTTATCTTTATTTGCAGCAGAATAGTACGACTCGATATAGAAAACGATTTTTAAATTGAATAAGTATTCATTGCAAGAACAACGACTAGTTATCGGTGAAACACAAATATCGATTAAGATACAAAATATATATATATAATATATACATATTACATACTTTCTTCTTTTTGGAAGTCGGTTAAAAATGATATTACGATTTAATGATAAAGAAATTAATAATTAAATGGTCACCTGCTGGAAACATGCTTTAACCCACTTTTTTTCTTATAAATACAGAGCGAATAGATAAAAAAAAAAAATGTAATGTACACTGTTCATAAAACACCATAAAGTATATTAAAGTTACTATACATTCCGGGTACATTTTTGTTTTTGGGCTTATAACTTGGTATGCTAAAGCCATTTAGGCCATACTGCCTCGTCTTACTTATTTTAGCACAGAAGTAGATTTTTTTGGTGAGATTCCCTTCTATGTTTTATGTATTTTAGTCATTCTGCCCCAATAAAGTGATGGAAACTTTACTAGGGGCATCTATGGAGTTTTGGAAACAGCATAGATATACACAGTCACAATACACAAATTAAAATAATACCATGAGGCAACATGTTTTCTTCGCGTTGGCGCCAAAACTCTCATAACAACAAAGTATATAATAGAATATACTAGGTTATTAAGGATTTTTATTCGCGATTCTGATGGTGACAGTTGTCAACCTGTTCGCGCGCTTAGCGATGATAATGCCGTTACTTCTAACTTAACTACCGTAATAAGCCACGCAATTTGCGCATACTATAGTTCGCACAGACTGCTAGACTATTGTTCGATAATTAAACTTTTACAGCATAGATATACTTTAACGATCTAGAAAACCGATTCATAGATAAGATAATCCCGTGAAATATTATCGATTCTAGATGGAATGCACTGCATTTCTACGATCTATATTAGCACTACAATATCAATATCGTGAATCGGTCCGATTCTCAGGGTTCGAGAATCGATCTAGTGAATCGATCCACTCTGTCAGATCGATCTAAAAAATCGATTTTCTGACCTCAAAAAATCGATTTTCCGATTAATCGATTAAAGATCGACATGCCTAGCTGTCGCTGCATGGTCGCTGCAAGTTCCATAAGGTGCGTGAAAATTTGTAAGTGAGTGCGGATTAGCGGTATAGTCTATACCAATATATAATGAGGAAACATTTGTTTGTTTGCATTGAATAGGCTCCGAAACTACTGAACCGATTAGAAAAAATATTTTACTGTTGGGAAGCTACACTATCCCCGGGTGACACAGGCTATATTATATTTTGTAGCGACGCCGAAGGCCGAGCTTACACCTGTGCGAAGCCGGGGCTGCCGGCTAGTAAAAAATAAAATGGTTGAAAATGGAGACAACTCGAAGGATAATTATTGTACTAATACTGAGTAAGGCTACGGAAGCTTCAGGCCAAGTGACGTACCTACGTTGGGAGAGGCCCAATAACGATATTATGGTATAAATGGTATAACTTTCTTCAACGTAGCAGGGGGAGCATCTCTGAAGCACAAATTACAGCTTAGTTTACCGATCCAAAGCTCACTATTTATTTGTTTATATTCCAATTTACTATTTCATTATTTTGTGTGCCTATTTCGCCAAATAAATGATATTATTATTTATTTATTTATATTATATTGGGAGGGGCCTAATTATGTCTAGCAGTGGTTTGAGGTGGGCTGATTATGACGATGATTATGTTTGCTACCACAAAAGCACAGACTAATTATTAGTTACTAAACATAGGTGTTTTATTTAGGTATATACAGGAGTTTCCCCCGACGCGAACTTAACGCGGAACATAAAACAAGTAGCGAAGTGCGTTCCTCGCAAATTGACACGCGTCACGTCAGCCCGCCACCAGCGGGATGTGTCTTCCCGGGCCGCTCTAGGGTTCACACCAGCACTTATTAAAATATTACTTACTTCATTTTTATATTACTTTGTGACGTTGGTCAAATAGGACAATGCGTAAAATCGGTTCCTCGTTTTCGCGAGTGACAATTTTTTTAAACTACCCACGATTTTACCACAAAAAATATAGTTTTCAAGTATTGGTATAACAAAGTCGTGTGATATGACAAACGCTGCGAAACGTCGATGTGACAAAAAAATCGTCTATGAACGGGAAAAAAGGTGGGCCGCGAGTCGCACTTCACACTAATATCATATATGTGAAAGTTTGGATGGATGGACAGATGGATGTTTGTTGCTCAATCACGCAGAAACGGCTGGATGGATTTGGATGAAATTTGGAATATACATTGCTTATGTCCTGGATTAACCCATAGGCTACTTTTCATCATCATCACCGCGCGGGTGAAACCGCGGGGCGTAGCTAGTTTATAATATTTCACACTCACAATGTGAAATATATTGACGAAGGATTATAGTGTGATTTAATACTTTGGTGGTTGCCAGCCCTACGTAGGAGTAATGACGGGGGTAGCTCGGCCCCCCGTCCCGGGCCGGGTCGTTAGGGACGTGAGAATTCCACGCTCCGGCCGCCACGCGGCGCCGCGCCGCGCTGTCGGTTGAATTATGTGCACGATATTTCCACAACTGTCTGGTTACATTTTGATATGTTATTTTAAAGTTTAAGAGCAACTCCTGTATCACGATTTATGTGGTTTAGGTTCATTATTTGATAGTTTTATACACATTATCATCCAGAGACATTATAATGCTGACAGTATTGCAGCTGCCAGTAATGTTGCCGGTATTGGATATAATGCCTCTCTTTGTTATGAAATGCTCTTCCAACTTCCTAAATTCTGTACTTATCAAGTTCAGGTAAACAGATATTATAAAAATGTTCTATACATGTAAGTATCAATCAAGGGACATTATTTCCGTAGTAAAAAGGAAAAAAAAAACATAAAATTACATTATGAAAAAAAAAAATAACGTAGGTATATCAAACAGGCAATAAAGCATAATAATTATCAATATAAAGAACCGACTTAATAAAAATATCAGAACTGGACCAAATTTAAATGGAACCACACGGGAAGCACCAGCTTTCAAATAAAAAAAAGATTCATCAAAATCGTTTCACCCAGTCCAAAGTTCTGAGGTAACAAACAAAAAAATTAACCTCCTCCTTTTTGGAAGTCAGTTAAAAAGAAACTACTTTGAGAATCAAAGTTGCTTTAAAAGGCGGTTTAAAGATCATTATGGATTTTATAACAAATAGGTAATAAAAGAAAGTATCAAAACCGTTCCCTTGGGCGTCGCAGTAGCGCGTCATTCGACAGGCGAGAGACGCCGACGAACGAGCGATCGCTTTCCACGCCTGGCACCTATAGTCCTATACCTATCTAGGTATCTGCATTGGTATAATATGTACCTACTTACAATATGTAAAGCTACCGTACAGCCGGTCTATTCTGCAAGCTAAGTGAACGCGCAAGTGAGGTGATAAGCTAAGTGAACGTGTATTTTTCTTGTCGATCACTATAGAGAAATGTCAAAATGTCGAGTGATCACCTTTGAATGTAGTCCCTTACCCTTATAATTCGATGTTATAATCGAAGAAATAATCACATTCACTTAGCTTATCACTTCACTTGCGCGTTCACTTAGCTTGCAGAAGAGACAGGCAGATCGTCAACATTTGAAAAAAAAAACTGATAGACGCTAAAGCGCTGTAGTTGTTATTTAATCTGTGACTGAATTTGATACCTATTTAATGTGAAGATTTTAATTGTTTTGTGGAATTAGTAAATTTGTCGTCGTCACGGTGTGTAAGGTGGTTGATATTTCTAACTGTTCTTTGTAAATAAGAACACAGATTAAAGGTTGTAATATAGGTATAGGTACTCAAAAGATTAAAACGGAAACAATGCTGCCCTGACACATTTGTTTAGAAACACTGCGGGCTTGACGGCAACCGCCGCCAAAGTATCAAACTAATTTCAGTATACTATCGTAAATGTTCAAGTAATTTTAAATTTTGCAACATTATTTAAGTTTCTTAGGCCAGAAGCCTAAGCGGCCGTATTTCAAAGATAATTGGCCTGAACGACAATTCGCTCTCCATTCATGTTTTCCACCAATTTATTATTACTTATACAAAAGCATACCTATCTGATCTTCCCCCTGTCAAAGAATATATAATAGTTACTTCGTCCCCCTGCCACTTCACATCCAAACCTACCTGCTTCCTCCAACACTAGTTAACGAGCTCACAGCTACCAGGGCGACAGGCACGCGCCATTAACCGCCCGGGCCGCGCCGGAACGGGCCCTATTTCCGGAAGGAAGGACTCCGGAAGCCGCATCCGCTCGAACTAGATCTGACCTCGTGCCGTGTTATGCTCGCCTGGTAGCTATGCAGCAGTGAGACCAAGTTTACTGATTTTTCCGACTACACGAAGAGGATTATTTTAGTATTTTATTATAGACAAACTAGACCATCTCTTTTCTCGCATCTATCTAGACTACTTCTACTTATGACATTTCTGACTAGAAAGAGCGCGCCATCTAGGGCCCCAAACAAAAATAAATTTCGAAATGTAGTGTGAAACCTAGATGGGTGCGACACATCCGGCCCAAAACAGACCTAATGCTGAACTCATGCTTCAGACCTTGCCACTCTTGCCGATAGTTTTGAATTGTCTAACATTTAAATAATAAGAATAGTCATTGTTGACTGGTAACAATTGTATTCTGATTTCCTGCATCCGACCTGCTCAGAATACAGGTATTCTGAGGCATAGGGTTGCCATCTCTAAAATTAAGCATCCAGCCGGGCTAGCATGCGCACCGTGGCAAAATTTTGTTGACTCTTTTTATCGTGCCAAACCGAGACAGGCGTATAAGTAACCGTATAGGCACCTGTATAGGCAAATTATTATAAATTGTCGTTTGCTGAGTGAGACTCAATGGGTCTTACTAACCTTCAAAATATTTAATTGTGTACCAAATTGACGAGTGCATAATAGAAGCATTCGTAGTACTTACATATTTTTATTTTAAAAATTATTATAAATTTGACTTTATGATAATAAATGATATTCTATTCTATTCTATTCTTGTTGCATTCTCGCTCGACAAAGTGACGACAAGATTTAGTCGCGGTGCGCATAATAGACATGCAGGACAAGACGCGTGAAACCCCCGGATTTTAGAGCTAAGAACTCTGACTTGTCAACAGGTTTTTTTTTAAACATATAGTGTAAACATCGCGTCGTGCGGGCACAATGCGTGTGTCGCAGGCGACCCAAGACTTTAAATTTTTATACCCGGACTACAAATGAAGCCCCGGCCGGACGAGAGTACGCTCTATGCCCTCTAAACTTGGACAAATCCGGGGAAACCCGGACGGATGGCAACCCTACCTTAGCAAAACACGAACGTTGCTTTATTTGCTATAAATGATAAATAATCGAATTTAAACTCACTTGTCATTTGATATTTTGTCAGATGATACTGAAACATACCTGAAACAAGAAAAATCACACATTATACTTAGAATTCTCTACTACCTAGGTAATTTGCGAAAAATATTATTTACATCAACCTAAAATTATCCCTTAGGACCGCAAAACAAATCTGGGTGAGCAAAAAACCGCCGGCTAATTCGTGCTTGCCTGTCCCGCTGAATTGACAGATCAATTACAAACATCAACTTTATGACACGTCAATAGAGTTTATTACGGTCTAAGTCAGTTGATAAGTCGAGGCTGATACAATGTCATTATTGATTTGGGAATATGAACTTTAACATCACGAGTTTAAAGTTTAAATGGTACGTTTTGTAAAAGTGCATTAATCAAAATCAAAAGTGGATTAGAAGCGGGTGCGACCGCGACACGAGACCGACGGAACGAATCGGTAGGTTCACTAGGTGCAATGTACTTTTACGAAATACCTTTTCTATAAATCCCGGGAACTTGACTTTTTTGACATTTTGATTAACATTTTATATGCGTGTTTTCTCAAATAAATATAGTAGTACCGTGTATTTGAAAACAGCGCCATCTCTTGTTGAATAGGTGGATTACTAATTAAGTTTTAACTTGTGACGTGTAGTCCTATGACTGATGTTTTTTTTTATTACTTACTTAGTAAATCATAAGCGAAACAAACAAAACAAGGAAAATACTTAGATTATCTTTAAAAAAATACGAAATTATACTGATCAGTGTCAAAAAATAAGGTACTTATCTATTTCTGTAATAAATATTAATGGATATCATGGGTGTTTCCCGATAGTTACAATCTGGGTGTCTTCAAATCACGAGTGCATCTTTTTCTTCTGAGCAAGCCAATCTGATGCTCTATCGCGTCATCTGGATGGCGGACAAACGCAAGCCTATTTATTTAATTAAATAAAAACCTATTCTTTTAAAACAGATGTTTTCTAGAACACAACACTTATTCTGTATTGTTGTGGTTTCAGCTTGGAAGAACATATCTTAGAAAAAAAAAACACATCGGTCGTAGGACTGCACGTCAGAAGTGAAAACTTAAGTAGTAATTCACCTATTCTACAAGAGATGGCGCATGTTTGAAATACATGGTTCTATGTATTATGTATTCTGTGACGCGAGTCCCATGACTTTTGTTAACCCAAAAAGTTCTCAACGCGCCTAAAGAAGTTTTCACTTCAAAAACTCTTCCCCTACATTTTACGTATATACGAGTATAAGTACTTCCCACATAAACTGATTTACGGGTTTCGGGACGAGACGCATATGCCGGGGCAAGCTAGCGGCGGGCAAATTGATAACTCGATAACTCCCGACCCGAGGGATCCCGGGACGGTGGGATCCCGGGATATAAGATCCCCGGGCCACGGGAAAGTGGGATCGTAGCCGCGTAAAAAGGAATACGATAGATAGGGCCACGGACTAAGTGTCGGATGTCGGAGGTCTTTTGTCATGTTAAATTGGTGTTGGGCGGTTGCTACTTACATAGAAAAACATTAACGGGTAATACAAGAACCGTGGCCTAATTAGGGTTACCATCTGTCTGGATTAGTCTGGACTTTTAGACGTTTGTCCAGACCAGTGGCGTAGCTATAGGTAACCAAAGGCCCCGGTGCAAAAAAATGGGGCAAAAAGTAATAAATGTATAATAAAATAATGTTATTATGTATGTCTAATGTCTATGCTTTATATACCAGTTATTCCATTATTACATCACACCCCGTCCCTTACCTCTTCTGTATGTCCTCTCCATACTAAGGTTGCCTGGAAGAGATCGCTTATAGCGATAAGGCCGCCAACCGTTTCACTAGTTTTAAGTTGTTTTTTATGTTACCTACTATGTACGTTTGTACTTTTTGGTGTGAACAATAAAGAGTTATCTATCTATGAAAAATTGAACAGCGCCTCTATCGGACGTGAAAAGAAACTGAATTTTTCATACATTTGCTGTTTACGTAACGATAACTTTTCGCAAATTCTCGTACTAAGGCCACAGAAATAACTGTTTTCGTTCAGTTTAGGAACAACGTTATAGCCACGCTGTATTATTTCTGCTGTCGCACATCAGTAAAGCAAATACTCATATTTTATAGACCTAAAATGTCGGCATCTATATTCCCGTGAGTTTCATGTTCAGAGGGCTCTGTGTTTAATTCCATTGACGCGTCCCTCCGGCCCTCCCTCGCTCGTTTACAAGCGGGACGGAACTGCGAATGTCACTTTAATGAGACGCCAGCAGACGTGACGAGCGACGTGACTCGACGTGACGCTTTGAGATCTACTTCTACATGCAGACACAGATTAGATAAAAATTTCTGTACGTAACTTCACCTAGTAGTTTTCTCGCGTGTATAATATACTAGCTGCGCCCCGCAGTTTCACCCGCTTGGTGATGAAAATCGGTGATGATGATAATGATGAAAAGTAGCCTATATTATGTTAATTCAGGACATAAGCAATGTATATTCCCAATTTCATCGATATCCATCCAGCCGTTTCTGCATGATTGAGTAACAAACATCCATCCATCCATCCGTCCATCCAAACTTTCACATCATAATTATATGATACTAGCTGCGCCCTGCGGTTTCACCAGCTTGGTGATGGAAATCGGTGATGATGATAATGATGAAAAGTAGCCTATTTGTTAATTCAGGATATAAGCAATGTATATTCTTAATTTCATCGATATCCATCCAGCCGTTTCTGCGTGATTGAGTAACAAACATCCATCCATCCATCCATCCAAACTTTCACATAATATAAAATATGATATTAGTGTGATAGTGTGATTAAGTTTATACGGAAAGAAGCTCATTATGAACAACTTTTGCTAGGTACGGCTACAGTTGCCAATTTGTGTTAGGTACCTACCCCTGTCTTTGACCCCAGCGGTTAGCAGTTCTGCGACAGATAAGACTACTATGACCAGTCCACTAGATTCCTAATATGCTGATCTATGTCGGTGAAATGTATAATAATATGAGCTATTTTATGCATGTATCTTTTTTAGGGTTCCGTACCCAAAGGGTAAAACGGGACCCTATTACTAAGACTCCGTCCGTCTGTCCGCCTGTCGATCAACAGGCTGTATCTCATGAACTGTGATAGTTAGAAAGGTGAAATTTTCACAGATGATGTATTTCTGTGGCCTCTATAACAAAACAAACTAAAAAACAGAATAAAATAAATATTTAAGGGTTATGCTCGTGTTTGCTCGATATTGATAACGGCAACAGATACACGCTTGAAATATTCACAGAATATTTAGTTACTTATATCAAGAACGATCTCTAGTACCATCATTCTTGCTTATATACTTATTTACTTTAAAAATAAATAATTAAAATAAAATAATTTTTAAGGGGGGGCTCCTATACAATAAACGTGTTTTTTTTGCCGTTATATAGATAATGTTACGAAACCCTTCGTGCGCGAGTCCGACTCGCACTTGGCCGGTTTTTTTTTTATGTGGCCCTTAGGCTTGCGTTTGACCGCCAACTTAGCAATGATGTGGTCTACGATGGAGCACGCTTGCCTAGAAGAAACCGATTCATCGAGACATACTCGTAGATTGTAACTATCGAGAAACACCTACTCAGTCAGCTCATATCTCATCATTTGCATCTTCGATTGAAGATTGTTGATTGCCATTCGTGTGGAGTTATAATTTCACATAGAACTTTCCGCCAGATTTTATAAATTGTAATATATGGTGCTGTATTTAGATTACTAGTAGAAGTGCATTGGTTTGGTACTCAAACTAGGAAAAACTGTGAAAAACATATCAATACCTTCCGCCTAACAAAGTTAGTTGGACATGTGACATTATCATTGTTAAACATTTTGGATCACAGTGTGTTAGTTCTTTTAGTTTATGGTTCCCTGGTACCTGAGTTACCTATGCATGTAGTAATACAATAAGACGCACGCGCACAGCACCAAAGCAAAACAATGCCGACGCAGTGTGAAAATTTTAAACAAACCACCGGAATTCAATTATATTCGACGAGCACACGTTGGTTGTTAGCAGATACGAGTACATATATACATCTGGAGACGGCTCGCACAAAAGGTTCCATGACCTGACGTGACATAACTGTCTGACCATGGGTTCCGTAAACACCTTGAGTGTCTGTACCAGCTTGAGAAGGGATCCGCGGTAAGGGCCGACACCACAGAGCTTTGATCATATAAGGTCGGGGAAAAAGTTTCTTCGTATTTTTTAAACAAATTCAAGACATATTTTTTTCAAGTTTAATTACATTTAATTATAATATATATGCGCCATTTTGTTCGATAACTTGTTGCCATCTTGTAGGTAGTGTCATGATCCCGTTGCTGTAGAATTTTTGGGACTTCTGATAAAAAAAAATGCAACAAGTAGTTTTGACAGTCCTCTCTTGATGTTAATCTAACACTACCCAAAGAATTCTGAAGAGATCGAAACAGGTGGAAATCTGAGGGTGCAAGGTCAGGGCTATATGGTGGATGCATTAACACTTCCCAACCAAGCTCTCTAAATTTTTGCTGAGTGGCCAAAGATGTGTGCGGTCTGGCGTTATCATGATGAAAGACCACACTCTTTCTGTTGATCAATTTCGGCCGTTTTTTCTCAATTTCTTGTTTGAGTCTCATCTGCTGTTGGCAGTAGAGATCCGAATCGATGGTTTTGCCCGGCGGTAAAAGCTCATAATGAACGATGCCCTGCCAATCCCACCATACACACAGCGTCACCTTATTACGTGTTAATCCGGGTTTCGCTACAGTCTGTGGTGTTTCACTGCCATTTGACCATGATCGTTTGCGCACATTCTTGTCGTAGGTGATCCATTTTTCATCACCAGTGATCAATCTTTTCAAAAACGGTTCGGTTTCTTTACGTTTCAATAGAGAGTCGCAAATGAGTACACGATTCATTTGGTTTCTTTCAGTGAGCTTGTGTGGCACCCAAATATCGAGTTTTTTTGTATACCCAGTTTTTTTCAAATGGGTCAAAACTGTTTTGTGGTCAATCCCCAGTTCTTCAGCTACGTCGTAACTATTAATATGCCGATCTTGGTCCACTTTTTCAGAAATGGCATCTACTTTATCCGTAACAGGGCGACCAGAGCGAGCTGCATCTTTGACATCAAAATTCCCGGACTGAAAACGCTTGAACCAACATTGTGCTACTCTTGATGACACTGCATTAGGTCCATAAACGTCACAAATTTTTTTCGCGGCTTGTGTCGCAGTTTTCCCTTTTTTGTAATAAAATTTCACAATATATCGAATTTCTTCGTTAGATTCACTCATTTTATCAAACAAAAAAACAATTGAAAAATGGCGGGAAATTGCTTTTTACTTTTTGTATTCCTTTTTTAAAATGTCATATTTTTAATGGTATCAAAACCAGCCAGATACAAACAGTACAACGGATGAGATTTTTACTACAACCTTATACATACAAAATACGAAAAAACTTTTTCCCCGACCTATTATATAGTTTGGATCTGCATTTAAACTCGAGCTAGTACCGATTTTTTTTTGCAAAAAACTGTTGGGAGCGAGGTAAACACATATTGCACACACTAACATATTCTTACTAGTTCTAAAAACGCTCACTTCAATATTGAGCGCACACAACTGCAAACGATGTGCTCAAAATGTATGCGAATGGAAGACCGAGGGGGGGGGGGGGTGTAAGTGCTAAGGGGAAACTGTAGGTATAACGCTTCCATTTATTTATTTAAGTCGAATTGAGAACCTTCTCCTTTTTGGAAGTCGGTTAATAAGACAAAATCACGCCCATACGGTCACGTTGCTTTTTTTTTCCGACGATTATACATGCTCATGTACCTAAAATATAATCTGTGCTATACGAATTAAAAAAAAACTAAATAGTTGGTCATAGGACTGGGCCCTTATTCCGCACGGACAAACGCGCGCTATCGTGGTCACGTTATGTTTACCTCAAAAAGTTGGCCTCTATTGCTTAGGACATAAAGTTCAACTTTTGGAGGTTAACTTAACGCGCCACGATAGAGCGCGTTTGGCCCGTGCAGAATAAAGGCCCTGCACGTCAACAGTGAAAACTTACTTAGTAATTCACCTATACTACAAAAGATGGCCCTGTTTTAAAATACACGGTACAGCGAAGGTACAACGTGACGATGACGACATGATTTTTGTTCACCAAAAAGTTCTCAACGCGCCAAAATAACATTACAAATGTTTCGTAAACATGAATACTTACCTATGAACTTCAAAGCAGTATCAGACACAGGAGTGTCAACTGTCAAGTCATAATAAACAACAGCCCGCACACGGCAGGGCACGGCATGTTTCATCAACAAGGAGTGGTGACACCGCTGATTAAAATGAATGCGGTCGTCCAGTCCCTACCCGTGTAGGACCTCACCTCGCGAACTCACCGCCTGTTTTTACAGAGTACAGTATAAATTGAAAGGAGTATGGGCACAGAATACATAGTTATAAGTACAAGCACAGAAGATTCACTCCACAAAACCATTTAAATAAGTAGCGACTCTTGCGACTACACAATAAAGTGCAATTCAGGATGCGAGCGCTAACTACCCACAGCTATTAACCTACATAGATACCTACCTACTTGTAGCTACCTACTTGTAGCTTCATACCTAAAGTGCGGTGTGCGGCCTAGTATGCGATGAGCCCAAGACGAGGCTAGTATCAATCAAGTTATCAGCTGAATGCGTAGAGCCCTCTACAGCGGTGCAGAAACTGGAAACTATTTATTTTGGCAGCGCATTCCACTGACTATAGCAATTTGCTCAATAAAAGTGGAGTCAAACCGCTTCATACATTTTCGGATTATCAACCATGAAGATGTTTTGTCACGTTGGCGTGGCGCCAAAAATCGCCCATACTGTTGTATGCGGTTTTTACCTGAAGAATTAAATGCTTATTAGCGTCCGGGCCCTTTTAAATTCGTTTAATTTATAGCTTCGCTAATCCCGATGCTAATAAAGATAAATCTTTACCTCTTTCGCGACATAAGCCCCTGGTAGAGGCGTACTTTATTTTGCGTTTTTGGCAGATTTTTTATCACGCTTTTTCCACCAACATTGTGCGATATTCATGCAACGATAAATACAGGGTTAGACAGAACGGTGGTACTAAGCCGAAAGAATGTCACTGTACTTATTATTTTGAACAACTTTTACAACGGAAGTAACTCAATCGCGAAAAAATACCAGCTGTTCTCTACCTTACCTACCTACTTTTTCCTACCTATTTTGTTGAGTGTGAGGATACTTTTATATGGGTTATAAGGATTAGCTAAGACCCATCTACTATAGTCATCATTTCAGCCTATCTATATCCCTTATCCATCATGCCGGCTCTGTGCATGTTTGTGAATGTCGTGTCTTTAAACTTTTTAGGTTAGACACGATATTTTCCTTCGCCGTTTTGCGCAATGTCGTCGAAACTGCACATAAATTTAGGTACTAAATAAGTCATTGGACAGGGCAAAGGATCTAACCGGGTATCTTCAAATTGAAAGCGCACATACCACTCGACCACCATAGCTCACATCGCAGAAAAAAATCTCCCATAGTATTCTTATGGAGTGTTGAAGCTAGTTTTACTTATACTTCATACTTTTGCTAAAAAACATAGATTTACAACATGTAGAGAATTCGTATTACGGACAACTATGGACGCCATTCTCTAGCTAAGCTACCCTCATCTCCCAGCAGTCACAGCTGGCCGCGTTTCCAGCATGGAATCTCGTCGGCGAAATATCGTTTACATATTTTTATTTCCTTGTAAGCACACTTACATTTACAGTAAGGACTTTGTCTATAGACTTTACGGTTAGTGTCATATTTTTTTGACATTATCATAATTTATTGGCATGAAAAAAAATATGCACATAGACAAATGAATTGAGCGGAGCAGTACAGCATCAAGACCACCTTCCGTCCTATAGGGCAACTGAGACAGCTGCTCCGCTCTCCAAAAGATAGAGACCCATTGGGGGTTCCAGGTGTGTATATGATCCCGAGATTGCGATAAATGTTACGTCGGTGAAACGAAGAGGAACGTGTCCACGAAGCTCACGGAGCATATACGTTCCATGAAGAAGAACCAATGGTTCCGCCGTGACAGAATATTCTCTGGGCTCCGGTGTGCAGCTTTATATCAGGTTCGACAAAGCGAAAGTGCTGGCACAGGAGAAATTCTTTGTGCCCCGGAAAGTCAGTGAAGCCATCGAGATCAGTCGACATCCAAGCTTCAATAGGAATGGAGGATGGAACCTGCCACCGACTTGGAAACCGTGTCTTCTTGGAGTTCGTGGGAGCGACCATGAGACTCGTGGCGACGTGGTGAGCTCCGTGTGCTGGAGTATTCCCAAAACACATGAAGATACGAGTGGGGAAGAGCTCCAGTGCGTGCCGGCGCAACATATTTCTCCACGCACCCCCACCCCCGCACCCGATCAGCATCCGTTGTCATCATGTGCGCGTCACGCGGCGGCCCATAGTGCAAAGCGAGGCGCAGCCGCGCGCGCATTCACCTTGATAAAGACCGCCGAATGCAGTTGAAACTATAGTCGGAGTAACCGGCCTAATCTTATGTGAGTAATTCCCGTGTAACATAAATAAAATACGAACCATGTGCTGTCCATACTGCGTTCCCCCGTACGTTTTATTCTGCCCAACCAGCGGTAGGCAGCCAGTGAGATGACGCGGAATAATTTAATTGCCACGACCAGCGTGCATCCGCTGCAATATGTGTATGCATATTTGCAGAGTAGAACTTCATTATATAATATCTTCCACATACGTAAAATACCTTCTCAATTCCGTGTAAAATACATTAAGGAATGCGGGTCAAACTTATTAACCTACACAAGTTACAACCAACCGTGTGTCCAAAACAGGTACCCTCCCTCGAGATCTCCTCCT
Organism: Agriopis leucophaearia; assembly: GCA_949125355.1. Lineage (NCBI taxonomy): Eukaryota > Metazoa > Arthropoda > Insecta > Lepidoptera > Geometridae > Agriopis > Agriopis leucophaearia. The sequence continues at coordinate 8,401,670 of OX421284.1, read as the reverse complement.
CCTTGATGACTCAGAGGGTGACGAGGAAGACCAGGAAGAGGACAAGAAAACGGCAAGCTAGTGGGTGAAACCCACAAGAAGAGAAGTTAGTGGGTGAAACCCACAAGAAGAGAAGTTAGTGGGTAAAACCCACAAGAAGAAAAGCCTGAGAAAAGGTAGATCCCGCGAAGATGACCGGACGAATGAAGAGGAGACAACACACCACGGACGACTGAAGATGAAAAACCACGGAACTTGGTTCAGAGAGGGTGCTTGAAAACAGCCCGGCATCCAGTGCCGGCTATAGATTTTCACACCCCAAACGTCCCTGGGGGCAGTGTCCCAGAGCCCAGCCTCGGCAATGAGGGATTTCCCTCGCCGCCGATTTTCCTACTTCTCCCACATGGGTAGAGGCAGAAGAACCCACGATACGATAACATATGGTCCACGATATCTGCATACCTTTTTTATGAAATAACTGGCAAACAAGCGACGGGCTTCCTGGTGGTAAGTGACCAACGCTTCTTATGGACACCTAAAATACTATGTAGTAGGTACCATGGAGTCCAATATCCACTTCCACCTTCTACGGGACACGGTTGTGTCACTCGCTACTAATATTTTTCCGCACCGCGCCTCTGTGATGTCGCATCCTCGCGCTGTCTGCCTTGCCACCCGTCACCATTCCGCCACGCCACATTCAGGGCTGTCACCTGTCACTAAAGATTTTATATTTTTGTCACTTTCAAGGCTGAAAGAATTTTAGGTGTACAAACTTTAGACGTAGTGATGAGGGGCTCATAATAATTGAGAACATAGTCATACCATTTACCCCTTCCTACGCTGCGTCTTCCGATACGTGGTCTCCAGTCTCCACTCAAGAACCTTTCTTCCCCATCGGTTATCGGCGATCAAGCGCTGTGGGTAGGCACACTAGGCACCCATTGCCCCTTCAACTTGTTTTTTTATAGCTATGTCGTCTCGATTTTCAGCGAATGTCCACGTTCCGGATTCTACCGCGCCAAGTGGACGTTGACATCTTATGGCTGATGATGATTATACCGTTTAACGCAGGTTGTAATAATGTGCAGTAATTAAACTAACATTTTCTAGATTTAAATAAAGATAGCCCACCAGTGTAGCAACCCTACTAGTGGCCTGAGACGACCGACATAAATTTACGGGCCGGGCCGTCGCGCGTCGGCTCGCACTCAACGGGCGCGGCTGCAGCCGTCTGCCGTCTCGATTTATGGCGTATCTAATTTTTACTCATCCATTTCTCTCCACTTAGTCACAATCACAAACACTCTTACCTTTCTTGAATAAGTAGACCTATTTGGTCTAAAACTATTACACTTTTATCTTATTCAACTTTGGGGCGACGAGACCTGCACTGATGTCTCGCTAGGCGTGTATTGTGTGCCCACTTATACCCCCTCGGTGGCCGACCTCTGTACCAGACGGAGGGCACCGGGATCTCCATAGGAACGCACCAATCCTAACACACTGCCTGGAGCAACATTCCCGTGAAATGGTCAGAGCCTTATGCAAACTTTTTTGCAATTCTGGCATCTTTTGTTACTTAAACTTGACATAAACATTTATCTACACTTAATATTATAAAGAGGAAAGATTTGTACCTATTTTTGTATGTTTGTATGTTTGTAATGAATAGGCTCCGAAACTACTGAACCGATTTGAAAAATTCTTTCACTGTTGGGAAGCTACACTATCCCCGGGTGACATAGGATATATATTATATTTTGTAGCGAGGCCGAAGGCCGAGCTTACACTCGTGCGAAGCCGGGGCGGACGGCTAGTATTATTATAACTTCGCAGAACAGATGGCCGACGGGCCCGAAAGGTTCTCGAATTGAGACCACGGACTGGTAAGCGCAGACGAAGACGTCTACCCACAAGATGGACAGACGACCTAAAAGACACCGCAGGGAAACGCTGGATGCAGGCCGCTTCCAACCGGCCCTTTTGGAGATTGATAAGGGAGGCCTATGTCCAGCAGTGGACGTTCTATTGCTGAAATAATGATGACGACTTAAACACCTTTTAGTCTGTAGGTACATAGCCACAACCAGTTATTATACCAAAAAATTAACAGTCTAATCGCGTCAAGATAACCAGCTTGTCGGCCAGTGTCAACCCTGTAGGTAGCGCTAGTGGCACGCCATAATTTACGGCTGGCCTCGCCGGGTGCGGCCCGCGTCGATTTATGGTGTAATTTTTACAATGCCTGCAACCGATCCCGGTTATAAAGTTGCTTGACCGCCGCTGGACTGCGGGGTGTATTGTATTAGGCGCTAGGGCTATTTAGGACCAGAGGGCAACTAACCCATGTTTTTTTTTTGTGATACTGGGTGACAAGACGAGCGAAGTCGCTCGCCTGATGACTCTTCACGCTTGCCCATAACAGGTCAACGCCACTCAGAATTTTGAACTTCAACAGTTCAAAACCCTGGATGGCAATGCACTGCGCTCGTCACCCCGAGATATAAGATGTCAAATCTCTGTGTGCCCTGTAATTTCGCTGGAAACATTGCCCTTCAATCCGGAACACAGTAGTGTCTGCACACTACTGATTGGCGGTTGAATAACTGGCAAAGGTGTGGTACTTCCTCAGGCGGACCCCTGCAAAAGAGTCCTACCACTACAAGAAACTGTATAAAGTACCGGCTACTATTCTCCACCAAGGGACATAAATGAAACATAAAAACTCAGGGTATAAAAGTAAAGGCCGGACCGTAGCCTCATGAGTAAACAGAAGCGCCAAGCGCAAACACGGCGCCGTGTGGGAGGACGGCTTTACGCCCGATTAGAGAATACAAGTGTGGTGCGGAGCCCGCCGGCCCGTTGGAATTATTTACGGGGAAATAACGAACGAGGAATGAGGACGGCTTGGTGAAACGATGTACTTGATATGGTACCTATCCTGGCTTTCGTGGCCAGTGTTGCTAAATCGATCGGTTCTAGAGTTAAATCGACGTTTAATAATAACCGGCCAAGTGCAAGTCGGACTCGCGCACGAAGGGTTTCGTACCATTTTCTATAACAACGGCAAAAAAATCACGTTTTTTGTATGGGATCCCCCTTAAATATAAATTTTATTTTAATTTAATAATTTATTTTTAAAGTGAATATATAACTAAATATTCTGTGAATATTTCAAGCGTCTATCTGTTGCTGTTATCAATATCGAGCATAAACGAGCAAAAAATCACGTTTGTTATATGGTAGCCCCCTTAAATATTTATTTTATTCTATTTTTTAGTATTTGTTGTTATAGCGGCAACGGAAATACATCATCTGTGAAAATTTCAACTGTCTCTGTCACGGTTCATGAGATACAGCCTGGTGACAGACGGAGAGCGGAGCCTTAGTAATAGGGTCCCGTTTTACCCTTCAGGTACGGAACCCTAAAAAGGGCTAGATTTGCTCAAAAATTGAGAGTTAGGGCTATACACCTACTGTGTAGATTACAAGTAAAATACAGAATAATGGATATGCGTCTTGGTTATTCACAATATGTATTTTTGTTATTTAGGAATAGGCTTGCTTTTAATCGGCAACTTGCCTGATGTTAAGCGGTGATGCGGTCTAAGATGGAGCACGCTTGTCTAGAAGAATCGTTGTTTTCGGCTCGTGATTTGAAGGCTCCCAGATTGTAACTATAAGGGAACACCCATTCAGGTAGGGCATTCCAAAGACTAGCAGTTCGCACAATAAAAGTGGAATCAAATCGCTTCGTGCGGGTTTTCGGAATATGAACCATAAAGTAGATAGGTAGTAGGTAGTATAAGTAGAAAAATCGAGTACACTACTCGATTTTTTGTGCCCGCTCTGGGAGTCCGATAGAAAAATGGGCAGGGAATTAGAGCTGATGAACACTCGCCGAAATGTATCCGAAAAAAAACCGATAGACTAGCAACTTTACGCCGATGCTCAAGACTAAGTAACTTAGTCTGAACTAGGGCTTCCTTGCTGATAAGCCTCTTGGCACGTTTCTCAATAGACTCCAACGTCCCGAGCTGGTACTTAGCTGATCCATCCCAAAGGTGAGAGCAGTACTCCATGCACGACCGAACTTGTGCTATTTTTACCGACTTCCAAAAAGGAGGAGGTACTATGTTCGTCTCTATGTTTTTTTTTAATGTTTGTTGTTTTAAACCCCTAATATACGCCCATGCTGGAGCATACCTATAAAACGTCCTGCATCAGTTGAAATCACGCTCGTCCGCCATCAGAATCGGTGTAAAATTTACGAGCTGCCAACCGAACTAATAAAACTTCCGAATGTTAACTTCTGCTGCCAACATAACGACGTGATACCTCGACGTCCGGTTCAAACTTATATTATATTCTGCGCTCATTTATTTATTTATTTGAGATCAAATGCTTGCCGCGCTTACAGCGAATCCAACGCGCACAGCAAGCCAAAATTACATAAGTAAATAATATTTAATATTGTTTTCCGTTACGCAGAAACAGCAGATAAGACACCTAATATTAACTTAAAAAAACTACACAGGCAGCCATCATACACTTAAATCAAATATATCTATATCTGGATACTGATCAATCAGATCGTTGAGCAGATTGATGGCGCGAGTCGTAGGAGCATACCGAGCAGTGTCAGTGTGCTGTGCACACGCGTGGTCTGGAACAGTTTCCGCACGCAGCACGCGCGCGAGTGCCGCTTCCGGTCTGGCACATCTAGCGAACAATGAGCCATGCTCGAGAGTTATCGATCTGCCCATTGAGCAGCTGATAGTAGTGCATCAACAAAGAGCATTTACGCCTGAGTTCTAGCGTATTGATGCCCACCATACCAAAGACGAACAGAGACGGATACAATATTATGGAAGCTCTACATTTCTTCTTTTTAACTCCTGACCACACAGAGGGTGTTATCTGTGTGTCGGCACTGGCATCGTACCTGGCTCCCAATAGAACGGAACCGATTTTGATTTAGTTTTTAAGGTTCAAAGGGTAAAAAATGGGACCCTATAAAATAAATAAATATCTGGGACATTATTGCACACATGGTCATCTGACCCCAAATTAACCAACTTGTAATATGGCTGCCAGAGACTGATATACGTACATATATATATATATATGTATATTTTTCTAAATACATACTTAAATAGATATTAACACCCCAGACATAGAACAAACACATATGTTACACGAATGTTTGTCCTAGATGGGAATCGAACCCACGCCCCCAAGCGCAGAAGGTAGGTTCACTACCAACTGAGCCACCGGGGCAGTCTGTTACTGAGCCTACGCTGTCTGTCTGTCTGTCCGTCACGGCTGTATCTTTGGAACCAGACAGACAAACACAGACTTTTGGAAATGGAGAGCCAGTTGAAATTTTCATCATCATTCATTTATCATTAAATATAGTAAAAACATTTAGTTTGTATGAGGTTTTTTATAATTGTAGTTTGGGTATTATTTATTTATTTTTTCTTTCTGGTTATTAACATATTATTATCTCTTATGTTAAAGACTTTGAATGTTTTTCGAATACTATTTGTCTATCCAGGCCCAAGTTGGTGTTGCAACGGGGCTTTTACACAATTTTTGTTTGTATTAGTGAAAACATATTTTTGGCATTTGTGTAACTGTTTATCTCATATCTACTGTGTTAATTACCAGCTGTTTGGTTTCCATGTAAAATAAAATGAATAAAAAATGGTGAGCATAGACAACCTTTATTAAATCTGAGTCTGGAGGCAACATATACCAATATACGTGCCAGTCATCATCATAGCCAGGTACCTAGAGTAACTACCGACATTATAACGCGCCGCTGCTGTAACGACATCGCACTCAATACGGCGTGTATAAATAAAGGCGCCGTGGCGCGCTCGGATGTATAAAGTGGCGCGACGGTGGCCGCGTGACATAGCTATAACTCGCGCCGTGACAAACAGCGCACAGAAGAGGCATGGAGTCGAAACTTCAATCAAATAAACAACATATTTTTTAACTTAACAAAATACACGCTAAAACTAACACTACAATAACTACTAACAATATAAAAAAACGACTTTATAAAAATGCCAGTCCTGGACCAAATTAAAATGGGACCACAAAAAAAAACTACTACTATTATTGAAAATACTCTGCAACAATACGTGCACACGTACAGTTGTACATGTATAAAAATTATGTATAAATATGACTATGAGATGAAATAATGCATAATTGTATATTAATATATATTAATTATAATAATATGTATGTGAAAACTATATATATGAATATATTTAAGTATATATTACATATATATGGGAATCTATGTAAATAGTAGAAAGTAAAAGACCCCATATATACTTTTCCGCTCTACCTCAATTACGCCCCACCGCAATCGCTAACAACCAATGACAAGTGACTTTGACATTCATAAAGAGATAATCATATTTACAACTGTTGCCATGGATAACCCCAGAAGGCCGTCTAGTGTTGCCGTTAAAAATAATGTTGCCATGAAAATAAAACTAAATTCTAAGAGTCATTTAAATAATATCTAACATATGTCTACGCTGGGCGCAGACAGTATGTCATTATATGTCTTTGTACAATTTCAAACTTGATAAGTATTTTAGGCACTTTGTTTACAATTTGCCATCACCCAACGTTTAATCGTAAATTTAGGTTTTTCGAATGTTTAGTCCTGCTCCTGATACTTGTTGCTTGCTATGCTGTATTAATTTATAGGTATGTCAAATCAGAAGTTATTTTCAACACCTGAACAAATAATGTTTTAAATTGGTATTTCGGGTGTTTTCCATACACCTAATTATGTAGGGATAGATCACTAAAACGACGGCAGCAGCTATTTATAATAATAGATAATTAAAGATCTACTCAGAAATAAAATTATACAACGATCGAATCCTACTCCACCGGGCCGCTGTCTGCGGCCGACACCGGAGGGCGCCGTTCGCTAAAGCGCGATACTCTGGGCTCGCCTCGGGCGGCGCGAACCAATTACCCGCCGCCGCGCGGGCATTTACCCCCTCCCCCTACCTCTTGCCGCCCCCCTCCCACACCCCACCGACCAGAATTATCTCTCCACGTTGCTGCGCGCCCGGTACTCTGCCGCCTAGAAAACGCCCGCAATGCGAATGCGCTACGCTTTTTGTTGGCGTGGGTGGTGCGGTGTTCGCTGGTGCGACCTTTTATCTTTTTTCGCTGTAATTTCGAGGTTTTGGATGAGTACGTTAAGGTTATAACACCCTTTAGATACTCATATGTTTCGATCAAAAAAATTCAAAGGAACTGTAAAGTAGCTTTAAAATACTGTGATCAAAAGTAATCGGGTGTCAAAAAACAACAAACAAGACAGTCGATAAAAATATATCGACTTTCCATCACTACCACAAAATACATAATACACATCACTACTGCCAGCAACGTTAATTATCAATTTAAAAACTGACTTCACAAAATTAGTATAAAATGGACAAATTCGGTTACTTGTGTGATCACAGATATAGTCATCCAGGTAACAAAAATTTCCAGTCATTTTAATTTAAAAGCTAACTATTATTGAATCGATTTGATGAAATTTCTATGGGACCGATCTGAAAGTACTTATTTATATCCTTCCAATAAAAAAAAGAATTTTCCAAATCAGTTCAAAAATGACGGAGTTCTGAGGTAACAAATAAAAAAATATCGACCGAATTGAGAACCCCCTCCTTTTTAGATGTCGGTTACAAATACAACGGAATTTAGAACCCCCTTCTTATTGAAGTTGGTTAAAAAGATATCAACTTATCACTACCTACTGCCAGCAACGTTGCTCTAATCTTCGTATTGCCTTTGTAGGTAAATTTCATTCAAAATTTAAAGGGGAACGTCACTTAGTAATTGACTTCAGCGAATTCCAAAAAGGAGGAGGTTATCAATTCGACTGTTTTTTATATATATACAGTGTAATCTCACTAATCCGGCACTATTAAAAACCGGAGGGTGCCGGATTATTGGAATGTTCGGATTACTGGGTTATACTGAAAAAGTCATCGGTAATAAATAAAATAAAGCATTTCATAGAGCTATATTTGACATTTTTAACTATAAACTAGTCTCACTTGAAAGAAACAATACGTTAGCACGTGCACGTGATAAGTTTTGAGGTTAGACTGCTAGCCGATGACGCAGCGACCAAAGCGCACAGGTATAGAGGGGAAAGGGAGGCGTGGGCGGAGGGTGCCGGATTATTGGACGTGCCGATCTATCGAAGTGCCGGATTAGTGAGATTATACTGTATATATATATATTGTTTTGTTTGTTACCTCAGAACTTTCGACTGCATGGGTGAAACGATTTTGATGATGTTTTTTTTATTTAAAAGCCGGTGCTTTCCGTGTCTATTTTAATTTGGTCCAGTTCTGACATTTTTATGAAGACTGTTTTTTATATTAATAATTATTTATAACTATATAGGGTTAAACTCATTGCAGTATCATGTGACAGTGTGTCTGCACTGCCTATACTTGTATTATGATGAGTGTTAGCAAAATCATCATGTAATCAGACACGGGTATCAGTTCCATGACAATCTAGGTACTAAACTGGTAGGTACCAGGACTACTAAGTAGAAAGTAGGTAATAGATATGGTAGATATTGGTCATATTTATGATTGCAGTATCTCAGTTAGCAGACATTGACACATGGTAAGCATACTTCCAAGTATATATCTCATAAATCAGTATGCCCTGCTCATATCGACGCCAACGTACAATTTGATGCGCTATTAAAATATGAAGCCGTCTCGCTGTCTGTCACTGGCTGTTGGGACGTTGGCTGCGCTGCGAAGTTTATTGCTACTCCTACTCACGGCTTGAGTTGCCATAGCCTTGACTTAAATATTGTATTTAGCATGATTTCATAGGTTTTCACATTTGTTTTACGTCACATATTTCGCGTTGATTTACGCGTTTGAGAGCTTGCCATGACTAGGTTTGCCATCTCTAAAATTTGGCAACCGGGACAAGACACGTGAAAAGCCCGGATTTTAGAGCCCAAAACCAGTCCAGACATGTCAACAGGTTTTTTGAAGATAGTGTGAAAATCGCGGCGTGCGGACACAGTGCGTGAGTCGCGGGCGGCCCAAGATTTTAAATTTTTAAACCCGGACTACAAATGAAGCTTTGCCCGGACGCTTCCCGGATGGCCTCTAAACTAGGACAAATCCGGGGAAACCCGGACGGATGGCAACCTAACTCTTGCCGAACCCATCCACTACTTTCGTTTTGATAATTCTAAAATTTTAACCAAGGAGAACCGGTATATACCTAAAATATACCAAGGATCCTACACGAAGCTATTCATCATCATAAGCTGAAAAACGTCCACGGCTGTACATAGGCCTCCCCCTTTAACCACCACACTGAACGACAGCCTACCATCTGCATCCACTAGATGTCCGCGGATGGCGCTAGATGGAGTGCTCAAAGACAAGGGTCTTTGACCAGTGATGACATGTGGTACAGAGATGGTCTTTAGCAGTTGGCCTTTTGGAAAAACTCAAAGTCGAGATGCTATTAAATATTTAAAATTAATAAAAAAAAAACATTTTAATTTGCATAGGAAATAGGGATGTACCACCTGATTGGGGTCCAAATTAATAGAATCAGCCAGGCGCAGAACTGCAAGACCTCTGGACACTGTGAGCAACTACTGCGGACATAAGATAGGGAACGTTTATTATAAATCATTGGCGGTACTTAAAAATATTTTCATAACATTTCTAAAACTTGTACTGAACGTTGGGTTTGAAACAGATCTTTGATTAGAATAGGCTGTAACGGTTACACCAAAACAGGCGTATGCTGGCGTTATATCAATTTCAAAAATGGAGCCCTGCAACAGAAGCATTCAAATTTAGAACGCTCGGGGCGGCACTGGCAAGCACGTTCGCCATTTTACTGTACGTTTTTACGATGTACCCGATAACGTTTACGAGGTACGACGGAGTGGCGACGCGGCGCGACCCGCCGACTGATTGCATGCGAGGCGGGGACTTTGGCTAGGGATGGGGTTTTACGAAATTGTATCGATATTAGGTAATTATAGACGGAAATTTTTACGGTTTCTGATATATTTGGCAACGGTGATCGCTTACCATCAGGTGGTCTGGCTGCTTGTTTGCCACCTAGGCAATCAACAAAACAGCGCTTTTTGAAAAAATCAACAATATCAAAAAAAATACACCGATGACGTTTTGGTTTGTTTTTTGACAGCAAAAGTTTTGATTAGGACTTTCAATCTCTGTTTTAACTTAAAACAGTTAACTGTCATTTTTCTACTTTTAAGTTTGTACATATAGGTCATTAATGGACGTATGATGTATGTAAAGTATACTTACTAAGTCGGTTTTAGTTTTTTTATGTCCAAAAATTCACTTTATTGAAATATCGATACCGGTAGTACCAAAACTTCATAATGATACGTCACTAGCCCTCTACAGCTGTATCGGTGATATAGCGTCGCCGTATTTATGCGCCGGTCGCGCCGCGCCCGGCCCGCCGAGAAGGGCATTCGTGCAATGAGAATCTCGAGTAGGTATTTGAAAATTCAGCCCGAACCGGATGCTTGGGACTGTCCAGACACAAGATTCTTTGCTTCTTGAATTTATAATCTCCTGGTATTTGGAAAGAGAAAGAGGAAAGTTTCCTTGAGGAACTATTGAAGTTTTTTTTTACATGCCTGCCCAAAAAGATGGCCGTAACTTTTTCGGATGTATGTTTGTTTGTTCCGATGTGACCTACCAACCTTTTGATAGATGAAGTGGACAAACCGGAAGGATTTATGAGTGCTAGCGAGGTGAAATTACATTTTATGTGCGGAGGATCAGGCTATACGATTTGCGGTGTCATCGAAATCATAGAGAATAAGAAACTTGGTGGGTACTTTTCTCAAACCGTGTGTATTGAAGAACACGCTTCTGCTAAAATTGCCAACTTTAAGGCTTCGACCGTCGAAATTTCCTTTATTGAGAAAATATTATGATGGCTTCCCCGACCCCCTACTGATAAGTTATTTGGACTTGTAGATGGGAAGAAAACGACCAACTAGATATCGTCACGCATAGCAATCAGACGGTTGTAGGTGGGGAGTCCCACTCACCATCTAAAGTGGTCGCAATCGCCCCCACCGACCGCAATAAAACTGAAGGAGCGTTTTCCCGCTTCTAAACATGAACAATTAAGCCCCGTCCCGTGGTGTCTGCGCTCGTTATTTTTTATTTGTCGTCCGACGCTCATTATTGGAGTTAGCCCCTTTTTTAGCTATGTCAGTTAGCTCCTTTTGTACAGTTACGTCGAAGTAGCTCACTGGACCGACGGCATTGTGAGAGTCGCGGGCATCCAGTGGATGCAGATGGCAGGATGTTGTTCAGTGTAGAGGTTAAAGGGGGAGGCCTATGTTTAGCAGTGGACGTCTTCTGGCTGATGATGATGAGCTCACTGGAAGTAGCCCCTTTTGAAGTTATGGATGTTTGCGGGTCTTGACCTCAGTATCGGTGGACGGGACAGTGAATTTATTACGTATATCACGGACGATTACTTCATCATTATTTCATACAATCATGTAGGGTAGGGTGCCATCTCTAAAGTTTGGCAAGACGCGTGAAAACCCTGGATTTTAGAGCCCAGAACCCTGACAAATGTCAACAGGTTTTTTTAAAACAGTCAGTGTAAAAATTGCGGCGTGCGGGCACAGTGCGTGTCGCGGGCGGCCCAAGACTTTAATTAAATTTTAAACCCGGACTACAAATGAAGCCCCGCCCGGACGCTCCCCGAATGGCCTATAAACTAGGACAAATCCGGGGAAACCCGGAAGGATGGCAACCCTACTATCATGTTTTTAGGGTTCCGTAGCCCGACAAGGAACCCTTATAAATTCGTTCTGTCCGTCCGTCTGTCTGTCTGTCTGTCTGTCCGTCCTTCCGAATTTTTTAGAACTTTCTAACTTCTATAATTATTAAGATAAGTGCATGAACCTTCGCGCTTTGCATAATGACAGCTATTATACAGATCTCAATTTTAAAAGTATAAAAAATATATAACATTGAATTTTAGGGGTGGCTCTGGTACATGTGAAATGGGGATGAAAATATTTTTTTCACACCACCTACTCGTGTGTGGTATCGTTGAAAAGGTCTTTTAAAATGAAAGTAAGGTTTGATACATGACTTTTTTATAAAGTCTATACTTTGTGAAATATGGCTTGCCAAAGTGGCAAAAAGTTGGTCCCCCCCCCCCTGCATTTCTAAACTATAAGACATAGAAACTTGTTACTTACAGTACGGACAAGTCATATTTTAAACCTTCATTCAAAATTATTTCGAACATTATCTGATCATGACTTTTTGAGTAACAGCGATAAAACTGAAATAAATTCAAGGCGTTCTAGCTCAAAGGTCATTGACCTTTTTGTAAAATGTTCTTAACAAATAATGATTCCCAATCAGTTTTCTCTATATTTAACCCATAAAAAGCATATGCTATGTCGGGATGGTACATCTCTAAAATTAATCTAAGTCCACAGAGCTTCCTTCGTTCGAAATTTTCTACAATTAGCAATATCTGAACTTTGACTATAATTAAATGGCTTTGGTTACGGAACCCTAGCATATGCGTGTCTCGACACGCTCTTGGCCATTTATTTATATTTATCGGGACTTATTGCGCAATATTAAATATAGGTAAAAATAGATACCTTTCGCCTACTATCATGTTCCACTGCTGGGACTCAGGACTTCTCTCAGAGAAAGGGATAGAGGATGGCCCCTTATCCACTAAGCTGGCCCAGTGCATGATGGTGAATGTCTTGTCTTTGAACTTTTGAGGTTTTTGGGGCTGTTTTCCTTCACTTTTTTGAGCGATGGTATCGATACTGCATATAACTGATTTAGGTAAATACTAAATAAGTCATTGGTGCGTGGCCGAAGATCGTACCGGGTGCTGTCAGATTGTAAAGCACACATGCTACCGGTCAGCCGCCACACTCCACTTAAGGACGATTCATCATCAGCCAGAAGACGTCCACTGCTGAACATAGGCCTCCCCCTTTAACCTCCACACTGAACGATATCCTGCCATCTGCATCCACTGGATACCCGCGACTCTCACAATGTCGTCGATCCATCTAGTAGAAGCCTACCTACGCTGCGTCTTCCGGTTCGTGGTCTCCACTCAAAAACCTTTCTTTCTTATCGGTTCTATAAACGATGTGGCCTGCCCATTGCTTCTTCAACCTGTAAATTTTAATAGCTATGTCGGTGACCCTCGTTCTTTGGCAAATATCCACTTACGGACGATTACTTACTTGTATTCAATAGGTCTCTGCTATAGGTAGTGGGTATATAACTATATAGTAATATTAGTGCAGAATTTAACCTACCTACACCTATTTATATCAGAGATAGTTCGGTTATCACGCCAGAATAATAATTAGGTATATTAAGCCAGACTTCCTAGATTCCGTCACAGATCAAATAATTACTACGATTCCGGTTCCCCATATTCCAACGCGTGACCGCATTCAGTGCCGCATGCCGCAGATTGTGCCGTAGGCGCGGCGGTGTGCGCCTTCATTATACAGCAGCGATATTATTGCAGTATCAAAGTTCACATCTTTTGGGAAAATCTACTTATATGTACCTCATTAGTCCTTTCTACAAGATTTTTGAAGTGAAAACTTCTTTAGGAGCGTTGAGCACTTTTAGGGTAAACAAAAATCATGGAACTCGCTCCATCGTCACACTGTCACAGAATACATAATACATAATGCTGTACCCAGTATTTTAAAACAGCGCCATCTCTCGTAGAATAGGTGAATTACTATTTAAGTTTTCACTTCTAACGTGCAGTCCTATGACTGATTTTTTTTTGCAAAAGATGCGAGCAATCATTCCAGACTAATGTTGTTGTAAAAAAACATGACCATGGATACGAAATCCTTCGGTCGTAATATTAATCAAGTTTACATAGTCTTAAATAGCGTCAAACAATTCATAGTCACAGTTTGAGTCAAACAAAGTCACAGTCAAGTCAAACTCATGCCCCAGTGAAGTGGTATATCACTTGCCTACACTCGAGCACGTTCACGAGCCCTTAATAAATAATAATCCACCATTGTTACACATTAACACTCAAGTCATGTGTCAAAATACACAAGTTTAGGAAAATAATACAATGAGACGACATGTTTTTTCCACGTTAGCGCCAAAACTCCATTCTAATCCAGACTAAGTTGTTTCAGAGTTGCCATACGTCTGGAATTTTCCGGACTTTTCCGGGAATTTAGTCTTACATCCGGAATGCATGGAGAATTCTAAATCGTCCGGAATTCTAAAAATTTATTGAAAAAGTTTTAAAACAGATATAAAACCTTAGAATACGTACCTACCTAACTAAATAATTAATGTATCAAGCAATGTTTTTTACTAAGAATATAGGTAGGTATTCTAATAAAGGTAGCTTCGTAATCTACTACTATATTTATTTATACCTATAATGCTGACGCGTTTGCGGTACGCGGTAGTGCTACGAACCCCATACGAGTTATTATTTCGCGAAATATGGACTTTGCAGGTCCGAAAATTTTTAAGCATTTGGGTTTATCTCCGGGTTTTTTAAAAATCTGGTAACCCTTGGATAACTCGTAAGCCACACCTCCTTTGTACTTCTATGCTCCTAGTCCTAGCGTCGCGGGTTGAGTCCCGTTGTCCCGCTGTCCGGCGCGCGCCTTCGTTTATTATTGGCGGACGCGCCGACGGCCACACCTTACAGTATTGAAGCTCACGCCTTTTTCGACAGAAGAATTCAGCAATAACATTCGTGCCGTAAATAATCATATAACTGTAGTGAACAACCGTGATAGATTAATAGTAGGTACATTACTGTTGCGGTCTGTAACGAGTGCGTTGCTGGCAACGATGATGGCCGAAAGCGCAGCGTAGCGCAGGTTCCAGGCCATCACAGTGTGGTCAGCATTACAGATTTGCAGCCCTTTTTTTTCTAATGTGACTTATTGCTGTTGGCCTTGCGGCCTCTATAGCTTGACCGGACTAGTTGGTAAACGCAGAAGGCGTTGGGCCAACATGGTTTAGATTTTGGGCGACAAGCGCAAGGGCACCTCGGAGGCACGAGCCTCGGCTTGGACCGTCGGTCGCCGGGAGTGGGGGATCAGACTTGCCCTGGCACCCCAGAAGGGGTGTGCCCTGGGGCCCTAGTAGGTTGTTGAACTGAATGAGATTTGCTGTGCAGCCCTTGATGGTCTCGGCTTTTATAGCGCGGACAACAAGGGCTGCAGTGATGACCAAATTTGAAAGTCGAGAGCGTAGCTAAGCTTGGCTCGAGGCTATATACCGCATAGCGTGCCTAGCAGCGCAGTCATGCGAACCAAGGCTTGTATAGTGCTTTACTCAAACAATGTAAGCATCACACTAATCCCACTAATATCATAAATGTGAAAGTTTGGATGGATGGATGGATGGATGTTAATACTTAATCACGCAGAAACGGCAGGATGGATTTGGACAAAATTTGAAATATACATTGCTTATGTCCTGGATTAACACATAGGCTACTTTTCATCATCATCATTACTGAATTTCATCACAACTTGGGTGAAACCGCGGGCGCAGCTAGTATCATCTATGTGAAAGTTTGGATGGATGGATGGATGTATGGATGGATGTTTGTTACTCAATCACGCAGAAACGGCTGGATTAAATTTGGAATATACATTGCTTATGTCCTGGATTGATACATAGGCTACTTTTCATCATCGTCATCATCACCGATTTTCATCATCACGCGGGTGAAACCGCGGGGCGCAGCTAGTTTTAAGTAAAACCAGCTTAGTTATAGTAAGAAGTAACAATTTTTATTTTAAAAGTACAGTTACTAAAATTCAGGATCTCTTTTCCAGGGTTTATATTAGCTTTTTGGACCTGACAATTTTTTAAACAAAACTTTTCAATAATGAATATTCAAAGAAAATTGCTGGGCCTTGATTCCATAACTACAAACACGCTCGTAACGCGGCGCTTAAGTTAACCTCAAAAAGTTGGCCTTTATTTCCTAAGGAAAAGAGGCCAAATTTTTAGGGGTTAAATTAACACGCCGTGTTACGTGCGTGTTTTAGTTATGGAATCAGGGCCCTTGTGGCTAAAACTCTCCAGCAATAAATTTCCATAGAACTTTCCTGGCGCCTACTCAACAGCATAGTGAGAGATAGGATGAGAATATATTACCCTCTCTTTTTCTCTTTGGCCAACGTCAAACGTCAACCAATTCCACACGTCTGTTAGCACCTTAAGTGTCGACAATAAACCAGATATTCGAAGGACTTCTTAGTTCCCTGGCTCAGGTTAAAAGAACGTCCAACGTCCGGTGGCCACGTCCAACGCCGCAGGCCGTCCGGTCCGTCACACCCTCATTTATTATTAGCGGATGTACCCCCGACCAAACGTCCGACCCGAAGCGCTGATGCCTCAGCTTACGTGTTGTACAGTACGGAAGCTTGCGCTTTTGCGATAGTTTGAGACCTCACAAACAAAGGAAATATGACTTAGTACAACTTATCGTTCCTGGTCATCATTACCAGCCTTTCATGTTCCCACAGCTGGGACCCAGGCCTTCTCTTAGAGAGAGAATGGGCTCTAATCCACCACGCTGGCAGAGCACGTTATGCCAAGTTCTTATACTTTAGAGTCTACTATAATCATTCCAAGTCTGATGTTTGCACGTATTACCGTTTTTACTTTAGAATGGACGTGCCTAAGAATGGATTAGCATAGAAGGACTGCTAATTTAGCATAAACGCATTAATACTTATTTACTCGTATGCCAAAATTGTTGTTATCAGAACGAAACAGATATATTTTTACAGAACGGCAAATTGCAGGGTTGTACACAATTTTAATGTACGTAGGTACAACCCCGCATGTGTAATCGTGTGGACGTGTAAAAGGCTCCAAAGTGACAAACGGCCTTGTAAGCTTTATAAATCACGTGACGGATTCTATGCTCTTCATTATTCTGTGAATACGTTTCGTAGTCGAACGAAAGTTACCGACATAGCCCACCATAGCAAGTTGAAATGGCAGTGGGCAGGGCACATAACACGCAGAACAGATGGCCGATGAGGCCCAAAGGTTCTCAAATGGAGACCACGGAACGATAAGCGCAGTGTTGGACTTTCACCCACAAGATGGACAGACGACCTAAAAGAGACCGTAGGAAAACGCTGGATACAGGTCGCTTGCAACCGGCCTTTTGGAAATTCATGGGGGAGGCCTATATCCAGCAGTGGACGTCCTATGGCTGAAATGATGATGACGTGCATAATATTCATGATACAGGAAGACGCAGCAAAATAATAACTATTATTTCTTTGGGAACATGTTATACTTAGCTGTTATCGTCAGGCTTGCAAGCGGTATCAACAATCGGGCGGCAGACCTCCCGGTTCCCGGCCGGTTTCACGCCGACCGCCGCTGGCGCGCTCTCTCATTTATTATTAGCGGTCCGCGTTGCCTCATGTATATTAATGACAGTACCAAAGCTCACAGTTTCAGAACGGTAGTGATATTAAGTTAATACTACAAATATTTGAAAAGCGATCACCTAGGAGCTAAACTCGAGACTGGACTGGACTGGAGCACAGAATACATATAGAACAAGTACAGAATCTCGAGAATTGCGCTTCACGAACGTTCAGTATTTTAGCGAGACTAACGAACAGTTATTGATTTTTGTAACCCAAATTTTCAAATTTTCCGGGAAAAAATTACAATTATATTTTTCTACTGAATCACCCTTGTATCTATGAGACGAAAAAAACAATACTAATCCGTAAAGCCCTATTTGAGTATTAGCGAGATTAACGAACAGCAACTGATTTTTATATAATTCGCAATTATAAAAAAGAAGAAAGAGATAAATCATATTAATTTGAGATGGTTTCGTAAAAACAGTCAAATGCCATATCCATGCATCTAATAAGTGACCCTATCTTCCTTGTTGGGACATAAGTACGCTCCTTCTTGGAAACTTAAAAAGGTTAGGTACTGACTAGATCTGCATAGGCACCTCATGTTTATTAAAGAGCCAGCTATCCTGGCATCACCTGAACACTGCGGGACCCGCTTATTATTAATATTTCGTTCGAACTCTATACGAGCGCGGTGGCAGGGGCACAGGGGGGGGTATTTGCCCCCTGACTCCACTGCTAACTTGCTATAGGACACCTATCAAAAATTATAATGTTTACTTTTGTTTGCTTGACTACAGTATACCCGATGACCAGTGACAGTGTGGTGGAATGCGCTGCCTGAGTTCCCCGATAGTTACAATCTAGGTGTCTTCAAGTCAAGAGTGAATCTGTTTCTTCTAGGCAAGTGTGATCCATCGTAGGCCGCATTATGGCTTAAAATAAGGTGAGATGGCGGCCAAGCGCAAGCCTATTATATAATAATATAAAAAACACGCTTATAGCCCAGCCCTTGAGAAAATCCGTCTAACAGCTCCAATGACATTGTAATAATTCTCGCAGTTAAAAGAACTAAAAAACACACTTTAAAAAACGTTTATCCAGAAGATCCTGGTAAGGATAACGGGACAAACTATTTAAGTTATTGCATTGTCATATATCCTTGATAAGTGTGCAAAATTTCATTTCAATTCGACGGTTCAAAATAGTTGAAAATCAAGTTCAAAAATTCCGTTACATACATACATCAACCTAATAATTTTCTTTTAATATTTTACTGTACCTAGTTTATAATAGACTAGCCGTCCGTCCCGGCTTCGCACGGGTGTAAGCTCGGCCTTCGGCCTCGCTACAAAATATAATATAGCCTATGACACCCGGGGATAGTGTAGCTTCCCAACAGTGAAAGAATTTTTCAAATCGGTTCAATAGTTTCGGAGCCTATTCAATGCAACGAAATTTTTTAATACGCTTTTATTCGCTTGGTATGTATGTAATTAATTAATTATGTATGTAATTAAATAATTAATTAATTAATTATCTATGTATGTAACGGAATCTTTGAACGTGATTTTCACCCCCTTACAAACATCGGATTGATTTGAAACTAAATACCTATCACGTACCGATGACAATGCAAGAATTTAAATAGTTTGTCCCACACGAAAAAGTTCTCACTTCAGTGGTTTGTTCAATTATCCTTACCATACAATTCATTTTAATAGGATCTTGAGGCTTAGGGATTCTAAAGCGTGTTTTTTAGTTTTTTAACATGCGTGAATTATTTTAACACGGTTTTATTCGCTTTGTATGTTTGTATGTAACGCAATCCTTAAACTTGATTTTCAACTATGTAATTCAAAATTTCGAATTATATTGAAATTTTGCACATTTATCAAGGACCGATGACAATGCAATAATTTAAAGTTTGTCTCACAGTTTTTTTTTTTTTTTAATCTTTTCTGTGGTTTGTCCCATTATTCTTACCAGGATCCTCAGGATTAGGAATTTTAAAGCATGTTTTTTTAGTTTTTTAAAACCGATAATTATTAAATTAATAGGTAGTTGACCACGGTACATAGTTACCACCACACCGCCAATGCTCCGGGTCATCATCATCGTATGTTCAGCCATAGGACTTTCACTGCTGTACATATGCCCCCACCCATCTCCAAAATCGACCGTACATCTTATGGTCATGGGTGGAGGCGACTTACAATATCTGAAGCAATGGCGGTGCGTTGCCTTCCTTTGAGGACCTTCACGAAACATATTTTCAAGCTTTTGCTCCTTTACCAGTTTCCTACCTACTTTGCTTCAGAGAAGCTAGCTCTTAAGTTCTATAGTTTCTTCGGGTTTTCTTGCCAGTTTTCTACGAATTCCCTTCATATTAGTATACCCCATGAAAGTTAACCCTGGCTACATCCACGCCAGGCATTCGGTAGTCGCGTTAATGATGCACGGCTGTTGAGCTTGTTAGAGGGAATTGGGTTGCGGGTGACTTGGCGAGGTTCTGAAATTGCAGGTAAAATTATAACTGGACGGGATGGGGAGTATTGGGGAGGGTAAGTTCTGGACTATTTCAAAAATTTCAATAGAAAAGGAAACAACTAACCTCGGACAAAATATTTATTTGCTTTGAAAAGAATATTGTAAAATAACCGGCCAAGTGCGAGTCGGACTCGCGCACGAAGGGTTCCGTACCATTATCTATAAAAACGGCAAAAAAATACGTTTTTGGTATGGGAGCCCCCCTTAAATATTAATTTTATTTTAATTGAATAATTTATTTTTAAAGTGAATATATAACTAAATATTCTGTGAATATTTCAAGCGTCTACCTCTTGCCGTTATCAATATCGAGCGAAAACGAGCAAAAAAATCACGTTTGTTGTATGGGAGCCCGCTTAAATATTTATTTTATTATGTTTTTTTGTATTTTTTGTTATAGCGGCAACGGAAATACATCATCTGTGAAAATTTCAACTGTCTAACTATTACGGTTCATGAGATACAGCCTGGTGACCCACGGACGGATGGACAGACGGACGGACGGACAGCGGAGCCTTAGTAATAGGGACCCGTTTTACCCTTTGGGTACGGAACCCTAAAAAAGGGAATTAAAACCACGAATTCCGCGAATTCTGATCACTTTCTATAAGTTTATGAACATAAGACCAGGTACCCGACATACTTACGTTAGTGGAATATTAGAAGAAAATGCAATGTTTTTATTCAGCTTTTTACAATGTTATTGAAGCTATAAGAGCAAACAAACTAATGGAAATATAAGTCTGTTGAATCTACGAAGATTCTGCTAGTTCTTAGCCAACTTTTTTTTCAATAATGCTATATTGCCTTGTACTAAGTATTTATTAATCGTAATTAATTTCTCTTGTTACCAGTCATATTTTATGTTACAAGTAAATTTATCCAAAAATATCAAAAGAAGTTTCACCTCTAAAAAGTTGCAGTGAAGACACTGAGAGAGGAATTCATCAAAGCATTGAAGGTAGGTGCAATCGGTAGCCAATCGTCAAAGCCTCTACCATGGAGATTAAAATCGTCGCTATGCACTCATTCATCATGGATGCGGAGGCTGGCAATCTCGCCATCACGTCGCCCCCGGTTTTTTACCCATCCTGCTAGTGTTGCTCGGATTGATTCCTCAAGATCAGCTTTAAAAATGTTTATTTTGTGTTTAAGGTTGCCTGGAAGAGATCACATATAGCGATAAGGCCAATTGTTTCACTAGTTTTTAAATTGTTTTTTATGTTACCTACTATGTACGCATGTAATTTTTGGTGTGAACAATAAAGAGTTTTCTATTCTATTCTATTCTATAAACACTAGCACTGCATACAAAATAAAATTGGTCTACTTTTCATCAAAATCATCATCATGATCATCACCCAGAAGACGTTTACTGCTTAACATAGGCCTCCCCCTTTGAACTTCACACTGACAGCCTGCCATCTGCATCCAATTGAAATTCGCCTTATTTTTCGAAAGCACTAGTCACACCGTCACATCAAATCATCATATTCAATTTAAGTATTTAATGTTCTTTTATTGTAATCTTTTTTTTCCTTTCCATTTTAAATATGCCGTGATGATAACACTCAGAAAAAATGGAAGTTAATGGAAGTGTTATACGTACAGTTTCCCCTTTAGCACTTACCCTTTGGTCGTCCATTTGATGACATTTTAATCAACTCGTTTGCAGTTGTGTGCCGCTCAATATTGAAATGTGCGTTTATTGAACTAGTAAGAATATGTTAGTGTGTGCAATACGTGTTTACCTCGCCCCCTTCAGTTTTTGGCAGGTTTTTCGGTACTAGCTCGAGTTTAAGACAAATCCAAACTATATAAATGATCAAAGTGACAACTCTACGTCTCTTCTCAAAGATGTTCCGAAGAACAACATTCGTTTCGAGTCTCTAGCCGCAAGGCAAGGGTCAGGCAACCTGCCCTATTGCTTATTCATGTAAATGCTAATGAAGGCTTGGACTAATTGTCTCTGGGCTCATAAGCTACGTCAAGCGATCCGGCTCAGACGCTCTGTGGTTATTAAAAAGTTAGGTTGGGATGGGACTGTTAATTTTTTCACATAAATTCATCTTCAATTTTATTATTTTTATCAGCGCCGCCTGTGATCAGCCAAGTACAGATAGAGAAGGGTTGTCGTTGGGTGCGTTTCATTCCTGAAAACTATCGCTCAGAAAAAAAATCTAAAATTTATTCACTCTGTAGATATTGCATGTTCTTAGAGCCGTCAGCTTTTACAATACTTCAAACTTAGTTGTTAAAATTATCTATTCCTTGAGCTAATCCAGGATGTAAACTATTTTCATATCACAATTTTATGCTTGTTACAAAACAACCACAACCTGCCATTTTTTTTTTAATTTATGCTTGATATTCATTTTGGCGCCCCTTGCTTACTGGCGCCTAAACCGATAGCCCCTCTCGTTCTCCCCCAAGGCCGGCGCTGATTTCTATTAGGTATAGACGAGAGAATACTAGCATATTTTTTTTTGTGATTCTGAGTGACGAGACGAGCTAAGTCGCTCGCCTGATGGCTCTTCACGCTTGCCCATAACAGCTCAACGCCACTCAGAATTTTGAACTTGAACAGTTCAACAGCAATATTCTAACTTTAGTTTATCAATTTAATACTTATACTAAATTAAAAGAGTTGAAGTTTTTAATTAAAAACTCCACTGTGTCAAAAGTAACAGAGACTTCGTTTCGAAATACCTAAGTAATTGTATACTATATTTTTAAAAGGAGTTCTATGTTTGTCCTCGTTAACAGTTAAGAAAGTCCCGAACTAACAATCGAAGCGAGTTTTCCATAACGGTTCGCAATCGCTGTCGCAACAGGTGTTTATTCGCTTATCTATCCTGTAAAAAGTTTCTTTTATAAAGCTTCTATAAATTGTTTCTTACCTTCACAGGTGGTGTTGGGATGTATAAAGGCGGGTCGTTTTGCGATCCGGTGTAAATCTCCTGCCCGTCGGGACCTTTTGCGCATCCTTCCGCGTCAGAAACACTGTACCGGCACACGATTCCATCAGCAGGCTTCGCATCATACCCAGCAGGCTTCCCCACATGGAAACCCTTCGCCTTCACCCAGAAACGGAACTTGGAACTGTCAGAACTGTTGCACTCCTCCCCGCGTAGCGTACGCAGAATCCTCGAGTACTTCTTCAAAGTTATTGTCTTCGTCTTCGCAGAGTCTCCATAAGTTTGAATTACCCAAGGTTGGTAAGTCGAGAACAAGTCCAATTTAGGATCTCCAGTCTGCACTTTAGGGCGCTTGTTGTTGTTTTGCTCGCTTTTCTTGTCTTTAGATGTGCTCGGTGTTGATTTGCGTTTAGAAGGCTTCCGGGGCGTCTTTTCCGGAATTGCTTCTTGTGTCAGTTTTTTTCGAAGTCCTCGGTCAGATATCATTGCTGCAGCCATTTTGTTTAAGTCACAAAACTCTCATCACACAAAAACTTGGAACTACGGAAGTCTATAGAATTGTTACTCTGGTACTCTTTTGTACAAAGGGATGCGAAGCGAAAATCCCGAGACGGAGAAAGGTTTTTGTGCAAAGTTGCCGAACTGGAAAGTTGGGCGTGCGTACAACTTTGCCGCGAACTTTTGGCTACGAAGTTCCTAAAGGACTACATAATAGGTAGGTATATAGGTATAGAGAGGAGTAAACTTTAGCCGGTGGAATTGATGCGAATGAGGGATGTCGCTCGACGCTCGCCCTTTTACTCTATTAATTCTCATTACTACGTTGCTTATTTTGGATGGCTGGGTTCATTAAATTGATTTACCTAGGTAGGTACTTCTATATAAAAAACTTGGACATATTGTAAGGATATACTTATTGGAATTTATGACCGTCTTATAGGTATTTGCACCCATCAAATTGATAATCGAATCTACGTGCAATTTTGCAAAGTCGGCAAAATAAACCTAATATCATGTACAAAGATGCATATTTTGAAATCAATCAATAAAACCCGCAATAACTTAAATCGATACCGAACAAAACCATAAGAATAAAAAACTACTCGTAAACAAATACGGAGACTACCTGATAATAGATGAGTAAAGTAATCAGGAAATAATATCCAAATAAGTTACAGTAAAAACAGTTGCTCAGTAAGCATTTAAAAGAAAAGTACCAGAGTACGAAGTCGCGTGTCCCGGGACCGTGCGATGTCCCGACAACGATACGGGACAAACCGCGGCCGCTCGCGTGGCTCGCGCGCGGTGCACTGGCGTGGCGCTGTGGGACGGTGCCGCTCGGTGGGACGGGACGGGACGGGCCTGTCCCGTCGTTGCTGCTCTAGATAGGTCCATAGTTCTTGGCTGGCGAGACCACAGTTTGAGCTGTAGTTGAAATATACGCAGCGATAGCAGTGACTGCTGTCGTGTGTGCGGGCTGGCGTGAGTTGTGTAGATTTTTTACAGTAAGTATTAGAACATTCGATTTTAATATTTCTTTACTTCGTTAGTGTTTTTTTTATTGATGTTAGTTCTGCCCTACTTATAACAAATGCAGTACTTGTAAATGGCGGTTTCGAGAATTATGCTGAAAACATATTTTTTTGATATATCAACAACATATCTATATCTTATAACGTTTTAAGAGTATCTAAAGAACAAGATCAAAATAATTTTTATGCATAGATTATCCCCTTGGGATTCAATTTCTGTACAAAAGTGACCCAAAAATTTCGATTACTGCAAGTGGAATTAGTAGGGCAGAATTATAGTGACAGAATATGTACGAGTACATACATACTTAAATGAATGTAATAAGAATAATATTTATTTTCTAAATTACAATCACAGGACAATAACAAGACTATAAACTAATTACAAAATAAAAAAGTTACTTGAGACGCTTAATAATATCGTGCAGCACCTTAGGAATATAATCTTTTGTTGTGTCGTACGTGTGTACAGCGGCGGATTTACACATTTGCCGCCAGGAGGCTTCAAGTTTTACCGACCCTACCGACCTCTACAATTCCATACCCTAACTAATTCACATTCATATTAATAAAAAAAACATTATAATTGTTACTGCATGATTTATGCGCTATCGTCCTAAATACACTAGCTTTACCCGTTATTAGTAGATATGATTTTGAACTAGGGGGTGTTTCTCCTAGATTATTTTTACAACCCAATGATTTAGTTTGCACATGAAATAGTTTTTGGGTATAATTCAGAGCTAACAAAAGCTCAACCATATCACCAATAAGGCGGGTAGGGTATGCTTTGACCCCTAATTTGCCGCCCCTAAAACCTGCCGCCCTAGGCTCCAGCCTATTCAGCCTACTGGTAAATCCGCCACTGCGTGTGTAACCTACTTACATAATGGCATTTGACTTAAAAAACAAAAAAAGACTATCTTATTATATATTTTTACTATACAATACTATCTATACAATTTTGAACCATATGCCTATTTATGTAGCTATACACAACATTATTATAACTCTTTATGCAGTACCTATATGGTTTGGTATTGCTAAAATTGTATATAAAAGCACCAAGTTATATAGTTTATCACGTTGCCCAGTCACCTAATCAAATTTTTAACTTATCCACTATTAGGCTGTAAGTATCCCTAAAAATGCAAAATATTATATTAACACTAATACACTAACATACGTTCTGTCTTAATAAAATCTTATGTTTAACTGGTACCACTGGGCACCCAAGACACAGGCTTTGTTGCCTAGTTTGAGGCCCGGAGCTAAAACTTTATACATTTTCTTAGCCTTAATCCACCAGAAAATTAACTACATTTATTATTATTGTAACTTAGACCTACGATAACTTACTTTTTAAGGCTTAAATGGAAATAAAGTTATTTATTAATGATTTCGATTTGTTACAAGTTAACGTACTGCATTACAGCGAAGCACGATGGCGCGGGCGGCCGGGGCGAGCCGGGCGGCGCGCGGTGGCCGCGGCGCGTGCCCCGCTAATTGGCCGCGAAACAATCGAGCGCCGCGTCGCATGGGCCGACTGCTGCTGATTATGTGACTCTGGTACCTACGTAATCTATGTTCGAATATGACTGATAAAATAAGCAAGCTGGTGTGCACTGTGCACTGTGTAAGTACGACAGTTTTCCGTAAAACTCCTATTGCATTCTATCATGATCGGATTGGGGCTAGGGAAAGAATTATATCAGAGAAAGCTCTAAATCCTAGAGAAAAACATTTTATAATCGCTGACAGTCAAAAAACCTGAAAACTTCAATCTGGAACCATAATTATTATAGTCCTAAGAGCCGTAACATAACAGACACGTCAGGCCGACGAACCGCCGTCCACAGAATCCACAGAAAAGACAAAAAATTTTCTTCTCTTTTCTGTGGTCCAACCAACGGGACAACCAATAAAATTTTCTCTTTCTCTCCCGTTGGTCCGTCAACCAAATCCGTCACGTCCTTTAGCTGCTTTATAAATAAAATTATGGCTGCGTTGCACATCGTCGGACTTCCTCAGTTGGGCAACGCACGCACTTTCCTATATTAAAAAGTACTGTTTGGCACGCACTCCGCAGTGCACGCACTGCACAAGTGCAATGTCACAGAATAAACGACAGTCACTACGTAAATCTATGTTTACTGAACCTGCGCGCGCGCCAGTTGAGTGAGGCACAGAATAGATAAAAGTTTCAGTCGGCGGCCTCCCAACCCGACCTTTCGGTAACATCAGTCAGACACTGTCAGACGCGCCCGACCATCGCCCGACCGACCGGTTATATTATCGCCGCCGCGCCGCTGCCACTACTTGTGGGCGTCGAACAAAGCAACTATTATTCAATCTGTGCCGACAGCATCCGTCGACCGGCGCGCGCGCAACTCGCACCCGTGTCGCGCAGGCGCAGACACTTATCAACACCAACCACTTTCGAAGGAGTATAAACAAAACTATGTTCATGCGAAATAAGACTCTATCCGTATAAAAAAAGGTAAAAAAAACGCATAAAATTTTCAAAATATTCCTTTTGGATATAGAGAATGAGGTGCGCGCGCGCATGGCGCACGAATTTGGTGCGCATGAGCGCGCAAGTCTTGCGCGAAATGTGCGCATGTTACCAGGCGGTCATAAGATTGATGGAGATCTCGCGCGCACGAGTCGACGCGACGATGACGGCTGAATACGTCACGGAAGAGGGGCGCGGCGCGCGGCAGCGGCGAGCGGCAGCGGCGCAGGCGCTTCCATCTGATAACTTGAAACGGTTTAACGATATTGGTCTTTATTGTTTTCTAGTTACAGTTCTTCGTTTAATATTAAATTAGTACGAGTATCGTGTTTTGCATCTAGCATAGACGAAACATCAGTGGTAAGAACTTGTAGCTACAGATAAACTATTCAAATGCAAGACAATTTAAACTCTATTATTAACAGTTTTGGAGTATTTTCGCTTAATAATGCTAATTGTAAAAAGTTGGGCTTGGCTCAATTTTTTTTTGGTTGTAAATTTTGGAAGTACTTATTTCGAATTTCTTAGCATCTATGGAACCCTGGGAAGTGGATGAATAATGTTAACCATGACTTTGAAGCAAGATCATCTCAAATATGATTTAAAAGGGAACACAACCAAAACTATCGATGACATAAATATTATTATCACATATTTAGGATTGTGGTGTCATGTCGGTTCGATAGAGTCGGTAGTTAGTCGATAGTTCGATCGAAGGTATTTTGAATACTCGTTAGAATTTTTATGTATCCTTCTTGATAGAGAAACGTATTTTAATCTTGATCATCCTACTTTGAACTAAAATATTTTTACCTGTTTTTTTTTATAACATCTCACTTGACTTTGAAGCGACAAACAGAAGAATCATCACAACAATCGTAATCCTCATCGCAGTATTTTGAACGAATTTATACCAGGAATACATGCTAAGATAGGATGTCGCTCTAAAAGAGGCGAGTTATTTCGAGCGATCGTATTCGTTGGACAAGCCACAATGACGAATCTGTAGGAGATACGCGGTTTTCGCATATCATCCGTTTTCTTTGTACTAGGATATCATATTTTTAAAGATGGCATACATACAAGATAGAAGGCAGACAAAGTTGTACTATTATGTCTTCTGTGACCAAAATAAAATATTCTTAGCTCTTATGATAACCTAGTTCATTTCCTCTTCTTCCTAAGAATAAAGGCGCAAGTGCGGCTTGGCAATTTTTTTCAGGGAATGGTTGTTACCCGACTGCGCAAGAAGGAGGGTTATGTTTTTCGAGTGTATGTAGGTATGTATGATGGTTTCTTTGGCACGCCCTAAACTACAGCCTAAACGGCTGGATGGAATTTGATATGTGAGGATGTGAGGTATCATTTGAATCTTTTTGATAGTGGGAGTGACATAGGGTAGAAGAACTAAAGATAAAGCGCTTTGATTCCACTTTTATTGTGCGTATTGCTGGTCTGTGGAATGCGCTGCCTGAATGGGTGTTCCCCGATAGTTATGTTACAATCTAGGTGTCTTCAAATCACGAGTGAATCGGCTTCTTCTAGGCAAGCATGCTCCATCGTAGACCGCACATCAGGCGAGTTGGCGGTCAAACGCAATCCTATTTATGCATAAAAAATATATCAAGTAGAGGGGAAAACAGTAGGGAAACTTTGCTAATAGGTCAATATTATCATTATGTAGAGGTCACTCAGCAGATTTTAAAAATATTATATAGCATTACTATGAAATATTCAGTAGGTAGTAGAATGCTGCCTTCTCCGCTTGGACGGCGTGGGTTCGATTCCCACCTAGGGCAAAGGCAAATATTCATGTGATGAACGTTTGTGTTTGTTCTACATCTGGGTGTTAATATCTATTTAAATATGTATTTCAAAATATATATCATCTGCTGTGTTCCACACATTTTGTCGTGTGTCAATGACCGTTTTCTATGTAACAACTGTATTTTTTTCGCGATTTCAGGGTTGGTCCAATAGTAAAAGTTGCACAATGATGAGTACAATGGCATCGTTTCGGCTTAGTATATGGTATATGCATAACCCTGTATAAAAGCGAAATAACACTCAGTCAAAATCTACGCATACGAAGTCGCGGGAAACAGCTAGTAATTTATAATTATAACAAGCATAGCAATGCGCTTACGATTATATTTAACGACTGCAGAAAAAATCTCTCGGGTGTCGAGATGAAAATATATCCGACGTTTCTGTCAGATAGAAACGGGTGGCTGCGGGAGGGTGCGACGCGGCGGGGAGGTAGGGGTGCGATCAAACGGAGCGCTGCCGTGCTGCCTACACACAGTAGGTGTCACTTGTCACAAGAGATGGAGTGCAGGAGGTTTTATCGACAAAATAATTATTTTTACACATAAATGGTGCAATGGAAAATATCGACGGCTATTCTGCAAGCTAAGTGAACGCCAAGTGAAGTGATAATATAAGTGAACGTGTATTTTGCTTTTCGATTACTATAGCGAAATGTAAAAATGTCGAGTGATCACCCTTGACTGTAGACCTTTATAATTCGATATTTTGACATTTATCTGCTGAAATAAGCAAGAAAAAAGGCGCGTTGAGCACTTGTTGGGTGAACTAAAATCATGGAACTCGCGTCATCATCACGCTGTCACAGAATACATAATACACAACGCTGTATTGCTGTACCGTGTATTTTAAATCAGCGCCATCTTTCGTAGAATAGGTGAAATACTACTTAAGTTTTCACTGACGTGCTGTCCTATAACTAATGTGTTTTTTTGTTTGTTAATATATTTATTAATAGGGTTGCGTTTGACCGCCAACTCGCCTGATGTTAAGCTATGATGCGGTCTACGGTGGAGCACGCTTGCCTAGAAGAAACCGATTCACTCGTGATTTGAAGGCACCTACCTATATAGATTGTAATTATCGGGGAACACCGATTCAGGCAGCGCATGCCACAGAGCATTTTAGAGCTGTCAAAAAATCTCCCATTAGAAGTATAGGTTAAAATTGTCTTTCAAGATTTGATTAGGTACTTTGTTAGTTAGTAAGCGTCTAAAATGATTGATAACATCTATAAGCATCCCTCACTTCACTAGTGAAGTGCTAGAGAGAGCACGATGACGACAGGCGCCCGCCGCGCCGGCCGCGCCGCACCGCGTCGGTCGCGGGAGGCGTGCGGGCGGCTTGACGCTTGACGCGGTCGCTGCACGTACTAACTATTAATTAATGTGTAACGACGCGGCGGCGGCGGCGGCGCGGCGGTTGCCGTGCGTCGGTCGTGTCGGCGGCGGCAAACACGCCACTAATAATACTTATTACCTACCTACCTTATGTATTGTAATGTAGGTAACTAGGTACTTACACAGGTATGATAGGTTCTACATAAAAAAAATACAAATGGTACAAATTGGTGCATTTTTAAGGTTACAAAAAAATAACGCGAAACTAGTGTTTTATAACAACAATGACGACCATTTAAGTGCCTAACTTTCTCAAAACTCCGTCATGTTTTTAAATTGTAAAATAGCCTTGCGCTTGGCCGCCAACTCGCCTGATGTTAAGCGATGATGCGGCCTACGATGGATCACGCTTGCCTAGAAAAAACCGATTCACTTTTGATTTGAAAACACCCGGATTGTAACTATCGGGGAACACCCATTCAGGCAGCGCATTCCACATACCTAGCAGTTCGCACAATAAAAGTGGAATCAAAGCGCTTTGTACGGGTTTTCGGAATGTCAACCATAAAGCGGTGTCGATTTTTCGTGCCCGCTCTGGCAGTCTGATAGAAAAAAGGGCAGGAGGGAATTAAATCATGCAGATCTGATGCGCACTCTCCAAAATGTATACGATAAAAAACTGATAGACTAGCAACTTTGCGCCGATGCTCAAGACTAAAGAAGCTTAGTCTGAACTAAGGCTTCGTTGCTGATGAGCCTCTTGGCACGCTTCTCAATTGACTCCAACGCCCCGAGCTAGTATTTAGCTGATCCATCCCAAAGGTGAGAGCAGTACTCCATGCACGACCGAACTTGTGCTTGGTACAGTGTAAGCAACTAACTATTCCGACGTGAAGACGACGTGTGTGATTTATAAATCATTTTCTTTTTTTTATATTACTTTCAGATTGGTGATGCAATCAAGGCCGGCAGAGAGAATAATTATCATTAACTAACTAATTAATAAATAGTCATGGATGGTGGTGATGATGTTTTCTTGACGCTGCGCGAAAATCTGCCCAAACAGCGTGGGCTGAGCTCAAGTACCAGGGCGTCAGAACACGCAAGGCGGTGGTTATTAGGCGGACACGCGAGCGACGACGCTCGACGCGCGCACTCAGCGATATTGTTATCGGCCCGCCTCGAGTTATGCTTAGGGTTGGCACGGGACTTTGCACGTTTTTTTCATTAATATTATAATTACTTCTTCGTGTTGAGTTATGTGTATTATCTCAAATATCAAGGAATTAATAATGTTTAGAAAGACTTAGAACAATCAAGAACAATAATAGAAACATAATTATCACTGTACCGTCATATCGCATTTCAAATCTTCCCGCTCAAGCGTTTAAGTAGACTTTGTCAACGAGAGGCAATGACTAATTACAAGCGCAGTAAAGAGCTGCGCTAACAGGCTTGTCAATGCAATCAATCAACTAAAAAACATATCTACGCGCCGTGCAAAACACTACCTCATCACTAGCTGAATGACATTCGACTTCGGACAGCGAGACGAAAACCACAAGTGCTCTGGAAATAACAATTTGTATTAATTAGCATCAAAAAACCAATCGAGTGTGCCGTGTATTGTTTTATATCAGTACCAGGACGTCCTGGAGCCGTCGGCGAGGAATATCAAGGTGAGCCTGTTCAGTATTGTTTTTGGTCAGCCACCTTGTACAGATTTCAGTCGAAAAGAAAACGCTTGGGAAGCCTCCCATCCCTTGAAGCACCTTTTTGCTTGAATGAAATAATAAAGTTGAGTTGAGCTGGTTATATCTTTATAAGCGAGATAACACGAAAAAAACGGGGGATATTAAATACGATACATGAAACCTGCGAGCACAACTATTTTGTTATTTTTTTGTGTTTATTATGCTCCGGAATTGTGAAAAACGGGGTGGCGTAGTTATGTCAGGTCAGGATATTATTACTGTACTTCACACATTTACTGCTGTTAATCCCTTTCCATTGGTGTTGTTAGTGTAGCTCGTTGTACTACGCTGAGTTGGGACCGATTTGTGACAGAAACGATTAGTTTCCTGTTTTAAATACTTAATATATTATTATGTGAGGGGGGGCACGAAAAATCGACACCGCTTTATGGTTGACATTCCGAAAACCCGTACGAAGCGCTTTGATTCCACTTTTATTGTGCGAACTGCTAGTTTGTGGAATACACTGCCTGAATGGGTGTTCCCCGATAGTTACAATCTGGGTGTCTTCAAGTCAAGAGTGAATCGGTTTCTTCTAGGCAAGCGTGATCCACTGTAGGTCGCATCATCGCTTAACATCAGGCGAGTTGGCGACCAAGTGCAAGCCTATTTTGCAATTAAAAAAATGTATCTCTTGTTTCTGTCATGAATAAATATTTTGGTCTATTTCTTCTTTCTTTCTTAGGTCCTTGTCACTCGCAATAATATGCTATGCTTAATTTGTTGTAATAAAGTATAAATAACAATTATGCTGTCTCACTCACACATATTAATGAAATAAAAGGAAAAAAATGGCAAGGAAGTGGTGCATTGTGAGAATGTAAATATGAAACTTTTTACCTCTGAAAATGGCGTCAAGAACCTCGTAGCGCTGCTGGGAAATAATACAAATTTATATGATATTAAATAGGTGAAGTGGCAGTGGCACCCCTGTGTATAATGGAGGCAGGCGCGGCGGCTGCAGCCGGGAACAAAGCAGCCGAGCGCCACTCCGCGCCGCCAGCCGCCAGCTGTATTACTCCACTTAATCTTGACACTTATATTATTTACCTCTTCTCTCTTCTTATTTTATTAATACGGCTTATATTATGATGAGAGGTGGAGAATGACATTACATAGGAAAGTTTTCTCAACTCGCGAAAACATTATTTATATCTACAATAAAATAATAGTTATTTAATAAAAATAATAGCAATGATTAAACTACCAATCTGGAATTTCTATTTTAATTTATAAGATGGCTAATGATATTTATGATATCAATGTAGTTTATAACATATGTATTGACATTAATTAATAAGAAATAAAATATATATTTAGGTATGTAATTTTACTACGACTTGACTTTCAACATTATCTGTAACAAATTGATTCATGGTGTACTTAAATTTAGATTATACTTATGGGAAGCCTAATCAATCAAGATATTAATACGGGTGTTCAAAACATAATAACACCCAGCGTCGTAACCGCAACTGTTTTCAGAAAATTAATTATTCAAAACTGTTTTAATGATGAATTTCTAGTGTAATTCCGCTTCTACGTCGCTTCAAGTACTATAAGGAATTTGTGATAAATATTTGTTGATTATGTTAATTTTATTGAGTTTAATTTTGCCTAACCTGATATAAAATATTATATTAATTACATAAATTGAAAATTAACGTAACCTGAAACAAAAAATTAATTAATTCTGAATTATTTTTAATTATAAAATTATTAAAGTAATCTGAAACAAAAATTAATTAATTCTGTCTGACACATGAAATATGATAATACTAAATCTGATAACAAAAATGTATTAATTCTGAAACATAAAATATATATTAATTGAAATTACATGTATTTTTATTTATAAAAAGTAATAAATTGTACCCGTTTCCTTAGTGCACTTTGTCGACACGTGTTTCGCCTCTTCACGAGGCATCCTCAGGACGTGTTGACTCGTCGAGCGCTTGGCCGAGAAAACACGTCCTGTACTTTTCGTACTTGCAAAAATATTCCAAGTATCAAAACATGTCATATTCAGTACGGGTACATTACCCAATGATTCACCCGAGGCGCGGCCGTCCCGCCGCCGACGCGAGCGGGCCTTGTGTGTACTATACCTATGTATAGTATACTATGGCATGGCTATACGGTTATAGCAGCTCTATGGATATACAGCTGTGAACCACGTCTGTATGTAGGTGGAATGTAGTGGAAATATCAAAACTTGCAGTAGGAAATGTGCCACGCTGTGAAGCTGTCATATTCATTCATAGGTACTACGTCACCCTTGGCAAGACAAGATTTCGTCTTTCCAAGGGTGAAGTAAGAATCGTTTTAGGGACACTTCCAACTACATTTTGAGTTGTTTTAATATAATGAATGGCATAATACTCCCTTATATTCCGAATGGTAGTAAATAAATCTCATCAACGAACCCATTCCAAGGAAGCTTTGATGTCTGAGGCGGCTAGTCATAAAAACGAAGCCAAATGGCAAAGGTCTGAACAGCACGACTGAACTCAATCGAAACAAATCGATCTCCCGATGAGTTTACTGTCCAGTCCATTAGTTAACTGACATAACGTCTTACTGTTAGCAAGGGGGTTTCACTACGCAGTTTAGGTACGTTCAGCCGGCGCGCCATTCGACGGGCGTCATACAGTGGCCGCTCGGCTCGCACGCTAGCCATATAGTATTTATATACATTTGGAAACGCAAGTGAACCGAGAAAGCTAAATTTGTGATATTACGTGGGGAGGGCCCAGAAATTCAGTTTTTCCATAATAACTTGGTTTTCCGTTGAGATAGTCATTATATACATTTGGAAACGCAAGTGAACCGAGAAAGCTAAATTTGTGATATTACGTGGGGAGGGCCCAGAAATTCAGTTTTTCCATAATAACTTGGTTTTCGAGGTTTCGAGATACATTTTTTTTATGCAATACTTTTTTGTTGATTTCTTTAGGATCTACATTTAAGATCCTGTACAATTTTCACCTGTCGTTCATCGTTATTGTGATATCGATCGAAAAAAACATAAATTTTGGGAGTGAACAATTTTTTGCTATTTTCTTTTTTCTCATGAAATATATCGAAAAATGTCTTGTATTTAACTTGTAGAGCGTGTTCAGTTCAGACCTAAAAATTAGTTTTTTTTTTAATTTTTTGATAAAAATTCTAGCGCGCCGCAACGGCAACGGAAATACATCATCTCTGAAAATTTCAACTGTCTAACTGTAACGGTTCATGAGATACAGCCTGGTGACAGACGGACGGACGGACGGACAGCGGAGCCTTAGTAATAGGGTCCCGTTTGACTTGTAACTATGGAGTTATTAATAAAGTATTGTATTGTATTGTTTTACCCTTTGGGTACGGACCCCTAAAAATTATTACTGTGACTATAATATTATTATGGAAACTGACGTGATTTTCGCACATTTTCTTTACATTTATATTTATGAAATTTTAGTCGGAGTAACCGGGTTAAGCTTACGTGAGTAATTCCCGTGTAATATACATAAAATGTGACTATAATATGATAGGAAATGATATTGTATTCTATTCAGTGAGATGTACCTACCTATTTTAGGAAATATCAGAAGACATAAATAAACTAATAGTACTGTGAATTTTCTGTGTCCCTGGCTTCACACGTTGTGATGTGGATCTACCTATACGTAATACCTACGTTGATATGTAGGTATGGCTTCGCACGCTCGCTGCCGCCCGCTACTGAAGTGAACGTTATAGCTACTTACTATTATATTATAGGATGTGGTGTGTGTGGGTATGAGAAATATAAGGTACATGTTCTGTTTACGGCTTAGTTACAAATAAATTGGCGGGTTGCAGCACCGAGTTGCCATTTACGTAATATTACCGCAGATTAACAAAAAAAAAAGTCAAAAAGTAAGAACTAAAGGGGACCCCATACAACAAACGTTTTTTAAAGTGACACGTTTCATGTATGGCTGGAAATTCAAATTTCAAAGTTTTTTTATCCTTGTAGCTAGGCCGGGTAATTATTGTGAAATGAAATGACACAGTGTTTGCGAAAATTGTTGGTTGTTCTTTAAATTATTACGTACAGTTATTAATCAGTAACTCACCATATTACTTACATTTGTCAATAAACCGTTTGAAATAAAAAAGAATTGTTTATTGACAAATGTATGTAATAATGTGCTTCAGAGATAAATAGCTTTACGTGAGTTTGTAAAGAATAATAATCAATTTTCACAAACATCATGATCGTTTACAATAATTACCCGGCCTAGCTACAAGAACAAAAAAAACTGTTTGAAATTTGAATTTCCCGTCATACGTGAAACGTATCACCCGTATTTTGGTATTGGTCTAGAGTAAAGACGGTAATACGTACAAGCGTCAAACTTGGTATGATTATAGGTACCTAGTATATACACAGTACACACTCTAAAGTAAAAATAACAGGGCATTTATGGACTCACGTATGTTCGTCTTGGCTACGCCTTTGTCTACATTTTCACATTCGTCAAAAGTGTTGCTGTTGCTTGCCGCTTACTCAACAGTTAAAGCACAGATGACATAATAGCACAGTTATTTGTACTATTCGCTACTTTGACATGTTGACAACCCTATAGAAATAAATTTACGTATAAAAACGATATATCACGAACCAAATGACGAAGTCGTTGCGTCATCAGTAGTCGTCATCGCAAATCCAAAATATCTTCTTAATTTTATGCGGCCCTAGTACTTAAAAGAACTAATAGCGTTATAACGGTGTTAATAAGACTAGCCAAAGAGCAAGCAACAACAGACACACGACTGGCCCGCATGAAATTTGCAACCAATTTAGAAATAAAATTAAGTGGAAGAGCCACCATCGGATTTTGTGACGAAAACTATAGTAAGCCTCGCGTGAAAAGAATTAGTTCTATAATTTAGCCATTTCATAGTTTCTTCATAAACTTTTAATCCTCTTCTTACAATATGATCGCCTAGTACTTAGATGAATTGAGAGGAATGGAGTGGTAAAAAGGCCACATCACGCAAATCATATCTGATTCTGATTGGCTTGGCGCGGTGTAACGCCTGCTGCATCTATTATAATAGGTCGGGGAAAAAGTCTTTTCGTATTTTGTATGTATGAAGTTGTAGTAAAAATCTCATCGGTTGTACTGTTTGTATCTGGCTGGTTTTGATACCATTAAAAATATGACATTTGAAAAGAGGAATACAAAAAGTAAAAAGCAATTTCCCGCCATTTTTCAATTGTCTTTTTGTTCGATAAAATGAGTGAATCTAACGAAGAAATTCGATATATTGTGAAATTTTATTACAAAAAACTGAAAAATGCGACACAAGCCGCGAATAAAATTTGTGACATTTATGGACCTAATGCAGTGTCATCAAGAGTAGCACAATGTTGGTTCAAGCATTTTCAGTCCAGGAATTTTGATGTCAAAGATGCAGCTCGCTCTGGTCGCCCTGTTACGGATAAAGTCGATGCCATTTCTGAAAAAGTGGACCATGATCGGCATATTAGTAGTTACGACGTAGCTGAAGACCTGGGGATTGACCACAAAACAGTTTTGACCCATTTGAAAATAACTGGGTATACAAAAAAACTCGATATTTGGGTGTCACACCAGCTCACTGAAAGAAACCAAATGAATCGTGTACTCATTTGCGATTCTCTATTGAAACGTAAAGAAACCGAACCGTTTTTGAAAAGATTGATCACTGGTGATGCAAAATGGATCACCTACGACAAGAATGTGCGCAAACGATCATGGTCAAAGGGCAGTGAAGCACCACAGACTGTAGCGAAACCCAGATTAACACGTAATAAGGTGATGCTGTGTGTATGATGGGATTGGAAGGGCATCGTTCATTATGAGCATTTACCGCCGGGCAAAACCATCGATTCGGATCTCTACTGCCAACAGCAGATGAGACTCAAACAAGAAATTGAGAAAAAACGGCCGGAATTGATCAACATAAAGAGTGTGGTCTTTCATCATGATAACGCCAGACCGCACACATCTTTGGCCACTCAGCAAAAATTTAGAGAGCTTGGTTAGGAAGTGTTAATGCATCCACCACATAGCCCTGACCTTGCACCCTCAGATTTCCACCTGTTTCGATCTCTTCAGAATTCTTTGGGTAGTGTTAGATTAACATCAAGAGAGGACTGTCAAAACTACTTGTTGCATTTTATTGATCAGAATTCCCAAAATTTCTACAGCAACGGGGTCATGTCACTACCTAAAAGATGGCAACAAGTTATCGAACAAAATGGTACATATATATTATAATTAAATGTAATTAAACTTGAAAAAAATATGTCTTGAATTTGTTTATAAAATACGAAGAAACTTTTTCCCCGACCTTATATGTTATTAGTTGAACGAGAGATGGACTGTGTGGCATATATGCCACTCATTTAGACTAGCTCTTAGTAAAGTTCGTAACGGAACTGTGGACGGACTGTCCTGTCCACTACAACATTCGTCTATTCTCACTAAATAAATTACGTACTCCCATAATAATGACATGAATACTGTCGACTGATACAACAAGTTCTAACTTATTACACAAATCCCACTTTCAACGAATGTAATATTCGTATTTTTTTCTACTTTACAGGCACTTTATCATTGATGGTTTTATTCAAAGGATGCATCAATTCATTCGGAATCTTATGAAAATTTATGAAGCAAAATTATGAAGTCCTGGTAGCTGCTAGTTGCAGCGATTCTCATTCCGGGGTAAAAGTAAAACCATACGGCTGGCAAGGAGTGGCTAGCGCAAGCAATAAATTGCGATGATCTTGTGATCGCTGAATCAAAGAAAAAGCGAAACTGATTATTACCGATTCAT
Organism: Agriopis leucophaearia; assembly: GCA_949125355.1. Lineage (NCBI taxonomy): Eukaryota > Metazoa > Arthropoda > Insecta > Lepidoptera > Geometridae > Agriopis > Agriopis leucophaearia. The sequence goes on along the minus strand of OX421284.1, from coordinate 8,362,855 downwards.
CATCATCATAATCAGCCTATACTAGTCCACATGCTGGACATAGGCCTCTCCCAAGGTACGCCACTCAGCCCGATCTTCGGCTTTTCTCTTCCAGCCACTGCCAGCCGTTAAAAACCAGCCGTCGAAGTTATTCGCCAGAGAACCAAAGTCACCGACATAGCTCAGCGTATTAGCAAGCTGAAGTGGCAGTGGGCCGGTCATATCTGTCGCAGAACCGATATCCGTTGGGGTAGACGTGTTCTGGAGTGGAGACCACGAATCGGCAAACGTAGCGTAGGACGCCCTGAGACTCGTTGGAGTGACGATATACGTATTACCGATTGCCAACTAATAAAAAAAAAAACATTTTACAGACTAGGTAGGTATAAATTTAGTTGTCTTTTTATAATGCAGTCAATTAGACGAGGTCAGTAACGATTTTAGTTCATCTCATCAATGGACATGTTATGCGGAGTAATTTTTTAGTATGTTCATGATATCAACAAACGTAAATTAATAATATAATGCTATAGTTTCATGTCAGCCTGGTACATCTGCGCAAGTACGGTAACCGGTGACGGGGTAAGTGGACGCGGACAAGATTTTTCTTATTAAATGACGGAACACAGTACAACACTAATTAATTCAATCACTATTGGAAGAATAATTTACGTCCTATTTACTAGTTTTTTATCTTTTTTTAATGTTTGTTACCTCAGAACTTTCGACTGGGTGAACCGATTTTGATGATTCTTTTTTATTTGAAAGCTGGTGCTTCCCGTGTTTCCATTTCAATTTGGTCCAGTTCTGAAATAAGAAATTTTTATGAAGTCGGTTTTTATATTCATAATTATAGATAATTCTATTGTAAGTACCTACAAGAATGATGGTATATGATCGTCCTTGGTACCTAGCAGCATCGCAGTTATTCCAGTATCGATACAGGAAAAAAATCTCGATGCAGGTAGGATACAAACGTTTGGCCTATGCTCACTGCTTTCTTTCCAAATAGGTACATAGTACCTACTAAAAAAACGAATGACATTGACAGAACGAATTTATAAGGGTTCCTTGTAGAACTCTAAAAAAATTAGTATTTTTTTGTTGTTCTAACTTTTATATTCTACAATCGCCATCTATTGACAAGTAGCTACGTTAATAATTGGTATTCATAACACATAGATGGCAGAGTGTTGTTACTTACCAAAAGTTTAAGACTTTTTACCCTGAAAATTTAGTTCCCGACAGAATGTACCTTACCTTGTTAATATAGGTATATAACTGCTGATGATTTTTGCCAAAGAAGTATTCTAATTGCTTTAAGCATGTATTGGGGAGAGTTTTGACGTCAACTTGAAAAATATATGTTGCCTCATTGTAATATACTCCTAAACTTGTGTATTTTTGAGTCTGTATGTATGTATAGTAATGGTGGATTATTATTTATTTAATATGCTTCAACGAGTTCGAATGTGGGCAACTGATATAATACGGTTTAATATGTCTTTTCGTGTTGTTTCCAAAACCCCATAATTATAAGCCTTAAGTAAAGTCTCCGTCAGTTTACTACGGAATGACAAACTTGACCGTAACTTACTTGCTTAGGTACATTTGTCAATAAACAAATGTTTGCTGTTTCAAACGGTTTATTGCCAAATGTAAGTAATAATGTGCATTGGAGATAAATAACTTTACGCGAGTTTGTAAAGAATAATAATCAATTTGTGCAAACATCATGATCGTTTACAATAATTACTCGGCCTAGCTACAAGAACAAAAAAACTGTTTGAAATTTGAATTTCCCGCCAAAGTGGAACGTTTCACCTTAAGGTGAAACGTTTCACTTTGGCGGAATGTTTCACGCATGGCGGGAAATTCAAATTTCAAACAGTTTTTTTGTTCTTGTAGCTAGGTCGGGTAATTATTGTAAACGATCATGATGTTTGCGAAAATTGATTATTATTCTTTACAAACTCACGTAAAGCTATTTATCTTTAATGCACATTATTACATATATTTGTCAATAAACAATTTTTTGCTGTTTCAAACAGTTTATTGACAAATGTAAGTAATATACTGAGTTACTGATTAATAGCTGTACACGATAATATAAAGAACAACCAACAATTTTCGCAAACACTGTGTCATTTCACAATAATTACCTGGCCTAGCTACAAGGACAAAAAAACTGTTTGAAATTTGAATTTCCCGCCAAATATAAAACGTATCACCTTAAGTACCTATCCTGTTAATTACGTTTTTAAGCAAAAATTTTGCAATACTTGACACTGTCTACTTTTACGAGGTATGCCATGAGAATATGCAATCTTCTCGTACTAGCACAGACTAGGTATAGCTACTCTAGAAAGTCTTTGCGTACTAGGCATCAAGGTTTTCTTAGAAAATGCGGAAATTTAAGAATGATGCGAAATTATTATTAATAATTATTATTTGGAATTGTATTGTGTCACTGTGAATTTGATTTATTACCTTAGTTTATTTGTATATGTATTGATTATCTTTTTAATGAATTGTATGGGTTGTTTTGTTGCCTGAAATAAATTAATTTGAATTTGAATTTGAAATACTATAAAATAAAATATTTTAAGTGTTTATAGCACTTTGTTTGCTTTTTCTAAATTCTCAACATAATACAATCCAATTGAAAAAAAAAACAAATTCGAACTGAACAGTAAAATAAATAAGTTCTACATTGTAGGTATTTTTTATTGTTCTTACCACTAAACAATGGTGTCGATTCTATCCTATTTTTATTCATTTATATCAATTATATATCTGAGGCCAAGAGTTTGATCTCAGAAGTTAGCCGCAGAATACGAGATAACGGCGGCGACTCCCGCTCTGGCTCGTTTCTGCTGCCTTATTACGGATCTTTGATCGGGATCACGAGTGTCAAAATTTTGACACTTGAAAGGGGTTATGACGCTAAAAAAAGCGTTGTCTATTTCCAATTTCGTATTACGTCACCTACGAAATTGGAAATAGACAACGCTGCGCCGCCCAGCAGGGTACGCTGCCAACTGATAGTGGGCTTGAAAGTCTAGACAATCCCTTTAGACCTTCAACGGTGTGGGCAGCCTGTTTATTATATAATTATTCAATAATAATATGAATGCCTAATGCCACTTACACTTATTATTTATTTCACATTATTAAAAAATTAGTTTAGTAGTCACACATAAAATTTGTCGAAAATATACAATGTCAGATGTCAATTATGAATAATAAAATAAATTTAAAATAATATTCTCACCATTCAGTCATATGCAATTTTGTTCACAAAAAGTCAAAATAAATTTTAGCATAGCAGGCAACTTATCACATTCAGGGTACTCTTTAAGGAATGCGTTGAGACCACGAACGATGGGGCACATCGGGCTAGTCTCGCGACTTTTTTTTATGGTGTGTTAGTGTTAGCTTGTATTTTGTTTACTAACTAAAGTTTATTAACTAAACTTTAGTTAAAAAAGGCAATACTGCCCTCATAAGCCCAAGAGCGGTAAAAAAAAAAAAGATTTCTGTTGAGATTTGTTTTTTCGCGCATCTGATAGCTTACAAAATTTCGCGCCAGATGGACTAAGCAAAACAAACGTATCTACATTGGAACATTGAAATAAAACACTAAAAAAGATTTTTTTCTTTTAAAACTCATATTTAAAAACGATTAATTCTAAACGAAATGACGGTATCTCGTAAAAACAGAAAAAACAATAATATTGGATTTTAAACATATATTGGTCCTCACATAGGCACATAACTGAAAATAAGGAGGTAGCTTAGAACCAGGAGACGGACATAGGATACTCTAAAAACGGCTGGACCGATTTTGATGAAATTTTGTGTTCCTGGAGCGGGTCATAGTAGCGAGGCCGAAGGCCGAGCTTACACCCGTGCGAAGCCGGGGCGGTCGACTAGTTAACAATAGAAGAAAATACAGCATGATATTGGGTTCTTCGGATCGACAGTTTTACTTTTCAAAAGGGTGTATTTTAACCGCTGGTCACCTAATTCTCTATAAAGACTAAAAAAAATTGCAAACAATAAATTAGAAAATGTGCATGCTTGCTATATTTTGACATCTTATATCTCGGGGTGACGAGCACAGTGCATTGCCATCCAGGGTTTTGAACTGTTGAAGTTCAAAATTCTGAGTGGCGTTGAGCTGTTATGGGCAAGCGACTTCGCTCGTCTCGTCACCCAGAATCATTAAAAAAAAAAAAAACATTCTTAGTGCGGCCGCGGAGTTAATGATTCTGACAGTTTCCGTAACTTTGTAAAAAGGGAAACAGTAAATTCTGAAGGCTTTTACTAGCTTTTCGACCTTTCGTGCTCTCGATTTTTCTCGGTTGTAGCTTGAAAAGTATTATAAGTTGAATAATTTACAAACATTTTCTTTTAAACACTGTTTTAAACTGTCACGGTTGTTCACTAAATTTATATGATTATTTACGGGATATTTACCGTGGTAAGGTTGTGGAAGGATCTCCAGATATATCGGCGCAGTTACATGCACCATGTTCACGGGAAGACTGAAGAATGCGGGTGGGATTTTCTTTTAACTTTTTAGTGCTTAGTCTTACGTTAAATACCTAACGAAATCGATCTGTGGGCGAAGTGCGAATTTTCGCTACGTAAAATACGTGTCGAATTTAATACAAATTTTGAATTTCATAATTCAAAATTCGCTACGTAAAATGCGTGTCGAATTTCATACAAATTTTGAATTTCGTGATTCAAAATTCGCTTCTTAAAATACGTGTCGAGTTTCATAAAAAAAAACGAAATTCAAAAATTCGACAAAAAAAATTCGAATCAATTTTTTTAATGAAATTCGACATGTATTTTACGTAGCGAATATTCGTACTAAATTGTTTATAAATTATTCAAATTTTAATATTTTGCTGTACATATATGTATTGGTTACCAGCTACAATCGAGAGCACGAAAGATCGAAAGTAAAAGTCTTGAATTTCGAAATTCAAAATTTGTATGAAATACGACACGCATTTTACGTAGCGAATTTTGAATTTCAAAATTTGTATGAAATTCAACATGTATTTTACGTAGCGAATTATGAATTATGAAATTTGTATGAAATACGACACGCATTTTACGTAGCGAATTTTGAATTACGAAATTCAAAACTTGTATGAAATACGACACGCATTTAACGTAGCGAATTTTGAATTTCAAAATTTGTATGAAATTCGACACGTATTTTACGCGAAGTACTTCGCCTACAAAATTCAAAGTTTTCACTCAGGACGCTATACCTAAACCTAATTTTCATCTTTTTCTTCTTCTTCTATTGACAAATACTGGTTCCACTGTACGTTGCTTATCGAATGCTTTTTGAGTTTGTGTTTCTTCAAATATTTCGAATCAATAAACGCTTCGTCACACAACGGACACACATAGGGCCTCTCCCCCGTATGTGTGCGTAAATGTACAACCAAATTTCCTTTCAACGCAAAGAACTTCATACAAACGGAGCAACCAAATTTCTTCTCCCTTGTATGGGTGAGTTGGTGGGTCCGTAAATGAGTCTTAGTCTTGAATCTTAGCGGACAAAGGTGGCAAGCAAATGGTCTCTCGTTCGTATGCACTCGTTCATGCATTAACAGCATGGCTTGGCTAGAACACCCTTTACCACAACTACTGCATTCAAAACGTCTGATATTTTTACGCTTATCATGACTTAAAATATGCGCTTGCATTTCCGCTTTAGATGATAAAACTTCACCACATTCCGAGCATAGCAATTCTGTTGGATCGACAATGTGTGTGGTTTCAATGTGGCGTTCCAATGCCGACTCTAAAGAAAACATTTTCTTGCATAGAGAACAAGCGTAGCCCAGCAACTTTCCTAGGCTTGTCGTAATTTCTTGTTTCACAGTCTTCATCAATTCTTCTTTAGCTTTATTCTTTGGGCAGATTCCGTTGACTTTGTGCTGATCAAAAGTTTCTTTATCTTTGAATATTAAGTCGCACTGGGAACAACTTAGAGGGTTCATGTGAGTAAGCCTGTGTGTTTGCATCGTAATTTTTTGGTGGAAACACTTATAGCATATATCGCATGAAAATTCTTTGACTCCTGTATGAATCATCATGTGCCGTTTCAAGTTGTTCGGATTTGCGAAGGTTTTGTTGCAGACTTCACACTGTGGTTTAATATTGTTATGACCATACTTTATGTGCTGGGTTAAAGTGCTCCTTTTCATGACTTGATCACAGAACGGACATTGTAATAGAAGACCTGGTACGTTATGTAAAAGCATATGGCCTGTCAAAATCTCGGCAGATTCAAAACCTTTTCCGCATAGATTACACAAGTGTTCTCCCGCTGGATTATGTTTGTGCTGGTGTTTTTCAAACTCCTGGAGATCTTGGAATTGTTCTCCGCAGTCACAGAGATATGTGTCATCTGCTTGTTGTAATACAGTCGCTATTCCTCCTTCATCTGCGTATTCTATTACTAGTTCTGATTCGTCATATTTGACAATTTGAAATTGTGATTCGTCACCTTCGCATAGGATGACTTCTTGTGACTGTTCCCCGTCTGCGTCATTCATTACTAACTGACCTCCCTCAGTCAAGTATTGCACCATCGCATCGCTTTTCAAAAGTATGGTGCCGTCTTCACCTGCCGTTGTTAAAATCTTAATCAAATTTTGGTCGGTAATCTCTTGTTCATTATCATACGAATTATTGTCATTTTGAAAGTGAGCTTCTTGGGATGTACTGTCTTGTGTTTCGTCTATGTTCATTCCGTCCTCGGTGTCTTGTTGGCTCTCCTCTTCGTTTTCCAAAATTGTTGCTGGAACTTTAGAAGGAATATTGCTACTCATGAGGAAAGAATCCATGGTCTTTTCAAAATTATGCATATTTGATTTACGTTCAGCTTTTTTATTCCCGTCAAAGTTAGGCAAAGTTTCTTCGCTGTCAGTGTAAATGTCACTGATCTCTAAAGTGTTAATTTCATTATTTCCTTCTATATTATCTGCTTTTTCTAATTTGACACTGTGTTGAAGGTTTTCAGTGATTTTAGCTTGTTCATCATTTTCCTTATCTTTTGGATTATCAATAACCAGAACATAATAGTAATCATCATCACTATCCATTGGTTCTTTTTTTATTACCGCTTCTAACTGCTTCATGGGGTCATTGGCAAATGCAACATCAGAATTCTCGTCTTCAGCCATTTCTGCTGCATTTTCTAAGTTATCTATATTACTTTCGTTACATTGACGGAGCAGGTCGTTCAGTTGACGCTTCAGCTCGGTGTCCATCTTGATGCATTGTTTCCGGAACTGATGGGCCATGTTCATGGTTGAGTAGCAGTCTCCACAAAGTTTCTGAGGTAAACCATCATCGACTTTCACCTGGAATTTATAAACAAATAATTTTAAAGTAACCTGGTGGGAAATTTTATGGATCTTTATTCTATCATGTTTGAAACATGAACTTTGCAAGATTACATTGTTTATACAATAACATATTTCTATGCAAAATTTTATCAAAATTGGTTCAGCTATTAAATATCGAGAAGACAAACACACAGTCAGACTGGGACATAGAGTTATTTTCCCATTTGTGAGTAATCATAATCAGCTTATCTTACGTCCATTGCTGGACGTAGGTCTCTCCTAAGGCATGCCTAATGTGCCTGTGATCTTTGGCTTTTCCCTTTCAGCCACTAAGAGATACAGTGACCTTCGCATCCTCTATGGCAATGTACTTAGGAAGCTGGGGCTGCCCCGATTCTGCAGTGCCTGAGGCATGTTCGCAGACCAGCTCTAACACTCCTTGAAAATATAGTAGCCAAGTTAGACTGTGTTTGCCTCCCATAGAGCCATGTACCAGTACCTTTGATTGTATGTAGTTTGGATCTGCCTTTAAACACGAGCTAGTACCGTAAAAAGTCTGCCAAAAAAACTGAAGAGACGAAACACATATTGCATACTGACATATTCTTACTAGTTCTACAAACACACACTTCAATATTAAGCGCACACAACTGTAAACGATGTGATTAAAATGTATACAAATGGAATAACGAGGGGGGGGTGTAAGTGTTAAAGAGGGAATTGTAGGTATAACGCTTCCATTTATTTATTTATTCTGAGACCAGTACCAATGCTAGGGAGATGGTATTAGCGATTGTACCTATTATTCATATCTAATTATATTTTGTACTAGCTGCGCCCCGCGGTTTCATCCGCGTTATAAATCTCTATGGTATCGACAGTAACCTACTTTGACTTAGATGACAATTTTTCTTTGCTTTTTCTGTGATGTTATATGTCAGTGTATAGACTTCAATTCTTGATACAATGGTTACCAAACTTCATAAGATCACTCGCTGGGCTAATCTGAATATTGCCTAAAAATTTCATCAAAATCGGTCTTGCCGTTTCGGAGTCCATACAAACATACACCACCTTTTATATATATAGATTGTAGATAGAATTATTTCAACTATGACTTTGCATAATATATATTATAAGGCCCTTACTTACAAACGTTACTCAAGTTGACATACGCTTAAATATGCTCCGTCTCGTTTTCACGTGTGACGATTGCCGTCAGCGAGAAGTTGAGAGAGCATTTTAAAGCATAGATCAACTTGAGTAACGTTTTTAAGTAAGGCCCTAGTTTCTAATCTTGATTTATGTTAACTTTGATTTGGCCGAATGTAACTTTTATTTCATCACTAGTAACCTGCCCAGATTTGCACGGGTTTAAGTTTTATTCATCATCATCATCATTTCAGCCATAGGATGTCCACTGCTGGACATAGGCCTCCCCCAACGATTTCCAAAAGGACCGCTTGGAAGCGGCCTGCATCCAACGTTTAAGTTTTATTATATTACCTTTTGTGAAAAAATATCTAACTGATAGTGAAAACCGCATCAAAATCTGTTGCGTGGTTTAGGAGTAAGCGGATAGACAGACAGACGCGGAAAGCGACTTCTTTTAATGCTATGTGGAGGTGTCTAAAAGAATAAGACAATGAAAAGACAGTGGGCGAAATTGGTCCAATACCCAACAAAAATAAAAGATACGACAAATTAATGTAGTTTTCAAGAATGTAAATAGGCATCAAAATCAGTCAGTGATCATCAGTGATACCAAAAAATGCTACATTTTAAAGTGGAACATTTCACGCATGGCGGGAAATTCAAATTTATAACAGTTTTTTTGTTCTTGTAGCTAGGCCGGGTAATTATTGTAAATGATCATGATGTTTGACAAAATTGATTATTATTCTTTACAAACTCACATAAAGCTATTTATCTCTAATGCACATTATTACATACATTTGTCAATGACCAAAATTTTGCTGTTTCAAACGATTGCCAAATGTAAGTAATATGGTGAGTAACTGGTGAATAGCTGTACACGATAATTTAAAGAACAACCAACAATTTTCGCAAACACTATGCCATTTCACAATAATTACCTGGCCTAGCTACAAAGACAAAAAACTGTTTGAAATTTAAATTTCCCGTCAAACATGAAATGTATCACCTTAAGTTATTTATCGGTGTATACAGCAGTATTAATCCGACTACAAAAATACAAACTATAATAACTAGAAAAGAGGTTTTAATCTTAAGTACCACAATGTCAATCATGAAAATAATTTGTAAGTGCGCTCCACTTTCGTTTTGAGATTACTATTTTTTTTTATACTTATACAACTGATATGAAAATGATGGCTGAGAATTGAATACTAACTTGGACCGATTTTGATGCCCGTCTGCTTACTTGAAGACCGTGTTATACCCTTTCATTTGGCATATGTTTTAATCATGGCGGCTCTTGGACCAACTCCCATGCAAAATTGCCCACGTTACATATATCGCCACTCCATTGCGTGTCAGGGCTCACACTACGTTTACCGATTCATGGTCTCCAATTCAAGAACTAGTCTCCGAACGGTTATTTGTTATGCAACAGAAAGGACCAGTCCACCGCCACTTCAGATTCCGCTATGTTACAGCTTAATTTGTTTCTCTTTGGCAAACTAAATGGTTCCAGACATAGTCACTCAGAGAAGTACCGAGCATAGCTTTTCCAATAAGTCGCTAAGCAAATTTGAACTTCAGGCTGTGAGTGTTCATGGTAAGTGCTGTAGTAATTCAGCATGACTATAATGAGGTCCAAACCATAAGCGAGGTTTGCCGGTTAGTAGTATCGGCATAATAAAGCAACGATTCTCCTCGAGGTTGCAACAAAACCTAGGTATAAATTGCTTTTCCATATTCGTGTTTTTAATGAGTATAATTTGATCCAGTACAGACCATTTACAGGAGTGTGACGCTGTATATAGTGGCAAATAGTAGCCAGTACAATTTAAACTATGTCTAATTACCCACACACAACCCATCAGCGGACTACAGATAATACAAATGCTCAAGTACACTACCAGTAGGCAGCGTACCCAGCATGTTGGCTTCTCAGTTATAGTGTTCACAGGAGTGCAAGTTTGTGTTCACTTACAATTATTGTGTCAAAATTAGGTTATCTTTTCCATGATAAATAATTATAATAAAAATTCATTGACGCTATTTGTGTGAAACAATTAGGTTAATTCAAGTCAATGAACTGTATTTAGACCAACTTAATAACAAATTAAACTTACCTCGATAGTGGTTATTTCACGAAACCTCTGTGTGATATTTTGCTTGCTGTCCAAAAGTGACACTTCTGATTTGGCGGATAAGCAACAACGGCAGAGATCTGTCCAATTCTCCATTTGGCCCAGTGTTCATATTTATTGAACCTATAAACCCTAGAAAAATTGATTATATTAAATTTTTGATCCATTGTTTTGACAGCTGTTTCACAATCAAATCAAAGACCACAATAGGAACATAACCAAAGAGAAAATTATCTACGGCACGTACCATAAATATTTCCTATCCGAAAAATAGACAAGAAAAGACAACGCAACAAAATGGAGGCTAAATGGCATCCGACTGAGGCGGCGGAAATGGTACTTATTTTTTTCGCAAAGGCTGCGTTCAAATTTAATAAAATATTTTTTCCCTTGGCAACATGTAACTTATACAACTACTTCTCATTAGATGGCGCTTTATTCTTCGTAGATGATACAGTTATTCCTCAATACATGGCGGTGTTTCTGGAACTAAGCATGTAAGTCTGCAACTTGACACTAGATGGCGCTAAATCTAGTACTAAAAAAGTGACGAGCCTTACAAGTAAAAAAAAAAACCTGTAAAATGCATGTACTTTCGAGTTATTGAATAGGCGACCCATATTTTTATTTTACTTGTGGTACATGCTGCAGTCTGTTTTTAAAGGTTTTATTTTAGTGACAAAAGTACCTAATTAAAATGGACTTGAAACGAAAGATCCTTTACATGAATGCTTTGCTTCAAAACGAAGCAACAGATGAACGGAGCTTTTCCAATAAGAGTCAAAGTTTTTATACCTACAGTTCATGCATTGTTCGTATTCGCCATTGAATTGAAACGGATGGTATGGAATGACGGAATCGGTAAATGGCGAAATGGTAGAATGGTGGGAACTGTGGGGTTAGGTAGACAGAAAAGAAAGTTTTTTTTTTTTTTTTTATAGAACGCCTGTCAAGACATTTCTGTAAGAAATTTGTTGTAGCCACTGGCACCCATATAAATCCATAGCAACTGTGTCAGCAACTGTGACGCGGAGTTCAACGCGTTGACATAAATAAGAATGTTCAATCACATATCTGTCACAATACCTGGCGACAGAGTTTCCTTCTCATTTCCGTTTGGGTTAGGTAGTACGAGAATTTGCGAAAAAGTTATCGTTACGTAAACGATAGCAAATGTATGAAAAATTCAGTTTCCTTTCACGTCCGATAGAGGCGCTGTTCAATTTTTCATATATGTATTTTGCTATCGTTTACGTAACGATAACTTTTTTGCAGGTGCTCGTACTAAGGCCACTGTACTCGCGCGAGGACTTAGTGCCAGTTGCGGTGGAAGATGCTTAGTAGGTAGTCTTGCTCTAAGCCTCAGAAAAAAAATGAAAGCGTTATACCTACAGTTTACCCTTTAGCATTTACACCCCCCTCGGTCGTCCATTCGTATACATTTTGATCACATCGTTTGCAGTTGTGTGCGTTCAATATTGAAGTGTGCGTTTGTAGAACTAGTAAGAATATGTCTGTGTGTGCAATACTTAGGTGTTTAGGTTCAGTTTTTGGCAGACTTTTTTCGGAACTAGCGCGACTTGAAGACACCTATATTGTTTACCGGGGAATATCCATTTAGAAAGCGCATTCCACAGTCAAGCGGTTCACAGAATAAAAGTTGAATCAAAGTGCTTCGTACAGATTTTAGAAATAACAACCATGATACTGAAAACTCAAACTGCCTTATCATGCTCGGCCTTGCCATTCGATAGAGATAGAATCTTTTCGCCAATAGAAAACTACTAAAATAAATAAATTCCGAAAAAATATAACATTTTATTTTCTTACAAGAGCTCTGAAAAAATATTATGAACTTAGTTATATTTTTCCTAGAAATACGAAGAAAAATCACCAAAATCAATTGCCAAATTCCATATGAACGAAAAACTCATATTCTTTATTTATAAATAAATCATAACATTTCCTCACGGAGGGCATAATGGAGGATATCCGGACGAATGTGCTACCGAACGATTTCATTTAAATCTTTATTTGAAGAGGAGGTAGGTACCATGCTTTCTCGCTGTAACACGAGAAGGCACATTATAACACAAGGCAGAAAAGGCTAGATGACTGTTTTTTTATCGTCCTATTAAAATGAGCCCATAAATAGATAAAATCTCTTTATTGTGTAGGTACACCAGAAATAATAATTACATACAGGGCCCCGATTCTACTAAATTTGAATTGTTAATGAATTTTCTCAAAAATTGTTTTTGAATTGTTAATGAATTTTCTCAAAAATTGCCCTTTTGACAGTTTTGGCATAGATATAGTGTCAAAAGTGAAAAACAAAATTGTTTTTAAATTGTTATTAATTGCCTCAAAATGTATTTTTTTTACACTTTTTGTATAGATAAAGTGTCAAAAGTAAAAAAGTTGAGGCAATTCAATAACAATTTTAAATCAATTTGTTTAGTAGAATCGGGGCCCAGATAGAAAACACTTAAGTACGAGTTAGTGCCACAAGTGGCGGCCTTATCGCTAAAAGCGATCTCTTCCAGGCAACCATTGGAAAGAATTTACGTAGCAAATAAACGTAAATATAGCTGATAAATGAAAAAATATGATGAAAATCTGATCAAAAATAAGCAACATATAAGCATTTTATTATCATGCTATAAAGAGAACGCGCAACAGCAAATTATGACGTCACTTCTCTGTACTTCTCTGGTTATCTAGGCTTTACCTTTACACAGGCGCCTTTATCGTTTAATTCATAAGTAGGTAAGGAATGAAAGCTTGTCAATAATTTAAATAAATACCTACATGGGACGAAAAGAGCTAGACGTAAAAAAACATACAGACGAACATAGTACCTCCTCCTTTTTGGAAGTCGGAAAAATTAAACGTGGTTACCATCTTTGAGTAAGCTTTTTAAAGTACTCGGACTTCAGTAAGTACTAAGAAGTCTCTATGATCGAGAACATAAAATACCGCAGTATCCCCGCGTGATACGTTGTTTCTCGATCGAACCTCCCTCCGTCCATCCATCATCCGAGCCACTCACCGACGTTTTTATTATATTTTATGTACGTATTTTTTATGAGACGACTTTTTTGCGGACTTTTATACATATAGGTTGTTTATGAATATTACGACTCCAGAAGTAATATTTGCAATAAATATTGAACTAAATTGAATTTTCATACCTATTTCGGTTTTAAAAACTCTCTGGCCGATCTGCATGAAGACTAAAACCGGCCAAGTGCGAGTTGGGCTTGCGCACTGAGGGTCCCGTACCATCACAACGTACCATTACTATAAATCATTAATGCAGGGCCGAGGAACGAACCGGATGCCGTCAGATTGTATATCACCACCACCGTTGTCGGCCACCGTCGCTGCTATTCCACACCATAATTAATTTAAATCCAATAAGATTATTATGAAGCTAAATGACTATCATCATAAGCCAGAAGACGTCCATTATGAACATAGGCCTCCCCCTTTAACCTCCACTGGATGCCCGCGACTCTCACAATGTCGTCGGTCCATCTAGTGGAGGCCTACCGACGCTGCGTCTTCCGGTTCGTAGTCTCCACTCAAGACCCTTTCTCCCCATAGGTTGTCGGTTTTTCGAGCGATGTGGCCTGACCATTGGCACTTCAACTTGCAAATTTTAATAGCAATGTCGGTGACTCTGGTTCTTTGGCGAATATCTACGTTCTAGATTTTATAGAGCAAAGAAACTCCGAGCATAGCTCACTCCATTACCCATTGTGTGACTCTGAGTTTTTCCAAAAGGCCAACAGTTAAGAACCACGTCTCAGTACCATACTTTTGTGTACGACCGTGTTGCTAGTGATGTCAATCACTGGCAACACAAACTGGTCAAAGACTGTCACTAACTTAGCAAAAATACGCGAGAGCAGCGATCGCAACATTTTTTGCAATGTTAATTTGTTCTTACACAATTGTTTAATTCCCATGCATTCTCATATCCCATAATTGTATTTTATACTATAATACAGGGTTTCTTTGTGTTGGCTTCGGCCCCACCAATGCCTATCAAATGTTCGGGCGTAGTGGAAAAACCACTAAGCTTAACCTAATCCCCAAATACCACAAAGCCGGTTTATTATGTACATATGTGTGAAAGAACTTAGGCCAGGAAATTGCGAGACATTGTCCATGCATTGTCCTTCCATTTAGGACGGAACACACAAATTGGCGTGTTTTCCTTAGATTGTTCCTTTCTGAAAGTGTCCTGAACATTCTCATTTTGCCATAGGTACTACTGAAGTGTCCTGGATAGTTTTCTTACATTGTGAGGCAGATTGCAAATCTTCACGACGCGAACGCACGGTGCTTTCTTGGTAAATAAAATCGAGGAGTGCGAGAGTAGGTAACCTAGGATACATTTTATCTAAGAAAAATGATTGATTCTTTATAGTAGAGGATCCGATTAACAACGATCTCCACCCATCTGTTTAGTCGATGTTTTTAAAAAAAATCAATTTTAGTATGTTAAGGTGAAACGTTTCACTTTGGCGGGAAATTCAAATTTCAAACAGTTTTTTTGTTCTTGTAGCTAGGCCGAGTAATTATTGTAAACGATAATGATGTTCGCGAAAATTGATTATTATTGTTTACAAACTCGCGTAAAGTTATTTATCTCCAATGCATAATTATTACATACATTTGTCAATAACCAAATTTATGCTATTTCAAACGGTTTATTGCCAAATGTAAGTAATATGGCGAGTAACTGATTAATAGCTGTACATGATAATGTAAAGAACGACCAACAATTTTCGCGAACACTATGCCATTTCACAATAATTACCCGGCCTAGCTACAAGGACAAAAAAACTGTTTGAAATTTGATTTTCCGCCAAAGTGAAACGTTTTACCTTGAATGCCTGGCCAGGATATGATTTTATTTTTCAATTTTTAATTAATCATAGCTTGGCCAGGAATTTTTTTGCCAACAGGTTTGGGCTGGTGTATCTTTGATATTTTGAGTTTCTTGGACATACGGTTTCCTCGCGATGTTTACCTTCGCCATGAGTGATGGCATTGAATCTATTTGAAACTGCATGCTATTTATTAAGGTTCTAAATAAGTTATTGGTGCACAGCTGAGGGTTGAATCGGATCTCGTCAGATTGTATAGCACACATGCTACTGCACGGCCACCATCGCCATGGCTTGTACTTTGAACCTATCCCATAAGAAACCATTTGGAAATGTATTTTTTTTTACTGTAAATTCTGACGTAACCTTTGTGCATTCACCTCTTTTTAGTTCAAACCTCTTTGCACATTGAAGTATTGTACGCACCTACAAGATTTTAGAGGAGACAAAAATTGACCGCCTATTAATATAGAGCCGAGGTCACGGAACACTACCTAGCGGAGGTCGAGGTCTAAAATTGCATAAAATACATTTATTAGCAGAAATAGACACAGTTTATTCCAGCAAAAGTTACATCCCACGGGAAAACTCCCGGTAAAGCTACGGAAGGGTCATAAAATACAAAATACAGTTTCAAACGATAGCCGTTCTAAAACCATCCAGGGTCCTGAAATTTGCATACATATAATGACAGTTTGATATTATTGTGGCTACTCGTATTTAAACTGTGGTATGGAGGTTGTATTTGATTTTCAGGAGTTTAAAATCGATCATTTTAGAAGTACGATGATGGTTACGAAATATTTAATTTGGTAGAAGGTAAAAAAAAAACTTATTTAACCTAACTATACTATACAGTTATATGATGACTTACAGGATATTTACCGTGGTAAGGTTGTGGAAGGGTTGCGGTTGCTCCTTCCACAACCTTACCACGGTAAATATCCCGTAAATAATTATATACTTAACTGTGGCTTTAGTACGAGCACTTGCGAAAAAGTAATCCTTACGTAAACTATAGCAAAATGTATGTAAAAATCAGTTTCCTTTCACGTCCGATAGAGGCGCTGTTCAAATTTTCATACGTTTTGCTATTGTTTACGTAACGATAACTTTTTCGCAAGTGCTCGTACTTAGGCCACTGTAGTAGTGAACAACCGTGATAGTTGAAACAGTGTTTAACCTATACCCGTACCTACTTAGAAGCCCCATAGAACTTGCTGTTGTACAGACTTACAGAGCTACATGGTGTTGTGGTACTTATCCGAAAGAAGGTATTTGTACTCAACTTTATGAAAAACCTTTGCCATCTTTTTCATCATGAAAAAAAAACGAAACCATTTATTGGAGGCAGCAACATTTAAAAATCTTATTGAAAACTAAGTCATCATAAAATATTCGGGACATTTTTGCACACACGGTCATCTGACTCCAAACTAAGCAAAGCTTGTAATATGGCTGCCAGAGACTGATATACGTACTAATATATTTTTAAATACACACTTAGATATTAACACCCATCATCATCAGCCAGAAGACGTCCACTGCTGACCATAGGGGAGGCCTATGGCCAGCAGTGGACGTCAACCTCCACACTGAACGACATCCTGCCATCTGCATCCACTGGATGCCCGCGACTCTCACAATGTCGTCGGTCTTTCTAGTTAGGCCTACCTACGCTGCGTCTTCCGGTTCGAAAAATAAGTACCATTAAAAATATCAAAGATATTCAAAGTAACACATCAGGTATTTGTAGAGTTATTTTATGCTAAGATCAAAGTGAGCTTTTAAATAGAATATTTTTTTACGAAAAAATTTCAAGTTATAGAATACGCACCCATGCGGAAGATTCCATCCAATCTTCTTTTGAATGATTGATTGATAACTTAGTGGATGTCTCCACAAATGAATATAAAGCTGAGAAGATTTTTTTAATTTCCACACAGCTTTGAAACGCAAAATCTTGAAAAGCCTTACCCTTTTAGGGTTTCATAGTACATACTACAAGATACCCTTACAAGTTAATTTTGTCCGTCCGTCCGTCCGTTCTATTTCTTTAGAATCTTCTTATCCAACTCCCCCATTACCTCATATAGTTACTAAGATAGCATAAAAGTGCGCAACTACAGTTTTTGTATAGGACTCAATTTTAAAAGTAATCAATATAAACAAAGCAACTTCATAAAAATTTCATAGCTGGGCCAAATTGAAATGGGCCCACACGGGAAGCACCGGCTTTCAAATAAAAAAAACAATCATCAAAATTGGTTGACCCAGTCGAAAGTTCTGAGGTAACAAACATTTAAAAAAAAAAAACAAATTCAGAAACTCCTTTCTGGAAGACGGGTAAAAAGGTATTTGATTCGAGGGATACAAGGACTGACATGTTTTTTTTTCACGAGGTATAATATACTTTTTACTATTGACTGCGAGAAAATAAATAGTAGTATAGCATTAATATTTATCATATATTATTATATAATCAGTAATAGGAGAACAAAGGATTAAAATATAAAGATTAGAAATGTATAGTTAAATTAAAAATCTTGTTTGTTTTAGAGACGGGCGTATTAGAATCGGCGGAAACTATTTACAATAATTGCTGCTTTATCAGTGTCTCATTTTCGTCACTGGAAGAACTCATTTTATTATTTACTAGCGACCGCGGCTTCACAATGTTATATTATTAGTATATTAAACATTCCGTGAAAAAATATCTAACTGATAGTGAACACCGCATCAAAATCCGTTGCGTGGTTTAGGAAGAGTTAGCGGATATACAGACAGACGCGAAAAGCAATTTTATTTTATACCATGTAAACATGATAATCACAGATCTTACTATCTGTGATGATAATAGATTTTTCAATCAACAATGATACCTAATAGAACAGAAAAAAAGAAACTCTATTTTTTTCTTAATTTAAATTGGTAAGCTCAATGGTAAAGCTCCATTCAGCCAGCCAGTACGTTCAATTTGTTTTATTAATTTTTTGTACATAATTCTTATAATTCGGGCTTGTTCCAAATTCAAATGTTTTTATTCACATAGTGAGTAAAAGAGCGTTTTATTCACTGTAATCGATGAATCAGATGCTCTTTTTCGAGTGGCAATGGTAAAAATATAATTTAGTATTTTAGGGGTGTACAAATAAAATAAAATAAAACACAAATGACTGAATAGTTACAACGGTTTTAGTAAACTTTTGGTTTGGCTATTTGTGCTTACAAATAGCCAACCCATAGTATATTTAACTAAAAGTTACTAAATATTAGTGAAGGTAAGAATTTTCATAAAAGTATAGGAAATGTAAACTACAATTTTCATATAAAAACTTCGAAGGGGAGAGGGATGGCTATACGTCAGTATTAGTGCGTGTAAGTGAGAAGTAAAACAATAGAATGTAGGAAGGAACGCAGCTTGTGGACCGAACTGAATTGTGGGGTCACTGGGAGGCGGGAAATCTCCCTGATTTATGGGAGTTTTTCAATAATAACGTAGAGACTTTGTAGAGTTTTAAAGTGAAAAAAAGTTAAAAAGCGCCAAAGTAAGCATTCATTAAGTTTAAAAAGATAATATAGAACTTCCATAGAAACTTTTTAAGCCTCAGTTTTACTCTCGTTTTCTTGTTTCATCGCATTTCCCTCTTCTACTATAGATAAGTTCAATTAAACTAAGTGACCAGCCCGGGAGTCAGTCCTAAGTTCTCCGAAATGACGTACTTAACGATTTAATCTTCTAAGATAAATAATTGGGTTACTACATGTATATTCCGACATACGGTAGCACTCGGCTATTGTTAAACACAGCCACCAATCTGAAAAACAAATTGGCGGACTTTTTTCAGTACTATATAGATCCAAGGCAAATCCAAACTACATTATCGAAGTATTTATCAGTAACGCACCTTATAAGGGATATTTGTTCTATGAACAGGCCACGGAATACGAAGCATGCCTAAACTAACGTACCATGTACATATATTATATGCATTCTCCATTTTTTTTTGCGTCGTCGGGTAGTAAAACCTACCTGTAGAACACAAAATCCTACTATGCAGCGTGCATGAGAGCAAGCTATGACAGCAATCCGATTCTAGTCCAAATAATAAAGTTCAACGAGCAAAATAGGCATGTCCTTTAAAAAAGCTGAACACAATTAGAACCCACCAACAAAATTAAAATTTGTCCTATAAAATAAATAACTTATTCTTAAGCTTCGACCAAAATAAAATGAATGGCCGGGCCCAGTAGAAGCGCATTTTTGAAGATTACAAAATGAGCGCCAGCTCTCACTTCCTTTCAGTCGGTCTCTAGCCGTAGGAAGTGAAACACGAGTCTATTGTTACGCGATAACGAAACATCCTGACAAAATTATGAATTCGTATGCTTTACCGAAGTGTATATACACAAATAAAACCGATATCTATTTTTTGTAACAAATATACTGTACATTTTTATAATTAGGTGTTGAAGTATATGTCCGTCGGTTTTGACTCGTTTTTACTGATCAAGTTCAATGGTTAGGGCCCGTCCATTCATTTTATTTTGGTCGAAGTTCTTAAGTATACTTTTGATTTCATGCTAGACATAGAGCGCACTATAGGACGTTATGACGTGATAATTAACACACGCTTTCCGAGAGAGGGCAGAGCATCCGCTCTGGGCATCCGCTATAAGGTCCCGCTCTATATAAGGTCTATCTATAAGGTTGCCTGGAAGAGATCGCTTATAGCGATAAGGCCGCCAACTGTTTCACTAGTTTTAAGTTGTTTTTATCATATTATGTACCTATGTAATTTTTGGTGTGAACAATAAAGAGTTAAGTATCTATCTATCTATATATCCATCCCTATACCAAAAACTTTAAACGCTTCTATATCGGAAACTGATCAGGTTTTTTTTTTGTATATTTGGTATTGAATTTAACTCACGGAATAGGAATCCCTGTTAACTAATATTTTTAATAAATGATACATTAGGACAATAGCTTATTAACGCATTGTACAATACGTGCGTTTCCCCAACTTTCAATACGCTAACAGCTATTCATACCGATGTAGGTTAAACACAAAAATGGGAGAGCCTTTAAAGCTGGCAACATACTGACCCGTCGCTCGTGTTACCAGTACTCCTGTTAAACGGTAGATTTGGTGTCTTTTCACTCACATCTTGGTTTTCAGTGTTCCGTGTTTATTTTTACGGTATCAGCAAAAAGGTATTATAACTGTTTCAATATTGTTTTTGTTTCAAATTTGAAACTATGCTTCATATAAACACGAATTTGTGGTAATAATTTTTGAATAACAATAAATAAATATCTGGGACATTATTACACACATGGTCATCTGATCCCAAACTAAGCAAAGCTTGTAATATGGCTGACAGAGACTAATATACATAAATATATATTTTTAAATAAAGACATACTTAAATAGATATTAACACCCAGACATAGAACAAACACAAATGTTCATCACACAAATGTTTGTCCTAGGTGGGAATCGAACCCACGCCCCCAAGCGCAGAAGGCAGGTACACTACCAACTGAGCTAACGGGTTGTTAACTCTTGTTAGACCTATGTTTTGTTTTTTGAGGTAACATGTGAGAGCGTTACGAATATATTTTTTTACGTAAATTTATGGTTTTTATATTGTAAAACCAGCATTAAAAGTGTAATTACTGATGAAATGTTATAGTATTGAAATGTTATGGACAATTCAAAAACTTGACGACTGGCAGGATTAGAACCTGTACCATCCCGGTTTAAGTCCCGAGCGCTCTAACCGCAAACCCACGGTTGTCTTCCTGCCAGCCTTCAAATTATTGACATGTCCTTGCAACTAATCTAAGGAACTTAGTGATTTCTTAGGTTTTCACCATAAAAATATATACGCAATAAAATCCATTCAAAGTGTTTAATTTCAGAATTCACTACCACTATAGCTTTTTTTTGTGCCATAGGTGGCAAAAAGCAGATAGGCTGCCTGATGGTAAGCAGTTACCGTCACCTATCAATACTTGTAACACCAGAGGCATCACGACTAAGTTGCCGACTCTTTAAGAATCTATTACCTCGCCTTTTTAAGAACCCCATGTTGTAGGTTCTCGGAAACACCGCGGAAAGTAGCACATTCCACATTTTGCAGGTAGCACGCTATTACGCTAGAGTCATAGATAGTAGAGTACATAAATTCATGCCATCTGTACTCCATAAGTAGAGTATTCTGCTACCTACTCTACCATCTCTAGTTGCTTTACTTCGAGGTAAATATAAATTCTCAATGACAGAGGATCTTTAACTTAAATATTGAAAAACTAGCTGCGCCCGCGGTTTCAACCGCATGATGAAAATGATGATGATGATAATGAAAAGTAGTCTATTTGTTAATTCAGGACATAAGCAATGTATATTCCAAATTTCATCCAAATCCATCCAGCCGTTTCTGCGTGATTGAGTTACAAACATCCATCCATCAGAATTTTCACATATATGATACTAGCTGTGCCCCGCAGTTTCACCCGCGTGGTGATGAAAATCAGCGATGATTATGATGATGAAAAATAGACTATGTGTTAATCCAGGACATAAGCAATGTATATTCCAAATTACATCCAAATCCATCCGACCATTTCTTCGTGATTGAGTAACAAACATCCATCTATCCAAACTTTCACATATATGATATTAGTGTGAATAGTGTGCTAAATCATTATTTCGATTCGATTATAAAAGTTGCATACGATAATTGTGTCCGCCGCCGTTTGTTATTGTACAGTTTAGCCTTTTCCGTACTTTTTACTGTAACCGGGTTGGCAACATTCTGAAACCCGGCGGGATAGAGCTGAATACAGTCGAGTTTTCAGTTCAGTCGGTCGAGGGAGCTCGCGCTCCCAGCTCGTCTCAATCGATACATCGAGACAATCGGATCACAATCAACTAACCTGAAATCATCTAACAAAATCGACCCCCTTTCCATTTCTAACTCAATTTGTGTTAATTTTTTTGATCTAAGTGGCCAGTGTGTGAAATTATAGAAAGAGATCCAACAGTATGTAGAGGTGAGCCGCTTTTATTATTTATGGAAATGTTTCTTTCGGGGAATTGCCTGTGGGCTAATGCGTCGGCCTAAATAGGTGTTTTCTGAGTAAATAATAAGGGTGAATTAGTTAATTTGGCGTTGGCCATTTCTTCTTTCGGTGGGGTAAAAGCCTTTGAAAAGGTAACCCATTTAAAAGCTCATTGTAAGGGAATGAGAAGCAAAGAAATGTAATTTTAGGATCTGTTCTATTAAAATGCTTATAATTATATTATTATGAAATAAAACTGCAGTTTCTACCGCTTTATTTGACTGTAAAATGTGAATTTTATAAAAGAAAACTGTTACTAACGGTCACGAAAAATCTAAGTACATGCTTGACAATTTTTTTTACATACTAAATAATTACGTTTATATTTATGTTTAAGACTGATAGAAATAGTTAAATAGGTTGTAGAAGGAGTATCTTTTCAAAATTATGCCGCCAAGATAAGTAAGGTTGATAGGTTATAAACTTTTTTTAACCGAAGAAGGAGGTTCGCACATAGTTTTTATGTGTGACAAAAATGTATCTGTATTATTTTGGCTATACGGTAGTGTGTCACGCCAAGTCAAGTATCGATAAACGGGGTGAATAAAAACGACAAGATGAATAGAGACGATACTTAGAAACTAAATGACAAGTAGAAGGACAGCACCCCACTACCCGTTTCTTGTGGTAATTTCAAAAATTCCTATACAACGATTTGGTAACACGTTTATAATGTGTACTGCCACAGAACGAAATTCCCTGCCGTCTTCTTTGTTTCCTGATAATTACAATCTGGGGCACTCTCAAGGCTGGAGTGAATAGATTACATATAGATCGAAGTGCTCTGTTCTCTGCTACAACGTCGCTTACCATCAGGCGAGTTGGAAGCTATCTCCAAAAAAAAGTTTTCTTTTGTTTAGATCCAGACCTGAAAAATGCTAAATTATTGTTACAAAAATTTGGCACAATTACATTTCGTGGCACTGGAAAAGGTACTTATGTAAAAAGTATAGTCTCCATTCATCCCGTCGTTTCTATTCACCCCGTGCATGGCTACAAACGCTTTATGCAGTTTAAAAGTAAAGCAGCAACTAAACAGATCTATATTAAAATCAACGTTTTCTAGGCAATTTTTTAAAGAAAAATACTAGCGGAATAGGCTTGAAACTATAGTAAAACAATGGCCTCCACTTCCCTTTGTACCTAATGTACCACAGAAAAGTTTTTTTTTCTGTTTGTGTATCTATACCTATGTCAGTACTTTGATCAGTTCTAAGTAAAGTAGTTGATTGAATCAGGCGTTTTTTTCTGAAGAATTTCTAGTGTAATTCCGCTTCTACGTCGCTTCAAGTACAATAAGGAATTTGTGATAAATTTACCTAGTAAATATTTGTTGATAATGTTAATTTTATTGAGTTTAATTTTGCCTAAGCTGATATAGAATATTAATTACATAAATTGAAAATTAACGTAACCTGAAACAAAAAATAATTAATTCTGACACATGAAATATGATAATACTAAATCTGAAAACAAAAATGTATTAATTCTGAAACATAAAATATATATTAATTGAAATGACATGTATTTTAATTGAATTTAAAAAGTAATAAATTATACCCGTTTCCTTAGTGCACTTTGTCGACACGTGTTTCGCCTCTTCACGAAGCATCCTCAGGACGTGTTGACTCATCGAGCGCTTGGCGCTTGATAGATAGATAGAAAGATAGAAACTCTTTATTGTTCACACCAAAAATTATACACGTACATAAAAACAACTTAAAAAACTAGTGAAACAATTGGCGGCCTTATCGCTATAAGCGATCTCTTCCAGGCAACCTTACGCTTGGTTTGGCTTTTGGTTTTTCTCGATAAGCAACGAAAGCCTATAAATAGTTCACGCGATCTTTCATTTCAGACAGAGTGCTTGAAATGCTGGCCAAGTTGCCTCGCCGGATTGCGAGGTTAACTTTCTGACCAAAATACAAGCCAGCATTTGGCGACGTAAAGAATCTTTCTGTCTCCCCGAAAAATCCTTACAAATTTCAACAGCACTCAGCCCCCATGATCCAAGTGTTTCTACCCCAAACAAATTGAAAATAAAATAATAATTACCCTATCGGTAAGCGCAGCGTAGGACGTCCACCCACAAGATGGACAGACGACCTAAAAGAGACAGCAGGGAAACGCTGGATGCAGGCCGCTTCCAACCGGGCTTTTGGAAATAGATGGGGGAAGCCTATGTCCAGTAGTGGACGTCCTATGGCTGAAATGATGATGATGATGAATTAATTACCCTATATTTAGGGTAATATGTATTAGGTATGGTAAGGTAAGCTAATGTAATAGGTAAATTATTGTTCTAATAAATATATTACGGTCACAGCTTCTCATAAGATTTTCTGTGTAGGAAGTTTACATGAAGAAAAGTTATGACATTCACCAAGATACACTGGGCCAGCATGGTGGATTAGGGACCATCCTCTTTCTCGATCTCCGAGGAATGCCCCAGTCCCAGTAGTGGGAATATGATAGGCTGAAATTATGTAATGATGATGAAGTTTACATGTGTGCCATGGAACACACACAAATATGTGTGATATAAGTGTGTGATATATTTATTTGACTGCCCCGTTAGCACAGTTGGTAGTGTACCTGCCTTCTGCGCTTGGGGGCGTGGGTTCGATTCCCATCTAGGACAAACATTTGTGTGATGAACATTTGTGTGTGGGTGATAATATCTATTTAAGTATGTATTTAAAAATATATATGTACGCATATCAGTCTCTGGCAGCCATATTACAAGCTATGCTTAGTTTGGGGTCAGATGACCAGGTGTGCAATAATGTCCCAATATTTATTTATTTACAGAAAAAAAAACTGACAACTATTAATGACCAGACCCGAATCAGGTCCTAGTTCCGGTCAGGTCGAGAATTGAACCGGGAACCTCCTAGTCATGAGGCAGTCGCGCTACCTCTGAACCATGCCAGTCATCAAATACACCGTCTTAAAATCTATGAACAATCTACGCCTCCATTATTTATTCCACTCAACTGAGTAGCAATCTCAATCTAGACAAAATTTAACATCAGGGTTCGTAAGTAAATACCAATATTTATGTTTCCAACCTTGTTTTCATAGAATGTTTTTGAGTCGACATTCAGAACAGACTGACAAATTTATCAGTGGAGTTGGTCAAATTATGTAACATCATTTTTTCTATGAATAACTGCCAGTGTTGTTAAGAAAGTTCGAGGGTGTCTCCCTCTTGTAACTCCACAGATAAATTTGTATTACAAGTACTTTATCATAAAAATAAAACCTAATGTCTCTAGTTCTAATTCTAATAAGAAAGCCTTCTATTTCATTTGGAATTATTCTGTTTTTGACATCGAACATGCAAATTGGTTTTATTGAGTCTGCTTTTGGTTTTGATTTTAATTTTGCTTTGGTTCTGGTCATAATGGTTTTCACAGAAAAGCTAAACGAAAAAGGTTTCTGTTCTGTAGTTTTCATCTAAGTACTTGATGAAAACCTCAACAAAATTTGACTTTTTAATTATTTCGACGCTGCTTTTTATTGTCGGTTTGTAGGGTTAATAGCCCTCTCACTATTTTGACAAAAAAAGCATTGGCAACTAGATTTTTGGCGTTCTGATTATAGAAAATTCAGTTTCTTTAGTAAATAGAGCTATATTTTTGAATTAAAATAGCGGCTTCAAATCTTGGAAAAAACTCAACATATCAACTTACAAAAGAATTTTTTCTTTACAGTTACTCGTATATTATTACCTTTTTTATTATTGTAGAACAGGCTTGCGCTTGGCCGCCAACTCGCCTGCTGTTAAGCGATGATGCGGCCTTACTACCGTGGTAAGGTTGTGAAAGGTAATATGACTGTAGTGAACAACCGTGATAGTTTAAAACAGTAATTTTTCTTCATCTTCAATTTACACAAGTAATTTTTCGTAAAACTCCTAGAGTTTAACGGGAATGTTTGAGTGTAGATTTCGTTAAATTACTGACATAAAATAAATAAATAAAGTGTTAAGATTTAACCGTTTTATATTCATCTTGACAATCACTTCTTTATTTTTAACCGACGCAAAAGGAGGAAAGTTCTATGTTCCATTGTAATTTTTTTTTTGTTCACCGATTTCTCCGCCCACTGTTGACCGATTTCAAAAACAAAATCTTTTGTTCGGTAGGGTGGGTATACTTCCATTTTGTTCCCATTGTCATCAAGTCAGGATCTGACGATGGGAACCCAGGGAAATCGAGGGCAACTCTCAAATTTTATGGGCACTTATTACGTTTTTCATATATTTTTGAAATCGGTTTTAATGTAAAAATAATAAATAAATATCTGGGACATTATTGCACACATGGTTATCTGCGGATAACCATGTGTGCAATAATTGCAATATCCTGATAAAATGCGGATGGATTTAAATGCGGTTTTCACGAATATGCTTAGCTATGACCAGATTGAAGTATAGGCTATGTTATTTTGCGCAAGGGCCACATTAAGGGAAGAAAAAAAGGATTGAAGGTTTATATGAAAATCTACGCGTACGAAGTCGCGGGCAAAAAAACTAGTCCAATAATAAATTCAGTAATATGGCAAACGACCTCCCGGACGGCCTAAACAGAGATGGAGGGATGAACAGGGGCCTTACCCCTAGCTCGAAAAGTTGACCCGCATAGGTGTTATTTGTCTAAACGGTACCATCAACGATAAGCGGTAGTTATTTGATAGCCGCCAAGCTTTGCTATTTTCACGCACACACGCATAGTAAAACGGATTTTCGTTCATTCAAGTTAGCCGCTTTTAAACGATGCAGCTTAAATGAGTTAATTTAGGTACCTATCAGGTACCTACTAAAAGTTGGCTCGCAAAAGTGAAGCTAGGGGTAAGGCCCCTGGACTCCTACTTGAAAGACTGCACTCAAATTGCTGAAAACAGAGACAAGTGGAAGGAGGGAAGGGAGGCATTTGCCCTGCACTGTGGGACGATACAGGCTAATATAAAAAATAATAATCCAAGAAGCCTAAAACGACCAGTATCGAGCTAATACGAAAGATTTTTTCCAGAGATAAAAGATACATCAATCTCGTTAAGTTTCTATGGGATTTGAGACAGATTGAACTAAGCTGAGACATTAATTTAGGTGCCATACAAAATATATTCCATTGTCCTTCATATTTTGTGAAATGCCCTTTTCACGCCTTCAAAGCTTTTACAAGTCTTTTATTGCTTTTAAAATCTCAAACATTAATAACAGCGGTACCAGGGTCGCAGAAATTATAAGATGTAGCTTTGTACAGCTCAAAGCGGCTCGTATACTGTCGGGCCGTAATTGCTTCCTGTAGGCCGTTGGGTACAGCGAAAATGGAGCAGTAGGTTCGCTTTGCATACTGTTTCGGTGCAGATGACCATGTGTGCAAAAAATGACCCGAATATTCATTTTTTTTTTTTTATTTATCCCTAGCTGCGCCCCGCGGTTTCACCCGCGTGGTGATGCGCAAGAAAATAGGTGATGATGATGATGATGAAAAGTAGCATATGTGGTAATACAGGACACAAGCAATGTATATTCCAATTTTCATCTAAATCCATACAGCCGTTTCTGCGTTATTAAGTAACAAACATCCATCCATCCATACATCCATCCATCCATCCAACCATCTAAACTTTCACATATATGATATTAGTGTGATTTTTGTGCAGTTTACAGTGTGTGTGAAATTCTTGTGAGAGGTTTTTGTCACATACATCTTTTTTCGTTACTTTATGTTGTTGATTACCTTTAGTTTGATTAATTTTCTTGTCTATGCTACGCGGCGTAGCACATGGTCGTAGCAAAATAATGTGATAAGTATGCTTACTGGGGCGTAGCGTGTATCCTTATGGAATATGATACTATTTATTTACGCCTTTTCCGCAATTAAATATTTGAGACATTTGTATGTCATCACTAGTTTTCTGCTAACTAAAACTTTCATTAACAATAATATTTATTTTCTTTATACTATCCGTACAGACATAATTGCACGCGTTCTATGCAAAAACCTCTAGAATTGATTCAATTCTCGATTTTATTTTATGAGCACTAAAGTTTTTGCAAATGCAAACACGAAGTTGCCGAGGTGTGCCTGTCAAAAAACGCCGTCCAAGTGGTCCATAAAATGAGGTTTTACCAATAGAGACGTTATACTCATGAAAAAAAAACATTAAATACATGGCGATATTTTACAATACCTAGCTACATCGGACCCATAGAACTTTACAGCCTTTAACAGCCGTCCCAGTATTCCAGAGCCGTAAGAATTAACAGCCGTATTTCGCTTTCTATACACACAACATAGTACTTTTGATTATTTTCCATACTCTAAAATCGGGCATCGTACGTTTGCATCGTCGCAAGACAAAGGACGGACTGAGTTAACTCAAGCTAATTAACTTGTGTTTGTATGGCTGCACAGACCTCGGCAAAAAGTACTCCAGTTTATATATAACATAATTGTTATACTTGACACAGTTGCAAAGTACGGTACGTTGAAATTACACTAACCTGGACCCAGCTTAAAACAATTAACTATAGTCTGCAGAAAGCGTTGAAAGATCATTTATCAGGACCGAGCAAGCGCGTGACCTACCTTACTTATTTATCTAGAATTTTCGCTGTCGGGGAAAAACGGAGTGTGAAGAACAACCTCTCAGCACCCTGTTGCTACCAGGCGTTCATAAATTCGCGGGAGTAATTGCCGCTACCAATAGCCTATTGCGAGTGCTACTGGGTCACGCGGCGCAACTTTATGAATTTGTATTAAATGAGGTCTTAAATATTTCTTTGAAGGTTGATGCAGAATTTAATTTTATTGCAGACTGCTTTTGATTTTATTTGCAAGTTTCTACTTTTCCGTTATATTCAGAAATAAAAAGTTTGAATTATACCATGTCTGCTCGTGATGCTTTTTTTGCCCTTTATCGAGATATAATAGTACGTTAGGTACTGCGGTGGTCGGTAACAGAAGCATTTATGGATTAACTTGAGAGCATATACGTGAATCCATAAAGGTTGACTTCCGTGCATCGCGAGCGATTGCAGCCGCGCGCGTCTGATGCATGCGTTTAACGCGCGCGGCTGATGCTACTTGAAAATGTGGCGACGTCAGCCGCACGCAGACCTCGGAAGTGGCGCTATACATTTTCATAGTGCGATGATTTGTCGCATCAGCCGCGTGCGTTGGACGCATGCGTCTGACGCACGTAGCTGCGATCGGCCTCGATGCACGGAAGTCAACATAAATGCTCAGTTGCCACCAAGGTTTGTATAGTACTTTTCTGAAACATTGTATTTATATTTACGTTAAAATGATTAAAAATTAATGGGGTAACTTTCACTTTTCATTATGATGTTGCCACCAAACTTCGAAAAAAATCCAAATGGCTATAATTATCTTGTTATTCTAAAACAGTTTGCCATCGTAGAGCGCATAATAGCTAAACAGTAGGCGAGATGAAGGCAAGCATACTTATTAATACAAAAAAACACTAAACACCATCTTGAAATGATAAAAATATACCATACTAGCCGTCCGCCCCGGCTTCGCACGAGTGTAAGCTCGGCCTTCGGCCTCGCTACAAAATATAATATAGCCTATGTCACCCGGGGATAGTGTAGCTTCCCAACAGTGAAAGAATTTTTCAAATCGGTTCAGTAGTTTCGGAGCCTATTCATTACAAACATACAAAAATAGGTACAAATCTTTCCTCTTTATAATATTAGTGTAGATTATTACATATGTGTGTTAACAAAACCTACATGGTAACTGAACATTACCTTATTTTATTCATCTTCTAACGAACTCGATTTATATACGAGCAAGTTAGTCGCCTGATGGGAAACGCCATAATCGGTAACCGTTGTATTAAACAAAAAGGTATATTACATTTCTACCAGGACGTCATAAGCTGTAGCAGGAATTCTGCATTATTAGTTTATTCAGTGTTCCATATTCTAAGCTATTTGAAAATAGCGTTATTATGCTATTACTTTGATGTTTGTGCATAGCGTTCGTAGTAAATAACGCTTAACAAAGTTGTTAACCGTTCCTAGCTGTATTACAGAAACCATTTGGCGCGATCGTTTATGATTATTTAATGAGCAGTGACTATTCTGGGACAGAAAAGAGTTAGGTACAGTTTTTTACTGTCTATTTATAAAGAAGAAAACAAATTAAGTCTTCCTTAGTGCTATCAAACACGAAGAGGTCTTCATTGTGTCGATTAGATCTTTATGAAATAAATTAAACATGTACGTAGTTTATTTCAATACAGTTTTTTAAGTTTGACTATAGGCGAAATTGGTGGAGGGGTTGTGAAGATATAGAGGTCGCGAGGGCGAAATACTGGTTACCCATGATAAGTTTCTACCTACAGCTACCTAAACTTTCATGTTAATAATTTAGTCGCAAATTCCCGCTAAATTGCTGACACTTTCATGTCAATGAACGCAACGTGAACACGGAATAAATAGCTGTACGCCGTCAGCTAAGGCAGTTATTTACAAGTGTAATCCCTTCCTTATGAATATGAAAGTTAGAGCAATAGAGCGACAGTCTCTTACTTTTTCATGGTTCCCTAGTACAACTCAGAGAGTTAGCTCTAACATAGATCATTTTGTCTGTTTGTCCCATTCGAGCCGTAACAGACGTACGGACTACGTACCATGCACCGCCATCAAACCAACAGTATCGATGCGTGGTACGTGGTCCGTACGTCTGTTACGGCTCTTCCTGCATGGCTCGCATGCGCACCGCGACAAAATCTTGTCACTATGCCGAACGAGAACGTAACAAGGTGCTTACAGTTTCTATCCGCCTGTCTCGCTTTGGCACGATAAAAAGAGTTGATAAAATTTTGTTGCGGTGCTCATGGTAGCCCGGCTGGTTACCATCTTCGACCACACTCAATAGCATGTTAAGGGCTAAGGCCCGCTTTTCCCACTTTTAGCAATTATCGCTCGATGTAAAAAAAAAAAATATTATACTTATTCTGTTTGCTCCTTGTTTTTTGGATTACTTCAAATACTTATTTACTAAATGATGTCAATGATATCCTAATATGCAGATTTCATAATTTTTTGCTCCCACTAAACGCGATTTTAATACAATATCTTAAGCCCTATAGTCATCTTTAGTAACAAGAGTTGCTTAAAAGTAAAACCTCGCCTTAATATAAAGTCAATGTTTTTATTTGCTTGCCAATGGGTATACAAGGTCTTGAAATATAAAATGTCCATCCATTAACAGCCGGGCGTGCAAAATTAAATTAGATTATAAATATGTCAAAAGAATTACATTAATTTATTTTAATAATAATTTATCAACAACCAAAATCATAAGAATAAAAACGACATGCCATTTTCTTTAGGAATTCTTCCAATTCATAGAAGCAGTCCTTTACCAACCACTTCCTCAACTCAGTACAAAAACGCTTATGCGGGAGATCTACCACTTCTCCTGGAAGAGAATTAAAAATTAGTGCAGTATAAATAATGTTTATAAAAAAAAAACATTAATACCATGTCATAAAAACATTATTTAAATGTATAATGAACAGAACACTCTGTATCTACTAATCAAAAGGACGATTGCAGTATTCCATCCACTCCAATTGCAATTGATTGCCATCATTGCCATCGGTTGCCGGCCGGCAATTGTAATCGGCGGCAACTGGAGTGTTTACCTGCGAATTGCAAGTTTAATTCGTGCAAGTAATCAGTTGTATAACGGATTGCGAAGGTGTTTAACAGTTCTATGGATTTCTGTAAGTATAGACAAGGATTCATAGACTCGATCGTCCTTGGTATTAGATCAATAGGCACGTGGCCTAATGTTTAATTTATTACAAACTAGCTAATGCCCGCGACTTCGTACGCGTAGCGCAAAGTAATTAGTGGGTGGACGATTAGACTGACATATCCAAATATAAATGTTACACTAACGAACACGAACGGAACTTTAAATAGGCACAAATCCATCGGATTATTTATACTGAATATTTTATAGATAATACCTACACATATGACATGATTGTAGATTTATTGCTCTCCATTTTAATGCGGATTGTCATACTATCGTCATAGTATGATTTTAGTCTAGTTTTAATCTGACTCGATACAGGTATCCCGACATGTCCATAGTTTCAAATATATTTCAAGCAAATAATATATTACTTTCACTGGTTAAATACTTTGGAAGTGTGGAGCCATGGAGCCAATAAGGAAAAAAAATTGGTATAAGTCAAGCGAAATGTCATGCATGACAAACGTTATTATTGAATTATTAGTAAATAGTAAGTAGGAAGCATGGAGCGGTATCTATAATTAATCGCTGTTATTTAACATTACTCCGCGTAAAGACTGCCAATCAATGATGTCTAAATAATTTTTGCCCGCCTTCTGCGCCTCGACCCTTCCAACAACTAAACCGCTTTCGTTCACCACCATAACATCCAAAATAGCTGCTAATCATAGATCAGTAACAGATTAGATGCCGCGAGTTCACCTACTTTGCGTGTCTGTTATTGGTCTTAAGTTTGATCCTGGCAAAAAAATGTATTCATTTTAATCTCCGTCGACTTGGTATATTAGCACGTCAGAAGTCAATACAAAAATAAACGTACTTTAAATTACGCCATAATAAACTGTAAAACCTCTTCAAAAGCAGTTGACTGTCCTGAAAATAACAAACACAAAAAAAACTATTTGGTGCAGTCTATCGGAAGTTATGCGGGTACATACATTTCGGCGATTCGTTTTTATTTCATCATCATCATCAGCCAGAAGACGTCCACTGCTGAACATAGGCCTCCCCCTTTAACCACCACACTGAACGACATCCTGCCATCTGCATCCACTGGATGCCCGCGACTCTCACAATGTCGTCCATCTAGTGGGAGGCCTACCTACGCTGCGTCTTCCGGTTCGCGGTCTCCACTCA
This sequence comes from Agriopis leucophaearia, assembly GCA_949125355.1. Lineage (NCBI taxonomy): Eukaryota > Metazoa > Arthropoda > Insecta > Lepidoptera > Geometridae > Agriopis > Agriopis leucophaearia. The sequence goes on along the minus strand of OX421284.1, from coordinate 8,329,204 downwards.
AGAACCTTACCTACTTCCCCATCGGTTAACAGTTCTTCGAGCGATGTGGCCTGCCCATTGCCACTTCAACTTGCAGATTTTAATAGCTATGTCGGTGACTCTGGTTCTTTGGCGAATATCTATATTTTTATTTACATATAGATTATATGGCAACAGCCGCTTCAGTCTTCCTACCTACCATGTCTGCGAGTAGAAGTCTATCATTACGACAACATTACTATAAAATAAGCTAGATGGCGTTATAAATAATTATTAAAAAAAATTTTTTTTACTATTTATTATCATAAATTAATATAGCCTATGTTTCAATCAGGTATTTTATAAGCATATTCATGTAAACTGGTTTGAAATCCTTCTAGTAGTTTAAAAGATGTTCGCGGACAAACAAACAAACTGACAGCCGTCAGATTTGTAGTTCCATAGTTTGAAAATAGATTGCGTACTAAAACGATGTTTTGCGAAAAAATTGTAAATTTGCTTAAACTTTACGAATAATATTATTAAAAACGTAATAAGGTATTCAATAATTCCTAAAATAATGAGTGTAAATGGATCGTAGTTTCACAAATATAAAAAGTGCGTCTATTATAGGTAAATACGACACTTTACCTGAATCACGCAAACGGCATTTTTTCGCAAGTTAAACCAATATCAGGTATTGCTTCTACTTAGTTAGAAGTCATGTGTGAAGGTATTTGATCTACACATTTATAATATGGTAGGGATAGGGATACCAGGCTTAGCGATGAATATAACTAAATACATTACACATACTGATAAAATAAATAAGAGAAGGGATGCTTGTTAGATTCTTCTCTACCTAACACGATATACAGTTCACTTTTCAATGATATCTTTGCTACACCACCAGAGAAACGCATCATGTGACCAGCCGCTACGCAAAACACAAAGAAAAGCTCTATCCCATTGTCCTAGGAGAATGTTGGAAGCAACAACTAACAATGCAACTTCTGCATCAAAAAGAAATCGCAAAAACTTATCTAATAGACAATATAGGCTCAGGCCCCTCTTTCCCACTGGGCACTCTGGGCACTTGCCCAGGGCCCCGCGATCTATGGGGCCCCTAAGTTCCCGCCAGATCAATAAAGAATAATAGATATTTATTACTGAATAATTAATAAAAAAAATAAAAAAACTGTGACATAATTTCATTTTGTATTTTTATTTTATTTGTGATTTGTTAATGTATGGCATAACTATGGGTATTTTAGCCTGAAATAAATAAATTTTAATTTTGAATTTGAATTACCGAAAAACATATTTATTTTTCAAAAAAATTAATGGATAATGACCAACTACGATACCTACTTGCTTATTAGCCTTTTCATGCGCGAAGCTACTGTACTCTCGCCCGAAAATAGTGCTCTGTCAAGGTCATAGAGGCCCCATTATCCTAATGTGCCCAGGGCCTCCAATAGATTAAAGACGGCCCTGCATAGGCTACGTGAAGTGATAGCAATAGCTTGGCAGAAAAATATGGAAATCTAGCTGCAGCCGCGGGAACGTGAATTCTACGGGATAAGAAGTACTTATACTATCTCTATACACTGTTGCTGTGAGAAAGAGGAACAAACAAGACAACAAACAAAGACTTTTAATGCATTTCAAAGACCATTGAAAATACACCACAATTTAATTTTAAAAGACTATTCTATGAAGCGCGACATGTAAGGATGAGGATGCAAACGTTTGTTTTTATTAAATAAATTATGAAAACAAACAGCTGGCACACAGTAGATATAATATGACATACATGGTCAATTTAATGGACAATTTCGACTAGAAAGCTAAAAAATAATTACTAAAACAAACATGAATAGTGTAAAAGCCCCGTTGCAACACTAACTTAGACCAAAACATATAAAGACAAATAGCTTTCAGTAAAATACGAAATTTATAACATAGATACGAAATATAATAAATAACAGCCATATTATATAATTCTATGGAAACTCATTCAAATCAAATTGAACGTTTAATTTTAAATTTTTTGCTATTTCATTTTTAGCATTATTAAACCATTGTTCCGTCAAAGAATTGTTTAGTCTTTTTTTTTACACATTAAAAATAAGAAAATGTTAATTGAATAATCGTAGTTGCGTTTAAAATTAAATAACATTTTACATGTGTTGCTATCTTGTATTTCTGATGATATCTACCCAGTGATGATGATGACGATGATGATTCTGGAACTTAGAGGAATCTATGGACACCTAATTTAAAATTAAAAGAACATCGCCGACATCCCAGTTACCCAGTGATGATTCTAGAACTTAGAGGAATTTATGGACTCCTAATTTATGAAAACATTTGGGGTGTTTACGCTGTCGGTGTGGAAAATATTTACATAAAATACCATAAAAACAATTGCCAAACTATGCTTTCTTGATATTTTCGCATTGCGTAGCATAGCGTTGTCTTTTTAGTCTATTACGTAAGACAATGTCTTTAATTCAACTCACGGCCGAAGAAAATTACGTAAACATAGAAACAGGGAGTGCTTTGTGACGAAATGTATTGATTGGAATTCATTACCGTTCAAGGCTTCCATTGATTAATTTTGGTGTTGAGGTTCAGTTACAGAAGTATGACATCTTCAATATCACGGTTTATGTTGGATGTTTACATAATTTAAAAAAATATTTAAATCGAAGCAAATCACGAAACTCAAGTGGAGAAGGGCGGGACACCCGGTCAGAAGGGAAGATGAACGGTGGACTAAAGCAGTCACAGTAGCTGCGGAACGGAAAGCGACCATCGGTCAGACCACCAGCTTGCTGGTCGGACAACATCGCTCAGACAGCAGGGAAGCAGTGGACGAGAACGCCACAGGACCGGAAAATATGGCGTGCTGTAGAGAAGACTATACCCAGCAGTGGGATGATGATAAAAAGTATTTTTATATATAAATGCTGTTCCTCAGAAGGCCGTTTGCCTAAAGTGGGACTGGGCCGGTCATGTCAGTCGAATGTCGGATTGTTGGGCAAAAACCACAACACAGTGTCTTCCACAGGATGGCAAACGATCTCCCGGACGGCCCAGACGGAGATGGAGGGATGAACTGGACTCCTACTTGAAAGACTGGATCCAAATTGCCCAAAACAGAGACGAATAGAAGAAGGGAAGGGTGGTCTTTGCCCTGCAGTGGGATGATCCATGCAAGTACTGGCAGGATTTGGGGATGTCGGGTATTTTGTTTTAGAAATAAACTTGATTAACGTGTAAATTTATTTCATAATCTAAAGAATCTAAATAATTAAATAAAAAATCTTATGTAGAATGTTTGTAAAATAATTAAAAAGACAATTTAAAAATCACATCGAGATTTCAACACAAGATGCTGTGTTGCCATTAGCGCACCTTCCATTACCTCAGACGTTCCGTTTCAAAGTTACCCTGCAACAGAGCGAGACATACTATACAGCATCGCCTAGGAAAAGAGAGACGGCAGATTTGAATTATTCATAGTTTGTGATCCATTGCAGTAACATTGTTACAGTATACGGTAGATAAGCAGTGCCTGAGTTTGCGGCATTCTTTGTCAGGTTCACATGAAATAAGGTTCCATATTTTTATCGGACAAGTGTCTTTATTAATTAAACAAAATACTAACTAAGTCAATTTTTAATTTTAATTGTATAGTAGATTATTTAAATAATAATAGACAATTCAAATTTACGGCTGGCAGAAACGTACGTGCGCCTTCCGGGTTTACGTTAAGAGTTATGTCGTCAACTTGGGTTGCGTTGCGTCATTTTACGTGGTTATGGAAAACCGTAACAAATCCATATTTTGTTTATAAATAGTTGAGAGTATAAATAAGTTTAATGTAATTTTGAAAATATGATTGGTGAAACATTTCTCGAAAGACTAATTCGGCGAAAACAGGCCTCCTAAAAAACGTTTTTAGTTGTTTCTCCGAGTCTAAAAGTTCTTGACAGTTCATTTTTCATATTGTAACGGTCATTTGTGTAATGTAATTCGATGTAAAAAAATATATTTATAATTAAAATAGTTCTTGAAAATTTAGAGTTTTTGGAATTTGTCGCTTCCGTTATTTAGTTCTGAGGCGTATCTCTTCCTCTAGACGTAGATCGCATATTTTTGACACTGTTTCGTGCAGGGGCAAAACTTGGATTTAAGCTGACGAGATATCGACTCTTAAAATAAATAAACCATAAAGTGTGGAACAACACTTTATAGATAAAAATTAATAAATAAACTTTATAACACAATATATTCGCCGACGGTTACAAAACATTTTTTTAATATGTCTGGTTACTTTCAGGTTATATTGTAGTAGGGATAGGGAAGTAGGTATGAAGATGTAGTACGTATATAGTATGACCGTCGGCGACTAGACCTTCCTCCAGCAGCACAAAGTCTAGACAAGGGAGATAAGCTTTAGAAAAATTATCGTTTGTGTCCAAATGTAATCGTGATTATTTCAATTTCTGATGTAAAACACCTATTGGCGCATTTCGGCAGACTTGTATGGTAAAACCAACTTATGCCGTGACGGCAAATGACATGACGCTCTATTATGTCATCATATTTCGCAATACATCTAGCAGGCGTCCCGTCAAGGCCAACTTATTTTCACTATACCGTTAAACCGCTTAACGGAAAAAATGCAAGTACAGCACGATCTGAGATGCTACAAGTATCTTAGTATTTTGAATTTATAAATGTCAATAGATTATGTACTGCGGTGCGGTACACTGTGACAATGTCGCGACGCGGCGCAGATCTTTTATTCAATGTATTTGTAACGACTTTGACACGAGGTTTTTTGAAGTAGTTACTTCAGGCAAATGGTATCTTTACTCCTGCCTCATTCTTGTGGTATTTTTTTGGGTTCCGTACCACAAAAGGAAAAAACGGAACCCTTATAGGATCATTTTGCTGTCCATCTGTCTGAATGTCCGTCTGTCTGTCAAGGCTCTTTTCCTCAGAAACGCGTAGAGGTATCAAATTAAAATATATATCAAATACTCCGGTCTACGGTCTTTTTCAGCTGTGAAAAAATGAAACTTGTAAGTCAACGCGGTCAAAAGATATTACCGTTTATGTCGCATATTTTTGCATAATTATTTTTCGATTTCACAAAGGAATCAAAACCTACTTCCCATTAAGATAGAAAAATTAAATTTCGCAATAGGCTAGTTCTCACAGCACATATAAAGTAAAAATCCAAAAGTCGTTAATTATATGATATAAAAAATATTGTTTTGCGATTACAAACTTACACTTTGTAGTTGGTATGTATTCTTCTATACATACAAATTAACAAAGTGTAGTCGGTATGTATTCTTCTATACATACCAATTAACAAAGTGTAGTTGGTATGTATTCTTCTATACATACCAATTAACAAAGTGTAGTTGGTATGTATTCTTCTATACATACCAATTAACAAAGTGTAGTTGGTATGTATTCTTCTATACATACCAATTAACAAAGTGTAGTTGGTATGTATTCTTCTATACATACCAATTACAAAGTGTAGTTGGTATGTATTCTTCTATACATACCAATTCACAAAGTGTAGTTGGTATGTATTCTTCTATACATACCAATTACAAAGTGTAAGTTTGTAATCGCAAAACAATATTTTTAAAGGTTCAAGGTTTAATATTCTTCTACCTTATTGTCCACTACAAAGTTATGTTTGTCTTTTAATATTTAAACTTATGTTCTTGTTTTTTTTGTTTCGTACTTGTGCGGATTTTTTTACAGTGGTAACTTCTATTTTTTCCCCAATGCGTCAAAAGAAGGATAATGTTTTTGGTGAATATATGTTAGGTATGTAATAATGATGATAATGATAATTATTCATTTATCCGTAACTAGCTGCTCCTTGCGGTTTGACCCGCGTTATATCCGTGATAAAAGTAGGCTAAGTTAATCCTTATAACATCAGCTATATCTATCTGCCAGTGAAAGATGCAAAAAGTGCAACCTCGACAACCTTGGTAGCGACAGCATTTTTTTTTGATTTGGATGTTTTTTCAATTATGTTTTATTTTATGTCAATGTATTATAAAAGTTCTTGTTGTTTTTTTGTAGGGAAAAAAATGAATATATAAAAATATAAATCTGTTGATCCGATCGTTACAAAATTTTATAGGATCACTCGCTGGGCTAATTTGCAGATTGCCTGAAAATTTCGTTAAATTTGGTCCAGCCGTTTTGTTGTCCATAGGGAACATATGTGCTGGGGCCGGTTTGTGGCAAAAATCCAAAGTTTATTTTATTAATATGTGTGTAGCTTTAAGTGTGTGTGGATTTTTGCTATAAATAAAATATTGTCTATTGTCTATTGTTCTGGAACATACTTGCAAACCATCATCATTATAAGCCTTTCGTGGTCCCACTGCTGGGAAACAGGCCTTATCTTCGAGAGAGAGAGAGAGAGAGAGAGAGGAAGGGTCCTAATCTACCATGCTGTCCCAGTGTGGGTAATTGAATGGCATTATTTCTATACGCGGAAACTTGTAATTCACCAGTCACCAAATCTATTTTTTAAGTAGCCTGTAAGTTTCCCTAAAAATTAAAAAAAAAACAATGTCTGTAAAGTCGATTTACGGACGATAATTTTACGTGATAACGTATGCGTCACAAGCCGAACGCTTAGGCCAATCGTAGCTCAGCGATGGCATCGAAAACTGAGTCTCTGGTTCAAGCAAACCTTTGCATTTACAATATTTGTGCCGATGATAGTAATTCTAAAACTTTGTTTCAAAATCATAAGTTTTTCCAACAAAATAATACTAAGCTCAATATTGTGATTTATATTAGAACTGTGCAAGGATTTCTAAAGCCTTATGATAGTCAAATTTAAGTAGGGGCTTGTCCTTTTTAAATCCGCTTCCTTAGAAGTGAGAGCAATCCTTGAACTCGAAGTGTTTGTAATTATTGAACGAAACGCTTGTCAACTGTCGAAACAGACTGTCAGAATTATGGTTTTCTCAAGCATTGTGTTTAATATTTCCATTTTCTAAAGAACTATTATACGAAAATTTGTTTCTGAAGTCTTGAGCGTTTGTTTCTGTTTTTATTTACCTTGCTATGTTTGTCAATTATTAGGCCAAATCTTGCAAGCTGCCATTTGCAAACATTGCAAGTTAAATAAATGGTTGTAAAAACGCAAAAATAAAACTATTTGTTCACGAAACTTGCTTTATATTATTCTCAATGTTATTTTAAAGATAATGTCTAATTCTTTTTTTATCTCACTCAGTGACTTTTTTTTCAAACGTTGAAAAGGTGTGAGAGAAATAGCTGTGACCGTTGAGTCTTCATCACCATGCCTATTGTGGAGATCAGGAGCCTTACGCCTACCTTTTTTAAGCGATTCTGTTTAGGTGATTGCGAAAAGTTTGCGTAGCCGCAAACCGTATCTCAGCGCGGGTTCATGTTCGCGAGATTTTCTGCACTGTGCTGGTGGAGCCTGCGTTAAGAGGTAGCCTTGAGGCCCTATCTGAGGTCGTCACTATGCGAAGTATGCGAAAGCGCCGTCACTTCGTAAAATACTGCACAAGTTGACGGATAAGTTTTAATGAAGCTGCTCCTTAGCTCATAAATTCCGAAGCTGATTCTCTTCGGAGTATGTAACTCTTGAGAGTCGGGGAAACTTGGGGAATTCGGGCACAGCTGAAGCTTATTAAAATAAACGCATTAAAATGTTGCAGCGACTGCTGGTGAGAGACTGTCTGTAATTAATAGGGTCCCGTACCCAAAGGGTGTAAACAGGTCCCTATCACTAAGCCTACGCTGTCTGTCTGTATGTCTGTCTATCTGTCCTATCTTTTAACGGCTGTATCTTTCGAAGCGTAATAGATAGCCAGTTGAAACTTTCATATATTATGTAATTTTATGGCGGAATAACTAAGAAATAATAAGAAAGTCAAGAAGTAAAAACTAAGGGGGGGGGGGGGGGGGTCAACGTTTTTCAACGTATTTTTGTAGTTGCTCTAATGTAAAAACGGTAATAGTTTTTACGGTATTTAGACTTTTTGACTTTCTTATTATTTCTTAGCTTTTCCGTCGTAAAATTACATAAGTGTGAAAATTTTAACTGGCAATCTATTTCGCTTCGAAAAATACAGCTGTTAAAAGATAGGACACACAGACATACAGACAGACAGCGTCCTCAAATACATCCTATCTCCAGTAGTGGACAGGCTAATTATGATGATCATGATGATATTTTTTCGTTCAATAGAAGTGAAAACTTATAACAACTATATGCCATAGCCTTCTACACTATGTAATCCTCCTTATTTTCGTGGCTTCCTTATTTTTTCGTTTCGATAAAATAGTGACCCGCTAGATATACTGACCTTTTTTAAATGGTGGTTGACACAGAGTTGTGTATATCTGTGGTGGTTGACGAATAGCTTTGTGATAGACGTTGACAACTCGAGTATTGCGGACCTCAGAAGAAGGACTGATTCGGGACTGGCCTCTATTTATATATGGGGTACAAGTATGCCTGAGGGTGCGTTCGGACTTTGGAGCAAGGAATGTTACTCGTATAGTTGGGTAATTTACTATAATATTTATTCGTGGTATCTTGTAAAACGTGATTCCGTTAACAAAATGTCATGTTATGTGGTAGTCAAGTTTTTGATTTTATTTATAGTGACTTTTTTATAGATAGAAACACTAGTGATTCTCTCTTCTTCATTCTTTCTTGAACGTTGCTCTTTCCTTTTTTTTTTGTTTTTTTTTTTTGCTTTATCTTTATTTATATTTATTTTTTAAGTTCTTTTTTTTTGTGAAGTTTAGTGTTATGTTTTGCTCTCCCACATGTCCAAAGATCACCTGTCAGGCCCAAACGGAGATGGTGCGGCGAATTCGACTTCCAATAGCGAGGAGTCGTTGGTACTGGTACAGATATAACTACAACTTTTTTTGCCTTGACTGTCCTACTGGAGATCATAAGCCTTCCTTCCGTCCTTCCACTTCTCACGGTTGAGATTTTTTGTGTTCCAGCCGCTGCAGTTAGAGTTAAGCTAGTATCACCATCTTTTTGGGCCTACAGTGACCTTGTGAGATTTGGTGCTCACACCGTGAGGAAACCGACATGTCCAGGAATCTTCAAAGTTCAAAGACATTATTAATAAATAAATAAATAAATCATAGGCCTCCCCCTTTAACCTCCACACTGAACGACAGCCTGCCATCTGCATCCACTGGATGCCCGCGACTCTCACGATGTCGTCGGTCCTTCTACTCGTAGTGGGAACAATATACACTATGAATGTATTCAAAAAACACTTTCAGAGATGGACAATAATGAAAATAAGATTAGGAACGAAATTAGGACAAAAATGTATACAAAAACTCTAAAGAATTACAAAACAAATCTCGAGTAAGATAGTTAACAGATAATCCTGATAATAGACACAATAATGTAAAAAGAAGTTAAAACAGCCAAATCCATTACTGAAATGTTCCTTAAGGAAAAAACAACGAGCCTGGATTAACATGCTCCGGTAAATTTTATTACCTCTCGAAAGCACCCTGAATTAAACATGAGCTCAATCGATGAGTTGGCATCGTGGAATATCAGAGGATGGAATAACCATTTTGTACGCTCCAATGTCGCTACATATGTGGACGGATTGTCAGCCCATGCAAAGAGCGCCTCATTTGCTATTTTCCCACGTATTTTATTGATGTTAGTACAATAATTTTGTAGTGGTAGGACTCTTTTGCAGGGGTCCGCCTGGGGAAGTACCACACCTTTGCCAGTTATTCAACCGCCAAGCAGTAGTCTGCAAACACTACTGTGTTCCGGATTGAAGGGCAATGTTTCCAGTGAAATTAAAGGGCACACAGAGATTTGACATCTTATATCTCGGGGTGATGAGCGCAGTGCATTGACATCCAGGGTTTTGAACTGTTGAAGTTCAAAATTCTGAGTGGCGTTGAGCTGTTATGTGCAAGCGTGAAGAACCTTCAGGCGAGCGACTTGGCTCGTCTCGTCACTCAATTTCATAAAAAAATGACTTTTGTGTTTAGATGGAGTCACACATGATTGAATAAATGTCATGTTAAAGACATTAGTTGACAAAGCTTTTGATAACATAAATTAAAAGCATTAAATCTATTGGAAGATGACAGCAACTTACCGGGTGACTTTTGTACCGAAACGGAAAAAAATAAGGTATAAGTGTATTATACAATCTATCTATATCTATCTATATCTATCTATACATATAATAAAAACGTAGAGATAAAAAAATCTGTAATTGCGAGATAATAAAAAAAATATCACACAGGTCGTCTTAAAATAAGCAGCTGAACACGATAGGACAGTTTGTAGAATTTTTGTCTGTTTGTTTGTTTGTTTGTTTGTCCGCGCACATCTCCTAAACCACTGGACGGATTTAAATGCGGTTTTCACGAATATGCTTAGAAATTACCAGATTAAAACATAGGCTACCTTATATAATTTATTTTAATTCTTTATTTTTACATAAACGAAAATAAAAATCAATGATTTATTTCTTCGTTACACGAAACGTAATATGAGGATCGTCACATAGCCTCAAGCAAGGAGATCCAAAGTAAAGAGAATGTTATTGATATAGCCATGAAATTTTTGAAACTGTCAACTGTCATTCGGTTAATCAGTTTAAATTTAAAAAAGGTTCTTTAACCTTCTTAGATGAATGAACGTGTAGATCAAGCATGTTATAGGCCTTACAACCTCTTTGGTGGTTCATTCCAGTGTATGGAGTAGGAGTATTACATTCTCTTGGTTTTATTCTATGTTAGCATATAAAACACAAAATATATCGCATCCTATTTTAATTCAGTCCCGCGAATAGAAATATTCAAAAAAGACCCTTTGTACATGAAAATAAACCTATACAACAAAATTCCGGACGCAATAAAATAAAAAGGAAAAAATAACATTTTTCCAGAACCAACTTCGTAAGTTTCTAACCCAAAAATGTTATTACGAGATAAAAGATTTATTCGACGATAAATTTAGAAAATTATAATTAGAAAATAAATATCGATATATAAATAGTTAAGAAAGTAGCGTGATAAGATTTGTATCATCTCATATATAATAAATAAGATAAGAAATAAGAAATAACTAGCCAAGAGTGTGTTAAGACAAGCATTATGTCAGGGTTCCGTGGCCAGCGAAACTGGACAGTCAAATTTCAGAGATGTATAATCATCCCGACATGACATGATACCTATACTTTTAATGGTTTAGACAAAAATAAAATTTCAAAACATGCTCTGCACTGTGGTCACATTATCTTTTTGATTTGAAAACTGTTGACGGTGTTATTTATTACTTTTATGCTTCTTCACATTATCAATACTTCACACAGGGCGACTTAAAATAAGCAGCTGAACATGTTAAGGCAGTTTTTAGAATTTTTGTTTGTTTGTTCACGCACATCTCCAACACCCCTGGAAGAAAATGCGGACGGATTTAAATGCGGTTTTCACGAATATGCTTAGCTATGACCAGATTGAAGTATAGGCTATGTTATTTTGCGCAAGGCTGGATTAAGGGAAGAAAAAAGGATTGAAGGTTTATATGAAAATCTACGCGTACGAAGTCGCGGGCAAAAAAACTAGTATTTAAATAAAAATATGAATTAGTCAATCTGTTATACAACAAATAATATTGCTAATCAAAAATCTGCGAAATTATTTGCTGTCCATGTACCTGTACACATTTTTTTTTCGGTAAACAAGAGCCAAGTCTTTCTTTAAAAAATCTAGTGTTCTAGCTGGCAAAATAGCAAGCTAACAAAATTTAAACATAAGCAAATTGACCGGTAGGTCAGTAACATAATTATCGTTGACACGACAACGATAATTATATAACTTCTGCTAACTCCAGCTTGAAAGAAATGTAGTGCAAAAGTTTAGTCGACCCAGTACAAAAACCTATTCTGCTACTTCTAATATTCCACGGTCGGCGTGCTAAGTATTTCTCGGGTTTAAACGGTATACCTTGTAAATGTAGTCGCGGTTTTATGCATTAAATCAAGATATTGTTGCAGTGAATCTGTATTAAATTTTACGGTTTACAGCGATCTTTCAACCATAGATCATCAGATTATATTGATGGCGGTCTAACGCAAGCCTATAAAATAATTATCAATGTAAAAAACCGATTTCATAAAAATTCAGAACTGGACTAAATTAAATGAGACCACACGGAAAGCTCCAGCTTTCAATTAAAAAAAAAATCATCAGAATCAGTTCACCCAGTCGAAAGTTCTGAGGTAGCAAACATAAAAATAAAAAAGTGTGTGTGTGTCAGCTACGACGCACGATTGGAGTTTACTCGGCAGCAGAAGACACATGTATTCCATCTCATTCTTTTACACGTTCAATCCTACATATATATATGTTTTTCTCTTTCTACGTAACGCCTCAAGTTTTCGTGTTACACTTGATTTTACTCCTCATAAAATTTCCGTACCGGGCCTTATAACTCAAATCGTTTCTTAAGGAGTAAACTCCAAAAACTAATTGAGTACCTCCTCCTTTTTGGAAGTCTGTTAAAAAAATGAGAATTAGTGTTTGTTTCTTTCTCTTCCATCTAGCAATAAAGCAACAAAGACTGGACTTGTTTTTTTAAAATTGGAAATAGGTATACGGGCGGACCGGAAATACTCTTGATCCCGAAGAAATATACGGTTCCTAAAGGAAATTTACGCGTAGATGAAACTACGGGGCTTATAGTTGCATATATAATTTATCATTGGCCGGATATGAGACATCTATTTATAATACGTGATGTCATTTTATTTACCATTAATCAAATAAATGTTTAATTCATTAATAATGTATAATGAGCTTTGATCACAGACTTTTTACAAGATAGACACTGTGTTTTCACCTCCTTACTACAGGAGGTGGAACACTCCATGGTTTTTAGTGGGTAGAGCGCTCTTGTGGCGCTGTGTCCCACGTAACCACCCTGCCCGTTCCGATGCCGGTTATAAAGGATTTTCCCTCGAAAAAAGGGGTTTTCAAAAAAATAAAAAATAAAATTAAAAAAAAAATAACAAGAAGAAGGTGAGCATTATGTGACAGTATGCCAAATTGCGCCATAGTACCTTTAAAAACTCTTCGAAATCAGTTGGCCGATTTAAACTGCCACTGAATTGCTCTCGTGACGTCATAGTAGGTATGAAAAATGTGATCGCTGAGTTTTCATACAATTGAAAATTAAGTTTTTTTAATATCTTGTTATAAAATACAGAACATATTTTTTTCATAGCTGGTTATGAATTTCTAGTTATGAATGTGGATTAAGTGAATTTGACGTGCTTGTGGTGTCTAGCCTAATACAGGTCTGCGTTAAAAGCTCATTATACGTTACCAATGGATTAAACATTAATCTAGTTAATGGTGAATGAAACTTAGATTGATTAAATGAGGCTTAGATTAATAATTAGCTTTACTATAACACTATAAAATACTAAACAATGTATTTGATTGTCAAATACATTGGGTTCAATGTTGTAAAATGACTTTCAAAGGTAGGTACTTAAAATACTGTTTTAAACATGAACTGTGATGAACATTTGTGTCTACAATACAGTACCCTTAGTACAAGATTTGATAGTTTTCGAAAACTTTTTTCGTTTTCGTTTTGATGCATACATTGCTGGGCTGAAAGCTATTCGAAACTATTTTTCGTATTTGAGTGAAGCAACCTATACTGCTGATTACTACCGATTTTAGTTCATCCGCGTTTCCGCTAGAGGCGCTTTACTAAATGTATGGGACAATACGGAAACGAAAAAAGTTTTCGAAAACTGTCAAATCTTGTACTAAGGGTACAGTACTTTAATAATAACTCCATAGTTACAAATAAATCTTCTTCAGTACACTCTTCTTTGTTCTATGTCTGGGTGTTAATATCGATTTAAGTATTTATTTAAAAATATATATGTACCTACGTATATCAGTCGCTGGCAGCCATATTACAAGCTTTGCTTAGTTTGGGGTCAGATGACCGTGTGTGCAAAAATGTCCCAGATATTTATTTATTATTTATTTATTTCTAGTATAGATACGAGTAAGTTCAATTAAACTAAGTGACCAGCCCGGGAGTTTATTATTATTTATAACTCAAATCTACTGGACCTATTTTAAAAATTCTTTTACCATTAGAATGCTACATTATCCTTGAGTAACATATACTCTACGTTTATCTCATTGTTTAAAAAATAAATCTCCACCCGTGCGAAGGCCGTGCGGCTAGTAAAATACATGAAGTTGAATTCTAAATAAATAAATTTCTAAATTTCTAAGATTCTACAAAATTGTACCAACTCCCTGTGTGATTTGAGATCGGGACAGTAAGAGATCATAGGTAAACGTTCTTTAGAGGTCTTGACTGCCCAGTGAAAACCTCTAAAGACCGCTGTCCGTGCCGACTGTTCCAATAATTATACCTAATATTTAATTGTGTTTGATTATGTAACAAATTTATTTCTGGTGTACACAATACTTTCTAATATAGTAACATGCCATTAGTTTTTGGGACATTAATAAACTCGTGTTAGATTATGTGCACAGAAAAAGATGTGAACCTTCTGTTGGTTGTTACTTTATTTTTAGCAAATAAATAAATATTTGATTTGATTTGATGTTAGTTACCCCAACACACTACTTATCGAAATCAAAAAAGTGCGCACGGATCAGTGGTGCTCAATTTTTTAACACTTTACCCATATTTATACGTAAAGCGAAATCTTTAGCTATATTTAAGAACAAATTCAAATTATTTTTTGTCTAACATGGCACCATACACAGTCGAGGAGTTCGTTCCAAAGGTCATTAATAACAACCTAAGCCTGTACTAAGTGTTGTTTTTATTTTTTCAGGTATACATACGTATATCACGTATGTATACCTGAAAAAATAAAAACAACTCTATATTAATCTATTTTTAATGTAATTTTTGTTTTATCCTTTTAATTGTTTCTACAGATGACATTAATATAAAAAAGAATATTGTCTCTATGACTTTATTTTTAATGTAATTTATAATTGTATAATGAATTTGACATGTAATTTTTTATAATTATGAACAAAATATCAAATATCACAAAGTTAGAATCATTCTAACCCATTTCATTATTTAAAATCACAATTTCTGTGACTGTTGTCCATTATCAAAAAGTCAGTATCTGCGTAACTGCATAAAAGCACGAGGTCGAAAAGGTTCTAATTAATAATCCGCTTTTCGTCGAACAATGCTCATTATACAAAACAAATAGCGCCCCATTATGACCTAAAAAGGTCGGATTCAATTATTTCTGAACGAGCGAAATTACGAAAATATTTGAATAACTCGTTAGCTTCTATTGTTTTTATGAAAATTAATATTTCTACGGAAGTTGAAATAATCAATGAAAATTAATTAAAATACTTATATGGTGATGGTATTGTGTGGAGTACAAATGATAACGTGAAAAATTATGAATTGCTTTTAAATCATCATCGCCTATCAAAAATCACTATCAGCAGAGTAAAGAACACCTTTTTATTTCCCTTTTCTGTGACTGTCAGTATCATTTCTGCCCTACTAATACCACTTGCAGTAGTCGACATTTTTGGGTCACTTTTTTTGCAGAAATGGTATCAAGGTAATCAAGGGGATAATCTGTGCTAAAAAAATAATTTTGATCTTATTTTTTAGATACACCTAAAAAGTTATAAAATGTAGACATATTGTTTCCCGTGTTTTTCTCGAAACCGCCATTTTGCAAGTATTGCATTTTTTATAAGGAGGGCAGATTTATAGAGCAGCACTTTTTTTTTTATGATACTGGGTGACAAGACGACAGAAGTCGCTCGCTTGATGGCTCTTCACGCTTGCCCATAACAGCTCAACGCCACTCAGAATTTTGAACTTCAACAGTTCAAAACCCTGGATGGCAATGCACTGCGCTCGTCACCCCGAGATATAAGATGTCAAATCTCTGTGTGCCCTGTAATTTCGCTGGAAACACTGCCCTTCAATCCGGAACACAGTAGTGTTTGCACACTATTGCTTGGCGGTTGAATAACTGGCAAAGGTGTGGTACTTCCCCAGGCGGACCCCTGCAAAAGAATCCTACCACTACAAAAAACTACTTTTAACAACTTTAGGCATCGTACACCTCTTTAACGATGGCACTAACGTCCACTAACGTCTTACGTCCAAACACAGTCACAACACGTTTAGTTCCGCTGTTTGCCGCGAGACTTCTTTCATGAAAAGAACTTCATAAAATAAACATTTTCTTGTAATTGACCGAATGATATGAATGGTACCTGCTACAGTTTTACGTACAAAAACGTAGCGAAAGTGATTTTTATTTAGCTTTTTACGATGTAATTGCACCTGTCACAGCAAATAAATGCTTGGCCGAGTTTAGGCGTAGTTACCATCTTAGATCACACCAATCTATAAGTATATATAAAAAGCGATGTGTGTATGTATACATAATTATCAATATAAAAAACTGACTTCATAAAAGTGTCAGAACTGGACAAAATTGACATGGTACCACACGGGAAGCACCAGCTTTCAAATAAAAAAAAAAGAATCGTCAAAATCGATTCTCTGAGTAGAAAGTTCTGGGTAACAAACACAAAAATAAACAGTCGATTTGATAACATCCTTTTTGGAAGTCAGTTAAAAATACAAAATATACATAATACAAAAATATTTATTTGTCTCTTAATAATAATAATATTATGTATGTATATTCCCGATGGACTCCGAAAGGGCTGCGAAATTTTTCAGCCGATCTTTATATTAGCCCAGCGAATCATGTGAAGTTTGGTCTCGTAGACGTAGTAATTATATTCTCTTTGAGCGATAGTATCAAAATATTTTTTTCTGGAGTTTAAATATTTTCTTTACTTTGAAGACATTGACATTCATTCATTCATTTATTTATTTATCAAAATTACAACTATTATTACAGGATAGCCTAATGCAATAGTGTAAGTCACCTTATGAAATAACATTAAATTAATTTTGTACAAAATAATATTAGAATTATAACGATAGACAAACAGACATAAAATATAAAATCATTAAATTAAACTAATTTTACACACAAAAACACACTTCATATAAAATAGTCATTTTAAATTCTGCCACCGAGCAGACAAATAAATCAATTTTCTCGGCAACTCGATTTAACCCATGCAACATGCGTATCAAAGGCGACTTAGCCAGTAAATTAGTCTTTGCGCAGGGCACCGCGAACAGATGCGGACGCCGGCGCCGCGTCACATACCCGTCCGGCACACACAGCCCCATCATCAGCAGTATGCCAGGATTTGAGATGCTACCCCGGAATACTCTCATCATATAATATGCGAGTGCCAAATCCCTTCTAGTTTCCAATTTGTTGTATCCAACCATGCCCAAAACGAACAAGGTTGGATACATCAGTGGATAGAACGGATAAACTCCATATAACCTAAAGTACATATATCTAGTAAATTTATTTTGAATGCGTTCCAACATGAGACTGTATTTAGTTTCATGTGGAGCCCAGACGGTAGCATTAAATTCGAGCTGGCTTCGGACGAGAGAGTCGTACAGGGTCGATATCGCTCTTACTTCCGAGAAGCTTTCAGTTTGACGCAACACAAAACCTAAATTCCTATAAGCCTTTTTACAGACTAGTTTAATGTGGTCTCTGAATGTCAGTTCAGTGTCTATGTTAACTCCGAGATCCCTGACGCTAACTACACGATCCAAAAACTCGCCATTGACCTCATAGTTAAAGTGTAGCGGAGCTCTTGACCTACTGAACGATATTACAGAGCATTTAGTGACATTAAACTGCAGTTTGTTCTTACGACTCCATTCGACCAACCTATCTACGTCTTCTTGCAGCCGCTTGCAGTCTCCTTTCTCTTTAACCGCTAGCATTAACTTAAGGTCGTCTGCGAACAGTAAACATTTGGCTTCCCGTAGTACATCTGGCAGGTCGTTTATCATAATGATAAATTCCAACGGGCCGAGATTTGATCCTTGGCTCACTCCTGTTCTTGTAAAATAAGTTTCCGATTTGCACCCAGCGTAATCCACGTACTGCTTTCGGTCCCTCATGTAACTCGCAAAAAAATGTAACAATTTGTTGGTAAATCCGGCCGCCGCCAACTTAGACAACAGAATATCATTATCGACCAAGTCGAACGCCTTTTTAAAGTCAAAGTAGGCGACATCGACCTGGACCCCCGCATCCACATGAGGGATGACGTACGCCATCGCATCGAGCAGGTTGCTGGTGGTGCTGCGTGCAGGCCTGAACCCGTGCTGGGCGTCTGACAGTAGCGCCGACACCTGGCGCTGGATACTACACTGCATAGCTGACTCGAACACTTTCGCTGGTGTCGAGAGGATCGCCACCGGCCTGAAACCGCTCACTTCTGAACCGGAGTCACTTTTTGGTATCGGAATTACCCGTGTTGTTTTCCAGAATGTTGGGAAATATGACTTCTCTAAGCATAAGTTGTAAATGTGTAGAAGTGGTTCTGCTAGGACTATGCGACAATCTTTGACAACAAAAGAAGGAATACCATCAGGTCCCGCTGAACGCTTCGGCTTGAGTCGCGCGAGCGCCGCGCGCACCTCGGTCGCCGTGAGGCATGGGAGATGAACGCGCGCGGCGCTCGCGCCCCCCGCTGCTTCCGCTGCCTCCACATCCAATTTTGCACTCTCCGTCCCGTACACCGAATGGAAAAAATTTGCAAACTCTTGTACGCATTCCGGGTCGGATAAAACTTTTCCATCACTGGTAATTTTTTTGCGATTTACCGTACCTTTCTTTGATCTTACATAATCCCAAAATGACTTAGGATCCTTAATTAAATTTCTTTGCACCTTTTCTTTATATTGTTCCTGCGCAGTATTAATCATGTATTTTACATTAGACCTACATTCCGCGAAAGTCGCATAGTTCACCGCAGTATTGCTAGCTTTGTACCTCTTATGAAGTTTTGCTTTTAAGCGTATAGCTCGAATTATTTCCAGGGTGTACCACTCTGGATAACTATACCTTTCAGGTTGTTTACCTAGCCGCTTTTTCGGTACACAATCACAGATAATACCGTTGAGTTTACTATAAAAATATTCGACAGCCTTCTCTGGCTCTCGCATATCATACAATGGACTCCAATCCACGCCTGCGATTCCCGCATATAACGAACTAAAATCCGCCTTATTAAAGTTATATTTGTGGATTAAAGCGGGCGGTAAGTGTTGTGTTGACGCGGGCGGTAAGTGGTGTGTCGAGGCGGGCGGTGGAGCGGCGCCGGCACCGGAGCGGGCGCGGCCACGGGCGAGGTGCACCGCGACGGCGAGCGGCGGGTGATATGCGTCCACCGGCACCATCGCCTCGTCCGCTGCAGACACTTCCACTTCCATCGCTATACGCAATGAGCATAATACTAAATCGAGCTGCCGGTCATTACAATTTGGAACCTTATTTAGTTGTACAAACTCGCAAAAAGTTAAAAAATATTCATAATAATTAATAACATTGTCGTTACTTGAATTTAAATTAAAATCCCCTACCACTATCATTACTTCGTATTTTGCACACCAATTTTCTATAATTCGAAATAAAATCATGTACTCTGCTTCTCTACTACTCGGTGGTATATAAAGGACACAACACAAAAACAAGAATCTATTATTTAAATATACCGCAGCTCCAACTATTTCGAATGTACGACTATCTATGTCGACATCGCTCGGTAAATTCACTCGCCGCAGCTCGTACCGGTTTGCGGCCACTAAGAACGCGCCGCCTTGTTTTCTCCCGTCTGTTCGGTCACATCGTATTATTTGATATCCCGGTGGAATAATTTCTGCATCTTGTATAGATTCATTGCAGCCTGTCTCCGTAATTGCAAACAAATCAGCGCCCGAGGAATCCACATTATTGTAAAATAAATTTAACTTGGTTCGGAGACCCCTCACATTCTGGTAGAACAAATGGATACTACTATACCTTGTCAATATGTTTATTTGTCTGTCTCCGAAACCAGATCCACTCGCCGAAAGCTACATTTATAGGCCATGCTTCAGGCTGACACAGCTTTTCATATAGCTTTTCAGAAACTGTTATAATAAATGACGAATATTCTCGTTCAATCCTATGCTTAATTTTTTCTATCTTAACCATAATGTCAGAACCACATATTTCCTTTACGTGAGATGTTAGCATTTCCACTGTGGTGTCCAAAGTAAGCCGCCATACATGTAGATGTTTTTTTTGCTCTAAGGCCTTAATTTCTGTAAACTTTGAATTTTGACCTCTCATTACATCTTTTGGTTGCGGTTTTACCTTTCTCGTTTGTTGATCTTCCTTGTTATTATCCTGCCGGCATATCACAGACTGATCAAGTTGGGTCAACCCTCCTGTAATATTACTAGGAGCTTCCTTGTGATTCTGCTTGTTCTTGCTTATTTTGGAAGTGGACATGTTACATCTGACCCCAAACTAAGCAAAGCTTGTAATAAGGCTGCCAGAGACTGATATACATACATATATATTAGCTAGGCCGAGTAATTATTGTAAACGATAATGATGTTCGCGAAAATTGATTATTATTCTTTACAAACTCGCGTAAAGTTATTTATCTCCAATGAACATTATTACACACATTTGTCAATAAACAAATGTATGCTGTTTCAAACGGTTTATTGCCAAATGTAAGTAATATGGTGAGTAACTGATTAATAGCTGTACATGATAATGTAAAGAACGACCAACAATTTTCGCGAACACTATGCCATTTCACAATAATACTTACCGCTACCAATTACTACCAATAATTACCTGGCCTAGCTACAAGGACAAAAAAACTGTTTGAAATTTGAATTTCCCGCCAAACATGAAACGTATCACCTTAACAAATAAAAACTTTTTATAATCACTATCTTGATCATACAATGTTGTATCGTCTTGATCGTACAATATTGTTTTATTAATATTAGATTTTTATTACAAATCAAAACAAACAATATAGACCTTTAAACAATGGAAATAAGCCATATTTTTGAGTAAATTCCATTACAGTAATAACAATATTGACTTTTATTTCATTAAAATAAGTCGTATGTTCGAGTGAAGTGGTTTTGAAATTAAAGTTTCAGCTGTAGAAATGTAAGTGTGGCTTATTTATTATTCGTTAAGGTTTCATTTGTAACGCAGTGAAGTTATTACAGTACATTTCAGATGAACAAATAATGTGAAGCTAATGGTTTCAATAACATAAATTGATAAAGTGGAATTAATGTAATAAGGTTTTAAAGACAAATTTAACAATTTAAAGGTAGTTCGAAAAGGTATCTAGAAAAGATTAGATGACTGATGTTATATCGTTGAAACCAATAGCTTTCATGAAGAATTTAAGTAAATATAACATGTTTATTGAAAAAATAATTTAAATCGATTATTAATGTTCTGATATCATCGTCAGCCAGAAGACGTCCACTGCTGAACATAGGCCTCCCCCTTTAACCTCCACACTGAACTATATCCTGCCATTTGCATCCACTGGATGCCCGCGACTCTCACAATGTCGTCGGTCCATCTAGTGGGAGGCCTGTGGTGGGGAATGTTCTGATATATAAGCGTTTAAAGTGTGTATAAGTTTGGTAGAGAAAACTCTGTCCCTTTCCCCACAAAACAAAAAATGACGTCACGCCTCTGTGCGCCATACTTTTCCGAATATAATTTATATGGCGTACAGAGAAGTGACGTCATAATTTGCTGTTTCGCGTTCTTTGTCTAGCATGATATTAAAATGATTATAAGTTGCTTATTTTTGATCTGCCATGACCCGCTCCAGGAACACAAAATTTCATCCCAAGCGGTCCAGCCGTTTTTAATAGTTATTCTGCCATTTGGGACGGAGATAAATACAACAAAAACCATGAAAATCAGTCCAGTCATTCTCGAGTTATACGAGTAAGTGTTCGAACAAACTCAACTTTGTTTTATATATAAAGATAAAAAAGTGTGAAATACAGGCGATTAAACTTGATAAAAAGTTTCAGTAATAATCGCGAGAACTTGAGAAAACGTAATTATTGTTATATCATGAGTATTTAGCATTTTTAAAATAAAACCTAAGAAAACATACTGTTATATCATGAGTATTTAGCATTTATAAAATAGCATTATATTTGTATCACCACACCACAGGGGTTAACTTTCCTAAAACAACAAGTGATAGTATTACAATCAGAACTTACTTGCTCTACGAAATTAAATGTAAACACATTAGTTTGAAACTTACAATGAATTTAGCTTTTACAATCATACATACTGGTTTGGCGGAAAGGGTGTACTAACCCGAAAGGGATCCATAGTATCCATCAGAATCATAATAATATTTATTGCATCAGTAATTTTTAAACTTTCGTGATTTGAACACGAAAAAAGTGTGTGTGTGTCAGCTACGACGCACGATTGGAGTTTACTCGGCAGCAGAAGAATGAGATGGAATACATATGTTGCGCGCAAGCGCGCAACACATGTATTCCATCTCATTCTTTTACACGTTCAATCCTACAGATATATATGTTTGTCTCTTTCTACGTAACGCCTCAACTTTTCGTGTTACACTTGATTATACTCCTCATAAAATTTCCGTACCGGGCCTTATAACTCAAATCGTTTCTTAAGGAGTAAACTCCAAAAAAGGAAAAAAAAACTGAAAGCGAAAGGTATCTATTTTTACCTATTTATAATATTGCGCGATAAGTCCCGATAAACATTAAAACATTTATTGCATCGTTATGAACAACGTTTACTATAGGAGCAAGGAACATAGTATACAGTAATTTACATTCGACAAAATGTATGGAAAAACTGATATTTATTTTCGCGTTTCTTAGGGTTAGTCCCAGTGTTTTTGTTTTTCAGCAATTTTCTTATTAATATTTTTTATCATCAAAATTCGTGAGAACTCGCACATCCCGACACCGTAAAAACGTCAACCCCACAGAAAAGATTTTTTTTGTTGTTTAAATTAGAACTGTCAAGGATGTTTGTAATAAATTTGTTGTAGCCACTTGCACTCATAAACCTATATTGCACTTATAAAGCAACTGTGTTAGCAACTGTGACGCGGAGTTCGACGCGTTGACATAAATATAAGAATGTTCAAACAAGGTTCTGTCATAATACCTGGTGACAGATTTTCCTTCACATTTCCGTTCTATTTCATTCTCTTTTCTGTGGGTCATCCCTATATCTTGCAAGGCTCAAAATCCCACACCACCCGATTTTGTCTCGTCTTTATTCAGCGGACCTGCAAGGTGTGGAATGTCCTTCCCACAAAGGTCTTTCCGCCGAGTTTCCCGTGGCACCGCCGCCGTGACAGTGAAGCGTTTCAAAAAGGGTTTCTACAACTACCTTTTTGGGCAGCCAAAGTACCACCAGCAGGTTGCAGGTGTCCATAGGCGGCGGGTTCTACTTACCATCAGACGGACTGCATGCTTGTTTGCCGCTATTTTTATAAAGTAACTAGTGCTGTTACCCGTGACTTCGTACGCGTATATTTTCATATAAGCTTTCGACCCTTTTTTCCTCCCTTAATTCGGCCCTTGCGCAAAATAACATATCCTAATAAACACTGTTTTAAACTATCACGGTTGTTAACTAAAGTTATATGATTATTTACGGGTTATTTTACAACCACCAATTTTTAATTACCACGGTAATTATCCCGTAAATAATCATATAACTTTATAACATATCCTATACTTCAATCTGGTTATAGCTAAGCATATTCGTGAAA
The DNA here is from genome assembly GCA_949125355.1 of Agriopis leucophaearia. Lineage (NCBI taxonomy): Eukaryota > Metazoa > Arthropoda > Insecta > Lepidoptera > Geometridae > Agriopis > Agriopis leucophaearia. The sequence goes on along the minus strand of OX421284.1, from coordinate 8,305,345 downwards.
GCCGCATTTAAATCCGTCCAGGGGTTTAGGAGATGTCCGTGGACAAACAAACAGACAAAAATTCTAAAAACTATCTTTACATGTTCATCTGCTTATTTTAAGACACCCTATGTGATTATTTTTTGATATCTCACAATTACAGATTTTTTATCTCTACGTTTTTATTAAATGTATAGATAATTAATGATTAAACGAACTTACCTGTAAGTGAAGTTCTATCATAATTATACGAAGGCTTCGTCCGAAGAGATCAGCAAATACGTAAACACATGTAGTAACGCACAGCGATCGCCATTTCGCACTATATTGAGAGTAAGTCCCTACGATATTACTCAAACCCGCATTTAAAAAAAAAAAAGGTAAACAAATCATTTTACCCGATCGCTCGTTTGACAGTTTGACTCCATCCAACGTTCATTTAGTTTAGATATTAATATAATATTTCACGATTAGGGAAGGGTCAAATTAATACTTAATAATGTTCTTAAAGGGTGGGTTGCTGATCTCTTCGGACGAAGCCTTCGTATAATTATGATAGAACTTCACTTACAGGTAAGTTCGTTTAATCATTAATTATACAGCGGCTTCGTCCTCGAGATCAGCAAATACGTAAACACATGTAGATCTTTAGAGATTCCCGTGAAATATTATTCATGAATTATAATGATCTGTATGAGATAGGTATCTACTATAAGTATAAAAAGAATAGACATGGTTTATTGAAATCAAAAATGTTATTTTTATTATCATATCCTTAATTTAGCATACATCTTAAATAATCATTATTTTAGACGTTAAATAATGTATTTTAATTTTCAGCATTATCATCATAATTATCAATAATTGCACGAGCGAATGATTCGTCATCGCACGTGTTGAGTGGCCTATTGTAAAATTTAAAGAAGGTATTTGAAGTGGCGCTCCAGCCAGCCGTTCTTCTTATAACGTCAAGGCTCACGCCCAGACGGTGTGCATATGAAGCGGCAGCATGACGTGTACTGTGTGCACAAAACGATGACGCTGACACGCCGGCTTTGCCTAGCGTGCCTCGAATCCAGCGACTTAACGTCTGGCTGGATACTCCACTATGTGGCTTTTTAAGGGCTATAAATAGACTTTCGACGTCCTTACGCAAAGGTTCTGTTCGGCGTAAGTAGTCTTGCAACACTTTTCCAGGGCATATTTCAGGCTTTTGTTCGAAAAAAGGTAAAATAAGAAGTGGTTGAGGGCAACCAACTCGTGATGTTTTAATCAATTCTGTAATTTTAATACACACTTTCGATGTTGTAAACGAGATATTATTTATATTAATTTTGGCTAAAGTTTGTACCCTGTGTACGGTAACTAAAGCTAGCAGGGTCACAAGTTTTCTTGTGATCATTTCGAGTGATAAATTATCATGTGGATAGAGCTTCTCTAAAAACGTTAATACTAGAGATGGATCCCATGTCGTTTCATATTTAGGCATGGAGGGACGAGACCGAAATATGCCCTTGAAAAGTCGTTTGATACTTTGGTCTGACCCTACGTGTTCTCCTATAACCAAAGATAGCGCGGAGCGACAAGTATTTAGACTTCCATATTGCATTCCCTCATTATATAAATTTGTTAAAAAAAATAGTATCTCTGGTATTTCAGCATTGTATAAATCAACCCCATTTTGTATACAATAACAGTACCACTTCTTCAGATAAACATCGTATTGTCTGAGCGAATTTTGTGATAGGGAAGACACCATAAGGTCTAAGGTGCAAGGAGGTGTGAATCTTTTCAAGAACGCTGTCCTGATAATATTGCCGCAGCCAGGGTAATTCGGTTGTGCATGTTGCGGCTGCTGGAATTAGGAGAATTAATTACGTTATCGTTCGGTTTGAAAATCAGAGTTTGTGAAACAATCAGGCTTTTGAAAATGGGGTACCACGGCTGAGTAGGCCATAAAGGTACAATTAATATGCCTTTAGCATTATCTGATATAATTTTACGCAACGTTTTTAGAATTATTGAAAAGGGTGGGAAAGCGTAAAAGTAAATATTTGTCCACTTAAAAGTGAAAGCATTAATTATATATGCATCCGGATCACGGAACCATGAAACGTAAATTTCACATTTTTTGTTCAACCTGCTCGCAAAAAGATCTATTTCTGGTTGACCAAAAATGTTGACAATTTGTTGAAACGCATTAGATGCTAATTCCCACTCAATATCTGGGTGAATTCGCCTAGATTCAGCGTCCGCTTCTGAGTTATCGGCTGAACGAATATAAGAGGCGTAAACATTTAGGTTCCTACTTTCGCACCACTGCCAAAGACTTCTAGTCACCTCTGTAAGGTGTGGAAACTGGATCCCCCCCATGCGGTTAACGTAAGAGATAGCGGTAGTGTTATCTATCCTTAATAGAATTTGGCAGTTAGTTAAATCTCTTGCAAAACATTTTAATCCAAAAAATGCAGCTAAGATTTCTAAATAATTTATGTGCATAGCACGTTCTGATTTACTCCACATCCCGCTAGCTCTATTATTACCCTGTACAGCACCCCACCCTGTAGTTGAGGCGTCAGAAAAAACTTCTAATTCGTAGGTGTCATGTTTAATCTTATTTACGGAATTTTTGATTGCATGTTTCCACCATGTTAGATCTGGCAATAAAGAATCAGGTATATTCATAAATACGTCATAGTTGTCATTATTCTTGCGCAAATTGAGATATTTAATTCGTTCAAATAATTTCGTATACAGCCAACTATATTCAATAGCTGGACATGCCGAAACAAGCAATCCGACAAACCGTGCAAAATCTCTGATTTTGCATCTCTTCAAAGAAGAAGTTTTGTTGATTTCTTTACTAATCAGCTCAACTTTTTCGGAAGGTAGACGTACATGGAAATTTTTCGAGTCTATATTATATCCGAGAAATAAGCAATCTTTGCTTGGAACTAACATACTTTTGTCTTTATTTATAATAAATCCTAAAGATATTAGTAATGTTTTGGTTTGATTTACGTTCTCTAAACAGAGATCGTAAGATTGTCCAATTAAATACCAATCGTCCAAATAAACAGTAGATAAATAACCAGCAGAACGAAGAAGTTTAGCAACTGGTTTCATGATTTTAGTGAAAACGTACGGTGCAGTACTAAGACCGAACGGCAAAACGTTAAACTCATAAAGAACTTGATCCCATTGAAATCTTAAATATTTTTTGAAGTCTGGGTGAATTTTGACAAAAAAATAAGCATCTTTAAGGTCTATTTTTGCCATAAAACAATTTTTGGATATCAATTTTATAGCCGTTCGAAAATCTTCAAGTTTAAAATGTTTCGTATCAATAAATTTGTTTAATTTTTTAAGGTTTAAAATAAATCTTCTTTTGCCGTTAGGTTTTGGTACTAAAAATACACTTGATATAAACTGCCCCTCACATGGTTGACATTTCGAAATAGCACCATTATTTATCAAATCATTAATAGCTTCAACAAAAAAAAGAATTTTCGATACTAGAATATTCTCTTAATGCTGGAATGTCATTCTGGAATACAGGATATAAAAAAGGTATTTTATAACCTTCAATATACGAAAGGATGACTGGATCTTTAGTGAGGCGCAGCCATTGATCATAAAAATGAGCCAGTCTCCCAGCATATTTTACCAGTGATGATGTCGCAGGCGCGAGTGCTAGCGGCGGCTGTGCGCTGCGCCGCGCGATTGTCGTTGACCGTGCGACTGCCTGAAGGAGCTCGCGGGCTGGCCCCTCGCCTGCACTGCAGCTGTTGAAGACGTCACTCTCGTCGTCCTGGGTGGTGGCTTCCGATTCATGTTGGGTCCTTTCCAGTTTTTTGTTGCCGAATTTTGTTTACTGGCACCAGCTTTCGGTACAAGAGGCTTCAGCTCAGCGCCAGATTTGTTGATAGCTTTAGCTGTTCTAAGCGTTTCAGAAAGGTTGTGCCCGAATAGCATCTCGTCAACCTTTGAGTTTTGAAGTGACTCCTTCATATCTCTCTTAACAGATGATAGTATAAAATTACGTCTGGTTACACTATCATTGTGTTGGCAATCACATTATGCACGTCCAGTATTCATGAGGGTCCGCAAGAGATCATTGTCTTTTTCTTTGGATGAGAAAATGTGAGTAATCGCCTCACTGAGACTAGAGATTGCTGCAGCAAGGATATGTTGCTTAGCTATAATAGCTTTATCACGCTTTATTACCATTTCAGACAAGGCAGCCTTGATTTCGGGGTTCAAGGTTGGCGCTCCAATGAGCTTACAATTTTCGGGGATAAGATACTTATCTGTAAGTTCTTTACGTTCATCTTTTGATAAACCGGAGGTTGCCGTATGCTCGAAACGAATAGCAACCTCTTTTTGAACATTTTTTCCATATTTTATTATCTTTGTAGGGTCAATTCCAAGAATTTCGAGTGTTTCGTCATCTAGACCTTCCTCTATGGGAGGTAAGAGTACCTCTACTCCTGAAATAGGTGTAGGACTGCTTTCTTGTACAACTTCTTTGGATAAACTCGCCGGGATCTGATCTGCAGGAGTCTGATCCGGTTCTGGTTCAGTATGACGTGGCGATGAGCCGCCTGAAAATATTCGTATTGTATGGGTTAATAACCCTCATAATAACAATAAAAGTTCTTCAAGCTACCCGCAACATTATAGTAATGTTTCATTTTCCCGCGAAAGTACTTGGAATATGTAAGTTAGAATAAACGTGATTGGCACGAGACAGCTCCATAAGTTGTCCACATTACCAGAATTTAGTTTTCTTCTCATAAAAATACGAGCTTACTCGAAAAAGGTAAGCCGAGATAGCGATGAGATAGCCCCAAAAAACTACCCGCAACGCTATAAAAGTGGCACGAGACAGCCCCAAAAAACTGCCCACATTACCAGAAATTAGTTTTCTTTTTCATGAAAAAGACGCGCTTGCTCGAAGAGTAAGCCTAGATAGTGAAGAGGTAGCCCCAAAAACTACCCGCAACGCTATAAAAGTGGCACGAGACAGCCCCAAAAAACTGCCCACATTACCAGAAATTCGTTTTCTTTTCATGAAAAAGACGCGCTTGCTCGAAGAGTAAGCCTAGATAGTGAAGAGGTAGCCCCAAAAACTACCCGCAACGCTATATAAGTGGCACGAAACAGCCCCAGAAGCTGTCCACAATACCAGATTCAATTTCATGATAGATTTTGATAAATTTGAGGTTACAAAGATTACTCACTGTTATGAGATTCTGTTTCCGACGAAGACGATGAACTGGATAACACTCTGGCACGGCGACGAGAACGATGACTGGTTGTTTTCCGTTTAAGCTCCTTTTCAATTTCTTTTAATTTTTTATGTAAAATTTCATAATCTTGAGCACTGCCTCTACGTTTAGGCATCTTTGTTGAATTTTTTAATAAAAGTTTATCGGGACAGACGCGTGCGGTATGGCCGAGCACTAAATCGCGAATGAACGTTGGATGGAGTCAAACTGTCAAACGAGCGATCGGGTAAAATGATTTGTTTACCTTTTTTTTTTTTAAATGCGGGTTTGAGTAATATCGTAGGGACTTACTCTCAATATAGTGCGAAATGGCGATCGCTGTGCGTTACTACATGTGTTTACGTATTTGCTGATCTCGAGGACGAAGCCGCTGTATAATAATATAAATTAATTACTGCAATTTACAGGTAAGATTTGTAAAAAATATATAGTAAAAGGTACGGAACCCATCCATCATATTCAGAACACACTTTGCTAGATTAAATTAAATAGAACGTAAGAAATCGTCAGAGGGAATAATCCTTTATTATTAATTTCCCCAAAATTTCACATTCACATGCCTCAACTCACTTGAGCAGAGATCATATCTTTTGAAACAAGGTTGGAAATTGAAGTGAAAATAGGCATCTTATTTTGACGTGTTTAACAGTACATAAGATTTCCTTTTTAATGGACTTCCAAAAAGAAGGATTTATTTTTTTATGTTTGTTTCTTCAGAACTTTCGACTGGGTGAAACAATTTTGATGATTCTTTTTTATTTGAAATCTGGTGCTTCCCGTGTGGTCCCATTTCAATTTGGTCGAGTTCTGTCATTTATTTGAAGTTGGTTTTTATATATTGATAATTATTATTTACGAGTAACAATGAATATGAATATGTTATTCACACATTGTCTTTTGCTTGTCTTTCTGAGCAGAGAGAGAGTCCACAGAGGGCACGACTACAAAAAAAAAACATCAAGTTTTGCCGCTCCCTAAACTTGATCGCCATAGGCCCGGGCCTACTCGGCATATAGAAAAATCCACCCATGGTAGAAATAAAAAACACATCAGTCATAGGACTGCACGTCAGAAGTGAAAACTTAAGTAGTAATTCACCTATTCTACAAGAGATGGCGCTGTTTTAAAGTACACGGTACAGCGTGACGATGGCGCGAGTTCCATGATTTTTGTACACTCATGAAGTGTTTAACGCGCCTAAAGAAGTCTTCACTTCAAAAACTTTGACAGAGTTGAGGTACTGCGAACTGAAGTACATTATCTAGGTCCTAGATATTGAAACATGGGTGCGGAGTCCATTTCTAATTGATATCGATAATATTAGCGATGAAGATCTGTTTAAAGATGACTTAATTGACATGAGATCAAAAGAAGTGTTGAGAGCTAAATTTCATTCAAAAGGTCTTGGTGAATTTTGGTATTTTTTGAGTCAAGCTTACCCTCTTCTGGTCAAACGAGCTATGTCCGTTCTGATACCTTTTGCTACTACGTATCTTTGTGAGGCACGGTTTTCGGCTCTAGTGTCGATAAAAAAATCGCAATCGATTGAATGTCAAATGATGATATGCGCCTTGTCTTATCGAAGACAATCCCACAATTTGAAGTGCTTATTGAGGCCAAATAACAGCAACCATCTGATTAGCAATTTCTATTTAACAATTTTAATTTAATTAAGTTAAGCATTAGTAAGTGTGAGTCAATTACCAATAAAAGTGATTTAAAAATATATTTTTTTCACAATATCCTTTGGGCATTTCAGAAATTCTGAAAGTGGTCCGTGACTGCACGGAGTTTAAGAACCACTGATCTAGGAGGTCTTCATGAATCATGCTGTGTCAAAATCGTTCACTTACTCCGACGCCTTTGTTAATCTACCAGATAAACAGGTTGACAGGTATTTTAGGATGGTCCAGATAAGTCCAGGTAAAACTGGTTATTTCAGGATTACGTCTGGTTATTTTCGCCCACAATTTTTAACCGGACTTCAATTATCAATATAAAAAACCGACTTCATCAGAACTGGACCAAATGGGAAGCAACGACTTTCAATGTTTTGTCAGGATACGATGGGGCTGACATAGACATGTTGTCTAAAAGCCCCCAAAAAAAAATTTTGATTATTAGATGATTTAAGAAAAAAAAATATTAAAAAAATTATCATCAAAATCGGTTCACCCAGTCAAAAGTTCTGAGGTAACAAACATAAAAATAAAACAGTCGAATTGCTAACCTCCTCCTTTTTGGAAGTCGGTTAAAAAGGATTTATAAAAAGATTTGGAAAATTCATTTTTTTATTATTATATTGTATAGAAATTAAATCAAAATCAGTTTAGTAATTCGGTTTTTTACCGACGTCCGCGAAGGGGGAAATTATGCCCAAGGTTATTATGCTAGTTATGCCATAATCGCTTTGCGACCAGTTTGACGGTGTTTATACACTTACTGTTACGTATTTACGCAGCATGATGGATGATCCATTGTTGAGGGTGACTTTAACGTCTTTTTCCTTTTACTAACACTCGCCCGGGGGACCGGCCCTCCGGCTGTGATTTATCAACGTGTTTCGACGCCTACTCATTGAAATTTGAACCCTTAGTGTGAACCGATCAAAGGACTATAAATATTATGAGAAATAACGTCAGTTACATGCTAAAACTCGGTATGAAAATAATTGCGAGACAGAAGAAGACATATAAGAAATAAAAAATGGTAAAAAGAAAAATAATTCTAAGGCGAAAGTTTTTAGAAGCCAAAAAACGATTGGTATTTGTCATAGAAGGTTTTCAGTTTACCAATGGTAGGTAGGAACGCTATGGAGTGGTTTTTGTCATTGAATTTGTATGGATTTGACTGTTGCCGGGCTGCTAGAAGTAACTCAGAAATATTAGAATTTGCTGTACCGCTCCATAGTTCTCTATCTACTATTGATTCGAAGTTTATATATTTTTATAGCCCAGTAGCAAAGCAATTCAACGACATTGTCATCATCCCGAGCTAAACTTTAACACTGAAACGAAAAAAGTGCATATACTTATGAAGATATGTTTTTGCGTTCTCATAGAATTCATCAAAATGTTTCCGCGACAGTTTTGTCGCTCTGTTCCAGTTGCGCACGCGCGACACCGATACACAGTACAGTCGCGTCGCAACGTCGGTCGCAACAAAAGTCTCCCGTGCGCACTTAGCTTTAGTGAAGTAGCAACGACAATGTTGTCGTTGCTACTACGACAAGTTTGTAAAATATCTACAACAATTTTAACCCCCGAAGATCCATCGGGTAAATATTTTAGCCTGCAACCATGTAGCTGTATTGAAAACATAAAATATCTTATTTAGATACTGGAAATTTTAAAACGTGTACATTGTACAGTCAGCGATAATAGTAACTAAGTCATAGATTTATATTATGACTCAAAATATGATTCTAATCAAAATTATTTGACAGTGGTAATATAATTTGACGTCATTTTGCCATGTGACACGGGTACAAAGTGATGTGACACAGAAAAAATCTAGTAGCACCCCACGTTTTCACCTGCCATTCTACATTGTTTTATTCAGGATAAAAAGCAGCATAATATGTTTTTATCTAGGTAAAAACTCCCTTCATACCAAATATTATAAATTCTTTCAGCTTTTACGGAATTAAGTGCAGAAAAACAAACACAATTACACACACACACTTTCGCATTTTAGATGTGTGAGACCGTGATTTTCCAGTTCTCCCGCATTTTCTGGGTCCCCCTATGTCCGTCTCATGGTGCACACATCATCCTGCCTAACTTCGTTAAGATCTGCTTAGACGCTTAGTCGTGAAAAGCGAACAAGCAGACAGAGGCAGAGTTACTTTTAGTTTTCGAGTTACACTGCCTGTAGTAGACTGCTTTTTATTCCTGACTGTACGCCTGTAGGGTCTGAGATTGAACATCGATTGGTTTTCTTCAGCAAACTCTTGTTATTTTCCGATACTAGCAAGATATTCAGATTTCATATTTTAGATGGATTTTTAAGAGGTTGTTGCATGCATACTAAAGATCTGCTCACAGTAAAGTTGTGATGATGAACGACGTGCTCACAGTTTTTTTTCCGTTAAGATGTTCTTTTCTGTGGGCATGCTCAAAGTTTTATTATAAAAATATAAGTTATTTCCTTCTTTTTTTTTTACTGGCAATCGCTCTGCTTCTGATACAATTTTGATGTAGCGTAATATCGTCAAAATCGATTTTTCCTATAGTCGGGCTCTTTGTACTAGTCGCAGCTGCTCAACGCTACTTGAACCTTGACGAGTTTTCCGTACTGGCCGCTGGTCGATGAAACTCTACGACGTATATTTTTTTCTTGCTCTCTAAATTATCAAGTAATCCGCGATACTTCAAAGATAGGGACTTTAGTTACTTAAAAGTTTTCTGTGTTAAATGTTGTTTTCTGTGCTAGTCCAAACCCAATAGGTGGGACCTGCACGATTGCGGTTGTTGTAACTGGGCGTAGCAGACGTGTCACCAGCTAAGTAGGCCTGGCCTGGTTGTAAGCGCAGCCGAGGCCATGAGGTCACCCAGCAGGTGTCACGTCGCTTATTAGCCACTACTCTATAAAAATAAAGGATTATTAAGCTGAAGTGTTAAGCCGTACGAAAGTTACCGACATAGCCCACCGGATTAGCAAATTGTACTGGGCAGGGCATGTAGCACGCAGAACAGATGTCCAATGGGGCCGAAAGATTCTCGAATGGAGAAAACCAATCTCCACAAACCAAAAACCAATGGATGAAACGACCACACACGATCTACAACAGAGACCACGTTTAGGCAAACATAGTGTAGGACACCCTGCGGCCAGGTGGAGTAGCAACCTACATAAAAAGGAGAGTAAAAAGTGAATGCAGAGAACTGCCGACCGAGATCAGTGGCTTGCATTAGGAGAAGTCTATGTCCAGCAGTGGACAATAAAAAGCTAACGAAAATGATGCTATAAAAAATTATATTAACCATTTGGGAACAACCACTCAGGGACCACATCCCACAGCCTAGCAGTTCGCACAATGAGACGCACAGCTTCTTGGAAACAAAGCGCTTCGTTCGGGTTTTCTTTTTGCAATGTCAAACTCTACCAGTATAACAGAGCTAAAATTTCAACTCATACTTATCTATGAAAAACATTGTTTCATCATCATCATCATCAGCCATATGACGTCCACTACTGAACATAGGCCTCCTCCTTTAACCTCCACACTGAACGACAACCTGCCATCTGCATCCACTGTATGCCCGCGACTCTCACGATGTCGTCGGTCCATCTAGTAGGAGGCCTACCTACGCTGCGTCTTCCGGTTCGTGGTCTCCACTCAAGAACCTTTCTACCCCATCGGTTATCGGTTCTTCGAGCGATGTGGCCTGCCCATTGCCACTTCAACTTGCAAATTTTAATAGCTATGTCGACGACTCTGGTTCTTTGCCGAATATCCCCGTTTCGGATTCTATCGCGCAAAGAAATTCCGAGCATAGGTCTCTCCATTGCTCGTTGTGGACCCGGGTATGTCCTAAAACTGCGACCAGAACCACCAGAGGATGGGCAGCAGCATCCTCCTACTTTCATGGTGAAAACTCTGCGATCCCCAAGCCGACTGCCAAGCGTGGGGATTATGGCAACCCCGACCCCCTTATGAAAAACATTGTTTAAATATCATTTAAACTCACTCAGAGCGTGTAGAATTCATCGCTGCTCGAACTTACGAACTCTAGAGTTTATACTAGAACGTATAGCAATGACCAACTTCTACCCTCGTTTAGCATCCGAAATCGTTCTTTGTTACGGAATCTACCAAAATGTCCGACTGACCCGCATTGTTGGATAAAAGTTGGGACTTTTACACATATTGCAATGTGAACGTTATTATCAAGTGACTATATCAGAGTTTCCTATGACAAAGACCATCGTGTGCTCATGTAACGTAAATTCGAAAATGACGTGCATTCACAGACTTTTATAGAAATAGACACCGCAACCACGTCATTTTGTATGAAAACCCAGCGTGTCGCATTTTTGTACCTACTATGACGTCACGAGGTTAATTTATTTGCTTTTATATGACTTGTCTAAAGTTGGAGCAATGCTCCAACTAGCATGCTGCATAATTCAGTTCGATGTCCGTCGCCTTAGTAACATCATGTAACATGTCAGAGGTTAATAAAAAATTCAATAAAAATATATTCACTATAGTCTATCAACTTCAACTTCAACTCTTAATTTATGGCTATTGTGAAGTAAAGATGCCTCACAACTCCGCCAATGTCACGTAGATAAAACTATAGTCTATTAAATGTAAGTTGATTGAAATGAAGTATGTCAAAATATTCGATTAGTGCTGGGACAATTCGGACCAAATCGAGAATAATGTGTCTTTATTTATCGACTGGAAGTGTCTTGCACGAATAATATTTTTAAACCAATCTATATATCTGTTGTAGTACTATTATGATGAGACTTTAGGATAATGAAATAAAACAGAAAAAGCAAGTAATTTTTTTTTGTACTTATTATAAATAAATCTATTGTTTAATCTAATGGTGTACATTCCAAATCAGTGTCATCATCAGCATTAGAGTCACTTGAGAAATCCTGCAGATTAATAATAAATGCTATTCAATCAATAGTCAGTCTAGTATGCTATTCTAATAGTCAGTCTTTGGATAAAGATGCTTCGTTCCGTAAAATTTACTAAGACAGTTGCTAGTAATTCGATATTATTATACTATATTATCTGTACGAGTTTTGTATTTCGATACGCACAGGAAATTCTGAAAAAAAAAAACTATTTAATTCACACAGCAAAATAAAACGATCGATTTTACGTTTATCGATTTACCACGTCCCTAAATTTTTTGTCAAGTTGACGTAACCTTGTTATGACAGAATGGAAAAATATGGCTATTGTATTGTGATAATCCACACTAAATGCAGTTCCGTTTTAAAATTCAAATATACTTTTACTATTTATATGTACAGCACTTGTAGTTCATAATAGTTTAAGACGCAGAAAACCAGTGATCTATGTGTTACAAGTAAATGCAATTCGACAGACGTTATTACAAAGACATGCCCTGAAATGTCGTCAGCTGTCGTTTCAATCAAGCTACATTTAAAGGACTATATATGTTCTTACGTTTGACAGCTATCTCTGATGTTAAGTTATAATGTCAAACAATGATTGCATACTTTGGTACTGAAAATAAAGTCCTAACTTACTACTATTAAGATCACAATTTACTTGTTAGGCTTTTGCAAAGAATAAAATGAATTGTGTTATTTGAATCCAGTCGCCGTTGCGCTGTAGATGTGTCGTGGAGTCATTTTAATACGGGCGCGACCGTTTGTATTTTATATCGTATTGAAAGAATTTTAAGGTTCAAAATTGTTTTGAAAAACTGCACCCGCGTCCGCTTCGATCTGGATATTGAAGTGTTCGATATGTAAGATATTAAAATAATTTAAAATACATGCGACAAAATCATTTTTGCATAGTAATAACCCTAGGCTTGAAAACTCTAAGATTGTAAATGCTGCGGAAACAGACGAAAACAAGGCGTTCCATTACTTTGCCGTACTCATAAATTTAGCAAAAAAAATGTTAGGTCTATGGCCGTACTAATTAGGAAAGAGGAGGCAAAACGCTTGGCATCCCTCGCTACACAGGGAATAATAGTGGGGAACTATGAATGTGCAGCCTTAATCAACACAAAATTATCTTTTATAATCTACAACTGAAAATCTGTAAGTGTATTTCGTAGCAATACGTAGCACCTTATCGTAGATTTATATACGCTATCGCTACGTATCGTAGAATGTCGTAGCACTTGTAGAGGGTCTACAAGGTTTTTTGCACAAAGTTGGTTGGAGGGTCAGAAAATAATAAAGGCAACGGACCTTTTTACCCTTTCATAACTAAACGGCTATATAGTCCTTGATAAAACTTAACAAAGGGGTAGGTTAAATTGTGCGGGAGAAAGAAAACTCTTGTTTGAAAAAAAAATGCGAATGCAGCTCGTTATCAATAAGTTCTACAAGGTTACTCAGAACGGTAGTATTAAGCTAAAACGTGGTTTTGTACGAATCGCGATGAATTTTCACACTGAAAACGCAAAAAAAACAGCAGTTCTGTAAATATATATCATGTGCACTCAACAAAATGATACTTTTATCGCGATTTTAAGGTTGGTCCCGTGGTAAAATTTGTTCATAATAATGAGTGTAGCGACCTTCTTTCGCCTTTGTTCCACCGTTCCGTGAATCCTGTATAAGTGTACAAGGCCAAAAATGGTCGTACACATTCTTTACGAACTTTCCTCTTTTAGCGTTATTTTCCACGAAACAAACTTTTTGAACCCCGAAATTCAATTCACTGCGCTATTTATGAACAATCACTTAAGTACAGTCAGCGAGAAAAGTATTTATAAGTTATAATTTATTTAATATATATATAATACAACTAAACCTAATTATTTTGACAATATTCTAACAAAAATTTAAATTACAAACAAAAATAAAATATTTTTAATCGAATAACATATATATATTAATTGTATATTTTTTATATATAATTTATATGTTTACACTCTTATTGAGTTGAAATCTTAACTTAACCCGAATATGGCAACATTTTTGGGCCTCAAAATTTCAAAAACATGACTTTCCCCAACAATGTGCCAGCATGGTGAATTGGGACCCATCCTCTCTCTCTCTCTCTGAGAGAAGACATGTGTTTCTAGCAGCGGGAACATGATAATATGCTGAAAAGATGATGATGATGATTAATGGCAAAGCTAAATATAGGGTATTTTAGTTAGGATGTATGTGTACTTACAGTTTAAATGCCTTAACCGATTTTGATAAAGAGGTGATGATAGATTCCTCTAAATTCAGTAATGGTCACTGTTTAATCACCACTAGGACGTTACCGTCATTATAAATACAAGATGACAAAATAAAAAATTTATAGCACCCTCTCATGGCATTGAGTAGTAAAATAAATAAATAAAAATACTATTAATAACTGTCACTACATAGTATAAAACAATGTCGCTTCCCTCTGTCTGTCCCTATATATGCTTAGATCTTTAAAACTACGCAACGGATTTTGATGCGGTTTTCACTATCAGTTAGATAATTTTTCACAGAAGGTTTATATATAATAAAATATATACCTGTGCGAAGCCGGGGCGGGTCACTAGATCTACCATTATCAAAATTTTGGAACATCATTTTGGAAAACCGGAAGTACACAATACTTTCTAATATAGTAACATGCCATTAGTTTTTGGGACATTAGTAAACTCCAGTTAGATTATGTGCACAGAAACAGATGTGAACCTGCTGTTGGTTGTAGTGACTTTATTTTTAGCAAATAAATAAATATTTGATTTGATTTGATTTGAGTCCTAAATTACACATACACGTAATGGTCTAACTATGAGATAAAAAAAAACCAAGCCCTTAATCGATTTCGTTCACCACTGTAGCGGAACTCTTGAGTGAGGAAAATGACGTCTGGAAATTCTCCAAACTGACATAAAAGTATACTCGTCCAGAAAATGAATAAAATGTATATTTATGAGAATAACATTATCTCTATTTCCTGAGCCATCATGGGTTTACACGTTTACGCTTGAAAAAAAGTTGCAGAGTACGACTTCTTTCATTCGCATCGCCATTCAAGTTTTTAGCTTTTATTAAACTAGCTCTGTTAGTACCTATGTTCGTATGTGTGAGACAAATCTTACAACATAATTTAATCCTCAACCGATTGAGCTGAAATTTGGTATACTTATGTAAGTTCGGTGACATTGGAATGTTAAGGTACCATAAAGCTGGTTCGATGACAGCAACAGGCATCAATAACATCAAGGTTCTGATGGAGACAGAAGGTGGCCATACGAACTCTTCAACGAAGCGACGTAACTCCGTCGAGTTTGGGTTCGTTGTATTTGCATTCCCAATCACTTTGGCCCTAGATGATAAATTCAATATGGCGGAAGCCCCAAGATGGCGGACAAAATGTTCTATCTACCATTATGATATGGGTATGAAAGGAAAGGATTTACTGAGAAGAATACAAAAATGATGACATTAAATTCAATATGTCGGACGCCTAAGAGCTTGTTTTTTCAAATAATTTTATTTAGTTCCTGATTAATAACCTTGTCTTTTCTTTGTTCCAGGAAATGCTGAATCAAAAGACAAAGATATGTTATGACATAAAAGTCTCTAAAAACTGATTGTAACTTCTTAGTGACTCACAATTCATCATAGTGACGGTGCGAGTGTATTGAAAAGTATTGAAAGTTATAAAAGTGACCTTTATCTCATAATGTAACCAATCAAAGTTTTAAACAATAATAATTAATGATTTCAACATAAAAATCGATAGTTCCAAGTGTTTTGTGACAAAGATAAGTGATCATGGAAGTGACCGATGTATAACAACGCTAAAGACTGACGGTAAAGTGCGCTCGATTTTGCTGACAAGGAATCCAAGATGGCCGACCCCGACGCATTTGATGATGAGGTATTTTATCTTTCTGTGGTATTTTTTAACTTTTAGAAAACATAGTCTAACCTGCCCAAATAGGGATAATCATTTTATTTATATTACACAGGAATTACTCACGTAAGATTAGGCCATAAGGTATATTTATCAAGGCTGTTAAAACTATAGTCGCAGTAACCGGCCTAATCTTACGTGAGTAATTCCCGTGTAACATAAATAAAATGTGAGAAAACCACGTCAGTTTCCATAGTAAAAAGGAGAGACATGTTTTTAGAATTTTGAATTTACCTATAGCTTTGAACTCCTGAAACAATTTTTGATATGTGCCTACCGCTAAAATCCTTACATGATATTGGGTAACATGAGAACTTAGGTTTAATTATAACCTTGTCATTTCAAATCTACACGAAATAATCACAGCTGATTAATTTGTGTTGCAGGATAGTGTTTCATAGAAAGAAAATTGAATGAATTTAAGGCGATACGAATCCAGTGCCGAGTTAATATGTGTGCTGTGTCCTTATATATACATTACCAAAATAATAAAGTAGAAGAGATTTTGTGCACATTATTCAAGTTTGAATGTTTATATAGGTAATGTATATAGGACACAGCACACATACTCGTATTAACTCGGCACTGGATTCGTATCGCCTTAAATTCATTCAAATTTCTTTCTGTGAAACACTATCCTGCAACACAAATTAATCAGCAGTGCAAGTACCGTTCTTATCGGCCGACAAATTTGAGAATTGAAATCGAAAAATGCGATAAAATGCCATGGATCCATGATAGCGAGTACGGATAAATTGGCATTTTATCGAATTTATCGATTTCTTCTGTCCAATATGTCGATTGATACAGAACGGTATTTGCACTGCAGCTTCGTAACGGCATCGCCTCGAGACAAGCTAGTGGTTACTTGTGGTTCGTAGTTAATTTGCAGTAACCGCAGTTAAATGGGTTGTCACCACACGTGTGACACGCAGCCGTAAACGTCGAGATGGCGCGCTGATCGCCTGTAGTCCCTGAATTTAATAACAATAATACATGTTCATCCTCGATTTCAATTACCGAAAACCGATGGGGAACAAAGGTTCTTGAGTGGACATCACGAACCGGAAGACGCAGCGTAGGTAGGCCTCCAAGATGGACCGACGAAATTGTGAGAGTCGCGGGCATTCAGTGGATACAGATGGCAGGATGTCGTTCAGTGTGGAGGTTTACGGGGGAGGCCTATGTTCAGCAGTGGACGTCTTCTGGCTGATGATGATGAAAACATTTAGTACTCATAGGTTAAAAATTATTATTTAAGCAGTCACATTTAAAAAAATACAATTACATTACTTTTAAATATTTCATATATCAAAATATTCATAAAAAAACATTATACATTCATAACAAGTGGATCACATTAAAAACCGACTTCAAAAATATATGACAAACGTAATAAGTGCCTATAAAATTTGAGAGATTTCCCTGGGATCCCATCGTCAGATCCTGACTATAAAAATATTAAAAATAACTAACAAAATATATTTTTTAAATCGTTCAACAGTTGGCGGAGAAATCGGTGATAAAAATTCTTTTTTTTTAAAATACAGTGGATCATAGAATCATCCTTCTTTTTCTTTAGTAAAAAAACAAAACAAATCAACATAAAATATCAAACATGTAACTTATTAATCAAATTGGCACCTTATCGTAGCTAGTTACGAAACTCAATTACCAAAACCACTGAAGTAACGGCCATAACAGACGCATCGAACATGGCTGACGAAACGCCGTCTGACCAACGGGAGAGAATGAGTGAGAACATTATTTCTCTCTCTTTTTCTCTCGTAGGTTGGAGGTGGTTGACGTCAGCCGCGCTGACCCGTCTGTTACGGCTATAAGAATTTTTCTTCTCTATTCTGTGACCAAAACGGACCAAACACAATCAACGCGCGCTTACGCAAACATTGAAGATGCCCTGCAATAATGGGGCGTCCCACTAGCATCCTGAACGCCTTGTTGAACTGGGCACGGAGGGCGTTGTACGATTTTTGCTAATAGTAGAATGTATTGCAGTAAGCTCTGAAGATAATTATTTTAAGGTCAGTAGAACATCGTGCAAGCCTACAGATCTCCATGTCTCCATGATCTCCATGGCTCTGACCGTCAACGCTTTCGTCTCCTGTTACAAATCATCAGTGTCGCCTTTCAGCGCAGGGAACTATGTATTTGAAAACTGCCACTTCTTCTAAATGAGACCCGTTAAGTTTTATAGATGGCATTTCCGTTACGCACGCCGTGTCGCCGCACCCTGACAAACTATACACTGACTTTTTTAACATTATACAGCAGACCGAGCTCCACTGCATAACACTCACAAATATATCAGTTTCTGGCTGCCATATTACAAGCTTTGCTTAGTTTGGGGTCAGATGACCATGTGTGCAATAATGTCCCAAATACTCAGCAGCTTTCTGAGTCCACAGACCGAGGGGCTGAGTAGGACCATGTCATCCGCGTAGCTTATATTATTGAAACATACGCCCATCTATGTAACAACCGACATATTTTTTTTAGATACTGAGTGACTAGACGAGCGAAGTCGCTTGCCTGATGGCTCTTCACGCTTGCCTATAACAGCTCAACGTCACTCAGAATTTTGAAGTTCAACAGTTCAAAACCCTGGATGACAATGCACTGCACTCGTCACCCCGAGATGTAAGATGTCAAATCTCTGTGTGCCCTGTAATTTCGCTGGAAACATTGCCCTTCAATCCGGAACACAGTAGTGTTTGCACACTACTGCATGGCGGTTGAATAACTGGCAAAGGTGTGGTACTTCCTCAGGCGGACCCCTGCAGAGACCTACTACTACAAAAACATGCTGCCCGCTGAGCTCCTCGATGAGCCCGTTAACGTACAGGTTAAAAATTGCGCGGGAACTTAACCCCCTTGCCTCACCCCGCACTCCAACCTGTACGGGCCCAACAGCGTACACGCCCACTTCACATTGTTGACCAGCAGCGCTATTATGAATCTTTGATCGGGATCGCGACTTGTCAAAATTATATAAAAAAAAAAAGCGTTGTCTATTTCCAATTTCGTAGTATGAAATTTGAAATAGACAACGCTGTTTTTTTTTTTGCGTCATAACCCCTTTCAAGTGTCGAAATTCTGTCAATTCTGACACTGACTGATCCCGATCAAAGATACCCCCGCTGGTTACAGTACCAATACTTAAAGATGTCAATAAGTTTACTCGGAATATGTAATGAGCTCATCTACTCCCACATTTGAGACCAGGTCAAATGCTTTTGAAAGGTCGAGGAAGCAAGCATAAACAGGTGTCTTTGTCTCTGTATAGTATTTGACAGAACTCTTCAAACAAAATATCGCATATTCTGTGGACGGGGCTGTCCCCAGAATATGCGGACCGGAAACATGAATTATATCGTGAACTAGCTGCGCCCCACGGTTTTACCCGCGCGGTGAAGAAAATCGGTGATAATGATGGTGATGAAAAGTAACCTATGTGTTAATCCCGGACATAAGCAATGTATATTCCAAATATCATCCAAATTCATCTAGCCGTTTCTGCGTAATTGAGTAACAAACATCCATCCATCCATCCAGCCATCTAGCCATCCATCCATCCATCCAAACTTTCACATATATGATATTAGTGGGATTATTTTACTTAGGTTAAAATTGGATATCATGTGTTGAAATTGCGAATGTTTTAAATTTACTTTCAATTAATCCAATTAAAAAACAAAGGACAGAGTTGAGAACATTTCTCTAAAATCGGTTAAAAAAAGTTTAGTTGCTTCGTAAAATTCAAATCGGCTGCCTTGAAGTAAAACAATAAACGCTCGATTATTTATTTTGAAAGAAAAACCACTCAAATCCAGTTCAGATTGGTTTTTACCAATTTTCTCCAGCTTAGTCGTGCTGCCAAGAACACAGTCTGTGCATAACGAGTGTTTAATAGAATCTTGGCAACGCCATCTAGTGGTTAGAGTTCAGTGATTAATATTGTTAAACTTTGGAAGCATTAAGAAACTGTCGCACTATATTTTAAGGTCGTTAGGTGCGGATCTTTTATTAAGAAAATCGGCTTGTGGTATAAATAAACTTATCTATCCTTTTTTTACTATTGACTTGACTTCTTAGTTATTTATTTGTGGCTTCTGCGAATGGTGTCCCAATAGGCTATCGGTTTGTTTTTTTACTATTGCCTTATATAAAAGCTGACCATAAATAGAGCCAAATAACTATAACAAAATTGAAACATTTACACTTTAAAGCAGATATAAGCTTTTTAATACCTTGCTAGGCAGAGAGCGTACTATACTTACGACCATACATCCTTCATACTGACGCTTACCTTGCGGGAAAGGGACAGAACATCCCTTACTAATAAAACCTTTAAACGCTTATATCTCGAAACTTTATTATTCTATTCAAATATATATTTCACTAAGCCTATTTTTTTTAACAAATTTCATGACAGCTTTATAAAAGGTATAAAAAAAATAGGTCGCGAAATAAAGAAAATTCTCGGCCAAGCGCTCGACGAGTCAACACGTCCTGAGGATGCCTCGTGAAGAGGCGAAACACGTGTTGACAAAGTGTACTAAGGAAACGGGTATAATTTATTACTTTTTTAAATTCAATTAAAATACATGTAATTTATGGTATTATAGGTCACGAAATAAACATGATGTTCAGTGTACAAACCAAATTGATTCATTGTCAATCTTGACAATCCACGACTCTTCAGTTGATTAATACAAAACAGAGGGGAACAGAATTATGACAAACACAAAGTTAGAAGGAAATATGAATTATACTTTTGTTATAAATATAGTTTTACTGTTGAAATGCATCAAACTTTTTACGTATTTTCAGAATTTTATCACTCGTTTTTTTTTGGTTTCTCATTTTATCAGCTATACCGAAAATATAGGCGTATACTATATCCTTAAGGAAGAATATAATTTTCAATATAAAAAACCGACTTCGTCAGAACTGGACCAAATTGAAATGGGACGAAATGGGAAGCCAGCTTTCAAATAAAAAAAGAATCATCAAAATCGGTTCACCAAGTCAAAAGTTCTGAGGTAACAAACATAAAAAAAATATATATAAAAAATACAGTCGAATTGATAACCTCCTCCTTTTCGGAAGTCGGTTAAAAACCCATTGGTAATAAAGGGAAAAACACCACATTGGCAAGTCAGATAAGGCGGACAGAGGACGGAACTATCAATAAATTGTCCGAGTCCAGCTAATTGCTTTGTGTCCGGCGCGACTTTAGCAATTACGGACTGCTCTGTTAGACGTCTGGTAGGAATGCGTATAGCCAGTGTGCGCGGTATCTCCAGTTTTGATATCTGTTACAGGATAAAATAAGAAACACTCAAAGTGTACTTCATTTATTCAGCAATCGGTATGAACAAAGACATGGCTCGCTGGCTGGCGGCTGGCTTATATACCAAAGCCAGCCAGCTGCTTGGCTGGGGGCTTAAAATGAACCATTATTTCTCCTGGTCACGCTATAGAACGGCTTTACCGATTTTATTTATCTTTTTTTAAATGTTTTCTAATCCTTTATAGAGGGTTCTAATATAAAAACGGCTGGACCGATTTGGAAGAAATTTTGTGTTTCTTGAGACCGAAGGCCGAGCTTACACCCGTGCGAAGCCGGGGCGGGTCGCTAGTCTATATATATAAAAATCAATTGCTGTTCGTTAGACTCGCTAATACTCGAGAACGGCTGGGCCGATTTAGCTGATTTTGGTTATGAAATGTTTGTCGTAGTCCAGGGAAGGTTTAAACGGTGAGTAAACGGCTGGACCGATTTTGATGAAATTTTGTGTTCCTGGAACGGGTCATAGTAGCGAGGCCGACGGCCGAGCTTACACCCGTGCGAAGCCGGGGCGCGTCGCTAGTCTATATATAAAAACCAATTGATGTTGTTTGTCTCGTTAAAACTCGAGAATGGCTGGACCGATATCACTAATTTTGATCTTAAATTATTTGTGGAAGTTTAGGGAAGGTTAAAACAGTGAGTACGACTGGACCGATTTGGATGAAATGAAAAATGAAAGGTTCACAGTTATCTTTCCTCACTTGGCCAGTAGATTACGGAAATCCTCTTAACTCTCAACACTCATGTCGTCCTAGTACTTCAGAAAATGTATCAAAACTATTTATTTCATGTTGGTATTTTAGTTGTCGCTCCATACAATAGTTTGAGCAAAAATAAGGGATACATTGCAAACGATGTCCGGACATTAGTTTGTTTTGTCCTATTTCCCGCGAATTATTTCTACCCGTCTGGATAGATGGGTTTATATCAATACCCACCATGAATACTATTGTTTTTAGTCGTAGAATGCTAACGTTTTCGCGGTGCGTCGTTTCGCTGTAAATTTTCTATTTTGCAGCGTCATTCTGCGACCGTAAATACGTGGTCTATATAACATCTGTAAATCATTGGTCGCGGGTTTTAAAATTGTGCTGTTACAGAGTAGTTTTGACATATAGCTGCATATATTTTCTTTTGCTTAGTGATTGAAAAACATCACAATATTTATTATTTAAAATAGTTAATTTAATCTTTTCTTTACGATTGCTTGAAAGTGCTAGTTGTTTCACTAATTGAAGTGAGAATTTCTTCAGCCGAGTTGATTTTTTGTGTGATCAAAACTCATGGAACTCGCGCCATCGTCACGATGTCACAGAATACATAATACACAGTCCCGTGTATTTTAAAACAGCGCCATCTCTTGTAGAATAGGTGATTTACTACTTAAGTTTTCACTTCTGACGTGCAGTCCTATGACTGATGTGTTTTTTTATTTAAATTTTTGGTGGGAACAATAAAGAGTTATCTAGAGTCTGTGCAAAATGAGAAGCGTCGCAGTGATTGAGGTCACGCGTGTGCTAATTTACTTCATAAAACACCCCTCTTTTGTATCGGGGGTTAAAAAGTATAATGGATGCTTGCTATTTGTATAAATTATCAATAGGTAGAGTGTGTACAACAAGAGATGCGTCATAGAACTTAAGGTAACGCGTGTGCTAATTTACTGTTTTTAGTTGACCGTTATACTACGATGCTTCTATTTTTGCACAGAGTACCTTTCTAGGCCTCTTTCATGAAATTCAGTTTTCAGACATTTTTATAGAACAATTAAATTAAAAAAATACATTAGCAGCATATAAATAAAGGCGAATATATATAGCAAAAAATATATTTGCTTATGGTAATTTCTGGCAATCAGTTTAACACATGTCGTATCTACTTTCTACAGTTTTCTACAGTATAATAGTATAGTTTTCATGCAATACAACACGTTATTGACACCATATAAAGAACATTACAAGAATAATAAAGAAATATCTGTTTTTTTTTAATGATACAGAGTGACGAGACGAGTGTAGGCGCTCACCTGATAGCTCTTCACGCCTGCCCATAACAGCACAACGCCACTCAGAATTTTGAACTTCGACAGTTCAAAACCCTGGATGGCAATGCACTACGCCGTCACCCCGAGATATAAGATGTCAAATGTCTGTGTGCTGTAATTTCGCTGGAAACATTGCCCTTCAATCCGAAACACAGCAGTGTTTGCACACTATTGCTTGGCGGTTGAATAACTGGCAAAGGTGTGGTACTTCCCCAGGCGGACTCTGCAAAAGAGTCCTACCACGTACAAAACCGTGTACAAAAACATGTTATTGCACACACGTTCACCTGACCCCAAAGTAAGCAAAGCTTGTAATATGGCTGCCAGAGACTGATCCACGTACAGATATATTTTTAAATAGAAACTTAAATAGATTTAACACCCAGACAGAAAAAAATAAAAATGTTCATCAAATGAATGTTTGTCCTAGGTGGGAATCGAAGAAGAACAGAAGGTAGGTTCACTACCACTGAGCCACCGGGGCAGAAACACAAAACAAAACAACACACGCACGAATACTAGTGACTCACTGTCAGAACTTGTCTGGATTATCTGAGCCTAAACAATACAGTTCGGCCAATTCTGTTCGTCTTCGTGTCTTTATATATACCAGCATATCACTCTATCATTGTCATGTGTGCCTGGTCGTTTCATTTAGGGAGTTTCGAATCTGTATTATGCTTGAAATATTAGAATGTCTTCATTTGTTTGAAACTAGCTCTGGTGGATACGTACCCTTTTTACCATTACGCTATATGACCGCCATAATCGAATGTTTACTACCAGGCTACGGCCAGATATATTATTTGTTTTCGTCTATTATTTGACCTACGATGAGAAGATAAGTAGGTAAGTAAAAAGACAATGTTTGTTCCTTCCTCAGATGTCCGGTAAATATCATGCTATGAGAAACAATAGTTATTTGCAGCAGATAAGCAATTGCTGTTGTTTCATTTATGACAAAAAGTAGTCTATTATGCACCCAGTGGACTCATTATTTCCGAGTTTTCAGCGATAAATAATTACAGAATAAAACAATGATGTAATTAGTGTATTTCAATGTTACTTCCTTGCATTTATCAAGATCGGTTCAGCTTTTGGTGGTAAATGGTAACAAACTCATAGAATTATCTTCTCGTTTATAATATTAGTTTGATATTTTGGCAAAGGGCCTATGAGAAAAGTATTAACGTCTCAAACGGCTCAAACCCTTTTTACTCAAGCTTCAGTACCTTTACCCCTTTTTCATCATCATCAGCCAGAAGACGTCCACTGCTGAACATAGGCCTCCCCCTTTAACCTCCACACTGAACGACATCCTGCCATCTGCATCCACCGGATGCCCGCGACTCTCACAATGTCGTCGGTCCATCTAGTGGGAGGCCTACCTACGCTGCGTCTTCCGGTTCGCGGTCTCCACTCAAGAACCTTTCTTCCCCATCGGTTATCAGTTCTTCGAGCGATGTGGCTTGCCCATTGCCACTTCAACTTACAGATTTTAATAGCTATGTCGGTGACCCTGGTTCTTTGGCGAATATCTATGTTCCGAATTTTATCGCGTAAAGAATCTCCGAGCATAGCTCTTTCCATTGCCCGTTGTGTGACTCTGAGTTTTTCCAAAAGACCAACAGTTAAGGACCACGTCTCAGTACCATATGTCATCACTGGCAACACACACTGGTCAAATACCTTTGTCTTTAGGCACTGTGGTATCTTGGACGAGAAGATTTCACGCAATTTTCCAAACGCTGCCCATCCGAGTTGGATTCTTCGGGCGACCTCTTTGCCTAATTTGGACTTACCTAACTGAACAATCTGTCCAAGATAGGTGTAATGATCAACAACTTCGAGAGTATCGTTCCCAACATTGACCGGCACGGGTACAACATGGTCATTGTACATGATTTTTGTCTGATCCATGTTCATTTTAAGACCCACCTGTTAGGAAAAGCTACTGAGGTCGCTGAGCATTGTATTGAGGTCCTCCAGCGACTCTGCCATGATAACTATATCATCGGCAAAACGAAGGTGAGTGATGTATTCGCCATTAATGTTGATGCCCAATCCGTTCCAGTCCAAAAGCTTGAAAACGTCATCCAATGCGTTCGTGAACAGTTTTGGAGAGATAACATCTCCCTGTCTCACGCCTTTCTGCAATTGGATTGGCTCCGTGCTCTCGTCCTGTAATCGGATTGACATGGTGGCGTTTCTATACAAACATTTCAGCACTTCGATATACCTATAGTCGATATGACAACGCTGGAGGGACTATTACTGCAATACTGCCCAGGTCTCGATTGAATCGAAGGCTTTTTCATAGTCCACAAACGCTAGACATAATGGCCGATTATACTCCTCAGTCTTCTGTATAATCTGGCGGAGTGTCTGTATGTGGTCTATGGTGCTCCAGCCTTTACGGAAACCGAATTGTTCAGGAGGCTGGAAGTCATCAAACCTGTTTTCGAGACGATTCGTAATGACCCTGGAGAACAACTTGTACACATGGCTCAGGAGTGAGATGGGTATATAATTCTTCAATAAGGTGTTGTCACCTTTTTTGAAGAGCACTACCACACTCCTGTGCCATGTTTAAGGCGTAGTACCTTCAAGTATGACGGAATCAAACAACTTCTGGAGGACTAAAAGTACCGGTTTTCCACCCGCTCTCAGTAGTTCTGTCGTGATTCCGTCATCACCCGGCGCC
This sequence comes from Agriopis leucophaearia, assembly GCA_949125355.1. NCBI lineage: Eukaryota > Metazoa > Arthropoda > Insecta > Lepidoptera > Geometridae > Agriopis > Agriopis leucophaearia. The sequence goes on along the minus strand of OX421284.1, from coordinate 8,279,359 downwards.
TTGTTGTTCTTAAGCTGTTTCAAAGTTACCCCTTTTACTTCATATTAATGTTACCCGTGTCTGTTCAGGAAATCCGTAAATAGTAATATAATTTACCCGATACGACGGGAACACCATCAATAACGGTAAAAAGCCGCGGATTTGCCCGACCGAGGAAAATAGTTTTCAGAAGTACTAGGACGTCACGAGCGTGTGAGGCTTCTCGTAATCCGCCGCAGGACACGTACGAAAATAAATCTCTATCTATCGCGCGTTTTTACTGTTTATTTTTCTTTAGGGATGTGTTTTAAAGATATTTTGATTCATGTTGACATTTTGACTTGTTTAGGTTCGAATAAGTTCGATATTATTAATGAAATTTACTTGATGCGACGAGAGCACAATAAATAACGGGAAATAGACGTAATAGATTTTTCATTCAACATGAATTTTGATACATTTTCTGAAGTAGGTACTAGGACGACATGAGTGTTGAGAGGCTTTCCGTAATCTACAGTTTTATGTTATTTTAGGGATGGTTTAAAATGACGTTTGGGATATATCGATATCTCTATTTACGGGTATGAAGACTAACCTAATAATTATAGAAAGTAATGTGCATTGTGAGGACGGCATGGAACATTATTTGATCGCAACCGATCGCCAATTTTGATTCTCACAAAACTTGGATAAACGCGCAAAATCTGAGTAGTCCTTCGGAAGGAAAATACTTGTCTCTCAGTTGACGTTTGTGTTCACAGTTGTCATATTATAGTCATTGAATTTGCATAATTTATTATGAAATCGGCTTGATTTTTTTCTGTTGTGACGCGTTGATCGTATTGGGGTTTAATATTGGAAAACTGGTACACAACGCGTATATTTTTTATGAAAATTCACTTCCGTCCCAGGGCGCTTTTGCGTCTTTTGCTGGGGTTGTAAGCGACTGTGCTACATTAGTCACGGAGGGCAATTGAGCTGTGCCGTGTGGAAAATCTGTGAAATTCGATCTCCAGAAGTCAATCCTTGGGTGTTGCATTTTTGAGGTTATACCTCGCACCTCATCATCATCCATCATCATTATCTTATTATTATCATCATCACCACAATTTTTATCACCATGCGGGTGAAACTGAGGGACACAACTAGTATATGTATACTTTTTGGATGAGCATCGTCAGTCGTAGTCGTCGAGTAAAAAAACTGCTGGTACCAGGATAACATAAACAGCAGGCTTACAAATTCAGAAATTTCTCATTCGGATCTCGTATCTATTCCGCACGACATCGTATCGAGTAGTTACTTTCTTGCCCATCGATTTGTAGACTTTCCACTTCACTAGTTTATCGTACGAGAAAATTTCACGGCTTGCTTTACTCTGTGTGACGTTGCTTGTAAAATTTTATATTATCTACGTAAGAAAGTCTTGAATACCTGATTTGGTAGAGAAAATTATTTGAGATACCACAGATATATTTAGATTTACTGGATCTGAGAAGATTTCAAACAAAATGTTACAAAATTATCGTAATTTTCTCTACCAAATCAGGTATTCAAGGGATAATAAAAAATTACGAGTAACGTGACAGAATATAGTGAAAAAAGTGGGAGAAACACGGACACATTTGAAGACGAACGATTTTCACACTAATTATTAATATTATAAATGCGAAAGTAACTCTGTCCGTCTGTCTGTTTGCTACATAATCACGGCTAAACGGCTTAACCGATCTCTATAAAATTTTGCGAGGTAATAATATGTGTCATGAGCTTATTTTTTTCTGAAGAATTTGTGGACGAAGTAGCGGGTACAGCTAGTATCATATATGTGAAAGTTTGGATGGATGGTCGAATGTTTGTTACTCAATTACGCAGAAACGGCTGGATGGATTTGGAATATACATTGCTTAAGGCCTGGATTAACACATAGGCTACATTTTATCATTATCATCACCACGCGGGTGAAACCGCGGGGCGCAGCTAGTATTGTAATAAGTATATATTCCTTGTTTTCCTGATCTGAGATTGGAAACTTTGCAAATATCTGGATGACAATACAATGGTTTATTACCATCAAACTGATCTGATGATGGAATCAGAAAGTACGTAGTGGGACTCTTCGATGGCTGCTAGTGAACCCCTTGAGTTTTAAATAATTTGGTTAGTTTTATAGAGTCCCATATATTACACTTGTGGTCGAGAGTCTGATGATGGACCCAGGAGGTTGATAGAGGAAATTTTTAACAGCTAAGCGGGTTGTTTAGTTATCAGAACTAAAAAGCGGAATCTCTAGTGTAATTCCGCTTCTACGTCGCTTCAAGTACAATAAGAAATATGGAACAAATTAAAATAATAAAATTTATCCCAAATTCCTTATTGTACTTGAAGCCACGTACAAGGGAAATTACACTAGGAATTCATCAGTAAAACAGTTTTGAAGATGGACTTCTGCAAAGTAACGCCTGATTCAATCAATTATTAGAACAATTTTTTATGTATTTTTTAGCTTTATCCATTGCATAAGAAATAGATGTAGGAATCGTTTATTATTCCGTATAAATTTTCTCAAACTGTGTTTTGACATGTGATTGATTGCAGATTGACACGCAAGAGTGTTTTCTGCTACGTATTTCCTGGTAGTTATTTTTAGGTACCCTACTAAAATGTTTTTCTTTGAATTTACTGCCCCAGCGCGTATTTCTACCTGCTATTTTATTATAGAAACTGTTTTTTGAAGATAAAGCAGCTTACGCATTATTTCAAAGTATTAACAACCTTTATACCATTTTTTTATAATGGAAGTGGCGAAAATCTTGTTGGTGATAAATCATAAAAATTCGAAGTTCATTACAGAGTCATAATGACAGAAAGCTTAGTGACACTTATGATTACTTACCTACTACAAGTTCTTGAGTAGAGTGAGAACAAAAATAAATCTCTAATCTGGTTATTTTTCCCCAAAGAAATCCTCTACGAAATATTTTCCTCAAAATCTTGCAAAAAAATTCGCCAAAATCGCGGGGAAATTCCTAATCTAGTAATCCTGTTACCGCATACATCAGACGGACCGCATACCTGATTGCCGATCTTTTTATAAAAAACATATACATATGTATAATTTGGAATGCAGGCAACGTCGAGGAACATCGCTAGTTTTACAGGGATCATTAACGGGGCTCTTTTCCGTCAATACCGTCAATAATGTAAAAATGTGCGAGCGAGAGAGCTCCAGACGTAAAGAGCCCTTAATCTTGCTTTAGTGACAGTTTCAACTCTCATCTGACACATATCTCGTGCTGTCTCATTAAACTAAACTATTCTCACTAGAAACCTCGATCCTCAACTCGGAACATGCTAAGAGATCCCAACTATCTGGGCGCGCATAATCCGGGACAGGGGGCTCAAATTACTCTATGCAAATTGGGATTCCGGGACAGGCATGTTCTGCTTCCCGACTTGCATTGGGAATTTTCAATATGTTTCCATTAGCGGCTTAGGTGCTGAAGTTGGGAGAATTCGCTAATATGTTCCGATTTATGTGGGTATAGGGGCCTAATGTGGTTGGAAACTGATCACTGGTCTATACAAGGGTTCTTTATTGTCTTTTTGATTTGTTTTCAATCCAAAATTATAATTCTTCCAATTGAATTACTGATTACTCAGTAGTTCAATCAAGGTTTCTATGCCACTTTTATTTAGCGAAGCAAACCTCTTATCACATTGACAAAAATTACTAGTACTTTGATTTAAAGTTAGTAGGATATATAAATTTTGGTTTGGTATAAATATAGTTTTAATGTTAAAATATAAGGTCGGGGAAAAAGTTTCTTCGTATTTTTTAAACAAATTCAAGACATATTTTTTTCAAGTTTAATTACATTTAATTATAATATATATGTGCCATTTTGTTCGATAACTTGTTGCCATCTTGTAGGTAGTGACATGATCCCGTTGCTGTAGAATTTTTGGGACTTCTGATCAAAAAAATGCAACAAGTAGTTTTGACAGTCCTCTCTTGATGTTAATCTAACACTACCCAAAGAATTCTGAAGAGATCGAAACAGGTGGAAATCTGAGGGTGCAAGGTCAGGGCTATATGGTGGATGCATTAACACTTCCCAACCAAGCTCTCTAAATTTTTGCTGAGTGGCCAAAGATGTGTGCGGTCTGGCGTTATCATGATGAAAGACCACACTCTTTCTGTTGATCAATTCCGGCCGTTTTTTCTCAATTTCTTGTTTGAGTCTCATCTGCTGTTGGCAGTAGAGATCCGAATCGATGGTTTTGCCCGGCGGTAAAAGCTCATAATGAACGATGCCCTGCCAATCCCACCATACACACAGCATCACCTTATTACGTGTTAATCCGGGTTTCGCTACAGTCTGTGGTGCTTCACTGCCCTTTGACCATGATCGTTTGCGCACATTCTTGTCGTAGGTGATGCATTTTTCATCACCAGTGATCAATCTTTTCAAAAACGGTTCGGTTTCGTTACGTTTCAATAGAGAGTCGCAAATGAGTACACGATTCATTTGGTTTCTTTCAGGGAGCTTGTGTGGCACCCAAATATCGAGTTTTTTTGTATACCCAATTTTTTTTTAAATGGGTCAAAACTGTTTTGTGGTCAATCCCCAGTTCTTCAGCTACGTCGTAACTACTAATATGCCGATCTTGGTCCACTTTTTCAGAAATAGCATCTACTTTATCCGTAACAGGGCGACCAGAGCGAGCTGCATCTTTGACATCAAAATTCCCGGACTGAAAACGCTTGAACCAACATTGTGCTACTCTTGATGACACTGCATTAGGTCCATAAACGTCACAAATTTTATTCGCGGCTTGTGTCGCATTTTTCCCTTTTTTGTAATAAAATTTCACAATATATCGAATTTCTTCGTTAGATTCACTCATTTTATCAAACAAAAAAACAATTGAAAAATGGCGGTAAATTGCTTTTTACTTTTTGTATTCCTTTTTTAAAATATCATATTTTTAATGGTATCAAAACCAGCCAGATACAAACAGTACAACCGATGAGATTTTTACTACAACTTTATACATACAAAATACGAAAAAACTTTTTCCCCGGCCTATTACATTGAGATCTACCAAGAATTTTGATAAACTTCAAGTGATATGTTTATCAAAACACTGTTTTAAACTATCACGGTTGTTCACTAAATTTATATGATTATTTAAGGGATATTTACCGTGGTAAGGTGGAAGGAGCTCCAGATATTACGGCGCAGTTACATGCACCATGTTCACGAGAAGACTCCGAAATATCGGGAGCTCTTTCCTCCTGTATCCCGTAAATAATCATATAAAAGACATCGCCATTTATATTGGTATATAGAAGATAGCAATATAAATAAACAATTAAATTCTGGTTAGTATAATAACATGTCAACTACCTACTTTAAAATAATCATAATATTTAAATTCAATAAAATGACAAAATACAATTATTATTAATCGATATTTGTTTACATTAGATATTATTTTTCCATTTGTCCTTAAACGAATGGACATCTGGTCAGCTCTCAAATATGTCTGAACCATTAGTAGACTAAAGCCATACCTACTACTACTGAAATGTGGAAATGGCTTCAAAATTCGCATTGCCGAAACGCGCAGTCAGGCGATTACCGACTTTTCGACGTAGTCATATCAACATTTATTAATACTAATTAATATTATGCCTCGTGTTTGTATATTTGTGTTGTTTAAGTCGCGTCGAGATGAAATGTTTCGCTGATTATGCAAAGTAGGGCGACTGTGCCTTTGGTGAACGTGGGATATTGTGTAGAATTCTTTGTTTTGTTGCAATGGTCGGCAACTGTAAAATTCCAAGGTTAACATAATGTTTGGGAGTTTTGGTGCCAACGTGAAAAACGTGTCGCCATTACATTATTTTCCTTAAATTATGTTTTTTCGAGTGCTAATGTGTAATAATTGGATTATTATTTATTAAGTGTTCGTTAACATGCCCAAGTGTGGGAAAGTAATATAACGAGACGAAGCATATATAAATGTATATTTGTGTGTTTTCCAAATCTCCATAGAAACCTCTAGTCAAGCCTCACACTGCATGGGCTGCTTGGCTGCATGGCTTAAATGGGAGATTGAATTGCTCAGATTTGGTAATCTGACCAACCACGAGCCTATAAGTAGCTTCTAGCATAGTGATCTTATCGATACCAGGTACCAGTATATCGCGGGTCGCGTGGAGGAAAACCTCTTCATGGTTTATGCATTCCTGGTACTTGGATTTGGTGAAAAAACTATTTTTGATCTCCATAAATGTCGTGTTTTTGTTTTGCAACTCTAAGGCAGTGGGTTCAAAAGTAAATGCGAATTACTCGTGCACCTAGTAGTGGGTAAAGCCGGTGGGTGGACAGGGCATGACCCATATTTATTATTCTTAACGTGTTGCATCACAATTTAGGATGTATTGTTTAAATTACAGGAGCCTTACGGCTACCTGTTATAAACGATTCAATTTAGGTACTTGCGAAAAGTTGCGCGATCGCAAACTGTATCTCGGTGCGTTGCACGTTTTTCCAAACTGCACTGTTACGAGCCCGCGTTAATAGTTATGTAGTGTGTAAGCAACATTAGTTATAGTGTAGTGTGTAAGAAGCGTTAGGATATAGGAATAAGATTGCATTCAATAAAGGTCTCTCGAGGAAAGCGCACGACTTTCATTAATCGCCTGATCCCTAGCTGCCTACCAACATCATATGGCGACCTTGCCAGTGCCGGACGTCGGCGTGGCCCATGGGCCCATAAGCGGCATCTGGACTTGGGCAAAATTAAAATTTTGAAAATTTTGATGTGATAAAATCAACATTGAACATATCAAATGTCGGAGCCGAGCGAAAACAGCAACATTGCACATTCCCGTGTGCCTCAGTGCTACAATACAGACTAATCAAATAAATGATAATGATTGCAATTTAATAACAAGTGGACGTAAAAATGTGCCAATCTAAAATCGAAAAGGAAGAGGTCTTCTTGGACCAAAACGCAAATACGGGAAACGAGGCAACATTATCGATATTGAAAGGACAATTATATAATGTAACAATTTTTACAATCGCCATCCTGTGCGTCATTATTTTTATTAGGGTTCAGAACCGGGAAAGAATTTTATAGCAAAAATTGTACTGTCGGACTGTCTGTTTGTATCTTTGTATCGAACATGCACTGTAATTTAGAATTATCGCCATCTTCTACAAGAAAAATAATACGCTTGTGAAAGCAAAACGCTGAAAATCAGACGATTTTCAACAGGTTTTATTTTATTTAGTAATAAACTTGAAATTTGTCGCCAACTCGCCTGATGTTAGGCGATGATGCGGCCTACGATGGAATACACATTCAGGAAGCGTATTCCAGAGATTAGCAGTTCGTCCAAGAAAAGTGGAATCAAAGCAATTTGGAATATCAACCGTAAAGCAATTTGGATTTTTGTGCTCACTCTGGCAGTTAAGTCACGATAGAAAAATGGGCAGGAGGGAAATAGACTAGCAACTTTGCGCCGATGGCCAAGACTAAGAAGCTTAGTCTGAACTAGGGAATCGTTGTTGATGAGTATCTTTGCACGTTCCTCAATAGACCCAAACACCCCAAGCTTGGTTTATCCATCCCAAACGTGAATGAAGTATTTACTTGATGTGCAGCAGGAAGGGCGTTGCAAATAGCACCGGCCCTTGGAGGACACCAGCATTAATTGCCAATCGATTGGACGAGAAGCCATCACTAATAATTCGAATCAATCTATCCTTCAGGAAGTCCGATATCCACGCAACGAAACCGCTGAACAACCCAAATGAGGACAGCTTGCTACTAAGGTCGTCATGCTAAACCCTGTCAAAAGCATTTGAGATGTCGAGGAAAACGGCGAAAGCATCCACATCCGCCAAGGGTTTGTTTAGGACACGTTCTATACGTGACTGAGATTGGCCCGTAGTTAGCAGGGTCGTCACGTCAACCTCTTTTGGGCACAGGTTGTACATATGCAAGCTTCCGCCCTTACGCAGGCAAACACTTGATGAGACGATGACGATAAAAATAACGATGCAGATTATTGCTTTCTCATGACATCTGATCCAGCCTGCTACTCAGTGGCGGTTTCTTCACCTTTAGTAATTCTGACCATTCTGGTGAAATGTGTATTTGTCTACATCCTACCCGATATCAACCCTAAAGGACTAGGCTGGTGTGACAATACAAGTTAGGGGATTCGAATGAGATGCGATCTTGCGTCTTATCACTGACAGTCAGTGTGATTTTCTTCTGATGATCCTTTGACCTGCACAGATGGGACGAATGCTTAGCGTCATCATATGGAAACATTTCTTTCTCCAATGTACCACTGTAGCAAAGCTTGCTTATAGTTTAAGTCTCAATGTAGCCATGCTAAAACGCGCACACATGATACATATTACCGATATTAGGCCGATGCTCAACATCGTAAAGCAAAGGATTTGCGTTAGAAGAAAAAAACGTTAAAAATATGTTTTAAGTTATGACTAATAACCAGTTTGATAAAAAGAAGAACTTGTAAGATTTTTCCCTTATTTTAAAATAACCCGTATGATGTAGTGTGTAAGCAACATTAGTTATAGTGTAGTGTGTAAGTAGCGTTAGGATATAGGAATAAGATTGAATTCAATAAAGGTCTCTCGAGGAAAGCGCACGACTTTCATTAATCGCCTGATCCCTGGCTGCCTACCAACATCACAGTTAGCCGTAAGGCCTCAGACCTAAGTTGCGGAAAGAGCGTTCGGGACGTAAACCCAGACGCCGCAGGTTCGAAATCTGCCGGTCGTAATTTTTTTGAATTGTCTATAACATATAAATAACCTATAAAGATATCACATGCATAAATCTACACCGTAGCCTCAATATATATCTAAAGAACTCGCCCAACTCATGTTTATTTTACTTACTAACCTTTTCAATTTAAAGCTAGCCTCGGTAGGGTTTCTCCAATCTTATCGACTTTAGATTACCGACCATGAAACTAAAATAAAAACGTTACGAGTTTACAGTACGTACGTACATACTGGTCATAAACAGTGACAAATCTTTGCGATATACGCCTGCAGGAAGAGATACACGAATACACGATGCCCCAGAACTAAATAATGTAAGCGACAAATGATAAAACTTCGGATAACTCAAGAACTATTTTAATTTTAAATGATACAAATTTACATTAAATTACATTGTATAATAGTTGATTATGCACTAAGGGAATAAAGCAGTGTCTTACGTCGCAGGCGGCATATTGAACCCTGAGCGTAACGAGGGACTCTAGAGTTAAAAGGAGTCCTGAGTAAAGCAATGTGATGTGATGCTTATGGTGGCCAGTTCGATATTCGAACAAACCTCTTTACAATGCCATATGGGTATTTTTTACTCAGAGTTTTCAACGAGTTTCTACACGAATTTGACGTTCCAAATTCAAATCACTTTATTCCCTAGGGAGTTTCATATAATTTTATATCCCTTAAGAGATAATGCCTTACTTTACGTTGAGGTTGCAGGACATTGTAGAGTAGGTGGTGTGACAATTACCATTAGAATATGAAAAAACAAATTTTCAAGAACTTCTAGATTTGGAGAAACATTTCAAATCATGTTTTAGAAGGCTTATTTTCGCCGAATTATTATATCAAGAAACATTTCACCAAACATGTTTCTAAAATTACATAGAACTTAATCCTAATCAAAATAATATATGAATTTGGTACTGTTTGCCAAACCACGCAAATTGATAACTCTATAATTGTTTGCATTTTTAGCGCTTCACATATAATTTTTTTCAGCGTAACAGTGTGTTGAAACATCTACACTTTAGAGCCAGTTCCTAATAAGTCTAAATTTTGAAAAAAAACGTAGTAATATCACAAGAAACATTCTATACGAAGTAGAAACTTGCGATGTGTTAAAAAAGACTTTTTTAACGAGCAAAATTGTCCTCAGAAAGAAAAAAAAAATGTTTAAATTAGAACGGCTGTCACGGCATTTTTGTAAGAAATTTGTTGTAGCCACTTACACCCATATAACTGTGACGCAGAGTTCGACGCGTCGACATAAATAAGAATGTTCAATCAAGGTTCTGTCACAATACCTGGCGACAGATTTTCCTTCTCATTTCCGTTCTATTTACTTCTCTTTTCTGTGACTAAACCCGATTAGTAGGACCAACACCCATAAAATTTAATAGTTTTCTTGTGACAGACAATACCACCCTAGTAGTACCACGGGCAAAAAATATGGCCTTAATGTAAAAAAGGTGGTACTGACCTGAATTTTTATCCGTAAAAAGCTTATATCACGGACATCGTGTATGCTAAGTGTGGTAATGGCTTAACGCTGTTTTGTGTGTGATGAAAGGTCTTTGTTTGACTTGCGAGTTGTCGCTAGTGTAGACCCTTCCGGACAATGTGTTTCAAAACTTGGTACGCTAATTGGAATATTTTGAAGAATGACTTTTTGTTAGCATACGTTTAAACGTTTATACTTAGTTTCCGTATATCGTGTAGATCACTTCCGCGTCGCTGAGAACGAAGCTCTTTCTATATTAACTGTGATATGTATGAAACTAGCGACCCACCTCGGCTTCGCAAGGGTGTAAGTTTTATTATAATTGTATATATAAATCTTCCGTGAAAAGTTATCTAACTGATGGTGAAAACCACATCAAAATATGTTGCGTGGTTTCGGAGGAGTTAGCGGATATACAGACGCGGAAAGCGACTTTATTTTATACTATGTTATATAGATGGATAGAATATAGGATAGATATAAAATTATTGCCATCTAGATGGTGTTTCTCTTATTTCACACAAATTGTAATTAACGTTAAGGTGAAAAGGGCGCAGGAGTGGCGCCTTAATTTAAAATAAGTATGAGATAAGTAAATATAAATTTGACTCCCATTGTCACTCAAGAAGGTAATGAAGTATTTTTTGAACATTTTTAGTAACATATCTAGGTATCCTGTATAGTTATAAAACTCATTATCGCCAAAAATGGCGCTTAAAAAATATATCAAAAATATTTAATGTATAGTTTTAGCTATGTATAGATATATATACTTAGAGTAGTATAGAAATACATAGATTGCTTCAAAAGGTCATTTATAAATCCTTGATTTATAAACCTGGTTTAAAACTTAAAGTGATTAAATAACATTGGTCACAGTCACTTCCTATTGTTTTCTTCACCAGTAACTCAACAAAGTCGGTTTCAACCCGTCTTACGCTAGTTTTGTTTTTATCTTGGTTTTTGTAGAACAAAACAAATTCACCCGCCAAAAGGCAGTTTGCTAAGTTGCCATTTTCCCGACTTTTTGACGCGAAGTTCACGATAAATACGTCGGCATTATTCCACATATCGCAGAAGTTTGTTAAGATGTCGTAAACAGTCGGCAAGTTTGGCTCTTAGCGGGGATTAAGAGATATTAGAGGAGATTAACTGTTAGTTCTTTGTTTTGGGTAACATGGTACGATGAAGACTGAAGAGAAAACTGTTAAAAATTTACTTTTCAATGGCTGCTTGTACTTCCTGGAACCACCTCTACTGTTATAAATATTTATCAAGACTTGTCGCGCATTATTTTATTTAAAAAAATAGGTACGTTTTGCTTGAAGTTTGGACCATGTTACAATGGCCGTGGTCACGAACTGACTGAAAACAAGTCTTCAAATCGCGAAAGTTTAAAAGTTACTACCACTTCAACTCACCAGTGGGATGGTAGACTTTAGTATTCGTAGTGTAGTTTAGAGAACTTTAGGCCATTCCGTAGCAGGATAATGTGCAGAATATGAAAAGACAGCATTATTCGGAAGCTAGGAAAAGGCAGTGTCACTTAGTAACGGAGGCCAGGAAAAAGTAGTGTCTTAGTAACGGAGGCCAGGAAAAAGTAGTGTCTTAGTATCGCAGGCCAAGAAAAGGCAGCGTCTCTTAGTAACGGAGGTCAGGAACAGGTTGTGTCTTAGTAACGGAGACCAGGAAAAGGCAGCGTCTCCTTGAAATAGAGGCCAGGAAAAGGTAGTGTCTTAGTAACGGAGGCCAGGAAATGGAAGCGTCTCTTTGTAACGAAGGTCAGTAAAATTACCCCCACTTTGAATTCGATATTAGAATAAGACATCAAATTTCATTTAAATTTGTTTTGAGTTAGGTGGGAATAAATTACTGGTACGAACTATTTGTAACCAAACTAATTTTGGCATTAGGCCAAATTGACGCGTTTATAATAAGCTATTGAACAGGTGTTTGATTTAATTAAAATAACGGATTTAGTGAGAAATTTAGTTAAATGTAACACGTATACTAAAGATATTATTTAAATCCACTGATATATAAAGTTCTAAATTATGAGCATTTAAAGTTTTGGGTGGGATTAGGAAGGTGGGATTTAAATGTTTATCGGGACTTATCGCGGTAAACATATGTTCAAATATTTATATTACACGGAAAATCAGAAATCAGAAAAGTTTATTTTTTGACAATGAAAAAACAAGAAATATTAAAATAGAAGTAGGTAAACAGATACATTGTTACAAAAACCACGGGAATTATTCACGTAAGCATGCGCGCATTCATCTTGATAAAGATCGCCGAATGCGGTTGAAATTATAGTCGGAGTAACCGGCCTAATCTTACGTGAGTAATTCCCGTGTAATATAAATAAAATGAGTGAAAACCACGCCAGTTTCCATAATGTATTCAAATAGCAAAAGTTTAACAGTTACTCAGGAAGTGATGCTCTTTCCCTTTCCCGCAAAGTGAGTGTTGCTTAGAAGTGACTTCATTCTTAAGTATAGTGCACTCTCTGTCCAGCAAGACATTATGATGCTCATATCTTTCTTAATTTTGAACACATTTTTAATTTTGTTTTCGATGATTTGCTATATTTATGGTCCACGTTTTTCTAAGACAAGAAAAATAATCAGCCCGGTAGCCCATTATGCTCCTTATTTACCTAATCTTATCTACAATTGTAAGAATTTTAGTAAGGTAAATATATCTGGGACATTTTTTGCACACATGGTCATCTGACCCCAAACTAAGCAAAGCTTGTAATATGTGCCAGTGCCAGGCCAGACACTGATATACATACATATATATTTTTAAATACATACTTAAATATATATAACACCCATACATAGAACAAACACATGAATGTTTGCCCTAGGTGGGAATCAAATCCACGCCCCCAAGCGCAGAAGATAGGTTCACTGCCAACTGAGCCACCGGGGCAGTTATATAGAATAAGTGATAGTAAAGGTGAAGAATGAGATCATTGATCACTCAGCCGTTTTTATTTATCACTAGTGCTTTTTCCCGCGACTTCGTACGTGTAGATTTTCATATAAACTTCCAACCCTTTTTTCCTCCCATAATCCGGCGCATGCGCAAAATAACATTGCCTATACTTTAATTTGGTCATAGCTATGCATATTAGTGAAAACCGCATTTAAATCCGTTCCGTGGTTTAGGAGATGTGCGTGGACAAACAAACAAACAAACAAACAGTCAAACATTATAAAAACTATCTTAACGTGTTCAGATTTTGTTCGTGAACATTTTTTGTATTGATAATTATAGTAGACACTTTTTGATTTCTCGCAATTACAGCGTTTTTATTAACGTGTATAGATATATAGATAGATAGATTACGACCAACTTTGCTGTATGTGGCGACATATTTATCACAAGTTTGCCAAGTTTGTCGAACATGGGCCAAAGTTGGCGAAAGATGACGCGTCACCCATATACCGACAAACTTATCTACAGAGTTGGTCAAATATTGGAACTAAAATTTTCCACGGGAGTAACGATCGTTTAGAAAATGCGATAGTGGCTCCTTTATTCGATTGCACAAATAAGTTGTTGGCACTAGTGAGAGCAGAAAATAGGAGACCTTATCGACGTTAAAATCATTTTTTATTCAGATTAGTAGGTACGTTAGCTTTGATAGCAACTTTTACGAAGAAGCCAAGTTTTGTCGGACCTGAGCTTAAATCTATTCTATTCACGAACAATTTTCCATTTTCATAAAGGAATATGAATCTTTTATGACCATGCGAGCCTTTCGATTACTTGTCTTTAATTATTAAAATGGGTTTAACCCCAAATAAAATATTCACGCCATGCAGAGTTATGGCTATAAAAGCCGGATGAGGGCTAGTGATGAGGTAAAATGTGGTTTGACCGGTTGCAAAATTGAGTGGCACTTATATTGTATTCGTCTGTATCATTGTCTATCTCTATAAATAACCTCCTGTAATCTTAGTGGCTCAAAACCTTCTGTAGTTTAATTTGGCTCTTTATTTTTGGAACCGCCATAGGCTATATTAAGCAGTTTGTTTTTAATTTAATTGTAATACTTGATAAATATTATCTCATTTTCTTTCACAAGGTATCGTCAAATTGTCATCGATGTAATAATTTTCCCAAAATAGTGCTTCAAATTCAAGTAACCTCTGTCTTTAGACCTTCAACGGTCTATGGACAGTCTGTTTTTTTTTGTTAGTTAACTTGTATTTTGTATATTTATTTAAAAAAATAAAAAAGTACCCTCCACAGAACACATCAAATTTGTTCAAAGCATAGTCATACAATTTAGATCAATTATGCCATGTAAAGCAGTGTTAATATAAATAAAAGCTCTCAAGAAATCTCTTCATTCACAGCTTATCGTGCAATTTGAATTTGTAGGAATTATACTAGATCAAAGTTTTTTAAGCTCTGCTACATTAAATTGTAAAACGGGAATGAAAACTGTAAATAATGATGAATTTAGCTATGTTTTTGAACGTAACATGGTGGTTTTGCAGCAATGAAATATGTCATAAAAGAAAATGTTTTCAATTTATGTTACTACCCGTGGTCATACACGCGATTTTCTATTTTTACCTCATTTCTTGGGGAGAAAGTACTCTATGTCCATCCTTATGATGTATACTAAACATCACACCTTTGAAGTGTTAGTCGGGCCGTTTAGGCTTTAAGAGGTAATATATAAACATACGTGTAAATAAGGTTCTTGAGTGGAGACCACGAACCGGAAGACGCAGCGTAGACAGGCCTCCCACTAGATGAACCGACGACATTATGAGAGTCACGGGCATCCAGTGGATGCAGATGGCAGGATGTCGTTCAGTGTGGCGGTTAAAGGGTGTCATGTGTGAAAAAAAAAAGATTTGTTTTAAGTTGAATAAAAAGGGGATTGCAAACGGTACATTTGCAATGTAAAGTGTTTGTGATGGAAAGATCCCTATAAAATCATGACAATTAAGTTATGTTGGTTAAAACGTTGCCTGGATATGAATCAGTCCAGAACCATCGGACTCCTGGAGTACAAGGGTCCTCTTGTGGAAGCTAAATGAGTCTACTGAACCTATCTTGTGCTAAGGGAATGTGAAAAATAAACTAATGCAAATATTTGAGGTTACAATGCATTTACTCTCTTAAATTGCCTAATACCAATTGTTATAAAGTAACTAAAATCCAGAGAGGGCTCATGGCGGTTAGTTGATGAAAAGCTGGGACACTACTGTGCCTCAGCATCAAAAATTGGGAAATTACTAAGTGAAAAATGAAGGTGATAATAAAAAGTGGTTATCTGTTGAAATCCTGCGTGCGCGGTGGCTTGCCCAGGATCATCTCCACTTGAAACTGGAACACTTCATGGAGCTCTGACTTCCTGATGAGTGATCAAGTCTTCATTTCCAGAAAATAAGAAAATTTGTTCGAGCGCGTGGCGTCTCGAACATGTTCAAAAAATCAATCCAATGTCATTTCGAGCCGGAAATCTGACTTCAACGTTTCCACAAGGAAACTGCACTATTTTTCTTCAAGTCATCTTGTTAAATTTGGATGTAAATAAAAAATTCCGATTCACACGTAACCAGCCCGTAGCGCCGCCTGCGTGAGAATGCCATTTCCCAAAATGGTGTCCTGCATCTCCTTTCTCTTTCTTGTTTACGGAAGCATTATTTGAGTGCGAGCGAGTCGACACATATGATGATCCGACGTTCAACAGATAACAAATATTATATTGTAATTAGATTGTGAATTAGATATTCGATTAATTCTAAATTATTTTAATATTTGTTTACAATTCCAAAATAAATTCCTGAATGTAAATCTAAGTACATTGTTTTGTTTATAATCTGAAAATAATGACATTCTACCATCTTAAAATGGTTCCTAGCCTTTTTGTTAGAGCAATGTCCCTAGCGCCAAATTGCTGCCAGGAATTAAATATTTATGGTATATGACAAGGGGGAGGCCTATGTTCAGCAGTGGACATCGTCTGGCTGATGATGATATAAACATACAAATAATACATAATAAATACAAATAATAATAATACATTGTTTGAAATACATATACTTACGCCCGAAATATATTACAAATTAAAGAAAAAACATCTATTCATATATAAAAACGTAGAGATAAAAAAACCTGTAATTTCGAGATATAAAAGAATAAAATAACACACAGGGAACCTTAAAATAAGCAGCTGAACAAGTTCAGACAGTTTTTATAATTTTTGTCTGTCTGTTTGTTTGTTTGTCCACGCACATAGCGAGACTGTCAATTTTCTATAGGATTCATTTAGGAGAATGTGCATCGGAGCTACACGACCTTATCCTACCATCCCCATATTTCTACTACAGGACAAGTAGGAAGACGGCCCATCACCACCCATACATTGTGGACTTTCCTTGGATACGTACCAAACGTTTCGATTCTACGATTCTAATTCGTACGGCCAAGGATTGGAACAACCTGCCGGCTTCCTTGTTTCCTGAGAGATATAATCTGGGCCTTTTCCAGGCAATAGTGAATAGGTATCTTCTAAGTCTGCGTGCTTCATCTTCGACCACATCGTCGCTTACCAACAGGCGAGTTGGTGGTCAAACGCGGACTTATACGCGATAAAAAAATCATCTAAACCACAGGACGGATTTAAATGCGGTTTTCACGAATATGCTGAGCTATGACCAAATTGAAGTATAAGCTATGTTATTTTACGAATCGGAGGAAAAAAGGGTTGAAAGTTTATTTGACACTAGGCGTACGTAGTTGCGGGCAACAGCAATAGTTAGTAATAAATGTCATTTTAAAGTACATATTCGGATAAAGCTGGATTTATCCGGCTTCTCAGTCAAACTATTTTACCGCATCACTAACATAATGGCTGAATCCACATGGGATGGTATCAGTAATTATTCAGCGCGAGCTGTTTTCGGTTTTGCTTGTGTGGAGCGGAACTATGGTGTGTACATGGGTTATAGTGCTTATTTTGCGTGGTTTAATGAAATGTGATTTTTTAACCAACTTCCAAAAAGGAAGAGGTTCTCAATTCGACTGTTTTTTTAATGTTGGCAAGAGGTTGCGGAGGACCGAGATTTATGGAAGGAAATGGGGTAGACATCTGCCCAACAATGGGACAGTATAGGTTAAGAAAAAAAAATGTTACCTCAGAACTTTTGACTGGGTGAACCGATTTTGATGATTCTTTTTTTATTTGTAAGCTGGTGCTTCCCATTTGATTCCATTCCAATTAGGTCCAGTTCTAATTTTTTTTTGAAGTCAGTTTTTTATTTTGATATCTAGCTGTACCCGCGACTTCGTCCGCGAATTCTTCAGAAAAAAATACCCTATGTCCCGTCCTCATGATACATAAGTACTAATACTTCGCAAAATTTTATCGAGATCGGTTAAGCCGTTTAGCCGTGATTATTTAGCAAACAGACAGATGGACAGAGTTACTTTCGCATTTATAATATTAGTGTGAATGTGGATTATTTTGCGTGACTAAATGAAATGTGATTTTTAATATTCAAAAGTATTGACTCATATATTTTCTTTAATCTCTATAATCATGTCACGTAAATCATCCTGTTACGTAAATTCTTTCCAATGGTTGCCTGGAAGAGATCGCTTTTGGCGATAAGGCCGCCACTTGTGACACTAGCTCGTAAGTCCTTCCACAACCTTACCACGGTAAATATCCCGTAAATAATCATATAACTTTAGTGAACAACCGTGATAGTTTAAAACAGTGTTTAGCTCGTAAGTGTTTTCTATCTGTATGTAATTTTTGTTTCTGGTGTACACAATAAAGAGTATTTTTTTTTAAATTATATATCTCAGTTTATAAAGTACATGCTATGTATATACAACTCTGCCAAACTACGTAGCAGTTTGTAGGCAGATATCTACTCTCATTACAACATTGCAGTATTCAGTAGGAACATTTTTTAATAAAAAAAAATCTATCTATCATGTAGTTGCATCTCGCGGTTTCTCCCGCGTGGATAATCCCTTAACATTTTAAATTAATTGTTTTCTATCCCTCTTATTTATAGACGTTACCTCTCCCTATAACCCTTAGTGACTCTCCGGTCTTCTAGCTACCTCTATGCAAACAAACTACATCGAAATTTAAAATAAACGATAAAAGAGCTGATAATCTTCAAACCAGTTTTGCCAGTTATTCAACCGCCAAGCATTAGTGTGCGAACACTACTGTGTTCCGGATTGAAGGGCAATGTTTCCAGCGAAATTACAGGGCACACAGAGATTTGACATCTTATATCTCGGGGTGAAGAGCGCAGTGCATTGCCCTCCAGGGTTTTGAACTGTTGAAGTTCAAAATTCTGAGTGGCGTTGAGCTGTTATGGGCAAGCGTGAAGAGCCATCAGGCGAGCGACTTCGCTCGTCTCGTCATACAGTATCATAAAAAAATAACTGGCCAAGAGAGTGTCGAGACACGCATATGGTAGGGTTCCGTAACCAAAGCCATATAATTGTAGTCATAGTTCAGAAAATGATGAACGAAGCTCTGTGGACTTAGCCAAATTTTAGGGATGTACCATCCATATACTTTTTATCATTTAAACATAGAGAAAACTGATTGGGAAACATTATTTGTTAAGACTATTTTACAAAAAGGTCAATGACCTTTGAGTTAGAACGCCTTGAATTTATTACAGTTTTATCGCTGTTACTCAAAAAGTCATGATCAGATAATGTTCGAAATAATTTTGAATGAAGGTTTAAAATATGAACTATCCGTACTGTAAGTAACAAGTTTTTATGTCTTATAGTTTAGAAATGCAGGGGGGGGGGGGACCAACTTTTTGCCACTTTGGCGGGCCATATTTCACAAAGTATAGACTTTATAAAAAAGTGATGTAACAAACCTTACCATTATTTTAAAAGACCTTTTAAACGATACCCCACACGAGTAGGTGGAGTGAAAAAAATATTTTCATCCCCATTTCACATGTAGCAGAGCCACCCCTAAAATGCAATATTATATATTTTTTTATACATTTAAAATTGAGATCTATATAACAACTGTCATTATGGAAAGTTTCATGCACTTATCTTAATAATTATAGAAGTTAGAAGGTTCTGAAAAATTCGGACGGACGGACAGACAGACAGACAGACGGACAGAACGAATTTATAAGGGTTCCTTGTCGGGCTACGGAACCCTAAAAACGGTTGAACAGATTTTCTTATCTAACAAATCAAAATGCAATTTTAAATCCGTCATTTTTACCGCATCACTAACATAAAGGCAGAATAATTAATCCACATGGAATGGTCTCGGGCGGCTTTAAGTAATTATTCAGCGCTGGCTCTTTTCGGTTTTGCTTGTCGGAAGCGGAAGATGCGGTGTGTGGGTTAAATTCGTATTTACCTAATGTTAAATAGGGAGCTTGCGCTTTGCGGACCATTTGGCGAAACTGTTTTTAAGGCGGGGTATTCTCACTTTTAAGCAACGCTTATTCCTATAGATGACCATAATCCTTGGTTTATTGTATTAAAGTCGCATTTAGCGGAGCAAAATCATGGCTCTTACACACAGTCGTGTGTTTCGGTACTATTTTTGGGGATTTTCTCATATTTTTCGAAAAGTATAGCTGTAATGTAAAATGTACCTCACCGGTTTCCTTAATAATTATGAAATCTGTATATCAAGATATCGCAGACATAATTTAATAAATAGGTAATTGAATGAATCCAAAAAACCATAGATAAAAGCGCAAATCAGTATTACTTTGCAATGTGCTTAATCGTGTTTCGGTCTCATGGGTTTCCTAGATAAAACATTCAATTTTGTTATGACACCATTTTTATAATTTTAAGCTAACTGTGGAGGTATGCACACTTAATCTAGAATGACCATAATTGCTAAAAGTCTGAAAAGAGCGTCTTAAGTTATAGTTGCTCGCCTAAAACTATTGTCCTCTATCTCTCGTACTGACGATGTATCTCCGTAAGTACTACGTCGGCATAAAAACGAATGGACGGCTAAATTAGCCTTTAACACTACATTTGGCACGTTAAAGCCATATTAGCCTGTATATCTATATCTATATGTATATCTATATATAGGTGGCTATTTGGTACGATTAACAGTTTTTTTTTTCAATATCAGGTGAGGTAAGGATAACATTATTATCAATATTAAAAACCGACTTCATCAGAACTGGACCAAATCGAAATGTGACCAAACGGGAAGCACCAGCATTCATATTTTATTACATAGTGGACGATATTTTATTTAAAAACCAAGTGAATGAATTTTTTTCCCATAAATTAATTTAGTTAAAAATACTAGCGGCCACATTTTGATTGGCACCCTGGTTGATATATAGTCATAAATATGCGTAAAAATTTGTTTTTCAGCAAAAACTCGATGACCGCATTAATTCTGCAGCCGGATCTTAGACTATTACTGCGCTGTAATGCATCAAGAGGCTCAAATTGATACTTCGGTGCTCCGTTCCAAAAAGAAGTTCCACTCAAGATTACTTCCTCCATGTGAGGTTGGATTGCGCTTTGTAAATCTAAAGCCTTTGACTTGACGTGAAGTACTGCTTCGCCGTACAAAGTTCGTGGAACAAACATTTAAACATACAAACTCACAAACATAGATAGATTGATAGATAACTTTTTATTGTTCACACCAGAAATTATACACATAAGACACAAATAACTTTAACTATTGAAACAATTGGCTGCGTTAACGCTATAAGCTATCTCTTCCAGGCAACCTTACATTAAAAAAAGCGCCGATGTGTTCCCGTACACTCTGAGACTTTCGTTTCGCTTGGTCAATTACGTCATCGACCGTAGTCCAAAGTAGAAGTTAATTTTATCATATACCTCTATTTCCTATGAAAAGAATTACTCACCAATAGGGATGGTTACGGCAAGGAATTAAAATATTACACTGTTATCCTAGGGGTGAAAGTACCTTATTTAGTCCCGAGGAGGACGTCTAATAGTTCGAGGGACGAAATAAGCTTTAACCCCGAGGTAAAAACTGTGCTTTTCATAACGAATACAAGGAAACTAAAAATAAAAACATGAACTGACACTGGCAAATGCACGAGAAGTGCGGGACCATAATCCTCTGAGGAGAAATAAAAGATGGAACATGGTTCAATACAAGTGAAAATAGAACTAGTTTTTTTTTTATAATTTGAGTGTCTGTCAGTTGCCAACTGTCAGTCTAAAGTCACTGTCAGTTGAAAGTGATTCTCCCTAGGGCTGAAATGTATTACTTTCAACCCGTTCCTCAGGCAACTTCAGACCTACTTTCCGAGTATGAGTAATGAAAAAATCTTTTTCATTTATTCACATTTAATAATCAAATCTATCATACTTCTTCTGCATATACTCCGGTGGCATCATCATCACCGCTTTACCATACTTTTTTAACCACCTTAACCTCTCCTGTTCCATGATAATACGAGGGTCAGGAGTTGTAGACGTTTTCTTTCGTGCCATATTCTGTAAATATGACTCGTACAGACTTATCCTTGGTAGGACCGAGTTATCCTCAGCAGGCTCTAAAGGTAGATTGATGGGATCGTATGGTAGGGTAAGCATAAACTTGCTAGCGTCTACGAAGTATGGGTTAGAGCTGGTGGTTTTATCAGGTACTTCAGCGGTTGTAGTAATGATGGTGGTGCTTGGTGTGGAAGTTGTCGGTCTGTTGTCTTCGTCCCAGATGACGGAGTCCAGCCATTGCGCGAAGCTGGAGACTTTGGGGAACGCGTGCGATCTGGTGTAGAGCGCGCACGTTTGGTAGAAGGTAGCGATGGCGATAAGTGTGTTGTTTTGGATGACAGCACCGCCGTTGTCTTTCTGAAAGGTAATATTAGTCATTGAAATACAAATATATTGATGCTAACACACGTTTTTATGGTTCGTTTTTGCTCTATTGTAAACAAAAAAAGAGTCAAACGTAGTGTCTTCAATATAATTATGAATTAAATAACTGGCTTCATCAAATTAGTAAAATATACAGTTTTGGTACCAATTTTTATTTCGAAATTTTCCAGTAATTTTGATTTAAAAGCCAAACTACTAAACAAATTTTGATGAAATTTCTATGGGACCAATCTGAAAATATATCCTTTCATTTTTCTATCGGTTCATAAATGAGATTTTGAGATAATAAAATACAACCCAAATGAGGACCACCTCCTTTTTGAAGTTGGTTAAAAAGTAAGGAAATTCCGAAGTAGAGATTTGTAGCGAGCACTCTCTGCAAAAACTTACAAAAACAAACATGCCAAAAACATTAAAATACTTAAGGTCTTTTTATTTATATTACACGGGAATTACTCACGTAAGATTAGGCCGGTTACTCCGACTATAGTTTCAATCGCATTCGGCGGTCTTTATCACGGTGAATGCGGTTGAAACTATAGTCGGAGTAACCGACCTAATCTTACGTAAGTAATTCCCGTGTAATATAAATAAAATGTGTGAAAACCACGTCAGTTTCCATAATATAATACTTAAGGTCTTTGTTACAATCGCAATGTTTTTCCAAATAACTTTCCTTTTGCCACTACACAAATCGCTTCCAAGAACAGCCAAGCTAATTCAATGGAACAAGTATAGCACGTTTCTCAGACGTATTGTTTCTTTTGATTAAATTCGCTTTGAAAGGAAGCTTTTCTGGAGGTTTCCGGGATTTAGCGCTTCTTTCAGCATTGCAGATATTCAAGCTGGCAGTTAGACTTTGAAGACTTGAATATTAAGAGTAATGACATCCAAAAAAACTGCGTTCTGTTATGAATAGTTCTGATTGACCATTTATTTTATAAATTTTTCGTAAATACAAACCCTCATGATAATACTTTAACAACAATAAAATAACAACAATCCACCATGATAAATTAAATGCCAATCAATGAGTCTGACGTCACAAAATTGAAAACATCATTTTGTTTTAAAGTTCAAATAAAGTACAGTATTGTTCATGAAGGGCCTTACTTAAAAACGTTACTCAAGTTGGCATACGCTTAAATATGCTCCGTCTTGTTTTTGCGTGTGACGATTGCCGTCAGCGAGAAGTTGACAGAGCATTTTAAAACAGATCAACTTGAGTAACGTTTTTAAGTTAGGCCCTAAGTGTTTCTTAAAGCAATTACATTTAAACAGAAGTCATTCATCGCCAGCGAGTGTTTTTGGCGATAGTTAAAAGTAAAACACTGTTTTAAACGACGATTGGGTATCACGATATCACGAGTTCACTGCAGTAATAATATGATTATTTATGGGATATTTACCATGGTACCAGGTTGTGAATAGAGCTCCCGATATTTCGGCGCAGTTACATGCACCATGTAGCTGCTGAGATATAATCTGGGCTTATCAGGCTCGGAGGACCAACAAAAGTAACCTTAGCAAAATGAGTACTCAAGGTAACAATGCCTTTTAAGGATATGGAGGCAAAGACCTGACAACAGAACTAGTTATTTGTAGCAATAAAGGACATAAATTTATATATAAAACTCAAAGCTAATTTCGTCATTAACATAATTTCTAGCATTATAGGCTTGGAGGACCAACACAGGGAACCATAGGAGAGTGAGCAATCAAGGTGAGGATTTCAGGTACTTTTATTGCGTTTAAAGTATGGGGGAATCTCATAAACGCGGATTTGTGCATTTGGCTTTAGGCGAAATTTCTGAGATAACAAAAACATTAAAAAATTAAATATAAAATACAATCGAATTAAGAACCTCCTTCTTTTTGGAAGTCGGTTAAAAATAAACATTCATGCATGATTTAGCGAAGGTATCTTTTCTTAACATCTTTTAACATAAGGTACAATATTGTAACCCAATCTCCAGCCAATATGGGTATTTTCCAGACTTCATTGAGCTAGGCTCCCATCTTAGGTACGCCGGAATTTTGGAGATAATCTCGAATATTTAAATAAAGTATGGGATATTCGAGACCCAGCTGGAATTTTAACTAAACATGCTTCAAGGTTGTTTATTATCTGTTGTCTAGACAAGTGTTTTTCTAGGTTGCTACTGAGGTAGATAAAAAATGTAGTAAGTCAGTAAGTAGATACCTGTATGCGCGCTGGTATTGTATTTAACACGAAATCACAATATATGGAAAAGCCAAAGAATGGAATGAATAAGGGAGAGACTCAATCCATTGGGTTTTATCCACACAACAATGACGACCTTGTCGCCATTTTTAAAATGCTTTTATTAGATCGGTATGTATATAATATGTACTCGTATGTAACGGAATCATTGATCTTGATTTTCAACTACTTCATCGAAATTTTGCACACTTATCAAGGACCTATGACAATGAAATAATTTAGTTTGTTCTATTATCCTTACCAGGATGGGATCGCGTTTTTTTTTTCCATACTAATGGTGTCGCGACATGAAAAAGGTTGAAAAACACTGTACTAGGGATTGGGACATGACCTCTAAAAGGCTCCAATGGCTACACATTATTTGACAGACGACCTTGTATACTGCGAAAATCACGTGACGGATTCTAAGCTACTAGTTCTTATTCTGTGAATGAAACTTTTTTTGTAATTGGTACTAAAATACTAACCCTGCAGAAGTTCCGGTTGGGGTCTTGTACTCCACCGACACAGATGTATAGTCCAGGGAGCAGCTTGGTGTTGTCTTCACATATAGTTGCATCTATTACGGGCACGTTCACCACGCGCATGTGCTGTAAACAAAACTTTTTTATCACTTCTATTCGGAAATAACTAACTAGTATATTCTTCGTCAGCAGGGACTAAAATAGCTCTTCCCTAGGGGCTAAAAGTGATTTGAATTTAGAATGTGGATATTGACAGTAAAAGCTCCAATCACCAAAGAGATCAATCACAAACATTGCATGGACAAGCTACAGGCTGTATGTATGCGCGGCTGAAAGAAGGCAAACCGCGCGAGCCAAATAAAAAACGTACTATTCTTATTCATAGGTTGCAATTATTTTCTTATAGAGGCTGATAAAAAGTTGTGTCCACCTCAAGAACAAACAACTATATTAAGCTCGAGTAACTTTCAATCCTTCGCTGCACTGAGGATTATACTTTAGAATCCCTCGCTACGCTCGTGATTCTACTCTAGAATCCTTCGCTCCGCTCTGGATTCAAAGAAACACTCTCGCCTTTAAAATAGTTTTTGGCTCCCTAGGTAAACAATCTATTATTTTTAACTGGCAAGTGCTAAGTAAACAAAAAGATTTTTGGCGCCAGCGTGACAAAAAAATTCTAAACTTGTGTATTTCCGAGAGTTAATGTGTAATAATGGTCGATTTGTATTTATTAAGTGATCCTGAACGTGCTCGAGTGTTGCCAAGTGCTATAAAGCAGTGAAACATGTCTTTTAGTTTTGTTTCCAAAACTCCATAGAAGCCTCTTGTAAAGCCTCCATCACTCTACTGGGGCATGAGTTTGATTTGACCGTGACTTACTTTGATTGACTCTGACTTTGATTTGTTTGACACCATTTAAGACTATGTTAGGCGTGGTGATGGCAGGTGGAGTAGAGCCCTGACAGAGTGGTTACCAATAGCGGATAAGCGTTCCGTGGGCAGGCAACCAGCCCGATGGGTCGATGACATCACACCCATCGCAGGCCCTACGTGGATGAGATTGGCCCGAGACAGGGATAAATGGCACAAGGGAGAGGAGGCCTATGCCCACCAGTGGGTTGATACGGGCTGGCGATTATGAAGACTATGTCAACTTATTTAATATTACGACTGAAGGACTCTGTGTCAATGGTCATGAAAAAAAAAAAAAAAAACATAAAAAGACGAAACAAAATGTACAATTCTAAATAAATTATCTACGTAACATACTAAAGGTAAAAAAAATTGCCATCCAGAGTTTTGAACTGTTGAAGTTCAAAATTCTGAGTGGCGTTGAGCTGTTATGGGCAAGCGTGAAGAGCCATCAGGTGAGCGACTTGTCACGTGCGATGCGCTCGTCTCGTCACCCAGTATCATACCAAAAAAACACTGGTTATTTTTTATATTCAATTATGTTAAATGTGTATTTTCTGGGGCCTTTTCATTTACAGGAGTTTATGGAGGCAGTTGGAGGAGGCCTATGTCTATAATATATAAACAGACAAAAATGATAATTAATTTTACTAAAAATAAAACATTAAGGAAAATAATGTAATTAAATTATTACTATTGTTTTTAAACTTAAGAAATAATTAATCAAATGAAATAATAATTGTGCATGTACTTAAACATTTTTTTTTTGTATTTGTCTGAATAAAGGCTCTTTTTTATTTTATTTTTATTATGTTAAATGTGTGAAATATATAGAACTGGCTGAGAAGTGTGCTCAACATTGTCATGATGCAATAATAATCATTAATTAAAGAAAGTTAGAATGTCGATTCAAAAAACCAACATGATTTTAGGGGAGACTATTATTGACAACAAATTAATTAAAGGTCGCGAGAGTCTAATTTTCGTCGAAGAGGGATCGTCAAATTATGGACTCATTAAATACCATATTTGAGAAAAAGCAAGTGCCTTTATTAACTAAAAACAATACAAGCTAACACTAACAGACAGTTAAACTGTCCATAGACCGTTGAAGTTCTAAAGACAATCCAAATGCTCAAGCCCACAATCAGGTGGTAGCGTACCCAGCATGCGGGCGAGAAAAAAATTGAGAAAAATGCTTTGTTATGTTCATGATAATTCAATCGTTTTTTTTAAGTTATACAACCCTAGTGAACTTTCTTATCTTCGAAAATGTTAACTATGTGCGAAAGATTAGCTATGGTAGAGAAGAGAGCTACATTGTCATGACGCGCGTGTCTGACTCATTAGCTCGACCTAGCAACTGATAAAATGACGCAACCACCGAAAATAACAATAATTTGTAAACATTTATCATATTAGGTAAGCTTCTAAACAATACTATTAAACTTTTCCTGTAATTTTTTATCGCTAGAAGTAATTAATTACCCGATAACGTTAATAAAATTAGTAGAGTAAATAATTATCAATTTAAAAAACCGAATTCACAAAATTAGTATAAAATGGCCAAATTCGGTTACTTGGATGATCACACTGTCATCCAGGTAAAATTTTTATAGTTATTTTGATTTAAAAGCCAAAATATTTAACCAAAATAAATAAGAACTCTATAGATTCCAGTTTTGTTCAGGGATATGTGACGTCATCAAAAATATAAGATGGCGTTGTGACTTGTAAACTGCAAATGAAATATACAATTATTAACAGACGCGACAGATTTAAATAATTTTGTTTGTGTTATTGTCTTGAGTTCATATAAAAATGCACTTAATTTTTTCCCGAATTTTCAAATTTTCTGGGAACCTTTTGTAATTTTTCAATCCCTTAATTCTTTATTCGGACTATTATGAACATTACTATCCGATACTTCCCATGATTTCAATGTATTTACTGTTATTACTAATTAAATTTATTTACATAATATTTTGTAAGCTTACGTTACCGGGTATTTTTATTTCACAACGTTCTGAAATGACGTTTTGCATTCAATGAGTCATATATAGTAATCAGAGTTATAAAGTGGAAATACCGTTATATATCGGTCAAGCGCGAGTTGATATTTGGATTTTATTACTTTAATTGTAAATCATCATCATTCCTATCTTTTTTTATGATACTGTTTGACGAGACGAGCGAAGTCGCTCGCTTGATGGCTCTTCACGCTTGCCCATAACAGCTCAACGCCACTCAGAATTTTGAACTTCAACAGTTCAAAACCCTGGATGGCAATGCACTGCGCTCGTCACCCCGAGATATAAGATGTCAAATCTCTGTGTGCCCTGTAATTTCGCTGGAAACATTGCCCTTCAATCTGGAACTGTTGAAGTTTTACATTCTGAGTAGCACTAAAGTGGGTTGGTACCATAGTAAAAGTATGAGTAACTCAATAATGATGAGTATCATACCTTCTTTCGGTAAAGTCCACCCTGCCGCGTAACCCTGTCTAATACTACCACAATCCATAATACGATTTTGATTGTTGGGTGCTTGCATTCGATCTTGTCCTAAACATCACAAAACCTGTAGTAATTTACCTACTCATACCTAGAAGTAACAGGAAGTAAGAATATTTATGGGCATAGAAAATATAGATTGGTTTAACATGGAAAATACTGTGATAACATCTATATCTGAACAAAAAAAATCCCAGTTTATTTCCTGTTTTTCAGTTTAATAGGATTAATTGTATTATCCCAAAATAATTACTAAGTATGGTGCAATATTACCCGCTGCTTGGTCTCCTATCAAACATATAAAACGTTTAACTAAGCTCTGTTCAGCCACAGTCTACTACTGTCTCCAGTCGGCTTCGGACGTATAACCGATCACTTATTCAAAAGCATCTTTTGAGTATACAGTGAGAGGCAACATACTTCTCTTCTCTCATCTCATCTCTTCGTCTTCCTGCATTGCTATATTCCTGGTTTTTACCAGGATCGGCTTTGAAAGATAAAATTGCTGCTCTCAGTAAATATTCTTTTAAAGTATTTTGCAAGGAAGTAATTCTATTAAAATCAGTGTTTTTTTTATTATCAACTTAATATTTTTGAAATCAAAAACAAGTTGTGTACTAAATAAAATTCGGTGTTACTAAATAAAACTTTATTTGCCGAATCTAATTCAAATAAAATAAGTTAATAAAAATACTTTTTGATTCAAATACGTGATAAACTTTTAACAAATTATAAACTCAAGTGCTGTTATCTGAATATAATTTGAATCAAATTCGTGAATAACAAACTTACATTTTAATCCTTTTTAACTAAAATACAGAAAAATTAGTACAGTCTCTTTAAAATATAAATTCTACCCAAGTAAGTACAGCGCCTAAACGTTTCTTCAACCAAGTACAAATAAGTACTTAAATAAAGTTAAAAGTTACTTTTACAAGTAACATGTACAAGAACCTGAAAGTCCAGCTGAAATCTGACCGTAAGGACCCGAAACCTGAAGAAGCCGCCGTCCAAAAGCGGCAATCATTAAATTTGGAAGCATCTAAATTTGACTTCCACCCAAGTATAGAAAAAATTAACTACGTGCCACAAAACACCAAACAAGCTCCAAAGATTTTAACAATCTCCGACGCTAGTGTCCAATCCAAGCCAGTCAGTAAAAATAACCACAAAACACCTACACGGAACAAAGTTAGTAGTTTCACTACCTAAAGATTTGGAAACTCCTAAAAACGACTCAAAACACGCGGCTAGCCAGATATCACCCAAAAAAGTTACTTTGACTGATAATGGAGCGTCTAAGATTCCAGAGGCTGTCAAAGTTGACCACAATGTAACAAAAGTATATCAAGTACCAAAAACTTCAAAAACTTACAAACCTGACCACAAAACTACATGCACCTGTGAAAGTCTAAAACCAAAAGAAGAGCCTGCACCAGTGTTTATACCAAAAAGGCAGGAACCCATAAATGTTCCTTTATATAGATGGATTGCTGTAAAAAGCGAGTCATTAAAGACTGAAGCAGAAAAAGAGGCAGAAATTCGTCGTCTCCTACCAAAGATAGAAACTCCTAGTTCCAAAACCAATACAAATAGATCTAGGAAAACCAGACTATGCCCATTCTGTTGGAGCAACGTACAAAAGGCCCAACGAGAAGCAAAACAACGAAGAGAAAAAGAATTAATTGTCGCACAACAGACAGAAAAGAAAAGGATAGCAAAAGTGAAAAAGGCAGTTCCCAAAGAGAAAAGTACCATTCTAAATAACAACCGATTTAGCTATCTACTTGGTGAAGAATCAGCGTAAAATGTAAGTTTAAGAAGTCATGACAAGTAATACTCAACTAAACGATAAAAATATCTATATAATATTGTAATAAAACATTTTTAATTTTGTAAAACTTTTTATTATTTACCATCAAATACCTCTCTATACATAGTTTATTATTAAACAAACTATTTTAGATAGTTAATACAAGAACTTTTTTTAGTAAGTATGTAAATTAAACTGGTTAAAATTTAGCTACAAATATTTTCATAGAGCTTTTCTATAAGCAAGTAAACTGAGTCGATAGATCTCAAAGTGTTTTATAACTATTTTTATACTATAGGTAAAGAAACAAATGGCCCAACGGTAACCAGTAGAAATTCTGACTTTAGTATCGCGGATACCAGCCATATTTATGGTTACATTCGTCAGAAGCAGCACTTCTAGAATTTTGGGGCTGAACTCAAGCAATGCCTCCAGGTTCGCAGTGTATGTCGTCCTAGTATTTACAACGTCAAACTAATGCCTCCAGCTTCATAGTGTATGTTGCTCTAGTACTTTCACCGTCAAAATGTAGCCTCTAGAGGCTTACACTGTCAAATGGTGCTTCCAGCTTTGCAACATAATGTCGCCCTAGTATTTATAACGTCAAACTAATGCCTCCAGCTTCATAGTGTATGTTGCTCTAGTACTTTCACCGTCAAAGTGTAGCCTCTAGAGGCTTACTGTTACTGTCAAATGGTGCTTCCAGCTTCGCAACACAATATCGCCCTAGTATTTACAACGTCAAACTGATGCCCCAGAGTGGTCGCTCTAGAATTTTTACCGGAGATTTTCACACAATATAAAAGGTTAAAATTTGTGGTGTTGTTCTGATGTGGTTTGAGGTGAAAGTGGCCAAGGCTAGCTTCGCAGTTATGTCGCCCTAGTACTCACCCCGTCAGGTGTCCAAGCAAGGATGGAGGCCAGGTAGCCCAACTCTACTTCCTCGTCAGGCTCGGGAAGCTGCACCGCTTGGATCTTGGAGCCAAACTCAAGTTGCGCCTCCAGCTTGATAGCTGTCACTTTCAGGTCAAAGTTGTTTATGAGCATTTTGATCTGGGAATAGATATTTTAGACATAGAAAATATACGGACGAATTTTCATTGAATTCGATGTGACTAACGAAGCATTGCGCTTACTACCGGGATCATTTCAGAATACAAAAAGCAATAGACTTAGTTTTTTAAGCCATAGGTGGCAAACAAGCAAATTTGCTGCCTGATGGTAAGGAGTCACCGTCACCAATAGATACTTGTAACACCAGTGCCATTACAAATACGTTGCCCACCCTTTAAGAATCCATTACCTCGCCTTTTGAAGAACCCCATGTTGTTAGCTTCTCGGGAACACCGCGGAAGGTAGCTCATTTTACATTTTGCAGGTACGAGGCCAGAAAAATCGAGTGAATCGAACAGTGTGCGATTTCCACTGATCTATGATATGTGGATGAACTTTCAGGTGGTGGCGGCTAGTGGTAAAACCGCGACGCCAGCATCAGATCAAACATCTCATATCACATGATAATACTGGCTGCACCCTGCGGTTGTACCCGCGTGGTGATGAAAATCGGTGACGATGATGATAATGAAAAGTAGCCTATGTGTTAATCCAGGATATAAGCAACGTATGTTCCAAATTTCATCCAAATCCATCCAGCCATTTCTGTGTGATTGAGTAACAAACATACATCCATCCATCCAAACTTTCACATATATGATACTAGCTGCGCCCCGCGGTTTCACCCGCGTGGTGATGAGTTGATGAAAATCGGTGATGATGATGATGATGATGAAAAGAAGCCTATGTGTTAATTTAGCACATAAGCAATGTATATTCCAAATTTTATCCAAATCCATCCAGCCGTTTCTGTGTGATTGAGTAACAAACATCCGTCCATCCATCCAAATTTTCACATATGTATATGATATTAGTGAGATTAGTGTGATTAGTGTCATTAGTGTCATTAGTGTGATTTTGTATTATCGAATCTATCGGTTATGATTCCAGTGAAATTTGAGGTATACAGAGATTTATCATCCAATATCTAAAACGTTAAAGTTCTAAATTCTGGGACGTATGGATAGATTATTGGTTAGCGAATCATCAGTTAAGCGACGTTTCGTCACTATGTTGCAGAAAAAAAGCGTATTACGTATGTTATTCATGTGTAAAACCACCTTAACTGTAGTGCACGATAGTAGCTTTAAAGTCTTCGCCAAGTTGTGCTCAAGAGGCGAGACTCGACTTACTTTGAACAAGACACCACCCTTCACGTTGTAAGAGCTGCCAACCCTCACGGTGTAGTTATTCATTTTCTTGTGGTTCAGGTATGAGGACGTAAACTCTCTGTCAAGTAAAAAGATAGGATTTAACTACATCTTACGAAGTAACTAGCCTCGAGAATAGACAGCCCCGTTAGCACAGTTGGTAGTGTACCTGCCTTCTGCGCTTGGGGGCGTGGAATCGATTCCCACCACAAACATTTGTGTGATGAACATTTTGTGTTTGTTCTATGTCTGGGTGTTAATATCTATTTACGTATGTATTTAAAAATATATTATGTATGTATATCAGTCTCTGGCAGCCATATTACAAGCTATGCTTAGTTTGGGGTCAGGTGACAATGTGTGCAATAATGTCCCAGATATTTATTTATTTACGTACGATGTTGGATATGGCCTTTTAACCGACTTCCAAAAAGGAGGAGGTTATCAATTAGACTGTTTTTTTTCTTGTTTGTTACCCAAACTTTCGACTGGGTGAACCGATTTTGATGATTATTATTTGATTTGAAAGCTAGTGTTTATCATTTTGGTCAAGTTTTGACATTTTAATGAAGTCGGTTTTTTATTGATAGATAGATAGATAGAAACTCTTTATTGTGTACTCCAGAAAATACAGATAGAAAACACTTACGTCCTAGTGCCACAAGTGGCAGCCTATGTTGATAATTATTACCTGGTCAGTAATGTTCTGAGTTTTCGCACACCTATAAAACGCACTAGACATACCAAATTATTTGCTGTCACACAATCTCATACTAACCACGCACAGAATTCAATTATTAGTCGTCTATATAGAACTTACAACATGAAATTTAATCATTTAATTGACATCTTTCTAAAGAGTACAATGCAATACAATAATTTGTAATTTCTAACAATATTTTGTCCACCCAAAAAGTGCTCTGCGCGCCTATAGAAGTTTACACTTAAAACATATTTTATATCACTTTTCTATCGGTTTTGTCATTACGCAAGCCTGTATCGATGAAACCGAATTCCCGGTAACAATTAAAATTTACAAAACGTCATTGCCAAGTTATGTTCCCTGGACTCCGAAGTGAATGGATCGATTCACTGGCAGATAGCTCATGTTATAAGGAGTAATCGACGCAGGTGAAAGCGCGGGCGCAGTTAGTATACTATAGTCTTGAGTGGTTCCATTTAATTTTGAAAAAAATCCACATCTAAGGGTAGATAAATTAGAGATGCTATTTTTTTAGGAATAGGCTTGCGTTAGACCGCCAATTTGTCTGATGTTAAGCGTCGTTGCGGTCTACGATGGAGCACGCTTGCCTAGAAGAAACTGTGATTTGAAGACACCGTAACATACAGATTGTAACTATCAGGGAACACCCATTCAGGCAGGGCATTCCACAGACTAGCAGTTCGCACAATAAAAGAGTTGGTTTTTATTTAGTGTAAAAACTTATAATTATTTACATTATTTTGTCGAGCTGTACCTACTTATGTACGACCTTTCGACAGTCAAAGTAAAAATAAAACTGTTGTATGTTTTTTATGCACGAAACAGGAATATTTTCATTCATATTTAACACGCGTACCCTCATCTCGTAAGTCTAGACGATTTGTTACGGGACGTGTCATGTCGGCAACAGATGGGTTCCGTAGCTATGTGACAAGCCTCAGACTAGAGCAGAGCATACTGACCTAGATATACCTACTGACCTTTTTTTAAATGGTCAACGACTATCGACTCGACTAACGTCCATCGACGTTGACAACTCAAGTATTTGGGACCTTAGAAGAAGGACTAATTCGGGACTAGACCCTTACGCCTAACTAACCGCGGGCTTGAATAGGCACAGTTTGCAAAATCACGTGAACGCGTACCTTAACCCGCCGAGACACGGTTTATTTTTACGGTTTACAGTACGTGTGGTAGCGCAACTTTTCGCAATCACCTTTATAGAAAGTTTATATGAAAATCTACGCGTACTAAGTCGCGGGCAAAAAATCTAGTTCTTGAATAAAACAATAACACACGACCAAGAACAAATTGCCAAGCAATTACGACCTTTATTAATTCTACACTCCCGTGGTATCCCAGTGGAAAAGTGTCTCTGAGAATGGCCAATTATAAAAGGCTCTTTGGTCTTTCCAAACAAAAGCGGCGTACCCTTTTCAATTCAAAGGACATCTAATCTTGACTTAAGCCTGCAAACAATATCGTGGTTTTTAACCTTTGTTAACGTTAAACGTTTTAATTTTTGTGTTTAGAGGTATTTAAGCTAAATTATTATTAGAGTATCTAAGGTCAAATGCAGTAACAGCTAAGCAAAGCAACCTACACGTTGTGATTCATATAATACTAGCCGCCCGTCCGGGCTTCGCACGGGTAGAGTTTTTTTTAAATATTTTAGTAATATATATCAGTGTAGAGGTTAAAGGGGGACGCCTATGTTCAGCAGTGTCGTCTTCTGGCTGATGATGATGATAAATATATATAGCCATGTTACTCAAGGATAATGTAGCATTCGAATAGTGAAAGAATTTTTAAAATTGGTCCTGTAGTTATTGAGTTAATTCGTGACAAACATACAAACTTTTCCCCTTTATAATATTAGTCTAGACTAGCAGGGCTCTGATTCCATAACTAAGACAAGCACGTAACATAGCGTGTTAAGTGAACTTCTAAAAATTTGGCCTCTATTTCTTAGGAAATAATGGACAATTTTTTGAGGTTAACTTAACGCGCCGCGTTATATACAAGCGCGTTTGTAGTTATGGAATCAGGGCTCCTGACCCGACAGACGTGCTGTCTCATATCTTTGTTAAGTTTTCTGAAAATTTCCAGTTTTCTTAATGTTTGTTTCCGTAAGAAACTTCAACAAAGTATTAGAAAATTTTTTTTTTATGAAATTGGTAAAATCGTTCTCAAGTTATGGCGTGACCAATGTAAATAGGGATTCATTTTTAGCGTTCCGTACCGAAAGGGTAAAACGGGACCCTATTACTAAGACTCCGCTGTCCGTCTGTCTGTCCGTCTGTCAGTACAGATACAGTGGGACAAAAAAATACAGTGGGACATAGAATCTTCCTCCTTTTTTGAAGTCGGTTAAAAATACTCACGTCTCGAAACATTTGGAGAGTGTAAGCAGCCAATAGGTGTTGAGGATGACGGCGCTGCACTCGTAGGTGCCGTTCTTGATGATGGTGGCTGTGTACGGGTGCCGATATACCTGAGTTACCACTGGGCCTAGCTTCTCGCTGCTCTCATCCAGCAGGTCACCTGAGGTAAGGGAAATTAATACTCAATAAATTACTTGTGTTTTTAGACTGTGAAATGCGTAACCACAGAATACATAAAGTACAGGTACAGAAGGTTCACTCCGCAAAAGCATTTAAATAAGTAGCGACTCTTACTACCACACAGTAAAGTCCAATTCAGGACGTGCGAGCGCTAACTACCTACTGCTATATTAACCTAGAAGTTTCTGGAGTCTTTCGTGTAACTCTTGTCGCGTTATCTCTGTCTATCGCGCGGCAGTGGGCACAGCAAGGCCGACCTGTCGACTACTTGTAGCTTTATACCTAAAGTGCGGAGTGCGCCAGGCCTGCCGTAACTGAGAGAATGTTCCCCGATAGTTACAATCTGGGTGTCTTCAAGTCGCGAGTGAATGTTTCTTCTAGGCAATTGGCGGTCAAACGCAAGCCTATATTTTTGTCCCACTGCTGGGCATTTATTATTAAAAAAGGTATGTCAGATGTTTACACTGTAGATGGAGAACATACAAGCATAAGTACATACAAATTCATATCAGGGCCCTGTTTTCGTAACTAAAACACGCACGTAACACGACATGTTAAGTTAACGTCAAAAATTTCGTCTCTATTCCTTAGGCAATACGGGCAAACTTTTTGACGCGCCTTTTTTTAACTTAACGCGCCGCGTTACGTGCCTGTTTGAAGTTATGGAGTCAGGGCCCTCTATACTTTCTTTGTAAATTAAAATTTATATTTTTTGAGTATGCATAATCTTAGCTTTTGAGTTTTGTGATTTGATATTTTTTTCTCTGCCATGAATACATTTATTTTTAATCATCTATTATCCATATTATAATATTATCAGCGTTCTAACCATACCAGCAATTTCTACTATGTTTATATAAGGGGAAACTAATAATCAGCTCTTTTATGTTATACTAGCGACCCGCCCCGGCTTAGCACGGGTGTAAGTTTTATTATATATATAAACCGTCTGTGAAAAATTATCGAACTGATGGTGAAAACCGTATCAAAATCCTCTGCGTGGTTTAGGAGGAGTTAGCGGATAAACAGACGCGGAAAGCGACTTTATTTTGTACTATGTTTCTATTTCTGTTATTTAAGGGACTTAGTCTAAAATATATAAAAAACCCAATTATTGGCTTTGCGCAGTCGGGCAAAAATACCTCTGTAGTAACTTACTCGTAATACACAGAAAGCTTTCAAAACATTTTTCTTTATTCCGAATTCAACCAACATTGAACGAACCTACAACACAATTAAACCAACATTGAACGAACTTTTAACTTTGCACCGAAACCTCAGGTATAGTGACAAAAACAAAGCTTACCTTTTCAAAGTTTTAAGCCAAGTTTGAGGTGCTGTGGCTGCATTGTAAACAGTTAGTACCCAGCGTTACTCAAACTGTTGCAGTGTCGAAGTAGTAAAGTTTACATAACAACTGGCCTCGCGGTCAGCCGCAAAGTTACCCTATAAACTGGTTAGAACTGGTTCTTACTGGACAAATGTCCCTTTAACGACGAGAAGATTACCAAGTACAGACCATTCGTTACTTTATCTCTGAAAAAATATTTAATAGACTTGCGACCGCCAAATCGCCTGATGTTAA
Source organism: Agriopis leucophaearia (assembly GCA_949125355.1). Lineage (NCBI taxonomy): Eukaryota > Metazoa > Arthropoda > Insecta > Lepidoptera > Geometridae > Agriopis > Agriopis leucophaearia. The sequence continues at coordinate 8,242,060 of OX421284.1, read as the reverse complement.
GCGATGATGCGGTCTAAAATGGAGCACGCTTTCCTAGAAGAAACTGACTCACTCGCGATTTGAAGACACCTAGATTATAACTAATGGGGAACACCTACTCGTATTCAGGCAGCGTATTTCAGAATTGAAGATGTGTGAACGCTAGCTGTCTTTTTTATGCCATAGGTGGCAAACAAGCAGACGGGACGCCTGGTGGTAAGCGATCACCGTCGCCTATGGATACCTGCAACGCCAGGGGCATCACATAATACGTTGCCGACCCTTAAAGGCTCTATTAACAGCCCCTTTGACGCGCTGGTAGCTTTCTGGTAAGCGCGGCCATTTTACAAGCTTTTTAACTTGCAATGTTTGTTTGTCTGTTAAGATCAAATCTTGCAAGCTGAATCAGAACCAGATACCGATTTTACCGAAATATTGCATACACCTTTAGTACTGGTAACAATACAATGCAATATCCAATATTGTAATACTCAAAATGACCGCGGCCACAAGATGGTGGATGGTGAATATTTTTTATCAACCCTGTTATTACAGGTATCAAATTAAAGAGTTTGAAGAGTAGGAAACAATAAAGAGGCGTTCTATAAATTTGATGACTTGACAAAAATAAAAGTAATTTAAGTTGGTATTTTTATTTTTAATTAATTATGAGTTTTATTTTAATAATTTTATTTTAAGCATAGTGGAAGGTACTATAATTGTACCTACAAACATGATTTTATTAATTAATTATTATTATTTTCTGACATGTAACTATTTTTTGTTATTAATAAAATACTATGACTATGACTAAAATGACATCACACTAAATTCAATATGGCCGCTACTCCAAGATGGCGGTTTACATTTTCTTGGCTAAAGCTAAAAGCTTGTTTTAAAATATGTTTATTACTATTAACTTATTTTATTTTTTGTCAACATGTATTGCCTCCACTGATGTATGAGTAAAATAATGTTTTACTTACCTGATTCTTCTTCAACATCATCGCTATCAGCCCTGCATTGCACTAAGCACGACTCGAAATAAAAAACAAGAAAAGAAACGTCTTTTTGCAGCACTAGTCTCACCTGATTCTTCTTCAACATCATCGCTATCAGCCCTGCATTGCACTAAGCACGACTCGAAATAAAAAACAAGAAAAGAAACGTCTTTTTGCAGCACTAGTCTCACCTGATTCTTCTTCAACAGCATCGCTGTCAGATCTGCATTGCACTAAGAACGCGTATAAAATCAGGGCTATCGAACACTGCATGTTGAATAATCTACAGTTTAAACGAATATAACTACAATTGTTTCGCTGTTATGTTCAATTATTGCTTTAGGCTTTAAATTATGCGATATTGAAATGAACCGTATTGTGATTATAATTGGTTTGTTTTGGCTTTCCTATAAATGATTACCTACTGTATTGTTGTGTTACGGATTTTGCGCAAAATTATGTATTTTATTTCATAAACAGTAACATTAAACTTGTTTCTTTAGATTTCTATATTCGATAAATTTTGTAATTTTCAAAATTATTGGTTAATTTTTCTTCACATAAATGAACATTAAACTTTTTTCTACTCGATTATTTTTGACGGAATGTTCTCGAAATAGCTGGGAAATTCACAATACACGTTTTCTAAGGTTCATGATGGGAATGAAACAGTATTTTATGGTCATATACACGTTTCTAGTCACATATTAGTACAGCATGCGGATGTTTTCAAGCAAAATGAGTGTTTGTATCAACACTCCATCGATATCGGACTAAAATAGCTAGTTTTTTTTCATTCGTCGCACCTAACGGTGTGTTTTTAAAGCCTTTCTTGAGAGCTAGTTTCTATATCGGGCATCTTTAGCATTAAATGCGCTGCGGTCAATAGCCTAGCCTGTCAACTATTAAAAAGTCCGAATTATTTTAATACTAATATCATCATTATCATCATGGGGGCCTTTCTGTTATCCAATCTTAGATGAAGGCCTCTTTCTTTTTCTCACTCCTGGTGGTCTTGAGCTCGACTCATCCAGTCATGTTCTCCGTGTTGACGTTATCCACTCAGCCTTGCGGCAGTCTTCCCCGCCCTCTGGTGCTGGCACGAGGCCTCCACTCGATGAGTCTCCATGTCCAGCGGCTGGCGTGTATTCTAGCAATGTGTCCCAAAACGAAAGTGAGTAACGTGATGGCCATCACTAAATATGTATATCTATATATACATATAATAAAAACGTAGAGATAAAAAACTGTAATAGCGAGATATAAAAAAATATACACAAGGCGTCTTAAAATATGTAGTTGAAAATGATAAGACAGTTTTTAGAATTATTGTCTTTTTATTTGTTTGTCCACGCAAGTCTCCTAAACCACTGGACGGATTTAAATGCGGTTTTCACGAATATGCTTACCTATGACCAGATTGAAGTATAGGCTGTGTTATTTTGCACAAGGGCCGGATTAAGGGAGGAAAAAAAGGTTGAAAGTTTATATGCAAAATCTACGCGTACGAAGTAGCGGGCAAACCCACTAGTTTCTAAATAAATGTCTGATTGGTACCCTACCGAAAAATAAGGTGGAACTCAGATCAGTAGAAATTCCCAAAATTCGGTAGGTTTGGGAGGACTACCCTCTTAGATCTCCCAAGGCTATCGTACCGTACTTACTGTTTCTAACGACCGACTAAAGCTATAATAATAATTCATATACGAACGTTGTATCGGGTTTCGATAGATAAATCAGTTTTAATTAAGGTCCTAACAAAGGGTCAGCAATTATTATGCTGTCGATTTATTCGAATTTCGAAAGCATCTACTTCCTATAGTGTTTAATATATTTAAGGTTAGGAAACTTTAAAGTCCGTATTACTAACCTAAATTAAAATGTTGAGTTGCTTATTTGAAGAAGACCTGTGTTTTTTTTATATCTCGCAATTACAGATTTTTTAATAGTTGATTGAATCAGGCGTTACTTTGCGGAAGTCCATTTTCGAAACTGTTTTAATGATTAATTTCTTGTGTGATTCCGCTTCTACGTCGCTTCAAGTACAATAAGGAGTTTGTGATAAATATTTGTTGATTTTTTTTTCTCTAAGTACGTCTTTATTATATGTATACACACGGTACAGCGTGACGATGACGCGAGTTACCTAAAAAGTTCTCAACGTGCCTAAAAAAAAATTCACTTCAAAAAACTAAAGAATAATAAATAAATAAATATTCGGGTCATTTTTGCACACACGGCCATCTGACCCCAAGGTAAGCACAGTAAACACTGAACTAAGCAAAGCTTGTAATATGGCTGCCAGAAACTGATATAAGTACATATATATTTTTAAATACATACTTGAATAGATATTAACACCCAGACATCCAACACTCATGTTCATCACACAAAATGTTTGTCCTAGGTGGCAATCGAACCCTGGGGTCGTCTAAGCGCAGAAGGCAGGTACACTACCAACTGAGCTCACGGGGCTGTCAAAATGGCACCTTACAACGTCCTTGATATTGTCAAACAAGACAAATTCAAGCAAAGTAAGTCATGGTCAAGTTCAAGTCATGTCCCAGTAAAGTGATGGAGACTTTACAAATAGCTTCTATGAAGTTTGGAAACAACACGAAAATACCACCTTTCTCTTCATCATACTTGCCTACACTACGACGACCATAAAATACTCAAGTTTAGGTACATATTATAATGAGGTTACATGTAACCTCTTTTCTCACGTTGGTGCCAAAAACAGGCAAATAAATAACCGACCAAGTGCGAGTCGGACTCGCGCACGAAGGGTTCCATACCATTATCTATAAAAACAGCAAAAAAATCACGTTTGTTGTACGGGAGCCCCTTAAATATTTATTTTATTTTGTTTTTTTAGTAAGTATTTGTTGTTATAACGGCAACAGAAATACATCATCTGTGAAAATTTCAACTGTCTAACTATCACGGTTCATGAGATACAGCTTGGTGACAGACGGACGGACAGACGGACAGCGGAGCCTTAGATAGGGTCCCGTTTTACTCTTTGGGCACGGAACCCTAAAAACAGTCAAATGAGATTTCTCAATGTAACAGATGTCAATGTGGCAGATGTCAATGTGACCGTAAGGTTTTTTTTAACTTAATGATATAAATTACTTGATCGTCGCATTTCAAGAACTTTGCATTTTAGAGGCGTTTCAAGACTTTTCAAGATTCAAACATTATATTTGGCTCAAAACATCAACATTTATAATGGTTTCTAGACAAAAACTCTGCTATTGAAACAAGAAATCATTAAAAAGCTTTTTAAAGGCCAATTTAGAACATCCCTATCATAAATCGCCACATTCAATCAATCCACTCACGTTCTGAGAGATTTTCGTTACCTCTTTTACCTCAATTTAACTTAGCCCAGATTTGAAAGCAAACGACCCATCAAGAAAGGGGGTGTCGCATAGGGAGGAGCGATTGTTACGAAATATATTTAAATATCGAATTATTCGAATGAAAAAGAAAATATTAATTCTTTATTCCAAAATAAAATATTCATAACTAAACTTTTTTTGGCATTTGAATCAAGTAGACAGTTCACGAAAAAAAGTGTCTTAATTTTACCTACATAAAATTAGATACATTTTTTTTTATTGACAAACGAATTTAGATACATAGACAAGCTCTCCACAAATCAACTCATTATCAAATACCTACTTTCGGTGCGGATATTTGAACGCGGATTTGACATCCAAAGTTTTAAATATCTTTGTCTCTATTCTCCTATTAATTTTACATTTCCGATTTTTTTATTTGCACTGATAATTCAAACACTGTGTAAGTGTATTTTTAAGGATACAAGTAAAATAAAATACACTCACGCATATAACCATACAACTGAAATGGAATACACTTATACACACAAGCTTTCGTTGTCTCTCAATTTGTTTATGGTTAATACATAATGGCAATCCATTCAGCGCGGTGTTGCAACCAGCATGCTGAGTACGCTGCCAACTGATAGTGGGCTTGAGCATTTGGATTGTCTTTAAACCTTCAACGGTGTATGGGCAGTCAGTATGTTAGTTTGTATTTAATTTAGTTAATAAAGACATTGAAAAAAAAGAGGATTTTTAAATCGCACAGAAAATTCAAACAAAAATCTATTGGGCATAATTTGTTAGTATAAATTATGTTAAGAATATTAAAATAAAGATAATACTCGATTCTTTACCTTATATAATATTTTACAAATATGTGAAAGAGCGTTCTGGCCGTAGAATGGGCTCTTAGCCCCCTTAAGACAACAACACACACTGTACAAGTGATTTTTTTTTCTTGTTACCATGTTACTCCGTAAAAGATATCGAAACAATTGTTTTTGTCTATAATGTTATGATAGTCAGCAAAACTTGGTTGTGTAACTTTTTGTAAATTCAAACTCAGTAATTTTATATCGTCAATAATGTAAAAATGTGCGGGCGAGAGAGCTGCAGACGAAAAGAGCCCAATTAAGGGGAAATTATTGTACTGCGGGGCTATTATGGATCTTTGATCGGGATCGCGACTTGTCAAAATTTTGTCAAAAAAAAAAAAACTTGAGAGGTGTCAAGGGACACCCGGATGGAACGAAGTTCTGAAGTCTGTCTGTCTCTCTCTCTCTTATAGATAAGAGAGAGAGAGAGAGAGACAGACAGAGAAACATGCGACGGCGCACAGCTTACAATACTATAGCAAAAAGTGTCGTGACAACTTTTCGTAAGAATTTTTTCCGTCTAGCCCCCTTTCACAACGCGCGATAAGGAACTTCGTTCCAAAAAGCGTTGTCTATTTCCAATTTCGTAGTATGAAATTGGAAATAGACAAAGCTTTTTTTTTTGCGTCTTAACCCCTTTCAAGTGTCAAAATTCTGTCAATTCTGACACTGACTGATCCCGATCAAAGATCCATAATAGCCCCGCTGTTCTAAATTATTTTACTGTAATTAATCGGGATTGGAATGATTCGTTCCAGATGTCTCACAGCTCGCGATGTATACTGACTTGAGACTCGAATAACTTTCCCTAATTTTTGCAATCCCTAGATTCCTCTATTGTCGCAAACGACAACCCCTGATGAAGTGGGGGTTGAGATTACGCTCCGTAAAGCTCAAGTGGCAGTTAGTCAATCGGTTTTGTACATCCGGCATATATAAGACCCGGCTTATAGGGGGCAATTCATCCACTACAGATCAATTGGGACAAAATTGGACCCTTATATGTCTTCATAAAGCCTTCAATAGCTTAGGAAGATTAGCACGCAATGTGAAATGTCAACGTAATACTTTTAATTTACCTTTTGAACTTTCGCGTTTTGAACAAACACATCTTGTTATAAATTTATTTCGGAACAATGGTCACGAACTGATTGAAAACTGCGGATGAGTCCAGCGAGAAGAGCGAATGTTGTGTTTTTCTACCCTCCCTTGATCTTGAAAAATCGCAAGGTTGTCACTACGACACAACACTGACTGTATCGATAGATTTTTTATACAAATACAAATCTTTATTCATAACTCCATAGTTATAAGTCAAATTTCTGCAGTACACTGTTCTACAAAATTGTATATACAATTATATCTTACTAATATCTTATTGTGTATTATTATGTTACATTAAATTAAATTAAATTATACTTTATCAATACAAGAAATAAGAATGATTATGATAATGAGAATGAATGAATAACAATGTCAAAAATCTTTTAACTTAAAAAAATCATCAATTTTATAAAATTAACATTTTAAGAGCCAAGCTCTAAGCTTGGTCTTAAAGCACGCGGTGGATGGTGCATCCCGGATGGAAGCGGGTAAGCGGTTGTAGATCGCGGGCCCTAGGATATACACTGATCTCTCCGATTTTACGAGCCGGTGCGACGGCGTTACTAATTGCGCTTTCTTCACGTTGCTCCGCAGATTCAACGTACTATACACGCCCCTGCACTGAAATGTATCGAGGTGTGAGTGAGTGAACAGGGCAACCTGGTACATGAGTTCACAGGGCAGTGGCAATATCTGAAGCTCTGGGAACAGCTCAACGCAGGAGACGTCACTTTGTACCCCGCATATGGCACGAACGGCTCGCTTTTGCATTGCAAAAGCTCTATTACGATCGGCAGCGCGGCCCCACAGCTCCAACCCGTACGTAATGACGCTGTGGACAGTTGCGAATTAGCACGTACGAACGACGCTGCGATTGGCAGTGCTCGCGAGCCGCCTGAGGGCGAAACACGAGCCCGCGAGCTTCTTGCACAACTCCTCCACATGTGTCTCCCACGTCAATGCGCTATCTAGGAGGAAGCCTAGCAGTTTGGTACAGAGGACCTGTTGGAGAGCAGTTTGACCTATTGCTACCGACCACGTTTTTGTCATGTGGCCGTTGAGATTGAAGGCCATGTTGAGATTGAAGCAGGTTGTGTCCCTGGTCAGTGCTAGTCCGTTTGACCTGAACCATCCGTCGAGTTTGTTTACCACCGAGTACAGCTTTGATTCCAGCTGGGCGTGCGTTGGCGCCGTAATTACGGCGGCAACGTCGTCAGCATACATGTATATCTCAGCATCGTCGATGACATCCGGCAGGTCATTCAGGAGGAGGCTGAACTTGGTGTTGGATAGGCAGGAGCCCTGCGGGACGCCCATCACGTTCTCCATCTCGGTCGATTCGCCGCGCCCTCTGTCACCTACTACAACCTGTGTTCGCTGGGACATGAAGGAGGTCAGTATGGATAGAGCCGGACTGCGAAAACCGTGAACCTGCAGCTTGTCTGCGACGAGGCTGTGATTGGCTGTGTCGAACGCGCGCGACAAGTCACAGCAGAGCAGGGCTACCTGTAGCCTAGACTCGCGCGCGCTCAACACTCGCCACACCACCTCGCGCACCATATCTGTGGTCGCGCGGCCCGCCCTATATGCATACTGCCCGATACTGTATACTACTTTATGATACTGAGTGACGAGACGAGCGAAGTCGCTCACCTTATGGCTCTTCACGCTTGCCCATAACAGCTCAACGCCACTCAGAATTTTGAATTTCAACAGTTCAAAACCCTGGATGGTAATGCACTGCGCTCGTCACCCCCGAGATATAAGATGTCAAATCTCTGTGTGCCCTGTAATTTCGCTGGGAACATTGTCCTTCAATCCGGAACACAGTAGTGTTTGCACACTACTGCTTGGCGGTTGAATAACTGGCAAAGGTGTGGTACTTCCCCAGGCGGACCCCTGAAAAGAGTCCTACCACTACAAAATCAATACAATTTATCGCCAAGCCAATGAGCATGTTAGTAGCCTTACTGAGAACCAGTTTTCATCCTACACCATGCATCTTAAGTTTTTTGAATTGCTTGTATCATTTATATTGTAAATCCTTAAAGCCCTAACAGACTTGCCTTTTTTTTCGAGGGGGAAATCTTCCATTGCATTGGGGTGCAGCCAGGTTATGTGGGATTATACCCACTAAAACCCCCCCGGTGACCAGCCATTGTGCTTGACAAGAGGGCTCCGGGATCTCCAGAGGAACGCACCGGAGCTCTCAGCACAGCACTATGGCTCCTCCCGAGACAACTGCGTGTTGTCTCAGTCCCTCCACTCGCGGCAACGTTGGTTACACAACGTACTCTCTCTGGGCTCGATTAAGTGGATGGTCAGAGCCCCAACTTAGACCATCCCGAACCCATAGGTCCCCTTTTAGTAGGCTCTTAATACAGGCAGGGGGTACCGGTGCCGTATTCTATTGCCCCTTCTATTGCTAGTATTAACTTGCCTGATGGACCGCCATCTGACCAACGAGAGAGAAAGAAGAAATTTTCTTTTTCTTTCCCGTTTGTTAGGGTGTGTCAAAATTATTTTAAAGTTAGTGTTTTGCATCAAGGTTTATTGTGTTATTCTTTAATTTGCATGTTTAATGTACTCACAGAAGTGGGTCACAGAGCCTCGCTAAAGGGCCGGTAAGGGAAGGCTATAAACATAGGTCCGAGTAATGAAGTGCCGGCTAGTTAAGATAACGCGCTCTTAGCGTAAGAGGCAGTTGACTCGATAGCATGTGCAGTGTGAACCGACCCTAACCGTTTGCCCTCTCACATTTTTTGACGACAAGAGCAACGAAAATTGCCTGTTTGCCGTTCTGATTCTATCAAATACAAATAAATGTATAGAAATTTATATTTATGTCGTTAAGTTATTGGTGACTAATTAATCTGTTATTTATTAGGTTATTTAATATGTAATCACACTAATATTATAAATGCGAAAGTGTGTGTGTGTGTGTGTTTGTTACTCCTTCACGCAGAAACGGCTAGACGGATTTGTATAAAATTTGGAATATAGTTAACTTAAGTCCTGGATTAAGATATAAGTTACTTTTCATCATCATCATCACTGTTTTTCATCAACACGCGGGTGAACCCGCGAGGTGCAGCTAGTAATCTAATAAAGTTTATTTCACGATTTCAGGGCTGGTCCCATTGTAAAAGTGATGAGTACAATGACCTCCTTTCGGCTTAGTACAGAAATATGCGTAATCCTGTATATTATCCGCTCCAGCCATAAAAATGATCCACAAAGATGGGGTTCCCAGGGCTGGGTTCAATTGTGACCAAGTTCAGGGTTATCCCAAACAATTGATCATTTCGCATCGCCTCCTTTATTACGTAAACGTGACAACGCTGGATTTCAAACCCGTCATTTTAGGGTACCGTAATGGCAACGTTAAAACGCCTGATGGGAAATTGGGCGTCGTTAATGCGTTGTTAAAATTTTATTGACGAGATTAGGTTTTATGGCAGGTGTGAGAGGGAGATAAAAGCAATTTTCGAGTTTTCATAAACCTGTATTATGCCTTTTACGGTTATTTACTTAATCATACGTGTAAAACGAATAACCAAAGTCGAATTAAAGTCCAAACTTGCAATAGACAACTCTGGCCCTAATATAATTACCTAACTTCTGTGCTTGGGGGCGTGGGTTCGATTCCCATCTAGGACAAACATTTGTGTGATGAACATTTGTGTTTGTTCTATGTCTGGGTGTTAATATCTATTTAAGTATGTATTTAAAAATATATATGTACGTATATCAGTCTCTGGCAGCCATATTACAAGCTTTGCTTAGTTTGGGGTCAGATGACCGTGTGTGCAAAAATGTCCCAGATATTAATTTATTTATTTTATTTAATTGCCGTAAAAATCACACTAATATCATATACTAGCTGCGCCCCGCGGTTTCACCTGAGTGGTGATGAAAATCGGTGATGATGATGATGAAAAGTTGCCTATGTGTTAATCCAGGACATAAGCAAAGTATGTTGCAAATTTCATCCAAATCCATCCAGTCGTTATGCGTGATTGAGTAGCAAACATCCATCCATCCAAACTTTCACATATATGATATTAGTGTGATGTGAAAGTTTGGATGTAGCGTACAGTGCGTGTATGTGCAGTAAACATAAAAGAGAGAAAACAAAATCTTAGTACGTAAAAGAAAGGGAGAAACAAAACCGATTAGATGCATTAAAAACTAAGTACAATGTTCCCTTCAAAACCAAATCTTGCTTAACTCTACTTATTAAGTACTCGTATTCCAACTTAAGAGAGCGCGTTTCAGTCGTTTACATAACATACATTGAAATTCCAAACAAAACATCATTAAACAAGAATCACAGCGGAACCATTTTCTTCGTAAGCTCTTCACACTTGATTTATTTTCCGAGTTGAAAAGGAGGCATTTAAGAAGTTTTTGCGTCCCTACCGACATTAATAATAATGTCGCTTGCTAGAATGATCTGTGTTTAAGACTACGATGACACGAAAAAAAAAACAATGTACTTATCTTTTTATTTATATCACACGGGAATTACTCACGTCAGATTAGGCCGGTTACTCTGAATATAGTTTCAACCGCATTCGGCGGTCTTTATCAAGGTGAATGCGCGCAGCTGCGTCTCGCTTTGCACTATAATATCCCTAATATAAATAAAATGTGTGAAAACCACGTCAGTTTCCATATTAAAAATGTACTTATTAAAAACAGTTTAAAAAAAAATGGTATCACTTACACGTTAGCTGTAACTTGGAAACAAAAAGAAAACCTTACCAATTACTGGAAGAATAATCTTTAAACAGAATATTATAGAATTTACTTAATAAAGAAGTTAAATATTAGTCAAGGAAAAAAAACAAACATATATGAACGAAAGTGCTTGAACAACATAAAATTTTTGATTATACTGCATAACGCGGAAAGCCTGTACCTACTAAATCGAAAAGGGGCCATAGTACCCAAGTATAACTTTTACTATGGGAACAACTTTGATATCGCGAAAAAAATATCAGCTCAAAAATATTCCTTCATGACATCTTCTCTGCTAAAATGTTAGAGTTTATTTACACAAGATAGTCATAGAAACATAATTATACATTTTTATGAACTAAATATAAAACCTAAATCTTCTTAAAATTAATATTTAAAACTTCTTAGAAAAAAACGTGTTTAAAAGTCCCTTGGTAGAAGGAAAACACTTGGCAGCATTGTCACGTTGAATTTTTTTTTGCCCATAGTAGGCGCCATTATTCCGGCCTCCAGTTGCCTCCACCAAACGTTTTGCCAGGTCCCTATACAGTTCGACAGCAGCCGACCCTCACAGTCCTAAAGTCAACCCCATACGGCACAAACATGTACATCCTGTCTAAATTTCCATATTTGAGCCAAACAGCAGCGCCAGACCGATCTATTGTTGCAGGAAGATTGCAGGCGCTAGTTTGTTGACACATCCCAAACCAGAGGCTGCCCCATCTTCCAAGGGTGGCAAAATACATCATTCTCTGCTAAAATAAAACAAAAAAACATTAAAATTTGCTTTCAAACGTTTGAAAATATTATTCTAAAGATAACGTCCAATCGGTTATGTAAAATACATCCTCAATGATTTTTAATTTTCAAAAATGTTGAAAATGTGCGACACATTTTCAACATTTCGCAAGGTCGCAAGACCTCCTGGTCGCAAGACGAAATGATTATTAGCGTATACTATACGCCACGCCGTAGAGTATTAAAAATCTTTGAATCTAACTAGCTGCGTCCTGTCATCTGTATACAATAAACTGGAGTATATATTTAAGGCAAATGTTCTTGACTTTTGCGTAAGGTGAAACGGTTCCAAACAAACGAGAAAGCCGGAAATTACCAACAAGACCCACGCTCTTAATGCCTAGTGTGCACGGGTGACTTTTGTCAGCGTGAGTGTTGTCCAAAAATATTTTATCCAACCGGGTTGATTCAGATTCAGATTCAATATATTAAAACACATGTAGAAAATGTGTATCCAAATTGTGTACAAATCAGGCGCCAAGCAAAGTGAGTCACGCACAGACAAGTCTAAGTCATATCCTAGTAAAGTGGTGGAGACTACTAGAGCTAGAGGCTTCTATGAAAAAAATGAAGAAAATGTAGCTTCTATGTAGAAAATTATATCTATATCCTAATTATTATTATTATATATATTACAACATAATACTTATGTCCAAATACTTTTTCCTCGACGCAGAAAAAAAACAAACACAACCTTAGCCAAAGTAAAATAGAGACCATAATATAGACGCATCGATATAGAAGATAATTATAGCTGTTAGGTATCATAAAAAAGCATAAGCATAGTCAAAATGTATGCACAAATGATCTTGTCTTAGACTAGACTGTAGGCCTGGGGCCTTACCCCTAGCTTCACTTTTGCGAGCCAACTTTTAGGAGGTACCTGATAGGAACCTAAAATTAACCAACTCATATAAGCTGCATCGTTTAAAAGCGTCGAACTTGAATGAACGAAAATCCGTTTTACTATGCGTGTGTGCATAAAAATAACAAAGCTTGGCGGCTATCAAATAACTACCGCTTATTAGTTGATGGTACCGTTTAGACAAATAACACCTACGCGGGTCAAATTTTCGAGCTAGGGGTAAGGCCCCTGAGCTGCAGTATGGGAATACCGCAGTACACATTCTGATATTCGTTAATAGAGTAATAACAAAAATTGGTAGCCACTTGTACAAGTTGTAGCCATTACTTTAAGTTCAACAGGAAGAGCGTTGTGCACATATAAATTAGACTAACATGAACTGTTAATTTTGCTAAAGATCAAAATAGTAGACAGAAGTATCAGAGAGAAACCCGTCCAAATTAGATAGCAAATCTGGGAGGACTTAGTCCCTATCTGGCAGGCATGGCCAAATACAATACAGTCGAATAAGTTGTGAAATAAAGTAATTATTTTGAATTTAACTACCTTTTGCGATTAACTAAAAGAAAGTGACAACGCGATCATCGGACCGAAATTCGGCAATACGTACATTCTAGATTAGGTATAAGTTTCTTGGTTTTGTTAATCCAGTCCAGTCTTTAGACTTCGTAACGGGCGCGCACCTCCATACATCGCCAAATACCTGGTACGTAATTTTTTTTTTTTTATTAAAATGGCACTCCACGTACACCCGGGTCCGTGACTTTTGTTATACTTATATAAATACATTTTATTTTTTTAGCTATACACAATACAGAGAGAGAAAAGATAGTTATATCTAAGGTTAAAACAATAAAGTTTGATATCTGCAGTCTCATTGGGTTTGACGTAAGTGTGCGGGGACAGAAACAATACCGCATGCACAATAATAGCCTGCCTGAACCAGAGTGACAAAACTCAACGTGTGCGCTAAGCCTAACATATTATTTGTGGATGAAGGCTAAAAGGCATAACACGCGACACGCGTGCAGGTTTGCACGCGTTTGCGTCTTGACACCTCTTGACACCGTAGTATGGGGATGGCGAAGTCGATGTGAGGTCGGTATAGATCTCAAACCGAATTCATTTATGGACTTCATGTTATCTCACGCAGCTGTTGATAATTCTAAACCTCGGTCCAAACATTTATTGGCTCTGACAGGTACAATAACATTGTAAAAAGTTTACTGAAAAGTAAGACGTAAGACTGTATAATTATAACAGCAGGCCTAGCACGGGCCGTGGAAAAATTGTCTTTCCACCTTTGTTATCCGCGGGTACATGCGACAAAGCTAGAATATGGATACGTTTGTCTCTTTCTAGCGGGATAAAAACTGTGGAAAGAGAATCTGTCCACGGCCCGTGCTAAACCTGCTGGTACCCAATACATTTCAGTGAAATATTAAAAGAAAATATTTTTGTCAGCTTTGTACAATGTTACACGGAGATCACGGAGTAAATCAATGCTTAGAACGAGTTTCATCATTTCATCAGCCAGAAGACGTCCACTGCTGAACATAGGCCTCCCCCTTTAACCACCACACTGAACGACATCCTGCCATCTGCATCCACTGGATGCGCGCGACTCTCACAATGTCGTCGGTCCATCTCGCTAGAGGGAGGCCTACCTACGCTGCGTCTTCCGGTTCGGGGTTTCCACTCAAGAAGCTTTCTTCCCCATCGGTTGTAGGTTCTTCGAGCGATGTGGCCTGCACATTGTCACTTCAACCTGCAAATTTTAATAGCTACATATTTGACACGTGAAAGAGGAACAAACAAACTTCCACATACGCATTTATGGTATTAATAAGATTAAACACTGTTTTAAACTATCACGGTTGTTCACTAAAGTTATATGATTATTTAAGGGGTATTTACCGTGGTAAGGTTGTGGAAGGAGCTCCCGCATTCTTCAGTCTTCCCGTGAACATGGTGCATGTAACTGCGCCGAAATATCGGGAGCTCCTTCAACAACCTTACCACGGTAAATATCCCGTAAATAATCATATAACTTTATTAATAAGATTGTCCTTAACAATCATCTAATTTTCCTTTCACAACTTTCACTCATAATGTCCTTATTTCTTTAGCAGTATTTTCACGCGTTGTGTTTTTCCTTCATAAAAGAAAGCGTAAAGCGAATGATGGAGCCATTTCTCGTCATTTTCTTTTGTTTGTTGATAAAAGACAGTTTGATGGAACTGTTGTATTTGGATCGTTAGTTTTGATATAATAAACGAGAAATGTTTGTAGTAGATAATAATACTTAATAGCAAAAATATTTTGTAGTATATTTTAGTTTATGTCGATAGGGATGAGTGTGTAAAGACAGGTGCGAAAATACCCCCGAATGATTATCAATATAAATGACCGACTTCATAAAAATGTCAGAACTGGCCCAATTGAACCTTGAACCAATTGACCACACGGGAAGCACCTTTCAAATAAAAAAAGAATCATCAAAATCGGTTCACCCAGTCGAAAGTTATGAGGCAACAAACATTTAAAAAAATACAGTCGAATTGATAACCTCCTTCTTTTTGGAAGTCGGTTAAGAAAACAAACAAAAACGCAAGTGTCAGGAAAAAAGGTTGTTGCAATCGAAAAGTACACTAACTACCTTTAAAAAAATGTAAGCTTGTGCTTGGCCGCGCCAACTCGCCTGCGGTCTACGACGAGGCACGCTTGCCTGGAAGAAACCGATTCCTTCTTGATTTGAAGACACCTTTGTAACTATCGCGGAACACCCATTCAGGCAGCGCTTCATAGAAGTAAAACGAGCCAAAACATCTCATTGTAATAAAATGTTAACTTTTCTAGATCCGTTTAAGCTAAAAACTAAGTACCTTTCATGAAAAGGCAATACCTAGACTCGGCTAGGAAACTGTTAGTCATTTTGTGAAAACCATTTTATATTACCGGCAATTTTTGCCGAGAAAAAATCCAGGTAGATCTAGAATTTACCCATATTTTCAGGTCTATTTCATGGCGTCTTCAGACAACGCTACATAAACGGTACTTAACGGTTGTACTGAGCTGAAAGGTCAAGCTGGTCTTTCCAAAGTATTCGAAGAACTTTATTCGACACAGATTAATTCGGGTTTAGTCTCAGTCAATATTGGAACAATGTTAAAAAAATAATTGATTGAATCAGGCGTTACTTTGCGGAAGTCCATTTTCAAAACTGTTTTTCTGATGATTTTTTATTTCAATTAATATATGTTTTATGTTTCAGAATTAATACATTTTTGTTTTCAGGTTTAGTATTATCATATTTCGTGTGTCAGAATTAATTAATTTTTGTTTCAGGTTACGTTAATTTTCAATTTATGTAATTTATATTTTATATCAGGTTAGGCAAAATTAAACTCAATAAAATTAACATTATTAACATTATCAACAAATATCTACCAGGTAAGTTTATCACAAATTCATTGTTGTACTTGAAGCGACGTAGAAGCGGAATTACACTAGAAATTCATCAGAAACACAGTTTAAAAAAAAAAAACTTAGTAATGTGTTGCACTGCGGCACAGTAAAACAAACCTTGCTGTGTCGCACTGTAGTTAATCATTTACTTCTTCTCTCTTTTTTATACGTTTATAATATATATTACAGTATTTGTTTATTATATTTTTTTTTTATGATTGTAATCTATTATAATATGTATTTACAGTTAAATTTAGTGCTTTAATGTATAGTTTTATTTAACAAGTAGGTGTTATAAAAAAATACAACTACATCCTGTTTAAGCTATGTTGTGTGCTCACAAACATTTGTGTGACGAACATTTGTGTTTGTTCTATGTCTGGGTGTTAATATATTTAAGTATGTATTTAAAAATATATATGTATGTATATCAGTCTCTGGCAGCCATATTACAAGCTTTGTTTAGTTTGGGGTCAGATGACCGTGTGCGCAATAATGTCCCAGATATTTATTTATTTATTTGGGTTATGGGTACGAGCAAAAGTTTTAACGTGTTACTATTATCTGTATATGTCCTGTGACTTGTTAAGAGTGCCTAATAGTAAAATAAAATGATGGAAGATTCGTCGCTTAGTCTGAAGCCTTCATCGGCCTACTTCAAATCTCTTAAGCGTAACTGATGACCGGAATATTTTCAACGTCTACTAAATCGGCTTATCGTGGGATTTTGTAATGGCCACCAGATTGCTATTGTAATCCAGGAGGCTTAGTTTATATTTGTAACAGTAAGTTCTCATTTAATGTTATAGACAATTCAAAAATTTGTCGATCAGCAGGATTTGAACCTGCACCATCGAAAAGCCCCGAGCGCTTTATCCAATAGACTACGGTCGCTTTCCTATCAGCCTCTAAATTTTTGAGCTATCTTTGTACCTAAGCTTTGTTGACGCCATCTATAATTCTTGCTGCAGGTAGCTCTAGATAACTACTCAGCCAAAATAAGCCCAATTTTGAAAGATAACGTCATATTTAATAGCTTTCATTTAGCTTTATCACCATCGTTTCAGCCATAGGACGTCCACCGCTGGACAAAGGCATCCTCCATCGATCCCAAAGTGCCGGTTGGAAGCGGCCTGCATCCAACGATTCCCTGCGATCTCTTTTAGGTCGTCTGTTCATCTTTTGGGTCTTACGATGCGCTTACCGGTCCGTGGTCTCCATTTGAAACCTTTCGGCCTCGTCGGCCATCTGTTCTGCGTGCTATCTGCTCTGCCCACTGCCATTTCAAATTGCTAATCTAGTGGGACTGGTTTTGAGGAAGTTCTCTTTTCTCAAGTTTTTTTTTTGTAATTACCCTTTAAGGGTTTTAAGCTCTTATTAGTCTCTATACAATACTTTTTTAAACCTGCCCATCTGGAGATGCTGTACGGTCACCAAATGCATAATTACTTGCACTACATATAGACGTAGAGAACCATTATATACAAATTCCGTTGCTGCTACTGCCGTTGAGGTTGGAAACGCAGTGAAAAATATGTTTAGTTTTTTTCTCTCAAGGAAACATTGCACTAATACTTATCATGTTGCATGGCTTTGCTCGCCAAAATATTTGTTTTGGTCGTCTTTCTTCTACAAATTTGAAATGCCCTTACTGTTTAAAATAATCCAACAGTTCTACAGATTCATGGGCCGAAAGGGCTTTCTATCAGACCTTATCTAAGTGCCCTAGACTTGAATGGGACCTTCTGGACTGTTATTGTAAGCATAGACTTTATTGAGGGCATTTGTTTCATACGCTCTTTAACCTTTAGTGAGTTGGATAGTCGATGTCTCCACAAAATAATTTCGTCAGATATCATCATCATTGGCCTTTAAATATCTCGTCGTCATCATCATAAGCCTGAAGACGTCCGCAGCTGAACATAGGTCTGCCCCTTTGACCTCCACACTGAAAGACAGCCTGCCTACCTATACGATGCG
The DNA here is from genome assembly GCA_949125355.1 of Agriopis leucophaearia. Lineage (NCBI taxonomy): Eukaryota > Metazoa > Arthropoda > Insecta > Lepidoptera > Geometridae > Agriopis > Agriopis leucophaearia. Next base: position 8,223,894 of record OX421284.1, on the reverse strand, counting down.
ACTTATGGTTCACGGTCGCCACACAAGAACCTTTCTTCCCCATAGTGGTAATCGGTTCTTCGAGCTATGTGGCCTGCCCATTGCCACTTTAACTTGCAAATATTAATAACTTTATGTCGGTGACTCTAGTTTTTTGGTGAATATCCACATTCCGGATTCTATCGCGCAAAGAAACTTCGAACATAGATCTCTCAATTGCCCGCTGTGTAACTCTTGAGTTTTTTCCAAAAGGCCAACAGTTAAGGACCACGTCTCAGTACCATATGCCATCACTGGCAACGCACATTGGTTAAAGACCTTTGTCTTTAGGCACTGTCACTGTGTGTGTAACTATCTACATTATAGACTAGAAATAATTTCTATAGCGTCTAATTTACATCATCATCATTTCAGCCTAATATGTTCCCAATGCTGGGACATAAGCCTTCTCTCAGAGAGATAGGATGGGCCTAATCCACCATGCTGGCCCAGCTACATCATAATCGGTTCAATCATTTGAGAGCTACGATGCCACAGACAGACGCACAGATACACACGTTATAACACCCCTATTTTTGCGTCGGGAGTTAAAAATTGTTATGGTGTTCCATATTGTCTATAACCGGCCCTTTTTTCTTTGGAACTGGTGTTTTTGTCTGTGGTATTTGATCTGTAAATCATTTGTTTTTTTAATGCATAAATAAGCTTGCGTTTGACCGCCAACTTCCTTGATGTTAAGCGATGATGCGGTCTACGATGGAGCACGCTTGCCTAGAAGAAGCCGATTCACTCGTGATTTGAAGACACCTAGATTGTAACTATCGCGGAACACTCATTCAGGCAGCGCATTCCACACGCATTTTGCTCCACCTAGTTCTTTTTACGTAGTCTATAGTTGTTCATTCATTTTAAATACCTGTATTTCATTCATTAGAAGATCTCGGTGTGTCATCCGAATAAATAAAGCAAAACAAGTGTGAATTCCGGTGTTTTATTAAATATTCGAGTGTTGGGCGATGCCAAGAACGGAATACGAGAGTCCATATAAAGCCAATAGAATAACAAGTATAAAGTCAACACACTCTTTTGTAGTGGTAGGACTCTTTTGCAGGGGTCCGCCTGAGGAAGTACCACACCTTTTCCAATTATTCAACCGCCAAGCAATAGTGTGCAAACACTACTGTGTTCCGGATTGAAGGGCAGTGTTTCCAGCGAAATTACAGGGCACACAGAGATTTGACATCTTATATCTCGGGGTGACGAGCGCAGTGCATTGCCATCCAGAGTTTTGAACTGTTGAAGTTTAAAATTCTGAGTGGCGTTGAGCTGTTATGGGCAAGCGTGAAGAGCCTTCAGGCGAGCGACTTCGCTCGTCTCGTCACCCAGTACCATAAAAAAACAAAACATATTGAAATTTTTTTTAAGACGGAAGTTTTAGCGCCAACATGATAAATAACATGTTGCCTAATTGTATTATTTTTCTAAACTAGTATACTTTACTAGTGATAAAGTGTATTAACGGTAGATTATTATTTATTAAGTGTCCGTGAACGTGCTCGAGTGTATGAAAGTGATATAATGAGGTAAAATATATTTTCGCGTGTTTCCAATACTCCACAGAAGCGTCTAGTAGAGTCTCTACCATTTTACTAGGGCATGACTTGGGCTTGTCCGTGAGTTACTTTTTTTGTCTCTAACTGACTACGACTTGTTTAATGTTTATTTCAATACATGACACTGGCAAATACACAAGACGTCATCATCATCAGCCAGAAGACGTCCACTGCTGAACATAGGCCTCCCCCTTTAACCTCCACACTGAACGACATCCTGCCATCTGCATCCACTGGATGCTTGCGACTCTCACAATGTCGTCGGTCCATCTAATGGGAGGCCTACCTACGCTGCGTCTTCCGGATCGCGGTCTCCACTCAAGAACCTTTCTTCCCCATCGGTTATCAGTTCTTCGAGCGATGTGGCCTGCTCATTGCCACTTCAACTTGCAGATTTTAATAGCTATATTGGTGACCCTGGTTCCTTAGCGAATATCTATGTTCCGAATTTTATCGCGTAAAGAAACTCCAAGCATAGCTCTCTCGTATTTTTTTTTTATTTTTTTATTTTTTTCATAGCTCTCTCCATTGCCCGTTGTGTAACTCTGAGTTTTTCCAATAAACCAACAGTTAAGGACCACGTCTCAATACCATATGTCATCACTGGCAACACACACTGGTCAAAGACCTTTGTCTTTAGGCACTGTGGTATCTTGGACGAGAAGGTTTCACGCAATTTCCCGAACGCTGCCCACAAGACGTTACACAAGACGTGTAATGGCAAAATTCTCTTATGTACTTCACGTCGGAACAGTTGCTTACACTGTACCAAGCACAAGTTCGGTCGTGCATGGAGTACTGCTCTCACCTTTGGAATGGATCAGCTAAATACCAGCTCGGGGCGTTGGAGTCAATTGAGAAGCGTGCCAAGAGGCTCATCAGCAACGAAGTCCTAGTTCAGACTAAGCTTCTTAGTCTTGAGCATCGGCGCAAAGTTGCTAGTCTATCGTTTTTTATCGGATACATTTTGGAGTAGATACAGATCTGCATGATTTAATTCCCTCCTGCCCTTTTTTATATCGGACTGCCAGAGCGGGCACGAACAATCGACACCGCTTTTCCGAAAACCCTAACTATTGTGCGAACTGCTAGTTTGTGGAATGCACTGCCTGAATGGGTGTTCCCCGATAGTTACAATCTGGGTGTCTTCAAGTCAAGAGTGAATCGGTTTCTTCTAGGCAAGCGTTGTGCACCGTAGGCCGCATCATCGCTTAACATCAGGCGAGTTGGCGGCCAAGCGCAAGCCTATTCTACAATAAAAAAAAAAAAAAAAAAAAAAAAATGAAAAAAGGTTTCTAACACTGTAACCACCGACTAGGTAAAGCTACTGTTATCGAAAGTCTTTGACTGTAACACTAAACAATATGACTAAAGTAACAAATAAACCAAATTGTCCATGCCCGGAGCGTATAAAACTGAATAAGTGGCTTGCCATATCGTTATCGTTCGAAACACGGCTTAATGACAGCCATTTTGCTGCCATTTTCGCGCCAAAACGGCACGGTAATAACGCAGCTTGAGGCTTGACATTGATTTTTATTTAGGGTTACTAGACGGGCTTTTATAAACACAGGATTCCTTTAAAATAGCACTTCTAGACTGAAATTAGAACACATACACAGACATAAAGTTCATACGCCATATCCAGTAAGTCAACTTACGCGAAAATGATAGTTTTACGCAGGTGAGAAAAAGAAGCTTGTAGAGGCGTGGTTTCACTTTTTCTGTTACTAGTTCTCATACTCCTCCATCCATTAAAGTAAATCGTTTTTTTTGATTCGGTAACAGGCTTGCGTTTGACCGCCAACTCGCCTGATGTTAAGCGATGATGCGGCCTACGATGGATCACACTTGCCTAGAAGTAACCGGTTTCTTCTGGGCAAGCGTGCTCCATCGTAGACTGCCGCAAGCCTTTCTTACAATAAAAAAAAAAAAAACCTTATTGTACGTACGTGTTAAAGCGACGTAAAAGAAAAAATACACTACAGATTCGTCAAAAAAAACAGTTCCCATACTGTATCTGATTTCTAAAAATAAATGGTTTCGCATTTCACATTCTCCGTTCAGAAACTCGGATATAATTTTTCCTAATTAATGACCTACTTGCATATTCAAAGAGCGAATTTAAAATGGAAATTAATGGCTTGAAGAGTTAAAGTCCAATTTCAGAGGGAAATGTGGTTATAAGCGATTCGGTTGGCAATTTTATAGGTCAGAGAAATATACTACTTTGGCTGCCTATTTTTACGAAATGTGTTCACGCTGGATTGATGAAGTTTGCTGTAATCATTATTGTTCTCAAATTTCGCGCGTCTGTGTCCTCCATACCCTCGACCAACCACACGTCGAGAGCCGACGACCAATCAGAGACACAGCTGATCTGTCAAAGTCAGCTGTCAGATCATCATCATCCTGCAAGTGCTTCAGTTAGGTTGCACGAGTTCGGTTCGGTACTATTTGGTGGCAGCGATCGGCGGTTAATCTCGGTGAGTACAATATTGTTTTCAACTAATTTTATTGATCTTGCGTGTGCATAGGCTTCTTCACGATTTTACAGTCCACTAGCTTTTGCGGTAACATATTTTGGTCCATCGGCCGGATCTGATTCAAGCATAGTCGTTGTCGTCGTCGAAACGTTACAAAATGGCGAAAACTTATGAAATTAAATTTAAACTAGAATGTGATTGGTTTAACAATTCTGTTGAACTGCTACATACACCAAATTATCCTAAAAGCGTTCTATGTGCTAGGTTGCGTAAGCTTAAGGCGCATTATGAAAATTTAACGGTTGCTTATGAAAAATTATTGGAGGGTGGCGAGAGTTTAGAGTCGAACAAATACGATAATCCGTATAAAAGTGCGACGTCACTGTACGATGAGCTAGATGCCAAGAATTTTGAGCTTTTGAGCCCACAGGACAAAGATAAGGTAACTAAGCCAATTTCTGGTGAAGTTCAGTTGTCTCGGCTTCCAAAGATATCACTTATAGAATTCACGGGAGATGTGTTCACCTGGTGTAGCTTTATAAGCCTCTATGATTCATTAGTCCTTTCACGCACTGATATATCAAACACAGAAAAGCTGCACTACCTCATTTCACATTTGCAAAATGAGCCTCGTATGCTGATACAACACTTACCAATGACTGACACTTCGCTCGCCATTGCGTTAGAGATTTTAAATGCTCGATATGATAACAAACGGTTACTCGCTGATAGCCACATATCTCGGATATTGAACATTGAACCATTGAAAAGAAATTACTTATTACGAACATTTATTTTGAACCCATTACTCGAGTCTAGTCGCAGTCTAGAAACGCTCGGTTTCCCTGTTAAAGAATGGAGCTACATATTGCTTCACATCAGCCTATCTAAGCTGCCATTGGAGTTAAAGAATCGGTTCGAGCAAATCCACGGAGGTACTGAGCGTGAAATACCTACGTTTGAAAATTTTCTAAATTTTTTACAAAATGAGTGTAGGTTGATTGATACGGCAAATACTTCGCAAACATTATCAACTCGGCTAACTTCAGATATGTCACGCCGACCCATGAACAAGGTAATGAGTGCGCATGCGACTTCACACGATAACCCGTGCGCGATGGAAGGGTGCGCCTTCTGTTCGTCTCCGACTCATAACGTTGTCAATTGTTATCGGTTTAAAAACGGCTCAGCTGAAGATCGTAGGATTTGGATAAGAAACAACAAAATGTGTTTCAAATGTTTCGGTAAACATTCGGCATTTCAATGTAAAACATTTATTCCGTGTGAGAAATGCGGTAATACGGGTCATAACAGTTTAATTTGTACCATGGTTCGAGAATCAAAGACTAATGCATTTTCTGCACCACAAGCGACCAACGGCTATAGCGATCAAAATCGGCGCACACAAAACGAACGTATGGTTCATACAACAGGTGTGGGTACGAATGAGGTGTTTGATAGTGAAAATAATAATGGGGGTATGAATGAGTTTCATTCGATTGTAGGCGCTGAACAGCATTCTGCGGCATTAGATACTGTTAATTCAGCGCCCTCTTACGGAAATTATGACCATTCCGCGTGACAACTAACACATAACTGTAATAATGTTTCTTCGTTACCCACTAATCATTTTAAAGATGTTATTTTGCCTACGGTTATTGTCAACTTAAGATCGGCAAACGGTGAAGTGTTCAAGGCTAGGGCATTGCTAGACTTCGGCTCGCAAATTTCGGTAGTTCGCAGTGACTTAGTGGAATTACTGAGATTGAAGAGACATTTTACAGTTACTCCGTTAATAGGTATCGGCGGAACAGTGGCGCAGCACAGCAATTACGTAGTAACAATAAATTTTAGTTCGGAACGGAATAACGATGTCGTTTTTACTGTGAATTGTGTAGTGTTGAAGACTCCTACAACGTATGTAGCGTCCAGACTTCAGTTGTCGGGAGATGTGCGTTTTGCGGACAAAAATTTCGAAAACTTGTCGCGGATAGATATAATTTTTGGATGTGATATCCTTGGCGAGATTGTAGGAGGTAATAAAATTGCCCTGCGGCCCGGCGGACCTTACGCTCTTGAAACGATATTCGATTACGCAGTGTTCGGACCCGTGAGTGATGGTGTCGCGTCTGTGCCCCGTCACCCGAGTTGGTTTTCGGGAATATCCTTGGTGGAAATGGTTGAGCAGTTTTGGAAATCTGAAGAACCCCCTAAGGTAAAAATCCAAAATCCAATTGATATTCAGTGTGAAAAGTTATTCGTAGACTCCGTCAATCGATGTTCGGATGGGAAGTTTATAGTTAAACTACCTCTAATTCCTGATCGGTCAGTTCGACTCGGTGACACCAAACAAATTGCAATGCGCCAGTTTTTACGATTAGAAAAACGTATGTCTGCTCAACCGGAATTTAAAGAAAAATACACCGCCTTCATTAAAGAATATTTACAACTTGGCCACATGCGACTCAGTGATTTTGATGTGGCGTCGGGACAGGAATATTACTATCTTCCCCATCATGGTGTGTTTAAACGATCAGGAGACGTAGAAAAAATTCGTGTCGTATTTAATGGAAGTCAAAAGTCAGGAAGTAACGTAAGCTTAAACGACTGTCTATTCGCGGGTGAAAAATTACAAAATGACATCACAAAAGTTATCACTAATTTTCGGCTGCCGTTGGTAGTGTTTGTGTGTGACGTAAAAATGATGTTTCGAATGACATGGATCCGCCCCGAGGATCGTAGGTATCAACTTATTTTATGGAGAGACAGTCCATCGGAACCGATTAAAAGTTACGAACTTACTACAAATACCTATGGGCTTAAGTCGAGCCCCTTTGTTGCTATTCGTTGTCTTTATCAACTTGCCGCGGAGGGTGGGAGTCGGTATCCCAGAGCCTCAAAACTACTCTTGACTAATTCATGTGCGGATGTCGGGACTAGGGGAGCTTCTGCAGCGCAGCTATTAGTACATCATTTGTGGTGGGGCCCAGAGTGGCTTCGTCAGCCGAGGGATCAGTGGCCTGCTCTCAACTTAGAAGTACCACACAATTTACCTGGGTTACGATCTCAATTTGTTTCTAATACAGCTACATTAGACACAGGTCCAACCTTAGATAGTATTTTGGAATTAATTGATCGGTATAGCTCTTTTGAAAAGCTAGTGAAGGTCGCGGCTTTTGTGTTTCGGTTTATTCACAAGTTTCGGCGCAAGGGCCATACTTTGAAACATTCGGTTTCGGCGTTTGGTAATAAAGACGGTTCGGCTTCGGTTTCGGCATCTGACAATACAGATGATTCGGCTTCGGTATCTCGGTGCTTCAATAGAAAAAATGTTTCGGTCTCGGAACGTCGGCAAACGCTAACTAACATAATAAAACTGGTGCAACAATCAAACTTCAGCGAATACATTTCAGCCATACGATTGGGAAAACCAATTCGGGATTCGGCTAGAAAACTTAATTTGTTTTTGGATAAAGACTCGTTAATACGCGTTGGTGGTCGTATTCAACGTTCAGATTTGCCTTACTCGGCACGCCATCCAATTCTTCTACCCGGAAGAGATAAATTCACACTTCTCTTGGTACAACATTATCATGAGACACATTGTCACGTCGGTGCAAATTCCTTGGCAGCTATATTATCGCGTAACTTCTGGATTCTGTCAATGCGTAGATTAACTCGATCAGTAACATTCAAATGTGTGCAATGCTTTAGGGCAAAGCCTCGACATGATCAACCATTTATGGCGGACTTACCTCCAGACCGCGTGAGATGCTCAAGAGCGTTTGAGGGGGTGTGCACGGATTTTGCAGGGCCTTTTTCAATTAAAAGTAGTACAATGAAGAACGCACGCATATTTAAGAGTTATCTTTGTATATTTTGCTGCTTAAGCTCTAAATCTGTACATTTGGAAGTAGTTTCCGAATTATCAGTCCAAGCCTTTGTAGCAGCATTTACTAGGTTCGTGTCTAGACGAGGTCTTCCATCTCTAGTCCGATCAGACTGCGGAACTAATTATGTTGGAACGAATAACTATCTGAAGGATATTTACTTGTATTTACGAGATCATCACTCGGAACTAGAGCGCGAGCTAGTTAAACGTAATATAAACTGGCTCTTTAACCCTCCGAGTAGTCCAAACATGGGTGGACTTTTCGAGGCAGCAGTTAAAATAGCAAAGAGTCTAATGTACCGTGCATTAGGTGAACGGCGTCTCACGTTTGAGGAACTGACCACCTTCTTTACTAAAGTTGAAGCAGTTATGAACTCCCGACCGATTTGTCCTATGAGCTCGAACCCTTCTGATCTCGAAGTTTTGACTCCGGGTCATTTTATAATCGGCCAACCTCTGGTAGCTTTACCGGAATACCCATATGATGACGTTAACCTGAACAGTTTAACGCGTTTCCAACAAATACAAAAGCTTACGCAAAATTTTTGGCATAGATGGCGCCATGAGTACCTCCACACTTTGCAGCAACGTTCAAAATGGACTTCCCATACGGAACCACCTAAAGTAGACGATCTAGTTCTCATAAAAGAGGATAATTATCCTCCCTTGCATTGGAGACGGGGTAGAATCACTAAACTGTTGCCCGGTGCAAACTCGACTGTCCGTGTTGTAGAAGTACGAACGCGTAACAACACATTGCTCCGGCCTGTGTCTAAACTGTGCAAACTACCATTATAAAATTCATTCTTTTGGGGGGAAGGTATGTTCACGCTGGATTGATGAAGTTTGCTGTAATCATTATTGTTCTCAAATTTCGCGCGTCTGTGTCCTCCATACCCTCGACCAACCACACGTCGAGAGCCGACGACCAATCAGAGACACAGCTGATCTGTCAAAGTCAGCTGTCAGATCATCATCATCCTGCAAGTGCTTCAGTTAGGTTGCACGAGTTCGGTTCGGTACTATTTGGTGGCAGCGATCGGCGGTTAATCTCGGTGAGTACAATATTGTTTTCAACTAATTTTATTGATCTTGCGTGTGCATAGGCTTCTTCACGATTTTACAGTCCACTAGCTTTTGCGGTAACAAAATGCATCGGCATTTCAGAAATATAGGCAAGTAATATATAAATAATAATAAGTAAAAGATCTGTTCTCTTATCAACAATTATAATAATTATTAATTACTAGCGACGCGCCCCGGCTTCGCACGGGTGTAAGCTCGGCCTTCGGCCTCGCTACTATGACCCGTTCCAGGAACATAAAATTTCATCAAAACCGGTCCAGCCGTTTACTCGCTGTTTAAACCTTCCCTGGACTACGACAAACATTTCAAAACCAAAATCAGCTAAATCGGCCCAGCCGTTCTCCAGTTTTAGCGAGACTAACGAACCGCAATTGATTTTTATATATATAGATTATTGTTCACCTCAATAGCACAGACTTTTTAAATCCTATGCAGTACAAAAGTTTCATATTCCATTTTATATACATTTCATAATTTTATTTTTATATTCATACATTTTGGAGAGTGCGCATCAGATCTGCATGATTTAATTCCCTGATGCCCTTTTTTCTATCGGACTGCCAGAGCGGGCACGAAAAATCGACACCGTTTTATGGTTGACATTCCGAAAACCCGTACGAAGCGCTTTGATTCCACTTTTATTGTGCGAACTGCTAGTATGTGGAATGTGCTGCCTGAATGGGTGTTTCCCGATAGTTACAATCTGGGTGTTTTCAATTCAAAAGTGAATCGGTTTCTTCTAGGCAAGCGTGCTCCATCATAGGCCGCATCATGGCTTAACATCAGGCGAGTTGGCGGCCAAGCGCAAGCCTATTTAAAAAAAGGGTCTCTTTGTGTTGGCTGCGGCCCCACGAATACCTATACCTATATAAATAGGCGTATTTAAACGTACTGAAATAATTTTAATCATGCTTTTATCTAATGCAAATTAAAGACGGTTAGGTTAGGCACTTTAGTAAACCTTATTATTTACTTCCAATGCGAGTAAGTGACCGGCTTGTACAGGATTACGCGGAACGGTGCTATTTGCCGAAAGGAGTTCATTGTGTTCATAATTATAAACGACTCTATGACTCTATGGTTTACCAAGTAAAAGTCGGTTTTTAACGATACATAACTTTTGGCCTAGGCATAAATACATCCATCGAATAAAAATAAAACTTTGAAACTTAAGTTATAATTTTAATTAAAGAGAATACATATAATTATAATTGATTCATTTCCTTGCAATTAAAATAAAAGCAGAGTTTATAATTCGTACTTAAAACCTATTAATTATAACCCTTGACTTAAATATCAGCTCTAGTAATCGTTTCAGCTAAAATAGGTTGTTTCATACATTCGTTGTACCTACATTCTACTATTGTTTCAAAAACCAGTCAAAGCCCAGCTTTAATCCACCATCAGCTATAAATTGTGATCCGCCGTTCTCCATTTATCGTGTATGCCACGTCACATAGTTAATTTATCACGCTCACAATACAGCACCCTGAAAACCCTTTATGGATTCAGTTACCTTTTAAACGGGGCCTGTGAAAATTTGGCTTTATTGAAAAAGTCGGAAATTGAAATTTGGTTCGTTTTGTAGAACAGTATAATATCCTACAGTTATATAATAACTATGGTTATATGATTATTAATGAGGCCAACCTTATCACGATATATATCCTGTTATTAATTATATAACTGTAGTGAACAACGGTGATAGTTTAATCACTTATTCCTAATATTATAAAAGCGAAAGTAACTCAGTATATCTCTTTGTTTGTTCGCGTTTCATGGCTTAACGGCTAGTCCAGTCTGTGTTCCAATATCCACCAATTGAAAGAGTTCATAATACAAAAATAAAGGTTGAAAATGATACTTTTTGTAAGTTGAATCGGTCCGAGCTGCAGTTGTCCATATCGCGCTCTACGTGGCGATGTTTGAGGTCAGCGCGACCAATAGATTTGCTAAATACCTATTCTTTAAATTTCTTTGCCACCCTCTATCCTAAGATTACGTTATTGTATCGACTAATAATGCCAAAACACGACTTAATAGAACTTTAAGGGATAGTTCATGTCTATAAGTTTTTGGATTAGTTTCCATAGTTGCTAACCACCACCCCATGGTTTCAGAAGCTGGTGGTGGGGAGTCCGAACCAGCGGAACTGGCGTGGCATCCTCATTGCTCTCCTGGTCATCGTAGCTGTTCTGGCACTGATAGTGACATCAGTCGTGCTCCTGACGCCACCCGATGAGGGACCTAGAGTTAAGGGCAGAAGACTCAGAATCCAGGACATACTGTCGGATGAACTGCAGCCTGTTAGATGGAACGGGACTTGGATTTCTGGTGAGTCTTTTTAGCTACTTATTTCTGTTCATCGTAGATGTTCAGGTGCTGATTGTAACGTTAGTTGTTTTGCTGATGATGGAAGACCTAGAGTCAAGGGCAAAAGACTCAAAATCCAGGACTTACTGTCATATGAGTTGCCTGTCGGATGGAATGGAACTTGGATTTCAGGTGGCATTGTATTCTTATATGTGTATAACCTTTGGATTACAAAGTAAGCTTATTATAAGTACAGTCTTCTAAGCTTTTCTTAGTAAATTAATGGGTAAATAAGTAATAGAACGTTAATAAAATATGAACTCTCAGCAATAATACACTACCCTCCATTGCTCCGCGCCTGGTACGAACTCGAGCAGCCAAAACGCAATATGCGAGATAAGCGATGAAAAATGGTGTTGCTAGAAGTCATATAGGTATCGACTAAATATGCGAGAAATTATGATGGTGAAATAAGTGTGTAAATATCTACGTTGGCTCAGTATAAATAAAAAGTTTTCAACCAAAGTTGTTTCCGCTGACGTTTCAGGATTAATACGAAGCATAAATAGATTTTTAAAGTTGCTGATACTCTTCAAATATTACTGTCAAACAAACAAACAAAAAACTGTTCGGCCGTTTGGGAGCTACAATACCACAGACAGACACACATATACACAGATTGGCCAATAGATCCGTGAAACAATTATTTTCATAATATTTTGAAAAATTTAGAATGAAAAAACGTATTCGTAATGAATGAAAAAAACATAGTTAATACCATTCCCCCTCTAAAAACTTATTTTATTCACTGAAAACAGTGAATAAAAAGCTTTTAATCACTATTTTGGAGTTTGAATTGATAAAGAAAATTTATCTCAATTTTAGTAATTGTTCCAATTTTAATTTGCATTTGAATTAATTTAACCTTCCTTTTTTTCTTCATTAAAAATAAATAAATATCTGGGACATTATTGCACACTACACATTGACAGCCATATTACAAAATAGACATAGAAAATAGACATTCAAAAATATATATGTATGTATATCAGTTTGTAATAACAAGCTTAGCTTAGTTTGGGGTCAGATGACCATGTGTGCAATAATGTCCCAGATATTTTTTTTTTATTTTTTTTTATTTTAAATAACAATACGTTGGCTCAGTAGAATGAAAAATTTACGAAACAAAACTATTATGTCTATATTATTATACTTTATAACGGCAAACCATTTCTGAATGAGATAATTAAAAAAATTATTAAGGCCAGCATTTTGAACCCAAAGTGAAACTGTAAACCTTAAAATTTCGCTTACCCAAGCGATAACAGACCTATATTTATAATTGCCCTGTAAAGGTACCTCATATTACATTAAGCACGATAACAATGGGCAGCCTTCCCTAGTCTCTTTACTTAGGACAATGTACACTGGCCTGTTATAATGTAGATTATTGAAGCCATTTTCATATTCTTCTGTGAGGAAAATGTGAGGTTTCACGAGAAATCGGGCAGAGTAGAGACTTTTTGGCGGCCATTTCTGTAAATGGAATACAATGATTTTGAAAAGAGTAGCTATAAAGCGTTACTTAATGATAAGACTTGGTTCACAATTTCAATCAGGTGTGTTATATGAAATTAAAATAACAATATATAGAAATAAATATCTGGGACATTATTGCACACACGGTCATCTGAACCCAAACTAAGCAAAGCTTGTAATATGGCTGCCAGAGACTGATATACATACATATATATTTTTAAATACATACTTAAATAGATATTAACACCCAGACATAGAACAAACACAAATGTTCATCACACAAATGTTTTTCCTAAGTGGGAATCGAACCCACGCCCCCAAGCGCAGTACACTACCAACTGAGCTAAAGGGGCTGTCAATAACCTTGACACTGGCTGAATAAAGATGTCAGAAGCTAAATAAAATAAAAACAGTCAGATGTTGGTAGAATTGATAGCCATATCCGTCTCCCTTTTTCTCAGTTGAGAGAAATGGCTTAGTTGGTAGTGAACCTACATTCTGCGCTTGGGGGCGTGGGTTCGATTCCCATCTAGGCCAAACATTCATGTGATGAATATTTGTGTTTGTTCTATTTCTGGGTGTTCGTATCTATTTAAGTATGTATTAAAAAAATTATGTAGGTAGATCAGTCTCTGGCAGCTATAATATTACAAGCTTTGCTTAGTTTGAGGTCAGATGACCGTGTGCAAATAAAAAATAAAAAACTTACTCTATCACGCATTTTTTTTACGTGTTAGTTGAAACCGTGAAGTGTAATAAAGTAGAAAGGTTAGAATAGAAACCTTTCTGCATAGCGTCATTTACTACCAAAAACGCCTTCCTCAAGAAACTGCCTACAAAATTAAATAAAACAAACGAGCTTGAGCCGTAACGAAACAAAGTTTTTTACGAGTTTATTTTTATTAAATAACGGAGTAACTTCTAACGAGAGAAATCATAATTAACTTCGCTCGGAATACTTTTAATAAGATGAGATAACAAATGTTGGTAATATGCTTCGCAGTTTTTGCTGTTGTTTCTCGTAATATGATAACATTACTTCATTGTATAACGATGATATGACACCGTAGGTATCATATTAAAAAAATACTGTGAAAATTTCTTTCCAGAATTTACTGGCCTTATGTTTTAATTGGGTAAAATATAGAATGAGTTTCTTTCTGAGAAACTACAATATAAGAGTCAGTTTCTAGTGATACGGACTAACGAGCTGTATTACAAATGCGTCGTACAATTATCGGTCTGGATTTTCAGACATAAAACCGAATATATAACAAATAAAGGATAACATTAACATTGAAGATGCAGATGGTAGGATGTCGTTCAGTGTGGAGGTTAAAGGGGGACGCCTATGTTCAGCAGTTGACGTCTTCTGGCTAATAATGATGACACTCAAACTTTCCCTCCAACAGTGTTACGATAGACTACTTTTGTTAATTGGAGGTAATAAGTTGTTATGTAGAGCTTTTCCAACATATGAAGTCGTTATTTTCAATAAAAAAATACAGATCTATTTATTACAGAAATTTAATTTTCTATAAATCTTTCTATTTGATAGCATCAGTACGACAAAAATCCAATTTTCGTTACTTTTTTCGTCAAAAAATGTGAGAAGATTTTCGTGTGACATCGTGATTTGATAGGGCTCCCAAAAATAAAGAACAAAAAACAACAGATTTTAATTTGATATGGTACAACCAATCTCATGGAATGATGGTAAGTTTGGTATCAGCATGTCTATTCTGCAAGCTACGTGAATGCGCAAGCGAAGTGATAAGCTAAGTGAATGTGACTTTTTCTTGCTTATTTCTGCAGATAAATGTCAAAACATCGAATTATAAGGGTAAGGGACTACAGTCAAGGGTGATCACTCGTCATTTTGATATTTCTCTATAGTAATCAACAAGAAAAATACACGTTCACTTAGCTTATCACTTCACTTACGCGTTCACTTAGCTTGCAGAATAGACCAGCAGACCATAACTTATGAAACAGATTTAAAATAAGATGCGTTGCAGATGCGAGACAAATATTTTTGAACCCTGTAGGCAAAGATTTAATACTATACTACGTATATAATCTTTGCCTGTATCTTTGTTTGTTTGTGTGTGCCTGTGTTTGCTTTGTGTCTTTCGTGTTACGTAGCAGTATTTAACGATCCGTGGGTAAAATAAATGACTGTGGCACCATTTATTGAAATGAGTAAGTGATGAAGCTACAACTTCTTCAAAAGGCAAGGTCGGCAATGTATTTGTGATGCCTCTGGTGTTACAAGTATCCATAGGCGACAGTGACTGCTATCAGGCCCGTCTGCTTGTTTGCCATATATGGCATAAAAAAGGAGATTTATTCTCTAACATGTTGGGATACGTTCTTCACTGTCGTACTTTTTTTGACCCTCAACGCAAAAAGAGGGGTGTTATAAGTTTAACGTGTGTATCATATGACATTATAGCTCCTAAACTGTTGAACGGCTTTAGTTATTTTGTTCGAAAGGTGATTTGATCGAGAGTGTTCTCAGCTATGATTCACGAAAATCTGTTCAGCCGTTTGAAGATTATCAGCTCTTTTACTGGGGGTGTTTTAAAAAAACTATTTATACTGTTAGACCACACCTTAAAATCACGGAAAAAATCAGCTGTGCCATACATTTTGTCGAGTGTCAATGACCGCAAAAAACTCACTTAAAAGTTTTTAGGCACATTTACAACTTCAGTTGAATACTTAACTATCAGTGAAACATTGCCCAAGTTTAATTACACCCAAACGCGTCTCTTTAAGACACTTTCGTGTTACAAAAAGAAAATTAATGTCCAAAGTGAGAACGAAGCTGTCGACAGCGGCAGGGAGATGTTATTTATGAAATTGTTTCTCTTTTTACACGCCACCGGCTATTTTGGGAGTTTGAAATTGTAGCTTATGTTTAAATTAATTAACACGAATAATAGAAACGACATTACATCGTCTATGATGGCAAAGATATGATACTGTGTCTTTGTGTGTCTGTGTATCCTTGTTCATATGTATCTGTGTGGAAAATCCGTACGATTCGCTTTGATTCCACTTTAATTGTTTTAATTGTGGAATGCGCTGGTTGAATACTGATCCCTGATAGTTACTATCTGGATGTCTTCAAGTCGTGAGTGAATCAGTTTCTACTAGGAAGCGTGTTCCATCATAGACCGCATCATCACTTATCGTCAGGCAAGGTATCGTTCAAACGCAAGCCTATTAAAATATACGCTACGCTAAGAAAATGTGTACTAAATGGTTCAGGAAAGAGAGAAAGACTCTTTTATCTTTCTATTCAAAGAGGTTGTGTTAAGAAAGTTTCATGTGCCATTGTGATGCCATCCAAAAAACGTTAGAACAAGTTTTAGACGTGGTAAAACTAAAGCCTGCTTATAAGGCATAGGTATCTCTAGAAAATAGCTAGTCGTTTGGGTATCACCACGGATATAAAATGAAGTCGATCCTCTGGACGTGTCTAGAGATTCGGGAAACAATAAAGTTGGGTATAAAACATTATGAGGTCGGAGAAGATTTGGGCCCAGATGTAGAGAAAATGGAACGGGTTGAACTGTTGAGTGTAGTCAAGGTGGAAGTTTTAGCGTGGTTAGGTATTATGGCTGAACGGAGTTTACTGAGTGTTACAGCAGCATTTACTTTTCCAATTTTCAGTAAGTAATTACACTTACATTACTTTGTAGTGGTAGGACTCTTTTGCAGGGGTCCGCCTGGGGAAGTACCACATCTTTTCCAGTTATTCAACCGCCAAGCAGTAGTCTGCAAACACTACTGTGTTCCGGATTGAAGGGCAATGTTTCCAGCGAAATTACAGGGCACACAGAGATCTGACATCTTATATCTCGGGGTGACGAGCGCAGTGCATTGCCATCCAGGGTTTTGAACTGTTGAAGTTCAAAATTCTGAGTGGCGTTGAGCTGTTATGGGCAAACGTGAAGAGCCATCAGGCGAGCGACTTCACTCGTCTCGTCACTCAGTATCATAAAAACAAAAAAAAAACACGATAAAAGACACAATACTTTGTCAGGTACCATAGAGAATACGTGCCTTTTCCATAGTAGCTATGTAATTCTGTGGTAGGCCAAGTCACTTCTGTTGCAAATCAAGATATTGAAAACTCTGCGGTCCACGTATCTAGTTTTACATTTATTCTACTCATCCATGAATTACGTTTTATGTAACCCAATATGCTAGTACTATCGTAGTCTATTCAGTAGTAGTTGCAGTGTACTAGTTTGTACCACGGTAACTTGTAAAGATATTCCAAAGATATTTGAAACTATGGATATATTGTCACTGCAGCTCCTAGCCTGCAATGTTTCAAATCACGCTTACAAACTTGGCTTGTTAAGCAAGCATTCTACAGTTACGATTACAATTCTGCAAGTCTCTATGCTAATTTTACCTACTTAGTAGTATTTTGGGTAGAGTTATTTATTACTGTACTATTTATTGTTTTGAATTTGACATGTAAATTGGCTTCTTAAATAATAATGACTATGAAAACTATGGCTATTGGGTCAGCGCTCAACAATATACGAATCAAAAGTAGATTAAAACTTTACTAACCTTAAAGTAAAAGTAAGTAAAATAGTTAAGCAGACACGTTTTAAGTTAGAATTCAATTATTTATGTAACAGTTGATCAATAAATGTTTTCTGATTCTGATGTGTTTAACAGTAGGCTAGATTGTAATTAAATTAAGGGACGCCTTTTACAAGTGCATTTTAAGAAAACAAACATTATCGATGGCCGGGAATAAAACCTAGGACTTCCTGCTTATATGTCAGACTTGCTACCACTGAGCCATATTGCACTAAGGTAATGTCACAGTCTGTCAGTCTTGTTATCTGACGCAACATTCCCTCTTGCTCTGTAAAATTCATGAATTTTCTCGAGTTTTCCAGATTCATCTCATTAAATATCTGCTCTTGAATTTATTTGGCTTTCTGAATAAGATAAGCGAAGTATAATGCTACGACGTAGCATAATGTTTCTACGAAGTTGCTACGGTGGGGCAAGTACATACATCAGCAAACGACAATCAGGAGTATGCAGACTTTTAAAAATAGGTTATAATTTGATCATTGAACAAACCTTTTACAAATTCGATGAGTTCTGTTAACTTAATAACTTATTTATTTATTAAGTTAACATTATGTTATGTACTTATGCTATATATAAGGTTACTGGTAATCAGTTATCATTCTCTCAAGGGCTTCAATACGTCAAAACAAACAACTTTTGTAATAGGCAAGTACTAAAAAATGCTTTTTCATATATTTTGTTGGGAGTGAATATTTTTTTGTATGGAACAGCTGTTTTTTAACGACTAAAGTTGTTTGTTTTGATGCAATGAAACCGCCCTTAAGAAGATGCTATCTGATTAACAATAACCCTGTATGATTGCTAGACATTTATTTTAATTTCGTAACTGTATGTTGTTGGTTTTTTAATTTCAAATAATTATTATTTTTAAGTTTACTCACTTTTTAAGTGAATATTGGCATGTAAATTGACATTTTATGAATAAATTACCTAACATAACGTATAATATATTTATTGGAATAAAAAAATATATTTGTTTTCGGACGTGAATACTAGATATCGGTGTGTATGTTGTTATATTTTTTTGGAGTCTACATGATTTTAATAATATTAAATTTAGCCGAAATAAATTACTTGTAGTTTTAATATTGTACTCACATCAAAATTATATATTACCATCATGGTCTAAGCGTATATATTATGTCCAATTCAAAAAATTACTTTTTCCAAAAATTATGGTAAACATTTTTTTTTTTACCCAAATCAAAAGCAAAATTGTCGGTTATAAATCAAAACCATTTATCTTTATCCGCGTCATTCAATTTTGCGTGTACTAAGCCGTAGCAAATTGCTACGACTGCTACGAAGTTACGAGGCTGCTACGAGACAACGTAGCCAAGCATTTTACCTCAGCCTATTTGTATAAATTAGTACTGTTATGCTGGCTTTATGTTTCCTGTTCAGCAGCCGACGAGAAATATTATTATTTCCGAGCTTCCGGTTGGCAGTGACTGAAATTGTAAGATCTTCAGTTTGAGCACGTTTTGGTGCAGCTATGTGTAAAATGACTAGCTCTGTTTACTTCTGATATCCTGGTACTCGTATTTGTAGTTCTAAGATCTGAAATGGAACCGGTTAAAACTGATTATGCTACACTGTTACCAAATATATCTATTTAGTTCTCTCTATCTCTATAGTAGTTAGCTCTGGTAGTTGTTTCGGAAATTAGTATACATTTAGCGCTACAGCGCTTCGCTTTGCAGTTTTCAGCGATCACCCGACAGCGAACGGACTATAGGGGTCACAAGCTACACTATGGTAAAAAATATATAATTTAAACTTTACGTCCCACATTTAATACTTACAAAAAGAGTTATAAAAAATACGAGAACATTGCAATAGAATAAAATTTAAAAGCTTGCTCGTTTAAAAACTCTCAACCAGCTGGTCTAGAGCAATAATTTCAAAGAGTTTAGTTGATAAAGTTATGATTTACGAGTGAAGTCGCTGGCGATACTTGGTTTAAAGTTAGTATTAAAAGTATGAGAATGCATTTCTAAACGAAAAACATATACTACTTGATGGAAAATGATTATGGAATTATTGGCCGGTGTTTTTTTTTGCGATATCAGTGTTGGGCCCAAGGTAAAAGTTGCTTATTAACATCTGGACATTTTTTCGGTCATCTGACCCCAAACTAAGCAAAGCTTGTAATATGGCTGCCAGAGACTAATTTACGAGAGATATGATGTTATGTTAGTTATATGTACAATGAAATCTTTGAATATGTCAGTCATCTAGAGAAAACCCTGGTATAAAATAACTTATTAGTCAACTATAGACACTGGTTACTCTTTAGCCAAGAAAAAAAAAGAATCAGTCATAGGACAGCACGTCAGAAGTGAGAACTTGAGTAGTATTTTACCTATTCTACAAGAGATGGAGCTGTTTTAAAATACACAGTACAGCGTGACGATGACGCGAGTTCCATGATTTTTGTTCCCCAAAAGTGCTCAACGCGCAAAAAAAATGTTTCACTTCAAATATTACGGGTAAAATTATGTTGTGCAGCTAGTAAATAATATTAGTTAAGTTAGTCAAGCATTTACGGGTACATTCAGTTCAGTGTTCAAATAACATTTTTATTCCTTGTATGAACTAAAACGGAAACGAGTCGACTCTACCACGCATCGTTAAACCTTGGTCAGGTGGATTCAGTACCGAGACCGTGGCAAAATATGCAGCTTTAATGTAGCTTTGCTTTTGCTCAGGCTTTGAATTACAAACGTGGTTCTTTATCATATAGAGCCAGCGCGGTTGTACTGTGGATGTGGCTAGAGGAAATATGCGCTTGGTTAACCATTGGTTAACAATAACGTTGTTACGAAATAGGATCGACTGTATAGAATATAGTATGACCCCTCAAAGAAACGAGCCATTGACAAACAGCTTTGACAAAATGTTAAAAATTATCACAACGAATCCGTTATGTCATTACCACAAATCCGGTCTTGTTAAAATATTTGTTTCATAGAAACAACTTTGTTAATTGTTTGTTATTCAAAAAATTATCACAACGAATCCGTTGTTTCATTACCACAAATCTGGTCTTGTTAAAATATTATTTTATAAATTGAAAGCTCGATTAGGTATCTTTTTAGTGGGTAAACAGTTAAAACTAACTTTAGCAAATTTTCTTGCTTGCGCACTTGCTGGAAATCATACGCAACAACTTGCAGGAATTTCTAATAGTTTATTTGGGGCTTAACTTTAACCGCCGCTAAAAGGCTTAAAACTAACTTACTACGTTTACGATCTCGTAATGTCGTTACCCGTAACGTCCGTTGCTGGTTTTATTGACCAATTCGTTCTAGTTTCGACTCCAATATCAATTTATAGAGGTGGTAAAATTCAATGCGTTCCTTGCGATCAAATATCTTCCGTGTAATAGATGTGACATTAGTTATATGTATCGATTATCGAACTCGATATAATATATACTTTAGAGTAGACAAATGCGGAAAAAGGATGACGGAACTTGGCAGTACACATGGCCAGATGTAAAGATGGGAGGTGGTGTACAGCAGTAACCGCGTGGTGGCTGAGACTAGGTCGGCGGAACCCGGCCCAACTGAAGATGAGATGGACTGGCGACATCAAAAGAACTGTTGGAAACGAGTGGATGCGACTAGTGTAAGACCGGGGAGAGAGGCATAAACAAATGGAGGCCTATACCCAGCAGTGAGTGATTCAGGTATGATGATGATGACTACGCCGAGAAAAAATCGATTTTTCGAACATATCTCATTAAATAAACTTCAATAATAATAATAAGTTTCGGAGTTTCTTTGCGCGATAAAATCCGGAACGTAGTTATTCGCCAAAGAACCAGAGTCACCGACATAGCTGTTAAAATCTGCAAGTTGAAGTGGCAATGGGCAGGCCATATCCCTCGAAGAACTGATGACGGATAGGGAAGAAAGGTTCTTGAGTGGAGACCACGAACCGGAAGACGCAGCGTAGGTAGGCCTCCCACTAGATGGACCGACGACATTGTGAGAGTCGCGGGCATCCAGTGGATGCAGATGGCAGGATGTCGTTCAGTGTGGAGGTAAAAGGGGGAGGCCTATGTTCAGCAGTGGACGTCTTCTGGCTGATGATGATGAATAATAATAAAAAGTTTTCATAGCCGTGACGTCATAATTGTGCACGCATGGACTCTCCCATCCTGAATAAATGGATGCGTGTAATGATGGGCGAAAACTTTAAGCACGTGGACAAAATATTCAATTTAATAGTAGCTAATTAATTTAGTAAGTATTCAAATATATTTTTTTGAGGGTCAAGTGCCTTTATTAACTGAAATGCTCAAGCCCACTTTCACTATCAGTTGGCAGAGTACCCAGAAAAAATCAAAATCATTTATTTATGAAAAGTATTATACATTTATGGTGTTACTGGCTCTAACTGCCAAACTCCCTTGTGACACAATCCACTATTTGGAATCTGCCTGCTCTTTTTGTCAACCATAATTTCAGCAATTTTTAGTTACTGTCATCATGCACATTCAATTCAATTTCATCCATTTATTCAATCAATAAATTGATGAATTTAATGGGTATCAGTTCACATCGAAATAGGCCCATGTTTCACCACTTTTTCACTCATCCGTCTCTATTTCCTTATGTCTTATACGAGTATCGTTGAAAGGAAAAAATTCAAGTGTGCACGCAATATTCAATGTTCAATTCGATCAAAAGGTCACATAAAATGCGAAAAACGATCTCTGATCACATGGAATATGTCTTTTAGTGGGATTTTCGTATTTTATGGTACAAATATTATTGTATTTTGAAGATATTTGAAATATATTCCTTGTTATAAAAAGATTTATGGCGTACAATACTACCGTTATACAATGCTGCGCCCCACGGTTTCACCCGCGTGGTGATGAAAATCGGTGATGATGATGATGAAAAGTAGCCTATGTGTTAATCCAGGACATAAGCAATGTATATGCAAAATTTCATCTAAATCCATCCAGCCGTTTCTGTGTTATTGAGTAACAAACATCCATCCATTCATACATCCATCCAAACTTTCAGATATATGATATTAGTGTGATGTCTGAACATTAAAACGTCCATCTTATTGAAAATATGTTGTTTGGTTCATATTTGATTTTAGGTTGTTTTCATGGGTTTCAGATACAAACAAGGCATCATAAAGTTTGACGTGTAATTCGTATTTTATTTCTATTTCTCCACCTCTTTATGTTTTGGCTCTACACATCGAGAATTTTCAAATAGCCGTCGATAATTCAAGTTTTGAGAAATCAAACAAGCCACAGTCAAGACCAAGCAAAAGTTAGTCACAGTCTAGTTTTAAGTCATACCAATTAAACTATTTTCCAATTGGGACCATTACTATACTCGCAAAAAAATATCAGTTGTTCCATACATATATTATGTAATTGAAAGTGATTGACACTTCTGACTTTCTTGACATTTCAGGGTTCGTCTCGTTGTAGAAGTTGTTCATAATGATGAGCATATTGACCTCGTTTCAGCTCAGCACCTGTAGCACTTTGCTAAATTCCCTATTAAAATATCTATTAATATCTAACAAATCAAATACAAACCTTAAATGGGCAAACGCCACAAACGCTAGTAGCCAAAAACAAGAAAGAAGCTAGATCGCGACATAAGCGCATTGACGGAATGTCAGTGTCGCTTCTTGTCAAACGGAAGTTTTTCTAGGATCTCCACCTCCTTTTTTCAACGAATTAGTCAAAAAATCATTTAAAATTACAGTAATCTGTGTGTTTGTCTGTATGACCCTGTACAAACAATGTGGTTTTAATTCATTTTCACTCACCTAAAGCCTACTTCATCGGTATTTAAATTAATCCCTAAAATAATCTAATAATCCCTAAGATACTCATATAATCCGACTAACTTTTTAATCAATTTTCAAGTTCTAAACTAATCATAAAAACGCCTCCGTGATTCCACACAACTTTTGTATTAAACTTATTAATCCAGTAATTAATTCTGCGGGCCGCTGCACGTCAGCGGCCCGCTGGGAAATTTCATTTTAATTATATCCCACACGCCATTGTATTCGGTACGTGTCCGTGCGGGCCCAGATCTGACGATAGCATTGCTTTAGATTACGTGATGTGATTTTTATTCGATAAAATGGCTTATAACGAACGCTATTATGTGTTTTGTGAACGCGACGTGTTCCGTTCGAAACGTTATCTCACGAAGGTTAGCTTTTAATTTTCTTTACAAATAAGCTGGTGCCCGCTGTTATATTACCTACCTTCCAGTTATACCATCATCATTATCAGCCTATCGTTCATTAATTTTTTTCTTATAAAAGTAACATCACAGATAAATCCAAAACGTTACATTTATGACTTAAGTTAAGCATATAATACAAACTAATAACTTATTATTATTTATATTTATGTAGTACCCAATGTTCCGGACCACCGCCTTTCGTTCAAGTCACTTGTTCGATGGAGTGGACTGCATGAATGGTGACGGATGGCGAAGTGACCGACCCAGGCGGGCGGCGGTCGTAGTCGTTGGAACGGTGCTGGGATTTGAAGAAAACTCTGTCCAGTTGATGTGACGCAGGTGGTGGGCTTGGCGGAGAGGGTCGTGCGTGCGAGATGTCAGGAGACGTCTCTCACGATATTAATTATTTTTTAACTAAATATTAACTACAAATAAGAAACAAAACAAAAATATCTTCAAAAACAACAAAAAAACTATCATGTGCCCACTGCTGGACACAGGCCTTCTCCCAGAGAGAGAAAGAGAGGGAGAGAGATAATGTGCCCTCATCCACGAAGCTGGCCCTATCCATGTTGGCGAATATCATATATCTTTAAACTTTTGAGGTTTTTGGACGTACCGGTTTCCTAAGATGTTTTCCTTCACCCTTTTTGAGCGAATGGCATCGAAACTGCACGTAATTTATAGATAGATAGATACTCTTTATTGTGTACACCAGAAATAAAAATTATAAACAGATAGAAAACACTTACGAGCTAGTGCCACAAGTGGCGGCCTTATCGCTAAAAGCGATCTCTTCCAGGCAACCATTGTATAGAAAGAATTTACGTCACAGGATTTATTTAAGTACCGAGGAGGTAAGGAGAGGATGTTACCACTCGGCTAGCATAGCTCATAAGGAAATATTGTTGCTTACTAATTAGCATTATAATTTAGAAATCTTTTTTTTTATTAAAAAAACAATCTCATTGCGCTCCACTAATTGGGAGTTATTTAATGTAGTGGTCAACTGTTCATTATTGAACTGCACAAACGTGAGCCGTTCCGATTATTTATCACAAGTCGCCCGCCAGCCATTAGTATAATTATTACTACAAATAGCACAGTATATGATCATGGCCAGTAGGATATCTCTAATGTAAGCTTGGAGCTGGCATTATAAAGAAGTTAAGAAAGAAAATAATATATTTACTAGCTGTATCCGCAACTTCGTTTGCTTTAATTTTAAAATAGTCTCAACAGACGCAGGGGCCGGAAATTGCAGTAATATGTTACTACCAATTCCTTGAGCGTATACATATAAATTTGTGGATTCGCTCACTCTGGACAGAGCCACGTACAGCTGGCCGTGACTGAAGCAGCTGATGGAGAGATCCACGCCTGCAGTTGCAGCGTCTATCCCTGTGCCCTGTTGATGGTCATAGGGAAACTAAAGCGCACAGGAAACTGCACACGCTTCAAGTGGAACGGGAAGTTGTTGGGTATAAGCGGTATCCGAGGAATGAATAAGCGTTCCCAAGCACCATCACCATTAAGATCTCCACTTCAATCACGCTTCACTGGACAGTCGTGACTTTGTACCGAAGTTTTGGTGGGCTCAGGTTGCGCAACAGAATGATTGGTACTTTGACTTTTAGTTGTATTTTGTGCGCCGGGAGCCCAGAAGCAGACAAAGCGTTTAAAAATTCTACTTACTGGTAGTGACCTCATTCTAGGCACCTGAATCCTGCACAAACTGGCTGTATTATGCTGTGATAACGGCCGTTCGTCTTTTGTCGGTCTGATGCGGTATGTTTTGTCATTTTACACAGACTTTTAATACAGAGTCTGTGTCATGTTATCCCTCCTTACGTGCTTATACCGCCCCAGTCCAAATGCTCGTCAATAAGGTATTTCGAATTTATTTTATAATTTGTCATTACTAGCCTATCACTTTCACACAGGGACATAGGCTTTTTCTCAGTTCAAAGACATAATGACATTCACCAACATGCTCGCCCAGCATGGTATTTTAGGGCCCATCCTCTCTCTCTGAGATAATTTGTTTCAATTCCGTATGTAGCAAAACTCCTTTTTGTGGGTCGACTTCGATTTATTTCAGACTCTGGACATACACTCTTATAACGTATATTTATTCATTTGCACTTTAATAATTCTTAACACTTTAAATCTATGTAAATTAGGGCAGAGTAACAATGTACAATATTGAAGGTGCTTACTGCACCGCTGCTCAGACCAGAATGCCCAGCCTCGCACTTGCTTACAACCCGCCATCGCGTTTCCCCTTCTCCTTTCAGTCATAGTGAAGTTGGCAACGTTGAGATTTAAGGTACTAGGAAAGTCAAATAAATACTCGCGAATTCAATAACCGTATTTAAAACCTAACACGTATATTGATTTTATTTCAGTAGTGATGATCTTATTTGAGAAAACCAAACGTCCTCTCTGAATGTACCCGTAAGAGAACCCTTACTGTTTATTTCATTTCTCTAACGACCTCCTGTTAGGCCAAGCCGTAATGGCGAATAATTAAAATTAAACCGTAACTGATATACGGAGACGACATGCAAACAGATTAAATTAAATGTGATAGTTCCATTGACTTATATATTACTTTGTAAGGACCGCGCCAGTGTAACTTATCAAAGGTTGACTCAGTGGTGAGACCAAATACGTCGCTTACTAGGGTGATCTGCAAAATGACGATTTATATTATCTTTGGATCTGCATGATCTAATTCACTCCTGCCCATTTTTTTATTGAACTGCCAGATAGGACATTAAAGTTCGACACCACTCTATGGTTAATATTCCAAAAACCCGTAAGAAGCGCTTGTTTGTTCCTGGAGCCGGTCATAGTAGCGAGGCCGAAGGCCGAGTTTACACCCGTGCGAAGCCGGGGTGGGTCGTTAGTAGGAGATAATATATGCCTTAGTAGGTACAATTATCATTCGTGTTAAAATATCTCCAGTTCGACCCAGTGTTACAAATATTTTATTCACTACTATTTTCCGTACATAAAATAACTGACTTACTAATGCCAAAATAACGTCCCACCGTTCCAAAGCCAGTCATTAAGCCGCCATCAGCGATTTACGAGCGCTCCCTGATTGCAATCACCAGATGGCAGTGAACATCGAGCCAAGCTGTTTGTTTATCGACAACATAGATGCTGGCAAACTGTCAAAAGTGCTTGCAGTTTTGAACATCTGTTGAAAAAAGCTTTGCTTATCCTTTCTAATAAGCAGGGAGGCATGGATGTGAATTTGCATGATTATGAACACATAATTAATTTCGCAATCATACAAAACATTTTGCCTACATGAAAAAATGAACACATATGCTCTTTATTCAATTAAGTACAGAATCGTTGGGAATTCCATTTATCGTGAAAAACAAATGTGTACAAGTATTCCCTGGATCCCAGCTCGAAACAACTTTTTTCCTTATTAATATTTCGTAGATCGAAGGTAGGAAAGGTTAGATAGGTTCTTGCAGACTAGGGAAATGTTTTACAAAATGTAACAAAGGCAAAAATAAACTATTCTGCTTTGCTTTTTACCTGTTACGAAATTCTAGAAAGGTACCTCGGCAGTGGTTACATATTTTCAAAAATCTTTTAGAGCGCTGGTTAGTGCGACACGTGACCAAAATGCTGGCGTGCTTCTCAACGCATAAGCATTGCCATTCAGCGTGGTAATACCGCTAGCATGCTGGGTATGCTGCCAACTGGTAGTGAGCTTGAGCATTTGGATTGCCTTTAAACCGTCAACGTTTTAAGGGCAGTTACTAACTGTTCTTATAGTGTTAGCATGTATTTTATTTAGTTAATAAAGGCCTGTAAATGTTTAATTTATACATGGTATAATAACAAATTTTGCTTAAACCTGCAGACCGCACATAACCACGAAAAGTATCGCATGTGTGCGCATGATTATGTTATGCATCTGATGTGATTGGAGCAAGCAGAATCAACTCTGAGGTCACGTCAAATTTTCAAAGAAAAACGATTTCACATCGTAATGTGAAAGGGTCTCCATCTGTCGAACAAATAGTTGGTGGCCCAACCTTTCACATTGATTGCCTGAATATTAGATGGCGGTGTACAATTAGTGAAGGAGTTACGCGTGTTTGTGGCTTTACGAATGTTTGGAAATAATTGAAGGTCTCAAAAGGCGCAAATAGAGCCTTGTCAGTACATGTTTGAGCCTTTTGGGAGCGAAATTTTAGGACTAGAGTCGGGTGCCAAAAATATTTATAAAGAATTATCTAAACGTCTGGTCGAACCACTCCCTGACCAAAATGCTGGCCGGTGAAAAACCTTGCGCAACGCGTCAGTATTGCATTACAACGTGGCAATGCGCACGCTTAGATAAATAGGATTTAGTGTACTTTCAAAAATTCAGAATAGTTTGTTTAAGTATAGTACATTTATGGTGTTACTGGCTCTAATACACAATAATATATCTACTTACTAAGACACGGGTTTCTGACATCCGGTTTGGCAGAAACCGGGTGTTGGAAACCCGTGTCTTAGTTCCTTCCGTTTGTTAAATGTTAAGGTTGACTTAAACATATAACAAAAAAAAAGTTAACTTTATTCAAACGTCAAATATAATTTTAAAAAAAAGCTGCTGATAACTTTTGTGGAAGATTTTCACCTCAAAAAAAACTATTTTAATGACTATGGCCGGGTTAATTTAGGGCAGTTCTTTTATCAAATGTGATTTTTTTATTTCACCTTATAAGGTAAATATATAAGGAAATCTGTTTTTTACAACCTATTCTTTCCCGCTCTTGGGTAAAGGTCTCCCCCATTCTCTTATCAGTGCGGTCACCCGCCAGATTTGACCAGTCCACCTCAAACGCGTCGTGGTCATCGTACCAGCGTTTTTTCGGCCTGCCTTGGCTCCTTTGTCCTTTTTTAGGCTCCTCCTACGTGATCCTCTAGGCCCCTCTCTCAGAGTGCGGTGCATTGTAATATAGAAATAGTTAAGATCGTTGTTTTTTTGTTGCAGGTGATGAATACGTGTACCACGACACATGGGGCGGAATCAGCCTCATGTTCGCCTCCAACCAGACCTCAAGGACGCTCATGCCAAATACAACCTTTGTAAGTACAACATTTTACCTTCCAATTATCCCAAAGAACTAGAAACTGGAGATTATTGTTCTTTTTAACAGACTTCAGAAAAAGGTTTTTGATTCGACTGATTTTTTGTGTGTGTAAAACATGTCTATTTGTGATGTTTCCAAAATCCTCCAGTAAAATTGCCTCAATTTCACTGAAGCATTCCTTAATTTTGACCGTGATTTACAAAAAATATATATAATGAAATAATGCATTGGAGTCAAGTGCCGTCATAGTACTGAATAGAACTTTTAACATTTTGCAAATTCAGTTCACAAAATGCTTTAATGAAATTTTTAACATATTCTTAAATTGCCTCCGACGTTTAAAAATATAAGACATGAAACAAACATTATTAACTCCTTTTCTAGCGAAATGTAAGCATGTGCTAGGAAAGTAGGTACGCAAAATTTAATATTGTCAAGAGAAGTGGCACGATTGTGAATTCTCAGAGGAAGGATCCGCCAAAATTGGTCCATGAAGCTACTGTGACACTTGCTCGAACGAATCCCTTTACCGACAGCCGTAATAAATTCTCATTGTCGATTTTTCTCAAGTTTTTCGACGTGCATTCTGTGTAAAAGACAGCAGCATTGAAGCGTTGGGGCGATATTCGAAGAAGAAAACTGTATTGAATTTTGTAGTGAGAAAAATAACTAATAGATTAAAAGATGACAGGAAATAAAGATTGATAATATAGTGAGTTCGATTCCCAACTAGGAATCATTTAATTCTTTCTGGTGATTCATGTAGGTAATGAACATTTGTGTTTGTTCTATGTCTGGGTGTTAATATCCATATTAGTATGTATTTAAAAATATATATGTACGTATATCAGTTTCTGGCAGCCATTATTACAAGCTTTGCTTAGTTTGGGGTCAGAGGACCGTGTGTGCAAAAATGACCCAGTTTTTTTTTTAAATTATATACGAGCATACTCGTATGCTCCCTATGCCTGCCAAGCGTGGGGATTATGGCAATACCCCTCTATGAGGGAGGCCTTGTCCAACAGTGGACGTTAATTGGCTGATGATGTGTGTGTGTGATACTCGTATGCATGTTATGGATAATGATTTCTTAGGGTTTCGCAATATACCGGTGGACATACCGGTTTCCTCACGAAGTTTCCCTGCACCGTTTTTGAGCGATGGCATCGAATATGCTCATAATTTACTTAAGTACTAAATAAGTCATTAGTGCAGGGCCGAGAATCGAACCAGGTGCCGTCAGGTTGTAAAGCGTAAATGCTACCACTCGGCCATCATCGTTCCTGAAATTGATGATGATTCTAAATAATGTTGAGAAAACCATCATGTAAAATAACAAGTTATGCTTAAGAAGCCCAAGTTGGCTCCTTAGCAATTATTGGCCATATTTGGCCTCGATCAGTCCCCAGCTGTTGAAGCCAGAACCCGGCTCACTCATGTGCATAACCCTCGTCGAGTCTCGGCTGATTTCACGATCCATTGGCTCCGTATAGAGGCCAAGAGGACGTTTTACCAACGGAAATATTTAGGAAATTTTCTTAAATGGAGAGGTTTGTTTTTTTGTACCCGTCAGCCTCAGAATTGACTGTATACTGGGTTACGCGGAAAGGATGTACTAAGCCGAAAGGGGTTCATAATAAATAATGAACCCCTTTATTTATTATGAACCCCTTTCGATAAATGTAATGTAAAGTGATATAAGTACGTATGGAGTATTTACTTACCGATTATATGTTACGTAACGTTATTGCTTTGGGTTACGTACACAAGGGGTAAAAAGGGACCCTATTACTAAGATTCCACTGTCCGTCTGTCTGTCCATCTGTCGCCAGGCTGTATCTCATAAACCGTGTTAGATAGACAGTTGAAATTTTCAGAGATGATGTATTTCTGTTGCCGTTATAACAGCAAAGACTAAAATAAATATTTAAGGGGGCTCCCATACAACAAACGTTATTTTTTTGCCGTTTTTATAGGTGGTAAGGAACCCTTCGTGCGCGAGTCCGTCTTGCACTTGGCCGGTTATTTACTTTTGTTCTGTTATTATTGCATTTTGTCACGGAGCACTTGGTCATTGTTTACTATCATACATATGTGGTTGATAGTATCAACTAGTATGGTAGTTACATACTGTAATTATCACATGACTGTGGTTCCAACTGGTCCCAATATTGATTGGGGACAAGTTGAGTATTACCGCGATAAGAGCGTCATTGTAGCATCTCTTTGTATTTTATCAAATTTAAAAACGGAAAACGTCTAACTAGTCATACGAGGCATGCCTTTTAAGTTCTGTCGTTTCCATATTTCCCGGCAATTTTGAATTTGGAACTGATCTATATTCGAATGTGTTTAAATTTTGAATCTCAAAACAGTTAAAAGTATTAGAATTAATGCTATTGTTTAGTTACAGCGTCGATTGCAATCTGTCTGGTTACGTACGAAAATGAATCTTTCTAAGGAAAATGTTCGTGCAATAATTTTCTACAACTTTAGAAGAGGCCTGACACGGCTTCAGTGTTTTGAAGAGCTAACATCTGTGTTCAGTGATGAAGCCCCATGTCTGCGGACTGTCGAACGCTGGTATTTAGAATTCCAGCGTGGACATACTAGTGTTAGTGACAAATCTCGCGAAGGACGCCCAAAATTCGCCTTCACTGAAGATAACATCATTGCTGTGAGATAACTAATTCTCGAAGATCGTCATGTGACGTATCGAGAGATAGAGGCTCTATTAGGCATCTCGGGGACCACCATTCAGAAAATCTTGCATGAAGCGCTTGGTGTGAGAGAGGTAGTTTGCCGTTGGATACCGCATCTTCTTTCCGACGATCACAAGGCGGCCCGCGTCAGATGGTGTAAGAAAACTCTGCAAAGGTTCAACCGAGGAGAGTCAAATCACGTCTACGACATCATCAGTGGTGACGAATCTTAGATCTATGCCTACGATCCTGATTCCAAACAGCAATCGTCTTGAAAGATCCAGATTGCATCTGCAATCTGGATCTTTCAAGACGAGCCAAAGCCGACTAAAGTTGTTCGTTCTCGAAGCACTTCAAAGAAGTTGGTGGCCAAGTTCGTTGGAAAAGCCGGCCATGTTGCGACTATTGCACTTGAAGATCGTAGAACGGTTAACGCAGAGTGGTATACCACAGTTTGTTTACCACAAGTCATCGCCAAACTTCGAAAATCTAACTCAAAGCGACGCATCATCCTGCACCACGACAACGCAAGCTCACACAGCGCTCGTCAAACGATTGAGTATTTGAAGCAGGAAAAAGTAGAAATTCTTGACCATCCTCCATACAGTCCTGACCTAAGCCCTAATGATTTCTTTACATTTCCTAAAATTAAGAAAAGTCTTCGTGGTCAAAGGTTCCAATCCGGTGAAGAAGCAGTCGACGCTTTCAAGTCAGCCATTTTGAACACCCCCACTTTAGAGTGGAATAAATGTTATAATAACTGGTTTGAGCGAATGGAAAAGTGTATTAAGCTACGTGGTGAATACTTTGAAAAATAATAAAAAGTACTATAAGGTTCTAGTTGTGTTTTTTTCTTCAAACGACAAAACTTAAAAGGCATGCTGCACACTCAGAAGTAATTCGTTAAAAAAATACCCTGACATCTTTAAAAGAGCAATTGACAAGCCGCGTAAAATCAGATCACAAAGACATAAACTATCGAACCGAAACCTAATCTAGTAATTCATAGCTCAGACCCTACAACTATGGCCGTAAAAATATACAATAAGCTACCAAATATAATAAAAGACATAGAAATAGAAACCAGCTTCACTAATGTTCTCAAAACTTTCCTAGAATCAAAATGTTACTACACCCTAGACAAATTTTTCAAGGATAATGTCGATGATATACAAATAGACCGTTCCTTTCTTTCTGTTGCCATATCCTAACAGAGTCATATGTACTACATGTATTTTAAGATGTGTTATTTAAAACTAAAACATGCATACATATTATGTATGCATGCAGACCTTAAATAACATGACATATTATGTCGCAATAAATAAATTGAATATTAAAATAATAAATAATGGCCAAGTGCGATTCGGTGACAAATTTCTGTTCACCGCCTTGTTAAGTAACGTAGGCGCGGTCGGTACTTGCATGGGTGACCGCCTGGGTGTGACGTTGTCCTTTTACAATACTTTTTCTATTTTGTGGTTTTACGGAACTCTCAGTGCACGAGCTCGACTCGTACTTCGCTGGCTTATTTTATCGGTGTTGGAATTTTGCTGTGGGCAATATTGGTTAATGGGGCTTGGGATAAGCGAAAAGTAATGCGGGAAACAAGATTGTGGGCCTGAAGATTACGAGTAACTGATCCCAACTATTTTTCAGTATGTGTAATGTATTTAGTTATTCAAATTCAAATTATTTATTGAAAATAAAAACGGACAAATTCCACTAACATTTATCTCACATACTGTTAAACTAAATTAGATTTCCTAGTAAAAATAGGAATAATATTATAAAATTACTAATATAATAAATACAACAAATTGCTGTAAAATTATGTCGACATAAAATTAGTATGTCATACAAATTGTCATTATAGTCAACGGCTTTTTTTCCCCTGTCCCATTGATCAGTTAAATTTTCACAATAAGTCAAAAAAACTTTCGTTACATTTTTCCAACTGTCACAAATAATATCACAATCAGTGTTGGTAGCAAGGAGTGCATTGAAGTGGCGGCGGGTGTACCCAACTAAATTCTTGCTCGGCCAGCTCGGCTACAACTCACTAGAAGTGAGAAGGATGTTGGATCAGTTTGCTACTTGCTGCAGGGTGCTCAGAGGATCGGTTGACTCCTTGCATCTGCACAATTTATTGTGCACTTTGTTTGTGCCAGATAAACCCGGGGTTCCGGCTAATAGGCTTGGAAAATTGCCCAAGTTTTTCCACGTGGCTCACAGCCGCACCGTGGCGCGCTCCATGTCTCCGCTGATTCGCGCCCGCCGCCACTTCAATGCACTCCTTGCTACCAACACTGATTGTGATATTATTTGTGACAGTTGGAAAAATGTAACGAAAGTTTTTTTGAACGGGTAATAACCGTGAAGCTTCTTATACAGCGATCTTAAGAAAGCTTTTTGAACCTCTTCAAGCATCCGCACATAGGTGACGTGGTGAGGGTTCCAGACACATGCGCTCGACTCCAGCTTGCTTCTAACGAGTTGTACAATGTTCTAATAACTAACGGATTTTTTAAATCTTTGCCATTTCGTAATACGAAGCCCAGACGACGATAGGCCTCTTTGGCGAGATCAGAGATGTGATCATGGAAATTCAGGGTACGATCAAATGTCACTCCCAGATCCTTAATGCTATTTACCCGATTTATACATAGATTGTCAAGATGATAATTATAATTGATGGGATTTCTTTTGCGGTCAAACGTCATTACATTACACTTGGTCACATTAAATGCCATTTTGTTTTTCAAGCCCCGTGCACAGATTCTATCTATGTCCTCTTGTAAGGTAAGGCAGCCACGGGGAGATTTTATTTCGAGAAAAAGCTTAAGGTCGTCGGCATACAAGAGACATTTAGCAGAAATCAGCACTTTAGGTAGGTCGTGCACCATCATTTTAAATAATAACGGACCAGTGATGGAACCCTGGCTTACACCAGATTTGGTGTGATATGGTCCCGAAACGTGGATACCATGCTTAACATACTGCCGCCGGTCTATCATAAAGTCCGCAAAGAAATTTAGAAGGTTGGGACAAAAGCCGAGGTCACATAGCTTTTTTAACAATATATCGTTATCAATTTTATCAAAAGCTTTCTGAAAATCAAAATATATGACGTCGACCTGAGAACCACGATCCTTGGCATCGGATATATAATCAACTAAGCCTAACAAGTTCGTATTTACGGAGCGACCCGGTCTGAAACCGTACTGCTCTTCACCTATTTGTTGTTTCACCTGTCTATATATTTCCTTATGAAGGATGTACTCGAAAACTTTAGCGGGCGCGCTTAGAATCGCTATTGGACGGTATTCTTCAACCGTAGTTCTATTATATTTCCGTTATATTCATCGCTAAGCCTGTTATTTGTAATAAATTAAACATTAAGGCCTACATACATGCCTATATTACATGGATCTGATCTCGAAACTACTATAATACTACGGATTCTGAAACTTAATTTCACTCATATAAAGTTACTCTTCCTAAATAACATACGCGTGCTTGCAACGCAAGCAAACCCGTAGGCAAAAACTGGTCAATATATCCACTCCTTTCCCAGCTGTTAAGCTCCTTAAATATACTCTTAGTATTTTTTATTGTAGCGACAACAGAAATACATCATCTGTGAAAATTTCAAATGTCTAACTATCACAGTTCATGAGATACAGCCTGGTGACAGACGGATGGACAGACGGACGGACAGCGGAGCCTTAGTAATAGGGTCCCGTTTTACCCTTTGGGTACAGAACCCTAAAAAGAGCATTTTTACGTTAACATAAATTAACAAGAATCAAACAATGACTCATGAATACAAGTATGATATTCATTGGTTCATAGCTCGTATGTAAAGGTTGCGCCCGTTTTATTTTAACTAATTTCTCTCATGGTGGATCTGTTTTAACTATATATAGAAGTACATCGTTTTCTAAATTATTATTTATAACGTATTTTTAACGTATATATATATTTTTTTGTTTGTCCGCATTTTTTGATAGTTTGTAAAATACAGATTATATATAAACTGGAAGGTAGGGGGTCGCGAATTTTTTTTATACTATACTAGCGCCCCGCCCCGGCTTCGCACGGGTATATGTTTTATTGTATATAAATCTTCCGTGAAAAATTATCTAACTGATAGTCAAAACCACATCAAAATCCGTTGCATAGTTTTAAAGATCTAAGCATATATAGGGACAGACAGAGGGAAGCGACTTTGTTTTATACTATGTTGTGATAGTGATGGTTCGCGTCGTGAAAAAGGTTGAAAAATCCTGCTATAGGCCATAAGATGCACGAGATTTCCCGACGGCGTGCTACAAAAGAAAATATTGGTATTGTGTCCGCGCAAATAAGAACTAATGGTATTGCTGCTTGTGTATCACAGTTTTGTTTTCTTTTTACCTA
Organism: Agriopis leucophaearia; assembly: GCA_949125355.1. Lineage (NCBI taxonomy): Eukaryota > Metazoa > Arthropoda > Insecta > Lepidoptera > Geometridae > Agriopis > Agriopis leucophaearia. The sequence goes on along the minus strand of OX421284.1, from coordinate 8,187,862 downwards.
AATAACAGCTGCAAGAGAAATGTGCTCCCAAAAACAGACTAGTGTTTACGATCGAGTTTCACCAGTGGCGTTAACGTTAACTACGATTTGTATGGAATAAGAGCAGTTCCAACTACATGCGCTAGATGGCGCTGTTTTTATTTCACACAAGTCGTAGTTAACGTTGACGCGGTCGAATAAGTCGACGCCACTGGTGAAACTAGCACTAAGCACTCTGATACGGTCCCATATTGGAACGAAGTCGCGACGCTTTCGCAACGCGAAAGGGGACTAGACGGAAAAAATTAAGACCAAAAGTTATAACGACACTTTTTGCTATAGTTGTAAGCCGTGCTTACAACTATAGCAAAAAGTGCGCGTGTTTCTCTGTCTGTCTCTCTCTGTCATAGCGTGATCCGCCGTAGGCCGCATCATCGCTTAACATCAGGCGAGTTGGGGGCCAAGCGCAAGCCTATTTTGCAGTAAAAAAAATATATAAAAATAGAAAGGAACTTCGTTCCATCCGGGTGTCCTTTGACACCTCAAATTTTTTTTAAAAGTTTACATTGCAATACGTACAATCAATATATATATATGCGTAACCCTGTATATTTGCAAAGTTTCAGATCGATACGACAATTAAATCTTCAATGGCAATTAGTAAATTCCTTGACCTTGGGGTTATTTACTAGCTTTATATGTCTGTTTTTTTCGTCTTACAAAGAGTTAAATAAGTAGATTTTAAATCGTCTTCCAAGATATTTTTACATAATATTAGTTACTAGTGAAGCTAATAACAGCGTGCTAGTAAAAAAAAACTTACAAGCAGCAAAACCTATTACATTTCACTGCCTACATAAATAAATCCAACTTTGTTCGTTTTGGGCATGGTTGGATACAACAAATTGGAAACTAGAAGGGATTTGGCACTCGCATATTATATGATGAGAGTATTCCGGGGTAGCATCTCAAATCCTGGCATACTGCTGATGATGGGGCTGTGTGTGCCGGACGGGTATGTGACGCGGTGCTGGCGGCCGCATCTGTTCGCGGTGCCCTGCGCAAATACTAATTTCCTGGCTAAGTCGCTTTCGATACGCATGTTAGTAGTATATAATTGGGGTTTCTGGATCAAAAGTACTTCAAATAGGTCCAGTTATAAACAACTAAATCTATTCACGCCATCTATTCAAATAGATGAATAAAGTAGTTATTGAATAGAGAAATAATTTATAAAAAACGATAGTTTTCGATAAGAAGTCATACCTGGCGCAGAGAAGCGCCGGTCTTCTTATCAAAACTGTCGTTTTTTATAAATTATTTCTCTATTCAATAACTACTTTATTCATCTATTTGAATAGATGGCTGAATAGATTTAGTTGTTTATAACTGGACCTATTTGAAGTACTTTTGCTCCAGAAACCCCAATTATATCTTTCTTTTTTTAATGCTTCAGTATAATTATTTAATATTTAATAAGCTAACAATTATAATCTAAGTTAATTTGTAACATTGATTTTATCTTTTATAAGAGATACTATATCTCTGAATGATCTATATACATCATCCATGAATACGTTTTTGACGACGTGTTGTACACATAGATCAGCATTACATTTGCATGTTAATAATTCTTCAGGTATTGTTTCCACGTCATATAACTCTATTCGTATAATTTTTGTTCCTTTCGACGGCATTCTCACGCAGGAGTAAGTCATGTCATCTCGGTGTGGCCTTTTTCTCGATTTCTCTTGATTGTTCGGCAAGAAGTTGAATAGGTCTCCAGATTCCTGAAACAAGGAGCTTAGTGAGTTATTTTAACGTATTTAATTAATTAAACCTATTCAACACAGTGAACTACTATTTACGTTAAAATCATGTCTAGGAATAAAATTATTTGAGTATGTAAATAGCCAAAATAATTTATTATACTTAATAGGTAAAATAATTTAAACTTACCGACATAATCCGTTAGTTGTGTTCTTTGCAAAGGTCGAAAAAATAATAATTTCACAATATTAATTTATCTGTCTTTTATATAATTGCTTATAATGACTTTAAGGTCTAAAATTAGTCAATTTTTTTAATTTCTAACCAAATAATTCCGTTGTTTTCCTAAACGGGAGGAATGCATTAAGCGAGGCGCCGGGCGTTAGATGATCCGTCTGTGTTTATAGTAATGATTATCAAAACATCTCAATTGTAAATATCGGTAGGTACAATACTGTTTTCTATAGAGTAGTAATAAAGTTGCATATTGATTAAATATTTTCGGAGAACTATTTAAGTATGTGTCACAGATTAAACAGTCCTGTTAATGCGGTAACTGTCCTTACATAAAAATGCAAATACTAGTTGGTTTGTTTGTCTTTAAAATATCAAAATAGTTGAATTGATTTCGTATGGTATTGAGGTATTGTATTGAGACCTAGATCATAATGTATAACAGGTACCATTTTTAACCAAAAAGTCGCAAGTGAAACTGTAGGGTGCAGCTAGTTTAAAATGTTTGATTTAGCTCGATATGGAAAAACTGCTGACAAACTATTTTTGTTTAACACTAACGTCAATGTGAACGTACACATTGACATCCTTAATATTTATATAAAGCTTAAGAAAACCTGAGTCAGTACAGTAATTGCTTCCTGAAGGACAACAGGTGTAGAAAAAGTATTTTGTGCGTGTTTGTGCTAGTGTTACGATTGCAGTCTGGTCTTCTATTCAATCAATTGTGAGTATTATTATTATTATATATTTACGTTTTAATTAAGAAATAAAAAGAAAATTAACGTCTATATAATTGAATTAGTGATTACTCTAACGATTCATTAAAATGTTCTCATTTTTGAAGTTATAAATCCGTTAAACTTTTGTATTTGATTCATGCTGCCCTAGTATTTTATTCATTGATCATTTGTATCTTGATAAGACTTTGAATGTTTGACATCAATTTGTTAGTTCAAATTGCATATTCTCTAAAGAACACTTTTTTATTTAATTGTTATACATATTTAAATTTATTAAATGTTTTTTTCAGTGTCATCTTCATTCGTGTGTGTTGGTGCGTGTCAGATTGCTCGGTCGGATTGAACTCAGGTCATCTATTCAATAAATTGTGAGTATCATTGCATATTTGTGTTTTGATTTTAAAAACAAAAAATAATAGAAGAAAATTTCTTTATGTGACTACTCTGATAAGTGAAATATCCCATGTTCTCAACAAATTAAAATTTCAACTTTTTACATAGGTATTCCGAACTTACTGACATCCTTATTTTTTTATTTCTTCATCATTAATTGTGTCTTGATAAAGTTTTATGAACTGTCTTGAGTGAATGAATAGCCAAAATAACTTATTCCTAAATAATAAATAGTAAGCTCGTATTGACAACTGAATAATAACATATTTTTTTCATTTCAGCCCTATACGCTGCACTTCGTTTTTCAATCATCAGTGCTGCGTGATTCAATTCCACAAATTAAACAAAATGTAAGTACTTCAAGTCTGATAGTGTTTTAAAAGAGTCAAATTAATGTGACCTTTTTTACTTAGGTATCGACTTATTAAATAATAATAATACCCTAGTAACCATAATATGTACATAGACGTACAGTACCTCATACCATAGACTGATTCAACACCATCTCACTCACCACAATAGCAAATCAATTGTCAATCCTATTATGTACAATAGTTTTATATCCATTCACATTCCATAATAGTATTTTATATTGAACAGAGCCTCTTGTCCTGTTGGCTTCAGCCCCACTGTTGCATCTCAAAACTAAAGGCCCGTGAATCAATTGAGTTTATAATAATTCAAAGCAAACGAGCATTATTAGAAGTGGGTACGATCTTTTTGTAGTCGTGTCGTTACAATTTATTTCATAGTATTAAAATTTTATATGAGTGTAAAAAGAGAATAACTATAATATAGTTTAAAAATCATTTCATAGTTTATTTTTCTTATTTTCAGGTCAAAATCATCGAACGCTGACGACCTTTTTCCTTCAGAAGATGAAATTGAAGAGACACGCCATTCAAAAAAAGCAGTGAAACGATCCAGGGATGAATCGCGCTCTTCCGATGAAAGCATTGAAGAGACTCGCCCTCAGAAGAAGGCGACAAAGCAACAATCCCGAGACGAGTCTCGTTCTTCATGCTCAAGCATGCCGCCTTTAACAGAGGAGCCAGTAGAGAAGCCAAAACGGCGGGAGGAAAAAACTGCAAAGGATTCATCACGACGCCTTTCGGACCCACCAGCGCGCAGCGCGCAGCGAGTTTCGAAGAAAACGAAAACCCAGATTCACCCTGTCTCCCGGCCGACGGCTAGGGAATTATTTGGTACGGATAGTGAAGATGAAGCGCAGGAAGCGGCCTGTGCTTCATCTTCAAAAAAACCAAACGCTTTGGTATCTACTATAACGAGAAGGTTAGCCAACGGCGTCTCTCGACAAATTTTTCCCGATAAAGAGGGGACGCATTATATCGAATTAAAAGTATACAAAGTCTCGGATATTGAAAAAATAGCCCCTATGAATAGGTGGCGTCAGGCTGTGATGTCATTAAAATATAAAACTAATGACAACACAGAAGTTTGGAGCAATTTAACAAAATTTATATGTTCTAGTAGAAAAGAGTTTAAAAACATATCACCCACATTCATATCAAATTATTTTTAGTAAAAATAATAGATACTTAATTTTTATACTTCATTTATCATTTTATAATTGTATACTCATGTAATCAAAATGTAATCGTAGTTTTAAGTTAAATTGAATAAATATCATTTCCTTGTCTTAATTATGTTGTATTTTTTTTATTACAGCGAGCCCAATCAGTGATGTCGAGTATCAGTCACAAAGCAATGAAACCATATTATGCCACAAATGTAAACAGATTTTACGAAAATCTGAATTCAAGTATCATTTGAGAAGTAATGTGCATAAATCAAATTGCTTATTAAAAACTGTATTCAAAAATATTGAGATTATTGCAACAGCATTTAAGAATCGAATCCTTACATACCGATTGAATCCGTATGAAGTACACTTTGAGACACCTGAAGCATTTTTATATGACAGTATGAAATATGTGACAAAACTAGTTGAAATGATTCAATCAAAACATAGCTGCTTAAAAGTGAATATAGAGTTGTTTGCTAATTTTATATTACCACATTCAGACCAGCAGCAGCTCAAGTCTTTTAATACTAAAAATACTGTTATTTTAAAACATACGGATCTAAAAGAGAAATATATGGATGCATTAAACACGATAAAACAGAAATTAACAGAGTTTGAGCACTGTGAGTCCGGGTGGTCTTTTTTATCAATAAGTCATCTAGAAATCAATATTAACAAATACTGCCCTATGCGAGGTGGTTCTTATATTGATTTACCAGCCAAAGTTAAAAACACAAAAAGTTGTATAAACATACAGAATAATGATAATCACTGCCTGTTATGGTCTATAGTGGCTGCCTTACACCCACGCGAGCGAAATGCTTGTAGGGTAAGTTCTTATCCACACTATAGTAACGTTTTAAATATCGAGGGCATGAATTTTCCTCCCACATTAAGTGATGTAAGAATTTTAGAAAAAAAACAATTCTGATGTGAGTGTAAATATCTATGGATTAAGTAATAAGTGTAATGTAACTGGGCCTCTGTACAAGTCTGATTCAAGAAAATCTAATCATGTGAACTTGCTGTACATAGAAAAAAGTGGCAAGTTTCACTACTGTCTCATAAAAGATCTTTTGAAACTTGTACGAAGACAAATTTCCGGACACAAAGGCAAAATGTACTTGTGTGAAAATTGCTTGCAATTTTTTTCCAGTGTTTCTAAGTATACTACACATTCATGTTCTGAAGTGTTATCGGTTTTACCGCCAAAGAATAGCGTACTAAAATTTGAACACTACGAAAGGCAACAGAAAATAAACTTTGTAATATATGCGGATTTTGAAAGCATTCTAATTAATTGTCCAGAAAATAATGATTTGAGTATTAATACGAAAACGATTAAAAAACACGAACCTTCTTGTTTCGGGTATTACATATGCTGTTCACATGATTCAAGCCTGAATAAATATGTAACGTATAGAGGTTCCGACTGTCCCAAAGTTTTCATAGAGTATCTAATCAGAGATGTGACAGAGATACGTAGTATTATACAATGTAAAAAATCGATGTTAAAATTATCTAAACACCAGCAGGAAGAATATCAAAAGGAAAGTGTATGTCACATCTGTAATAACTTCCTCTTTGATGATAAAGTGATGGATCATGATCATATTACGGGTGAATACAGAGGAGCAGCTCACAACCAATGTAATCTATTGTATAGAGTTTGCCCCTTCGTACCAGTGGTCTTTCACAATTTATCCGGTTATGACAGCCACCTATTTATAAAAGAATTGGCTAACTATAAGGGTGAAATTAAAATTATACCCCAAACAAAGGAAAAATACTTGAGTATAACAAAGTATTTGACTACGGAAAACTCACCACAGACCATTCAAATAAAATTTTTGGACTCTTTTCAATTTCTCAGCTCGAGTTTAGATAATTTGTGTAAAACCTTATGCGAGAAAGACTTTATACATTTATCTCAAGAGTTTACAAAGAAAGATCAATTTGATCTAATGCAGAAGAAAGGAGTTTATCCATATGATTATGTAGACTCATGGTCAAAGTATAAGAATGATAAACTCCCAGAAAAAAATATGTTTTTTAATAGTTTAACACAAGAGCATATATCAGACGAAGACTATGCTCGAGCTTTACATGTTTGGAATATATTTAATATTCACTCGCTTGGAGAATACACAGATTTGTATTTAAAAAGTGATGTCTTAATTCTTTGTGATATATTTGAGAATTTTCGAAATACATGTTTACGATATTATAAATTAGATCCAGCTTATTATATAACCTCGCCTGGTCTTAGTTGGGATTCAATGTTGTTATGTTCAAAAGTACATTTGGAATTAATTAATGATATAGAAATTTATCAGTTACTCGAGAAAGGTATTCGTGGAGGTTTAGCTCAGTGTTCACTTAGACATGCAAAAGCAAACAATAAATACCTTCCCCATTATGATGAACGAAAAGATTCTTCTTTTTTAGTATACCTTGATTGTAACAATCTATACGGATACGCTATGACAAAAAAAATGCCTATTGCAGAGTTCCGATTTTTAAATAATAGCGAAATTAATGATTTTGATATTATGAATACACGAGAAGATGATGATTATGGATACATTCTTGAAGTTGATTTGAAATATAGTGATTACTTACATGGTTTTCACAGCGATTTACCATTCGCAAGTGAGAAACTCATACCGCCTGGTGGTAAAAATCCCAAACTGATAGCAAATCTCTATGATAAATATCATTATGTAATCCATTATACACATTTAAAAGAATGTATTAAACATGGATTACTACTAACAAAAATTCATAAAATTTTAAGCTTTCGTCAAGATAATTACTTAAAAAAGTACATAGATTTGAATACTCAGTTACGTCAAAAATCTTCGTCTGCTTTTGAAAAAGATTTCTTCAAATTACTTAACAATGCTATTTTCGGCAAAACAATCGAGAACAAAAGAAAGCATGTTAATGTGAAGTTGGTCACCCAATGGAGTGATAGTAATAACAAAACGAATAAAGTAATCGGCGCAAAGGTACTTATTACAAAGCCAAACTTTCACAGTGCAACGATATTTTCTGAAAACTTTGCTGCAATCCAGCTTAAACACGAAAAAATAAAACTAGATCGCCCCATCTATATTGGGTTCAGTGTACTGGAATATGCAAAGACTCACCTTTATCAGTTCCACTATAATTTTATAAAAAAGAAGTATAAAAACAACGTAGAATTATGCTACACCGACACAGACAGCTTACTGTATTTGATTCACACCAATGATTTTTATGAAGACATGAAAGAAGATTTGTCTGTATTTGATACTAGTAATTTCAAACTTAATAATCCTTTCAATATACCCATAGCTAATGCTAAAGTTCCCGGTCTGTTCAAGGATGAATTAGGCGGTGATGTGATTGCTGAATTTATAGGACTAAGAGCTAAACTGTATTGTATAAAAAGCGTAAAGGTTCAAATTAAAAAAGCGAAAGGTATATCAAAAACAGTAACTAAAAAGCTCAACTTAACAGATTATCATGAAACACTCGTAAAAAATACAAATTTGAGATGCAAAATGAACATGATAAAATCCATAAAGCATGTTTTATATACGCAGGAAGTTAACAAGCTAGTCTTGAATAGAAACGATGATAAGAGACAAATTCTTCCAAATCAAGTTAACACGCTACCTTGGGGACATTGTGACACTGTATTTTGATGGTGTGTTCATCAGCAACATCATCATCATACATAATAACACATTTTTGAAAAGGGTAGCTAGTTGATCTATCATGGACTAAGAAAGTTACGTTTTAGACCCAGCTACCCTTGAACGTGGTAGGAGAATTACCTATCAGAAAAAATAATATCGATTAAAATCTAAGATGTATTGTATGGATGGAGATGTCTTGATTCTGTAGTTAAAATATTTTATAAAGATATAATAGATGAGTGCATTACATAATAAGCGTGTAAAGTGTACCATATATTTTATTAAGCTTGATAATAAATAAATAAATTATAAATATCTAAGAAAATTTTATTTATTCATTGCCTTACCGAACTATTTAGGAAACATAATATTTCTTTATATAAAGGATGGCTTCTTTTTAGTGTTTCACACGCTACCATGAAGTTGGTTAAGCAACCTCTGTCCTTAGAAGTACAAGCCATTGATTTAGAACCTTCTATCAATTATGTAAACCATAGTTTGCTTCTACCCAACCGGATTCGATGTATTATATGTGGACCATCCAACTGTGGGAAGACTAATGTAATGCTGTCATTACTAATGCATGAAAATGGGCTGAAATTTCGAAACGTTTACTTGTATTCAAAAACTACATTTCAACCAAAATACCAGTTCCTGAATGAAGTATTGAAAAGAGTTCCAGGAATTAGATATTTTACAATCAGTGATGATAAATATGTTATTCATCCTAATGAAGCTTTATCACAATCTGTTTTTATATTTGATGACATTGCTTGTGAAAATCAGGCTAACATTCGTAATTACTTTTCTATGGGTAGGCATAAGCAGATAGATTGCTTTTATTTGTCTCAAACATATTCCAAAATTCCGAAACAATTATTAAGAGACAATGTAAACTTTCTGATAGTATTCAAGCAGGATGACATTAATTTAAAGCATATTTATAGAGAACATGTTAACACTGACATGAATTGGTTACAATTCAAGAACATGTGTTCTAGTATATGGCATAAACCACACAATTTTTTAATAGTTAATAAAGAGTGTGAACTTGACAATGGAAGATATAGAAAAGCATTCGACACTTTTATTTCTTTTAGCTAATTACTCTACATAGTCTGTGTCATATCTCATTGGTACATATAAGTCGAAATATTTTTATTTTCTCATCACTGTTAGTTACTTCTAACATACCAGTGGTTTCTACTTCTGCTAAGATTGTAAATCATGGAACACAATATCAAAAAACAGCTAATTAAATCGGTTAATTCAATAAAACACAAGATGAAACAAATGCGAGATGAACAACAAAATACAAATTTAAAAATGAATAAAATGTTTAAGCCTATAACAGCACCTTTGCAAGTTCTGGTGGATAACAACCATCAAATGTATAAACGACGAAATGAAAGTAAAAGCGTTGATAACACATCTTTTCCATCATCTGAATTTGAAGATGCTGTGGATTCGGATGAAAGTAGTTCATCGTTAAAGAGCTATGACAAAGAAGATGTTGATGAAGCGTTTAAGTATAATAACAAGGAGTTTATGGAAACATCACTAAGTAAAAATGATTTAGCCGATTTATATGAAAATATGAATATACCTTTCGGTGTAAGAAAAAAGGGTCAAGAAATTTTTATCGGAAATTCAATAGCAAAATTTACTGTTAAAGATGACGATTATGAAAAGACATGTATAACAATTGATGGTGTGCCATATGAATTAACTCCTGGCTTAAAAGAGGTTTTATTACATAAAACACCAGATATAAAATTAATTACTGAGGAAGATAAACTTATTTACAAAGATATTTTGGTAAATACGAGTGTTCATAAAAGAAATTATAACCCTAACGAACAAATTAGGGGTGATAAAGGTGTAAAATATCGTGAAATTATAAAACCAATGTTTTATGAAATTACAACGAAATCTGGAGGTAGTTTACCAAGTCTGAAAATGTATAAAAAGAATACTGATTTAATTTATTGGGATGATCCCAACGAATTAATTGAAAGACTTAAACTTTTGGTTGCTTCAAGAGACGCTGGCAATTGTAATCATGACAATGAAATTATTTCAATAATAGAAGAACTGAAAGAAGCTGGTATAATAAAACCATAAAAGCAGTTTCAAACGATTGACGTACTTAGTAGTGATCTGTTTATCGAACATGGATGTTGATAAATTCGGGCTAAATATATTTAAACGAAAAAAAACTAATGAAGTACCAATTACATTCCCATGGTGTCACTTTAAGTTGTCAGAGAGTGATAACTGTTTAGATGTACAGCATAAAAATATAAGAAATCTATTGACACCCATTGAATCATTTGATGCTTGTACAAAAGAGTATGTAGACAGACAACTTGCAGATTATACAAGAAGCTATTCGTCTCTAAATGAACGAGTTATAGCAATGAATGACAGATTAACAAAGCTAGAAAAAATATGTGAATTATTAAAGACTAAACATGAGCAAAAAGGACGTAGTAAATGAAATCCATAGAAATGCAAGGATACATTTTCCCAGAAGACATGTTATTTTAAAAGATATCGATGATTTGTGGCAAGCTGATTTAATAGATATGCAATCTTTTTCGGAAGAAAACGCAGACTATAGATATGTTTTAATTGTGATTGATTCATTCTCTAAATTTGCTTGGGCTGTTCCTTTAAAAAATAAAACCAAAGAAATAGTCTCTAATGCATTTAACTCTATATTAAAAAGGGGGCGTAATCCGAAGAACTTGCAAACGGATTTAGGAAAAGAGTTTTATAATAATGAATTTAAAAAAATAACACAACATTTCAATATAAATCATTACTCTACATATTCTACAAAAAAGGCTTCAATTGTAGAAAGACTAATAAGAACATTGAAGAGCAAACTTTATAAACAGTTTAGTCTTCAAGGGAGTTATCGATGGATTGGTGGTATATTAGAGTCTATCGTAAATAAATATAATCACACAGTTCATAGAACTATAGGAAAACAACCTGCAAAGATAAGCGAAAAGAATAAAAATAAAATTTTAAGAAGGTACATAGCTCTCGCTCAATCAAAACCAAAATATAAAAATAAATTTAGTTTAGGAGATTTTGTTCGAATTAGTAAATACAAAGGCTGTTTCGAAAAAGGGTACACACCTAATTGGTCAACAGAAATATTTAAAATAATTCTCTTACAGAATACTAATCCTGTAACTTATTTATTAGAAGATAGAAAACATCAACCTATTTTAGGCGCATTTTATAAGCAAGAACTTCAAAAAACTAAACACCACGATGTTTATCTCGTAGAGAAAGTTATAAAAAGACGAAAAAATCAAGTTTTTGTAAAATGGCTTGGATTACCAATTACGGAAAATAGTTGGATAGATAGCACTAATATACTTTAACTCGAGAAATGTATAAATTATATGAAAATGTTTTGACTCAATCATTCTATGTGTGGTTATGGTAAACGATAGACTGTTCAATAATTTAATAAACAGGTTACCAATTGAACTTCACTTGCCTGGTTATAATTTCTGTGGTCCAGGAACAAAATTGAAAGAGCGATTGTTAAGAGGGGATAAAGGTATTAATTTATTAGACGAGTATTGCAAGAGACACGATATTGCATACAGCAAATCAAGAAACTTAGAAGAAAGACATAAAGCTGATATAATTTTAATGAAAATGGCTAGAAAACGACAAAATGCAGCTGATGCAAATAAAGGAGAAAAATTTGCTGCTAATTTAGTGAACAAAGCTATGATAGCGAAGGTTTCTACAGGAGCTGGATTAAAGAAGACTTTTCGAAAAATTGTGACTCATACAAAGAAACAAATCAGAAAAATAAAACCTAAGTGCAAAAAGATGGCTATAAAATTAGCTATAGCAGCTGCTAAAGAAATAGCGTCAGATTCAACAGTCACAGTTCCTAGAGTTATTCCAGTACCGAAAACTGGCGGCTTTCTTCCATTAATACCGCTATTTGCCGGCCTGTCTGCTGTTGGTAGCTTAGCAGGAGGAGCTGCAGGAATAGCAAAGGCCGTCAATGAATACAAAATTGCACAGCAACGATTAGCAGAACTAGAAAGACATAATAAACAAATAGAAGCTATGTGCATAGGAAAAGGATTACAATTGAAGCCTTACAAAAAGGGCTTTGGAATTTTTGTATCCCAAAAGAAAAAAAACTAATATATCAGCTACCCAATAGAGCACTAACCAACATAGATATCTTAAAGTATACAAAACATGTTCCATATTTTCGAGGAGTATTCATGAGGGATAAGTTACCAAAAAACACATTTAAAAAAGAATGTGGTATTATAAACCTAGATTCTTCGAAAAACCCTGGGACCCATTGGGTAGCATATGCAAAAATTTACAACTATGTTGAATACTTTGACAGTTATGGAAATTTAAAACCTCCTGAAGAGTTGATAAAATACTTAGGACCATCTATATTTTATAATTATGAGAACTTACAGCGTGATAATGCCTATAACTGCGGTCATTTGTGTATTCGTTTTCTTGAACGATTCTGGATGAGTAGATAAAATAATATGAATATATTAAGGAGTGCTGTAAACAACACTGTTTAGTCTGTCAAAATGTCTGTTACTGTAACCATCAGTGGTAATAAATCTGTAATGCATACCTATTTTCTACCACCCCTGAATATTGACAAAGATTATGAATGTGGTTTATTATACATATCCGTTTTTAATTCTATACCTAATATCAGTGAAAATAATAACATATTTTCATATGGAGACGATGGAGAGCAAATAAAAGTTCCTACCGGTACCTATGATATTAAAGATTTATGTGAATATATCAACAATAATATTAAAAACTGTGAATTAAATCTCAAAGCTAATAACAATACATTAACATGTTCTTTGTTCAGTACAAAAACAGTTAATTTTCAGAATAGTCTTAGTTTTAGCTCACTTTTAGGATTTCCAAAAATACGTCTTGAAGCCAATAAATGGCATGATTCAGCAAATGCTATAAGCATTCTACCACTGTCAGTGATACGAGTTGAATGTGACTTAGTTAAGGACTCTTTTACTAACGGATCAGCGTCACATATAATATATGAATTCATTCCAAACGTTCCACCAGGACATCGTTTTATAGAAAATCCAGGAAATATTATATACTTCCCTGTTAATAAGGAGAGCATTTCTTGTATAGCCATTAAACTGGTTGACTTACATGGAAACATCATTGATTTTAGAGAAGAAAATATAACACTGTGTCTTCATTTACGTAAAAGAAAATGATTGTTTTCAATAAAAGTGTATGTGAAAAAGATAAACATGTTACTTCCACTCGAACAGCGATACTGCACAGTCGTAAAGTAACGAAACATATTACTAAAATAAATAAAGAATTTCTAAGAGCTCTGGGTTTTAAAATATGAGTATATTGAATATAACAGACTCTGCACAATACGATAATTCAATTGAAAGTTATGAAATCCATACATACAATCCGTATGGAAACAGTTTTAAAGAAAACGACGAAATTCGAATACCAATCCACCAGCAAGATTTATATGTTTTGCCATCCGCTAGTTCAATTTTGATTGAAGGATATGGTAAAATCACTGGAAAAGATGGAAAACGTATACATAAAAGTGTTCATTTCACAAATAATCCAATAGCATTTCTCTTCGAAAGTATTAGATATGAAATAAATGGCGTCGAAATTGACCGTTGCAAAAATGTTGGCATAACAACAACTATGAAATCATACGTTTCGATGAATGATGGTGAAGATAGAGCAGCTGAAATGTGGGGGTGGAATGGAATAAAAAATGCTGATGGTAATTTTTGTGTGGTAGTACCGTTAAATAAGATATTAGGCTTTGCGGAGGATTATAATAAAATCATGATTAATTGCAAACATGAACTCGTACTAAATAGAAGTTCCAGTAGTTTAGATAGTGTTTTATATGAAACTGATTATAATTCGTTTGACATAATTATTCAAAAAGTTCAATGGCGGGTACCTCATGTCAAAGTGTCAGACAGGGAAAAACTTTCTTTGCTAAAACGCTTGGAGAAAGATCGAGCAATACAATTTGCATTTCGGAATTGGGATTTATATGAATATCCATTGTTACCAAAAACTTCGAAACATTCCTGGTCAGTTAAAACAGCGTCACAGCTCGAAAAACCCCGTTACGTTATTTTTGGTTTGCAAACAAGTAGAAAACATAGTGAAAGTAAAGATAGTACTATATTTGATCACTGCAAGTTAAAAAATGTTACACTCTTTTTGAACTCACAATATTATCCTTATGAGTCATTAAACCTAAATTTTGTTGATGAGAAATATAGTATATTATACGAAATGTATACTCGATTCCGTCAGTCTTATTACAACAAGCCTTCTGAGCCACTGCTTGATTTGAAAAAATATAAAGAAAAAGCTCCACTTTTTGTCATTGATTGTTCAAGACAGAGTGAAACATTAAAAACTGGACCGGTCGATGTGCGATTGGAAATTGAATGTTCGGAAAATATACCAGATAACACAACTGCTTACTGTCTAATTATTAACGATCGCTTATTTGAGTATAGGCCGTTAAGCAATATTGTGAGGAAACTATCATGAATACTTTTGTAGATATTCAAGGATTTAAAGATGAAACAAATAATATGCTAGTTAAAGAAATAGCTCTAATGGATGAACAACGGTTACATGTATTTTTAATGAAACCGCCATATCCATTCTATAACTTGACAAAAAAAGAAAGACGCGAAGTATGCTGGATAGAAAGAAATAGGAATATATTTTGGAATGAAGGGAATATACCTTATTTTAATTATCAGATGTCTACTAGAATAGCTGAGTTTTTAAAAAATAAAATTATTTATGTAAAAGGAGTTGAAAAAACGTTATGGATAAAAAATATTGTTTGTCATGATAACGTATTAAATTTAGAAGATTATGGATGTCCAAGTATATATTCATTGTATGAGAAATATGGTAACACGCCCGGTATTTTTAGTTGTATGTACCATACAAATATATGTGCAATGAAAAATGTAACCATGTTAAATAAGTGGTATATGGAAAATATAAAGTTAAGTACATAATAAATTGATTATTTTAATTATACCTACCCGCGCCTGTAAGCTATAATTAATTACGAAAATTTATACATACATAAATAATTTCATTAATTTGAAAAGAACTATGTATAAATAATGGAGGCTACTTAAAATAAATACCTATATGAAAAGACACAGTTAGCAAGTTGGTGATTGATTGAATACAATATCTTTATTATTCAGAACATAAAAATGCATACAGAGTATAAATAACTCTAGATGAATATGATGAACTGATGTAGACAACCATGGTAAACTGCTATGTTGAACTGGTGCTGAAACACACCAGTTCCCTACCCGTTGATGAAAATGCATCAGTTTCCGATTTGTTTGCTGTTGGCGAAGTAGTATTTTCTCATCACATGGATATAATTGGGGTTTCTGGAGCAAAAGTACTTCAAATAGGTCCAGTTATAAACAACTAAATCTATTCACGCCATCTATTCAAATAGATGAATAAAGTAGTTATTGAATAGAGAAATAATTTATAAAAAACGACAGTTTTGATAAGAAGACCGGCGCTTCTCTGCGCCAGGTATGACTTCTTATCGAAAACTATCGTTTTTTATAAATTATTTCTCTATTCAATAACTACTTTATTCATCTATTTGAATAGATGGCGTGAATAGATTTAGTTGTTTATAACTGGACCTATTTGAAGTACTTTTGATCCAGAAACCCCAATTATATACTACTCATGTTGCATGGGTTAAATCGAGTTGCCGAGAAAATTGATTTATTTGTCTGCTCGGTGGCAGAATTTAAAATGACTATTTTATATGAAGTGTGTTTTTGTGTGTAAAATTAATTTAATTCAATGATTTTATGTTTTATGTCTGTTTGTCTATCGTTATAATTCTAATATTATTTTGTACAAAATTAATTTAATGTTATTTCATAAGTTGACTTACACTATTGCATTAGGCTATCCTGTAATAATAGTTGTAATTTTGATAAATAAATAAATAAATAAATTATGTGCAGTTATGATGCCATCGCTAAAAAACGCTGAATGAAAACATCGTGAAAGAACTGGTACGTCCAAGAACCTCTCATTTTCAAAGACATAACCGTGACATTCATCAACATGTACTGGGATGGCTGGGATGTACTGGGATGGGATGTGGATTAGGGCTCATCCTCTTTTATTCTGAGAGAAGGCCTGCGTCCCAGCAGTGGGCACATGATAGACTGATAATGACAGTATGGATGATGAACTTCACCAAATAATCCTATTCAAAGTGTTCAAACACTGGAAATGAACTACACAATTTAAAATTTGGCACACTGCCGAGCAAAATAAGAGTTAATATTATAATATGCTTATATTGTATCTGTGGGGAATATGTTCCGTATCGCATTTAATGTCCACTTGTTGGCCGGACATCGTTATCTTTCATTCCGGCTCGACATGACCAACGCAGGCTGATATTGCCTGGAAATATTGAGCTCTGTATGTTTTCGTAAGCTTTTCACGGATGATCAGTTTTAGTTCAAGTAAAGTTGTCTAGTGGTAGCGGTATACTTTGCAGCAATATTAAATTTCATTTTAAAATATAAGTTAAATCTCTATTTCTGATGCTCTCTGCAAGTGGTGGTACAAGTGCGTACGTTCCACCCACATATATACTGACTTTAAAGACCTCGCGAACGTGTGAGCATTGGCCTTAGTAAGAGAACTTGCGAAAAAGTTATCGTTACGTAAACGATAGCAAATGTATGAAAAATTCAGTTTCCTTTCACGTCCGATAGAGACGCTGTTCATACATTTTGCTATCATTTACGTAACGATAACTTTTTCGCAAGTGCTCGTGCTAAGGCCACAGGTGTTTTCAATCTGTCTGGTACTATGACTACGTGTAGCTCCCAACTACTCTAAGCTTATTAGAGCTGGCTCAAAAACTACTAAGACACCTCGAAAGCTTCATCTACTTACTAAAAAAGAGTCTGAACACGGTTAAAAAGAGGCGAATTTAGAACAAGTACAATATAGATTCAGAGATAGTCCAAAAAAAGTCTCAAAATTCACCTTCACTTTTATGTCGAAGGGATTCTTCTAACCTTGTAATACTATATAGTATGTGACTTACTGGACTGTATTTTCGATGCCAAATCAAATCATTTATTTGCTAGAATACGAGTACATCGCTCAAACTCGTTAAAGGAAAACATCGTGAGGAAACCGTTATGTTCAAGAACCTCAAAAGTATCGAAGACAAGACTGCACCAACATTCACTGGGCCAGCGTGGTGGATTTGGGCCCATCCTCTCTCTCTGAGAGAAGATCTGTGTCCCAGCAGTGGGAGCTTAAAAAGGCTGATAATCATTTACTGGACAGTTACAGAAGAAGAGTAACCAAATTAAGAGAATGATCTGACTAGTGCGAAGGTTAGATTAGTTTTTTAACGCAAAAAAGTTAGGTAAGGTAAGTTTTTTTTTTATATAAAAAAGTTAGGTTATATTTTTATTGCAAAAAATAGTCAAGTTAGATTAGGTTATTTTTATTTATTCCAATAAAAGTTACTCAAGTTTTTCCAAAAGACCAACAGACCGCGTTGCAGTATTAATAATAGAACCAGAAAATGCTACCAACGCGTGCAATAAATTAAAGAAGTATTTCGTTTGTTCCAGCGAGTCCTAGAGCCAGCATCGTTCTCTGTATCAGCAGACCGGCGGTTTCTACTCCTCGGGCACAGCCTCAGTAAACTGCACCGGCTCTCCTACCTTGCCAGATACACCGTCTACGACATACTAACCACGTGAGTACCTTTCTCAGCCGCGCAGTAATATGTACCTAAATTTTTTGAATGCTAAAGGGGGTTACTTGCTTTCATTTGGGACACAAATTACCGCTTTGTTTTGGTGGGTGCAATCATTCAAAACCCGGCCCGGCTAACTTTTAATGTAGGTCTATTGTTTCTTTATTTAGTGAGCAGTATGAATAGCGTGCTAGGAAAAACAAAAATACTGTTCAATAAGCCGTTTATCGCCTCCTGCAATTCGGCAAACTCCTGTTTTTTTCTACATTTATAGAATATCAATACGTTCGGCCACCAAATCGCCTGATGGTCGAATTTTCGTTAGCATAGCTAGCAGGCTAGAGCATTTTGCTATGGCAATTTTGTCATAATAACATTTGACTTTTTTTATGTAACTGCAAGAGACGAGCATGTCGCTCACCAGATGGTAAACGACACGCTTGCTCACTCTTGATCATAACAATTTAGTGCCTCCCAGAATTTTTAACTAGAATCATTCAAAGCCATATGCAGCAAAGCACTGCACTCGTCATCCTGATACATTTCCCTCAATCCACTAGGATCTACTGACTCGATTCACCAGTGGATTAAATACTACTCTGGAGTTCACTGTGATCCACGATCTGCGTGGATCCTGTAATACTTCAACTCCATTAGGATCTACCGTCTGGTTCCACCAGTGGATCGATTAGCACTCCGGGAGTTCGTTGAGATCGATTAACTGTCGACTACTGTGGGGTTAGTACGAGAACTTGCGAAATGGTAATCGTTACGTAAAGGATAGCAAAATGTATGAAAAATTTAACAGCGCCTCTATCACACGTGAAAGGAAACTGATTTTTTCATACATTTTGCTATCGTTTACGTAACGATAACTTTTTCGCAAATGCTCGTACTAACCCCACTGTTCTTAGTAGAGTCACTGTTATTTCCATCCTTTATGTCAGTTTACTGCAGTTCCGTGATAAAGAGTTTGTTATCTACACTTCTACACTAATATTATAAAGAGGAAAGATTTGTACCTATTTTTGTATGTTTGTATGTTTGTAATGAATAGGCTCCGAAACTACTGAACCGATTTGAAAAATTCTTTTACTGTTGGGAAGCTACACTATCCCCGAGTGACATAGGCTATATTATATTTTGTAGCGAGGCCGAAGGCCGAGCTTACACTCGTGCGAAGCCGGGGCGGACGGCTAGTTTAAAATATACTGGTCATTTGACTAAATAGTTTGCTTCTGTTCTCGAATTGGTAATGAATGTCATCCATTATTAAAACATATTATGAAAGCCATGAAATCCGAAAAGATGCGAATGAAAATCATTGAACAGTTTCTGAAAGATAATTATCATGCCTATTCAATTCATCATCATCATCAGCCAGAAGACGTCCACTGCTGAACATAGGCCTCCCCCTTTAACCTCCACACTGAACGACAACCTGCCATCTGCATCCACTGGATGCCCGCGATTCTCACAATGTCGTCGGTCCATCTAGTGGGAGGTATACCTACGCTGCGTCTTCCAATTCGTGGTCTCCACTCAAGAACCTTTCTTCCCCATCGGTCATCAGTTCTTCGAAAGATGTGGCCTGCCCATTGCCACTTCAACTTGCAAATTTTAATAGCAATGTCGGTGACTCTCGTTCTTTGGCGAATATCTACGTTCCGGATTTTATCGCGCAAAGAAACTATTCAATTAATTAACATAAATGCGTAAATAATTATCAAATCAATCTTCATACAATACTAGTCCAAAATGGCGGTCGTATAGCAGTTTCAACTAAGTACGTAATAGAAGTTACACGCCGCTATACCAGTGACTAACTAATGCATGAGCACACAACACGAAATCATGAATGCCTAATGTCCTGGAAGCATTAATTTTGTATTCGGAATCCGTATATTGTTGTGGTAAGAATTTGATACTTTGGTAACAGAGTTTGTAACTTACCTAAATGGTAGGTTGTAAATGGTTTCGGGATATATACGGCTTTCGAAATTGTAGGCTTTCGAATTGGCTTACGGAACGCGGTAGACTCGCAAACGACAAGGAATAAGCGATGTATATCTTTGGTACTCTGTGTCATCAGCCCATACGTAAATCATTACAGTGCTGGAGGTAGGTCTCTCCCAAAACGTATGATAATAGCAACATTACTGTCATTTTGACAACTGTCAAAAATTGCAGTCATACTCCGTTTTTCGATATTAATTACTGTTACATCAATGTAATTTTGACATATCTGTCAAAAAATTCATCATACTTCCTCAAATTAAATTATTTATTTGTCAGAACATCTTAGGTACACATACATATAAATTAGCATACAGGGTCGTACTAATCTAAATGTTGATGTCCTTGCCAGGTGTGACGTACGAATTGTCATTTTCGCGATATTTATTTCACTGACATCAGTCACTTCGAGATTTGTAAAAAAACGCGACTACCCTCGATTTTTCAACATTCATTTGTTTTCCCATCATTATATTAGTAATTTTTGTTCATATGTTTTCCCTAACCATTATTTGCACATGTTACTTCGGTAATACGGGAAAGTATTATTGCCTGAACTACTTTTGGTAGTACAACTGGTAGTAACACGGAAAATAAAGGCATTTATATCATACTTTACCTATGCGTTCAATACAATGTCGGACTCACAAACCTAAAAATATTTTTTTGCTATAAATCTATGGTCGACCTGTACAGCCGGCAAAGTGCATATAGACGCGGTTGTCGGAATCGGGTAGGTAGTTTAGGGTTTTTTGACAACCCGGAAACACTTCCAGTAACAAAACACAGTCGGACGATAGTAGGTTTATTTTAATTTTTCTACAACCGTTACCGGGTTGTAAAAATTAGTAAAAAATTAAACTTAACCTACTCTCTGGTAACAGAACCGAGGTAGGCTTAGACTGTTTTGACAACCTGGAAACTCTTCCGGTGACAGAACCTAGCCGAACAACAGTACATAGCACAAGAGATAATTTTTTTGACAAACTAGAAACTCTTCCGTTTATAGAACCGAGTCGGACGACAGTAGACATAGACATAATATATTTGTGGCAAAAAAAACAATGTACATTAGAAAATTAAAACGATAAAAATTTAAAATTAAACTATCTTTATCATATCTTTTTTTTTGTCACAGTAGGCTTAGGTTATTTTTTTTAAAACCTGAAAACTCTTCCGGTGACAGATCCAAGTGACAGAACAGACCAAGGTGACAGATCCAATCCACGACAGTAGGTTTAGGTTTTTTTACAACCTGGAAATACATTAGAACACAAATGATAAGTGTACTTAGTCATAGTGTTATTTGTCTGACCTGAGGTTACACACCTGTTATGTAGTATTTTCTTAAAATAAGCAACAAGCTAGATAGATCTTGCGTCCCAATCCGAGGGCAGACTGGGATAAGTAAAAAAAGTTTATTTTGCCGCATAACTAATTATAAAAAAAGTATCAAAGCGTGTTTTATAGCTCGGGTCGACCGACGGCAGGCTTTGAAGGTCGCGGAACTCTCTGCCTCCTGTGAGGTGTGGCTCGTTTGCGAGAGGAGAGCACCGGGTTCCTTTAGTCGTAATACAATGCTGACCGTCGCGTCGTGATGATCTCGACCGCAAACTTTTTGGTATTTTTTTATGCTTGACAATCTAATCGTCTGACCTTATCTTACTAATACAAATTAATTATTACACAACAAAATTATACCTATTCTAACTGT
Source organism: Agriopis leucophaearia (assembly GCA_949125355.1). Taxonomy (NCBI): domain Eukaryota; kingdom Metazoa; phylum Arthropoda; class Insecta; order Lepidoptera; family Geometridae; genus Agriopis; species Agriopis leucophaearia. The sequence goes on along the minus strand of OX421284.1, from coordinate 8,165,898 downwards.
TGCCTGCGATTGCGTATGCTTAGAATGGCTTTCATATAAACTTTCAATCCACTTTGCCCCCTTAATTCGGCTTTCTCATAGAATCCTTTCATAGCAGATCTCTAAACCCGCAAAATTTCAGCTCTGTAGGATTTTTTTGACATAAGCTTGTGCTTGACACCTCGCCTGATGCTGTGTTCGTAGGTCAAGTATCTTTTGATATTTCTCGATGAGTGTGGTATTTCGCTCTATGTATATATAGATTTAGAATAACAAAAAACTAAAATTAAAACTTTTAATCACCAAAAACAATGAAACCCTCCAATCGCTTACGCTATGACCACACCTTTCTAAAGCGCGAGCTGAAAACCTAACACTAACTAGTCTAATTACGTTTCGTGTTACGTTTGAACTATTTCTGCGGACTGATTACGTATTTACGTTCCTGATTACGATGTTTTAATAATAAGGTTGGTCTAGCCGGTAATTGGACTTCTATAATTTATGCCAACACAAAATGGTTCCATTAGTTACTCTATTGTTTTTCAGTTTTAAAATTTTTCAGGTTTTTCAAAGGTTCAATAGTATTTTTATAAATTTTACGTCTCATTTTGTGTATTAGTCTGTAGCATTGCAGTTCCCAGACAGCTAAACCGATTTTGATTTCGTTTTTGCCAGTGATATTTCCCAGTTAATATTTCATAATTGCCTTATTGCCTATTGAAAAACGTTACAAGAAACTCCAAAACTGTCCTCTACACTAACAAGCTATTTCAAGTTTTAATCAATTAAAATTAGAGCCAACTTGCAACAGGCCGCAATCGCTCGCAACTAATCCTCGTCTAAAACAAATTGAGTAATCTCCCCGTAGTAAAGTCACAGGACAACTACAGATTATGATGGAAGTCCCTGTTGCGAGAACAGACGGCTGGATTCAAGGATAATAGGCATGTGGCCTAATGTTTAATTTATTACAAATAACAGGCTTAGCGATGAATATAACTGAATACATTACACATACTGAATAAATAAATTGAGCAATAAATTTCTGAGATATGAGCGTTTAAAGTTTTAGGTGGGGATAGAGAAGGGATGCTCCATCCCTTTCTGGCAAAGCGTGTGTTAGTATAGCATTTGTATGCCGCGCCTGAGGCTTGACGTCATAGCTCAGCATAGTGCGCTCTCTGTCTAGCATGAAATTAAATTACTGATAACTTATTTATTTTTGAACTTATTAAAATTTTGTTTTCGTTGATAGGCTCTATTGATGATCAGCTTTTTTATGAGGTAATAACAAAATATTAGTCATCATGCCTATTTATTGGGGGCACTATGCAGCAAATTCATTTATTTATAATTCTGTATTCCTTGTAAACGCCCTAAGTTTAATCTCATTCTTCTTTGCGAGTCGATGTTTCTTCTTTTTGCAGTGAAAACTTATTTTATGTGCGTTGAGCAATTTTTGGGCGAACAAAAATCATGGAACTTGCGCGATCTTCACCGAACGCTGTACCGTGTATTTTAGAACAGCGCTATCTCTTGTAGAATAGGTGAACTACTACTTAAGTTTTCACTTCTGACGTGCAGTCCTATGACTGATGTGTTTTTTCTCTTATACTAAGTAAAAAAAATTTCCCGTGGCTTTTGGGATAATGTAAGTTACTCCTTATAATATCAGATATCAGCCAGTGAACGTCCCATCAAAATAGGTCCATTCGTTTCGGAGATCAGCTGGAACAAACATGCAGGGAGTCCAAAAATTTATTTCAATTTTTTATAGGTACTTACCTTATTATACTTTCATAATTATGCGTTTAGTAAAATGCTGTTATTTTTACATTACAAACAGACATTTCGATTATATTTATTTGTATAAATAAGTAAATAAATATCTGGGACATTATTGCACACATGGTCACCTGACCCCAAACTAAGCAAAGCTTGTAATATGGCTGCCAGAGACTGATATACATACATATTTTTAAATACATACTTAAATAGATATTAACACCCAGACATAGAACAAACACAAATGTACATCACACAAAATGTTTGTCCTAGGTGGGAATCGAACCCACGCCCCCAAGCGCGGAAGGCAGGTACACTACCAACTGAGCTAACGGGGCTGTCAATATAGATTTACGAAAAACTCTAAAAACATAATTCATAGAAAAAAAAAATTAAGCAAAATTAAACAAACTGACACATTACATCATAGAAAAAAACCCATCTAAATTAAAGGAGGTTACTGTCGCTACCATGGAAATGGCTTCAAGGTATATAAGGCGGGTGAAACCGAGGGGCACAGCTAGTAAAATATAATTAGTACCTCACAAAAAGTATTCGTATTCGTAATGCACAAACTCAAATTAAATGATAAAATATAGGTACTCATGCTCTGTTACTAGCTCCGCCCCTGGCATTCCATTGTTGGAATCGGAGCTAGGATTGTTTAGAATTTGATTGAAACTTTGCGCGAGTTGTCTTGCGGTTCTGCGGTTGCCTTTGTACGTAGACAATACTGTAATGTTTCAATTGAATGTCCGCGTGGAGCTACCTTGTTACCAACCAACTTCTATCAGAATGAAGCGAGGGCACAGTAGATATTAAGCTAAAACCAGTGAGATGTAATATAATAGAGATGTTATAGGCGAACAACACTGCTTTAAAAACTGACTAAAAGCACAGAATACATATAGTACACGCTTCGACCAAAATAAAATGAATGGACGGGCCCTAACCATTGAACTTGATCAGTAAAAACGAGTCAAAACCGTCGGACATATACTTCAACACCTAATTATAAAAATGTACAGTATATTTGTTACAAAAAATAGATATCGGTTTTATTTGTGTATTTACACTTCGGTAAAGCATACGAATTCATAATTTTGTCAGATGTTTCGTTATCGCGTACCAATAGACTCGTGTTTCACTTCCTACGGCTAGAGACCGACTGAAACGAAATGAGCGCTGGCGCTCATTTTGTAATCTTCAAAAATGCGCTTCTACTGGGCCCGTCCATTAATTTTATTTTGGTCGAAGAGTACACGTACAGAAGATTCACTCCGCAAGAGCATTTAAATAAGTAGCGACTCATACTACCATACAATAAAGTCCAATTCAGGACGTGGTAACGCTACCTACTGCTCTATTATTAACCTACAAGTTGCCTCTGTCTATCGCGTAGTTCTTGTCGGGCACGGCAAATCCGACAAATCGGCTACTTGTAGCTTCATACCTAAAGTGTGGAGTGCGCCAGGCTTGCTAAAAGTAGCAACCGGCTCGCCGCCGCCGTGGTGATCAGCTGAATTCGGCTTTGAGCGTGCCGTGAAGTATCTTAGCGGGCGGGGGAAGGACCAAATGAGCGCCCCTTCCGAAGGGACGTTCGTTTGATTACGTGAATCAATCGCGTTCTTACATATTTACTGTGGCGAGGGAAAATAAGAGGTTGTACGTAGGTACCTATCACTCATTTCTAATGAAGCCTAGATCTCCCAACGTTACCGCCACACCAGGGGCGAAATAAGACCGGCTGAGGCCCGAGGCATCGAAACTTAATGACGACGCCGTAGATTAGGACAAAATAAGGCTTGCTGAGGTGATACGCTGGTTTGAATATAACTCAAATAAATTGCGCTGCTCTTTTTATTTTGATTTTTCCAATTTCCACGCAGTTTTACTGGAATAAACAGTATCCGTCATTGGCTTAACCGTTTTGTTGAAAAAGGATAAGCTACATAAGTTTGTTTGTTCTCTCATCGCATATTTATACTTAAATAAATTATGTGCAGTTTCTATGCCATCGCTCGACGATACGTTGAAGGAAAACCTCGCGAGGAAACCGGTAAGAACCCCAAACAAAAGTTCAAAGACATATGTCATTCACCAACATGTACTGGGACAGTATGGTGGATTTAGGAGAGAAGGACTGTGTCCCAACAGTGAGAACATGATAGGCTAACAATGATGAAAAATTTTCAAGTGAACAATAAATAATTCATAATAATTAATATATTATATAATTCATAATAATTCATTTCAATTATTAAATTAACTCATAAATAATTAATTAAGACAATATTAACCACTATGACATTTATTTTAAGGCGAGGTATTCCCACTTTTAAGCAACGCTTATTACTATAGATGACCATAATTCTTGGTGTATTGTATTAAAGTCGCATTTAGCGGAGCAAAATCATTGCTCTTACACACAGTCGTGCGTTTCGCTACTTCTATTTTTGGGGTTTTTCTCATATTTTTCGAAAAGTATAGCTGTAATGTAAAATGTACCTCTCCGGTTTCCTTAATAATTATGAAGTCTATATATCAAGATATCGCAGACATAATTTAATAAATAAGTAATTGAATGAATCCAAAAAAACAGAGATAAAAGCGCAAATCAGTGCTACTGTGATATTTTTTTTCTATCGAGCGAAATGTGCTTTATCGTGTTTCCGGTCTCTTGGGTTTCCTAGATAAAACATTCAATTTTGTTATTTCACTATTTTTATAATTTTAAGCTAACCATGGAGGTATGCACACTTAATCTAGAATGACCATAATTGCTAAAAGTCTGAAAAGAGCGTCTCAAGTTATAGTTGCTCGCCTAAAACTATTGTCCTGTATCTCTCGTACTGACGATGTATCTTCGTAAGTACTACGTCGGCATAAAAACGAATGGACGGCTAAATTAGCCTTTAACACTACATTTGGCACGTTAAAGCCATATTAGCCTGTACTTTTCATACACGACCGGCAGTAGGACAGGGCTGCGTTCAGAAAGAACACACTCAGTTTGACATTCGTCGGACGAACGTTAACGTTCCGGTTAACCGGTTGTCTATGATTTTCATCCGACGTTACTGAACGGCACAGAACGACTCCGGTTGTTTTTATAACCTCACAGCTTAGAAAAAAAAATATAAACTATTATATGATCAATAGTAGTCATTATTAATTATAGTAGTATTCACAGTATAATATTGGTCTGGATTTCGTGCATTACCACGTACGAAAAAAAAATTGAAATATTCTTAACCTTTGCCAATTGAAACTTTTACCGCGCCATCAACCGCAATCCAATCACAGTTGTCAAACTGACAGTGGTGTGATTTTCACCCACCGATTTTACGGTGCGGTGAGTACGATCGCCCGGCGATGTTCGATGATCTTTTTGAACGACTCGGTGTGAACAGGGTGTGAAACACATTGGCTTATTGAACGGGTGAGTCGTCATCGAGCGATCGCCCGACGATCTAACTGAACGCAGCCCATGGGTTCTAAATTGTTGATTTTTTAATTTTGATTAATGGGCGATTTTCTGACAGTTGAAGAAACATAGTTCTGCGACCATTGACAGATGGCGCTGACAAGACATGGTTTTTTTTCGCATTTGTGCAATTAAACCTACAATACAAGGAAGAGGAGACATATTGTAACTACGGCTTAGCAAGGCACACTTATGTGCCTACTAATTTGTGTTGTGGAAAAACAAGTAATTTGTTAGCAAACAATAACCACAAATAAAATAAAACAAAAACGAGCATGACAGACAGTGTCAGACAGACAGATAGATATTGTCTGTCTATCAGAATAAGCAAGTTTTTTCTTCATCTGTGGTTTTGCAAAACCTCCAACTTATTTTAAAACGATAAAAGTTCAGTCAAACCAGCATAATTTGTCACAGGGCATTTCTTTCTACCACATTTTTGTCTCTGGTTAATATTGTCAAACAAGCAAACCATCAGTCCCTCCCCTAGCTCCGTTCTTTACTAAAATGCGGCTATAATGGGCGGTATAACTTTATTCAATCGAAATATCGCATAGAACTCTCGACCTTATACGCTAGAGTTACCGTTTCAAATATAAAAAAGTATAATGGGCTAGTATATTTCTTTAAATTGTACGGTATACGGTTTCCGCGTAGATAAAAGACGTGCTCATTTTGAATATTCTTTGTGTAAATTGCTTGTTTCATTTGAATTGAAACAGTGAGTTTGTTCGACTCGATGAATATGAAAGGTTGAGTAATGTTTACATGGTTTTAATGAATGAAATGGAGATATTCATTTTTGCTGCTAACATTACTTATAATAAACCTTTTGCTACGCTACGCAGTTATGGCTTTTAAGCCTTGAAAATGGCCTTGCGTTTTTAGCCATTACCGAGTTAAGGTGATAAGTTTCATGTTTGGCGGGAAATTCAATTTTCAATCAGTTTTTTGTCCTTGTAGCTAGGCCGGGTAACATAATTATTGTGAAATGACACAGTGTTTGCGAAAATTGTTGGTTGTTCTTTACATTATCATGTACAGCTATTAATCAGTAATTCACCATATTACTTACATTTGTCAATAACCTGTTTGAAACAGCAAAAAATTGTTTATAGACAAATGTATGCAATAATGTGCATTAAAGATAAAAAGCTTTACGTGAGTTCGTAAAGAATAATAATCAATTTTCGCAAACATCATGATCGTTTACAATAATTACCCGGCCTAGCTACAAGAACAAAAAAAAACTGTTTGGAATTTGAATTTCCCGCCATACGTGAAACGTTCCACCTTATGGAAGAACAAACCCACATATACATAGAGTCAGACATATACAAACACGCGTAGCATCTTTTTTGTAAGTATACTATGATTAAGTCGCTAAACGCACCGATTATAGGGATTTGTAGGTTTTTTTACTTCCCGCCGTTACTCAGTTTTACTAAGAAAAGCCCAGCGGCTGAGCCATGGTAAGTAGAAAAACTATGGAGCGGTTGTATATGTGTAACTGTGCAAAATTTCCGCGCTGAAGATCGCCAGTCTCTGATGTCGGAATAGTTTTCACACGCCTACTACCCCGGTTATACCGCCAACCTCTAAAATAGCTGCGAATAAAATGGCGGCGTTTTAGGTGACGAAAAGTTGCGCGACCGCCGTAAACCGTATCTCGGCGCGTTAAGGTTCGCGTACGCGTGATTTTGCTAACTGCGCTAATTCGAGCCCGCGATTAGAGTTATGCGTAAGGCCCCTGGACTGCAGACAAGTGTATCCAAATTAAATGACAACAGCCTACAGTCACTCTATAGTCTTTCTACCTCCCAGTGCTGACCTGCACGTGAAAAAGCATGTATTTTCAATAATGTATGAACTTTTATTTACTTTCTATATTATGAGCCTGTATTTGGTCGTGAAAACAGACTTTCGAATGTAGAGAAAAAAGGAAAAACAATGCAGAACGGCACAAAGGCATTGTTTCCCTTCAGCCTTTTTCATGCGGTCCATTGTGGGAGAAGTAAAATGGGAACTGAAAAATTGTTGACCAATACCCCGATTTTAGGGTTCCGTAGTTCTCGTTTATCAAAATGTAAATGTGAAATACTGAACCTTACACCAGACCAGACGAGCAAGTCAGTTTAGGTCCTAAACTGACTAGAAACAGCGCAGAAACAGCGCAGTGTAGAAAATTATGCAAACGTGAACTTTAACGTACCAAGATACAGTTTGCATAACGCAACTTTTCTCAATCACTTAAACAGAATTGCTTAAAACAGGTACCTGTAAGACCCCAAGGTCTTTCTTTTTGAATATAAACGCCAAATTAAAAAAGAAAATGTTAAGCCCTACGGCTTTAACTATAATTCTTCTGACCAAATGAATTTATTTTACCCTAAAAGGTTGTGCGCTATTATTTCAATTAGTTCTGCACACTAATATTATTACCACCGCGTAAAGCTTTCCACTTAAACTTAAATCTATGTTCGTGTTTTTGACAGATCCTTTGATAGCGGTCAGTTTGGGTCTAAATTATTCCTGGGGCCTTACAAACACGCGTAGCATCTTTTTTGTAAGTATGCTATGTTGAAGTCGCTAAACGCACCGATTATAAGGAGTTGTAGATGTTTTATTTCCCGCCTATTCTGTTTCTAAGAAACGCCCAGCGGCTGGTCCATTGTAAGTAGGAAACCTATGGAGCGGCTGTAAGTATAAATGTGCAAAAATTCTGCGCTGAAGATGGCTGCCAGTCTCTGATGTCGGAATAGTTTTAAAATAGTTAAAAAAAAAAAAAGTTTTCACACGCCTCCTACCCCCGGCCAACCTCTAGAATAGCTGCGAATCAAATAGTGAAATGACCACCCTGGGGCCTTACGCCTACCTGTTATAAGCGATTCAGTTTAGGTGACGAAAAGTTGCGCGACCGCAAACTGTATCTCGGTGCGTTAAGGTTCGCGTTCGCTTGATTTTGCTAACTGCGCTAATTTGAGCCCGCGATTAGAGGTCCCTGCACGACTTTTAGTCCCAAAGTAAAAAAAAAAACCTGTCTCCACGTTGTATTATTTTCATAGACTTGTATATTTCAGAGTGGTTATTTATAATAATGGTGGATATATTATTTACTAGCTGCGCCCCGCGGTTTCACCCGCGTAGTGATGAAAATCGGTGATGATGATGATGAAAAAGTAGCCTATGTGTTAATCCAGGACATAGGTATGCAATGTATATATTCCAAATTTCATTCAAATCCATCCAGCCGTTTCTGCGTGATTGAGTAACAAACATCCATCCATACATCCATCCAAAACTTTCACATTTATAATATTAGTGGGAAGGGATAAACGTCCGCAGTTTCATATTAAATAAACATAGCTGTAAAAATACGCTGTGTGTGTAGCTATGTGTGTTTTGTGTATAGCTGTATACAATTTATATCGAAACAAAACTATTTTACCAAAATCAACCGTATTTTTATACATTTACGACTCAGTTCTCTAATGTCTGTTCGATTTGCACAACATCGTCAAAACTCGTGAACCGTCGTTGAGCAAGTGAGACGGCGATTATGTCTGAATCGCAAATGGGAACTTCTCTCCCAAGAGAAAGAGACAATTTTCTCTTTCTCTCCCGTTGGTCAGACGGTGGTTCGTCAGCCACGTTGACGGCTCTTACGGTGTGTAATGGCTTGTGCAACTATCGCGCGACTGTGGATCCATTCTGTCTCCGTATTGAGTCGGGCCAGAATAAGTACTGCCGCGATTATCACGTCATTGTGGCATCCTTGTATTTTTAGATCGAAGCAAATCGTCCACAAAATTAACTGTCCCTTCCTCTTTCAGAGAATCCTACCCGCTCACGCCTCTACCAGACGAGGTTGGCGGTGGAGTCCTCACCGAAGGCCCCCTTCTACTACTGGCCACCTGGACCCCTAAGGGACACGGTCTCATAACAGTCAAGGATTACGACATCTACTACCGACCTGCACCGCGGTCTTCCACGGGCTACCGAGTTACCAGCAACGGTCAGGCTGGGACGGTGTACAATGGCGTGCCGGACTGGCTGTATGAAGGTAAACCAGCTAAAAGAAATACTTCAAGACTCCCATAACACAGTATAGAAATTCAATATCTACTACTGACCCGCGCTGCTATCTTCCAAGGACTATTCAGCAGCTACAGTTAGGCCCGGACTGTACAATGGCGTGCTCGACCGGCGTGTTGCGGCGTGGCTGTAAAAGGTAAGCTAGCTAGAAGACGGGCTTGCTACCTTGAAGGTACTTCAGGATTTTGGAGAGCTTCTTTTTTATTCTGAATTTATTTTGGGGACTTTTGCCAACAATGGCTTTTCAGTTAGTCAGTCCCATCATCTAAAGCCGTGTAAACAATTTTTGCCGCCAAGAACTATTTAGACGGAATCGCGGCAACTTTTCACGGATTAAGAGCAAACTTATCACAGTTAAAAATAGAAATTCAATTGAAAACGGACAGAATAAAAAAAACACAAATAAGACAATAACATGAACTAAGTGCATAGTTAAATCATTTTACTGACGATTAGTTAAATCAAAATCAAAATTGCAAAGAAAGCAAATAATCGCATCGCAAGGAATTTTAATTTAGCAAAAGGTAAGGAATAAATGCATGTAGAACAGATGGCTGATGGGGTCGAAAGTTTCTCGAATGGAGACCACGGACCGCTAAGCGCAGCGTTGGACGTCCATCAACGTCCACCCACAAGATGGACAGACGACCTACAAGGGACCCCAGGAAAACGCTGGATGCAGGCCGCTTCCAACCGTCCCTTTTGGGAATCGATGGGGGATGCCAGATGCCTATGGCCAGCAGTAGACGTCCTATGGCTGAAATGTTGACGATGAAAGAATAAATAATAGTACTACAAGTTCGTGACAGTAACGACAAAAGAGAATGGTTGCGGTCTAGTCGATATAGATTATGAGAAATGTCGTGCATGTACCTACTTTTTACAGGCGCACTCTCAAGTGACATGTATTGAACTCAGAAAATGCTTATTTCATGCGAGCCTTATCTATTTTAAAGAACTTGACTGCTTGCCATTGCAAATATAAGGTCGGGGAAAAAGTTTCTTCGTATTTTATAAACAAATTCAAGACATATTTTTTTCAAGTTTAATTACATTTAATTATAATATATATGTACCATTTTGTTCGATAACTTGTTGCCATCTTTTAGGTAGTGACATGACCCCGTTGCTGTAGAAATTTTGGGAATTCTGATCATTAAAATGCAACAAGTAGTTTTGACAGTCCTCTCTTGATGTTAATCTAACACTACCCAAAGAATTCTGAAGAGATCGAAACAGGTGGAAATCTGAGGGTGCAAGGTCAGGGCTATGTGGTGGATGCATTAACACTTCCTAACCAAGCTCTCTAAATTTTTGCTGAGTGGCCAAAGATGTGTGCGGTCTGGCGTTATCATGATGAAAGACCACACTCTTTATGTTGACCAATTCCGGCCGTTTTTTCTCAATTTCTTGTTTGAGTCTCATCTGCTGTTGGCAGTAGAGATCCGAATCGATGGTTTTGCCCGGCGGTAAATGCTCATAATGAACGATGCCCTTCCAATCCCATCATACACACAGCATCACCTTATTACGTGTTAATCTGGGTTTCGCTACAGTCTGTGGTGCTTCACTGCCCTTTGACCATGATCGTTTGCGCACATTCTTGTCGTAGGTGATCCATTTTGCATCACCAGTGATCAATCTTTTCAAAAACGGTTCGGTTTCTTTACGTTTCAATAGATAATCGCAAATGAGTACACGATTCATTTGGTTTCTTTCAGTGAGCTGGTGTGGCACCCAAATATCGAGTTTTTTTGTATACCCAGTTATTTTCAAATGGGTCAAAACTGTTTGTGGTCAATCCCCAGGTCTTCAGCTACGTCATAACTACTAATATGCCGATCTTGGTCCACTTTTTCAGAAATGGCATCGACTTTATCCGTAACAGGGCGACCAGAGCGAGCTGCATCTTTGACATCAAAATTCCCGGACTGAAAACGCTTGAACCAACATTGTGCTACTCTTGATGACACTGCATTAGGTCCATAAACGTCACAAATTTTATTCGCGGCTTGTGTCGCATTTTTCAGTTTTTTGTAATAAAATTTCACAATATATCGAATTTCTTCGTTAGATTCACTCATTTTATCGAACAAAAAAACAATTGAAAAATGGCGGGAAATTGCTTTTTACTTTTTATATTCCTTTTTTAAAATGTCATATTTTTAATGGTATCAAAACCAGCCAGATACAAACAGTACAACCCATGAGATTTTTACTACAACTTTATACCTACATACAAAATACGAAAAGACTTTTTCCCCGACCTATTATAAATAATGCCTAAGTTAATAGTAATTTTTTTTTAAATTTTTTTAGCTTTAGTTAAGAAAATGAAATCTGTCATGTCACTTATAATGGGTTATCATAATTGAATACGTATACAAGATTTCATGTCTGTGCTGTTAAACACTGAGGAGTTCCCTAGTCAGGACTCAACACTGAATGCAACAACCTATCATAATAAAATGCGTACACAAAATTACGTGTCTGTGCTGTCGTTAATGAATTCATTTATCTGGAGCTAATTCTGGATGCCAAAGTCATGTTTACCATAAAAAAAAATACATAGTCATCTGACCAACATGTAAAAATTCAACTAAGGTAACGTAGGATAAGAAGAAGAAGTGATTCTAATTTAGCTTCCAAGATTTGACATTAACATACAAACATTGCAAGTTAAATAATAGCTTGTAAAAACACCCGACGTGACTGGGCACGGTCTGAAATATACCAAGAGCGCTAACGAAACCAACAGCACTGGTGAAGCGCCAATGCATATACATGCAATTTCCTAATGTAGAAAGGGTTTAATTAGATTTGATTTAAACAAACCGCGCTTCTCTGAGTTGTTGATAAAATAATATCACAGACCTGCCTACTTGTCAATTCCGTCGAAGTTCCGCATCGAATCACGAGAGATGGCGTTAGCTGTTCTTAGCCGTGTTATAAAACGACGACTATCCAGGACTTCCATTGGTCGAATATGACGTGATCGGCGGATAGACACATACACCAGCAGACGACATACACCACCCGTACTCAGGTCTCGCAACGCAATATATTTTGATGGTGGAATCTTGCACTTGTGAAAAAGGTTTTTTTTCATCGCTCTCGCTAAAATTATAAAAACTAGTGAAGGTGCCGGCCGGCTAACCTGGTTGTACGTGAAATAAAGATCCTGCTGCAGAGGAGATCTGCCAGCTGCTCTCAGGATGACAGGGATGGAAGCGGTCATTTGCAGGTCAGTGCAGGTTCTAGTGATTTCTTATTGACACTCAGGAATTGTAGTCACTCCAGCTTCGTGAGCAATCACATCAGGAAGGGCTATTTACACGCCCCTCCATACTTTGGTCCTTTTCGAGTCACGGATTGTCCAGTGAACAGCAGATTCACGTAATTTTTTGGTGAATTCTCGCAACATAATTCATATATATATTCACGTAATTTTGGTGAATATCTTACGCAGCGCCCTTATAACATTCGGATTTACGTAATTTTGGTAAATTCTGATAATTTACGCCCTAGATTTTACGTAACTTTTTTGGTAAAATCTGTAATATTTACGCTCAAAGTTAACCTACGTAATTAGTTTGGTAGGTTGACACCCGCTCAATTATACTAGGTACAATTGATTTAATTCTTAGAATTCTACGTATTAATTGGTAGAAATATTCTACGCTTTAATTTCGTTCTACCTTATATTTATTCACATTCCGCTTAACCTTCATTAGATATAAAAACATTTCGCCGCTTCGCCATAATTCCGCCATTTAGTGTCATTTTTAAGTCGTTTGAATTTAACTTCGTGTGTTTGAACTTGTGTTTCAATACCTACTTATCGCTGACAGTTTGTTTTTTCGTGTTATTGTCGATTTATTTGCGTAAACATGACGGAAAAACAAGCCGATCAGGAAGTAATGTTAGTTTTAGTGAATCAAAAGAAAGAATTATTGTTTCAACGTATGAATCGATTGTATAATTCGTCAAAAAGTGTTATTTCTTTTGATTCATCTACGCGATCGAATGAAAGCTTCCTGGCTGAGTCAGAAACTATTGATGATTTACGAGATAAATTCGAGTCTTTGGTAGATAATTACAATAAAATAAGAATACAATTAAAACCGGACACAGTTCCTGATTACGCGTGTCTCGAGTCATTTGAAGATTTGTACATAAGAGTGAAACGCGTTCGGAATAAACTTACTGCCGCCACTGCCGTAGCTGGTAATTCTAAGGTCTGTTCACATGGGGCGAGTAACTCGACTATGCCTGTATTGAAATTGGAACCTTTAGTGATTCCTAGTTTTGACGGACGCCCTGAAAACTGGAATCTGTTTTATCAGTCGTTTAAGGCGAATATTCACTTAAACGAACAATTGTCTGACGCGCAGCGAGTGCAGTACCTAATCTCAAAACTTACGCATGAGGCGCTTAAACTCACCGCGGGTATTGTTCCGTCTGGTGAGACTTATAGCATTCTCTGGGACAGTTTAGTTAAAAAATTCCAAGACAAACGCGCATTAGGAAGTTTTTACCTTAATAATATTCTTGACTTGAAAGCAAGCTCGCACAATGCAAACAGCCTCGAGGCATTGATAAGCAAATATTCGGCGTCAATTGCAGCGCTCAAACAGTTACAAATCGAAGATTTGACTGATTTTATTTTTGTCCAATGCGCGCTTAGGAAGTTGGACACGCATACCATCCAGTCTTTTGAACTGACAGTTAGGGACACTGAAATACCTACTACTAAACAGCTGATAAGCTTTGTACAAGATCAAGCGAAAATATTGGAGCGTTCGCGACCTAGTACTTTTAATAAACCGCCCGCCAATACATCGACTCGTGATTCACGTAGTCAACATACCTACAAGTCTTTCGTCGCGACGGAACCAAGCGCTCAATCACCTGTTGGTGCACAGCCTGCTGCAGCGCCCTCTACGAAACGAAGTGGATGCGCTTTCTGTGGTAGTACTGATCATGTGCAACTTTATAATTGCCTACAATTTAAAAAACGTGATTCACATAGTAGGTATCAATTCATTAAATCGAAACATGGTTGTGTGAACTGTCTTAGTACAGTACATAACCTTCTGAAGTGCAATTCTACTTCCGTCTGCGAACACTGCCGAAAGCGCCACCATAGTTTACTTTGTTTTACTAAAGATAATGGTGAAAAGAATAATAGTTATTCGCATACCGCTACGACACATAGTGACGTACATATTATGTCACCGTCTTTCACGCCCGCGTCTTGTGTGGATGCCGACGTGAGCTCGCCGCCGCCGTGCGTTCCGACCGCTTCGCTAATTCTGGAAACCGCTACACAATCGCAACCTTACGCGCTCAATTATAAAGGCCATGTTAGCATGCCAATAGCATCAGATGCTGATAATAACGATTTACCGCTTTCGCTGTCGCCACCATCAGGTCATAATACCGCAGTGCTACTCACGGCTGGATCGAAATTGAAGTCGACTGTTCTGTTGTCTACGGCGCAAGTATATGCACGACCTAAGGGTTATACGACGTCATCAATAGTGAGGTGCTTAATTGATAACGGGTCTCAAAATAATTTGATTACGACTGACTGCTGCCGGAAGTTAAATTTACCAATAACGCCACTACATAACTCGTTTGTAAAAGGTGTTGGTGCAACTTCACGTCCGATTATTGGATATGTTTACTTTGACATCCAATCGCGCGTTTACCTGGAGCAACAGTATACAATTTACGCACTTGTGGTTGAGTGTATCGCGGAGCAGTTACCGACTCAATTTATTGAGTGCGATAGTAGCATTTTTTCTGAACTTCCGCTCGCTGATTTGAGTTGGAATATACCGGGTGATATTGATGTCATACTGGGAGCTCAACTCTTCCCATACATATATTTAGGGAATAGGGTTGAGTGTGACTCGCATGCCCCACACGCATTATCAACGACATTTGGATGGATTTTGATGGGTGACTACCCTCGTATCGATATAACGACTGCCTCTTCCTTCTCCGCGTTGGCGTTGAATAATTTAGTTCAGAAATTTTGGGAACTCGAAGAAGTGCCAACGAAGAGATTTCTTTCACCGGAAGAGACAGAATGCGAGAATATATTTACCTCCAGCGTGACTCGTGATGATGTGGGTCGCTACACAGTATCTTTGCCATTTTTCAAAGATCCCTCAGAGCTAGGCAACTCGCATGCTGCCGCTTATCGCCGCTTTTTGTCGCTTGAACGAAAGTTTCGCCTATCACCAATATTGCGCGAAAACTACAATAAGGTGATTCAAGATTACCTGGATAACGGTTACCTCAGTCCTGTTGACGGATCTGAGCTGACTCCCGATGGATATTATATACCACATCACGCCGTGGTTAGGCTCGACAAACCGATGCCGCGAATCGTGCTAGACGCAAGTGCGAAAACGCACACTGGGCTTTCGCTCAATGATGTATTACACATTGGCCCAAATCTACAAGCTGATCTGTTTCTACTGCTTTTAGACTTCAGATTATTTCCTATCGCTATGAACGCTGATATAAAACAACACTATTTACGTATTGGTGTACCAGTTGACCAGCGTAAATACCTACGCATTTTATTTCGGTTCAATGAATCCGAAGAAGTTCGCACTTTTGCCTTCAATAGGCAACCATTCGGTCTCAAGTCAAGCCCATACATAGCTATGCGCACTGTGCGACAGCTGGCTTTAGACATGAGCCCGAATTATCCTGACGCCGCTAAGGTGGCTGAAAGCAGCCTTTATATGGATGACTTAGTTCATTCAGTCCAAAATGAGGAAACTGCGATGCAGCTTGCTCAAGACTTAATTAAACTTTTCAAGGCAGGTGACTTCGACTTAGTCAAGTGGTCGAGTAACTCTCCAGCTCTCTTAGATAGTCTACCCGACTCACATCGAAAGTCACTCGAGTTTGATGTTAGCAACGATGCTTCAAAGGTTTTAGGACTTTCTTGGGAACCATGTGAAGACAATTTCTTCTTCACATCCGCCGCGATAACTGAAAAATGCACGAAGAGAAATATACTCTCGGTAGTTGCACGGTTGTTTGATGTGCTTGGATTGGTTGCGCCAGTGATTCTCTATGCCAAACTGCTTATTAAAGAATTGTGGTTGGGCAGTTTTGAATGGGATGCTCTCGCACCAGAACATATACGCACCCGGTTTGCCGCATTAACGCAAGAATTCCCTCTGCTAGACACGTTACGGATCCCACGACATATAGGTGTCGAAATAGATTGTGAACTACGCCTTGTGGCGTTCTGTGACGCGAGCATGAACGGTATGGGTTGTGTCGTATACGCTCATTGCACTTACCCGTCTGGCATTCAAACTCGTCTACTCTGTGCCAAGTCAAAGGTTTCGCCAACTAAAATTACAACTCTTGCTCGTCTTGAGTTATGCGCCGCTTTGCTTATGGCAAAGTTAGTAAAAACTGTGCGCGATACTTACGCACCACGCATTCCTATTGCTGGAATATATGCGTTCTCTGATTCTACGATAGCTCTATCGTGGATACATTCCTCGCCGCACCGCTGGTCGATTTTTGTGAGCAACCGCGTCGCACAGTGTCAAGAAAATTTGGCTGCAAAGCATTTCTACCACGTGGCTGGTGCCATAAATCCTAGCGACTGCCTTTCACGAGGAATGCTCCCATCGCAACTTTTATCCCACGATCTGTGGTGGAATGGGCCCCCGTGGATTCGCTGCGCTCTTGAGGAATGGCCAATAAAGCCATTCTCTCCCGCTGACTGCAATGAACTACCTGAGCACAAAGCAACTATGATGGCTGTTACTACGCATACAGACCCACCGTTGCTCGTATATGCATTAGCGCAACGGATTTCCTCTTGGGAAAAATTGCTCCGCATAATTGCATATGTGTTGAAGTTCGCGCGACCTAAATCAATAATTGAACCCCGGTCTGTATTGGGATTGGCAGCAGCAGAGAAGACTTTACTGCGTGCTGTTAAAACTGTCCACTTTTCTGAGGACATCAAACTGATAAAGGCTGGGAAGATACTATCTAAGAAATTACAAAGCCTTGCAGTATTCTTGGATGAAGAAGGCATTTTACGGATTGGAGGAAGACTTTCAAATGCAGACCTTCCTTTTGAAGTCAAACATCCAGTTCTTCTCCCAAAACGCGACCATATCGTCGATTTAATAATACAACATCAACATGTTATGAATTGTCATACTGGACCTGGACTTCTTATGTCCATAATACGACAACGCTACTGGATATTAGATGCCAGAACGGTCATTAGATCGAAGTTGCGGAAATGCAACACTTGTTTCAAGGTTAATCCGACGCACCCAACGCCAATGATGGCAGATCTTCCCGCGTGTCGTGTCTCTGAAACTTCAACATTTGCCCATACGGGCGTTGATTATGCAGGACCGATTCGCATAACGCTTTCACGACGCAGAGGCCAGCATGCACAGAAGGCATGGGTGGCTTTATTTGTATGTATGCACACGCGTGCTCTACACACAGAACTTGTATCAGATCTGACTTCTCAAACCTTCTTGGCAGCGTTCAAACGCTTTATCGCCCGCCGTGGTCCAGTCTCATGTCTTTATTCAGACAACGCTACAACATACGTTGGTGCGAAGGCGCATTTAGATGAGCTCTACAGATTTCTACAGAGCTCTGATTTCAAATCTTCGCTCTCGAACGAACTGTTATCCCGACGCATTGAGTGGAAAATGATCCCACCTCGCGCCCCGTCTTTCGGTGGTCTTTGGGAAGGTAACATAAAAAGCATGAAGACACACTTATATAGAGTGATTGGAAGTCAACTTCTCACTTATGAAGAACTTCAAACCGTTCTGACGCAAATAGAGTGCATTCTTAACTCTCGCCCTTTGTGTGTGTTATCCTCAGATCCGCACCCAGAGGTATTAACTCCGGCGCATTTTTTGATGTCTACGCCGTTGCAATACTTACCCGCAGCCGATATGTCCAATCAACGCGTGAACTTGCTAGAGCGAAAACAGTTGCTAGATAGTATGGTTCAGTCTTTTTGGAAGAAATGGCGTCTAGAGTATTTGCATACGTTGCAAGTTAGACAAAAATGGGCTACTCCAGACAAACCGATAGAATTAGGAACTGTAGTTCTAGTAGAGCAAGAGAATACCGCTCCATTGAACTGGCCATTAGGAGTAATTATCCAAGTCTTCAAAGGTTCGAATGACACCATCCGTGTGGCAATTGTCAAGACCAAATTTGGCATTTACAAACGCGCTGTCACGAAGTTGTATCCCATTCCCACGCAATAATAGCTTAGCATAAATATAATAACTATCTTTAATTAAGTGTTATTCATAATATTATGTATTATTTTTTATTTCGCTATGTATTTTTTTTTAATTTCGCTATGTATTCTGACCAGTCATGAAGTTAGTTCGTTTAGAAAGATCTGACGACCTTCCAAGGCGGGGTGCATGGTGAAGCGCCAATGCATATACATGCAATTTCCTAATGTAGAAAGGGTTTAATTAGATTTGATTTAAACAAACCGCGCTTCTCTGAGTTGTTGATAAAATAATATCACAGACCTGCCTACTTGTCAATTCCGTCGAAGTTCCGCATCGAATCACGAGAGATGGCGTTAGCTGTTCTTAGCCGTGTTATAAAACGACGACTATCCAGGACTTCCATTGGTCGAATATGACGTGATCGGCGGATAGACACATACACCAGCAGACGACATACACCACCCGTACTCAGGTCTCGCAACGCAATATATTTTGATGGTGGAATCTTGCACTTGTGAAAAAGGTTTTTTTTCATCGCTCTCGCTAAAATTATAAAAACTAGTGAAGGTGCCGGCCGGCTAACCTGGTTGTACGTGAAATAAAGATCCTGCTGCAGAGGAGATCTGCCAGCTGCTCTCAGGATGACAGGGATGGAAGCGGTCATTTGCAGGTCAGTGCAGGTTCTAGTGATTTCTTATTGACACTCAGGAATTGTAGTCACTCCAGCTTCGTGAGCAATCACATCAGGAAGGGCTATTTACACGCCCCTCCAAGCACTTATTTCATAAGAACCAACACGGCACAAAGATTTTTTTCCGGAGCGTTTTGGTTTTCATTAGCGCTGTTGACGTTATTTGAAACACGCCCAGTGTATGCGGAAACCACAGCGGGTTTTATCACTGCGCTCATAAAAATGAGTCAGCGTAAAATCTCAACATATTTTCACTGAAGAAAGTGAGGAATAGGCGCTTTATTCAGTTA
The DNA here is from genome assembly GCA_949125355.1 of Agriopis leucophaearia. Classification (NCBI taxonomy): domain Eukaryota; kingdom Metazoa; phylum Arthropoda; class Insecta; order Lepidoptera; family Geometridae; genus Agriopis; species Agriopis leucophaearia. Next base: position 8,146,287 of record OX421284.1, on the reverse strand, counting down.
AGGCATGTTGTAAATGGCGGACTCCCCCACCATAATGAGCTGGACTAGGGTTGCCAGGTGGGGCTGATTTACGCAGGATTTACGGGACCCGGGAATAATGGAGGGACTTGAACTTGCCTGATTCAATATTGGCTCATTTTAAAATCACGCCGAATATGACAGGGATTTAGATACTTGGAACATTTAACAAAGGGAGCCGATGGTTGTGAAGTAATTTACAGCAAAAGGCCACATAACAGGTACCAATGGGCGAAGTACTACGAATATTCGCTACGTAAAATACAAATTTTGAATTTCGAAATTGAAATTTATTTGGTTATTTATTTATTCATTATTTTTAAATTAATTAAATTAAATTATAATGTCAGTTCCACTTGAAACCGGGCGGATCAAGCGTTTTCGGAGGTGTTTTTTTTTTCTGTATTTGGGCGTAGTCAAAAAGCGACCGGTCGATCCGCGCGCGAATGTGGCAAAGCATTTATCAATGACGAATGCGTGTCCTATTGAAAGGATATCAGGATATAGGAAAATTGGAGGGAATTGCGTCTGACAGTGATTTACTGAATGAAGTTTGACAGGTTAAAATCTGTACCTAACATGAACTAGTAGGTTCACGGTACCTAACCTGCCGAGAGATGTAGGTTTGCATGCGATAGATGGCGCCACACGAAGCATATTACTATGCGTCATGTGGCGCCATATGGTGATCTTTTTAACCGACTTTCAAAGGAGAACGTTATGAATTCGACTGTTTTTTTTAATGTTTTACCTCAGAACTTTTGACTGGGTGAACTGATTTTGATGTTTTTTTTTATTAAAAGCTGGTGCTTTCCATTTGGTTTCCTTTCAATTTGGTCCAGTTCTGATGAAGTCGGTTTTTTATATTGATAATTATCTTATATGTGGCCTCAAGATTGTATTGGGCCGGACTTAGTGAGTTTAAAAGAACTAAACTCAAAAAATAAACCTTATAAAGACCAAATTGAAATGAACTGACTGCCTGTGTACAAATAGGTTTTTTATTTTATGCAAGTGGTTGGCAAACAAGGTGACGGGTCTCTGTCTCTGTGAGTCCCAGAAAAACCAGAATCCCATTACAACATCACACAAAAATAACGTATCCTTTTAAAGAAACGAAGTTAAACTCTTTTCTCCCTTAGCAAAGTTGTAATGAAGAACTCCACCTTCCCGTTATCTTAATGAGATGGACCAGGGTTGCCAGATGGGCCTGATTTACGGGATCCTCGAATTAAAACCCCAACTTATGAAATCGTTTTAAAACCCCGTCTCACTGGGAGTTTAATACTAAAGAAATCTGCCCTCATAACAAATACAATACTTGCAAATGGCGGTTTCGAGAAAAATGCGAAAAACCATTTTTTTTTATATATCAACGACATGTCTATGTTTTATAACTTTTTAAGTGTAAGTATCTAAAGAACAAGATCAAAATTATTTTTTGTGCATAGATTATCTCCTTGGGATACAATTTCTGCAAAAAAATTGACCCAAAAATGTCGATAACTGCAAGTGCAAGGGCAGAAATGTGATTTACTGAAACTTATTCTGAGTAGGAGTGATGGTGGGCGAACGGTAACATGCGTGCTTTATAATCTGACGGCACCCAGTTATACACCCAGAGCAAAGATTTGTATGTCCATTTTTAGGGTTCCGTAGCCCGACAAGGAACCCTTATAAATTCGTTCTGTCCGTCCGTCTGTCTGTCTGTCCGTCCGTCCGAATTTTTTAGAACCTTCTAACTTCTATAATTATTAAGATAAGTGCATGAAACTTCGCATAATTACAGTTGTTATACAGATCTCAATTTTAAGAGTATTATATGGCTTTGGTTACGGAACCCTACCATATCCGTGTCTCGACACGCTTTTGGCCAGTTATTTTTCTTTTATGTATGTTCACCTATGTCTCCGCCAACTGTTGACAGATAAAAAAAAAATACTTTTGTTCGGTAAATTATACTTCCAATTTGGTCTCATTGTCATCAAGTCAGGATCTGATGATGGGACCCCAGAGAAATCGAGGGCAACCCTCAAATTTAATAGGCACTTATTACGTTTTTTTTTCAGATATTTTAAAGTTGGTTTTTAATTTTATCCGCTTGTAAATATTATTGAGTATTTCTAGTATTTGTAATGTATAAATTATTGAGTATATGAAACTTTGATAATATTAATAGTTTGGATTTTCCTTAAACTCGAGCTAGTACCGAAAAAAGTTTGCCAAAAACTGACGTAGCGAGGTAAACACTTATTGCACACACTAACATATTCTTACTAGTTCTACAAACGCACACTTCAATATTGAGCGGCACACAACTGCAAACGAGATGATCGTTTTTTTTTTAGATTAAATCATCTATCTCCTAACTATCTATATCTATACATATAATAAAAATGTAGATACAAAAAAACTGTAATAGAGCAATATCAAAAAAACCCAGGGCATTTTAAAATAAGCAGCTGAACACGTTATGACTGTATTTAGAATTTTTGTCTGTTTGTTTGTTTGTGCACGCACATCTCCTAAACCACTGGACGGATTTAAATGCGGTTTTCACGAATTAGCTATGGCCAGAATGAAGTACAGGCTATGTTACTTTGCGAAAGGGAGGAAATAAAGGGTTGATAGTTTATATGAAAATCTCCGCATACGAAGTCGCGGACAACAGCACTAGTCTTCAGTAAAGTCTGTCAAGTCTTATTATGGAAACTGACGTGGTTTTCACACATTTTATTTATATTACATGGGAATTAAAAAAAACGAAATTAATAAATAAATGCGGTTGAAACTATAGTCGGAGTAACCGGCCTAATCTTACGTGAGTAATTCCCGTGTAATATAAAGTCTGTAAAGTCTCGTGAAACTAAAAACTCCATAACTTTGGACAAACAAGTTGAAGTGTCTCTTTATATTAATTCCATCGACTTGACTATCGGTGAATCGCTCCGTCTGTTGATATCGTAATTGTAATAAAAAACTGAAGAGGGAAACGTGTTCGGAGAAAATTGAATTTTCAGCCGTTATTTTTAACAGTATTCATAAAAGGTAACGTTCAGGCGTAGAAGAAAGTTATCGAATTTACGGAACGTCAAACAGCGAAGGTATTGTGCCCAATTTAATTTATTTGGGAGGATTATACATTTTGTATTGTTTGTTTAAAACGGGCTATCACAATTAAATCCATGTACATAAAATATTGTCTTTACTATTCACTGTTGAGGAGTTCCCTCGCCGGAAGTCAACCCTGGGTGCAGCAGCCATGTCATGATAGAGTTTAGAATAGACTATATTAAAGTTAAATCCATTTGCAAAACTTCGTGTCTTTGCTGTTCGCCGTTGAGGAGTTCACCTATCAACCTCCTGGCTCCATCATCAGATCAGCTCAGTAGCGTCAGATTATTGCATTGTTACTAAACTTACATAAGTATGCAAAATTTCAGCTCAATCGGAAACCGGGAAATGGGTCAAACATTGTTAGTTAGTTAGTTTTTCCTCGATTTCCTTGAGATTCCATCATCAGATCCTGAGTCTATGATCATGGGACCACCTCGGGGGATTACCTATTGGAACTAAAAAACATATCCTCCTTTTTGGAAGTCAGTAAAAATCCAAATCTTTCCTCTTTATAATATACTAGCCGTCCGCCCCGGCTTCGCACGAGTGTAAGCTCGGCCTTCGGCCTCGCTACAAAATATAATATAGCCTATGTCACCCGGGGATAGTGTAGCTTCCCAACAGTGAAAGAATTTTTCAAATCGGTTCAGTAGTTTCGGAGCCTATTCATTACAAACATACAAAAATAGGTACAAATCTTTCCTCTTTATAATATTAGTGTAGACTAGCCGTCCGCCCCGGCTTCGCACGAGTGTAAGCTCGGCCTTTGACCTCGCTACAAAATATAATATAGCCTATGTCACCCGGGGATAGTGTAGCTTCCCAACAGTGAAAGAATTTTTCAAATCGGTTCAGTAGTTTCGGAGCCTATTCATTACAAACATACAAACATACAAAAATAGGTACAAATCTTTCCTCTTTATAATATTAGTGTAGAAGTGTAAATTTAGATGATATGGGGATAATTTTTTATCCCAAAAAATAATAACATGCTTAGGCTTGTTTGCAAGACAAGATTATAGATATGTATTCGCATACTCAGTACCGTAGCGGCTGAATGGACTTGGATAAAAGTAACTACGAAAATATCTTGTACACTAAATACTTTCATCCCGAAAAAATAACTGTAGGATAACGAGTGGTACCGCGGGATCCTGTTAGTTTTATATTATTTTGAACGAACAACTAACACAACGTTTGATCCTGTGTACTAAATGTCTGTCATATCATTGTAATATTTATGTAATGCATATCTCGCAGAGATTCATAGTAAAGCAGCGTTTCCACTACGGCGGAGCCACCGCACTAACAACTGTATGTAACTGATCGCAGTTAAGTTTATGTTGGTGAAACCCAAATTGACGTTTTGAACTCAATAAGCCACTTTATACCAGTTTAATTTTGCGTTGATCGCGTTCACTTTGATGTTGAAATCGGCCCTAAAGTCGTTATTGTTTGTTAATATCAATCGTTTTGATTTGTTATGTTTGTGGTATTTTCTAAATAGATATGTAATTATCACAACTCCGGTCCGCTCATCTCTCGTCTTTGCCTCAGTGGAAACGCACTCTAATATTCGAACTATTTTTACAACTTTTACCGAGAATTAAATCAGGTTGTATGCCTCACGTTTCAACTCTGGCACTGTTTTTATACCAGTCCATAGTTTAAATGAAATTGCACAAAACAATCTGCACCTGACCTTTCAGTACATTCGAGATGTTTCATGAATATCAAATGGTAGTTGTATTGAAATAAAATCTTATAATACGCTGAATAATTCCGTTTTATTCATACTTAGGTTAATTATAGCTTTGTTATACGTAGCTACTTCATGTTTTAACACGTTTTAATAGCTTGGTCTGTATCTATGTAACATAATATTTGAACGTGATTCTCAAAAAGTTGGCCGTTATTTCTTAAAGAATAGCAAATTTTTTGAGGTTTTAACACGGCGTGTTACGCGTGTGTGAGTTACGCGTGTTTTAGTTATGGAATCAGGGCCCTGGTCGCGAAAAGCTGAAGGTTGGGCTGAGAGACGTTTTTTAATTAAACTGGGTGACGAGACGAGCGAAGTCACTCACCTGATGGCTCTTCACGCTTGCCTATAACAGCTCAACGCCACTCAGAATTTTGAACTTCAACAGTTCAAAACTCTGGATGGCAATGCACTGTGCTCGTCACCCCGAGATATAAGATGTCAAATCTCAGTGTGCCTGTAATTTCGCTGGAAACATTGCCCTTCAATCCGGAACACAGTAGTGACAGTTCAGTATGAAGTATATACTTAACGCAGCCAGAGAAGGGTCCACCCCCGCATATAAATGATAATTTTTCATCGCAAACTTTCGTAAAGGGCCACTCGGCCGCTTAGAGATAAAATTACGAGGCGTCCTCAAAAGGGAATCTCGGAAATTGGATATGATTATGATTGTCTGTCTCAAAACTGGACCGACTGGACAAGAGCACTGACTGATGAGCTATTGAACTCGGGACAATATTTCCTGATGTCAAAGCAAAATGTATATAAATTAGAAATTATTGATAAAACTGTAAATATTACGGTTATTCAGTACAGGCGACTATAAAAAATATTCCTTAAAAAGCCTTTATTAAATAAACAAAATACTAGCTAAAACTAACACTAAATAAACAATTAGACTGTCCATAGACCGTTGAAGATCTAAAGACAATCCAAATGCTCAAACCCACTATCAGTTGGCAGCGTACCCAGCATGCTGGCGGCATTACCACGTTGAATGGCAATGCTTATACGTTGAGCCAGATACACGCCAGCATTTTGGTCACGAGTCGCGTTAATCAGACGCTCTGAAAGATTTTTGAAAATGAGGTGAGCTCCCGGTCCCCAATGTCTCGACACCAAACGCCTCAAATATAACCACTGCCGAGGTTAGCATATTTGCGCCGCTTGTGCTGCTCTGCCGAATTGGCAGCTGCACCAGCCCTACCCTGTGTCTCAGGAAGATGTGACGGTGCCAAAGTATCGACACAAGTCGCGTCCCATACAAGGGGCCGCCCCAACTTCCAGGGAACAAGTGTCATACCATTCAGTACAGTTATATAATTATAAAATAGATATTTACCGTGATAAGATAGGTTTATAACTGTACCAAAACTGTGGCGACAGATTTTCCTTCCCATTTCCGTTCTATTCACTTCTCTTCTGTGGCGAAAGCAGTCGACGCCTCTGTGGACAGTGAGCCTAATTATCATAGTTATTAGTTCCCAATTTGACCACGTAGCTTCTCATTTGCAAAGTAACAAGCGCTAGCTTAGTATATTATGACAATTGTCTGTTACAGGCCGATAATGTTGTTACAAATGAGTTCTTATAACGTGCTTAATGGAGCAAAATACCGCGATGGCACAGTTGAATGCGTAGACATTTTGGTAATTAAGTGTGGATATGTCGTCAACTTAGGTTGCTTTGTATCAATTTGCGCGGATTTGGCAAACAGTTCAAAATTCACATTTCGGTTACAAATAGGTGATTGAGAATATAAGTTTAATGTAATTTTAGAAACATGATTGGTGGTTTTCTCCATCGAATAATTCGGCGAAAACAGACTTCCTAAAACACGTGATTAGTTTTTTCTCCGCACCTAAAAGTTTTTTCATACTCTAAGGGCCATTTATGTAATGTTATTTGATGTAAATACGTTTTATTTTAAATTAAAATGGTTCTTAAGTAATCTAGAGTTTTATCATGCGTCTTTTCTTTTTTCTTAGTTTACCTTACCTTAGTTTCTTAGCTGTAACATTACATTTTCTATGAAAATTTCAACTGGCTGTCTATTACGGTTCCTAAGGTACATCCGTTAAAAGGTAGGACGGACGGACAGACAGCGTAGGCTTAGTAATAGGGTCCTTTTTGCACCCTTTGGGTACGGAATCCTAATTAATACAAATTTATAGTTGAGCTGCGGGTTATAATGAAATTTAGTACAATATTATTGCCCGGCTAGATCGTAGGGCAATAATTACTTTGTACGACACATAATTGGACATTGTCGACCAGGTGGTGATCCCCAAGCCGCCTGCCAAGCGTGGGGATTATGTTGTTTCAGGTTAGGTTAATTTACAATTTTATTTAATTTACATTTTATTTCAGGTTAGGCATAATTAAACTTAATTAAATTGACGTCATTAATATAATTTTTAAATTTATATTAAATAATATTTCAGAATTAATTAATTTTGTTTCAGGTTAGGTTAATTTTCTTTTTTATGTAATTAATATTTTATTTCATGTTAGGCAAAATGAAACTCAATTAAATTAACTTTATTAACAAATATCTACCGAGTAAAGTTTATCCCAAATTCTTTATTGTACTTGAAGCGACGTAGAAGCGGAATTACACTAGAAATTCATCAGAAAAACAGTTTTGACAAAAAAAATCGCGGTGCGCATGCTAGCCATGCTGGTCGACCTTACTTATAAATAACTTTAGCCTCAGAGGTGGTTTGCTGACGTCAAACGCACGCTTCACACCCGCTGCGTCCCGTTACGCTCCACGTCACGTCGAGCCAATATGACATTTTATATACAGGGTGCTCTCTACTGGGATACGTGTTTGTAGGTCACCAATAGCTATCGGACTGTTTTTTTAATTGCTTTATCTACATCTACACTATTATTATAAAGAGGAAAGATTTGTACCTATTTTTGTATGTTTGTAATGAATAGGCTCCGAAACTACTGAACCGATTTGAAAAATTCTTTCACTGTTGGGAAGCTACACTATCCCCGGGTGACATAGGCTATATTATATTTTGTAGCGAGGCCGAAGGCCGAGCTTACACTCGTGCGAAGCCGGGGCGGACGGCTAGTAAATAATATATAGATAGATAGATAGAAACTCTTTTGTGTGTACACTAGAAATAAAAATAACAAAAAGATAGAAAACACTTTCGAGATAGTGCCACAGGTGGCGGCCTTATCGCTAAAAGCGATCTGTTCCAGACAACCATTGGAAATAATTATCAATATATAAAAACAGACTTCATAAAAGAGTCAGAACTAGTCCAAATTGAAATGGGATCACACGAGAAGCACCAGCTTTCAAATAAATAAGAATCATCAAAATCGGTTCACCCAGTCGAAAGTTCTGAGGTAACAAACATTAGAAAAATAGAATGGTCCTGATTATATAACTAACTCGCAATTTTGTCGCTAATTTGACAGTTCCGATGATAACTGATTCATTATAGCTTAATATACCTAAATTGAATGAAATTTAGTGTGGAGATACTTTATGACCCTGAATAAACACATACTTTAATATTATCCAATATTATCCCGGAGAAGTGACTAAAATATCACTCCACAGACACCGGTGTCCGTGACTTTTGTTATGCTTTTACTACAATTTAGTTATCTTAAACGAATTTACTTCAGCTATACACAATACAGGGAGAGGAAGTTAGTTATATCTTAATCTAAGGTTTAAACAATTTAGTCATGTTATTACTAGTTTATGTGTATACCGCGAGCAGACCAGCGACCCGCAAGCAGCACCCGATCACGAGTATGACTCATGTGCCAGCCATCACCCTCCTCAACCATATTTGAGGGTAGAGAGCGACCCGACACACGACGCCGCCGCAAGAAGGTGCCTTCGATGGTGAGCATGAATGCTCGAGGCATACACACAATCATTATTTCTATTACTATCACAGTGTCTCTGGTAAAAAAACGTACATAGTATTTGTTGCAGTATTTACGTGAATACTGTAGGCATTTTTCTATTTATAACATAACTCAGAGCCTGAGTTTACGAGCGTTTTGACAGATTCCCGATCGCAATACGGATCGCGGAATTGAACCAAACTGCCGCCTGCGGTCGTAAAGAATATGTCGTAAATATACCCCAAGACTACTTGTTCCCCTGGAATTATCTGCTCTCCTACGGGAACCGTTTGTTTAACTCTTGTTTAAATAAATATTGGGGACATTTTTGCACACACCGTCATCTGATCCTAAACTAAGACAATCTTCCTTGGAAGATGGGACGGCGTTTAGTATGAGATGCTACTTGCGTTGATACCCTTGCCCCAGACGGTTGAACTTTCATTAAAAAAATGCACATAATCGTTGGGAATTTTTCAAAATTTCATTGTAATGGTATTCTTAACGTTCATGCAACAATTCAGCTTCTTGGGAATTTATGCATGAATGAATGTCTACTTTGACCGGGCCTATTTTTCGAGCTAATTTGACCGGGCTACTAATCGGTTGAAGAAATATCCATCCAGCCATTTTGGAGCTGAAAATACACGCGTTTACAAACATATTTGTGATAGTATTATTATGGTGATGCCTGTTGTTGTATGTAGGTCGTTGTGTGGTTGAGTCAGCAGAATCCAGATGTTAGCAGATGTGAACCAAATAGAAATTCTTTCCTTGATGTCGTTTTATTTCCGTCTTCAGTTATATTTTTGGTAATAAAACCTGCCAAGTGCGGCTCGGGTTCACGCACTGTAAGTTCTGTACCACCACAAAATACAATAATTATCAATTTAAAAAACTGACTTCTAAATTAGTCATTATCATCAACAAGAAGACGTCCACTTCTGAAAAAAAAACCTCCACACTGCATCCACTGGATGCCCGCGACTCTCACATTGTCGTAGGTTCATCTAGCGGTGAAGCCTACCTACGCTGCGTCTTACAGTTCGTGGTCTCCACTCAAGAACCTTTCTTACCCATCGGTTGTCGGTTCTTCGAGTGATGTGGCCTGGCCATTGCAACTTCAACTTCCAAATTTTAATAGCTATGTCAGAGATTCTGGTTCTTTGGCGAATATCCACGTTCCGGACTTAAATTATCTACGTCTCTTTTCATTTCAATATGAGAATAATGGATGGCAACAATAACAGAGCTATAAAATTTAGTTTAGTTTAGAAAACGGCATAACTAAATCGACTTCTTCTAATATCAGCTTCACCCTGTATATTCTCCGTCTAATAATACTCGACCGCTCGGGTCGTTCACATCTCTACGATACATTAATGTGCACTTTGCATCAGTTTGCATCATCACACTGAGTTTGTGACGTTACCATTAAATGTCTTGAGAAGAAAAATATATATTTAATGACTCAAGTCATATGGCTGTTGGCTGACCACAAAAATTTGCATGATATAGGTGGCTAACAATCAGACGGGCTGCCTGATGGTAAACAGACATTGTCGCTTGTAACATAACACCTGTAACTCCAGAGGCAGACACAAAACAAACATAAATGTTCATCACATGAATGTTTGCCTTAGGTGGGAATCGAACGCACCCCTCCAAGTGCAGAAGATAGATTCACTACCAACTGAGCCACCGGGGCAATCGGGGTAGTCATCATCATTTCAGCCATAGGACGTCCACTGCTGGACATAGGCCTCCCCCATTGATTTCCAAAAGGACCGGTTGGAAGCGGCCTCCATCCAGCGTTAAACACGTTAAACGTGTGTGGGGATTGTGAATACTCGGAAAGTTTAAAATAGTCCTAGTACCACCTGCAGTGCTAAGGTCTTCCAAATCTTTGTTACAGAAGAGATCCTGAACTCCCGCACGGCACTGTGGATGTCAGCCGACGGGCACATGGTTCTGTATGCCACCTTCAACGACACCCTTGTCCATGAGCAGAAGTACCCCTGGTACGGCGCCTCGTTGAACTCCGACGACCCTGCCAAGGTAGAGAATAACTAGCTTTAACCCATAATTCAACAAAACTTTCTGGTCCAGCTAAGATTAAAAAAAAAACTAAGTACCAATCGATTTATATTGCGAACTATTTTCAAACTAAACAAAAATGGCCATGAAACTCTGAGAGTAGTTGCTTTTTATACCAGGATAGACGTTTAACCACAACTGTCCTGATGGTAAGTAGAGGTCGAGGGTGGTAAACATCAAAACAAACAACTTTTGTTTTACGACTTATCAAAATACCACTTGCTAATACGGTCGGCTATGTCGGTAACTTTCGTTCGTCTACGGATCTCCTCATTTCTGATTCGATCTCGTAGAGAAATCCTGAGCCCTATCTATAGCTCGAAGCTGAATAATTGAGAGCAAACGTTATAATACCATAATTATTTCCAGACCTACCCCGAGATCCGAAGCGTGAGGTATCCAAAGCCAGGGACCAACAACCCAGTGTTCTCGCTGACAGTGGCAGATATAGCTGACCCTAAGCATATACGAACGAGGAAGCTCACTCCGCCGAAGGTTATCCTTCAAGAAGGGTGAGTGCAGGATGGTGGTATTTTTCGTCGTTATATATGTGATGGTAGTTCTGATCGTTCTTTGCCTCGTCGTTCGCCGTCTCGTTACGAAATGTAGTGCATCCTAGAAAACCTATTGCCTAAAGTGATTGTCTATTTGTCTTAGCTAGTTAAGGTGGTGGTGGTTGTTCTGACCGATTAAAGGGTAGGTTGTAACCGACTCGGACTCGGCACGCGCGTACGCAGAGCAGTTGTCTTCAAACAATAGAATAAGTGACAAACAATAAGAGTAGTGTGGCGCCACTACATATGTATGTATCAATTTTAAAAAAGGCGACCTACACTACATTCACATCCTTTTTTAGTCATTTTAATTTAAAAACCAAACTACCTTAGAGATTTAGGAGCTCCCGATATTTCGGCGCAGTTACATGCACCGTGTTCACGGGAAGACTGGATGGGAAATATCCCGTAAATAATCATATTATAACTGTAGTGAACAACCATGAAAGTTTAAAACAGTGTTTTACAATATACGAGTATGTTACTTTGAAATATTTTTAGGATAGATTGAATGAGTGAGTCATGATGTCACGTTCTTCCAGAGACTATTACTTCACAAGTGCGCAGTGGGTGTCTCTGACGGAGGTGTGCGTGGTGTGGCTGACGAGGACACAGAACCTCTCTGTGGTGTCCGTCTGCAAGAGCCCCATGTGGTTTTGTCAGGAGGTAAGAACTAAACCAGCTGTCAAATTAAATTAGGTACTGTAAAATGGGCAAGTGCCTTTATTAACTAAATAAAATACAAGCTAACACTAACATAAACAGTTAAATTGACCTTAGACCGTTGAGGATCTAAAGACAATCCAAATGCTCAAGCCGAGAGAGAAAATGTTGGCAGCGCAAAAACAGCAAAACGGAAAAAAGCTGTAAAACAAAAATAAAGTAGTACACCTACACACAGTGACAGCGACGTTAATCAATAACCGTAAAACTTAAGCTGCTTGTGATTCCGTCATTTTGTAGTTCATCATCATCCATCATCATTATCAGCCTTTCTTATTCCCACTGCTTGGACACAGGTCTTCTCTCACAGAGAGAGAATGGACCCTAGTCCACCATGCTCGCCAGTGCAAGTTGGTGTATGTCGTAATTTGTAGAAATATTGAAGTTCTTGGATATACCGGGTTTTTGAAGATGTTTTTCCTTCACTGTTTTTGAGCGATGGCATTGATGCAGCTTTGTTATAAACTATGGCAAAACGGCTAACAATCACGTTATGTTTATCGGTGGGGACGAGCGACCGGTTTCAAAGCCATTAGAGCTCCATCATCAGTGAATACGCGTGCTTCCGGAGACTGCCACCCGCCACTGCCACGCACTGAGCCGTTTTGTCATGGTTTATAAGATGGATCCTCGCACGAGTTCTGGCGAAGTTTTGTAGCTATGGCAATGAAAGGCCTAGAATTTCATAACCTCAAATGTTTGTCCAGGTGTACCGAATAACATCTGGCCTGGAAAGCTGGGTGGAGTCCGCCCCAGCGCCTCTCTGGTCCGCCGGCGGAGGCGCGCTGGTAACCCTCGCTCCTGTCAGAGATGGACCTGCAGGCTTATTCCGACATATCATCAGAACTGAACACAATGCGCATGGTCCCAGAGCGTTGCCGCTGACACATGGGAGCTTCGACGTGGTACGGCTGCTTGCTTGGGACCACGCCAATCAGCACATGTAAGGAACTTGTATACGAGTAATAACCTACATTAATAAAAAGTAAAGCTAGAAAGCTAATTGCATTCAGGTCCTAAAGCTTCGATTCCAATCAGGGACGGACATATTCACTTATTATGTCATGTTGCGAGGACTGTGTATTATGCGTATGGGCCTCGAGTGTTGCTGATTCGACGCAAATTTTTGGTCAAAATCATTAACTTGAGATCATTATTACCAGCACATGTGAAGGAATGGTTTTGCTAATCGTTGCTTGCCGATTTCCTAGTATCTTAGTACAAGGTATCATAGTTAACGTCACATCTAAGGATAAATGCAAGCCTGTTTGTAACCCTTGCTTGACTTACTGCCCCAAGCCTCAAGTCCATTGCATCTTGCGTTTAACATTTATAGATGTGAAAAGACGATGCTCCGTAAACTGGCGCGAGTATCACTTGCTTAACTACTTTGCATCGTCTGGAACGTTTATTTTATTTTATTTTGCATCAAATGCTTGCTGTCTATAATATACATCAAAGGACACAGGAATCCAAAACCATAAAATAATAATAGTACATAATAAGCCCCTCAAATTTCCGGGCAAAACCGTTAGTTTTTTTTTTATATTACTAATAGTAATACAACTAACAATTATTGGTAAACCTAATTAATTGTATAGACTTTAGACTTGTACATAAAACTAGCGACCCGCCTCGGCTTCGCAAGGGTGGTAAGTTATATAATATGAAACTTTTGTAAAAACATATCTAACTGATGGTGAAAACGGTATCAAAATCCGTTGCGTGGTTTAGGAGGAGTTATAGATTAGACAGACTGATAGACGCGGATTTTATACTATGTAGAGATAATATATTATATTTATAGTAACCCAAAGGTTCTTAGGCTGATTGTTGACCAGATATACCCAAAGTGTGTGTCCTTAGGACGCCGTAAGCTAACATCTACTAGGATTATCTCCACCTCTTTAATCTAAGTTATCGAGCGTAAATTCTGGTTTGACACCATAGTCTACTGAATTGATGATAATATGACTGGCCACTGGCCAATTGGCGTTAATCGACTGTCTAGTCAGACCAAGTTAGGTAGAGTTAGGTAAACTGCTGTTGTTGTTTGAACTATAATTAAATAAAATGAGTTTTTGTAAAAGTAACACTAAATAAGCAAAAAGGTTTTTTTACCGCAAATACTTGTTTGACATGTTTTTTTTTCAACTCTAAGTTAGTAGGTAAGGGGACGTCCATTAATTATGTGATGTGTTTAGGGGGGTCGAGCTGCATCTCACCCAAACTCACGTGGGAGTGTGTAAAATATCACGTAATTATTTCCCGCAAGAATAAGTAAGTTTTTTTTTTGTATAATAGGCTTGCGTTTTACCGAGAATAGAATAGAATAACACTAAAATATAGAAAAATCCTACACAACGTATTACAGATTAAAGTATTTACACAAAAAATACGCATTTTGAAATATCTCACGTGAGATTAAGGGGTGGGGGGTCGAAAAATCGCCAAAATCACCTCGCGTAATTTATGGACACCCCTAAGTTGTAAATGGAAGTAGTGTTTTTGCACCATTTCATCTAGCACTTTGCATTGCGGTAACTCTTGTCAATGTGTGCGCGAGTCACGAGTCCTCTATAAGCTATCCTAACCTAACCTTACTCTTAACGCGGGCTCGAATTAGCGCAGTTCGGAATATCACGCAAACGTCAACATAACCTTAACGCGCCGAGATACGGTTTGCAGTCGCGTTACTTTTCTCATCACCTAAACAGAGTCGCTTAAAACAAATATATGTTTTAGCTAACTTTCATGCAACATGTGGCTATCATAAACGTAATTATTGTTGTCGACAACAGATAAATGATTATTAACAGGATATTTATCTTGATAAGGTTGTGGTTCATCATCAGCCAGAAGACGTCCACTGCTGAACGTAGGCCTCCCCCTTTGTCGTTCAGTGTAGAAGCACACTGAACGACATACTGTCATCTGCATCCACTGAATGCCCGCGACTCTCACAATGTCGTCGGTCCATCTAGTAGGAGGCCTACCTACGCTGCGTCTTCCGGTTCGTGGTCTCCACTCAAGAACCTTTCTTCCCCATCGGTTGTCGGTTCTTCGAGCGATGTGGCCTGCCCATTGCCACTTCAACTTGCAAATTTGTTGCAACTTGCAAAGGTTGTGGATGAAGCTCCCAAAAATGCACCATGTTTAGGGGAAGGCTGATGAATGCTGATTGGTCGAACAGTTAAAAGTCACAGTTTAAAACAGTGTTATGATGTTGGCAGATACTACCTCGGCATACCGGAGGGGAAGTCGGGGCAGCAACACCTGTATCGGGTGTCCTCAGAGGCGCCACGACCCGGCTCGCCGCAGAAGTTGCCTTACTGCGTCACTTGTAATACTCAGGTATAAGCTAAATATATGCCTCACTGAAAGCAGGAGGCCCAGCATGTGCATCACGAAAATATCTGATCTGACCATATATAGGCGCTTAGTAACCTTGAAAATGAACATTAAATGATTTCTGATATAAAAAAAAAAAACTTGCTGGCTGCGAGAGATCGTCAGCTGACAAGTATATTAATGAGAATACATCTTTAGGATTATCAGATTTTCGTGAAAAATTAGGAGAACATTATCTTCTCTAGCCGTCTCCGTCAATAAACCTGGAGTACTACGGCAACCTAGCGTCATCAGGAGACAGTACGTGGGACAACGATTGGGATGAGGAGCTCTCAGCCACTTCCCCTTCGCCCAGCAAGAAAAAGAAGAAGAGGCATCCAGGTAATTTTACAATGAATCTCTGACATTCAAAACTTAGAATGGCATTTTTTTATGGTATTAAGATTACCTTATTTTATGGTCGTTTTAATGTTCCATTTCTGTGTATGAAAATAAGCCTATTTCATACACCCTCTCATCTACACTCTCATCGTCACACCCTCACACACGCACAGATAATGCTAAGTTCTCAGCTGGTTTTAATTTAGACTCTTTCTTAGATTTCTTAATTATGCAATCTAGGCTGCAGACTTTTTTGACCTGCGACGTTGACAATACCAACATCTTATCGCGCAGCTGGACGACTAATATTTAATTTACCTTGCCTCGGCCACTACTCTGTCTACTTCACTTCTCTCATCATTCTACTATCATAATTCTCATCGTCTAGCATGTTTTATGCGGCTGCTACTGTTTTATTTTCAGCTGGATATCAGAAAGACATACATTTATGAGACTTGCCTATATTTTCCTACTTCTAGAAGGGATGCCGCAGAACCTGCCGTGCTTATACCATGAAGCGCACTTCAGTCCATCATCAGCATACTTCGTGCTGGAGTGCCTTGGCCCAGGAGTGCCAACCTTCAGCTTGTTCAAAATATCGCTGCCGGAGCCAAGATTGGTGCTGCATTTGGAAAACAACACTGCTGTTAAGGTAACTTTAGATATTGTCTCTGCATTACAAAATTGCTTGGTTTGGAAGGGTCAGCGGGAGGGGATTTTTAAGATATGTTGGCTTTCTCCGCAACATAACTGTACAGACCATTTATATTTTTCAATGAGGTAATTAAAGAATAAGTAAGTTCGTATAGGCTGAGTGACAAGCCCTAATGTCAGAATGTTTAGGCTTTATGAAGGCCTGTGACGTGACTTAGAAGTGGTTACAATTTGTACTCGTCTGTTTCGTTGTGTTACTCACTTAGGACGCAACGTTAGTCTTCTTTGGCCTTGTACAATTTCCTACAATGTTTGTCTAACACCATCTTTTTCCTTCCAGGAGCGTCTATCGTCAATAGCTCTGCCCACACCACGTACCTTTTCGGTCCAACTGTCGAGCGGGCATACAGCGCGGGTGCGACTTTTGCTACCACCAGGCCTGAGGGAGGATGAGGTCACCAAGTATCCACTCGTGCTCAAAGTGTAAGTGAGACAGCCATTTGTAGTGGTGCTATTATTTTGTAGAGTCCATTTATAGTACAACTTTACCAGTTATACCGCCTAGCAGTAGTGAGTCCCAATAAAAAATAACCTAATATTTCAAAGTGCCGAGTGCGATCCTGCGCAAATTTTTGAACTGTTGAAGTTCAAAACTTTGGTTAGCACTGAACTTGTTATAGGCAAGCTTGCTTATCGTCATCGTTAATTAATAATTAATATAAGGTTCCTTACCAAAATGCTAAACTGTAGGTGCTTTATCAAAGGACTTTCATAAATCATTCATTGGTCTTACGTTTTCGTGAAATGACAGACTAATCTAATTTTTTGATCCTTTATTTACTAGATGTTTCCCTCCATTCATATATAAGTGATCGTCCACAGGCATGGAGCACCAGGTACACAGCTCGTAACTGAGCAGTGGGCGCTAAACTGGGAGTCACTAGCCGCCGGCGCCGGCGCAGTCCTGGCAGCGGTAGACGCACGAGGAGCTGGCGGCAGAGGGCTCGGGGCACATCACGCGCTGCACAGAAGACTGGGGACTGTCGAGGTGGCGGACCAACTTGAAGTGGCAGAGTAAGTATTTCTATAGGACAAAAATATACACTCCCTTAGCCCTTTTACGCCCCTTCACGAAGGATGTTCTCAACTGTAACTGACCTTCATACTGTTCTAAAGTTCTGCTCTACCTGACAGGTATCTGCGTGACTCACTTCACTTCATCGACGCGCGCCGCGTGGCAGTGGTGGGGCGCGCCCACGGCGGGTTCCTCGCTGCGCTGGCGCTGGCGAGCACGCTTAACGTGTTCCACTGCGGCATAGCCATCACGCCCATCGTGCGCTGGCGGTACTATGGTAAGACATTACACACATATTTATTTACATAATTTAACTTATTGCTACACTATGTAAAAGTTAAAGAGCTTTGGGGAGGTCAGCTTCCCTTGCCTCACTCCGCACTCCAACTTGTACGGCTCCAATAGTGCACTCGACTACCTAATAACATTGACCTGATCAGATAAGTATCCGTTTTAGATATCTACTTAGTTCGTCGGGCAAACGAGTAACATATTTTTTACAACAAGATATCTGCCTCCAGATGTTATAGCAGACCAGGTCAAAGGCTTTCGAAAGGTCGAGGAAACACGCATTGATCAGAGTGATTCAAACAGTGTAGTATTTGACGGCCGTTTTCAATTACACGACATATAAAGACAAGAATCCACATTTTTTTATCTTAGTCAGAAACCAGTTCCGTGGAACCCTGTATTAATGTCTCCACAGACATTATTGACGATTTTTCTCATAATGCTAAACCAAACTCTATAGGTATGCAAAGTATGAAATTTAAAAAATCACAACACCTATTATGCAGGTATTGTGTGCATGTAGGTGTTGTGATTTTTTAAATTTCTTTATACCATCTCTTAAGCATATGTCATTATTTTTCTTACTAAATCTAATTTTGTTTCCATCCGACAGCGTCAGCTTACGCAGAGCGCTACATGGGCTTCCCGAACGCCACCGGAAACTACCGAGGCTACGCAGAAGCTGACGTCACGAAGCAGGCCGCAGCTCTTCACGACAAGATGCTGCTCCTGGTGCACGGTACTGCTGATGATAACGTGCACGTTCAGCAGACGATGGCTCTTGCGAAGTCACTGGCTGATCATGGGAGCATGTTTCGACAGCAGGTTGGTAGACTGTAGTTTGAGGTTGACTGCAGGTTGGCAGACTATGAAGAATAGAATTTATGATCAAGGCGTATCCTGGAGTTGCGAACCCAATGGTTGCCGACCTACCAATTGAACACTTATTCAAGCTCCACTTCGGGCGCTACAATAATTGACTATCCAGTAATTGGTAACCTCTTTCCTCCTAGATCTACCCTGATGAAGATCATTCACTAGCGGGCGTACGGCGGCACATGTACAGGACGATGTCTTCGTTCCTGGACGAGTGCTTCCGCAAACAAGTGCCTCCGGAGACCAAGGCGGGGCTGCGGAACGGGGGTAACCTCGACTGAGATACGTGGCGGGACGAGGAGCTCTGCAGCTGGTAAGGATCTAATAATTTTATAAAACAAAAAATAACAACAATTTTTAACATAATGATGGAAAAAATAACAATCACCGAAGCACTCTGGCAGTCCCCAGAAGGAGTTGAAACACCGCCCGGTCAGACAGTACCGGTTGGACGCTCGCCCCTCCAACTACCCCAAGGGTAAACGTGACTACGAGTAGGTGGACCGACGACATTGTGAGAGTCGCGGGCATGCTGTGGATGCATATGGCAGGATGTCGTTCAGTGTGAAGGTTAAAGGGCCTATATTAGTAGGTATATTCAGCGGTGGACGTCTTCTGGGTGATGATGATGATGGTTTGATCGAGAGTATTCTTAGTAATGATTCAGGAAAATCTGTTCAGCCCTTTGAAGATTACAGCTCTTTATCGAGGGTTAAAAAAATTATATATATGTACTTGTTTTACAATTATGGGCCTTACTTAAAAACGTCACTCAAGTTAATCAATGCTTAAAAATTCTCTTTCAACTTCTCGCTGAGGGTAATGGTCACACGCGAAAACTAGACATGGCATTTTTAAGCATAGATTAATTTGAGTAACTTTTTTAATTAAGGCCCTGTATTAACACCGTCTACTTTGTAAAATGTGTTTGTTTCAGGTAGCAAATAACTCAGCACCCAAGTTGATGAGAGACAGTAGCTGACTACAAAACCTTTAGTACAAGTTTCATATCTACATCGTTATACTGCCATTCAACGATGGATTGATTTTGATAAAACTTTTAGAGATTCCTCGTCTTTTGCGTAATCATTTGAATGGTTGACGCGAGTCAACAATATCAGTGATGAAAATCTTGTGATTTAAATTAATTAAATTGTTATATAACAGTACGGTAGGTACATAATTACTGGACATGTTTATAGAGGTTCTATAATATTAAATAACTTTTCTTCGCGTAGTCGGACAAAAAGCAAAATGAAGGCCCGACTAACTGGGAAGAGCCAACTTTTCTGGGATCAACATTGCCCCGTCGTGTTTCGGTTATTCTAAACCAGAGGTTCCCAAAGTGGTCCAGGAGGACCCCCAGGGGCCCACGAGAGACTCGACGGGGGTCTACGTAGGCGTACATTTTTTGTCGAGTTTTGGGAATATGTAGAAATGTAGCTGCAGGGGTTCCACCGGAACCAGCAAAATTTTGAAAGTGGTTGAAGAAAAAAAGTCTGGGAACCTCTGTTCTAAACGATATTGAACCTAGCTTCAATTGAAATGAGTTGATTTTTCCTTAGCCGTTTGGATGCTGCAATGCCACCACGACTCGAGTTCGCAATGTGATGCGTTTGGAACTTATAGTAGAATTATTCACTCGCTGCAAACTGTGTCATAAACCATCGGAGCATCAGTGTTGCGACTATGCGGCGCGGGCGGAAGCTTGTTATCGATAAAAACAAATGAGTCACCGACATCGCACGATCGGAGGAGTGTACTGTGATTTGGAAAAAACAATATATAGTTAAAATAAATTTGAAATACACTGATTGTATATTAATTAATAACATTCTTACTTTCACTAGTACAACAAAATTTAACACCATCTATATATTGATAGTTTTTATCGACTGCAGTAATGCACATCCCAACGCTTACACGAAAGTACCGTGCTGCTAAGTGGGAGAGAAAGCGCAATATCGCTGTTCCGTTCCGACGATTTATGACCCAGTTTGCAGCGAGTGAATAATTGTAGCAGCGAGTGAATAATTCTACCATTGTATTCTACTTGACAATCGTGGCACAGGCTGATCGATTCCTGTTTCATCTGTACCTCACAAATGGCAGCAGAGTATAAAAAGAGGTGACTATGATGAAGGCAGATGGTATTAAACCACGAGATTTAAGTTAGAAAAAAAAAAACAATTTTAAACGCATTGTGTCTAACGTGGAAGATAAAATGTAAGAAACATAAATATTTCTAAAATCTTGTGCACTGCAAAATACGTAAAGGCAAACTTTTTACACAGCAAATTCCCAAAACATCTCTCCTAAAATATTTGACATAAGTACATTAGAAAGAGTTGGATGAAAGGCGACACCTATTGTTTCCTTTCTATTTCGAGTTTGCTTGTGCACCTGTGACAATGCTGGTTTGATATAACACTTTGTTTCTAACATTTATCTGCATGTAAAATATTCGCGTAACTGAAATTATAACTTTCTTATGTTAAGCCACCTGGGGCATTTGCGTAAATTGGGTATTTGACCTTTAAACGAATTTAAAGCTCGATTCACATCATACCGGACTCATTGGAGTCCATACGGGTCCCAGGTCATTGTAATTTGAGCCTGATATCACTATAAAGGGCAAACACTTTTCTTGAAATTCTGCTGTACTTGGCCTATATATGGCTCACATTTATGGTCAGGGCCCGTTTTTTGAACTAGTGTTAAGCTTAATCTTAGTTAATTAATTGTTTATTAGAATAAAATATTTAAAGCTTGATTCACCTCACACCAGGCCTCGTCTCAGCTGAGATGGCTCCTAACATCGAAAAGTGAGCCATATGTCACATTGTAGGGCAAACACTTATATGCAAATTCTGTTGATTGAAGCCCAATATAAGGTTTGCCTTTGTCCCGGACAGTGCCAGAGCCTAGTGTAGTGTAAATTAGGTCATATAGGTAATCTGTTACAACTCCTGCTTTGTTAAGTTAGTAACTGCTTTCTCAAATAGGTCAGGAAGTTATGACAAAAAAGCTTTAAGCCCGGTTGACGCAAATGATCTTGGTAATTTGTTTCAAACTTCTGATGGTTTGAAATAAAGATTTTTAAAAAAACTATGCACAAATTATTGTGCATGAACACCAAGATCAATAATATTTAGTTGATAAGTAACGTAATTACTAAACTATAAAAATGAACAATTAAATTACCCTCGACTAGCGATGGAATAAGGAATTGAACTAGCTCTAGTCAACGGGTTTGTGATCTTAGTAAATAGTACAACATGACTTGACATGACAAGTAATTATTAAAACAATATAGATTTAAAGTAGAGTCTAAAAAGGATTATATGAATTTTACAGTGCTACCAACTTAGCAGATCAAATGACAAAAATAGGGACTATTTCCTTGAGCAATACTGACTGCAAAGATTTGAGAAGAAAAAAAGTTGGTCGCACTGTACCAACAGGGCTAAAAATTGACACCAGTTTTATACGACTGGACGTCATCTGTAAGCTCATGTAACGGAGACGTTAAAAAAGACAACGTCCATTTTAAGTCCACGGAACAACTAGTTCAAAAGAAAACTTCATAAATAATCATAAATAAAGAATTTTTATTTTTGTGCCGTTTTCTTGTGACAAAATCCGCTGATACGACTTAAATTTATGTTAGCGGTGGGTCTAAAAGATCCACAGATGTGGACAGTGTCTTTTAAGGAAAAGTTGTGGCGGTAGTAGGCGGTAAGAGGTGAACTTGGTTCAACGCGTTATGTACAGCATTTTAAGTACAGATGAACATTATGGGCCTTACTTAAAAACGTTACTCAAGTTGACATACGCTTAAATATGCTCCGTCTTGTTTTTGCGTGTGACGATTGCCGTCAGCGAGAAGTTGAGAGAGCATTTTAAAACATAGATCAACTTGAGTAACGTTTTTAAGTAAGTCCCCAAGTGCACGACGTGGTTAACACAACATAAAATTCGTGTATATTGCAATTGATGTAATCTATCAAATAAATGATTGTATTCGATGTTCGTCACTTGCAATTCTGCTGTACGGAACACGATATTCTTCTCAGAGTGCGTCTCCAACTGTAATCAGCCATGTATATTTTAGTATTGTAATTTTTTTTTTATGATCTTGAGTGCTTTTTCGACATTTTACAGCGAATGTGTCGCTGGTATTACCTATTCTTGGCTAGGCGAAATAGTTTGCAATCATAACTTCCTTCCACGACCGGCTTTTTTTTCCCGGCAAATTTTCTCATGACTATTAGTTGAAAGATCATACATGCCAGAGCACATATCCCAATCATGCTTTACGCTTTTTGATGGTTTGCAAAAGCTTTCGTTTCTGGCCAATCCGTGCTAAAACTTCCTCGTTGGTCCAGTGTTCAACTACATTAATTTGCTATGGGATGGGCATTAAAACATGTTACGTACTGCAGAATTCCGAACAGCAGATATTGAGCCAGGCAATGACGCATCGAATTTTGTTTTTTGAAATTTTACCCTACCGTGCACTTGTTTACATTTCGTAAACATTTTCGCCACCGTCACTTCATTTCCTAAATTAACCTCCTTTTGTACCTAATGGAAAACACGGCATAATTTTTTTGCTTGTTTTCTAATTTTATCATTAATTATTCAATAATATTATGAAATTTGATTGTAGGAAATTGTAAATATATTCGAGTTTTCATAAATATTATGTTAGTCTCATAAATTAACATCCTTCTTATTTTCATAAATTAATATTTTAATATAAAACGGTAAAGTGTAACTTCTAAATGACAAATAACTGTACAGTATTAGGGTAATTCTTATTCTTTTGAAAATAGTTTAAATGGATCATATTAATTATAAATAGTATCTTGATAATATTAGTAACGTGTGCGATAAATTATGTCATGAATTGTAGGTTATGGAAACATCTATTTCGAAGCCTTAACATGAGTTTGAAAGAGTATTCAAATTTCAGAAGGTTAGTTTTAAATCCAGAAGTTTTCACGGTCTGGGGCCTTACCCCTAGCTCGAAAAGTTGACCCGCATAGGTGTTATTTGTCTAAACGGTACCATCAACTACGATAAGCGGTAGTTATTTGATAGCCGCCAAGCTTTGCTATTTTCACGCACACACGCATAGTGAAACGGATTTTCGTTCATTCAAGTTAGACGCTTTTAAACGATGCAGCTTAAATGAGTTGGTTAATTTTAGATACCTATCAGGTACCTACTAAAAGTTGGCTCGCAAAAGTGAAGCTAGGGGTAAGGCCCCTGTAATACCGTCGTTTTGCTATAGTAGCGTTTCGCCACAAAGGCATTCTGCAAAGTCGTCTTTGTGATACGCCACCCTAGCATTAATTATTTCTAGTTTCCCCTCAATTATCAAAGCTTCTCTTAGAGCTTCGTTCATAAAATGTATAAAACACTTCTCATAATAACGAATTTTTATGAAAAATTATGTGTGATAGAAAAAGATATCCCTTTTTGACGGACACTAATCAAGTAGCCTCACACTTTATTCATTAAAATAACTTGCCTATTAGTGATCCCGTTCAGTTGTTTAAAATAAACAACTGAAGCGCTTTGATTCCACTTTTATTGTGCGTACTGCTGGTCTGTGGAATGCGCTGCCTGAGTGGGTGTTCCCCGATAGTTACATATATATATATATAGCCGATTCACTCGTGATTCGAAGACACCTAGATGGTGTCTTCAAATCACGAGTGAATCGGCTTCTTCTAGGTAAGCGTGCTCCATCGTAGACCGCATCATCGCTTAACATCAGGCGTGTTGGCGGTCAAACGCAAGCCTATTTACGCATAATAAAAAAACAACGATAAAAATGTGCATCTATAATTAATAAGCGGATACATAATGGAAAATAAGTATCTATCGCTATATTAGATAGCGAGTTGTCTCAATAAATCCTAAATCTAAGTACAACCTAGTATGAAATTCATATTAGTATAGCTAGTTTGAGATAATTGATAAAATCAGTATTAAAATAAAAATTGCTCATTCGCATTCTTAGAAGTTCGACTGTTCTTCCTAATCATTACCTACATAAATAGTCATTATTAAATAATTTAAAGACCAATAGCATTGTTAAAGTATTTTATTAAACAATAATCATATTAGTAAAAAAATTGAATTTCGTAAGTTATAGGTATCTAGAACTGTAAAGTTTGAATAGCATTTTAAATTCATAAAAAAATTGTTTGATTCAAAATAGCAATAAAATATTAATTGTAACTAATTCTAATGCGTAAGCACTCTTCCAATGCACAGGTATTAAGGATATACATAAAAGTCTTTGAGATTAACGTTTTTACTATACGAATTACATTCAAATAGGTACAGTAGTCACAGCAGATCTTTGTGTATCTGAAATAAGGCTCCGCGAACCATTGCGCAAGTAGGCTTTACCCCTAGCTCGAAAAGTTGATCCGCATAGGTGTTATTTGTCTACACGGCACCATACGGTGTAATTGATGGTACGGTACCATCAATTACAATAAGCGGTAGTTAGCCGCGGCTATCAAACAACTACCGCTTATCGTAGTTGATGGTACCGTTTAGACAAATAACACCTATGCGGGTCAACTTTTCGAGCTAGGGGTAAGGCCCCAGTTGTGAGGAAGATTGGCGTTAGCTACTGCGCAGCGTCTTGCAGCCGACTTCAGAGACAAAGATCCGCTATGATAAACAGAGGTTGTAAGAACAAGATAATAGAAAACTTAGGTTTTCACGCATATAACACATTGATATTAAACACATATAATGGATATTATCACGTGTGTACATTACATTGTGTTTACATAATTTCAATTCCTGACTTTTTTATTTATTTCTAACTGTTATGATTTTGTAAGAACATTCATGGTGAAAAAAGGTAGTCAATGTATTTTGTGTTGTTTTATGTACGTTTCTTATCATAATGATATGTTTTTATTAAGTATAAATATGCTAAATAACATGTTTATCCTTACAAAGGAGAATAATAAGGCTCAACAAATTTTCAACAAAGAAAATAAATGACCTAAGTGCCAAACGCTACCACTCGTGAAATGTGAGATATAGTAAAAAATATTCAACATGTCATAGTCGTTCAGGTGTAAATAGTCCCTTTCCCGAAATGTCCCTTTTCCAAAATGCCCCTTTCCCGTAATGTCCCTTTCCCAAAATGCCCAAAATGCCCTTTCCCGAAATATCCCTTTCCCGAAATGTCACTTACCCAAAAATGTAATTACCGGTTTCGTTTGCGTTGAAAATCGCGAAAAGTGATGATGGTGATCACCCGAAGTCCTATTTCATCACAATTCACCATTTTCAACACAAGCGAAACCGATAATTATATTTTGGGTCACGGACATTTTGGGAAAGGGAGATTTCGGGAAAGGGACATTTTCAACCTGAACGGTCATAGTTATTGTCAACATATTATTATGAATAATATATGTTATTTTAAACACACAGCAAGTTACTATAAAATATGAAATAATTTATAAAATAAACGCACAGATTGTGATTTTTGCCTTATCGGTGTTCTTGGTGTTGTTTTGTTTGTAAGCAGTGTTCTCATACGTTTATTGCTAAATACATTTTCTGTACATATAATAAAAACGTAAAGATTGAAAAAAAACTGTAATTGCGAGATATAAAAAAAACACACAGGGCGTCTTAAAGTAAGCAGCTGAACACGAGACAGTTTTTAGAATTTTTGTCTGTTTGTTTGTCCACGCACAACTCCTAAACCACTGGACGGATTTAAATGCGGTTTTCACGAATATGCTTAACTATGACCAGATTGAAGTATAGGCTATGTTATTTTGCGCAAGGGCCAGATCAAGGGAAGAAAAAAGGATTGAAAGTTTATATGAAAATCTACGCGTACGACGCGTTTATAATAAAATAGTTATTCTTTATAATTCCAAGGTAGTGAAGGGCAAGCTTATAGAGGTTATTTAGAAAAAAGTCCACAATGTCAGTAAATCTTTTATGCAAAGAAATTGTTAACTCCAGTCATTTCAGCCATAGGACGTCCACTGCTGAACTTAGGCCTCCCCCATCGATCAATATGAAGTTGGTTAGAGCAAATTGTGTTCTATAAAATAACCTCCTTCCGGCTTAGTGCAACTGTTCCGTATAACCCTATATAATTAGTTTTTTCATGGTATCATAAACGATAATTGACAAACATTTTATTTCCAACGTAATTTGTATTTAGCAATATTTTTTTTTATGAAATTATATATTATCAGAGGCATGGTGCATTCGCTTAGTGGTTTCAATGTTAAATAGAAATAAGCTGTTTTCTGTATTGATACAGTATCATTTAAGGTGGCAACTCAAGTGTCTAAATTAAGCACATGTCCTT
This sequence comes from Agriopis leucophaearia, assembly GCA_949125355.1. NCBI lineage: Eukaryota > Metazoa > Arthropoda > Insecta > Lepidoptera > Geometridae > Agriopis > Agriopis leucophaearia. The sequence goes on along the minus strand of OX421284.1, from coordinate 8,119,120 downwards.
AATTTTGTTAAATTTCCCGCCAAACATGAAACGTATCACCTTAAGATAAAATATCTGTAGTAGGTGAAGAACAAATTCCATTGAAATAGTTACTATAATATATATTAATTGGGATACCTACCGGTAAACATCTTAAATAAAAAGCGGTAGTAGCATACATACCTACCATCATGCATACCTAGCATGCATACCTAGTACCATGGTAGTAGTGACTAGTAGTGAGGGGGACAACACTCTCTACAACCAATCCCGCGGTCGGGATTACTCGAAAGTTCTCGAAACCCCTTCAACCCGCTTCGATCCTGCAAAGCGCGAAAAAGGTGCTAAAGCGGTGTTTTTCAAACTGTGGGCCACGACCCCTTGGGGGGTCGCCATGCCTCTATGGGGGGGACCTAGAAAAAATAAATACTCTTTGGAATATTTAAAAAGTAAACACTTAAAAGTGTCAATGTGAAACGCTGACTGACCAAGTTGCGGATGGCAGAGGTGAAAAAAAAGCATCGGATTGTGAACCTAGTATCGTGGTTAGTACAGCTGAATTTAACGTGTAATGTACAGCACATTTTATAATGACAAAATAATAATAACGCCGCTAATTTGACGCAGATTGATGAGTTTGTCATCGTTTCGTGAAATTATGCTGTACTTACTGCTGTAAGTAGTACGATATCAGGGATCTGTCTGTCCTGTCAGATCATGCGATCCGTCAGGACACGACAAAAAAACTGACCAGGGGCTCTATTTTTGAATCGCTCGTAGGACTTGTTTCATTCGATATGATTTACTTCCGACCGAAATCACAAAAGTCGTATTTTTGAACAAGTCATATCACTCGTAACTCTACGAGTGGTTTATATCATTCGAATTTGCTTTCTATCGATAGAAAGTCTGACAGAACTACGGCAACCCAGAATTTGAGCGATTCAAAAATACAAAAAAATTGGATTACTCAGCATTTGAAATCCCCGTTGATTATTTGCGTATGCGAATAGAAAAAGTCCTACGAGCGATTCAAAATAGAGCCCCAGTGGGCTAAGTACGAAATCTCGCTACGTAAAATACTTATTGAATTCAATTCAAATTTCAATTTCGAAATTCAAAACTTATACGTATTTTACGAAGCGAATACTCGTACTTCGCCCACTGATCTTGACACCGCACTTTCATGCCATAATTTTAATTTGTTTATGAGAAAATAATTTACTTGTACAAAACAATGTAGTCTGATTGGTAATTTGGGTATTATTTTATTATAACTATGGTTTGTATTAATAAATTTTAGTTTGATGCAAGTGTTTACCCGCAGCTTATATATCAATGCTTTTTTTCGATTCCATCAATCAGCGTAACCTTACAGCGAACGGGGAAAAATTCTATTATGTTACTACGGAAGCCTGGCTAATGAAAGCAAAGAAAAGGCACGGCAAATAAAAAAAAAAAACAGTAGGTACCTACCCCAAAAGTTTGAAAATATTTTTCGAGTTTCAATTCAATTTATTCAGTTACCTATTTCATTCAAATTTTGAGGTTGCAATGGTTATGTCTTTTTTTAATTGCCGCGCCATTTCATTTTCTACTTTAACTAACCAGACTGTCATATTTGAATTTAAAATGAACTACTCACGAATGTTATTTTTAGGAACTAACACTAAGTAGGGTACGGAAATCTTTTCAGTGTTACCCAAGAATAAGCGAGCTAATTGTCTTACTGAGTAATTGTACTTAATCGAAATTGACTTCATTTTGACACTGAAAGCTCACTTCAAGAATGCACAATATCGCTAGTATCTACCTAAGAACTAACAAGTCTGCAAAAAAGTAGGTACTTCGCGTGTTTTAAATGTCTATCGGGACTTATCGCGCATTATTTTGTGTAATTCCCAATTTTTTGCAAAATAACATACCTTATGTGCGAGAAGTTCCGATATTATATGTAGCATTTGAATAATTTGTTCAAAAGGTTAAAGTTTAAAAGTTACTAGTTGAAATGATTCAGAACGCGCTCAAGTAGCAAAATGGAGTGAATTTCAACCACGAGTCAGTATGACAGAGGTCTGTAGAGATATTCTAAACTAAAATTGCACGCCTCTCTATTGTATTGCCTATATACACAAATATGTAGGTACCTAATTTACTGCAGTTTTATTTGGGGACGTGTACTTTTATTTTAGATGATCTGGGTAACTATTTTGTGCACAATAAATGATCGCCTTTTAATTCAGGTACGTACCTAAGTAGGTTCATACATATTTAATTATAAAAACAATTTCTTCGACTCTGTACTATGTACTCTTGTTGATTCTTTGGCTAGCAACTTTTCTACACTATACTAAGATTAGGGACTTATTGTGAGAGACCTACACTGACTACTAAGTAGTGACCCACAAAGTGTCTGCAAAAATAATTACTTATAATCAAAGTGTCTGCAAAAATAATTACTTATAATTAACGAAACCGTGCTAAACATATTTTGCAAGTGTTTTAAAGTGATATATGTGGGCGAAGTACGAATTTTCGCTACGTAAAATACGTATCAAATTCCATACAAACTTCAGTTACGAAATTCAAAATTTTTATGAAATTCGATATGTATTTTACGTAGCGAATACTCTTACTTCGCCCACTGCTGTGGCCTTAGTACGAGAACTTGCGAAAAAGGTATCGTTACAGAAACGATAGCAAAATGTATAAAAAATTGTACAGCACATCTATCGGACGTAAAACGAAACTGAATTTTTCATACATTTGCTATCGTTTACGTAACGATAACTTTCGCAAGTTCTCGTAATAAATGGCAGTCCGATAGAAAAATGGACAGGAGGGAATGAAATCATGCAGATCCGATGCACACTCCCCGAAATGTATCCGAAAATAAAAACCGATAGACTAGCAACTTTACGCCAATGCTCAAGACTAAGTAACTTAGTCTCAACTGGGGCTTCGTTGCTGATGAGCCTCGTGGCACGTTTCTCAATAGGATTCAACGCCCCGAATTGGTACTTAGCTGATCCATCCCAAAGGTGAGAGCAGGTACTCCATGCACGACCGGATTTGTGCTTGGTACAGTGTAAGCAACTGTTCCGACGTGAAGTACCGACGCACCTTCGATAGGATACCTAGCTTTACATGAACAACATGACATAAACACGACGGTATTTCCCACTAAATTCTAGAGATACGAAGTAAATGTTAATCAATATGTATTTATTAACTTAAATCAATGTCAATATAAATTAAAACAAGTCTTAAAAACTAAGGACCTTACTTAAAAACGTTACTCAAGTTGACGTACGCTTAAATATGCTCCGTCTTGTTTTCGCGTGTGACGTTTGCCGTCAGCGAGAAGTTGCGAGCATTTTAAAACATAGATCAACTTGAGTAACGTAAGGCATTAAAAACGAAACGAAGTATGTTGGTTGCACTGTATGTACTTAGTTCTGATTGACAATTATCGGGTTTCGTACCGAACTTGTTCTGTGTTGACCTACTATGATGCAGTTCAAAAGTTGTTTAGCACTGTTTCAATTGGTAAAGATATTTGAAATAAATAAGCAAACCTAACAAACGTCTTTACAAAACTGTTTTACCATTGTTCGATGCACATGGACTTAATGTTGTAAGAACGTTAGGACGTAGCCCCAAGAATATGCACACAATCTGAGATACCGAAAATTTCTTCCTTTGCGTGAATTGTGTATGGGTACAAATAGACTACGGGACTAATATTTTCATCGTCTTTTAAAAATGCTGACCATAATGGAGCCAAACACCGAAAACAAAATTAATATGTGTTCAAAACGTTCTTGCTAGACAGAGAGCGCACTATATATACTTACAAATGACGTCACTTGAACTCTCAAGTGACTCCATACAAACTCTACACTGTCACTCGCTTTGCGGGAAAGGCAAATATTTTGTTAGGTGTAAATAACCGTTCCTATGGAACAGCTGATATATTTTTCGCGATTTCACGGTCGGTCCCATAATAAAAGTTTTTCATAGTATAACGAACCTCTTTCAGATTAGCATACCCTTTCCTTATAGCCCTGTATATCTTATTAGGCCCATTAATAACATTACAAATGTGTTTAGTCGTGAACTGTGTTTTCTCTCTGGCACATTGCGTATTTTGACAATACTGTGGCCTATGTACGAATTTTCGCTACGTAAAATACGTATCGAGTTACATACAAATTTCGATATTGAAATTTGTATGTAATTCGATATGCATTTTACGTAGCGAATATTCGTATATACTTCGCCTACTGTGCATACTTTGGCAATTGTGTTTGTTTTTACGGAACCTACAGTTTTGAGATAAGGTCGAGAATGGAAAAACTTTGAGCGGTATTTGCGTCTATTAATTCAACATTGCGTTAAAGTTGCTCATTTATTTTAAATACTAATATAAGCTATATTTAATATTACACTGTTATTGCTACAAAATTGTATTTATTTAATTACATAAACTTGTAGTTGATTACTATGAATTCACTCATCAAGATCTAAAAGTATTATTGAATCAATAAATAGATTACTATCTTTCATTTGGAGTTTTATTTTTCAAAAAGAAAGAGTGAAAATAACACCTTACGAAACGCTGCATCGTCAATAATAATCAGGCAGTCTTCAACAGTGGACTAATAGGCCACCGTTTCCTCGTGGGCTACTTGCTACTTACAGCCTATTTTAGTCTGGACTGCTGGACATATAGGCATCTCCCAAGACAAACCCCTCAGAGAATCAGACATACAAAGGAGATTATGGTAAGGCGGCTTGACGGATGCGAACGCGTCAAGCCTAGGTAAATCAGGCTTGATGCCTTAGTTTAGTCGAACTCACCTTGCAGACTACCTTGTCGCCCCTTTTTTCCTGCGGGCAATTAGTTATTTTTTGTCGCTACAAGTTTATTGAGTGACAAAAGAGTAAGTGAGCCGTATTTACAGTTTTTGCGTTAAATGCTTTAGCGGGCTAATGAATGTTTTTCATTGAAAAATGGAGACATTTGATCACTAACAATCTCCCCTTTTTTCTGTTCTGAGGCCCGATCGACCAGGCAAATACAATTTTGAGAGTGAGGGTAGATTAATATTAAGATGATGAATATTAACTAAATTTGAAAATAAAATAAAAACAAAAGCTTAAGTTTAAATATTTCCATGGTTCACATTTGTATGGATTTTTTAAACCTACGGATCTATTTTGCGCAAGTGAATATTCGTATTTCACCATCTGTATTTTGAATTTTACGGATAATGGTGAATTAATACATGTGAACTGAAAATAGTCTCCGTTTCATCATCGGTAGACAAATTTGGCTAAAACTAGGTTCTTCAAATTCAAGCCATGCACCACGAATTATTTAATTAATTAGTCTATAAAGCCTGGTTTTAAAGGTCACTTAAAAACGTCGTGAGGTCAAGAGTAAATATTTCGGGTAAGTAAGCACGACGGTACCTATTTTTGTCGCCCTATCTCTCTGACCTTGTATGCTGCAGCCTTCAGACTGCCTAAACATAGGCTGAGATGAAATTTTATAGAAATAGTGGAAGTAGCTTTTACCTAAGAAATGTGGTTAGTTAGTAGCTTTACCTGGTCTGTGGGGTGAAATAATCTTAAAGGTTGAGGTAAGGAATCGTTTTACGTGCAGAAATCTAGGTAGCACTATTACCACAGAATATACGGAGGGACAGAAAATTAACTCCGCAAAGAAATTTAAATAAATAAGGACTCTATATACGAGGCTATAAAGTAGCAATTCAACTCGTACAGCGCTGGATACCGCTTGCTATAACATTATTACGTACTGTGATTACATAGAATACCTTACCCTACTCTACCTTTTTCTTCAGGGTGCCCAGACTGATTTTTTACCGACGAAAAAAGGAAGATGTTCTTTAGTCACTTACGCGCCCCGCGGTTTCACCCGCGTGGTGATGAAAAATTGCGATGATGATGAAAAATACTTTACGACCTATTCACATACCTACCAAATATAAATAAAAAAAACATAAAAATCGGTCAAGCCTTTTCGGAAGCGTGCGACCACAACCACGTGATTTTTATAAATGTATATAGATACTATATATATTCTACGTAGGTATATATGTTTTAATGAGCACTCCGATTTTGATGTTTTTTTTTTAAGAATTATAGATTTGAATTAGACTTTACCTACAAAAAGTAGAAGAAAAGTGGGGTTCTTTAAAAGCAGTGAAAAAAATCTAAAAGGACAAGGTAAGGTGCCTTACCTCTTAATGCGGGCTCGAAACAGCGCAATGCAAAAATCACGCGAACGTGAACCTTAACGCGCCTTGATACGATTTACGGTCACGCAACTTTTCTCAATCACTTAAACAGAATCGCTTAAAACAAAAGTGACAGCCATAAACCACATAATATCATAATTATCAATATAAAAACCGACTTTATAAAAATTTCAGAACCGGACCAAATTGAAATGGGGCAAATTGACACGGGAATAAGCTATCAAATAAAATAAAAACATCAAAATCAGTTCACCCAGTCGAAACTTCTGAGGTAATCATAATCAATTTATTAATCAGTTGTTAAGGGGTACAAAATTAATATTATTACAAATTTAAATATTCAATTGAGTACGTATATTGTACTATAATAACAAGACAGGTAACAAACAAAAAATAAATTTAAAAAAACAGTCGAAATGAGAACCTGCTCCTTTTTGGAAGTCGGTTAAAAACTAAAATGTGTTTTAATGAAAGATGATAATATTCAAAAGGCGCAACAGATTTGGTTAAATAGAGACTATTAAGTCTAAAAATACACTAAATCAAAATTCATTTAAGAGCTACGATGCCCCAGACAGACACACATATCGTATAATAATAGACTATAACCCCTTCTTTTTGCGTCGTGGATTAACGTTAGAACGCAAATTAGCTGCAAGAAGTAGGTACACATCTACCCAAGAGCTACGAGCTACGAGTAGGTACACATCTACCCAAGAGCTACGAGTAGGTACACATCTACCCAAGAGCTACGAGCTACAAGTAGGTACATATCTATCCAAGAGCTACGAGCTACGAGTAGGTACACATCTACCCAAGAGCTACGAGCTACGAGTAGGCACACATCTACACAAGAGCTACGAGCTACGAGTAGCTCTACCTACCCCAAAACAAAAGCGTCAAGACAATAGACAACCATTCGAACGCCGAAAAGGGGAACAGCATTCATATTAGACAGCGACCTTGAACTCTACAGACGGTGCGCCAGAATAGTTCACAGGTAGGTACAGACAGCAAAAAAAGTCATGTTCAATCAAAGCCACACGGTTATGTGATTAGAGTTTGAAATAAAATAAGAGTAGGTGCCAATTTGTTTACTTTACTTAACTTTACTATATCTACACTATAATCAGTGGCGTAGCTATCGGAAGGCTAGGCGGTGCCGTGCACCGGGGCCCCCAAGATCAGGGGGCCCTTGGGCCCTGATCAGCAAACCTCAAACTGAACTTTTGCCCTCCATACACATATATATAGTAAGTAGCTTTGAGCACAATAAAGAACTGATGATAAAGTAGCTTTGTACCGTTAAATTATTTATATTTTTACTTGATAAATCCTAACCCAGTTTAGGTAGGGCCCCATTTTTTTGCACCAGGGCACATTTTTTTAAATAAGATTTGTATTTTTTGATGTTTGTAACGAATTAACTCAATAACTAGTGGACCGATTTAAAAAAATATTTTATCATTAGAATGCTACATTATCCCTGAGTAACAGGCTTTATTTATTCTCACTCAGTAGTACGTTAAAAATCATCAATAGACAGGTTTCACCTCGTTATATCACTTGAATACACTTGAATTCGTTCACGAATATTATAAATAATAATCCACAATTATTACACATAAACACTCAATTGAATACCATATACCAATTGAAAACTGTTTTTCTGATGAATCTCTAGTGTTATATTATGGTAACTGACGTGGTTTTCACACATTTTATTTATATTACACGGGAATATCCGGCCTAATCTTACGTGAGTAATTCCCGTGTAATATAAATAAAATCTCTAGTGTAATTCCACTTCTACGTCGCTTCAAGTACAATAAGGAATTTGGGATACATTTTACTCGATATATACCTATATATTAATGAAGTTAATTTAATTATTATGTATTTTATTTGTAGTGGTAGGACTCTTTTGCAGGGGGCCGCCTGGGGAAGTATCACACGTTTGCCAATTATTCGACCGCCAAGCAGTGGTGTGCAAACACTTCTGTGTTCCGGATTGAAGGGCAATGTTTCCAGCGAAATTACACACACAGAGATTTGACATCTTATATCTCGGGGTGACGAGCGCAGTGCATTGCCATCCAGGGTTTTGAACTGTTGAAGTTCAAAATTCTGAGTGGCGTTGAGCTGTTATGGGCAAGCGTGAAGAACCATCAGGTGAGCGACTTAACACGTCTCGTCACTCAGTATCATAAAAAAAAATTGCCTAACCTGAAATTAATATATTTTTTGCCTCATTCAGGGCTTGGCTTAGCGCTCGAATAGTCAACACATCCTGCGGATGCCTGATGAACACGTGTCGACAAAATGCACTAAGACAATGAGTATAATTGTTTATTTCATTTGCATTTCAATTAAATTATATTTTTTGTTTCAGGTTAGTTTAATTTTCTCTATTATGTAATTAATATTTTATTTCAGGTTAAGCTAAATAAAAATTAATTAAATTTACTTCATTAACAAATATCTATGGATTAAAATGTATCCCAACTTCTTTATTGTAGTCAAAGCGACCTAGAAGCGGAATGACACTAGAAATATCAGAAAAACAGTTGAAGATGGACTTCCGCAAAGTAACGCCTGATTCAATCAACTACCAATTGAAAACTTTTAGCAGTATTTTGGTGGCCGTACGTTTCAACATTCACTGACAAGCGCGAATGAAGCGGCTATGGGATTGGGACGGCCTCCGACACCTGTATGCAGGCTTTGATGTTATACCTACTGATGACGGTGTCAAGGGCACGTCTCTTCACGACTGCTGTTTTCACTACTACTGGTCTAAGGTCAGGGTTGACTGGATCTGTTGATGGATAGATTCAATTTTGTTCCGCTAGAATAAGGTAACTTGTTTTTTAACGACTTCCAAAATGGAGGAGGTTATCAATTTGACAGTTTTTTTTTTTTTTTTTATCTCAGAGCTTTCGACTGGGTGAATCGATTTTTGACTGCCCCGGTGGCTCAGTTGGTAGTGAACCTACTTTCTGCGCTTGGGGGCGGGTTGATGAACATTTGTGTTTGTTCTGTGTCTGGGTGTTAATATCTATTTAAGTATGTATTTAAAAATATATATGTATGTATATCAGTCTCTGACTGCCATATTAGGCTTTGCTTAGTTTGGGGTCGGACGACCATGTGTGCAATAATGTCCCAGATATTTATTTATTTTATTTTGATGACTCTTTTTTTATTTGAAAGCTGGTGCTTCCCGTGTGGTCCCATTTCAATTTGGTCCAGTTCTGAAATTTTTATGAAGTCTGCGATTAAGTTTTATTTAGCGATGTCTTATACATGATTCAGATTCTTTATTGCTTCCATATAGTACAAGGTGTTAAAAACCACAGAAAAGAAAATTTATTTTATTGTTTTTAATTAGAACGGCTGTCAAGGCATTATTGTAAGTAATTTGTTGTAGCCACTTGCACCCATATAAACTCATAGCAACTGTGATGCGAAGTTCGACGCGTTGTCATAAATAAGAATGTTCAATCACATATCTGTCACAATACCTGGCGACAGAGTTTCCTTCTCATTTCCGTTCTATTAACTTCTCTTTTCTGTGTAACAACGGGCACAGCCAATGACGATATAACTTGACAGCTCATTACCTCGCCGTGATGAAAAGGAACTGAATTTTGAGCAGGATCTTATTCGAACGGGCCAATCCTAGGCGCGAATTGAATGAATGACTTATGTTTCCTCCAATCACAAGCGCCGTACGAAAATCTGGTGCTTCCGGTGTGGTAACATTTCAATTAGGTCCAGTTCTGACATTTTTATGAAATCGGTTTTTTATATTGATAATTATTTACAACAAACATGTCAAAATGTTTTGTTGTGAAAAAAATAAACATATTTTGCAAATCACGTTTGTTGTATGAGGACTTTAGTTTTTACTTTTATTATTATTTCTTAGTTAATCCACCGTAAACATTACATATTCTGTGAAAGTTTCAACTGGCTATCTATTACTGGTAAAAAGATACAGCCATAGGTAGGACAGACAGACAGACATTGTAGGCTTAGTAATAGGGTCCCGTTTACACCATTTGGGTACAGAACCATCAAAATTGAGTACTTTTAAAACAAGGAATTAATTTTTCTGATTAAATAAATAAATAAATATCTGGGACATTATTGCACACATGGTCATCTGACCCCAAACTAAGCAAAGCTTGTAATATGGCTGCCAGAGACTGATATACATACATATATATTTTTAAATACATACTTAAATAAATATTAACACCCAGACACAAATATTTGTCCTAGATGGGAATCAAACCCACGCCCCCAAGCGCAGAAAGCAGACTTACTACCAACTGAGCTAACGGGGCTGTCAAATTGAAACGGGGCTGGATTAAAATAAAAGTTACAATTCATCGAATTTATTTATAATGTCTAAGCACTGTACAATATCAAATTCCACAATTCTATCCAATATTCATATAATCAATATGAAACACAAAAATAGCTAATAATAATGTCATGATAATTTTATCTATGATAAGAAAACATCGGATACAAATACAGCATGATGTTTGGACAATCCACGTGCACTGTTTTTTTTTATCTGAAAAGAAACGATATAAATCATTATTACAAAGAATAACTTGTATAAGGTGGGAGCCACAGACAGTCCACTGAGCGTGGCTGCATGAAGGAGAAAGAAACTGTATAGCATGTGCTGTGGCATTGCGAAGCCATAGAGGAAACTAGAATCGCTCCCGGGTCATGAAGCATCACTACCTTCGTCATCCACGTCACCACATCAACTAGACTGCTTTTCATTATCATTGTGCACAATTCCATCTACGCCACTGGAGCAACTGTGCCAGCGCCCCAGAGCCTCACTCCGATATGTCAAGGAGTTGGGTTGACTCGGGTAACTGCTCTTAGGGGGAAATGCACAATACATCCCAAGCGGGACGTCAGTGCTGGACTTATCGCCCCCATCTCGAATAAGAATATTACAAATAATAAGTTTGGCCATTAAATGTGGTAATGTCGCTAGCTTTTTGGACACTTTACCCGAAGACAGTGAACTTAATGCCGTTTTTTATATATAGTTTTGGATAGATCAGGATATGTCTGCAGTTTAATTTAGTTAGGTATTTATTTGAGTAGAGTTACTTTAGTCTTTTTTTTTTATTCTAAAATAGGCTTGCGCTTGGCAGCCAACTCGCCTGATGTTAAGCGATGAAGCGGCCTACGCTTGCCTAGAAGAAACCGATTCACTCTTGACTTGAACACACCCAGATTGTAACTATCGGGGAACACCCATTCACGCAGCGCATTCCACATACTAGCAGTTCGCACAATAAAAGTGGAATCAAAGCGCTTCGTCGGAATGTCAACCATAAAGCGGTGTCGATTATCCTTTACATTATTAGAGATAGGGCCGATTTTTCAATTCTCAGATAAAGAATCAGATAGGATTTATTCCATTGATTTCAATAGTCAGAGGTTATCTGCGGAGTAAAACCAGTTTATTTATTAGACAGATAAATTTATTGATGTTAACTATCTGACCGTTTAACTGCAGATTGAATGCACAATTCAATAAATTTAGATAACCTGACCAGACCAGATAACCTCTGTCTATTCAAAAATTCGAAATCATACTATCAATTGAATAATTCCTGATTCTTTAACTGAGGATTGTAAAATCGGCCCTTAATCGCAAGTTGAGTAGCAAGCAATTCACGATTTAGTCGCAAGTTTGACATTTTCATTATGACTGAACTGTCAAATTAGCGACTAAATCGCAAGCTACCACAATCAAGTCAACAAGTTACATAATCAGGGTTTGGCTAATGTCACAGGCACCATGCTGCCACCGCTAATATTTAAGTACAGTTTTTTTTAACGCGATTAAGTCCGCGTCAGCCCACCAACTCGCCCTGTTGGTAAGCGACGATGTGGTCGAAGATGAAGCACGCAGACTTAGATGATACCTGTTCACTCTTGCCTTTAAAAGGCCCAGATTATATCTCTCAGGAAACAAGGAAGCCGATTGGTTAGTTTTACTTACGTGATAGTGACTAACTGCTCGCATTGGAGGAGCTTTTAGTCATGAGTTTGGCGACCATCTCCTGCACTCGTTTCATCTCGTCCAGCTGTGTCGTGAGCTGGTACAGACGGTTCTCTCTCTCCAGTACAGTCTTCTCTAGTTGTTTTATTGTCTGTAACATACATAATTAAATAAAATAAAAATTAAATAGTACATTGTTATCCCCAGGGGTGAAAGTAACTTACTTAGATCCCAAGACGGGGCTAATAGTTCCAGGGACTAAATAAGTCTTTAACCCCGAGGCATAAACACTGTGCTTTCCATTACGAATACAAGGAAACTAAAAATAAAAACATGAACTGACTAACGAAATTATGTGGCAAATGCACGAGAAGTGCGGGACCATAATCCTCTGAGAAAAAAAAAAGTTGGAACATGGTTCAATACAAATGTGAAAATATAACTAGTTTTTTTTTTATAATTTGAGTGTGTCAGTTGTCAACTGTCACGTGTCAGTTGAAAGTAATTCTCCCTAGGGCTGAAATGTATTAAACACTGTTTTAAACTATCACGGTTGTTCACTAAAGTTATATGATTATTTACGGGATATTTACCGTGGTAAGGTTGTGGAAGGAGCTCCCGATATTTCGGCGCAGTTACATGCACCATGTTCACGGGAAGACTGATATCGGGAGCTCCTTCCACAACCTTACCACGGTAAATATCCCGTAAATAATCATTTAACTTTAGTGAAATGTATTACTTTCGACCCGTTCCTCAGGCAACTTCAGACCTACTTTCCGAGTGTGAGTGATGAAAAAAGCTTTATTAGGCGTATTGTAGTTGTTACAATACTGACCGTTTCTCTGAGTTCAATCTCCCTCCGTAGCGAGGTCTCGTTGGCGCTCGCGTCCTCCAGTCGTTTGTCGCGTTGCTTCACTCGCTCCTCGAATTTTATCAGCACACCGGCCAACTCGCTGTTCTTATTCGCCTGTTAAATAATTAATAAGAAGATAGTTAAGTTGAGAGCGCAGGAGTGACGCCACCACGGAATAAGGAATAAATATCTGGGACATTTTTTGCACACACGGTCATCTGACCCCAAACTAAGCAAAGCTTGTAATATGGCTGCCAGAGACTGATATACGTACATATATATTTTTAAATACATACTTAAATAGATCTTAACACCCAGACATAGAACAAACACAAATGTTCATCACACAAATGTTTGTCCTAGATGGGAATCGAACCCACGTTTTCCCATTTCGTTTAGAATTAATAGTTTTTAAACATGAGCTTTAAAAGAAAAAAATCTTTTTTTGTGTTTTATTTCAATGTTCCAATGTAAATAAGGTTATTTTGCTTACTCCATCTGGTGCGAAATTTTGTAAGCTATCAGATGCGCGAAAAAACAGAAATCTCATTTTTTTTCTAGTTACCGCTCTTGGGCTTATGAGGGTAGTATAAGACTGCACGTTAGAAGTGAAAACTTTAGTAATTCACCCATTCAACGAGAGATGGCGCTATTTTAAAATACACGGTTACAGCGTGATGATGTTCCATGATTTTTTGTTCACCCAAAGAGTGCTCAACTCTCCTAAAGAAGTTTTCACTTCAATAAATAGTATCTTACCGGACTTACGGGACAGCAGTCACCAAAATTATATTCTTGTGTATTATATTTACCTGTTGATCTAGTTTCTTCTGCAAACTCTTGTATTCAGCTTCGGCCGCCTTCAATTTTTCTTCTGCTTCTTTCTCACGCGATTTCATTTCATTTTCAATGCCCTGAAATATTCAAAACAAATATTTTATTGTTTTATTCCATTTTTGTAACACTTTAGTAAATAGACGAGTTCAAAAAATTAAACCTGCTGTTTATTCAATATCTTGAATAAAATTGAAATTATGAAAAACGCCACCTGGCGGCGAGTAGCTGAACTAAGGAAGCGCAAACTATAGAACTAATGTTAGATGCAATGTCGAATACCAAATAAATACCAACAATAAACACAAGCAGAAATTACACTTTGGCGCTTACCATCAAGCTAGTGATAAGCTTTTTTTACAGACTTATCTCAAACATCTTCCACTACAACAGATTAAAAGAACGACCAATTCATCTGTAGTGCTTACTCCTTCCACAACCTTACCATGGTAAATATCTCGTAAATAATCATATAACTGCTGTCAGTTTTATTAGAAAAACACGATGGTGGCTCCCTTATTCAACTCTACACAGTGATCGTTCTGTGTTATAAATGTGCCCAGATATAAATCCAGTATTACCAGGCCTAGCGCACTCCGCACTTTAGGTATGAAGCTACAAGTAGCCGACTTGTCAGACTTGCCGTGCCCGCTGCCACGCGATAGAGAGATAACGCGACAATAATTACGCGATAGACAGAGAGGCAACTTGTAGGTTAATATAGCTGTAGGTAGTTAGCGCTCGCACGTCCTGAATTGGACTTTATTGTGTGGTAGTAAGAGTCGCTACTTATTTAAATGCTCTTGCGGATTGAATCTTCTGTACTTGTACTATATGTATTAAATAAATAAATATCTGGGACATTTTTGCACACATGGTCATCTGACCTCAAACTAAGCAAAGCTTGTAATATGGCTGCCAGAGACTGATATACGTACTTTTTTTTTTTTATTACATACTAAAATAGATATTAACACCCAGACATAGAACAAACACAAACGTTCATCACATGAATGTTTGCTCTCGGTGGGAATCGAACCCACGCCCTCAAGCGCAGAAGGTAGGTTCACTACCAACTGAGCCACCGGGGCAGTCTCTATCTGTGGTATTACCGTAAGCTGTGCTCTAAAGTCTCTGCAAAGGATCTCCCGTTGATTCTCTTTATCAAGTCTTTCAGCCGCTAGTTTCGCTCTGAACCCTCGCAGCGTTATTTCAGCGTCTTCCAGCTGTTTGTGGAGTTCACCTATGGTCTTTTTGTGTCTGAAATAAGTTTAAATATAATTAGTTCTTCTTACAAAATTTAGACGTCCAATTACAGGGTATCTTGATTTTCGGGCTTGAATTAAAATAATTATCAATATAAAAACCGACTATATAAGAACTGGACCAAATATGCGACTAAACGGGAAGCACCAGCATCCAAATAAAAAAAGAATCATCAAAATCGGTTCACCCAGTCAAAAGTTCTAAAGTAACAAACGAATTGGTAACCTCCTCCGTTTTGGAAGTCGTTTAAAAATAACGTAATTGTCACGATATAACCATAACATTAAAGTTATTTAGGTCATGTCAGTAATTTCACTAAATCCACTCTCAAACTTTCCCTCGGAGAGTTTTAGGAAAAACTACTTTTGCAAATTTGAGGTAATAAGTTGGCTTTTACCAAAATTTGAAGCCGTTATCAATATATATAAAAGAAAGTCGTGTTAGTTACACTATTTATAACTCAAGAACGGCTGAACCGATTTGGCTGAAAATTGGTGGGGAGGTGGCTTAGTACCAGGAGACGGACATAGGATACTATTTTGTAGCGAGGCCGAAGGCCGAGCTTACACCCGTGCGAAGCCGGGGCGAGTGGCTTGTTTTCAATAAAAAATACAGATATATTTATTTATTACATAAATTTAATATTCCATAGATTTTTATTTAATCGAATTGGAACGCGAAAAATACAGTTTTCGTTGCTTTTTTCATAAGAAAATTTTAGTGGACTCATAATTGGTTAAACAATGTAGTCGTTTTTGGAAACTGAGCTAAATCCACACTAATATTGTAAATGCGAAAGTAACTCTGTCTGTTTGCTACATAATCACGGCAAAACGGCTTAACCGATCTCGATAAAAATTTGCGAGGCTATAGTATGTATCATGAGGACGGACATAGGCTATTATTTTCTGAAGAAATCGCGGACAAAGTCGCGGGTACGGCTACTAATTTTACATATCGTAGTCCCTTTTTACCGACTTCCAAAAAGGAGGAGGTACTATGTACGTCTGTATGTTTTTTTATACCAGACAATTTAAATAAAGACAGCAATACTTTAGTTCACTTACTTATCTCAATTAAAACACAAAATTGTGTCATATTAATATTATAATCGCAAGTGATTGTTTTTTTCTCTTTCGCGGAGCAAAAAAGCCTTCAACACTATAGAATCAATATATATTGAGAAAAATCATTAACTAATTTATTTTGTGATGAAAATGATCAGTATTAGTACAAAAAGAGATGCATCGGCCGGGAATCGAACCCGGGCCGCCCGCGTGGCAGGCGAGCATTCTACCACTGAACCACCGATGCTTATATCATTGCTTTCAAAGTAACGCTTCGGTTTCTGTTAATGACCTATATTCAATTTATTGCATACATTATCATCATCAACAGCCCCGTTAATTCCGATTACTGCTGGATGCCTATCGCAAGGCACGCCATACTGGTTCGATTACTTACATACTGGTACATAATCTATGACTTTGTACTAATATAAACTTCATAGTCATTCCGATACTAAAACTTTCACAAAAAAAGGTTGAAACTTTTTCACGACATAGCGACATAACAGGCCAACTATTTTTTTACTTTAACTTTTTCAGAGCGTCTGGTTAACGCGACGAGTGACCAAAATGCTGGCGTATATCTGGCTCAACGTATAAGCATTGCCATTCAACGTGGTAATGCCGCCAGCATGCTGGGTACGCTGCCAACTGATAGTGGGCTTGAGCATTTGGATTGTCTTTAGACCTTCAACGGTCTATGGACAGTCTAACTGTTTATTTAGTGTTAGTTTTAGCTAGTATTTTGTTTAGTTAATAAAGGCACTTGCCCCATACTGACACTATTTTTGTGCATGTTTTAATGTTGTCCCTGTCACACTTATGTCAATCCCAATGTGACAGGTGACAGAGCTAATTAAAAAAAAACAGACAGCCGCATTAAAAAAAAGTTTACAAAATGACCCAATAGATGGCGTTAGCATTTAGTACGTCTATTTGTTTTGTGAAATCAATTTTGAATGATAATTTCACAGTTCGGAGCGATTAACTAACAATGGCCTCACTTAAAAACGTTACTTAAGTTAATCTACGCTTAAAATTGCTCTGTCTCATTATCCCTGTTTGACATTACCGTCTTTAATTAAGCATAGATTAGCTTAAGTATTATTTTTTTAATAAGGCCCTAAGTGTTAAGTTACCTTTCGTTATGCATCTGTGTGGTGTATAAAACGTCTTGCTGCGACGAATTCGTGGCTTGTAACATCGCTAGGGCGTGTTGTAAGGAGGCCATGTGCTCACTCGCACCCTGAAAGATGATAATCCTTTTTACCCAGACTGTACACTTTGTAGACACCATATTTGACTGCCCCGGTGGCACGGTCAAGTGGATGTAGATGTTATTTTTTTTATATAGAAAGAATTGTGTTTTCCTATTTACCTGTAACGCCACAGAGTGCGAGTGAAGCCTCTGTTCAAGGCAGGTCATCTTGTAGCCGTACAGCTCCATCACGCTAGATGTTGCTATATCAGATATCTGCAAATATACAAAATATTGGCTACAAACAAGCTGTCCTGTCAGCAATAAAAGTCCGCGTTTAAAATGTGTTCAAAATACTATACGCAGTGATACTGCGAGTGTGTTTTGTCGGGACTTAGGTTCGAGTTCGAGTTCCAGTGATAACCGTAGCAAAAGACTAAGAAAGAGTGTAGATCGTTTTGTCTGCATCTAACTTTGAACTTTTTCACCAACCACCCGTATTCTTCAGTCTTCCCGTGAACATGGTGCATGTAACTGCGCCGAAATATCGGGAGCTTCTTCCACAACCTTACCACGGTAAATATCCCGTAAATAATCATATAACTTTAATATACTGTTTTATTTATATTACACGGGAATTACTCACGTAAGATTAGGCCGGATACTCAGACTATAGTTTCAACTGCATACGGCGGTCTTTATCAAGGTGAATGCGAGCGCGCGGCTGCGTCTCACTTTGCAAAGCGTGACGCAGCCGCGCGCGCGCATTCACCTTGATAAAGACCGCCGAATGCGGTTGAAACTATAGTCGGAGTATCCGGCCTAATCTTACGTGAGTAATTCCCGTGTAATATAAATAAAATGTGTGAAAACGACGTCAGTTTCCATAATTTAATATACTGTCTTTCTACCTTTCCATTGGCTAACGCTGTGTTCAGTTTGGTGACGAGCTCGTCTATGGCGTGCTCTTGAGATGGCAGCAAACGGCAGCAAGCGGTGGCCAGCCCGCCGTTACTGTCGTTAGGAGATAATGTCACGTCGCAGGAATCCGTTGATGTGTGGAGAGAGTCGCCAAAAACCTGGAATGTTTGATTTATAAATTAAAAATTATCAATATAAAAAACCGACTTCATAAAAATTTCAGAACTGGACTAAATTGAAATGGGACCACATGGGAAGCATCAGCTTTCAAATATAAAAAGAATCATCAAAATCGGTACACCCAGTCGAAAGTTCAGTCATGTACAAATTCATGCCCGTTGCCGTACAGAGACCATTGGTTGTTGGGGGACTGAGGCCAAAAAGTTTATTTCGGAGTTGGAGCTCAGGCTCAAGGAAAAGTGTGGTGTCTCCCGCTCCGGCTCGTCCCTGGTGCAAAGGTAAGCCATTGCTATCCAATGCGGTAATGCAGCGAGTGTTTTGGACACCTTTGCGCTAGGAACAGTTAGGGGTGGGTTATAGATAGAAAACTCTTTATTGTTAACACCAAAAATTATAAACATACATAAAAAACAACTTAAAAAACTAGTGAAACAGTTGGCGGCCTTATCGCTATAAGCGATCTCTTCCAGGCAACCTTAGTATGGAGAGGACATACAGAAGAGGTAAGGGACGGGGTGCGATGTAATAATGGAATAACAATGGTTAAATGGTATGGTTAATGGTCGGTTGGTGGTAATGGTTATTAGATTAGGTTAGTGATTTATAATTTGACATGTACAATTTAATGTAATAAACGATATTAAATATTATAACTTGGTAATGAACAGAATTAATCAAACTTAAAACACTAAACTAATTGAATATCGTTTATCACACTAATATCATACATGTGAAAGTTTGGATGGATGGATGTTTGTTACTCATCACGCAGAAACGGCTGGATGGATTTGAATTAAATTTGAAATATACATCCTGGCACATAAGCTACTTTTTATCATCACCACGCGAGTGAAACCGCGGGGCGCAGCTAGTACTATCTATAGGCAACAAAGGCCTTTATACTTATAGTTCAAACAAACTCAAAAATCAGGCAATATGACCAAAATTCTGTCCGGGTTGCACGACTGGATAATTATAAGGTCCCAAAATCGTTAATTTTGTATACCTGGTTCATCTGATCGGAGGGGAAGTAATGGTGTTTGACTAGCTGCAGTATCTGTCTTCTCCTCTGCGCGTTGTTGCCTGTCAGGCCAGTGCACAGAAACTTCCTCACCTGCGGAAAAACTCACCATCATCAGAGAAAATGGGTGAAAAACGGAAACATCTGAACACGAACGATAATTGTACTAAGGCATACCTTGTTTGATCTGAGGTAAAATCTCTTCGAAAATAGTTGGCCGTATGAATAAAATCAAACTGATAAAGGGGGAAGAAAGGTTCTAGAGTGGGGACCACGAACCGCAAGACGCAGCGTAAATAGGCCTCCCACTAGATGGACCGACGACATTGTGAGTCGCGGGGATCAATGGATGCAGATGGCAGGATGTTGTTCAGAGTGGAGGTTAAAGGGGGAGGCCTATGTTCAGCAGTGGACGTCTTCTGGCTGATGGTGAACTGCTAAAGAGTTTCATGACCTTATTTTACCGTGTCCCATTTACTACAGGACAAGTAGAAGGACAGCACACTACCACCCTTCCTTGTAGAAATTCCAAAAATTAAAACACAACGATTTGGGTACGCCTTGTGCCACATTTATGATTCGTACTGTCCAAGAATGGAACGGTCTTGTTTCATGCCATCTTCCTTGTTTCCTGAGAACTACAATCTAGGCATCTTCAACGCTAAGTGAATAGATTTCTTCTAGTTCAATTGTTCCATCCTCAGCCACACCGTCGCTTACCATCAGGCGAATTGGTGTTCAAACGTAAAAACATCATATCTAAAATAAATTATCGATTTAAAAAAAAACTACTTCAAAATTAGTAAATACGCATGTCAGTTATTTGGATGTCTTATTTTTTTCCACAAAACTACTGAACCAATTTTGATAAAATTTCTGTTGGACCAATCAGAAAAAAGAATTTTCCAAATCAATCCGATTACAAATGACAGTTCTGAGGTAACAAGCATGATAAAAAAAGATACAACCAAATTCAGAACCTATATTGAAGTCCGTAAAAATCGATCGATCGAAAGGTTCTTCTGGCTTGAGATTTAGCTTCCCAGGGAAGTCTGAGGGGCGAAAATCTGGTCGGGTATTGAGTGCCGGGCTGGTTTCGAGCACCCTCATTGGACCAATGGGTCTGGTGGTTTACAAGTTGTCTTGGTCGTCTTCTAGCTTCTGTGAGTTCTACCCACTAGCGTTCAGGACTGTTTTTAACCTATTGGAGGCCCTGGGGCACATTACGATAATGGCCCCTATGACCTTGACAGAACACTATTTTCGGGCGAGAGTAGAGTAGCTTCGCACATGCAAAAGCTAATTACCAAGTAGGTATTGTAGTCAGTCATTATCCATTGTTTTTTTCGAAATAAATGTTTTTCGGTAAGAAATATCGGTTATTGTTTGGTGATCTGGGGTAACATGGGGGCCCCATTGATGGCGGGGCCCTGAGCAAGTGCCCAGAGCGCCCAGTGCGAAAGAGGAGCCTGCTAGCGTTCAGGAACTTTTTCTATCTCCCGTGCGTGGGTTTCACCTACTAGCTTTGACACTTCTTTCTCTTCCATTTCGCTCTCTTCTGGGCCAACCAGTAGGTATTGTGAGAGAGCTTGCCGGGTACGTACGTCGGGTAATCGTGTGTGGTGTGGCGCTATGTTGTGGATATTAAAAAAAAAAACTGTGCGACAGATTCAATTTTTGAACAAAGTTTACCTGATGGTGAGCCAACATTCTGGCGAGCGCAGCCTCCCATTCTCTAGCGACCGGCGCGAGAGACAGCGCGGCCCGACAGCACACTACTACCGCTTGCTGCGACGATTCAATACCCACTGGACCCGTCTGGAAATTTCATGATATTTATATTTCATGATAATATTTCATGCAGATCCATTAATAGTTATCAATATAAAAACCGACTTCATAAAAATTACAGAACAAGATCAATACGGTCCATCTGTTTAGGAAGAGTTAGGTGACAAACACACGTACTGAAAAACTATATATATTAAAAAGATAGATTAGCAAAATTTTGACAAAATAAATTGTATAAATTTACAAAGAGCACGGACCCCAATGCCCGAGGAGCTGGGAGCTACAAAAGATTATTTTTTCACCGTCGTCCAAAAAGGAGGAGGTTATCAATTTGACTGTTTTTTTTAAAATGTTTGTTACCTAAGAACTTTAGACCGGGTGAACCAGTTTTGATGATTCTTTTTTTATTTGAAATCTGGTGCTTCCCGTTTGGTCCCATTTAAATTTGGTCCAGTTCTGACATTTTTATGAAGTCGGGTTTTTTAAATTGATAGTTATTCAGTTTTATAATCTGCTAGAATTATTTCCTTTTATACCCGATAGATAGATAACTCTTTCTTTGTCCACATCAAAAATTACATAGGTACATATAATGATAATAGGTAGGCCTCCCACTGGATGGACCGACGACATTGTGAGAGTCGCGGGCATCCAGTGGATACAGATGGCAGGATGTCGTTCAGTGTGGAGGTTAAAGGGGGAGGCCTATGTTCAGCAGTGGACGTCTTCTGGCTGATGATGATGATGACATAATATGATAAAAACTAGTGAAACAATTGGCGGTCTTATCGCTATAAGCGATCTCCTCCAGGCAACTTTATATACCTAAAATTGACGATTGCATAGATAGATAGAAAACTCTTTATTGTTCACACCAAAAATTATAAACGTACATAAAAAACAACTTAAAAAACTAGTGAAACAATTGGCGGCCTTATCGCTATAAGCGATAATGCATATTGTAATACGGCTCTTAAACACTTACCTGTGAAGTATATTGCAGTACACTGTACAGCGTATCTTCGAAGGTGTCCGGGGTCACCTCTTGTAGGACTTTCTCTTGAGTCTCCTGAGACTCGCATAAAGCGCCCACTACTTGTAGCTGAAAAGTTAATTAACATTTTCTATTACAATTTTAACCTTCCATAAAACTACAAACCATTAAATTTTTAAGGTCATCGACAAGGCCTAAAAAATCGCTACAAGATGGGGAAGAAATCTTGAATGTAGACCTTCGATCAATTAAAAACAAAGATGCCACAATGACGCGCTAATCGCGGCAATACTCAATCTGGCTGGACTCAATACGCAGCCAGATTGGATCCACAGTCACGCGATAGTTGCACAAGCCGTAATAGACATGTCAACACGGCTGACGAACCGCCGTCTGAGCAACGGGAGAGAAAGAGAAAATTCTCTTTCTCTCGGAAGAGAAATAATAAATGCGATTCAGACATAATCGCCGTCTTGCTTGCTCAATGACGGTTCACGAGTTTTGACGATGTTGTGCAAATCGAACAGACATTAGAGAACTGAGCCGTAAATGTATAAATATACGGTTGGTTTTGGTAAATAGTTTTGTTTCGATATAAATTATATACAGCTATGTTTATATATGAAACTGTGGACGTTTATTGACTATAATTATTTACGCGTTGTGACTTCTATGTATAATTTTTCGAAGATGGAGACAACGAACCGGAAGACGCAGTGTAGGTAGGCCTCCCACTAGATGAACGGACGACATCGTGAGAGTCGCGGGCATCCAGTGGATGCAGGTGGCAGGCTGTCGATCAGTGTGGCGTTCTAAAGGGCGGGGCGATCTAACTTAAGATAGGCCAGAGCCCCGCAAAGAAGCGAACTTGTGGCAAGAGTAAAATAAAAAAGATCTATTTTAAGATCTGTTATAAGATCCATCTTGTTAAAGATGGATCGTCTTCTTTTCCTGCAGTAGTACATGCTCGGTCTTCTTTTCCGCCCAAATACATCCCTTACAGGACTTAAGAATAAGAATCAAGCCTTACCCATTGTAATCCCGCTTTCCCAGGTTCCAAAGACGGAGGGACAAGTAACCCTGGCAGCCCGTCGCTGATGACTGATAGTAACTCTTGGGGAAGGCAGCCTTCATCTGTAAATGATGGGGGTTTTCTTGGCTACATTCATTATAAGCACACTATTGTTACAATAGATAGATAGAAAATCTTTATTGTGTACACCTGAAATAAAAATTACAAACAGTATTTTTTTACTATTGTAAAATAGGCTTGCACTCGGCCGCCAACTAGCCCGATGTTAAGCGATGATGCGGCCTACGATGGATCACGCCTGCCCAGAAGAAACTGATTCACTTTTGACTTGAAAACACCAAGATTGTAACTATCGGGGAACACCCATTCAGGCAGTGCATTCCACATACTGGTAGTACTAATAGTTCGCACAATAAAAGTGGAATCAAAGCGCTTCGTACAGGTTTTTGGAAAGTCAACCATAAAACGGTGTCGATTAAAAATTACAAACAGATAGAAAACACTTACGAGCTAGTGCTACAAGTGGCGGCCTTATCGCTAAAGCGGTCTCTTCCGTGTCAACGTGTTGCGTGTTCCGTGTAACTCTTAAGTGTTTTCTATCAGTTTGTAATTTTTATTTCTGGTGTACACAATAAATAAAAAATAAATAAATCTGGTGGACACGATGAAAATATTAAGTCATCCAAGTAACAGAAAAAATAATGTGTGTGTGTGCATGAGTAAGCGCGCGTATGTGTTTGTTTCTATGGACTGCAATACGGCTTGACCTATTTTGACGAAACTTTCACTGGCAGATAGCTGATGTTATAAGGAGTAAAATAGGCAAATTTTCATCATCATCACCATCACCGTTTTTCATCACGCGGGTGGAACCGCAGCGCGCCGCTAGTAATTTAATATATTTAAAAAAACTTCATAAAAAAAAACCTTATGAAGCGAAATATGTAACCTTTATATTGCAGGACGATAGCCGCAACCAGTTCCAAAGACTCTGACAGACACACCCGGCTAGCTTTCATACAAAGGCATACGAGGTGGGAGTGCTGGCACCGCAGCTCGTATAGATCTGAAATTAAACGGTTCCAAACTTTAGCACTGTTATTTTTATATATACATAAATAATAATAATAAATAAATATCTGGGACATTATTGCACACATGGTCATCTGACCCCAAACTAAGCAAAGCTTGTAATATGGCTGCCAGAGACTGATATACATACATATATATTTTTAAATATATACATATACACATATAATATAAGTAATATATACATATATATATATTACTTTATTTTTTTATAAATCTTTTTAAATGTAAGGTCCTTCTACAAATTACATATTAGAAAACATTTTAAAAAATATGAATGAAATCGGTAATGCTATTTTCAAGTTATAGCGTGACCAGAAGAAATAGGGGTTCATTTATGTATTTTACCGGCAATCTATATAATTCAGGCATTCTATACAATGCCTAGGCAATGTATGGAATGCCTGGGGCGTTCAGGCAATGTATGAAATATTATGAATATTATTGTCCGTTACATACTTTGCCTAGGCAATTTATACAATGCCCAGGCAAAGGCATTATTTTAGGCATTCTATACATTGCCCAGGCATTGTATATAGAATGCCGGATTATACAGATTGCCGGTAACATATATATTAGTTGTGCTAGTAATTAGCGCCCCTTAATATAATTACAATCTAGCCTAATGTTAAGCTAATAAGTAAGGGAAGTCAAAGTCAAAGTTTTTATTTGCTTGCCAATGGGTATACAAGGTCTTAAAATAAAAAAACTTCACTTGTCCATCCATTAACAGCCGTAAGGAAGTGCAAAAAATGTATTTGTGCTTTTTTATTTGTGTATTTGTGCTTTTTTATTTGTGCATTTTTGCTGTTGTTTTTCTAAATGTATTTGTGCTTTTTTTATGTAACAATAAATAAATCTTGTATTTGTATAATTCTAACTTAACTTCTAAGTATGATATTTTAATAACTAACTAGCACTGCTATAAAAACTTTTGTTTTTGACCAATATACAGCGTAAGATGACAAATTCGCTTATTGGTCACATTTCTGAATAATAAATATTTTATTTCAGGTTCGGCTAAATTAAAATAAATTAATTTCATTGGCAATTATCTATCAAGTAAAATTCAATCAGGGGGCCCGCTAGCTTGCTTGTCAAGAGACATGCCGGACTCACTTCTCCGCTTTAAAGATGCACTCGTCTGTACTTCAATGGAAACACCGGGCTCTAGGGCCAAAGTAAAGAATAGCTTACCTAAATTAACCAAGACTGTGAGAAATTTGAGTGCGCTCCGAAGACAAGCCGTCGCATTCTCTGGTTCACCCATATCGTCCGGAGCAGACTTGCATAACTCATCCACATCCTGGGAATAAATGAAGAAAAATATAAGCATACTGGCTGTGCCCCGTGGTTTCACCCAAGTGGAGATAAAAAATACTATACGACCTATTCTCATACTCGACTGTCCTGGTGACTGTTGGTAGTGAACCTACCTTAAGGTTAGGGGGTGTGGGTTCGATTCCCACCTAGGGCAAACATTCATGTGATGAACATTTGTGTTTGTTCTATGTCTGGGTTTTAATGTCTATTTAAGTATGTGTTTAAAAATATATGTACATATATCAGTCTCTGGCAGCCATATTACAACCTGGTCACAATATCTGTGCACCTGACTTCGTGACGTCATATCGGCGGTCTGGGTACGGTGTGTACCCACCGGGGAGTGCGCGGAGAGGTGACAGGGGAAGCGGGAGAGGCGCCGCATTCCAGCGAAGTGCACAGATATTGTGACCGGGTTGTACAAGCTTTGCTTAGTTTGGGGTCAGATGAGCCTGTGTGAAAAAATGTCCCAGATAGTTTATACCTACAAATATACAATAAAAAATCATAAAAATCGGTCCAGCCGCTTCGGAGGAGTGCGACCACTAACACTAAAAAAATACAGGGTAAATGCAGTAACCCAGTATAGGAAATCTGTTACCTTGAGTCCATCCTGCAGCGCTGACGCAAAATGCGGGTATGTGTACAAAAAGCCACGTAGATTATTGTCGCTGCATAGGTCGTTGATAAACGTGTACGCATGGAGAAGCCGGACTGAGTCCCTTTCACTGAAACATTATTATAATCATTATTTTATAAACACATCGTTGGGTCAAGTGAAAAAGTTGGCATAATATCAGTTGTCCAATTATTCAGTGGGCGAAGTACGACTTTTCGCTAAGTATCGAATTTCATATAAAAAAACACATCAGTAATAGGACTGCACGTCAAAAGTGAAAGCTTAAGTAGTAATTCACTTATTCTACAAAAGATGGCGCTGTTTTAAAATACACGGTACAGCGTGACGGTGACGCGAATTCTATGATTTTTGTTCAACTAATAAAGTGCTCAGCGCGCCTAAAAAAATTTAACTTCAAAAATTAAATTTGTTTGGAATTCGATAAATAGCCCCGTTGGTCCAGTACGTAGTGACCTTCGGCGCTTGGGGACGTGGGTTCGATTGCCACCTAGGACAAACATTCATTTGATGAACATTTGTGTATATTATTATAGTCCGCTAAGTGCAGCAGAGGTAGCTGTGCACATCTGCCTGCCGGGTAGATGCTGAACCCCGGATCGCACCAGAGAGATACAGTAGTAAGCTGCACACTACTACACACCAGCATTAGTTAGATACATACATGACAGCCATGTTGAAAGTCCGCATAGTGCAGCAGAGGTAGCTGTGCACGTCTGCCTGTCGGGTAGATGCTGAACCCCGGGTTGCACCGGAGAGGCATAGCAGCAAACGGCATACTTCTACACCACCATAACCGCCATCCTGAAACATATGGTAATTTATATATTACCTCGTAACCTCGGAGCTCGTCACATGCAGATTATAAGTAAAGTAAAGTTTATTTCCAAAAAGGTTTACAGGTTAACGTAGAGAATGCCAAGCGTTATTTAAACTATAATGCGTAAGTACATTGTGTTACCAGTGGACCCCAAACTCGGCTAGGCCGGTCTCTTGGTCAGTATCTCTTTAAATGAGAGATAAATATATTTTTACTGCGACTTCAGACTGCTTTTTAGGGTTCCGTATCCAAAGGATAAAACGGGACCCTAATACTAAGACTCCGCTGTCCATCTGTTCGTCCGTCTGTTGGTCACCATGCTGTATCTCATGAACCATGATAGTTAGACAGTTGAAATTTTCACAGATTATGTATTTCTCTTGCCGCTATAACAACAAATACTAAAAAACAGATTAAAATAAATATTTAAGGGGGCTCCCATACAACAAACTTGATTTTTTGCTCCATATTGATAACGGCAACAGGTAGACGCTTGTAACATTCACAGATTATTTCATTATATATTCACTTTAAGAATAAATAATTAAATTAAAATAAAACAGATATTTAAGGGGGCTCCCATACAACAGACATGATTTTTAAGCCATTTTTATAATTAATGGTACGGAACCCTTCGTGCGCGAGTCCGACTCGCAATTGGCCGGTTATTTCCAATTGTATTTATTTTTTTGTCAGTGGTGGCACTATTATTTATAAATCGTGCTTCAATAAATTATGTGCACTTTTGATGTATCACTCAAAAACATTGAAAAAAATATTGTGAGGAAACCGGTACAACCAGGAACCTCAAAACTTCATAGACATGATATTGTGGGTCAACATGGTGGAGTAGGGTCCATCCTCTCGCTGAGAGGCCTTTGTCCCAGCTGTGAGAACATGATAAGCTGATAATGAATTTAAAAATCGGCTAGACAAGTGTTTTTTTTTATTGTCCTATTAAAATGTAATGAATGAAAATCTGATCAAAAATAAGCAATTTAATATATGGCTAGATAGAGAGCGCGAAACAGCAAATTATGACGTCACTTCTCTGTACGCCATATAAATTCTATTCTGACAAGTATGGCAAGTATTTTTTGTTTTGTGGGCAAGGGAGTTTTCTCTACCAAAAATTTTAAATGCTTATATATCAGAAAATTAATAACCGATTTAAATTATTTTTTCAATAAACTTATTATATTTACTTAAATTCTTCATCAAAGCTATTGGTTTCAACGATATAAGCATTAGTCGCCCTATCATAATAAATCTGAAGAAGTATTACCTTCAAGCTAATCAAATGCACCACAAACTCCTTGGTATCAACAGTTCTCATCAGCGCGTATAAAGCTGGTAGGTTCCCGTAACACACGTTTACCAGAACAGTGAGGGACTTTTGCCCTATAGTCCGGAGTTGCGAGTCTGATGTCTGAGGAGCAGTTATCCATTCTGTTAGCTGCTTCATGAGGCTTGAGAGGTACGACTCTTGCCAGCTCATTTTCATGCCGTATGATATTTCCTGAAAAATTATTATTACTATATTTTTTTGTTGTTAATAACATAATTGTCAATATAAAAACGGACTTCAGAATTGGACCACACGGAAAGCACCAATTTTCCAATAAAAAAATAATCATCAAAATTGGTTCACCCAGTCGAAAGTTCTGAGGTAACAAAATTTTTTTTAATACAGTCGAATTGAGTAACTCCTTCTTTTTGGATGTCGGTAAAAAATAGCGCAACCCGCAGTGGGTTGCGCTCGATGTATTGTATTTACTTGCGATTGATTTTTATCATCATCAGTCCATAAGAGGTACACTGCTGAACATAGGGTCCTTAGAACGTCACACTGAACGACAACCTGCCATCTGCATCCACTGGATGCCCATGATTCCAACTCGTATTCTGTTGAAGTCTTGCAGACTAGCCCAAGACTCTCTGGAGATCCTCGACGCTCTTGTCAAGAATTAAGGCAGGCTATATGAGAGTTTATGTGGGTATAATCCCATCTCAGACTCAATCGGATGCTGCAGGCCTAGCACGGGTCGTGGAACAATTGTCTTTCCACTGTTTTTATCCGCGCGCAGACGCGACAGAACTAGAATATGGATACGTTTGTCTCTTTCTAGCGGGATAAAAACGGTGGAAAGACAATTTGTCCACGGCCCGTGCTAGGCCTGCAGGTAGATATGAGATATATGAGAATATTAAACAAACATTATCGAAAAAAGGCTAGAAAAAACCTTATATTACCTGCATAACAGATAGGAGCTTTATTTTCTTGTCATTTGATATGGCGTCGGTCAGTAACCTAGCGAGTATTGGCATGAACCTGAAATAAAATAAATATCAATATAAAAAAACCAACTTTATAAAAATGACAGAACTGGACCAAATTGAAAATATCGATTCAGTTCTTATTCCAAGAATAAGAATCGATTAAGTCATTTGGAAGCTACTATGCCACAAACAGACACACAGGGATTTAATAATAGGCCATGCAATCAACAATTTTATTGTTTTATCTGTTTATCGGGACTTACCGCACATTATTTTCAAGATCAAGGTTCTATACCGATTTTAAAACCATTAAATAAGCTCATGTCATTTTGAGCAGACCTCTACATCAGTTTTTAACCTAATTTTAATATCAGCATCACCACACTCTCAGAATATTAACTACCTAGTTAAAATAATGCGTAATATGTCCCGATAAACATTTAATTTGTATTCAAATCGCGAAAGTTAAAGTTGGGGCTCTGCTTACATCTTAAAAATATCATTCAAATAGCACAAAATTTAATATTAAAGAACATATTGCATGCACCATGGTTTCTTATACACACAGAATCGCATATCATACAAATTTAAACAGTTGCAGAAGAAATAAAGCAGCATTCAAAGACATAAGGGAAGACTTGAAAACCATCCAAATGAACAGGCAGAACATGTGATGATGGTATGCTGTCTGAACTAAAGCATACCCATTTATGATGACAATCTTAACACATAATTAAGAAGACAGAAGAGAAGACTCCAATGCGAGTCCAACTCTGCACGACACAACCTACTTACACCAAACCTGCTTAAAGTCCCGGGACTGATTGCAAATAGCAACAAAACATAAAAATAATAATAACTCACTTGTAAGTATGTGTCAGTGCGTGTCTTGCACTGGGCTCTATCGCAGCCCGCGCCAGCACTGCCACCCCGGCCCAGTGCGGACCGCGCCCGTCGCACATCACCCGCCATAGCGAGCTGAAGAACGCACACACTTCTGACCTTCCCGGGGAAAAGATTGACAGGTCACACGATGATGCTATGAGCTGAAATCATCATAATTATGTTAATGCATCTAGCTGTTGTGGTGACGTGGATGAAAAAGGAAATGATGCTCATGATGGTATGGTTTAGTTGTGACAAGGTAAGGCAAGAAGGAGGTTGAAAGTTTACATGAAAGCCTACTTGTATGTAATTGCAGGCAACAGCTAGTAAATGTATGTTGTCAGAAGTGTGGCCGCATTTGTAGCTCCTGTATTGGCTTGTTTGGCCACGAGCCGAGATGCAATCAGTCGGACGCTACACAAAATCATCTCTTGTAGATGGCAGTAGACAATGAGTCAAGATGATGATGATGAATATCTATAAAATTTGTTCTTATCAAACATGCTGGCGTCCCATCTGGTAGTAGGTGGTCGAAGCCACCATTATTCATAGCCTACAACTTGTACTGTACTCTTTAAGATATGGATCCTGTACCCGGTGAATATATGGATATTTGTCACTTACACCACAGCATGTATTGCTTACTTACACCAAGATATCTTGTCATCAAATTTACAGCTGATTCGCTGTGTGTAGCCTCAAATTCACGAGCAGCAGTCACAAATGATTTCAGGTTGGCAAATTTTCCACCGTCATTAGCGTTACTGCTATTTTCCACCCCGTCCACTTCCATTTCAAAAAAAACAACACGAAATTATGAACTCCACGAAATAATTTGAGAACTCTGAGAACAAAGTCTTTCTATTATTGATGATAATACTGTAAGACTTTTATTATATAGGCAAAACTAGTTAAAAAATAGTGTCAAATCGTGTAAATATTGTAAAATTAACGTGTAAAAATTCAATTTCAACTGTTTTCTCTGTCAATTCAAGAATTTGAGGCCATTTTAAATGTTTACGAAATGCTTGCACATGATTGGCAAAGAGAATACAATAGATAGCTTATCATAGATAATAAAAAATTGCGTTTGTTTTTTCTTTCCTCTTGTAAGGATTTTAATATTTATGGATTTTGGCGTCGCACGTCTTTGATTACAACTTCGTTGTCGCACGTCCTAGGTTAATTATCAAAATACTTGTTTACCTAAATAATAGCTACGCTCCACTGTTTCACCCGCATGGATTACTTCTAGCAGCTAGTAAAACCATTAGTTTTAAAACATCCTTGATTTTTTCCCCGCATGGCTAGCATGCACACCGCGACAAAAGCTTGTCGTCACTTTATCGAGCGAGAACGCGACAATGTGTATGTCTTCCGAAACTCATTGCTACGGGCCACGGATACGCCTGTCTCACTTTGGCACGATAAAAAGAGTCGACAATATTATTTTGAAAATAAAACATTTAGGTGACATATTTTTTTCAAGTTGGCGCCAAAACTCGACAATGAACATTGCGTCATTTTTTATTTTTTGACATTTCATTTAGTTAGTTGATCGTTTGACAGTAGTTTGATGTTTGTATTGTAATTATTGTATTTTGTTTGTTTTTAGCAAAGAGAATACAATAGAAGAGTTTTTAGAATTAGAATCAAAGAGTACTAGAAGAGTATATTAGAATTATTCGAACTCTCCATTTTCTT
The DNA here is from genome assembly GCA_949125355.1 of Agriopis leucophaearia. Taxonomy (NCBI): domain Eukaryota; kingdom Metazoa; phylum Arthropoda; class Insecta; order Lepidoptera; family Geometridae; genus Agriopis; species Agriopis leucophaearia. The sequence continues at coordinate 8,086,903 of OX421284.1, read as the reverse complement.
CGACTTATTCTGGAAAACAGGGAATTGGTATTTTCAAAAGTTAGCAATGGGTGTTGATGTTGAAACTATTTCTCCCGGCAACGGTGGGTGGGCACTTGAAAATTTATAAATGTTTAGTCCATAACCTCAACTCTGCTATAAAAGTAATTCTGCGGTTTCAGGCTCGACATACCCTAAATCTGGGCAAACTGTTGTAGTCCATTACACAGGAACTTTACAAAATGGTAAAAAGTTCGATTCGTCGAGAGATAGAGGTCAGCCGTTCAAGTTTACTCTAGGCAAAGGAGATGTAATAAAAGGATGGGATCAAGGACTTGCCAAGGTACATAGTTATGGTGTTTCATTAAAGGGGGATTGCAGGAGTCGCCCGCTACCTTTGTCCCTCTGGAGATGCGTAGTTTTATTAATTTTTATGATTAATGATAAGACAGGGCAGGCAAAGGGAATTTTTGTGTTAAAAAAATATATTTTGCGTTGTTAAAGTAAATTTGGAAGGAAAAGATATTACATGAAAAATTGTGGGTACTAGGGTAATCCGTATCATCGCTTATCCTATTCATAAATTAAAAAAAAAAGCATGTTATTCACTGACATATATATTAAAAAAAAAACATTGGTACTGTTTGATTGTGCTATTTTTTTTTTATGTGGATCACCTGTCCTTATCAAGGTATCCAGTTTTCCTGATACAGATGACTGGAAACGAAAAAAAATATGGATATATTGAACCCGCAGAATAGTTTACCAGTTCATATCAAAAATAAGTATTTTTTTCATAGAACAGTAAGAGATTTGTGAGGTTTTTTAGATACATGTATATAGTCAAATTTTATTTTGGTTTGGTCAACTAGGTCATGTAAATCATACCATTTGATATTCTAATACATAGTTTTATGTTTCAAATAAAACATCTTTTAATCAAACATATTATTATATCCATTAATTAGGTACCTACTCAAAATGGTGGCAAAACCTCCGCCACAGATTTAATAACAGAAGTTACCTCTAAACTTAGTTTAAACTATTTACAAGGAACTACACACAATACAACAAGTTGTTATATTAATTACCTATTAGATCCCAGTTCAGAGCAATGGTGTCCCATATTTCTCACACTCCATTGCTAGCTGGGGCCAGTCACTGTGTATGCTTTCAGGGACTGTGCCTGTCTTCAGAAACACCAAAGTGGGATCATACAAGACTGATAAATGTTGAAAACCTAAAATGTAATCAAGTACATACTTACGCCATGCTACTCACCTAATAAAGGAATGCTTGTCTTATAAAATACACTAGCACCTCAGTTTCACCCACTATACTGCAGAATATATACTACAGAAACCATAAATTTTTCGAGGTTAAAACTATGCATCAATTCAGGGTATAATCATAGAATTTTTTTGTCTATGGTATAATCTACCTACATACCAAATTTCATTCAAATCTGTTCAGCTATGATGGAGTTCAGACAATTACGGACCAACACATGTACACAGAAGCTTGTATTTATAATATTAATGTAATTTATCATTTTTCAGATGTCAGTGGGCGAAAGAGCAACACTTACATGTTCACCTGACTTCGCATACGGTTCCAGAGGACATCCGGGAGTCATACCACCAAATGCTACACTCATTTTTGATGTTGAACTTCTAAAAGTAGAATAATGCTGTTATTTTTTAGTTTACCTACTCACCTCTGTTGTAAATGTTGTTTGAAAGTATATTCTAAATTAATGTAAGCTCATAAACAATATGTCTAAAATTAGCATAATTTTGACTAAAATAGTCAAGACAACGTGTAAAAATACTTGTATTTGGACACCTTATTCAAGAGTCCATCAGTTTTTATCTGGACGCAAAAATGCTTGATGTTAATGGCATATTGGTACTTTCGTTTCCTTCATTGTGGCGCTTTTTAGCTGTCATATTGTCTCTATCTCAATGTGTCCAAGAGCAAAAGAGATGACACATAAAACATGGTATGTGTAAAGGGCCATTTATTGGTGAATGGCTTAAAAAAGGTCAGTGGCCTTAATACAAGCACGTGCGAAAAAGTTATCGTTACGAAATTTTTTACAGCGCCTCTATCGGAAGTGAAAGGAAACTGAATTTTTCATACATTTTGCTATCGTTTACGTAACGATAACTTTTTCGCAAGTACTCGTACTAAGGCCACATAACAGTGGTACCAAGCCAAAATGAGTATCATGCTCATATTGTGAACATCTCATGAGACCAACCCTTAAATTGTTAGAAATCTTTTCCACAGAATAATTTCATCCACACTAAACAAAATGTATGGAAAAGCTGATTTGTTTTTCCTGATTTCAAGGTTGGTCCAGAGTAAAAATTCATAATGATGAACATAATGACCTTTAAGCTTAGTAGCACCATTCCGTGTAACCCTGTATTTAATAAATGTCAAATAACATAGTTTATTTGATTTGGTTTGTGACTTACTGAGCAAGGAGAAAATCTTATTATTTATTTTTCATGTTCTTAGTTCTTATTTATATTTAAAAAATATATGCGAATTCTTTAATAATTACTGTTGCACAATATTTTGAATATACTATGATCATCACACTTTTTCTCAAAATGTAATAATTTACAATTTTGTTGATATAAATATAGGAGCATAAGGGCCAGTGCAAACCAGAAAATAGTCAGAGGTCAGTCGGGCAGTCGGGACTGCCCCGAGCATCGAAATCTTGTGCCGTCTTGGCTGTCAGTTTGGCTAGCTGGCTGGTTTATTTACTGCTTATAATGAAAATGGACAAGTGCTGATAGGGCTATGTTTATCTCTCTTTAACATTAAAGAGAAAGAAGGCAACAGAATACTTCCATTTATAAACACAACATGATTGAAACTGTTGGTCTTAATATAGCATTTATACTAATTAAGTTTGGTTATTTAGTACTAAAATTAACTGCTAAGCTCATCATCATTAATTAAGTTTCAAATAATGGACTTGAAAAATAGTACAAAATTACTCGTATTGCTACTAAAATGTGCTAGAATAGACTTATATTTTTTCTTCTATGGCAATGATGTAAAATGGGACTAGATGAAGGAAGAACATCATATAAAAATTTGGCCGCATTTAGATATAGCTATGTTATAACCTCTATATATATTTTTTATGTCAGTAAACACACTATTATTAGCCTTAATACAAAACTATAGAGGTCCTTATACTTATTATTTTTATACTTATGTATATCAGTCTCTGGCAGCCATATTATAAGCTTTGCTTAGTTTGGGGTCAGATGACCATGCGTGCAATAATGTCCCAGATATTTATTTATTGAATGCATACTGATGCATTTGTAAGCATCCGCACAATGGCTATTAGTCGAGCAAACTGGTTTGTTATATGACCACTTTTATTTGTGGTAATATTTTTGTCTGATTTTTGGGCATCCACACAATGGCTTTATTTGAATAGACTAGTCAACACAACCAGTACTCAATACTGGTTGTGTTGACTACAACCTAGACTGGGGCCACAGTATAAATGAAAGTGTTTAACGTGAGTTGAAAGTTTGAAATATGACCACTTACTTGTGGTCATAATTTTCTTGTCAATTTTGGCTGTGACCTAGTCTCGTCCTACATTCTATCAATGCGCAATAGATTGTGTTATTCTAATATTATTTTAAAGAAATATACGTTTTTTTTTGTAACTTTTATTATCTTTGGTATTTCCTGTAAACTTATGTCTATACAGTTTTAAGGTTTTAGATAATACACATAAATTACCCCTAATTTAGAAAACATTTAATGAATACCACATAGTTCTTCAGTCTGAGTTTCAGTATGTTAGAAAAGTTGAATAAAAGAGAAAATTCTAAACACTAATTGCCTTACTTAAAAAAGTTACTCAAGTTAATCTATGCTTAAAATTGTTCTGTCTCATTTTAGTGTATGACGATTGCCATCAGTAAGAAGTTGAAAGAGCAATTTTAAGCATAGATCAACTTAAGTAACGTTTTCATGTAAGGTACAAATCGGTACAATGTTATTGCAGCTGTCAGACCTGAAGCTCTATTGTCAATTTCTAAACTAAAATGAATAGAGCAAATTATATTTTTCGAGTTCTATCATCACAATCAACGTATAAGCATTGCCATTCAACGTGGTAATGCCGCCAGCATGCTGCATGCATTTAGATTGTCTTTAGACCTTCAACGGTCTGTGACCGTCTATGGACAGTCTGTTTTTTTAGTGTTAGCTTGTGTTTTGTTTAGTAATTAAGGCACTTGCCCATTTAAAAAAAAACATCAGTATAAATAAAATGTTTTGCTACTCTTATTATCACAGACGAAATTTACAAAAAGTTCTAAAAATCAATTTAATTATGATCATTCTACACCCCATGACAAAACCCACTAATAGGTAGGAGAATATGTATAAAATAAAATTCTATTGAGCCCTACTGGTAGGAATAAGTATAAAATTATATTTAGCCCATAGATCAGATTATATGTCGCCCAGTGGCTGAGATAACTGGTAGAGCTAAGGAACCGTTCAAGTATTACGTAAGCACTATAGGGGGGCGGGGGGCCTATGCTTTGCTTATTTTTGATGACATTGGGGAGGGGGGGAGAGGGAAACGTAATAAATCTGGTTACGTAATACTTGAACGGCCCCTAAGTGTAACTGGTGCAATTTACTATGGAACCAACCCAGATATAAAAAAAAACGCATATAAAAACATCATTCACATTCAACCAAATGTATGGATATTTTTCTGCGATACCAGGCAGGAGTACAATGACTTCTTTTCGGCTTACTGCCACCATTCTGTGTAACTCTGTATACAAATATTTTTATTCCTCAGTTAGTAAAAATTATTATAAGTCTCCTGGATAATAATTCATCAGTGGCACAACAGTGTTCTTAGTAAAGGGTGTTCGACATAAAGCGCAACTGTCTAATGCACCGTAGCTACACTGCATGCAGAATATATGCCCGCAGTGCAGCACACAAGGTTGCGTCATCTCTTCCAAACAAGCCACACACGCTTTTGAGCTGTCTACTTCGTTCGGGAAATCTTTCATCTGGTCCATGTATTTCTTAGCGGTGTACAAACTCTGACCACAAGATATAAATGCATGTAGCAATGTGACAATACCTAATAGTCTGAGATGGGCGTAGTAAGCGGCTGCCGCAGGCCTGACGTGAACATAATCTATACCAGTAACACTCTTCCCAATTTGAAGTGGACCTCCTTTGATGTAAGACAAAGCGCGATGTATGTTTTCGACTTGTGGTATAATATTCCCTAATGCTTTTAGGAATATCAAAGATACATTTTGTGCTTCGGGAGTTAGAGTTGCATTCTTTTCGACTTTGTTTTCTAGGTGACGGAGCAGTTTCCTCGTGAAATTTTCGCCGAAAGCTGAAAGTAAAATGCTGAGAAGTCGATTGAATTTCGTAGGCAGTTTGTTGTATGTTTCGTCGACTTGAACGATTCCAGAATATTCTTCGCCGAGTGTTTGGAGGTCTCGTAGGGTCGTGAAAGATTTATAGAGTACGGATGATGCTGGAACAGCTTTGGAAACGTGTCGTGAAGGCAGTAACTTCGCAAGAGAGTCTGCAAGCTGTTTCTCGTATAGGTCGTCCTTTTGCCAGGCGCGCAGAACTTCGGCCGGTTGTGCCGCTGGTAGAGCCATTTTTAGATTTTTTTAAAATTCAATGATACGCTGCTTAGTTCAACTTTGATTGAATTTTATTACATTACATTTTCAAGCGTTTATCAGTTTATCTTTTCAATAGACTAAACTTTGTTTTGAGAATTATCAATTTATCACATTTATTTTATCACGAAACTTCACAGTTCACGAAAGCGCGTATATTTTTTTTTTATAAATCCTCATCGTATGATATCAAAGTCAAGCTGTCAATGCAAAGTCATTCTTTTTTTTCTTTCTTCGAGAAGATTTTAGCTTTGCACGTCTAGTGTATTTCCCATTAAAATGGTTTCAAGTTTGAATTAATTTCGATAAACAAGCATTCATCATCATCATCACCCAGAAGACGTCCACTGCTGAACATAGGCCTCCCCCTTGAACCTCCTCACTGAACGACATCCTGCCATCTGCATCCGCTGGATGCCCGCGACTCTCACAATGTCGTCGGTCCATCTAGTGGGAGGCCTACCTACGCTGTGTCTTCCGGTTCGCGGTCTCCACTCAAGAACCTTTCTTCCCCATCGGTTATCAGTTCTTCGAGCGATGTGGCCTGCCCAGTGCCACTTCAACTTGCAGATTTTAATAGCTATGTCGGTGACCCTGGTTCTTTGGCGAATATCTATGTTCCGAATTCTATCGCGTAAAGGAACTCCGAGCATAGCTCTCTTCATTGCCCGTTGTGTGACTCTGAGTTTTTCCAAAAGACCAACAGTTAAGGACCACGTCTCAGTACCATATGTTATCACTGGCAACACACACTGGTCAAAGACCTTGCTTTGACTTTGTCTTCAGGCACTGTGGTATCTTGGACGAGAAGATTTCACGCAATTTCCCGAACGCTGCCCATCCGAGTTGGATTCTTCGGGCGACCTCTTTGCCTAAGTTGAACTTACCTAACTGAACAATCTGTCCAAGATAGGTGTAATGATCAACAACTTCGAGAGTATCCTTCCCAACATTGACCGGCACGGGTACAACATGGACATTGAACATGATTTTTGTCTTGTCCATGTTCATTTTAAGACCCACCTGTTGGGAAAGGCTACTGAGGTCGCTGAGCATTATATTGAGGTCCTCCAGCGACTCTGCCATGATAACTATATCATCGGCAAAACGAAGGTGAGTTATTCGCCATTAATGTTGATGCCCAATGCATTCCAGTCCAAAACCTTGAAAACGTCCTCCAATGCGTTCGTGAACAGTTTTGGAGAGATAACATCTCCCTGTCTCACGCCTTTCTGCAATTGGATTGGCTCCGTGCTCTCGTCCTGTAATCGGATCGATACAAACACTTCAGCACTTCGATATACCTATAGTCGATATGACAACGCTGAAGGGACTGCAATACTACCCAGGTCTCGATTGAATCGAAGGCTTTTTCATAGTCCACAAACGCTAGACAAGCCTTAGTCAGAGTAAACTGTAGAAAAAAGGTTGAAGATGTTACCAAAGTTGTGCGTAGCATGAATAGTGGCACATCGCCAGGACATGACGGGTTAAATCTTGATCACATTCTCAATGCCGGAGATGTAATTTACATAAAACTATGCAAATTCTAGTGTCTTACTCATTCTTACCAGTTGAAAACTGTTTGTACCAAACGTGAAAAATAAAACTGGTAACGTGGGTAACGTTACCAGTTTTATTTTTCAGTATGTATTGTACAGCGTTGCCAGAACGTTACTTTTGTAAAAATTTACGTTACTTATGACCCTCTCATGTTACCGGCATGTTAAAAGTCACGTAATCAAAGAAAAAAAAAATTTTTCTTTTTCCGTAAATCAGGATATTATTTCGTAGTTAGGTAACTAATAAAAAAACTACGATTACACCAGCACAAATCATATTTTTCAGTCAAATACCCTATCATACAGACAACACTTATCTAGAACGAATTATTATAAAATAATATACCTATATAGATATCTCACCAAAAATATTCGTTCGAATCTTACAAAGGGAAACATTTTAGGCGCATCAATGCTCGATGGGACATCATGGCGAGCTGACACCCAACGTGTTAATCGGGCATTTAAGCTACGATTACCAAGAATACCAGTGGGGCTAGTACGAGAACTTGCGAAAAAGTATTAGTTCCGTAAACGATAGCAAATGTACGAAGAATAGTTTCTATTTACGTCAGATAGAGGCGCTGTTAAATTTTTCATACATTTTGCTATCGTTTATGGAACGAATACTTTTTCGCAAGTGCTCATACTAGGGCCACAGGACACTAAATACTCAAATCCATTCAGCCGTTACACACAAACCTTCGCTTTATAGTGTTATTGATGGAACTGTACAATGAACATAGAGATAAAATTCCTATAGAGTCACAATATCTAAATGAAAACAGACAAAAAACGTCCGAGCGTCGTTGTACATACCTGGGGCCTTACCCCTAGCTCGAAAAGTTGACCCGCATAGGTGTTATTTGTCTAAACGGTACCATCAACTACGAAAAGCGGTAGTTATTTGATAGCCGCCAAGCTTTGCTATTTTCGCGCACACACGCTTAGAAAAACGGATTTACGTTCATTCAAGTTAGACGCTTTTAAACGATGCAGCTTAAATGAGTTGGTTAATTTTAGGTACCTATCAGGTACCTACTAAAAGTTGGCTCGCAAAAGTGAAGCTAGGGGTGAGGCCCCTGGACATCAAATATATAGTTCACAATGTCACATTTACTTCAATTTAGACGTTATGCCGCTTGCAGTGTTCAACGTCGCTTGTCCGATAGGGCATCGTAGCACTGGCATTGCACGGCGTTGTAGCGTAGCTTGCGCCGTTTTTTTGACACGATTGTGACTCTATAGGTGTTGTATCTCGATGGCGATGTATCATACTTTACAAAGAGTTACTAACGCTGCTGGATAACTGCCTTTGCGTACGAATCACATTTTTAACACTAGAGCAAATACAAAAATATGTTTAAATAAAACGTTTGTTGTACAGGGACAAGTGTTAACTTTTTGACTTTACTATTTTCGTTAATATTTTAGTCTAATATTTTAGTTAATACGCCGTAACAATACAATACATATTCTGTGAAAATTTCAACTGGCTATCTATTACTGTTCCAAAGATATAGCCGTTTAAAGGTAGGACAGTTTCACCCTTTGGGTACGGAACCCTAAACAGGTACTCTTCGAATTTTGCCAGTAAAAAATGTGAAAAATCGGTGTTAATTAACACCAGAGTAACCAATTAGATTAATTAAAACCAGCGTGGACACAAAGGTTTTTATGTGGCTTCTGCGGAATTGCCGCAATTTTGCCAATGTCTGTACGCTCAGTGAGACATTTATTCTAAAGATTGTCTATTTGAGGTCAACTCAAATTGCGCAGATGATCGGTGGTCTTCAGGATCTTCTGTTACAATAGTTAAAAGAATTGTTGATAAGTGTGTTCGTGTGTGCGTCAGGTGCGTCGTCGCTTGGCAGGCGCTGTGGCGGGAGGGGTCGAAGTGTTGGGCCGACGGCGTCCGCGGCGCGCGCTTTCCTCGTCCGCCAGCGGGGACTCTAGTGCTGGAAATATCATTATTTCTGTAAGATAAGATAACTCATTATTTAAAACACTGTTTTAAATTATCACGGTTGTTCACTACAAAGGATTGTTGAAGGTAGATTGTTTCGTCAGCACCTAACTTGAGCTGTTTGACCAACCACCTGCATTCTGATTGGTATGGTGTATGACCATACGATATTGATTAACTTACTTTTTACGAACGATTAACGAACTTTTAAGAAAAGAGTCAGCCATAGCCTCATGTGAAAAATTTGTTTATAGTATTTTCAGCAATTTAAAATCATATATGTAAAATATATATGTACGTATATCAGTCTCTGGCTGCCATATTACAAGCTTTGCTAAGTTTGGGGTCAGATGACCGTGAGTGCATTTTTTTATTGATCTTAGTTGTTTCTGGTGTGCACAACAAAGAGTTTCTATCTATTTAAACTATAATAATCTAAAAATATAATACCTTTTGATTTTGGAGTCTTGTTGTCTCGTGATATTGATTTCCTACTACTAGATTGACCATCCCGCGGTCCAGAGGCGTTTGAATCTCGCGAATCTCTTCTGCGATCTGTAAATAATATAACTACTTAGATTGGACAGTTTTTTTTATTGCGGATAAGTTCGCGTTTGACCGTCAACTCGCCTGTTGGTAAGCGACAATATGGTCGAAGATGAAGCACGCAGACTTAGAAGATACTTTTTTTTGTTATGATGAAATGGGCTAGCCTTTGACCACAACTCACCTGATGGTAAGCGACGATGCGGTCTAAGATGGGGCACGCTTGCCCATGAGGTGCCTATTCACTCTTGTCTTGAAGATACCCAGGTTATAATAGGGGAATATAGGGAACACCGAGGCAGGGAGCGCATTCCATTCCTGTGCAGTTCTAATTAAGAAGGAATTTTGAAAATGCTGCGTACGGACTACCTATTCACTACTAGCCTTGAAAAGGCTCTGTTTATATCTCTCAGGAAACAAGAAATCTTCTTCTTCTTTCGAGTCGATATTTCGTTTTTTATTTTAATTTTAAATTAAGTTTTTTGGACTAAAATTTTACAACTCCAATGGACAACAATAAATTAAACCACTTAACAGATTTTGATAAAATATTGTTTGAACACACCACAATAAACAAAAAATCATTAATTAAAATTTATTCAGCGGATTTTATATTTTTAACATATATAAACAGGACCTCTTTCCCCAAACAGCGGGGTTATAATGAAAGCTGACAACCGTGGAACCGTTATCGCTAACGTGTCATCTCGCTTGCGCCAACTTACTTACGCCATGCGTGCGAGTGGGATGACATTATGTAATATCCCCGACGGATACAATCCATTTTATCGTGTACATAAATGTTAAGGTGATACGCTTCACCTATGGCGGGAAATTCAAATTTGAAACAGTTTTTTTATTATTGTAGCTAGGTCGGGTAATTATTGTAAACGATCGTGGTATTTGCGCAAATTGATTATTATTCTTTACATTATCATGTAAAGCTATTTATCTCTGATGCACATTATTACTTACATTTGTCAATAAACACATTTTTGCTGTTTCAAACAGTTTATTGACATATGTAAGTAATATGGCGCGTTACTGATAAATAGCTGTACATGATAATGTTGTGATGAACAACCAACAACTTGCGCAAACATTTTCATTTTACAATAATTACCCATAATATTACAAGGATAAAAAACGGTATGAAATTTGAATTTCCCGCCATAGATGAAACGTATCACCTTAAGCTTTTCAGCATGGCTAGCATGAGCACTGCGACAAAATCTTGTCGTCACTGTGTCGAGCGAGAACGCAACAAGGTGCCTACGGTTTCATATACGCCTATCTCTCTTTGGCACGATAAAAAAATCAACAAAATTTTGTCGCGGTGCGCATGCTAGCTGCAGGGTGTGTGAATAGGAGAATAGGTGCAGTTTGCAAAATCACGTGACCGCAAACCATAAATCTCGGCGCGTTAAGAGCCGTAACAGACACGTCAACCACCTCAACCAACGAGAGAAAGAGAGAGGGAAATTATATTCTCACTATTTCTCTCCCGTTGGTCAGACGACGATTCGTCAGCCAAGTTCGATACGTCTGTTACGGCCATAAGGTTCGCGATCGCATTAATTTGCAAACTGCACCTATTTGGGCCCGCGTTTAGAGTTGGGCGTAAGGCCCCATCTTGTGCTTACCATAATCTTTCTCTGATTTGACACTGGGAGTATCTGTAGAAGCGTGCGAGCTGCCACTTTCTTTCCGAGTTTTAGTGGCAAGCGCACTGATGCTGTCTTTTCTACCACCTGTACAAATAAAAAGTTTAAATGTCTTGGCCATGGTTATGTGCTTGTCTGTGCCTTATTCGTCTGCATGCAAATATTAAAAAAAAACCTAAATAATTATCAATTTAAAAAAACTGACTTCAAAATTTGTAAATACAAATATAAGTGAAAATAATTACGTTATAATGTGCTCGAATCAGACATTTAAATAAACAAGCAATCAACCAATGCACCACCAATATTGTCATGCCTTACCAATGTTTTAAATTATGCTGCCTTATTATAGATCTTTGATCGGGATCGCGAGTGTCAAATTTTTACACTTGAAAGGGGTTATGACGCAAAAAAAAAATTGACACTTGAAAGGGGTAATGACGCAAAAAAAGTAACCCCTTTCAAGTGTCAAATTTTGACACTTGAAAGGGGTTATGACGCAAAAAAAAATAACCCCTTTCAAGTGTCAAAATTTTGACACTCGCGATCCCGATCAAAGATTCATAATAAGGCAGATAGTCATGCTTTATTAATGTTTTAATGAAGAAAGTAAACAGCTTTCACCTACTGATGTACAAAATTTAATAACAGTATTGCAATAAAACCTTACATTATTGTCACCAATTATCTACAAGTACAAAACCAATCACGAAAAAAATATACCACAACCAAAACCACTAAAATAGCGAAAAAATAACAACCAAAAACCATAGATAAAAAGAACAGAAAGAAAAGACAGAAAAGAGTCTATGGAAAACGTTTTGGTACAAACCACATTAGATATCTAAACACTTGGATGTCGGGTCAAGAAATTCCGTATCAATTTAGAGATGCCTTTTAGAAATATCGATGTGCCAATTTAAATTCTATGTTGCCAAATCATTAAACTTTAAACTTAAATTTGTCTATATTATACAGATTACTTAATAGTAACTACTACGGTTTCAGTCATTGATGTTATACATACAGGAATAGATGGAGAGTCACAGCACAATAAAGGCCAAGAAAAATGTGACTATGATGACAAAAAACAACTAAAGACTGAGACTAGTGTGGTCATAATATTTTGAATTAGTTTAGGCCAGCTAAAAAAGTGTGGCTACTGAGAAAATACGTTCGTCAGTTGCCACAACATTGTAAAAACCTGAACGAAAACAGTAAATTCTGATTACATTTACCAGTTTCTTGAACGTAAGATTGTAGCGTGTAGCCAATATACTATAATCCTTTAAATGTAGCTTGATTGAAATGATAGCTGACGACATTTCAGGGCATGTCTTTGTAATAACGTCTGGCGAATTGCATTTACTTGAATCACAAAGATCACTGGTATTCTGCGTGTAAAAATACTATGAACTACAAGTACTGTACATATAAATAGTAAAAGTATATTTGACCTTTAAAACGGAACTGCATTTAGTGTGGATTATCACAATACAATAGCCATATTTTTTCCATTCTGTCATAACAAGGTTACGTCAACTTGACAAAAATTTTAGGGACGTGGTAAATCGATAAACGTAAAATCGATCGTTTTATTTTGCTGTGTGAATTAAATAGTATTTTTTTAATGTTTTTTTTTCAGATTTTCCTCTGCGTACTATCGAAATACAAAACTCGTACAGCTAACGTACTACTTTTTTGTTAACCTAGATTTCTTTTGTATATAGTACAATAATATCTAATTACTAGCAACTGTTTTTGTAAATTTTACGACGTTATTTTTTTTTAAATTGAACGAATCATCTTTATCCAAAGACTGACTACTAGAATAGCATACTAGACTGACTACTGATTGAATAGCATTTATTATTAATCTGCAGGATCGCTCAAGTGACTCTAACGCTGATGATGACACTGATTTGGAATGTATACCATTAGATTAAACAATAGATTTATTTAAATTACAAAAATTTGTACTTGCTTCTTCTGTTTTATTTCATTATCCTAAATTCTCATTATAATAGTACTACAACAGAAATATAGATGGGTTTAAAAATATTATTTGTGTAAGACACTTCCAGTCGATACACACATTACATACACACATTATTCTCGATTTGGTCCGAATTGTCCCAGCACTAATCGAGGATTTTGACATACTTCATTTCAATCAACTTACATTTAATAGACTATAAATATATATAGTTATATTAAAAAAATTCATTCAGTTTTTTTTTTGCAATGTTGTTGAAGCTGTCAGACCAGGGCCGGATTTATATTTTTTATGAGTTTAGGCCACTTTATTTCCGCTGCCCCATTTTCTAAAATTATAATTATAGAGCTTCCTCTCAAATCTGCCGCCCCTAGGCCGCGGCCTTTATGGCCTATTGACAAATCCAGAACTGTGTCAGACACATTTTCTCAATGGCCGGACTGAATAACCAGCGTGCTGATGTGTCAAAATGCCTCAATGTGTGTTCAACTTTATATTTGTGTATCAAGGCTCGTATTTAACTGAATGTGCTAACATTTTAAAATCTATTCTAAAACTGAGCTATGTAAAACTGATTATGTATAATGCCTAAATGTGGCCAAAACCCAATTTCATTTCCTTGGTGACCGTCCTTCTAGACCTAAATTACATCAATTAGTCTACAATGTATTTGAATTTACAAAGATAACTTTGTTTGGCTATGGGGATTTTTGGAATAAGCTTACCTTTTGACCCGACATCCATAGTTTTTAGTATCTATGACAAACCACGAAAAATGCTTTATAGTACTTAAGTATTTTCTACCTTTAGGTGTATTATCTTTAGATGCTGTGCCTCTAGAGCCGCTTCTATTTGGTGTTGATGGCTTTGGCGATGGACTCCGACCATCTAAATAATTACATTATCTTATTTAAGGTGGCAATTCTGTGCTTAATTTTCATACAATTTTGACCTGCCAGAACTTGAAACATTTACCTGTTATCAGGGTCCATGCCCAAAGAGTGTCAACAGGACCCTGTCACTAAGCCTACACTGTCTGTTTGTCTTGCAATTTAATGGCTGTATCTTTTAACTGTAACAGATAGCCATTTGACAGTTTCATAGAATATGTAATGTTGCGGCGAATTAACTAGGAAATAATAATATCTAAAAGTAAAAAATAGAGGGCCTTTAAAGATTTTGTGGAAGAAGAATTCTCTTTACTATCAGTGATGCCCCTGGTGTTACAGGTATCCATAGGCGACGGTGATCTCTTTCTGTAAATATTTACTAACGTGTATATGTATTTCTTCATAATAGAGAATGGCTGTCGCACTATAAAGAGTGTATCAGTGTATGGGTCTCATTTATTTCTTATTTACTAGGGACCCGCTTTAGCTTTGTGCGGGTGTAAGTTTTATTATGTATATACCTTCAATGAAAAGTTATCTAAATGATGGTGAAAACCGCATCAAATTCCGTTGCATGGTCTAGGAGGAGTTAACGGATACACAGACAGACAGACGCGGAAAGCGACTTTATTTTATACTATAGTAGAGATTTAAGATATTGACTATGATGATGGGTAAAAGCGGTTAAAACTGCAAGATACAGCAGCTGGTGTTCCAAATTTGAAGTTATGTTACTTAGAGCCAGGAGAATTGGCTATGTTATAAGAAGTTTTTCATTAAAATGAACAAAGTTATAGAGAGTTTATACTGTAATTTGCTTTTTATGGTACCTATGTAAAGAATACTTTTCAATTTCTGACAGGTCAAAGATATGTTAAAATAAGGTGCTAATGTAAGTCCTTATACATACATGCAGTATGTAATGTGTTACATACTGCAATAAACAAGACATAAGTAGGTGGCGAGTGAACTGAATCTAGATGTGACTGGGAAATAGTTGGAATGTACAAGAAAGACACGTAATGTTCAATATTGCAGGTAGTAAACTATAATTTATTGAAACTAGCAACCTAATTAAGTTTCGTAATAGTTAAAATAAATACCTTCACCGCTTTCTTCAGCTAGTATCGTGTCCTTGCATTTCTGTTTTATAAGCGCGCCAAATTCACTTTCCGGTAAGCTAAACGGTACTTCATCATTTGGAAATGGAATAGGTTCCGTGTCTTCTAACATATTCAAATCGTACAATGAATCTAAATGCTTCCAAATATCGTGCGTAGAGACAGGCTTCGTGATAGAATCAGTTAGTTTTTCCCAAATACAAGCCATGTGGAAGTGTTTGTTTATCCCGACCGGTTTGTGGTAAGCCATGGCGTAAAACAGCTGTACTTCCATTTCAACGTCCCATTGAACTGGTTCATACGGTTTTGGTTCTGATTCTTCTTCGCTGGATACCATTTTTAAGTTTGTATGTATCGCCAAAACCAGAATAATTTACATACAAAAAAATATAAAATAACAATAAACGCAAAACTAACCACAATCAACACAATTTATAGTACAGTACTCTTTGAACACAATTGACTTGACATTGACAAAAAACCTGACGTGACAATTGGCATATGGAAAAGTGCCAAAAGTGACATTGACAGCTTATCTGTTCCGAATCCATCATAATAGTGCCAACTTTTTGAGGTTTACCTAACGCGCCTCTCTCGTTTACCTTCTTTCCGCACAAACTTGTATTGTCAATGTAATATGTGTCATGCGTCAGTAAATTAATACAGTCTATGAAAATATAATATACGTTGCACTTAATTTCATCACTTTTCCACATCAAGGAGCAGTCAGGAACACTTAATATAAACCGTCCCATTATTAACTCAGAAAAGAATTAAAGATTAACATTCTACTAGTCGAAAATACAAAGTGTAGGAAAATTAATTTAATTAAAATGACGAGTGGCGACATATTTTTTTTTACGTTGGCATAAAAAAACTTATATTGTGTAGGAAAAAAGTTCTTAAGTCAATCAATTTAATTTATTATGTCAATTGTCATTGTCATGTCGCTTGTGCTTTGCTTGGTCCTTTGCTTGGTCTTGCAGAGTGCCGACTGAATCCGATAATATAAATTTAAATTTATTGCATTTTGCTTAAATTTCGTGATGGCTGTTGTGATTGCGTACTGATAATACGTTCCCTTTATTATACCACAGCATGGCTAATCATTACGAGGTGCCCAGCTGGTTAGTAACATAATTATTTACACAATACCACTTAACCCCCATTTTGAAGCTATCCGGTTTATTTTTAATGTCATTGTGTGTAAATACGTTTTTCTAGGGCCGGAAAGCCACCAACTGGCCTTCATTTGGACGTCCTCAAAGGTGATAAGCTAATACAAAAGCTAATGCTGGACGAAAAAAAATGCTACCTCTTTGGTCGCAACCCTCAAATGAATGACTTCTGTATCGATCATGCTAGCTGTTCAAGAGTTCACGCTGCTTTTGTTTACCATAAAGACTTGAACAGGGCGTTTTTAGTCGATCTCGGGAGTAGTAAGTATTGAGAACAAGTGATTGAGGTGAATACTTATTTATTTATTTATTTAAAGCCTTACATACTTGGTTAGGTTGATCACATGTTATGTATTTATATAGCTTTGCATGACATGGTAAGCGGTGCTAGGGCTTGGCAACCAAGAAGTGGAATGGACTGTAAAACGGGAGTGATTGCAAAGATAGAAAATAAAGGGAAGAGGCCAGCTTCGATGGGGAACCACAGACTTAATTATATGCCCACTATAACTCTGTAGCCCACAGACTTGATTGTTTAGTCATAACTTAGGTATTTTATAGTTTTCAGGTTCTTGAAGTTTCTATATAAATATACCTACCTTTTTAAACTAAAATTCTGATTAAGACCCATCCCACCATGTACATCGTCCACATTAAGTTGCGTGTAGTTTCAATAAATATTTTTGCGTAAGTTATCATTTAAAAAAAACACTTTCAGCGCACGGGACCTACATTGGTCAAATGAGACTGGAGTCCAACAAACCAACTCAACTGCCGATAGACTCTACATTTCATTTCGGTGCTTCCACTAGGAATTATATTATAAGGTAATCATCATTGATTTACTACATTATACATGGATCTGAAAACATCTATTACAAACACCTAGTCCCATACATAATTCACAAAAAGTCCTGTCCTACATAAATTTTGATATATTTTACAAATACTGAGAAACTAATTTAAATCCTGTAATAGAGTAGATGACTAATATATATATCGTTAAAACCAATAGCTTTGATGAAAAATGTAAGTAAATATATATATAAGCATAGCTCTCTCCATTGCCCGTTGTGCGACTCTCAGTTTCTCCAAAAGGCCAACAGTTAAGGACCACATCTCAGTACCATATGTCATCACTGGCAACACACAAATTAAATTAAATCAGTTATCAATGTTAATATAAATAAGCATTCAAAGTATTTTGGTGGAAAAATTCTATCCCTCTCCCACAAAACGAAAAATGATGTCACACCTCTGTGCGACATACTTGTCAGAATAGAATTGATATGGTGTACAGAGAAGTGACATCATAATTTGCTGTTTCATGTTTCCTGTCTAGCATGATATTAAAATGCTCATAAGTTACTTATTTTTGATCAGATTTTCATTTTGTTTTCATTAATCAGCTATATTAATGGGCTACATTATAATAGGACAATAAAAAAAAACAGACCACTAGCCTATTTATAACAATGTCGTATTTAGCTTGCCAGAAATGTAGACTAAACTTGGTCCAAGCATTTATAGGATCTGACAGCCACAATTACATTGTAAAAAAAGTTGATTGAAAACCACAAATTCTGATCACTTTTCCTAGGTGTTTGAACAGTAGACGGCAAACAAATTGTAAATATTTTCAGAGAGCGTCCCACGGGAAATTCTAGAGGAATCATGGAGGACTTGCCTAACACAGAAACTGAAGGAGCCCTGCTAGGATTGCCTGAGACACAGACAGAATTAGATGTAAGTTTATTTCCTCGAATATGTTCAGATATACAGGGTTACGCATGTACTAAGCCGAAAGAGATCATTGTACTCATCCTTATGAACATCTTTGACTATGGGACCAACCCTGAAATTTGGGGGAAAAAACAGCTGTTCCATAGAAAATGGTCATTGACACTCAACAAAATATATGATATAGCAGTATTTTTTTTGCAATAGGAGTAGTTTCCGCTCAGCTTTTGCTTTTATCTCCACTCGCGTTTGCTTCAGTGGAAACACCAAAACTCTTTTTACAGCTCCGTTTCAGTGGAAATGCACCCTTGAGCTATTAATTGTAATATTACACATACAGAAATATTAATTTTGATTACTTTTAATTTAACAAAATAAGATCAAGGCAAGTTAACTAGTTTTTATTTTTAAAAAAGGCTCTTTATTTCTGTTTCAATATTTTTATTATGGTGGCCATTTTGTAAATATTACAATATCAGGTATTATATTTTTTGATCAAAGTTTGATAGTCCTACAGACTACCCGTAACACTATATTATAACGTAAAAGACAAAGATAACACGTCTATGTATACAGACGCACTAATAATAAATTAATGTTGTTTAGTGTCTTAGTACCTAGCTAAGCATTAGCAATGAAGTGACATTCCCAAAGGCATTACCGCATCATGTATTTTTTGATTGAAGATTGCATATTTTAATGTCACCAGAACTAAAGGTGTATGCAAAGTTTCCGCAAAATCAGTTTGGGGGAACTGGTTCTAATTCAACTTGCAAGAATTGACCTAGAACCTAAAACTAACAAATAAATAAAAAATTTACTTGCAACATTAAATTTGTAAGTTTTTGGTTTTAGGTCAAATCTTGCATGTTGAATTAGAACCAGACCAAGCAAATTTTTACAAGCTTTTGCTTGTTTCCATTTCGAAACGAAAGAACAAGCAAGAAATGTAGACAGGAGGTATCCTACTACCGTCTACAGTTCTCTCATTGAAATGCATAGTCTATCGGTATTTTATTCGATACATTTTGGAGAGTGTGAATCAGATCTGCATGATTTAATTCCCTCCTGCCCATTTTTCTATCGGACTGCCACGAAAAATCGACACCGCTTTATGATTGACATTCCGAAAACCCGTACGAAGCGCTTTGATTCCAGTTTTATTGTGCGAACTGCTAGTCTGTGGAATGCGCTGCCTGAATGGGTGTTCCCCGATAGTTACAATCTGGGTGTTTTCAAGTCAAGAGTGAATTGGTTTCTTCAAGGCAAGCATGATCCATCGTAGGCCGCATCTTCGCTTAACATCA
Organism: Agriopis leucophaearia; assembly: GCA_949125355.1. Classification (NCBI taxonomy): domain Eukaryota; kingdom Metazoa; phylum Arthropoda; class Insecta; order Lepidoptera; family Geometridae; genus Agriopis; species Agriopis leucophaearia. The sequence goes on along the minus strand of OX421284.1, from coordinate 8,067,228 downwards.
GGCGAGTTAGCAGCCAAGCTCTAGCGGCGCTAGTGGAATTTAATTGAAATTTGTTTTTCCAGAATCTAACAGAATTTAACACAGCCCACAACAGAAGAATTTCTATGCTGGGGATATCAACTGACGATGGAAGTGACGTCATGAAGGTTAGTCTACTAATATGTACAACAAATACGAAAATGTGTTTGTTATTGGTTTGTTTGTCTTTCTTTCACGCAGCATCATCATACATATATCGGCTTCTTGATGTGTCTGTCAACGGTGAACCTGACTAGTCTGGTTATGAGAGCGTATATGGCTGGAAAAAAATCAAACTTAATCTTAAAGGCCCTATTGCAAGGCACACAGTGCAATTGACCATCAGTATTAAATGTGTAGGTGTAGGAAGGCCTCTGACGGGTCTTAATTATAAGGCGTTTTGCATGTAGGTCTTGTATTTGTTTCTCTTAGAAATAGCCTTATGAACAGAGATGCAACATAGCTACATAGCAACAGTTGACATGGTTATTTTTTCAAGGTTATTGTTAAGGCCCAGAATTTCCACCATCCAATATCTCATACGCGCATAATTTTTTTATGTAAAACTATTGTGTACTTTTGAAAAATGTGCTCTTTGTTATTTTGCGACTTAGAAAAAAAAATATTTTTTATCGAAGTTTTGCGTAGTTAATATTTCAAAATATTTAGAACAAATTTTTGTTTTAACCGTTTTATTATGACCGCTAAGAATGGGATAAACAATTTTCCCATTTAATCTGGTCATTATAAAAAAATATTAAAACAAACCTTTCTTCTAAATATTTTGAAATCAACATGAAAATGAACAAAGCATATTTTTCAAAAGTAGAGGCAGTCACTTTGTATCTTAAAAACATAATTAATGCGCATGGGAGATCGCGCATCCAGTATTTTGGCTTTAAAAAGCCAGTGAGTGGCTAAGATACTTTTTTCCTGCAAAAACAGTTCTGCTGTGATTGTCCATGCAAGTGAATTCATGTGGTACAGCTAGTATTTAATTGAGACAGAAAAATTAAGAGACACAAGAATACAAACAAGTTAAAAAGAATATTCTTAATGAATCTGTAATTTTTTCTTTTTGCTTACCCAGCAGTTGCAAGCGGCTATTTTGGTAAGAAAACTAATGGTAATGTTCATCTGCTAACTAACTAACAAGATTAGTTTATCATCCGCATCATCACTTTACATCAGACGGGATGGCAGTCGAACGCAAGTCTGTTTATCAATTTAAAAACTTTTATTGTGCAAACCGCTAGGCTGTGAATTGCACTGCATGAATGGGTATTCCCCTATAGTTATAATCTTCAAATCACAAGGGAATCGGTGTCTTCTAGACAAGCATGCTCTATCATAAACTTTTCTTTATGATAGATAGATGCTTCAGCATTTAACATCAAGCGAGGTGCCAGTCAAGGGCAAGCAATTGTTTCTATTAATTCCTATTCCTATCTACACTAATATTATAAAGAGGAAAGATTTGTACCTATTTTTGTATGTTTGTAATGAATAGGCTCCGAAACTACTGAACCGATTTGAAAAATTCTTTCACTGTTGGGAAGCTACACTATCCCCGGGTGACATAGGCTATATTATATTTTGTAGCGAGGCCGAAGGCCGAGCTTACACTCGTGCGAAGCCGGGACGGACGGCTAGTTTTATATAAAGTCGAATTGTAACAAATCCTTGACAGAGTTTATATGTACGATTTTTTCCAGCCACCAACCGGCACTAAGCGGTCCGCCACAATGCCCGGCGGAATACCGAAGAAGTTGAAACGTAACGTATCCTTCAATGAAGAAGTAGATATCATCAACCCTGAGGACATTGACCCCACCATCGGGCGCTTCCGGAATCTGGTCAAGTCAACTATAGTCCCTAACGCCAATGCACCTCCGAGGAAACTCAAACTGCAGATACCTGACGATAGTAAGTTCTTACAATAACTTGAATAATAATATAGTAGATTATGCACTAAGCCGTGGAATAAAGCCGTGTCTTACGTCGCGGGCGGCAAATTGAACCCTGAGCGTAATGAGCTACTCAGGGAGGGAGTTATAAAGAGTCTTGAGTGAAGCGAGGGGTTCAAGCTGCCCAAGACGAAGACAGGCTTTATTCCAGAGGAGAATACTCTACTTTTCACACCTTCTGCGAGACAATAAATATCACTGAAAATCACATCAACAAACACCATCTTTTGTTTCACATTCTTTGTAAACGCGTAGTCGAAACTTCTGAGGCATTTAAAAAAAAAAAAACTCATCTTTAACCGACTTCCTAAAAGGAGGAGGTTATCAATTCGACTGTTTTTTATTATTATTAATGTTTGTTACCTCAGAACTTTTGACTGGGTGAACCGATTTTGATGATTCTTTTTTTTATTTCAAAGCTGGTGCTTCCCATTTGGTCCCATTTCAATTTAATCCAGTTCTGATGAAGTTGGTTTTTTATATTGATAATTATTGGAATTCAAAAACAAAGGTACCGAGTTGAAAAAAAACGCCTATTTTTCAATTTGCAATACTATCCAATCCTATCCCTAATCAGGCCTGGCGCACTCCGCACTTTAGGTATGAAGCTACAAGTAGTCGACAGGTCGGTCTTGCCGTGCCCGCTGCCGTGCGATAGACAGAGATAACGCGACAAGAGTTACGCGATAGATAGAGAGGCAACTTCTAGGTTAACATAGCTGTAGGTAGTTAACGCTCGCACGTCCTGAATTGCACTTTATTGTGTAGTAGCAAAAGTCGCTACTTATTTAAATGATTTTGCGGAGTGAGTCTTCTGTGCCTGTACTTACGAGTATATGTATTCTGTGCCCAAACCTAACCCGGACATGATCCGCACTGAACCCTGACTAAGCTTCCTGTCACCTGAGTAAGTAGATAATGTTCTTCCAGGTCAGCACCATCATTCGCTGAGGCTGCAGGAGATCTCCCGCGGCGGAAATTTGTACTCGGACTTGCCTGCACCCAGTTCGCACTTCAGCCTTATTGGAGCGAGGTAACCTAACTTTTTTTTATGCAACAATACGAAAACGAATAAAGTATTCGAAAACTATCAAATCATGTACTAAGGGTACTTGTACTGTATTTTTTTATGGTACTGAGTGACGAGACGAGCGAAGTCGCTCGCCTGATGGCTCTTCACGCTTGCCCATAACAGCTCAACGCCACTAAGAATTTGAACTTCAACAGTTCAAAACCCTGGATGGCAATGCACTGCGCTCGTCACCCCGAGATATAAGATCAAATCTCTGTGTGCCCTGTAATTTCGCTGGAAATATTGCCCTTCAATCCGGAAGACAGTAGAGTTTGCACACTACTGCTAACAAATTAAGTAATACTTAATTAACAATTAAGTATTATTTAGTATTAATTTAATTTAATTAGTTAAGTATTAGTAATTTATTTAAAAAAATTAAGTATAAGTAATTTTAATTAAGTATTATTAAGTATTAAGTAATACTTAATTAACAATTAAGTATTACATGTTTATGAAGTCGGTTTTTTATATTGATAATTATTTAAGTTTTTGTGGTTGATTCCAGGCTGGGGCTATCGTTGCCGAACCCAGCTCCGGACGTAGAACTGGAAGGTCCAGAGCCGTATCTGCACATACAACCACCGCTACCCTCTTCAGGTTTGTCACTTATTTTAACCGACTTCCATAAAGGAGGGGGTTTTCAATTTGACTGTTTTAAAATGTTTGTTACCTCAGAACTTTCGACTGGGTGACCGGAAGCACCAGCTTTTAAATAACAAAAAAATCATCAGATTCTTTTGTTAATTGAAAGCTCGTGCTTCCCGTGTGGTCCCATTTTAATTTGGTCTAGTTCTGACATTTTTATGAAGTCGGTTTTTTATATTGAGAATTATCATATCAGTTGATATCAGTGTCCAACCGAAAATACAGAAATAAAGCAGAATTTTATATTGATAATATTTAAGTATGAATATGGGCAAAACTAGTAGGGGAACTGTTAAGAAGATATAGAGCTCACGAAATGTTTAATGTAAACCCTAAGTTCTAGAGCCTAAGGTCTAATCTAATCTTCATTATCCAGCACCAGAAAAGTCAGCTGAAGTATATCGAATACAAACCCTAAATTCTGGATCCTAAGGTCTAATCTAATCTTCATTATCCAGCACCAGAAAAGTCAGCTAAAGAATATTGAATCTAAACCCTAAATTCTGGATCCTAAGGTCTAAAATAATCTTCATTATCTAGCACCAGAAAAGCCGAATCTAAACCCTAAGGCCCGATCTTATCTTCACTATCCAGCACCAGAAAAGCCAGCTGAAATATATTGAATCTAAATACTATATTCTAGATCCTAAGGTCTAATATAATCTTCATTATCCAGCACCAGAAAAGCCAGCTGAAATGTAATGAATCTAAACCCTAAGTTTTCGACCCTAAGGCCCGATCTAATCTTCATTATCCAGCACCAGAAAAGCCAGCTGAAATGTAATGAATCTAAACCCTAAGTTTTCGACCCTAAGGCCCGATCTAATCTTCGTTATCCAGCACCAGAAAAGTCGGCTGAAGTATATTGAACTCTTAAGTTCTAGAGCCTAAAGTCTAATGTTTTTTTTCCAGCACCAGAAGAACCAGCATCATCAGAGCCCCGTCGTAAGAAGTACGCGAAGGAAGCGTGGCCCGGACGGAAACTGCTGCCCGGTGTATGAGACATTCTGTACCCGTAGAATTGCGGGAGTAGACTTTGAAGTGAATTAATCTACTTTAAGCTTTATTCACACGTATATTTAAATTTAATATTAATGTCAACAATTTCTTACGCTGTAGATGTATGAAATTCATTCGCAAAGATAATTGGGTATTAGGGTGTTAAACTGGTGTAATCCTACAAGAAAAATTACAGGTGAAAGTAAACAGAAGTGAGGGTGCTCAGTGCTCAAACATAGTACATTGTTATCCTAGGGGTGAAAGTAACTTATTTACTCCTGAGACGGGGTTTGAGAGACCGACGCTAATAGTTTGAGGGACTAAATAAGTCTTTTAACCCCGAGGTAAACAATGCTTTTCATTACGAATACAAGGAAACTAAAAATAAAACCATGAACTGACACTGGCAAATACATGAGAAGTGTGGGACCATAATCCTTTGAGGAGAAAAAAAAAAGGTTTGAACATGGTTTAATACAAATGTGAAAATAAAACTAGTTTTTTTTATAATTTGAGTGTCTTGTCAGTAGTCAACTGTCACTGTCAGTTGAAAGTGATTCTCCCTAGGGCTGAAATGTATTACTTTCAACCCGCTCCTCAGGCTACTTCAGACCTACTTTCCGAGTATGAGTAATGAAAAAAATAATATATTAGGGATACCAAAAATTTGATTCTAGTCAGTCGAGAATGTAATGAAGTATTTTTTTAAATACATAGAATTTTTTGTAACTTTGGGTATTTTATTATGGAAACTGACGTGGTTTTTACTCATTTTTAACTGACTTCCAAAAAGGAAGAGGTTATCTATTGGACTGTTTTTTAAATGTTTGTCACCTCAGAGCTTTCGACTTGAGTGAACCTATTTTGATGATTCTTTTTTTATTTGAAAGCTGGTGCTTTCCGTGGCCATTTTAATTTGGAAATTTAAATGAGGTCGGTATTTTGTATTGATAATTATATTTATATTACACGGGAATTACTCGCGTAAGATTAAGCCGGTTACTCCGACTATAGTTTCAACCTTCGACCAAAATAAAATGAATGGACGGGCCCTAACCATTGAACTTGATCAGTAAAAACGAGTCAAAATCGTCGGACATATACTTCAACACCTAATTATAAAAATGTACAGTATATTTGTTACAAAAAATAGATATCGGTTTTATTTGTGTATTTACACTTCGGTAAAGCATACGAATTCATAATTTTGTCAGATGTTTCGTTATCGCGTAACAATAGACTCGTGTTTCACTTCCTACGGCTAGAGACCGACTGAAACGAAATGAGAGCTGGCGCTCATTTTGTAATCTTCAAAAATGCGCTTCTACTGGGCCCGTCCATTCATTTTATTTTGGGCGAAGGTTTCAACCGCATACGGCGGTCTTTATCAAGGTGATTGCGCGCGCGCGGCTGCGTCTAGCTTTGCGCTTTGGCTTAATCTTACGTGAGTAATTGCCTTGTAATATGAATCAAACATAAGGGATATTATAATATATTAAAAAAAGAAATGCCGTTTTAGCATATCTGAATAACCCATGTAATACGTTAAGTTACTAGAAAAAAATTGTACTCCAAAAATAATTAATTACCCTCTCGATTGACTAAAGGATTAGATTTTTATTTAAGTATTTATTTTTTTGTACACCTCTTATGTTTTTTTTAATGAGGGCGCCACTCCTGCTTACCTTTCACCTTAATTACTAAAAAGAACGGCCAAGTGTGAGTTGGACTCGCGCACGAAGAGTTCCGTACCATCTATAAAAACGGCAAAAAAAAAAACATGTTTGTTGTATGGGTGTCCTCCTTAAATATTTGTTTTAATTTAATGTTTTTTTTTTAAAGTGAATATATAACTAAATATTCTGTGAATATTTCAAGCGTCTACCTGTTGCCGTTATCAATATCGAGCAGAAACGAGCAAAAAAATCACGTTTGTTGTCTGGGAGCCCCCTTAAATGTTTATTTTATTGTTTTTTTAGTATTTGTTGTTATAGCGGCAACAGAAATACATTATCTGTGAAAATTTCAACTATCTATCACGGTTCATGAGATACAGCCTGGTGACAGACGGACAGACAGCGTAGGCTCAGTAATAGGGTCCCGTTTTTACCCTTTGGGTACGGATCCCTAAATAGTGTACAACCTTGCAATTTGCCGCCCTGTCAAAAATATATCTGTTTCATTCAGGTAACAACAATTTTGGTATATGCGTAAAGAATGTAACCAGTGGCCCTAGTACGAGCACTTGCGAAAAAGTATTCGTTCCGTAAACGATAGCAAAATGTATGAAAAATTGAACAGCGCCTCTATCGGACGTAAAAGGAAACTGAATTTTTCATACATTTGCTATCGTTTACGTAACGTTAACTTTTTCGCAAGTTCTCGTACTAACCCCAATGTTCAATTCGTTTATGTTAAATTAGCACTACCTCTAAGCTACTAGTCCTTATTCTGTGAGCTATAAAGACTAATTGTGACCTATACATAGCTAATAATGACAGTAGGCTAAGTACCTATTGTCAAATTCTAGGCTAATATCAAGTTGCAAAGAATCGTGATGAAATTCGTACATTATCGTATATTATATTTTTAGCTAGGATATTGTAGGTTAACATTATTATAAGTCAATATAATGAATTACAGTGCATACAGTTTTCATGGGTTTTTTTATTGTCTGTGATTGGCTTTTCTTACTCAATTTATGGTTCTTATAAGGAAGACGCACAGCGAGCTATGGAGAGGGCTATGCTCGGGGTTTCTCTACCTACGAAATCGAATCAGAAATGAGGAGTTCCGTAGACGAACGATAGTTACCGACATAGCCCACCGGATTAACAAGTTGAAGTGGCAGTCGGCAAGGCACATAGCACGCAGAACAGATGGCCGATGGGCCGAAAGTTTCTCGAATGGAGACCACGGACCGGTAAGCGCAGCGTAGGACGTCCACCCCCAAGATGGACAGACGACCTAAAAGACCGCAGGAAAACGCTGGATCCAGGCCGCTTCCAACCGGCCCTTTTGGAGATCAATGGGCAGGCTTATGTCCAGCAGTGGACGTCCTATGGCTGAAATAATGATGATGTCTCTAAGCTTGGCAAAAAAGTCTTGAAACAAAAACTTTTTTCTTCTGACAATAATGAAAACACGTCAGTGGAAGAATTTCATCTATTTGTCTTTCTCAGATGTATGTATGTGCCTGTCCTTGATCCTCTTCCACAAAGCGTGTTAGATAGGTATAGCATTTGTATTGCACACGCACGGTTTGACGTCATAACTTGCAGAGCGCTCTCTGTCTAACATGAAATTAAAATATGTAGGTACTTATAACTTTTGTTATTGAACGAATTTTAATGTTGTTTTCGTAGATGGGCTCCATTTATAATCAGCTTTTTTATGAGGTACCTACCTACTTAATCTAAATAAAAATTAGGACAACATGCATATAAAGGGTCGATATCAGCATTCGATAGATTAGAATGACCTCACCAGTCACCACAATGTTTGTGTTGAAATTATGAAACTTATATGCCTGGCGCACTCCACACTAGGTATGAAGCTACAAGTAGTCGTCTTGTCGGACTTGCCGTGCCCGCTGCCGCGCGATAGACAGAGATCACGTGACATGAGTAACGCGATAGACAGAGAGGCATCCGGCCATAATTATATATTTTTTTTGTCGCTGATAATGTTTGAAATAATTTTGAATGAAGGTTTTAAATACAACATGTTTTATTTACAACATGACCTATCTGCGTTGTAAGTTACAAGTTTTAAAAGGGAGTTCTCTTATAGTTTAGAAAAGGGGGGCAACTTTTTGCCACTTTGGTGGGCCATATTTCGCTAAGTATAGACTTAATAAAAAAGTGATGTATGAAACCTTACTTTTATTTTAAAAGACCTTTTCAACGATACCCCACACGAGCAGGTGGAGTGAAAAAAATAATTCATACCCATTTCACATGTACCAGAGCCACCCCTAAAATGCAATATTATATATTTTTTATACCTTAAAATTGAGATCTATATTACAACTGTCATTATGCAAAGTTTCATACACTTATCTTAATAATTATAGAAGTAAGAACGTTCTAAAAAATTCGAACGGACGGATAGACGGACAGAACGAATTTATAAGGGTTCCTTGTCGGACTACGGAACCCTAAAAAGACCCGTATATTTTGATAAATTTTGTTTTAAATTGCATGTTTTCTACGATAACGAAAACCCATATTGCAGGTGTCTGATTCACTCTTGGCCACATAGACCACGCCACGCAATAGACCAACAAAGCGTGGGAAAGGGATATTGCGATCCACAAGAGAGAAAGAGATCGACAACAAATATAAAGTAATAATCGCTTTTTGTTATGTCAATAATGACAAATTCCCGCAATGCGCCAAGGGCTGGTATTCTCTTTGAAGTGCTGCATTCTGATAAAATATGTTTTTTAAATAATTATAAATTACTGAAAAAGGGCAATAGTGCTTAAGTGCAATTATAGTGTCTTGTGCATTTAGTGATTGTGATGTAAACATAAGAAATTACCTGCAGAATTTTAAGTTTGACCGGTAAATATATGATCTTTCCATTGACATGATTTCATCAAAATTTTTACCAAATAATAACATAAATTGATTGCATAATACGATTTTACAACGGTATATTTATATCTTTTCTTCATTATGTTTGTATTTCATAGGTAGAAGTAAAATTGATGATAAAATTAAGCAAAAAATATTTGATTTGTTTACGCTCTGTAAACAAATCAAATATTACTTTTATCCATCACTAGAGATGGATAAAATGATGACGTCATTATTATCGATATCGAGTCGATATTTTTTAGCAAATGTCATTAGGCAACGCGTGCATATTGTTTAACATTTACATAAAATGTTGTTATTATTACATATTGCGATTAGGACTCACGCACGACGCCGACGGTTAAATTATTTAATATTTTAAAGCACGCTCACTAATATTATAAATGTAAAAGGTTAATATGAATCTAATACTAGCAGTGCCCCACGGCTTCACTCGCTACCCCATTGCCAGTACTTACATAATTTTATTTCGTAGATAAAACATAATATTACGAATTAATTGTAATTCTTTCTAATTTGTACTTGAGGTATTCCATCCTTATACGTGAAAAATGGATACGGATTATAAGTAGAGAAAACAAAAAATCATCAATTTGCAATAAACATTTTGAAGACAAATGTTTTATTCAATGAAATCAATATCGCATGATAATGAAAGATTCAATACCTATTTTATTTGTACCCGTAAGTGAAAATTCGGGAAATCAATTCAAACAAAAATAATAATATGTGATTTATTTTACTTTGATAACTTTTATTTTAAATTTTGATATCTTTGCATAAGTATATTTTTATGGATTAAATTCCCACCAAAACGATTGGTATGTTCGTACGTTAGTGTGCTAGGATAAATAAATATCGACACATGGTGACACTGACATCTAACTCATCCGCCCAGCTCAGCAGCCTTATAGTGGTTTTTATTCTTTTTGGCTCTGTAGCAGTGTTACTTGGAACAAGAAAACAACTCAATTATAATTGTGATGCGATTATGTTTATCGACAAAAACCCGGAGGACCATTTTTGGTCAATCGATAAAAAAGTTGGTACGTTTCACAACACTAATTTGAGTCGCGTGCGGCACTCTGCAGCGAGCGCACGCCTTGTGATAAGCCTTTTTTACGAGTGCGGTACTTTTGCGATCTACCCTATAATTTGTGATAAACATGGACGAGGTCACTAGACCTCGTTCATGCACCCTGGACAGCAACAGTAGTAACAGCACACTGACAAGACCAGAGAAAAGGACAAGACAAGAAAGTGACGAACGAGTGAGTGAAGACCACCTCAATGAAGATTTTACACCGGTGAATAAGAAAAAGTATGCCAAAAGGCTTAAAAATATGCATAATAATACAGATAACACAAAATCTCTTGAAACGGAATCAAATGAAGTTTGTGTGTCTGCGAACCAAGCTTTACCTAAACAAATTAGTTTAGCTAAGTTACTGAAGGGCGAAAATATATCGAACGTAATAAAAATTAAGTATAAAACACCATACAAATTGTTAATAAAGTTCGAAAATAAAGAAGAAGCTAACAAACTGTTAAATAGTAGTGCATTTAAAGAGTTAGGTTTTAGATGCCGCCTTACTAATGAAGTAAACATAACCTATGGAGTTGTTAAATACATAGAAGAAGACCTTACAGAAGAACAGTTATGTAAGTTTTTTGAATGTGAAACGGAAATTATTTCTGTAAAGAGACTAAAACGATTGAATACAGAGAAAGAATGGATTGACAGTGAGACAGTGCAGTTTTGTTTTAAAGGAGCTGTTTTACCTCCATATGTTTATGGATCAGGATGTCGCTTTAGAGTGGAACCGTACACATTTCCAGTATCCCAATGTTCGTCATGCTGGCGTTATGGTCATATCGCCAAATTCTGTCCATCTAAAAAGAAAATTTGCCCTAAATGCAGCGGAGAACATGAAAATTGTGATACAACTACCTATAGATGTACAAACTGCAGAGGAGATCATGTAGCTTTTAACAGACACTGCCCGAATTTCGTAAAGGAAAAACGGATCAGACAAATTATGTGTAAAATGAATTGCACATACAAAGTTGCATTAAACGAATATTTGAGCCGAAAACACGAAGAAGCCCGTGATTACAGCGAGAAAATGAGGAACAATTCTAAGTTTTCTTTGGTTGAACCAATACTGACAGGATCTATTATTCAGAACGATGACGTAATAATCGATCGATCTGAGAATGATGTGAGCTCTGACTCATGTGAACTTAACAGTACAGGCACGAGTCACGTCAAAAGTCAAAATAGTATCAAGAAAAGACTGAGAAAACAAAAGAAAGAGAGTAACAAGTGTCTTTATTCAGAAGTAACAAAAGGCAAGAAGCAAAATAAAGTAGAACCAATACCACAAACAACTAGGCAGGTAGAAGAAAGAAAAGAAGAAAGAAGCAGAAATAGAAATAATGCGAAGTTTAAGTTTACAGTAATTATAGGAAAATTGAAGCAAATTTTCCTAGCAAATATTAGCTTCGAAGAGAAAATAACAATGTTTTTCAAATACTTGCTAGAAGAAGCAAAGAGCTTTTTTATAAGAGCCATAAACAGTGGAGATGTTATTACGAAATTAATAAACATGTTCAATAATGGATAGTACACCCTATATGCCAAGCCGCGTCACATCAGGCTTCGGGAATTCCACTGCTCAATTACGTATTGGGCAGTGGAATTCCCGAAGCCTGAACAATAAGAAAATAGATTTAGAGCTATTATTGAACCAAGATAAGATTCATATTTGCTTAGTTAGCGAAACATGGCTAACTTCAGACAGAGAATTTAAAATTAATGGGTATAATACATATAGGGTGGACAGAGATGAACCAAATGGTGGAGTAGCCATTATTGTTCATAATACAGTAAAATCACAGCTATATCCTGTCACATTAAACAACTCGGGCATTGAAATAGTTTGTGTAAAGGTTTTTAATTGTAAACATGTTACGTACATAGCTTCTGTTTATTGTCCATCTTCTGTACAAACCTCACAATGCGACTGGGATCAACTGTTTACGATTTTTGGTACAAAATCAATCATAGCTGGCGATTTTAATGCCCACCATTCAAACTGGTCTAATTATCTGACTCCTAGAGTTATATCTAGAGGTAAAATACTGTATGAAGCTAGCTTAGACCATAACTTTATTTGTTTAAACAATGGCGAATATACTTACATGAAATTAGTGAATGGTGTGGTACAAAAATCGTCACCAGATGTCACTTTTGTATCATCAGACATTGCTATTTACTTTAAATGGTCAGTTACCAATGAATGTTTAGGCAGTGATCATATGTTCATAAAGTTTTGTTCGGAGCAAACATATGAGTCACGAAACATAAACCGCCGAAATTATAAACTTGCTGACTGGGATATGTATCGTGATTTATGCCTGAAGAGTTTTTCAAGTCTCAATATACCTCGCTTGAATGAAGGTAATGTTCAGTTAGTGTATAATTTTTTTGTCGAAAAGCTAAACCATGCTGCGGACAAAAGTATACCATATGTAAAATTTAATACTAACCCAACAAGGACATTCAAACCAAAACCTTACTGGAACCAATCACTATCTCATGCTGTCGCTAAACGTCGCTTAGCTCTTAAATTTTTTAGATCGAATCCAACGCCCAATAATTTTGATAACCTTAATAAAAGTGTAGGGCCTGTGAGTCCCACTACATCACAGATTGTTATTATTATAACATAAACATCTTTCTGAAGCGCACCGACATTCAACAGTCATTCGCTGGCGCTCAAATAAAGCGCACGTACTCAATCCATCTACCGGAGTTTCAATTACCCATTCATATTATTTAGGATAACCTTCTGTATCAAATCCAAGAGTCAGATACAACTACAATACAACACATATCAACCAAATAAAATTATCCTAAATTGGTGACCCCTACGAACAATACAACCTATAAACTATTGAGTGCGTTTCAAACATTCGCGATGACCACACCAATCGTCCACGTCGAGGAACAGTATGGACTGCTCACGGACCAAAGCGCACCAGGCGCACCACCACCACAGCAGCCCAGCACCAGCCGCATCACAGCAGAACTCGCAGCAAGCGCCGTCACCATCCAGACGCGCATCAGTGACTTCTGGACTACACGACCTCGACTCTGGTTCCACCAGTTTGAAGCGATTATCGCGCCACAAAAAGCTACGGACTTATGTAAGTACCAACTAGTTATAGCTAAGTTAGGGCGCGATGAATTAAGTCAGGTTAGCGACATACTGGAGAACCCACCCAATATAAACAAATACGATGAGCTTAAAAAAAGGTTAATAATTGCATACGAAGAGTCGGAAACCATACAACTTCAAAAATTATTAAATGAAATAGAACTTGGGGACCAAAGACCTTCACAATTATTACGCAAAATGAAGGAGTTAGGCCGAAACAAAATTCAAGACGACACCATCAAACTACTATGGCTAAAAAGATTGCCCAGCACAGTTCGAGCTGTCATCGCTGCGTGCAGCAAGGTCGAGCTGGACGACATCGCACTCATTGCGGACAAAATTATAGAAACATCGAGACCAACAGAGGTATACAACATTAATAATGCCACAAGTAGTGTAAATGAGCAACTTGCAACTTTAACTCAAGAAATTGCCGCGATGAACCGTAGGTTCAAACCACTTCTTTCTCGCCGGCCACAATACCAATCACGCCAAAACCAATATCGCTCACGGTCCAAGTCACGATCCCGGGTCAACCAGGAAAAATACCAAGCGCAGAAAGCGAAGCCCGGCGACGCCAATTTCAAATGCTTCTACCACTATATATTCGGAGAAGCAGCCACAAAGTGCGGCGATGATAGTTGCTCAAAAAAGTCGGTAAACTAAAGCCGACACCAACGATGGCGAGCGTTGGTGCCGAGTCGTCACATCGCCTGTGCATCACAGACAGATCAACTGGAATGCGTTTTCTCATCGACACCGGCGCAGACGTTTCTGTACTAGCCTGCAAGAAAAACATGAAACAACACACAGATTACACACTCTACGCGGCTAACGGTACCCCTATACGGACGTATGGCGAAAAAACAATTACACTCGATTTAGGTCTCAGACGCCCACTGCGCTGGACTTTCATCATGGCAGACGTGCAACGTTCAATAATCGGAGCCGATTTCCTGACCAAAAACCAACTAATGGTTGATTTACACGGCAGAAAATTGGTCGACAAAATCACAAAGATCGCCAAGAAAGCACAGTTGTCTACCGAGACAAACGTCACCATCAAAGCCATTAACACTGATGACCCATATCATCGGATATTAGCTCGATATCCAGACATCACTAAACCAGAATCGTTCAAAGACACGCCGAAACACAACGTGGTACACTACATTTGTACGCGCGGACCACCCGTATACGAAAAACCGCGCCCACTCAATCCACAGAAATACAAAGCGGCAAAACAAGAGTTTGAACGTATGATGGACCTAGGTATATGCAGGCCCTCAACAAGTCCCTGGGCCAACCCACTTCACGTAGTAAAGAAAAAAAATGGAGAGTTGCGACCGTGCGGTGATTACAGACGACTTAATGCTGTCACAGAACCCGATCGTTACCCCATTCCTAGGCTGATGGACTTCACATACATACTAAAAGGCAAGACAATTCTATCAAAAATTGATATCCGGCGCGCTTACCATCACATAGCCATCGCGCCTGAAGACATTCCTAAGACTGCGATCGTCACACCGTTCGGAAGTTTCGAATTTCTAAAGCTAAATTTTGGTATGCGAAATGCTGCACAAAGTTTTCAACGATTTATCAACGAGGTACTTAAAAACACTGAAAATACATTTTCCTATCTCGATGACATTTTAATAGCCTCGAATTCTAAAAGCCAACATTTGCAAGATCTTGAAGAAGTTTTCAAACGCCTAAATCAGTTTGGTATTACAATTAATACAAGCAAGTGTGAATTCGGCAAAACAGAGCTCAAGTTTCTCGGACACCACGTCACCTGTGACGGCATCAAGCCGGACGAAGATAAGGTCAAAGCCATCACAGAGTATTCACAACCTGAAACCATCGAAGAACTACGACGTTTCCTCGGACTCATAAATTTCTACAGAAACAATATACCAAAAGCCGCGGAAACACAATCAATATTAGACAAATACTTACACAATACAAAGAAAAAAGACAAGACCAAAATTACATGGACGGAAGAAGCCGTAAACGCATTCCACAAATGTAAACAAATGATACGAGAGGCAGTTATGCTCACGCACCCGGACCCGACCGCCAAACTGGTTTTAATTACCGACGCTTCAAACACTTGTGTCGGGGCCGCTCTACACCAATTAGTAGAAAAAAATTTACAACCTCTCGCTTTCTTTTCAAAAAAACTAACGACCGCACAGATGAAGTACAGCACGTACGATAGGGAGCTACTAGCAATTTACATGGCGATAAGACACTTCAGATATCTTATCGAGTCAAGAGAGCTTTCAGTACTTTCCGACCACAAACCGCTGTCATTTGCGTTAACAAAAAAAGAATCGAAAGGAGACTCACCACGACGCTTACGCCAACTAGATTTTATTGCCCAATTTTGCAATAAAATCGAATACATAGAAGGCGAATCGAATCATGCAGCGGACTTTCTATCAAGGATACAGGAAATCCAACTACCACATACCTTCGACTATGAACTGCTTCATAGTAGCCAAATGAAGGACAATGAGTTAGAAAACTTACGACAAAATTCAAATCATCAATTTAAATCATTCAGTGTGCCATATTCGGACCGCGAGCTTATCTTCGAAACATCAACAGACAAAGCTCGCCTATACCTGCCACTTGAGTTCCGAGAACGCGCCATAGCAAGCACGCACACACTTAGCCACCCCGGCGTTGCCGCAACACGACGCCTTATTACACAGCGATACTTTTGGCCGAGTATGAACGCAGACGTATCGCGATACGTGAAAAGCTGCATACCTTGCCAAAAAGCGAAAATACAGAGACACACAATATCTCCCCTAGGAGAGTTTGAGAAATCAGACAGATTTAATCACATCCACATCGATTTGATCGGACCATTATGTCCATCTGAAGACTTTAGATACTGCTTAACAATCATAGATCGTGTCACTAAATGGATAGAAGTCATACCAACCAAAGATATAACAGCGGAAACCGTAGCGAATAAATTCATCGAATGCTGGATTTCAAGATTTGGTTGTCCCGTCAGAATTACTACCGACCAGGGAAGACAATTTGAGTCACAACTATTTACTCAACTCACCAAAAAACTTGGCATCGAGAAAATTCGTACAACTGCCTACAATCCCAAAGCGAATGGACAAATTGAACGTGTACACCGCACACTAAAAGCAGCGATCATGGCTCGCTGCAAAGACACCAACCAATGGGCACAGGAGCTACCACTGATCCTACTGGGCTTGAGATCCGCCGTGAAAAAGGACATTGGTTACAGTCCCGCTCAAATGACGTTCGGAAAATCTATCAGACTACCTGGAGATTTTTTTGTACCTGTACAAAGCAACATCAACGACACAGAATACACATGCAAGTTGATGGACACCTTATCTACACTTCAGACAAACTCAAGAATCTTAGACAATCATAAGAAAATTTTCATCCATAAAGACCTCCACGAAACAGATTTCGTGTTCGTGAGGCAAGAAGCACGCAAATCGCTCACACCACCTTATTCGGGTCCTTTCAAAGTAATCACTCGAAATTCCAAACACTACACCATTCGTATGGGTTCTCGAGATGTCGTCATCTCACTTGATAGACTCAAACCCGCTTATGTTGTAACTAGTGGTCCTTACGAGTCACCCGACGCCGCAACTCACTTAGCGACGAAAGAGTCACCCGACTCAACTAACAATAACATAGCTAACAATAATACAGTCATTACGGCCACACAGCACAGCAATACAGAGAACAAAGCACAAGAGACGCCGCCAGTCATAACAAGATCGGGTCGCGCGGTGAAGAAAACGGTTCGTTTTGACATTTGAACCGGGCCGCCGCCGCACTTATCTGCACCACTCGACCGCAGACCACTTCACTACTCACAAAGCATCATCTATATATTTTCAACTTTACTGCAATTTCATCTACTTCGACGCTGCACTCTACGTCACATCAACATGGATCACCCTGAGAGCAAGCCCACAACATAGAACGCTGCAGGTGCTGCGCCCCAAACAGCGCAGGTCGACCACATCCAGGACACACACTGTATGTCGCTGGCCCGTCATGATCGTCAGCGTTGTAATTTCCACTGGCATCCTGTACGTCATGTGGAGTTACTATTTAAAGCGGATCGAGGCATCAGTGGACAAGCGCGTCACCATAGTCATAGCGCTACGTGTGTCGTCGATTCAAACCACACCTCCGCGTTTCCGGCAACCTCCCAGAAAAGCACGTTTATCGTATAAACAAATATAAATTCGGGTAGTGCAGTGAAGTGAAATAAAAAACAAAACAAACGTATAAGTTAAAGTGCGCGTAACTAACAACTAACAAGTATTATTATATCAAAAGACAATTTTAGTGTAGTTATTGTTTTTACGGAAAAATATTCTATGTGAAATAAAAAGTAGCAAGTTATTTTTTCTTTTATAAGACAAACTGTAAACAAACAATGCACAATGTTATATCAAAAATGTAAATATATTAATTTTTAGTTCACTACATTTACAAACTTATTTTTCATTGTTTAGTTTTATACAATTTACACCCTTAATGTTATCATACTTATCTAAGTAATTTTAAGTCATGTTGTCAACTTTAATGTATGTTTAATCTACTTTTAGCTACCTATAACAAAGTACGTACTTACCACCTAAGTAATACATTACGGAAATCTATTTTACTTAACATGTAAATTTTACCAAAAATTTATTTTTAAGGGGGATGTAGATGTAGGGCCTGTGAGTCCCACTACATCACAGATTGTTATTATTATAACATAAACATCTTTCTGAAGCGCACCGACATTCAACAGTCATTCGCTGGCGCTCAAATAAAGCGCACGTACTCAATCCATCTACCGGAGTTTCAATTACCCATTCATATTATTTAGGATAACCTTCTGTATCAAATCCAAGAGTCAGATACAACTACAATACAACACATATCAACCAAATAAAATTATCCTAAAAAAGTATAGCTAATGCACAAAGATGCATTCGACAGGCTAAATTTGATAGTTGGAAGAATTTCTGCGGAGAAATAGATGAAGCTACCAGTGCATCTGTAATGTGGCAAAAGATGAGATGGATGAAGGGTGTGAAACAAACCTGGAATCATGCACCAGATGATAAGAAAGAGGAGTTGTTGCAATCTTTAGCACCAGATTTTGTGGAACCACCTTCACCATCCTTTAGTTCAGAAAACATACAATTAGAGAGCGCCTTTTCTCTGCAGGAACTTAACAACTGTATAAAAAAAAGGGATACTGCACCAGGGGAGGACGCTATCACATATAGTATGATTTATCATCTTCCTATAATTGGTAAGACTTTACTGTTAGAAATTTATAATTTAGTATTTTTACATGGATCTATACCAGACCAATGGCGTCAAATCCAGGTGATACCTATACCCAAACCAAATACGAATAATAATACTACACCAAAGCTTAGGCCCATCTCACTTATATCTTGTAT
This sequence comes from Agriopis leucophaearia, assembly GCA_949125355.1. NCBI lineage: Eukaryota > Metazoa > Arthropoda > Insecta > Lepidoptera > Geometridae > Agriopis > Agriopis leucophaearia. Next base: position 8,048,208 of record OX421284.1, on the reverse strand, counting down.
GTGTAAAATCTTTCACATAATGTTAACTAAGAGACTTGAATGGTTTATTGAAAGAAACAATATACTAGCCTGTACTACATCAGGGTTTCGTAGATGCCAATCTAGTGTAGATTGTATAGCAAGATTGTCATTACATATACAAGCTGGCTTTGTTGAGAAAATACCGACACTAGCATGTTTTTTAGACATCGATAATGCATACAATAATGTACTTATAGATCAACTTGTTTTGAAAATGGATGAATTTGGAATTGGTGCTAAAATATGTAATTATATATTCCAGTTTCTTAGATTGCGATGTTTAACTATAAAAGATAATAGTGACAATAGCATAATAACAAGATGGACAGGTAAAGGTTTAGCCCAGGGTGATCCAATGTCTCCAATATTATTTAATGTGATTACAGCAATAATTAGTCAATCTATTGATGAAATGTATGTGTTACAATATGCTGATGACTTTGTCCTTTATGTACAAGATAAAGATTTGCAAAAAAGTATAGTAGACATGCAGGACTGCATAGCTTGGGTTTCTTCATGTCTGGATCAAATAGGTTTGAGAATCTCTCTTTTGAAAACCAAACTATGTTTGTTTAGTAGAGGTAAACGAAGAGAACATATATCTGTAAGTGTGGAGGATAACCTTATTTCAGCAGAGGACTGCGTTAGATACCTAGGTATTTGGATGGATAGATCCTTGACTTGGGCCAGACATATAAATGAGGTTCGCGATAAATCTATTAAACTACTAAATATTCTTAAAATATTAGGAGGATCGTCTTGGGGTGTCCATCCAAAACACCTTCGAAGAGTCTATATTTCATTAGTTAGAAGTAGGATTGATTACTCAAGTTTCATATATGACAATGCAGCTAAAACTAACCTAGTAAAATTAGACCGAGTTCAAAATACTGCATTGCGTGTCGTGGGGGGATTCATTAAAACCACCCCGAAACACGTAATGGAACATGAGCTGTGTGTACCTCCTCTTTATTTGCGTCGCAAGTACCTTGCAACAAGATACTGTCTTAGATCACAGTCATGGGCTAGAAATATTACTATAGGTAGATTGGATAGTTTCTTGAATTTGAATTTAACAAAATTAAAAAAGTGGCCATTACTCTTAAGTGTTTACAATGAGACAAAGAAAGAAAAAATTAATAAGAGTTATCCTTTACCTATGTTCTCTTTGGACACTTGGGTTTCAAATATTGATATGAATTTTATTCAAACCAAAGTTGATAGCATAATAGAACCCAAAAAGAATTATGATCAAAAAAATTTAAAATACAATACACTACATATGTTAGGAAATAAATACAATGGTTGGCATAAAATTTACACTGATGGGTCTCAAATGCAAAATGGCCGCGGCGCGGCCTACTGTGATCCCAGTTGCAATGTGAGAGAGGGTTTTAAACTAAATGAGTCTAATTATTCAATTATGTTCGTGGAGCTGTTTGCGATCTCGGAGGCGCTGTCTTATGTCATTGGCGCGGGACTTCCAAAGGCAGTAATTTTGTCTGATAGCAAAAGTGCCTTGCAACACGTGGCTCGATGTGCTTCTGGACACAGAAGCTCCTCGATAGCCTACACCATACTAAATAAAGTCCTAGCGCTGGAGTCTGAGGGGGTGCTCCTGGGGTTGCAATGGATTCCTGCACATATTGGCCTGCGTGGTAATGAGGAGGCTGATAAACTTGCTAAAGACGCAATATCAAGCGGTAATGAAGTTTATTTGAGACCTGAATACACAGAGATACTAATCAATTACAAAAACTGTATCAAAATACAATGGAAGGAATACTTTGATAGTGTTTCAAAAGAAAAGGGTATATGGTATCGAACAATGCAAAGTGAACCTCCTCACATACCATGGTGGACCAATGTGAACTTGACACGGAAAAATATTGTAACAGCTCATAGGTTGCGCTCTGGACACATGCCGCTGAATAACTTTAAATGTCTGATGAGGCAAGTAGACAACCCTAGTTGTGATATGTGTGGTGCCTCTGTGGAAGATGTTTTCCATTTCCTTATGGAGTGTGTCCACAGTACATCTATGCGAGATAGCCTTTTTGAAACATATAGTCTAAATAAGCTAGATGTAGGACTGATTCAGAGCATCTTATCGGCGCCAACATCTGGTGCGGCTAGGATGCTCTATCAGTCGGCCTGTAGGCTCTTTAAAACTAGAGTCTCTCTTTAAATTTATTTTGTATTTGTGTGTTAACTATGGGACTGACATAGTCAAATGTGACTCAATGTCCCTAAATAAAAGAAGATTAAAAAAAAAAAAAAAAAAAAAACACTAATTTACTCACGCATGCGCAGGCTATCTTTGACATCCTTAATCTATGGTTGGCCATGTCAAAGGTATATCATCTGCCTGTTTATATAAAAACCTGTTTTGAATGCTCATATGTTCTTTCGATCTTGTAATAATAACAAGTCTACCTAACTCTACCTTGCCTAACGTTGTCGTTAAAATAATTAGTGATTTATTGTAAGTACCTATTTTATTCATCATCATCATCATCAGCCAGAAGACGTCCACTGCTGAACATAGGCCTCCCTCTTTAACCTCCACACTGAACGACATCCTGCCATCTGCATCCACTGGATGCCCGCGGCTCTCACAATGTCGTCGGTCCAACTAGTGGGAGGCCTACCTACGCTGCGTCTTCCAATTCGTAGTCTCCACTCAAGAACCTTTCTTCCCATCGGTCATCAGTTCCTATTTTATTGGATACATATATGTAATTATGTATTGCTTACTTTCCTCCGGAGATATTTTGGCGTCCCACGTCTTGTGCATTTGCCAGTGTCGAGTATTTATTTATTTATTTAATAGCTGACAGACGTCCTGTCTTACAATATCGTATAGTTTTTTGAAACTTTCCAGTTTTCTTAAAAAAAAAAAAACTGTAAGAATCTTATGAGTACAAAAACAAGTTATTAGAAACTTAAAAAAAAGATTAATGAAATCGGCAAAATCGTTTTCAAGTTGTGGCGTTACCAAGGTTAATAGGGATTCATATATATATATACAGTGGAATCCGTTTATAGTGACATCGCAGGCAAATAACAAACATGTCATACTAAGCGGACGTCATACAAAGCATTTTGTAGAAAATAAACAATCTCCTGTTTTTGAAAGTATGTATTTATTTTAATAGAGAGAAACAAAATAGAAAATATAAGACCCACTGAGACTCAAAACGAAAAAAGTCGTGCACGCACCGATCGTCGTCGGGTATCACATGACTCTCTGTCGCTTAGATAAAGCGATGATGTCGCTTAACATCAGGCGAGTTGGCGGTCAAACGCAAGCCTATTAATATATATAAAAACTCTACCATACTCAAACAAATGTATTGGAAACAGGAACTACAGAATGTTCTATCTGCTACTGGCTCTATGTTTCTCGCTGGTGGCATGGAGATGGTTCAAGAAACAGGATCCTTCAGAGCCTCCAGAATTGTCGGGCAAGCTTCCTTTGGTTGGAAACAGCCTTAGATTACTTGGCAATAGCGTGGGTAAGAACCGTTTTAATGTATTAGTGAGAAATGTTAAGAAATTTGATTTAAGTAGGTATACATTTCATGCACACGCGGAAATATCTAAATGTTATGAGCAGGGCCGCCCTTAACTTATTGGAGGCGTACATTAGGATAATGGGGCCCCTATGACCTTGGCAGAGCACTATTTTGTTAGAATAGACAAAGAAAGTAGATTCCGGGTGAGAGTAGAGTAGTTTCGCGCATGCAAAGGCACGCGCGTCAGTTATCCATAGATTTTTACGAAATAAATATGTTTTTCGGTAATAAATATCGGTTATCGTTTGATGATCTGGCAGGAACTAGGGGGGCACCATCGATCGTGGGGCCCTGGGTAAGTAATCAGTACCAAGTGGGATAGAGGGGCCTGGTTATGAGATAGTTTAAAAATTGATCGATCAGCAGGATTTGAACCTGCGGCCTTCGAAATTGCCCTCATTTGATTTCTAATTGAAAGCGTCATCTATATCATTTGTAATGAAGCAGACGATTCCGGCTGCGCCTACCACCAGGCCAGACCTACCTTGCCGGAAGCACGTCTGCCACACCCAGTTATTAGGGAGAGGAGCAGTTAAAGACTACCTATCCTAAATATGATTATAAAACACCACTTCACAGACCACAAGTTTTAATTAAAGTTCTTAAGACGGCACTCTCGCACATAATATGGAATATTTAAAAAGGATAAGAAACACTTCCCCGATTGCACTAAATGGACCCGGCAGGGGTCAACGAGCGTAGAAGAGTACTCGTAGATGGACCCCGCAGGGGTCAACGAGCGTAGAGGAGTACTCGTTCCTTGAGCAAGACTTCTTCCAGTTTAAGCGTCGTCTTCAACAGGATTTTAAATCCGACTTCAAGACAAAGGATTTAAGAAGAACATCCTGGGTTTTTATCAAGTTATCAGCACGACCGCTCCGTTCGAGCGCCTCCAATCGAATCACTGCTCGGTGTTCTTTTTTCGTTTCTTCCAAATTAAAAAAATTATATAAATAGAATAAAGTAGTAGTTAGTGGCCTATAAAAGTTAAAAAGGTTTAAATATAAATTAAAATAAGGTTGAATGAGAGATGAGGATGATGAAGAGAAAAGACATACTACAAGTTTTGGATGCGGAACAGCTACTGTCTTCATCATAGCCTCAGGTAGGTATGAATGACCCACACAGAAGGTGAACAACATGGCCAGCACCCTTGGCAGATGAACACCTGCATGTTGCAGGTGCTCAATACTCAGTGAGTCATGGCCAGGAGATTTTCCTCACCGCCGTGCAATCTGTTTCACCGTGATTCGCCTTATCGGTTTTCCTGTCATTGCATCAAACCTCATTTTTGTGATTGGTTAGCAATACGAGTTTCCAATAGGCACCAGGTGCTCGTAGCTTTTTCTTTTTCTCATCGGCAATGATGAAAAATTGTGTGGATCACTCTGGGCCAAATCGTTTTGTTTATCGAGGGAGTTTGAATTCCTCGCTACGCTTAGGATTCTATCGTACTAACTTTAGAATCCTTCGCTTTGCTCTGAATTCAAATAACGGCCTCGACGAACAAAATATTACTTTATCCCCCTAATACAATGCCAACGCCATTCTTATTATCATTATTTATCGTTTCGCTATTAAGTTACTAAACATGCAATTTTACAGATATGTTCAATGGCATATTAAATATTTTCTCTGAAGCCATGGAAAAGGGTGGAGTTATCAAGATATACCTTGGACCCCGTTTGTTTTACGGTAAGTAGGCAGGTATTGTGGCCTGCCCGACTACTGTCGAGTTTACGGGACACCAATGGATGCAATAATCCAGACATTGGTTTCCGTTGATAAACGTGTCAAAATGCTTATCAACAAATTAAAGACCCTTTATACTCATTTTAAAGATTATGGAGTGCAGCCTTTAAGCTTAACTCGGAACTCATGAATATCGACGAAAAATTGCTAGTCTAATAGTTTTAAAAAGGGAACCATTTCAGAGAGTGTGCACTGGATCTGCATAATGTAATTCTCTCCTTCACTTATATTATCTGACGCCCAGAGTCGCATGACAGTTTTATTGATATCGTATTATATTTTAGGTATAACAGATCCCGAAGATAGCTTGACAGTTTCAACAGCATGCATCCAAAAGCACTACATCTACAATTTTGCGAAACCGTTGTTTGCAAATGGGATTCTCAACGCTGACGGTAATAGGATACACTTATATTATAATTACGATCTACCGTTTCCAGGTTTTTACGTTTACGGCTCAGTTCTCTAATGTCTTTTCGATTTGCACAACATCGTCAAAACTCATGAACCGTCGTTGAGCAAGCGAGACGTTGATTATGTCTGGATCGCAAGTGAGAACATCTCTCCCGCGAGAAATCGTCAATTTTCTCTTTATCTGCCGTTGCTCAGACGGTGGTTCGTCAGCCAAGTTGACGGCTCTTAAGATGTGTTACGGCTTGTGCAACTATCACGTGGCTGTGGATTCATTTTGACTGCGTATTGAGTCGAGCCAGATGGAGTACTACCGCGATTAGCGCGCCATTTTCTTACCTGTCTTTCCAAAATCTTACCTGCACGACGGCTGCCGTGGTTTTTCAGAGTCTTTATATTGCCGTGAAGTGGACGATATTTTATTTAAAAACCAAGTTTTCCCGTAAATTCATTAACAATAAGTTAGTAAAAAATACTAGTGGCCACATTTTAATTGGTTGATATAATATTCTCCCAATCATAAATACGCGTAAAAATTTGGTTTTAAGCAAAAACTCGATGACCGCACTAATTCTGCAGCCGGATCTCGTACTATGTGCTGTGTATGTGTGCTGGTCATTATGGTACGAGTATGTGCCGAAAGGTGGCACAGCAGGTGGCCTGTTCAGCAAAGTCTCTAGGCTTTAGTATCGCCCATGATATTGGGCTCGTCGCGTCGATAAGCTCAATCTGGACGTTTTAAACTTAAGTGATTATTATTTAACTTTCAGTGCCAACGTGGAAGAAAAATCGCAGACTACTAAACCCAGCCTTCAGTCAACAAGTGTTGGACGGATTCATAGATATCTTTAACACTCAAGCTCAGAGCTTGGTCGACCAGTTTGCTGGCGAAGTCGGGAAACCGTTCAACCATGAAGCTTATTTGAGGATCAACAACTTGGAAACTATATGCGGTACGGGCATTGATGTAAGGAAATAGTGGGAAGATACGGGACGAACTTCTTGACGTGGACCGCACAAATTAGGCTCCCGGGCCTAATCAACTTCAGTCGCAATTGAACTGGCGTTTGTAATAGCACGTGAAGTACTTGTCAAACTTTTGTTTGAACCGATCCATAGTAGACCAGGGTCGATAATTTTTGAAACCAAAAAAAATAGTAGTATGATGAAACCCATTAAAAAAGGAGGGGAATATGATAAAAATTAAAGGAAAAATAAATTACAGGCGATCTGAGTTCGTTGTGGGGGGGGGGGGGGGGGGGGTTTAAGGGTAAAAAATGGTTTATCTCGATTTCCGGTAAAACTACAAGTCCTATGAAAAAAAGTTGAATGGCAAAGTTGTAGGTAATAAAAAGATCTACAACTTTTATATATATTGTTTTTTACCTTAACCTCAAAATTTATGTGAAAAATTCAAATAACCAAGTTTTTGGTTTTTTATTTTTATTTTTTTCAAAAAAAAAAATCTACGAAATTTGGTGAAAACTTTCCTTTTTATGTCCCAAATACACTGTAATTTATTTGATTTAAAATATTTATTTTTTTCACCTTATTTTGACTTAATATCAAATAAGCACCCTAATTTTCAATCGAAAATTCTCGTGTCAAAATATTAGCTTTTTTTAAAAAGTCGGTGTGCTTTTTGTTCGTTGAAATCTCTACTTTCTGATGGTTAAAAAAAAATACATTACAATAGTAAATGTTCTCAGAAAATGCAAAAATCGAAATAAACTCTAATTCTCTAATCCATACTTCACACAGGGCGACTTAAAATAAGCAGCTGAACATGTTAAGGCAGTTTTTAGAATTTTTGGTTGTTTGTTCACGCACATCGCCTAAATCCCTGGAAGAAAATGCGGACGGATTTAAAAAAATGCGGTTTTGAATATGCTTAGCTATGAACAGATTGAAGTATAGGCTATGTTATTTTGCGCAAGGGCCGAATTAAGGGAAGAAAAAAGGATTGAAGGTTTATATGAAAATCTACGCGTACGAAGTCGCGGGCAAAAAAACTAGTCCTCATATATAATAAAAAAAAAACGGAGTAGCCTTACAGTAGCTTACTCCGTCTTTTAGTTTTTTCATACGAGTTAAAAATTGTGTAGAGAAAAATAAAAAAAACACTACGTACCTAATCAGCTTGAGCCATTTGATGCATTACAGCATAAATCTGTCAGAATTGTAGACGATCCCAAGCTCACTGAACACTTATAGCTAAGCATGGGCAGAAACGTCGGGTCTCTTTGTGTCTTTTATCGCATTTATAACGGGGAATGTTCTGAAGAACTCTTGGTCTGATGCCAGCGTCGCGGTTTTATCATCGCATCAGCCGCCACCGCCTGAAAGTTCATCCATAGATCGGTGAAAATCGCACACTGTGCGTTTTACGCTCAATTTGTGGAATGTGTGGAACGAGCGCTCCTGCGGCATTTTCGAGTAACTGTAATATGGGGTTCTTCAAAAGGGTTGTTAATAGAATCTTTACGGGTCAGCAATGTATCTGTGATACCCCTGGTGTTGCAGGTATCCCTAGGCGACGGTGATCGCTTCCCATTAGGCGCCTATCATCTTGTTTGCCACCTATCGCATAAAAAAAAACGTAAATGTTACAGGGCTACAAAACGTTTACTATTGAAGGGTACAGTATACCGAGTTACGCGAAAGGGGCCCATAGTAATTATGAACAACTTTCTATGTGAGCAACTCTGAAATCACGATAAAAATATCAGCTAATCCATCGACAAAATGTATGAAACAGCTGATGTTTATTTCGCGGTTTCAGGGTTGGTCTTTAATTTAGTAAAAGTTGTTCACAATGATGAGTGTAATGGACCCCTATTAGATCTGACGGCACCCGGGTAAATCCTCGGCCCTGCCTGCATGCACCAATAATTTCTGTAGTGGTAGGACTCTTTTGCAGGGGTCCGCCTGGGGAAGTACCACACCTTTGCCAGTTATTCAACCGCCAAGCAGTAGTGTGCAAACACTACTGTGTTCCGGATTGAAGGGCAATGTTTCCAGCGAAATTACAGGGCACACAGAGATTTGACATCTTACATCTCGGGGTGTCGAGCGCAGTGCATTGCCATCCAGGGTTTTGAACAGTTGAAGTTCAAAATTCTGAGTGGCGTTGAGCTGTTATGGGCAAGCGTGAAGAGCCATCAGGCGAGCGACTTCGCTCGTCTCGTCATTCAGTATCATAAAAAAAAGGTTTATGCCCGATTCGTCCCGATGTTTCAGCTCTCATGCCTAATCTTGGTTAAATAATAATAATAATAATAATAATTTCGATTCCATGGGGCTAAATGAGACCCCTGACCCCTGGCTTGCCTTAACTGGCCGTCCAGGGGTGGAAACCGCAAGAGCTAAGAACCTAAGCTCCAGGGTGGAAGTGTTAAAGGGCATAACGCCGCGAGTAGCTCTTAGTGAAAGTGCAGCACACCTCTCTACACCCTAAGCCACCCACGCCGATGTTGCCCCTCCGGTGCCAAGATACGGCAGCCTTTATGGGGGGCCCATTCAGTGGGTGGCAAGTCATCACCTGCCTAAATATATTTTGAGATGAGACAGGATAAGGCAGGTGCCGTTTCTCATTCTATAGATCTGTTATTCCATCCACAAGTTGTTCACCTCAATAGCCCAGACTTTTTTAATCCTATACTGTACAATAGTTTCATATTCCTTTTTATACATATTCCATAATTGTATTTTTTATATTCAACAGGGCCTCTTGGTGTTGGCTTCGGCTCCACCAATGCCTACCAAATGTCCGGGCTAGACCCGAGAATTTCATGAAATAAAGTGTCATAATAATTTATTTCAGACCAATGTCCATAGGTGACGAAAACAATTAGACACTTATATAAATATCATTAAAATCAAAAAATTAAAATAAAAAAATTAAAAGATAAATACAATCATCACTTAAAAATTAAAATTGTTAAACAATAAATAAATAAAAACAATGACATAAAAATTCAAATTAAAATAAATCATGCATGATATTAGAAAAATAAAATAAAATAAATAATAATACAGAAATTAAATTATCTTAACCTAAACTTTGGTTTGAATCCGGAGTGCTCAATATGCACACTTGTCCAGTGCTGCATTATTGGGCAGTCCAGATCCATCCGCCAGGCGAACAGCTGCAGGTAGCTGTTGTCGCTGCCCCGCACTCTGCGCATCAGGGACGCGACTCGCTTGCGCATGATCGCTGCGAACCCATCTATGTGCGCATCTGCGAACATCCCTGATGCGCCGCAGTGGCGTGGCAGCCACATCAGCGCCCTGAAGGCGTTGTTATACTGGACACGAAGGGCGTTGTAGGACTTTTTTGTGTACTTAACCCACAGGCTGCACGTGTAGAAAGACTGACAGTAAGCTCTAAAAAGAGTAGCTTTCACTTGTGCAGTGCATCGTGCAAACCTGCGGGCCAGCATGTTGCCCCGGACTGACAACGCCCTGCGCTCCCTTTCCATATCAACGTCGTCTGCGAGCGTATCGGTCACCCAATGGCCCAGATACTTAAACTGCGGGACTCGTTTCAGGACACTTCCACTTAGTGTGACTGGTGGTACCGTCTCATACGTTTTTGATCCTGCTTTAAACACCACAAGCTCGCTTTTAATAGCGTTGTATCTGAGCCCGTGAGTCCCCGCATAACGCTCGCAGATATCAACGAGCTTTCGGAGGGCCCTGATGGATGGGCTCAGCAACACCATGTCGTCTGCATAACTGATGTTGTTGACAAATACACCATCAATCGAGCAGCCGACACGGGCATTGGAGAGCTCACGAATCAAGTGATCAATGTACAGGTTGAAGAGGCTCGGTGACGACAAACCGCCCTGTCTCACACCACACTCCAACCTGTACACCTCTGATAGCGACCCCGACCATCTCACAAAGTTGCTCTGATTGCCATACCAGTACCTAAGGAGAGATACAAACTCAGAGGGGAGGTCCGTATCACACGACAACTTGTGCCACAACCTGTCATACGCCACCAGATCAAAAGCCTTAGATAAATCCAAGAAGCAGGCGTAGACAGGTGTGTTTCTGTCAGTGTAATACTGGACGGTGTGCTTGAGATTAAGTATAGCCGTTTCAGTCGATAGCCCAGGTCTAAAACCGAACTGAGCGTCGTGCAGCTTTAAATATTGTCGCAACTTATTATCAATCACACCGTCCAGCACCTTGGCAATTACTGTTGCGAGTGATATCGGCCTGTAGTTCTGCAGGCTAGATGCATCTCCTGTTTTGTTTTTAATAATCGGAACAACCACAGTCTTCATCATGGCCTCAGGCAGGTATGAATGACCCACACAGAAGGTGAACAACATGGCGAGCACCCTTGGCAGATGAACACCTGCATGCTGCAGGTGCTCAATACTCAGTGAGTCATGGCCAGGGGATTTTCCTCGCTTCATATTCCTCACCAGCCGTGCAACCTGTTTCACCGTGATTCGGGTAACAGGCTTTCCTGTCTTTGGCTCACCCGCCTCAGTGCCTGCAGGTCCCAATGGAGAATGTACCTGAAAATGCTCCTTAAATAGGTTTGCAATCTGACCAGAGTCACTAATGCCCTCAACACTCACAGGGACGCTCGGTTTCGGATTCAATTTATTGGTTTCCTTCCAAAATTTTGCAAAGTTTTTAACGGAATGTTGTGTTGCAAGTATGTCCATTTTGATTTGGGTTTCATTGTTTTTACACCACTTAAGTTTACTTTTAAAGGTTCTTCGTGAGTTGCGCATTTGATCGTAAACATGTCCAGATTTAGGTTTTCCATGTATGACCCACTCCTGAAACCGAAGCCGAGCCTCCTCATGCGCCTTCTTACAATGTTTGTTCCAGCCTGTAACATGTCTATTTTTCTTACCAGTACCTTTACAAATTTTAGAGCATTCGGAAGCAGCAGTACGAAGAGTGTCTACTATTGTGTTGTACATTTTATCAATGATTAGTCTATGTTCTAAAACACTACATGATACATCTCCACATAAATGAAATTCCGCAGGAAAATCTATATTGCGTAAATTAGACGAACACATCTGCCGATATCGATCAACTTGCACCTTATCCCTCTCCCCCCAGACAGCATTATCAGGCACAGAGCTCTGTTGTTCAATTTTAGGCACTAAAACGTTAAGGTCACATATCAACTCCACCGCGAAGTGATCAGACCATGAGATATCGTATCTTATGTTTACACTACTAATAGTTTTTTCAGCGATCTCAGTCGTGATCACATGGTCTAACCATGACGTAGTCCCCCAAGCATCACTTAAATATGTGTACGAGTTCGAAGCCAACCCTAGATATTTTATATCTGTGCACGTCCATCTTTGCTCGGCACAGAAGTTTAAAAGCTCCGTACCAAATAATGAACCCGGGTGTGCGTTGAAATCGCCCAGTATATACGCCGAATCTACGCTACAGGTTTCAATAATAGCGTTAATCTCACCGAGACAGTCTATAAACATATCTAAATTTTTCACGTTATCAGTAGGCATATATACAGACATAATTAAGAACTCGCGATCTGCGAGTACCACTTTAACTGCCGCGATACGAGAGCTTGCACAATTAATAACTGATACCGACTGAAACACACTCTTGCGCCACAAAATACCGAGTCCACCATGAACCCGTCCCTTCAGCGGTCCAGAAGAAATGTCTACTGAAGACTTTCCGGTATATGCAAAATCTTCATGGATGCTCCCAAGAAATGGAACATCATCCGGAAGTAGCCATGTCTCCTGCAGCGCTAAAAAATCCGCCGTTTGACACAATGTCCTTACGTAGTCAACAGAGCTCTTAACTGAGTAGCAGTTAAAGCTTACCAATTTAATTTTATTTATTGTTTTGTCTGATCTGCAATCCATGATCTTTGTGTTTAAATTCAATAAACTTTCTAACTGCCACTCCCTCCGGCCATAAGGCGTCCTCCAAAAAGACTGATAATTTTGCACTAGGTACGAGCATCTTATATGCATTGTACTGCTTTTGTACCTTCGCTTTTATCTTCTGTAAAGTGACACGTACTTGCGTTTTTCCCAAAATATATTCAATAATGTCACTTTCTGATGTACTTCTGGCAACATTATTTACAAACAAAGGTACTTTAATGTCTGCAGCTCTAAACTTCTCGTCTGCATTATTTCGCGCCTTGCCCTCCAAAGTACTAAATCTATTTCTCAGTCTCTTTCGATGTACCAAAACCCACTGCTCACCTGGTTTTTCAGACTGCCATTGTCCTTCCGTACTTATAATATTCGCCAGCGTTTTATCAGTAGAAGTGGTCGGCGTAGATGTCGCCCGATGACGCATGCACGTACCGCTTTCTTTACCGCCCCTCTGCGCTGGCGCAGGCGGAGTATTGTTGTTTGAAATCACGGTACAATTTCCTGTAGCCTCCACGCACTCAACCACCTGTTGCGCCTGCGAGCGCTGGGTGTCAGCGGAGGCGGGGATGCGCGCGGGGGAAGTAGCTACTGTGACGCACGTAACTTGCGAAGTGGACGCGCTCTGTGCCGCTGCCGGTTGACAATGCGTATTATTTGGCTCCGCATGCGAAATGTGGGGTAGGCCGACCGGACCGCTGTCTAGAAAATAGCTATTCGAAATTATTCCTCCACCCCTTTTTCTATTTACGTGACAATCAAAATTATTGTTCACCAGGGATGCATTTTTTAGATTATATAGTTCGTATTTCATCTCATTAAACTTATCTTCAGATACATACGATTCCTTTATAGTTTGTAGTTCTTTCTGAATCACGAGTATATCCTTCAAAAGCTTTGTCGGATCAAGGTGGTCGAAATGCACCGGTGGTAATTTCTGTAAATCTCTAGCCACAAATGTTGGTGTCAACTCTGGATCAGTCTCTTTAAATAGACTAATAACATCGTACAGATCTCGTTCTGAGCGCCCATCCTTCTTCCGAGTTATTTTTCGTTTGGAAGTCGTTACGGATTCAAACAACAATCTTTTGGCGCTGTCAATTTCTTCCGAAGAAAACGATGTAGTACAGATTCGCACTAAACTGTCTTCACTCATAACATCTATTTTATTTTGTATGAACGCAAGCACTTCACAAATAACTATGTTGCAATTACTGCACTTTACAATATTGGTTGTCATCTTGAAGCGATGAGTCACCTGACAATACGTACGCTCGCTACCGCTTACGGACGCAGACTGAAGTATAACTAGCTTAACTACTAACTTAAAGTATAACTAGCAACAAAAATAAGAATGTTATTGGTAGAGCATTACATTTCAATAAATGATGTGCAGTTTCGATGACATTGCTCAAAAAACGCAGTAAGAAAACATCGTGAGGAAACATGTATGTCCAAGTACCTTAAAAGTTTAAAAACGTATGACATTCACCAACATGCATTGGGAGCATGGTGGACTAAGGCCCAACCTCTCTCTTTAAGAGAAGTCCTGTGTCCCAGAAGTGCGGGAACATGAAATGCTGATGGTGAAGATTAGGTAGTGGGACAAATGTTGTAACTTAAGTATAATGGACGTAAGTTGCCTACGAGAGGGTTAACGTTAAAAAGCATAGTAATTTTTAAACTTTCGCGATTTGAACACATGTTTTTTATATTTATCGGGACTTATCGCGCATTATAAAAAAAAATATGTTGCAAAATATATAATATACTTATTAAAATTCTCATAGTGAAATTTAATTTTTGAAGCGACATCGTTTGGTGCCAAGCCCGAAGAATACGGCAGCCTCCAGAAGGAGTACTTGCCACTATTAGAGGAAGTGCTACATATATTTAATATTAGAATACAAAAGTTTTGGCTTCACGATGACTTTCTTTTCAATTTGTCGTCTTGGAAGAAAAGGCAGGACGAAGTTGTTCAGCATTTAGACAAGTTTTCTGATTCGGTAAGTGAATCCTATTACGTATTACGTAGATATTCGCCAAAGAACCAGAGTCACCGACATAGAAATTAAAATCTGTAAGTTGTAGTGGCAATGGGCAGGCCACATCGCTCGAAGAACTGATAACCGTTGGGGAAGAAAGGTTCTTGAGTGGAGACCGGGAACCGGAAGTCGCAGCGTAGGTAGGCCTCCCACTAGATGGACCGACGACATTGTGAGAGTCGCGGGCATCCAGTGGATGCAGATGGCAGGATGTCGTTCAGTGTGGAGGTTAAAGGGGGAGGCCTATGTTCAGCAGTGGACGTCTTCTGGCTGATGATGATGAAGTGAATCCTAACCCAACTTAGCACTTAATTCTAAAACAATATTTTCCGGCTAAAACTTGACAAGTAAAATTTTCTTAATATTCCACTACTTCAACATAATCAAGGATATGGCGTCAACTAAATCTCATTTAAAAGTTCGAAATAAGGCGGGTTACAAATGCGTATAAGTAAGATGCTCAGTTATAAGATCTCGAGATTTGACTGGCTGACGTCGGTGCCTGACGTCAGTCGCACGTAGCAATATAAAATGTGCACCGTGTATTGCAAGTTTTCATACAAATGCAAATGACGATTTTGAATTCAAATCACTGTTGACCAATAATCAAATACAAACATGAAAGAAACGTAGGGGGAATAATGAAATACATGAGTTTTGGTGTCAACGTGAAAAAACATCGCGTCCCACTGCATTATGTTCCTAAGCTTCTTTATTTTCAAGTGTTAATTATGTCTGTTAAAACATTAAAACGAGGCGATAGGTAAACTTAATGACCTTAACGGAAACGGCCAAAAAAAAACAAAAAAAAAAAAAAACGATCAATTACAATATTATTGACCTGTGCAGAGGAATAATGAAATCTAGTAAAAAAATATTATCTACTCGGCGCTAAGGCTAAAATGACTTACCTACTCTAGGTGGGGTTTGCATGATACCTTCACAATTGGACTTTGTCAAGCAGGCGGTGTAATTTTTATTTTATTTCAGATAGTTCAAAGGAAAAGATCCGAGATGAAAAATCCAACGTTCGTCGAAAATGTATCGGGTAAGCATTAAGCATTAAAAAAAGTTATTACCATACTGTTTTACCCACTATATTAGACCCCTATATTTTAGTGTAGAATTAGATAATATTAATCTATATACATATAATAAAAACGTAGGCGTAATTGCGAGATATTAAAAAAAAAAAATAGCAAAACGTGTTCTGACGTTACAATACGAGTAGTTTTTAGAATTATTGTCTGTTTGTTTGTGTTTGTTTGTCCACGCACATCTCCTAAACGAATGAACTGATTTAAATGTTGTTTTCACTAATATGCTCAGACTATATTGAAGTATAGGCTATGTTATTTTGAGCAAGGGTCAGATTAATGGAAGAAAGAAGGGTTGAAGGTTTATATGAAAATCTACGCGTACGAAGTCGCGGGCAAAAACACAAGTTTAATAATAATAATAATAGATGCATACGCATGGGCGGCTTTATGGCGCGCCGTCGGTGAGTGGCGACACCGCGTACCCCGATTCCATGGGGCTAAAACCCTAGACCCCAAACCCTGGCCTAAGAATCTAAGCTCCAGGGTGGAAGTGTTAAAGGGCATAACGCCGCGAGTAGCTCTTAGTAAAAATGCAGCACACCTCTCTACACCCTACGCCACCCACGCCGATGTTGCCCCTCCAGTGCCAAGATGCGGCGGCCTTTATGGGGGGCCCATTCAGTAGGTAGCAAGTCATCACCTGCCTAAATATATTTAGAGATGAGACAGGACAAAGCAGGTGCCGTTTCTAGTCCTATAGATCTGTTATCTCATCCACAAGTTGTTCACCTCAATAGCTTAGACTTTTTAAATCCTATACTGTACAACAGTTTCATATTCCATTTTATACACATTCTATGGTTGTATTTTTTATATTCAACAGGACCTCTTGGCGGCGGCTTTGGCTCCACCATACCCACCAAAGGTCCGGGCTAGACCCGAGACCGTGTCTAAATAATGAACGTATTATTAATAATAATAATTTCTATCCTAATAATTTAGAGACTACTGTTTTTTTTCTGGATTTTCATCTAGTACTAGCGTATTAATAGTTCTCTGATAGAAATACTTCTCTTTTAGGAAAACCATTCATAGATCTGATAATGGAGCTAGCTAAAGACCACCCCAGTCTGACAGACAGGCAGATTCGAGGCGAGACTAGCACTGTCATAGCGGGTGGCCATGACACTAGCGCATCTGGGCTGACTTTCGCGCTTACGTTACTAGGTTCTCACCCGAAAGTGCAAGAGAAAGCGTATCAAGAGTAAGTAGTTATATGCATAGATGAGGTACTCCTCACTTAGAAATTAGTACGGTTTAGTAAGTGGCCATCGCTCTAGTGCATCTGGGCTGACGTTCGCTCTGCTTAGATGCACTAGTTCAATCGTGACTTATGACCAGACTGTAATATTCCACAGAAATAAAAATGGAATTAAAGCGCTTTTTATACGAGTTTTCGAAAAATCAACCATGAATCTTTTAAATGACATAATACTTTCTTGAAGAGTGCTCAGCCTTGGGAATTTCGATTTTTACTGGAAGCACATTTAATCAAACCAATAGTTAATCCCTACCATATTATAAATGTGTAGATCAAATACCTTCACACATGACTTCTAACTAAGTAGAAGCAATACCAGATATCGGTTTAACTTGCAAAAAAAATCCCGTTTGCGTGATTCAGGTAAAGTGTCGTATTTACCTATAATAGACGCACTTTTCATATTTGTGAAACTACGATCCATTTACACTCATTATTTTAGGAATTATTGAATACCTTATTACGTTTTTAATAATATTATTCGTAAAGTTTAAGCAAATTTACAATTTTTTCGCAAAACATCGTTTTAGTACGCAATCTATTTTCAAACTATGGAACTACAAATCTGACGGCTGTCAGTTTGTTTGTTTGTCCGCGCACATCTTTTAAACTACTAGAAGGATTTCAAAGCAGTTTCCATGAATATGCTTATAAAATACCTGATTAAAACATAGGCTATATTAATTTATGATAATAAATAGTAAAAAAAATTTTTTTTAATAATTATTTATAACGCCATCTAGCTTATTTTATAGTAATGTTGTCGTAATGACAGACTTCTACTCGCAGACATGGTAGGTAGGAAGACTGAAGCGGCTGTTGCCATATAATCTATATGTAAATAAAAATATAGATATTCGCCAAAGAACCAGAGTCACCGACATATTAAAATCTGCAAGTTGAAGTGGCAATGGGCAGGCCACATCGCTCGAAGAACTGTTAACCAATGGGGAAGTAGGTAAGGTTCTTGAGTGGAGACCGCGAACCGGAAGACGCAGCGTAGGTAGGCCTCCCACTAGATGGACCGACGACATTGTGAGAGTCGCGGGCATCCAGTGGATGCAGGTGGCAGGATGTCGTTCATTGTGGAGGTTAAAGGGGGAGGCCTATGTTCAGCAGTGGACGTCTTCTGGCTGATGATGATGATGAAATAAAAACGAATAGCCGAAATGTATGTACCCGCATAACTTCCGATAGACTGCACCAAATAGTTTTTTTTGTGTTTGTTATTTTCAGGACAGCCAACTGCTTTTGAAGAGGTTTACAGTTTATTATGGCGTAATTTAAAGTACGTTTATTTTTGTATTGACTTCTGACGTGCTAATATACCAAGTCGACGGAGATTAAAATGAATACATTTTTTTGCCAGGATCAAACTTAACACCAATAACAGACACGCAAAGTAGGTGAACTCGCGGCATCTAATCTGTTACTGATTTATGATTAGCAGCTATTTTGGATGTTATGGTGGTGAACGAAAGCGGTTTAGTTGTTGGAAGGGTCGAGGCGCAGAAGGCGGGCAAAAATTATTTAGACATCATTGATTGGCAGTCTTTACGCGGAGTAATGTTAAATAACAGCGATTAATTATAGATACCGCTCCATGCTTCCTACTTACTATTTACTAATAATTCAATAATAACGTTTGTCATGCATGACATTTCGCTTGACTTATACCAATTTTTTTCCTTATTGGCTCCATGGCTCCACACTTCCAACGTATTTAACCAGTGAAAGTAATATATTATTTGCTTGAAATATATTTGAAACTATGGACATGTCGGGATACCTGTATCGAGTCAGATTAAAACTAGACTAAAATCATACTATGACGATAGTATGATAATCCGCATTAAAATGGAGAGCAATAAATCTACAATCATGTCATATGTGTAGGTATTATCTATAAAATATTCAGTATAAATAATCCGATGGATTTGTGCCTATTTAAAGTTCCGTTCGTGTTCGTTAGTGTAACATTTATATTTGGATATGTCAGTCTAATCGTCCACCCACTAATTACTTTGCGCTACGCGTACGAAGTCGCGGGCATTAGCTAGTTAATAATAATCAAATAGATAAATTAATGAAGAATAAACTTATTTGCATAGATCAGTTAAAGTTTCTCATAGCCTTTTGGTTCTTGAAACAATAACCGTTGGAATAAATACGGACATTATAGGCTAAAAGCAAAGGACAATTTGGCCAGCTTAAGTTCGAGTTATAACTCTGTGTTATAACTCAGAAAAGTTACGCCGTTTGGCCAATGCCAAGCTTCACAGTAACTACGATAAATTTTAACAAAAGATTAAACGCTGATTAATCAAACCAATAGGTATATTCTGTAACAAGAAATTTCTTTGGCCCACCACGTTTTTGTCTATAATAAATCTCAAACGAACAAAGGTGTAATTTTTTTTACTCCCTACATCCAGTGCATCTAAAGTATTAATTATTTTCCCGCCATTTTCTTGTGACAAAACACTGATTTGATTATAATCTAATAAAACAAAAATAAAATATCAGGACATTTTTGCACACACGATCATCTGACCCCAAACTAAGCAAAGCTTGTAATATGGCTGTCAAAGACGTATACATAGGTATTCTTGCTAAATTGCTTACCGGTTGTAAGTGACTAATCCCCAAATTCAGAAAACTATTTAAATATATTGGTTGAATGACGTCTACGTGTGACCTCGAATCTTTTTATTTAATCAACAATTTAAACGTAGGTATTTACTGCACGAAAAATTAAGTCTTGCATTCAAATAATAATAAAAACGGGTAACTTATAATTTTCTATTCTTTTTACCGGACCTAGGACCTTACCTTAGGAGGACCTACTGCTCAAAATTATGTGATGTTATCAATTGTACAGCAAATCGAATTTGGTGACATAACAACATCAGCGCCACCTAACGAGTCCAATTGTATTTTCAAACCCATTGCAATATACACACAAAATTTCATCGAAAATGGTCCAGCTGTTTAGGAGGAGTTAGATTACAAACGGTCGTATAGAAGAAATTTATATATGAAGAAGATAAATATTTTTAATACATACTTAATTTCAGGATAATTGAAGTCCTGGGAGATTCAAAAAGAGTAGTGGAAAAAGAAGATTTATCTAAGCTGGTGTACATAGAAGCCATAGCGAAGGAAGCCATTCGTCTTTACCCCAGCGTGCCGGTTATTGCGAGACAACTAGATAAAGACATCAAACTCAGTAAGTTATAACATGAAATTAAAAATTGATTGCTGTAAGCTACGGTAAGCATTTCAAGGAGCTCAAGTAGAAGCTGGCAGAAGGAAAAGCACAATACACCCCAAGCGCGACGTCAGTACAAGACCACAGAAAAGAAAAATTAAAAACTATTTTCTGTGGCAAGGACTTATCGTCGCCATCTCAAAAAAGAACTACGCGGGGACCAGGCGCGGATCCAGCCCTCAAAAAAGTTTGTGGTCACAGCCACCTGAAAATGGGGCAAGTGCGTGTCAGCGTATGAACCTTGCTCGTGCATTATCGATATTAATAGTGCATTCCTACAAAAGAAATGTTTATAAAATATTATATGACGGCCTGACCAAGATTTTGTACAGTGTATCGTGGTTTCACGCGGGTAAAGCTGTGGGGGCATCACAAGTCACGTATTAGGGTTGTGGGCATGCCCATCGTGCCCACAACGGTGGATCCGCGCCTGGCGGTGACTTATTGCTTATTTCGGATGTCACGACTTCACGAGTGATGCAGTTAGCAACGGACGATTCGGTCACACGCTGGGAAGGTGACCGCCAGTGGATCTTACAATTGAATGCTATCGTGTCTCAGATAGCAGTGGCCGAAGTACGAATATTCGCGTAAAATACGTACCTACTAACACAGGTTACAATATAGATCTCGGTTGCTTGCGAACAAATTTAGAATAATTCGTAAAAAGCCAAGCAAAGAGTTTTCGGGCGGCCTTAGAACTACGATACTTGCTACTCAGTTGTACTTTTCAGTCTATGCGATTTTACCCATTAACTTCTTACCTTTTTCTAATTCCTGAGAAATCCATAAATTTTGTGAGGAAAATACTGCCATAAAAGAATTCAGACCAAATTCTTTTATTGTCCCATGAGTCCTAAATGCTTCCCTATTATATGATTATTTATGGAGTGATGATGTGAAAGGCCTTAGTGATGGGCTCCACACATTATGATTTTTAGCTTCAGTTCCATTTGATCTGATACTTGGCCATATAATTATAGTTGTTTTATTTACTACGTAATTAACTACATCACGAGGTCTTAATGACTAATAATCAACGGAAGTGGTTTTACGTAGATATATAAAATTGTTCAGGACCCGGGTATGTCCTAAAACTGCGACCAGAACCACCGGAGGACGGGCAGCAGCGTCCTAATAGTACACGGTGAACGTACTGCGATCCCCAAGCCGCCTGCCAAGCGTGGGGATTATGGCAACACCCCTCTCTATGAGGGAGGCCTTGTCCAACAGTGGACGTTAATTGGCTGATGATGTGTGATGCGATATAAAATTGTGCCTTTATTAACTTAACAAAATACAAGCTAACACTAACAGTACAAAAACAGTTCTGCGCCCATAGACCGTTGAAGGTCTAAAGCCAAGCCCACTACTGGCAGAGTACCCAGCATGCTGGCGGCATTACCACGCTGAATGGCAATGCTTATGCGTTAAGCCAAAAACACGCCAGCAATAAGGTCACGCGACGCAATAACCAGGCGCTCTGAAAGATGTCTAGATGTCTCTCATGATTACTAGATGTTGTTTTTTATAATGAGTGTGATTATTTTTAGAAAATTACACCCTGAAAGCTGGTTATGGCTGTATAATATCTCTGTACGCAAATCATCGGCACCCGATATGGGGTCCCGACGCTGAAGCATTCAGGCCAGAAAGATGGTTCGAAAAAGACTCTCTACCGGACCCTAAGTACTACGCTGCGTTTGGGATGGGACGACGATTCTGCATTGGTAAGATTTGTACCCTATTGTGATAAGGTTTGTTTGTGTAACAAAATTTTAAAGATACACAATGTGTAACAAAAAAGTGTGGTAATACTGAAGGGTATGTTTGTACTCATAATTATGAACAACTTTTAGTATACAGCAAGCTACATTTGGATAATGTAGCTTTGATCTCACTTTTTGACACTTGATAGATGCTATTTCCAATAATAATGACCAGACAAGAAACACTTGATCTGTTGCCAACTAGTAAGAATATAAATTTACTGAATACGATTATTTTTTTAGGTAAAACATACGCAATGATGTCAATGAAGATAATATTAGCTCACGTTCTAAGGAGATATATCATCTCATCTGATATGAGCAAGATGGTGATCAAAATGGACACTATGATCAGACCTGTGGAAGGATTTCACATCACATTGGAGCAAAGACAGTAGCCATAATATTGTATTTAGTAGCCTGGTATATGAATGTATAAGTAATAAAACCTAACGTAAAGTATAACCTAATGTAAGATGGAAGGTACTGAATCTCACAACACTGCCGGTTTATTCTGCAAGCTGAGTGAAGTGAGGTGATAAGCTAAGTGAACGTGTATTTTTCTTGTCGATTACTATAGAGAAATGTCAAAATGTCGAGTGATCATCCTTGACTGTAGTCCCTTACCCTTATAATTCGATGTTTTGACATTTATCTGCAGAAATAGGCAAGAAAAAATAACATTCACTTAGCTTATCACTTCACTTGCGCGTTCACTTAGCTTGCAGAATAGACATGGACTCACCTAGTGTTAGAATCGGGTTCAATATCCGCAGTAATGCCTAACTACTAACATTAAAAATACCTTAGTATATAAATTTACTAACTTCACAGCCATGTATACTTTGTTAAAATAAAGTTATTATTATTATTATTAAAAAACGTAGGTGACTCCGTTTTTTTACTATAATAGTTCACCTACCTACGCTGCGCATTGAGCGACCGGTGCGTGGGGAATGTAAATTTGAAGGTTGTGCCAAAAAGAATCCTGTATACCTAAGTTCGCTTAGGTTCAGCTCTATTGTTTAAGTTTTTGAAAGTCTCAAATATTTGGTTTTCGATAGGTAGAGTTCAGGGGCCAAGTCAGATTAAATTTCGCCTTAAGGCTTCCTCTTAAAGCGGTCTCAAAACAGCACTGAAACAGCGCAGAGCGGATAATCACGCGAACGTGAACCACATTCTGCTGATATGGGCTGCATTGGCCTCGGCGATGATCTTCTTGCTGGACCTTGGCCTGGAGATTTATCTTCAAGACGGAGGTGTCCGAGTTTCGACTGACGAGTTCGTCTTCATCGTACATTCGACCATGAATGATAGAATGAAATGAAAGATTTTCTTTTAATAGAAAGCAAATTCAAATGATTCAAACTACTAGTTGCGTTAGCGAATTATATAATTATTACAAAAATAACAACTTTTGATTGAGATTTTGTTCGAAAGTCAGTAATTTTGCATGACATTTTCATGCGAAATATCAAAAAGCGATTAAATTTTTGAGCTCAAAATCACAACACTTGTTATTATTTATAGAATCCTTGCTCCCAGCCATAAGCTGCGCGTTAATTAGTATAAAAGTCCCTTACGTCGGTAATATAAAACGGTACATACGCAGGGCGACGATTTTACTAGTCCCGAGCCATTATGGAAGCCTCTCACAACTTGTAAAGGCGCAGTGGAGATAGTATGGGCGAAGTTACAAAGTCACAGGTGCTTCGTAGGTATGCTGCACTATGCTGCGCTCCCAGGGGACCGTTCAAGAATTACGTAAGCACTATAGAGGGGTGGGAGGGGGTCTATGCTTTGCTTATTTTTGATGACATGGGGGGTGGGGGGGGTCTACATGGTGATTACGTCAGCAGTAATTATTTACTCGTTCACACATTATGGCACTGCTGCTCATAAATTAATAAAAAAAAAAAAACAGAATACTTACATTAAATGAAAAAAGCTTTGCTTACTTTTGCTGACAAGGGGGGGGATAAATAATTGTAATAAATATGCCCCCAGGCTTATTTAATTTTTAAATTCTTCTCTCATGTCAGGATTTTGTCGTCGTCTTTTTTTACCTTTGCCAGTATCAAGTTTTATTAAATATCGCCAAACATAGTCACAGTCAGAGTCAAGCAAAGTAAGCCACTGTTATACCTTTTTTTCGAAGGTGAATTTTTCCAAAGATCGGGTATCTTTGGAAAAATTCACCTACATTGGGGTGCAGCCATGTTATGTGGGATTATACCCACTGAAACCCCCCGATGACCAGCCTTAGTGCTTGACTTGCTTGGCTACAGGATCTCCAGAGGAACGCACCGGAGACCTCAGCACTACGCCACGGCTCCTCCCGAGACAACTGCGTGTTGTGTCAGCCCCTCCACTCACGACAACGTTGGTCACATAACGTTGTCCTTCTCTTTCTGGGCACCACCTGGAATTACTGGAACCACCGTTACCATTCACAATTCTTGTATCAAGAAATTTTTGAAACGTGCCGATTGATGGAATCACCGTTACTATTCACAATTATTGAATGAAGAATTTTCGAAATGCACAGATTGATGGAACCACCAACCGTTACCATTCACAATTCTTGTATGAATATTTTTTTCACATCGGACTAGGCTAACATTTGATCGCAATCTCACCAGATGAAAAGCGCTGATGCAGTGAAAGATGAATCACATTTGCCTATTAACCCTAGACTTGAATACTCCACCGCCTCCACTCCTTAAACAACCAAGATTGTGATGCTGCAATAACACAGACAAACGCCAGTTCCATTGTTTTGCCGTTCTGATTAGAAAGAGGAGGTAATAATGGTAAGATGGTCTAACTATCCCTACTGCCTCCACGACACATAAAGGATTCGTTCCCCCGTTTTCTTAGTCCCCAGTAAGCCCGTGTTTCCCGAGTGGGACGGTCGCGCGTGCTCCCTACAACACAACACCGTATGAATTGTTATAAACCTGTGCCATACCGTTTTGTTTTGTGATAAAACATCAATCGATAACCTTTCTAAATCGTGGTAAGTTATTTTCGTATAACGTGATAAGCAAAAAACGTAGATATAAAAGCTTACCTGTTGCATAAACGAGTGCGGTTAGCGATTGAAAACCAAAATACCTAAGTCGATATCAGAGTACTGTTTTAGATGGAATCTGTGATTGTGAATTGATAAGATGCTGATGGAATGTTTACGGAAGCTGTAGGCGTTGATATTGATCTATAATTTTATCTCTG
The DNA here is from genome assembly GCA_949125355.1 of Agriopis leucophaearia. Taxonomy (NCBI): domain Eukaryota; kingdom Metazoa; phylum Arthropoda; class Insecta; order Lepidoptera; family Geometridae; genus Agriopis; species Agriopis leucophaearia. The sequence goes on along the minus strand of OX421284.1, from coordinate 8,022,858 downwards.
CCTACGACATTAACATGTTATTATGCTTTTGATTTATTGACTTTAAGTTTAAGTTAGATAACGTAAAGGTAGACGTCATCTGGAGACCAGGATTCACACAGATTATATTCATTCACGAATTGGCTTCACGCAGCTTTAAGAAACCCTGACACTCGGTAGAAAGAGAAAGATTAAAAAAATAATATAATAAGGTTTGCCTTTGACAGCCAACTCGCCTGATGTTAAGATATGATGCGGTCTACGATGGAGCACGTTTCCCGAGAAGAAACCGATTCACTCGTCTTTTGACGACACTAAGATTGTAACTATCTGGGAACACCAATTCAAGCAGCGCCTTCCACAGACTAGCAGTATGCACAATCAAAGTGGAATCAATGCGATTACGATTTCAGTTTTCTTTTTATTAATCTCGTAAGAACAAATAGCATTCACTTAATGAGATTGCAATTTAAATTAAGTAGGTAGTTATTAGGTAGGTAGGCCTGGAAGAGATCGCTTATAGCGATAAGGCCGCCAATTGTTTCACTAGTTTTTAAAGTTGTTTTTTATGTACGTTTGTAATTGTTGGTGTGAACAATGAAGAGTTTTCTATCTATCTATCTATCTACTGGTGCCGCTTAGCGCTGCGTGCAGAATCAAGAATATTATAGTGATAAATAGATAATTTCACATATACGAATACAAAGCAACGAACGTGCAATAATAGAGAAAAGAAATACTACAAAATTAATACATAGTTATATGATTATTTACGAGATATTTACCGCGGTAACGCCGTGGAAGAATAATAAAAAAAAAAACGTAAATAACCATATAACTGTAGTGAACAACCGTGATAGTTTAAAACAGTGTTTTAACACAAAAATAAATAAAAAAGTTAAATAAAATGTAAGGTACTTTGCGACTCTCGATCACCGTTTCTATTTGTTTCGCACAGAACCGATAACAATGGACTGTCGTCTAAAGCCTCTGTCACACATCATTTTTGTTTCTATAGTTAAATATTTTTTTTCATATTTATGTACGAAAAATCCTTTATTAGATGTAACTTTACTAAATTTCTTAAGGTACCTATAAAATGTTATTGTATTTAGTAATAGGCTTGTTAAGCCACCTTGTACGACATGACAAATTATTGAAAAACATAATAGAAGGAAAGGTAGAAGGAAAGAGAAGACCGGGAAGACCAAGAAGAGTATTCTTAGACCAAATAAAAGAGAAGGCGTGTCATGTACAGGGAGGTGAAAACGCTGACAGAAGACCGTCAAGCCTGGAAGTTACTCCACCGACAAGAGCTACGCTCTTAAATGTTGAATAAATGAATAGGCTTGCGTATGACCGCCAACATTTTCGAAGATTTTGCCTGTTTTTAACCGACTTCCTAATAGGAGGAGGTTATAAATTCGACTGTTTTTTTTAGTTTGTTACCTCAGAACTTTTGACTGGGTGAACCGATTTTGATGTTTTTTTTTTAAAGCTGGTGCTTTCCATTTGGTTCCATTTCAATTTGGTGCAGCTCTGATGAAGTCAGTTTTTTATATTGATAATTATTTGTTTTTCGATAATTTGTTGTACAAGTATGCTCTTCCATCCATACATTAATTAATACGCGATTCGTACGGGTTTCCGGAAGATGACATAAAGCAGTTGGCAGTGACTGGAAATAAAAAGCCGAGGGTCAAGCTGCACTTGCGTGTCTTTTGAGAGGCATATATCCAGTGGGGCTAATGTTGACTGATTGTGATGATGAATTAGACCACAATTTTTTTTTTATCTCAGGTTTGGTACGATGCAGGTTGGAATAATAAAACCTTCTACGCTAATATTATAAAAAGGAAAGATTAATTATTATATTTTTGATTTTTTTGGATGTTGGTAACGAATTAACTGAAAAACTTATGGACCAATAAAATATATTTCATCATTACAATCCTATATTATCCCTGAGTAACATAGGCTATATTTATTACTAGATTGTTTAAAAAAATTGGGACCGGCGGACAGTTTCACATATAGGTATTTCTAACCCCATCATCACTTCCCAACAGTTGAGATTGTGGTCAAAATCATGTCTAGTACGTTGTAAAAAGAAAATGTTTTAGTTAGTTTCAGTAGCTTGTAATGTAGATGAAATCTAACGATAGTTTTTATCATGAAAAATGTGATAAAAATAATAACGTAGTTGCGAAGCCGTCGCCTGACACCTGCAATTTTGCCTTCCCTCCAGTAAGGTACAATGTTGGTTTTCCTTTCACTTGTCCTTGGTCCTTTTCCTTGTCTCTTTTCCTGCGTCATATTTAATCATAATTACCTTTGTCAAGCTTTCACAGCATTCCATACAATTCATATTTTTCTTTTACTGGCTTGTCAGCGGATGTAACCGTAATTATTTCGGAATAAAAAGTATCCTATCCCATGTCACTCTTCGGCCTGCCAATTATTTTTACGTAATAGATCATATCGACTCGTTGCTGTGTTGCTGAGTGAAAGAAAAAAAAGTTGATCGTCACGGGACGCTCGACGGTTTAATAGCCGTAACAGACGTACGGACCACGTACCACGAACCGCCGTCTGACCAACAGGAGGGAAAGAGAAAATTTTCTTTGTTTCTGGTACGGTTATACGAGTCGGTTTTATTGTCACGGCATGCCAATAGATGTACCTAACTCGTAAAAAAAAACACATCAGTCATAGGACTGCACGTCAGTACCCTTAGTACAAGATTTGATAGTTTTCGAAAACTTTTTTAGTTTTCGTTTTGTTCCATACATTGCTGGGCTGTAAGCTATTCGAAACCTTTTTTCGTATTTGAGTGAAGCAACCTATACTGCCGATTACTACCGATTTTAGTTCCTCCGCGTTTCCGCTAGAGGCGCTTTGCTAAAATGTATGGAACAATACGAAAACGAAAAAAGTTTTCGAAAACTATCAAATCTTGTACTAAGGGTACAGAAGTGAAAACTTAAGTAGTAATTCACCTATTCTATAAGAGATGGCGCTGTTTTAAAATACACGGTATAGCGTGAAGATGAATCGAGTTCCATGATTTTTTTTCACTCAAAAAGTGGTCAACGCGCCCAAAGAAGTTTTCACTTCAAAATAGTACACTTTGGCATTTATAATGAAATTATAGTCTATCGGATTTCGGTCAGTCTATTGGAGTAGATCTGTGATTGGCATGAACAACTAGCACTATATTTCGGAATAGCTACCGAACCCCTAGGGGATCGCAAACCCCACTTTGAGAAACCCTGGTCTATGACATCCGTCATCCAACCAAACTCCCTGTATTTAACACATATTTAACATGTAGATTTTGTTGGTTTTTGTATTCATTTTAAGATACTTTTATATAAATATAAATTCGGTGTATAATAAAGTGATATTGAAACACTGTTTTAAATTATCACGGGTTTTCACTACAGTTATAGGATTATTTACGGGTTATTTACTGCGGTAAGGTTGTGGAAGGAGTTCCCGATATTTCGGTGTTACATGCACCATGTTCACGGGAAGCCTAATGCGGGTGATTGGTCGAACAGTTCCACGTCAGGTGCAGACAAAACGATCTACCCTCTTTCATAGTCTTTTTCTACGGTTATCACTGGAACTCAAACTCTTCAGTCTTCCCGTGAACATGGTACATGCACCATGTTACTGCTACGCCGAAATATCTGGAGCTTCTTCCACAACCTTACCACGGTAAATATCCCGTAAATAATCATATAACTAAAGTGATATTGTATTGTAATATTGTAGAGTATGGGCAGGGGATCTTCCTCCCTTATCTTCTTTTATTTCCACGTCCTTGCTTCCTTGTCTCCACGTTGTATTCATAATGCCCTCGTCAAGCTTTCACAGGATTCTATTCAGGGATCACCCTTTTATTCTAATTTGGTTGAGGGACGAATGCTAACAAAGAAAGAAAACACGATACATACGGGTATAAGGATCATTGTTTACAAGTTAAATTATAAATTAAATAAAGTGTTTAAAATCCTAAGATTAAATTATAAGGGTTGGGATTTTATTTTTTTAAACGGGAATGTGCCTTTATTTACAGAAAAAATAAAAAAATATGCTAAACTAGCCACCCGTCCCGGTTTCGCACGGATACAATGCTGATATGCTAAATATACTACAGAATGTCTTTATGCCTATACAGTATACAATGCCCCCCGGCCGGCGGCCAGTACCGCCGCAACCGCTGTCCCTGAATTTTCTGCAATATCTTCAAAAATATTCATTTAAATTATATGCTGTAAATTAAACTATTGTCAACGAGTCGAGTTCGAGATACGTTTTGCGGTCACGCATGTTTTCGCATCACCTAAACAGAATCGCTTAAAAGGTAGCCGTCAGGCCCCAGTACGAGATTTCACAAACATGGAGGACACGCTGCAGAAATGTGGTCGCATCAACAATCTGAAGCATAATTATATTGGACACGTAGAGCTTCGAAGGGTTTAGTAAATGCTGTCAACAAGCTACTGCATTAGAATGCTCAATTTACCAGTTGGTAGCCAGGAAATATCCAGTATTTTGGTCACGCGTCACGTAAAACATGCGCTGTGTAAGATTTTTCATAATTAAATAAAATGTTTGTAACGATTAAGATATTTTTTATTTTAAAAAATCTATTATTTTTAAACAACGGGTTAGAAGCTTTATGACTACATCTTGATATGACTAGACAGCAGGTGTGACTAAATCGCTTTAAGACCATATTTCAATATTTGTTGTGAGTACATTAGGTAACGTTTGCAACTATATAAGCATTATCATTCCTTCCACTCGACACCACCAAAACGACACCATCCGTGGTGTCGTATGGAATCTCTAGTCCATACGACACCACCCTAGTGATGTCCAGAAACGCGTGTTTTTGACTAACAGCTCCCAGTTCATTAAAATAAATAAATAAATATCAGACAACATCACATACATTGATCCGACCCCAAAGTTATTATTTCAAGTTATCTATAGTTAAACGATAATTAATAAAACAGAGTTTATGAAATATATTTTTTTTATTTCAGTGAAGGTAATTATTATTTTTTTATTTTAGGTAACCTCACTATTAGTCGGTGGTGTCGTATGGACTAGTGATTCCATACGACACCACCGATGGTGTCGTTTTGGTGGTGTCGTGTGGAAGGAAGGAGCATTATGAGGTCTGTGACAGTGCGCTTTGATCGAATGGAAATCGACTCATTACTTTATATGAATCGAATAAACTACATGAACTTTAAGAAAACTACTTTCACTTTACTACAATAGCGTCTACATTAAATGATCCTTCGAACTGTAATAACAACAACTCAATATGACAACATCGTGTTAGGTCAACATTGCATTCAGAATATATTTGCAAAACAGCCACAGTATCATTTACATAAACGTATAAGAAGGATCCCAAACGATATTATGTTAACATAGACCAAAACGAGCATCAACTCAAAATATTTGTAAAGAAAAAGCTAACACAAAATGCTTATTATGAGTTCGATCAATACGTCAGCGATAAAAAAGCCTGGCTTCATATAGTCTTATTATAGTCTGACTCTGTCATTCTGTTTACATATCTAGCCTAGTATACTCTTATTTATAATCTCTGACAAAGCCCCTGTACAGCTGCAACTTATATACCTGTGGCGGAACTCTTTTTCACCAGTGCGACCTTCGCGGTCGCCTTTATTATTTTTATTTCAATAGAGTTGTGTTTTGTTATATAAGAGATCTGTCAAGAGGTGAAAAATAGATGTTTTCGATTCCGCAAAATAAATTGTTTTAATAATAGGAGTAATAATATCCTAAATTGGTGACCCCGACGTGATTGTTCGTCGACGAGAATACGAAAACGTAGAAAAAGAAGTGGTGAATTCGACTACGAGAGCTGTGCTGCTGACTGCTGGCAACAATCGCATGGAGCGCGTCAAGACTAAAGTCGAAGTATCTTTTGGAAGAACCAGTGTGGACTAAAAAGACTAAGTGTGATTTATATTGTTGTGTGTTTTTGTGTGTGTATTTAATTTTATTTTATTTTGGTGAATTTTTGTACATATTTTTAAGTTATTTTTATACCAAAGTTTTTTGTAGGGCATTCGCACCTAAAAAGGACTCAACGTGGCGTCCTTGCGGTGATTATCGTGCATTAAACGCCCGAACGATTCCTGATCGCTACCCTGTCCGATACATAGGTGATTATGCGCACAACTTGTCTGGCTGTACCGTTTTTAGTACTATAGACTTGGTCAAGGCCTATCAACAGATACCGGTGAATCCAGGCGACGTGTGCAAGACAGCGATAACTACTCCATTTGGATTATATGAATTTCTGTATATGACATTTGGTTTGCGTAATGCTGGGCAGACTTTTCAGAGATTTATCGATGAAGTAGTCCGTGGCTTAGATTTTTGCTATGTCTATGTTGATGACATTTTGGTTTACTCAAAAGACCAAATAGCGCATGCGCAGCATCTGGAAATCTTGTTCCAGCGATTGCACGACTATGGCGTTGTGATTAATACAGCCAAGTCCGTATTTGGTGCCGCAGAAGTATCTTTCCTTGGGCATCGAGTCAATGCTGCGGGCACGCGTCCTCCTGAGGACAGAATTCGTTCTCTGGTGGATTACCCGCCCCCAAAGACAGTTCAGGGTATGCGCAGATTCATAGGCATGGTCAATTACTACCGCCGGTTTTTGCCAAGTACGGCTAAGTACCAAGCGCCGTTAATTGAAGCAATCACTGCTATTCAAGGCAAAGGCAATAAACCTTTTGTGTGGACTCCTGAGCTAGAAAAGTGCTTTGAAGAATGCAAGAAAAGCTTGACGTCCGCTACAATTTTAGCACACCCAAATAACAGTGCTGAGGTTGGGTTGTTTACTGACGCTTCAGGAACGCACGTTGGTTCTTGCCTACAACAACGCGTCGATAATGATGATTGGCAGCCACTAGCCTATTTTAGTAAAAAGCTGACTGCTAAACAGGCTCAGTGGCCGGCGTACTATCGGGAACTCCTTGCGGTGTACGAGAGTGTTCAACACTTCAGGCACCTGTTGGAGGTACAACACGTCACTATCTACACTGACCATAAGCCGCTAATATACGCTTTTGTACAACGACGTGAGAAATTGCCGCCTATCCAATTAAACCAGCTGTCTTTCATCAGCCAGTTTACTACTGATGTAGTGTATATTAAAGGGGTTGATAACATCGTAGCTGATGCCATGTCGCGCGTTGAGTCTATTTCTCTTGAAGAGGATTTTGCTGCACTCGCGTTATCGCAAGAATCGGATGAGGAGCTAGCTAGTATGCGTGGGAATTCGTCTTTGAAGCTCGAACCCATCCTCATCCCTGGCACAAATATCACAGTAATTTGTGATACTTCAACTGAGCGACCACGTCCATACCTGACACCAGCATTCCGTCGAGCTGCATTCGACAGGTGTCACAACCTCAGTCACCCTGGCGCGCGGGCAACCACTCGCTTGGTAACTGAGCGTTATGTATGGCCTCAAGTAAACGCAAATTGCCGTGAATGGGCTCGAACTTGTTTACGCTGTCAACTCAGTAAAGTAACTCGACATATTAATTCGCCACTTGGAGAGTTTAAATTACCGTCAAACAGATTTAGGTCGGTGCATTTAGACATTATTGGACCACTTCCTCACTCGAAAGGGTACAATTATTGCCTGACTGCGATTGATAGATACACACGGTGGCCTGAAGTATGGCCTATGTCATCAATCACAGCAGAAGAGGTAGCAGATACATTCGTAACTGGTTGGGTTTCCCGTTTTGGGGTACCAAACATTTTGACAACCGACCAGGGCCGGCAGTTTGAATCTGTGTTGTTTCGCCGTCTAATGGATGTATGTGGTACCAAACGGGTGCGCACGACTAGTTACCATCCTTGCGCAAATGGTATGGTGGAACGCATGCATCGGCAGCTTAAAGCATCTTTGATGTGTCATAATGACACATGGGTAAGAGCTTTGCCGTTAGTTTTATTAGGGATGCGAACGGCGCTCAAAGAAGATTTGAAGGCATCTTCTGCAGAGCTCGTTTATGGAGAGACTCTTCGCTTGCCTGGAGAACTCGTCATACCTCCAATAACATCGCAGAGCCCAAGTGACGTTGTAGATTTCGTCCGTGAGCTGCGCAAATATATGGAAGCTCTCCGTCCTGTCCTTGCTACACGCCACGCCCAGCCATCGACTTTCATATTTAAAGATTTAGTTAAGGCGTCGCATGCCATGCTACGCGATGATTCAGTGCGAAGGCCGTTGCAGCCGCCTTATTCCGGTCCTCATCGTATCATCGGGCGAAGAGACAAAACGATCACTCTCGATATTAATGGAAGGGAACGTACAGTTAGCATAGATCGCGTTAAGCCTGCCCATTTGGATTCGGCGTTTGGCAATTGTGAACCAATTGTGCCGCCTGCGCCAACTCCAGCTAGCAGTTTCACGCCTGCGTTGGTCCCTGCACCTACACCAGCTCCTGTCATCACCCGGTCCGGGAGGAGGGTGAAGTTTAGAAATATTTTAGATATGTGATTATCTTATTTATTTATAAATTTTTCAGCTTATTCTTCCTTTCTCCGTGGGGGGGTGGTGTGGCGGAACTCTTTTTCACCAGTGCGACCTTCGCGGTCGCCTTTATTATTTTTATTTCAATAGAGTTGTGTTTTGTTATATAAGAGATCTGTCAAGAGGTGAAAAATAGATGTTTTCGATTCCGCAAAATAAATTGTTTTAATAATAGGAGTAATAATATCCTAAATACCTACCTAAATATTTTTAAAAATATTTTAGTTATTATTTCTTTTTTACTGAATACAAAGCCGCTATAGCTGCATACCTGTTAAATTTATTGTACCTAACCAATTGACGTACCTAAGAACTTTTTTTATGCCATAGGTGGCAAACAAGCAAACAGCACTGCCTGATGGTAAGCAGTCACCGTCGCTTATGGATACTTGTAATAGCAGAGGCATCACAAATATGTTGCCGACCCTTTAAGACTCTATTAAGTCGCCTTTTGAAGAACCCCATGTTGTAGCTTCTCGGAAACACCGCGGAAGGTAGCTCATTCCACATTTTGCAGGTGAAACTTCCACACTGTGCGACAATGTCAAGAGGTAGAAATAAAGGATTGAATTGAATAACCTGCAGAACAGATCAGATGGCCAATTGGGCTGAAAGGTTCTCGAATGGAGACCACGGACTGGTAAGCGCAGCGTAGGATGTCCACCCACAAGATGGACAGACGACCTAAAAGAGAGCGCAGGGAAACGCTGGTTGCAGGCCGCGTTCAATCGGCCCTTTTGTAAATCGATGGGAGAGACCTATATCCAGCAGTGGACGTCCTATGGCTGAAATGATGATGATGATTAATAACCTGCAAGCTACCCAACTTAATCCTTTGCCAGCAATTAGGTAAAAGGGGACCAACCACCAGACATCGTCCATTTTTAGGGTTTCATAAGTAAAGTATGCAAACGGAATTACGGGACCCTATTACTAAGCCTACACAGAAAAAAAAAAGATTTTGCGATTTATTTCAACCAAGATTATAATATATAACTATACTCTGTGACATCTATTGTTGACGCAAAAAAAATATATAAATGTAAAATATGTGTTTGATATTTAATTAGAATAGTAAAAAATATTATAGTTGTTATAGCATCGCTTTAGTTTATCTGTAATGGTGTTATAAGTGTTTTTTATAATAAATAAATATATTCTTAGAAATATCGTCTCAATCCAAGAAGGTTTTGTTTTCAGTCTAAAATTGATTCTTAATTTAAGAAAATGGTTCTCTTAACTGAAGGAGAAACAATGTATTTTATACTAAGATATGTATCTTAATTCAAGGGCCAAAGTTTGTTGTTCTGAATAAATGACAGTTCACTTCTTTTAAGATATCGAACATTCTTCCTTTTAAATATTTTTGTAAGATGTTTCATCATGTATGTAGCCAAATATAAGATTATCTCATTGAACATAATTAGGCCTCTATCTTATCTTTATCTTCCTCTGAGAATACGTTTTCATATTAATTTGTCTTGTACAAAATATACAAAATTTTTGTTGTTGTCCTTGTTTGTGTGGTCTTTTAATAAAGAGTTATATTATATTACAAAATTTATATGTCCAAATTCAGATACATTTATTTCAAAAAAAAATTCTGTAATCAAAATTTTCATAAAGTCGGACTACATAATTATATTTTATTTTATAAGCGCCCTCTCATTGTTCAAAATTAATTTGCATAGATGAATAAAACCGGCCAAGAGCGAGTCTCAGAATAAACGAGCGAGTCTTAGAATCAGTCAATAAGAATTAAATACACATAAATAAAATGTTAGTTCCACAAATAAAACAGTATTTTATCAAATATATTGATTTTCTGAAAAAAAAAAAATAACATTACCGGCCGGCAAGTTGGATTCGCACACGAAGGGTTCCGTTCCATTATCTGAAAAAAAACGGCAAAAAATCACGTTTGTTGTATGGGAGCCCCCTTAAATATTAATTTTATTTTAAACTAGTTTTTTTGCCCGCGACTTCGTACGCGTAGATTTAATATAAACTTTCAATCCTTTTTTCTTCCCTTAATCCGGCCTTGCGCAAAATAACATAGCCTATACTTCAATCTGGTCATAGCTAAGCATATTCGTGAAAACCGCATTTAAATCCGTCCGCATTTTCTTCCAGGGGTGTAGAAGATGTGCGTGAACAAACAAACAAAAATTCTAAAAACTGCCTTAACATGTTCAGCTGCTTATTTTAAGTCGCCCTGTGTGAAGTATTGATAGAAGCATAAAAGTAATAAATAACACCGTCAACAGTTTTCAAATCAAAAAGATAATGTGACCACAGTGCAGAGCATGTTTTGAAATTTTCTTTTTGTCTAAACCATTAAAAGTATATCATGTCATGTCGGGATGATATACATCTCTGAAATTTGACTGTCCAGTTTCGCTGGCCACGGAACCCTGACATAATGCTTGTCTTAACACGCTCTTGGCTAGTTATTTCTTATTTCGCGTGCATTTGTATGTATACATTGACTAAAAAGCCATGAAATGGAACTACTCTATTTATCTGTTAAAATATCACAGCAAAATAAAATTATTTCTATATTCTTATTCTTATTGCAAATATACACTGTATTCTTCTAAAAGCTAAGTTTATATACCCTGCATAAAGGGTGCAGCAATGACTTATGTAGTGACTGTTCACAAAACCAGACCACAGACATAAACATATAAATTTAAGTAAGTATAGTTAAATCTATTACATAAATATTATAATATATTCAAACTTAACCTAGGGTGAAGTAATTTTACAAAACAAAAAAAAAACATACTTAGTGTGATAGGTTACCTAATTATATATGAGATGATACAAAACTTATGACGCTACTTTCTTAACTATTTATATATCGACATTTATTTTCTTATTATAATTTTCTAAAATTTATTGTCGAATAAATCTTTTATCTCGTAATAATATTTTTGGGTTAGAAACTTACGAAGTTGGTTCTGGAAAAATGATATCATTTCTTTCTTTCTTTATTGCGTCCGGAATTTTGTTCTATAGGTTTATTTTCATGTACAAAGGGCCTTTTTTTAATATTTCTATTCGCGGGACTGAATTAAAATAGGATGCGGTATATTTTGTGTTTTAAATGCTAACATAGAATAAAACCAAGAGAATGTAATACTCCTACTCCATGCACTGGAATGAATCACCAAAGAGGTTGTAAGGCCTATAACATGCTTGATCTACACGTTCATTCATCTAAGAAGGTTAAGGAACCTTCTTTAAATATAAACTGATTAACCGAATGACAGTTGACAGTTTCAAAATTTTAATGGCTATGTCAATAACATTCTCTTTACTTTGGATCTCCTTGCTTGAGGCTATGTGAAGATCCTCATATTACGTTTCGGGTAACGAAGAAATAAATCATTGATTTTTATTTTCGTTTATGTAAAAATAAAGAATTAAAATAAATGATATAAGATAGCCTATGTTTTAATCTGGTAATTTCTAAGCATATTCGTGAAAACCGCATTTAAATCCGTCCAGTGGTTTAGGAGATGTTCGCGGACAAACAAACAAACAAACAAACAAACAAACAAACAAACAAACAGACAAAAATTCTAAAAACTGTCCTATCGTGTTCAGCTGCTTATTTTAAGACGACCTGTGTGATTTTTTTTTTGTTATCTCGCAATTACAGATTTTTTTATCTCTACGTTTTTATTATATGTATAGATATAGATATAGATAAATTATTTATTTTTAAAGTGATTAATATAACTCAATATTCTGTAAATATTTCAACCGTCTACCTGTTGCCGTTATCAATATCGAGCAAAAACTAACAAAAAATGACGTTTTTTGTATGGGAGCCCCCTTAAATATTTATTTTATTCTGTTTTTAAGTAATTATTGTTATAGCGGCAACAGAAATACATCATCTGTGAAAATTTCAACTGTCTAACTATCACGGTTCATGAGATGCAGCCTGGTGTCAGACGGACAGACAGACAGACTGACAGTCCACGTCAAGAAGCTCGTCTCGTATCTTCCCACTATTTCCTTACATCAATGTTTAAAACTCACTATTTCAAAGAAAAGACAGCAGTACAACCAAAACAGTATGTCAAATCAAAACCAAGCTAATTTACAATTCCTATACTAACTTATAACATCGCAGCTTTATGGTCTACATTCAATTAACACAATGCAATCCACTACCGTCACACCTCGCGTCACGTTGCAATAAACATCACAAACTTAGAAATAATTACCATTCTATTATTACTCTACAATTTAACGCAGTTAGTCCAATATAGAACGCAGCGTGAATTTAGCTTGAATGTTTCTGGGGTGTGTGCAAGTCTTTATTAATGCGGAAAGTTTCTTACTACGCGGAAACGGGGAGTTGTTATTTATTACGGTCTAAGATATTTTTACCTGTAGATAGGTTGTGCCTGCCACCATATTGACTAGACGAATGCACCATCAGGCGAGAAACTTGCTCACCTCGTTACTCAGTACATAAAAAAGACAAAAATGCTATTGAGGTTTTCTTCTACATTCCAAACATTCATTTTGTCACATAATATAAAAAGTATTTTCTTAAAATTAGGTACATATCCTTCGCTCGAAATTCAACATTCACAAACGAAACGACGGTCTATTTGCCCACATCACAAAAAGCGCTCCGGCAACATTTATCCCAAAATCCACTTGTCCCTCCAAACACATGGTCCCACCCGAGATGAGTAGCTGTAATTGATCAAGGTAAATGTTTGTTACAACCTCTTCAGACAAAGCTATAAAGCTGTTTGTACACAAAGTTCGTACACATTCGAGGTCAAATTTGTTTACACTGCTCACCATCAGGCAGCCCATCTACGTGTTTGTTACCTAAGGCATAAAAATATATATGTTTTTTATTTATAACGTGTATTGTAAATACACTAACCTACAAAATGTGATGACTCAGCGTAATTTTCGACGCAGTAATCTATTGCAGTTCGCTCGTATGATCTTTTGGGCCGGGCAAGCAGGCAACCGCCCAGGGAGCCAAAACCGAAGGGGTGTTGAAGGTGCCCCTTCAGTTGGGATAAGGCTACGTTGTGTCATGCCCAATTCCATAAATCGTGGCCGAGAGCACCTCTTCACGTTTTCTGAGGTCAGGAAAGATTATACGTCTTGTTAGCGCCATGTTAAATTTATTTTAGAGGGGCATTGTCACGAAAGAACGCCTTCATTTTAGATAGATATGACGAAAAAAATTTTTTTTTGGAAATCAGAGTATGTGAAAATCTTACCTAAGGCTTTGTCTGTACTGAAGCCCACTGTTCCCCGTGATATAATTTCATAGCACGACAATAGCCTTTAGATATTTGATTATTTTGATTCAATAAAAATAACATGCTCTGTGAAAAATATAATTAAACGCATACTACTGAATAAATTATTTCAATCAGAAAATAAGGTTCTGAGATAAGAACGCTTGAAGTTTTTGGGTTGGTTTGAACCATAAATAATGGGATGCCATGTCCCTTTCCCGCAAAGTGAGTGTCAGTATGGAGTTTGTATGGCGTACTTACAAGTGACGTCATTTGTAAGTCTAGAGCGCTCTCTGTCTAACAAGCCATTAAAATGCTGATATCTTCCTTATATTAGAAAACATTTTAAAACTGGTTTTCGGGTCTGTGTTAGGTGAGTTTATTTATAAATAAATAAAAAATATCAGTTCGATAAGCCCTTCGGCTTCACCCAATATCCACAACAATTTCTGAGGGAATATCCACGAGGATATTCCCTCAGAAACCGTATATTTATTCAGAATGAAAGGTATTTTATGAAAAGTTGTGGACCTTTATAGCGTAGTGTGAAAGGTGTTTATTCATCCCACTGTTAACCACGTGTGGTCCACTTGGAGTCCATTTTGTATGGAAGGGTAGCAAATTACTGCTTCTGTTATACGACCAATTATTCTGTTTGTTTTGAGATGATATGACTTCACTATATTCAATTTTGTAGATGAATTCTCATCATCAACATAATCAGTCTATCTTAAGTAACGTTTAATCTTTCGCGATTTGAACTCATGTTTTAAATGTTTATCGGGACTTATCGCGCAATATTTTATCAAGATAAAAATAAGTACGTTTCGCTCCGCGTTTTGACCGAAAGTGGCAACAATGGCACGACAATGGCCGTGGTCATAAGCTAACTGAAAACTGCGGGTGAGTCCGGCGAGAAGAGCAGGTGTTTTGTTCTTCTACCCTCACTTGATCTTGAAAAATCGCAGGGTTTTCGCTACGACATAAAACTGACTGTATTGTTAAATGTTCTAGTAACTAAACCACGGTTTGTGAATTTGCATACTATGGGATTCTACGACGCCGCTAAATTAAATCCATTTTCCCAGTTGAAATTGCGATGCCTAATGCGATTGTGCCTATTCCAAAGCAAGTCATTCAGCCTGACCTTCGGCTGCTTGCTTCCCGTCACTGCCATCATCAAGGCGCCAGCATTTCTGTTACCTGTCGCCACCACCAAACGTTTGGCCAAGTTCCTGGTCGATACTTGAAGGTTTACTATTGAAATATTATAGACAATTCTAAAAGATTTGATACCCTGGGGCCATACGGCTACCTCTTAACGCAGGCTCGAAACAGCGCTGCAAGAGCACAGTGCGGAAAATCACCCGAAGGCGCGCCGAGATACAGTTTGCGGCCGCGCTACTTTTCGCAATCACCTAAACAGCAGTGCAACTACCATTCTTTATCGATTGACAAATTTGACAGTTAAATCTACAAATTCGATAAAATGCCATAGAATCGAACATAGCGAGTACGGATTAAATGCCATTTAATCGAACTTGTCGATTTAACTGTCGAATTTGTTGATCGATAAAGAACGGTACTTGCACTGCAGAATCGCTTAAAACAGTGAGCCTCAAAGCACATAGATTGGTTAAAAATGACAGCTCAGGACTTCCCAATTCCCAAGACTATTTTAATTCATGCCCAATCTGTTTAATTAAAATTGATTTCATGTTTTTTTTCAGCAGTATTTTTTTTAAGGTGCGAGCCCTATCGGGCCCTAAATTAGCATCTATACTTATTCCCAATAATCAAAACTGTTTTTTGACTGTTTCTCAGAGCTTCTTTACCTATTTTACCCGCAACAATGTTCGTCATCGTAGTTGTATTGACATTGACTTTGTAGCCGTTTATTTTGGTAACTCAAGCCGTTGTTTGCTTCAGAGTTTGACAAACTTGGAAACTGCGGGGTATTAAATTCCAAATGGGTCTAGTGCAGAGGCTCTCAAACTCAGTCGCTGCCCAGCCAAGGTTTGCAAGCGAATCAAAAACAAAAACAAATTAAAAAGTACTTGTTATCGATTAACAATTTGAGACCAAAAAATATTATTATGCTGCTTTGAATTATGATTTTTAGGGTTCCGTACGCAAAGGGCAAAACGCGACCCTATTACTAAGACTCCGCTGTTCGTGTCTGTCTGTCTGTCACCAGGCTGTATCTCATGAACCGTGATAGTTAGATAGTTTAAATTTTCACAGATAATGTATTTCTGTTGCCGCTATATAAATACTAAAAAACAGAATAAAATAAATATATAAGGGGGCTCCCATACAACAAATGTGTTTTTTTTAATCGTTTGTTTGATATTGATAACGGAAACAGGTAGACGCTTGAAATATTCACAGAATATTTAGTTAATATTATTCACTTTAAAAATAAATAATTAATTTAATATAAAATAAATATTTAAGGGATAATAATGTATAATGTATGGGAGGATAATGTATTTCTGTTGCCGCTATAACAACAAAAACAAAAAAACAGAATAAAATATATAAGGGGGCTCCCATACAACAAATGGTTTTTTTTTTTGCCGTGGGTGTAAATGAAGGTAGATTACAAATGCGAAAGAGTGTTTGTTTGTTGCTTTCTCACCTCATTCACATGGCAACAAAGCAACATCGGCGTGATTTTTCGTAAAGTGATTGTCAGTAACATATTATCATACTTTTTGGTTCCTAAAATTAATATCCACTTGGGTGAAACCGCGCCGCGCGGCGCAGCTATTATTGAATAATAATACAAGAGTCATTGTAAAAGGTTGAGCACCTGTGACCTGTATTGGTCTGCTGGTTGTTTCTGATAAAGTTTTGTGTACCAAAACCTGAAGATAATCATGCCTTAGATTTGATTAATGTTTAGCGGTCGCGCTCACCGACCATTATAATAGGTCGGGGAAAAAGTCTTTTCGTATTTTGTATGTATAAGGTTGTAGTAAAAATCTCATCCGTTGTACTGTTTGTATCTGGCTGGTTTTGATACCATTAAAAATATGACATTTTAAAAAAGGAATACAAAAAGTAAAAAGCAATTTCCCGCCATTTTTCAATTGTTTTTTTGTTTGATAAAATGAGTGAATCTAACGAAGAAATTCGATATATTGTGAAATTTTATTACAAAAAAGGGAAAACTGCGACACAAGCCGCGAAAAAAATTTGTGACGTTTATGGACCTAATGCAGTGTCATCAAGAGTAGCACAATGTTGGTTCAAGCGTTTTCAGTCCGGGAATTTTGATGTCAAAGATGCAGCTCGCTCTGGTCGCCCTGTTACGGATAAAGTAGATGCCATTTCTGAAAAAGTGGACCAAGATCGGCATATTAATAGTTACGACGTAGCTGAAGAACTGGGGATTGACCACAAAACAGTTTTGACCCATTTGAAAAAAACTGGGTATACAAAAAAACTCGATATTTGGGTGCCACACAAGCTCACTGAAAGAAACCAAATGAATCGTGTACTCATTTGCGACTCTCTATTGAAACGTAACGAAACCGAACCGTTTTTGAAAAGATTGATCACTGGTGATGAAAAATGGATCACCTACGACAAGAATGTGCGCAAACGATCATGGTCAAAGGGCAGTGAAGCACCACAGACTGTAGCGAAACCCGGATTAACACGTAATAAGGTGATGCTGTGTGTATGGTGGGATTGGCAGGGCATCGTTCATTATGAGCTTTTACCGCCGGGCAAAACCATCGATTCGGATCTCTACTGCCAACAGCAGATGAGACTCAAACAAGAAATTGAGAAAAAACGGCCGGAATTGATCAACAGAAAGAGTGTGGTCTTTCATCATGATAACGCCAGACCGCACACATCTT
Source organism: Agriopis leucophaearia (assembly GCA_949125355.1). NCBI lineage: Eukaryota > Metazoa > Arthropoda > Insecta > Lepidoptera > Geometridae > Agriopis > Agriopis leucophaearia. The sequence goes on along the minus strand of OX421284.1, from coordinate 8,005,099 downwards.
TGGCCACTCAGCAAAAATTTAGAGAGCTTGGTTGGGAAGTGTTAATGCATCCACCATATAGCCCTGACCTTGCACCCTCAGATTTCCACCTGTTTCGATCTCTTCAGAATTCTTTGGGTAGTGTTAGATTAACATCAAGAGAGGACTGTCAAAACTACTTGTTGCATTTTTTTTGATCAGAAGTCCCAAAAATTCTACAGCAACGGGATCATGTCACTACCTACAAGATGGCAACAAGTTATCGAACAAAATGGCACATATATATTATAATTAAATGTAATTAAACTTGAAAAAAATATGTCTTGAATTTGTTTAAAAAATACGAAGAAACTTTTTCCCCGACCTTATAATACATATTATTATCATAAAGAAAAAAAAAATTAGTAATTTTTTTAAACTTCTTAGAAACAAGCTTTTAATTTTTTTACTGGTTACTGGTAATCAGTTAGCATCCTCTTTAAATTAAAAAAAAATCCTATGATCTTTGATAATATGATTGTTATGACAGTCAAAGCGAATGATGTGTTAAAACCTGTGGTAAAATTTATATACCTCAGTTTATAATAACTGTAAATCTATACAAATATTATGAAGAGGAAAGATTTGTATTTTTGGTTTTTTGTATTTTTGGATGTTTGTAATGAAATAACTAAAAAACTACTGAACCGATTTAAAAAATTCTTTCACTGTTGGGAAGCTATACTATCCCCGGGTGACAGGCTATATTACACCCGTGCGAAGCCGGGGTGGGCGGCTAGTCATGTATATAAACGTACGTATATACATGATTTGGAGTATGTTTATCTCTTTCTAACAACAAGGTCCTACCTATTTAATATTGCTCTGTCATTTTTTAACCAACTCAGTGATAGAAACAGTTCAAATAGGTCCAGTGCAGGTAGCTATAGTAAAATATCGCCATGTTTTAAATATTTTTAATGAATACTAGTGCAGTTGCCCGCGACTTCGTACGAGTAGATTTTCAAATTTCAACCCTTTTTCCTCCCTTAATCCGGCCGTTGCGCAAAATAACAAGCCTATACTTCAATCTGGTCATAGCTAAGCTTATTCGTGAAAACCGCATTTAAATCCGTCTAGTGGTTTAGGAAATGTGCGTGGACGAACAATCAGACAAAATTCAGCTGCTTATTTTAAGACGCCCAGTGTTTTTTTGATATCTCGCAATAACATTTTTTATTATTGTAAAATAGGCTTGCGCTTGGCCGCCAACTCGTCTGATGTTAAGCGATGATACGGCCTACGATGGATCACACTTGTCTTGAAGATACCGATTCACTTTTGACTTGAAACACCGTAGATTGTAACTATCAGGGAACACCCATTCAGACAGCGCATTCCACATATTAGCAGTTCGCACAGTGAAAGTGGAATCAAAGCGCTACGGGTTTTTGGAATATCAACCATAAAGCGGTGTCGATTCTTCGTGCCCGCTATGGCAGTCCGATAGAAAAAGGGGCAGGAAGATCTGATGACATCGTTAATGATGGCAGATAGAAGTTAGCGTCTCTATTGCTAAAACCTCATTGTATGAATCCATTTATATTATAATTTATGCCAGAAACCGGCGGGTCGGCGCAAACATCAAGTGGCGCGACTTCGCCTGGCCTTTGCCAGCTGAGTGCTCCCCCTTCCTCTTGATAGATAAAAATACATTCAACGCGATTTTAAGGGAAAAAACCGTCAATAAATGAAAATGGGAATAAAGAAACAATACAGAGTAGTCAGAGTAACAATACAAAGATTGTACCAAGGTATTTTTAGTGAAAAAATGAAAAGAAAAGTCACAAATGGATCACATTAAAAACCGACTTTAAAAGATATATGAAAAACGGTATAAGTCCCCATTAAATTTGAGGGTTGCCCTCAATTTCCCTGGGATTCCATCATCAAATCTTGACTTGGTGACAATGGGACCAAATTGTAAGTATACCCTACCGAACAAAATGCTCTTTAAGTATCACTACCTAACACAAACTAAAAAAAATTACGATGAAACAAAAATTATGAATATCAAAAGGCTATATAAATATAACATATGCGTTTTTATTCGAAAAACCTTAAATAAAAACATCCACACTAACTTAACATTCTTGAAACGCAAAAATGTTGTTGACCGCCGAACTCGACGAGCTAGCTTCCTCGTCATACCGAAGCATCGTACAAATTACGGTAAAACAATGCTCACTATTGAAGGAGCGCAACTATACAACCACATACCCTCAAATATAAAAAATGTAAACTCACTTCACGCATTTAAAAAACAATTAGCTGAACATATTATTTTAGATAAATCATTGTAACACCAAAATGCGTGAAGTGGGTCCGTTGTTTTATGTTTTATTTTTTACTTTATACATAGATACTGTTTTTATGAGTAGGTACTTTACGTAACATGCGACGACGAACTTTATAGTTTTATTAAAATATGTTATCACATAAGTGACAAATCTGTCTTAGTGCTAATAAAATTCTTTAAACCTAACCTAACAAAAGAAACATTTTTGAAATCGGTCAACTGTTAGCGGAGATATCTATGAACTGTTAGACTATTACTTTATTTACGAGTATATAATCATTTGTATCTAATATTATTATGAACCATAATGTAAAAGTATTTATGCTCTGTGGTGACGAGCATCTGTTGACTGTTGACAGATATAATAGTAATGACGTTTCAAACGGTAACATTGACTTTGACAGATACTCGTCACCAATAGATAATTGTCAGTTGAATTTAAGACTGGCACTTGATATCGAGCTGTAAAGCAAATAGGACATTATTGTGATATTATAATAAATCCTTAAATATCTTAATAATCCTGGTTTCATTTCTGAGATTTAAGCGTAGTCTTTCATCTCAGAAGTGGGATTGAACGCGCAAGCCCACAATTTACGAAATTTCTACGAATATTAATTTTGTGCATTAATATCGTACACGCTACAGAAGTATAACTTCAAGCTGCATGATGCCACCTCGGCCGCAGTCACTCAGTTGTAGAACCCTTGATGTCACCTCACAATCAAGATCGCGTGTATCGCGAGAGTAGAAAGCAGACGAAGAGCACATCAAACGAGAGAAAAGGAGTTGATCACCCATGGTCACTTCGCCGAAAACTTCGAGGCCAAGCGGCAGGACGAGTCGTTCGCGAGAGCGGTGTGTACTTTCTCGTCATCGCAGTAGAAGATTGAGTCGCAGACGCATGCACGAGAATCGACCAGCCGTAGCCAGCCACAACAGAATTGGCCGCCGTAAGCGGAGTTGCAGCTTCATGGAGAGTTCCAACCGTGAGCGGAGTAGCAGCTGCGCGAGATCTTGTCGTGAGCCAGCCGCGGATGTGAGTAAGAAGACTCGCAGCCTAATAGCCAAGTGTGTTTGTTTCTGTTTTTCATTATGCTAGACGTGATATACTTATCACTGACATTATTGCCACTAATTCAAGATTGGATTAGAAAATGTAGAAGTGAAAACTCATCTCATAATCTTGGTGAAGATCACGCGTCGCGTGCTATTAAAAAAAAGAGGTACAAAGTCATGTCGAACGTTAATAGATGGCGTTATACGTCGTTCAAATATCTAAACGAAAAAACTTTATGATTTCATACGTGTTTTAAAAAAAAGTTCAAATATGTAGGTAGATTGGAAAATAATAAATGAGCCGAAAGTAAATGTGCAAAAATCTATTTTGAAATATTATCTCTTCATTTGAAACAGAATCTTAAGTTAGTGCTCACAATGTGTAGATTCTCCAAAATAATCATGAATATACAAAATTAAATTGCTAAAAGAAGTCGCTCAGGTAGATGAGGATTTAGTAAACTCTTGTGTGTTCTATCACACTTGCAGTATTGCATAAATTGCATGGGCACAGTTAGTTTATCTAAAGTGCTTATAATGATATTGTAAGATACTATAGTTATAGCTGTCAAACCTCTACAAAAACAAACTTCATATTATTAGTTGCCTATTCGGTATTATAGTTGAGTTACCTGTCAGTAGTATGAATCATGACCATTCATCTTTAAGTAGTTTTCGGGTAAAGTAGGTACAAACATACTAGTTTGAAGGTGGTGTCTTAGGAACAGATCACAAAGCGTGTGCGCCACATAATTATAAGGTGATTACCAGTAGTTCTGACATTTTCTATAACCCTGACTTTGCTATGAGCGACACCAGAAGTTGTAACATTTTGAGTAATGTAATAATAATAACCGTTTTGATAGCACCAATATTTTTATAGCTTAAATAGTTGGTAGCGCCAACGGTTTGATAGCACCAAAAGTTTTTATGGAACCGATAGTTTTATGAAACCAATAGTCTTTCTGGAACCGGTAGTTTCAATTAATCTGATAACACCGATAGTTATGTATACAATATCATCAATAGCATTCATTATTGACAGTGGCCGGTAGTTCATTCAGTTTCGGACTGAAAAAAAAAAATATTTTGATTTATTGGAAGTAATAAATCGCCAGCCAGCAAATCATATTATTATCTCTGTTTACATCGATTGCTAGATAAATGAAGTAATCGCCACTTTGGGCTATTTTCACTTTGAGAAATTAAATATATTTAATATTCGGCTATACGTTGAATTTTTGAAAGAAACAAAATTTATGTATGATACATGTAGAAACCGATCCATTGTGCTATGTGCCTATGTACGCTGTACTAGGCCAAGTGTGCTTAAAAGTATGAGACCACGGAGAGTGCCATTGAGGAGGCAAATGAAAAAAATAAATAAAAAAATATCAAATAAATTATTTACGAAACACCGTCTTAAACGAAACAATAAAATTATTAGCGCTATGTAGGTATGTATGAAGATTACCAGCCAAATACTATAGGTATTATAATATTTTTATGAACATTATTTTATCTAAATGCAATGACATGAGATGAGATGAAATGATATGAGATGATATGATATAGTGTGATATGATATGGTATGGTACGATATTATACTATACTATACGATACGATAAGATATGATAAGATACGATAGGATACGAAACGATAGGATAGGTATTATAATATTTTTATGAACATTATTTCATCTAAATGCAATGACATGAGATGAGATGAAATGATATGAGATGATATGATATAGTGTGATGTGATATGGTATGGTATGGTACGATATTATACTATACGATACGATACGATAAGATACGATAGGATACGAAACGATACGATAGGACACGATATGATAGGTATTATAATATTTTTATGAACATTATTTCATCTAAATGCAATGAAATGTGATGAGATGAAATGATATGATATGGTGCGATATGATATGATATGATATGGTATGGTACGATACTATACGATACGATACGATACGATACGATACGATACGATACGATACGATACGATACGATAGGATAGGATACGATATGATACGATACGATACGATAGGATACGATATGATAATATACGATAGGATACGATACGATAGGATAGGATACAATATGATATGGTATGATACGATACGATACGATACGACACGATAAGATATGATACGATACGATACGACATGATAAGATATGGTAAGATACGATACGACATGATAAGATACGATACGATACGTTACGAAACGATACGATACGAAAGGATACGATAGTATACGATAGTATAAGATAGTATACGATAGTATACGATAGTATACGATAGTATACGATGGGATACGATATGATATGATATGTCAGTAAAAATGGAATTTGAATAATAATTAAATTTGCATTTTAGGGTAACATAAAAAGTCTTTTAAACAATAAAAGCGTTTTTCGATTAACAAGGTCTTAAATTTTTCCGGCATATTCCGTATGAAAGCTCTATTAGGGATGTCGGTTGTTTATTATAAACAGTGATACACATGGCATAAATAGTATTCAAATTTATGTTTGTTCTATGAACAAGTTTGTTGAGTAGTTCATTACAACATCAAACAATAACTGGCCAAGAGCGTGTCAAGACATGCATATGGTAGGATTCCAGCCAGTTCATTTTGATTGATGAATAAATGAAGTATTCGCCACTGTGTGGCGATGATAACGGATGATAATATACGAGTGTTTCATATAATTATTATCATCCCGACATTACATGTACTTTTTATGGTTTAGTAAAAAAAAAAAAAAAAAAAATTGAATGATCGTTTTTAGGGTTCCGTATTAATATGATCTATGAGTATGGCTAGTTGTAAATTAAGTTTCTATGTATAAAAGTTTAGAAATGCAAAAGAGAGGCAGGAGACTATCTTTATGCCACTTGGCGGGCCATATTTCGCAAAAGATACACTTGATAAGAAAGTGATCTATGAAACCATACCTTCATTTTTAAAGACATATATTTAACGATACCTTGCAAAGAAGAATATGACAATAAAATCGAGTTTCTAATAGTTTCCAAAATATAGTTTCCTAACGATAGAACGATATCAAGACGATTGTTTAAAGTTCATATCTACGTTTCTGCGGGTATTCTAACAATGATTTTTATGTGACTTTGAGGTCTTCGAGGCTAAGTGCATAAATGTTACTGAGTGGCCATGTTTGCCATGATTGGACTATGTAGGTTCTATTATGGAATTGACCATGTGTGCCAAGATTGAATAGGCATGTGTCCTAATGTTTAATTTACATATAACAGGCTTAGTGATGAATATGACTAAATATGTACATTAAACATACTGAAAACAATAAATAAAAAATATTGACTGATAAATCTCTGAGATATGAGCGTTTAAAGTTTAAGGTGGGGATAGAGAGGGGATGCCGATTTGTATGCCGAGCCTGAGGCTTGATGACATAGCTCGCTATAGTGCGCCCGCTGGTTGGCATGAAATTAAAATACTTATAACTTATTTATTTTTGAACTAATTTAAATTTTGTTTTCGTTGATAGGCTCTATTGATAATCAGATTTTGTTTTATGAGGCAATAAAATATTATTAGTCATCACGCCTATAATGTATGTTATATTATGATGAATTTAGCCATGTGTTCCACGATTGGATTATGTTTGATCATTAATGAATTGGCCATGACTGTGTGTACGATTAGGCATACTGAATGAAGACTGGCTATGTGTGCCAAGATTCGAATATGTACATTATATTCTATGAGTATCTACTTTAGTTAGTTGATTGAAATAAAAATAGTAGTAGTAGTTGATTGAATAGTAGAAGCGAAATTACACTAGGAATTCATCAGAAGAACAGTTTTTACTCCCTACTTTGACTGACTGTGCTAGTTGCTACTACTGAATTATGTTTGACGAGTTTACGCAATCACTGTGTCCCGCTCGACGGCTGAGAGTCATTAGTCGTCGAATTAATGATAAAGTTTATTATATTTTCCCAATTGAGTAAGCTCAAATATTGCATTGGATTTTATGAAAGTTATCAGTTAATTACGGAGTAGTTGTTTGACTGTTTAATTTTGAATGTAATCTGCCGGAGACAATGTATGCATACGACATATTCCACTGTCATACGACAGTGGAGTTTGGCGAAGATGCCAGCACTCCGCCAGATGCGTCACCTAAGTGGTGACAGCAGGCGACGTAGTCAGCATATCGACAGCGAGCGATGTGGCCAGCGTGCCGACAGCGAGTGACATGGCCAGCGTGCCGACCGCACAGATGATTGCAGATTGTGACAGACTGTGCAAGAAAATATTGTAAGGATGTCAGGAGCGCGGGTTACGAGCAATCAGTGCAGAATGAGAATGGTATCAATGATTGGTATCACACAGATGATTTCAGATCTTGGCAGACTGTGCAAGAAAATATGGTGGGGATATTAGGAGCGCGGGTTACGAGCAATCAGTGCAGAATGTGAATGGTATCAATGATTGGTATCGCACCGATGATTGCAGATCGTGGCAGACTGTGCAAGAAAATATGGTGGGGATATCAGGAGCGCGGGTTACGAGCAATCAGTGCAGAATGTGAATGGTATCAATTATTGGTATCGCACAGATGATTGCAGATCGTGGCAGACTGTGCAAGAAAATATGGTGGGGATATCAGGAGCGCGGGTTACGAGCAATCAGTGCAGAATGTGAATGGTATCAATGATTGGTATCGCACAGATGATTGCAGATCGTAGCAGACTGTGCAAGAAAATATTGTGGGGATAACAGGACCGCGGGTTACGAGCAATCAGTGCAGAATGTGAATGGTATCAATTATTGGTATCGCACAGATGATTGCCGATCGTAACAGACTGTGGAAAATAAATGTTTAGTTATTACCGATTATACTATTACTAGATTATGTTAATTATGTCATAAGTACGAATTAGGTATCTTATTATTCTGATAATTACTATTGTTTTGTTCTAACTTTCATATATCTATGTTGGCTCCTAATAACGTCTGAAAGTGCGAGGACTCACTTTTTTTGAGGATGGCCGAGCTGTTAGACTATTACTTTATTTACGAGTATATAATCATTTGTATCTAATATTATTATGAACCATAATGTAAAAGTATTTATGCTCTGTGGTGACGAGCATCTGTTGACTGTTGACAGATATAATAGTAATGACGTTTCAAACGGTAACATTGACTTTGACAGATACTCGTCACCAATAGATAATTGTCAGTTGAATTTAAGACTGGCACTTGATATCGAGCTGTAAAGCAAATAGGACATTATTGTGATATTATAATAAATCCTTAAATATCTTAATAATCCTGGTTTCATTTCTGAGATTTAAGCGTAGTCTTTCAGAACATACATAAAAAAACTAGTGGAACATAGAACCGTCCTCTTTTTTTTGAAGTTGGTTAAAAAGGAGGTCAGTGTATTGTCCAATATGAACAATTTTGACCATGGGACCAACCTAAGATTAGATAAACAAGGGTGATATGCTTCTTTGTTCGTGTTCAATATTATCTCCGTGACGCTGTTATTGTTGTGTTTAATTAACTTTTATAATGATTAATTAATTTTTCTTAAATATAATTATCTATTTTATACTTTTATACATTTGTATATTATTGTAATTGTAAGTAATTTAAGTATATTAGTATGTATTATTATTAGAATGTACGTTTAAATTATTTATCACACTATTCAATATTGCACGCCCCGCGTTCTCCTTTTTTATGAATCCTCTCCATGCTAAGGTTGCCTGGAAGAGATCGCTCTTAGCGATAAGGCCGCCGATTGTTGCACTTGTTTTTAAGCTGTTTTATCGTGTCTTGTGTATGTAATTTGTAGTGTAAACAATAAGGGTTTATCTATCTATCTATCATGTTTTACCCACTAGTTTTACTAGGACCTCTTTTCGGATTAGCCTTAGTGTTCCGTGTAGCCTACATTGTATAGTACAAATCCTTATGTCTGAGTCACTCACGAGCATACGTCGGCAAGAGTGCTTGCAAGGTACTCTTGATCTAATAACCCCTTCAAGAGCTAAGTGCTCGCGACTGTTCAGTTCTGCCGTACGCATGCTAGAAAGCAGTCAACTCACACATGGTCCAATGTCAGTTAACTGTTTTCTAGCATAATGAGTTTACTTATAAGGGCGTATACACGTAGGAAGCAGGTTACCAGCGCCGATCTAACTGCGCTTATGGGAACTGGTCCGCGCAGGTCACGCGCAGGTATTCGGCCCAGGCAGTCTCTATACTTTGTGCCGAACGTCGCCGAGAAGTTTCGACTTGATCCTATCAGCGCTGGTAGAACTAATTAGTGGTTAAGTTACGTGCTAGATCACTTGTCAGATTACGTGTCACGTCACGTTACTGATGGGCACTGCGCCTGAGGGCTCAACATACGTTGGACTAAGTGTCAGTTGACTGCTTTCTAGCTTAAGGACGGCAGAGTTACTCTCATGACTCTTGACGTCCAATACGTTAACTTACTTACACTAAGGCTTTTCTATTATTTAATAACAGGGTTGCAGTTTTCCCGTAAAACCAGAAATCATTTTATGCGGGTAGCGAAGTTAGGTGGATAGGTTAGCTTTTATTTTACAAAAAATAAATACTAACCTAACTCTTCAATAATATTCATCATCATCATCAGCCAGAAGATGTCCACTGCTGAACATAGGCCTCCCCCTTTAACCTACACACTGAACGACACTCTGCCATCTGAATCTGCATCCCCGGATAAAAAGTGTTCGTAAAAAATTATTCCACGAATGATTGCACTTCATTCGTGTAGCGGAGTTAGGATAGGTTAGTTTTAGCGCCACCGTGACTTTGAGGAAACGGCCTGAAAAAGAGTGCCACCGAATTGTATTATTTTCAAAAACTCTTCTTTTATCGAGTTCTAGTCACAATGTTAATGTTGGCAAACAAGCAGACGGGCCGCCTGATGGTAAGCGATTATCGTCGCCTATGGATACCTGCAACACCAGGCATCACAGATACGTTGCTGACCCTTAAAAACTCTATTAACAGCCCTTTTGAAGAACCCTACTCAAAACTACTCTGAAATGCCGCAGCTTTTTCCACAAATTGCAGGTGTGAGGCAAAAAGGAACGCGTAAAATGCACAGTTTTACAATTTATGTAACATTTTAGCATAACTTCTCACTAATCAATGCGAATGTTTTACGTGTCTATGATTAACCGCACTCAACTCCGAAATGAACTAATAATACATTGGGTAAATTAACTGACAAAACAATAAACATCCCGAAACATCCTTTTTGAAAGACGCCATTTTTAATCTCCGACGCAAACAAAGGGGTGTTTTGTACATGTGTGCGTTTGTGTGAGGTATCTGACGAATTGATTTTGAATTAATATTTTGACGTGAATACGTGTTTAAATTTCCTTCCATAGTGGGAGGCAATTCAAAAAACTCATGATATTATATAAAAACCGCATCATCGCTTAACATCAGGCGAGTTGGCGGTCAAACGCAAGCCTATTTATGCATAAAAAAATATAACAAAATCGGGGATACAGTTTGATGGTGCAGCTACATATCTATCATCTACATCCAAAATCTAATTACACCACTCTATAGCTAAAGGATCAAACAATTCGTTACGTTAAGTGATATATACTAGCTGTTGCCTGCGGCTTCGCTCGCGTAGTATAGTCCAAAAAAATTATGTTCGATTTTAAATTTTCGTTTATAGAAACCTTGTCCTGACAATAACAAACAAAAAAAAGAATTACCCAATTTGGTTCAGCCATTCGGAAGTTATGCACGTACATACATTTTGGCGATTCATTTTTATTTATATAGATTAAAAAAACTTTTTAAAAACAAGCTTATTCGATATTTTTTCGCTCTCTTCTCAGCAAACCCATTCATTTGTTACCCATATCATGGGGGTGCATAAAAATTACTGGTCCGCCTTTGGGAGTCCGCCATATTACATTTAAAATGACGTCATTTTTCTCACTATTGTCATCAAAATTAAATGTGTAGAAAACATTTCAGGTTAATCGGTTGGGGAAAACTTTTAAAATTTAGTTGCAAAATTTTACCCACACTACTAATAATTTTATAGTATTTTATTTCATATATTATTTACAAATTTGTTTTCTAATTTATGTGTTTGTTGCAATGAAGTGGCAGCCAGATAGTGACGTATATAGGCATCTGTCAATCCAGGAAACCTTTGTTTTATTGGATCATGAGAATACCCAACTCCTCACCAATTTTCAGCAGATGTATCGGATGTTTAGGTGTAAGATTTTAATTTAAGTTTTATGTTATGAACAATTTACTTTCTGCACACCAAGTGACCTTGTTTTCCGTCTCCATAATAAAGAATCATTAGCGGACTCCATCTGCTTCATCGGAATAACACCTTTACCATGCAGAAAAGTGCCATCCAAACACCTGACTTTACCTTGCTTAGGCATATTCTAATGACCACTCGAAAAGCTTACAAATTCCATCGCTGGCTCAATTTTCAATGGCTCTTCACAACAGTCTTTTGAAGTCCTTAATTGTCAAAGGATAATTAAAATGAAATGCAAAGTGTCTGGATGCCATCGCTGTGTTTGAAAGTTGGGGCACTCTCCTTGATTGCTTTTTAAAAATCGCGTACATCATTTTGTCCTTGATAATTCTTGTAAGGTGGTTACCGCACAGAAAAGAGAAGTAAATAAAATGGAAATAAGAAGGAAAATCTGTCGCCAGGTATTGTGACAGAACCTTGATTGAACATTCTTATTTATGTCAACGCGTCGAACTCCTTGTCACAGTTGCTAACTGATTTCGAATGACTGACGTTTCGTTTATATGGGTGCAACTGGCTACAACAAATTTCTTACAAAAGTACCTTGACAGCCGTTCTTTAAAAAAAAAAAAAAAAGCGATTTCAGAGTTGCTCCCATCGTAAATGTTTTTCATAATGATGGGTGCCATGTACTTTCGGCTTATTTCCGCGTAACCCATTGTAGATTTATTGATTTAACTCAGTGATTTTTTTATCTTCGGAAATGTTCAAAATGTAAAAACGAGATGGTGCCGAGGGCAACGAGCTCTTAACCATAATATACAAACGTCACAATACGTATACATCATTATTTTGTTTTTGCCAACCTATCTGCTCAATTTCAAGGCGAATTTCCAGGCTAATTAGCAGGCAAACTCCCTGTATACGCCATGACGCATTACAAGTCTCATACTAATTACTGACGTGCCGAGAGGCGGGGAATGGAATTAACTTTGATATTAAATATTAAACAGGTAAGTAACTTTGATATTTGTGCTCGGGTCTATCGCCGAGCGCCGCATTCAGGTAGAAAGAAGCCGGTGCTGAATTATCGGTATCTCGGTCCGATTTATTTGCGTATCGCTGCTTATATACCAGCTTATTGGTGCTGATTTACCATTGTGTTAGCGCCGATTTACCAGCATATGGGTGACGATTTACCAGCATATAGTTGACGATTTACAAGCGTATAGGTGACGATTTACCAGCATATAGGTGACGATTTACCAGCATATAGGTGACGATTTACCAAAATATAGGTGACGATTTACCAGCATATAGGTGACGATTTACCAGCATATAGGTGACGATTTACCAGCATATAGGTGACGATTTATTAGCATATGGGTGACAATTTACCAGAATATTGGTGCTGATTTAATCCACATATCATAGATCGGTGGAAATAGCACACTATGCGTTTGACGTGTTCTTTTTTGCCTCACACCTGCAATATGTGGAATGAGCCTCTTGCGGAATTTTCGAGTAGCTTTAATTCTTCAAAAGGGCTGTTAATAGAGTCTTTAAGGGTCGGCAACGTATCTGTGGTATTGCAGGTATCCATAGGCGACAGTGATCGCTTACCATCAGGCGGCCGTCTTCTTGTTTGCCATTGCCACCTATGGCATAAAAAAAATTCATTGGCCAATTCAAGAAGTGGATCACATTAAAACTGAGTTCAAAAATTTATGAAAAACGTAATAAGTCCCTGTGAAATTTGAGGGTGCCCTCGATTTCCCTGGGATCTCAACATCAGGTCCTGACTTGGTGACAATGGGACCAAATTGGAAGTATACCCTACCGAATAAAAGTTTTTTTTTATCGGCCAACTGTTGGCGGAGGTATCGTTGAACATACATAATATATATTTATATATATATATATATATATATATATATCTACCTCAACCTCCATAGAACATAGAACCTCTGCCTTTTTTGAAGTCGGTTAAAAAAAGCAGAACAAATTCCGGACAAAGGTCTAAGAGCCCGGACATGTCCGAACAAATTTAGACGAATGGTAACCCTAGGTACGAAAGAAATTCTATTCGCGAAACTTGGTTTAATCTTGTCAGTCTCACGGTAATTTAATCATATTGTTCGCTCTATTTTGCTTACATTTTGTATCGTAATGCGCATAACATATCACGGTATTATAATAGCTTTAAGGCCATGCTCAACAGCCAGAGCTATCTATTTAGCATATTTTAAAAAAATATAAAAAAACTCTAAGATGTTTATTTCTGGTAATAAAAATGACAGAAATGGACCAAAATAAAACGGAACCACACGGAAAGCACCAGCATTCAAATAAAAAAAGAATCATCAAAATCGGTTCACCCAGTCGATAGTTCTGAGGTAACAAACATTTAAAAAAAACAGTCGAATTGAGAACCTCTTCCTTTTTGGAAGTCGGCTAAAATCCCATGTGCAGCAAACAGTAGCTGTTTTTAACACGCCTTTTTTAGCTTATGTGTCTATGTAACGGAATCTTTGAACGTAATTTTCACCCCTTTCAAAACGACGGATTGATTTGAAACTTTGCATATATCAAGGACCGATGACAATGCAATAACGAATCGAAACGAATCTGCTGACCTGACACTGACATTTTCAATTTTACATAGATTAATAATAGAGTGAACTGGGAGTGAATTTTTAAGGCCGAGTTGCCAGTACTCGTTGGTTACCGCAAAAACTGTAGTTAGTTTAGTTGCACGTAGTTAGTTTTGTATTGTATATTCTATTTTTTTTTGTTGTTGTTCATTTTGGTTTATCAATTTATTATTTTCATGTTTCGTATTGGTATCATTGTTCTGTTTATTTAAACAGAACAATCTTTCGTTCTTTCGTTGTTATTATGCTTATTTTATATAATTGCTTATGTATGTGTGTACGCGCACACGTATCGAGCGTGACGTCACTTGCCGGGCCCAACAGAATACCAGCGCTGGTTGTATACAACCAGCAACATGCTGAGTTGGGGTCGGTTTTTGTGACAATGTACCTGTTTACCTACTTCTATATTAATATTTCTTGTTTTATTGTTTTTTCATTGTCACAAAATAAACTTTTCTGATTTCTGATTTAATAATTTGTATAAAATGTGTGTGTGTGTGTGTGAGACATAATTCTTTATTGTTCAGACCAGAAATGATAATAAGACAAAATCAACTTAAAACTAGTAAAACTATTGGCGGCCTTATCGCTATCAGCGATCTCTTCCAGGCAACCTTAATGTTGATGTTATAAAAAGTAATCTCCGCGGGTGAAACCGCGGGGCGCAGCTAGTTAATAAGTTATATTTTATAGCTAGTTTAGTCACTTCTTCCAGTCATGGTTCGCAGACCCTCATCGGCATGATCCTTAAGAACCAGACAGAACAGACCAGACAGAAACCAGTGCCCTGGGGCCCTAGTAGGTTGTTGAACTGAATGATTATTTGGAGAGAATCTAACCGATCTTCTAACAAATCCTGGGGGAGAGCGATAGATGGCTGGCACGCTGGCTTTTATAACTCCCTCGAAAGGCTTGGTAAGCTTGGTGGTGGCATGGCGTGGGTCATGCCTGGCTGGCTGTCATTGGTGGCTTGGCAGGCTGACGTCACGTCCGTTTTGTTACATTAATTAGTTTAGATTAAAATTTTCTCAATTTAATGTACAGAATAGTATAGAATATATTAAATATATAATTACTTATTAATACATATCACAAAATGCATGAAAAATGAATTTAACAAAATAAGTACAAAAAAAGTCAGTTCAATGGTACATAATGCAATCAATGCACAATCAAGAAAGCTACTAACTTAGTACCGTCTCTTCGGCATTGGCATTCTTCGCCATTCTATATTAAACTGGGTAAGGGTCATAAAGTCTGCATGGGTCGTAAAGTCTATGTAAATGAAAGGACTCAATTGCAGAATTAACTGTGTATGCAAAACGATTAAGGGTCGAACGAAACACTAAACTGAGTTGCGACTCCGCATCGCAGAAATTTACGAACTCGCATGTATGCATAGTAAGAACTTGCGAATTAATTCGCATCGCAAAATCGCAACCCAAAATGTACTGTTTTAATAATTATCCATAACAGCAGTGCTATGCTCTGTACCCTTAGTACAAGATTTGACAGTTTTCGAAAACTTTTTTCGTTTCCGTATTGTCCCATACATTTTACTAAAGCGCCTCTAGCGGAAACGCGGATGAACTAAAATCGGTAGTAATCGGCAGTATAGGTTGCTTCACTCAAATACGAAAAATAGTTTCGAATAGCTTTCAGCCCAGCAATGTATGCATCAAAACGAAAACGAAAAAAGTTTTCGAAAACTATCAAATCTTGTACTAAGGGTACTGTGCTAACTCTGTTTACGATCCATGTCCCTACCAAGTTAAAATAAACCAGCAAAGTGCGAGTCGGGCTTGCGCACTGAGCATATAAAATATAAAGTAAACTATTTTATATATTATATACAATAATAGATCTACGTTTGGCCACCAACTCGCCTGATGGTAATGGACGGTGTGGCCGAGGATGGAATACGTTGATCTAGAAGAAATCTATTCACTCTAGCCTTGAAGATGTCTAGGTTGTAGTTCTCAGTAAACAAGGAGGATGGCAGGGAGTTCCATTCTGGGGCAGGACGTATCATAAAAGACGTAAAACGTCAAGTACGTAAAAATACAGTACCTACGCGTGAAATGAAACACTTTTCTGGTCTCTCAAAGAGCGTGTGTAGTTTATGCATTTGCAAAGACAAAGGAAGGCATTTTATTACAATTATTTTTGCTAAAACACTTAATTAGCTGCGAGTATTGTCGGACATCGGAGTGCGTGATGAGATATAGCTGTAACGAGTATGGTGGTGTGCCTTGCATTCTTCTAGTCAATATGGGTGCGGGCACAACCTATCTACAGGTAAAAATATCGTAGGTCAGAACATGGTAGGTACACAACACATTCATACAAAATAGCATACAGAGTCGTAAACATGGAAACATTATATTATCTCATGTCCTTGTCAGGTACGGCGAACAAATTTGAGGTTTTTTATGCAAGTACTTTTTATTCGAATTTCCACAATTTTATCACTTTTTTAGCACGTGACCACACAAAAACGAACCTCTAAAGAACTTTCCTAAGAGAAACAGATCTAAGGCAGATCTTCTTGGAAGATACGTCCCAATAGAAAGATTAATGATACCTAATGAAAAGTTCAGCTCCCTTTTCGTACATGGAAATGCTCTTATCTTTGAAAGAGCTGATAAGGTGTTGAATATTTTAGTTGGCGATATGAAAGGGCGAATTTTTCTTTACTAATTTATTTATAACTACAGTAAAATGTCGTTAGAATAACGGGAATGGAAGCGAAAACTCTACAATTCTTTGTCTACTAATCTTTAGCTAAAAACTTCTAAATTTGGCCACCAATGTTGTTAATGTTGTTATTAATAATACATTGTTATCCTAGGGCTGAAAGTAACTTATTTAGGCCCGAGCGTAGCGAGGGTGCTAATAGTTCGAGGGACTGAATAAGTCTTTAACCCCGAGGTAAACACTGTGCTTTTCATTACGAATACAAGGAAACTAAAAATAAAAACATGAACTGACACTGGCAAATGCACGAGAAGTGCGGGAGCATAATCCTCAGAGGAGAGCAAAAAAGTTGGAACATGGTTCAATACAAATGTGAAAATAGATTTAGTTTTTTTTATTTATTTGAGTGTCTGTCAGTAGTCAACTGTCACTGTCAGTTGAAAGTGATTATCCCTAGGGCTGAAATGTATTACTTTCAACCTGCTCCTCAGGCAACTTCAGACCTACTTTCCGAGAATGAGTAATGAAAAATCTTTTATATTACTTGCCCGTTAGTTAGAAGGTACGAGTATGTACATTATGTATGTGTGGGAAAAATCTTGCTACTGAATTTTAGATCAGTTTTCTTCAACTGATTGAGCTGAAATTTGACCTACTTATGTAAATTTGGTGATAATGCAATGGTATCTTACCATCGAGCTGGTCTGATGATGGAGACACAAGGTGGCGATAGGAACTGCTAAACGAAACGACGTACCCCGTCGAGTTTTGGTTCGTTAGATTTGTCTTCCCTCTTTTGTCCTAGATGATAAATTCAATATGGCGGATGCCCCAAGATGGAGGACCAAGTTTTCTTACCATCATGATATGGATATCAAATGAAAGGGTATGCTGAGAAGCATACGAAAAAGCTTGTTTTTAAAAAGAACACACAATGCCTTTGCATTGTTTGCTCATATATGATTTATGACTAATTATAATATGTTGCTGTAGTACACTGGCAATTTGACATAATCTGAAGGTACTCGAAAGACTTAGAGAGTATAGTATGTACATATAGCATTTATCGGATGGGCAGCGTTCGGGAAATTGTGTGACATCTTCTCGTCCAAGATACCACAGTGCCTGAAGACAAAGGTATTTGATCAGTGTGTGTTGCCAGTGATGACATATGGTACTGAGACGTGGTCCTTAACTGTTGGCCTTTTGGAAAAACTCAGAGTCACACAACGGGCAATGGAGAGAGCTATGCTCGGTGTTTCTTTGCGCGATTAAATACGAAACGTAGATATTCACCAAAGAACCAGAGTCACTGACATAGCTATTAAAATCTGCAAGTTGAAGTGGCAATGGGCAGGCCACATCGCTCGAAGAACTGTTAACCGATGGGGAAGAAAGGTTCTTGAGTGGAGACCGCGAACCGGAAGACGCAGCGTAGGTAGGCCTCCCACTAGATGGACCGACGACATTGTGAGAGTCGCGGGCATCCAGTGTATGCAGATGGCAGGATGTCGTTCAGTGTGGAGGTTAAAGGGGGAGGCCTATGTTCAGCAGTGGACGTCTTCTGGCTGATGATGATGATGATGATGATGATGATATAGCATTTATATCTATATATCATTTGTTAGTATTTATTTACTGGTATCATTAAAAGTGTTTTAGCATCCCCCGTCGATCCTGTTACGTAAATTCTTTCCATCCAATGGTTCCCTGGAAGAGATCGCTTTTAGCGATAAGGCCGCCACTTTTGGCTCTAGCTTGTAAGTGTTTTCTATCTGTTTGTAATTTTTATTTGTGGTGTACACAATAAAGAGTTTTTATCTATATATCTATGTATTTCCAATAACCACCAGCCTCTAAAACGTCCCTGTTAATAATATAAAGCTCCTAAATGATGTTGGCTGACACAATCAATAATTTTATCACTAGATAAAACACGATATCGGGCTGCGGCCAGTCCAGTTAAAGGGACGTTAACCTGCGCGATCGGTGTGACTGCAATTCATTATGAATCTTATCTAAACACTGAGAAAATAGGAATATTCGAAAACTCATAATTCATTTTTAATTGCGAAATATTCATTCATTCATATAATTTTTGTTTTTTAATAATTTTTATTGATCATTTTCAGTGCATCAAATAAATATAATAATAATAAAAAACATATCAGTTATAGGACTGCACGTCAGAAGTGAAAACGTAAGTAGTAATTCACCTATTCTACAAGAGATGGCGCTGTTTTAAAACACGGCACTTCGTGACCATAACGCGAGTTCTATGATTTTTGTTCACCCAAAAAGTGCTCAACGCGCCTAAAGAAGTTTTCACTTGAATATGTATTTTTCATGTTTTTGTTTTGATTAATCATAGTTTTTAACCGAATTCCAAAAAGGAGGAGGTTATCAATTCGACGGTTTTTTTGTTACCTCAGAACTTTCGACTGGGTAAACCGATTTTGATGATTATTTTTTTATTAGAAATCTGGTGCTTCCCGTTTGGTCCCGTTTTAATTAGGTCCAGTTCTGAAATTTTTATGAAGTTCGTTTTTTATATTGATAATTATTAGTATGTTTCATTGTCGTACAATTTCAAACTTACATTTTATTTTCTTCTTCTTTTTCGTTGTGTTAAAGATCAATTTTTATTGTTATATGTGTTGTGGCTACTGCGTCTCAACAGGGGGGGGGGGGGGGGGGGGTCTTATAGAGGTTTTTATATAGTGCAGGTACTTGAACACCAAGAGCATGAGGTGAAGTGATGAAAATTATTTTCTGGACTTAAAAGCCAATCGCCAAAGCTGAATAATGAAACTTTTTTGTCGTAGCTAGGTATATTAAATTTGCTTGGCGCTTCCTTACTAATCATATTTTATGGCTTCGAAACAAAGTTATCGACAAATGAATTGTATAAAACTTATATTAACTTTTACTAGCAGTGAGATTCAACTTCAAAAAGAAAACTTAGCTACTATAAAGCTTATTTATCATAGAACATAATAGATTTGCAGTTACAACAGACCGGAGGAGACAACGTACGGGTACGGGTCACGTGTATTTCATGACCTTATTCTGCAGTCATATCTCGCAGTCGCTCGAAGCGCGCAGGCATGTCCTTGTAAAGACCCGCCCAAATTGTGACGTAGGTTATGAATCATATAATGGGGTGATGATAGTAATAAGGTAGGAGCGTCCTGATAACAGGAGAGATAAATAAAAGCTTAATAATGAATAATAATGAATTTTTGGCCGTGTTTATATGCAAATTCCTATTTGCAGACAGCGTTTGTGGCGTAGCTCAATTAACCGGCCTCAATAGATCAATAATGAAAGATCCGGTCAGTCAGCAAAAACTACAAGTCAATAAATACTATATTTTTTACAGTAAGGCAATGCTATTCTACAAGCTAAGTGAACGCGCAAGTGAAGTGGTAAGCTAAGTGAATGTGATTTTTTCTTGCCTACTGCCAAAACATCAAATTATAAGGGCAAGGGACTACAGTCAAGGGTGATCACTCGACATTTTGACATTTCTTTATAGTAATCGACGAGAAAAATACACGTTCACTTAGCTTATCACTTCACTTGCGCGTTCACTTAGCTTGCAGAATAGACATGCTGTTATATGATTATTTACGGGATCTTTACCGTGGTAAGGTTGAACCCGTGAACCCGTGAACATGGTGCATGTAACTGCGCCTAAATATCGGGAGCTTCTTTTACAACCTTACCACGGTAAATATCCCGTAAATAATCATATAACTGTAGTGATTTTTACAGTTTTAACAATCATTAAAATTAAATTACAAAAAAAACAACTGCAATTACCTCTATTAATTATGTATACTTACTTGTATAAAATTTGATTATATTTGTGTTTGTATAATATAATTAAATGTGTGTTAGTCAATTATAATAGTTTAAAGTGAATATCGCCGAAAATAAAAACAATATTAAAATACTGCTATGCAATATGTTTGGTCTAACAATGTCTCCGGCATGTGTCAGAGAAAGTATAGACGAAACAAAAAAAAAACTATAATTAAAAATATAGAGCACAATTTCCAGACTTCAGAGAATCAAATACAATGTAAGACAGTTCATGAGGGACAGTCTACTCATATGTGGAGTAGTAAACGTCACATAAAAGTATGTAGATACATAATAGAAGTAATAGTTGCGCTGTCCTTCAAACATGTTCGTTGTGTACTTGTCTACATTGTATCATGAGCTAGAAATGTCCATCCAATTAGATTAGTGCACATAATGATGCACTATCGAATGCACCATATGTGTACTATCTATTGGTAATGCAGGGTATGACACATGGTCCATATAAGACATATGGTACTGACACATGGTCTTTGACTTGTTCCTTTGGAAAAACTAAGAGTCGCACAGCGGGCAATTGAGAAAGCTATGCTCGGAGCTTTTTTGCGTGATAAAATCCAGAACGAGGATTTTCGCCGAAGAATCAGAGTTACCGACATAGTTGCCGAGATTTGGTAGTTGAAGTGGCAATGGGTAGGCCACACCGTTCGAAGAACCGATAACCAATGGGGAAGAAAGGTTCTTGAGTGTAGACAACGAACTGGAAGACGCAGCGTAGTTAGGCCTCCCACTAGGTGGTATGACGACATCGTCATCGGACATCTAGTGGATGCAAATGATAGGCAGGTGTTTAGTGTGCAAATCTAAGGGGGAAGTATATGTTCAGCAATGGCCGTCTCCTCGCTGATGATGAGGATGTTAAAAAAATGTATCGGTATTTCCTAGGAAAGATTGCTACATCTTTGATTACATCATCACTTTCCATCACATTTTTTTTATCCCGAATAAGTCTGCTTGTGACCACCAACTCGCCTGTTGGTAAGCGACGATGTGGTCGAAGATGAAGCATGCAGACTTAGAAGATACCTATATCACACATGAGATTGTGGTCAATCGCATGCCTAGTCCGTTGTAAAAAAACTTATAAGTGATAAGCTAATAAAAACATGTTAAGGTGATACGTTTCATGTTTTTTAATTTTATTTTTTACTAGTTTTTTTGCCCGCGACTTCGTACGCGTAGATTTTCATATAAACCTTCAATCCTTTTTTCTTCCCTTAATCCGGCCTTGCGCAAAATAACATAGCCTATACTTCAATCTGGTCATAGCTAAGCATATTAGTGAAAACCGCATTTAAATCCGTCCGCATTTTCTTCCAGGGGCTTAGGCGATGTGCGTGAACAAACAAACAAAAATTCTAAAAACTGCCTTAACATGTTCAGCTGCTTATTTTAAGTCGCCCTGTGTGAAGTATTGATAGAAGCATATAAGTAATAAATAACACCGTCAACAGTTTTCAAATCAAAAAGATAATGTGACCACAGTGCAGAGCATGTTTTGAAATTTTCTTTTTGTCTAAACCATTAAAAGTATATCATGTCATGTCGGGATGATATACATCTCTGAAATTTGACTGTCCAGTTTCGCTGGCCACGGAACCCTGACATAATGCTTGTCTTAAAACGCTCTTGGCTAGTTTTTTCTTATTTCGCGTGCATTTGTATGTATACCTTGATTAAAAAGCCATGAAATGGAACTACTCTATTTATCTGTTAAAATATCACAGTAAAATAAAATTATTTCTATATTCTTATTCTTATTGCAAATATACACTGTATTCTACTAAAAGCTAAGTTTATATACCCTGCATAAAGGGTGCAGCAATGACTTATGTAGTGGCTGTTCACAAAACCAGACCACAGACATAAACATATAAATTTAAGTATAGTTAAATCTATTACATAAATATTATATATACTATTCAAACTTAACCTAGGGTGAAGTTATTTTACAAAACAAAAAAATACATACTTAGTGTGATAGGTTACTTAATTATATATGAGATGATACAAAACTTGTGACGCTACTTTCTTAACTATTTATATATCGATATTTATTTTCTAATTATAATTTTCTAAAATTTATCGTCGAATAAATCTTTTATTTCGTAATAACATTTTTGGGTTAGAAACTTACGAAGTTGGTTCTGGAAAAATGTTATTATTTCTTTCTTTCTTTATTGAGTCCGGAATTTTGTTGTATAGGTTTATTTTCATGTACAAAGGGCCTTTTTTGAATATTTCTATTCGCGGGACTGATTTAAAATAGGATGCGGTATATTTTGTGTTTTAAATGCTAACATAGAATAAAACCAAGATAATGTAATACTCCTACTCCATGCACTGGAATGAATCACCAAAGAGGTTGTAAGGCCTATAACATGCTTGATCTACACGTTCATTCATCTAAGAAGGTTAAGGAACCTTCTTTAAATTTAAACTGATTAACCGAATGACAGTTGACAGTTTCAAAATTTTAATGGCTATGTCAATAACATTCTCTTTACTTTGGATCTCCTTGCTTGAGGCTATGTGACGATCCTCATATTACGTTTCGGGTAACGAAGAAATAAATAATTGATTTTTATTTTCGTTAATGTAAAAATAAAGAACTAAAATAAATGATATAACATAGCCTATGTTTTAATCTGGTAATTTCTAAGCATATTCGTGAAAACCGCATTAAAATCCGTCCAGTGGTTTAGGAGATGTGCGCGGACAAACAAACAAACAAACAAACAAACAAACAAACAAACAAACAAACAGACAAAAATTCTAAAAACTGTCCTATCGTGTTCAGCTGCTTATTTTAAGACGACCTGTGTGATTTTTTTTTTGTTATCTTGCAATTACAGATTTTTTTATCTCTACGTTTTTATTATATGTATAGATAGATAGATTGTAAGATAGGCTTGCGCTTGGCCTTCAACTCGCTTGATGTTTGGCGGGAAATTCAAATTTCAAACAGTTTTTTTGTCTTTGTGGCTAGGCCAGGTAATTATTGTGAAATGGCACAGTGTTTGCGAAAATTGTTGGTTGATCTTTACATTATCATGTACAGCTATTAATCAGTAACTCACCATATTACTTACATTTGTCAATAAACTGATTGAAACAGCAAAAATTTGTTTATTGACAAATGTGTGTAATAGTGTCCATTAAAGATAAATAACTATTCGTGAGCTTGTAAAGGATAATACTTAATAAATTTTCGGAAACATCGTGATCGTTTTCAATGGTTACCCGGCCTAGCTACAAGAACAAAAAAACTGTTTGAAATTTGAATTTCCCGCCATACGTGAAACGTTCCACCTTAATAAAGTAAGTTACTTAGATAAACCAGTCCTAAATGCCAACCATTTTTTCCAACCGACGCTGAGATACGACAAGTGTATTAAGTAAACTCGTACCGTGACGGGAACACGCATTTGCTCATCTCGTACCCACGTAACGACACCTTCACATTCGTTGAATAGGCGTGGATTGCTTTGATGTGCCCTCACCCTCGCATTCAGTTGAAACGGGCCGAGAAATCGAATACACAGACCGACCAACTTATCTCTGCAGTTGGTCAAAAGATAGAACTAAAAAATGTCAGTGTCAGCATGTCAGTTTCATTCAGAAAATACGTTGTTGGCCCCATTTAATTCTACAGATAAACTGGTCAGGATCTACAAATTACATAGAACCCGATATAAGTTCAGCTTTAGTTTGTGGCTAAGAGGAAGGAAAGTAAGCGATTGAAGGCCGAAGTAAGTTAGTGAGTTAGTAGTTATTTATTCCGCGGTTAAAACGAGTTTGTGGTTGGCGTGTAGTGGTTTTCTTTTGGTTGAGTTTGCTTTAAAGGTTTGTGGGTGGGGGAAGTACATAATTCATACAGAGATTATTTTTTCTATTTGTCTTCGTAACTTGCACTTTAAAGAAAAATTACAAGGTAGATATGCTACGCTTGCTATATATATATATATATTTGCTACGCGCATGCATTCTCTACAAGTTTGCCGTGTATATGGTACAATTGCACTTCATAAGTATTAAGCACGCATATGCTACACTCCCACTAACACATACTACGCGTGTCATGCACTCAATATAAACAAAACTACAATTAGTATCGCTACGCAGATGCTACGTATGTGGTACGCGCATACTAAACGCGTTATACTCTCGCCATGCGCATGCTAAACGCGTTATGCCTTCGCTACGCTTACGCACTTGCTACGAGTACATCTCTACGCAAATGCTTTGAATGCTCTACGCACATGCTACGCTAAGTTTCCTGTCGTAGCACACGTAACGTTTTTATACCAAACACAATGAACGGGTTACGTTGTTCTGGCGAGACAAGCTTGGGTCGCAACAGGATTATTTTCATAAATAGTTACTAACTTACTGAAAAGCCCCGTATTTTATAAGCACCATAATATCTAGCTTAGATATTTCATGAGATGCTTTATTTATAAACCGATATTTATGAGCCTATTTAGAAGCTATTAATACAGGTTAAGCAGTCTGCCTTCATGTGTGAACAATCATTTTATGGTACGTTAAGCTTGTGGCTTAGAGGAAGACTTACCCTCTATTTCAATGGATCAAGGCTCAAAAGAGTATAGCATATTGCGATAATTATCAGCACTAACTTAAATATTGGTAATGGTTACTGTAATATCAATGTAGAAAGGTTGAAAATGGCTTGTTCTAGTCAGCATCACTTAACTTATTAGTGAAGGCAAACAGTGAAATGGTATACAATAATGAAGTTGTATCATCAAGTGAGAATAAACAGAAGTTCTGAGTAACTGGTCCTTTGCTTATAAATATACATTATTACTTCAACATCTATGATTACTTAATACGCTTTTTAATTATTTTTATGGTTGGCTAGGCTCGTGACGAGCTCACTCGATGTAGTGTTAGTTACGATGTGGCCAAAGACGGTAAATTCACCTGACCTAGATAAGAACTGGCGAGAATAAGTATTGGGTCTCTCCCTAGATATCTACATCAACGCTTGGGACTTTCAGTATTTTTTAGTTGGTTTTTGATTGGTTAGAGTCCAATTTTGTAAAGTAAATAAAAAACTGTATGCTTTAATTAACGGGGTCTATACGAGCTGTGTAGGTAGGTACTGTTTTATTACTATACCATCTTGCACTTAATCAGTGAGCTTACATACACTAAGATCATTGTATATAATGGTTCGATAAGCCATTTAGTTCTGGGGCCTTACCCCTAGCTCGAAAAGTTGACCCGCATAGGTGTTATTTGTCTAAACAGTAACATCAACTACGATAAGCGGTAGTTATTTGATAGCCGCCAAGCTTTGCTATTTTCACGCACACACGCATAGTAAAACGGATTTTCGTTCATTCAAGTTAGACGCTTGTAAACGATGCAGCTTAAATGAGTTGGTTAATTTTAGGTACCTAACAGGTACCTACTAAAAGTTGGCTCGCAAAAATGAAGCTAGGGGTAAGGCCCCTGTATACTTACTTGGTAAAAACATATTTACAGATTAACAATACAATACAATATCACTTTATTATACACCGTATTTAAAAATAAGTAACTTAAAAGTATATTCCTTTAGTAAGTAGTATGCTTTACTTTGTAGCAATGTATTCAATCAGAAGAAACCGTGAAGAACTCGTGATTTGAAGACACTGACTGGCTGATTGTAAATATCAGGGAACAGCCATTTATAATCTGGGTGTCTTCAAATCACGAGTGAATCGGTTTCTTCTAGGCAAGCGTGGTACACCGTCAGGCGAATGGTGGTCAAACGCAAGCATATTATTGAATTTAAAAAAAAGATCAACAAAATTGCAAAACATCTGCCTCATAAGGAATTACCAGATTCGATTCTCAGCCGGGCAGATGTTTAAATGATGAATTTAATTAGCAGTGAGTTTACGAGCTAGTTGTCTGTATCTATGTGTGTGGTTCATTGCATCTCCGACTCGGGGAATTCTTTGAGTGTGAAGCGTTGTTTTTTATTTATCCTGACTGGACTTAAGAGCCCCCTCATATTATTTGACATAAAAGCAACGAAAACCGGGTTTTTTGGCTTTCTGATTCAAATAAGGGTAATAAAAGGGTTTATAGGAAATTAAATATCTGTAATAGGTAATTAATTAGATCTATACTTTTTTTTTGAAAATAACGAATAAAAATTATGGAAAAATTTAACATAATATACATTAAAATACTGTTTTCAACTATCACGGCTTTTCACTACAGTTATATGATTATTTACGGGATATTTACCGTGGTGAGGTTGTGAAAGGAGCTCCCGATATTCTCCACCGAGCTCCTTCTACAACTTTACCACGGTAAATATCCCGTAAATAATCATATATCTATACATATAATAAAAACGTAGAGATAAAAAAATCTGTAATTGCGAGATAACAAAAAAAAAACACACAGGTCGTCTTAAAATAAGCAGCTGAACACGATAGGACAGTTTTTAGAATTTTTGTCTGTTTGTTTGTTTGTTTGTTTGTTTGTTTGTTTGTTTGTCCGCCCACATCTCCTAAACCACTGGACGGATTTAAATGCGGTTTTCACGAATATGCTTAGAAATTACCAGATTAAAACATAGGCTACCTTATATCATTTATTTTAATTCTTTATTTTTACATAAACGAAAATAAAAATCAATGATTTATTTCTTTGTTACACGAAACGTAAGATGAGGATCGTCACATAGCCTCAAGCAAGGAGATCCAAAGTAAAGAGAATGTTATTGACATAGCCATGAAAATTTTGAAACTGTCAACTGTCATTCGGTTAATCAGTTTAAATTTAAAAAAGGTTCTTTAACCTTCTTAGATGAATGAACGTGTAGATCAAGCATGTTATAGGCCTTACAACCTCTTTGGTGGTTCATTCCAGTGCATGGAGTAGGAATATTACATTCTCTTGGTTTTATTCTATGTTAGCATTTAAAACACAAAATATATGTACCGCATCCTATTTTAATTCAGTCCCGCGAATATAAATATTCAAAAAAGGCCCTTTGTACATGAAAATAAACCTATACAACAAAATTCCGGACGCAATAAAGAAAGAAAGAAATAATAACATTTTTCCAGAACCAACTTCGTAAGTTTCTAACCCAATAATGTTATTACGAGATAAAAGATTTATTTGACGATAAATTTTAGAAAATTATAATTAGAAAATAAATATCGATATACGAGTATAAAATGTCACAATACACAATCAATAGTAATTGAAATGCAATAAAAGCCTGTTTGCTTCGGTGGGCAGAAAAATTAAAACTGTTACGGCCCTTGCAACATACCGAAAAAAATATTATGGCCCCAAGGTTTCAAAGTTTGGAGACCCCTGGTTTAGAGAAAAAGAAAATTTCAAAACATGCTCTGCACTGTGGTCACATTATCTTTTTGATTTGAAAACTGTTTACGGTGTTATTTATTACTTTTATGCTTCTATCAATACTTCACACAGGGCGACATAAAATAAGCAGCTGAACAGTTTTTAGAATTTTTGTTTGTTTGTTCACGCACATCTACACCCCTGGAAGAAAATGCGGACGGATTTAAATGCGGTTTTCACGAATATGCTTAGCTATGACCAGATTGAAGTATAGGCTATATTATTTTGCGCAAGGGCCTGATTAAGGGAAGAAAAAAGGATTGAAGGTTTATATAAAAATCTACGCGTACGAAGTAGCGGGGAAAAAAGGTAGTCTATAATATAAACGAATTACCACACTCACCAAAGGGGGAGGCCTATGTTCAGCAGTGGACGTCTTCTGGCTGATGATGATGACCACACTCACCAATTTAAAAAAGTAGTTTTTCGCAAAAAAAACTCGGAGGGAATGTTTGATAGTGGATTTCGTTAAATTACTGACCAAAATTATAAACTTTATTTTGTCGTTTTATGTCCGAAAATCCATTTTTTTTTTATTGAACGATATCTTTTCTAATAAGGCTGTTAAAGATTACAGAATGGTAAAAGTAATAACTGAAAAACATTTATTTTTTTGTTCCAGGTAAATGAAGTGATATGGTGACACAGTGATTCCACGATGGCAGTGAACAGCCCCGGTGGTTATCCCCCTATTTCCCCAAAACCTCACACCCCCAAAAGTCCCCGCCATTTCGTCTTCCCTCAAAAGAGCCCCTCCGTCGCATCCAGCACATCTTCCTCAGGTTACTACACCCCACAATCTGGATGCAGCTACCCTCCAAAGTCTCCCATCGCTCACGGTCACAGAAGTCCAATGAGTCCAAGGCATTTTAACTTTCCTCAAAAGTCGCCTTCTGGACGCTCGAGCCCGTGCTATGACAGAGGCCCACCTCCGCATGCTTTGCACTACAGCGCCTCTTTAAAGCATCACCAACGGGAGAAGTCTCGATCGCCAAAGCCTCCTCCAGTCCACATCCACACCAACCCTGGCTACGTATCCCCAAATCGCACGAGAAAAATTTACGGGTCTAACTCCACAGTTGGATCGCCACGCCTCGTTACTTCTCCGAGCATAGTCTCAAGTCACACAGATGATTCTACAGACGCGATGCCCGGGACACCTTCAGCTATACTCAATGACGCTGATGATGAAGCCACGACGATCTCATCAAAAGTCTGTCGAAAGTCCACGTCGGATCTGACAGATTTGACTGACGATACTCCGGTAACGCGCTCGACTAGCATAAGTAGACCGTGCTCTCCTATGCGTCGAGGGTCCATGAAAGGGGGTCTAGCTTATCTGGCGAGTAGAAGAGGTTCAAGAGAGTCGACGATGTCTAACTGTGATTCAGTGGAGGATATCGGACCCCTGAACTTCCAGAACACAATGCGAGGGCGGCAGAGACGAACGTCGAACTTTCTCGAGTTGCCAGGTACGTTTTAGATAGTCGTGATCGATTTATCTCGTAACAAAATTGTCTGACTGTGATAATTCACGAATTTCGCAGTTGTTTCAAGGTGATAAGACTGAAAATTGACTATTTGTTGCGAAGGTAACTCTTGTATTGTAAATTGATACAGCTTAGACCTGATGGCGGATTAATTATTCAAGGCTTGGCTCTTATCGAACAGAAATTATTGTTTTTGCTCGCTATTTTAGACTCTAAAGTGTTGACAATACATTATCACTTTATTATACACTATATACTTAAGTGGGTGACTTTTGTATATTTGTTCGTTGATAATCAGGTGAGATGACGGTCAAGCCCAAGCCTATCGTTCAATATAATCCATCAATCCATACAAATAAAAATGAAATGTTGTACTTATGCCTATATTATGATTATTAACGGTATATTTACCGTAGTAAGGTTGTGGATAAAGCTACCAAAATAAGAAAAAAAAAACAACATTAGTAAAAAAAATATGTAAATGCTTTTGAAATGAGAAGGGTCGGATTGATTTGGCAATTTTTTTTCATTTAAAGTGTTTATAATAGTCCAAATTAGTTTATTATTTTAATAGCTATGTCGGTGACTCTGGTTCTTTGGCGAATATCTACGTTTCAGATTTTATCGCGCAAAGAAACTCCGAGCATTGCAGATTTTAATATTATTAGCTATTAAAATCTGCAACTTGAAGTGGCAATGGGCAGGCCACATCGCTCGAAGAACTGTTAACCGATGGGGAAGAAAGGTTCTTGAGTGGAGACCGCGAACCGGAAGACGCAGCGTAGGTAGGCCTCCCACTAGATGGACCGACGACATTGTGAGAGTCACGGGCATCCAGTGGATGCAGATGGCAGGATGTCGTTCAGTATGGAGGTTAAAGGGGGAGGCCTATGTTCAGCAGTGGACGTCTTCTGTCTGATGATGATGATGATGAGGTTATTATTGAAAAAAATATAGATAATTTATTTCTTTGTTTTTAAATTACGTTTTTTACCAGAATTTGACCACCTCAATGACATTCTCCGCGGCTTCATGGCCCTAGTACGAGCACTTGCGAAATAGAATTCGTTCCGTAAACGATAGCAATATCGTTTACGGAACGAATTCTATTTCGCAAGTTCTCGAACTAGCCCCACAGGTCGTCTAGTGTGCTGTACCCTTAGTACAAGATTTGACAGTTTTCGAAAACTTTTTTCGTTTCCGTATTGTCCCATACGTTTTAGTAAAGCGCCTCTAGCGGAAACGCGGATGAACTAAAATCGGTAGTAATCGGCAGTATAGGTTGCTTCACTCAAATACGTAAAATAGTTTCGAATAGCTTTCAGCCCAGCGATGTATGCATCAAAACGAAAACGAATAAAGTTTTCGAAAACTATCAAATCTTGTACTAAGGGTACAGGTTGTAGGGCACGCTGTACACTCCATCAAGTGTGACATTGTCTGAGGGTTCACAGCACAAAGTGTGCCGTACTTATACAGTTTTTGCATAATACTGAAAAAAGTGAGTGAAACATGGAACCATTTGAATACGAACGATAATTGTACTGAGGCATATCTGCCTTGCTTGTCTGATCTGAGATTAAGATATAAAATGATACTTTTTTCTCCACGCGGGTGAAACCACGAGGCACATATATAGTTACAAATAAGCTGTCACGTATTATTCAAACTGCACATCAAAATAATAACGACTTATTCAAAGTTTATTCTAAAATACACTCCGTTATTATTTTTTACTTTGCAGAATTTGACGCAAACGAAGTTTTCTCATCTGCCAGCCGAGCTTTGCTCGCGAGAATTGTTTTTATAAATTCTTGAGAAAATGTTTGTAAACTCAGAAAATGTTTTGAAAACAAAAATGGCGAAGAAAAATAGCTGTTGTTTTTTAAATACATTATGTTTCATTGCATGTAAAAGATACCTTAATGCCTGGGGCTTGAACGCTAACATTGGAATATAGAAAAATATTGTTTACAATGGTGTCTCTCCAGTGAATAATATTTTTAGATAGAAAAAACAACTGTCTCAAATTGTTAAGTTTATCGCAGATAAAAAGTTAATAAAAAACAAGATTTGCTCAACAATCGTATTACTTCCCCTTTTATTACAAAAATACCTGTTTGAACAAAACTGATGTTGTTTTGTTTTTAATAATGATAATAAAAAAATATAAATTTTTTTCCAAAAAGAGCACATACAAATTAATAATAGACACACAATATGACAAACCAAAAAGATGTTTTCGGTTGGCCCCAAACTAGGCTAGGCCTGTATCTTGGGTACCCTTAGAAAAGAACATATTTTTTTTACGTACCTATAATAAACTTATTTCCGCTTGATTGAGAATAAGTTGTCATAAACAGTCAATTTCGATATTTTTTACGTACATTATTATTATGTAAAAGTCTTTATAAGTAAAAAGCGCTTTGATTCCACTTTTATTGTCAAATGAAATGAACTTTTCGTTGACATGGTCAAGACGCAGATAAGGTAATATTGCCAAAAGAAAATGTTTCCCATGCCAGTAAAAAAACAACATTCAAATAAACGAAATTCATAAAAATATAATGCTAAATAGGTATATGTCATCTAAGTTACCAACGCCATCTATTTAATTGTAGTTCAATGAAACTGTTTATTTATGTACCACGTATGCAGTCAGGTCAAACTAACGCAGGATTACCAGTTCCGTTAGGTTTCTCTGTGTATATCCTCAAGGATGCCTAATCTTTCAGTGGTGGAACACTCCAGACCCCGGGTGTGTTCTCTGCCCGAGAAGCCTTACAACCCTCGCGCGTCAGACGACCTCTACAGGCTGCGGACGTTCAGCATCACGAACAAAGGCGGCGTGGTCAATTGCGGCGACTCCATCTGCAACCGTCGCAGTCGGTCTAATACGTCAGTCAACTCTACTAATAGCAGGTAAGCACCTAAACCAGGTGAAAGGTAAACACTCCCAAAGCCAAAACGCTGCTATTATAATATCTAAATATACCGTTATATGATTATTTACGGGATATTTACCGTGGTAAGGTTGTGAAAGGAGCTCCCGATATTTCAGCGCAGTTACATGCACCATGCTCACGGGAAGACATGTTAAATATCCCGTAAATAATCATATAACTGTAGTGAACAACCGTGATAGTTTAAAACAGTGTTTTATCCATAACCAATAACCATTTTTTTATGATACTGGGTGACGAGACCATCGAAGTCGCTAGCCTGATGGCACTTCACGCTTGCCCATAACAGCTGCACGCCACTCAGGATTTTGAACTTCAACACTTCAAAACCCTGGTTGGCAATGCACTGCGCTCGTCACCCCGAGATATAACATTTGAGTTGTTTTAGTTTTGTTTTTGTGGTTTAGAATTTTGCAAAGCAGCAATGTAAAGCGTACAAGTGTACGCGCTACGCAGCACGGTACATGTTGTTTGTTGACCTCTAGGGTCAGCTGATATTTTGTTTGCATTACATTGCGAACATTAAGTCTAGTGGTCTCTCAAATAGGCTTTTTGGCAACCACGGCTCAATATGCTAAAGCGTTTTAAGCGTTTCCCTTACACTGTGTACCATAGCATTTCACCCTGTATATTATACAGGGCATTTCTCTCTGTGGTAACCCAGCTGCTCCCCAATACAGCCGGTTATATTTGAAAAAGATTTTCTCCATGTCAACTAACTAATGGCATTGATTGAAGGCAATGCAATGAAATGCTATGGTCAACTTGTATATTATACAGTGTGTAACGGAAACGCTTAAAACGCTTTAGCACATTGAGCCGTTACTTGGCACATTATTGGCACTTTAGTACTATGTTATAGGTACAGTGTATAACGTAGTTGTATTTTACTGGAGTCTCGTAGTTCATTTTCATCTGCCTTCGGTCAATTCCATTAGTTAGATGACATGGAGAAAGTCTTTTTTTTTTATTTATCCGGTTGTATTGGGGTGCAGCTGGGTTAAGCACAGAGAGAAAGCCGCGCACTAGTCGAATGCGCGCGCGCATTCGCCTCGCTTTGTACTGGCATTCTGACTGTTAGTCTGTGGAATGCGCTGACTGAATGGGTGTTCCCCGATGGTTACAATCTGGGGGTCTTACTTAAAAACGTTACTCAAGTTGATCTATGTTTAAAATGCTCTCTTAACTTCTCGCTGACGGCAATCGTCACACGCGAAAACAAGACGGAGCATATTCATGCGTATGTCAACTTGAGTAACGTTTTTAAGTAAGGCCCTGGTTGTCTTCGAATCACGAGTGAGTCAGTTTCTTCTAGGCAAGCGTGCTCCATCGTAGAACGCATCATCGCTTAACGTCCAGGCGAGCTGACGGTCAAACGCAAGACAATTATTATATTTAAAATAAAAAGTACTTTGTTTTTCTTAGTAAATATGGTTGGAATAACCGGCATAAAATGCGGCTAAAAACAAAAGACTACTTTTGTAGCTGCACAAGGCTATTTGTTCCAGTAACTCTTCCTTCTGATGGTGTTTTCCAGCTGACTAGTTAGAGACAGTACTTACGGGAGTAGATACGAACTGGGTCAGAAGCCACACGCGACTCTGCAATCAGTCACAAATCTCCCACAATCTGATTATATCGAGCCTACGTTACTTTGTAGTTCAACGTTGTTGGAATAATGTCGTTAGTGAAGGCAGCAATTTGCAAGTAGGTAGAGTGCCAATGCAAATTGGAGCTATTTTTACCCAACTACGCATAGAAAATAGGGGTACCTATTGCGTTTAAATAATTATCAATACAAAAAACCGACTTCATAAAAATGACAGAACTGGACCAAATTGGACCGGGAATCAATAGGTTTCAAATAAATAAATAAAACATCATAATCGGTTCACCCAGCGAAGGTTCATAAAAGGTAAGAAACATAAAATAAATAAATAAAACAATTGAGTTGAGAACCTCCACCTTTTTGGAAGTCGGTTAAAAATATATGCGCACGTTTTCTTTGTAGACCAGAAAAACTTTGAAAAAAAAATTTTCGATATAAAGACGTCCTTAAGAGACATCTCAACGCCTGCGGCATAGACCCTGGCAGCTGGGAGGAGCTTGCAACACATAGATCCTCATGGCGAAATATAATTTATAAGTTAAGGTGTTTGATCAAAACCGTCTCGAAAATCTAGACTATAAACGCCAAATTCTAAACGAAAGACCTAAGCCCTCCTATAACTACACCTTTAATTCTTCTGGCCAACTCTACTGCACCGTTTGCGACCGGGTCGTTATGACTAAGTTTGGCATAGCGCCCTAGCTATTAGGGCTCATGATAGGAAAACTTTATTAGAAAATTTTAATTAAGGGTCTCCTTCATTGAAATAGATGAGGACTATAGATATAATAACGCGTAAAGTGGGGATGAAATTGAAAACGAATGTATTTATTTTTTATTAATACGCTTACGTTTGTCCGCCAACTAGATAAGGTAATATATATAAGATTGCCTGGAAAAGATCGCTGATAGCGATAAGGCCACCAATTGTTTCACTTGTTTTTAAGTTGTTTTTTATGTTACCATGTACGTATGTCATTTTTGGTGTGAACCACAGAAAAGAGAAGAAAATTCTCGCTTCAGTGGTGTGAACAATAAAGAGTTATCTATCTGACCCTATTTGGGTATGGCAATAGTCGGAACGGAACTATCTATTTAAATTTCGCCAAAATAAGGTTTGGGATAACAACACATCATTTTTTGTTCATCATTTGCGAATTGCAATCACCCAAAAATACCATTTGCTTTATGAGCAGGTAACTAATAGCGTACCGTTAGTAGTGTGCAGTCCCGATCTGTACTACGTAGATCATTGTTAAGAAAAGGCATTTTAAATTCTACTTGATAGGTATAACAACTCCCTTTTAATCTCTACTTTTGATAAGGACCAGACTGAATAAATTAATTTTAATTTCATCAAGACATGCTAAGGTTTCGCTTTTTAATTAACCTTTCAGACTCTGAGCCTATCTGTTTTATGGAAAACTAGCTACGCTCCGCGGTTTCCCTCGCATGGAAATTTCCTCGAGGCCCTATTTCTGAAACGCTCTCTCGAGTGTTTTCTTTGCATGCAAAATGACCTGCTATCGAACGAAATCCCAAAAGTAGTTTTTTTTTAATCATCACATAATTCGCTAACGCAACGCAACGATTCAACCATTCAATATTATATTATATCAACAGAAAATCTGATAGATTAATTAATTATATTACTTGGCGGTACATTCGCGAGGAAAAGCCATAAAAAGTCGACATTACATTACACAGACTATAAATATTCGTCAATTTTATTTTCTAGTGTACGCTCCTTTCGATATTGTGAAAGTTATCAGTTTACCGGTTGCTGCTTAAAGAGGAAATTTTCTAATGTTATGTAAAAATATGGTATTAGAAATCGGATGATGCAAAAATTTATGTAAAATCAGAATCAATGGCATTTGGTTTCGCCGGTGATTATTTTGAATGCGTTTTTAATAGGTTTTTAAAAAACGATGCCCTAAGGTTGCTCGCTTTTAATTTTATTTTTACCAATGATTGTTTTTGATTGCGTAAAAGACCTGCCAATGCTCCGGGTGTTGTAGAGGCGGTGGTGACACGCTCTTGGCCAGTATTTTTTTTCAAGACATAAAACAATCGCTACTTTTCAAAAATGTGTTTCGGTCATTTTACGAGGTTAACATTTCAAAATATCATGTGATAATTTTTATTTTTTTGTAATGACCAGAATATATGAAAAAACTTATTATTTACCCAATTTTTGTGGTCACAATAAAAATATGTTCTAAATATTTTAAAATATAACTTCGCAAAATGACCGAAAAGCGTTTTTCAAAAGTATATAGACAAAGTAATTTTATATTTAAAATACATCAAATGCACAACGCGCCATATTCTGAGCCTTAAATAACACCCCGTAATCCTAATACGCTGATGCACGCAAGCTTAAAAAAAGTAAATAATGCTCGGAGCCTTAACAAGAACACCGCAGAGTGCGAACTGAAAAGTTAATCAACCTTGTTTAAACAACGCCCTACTTTGTTCACTTAAACAATGTTTAATTCATGATTTTGAATTATGAACGCTTGAGTTTCAATATCTTGTAACTTGCAAACTTAAATTGTTATGACTCGACTGAGTTTATTGTTTGTTTAAGAGAATTAAACGGTTATTGAGGTGGTATAATTTTAATGTTATATTTTTAAGGAAAGATTATGTTAAGACGTTTTATTATCTTGGGGTGGTTTGAAAAATCAGTTTAAGTATCATTAAGTAGTACCAAGGGGCTTTTAGTTTTTTTATGCCATAGGATCATCAAGATACAAATCATATAGAGCCATAAACGTGCAAAAAAATGCCCCAACTAAAACTCGGCGCACGCTACATATTGGGCCGACTTTTTGGTTAGTTATAAGGCAACCGCGATCCGACTACAACGCCGCGCAATGCCAGTGCTACGAGGACATAGCAGACAAGCGACGTTGAACACTATGCAAGCGACATAACTTCTAAATTGGAGTAAATGTGGCATAGTGAACTATATAACTTTATTGATGTCTAGGTGTGTACAACGACGCTCGGACTATTTTTGACTGTTTTCACTTAGAAATTGTGACTCTATAAGTGTTGTA
Organism: Agriopis leucophaearia; assembly: GCA_949125355.1. Taxonomy (NCBI): domain Eukaryota; kingdom Metazoa; phylum Arthropoda; class Insecta; order Lepidoptera; family Geometridae; genus Agriopis; species Agriopis leucophaearia. The sequence continues at coordinate 7,967,638 of OX421284.1, read as the reverse complement.
TTTCGATTCAAAGGATGCAAAAAAGTATACGTGCTGACTGATAGTAAGTAGTCACCGTCGCCTATACTTTTAACACCAGAAGCATCACAAAGTTACGTTGCCGACCCTTTAAGACTCTATTAACTTGCCTTTTGAAGAACCCCATGTTGTAGCTTCTCGAAAACACCGCGGAAAGTAGCTCATTTCACATTTTGTAAAAGTAATTCACCTGAGACCAAGGCCCCTATTCATATTCTTACGCAAATTATATTTACTTCATTTATTTTATCGAAGGAACAGCAAAGGTGATTGCCCTTACTGTGGTTAGGGCTGCCAGAAATTATTAAGATAAGATTATTAATTAAATTATTATTAACTAGCCGCCCGCCCCAGCTTCGCACGGGTGTAAGCTCGGCCTTCGGCCTCGCTACAAAAAATAAAATAGCTTATGTCACCCAGGGATAGTGTAGCTTTCCAACAGTGAAAGAATTTTTCAAATCGGTTCAGTAGTTTCGGAGCCCATTCAATGCAAACAAACAAACAATCAAATCTTTATAATCCTTATAATTTTTATTTCAATGTTTTATTTTAAATTGGGCGGCCGTTTTGAAAATATTTCAATATTGGGTCGCATATTGCATTGTCAACAGAAGTAAAAGGTGTGCTAAATTTTAGCTAAATCGGACATGAGGGACAGTTTCTAATTTAACTTGCAAGATTTGACCAAAACAAACTAACAAACATTCAATAAAAGCTCGTAAAAAAGAAACATGAGATGCCAAGTATCAGCCCTAGTGAAGGCAAACAAAACAATCGATCACTAGCGTCGCCCCATCGCCCCCACTTTTGGTTATTAACATTTCGCGACAAAAGGCCGACATTGAATTCGCCGGCATTTCGGTATGTTCCGCTTGGCAGCTTTGATATACTATGAACTATGTGACCTCCATAGTGATTATATTCTCTTTGGTGACCTCTAGCAAATAGGACAATAATTTATAATTTAAAAAATGTAAACGTGAAATAAAGTATAAGTTTAATTGTAACGATGCGATTTAAAGACATATAAATATGGGCACTTGATTAGAAGTGAAGATGGACCAAAGCAGTCACAGAATGGTGGCCACAGAACGGAAATTGATCACCGGGAACACAACCAAACCATTGGTCGGACGATATCACTAAGGCAACAGGAAAGAAGAGAGAGAGAGAGGATCCCTAATCCACCATGCTGACCCAATGCATGTCGGTGATTGTCATATGGCATATGAGTTATGCCTTTTGAGGTTCTCGACATACCAGTTTCCTCACGGTCTTTTCCTTCACCATTTTTGAGCGATGGCGTTGAAACTGCACATAATTAAATAAATCAGTACCTAATTAGATACTAAATAAGACATTGGTGCAGGGCCGAGATTGAACTGAGTGCCGTCAAATTGTAAAGTGCACATGCTATCGCTAGGCCACCATCACTATAGTTATAGTAATAAATTTCCTACAGTTATAAAATAATAATTTCATTGCAGGGCATCAGACCGGTCCCCCTTCGACGGGTCGTGCTGCTCCGGTTACCGGCCTGTGGACTCCGCGAGCCTCGACACGCCTGATGAGGATGAAATTGAACCTGTAAGTACAAATACTGACCACCAGCTTACTGCTTGGACGACATTGGCAAGGCACCAGGAAAGCAGTGGCCGAAACTGGCATAGGACCGGAAAAGATGCCGCGCTGTAGAGAAGAGGTGAGGAAAAGTGGATTACGGATTACACCGCGTTGGTCACCCATGCGACGGACCACTCAGATCAAATCTACAGTGCAGCAGGATGACCTCCAGCAGAGAGAGATGACGAGACATTGTGAAGCGACCTCTCAAATTTTTTGACGAAAACAGCAACATAAACTGCTTTTTTGACGTTATGATTCTATCTAATAGAAAGATCTATAGCAAATTCAACTCCAGTCATAAATAGATCTGTATTTTTAATGAAAACAACGGCTTCAACTTATGGAAAAACTCAACATAACAACTTATTAGGCTCCCAATTTACATAAGTGGTTTTTCGTAAAACTATCAGAGCGAAAATTTTGGAGTGGATTTCGTTAAATTACCGATTTTTTAAATGGTTTCTTGTTTTATATCTGTCTTGAAGATTATGGCTTTATTTTTTCGTTTTATGCCCGAAAATCTAAATACCTATAATTTTACGATGGATTTTGTAATATGGCTCTTATAAATATATTAAGTACTTTATTAGTGAGAGGATGTTTAAAATAACCAGTGAAAAGAAAAGATCCTGGATGTACATACAGAGCAAACAAACTTCAAACAAAATGGGTTCTACGCTTGAACATTTCTATTTATTTACTGTTCCCATCCAATGAGCTATACTGTGCCATTCAAAACAAACTCTTACTGCTTTAAAATAAAGACTCTAAACAGATAATACTATCTCATTTCTTGAGTAGCCCATTGCGTGAGGTAAACGCATAAAATGCGTGCTACAAGTCGTTTGCTACGCTCGTAGCACCCTCGTAGCGTTTTCGTAGCACTTATCGTCTACAGAACTTATCTCACAGCTTTCGTACTTTATGTGAACTATTTTTATGGTTGGAGAAATGGATGTTTTGTTTGTATATTACTGCATCGGCAGGTAATAGAGACATTAATGGATGAAGGTGAAATATTGATCGTGGTTTGTTTTTTTAATCGAAGGCTGTAGCGTAGCCAGCTTATATAAGTTCATAAATGCTTAGTAGCCGCCTGACTTGTAAGTATTTTTCTAAAATATTCATCATCATCATAATTTCAGCCATAGGGCATCCACTGCTGGACATAGCCATCCCCCATCGATCTCCAAAAGGGCCGGTTGGAAGCGGCCTGAATCCAGCGTTTCCTGCGGTCTCTTGTCGTCTGTCCATCTTGTGGATGGACATCCTACGCTGCGCTTACCGGTCCGTGCTCTCCATTCGAGAACCTTTCAGCCCCATTGGCCTGGGTACCTGCTCTGCGTGCTATGTGCCCTAGCCACTGCCACTTTAACTGGTGGGCTATGTCGGTAACTTTCGTCCGTAAATATTGCTGGTCTTAAATCACTGTCGTCGCTGCTATCGTTGAAGTCAAGTCCGTCAGCGTTCATCATCGTCATCAGGCTGTATTGAACCCCTGCTGGGTATATGCCTCCTCTCTTGCGCCATTGATCGCTGTCTCGGGCCAATATCATCCACTTATGACTTGCGATGGGTCTGACACTGACCCATCGAGCTGGTTTGTCTGTCTACGAAACGCTTATCCGCTATTAGTAACCACTCTGTCAGGGCTCTGCTCCACTCAAGTTTCAGCAAGGCGTTAGCGTCGACTATAATCAAAACATACCAAAGAAAGAAATAAAAGTTATCCAGTATCACTCTGGTAGCTAAGTGAAACTAAATAATAATATCATAGTTTCTATCGCAATGTTATCTGACTGAAAGCGCTTACAATGTCGCGTTTTGAGGAAATGATAGTTTCGCGAAAAAACCTTCCGATAAAATGTTGCGGATTTTTTTCAGGAAATATGACTGTTTCTTTTTATTTTTTTTCATCAACGTAAGAAACCTTTTTGGATGCCGTTTTAATAATAATTTATTTATAGACTATCGTACTGTGGTTTTGGATTGATGTTTTCCTACGAATTTATTTTTTCTAAGAATCATACCATAATTTGATTGAATGAGGCGTTACTTTGCGGAAGTTCGTCTTGAAAACTGTTTTCTGATAAATATTTAGTGTAATTCCGCTTCTACGTCGCTTCAAGTACGTACAATAAGGGATTCGGGATAAATTTTACTCGGTAGATTTTTGTTAATGAAGTTAATTTAGCCTAACCTAAAATAAAATATAGTAAATGTTGGGTATTTGTGGGTAATCCTAAAACATTCGTCCGCCCTCATGTTTGGAAATAAATCAGTCTTTGTACCGCTCGATTGTGTTTCACTACGCAAATCCTTCTGGCGACGATTAAAATTAGTTTTAGCGTAATTATAACAATGCCGTTTGGAAAAATAGATAGTTTCGATTTATCTTCGCGAAAGTGGACGACATACGTCAACCGTGTTAAGCAATTTATATTGCTAAATACTATTAAAGAAACGTTGCACGTGGCCACGCTCATCACGGTAGTGGGCGAGGCGACGTACGATTTGATGTGCGATTTGTGTGCTCCGGATAAACCAGAGGATAAAACCTTCGACGACCTGGTCACCATCGTCAAGCAACATTTAGAACCCAGGCGTTCCGACATCGCGGAGCGACACATTTTTCGTCTGCGTCGTCAAGGGCCGGGCGAAGAGCTTAACCTGTACCTACAGCATCTCAAGCATTTAGCGAGTACGTGCAATTTCGGCGAGAAACTCGAAGAAAACCTTAGAGATCAGTTCGTGTCTGGCCTCACGAGCGACGATATGCGCAGTCGATTGTTCGCGGAGAAAGATGTAGATTACAGACGAGCGGTAGACTTGGCGCTGGCGCTGGAGGCTGCAGAACGGCACGCAGAGGCGAGCTGTTCGGGCGGCGCGGCGCCGGGCGCAAGCGTGGCGGCGGTGGACGCGGCCGCGGGGGCCTCGGCCGTGCACAGGATCGGCGCCGCGGCGCCGGCGGCGGCGGCAGGCTCGGCGGCGCCGTACAACCGGCAGCAACGCAACTGTTGGAGATGCGGCCGGCAGCATACTCCTGATAAGTGTCGTTACAAGCGATACAACTGTGACGAGTGCGGTGCCAGGGGCCATCTCAAGGCAATGTGTAAAAATGTGCGATCTATCAGTGATAATAATAGCAGTGCGTCAGCTAAAGTGCAGCGGAGAAATCAGTTTTACATACAAATGGAATCGGACAACGAAGACAGCGACTTTTACAACATAGTCGTAGACGGAGAGGACGATAAACCGTATGTAGTGAACATTTTTGTTAATGACATTAGTTTTGATTTTGAGATCGATACGGGCAGTAAAATTTCAGCTATTAATGAGTGTGATTATAAGAAGTATTTCAGTAACTGTGAATTATCAAAATGTAATCTAAAGTTGAAAGCTTACAATGGAGGCAGAATTTTGCCTATCGGTGTTATCAGTGTGTGCGTGCGTTATCAAGGCGCAGGGGAAAAGCGTGAGGCGCGCGGTCTGCCATTGTATGTGATCCCGGGCGGCGGGCCGCCACTTCTTGGACGTCAGTGGATACGTCATTTAAAGTTAAAAAAAATCGAAATACAGGTCAATAAGATCGAGACGCACGGGCCGACTGATAAGACCGATCATGCCATTGCCGCTTTAAAATGCGAGTTTCCAGATGTATTTTCACGCGGGTTAGGAACATGTACCAAGACGTTTTCGTTAAAATTAAAGGATAATGAGCCCATTTTTCACAAAGCGCGGAATTTGCCGCTGTCGTTAAAGGAACCAGTCGAAAAAGAGTTAAAACGTCTCTTAAGTGAGGGCACGATTATTAAGGTTGAAACTTCGGAATACGGAACACCCATCGTAGTTGTTTTAAAAAAATGTGGAAGTATTCGAATTTGCGGCGATTATAAAGTAACAATCAATCCGAAGCTAAAACGCGAGCCGTATCCGTTGCCGCGTATCGAGGAGCTTTATTCTGAATTGCGGGGAGCCCGGATTTTTACAAAAATCGACTTGGCCCATGCATATGAGCAAGTGATCATATCCCCGGAGTCCCGCGCGTGTACCACTATAAGTACGCATATTGGCACATTCGAGTATGTTCGCACTCCATATGGATTATCTTGTATTCCGGAAAAGTTTCAGAAGTTGATGGAGGAGACCCTTCGAGGGGTACCGATGACTGCTGTTTATTTCGACGATGCCTGCACGGGGGGCGTCTCAAAGGCAGATAATATTAGGAATGTCCGTGAAGTCTTAAGGCGCTTGCAGGCGGTAGGACTTAGGATTAAGTTAGAGAAATGTGAATTTTTCAAAACCGCTGTATGTTACCTAGGGCACGTGATAGATAAGGACGGTCTGCATCCCGACGAAAAGAAAGTTAAGGCTATTTTAGATGCGCCGCACCCGACCGATGTACATCAGTTGAAGTCGTTTTTAGGTCTCGTAAATTACTATGGAAAGTTCGTTCCACAATTAAGTAATATTTTACACCCATTGTATACTCTATTAAAGGGCAAGGTCCACTGGAAGTGGAGCGCAGAGTGCGAAAATGCATTTATCCAAATTAAAAAGCTGTTGAGTAGTGACCAGTGCCTGGCTCACTACGATCCGACTCTGCCTCTGGTTCTCAGCTGTGATAGCTCTTCCTATGGACTCGGTTCGGTCCTTGCGCTCAAATATCCCGACGGCTCGGAGAAACCGGTTTGTTTCGCGTCGCGTACTCTCAACGAAACAGAGAAATCGTACAGTCAGCTCGATAAGGAGGCGTTAGCAATTTTTTTCGGAGTTGTTAAAAATCACCAGTATTTATTCGGAAGACGGTTTATTATTCGTACGGATCATAAGCCGTTGTCATACATATTTGGAGATAAGGTTCCCGCAGACGGCGGCTAGCCGACTGCAGCGGTACGCGGCGCGCCTGGCAGCATACGATTTTTCTGTGGAGTGGGTCAGCTCGGGACAGAACGGTCCAGCTGATTGCCTGTCGCGCCTACCGCTAGCGCGGGATGTTGCTAAAACTCAAAGTGTACCCGAAAATGAAGCCGTGTCGTATTTAAATTATATCGAGAACGATTTTCCCGTCAGTCACAAAGATATAGCTGATGCGACTAAATCGGATCCAGTTTTGCGCATGATTTATAAAAATATTTTATTCGGTTGGCCGGACCACACCGACGTGGAACAAGAAAAAGCATATTATAATCGTAAAAATGATTTATTCGTGGAGCAGGGCTGTATCGTATACAGTTATCGTGTTGTTGTGCCGCCGAAGTTCAGACAGTATATACTTCGCGAATTGCACGAAGGCCATTTGGGTATCGTAAAAATGAAAAGCACGGCACGTAATTACGTATTTTGGCCTGGGCTGGACGGAGAAATTGAACAACTCTGCAGGTCTTGCGAGGCATGCCGCCAGCAGCGTGACGCGCCGCCGCACGCGCCCCTCACCCCGTGGCAGTACCCCTCGCGCCCGTGGCAGCGACTGCACGCTGACTTTGGCGAGTACAGAGGAAAACACTACCTAGTCATTGTCGATGCGCATAGTAAGTGGATCGAAGTTTTTGAGATGAATAGTACGACTGCCAAAGCTGTTATCAATGTGTTGAGAGAGTTGTTTGCCCGTTTCGGCCTACCGTTGCAAATGGTGTCAGACGGGGGTCCGCCCTTCATGTCACAAGAATTGAAAAATTATTTTGAAAAGAATGCAATTGTGCATTCAAGAACGAGCGCCTATAGACCAAAAGGGAACGGAGCCGCGGAGAACGCGGTACGCACAGTTAAAAACTGCATCAAAAAGGCGTATTCCGAGGGAGGTGACGTGGCACAAGCCATAAGCAAAATGCTGTTTCAATATAGAAATTGTGAGCACGCAACCACTGGAATACCCCCAGCGGTAGCGTTGCTGGGGCGGCATCTGCGCGGGCGCCTGGACGTGCTGCGGCCGAGCACGGAGGAGCGCGTGCGCGACAAGCAGCGCGTACAAGTGGAGCGCGCGGGCGGTACGCCGCGGGAGGCACACCCGGGGAACACTGTTTATGTGCGTGATTACGGTAAAAATAGCGATAAATGGGTGGAAGGGCAGATACAGAACCGTGTAGGACCCAATTCTTTCTCAATTATGTTACCCAATGCTAATACTATCAGACGGCACATTGATCAAATGCTGATACCTAAACCAAATAAGCGATTTTCACTATCGGCTACTCCTATAGTCGCGGCAAGCGATAGTGAAACTATTACTGTAAACAACGGTGTCAATGACGGCGGCGCTGTGGCGAGCTCAAGCGGCGTTGCTAGTAGCCCTAAGCTTAGTCCTAAATCTTGTGTCAGTTCTGAGGGTGTCGCCTCGCCTAAGGACGATCAATTGGAGATGGCTTGCGCCTCTCCTGCACCAAACACTCCTCAGCCGCGGTCTCGCATGCGCCCGCGTCAGCACAAGAATTACAAAATGTATTTTTAGAAGTAATAATGTGTTTTCTTATATATCACTTAGTTAGGTACATTTAATTGCTACTTTTTGTTATTAATTAGATAAGGAGGTGTTGGGTATTTGTGGGTAATCCTAAAATCATTTTTTTTGTATTTTTAGAAGTAATAATGTGTTTTCTTATATCACTTAGTTAGGTACATTTAATTGCTACATTTGTTGTTAATTAGATAAGGAGGTGTTGGGTATTTGTGGGTAATCCTAAAACATTCGTCCGCCCTCATGTTTGGAAATAAATCAGTCTTTGTACCGCTCGATTGTGTTTCACTACGCAAATCCTTCTTCCTTCCTACTTAAAAGAGAAAATTGAACTAACCTGAAACAATTAACAAAAAAAATAAAAACAATTATATTAATGAAGTTAATTTAATGAAGTTCAATTTAGGCTAACCTGAAATAAAATATTAATTAAATATAAGAGAAAATTAACCTAACCTACAGAGTAAAATTTATCCCTGATTATTTATTGAACTTGAAGCGACGTAAAAGCGGAATTACCATAGAGATTCATCAGAAAAAGTCTTCTTTTATTTGTTTCACAATCATTAAAAAGGACTAACTATCACTTATAGTTTACTAGCGACCCGCCCCGGCTTTGCACGGGTATATTTTGTATAAATAAACCTTCCGTGAAAAATTGTCTAATTAATAGTGAAAACCGCATCAAAATCCGTTCCGTAGTTTTATAGATCTAAGCATATATATGGACGGACAGACAGAGGGAAGCGACTTTGTTTTATACTATGTAGTGATAGTGACATTAAGTTATATGTCAGATCAAATGGCAAATAAAAATCAATTAGTTGTATAGGAATTTATTTATATAATTTTTTCCTTTTTAAGCATTTTAGCGTCATACTTCTTGTGCATTTTCCAGAGTTAAGTATAAGTTACCGAGTTTTACAGTAAAATGAAAAATGTCGTAAAACCAATGGCGTTGCCATTTTGCTGCCCGATTAATATAGAACTAAGTATCCGGATGATAAAAAAAGGTTTGTTAAGCGCGATGTGAGATAACAGGAAGTTTTATCTTCCACATAATTTATGTGATAGTTAGCCTGATTAGGTACTTTAATAGGACATTCTAACACAAACCCTGACAGCCCCGTTAGCTCAGTTGGTAGTGTACCTGCTTCCGCACTTGGGGGCGTGGGTTCGATTACCACCTAGAACAAACATTTGTGTGATGAACATTTGTGTTTGTTCTATGTCTGGGTGTTAATATCTATTTAAGTACGTATTTAAAAATATATATGTATTTATCAACATTTATATGTATTTAACAGGTTTGATGACTTCCAGCCTCCCGAACAAGCCGGTTTTCGTAAAGGCTGGAGCACCATAGACCACATACAGACGCTCCGCCAGATTATACAGAAGACTGAGGAGTATAATCGGCCATTATGTCTAGCGTTTGTGGACTATGAAAAAGCCTTCGATTCAATCGAGACCTGGGCAGTATTGCAGTCCCTCCAGCGTTGTCATATCGACTATAGGTATATCAAAGTGCTGAAGTGTTTGTATAGAAACGCCACCACGTCGATCCGATTACAGGACGAGAGCACGGAGCCAATCCAATTGCAGAAAGGCGTGAGACAGGGAGATGTTATCTCTCCGAAACTGTTCACTAACGCATTGGAGGACGTTTTCAAGCTTTTGGACTGCAACGGATTGGGCATCAACATTAATGGCGAATACATCACTCACCTTCGTTTTGCCGATGATATAGTTATCATGGCAGAGTCACTGGAGGACCTCAATATAATGCTCAGCGACCTCAGTAGCCTTTCCCAACAGGTGGGTCTTAAAATGAACATGGATAAGACAAAAATCATGTACAATGTCCATGTTGTACCCGTGCCGGTCAATGTTGGGAACGATACTCTCGAAGTTGTTGACCATTACACCTATCTAAGACAGATTGTTCAGTTAGGTAAGTCCAACTTAGGCAAAGAGGTCGCCCGAAGAATCCAACTCGGATGGGCAGCGTTCGGGAAATTGCGTGAAATCTTCTCGTCCAAGATACCACAGTGCCTAAAGACAAGGGTCTTTGACCAGTGTGTGTTGCCAGTGATGACATATGGTACTGAGACGTGGTCCTTAACTGTTGGTCTTTTGGAAAAACTCAGAGTCACACAACGGGCAATGGAGAAAGCTATGCCCGGAGTTTCTTTACGCGATAAAATTCGGAACATAGATATTCGCCAAAGAACCAGGGTCACCGACATAGCTATTGAAAATCTGCAAGTTGAAGTGGCAATGGGCAGGCCACAGCGCTCGAAGAACTGATAACCGATGGGGAAGAAAGGTTCTTGAGTGGAGACCGCGAACCGGAAGACGCAGCGTAGGTAGACCTCCCACTAGATGGACTGACGACATTGTGAGAGTCGCGGGCATCCAGTGGATGCAGATGGCAGGATGTCGTTCAGTGTGGAGGTTAAAGGCCTATGTTCAGCAGTGGACGTCTTTTGGCTGATGATGATGATGATGTATTTATATCAGTCTCTGGCAGCCATATTACAAGCTTTGCTTAGTTTGGGGTCAGATGACCATGTGTGCAATAATGTCCCAGATATTTATCTATATCTATCTATACATATAATAAAAACGTAGAGATAAAAAAATCTGTAATTGCGAGATAACAAAAAAAAAAACACACAGGTCGTCATAAAATAAGCAGCTGAACACGATAGGACAGTTTTTAGAATTTTTGTCTGTTTGTTTGTTTGTTTGTTTGTTTGTTTGTTTGTTTGTTTGTTTGTCCGCGCACATCTCCTAAACCACTGGACGGATTTAAATGCGGTTTTCACGAATATGCTTAGAAATTACCAGATTAAAACATAGGCTACCTTATATCATTTATTTTAATTCTTTATTTTTACATAAACGAAAATAAAAATCAATGATTTATTTCTTCGTTACACGAAACGTAATATGAGGATCGTCACATAGCCTCAAGCAAGGAGATCCAAACTAAAGAGAATGTTATTGACATAGCCATGAAAATTTTGAAACTGTCAACTGTCATTCGGTTAATCAGTTTAAATTTAAAAAAAGGTTCCTTAACCTTCTTAGATGAATGAACATGTAGATCAAGCATGTTATAGGCCTTACAACCTCTTTGGTGGTTCATTCCAGTGCATGGAGTAGGAGTATTACATTCTCTTGGTTTTATTCTATGTTAGCATTTAAAACACAAAATATACCGCATCCTATTTTAATTCAGTCCCGCGAATAGAAATATTCAAAAAAGGCCCTTTGTACATGAAAATAAACCTATACAATAAAATTCCGGACGCAATAAAGAAAGAAAGAAATAATAACATTTTTCCTGAACCAACTTCGTAAGTTTCTAACCCAAAAATGTTATTACGAGATAAAAGATTTATTCGACGATAAATTTTAGAAAATAATAATTAGAAAATAAATATCGATATATAAATAGTTAAGAAAGTAGCGTCATAAGTTTTGTATCATCTCATATATAATTAAGTAGGTAACCTATCACACTAAGTATGTTTTTTTGTTTTGTAAAATTACTTCACCCTATGTTAAGTTTGAATAGTATATATAATATTTATGTAGTAGTAACTATACATAAATGTATATATTTATGTCTGTGGTCTGGTTTTGTGAACAGCCGCTACATAAGTCATTGCTGCACCCTTTATGCAGGGTATATAAACTTAGCTTCTAGAAGAAGAAAGTGTATATTTGCAATAAGAATAAAGAAATAATTTTATTTTACTGTGATATTTTAACAGATAAATAGAGTAGTTCCATTTCATGACTTTTTAATCAAGGTATACATACAAATGCACGCGAAATAAGAAATAACTAGCCAAGAGCGTGTTAAGACAAGCATTATGTCAGGGTTCCGTGCCCAGCGAAACTGGACAGTCAAATTTCAGAGATGTATATCATCCCGACATGACATGATTTATGACATTTACTTTTAATGGTTAAAAAAAAGAAAATTTCAAAACATGCTCTGCACTGTGGTCACATTATCTTTTTGATTTGAAAACTGTTGACGGTGTTATTTATTACTTTTATGCTTCTATCAATACTTCACACAGGGCGACTTAAAATAAGCAGCTAAACATGTTAAGGCAGTTTTTAGAATTTATGTTTGTTTGTTCACGCACATCTCCTACACCCCTGGAAGAAAATGCGGACGGATTTAAATGCGGTTTTCACGAATATGCTTAGCTATGACCAGATTGAAGTATAGGCTATGTTATTTTGAGCAAGGCCGGATTAAGGGAAGAAAAAAGGATTGAAGGTTTATATGAAAATCTACGCGTACGAAGTCGCGGGCAAAAAAGCTAGTTTAGGTATAAATTCTATATATATAAAAGAAAGTCGTGTTAGTTACACTATTTATAACTCAAGAACGGCTGAACCGATTTGGCTGAAAATTGGTGGGGAGGTAGCTTAGAACCAGGAGACGGACATAGAATACTCTAAAAACGGCTGGACCGATTTTGATGAAATTTTGTGTTCCTGGAGCGGGTCATAGTAGCGAGGCCGAAGGCCGAGCTTACACCCGTGCGAAGCCGGGGCGGTCGACTAGTTTATTATAAATTCAAGACTGTTTGTCGATTTGCTTTTTTCTCTTTCACGCAGAAATAGGGTACAGATCGACTTGGTTTTTAACCCCCGATGCAAACAGAGGTGTTGTAAGTTTATAATGTCATCTGTGTATCTGTCTGTGACATCATAGTTCCCAAACGGATAAACCGTTTTTAACACACTTTTATTAGCTTGGTATGTATATATGTAACGGAATCTTTGAAAGTGATTTTCACCCCTTTCTAAACGACGGATTGATTTGAAACTGCACACTTATCAGGGACCGATGACATGCAATAGTTTGTATAGTTAGTCCCATTATCCTCATCAGGATCTTCAGGATTGGCGATTTTAAAGCGTGTTTTCTTAACAGCGAGAATTATTTTTTAACTGATTTGAAAAAGTCTTTATTTGAAAGGATTTACTTTCAGATTGTACTACTTATAAATTTGATTTAAATCAGTTCAGTAGTTTGGTGTTCAAATCAAAGTAACTGGAAATAATATGCCATCCAACTAACCGAAACTGCGTATTTTACTCATTTTGAAGTCGATTTTTTAACCGACTTCCAAAATTAAGGAAGTTCTCAATTCGACTGTTTAAAAAAAATGTTATTTACTTCAGATCTTTCGACTGGGTGAACCGATTTATTTGAAAGCTGCTTCTCATGTGGTCCCATTTCAATTTGGTTCAATTCTGACATTTTTATGTAGTCGTTTTTTTAATATTAATAATTATTTAAATTGATAATTACGTAATTAGGTACATTAGGTACCTACCAATAGTCTTCTTGTCATTTTTTTGTGTCTATAAAGAAATATTGTATCTATTGTAATAAAACTAATGTTTTGTCTTTGCCCACAGACACCGAAATACAGAGTAGTGCTGCTTGGCGACGCAGGAGTCGGCAAAACAGCCCTAGTGTCACAGTTCATGACGTCAGAGTATATGAACACATACGACGCGAGCTTGGGTGAGTGTCCTAAACGAGGTAAGAGTACTCACTCACACTTTCAATGTGAAACTTGGACGAATGAACCATAGGACATGAATATAATATTACCAACTAAAAAACTGACTTTACAAAATTAGTATAAAATGCGCACCGGTTTTTCCATTTATTTTGATTTAAAAGCCACTACTTAACCGATTTTGGTGATAATTATAAATAGAATAAAATAATTATCAATATAAAAAAACTTCATAAAAATGTCAGAACTGGACCATATTGAAATAACACGACAATGAATAAACACGAGAAGCATCAGCTTTCAAATAAAAAAAGAATCATCAAAATCGGTTCACCCAGTCGAAAGTTCTGATGTAACAAACATTAAAAAAAAATATGAAAAAATACAGTCGAATTGATAACCTCCGCCTTTTTGGAAGTCGGTTAAAAACAGCTCATTTATGAATCCAAATAGGTTCGGACGATGACGGAGTTCTGAGGTAAAAAACATTTTAAAAAATTAGAACCCAAATTTTTGAAGTCGGTCAAAAACAAAACGGCTCTCGTTTCCTCAGCGACAGTTCCGTACGGCTATACTTATGTTATTCTATATTTGTGTTTTATGTTTACAAAATAAAAGAGTTTTCTTTTATACAGTTCGGGATCGAGTGCGAGCCCGAGTTACACTTACCAGTTTTTATTACTTTTTTGTTTTACTTAAGTGTTTGCACTGTAAACATACCATACGAAGTTTGACGTTTGTGTCTTACGGTTTTAACGATAGAGTTAGAAAGTCACATACTTTACTTCTCAAAATATTAGTGAAGAAGTGTAGATTAATTCTAATTGAATTTTTTAGAAGTCCAGTTACATTTGTTTTATTCTAAAATAAGCTACTCATTATGTTTAACATTTAGCTTGATTCGAAGCGTAGAGATGTCCTGTTGTTTATTTGTTCAAGTTCAAGAGATGAACGCGCGGCACGCGAGGCTACATTGACTAAAAGTCGCATTTCAATGTAGGCAACCGCAATCAAATATCTACAATAAGTTCCGCATTACTAAATAATAAATAAATAAAAATAAATATCATCTAAATAAAAATAAATATCATCTATATGGGGTCATCTGACCCCAAACTAAGCAAAGCTTGTAATATGGCTGCCAGAGACTGATATACATACATATATATTTTTTAAATAGATATTAACACCCAGACATAGAACAAACACAAATGTTCATCACATAAATGTTTGTCCTAGGTGGGAATCGAACCCACGCCACCGAGTGCAGAAAGCAGGTACACTACCAACTGAGCTAACGGGCTGTAATCTAAGTATGGTTCATAAAAAAACTAAGTCAGTAGGTCAAGTTAGGGGTATTTTAACAAAACGATCGGGTTTTATTCTTGTTAAAAATGTACGGTCGCTACTTTACGTAGTAAATATTAGGCACTAGCTTTTGCCCGCGGCTTCTGTGCAGTGAACCAAACGTAGCCTAGGATAGTGTAGCTTTCTATCAGTATTTTTTTATCGGGTCGGTAGTTTCAGATATTATCTTATACAGGGTTACGCGGAAAGGGTGTACTAAGCCGAAAGCAGTCCATAGTAACCATAATTATGAAGAAATTTTACTATGGGAGCAACTATGAAAACGCCAAAAAATATCTGCTGTTGCATAAAAATCGGGGGACTTGACAAAATTTATGAAACAGCTGATATTTTGTAAGGATTGGTCCCTTTGCAAACGTTTTTCATTCTGTTGAGTATAACGGACTCCTTTCGGCTTAGCATATCCTTTCCGTGTCCCCTGTGTAACCCTATGTCATAAAAAGTCGCAAACTGTTTCCTTCTAATATTAGTGTAGATGATTTGACCCAGTACTGAAATTCAGACTTTCCTTTTATTCAAATTGCCTCTAATTAAAGCCATTACAAATTAGTTTCTAACATGGTAGCCGCCGCGCCGCGCGTCACTCTTAATAAGTGTGACTAGACCTTTATAATTTTTTTAATTCTCCGCAAACTTATTGCTGTTTCTTCTTTGTTTTATGTCACTTTCTTGTTTTAATATTTCATGAACATTTCTAGTGAAGTTGAGTAGGTACAATGCGTGGGAGTGGAAATAGCAAATACTAAAACAGATACAAATCGACGTATTAAAGTTAAGTTGTTATGAAAAACCGTTAAACGTCGTTCAGCTATATTACATAATGGTGATGTTTTGTAAAACAGCTAGCGGTTATTTAAAAAAGCTAATTAAGCAATCCTTCTGTAACACATACACCACATTCAGTCTAACAACAAATCAAAACAGCCTTAAATCCAACAAACTGTCAGTACAAAATTAACCATCAATCTTGGTGTTTACGGCGACATTGCAATGACGTACTGCAATAAAATTACAGAGAAATTCAAACTTTTCAATACGATTTGGACCATTTAACGTCGGGTTAACGGTTATATTATTTTGTATTGTAGAGGAGTAGGATTTCAATTTGCTTTTCAGTGGGAGAGGACGTATGCAGGCGTGTTCAACAATGGCAAACAGGCGAGGTGGCGGTCAATCGCAAGACTTTTTTTTTACCGACTTCCAAAAAAAAGGAGATTATCAATTCGACTGCTTTAAAAAAAAAAATGTTCTCCAGAACTTTGACTGGTCGAACTGATTTTGATAATTCTTTTTTTATTTGAAAGCTGGTGCTTCCCATTTGGTGCCATTTTAATATGGTCCAGTTCTGATGAAGTCGATTTTTTATATTGATAATTATTTTAAATTTTACTAACTATAAGAAAAACCCTAGGAAATAAACTTTGTTATACCTATGGGACTGATATAGTCATGTAAGACTCAGTCCCCGATAAAAGCTAATAAAAAAAGTATCTTATTCACGAATTTTGCCTTAACGATTTTAGATAGCTTTACCTCAAAATAAATAGGCACAGAAGGTCAGCTTCTGCTGACCTTGATTTTGGAGTACAAAGGGAACATACATACACACATCGCCTTTTTTTTTATAGCCTTGCGTTTGACCGCCAACTCGCTTGATGTTAAACGATGATACGGTCTACGATGGAGCACGCTTGCCTAGAAGAAGCCGATTCACTCGTGATTTGAAAGCACCTAGATCGTAGCTATGGTGATGGTTGTGGTTTATATAATAAGATGTTTATTTATTTAAGTCCACCTACTAACGTTATGAAAACGTTAAACACAAACAAAGATATAATTAAATGTAACAATAATTACAGGTGAAGACAGCTTGCATTGGAGCGAAAAAATAAAATAATAATTAGATATATTTGAACATAAGTAAACAAAACTGAGACATAAAATGTACAAATTAAAAGTTTAAGTCAAAGTTTTGTCAAAATTAAAATAATAAATGTCAAAAAAGGGGAAAATATAAATAATTAAATCTCAGATAGAATCGGATAGAATTTTTACTGTTCAAATAGTCTCTGAACAGTAAATTGTTATAGGTAGGTATCTATAACAAGAGTGAATAGGAATCATCTAAATCTGCGTGCTTCATCTTTGACCACATCGTCGCTTACCAACAGGCGAACTGGTGATCAAACGCGGAGATTAAAAAAAAAACCACATCAGTCATAGGACTACACATCAGAAGTGAAAATTTGAGTAGTAATTCACTTATTCTACAAGAGATGGCGCTGTTTTAAAATACATAGTACAGCTTGACGATGCCGAGAGTCCCATGCTTTTTATTTACCGAAAAAGTGCTCAACGCGCCCTGCTCAACGCGCCCTTAAATGCATATTGACGTAAAATTGCAACGTACCACGAAAACAGCCCCAAAACCATCAGTATGAACGCAACGCATACTGTTGTAGAATTTTTACTATCAGGGTAATGTTTTTTATCGAGTGGCAAAACCTTTTTTTCTTTCGCGTCTGTCAAATGCCAGTTTGACATTGACAAAGCGTTGACTATCGGAAACCAAAAATATATTTTTTTCAAGGTGTCAGTAAAATGATGCATTTATGGGCTAAAGAAGTTTTTACTTCACAAAGATAGAGTGTGGTAGTATTGGGTAGCACAATACTCGTTAAATCTCTGAACATCTAATAAACTAGCAAGAAAACTCGTAAGTACGTCAGAAACAATGTCTTTTGAAGAGAGCACCGCACATTCTTGTGGATGCCTGTGTCGAGATACTCAATTACGGTAATACGTGCGGGGTTACGTTGATTACGCTTCTGGGATTTACTTGTATCTCGTTCAGTTGGTATTTATGTAGTTCACTTGCAGATTATTCTAACAATAGGTGCATAGGAATCTTTTTATATATATATATGTAAATTGTAATAAAGTGTGTGAGTAGCACAATACTCGTTACTACATTTATATGGCTTTTGTTACAGAACTCTACCATATGCGTGTCTCGACACGCTCTTGGCCAGTTATTTTTTGATTTCCTCTGCCTTCCCAATATCAACAAGTCAACTACTCTATACTATTTGCAATGTTATTCTAAAGATAATGCCCAATAAATCTGTTTTATTAAAATACTAGTTTTTTTTGCCCGCGACTTCGTACGCGTAGATTTTCGTATAAACCTTCAATCCTTTTTTCTTCCCTTAATCCGGCCCTTGCGCAAAATTACATAGCCTATAACTTCAATCTGGTCATAGCTAAGCATATTCGTGAAAACCGCATTTAAATCCGTCTGCATTTTCTTCCAGGGGTTTAAGGGATGTGCGTGAATAAACAAATAAGAATTCTAAAAACTGCCTTAACATGTTCAGCTGCTTATTTTAAGTCGCCCTGTCTGAAGTATTGATAGAAGCATAAAAGTAAAAACACCGTCAACAGTTTTCAAATCAAAAAGATAATGTGACCACAGTGCAGAGCATGTTTTGAAGTTTTCTTTTTATCTAAACCATAAAAAGTATATCATGTCATGTCGGGATGATACATCTCTGAAATTTTACTGTCCAACTTTGCTCGTTCGAATTTTTCTATGACCATGCAATTTCTGAACTATGAATACGACCACAATATATATGGCTTTGGCCACGGAACCCTGAATTATGCTTGTCTTGACACGCTCTTGGCTAGTTATTTCTTATTTCGCGTGCATTTGTATGTATACCATGATTAAAAAGCCATGAAATGGAACTATTATATATTTTATTCTATATACAACTATTCTATTTTATTCTATAGTGTGATAAGTTACTTAATTATATATGAGATCATACAAAATTTATGACACTACTCTCGTAACTATTTATAAATCGATATTTATTTTCTAATTATAATTTTCTAAATTTTATCGTCGAAAAATTATTTTATCTCGCAATAACATTTTTGGGTTAGAAACTTACGAAGTTGGTTCTGGAAAAGTGTTATTATTTCTTTCTTTCTTTATTGCTTCCGGAATTTTGTTGTATAGGTTTATTATCATGTACAAAGGGCCTTCTTTGAATTATTTCTATTCGCGGGACTAAATTAAAATAGGATGCAGTATATTTTGTGTTTTAAATGCTAACATAGAATAAAATGCCGTAGGAGTATTACATTCTCTTGGTGCATTAGATTAAATCACCAAAGAGGTTGTAAGGCCTATGTTTTTATAACATCCTTGATCTACACATTCATTCATCTAAGAAGGTTCCTTAATTTAAATAAAAAGTTTTAATCTGGCTGATTTTCTGAATGACAGTTGAGAGTTTCAAATTTTTAATGGCTATGTCAATAACATTCTCTTTAATTTGGACCTCCTTGCTCGAGGCTATGTGACGATCCTCATATTACGTTTCGGGTAACGAAGAAAATAATCATTGATTTTTTAATTTCTTTTATGTAATAAAAAAGAATTAAAATAAATGATATAACTTAGCCTATGTTTTAATCTGGTATTTTCTTAGCATATTCGTGAAAACCGCATTTAAATCCGTCCAGTGGTTTAGGAAATGCGCGCGGACAAACAAACAGACAAAAATTCTAAAAACTGTCCTATCGTGTTCAGCTGCTTATTTTAAGACGCCCTGTGTATTTTTTTTTTGTTATCTCGCAATTACAGATTATTTTATCTCTACGTTTTTATTATATGTATAGATATAGATACATAGATTAATATGTTTTGTAATTATCATAGCACCTTGCTAACACAATGAGTGGTTTGAACCATTCGAATTTGCTTTCTATGAATAGAAATATTTCATTTCGCATGATATTTACGTGTAAAACCATACGAGCGATTCAAAAATAGAGCCCCTACCTGGTGAGTGCGGGTATAGTAGGCACTTTTGGCACATAATATGAGTTATATGATTATTTACGGGATATTTACCGTGGTAAGGTTGTGGAAGGAGCTCCCGATATTTCGGCACAGTTACATGCACCATGTTCACGGGAAGACTCTTCCCGTGAACATGGGTAAATATCCCGTAAATAATCATATAACTTTAGTGAACAACCGTGATAGTTTAAAACAGTGTTTAATATGAGTATATTCGTTAGAAATATTATTATCTATGTTTTACTAAGTGATTATCTGTAAATCTTGAGACTAAATATTGATACAGCTAAGCCATGTTCACAGAGCATTCCCTAGCGATTAACCTAAAATTTATTAGCTCTTCAAAATTCCTCATCTATATTATCGTATTTTATTGTGTGAAACGTAACCATCTTTTTCTCCACTTCAGGGACTTTGGGTTTTTGCCTGTCTATACTTAATTTGATATAGTTTGACCACAACGTTTTTCGGTCGTCGAATTTTTTAATTATCTATAATGTTTAAAGACAATGAGTCATTTTGTAAGTAGGCAGTAATTACTGCCCCGGCGGCTCAGTTGGTAGTGAACCTAACTTCTGTGCTTGGGGGCGTGGGTTCGATTCCCATCTAGGACAAACATTTGTGTGATGAACATTGGTGTTTGTTCTATGTCTGGGTGTTAATATCTATTGAAGTATGTATTTAAAAATATATATGTATGTATATCAGTCTCTGGCAGCCATATTACAAGCTTTGCTTAGTTTGGGGTCAGATGACAGTGTGTGCAATAATGTCCCAGATATTTATTATTTATTATTAATTATCTCAGTTCAAGGAAAGCTGGTAGCCGGGCGGTATACAATGGCACCCTGTTTGATACTCAGCCCTGCAAATGAATTATATAAACAATGTAACTACTACGACTTAAGTAAAAAAGTGATTAATCTAGGCGATCTAGACCTGTACGAAAATATACGCACAAATCAGTGCCCGCCTCAGAACTAAACAACGTAAGCGACAAATGATAAATAAACCTCCAGATTACTCGAGAACTATTTTAATTTAAAATAAAAATTATTTAAATTAAATTAAAATAAATAAATGATTATTAGAATATGAAAGAAAAAATTGTCAAGAGCTTCTAGATTCGGAACTAAAAACGTGTTTTAGAATGCCTATTTTCGCAAAATTAGTACATTGCATAAAGTTTCATCATAATTGATGAAACTTTATGCAATGTACTAATCGTTTCTATCCTCAACTATTTATTACCAAAATATGAATTTGGTTCTGTTTACCATAACCTGTACCATAACCACGCAAATTGACGGAACCCGTTGACGACATCAATCACACTAATATCATATAATGTGAAAGTTTGGATGGATGGATGTTTGTTACTCAATCACGCAGAAACGGCTGG
Source organism: Agriopis leucophaearia (assembly GCA_949125355.1). Taxonomy (NCBI): domain Eukaryota; kingdom Metazoa; phylum Arthropoda; class Insecta; order Lepidoptera; family Geometridae; genus Agriopis; species Agriopis leucophaearia. The sequence continues at coordinate 7,946,327 of OX421284.1, read as the reverse complement.
ATGGATTTGGATGAAAGGACATATTCAAAAACGGTACTCGGTTTTTTTCCAGATATAATATATATATCAATGGAAAGCTTATTTAACAATATTCTTAAATATATGCTTTTTATGAAAAAAAATACCAGCATTTTTTATAAAATTGTATATAGCGAATGAAAGAAATAGAAGAATTGTGCAATGCCAAACGCCTGAAACGAGAAAAAAAACTGGGTACTGCTACCTAAATCGCGTTCCGAATCGAGAGAAATCGTACCTACCTGCCGCCTGTGCTGCCATGCTGATAATCATTGCGCTGTAGGCGTGATTCGGATAACGTTTATAATTATGTCTACCGATCGAGAGTTATTCCTCTCTCCGGGTCGGAGAGGTAGGTATCAGCATCTAAATGATTATTTTATTGCTGTAGTTGGGCTCTGGGAGATCACTGCCCCCAGGGAATTTGAGGGGCGAGCGCCCGTCCGGTACTGTCCGACCGGGCGTCGTTTCGGCGCCCTCGAAAACGAAAAATAAAATAGCATGGCTAGAACCAATCTAGCAATAATATATTTATTTTGGCAGATCCATCTACTAAAACAATTATTCGAAATCGAATTATGAATGCCGGATCTGTCTTATCCCTAGCACAATTACTAGCTTTTATCGGGTGGGGTTGCCAAGCATAATTTAGTAATGCCAGTACACAAAAAAAAAAATATATATAAATTCATATTACAACTAAACGCCGATAAATAAAAAATATTTTCCGCCCTGAATATTATCCAAAAACACTACGCAATGATATAAGTTATATATATTGATGAAATCGACCAAGTACCACCTCCCATATAAAAAACATCACATCTCCTTTGGAATATACATTGTTTATCTCCTGGATTAATACATAGGCTACTTTTCATCATCATCGTCATCACCACGTGGGTGAAACCGCGGGGCGCAGTTAGTGATGTTATAATAAACTGAGGTTGAAACTGCGCGGGCAATAAAAACACAAGTTGATTAGCCTGAGTGAACTCAGTTCGTACTGTGTCTGGCAACGAAGTAAACGTACGTACGTATATGCGCGATTTTGGAGTATGTTTATCTATCTGACAATGGGGTCCTATATATTTCTGTGGTCTTTAAACTCCTCAGTGGTAGAAATAAAGTTCTATGGGTCCTATGTAGGTAATTATAGTAAAATATGTTTTCATCATCAGCCATAAGACGCCCACTGCTGAACATAGGCCTCCCCCCTTAACCTCCACACTGAACGACATCCTGCCATCTGTATCCATTGGATGCCCGCGACTCTCACGATGTCGTCGGTTCATCTAGTGGGAGGCCTACCTACGCTGCGTAAAATATGTTTATTGCTTTTTTAATGAATATAACGGGTCTATTGGTAAAACTATATTAGACGACATAATCAACCTTAACTTAGTGAAGCTGTATCCTGATCAGGCTCAGGCTTAGGATCCTGGAAAACCGATATCAATGGCGTTAGATAACCCGGCGTACCCTCGTCGTTTCCGAAATATCTTTTAATGCTCGCAAAACCTTTTAATGTCTGAAAGAAGTAATTTTGTGGTAAACACTCATTACTTTCATTTTGGAATTCTGTTTCACTTTCGTATTAACTTTTGATCCATGATTAAGATCTATATTTAATGTTATTTTAAGAGCGAGATTAATAATAATAAATTTAAATTTGAAACAGCAATCCGCTATAAAATTGATACGGCCTATGGCATTAAGACTAAAAAAAAAACACCATTTTGTTTCAGAATTTGCAGAAAGTTCTGTTGACGTGGAGTATTTAAGATCTAAAGTAAAACGCGTTTGCATTTACAAAAAGATATTTTTTTAATTATGAATTATAAACATTGTATAGAACGGTTATTGATTGTTTACTAAAAAAACAAACATATTCGGCTTAACTTATAAACATTACTTAAGTTAAGCAATGCTTAAGATTGCTTTGTTAACTTCCCGCTGACGGAAATTGTCGCACATGAAAACGAGACAGAGCAATTTTAAACATTGCTCATCTTAAGCTTCGACCAAAATAAAATGAATGGACGGGCCCTAACCATTGAACTTGATCAGTAATAACGAGTCAAAACCGTCGGACATATACTTCAACACCTACCTAATTATAAAAATGTACAGTATATTTGTTACAAAAAATAGATATCGGTTTTATTTGTGTATTTACACTTCGGTAAAGCATACGAATTCAAAAATTTATCAGATGTTTCGTTATCGCATAACAATAGACTCGTATTTCACTTCCTACGGCTAGAGACCGACTGAAACGAAGTGAGCGCTGGCGCTCATTTTGTAATCTTCAAAAATGCGCTTCTACTGGGCCCGTCCATTCATTTTATTTTGGTCGAAAATCTTAAGTAGTGTTTATAAATAAGGTCGGTTATATAATGTATGGTGGTTAGCTTACCTTAGGTATCTAATGCGCACCCATTCAAACATATTCACGAAAAAGGGTAAATCTACTTAATAATAAACGATAAAAGCCCTCAAATGGATTTTTCTTCACGTCGGTTGTATTTTCCGTTGAAATACAAGTAGGTCCGTTATTTATTTGTAAAATGGCCATTAGTGACCTTTTTGGAACTAATGGAGACGGGAAACTGACGACAAACGATGTGTACTTACGTTACCTACAAATTACGAGAACATTTTATGCTATAGATTTAGGGGTGGGTGACCGTGAGCGTTGAGTGAAATGGAAAGTGCTTAAGCGGTTATAAGTTACTATAATAATTCACTTAATATTTATTTTCTGGGTACAAAACTCTTATTTATATAATTATTTATGAAAACTATATAATAAATATATATATATATATATAGGTCGGGGAAAAAGTCTTTTCGTATTTTGTATGTATAAGGTTGTAGTAAAAATCTCATCCGTTGTACTGTTTGTATCTGGCTGGTTTTGATACCATTAAAAATATGACATTTTAAAAAAGGAATACAGAAAGTAAAAAGCAATTTCCCGCCATTTTTCAATTGTTTTTTTGTTTGATAAAATGAGTGAATCTAACGAACAAATTCGATATATTGTGAAATTTTATAACAAAAAAGGGAAAAATGCGACACACGCCGCGAATAAAATTTGTGACGTTTATGGACCTAATGCAGTGTCATCAAGAGTAGCACAATGTTGGTTCAAGCGTTTTCAGTCCGGGAATTTTGATGTCAAAGATGCAGCTCGCTCTGGTCGCCCTGTTACGGATAAAGTCGATGCCATTTCTGAAAAAGTGGACCAAGATCGGCATATTAGTAGTTACGACGTAGCTGAAGAACTGGGGATTGACCACAAAACAGTTTTGACCCATTTGAAAAAAACTGGGTATACAAAAAACTCGATATTTGGGTGCCACACGAGCTCACTGAAAGAAACCAAATGAATCGTGTACTCATTTGCGATTCTCTATTGAAACGTAACGAAACCGAACCGTTTTTGAAAAGATTGATCACTGGTGATGAAAAATGGATCACCTACGACAAGAATGTGCGCAAAAGATCATGGTCAAAGGGCAGTGAAGCACCACAGACTGTAGCGAAACCCGGATTAACACGTAATAAGGTTTTGCTGTGCGTATGGTGGGATTGGCAGGGCATCGTTCATTATGAGCTTTTACCGCCGGGCAAAACCATCGATTCGGATCTCTACTGCCAACAGCAGATGAGACTCAAACAAGAAATTGAGAAAAATCGGCCGGAATTGATCAACAGAAAGAGTGTGGTCTTTCATCATGATAACGCCAGACCGCACACATCTTTGGCCACTCAGCAAAAATTTAGAGAGCTTGGTTGGGAAGTGTTAATGCATCCACCATATAGCCCAGACCTTGCACCCTCAGATTTCCACCTGTTTCGATCTCTTCAGAATTCTTTGGGTAGTGTTAGATTAACATCAAGAGAGGACTGTCAAAACTACTTGTTGCATTTTTTTGATCAGAAGTCCCAAAAATTCTACAGCAACGGGATCATGTCACTACCTACAAGATGGCAACAAGTTATCGAACAAAATGGCACATATATATTATAATTAAATGTAATTAAACTTGAAAAAAATATGTCTTGAATTTGTTTAAAAAATACGAAGAAACTTTTTCCCCGACCTTATATATATTTTATGATACTGAGTGACGAGACTAGCGAAGTCGCTCGCCTGATGGCTCTTTACGATTGCCCATAACGCCTGGGGAAGTACCACACCTTTGCCAGTTATTCAACCGCCAAGCAGTAGTGTGCAAACACTACTGTGTTCCGGATTGAAGGGCAATGTTTCCAGCGAAATTACAGAGCACACAGAGATTTGACATCTTATATCTCGGGGTGACGAGCGCAGTGCATTGCCATGCAGGGTTTTTAGAACTGTTGAAGTTCAAAATTCTGAGTGGCGTTGAGCTGTTATGGGCATGCGTGAAGCCATCAGGCGAATGACTTCGCTCGTCTCGTCATCCAGAATCATAAAAAAAAAAAGCTCAACGCCACTCAGAATTTAGAACTTCAACAGTTCAAAACCCTGGATCGCAATGCACTGCGCTCGTCACCCCGAGATATAAGATGTCAAATCTCTGTGTGCCCTGTAATTTCGCTGGAAACATTGCTTCAATCCGGAACACAGTAGTGTTTGCACACTACTGCTTGACGGTTGAGTAACTGGCAAAAGTGTGGTACTTCCCCAGGCGGACTCTGCAAAAGAGTCATACCAGTATTAGATGAGTATTTTATCTATAAAAAAATGGTTATAAAGATTAAGTATAACTCTGTTTTAAATTATCACGGTTCTTTACTACAGTTATATGTTATTTACGGGATATTTACCGTGGTAAGGTTGGACGGAGCTCCTGATATTTCGGCGCAGATACATGCACCATGTTCATGGAAAAACATCAACGTCATAATTGTAATATTTAAACAATCTATGTAAACTATTTATGTAGTAGTTTTAGCTTGTATTTTGTTAAGTCAACAAAGGCACTTGCCCGATACAAAAAAAAATTTAACAAAACGAAAATCCGACTTTTTCGTTGTCTAGTTAAACGAGCTTTATTCGTTCAAAGAATGCAAGATCAAAAAAAAAAAAAAAAAAAAAACAATGCAAAATCAGAATTTCAGAAATAAGAATAAAAGATTACATGGCGAAGTTTATAAAACACCGCACGGGGATTACCTTTCTTTACGATTGCAAAGGGCGCGTTCCGTTTAACACAAAATTTTCGTGCTATATTAAGTTTTATTATTAAGCTATATTATATGATAAAACGTCAAAATCAATAAAATCATTTTTATGCCATAGATGGCAAACAAACAGACAGGCCGCCTAATCTACTCTGAAATGGCGTAGGAGGGATCCTACGGCATTTCAGAGTAGCTTTAATATGGGGTTCTTCAAAGGGGCTGTTAGTAGAGTCTTTAAAGGTCGGCAACGTATATGTGATGCCCCTGGTGTTGCAGGTATCCAAAGGCGACGGTGATCGCTTACCATCAGGCTCATTCCACATATTGGAGGTGTAAGGCAAAAAGGAACGCGTACAACGCACAGTGTGCAATAACATATCATGTTTAATAAAGATTTTTTTCCAACTCTGGATATTATTTCCAGTAATATTTTCAAGCATGGGCAATTATCACATCCCCAAATTTTTGTGTCATACATTTTTAACACTCGCTTTTATATATAAAATTGATTGCCTGTGGCGTGTGTTCACAAGATAATCGGGTCACATAATTTAGCACCCCGTTAAGGTCAGCTGGTGTCGATTCGGATTGGCTTCCGAGCGATTAAGCTCGGAGTAGGCGTTTTATGAAATATCGGGGTTGAAAAGTTGACATTCCTAACATTTGCTTTGGTCCAGTCAAGTGTTTTATAGAATGATTAGTTGTGCCCCGCGGCTTCAGCGTGGTGATGAAAAATTGTGATGATTATGATGATGAAATAGTACATTGTTATCCTAGGGGTGAAAGTAAATAAACACTGTGCTTTTCATTACGAATACAAGAAAAATAAAAACATGAACTGACTAAAGAAAATATGTGGCAAATGCACGAGAAGTGCGGGACCATAATCTTCTGACGAAAAAAAAAGTTGGAATATCGTTCAATACAAATGTAAAACTAAAACTAGTTTTTTTTTATTATTTATGTGTGTATCAGTTGTCAACTGTCACTGTCAGTTGAAAGTGATTCTTCCTAGGGCTGAAATGTATTTACTGAAAGTAGGTATTACTTTCAGTAATACATTTATCGCTCTTCAGGCAACTTCAAACCTACTTTCCGAGTATGAGTAATGAAAAATACATTACAACCTATTCTCATACCTACCAAATATACATTACAAAAACAAAACAAAAAAAACTGGGCCATTTTTTGCACACACGGTCATCTGACCCCAAACTAAGTAAAGCTTGTAATATGGCTGCCTGAGACTGATATACATACATATATATTTTTAAATACATACTTAAATAGATATTAACACCCAGACATAGAAAAAACACAAATCAACTTAAAAAAAATTCATTTAACCCCCAATTAGGGCCTTACTTAAAAACGTTACTCAAGTTGATCTATGTTTTAAAATGCTCTCTCAACTTCTCGCTGACGGCAATCGTCACACGCGAAAACGAGACGGAGCATATTTAAGCGTATGTCAACTTGAGTAACGTTTTTAAGTAAGGCCCTTAAAGACAGATTTTCTGATTTTCAGATACAAACCTATAAGTAGGTATAAATTGTAAAAAAAAAAAAAGATAAACTTTTTTTTTAAATTACAATTTATACCTACTTATTGGTTCGGATATTTTGAGCCCACAATTCAAAATATCTTTGGTTGGGTTAGTCAATATAATTGTTGAAACGTGAGAGTACGCCGCACTCTAATTTGTAGAGCGATCGTCCATCCAATTATTTGTCCCAGGGCACCCGAGCATGCAAACTTTCAATAAACTTATGGCATTATATAAGTATCGGACTTAAATAATTTGATTATAATACATAATTTGCAGTGGCCGGCAATAAAGATACAGAGTGCAGGGGCCTTACCCCTAGCTTCACTTTTGCGAGCCAACTTTTAGTAGGTACCTGATAGGTACCTAAAATTAACCAACTCATTTAAGCTGCATCGTTTAAAAGCGTCTAACTTGAATGAACGAAAATCCGTTTTACTATGCGTGTGTGCGTGAAAATAGCAAAGCTTGGCGGCTATCAAACAACTACCGCTTATCGTAGTTGATGGTACCGTTTAGACAAATAACACCTATGCGGGTCAACTTTTCGAGGTAGGGGTAAGGCCCCTGTGCTTCAATCTCTCGCGCATTTAATGTTTATTTTTATTTTAAAATTATTTTCTACCTTTGAAAAATGTGGTTTGGCCATTTTACGAGGTTAATATTACAAAATAATTAGAACAAATTTTTGCTTTAATATTTTTAATATGAAATAAAAATATTAAAACAAAAATTTGTTCTAATACATATTTTGAAATATTAACTTTGCGAAATGACCGAAGTAAATTTTTCTAAAGTAGACAGTTATTTTATGTGCAAGTAAGATAGCGTTGCTCCATATTCTGGGCCTGTCCACAATCCACAACAAATTAAAGTATTTTATATCTTTAAATATGTTAAAATCATAGATATATAATACCTATACAGTCACAACCGTGCCAAAAAATGTCCGAAACAAAACTTGACGCACGCTACGCCGACTTTTTGGTTAGTTGTTGGCAACCGCGATCAAACTACAACGCCGCGCGATGCCAGTGCTACGCACGATGCCATAGGGAACAAGCGACGTTAAACACTATGCATAGCGACATAACGTCTAAATTGGGGTAAATGTGACATTGTGAACTATATTATTTATGTCTAGGTATGTACAACGACTCTCGGACGTTTTTTTGACTAGTTTCACTTAGTGATTGTGTATATTTGACTCTATATGTATTGTTACTCGATGGTTAAAATAAGCGAGCGTAGTCTTCATAAATCTATCTCTGCTTTGCTTTGGGCACATTTTTGACATTCGTCTTTCAAGTGCCGTTTTGCCAGCCTAGAGTTTCACGTAAATCCTTCTGCGTGGCTGTATTCTGCTCTCTTCTGTAATATAACACTTTATTTTCTTTCTTTTTGCTTGCTCACATGGCGAAGCAAAACGCGGTAAGTTACACGTTCTGTCTTGTCTGTGTTGTTTTCTGGTTGTCAGCAATTCCTTTTTCTTCTCTGTTATATTATTTTACCTTTTAAAATAGCCACTAGTATTTTATAGTAAGTAGAAATAGGTACTAACGCTCGATAAGATTATCTTTTTAGGGTTCCGTACCCAAAGGCTAAAACGGGACCCTATTACTAAGGCTCCGCTATCCATCCGTCTGTCCGTCCATCTGTTACCAGGCTGTATCTCATGAACCATGACAGACAGTGAAAATTTTCACAGATGATGTATTTCCGTTGCCGCTATAACAACAAATATTAAAAAAATAGAATAAAATAAATATTTAAGTGGGGCTACCATACAACAAACGTGATTTTTTTGCTTGTTTTTGCTCGATATTGATAACGGCAACAGGTAGACACTTGAAATATTTACAGAATATTTAGCTATATATTGACTTTAAAAATAAATAATTAAATTAAAATAAAATTAATATTTAATATTTTTATTTATTAGTATGCCCATACAAAAAAAACGTGTTTTTTTTTAGATAATGGTACGGAACTTGGTGCACGAGTCCGACTCGCACTTGGCCGGTTTTGTAAATAGAATTTCACTTCGACGCGTAGCATTGTTCGTCAGCGAGAATTTGACGTATTTGTCGAACATGTATACCTAAGAGGGAGAGAGATATATATTTGGCCGTTGTAGTAGAATTATTCACTCGCTGCAATCACATTAAACCATCGGAGCATCAGTCAGCCAGACTCGGCGGTACGCGGCGCGGGCGCAAGCTCGTTATTAATAAAATGAGTCGACGATTATGGTTACGTTACGTACCCTACGTAAGAGGGCAAACGTAGCCCTATGACCGTGCGAATATGTCACAGCTTCTATACGGAATTAGTTACAGACCTGCCTTTTTGATAGTGAGTAAAATGATGGCCCAACACCAAATATTTAACAAAAAACATTTTTTTACTTCTGATCCTGGCATGTCTAGTGCTTGTTAAATAATGACGTATTGTTGTAGTTATTTAGAGTTTTAGAGTGGGTGGATGCTACATACTGTATCATTGTATGGACAACAAAGTAAACCAACCAAACTTAAGACGCTCTTTTCCGACTTTTAGCAATAATGGTCATTCTAGATAAAATGTGCATACCTACCTCTATGGTTAGCTTAAAATTATAAAAAACGTGTCATAGAAAAATTTAATGTTTTATCTAGGAAACCCATGAGACCGAAATACGATTAAGCACATTTCGCTCGATAGAAAAAAATTATCAAAGTAGCACTGATTTGCGCTTTTATCTCTGTTTTTTTGGATTCATTCAATTACCTATTTATTAAATTATATCTGCGATATCTTGATATATAGATTTCATAATTATTAAGGAAACCGGTGAGATACATTTCAGCTATACTTTTCGAAAAGTATGAGAATAAACCCAAAAAATTAAAGTAGCGAAACGCACGACTGTGTGTAAGAGCCATGATTTTGCTCCGCTAAATGCGACTTTAATACAATAAACCAAGGATTATGGTCATCTATAGTAATAAGCGTTGCTTAATAGTGGGAATACCTCGTCTCAAGTAATTTCGATGTTTTAGGGAGTTTTTCTTTAAATCAAGTGTCGGTATATAGAGTTTATATTATATATATCTGCTACCTACATCAAAGAAACAAGAAGCAGAATTACCACCATGTCATTGTTTCATAAAGACACCGCAGCAGAGAGAAAGGACATTGTGTCTTCGTGCTATAAGTAAGGCCTTTTGTCTGAAAACTGAGCTTTGTTCTTTTCAGATTGCCCTTTTGTTCGGAACGTTAATTACTCAGACTTACCTACGTTACAAATAGCGGTAGTGTTTGAAGGAACATGCATATTTTTTTTTGTTATTTTTTTGTTTTCGAGGGGCAAATCTTCCAAAGCTTCCCGGCTGCATTGGGGTGCAGCCAGGTTATGTGGGATTATACCCACTAAAACCCCCCTGGTGACCAGCCTTAGTGCTTGACAAGAGGGCTCGGGATCTCCAGAGAAACGCACCGGAGCCCTCAGCACTGCGCTACGGCTCCTCCCGAGACAACTTCGTGTTGTGTCAGCCCCTCCACTCGTGACAACGTTGGTCACACAACGTTGTCGTTCTCTCCCTGGGCACGCATAACTGGATGGTCAGAGTCCCACCTTTGACAATCCCGAACCCGGAGGTCCCCTTTGAGTAGGCTCTTACTACAGGCAGGGGGTACCGGTGCCGTATTCTATTGCCCCGTCACCAGGGCTAGCGTATACGATACCTATTACTACTTGTCTGCGCGTGCGTAGTGTACTCAAATTAGTTTTGTCGTTGAGCGCGCACGGTACCACAGATTTAATTTAATTATTTTTCCGACGACCTCACCAAGCTCGATGAACACCTCGAGCCTTAGAGAAATTAATAGTATTTTAAATTAAAAATAAACCGGCCAAATGTGACTCAGACTCGCGCACTGAGGGTTCCGTGCCACCACCAAATACAATAATTAATTACCAATAAAAGAACTGACTTCAGAATTAGTAAAATTTCGATTCGGTGAAAGAAATTATAAGGTGGTCCAAATAACGAAATTACCAGTTATAACTTGGTAATGATCAGAAATTTGTCACAGACTCACACTTGGCCAAATTTAATTATTGTTATAATTTAGAGTGTGTACTATAATCCTTCGACCAAAATAAAAGAATGGACGGGCCCTAACCATTGAACTTGATCAGTAAAAACGAGTCAAAACCGTCGGACATATACTTCAACACCTAATTATAAAAATGTACAGTATACATGTTACAAAAAATAGATATCGGTTTTATTTGTGTATTTACACTTCGGTAAAGCATACGAATTCATAATTTTGTCAGATGTTTCGTTATCGCGTAACAATAGACTCGTGTTTCACGTCCTACGGCTAGAGACCGACTGAAACGAAATGAGAGCTGGCGCTCATTTTGTAATCTTCAAAAATGCTCTTCTACTGGGCCCGTCCATTCATTTTATTTTGGTCGAAGCTATAATCATGCCAAGTTTGACGCTTGTACGTATTTATTACCGTTTTAACATTAGAGCAATCACAAAAATACGCTAAGAAAATATGTTTGTCGTATGGGGATCCCTCCTTTTGTTTTTACATTTTGGCTTTTTTTTATTAATTCTTAGTTAATCTGCTGTAATATTACATATTCTGTGAAAATTTAAACTGGTTATCTATTCTGTTTCCAAAGATACCGTTTAAAGGTAGGACGTCCGTCCATCCGGACGGACGGTCGGTCAGACAAACAGCGTAGGCTCAGTAACAGGTGCCCATTTTACCCTTTGGGTACGGAACCCTAAAAACTACAATTTGATTTACTGAAAATAAATAACCTGTCTAAAGTAAAATGTCTTTTTCTATTTGCAATTTGTCCATTATTGCTTGTCCTTAATTTATCTGAAAATTTTGATTAGTCTTTAACCTTGAATGTAACCCGTGTAAAAGCTTTCTCATTCGAATTTTTCATTGAATATATTTCACAAATAAGTTTAAATTCTTCTTCATTACTTTTAGAAAATGTAATACATTGTGAGTACATCAACGCGTCGTTCACATTACAGACGCACTCGGACTTGTTCTAAAATCACTGACTGTTTGTTTTATTCTCGATCTTATCTCAATATTACTAAAGTTTTCGTATAACAAACAGAAAAAATATTCATAATACTGTCAACATTATTTTCTAAAATTCAAAATTATTATTTCCACAGAAAGTTGGTAAAAATGATAAGAACGTCGCTCTAGTTCTTAAATTAGGCGAATTTAAACACCTAAAATAAGCAACGCATGTTAAACTGTTTACGACATAATAGTTGAGAAGTACTTACTGTCAAAACACGCGACGTGCAAGAGATAAAACGGTTTATTTATTTACTTGAGATGGTTTAATGATTAAACAAATTAAAAGTACTGTAAAGATATGCAACGTGCAGGAAGAATAACGGTTTATAATAAAACAAAGTAAGAATTACTGTCACAATACGCAACGTGCTAGGGGGAAAACGGTTTATTTATTTTATTTTATACGAGTTCACATGCTTGCTATAACTTACAGCCAAGCCAACGCGCACAGTAAGCCAACATAACAAATAATTTAAATCTGTTGTACAGAACAGATATAAATTACGTGATAATATCTGGTATTTTACATTATGTATTGTCACTTAAAGTCAAACAACTGTCAAGAAACGAAATGTGCAAGAGGGAAAACAATTAACGAATAAACAAAATATGAGAAGTGCTGTCAAAATACGCAACGAGCAAGAGACAAAACGGTTAAAGACAAACAAATGAGTAGTACTGTCAAATCACGAAACTTGCGAGCACAGACTAGGTATAGCTACTACTTAGCCCAGACTTGTAGTTACGATTATTTTCAATGTAAACAATTCAGTCAAATACCTGAGGGGCGGGGTGAGGGGTTACTAAATGCTAATTGATCCATTCAACGTCAGTTCAAAATGTAAACAAAGCATAGTGATGGCGAACCTACGGTATTGGTCGGAAATGACGTGAGGTTCAGTGGAATCAGTAGGCGTGTTTTTTTATATCACACATCATCAGCCAATTAACGTTGGACAAAACACTGTTGGACAAGGCCTCCCTCATAGAGAGGGGTGTTGCCCTCATCCTCACGCTTGGCAGGCGGCTTGGGGATCGCAGTACGTTCACCGTGTACTATTAGGATGCTGCTGCCCATCCTCCGGTGGTTTTGGTCGCAGTTTTAGGACATACCCGGGTTTTTTATATCAGTAGTGGTCAACTGATGAAGTGTTTGAACATGTTCGCCCTGCATTAAATGTCTAGTTATAGAAAGTCTTTGCTTGCGAGAGAACAAACGGTTTATTACAAAACACGTGACGAGCGAGAGTGGAAATCACTGAAGTGAGAATTTCTCTTTTCTGTGGTGGAAATGGTTTATGATTAAACAAATGAGAAGTGCTGTCAAAATACGTAACGTGCGAGAGAGAATTCGGCCTATAATGAAACAAATGAGATCTTAGAAGCGATTGAAACATAGGCGAGAAAAACTCATAGAAGGCACTCACCTGATTATGTAATGTGAACGGAGCCTATCGACGAAACCTTAGCAGAATTATAATGTTGTTCGTTCGCATATTCACTGCTTTTTGAGTAGTAAGCATCAAACGAAGCCTAAGCAATATTCTGAGAACTACATAAAGGCTGCTTTAGTTAAAAAAGTAATTTATTTAAGTATTAAATCTATCAATAATATGAATTAATAAAAGTAACAAATATATTTTTTTACAATGCCAGCTCGGAAATAGATTCAATTAAAGAAAAGATAATTCATTGTCCTTACCATAAAATGTAAGTAAAAATTGTATTGGAATGATCTTCTTACCTACAAATTTCATTAAGATCGGATCAATACGCAAGTAATCGTCAAACAAATATATGTACATAGAAACGCTGACTTATCCCATTAGAATCGGAGAGATCACTTCACTCGGTTTTGTTTTCCCTTATTTTTCGGTTAACTTTTCCGAAAAAGAAAGCGTTAAAATGCCTTTACGAATTAACTACAACTTTTCCTCAATCGTCAATTTACTCGTAAATCCGTATTTATCCACCTTTCCGTTAGCAACCACATGCGTGACGCTTTCCCTACTACCCCACCAACTTATCAGCATAGTTGGCCAAAAGGCGGAATAAAAACAAACTACGGTTCGCTGTTAGTTTTGTTTGGAAAATACGATGGTGACTCCCTCATTCAACTCTGCAGATAAATTGGTCGTTCCTGTTCGTACTAACCGAAAAGCTAACTTTTACCCTCGTTGACGATTTTATTATTTATTTATCAGAGCGCTTTCCTTCCCTCGTGTCGCTGAATTTCCCGAAAATCTGTCCTGTCATCATAGAGTTCGTAAGCAGTAAATCAATACCATAAGAGAGGGGTTGTAGCTGAGGTAAGCAAAAACTTCTAGGCAACACACTGGAGAGTGCTAACACTCTAAAACTGAATCTTTAATAGCATTGAAAAGTGTAGTTAACTATACATACCACATAAAAAGATACGTTGCGAAATTAAATAAACATCGTCGAATCAACAAGTTATAGTTGATTCGCCGATTTTTATTTTTATATTGACGCATCGCGAAATTCAATATAAATTTACGAATCAATTGATCTAGGGAAAATAATAGCGAAAAAGATTAGATTTAGATTTTTTTAAACAAGGTATTGATAATAGGTAAACACATCGGCCATTATGTCTAGCGTTTGTGGACTATGAAAAAGCCTTCGATTCAATCGAGACCTGGGCAGTGTTGCAGTCCTTCCAGCGTTGTCATATCGACTATAGGTATATCGAAGTACTGAAGTGTTTGTATAGAAACGCCACCATGTCGATCTGATTACAGGACGAGAGCACGGAACCAATCCAATTGCATAAAGGCGTGAGACAGGGAGATGTTATCTCTCCGAAACTGTTCACAAACGCATTGGAGGACGTTTTCAAGCTCTTGGACTGGAACGGATTCGGCATCAACATCAATGGCGAATACATCACTCACCTTCGTTTTGCCGACGATATAGTCATCATGGCAGAGTCGCTGGAGGACCTTAATACAATGCTCAGCGACCTCAGTAGCCTTTCCCACCAGGTGGGCCTTAAAATGAACATGGACAAGACAAAAGTCATGTCCAATGTCCATGTTGTACCCGTACCGGTAATCGTTGGGAACGATACTCTCGAAGTTGTTGACCATTACACCTATCTTGGACAGATTGTTCAGTTAGGTAAGTCCAACTTAGGCAAAGAGGTCGCCCGAAGAATCCAACTCGGATGGGCAGCGTTCGGGAAATTGCGTGACATCTTCTCGTCCAAGATACCACAGTGCCTGAAGACAAAGGTATTTGATCAGTGTGTGTTGCCAGTGATGACATATGGTACTGAGACGTTGTCCTTAACTGTTGGCCTTTTGGAAAAACTCAGAGTCACACAACGGGCAATGGAGAGAGCTATGCTCGGAGTTTCTTTGCGCGATAAAATCCGAAACGTAGATATTCGCCAAAGAACCAGATTCACCGACATAGCTATTACAATCTGCAAGTTGAAGTGGCAATGGGCAGGCCACATCGCTCGAAGAACTGTTAACCGATGGGGAAGAAAGGTTCTTGAGTGGAGACCGCAAACCGGAAGACGCAGCCTAGGTAGGCCTCCCACTAGATGGACCGACGACATTGTGAGAGTCGCGGGCATCCAGTGGATTCAGATGGCAGGATGTCGTTCAGTGTGGAGGTTAAAGGGGGAGGCCTATGTTCAGCAGTGGACGTCTTCTGGCTGATGATGATGATGAAACACATCACTTGTCCTTACTGTTTATACAGTCTATGTCTGACTGACATTGTGATGTGACGACTTTACGTGAAGTCGAGTCGCGGGTCGCTGATCAAAGCTCATATCAAATTATTGTGCTCAACTCAACGTTATATTGTTATGCAGATTTTGGAGAATAAATATTGTGAGAGAAGCAATCTGAAGTGGTTTTGTGAGAATCATGCAGCACTAATTTATAAAGCAATCTTGAGTGGTGAAAATTACTGGTTGATAGAGCAATGTTGAGTGGTGAAAATAATGCCGCACCAGTTGATAGAGTAAAGTTGTAAAACACTGATTTAAACTATAATTGCGGTTGTTCACTTTTTATTTCTTTTATTGTAAAATAGGCTTGCGCTTGGCCGCCAACTCGCCTGATGTTAAGCGATGATGCGGCCTACGATGGATCACGCTTGCCTAGAAGAAACCGATTCACTTTTGACTTGAAAACACCCAGATTGTAACTATCGGGGAACACCCATTCAGTCAGCGAATTCCATATACTAAGAGTTCGCTACACTACACTCATATGTATATATAGTTCACTACAGTTATATGATTATTTACGGGATATTAACCGTGGTAAGGTTGTGGAAGGAGCTCCCGATATTTCAGCGCAGTTACATGCACCATCTTCCCACGAAGATGAAAGAGATATCCGTAGAGCAAAGTTATGGTCGAAATAGTGTGGCACTAATTTTAATGGAGCAATTCTGAGCGGTGAAAATCACTGGTTGATAGAGCAATGTTGAGTGGTGAAAATAATACAGCATTAGTTGATAGAGCAATATTGTGGTAGAAATAGTGCGGCACTAATTTACGGAGCAATCTTGAGTGATGAAAATCTTGCAGGATTAATTTAGGGATAGTACTTTAGAGGTCAAGATCTGAACGGTAAAATTATTCAAATTATTTATATGTCAGAAAATTTTAAGTACACAATTACAGATGATACAACGTGTAAAAGAAAAGTTATAGTTATACTTTAAGCCCTGCTTAAAGTATAACTATAACTTTATTTAACTTTCACTTTGATGATTAGAGTGACTCCCATACATAATTATTCCTTTTCTGTACACGTTGTACAAAAAGTAGAAAAAAAATTATGCTATGTATAATTTAATTAGATTAAATTAAATTGATGTAAATGCTAGGTACAAATATGAGGACAAAAAGTTATTTTGTTCAATGTACAAATATAAAACGGATTTTATCGCACGTTTTTTAATAATTTCTTACGTCCCCCTAAGAAATAATTAATCATTTTCAGTTAGAACATTTATTTATTTATTTATTTATCAAAATTACAACTATTATTATCAATCATGCACTCATGATTCATGGTAAAAATCATGGGACGCTAATCGGTAGAGGTAAATTATGACCACTCTGTCGAGAGCAAAACTAGAAAAAGAAAATTAACTACGTCCTATTGGTTGTTGCAGATGATGAGTTTGGAGAGAAGTCGGTATCGGTGCTCCTTGATGGAGAAGAGTCGGAGCTCATTTTCATAGACCACCCCAGCGCCGAGATGTCGGTGAGTTTTCAATTGATAAGTGATGATTTTGAAAATATAGCAATTTAATGATGCGGCTGCATAATACGGTATCCAGTGAAGGTTCACACTACAATAAAAAACTTGAGTTTTCGATGAAGAAAAAAACAGTGAGACCACCATGGCATATTAATAAGATGTCTTTAACCTACTTCCAAAAAGGAGGAGGTTATCAATTCGACTGTTTTATTTTTTATGTTTGTGACTTCAGAACTTTCGCCTGGGTGAACCGATTTTGATGATTCTTTTTTGATTTGAAAGCTGGTGCTCACCGTGTGGTCCCATTTCAATTTGGTCCATTTGAGACGTTTTTATGAAGTCGGTTTTTTATATTGATAATTATTAGTGCTTGACTTACTCTCAAGCCTTCCTTCTCTATTTAGTCAATTTTAGTCGAACAATTGTGTTTCAGCAGGTGCTTTTTAATATACTTACTTACTCAATATTTTTAACCACACCCTCCTTAAAATATGTTTCAATTTACCCTTTTAAATTGCTTGCTTAATTATTGCTTGCGTTTAACCGCTACTTCGCCTGATGTTAATCGATGATACGGTCTATGATGGACCACGCTTGCCTAGAAGAAACTGATTCACTCGTGATTTGAAGACACCCAGATTGTAACTATCGGGGAACACCCATTCAGGCAGCGCATTCCACAGACTAGCAGTTCACACAAAAAAGTGGCATCAAAGCGCTTCGTACGGGTTTACGGTATATCAAGCAGTGTCGCCTTTTCGTGCCCACTCTGGTAGTCCAATAGTATCATATAGCGGGTGAAACCGCGAGGTGTTGCTAGTTGCTAATAATAAGTAGACTAATTTTTTCTACAGATAGAGAACTGCCTCTCAACGTACGAGCCTCATGCGTGCGTTATAATATACTCTGTGGTGGCGAAGAGTTCCTTCACCAGAGCGGCTGAACTGCTGGCATACCTCGCACGGGAACAGTTCACCGTGGAACGGACCACGGTGCTTGTGGGGAACAAGGCAGATTTGGCGAGAGCAAGACAAGTAACTACCAATGGTAAGCATAGAGCTATGTATACTCCGTAGTAGCGAAGATTTCCTTCAATAGAGCGGCTAAACTGTTGGCATATCTCGTGCGGGAACAGTTCACAATGGAACAGACCACGTTGTTTCTACGGAACAAGGCAGACTTGGTGAGAGCAAGACAAGTTACTATCACGGAAGATAGGAGTAGTCCTATCTTCCTTGTTACTACCAATGGTGAGCGCAGAGCTATTGTATACTCCGTAGTAGCGAAGATTTCCTTAAAAAGAGCGGCTGAACTGTTAGCGTATCTCGCGCGGGAACAGTTCACAATGGAACAGACCACGTTGTTTCTACGGAACAAAGCAGACTTGGTGAGAGCAAGACAAGTTACTACCAAGGAAGATAGGAGTAGTCCTATCTTCCTTGTTACTACCAATGGTGAGCACAGAGCTATGTATACTCCGTAGTAGCGAAGATTTCCTTCAACAGAGTGGCTGAACTGTTGGCGTATCTCGCGCGGGAACAGTTCACTGTGGAACGGACCATGGTGGGGTTGGGGAACAAGGCAGGCTTAACGAGAGCGAGATCATAACTGTGATGTGTTTGCCGATAAATGGATAGTGATATTGTCTGAATGATTTAAATTTTGTGAGACGATTGCACGAATGACACTATCAATTTTGATTTTTTGAATTAGATTGACATTGTTATTCGAGAATATTGTTTTTTGACATGTAATTTAATTTTTAAATTATGTTATTTATTTTTCCCGTAATTAGTGTAATTGGTGTTGACACGTGCTAATGAAATAAACAAATACAAATAAGGTTTACTAGCAATGGTAATAAATGGATGGATGGTGATATTGTCTGAATGATTTAAAATTTGTGAGACGATTGCGTGACTGACACTACTAAATTTGACTTTTTGAATTATATTGACATTATTATTCGAGAATATTGTTTTTTGACATGTAATTTAATTTTTAAATTGCGTTTTAATTTTTCCTGTAATTAGCGTAATTGGTGCTAATGAAATAACTAAATACAAATAAGGTTTACCAGCAATGGAAATAACACGCAGAAAAACGATCCAATATTTTTTAATTTTTTTTTACATAAAGTCATTACTTTTTCCATTATAGTAATTAAACCAAGCTGTCGCGTACCGACCAATTTGAATAAGCAATAAAAAGAAACGATCGACCCTGACGCGGCCATAAATCCTCATTCCAATAAAAATACATCAGGAAATGCTCCGAAATGCCCATCCTTACGTGAGGCACCAGTCTCACTACCGGCCAGTAAACGGAGCTGCTATCGATATTTTTTTGCCGACTACGCAAAAAGGAGGATTATGATTTTGACAGTTAAACCGATTAAATTTGTGTTTGTCTTAGACAAACTAAACGGGCATGTTGGTGGACCCATTTAGAAAATAAATACCTAGCTAAAATTTTGCATTCACGTTGAGTTTGGATGAGAATGGATGATTGGCTAAATGACGTCATTCTGAATTCAATATGGCGGACTCCGAAAGATGGCGGACCAGTTATTATTAAGCACCTCTATGATATGGGAATCAAATGAAAGGGTTTTCTCAGAAGAACACGAAAAATCAAATGATGTCACACTAATTTCAATATGGCGGATGTCGCGAATGGCAGACATTTTTTTTTATCTACCATCATGGCATGGGTATCAAATGGTGGTTTGCTGAGAAGAATTCGAAAAAAGCTTGTTATGAAATTGTTATTTTTTTTATTAAAAAGAAATGTGTCTTTTGTTTCTTTAGGCTCTGAATTAAGGCAAGGGGTCCAGATTGCAGACTGTTCGCGAGCTTTTTTTCCTCGGCTGTATGAACGTGACTCGGGCTGCGTCAGGCGCTCGTTATCTCAAACGTGTATGCCTCGATTCTTCTGAGCCATTCGGTACGGGCCATGCTCAAATACGCCTCACCCCAAAGACTTTCTATAACTAGCTATACCTAGTCTGGGCCTCAGCCTGAGCTGCTCGCACGGTGTCAACCACGAAAAAAAATATTGCTGTTCTGTGGAGCGCACCAAAATGGACAAGGTAGACAGAATTCGCTTGATACAACTTTATGGTAGTTTCGAAATGGAAATCGATAACTCAAAAGTTCCCGAACACTTAACCAAACGCGAAGATTATACAATTATAATTTCTTGATCAATAATTTCTGTTTTTTTTTATATCTAATAACTAGACTAAACAATATTAAAGCCGCAGCCGGTACAAATATGTATGCGATTCTTGCTCATATTACGTTTGTATAAAAATATAATATTAATCTGACCATCGGTCGTCAGTAAAAATATGCATCATATTGCATCACTTCGCGTTTCCATATTTTGAAGGATGTAGCGTGCGACTTTCAAACCTTTATATAGGCACAATCGCTCACCCCTAAGACATCTGTCAAGAGCCGTCCCAAAAACGTAACATGGGCGTAAAACCTAACATTAATCTAGATAACATAGGACAAGGGGCTTGGAAATAGGAAATTATATGGGCGAGGTGGGGTGACGTACGGCTTTAGCTCCATAGTTTGGCACTTTGATGTTAGAAGGTATAATATTAAATGGAATTAAGGTGGCGACACAGTGATTAATTTTCACGCATTTTTGACCCTTCAAAACTTAATTATACCTTTTCAGACGTCTTAAAAAATAAGGTTTTCAATTAACATTTTTTTTTGTGTATTCGCAATATCTTGGCCAATTGTGAACCGATTTTAATGATTTTTACTAATTTTTATTTAACTTGCCATGTTAGTGTGGGTCAAAACTTGTAACTGAATTTAAAATAACCGGCCAAGTGCGAGTCGGACTCGCGCGTGAAGGGTTCCGTACCATTATCTATAACAACGGCAAAAAAAAAAACACGTTTGTTGTATGGGAGCCGCCCTTATATATTAATTTTATTTTAATAATTTAATTTTAAAGTGTATATATAACTAAATATTCTGTGAAAATTTCAAGCGTCTACCTCTTGCCCTTATCAATATCGAGCGAAAACGACCAAAAAAATCACGTTTGTTGTATGGGAGCCCCCTTTAATATTCATTTTATGCAATTTTTTTGTATTTGTTGTTATAGCGGCAACAGAAATACATCATCTGTGAAAATTTCAACTGTCCAACTATCAAGGTTCATGAGATAAAACTTGGTGACAGACGGACAGCGGAGCCTTAGTAATAGGGTCCCGTTTTACCCTTTGGGTACGGAATCCTAAAAAAGTTATCTTCAACCAAATGAACTGAAATTTTTCATACACAATTAGTTTTGATGACAATGCATGATTAGCTAAATGACGTCATTCTAAATCCAATATGGCGGACGGCGGATTTCCTAAAATTCACCCACATGATATGGGTATCAAATGAAGGGGTACGCTGAGAAAAATATAAATAAGCTAGTTTAAAAAATGCTTGTTCAGGAAAAAAGGATCATTAATTTATCAATTACCTCGAATGTTGTCCTATTTAAATTTGATTTAAAAAAAACTACAGGTGGAAACTTTGGGGATGAATTACATTTATTAAACTTCTCGAGAAGTCGTTTTATTTTGGGTTCGATTCCCACCTAGGACTATATCTGCCGGCCATACCGGGTATGGCCCAGCACGTCTCTGCCGTCCGTTTGATCATCTTGTTTGCAGTCGCTCAAGTGTTATCATCATTTCAGCCTATCATGTTGGGACTTGATGGGCCTTCTCTTACAGAGAGTTTGAGCCTTAATCCAGCTAGATTACAAAGCGCACATGCTGCCGCTTGACCACCATTGCTGGCAGAAGCTAGCTTGGTGAGTACAGGTGGGTGTTGTAAGAATAGGCATATCTTAAGTAGGTTTTTACTTTAGAAGTATTTGATAGACCTGCTCAATTTAGATCTAGCGTAGCAGAAGGAAAATAATTTATTAAGTTAGAGCAAGTTAGAGGTACGTATCTACTTACTTAATTAGGTAAGTAATATAAATTAAAACTGCATTCGTCTAGATAAGTATGTTAGCTATACTTTAATCTTCTTTATATAAAATTAACATTGTACACATCAACAATAAAATCAACCTTAACCTATCAATAGATTGGTAATTTATTGTTCTAGAGCTAGACTAAAGAATTTTGCTACAAAAATACCTTTCGCACATATCACAAACACAAATTAGTTATTCTATACCTGTGTTAATATCTATTTAAGTATGTATTTAAAAATATATATGTAAAAAACTGTTTTAATGATGAATTTCTAGTGTAATTCCGCTTCTACGTCGCTTCAAGTACAATAAGGAATTTGTGATAAATATTTGTTAATATATATGTATGTATATCAGTCTCTGGCAGCCATATTAAAAGCTCTGCTTAGTTTGGAGTCAGATGACCATGTGTGCAATAATGTCCCAGATATTTATTTATTATTTGTAAATTTTTTAACCGACTTCCAAAAAGGAGGAGGTTATCAATTCGACTTTTTTTATATTATTGTTATCTCTGAACTTTTGACTGAGTGACGTGATTTTGATGATTTTTTTTTTATTTGAAAGCTGGTGCTTTCTATTTGGTCCAGTTCTGATGAAGTCGGTTTTTTATATTGATTATTATTTTCTTTATTATATTATCTAACTAGTTTCACATAACTAAGGAGATGTCGTTAACTGCAAAAAAAAAAAACTTGATTAGTTTATAACATGGCAGAGTAAAAAAGGAGTTTAACGTCTTGAAATGTTCTGCTATGACTTTTGGTCGACGGCGACGTCCAATTGAATTTTCTTATAATAATTCATAATTCATTTATTCCTTGCGAGAGTAGGTCGAACAATTACATTGTGACTTGTTACTTATATACTATTATATACTATACTATTGTTACTTAAAAATTTGTCTTCTCCAACTTTACCACCGTTAAAGACTTGGGCGTTGCATTTGACCAAAGGCTTACCTTCCATGACCATTTTACGGCATTGGCTAAGGAGTCCTTCCGACGATTGGGTTTTGTTCTTCGCAACTCTCGTGACTTTCAAAGTATTGGAGTTATTAAGCTAATTTACAGTACCCTTGTCCGCACTAAGTTAGATACCAGGGCCCCGATTCTACTAAACCAATTTTTTTTACTTTTTACACTCTATCTATACAAAAAGTGTAAAAATATTTTTTTTTGAGGCAATTCATTAACAATTTAAAAACAATTTTGTTTTTCACTTTTGACACTTTATCTATGCCAAAATTGTCAAAAGGGCAATTTTTCAGAAAATTCATTAACAATTCAAAAAAAAATGGTTTAGTAGAATCGGGCCCCAGTGCATGTGTGTGGCACCCGCATGAAAGCACATATACGTCACTTCTAGAAAAAGTCCAGAAAGCCTTCCTTGGGTACTTATATAAGCACACATATGGATATTATCCATTTAAGTACCTGACCGATTTTATTTTAGGGGTATAACTCATTAGAGATTAGAAGATCATACGACCAGCTAGTGACAATGTTCAAGATCTTGCGAGGCAAAATTGATGCACCTGATCTAAGTAACGTACTGTATCGTCTGTATGTTCCCGACAACTACAACCGATGTAGACATAACAAGCTGTTTGCAACCTCAGTAAATCGAACCGTTGCTCGCTCGAGATCCCCCATTCCGCGTGCCCTCAGCGCACTCAATGCCCTTCTGAACGCCAACCCAAACTTGATGTTTGCCGATGAATTGCAGGTGATACTGTCTGAATATTTGAAGTTTTGTGAGATTAATGTATGAATGACACTATCAAATTTGACTTTTTGAATTAGTTTGGTATTTTTTTGTTTTTTTTTCGTTTTTTTTTTTATTAATTATTTTTTAATTTTATTTTATTTGATTGTATCCTTATTTAGCTTTAATAGTGTAATTGGTTTTAAGCCGTACTAATGACAATAAATAAATACAAATGAAGATTTACTTGAGTTATGAGCATTTTTTTATATATAATAGATCTACGTTTGCCCACCAACTCATCTACATCTTTATCTTTCTAATCCCCGTTCTTTGTTACAGAGGGCAAAGCTCTAGCCACGACACGTGACAGCAAGTTCATAGAAACTTCATCCGGGATCCAGCACAATGTCGATGAGCTTCTAGTCGGGATCCTGAAGCAAATCCGGCTGAAGGAGACCAGGGACAAGAAACAGGCGAAGAAGCAACAGAAGAGCGTAAGTAGCTTTGTTACTTTTATGCATATAAGCTTACAATGTGAGTATTTTACCTTGTAAATATTACATAGTTTTTGGCAATACGTAGACGGTTTCAGATATTAAAGATAGGTAAATTGCTGTAGGGGTTTTGAAGTAAATCAATCTAATTGAGGAAGTCAGTGCTTTGTACATACGTAAACATATTCTAGCACGTCTGTTCAAGGAATATGTTTTTTATGTAAAAAGCAAGCTGCTTGCCGTGCGCTGATCTAATAACAAAGCGGTTATTGGAACTGTGGCCTTAGTGCGAGCATTTGCGAAAAAGTTATCGTTACGTAAACGATAGCAAAATGTATGAAAAAATGAACAGCGCCTCTATCGGACATGACTGAATTTTTCAAACATTTGCTATCGTTTACGTAACGATAACTTTTTCGCAAGTTCTCGTACCCCCACTGTTCTCACAGCTCACAGAGTCTTTATAAAACGCAATAAAATAAAAATGTTGTCTAGCAGTCGCCCGTCCAAAAACTGCCTAGATTGACTAGCTGTGTGCATTAATCTTAAAAACCATTTGCGAAGGCAGCTGCCAAATCTATCCTTTTCCCAAATTTTTCAATAATTTAAAAGATATAAAAATTCGCGAAAAAATATGATTGGGCATTTTTTTTATAACGTTGCAAACGTTTTAAGTAATTTTCATGTTGAAAACAAGGGTAACATACACATTGCAATAAAACTTATTATCTAAGCTTTCTAGGCGGCGTTATCGTTTAAAGCGATCTCTTCCAAGACACCGCGTTGTTAAGTTTTATTTAAAAAATAGAGATTTAGAAAAAACTTTTTTTTTTAAACTGCTCAGCCGGGATAGTTAATTATTAATCATAGTTACTCAAGAAAAAAACTATTTTGTACTATGTATTAACATTGCAAATGTTATTCTAAAGATAATGCCCACTTCTCTTTTTTTATAACTGATGTTTTTATCTACAAAAATGTTGAAAGTGTGCAAAAGACTTAGCTATGATTAAGCGCGTCTTTAAGTTAAACCATGTTTGAACGCTATCTTCATTGGGATATATATATATAATAATAAAAGTATATTTATTTATTTAATTTGTGGTGTAGTGGTTGAGAAGGTCGGCTCAACTGTTGCGGCATGGGTCGTCGCGGGTTCCCGCGGAGGAAATATTGGGCGAAATAAGAAATTGTAAGTATTTGTCTCAGGTCTAGGTGTTGTGAGGCAGTGGTTCCTATGATTTATGTATTTTTTTTGAAAAATAACATTTTTGTGTAGGATTTACAAATCGCATTTGCACTTAAGAGTTCTGAACGTAAAGTAATCGCCAAAAATCTAGAAAAAGTCGCAATTTCTAGGTCTTTTTCGCGGGCTAGAGGGGGCGCGACGCGCGAGTCCGCCTAATTGCTAGTGTAGTGATAGTGTGTGTATGTATGTATCTAATGAAACGTACATCCTTTTCTAATTGCGCAAGTTATAGTTTCGTATTCGTGTGCCAACTTTCGTGCAGAACGCCGCTTTCTGCCAACACGTTAGCCAGTCAATGTACTAATATTTACGTGCATAATTTACCTATCAAATTCCGGACAAATTCTGGTATGGAATTTGATATGTAAACATTCGTAATTTCTTTCTAATTGTGAGCGAGCATTTGCTGTGTAAATGAAAAGTTTAAAGGATAATTTATGCTAGACCAAGACGGGCACGAGCCGTGACCCGTACGAGGCGTGGTCAAGGTACGGATTTAACACTTCACGAACATTCTATACAAAGCAGTTCATGCTACACCGTGTGTCGCCCGCGTCCCATATGAGGCTCGGCCGTACCCCGGCCTTCAAATAATATGTTCGTGAAGTTTTAAAGAATGATTCATGTTAGACCAAGACAGGCACGGGCCGTGACCCGTACGAGGCGTGGTCGTGTTACCGATTTATCATTTCACGAACATTTTATACAAAGCAGTTCATGCTACACCGTGTGACGCCCGCGTCCCTTATGAGGCTCGGCCGTGCCCCGGCCTTCAAATAATATGTTCGTGAAGTTTTAAAGAATGATTCATGTTATACCAAGACAGGCACGGGCCGTGACCCGTACGAGGCGTGGTCGTGTTACCGATTTATCATTTCACGAACATTTTATACAAAGCAGTGCATGCTACACCGTGTGTCGCCCGCGTCCTTTATGAGGCTCGGCCGTGCCCCGGCTTTCAAATAATATGTTCGTGAAGTTTTAAAGAATGATTTATGTTAGACCAAGACGGGTACCAGCCGTGACCCTTACGAGGCGCGGACGAGGTATGGATTTAACACTTCACGAACATATTATGTAAAGGAGTAGGTGCCGGGGCATGGCTGAGACTCATCCAGGACGCGGGCGATACACGATGTAGTATGAACTGCTTCGTATAAAGTATTCCTGAAGTTTTAAATTCGTGTCTCGTCCGTGCCTCGTACGGCTCATGTCCGTCGCAGTCTACCATAAATCAAGCTTTAATCTCACTGTTTTAAGCTATTACGGTTGTTCACTAAAGTTATATGATTATTTACGGGATTTTTGTCTTCCCGTGAACACGGTGCATGTAACTGCGCCGAAATATCGGGAGCTCCTTCCACAACCTTACCACTGTAAATATCCCGTAAATAATCATATAACTTTAACCTTTAATCTATTTGAGAGTTCAGTACATTTGCTTTGCTCTACAGTTTGAGTAAAAACGAGCTATTATGCATGTTTTATTTTTTCAATTATTGCCATAGTTGGCAAACAAGGAACCGACCCGCCTGATGGTAAGCATTCCCGTCGCATTATGGTTATGAGTAACACCGATACGATTCTTGTTGTTTTTCTTGATGTGCAGTGCTTATTTTATTAAAAAGGTCTTTTTGGTGGATGAACTAAAGTTATTATTGAGAAACATTTTTTTCTGTCTTTTACTCAACTATATTTAATTGTATCTACTGTTTTTTAATTATTGTTTCTCATTGGAAAACTCCTGTATATGTTTGGCATCGTGGTTACTCATATGATTACCTATCCCAAAGGCAATTTAGTCAGTAAAAACAGAAATTGAGCATTTAACATGGCAATGCCGCCAGCATTGTGGATCTTTCCCTCCACTAATGGTCTTTTAGTTTAAGTTTTTATATAATTATTTTAAGTTATAGTTTTTAGTTAGCATTTTAAGTTTTCGTAAATTTTGTGTTTTGTCAGTAAAAATATATTTTTACTTAATGTTTTTTTTTTCTTTTTTTTTTGGTGTTGCTGCTATACACTGTACTATAATAATACAGTGACCGACAAACTCCTTAAAAAGGTAGAATTGAAAATTTTAAGACCTTGATATATTGTACAGGGCGAGGAGATTTCGGGTAATTTTGACCGCTTGAGTCCTCGCGATTGGTTGTGGTGTGTTTATATGTGCTTGTCCCCTACGCCATATATTTTTTATCTATTTCTTTAGATTCTTGGATCTAGCCCGGTCTTTTGGAGGTATTAGTGGGGCCGAGGCCAACACCAAGAGACCCTGATGAGCTTAAAATAAGCTTATTGAATGTGTATGAAAAGGAACATAAAACTATTACAGGATCTGAGTGAACAATTTTGGACTATTATAGTTAGTTATTGATGATGGTTGATGATGGTTAATGGTAGGAGGTACGGCGCCAGCCCAATTATGCCTCGTCAAATATTATTATAATTATTCCCCTATTTTAATTAAGCGCTCTTCTCGTCTGCGGTCCTGTCACATTATCACATTTATAAAACCACTGAGTGTGAATTTCCAAAAAGTATCAAACTATGTTTTGCCTATCATGTTTTGGACTGCCTCGGTGGCTCAGTTGGTAGTGATCCTACTTTCTGTGCTTGGGGGCGTGGGTTCGATTCCCATCTAGGACAAACATTTGTGTGATGAACATTTGTGTTTGTTCTATGTCTGGGTGTTAATATCTATTTAAGTATGTATTTAAAAATATATATGTACGTATATCAGTCTCTGGCAGCCATATTACAAGCTTTGCTTAGTTTGGGGTCAGATGACCATGTGTGCAATAATGTCCCAGATATTTAGATATTTATCATAACATACCAAACAAAGAAATCTTCGTTTTAATATCTTTGAATTTGACGGAGTAAAATAGTAGCAAAGCGAAAGTTTATGTTAGAAGATAATATTGGAACGGCCAAGGATTGGAACAACCTGCCGGCTTCCTTGTTTCCTGAGAGTATAATCTGGACCTTTTCATGGCAAGAGTGAATAGGTATCATTTAAGTCTACGTGTTTCGTCTTCGACCACATCATCGCTTACCAACAGGCGAGTTGCTGGTAGAACGCGGACTTATTCGCATTTTTTTTTTAACTTATTATTTTTTTGATTTATTATAGACAGCAAAACTTGATTATACATTTTTTTTAACACACCATCAGCGATGATTATTCAAAATTGTAATAATGCAGGCGAGAAGAGCTTAATAAGACGTTGGGCAGTTGGCTACCAATGAAGTTGGTTTGGTTACGATTTTCACACTAAAAATGTGCCTTTTCTAAAGAAACGCAAATTAGTGAAGAGTTCAGAGTATCTATATTACTTTATCATGAGTACCTATTCTGTAAAATATAGGATCTAAATTTATAAAACAGTTCAAATTTATATATTCAAGTAATATGCCAATAGAGCAAGTATTTTCTTGAATATTTTTTTATCATACCATTTTAAACCTTATTTCTATTGTCGTAGGAGAAACCGGCGAAACTTCCTAGTTCAAGAACACATATCTCGCTCAGTATCGCGCGAGAGCTCCTACAGAAGATTTGCATCAACGACATCACCAAGTCGAAGTCATGCGAGAATCTACACGTCCTCTAAACTTATGCTCTTCTGGTACTTATAGTTGATAAAGCATATTTTTTTTTCTTGTACACAAACTTTTTATAAATGTCAATGTTTAGATAAGTATTATTTTATGTTATTTAAAAAGTAGCCTTCGTAATATTTTATTATACTATTATTATTTAGTAAAAATGTGCTCTAAACTTGCTGTTATATTTCGTAATCTGTTTAAGTAAATTTAATGACATTCAAGATTCAATATGAATTTAATGCTGTACAATTTAATGACACAAACAAATCCATCAAGATTCAGCGTAATGAAAGAGACAAAGCTATTGGAACGAGAGAGTAACTAGATTACAGATTTATTGAGTCCCATACATTTGTCATAAAAGGATTCTGCCATTAAGCCTAGTACGCATTAGGAGATGTTTTGTCTCAAGCCCGCGTCTCATAATTCTCATAATGTGAAATATTGTGTCTATTAGCTGTCGGTTTTTGTCAAGACCAACACTGTCTCTACGATTTGTCCTTGTATGTGTTTAAAAGCGGAATTGTGTGTGGACGAATGGACGTTGTGATGATTCAGTGACAACATGTGGACAGTTGTCAGAAACAGTCTTAGACAAACTTGCGAGATGTGTCCGTACGTGTCTCCTAGTGCGAACTAAGCTTTATTGAATACGATACACGTTTGTGTCCTATTTACAACTCTGGTTATAGAAGGGATTTTATTGCTCTCAAAGAGATGGTGGAATTTACGAGGTCGTCTCGGAATAAGACCTTTATTTTCTCTGAATAATAAATGTGTAAATTTCAAATGTGCTTTTCAGGATACAGAAACGTACATATGCGTGTTCATTTTCACCAGAGTAATATTTTATCTAATTGTATATTTTAATATGAATAGGTACTTTATTTACTATGATTTTTGTGTAAGAAAATCGTTGCTTTTACTAAGAATGGCTTCTTCTGGCAATTTCTAAAAACCACCAAAATTTAAATTTAACTTCAAAAAACTATCTAAAGAATGCCTGATTTTATAACGCCAGAAAGTACCTGTTAAGTTACGTCTAAAAATATATGTAAATCTACTTCGTTTAAAGGATTTTGACGCGTTATTTCCAGCTATATTTTTCAGGAGAAAAAAGCTTTTTTAACACGCTTTTATTAGCTTGGTATGTACCTATGTAACTGAATCTTTGAACGTGATTTTCACCCCTTTCAAAACGTGGGATTGATTTGAGACTACACACATTAATGACAATGCAAAAATTTAAATAGTTTGTCCCATTATCCTTACCAGGATCTTCAGAAGTAGCAGTTTTAAAGCGTGTTTTTTTGTTTTTTTTTACTACGAGAATTATTTATTTATTTTTATTTCATGGTTATTAACTTACTTCGTGCTTTTATTGACTTTGTGTAGTATATTCACAGAGTTGTTAGCAAAAATATTTTTTGGCTATATTTGTACTTAACTTTTACAAATACTGTTTGATATTTTGAAATCCAAGCAAACCAAAAATAGGGCTATGATTTTCGTGTAAAAAGCATCGTGTTTTTTTTGTAATCTGAAATGTTAGGCAATTTATAATTATCACTTTCAAAAACTATTGTCCTTTTTAAATATAAGTGTTTATTACTATGATAAGTAGATTATAACTTTTTGAATGTTTACTTAATCTTAAGTGTCGTTAAATGTAACAGAATAATCATATCTATCGCCTTTCTCATTAAATAACTAAATCTTGATCAAACGTCTGTCACGAATTTAGTTTGATTTGAAACATAATTCTACATGGTTGATTTACTTGTAAAAAAAACGATGATTAAGGAGACGTTAAACCGTGCAATTTTGTTCATATTTTTCGCGAAAACGAGACACGGGGCCTTACATACAACTCTAAACGCGGGCCCGATTATCACGCTATCGCAAACAGTATCTCGGCGCGTTAAGGTTTTGCAAACGGCACCTATTCGGGACCGCGTTTAGTGTTGAGCGTAACGCCCTAAATATTACTACAGCGATCGTTGCTGAGCGGTAGCATGTGCGCCTTACAATCTGACGGCACCCGGTTCAATTCTCGGCATTGCACCAATTACTTATTTAGTACCTAAATAAATTATATGCAGTTTCGATGTCATCGCTCAAAAACTGTAAAGGGAAACATCGTGATTAAACCGGTATGTCCAAGAACCTCAAACAATTTCAAAGACATTATGGCATCCACTGGACCAGCATGGTGGATTAGGCAGGCGCGGATCCACCGTTGTGGGCACGATGGGCATGCCCATGCACAACCCTAATACGTGACTTGTGACGCCCCACAGCTTTACCCGCGTGAAACTACGATACACTGTATAAAATCTTGGTCAGGCCGTCATATAATTTTTTATAAACATTTCCTTTGTAGGGATGCACTAATTATATAATCATGCACGAGCAAGGTTTCGGGTGGCTGTGACTACAACCTTTTTTGAGGGCTGGATCCGCGCCTGAGATTAGGACCCATCCACTCTCTCTGAGAGAAGGCTTGTGTGCCAGCAGTGGGAACATGATAGGGTAAAGTGATGAAGTTATTTCCACCCCACGCTATCTCAAGGAACGTTTTAAATTTTTCCATGATGCTCCACCTCGTTCTCAGAGGCAGTCAATTCTTTTATCTCTTGTTACACCCAAACATAAAAGCACCTATGAAGATGCATTTTCCGTGAAAGCCATACACACATGCAAGTGTTTTCTATCTGTTTCTAATTTTTATTTCTGGTGTGCACAATAAAGAGTTTCTATCTATCTATTTATATACATCAGTCTCTAAACGCGCGATAAAAAAATATATTTTCTGTGCATATGAGGTTAGCAAAAGCACTAAAATAGTATTGTCATCGATTTTGTCACATAGTGACTTTACCAATACTTACTGACTTATTTGCTAAATTGTACTTAATTTACCTAGTCATACCAAATAAGGCTACTTATATTACATATACTGTAGTATTTTCTAAAACTTTCCATTATTGTAAGTACTTGTTATAGCTAATGGTTGGTAAAATACCTAATTAAGTTAAATACATTATTAAGAAAGTCATGTTTCAAATAATCACAAAAATGTCGTTGGTGTTTATAGTATACTTTCTACAGGGTTCTTTTATTTAGTCAGAGGATACAAAACGGGGCAGTATGAAAACATTTCCTTGACCCCAGAGGTCATTGACCTTTGACCCCTAGATGTCAATTGCCTTGACCCCAGAGGGCATTGACCTTTGACTCTAGATGTCAAGTGACTTGACCCCCAGAGGTCAATGACCTTTGACCCCAGTGGTCATTGAGCTTAACCTTGATTTATAGGACAATGCTTTTGATTTTTGTAAAATTTTGCGATCGCATTTTTTATGTCCCAGAAGCCGTCGTAATGTACATCACTTTTCGACCTCTAGCTCAGTGAGATTTTTCTTAGTGCTTCGTACAAAGGTTACCAACACCACCCATCGATTTGTGACCTAATATGGGGCTAGCAGTAAAAATATCCCTAAAAGTCCCGTCCCCTCAGTGCCCCTTTCGTTTACTCCAAACCCTACACTTTTGCGCTAGTGACTACATAATATCTTGCCTGTCCGCTTATTTGTTCACACAGTTTGAAACATAAAATGAAACCGTAAATAGCAAGTATTAATTATATTGTTTGTTTCTTCAACGTAAGAAAAAATAGTACCTGTACCTATCTTCAATAAACTTGAAACATGACTTTATTATTATAAGAAATATTCATTGTTGTTCACTTCATTTGCCTAACGCGACGTCAAGTTGTGAAGTATCGTAGGTTGAAGGAAGTGGATTTGAAAGGATAAAATATGCTAATTAATGGCTAATTAAGTACGTAAGAATTGTGACATTTTGTATCTTTCGTTGTCATTTTGATGGATCTAAAAATACGAGGGCATGACTTGTACTCGACGGCAACTTAAATGTTTAGGAAAATAACACAATGAGGCGTCATGTTTATTTCAGCTTGGCGCCAAAATATGACTTTGACAGTTCTCAAGACATTTTTGAGGATAAGAAGTTTCTATTACGTTAGCTTAACTCACCGACAATATTTCTATGTGCAAAGAGTTTTTATCAGATTTTTTACACATTCAGACGAAACTTCTTTATACCATGAGCTTCTAAAACATTTTGAGCAAAACAAGTTAATATGAATAGCATAAGAATAGGGGTGCTAGTTTATTAACCTTTTTTTATCAGACACATTGTTCACTTGCCTTCAAATGAAATCGATTCTAGCCCATAAATCATTTCAAAAGTCACTGATAAACTCGATCCATCAAATGGGGCAACACTTAATTTTAATATCAGTATTAGGCTGGCAACCCACCGAATCTATATCTAGCTATAAGCTTACTTTTTATGAATGAGCTGTTCTGTTCTGTTCTTTCATCCAAAATAAATGGCGTGTCAATGAATAAACAAGATCCGTCAACTGTATAGTGCGTTTCACCAAAGAGTTCCCTCGCCGTAATGTTGGATCCCCTTCACCCCATACACATTATAGGGAAAGTGCAATGAATACGGACAGCACAATAAATACCCACAATCTTCAGCAGCTGAAGCGAATCCAAGCTGCTCTTGAGAGTCAGTATTATGTCATTGTTTTATTTAAACTCTAGAGAGCTAACGTTTACGTGTTATGTTTGATATCTTGGATTTATTTTGAAGGTCTGGTGGGCTTAGCCATAAATCCATTATTGTAAGGAAATGCTTGTCTATTGTTAAACTAAAGTTACCTATATGAACGTGTTACTATTACAATATATATTTTTCTATGTGAAACTTTCTACGACTTTTGTATGTTTTACTACGGACGTAGAAATAAAAGAATGAATCAAGCCGTCGATCAGGGATCTTGCATGGTTATTCCAAAGAGAAATTGGTCTTTTACCAGTTCTCAGTCTACTGGGAACTGCCATAATTTCCACGTGTAGTTATTCAAAGAAAATGCGCGTAGGAAGGTACTAAGGCTAAGTTCTAAGACTCATTCTTACATGCTTACGTCCTAGTTTACTTGTGTCAATGGATCAACAAACTTTGCGCAAAGATTTAATGACTTTAGTTCGGGACTGTACTCTAAGCGATAGGCGCCCAACTTTTTATTTATTTCTTTTAAAGTTTCTATCAAGTTTTCATTGAAATTTTGTGTTGTTGGTACGCCGATGTTGTACTAAAGATTCTAAATTAAAGTTTTTTGTGCTGTTGACACATTCTATCTTGAGTTTATAAAAAAAAAATGTTGCCTGGTTTCAATAATTTAAAACAGATCGTTTTGCCAGCCAGTTGTGTATGTATGGTATTTTATTGATTGATAAATTTAACATCGATAAAATATGTTCATCCTTTTAATCGATGAATACTGTCTTATGTGATATTTGGAATCTTTAAAATCGAGTTTGCGACGATTAACTTAATCTTAATTTTTTCGATCGACTACAACCTGTACAGTACAAGCGCTTACATCAACCACTACTAGATATATATTTTTTCGAGACATTTTACATTTAGCAACGTTAAACGTATTTCTGTCAATAAAACCGATCAATGACAAATTTTAATGTCTGACTTTTAGTTTGATAAGATACAGTACATACACTGCTATTTTAGCTAAATTTTGAGACTCGAGAACTTTGAGAATTAAACTTTTATTCTTTTATTTTATTTTTATTATTTATTAGTAAACAAAAGAATCCAGTTTTAAATATTGGAACCGGGCTTTAGTAATTAAAATAGATATATTTTCTACTAAATCATAAGAAACTGTGTAGTCGTTTCATTCCTTTTATAAATACTTGTTATTAATGGCGAGAGAAGGATTTTAGATAGAAAATAGTAAAAGATGTTGGGATTTTTGCAAAACAAGCAATGCAAAATTAATTAAGTTTAGAGTGCAAAAGTTTATAATTAGTATTTCAAAGTACATTGCTATTTAAAACAAATGAAAAGCTTCGCTGAGCTTTTCAAAACAAAGTATTTTAAAATATTAAGAGTCACTTTGTAATCTTTATATTATGTTCAATTATCCATAAGTCCATAACCACTTTAGGATATTGTGTTTTCTCGTCTAACTACAGGGTTACCCTACCCTGAAATCCAACCCAAGTACCAACAAGAGACAAGGGGGACCAACACTGAAATTGCAAAAAAAAACTCGTGTTATTCCATACATTTTGTCGTGTCAATGACCTTTTTTTTGGAACAGCTGTTTTTTTCGCGTTTTCAGTGTTGGTGCCATATTAAAAGTGGCTCATAATGACCTCCTTTCGGCTTAGTACAGGGCATATGCTGAACCCTGTATGTACCCAATTCAAATCTTCAATTATCAACGTGTAAAACAATTTTGAAAAATAAAATTGTGGACCGGCACTGCAAATGCAAGCAAAATATTTTCAAACTCCGTTGACAAAAGTTTCGATTTGCAAGAATCCCAATGGCTCCCACGGGAGATCGAGCTTTAAGCTGGATACTATAAATTGTTGAGAATAAGGTTGTATTTAGTGTCCAAATGACGCAATAGTTAATGCTGACAGTGTCGAAATAAAGCTAAATACAGCCTAAGGGACTTGGTAGCAAGCGTACTGGGTGCGTAGCCGCGGCGTACGTATTGAAGACAAAATTTATGGCGCTCCCTGATAGTGAAATATAAAGTCATAAATCTAAGATGTAATTTTTTTGTCTGTGTATAAACTATAGTTAGACAAAAAAAAAAATTAAACTTAAGGGTCGCTAACAATGACTATTCTGAACAACTTGTAGAGTTGAAAATTACTCTCCAATAGACAGAGTAGCTCCTAAACTCAGCGCCAAAAATGGACTCGCCTGAACTGGAAAAGTATATTTTTTGTTTTATTTTGATATACTTCATCATCAGCCAGAAGACGTCCACTGCTGAACATAGGCCTCCCCCTTTAACCCCCACACTGAACGACATCCTGCCATCTGCATCCACTGGATGCCCGCGACTTTCACAATGTCGTCGATCCATCTAGTGGGAGGCCTACCTACGCTGCGTCTTCCGGTTCGCGGTCTCCACTCAAGAACCTTTCTTCCCCATCGGTTATCAGTTCTTCGAGCGATATACTAACGTGATATACTTACTAGTTATATAAATAAAGAAGAACATGGTGTAAAAAACACCTTATTAACCAACAAAAAAAGGTGGTTTTGAAATCGCAGATCGCTTTCGATGATTCTTTTTTATTATTCCAATAGTTTACGATACTGTGAAACTTGTAGAAATAAAACAAAAATTATAAACACTTTTCAGGTACAGACAGGTTAAAGTTGAATTAAAATAAAAACGGAGTTAAGGCTTTAATTTTTTTAATATTAACAAGTTCCGCCACACGCCGCACGGCCTTACGCGCCTAAACGCGGGCCCGAATAGGTGCAGTTTGCAAAATCACGTGCTTAATTATTGCGTGTGCCCTGTACGCTTACCTTACCAAATCCTTAACATACTTGTCGGTAAAATTTAAAAAGTTCGTCAAACCTTAATTAAAATATTATATATTTAATGAAGGTTTGTAAAGCTTTTTAAGTTTTTAAGAACACATCTATATCCTACTATCATAGTCACTTCTACTTGTGATACGATTTTTTTTTTTAAAATAAAGAACTCTTTGATTTCATATTCTTGCTTTGAAAATAAATTTTCTGTTGCATATTATTACAAAAAAAATAATGTTACTAGCATTTAATTAATAAACGGTACTTTTGTTTCATAATACATTGAATTAACCAAGCTGAATGGTGGTGGTTGAATTTATCATTTTACTAGAACCTTGTTAAATATTTAATTTTTTATATTTCCACTCCTAATGTAAATGCTTGTATTATGTCAATTAGTGAAATATCAAATATGACATTTCATTCCTAACAAGAAAATAATCTATGATGTTTCGTCCAAGAATTTTATCGACGATATAAAATGTCAAAATTGACGTTTCATAAAATACCGTACGTACTGCCAGTTAGTACCAAAGTATTTTGACAACATTTTTGCAACGGACTTGGCTTGCGTTTGACTACAATTCTAACCTGATGGCGAGCTATGATGTGATCGAAGATGAAGCACGCTTGCCTAAGAAATACCTATTCAATGTTTTCTTGAACAACTCCGGATTGTACCCTGTTCGAAAAGTCAGACGCATTAAGTCCACACCTCTGCTGTACTGTTCAAGAAACTGGATTAGAAACGCTTAGTGCATCTGAATGGAATTTCCATCATAAAAGTATGTCTCCTTGTCGTTCGATACGTCCATAAAAAAAATTATCTAAAACTTGACAGACAGAGACGGATAACGAAGTGATGATCCTATAAGGGTTCCTTTTTTCATTTTGAGGTACGGAATCATAAAAATGATAAAATTACAGCGCCTTTCCTCCACGTTGGTAAAGGTAGAGTTCGCCCTCATTTTCATGCCCCATTTTGTTATTACAGTAGAACCTCGTTAAGTCGAACCTCGATAAGATGAAAACCTCCAAATCTCGAAAAAAAATTTTGTTCCCTTCCCTTCAAACACCAAAACCTCCATTACTCGAAATCTCAACCCTCTATTAGTCGAAATAATCAGGGAGTCCCTCCAAGCCATTTAAGTACATATTTTCCCTCCATAACTCGAAAAATTAAATTTTACCTCTCTATCTCGAACATAGCAATGTTTTATTTTACAACCTTTACAACTCGATTATTTGAGGATTTAAGACCTTTAAGAATTCGCCGCCAGTGTAAGTACACCATTGTTTCTTAGGAAAGCAATTTAGGAGTATACAATGAATAGAATTACCACGAATTTATGACTCGCGTTAACACGTGTTTGCTTGCTTGGTGTCAGGTGTTTAATTTTATTATTTTTGGTTTCATTTGAACTTTAACGAAGCAAGTCATTTGTTGTCGAGTGAAATATTGACAGATTTTTTTATGCCATTTTTTATTTATTTTAAGGATGTTTTAAAATGACGTTGATTTATAATAAATAAAAATATGTGTTTAAATCAAAATTTATAAGAATGAATCTCAACCTCTTTATTTCGAATCAAAACCCGCCTAAGTCAAAATCCCCTATAAGGCGAAAACTACAACTCGAATTTTTTGGCGTGTCCCTTGATGTTCGACTTATAGAGGTTCTACTGTATATAATTTATTCAGTTCAACCTGTTGACTCTCGAGTTTACTAAGCCTGTGAAAGCCGAACTCTGTTTGCATTCGAGATTTGAAGCCTTAATCACGAGAGCTACAGCTTTGC
The DNA here is from genome assembly GCA_949125355.1 of Agriopis leucophaearia. Taxonomy (NCBI): domain Eukaryota; kingdom Metazoa; phylum Arthropoda; class Insecta; order Lepidoptera; family Geometridae; genus Agriopis; species Agriopis leucophaearia. The sequence continues at coordinate 7,907,873 of OX421284.1, read as the reverse complement.
CTACTTACTGGAATACTCTGATTTTAGACCGTGTATTTTACGTGTGTTTTGATAAATTTTAAAATTATTGTTCTTGGGAATTCGTCCACAAACGAATAACTAAACAAGTCTTGTTAGGTTAGGTTTAGAATCATCAGCGACGAATCCCTATATCAGACTAGGTTTCTTAGTCTTGAGTATCGGACGGTTGCCTGGAAGAGATCGCTTTAAGCGATAAGGCCGCCTGTTAAAAGCCTATTTAATTACTTTAGTTTATAATGTTATCCTTGTTTTTGTGGTTTTTAATAAAGAGTTATTGTATTGTATCGGTGCAAAGTTTCTAGTCTATCGGTTTTTTTTCGGATATATTTCGGAGAGTAGTCATCTGCATGATCTAATTCCCTCCTGACCATTTTTCTGTCGGATTGCCGGAGTGGGCACGGAAAATAGACACCGCTTCGTGTATTTATATGCTGGCAATTCACATAGTTTTGGAAGAGATTTTGACTTAGCTTTGGCAGTATGCCATAGTCCATCTGTATTTTTATTTGATCTGAGAATTTTAATTATTTATTTTATTTTGGATTTTATATTTTTAGGGAAACTTACAGCCTAACAAAAATAACTTAAAAATAGATTTGGTTTTCACGCGAAACATCTATGGCGACGCGCGCCTTGGCAGTAAAACTGGCTCATATACCGTGACGGACGTGACGTCATATGCTCACTTATGCCGCCATGTTTTACATCCCGTGACGGCCTACTTTTTTAGTTTACGGGAAATTCTTTGTTAGATTAATTCAGATACTCCGACCATATTTTCGTGCGCTTTCAGGGGTAGAATATTTTTGACACTATAGTCTAAACTATAATCTAAACTATAGTCAGAGTATCCTGCTTAAACTAGCACGTAATTAATTCCTCTGTAATAAAGACTAAATTATTATCTACATTATACATTGATAATTAATTAAAAGTTTATACCATTTATAATTAAAAGAAACGCACTATCGCACCTACACCGCGAACCCGTAGCAGCGAAACTGATATTAGTTTTAATGTAAACCTTATATCGTGTTACATACAGCAGTAATTTAAACAGCAAACTTGGAACGGAGGCGCCGTTCGTCACGTTTGGCGTTTCTCCCTCGCGTATTTATTATTATGCTGTAAGCAACATTGTATAAGGTCCATATTTTAACGAATAGTGGTTTCGCTTCTACGGTTTCGCGGCTAAGGTGATCTACCAGCGTGAGGTTCGGAGACGCCATTGATTTTCTAAAAGATAGAGTTTCGTGGTTTTAAAGGAGCTACCTGTAACTTTTTTCCGAGGCTGTAATCCAGGTGACAACTTTGTGATTACAAAACTTGTTTCAACAATTTTTGACATAATGGCAGTAAACTATCAAACCTCATTGAATTAAATTACCTTATTACCATTAGTTTTAATTATTTCATTGAAGTCATCAGCGTCTGCGACGGGCTTTACGTTCTTAGCTACAGTGATTAGAATTCCTGGTTTTCATTCAGATTTTTACAGCAATCAGAACAAATAAACGAATTGAAATAGTGTTTTTTTTTTATATTTTACTTATACGCTACTACAAAATGCTAGTAACATTTTCCTATGTTTAACTTATATCTTAAATAGGTACGTTTAATTTATAATTTAAGTACTTCTTAAAGTCTGATCTGTCTTCTAGATAATTGAATAGATTATGTTAAAATTATATTGTGTATCGTTGTGTAAGTTAAGTTTCTATGTTATTAAGAATCAAAACTATTAACGTGATTATCATAGTTGCGAATAAAATTTTAATAATTGAGAAATTTATTTTATTATCTTTTTCTTCTTAAATTTCCAAAAAGGTAGGCATTTAAGGGCCAATCTTAGAGTTGTGTCACAGAATACATATAAGTACAAGTACAGAAGGTTCATTCACTCCGCAAACTCATTTAAATAAGTAGCGACTCTTGCTACTACACAATAAAGTGCAATTCAGGACGTACGAGCGTTAACTACCTACAGCTATATTAACCTAGAAGTTGCCTCTCTGTCTATCGCGTAACTCTTGTCGCGTTATCTCCGTCTATCGCGCGACAGCGAGCACGGCAATTCCGACAAGACGACTACTTTTAGCTTCATACCTAAAGTGCGGAGTGCGCCAGTCCTGGTTGTGTGGAAATTAGGCGCTGCTATGCTTCGTGCGTCTAGTATCTCGCGGCCGCATTTCAACATATTTGACATCATCTGTATTATACGTAAGTCTATCATGTTCCCACTGCTAAAACACAGGCCTTCTATCAGAGAGAGAAGATGGGCACTAATGCACCATGCTGGCCCAGTGCATGTTGGTGAATGTCATTATGGTTTCCTAACAATGTTTTTCTAAACCATTTTTGAGCCATTCAATCATTTTAGAATATACTAGCTGCGCCCCGCGGTTTCACTGGCGCGGTTTCACCGATGAATATTAGTGATGATGGAAAGTAGCTTATGTGTTAATCCAGAACATAGGCAATGTAGATATATTCCAAATTACATCCAAATCCATCCAGCCGTTTCTGTGTGATTGAGGAACAAACATCCATCCATCCAAACTTTCACATATATGATACTAGCTGCACCCTGCGGTTTCACCCGCATGGTGATGAAAATTGGTGATGATGATGATGATGAAAAGTAGCCTATGTGTTAATCCAGGACATAAGTAATGTATATTCCAAATTTCATCCAAATTTATCCAGCCGTTTCTGCGTGATTGAGTAACAAACATCCATCCGTCTGTGCTTATGTGAAATATGAGCAGAATCAACAATAAAAATAACATCACAAATAATTAGTACAATTTTCATTTGATTAGTTTTTCTTGGTGTTGCCAACAACCAAAAGCCAAAAGCTGTTGTCGAGCACTTTTCATCACACATAATGACGCACAAAAGGCATATTTTTGTTTTTCTATACCTTATGCATGAACCTAGGTTCATGACCTTATGTAAGTACTTAATAATTAAAATGTTTACTGTTTTCGAGACGCCCTCATGCGAAACAAAAAGACGCTAATAGTCTATTTATAAGAGTACCTGTTTTTTTTTAAACAAATAATTTTATTGTTTTAAGCATTGAGTTTCTTACCCATGACGACGTAAGCAACAGTAAAGGTGATACGTTTCACGTATGGCGGGAAATTAAAATTTCAAACAGTTTTTTTGATCTTGTAGCTAGGCCGGGTAATTATTCTAAACGATCATGATGTTTGCGAAAATTGGTTATTATTATTTACAAACTCACGTAAAGCTATTAATCTCTAATGCACATAATTACCTACATTTGTCAATAAACAAATTTTTGCTGTTTCAAACGGTTTATTGACAAATGTAGCTAAGTAATATGGCGAGTTACTGATTAATGTAATGTAAAGAACAACCAACAATTTTCGCAAACACTGTGTGATTTTACAATAATTACTTGGCCTAGTAACAATGACATAAAAACTGTTTGAAATTTGAATTTCTCGCCAAACATGAAACGTATCACTTTATGAATGCAAACGCATTCCAAACTCCTCAAAACTATTTGTTAACATTTTTCTCCAAAACGGCTGGACCGATTAGAATGCAGATTTATTTATTTGCAAACAGGTTGCATTTCGGTGGTTCTGAATCATGTCAGATCAAAATCGGTTCAGCCATTTAAAAGTTGTAAGGTTTACTCCAAATGAGGATCAGTAACGTTTTTAATTGAGAATGCAGATTTATAGAGCTAAAAAATCCTTAACATACAGTGCAAAAAATATTGTTCTACGACAAAAAATAACGAAGTTATGACCAAATTAATACACAAATTACTTTTGGGTCGTTCGGCACGTAAAAATAGTTTTTCTGCCGTTTTAAAAGAAGTGTTTGTACATTTCGGTACTATACAATATTTGTACATAATTAAAAAGATGAATTAGATACAAATCGGGCACTTAAATTGTATCAAAGTCACAATTAACCACCCAAAACACTGAGCGCCTTATAGCTGTCAACGGCTAACTGGCGGCGACCGTCTCGGTGACGTCACACGCCCTGCGTCCATTACTTTTAGCGGCAGGAACGGCATAATGTTTATTACTAAATATCTTCGTAAGTAATGATCCGATTTGGATAATTCAAAAAGATATATTATTCTTATGTCATGAAGAATAAAGTGAGTACTAATTCTATTGAATTTGCTATTACTTTACTGATCCTCATTGGCCCGGGGCTTAGCACAGTTGATAGAGCAGAAAATATCTCGAAAAAGCAAAGTAGCCATCAGTATTTTATAAGGAACTAGCTAAACGCCTGCTACTTTTTAACACGCTTTTATTAGCTTGGTATGTATCTATGTAACGGAATGTTTGAAAATGATTTTCACCCCTTTCAAAACGTCGGATTGTATTGAAACTTTGCACCCTTATTAAGGACCGATGACAATGCAATAATTTAATTAGTTTGTGCCATTATCCTTACCAGGATCTTCAGGATTAGCGTGTTTTTAGTTTTTTTAACTGAGAGAATTATTACCTACGTGTTGGGTTCGGCCTTCAACTTAACCAATACATATAATTTCTTAGTGCTCACCTACGTTATAATAAAGGCAGTCACTAACGTGGGACTCACTTATCCGACGAGCATTACATTAGTGAGTGAGGAGAATTGAGCAATATAGCAGCGCGCAACCTGTAGGGACACATTTGGGACATTATTGCACACACGGTCATCTGACCCCAAACTAAGCAAAGCTTGTAATATGGCTGCCAGAGACTGATATACATACATATATATTTTTTAAATACATACTTAAATAGATAGAACACCCAGACATAGAACAAACACAAATGTTCATCACACAAATGTTTGTCCTAGATGGGAATCGAACCCACGCCCCCAAGCACAGAAAGTAGGATCACTACCAACTGAGCCACCGAGGCATTTTTGTGCCATTGGTGGCAAACAAGCAGACGGGCCGCCTGATGGTAAGCAGTCATCGTCGCCTGTGGATACTTGTAACACCACAGGCATCACAAATACTCTGCCGACCCTTTTAAACCCATGTTGTAGCTTCAATTCAATTTGTAACATTACAATTTTATTGCAGTTGTCAAAGTAAGTTTGTAAGTAATTAAATTTCATTTGACATTTTTCTTTAGTTAATTAATTTTATCTTGTGTAATTTTGTTTGTTTGTATTTTAATTATTATAATTTTGACATTGTGATATTTGTTATGCTAATTTTAAATATGAGTCCATGCTTACTTGTACTCGTAATAAACAATTTGAATTTAATTGAAAGCAAAAAAATCACGAAACGAGTTTAGATAAGTTAAACTTGGCAACATTATTTATAAACAATAAAAGTCGATACGATTTTTCACGAGTCATTCGCGATTGTAATCAATCTTCGTAGGACCGTTTGTGTTGAGGCTTTCGTGTACGCATTGATGACAAAGCCTTCGATATTCACTGAGCGGAACGATAGACTCTGTCATAGTACCTAGTCAAGATTCAGAGAGCGTAGCGATGGTGATATTAAAATTAGGATTAAATTAAAACAGATGTAGTTCCGCTCAGAAGGACATGAGCTTTTAATGTTTTTAAAATCTTATCTTACGTATATAACGCTTAAAATAGATGAGGGTCGGACACAATCTCAAGTGGTTGCAAGCCCACGCTGCGTCTACCTGCTTGGGCTGCTAGTACCTATACCTTATACTAGGTCTTTTTTGGGTTCCTTAGTTTAAAATTCTGATAGCTACAATAGGTATATTGTATAAAATAAAAAACCGTAAATTGTGACGGCTTTTGCGAGGTTTTTTAATGTATGATTATAGCTGTTTTTTTATGCCACAGGTGGCAAACAAGCAGACGGGCCGCCTGATGGCAAGCGATCACCGTCCCCTATGGATACCTGGACACCAGGGGCATCACAGATACGTTACCGACCCTTAAAGACTCTATTAACAGCCCTTTTGAAGAACCCCATTTTAAAGCTACTCGGAAATGGCGCAGAAGGGAGCTCATTCCTCAAATTGTAGGTGTAAGGCAAAAAGGAACGCGTAAAACGCACAGTGTGCGATTTCCACCGATTTATGATATGAGGATGAACTTTCAGGCGGTCGATAGTCATATTATCATTTCAGTCTATCATGCCCCCACTGCTGGGACACAGGCCTTCTCTCAGAGAGAGAGAATGGGCCCTAATCCACCATGCTGGCCCAGTGCAAGTTGGTGAATGTCATGTCTGAACTTTGGAGTCTTTGATAATACAGGTTTCCTCACGGTGTTTACCTTCACCGTTGTTAAGCGAAATTGCACTTAATTAACTTAAGTACTAAATAAGTCATTGCAGGGCCGAGGATCGAACCGGGTGCCGTCAGATTGTAAAGCGCACATGCTACGGCTTGGCACTATCGCTCGGTAATAGATATACGACAGTGAAAATATGAAGAGTCCATGCTGCATGTACCCTATAAATCGCACGCGCAAAATAAAAATTTACTTAAGATGATTGAATGTTCTTACCTATGTGATATGTAACCAGAATGAATAAAGAAAATAATATTACAAATGTTCAGTTAAATTTTCATTTTGATTGAAACAATTTTTTTACATCATATGATCAAAATGAATATTTATTTCATAAAACTATAAGCACGCTTGCCTAGAAGAAACCGATTTTCAATTCCATTCCATTCAATTTCAATTCAAATTGTTCATTACCAAGTAACCATGGACGCAGTCATAACATTTGGACATATAATCAGTACCACACTTCACACTAATATCATATATGTGAAAGTTTGGGTGGATGGATGAATGAATGGATGGATGGATGGATGTTTATTACTCAATCACGCAGAAACGGCTGGATGGATTTGGGTGAAATTTGGAATATACGTTACTTATGTCCTGGATTAACATATATGCTACTTTTCATCATCGTCGTCATCACTGATTTTCATCACCAAGCGGGTGAAACCACGGGGCGCAGCTAGTAAAAAATATGGTAAATAAAGTCAGTATGAATTTATAAATTTAAAAATTATGTACCTTACAATGTCAAAAATTTCATCAATACACTAGCAGTTCGCACTCTAAAAGTAGAATCAAACCGCTTCGTATATACGGGATTAAGTTTACTAAATATTTTACACGCAGCTGTTTGATCTACTAAGATTTGTGCTGATTATAAGTTTGTAAAAGCTAAGAAAAATCAATATCAGTCAGCTCTGGGGTCCGATTTTTGAAACGCTCATATGATTTCACACGAAAATATTATGCGAAATGAAAGATTTTTATTGATAGAAAGCAAATTCGAATGGTTCAAACCACTCGTTGCGTTACTTATGCGTTACTGCATATAATTGAACTGTGCTGTACCGTACCGTAATATGATTATCACACTAATCACACTATCACAGTTCTTTTGAACTTGTATTTTGTGACTAATGTATTTTCTTTGTATTTTTTTCAATTATACCTAATTTGTGAGATAATAATGTAATTGGCTTGACCGTGTAATATCTCAATAAATGAATAAATAAAATCACACTAATAACATATATGTGAAAGTTTGGATGGATAAATATCTGGGACATTATTGCACACATGGTCATCTGACTCCAAACTAAGCAGAGCTTGTAATATGACTGCCAGAGACTGATATATATACATATATATTTTTAAATACATACTTAAATAGATATTAACACCCAGACATAGAACAATCACAAATGTTCATCACACATATGTTTGTCCTAGGTGGAAATCGAACCCACGCCCCCAAGCGCAGAAGGCAGGTACACTACCAACTGAGTTACGGATGTATGGATGGATGGATGTTTGTTACTCAACCACGCAGAAACGGCTGGATGGATTTGGATGAAATTTGGAATATACATTGCTTAAGTCCTGGATTAACACATAGGCTACTTTTCATCATCATCATCATCACCGATTTTCATCACCACGCGGGTGAAACCGCGTGGTGCAGCTAGTATCATATATGTGAAAGTATGGATGGATGGATGGATGTTTGTTACTCAATCACGCAGAAACGGCTAAATGGATCTAGATGAAATTTGGAATATACATTGCTTATGTCCTGGATTAACACATAGGCTACTTTTCATCATCATTATCACCGATTTTCATAATCATCATCACCGATTTTCATCACCAGCTAGTTTCAAATAAGCGACTATTGTATTGGACCCGGCTATGTCCTAAAAATGCGACCAGAACCACCGGAGGATGGGCAGCAGCGTCAATGAACACAATAGTACACGGTGAACGTACTGCGATCCCCAAGCCACCTGCCAAGCGTGGGGATTATGGCAACACTCCTCCCTATGAGGGAGGCCTTGTCCAACAGTGGACGTTAATTGGCTGATGATGTGTGATGTGTGACTATTGTTTTGGATTTCAGTCATTTCGCACAATATTTTTTTTCGTGCGAAACATCATACAAGCGATTCAGAAATCGAGCCTCTGGTGTCACGAGACCTCTTCACCTTTTGCCGGTATATCTCGGCATAAAGGGTCTGCCTTCTTGCTCTGTTTCTTCTACTTTGCACGTTCTTGTTTATTCAAGTGGTTGAATCCCAGGGTCAAGATGTCAAGGCATCTCCAGACTACGCTACAATATAAGTGCTTAGGACACGTTTCAAAACATAGGTACCTATTATTTCCACCGATCGCTTGCAAAACTTGTTTGTTAAGCAAGTAGGTTTTATTTGGTTTGTTTGGTGATTTAGGATGTCAATGAATCGATGACCTGAATTGTTGATGTAAGTTTATGTATATTAAAGGTGATGTGTGTATATGTGTATGTTCCCTATAGACTCCAAAATGGCTGGACTGATTTTAATAAACTTTTTAGGCAATCTTTGGATTAGCCTATCAAGTGATCCTGTGAAGTTTGGCAGCGATTGGATTGACAGTTTATTTGATGTTTTAAAAAACAAAAACAAGAATTGAAGTTTATACATTGACATAAATTATATCATAGCAAGAAAAAAACATGATATATGGTGAACTAGCTGCGCCCCGCGGTTTCACCCACATAGTTATGAAAATCGGTGATGATGATGGTGATGAAAAGTAATGTGTTAATCCAGGATATAAGCAATGTATATTCCAAATTTTATCCAAATCCATCCTGCCGTTGCTACGTGTTTGAGTAACAAACATCCATCCATCCATACATCCATTCATCCAAACTTTCACATATATGATTGGTTCGTACAGAACCACTTTTCTATATTTCATTTCAAATTTTGAGATTCGCGCGTAATGAACATCTACTATCACGTGACCACGCATAGAGTAACATTAGTTTCCAAGTATTATGGTGATGGTAGAATGGCTACGAGCCGTGCGTTTTCGTTGTGTTGGTACTCCGACCTTCGGGAACCTTCGGGACCCGACCTCGAGCAGTTGGAGATAAACCGTCGTGCGTGATATACGTCTCCACCTCACGAGTGCGCAACCTCGGACCATACGAGGTGCGCGAGCGCGTCTAACGCCACCCCATCTTCTGCATCAATTACAAAAGAAAAACTGTAAAGCGAGCGTAACCGCACACCCCGAGTGCCACCTTCGGATCCTCACAGGTCAGTGGCTTTTCTTCCTCACCATATTTTGATCCGTTCGAGCCGGATATCTTGTTTTCTGTGTTGTGGTTACATTTTTACGTCCATTTTATCATATTGAGTCATATATTTCGAGTCGCCATACCGCTATATCCAAGTGTTTGGTTTTGATACTGCGTACTTTCAATGTAATTGTGCATATTTCGTGTATTATCGTTGCGATGTTACTAATCCCGATAATATTATTGAGTTAAAGTTGAGTTTACACCTTGTTATTTGCTTTATTTTGTATTGCGCCGAACTTCGACCTGCAAAATGGCGGAACAAGATATTTACGAGCGAGATATTATACTTGACGAAGTCAAACGTGTATTAGAGTATCACGAGAAAGACGAACAACAATTTCGAATTCGAGCTAGAGATATTTTACAAACTCAAAGAAATTTCATTAAATTGCAAACTAAAATTGAGAGGTCATTGTTGAAATTGCAAACTTTAAATCGAGAAGAGCAACTGCAAATCAGAAATGAATTTAACGATTATTACTACGCGATACAGGGTCATGTAGACGAGCTGAAGCGAAGGGATGATGAGGGCAGGCGAATGAGCAAAGCATTATTACTAAATAATTCCATGCAATCTAATCACGGACATTGTCATATTAATAAGTTGCCTGTTTTACCGTTGCCATCCTTTTCCGGCGTGTCCACGGAGTGGACGTCGTATCACGATTTATTTCGATCAGTTGTACACAACAATGACAACTACACAGATGCGGAGAAGTTTAGGTACTTACTTCTTACGTTAAAAAATGAGCCATTTAATCTGATCAAATCAATACCTATCACGGATGAGAATTATTCAATTGCATTAGAGATTCTTAAATCGAGATATTCGAACAAAAGAGCTATTGCTTCCAAACATCTTGATTGCATTTTTGATGTTGAATCGTGTTCTGAGAGGAACGTTACTGCAGGTCTGCGTAATGTTTTGAACATCTATCAGGAGAATATAAAGGCGTTGGAAGTAATGAGGTTTTCCATTACTGAATGGAGTTTCTTGTTGTTACATATTTTATTACGTAAAATACCTACTTCGATACGCAAACGTTTTGAATTGTCGTTGAAAAAACCTTCCGAGATACCAAGTGTTGAGTCATTGATTCATTTCCTAGAAAAAGATTTAATTGCAAGCGAAATTGTTGATTCCGGCGATAAAAAATCTCAAAATGTGGGTAGTCCAAAAATTCCTCAGTCGAGTGGCAGAGGCAACTCGCCATCTGCTAAACGCCAATCTTTCCGAGCGTTGAGTGCAAATGCCTCGAATACAAATAAAAAGTCGAGTTCAAGCGAGTCTCGACCTTCATGGTCTGAGAATAAAGATGGCAAGTGCGTTTGTTGTGACGGTCAACATTCGTTGACTAGATGTAGCAAATTTATGAGTTGGTCACCGCAGGTGCGTTACGAGTTTATTAAACAGCGAGATGTATGCTTCAATTGTCTAGGCAGGTCTCACACCGTATCACAGTGTACGTCGAAGTATCTATGCCGATCGTGTTCGAAAAATCACCACAGTTCGATTTGTTTCAAAAATAAAGGCGAACTTCCGAGTACTGATAAGAATGCGTCCTTATCTTTTTCTGAGAAATGCATTGAGTTTGAGACATCACCGCCATCTAATGCAGTTACATCGAGTGCGGCGACACAAGTAGATTGCGCGTCATCAAGTACTTGTTCTGTTCCGACAGTGCTGCTTGCGACCGTACTAGTAGATGTATATGTTGGTGGTGAGAAATGCTCGACCGTTCGTGGTATGGTCGACACTGGCGCACAGATTTCTTTTCTTTCAGAAGCGTGTGCAAACAAATTGGGTCTCAAGCGTCGTTATTCGAAAACTCCCATATATGGCATAGGAGATAGCGCGCCTATTCGTTCGAAAGGAGTAGTATCATTTAACATCACCCCGAGAAATGAGTCACAGCCGTCAATACCGATTGATGCGCTGGTTCTGCCGAAACTTACGCATGCGTGCATGCCAAGTGTCAAATTACCTACTTCCGGTTGGCCACATATAAATAATTTAAAACTTGCGGATCCTTCGTATCACTTACCACAACCGATCGAGATGATATTAGGAGCGGATATTTTACCTCAGGTATTTTTAGGTGACGTGATATCTGGAGGTCCCGGTTTACCTATAGCCATGAACAGCGTGTTTGGCTATGTGTTGTTAGGAAAGCTAGCGTTCGATTCTCCGACTTTACTTCCAGTTCAAGCTTGTTTTAGCTCATTTTCCGATGACGGCGACTTGAAAAAATTCTGGGAGCTCGAGTCAGTACCTGAAGTGAAGGTACTCACCCCCGAGGAACGTCTATGCGAGTCCATTTTCGAGAGTTCACAGTCTCGTGACTCCACAGGTAGGTACTCAGTTGCTTTACCCCGTAAACCTGATGCCTCACCTCTTGGCGAGTCACGTGACATTGCCCTTGCTCGGTTCCACAAACTGGAGCATCGTTTGGAGCGGAACCCGAGTCTCAAGGTTGACTATCATTCGTGTTTACAAGAGTATTTGGAGTTGAGTTACATGGAGCCGGTTTCAGACCCTCCATCAGCAGGTAGTACATACTACATTCCTCATCATTGCGTGATTAAAGAGTCATCTACGACTACTCGAGTTCGTGTAGTTTTTGATGCGAGTTGTCCCAGTTCTAACGGGACTTCTCTGAATGACATACTTTTGACTGGTCCAAAACTTCACCAGGATATTGTAGACATCCTTTTGAAATTTCGAATGCATAGTGTCGCGATTTTAGCTGATATTCGGCAAATGTATTTGAAAATAAAGGTTTGTGAATCAGATCGTGACCTTCAAAGGATCTTGTGGCGTACTTCGCCGAGCGAGCCTATACGCGATTATCGTTTGAGTACGGTGACATTTGGAGTTGCTTCGTCACCGTACTTGGCGCTTCGTACTATGCGGCAGTTGGCCCAAGACGAAGCAGAGTCATTCCCACGTGCGTCCAAGGTTTTATTGGACCAAATGTTTGTCGATGATGTGTGTTGTACTGTGAGTGATGAGGAAAACGCACTTTTATTGCAACAGGAGTTGATAGGTATTTGCAAATCAGCTGGTTTCGAGTTACACAAGTGGCATAGCAACTCGCCAGCATTACTTGCTGCAGTTCCGGCGCCAGTTGTTCATGGTGAGCGGCAGGATGAGGTGTCCTTCGCTTCCATGGAGAAAGACAACCAAACTAAGGTCTTAGGTCTTCAATGGAAACCTCAGAGTGACCATTTTACATTCAGTGTGCAATGTACCTCGAATGTCGCTACGAAGAGGGCCATTCTGTCGCAGATTGCGAAGATCTATGATCCGATGGGTTGGATTTCACCAGTCACAATTTTTGCAAAGCACCTGATACAGCTTTTGTGGGTCCGAGGCGTCCAGTGGGACGACCGACCTCCAATTGACATTATAAATGCGTGGACAGCTTTCGTCCAAGAGTTACCTCTTTTATCGCGAGTGTCAATACCGCGTCAGGTATTTTTTCCATCGAGCAGTGTTCAGCTCCATGGTTTCTGTGACGCTAGTGAGCGTGCCATGGCAGCGTGCGTGTACGTCCGTCTTACTGACGACAACACGAAACAGGTTCGGACGTTTCTTATTCTCGCGAAAACGCGTGTCGCCCCGATATCATCGTGCCTGTCCATACCTCGCCTCGAGCTTATGGCAGTCGTGATGTTATCTAAACTAATCGAGAAGGTGCAAAATACCTACCGCGATCGCGTCAACATTACTGAGACATACGCGTGGTCGGATTCGTCCGTAGTGCTTGCGTGGCTCCGATCACCGCCGTATGAGTGGAAAACTTTCGTTTCGAATCGCACAAGTGAGATTCTCACTAGACTACCAAAATGTCGCTTCCAGCACGTTCCGTCAGCCCAGAATCCGAGTGATGCACCTTCTAGAGGTCAATTACCTTCGACATTCTTACAAAATGATATGTGGTTTCACGGCCCGAAGTGGCTTCATGAGGAACCCGCTGCTTGGCCAAGGTCGAAGCACATCCCGAGTACGAGCGAGGAGAAACGCAACGTACCAGTTGCGGCACTACCTTCCATTCAGATTGAGGAGATTGAGATTGTAGACAAATACTCGACTTTAGGTAAATTAGTTCGAGTCACATCTTATGTGTTTCGTTTTTACAACATTTTAAAGTCGAGAGTTAAAAAGGAGAAAATTTCCCATCCAAATTTCATTACAGTCCATGAGTATAATTTTTCCCTAAATAGATTGATCTATTTAGTGCAACATCAAGTCTTCGACGAGGATTTTAAAAACATTTCAAAAGGTCAACGACCTTCGAATCAGCTGAGACGGCTTGATCCGTTCATTGATGAGTCACAGTTCTTACGTGTCGGGGGACGCTTGCACAAGTCGTTGCTTCCCTACGAATCAAAACATCAATTGATTTTGCCTAAAAAACATCGGCTTACGAGTTTGATTATTGACGATGCCCATATTTCGCATCTGCATGCGGGCACTCAAACTGTTCAATACCTACTTTTACGTAAGTATTGGATTTTATCGAGTCGAGACGCAATACGTAAACATATTTTCCTGTGTGTGCGCTGCTTTCGTGCGCGGCCGGTACCGTCGCGACCAGCTATGGCGCCACTGCCTGCCGCTCGAGTACAGCCGCAACGTATCTTTAGTCGATCTTCTGTAGATTATGCAGGCCCATTCTATGTCCGGGCTAATAAAGTGAGAAATGCAAAGGTCATTAAATCATGGATGGCAATTTTCGTAGATTTAAGTGTGAAATGTTGCCATTTTGAATTAGTGAGCGATTGTTCGACAGAGGGTTTTTTGGCAGCATTGCGGCGATTTACGTCCCGCAGAGGCATGATAACCGATCTATATTCTGATTGCGGGAGAAATTTTGTAGGGTGTGACAATTATTTAAGAGAATTGTACGAGTTTTTGAGAAACGATTCAGTTCAAGCTGTTTTGAATTCTCATACCTTGCAACAGGGAATTACCTGGCATTTCCAGCCACCGAATTCTCCTCACCTAGGAGCTTTACACGAGACGTGGGTGAAGGGAGCCAAGAGACATCTCTGTCGAGTTGTAGGTACGCGAGTACAGACCTACGATGAAATGCATACCTTATTGTGTCAAGTTGAAGCCGTGATCAACTCGCGGCCGCTTTGTGTTCTGAGTTCTGACGCAGCTGATCCGCTACCCCTTACTCCGGCCCATTTCCTCATCGGCGGCCCTCTGACGGCCCTTCCGGATGTTTCCCTGACCGAGTCAAACCCCGATCGCCTACCTAGGTGGCGTTGGGTACAACAATGTGTTCAACATTTTTGGAAGCGATGGAGCCGAGAGTACTTACATGAGATACAACAACGTAGCAAATGGTATACGGATATTGGATCCCCCATCTGTGAAGGTGACATTGTTGTTATGTGCGATGACAATTTGCCTCCACTCAAGTGGAAGTTGGCTCGTGTACATGCCCTTCATCCTGGTACTGATAATAAGATTCGAGTTGTAACTTTGCAGAGTGGCCGTAGCTTTTACAAGCGAGCAGTTGCAAAGGTTTGCAAGCTTCCTATAGAGTAATTAAACGAGGAGGGTTAGGTACCTTTCCTTCAGAAGTACCTACCACTTAGCTTAGTGATTAGAGTTAGAGTAGACTTAGTGATCATAGAATAGTTTCATATAGATGAGTATGAGTAATTACGTTGAAAGAAATTACGTTCTTTCAAGGTGAGCGGTATGGTTCGTACAGAACCACTTTTCTATATTTCATTTCAAATTTTGAGATTCGCGCGTAATGAACATCTACTATCACGTGACCACGCATAGAGTAACATTAGTTTCCAAGTATTATGGTGATGGTAGAATGGCTACGAGCCGTGCGTTTTCGTTGTGTTGGTACTCCGACCTTCGGGAACCTTCGGGACCCGACCTCGAGCAGTTGGAGATAAACCGTCGTGCGTGATATACGTCTCCACCTCACGAGTGCGCAACCTCGGACCATACGAGGTGCGCGAGCGCGTCTAACGCCACCCCATCTTCTGCATCAATTACAAAAGAAAAACTGTAAAGCGAGCGTAACCGCACACCCCGAGTGCCACCTTCGGATCCTCACAGGTCAGTGGCTTTTCTTCCTCACCAAAATTAAAATGCTGCTAAATTATTTAAATGAGTCACAGCCGTCAATACCGATTGATGCGCTGGTTCTGCCGAAACTTACGCATGCGTGCATGCCAAGTGTCAAATTACCTACTTCCGGTTGGCCACATATAAATAATTTAAAACTTGCGGATCCTTCGTATCACTTACCACAACCGATCGAGATGATATTAGGAGCGGATATTTTACCTCAGGTATTTTTAGGTGACGTGATATCTGGAGGTCCCGGTTTACCTATAGCCATGAACAGCGTGTTTGGCTATGTGTTGTTAGGAAAGCTAGCGTTCGATTCTCCGACTTCACTTCCAGTTCAAGCTTGTTTTAGCTCATTTTCCGATGACGGCGACTTGAAAAAATTCTGGGAGCTCGAGTCAGTACCTGAAGTGAAGGTACTCACCCCCGAGGAACGTCTATGCGAGTCCATTTTCGAGAGTTCACAGTCTCGTGACTCCACAGGTAGGTACTCAGTTGCTTTACCCCGTAAACCTGATGCCTCACCTCTTGGCGAGTCACGTGACATTGCCCTTGCTCGGTTCCACAAACTGGAGCATCGTTTGGAGCGGAACCCGAGTCTCAAGGTTGACTATCATTCGTGTTTACAAGAGTATTTGGAGTTGAGTTACATGGAGCCGGTTTCAGACCCTCCATCAGCAGGTAGTACATACTACATTCCTCATCATTGCGTGATTAAAGAGTCATCTACGACTACTCGAGTTCGTGTAGTTTTTGATGCGAGTTGTCCCAGTTCTAACGGGACTTCTCTGAATGACATACTTTTGACTGGTCCAAAACTTCACCAGGATATTGTAGACATCCTTTTGAAATTTCGAATGCATAGTGTCGCGATTTTAGCTGATATTCGGCAAATGTATTTGAAAATAAAGGTTTGTGAATCAGATCGTGACCTTCAAAGGATCTTGTGGCGTACTTCGCCGAGCGAGCCATAGGTCGCTGGTTCAAATCCGGCTCGAAGGACCACAAAATATGGTGAGGAAGAAAAGCCACTGACCTGTGAGGATCCGAAGGTGGCACTCGGGGTGTGCGGTTACGCTCGCTTTACAGTTTTTCTTTTGTAATTGATGCAGAAGATGGGGTGGCGTTAGACGCGCTCGCGCACCTCGTATGGTCCGAGGTTGCGCACTCGTGAGGTGGAGACGTATATCACGCACGACGGTTTATCTCCAACTGCTCGAGGTCGGGTCCCGAAGGTTCCCGAAGGTCGGAGTACCAACACAACGAAAACGCACGGCTCGTAGCCATTCTACCATCACCATAATACTTGGAAACTAATGTTACTCTATGCGTGGTCACGTGATAGTAGATGTTCATTACGCGCGAATCTCAAAATTTGAAATGAAATATAGAAAAGTGGTTCTGTACGAACCATACCGCTCACCTTGAAAGAACGTAATTTCTTTCAACGTAATTACTCATACTCATCTATATGAAACTATTCTATGATCACTAAGTCTACTCTAACTCTAATCACTAAGCTAAGTGGTAGGTACTTCTGAAGGAAAGGTACCTAACCCTCCTCGTTTAATTACTCTATAGGAAGCTTGCAAACCTTTGCAACTGCTCGCTTGTAAAAGCTACGGCCACTCTGCAAAGTTACAACTCGAATCTTATTATCAGTACCAGGATGAAGGGCATGTACACGAGCCAACTTCCACTTGAGTGGAGGCAAATTGTCATCGCACATAACAACAATGTCACCTTCACAGATGGGGGATCCAATATCCGTATACCATTTGCTACGTTGTTGTATCTCATGTAAGTACTCTCGGCTCCATCGCTTCCAAAAATGTTGAACACATTGTTGTACCCAACGCCACCTAGGTAGGCGATCGGGGTTTGACTCGGTCAGGGAAACATCCGGAAGGGCCGTCAGAGGGCCGCCGATGAGGAAATGGGCCGGAGTAAGAGGTAGCGGATCAGCTGCGTCAGAACTCAGAACACAAAGCGGCCGCGAGTTGATCACGGCTTCAACTTGACACAATAAGGTATGCATTTCATCGTAGGTCTGTACTCGCGTACCTACAACTCGACAGAGATGTCTCTTGGCTCCCTTCACCCACGTCTCGTGTAAAGCTCCTAGGTGAGGAGAATTCGGTGGCTGGAAATGCCAGGTAATTCCCTGTTGCAAGGTATGAGAATTCAAAACAGCTTGAACTGAATCGTTTCTCAAAAACTCGTACAATTCTCTTAAATAATTGTCACACCCTACAAAATTTCTCCCGCAATCAGAATATAGATCGGTTATCATGCCTCTGCGGGACGTAAATCGCCGCAATGCTGCCAAAAAACCCTCTGTCGAACAATCGCTCACTAATTCAAAATGGCAACATTTCACACTTAAATCTACGAAAATTGCCATCCATGATTTAATGACCTTTGCATTTCTCACTTTATTAGCCCGGACATAGAATGGGCCTGCATAATCTACAGAAGATCGACTAAAGATACGTTGCGGCTGTACTCGAGCGGCAGGCAGTGGCGCCATAGCTGGTCGCGACGGTACCGGCCGCGCACGAAAGCAGCGCACACACAGGAAAATATGTTTACGTATTGCGTCTCGACTCGATAAAATCCAATACTTACGTAAAAGTAGGTATTGAACAGTTTGAGTGCCCGCATGCAGATGCGAAATATGGGCATCGTCAATAATCAAACTCGTAAGCCGATGTTTTTTAGGCAAAATCAATTGATGTTTTGATTCGTAGGGAAGCAACGACTTGTGCAAGCGTCCCCCGACACGTAAGAACTGTGACTCATCAATGAACGGATCAAGCCGTCTCAGCTGATTCGAAGGTCGTTGACCTTTTGAAATGTTTTTAAAATCCTCGTCGAAGACTTGATGTTGCACTAAATAGATCAATCTATTTAGGGAAAAATTATACTCATGGACTGTAATGAAATTTGGATGGGAAATTTTCTCCTTTTTAACTCTCGACTTTAAAATGTTGTAAAAACGAAACACATAAGATGTGACTCGAACTAATTTACCTAAAGTCGAGTATTTGTCTACAATCTCAATCTCCTCAATCTGAATGGAAGGTAGTGCCGCAACTGGTACGTTGCGTTTCTCCTCGCTCGTACTCGGGATGTGCTTCGACCTTGGCCAAGCAGCGGGTTCCTCATGAAGCCACTTCGGGCCGTGAAACCACATATCATTTTGTAAGAATGTCGAAGGTAATTGACCTCTAGAAGGTGCATCACTCGGATTCTGGGCTGACGGAACGTGCTGGAAGCGACATTTTGGTAGTCTAGTGAGAATCTCACTTGTGCGATTCGAAACGAAAGTTTTCCACTCATACGGCGGTGATCGGAGCCACGCAAGCACTACGGACGAATCCGACCACGCGTATGTCTCAGTAATGTTGACGCGATCGCGGTAGGTATTTTGCACCTTCTCGATTAGTTTAGATAACATCACGACTGCCATAAGCTCGAGGCGAGGTATGGACAGGCACGATGATATCGGGGCGACACGCGTTTTCGCGAGAATAAGAAACGTCCGAACCTGTTTCGTGTCGTCGTCAGTAAGACGGACGTACACGCACGCTGCCATGGCACGCTCACTAGCGTCACAGAAACCATGGAGCTGAACACTGCTCGATGGAAAAAATACCTGACGCGGTATTGACACTCGCGATAAAAGAGGTAACTCTTGGACGAAAGCTGTCCACGCATTTATAATGTCAATTGGAGGTCGGTCGTCCCACTGGACGCCTCGGACCCACAAAAGCTGTATCAGGTGCTTTGCAAAAATTGTGACTGGTGAAATCCAACCCATCGGATCATAGATCTTCGCAATCTGCGACAGAATGGCCCTCTTCGTAGCGACATTCGAGGTACATTGCACACTGAATGTAAAATGGTCACTCTGAGGTTTCCATTGAAGACCTAAGACCTTAGTTTGGTTGTCTTTCTCCATGGAAGCGAAGGACACCTCATCCTGCCGCTCACCATGAACAACTGGCGCCGGAACTGCAGCAAGTAATGCTGGCGAGTTGCTATGCCACTTGTGTAACTCGAAACCAGCTGATTTGCAAATACCTATCAACTCCTGTTGCAATAAAAGTGCGTTTTCCTCATCACTCACAGTACAACACACATCATCGACAAACATTTGGTCCAATAAAACCTTGGACGCACGTGGGAATGACTCTGCTTCGTCTTGGGCCAACTGCCGCATAGTACGAAGCGCCAAGTACGGTGACGAAGCAACTCCAAATGTCACCGTACTCAAACGATAATCGCGTATAGGCTCGCTCGGCGAAGTACGCCACAAGATCCTTTGAAGGTCACGATCTGATTCACAAACCTTTATTTTCAAATACATTTGCCGAATATCAGCTAAAATCGCGACACTATGCATTCGAAATTTCAAAAGGATGTCTACAATATCCTGGTGAAGTTTTGGACCAGTCAAAAGTATGTCATTCAGAGAAGTCCCGTTAGAACTGGGACAACTCGCATCAAAAACTACACGAACTCGAGTAGTCGTAGATGACTCTTTAATCACGCAATGATGAGGAATGTAGTATGTACTACCTGCTGATGGAGGGTCTGAAACCGGCTCCATGTAACTCAACTCCAAATACTCTTGTAAACACGAATGATAGTCAACCTTGAGACTCGGGTTCCGCTCCAAACGATGCTCCAGTTTGTGGAACCGAGCAAGGGCAATGTCACGTGACTCGCCAAGAGGTGAGGCATCAGGTTTACGGGGTAAAGCAACTGAGTACCTACCTGTGGAGTCACGAGACTGTGAACTCTCGAAAATGGACTCGCATAGACGTTCCTCGGGGGTGAGTACCTTCACTTCAGGTACTGACTCGAGCTCCCAGAATTTTTTCAAGTCGCCGTCATCGGAAAATGAGCTAAAACAAGCTTGAACTGGAAGTAAAGTCGGAGAATCGAACGCTAGCTTTCCTAACAACACATAGCCAAACACGCTGTTCATGGCTATAGGTAAACCGGGACCTCCAGATATCACGTCACCTAAAAATACCTGAGGTAAAATATCCGCTCCTAATATCATCTCGATCGGTTGTGGTAAGTGATACGAAGGATCCGCAAGTTTTAAATTATTTATATGTGGCCAACCGGAAGTAGGTAATTTGACACTTGGCATGCACGCATGCGTAAGTTTCGGCAGAACCAGCGCATCAATCGGTATTGACGGCTGTGACTCATTTCTCGGGGTGATGTTAAATGATACTACTCCTTTCGAACGAATAGGCGCGCTATCTCCTATGCCATATATGGGAGTTTTCGAATAACGACGCTTGAGACCCAATTTGTTTGCACACGCTTCTGAAAGAAAAGAAATCTGTGCGCCAGTGTCGACCATACCACGAACGGTCGAGCATTTCTCACCACCAACATATACATCTACTAGTACGGTCGCAAGCAGCACTGTCGGAACAGAACAAGTACTTGATGACGCGCAATCTACTTGTGTCGCCGCACTCGATGTAACTGCATTAGATGGCGGTGATGTCTCAAACTCAATGCATTTCTCAGAAAAAGATAAGGACGCATTCTTATCAGTACTCGGAAGTTCGCCTTTATTTTTGAAACAAATCGAACTGTGGTGATTTTTCGAACACGATCGGCATAGATACTTCGACGTACACTGTGATACGGTGTGAGACCTGCCTAGACAATTGAAGCATACATCTCGCTGTTTAATAAACTCGTAACGCACCTGCGGTGACCAACTCATAAATTTGCTACATCTAGTCAACGAATGTTGACCGTCACAACAAACGCACTTGCCATCTTTATTCTCAGACCATGAAGGTCGAGACTCGCTTGAACTCGACTTTTTATTTGTATTCGAGGCATTTGCACTCAACGCTCGGAAAGATTGGCGTTTAGCAGATGGCGAGTTGCCTCTGCCACTCGACTGAGGAATTTTTGGACTACCCACATTTTGAGATTTTTTATCGCCGGAATCAACAATTTCGCTTGCAATTAAATCTTTTTCTAGGAAATGAATCAATGACTCAACACTTGGTATCTCGGAAGGTTTTTTCAACGACAATTCAAAACGTTTGCGTATCGAAGTAGGTATTTTACGTAATAAAATATGTAACAACAAGAAACTCCATTCAGTAATGGGAAACCTCATTACTTCCAACGCCTTTATATTCTCCTGATAGATGTTCAAAACATTACGCAGACCTGCAGTAACGTTCCTCTCAGAACACGATTCAACATCAAAAATGCAATCAAGATGTTTGGAAGCAATAGCTCTTTTGTTCGAATATCTCGATTTAAGAATCTCTAATGCAATTGAATAATTCTCATCCGTGATAGGTATTGATTTGATCAGATTAAATGGCTCATTTTTTAACGTAAGAAGTAAGTACCTAAACTTCTCCGCATCTGTGTAGTTGTCATTGTTGTGTACAACTGATCGAAATAAATCGTGATACGACGTCCACTCCGTGGACACGCCGGAAAAGGATGGCAACGGTAAAACAGGCAACTTATTAATATGACAATGTCCGTGATTAGATTGCATGGAATTATTTAGTAATAATGCTTTGCTCATTCGCCTGCCCTCATCATCCCTTCGCTTCAGCTCGTCTACATGACCCTGTATCGCGTAGTAATAATCGTTAAATTCATTTCTGATTTGCAGTTGCTCTTCTCGATTTAAAGTTTGCAATTTCAACAATGACCTCTCAATTTTAGTTTGCAATTTAATGAAATTTCTTTGAGTTTGTAAAATATCTCTAGCTCGAATTCGAAATTGTTGTTCGTCTTTCTCGTGATACTCTAATACACGTTTGACTTCGTCAAGTATAATATCTCGCTCGTAAATATCTTGTTCCGCCATTTTGCAGGTCGAAGTTCGGCGCAATACAAAATAAAGCAAATAACAAGGTGTAAACTCAACTTTAACTCAATAATATTATCGGGATTAGTAACATCGCAACGATAATACACGAAATATGCACAATTACATTGAAAGTACGCAGTATCAAAACCAAACACTTGGATATAGCGGTATGGCGACTCGAAATATATGACTCAATATGATAAAATGGACGTAAAAATGTAACCACAACACAGAAAACAAGATATCCGGCTCGAACGGATCAAAATATGGTGAGGAAGAAAAGCCACTGACCTGTGAGGATCCGAAGGTGGCACTCGGGGTGTGCGGTTACGCTCGCTTTACAGTTTTTCTTTTGTAATTGATGCAGAAGATGGGGTGGCGTTAGACGCGCTCGCGCACCTCGTATGGTCCGAGGTTGCGCACTCGTGAGGTGGAGACGTATATCACGCACGACGGTTTATCTCCAACTGCTCGAGGTCGGGTCCCGAAGGTTCCCGAAGGTCGGAGTACCAACACAACGAAAACGCACGGCTCGTAGCCATTCTACCATCACCATAATACTTGGAAACTAATGTTACTCTATGCGTGGTCACGTGATAGTAGATGTTCATTACGCGCGAATCTCAAAATTTGAAATGAAATATAGAAAAGTGGTTCTGTACGAACTATACGGATATTGGATCCCCCATCTGTGAAGGTGACATTGTTGTTATGTGCGATGACAATTTGCCTCCACTCAAGTGGAAGTTGGCTCGTGTACATGCCCTTCATCCTGGTACTGATAATAAGATTCGAGTTGTAACTTTGCAGAGTGGCCGTAGCTTTTACAAGCGAGCAGTTGCAAAGGTTTGCAAGCTTCCTATAGAGTAATTAAACGAGGAGGGTTAGGTACCTTTCCTTCAGAAGTACCTACCACTTAGCTTAGTGATTAGAGTTAGAGTAGACTTAGTGATCATAGAATAGTTTCATATAGATGAGTATGAGTAATTACGTTGAAAGAAATTACGTTCTTTCAAGGTGAGCGGTATGGTTCGTACAGAACCACTTTTCTATATTTCATTTCAAATTTTGAGATTCGCGCGTAATGAACATCTACTATCACGTGACCACGCATAGAGTAACATTAGTTTCCAAGTATTATGGTGATGGTAGAATGGCTACGAGCCGTGCGTTTTCGTTGTGTTGGTACTCCGACCTTCGGGAACCTTCGGGACCCGACCTCGAGCAGTTGGAGATAAACCGTCGTGCGTGATATACGTCTCCACCTCACGAGTGCGCAACCTCGGACCATACGAGGTGCGCGAGCGCGTCTAACGCCACCCCATCTTCTGCATCAATTACAAAAGAAAAACTGTAAAGCGAGCGTAACCGCACACCCCGAGTGCCACCTTCGGATCCTCACAGGTCAGTGGCTTTTCTTCCTCACCATATTTTGGTCCTTCGAGCCGGATTTGAACCAGCGACCTATGGATACTTAGTTTTATTGTATTAGTGTGATTATATAATAAGTGTTCGCGTATGTGCTCGAGTGTGGGTAAGTGAATTATAATGGGGAGAAACATGTATTTTAATACTGTTTTACTGATGAATTTCTAGTGTAATTCCGCTTCTACGTCGCTTCAAGTACAATAAGGAATTTGTGATAAATTTACCTGGTAAATATTTGTTGATAATGTTAATTTTATTGAGTTTAATTTTGCCAAACCTGATATAAAATATTAATTACATAAATTGAAAATTAACGTAACCTGAAACAAAATGTAATTAATTATGAATTATTTTTAATTATAAAATTATTTAAAGTAATCTAAAACAAAAATGTATTAATTCTGACACATGAAATATGATAATACTAACGCCCGGTTTCTGAAACGCATTTCAAATATTGAATTGGTCAACAGCTTGTCGCAATTAACAATCTATCAAACATCTGTGGGTTTCTGAAAAGCTAGTTACCGTAAAATTAACTAATTATCCGTTGACAAGAGATATATTATTTCGTATGGCCACCCTTGCTAAAACCAGTCACCTTCATTCACTCACTTATGTTTTGTGTCTGTCTCTACCTTTTGAAGTTTTGACATAGTATGACAATAAATGTCAATTCAACTTTTTTAAGTTATTAAAAATATAAGATTGGCAGAATTGTCACACTATAGTCGCAGAGACCATAAATCCAAGAAGTGAAGTTAAAATATAAGATTGTATTTACAAGAAAATTTCTTTCGAAGTTTTTTCTTAATTGCCGACGATAGTCATCATGGCAGAGTCGCTGGAGGACCTTAATACAATGCTCAGCGACCTCAGTAGCCTTTCCCAACAGGTGGGTCTTAAAATGAACATGGACAAGACAAAAGTCATGTCCAATGTTCATGTTGTACCCGTACTGGTAATCGTTGGGAACGATACTCTCGAAGTTGTTGACCATTACACCTATCTTGGACAGATTGTTCAGTTAGGTAAGTCCAACTTAGGCAAAGAGGTCGCCCGAAGAATCCAACTCGGATGGGCAGCGTTCGGGAAATTGCGTGACATCTTCTCGTCCAAGATACCACAGTGCCTAAAGACAAAGGTATTTGATCAGTGTGTGTTGCCAGTGATGACATATGGTACTGAGACGTGGTCCTTAACTGTTTGCCTTTTGGAAAAACTCAGAGTCACACAACGGGCAATGGAGAGAGCTATGCTCGGAGTTTCTTTGCGCGATAAAATCCGAAACGTAGATATTCGCCAAAGAACCAGAGTCACCGACATACCTATTAAAATCTGCAAGTTGAAGTGGCAATGGGCAGGCCACATCGCTCGAAGAACTGTTAACCGATGGGGAAGAAAGGTTCTTGAGTGGACACCGCGAACCGGAAGACGCAGCGTAGGTAGGCCTCCCACTAGATGGACCGACGACATTGTGAGAGTCGCGGGCATTCCAGTAGATGCAGATGGCAGGATGCCGTTCAGTGTGGAGGTTAAAGGGGGAGGCCTATGTTCAGCAGTGGACGTCTTCTGGCTGATGATGATGATGATGATGATGAAGCCTTTAACATGCGAAAAACCTTTTCGGAAACCCAAAATTGTTTTAATTTGAGTTTTATTGTAGATTTGACATTTGCGTTAACAGACTGTCACATGACATTTTCAGCAACCCAAAATACGTTTGAAATTGGATTAACAAACTCAAAACAAAAACAACTGTTGAGTATTTTTTTCGCTAATTTGCGTTTCAGAAACCGGGTGTAAATCTGAAAACAAAAATGTATTAATTCTGAAACTTAAAATATGCAAGTGCCTTTATTAAATAAACAAAATACTAGCTAAAACTAACACTAAATAAACAGTTAGACTGTCCATAGACCGTTGAAGATCTAAAGACAATCCAAATGCTCAAACCCACTATCAGTTGGCAGCGTACCCAGCATGCTGGCGGCATTACCACGTTGAATGGCAATGCTTATACGTTGAGCCAGATACACGCCAGCATTTTGGTCACCCGTCGCGTTAATCAGACGCTCTGAAAGATTTTTGAAAATGAGGTGAGCTCCCGGTCCCCAAGGGCCCAATGTCTCGACACCAAACGCCTCAAATATGTAACCACTGCCGAGGTTAGCATATTTGCGCCGCTTGTGCTGCTCTGCCGAATTGGCAGCTGCACCAGCCCTACCCTGTGTCTCAGGAAGATGTGACGGTGCCAAAGTATCGACACAAGTCGCGTCCCATACAAGGGGCCGCCCCAACTTCCAGGGAACAAGTAAATGAAATGACATGTATTTTAATTGAATTTAATTTAATAATAGGATCCCGTTTTACCCTTTTGGGTACGGAACCCTAAAAAATCAGTGAAACACGAAGACTATGAACACGAACGATAATTATATATACCTACCAAAGCATGTTTCTTTGTTTGTCTGATATGAAGCAAAAATAATGCCGATATACGTGAATGATGTACCTACCTAGTTTTTTGTTCTGTCTAGTTGTCTGTCTATAATTTTTTCCACGATAATTATAAAACTGTCTATTGTAAATAAAATTACCTACCTAGACAGGGTTACGCAGAAAGGGTATACTAAGCCGAAAGGGGTCTATTATACTCATCATTATGAACAACTTTTAGTTAACTATTGCATTGTTTTTGAAACTTTTTCAAGAAAAACGGGACCCCCTACCTTCCACAGTTTATAATCTGTATTTTATTATATCACAAATAACAAATACGTACAACCTTTTTTTTATTTTTATAACTCATTGATTATTTTTTCTTAATAATTTTTTTTTAAAGTTTTTTTTTTACTAAGGCTTCGCAACTCCCACGACCCCCTTATAGAAGCATGGCGACCCCCCAGGGGGTCGCGACACACAGTATGAAAAACACTGAACTATGGGACCAACCCTGAAATCGCAAAAACAGCTGTCCATACATTTTGTCGAGTGTGAATGATCGTTTTCTATGGAACATCTGATATTTCATTCGCGAATTTATAGATGCTTCCATTGTAAAACTTGTAAAAATTGTTCATAATGATGGCTGCTATGGACCCCTTTAGGCTTAGTGCACCCTTTCTGCGTAAGCCTGTATAAGTATGTAATTTTATTTACAATAGACAATAGGCAATATTTATAACTGTGGAAAAAAATACAGCTAGACAGAACCAACTGTCTGCGTAACCCTGAATAATTAACTAATATTGTAATTTGTACTAGCATCGCCTCAAATACGGAGTTGAGTGCGTGCAAACACACACACTTACACATCTACATTTATAATATTAGTGTGATTATGTGACACGTTGTTAGGGTTCCGCACCCATAGGGTAAAAACGGGACCCTATTAGTGAGCCTACGCTGTCGGTCTGTCCGTCCCTCCTACCTTTAAACGGCTGTATTTTTTGGAACTGTAATAGATAGCCCACAGAAAAGATTTTTTGGTTAAATTAGAACGGCGTCAATGTATTTTTGTAAGAAATTGGTTCTAGCCACTTGCACCCGTAATAAACCCATAGCAACTGTGACACAGAGTTCGACGCGTTGGCATAAATAAGAATGAACATTCTTATTTATATCACAATACCTGGCGACATATTTTCCTTCTCATTTCCGTTCTATTTACGTCTCTTTTCTGTGAGATATCCAGTTGAAATTTTAACAGAATATGTAATGACACTGCGGGTTACATTAGAAATAATAAAAAAACAAAAAGTAAAAACAAAACGGTCCCCATTCAAGAAACGTATTTTTGTTATAGCTCTAATGTAAAAACTGTAATACTTACAAGCGTCAAATTATAGTTCACTCTCTAAAACAACAAATAATAAGTAATGGCCAAGTATTAGTCGGTGATAAGCTTCTGTTCATTTCCAAGTTATAACTGGTATAATTTCCGTAGTTGGACGACCTCATCATTCTTTCACCGAACCCCGAATGACACATGTTACTACTAACTTCGAAGTCGGTTATTTTAATTGATAATTATTGTATTTTGTGTTTGTACGGAACCCTCAGTTTGCGAGCCCGACCGGCACTTGGCAGGTTTTATTTTTTAGCACTCAAACCTGTTTGAATTAGTACTTACTTAACTGTCATAGGATGAACATCTGTTAATTAATTTAAGATGTTTTACACTTTAATATTTTTTGTGTGTGTTTTGTGTGTAGTGTGGGTGTGGTATAAAAAGCAGTCGGTTTTGGAGCCTCCGGAACTGGCCGGGTGGTTGCCTGTCATTGGTCATGCTTACATGGTATTGGGAGATAGCATACGTAAGTGCTTGCTTGATTTAATTAACACAAATTTCATAGACATTATTTTAATTTTTTGTTATTTTTTTTTATGAAATTTACTGTTACTTGTCTACTGTTTGACTGCCTCGGTGGCTCAGTTGGTAGTGATCCTACTTTCTGTGCTTGGGGGCGTGGGTTCGATTCCCATCTAGGACAAACATTTGTGTTTGTTCTATGTCTGGGTGTTAATATCTATTTAAGTATGTATTTAAAAATATATATGTATGTATATCAGTCTCTGGCAGCCATATTAGCTTTGCTTAGTTTGGGGTCAGATGACCATGTGTGCAATAATGTCCCAGATATTTATTACTGTAGCACATTTTTTTTGTCAAAATACAAGCTAAAACTCATAATGTTAAGTCTTTTTCCAAATTTTATAAACATGACATGTCACATGAATGTACCTATAATTATACAATTAGTTTGACATGTTTTTACTATTTTTTAAATATTATTTACTATTTTATAATATAATTAATTTATTAATTAATATGTTTGTTTACTAATCAATCATTCATTAAAAAAACCATTAGATAAATATACTAATATTTTATTTTTCTTATGTTACAAGTACTTACATATATTTTTAACAGCAAAAAATATAATTTTCAATTTTCTAATTTTTTTAAGAGAAATTCTATTGACTTGTGAATTGCCATGTTATCAATAAGTTACTTATGACTTAATCATAACATATTTTTACTGAAAAAAAAAAAAACAATAACAAAACCTTTTTTTCAGATATGTACAAATGTATTGATAAGATTTCCAAAGAGTGTTTGGAAAAGGGTGGTATTGTGACAGTCTACGCAGGACCACGGAAAATTTATGGTAACCCTCACCACTAAAGAATTTACTAAAATTTGCTGATTTGTCCACAAATTATATCCTAAGATTTAGGATTAATCATCATCTTTTCTCTCCCTGGATATAGGTCCAGGTCCACTGCAGCAGGCCTAGCACGGGCCGTGGACAGATCGTCTTTCCATCGTTTTTATCCACGCGTAGACGCGACAGAGCTAGAATATGGATACGTTTGTCTCTTTCTAGCGGGTTAAAAACGGTGGAAAGACAATCTGTCCACGGCCCGTGCTAGGCCTGCTGGACCTATATCCAGCAAATTTTTTTATTTTATTTTTTCGTACATTTAGATTTTTATGTTGTAAATTCTAAATGAAATATACTTAATCTAAATCTATATCAATAAAAATTAAAAGCTGTTCATTCGTTATCACTTGAGAACGGGTGAGCCAAATTGGCATATTTTTTATAATATTTTGAGTAATGTTTGAAGGGAAAGAAAAATTTGAAAAGTTGCCCGGATAATTGCAAAATTCGGGGAAAAAATTAAGTGTTTTTCTATGGGATTTTGGTATGAACTCAAGACCATTACTTAAACAAATTTATTATTTTAATTTTTTTCCGTGCAGACAACGTCTGTCGGTGAGCTAAAAGTAGGGTCCATTTAATCACATTGACAATCCATCAAAATTTAATAATATTATTTATTTTTCAAAGTCAAAACTGCACAACAGCATGCTTAGTTATTTTTTTCTTCTAAAAATACATATTTATTGTAATAACTTCTAAAAATACATATTTATTGTAATAATACTGACAAAAGTAGTCAATTTTACGATTTACATTGACTTATAAACAATAGACTGACAGATGTCAAATTTGATCTATTAAATTACTTTTATAATAATTTAGGAAGCAATATATGTATTAGGTTATGCGGAAAGGGTGTACTAATCCGAAAAGCGTCCATAGTACCTACCCATCATTATGATTTTTTTTGGGAGAAACTGATATCACGAAAAAAATATCAGCTGTTCCGTATAAAATATTTTTCGCGATTTTAGGGTTGGTCCCGTCGTTAACGTTGTTCATAATTATGGGTCCCATACTCCCACTAGATGGACCAACGACATTGTGAGAGTCGCATCCAGTGGATGCAGATGGCTGGATGTCGTTCATTGTGGAGGTTGAAGGCCTATGTTCAGCCGTGGACGTTCTAACTAATGATGATGGGTACTATGGACTTCTTTCAGCTTAGTACACCGTTATCCTGTTTTTTTTTTATAATCAGGTATAATGATATTTCTGTAGGTGTCACAGATCCCGAAGACAGTCTGACAATAATAAACTCAACGCTACAAAAACACTATTTTTACGATTTTGCAAAACCACTACTTGGGAATGGATTACTTACTGCAGAAGGTAAGATTTATTTTAACTAGTTTATGTATCAACTAATAGGTACTATCTACTATAATAAGCCCAATGTATGACTTATGGAGTGAGCTATAATTACTTCACTTGTAAATATAGTATTAAAAAAATACGCAGTGTATCGCGGAAGTGACGTATGACATTTGAAAGTTCAGTATAACGTATGACATTACTCTATAGCGAGAATATAACAGACATGTTTTAGTAACAGTGTGGTAAATTATAATATCATTCATCAGGCCGTAATGAGTCCAAAATACTAGTAACATCGGACGAAGGACAAAGGTCACGGATGTTGGAAACCATGGCATCTGACTCAAGTGACGCTGGGCACAATACGCGGCTAAGCGTTGTGACTGCAAGTGGAGTAGAGCCATAGTTGTTTCTACTAGTTGTGACTGCAAGTGGAGTAGAGCCATAGTTGTTTCTACTAGCTGTGACTGCAAGTGGAGTAGAGCCATAGTTGTTTCTACTAGCTGTGACTGCAAGTGGAGTAGAGCCATAGTTGTTTCTACTAGTTGTGACTGCAAGTGGAGTAGAGCCATAGTTGTTTCTACTAGCTGTGACTGCAAGTGGAGTAGAGCCATAGTTGTTTCTACTAGTTGTGACTGCAAGTGGAGTAGAGCCATAGTTGTTTCTACTAGCTGTGACTGCAAGTGGAGTAGAGCCATAGTTGTTTCTACTAGTTGTGACTGCAAGTGGAGTAGAGCCATAGTTGTTTCTACTAGTTGTGACTGCAAGTGGAGTAGAGCCATAGCTGTTTCTACTAGTTGTGACTGCAAGTGGAGTAGAGCCATAGCTGTTTCTACTAGTTGTGACTGCAAGTGGAGTAGAGCCATAGTTGTTTCTACTAGTTGTGACTGCAAGTGGAGTAGAGCCATAGTTGTTTCTACTAGTTGTGACTGCAAGTGGAGTAGAGCCATAGCTGTTTCTACTAGTTGTGACTGCAAGTGGAGTAGAGCCATAGCTGTTTCTACTAGTTGTGACTGCAAGTGGAGTAGAGCCATAGTTGTTTCTACTATGGTAGAGCCCTGGAACAGGTTACAGAATAAGATAAGCATTCCGTCAGCAGACAAACAACCCTATAGTTCAACGACATCAAACCCATCGCAGGTCAGGCGTGGATGAGATCAGCCTGATTAAATCTATTTGGTTTTGTTATTTGAACATTATAATTCAATTCAATTCAATTCAAATTCAGTTTATTTACATAAAATATTACATAACAGTTAAAAACCATGGCGTAATACCTTATTTACTTACTACATACTACTTACTTTACTTATTCAAATTAAACTACCAACTATAAAACTAAATAAATAGTAGGGTAGCATAAAAAGTTAGACAAAATTTAAAAAACTACAATAAAAAATATTTACAAAAAATAAGTACTAATGCCACTGTTATTTTCCTTATTTTAACCCCCGATGCAAAAAGAGGAGTGCTATAAGTTTAACGTGTGTATCTGTAGTTATGTGTCTGTGGTATCGTAGCTCTCACACGGATGAACCAATTTTGACCGATTTTGACCAATTTTGACTACGTATTTTTTGTTTGAAAGGTGACTAGAACGAAAGTGTTCTTAGCTATGATTGAAGAAAATCTGTTGAGCCTTTTGAAGATTATTATCAGCTCTTTTATCGGAAATAAAATTATGTAAATTGAAAACTTTTAAAAACACCCTTTATAATTATCAATTTAAAAAACAGACTCCAAAATTAGTAAATACGCAATTTCGTTTACTTGAATGACATATTTTTTCCAGTTATTTTGATTTTAAAACCAAACTAATAAACCAATTTTGATGAAATTTATATGGAACCACCTTTAAACTATGGCCTACTAAACAAAAAAGGATTCGTTAAAATCAATTCATAATTGGCGGATAAATCAGTGAACATACATAAAAGAGAATTAAAAAAACAGTGGAACATAGACTTAGAGCTCCGGTTTTTTTGAAGTCCGTTTTAAAGAGTTAATAATCTTCAACCGGCTTAACATATATTTCATTTAAAATCATAGCTTAGTATGTATATTAAATTTATTTCTTTTAGTCCAGTCGGGATAGACATTTAAATAGAAAAAAATCCGGGGAGCGATTTTTTTTAAACAAGATGGCGGCGAATCTTTTACCGGGATTAGTTAAAAAATCGAGATTTATACTTCCAACATGACGTTTAAATTATTAATTATTTTTAATTATTAATTAATTACTATTTCAGGCTAGTTTTACTCGTATGTCTGCCGACTGGACTATTAATTTTTTGTGTGAAATGGGCTATGAAAAACAGTGTACGATTAAATATAACATTCTTTATTTTAGTATCAAAGTGGAAAAGAAACCGCAAACTGCTAAATCCAGCGTTCAACCAACAAGTTTTGGACGGATTTATTGAAGTTTTCAACTCTCAAGCTGAAAATTTGGTTGATCTATTCTCTTGTGAACTAGGAAGACCAATTGATCATGAGATTTTGTTGCGCAAGAACAATTTAGAAACGATATGTTGTAAGTTCTGTTAGAGTTTTTGAGAAATATGTACCTGTAAATATGTACACGACTGGTTTTCGTTACTTTTGTGGAGAGAGGCTACGGAAAATATCTTTCAATCGTTTTTTTATTGTAGAATAGGTTTGCGCTTGGCCGCCAACTCGCCTGATGCTAAGAGATGATGCGGCCTACGGTGGATCACGCTTGCCTAGAAGAAACCGATTCACTCTTGACTTGAAGACACCCAGATTGTAACTATCGGGGAACACCCATTCAGGCAATGCATTCCACATACTAGCAGTTCGCACAATAAAAGTGGAATCAAAGCGCTTCGTACGGGTTTTCGGAATATCAACCATAAAGCGGTGTCGATTTTTCGTGCCCGCTCTGGCAGTCAGATAGAAAAAAAAGCAGGAGGGAATTAAATTATGCAGATCTGTTGCACACTCTCCAAAATGTATCCGATAAAAAACCGATAGACTTGAACTTTGCGCCGATGCTCAAGACTAAGAAGCTTAGTCTGAGCATAGTTATGGATAATCATTAAAAGAAATTAAATTTGCCTGACTAGTCTGGAACTAACTTGCACTGGGCGGATCCAGCATGGTGGATCAGGGTATGTCCTCTCTCTCTCTCTGAGAGAAGGCCTTTATCAGTGGGAACATGATAGGCTGATGATGATGTACCCCCATCAACTTATCCGTAGAACAATCAAAAAGATGGAATTGAAAAAATAATACAGGAAAGTAGGCTAGGTACGGAATATTGGAGATATACTCAGTTTTGCAACAAAACAAAAAGTGCATTCCGACATTTTTTTTATATTATTTTAATTGCTCTACCATCAGGTGGCACTTCACTTGTTTGCCACAGTCAAAAAAAGCTCTTTTCCCCATAATCTTAATTCTTAGCTTGAAGCATTGAAAGTAGAGGGGTGACAAAAAAAATTTAACATAAACCCAGAAAGTTCTACAAGTAGTGAAGGAATCCATCAGATTCCAGTATTTTTCCGATACGCATAATCAAACGAAGCTAAAAGTTCCCAAAAATTGTCGAATTTGTTAACAAATATTTTTCGGAACGACAAAATGTCAATGTTTTAGATTCGTAGAAACGGAAATTATTTTAACAGGAATCTTCAGATTAAAAAAGTTTCCAAAAGCTCTTGAAATACTCCGCATACTATTAGAAAAATTACAGCCAGATTAGACAGGAAGCACACTCAGACATTTATTTTATTTTATTTACTAAGGAATATGGCTATCTATGTCCTGACATAGATATATATAATATAATATTATAAAATGTAACGATAAGGTGTATAGATCAATCATTTCTGAAACTACATTCTCTAAAGTGTTCACCCAAATTTAATGAGCCTTGGCTCAGTAGTTTTTAACAGTATTATAAATAAGTTTTGTCGTCTACTTGTTGATTAGGCAATAGTAATATTTTTGTACAGTTTAGGAGCGATAATAGCCAAGCGGTAACATGTGCGATTTACACTCTGGCGGCACCTGGTTCAATTCTCGGCCTTGCACCAATAACTTATTAAGTACTTAAATAAATTATGTGCAGTTTCGTGCCATTGCTCAAAAATGGTGAAGGAAAACATCGCGTGGAAATTGGTATGTCCAAGAATCTCAAAAGTTCTCTGGATGATGGATGATGAACATTTTTGTTCAAGCGCCTATTCAGCATGGCTAGGATGCGCACCGCGACAAAATCTTCTCGAGCGACAAGGTACCTACGGATTCATATACGCCTGTCTCGCTTTGGCACGATAAAAAGAGTCGACAAAATTGTATCGCGGCGCGCATGCTAGCCCGGCAAGATGCATTAAGTTTTTTAAAGATAAATTGCTTTTATTTCAGTGACAGCGCTGGGCGTTGACGCCAGTGAATACAGCGATCTCTACAAAGTGTACTTGCCTCGACTAACCAAACAAATACAGGGTATAAATGATAGAATGCAGAAGTTCTGGCTTCACAGTGACTTCATTTATAACTTGACGCGGGAGAAAAGAACACAAGATACAGAGCTGAAGTCTTTGTGTGCATTGTCGAAGTCGGTATGTTTTTTTATGGGTGGTTGGGTCATTTTTACACTTTTTATGCAACATTATAATTTTTTTTCTTATATTCCTATTGTAAACTTTACCAAGTAACGAGATTTATGAAAAAAAAATGACAATAAGTTTGTATGAAAAGTGTAAAAATGACGCGATTTCAAGATC
Source organism: Agriopis leucophaearia (assembly GCA_949125355.1). Classification (NCBI taxonomy): domain Eukaryota; kingdom Metazoa; phylum Arthropoda; class Insecta; order Lepidoptera; family Geometridae; genus Agriopis; species Agriopis leucophaearia. The sequence continues at coordinate 7,872,481 of OX421284.1, read as the reverse complement.
ATTAAGATGAAAAACAGCGCCTATAATATTCACACTTTCACACATTACTAAAACATGGAAAGTAGAACTTATTTTGGTTTCCTACTAGTTTTACAGTTAAATAGTATGGACCTAATGGTATATTCTTAGGACTCAGAATCGTACAGGGAGTAATGGAGAAAGCTTTGCGCGATGAAATCCGGAACGAGGATATACGCTGAAGAACCACAGTCGCCGACATAGCTGCTATTTGCAAGTTAAAGTGGCAAAGGGCAGGCCACATCGCTCCAAAAATCGAAAACCAACGGTGAAAAAAGATTCTTCGTGACTTGGAGACCAGGAACCGGAAGACGCAACGTATGCAGGCCTCACACTAGATGGACCGACGACATCGTGAGAGTTGCGGGCATCCAGTGGATGCAGCAGGCTGTCGTCCCCCTTAGAACGCCTATGTTCAGCAGTGGGCGTCCTCTGGCTGATGATGATGACTAGTGGCTAGATTGACAAAATTACCTTTATTTTATTATACCCTTTATCATGTGATGATGTGAATGATAAAATAACATTTAAAAGATTTTAAGTTTTTGAAAATTACTCACTGTGTTGATAATTTGCACTGCACTGAAGTATTACTTTTTTGTAGATCATTCAGCAAAAGAAATTAGCGAGAGAAAATTATAAAGTGACAAACGGACATAATAAAGGAGGTTAGTAAAAGTGTAATATTAGATTATACAACAAGTAAAAAAAAAGCATCTAGAGAGCAGCGAAGAATTCTAGAGTAGATTATATGCGTGACTCGACACACTTGGCCAGTTATTTTATTTATTAGCCTCGCGTTGCATTCTTGTTATAAAAGTATTAGGTACCTTTAAAAAAACACAAATTGTGTGCTTGGTATGTAAAATACACGCGATAATTGCGTCGATTCTGTCATACCATTCACAGAACTAAACTAATCTGACAGGACATGATTTTCTGCGTTTCTTTACAAATAGGTACACAAACTTTCGTATTTATAATATTAGTTTGATAACTTCATGATATTCGTGAAAACTTTATATATATATATATATATTTGACTGTATTAAATTAGCTAAAATTTTGCAGAAAAACGAAGAAAGGCGTTCATGGACCTAATACTGGAGCTTGCGAGTGATACCAGCTGGTTCTCTGACGACGAGGTTAGAGAGGAGACCGACACGATCATAGCTGGAGGACATGAGACCATTGCAGGTGTTCTGACGTTGGTGCTGACTGTACTGGGATCACATCACGATGTGCAGGACAAAGCGTATGATGAGTAAGTAATCAAACGAATAATACAAATACAAAATTTACAAATACAATATTTTATTTTAATATTTGACATATTTTTTAAACTAATAAGCTTTATGTGTAACTTAAATTTTAACACAAGAAAATTATTTCAAACTAGTTTTTTTGCCCGCGACTTCGTACGCGTAGATTTTCATATAAACCTTCAATCCTTTTTTCTTCCCTTAATCAGGCCTTTGCGCAAAATAACATAGCCTATACTTCAATCAGGTTTTTTTTTTGGTCGAACGTCATCGCCGTGTCACCATTGAAAAAAAATTTTCCGGTTATATTTTTCTATTTAAATCCATTTATCATAGCTAATTGACCAGTTTTCCTAGTAAATAGCTATCATTTAATTTTTAGTTTCATTTCTAGTATAATTAGTATCATTGTAGTTATATATCTTGATTTTTGTCAGTAGCCCCTTTTCTAACACTTTAATATGATTGACGAAGAGCCTCCTGATCCTGGCGGTGGAATAATGGCGTCCGATTATAATATTCCTCCCTCTCCTGGTGCTTTTACAGCAATATCCACCTCGGAGGATGTCCAAAAAACCCATAAACGCTCTAAGCGTAGAGCTTTGAAACGGGATGTAAGAGCATGTTCTCCCATTGACTCTTCTGGTGAAGAATTTAAAATTGCTGATGACGTAATTCTTACTTCAGGACAAAACACACCCCCAAATTTTTTTTCGACTGTGAGCAGTGAGCTTCCCCTTGCCACTCTTCCAACCCCCGTATCTGCGTCTCTGCCCTTAGGTCAGAAGACAATTGCTTCAACAAGTTCCTCCTCATTTTTGCCCCCGGGCCAAAAAATCGCTCCAACTCCGGTTGCACGTCAGTGCTATGTTTCATCCGATCGTGGGCCGTATGTTATTCACGTACAAAAAATCGCGGTTGTATCTTCTGATAGCACTTCTTTGCACCCTGTTACTTTCGGGCGATTCCTTTTTGAGCGCTCGAGAGAATTTGTAGGCATTGTTGATGGATCAATTAAAAGCGTGGGCCGAAATAGAATCTCGCTGTGTTTCCACTCATTTAAGGCCGCTAATGCCTTCATAGACTCGAGCTCCCTCGCTAATAAGGGGTATAAAGCGTTTATTCCCTCATATAATGTAACTCGTCTGGGTCTGGTACGGGGCATCCCCGTCGATTTATCCGACGAAGAAATAATAAAGGAAGTACGGGTGCCCCAAGAGTGCGGCCCGATAATCAAAGTTCGTAGATTGAACTTCAAATTGGTGATTGATGGGTCAGTGTCATGGAAACCTTCTCAAACGGTTGTTTTAACTTTTGATGGCCAACTCCTACCCCCAAGAGTTTTTTTGTGCTATAACTCTTTTCAAGTGGAGCAGTACGTTTTACCTACTATCCAGTGTTTTTCTTGTTGTAGGTACGGACATACCAAGATCCAATGCAGGTCGAAGCCAGTATGCTTCAAATGCTCTTTAGCCCACACTGGAGACTCGTGCAATGTAGATGCGGAGGGCGCCAAATGTGTTTGGTGCCGTGGTAGTCACTTCGCAACCAATAAAATCTGTCCCGAAATGTCTCGCCAGATTTCTATTAAAAAAACAATGTCGCAAAATGTTTTATCATACGCAGAGGCATCGAAACTTCACCCCTCATCAAGAATTACTTATGCAGAAGTGACTTCTTCTTCTTTGGCACCTTCTCCTCCTTTTCCCTCTCAGCTTTCGGGTTCAACTAATCACGTTACTGTGGAGCCTGCCAGAGTGCACTACAGGGGTAAAAAAAACAGGCCTGTTGGTTCAACTTCTCCCTCTTCTGGCTATGACCATTTGGCTCACTCAAACATTGTTAGGGGTGACTTTGCGGAAGCCGCTCCTAATGGATGTGCCCTTAACCCTAATAAAACCCCCGAGTCTCCATCTGTTCAATCGGTTATCTCTGAACTTCTCAAACTTTTAAATCTTTTGTCCTCTCTTCTCAACCCTCCCCGTGCTCATCACTCCCCTTCCCATCCTTTACCGTCCAACGCTGCATTTAATTTAAATTCACTCATTTCCCTTCTATCTAATGGATCTCAAGTTCCTTCAATGGAATAGTAGATCACTATATAATAAATTATCTGATCTTATATATTTAGTTAATAAATATAATATTACTGCCTTGTCTATTTCTGAGACATGGTTAAAGTCTGGTTCTCATTTTAGAGTTCCTGGCTTTGATGTCATCAGAAGTGACAGACAAGATGGTTTTGGAGGTGTTGCCCTCCTGATAAAAAATAATATTCCTTTCTCTCCTATTATTATTCCTGTTCATAGTGGTTTTCAAGCAATTGCTGTGCGTGCCAAGAATTATTCTGTTGTCTCACTTTATATTCCTGACCCTTCTAAGTTAATTCTTCGTAAATTAGTTTCGGTTTTGAGTTCCCTACCAAAGCCGCTTTTGGTCCTTGGTGATCTGAATTGTCATCATTCTGTATGGGGTTGTGGTAAGTCCGATGAATGTGGTGAGTTTTTGTTGGACTCTCTTGATACTCTTAATCTCTGCATTCTTAATGATGGCTCCCCTACTAGAAGGACTCGTCCTCATGAATTTCGCAGTGCTGTTGATCTTTCATTATGTTCTCCTGAGCTTGCTTCTCTTCTGTCGTGGCATGTCCTTCCTTCTTCTCATGGCAGTGATCATTTTCCTATTCTTCTTGAATTTCCTCAACGTAATTCTAGTCGTGTTTCTGTTAATCCTCCTCTTCTTAAATATATTTTAAATTATAATGATTGTCCTAACTGGGAAAAATTTCACGACCTCTCTGTTTCTGTTTCTGCTAATTTACCTCCTGTTAATTCTTTTAATATCTCTTCCTCCTCTGATAATCTGGTCCGTATGCTCCATGAGTGTGCTAGCCAATCGTTCCCTGTTAAAAAGCCTTCGTCTGGAAAATTGCCTCCTCCTCCGTGGTGGGATAAGGACTGCAGTAACGCTATTAAAGCCCGTAAGGTGGCTGAAGCTAATTTCCGCCGCTCTATGACTCTAGAGAACTTCTCTGAAGTGAATAGGTCCATTGCTAGTTCTAAGCGCCTTTTCCGCTTGAAGAAGCTGGATAGTTGGAGGGCTTATTGCTCTAGCTTAAGTCCTAGTACTCCTGCTTCAGTTATTTGGTTGAAAATTCGCCGATATAGACGCTCCTGGTGTCCTCCTCTTCGTTGCTGTAGCCCTTCTCAGTCTTGGGCTGAGGCATTTATGGATAAGTTAGCTCCTCAGTATTGTCCACTCCCTTCGGAATTACCCTCCTTAGCTGTTACTTCGTCAAACGATCCCCTAGATCAGCCATTCTCATTAATTGAATTGAAAAATATATTAAAGTCCGTCAAAGATTCTGCTCCTGGTATGGATGGCATACCTTATTCATTTTTCACGAAGGCGAGTGACAGTTTACTTCTCTTTTTCTTATCTTTGGTTAACTCTATTTTTGAGTCTGGTTTTGTTCCCGCTAGTTGGAAATCTCAGTATATTATCCCAATTCTTAAACCCGATAAGGACCCGGAGGATCATAATTCGTATCGTCCTATTGCTCTTTCTTCTGTCCTGGCGAAACTTGCTGAGCGCCTGATCAAGAACCGCCTTGAATGGTTTCTTGAAAGTAAGGGCCTTTTTGCCAAATCTCAGTATGGTTTTAGAAAAGGCAAGAGCACTATGGATAGCCTAAGTGTTTTTACAACTGATATTAGACTTGCCTTTACTCGAAATGAATCAGTTATTGGTGCTTTTCTAGATATTTCTGCCGCTTATGACTCCGTCCAGCTTTCTATTCTCGGAAATAAACTTTCTTTGTTGAAGGTTCCTCCTAAGTTATGTAATTTTGTCATGAATCTTCTAACTGAAAGGTATATTTATCTTCGTTGCAGTGATCCTTCAATTTCTCCTCACAGAATCATTTGGCGTGGTCTTCCTCAGGGGTCTGTTCTTAGTCCTCCTCTATATAATGTGTATACTTTTGATTTAGAGGTATCTATTGGTCTCTGCCGTATTCTTCAATATGCGGATGATATCCTTTTATATACTTCTCACCATAAAATTGACATTGCCAGTCACTGTATTTCTCAATCCCTTCAGTGCTTAAACTCGTGGCTACATTTAAATGGTCTAGATCTTTCACCATCAAAAAGTAACATTGTTCTCTTTTCTCGAAAGCGCAATCCCCCTGAAATAGATATCTTAGTTAAAGGGTCCAGGATTCCAGTTAAGGAGTCAGTGAAATTTCTTGGTCTTATTTTGGACAATAAGCTTAGTGGAAAGTTGCATTGTGATTATATTGCTGATCGGTGTCGGAAAAATATTAACATTCTAAGGTGTTTATCAGGTGTTTGGTGGGGTTCTCATCCTTTTACACTGAAACTTTTGTATAACGCCATTATTCGTAGCATTTTAGATTATGGCTCCTTCTTGCTGGAGCCAGCTAACAAGGGTGGTATCAAGAAACTGGATTTGATTCAATCGAAAGCCCTTCGCATTGTTTCTGGTGCTATGCTATCCTCTCCTATCAATGCACTTCAGGTTGAATGTGTTGATGCTCCCCTTCATCTTCGCCGTCAGTTTCTATCTAATAGGTTTTTTTTTCGCTGTGTGCAGTTTTCTAATCATCCTCTTGTCCCTAAACTTCAGCTTCTCCATAGTTTCTCGTTTTCTTCTCGGTTTTGGCTCCATAAGCAGCTTCCTCTTCTAGTGAAGAGTTTTGTTACCTATAAGTCTTTAAAAGATCCTGTTCTCCGTTCTCATTTGCTTCCTCTTTTCTCGTTTAGTTATGATGTCATTGTCTCTCGTCCAAATGTAATTTTAGACTTTGACATTTGTGCTGGTGACCCCCATGCTGATGAATATTTCCGTGATCTTCTGCGGAGGGATTGGCATGGGTGGCACTATATCTTTACTGATGCTTCAAAACTCTCCCCTATAGGCTGTGTTGGTTGTGGTATCTTCCATGAACAATTTAACATTGTACAAAAGGTTAAGTTTCCCCCTGAAACCTCAGTTTTTTCGGGTGAGTGTTGGGCGCTCCTTGAATCTATTCGATATATTCTTATTTTCAATCTCCGCCGTTCTCTCGTCTTTACTGACTGTCGGAGTGCCCTTCAGTCTCTTCTTTCAAACCCTTTTTCCCCCAATTCCCACAACTCTATTCTTTTTCTCCTTAAGGAATCCTTATCTATCTGCAATTCCAAAGGTCTAGAAGTTGTTTTTGTTTGGATTCCTGGTCATGCTGGTATCTCTGGAAATGAACGGGCTGACAGAGTGGCAAAGGATGCCGTTGTCTGCGGAGACAAAATTCCCTTCTGTATCTTTCCCCATGATCTTGCATCCCTGCCTAAGTCTCTTTTACTTAAGTCATGGTCATTCTGCTGGCGTGGCTCTGCCAGGTCTCGTATCAGGGACTCTTCTTTGTGTGAGTGTGGCCTTGATGACGGCCACCTCAATCATATTTTCTTCTCCTGTCCGCTGCTTGATCACTCAGATTTTTTTCTTTCTCTTAGTCTTGTAGTTCCTTTTCCAACTTCTATGTCTGTTCTTCTCTCATCAAATGATATTTCCATTTTCCGTATTATAAGTAATTTTCTTTCTGACAATAATGTTAGTGTATAAAGTGCTTTATAGTGTATTTTTGTGTTTGTAAGCATTTATATGTATTGTATTACTTATTTATTTTGTTTTAGGATTGCTGGTCATATATTGTTTTATTTTAAATCGCGTTCGTTTTTTGTTAACGTGACGTTGGCCAAAGTGCCCTAAATGTGGGCGATAGCCATTAATTAAAAAAAAAAAAAAAAAAAAATACTTCAATCAGGTCATAGCTAAGCATATTCGTGAAAACCGCATTTAAATCCGTCCGCATTTTCTTCCAGGGGCTTAGGCGATGTGCGTGAACAACCAAAAATTCTAAAAACTGCCTAAACATGTTCAGCTGCTTATTTTAAGTCGCTCTGTGTGAAGTGATAGCATAACAGTAAAAACACCGTCAACAGTTTTCAAATCAAAAAGATAATGTGACCACAGTGCAGAGCATTTTTTGAAGTTGTCTTTTTGTCTAAACCATAAAAAGTATATCATATCATGTCGGGATGATACATCTCTGAAATTTGACTGTCTAGCTTCGCTCGTTGGAATTTTTCTATGACCAAGCAATTTCTGAACTATATGAATACGACCACAAGTATGGCTTTGGCCACGAAACCCTGACATATGCTTGTCTTTCAAAATGCATTGGATTGAATCACCAAAGAGGTTGTAAGGCCTATGTTTTTATAACATCCTTGATCAACACGTTCATTCATCTAAGAAGGTTAAGGGACCTTCTTTAAATTTAGACTGATTATCTGAATGACAGTTGACAGTTTCAATTTTTTATAATGGCTATGCCAATAACATTTTCTTTACTTTGGACCTCCTTGCTTGAGGCTATGTGACGATCCTCATATTACGTTTCGGGTAACGAAGAAAATAATCATTGATTTTTTAATTTCTTTTATGTAATAATAAAGAATTAAAATAAATGATATAACATAGCCTATGTTTTAATCTGGTAATTTCGAAGCATATTCGTGTAAACCGCATTTAAATCCATCCAGTGGTTTAGGAGATGTGCGCGGACAAACAAACAAACAGACAAAAATTCTAAAAACTGTCCTATCGTGTTCAGCTGCTTATTTTAAGACGCCCTGTGTGATTATTTTTTTGTTATCTCGCAATTACAAATTTTTTTATCTCTACGTTTTTATTATATAAATAGATAATAATATCCAAATATACTAAAGTGACTAACTAAATTAAACTGAATACTATACTTAGATAAAAAAAATAGCTTTAATGTCACTGTCTTCGGGTAAGGTGCCTAAAAAGCTAGCGACATTACCACGTTGAATGACCAAACTTATAACAAATACAATATTTACAAAACCAAAATTTACACACAATAATCTATATATATAAAAGAAAGTCGTGTTAGTTACACTATTTATAACTCAAGAACGGCTGAACCGATTTGGCTGAAAATTGGTGGGGAGGTAGCTTAAACCAGGAGACGGTGATAGAATATTATTTTGTAGCGATGCCGAAGGCCGAGCTTACACCGTGCGAAGCCGGGACGAGCGGCTAGTTAATCAATAAAATATAACTAAGAAACAAACTATTTAAATTATTCCATTGTCATCGGTCGTTGATAAATGTGCAAAATTTATATTTAATTCGACGTTTTGAAGTAGTTGAAAATCAAGTTCAAAGAATCCGTTACATATACATATCAAGCTAATAAAAGCGTGTTAATAATTACAAATACAAATTTCACAAATACCTTACAAAAAATTACTAATACTTACAACATTTACAAATACAAAATTTACGAATACAGCGTGATGGCGCGTAGATGGCGTGTCGTATCTGACCCGTGAGGGTTGCTTTTAGCATTTGATTACTGATTCTTTTTTTATCATCATTGTAAGAAATTAATCAGAATATTCTCCCATTAAAAAGTAAGTCCATAATGTAGTTAAATAAGTAAGCTCAGATGGTCCCTTGAAATGAATGCAAACAACTGAAAAAACCATTTGATAATGTGAACCGTGATGCCACGGATGACATGACAACTACTTCTCGCGGCGTTCACGGAGTTTCTATAAATTTGGTAATTTAAAGGGAAACTTATGAAATTTGAAACGATAATGTCTTAGAGCTTTTCTTATAAGGTATATTAAGTATTTTTATAGTTTTGTTTGAATGTTTAATGGAGCAACTTTATGCTCTTCGCGAGTCGGACACGAGTTACGGAACATCCTGTACCTATACGATTATTTATATTACATCATTTATTTAATTTGTTTCATATTTATGCCATTTTCAAGGTTAGGTCAAGGTTGTGCGAAAATTAAGCGCTGAGCTTTTTAAGTGACTATTTTAATAATAAATTACAATAAAGTAAATTTAAAATTCAAATTAACCGCTATGATCATTTTTTTGAACAATAAGTAATTAGTGCCATTTCCTCCTAATTTGATTAATAACATTATTTACAAAAGAAATACCTATCTAGTTCATTTTAATTATATTAATCGGTTTGTTTTTAAATTAGGTACCTAAATACATGAAAAGTGTACCGAATGTAATTAATCTCAGTCCAAGCATTTATTTGCTACTAACTGCAATTTTGAGAGTGAGGCTAAGAGAAGAATACAGTTGGGCTGGGCAGCGTTCGGGAAATTACGTAGAGTCTTCTCGTCACCTATCCCGTAGTCTTAAGAAGTGGCAGTGGGCCGGTCATATCTGTCGCAGAACCGATAACCTTTGGGGTAGACTTGTTCTAGAGTGGAGACCACGAATCGGCTTACATAGTGTAGGACGCCCTGAGACTCGTTGGAGTGACGATATACGTAAGACGGCTGGCAGTGGCTGGAAGATAAAAGCCGATGATCGGGCTGAGTGGTGTGCCTTGGGAGAGGCCTATTTCCATGTCCAGCAGTGGACTAGTATAGGCTGATCATGATGAACTGCAACAAAATTGTAAAAAATCGGACGTAAAACAACCAATTCTGATGATGAAGAAAACGAAAAGGAGGATTGGATCCCAGGGAAATTCAGGGCAACCCTCTAATTTATAGGTGCTTATTACGTTTTTATATATTTTTGAAATCGGGTTTCAATGTGATCCACTTTTATTTACGTATATTTCCGTTGACTAAAGTCATGTAATGCCCCATAGTAATCATTCAGTTCTACAAATCGTCCATATATCTAAAACAACGTGGGCCCAGTTGACCGCATTATCACATTTTAAACGGTGAAAGTGGTTCCTAGGACGAGTTCCTGACTTGGACCACCTGCCCCAGAGAATAGGTATCTATAGAATATGGGATAACGTGTCCACATGAAGCAGAAAACCATATATATCACCTCGGCTTTTACAGCATATTATACAGCAATTTACCATCACTAAACACTAAATACACTTCTAGGGAATATCAATAAAGTGACAAATGATAGAAATCTAAGGGTTTCACAGTTCTTTTCAGCAAAATGTCTTGATTTGTCTGCCACCAGTTGCAGGACTGGCCAACAAATAACCGGACATTTACTGCAGGATGGAAATAATACAGCTTTGTCCTTTTAATTCTATAGGTATAATATCCTTCTCCGGAAAGAGTGAAACTATCGCGTCCCGATGTCTATTGTTTTCTTTGTTTTTGAGCTGCTTCCTAACCCTTAAAAATTAGAGGATTTTTTACCATGTTTTTTTTTTCAGAATTATCCAAACCTTTGGAAATTCGGAAAGCTGCGTGAATAAAAATGATTTACCCAAACTAGTGTATATTGAAGCAATATTAAACGAAGTAATGCGATTATACCCGATTCTTCCAATCATGCCTCGAGTCATCGATAAACATATCAAACTTAGTAAGTAGAAAATAGTTATTAACCGACAAAAAGGAGGAGGTGGTCAATTCGACTGTTTTTTTTGCTACTTCAGAACTTTCGACTGGATGAACCGATTTTAATGATTCTTTTTTATTTGAAAGCTTGTGCTTCCCGTGTGGTCCATTTCAATTTGGTCCAAAACTGTCATTTTTATGAATTCGGTTTTTTTTATATTGATAATTATTTGTACTCAACACAATGAGCATTTTTACGATACAGGTGCCACCTATAATTTATACAGGTTTACGTGGAAAGAGTGTACTAGATCTTCCTTGAATTAAACTATTTGAGGTCCTATCCAAAAAGGAAGGAATGTTTTAGATGGGCTAGGAAGGCTATTATAAAAAATAACTACTCATAGGTGGCCAATGATTTTCACCAAAGAGATCTGTGTTGAAATTATAGGCGTCATTTCAAAATAGTTTTAAGAAAAATGAGATTGTATTTATTCTGTGGCTAACAATTTTCGGAAAAACCTATGTATTAGGTTTGCATCATACATTATTGGTTAATTTTAAGCATTGCGTAACTTAACTCATGTTTATAAGTAAGGCTTCTTGACTTTTTTTACAATATTTATCAATTGGAAAATGCTAAAAGAATCATCGTCACCATTTCAGCCATAGGATGTCCACTGCTGGACATAGACCATCGATTTCCAAAAGGACCGGCTGGAAGCGGTCTGCATCCAGCGTTTTCCTGCAGTCTCTTTGAGGTTGTCTGTCCATCTTGTGGGTGGACGTCCTACGATAAAAGATTATGTTGTTTTAATTTTAGTTCAATAATTTAATTATAATGTGCCTATGATTATAAATTTTGTATTAAGTAAAATTTATTTTTACAATTATAGAAAACTACACGATAAATACAAATTCAGATTGCTTCATATCCATCCACGGTCTCCATCGTCACAGCGTGTGGGGGCCTGACGCAGACCAGTTCAGACCAGAGAGATGGCTGGACAAGGAAACTCTACCAGATCCTAAATATTATGGAGCATTCGGACTGGGAAGACGATCCTGTATTGGTGAGAATTCTAAATTGTATTATATATATTTAATACATGAACAATATAGCGTGATTGCAATGAATCGGAGATAAGACATGGGAATTATGACATAACGTCAACACAATAGGCTACCTGACTGATTTTTTTGGAAAAACTTCGCCTTAATTTACTAATATATTGACGTCGATTCTGATGTACCATTCTCTAAACTAAACTAAATTTGACAGCTCTAAAATTGTTGCCATCCTTTTCTGACGCATTGAAATGAAAAGAAACGCCGATAATTTTAGTCCTGTCAAAATAGTTTAGTTTAGAGAAAGGTACAACAGAATTGACCCCAATATCTACTATTTAATTTATCTACTAGGTAATCTTGCGCAGGTTATTTATTCAACGCGGCAATGCGGCCATCACCTTGGTACGATGCCTGCTGGAACTTAATTTTGTATTTTAGTGCTTTTTTATATTAGATTTTAAGTTGTTTTTTTTTTTAAACGTATTTACTAATATTTTAGGAAAAACCTATGCAATGATGTCCATGAAGATTATTTTAACTCTCATGCTGCAGAAGTACAAAATCTCATCTGATATTAACAAAATGGTTTTAAGACTGAATGTCATGCCGAGGCCCGAAACAGGACATTTTATCACATTAGCATTGAGAAATAAAGCTATTTGAGTAATTATTAATTATGTGTTTTATTGAACTGTTTACAAGTTGTCCACAACAATAATAATCAATATAAAAACCGACTTCATAAAAAAGTCAGAACTGAACCAAATTAAAATGGAACCGCACGGGAAGCACCAGTTTTCAAATAAAAAAAGTGTCATCAAAATCGGTTCACCCAGTCAAAAGTTCTCAGGTAACAAACATTAAAAAAGAGTCGAATTCAGAACCTACTTTTTTGGAAGTCGGTTAAAAGTTACAGACATTTGGGTAATTTGGTCCAGTTGTTTGTTCATCACACAAACATTTGTGTGATGAACATTTGTGTTTGTTCTATGTCTGGGTGTTAATACCTATCTAAGTATGTATTTAAATATATATATGTATGTATATCAGTCTCTGGCAGCCATATTACAAGCTTTGCTTAGTTTGGGGTCAGATGACCATGTGTGCAATAATGTCCCAGATATTTATTTATTTATTTAGTTCTGTCATTTTTATAAAGTTGGTTTTTTATATTGATAATTATTCTATGGAACAAAAGGCTTGACGATATCGCACTACATTTATCGCGACGATAGACGAAGCTTCGTGGCAATAGACGAAGCTTCGTGGCAATAAACGAAGCTTCGTGGCAATCTGGCAATAGACGAAGGTGGGAGAGCAAAAACGTCTTTTAAGTAAAAAAAACTTCATGTGGAAAATATAGAAATAGCGTGCTTGAGCAAGCGGAATAATGCCTCCTTAGTTCAGATATAAATATCAATTAATTCTCGTTCTCAGCAAATGAAAAAGTCCGTCGGGATGCTTAGAGAAAATGTTTACTTGCCAGTCGCGGAGCGGGTTTACCTACTGTATTAGCGATTAAACTATGTACACGGCAAAAGGAGGAGCGTGAACAAATAATTATCAATAAAAAAACCGACTTCATAAAAATGTCAGAACTGAACCAAATGAGACCACACGGGAAGCAACAGCATTCAAATAAAAAAATAATCATCAAAATCGGTCCACCGGTGCTTGTTTTAAGAAGCCCTGTGTGTTTTTTTTGTTATCTCGCAATTACAGATTTTTTTATCTCTACGTTTTTATTATATGTAATAGAAAATAGATAGATAGATATAGATTAAAGTTCTTGATTTTAAAATAAACATAAGGCTCTAAAAATCTTCTATTATTATTAAAAACATAATTTTAGTTTTGGTTTTGTTATATTTCATCAATGCTATAATTACGAAAAAAAAATCAAAATTTCCGCTTCTTTCTCGCAACACAACCAAACCTCTCTCAAGGGAAATAAAAAGTAAATTGTTATAAAGTACTCATAATTTGAACATGTCTCAGGATATTAAGGGCAGTGTAAACTCCACAGTTATTTCTGCTTGAATGTCTTGTTTCGTTATGTAATTTTCCAAGATTCGAAGTTACCAAACGAACGAAAGTTACGGACATAGCCAACCGGATTAGCAAGTTGAATTGGTAGTGGGCAGGGCACATAGCACGCAGAACAGATGACCGATGGGGCCGAGGGGTTCTCGAATGGAGAACACGGACCGGTAAACGCAGCGTAGGACGTCCACCCACAAGATGTATAGATGACCAAAAAAGAGACCAGAGGAAAACGCTGGATGCATGCTTCCAACCGCTCCTTTTGGAAATCGATGGAGGCCCTGTGTCCAGTAGCGGACGATGAAATTACCAAACTAAACTGAACTTAACTGGCACCAAAACAAAATCACCAAAAGCGGCCTCTATTCTTTTTTAGGTCGGTCTCAGAATGGTTATTGCATTTATTACTTTTCTTTTTGCTGTTATTTGTGCTAAATGATTAATACTTTTATCCTTATAAATATTTTATAGAATCAATAAAGTTGTGGGCTGAATAAGAATGGAAAAGTAGTTGAAAGTAGATAGTTGACTGAATCAGGCGTTACTTTTTTTCTATTTTTTTCATAGAATAGATCTGCGTTTGGCCACCAGTTCGCCTGGTGGTAAGCGAAAGTTAATCTTCAAAACAGTTTTTTGACGAATCTCTAGTATTAGTCCGCTCTTCAAGCTCTTGGCCGAGAACGAAACACGTCGCCAAAGTGCACTAAAGGAAAGGGTTAGGCTAAATTACCATTATAAACAAATTTCTGTAAATGTTATTTATCCCAAATGCCCTAAAACATAGCGACCTGAATAAGGCTACGGAGAGTGACATTAAGGTGGTCGAATTCTGATAAAAAAACTATAAGTATACATTTTAGTATTCAAGAAAAATCAACTCAAAAAGACAATCGAAAATTATGCGAGTTGAAATAAAATCGGACAATCTCGTAGCACTTTGCTACGAAGCTCTTGGGATGAACACTGAACATTTTTACATTGATAATTATTAGATCACTTAATAAGATTTGAGATCGTGTAAAAAAAGTTTTTTTCTAAATTAATATAATATATATTAAATAATAGGCTTGCGCTTGGCCACCAACTCCCCTGTTGTTAACTGATGTTAAGCAATTATGCGGACTACGATGGATCACTCTAACCTAAAAGAAACCGATAATTATATAATCGGTAACTATCGGGGAATACTCATTCATGCAGAGCGTTGCACAGACTAGCAGTTCGCACAATAAAAGTGGAATCAAAGCACTTCGTACCTACTTAACCGAGACCAACTTTACACAGGGTTAGGTTATAGTTTTAATTTAAGTAGATAACAGGTATCTGAAATCCCTATAAGGTATAGGTAAGTATGAAAATAGGTACAGTACCTATTATATCATATACATTAAAAAAAAAAAAAAAGTTATTATTATTATCCAAATATTTCTTAAACTTACCCGAGCATTGTATAGATTAATATCATTCAAATATTTATCTTCAGTCATTCGAGCAACCGGTCGTTAGAAGCGAGCCTGTAAAGTTTAATACAAATACTGGTATCCTGCGAGACTGAAACTTCGAACATAGATTAATTAAGTAGTCCTGCCTCGGGTCTTGTAATTAATAATGGGATAAATAGTCATTCCTGCAGTTGAGTAGGCAACAGAGACACTACTTTACTAAAAGAATACACCTAAAACCACAGACTAGCTAAAGCTATGGGTTGATCTAAATCCTCAGAATAAATAAATAAATGGAAGCACTATACCTACAGTTGGCGGAGAAATCGGTGAACATACCTACATAAAAATAATTCACAAAATAAAAAACCTACTTCATCAGAACTGGACCAAATTGAAATGGGACCAAATGGGAATCAAACAAAACAATGATCATCAAAATCGGTTCACCCAGTCAAAAGTAATGCGGTAACAAACATTAAAAAAAAAACAGTTGAATTGATAACCTCTTCCTTTTTGGAAGGCGGTTAAAATACAGTGGAACAGAACCGTCCCCTTTTTTTAAGTCGGTTAAAAAAAGAAAAGCGATCGAGGCCGAGCGGTAGCAGTGCAGTTTCGATGCGATGGCATGGAAACTGCACTGCTACCGCTCGGCCTCACCTTTTATTTAGGATGTGGATTGTTTGAATAAATATAGAAAAAAATAACTGCGCCCCGCGGTTTCACTCGCATGGTGATGAATATTGGTGATGATAATGATGATGGAAATTAGCCTATGTGTTAATCCAGGACATAAGCAATGTATATTCCAAATCCATCCAGCCGTTTCTGCGTGATTGAGTAACAAACATCCATCCATTCATCCATACATCCATCCATCCATCCAAACTTTCACATACATGCCAATTGATTTATGATATTATTGTGTTTTCATATTTATCGGGACTTATCGCGCACTATTAAATATATGTAAAAATAGATACCTTTCGCTCGACGTTTCGACCATGTTACAATGGCCGTGGTCACGAGCTGACTGAGAGTGAGAGTGAGTCAGCTCGTGACCACGGCCATTGTAACATGGTCGAAACGTCGAGCGAAAGGTATCTATTTTTACCTATATTTAATAGTGCGCGATAAGTCCCGATAAATATGAAAACATGTGTTCGAATCGCGAAAGTTTAAAAATTACTGATATTATTGTGATTAGTGTGATAATAATTTGAGTGTCATCTTTACTTCGTAGTTGTCTGTGGTTGTACTCCTGTTTCTTCTTTAGTCTGCGTTACTGTCTAGGGTTGATAAAGTTTCCCCAGCGTCTGGTCCACCGATAATAGAACATTGTTTATTCGCAATAGAATGCTGCTGTTATGCTGATAGTTAGGCTGCGTTCACACATGCGCGAATTTTTTCGGCGCGTCACCGCGTGCGAGTCGCGTACGCGCCGCTTGCTGCTGAGAAGCTTTGGAATTTATAGTTTATGTCTTTTACATAAAGTACATATTTTATCGATATAAATATCACGCGCACGCTCAGCGCCCGAATAGAAAACGCTTCGAACCCGCGTCGCGCACGCGCAGTGCCCGCGCCGTCTCTACTCCCCTTATGAAAAGCTACCCGAACGCGATCAGCGCGCGTTGAAATCGTATCGTATGAACGCGCTCTAAGGGGCATACCATAGAAAAGTTTTTTTTTTGTTTTATTAGAATGGCTGTCAAGGCAAAATTTGTTGTAGCCACTTGCACCTATATAAACCCACTAGCCGTCCGCCCCGGCTTCGCACGAGTGTAATAAATAATATAGCCTATGTCACCCGGGGATAGTGTAGCTTCCCAACAGTGAAAGAATTTTTCAAATCGGTTCAGTAGTTTCGGAGCCTATTCATTACAAACATACAAACATACAAAAATAGGTACAAATCTTTCCTCTTTATAATATTAGTGTAGATAGCAACTAATTGGCCCCTATTCACTAGGTAATAAAGGCCAACTTTTAGAGGTTGACATAACTTGCCGCGTTACGTACGTGTTTGTAGTTACAGAATCTGTGGCCTTAGTACGAGAACTTGCGAAAAAGTTATCGTTACGTAAACGATAGCAAATGTATGAAAAATTCAGTTTCCTTTTACGTCCGATAGAGGTGATGTTAAATTTTTCATTCATTTTGCTTATAATAACTTTTTCGCAAGTGCTCGTAATGAGGCCACAGGGTCCAGACTCTGTCTTCGACACAGATCAGATAAACAAGGGAGATGAGATAAGATGATGCGGCGGTGCAACTCACCCTGCTGATGGCACCCTGCAGTTTCTTAGTAACGTAAAAAGACGTAAAATATTTAGTACCTCTAAGTTTACCGTAGGTACTTACAGTTTTTGCGTTAAGTGGTTTAGCGGTATGATAAAAATAATGCAACAAACACAGTTTTTTTTAAAGACGAACGATTATTGTAGTATGGCATATTTCCTTTGTTTGTCTCACCTGAGCTATTCGACAACTTTTTTGGTACCTTGCATGTATCGACTCAAATTAAATCTTTGCAAACAACGTAACGACGCAATACGAACGTTAAAATTCAAAATTCGTTATTACGAAAAAAATAACGAGATTTCCGAATGGACATCCACTGTTCTTATGACAGTGCTGCTCATGTTATTTGAAACGATTTGTGAGAAGCCTAGTCAAGTTTATGTTGTTAAACACAACTTCATTGTTCTACAACAACCAATTATGAACTACTTTAGCGGTAAGTAACTGCCCGCGAGTGGACCGCAAGTACACTGATTGACCAAGTTGAGCGGACTTGAGCGCAACTCACAAGAGCAAGACAGACAGGAAGCGAGCGATTTCTTACAAAGACATTTCAACCAATTTTTAAGAGTCGAAGAACTCGCAAATTTTCAAAATGTTTGAAGGTATAGGTCACAGAAAAGAGAAGGGTATAAAAAAAATAAAAAATTAAAACATTCTCACTTCAGTGGTTTAGGTAGTAGCATTTCCGAGTAACTGTAACATGGGGTTCTTCAAAAGGGCTGTTAAGGCTCAATTTGGGCAGCGTTTAGTCCATACAAACTTATTCTCCTGTTTCCTCCCTGGATAATACCGCTAGAGCCATATTTTTTTTTTTATAAAATTTATCTCCTTTATGGCCAGGCTTGTGTCATTTATTTTTTCTTGTAAGTTAAGTACTATAAGAAATATGAGCCTTTAAAAATCCCAAAAAATATCAAATTTTTACCTCCGTGTTCAGACGTCTCTCAAACAAAATTTATGAGTTTGTAAAACAAAAATAAATGACAGAAGCCGAGAGCAAACCTTTTTAAACAATTAATTGAAAAAAATAATGAAATCGGCCTATTTTTGAATGAGGAAACAGAAGAATCCGAGATGATAATTTTGTCTACTTTTCGTAGGTATAAATCGATCCGAGCTGCAGTTGTCCTTATTGCGCTCTGCGGGCAGAGGCTCGAGGTCAGGGGAGGGTCGGTCTAATACGTATACAGTTAGAGAAGAGACATGTAGTCGATAATTGTATCGACACATTAGTGCTGTCCATCGATATCGATATGTAACGGTTCTCGTCTTTAGTTAGTGTTTTGTGCGTGAAGTGAATTTAGCACATTACTGCAATGGTCGGCAAGTTAGGATTTGGACAAAATTGTTGACGCACAACATGATTTATTTTTACTATGGAAACTGACGTGGTTTTCGCACATAACACATTTAAGTACGAAAAGAAAGAATTTAAAAAAATATTGTAACTTGTGTATCAGGAATATCAGGATCGTAACAAGTGGAAAAATTTATAAATAAATAATTCTCTTAATATTAGTTAATTTTGTTGAACTATTTTTTCAAAATTTTATTCAAATACATTAGGTTATTACGTTGCTAAGTGATAAGATTATAGCTTATCATCATCAGCCAGAAGACGTCCACCGCTGAACATGGGCCTCCCCCTTTAACCTCTATACTGATAGTGATCGACATCCTGTCATCTGCATCCACTGGATGCCCGCGACTCTCACAATGTCGTCGGTCCATCTAGTGGGAGGCCTACCTACGCTGCGTCTTCCGGTTCGTGGTCTCCACTCAAGGACCTTTCTTCCCCATCGGTTATCGGTACTTCGAGCGATGTGGCCTGCCCAATTGCCACTTCAACTTGCAAATTTGAATATCTATGTCGATGACCTGGCTCTTTGGCGGATATTCACGTTTCGGATTTTATCGCGCAAAGAAACTCCGAGCATAGCTCTCTCCATTGCCCATTGTGTGACTCTGAGTATTTCCAAAAGGCCAACAGTTAAAGACCACGTCTCAGTACCATATGTTATCACTGGCAAAACACACTGGTCAAAGACCCTTGTCTTTAAGCACTGTAGTATCTTGGACGAGATGTCACGCAATTTCCCAAACGCTGCCCATCCGAGTTGGATTCTTCGGGCGACCTCTTTGCCCAAGTTGGACCAAGAATGATGGTACTGATCGTTTTTGGTTGGACTGACCTAAATGAACAATCTGTCCAAGAGAGGTGTAATGGTCAACAACTTCAAGAGTATCGTTCCCAACGATTACCGGCACGGGTACAACATGGACATTGGACATGATTTTTGTCTTGTCTATGTTTATTTTAAGACCCACCTGTTGAGAAAGGCTACTGAGATCGCTGAGCATCGCATTGAGGTCCTCCAGCGACTCTGCCATGATGACTATATCATCGGCAAAACGAAAATGAGTGATTTATTCACCATTGATGTTGATGCCGAATCCGTTCCAGTCCAAGAGCTTGAAAACGTCCTTCACTGCGTTCGTGAACAGTTTCGGAGAAATAACATCTCTCTGTCTCACGGCTTTCTGCAATAGGATTGGTTCCGTGCTCTCGTCCTGTAATCGGATCGACATGTTGGCGTTTCTATACAAACACTTCAGCACTTCGATATACTTATAGTCGATATGACAACGCTGGAGGGACTGCAATACTGCCCAGGTCTCGATTGAATCCAAGGCTTTTTTATAGTCTACAAACGCTAGACATAATGGCCGATTATACTCCGCAGTCTTCTGGTGGAGCGTGTGTATGTGGTCTGTGGTGCTCCTGCCTTTACAGAAACCGGCTTGTTCGGGAGGCTGGAAGTAATCAAACCTGCTTTCGAGACGGTTCGTAATGACTCTGGAGAACAACTTGTACACATGGCTCAGGAGTGAGATGGGTTTATAATTATTCAATAAGGTGTTATCACCTTTTTTGAAGGAGAGCACTACCACCCTACTCGTCCATGCTTCATGCGTAGTACCTTCGAGTATGACGGAATTAAATAACTTCTGGAGGACTAAAAGTACCGGTTTTCCATCCGCTCTCAGTAGTTCTGTCGTTATTCTGTCATCATCCGGCGATCTTGTTGTTCTTAAGCTTTTCAGAGCCATTCTTATCTCGTACAAGCTGATGTCTAGGATGTCCTCAGTGTAGTGTTGGGTCAGTTTAGCTCTCTTGTCCAGAGCTGTACCGATAATTAGGCTGTCGCGTCAATGTGTACAACTGTCCGTAAAACCTCTCGAGTTCTCTCAGAATCTTCGGCTTTGATGAAATGATACTACCATCCTCGATCTTCAGCTTCATCACTTGGCTCTTTCCAATAGACGAATTCTTTGCGAACACTATCCAGCCCTGGTTCCACTCGATTGCGTCCCTAATACATCTTTTATCATAGGAACGCAGATCGTGTCGCACCGATTTTGAGATTCGTCTGTTAAGTTGGCCATATTGCGACATATCAGCTGATGTTTGCAGTCTCATCTCAGTCAGGTCTTTCATTAGCTTAATGGTTTCATCTGAGAGCTTCTGAGGTCTTTTCCGGCGTGGGGTCTTAAAGAACTTGGACCACACTGCTTGGACAGTTTCCACCAGCCCATTGTTTAGTACGAACAGTTCCGCTTTCGGCTCTGGAAGCGATTATGCAATTCGAGTTGGAAGTCTTTGGAGTTTTGGATTTGAGTATGACCAGAATGGAGCGTGGACTTCACCAGACGCGACCTCTCAAGCTTGTTGATATTCAATGTGCCTCTGACAAAACGGTGATCGCTACCGGTTTTCACCTTGCTAATCACGGAGACATTGAATATTCGCTTCTTGGTCGTCATGATGAAGTTGATCTCATTTTTGGTCGAACCATCGGGGCTCATCCACGTCTACTTCCTGCATGGTCACTTCTGAAAGAAGGAGTTCATCAAATAGAGTTCCTCCTTCTCCATGAAGTCAACCAGCCACTGGCCCCTCGAATTCCGCTGTCCATACCCATATGACCCGACTCTTAACTCATCAACATTCCGCGTTCCATCTTAGCGTTGAAGTCACCCATAACAACGGTGAAGTATGTTACGGAGGTATCTATGGTCTCGGATATCTCCTCAAGTCCTCATACAACACCTCTACTTTAGATTATTAGATTATAGTTAAAGTTATCACAGGAATTGTACATGGTAATCCTTTCCGTAACTATCATCACATTATAGACCAGCACCCTCACAGGAAGTTTTCAAGCGTCGTGTGAAACTGTACTATTTCTTGGAGTAGCTACTGTATCGTTATTATCTCGCTTTAAGTTTATAAGTATGTATGAATTTAATATTTTTATTTATGTATGTATATTATTTTAATTAAAAACTTGGTTATTTGAATTTTTCACATAAATTTTGAGGTTATGTGAAAAAATTATTGGGACCAAAGTTGTAGATATTTTTATTACCTACAACTTTGCCATTAAACTTTTCAAAAACTATATTGCAAAACTATAAATCCATAGGATTTATAGTTTTGCTGGAAATCGAGTTGAACCATTTTTTACCCTTAAACCCACCAACTTCCCGAACTCAGATCGCCCGTAATTTATTTTTCCTTTCATTTTTATCATAATAATGGGTTTCATACTACTGTGATTTTTTTTGGTTTCAAAAATTATCGACCCTGGTCTATTTGGCGTAGTCGGTTGGTAAAATATGAGCAGATCGCAAAATAACAAAAAGCACTCGACATTCGGCAAACGCCGATATCAACTAGCCGAGTAGACTGCGAGGCGAAATGAATTTGTAGGCAACTAGGCATTCAGTGCGGGAGCACGGGCGGGCACGCACACACGCACAGTCTGTTCGTCACGCACACGTATATAGCTCGCTCGTCAGGGCGCAGCGAGACAGCAATAGAGTTGCTAAATACCTATTCATCAAATTTCTTGGCCATGGTATATCGGCTTAATAGAGTATTTAAAGGTCGGCAACGTATCTGTGATGCCCCTGGAGTTACAGGGTTTATTTTAATAGAATAAGTGGCAAACAAGCTACGGGCCACCTGATGGTAAGTGGTTACCGCTGCCTATAGACACCTACAATACCCGGGGCATTGCCAGTGCATTGCCTACCTTTGAGGACTCTATTCACCCTTCGTTTCAAGCAGTATTCAAGATATATGTATAGGCAACGATGATCACATACTATCAAGCGGTCTCTTAGCTTGTTTGCTACCTATGGCATAAAAAAACTTTGTACAAATCACTTTGTGTAAAAATTCTACTTCAATTATTATTATTTCTTTTACAAAACTATGTTACTGACCTAACTGGAAGTGTAATTTAATAAACAAGAAATCAACGCCCATAAAAATATATGATATATGAGACCACTTTCTCAATAATAAATAATCATTAAAGTCATATCGCGTAACATATAGACACTCAAAACGGCTGAACAGATTTTACAACACACTTAAGGAAAGGGACATTTTGGGAAAGGGACATTTTGGGGGAGAGTCATTTTAAGAAAGGGACATTTTGGGAAAGGGACATTTTGGAACCTAGGATCATTTTGGGAAAGGGACATTTAGGAAAAGGGGCATTTCGGGAAAGGGACAATTTGAAACCTAGAGGCATTTTTCTTATGCCGTCCAATCTTCTCCACCGTTCTATAAAATATCACCACAAACATTGCTTTAATAATATTCGGAATAATAACTAAAAGTTTTTTCAAAATTCAGACTGTTTTTTTTAAGCCGTGAAATGCGTAAGTGAGATAGTAGCGCGCCTTAAGCTGTCTCATAATTCCGTTCAAGCCTACGAATTTTTATTTTATTACATTATTTTATCCAACTTCGCTGGTTCAAGCGTAAAAAAAGCTGTCACATACTGATTGCGTGTACGAACCTTTCAAACGTACACCCTTCCTAACACCCCAAAAACAGTCTTCGTTCACAACCTTATGGTACCGGAATATAGGTCAAAATGTTGTCCAAACTTAGATGTACACCATCCACTCCTCAAAATAAACTAGCTTTTATGTACAACCTTACGATATCGAAATAAAGGTCAGAATAACGTAATTTTAGTACGCACTGTAACTTCAAGCCACAGAATTGTGTAAGAAAACGCTAAATGGTGTCATGTGTGGAAAAAAAAATGTTTTAAGTTTAAATAGAAAAGGTGATTGCAAACGGTACATTTGCAATGTAAAGTGTTTGTGATGGAAAGATCCCTATAAAATCATGACAATTAAGTTATGTTGGTTAAAATGTTGCCTGGATATGAATCAGTCCAGAACCATCGGACTCCTGGAGTACAAGGGTCCTCTTGTGGAAGCTAAATGAGTCTACTGAACCTATCTTGTGCTAAGGGAATGTGGAAAATAAACTAATGCAAATATTTGAGGTTACAATGCATTTACTCTCTTAAATTGCCTAATACAAGTTGTTATAAAGTAACTAAAATCCAGAGAGGGCTCATGGCGGTTAGTTAAGGGAAAGCTGGCACACTACTGTGCCTCAGCATCAAAAATTGGGAAAATACTAAGTGAAAAATGAAGGTGATAATAAAAAAGGTGGTTATCTGTTGAAATCCTGCGTGCGAGGTGGCTTCACAGGAAGATCTCCACTTGAAACTGGAACACTCTTGGAGCTCTGTGTTCCTGATGCATGATCAGGTCTTCATTTCCAGGAAATAAGAAAATGTTTTCGAGTGCGTGGCGTGCCCGAACATGTTGATGAAAAATCAATCCGATGTTGTGCTCGTGTTGGTTTCGAGCCGGAAATCTGATTCCAACGTTTCCACAAGGAAACTGCAGTATTTTTCTTCAAGTCATCTTGTTAAAATTGGATGGAAATTAAAAATGTGATTCGCACGAAAACCTGCTCGTCGCGCGGTGCCCGTGCGAATCCCCTTTCTCAAAAATGGTGTCCTCCATCTCCTTTCTCTTTCTTGTTACGGAAGCATTCTTTGAGTGCGAGCGAGTCGACGCATATGATGATGCGACGTTCAACAGATAACAAATATTATATTGTATTTAGATATTCGATTAATTCTAAATTATTTTAATATTTGTTTACAATTCCAAAATAATTTCCTGAATTTAAATCTAAGTACATTGGTTTGTTTATAATCTGTAAATAATGACATTCTAGCATCTTAAAATGGTTCCTAGCCTTTTTGTTAGAGCAATGTCCCCAGCGCCAATTGCTGCCAGGAATTAAATATTTATGTTATATGACAATGGTAAAATAACAAGATAAAACATGTGTACAACCAACCTAAGCTTAAGTGACAGCAATGAATAAAAGTTTTAATATGCATTAGAAATATTTATCTGAGTTCGAAAATAAATAAGAGTAGCGTCATCGAGGTGTTTACCCACCTTCGGTTGTTATTATGTGAAACTATTTATTAGTAACTCACCTTATTACTTGCATTTCACTATCAACCGTTTGAAATAGTAAAAATATATAATATTGACATATATATATATATATATATACAGTACACGTACAAGGCACATAATAGGCATGGTGACATGCCTTTTATTACTTCATAAAAAAGCTGATCATCAATAGAGCCTATCAATGAAAACAAAATTTAAATTAGTTCAAAAATAAATAAGTTATAGGTATTTTAATTTCATGCTAGACAGAGAGCGCACTATACTGAGCTTTGACGTCAAGCCTTAGGCGCGGCATACAAATGCTATACGAACACATACTTTGCGAGAAAGGGATGGAGCATCCTCTCTCTATTCCCACCTAAAACTTAAAACGCTCATATCTCAGAGATTAATCAGCCAATTTTTTTTTTTTTATATTTATTTTTATGTTACTGAGTGACGAGACGAGCGAAGTCGTTCGCCTGATGGCTCTTCACGCTTGCCCATAACAGCTCAATGCCACTCAGAATCTTGAATTTCAACAGTTCAAAACCCTGGATGGCAATGCACTGCGCTCGTCACCCCGAGATATAAAATGTCAAATCTCTGTGTGCCCTGTAATTTCGCTGGAAACATTGCCCTTCAATCCGGAACACAGAGTGTTTGCATACTACTGCTTGGCGGTTGAATAACTGGCAAAGGTGTGGTACTTCCCCAGGCGGACTCCTGCAAAGATTCCTACCACTGTGTAATGTATTTGTAATAAATTAAACACAAGGCCACATGCCTATTATTCCAACGAATCATGCGGACGAAATTGCTTGTGCCGCTTCGATCCCACCGATGGGTATTGCAAATTTTTCAAAATTTTCCTGGGGCCTTACCCCTAGCTTCACTTTTGCGAGCCAACTTTTAGTAGTTACCTGATAGGTACCTAAAATTAACCAACTCATTTAAGCTGCATCGTTAAAAACGTCTTACTTGAATGAACGTAAATCCGTTTTACTATGCGTGTGTGCGCGAAAATAGCAAAGCTTGGCGGCTATCAAATAACTACCGCTTTTCGTAGTTGATGGTACCGTTTAGAAAAATAACACCTATGCGGGTCAACTTTTCGAGATAGGGGTAAGGCCCCAGGTCACTGTAAAAAAACTGTATAAGTGAGTAATGTTACTATTATGTTAGTTGTTTAAACTATACAAAGGTATTAATTTTTGTACTTAGGGCTAATTAAAAAAATAATTTGTTTTGCATGTGAACTACCCCTAGCGGTAAATTTGTATAATTCTGTAAGTAATCTATGAATAGTGCTATGGGCCGTATTATTATAAAGTTTATAAATTACCTTTTTATTATTATTAATTATCTACGTTATTGTCACATTTTATAATATGGCTGTTTGCTGTTCATTAATAAATAAAATAAGTAAAAAAAATACAATTTTGACACGGTAAAACGAAAAAAATACGTCATCCACTCATAAATCTGTGGGCCAAGCTAATGGGTTTCGCCTTACTGGACGTGATTTGTGTAAAGGTATAAAGGAAAGGTGTCTTGAATGTGGAGGAAAGGAGGCTTTTTGTCGCGAATTTCTTTTATTTAGGGCTGCGAAGGCGATTTGTTACAGACACATAAAGGGCGCTATTAATCTCGGGTATCGTAAAGAAATATAGGTTTTTGCATTCTGTATGTTTTCAAGAATAAATATAAGAAATGCTTGGTAATTTTAGATGTTTTTACATTTGTATTTATACAAATACGCTAACAAAGAATTCTAAAATGAGAATAAAATATGTAAATGTTATAAACAAAAATAATAATATATAAAGATGGATAATATGGACATGAAATAGATAGATACTTTTGATCTAAAAAAGGGTAACTAGAGACCGCGTAACTAAACTAACGGGTAACTGTATCAAAACCACGGGGCACAGCTATATTTCGACTGAAACGCTTTTCTGACACTATGTGAAATAGCAAATATCCTTCTTAAAACGAACTGCACAGGAATGGAATGCGCTCCCTGCCTCGGTGTTCCCTATAAATTACAACCTGGGTCTCTTCAAGATAATAGTGAATAGGCACCTCATGGGCAAGCGTGCCCCATCTTAGAACGCATCGTCGCTTAACATCAGGTTGTGGTCAAACGCTAGCCCATCTCATCATAAAAAAAAAAACTAGAACAATATTTGCTATAATATCCGGTTTCTTGCGAATACCTTTTACATTCTCGATACCAAATGATAAAAATTAAATCAAATAAAATTATTTATATGCCAGAACATGGTAGGTACACATACGTGTATTGTAGATAGGGTTACACAAGTTAAGTACATACAGCCGAAAGGAGCGGCATTATGAACAAGTTTTACTACGAGACCAACACTGAAATCGTGAAAAAAATATCAGCTGTTTCATATTTTCTATGGAACAGCCAGTGAGATGTAATAATAGAGATGGCGACCAACACTGCTTTAAAAACTAACTAAAAGCAGCATACCTATTCTGTTTTCAATAAAAATACGCAAAACGCGTACGCATGAAATTAAACATTTTTCTTGTATCTCACAGTGCCTGTGTGGTTAATTCAGACACAGAAAGGCATTTTATTATAATTATTTTTGCTAAAACACTTAATTAGCTGCGATGTGTTGTCGGACACTCGGAGTGCGTGACTGAGACGCGGCTGTAACGAGTATGTTAATTTGCCTTGCTTTCGTCTAGTCGATATGGTGGCGGGCAAACCCTATCTATAGGTAAAATATCTTAGGGATACTTTTTTAACGATATCAGGGTTGATCATATAGTAAAAGTTGTTCATAAAGACGAGTACAATGACCTCCTTTCGGCATAGTACAGTCTCATGCATATCCCTGTATAATACTTGTAACTATTAAGTATGATTTAGGTATTGTGTTTGCGAAACAATCAATACCTCATTGATCTGCCTGCGCCATTTCTCTAATGGAAGCACTTTAGTCGAAAACCTATTTTAGGAATGCTACGAATATCTACTTACTTGTCGCGAGATATTGAACCTATTAGGATAAATTGAAAGGTCGTGTATTTCTATTTACCATTAAATCGATTATTGGTAACTTATTTACTTAGTACTTATTATAGGTTTACTTAGCTTAAAGGAAACTTGATTGTACCCCGTAAAATGAGATCATTATAGTCTTTGCTTAGATAGATATATAGAAACTCTTTATTATGTACACCATAAAAATTACAAACATAAAAAACACTTACGAGCTAGTGCCACAAGTGGTGGCCTTATCGCTACAAGCGACCTATTCCAGGCAACCATTGTGTTGAAATAAATATTATTTGGATGGCTTAGTTTGGGGTCAGATGAACGCCTTTGAAAATATGTCCCGGATTTATTTATTCATCGTAATTTATTCTGAAAAGTTTGTTATGTGGCCAACCTTAAAATATTTTAATAAAAAAATATTACAATACAATACAACAATACAATATCACTTTATTATTTTTGTATAAATATCCATACCATATCAAAAAAACATAAAAAAAACATGCGTGGGCACAAAATTAACACGAGTGTATTAATTACTCACTTTAGCAAGGTGCGTAATCTACTCTTCTTTCAACTACCAATCTACCTACCATGTTAAAATATACCTACTCAAAATAAAAACTCAATTTAATGAAAACCAGTGAATTGGGTCTCATTTATGAAGACGCGGGCGTCCCATGACCTGTCTGAGTAGCGCGTCGCGCGGTCTCCAACGGGGGCATCTACGTTTCTGAATTTCTAAGTTTGTTTACGCTGTCATAATTGACCATACAATTGAATTAACTATACTATGACGCACCGCCGTTAATGATAGCTCTGCGTCCCTGAATCCTTTGTAAACGACGCCGACGCACCACTCAACGCCTAGCGTCTACGTAAACAATGTCAACGTGCTGCTCAACGCCCTTTGTCTCCGTAAACGATGCTAACACTCCACTCAACATTCTCCGTATCTGTAAACGATTCCAACGCGCTGCTCAACGCCATCCGTCTACGTAAACGACGTTGCCGCGGCACTGCATATCCTCCGCTTCCGTAAATGATGCTGACGCGCTACTCAACGCTCTTTGTTTCCGTAAATGATGCTAACGCGCCGCTCAACACTCTCCATATCTGTAAACGATGTCAACACGCTGTTCAACGCCCGGCGTCTCTGTAAACGACTCCAACGCGCTACTCAACGCCATGCGTCTCCGTAAACGATGCCGATGCACTGCGCTTAATGCCTTTAGTCTCCTTAAACGATACCTATGCATTGCTCAACGAACTGCACCCTCTCCGTCTCTGTAAACGATACCAATACACCGCACAACGCTCTGCTTCTCCGTCAACGATGCTGATGCCCTGCACAATGCCCAGTGTCTCCGTAAACGATGCCGGCGCGCCATGCCTTACCACTCCATAAACGACGCCTTAGATTTATAGACTTATTTTTAAAGGCTTTAGTTGATTTCCTGGGTATAACCAAAGATTAACTTTAATCTGATTTTTTATTATAAAAAACACTACATAACATAAATTACTCTTAAAACATAAATTCCTACAGGTTATTAAAATTTATATCTTTGCCCATCTCAAACCGTGTTTGTGAGTATCAAATAAAAAGGTAATGGAAATAAAATTTTATGTCTACTGCGGAGTTCGCAGAGCCTCATAGAAATGAGCACATTCGGTTTAAATTTCGGTTGAAATATGAAAATTCAGTTCTAATTCGGATTCAATTTCGGCATATTGTTAAGGCCTTTGTTCAGCAGTGGACTTTTACTGACTGATGATGTGTATAAGTGAAACAACTTCTAATTTCTTTAAGGTTCGGCAATTTCATTATAATCGGAATCATCATAAGATTGTTCTGCCTGTTCTTAGCTCTCAATTTGTGACAAGGACGCATAACTTTTTTGATATTTCGTCAGGCCGCAAATATTTTTCAAGTAGCTACATATTGGGTCGTAATTACTTGTACTACATGTATTCTGTGTCGTAATGTTCGGATCACTCTCGTTCGATATTTGATTCTATTGAATAACGAATGTTTGTAACTAAAAAAATAAATTTGCCGAAATGTGACATAACTTTCGGCACCCCTATCTAAATTCTATTTCGCCACTAAACTGAAACAAGTTTATAACGAAGCTTGTCGGAATTTTCCATTTCCACTAACGAAACCCAATACAATTTGATGCAGGTTGCGGTTTCTAACGGTAAGCCGAGGTCAGGCCACGCTATTCTGAGCGGTTTCACGTAGAATTGAGTTTTTAGGGTTCCGTACATAAAGGGTAAAACGGGACCCTATTACTAAGGCTCCGCTGTCAGTCCATCTGTCACCAGGCTGTATCTCATGAACCGTGATAGTTAGACAGTTGAAATTTTAACAGATGATGTATTAGTGTTGCTGCTATAACAATAAATATAAAAAAAAAACAGGATAAAATAAATATTTAAGGGGGCTCCCATACAACAAACGTGATTTTTGCTCGTTTTTGCTCGATATTGATAACGGCAACAGATATACGCTTGAAATACTCACAGAATATTTATTAAATTATTATTTATTTAATTATAATTAAATTAAAATGAAACAATTATTTAAGGGGGGCTCCCATACAACAAACGATTTTTTTTGTCGTTTTTGTAGATAATGGTACAGAACTCTTCGTTCGCGAGTGCGACTCGCATTTGGCCAGTTTCATTAAACTTGATTCTCATTTATGTTTCTTTGATAATGATGATGATATTATCTTACAAGATATTTATTAAAACATTTAAAATTTAAACGAAAAAAAACTAACTAAAAATATGGTCTGGTTAAATTGAAAAACTTCAAAAGCCTTCATGTTTAATTACATTGGATCTCAATTTTTATTAATTAAACTTTTGACGGGTTAATTGGAATATTCATTTCTTTTACACTCAAAACATGGTGTAATTGAAGCCGAGAATGACGTAACAGTGGATTTATTATACAGGGCCGGCGTGAAAAGGCATTTTTTATGCAAAATAAGTCCAAGAATGCAGATAAAAGAATACTAAATTAAATGAAGGTAGGTACAGTGTTTTGTTTGAGAAAAATCCCTATAGCAGTCAGGTTTCAGGTGTGAAATTTGATTATAAATACAAGGTTACACGGATCGGTGAATAGTGATAGGTAGATAATATCTATACCTACTAATATTATATAGAGGAAAGATTTGATTGTTTGTTTGTTTGCATTGAATAGGCTCCGAAACTACTGAACCGATTTGAAAAAATCTTTCACCGTTGGGAAGCTACACTATCCCGGGTGACATAGGCTATATTATATTTCGTAGCGTGGCCGAAGGCCGAGCTTACACCCGTGCGAAGCCGGGGCGGACGGCTAGTAGATAATATATATAAATATAATTTTTAAAAATACGATAATCACTCACAATGACAGAGCAAATAAGAACCAACACGGATAAGGAGCAACAAGTATGTACAAAAAATATACTTAAAATGTTGGTTGTGAACTATGTAATGTTTTGATATCTACACTAATCTACACTAATATTATAAAGAGGAAAGATTTGTACCTATTTTTGTATGTTTGTATGTTTATAATGAATAGGCTCCGAAACTACTGAACCGATTTGAAAAATTCTTTCACTGTTGGGAAGCTACACTATCCCCGGGTGACATAGGCTATAGGTATTATATTTTGTAGCGAGGCCGAAGGCCGAGCTTACACCCGTGCGAAGCCGGGACGGACGGCTAGTCAATAAATAAATATTTGATTTGAATGTATTTAATGTTTTATTTACCTAACACGGAAATTACTCACGTATGGTTACAACTTTTTTTTTTGTAGAAAACTATTGAAATAAAATAATGCTGAAACAACTTTTTAAATTTTATTTATCCAAAATAAATCTATAATGACCTTATAAACAACATTATTAATAATTAACAAATTAGAAGTAGGTAAATAGGTACACCAAACACTTAAAACGATTACAAAGAACAATGCGTAGTATTAAATTTCAAAAGTAATAATAAATCTATAATGAACCTAGAAACAAAATTATCTGAATTACAAGTAAATAATTTAATCAAATAGGGTAAATACACTAAAGACTTAATTAAAATACACTACGAAATAAGAATAATACTAAAATTCTTCCACAAACATTTTGTGCAATTATAATGTAGAGCAGTGTTTTTCAAAGTTTTTCACGACGCGACCCCCTTAGTATGACAAAAAAATCGGGACTCTACCTTTCACAGTTTATAATCTGTATTTCATTATATTACAAATATCAAATATGTACAACCTTTTTTTATTTTTATAATTACTCATTAATTAATTTTTCTCAGTTTTTTTTATACATTGTTTTTTTTTCTTTTACCTAGGCTTGGCGACCCCCCAGGGGGTCGTGGCCCACAGTTTGAAAAGCACTGACGTAGAGCATAATAAGGCTATGCTATTTGGCTAAGGGCATTTTCTAACGAGGTGATGCGATTAGACTATCAGTCCACGTGGACCAAACTGTACTTTATTGTGTTATGATATAGCATGGTTTAGTTTGAACATAGCACGATCGCGTGCAATTCGAACAATCGATTGATTGACCAGTGTTTTTCATACTGTGGGTCACGACCCCCCTGGGGGGTCGCCATGCCTCGATGAGGGGGTAGCGGGGGTCCCTAAAAAAAAAAAATATTAAAGAAAAATTTATTAATGAGTAATTATAAAAATAAAAAAAGGTTGTACGTATTTGATATTTGTAATATAATAAAATACAGATTATAAACTGTGGAAGGTGGGCGGCCCGATTTTTTTTCATACTAAGGGGGTCGCGTCGTGAAAAAGCTTGAAAAACACTGTATTAGTCTGTGCGAGCTGAATTATGCTTTATTTAACGCACACATACAGCGCAATTTCATTCGTGCGATCTGAGTCACATCGATATCGCGTCGAGTCATGAGTGGAGTTGTAATAGCTAACGAAAAAAATTAATTTTGCTAATGCATATCCATTTTTCGCTTGACTATTTCCTCGTCCTTTATCATGCGTACCAACTTTTCACTGGTCTTTGGTTAAGACTACGTCAAGTGTAAGACTTTCTCACCAGTCTTTAAAAGATGCTAAGAAGCAACATCTTGCGAAAAAATGGCAAAACTTGTGCTATGTGTTAGACTTTGGTATGTGCGTATTATATTCTTGGTTACTGCTACGCCATAGCCAGCAATTCTTTTTTAACCAACTGCATGTAGTCAGTTGTGGCCTCTGCCAAGTCCTTATCGCCGAGGGTTACGTCCAAGTCTGTGGTGGACGCGGCTGGGCTGCCGTGGCCCCCTCCTTCCGCTTCCTGTTTTAACTTCAGGCGGATCTCGCGCAGGCGCGCTTCAAGGATGCGTTCGCGCTTGCTCTCTCGTTCTAACGCCTGCGGGAATATACATAATAATTATTCATTAAAAAAACCGACTTCAAAATTTGTAAATACGCAATTTTGTTTACTTGTATGACATAATATTTCTTCCAGTTATTTTGATTTAAAAACCAAACTAACAAACTGATTTTAATGATATTTCTATGGGACTTATCTTAAAAGTATCAAATAAAACTTGATAATTTATTAATTCAGTTAATAAATAACCGAGTTCTAAAGAACCAAAAATTAAAAAAAAATACAACCGAATTGAAAACCACGTCCTTTTTTAAGTCGGTTAAAATACTTTTATGGATGTAAAAGTACCCAAGTTATTAAGACTCTTGATAAATAAATAAATAAAGTGTTAATTTATCGCTTTAACCAGCACTACATAATCAACGTAAGTTGGAGCCTTTTTTTACCCGACTGCGCAAAACGGACGGTTATGTTTTTCGAGTGTATGTGATGTTTTTTTGGCACGCATTACACCCTAAACAGCTTAATGGATTTCGATATGTAAGATGTCATTTGAATCGTTTTAATAGCGGGAGTCGCATAGGGTACAAGAATTCAAAAATACGTCCGCGAAAAAAATATAGAGGGTAAAATATCAAAGAATAAACTTAAAGAGTAAACTTTGCTAAATAGGTCAATCCTGCAACACCTATATATATCACTGCACTGGGACATGGGCCTTCTCTCACAGAGAGAGAGGGTGGGCCATGGATACATCCACCATGCTGGCCCAGTGCATGTTGGTGAATGTATGTTAGAACTTTTGAGCTTCTTGAACATCACCGGTTTCCTTACAATGTTTTCCTTCACCTTTTTGAGTGATTGCATCGAAACTGCACAAAACATAATTTATTTAGGTAGGTAAATAAGTCTTCATTGAACCGGGTGCCGTATTAAAATAACTAAAAAAATATTACCAGAGTCATCAAATGCTTGTCGTGCTTGTCGGATTGGACCAGAGCGTGAGACAGCTCCACCATGTAAATATTACCATTCTGAGCACCACACGCCACCATTGCACCCTGAGAAAAAAGAAGTTACCAAGATAGCCAGCCAATTCTCTTCTATTACACTAGAATTGGCGAATATCTACGTTCCTGTACCCTTAGTACAAGATTTGATAGTTTTCGAAAACTTTTTTCGTTTTCGTTTTGATGCATACATTGCTGGGCTGAAAGCTATTCGAAACTATTTTTCGTATTTGAGTGAAGCAACCTATACTGCTGATTACTACCGATATTAGTTCATCCGCGTTTCCGCTAGAGGCGCTTTACTAAAATGTATGGGACAATACGGAAACGAAAAGAGTTTTCGAAAACTGTCAAATCTTGTACTAAGGGTACTGATTTAACTAAAGTTATATGATTATTTACGGGACATTTACCGTGGTAAGGTTGTGGAAGGAGCTGCCGATATTTCGGCGCAGTTACATGCACCATGTTCACGGGAAGACTGAAGAAAGCGGAATGGTGAAAAAGTTCAAAGTAACCACGGTAACCTTACCACGGTAAATATCCCGTAAATAATCATATAACTTTAGTGAACAACCGTGATAGTTTAAAACAGTGTTCCTGATTTTATCGCGCAAAGAACTATGAACTATGTGACTCTGAGTTTAAAAAACGGGATGAAATCCAGAACGTAGATATTCGCCAATGAACCAGAGTCACCGACATAGCTATTAAAATATGCAATTTGAAGTGGCAATTTGGCTCCTACTTTTTGGAAGTCGGTTAAAAATGGTAATTTGTAGCATGTAAAGTGTTCTTGGATTGCAGTTTACCGCCTCCTGCACGGCGACTTGTAGAAGCGGCACCGGGCAGAGCTGCACGGTGAGCACGGGCTCATGCTGCTTCCGCAGCAGGTCCCAGATCGCCAGCACGCCGTTGTACTGCGTCAGCAACATCAAGGACAGCCTGCAACACACAGCAACTTCTTTATTTCTTTCTGTCGATATAGCCCCCAGTCCTGTTCATCGTTATCATTATCAGACTATCATGTTCCCACTGCTGGGACAGGCCCTAATCCACCATGCTGGTCCAGTGCATGTCGGGGAATGTCATAATTAAGTCTTGTGAGGTTCTAGAACATACAAATAAAATTGATGGCAAAAAGTGTACCGCATGGGGATGAAATAGTATACTATTTCTCCCGGCGAAACGTGGAGAACGAAAATGTTTGATGTAAAATGAGGCTCAGCTAGCTAAGTCCTATCGGCCTTGCTAAAAGTAAACCAGATTGTGATCGTCCAAAACTCAAGTAAAATGTAAGAGAACACAAAAGTTGTGGACAAAAAGCAGGCAAAACTTGGAATAAAGCTGATGGTGACCGTGTAGGGCTCCAAGCGCCGGCAGTGACGCGATGCCGATGCGGCGGTGACCACATAACAGCTGACTCCTTGCACTCCTCACTCCACACTCGTGCTGTCCAGTCGCCTACTGTCAGGAAGTTCTTCATAAAGTTGGGGTTGCGTTCAAGAGACCACACCGGGCCTAGATGCGCAGCAAACTGAATACGAGACAGAGCATTTTTAAATATAACTTAACTTAAGTAACGTTTATGAGTACGGCCGAATGTGACATTACATTCATCGTCATCATCATCACAGGCCTTTTAAATATTTTCCAGACAGCATCAGGAGTTCGAGTAACATTTGCTTTTGTGACTGAAGAGGCCAACATGAATCCCGCAACCACGACTGCATCGCTGGCAAACCAAACAATAGTTGTTCCTGAGAGGCCTGAGTTATGCCATCGTGCACGCTTTTAGACAGCTTGTCCAACCAGGCGCCATTGTTGGTTTTAAGGTCGTCCCATTAATTTTTCTCTAGTAGCCACGAATGAAGTCTAAATAATTTTATTTTCATCTAATGCCAAAAGCTTATTCTCACTTATATTTAATTTGCGGTACTGGTATACGGCATTCTTAAAATATCTCATTGTACTATTTAGGCATTTTGCTTTAAAATCGAATTAAAAAGATAGTCTTGCTTCATAGACGACTTGGTTTGTTGTCAATGGGATCAAAAAGCGACTTTTCATCTCATTTATGTGGCATAGCACAAAAACGATTGGTGTTAACTTAGCATTCAACAGTTATGCAAATTATTAAGATTTTGATTACCTTAACTGGTAGCTTCTCCAAAGCTGTTTTTCCCTTGCGATTGCCACAAAGCACGTATCCATTCTCCGTGCCTACCATAAAACGCGTCGGTATGGTCGGCTCAAACTCTAGCTTGCTCACACCATTTGCTTTAGCCATCGAGGGAACATCGAACGAATAAGTCACATGATCCATTATCATTTCATCGGTAATCTCACTCATGTTGCGTATATCCCACCATTTAACAGCCCCATCTGCTGAACCGGAAAAGAACTCTTGCCCAGATTTAGCATTGATAAACAGAACATTGCGGACTAAGTCACGGTGAGCTAAATGAGGTTCGCAGAGCACTGTTGGGGTGCCACCTATACGTCTATCCCAGATGGCAACTTGGCCGTTAATGAGCGCTCCAGCAAGGATGTTTGTGTCTCGATGGTTGAAGGTCAAGTCCAACACTGACCACTTTGACGTGATCGTCATTTCAGGCTGGTTGGCGTTCTCTAAGTCCCAAATGTAACAGTCCAATTGCGCGCGAGGCTGCCTGTTGAAGAAATTACCATTAAACCTGTGCTACACGCGAGAAAAAAAAAACAATTGGGACGCCAGGCAAGACGGAATGAAGGGATTGGTCGATTTTTTCCTCGCCCACTGCTACTCAAGAATTTGGCGTCGTGGCACTGACGTTTCGTTTATATGGGTGCAACAAGTTTTTTAGATAGAGTGAAAAATACATAAGTTTTTGCGTTAAGCGGTTTATATTGAAAAAAATAATGGGTGATAAATGGAAACATTTGAACACGAACGTTAATTGCATTAGGGCATATCTTTTAATATTTTATGTTTATTTAGTAACAGGCTTGCGTTTGACTGCCAACTCGCCTAATGTTAAGCGATGATGCGATCTACGATGGAGCACGCCTGTCTAGAAAAATCCGATTCACTCGTGATTTGATGATACCCATTTCTTTTGTTGGTCTTATCCTTAACCTAAATGAAGCCCAAAGTGAAGCCCTAAATCTTCATCTTGTCTTACCTGTTAAAGTTCACATCGACGTACGTTGCAGCGAATCGGTGTCCATCCGGCTGCCAGCAGATCGAGCTGACCGGTCTCTTGTACACCGCCGGGTCTCGGAACACGTTGACTGTTCTGGCGCCAGTCTTATCGTGGGGCAATATGGGTGTCATGTCGTTGAAGTAGATGCTGTACATGTCAATAGCATTGTTCTGGAAAACGTAATGCTCCATCCTCTGCCGGATAATATGGAAACTGGATTATAAAATTACAGCCTGAAGGCTCATCCACATATAATAGATCTGAAGAAATCACATGCTGTCCATTTTCATCATCATCATCAACCTATTTGATGTTCGTCCACTGCTAGACGTAGGCCTCTCCTAAATAACACCATAAGACCAGTGCCGGTTTTTTTTTACGAGTGTAGGCCACTTTACTTCCGCCGCCCCATGTACCTTTCTAAAATAATAATTTTTGAGCTTCTTCTAAAATCTACCGCTCCTAGGACGCTGCCGCCCCTAGGGCACGGTCTTTATGGCCTATTGACAAATCCAGGACTGCATAAGACACGATCTTTGCTTTTCGCATCCACTTTCCACCAGCCGCCTTTTGCAGGTCGTCGATCTACCTACTGGGGGCTGCAGGGCATCCTACTCTACGTTTGCCAACACGCGGTCTCCACTCTAGAAACCTAACGGTTGTCAGTTCTTCTACAGATATGGCTAGCTCATTGCCACTTCAGTTTGCTAATCCTTTGAGCTATGTCGATTACTTCTGGTTTCGTCCTTCCGTGCGACTGTCCATTTTTAACCGACTTCCAAAAAGGAGGAGATTATCAATTCGACTGTTTTTTTTGTTTGGTACCTCAGAACTTTCGACTGGGTGAACCGATTTTGATGATTCTTTTTTTTATTTGAAAGCTGGTGCTTCCTTGTGGTCGCATTTCAATTTGGTCCAGTTCTGTCATTTTTATGAAGCCGATTTTTTGTATTGATAATTATACTCGATCGTTTTTGCCTCACACCTGCAATATATAGAATGAACTACCTCCTGGTTCATCTGAACATCATCACCTGGGTTCATCAAAATGGCTGTTAAAAAAAAGATACGGTTTGCGCGGTCGCGCAACTTCTCTCATTACGTAAACAGAATCGCAACAAGTAACCGTAAGGCCCCTGAGGTTTTTACTCACCTCTGATGTGTTCTGGATGCAATGACAATATCCCTCTTCCCTCTCGACCTTGCGGCGGTACCGCTGCGTCATCTCCGGGTCGTGAATATGCACGTCTTTGGGCCAGCCTCCTTCTGCGTGATCCACCCCTGAGTTCACGTACTCGGCCCTGGCAACATTCCTTCTTTTTACCAACTACGTAAGGAGCTGTTTTGCAGACGTATGTATATATCCTGGAGTCACACTGTAGCACGGATTTGATATTCACTGCAACGTTTTTAACCGACTTCAAAAAAGGAGGGGGTTCTCAATTCCGTCTTTTTTAATTTAAGTTTGTCACGTCAGAACTCCGTTATTTATAAATCAATTTTGAAAATTCTTTTTTTAAATGAAAGAAAAAGTGTAATTTTACCAGAATTGGTTCAATACTTTGGCTTTTAAATCAAAATAACCGGAAAATGTACCGTAAAACGGGGCTACTTTGCACGTATATCGATAGTTTTTTGGGAATTACTTTTTTTAACAACCACAATTAATTATGTTTTTGTTCCAATAGAACAATGTGTCCTTTAACTATCAATCTCATACCAATATCAAGCCCTACAGGCCCCCCACAATTATATATATTTTGTTTTTCATGTGTCAAAGTAACCCCGAAGTGGGGTTTCTTTGACTAGGCATTAAAATGCAATCAACGTCAAAGATCTAAAGAGTAAGGGTTACTTTGACATACAAAGCCGCTTTTACGCACCACACTACAAGCACTAACGACAAACACGTTCAAACTAGTCTGTAAAGTCGTGCGATACCGACATATTGCACTCTCCCCGCTCCCCCGCCACCAATAAAGGTCAATAGCGTTTGTTTCGCACACGTTTAAACCATTATTTGGCGCGCTGTTAAAGTAGCCCCATAAACTGTCAAAGTTACCCTTACTGTTAAAGTAACCCCGTTTTACGGTAGTTACTTTGATGACATATTATGACACCGGATGAACTGAAAATTTTAGTAACTTTGTGAAGTCGGGTTTTAAACTGATAAATATTCTTGTCCTAATTGGTCCCAGCAAGTCACACCTGTGTAACAATGTGACTCGTATACCTATCTTGTTAAAATGCGAACATGCAACTAAATCTTTCTGTTGCCATACCCTAACAGGGTCATGTGTAGTACTACATATATTGTAAGAAGTGTTATTTAAGACAAAAACATGTTATTTAAGGTCTGCATGCATACATAATGTCGTAATAAACAAATAGAGTTTTGAGTATTGAAAATAAATATTAAATTTTTGATGAAATAAAAACGGCCTTCGTTTATAATTTGAGTGAATCCTGAAAATACCTAATGCTCGTGCGATGAAAAAGTGAGATATGAACGGACGTACCCATAAAACGCACTTGAATGAAAATACATTTAACTGAAGCTCTAGCTGATTTTTCGCGATTCTGGGGTTTGTTCCGATGTAAAAGTTGTTCATAATGATGAATACAAAAACCTCCTTTCGCCTTAGTAACACAGTTTTGTGTAACCCTGATAAGTCAATGTTTGGTAGGTACTTACCTGCACAGAAAAGAGAAGCAAATAGAACGGAAATGAGAAGGAAACTCTGTCGCCTGGTATTGTGACAGATACTTGATTGAACTTTCTTATTTATGTCAACGCGTCGAACTCCGCGTCACAGTTGCTAACGGTTTATATGGGTCATCATCATCATCATAATTTCAGCCATAGGACGTCTACTGCTGGACATGGGCCTCCCACATCGATTTCCAAAAGGGCCGGTTGGAAGCGGCCTGCATCCAGCGTTTTCGTGCGGTCTCTTTTAGGTCGTCTGTCCATCTTGTGGGTGTACGTCCTACGCTGCGCTTGCCGGTCCGTGGTCTCCATTCGAGAACCTTT
This sequence comes from Agriopis leucophaearia, assembly GCA_949125355.1. NCBI lineage: Eukaryota > Metazoa > Arthropoda > Insecta > Lepidoptera > Geometridae > Agriopis > Agriopis leucophaearia. Next base: position 7,831,943 of record OX421284.1, on the reverse strand, counting down.
CGGCCCCATGGGCCATCTATTCTGCGTGCTATGTGTCCTGCCCGCTGCCACTTCAACTTGCTGTTTATATAAGGTTGCAAGTGGCTATTTCTTACAAAAATGCTTTGACAACCGTTCTATTTTAAACAAATTTTATTTTCTTTGCTTACCTGAATGTATTTATTTCATTTTGTGAAAATACAGGGGTGTTTTGCGTGAGTTGGTTCACAGGGTTACGTAGCATGAAGAGCTTATGCAGAGTAAAATCCGGCAAGATGCTGTCACACATCTCTGGACCCTGCTCGCTGAACATAGGCTGCCGACCGAAGTCGCATCGTTTCTTCATGTACTGGTAGTTAAGATCCATCGTGGAACAGATTAAAATAAAACGCTAATAAACTAATGTACGTTACTTCGAAAAATTAATAATAATCGCAAATTATATAGATCGAGAGAAAATACGAGGAAAATATTTGACAGAATATTTTATCCAAACATCAAAATGTAGCAAAAGTCAATTGTTTCTTCTTTTTCGTTTTCTGCCAATATCAGTTTTTTTATCTATACCAATACATAAAGAGGAAACATTTGATTGATTGTTTGTTTGCATTGAATAGGCCGCGAAACTACTGAACCGATTTGAAAAATTCTTTCACTGTTGGGAAGCTACACTATCCCCGGGTGACATAGGCTATATTATATTTTGTAGCGAGGCCGAAGGCCGGACTTACACCCGTGCGAAGCCGGGGCGGGCGACTAGTTGTTTATATATACCTAAGTATGAAATATTTGCCAGACGCTATGAAAGAACAAAAATGAGGCGAGCTTCCGGTCCCCAAAAACAGTCGAATTGAGAACTTTCTCCTTTTTGGAAGTCTGTTCAAAACGAACCCCTAATTTCTACTGGTCACGCTGTAACTTGAGAACGCCTTTACCGATTTCATTAATCTTTTTTTTAATGTTTTCTAATACTTCATAGAAGGTTCTGAAATGTAAAAACGGCTGGACCGATTTGGATGAAATTTTGTGTTCCTGGAGCTGGTCATAGTAGCGAGGCCGAAGGCCGAACTTGCACCCGCGCGAAGCCGGGGCGGGTCGCTAGTAAAGGGTTTTCCAATAAGAGGTGTTATTTTGATATTCAAAGAAAAATGCCATTTTTTATTATAAATCATCAGATGTTTATTTCATTACAAAGAGGAAGGTATGCCGTTAATAGTGGAAAATAACATCAGGCAAATGACCACCACGGCCACGCTTACAGGACAAAATCCTTTTCATGAAATTTTCCATAACTAAATCGCAAAGTGGCTGCTCTATGTCCTCGATAGCCTCACGAATTCCATCTTTGAGGTCTTGAATCGATACTGGGCTGTTGGCGTAGACCTTCTCCTTCACGTGGCCCCAAAGAAAGAAGTCGCAAGGTGTTAAATCACAAGATCTCGGTGGCCAATTGTGATCACCTCTTCGAGAGATAACACGGTCCGGAAACTTTTCCCTTAAAAGATCAATGGTTTCGTTGCTTGTGTGGCACGTAGCGCCGTCTTGTTGAAAGTGAACGTTGTCCAGATCAATACCATCCAATTCCGGCCATAAAAAATCGTTAATCATCTCTTGATAGCGCAATCCATTCACCGTAACTGTTGCGCCAGCCTCATTTTCGAAAAAGTAAGGTCCAATGACTCCGCCGGACCATAAACCGCACCAAACAGTCACACGTTGAGGATAGAGAGGCTTTTCAACAATAACTCTTGGGTTTTCTGAGCCCCAGATGCGACAATTTTGCTTGTTGACGAAGCCACCGAGGTGGAAATGGGCCTCATCACTGAAGATGATTTTTCGATGGAATTCCGGATCATTTTCATGCATTTCAACGACCCAATCAGCAAAGTCACGACGTTGTTGATGATCGGCCGGCTTGAGTTCTTGTGTTAACTGGACTTTATAAGCCTTAAGACCCAAATCTTTATGCAAAATACGGTGTAATGACGTTTGTGGAATACCTAATTCCAAAGAACGACGAGGAATGGACAAACCTGGGTTTTCTTCAACACTTTCGGCTACAGCAGCAATATTCTCGGCTGTTCTTGAGCGACGTGCACGGGTTTTATTCTTCTCATCACTAACTTGTCCCAACAGCTCGAATTTTTCCACCAATTTCTGTATTGCGGTCCGACAAGGTGCTTCACGACGACCCAAAAATGTTCGAGTTTTACGAACCGTCTCTGCCAAATTTTCACCATTTTTATAGTGAATTTTAATAATTTCAATGCGTTGTTGAAGCGTGTATCGTACCATTTTTATTAATGGCGTAGTTTCTACTTGTCAAATGCCAAGAAATGACAGCTTCAAAAGTGACATCTACCGAAATAGCGGGCTATTCAAAATAACACCTCTTATTGGAAAACCCTTTATTATAATATTTTCAAAATGGCCGCGGTCAGAAGATGACGGAAGATGACGGATGGTGTATGTTTTTGTCAACCCTATTAATATGGATATCAAATGAAAGAGCTTGAAGAGTAGCAAACGATAAATAGACATCACACTAAATTCAATATGGCTGCCGCTCCTAGATGGCGGTTAACATTTTCTTTGCTAAGACTAAAAGCTTGTATAAGAAACCGTGCCGTAAATAGGACTGTGCCAGCGGTGCCCAGGCACAGGGCGCAGACTCTGGAGGAGCGCAGATATGACCACACCGCAGGACCAAGTTTTGTTTTCAAGGGCGCAGTTATAGAAGCTCGCACAGGGCGCATAATTGGCTAGTTACGGCACTGATAAGAAATTGTTTCTTAAATTTACTTATTTTTTCGAGATATCAGTATTGGTCCCAAAGTAAAAGTGGTTTATAATGATGAGTAGGATAGGTACTTACAATGACATTGTCGAATATGCCCTTCGACTACAAATACTACCTGGTATAGATGGGAGATATAAATTCGTCCAATTTTCCCAAAGTTCATAAACTGAATAGATTTCCTTCCTATTTGGAACAATAGATAAAATCATTCAAGAGGCAGGGTCGTCGCTATAAATACACCCCTTGTAATTAATCAGATACAACCCGCACAAACTGCCACAATCGGTTGACACTTCAATGAGTATGACGCCGATAGCACACCATCGCCACGACACCGATAGCACACCATCGCCACGACACCGTAGCAGCCAAACCGCTGCTCTTTGAAATATGAACATAAAAATTATATACCTACATACAGCAGAGGTTTTTTAACTACTATACTAACTTATGGGCATATAAAATTGAAATAAGAGATATAAAAGAAAAAATGGGAAATAGTAAAAGGATTATTTAGTTAATCTGCCGAAACATTACATATTTTGTGAAAATTTCAACTGGCTATCTATTACCAATTACGGTTCGAAAGAAGGTAAGCCTGACGGACGGACAGACAGACAGCGTAGGCTCAGTAATAGGGTCCCGTTTTTACCCTTTGTGTACAGAACCCTAAAAAGAGTAAGTGTGCCACATTCACTGTTTTTAACCGATTTCAAAAAAGAGGGACGTTTCTATGTTCCACTATATATTTTTTGCGTTAAGCGGTTTAACGGGTAGGTACTTATGGTGAAAAAGTGTATGAAGCACTTGAACAAGAATGATACTTGTACTAAAGCATATCTCCCTTTTTATCTGATCCGCGATCGCCTCTTAGACCGCATATTTCATTTCATTAATATTATCTTGTTAAATTTTTAATTCACTTAAGTAGAAAATCTTATTCGAACAAGTCAAAGAGATATGAAACGAATTGGGAATCTGCTTAACCATCTTATTTACTCAAAAGCTAAAAGCTAAATACTTACTGCATTAATCATTCAAAAGTCATTTTGACATTGAGATTAAAAGCCGTACAAAATGCAAACTTTCTATTTGGGTATCTGGATTTTCGGGCATAAAAAAATGTATTCTCACAGTTTAAAAAACACGCTTTAATATCGCTAATCCTAAAGATCCTGGTAAGGATATGGAACAAACTATTTAAATTATTGCATTGTCATCGGTCCTTGATAAGTGTCCAAAATTTCAATTTAATTCGGTAAAATAATTATTCGCGAAATTTATTTATTATTAATTTATTTCGTTAAAAAATATTTACTACATGTATACTTATTGTAAAAAAAAAAAAAACTGGACCTCACGAGAAGCACCAGCTTTCAAATAAATAAAAAAACATCAAAATCGGTTCACCCAGTCGAAAGTTCTGAGGCAACAAACAAAAAAAATACAATCGAATTGATAACCTCCTCCTTTTGGAAGTCGGTTAAAAAGCTCTAATGGGCCGGTCCTTATACTTACGTCAATTAAAATGGTCGTAATAGCATAGACATTTTGCTGTATCTATCTGTATATAATTGGCAAAGTAGATACGCAGAGTATTTCCGTAAGAAATTACCTCGAATTCCTCAAACTGAGTATACGATACGGACACAGCGGGCTTATCATTAAGACTTGGTTGTAGTATAGGAGATACCAGAACATTTGATTACTGATTGCTATAGATGGCAAACAAGCTAACGGGCTGCGTAAAGGCAAATGATAACCGTCACGTATATAGATACCTGTAACACCAGGGGCATCACAGATACTTTGACCGGACGTTTCACTCGCTGTCATACCGTATTTTTTTATGCAAACAAACCAAACACTATGAACAAAATGTCTGTTATCATGAATCATCTAATTTCCATTTCGCGATTTCAGGATTGGTCACATAAAGGGTCTTTCATTATGCGCTTCCTATCTTTAAATTGAAATAAAACAAAGTGTGTGTGAGTTATCATCGAATTTTTTTATTCGTTTGAAAGACCTAAAAGTGGACTCAAAACATATGCTTAGTGCAAAGCAAATATTTTAACGAAATGTTTCATTGATCGATGTAGTTCTCGTATGCTCCCAGCCTACCGTCAAACAAATCGGATTAGTGGCAAACGATCGATCATTAGATAATGCCAGTAATCTGGTTCTACGGAGCTTCGATGAAAATTCGTAATTCATTACGAATTGGACGGGACGAATTTTCACCAAATAATAGAAAAACCCATTGAAGTGAGCGTTTTTGTAGAAAAACCAATAGAATAGCCAATAATGAATTTACTAGAACGAAATCAAAACCTGTTTCTGTATCAAATACCAATAAATAAGTAAATAAGTAATTTACTAGAATGAACACAAAACCTAGTTTTAGTATCACATAACCAATAAAATAGCCAATAAAATAATTTACTAGAATGGACACAAAACTTAATTTTAGTATCAAATAAATACCTAATGGAATAGCCAATAATTTATTAGTATGGATACTAAACCTACTTTTAGTATCATATAACCAATAAAATAGCTAATAAATAGTTTACTAGAACGGACACAAAACTTAGTTTTAGTATCACATAACCAATAGAATAAATAATAAATAATTTACCAGAATGCACACTAAAGCTAGTTTTAGTAGCACATAAACAATAGAATAGCCAATAAATAATTTATTAGAAAGGATATAAAAACCTGTTTTAGTATAAAATAACAAATAGAATATCTTATAAATAATTAACCTACTTTAAAGGACACAAAACTTCGTTTTAGTATCAAATTCCCAATAGAACAGCCAATAAAATAATTTACTAGAATGGAAACACAATAGTTTTGGAAACAAATAACAAAGAAAATGGCTAATTTTTCCAAATCCAAACTTCAAACTCCAAATTTTTGTTCTGTGGGGTTAGTACGAGAACTTGGGAAAAAGTTTTCGTTACGTAAACGATAGCAAATGTATGAAAAATTCAGTTTCCTTACACGTATGATAGACGCGCTGTTCAATTTTTCATTAATTTTGCTATCGTTTACGTAACGATAACTTTTTCGCAAGTGCTCGTACTAAAGCCACTGAATAAAGTCCCAGGATGCATGTACGTAATGATTCGTTCACCTCGTTCTACCTACGCAACTTACTAGCACGTTGTACAAGGCGTATTAGCTCTACTGTTTAATCAAACGCCACGAGCTCTTCGGTATAGATGATTGAACAGGTGGTTTTATATAAGAGGTACTTACAATAATTAATTGTTTGGCTTCGAATGGAATTGTTCGAAAATTGTTCGCATGTTCAGCTTTATTCAATCCACTTCGTTTGAGAGCCTACATTCTATTTTGCGGTGAATTCAAAAAGTTTGTTTTCCGTTTCAATATAAATCCAAATACTTTCATCATAGTCTTGAAGCTTGTGTTTGGAAATTGAGGAAAATCTTTTTGAAGGGTAAGTGGCAAGCATTTGCCTACTCCTTCATCTCATCAGTGATTAAACATTACTTACATCATAATTATTACGAAACCAACAGATATCAAACAGCTTTTGCATGATATTTTTATTGGCGATTTTTTCTTATGAATAATAATCACAATTTTTTTCATATTTATCGGGACTTATCGCGCACTATTAAATATAGGTAAACCATACCATAGGTATAACTATATTTAATATAATACCTATATAAAGTGCGCGATAAGTCCCGATAAATATGAAAACATGTGTTCGAATCGCGAAAGTTTATAAGTTACTAATAATCACAAATTCAAGGAAGGTCTTGAAGTGGGCGAGATTTCTCAGTACAATTAATTTTAATAAAGATTGATATCTCCTCATTAATATAGGCTTGTGTAACTTCTAGGTAATATGACGCGTTGCTTAGAAAATATTTTGTTGGAAATTTATTAGGACTAATAAGGGCAAGTGAGTTTAATAACTAAATAAACAAAATACAAGCTAACACTAGAACTACAAATAGTTAGACCTTCCATAGACCGTTGAAGGTCTAAAGACAATCCAAATGCTCAAGCCCACTATCAGCTGGCAGCGTACCCAGCATGCTGGCGGCGTTACCACGCTGAATGACAATGCTTTTGCGTTGAGTTTTAAGGGTTGGTCCCATAGTTATAAGTTGTTCATAATGATGAGTAAAAACCAACTTTCGGCGTAGTATCACCATTCCGTATAACCCTGCAGAGTATTTAGAAAAATGTAGCGAAATTTATAATCCACGGAATCTTACAGTAGGTATCCTAAATAGAGGCCCTTAGGCTTTTAAAACGCTCACGTAACGTAATTTAGGTATACATTTTCCATTTTCATTCATCCCTGAGATCTTGAGATTTTGTTCCACAAATAAGATGTAAAGCCTTTCTTGAAAGGTTTATGTGAGAATCCACCCGCATGAAGATCAGTGTCTTTCTGTTTTGTTAACAGACTTCAAATAATTAAAAATATAAAAAAACGACTTCATAAAAATGGTAGAACTAGACCAAACTGAAATGAGACCACACGGGAAGCATCAGCTTTCAAATAAAAAAAGAATCATCAAAATTGGTTCACCCAGTCAAAAGTTCTGAGGTAACAAACATAAGAAGAAAAAAACCAGTCGAATTGAGAACCTCCCCCTTTTTGGAAGTCGGGTAAAAACTAAGCAAAGTTTGTAATATGGCTTCCAGACACTGATATACATACAGTTTTTTTTAATACTTACTTAAATAGATATGAACACCCAGATATAGAAAAAACACCAATGTTCATCACATGAATGTTTGCCCTAGATGGGTATCGAACCCATGCCCCCATGAAAGCGCATATCCATGGAATATCTCCATTGTTTGTTTCAGATCTGAATCTGAATCTAATTTATTTGTGCCATACACAAGTAAATCATACACACATTTATAAATGCATGCACATACGAGTATGTGGGTTAAAAATTATACCTACTGCTAAGTTTCAGATCAAATAATATCTGGGACATTATTGCACACACGCTCATCTGACCCCACACTAAGCAAAGCTTGTAATATGGCTGCCAGAGACTGATATACATAAGTACATATATATTTTTAAATACATACTTAAGTAGAAATTAACACCCAGCCATAGAACAAACACAAATGTTCATCACACAACAAGTTTGTATTAGGTCCCATCGAACCCACGCCCCCAAGCGCAGAAGGTTGGTTCACTACCAACTAAGCTAACGGGCTGTCGACTAAGCTAACAGGCTGTCTGTTGATCTGAGTGCTAAGTCGTCAGGACTATCAAAAAAATATCAAAATAATTTATTTATGAAAATGTATGGTGTAACCGGCTTTAACTGCCAAACAAGGTGTTGGAAACTCGTTTCTTGGTAGTACTATGTGTCAAAGTCATTGAATATGGATACTTTAGTAGGTAATTGTGCCTCTATGGTCAAAGTAATTTCGCCATCAATGATCTTACTGACAAAATAAATAGAGATCAACCCGCTGGGGTAGGAGTCAACTCGTGGGTACCAAACTGTTAGGTATTTACCTAACTTCATTAATTGTCCCGACCCGACTCAGCGTGTTCGCGACTCAATACAAGCATGACTTGGGAGTCAAATGGAAGTCCTGTGTAGCACTCTAACGCGTGTTTATTGAAGCCCCGCAGCCTTCGATGCATGTTCAGATATTTCCACTATAACTTAAGCAAGTCTTGTATAACATATTCGTAAGTGACATACTTAGAGTGCTTTGGTTTTTAATAAGTTGAATAATAATAGATTTAAAAAATCTAAAAATATATTTTTACTTATCACAAGCTGCGCTCCGCGATTTCACCTGCGTTGGCAATCCTTCAGTTAACATTTATTGTTCCGGGATAAAAAGTATTCTATGGCTGGCTCTCTCTGTCTCTTGAACTACTTATATCTATGCAAAATAATGAAACATGTAGGCCAATATATACCTAAATGGTAGCAATATAGCAACTTGTTTATTTTCAACGCCTTTTTCCTTTATTGTAGGTAATAGGTTGTTATCATTTTGCAAACTAAGTAAATAACAATGGACCTTTACAAACAGATTAAAACCTCCTCAGGTCCCAAGGTCCCTCGTGCTTAGTTTGGGGCTCACCGATTAGCCTCACAGACTAGGTAAAGCTACTATATGTACTAGGTAGCCGTATTTGCTCACATACTCGTACGTACAGTAGCTAGGTGAACGAGCGTCGCTCGGTATTCTTTATCTAAATACAAAGTGTCATCCAAATCAAATCGAGCCGTTTTTTATTTATTTGTTAAAGTGATACGTTTCATGTTTGGCGGGAAATTCAAATTTCAAACAGTTTTTTTGTCCTTGTAGCTAGGCCAGGTAATTATTGTGAAATGACACAGTGTTCGCGAAAGTTGTTGGTTGTTCTTTAAATTATCATGTTCAGCTAATAATCAGTAACTCACCATATTACTTACATTTGTCAATAAACCGTTTGAAACAGCAAAAATTTGTTTATTGACAAATGTATGTAATAATGTGCATTAGAGATAAACAGCTTTACGTGAGTTTGTAAAGAATAATAATCAATTTTCGCAAACATGATCGTTTACATCAAGAATAAGATTTATTTTATTGCCAAAAACAATGAATAGGAATAATACCCCGAATAATTAATTACCCGGCCTAGATACAAGAACAAAAATACTGTTTGAAATTTGAATTTCCCGCCATACGTGAAACGTATATCACCTTAACTGTTTTCTAAGGTCACTAAAACTGTAATGTGACATTTTTTGTTTATTATATACCTACTGCTATTATTATTTTTACTTACTAATGCGTATAATTAGTAATTATCATAAAATTTACATTAACATAATGTTTACTAACATAGCTAGACCAAATCTAAACTTTTCCCCCTTCCAATATTTCAAGGTAAGTATATCCTTATGTACCAGGCAAACATGAGTATCGCAGAGGTCGACCGCCGCAATCAAATTAGCAATAGCAGTGCCACTTACCGACCACTCTATCTTGACCTTCCCCGGAACAACCCTCAATTGAAATTGCTCATTCAGCGAAAACCGTAGAAGGACGGATATATTGATTGACTGATGGTCAACTTTTCAATGCATATAATTTTATTATAGGTGACCTTTTACATAAGAAATATTTTGGCATCCGACGAGCGAAGCAAGGAGGGCGCTAATAGTTTGCGGGTGTAAAATATCACTTACCTATTCACGTGTGTGAATAATCTACTTTTCATTACTAGTGTAAGGTAAGACAAAAAAACTTGAAAAAATCAGTATATAAGGTCGGGGAAAAAGTTTCTTCGTATTTTATAAACAAATTCAAGACATATTTTTTTCAAGTTTAATTACATTTATTTATAATATATATGTACCATTTTGTTCGATAACTTGTTGCCATCTTTTAGGTAGTGACATGACCCCGTTGCTGTAGAAATTTTGGGAATTCTGATCAATAAAATGCAACAAGTAGTTTTGACAGTCCTCTCTTGATGTTAATCTAACACTACCCAAAGAATTCTGAAGAGATCGAAACAGGTGGAAATCTGAGGGTGCAAGGTCAGGGCTATGTGGTGGATGCATTAACACTTCCTAACCAAGCTCTCTAAATTTTTGCTGAGTGGCCAAAGATGTGTGCGGTCTGGCGTTATCATGATGAAAGACCACACTCTTTATGTTGATCAATTCCGGCCGTTTTTTCTCAATTTCTTGTTTGAGTCTCATCTGCTGTTGGCAGTAGAGATCCGAATCGATGGTTTTGCCCGGCGGTAAATGCTCATAATGAACGATGCCCTTCCAATCCCATCATACACACAGCATCACCTTATTACGTGTTAATCTGGGTTTCGCTACAGTCTGTGGTGCTTCACTGCCCTTTGACCATGATCGTTTGCGCACATTCTTGTCGTAGGTGATCCATTTTGCATCACCAGTGATCAATCTTTTCAAAAACGGTTCGGTTTCTTTACGTTTCAATAGAGAATCGCAAATGAGTACACGATTCATTTGGTTTCTTTCAGTGAGCTGGTGTGGCACCCAAATATCGAGTTTTTTTGTATACCCAGTTATTTTCAAATGGGTCAAAACTGTTTTGTGGTCAATCCCCAGGTCTTCAGCTACGTCTTAACTACTAATATGCCGATCTTGGTCCACTTTTTCAGAAATGGCATCGACTTTATCCGTAACAGGGCGACCAGAGCGAGCTGCATCTTTGACATCAAAATTCCCGGACTGAAAACGCTTGAACCAACATTGTGCTACTCTTGATGACACTGCATTAGGTCCATAAACGTCACAAATTTTATTCGCGGCTTGTGTCGCATTTTTCAGTTTTTTGTAATAAAATTTCACAATATATCGAATTTCTTTGTTAGATTCACTCATTTTATCGAACAAAAAAACAATTGAAAAATGGCGGGAAATTGCTTTTTACTTTTTATATTCCTTTTTTAAAATGTCATATTTTTAATGGTATCAAAACCAGCCAGATACAAACAGTACAACCCATGAGATTTTTACTACAACTTTATACATACAAAATACGAAAAGACTTTTTCCCCGACCTATTATTTAGTGCACCGCCAAAAAAGTTTTCACCACAGAGGTTTTACATACGAGTAACTTAACATTATCTTCATTTCACAGAGTAAAAAGTTTCTGACATGGTACGGACATTACATACATACCTACAAATACACATATCGTCTTTTATTATTATATAGATAGAAGATGATATTCGTTACCTAGTGTCAGGACAAACAAACCTAGCTGGTTCGGTCTATATTTATAGATGTTTCGTTAGTCTGGCCCACTAAGACACCCAAAATTTTGTCAATGAAACTGAAGAAAATCCAGCTGACTGACATCTAGATTCTAGATTTTGTAGAGGTAGGACTCTTTTGCAGAGGTCCGCCTGGGGAAGTACCACACCTTTGCCACTTATTCAACCGACAAGCAGTAGTTTGCAAACACTACTGTGTTCCGGATTGAAGGGCAATGTTTCCAGCAAAATTACAGGGCACACAGAGATTTGACATATTATATCTCGGGGTGACGAGTGCAGTGCATTGCCATCCAGGGTTTTGAACTGTTGAAGTTCAAAATTCTGAGTGGCGTTGAGCTGTTATGGGCAAGCGTGAAGAGCCATCAGGCGAGCGACTTTGCTTGTCTCGTCACCCATATATCATAAAAAAACCCTAGCTGGTCTATGCGAATGAAGTAGCGGGCAACAATCAGTATTTCCGTAATAATGCTTATCGACTGACGCCGATTTAAGTACCATACGTACTACCGTTATTCGAACACTGTAACCGACCTACAGGACGTTATGGATCCGACTATACTGGCCGTGATCCTTGAGAATTCACCATTGGAAATGTCAAGGGCGCTTCTTTGCATTCACCGGGTGTCGATTTTGGATTTATTTTCGGGCTTTGGCTGTCACTGAGAAGAATAGTGTGATTTAGTGAAAAGGACTTTGATGGCTTGTCTGAAAAGCTAAAATGAATTATAAAAGCTCTCTTTATTGCGTCTAATTGATTTAGACATTCTGCGAGCCAGGCGTTTAGCAAAACGGACGCTTTGTGTTTATCTTTTTCTGGAGCTAATTTCCTTTCATTGGTTGTCTGATTTGGGGTAAGATACTATCTCGTCGTTTGACGAAACGCTAAACATAGCTCGTGCGGGGCAATGTGGCCATCTAGCCGCCACCTCAACGTGCTCCCTCTGCACGTAGGTACTTCATCAGCAAGAATACGTCCACTGCTGGACAAAGGCGTCTCCCTTAGACCTCTACACTGAATGCCAGCCTGCCATCTGCATCAAATGGATCCCCGCGACTCTCGATTTCGTCGGTCCATGTGATGAACATTTGTGTTTGTTCTAAATCTGGATGTTAATTTCTATTTAAGTATGTATTTAAATATATATATTTATTTATGAACTAGCTAATGCCCGCGACTTCGTATGCGTAGCGCAAAGTAATTAGTGGGTGGACGATTAGACTGACATATCCAAATATAAATGTTACACTAACGAACACGAACGGAACTTTAAATAGGCACAAATCCATCGCATTATTTATACTGAATATTTTATAGATAATACCTACACATATGACATGATTGTAGATTTATTGCTCTCCATTTTAATGCGGATTGTCAAACTATCGTCATAGTATGATTTTAGTCTAGTTTTAATCTGACTCGATACAGGTATCCCGACATGTCCATAGTTTCAAATATATTTCAAGCAAATAATATATTACTTTCACTGGTTTAATACGTTGGAAGTGTGGAGCCATGGAGCCAATAAGGAAAAAAAAATGGTATAAGTCAAGCGAAATGTCATGCATGACAAACGTTATTATTGAATTATTAGTAAATAGTAAGTAGGAAGCATGGAGCGGTATCTATAATTAATCGCTGTTATTTAACATTACTCCGCGTAAAGACTGCCAATCAATGATGTCTAAATAATTTTTGCCCGCCTTCTGCGCCTCGACCCGTCCAACAACTAAACCGCTTTCGTTCACCACCATAACATCCAAAATAGCTGCTAATCATAGATCAGTAACAGATTAGATGCCGCGAGTTCACCTACTTTGCGTGTCTGTTATTGGTCTTAAGTTTGATCCTGGCAAAAAATGTATTCATTTTAATCTCCGTCGACTTGGTATATTAGCACGTCAGAAGTCAATACAAAAATAAACGTACTTTAAATTACGCCATAATAAACTGTAAAACCTCTTCAAAAGCAGTTGGCTGTCCTGAAAATAACAAACACAAAAAAAACTATTTGGTGCAGTCTATCGGAAGTTATGCGGGTACATACATTTCGGCGATTCGTTTTTATTTCATCATCATCATCAGCCAGAAGATGTCCACTGCTGAACATAGGCCTCCCCCTTTAACCTCCACACTGAACGACAATCTGCCATCTGCATCCACTGGATGCCCGCGACTCTCACAATGTCGTCGGTCCATCTAGTGGGAGGCCTACCTACGCTGCGTCTTCCGGTTCGCGGTCTCCACTCAAGAACCTTACCTACTTCCCCATCGGTTAACAGTTCTTCGAGCGATGTGGCCTGCCCATTGCCACTTCAACTTGCAGATTTTAATAGCTATGTCGGTGACTCTGGTTCTTTGGCGAATATATATATTTTTATTTACTTATAGATTATATGGCAACAGCCGCTTCAGTCTTCGTACCTACCATGTCTGCGAGTAGAAGTCTGTCATTACGACAACATTACTATAAAATAAGCTAGATGGCGTTATAAATAATTATTAAAAAAAAATTTTTTTACTATTTATTATCATAAATTAATATAGCCTATGTTTCAATCAGGTATTTTATAAGCATATTCATGGAAACTGCTTTGAAATCCTTCTAGTAGTTTAAAAGATGTGCGCGGACAAACAAACAAACTGACAGCCGTCAGATTTGTAGTTCCATTGTTTGAAAATAGATTGCGTACTAAAACGATGTTTTGCGAAAAAATTGTAAATTTGCTTAAACTTTACGAATAATATTATTAAAAACGTAATAAGGTATTCAATAATTCCTAAAATAATGAGTGTAAATGGATCGTAGTTTCACAAATAAATATGAAAAGTGCGTCTATTATAGGTAAATACGACACTTTACCTGAATCACGCAAACGGGATTTTTTTTGCAAGTTAAACCGATATCCGGTATTGCTTCTACTTAGTTAGAAGTCATGTGTGAATGTATTTGATCTACACATTTATAAATGGTAGGGATAGGGATAGGGATTATAATATGGTAGGGATATCGGTATCTGACAGCCATAGTACAAACTTTTCTTAGTTTGGGGTCAGATGACCGTGTGTGAAAAATGTCCTGAATATTAATTAATTTATGTAGTGGGAGACCTACCTACGCTGCGTCTTCCGGTTCGTGGTCTGCACTCAAGAACCTTTTTTCCCCATCGGTTAACGGTTCTTCGAGTGACGTGGCCTGCTCATTGCCACTTCAACTTGCAAATCTGAGTAGCTATATCGGTGACTGGGTCTTCGGCGAATATTCTCGTTCAGGATTTTATCGCGCAACGAAACTCCGAGCATAGCTATGCTATTTCCCGCTGTGCGACTCGAAGTTTTTCCAAAAAGCCATCAGCAAGGTCACTTTTATAGAATAGTCATAATATTCAACGTGGCCACTCACTTTTTCAGAATTATGCAAACCAGAAAGTTATAATTTAAGGTAAAGTGGCACCTCGTAAACTTTTAGTAGGTCCTACACTTGAAAGTTTGGGCATAAAAAGTTTTAAATGCCCGTTCAGAAGTTCTGCTCGTAAATCATGAATTCCTTTTAAAATGTTTGCTCTTCGTCTTGCACGAATCTTATTGGAGTGTGTTTACCTTTTTCACCTTACTGCTCAAGGAGGAGGTAATGAATATAATTATAATTATTATTAAAGACGCAATGTGCGTGCCGCTAAAACTCAGAAACGAGCCCCGGTACGATCAAGGGAGTTTAGACTTCTATCCCCTATCCATGAAGAAGGCTTCCGTTATTACCTGAAGGGGGTGCTTTTAAAGATATAAGGGCTGAAAGTTTCTCCCTCTAGGTATTTCTAAAATAGACCATTTTGGAATATTCGAGAGCTTTCTATAACATTCCAGAATATCCTGAAATATTTTAGAATGTTTTGGAAGTTTTATAAAGTTCTTGGTAGCACGTAAGTGGAACGACCCGCCCACGCCTGTAAGAGCGAAGCTTCAGTTTTGACATGTTATTGTCATCAAATATCCATGCTCTGCATTATTATAGCGTATAATATCATACCGTACGTACCTACCTACCTTATCTGAGTCGTGCATTATTGCCTCCCAAACGAGCTAGTTTGCCTTATGCAAGTCACATATACAAAGCAACCCACAAGGTCAAAATCAGACGCTTACAAAGCAAATCCTGGGTAACAGGTGTGCGGAGCGACAAGGATTTATGTGTAGCCATCTCATCTGGTGACGCTTCTGAATGGGTAGATGTTTTGCGTTATGTATGAGGGCGGGAAGCGTGACGTGAAATAATAATAAATAAGTACCTTACTTACTTCTAAGTCTTTGAATAGGTATATAGATACTAGCTGCTCCTTGCGGCTTCACCTGCGTGGACATTTCCTGACGCTGGGGCCACACCAACGGTCAACGTCAATGCCCATTCAATTGCCGATAAAATGTCCTGATTTCAAGGACGTTGACACTGCTACACTGTATTTAATGAGTGTCCAAATATAATATATATGAATATATTATTTTATCATTATCGAAGGAAGAATGAATCGGTTCTTCTGGGCAAGCGTGCTCCATCGTAGACCGCATTGCGCTTAACATCAGGCGAGTTGGCGGTCAAACGCAAGCCTATTAAAAAAAAAAGGAACAAAACAAGTAAGGAACTTTTTATTGCTATAATTCCTTTCCGTGCATGGTTGCCTAGAAGAGATCGCTTTAAGCGATAAGGCCGCCTATTAAAAAACCTAGATAATATTTTCATTGTAATGTATGTTTTCCTTGTTTGTGTGGTCTCTTAATAAAGAGTTATCTTATTTTAACACAAAGAAAAAGCACGTGCGATCCCGACGGTCACGGGGAACAATGACAAATGGTAACCGCAGTGCCCGCAATATTTCTCGCGTTCATCTATTTGATATGCTAAAAATACCACCACCCGAGATATAGCCTAATTCTAATTCAAAGTGGGGGTGATAAGACCTGCACTGACATCCCGCTTAGGGTGTACCTATTGAGCAGTTTTGTCACGCTGTACCACAGATCTACTACCTTCCTGTTGTGTATATCTGTGCGCTGTACCGTGTATTTTAAAACAGCGCGTGCAGTCTTGTGACAGATGTGTTTTTGCAGTTATTTGACTGGTACTATTGTATCTCGATGACATAATATGAACAAAATGAGATTAAGTATTTATTTTGCAATTTCGCTCAGCCATAGCGAAATATCGGCAAAATATTAACAGGGCTGTCAGGACCGGTGACAACATGAGCCAGGCCGTCGAGCCTTCAGGCCTGATGACGTAAAGCGGCCCTAAGGACGTTGGGTAATTGAATTCACCTCGGATAATCTCCTTTTTGGGATACGTCGTGGGTAGGGTTACCATACGTCCAGAATTTTCCGGACAAGTCCGGTAAAAAAATGCCATTTGTGATTTTTTGCCAAACAATCTGACGTGCCGCCTCAAGGTAAGCGATCACCGTCGCCTATAGATACCTGCAACACCAGGGGCATCACAGTTACATTGCCGACATTAACAGCCCTTTTGAAGAACTCCATATTTCCCCCGTATTTAGGCTTTTATCCGGAAAATGAAATGCATAAATCTAGCAGTTTGAAAAACTAAAAACACGCAAAAAAACCCTAATCCTGGAGATCCTGGTAACGATAATGGAACAAAGAATTTAAATTATTGCATTGTGATTTTAGTCCTTGATAAGACGCAAAATTTCAATTTAATTCGACATTTTCAAGTATTGAAAATCAAATTCAAATATCCGTACAGACATACCAAGCTAATAAAAGCGTATTAAAAAGACCGCCACACGAGTCATTATGCCGCGAAATATGAACTTTGAAAGAATATGCCCAGATATTTCTTTAAAGCTCTCTTTTCCCCACTTTTAGCAAATTTGGCAATCTTTTAGTTTTAATTTGTCTATTTCCATAGCTAGCTAATAAAAAAAATGGGGTCTTATCAAATCTGGGAAACCGTATTAAAGACCGAAACACGATTAAGGACTTTCGCGAGATTTTGGTGTTGCAGGTATTCATAGCGACGAAGATCGCTATCCATCAGGCGGCCCGTCTGCTTATATGCCACCCATGGCATTCATTTAATTTAATTTAGAGGTTATGTCGCTTGTATGAACACTTTCAGCGTCGCTTGTCCCATAGGGCATCGTATAGACATAGACATAGACATCATTTATTTGTGGCAAAAAAATACAATAGTAATGGTAAAGAGACATTTAAATTTAAACTAATCTTAACTAAAGCTTATTATATTTTTTTGTCACAAACCGGCTCCAACTCAGCAAGATGCCGGTCGTAAACAACCAGCGCTGGTCTTCGTATAGTAGCACTGGCATCGCGCGGCGTTGTAGTCGGATCGCGGTTACCTTACAACTAACCAAAAAGCCTGCACAATGTGTAGCGTGCGCCAATTTTTGGTTCGGACATTTTTTTTGCAGGTTGTGACTCTATAGGTAATTGTATAATCGATGGTCACAATCGATAAATTATTCATTTTATGTAGGTAGATAACCAAGCGCGGATCCACCGTTGTGGGCACGATGGGCATGCCCACAACTCTAATACAATGATTACAATTATATGGCTACGGAACCCTACCATATGCCTGTCTCGACACGCTCATGGTCAGTTAAACCATCTATTAGTCTAATCAACGACGATCATATAGAAAATCATCTTTGGTCTAAGGCACCATATCGATCATGCACGAGCAAGTTCATACGCTGACTCGCACTTGCCCGATTTTCGAATGGCTGTGACGACAACCTTTTTTGAGGGCTGGATCCGCGCCTGTGGATAACATAGCTAGTGTGACGTAAAGGCGTCAGACTATTCGAAACATATCAACATCCAACATTTCTTTACATTGTTACAAGCTCTGAACGCATCTGGCATAAATCAGGTTTGATGTCTTTATTTGAATCAGCAGGCGACCTTGTTGTTCATTGGCGTCGCTTAAATTTGAATTTGAGCCGGTTTAGCGGTAGGTAAGGTAAGTACCTAAGTATGTACATACTTAGTAGGGAAATGTATGAAAAATGGAGACATCTGAATACGAACGATAATTGTACTAACTACTAATGCATATCTTCTTCGTTTCTGACCTGAGGTTACAAAACTAATAAAATTGCGTTAAAAATTATGTGTAGGAGGGCAGATAGGGGAGGAGGGGTAGATGATGACCTTAAATGACAACATAGTAGACTAGAGGCATGTAAATGAATAGGTAATAAAGTGATCGTCTGATGGATTTCCATTATTTAATTGGATGGCTGATTGTTCACGGTTCCAGACACTCTGCTAGGCATTGAAAGCACCGTGTTTACAGGGTTATTTAGTTTTATACAGTCATTTGTGGTAAGCTAGGAATCTGACCTGTAGTGTATAAGCAACATTAGTTATGTGTAGTGTGTAAGTAGCGTTAGGATATAGGAATAAGATTGAATTCAATAAAGGTCTCTCGAGGAAAGCGCACGACTTTCATTAATCGCCTGATCCCTGGCTGCCTACCAACATCACATGGCGACCTTGCCAGGGCCAGACGTCGGCGTGGCCCATGGGCCCATAAGCGGCATCCGGACTTGAGCAAAAATTTAAAATTTTGAAAATTTTGATGTGATATAGTGATCATTGAACATATCAAATGTCGGAGCCGAGCGACATTGCACAAAACAGCAACATTGCACATTCCCCTATGCCTCAGTGAACAAAATAGACTAAAACGTAAATAAAATAATGTAACCAGTCAACCAACCAACGTCAACCAGTGCGTCATTATTGTTATTATTACGTAAAAATGTGCCAATCTAAAATCGAAAAGGAAGAGGTCTTTTTGGACCAAAACGCAAATGCGGGAAACGAGGCAACATTATCGATATTGAAAGGACAATTAAATAATGTAACAATTTTTACAATCGTCATCCTGTGCATCATTATTGTTATGCTCCTGTATTTTCTTATCAAAAAATACAAAAAGACACACATAAACTGGATGGGCAAACAGTTGAACATCCAACGATTCCGGGACTCTCTAAGAAGAAGAACACCCTCTGATGAATAAATAAAAGGAAAAAAATATGCTGGCAGCAGGGAGATGTTCGCGTCTGATGAACGAATAAAAAGCTGGCAGCAGGGAGATGTTCGCGTCTGAAGGAAGAAGGCGAGAACATTAGAAAGTTAGGCAAAAGAAGACGAAGATTTGGGACAAAGAAAATTAGTGAAGGTATGTAAATGAACTATACCATAATTATAAGTTAATACTAGAAAATTTAGCCTCTACATCTAGCGTTAAAATTAATTTAGACACTTGTGAACAGATAAAAAGTTTATACAATAAAATATTAAGCTATTATAGTCAGGAAAAAGAGGAAAGAAAAATTGCCATGGATAATTTTGATATAAAAACGGCAAGTCCTTTAATTCCAGTAATGGATGGTAAGGAAGAAACTACAGAAAGAATTATAGAGGGCATTGAAATGTTAAACGATTATCTAAAAGGTGAAGAAAACAAAAAAATACTGATATCCTTTGTACTGAAAACGAGACTGTCAAAAATGCAAAGTTAAAATTACAATCAGAATATACAACAGTTGACAGCCTAATTGCAGATATCAAACTGTATCTTTTAACAAGGAAATCAGCTAATTCTTTGTTATCCCAACTCAATAATCTTGCACAGAATAATCTCACTATATCTAAGTACGGCGAAAAGTTAGAAGACTTATTTATAGGCCTCACAATCGCTCAAGCAGACGGAAATCCGAAGGCCACCGAAATACTGAGACCTATAAACGAAAATTTAGCTCTAAAAAGATTCGCAGATGGTCTCCGTAATCGGCGTTTAAGTACAATCATAGCAGCGCACAGCTTTACCACACTGAAGGATGCGGTGCGTGCTGCCGAAGATGAAGAATTGTCTGCTCCCGAGCCTTCGAGCCAGAGTGCAGTATACACGTATTCGCGAAATGTAAGTAGGGGACGCTACCCAAGATACAATCGTGGACGAAACTTTTATAGAGGAACATGGCCAATGACCATACCTATTTACCTTCCTACCTCCATTCCATTGGTAATTGTAAGTAGGTATGTTTTACTCTATTCGGGTTATGTAATCTAAGTAATGCATACATAAAGCTTTTGTAGGTAGATAAGCTAGAGCTGTTGAGTTGTGATCGCGAACAAATTCAGCTATTCACTGAAATGTGTTTTATAGCGGGAAATTGCCGATACAGAAATAAAATAACAAGCTATCATTACTACCTAACTGGATTACATAGCCTATTAAACAAAAAAGTAGTTAAGTATAATTGCACATAAAATTAACAGAGTACTAAATTTACTTATTATTATTGATTTTATTCCAGGCGCTGAAGGGATAAACAAAACGTAAGGAGCCTAAAACTAAAAAATATATTGTTATGCAATTGGCAGTGCCACTTTTAGTAAACGTGACAGTTAATGAAAATTAGAGCTAGGCCCTGATTCCGCAAACGCCATATTTAGAGATGAGTGCAAAATAATCGAATAAGTAACAATCTAGTCATATTCAAAATGAAAATCCAATTATTCGATTATTAAATCGTTGGTAAGTAGTCGAAACGTCGGGCGAAAGGTACTTATTTTTACCTATATAAAATATTATTACACGATAAATCCCGATAGACACATTATTATAAATTATATTACACACCAAAACAATATAAATATTAATTTCATGAGCAAATTATGTACCATTCGCTACTATAGTCAATTATTTATACCTCGTTACGTAGATACTTGTTTCAATACACAATATGATTATACATCACAATGTTATCTGTGTATTATTTTTAGGGCCTTTACAAACTTCACAATAAACAAGCTAGCATCTGACAACACGTTAGGAAGCAATAACTGTTACTATGACCGGTGTTTATTATTAATTAACATTTTACTAGAATCTATCTAACCCAAAAGAATTATTGGGTGTTTTTACGAAACAAAAACATAATATTGTTCAAGTTAACTGTACTTAACGCTTCACACTCAACTAATTCGTTCTCATCACTACATCGATTCCAAAAATCGAACAATTCAATTAGTGATTAGCTACTCACACTCACTGACCACACCTCTAGCCTCTAGTTTTTAAGTATATTTATGTTATGTTATGTCATGTCATGTCAAGTGTCAAGAGTCGAGCTATCTTGTTTTTAGAACATTGTTTTTGCTTATTTAAAGAAATTCCGTTAATTTTATCCAATTATAAGGCACAAAAACTGGAATAATCTTGTCAAAGATGCTCATTGATAATTGGCGGACCTCAAAAAGGTAAGTTTTTGCGGCCTTCGACGTCGCCGGTTAAGATAACACCGAATCTTTATCTTCTCGCTACTTAAACCATAATTGTTCATAAGAGTAAACATACTTAGCTATATTGCATATGCAAATTCTGATTGTGGACTTGCTTGCATCAAATCAAAGCGAGAAGGTCCAAAAACGGTCTTGTAAACATACCTACTTTGTGAGGTTATCTTCTATTTAAGTAAGGCCCGTAGGGCCTTACTTGGTTACTTCTACTACTTCTTACTTACTTGGTGTCTTATCAGTGCAAATGATGTTATTCATTCAGAAAACTTACAGCATAAAATGTAGACAATTTTTTTTTGCTGAATCACAGCAATGTTTTATATTAATGTAGAAACAACTGTGTCTGTATCCTCTCGTAAAAAAACAGCTATTATTATACTACTATGCTATATAGATAAGCCACCAGGATGGTTTGCGACATGTTGACAGCCTACAGTATGCACAGTACACTCCAAATGAGGTGTCACTGCAGGCTGCAGGTCACCCGTCCGGATTAGTCTAGATATGGCCAGATTTTCGGTGACCTTCCGGAGATAGTAGGTCTTCTAAAATAAGGCAGATGCCTTCCCATTTAACCTCCACACTGAACGACATCCTGCCATCTGCATCCACTGGATGCCCGCGACTCACGATGTCGTCGGTCCATCTAGTGGGAGGCCTACCTACGCTGCGTCTTCCGATTCGTGGTCTCCACTCAAGAACCTTGCTTCCCCATTGGTTATCGGTTCTTCGAGCGATGTGGCCTACCCATTGCCACTTCAACTTGCAAATTTTAATAGCTATGTCGGTGACTCTGGTTCTTTGGCGAATATACACGTTGCGGATTCTATCGTGCAAAGAAGTAAAGAAAAGTATAAAGAAGATCAATTTCAATCAATTAATACTACCCCACTATCATTCTAGGTACCTCCAAGAGGTCATTCCTCTCAGCTTGAGCAGTGGTGTGCTACTACAGAGATCAGATCCGAGCTGGCAGTCCAGCCGCGTTCTCACTACTCAGTAAATATGTCTGCACTGACTTCCTGCTGGAGGAGCTTCGGCAGTTTTATACTGAGAAGCCAAATGCATTAGTAAGTTCAACGAGGAAAGACCAAACACTTTTATTCTTACTCGGGACGGAAGACATGAGTTTTGCACTGACGTCCCTCTTAGGGTGTATTGTGCATTTCCTTCCCAAGCCAACTCAAGCCCGAGCGAGGCTATACATTTGTATAACTTGTACACCTATACGTGAAAAAAAAAAACATGTTGGGGGCCATTCAATCATTAAGTAGAAGAATTTTAGTAATTTTTGAGCTTTTTAGGGTTTAAAAAAAGCTACTTATACTTGTAAACTGCTAATCGTAGATTCATCATCATTAGTCTATTTGATGTTCGTCCACTGCTGGACGTAGGCATCAAAAGAAGGCCACAAGGTACGATGTTCCGCTTTTTGCATCCTCTTGCCACCAGCTACCCTACGCAGGTCTTTGCTCGACCTGAAAGAATTAATAATACCTGACAAAATAAATTATATTTCATACATTAGCTAAATGTTTTTAGTTATTCTATACATTTCCTGATGGTAAGCAACGGAGTGGCCGAGGATAGAACACGTTGATCTAGAAGAAATATATTCACTCTAGCCTTGAAGATGCCTAGGTATTTTATAGAATACTGGGTTATACAGACTGCCGGTAACATATATATAAAACTTCCGTGTAAAATGATCTAACTGATGGTGAAAACCGCATCAAAATCCGTTGCGTGCTTTAAGAAGAGTTAGCGGATATACAGACAGACAGACGCGGAAAGTGACTTCATTTGATACTATGTATTTTTACTATGAACGAACTGTCAAATTTGCGACTAAATCGCGAGTTGCTAGTTACATAATCAAGGGGTCGTTCAGATAATGTCACAGGTACCATGCTACACTACAAATATATACCCTACCGAATATTACTGAAGTGAAAACTTCTATAGGCGCGCTGATCACTTTTTGGGTAAACAAAAATCATGGATCTCGCGTCATTTTCACGCTGTCACAGAATACATAATACAGTACCATGTATTTTAAAATAGCGCCATCTCTTGTAGAATAGGTGAATTACTACTTAAGTTTTCACTTCTGATGTGCAGTCCTATGACTGATGTGTTTTTTAATGCTATTTTCCTCCATAGGTGCCGGCGCGGGCGTGGTGGTCCCAGCAGAGATGATTCTACTAAACTATAGTCTTACCAAGGAAGATATTTTTGTCTATGGTCTACCAACCAACACTTCACGAGAACCTACAACCACGACATCATAATTATTGTATTTAGTACACATACACATCTACCCGAAGCGGATCCACCGTTGTGGGCACGATGGGCATGCCCACAACCCTAATACGTGACTTGTGACGTCCCACAGCTTTACCCGCGTGAAACTACGATACACTGTACAAAAGATTGGTCAGGCCGTCATATAATTTTTTACAAACATTTCCTTTGTTAAGGAATGCACTATATCGATCATGCACGAACAAGGTTCATACGCTGTCTCGCACTTGCCCGATTTTCGGGTGGCTGTGACCACAACCTTTTTTGAGGGCTGGATCGCGCCTGCATCTACCTCATGGTTTACGTCGCGATGCCTCCTCGACATGGTCGGCGATGGTCCTTATCGATATAAGGAGTTAAGAACATAATAAATCTGATTATACACATGTTATATAAATGTTTCATTATTTTCGATGTTTCTGTCAACACGTATCGACCTGCTAATTTTGGGACTCGCGTCGCCTTAAGGTGATACGTTTCACGTTTGGTGGGAAATTCAAATTTCAAACAGTTTCTTTGTTCTGTTTGAAATTTAAATTTCCCGCCAAAAGTGAAACGATTCACCTTAACTAGAAATCGCAAGGTGACTAGCATTTTAAATAGCATCATAAAGCATAATGATCGAAAAATCATCGAAATCAAGATTTAAATAAACCAATAATTATCAATATAAAAAAACCGACTTCATAAAAATTACAGAACTGGACCAAATTAAAATGGGACCACACGGGAAGCACCAGCTTTCAAATATAAAAAAAAAAACATCAAAATGGGTTCACCCAGTCGAAAGTTCTGAGGTAACAAACAGTCGAATTGAGAACTCCTTTTTGGAAGTCGGTTAAAAATAAAGTTTCTAATAGGAAAGTTATTTAAAAAAACTTTATTTTATCAGACAAACCAGGGAGATATACCTTAGCATAATTATCATGTCTCCGTCGGTGGTATGGCCTTGGCTTTAACCTGCCCAGTAGTGGACAAAAAAACAATTTTTTTTAAGTGACAAGCCAGACGTTTGAAAAAACGCCTGATACACGCCTGATATGAAGATGACGGCAAGGCGCCGCCGTGAAATTGGTATTTTATTTCCCTGGCTCTTATCGACTCAAATAAACTTGAATCTGCCCCGAAATGTTATCATTGACCGATGCACAGTGCACCCGTTAATGGCTGTTCGACTTGATACAGCGCGATGTTAATTTGAATTTAATTTTTTGGCTTGAGAAACAGATTAATTAATTAAACCTACCTACTTTATTGGTGTGAAATTTCGTTCGAGTTTTCGTTTTGCTCACTTTTTTTGTAAGAAAAAAATTTCGAATTTAAAATCTCATTTGTGGAAGAAAACATGGCCAGAAACATAGTGGAAATGTATGTCTTAATCAGAGTAGGTACCTATGTCAGAATAATCTTATTTTGAAAGCGCGGTCCAGATGAGAATACAATTGGTTTGGGCAGCATTCGTGAATCTTCGTTAAGTTTTCTCGTCACCCACTTCGCAAAGAAGTTTAGGGGCCCCTGAACACACCCTGCGCAGTGCGTAAATTTACGCGAAAATCCCCTTAACGCACAGATCTTTTATCTGAGCCTAACAGACGTATCGAACTTGGCTGACGAACCGCCGTCTGACCAACGGCAGAGAAAGAATCAGAATATATTTTTCCTCTCTTTTTCTCTCGTTGGTTGAGGCGGTTGACGTCAGCCATGTTGACGTGTCTGTTACGCTTCTTAACGCGCCGAGATACGGCTTGCGGTCGCGGTACCGCGCAATCACCTAAATCGCTTAAAACACGTATATAGCTGTAAGACCCCAGGGTATTCTATTTGTCAAAACTTACGGTAGCGAAACGTGGAATACAGGTCCACAAGCTTCAAAGTTACTCAACGAGCTAGCAAAAGAGCTATAATGCTTAGAGTGAGTTTCTCTGAGGGGTCGTATCAGGAAAGTATTAATTCGCAAGAGAACCAGCCATCGTAGCCAGGGCCGGATTTAAGGGAGGGCAACCGGGGCTACAGCCCCGGGGCCTCCACAAAACTGGGCCCCCAACAATAGAGACTACAGAGAAAAACAGACTAGTAAACCTGGGGGCCTTCATCCTTTGTTGCCCCGAGGCCTACAGACCTCTAAATTCGGCATTGACCGTAGCGCACTAAAATGGCGGTTATATCTATCTTAGAACCTATAATAACCGGAGTAGAATTTACAAGCCTTCTAGAGTTGAGATCATGAATCGGAAAACGTAGCATAGGATGCCGTGAGACTCGTTGGCAGTAAATGGGGCCTTAAGGTAGCATTCCGATCTTGGCGACCGCGACGCTATTTCAATGCGAAATTCAAACTGAGCAGTGGGCCACGCGACGCTGGTGGAATGCTGCCATTTAGATCAGTGTTTTTCAAACTTTCTCACGACGCGAACCCTTAGTAAGAAAAAAAAACGGGATCCCCTATCTTCCTCAGTTAATAATCTGTATTTTATTATATTACATGTATCAAATACGTACAACCTTTTTTTTTTATAATTAGGTAGGTACTTATTACTTAATGAATTTTTTTTCAGTAAAAATATTTTTTTTACTTTTTTTTCTTTTACTGAGGCTTCGCGATCTCCGCGACCCCCTAACAGAGGCATGGCGACCGGGGGGTCTCTGGAGAGAGGGCGCGACCCAAAGTTTGCAAAACACTGGTTTAGATGATGCGAAAAGTTGCGCGACTGCGTTCGTGTGATTTTTAAAAAAATGCGCTGTGTCAGCGCTTTTTTGGGCCATCGTTAAGAGTTAGCCATAAGGCCCGTGGAAACTATAAGCTATAAGCGTTTTAAGATACCTATTTATTGATTAACTAGGCCGAATGGAAGAATGCAAACTTATAATTAGAGTTGCCATGAGGCTAAAAATAAGTTGAAATAGGTAAGTGTTCGCTGTTCTGTTATCACCCCTATACTTGATATAGGTATGCAACCTTTAATTTAATTTTATGTTGATTCTGCGAGGATAATTACTTAGGTACAGTTAAGTTGTTTAGGTATGTCCAACGTAGATAAAAAATATTTTATAATTTTATTCTATGTTTTGTTTCCAGACAGACATAATTGTCCAATTAGCAAATGTCAAATACAATTTTCAGGAAAAATAATAGATGGAATAATTTCAGGAGAAGGTAATAGAATTTTCAGGTAGTCAATAGTAAAGGCATGGACCTGCGTGGTGATGAAAAATTGTGATTATGATTATGATGGTGATGAAAAGTAACCTTAATAAACTGATTGTGCGCATTATTTGAATTTTGTGACTTAAATGTCTGGACTTTTATTTAAATATCCGGATACCTGCAGGACTTTTTGAATTTTGATTTGGTAACCGTAGCTAAGGTACTCACCTCAGCTACGGTTACCATATCAGGGCTAATGGTGATGATGGCTTCCTTAAGCAATCGAACATGATACGGTATTATTAATAGTTATACGACAGTCCAATGGGGAAGTCGAAGCATCCGTTTTGTTCACAGTAAAAAGAAGCGCGCTCACTTTTCAAGCGCACAGTTATTAAGTTTGTACGCATCTCATAAGTTCAGTCATTCAGCCAGTTCGATCGAAGGCACCTCCGCGATCACTGCCTTTGCCGGTAACTTTAATAAATTTTAATTTTATTTATTAAAGTTTAGTGTGATATATAACAATGAAGTTGTTAGTGACAAACATTTTGTGGTTCAAGGGGACAAGAATAAATCAATATTTATTCGCAAACATAAGTAAGATTTTGTTTGTTTACCTATTGTTAAAATTGATACGGTGAAAAATTTGACTTATTATTAAACTACTTGAAACTCTGGGTTTTTCAAATCACGAGTGAATAATTTTCTTGTAGGCAATCGTGGTCCATCGTAGACAGGATCGTCACTTAATAACGGGCGAGATGACGGTCAAACAAAAAAAAAGCATGCCTGCTTTTACAAAAAAAAAAGATTGCATACGTATTTTTTATTTTCACAGATCTACTTATATCTGTGTTTATTTTAGATAAATTCTAATTTATTCCAATCTAACGTCTAATCTTTCAGTAAATAAAAGGAATCGAAACGCTAAAAATACGCAAAATACAAAAGTCACAGAATAAGGAAAAAAGTTGACATAGTAGAAGACTCAAACTAATATAGATAGGACCTATTTCTTTTATGACGAAACAAAACATCTAGAAATAAAATAAACTCGTACTCGTATATCTAGTAGGTAGGTACTTACTTTAAATGATTAATAATTACAAAGGATACCTACCTATATTATTTGCTATAATGCAAGTCTGCGTGGTTTTGTACGAAACCGGTTAATAGGTAGGCACTATGTATAAATAGGTATGTTATGAGAAACTTGAATAAATAACAAAGTTTTTGTAACACATGCCAATAATAAAAATTACTTTATGTTCATTCATTGGAATGTATCGTCTGTTATTGTGTATAACCTAAATAAGAAAATGTCAAATAAATATTAATGACTCATGCAATGTTTTGAACCAATTAACTATTAATAAAGCTGTTTATTGGTTTTAGTATATTTTTTTAGTTCTTGCATTAATTTTCTCATTAGGTATACTTATTGCAAAACCACCTGCAAAATTTGCCTTATTAACAGACTTAAAATAAACTGGCCAAGTGCTAGTCGGGCTCGCGCACTTTGGTTCCGCACCACCACAAAATACAATAATTATGAAATAAATAAACCGACTTCAAAATTAGTATAATGTGTCATTTGGATTAGGTGAAAGAAATGATAAGGTCGTCCATGAATCTAAATTACCAGTTATAACCTGGTAATGAACAGAAATTGGTCACCGACTAACACTTGGCCATTATTTATTATTTGTTGTTATACTTTAGAGTGTGTACCATAATCATGCCAAGTTTGACGCTTGTACGTGTTACCGTTTTTTACCAATTATATACAACAATACGTTTGTTGTATGGGCACCCCCCTTTTGTTTTGACTTTTTGACGTTTTTATTATCTGTTAGTTAATCCGCCGTAACATTACATACACAAAATTAAAATTGCCTATCTCACAGACCTATATCTTATAGTTCTGTGGGCTATATAAGTATTAATTACGGTTCCAAAGATACAGCCATTTAAAGGAAGGACGGACGGACGTACAGACAGACAGACAGACAACTTAGGCTCAGTAATATGGTCCCGTTTTTCCATATGGGTACGGTACCCTAACAACTACGGGGGTTCTCAATTCGTATTTTTTTTTTGTTTTTACCCCAGAACTCGCTGTCATTAGTAAATTTGATTATTTTTTTTAATTTTTTGATCTCAGAAATTTCATCAAAATTGTTCGATTAGGTCAGGGTTTCTTAAATTGGGGTCCATGACGCGAGTGCTAGGGGTCCACATTCCCGAGGTTTATTTACTAGAATTCGTTTGAAGTATGCAGTTCTGTTATTTAAATAAACAAAACCAAAAATCAAGTAATTGTCAAGTAACACTGTTTTCTTATTTTAAAATTCTCTTCGCAAGGGGGCCGTAGTGTTACTGAAACATTGAAAGTGGTCCGTGGCTACAAAAAGTTTAAGAACCATTGGGTTAGGTGGTACCGCAAATCGTATCTCGGCGCGTTAAGGTTCGCGTTCGCGTGATTTTGCAAACTGCACCTATTCGGGTCCGTGTTAAGAGTTAGGCGTAAGGCCGTGAACTCAGTCATTTGTTTGGAATCGATTATTGGTATATTAGTAAACTATTCGATTATTAGTGCCATTCTGTAACAACTCGATGCTCGATTTTGCTGTATTTGTCGTTATTTTAGTCGTAGGTTTTGCATAATCTAGAACACGTTTAATGAATAAAACGTGTGAATAAATTATTATCAATTTGAAAAACCGATTTCCCCCCATAGCCCCATTAGCTTAGTTGATAGTGATCCTTCTGCGCTTGGCGTAGGTTCGTTTCCCACCTAGGACAAACATTTGTGTTTGTTCTATTAATGGGTGTTAATATCTATTTAAGTATGTATTTAAAAATATATATGTATGTATATCAGTCTCTGGTAGTCATATTACAAGCTTTGCTTAGTTTGGGGTCAGATGATCGAGTGTGCAATAATGTCCTAGATATTTATTTATATATTTCAAAATTAGGTAAACGAAATTTACGCAATTTCGTTTACATGTATGACATATTTCAGTTTTTTTTTTTTCAGTTTATTTTGATTCAGAAATCAAACTACTGAACTGATTTTGATGAAAAAACGTCATGGGACTAGGGAAATAGGGACCAATGTGAAAGTAGATATTACTATATCCTTTCATATAAAAAAATAATAAACATTATAATTCTCAATATAAAAAACGGACTTTATCAGAACTGACCCAAATTGAAATGGGACCAAATGGGAAGCAAATAAAAAAAAACATCAAAATCGTTTCACCCAGTCAAAAGTTCTGCGGTAACAAACATAAAATATATATATATAGGGGAGTCGAATTGAGAATCCCCTACCTTTTTGAAGCCAGTTAAAAACTGGGACCGAAACAGGAATAGCAAACGGGAAAATGGTTTCTAGTACGAAAATTAACAGGGTTCGAACTGAAATAAAATGCGAGCCAAAACCAGATTTCGAGAACCAGACAAGATGAACGACCTAAACCTAAAGAAACCGCAGGAAAAAGCTGGACGCAGGCCGCTTCCAACCGGCCCTTTTGGAAATCGATGGAGGAGGCATGTGTCCAACAGTGGACGTCCTATGGCTGAAATGTTGATGATGAGACGAACAAAAAAAAGTCCGGAAGTGTCACGTTATGGAGACAAATCGATGCAAAGTGACTCGATATTTGAAAATAGGTACTTTGTGTTCGAAGCGTTTCATTATACAGACATGGACCTTACCCCTAGCTCGAAAAGTTGACCCGCATAGGTGTTATTTGTCTAAACGGTACCATCAACTACGAAAAGCGGTAGTTATTTGATAGCCGCCAAGCTTTGCTATTTTCGCGCACACACGCATAGTAAAACGGATTTACGTTCATTCAAGTTAGACGCTTTTAAACGATGCAGCTTAAATGAGTTGGTTAATTTTAGGTACCTAACAGGTACCTACTGAAAGTTGGCTCGCAAAAGTGAAGCTAGGGGTAAGGCCCCTGTATTAAATGTCTGTGATACAGACAAGAAAATTTTCTCTTTTTCTCTTTCCCTCCTGTTGGTCAGACGGCGGTTCGTGGTTCGTGCGTCTGTTACGGCTATTAATTTAAAATACCAAGTGCGGTGGTAAACAGACCGTAATTTTACCAAAAAAAAAAGTTTATAAATGTTTTTTAGATTAGGTTTATCCCTATCAAGTGACTGATTCTTGTGGGATAGCGGATGAAACCGCGGGGCGCAACTAACGTAAAATAAAACATCAACTTACCTTTAGTAAAACTGATCTTAATTTTGTTACGTTTCACCTATGGCGGAAATTCAAATTTGAAACAGTTTTTTTGTTCTTGTAGCCAGGGGCCTTACCCCTAGCTTCACTTTTGCGAGCCAACTTTTAGTAGGTACCTGATAGGTACCTAAAATTAACCAACTCGTTTAAGCTGCATCGTTTAAAAGCGTCTAACTTGAATGAACGAAAATCCGTTTTACTATGCGTGTGTGCGTGAAAATAGCAAAGCTTGGCGGCTATCAAATAACTACCGCTTATCGTAGTTGATGGTACCGTTTAGACAAATAACACCTATGCGGGTCAACTTTTCGAGCTAGGGGTAAGGCCCCAGGCCGGGTAATTATTGTAAACGATCATGATGTTTGCGAAAATTGGTTATTATTATTGGATTATTGGATACAAACTCACGTAAAGTTTTTTATTATGCACATTATGACATACATTTGTCAATAAACAAATTTTTGCTGTTTCAAACGGTTTATTGACAAATGTAAGTAATATGGTGAGTTACTGATTAATAGCTGTACATGATAATGTGAAGAACAACCAACAATTTTCCATTTCAACACTGTGCCATTTCACAATAATTACCCGGCCTAGCTACATGGAAAAAAACTGTTTGAAATTTGAATTTCCCGCCAAACATGAAACGTTTCACCTTGAAGATAAACAATCATTTTCTTCATCTGGCGTGCATTCCAAACATTCCAAAAATTCTTAAACTTGTTTTTTTATCATAAATTATAAATCGTCATATCAACACATCCTTCTTCACTACTTTCTCCTGATATTCGAAATGAGAAAATGCACTGACCAAGAATGCAGACATACTGAGTGACTTTTTAACTCTCTCACACTTGTTACAAAGTATGGAAAAATAATCTTGGAAGGCGAGGCGAAGGGGGGAGAAATTGCACCCATTGCGCCTGTACACCGAGCAATCCAGTGCGGGCGCAGTACGAATATTCGCTACGTAAAATACGTATACCTTTTTTTTACGACACGAGCGAAGCCGCTCGCCTGATGGCTCTTCGCGCTTGCCCATAACAGCTCAACGCCACTCAGAATTTTGAACTTCAACAGTTCAAAACCCTGGATAGCAATGCACTGCGCTCGTTACCCCGAGATATAAGATATCAAATCTCTGTGTGCCCTGTAATTTCGCTGGAAACATTGCCCTACAATCCGGAGCACAGTAGTGTTTGCACACTACTGCTTGACGGTTGAATAACTGGCAAACATATCGAATAACTTATGACTTATATATCGAATTTCATAAAACAAAAACATTTCGAAATTGAAATTTGTATGTAATTCGATACGTGTTTTACGTAGCGAAAATTCGTACTTCGCCCTAAGCTCTCCGCAAGCGACTTGTTCACGAATTGACACATGTAGCAACCACATAAACAAAATTTGTAAGAAATTTGTTGTAGCCACTTGCACCCATATAAACCCCATAGCAACCGTGACGCGGAGTTCGACGCGTTGACATAAATATGAATGAACATTCTTATTTATGTCACAATACCTGGCGACAGATTTTCCTTCTCATTTCTGTTCTATTTACTTCTCTTTTCTGTGGTGCCAGCCACCACTATCCAGTGAATCCAGAAGTAAATTTGCTCAGCCTTAAAATGATTGCACACAATTTAACTACTCGTAGTTATATACCTTATTTCATATCCCATAAACCATTTAAGTAAAAAAATCCTCTTTAATACAGCAACTGCATATACTTAGTTGAAGACCGGTGAAGTGATATGAAATAGGATATTTTTATCCCGGCAAAATTTAC
This sequence comes from Agriopis leucophaearia, assembly GCA_949125355.1. NCBI lineage: Eukaryota > Metazoa > Arthropoda > Insecta > Lepidoptera > Geometridae > Agriopis > Agriopis leucophaearia. The sequence continues at coordinate 7,798,488 of OX421284.1, read as the reverse complement.
GGTTCCTGAGGGATCGTCCATGCGGGTGAAACCGCGGGGCGTATATAGCTAGTTGATAAATAATTAACTCGATCAAATATTGCGGTAAAAACTGGAATTGAATCCTCGCTCATCTACATAATGGTCAACTCTCACTGATTCATTTTGCACATTAATTATTATTAAATATTAAATTATTTATCTTGGGTTTATTGTGTCTGTAGATTATGTGATATTTTTAAAGTTTTATATTTTTTTATTTAGGAATAAGTTTGCGCTTGACCGCCAACTCGCGGTACACGATGGAGCACGCATGCGTAGAATCGCATGCGTTGTTATTTATTAAATACTAGCCGTCCGCCCCGGCTTCGCACGAGTGTAAGCTCGGCCTTCAGCCTCGCTACAAAATATAATATAGCCTATGTCACCCGCGGATAGTGTAGCTTCTCAACAGTGAAAGAATTTTTCAAATCGGTTCAGTAGTTTCGGAGCCTATTCATTACAAACATACAAACATACAAAAATAGGTACAAATCTTTCCTCTTTATAATATTAGTGTAGAAAAATCCGGTAAACAAGTGTTTGATAACGGTGCTCGATCGTGGACAAGTGATATAGAGGGATGCACCTAAGTGTAGCTTTTCCTTTATTTTCTACTAGCTGTACCCGCGACTTCGTCCACGATTTCTTCAGAAAAAATAGTCTATGTCCGTCCTCATGATACATACCATTGCCTCGCAAAATTTTATCGAGATCGGTTAAGCCGTTTAGCCGTGATTATGTAGCAAACAGACAGAGTTACTTTCGCATTTATAATATTAGTGTGATGTATTAGGTTCATTTTTCTGCCAAGCTGTACGTTTCGTGCATAACTTCTACAATTCTGTGTCGCAGTACCTAGTTACCACACTAATTAGTTTCGATTCACTTCTATTTATGAACTGCCATTACGTTAATGATGAGCATTAGATGTTATTATAGTACACGATATCAGATGATTTGTAGCAAGAGAGCAATTGGGTTTAAGTACATGTCAAGGTTGTCATAAATCCATAAATCACAGTTTTTTAAACTATTTTTTTCCTACGATGTCTGAACGGAATAGGTAGTTACATATTTACATGCATTTGGAATGAATGAGGGTGTATTAGTATGTGTTTGTTTCCATTGTTAACCGACTTCAAAAAAGGAGTTTAATTGTTCAACTGTGCCTAAAACTGATAGAAGAGAAACCTTCGCACCTTTTTTTATACATATAGGTGAGTTTGGTCATAATCATCGTCATCAGCCAGAAGACGTCCACTGCTGAACACAGTCCTCCCCTTTTAAACTCCACACTGAACGACATCCTGCCATTTGCATCCACTGGATGCCCGCGACTCTCACAATGTCGTCGGTCCATCTAGTGAGAGGCCTACCTATGCTGCGTCTTCCGGTTCGTGGTCTCTACTCAAAAACTTCTCTTCTTCTTCGAGCCAGCCTGCCGATGTGGCCTGCCCATTGCCACTTCAACTTGAAAATTTTAATAGCTATGTCGGTGACTCTGGTTCTTTGGCGATTATCCACGTTCCGGATTCTATCGCGATAAGAAACTCCGAGCATAGCGCTCTCCATTGCCCGTTGTGTGACTCTGAGTTTTTCCAAAAGGCCAACAGTTAAGGACCATGTTTCAGTATCAGTGTGTTGGATGCACAAGCGAATTTTGCCTTACTTTTTAGGGTTCCGTACCCAAAAGGTAAAACGGGACCCTATTACTAAGACTCCGCTGTCCGCTTGTCTCTCTGTCCGTCTGTCACCAAGCTGTATCTCATGAACCGTGCTAGTGAGATGATGATGATGTATTTCTGTTGCCGCTATAAAAAAAATTAGTAAAAAACTGAATAAAATAAATATTTAAGGGGGCTAACAAACGTGATTATTTTTGCTTGTTTTTGCACGATATTGATAACGGCAACATCAGATAGACGCTTGAAATATTCACAATTTAATTTCACAATTTTAAAATAAAACAAATATTTAACGGCCCTTAAATATTTGTCCCATACAATAAACGTGATTCTTTTGACGTTTTTATAGATAATGGTACGGAACCCTTCGTGCGCGAGTCCGACTCGCACTTGGCCGGTGTTATTCCTCCACCGGAGGATTTAAGACGTTCGAATTAACCAATGTAGTCGTAGGTGCTGCACCTTTTAATTATATTTGTTTACTATACACTGTTATTTTTTTATTGTTATTCAGTAGTGGTGTACCAACTGGGTAATATATGCCTGTACCGCGACATCTCCAAACGGATCCAACGGAAGACCAGCGTTGGTTAACAGCCGGCATTATGCTGAGTTGGGTCCGATTTGTGTCTTTAACTTACCTTTGTCTTATAATAATTATTTTGAAACGTAGTTGGTCACAAATAAACATATCTTCTTCTTTCTTTCTTCTTTTCTTCTTAAGTTTTAACTCCTAACTTCCGCAGCCAATAGCCATTAACGAGTCGTCAGCTGTAATGGTGTCCATCAACTAATTCAAAAACTTGCTGAGCGGTCCTATAAAAATAACATTTCCCATTAACTGGTTGACAACCTTGCAAGTTGCAACAGGGCTGTCCGTGGCTGTCCAGCTTTCTATTTTACACGTAGATTATGTACTTCCGATATATTTCGGTAAAAATAAAATGGCAAGTGATGATTCATTCTTCACCTTGTTTTCGGACTGGTTCGTTTTTAATTTACTCAATAATAATCATCAATGTAAAAACCGACTTCATTAAAATGTCAGAACTAGACCAAATTGAAATGGGACCACATGGGAAGCACCAGCTTTCAAATAAAAAAAAATCATCACGGTTCAACCAGTCGAAAGTTCTGAGGTAATTAATAAACAAAAATAAAAAATAAAACATTTGAATTTAGAACCTCCTCCTTTTTGGAAGTCGGTTAAAAAGGAGGTTCACAATAGACATGTAGACTAATTATTTTTTATTTCCTCAAAAAAAAGCTGATCATAATATATAAACAGCCCATTATCAAAAACAAAATTTGTTCAAAAAGAAATAAGTTTTAAAGTATTTTAGTTTCTTACTACACAGAGAGCGCACCATAGCAATATATGACGTCAAGCCTCACGTGCGCTAAACAAATGTTACACTAACACACTTTTAGCGGGAAAGGGACAGAACTTCCGCTCTCAATCCCCAAACCCAAAATCTTTAGTCAGAAATTTATCATCCAATTTATATTATTTTTTCAGAATGTATGTGTAATTTATTTAAGTATAATCCTTCGCTAACATGCGTTAATTTTCAACTAGCTTATTTGACTGTATATTTTATTTGTGTGATTTTATGTGATGTCTTCGTCAAACTTGAACCTATTTTTAACCGACTTCAAAAAAGGCGGTTCTCATTTAATTTCATCATCCTCATTCATTTCATATCTCCGTCATTTTTTATAAACCGATTTGGAAAATTCTTATTTTATTTGATAGGCTTTTATTTGCTTTCAGCGTCTTATTTTATTTGCTTTCAGTTTAATCCCATAGAAATTTTATCAGAATCGGTTTAGTAGTTTGCGTAGGTATTTACTAATTTTGAAATCTCGGAATCGATTCCTCTACGATAGTTTTCAGAAATGAAACTCGCCGAATGACCTATTTCGCTCTACCCTGGTGTCTTGTTCTCTCATTAGCCGAGTGAGCAAGACAAAATTCAATTTAAGGTTATTATAAGAATGTTTTTGAGATTATGGTGACCCATCTGATCAAAGGCTAGGGCCGGCAATGCACAGAAACGCTGACATTGTCCCATTAGAATCTCTGACCTCTCGTTCGATCATGAGACAAGCGCCAACCCTAACATGATAAGCGCCATATTTAAAAGCATCAGCGTGCCACAGTACAGGTTTCGATTCTATTATTAGAATAAATGTTTGCATATGCTTGCCCTTAAACACCCGCATAGCCTTTAGAATTATAAATGAAAACAAGTGTGAGTCAGGATTTCATAAATATACAGCAAACTAGATTTTCTAACTCTACGTCTCTATGCCATAGAGTGACAGGATTGCTTGCTTGATGGCAAACGTCACTCTTGCATAAAAGCTTGAGTCTGTCACCGGCACAGAAAAGAGAAGTAAATAGAAAGGAAATGAGAAGGAAAATCTGTCGCCAGGCATTATGACAGAACCATGATTGAACATTCTTATTTAGATCAACGCGTCGAACTCCGCGTCACAGTTGCTAACTGATTTCGAATGACTGACGTTTCATTTAAGTATATGGGTGCAACTGGCTACAACGAATTTCTTACAAAAATGCCTTGACAACTGTTCTAATTAAAACTAAAAAAAAACTTTGGTCACCGGCGACAAGTAGCAGCGACTGGCGACAGCTAATCCTCAAGTGTGGAACAACGCTTCAAATATAAAGATACTTTGTAGAAAGACAACATTTATTTCGTGCACAGAACACTGCAACATTAACGTACACACAAAACAGAAAAATACAAAGAAAGAAAGGCTAATACGTTGAACAAGACGTATTAGCCTTTCTTTCTTGTGGTCGCTGTAGTGTCCAATACGATAAAAAATGGGGTGCTCAGCAATGATGCTGCGGCTTTATCTGCGGAGGAATGATTTTCTGATAAGGTCTTTCCAGTATGTGTAATTAGTTGGTTAAGGATTGGAGTTGGGGGAGGGGAACCTACCCCTAAAAAGAAACGCTGCACCACACAAAAGCTCACCGACAAGACAGTCCCATGATGGCATGGAATGGGCGCACGAGGCGGGCACCCGACCATTCACTTCTCTACTTGCTTTGAAGCAGTGAGAATTCCCGCCTTGTGCTACCTCATATCTGACCGCCACATTATGATCCTATTATTTTTTATAATAAGCTTGCGTTTGACCGCCAATTCGCCTGATATTATGCGATTATATGGACTACAATGTAGCATGCTTGCCTAGAAGAAACCGATTAATACGCATATTTGCGACGTGCTAGAAAACTAGAACATGCTAGAAAAATATACAAGTATTCTGACAATATTATTCTTCTTTTCCAGTCACAATCCCACTTCTGAGTTTCGGCATGGTGCAAGGCTGGCTATCCCCCATGATATCAGTACTCCAGTCACCCGAAGGTCCAGCGGAGAAACCTTTCACTATATCTGACATATCCTGGATGACGTCAGTGACATACATCACGGCCATTATATTTGGAGCTCCCATGGGTCATCTCACGGATAAGTACGGGAGGAAGATGATGACTTTGCTGACCACGTTTTCTTTAATAGTAAGTTCTTTTTCTGTGCCAATCTGACCAATATTTCATTAAACTTTCAACCCCATTTTGTCCCCCTTAAATCAGCGAATAATTAATTTTGCGTAAAATCTTTTTGCGAAATCCTTTATTAGATAAGACGTTTTTAAAAGATTTGGCATTTGTACATTTTGACACTCGTGCTATCTGAAAGGGACGCAGTTATGCAGCATACATAACTGCGTCCCTATTTATTCGGCAAACATAAGCGATGTCAAGTGGCACCACGAGGCTTTACACATTATGACTTGTTGATGGTTTGTACCTACCTGGAGTTGCGGATCACCCCATAAGGAATCTACTTTCCAAATTCCAGTTTGTGACTTTGTATATTTGTAGGAAGTACTCTCGATAAGAAAGCTACACTATCCCGATAATAATAAATAAATATGTGGGACATTATTACACACATGGTCATCTGACCTCAAACTAAGCAAATCTTGTAATATGGCAGCCAGAGACTGATATACATACATATATATTTTTGAAATACATACTTAAATAGATATTAACACCCATACATAGAACAAACACAAATGTTCATCACACAAATGTTTGTCCTAGATGGGAATCGAACCCACGCCCCCAAGCACAGAAAGTAGGTTCACTACGCACTGAGCCACCGGGGGCAGTCCTATGTTACATTATCATCGCGGAAGAAACAGTAGCTGAAAGCTAGTGTTAAGCAAATTGCTGTACGTATTTTTATCAACCTATGATATGCAGTTTTTCAATTTGCCTTGAACAAAATTTTTCCTGCTGCACATCTGCAGAATGTAGATTTAACTGCCATCAGCAGTAGGTATTTCGGTAAAACTACATAAAAGAGTTCTGTGCGTAATGAAATGTAAATAGTCTCAAAAGGCTGGTAACGTGTCGGTTTTACCTCTGAAGCCTCCATTGCTACAGAAACTGCTCAAGCGGCCCATCAGCAAGTATGCATCACAGTTTGGATCGTCTTCTTCTTTTTCTATTCCCACGTTAGTTAGGTGTTTGACAACAACTAATTAATTTGCTTCAGCATACTTTGTGTCCTGGGTAAGATAATATAAATCGTCATTCATCATCATCATCATCATCAGCCAGAAGACGTCCACTGCTGAACATAGGCCTCCCCCTTTAACCTCCACACTGAACGACATCCTGCCATCTGCATCCACTGGATGCCCGTGACTCTCACAATGTCGTCGGTCCATCTAATGGGAGGCCTACCTACGCTGCGTCTTCCGGTTCGCGGTCTCCACTCAAGAACCTTTCTTCCCCATCGGTTAACAGTTCTTCGAGCGATGTGGCCTGCCCATCGTCAATCGTCAAATCGTCATTGGTCCTGGGTTATCTAATTGGGCCTTCTTTATATTTTGGTCGTCTTTGTAATGATGCTTGTTCACCATGGGGACGCTCTCTTCCCCGCTTTCTTTTGGCGAGCTCCAACAACCTTTCAACTACATGACCTTCGTTCCTCAGCATCACGTGCCTATACCTTCATGACGGTTTGCATAGTGGCATAAAATCACCATTTGCATACCGTGATTTTGTAAAATAAGAATCATATTGCAAATATTGCAATGTACCTATAGTCTTTGATTATGTCATGTACATAATCAAAGAATCTAGTTTTCTTCTGCCAAGTCTCATGTAAAATAAGTTGAATAATAGCAGGACTTTTAATCGATCAAAGAAAAAGAATTAGAAACGGTATACTGTATGTATGTGAAATAGTTTTAAGGGTACCGTACCCAAAGTGTAAAACGGGACCCTGTTAACTGGCTATAGGGCGTCCAAGATACAGGCTTGCCTAGTTTGGGGCCCATTGGCACAACTGTTCTTGCAGCTAGTTAATTGCTAATTTGTAATTATTTCTACGATTGCTATGTTAACTGATTTGTAATGGAAAAAAAAATACTAAGGCTCCGCTGTCCGTCTGTCTGTTTGTCTGTCCGTCTGGCCGTCCGTTTGTCACCAGGCTGTATCTCATGAACCGTGACAGTTAGACAGTTTTTTTTTTTTACAGATGATGCATTTCCGTTTCCGCTATAACAACATATACAAAAAATTTAATAAAATAAATATTTAAGGGGGCTACCATACAACAAAACTAATTTTTTGCTCGTTTTTGCTCGATATTGATAACGGCAACAGGTAGACGCTTGAAATATTCACAGAATATTTAGTTATATATTGACTTTAAAAATAAATAATTAAATTAAAATAAAATAAATATTTAAGGGGGGGTTTTGATAGATCTTTTAGAATATTCTTTTTGAACCTCAAGATATAAGCTTAGTATGAGGGCCTCAAGCAATTGCTTGCTTGTATCTTTATCATTATGTGAAATAATAAATTTTGTAATTTGTATCTATTGGCGCGTAAAATTGACCCATGTGCCGTGACGGACGTGACCTCATACGCCGTCATGTGTCATATCTGCCGGACGTCCCGTGATTGCCAACTTTTTTTTTACTATCGGTGTCTTTCCGTTGGGAAAGCGAGCGAAATAAAGAAAGATCTAACTTGACCGGAATTCCGCGACCCAAACGCTTCCGTCGTATGTTCTGGTGGTATGTTCTGGAACGCTGTGTCGGGAAGACCTGCGCTGCTGGGCACCGCAAGTCGTCGTAACTACTGGCGTCTCCGCTGCCACCGCTGCGCCAACGAAACTGGTGAAGCGGTACTAAACCGTTTCATCAAACTAAAACGTTTTCTAATCGTTCTTACCCTCAAACCGTTATAGGAACGAAACCGAAGAGAAAGGAAAATCTACTTAAAAAATCGATCTGTTCTTCCAGCCCTAGACATTTAGACATTTAAAATTGTAGTATCGTGTCTAATCAAGATCCATTGATAACAAACAACTGAACGCAACATTCAATCTAAAAACTATAAAAATCTGCTGTAATCTCATCTATTTGCAAGTTTTTATAGTTTTTCCAGTCATAATTACACCAACGGCACAGAAGACATCCAACGCGAAATACTAATCTCTCACGTTCAATCGTCAATTTACAATAGGTACTTACCAATAAAAACAGTCAAAAGACCGAGCGTCGTTGTAATAATTAAACTTCTATATTATGTTCCTAGTCTTTAACATAAGGGAGCAAAATAATATTTTTACGGCGAAGGCGCTTTTTTGAATCCCGAACGTAGCGAGGGATACAAAGTACGTCACCCGAGCCATAAAAATATTTTGCGCCCGAGTGATACCTTCACTCTACTTTTCATCACGCGAATTCTAAATGTATTTGTGCTTTCTTTATGTGACAATAAATATTTTTTTTATTGTATTTGTATGTCGGGATGATATATCTCTGAAATTTGCCAAGTCCAAAGAGCTTCGTTCGTTCAAATTTTTCTATAACTATCAACTTCTGATCTATGACCACGATTATATGACTTTGGTTACGGAACTCTACCATATGCGTGTCTCGACACGCTCTTGGCCAGTTTTTGTTACTAAGTTGATATCGGCTGAAGATGACTTCACTCAGTAAGTTGATGAAGGAAGTACAACCTTACTACCTGTCCCTTACTTGTTCTTTGCCAGCACCTATTGTTGTTTTTATTGGCTCAGAATCGGAACAACATTTCTTAAATTAGTTTTTATAGCTTCATATCCATTGTTAGTTTAAATTCACTGAGAATTTTGTTGGTCGGGGACTTCCGCCATTGAACTTGAATAGCCTTTTATTTGTGTAACTTATCTTAAAACTTTACAACCTTTTTATCAGTGGTGGAAGATGTGTACCATCTACTGGTTGAATGTGTCCGCCTCCAGCATGAGAGAAGGAGACTTGACGTGACTTACAATCTGAACAGACTAGATGTGAGTCGGTTTAACAGGCTACTGTCTGAACCCAACTCGGACGCAGCCAGGGATCTGTTCGGATATGTGAGTCACCTCAAGTGACCACCGACTCTGTGTGTTTGCTGTCTATATTTTATATTAATTTGAGTGTCCTAGATTAGTTTATACAATGGGACTGCCATGTAGCTTAACTATAAAAGTCCCAAAAAAAATATGAATTAAAAAAAAAATATACCTTTTTATCGCTTTTTGGACCTTAGATTTGAAAGTTAATAAGAACTCTTAAGAACTGGTAACTTTTACTTTCTTTCGGAATTTTAGAGATATTTATGTTCTTATGTAACGGTAGGTAGGCTGAATGATAATGCTTAATCGTGACTATGAATAAATCAATGATCGAAGTATATGTAAGCTTATTGAAATAAATCATATATCTATTTATCTATACTCTATCTATACTAATATTATAAAGAGGAAAGATTTGATTGTTTGTTTGTTTGCATTGAATAGGCACCGAAACTACTGAACCGATTTAAAAAATTCTTTCACTGTTGGGACACTATCCCCGGGTGACATAGGCTATATTATATTTTGTAGCAAGGCCAAAGGCCGAGCTTACACGCGTGCGAAGCCGGGACGGTCGATTAGTGTAAAATAAAGTCGGGTTAGTTACACCATTTATAACTCAAGAAAGGCTAGACCGATTTTCATGATCTTTAATTTGTTGGATTTCTCTCCGCCCTGAATAGCAATCTACACATAAATATAATAAAAACGTAGAGATGAAAAAAACTGTAATTGAGAGATATCAAAAAAATAATCACACAGGGAGTCTTAAAATAAGCAGACAGTTTTTAGAATTTTGAATGTTTGAATTTTGTTGTTTGTTTGTCCACGCGCATCTCCTAAGGACTGATTAAATGCAGTTTTCACGAATATGCTAAGCTATGACCAGATCGAAATACAGGCCATGTTTTACTCCTTTCTGTACCTTTCATCATCAGCTCAACCATATGAGATGATTCAGACGCAAATACTTAAAAAGCTTTAGAAAATAAATCGTAACAAGTGCCCATAAAAGTTGAGGGTTGCCCTCGATTTCCCTGGGATCCCATCATCAGATCCTGACTTGCGTTACAAAGGGACCAAATTGGAAGTATAGAAGGGAACTCTACCGAACGTTTTTTTTAATCGGTCAACAGTTGGCGGATTTATCGGTGAACATACATAAAATATATATAAATACAGTGAAACATAGAACCTCCGCCTTATTAAAAGTCGGTTAAAAAAGGATTTTCGACAAGGAGAGTTGGAAGTTTATATGAAAGTCTACGCATACAAAGTCGCGGGCAACAGCTTAGTAGCTTCTAATTCGGATGCCTGTTTGTTTTTTACAAAAAATCAAGACGTAAAGCCCCAAATTTTTTGTTTCTTCTTTTATTAAGATAACTAATGAATAAAACAAAAAAAAAAAATTTGACTCACGTGTCCTCTAGTTGCCTACCATTACGCGTCATTCACATTACAGACGCACTTGGAGACGTTCTATGCGAACACTGCTGGGACTATTTTACTTTCAACTTTATTTCATTAATAACTAATGAATAAAACAAAAAAAAACATTTGACTGACGTGTCCTCTAGTTGCCTACCATAACGCGTCATTCACATTACAGATGCACTTGGACACGTTCTATGCAAAAACTGCTCTGGGATTATTTTACTTTCAACTTTATTTCATTAATAAAAAATGAATAAAACAAAAAATAAATAAAAAAACATTTGACTCACGTGTCCTCTAGTTGCCTACCATTACGCGTCATTCACATTACAGACGCACTTGGACACGTTCTATGCAAAAACTGCTCTGGGACTATTTTACTTTCAACTTTATTTCATTGAGACAAAGATATAATATTAATATTTCGTCCATAGACTGAGATGCCTCATTGAACATTTAAACAAAATCTAAGTAATGTTAGTTACAAGTTTAATTAGTTCACTGCACGGATACAATCCGTGCGAGAGAAAAAATAAAGAGGTAAACCCAGAATAATATATACATATTTATGGTATGTATGTAGCATTGTGTATGTATTGTATACATATAAGTAGGGATATATATTTATTTATATTTTATGTGCACCACCGACCTGTTTCAAATTCCTTAGTACTGTCAATCCAAAGGTTGCCTGGAAGAAATCACTCTAGGCGATAAGGCCGCTCATTATAATGCCGTATATTTATTGTTGATGTTAGTTTAAGTTTCTTTTGTGTTTTTCGGTGGTTAATAAAGATATATTGTATTGTAATAATATAAACTCGGTAAGTAGAACACACAACCTGCGTATGGAATGTGAACGACGCGTTATTGACAATACTAACAAAAAAAACAACTCGTCCTTTTTGTTCGGAACAAATCGTTTTAAACATATTTTGTTAGAAAACGTTTACCAAGTATTAAAATTAATTATTAAGGTATTGTATTCTCACGTGAAGATTCGTGATACATATCAAAGCAAGACTAATTTGTACACCTATTATCTATAACTATAACGTACTTTACTATTATGTCTTTTGTGGTTACAGTAAAAACAATTATGTAGGTAGGTACTAAAAACAAGTTTTTTATTGGCGACTTGGACCCATAAAAAGTACCTCCCATTCGTGAAAAGGTTAAATCAACCGTGACAACGTTCAAAAGAAACTTTAATGAGTGTATTGAACTTTGATAAGACTTCAGTTTCCTTCACAGACATTATAATAAGCTTCCGTTCTTTAAAAATAATAAGTACTGATGCCTTAGCATTATTATGGAAACTAACGTGGTATTATCACATTTATTTATATTACACGGGAATTACTCACGTAAGATTAAGCCGGTTACTCCGACTATAGTTTCTACCGCATATATCCCGACTATAGTTTGAGTGTAAAGTGAGGCGCAGGCGCGCGTGCGCATTCACCTTGAAAAGGGCCGCCGAATGCGGTTGAAACTATAGATATACCTTCATACCGCATGAATCAAGCGGCGGCGCGGTGTCGATCCCTTCTACCCGTCTCCTAACACGCCCGTGGAAAACTTGTTTCCTTATTTAACGATTTACATTAGTTTACGTGTTTTTTAGTTTCATGATTTGTAACATTATTTATACTTTATTAATTATTAGATCTCTTTGTAAACAAATATGGCGGACAACCAATGATAATCACTAAGAAGAAGCGACAAAATTCAGAGCTGTAATTGGTCGAAAAACGCCATGTTTGTTTACCTTGTTGGAGATCTTTTTTAACGTTGACGGGCCCCTCACAGCTGACCATGTGGTCCACACACCTAGTCATACATCTCATACTCTCTCAGTTTAAACACGTGCTGGTTCTAAAATGTTGTATATTTTTTGTAATAATCTGTATTTTTCTTCCAGATATACTGGCTTATAAAGCTGTTCTGCATAGAGCCGTGGGCGATGATCCTAGCACGGGCCATAGCCGGCATCCCATGCTCGGCGTGCTACATCGTACTGCCGATATATCTGAAGGAGATCAGCGATATTGACTTGAGGGGGGCGCTGGGATCACTGCTCATCATGAACAGGTATTTTTTTATGGTTTGGGGTCACCAGGGCTCCATGGATGTAATGGAACACAGAAAGAGAAACAGTACTTATACACACCTCACATGGAGTACGGCTCCTATCTTTGGAACAGAGCAACCAAGTATCAGATCGAGCCATTTGATGCATTACAGGGTAGTGTAGAGCTGTCAGAATTGTGGACGATCCCAAGCTCACTAGAGCCCGGTTTTCTCCTAGTTTAGAGGGCATCCGGGGATCGTCCGAGCAGGGCTTCATTTGTAGTCCGGGTTTAAAAGTCTTGGGCCGCCTGCAAAACACGCACTGTGCCCGCACGCCGCGATTTTTACAAAAACCTGTTGTCATGTCCGGGTTCTGGGCTCTAAAATCCGAGGTCTTCATGCGTCTTGTCCTAGTTGCCAAATTTTAGAGATGCATATTTTAGAGATGACCCTGCCTGTGACCGACAGTAGGCATTGAATTCAAGACACCTAAAAGGTAGCTCTTTTCCAAACGAATAGTGTTTTTTTGTAAATCTTAATCAAATCTTATTCTTTTTTGGCAAACGACCTACATAAATAAGCAATACCTACCTACCTCTAAACTCGAATAGCATCATGGTACAGCATGGTACGAAATTCAACATATTTAACAGTTTTAACTAGTGTAGCTACTTGTGAAAACAAATCAAACTTTGCAAGTATAATTATGTAGTCCGAATGACAATACAATAATTTGAACAATATTCAATATTTTATTTATCCGAAAATTCGGAACGTGGATATTCGCCAAAGAACCAGAGTCACCGACATAGCTATTAAAATCTGCAAGTTGAAGTGGCAATGGGCAGGCCACATCGCTCGAAGAACTGATAACCGATGGGGAAGAAAGGTTCTTGAGTGGAGACCGCGAACCGGAAGACGCAGCGTAGGTGCCTCCCACTAGATGGACCGACGACATTGTGAGAGTCGCGAGCATCCATTGGATGCAGATGGCAGGATGTCGTTCAGTGTGGAGGGTAATGGGGGAGGCCTATGTACAGCAGTGGACGTCTTCTGGCTGATGATGATGATCTGACAATGAAGCTAAGATGTGGACTCTTTGATGTCTAATAGTAAACACCTCAACTTTGGGTTCATTTGGTTGGTTTCAACGTTTTTACTAAACGTTTTTCAACCGACTTCAATAAAGGAGGGTTTTAATGTATGCAGGTACCTACATCAGAACTCCGTCATTTAAAAACCGATTTGAAAAATTCATTTTAGGGTTTTTTGGGTACGAAACCCTTAAATAATTTTTGCATTAGCAGTTATAACTTGGTAATGAACAGAAATATGTCAACGACTCACACTTGGCCATTTTATATTATTTGTTGTTATACCTATACTTTAGACTGTGTACTATAATCATGCCAAATTTGGCTATCTATTACTGTTCCAAAGATACAGCGGACGGACGGACGGATAGACGGACAGACAGACAGCGTAGGCTCAGTAAAATAGCGTCCCATTTTTACCCTTAGTGTATGGAACCCTCAAAAGGACAGAATTGAGAACCCTCGCTTAAAAATACAAGCTAACTAACACTAAATACCTAAACTTTCAGCCTTTTTTCTATTGTGTATACAAAAAGAGGTTGTTATAACCCATAAATCCAACCGTTAACAATGGTTGCATTATTGGCTGCATCAGAAAAGGTGTTTATGAAACTCGTAGGTACAAAACTTAATTGAACAGCTGAAAAAACATATTTATTGCCATATTATGGATTTTTCATTTTGTTGTCTGAGAATTCTGGTAAATATACACCTAAGTAGCAATTAAGCTTTAAAAAAATAGGTTTAAAAAAGGTTCAGGGAAAACCCGCCATTCGTTGACCACTAATGAGTTTATAATTTAATTTTATCAGATCAATATTATATTATACCTATTTAAAATACACAAGTGGTAAAAATAACTTAGATTACCGTATTTTTTTAAATTCAGTTTTAGATTACGGCTTTTCCTTGAGCATATGAAACAAGTAAGAACCGCCACCGAATCGGCGGTTTCGGTGAGTCGACACCGCTTTATGGTTGATATTCCGAAAACCCGTACGAAGCGCTTTGATTCCACTTTTATTACGCAAACTGCTAGCCTGTGGAATGCCTGCATGGATGTTCCCTGATAGTTACAATCTATGTCATCAAATCGGTAAATCGGTTTCTTCAAGGGAAGCGTGCTCCATCGTAGACCGCATCATCGCCTAGTGGCATTCAAACGAAAGCCTCCTATTATTTAATTAAAATAATTATCAATATAAAAAAACCGACTTCATAAAAATGACAGAACTGGACCAAATATGCGCCCTCTATCCCATAGCGCATGCATTAATTAGGCACTATCGGTTTTAGAGAGCGCATGCCTGAATTAGTATTGAGGTGTTCCGACAGATGTCTCTTATAATATTTTTTGTGTGGAAATTACTTTTAAATTGTTACATTGCAAAAAAATAAAACATAGTAGAACTGGACCAAATTGAAATGGGACCAAACGAGAAGCACCAGATTTTAAATAAAAAAAAAACATCAAAATCGGTTTACCCACCCGAAAGTTCTGAGGTTACGAACATAAAAAATACAGTCGAATTGATAACCACCTCCTTTTTGGAAGTCGGTTAAAAAAGCTATATACATTCGTTCACTGACGTCAATTTCGAAAATACTTGTATGTACTTAAAAACTATTTGTTAGGTAAATTCCTTATGAGGTGTAGAGGTCTACTAAGGGAGACAAACGGGCAGTAAGCAAATTAATTTTAGCAAGCTAATTTGTATGTTTGTATGTTCCCTATGTACTCCGAAACGGCTGGACAGATTTTGATGACATTTTCAGATAATCTACAGATAAATGTGGTTTGATACCAACAGTTATTTTTTGGTGTTGTAATATTTTATCTACAAAAAACAAGAACTAGAATTGAAGTGTAATACATCGACATAATAGGCATGATGACAATTTTTTTATTAAGTACCTCATAAAAAGCTGATCATCAATAGAGCCTATCGACGAAAACAAAATTTAAATTAGTTCAAAAATAAATAAGTTATAAGCATTTTAATTTCATGCTAGACAAAGAGCGCACTATACTGAGCTATGACGTCAAGCCTCAGGCGCGGCATACAAATGCTATACTTACACAGGCTTTGTGAGAAAGGGATGAAGCATCTCTATCCCTACTCATATCTCAGAGATTAATCAGCCGATTTAATTTATTTTTGCAGTATGTGTAATGTATTTAGTTATATTCATCGCTAAGCCACAAATAATAAACGAACGCTGATAGCTAAGTATAATAAATTAAACATTAGGCCACTTGCCTATTATTACATCATAGAAAACAAAATGTCATGAGTTATTTTCTAAATGAAAACTTCTTTAGGCGCGTTGAGCACTTGTTGGGTGAAAAAAAAACATGGAACTCGCGTCATCGTTACGCTATCACAGAATACATAAATACAATACACAGCACTATACCATGTATTAAAAAACAGCGCCATCTCTCGTAGAATACTCATATTATTGGTTGTCGTAGATAAATAATTCGTTTGAAACTAATTGGCACTGTAATTCTCTTATAATAACGTTATTACATCATCTGGAGGAAAACATCAGTGTGTCAATGACCACACTTGACCAGGCGAGACGTGAACAGATTGCATCCTTGAAGCAATGGTCACATTCTGTAGTGATGATAGCTCAGTGGTTTGCGCGTTCGATTCTAATCCGCAGGGTGTGGATTCAAATACCGGGGCAGCTAAAGGCATGGCTATCTCACCCGTGCATTTCAACGTTTTTTAAAGATTTAAAAAATATCATTTTAGGGTTCCGTACCCAAAGGGTAAAACGGGACCCTATTACTAAGGCTCCGCTGTCCGTCTGTCTGTCTGTCTGTCAACAGGCTGTATCTCATGAACCGTGATAGTTCGTTGAAATTTTCACAGATGATAATCACGGCTAAACGGCTTAACCGATCTAGATAAAATTTTGAAAGGTAATGGTATGTATCATGAGGACGGACATAGGCTATTTTTTTCTAAAGAAATCGCGTACGAAGTCGCGGATACAGCTAGTTCTAAATATAATACACCCAGTCGGTTTTTTATAATTCTCATTCAGTGATTTATGACAAAGATATTTCTTTACAATCTGATGGTACTGCAGGCCTAGCACGGGCCGTGGACAGATTGTCTTTCCACCGTTTTTATCCCGATAGAAAGAAACAAACGTATCCATATTTTAGCTCTGTCGCGTCTACGCGCGGATAAAAACAGCGGTAAGACAATTTTTCCATGGCCCTTGCTAGGCCTGCTGGTTCAGTACTCGGCCCTTGACTATGTGTAGTTATGATGTCATCGCTCAACAACGGTGAAAGAAAACTATAAAAATCTATAAAATCATGAGGAAACCGGTATCTCAAAGAACCTCAAAGACATATGACCAGAGAATAGGTATCTACAGAATATGGGATAACGTGTCCACATGAGACAGAAAATCATATACATCACCTCGGCTTTTACAGCCGATTATACAGCAATTTATCATCACTAAACACTAAATACACTTCTAGGGAATATCAATAAAGTCACAAATGATAGAAATGTAAGGGTTTCACTGTTCTTTTCAGCAAAACGTCGTGATTTGTCTGCCACCAGTTGCAGGACTGGCCATCAAATAACCGGACATGTAGAGCAGGATGGAAATAATATAGCTTTGTCCATTTAATTCATGAGTAATTCTTCTATATAACATCCTTCTCTCGAAAGAGTAAAAAGACCGCGTCCCGATGTCTAGGTATTGTTTTCTTTGTCTTTGCCTATGACATAGGGACCCATCCACTCTCTCTCTCTCTCTCTCTCTCTCAATGAGAGAAGGCCTGCGTCCCAACAGCGGGAACAGGATAAACTGATAATGGAAGATGATGATCATCTATTTTTTTTGTTTCTAAACGCGCAAGAAGGAAGTAAAAAGAAGTTTGACTTTGACTTTGAAGTAAATGACACATTTTGTGTCATAAAATGCATGATTTACTTATTAACTTCTTTTGAAAGAGGATTAGAATAAATGTTACCAATTGGACTCGGCCAATTAGCGATGCCAATCAGTTTAGTCTTGGTTTTTTTTTTTTAATTAGTATGGTTAAGTGTTTATTATGTCGTGTCCGTGGTGTAAAAAATATGATATTTTAAGGTAGCAATGCAGCGTCCAGTTTTCACACTTTGAGGTAATTACCACTGAAGTGAGAAATTTGTCGTACCGTTCTCTTTCCTATGGTAATTACCTAGCAAAACTTAAAAAGTATGGATAAATTTTTAACCAATTTAAAAAAAGGAAGACGGTTCTATGTTCTACTGTATTTTTTTATGTATGATCACCGATGTCTCCGCCAAGTGTTGACCGATTTCATTTCGGTGTAAATGATAAATAGGAAACTATAGGTACAACGCTTCCATTTTTTTTTCTGGACACAACAAACATAACTTTTTTTTGCATTAAATTTTTTTTTCTGTTGTCGGTGACATGTCCTATTATGTAAAACGAGTAGAAAGACAAAATAAAACAAAAAAAATATCTTTTATGTTTTGTTAAAGTACGTACTCCAAATTTATGGAATACATATATTAATATTGTACGCCGCGTTATCCCCTTAAATAAAGCTAAAAATGTAGCAAAAGTCACATGATTAGCCATTTCTTGAACGGAAACAATGCCGAATTATACCGGTCTGTCGACTACTAAATACATATTCATTAACGACAACGTTTTTCCTATACAATATAAACAAACCGAATACAAATAATATGATATAGCATAACTTTTAATTATTACGGTCTTCGATCAATAATTCAGATGGAAACAAGGCTTCTTTATAAGAGGCCGCTCGTACTTCTGTATTTCGGACGCTACATAAATCATCTCCTGCGATCGGGTTTCACCGGGTGGAAAAAATAAATCTCTATAGGTCCAGTATGAATCTTAGCACAGGATCTAACGAGAATATTATAAGTCGAAAACAATAGCATATATGCTATGGTTTCCACCCGATGAAACCAGCTTAAGAAATGGCTCAATAAGTTTATCCGGAAGCCAAAAGCGTCGCCAGGTACAGACAGGGAGGGCAGATTCCCTCCCCCCTCCCTCTAGGAGAGTAGATTATGTGCTTGTCCAAAAGTTAAGCTAAGATTAAATTTGCCCCCAACTGCTTCCCTCGCTCTAAGAATATCTTGGCTATGCCCTTGTCGGGAGCCACAGATGCGTTCACATTTTATCCACGAACGCTACATCGCCTGAGACGCGATTTAATGCAGGCATACCCAGAACCTGTTTCACCCTCTCAGCCTAACCGGCACAAGCCACAGGGGTGAGAAGTCATTGCGTGTGGTACCCACGGGTCAGTTGCAAGACCTGACTCGTGCCCTATGGAGGCACCATTCCACTTTTGTTCATGTTTGCCTTCCCTGATCATGAGGGCGTTGCAGAATGAGATCATCAACGCCATCAAGTACAGCTGCCTCCTATGCAAACCTGGTACTAGAAGATTAGGACTATTCTACTCTGCTGGTACCCTACGGCGTCTTCTTTTCGAGTCAGTGAATCGATAAGAAGTCCTCCTCACCAGCAGCAGCAGTTTGGACTCCTTGATACAAGCACAATTTCCATGCATTACATAAACATGTACACCTTCGAATTGAAGTGTCTTCTCCAAGAGAACAGCTACTTAAATAAAGAAGCGACATTATTGGAAACTGGAAAGAAACTTTTATGTTCGCGACATGTGAGACTGCCTCGGAAGCGCAGAGCGCGAGTAACGTGATGGGAACTAATGTATAGGAGTTTCGACGCGCGCCGTACCTATTGTGACTGATGTAAAATCGCATAACGGCGTCATGGGAAGCGGCGTAGTGGGATTAGGACGCGTTCCATTTGTACAAGTTGTGTTGGCAACGGCCTACTTGCTCTCGAAGCCGGTTTATGCCCTTCCAAATAAGCTATTACAGATCATAGCCCTAGAGGAAGCGTTTTCTCCGGGGATAAAGAATTCGGTGGCGCTGGGTATTTTCAGTCCACAGTTTTCGCCTAGCCTTAACCACAGAAAGTTCCGTTAGTCCTTCACATGTCATTTTCCTCTTTTCCAGAAACATAGGCTACCTCATGAGCTACGTCGGTGCTGATCTCCTGGACGTGAACACGATGCTGTGGCTAGGCCTCCTGGTGCCTACTGTCGTGTTCTTCATTTTCCTCGCCATGCCGGAGACGCCGGAGTTCCTCGTCAAGCAAGGGAAGCAGGAGGTGAGTCTAAGTACCTTCACACAGCTCTTGAATGGTTGTTGTCTGTTTTCAGATGGACATGAAAAGAGGCGTAAAGAGTTATAGATAACTTTGGTTAAACCGGATTTACAGTGTAACCCATTTTTTACCGACTTCCAATAAGGAGGAGGTTCTCAATTCAACTGTTTGTTTTAATGTTTGTTACCTCAACCTCAACTTTCGACTGGGTGAAACGATTTTGATTAAAAAAATATATTTGAAATCTGATGCTCCCCTTGTGGCCCCATTTCGATTTCGATTTTGTGAGCAAAATAACATAGCCTGTACTTCAATCTGGTCACAGCAAAGCATATTCGTGAAAACAGCATTTAAATCCGTCCAGTGGTTTAAGAGATGTGCGTGGACAAACAAACAAACAGACAAAAATTCTAAAAACTGTCTTAACGTGTAAGGCTTTGTTCACTGCTTATTTTAAGACGCTCTGTCTGGTTTTTTCTGTTATCTCGCAATTACAGACTTTTTTATCTCTACGTTTTTATTATATGTATAGATTATGTATAGATTTACAAGTCAAAGCCTTATCGATTCTTCATTAACATATCATACATCGGTTTAATGAAAACGTCATTGTTATCATCATAAATATTTTAAATGTTTAGCCGACAAAAATCAGTTTTGTTGATTTTAAATATCTAATTAACGATTGATTTCCTTCATTCTTCTGCGAAGTGCCAAGATTTATATTATTATACATGCAGATCACGCGATACTCATCTTCCGCTATCCTTTCCGGTTACAAAGATTACAATAACATCTCGGTCAATATTATATACTTTTTATATCACAAACTAGCTTTTGAAAAATCGCAAATAAAATATTAATGTCCTTACTTAAGGTGATACTTTTCATGTTTGGCGGGAAATTCAAATTTTAAACAGTTTTTATTGTAGCTAAGACGGGTAATTATTGTGAAATGACACAGTGTTTGCGAAAATTGTTGGTTGTTCTTTATATTATCACTACCTGCGCCCCGCGGTTTCACCCGCGTGGTATTGAAAATCGGTGAAGGGGTATGGAAAATAGAAAGTAGCCGATTCTGAGACCTACTGAATACGCATATAAAATTTGGTAAAAATCGGTAAAGCCGTTTCGGAGGAGTACGGTAACTAACATTGTGACATGGAAATTTTATATATTTAGTGATGATGATGATGATGTACAGTTATTAATCAGTAACTCACCATATTACTTACATTTGTCAATAAACCGTTTGAAACAGCAAAAATTTGTTTATTGACAAATGTATGTCATAATGTGCATTAGAGATAAATACCTTTACATACGTGAGTTTGTAAAGAATAATTATCAATTTTCGCAAACATCATGATCGTTTACAATTATAGTCCAGTCGGGGTAGACATAAAACTAGCCTGAAATAGAAAAAAAAGTCGGGGGGGGGGGGGGTGGTTGGGGGTATAAATCTCGATTTTCTAACTAATCCCGGTAGAGCATTCGCCGCCATCTTGTTTTAAAGTTCAATTTTTTCGTTTTTCTGAAATAACTCGTTAATTTTCTACTTTAGAGCATAAATGATTCTAACCAAAGTTGTTGGAAATTTAATTTTCCACAAGTTTGGTCATTATCATTTTTACGCTAGGATCAATATTTGCAGAGTTATACTACCAAGTTTATTAAGTATTTTCTTCAATCGCTCCCCGGAATTTTTTCTATTTAAATGTCTGCCCCGACTGGACTATTACCCGGCCTAGCTGCAAGAACAAAAAAAAACTGTTTGAAATTTAAATTTCCCGCCAAACGTGAAACGTTTCACCTTAAAAACGTTACTCAAGTTCAACTTCACGCTGACGGAAATGGTCACACACTAAAACAAGACAGCGCAATTTTAAGCATAGATTAACTTGAGTAACGTTTTTAAGTAAGGCCATAATATGCTAGGACAATGTAGCTTTCTAACAGTGTGAGAATTTGAGAATCGATTCAAAAGTTACAGGGCCCCGATTCTACTGAACCATTTTTTTTCAATTGTTAATGAATTGCCTCAATTTTTTACTTTTTACACTTTATCTATACAAAAAGAGTAAAAAAATTACATTTTGAGGCAATTCATTAATAATTTAAAAACAATTTTGTTTTTCACTTTTGACACTTGATCTACGTATGCCAAAATTGTCAAAAGGGCAATTTTTTTTAAAATTCATTAACAATTCAAAAACAATTGGTTTAGTAGAATTGGGCCCCAGGGCTTACGACATACAAACAAAACATAGGCTGTGTTTCATACGGACAGTGTTATGTAGCTTTCTAAAAGTTTTTTTTTTTCAAAATCTAATTGTATCTTCGAGGTCACTTCATACAAACAAAACATAGACAATGTTACTGAGGGACAGTGTGGCTTTCTAATAGTGAAATAATTTCAGAATCAAATTGAAAGTTCTAAACCTCTACAAACATATTCTTTCTCAAATTTACTAATTTTACTACCATAGCTACTAAAATTTGCAAGTTGAAGTGGCAATGGTCAGGCCACATCGCTCGAAGAATCTATAACCGATGGGGAAGAAAAGTTCTCGAGTGGAGACCACGAACCAGAATGCAGCTTAGGTAGGCCTCCAACTAGATGGACCGATGACATTGGGGTCAATTCTGTTGTACCATTCTCTAAACTAATTTGACAGGACTAAAACTATCGGTGTTTCTTTTCATTTCAATACGCCAGAAAAAGATGGCAACAATTTTTAGAGCTGTTAAATTAGTTTAGTTAAGAAATCAGAAAATCAGAAATAAAAAAAGTTTATTTTGTGACAATGAAAAAACAATAAAACAAGAAATATTAATATAGAAGTAGGTAAACAGGTACATTGTCACAAAAACCTCACAAGAGAATGGTACATCAGAATTGACGTCATTGTGACAGTCGCGGGCATCCAATGGATGCAGATAGCAGGCTGTCGTTCAGTGTGGAGCATAGATTTAGGAAGTCACATATATTTTTTTAGGTCTGTGGTGTGGAGTGTGGAGGTCAAAGGGGGATGCCTATGTACCGCAGTGGACGTCTTCTGGCTGATGAAAATGAATATATAATTTAGACTAGATTTTGCTTGCGTCTTCACCATATTGTGAACAAAACAGCCTATGTTATTTGACGATAGTGTAGTTTTCTATCAGTGATTTTTTTTCAGAGTTGAATCAGTACTTCCATTGATTATTATATAGCTCCTACAAACATGCAAAGACCGAAAGTCACAAACTTTACATCTTCATAATATTAGTGTAGCTATTCCCGCGGCTTCGCCCGCGTTGTTTACAAAACATTTGTGGATGGCGTAGCTTTATACGTGTGAAAGAATTTTTAAAATCGCTTTAGTAGTTTCATAGATTACCGCATACAAACATACAATCCTTACTTCTTTATATGTGCTATTTATTTATTACAAAAAAGCACTTATAATAACATAACATAACATAACAGTTAGACTAAGGCGATGGTATAGAATATCTAATGAAACAAATTAAATCTAATAATATACAAACAACAAAAAAATATAACTTTAAGTACCTATCTATCTTATACTGGTAAATGTAAATGTTGGAAGTGGGTTATAAATACAAAGAAATCCTTGTGTCTGTCTGTTTTTACCGAACCGATCGTGATGAAATTTAACAAGCAAGTAGTGCGCATCATGAAGACGGATTTAGAATGGGTACTTTATCTTGTATAATTATCAATATAAAAACCGACTTCATCAGAACTGGACCAAATTGAAATGGGACCAAATGGGAAGCACTAGCTTTTAAATAAAAAAAAGAATCATCAAAATCGGTTAACCCAGTCAAAAGTTCTATGTGATAACAAACATAACAATAAAAGAAAATATAAACATTCGAATTGATAACCTCCTTTTTGGAAGTCGGTAAAAAATGCGGAATATTTGCTGTAAATATCTTGTGAAACTGCTGGGAGCAGCTATATAGTCTTCTAATTAATAGTCATTTAGTGACTCGGAGCTGTATTAAAATTCAAACACTTCCGCATTACTAAACTGTATTCATATATTTTTATTACAATAATCTGTATTTTAAAAACCAGTATTTTCATATAGATTGGTCTAGTTCGTTTTTTACGATACCTTCTTATTTGTGTCAAGGAGCGTGTGGAATTGTGTTAAATTTTAAACCTGATTTCTGAAGTCGAAGGCATGTTGTTCGCGATTAATTAATTTGATATGGTCCTTTGTAGGAAATCTAGGTAGGTATATCACTCAGATCAGACAACAAGGGAGAAATTCCTTAATTCTCGTTCGTGTTCAAATGTAAAAAAAACACCCACTTTTTACGAGCTTTAATTTAAACTTTTTTTTTTATAAAAAGAGCTGCAAACATGCATGCGGTCCGCCTGACGGTAAGCAAAACCGCCGCCTATGGACACCTGCAACACTAGCGGTGTTGACGGTGCTTTGCCAGCCCGGAGAGGTAGATGTAGACATGCTTTTTGAAATGCTTCATGTTGAAGCTCGGCGGGAAGACTTTTGGAGGGAGGAACTTTAACTCTTATTAAATGGCCTCTTTTGTGGAGCGGAGCCATCACAATTTTGCCAATGCAACGTATTAGGATAAACCATTAAGCTTTAATTTATTTGTCTTGTTAATCATCATCAGCCAGAAGATGTAGGTACACTGCTGAACATAGGCCTCCCCCTTTGACCTCTACACTGACCGACAACCTGCCATCTGCATCCACTGGATGCCCGCGACTCTCACGATGTCGTTGGTCCATCTAGTAGGAGGCCTACTAGACTACGTCTCCCGGTTCGTGGTCTCCACTCAAGAACCTTTCTTCCCCACATTCTTCCAACTTGTCTAGTTAGTTTGGGTCAAATCTTGAAACTGAATTTTATAATAGTTATCCCCAATCGATTGAGCTGAAACTTTGCATATAAACGTATAGTTTGGATGACAATGCATGGTTAGCTTAGTGACGTAATTTATGGCGGACTCCTGAAGATGGCAGACTAGTAATTTTTTATGTCAAAAGTCAGTAAAAAAAAGTCAGAACTGGACCAAATTGAAATGGAACCACAAGAAAAGCACCAGCTTTCAAATAAATAAAAAAACATCTAAATCAGTTCACCCAGTCGAAACTTCTGAGGTAACAAACATAAAAAATAATTTAAAAAAACAGTCGAAATGAGAACCTCCTTCTTTTTGGAAGTCGGTTAAAAACTAAAATGTGTTTCAATGAAAGATGATAATATTAAAACGGCAAAACAGATTTTATTAAATAGAGATATCTGGAACCAAAGGAAAAGCACCAGCTTTCAAATAAAAAAATAATCATCAAAATTGGTTCACCCTGTCGAAAGTTATGAGGTAACAAACAAACAACAAAAAAATACAGTCGAATTGATAACCTCTTCCTTTTTGGAAGTCGGTTAAAAATTAAATGAAGTCGCACTAAATTCTATATGGCGGACGCCTATAAGATTGTTTAAAAAAGTTTATTCTATTATTCACTATACCACTATACCGTTAACTGTAAGTAACTATGGCACACATACTCATACTCGTATGTAGGAAAAAAGCAGCGAGCTTTAGGCCAAATGCATTCGCGTCCGTCACTACTTTAATATATGACAGCCCCGTTAGCTTAGTTGGTAGTGATCCTGCCTTCTGTGCTTGGGGGCGTAGGTTCGATTCCCACCCAGAACAAACATTTGTGTGATGAACATTTGTGTTTGTTCTATGTCTGGGTGTTAATATCTATTTAAGTATGTATTTAAAAATATATATGTATGTATATCAGTTTCTGGCAGCCATATTACAAGCTTTGCTTAGTTTGGGGTCAGATGACCATGTGTGCAATAATGTCCCAGATATTTATTTATTTATATCTCCCTTGTATGTTTGATCTAAGGTAAGCGTCTTTGTACCTTATCCAAGAACTTTTTATAAACAAATAGACACGATAAATGTCAAAGAGCTTATTATAAATACATATGATAGCATACCACAAAAAATATTTATTCAAAAATGACCTGTCCTATGACTTTCAAGAATTGAGCTTTATTCTGGAGTCTTCTTATTTTAAAACTTGTTATATATTCTATGTTGCCCGCGACTTCATACGCGTAGAATTTCATATAAACTTTCAACCCTTTTTTCCTCCATTAATCCGACCCTTGCGCAAAATAACATAGCCTATACTTCAATCTGGTCATAGTTAAGCATATTCGTGAAAACCGCATTTAAATCCGTCCAGTGGTTTAGATGTGCGTGGACAAACAAACAAACAGACAAAAATCTAAAAACTGTCTCAAAGTGTTCAGGTGCTTATTTATTGACGCTTATTTATTTATTGGACGCCATGTGTTTTTTTATATCTCGCATTTTTTTTTATCTCTACCTTTTTATTATATTATGTAGTTTAGGTATAGAAGATATAGATTTAGTAACATTGCCAAATATTGTGTTAGTTTCAAATCATCTTGTCTTGTTCAAAATAGATATTCGGAACTAAAAAAACGATCGTAAAACCAAAATTGAATTGAATTGTTAATAATGACATTGAAACAAAAACAAAGTTATTGAAATCATTAAACTTTTAACCCTGGGGGTTTTCCTGATTACCTTACTCGTTCTCACGTGATTTTTCACTACTTCCATAATTAATAAGTATATAGGAATAAATATCATGGTTATAAATGTTTTATGAATTCTGATGTACCAAATAACAATTAATATAGGGTTAAGCATATAGACTGTACTAAGCCGAAAGGAGGTCACTGTACTCATCATTATAAACAATTTTTACTAATCTATGATGATAATGTAAGTGATGATGAAGATTCCACATGTATCTGTTTGTAAACCCATACGCAAATACTATACTTTCTTGTGCCTGACGCTATAAGGATGTTTATTTGAGCGTTATTTTTTCCAGGAGGCCAAGGCAGTTCTGGCATGGTTGCGAGGAGTTTCGCCAACAGATCGGACAGTGGAATCTGACATTGAGACCATCGTGCGCGCTGATAAACAAGTCATGGCTGACGCGAAATCAGCTTGGGGTATCATTTGTAAGTACCATCTATGATTTTGCTGTTAACATCACACTAATGTTAAAATTTACTTAAATGCGAAAGGCCGTGTGTGTTTGTGTCTGTACTCATAGTGTATTTGACAACCGATGAGGCTCAGTAATAAATCAGTTCTGCATTATTTTCACTTGCCCATGGCAAAGTGGAAGAAATCATTGGCACTCGTAATTCCCATCCATTCTCGGATCCTTTACGATCATGACTTTCTTCTTTGTATTGTATTGGCGGCGGTTCCAACGGAAGACCAGCGCTGGTTGTTGGTTGTTCGCTGTCGCTTGGTTGGTGGTTGCTGAGTTGCAACCGGTTTGTGAGGAAAAACTAAATGTAATGTGTGTGTTTTATAATATTTTTCAAAATATGTTTTTGTCCATAAATAAAAATATGTCTATTATCCAAAACCAACTTACATTTTCCCACCAAATTTTTTCATAATTAACAGTTGCAATAGATTGTGCTTCCGATCTCAAAACTTACGTATCAAAGATGACGACGAAATTTAATATTTTTTTGTCTTCCAGTCCACGACAGACCAACCTTTAAAGCCTTCATCATAACGCTGGTCATCAAGATAACCCAACAGTTCGATGGATACCTCATTGTGTTAATCTACGCTGGGTTTGTCTTCGAACGAGCATCGGAGTCCATCAGTCTCAAACTGAGTCCAAACAAACAAGTCATGATGATTGGAGTAGTCCAGCTGATTGGAGCAGCTGTGGCTACGGCTATCGTCGAGAAGACTGGCAGGAAGGTAAGGAAAAAAAATATGGCATTTTTTTATGATACTGAGTGACGAGACGAGCGAAGTCGCTCGTCTGATGGCTCTTCACGCTTGCCCATAACAGCTCAACGCCACTCTGAATTTTGAACTTCAACAGTTCAAAACCCTGGATAGCAATGCACTGCGGTCGTCACCCCGCGATATAAGATGTCAAATCTCTGTGTGCCCTGTCATTTGCATAAGAGTCGCTACTTATTTAAATGCTTTTGCGGAGTGAACCTTCTGTACTTTTACTTTATGTTTTCTGTGCTGTAAGCCATTTGATTGACTGGTGTTTTCAGTGTTAACCTTCTTTTTTCAGCCGCTTTTAGTAACAACATCATTTGCCGTCGGTCTGGGCATGTTCATGCTAGCAGCGTGGTTCTACATCACTTCGATGGGAATGTGGCTACCTGGCTGGCTGCCTGTATTAGCCATGTGTCTGTGCATCTTCGCGGATGCAGCTGGATTCCATCCTATATCGTACATTATTATAACGGATATGTTCACGTTTCAGGTGAGAATCTTTGAATCAATAAATGATAATTTAATTACTTTTGTGACTTAGCGCCTAACATTTTTGTGCATATTTTTCTTAGTTTAATTTGCCATAGACCTTTAGACAGTGAACACTAAGTAATTTGATGAATTATGATTGTAACTTTGCGCCCATATTTTTTGTTTATTGTGCATCTTTTTTGTTATTTAATTTTTCATCGACTCTTAGACAGTGAACACTAAGTAACATAAATGTTAAACCTATTATAAGTACATGAATATTTAACCTATTATACCTATCCCTACCTATTTTTGAATTCTTAATTTTTATTAGTAGAATTTCTTCAATATAATGTTATTATAAGTAGTTATTATTATATTATAAGTAGAATTACTTGCAACAACTTTTCCTAGTTACAACACCCTATAAACAGGGTGTGATGTGTTTAGGTAGAGTCCTTTTTTCTTAACGCATTGTGGCAATGTAAAATAAATAAATTCTGTATTTCTGATGAATCTAGTGTAATTCCGCTTCTACGTCGCTTCAAGTACAATAAGGAATTTGGGATAAATTTTACTCAGATGGACTTTTTTTTTAATGATACTGGGTGACGAGACGAGCGAAGTCGCTCGCCTGATGGCTCTTCACGCTTGCCTATAACAGCACAACGCCACTCAGAATTTTGAACTTCAACAGTTCAAAACCCTGGATGGCAATGCACTGCGCTCGTCACCCCGAGATATAAGACGTCAAATCTCTGTGTGCCCTGTAATTTCGCTGGACTTCCGCAAAGTAACGCCTGATTCAATCAACTACTAAGTTAAACATCCATTGCTGCACCCTGCAGTTTTACTAAAATTTTATAATTTATAATAATCTGCCCTTTCTCAATATGCACATTGCATTCATAAGTGATATTTTACTAATAATGTTTTTTTTTTTTTATTCCAGTTACGTGGAACAGTTTCGTCATTCGCCAACGTATCAGCAAAACTTGCCAACTTCGTCCAAATGAAATGGTTCACAGCTCTATGCGAGCTCGTCGGCATCCACTGGACCTTCGTCTTCTTTGGATCCGTCTGCTTTGCAGCTGGCTTCTATTCCATGATCTACTTCCCTGAGACCAGGCAGAAGACCGTCTCTGAAATATACGCTAAGCTGGATGGGAAAAAGACGGACAGTGAAAACAAAACTGAGGCTGTGCCTTAGGACAAAAGACTAAAAAGTTGAAGAACTTTAAACATGTTTGAATAAAGCTTGATTCACATTTGCGCCGGACCCAAATAGGCCCTGTCACTTTTTTTAATACCACCGCTCCACTCCAAGCCACATTGGTGGATACCGGCCCTTATGCTCGCATAACAACAAGCCTAGTGTAGTGGGAATCAAGCTTTAGTTTTATTATAGAAAATGTATTTATTAGAGTAAGAATTGTTATGTCTTGTACAATTTTTTTTTCAGTGGTTGTGTTGACATTTCAAATGTGTTGTTTTGTTGTGTATTTGAAAAAATACATCGACGATATTGGACACAATGATTAACCCGAAAAACACCTGTGCCTAAGTCTACTACTTTGTAGACTAAATGCACCCACAGCCCACACCCAAGTGATCTGACTTTATGGGTGCAATTAAGCTCCTGATTTCCTAACAAATTTGCTCAGTCAAAACTTAAAATTACAATTTTTTTAGAGTTTCGTAGTACTACAAGGGAACCTTATAAGTTCGTTCTGTCCGTCCTTTTGTCTGTCTGTTTGTCTCTCGCCATATTGAATTTATCATCTATGACAAAAGTGCTTGGGAAGACAATTCCAACGAACTCAAACTCGAAGGGGTTACGTAGTTTAGTTTAGGAATTCCTATGGCCAGCTTCTGTCTCCATCATCAGACCAGCTCGATGGTCTAACACATCCCGCGAACGTACATACATACTAACAGGGCAAGTTGAATAAAAGCACGTAAAAAGTGTACTTTTCAAGTTTTGACAGATCCTATGTTGGGTGAAAATGTAGGTGCTAAGTTAAGTCCTTATTTCCATTTTAATTCCTATTTAGATGGAGGTTCATGTGATCATAATGATATAAATGTGTATTTTAATTTTAAGGTGTTAATTGTAAAATGATAAAAAAAATATTTGGGTCTATTCGATATTACTTAATTACTCTTTACATTGAACAATTAGTAAGTTAGGTAACTTAGGTATTGGATTATTGATAGATGTGGATATTTTATGTGCCCCAATAAAACCCAGTTACTGTTTTTATAATAATTATAATGCCTTACAGTAAGTAAATTATAAATGAATAGGTAAGTACTTATATAAGCTATGAATAAAAGCGCTTAGCTTAGATCTAGAGTCAAGTTTCCAACTTAGATAGAATTTCGTGTAAATCTGTGATTTTACAAATTATTGTAATTAGAGCGATTATTTATTAATTGCAGTGTCACGTATCTTTACGACAATTCGCTTATTAACGTCTAGGCAGTTAGGCATAAACGGCAAAAAAAGCAAAGCTATTTCATTAAAAAAAAATAGTCGCTTTCACGTAGGACTCGTTTAAGTTGACATTATTTCGAGAGATCCATTTGACAGATAATTTGAAGGATCATTTTTGACAGACCATTTAATCTTCCTGTTCTCTTATATATAAAAGGCGATGTGTGCATGTATGTATGTTCCCTATGGACTCCAAAACGGCTGGACCATGACAAGACATGACTTAGACTTGACCATGATTAATTTTGCTTGACTTTGACTGTGACTATGACTTGTTTGACGATATCCTATAAAACTTCAAAATATTTCATTACTTGACACTGGCAAATGCACAAGACGTGGGACGCCAAAATTTTCTCATAAGGAATTTTTACAAAAATACTTTCCTGTTGTTTTTAAATAAATTATATTAATGTGTATATTTGTGATAAATGTGCTATAATAATGAAGAATAAAGATAAGGTAGGTACTTAGGTATAAGATAAGAAGCATTTATATTAAAATTGTTTTAAAAATAAATATAAATGACTGTTGGCTATTTCTTTCATTTCCTGATAGTTATGACTTATTCAAATCACTAGCTGTACCCGCGGCTTCGTCCGCGAAAGCCATCCCTCGCACTTGGGTACAGTTCTGTTTGTCTCATATTAAGCAACGCTGTGGTCTGCGTTAAAGCATTCTTATCAAGAAATGAGCTTTTCACACTGGATTAGAAAACATCTTTCTGACTTGTATAAACATGCAATTTTACTCATATGTGATATTGTGACGGTGTTACCTTTATTTATGAACTAGGAAAGAATAAAAGAAGAAAGAAAGAACTAAACCTCTACTTTATAACTACATTTTTATAAATTACTAGCCGTCCGCCCCGGCTTCGCACGGGTGTAAGCTCGGCTACAGAATATAATATTTATTTATTTACGGAAAACAAACAGCTTAAGCAATGTAAAACATAGCAATAAAATAGGAACAAACAAGCCTTAAAAGTTTTCACAAGTAAAATATTGTTACAGTCCATTTCCGTGAATGTTGAAATAACAAATAAAATAACTATCAAACAGTACATATAAATAACTTAATATATATATAATATATTTGTTAGAAAACTATACATATTTGAAAGGGAATTTTGCAAGTACTTGTGAATCAAATTGTTTTTGCTTAAAAATAATAGTTAAGAACAGAAAATATATATATATATATATAATATATATATGTGTGTGTGTGTGTACTTAATCAAAGGTTGAAAAATGAAAGCCATATCAGTCTAACAATGAAAAAAGAAATACAATTTATAAATGTATAATAAAATAATAATAATAATAAAGTTTATTGTTCAATCATAATAGGTACATTGACCAAATATACTTAATATTATTACAAATTTAGGAATCTCTCTTATTTAGACTAATAATGCAATTGAACATTGCGCTTCTTTATATAATTTTACACTTGTGCCAATAACAATAGTTGATGTAAATACCAAGTACATACATGTGATAAAATATTTCATGGCTTACTAACTTAAACATCTTAAAATCCACAGACATTTAATACAGAACAGACTGAACATGTTTTTTACAACTACATTCGCAAAAACAGTTATGTTTGCATCTCTCTCGATTACACAAAAATCATATATTCGTATCTCGTTTTGACGTAACGTTGCAACATAATAGAAAAAAATGAGCATGTGGTACGGTGTTCCATGTCACCATTTTGGTAAGCATCAATATACTGACAGAAGGCTGACAGCGAAAACCACGGCTTGCAAAAATTACCTAAAATAAAAGTTATTTTTACATATTTCGTTTAAAAGATACGAAAATACTATGGTGAAGTGCAATGTCCTCATGTGTTTTAATTCATCTCATAAGATGCCACCCGGTATAACGTTTCACACGTAAGTTTAGTGTGTTATAATAGAGATTATTTTGAATTGCTATTTTTTCTTGTTATTTTTCATAAACTTTACAATTTTAAGGCTTGGGAAGGTTGTGTTTCTTTCAATTTCATAAATGTACAAGTTTGGTGGGTGTAATAAAAGTTAATAAGTAGTTTTCTTTAAAAAAATATTGATTCGATCATTGTTTGGCGTTTGAGGTACTTAGACATTGTCCAGGGAACGTATTCAGTAGCCAAGAGAATGTAATACTCCTTTCAGTAGTATAATTAAAATAGTATAAGTTATTTTCTTTAAAAATTCATTGTATCAATCATTGTTTTACGTTTACGGTATTTAGACATTGTCCAGGGAATTTATTTCAGAATCAGAATTCGTATTTCAGAAGTATAATTAAAATAGATGATTCAGCTTGATGTGATTATGATGACATGAACCTTTTTCATTAATTACTAGCTGCTTTTCTTAAGTAATGTAAATAAAGTACCTACCTACCTATTGTGGTTCATGTCATATATATACGTAGTGATCTAGATAGTGTAATTAAAGGGTTATTTAGACATATGTCAAGTAACAAACATTTTTATTACATTTTAGATTTTCCCAAGGATGAAGAGTTGAGAAACGCATGGTTGAAGAATTTGAATCTAGAAAATTGGCAGCCCAGTGCGACAAGTTTGTTGTGCTCAAAGCATTTAGAGGCACATTTGTTCGACCGGACTGGTTTCCGTACAATCCTTAGAGAGTACGAGGTGTAATGCTTATTGGAACAACAGTTTTCAATGAACAGTCGCTATCACTATCATGAATCTCAAGTTGTACTAACTACATTATGATAACTTGCATGTAATAATTTTCAGAGCGATAACATACCAAGTGAAAGGAAAGCCACAAAAAGAGGTGTTACTGGCAAAAATGTTCTGCGGGAGCTGCAGAATACCTCATTTCCATCAAATTCAGATCCTGCAACCACATGACACATCTGGTAAATTGTTTTATACAAAAATAAATGATTTGACTTGGTCTGGTGTGTTTGAATATTAATACCCAATGGGAACATCCATAAATTCCATCACATAAAGAGGAGGGGAGGAGGGGTCGACGAAGTGTGACTGACAAGGGGTAGGGAGGGGTCGTAAATTTTGTGACGTTACATTTCAGATACAATCTAATAGTATCTGTTAGCACTATTATAAAAGAATGTCCTTGAGTCCGGCCCGCGTTTTGCAAATGTTTGCGTGTAATGTATATGTAGTGTATTTTGCATCAATATTTTTGTGGCTTGTTGGTTCTGCTTGGTATTATATGTCTGTGTTAAAATCATGTTTTTAATCAATTGAAATTAAACCTCAAAAAAGAAAGAAGGTATTTTTTTTTTTCAAAAATTTGTAAAACATAGACGATGAGGTTGGTACATGGCTGAGCACTAACTCCTAACTAGGTTGCCCTGTATTTAGGATATCAGTCCCTTCCTGTCCACATATATAAAATAAAAAAGTTATGATGGAGATCTGATCTGTGATCTGTGGCACAGAAACACCGAGACAAATTATAAATATACCTAATATTAAAGTAATTATAACTGTAATATATATATATATATAGTAAATATAATATGCCTAATATTAAATAATATAATAGAAATAAAACCTATGTCACCCGGGGATAGGGTAGCTTCCCAACAGTGAAAGAATTTTTCATATCGGTTTATTAGTTTAGAAGCCTATTCAATGCAAACAAACAAACAAATAATCAAATCTTTCCTCTTTATAATATTAGTATAGATTATATTTACTTTTTTCACACCGGTACGCTGATAAATCTGTTTAATAATGACCTATAACACCCCTCTTTTTCCGTCAGGGGTTAAAAACAATTAGACAGCTCATAGACCGTTGAAGGTCTAAAGACAATCTAAATGCTTAAGCCCACTATCAGTTGGCAGTGTACCCAGCATGCTGGCGGCATTACTACGCTGAATGACAATGAGTTGAGCCAAAAATACGACCGCAGTTTATAGTGATAGCTAGGACGCTGAAAAGTACCCTTTAAGATCCGCCTTCCCTGTTTTTCAAGAAGCCAAGCCAAGCAGGTATAAATAAATATTCGGGAAATTTTTGCACACATCTGACCCCAAACTAAGCAAAGCTTGTAATATGGCTGCCAGAGACTGATATACGAACATATATATTTTTAAATACATACTTAAATAGTTATAAACACCCAGACATAGAACAAACACAAATGTTCATCACCTAAATGTTTGCCCTATGTGGGAATCGAACCCACCTCACATATAGGTATAGGTACATACATCACTGCTTTGGATTGAAGGGTAATGTTTCCAGTAAAATTACAGATACAAATTACAGATTTAATTTGATCGATGGTGTCGAGCGCCATTCAGTTTTTTTTATTTATGCCATAGGTGGCAAACAAGCAGAAGGGCCCTCTGATGGTACACGATCACACAGGCGCGGATCCACCGTTGTGGTCACGATGGGCATGCCCACAACCCTAATACGTGACTTGTGACGTCCCACAGCTTTACCCGCGTGAAACTACGATACACTGTACAAAATCTTGGTCACGCTGTCATATAATTTAGGAATGCACTATATCGATTATGCACGAGCAAGGTTACACCATACGCTGACTCGCACTTGCCCGGTTTTCGGGTGGATGTGACCACAACCTTTTTTGAGGGCTGGATCCGCGCCTGTCACAGTCGCCTATGGACTACACAACCAGGCAAAACCAGGCGCATCACAGATACGTTGCCAAACTTTAAAGACTCTACTAACAGCCTTTTGAAGAACCCCATATTATAGCTACTCGGAAATGCCGCCGTTCGAGAGTAAAGAACACTTAAAAAACAATAATCCACCATTTATTACACATAAGTTTTGGAAAATAATACAATGTGATGACTTGTCTTCTGATTTTTCACGTTTGCGCCAAAACCCAATGAGCAAATCGCTCGCCTGATGCTGCCAGCATTGCTCGTCTCGTCTCAGTTGCATAGAAAATCGGTTAAGGCGTTATGGCTATAGATGGAAACACTCATAAGTAGTTGATTGAATCAGGCGTTAGTTACTTTGCGGAAGTCCATCTTCAAAACTCTTTTTCTGATGAATTTCTAGTGTAATTCCGCTTCTACGTCGCTTCAAGTACAATAAGGAATTTGGGATAATTTTACTTGTAGATATTTGTTAATGAAGTTAATTTAATTGAGTTCAATTTTGCCTAACCTGAAAATTTTCATTACATAAAAAATAAAAATAATCTAACCTGAAACACAAATTAATTAATTCTGAAATATTATTTAATTAAAAATTATATTAATTCAATTGTCAATTTAAATAAGTTTAATTTTGCCTAACCTGAAATAAAACATCAATTACATAAATGAGTAAATTAACCAAACCTGAAACAAAAATGAATTAATCCTGAAACATGATCCAGGGTTTTGAACTGTTGTAGTTCCAAATTCTGAGTGGCGTTGAGCTGTTATGGGCAAGCGTGAAGAGCCATCAGGCGAGCGACATCGCTCATACGACGTCACTCAGTATCTTAAAAAAATATATATTTAAAATTAAAATAATTTAAATACATGTATTACTGTGTAGTTTCCAGGTGTCTAGGATAAAACTAAAGTCTTGACGTCAACCAATGAGATCACAATGAGTTGACATTTGAGAAATTGGTTAGGGCCTTAGGGCCCCAGAAAACGTAGTGATTTGCTTAGTGGCGGATTTACCAGCAAACTGAGTAGGTAACTGGAGCTTAGGGCGGCAAATTTAGAGCCATTTTTTTTCTTACAGAAGTTAAAAGATTCATATTTATATACAATTCAACATAATTATGATGTTTCACCACTTACACACCTACAGTTTTCTAATAATTATAGTATAGTTAGTCTTATTAATTAGTAACGGGGGGAGGGGGTATGCCGTAAACTAATGGTAAAAGTTCAATCATTTGTATCACTGATAATACATGAGTGAGCTTTTATTATTAGATAGATCAGTACACTCAAAAACTATTTATTGTGCAATCGAGTATAATGTGGACTGCTTCAAACGAGGGGTGAATAGAGATCCTCAAACTATTCTAAGACGATAGTGCACAAATCATTAAGTAACAAAAGGTATTTTTTTAGGGTTCCGTACCCAAATAATAAAACGGGACCCTATTACTAAGACTCCGCTGTGCGTCCGTCTTTCACCAGGCTGTATCTCATGAACCGTGATAGTTAGACAGTTGAAATTTTCACATATGTATTTATGTTGCCGCTCTAACAACAAATACTAAAAAACAGAATAAAATAAATATTTAAGAGGCCTCCCATACAATAAACGTGATTTTTGCCGTTTTTATAGATAATGGAAAGGAACACTTCGTGCGCGAGTCCGACTCGCGTTCGCGACTCCGGTTTTATTTATGCCATAGGTGGCAAACAAGCAGATGGGCTGTCTGATGGTAAGGAGTCACCGTCGCCTATGGATACTTGATACTATGGATTAATTAATGTGATTGTGAATGAACTAGGCCCTAGTTGGTGGCGAACCAGTGATGGCGAAGCGATGGGCTCGCGTGCTCTTGATGGCCCTCAACAAAATTATTCAAGCACATCAAAATTAGAAAATGTAGGCACCTACCTGATCGGAAAAAAATATCTTTCCTCTACATTTGACGTCATGTATTTGTTAGCCAATAGTTTACTGCGTACCTACGGTGATACCAGTGATGCCTAAATGGTAAAAGATTGCGAAAGACAGATCCTACAGGTTACTCGTAGATTTCGCTGACAAATTAGGAGCCTAATATAAGTTATTTGACATACCTAATTATGACTAGCAACAGAAGAAAAAACAAACTTTTTTAAACTAAAATAAACATTAAATGATTAAGGGCCTTACCTAAAAACGGTACTCAAGTCGATCTATGTTTAAAATGCTCTCTCAACTTCTCGCTGACGGCAATCGTCACACGCGAAAACAAGACGGAGCATATTTAAGCGTATGTCAACTTGAGTAACGTTTTTAAGTGTGGCCCTAAGTAAATTTTATGTATTACAATCGCTCTACAAAATGCTTATTTCGAGTTTCAAATAAAGGGTTTTAAGTTTTACTCTTTCTTCCTTAGTTACTAGGGTATAGAATTGTAGGGGTCGAGTGGGGTAGCAAAATTTGAATAGCCTACTGGCGGCAAATGTGTAAATCCGCCACTTGATCTGCCGAGGATATAATGCGGTATTATGGCTATGGATGGAAACACTCAAAAGTACATTCATTGTATAGTTTCTAGGTGTCTGGGAATAACAAAAGTTTTGACGTCAACCAATGAGATCACAATGTGTTGACATTTGAAAAATGGTTATCCCAGGAAAGTTTGTGGTCTGCTATACGGACGTAATGCAGTAGGTAATAACTTTCTTCAGAGGAAGTAGATTCTGTTCAAAAAGAGAATGGACTTGGCGAAAAGGAGAACTAGAAAGAATTTTAAATGGCAATCCTAAGCTATCTGAAAAATGGCAAACTAAGCTATCGTGAGCTGCCCTATCATCGTGGTGTATTGTTGAGTGAATTTGTGTGTTATTTATTGAAATATTAGTCCATTCAATCACAATCCAAGTGCACTCTTTTTCTGAACAGACTCTATACCATACCACAAAGAAAATTTCTTACGCACGTTTTCAAAAATGTTGGTAAAACCTGTGAAAGAGAAAGTTGTGTCCGGAGAGCGTTGCTTTAAAAAAAAATGTGAAGGTAGGTCTGACCAAAGGTTATTAGTTAATATGTTGAGTTAAAGTTAAAAAGTTATACCTATACATAAACAAAATTTTCCCTTAATCTATAATATTTTTTTTAAGATACTGAGTGACGAGACGAGCGAGGTCGCTCGCCTGATGGCTCTTCACGCTTGCTCATAACAGCTCAACGCCACTCAGAATTTTGAACGTCAACAGTTCACAACCCTGGATGGCAATGCACTGCGCTCGTCACCCCGAGATATAAGATGTCAAATCTCTGTGTGCCCTGTAATTTCGCTGGAAATATTGCCCTTCAATCCGGAACACAGTAGTGTTTGCACACTACTGCTTGGCGGTTGAATAACTGGCAAAGGTTTGGTACTTCCCCAGTCGGACCCCTGGAAAAGAGTCCTACCACTACAGAACAACATTATAGAAAAATAACGCGGAAAATCCAGTTTTCGTTGCTCTTTTTCGTCACAATATGTTTTTTTTTTTAATGGCTTATGGCTTGATAAGAAGAATGCACACGTTCATGATAATAATTATAATATACCTCATCATCATCATCATCAGCCCGTATCAACCCACTGCTGGGCATGGGCCTCCTCTCCCTTGCGCCATTTATCCCTGTCTCGGCCCAATCTCATCCACGTAGGGCCTGCGATGGGTGATGTCATCGACTCATCGGGCTGGTTGCCTGCCCACGGAACGCTTATCCGCTATTGGTAACCACTCTGTCAGGGCTCTAGTCCACCTGCCATCACCACGCCTAGCCACGTGCCCTGCCCAGCGCCACTTGAGTCGCATAATGCGGCTACCGACATCCGTGACTTTTGTCCTTCGTCGGATTTCGGTATTTCGGACTCTGTCTCGCAAGCTGATATTCAACATGGCACGCTCCATTGCCCTTTGCGCGACTCTTACTCTGTGCACAGCCTCTTTGGTTAGCGTCCATGTATCGGCACCGTAAGTCATCGTTGGCAGGACACATTGGTTGTAAAGCTTGGTCTTCAGGCATTGCCGTATTTTTCGATCCCTGAGTACGTTTTTGAGTTTTCCAAAAGCGGCTCTAGCATAAGCATAATATACCTACTACATGAGTAATAAAATTAATTACTTACCAAAACAAAGTCAAAGAAGGATTCAAGTCACATTATGAAAACAATATTAAAATAGATGTTATATACATTTTAATTTCTACTTCTTACCACGACTACAAGAATAGTAAATAATACTTTGTCATCTTATGACACGACCATATAATACTGTAATTTTATTGGTCTAGCTCCACTTTCGAAATAATTTCAACAACATATATAATATCTTTTGTTTTATAAGTGCTGTGCAACAATAGGTAAGTACCTATTAAGATAGTTATACCTATCGATGCACAGATGCATTATAAACCATATCTAATATAGGTATAGGTAATTATGATTCACCGAAAATTCGCCGTAACAACACAACAACGACCTCCCGAACTCATACAATGATTGTTGTTTAAAAACGACCTAGGAGTGATACGAACGTGATAATTTTATAGTCACACATTTTAGTCGAGGAGATAGATGCAATTAAAATTGCTAAACGTATCTATGTAGAAATTTAATAACTTATCTACTTACATTATTTAATTTTAATATATTTAATATATAGTTATATTTAAAATAAAATAAAATGCAATTCTACGAACACCAGGGTCCGTGACTAGTTATACTATAGACAATTTTTTATGGTTATACTAAACGCTCACCGTTTACTAAAAGCCGTAACAGACGGACGCAACTTTGCGCCGATGTTTGTTACTCAATAACGCAGAAACGGCTGGATGGATTTGGATGAAATTTGGAATATACATTGCTTCTGTCTTGGATTAACACATAAGCTACTTTTTATCATCATCATCATCAATTTTTATCACCACACGGGTGAAACCGCGGGACGCAGCTAGTGTACCATAAAATGAGTAACATTTTAATGATAAACTTCATATTTCTCTTTCCCTACTGTTGGTCAGACGGCGGTTCGTGGTTTGTGGACCGTACATCTGTTACGGCTATAAGGGGACGCTGCTGCCCATCCTCGGTTGATTCTGGCCGCAGTTTTAGGACATTGGACCCAGGTCCAATAAATCAATAAAGTTAAACATCTTACTCTAAGGTTAAATGATTATTTACGGGATATTTACCGTGGTAAGGTTGTGGAAGGAGCTCCCGATATTTCGGCGCAGTTACATGCACCATCTTCCCGTGAACATGGTGCATGTAACTGCGCCGAAATATCGGGAGCTCCTTCCACAACCTTACCACGGTAAATATCCCGTAAATAATCATTTAACTTTAGTGAACAACCGTGATAGTTTAAAATAGTATCTTACTCTAAGTTTATCAAGTTCATTTAGCGTAGGACGTCCACCCACAAGATGGCAGAGGACCTAAAAGAGACCGCAGGAAAACGCTGGATGCAGGCTGCTTCCAACCGGCTCTTTTGGAAACCCATCGAGTCCACTACTGGACATAGGCGTCCTCCTATGGCTGAAATGATGATGATGAAGTTTATCGTTAAATGTTACTAATATTATGGTACATTACATACCTACCTACCTAATATTTTTTTTATTTTAATACACAAATAAATTCTATAAAATAAAAATAAAAAACATAAAACGTGCATAATCAACATCATCGTCTAATCATCATCATCATCATAAATTAATTAACTAAGCATTCAATTAAAATTAAAACTGTCACGTTCGAAAAAAGCAATGCAAAACAATTTTAAGAATTGATTAATTTAATTAAGGTTAGTAGGGCCGGTAATGTTTTTGCTAGCTATATATAGTCATAGTCATTTTATTCATAAAGCCAATTTACATGTCAAATTAATAATAATAAATAATAAATCATTCTAAAAAATACTACTAAGTAGGTAAAATTAGCATACATATTTATAGAATTCATCGTAACTGTAGAATGCTTGCTCAACAAGCCAACGTTGTAAGCGTGATTTAAAACATTGCAGGCTAGGAGCTGCAGTGACTATTTCTGGGAGGTGGTTGTACACGTCGGGGCCCATGACATGAGTAAGTTTGGCCGACTTGGCGGGCTAACATGCGCATCGCGACAGGGTTTTGTCTACTCTTTTTGTCGTGCCAAAGCGAGACAGGCGTATATAAAACCGTAGGCACCTTGTTGCGTTCTCGCTCGACAGGGCGACGACAGCATTATGTCGCGGTGTGCATGTCAGCCATGCAGGTCAGCGTTCGCTTGATGCTGACGAGATGACCCGCTGTGCGTGTGGGGCGGTTCTGGTACTTACCACGCAATTCGTAAGAGCCTAGGTTTACCATACCATACGTATGTAGGTATTATTTTCTCGTCTCGACTAGATGCGTTATTAGATCAGAGAAGTAATAAGTTTTAGCGGCAGCTCTTGAGCTATACAAAGTAACGTAGGTATTTCAGTTTTATTCCGTGATTTAAATGAGTAGGTTTATATGCAAACATCCTTTTAACAAATCTGGGTAAATAAATATTAAGATTTGTGTAATTTTGCTAAATATCTAATTTTGCAGATGCTAAATTTGCCACATTACGATTTTATGTTTGTTTATTTACGCAATGTGAATTAAAATTATGTTAAAGACTGTCACTGGCGACGATTGTTTAGCACCATTCCTAACCTAAGCTAAGTAGGTTCTAAGTACCTACCTAGTAAATTAAATTCAGGGGCCTTACCACAGAATACATAATAGGTACACAGCCTTACGCCTACCTGTTATAAGATACGGTTTGCGGTCGCGCAACTTTTCTCAATCACCTAAACAGAATCGTTTAAAATACGTAACCGTAAGGCCATGCTATTTCTTGTATTAAGTTTAGGCTTTGTCAAATTTTGACTGATCCAAAACTATTTCATAATAAATATCTTGTTTCAATTATTTTGCTAGACTTAAAAAAAAAATACTTAATAGGTACCCATAACTAATTAACTTTTACTCAAATCGGTAATATATATCATTATTAACTATTTGTCTTTATTGTGCTCATGCACAATTCAGAACACGGATCCTGACAAAATCTAAATCAATTTTGCTCTTATAATATCTTTAACAATTTATTTTCTCTAAATCTTGACTTCACATGAACTTAACTAATCAGCATCAAGTACTTTAATACCTACATGACACTTTTAGTAGTTCATTACACGATACATAAAAGCGCGAGACAAAAACACCGCGCTTAGTAATCGAAGGCGGTTCGTTGCTCACGCACGCACTACCGCATTTCGTTCCCGCGTAAAATCTCGGATCGATCTCCGCTCCGACAATTTGAACAAAAACATAGTTAAACGTCATAATTTAAAAAGAAAAATACCTGCGTTTAATAAACTAGAACGTTTGAGGTTTAATATAGCTGTGCAGTGAAGTTTTATTTAAAGGTTTGTGAAGTGAAAGTTTACGATTTTCGCAAAGCGATTGGTGAATTTGTTATAGACTAAAATCAGCTTATGTTAGTAACTTGTTTATGATGTGAAAGAAACCAGGAGGTAATCAATTTGGAGTGGAACTTTTTTTGAAAATCGACGCACCGGGTAAAAGGTACATTTTTTTTCTTTTTCTTTGGAAACATATTCTCGTGAATTGGTCAACATAATGTAATTATAAAATGTATCAAGTAGGCAGTAAATTCGTGTTCGTCAGCATGGAAAAGGCAAACGATGTGGCCTTTTTGGTATACCTACCTTCCTATACATTCTTATT
Organism: Agriopis leucophaearia; assembly: GCA_949125355.1. Lineage (NCBI taxonomy): Eukaryota > Metazoa > Arthropoda > Insecta > Lepidoptera > Geometridae > Agriopis > Agriopis leucophaearia. The sequence continues at coordinate 7,755,224 of OX421284.1, read as the reverse complement.
GTAAGGTAAGTATTTATTGTGTTATATTTGAAGAAAAAAAAAACTAATTTTCTGGTAAATGGTAGGTACATAAAATTAAAGTATTTGACACCATACGTCTACCGGTTGACAGCTGCAGTAACGTTGTAGGTACCTACAAAGCTGAATATACCTTTTTAACCGACTTCCAAAAAGGAGGAGGTTCTCAACTCGACTGTTTTTTCCCCTTATGTTTGTCACCTCAGAACTTTCGACTGGGTGAACCGATTTTGATGATTCTTTTTTTATTTATTTGAAAGCTGGTGCTTTCCGTGTGGTCCCATTTCAATTTGGTCCAGTTCTGACATTTTTATGAAGTCGGTTTTTTTATATTGATTATTATTATTGATTACTAGACATGTGTTTGATCGCCACCTGGCCTGGATGGGTTTACGATGAAGCATGCTTGTCCAGAAAAAACCGCATCACTCGCGGTTTGAAGAAACCCAGTATGTAACTAGGTATCTGGAAAACCCCATTCAGGCAACACATTCTCACAGGCTAGCATAATTAAAGTGGAATCAAAGCGGTTCATACGGGTTTTCAGAATATCAACCATGACATGATGTCACCTTTTCGTGCTCGTAATGGCACGATAGAAAAATTGACAGTGGCCTATGTAGGAATATTTGCATAAAATACGTACAAACCGAATTCCATACTAATTTCAAATTCAAATTTTGTATGAAATTCGATAGTAAGTATTTTCGTATTTAGGCCACAGGAGCGAATTAGATCATGTAGATCTGACATTCCCCAGATATCGGCTACCAGGTACAATCTTACGTCGAAAAATCTATCAAAACCAGTCAGAATTTGTGGTTTTTCTTCTTGTTTTTGCAATCTTTCAGCTGGTAAACGAACTTGGTAATCTTGGTATAACTGAGTTCATAATGACAAAATATTGAGTCATGTCAAAATCTGCTGTCAAAACAGTGGTATCCATAAGATTATTTTTTTATCTTTCCTACGGGAGGATTAAGGTGAAACGTTTCACGTTTGGCGGGAAATTCAAATTTTAAACAGTTTTTTTGTTCTTGTAGCTAGGGCGGGTAATTATTGTTAACGATCATGATGTTTGCGAAAATTGATTATTACTCTTAACAAACTCGCGTAAAGTTATTTATCTCCAATGCACATTATTACATACATTTGTTGATACACAAATTTTTGCTGTTTCAAACGGTTTATTGCCAAATGTAAGTAATATGGTGAGTAACTGATTAATAGCTGTAGGTACATGATAATGTAAAGAACGACCAACAATTTTCGCAAACACTGTGCCATTTCACAATAATTACCCGGCTTAGCTACAAGGACAAAAAAACTGTTCGAAATTTGAATTTCCCGCCAAACATGCAACGTGTCACCTTAAACTTTTTGTAACTTACCTGTTTACTTTTTCTTACTTTCTTACCCTGGGGGCTTAGCGAGATTGAGGTTGACATCAAGAAGTGACTGCTTATACCTATAATAAAAAATATAAGTTGTTACACCAAATGCTAACAATAAATTGTGGAATTATTCTTCCATGAAAACGTACATGCCATGTTGGAATGTGAAGATTAACTCTGATAAAATTATTATTACTAATTAACTGAGTAACTCGTGTACAAAATGTTTCAATAATATTCCATTGCCACATAGGTACATAGTCAGAATAAATAAAACTAAGTAGGTAGGTATAAAATTCCTAACTGATTGTCAACCGTTTTTTAGGGTTCCTTGTGCGGAAATGCTACTACAATTATATTATTAATTGAGTAACTCGAATTCAGACTTATACACAAGCAAAAATACAGTTTACACAATGTATTTATGTTTTATTTTATTTTATATTTTTGTGATTTATTTGTTTTTCAACACAAATGAGTAGGTACATCAAATAATTTGCTGCATTACCGCAACAAAACGCGGGAATGCAGCTAGCATTCTTGGTACTTTACCACAAGGTCAACACCTTGTTTTTGATGATTAGTTTAAGTGTTTTAATTAAGGCTTTTTTGTTTGCTTCATTTGATGTACCTTTGTACTTAAAATAATAAATTCAACATTTATTTGAATGTATTAAAATTAAGTGGGTTTAGTATTCACAATTCTTTACTAATTTTAATTGCATCTTCTAAACAATGTTTTTATTTTTATTTTGTTACTAGCTTTTTTGCCCGCGACTTCGTACGCGTAGATTTTCATATAAACCTTCAATCCTTTTTTCTTCCCTTAATCCGGCCTTGCGCAAAATAACATAGCCTATACTTCAATCTGGTCATAGCTAAGCATATTCGTGAAAACCGCATTTAAATCCGTCCGCATTTTCTTCCAGGGGTGTAGGAGATGTGCGTGAACAAACAAACAAAAATTCTAAAAACTGCCTTAACATGTTCAGCTGCTTATTTTAAGTCGCCCTGTGTGAAGTATTGATAGAAGCATAAAAGTAATAAATAACACCGTCAACAGTTTTCAAATCAAAAAGATAATGTGACCACAGTGCAGAGCATGTTTTGAAATTTTCTTTTTGTCTAAACCATTAAAAATATATCATGTCATGTCGGGATGATATACATCTCTGAAATTTGACTGTCCAGTTTCGCTGGCCACGGAACCCTGACATAATGCTTGTCTTAACACGCTCTTGGCTAGTTATTTCTTATTTCGCGTGCATTTGTATGTATACCTTGATTAAAAAGCCATGAAATGGAACTACTCTATTTATCTGTTAAAATATCACAGTAAAATAAAATTATTTCTATATTCTTATTGCAAATATACACTGTATTCTTCTAAAAGCTAAGTTTATATACCCTGCATAAAGGGTGCAGCAATGACTTATGTAGTGGCTGCTCACAAAACCAGACCACAGACATAAACATATAAATTTAAGTATAGTTAAATCTATTACATAAATATATATATACTATTCAAACTTAACCTAGGGTGATGTAATTTTACAAAACAAAAAAAACATACTTAGTGTGATAGGTTACTTAATTATATATGAGATGATACAAAACTTATGACGCTACTTTCTTAACTATTTATATATCGATATTTATTTTCTAATTATTATTTTCTAAAATTTGTCGTCGAATAAATCTTTTATCTCGTAATAACATTTTTGGGTTAGAAACTTACGAAGTTGGTTCTGGAAAAATGTTATTATTTCTTTCTTTCTTTATTGCGTCCGGAATTTTGTTGTATAGGTTTATTTTCATGTACAAAGGGCCTTTTTTGAATATTTCTATTCGCGGGACTGAATTAAAATAGGATGCGGTATATTTTGTGTTTTAAATGCTAACATAGAATAAAACCAAGAGAATGTAATACTCCTACTCCATGCACTGGAATGAACCACCAAAGAGGTTGTAAGGCCTATAACATGCTTGATCTACACGTTCATTCATCTAAGAAGGTTAAGGAACCTTTTTTAAATTTAAACTGATTAACCGAATGACAGTTGACAGTTTCAAAATTTTCATGGCTATGTCAATAACATTCTCTTTACTTTGGATCTCCTTGCTTGAGGCTATGTGACGATCCTCATATTACGTTTCGTGTAACGAAGAAATAAATCATTGATTTTTATTTTCGTTTATGTAAAAATAAAGAATTAAAATAAATGATATAAGGTAGCCTATGTTTTAATCTGGTAATTTCTAAGCATATTCGTGAAAACCGCATTTAAATCCGTCCAGTGGTTTAGGAGATGTGCGCGGACAAACAAACAAACAAACAAACAAACAAACAAACAGACAAAAATTCTAAAAACTGTCCTATCGTGTTCAGCTGCTTATTTTAAGACGACCTGTGTGGTTTTTTTTTTGTTATCTCGCAATTACAGATTTTTTTATCTCTACGTTTTTATTATATGTATAGATAATATGATCTTATGTACGCTTTGTTTAGCTATCTTAAATTCCTTTACTGTCAGAAAAGGCACAGCCTAAATTGCTGGCTCCATATAAGCATGAAATTTTGCACAAGTGTATCCTATATTATAGTGTAGGTGTGCAATAAGGAAGAATATTTTAAATTTATATCTTTTGGAGAGGCCAAAGATCAAAGCCTACGTAATACTTAAAACGAATGGCAATGTGAAATCTGAACAGCAACGACTATCAAGAACAATAAAATAGTTTACACCATCAAATCCATAAATCAAAGCAATCAAATTTCATTGACGTTTTACTGTCGGACAATATTAAATGTGCATAAGTTTGGTAAAGTTTGTAAAGCTGTGCTAAAGACATAAAATCGTTTGATAAATTCTTCCCCTATTATACTTTGAGATGAGCGATTAGTTAATAACTACCAATCGTTTATAACGACGAAAACGTCTTCTTAAGTATGGATTCCATACAAACTAAGTATGGTGGTCGATATAACTGGATTAACCATACGGTATTCGGTTAGTAAGACTAAGACGTAATGTCCCTGGTGAGTAAATAACTCTTGCATTCTACAATAACTATAGCAGACAGTTTTAAATAAAATTCACAAAATTACTGTGAAACAGACGTGGTTATCACACATTTTTATATGTTTTACACATTTTATTTATATTACACGGGAATTACTCACTTAAGATTAGGCCGGATACTCCGACTATAGTTTCAACCGCATACGGCGGTCTTTATCAAGGTGATTGCGCACGCGCGGCTGCGTCTCGCTTTGCACTGTTTTACACATATTTTCTTTATTTTTAATTACAGTCAGATAGGCCCAATTCTATTATAAAATTTTAATATGTACAGAACCATTGCAACCGAACCAATACTCACCCTCGACTGTCCATAAACTTTTTATTACCTGTTGACAAATTTTGTCATTCAATAAACGGTCTTAAGCCGTTGTATTGAACACGGAATGAAACCAGATAAAGCCTGGAAAAAAGCCTCGTTTTGCACCTGCCTCGACCTTTTTTGAATTCTATAGAACAAGTTTGTCGTGGTAGTCACCATGTTTTTTTAGAAATATTAGTTTGTGTTAACCTCATTTTAATACAGGTACCTAGAAGGATACACGGAAAGGTGGTACTAAGCTAATAGGAGGTCATTGTATGAACCAAGTTGTACCAGGACTAACCATGAAATTGCGGAAAAAATCCACTGTGCGTTCGTAGTTATTTGGAACACAAAATAAAATATGGTCAAAACAAATTAAAACTAGGAGGGTATATAACTAAGCCACTTTCTTAAATATGTATAAAATTGTATATTAAGGTTGCCTGGAAGAGATCGCTTATAGCGATAAGGTCGCCAACTGTTTCACTAGTTTTTAAGTTGTTTTTTATGTTACCTACTATGTACGTTTGTAATTTTTGGTGTGAACAATAAAGAGTTTTCTATCTATCTATATATCTATAAATATACACAACATGATATAACTTTCTATACATTATTAGTCATTATAAGATTTAATTAAACTTAAAAAATTGTCTTGTTAGTATTATAAGGTTAAATCTTGCAACTGAATTTTAAAACAGTTATCTCCAACCGAAATTTTGCATACACGTTCAGTTTGGATGACAATTGCATGGTTAGCAAAGTGACGTCAGTTTAAATCTAATATGGCGGACTCCCAAAGATGGCGGACCATAAATTTTTATGCACCTCCATGATATGGATTTTGCATGAAAGGATTTGCTGAGAATACGAAAAATAATATGACATTACACTAATTTCAATATAGCGGAGGTTTTTTTTATTATTAATGATTTTATTTACTGGGTTCTGTGTTTTTAATGTCATGGGTATTAATGTTTTTTTTAATATATTTTTTCGCTTCTACAGTAAAAGTAATTCAGAATAAAATTTATGAGTAGGTACAATATTATAACTTCCTTTCATCCGTTGTGAGCAACCCTATAAACGCTCTACTTAAATACGCATCGAATTAAATTGATTTTTAACGGTTACCCGTATCTACATTCTTTGCTAAAAACCTCAACAAATATTTTTTATCCAAATGATGCTCTGCCCTTGACATTCAATATGAATACAATAATAATTATAAACAAGTATTCAACAGCAAAAAACAACCTTTGATAAATCAAAGAAAATAACAATAAATCTATAACTACAAGCTTAATAATATAAATGATAACTGACAGAAGTCAATTATTTTAGAGATGTGAATACGGAAATAGCGTATCAGCTTCTGTTCAATGTTGTTATTTCATTAGTTCCTCTATCATGATCTATACTGATCTACTCTACATAACATAAATTATCATTGCAGTGATTAGTTCACGTTGAGACAAAGAATTTTGCTTTACAAAGCGCAAGTCCAACCTCACATGGAGTACTTTTATGAAAAGGAGCACCCAAGTATAAGCGGGAGCCAGTTGATGCATTACAGCGTAGAGCTGTCATAATTGTCGACGATCCCAAGCTCACTGAACACCTACAACCTAGAACCGCAGCATGCGCAGAGACGTTAGGTCTCTTTGTGTCTTTTATCGCATTTACAACGGGGAATGTTCTGAAGAACTCGATCTGATGCCAGCATCGCGGTTTTATAATCGCACCAGCACCAATCAAAGATAAACCGATTTATCTTTGACAAATAATTAATTTTGTCAGATTTACTACAGGTAAAGGTGTCAAAAACAGTCGTGACAATATTTGTGCCCCGATTAGGTATATATGCGTCACTGACGTTGACACTAGTGACGTAAGACAATAATTATAGCAATTATAATATGGATACTCTGCGCAAACGCAAGTGAGGCTTATTATAAACTAGATCAATTAGCAACAGAGACACAGTCATCTACGAAAGTTAAATAGCGGAAATAAGTATTTATTCACGTCAGTAAATTACGTGCATTAAAACTAATGACTCCATCAATTAAACTACATTTGGATTGAAATAGACATTGTATTATAATTTTAATTTTAATTCTCGAGTTACAAACTAATAATTTAATAAGTGTTATTAAAATTTCTTAATAACTAATAATAATAGTAGTTACCTCGAATCCATGGAGCAAATAAGATCCCTATCACACAAACAAGGGTTGAGCAAATAAGATCCATATCATACAAACAAGGGTTGAGCAAATAAGATCCATATCATACAAACAAGGGTTGAGCAAATAAGATCCCTATCACACAAAGAAGGGTTGAGCAAATAAGATCCATATCATACAAACAAGGGTTGAGCAAATAAGATCCCTATCTCACAAACAAGGGTTGAGCAAATAAGATCCCTATCACACAAACAAGGGTTGAGCAAATAAGATCCCTATCTCACAAACAAGGGTTGAGCAAATAAGATCCCTATCTCACAAACAAGGGTTGAGCAAATAAGATCCCTATCACACAAACAAGGGTTGAGCAAATAAGATCCCTATCTCACAAACAAGGGTTGAGCAAATAAGATCCCTATCACACAAACAAGGGTTGAGCAAATAAGATCCCTATCTCACAAACAAGGGTTGAGCAAATAAGATCCCTATCTCACAAACAAGGGTTGAGCAAATAAGATCCCTATCACACAAACAATATTGGTAAGGTGGTGTGGCGGGTGCGAATGCATCAGGCCTAAATCAGGCACGATGCCTTAGTCGAACTCACCCTCCAGACGACCTTTTCGCCCTTTTTATTCGCATGTAGACTATTAGTAACTTCATTCGTGTCTCTGCAAGTTTATTTTTAACCAACTTCCAAAGACGAGAAGGTTCTCAATTCGACTGTATATTTTTTTGTTTCTTATCTCAGAACTTTCGACTGGGTGAACCGATTTTTGATGGTTCTTTTTTTATTTGAAAGCTGGTGCTTCCCGTGTATTTTAATTTAGTCCAGTTCTGACATTTTTATGAAGTCAGTTTTTTATATTGATTATTATTATCTATTTTCTGTCAAATTAATTATTTATTGTACTTTGTCTTATCTAACTGTTATTAAAAGTTTTTGTCCGTAAAAAATGAGTGAGTGTGTTGAACTTTTACACTTATACATACTTATATATAACGTACAATATTTGTGAGTGACGAAAGTTGTATAATCAAGGAGACATTTGAACCGAATGATGAATATTGTAGTAAGATATATTTCCCTTGTTTGTCTAATCTGAGGGTGTCATATTTTATTGCCCCGGAACTATAAAGCTAATCAGACAAATACATAATAAAGTTATATGATTATTTACGGGATATTTACCGTGGTAAGGTTGTGGAAGGAGCTCCCGATATTTTGGCGCAGCTACATGCACCATGTTCACGGGAAGACTAAAGAATGCGGGTGGCACCTTGATCTAATATGATTTGACCCACGGGTGTCTTCAAATCACGCAGATTGTAACTATCGGGGAACACCCATTCAGCCAGTGCATTCCATAGACAACGTAGCCTGAAATGGCTGTTTTCACTGTGCCATCAGCCACCAGCACACGCAGTATATAACTTTTGTCTCCGACAGTCCTGAAGTCAGCCAACCGGTGGAGACTGGCAGGCAGTTGATCGATTTCAATAGCTACCGGCTATTTTCTATCACAACTGGAGATCAATTACTTCTGATCAGATATAGAGACGGGGCGCCAATCGCCATATTCAAGGCTATCTGTGTTGTTATTCTATCTTTCTATATCTCTACTCCACATAGTATAAAATGAAGTTGCTTTCCGCGTCTGTCTGTACGCTAACTCGTCCTAAACCACGCAACGGATTTTGATGTGGTTTTCACCATCTGTTAGATAATTTTTCACGGAAGGTTTATATGTTCTCTTCTATCTATATATAAATAAAAATGAATCGCCGAACATAACTTCCGAACTACTTCGGCGCCAAATTGGTTAATTCCTTTTTTGTGTTTGTTATTGTCAGGACATTAGTAGTTTGTATAAAGCAACAACTAGTAATATAATAAAACTTACACCCCTGCAAAGCCGGGGCGGGTCGCTAGTTATAATATAGTTCTTTTTTATTACAGTTTTATCGCTGTTACTCAAAAAATCATAATCAGATAATACTCGTAATAGTTTTGAATGAAGGTTTTAAATGTGGCCTATTCGTATTGTAAGTTTCAAGTTGGAGGGACCAACTTTTTGCCACTTTGGCGGGCCATATTTCACAATGGATTGACTTTATAAAAAAGTGAAGTATGAAACCTTAACTTCATTTTAAAAGACCTTTTCAACTATACACACAAGAGGAAGTACAGTGAAAAAAAACATCCTATATTGCAACTGTAATTTTTCAAAGTTTCATGGACTTATCTTAATAATTATAGAAGTTAGAAGGTTTAAAAGCATCGGACAGACAGACAGACGGACGGACGGATAGGACGAATTTATAAGGGTTCCTTGTCGGGCTACGGAACCCAAAAAATTATCGAAACACGAAGGCATTTGAACTAGAACGATAACTGCAAGGCATATCTTCCTTTTTGGTCTGATCTGAATGGGATACCAAATGCATTGCAGGGCTCTACCAAGTTCTAACCGCAGCTATTTATCTAATAGGTTCCTGGGGCCTTACCCCTAGCTCAAAAAGTTGACCCGCATAGGTGTTATTTGTCTAAACGGTACCATCAACTACGATAAGCGGTAGTTATTTGATAGCCGCCAAGCTTTGCGATTTTCACGCACACACGCATAGTAAAACGGATTTTCTTTCATTCAATCTGTAGGACTCGGTACCCCGGGCGTGATATACACAACACACCAAGATACCACAGATAAAGTAAAGATTTTAAACCGCCGTTCATCTAGTCAGAGACAAGTTAGACGCTTTTAAACGATGCAGCTTAAATGAGTTGGTTGTCGCAATAATTGTAGGTACCTATCAGGTACCTACTAAAAGTTGGCTCGCAAAAGTAAAGCTAGGGGTAAGGCCTCTGTGTTTCGGTATGAATTGCCGTTCACCTGTAATTGAGAATACTTGTTTAGAGTAGTAATAATTATCAATATAAAAAACCGACTTCATAAAAATGACAGAACTGGACCAATTGAAATGGAACTAGAAGGCAGCACCAGCTTACAATTAAAAAAAGAATCATCAAAATCGGCTCACCCAGTCGAAAGTTCTGAGGTAAGGTAACAAAAAAAAAACATACCTAATATAGCTTTTACAAATATCAACATACTTTTATTTATATTTGGTATATTTTTAATTATGCTTTTTCGCCCATCTCGCCTGATGGTAAGCGATGGTGTGGCCGAGGATGGAACACATTGATCTAGAATAAATTTATTCTCTCTAGCTTTGAAAATGTCTAGATTGTAGTTCTCAGGAAACAAGGTTAGGCAGGGAGTTCATATTTTTATTTTATTTTTATTTAAGGATCAACAAACAGTATGCAACAAATTATAAAACTAGAGAGGTAAAGAACTAATTAGTTGTGATACCAGCATTGTTGACCACGGATTAGTATATAACAGACTAGCCGTCCGCCCCGGCTTCGCACGAGTGTAAGCTCGGCCTTCGGCCTCGCTACAAAATATAATATAGCCTATGTCACCCGGGGATAGTGTAGCTTCCCAACACTGAAAGAATTTTTCAAATCGGTTCAGTAGTTTCGGAGCCTATTCATTACAAACATACAAACATACAAAAATAGGTACAAATCTTTCCTCTTTATAATATTAGTGTAGATATGAACATAAATAATTATGATACACATACATGATTCACATTCTTTTCGCCGCAATGAATCGTGTGGCTGGACCTTATAATCAACCACGGCATCTCTCACTGCTCGGTTAATCTACCGTTAAGGTGATAAACTGCCAAATTAAGTAGGTACCAGCACATTCAATAAACTAACTATGCATCTAAGTAGGTAGGTACAGTCATGAAACAAATTGTTTCATCTTAAATTGTAGGTTAAATAAACCGGTCAAGTGCGAGTCGGGCTCGTGCAAAATACAAAAAGTAGTGCAAAAACGACAACATCACGCACTGAAACCCATCCAAATAATGTCCGGTCTCAATGATGTGACCTAAAACATGTGATAAAATAAAATCCACCTTGACGACATTTAACATAAAAATAAACCACCGCATACAAGGATAAAATTATAATTCTAAACTGGCCACAAAAAGGAAGAAGGAAGATTGCGGTCCCCGTAATAACTTTAGGTATATGAGTCAACACGTCAATCATTTAGAATACGAAATCATTGAACGAGTATTTATTTGACCTTTATTTTCCCGCAGGCACCATCAAGGATCAAGAACATGCGTCACTGAGACATTTGCTTGACCGGAAGTTCCACGCGCAGTATGATATTACTTCCGACGCGATGGCTTGCTCGGATACAAGATGGCGGCATCGCCAACCAATTTTTTATGGCTTTAATGGGTAAGTTTAACTCATATTTTAGTCCGGTCAATTTAGACATTCGAAGCTACCTAAATTCCCACCAAGCTGAAAATCAATATTTTTTTCTACGAGCCACCGTTTTTGAGAACTAACGATTCAAATATATACGTCAATATATAGATGTATATACGTGGCCTACTCATGCATATTATGACGATTACAACTTTTACAACTATCATCATCATCATCACTATATATATAAAATTTCCATGTCACAATGTTAGTTACCGTACTCCTCCGAAACGGCTTTACCGATTTTTACCAAATTTTATATGCATATTCAGTAGGTCTGACAATCGGCTACTATCTATTTTCCATACCCCTAAGTGATAAGGGTATAATTTATAAGGCAAAACAACGTTTGCCGGGTCAGCTAGTATAACTATATAATCCACCATGCTGGCCCAGTGCATGTTGGTAAATCGTGTCTTTGAACTTTTGAGGGTCTTGTAATTGAAACGAAACGTCGAGTGAAAGGTATCTATTTTTACCTATATAAAATAATGTTCGATAAGACCCGATAAAACTTCACCAACATAAAAATAAAACTAATTAAATCAAGTCAGTTTTACTACTTTCGGTGCCGGAAACATAAGCTGTTTGCTGTACCGTGGTGTAGGACGGTAGCTCATGAGATGTCTCCGATACCGCGATCCCTTGCCACACTCAATGCGCTCGTTGACACCACTCCAGAATGTGATGTATTTGACGGCGCTTGGAGAGACATTGTTGCACAGTGTTTGAGCTATTGTGAGATGACGTCGAAAAGCATTGCGAAGTCGCTGTCACATAATGTATAATATTTTATTATTATTGTTATTATTTTTGACATTTAATTAATTGTTTGTATTAGTTAATTTTTAATTTAATTTTAATTAATTGTATTCTTATTTAGACTTGATAATGTGTAATTAGTGTAATTGGTTTTAAGCCGTACTAAAGACAATAAATAAATAAATGAAAAAGTCGTTTTCACATAATTACAAAATAGTATACTAATCAAATAAATAGATGTTTAGGAGTCAAACATAAAAAAAAACTTGTGTCCATTCCTTCGGTTCAAACCGCGAAAGTTTATTTTAACACCATGATTGTTAAAGCTATTGGTAAAATTACCATTAAATGATTGGCTTTGCTAGGTAAATGGTATTGTAAATTTGTAATACATTTCTTTGTCCCACTGTTGCATATCGACGACTTTACACCGAAGGCGTCAGATGTTTATAAACTTACACTGCCGGTATTTTACCCGGTACTTAACTGCCTTAGGACTGAGCAATAATAGCCTGGATTACCTACTGAAAATGTAACGAGCATAGTTTGATCTATTGGTGGAAATCTCAGGAGTGAAGGAGTGAGTTAATTCTTCTAAGTCTGCGTGCATCATCTTCGACCACATCGTCGCTTACCAGCAGGCGAGTTGGTGGTCAAACGCGGACTTATTCGCGAAAAAATTTGAAACAATTTGAAACCGGACCAAATTGAAATATCAAATAAAAAAAGAATCATCCAAATCGGTTCACCCAGTCAAAAGTTATGCGGTAACAAAGATTTTAAAAGAAATACAAAAAAAATACAGTCGAATTAATAACCTCCTCCTTTTTGGAAGTCGGTTAAAAAGGAAGATATGGTAAGATGGCGTGGTGGGTCCAAACGCATTTGGTCTATATCAGACTTGGCTTTTAGTCGAACCAAGGATTGATTCATTCGAAGTGCTAAAGTGTTTGTATAGAAACGTCACCACAGTGCCTAAAGACAAAGGTCTTTGACCAGTGTGTGTTGCCAGTGATGACATATGGTACTGAGACGTGGCCTTTTTGAGAAACTCAGAGTCACACTACGGGCAATGGAGACAGCTATGCTCGGAGTTTCTTTGCGCGATAAAATTCGGAACGTATTATTCACCAAAGAACCAGAGTCACCGACGTAGCTATTAAAATCTACAAGTTGAAGTGGCAATGGGCAGGCCACATCGCTCGAAGAACTGATAACCTATTGAGAAGAAAGGTTCTTGAGTGGAGACCGCGAACCGGAAGACGCAGCGTAGGTAGACCTCCCCCTAGATGGACCGACGACATTGAGTCGCGGGCATCCAGTGGATGCAGATGGCAGGATGTCGTTCAGTGTGGAGGTTAAAGGGGGAGGCCTATGTTCAGCAGTGGACGTCTTCTGGCTGATGATGATGAAGGATTCATTGATCGTCCTTGGTCAAACTCACCCAGGAGACGTGATTTTTTTGCAGACGGACGGACAGCGGAGTTTTAGTAATAGGATCCTGTTTTACCCTTTGGGTACGGAACCCTAAAAATTGAATCGAAATTAACTACTTACCTACTAACTTTTATGTAGATTGGATTAACAATACTCAAGTGACTGTCGAACAAACCATGCATGCCGAAACGTCGACTTTTCCCATTAGCACAGAATATCCATTAGCCATTAGAATCTGAAACCACTTTTCGCTCGGTCAGCAACAGTAATAGGATTATTAACGAGGTTTTTTTTACTGTGATAAGATTGTAGATGGAGCACTAAAAACGCATTGAAAATAGTTACGCAAAAAATCTTGTCGAAAATGTGTTTAAAACACCATAATATGCAATGATGCATTGTGTTTTGTCGGGACTTAGGTTCGAATTCGAGTTCCAGTGATAACCGTAGCAAAAGACTAAGAAAATATCGTTTCTTTTTGAGCTTTTTTGCCAACCATTAATATTTATAACTATGTGTTATAACTAGTGTAGTGAACAACCGTGATAGGATAGTTTAATTAGGTGAAATTACCAACAAACATGAAAGAAGGAAAACTCGAACAATACCGGCTGTAAGCGAAACGCTCCCAAAGCCAAAACGCTTCTATTAAGTATAATAAATAAACACAATCCAATACCAATGCCCATTTGCCTTAAATTTATAGATTTGTGTTGTTTTTGTGGTTTAAAATTTTGCAAACCAGTAATGTAAAGCGTACAAGCGTCACTCAACGCCTTTGATAATATATAGTTTGGATCTGCCTTCAAACATGAGCTAGTACCGAAAAAAGTCTGCCAAAAACTGAAGGGGGCGAGGTAACACGTATTGCACACACTAACATATTCTTACTAGATCTACAAACGCAGACTTCAATATTGAGCGCACACAACTGCAAATGATGTGATCAAAGGGACGACCAAGGGGGGGGGGGGTGTAAATGCCAGAGGGGAAACAGTAGATATAACGCTTCCATTTATTTATTTTTTCCGAGCTCAACGCACGTCGTTAGTTAATCTCTAGCGTCAGCTCATATTTAAATTGCATTACATTGCTAACATATTTTTTATTTTTTTACCTAAACAGAATTTTTTGACAACAATCACGAGCACTGTCGCCAGTCTTAGTTTTCGAGAACGTTTCCTTTACAGCCTGTATGTAAAAAACAAAACATAATTATCATTTTTATATGTCAAGTTGCAATAAAAAAACAATCAAATGACATTACCATAACCGGTTACTAAACAATGGGCCTATCAGTAAGTTCTGTAGTTTGACGTAGATCCAACCATACCTAAATTATTACATTACCTAAGCTACGTGTCGTTACTTAGTTAACATCAGTAATTACATCATCTTATAGAACTGTGACAAAGGTAGAACTGAACAATGGCATAAAATAAATATTTAAGTTAAGCTCGCCTAAAATTGTCATCTGATAATTCTGATGAGTCAGAAAAACGGTTCTAGCGTGATTATGACAATTTTGACGTACAAGTAAAATGTTTTTTTTTTATGTTAAGGAGTATTTATGCACAATTTATAAAACAGAAAATTAATGAAAATTTTAAATACAAATTTAAAACTAAAATTTAAAATAACTACATAATAAAAACTTAAACTAAAATACCATTAGTGGAGGGAAAGGTCCCCAGAATGATGGCGGCATTGCCACGTTGTGTCTGAAATAGGAGCCAGCATTCTGAACACCCGACGCCTCCACCAATCGCCTGGCCAAGTCCCGATAAAGCCCCAAAGCGGCCGTCCCCCACGGACCCCTCGTCTCCACCCCAAACGGATATAATATATAATGACATGGATGTTGTTTACTATTTTCTGTATAACATGTTTAGCATTGTCTTTGTCTTATACAGTTCAACATAATTAGTATCGAAATAAAACAATACTTCACTTCATCGAAACTCGCGTGAGGACCTATTATAACCTATGACAAAACGGCTGACACTAGGTTGTATTAATGCGCTGCCTGAATGGGTGTTCCCCGATAATTACAATCTGGGTGTCTTCAAATCACGAGTGAATCGGTTTTTTCTAGGCAAGCGTGATCTATCGTAGACCGTATCATCGCTTAACATCAGGCGAGTTGGCGGCCAAGTGCAAGCCTATTATATATATTTTTTAAATGAGATGAGCTCCTGGCCAGTTTCGGAGTCTCTAGAGCTTCTTCATAAGCGAATATACTGGAAGCGCGCCTTCCAGAGACGGTACGCCCACGCACGACGCATATCATTTAGTTCTGAACTAGGTATAGTTTAGAACTAGATCTTAGAGGTACAGGGATCTTACTTTAAAACGTTACTCAAGTTGATGTTTGAAAAATTACTCTGTCTTGTTTAAAAAAATTGTTAACACATAAAATACAAACAGTCAAGCTCATAATTTTGGAATTTGGTTTAATTCGATAAAAAAAAAACGAACACAAACATATAGACAAGAAAAACAGTTAATAAAATCGTGGTAAAAAGGTACCTTTCACTACCTTTTTAATCTAACCTACTTAAATTTACTTTGTGCACTTTACTCTTAGAATGTACCTACTTTATGAGATGCATGCAACTCTCCCAAGACCTAAAACAAGTTTGTGCCACACATGCAGCCAGGGGTGACCAAGCATTACTAATCTCTGAAATAAATCAATTTTCCCCAGTCATTGCTTTTTTGTTCAACATTGCCAACCCTTATATCATACTGTAGGGCCTGTGAGTCCCACTACATCACAGATTGTTATTATTATACTATAAACAAATTAATGAAGCGCACCGACATTCAACAGTCATTCGCTGGCGCTCAAATAAAGCGCACGTACTCAATCCATCTACCGGAGTTTCAATTACCCATTCACCAATTTAGGGCGCGATAAATCCTAAATTGGTGACCCCGACGAACAATACATAACCACAACAAAATTATCCTAAAATACTATCTCTGAACCCTAGAGCCTAAGACCCTAAGGTTGCCTGGAAGAGATCGCTTACAGCGATAAGGCCGCCAATGGTTTCACTAGTTTTTAAGTTGTTTTTTATGTTACCTACTATGTACGTTTGTAATTTTTGGTGTGAACAATAAAGAGTTTTCTATCTATCTATCTATCCAGAGCTGGGGTCTTAGAATACGGCTTCAGTATCCCCTGCCTGTCCAATCAGCTAAGTATTATCAATATAAAAACCGACAGATCATTTATGTAAGGCGTTTTGTGATTTAATAAGAATTAAAACACAACATAAAATGTAAATTCCATAAATAAACAGTATTTAATTACTTAAATATATTGTGTTTTTGAAGAAAAAATACATTCATAAAAATACAACGGCGCCAGGTTTTTTTTTTCGAAAATGTGAAAAAATAACTTTATTTCATTTTTCGGTTTGCTTTAATTGATCATCTGAGCTGATGATTTGATCATCCTCTCCCAACAAGATAAAATTATCAATATAAAAAACCCACTTCATAAAAATGTCAGAACTGGACTACATTGAAACGGGACCAAACGGGAAGCACCAGCTCTCAAATAAAAAAAGAATCATCAAAATCGATTCATCCAGGTTCATCGGCTCAGAAGTAACAAAAATAATAAAAAAAACAGTCTAATTGAGAACCTCTTCATTTTTAGAAGTCGGTTAAAAACGCAAGAAAGTATGTTTAATAATTTCTAATTTGTCCTCCGTTTTTGCGAACGATGGGAGCCCTAAGAACGCAGGCCGTTGGTATACCTAAGTTTAGCAAGGACAGTCACTAAGGTGACCGGAGTTCATGCAGGTATGTTTGTTTGTAACAGTTATGGGTACTGTAGGTTGTGAAGGTAATCTTCAAATCGGGTTACTGAGTTCTTGGAATGTAAACGTTGTGCGCTACAAAATTCATATGTATATACTTCCAATTGCAAGTTGAGTATTGCTGTTTGGCGAACAAAAACTACCAACTGGTAGATCATTTACACTATCTAGTTTTTTTTCTGGTTTAGTGTTTCAAATTGTGTATCCCACAACGTGATAGAGTTGGTTCCTATTTATAACTAGAGCTTATAGTGGATTAGCACTATTTATATAGAAGGAGAGGTTTAAGCTACCGACAATGGAAGAAAATAGCAGAGTCCGAAAGAAATTACAAATTTTAATGCATAGAAAAATCTTAGACAAATCTTAGAAAAAACGAATGACAATCACAGACATTTAATACAGTGTCTGTGATGACAATTCTATTTGAAAATCGGTGTTCTTTTATTTTTTTCTTTTCGCGCCCCAGCGCCTCACGTCGTGGAAAATTGGAATGAAATTCACGAAGGTTGGCGCAAGGAGTACGAGTACGCCACAAGCTGTTGCCCGCGAATTCCTACGCGTAGATTTTCGAATAAACTTTCAACCCTTTTTTCCTCCCTTTCGCAAAATAACATATACTATACTTCAATTTGGTCATAGCTAACCTTATTCATGAAAACCGCATTTAAATCCGTCCAGTGGTTTAGAAGATGTGCGTGGACAAACAAACATACAAACAAAAATTCTAAAAACTGTCTTAACGTGTTCAGCTGCTTTTTTTTAAGACAGCCTGTGTGATATATTTTTTGTTATCTCGCAATTACAGATTTTGTTTTCTCTACGATTTTATTATATGTACAGAATAGATATGGCAAGTGCAGTTTTACACTAAATATTCTGTAACGCCATCTCGATCAGAGAAATGAAATTTCGAACAAAACCGGAATGGTAACTCCGTTAGGCATGAGTCAGATCCTGCATCCGACCCTGTGTCCGTGTCGGTAGTGACTCGTCTCTCTTGTGAGTCCTTGAGGTTAGATCGAGAGGGTGGAGTTAGATTCTGGGCATGCCTGCGTGAAGTTATTCAAGAGTACGCATTCATAGAATAAACCCTGCAGTTAGGTAAGAACAACTTCAAGAGAGAAGAAT
Source organism: Agriopis leucophaearia (assembly GCA_949125355.1). Classification (NCBI taxonomy): domain Eukaryota; kingdom Metazoa; phylum Arthropoda; class Insecta; order Lepidoptera; family Geometridae; genus Agriopis; species Agriopis leucophaearia. The sequence continues at coordinate 7,736,707 of OX421284.1, read as the reverse complement.
GATATATGGGTGACGAGACGAGCAAAGTCGCTCGCCTGATGGCTCTTCACGCTTGCCCATAACAGCTCAACGCCACTCAGAATTTTGAACTTCAACAGTTCAAAACCCTAGATGGCATTGCACTGCGCTCGTCACCCCGAGATATAAGATGTCAAATCTCTGTGTTCCCTGTAATATCGCTGGAAACATTGCCCTTCAATCCGGAACACAGTAGTGTTTGCACACTACTGCTTGGCAGTTAAATAACTGGCAAAGGTGTAGTACTTCCCCAGGCGGACAGGCAAAATATGTGCAGCATTTGGTAAGCCTCGTCAAGTCTTCACGTCGTCCATACCAGTGTCCGACAAAGGTCTTTAACTAGCGTTACAGAATGGAGACCACGTTTACGGCAAACGTACTGTGTAGGACACCCTGCGGCCAGGTGGGGTGACGACCTGTAAAACGGTGGGTAAAAACTGGATGCAAAGAGCTGATGACCGAGCTCAGTGGCATAGAAGAGGCCAGCAGTGGACAATTACAGGCTGATGATGATAATAACGCCTACATTACCTAACTGGCGGGTCAGATGATGTTGCGTCCTTAGAGAGCACACTCTGCAGCTCTAAAATTACCGCATCTATGGGCCCCGAGTAGGCATGTATAGCCATGAGCGCAGATGTGTTTCGAACACTATTTAAATCATCTCTTGTAAAAGTAAATAGTCAATGATGGATTAAATATGAACAATCAGAAATAATGGTGGGACATATCATCGTAGATTGAACTGTATGGCAGTTGAATGATAAAACTATGAAAAAAATTGCTGTGATCGAGTGGTTTTTACCTAAAAATAACACTTACAGATAAGTTGAACTATAAATAGACTTGACCCGGCTCTCAAGATTATCATCCTCTCAGAACTTACTAGAATGATAACATCCAAAAATTACTGGCTTTTTTAACACTTCTAAAAACCATATCGCAATTCTCTGGAACTTCTAATCTCGTTTGAAACTAGATACGTATGGATAGTACATTACGTATATCTACACTAATATTATAAAGAGGAAAGATTTGTACCTATTTTTGTATGTTTGTAATGAATAGGCTCCGAAACTACTGAACCGATTTGAAAAATTCTTTCACTGTTGGGAAGCTACACTATCCCCGGCTGACATATGCTATATTATATTTTGTAGCGAGGCCGAAGGCCGAGCTTACACTCGTGCGAAGCCGGGGCGGACGGCTAGTATTATGTATTATAACGAGTAAGAAACTTTTGAATCAGCATAACATTATAGTCTAAGATCCGGCTGCAGAATTAGTGCGGTCATCGAGTTTTTGCTTAAAACCAAATTTTTACGCATATTTATGATTAGGAAAATATATATCAAACAGGGTGCCAATCAAAATGTGGCCGCTAGTATTTTTAATTACATTATTTTTAATTAATTTAAGGGGAAAAAATTTCATTAGTTTGGTTTTTAAATAAAATATCGTCCACTTCACGGCAATATAAGAAAAAAATAGCTTTAATTTGATATATAAATGATAAATATCAGTTATGACCGTAAAATTGTACCAAAATCTTACCTGTTTACACCTCTGCGAAGAGGTGCGGCCGTGGTTTTTCAGTCTTTATATATATATATTGCCGTGGACGATGTTTTATTTAAAAAACAAACTAATGAAAAAATTTCCCCTTAAATTAATTAACAATAATGTAATTAAAAATACTAGCGGCCACATTTTGATTGGCACCCTGGTTGATATATATTCTCCTAATCATAAATAGGTATGCGTAAAAATTTGGTTGAAAGCAAAAACTCGATGACCGCGCTTATTCTGCAGCCGGATCTTAGACTATTACAGAATCACTATTTCTTACCCGACGACGCAAAGTAATAAGGAGGATAATGTGCATTGATTTACAAACACCTTCTACAGCCAATTACGATAATTGTGATATCGATAGATTCCTCTAAGTTCAGGGATAATTAGTGACTCATCATATATATAGAAGATAGCTAAATATAAAACGCGCATGAAAAAAAATCGAATGCGGGTAGCATTTGATTTTTTCATGTCTTAAAATTAAAGTGTGGCTTAGTACATAATTTTGTACCGTTTGAGAAATATTTGGCTTGTAGTAACCTACTGTAATATATATGATATTATTATAAATTTAAGTCTGCAAAAAAAATTAGACGATGATGTTAAAATTTAGTCACATAAAAAAATAGAGTTTCATTTATGTCCCATAGTAGTACTATGTATTTTTTTAAATTCTAGCCGGCACTAGGGATAGTTCAAGCATTCTAACGATGTCATTAAAACCGAAATCGGTCCAGGCGTTCAGGAGTTATGCTGCAATTAAGAAACACACATACAGGAACCATAAAAAAACATAACACTCCTTTTTTGGGCAGTTGCGTGATATCTGGAGTACATAATTTTTATCCTAGCTCCATAATAAGCTATGCGTTGCAAGATAGATCACGTTTCTTCCGTTTTGTGGCATTGGCTGTTATTACAATGATTAAGCACCGTGATTATAAACTACCTCTACTTGAGGATATGTAGCTAGATTTAGACTAACCTTGTCTCGTTAAACGGCGCGTGACTACGACATTGACACCGCAAGTGTTAACGTTAATCCAAGATTAAGTAGAACGTGTCATCTTAGCCTCAGCCTTTCCTTATTTTATTATTTACTTACTTGGTATATTGCCGTCAGAGCTAAGGTTTCCACACGGATTATCTCAGTTACTTACGCAATTAAGTTATCATCATTGAAATTAAACACCTCTATACGGGTTATATCTCGTGCATTATTTTAATTACTAACGTTTCGAACACTTTGCAGTGTGGTAGGTCGTGGTGGTGGATTGTTTTAGGTTAGGTTATATTTACCAGCTAAAGTGGGCTCGCTCTAGAAAAATCGATAACCGTTGGGGTAGACGGGTTCTAGAATGGAGACTGCGTATTGGAAAACATATAATTATCACCCTGCGGTTAGGTAAAGTGATGGCAGGCAGAAGGCTAGAGGCATGTGGATGCGCAAAGCAAAAGGTCAATCCATGTTCTTAGAGAGTGAGGTTGTCCACAATGGACAATTGTGAAATGATGATGAATCTAGTGTATTTCCGCTTCAAGTAGTTGATGCTGAAATACATAAGAAATTCGTTTAAAAAAAAATCGGTTTTCATGATGAACTTCCGCAAGGTAACGCCTGATTTAGTAAATTATGAAATAGTACACACAATAGCCCCATTTAGGTTGAAGGATTACCTAATTTGTCTACTTATCTTACAACCAAAATGCAAGAGCTATTCAAAGTTCTGCATCATCCAGCCATCAAAAATTTCCATCAAACGTGGCGTAACAGCGGGCACGCGTGCTTTGAATCCTAATGCCGTTTCGCCAAGTGTTACTATAAATGATGGGATAAAACTATCTGACAACGTGATATCTATGTTTACTAGCTGCCAGATTAAGAAATCTTATGCCTGTTTACCATCAATGGCGTATTTACATTTATATTCCTCCTTCCACTTCTTACTGTCGACGGTTTTTGTAGTCCAGCCATTCGTGTCGCCATTCTTTTTGGGCCTGCCAAGGGCTCTTGTTACTTTTGGTGTCTACATCATTGTGGTTTTGGCCTACAAATCTTCGGGCATATAGCAGATGTTTTCGGTCCAATTAATTACACTTCAAACTGCCGGATGTCTGACATACGTTTTTTTTTATGATACTGACCGAAGACCGAATCCTACAGGCTAGACGTAGTTCACCAAATGGCAAACGGATCCAACGGAAGACCAGCGCTGGTTAACAGCCGGGTTTATGCTCAGTTGGGCCCGATTTGTGACTTATATTAACTTTTGTCTTTTAGTGAGTTTTAAAACGTAGTAGGTCACGAATAAACCTTTATGCTTTCTTTCTTTTTTCTTTCAATTATTGCGCTGAATACATCACCCAATAACGAGCTGGATCTATTTATTTTAAACGTCATTCTCAAAATCTCTCATTGCATTGCATTTTCTTTTTATTACGTCGTGGCCAGAGCTTTGGTCACGGGGTGCTTTGACCAAACACTTTACGAAACTGATGTTAGTTTCATTAAAGTCAGTCTAACTATGTAGGTGGAAACAGGTTTGTATCCACCGTGAAAAGAGGTCTCAGATTCAAATATAGAACAATGGTTTGCCCGACGATAACTTGCCTGTCTTTAATTCGATCGTCATGAAACTATGTAGGCAATTAAGTATTTAATTTCAATACAAATTTTAAATTCGAATATGGGCAAATTCGATCGAGGGGTTCCGAAGATTTATGGGTCGCAGGTCACAGTTTGGCGCGAACTACTATAGTTATATTATTACTAATTTAATTATTTACGAAGTAAGCGGCCAACATGTGTGATCCACATACTTATATCTTCGACATTTCTATGTATCAAGCAGGTGATATGTTCCGTCTATTATTTAAATATCTATATGTAGAGACAATTCAGAAATTAGACGAGCGACAGGATTTGAACCTGCGCCATCAGGTTTCCGCTCCGAGCGCTCTCTCCGCTAAGCTACTGTCGCTTTCCTGTCGGTCTCCTAATAGTGTTACGTATTTTTAGGGTTCCGTAGCCAAAGGGTAAAACGAGACCTTATTACTAAGGCTCCGCTGTCCGTCTGTCCGTCTGTCACCAGGCTGTATCTTATGAATCGTTATAATTAGTTGAAATTTTCACAAATGATGTATTTCTGTTGCTGCTATAACAACAAATACTAAAAAACAGAATAAAATATATATTTAAGGGGCTCCCATAGAACAAGCTATATAATCACTCTAAAAAGAAATAATTAAATTAAAATAAAATTAATATTTAAGGGGGCTCCCATACAACAAACGTGATTTTTTGCCGTTTTATAATGGTACGGAACCCTTCGTGTGCGAGTCCGACTAGCACTTGGCCGGTTATTTTTTATATCTCATAAAAAAAGCTGATCATAAATAGAGCTCATCAATTTAAACAACATTAAAATTTGTTCTAAAATAAATAAGTCCGTAAATAATCATATAACTATATTATATGATTATTTACGGAACATTCACCCATTATATGTACATATTTTTACGTCCTCGCTCAAAAAGGTGAAGGTCAACTTCATCATCTTGAGATTCGTGAGGAAACCGGTATGTCCAAGAACCTCAAAAAGTTCAAAGACATAATGACATTCACCAACATGAACTGCCAGCATGGTGGATTAGAGCCCTTAACGAAAAAAAACTCACTTCAGTGTTAGAGCCCATCCTCTCTCTCTCTCTGAGAGAAGGCCTGTGTCCCAGGCCTATCCTATCATTTTCCCACTGCAGCAGGCCTAGCATGGGCCGTAGACAGATTGTCTTTCCACCGTTTTTATCCCGCTAGAAAGAGACAAACGTATCCATATTCTAGCTCTGTCACGTCTACGGATGATGATGACGTATTTGTTTTGTTTCTAATCGCGCAAGAAATAGGTAAGTAAATCATGTCATTTTGTGTCATGAAATGCATGATTTACTTAAGTACTACTTCTTGTGTAAGACGGTTAGAATAAATTTTGCCAATTAGATTTGGTCAATTAGCGATGCCAATCAGTTTAGTTTTGGTGTTTAACTAAAAATGAGGTTGATAAAGACATTTTTTTCTTCTTCTAAATTTACACATAAATACTAACCTAACCGGAATACCGTGTTCTTAGTGTAAAAAATTGTGGTCTTTTAAGGTAGCAACGCAAGTTTTTTTCTTTCTTTCCTTTAATGATGACGGGGCTAGCGTTTGTCCATAACATACCTGATAGCTGTCACGCGATAGACAGAGATAACGCGACATGAGTTACGCGATAGACAGAGAAGCAACTTGTAGGTTAATATAGCAATAGGTAGTTCCCGCTCGCACGTCCTGAATTGGACTTTATTGTGCGGTAGTAAGAGTCGCTACTTATTTAAATGCTCTTGCGGAGTGAATCTTCTGTACTTGTAATTTATGTATTCTGTGCTGATGGTAAGTAACGATGCGGTCTAAGATGGGGCACGCTTGCCCATGAGGTACCTATTCACTCTTGTCTTGAAGAGACCGAGTTTTCACACTGGAGTACCAAAAATTTAATGGTATCCTTTTTTGTTTTATTTAGTCATTCTACTAGATTCATTGGTGGGTTGACGGTAGTATGTGCGCTTTACAATCTGGCGGCACCCGGTTCGATACTCGGCTCTGCACCAATGACTTTATTTAGTAGGTACTTGAATAAATTATGTGCGGTTTTGACGGTGAAAGAAAACATCGTGAGGAAACCGGTATGTCCAAGAACCTCAAAAGTCCAGACATGAAACATTCACCAACATGCGCTGGGCCAGCATGGTGGATTAGGGCCCATCCTCTTTTTCTGAGAAAAGGCCTGTGTCCCAGCAGTGGGGACATGATAAGATACGATATAATAATAATGATGACTAGATTCATTTTTCTTGAAACAGCGGTGATTCCAGGGGCTTTACGCCCAACTCTAAACGCAGGTCCGAATAGGTACAGTTTAGAAATTCACGCGACCGCAAACCGTATCTTGGAGCGTTAAGGTTCGAGTTCGCGTCATTTTGCAAACTGCACCTATTCGGGCCCGCGTTTATAGTTGGGCGTAAGGCCCCTGTAATTGAAGGCAGCGTCGTGTTTCGGACACGGTACCTACGTCCTTTTGATTCTTAGGACGCTGCGCGCCATCGCTCTTTGGAAACGATTTGGGTCATCTTTTATGATACGTACTGCCCAAGAATGGAACTATTTCATCCTCCTTGTTTCCTGAGAACTACAATCTAGGCATCTTCAAGGCTACAGTGAATAGATTTCTTCTAGATCAACGTGTTCCATCCTCGGCCACACCGTCGCTTACCATCAGGCGAGTAGGTGGCCAAGCGTAGATCTATTCTATATAATAAAATTAAAAAACCGCAAGTTTGAACTATTGAAGTTATATGATTATTTACGGGATATTTACCGTGGTAAGGTTGTGGAAGGAGCTCTCGATATTTCGGCGCAGTTACATGCACCATGTTCACGGGAACACTGAAGAATGCGGGTGGTTGGTGAAAAAGTTCAAAGTTAGGTACATACAAAACGATATACCCTCATTATTAGTCTTACCTTACCACGGTAAATATCCCGTAAATAATCATATAACTTTAGTGAACAACCGTGATAGTTTAAAACAGTGTTGAACTATTGAGTTCAAAAATATATTACGCAAAATAAACTTCCAGTTTTTTTCTTCTTTGATTATGTAAAACTAGTAGAAAACAAAACAAAACGAAAAAGTTATACTCTCATGTTTTAGTAAGTATATTATACCTATGTTTTAATATTTATCGGGACTTATCGCGAAATATTAAATATAGGTAAAAATAGTACCTTTCGCTCGACGTTTCGACCATGTTACAATGGCCGTGGTCACGAGCTGACTGACTGTTACTGGCTGTAATGTGGCTGGCTGGCTGACAGCTGGCTGTTATATTATACCTACTACAAAGTTGTTTGAATATTATATGCCGAGTTATTCCCTTAAAACATATGGCAAGTGTCACATAGCCATCACTTGAAACAAAGTCAAATTATACCGGTCTGTCGACTACTAAATACATATTCATACACGTCAACGTTTTTCCTATACCATTAACAAACCGAATACAATAGTAAATGAATACGCTAGGAAACAAGGTATTTTTATGAGAGGCCGTTCGTACACAAGGGGACGTAAATCGGCGATTCGAATAGGCGGTATGTGGCGGCGCAGTGCGTCACACGACAGCGACTCTCCTACGCTTGATAGGTACAAATCGCCAAAATTTCTTGATTTGTGTACATAGCTCTAGTTTATGTTATACTGTAGTTGACGTACAAGCAAATAGGTAATCTTATTGGACCTCATTTCACAGTTCTAGTTGTGTGAGGCAAAAATTTCGCGTATAATGCATACATAGCGTGCGAGATTTCTACAGAACGATATTACTTTCAGGCGGTAACTGCTAGTACGGTTTAGATACCGTGTTAACGATATAAATGGCAAAAATATAGAGAAACTCAATGTATTTACGTATGTGAGGAGATGTTCGGTGAGCTTGGGATCGTCGACCATTCTGATAGCTCTTTGCTGTAATTAGAATGCTTGATTAGCGTACAGCGCGAGTTGTAAACGTTACTCGAGCGCCATGCTTTTGATATTTTGGTTGCCTTGTGTACGAACTGCATAATAAAAAATATCCAATCGATTTTAAGTTTGTCAACGCGTGACTTGTTTACATTGAATATTGATTTATCGCAGGATTTGTTATTGGATGAATGGGTTTTACGAGTTAGTGTCATCTCTATAGGGCTCTAGGCTTCGTGCATAGGAATATAATAGACAAAGACGTAATATATAGAATTCTGACAGAATAAACCATAATAGGAGATTTTCCATGAATCTACTACTTTGGGTAGTAGGTTCATGAGATTTTCTGACAGCTGGAGGAACATAGTTCTGCCGTTCAACGCCATATATCGCAATTTTATGAACTTTTTTTTTTAATTTTCTTTCGGAAGACCTCCCATTGACGTGTAGTTTTTTTTCTTTCAATTTAGGATAGAATTGTCGTTTCCCTACCTTTAAATACTAAAACATAAAACTTAAGCGACTTGTATATTTATGTATACTCTGATCTATGACTGCGACCATGATACCTAGGTAACATAACTGCAGCAACGCGAAGCCAAAAGAAAAAAAAATATAAGCGATTTTGACAATATTCTAACTGACGTACCTAACATTTTTGTTACACTTTTAAGCTCGTTTGATGCACAGACATATAATATAAATGTCTGTGGTTTGATGGTATATGAAAAAAAATCTCACTTCAGTGGTATATCCCATGCCAATACGTTGCATTGGCGAAATTGTGGTGGCTCCACTCCACAAATGAGGCCATTAAAAAAGAGTTGAAGATAAAATTGGATTTTTGTACGCTGCAGGCCTGCCAACGAGATGAGATACAACATTTCAATTTGTACTACCCTGTACGCTACTTTAACACAACTTGCAATCTTTAGTTAAAAGCTTGCAAGTTGAAGTGGCAATGGGCAGACGGCATCGCTCGAAGAAATGATAACCGATGGGGAAGAAAGGTTTTTGAGTGGAGACCACGAACCGGAAGACGTAGCGTAGGTCCTCCCACTAGATGGACCGACGACATCGTGAGAGTCGCGGGCATCCAGTGGATGCAGATGGCAGGGTGTTATTCAGAGCTTCGACCAAAATAAAAGAATGGACGGGCCCTAACCATTGAACTTGATCAGTAAAAACGAGTCAAAACCGTCGGACATATACTTCAACACCTAATTATAAAAATGTACAGTATATATGTTACAAAAAATAGATATCGGTTTTATTTGTGTATTTACACTTCGGTAAAGCATACGAATTCATAATTTTGTCAGATGTTTCGTTATCGCGTAACAATAGACTCGTGTTTCACTTCCTACGGCTAGAGACCGACTGAAACGAAATGAGAGCTGGCGCTCATTTTGTAATCTTCAAAAATGTTCTTCTACTGGGCCCGTCCATTCATTTTACTTTGGTCGAAGATTCAGAGTGGAGGTTAAAGAGGGAGGCCTATGTTCAGCCGTGGACGTCTTCTGGCTGATGATGATAATGTATGCTACTTTTTATGTATGTGTATTGTGTAATGGTGTACCTACCATGCTCTGACAAATAAATGAATTGATTTGATTTGATAGGCTTATATTTGACAATGTGAGACTCATATATTTATACCGACTAAATTTTTATCCCAAACAGAAAGTAAACAGTATATGAGCTTGAGTTGTGTTAGTCTTTGTTTATTAGTTAATATAATATAATTATTATTTTTCTCTGAAACGGCTTAACTGATTTGAATGCGATTTTTTTTATTTGAAAATTTAATAATTTTCATGTGCAAGGCCGAAGATCGAACCGGGTGCAGATTGTAAAGCACACACGTTACCGCTAGGCCACCATCGCTCAAAAACTAAATTCCCTTGGGACTAAAAAGGTCAATATGTGGATGCGGAATTAGATCGGATCATGACCTCTCATATTGACAGACCACGATCATCAGTTAAGAGCACTGCATAATACACGGGCCAGATGAATGCTATAGGGGATAAAAGATATCTAAGGGTCCAAGGTTAAGCGCGTGTACTCCAACGGAATTCCAATCACGTCTCTCTGAGCTGATATACCAGCCTCATTAAATTAATAATTTAAACCAATATAGTTAATTCCTAAGTTCGCGGCAGTAATCATAAAATAATTACGCACTGTATGATAGATAACTCTGTACAAACTCATTGCAGATACCGCCTCACTGGTCCATAAAAATTGGGTTTACCGACTTTATTTGTTGTTTGAGTCAGAGTAGATGTGGCGTACTCGTACTCCTTGCGCCAACCTTCGTGAATTTCATTCCAATTTTCCACGACGTGTGGCGCTGGGGCGCGAAAAGAAAAAAATAAAAGAACACCGATTTTCAAATAGAATTGTCATTCGCCATTTCTAAGATTTGTCTAAGATTTTTCTTTGCATTAAATTTATAATTTCTTTCGGACTCTGCTATTTTCTTCCATTGTCGGTAGCTTAAACCTCTCCTTCTATATAAATAGTGCTAATCCACTATAATTGGTGACCCCTGAATGGACCGTACACCACCGACAAAGGTCAGAATGCCGCTAGATCGTACTGATAGCACTGCGGCTGACACGAAGAATAAAGATGATGACAATGTAATCCGAGTTGGCGTGCGAATTCCACCGTTTTGGCCCGAGAAGTCGGCGATTTGGTTCGCCCAGATCGAAGGCCAATTCGCGATTTCCAACATCACTGCAGATAGCACTAAGTTCTACTATGTGATTGGACAACTTGACCCGCAATACGCAGCTGAAGTCGAAGACATCATCGTCAAAGAAAAATATTGCTCTAGTTGTCAAGCATTTAGCTTGGTAACTAGAGCAATGCAAAATACAAAAAGATCTATTTATCTATACATATAATAAAAACGTAGAGATAACAAAATCTGTAATTGCGAGATATAAAAAAAAATACACAGGGCGTCTTAAAATAAGCAGCTGAACACGATAAGACATTTTTTAGAATTTTTGTATGTTTGTCCACGCACATCTCCTTAAACTACTGGACGGATTTAAATGCGGATTTCTCGAATATGCTTAGGTAGTATGACCAGATTGAAGTATAGGCTATGTTATTTTGCGCAAGGGCCGGATTATGGCAGGAAAAAAGAGTTGAAGTTTATATGAAAATCTACGTGTACGAAGTCGCGGGCAACAGCACTAGTCTCTAAATAATTTTACAACAAGGTAACATTAACATGCTACTGAATGTGAAATCAATCTTCAATAAATTATTAAATTATTGAAAGTCAGAGGACTTTTATACGAGTACTATTGTGTTATAGGACTGATATTGATAAATGAATTGGTGCGCGTTTGAGGGAGGAAAAAGATGTAAGGGGCTTCGACCAAAATAAAATGAATGGACGGGCCCTAACCATTGAACTTGATCAGTAAAAACGAGTCAAAACCGTCGGACATATACTTCAACACCTAATTATAAAAATGTACAGTATATTTCTTACAAAAAATAGATATCGGTTTTATTTGTGTATTTACACTTCGGTAAAGCATACGAATTCATAATTTTGTCAGATGTTTTGTTCTCGCGTAACAATAGACTCGTGTTTCACTTCCTACGGCTAGAGACCGACTGAAACGAACTGAGCGCTGGCGCTCATTTTGTAATCTTCAAAAATGCGCTTCTACTGGGCCCGTCCATTCATTTTATTTTGGTTGAAGGTAAGGAAGGGGTGTCTATCTGTGTACCTATATTTGTATGAATGTGGAAAATTGCCACGTAGCATAAACCTCCAGTGAGTTGACTTCAAGTTAATGTTCATGTGTATTACAAGCATTTCAAATAAAATTTCTGTCGTATTAATGTGCAGTACTAGATACAGGCAGAAGTCACAGGGTATAGGGCAATGTTGTTGATCATTACGCAACATCGCCTTTCGACTTGCGACCTTTTCCACTAGCATTGCATCAATGTTTACCGTGATAGACGGCTTATACCGTGTTCTATAAACGGCTAGGGAAAGAACGTTAACGACCGCGTACGGGCGAACGTATGCGAATGCGTCGCTACAGTGTATGCTCGTTTGCCATCTTTGTTGCGTCCACGCACAGCCGATCGCCTTTTTGCTCGCAACGTACCGATATTCAGCGAGCACTTGCTTGCGGTCGTTTGCTTTCTCTGATATAAGGTCGGGGAAAAAGTTTCTTCGTATTTTATAAACAAATTCAAGACATATTTTTTTCAAGTTTAATTACATTTAATTATAATATATATGTGCCATTTTGTTCGATAACTTGTTGCCATCTTGTAGGTAGTGACATGATCCCATTGCTGTAGAAATTTTGGGACTTCTGATAAAAAAAATGCAACAAGTAGTTTTGACAGTCCTCTCTGGATGTTAATCTAACACTACCCAAAGAATTCTGAAGAGACCGAAACAGGTGGAAATCTGAGGGTGCAAGGTCAGGGCTATATGATGGATGCATTAACACTTCCCAACCAAGCTCTCTCAATTGTTGCTGAGTGGCCAAAGATGTGTGCGGTCTGGCGTTATCATGATGAAAGACCACGCCCTTTCTGTTGATCAATTCCGGCCGTTTTTTCTCAATTTCTTGTTTGAGTCTCATCAGCTGTTGGCAGTAGAGATCCGAATCGATGGTTTTGCCCGGCGGTAAAAGCTCATAATGAACGATGCCCTTCCAATCCCACCATACACACAGCATCACCTTATTACGTGTTAATCCGGGTTTCGCTACAGTCTGTGGTGCTTCAGTGCCCTTTGACCATGATCGTTTGCGCACATTCATGTCGTAGGTGATCCATTTTTCATCACCAGTGATCAATCTTTTCAAAAACGGTTCGGTTTCGTTACGTTTTAACAGAGAATCGCAAATGAGCACATGATTCATTTGGTTTCTTTCAGTGAGCTCGTGTGGCACCCAAATATCGAGGTTTTTTTTATACCCAGACTTTTTCAAATGGGTCAAAACTGTTTTGTGGTCGATCCCCAGTTCTGCAGCTACGTCGTAACTACTAATATGCCGATCTTGCTCCACTTTTTCAGAAATGGCATCGACTTTATCCGTAACAGGGCGACCAGAGCGAGCTGCATCTTTGACATCAAAATTCGGACTGAAAACGCTTGAACCAACATTGTGCTACTCTTGATGACACTGCATTAGGTCCATAAACGTCACATATTTTATTCGCGGCTTGTGTCGCATTTTTCCCTTTTTTGTAATAAAACTTCAAAATATATCGAATTTCTTCGTCTGATTCACTCATTTTATCGAACAAAAAAACAATTGAAAAATGGCGGGAAATTGCTTTTTACTTTTTGTATTCCTTTTTTAAAATGTCATATTTTTAATAATATCAAAACCAGCCAGATACAAACAGTACAACCGATGAGATTTTACTACAACTTTATACATACAAAATACGAAAAGACTTTTTCCCCGACCTATTACTTCCACAGTCCAGTCATTATGTGCTCTTACCTTTCTAAAACCATTTTATAAAGAATCTCCTTTCTTTCAGTTACCATCCCAGTACTGAACTTCGGCATGCTGATGGGGTGGCAGTCTCCGATGACGCCAATCCTGCAGGACCCCAATGGACCAGCCCCGGAACCAATCTCCGACGAGACCATATCCTGGATGGCGTCCATCACGTTCTTCCCGCCAATATTCTGCGGATTCCTGGTCGGTGACTTGGCCGACCGTTGGGGGAGGAAGATTACTACGCTTCTCACTTCGCTTTGTCTAGTCGTAAGTCTACCTTTCTTGGCATACCTAATACAGAACTAGACTTAGTGGCCACAAGGCTGCTATCAAACTATAAAGAACCTAAAAAAGATCCACAACTGTCAATCTTACTGTACTCGAATGGTTTATGCAGCCAGCAAAGAAAGAGGCATTTCACAAACTGTAAATTGTCAGTACCATATACAAAGTAATTAGTAGTATTCAACTCATAAAGTCAACGGCTCCTTTGACTTTATGAGTTGAATGATTAAACTTAGCATATTTTATTAGACTCTGATTGACCTCACTTGACGTTTTGAAGTACGAAACTCTGGGTGACACTGAAATTTTATGAGTCTGCCACTTACTCGTCTTCTCACTTAGTTTTATTTAAAAAAACTTATCCGATTCATTTTTAAAGCTTACTTTAGGATAAGTTATATTATAGCCATGTACTTTTCCGAGGTTCGTCAGTCTTTGTGTCTACATCTACAACCTTGTTTGCACTTCAAAATAAGGTAGGTTATCAGAAGGTGCACTATAGTTCAATTCTAGAACCTCATCACGTAAAATATCTTGTGCGTTCAATCTATAAGATAAAGTTACCTAGACGTTTTGGCGCCTCACGTAATGAACATGTAAAAATAATAACTTACAATAATTTATATTTGAGCTATATTATTTGGCTTTTTCTATTTGGCAAAATTAGCCATAAATCCGAGCTAATCATCAGAGTGATGGTAGCCAAGCGGTAGTATGTGTGTTTTACAATCGATCCTCGGCTCTGCACCAATGACTTATTTAACACATGCACTTTCGACGCTATAGCTCAACAATGATAAAGGGAAACAACCTGAGAAAACCGGTATAAATTCAAAGATATATGACATTCACCAGCATGCAATAGGCCAGCATGGTGTGGTCAAAGGTGGCAAGACAATTGAACTGGCTATCAACAGGGGCTACCGAAACACCACTAGAAGCCTTGACTAGACTTTGCTAGCAAGATGAACTCTAAGAAGTGTTCTAGCATGATAACCAATCTGACAATACTAAAATTATCTGCGTCTCTTTTTAATTCAATATGTGAGAAAAAGATGGCTACAATTTTAGAGCAGTCAAATTTAGTTGAGAAAAGGGTGCAACAGAATTGACGTAAATGTTGCCTCGCAACGTTTTCCTTCGCCAAATTCTCAACCGAACGGTGAGGATTGTTCTAATGCCTATTACCTAAAGGTAATAAAAACGTGATGATGTGATATCGGCCAAAAGTGCAAAAAATACACCTTCATACAACCCCATTCAGACATGTAACAGCATCAAACGAGACAATATAAACAAACATTGTTCATTCATTTCTGCGAAATAAAAAGGTGTAATGTATAAATGAGGGTAGTTGTCAAATTGACACCTACCTACATTTCTTATAATATAATACAGTCTTGAGTTCAAAAAAAAAAAATGCAAAAATTAAAATGCATGCTCTTTTTATTACATTTTGTGTAACCTTCAGAGATTATGTTCGCACGTGTACTTAATTTATTAATGTAAAATCCATCAAGTATTTAATTTCGTAAGCTAAAATCAATCTCTGGTTGATTGAAAAATTCTATGGCTGTTTTTTTTTATACTACATAGCTGCATACTATTGATTTGCGTTTGACCGCCATCAACGAGTCCCATTCCCACTTCTGGGACACAGGCCTTCTCTCAGAGAGAGCGGATGGGCCCTAATCCGCCAAGCTGGCCCAATGCGTTGGTGTATGTCACATTATTATGTCTTTGAACTTTCGAGGTTCTTGGACATACCGGATCAATAATATTATTGAATATCCAAAATAGTGAGCATCTAAACAGAAATCCTCGGACCATCTACAAGTTTCTCCTTTTTTTATGTGTATTGAAACATCTGTTAGCGCGCCTTTACAGTAACGTATGCCGTGACAGACTTGACGTCATTATATACTCTCTTATGTTGTCACGTTTCACATCAACCAGGCCAAGCGCATTGTTCAAAAGTGTCTTCTATCCTTATCTTACGCTGATACTGAAAACTTTCTTAAAATTATATCTTAATGTAATGTTTTTATTTTTGTTATTTGTGAGCTCCTGTCATATTTTCGTAGAACATAGTTAGGTATATTATTTTTGTTAATTTGTTTTAAGGCCCCAACAAGACAGGCTTTGTCCTAGTGTGGGGACCAATAGTAAAATATTATTTTAAGGTGTTACTTTTTTAAGCAATAAAAAAATCTTTCAATCTTTAAAATCTGCCTGGCGTCCCGTGACGGGCAACTTTTTTTTTTCATCCAACGTGCAACCAATTGTAAACCAATTCATCGCTGATTACATTTAGATTGGAAATATTCAATGATTATCGCAAGAAATTGTTTCCCATTGTCCTACCATACTCTCATTTAAGATAATCAAGGCTGAGATTGAAGCGGTTTCAACTACCTAACAACTAACTAGCTAACTACCCGTCACCGCATCTGGCATGTCAACTGAGCAATTAATTTATTATTTATGATCCTACAAACAGTACCACAGAATACATATAAGTACAAGTAGCTACAGAATATTTACTCCGCAAACAAAATCATTTAAATGAGTAGCAACTCTTGCTACTACACAATAAAGTGCAATTCAGGACGTGCGAGCGCTATCTACCTACTGCTATATTAACCTAGAAGTTGCCTCTCTGTCTATCGCGTAACTCTTGTCGCGTAATCTTTGTCTATCGCGCGGCAGCGGGCACGGCAAGTCCGACAAGACGACTACTTGTAGCTTCATACCTAAAGTGTAGTGCGCCAGGCCTGACAGCACCTACAGGCAGTGGATATGAGCCACAGATCAGACAAATTAGAGAGATGGAAACGCATTAAATCAGGCTTGATTCGTTTATTCGAACTCACCCTGATGACTATCTTCCACTTGCTTGCTATCTTGCTGCTA
Source organism: Agriopis leucophaearia (assembly GCA_949125355.1). Classification (NCBI taxonomy): domain Eukaryota; kingdom Metazoa; phylum Arthropoda; class Insecta; order Lepidoptera; family Geometridae; genus Agriopis; species Agriopis leucophaearia. The sequence continues at coordinate 7,719,837 of OX421284.1, read as the reverse complement.
CCTTTTTTTTGCATGTTGACTTTTAGTTAGTTCTTTGGTGTTGTAAATTTCTTAGTGTGAGTGAAAAATTAGTAAAGCCGTACTTATAGTTTTTGCGTTAAGCAATTTAGCGATATGATGAAAAAAGTGGACCTTTAATGTATTCGCGTTCCACTAACTGACCATACATGGGATGAGATCCGAGTTGGTGACTTTCCCCTTTTTAACCGACTTCCAAAATGGAGGTTCTCAGTTCAACTGTTTTTTGTTACCTCAGAACTTTCGACCGGGTGAACCGATTTTGAAGATTTTTTTCTTTGACAGCTGGTGCTTCTCGTATGATCCCATTTCAATTTGGTCCAGTTCTGACATTATTATGAAGTCTGTTTTCTGCATTGATAATTATGTTAGGGTGTTCTTTCCAAAATCATTAATTTCGCATGATATCTTCGTGCGAAAGCGAGCCATTCAAAAATTGAGCCCTAGACAATAATTTTCAATGGTTATTTCTCTTTCCCACAGTTAAGCTGGACTATCATCATGTTTTCCCTGGCCCCGTGGGCTCTGATCACGTCGCGAGCCGTCGCTGGCCTGGCCTGCGCAGGTTGCTACGTCGTCACGCCATTGTACCTTAAAGAAGTAAGTTTCAGCGTGATTAAGGGCCTTACTTTAAAACGTTACTCAAGTTGATCTATGCTTAAACATGCCCTCTCAACTTCTGGCTGACGGCAGTCGTCACACGCGAAAACGAGACAGCAATTTTAAGCATAGATCAACTTGAGTAACGTTTTTAAGTAACGCCCCTAATCTCCTGTCCATTTTTCTATCGGTCTGCCAGAATAGGCATGAAAACGCGATACCGCTTCATGGTTGTTATTCTTAAAACCCTTACGAAGCGCTTTGATTCTACTTATGCGAACTGCTAGTGTGGGGAATGCGCTGCTGAATGGGTGTTCCACGATAGTTGCAATCTGGGTGTCTTCTAATTGCGAGTGAATCGGTTTTTTTTCTAGGCAAGCGTATTCTTATCTGCAGTTCTTAATATGCAGTATTGTTGTTTTAATGATACTGCAAACTCAATAAGAAATCATAATGCTTGATTATAGTTACATATATTAGTTATCATTTCATAAATTTAATATTACCTACTTTAAAATTTGTAATTCCAAGACTTTACAGCGTTAATCAGAAAATATTTGTGCTTTGCTATCTCTCGAGCTTAGCCTAGTTTAAGGCCGCATTTTCCGTGTTTTCTTTTCCATTTAGATGGATATCTGATATTAATTTTATGTGTAGTAATATTAGATTTTTACCTTTTTTTTAATGCACTAGTAAAAATTTTGGTAACTCGTTAATTTTTGACGAAACCTGGTAAGTAAATTAAAATTGTAAATATACAGAATTACGCAGAAAGGGTGTCCATAGCTGAATGTTATAAGCTGAAAAGGGTCAATAGTACTCATCATTATGAATAAATTTTACCTACTATAAATTATTCCCATGACCAACTCTGAAATCGCGAAAAAATATCAGCTGTTCCAATTTGTCAAGTGTGAGAGTGTTTTCTATGTACTAGCTGATATTTTTTTCGCGATTTCAGGGTTGGGCTCATAGTAAAAGCTGATCATAATTATGAGGACTGTGGACCCCTTTCGACATAGTACACCCTTTCCGCGTAACCCAGTATTGCCATTAATTTAATTTATGTTTTTGTAAAACTAAATCTACTTTATCATGGAGTAAAAAGAAAGTAAATCTAATTTTTTAATGATTACTAAAACTGTCGCAAACCATACGACCCCTTGGAAGGCTCAGAAAAAGATGGCGGGACGAGCTTGACTCCCACGCAACAGACTGGTACACCATAGCACAGAACAGAGAGGAGTGGAAGAAAGGAAGGGAGGCCTTTGCCCTGCAATGGGATGACCACGGCGGTTTTTTTTTTAAATTTATTAAGTACTAATACGCGCTCACCACCTCACTTACCACGCCATCACTTACCTTCCAAGAGTTCCAAGTAAAAAAAATGTACCTTTGCCGTCCAAGGCACTGGGTTATTTTTTTGTCATCTTTCCAAACGTTTTTATTTTATCTTCAGATAGCATCAGACAACATACGCGGTGCCCTAGGCTCGCTATTCATCCTAGTCCAGAACTTCGGCTATCTGATAGTGTACATAGCTGGAGACATGCTGTCCTTCGCAGCTGTAATGTGGATCTGCACGGCGGTGCCGGTGGTGCATCTCTTTGCGTTCCTGGCCATGCCGGAGACGCCGGTGTTCCTTGTCAAACAAGGGAAAATTAAGGTAGTTCAATGCTAGATTTACTATACTATTACAGGCTAATGATGACATAGACTTAAGACTAAAAGGTAAGTAAAGCAATAAATTAGAAATAAAATAAAAAATAAATAAATATCTGGGACATTCTTCCACTCATGGTCATCTGACCCCAAACAAAGCAAAGCTTGTAATATGGCTGCCAGAGAGATATATGTACATAACTATATATTTTTTTCATTACTCATACTCGGAAAGTAGGTCTGAAGTTGCCTGAGGAGCTGGTTGAAAGTAATACATTTCAGCCCCAGGTAGAATCCCTTTCAACTGACAGTGACAGTTGACAACTGATAGACACTCAAATACTTAAATAAAAAACCAGTCTATTTTCACATTTTTGTATTGAACCATGTTCCAACTTTTTTTTTTCTTCTCAGAGGATTATGGTCCCGCACTTCTCGTGCATTTGCCAGTGCTAAATAAAATTCACTCAATATTTTTTAGTCAGTTCATGTTTTTATTTTTAGTTTCTTTGTATTCGTAATGAAAAGTGTGTTTATTACCTCGGGGTACCTAGGCTAACAATGTACTATTAAATACATACTTAAATAGATATTAACACCCAGACATAGAACAAACACAAATGTTTGCCCTAAGTGGGAATCGAACCCACGCCCCGCGCAGAAGGTAGGTTCACTACCAATTGATCCACCGGGGCAGTCAACTGAACTAAAAGTTATTATATTTATGTCACAAACCGGCTCCAACTCAGCATGATGCCAATCAACAACTACCGCTGGTCTTCCATTGGGACCGGCAGGTGACGTCACGCACGAACGTAGGTATCTCACGGCACGTGCATAATGCTAATCCAAAAAACTATTTCGTGTTACTTATACTAATACAAGTTACAACCATACTTACTATTACCCAATACAAGTTACAACCATACTTACTATTACCCAATACAAGTTACAACCATACTTACTATTACCCAATAACACCAACAACATGATGAGGGCAATAGAACTATAGCAGACTACGAGTGGCAGTAGTATTCTGGAGCAGTAGATTTTCAGGCTCGTACAAAAACAAACTGCCATGGAGTGGAATGGCTGAATGAAATGAAACTTCCCAGCTTCATTGTTCCTTATAAAGTACAACCAGGTTATCAAGACAAGATTTTATTTTGACTACTTTTTTTTTAAGAATGAGTAGGTAGTCCTCGTAGGTAAACGTGCTACATCTTTTATGACCACCACGTCACTTATACCATCAGGTCAATGTCCCGTTTATAAATCATAATATAGTTGTAGTTTCTAACTGTGGTAAAAACAGTTCGTTTCGCGGACATAATTGGCTTTGCGAATTATCATCGAGATAATTCGCATTGGCATTCAAATATTTCATACTTTTGATAAAGTACTTAGATAATAGATAGTTTTCTAATAGACTTTATTGATGAAGTTGGGGTCAAAACGCTAGGTTGTACTGTAACTCACCTGATGAAATAAATGACGTTGTGGTATGGTAATAACAGATGGAGCATGTTTACCTACGAGAAATACCTACTCATCTTTGTCTTCAGACCCTGGTTGTACTTTATAAAGAACAACGAAGCAGGGAGTGCATTCCACTCCATGGCAGTTCGTTCTTGTACGAGTCTGAAATCTACTGCTCCAGAAAACTACTGCCACACGTAGTCTGCTATAGTCACGGTAAAAATAAAAGATGACAATAGAAGTATATATCGTAAAGTGGTTGATTAATGGTGGTCGTTAGTGCTAATTGTTTCACATGCTTCTGATGAAGTAGGAACAATGGAGTCGTCGAGTCCACAGTCTGTTGTCTGAGTTTAAATAATAATAATATCAATTATTGTAGACAAAGTCCATAGGAATAAATAATTATCAATATAAAAAACTGACTTCATAAAAATGTCAGAACTGGACCAAATATGCGCCCTCTATCCCATAGCGCGTGCATTAATTAGGCACTATCGGTTTTAGATAGCGCATGCCTGATTTAGTACTGAAGGGTTCCGACAGATGTCTCTTATAATAATTTTTGAGTGGAAATGTTTTTTTTGTTACATTGTAAAAAAATAAAACATAATAGTACCAAACAGGAAGGACCAGCCAAAAAGACTTCTAAAAAGGAGGATGTTATCAATTCGACTGGATTTTTTATGTTTGTTACCTCAGAACTATTGACTGGGAAACCGATTATGATGATTCTTTTTTATTTGAAAGCTGGTGCTTCCAGTGTGGTCCTATTTCAATTTGGTCCGGTACAGATATTTTTATGAAGTCGGTTTTTTTATTGATAATTATTACCATATTATTTATTTAGTATTGGTATATTTTTTTTTTATCACTAACTTTGTAATTATTCTTCTTGACTGGAAGCTTTTTAGTCTAGATTTTAGGTCTCATATTGACTTTGATATAGTTATTTTAAGTTACAGTTCTTAGTTAGTACTTTAAGTTTTCGTTAATTTTCTGTTTTGTAAGTTGTGCATAATAAACCAATTATGTCAAAACAATGCCAATAGTAAAAATATCATGGTATTGGTACCTTAAATAAACAGTTTATTTTTAAATTATGTCGTAAAAAAAACTGTAATTTCTTTTTATTTTTTCCGCACAGGAAGCTCGAAACGCCCTTGCGTGGCTCCGTAACAAGAGTCCAGACGACAAGGACCTTGAAGAAGCTATCAAGCAGCTGGAGATGGAAGAACAGGAGGCTCAGAGCATGAAAAAAGCTTCTTGGAGGAGCATAAGTAAGTTTCTTGAAAATAGCTACTGTACACAAACTCTACTCGCGTTATGCCCTGTAAATACTTCCAAGCTGAAGCTTAGGTTCTTAAAATATTATTATTATTTACCTGTCTTCACGTTGTCAAGATGATCTATTACTTCATTGTCATACAAAATACAAAATTAATTTATTTGACACAATAATATGCACAAAGTAAATTCGAACGCATTGGCTCCGAGCTAGTTTCAGAGCCAATGGCCTCTCCCATATCTATAACACAGTAAAATTATGCCAAAACAAAACAGATTAATAAAAAAAATGTAATATTTAAAAACGAACATCTAAAATAAAAAGCAACAAGTTTTGAAAATATTTAAAAACTATGTATATAATTGTACGTACTAGGAATCTAAATATATTAATGAAGTGTACATATATTGTAAATGTCATGTTGCTTAAAGACGTGCTAAAAACAATAAACTAAGTTGATGATGAATAAATGTCAAACGAATGATTAATAATAATAAAACTTGACATAATTATGTTGCCCGTCTGGTGCCAATATACGACAGCCTTTATGAGGGCTCATTTAGTGGTTGGCAAGTCATCACCCGCCATAATATCTTGACATGAGGCATCAAGATCTATAAAGTTTTTTTTAATACCATAGGTGGCAAACAAGCTGACGAGTCGCCTGATAGTAAGCGATCACTGTTGCCTATGATACCTGAATCACCAGGGGCATCACAGATACTTAATTTGCATTTGCAAAATGGCAAATATTATAATGAGAAAACTCATATATTTACTTACAAAAATAGCTAATTTTTGCTACTCTTATTCTACTACTAGCGATACGCCCGGCTTCGCACGGGGTAAGTTATACATAATATAATTATATTTCTTTCGTGAAAAGTTATATAACTGATGGTATGGTGAAAACCGCATCAAAATCCGTTGCGTGGTTTAGGAAGGGTTATATCCGAAACAGACGCGAAAAATGACTTTATTTTATTCTATGTATAGAAGAGATATTGTAGTAATTTTTATTTATTACTGTTGCCCGCGACTTCGTACGCGTAGATTTTCATATAAACTTTCAACCCTTAATCCAGCCCTAGCGCAAAATAACATAGTATTATATCTCAATCTAGACATAGCTAAGCGTTCGTGGAAACCACATTTAAATCCGTCCAGTTTTAGGAGATGTGCGTAGACAAACAAATAGACAAAAATTCTAAAAACTGTCTTATCGTGTTTAGCTGTTTATTTTAAGACGGCCTGTGTATTTCTTTAGCTCAACGTTTTTATTAAATGCATAGAAGATTAACACTGACCTTATTTGTCATATGTATTTTAGTCAGATCATTGTTCTTAGAAATAATCAGTTTCTGCAAAAAAATATTTAAAAAACATCTCGGCGACCAGTTCGAGAAACGATTATTTTACATTTGGAACTGGTTTTACAGATAGCTTTATTTTATGAACGAGTTAGGTAGGTTTCAGACTTTTTATTGAGCTGACATTGAACATTGAACTTTATTCATTTAGTCGCCATTTCCATGAGCGTCTTTTTTGTCCCGCCACATAATCTGTTAAAAAAACAAATGTTATTATCTATGCAGACGTAGGTGGGCGCCCTAGTTTTTAGGGTTCCGTACCGAAAGGGTAAAACGGGACCATATTACTAAGGCTCCGCTGTCCGTCTGTCCGTCTGTCACCAGGCTGTACCGCAATAGTTAGACAGTTGAAATTTTCACAGATAATGTATTTCTGTTACCGCTATAACAACAAATACTAAAAAACAGAATAAAATAAATATTAAAGGGGGCTCCGATACAACAAACGTGATTATTTTGCCGTTTTTTTTAGATAATTATACGGAACCCTTCGTGCGCGAGTCCGACTCGCACTTGGCCAGTTTTTTAGATAATGGTACGGAACCCTTCGTGCTCGAGTCTGACTCGCACTTGGCCAGTTATCTTTGGACCTGTGTGCAATATTCAGTTTAGAATAATGCCGTAACGTGAATGCCGCAAGTTGGTGTCAAAAACTTATTTTTCACACTTATAATAGCTTTAACGCGGTCCAAGCATTTGTTTGCTCTGACACCTGCAATAATATTGTAAAATAATAAAAGACGACAGATAATAGTTGTATAATACCTATTGCAATTTGTAACGGACCGGTAAGCGCAGCTTAAGACGTCTACCCACAAGATGGACAGACGACCTAAAAGAGGCCGCAGGAAAACGCTGGATGCAGGCCGCTTCCAACTGGCCCTTTTGGAAATCGATGGAGGAGGCCTATGTCCAGAGAGGTCCTACGATTGAAATGATGATGATGATGAATATTGTAATATTGTCAGTAAGTGATATGATTATCAATATAAAAAACCGACTTCATCAGAACTGGACTAAATTGAAATGGGACCAGACGGAAAGCACCAGCTTTCAAATAAAAAAAATTATCATCAAAATCGGTTCACCCAGTCAAAAGTTCTGAGGTAACAAACATTAAAAAAAAAACAGTCGAATTGATAACCTCCTCCTTTTTGGAAGTCGGTTAAAAACATTATGAAACAGATAGGGCCACTTTTTTTTGTCTGTTTGGTGTTGTTTTTTTTTTTGTTATTCCTATAAGTAAGTAATTTTTTTTTTTTTTTTTTTTTTTGCGAATTATGATTAGAATGCTCATTCGGAAAAAACAAATAATAATTGGCCAAGAGCGTGTCGAGACACGCATATGGTAGGGTTCCGTAATCAAAGCCATATAATTGTAGTGATAGTTCAGAAAATTATGGTTATAGAAAAATTCGAACGAACGAAGCTCTGTGGACTTAGCCACATTTCAGAGATGTACCATCCCGACATAGCATTTACTTTTTATGGTTTAAACATAGAGAAAACTGATTGAGAAACATTATTTGTTAAGACCATTTTACAAAAAAGTCAATGGACCTATGAGCTAGAACGCTTTGAATTTATTACAGGTAAATCCCTATTACTCAAAAATTCATCATCAGATAATGTTCGAAATAATTTTGAATGAAGGTTTTAAATATGACCTATCTGTATTGTAAGATTCAAGTTTCTATATTTTATAGATTAGAAATGCAACTTTTTGCCACTTTGGCGGGCCATATTTCGCAAAGTATAGTATAAAAAAGTGATGTATCAAACTTTACCTTCATTTTAAAAGACCTTTTCAACGATACCACACATGAGTAATAAGAGTGAAAAAAAAACATCCCCATTTCACATATACCAGAGCCATCCCTAAAATGCAATATTATATATTTTTTATACTTTTAAAATTGAGATCTATATTACAACTGTCATTATGCAAAGTTTCATTCACTTTTCTTAATAATTATAGAAGTTAGAAGGTTTTAAAAAATTCGGACGGATGGACAGACAGACGGACAGACGGACAGACGGACGGACAGAACGAATTTATAAGGGTTCCTTGTCGGGCTACGGAACCCTAAAAACCACGAAGGTTAGGTTTCGGAACGTAAGACTGTAGCAAGGCCCTTTGGGTTACTTCAGTGCAATATTAAAAGAAAATGTGTTTATTTAGCTTTTTACAATGTTTTTGCCGCTGCCAGAGTAAATAAATGCTTGGACCGAGTCTAATATATTTATTAAACTTGAAAATAACGAGTTATGTAAACAAATCTTGGAAGTCGATTTCCTGCTTTCAATATATTGAAACTGCAAGTTCCTTCCGCAGTGTTTCCGTGAAGCTACAACATGGCTTTTCAAAAAGGCGAGTTAATAGAGTCTTAAAGGGTCGGCAACGTAGTTGTGACACAATACATAAAGTAAAAGTACAGAAGATTCACTCCGCAACAGCATTTAAATAAGTAGCGACTCTTACTACCACACAATAAAGTCCAATTCAGGACGTGCGAGCGTTAAATACCTACTGCTATATTAACCTAGAAGTTGCCTCTCTATATTTCGCGTAGCTCTGGTCACGTTATCTCTGTCTATCGCGCGGCAGCGGGCACGGCAAGTCCGACTAGTCGACTACTTGTAGCTTCATACCTAAAGTGCGGAGTGCGCCGGCCTGGTTGTGATGCTTCTAGTGTTACAAGTATCCATAGGCTTATCATCAGGCAGCCCGTCTGCTTGTTAGCCACCTATGGCATAAAAAAGCCAATAATTTGGTACTATCGAACCGATCTGGTGATGGTGGCAGGAGGTCGTTGTTAACTCTTCATTAGCATAATTAACCTATCATGTTCCCACTGCTGGGACACAGGCCTTCACTCAGAGAAGATGGACCCTAATCCACCATGCCGGCCCAGTGCATGTTGGTAAATGTCATACGTCTTTGAACTTTTAAGGTTCTTTGATATACCGGTTTCCTCACGATGTTTTCCTTTGCTGTTTTTGAGCGATGACATCAAAACTGCTCATAATTTACTTAAGTACTAAGTAAGTCATTGGTACAGGGCTGTGGATCGAACCGTCGGATTGTAAAACACACATGCTATGGTCGACCACCTTCGCTCATAATGGCTACTATCAACTCTTCATAATGGCTACTAGTAAACCCCAGAGCGAGTAATGGAGAGAGCTATGCTCGAAGTTTCCTTGCTCGATAAAATCCGGAACGAAGATATTTGCCGAAGAACTGACATGGCTGCTAACATTTGCAAATTGAAGTGGCAATCGGCAGGCCACATTGCTGAAAGACCGAAAACCGATGGGGAAGAAAGATTTTTGATTGGAGACCACGATCCAGAAACGCAGCTTATAGGTAGGCCTCGTACTAGGTCCGACGACATTGAGTCACGGGCATCCAGTGGATGCAGAGGGCAAAGTTTTTCCTTAAGTGTGGCGTTGTATTAAGGCCTATGTTCAACAGTGGACATCTTATGGCCGATCATGATGATTATAATGTAGATATCTACTTTAACCCGCCCGGCGTTATCTCTCCCGTGCTGCTGAGATGTCCGCGGGTATAGCACCAGCCAAGGTTTGAAAATCAAAACCGCAAAACTTGGTTTTGCGGTTAAATAAAAAATCTTAACAAGTTAAATTGCCCGTGGAATGACGATGATTAAATAAAGCATACGAAATTGCAGGCTATGTAGATACATAGACAGCCTTCGAGGATGTTTTTGCAACTAAATTATGATGTACAAGTTTTGACTTTGAGTAGTAGTAAGATGTTTAATTTTAATACTAAACTGACCGGGTTGCACTTGATCAGAGTTGTCTACTGACTTATAATAAGGCCGGTTGTTCCAAGCTGATAATTATCATATTTTCTTTATGATTTATTTTATTTTATATTTTTATATATTATTTTATTTTAGTAAAGAATTAAAAAAAATATCTTAATATCAAACCGTCGTAACTAAGTAAAAAAACTAACGTTTTTAGTTCTTTATATACTTAGTTTTGTTTCTTTTTTCTTGATTCTGTTACGGAATCTTTGAACTTGATTTTCAACTACTTCAAAACGTCGAATAAATTGAAACTTTGCACACTTGTCAAGGACCGATGGCAGTGCAATAATTTAAATAGTTTGTCCCATTATCCTAACCAGGATCTTCAGGATTAGCGATTTTAAAGCGTGTTTATTTTTACTGCGAGAATTATTTATATTATTTCTCGGGGTTTTATCTACACTAATATTATAAAGAGGAAAGATTTGTACCTATTTTTGTATGTTTGTAATGAATAGGCTCCGAAACTACTGAACCGATTTGAAAAATTCTTTCACTGTTGGGAAGCTACACTATCCCCGGGTGACATAGGCTATATATTATATTTTGTAGCGAGGCCGAAGGCCGAGTTTACACTCGGCGGAAGCCGGAGCCGGGGCGGACGGCTAGTAATATTATAAAGAGGAAAGATTTGTATATTTTTGAATGTTTGTAACGAATAAACACAAAAACTACTAAACCGATTTTAAAAATTATTTCACCATTAGAATGCTACTTTATCCTTGAGTAACATAGGCTATATTTATTACTAGAACGTTTTTAAAATATATCTCCACCCCTTGCGAAGCCGGGACGGGCGGCAGGCCTTCTATGAAAAAAATGAATAGCCGAAATATATGTACGCGCATAACTTCCGACCTACTGCACCAAGTTGGATTTTAAAAAACGAACATTTTTTTTGCACTATACTACGTGAGCGAAGCTGCGGGCAACAGCTAGTACAACATATTTGTATACAAAAAAAATTGTACAGGCTCTTTCAAATCCCAATAACTGTTTCTAATCTCATTAACTCTTCCTTATCCCAATGACTGTTTCAATTTACAAAAGCTCTTTATCTCAATAGGTAACTGTTTCGAATTCCAACTTACTCATTTTAATCTCAATAGCTCTTTCAAATTCCAGGAACTCATTTTAATCCCAAAAACTGTTCCTAGTTCCAAAAACTTATCCCAATGTCTCTTTTTAATCCCAATAGCTCTATCTGATCACATTAACTCTACCTTAACCCAATAACTGTTTCTATTTCCAACAACTCTTTCTAATCTCAATAACTCTTTCAAATTCCAGTAAAATTCTTTTCTTTTCAGTTTATTTGTTTAAATATCATATTATAGTTAGTTTTTATTGTGTTGTTGCAATAACTGTAAACTCAAGGGTTCATCAGAAAACCGGCGCTGATAGTCTTTGACTTTCAGCATTAATGCCGAGATGGACCCATTCGACCATAATTGTATTCTTTAGTTATAAGATGTTTGAAGTAATGTCGAATAAAGTTTATTTTCTTTCTTTCTTTCAGTAAAAGACAAGACAACATTCAAAGCGTTCCGCATCTCACTCAACGTGATGCTGTCCCAAGAGACGTGCGGCTACCTGGTAGTTCTCATGTACGCCGGCTCCATCTTCGAACAGGCGTCCGAGTCCATCCATCTTAAGCTCAGCCCCAACAAGCAGACCATTGTAGTAGGATCTATACAGATGCTGGGCTCTATCGTGGCTAGCTGCATCGTGGAGCAAACCGGGAGGAAGGTGAGGATCATCAATCCCCAAATTATAACCCAAGAACAAGAATAGAAAAGCGAAGCAGTTTCTTTATATGAGTACTCTGGTCTGGAGTATGTCTCGTCTAGAGTAAAGCTTGGGTTTAGTCTCGGCATTTGGCGTGACGCCAATCAGCTGAAATTAAATTAATGGACGCCAAAAATTTTACCCAGTCACGGCTAAACTTATGGGCTAGCTTATAACGGTGTGTAATACCTAAGCCTGGAATGGGATGGCCGTCAAGTAGTACGGTTGGAACACACCGTTAAATTCTTGGTGACAAATTTTTAACTTGAGGGTGGTAGCTAGTCAGCTGAGCCGATTGCAGCATTTGCTTTTTAAATATTAAATGACTTTCTACTTAAAAAAAATGTGCTTCGGTCATTTTACACGGTTAATATAACAAATTATATTACGAATAAATTTTTGTTATAATATTTTTTATAGTGACCAGAATAAATGGGAAAACTGTTCATTCCATTTTTTGTGGCCATAATAAAAAATATTGAAACTAAAATTGGTTCTCTATATTTTGAAATATATAAACGTTGCAAAATGACCGAATTGAATTGTAATTAGAATGCGCCAACTACTGAGCTATCATCTTAGAAGGGAGTAATGTCGTGGTTTCATGCCAGCAAATGGATATGAGTTCGCAGTTCGCACATACACGGGCTGAGCGGCGTAATGCCAAATGGCGTGAGCTGCTGCAGTTAGCTTTAGCCTTTACCTAGTCTGTGATTACGGTTAGATTTAGCTTTTACCTAGTCTGCGTGTAGTGATTACGGTAGATACAAAAGTCCATAAATTATCATCGCGCCAAAATGATTACTGAAGAATAATGAAGATTTGACATTCACTGTAAAATTTTGGTAAAGGTAACTATTTGACGCATCGGCATGACCGTTTTTATAATGCCATAGGTGGCAAACAAGCAGAGTGGCTGCCTGATGGTAAGCAGTCACCGTCGCCTATGGATACTTGTAACATCAGAGGCATCACAAATACGTAGCCAACCCTTTAAGACTCTATCAAATCGCCCTTTGAAAACCCCATGTTGTAGCTTCTCAGAATCACCGCGGAAGGTAGTTCATCCGTATGCCAGTTAGCCAGTACAAGGTATAACCAGTTACAATAAGATAAAACATTTATAGTAACTACGTACGGTACGTACGTAACACAATGAAGGTATTATAATGACGAGCACTTACCTATACTTGCTTTAAGATTACGCAATTTTCCTGTCGTAAGCACTGACGGGCATTGCTTCGTTACATAAGAAAACAATAGAATATCTAAGGGCAAGAACCTCGGCAACTTCCCAGGCCTTATTTACATGAAGACCATTTGCAAGAATTAAGATATTTACATTTTATGAATTCTCTCACTATTTGTAACATAGTAGTCCGGTTCCTTGTGCCTGTTTGTACACAAATTTCTACTTTTAACTGGTGACTGGGTGGAAATCTTTCGAAGAATCCCAGAGGCTTTGGGGGTACAAATATACTCACAGGGGATTGGAGGTTCAACCCCCATCCCCTCGAAATGTTACGTTTAGACCAGGGTCGATAATTTTTCAAACCAAAAAAAATAATAGTAGGATGAAACCCATTAGAAAAAGAGGGGAATATTATAAAAATTAAAGGAAAAATAAATTACGGGCGATCTGAGTTCGGGAAGTGGGAGGTGGGGGGGGTTTAAGGGTAAAAAATGGTTTATCTCGATATCCGGTAAAACTACAAGTCCTATGAAAAAAAGTTAAATGGCAAAGTTGTAGGTAATAAAAAGATCTAAAATTTCTGTGGATACACTTTTTTCACATAACCTCAAAATTTATGTGAAAAATTCAAAAAACCAACTTTTTGGTTTTTTATTTTTATCTTTTACATAAATTTTGTTTTTTTCACAAAATTTGGTGAAAACTTACCTTTTTATGTCCCGAATACGCTGTAATTTATTTGATTAAAAATATTTATTTTTTCACCTTATTTTGAATTAATATCGAAAAAGCACCCTAATTTTCAATCGAAAATTCACCCGTCAAAATATTAGCTTTTTTCAAAAAATTGGTATGTTTTCTGTTTGTTGAAATCTCTACTTTCCGATGGTGAAAAAAATAATATATGTTACTATAGTAAACGATATATACATACAAAAATATATATATACGAAAAACGTAATATTACATGTTTTTCGAGTAATTAAAGTGTAAATTTTAATAAATAGCTTAAAATTGTATATAATAATTTAAAAAAAATCGTTTTCGAGTTTTTTGCATTGCATTTTCTGAGAAGATTTACTATAGTAACATATATTATTTTTTTCACCATCGGAAAGTAGAGATTTCAACAAACAGAAAACATACCAATTTTTTGAAAAAAGCTAATATTTTGACGGGTGAATTTTCGATTGAAAATTAGGGTGCTTTTTCGATATTAATTCAAAATAAGGTGAAAAAATAAATATTTTTAATCAAATAAATTACAGCGTATTCGGTACATAAAAAGGTAAGTTTTCACCAAATTTCGGTAAAAAAACAAAATTTATGTAAAAGATAAAAATAAAAAACCAAAAACTTGGTTTTTTGAATTTTTCACATAAATTTTGAGGTTATGTGAAAAAAGTGTATCCACAGAAATTTTAGATCTTTTTATTACCTACAACTTTGCCATTTAACTTTTTTTCATAGGACTTGTAGTTTTACCGGAAATCGAGATAAACCATTTTTTACCGTTAAACCCCCCCCCCCCCCCCCCACCCCACTTCCCGAACTCAGATCGCCCGTAATTTATTTTTCCTTTCATTTTTATAATATCCTCCTCCTTTTCTAATGGGTTTCATCCTGCTATTTTTTTTTTTCACTTTTTATTATTTTTAAAGGCTTCTACCCTGGTCTAGTTAGATAATATTATATTGAAATAAGAAGAGGCGAGGTTGCATTTCATGTACGTTTTATTTTCTTAAACCCTCAATATTAAAACCTGGCTACGTCATTCTCACTAATCACCCATCCAGTCTGCTTTTGCCCTTAGGTATCAGGATCTTTATGCGAACGCACCGAAACCCCCATAGCCCTTTGCATGCTACATCCTAGGACAATTCTCCCACTTTACCACCACACTGACGCAGCCCTAGGGTGGCTAGGCCCAAGAATAGAAAAGCTGGACTCAGATTAGCATTTAGCCCTGAAAGCCTGACGCACGTTACTGCTTTTATTAAAAAATAATTTATTGGTTACTTATATTTGATTAGGTATTTATCACTTTATTCATTTGAGAATAAACTGAGCCCGCTCAGTATGTACGTGTGGCTGTGTGTGTCGGACCCGGGTATGTCCTAAAACTGCGACCAGAACCACCGGAGGATGGGCAGCAGCGTCCTAATAGTAAACGGTGAACGTACTGCAATCCCCAAGCCGCCTGCCAAGCGTGGGGATAATGGCAACACCCCTCTCTATGAGGGAGGCCTTGTTCAACAGTGGACGTTAATTGGCAGATGATGATGATGTGAGCCCGCTCACCCCGTGCCTGCAAGAACGCGATTCATGCGTCCGTGTCCGCTCGTTCATCTTTCGACTAAAAGGCTAACAAACGCCTGACAGGCCAGACTTGTACATATTTGGCCAGACTTGTACATATGACTGTAAAAGGGAGGATATGTCCGGCTAAAGCTGAACGTCTAACAACCCTCGCAGGCCACATAATTTTCCGTGCAATTCTCACAGCTTACCTCCGATTACTTTTGATGTATGAAAAATTGAAAAGACAGCTTTTAAAATCTAATTTAGAACGGGGGCGAATCCGCGCATAATGTGGGTTTTTAAATAAACTCTGCGGTGTTTGTCGTGGCCAAACTGTTGAGATAATGTCGCGGTGTTGGGAAACTGTATTCGTCAAGATTACAAATCCTACCGGCGTCGACCGGTGACTGTGTGTCAACAAACCTCATGAGTTTAGGTAACCTTCTACGCTAATTTTAGAGAAAACTATACATTAAAATTATAGTAGATTTAAGTAGTTTAGATATTTAGTATTAGCTTGTATTTTATTAAGTTAATAAATACACTTGCCCGGGAGAAACGTTGATGAAATCGATGTCTAGATAGTAATATACAATTATTAATTTTCAGTGGCTGCTAGCCGGCACTTCGTTCGCAACTGGCGTGTCAATGCTGGCTCTTGGTAGCTGGTTCTACATCACCTCGGCTGGCGTGTGGCTGCCTGGCTGGCTGCCAGTCATGGCCATGTGTCTTTGCATCTTCTCTGACGCAGCCGGTTACCAGCCTGTTCCCTACGTCATCACATCTGAGCTGTTCTCATTTCAAGTAAGTTTAATGTTATATGGATGAGGTGTTATTAAGGCTTACTTAGTTTGTTGGTTTTATATGTGTCAAATAAAGTAACCACTTTTTCAAATCCTACTATACTACATTTAATAGACTATAGTCTATTAAATGTAGCTTGATTGAAATGACAGCTGACGGCATTTCACGACATGTCTTTGTAATAACGTCTGGCAAATTATATTAACTAACTGTGAAGTACAAGTGTTGTACATATTATAAATAGTAAAAGTATATTTGAACTTTGAACTTTAAAATGGAACTGCATTTAGCGTGGATAATCATAAAACAATAACAATATTTTTCCATTCTGAAATTAACGTCATTCTGTCATAACAAGGTTACGTTAACTTGACTAAAATTTTAGGGACAACAATACTATAACGGGTACTATAACGCGGAATACTCTAAACTTTTTAATCCCATTTCTCCATCCCGGTTTTACCATCGAACTGGCCGCCATCGCCAAAAATGTCATATACGTTGTAGATACGTGGAAGTCGTGCACTTTTATTTTTATCGCGTACCTCCTGTATTTGAGGAATGGCTTACCGCTTTCGGTTTTTCCTCCGAAGTAGGTACGTGTGAATAATTTCCTCAAAGATAAGCAATGTATTGACAATGCCCCGAGTAATATAGATGTCTATAAGCTGCGGTGACTATCTACCATCAGGTGGCCTGTGGCTTGTTTGACAAAGAAGCCTTCACTTGCAGGCTGTCTCGCTGGCACAAATATTATATTATGTCACTCTATTCTTGTCATGTAAGCTTGCGCCGAATCGACCCGAATCCAACCACAGCTCATGTGTTCTGATTGAAATGCTTAAGCGTCTTCCTCTGTAAGACACTTTCTTTTCCATTAAACACTGTTTTAAACTATTCAATACTCAATTTGTTTATTGCAACATATGTATGCATGCAGACCTTAAATAATATGTTTTTGTATAAATAACACATCTTAAAATACATGTAGAACCTACATATGACCCTGTTAGGGTATGGCAACAGAAAGAACGGAACGGTCTATTTGTATATCATCGAAATTATCCCTGAAAAATTCGTCTAGGGTGTAGTAACATTTTGATTCTAGGAAAGTTTTCAGAACATCAGTAAAGCTGGTTTCTTTTTCTATGTCTTTTATTATATTTGGTAGCTTATTGTAAATTTTTACGGCCATAGTTGTAGGGCCTGAAAAAATGAATTACTAAAAACTATGAATTACTAGATTAGGTTTCGGTTTGATAAGTTTATATTGTGATCTGATTTTACGCGGCTTGTCTTATGATCTTCGTTTCTTTCCTTCCAGCATCGCGGTATGGTGACCTCCTTCGTGAGCAGTGTGGATGCCCTCAGCGACTTCCTCCAAACCAAAGCGTATGACCCTCTCCTCAAACTAGTGGGCATCCACTGGGTCTTCATTATGTTCTCCATGGTCTGCTTCCTTGGCACCATATACACAGTACTGTGGGTGCCGGAGACAAAAGATCGATCTGTTGAAGAGATCTACGCCCTGCTCAGAGATGGACGAAAGAAAGAAAAGCGGAAAGATGCGGAGATAGGACTGGAAGTTAGCAGATTGTGAAGAAATTCGCAAATAACTGGTTGTTTCACATGTGATAAGTGCTTTGGAAAAACTCAAAAGGATTTAAAAAAAGAAGCTTTCTTATGAGCCTTGAGTTTAAAAAAAAAATAACAAAATATTACTGAGTATAATATCGTATAAAGCGAGAAACCCTAGGAAACCCTCGCTAAGATTGATTCTATTTGAGTTTGGTTATGCAATAATGGTGTAATTCGCACCATAGGTTCAAAATTGCGTAATCAATTCGTTAAAGCTGACCTTTAAAATTTGATTAGGTTAAAACAGGGTTAAAAGGTCGTTGGTCCATTGTTGGTTCCAATATCCCAATATTTGAACCTCATGGTTTGCTGTCTTATTTCATTTTATATTATTTGTGCCATACTTCATTGCTCCAACCTTTGAATGTTTTTTATTTGCTACGTTTCCGAATTTTTCTGAAATATTTCCAAGTATGATTTCACGACTCCACTAAGCCTTCCATCCCCGCGCGTTTTGTAATAAAAGAAAAGCAAACGAAAACGTATTTTTCTCGTGACAAGAACTTATTTTAGGAAATATTTTTTTTCCGTAGTTTTGTTAATTGGCAATACTGATAGTTTATACTTACCATAGAAAAAAAAAATGGTCTATGTTTTATACACTTCGTTGCAGATTTTTGTCTGTGGAAGCCTTGAATCTGAAGTCGTACTATTGAGTGTAGATGATTTTTCTCGAAGATATTTGAGATTGTGATGTATTTTCCCAAAGGAAAGTAATCATTAGCGTGCCTTATGTCAACCGAATGTGATATTAGTGACGAATTAATTTGTAAATTCAGGTATTTTATAGAATCTCAGAATAATTTATGGAAGTGAATAAAATTATTTTTTAACAACAATTGTTTTTCTTTTTTATAGTCTTGAATGGCCTAGTTGCGGGAAATGCCCGCTACACAAGTAACACGTAATGCCTCAACATAGGTACATCTAAATCATCAGCAATCATTTATTAAACTTTAACTATAATTTTATCAACTAAAACAAAAAATTAAAAACAAATTATTCACAATAAAAAAATTCGTACAGAAAAAAACTTTTTTTTAATGGTACTGAATGACGAGACGAGCGAAGTCGCTCGCCTGATGGCTCTTCACGCTTGCCCATAACAGCTCAACGCCACTCAGAATTTTGAACATCAACAGTTCAAAACCCTGGATGGCAATGCACTGCGCTCGTCTCCCCGAGATATAAAATGTCAAATCTCTGTGCGCCCTGTAATTTCGCTGGAAACATTGCCCAACAATTGATATGCTAAAAACCTAAAAAAATCGAATATAATAAACTGTTAGCATTGGAAATCGCTTCCAAAATACTGGTCCCATTACCATGTTGTAAAGTAATTTAGCAATAAACCGTTTCACTACATTTTTATATGAAATAGGTATGAAACTTTGAACTATAAAACATTTTTATGTCTTCTTTATTTCAACTGAACGATGTTGTGGCAATACGTATTGTTTACAATGGCAATACTTTACGTTGAAACAAAAATTCAGCGGCGAATATTTAGAAAAAACAATTTATCAATGAGCAAATTGGGTAAGTAAAGTACCACCTCCACCCAGGCAACAACGTTTACGACTATGAACTTAAATCTCAATAAACTTTGCATAGTTATAAAATTTCTCAGAGAAGGATTTTTTTATTTTATTGTAAAATAGGCTCGCATTGGTCGCCAACTCGTCTGGTGTTAAGCGATGCGGCCTACGATGGATCACGCTTGCCTAGAAGTTACCGATTCACTCTTGACTTGAAGACATCCAGAATGTAACTATCGGAGAACACCCATTCAGGCAGCGCATTCCACAGACTAGCAGTTCGCACAATAAAAGTGGAATCAAACCGCTTCGTACGGGTTTTCGGAATGTCAACCATAAAGCGGTGACGATTTTTCGTCTCCGCTCTGGCAGTCTGGCGGCTCTGGTGAGGATCTGCCTTCGCAAACAAGATGGCTTCATTCTGTGTGTACGTGCCCTAGCCAACCGACTCAGTCTTCTCTGTTTGAAAAAATCGACGGGGTACTAAGGTTTGTCACTAGATCCTTCCACGATATGCTTAAAATTCTACGAAGACGGTGACTTTTCGATCTTATATACTAGTGTGGCCACAGAAAATAAATTATTTTTTTGTTTAAAATAGAACGGCTGTCAAGGCATTTTTGTAGGAAATTTGTTGTAACCACTTGCACCCATATAAACCCATATCAACTGTGTTAGCAACTGTGACGCGGAGTTCGACGCATTGACATAAATAAGAATGTTCAATCAAGCATCTGTCACAATACCTGGCGACAGAGTGTCCTTCTTATTTCCGTTCTATTTACCTACTTCTCTTTTCTGTGGGTGTGGCGACCGCACTAGCTATCACCATCAGAAAGTTCGTGTGAATGCTCAACTGTGAATTTTACTTTATCCTTCTTGCCCATACCTGCAAAATGTGGAATGATTTCTGCGGCATTTCCGTGAAGCTATACTACATAGGGTACTTCAAAAGTGTTAATGTCTTTATGGCAATGTATCGGTGATACTTCCGGTATTACATATACTCGGATCTAAAGTTGATGGTAAGGTGAGGTGGCTGGTAAACGCAAGCCTATTATAAATTTAATTTAAAAAAAATTACTATCAGGCAGATTGTCTGTCGTTTACCTCATATGATAAGCGAAACCGTATGTAGAAACTTAATCGCCTCTTCTGCTTGGCATATGTTATCCAGGTCCCAGCTCCAGTACAAGAGTAGAAATATTTTTTGTAACGGAGAAGAAATCTTCTTAGGATGCCCGACTGTACTGGGGTAACAGTGAAGCTATGTAGCGTTGCACCAATTAAAAACCCCACTATGGCCCCTATGCCTGACGGGTACCGAGATTTCCATAGGAAGGTAACGGTTCTGTAGCACGTTGCCTGAGACAACAATCCCGGGAAATGCTCAAAGTATTCCCCCTCCTTTCCTCTACAACATTCCCCGTTGTTTTTCTTGGGCTCGCTTGAATGAAAAGCCAGATCTCCAAATCTAACCACACACGAGCCCAAAGACCGTCTTTTACGATGGGCAGGTAAGCCGAAGGCGTTTTATAAAACCCCCGTTCCATTCAAGGGTCATATCTCTATGGTCTTACCTCTTAGTACTTAAGTAAAACATTATCTTGTTTCTTCAGCAAAACCCCTAGGCCAAGGCAGTCGCAGACAGCCCAACGATTACGTCCGCATACGAAATGAGTACCCCATCCAGCTGCAAGGAGGTGAAGAGAACGTCAAAACTCGTGGCGTGAACGTCACCAACTTGCAAAACTTGCCATACATGGCAGCTGTCATTATAAATGGAAGGTTGTGGTGTGCAGGCGCTATTGTGGATGTTAACTGGGTGCTGACAGCGGCACATTGCTTAAACTTGTGAGTATGGTGAGAATAACTCTTAAATAAATATTGTTTTCTCTTCAAAAAACCGACTTGAACAGAGACCACTCCAATCCTGGACCACTACTGGAGGTTGGCCGTCAGTTCAGCAAACTTAGTTTGCTGGTTTGACATGAACCATAGACAAAAATGTATACATTATAAAAACACAATGTGACAAAATATTCTGGTTTCACTCTACTTGCACCAGTTTTCAGCGTTTCTCCGTTCACATACATAATACAAACAGCTGTACCACCTTTCAGCGTCCTCCGCGTATCTCCTTCCAAATCCTTAGCCCAGTTCGTGAAGGTGCGCGTCGGGAGCTCCAAAGCCCACGAGGGAGGGACCCTGGTGGATGTGATCGGGGCTATCAGGCATCCCAAGTATGAGCTTGATCCTGTGCCGCATGCAGACGTCGCGCTCATGAAGCTAGCTAATAACCTTGGTGAGAATATCGTAATTGGTACTTCAATTCACAAATACTTGCCCCCAAATATCTCAAAAGTAATGATATGTTCACTAGAATATTTGTGTCTAGCATTGTCTAGTACTCGTGCACTAGACTCGCGCTTCTAGTTGATCTGTCATCTGTTAAAATTATCATAGTAATGTGCGCAAATTGAGATCCCACCGCCCACTGAAGTGAGAATTGTTTGTGCCACCGCCCGATAAACCGGACAATCTCCAGAATAAATTTCTACCTGACTCTACACAATACATTGACAGGTAGTGGCAATACCGCAGTAATAAAACGACTAATAAAAATGACAGAACTGGACCAAATTTAAATGGGACCACACGGGAAGCACCCGCCACCCACTTTCAAATAAAAAAGAATCATCAAAATCTGTTTATCCAGTAAAAAGTTCGGAGGTAAGAAAATAAAAAAAAACAGTTGAATTGAGAACCTCTTCCTTTTTGGAAGTCTGTAAAAGAATTAATTTAATTACATTACAATAAATGCCAAAGTGTGTTTGTTTGTTCCTCTTTCTCGCAGCAGAAGAACAATACGGCGTTTCATTATCATTCTTAAACTATCTGTAAACTGCATCATCATTGTTTTATATCACCAACTACTACCTACCCAGAGAAGTGTCTTTTTGTTTAACGTAGTATAGGCTTGCGCTTGGCCGCCAACTCGCCTGATGTTAAGCGATGATGCGGCCTACGGTGGATCACGCTTGCCTAGAAGAAAGTCTCTTCAACACAGACCTTCAGACCAATACATAAAAGTTATATCATTGATTCAGAGTGCCATCGTATCTGATCATTTGCAAGTCTCTTCCACTGCTTTTCTGTATCGCCCGACCAGCGAGCTAGAGGCCCATGAATCACTTTTCGATTCTGCCTGCTTTTTAAGTTAAGTTAATTTCTTAATATGCTGAGACATTTTTCAGAATTTCATAAGTATGTGAACCTGATCCGACTGTATGATGGAACCATGGAACCATACGCTCAAAGTTTCATCGAAGTCTCTGGTTGGGGAGCTACAACGGTAAATATAAATCATATTTTTTGTCTATCCGTTTATTGCTGGGACCCAGACCTCGACTTGCACGGCGAGCAGTGCCTTGGGAACGGGGGGGAGAGGGAACTGCGGCCTTAGCGGTTTCTGAAATAGAGAGGCTGCCTATGTCTCTGGAGAACTGATATAAAAACTCAATTTCCAAAGGGTTAGCCTGTAGGTAGGAAAGAAGAGGCCCTTGTAAGGTGCCGATAGCACCCTCAAAATTCTTCTCCCTTTGTCTGAAGCAACATTCAATGATATTTCTAAGATGCTACCCACCATGACGCGAGATAAACACTTTCGTTGCCCTCTCTGGGCTTCTATGAACGGGTGATCAGAATCTCATTTCTTACCTTTCTTATTTTTGTAGTGGTAGGACTCTTTTGCAGGGGTCCGCCTGGGGAAGTACCACACCTTTGCCAGTTATTCAACCGCCTAGCAATACTGTGTTCCGGATTGAAGGGCAATGTTTCCAGCGAAATTACAGGGCACACAGATATTTGACATCTTTCTTCTTTATCACGGGGTGACGAGCGCAGTGCATTGCCATCCAGGGTTTTGAACTGTTGAAGTTCAAAATTCTGAGTGGCGTTGTGCTGTTATGGGCAAGCGTGAAGAGCCATTAGGCGAGCGACTTCGTTCGTCTCATCACTCAGTATCATAAAAAAAACATTCAAGGTCAAAGCCTCCTGTACTTACTACCTATTTAATAGGTAGTTTTTTTTCTAGGGTTCAGACGCATCGTTCCGTGAGCACGCAGCAGATATGCTGACGGCGCGGCTCAAGGTCCGTCCCCAGCAGTATTGCGTAGACTCGTACCAACTTGTTGACGCCTTCCAATTTACCAGCGACTTCTTCTGCGCCTCGTTGAGGAACGGAACTAGAGACGCTTGTTTGGTAAGGATGCTTTCATAGCTGGAGACATTTGGTGATGTTTTCCCTGGTTTAGACAACTGGGTATTATGTAGCGGTCAATTAACACGTTTAGACTGCAGCCTGTCCAAAAACTTAGAACTTTACTTAAGTGAAGCTGTTTTATTATATCGGTATAGGCGCTTGTAAAGAGAGACCGAAATCGTAAACTTTTTTAAGAAAAGCACTTTTGTAGCGAAATGTATGGTATTTTATTGCGATTTCAGAAGTTTCCTATAGGTACTCTTATTACCCACATTGGTTCAGTAGAGATTTGATCCTTCTAAGAAATAGGAAAAGGAAATAGAAAGGAAAGAAATAGAAAGAAAGGAATTCTATAGAAAGGAATAGAAATAGGAATAGGTTTTCAGGAAAACCTTTTTGTTGAAAAAAAAAATTTTTCGCGATAATTTTCTTGTTATTTATTCCAAAATCTGTAAATGCCAATCAAAATGTCTCAAAAATCCATGAAACGTCTTCAAAGACTGCCCTCATTCATCTATACACAAATAGCTGACCTTTTAAAGTTTCCACGCTTTAATACCATAACCTAAGGAGACAAATCCTCTTTGCGCCTTGCATTTTCCTCGTACAATGTCTGGCATGCAATGTCTCGAGCGAAGATGCCTCACATTTTGCTGACATCATGCCACCAGTTCGACGCAGGCGCTCCAGCAGTGCAGAAAACCCAACTGATGGGACTGATGAGTTTTGGGCCTGACAAATGCGGTCACAACTTCCAACCTGCAGTGTTCATCAAGGCTTTCTACTTCAGGTATTTATGAAATAACGTTTATCTACAGCTGCCCTGTTGGCGCAAATTCACTTGCTTTATACTTTTACCTACTGCCCCAAACCCCACGACAATGTAAGCCAAGCTGTGACTATTTGCGAAATTAGTTTCTATGTTAATTTGTCGTTTTCTCTCTATAAAGTTTTAACCTTGATAGAATAATAATCAATTTAAATAAACCGGGCAAGTGCAAGTCGGGCTGGCGTACTGAGGGTTCTTTACACACAAGAATGCGACGCCAAAATCCTCACAGAGCAACGACAAAAAATCTAGCAACTTTTGTTTTAAATATAGAAACTAAAATATATTTTCTGCTAATTTACAGTAACTTTGTAAAGAGTATTATCAGGGAATACAAGAGTGTACAAGACGTCGCGGACGCAATGAAAGAAGTAGTTGGGAACTCAGACGCCGAGCTGCCATTGGCGGAACCGGAATACGGAAATGCTAACATACTGCTTGTTTCTGCCGAAGTGACTACGTAAGCTATAACTAAATATATTATAATAATTTGAAGCTTGTGTTTTATTTTATTTTAGTTTGAATTTGGAATAAAGATCTCGAAATATCAAAAGGGTTTGCTCATTGCAGACCCCTAATACTTCTTACAGTGTGACCATGTGGATGAGAAAGGGCTTTGGTGAGATGCTGTTAAGTATTTCAGTGTACGAAATACGAGTACAAGTATTCTTACAAATTTTAAATTTCGTAATTGAATTCGATGCGTATCTTACACTTTAATAGATTATATCGGTTCTTCGAGTGATGTGGCCCAGGGCCGGACTGGGCTGGAAGAGCCCGGGTGGTTCCCCACAAGCCCGAGACTGTCTAGACTGGGCGGGTCCCCAGCCGCGTTTCCGGGTATCCTACCTACCGCCTGGCTTGCGGCAAGCCCCGAAAAACCAGGCCCGTGGGGGCCCGCGCAGGCTGGGGCCCGGTTGGCAAACGTCTCCTCGACTATATGGCCAGTCCGACGCTGATGTGGGCTGCCCATTGCCACTTCAACTTACCTTACAAATCTTACTATATCAGTAACTGTGGTTCTTCGGCGAATATGCTGGTGATAACCGATGGGGAAGAAACTTTCTTGAGTGGAGAACATGACCCAGAAGAAGCAGAGTAGGTACCTAAGTGTCCGACTAGATAGACCGACGACATCGTAAGAGTCGCAGGCATCCAGTAGATGCAGATGGCAGGCTGTCGTTCAGTGTAGCGTTCTAAGGGGGAAGCCTATGTTCAGAATTAATAATAATAATAATAAATATATGGGACATTATTATTGCACACATGGTCATCTGACCCCAAACTAAGCAAAGCTTGTAATATGGCTGCCAGAGATTGATGTACATACATATATATTTTTAAATACATACTTAAATAGACATTAACACCCAGACATAGAACAAACACAAATGTTCATCACACAAATGTTTGTCCTAGGTGGGAATCGAACCCACGCCCCCAAGCGCAGAAAGTAGGTTCACTACCAACTGAGCAACGTCGTCGTCGTCGTCAATTGAACGTCTTATATACCTGAAGTTACAGAAATCATAAGAATTCTTTGCTTAGATACGTCTATATCAACCTTAGAAAAATAGTGTAAATATTCTAAGATATCATTAGAACAACGCCCAATAATTTCGACACAACTTAGACCCACCAAAACATGAAAAGCCTTACCTTTTTTTTGTTTACGCGAACGCGAAGCTTAACGCGTCGAGATACGGTTTGCGATCGTGTGATTTTGCAAACTGCACCTATTCGGGCCCGCGTTTAGAGTTTGGGCGTAAGGCCCCAGGACTCGATGGTATGACGATATACGTAAGACAGTTGGCAGTAACTGGAAATGAAAAACCGAAGATGAGTCGCGTGGTTGCCCAAGGATCTACTCAGATCTACACTGCTGGTTAACATCTGCCTATGTCCCAGTGAACTAAGGAATAAGATGATGATGATGATGAAACAAATCTCCACGCACATAGATTACTTATCATATCTACACTAATATTATAATGAGAAAAGATTTGTATGTTTGTAACGAATTAACTCAAAAACTACTGGACCGATTTCTTTCACCATTATTAGAATGCTACATTATCCTTGAGTAACATAGACTATAAATGTATTAGGTACTTTACGTCTATTCCAAAGAAAATGAAAAATAACACCCGTGCAAAATCGGGACTGGTGGCTAGTTTTATTATGTAGGTGTAAGAATCGAAAATTAAATTAAAACCAACATTGCTTCACTCGTTTTTATTTTTACTACCAATAAATTTATTTATGACTTCACTAGTTTAACAAGAAAAATGCTGTTGCAATACACGTTGTTGTCAGCTTTAACCCTTATTGTTGAATCTGCTGAATCCAGTGAAAATGGTTCCGTAAGTAAGTCTCAATGAGCTTTTAAAATGAACCTTCCTTCCGGTAAGTTTCACAAGATTAGATGGCCCTGATAACTCAATTTAGTTAAGTTAATAAGTTATTTTTAAAGCTGCAGGATCCAGTGCAATTGGTTCCATAAATATGTCTCAATAAAAGCCTTTTTTTTAAAGTACCTTCCTTCCGGTAAGTTTCACAAGATTAGATGGCCCTGATAACTCAATTTAGTTAAGTTAATAAGTTATTTTTGAATCTGTAGGATCCAGTGCAATTGGTTCCATGTCTTAATGAGCTTTTAAAAAGTACCTTCCTTCCGGTAAGTTTCACAAGATTAGATGGCCCTGATAACTCAATTTAGTTAAGTTAATAAGTTATTTTTGAATCTGTAGGATCCAGTGCAATTGGTTCCATGTCTTAATGAGCTTTTAAAAAGAATCTTCCTTCCGATAAGTTTCGCTAGATTAGATGGCTCTGATGACTCAATTTAGTTAAGTTAATAAGTAATTTTTGAATCTGTAGGATCCAGTGCAATTGGTTCCATGTCTTAATGAGCTTTTAAAAAAGAATCTTCCTTCCGATAAGTTTCGCTAGATTAGATGGCTCTGATGACTCAATTTAGTTAAGTTAATAAATTATTGTTGAATCTGTAGGATCCAGTGAATAGTAATTTTTAAACTTTCGCGATTCGAACACATGTTTTCATATTTATCGGGATTCATATAGTGCGCGATAAGTCCAGTGAATAGGTTCCATAAGTAAGTCTCAATAAGCTTTTAAAAAAGAACCTTCCTTCCGGTAAGTTTCAATTGATTAGATAGCCCTGATAACTCAATTTAGTTAAGTTAATAAGTTATGTAAACTATAAGTTTTTTTTATTTTTATTTATCTACTTAATTTATTTTAGTTAAAAGAGCCCAAAAGGGGGCAACTGGTGCCACGGAAGATCTAGGCCTAGGATCGTGACCTATACACGAAATGCCGAAAAGGCACAGCGCCATTGCGGAATCCCAGCATCCATTGTGTCTTGGAATACTTCGAATCAAATGCAACTTTATATTGAAGAACTTTAGGATCTAATCTTCGAAAAATTATATACTTGGTCGTTGTTACGGATTTGCAACTATCGCGTGACTGTGGATCCATTCTGTGGACTGCGGATTGAGTCAAGCCAGATTGAGTATTGCCGCAATTAGCGAGTCATTATGGCATTTTTGTATTTTTTTATCGAAGTATCTACGTAGTAGCTATACCTAGTCTGTGGATCTACTATTTAAATATAATTTATGCAATTCAAAAATTCGAATTTCTAATTCAAAGTATCGTAGGACAAACATTCATGTTATGAACATTTTGGTTTTGTTTTGAGTATAACTGGGTGTTAATATCTAAATAATTTATTATGCACTTATAAAACAGAAAGTGACGAAAACTTAAAATACTACTTAACAAAAAAGTATGTATCAAAAATAAATAAAATATGTGTATCAGTTTCTGGCATCCATATTACAAGCTTTGCTTAGTTTGGGATCACATGACCGTGTGTGCAAAAAATGTTCCGAATATTTATTTTATTTAATGAAGTGTCAATAACGTAGGCATTTGTCACTCCTGTAATGCCAGACCTTGTTTTATTGGATGATACTTTTACCACACATTGTAAGTGTAAGAACAGAGTAACCGAAATTAATAGTACACTTTCATGTTGGGTTCGACAACCAAGCGCCGATCGAGATCCAGGATGGCCGGAGAAAAAATGACGAGCAACACGCGCTGCGCATACGGAACGAACATCTGGTCAAGATACAGTCGGTACTTATCATTATTACTATCCTTGACCGTGCTATGCCAAATGCTTCCAGCTCACAGAAAAACCAAACTGAAAATCCATTTCTTTCACACATTTTCAAAAAGTTTGAAGAATAATAATTATCGATATAAAAAACAGACTTCATAAAAATGTCAGAACTTGACCAAATTGAAATGGGACCAAACGGGAAGCACGAGCTTTCAAATTAAAAAAAAAAACATCAAAATCAGTTCACCCAGTCGAAAGTTCTGAAGTAACAAACATTTAAAAAAAAACATTCGAATTGATGACCTCCTTCTTTTTAGAAGTCGGTTATAAATCACAAAGTGCCTTTAAAAAAACTGGATTGGCATTTAGAATAACACTGCAAAAGTTTGAAGCAAGTTCTATGTTAGGAAAAAAATATACATATTAAAGTTATATAATTTTAACCCACAAGATGGACAGACGACCTAACACTATGAGACCGCAAGGAAACGCTGGATGCAAGCCATTTCCAACCGGCCTTTATAGAGATCGATGGGAGAGGCCTATGTCCAGCAGTGGACGTCCCATGGCTGAAATGATGTTGAATCTCATGTATTATAAATTTATCTAATTACTACATTCAGGGCATTTTGGATCATTTTCGCTAAAACATTTTATGTAATTTGCACCAAGCATTTGTACGCACTTTAATGTTTTGAATTATTGAGTGTAGGTACTTACACAATTTCCCAAGTAACTATTTTCGTTGTACAATATCTGACATGTGCGTCGCCTCTTTCAAACACCCTCCGTTGGTAAGACACCTTACGAACAACTCAACTTCCTTCATGCTTTACTGAACACTACTAAAGCAAATATCGACTCGTGAAAAGTCTGGATTTCAAGCATTTCATGTTAAACTTCGATATCAACAGGGTACAGGCAACCTGCGCATTCGAGGCGGGAACGCCACTGACACGCAGAACTTCCCCTACATGGCGGCCATCATCATAAATGGACGGTTATGGTGCGCCGGCGCGATCGTCGACGAGAACTGGGTGCTGACTGCGGCGCATTGCTTGAATTAGTCAGTATACTGCGACTTTTAAAATAATTCATAACCTTACTAACCTATCCTAATCTGCTATGGGAGACTGATCAGATATCGGTCGTGTCCAACGGCATGAATTGGAGAGTGGGAAGTAGGCATAAATGAACAAAAAAAAAATAGCTTTTACTACTATTTCTTCCGTAACAATAGTTATAACACTTGTTCATGACGAATTACCAGCTGTTCCTTCCAGTGTCCTCCACGTGGCTCCCCTAAAGACTCTCTCCCAGTACGTGAAGGTACGTGTTGGGTCCTCCAAGGCCCATGAGGGTGGCACCGTGATGGACGTGGTCGGTGCCGTCAGGCATCCCAAGTTTGAGGAGGAACCCGTGCCGCATGCTGACGTCGCGCTCTTGAAACTGTCTCATAACCTCAGTAAGACTAAACAAAAATAACAAGATTATAATAATAAAAGAAAAAACGCGTCAACCAGTACAATGCCAGTAAAGCCTGGAGATGAAACTTCAAAACAAACTAATCTAACGACATCTCTCATTCCAAAATCTGTAAAGAATGATTATCGACCATTTTTCAATTTAAGTTTCCGGGTTTTTTATAAGCTGTGACATTAATTGTTTTTATTTGATCTGAGCTGTGTAGATAATGATGCACACAGAATTGATCTGATGATAGAGACTGAAGGTTGCTATTGCAACTTTCAGATGGCAAATGGTAATGCCATCGAGTTGACATAACAGACACAAAATTGATATGTACACTGCTGTATACACAATAAAACCCCGTGTGTTTCCTTGAGCTCCTGCCCAATCAAGATCCATAGATGCAATACCATGTCAATGTTCTTATTTTTTCAGAATTCTCCCAATTTGTGAACCTCATCAAAATATACGAAGCGAGGATAGAACCTTACGCACAGAGCTTCGTTGTGGTCAGTGGCTGGGGTGCAACCAGGGTAAAAATATAACTATTTTTATAAACTCTACGTATTAAAGTTGTAGTGCGAGTTTTTTTGCTAAGTTCGCCTGGGTAAGTACCATACCTTGACCAGTTTCAAGCGCCAAGCAGTAGTGTGCAAACATAACTGTGTTCCGGATGGAACTTCTATGTTTCCAGTGAAATAAC
Organism: Agriopis leucophaearia; assembly: GCA_949125355.1. NCBI lineage: Eukaryota > Metazoa > Arthropoda > Insecta > Lepidoptera > Geometridae > Agriopis > Agriopis leucophaearia. Next base: position 7,688,892 of record OX421284.1, on the reverse strand, counting down.
AGTAAACGAAATACCTCTGGACTTTTCGAACATGTTGTAATCTGGTCACGGGGTGCTTACAATTATATCGACCCATCGAGTTACTGAGTGCTAGTTGAAGATTGTTACTTATTTAATTAATTACCCACCAGGGTTCAGATACAGCCTTCCGCGACCCAACATCTGACCTCCTCACATCCCGGCTTAAGGTGCGCTCACTACAATACTGCGTTGATGCGTACCAGCTGGTCCATGGGTTCCAATTCACGAAGGACTTCTTCTGCGCCTCTTTGCGGAAAGGGACTAGAGATGCTTGCTTGGTGAGTCATAAAATGAAAGTTTATTATAAGCACAGTCCAGGGAACTTGTTAACTACTACCCTACATGTAGCAGTTTCTAGCGTTGTATATTTTATGTATTATCTCTTCATATGGCAGTGAAATACCTGGAATAGCACAAGAGTTTAAAATTTATATACTTTATTTATTTATTTATTTATTGAGGTACACAAAACAGAATATAGTCATAATAAATCTAAATTAAGTGTGTTGACAATTGTGAACTAAACCATATCCCAAAACATGCGTACTCATCATGGTTATTATAAAAGCAGTATGATATTACAAATTATAATAATTAAAATTAGGTTATTAACTATAGATTTTACTTTTAGTTAGCTACATTCACATGAACCGTGAATGCAATCTTCTTTATATTCCTCTTGAATCTGGGCAGACATTGATCAAAAATGTCTATAGAGCTATAATGATTTTTGACGATTTCATTGTATTGGCGACACATCCTAACTACTGGGTTATAGAAGGAAGTATTATTTTTATACACGCACACGGAAGTATTATTTTCATATACTATCTTGAAAGCGTTGTATCGTTTGTTAAAAGATGAAGACAACCGTTATTATATATCTACCTACTAAACAGGTCTCGCAGAAGCAACATGAGCCGCAATAAAAAAATCTTTTGTCCCGCGAGAAAAGAAAGAAATAATTATGCATTATCCATATTCCAGCTTTGTCGTGCCTATCAGCAGATTAAAAAAGTTTGTTTTTACATCGCGGTGCGGGTGCTGGCCCTGCTGGAATACAGAATCACATCCCTTGTTTAGCATGACGCCTGAAATTTTCCCAATACCTACTAACCTTTGAGTGGTTTTTTTAGTGGCTTTGAGTATACATTCCGTGTAATGTATACTCAAAGCCATTATCACAACATTCAAAAACTCGATGATTAATTTGCCACCAGTTCGACGCAGGCGCTCCAGCTGTGTTGAAAAACCGGCTGATGGGTGTAATGAGTTTCGGTCCAGAACGGTGCGGCCATGCATTCCAACCTGCCGTCTTCGTGAAGGCTTTCTACTTCAGGTAAAATACCGCTGCCTTAGATTAGGAGAAACTTCAAGTTTCTCTTTCTACGATGACCAGTGCAGTGTAGTTGGTAATACGTAATTTCTGGGCAGGAGAAACAGTAGAGTGACAGTGTGAAAAGTTATAGATTTTGTTTTTGGGAAAACTCGACGTATTTTTTTTTTGTTGAATTGTACGGCTGGTCTGGACATGTCTACATGCAGCAACACCCTGAGTGGCGATTATCCAAAACTCTACGACCCACGGGGCTGGACATGTCTGCATGCAGCAGATATGATATCTGCATGCAACAGATATAGGGTAAAATTTGGCAACCAGGACAAGGCGCGTGAAAACCCCGGATTTTAGAGCCCAGAACAGGTTTTTTTAACATAACGGCTTGCGGGCACAGTGAATGTGTCGCGGGTGGCCCAAGACTTTTAATTTTTAAACCCAGACTACATACCCCGCCCGGACGCTCCCCGGATGCCCTCTAAACTAGGACAAATCCGGGGAATCCCTGTTTAGGGATGGCAACTCTAACCAGATATGATGTCTGCATGCAGCAGACATATCCAGTCCTGTCGGTGGTAGAGTTTTGGCGAAAATCACACTCAGGGTGTTATAGCAGCTGTCAGAACAAATATATTTTCGAGAGAGCTGTGTCACAAAATGCATCGTAAAATTTTAGGTATCTGGATTTACGACTTTAAAACGAAAAAATAAAGCCGTAATTGCCAAAACGAATATAAAACAAGTAAACCATAACATTAAAATTGTTTATCTCAAGAGTTTTACGAAAAATTATTTATGTAATTTCGAGTTCATAAATTGATATGATGTGTTTTATCAAAATTTTAATTCGTTATTTTCAATTAAGTAACTTTAATATAGAAATTGAAATTGATTAATAGGTATATTATATATTTCTATTTGATACAATCAGAACGCCAGTTTTCGTTGCGTTTTTCGTCAAAAAATGTGAGAGGGCTTTTCAATCTTCTTTATAATTATTATCAGCCAGATGACGTCCACTGCTATTAGCCTTCCCCTTTGACATCCACACTGAACGACATCCTGCCATCTGTATACACTGGATGCCCGCGACTCTTACGATGTCGTCAGTCCATCTAGTCTACCGGTTCGCGGTCTCCACTCAAGAACCTTTCTTCCCCATCGGTCATCAGTTCTTCGAGCGATGTGGCCTGCCCATTGCCACTTCAACTTGCAAATTTTAATAGTTATGTCGGTGACTCTGGTTCTTTGGCGAATATCTACGTTCCGGATTCGTTCATGATGGCTCTTAATAATGTTAATTTAACAATTAGTCATGTTGTAAATATCTGTTGTTCGATGGTTTGCAGAGACTTTGTAAAGACCACCATAGCTTCATACAAGACCACAGCAGACCTCATAGCTGCCATGCAGGAGGTTGACCCTGACCATATGCACCCACCGGTGGTCGAGCTCCAAGAGGTGCCAGACTTTGAACTGGAAAAAGTTCCATTAGCTTCACCTACGGATTAAAGGTTAAAGTTGCTTGAACAAGACCATAATTTTAATATCTGACAGATTTGACAGTACCTTATCTCCATCTATAAAGTCTATCCCACAGCTCAGAAGAAGCACTAATCCAAAGGCAAAGAGTAAAACGGACATTGACCTAGGTATTATGATAGCACCGATAGAAAACGATAGTTTCGCTCTCCATACATTGGGCACAAAAAATCGACACCGCTTCATGGTTGATATTCCGAAAACCCGTAAGAAGTGCTTTGATTCCACTTTTATTGTGTGAACTGCTAATCTGTGGAATGCGCTGCCGGAACGGGTGTTCCCCGATAGTTACAATCTGGATGTCTTCAAATCTTGAGTTAATTGGTTTCTTCTAGGCAAGCGTGCTCCATGGTAGACCACATCGTCGCATAACATCAGGCGAGTTGGCGGTCAAACGCAAGCCTATAACTGAATTTAAAAAAAATCTTTCCTGTCCTTTTACCTACGCTTCTTCCACATTCGTAGTCTGGGGAGGACGGCGAGTCATTATCCCACCGCTTAGTATAAACGCAGTAGAAGCGTAAAACGTCAGGGAAGCGATGCATAAATATATTGAGGGCGATTCTATCGCTTTCTATCTGTTCTAACATGAATGTTTTCTTGTACCTTTGGAATAGACTATATATACAAACACACTTCAAAATGAACCTTTACTTAAACATCTAAAGTAAGCTAAAAGATATTAGTTTTAATAGCTGTTTAAAAACATCGTTATACGGGGATACTTCGACCAAAATAAAATGAATGGACGGGCCCTAACCATTGAACTTGAACACGAGTAAAAACGAGTCAAAACCGTCGGACATATACTTCAACACCTAATTATAAAAATGTACAGTATATTTGTTCCAAAAATAGATATCGGTTTTATTTGTGTGTTTACACTTCGGTAAAGTATACGAATTCATAATTGTGTCAGATGTTTCGTTATCGCGTAACAATAGACTCGTGTTTCACTTCTTACGGCTAGAGACCGACTGAAACGAAGTGAGCGCTGGCGCTCATTTTGTAATCTTCAAAAATGCGCTTCTACTGGGCCCGTCCATTCATTTTATTTTGGTCGAAGCGGGGATACACAGAACTAAGCTGAAAAGAGGTAGTAGTAATTATGGAACGGCAGTTATCATAGAATTTGTTTCGATCAGACAGCTGTCAAATGTTATTCGTAGCTATTTAAGTATTCGTAGCTAGGTAGAAGAGAAACGCGCAAGTAGCGACGGTTTTTTTTTTTTTATTCACACTGGTTATACCGGATGTAAGGGAAATGCTCCCGAAAACGAAGAAGGGTGATAGTTCTGGTTGTTGCCGATAATGATAATACCACAAAATAATGCTTAGCAATGTAACGCAAATAAAATACCTAATACCATCAAGGGGCGTTACGCCCAACTCTAAATGCGGGCCCGAATAGGTGCAGTTTGAAAAATCACGCGAACGTAAACCGTTTCTCGGCGCGTTAAGGTTCGCGTTTGGGTGATTTTGCAAACTGCACCTATTCGGGCCCGCGTTTAGAGTTAGGCATAAACTAGCTGACGCTAGAGATCAACGAACGAGCTGCATCGCGCGCACGCTTGTACGCTTTACATTGCTGGTTTGCAAAACGACGAAAACAACAAGTAACTATAAGGCAAATGGTATATGGTATTCAATTGTGTTTATAATAGTATAATTAATACCGTTTTTGCTTTGTGAGCGTTTCCCTTACACCCGGTATATTATAGTTACAGCCACTCCATAGCCTTCCTACCTACCATGGGATTTACCTTTTGGAATTCACTGACAGAGAAAGCATGCACTGTGTCGGCCATACATGCGTGTGTCGCTCGTAAATGACGAGGTCTAGACACTTTCGGTTAGCGTTAACGCTTGCGGAAAAATAAAGTTATATAAAAATGACAATAGCTTGAGAGATGTCACGTGACTGCTTATGTCATTTTCATACAAATTTATCTTTCCGTAGGCGTTAACGCTAATAGAAAATGGTTCTTGTCTAGTAAATTTAACAATGTACTTTAGTTTAATCTGTCAGACATAACGGGAGTTTTGGAGAACATGGTAGAATTTGTTACAAAGAATTAATAAAATATGAATCATTTTTGATTTGTTATTTGCGGAAGATACCAATTTCGTTCCAATCCACACTTCAAAAGCAATGCTGATACGCTTTCATAGACTAGGAAGACAGGAATACAGAGCTTATAAAATAATTATAAATACAAAAAACTGACTTCATAAAAAATTCAGAACTGAACCAAATTGAAATGGGACCACAGGGGAAGCACCTACATTCAAATAAAAAAAAATACATCAAAATCTGTTCACGCAGTCGAAAGTTCTGTGGTAACAAACATAAAAAAAAACAGTCGAATTGATAACCTTTTCCTTTTTGGAAGTCGGTAAAAAAATATTTATAGAACTTCGGCATCGTCGGCATCCGTAGTCGCGACGACGCGTCTCTTTTGCAGAGCGAGAGAAAGTATAAAAGTTTCTCGTCATAAAAAAATTTAATTACCGGTAACATTTAAATCCTAAATTGTGGAAAACTTCATTATAAAATTACCATTGACATAGTTCAATGTGCACACAAAACATTTTTAAGATTATACATCGAAAATCATATCCATCATCTGAGGAATCTACAAAAGAAATAAATAAACGAGTCAAAAGAATTGAGCCTTTGCGCACTCTCAAAAAGGACACAGTGTACAAAAAGAAAGTAAGAAATGTTATAATTACAGTTACGCTTGCTTTCCTATGAAGTGAAACGGAAAGTGAACACACTTACACTGTGCAGTTAAGGCATACGTTGCAATCATAAGCAGCCATTAATATATACGTTTTAGCGCAAAATTTTTCCTTCTTTTCTTCATGAGAGGATTTTGCGGTCGCAAGTCTTGGACGTTTGCCAGAGACAAGTATTAAAATATTTATGAGTATTTTTTAAATTGTCAAACAAGACAGTCAAAGTAAGTCACGGTCAAGTCCAAGACATGCTCTAGTGTTTATTCTTTTAACATTAAAATATGTATATGATTCTTACGGTGCTTCTAAAAAATTTCTATATGGTGCTGCGATGTACCAAGATGTACTTAGGTACGTGTTATTTGTCTGACTTTATACGAGACTAAATAAGTAGGCTAATAAGTAGTAAGTAAGTAGTGTGCACATTGCCTTTGAAGTAATTAAAACACCGTGATAAAAAATTCTATGAATTTTAGAAAATAAAAAGAACAATGAGCCATGTACGATTTCGCTCGAAATCATTCAGGGAAGTCCGTTATTTCTTATTATTACTATCTATGACGCAAAATCTAAACTACCTACTTTTTGTGTGGTGGCGCTGCTATCGCACACGCGGTTTAGATTATTTTTTTAGTTCACGATTTGTCCATATTGATTTACATTTGCGACATTAATATTAATAACACTTACTATTAGACTAAAATACTAGAGCGATTCTACCAAACCGCACCAACTTATCTACCACGATTTTACTCCTACGAAATCACTAAACTAACGCAACGCAATAAGATTCAATATTGCGTAACATTCCACGCTGACAGATGAAAATGACCTTGCAACCGAAACCAAAATAGTTTCAGGTTTGATAACGATTTCATGTCACAATTTTGAGCTCTACCGTTTTGATATAAGAAGTAAATGGTAAAACTGTAAAAGAAGAATGTTAGTTTGTAAAAACGTAACTGTTTACCAAAGAAGTTCGTGCGGAATGCACCGCAAAGTTTAGGTTAGGCATGTTATGTAGTCGTAGTCAGCAACTCAGTATGTGTCCACACACGCCAAAGGCCGATTGCGTCTCACACGTGGCTATAAAAATAAAAAAGTTAAATTAAAAAACGCGAGATATGACTTAAAACGCGATACGGAGTGGTTTTTCTGCATACATTTTATCTGTGTTGTTCTTAAAACTGGATAAAGGGCAGTTCACAAAAACTAATCCGCATTACAAATTTACGTTTGAAACGCGAAGTGATCATTTATTTAGAAAACATGGAAAGAAATCGTCTGAGTAATGGTGGTGGTCCTGGAAAGCAAATTCTGACAGCTTTAATTGGTAAGTTATTTATTAAATTTTTAAACGGTTTATTTTCTACTAGCTGTACCCGCGACTTCGAGATTTCTTCAGAAAAAATATTCTATGTCCGTCCTCATGATACATACTATTACCTCGCAAAATTTTATAGAGATCGGTTAAGCCGTTTAGCCGTGATTATGTAGCAAACAGACAGAGTTACTTTCGCATTTATATATTAGTGTGGATGTGGATTTATTTTCTACTAGCTGTACCTGCGACTTCGTCCGCGATTTCTTCAGAAAAAATAGCCTATGTCCGTCCTCATGATACACACTATTACCTCGCAAAATTTTATCGAGATCGGTTAAGCCGTTTAGCCGTGATTATGTGGCAAACAGACAGAGTTATTTTCGCATTTATATATTAGTGTGGATGTGGATTTATTTTCTACTAGCTGTACCTGCGACTTCGTCCGCGATTTCTTCAGAAAAAATAGCCTATGTCCGTCCTCATGATACACACTATTGCCTCGCAAAATTTTATCGAGATCGGTTAAGCCGTTTAGCCGTGATTATGTAGCAAATAGACAGAGTTACTTTTGCATTTATATATTAGTGTGGATGTGGAATAAAGCATAGGCTAATAGGTAAAATAAATAACAATATTTTATTAATTAATTAGTTATGAAGGCTCCGATATACCTACATATACTTACATACACACTAGTTCATAAATATATATAATAATAATAATAATAATAATAAAAAACTTTATTTGAACAAAGTACATGGCTGTGAAGTTAGTAAATTTATATACTATATTTAGTGTTAGTAGGTACTTAGGCATAACTTCAGATATTGAACCCTGATTCTCACACTAGGGGAGTCCTGTGTTGTGAGATTCAGTGTCTTCCATCTTACATTAGGTTATAATAGTAAGTAGACATTACATAAATAAAAAGGCTAATTCTAAATGTATGGTTAAGGTAGGAATACATGTAGGTAGTATCTAAAAACAAGGTTCTGAATAGACAGGATATTAAAACGGGGGTAGGTACAATAATCTCAAAGTATCTGATTTATCTTTACTTACTTTGGTTGGATGAATCTCTGTGTGAGTATATGAGCGCACAAGTGTAGTGTATGTGTGTACAAGTGTAGTGTAATGTAAGGGGCATCTCGGCGTAGCATAGGCCTCTAATGAGTTGAGCTCGCAGAGGTGCCCACATATGAGAGAGTGCATGTTTGTGTAAGTAAATGTATGTGTGTAAGTGTACGTCTGCGAGTAATTTAATGTTTTTGTGAGCAACTAATTATAATGTACTTATTGGTTCTAAAACGTTCCCGGGACCTGAGTCTTCGCCAGCCGACTGGGTGTCCATGATCAATTGATCACAGAGAATAGATTAATTTGAGGGGAGTAAGGCTTCCATTTGCAGAAATGATCTCTAAATTAATATGAACCAGTTGAATTCGTCTTAGAGGTCAAACTAGCTGACGGAGAAACAGGCCCCTTCTAATCATTTGGTGATTATAAGTAAGTTCTCTGTTGCATTCCGGTCCAAGGAAGACAACCAAGATACGACTTGCCGTTTACAGACAAATCGTGATGTTTGGAGTATACTGAGGGACCTATCAATATGCTTGTATAGGAGCGGGCCCTTGAAGTAGTAAGATCGTTGGGCAAATGAGGTCCTAGTACGAGGAATCGTCCAGACATTGCGTCGCACAGGTCTTGTAGATGAAGAAACAGTTGTATTCATTGCTGTCCTATGGAATCGCAAAGTCACTGCTAAAATATAAAGCTTGCGAACTGTGAGGTATTTTGTCTCGTTGTAAAGTTGGACTGTGGGATATAAATATGGCTTTTTATAAGCAACTTTTAGAATGAACCGCTGCGCACGTTCTATTTTCATAAGATTAGTTTTACTTGCAGATCCCCAACACACTATGCAATAGTTAAGTATGGATTGGCACAGAGCTTGGTAAACAATTCTGAGAGTTTTAGGATCAGCCACGGAACCCATCTTGTTAAAAATGTGGGACATTTTACGTAGTCGAACACACAGGTTGTTTATTTGACATTCCCAGTTTAACCGATGATCAATTGCAACGCCCAGGTATTTTATAGTATTAACACGCTCTAGCTCCGGGCAGGTACACGGCTGATTACAGTGAGCTACACATGTGTGAAGTTTCAGGTTTACAGTGCTTGGATACGTTCTCTGGGAGATGCAAAAGGTTACGTACTTAGTTTTAGTCGTATTTAGAGTTAACAAGTTATTTTGCAGCCAGTGAGCTACCTTAGATAGTCCTTGCTGAGCCCTATCCGCAACCTCTTTCCAGTTTTTGCCATGAAAAACTAAAGCTGTGTCATCAGCGAAGGTGAACAATTTTGCCTGATTGACCTTGAGCTGACAGAGGTCGTTAATGTATACCAAGAACAGGGTAGGCCCAAGGACACTGCCTTGAGGGACACCGAAGGAGACAGAGGCATAGTCACTGTGAAGATTTGATAAGCGAACCCTTTGCTTCCGATCGCATAGGTATGAACGAAACCAGTCTAGTGTTTTGCCACGTATACCATGAAGTTCCAGCTTGCGCAGTAGAATTGGCCAAGACACTGTGTCAAATGCCTTGGCCATATCGAGGAATACACCTATGCACTTTTGACTCCGATCCAGGCTGTCAGTCACATGATCAACCAGGGCCAGTACTGCGTCTTCAGTTGTTTTTTTAGCTCGAAACCCATATTGGTTGGGGGACAGTATATTGTTGCTTTCTAGGAAACCCAAGAGTCGTTTGTTTACAATTTTTTCTAGAATTTTAGATATAGATGGCAGCAATGAAATTGGACGATAGTTTGATACTAAAGATTTGTTTCCTGACTTGAAAATTGGACAGATATCTGCAGATTTAAAGCAACTAGGAACCACCCCTTGCGACATGCTTAAATTGCATATGTGGGCAATTGGAGATGCCAAAATATGACTAGTACGTTTGAGTAGTTCGTTGCTAATATTGTCACTGCCCGGGGCTGATGCAGATTTTAGACCTGAAATGATTTTAATGATTTCGCATTCGTCTGTAGGTGTTAGAAAGAGTGAGTTGGCTGGGGAGTTATCGACTGATATGGAGTTTGTTAATTTCGGCTCTGTCGTATTTAATTGCGAAAGGATATTTTGTGCAAGATTATGCCCAACTGTTGAGAAGAAATCGTTGACAGCGTTCAGTGAGTCAGAAGGGTTGGATTTTATATTTAGGAGATCACTGGAGTCTGATTTGGATGGTTTTATGTTACATATATTTTTAACTGTGTTCCAGAGCTTTTTACTGTTGTCTTTGTGGGCTGCTATTAGATCGGAGTTATAATTGTTCTTTTCTGTTTTTAGCAGAAGGTTACAGTGGTTACGAAGTCTTTTGTACCTATCTTGTATTGCCTGATCATCAGGATATTTTTTAGACTTGAGATGTAGAGAGTCTCTTCGCCTAGCACAATTTATTAGCTTGGGTGTCATCCAAGGCTTAGTAATTACATCAGAGCACTTAACTTTCTTTTGCACTGTATTGTTCTGTACTGCAAGACAAATATTGTAGATTAAAAATTCAGAAGCTAGTGTGACATCGTTTTCGCGATAGAGGCTCTCCCACTCAATGGTCTGTAAACTGGCAATCACTTTATCATAGTCAGTTTTTGTGGATAGTTTGGGTTTAGAAGAGGTCTTTGAAGTAGAGGTTCCAATCCCAATCAAAACAGTATCATGGTCCGTAATACCAGAGTTACATACTACAACACAGGCAGCTCTTTTGGATCGGATTAGGGCATGATCTAGACAGTTACCGAGCCGCGTTGGCAGAACATGGCCTGGAATAAATCCATGTGAGGTGGTAAGCTCAAGGTAGTCAGCAGCTTTGGGATCGTTATTATCAGGTTTTATGTCTATGTTCAGATCCCCAGTTATTATACACGAGTCACTAGAGATACTCGATACAATAGTTTCAAGAGATGTCATAAAGTTTGTGATGTTAGTCTTTGATGGAGAACGATATATTGCTACCACAGTTAGTTCGGAACCTAGTGTCAGTACCAAGCAGCTGGCGTCATTAAACGGAGGTTCTTTAATTTCAACTTTAAGTCCAGATCTGTAAAATATCATCAGGCCATCATTTTGGTTTCTGAATGTCTTAGATGAATGGTACTCATAGTTAGGGAGGTTAAAAGTTTGGGTAACATTTTTGCCCCAGCATTCCGTAAAAATTATAATTTTTGGAATAAATTTAAGTCGGGATAGGTATAAAACAAATTTGTCAAAATTTTGACGTACACTTCTAATATTTTGCACAATTACAGTAGTCTGATTCAAGTAGTCACCCAGTTTTGATTTACATTCTTCAGCCGAGTTCGCATTAAAATTGTCCATAAATGTTGTGTCATCAATGCTATTAATAAGATCTCTATTGTTACTCATTATGGTATATCAAAGTGAAAATTCATACTAACACAGGAATCCCTGTGTGTATGATACGCGATGGGTGGGCTCAGGCAGTGATGACAGGTGATCAATAAACAAATTTATGTGCGAAGAACTGATTGTTAGGTGAATTTTTCTCAGTATATACTCGGAGTTGTTGATGGGGTAGGTAAAGACATAATAAACAGTATGTTTTGTATGTATGAATATTTATATATGTAAAATGATTTATAAGTGTTTAGTTATTTATATGCTGATGAAACGTGGTGAATAAATATAATATTTTATTTATATTACACGGGAGTTACTCACGTAAGATTAGGCCGGATACTCCGACTATAGTTTCAACAGCAAAAAATAAAGATAAAGACCGCCGAATGCGGTTGAAACTATAGTCGGAGTATCCGGCCTAATCTTACGTGAGTAATTCCCGTGTAATATAAATAAAATGTGTGAAAACCCCGTCAGTTTCCATAATAAAATATAATATTTATATTTATGAAATAATATGTATGTAAGTATATGTAGGTATATCAGAGTGGAGACTACAGTTATTCTTAGATACATACTTTTTCAGTCAATGTAAACAAATATTTTGCATACGTTAAAATGTAATTTAATTATTACCTATCCGTGTATTTTATAAATGTACCTTGAATGTCATTCTTCTTCTTCTTAGACTTCCCATTTACTTGGGGTAGGCCTTCCTTGTCCTATTCCTCCATGAGCATGACTTTGTGCTAAGTCAGATGTTATTTGAGGTCTTTGTGACGGGTAGTCGTACAGTGGCCTTAGTACGCGTACTTGCGAAAAAGTTATCGTTACGTAAACGATAGCAAAATGTGTGAAAAATTGAACAACATCTCTATCGGACTTGGAAGGAAACTGAATTTTTCATACATTTGCTCTCGTTTACATGACGATAACTTTTTCGCAAGTTCTCGTACTAAGGCCACAGGAGTACGTTTTCTGGTAAACAATTCCAGTGCAAGCTTCACCAAATGGTAGTACAGTTAATTGGATTATTATCAATTTATTAACTAACAATTAATTAGTTAATTAATGGTTTACAATCAGCTTATAACATCGGAGAAATTTAGATAGGCGACTACTTAAGTGCTTCTTGATATTTATTCACATTAAATAGTATCTATATAATTTTAGCCACAAGCAATTAAATAATAATTAGGTAGGTACTATACCTATTTTATACCTAAAAGTTCAAAAATATCTAAAACTCTTTATTGTCTGTTTTATTTTATATTTTATTTACAGCTGTTTGACATCTACTGTTAAGTTAATACCTATTTTTAAAATGACAATATTTGACTCTAAGCTCGTTCCAAGCATTTGCTCTAAATAAAAAAGCTAAATGAAAATCACGAATTCTATCAATTGTACTACGTTTTTAACGTAATTAAAACTGTAGCAGATATACCCTATAGGTATATTATTGAAACATTTTTTCACACCACCTGCTCTACAATGTCCAATTACATATCATGCAACCTCAACGTGAAGTAAAGTAAAGCATTATCTCTTAATAAGAGATATAATGGGATATAAAGTTGTATGAAACTCCCCAGGGAATAAAGTTATTTGAATTTGGAACGTTAAATTCGTGGGGAAACTCGTGAAAAACTTACGTAAAAAAATTCCCATATGGCATGGTAATGAGGTTTGTTCGAAAATCGAACTGACTAAGTAGAACTAAAAAAAAGTGCGTTTAAAAAGAATGTGAAACCAAAGACGGTGTTTGGTGCTTTGTTTTTTCAGTGAAACCTGTGAAAATGAAAAATTCATTTTCATTTTACGTCCGCTAGAGGCGCTGTTCAATTTTTCATACATTTGCTATCGTTTACGGAACAAATACTTTTTCGCAAGTTCTCGTACTAGCCCAACAGAGTATACCTGTTTTTTTATGTGAAAAAAAGGTGTGAAATGTTTGAACTCCTCCAGTTTCCAGGGCAGCTTGAACTCCTCGCTTCACTCAGGACTAACTCCCTCGCTACGCTCGCTCTAGAGTCCCTCGTTACGCTCAGGGTTCAATATGCCGCCCGCGACGTAAGACACTGCTTTATTCCCTTAGTGCATAATAAATAAATAATACTACTTAAAAACAAATTATAAACTTAAAATTTAAAAGCTTTTTATTTTATTGCAGCTTGTGACAGGCACATATTCTTTTTAGTTTTTTTACTTTATACAGCTTTCAGAGCATATAAATGCTTGAAACAGACAGATTATGAATTTGTGTTTTTTTTTACTGACAAACTCCATAAGACATTCTCCAATTCAGTCCAATAGTCGACGCGAATGAATGTACAGTATAATTGTCATGTCTAATTATAAATTCAAACAGATCGTAGATTGCTCATTACGTGCTTAGCATTTTAAGTAGGTACCTATGTATTTGATGATTGAGGGCTTAGCTCAGCGACTCGCACAACAATGTAGTTCAGTGGCCTTAGTACGAGCATTTCCGAAAAAGTTATCGTTACGTAAACAATAGCAAAATGTATGAAAAATTGAACAGTGCCTCTATCGGACGTAAAAGGAAACGGAATTTTTCATACTACGCTAGTAAATTGATATATAATAAAACGATAGTAAATTACATATTTAACTTTGAATTTTGAAGTCGGTTTTTAAAATTGGTAAATATTGTATTGTATTTTGTGATGGTACGGAACCCTAAACGCGCGAGTCCGACTCGCACTTGGCCGGTTTTATTAAGTTCTGGCAGTACTTAGTTGTATGGAAATTGGGCATTTAATTACCTATTATTGCCATTTACGTATGTATAATGACTGATTAGTGCCTAAGCGTGTCCTCGGACTACCGACGAGTACGTCTGTGATATTTGTTATATTCGATTAACCTTTTATTAGTTCGTTCTGTCCGTCCGTCCTAAATCTTTAGAACCTTCTACCTTCTACAGCGTTACGCGGAAAATGTGTACTAAGCCGAAAGGGGTTCGTTATACCCACAGAAAGGTTTATTTTTGTTTAAATTAGAACGGATGTCAAGGCATTTTTGTGAGAAATTTGTTGTAGCCACTTCCACCCATATAAACCCATAGCAACTGTGACGCGCAGTTCGACGCGTTGACATAAATAAAAATGTTCAATCACATATCTGTCACAATACCTGGCGACAGAGTTTCCTTCTCATTTCCGTTCTATTTACTTCTCTTTTCTGTGATTATACTCATCATGTCTATTTCCAAGTCACAGTAAAGTAATTTGGAACTCATTTTGTCTTAAATAATTATCAATATAAAAAATCTAAACACTGTTTTAAACTATCACGGTTGTTCACTAAAGTTAAATGATTATTTACGGGATATATACCGTGGTAAGGTTGTGGAAGGAGCTCCCGATATTTCGGCGCAGTTACAGTTAACTGCGCCGAAATATCGGGAGCTCCTTCCACAACCTTACCACGGTATATATCCCGTAAATAATCATTTAACTTTATAAAAAATCTACTTCATAAAAATGTATGAACTGGCCCAAATTGGGAAATCAAAGTTGGTTTACCCAGTCGAAAATTATGAGGAAACAAACAAAAAAAAAAACAGTCGAATTGAGATTCTCCTCCTTTTTGCAAGTGGACATGGAGAACTTTGGCACAAATGATAATTGTCCTATAAGGCCAGCGAAGTTGGATAAACTACCTATATTCTTTTTTTTATGATACCGAATGACGAGACGAGCGAAGTCGCTCGCCTGATGGCTCTTCACGCTTGCCCATAACAGTTCAACGCCACTCAGAATTTTGAACTTCAACAGTTCAAAACCCTGGATGGCAATGCACTGCGCTCGTCACCCCGAGATGTAAGATGTCAAATCTCTGTGTGCCCTGTAATTTCGCTGGAAACATTGCCCTTCAATCCGGAACACAGTATATTGAATAACTGGCAAAGGTGTGGTACTTCCCCAGGCGGACCACTACAAAAACGTACTAATTCTTAGTATAACGCATATCTCCCTTGTCTGATCTGAGGTAACAACAGTTTTGTTCATATCGTATACCTATACCTACAATAATTATAAGACTATAGAGATTGCCTACAAAGTACCTACATAATATTACTTTATGCATAAGAACATTTTAATGTTTCCAGTGAGATCGTTACTGGAAACAATTAGTTGGTATTCATTTCATTTAATGTTTATTTTCTTTTAGGTATAAAATACAACTAAACCTAATTATTTTGACAATATTCTAACAAAAATTTAAATTACAAACAAAAAAAATATATTTTTAATCGAATAACCCGCCCCTAACTGTACCCTGTGCGAAGGTGCCCATAACACTAGCAGCATTGCCGCGCTGAATGGCTATGGCCAACCTTTGCACAAGGTACGAGCCGGAGCGAGGGTCATTTCATTTATATTTTCATTTTATTTCATTTTAAAACCCGCCGTCGCCTAATGCTCACCTACCATCTTTTTTTTGAGAAAAGGGGTATGCTGAAAACCAGCCCTGCGAGACCTTTCGGGACCTCGCAGTACAACGCTGAGCATACCCCTATTGCCAAACAGTCTTTAATTATGTACCTATCAATTGTTTTTGGCAATAAATCTTATGATTATTATAAGAGTGCAAACCGCAACTCATGATTCCAGTGATAGCTTTACTAGTGGGCGTCTGGTGATTTCTCTTGAAATCTCCTACAGGGTTATTTCTATAAAAATACAGAGTTAAGCATATACCCTGTACTAAGCCAAAATTAGGTCATTTTACTCATCATTTATTTCGCGCATTTGATGTTTTTTAACATATAAAATGACTGTTTACTTTTTTTAAATGTGCTTCGGTCATATTAAGAAGTTAATACCTATTTCAAATTATTTAGAACAAATTTTTATTATGACCGCAAAAATGGGTAAAGTAAACAGTTTTCCCATTTATTCCGGCCATTATAAAAATATTAAAACAAAAATTTGTTCTTAATATTTTGAAATATTAAATTCGCAAAATGACAGAAGTACATTTTTCAAAAGTGGGCAGTCATTTTATATCTTAAAAATCATCAAATGCGTGAGCGAAATCGCTGCACCTGATATTTAGGCCCTTTAGTTATGTAATACAATTGTTAAGCAATGTCGGATTTAGAGGTCTGGAGGCATCAGGGCAACAAAGGAGTGCTTTACTAAGTAGTGCTTACTAGTCTGTTTTTTTTTTCGAATTCTCTTTTGTGGAAGCCTCGGAGCTTTAGCCCCGGTTGTCCTTCCCTAAATCCGGCCCTGTTGTTAAGTATGGTGTAGACAGATTTTTGGTATATTAAAAATAAAATAACCCTGTATACTTGATCTAATTCAGGCCTTTAGGTATGCTACGCTAACCCACCTAAGTATCTGCGTAAGAACATTTCATTTAAGTACTAGCGACGCGACCCGGCTTCGCACGGGTGTAAGTTTTATTATATATATAAACCGTCTGTGGAAAATTATCTAACTGATGGTGAATACCACATCAAAATCCGTTGCGTGGTTTAGGAGGAGTTAGCGGATATACAGACAGACAGGCGCGGAAAGTGACTTTATTTTATACTAACTGCGCCCCGCGGTTTCACCGCGTGGTGATGAAAATCGGTGATGATGACGATGATGAAAAGTAGCCTATGTGTTAATCCAGGACATAAGCAATATATATTCGAAATTTCATCCAAATCCATTCAGCCGTTTCTGCGTGATTGAGTAACAAACATCCATTCATACATCCAAACTTTCACATATATGATACTAGCCGCTCGCCCCGGCTTCGCACGGGTGTAAGCTCGGCCTTCGGCCTCGCTACAAAATATTATATAGCCTATGTCAAATTGGAAGAATGTAGCATTCTATTGGTGAAAGAATTTTTTAAATCGGTCCAGTACTTTTTGAGCCTATTCATTACAAACATACAAACATACAAAAATAGGTACAAATCTTTCCTCTTTATAATATTAGTGTAGATTAGCGTGATTATCTACACTATCTACACTAATATTATAAAGAGGAAAGATTTGTACCTATTTTTGTATGTTTGTAATGAATAGGCTCCGTAACTACTGAACCGATTTGAAAAATTATTTCACTGTTGGGAAGCTACACTATCCCCGGGTGACATAGGCTATATTATATTTTGTAGCGAGGCCGAAGGCCGAGCTTACACTCGTGCGAAGCCGGGGCGGACGGCTAGTGTAGATATATAGCTATGTGCACTGTTTAACTCTACATTAAAGTAGCACTGTATAGATAGACTGTGTGTCCTAGGTAGGTTCTACCTGCACTACCTAACGGCCTGAATTAGAACAGGTTTCAAAACCAACAGGTATTTTATGATTCCTATAAAGGGCAAATGCGAACATCCTTTATGACTTTGGATAACTGGCTTTCCAGTCATATTGCCTGAATGCACCGATAAGTGCTCGATGACAGATCTTCCACTTGGTGCGAGGGTTTCATTACGATGTTTTCCTTAAGAGCCAGAAGTCCGGGTGCAGCGATCTCACTTGCGCATTTGATGTGGGTTCAGTACCCAAAGGATAAACCGGGAGGACCCTATTACTAAGCCTCCGCTGTCCGTCTGCCTGTATGTCTGTCCGACTGTCACCAGGCTGTATCTCGTGAACCGTGATAGTTAGACAGTTGAAATTTTCACAGATGATGTATTTCTGTTGCCGCTATAACAACAAATACTAAAAAACAGAATAAAATAAATATTTAAGGGGTCTCCCATACAACAAACGTGATTTTTTAAACGTATTTTTGTATTAGCTCTAATGTAAAAACTGTAATACGCACAAGCGCCAAACTTGGCATGATTATAGTACACACTCTATAGTATAACAACAAATAATAAATAATGGCCAAGTGTGAGTCAGTGACAAATTTCTATTCATTAAAAGTTATACCGAGCATCACGTGCAAAATATTAACTATGTAACGGCGTAGCAATTGCTTAGCTATTTTGGTAGGCGTTAAGTCGGACCAAATATTTTTTTTATATTGATAATTATTGTATTTTGTGGTGGTACGAAACCCTCAGTGCTAGACTCGCATATCGCCGATTTTTTAAGATATAAAATGAGTGGTCATCTTTTGAAAAATGTGCTTCGGTCATTTTGCGAAAATAATATTTCAAAACATTTAAAACTAAGTGATTTTTGTTTTATTATTTTTAATAATTAACAGAATAAATGGGGAAAACTGTTATCCCATTTTTGAGGTCATCATCGTCATCGTCATCAGACAAAAGGAGTCCACTGCTGAACATAGGCCTCCCCATTAGAACTCAACATGAACGAGAGCATGCCATCTGCATCCTTATGCATAGCGGTAGGCCACCTACGTCTGCGTCTTCCGGTTTGTGGTATCCATCCACTCAAGAACCCATTGGCTATCGGTTCTTGGAGCGATGTGGCCTGCTCATTGCCACTTCAACTTGCAAATTTTAAAAGATATGTCGGTGACTCTGGTTCTCCGGCGAATATCCCCGTCCCGGATTTTATTTTTGGAGGTCATAATAAAAAACATTAAAACAAAAGTTTGTTCGAAATATTTCGAAATATTAATGTCGAAAAATGACCGTAACATATTTTTCAAAAAGTGATATTTAGTACTATTTCCATTGTTCCACAGCCACAATCCCGACCTTCACGTACGGCATCCAGATCGGTTGGCTGTCTCCCATGGGGCCGCTTCTCCAATCTCCTGAGAGTCCAGCATCAGAGCCGTTCTCCGCTGCTGACGTCACATGGATGGCGGCTGCACTCCCTTTGGCAGCTATATGTGGGATCCCATTCTTTAGTTACGCATCAGATCGGTTTGGGAGGAAGGCTGCGGGAGTAGCAGTATCCGTCCTGTCTTGTGTAAGTTGTCCATTATTAGTTACTGTCACTTGCTGACTCCGCTAGTGAAGTCACATCCCCAATATTTTGGGCTCTGACACTATCGATGATGACGAACGAACGATGAGAATATGACGAAAAGATACAGCCGTTTACAGGCCGTAAAGGTAAGACAGACAGACAGACAGACAATGTAGGCTTAGTAATAGGCTCCCGTTTTTACCCTTTGGGTATGGAAGCCTAAAAATCATTATAAGACATAAGTTATAGGCAGTCACAAATCTGCCCCAACTCAGCCTAATGCCGCTGTTTAAACAGCGCTGGTTTAGACACTTCCTCTAATCCTCCTCTTTATCTTTTGTACCTCGGTAATAAAAGATACCCATGTCATTGTCTGCCAGTAGTATCACATATAAATGTATATTTCTGCGGGAAATGTAGATGGTTAGATATTTTTTCAAGGTACTATAATGCCTATTATACCAAGTGACATAGACTGCAGTATAATATCAGATGGCAAATCAATCGGCCTCTCAACAATTTGAATGCAAATTTGCCAGCCTTGATTATTCTGTGTCGTGCATTAAAATTTTGAGACGAAACCTCGATGTTTTACTGTAAATTTCCTTTTGGTCCATCGCCAAAGGTCAATAAATTGGGTGAAATTGACTTGAGGTAGTCTTTCGAAACTTTATTAAGGCAGTGAGGACCTTTGAAATAATGTGGGACAAAAAATTTACATGCACAGTGTGATTCCAAAGCATTTACGAGAATACTTAATTAGACCTTTACCAATATTTTAAACTAGCTCCGCCCAACGGTTTCACCCGCGTTATATATACCTCCTTGAAGCCGCCTCCTTGGTAGCGACAGCTACCTCCTTTGACTTAGATGACAATGATTTTTCCATGATGTATTATGTCAATGTATATAGACTTCAATTATTGGCCTTGTATTTTTGAAATGAAAACTTCTTTAGCGCGTCGAGTACTTTTTGGGTGAAGAAAAATCATGGAACTCCCGTCATCGTCAAGCTGTACCGTGTATTTAAAACATCATCTCTTGTAGAATAGGTGAATTACTAGTTATTTTTTCACTTCTGACGTGCAGTCCTATGCCTGTGGTGTACGAGAACTTGCGAAAAGTTATCGTTACGTAAACGATAGCAAAATGTATGAAAAATTCAATTTCCTTTCACGTCCGATAGAGGTGCTGTTAAATTTTTCATACATATTGCTATCGTTTACGTAACGATAACTTTTTTGCAAATGCTCGTACTAAGGCCACAGATGTATTTTTTTAATGCAAATTACTTTGATTAAGTATATTGATGTAAGTAAAATAAGTATGTATAGGTATAATCAAAGGAAAAATATTAAAACATAAAAAAATATGTGTTGATCCGATCTCTACCAAACTTTACAGAATTACTCGCTGGGCTAATCTGAAGAGTGACAGAAAATTTCATCAAAATAAGTCTAGCCGTTTTAGACTCCATAGAAAACAAACGTACATCGCCTAATAAATAAATAAATTTTAAGCGCCCGAGATTCGAAGATGTAATTCAAGTGACTCTTCCATACTTACCTGTTTTATTTTAAAATTCTTTTATTTTAAAAAACTTTTTGTTTTCGCAAAATAGTTGATTTATTGTTTTTATTTAGATGAGGTTTTCGCGATTATTAACAAATAATTCTTGCCAAGGAGAACCGGTGTATAACAAGAAATACGCAAGACTATTGAAATTAAAAAACATCCAAACTTTATAGACAGGATAGTCGGCAAGTACCACCTGCTTGGGATCCTAATTACTAAAATATATCTCGTTAAGCCAGCAAATCAATGATAAAAATAATTTGTGTGAGTTTTAATATTTGATGTGACTTTATTTCCAGAGCCATAGATATATAGCTTCAACTTGCAAATTTTTATAACTATTGTCGGGACTCTAATTCTTTGTCAAATATCCACGTTTCGGATTCTATCGCGCAAAGAAACTCCGAGCATAGCTCTCTCCATTGTCCGTTGTGTGACTCTGAGTTTTTCCAGAAGGCCAACAGTTAAAGACCACGTCTCAGTACCATATGATACCACTGGCATGACTGGCAACGTACAAGACCCACCCCTTAAGACCTATATCTTCAGACACTGTGCAACACTGTGTTGCAAGTTGAAGTGGCAATGGGCAGGCCATATCGCTCGAAGATCTGATAACGGATAGGGAAAAAAGGTTTATGAGTAGAGACCACGAACCGGAAGACGCAGCGTAGGTAGGTCTCCCACTAGATGGACCGACAACATTGTGAGAGTCGCGGGCATCCAATGGCGGTTAAAAAGGAGGCCTATGTTCAGCAGTGGACGTCTTCTGGCTGATGATGATGAGGTTCAAATTTATCCACCAAAGTAGATCTTTTTGTTGATCTTTCGTTTTTTGTAGTGGTAGGACTCTTTTGCAGGGGTCCGTCTGCGGAAGTACCACACTTTTGCCAGTTATTCAACCGCCAAGCAGTAGTGTGCAAACACTACCGTGTTCCGGATTGAAGGGCAATGTTTCCAGCGAAATTACAGGGCACACAGAGATTTGACTTCTTATATCTCGGGATGACGAGCGCAGTGCATTGCCATCCAGGGTTTTTAACTGTTGAAGTTCAAAATTCTGAGTGGCGTTGAGCTGTTATGGGCAAGCGTGAAGAGCCATCAGGCGAGCGACTTCGCTCGTCTCGTCACCCAGTATCATAAAAAAAATAAAAATAAAAGATACTAAACGTATTGGCTATTTCTCGGATTTGTAATATATTTATTATTTTTTTATAATTTCCCATGTAGTTTTCATTTGTTTTTATCTAACAAGTAATTATTTTATGCACGCCTGGCCTTATAATTATCATTTAAAATATTTTAAAGTAGGTTTTTCTCTAGGTATTACTACTTCTATAGAAGTTTCGGAATACGCTAAAAAGGTAAGCTGAAAGGGGTCCGTGATACTCCATCACTATGAACAACTTTTAGTATAGGACTAACCCTGAAAACGCGAAAGAAATAATATCTCTTCCATAGAAAATGCTTAATTACACTCGACAAAATGTAAGGAACAGTTTATTTTTTTGTGATTTTAGTGATGGACGCATAGTAAAGTTATTCATGACGATTGGTGAAACGGAACACTTTCGGCTTCCTTGTAACCCAGTAGAACAAAAGAGATTTAACATCTGACATCTCAGGGTGACGAGGCCAGTGCTGAACTTCAAACTTTAGTACGAAATGGCACCTGATGATGACAATTCCTGCTCCTCGTTACAGATATCGTGGGCGGTGAAGCTGGGCTGCATCACGCCTCCAGCGCTGGTCACCGCGAGAGCAATCGCCGGGCTGGCCTCAGGCGGGTGCTTCGTTGTCGTCCCAGTGTATGTCAAGGAGATATCTTCCGACTCGTGGCGAGGTGATAACGTCAGATACAAATACATGTCATGTCATGCTGGGTACGCCGCCAACTGATAGTGGGCTTGAGCATTTGGATTGTCTTTAGACCTTCAACGGTCTATGGACAGTCTAACTGTTTATTTAGTGTTAGTTTTAGCTAGTATTTTGTTTAGTTAAAATAAAAAAAATACATGTCATATTTGCATGGTAATCAGACAAACTACGGAGATAAGGTAAGGTGGCGTGCTGGATGCGAACGCATCTGGCCTAAATCAGGCTGCATGCCTTTAGTCGTACTCGCCCTGCAGACCATGCCACCCGTTTTTGCATGTAGACTATTAGTTAGTTTAATTGGTGTCGCTTCAAGTCTCATAGAGTGCGTGAAAAAAGTTGGGAAACGAACGATAGTAATTGTACCACGGCATATCTCCTCCATCAAAATTGGAGTGAGGATTCATTATAAGTTATTACAAAACGGCTTGCAACTAACGGCTCATCAGTAGTGTTCGGGGGCATTTCCCTTATCCCCCTAATGTATAGCTTCTATATATAAATAATAATGAATTGCCGAAATGTATGTACGCGCATAACTTCCAAAGGACTGCACCAAATCATAATTCTTATTTTTGTGTTCGTTATTGTTGGTATAGAAGAAACTTACAAACAAGGTAGTATAATATTATATATATATATATATATATATATATTCTAGGCGCCCTGGGCTCGATGACAATGACAGTCTGTAAGCTGGGAGTGATCTTCGTGTACGCAGCAGGAATGACGCTATCTTACCGCACTAACCAAGCAGTGTACCTGGCGCTGGCAGCAGCACACGCCGTGCTGTTCTGCTTCATGCCAGAGTCGCCCAACTATCTGCTCAAGGTCGGGAGAGAAAAGGTGAGTTTTTTATTTCATCGTCATCATCCGCCAGAATATGTCCACTGCTGAACATAGGCATCTCCCTTTAACCTCCACACTGAACGACATCCTGCCATCTGCATCTACTGGATGCCTGCGACTCTCACAATGTCGTCGGTCCATCTAGTGGGAGGCCTACCACCTACCTCTTCCGGTTCGCAGTCTCCACTCAAGAACCGTTCTTCCCCATCGGTTATCAGTTCTTCGAGCGATGTGGCCTGCCCATTGACATTTCAACTTGCAGATTTTAATAGCTATGTCGGTGACTCTGGTTCTTTGGCGAATATCTACGTTTTTTATCGCACAAAGAAACTCCGAGCATAGCTTTCCCCATTGCCCGTTGTGTGACTCTTGAGTTTTTCCAAAAAGGCCAATAGTTTTTTTCTTTATCTCGCTGCAATTAGTGGGAGTAATGCCACCTTACTGCGTTAACCAAGCAGTGTACATGGTGCTAATGACGTGCTGTTCTGCTTCATGCTGGATTCGCCCATCTAACTGTTCAATATCACCAGAGAGAAGGTGAGATTCTTCTTTATCTCGCTGCAGTTAGTGGTAATTATGCCACCTTACCCCACCAACCAAGCTGTGTACGCTACGCTAGCATAGGCTATAGGTATAAAAATAACTGGCCAAGTGTGATTCGGACTCGCGCACGAAGGGTTCCGTACCATTATCAAAAAGAACACGTTTGTTCTATGCGAGCCACCTTAATTTTTTTTTTATTTGTTGTTATAGCGGCTACATAAATACATCATCTGTGAAAATTTGAACTGTCTAACTATCACGGTTCATTTGATACAGCCTGGTGACAGACGGACGGACGGACGGACAGATAGACGGACAGCGGAGCTTTAGTAATAAGGTCCCGTTTTACCCTTTGGATACGGAATCCTAAAAATGTTGCATATTTTTTTTACTTAAACAAAACTGTTTTTCCCTTTCATTACTCCACACTTGTGTACACAGTATATGCTATTTTGTATGTATGTGTTGTACGTTGTATATATGTGTTGTGTACCTACCATCTACTGACAAATAAATATACCTATTGAATTTTCTCAAGATACAGCTGTAATGTGGTTCAGCTAGGTTATTTCAGTTCGGTGGTACGAATGTTTCACAAAGGACACAAAACATTTTTCAAGACGTCTCCTTCAGTCGCCCTGCTAATTTGCCCATAAAACACGGTCAATATTGAACAAGATGTTATTAACAATTTAAACAACGTTCTTGGGTTTAACGCGCTCTTCATGATTTAAAATTAAATACCTCTTTATTGCTTCTTGAGATTATACAATTGTGTAAATGAAAGATTATCTGTACTCGTCTTTTTTGTACGACACAGAAACAGTTTCACTTGCAACAATGTAAATAAATATTGGAAGTCAATTTTAGCCAACTTACGAGTACTTCAAATTGAAACTTTACAAGTATATTTCATCAGTATAACTGTACAATAATTTGTTACTGGAACTGGTCTGATGATGCCAGGTTGATAGTTAAACTCTTCAATCATCGGCATCATAATTTCAGTCATAGGACGTCCACCGCTGGACATAGGCCTCCCCCATCGAATTCCAAAAGGGCCGGTTGGAAGCGACCTGCATCCAGCGTGTCCCTGCGGTCTCTTTTAGGTTGTCTGTCCATCTTGCGGGTGGATGTCCTACGCTGCGCTTACCGGTCAGTACTTTTCAGTTACCTACAACTATGTATATATATATATATATATATATATACTGAAAAGTACTTTTTCAGTAACTGAAAAGTACTATGTCGTCTGCCCATCTGGCGGGTGGACGTCCTACGCTGCGCTTACCGGTCCGTGGTCTCCATTCTAGAAACTCTTCAAAACACTCTTCACTCTTCAGAAGCTCTTCAATAGTTAGCGGTACCCTTCGAGTTTGGAATCTTTGGATTTGTTTAACGATTACCGTACATTGCCTAGACTTGGTGACGAGGGTCTGTTGGACCCTGGAGATGGATATATATATATAGTAGGTAACTGAAAAGTAACAGCGGCGCGCTGCGTACCTGTCTATACCTAGTCGTAGTAGATATTTAAACAGTGGAGTCGGGCTTTTTTTTAACCTATACTGTCCCACTGTTGGGCAAAGGTCTCCATTTCCATCCATAAATCTCGGTCCTCCGCCACCTCTCGCCAACCTCTCCGAAATGAGTCAAAATCGCCACGCCAGCGTTTCCTAGGCCTTGCTTGACTGCGTGGTCCATCAGGCACCCACTGTGTGACGATCCTGGCCCATTTTTTTAAATAATTAACGAGTAAATCGTTAACTGTTATTATTACAGAAAGCAGCAAAAACGATAGCATGGCTTCGCGACGTAGACCATGAACACAAGGTGGTCGCCGGGGAGATCGCGAAACTCCGAGACGAGCACAGGAAATACCTGGCAATGCCGACAGTTTCTCTACTCAGTGTGGGTAAAGTAAGAATAGAATATACCTTCTTAGTTATATTTATATTTTAACCGACTTCCAAAAAGGAGGAGGTACTCAATACGACTGTTATTTTAAATGTTTGTTACCTCAGTACTTTCGACTGGGTGAACCGATTTTGATGATCCTTATTTTATTTGAAAGCTGGTGCTTCCCGTGTGGTCCCATTTCTAGTTGGTCAAATCCTGAATTTTTTATCATGTCGTTTTTTTTATATTGATAATTATATTATCCTAAAGAATGTCATTTAGTTTTATTGTGAAACATCTATTGGCGCACCTTGGCCATGACGGCAAACATTATTACGCTCTCTTATGTCATCATGTTTCACATCTGAAAGGCATCCCGTGACGGCCTACGTTTTAGGTTTATTTATCTTAATATTTTGCAATTTTCTCCGTCATTACTGCTATTTTAGACGCAAAAAGAAGTACGTTAAAGGCAAACAACATATTTAATTTGAGATTACGTACGTATGCCATAATGCTGAGATAAAGATTAGCTTTAGTTTTATTAACGGCTTATCAAACCTCTTTCAAGTTATTTGTAAAGGCAATGTCCTAAATATGTATTTGCATGGGATTTCTAGCATCAGCATCATCCTTTCTCACAGCTAGGGTATTAGTATAGGCATTTCTCTTGCTATGCCAAACACTCAGACCAGACGTCCTTCCATTCATCCGATTAAAATATAAAAAATAATCTAAAATCGTCTAAAATATAACAACAAATAATAAATAATGGCCAAGTGTGAGTCGGTGACAAATTTCGGTTCATTACCAAGTTATAATTGGTAAATTCGTTACTTGGACGGCCAGCAGGCGTAACATGGGCCATGGAAAAATTGTCTTTCCACGGTTTTTATCCACGAGTAGACGCGACAGTGCTAGAATATGGATATGTGTGTCTCTTTCTAGCGGGATAAAAACGGTGGAAAGACTGTCCACGGCCAGTGCTAGGCCTGCAGAGGCCTTACGCCCAACTCTAAACTCGGACCCGAATAGATGCAGTTTGCTAAATCACGCGCACGCAAATCTTATCTCGGCGCGTTAAGGTTCGCTTTCGCGTGATTTTGCAAACTGCACCTACTCGGGCCCGTGTTTAGAGTTGGGCGTAAGACCCCTTATCATTTCTTTCACCGAATCCAAATGCCACATTTTATAAATTTTGAAGTAGGTGGTTTTAGTTGAGAATTATTGTTTTTTTTTGTGGTGGTACGGAACCATCAATGCGCGACCCCGACTTGCACTTGGGCGGATTATTCAGTATTAAACATGCGCCATTGCGTTGTTCAGATTTAGTCATTTGTGCACGTCAAGAACTAAATTTACCGATACCTATTAAATAAAATGCAATTAATTGGGGTTATTTCTAAAGGAAACAACAGTTTGTTTCTTCTAATAACAATAATAAATGCCAAAAGTCGGAAGCACGGTATAATTTTCGCTCTTTTCTAGATAGGGAATTTAGGGCAAACTGTTACAAGGTAGTTAGACACGCAAAATACCCAATGTAAGTACCTATTTGTTGAAATTCAACTTCCATTAACCTACTAATGCCAAGGCTACGCTCTTGAGCGATTTTTATAAATGTTCTCAAATCCAAATGAACCCACCAGGGAATCCCACTATTGCTTCTCAGCCGCGGGATATATGTGGAGATATCGAAATGCTTGACTGATTTTGATCAAACATAGCTAAGAAATATCGCAATTGAACTGAAGAAAAAAATTAAATCACTTCATAGTATAAAGCAAAGTCGCTGTCGCTGTCTGTCCATCCCTATGTATGCTTAAATCTTTAAAACCACGCAACGGATTTTGAAGCGGTTTTCACTATCAGTTAGATAATTTTTCACAGAAGGTTTAATAATAAAATATATACCCGTGCGAAGCCTATTTATAATTAAATCGAATATTTTGCACACATAATTTAAAACTGACATTGAATACTTTTATCACAGAAAATCTATCAATTTCTGCGGTAAGATCAACACGGGTCAAACCGTGGAACACAGCCATAAAATAGTACTTATAGTAGGGCCAATTTAATAAATAACATTTGACATCTGTCAGTCTATTGTTTATTAGTCAAAGTTAGGACAGACAGACAGACGTCCGTCTGTCTTAAGCGAGGACAGCGAGTCTTAGTAATAGCATCGACAAAAGATAGGTAATAGGGTAAAAAGAATAAACAAAATCGGTTCACCCAGTAGAAATTTCTGAGGTAACAAACATAAAAAAAAAACAGTCGAATCCTCCTCCTTTTTGGAAGTCGGTTAAAAAAGAAGATCTTATACTTAACTATAATCTCTGTTTCCAGTGCGCGACCGCCCCTCCTTCTTCGCCCTGCGCATGACCCTGGTCCTGATGGGCATGCAAACGTTATCCGGGTGCTTCGCCCTTATGAACTACGCGGCGGACGTGTTCACTCGCGCGGGCGGACACTGGAGTCCTAACACGTTAGCGCTGCTGGTTGGAGCGCTACAGCTAGCCGGGTCCTTCTTCACCACGATATTCATTGAGCGGTTTGGGCGGAAGGTATGCTTCGACTTTTTGCTACTCCACTGAAGCACTAAAGTTTTCAGTACTCTGTCCTGCACATCATCGTGGAAATCACAAAAATAGCGGCAAAGTCGTCTGCAGCAGGCGCGGATCCAGCCCTCAAAAAAGGTTGTGGTCTCAGCCACCCGTAAATCGGGCAAGTGCGAGTCAGCGTATGAACCTTGCTCGTGCATAATCTATATAGTGTATTCCTACAAAGGAAATGTTTGTAAAAAATAATATGATGGCCTGACCAAGATTTTGTACAGTGTATCGTAGTTTCACGCAGGTAAAGCTGTGGGGGGGCGTCACATGTCACGTATTAGGGTTGTGGGCATGCCCATCGTGCCCACAATGGTGGATCCGCCTGGTCTGCAGAGTGAGTTCAACTAAAGGCCTGATATCAAGCCTGATCCAAGCCTGATGCGTTCGCACCCGCCACGCCACCTTTCCATATCTCCCTTGTTTTTCTGACCTTCTATAGTCTGTCCATTATGTTGTAAAGAGCTAATGCTACATCAAACGTATTTATTTGTATGGAATATAATTTGGTAGACGCTTCTCAAAGTTATGTCGTGAACTTTGTATGAGCTGTCAAAAAGCAATTACTATAAGCCAGTGTTTCCCAAGCATTATTCTGCCATGGCCCGGTAATTTTCACACTGCCCCTTCGTGACCCACTTAATACTTTTAAATCCAAGCTGGTTCCATTAGGTAAAATAATACACATTGATTTATAAACGCGTGTTCCTTGATAAATTATGGGTCCCACCGTCCAAAATCGTCTGCCGAACGACGTAGCTGCAGTCGCCAGTCTGCAGTTACGTTAAAATCGATGAGAACGATCTACCAGGTTCTTCATATCATCCCTACTCCTTTATTTATAAGTAGTATATAAGTGTTCTATGAATACTACATATTTCGGTATCGCCTATTTAGTCACTAAATTTTACGATTATTTACGATGCGTCGATCGATAGCAGGTATTATTTTTAAAACAAGGCGGGAATGTTGCGACCCCGTATTACCTATATTTTGATGGCCCGGTACCGGGCGCGACTCGGCTAATGGGAATCGCTGCTATAAGCTAATATTTCTAGACAGCCCGTTAGCTTAGTTGGTAGTGAACCTGCTTTTTGCGCTTTGAGGCGTGGGTTCGATTCCCACCTTAGACAAACATTTGTGTGATGAACATTTGCGTTTCTTCTATGTCTGGGTGTTAATATCTATTTAAGTATGTATTTAAAAATATATATGTATGTATAATATGTATATATATATATATATATCAGTCTCTGGCAGCCATATTACAAGCTTTGCTTAGTTTGGTGTCAGATGACCATGTGTGCAATAATGTCCCAGATATTTTATTTATTTCGTTTCTAGATCCCTCTGGCATGCAGTTCAGGTGTGGTTTCCATCTGCATGTGTACTCTGGCTACATGCTTCCTAGTGGGGGTGAGCAGCTCGCCGCCGTGGCTGCCGGTCGCAGCGGTCTGCCTCTGCATCCTGGCGTACGGCGCAGGCCTGGCGCCAGTGCCCATGGTGCTCATGGCTGAAGTGTTCACCTTCCATGTAAGGGCACGTAAAAACTACTTTTTAACCGACTTCCAAAAAGGAGAAGGTTCTAATTTTTTTTTTTTTTTTATGTTTGCTACCTCAGAACTTTCGACTGGGTGAACTGATTTTGATGATTCTTTTTTATTTAAAAGCTGGTGCTTCCCGTGTGGTACCATTTCAATTTGCTCCAATTCTGTCATTTTTATGAAGTCGGTTTTTCATACCTATTGATAATTATTAGTCAAAAAATGTGAAAGGTCTCTTAAATATTTTCTTATTTCTGTCCACAGCTCCGGGCGCGTATGGCCGGCGTTTCAATGGCATTCTCGTTCCTCTGCAGCTCAATGACGGTCCTATTCTACACGCCTGTGGCAAACCAGTTCGGGCCCTACGTCGTCTTCTACACGTTCTCAGCTGTCACCCTACTGGGGGTCATTTACACCATTCTATGGGTCCCAGAGACTAAAGGAAAGAGCTTGGAGGAGATACAACGCTACTGGAAGGCAGAGCCTGAACCCGTTTTCGTATGAGAGTTGTGGAATTATCTAAATGTATTTGTATTTATATGTTTTTTTTTTTTTATGTATATGTATGTTTTTTTTTTGTATTTATCTTAATTCACGAGTGTTGCTGTTTCTGTGTATACAGCCACACAATCGATATAATCGATAAAAAATAACTCGATGTAACTTTCGATAGAATCGAAAATATAATTCTTTTTTTGCTACAAAACCTTACGTCTTAACATTTAAGTATTAAGATCAGTGGGGTTAGTACGAGAACTTGCGAAAAAGTTATCGCTACGTAAACGATAGCAAATGTATGAAAAATTCAGTTTCCTTTCATGTTCGTTAGAGGCGCTGTTAAATGTTTCATACATTTTGCTACCGTTTACGAACACTTTTAACAATCACTTTTTCGCAAGTGCTCGTACTAAGGCCATAGGTTCTGACCACAAAATAACATTAGTGTTAAGTACTTAAAAACTTCACGTCTTGACGGCGGGGAAATTTTGAAAGGTAGGTAGATAATATTTGAGTTCTCACAAAGTCCTCTTAACTTTGAATTGCGTTTATGAGTAGAATTTTCGCTGATCCTCAGTTCAACAGTATCTCAAAAATTGAGAGGTTGTTAAGTAACACTGTAAATACTTAAGTATAGATCGCTTTTAGCTATAAGGCCGCCACTTGTGGCACTAGCTCGTAAGTGTTTTTTATCTGTACGTAATTTTTTATTTCTGGTGTACACAATAAAGAGTTTTTATCTATCTATCTCTATAGATGTCGGCCTTCTGTACATAGCGACCTTTCGTACGTGCCGCAATCGACGTACCTACTGTTTCATAGTTTTATTTGGTTACCCTTTTGACCCTTTTCTATTACAAATAAATGTGTTTTAAAGTAAAATATACATAAAAAATGTTTTTAATTGAAACTTCTAAATGTAATGGTAGTGCGTAGGTTTTATAAATCACAGACCTTTTTTTTATATATATTAGCTGTTCCATACATTTTGTCGGGTCGTTTTTTTATATATTTTTTGGAAAAGCAGATTTTTCACGATTTTAGAGTTACTCCCGTAGTAAAATTTGTTCTTAATTGTGGGTCCACCCCTTTCGGCGTAATTAGAAGGTATCCAGCGTAACCCTATAGTGTACAGAAAAGTTATCACCAGGCCACTATTGTTTTGATTACTTTGCTTATACAGTCAAAATCTGAAGAAAGAAGGGACTGCTCATATTCAGTCGTAAAAACCGATAGTCGTAACAACCGGTGATGTTTAATGTGTATCGTGCAAGTACAAACAAATCGATAGGTTATTATAACCGGCATGTCGTTCTAAACGATGTCGCAATAAAAGGTTTTGACTATACTTTATACAGGTAATTTCTAACTAAATAATTACGTAAGTACGTAAGAGATGTACGCAATTATTTATTATAAAGTACATAGTCTACACTAATATTATAAAGAGGAAAGATTTGTACCTATTTTTGTATGTTTGTAATGAATAGGCTCAAAAAGTACTGGGCCGATTTAAAAAATTCTTTCACCAATAGAATGCTACATTCTTCCAATTTGACATAGGCTACATTTCATTTTGAAAAAAATTAGGGATCCTTGGTAAAATTTGAACAATGTAACCGAAGGTGTAGAAAAATGAGTCTTAAAATGTCTTTCGTCGAATGCGCTGCCGAAACTATTAGCGATAGAACAAAATAATGTACAACAATATTGAAGAACATCATAATGTCTACAAAAAACTCCGCGGTAGCATATGTCCAACTATTGTAGTTATGTCACTACAACAACTTTTTTCATTTTAAACATTAATGAAAATGCTAACCAAATTCAAACCATGCTATTTATGTGTTTATATTAATCCTTATCCAAATAAATTATTTTATGGTCAAGACCATTTAACTACCTATAAAATAGTTTTTAATAATATATAAAGAGGAAAGATTTGTATTTTTTTATTTTGGGATGTTTGTAACGAAATAAATCAAAAACTACTGAACCGATTTTAAAAATTCTTTCACTGTTGGGAAGCTACACTATCCCCGGGTGACATAGGCTATATTATATTTTGTAGCGAGGCCGAAGGCCGAGCTTACACCCGTGCGAAGCCGGGGCGGGCGGCTAGTATAAAATAAAGTCGCTTTCCGCGTCTGTCTGTTTGTATATTCGGTAACTCCTAAAACCATGCAACGGAATCTAACTCACCCTGTAGACTTACATTGGCGCTCTTTTTTGTATGTGGTTTATAAGTTCATTGGTATGGAGTTCAGTATAGATTTTTGACACAGACCTATTGTAACAAATCTAAATCTAATTTAAATCTAATGCAAAATAAAAGTCAATAAATATATTAAGTTTATTTTATTTACTTCAATATAGTATAACTAGAGTCGTCGGGACGACATGACGGCGAGCTCGCCGAGTTCCTTCCGAGTGATTTTGGTAAACTCATCGAATACTATTACTAAAAAAAGTTTTAACCTAACGCATACATTGGACATCAGAGCGGCCAATCTAACATTCATTTCCATAGATTAACAAACACATAGATGTTGAATCTTGTACTAAATCCCAGTTTCTTGACCACGCACACACTGGCATCAATTCCGGTGTACCATTCTCGAAACTAAACTAATTTGACAGGACTAAAATTATCAGCGTCACTTTTCATTCCAATACGTCAGAAAAGGATGGCATTGAATTTAAAGCTGTCAAATTTAGGGAATGGTAAATCAGAATCGACATCATTGCTTTATTATAAAATTTTAAGTAATTTTTTTTGTATAACATAGTTTTAAACTATCACGGTTGTTCACTAGTTATTTAAGGGATATTTACGGTGATTAGAATCTATCAGTAAATATCCTGTAAATATTTTTTTTGTAATCTATTTTATTTTCGTTATGCGTGACCAAATAAGACCAATATGTAAGGATAAATAAAAATACCCATTTAAAAATAAAATTAACGCTTTTATGAAATATCCCGCTTAAATGTCCAACAGAAAATCAAAATGCAAACTTTCGTATTGAGTCACTGTTACCGACTATACATAAAAATAACATTAAAAACTAACCTACTAGAGCAGAAATTAAATTAAAATTAAAACAACGAACAAACAAAAGTGTAGGACTTATAATAAGATGCTATATTACAGGCATTCTCTCTAACCATAGATTCATTTAAGGCCTATTCAAACAAAAACTGTATTCGAACGCCGTGGGAAGCGAAAAGGATTCTGCCAGCTTGTGCGCCACAACATAGCTTTGACAACTATATTCAAAATATTCCAAATAACAAAACCGTGTCTAGATAAGTGTTAGATGTTTTTTTTTTATACCAGTAATTTGGATTTATCATTTGTCAAATTGAGTAGAAATTAACAAGGATTATCTTTTATGAGAGAGCGACAACAAAAAAACGTTTCTTGTATAAATAGGTCCCATACTTTTTAATTATCTGATAGGATATTCACCATAATAACACATATTCTGTTAAAATTTCAACCTGCTACCTATTACGATTCAAAACAGCCCTTTAAAGGTATGACAGACATACAGACCGCGTAGAGTTAGTGATAACCCATTACACTCTTTGGATACGGAATCCAAACAACACGACAAAAAGTTGTCGAGGCGCACCTGTTGATAACTATTGTAATAAACTTCCGCGATATATGCGGAACCAGAAACAAAAGTATATAGCTCCAAATTCCGCCGCCCGTAGCGGCAGTGAATACCACGTGTGTCTGAATAGGCCTTTATTTACGTGACATATACTCGGGCGTATAAAAGGCAGGTTTGGTTGTGAATAAAAATTTTGAATACTTTTAAATTGGCAACATTATTGACTCAAGCTTGAGTACGTTTTTATTAAACAGAAAGAAAAAAAAAATTATACAGGGTGACTGGTGAGACTGGAAATATTCGAGGATATATTATATAGTCATCATTATGAACAACATTTGCTATGACACCAGGTTGTTTTTTTATTTTATTTAGGCTGTCAAGGCATCTTTGTAAGAAATTTGTTGTAACCAGTTGCACCCATATAAACGAAACGTCAGTCATTCGAAATCAGTTAGCAGCTGTGACGCGGAGTTCGACGCGTTGATCTAAATAAGAATGTTCAATCATGGTTCTGTCATAATGCCTGGCGACAGATTTTCCTTCTCATTTCCGTTCTATTTACTTCCATTTTCTGTGCATGAGATCTCAAAAAAAAACAGCTTTTCCCTACAAAAAGTTCATTGACACTGAACGAAATATATGGAACAGCTGATTTTATATCGCGATATCAAGGTTGTTCGCAGAGTAAAAGTGGTTTATAATGATGCATACTATGATCTCCCCGAATATTTCCCTTGTCTCGCCAGTCACCCTGTATAATAAAAAAAAAATGCAATTATAAGTGCCAGTTTGTAATGCTAATTTTCACGTAATTGATCGCGATATTTTCACTGAGAAAGGCGAGACTTATACATACAAAAATAAAAAACAGTAAAGTAGTGTGCATACTGTTTTATGATTTTTTTTAAATTCATTTCTT
Organism: Agriopis leucophaearia; assembly: GCA_949125355.1. Taxonomy (NCBI): domain Eukaryota; kingdom Metazoa; phylum Arthropoda; class Insecta; order Lepidoptera; family Geometridae; genus Agriopis; species Agriopis leucophaearia. The sequence continues at coordinate 7,653,679 of OX421284.1, read as the reverse complement.
TCTTGTCAAGTAAATTTAAGTTTTGCCAGCGCCATTTCTCCTTAGCATTAAATAGCTACAGAAAATGTTAGCAAAATTATAAAACATCGTATGGGCAGGCTTCTGTTTAAATTATACAATGGGTTTTTTTTTGCGACGTTCATTTTTCTAAGCGTACCTACGACGAGCGCAATGAACGCGTGACCTTCACAATGAACGCGTGACGTTCACAATGAACGCGTGACGTTAACAATGAACGCGTGACGTTCACAATGAACGCATGAAGTTCACTTATGTCGTAATAAACAATATTTATTTACTTTTTTTAGTATCATGAAGATAGACTAGGAATAAGAAAACGGACACCCTCAGAAGCCAAGGACGCTCAAAATCGAAAATAATTCTATAAGAAAAATACAGTTAATGTGACGTTCACACAGTTCACACACAATGAAACTGTGACGTTCACGATGAACGCGTGACGTTCACAACGAACGCGTGGAGTTCACAATGATCGCGCGACGTTCACGATTAACGCGTGACATTCACAATAAACGCGTGACGTTCACAATAAACGCGTGACGTCCACAATCATATAATTTCTTGACAATACATTGAATTATACTTTGATTTCAATGCTTAGTTTTTTATTCGTAATTTCATTTACCTATAACCCTCTCTTTAATATAAAGTCGAGTAATAAAGAAAACTCTTCATTTAATGAGAAAATTTTAATCAATGCCGTATATATGATACTACTGATTTATTTTCACATTCATTACAAAAAATGGGTAGAAGAAACTTGAGGTTCAAGCTTAATTCACGCCCGCTCGGCGCTGCCATCTCGATGTGAATCAAGCCTTACAACTGGTCAACCAACTGAAGTCAAATCCAAATAAATATTGACAAAATTTTGCTCGATTGCAACGAACATGGGCCAAATTCACGCCGAGAAAAAGCTCGCGTGAGCAATCATCACGCCCTAGACATCATTTTAAAACTTATCTTCAATACATTACGGCCATCTCAGTGTCAATTAGCCCTAACAGCGGAATAAAACATTTAGGACCTGCCAATACCTCTGTGCCGCAAGAGAACATGCAAGAGTGATACCATAAAAAGATTTGCAAAGCACATAAAATTACCTTGAAAATAAAAACAGTTGTAGTAAAAAGCCTTCAATACTTTATTCCGGTATGAGTCATTTCACATTTGGTTAATTAACCAGTCTTGTATTTTAAGCGTATTTCTATGACTGAGGTGTTGTAGTCTCCAATATTAAAAAGTAACAATTCACATAAGAACTATTTGATTACAATGGTGACATTACAAAGTTCAGTATTCACTTTGGTAGGTGTCATACCCCAACCAACCACCAACCAACTCAGAAGTGTCAGTACAAAATTAACTTCTACAGAAGTAAACTAAAGTGAACTTCTACAGATATAAACCGAAGTGGACTTTTACAGGAGTGAACCAATGTGAATTTATACAGAGGTGAACCTATTCAGAAGTGAACCGAAGAAGACATTTATAAGAGTGAACTTCTACAGAAGGAACCGAAATGAGCATCTATAAGAGTGAACATCTACGGAAGTGAACCTATTCAGAAGTGAACTGAAGTGGACATCTATAAGAGTGAACTTCTACGGAAGTGAACCTATTCAGAAGTGAACTGAAGTGGACATCTATAAGAGTGAACTTCTACCATTTCCTCGGAAATACCAAAACGAACAAAGAAAATCACAGGAGTGAACCTACGTGAACTTCCGCAAAAGTGATAGAAGTAAAAGATTATTTATATTATCTTTGATATAAGTAAACCTAAGTGACCTTCTACAAAAATGAAACAAAGTGAACTGTGTAATAACGCCATCATAATGATAATTGAGGCGATAATACCGCATATCCATAAATGATGTGCACAAACACGCATAAAAATTACAATTGCCTACGGGCTAACGAAATTTGCAACACATTTCAACTAAAATGAGTATATCGGACATTCTTTTCATAAAAAGGGGGATAAGAAACCTTACTTCCTATCAAAATAGGGACAAATACAATAAATATACCTGGTGTAAGGTGAACGCTCCCGAAGCAGAAACGCTATTATTATTCTATTTCAACACGATTTAACACCGATACTAATTTGCCTTATACTTTTTGTGGTTTAAAATTTTGCAAACCAGCATTGTAAAGTGAACAAACGTGCGGCCGGGGCAGGTCGTTCGTTGACCTCTAGCGTCAGCTGATATTTTATTTGCATTACATTGCGTTTTTTTAAAAACAAAAACAGTTTTTTGTGTTATAAGCCATCATCATTTTTAGTTTTCGGGAGCATTTCCCTAACACCCGATATTAAAACCCTAAGGTCTTCTTTGCCCCGATTAAAACATTTCATGTTTTTACAACTCGATTTCTTCCGTTAATTAACATTTGTTTTTACACAAACATGTGGTGCTCCAAGCTTAGACAACGTTTTGACAGATTATTTGACAGCAGTGACAGATATGATATATTTTTTTCTTGCATTGGTACAATCTGATTAGAGTGACCAACTTATCTGTAAGATCTCACCATCGACTGTGAGCGACTCGATAAACATATTTAGTTTTATCAGTTATGGCCGTCTCTACAGCTATTTTGGTCACATATTTTTTATAAATATCACAAAACACAAACAGTCACGATTAAATTATACTGAATACAAGACGTACAAGATACGATACAAAGAATTTGGTGCCTAAAACAAATATCTGAAAACCTATTTAGACAGACTTCCAAATTCGAATGTGACGTTTTACCTGCCAAAGATCTGTCAACACAATGCCGGTGCGCAGCCGGTGACGTCACGCGTGGCTGCGTGCTCTCATTCGCTGGCTTGCTTCGCTGGGTCGTCGATGTCCGTTTCCGGCGGTTGCTCTAAGCCGGGTAGCTGAATTTGCGTTTCTGACGCTTCTGATGGCTGTGGAGAGAATAAAATTATACTTAATCAATTTTAATTTTTCAATTTCAATTCAATTTTATACACCGTCCGTAATTGTATTTTTTATATTCAAGGTGTTGGCTTCGGCCCCACCAATGCCTTCCAAATGTCCGGGCTAGACCCGAGAAAGTTATTAAATAAATAATGTGTGCTATGTATATTGCAATAAAATCTTCAGTATTATTGATCACAATGAAGGCGAAGCCACGGGCAAAAGCTAGTTAGAAATAATTTGAATCGGGTCATAAAATTCTAAGATATAATCGTTCAGTTTTCAGTGGGGATTGAGGAGGAATGCTCTTACCCTTTCCCATAAAGCGTTAGTACATAATTATCAATATAAAAAACCGACTTCATCAGAACGGGACCAAATTGAAATGGAACCATATGGGAAGCACCAGCTTTCAATATAAAAAAGAATCATCAAAATCGGTTCACCCAGTCAAAGGTCTGAGGTAACAAAAAAAAAACAGTCGAGTTGATAACCTCCTCCTTTTTGGAAGTCGGATAAAAATTAGCGAGGTGGCGGTCAAAGGCAAGCCGATTATTAAATAATTAAAAAAATTGCCTCCATCTTGCATGAAATTAAATTGCATATAACTTCCTTTTTAACGCGTTTTTATTAGCTTGGTACGAGTATGTAACGGAATCTTTGAACGTGATGAACGTGATAGACATCTGTCGGAACACCTCAGTACTAAATCAGCCATGCGCTCTCTAAAACCGATAGTACCTAATTGATGCACGCGCTATGGGATAGAGGGCGCATAATTGGTCCAGTTCTGACATTTTTATGAAGTCGATTTTTTAAATTGATAATTATGTTATTTGAAGTCGATTAATAAATAGGGGTGTTTACCTGAACGTCAATACTCCCCGAGCGTCCGACCACTTCTGGCACGGCGGTAAGCTTGCAACACATACCATACATACATGTTATATCGGCGTTTGCACATGGGGGTATCACAAGGGACATAGCAAGCGGTGATAAAGCGTGCAATGTTAGTCAAGGCTGCCTAACCTCTGACTAGACACAGTCAGCGACAAATTGACTTTAGCTTTCTGGGGCATCGAGATACAATACCTTTACGAGTCACAATCGTACCAAAAAATTTCCGAACCAAACCTCTTGCCGACTTTTTGATTAGTTGTAAGGCAACCGCAATTCGACTACAACGCCGCGCGATTCCAGTACTACGATGCCCTATTGGACAAGCGTTGAACAATATGCAAGCGACATAACGTCTAAATTGGATTAAATGTGGCATTGTGAACTATTTAATTATAAATAAATATATCTGGGACATTTTTGCACACACGGTCATCTGACCCCAAACTAAGCAAACTGCCAGACACAGACTGCGTACATATATATTTTTAAATACATACTTAAATAGACATTAACACCCAGACATAGAACAAACACCAATGTTCATCACACATGTATATGTTCTAAGTGGGAATCGAACCCACGCCCCCAAGCGCAAGGTAGGTTCACTACCAACTGAGCCACTGGGGCAGTCAAACTGATGTCTAGGTATGTATAGGGTGTCTCAGTAAGAGTGCACTTTTTCATTTTAAAATAAATCCACGTATATTATGAGAGAATTGTGATATTTTTATTGGATTGTAAAGAAGACATGTCCCGATTAAGTATGGAATAAAATATCCAGCAAATGGCCTCCACGCCTCTGATGACAGGCCATTACACTTTTCATGAAATTGTTCAAGAATTTTACACAGAGATGTGGCTGTATCTCACCGATGATGCGTTGGATCTCTGATTTGAACTCAGGAATTGTTTCTGGTTTACGCATAAACCTGAGATTTCACAAAACCCCAAAGATAAAAATCGCACGGCGTAAATCGCACGATCTTGGTGGCCAGGTAACATCCGAATTTCGTGAGATTCTAAAAATCGTTGCTGGAATAAGTAGACTGTTTCATGCGCGTTGTGGCAGGTGGCGCCGTCCTGCTGTTTTTTTTACTAATCGGAATAATCATAGGTGACAGCTGTCAAGTTTCAGAGTTGCCACTTACACGGAAAAAAATATTCCAAATTTAAAAAGTGCACTCTTACTGAGACACCCGTTACAACGACGCTCGGACGTTTTTTTGACTGTATTCAATTAGTGATTGTGACTCTATTGGAATCGTATCTCGATGTTCTGGGGCCTTATTTTCAATGTGGACATTTTAAGGCTTCGATTCACATGTGGGAAATTCAAATTTCTAAGTGTTTTTTGTCCTAGCTAAGGCATAATTATTGTAAAATGACACTGTGCAAATCGTTGGTTGTTCTTTACATTATCATGTACAGCTATTTATCAGTAACGCACCATATTACTTACATTTGTCAATAAACCATTTGAAACAGCAAAAAATTGTTTATTGACAAATGTAAGTAATAATGTGCATCACCATCATTATCATCAGCCAGAAGACGTCCACTCCTGAACAAAGGCCTCACTCTTAGAGAGGAATGTTGCCAATATCCCCACATTTGGAAGTCGGCATGGGGATCACAGTACGTTCACCGTGTACTAACAGGACGCTGCTGCCCATCCTCCGGTGGTTCGGTCGCAATTTTGGACGTACCTAGATCCTAAAACTGCGAGTCATTGTATTGTATGCATAAATGTGAAGTTGTCGGAGTATGTTCTTACCTCGACGTCGTTCGCGTTTTCTCGCGAGGTGTCGCTGAGGCGCCTGGCTCGTTTCTTGCCGCGAGGGTTGGGCTCTTCTTTAGCGGCGCGCTTGGGCTGGAACTGTGATATATAATTAACGCATTAGCACACTTTTGTTAGCACACGAATTTTCCAGCTGGACGAGCGGACTTGTCTAGCAGAGACGAGCAGGATTGTCCAGTGAAGATGACTAGGCTCATCTCCGCTCGTTCCTAGGGGGCCCCGCGGGCTTGTCTAGCGGAGACTAGCGAGCTTGTACAGTGGGGATGAGTGGACTTGTATAGCGGAGACGAGCAGGATTGTCTAGCGGAGATGAGTGGACTTATCTGGCGGAGACGAGCGGGCTTGTCTAGCGGAGACGAGCGGAATTGTCCAGCAGAGTCAAACAAATCATGACCCAATACATTTTTAATTCATCATCATCATCATTATTCCATGTTTCAACTGCTCGGACACAGGCATTTTTCGTTAGTGTCACGTATCTGTCGTATCTGTCAGAGTGAAAACATCATGTTACCTCACTTCTTTCCACTCCACTCGCATCCACGGCTATACTCCAATTCTCTCTGCCGCACTACTCTGCTTGCCATACAATTAGAGTACAATTCCTCTTGTCTCCTCTATCAGTTTCCATTGAAGTGGAGTGGAGACGAAAAGTGGATTTCGACCAATGGTTGATTCCAGCACGTCTTGACTTTGCTTCAATGGAAAAGCACCCTAATGATAGGTACCATCACAGGTCACTTTTTGATATAACCACTTACTTACACATGCTTAGATTCCACTATTATTGTGGACCACTGGACTGTGGAATAGGTGCCTTCAAAGCAGGGATCATAAAAATCATGTTTTTTTTTATTTCTGACAGTTTTTTTTTTTATTTAACAAAAAAACGAGATGTTTTTGATCTTGTCGTGTTTTCTACTGTAAATAAAAGTTTAGACTAATTATCTGACAACTTTCTAATATATATATTTTTGTAATTGTCTTCCCTATTACATAATTGTTGATTTGATAATGTTTAATTAATTAGCTTGAATTTTTTATTTGTAGTTTGATATAGGCAATCAATATTTTGTAAAATAAAATATACATGCCTAATTTTTTATTAGTATTTTTAATTTCTAGCCCCATAATATAAAATTATGATTTTAATTAATCAATAAAGTTTTATGGAAAAATAAACAAGTTTGATTTAAACCCTGCTTCAAAGTAAGCAGTGAATTCTAGGCACGAGTGCTCCGTCGTAGCAACATCGCTTAACATAACATTAGCAGCTCGAACTTGGCCCAGATAAACTTAAGCGACAGTTAGTATTACCTGCAGTTCTGGCGGTAAGAAGACTCTAGAATTAGCGAAGAACTCTGGTTGCGGTGCGAAGTACATGGTAGGTATGCGCGCGTCTGAAGGGAAGTCGCGCAGCTCGAATGACTGAGACTTGGCCCAGATGACGGACATGGCCAGGTCGCATATCGCCCATAGTTTCTGGAAGGTAAGCATTTTTTTGTCAGTAGGCAAAATTTGTAACGCCTAGTCAGAAAAACAAGGGAGATATGCGTACAGTAATTTATTAGTTATGTTGAAATGTATCCGTGCTTTTACCATCTATTTCACTATCACAAACGCAAAAGCTGTTTGCTAGTTTGTCACCTTGTATGAAGCATTGAAAAAAAGGTGAAAGATATCAGTGTGAGATAAGTGTCAAGGACATTATCATTGTTATCAGCCAAAGGCTATAACGTTCATGACTGTTCAGATAGTACGTCCGGTGCTTCCCCTATTTGGGCAAAATACAGTTCTTAAAAAACTTGGCACATGACAACTAGAGACAAAGGAGTAGAGAATGACAATGTGTTGCTGTCTGTACCCCCAGGCCTCCCTCCGGTATTTCAAGAAGCTGAGTTGGCTCATTGGCACAATACACCCCAATCGGAACGTCAGCACAGTAGATCTATTATAAGCTAAAGCAGGTGTTAATATCTATTTAAGTATGTATTTAAAAATATATATGTATGTATATCAGTCTCTGGCAGCCATATTACAAGCTTTGCTTAGTTTGGGGTCAGATGACCATGTGTGCAATAATGTCCCAGATATTTATTAATGTCCCAGTAGTTTTTTTTTAAACAAACTACTGGGACATTAATTACATTATTTTAACGTCCAGTCCGAGTGACGTAATCAATCGAGTGACTCCTCTCTCCCGCTACGATACTTCACTACAATCATGTGGGAAATTTTGGCACGGGCATTCCAGGGGAGTTATTTTTTTCTTGTTCGTAGTTATAATGAGACTTACAAAGTTGACGGCGTCATCAGTTTCGTTGACGGCATCTTTATGCAGCTTCATGCGCTCAATGAGGCTCTTGTAGAATCCGTAGCAGAAGAAGTCGTTGCGAGTAATCAGAGGCTCCAGGATGAACCACAGGCAGTTCTTCACCGTCTGTGGGAGAAAGGCTTATTTGCTGAGTATTCATTTACTTCGTTATCATGTTCCCACTGCTGGGACACTGGTCTTCTCTTAGAGAAAGAGGGTGGGCCCTAATCCACCATGCTGGCCCAGTGCATGTTGGTGAATGTCATACTTTTGAGGTTCTTGGACATACCGGTTTCCTTACTATGTTTCCCTTCACCATTTTTTTATGACGCACTTTAGGTATGAAGCTATACAAAAAAAATATATACAAAAATACAAAATATTTTTATTTACAATGCACATTTACATATTAAACTAATCAATTAAATGAATTACAAAATTGCATTTAAAAAACAAAGTTAATTAAGGCAAGGGATAACGAGGTAAACGTAAGAAAGTAAAGGTATAAGTAGTCATCTTGTCGGATTTGCCATGCCCGCTGCCGCGCGATAGACAGAGAGGCAACTTGTAGGTTAATATATCTGTAGGTAGTTAGTGCTCGCACGTCCTGAATTGCTCTTTATTGTGTAGTAGCAAGAGTCGCTACTTATTTAAATGATTTTGCGGAGTGAGTCTTCTGTACCTGTACTTATATGTACTCTCTGCCTACACCTAATTTAAGTACTAAATAAGTCATAGTTGCAGGGCCGGGGATCAAACCGGGTGTCGTCAGATTTCTTTACTTATAACAGGTAAATTATATAAACGTATGAGCATAACGTCTATTCAAACTCATCATCATAGCCATCGGACGTCCACTACTAGACATAGGCCTCCCTCATCGATTTCCAAAAAAGCCGGTTGGACGCGTTCCGTTCGCGCATCCAGCGTTTTCCTGCGGTCTCTTTTAAGTCGTCTGTCCATCTTGTGGTTGCACGTCCTACGCTGCGCTTACCGGTCCGTGATCTCCATTCGAGAACCTTTCGGCCCCATCGGCCATCTGTTCTGCGTGCTATGCCACTTCATTTTGCTAATCCGGGGGCTATGTCGGTACCTTTCTTTTCAAACTCGCCGGTTTGTAATATGAACGTGCTTGTTTACGACATGATTTGCGGCAACTGACCTTGAGCTGCGCGACGTTGTCGTAGGCGGTGTAGGCGGGGTCGTGCGTCAGTACCGGCACTGCGAACACCAGCATGTAGTCCGGCAGGATGTGCGGCAACTGAGACACGGCGCGCTCCACTGCAATATAAACGCAAACACTCATTGAAACATTCACGATTTCTCCACTTAAGGGACTAAATACGCTCCGTGTTTTTTAAAGCTATTGTCAATTTTCCCACACCGTATTTTATGAAAACAAACAGCTGCTAATTAACACAGTAGATATGAGATAAACAGTTACCCAAAAGCCAAAAAGATGTTTTCACTAATACAAACAAAAATAGTGTAAAAGTCCCAATGCAACACCAATTCGAAGTTTTTAACATAAGAGAAACTAATTTAATTACCGGAGAGAATAAAGAAGTAAATAATATCCAAATGACAATTATAAAAACTTCATACAAACATTTTTTATATATATTTAATTATACTGGTATTTGTATATTAGTCTTATGAGGATACATTCAAGCCTTTTATCAAAGATCGGTTAGGTTATTTAGTCGCAAAAACTCAACAAATAAGAGGGACAGACAGAAAGAGCATTTTCCCATCCGCGATATTAGAGATGATGTCATTATTTTTGGCAGCTAATTCACGATGATGACACTCGTCTTGTCAGTTATCTTTAGTCTAAAGACTATAATAGTTGGTGTTACCTTTAGTCCCGACGGTTATGTTCGTGATGTAGTCGCGACGGCGCACTACATCCTACAGCATGTATTGACGTATAAGTAACGTTCAGTACGGCTCAGTGACGTCAGTGTTACCTTTAGTCTCGACGGTTATGTTCCTGATTAGTCGCGACGGCGCACTACATCCTACAGCATGTATTGACGTATAAGTAACATTCAGTACGGCTCAGTGACGTCAGTGTTACCTTTAGTCCCGACGGTTATGTTCCTGATTAGTCGCGACGGCGCACTACATCCTACAGCATGTATTGACGTATAAGTAACGTTCAGTACGGCTCAGTGACGTCAGTGTTACCTTTAGTCCCGACGGTTATGTTCCTGATTAGTCGCGACGGCGCACTACATCCTACAGCATGTATTGACGTATAAGTAACGTTCAGTACGGCTCAGTGACGTCAGTGTTACCTTTAGTCCCGACGGTTATGTTCCTGATTAGTCGCGACGGCGCACTAAATCCTACAGCATGTATTGACGTATAAGTAACGTTCAGTACGGCTCAGTGACGTCAGTGTTACCTTTAGTCCCGACGGTTATGTTCCTGATTAGTCGCGACGGCGCACTACATCCTACAGCATGTATTGACGTATAAGTAACGTTCAGTACGGCTCAGTGACGTCAGTGTTACCTTTAGTCCCGACAGTTATGTTCCTGAATAGTCGCGATGGCGCACTACATCTTACAGCATGTATTGACGTATAAGTAACGTTCAGTACGGCTCAGTGACGTCAGTGTTACCTTTAGTCCCGACGGTTATGTTCCTGAATAGTCGCGATGGCGCACTACATCTTACAGCATGTATTGACGTATAAGTAACGTTCAGTACGGCTCAGTGACGTCAGTGTTACCTTTAGTCCCGACGGTTATGTTCCTGATGTAGTCGCGACGGCGCACCACGTCTGCCAGCATGTATTGACGTATAAGTGTGCGGATCCGCCGGTCCGGCTCACGGCCAGCCAAGGCGTACATGCCCATGAAGTCAAGGGGCAGACATTTGTTTGGTATGCCCTGGAAACGATGAAAGTAGTGTTAGAAAAAGTATAATACGCGTATGAACAGATAAATACGAATGTATATCTATATTATCGCTTAAATAAGGCGAGTTGGCGGTCAAACTCAAGAATATTAATAAATAATTTAAATAATTTTATTAATATAAAAATCAACTTCATCAGAACTGGAACAAATTAAGATTTAAAATAAAAAAAAGAATCATCAAAATCGGTTCACCCAGTCAAAAGTTCTGAGGTAACAAAACTTTTTGGAAGTCAGTTAAAAGAAAACTGCGCCGCTGCTGCCTCGAACATTATGCGCGGCACACCACCGCCAGCTAATTTTACATCAGTGCGCACTTCTAGGCTACACCAAGCTTGATTTGTATTCATTGGTCGTATTTCCCGGATTAAAATATAAGTTTTACCTTTGAAAGCCCTTTGTGGAGTTTCGTTGCGAAGGCTTCTCTTACTTGTGGCACTTCATCCTGGAAAAAAGAAACATTTTTTTATTTTATTCCTTCACTGTATGAAGTATCAGTCTGCTACCGACAATAGGTAATAGTTTTTTTGAGCTCTTTATTATATATATCTATATTATTATGCTTTTTTTACCGATTTTAAAAAAGGCAGAGATTCTGTTTTTTTTTTAAATGTATTTTCACCGATATCTCCGCCAACTGTTGACCAATTTCGAAAATAATTATTTTGCTCGGTAGGGTATACTTCCAATTTGGTCCCATTTTCACGCAACTCAGGATTTGATGATGAGATCTCAGGGAAATCGAGGGCAACCCTCAAATTTTATAGGCACTTCTGTTCAAGTATTTGCGTCTGATAATCATTATCACATATGGTTGAGCTGATGATTATCAGACGCAAATACTCACTAAATAGTCATTGTCCCAGTGTATTGAGCTATGACTCAACCACTTCATAAGGTCGTTAGCATCTTCCTTGGTGAGTTTGACGGCTTATATGGCAACTTCAGGTAATAAAATCGATTCACCCGCTACTTACAAACACCCTAATCATTTCAGAAGCTAGAGTAAGTACTAGAGTACTTACAACCATGAGATGGGAGAGGTTGTAGAACTGTTCCGCAGTGAACTGGTCTCCGACACCTTTCTGTTCGCATATTTTGAGCATCGCCGCGCCCGCCGCCAGCCGTAGGTGCGCCATCTCTGCTCTGGACAGACGGTTTTGCTGAAAGGAAGGAGGAAATGTATAATAATTACTTTTAGGGCAATAACTTACGTTTGACATCTTCTGCGACATCAATGTGGACTTTAGTTATTGAGTCACCTGTAGCTAGTTTCAATTAGAAGATGCTTTGCATTCATTTTCACCGACTTTTTTTTACCTTTTTATAAGGCTCAAAAAAGGTGTATAAAAAATAAAATCTAATACTGGCTGACAAAAACTATAAATTGCCAGTGCGTCCGCCATATTGCGGTAGGAGGTAAGAAAAAAAAAATGCGCGATAAAAATGTGAATTAATAAGCGAATTTTGACTATGAGTGTGTGAGAATTAGTGGAAAATAGTGCTACCGTGTTGTGATAGTGATTTTTACTGGATAAAATATCACATTTTGTCAATGCCAATTTGCCAGCGAACCAAGCACTTGTATCCTTCCAGTTTGCATCAACCTTTTGATCTTTATTGACAACCAGATACAGTTAAAAATACTTGTAAAAATATCTTTTGTGTATGATTATACTATGAAAGTATTAAGCATCCGGAAAGTCTTCTATAGACAATAGTTCCGTCTGCCTTCAACCTGATAAGGGAGCGTCCAAGTATTACGTAATGCAATTTTTGGAGATTTTGGACACCCCCCCCTCCCCCTCCCCCCCTCCCCCCAATTGTAATGCACCGTAACGTTTTTGTTTTTCTGTAACGTAACGTTCCGTAACGATTTACAAGACCCCCCCCCCCCTCCCCTCAAATTCGTTACGTAATACTTGATTGCTCCCTAACCCAGCGAACCAAGCACTTTGATTCCTCCAGTTTGCACCAACCTTTTGATCATTATAGACAACAAGATAAAGTTGAAAATACCTGTAACAAATCTCCTTTGTGGACGATGAAAGCGTTCAGCATTCTGAATGTTTTTTGAGCCGATAGTTCATCTTTCTTCAAGCCGAGTAGCCAGCGAGCCATGCACTTGAGACCCTCGAGTTTGCAGCGAGTTTCCTCGGGAAGCTCGTCTTCAGCACACCATTCATCTTGAGGAGCGCTGGAACAGCCACCACCCTCACGGACTAAGAGCTCTTTTACTATCTGTAAAGGAATATTGGAGCTTGTAACATTTGTTAAGACTTTTCGATCAAGATTAGTCAGGGGCGTGCTAAAAGCTATCAGCGGACACGCCAGACTTTTTGAACGAAAGTCTGCTTCTGCGCGCCTTTTTACAAGAATACAAGGGCAGTTTATTTTTTGTCACTGTTGTTCATCTGTCCTATCACTATTCGATTGTTTTTTTTGTGATTGAGCTTGCAATCAATTCAACAAGACAATGAAACACTTTTGTTAACTTCGTTCTTAAATGAAAAGACCAGATTTCACTCGTGCGCAACTCGATAATTTGTGTGCCTCCTACGCTAGCTTGCTTGTTACGACGTCAATCGGCAATGTATGGCCGGATATCCGGCTATCCGACTTTAAGTTTGGCCGGATGTTCGATATCTGGTATCCAGCTGAAAACTATCCGTTTCATCCCTATACGTAACTATAGTTGCTTACCAGACACGATAGAAACGGCGTGTGATGGAGCGGCGCGCGCTTTTTGACATCCTCCAGGTTTTAAAACTTTCTTCGTTTTTTTTTATGATACTGGGTGACGAGACGAGCGAAGTCACTCGCCTTATGGCTCTTCACGCTTGCCCATAACAGCACAACGCCACTCAGAATTTTGAACTTCAACAGTTCAAAACCCTGGATGGCAATGCACTGCGCTCGTCACCCCGAGATATAAGATGTCAAATCTCTGTGTGCCCTTAAATTTCGCTGAAAACATTGCCCTTCAATCCGGAACACAGCAGTGGTTGCACACTACTGCTTGGCGGTTGAATAACTGACAAAAGTGTGGTCTGGCAATATTGTTAGTTACTAGAGACGATTTACCTTTCTGGAGACAATATTCTTGATGTGCACGGGGAAGTTGTCGGGCAGGTTGTGTGCGATGTGGCCGAGTGTAACGATGGCGGTGCGGTAGTGTTCCGACGCCGGCGAGAGAGTAGCCTTCAGTGTTTCCAGGATCTCCGTGAAGATCTGGGATCTTTGCTCTGGGACGTTCACGAATAGACATCTGTGGAAGAATACAATGTTATGCTGAGGTGTGTCATTAGTTCACCGAGGAGACTACAAGACTTTCTAAATGTACTTGTGTTTCTTTTCGCAGACGTGTCGGATTTGGTTGACGGTTGGTCAGATGGCGGTCCGTCAACCTAATCCGTCACGTCTGTTAGCTACATAAAGGTTCCATAGTCCTACAAGGAACGCTTATAAGTTCGTGCTGTCCGTCCGTCCTAATAATTCCTCTTGTATCGTAGATTTCATTGAAAAAATGCGGAAAAAAAAATTAAGTCATGTCTCGTCAGCGCCATCTATCGATGGTTGGAGAACTAAGTTTTTTCAGCAGTCAGAAAAACGCCCATTGTCACAAATAATATCAAAAAGTATTATAGGACTTTACCTGACAGCATTTTTAGCTTGTTTCGGTGTGCCGACCTCAGCATACGCCTTGCACAGAGAAATTAGTTTCGGGAACATCGTCGGGCAAGCTTCTCCTGCAACAATTACCATTTATTATTCACAGGAGACTAACAAGTCGAAAATTATGAAAACGAATAAGTCGAAAATTATGAAGACTAACAAGTCGAAAATTATGAAAACTAACAAGTCGAAAATTATGAAAACTAACAAGTCGAAAATTATGAAAACTAACAATTCGAAAATTATGAAGACTAATAAGTCAAAAATTATGAAACTAACAAGTCAAAAATTATGAATACTAACAAGTCGATAATTATGAAAATAACAAGTCGAAAATTATGAAGACTAATAAGTCAAAAATTATGAAAGTAACAAGTCAAAAATTATGAATACTAACAAGTCGATAATTATGAAAATAACAAGTCGAAAATTATGAAGACTAATAAGTCAAAAATTATGAAACTAACAAGTCAAAAATTATGAAAACTAACAAGTCGAAAATTATGAAAACTAACAAGTCGAAAATAATGAAGCCTAATAATTAGGACATTATAAAGACTAATAAGTCGAAAACTGTGAGCATGCAAGGTGTGAATACAGTTACCCCAAACTTTTTTCTGCCAAGAGCGAGAAGATTCTATTGTTTTTTGTTTTTCAGATTGGTCCAACAGAAATTTCATGAAAATCGGTTTAGAACTTTGGTTATTCAATCAAAACAATGACAATTTATGGTATCTTTAAATCAAAAATGAAAAAAATATGTCATCCAAGTAAACGAAATTGCGTATTTACTAATATTTTTTTTTTTTTTTTTTAATGCCATAGGTGGCAAACAAGCAGACGGGCCGCCTGATGGTAAGCGATCACCGTCGTCTATGGATACCTACAACACCAGGGGCATCATAGATACGTTGCCGACCCTTAAAGACTCTATTAACAGCCCTTTTGAAGAACCCCGTATTAAAGCTATTCCACAATTTGCAGGTGTGAGGCAAAAGGAACGCGTAAAACGCACAGTGTGCGATTTCCACCGATCTATGATATGTGGATGAATTTTCAGGCGGTGGCGGCTGGTGTGATGATAAAACCGCGATGCCGGCATCAGATCGAACAGTTCTTCTCCGTTGTAAATGCGATAAAAGACACAAAAAGACCCAGCGT
Source organism: Agriopis leucophaearia (assembly GCA_949125355.1). Lineage (NCBI taxonomy): Eukaryota > Metazoa > Arthropoda > Insecta > Lepidoptera > Geometridae > Agriopis > Agriopis leucophaearia. Next base: position 7,637,944 of record OX421284.1, on the reverse strand, counting down.
CTCTACGCATGCGGCTCTAGGTGTTCAGTGAGCTTGGCAGCAGTGAAATGCTAATTATCTTTAAACAACATTCCTTGTAGCACTCACCCAGCGGCCGGTACTTCCCGAGGAAGGTGAGAGCGGCGAGGATGTGGGGCGCCACCGGCTCCTCATCCAACTCCAGGAGTGACGTCAGCCGCTCGAGGACGTCCTCGTGGAGGAAGTGCGCGGGGAACACGAACGACAGCATCACTAGGAGCTTGAGGCCGCGTTCAGCTGCCTTCTTTGGTTCTATGCCTAAAAGAAAGTAAACATTCAGCAGTCATCATCATCAACATCATTATATACATAGTTTTAAGGTCGTGTCTTAAATTTTCAAAATTTGTTGCTTTTTAATAATTTTATTTTATTTTAGAGGTTCGGTTTTTCAAATATTATTTTTAAAATTTAATATGTTTTGTTTTGGCATAATGTTTACTGTCTTTGTCTTGGGCAGCTTCAACCCCTCGCTTCACTCAGGATTCCATATAATTCCCTCGCTACGCTGGGGAGTTAACCCTACATTTCCTCATTACGCTCAGGGTTCAATATGCCGGCCGCGACGTAAGACACTGCTTTATTCCCTTAGTGCATAATCTACCATTTTCTTCTTCTTTCTAAAATACTCACTCAGGACTCCATATAATTCCCTCGCTACGCTGGGGAGTTAACCCTACATTTCCTCATTACGCTCAGGGTTCAATATGCCGGCCGCGACGTAAGACACTGCTTTATTCCCTTAGTGCATAATCTACCATTTTCTTCTTCTTTCTAAAATACTTACCACATTCTTCAGCAATAGTCAAATCAGTCCCCTTCACAGCTCCTTCCACGTAGCCCACCAATATGAGCAGTGCCTCGTGGTCGATCATCACAGAGCTGACGCGTTCGAGGAGCATCTTCACTGTGTTGTAGTAAAGGTTCGTCATCACCGGTTGGCCCAGTTTCTTCAACACGTTTGACTGGGGAAAAAGTACAATTTTTAGAGTAAGACCAGGCCTGACACACTCCCCACTTTAGGTATGAAGCTACAAGTAAGTCGTCTTGTCGGACTTGCCGTGCCCGCTGCCGCGCGATAGACAGAGATAACGCGACAAGAGTTACGCGATAGACAGAGAAGCAACTTCTAGGTTAATATAGCTGTAGGTAGTTAACGCTCGCACGTCCTGAATTGCTCTTTATTGTGTAGTAGCAAGAGTCGCTACTTATTTAAATGATTTTGCGGAGTGAATCTTCTGTGCCTGTACTTATATGTATTCTGTGGTAAATTGAAGTGGCAATGGGCAGACCACATCGCTCGAATAACCGACAACCGATGGTGAAGACTGTACAGTATAACAACGAATAATAAATAATGGCCAAGTGTGAGTCAGTTACAAAATTCTGTTCATTACCAAGTTATAACTGGTGATTTCGTTACTTGGACAACCTCATCATTCTTTCACCGAACCCCAAGAGACACAATTTACAAATATTGAAGGGTTTTTTTAATTGATAATTATTGTATTTTGTGCTGGTACGGAACCCTCAGTGCGCGAGCCCGACTCGCACTTGGCCAGTTTGGCCTGGCACTTCCATTCATATTGCTTTTGTGTTATTTGTTTCCATATACATAAACATAGTGACTAGTAAAGATAAAGAAACTTACAGTAGTACGAACGCAGACTTCGCAACTGACACTCGGGTTCAAAATAGTCTCCATTCCTTGCAGCAACTCCGGCGCCTGCTTCATATGCTGCGAAAACTTATTCAGAAACTCTTGTGATTTCACCGACTCTGGCAGGAACTTGGAACTTATGTTCAGGACCTTAGCGATCATTTCCTTTTGCACGGCCGGGGTAGGAGGCTTTCTGTGCAAGTCTACCCATTCGGCCACAGTTCGACGAACCGCCAATTGATGCTTTTGGAGTTCAATAAAAGCTTTCGTCGCGTTATCGTCCACATTAGACATTAGATAGTACAGTTTCTTCATACGAATTGGTGGTAGCAATGTGTACGGAACGAGAGACGTGTTCAAAAGTCTCTCAACAAGTAGACGGTCTTCTAAAGCTGTCATGTAGTATCCGTGAAGAATTTTATCTTTAATCCATTGGGCGGCTTTCTCTGTTGCCGGTGGCACACTTTCCTCTGTTAGGAATTTCTTGTATATCATCGCTAGACCAGACATGGCCTCTTTGCGGATCTTGAATTTCTTATCCAGAGTTCTTTCTCTGACAAAATGCAGGAGATCTTCTGATTCTGCGACCGCATTGAAATCTCTCTGCGCTGTGGCTATGATCGCCATAACGACTTCGTATCTCACTTGCTCATGAGCGTCATGTTGTCTAAGCTTCAGGGTTTCCGTTATATCATTTCTCAAATCCGGATGATGTACTAAAAAGTGCATACAGTACTGCACGCATTTGATACGTATAGGCACTGATATATCGTTGAATCGTCCTAAAAACGCCCGCCACAAGGCTGGGTATTGCTTGGCGAGTTCTGAGCCAGGTTCGGAGAACATTCTAGCGAGTAAGGCTACTCCGCTAAGTCTTTCTTGGAACTGGGCCGATTTGAGCTTGCATTCGAGCTGTGGGAGTACCGCTAGGAGGATGGCTGGGCAGCACTGGTACAGCTCGTAGATGAGCTCGTATACTTTGGAGAATATAAGGAGGTGCTTTTCTTCCTTGCCAAGGATAAGGACGTGGTTGAAAAACTGTAATTGAATAAACGACTTAGTCAAGATACGCCACCAATTTAAGGCCCAGAATATGGCAGTCATTCTCACTCGCGCATTAGATGTTTTTCTTTTATATAAAACTAGCTGTGCCCGCGACTTCGTCCGAGATTTATCCAGAAAAAAATAGCCTATGTCTGCCCTCATGAAACATACTATTACCTCCCAAAATTTTATCGAGATCGGTTAAGCCGTTTAGCTGTGATTATGTAGCAAACAGACAGAGTTACTTTCACATATTTAATATTAGTGTGATTTCAGTGTCTACTTTTGAAAAATGTGCTTTGGTCATTTTGTGAAGTTAACATTTCAAAAGATTTAGAACAAATTTTTATTTAAATATTTTTTATTATGACCACTAAAAATGTGATAATCAGTTATTTCTATTTACTCTGATAATTATACATACTATATTATTTCTACATATATTGATTATGTTCAATTATCTCCACATTTTGACAATTTAGAACATTTTGTTTTCTGACAATATTTGTTCATTCATATGTTTTCAATCCAAATAAATTTATGTTTCATTGTGCGACGTAATTTTGACAACAAATCAATATGGCGAATCGGGACTATGGCAAAAAATAACCAACCCCTTCCTTTGTGTCCATCGAGATACAATACTAGTCACAATCGTGCCAAAAAAAGGCCTAACCAAAACTCGGCGCACGCTACGTATTGCGCTGACTTTTTGGTTAGTTATAAGGCAACTACGATCAGACTACAACGCCGCGCTATGCCAGTGCTACGATGCCCTATCACAAGCGACATAACGTCTAAATTGGAGTAAACGTGGCATTGAGAACTAAATAATTGATGTCTTGGTATGTACAACGACACTCGGACGTTTTTTTAATTGTTTTCACTTAGATATTGTGACTCTATAGGTGTATCTCGATGTTTGTGTCCTGTTGTTTTGCATTAGCGCTGTGAAATATGACTTACCGCTTGAATATAAGGCTCCAGCGTCTCACTTGTCTTTACAATCAGCTCCTTGGCGAGAGCGTACGCGTATTTATGGTCGCGCTTGTTTGGTTCCACCAGGTTCGTGAGGATCACGTTGAGTAGCTCGTTGGAGACCACATCCGACTCCGTGATGAGAGGACAGAGGACGTCCAGCATGAAGGATTTCACTTTTGTCGAGTGCTCCATGCTAGAAGGAAATAGATTATGTATTGCGGCACGTTGAAGGCAATTTTTTATTATTGTTGAATAGGCTTGCGATGTTAAGCGATGATCCTGCCTACGGTGGATCACGCTTGCCTAGAAGAAACCGATTCACTCTTGACTTGAAGACATTAGGCTATTTATTTTAAGCGGTTTGCGCTAGAAACTTTGGTATTAGATAGAAAGTTGGAAACTCTTTTTAAATGCAGATAGCTGTATCGCAGGCTATCTGCATTTATTATTTTAGTTTAAATATTATTTACTTTCCTTTGGCTACTTATTGGCATAGTGATCAAAATTCTGAATTGTAATTAATATCTTTTTTTTTACCTAATTTTAAAATGCTATATTTCTGTTTTGTTATAATTAGTTTATACAAAAATAGGAGAAGCCATCGGCTCCCGTCACACAGTCTCTGACTAGTTCGGGAGCCTCTGGGATCAATACTATAACCTACCATAAATTATGCCCAAATAAATTATTTGTATATATGTATTTGTGCAAACCAGAAATGTATGTTACTGGTAAAGAAACTTACGAGCTAATGCCACAAGTGGCGGCCTTAAAATAAATCTCTTCAAGGCAACCATTATTATCAATCAGTAACCTCAGATCAACAAGGGAGATATGCCTTAGTACAATTATGTTATGTTATGTTTGAGACTTGTTTTTTTGTCTTTTAAGGAATAATTTAAATCGATTCATAATTGGAGGAGAAATCGGTGAACATACATTAAAAAAACAGTGGAAGATAGAACCTCCTCCTTTTTGAAGTCGGTTAAAAACCACAACTAAATACTCACTTGACAATCTTGAACATAAGAGAGAAGAGAGCACAAAAGATCTCCTGGCAGTCCTCGAGCTCAAAGCACATGTTGAAACTCTTCACATACGCCAGGTTTTCCAGCAGATAGAAGTAGCGCTTGAATGCAGGGTCCTTCGGGTCGCGCAGACCTTGGAGCTGGTTTATCAGGAACAGGAAGATGGTCTTCACCTGAGGACAAAGTTTTTATGTCAAGGGGAGTTCATTTTCTTAAAGAGTGGTCTCAATGTGGCGAGTGACGTTTGTATCTATAAAGTCACATTGAACGGTAATAGTAAGGCGAATATACACATCGTCAGACGTCAATATTCATCACTGGGGAGTGTTTTTATGTCAACTGGAGTTAATTTTCTAAAGAAAGTGTGGTCTCAATGTGGCGAGTGACGTTTGTATCTATAAAGTCACATGGAACGGTAATGGTAAGGCGAATATACACATCGTCTGACGTCAATATTCATCACTGGGGAGTGTTATTATGTCAACGGGAGTTAATTTTCTAAAGAAAGTGTGGTCTTAATGTGGCGAGTGACATTTGTATCTATAAAGTCACATTGAACGGTAATGGTAAAGCGAATATACACATCGTTGGACGTCAATATTCATCACTAGGGAGCAGTGAATTTAGATAACTTAATTCGCTGCTGGGGAATGTTTTTATTATTTATTTATTGTTTATTAACTAAAACGGCATACAACGCCAATTACACCAGTCAAGTAAAATATAAAACAATGCTAAAAGTAATAATAATAATCAATTAAAAACCATCACAAATGTCAAAACAAAATAAAATCAACTTAGTCTATAAAAAAAAAAAACAAGATAAAAAACATAGCATGCACATTATAAAAATAAAATTCATTCATATTTACGTCAAAATTAAAATTAAAGGTATTTAACACATTGAACGCCATGGTGGTCACCGGTGACCACTACTATACTTTCCTTAAGAGCCGACGTCGATACGCGATTTCGGCAAATTTTACACATTACATTTTATTGGCTCATACGATTCAAAATAGTCAAAAACCCCGATCTAAATAATTATTTTTTATTATTATCAAAAAGATAACAAAATAATTGCTGTCGCTCACCGCTGACCACCACTGCGCATGCCGTTGGAAATCTGCATTTTCTCCCCGCGGGGCCGCGGGGGTCACGGTGCCGGATCAACCCCCGCGCTCTTCCGGCACATCCCCGGATGTTTTATTAATTTGTTGTTTCAATTATGCGCCAAATATTAGAGAAAAAAGTTGAAATTTATGGTAATTTTTCGAGTTATTAAAGGTTTTTTTGCAGTATTTTTAGTATTTTTTTTAGTTAGTGCAAAAATAAGTGATAGCTTGACGTATAATATAACTTTTTCCAATATTTTGTAATAAAACATACGTTTAATAAACCTTCTTTTATTTTAACACCACATCTTGTATCCTTAGCCAAAAAATCGTTTATGTCGTTTTTAATACTTGTTGTCGAAACAAGCTCGTATGCGTAAACTGCTCTCCAGGGCCGCGCCGGGCACGCTCAATATAGTTTTATATCAGCACTGTGTCCTCCAGCGAGAAAATTGAGTCTAAACACAAGCCCGTCGCGCGGTCACCGGTGAGCCCCACAGCCTAAACGGGTAGTATTGCTGTCGCTCACCGGTGAGCCCCACGGCCCAAACGGAATAACCACTAAATTTCAATCGGCGTTTATCGTGTTAATGTCAATGGGAGTTCATTTTCTTAAGCATGTGTCTCGATGAGGCGACACAGACAAAGAGAATCAACTTCTCACAAAGTTCAATAAATACATTCAGTAATTCATCCCCTAGTTTTCTACCCTTACAGGAAAAATACAGTCAAATTGGAAACTCTTTTTTGGAAGTCCATTCAAACATAGGCTATTGCTTGACCACCTATTGTCATTATCAACAAAAACTAGTATGGTGGTATGGAAATGACTAACCCTCATATTTAGACATAAATAAAGATAAAAGTTTTGGCATATAAAAACACCACTTGAGGGTGACGTCAGGTCTGGTGCACTCCGCACCTTAGGTATGAAGCTACAAGTACGTGACAGGTCGGACTTGCCGTGCCCGCCTCTGCGCGATAGACAGAGATAACGCGACAAGAGTTATGCGAAAGACAGAGGCAACTTCTAGGTTAATATAGCAGTAGGTAGTTAGCGCTCGCATGTCCTGAATTGGACTTTATTGTGTGGTAGTAAGAGTCGCTACTTATTTAAATGCTTGAGTGAACCTTCTGAACTTGTACTTTATGTATTCTGTGGTGACGAGAGGATTTGAGGTTCCTTTATATACGTCTATAAATATGGGGGTGAGCGTTCGAGCCACCGTTCTGCAGTCTTGAAGTTGCCTTTGTGGTCTTACCTGTTCCTGGTCTTTGTAGGGCGCCTCCGGAGCGTAGACTCGCAGCACGTCCGCGATGCAGCACGCGATGAGCAGCTGAACATCACGGGAAGGGTTTGAGAGGAAAAACTCATCGGCCAAGTGCAGCGCCAGCGGGATGTACTGTTGGTACATGCCCTCATCTTGTCCGAGACCTTGCAGGGTGTGCGCTAGGACCTGGAGAAAGTGTTGTGAGTTATAGTCTGACAGATGTAGTAATCTGTAAACTGCAGAAGGCTGAATGAAAACATCTAATTATCTTTTTTAGTATATTGGCAGAAACTTAGGTAGAGTAGTTACTTCTTTTTATTTATTAATAGGCTTGCATTTTACCACCAACTCTCCTGATGTTAACCGATGATACAATCTACAATGGAGCATGCATGCCTGGAAGAAACCAATTCACTCGCAAATTGAAGACACTTAGATTGTAATTATCGGGGAACACCCGTCCTGGCAGCACATTCCACAGGCCTGCAGTTCACACTATAAAAGTGGAAACAAAGCATTTCAATCGGGTTTTCAGAACATTACCCAGGAAACGGTACTTTTTTGCCCGCCCTAGCTATCCAATAGAAAATGGCCTCCATCCTGCCCAGTTCCTTGAGGTCATGCAGATCTGATACACACTCTCCGAGATGTTCAAGACTTTGAAGCTTAGTCTGTACAAAGGATTCATTGCTGATGAGCTTCGTAGCAAGTTTCTCAATGGACTCCAACGCCTTAAGCTGGTATTTGGCTGTTCCATCCCAAAGGTACGAGAAGTACTCTATGCACAACCAAACTTGTGCTTGATATAATGTAAGTACCACTGTTCTGCTGTTAAGTAACGACGCACCTTCGAGATGATACCCAGTTTTCTACAATATCCCTGAGTGGCACAGGCTATGATTTGTTCACAACACTGATAAAGCCGCAGGGGAAAAGCTAGTAAATTCCATTCCAAGGCACCCCTGGACAACACTGCTGAGGGTGCCATGGGAACTTGGCCAAGTAATTGCATTTTCTATAACATTTTTATCAGAGCTGGGATATAAAATACTTGATATGCATATATGAATAAATAAATATCTGGGCCATAATTGCACACATGGTCATCTGACCCAAAACTAAGCAAAGCTTGTAATATAGCTGCCAGAAACTGATATACTCACATATATATTTTTAAATACACTCTTAAATAGATATTCACACCCAGACATAGAACAAACACAAATGTTCATCACACAAATGTATGTCCTAGGTGGGAATCGAACCCACGCCCCCAAGCGCAGAAGGCAGGATCACTACCAACTAAGCTAACGGGCTATATATCTGTGGGTTACAACCTGACTGAGTAAAAGTGTCTCCCTCTAGTACCAGGTGTCAAAGGCCGCCTTGGGCATTGCAGATTATAACTTGCAGCACCATCACAATCAGAGAAGGAAAACTCAGAAAAAACCTGGATTTTACTCACTAACACACACTGGACTAGCTCGGCAGGATGTGGTCCAAATTCCCCCCATTTACTCAGTATTTTTGTTAAGTTAATTAGTCTTGGAACAGATCTCTTAAAAAACCCTCCTTAGAGTAATTTAAATTATTGCTAAAATTTTCGACATTTGGGTTTGGATCTTGACACGACAGAATCTATGGATGTACATGCGCAACCGTTGTCAGTCTGTGGCCATCGATACCGCAAGTGAATTCATATGAAAATCTTTAGTCAATATAATAATTACGATATATTAATAGACATAAGATAATACTCTCGACACCCTAAGCCACCCACGCCAATGTTGCCCTTCCAGGACCACTCAGTGGGTGGCAAGTCATCACCTGCCTAAATATATTTTGAGATGAGACAGGATAAGGCAGGTGCCGTTTCTCATTCTATAGATCTGTTTTTCCATCCACAACCTGTTCACCTGCTCTTTTTCCATCCTCAATAGCCCAGACTTTTTTAATCCTATACTGTACAATAGTTTTATATTCAATTTTATACACATTCCATAATTGTATTTTTTATATGCAAAAGGGCCTCTTGGTGTTGGCTTCAGCCCCACCAATGCCTTCCAAATATCCAGGCTGGACCCCAGAATGTTATTGAATAAAGTATACATTAATAGAAATTTTGAGAATAGTTAACTTATAATATACCCTTTTGTGCATCTGTTTAATGTATTCTTCTTGTAATGTCATTTCTATGGTGTTAATAAAGTGTATTGTATTTTTATGAATAGATAGATAAATAGAAACTCTTTATTGTGTACATCAGAAATAAAAATTACAAACAGAAAACACTTACGACCCAGTGCCACAAGTGGCGGCCTTATCGCTAAAAGCGATCTCTTCGAGGCAACCATTGGATGGAAAGAATTTACGTAATAGGATCGACAGGGATTAGTGTGCACATAATGCTGGGTCGCATCAAACTATATGTATGTCAAACTAGCTATAGACAGTTGAATCAACAGTCTTATAGAGTACATACCTTCAATCGCCTGACCAGCTCATCAGGTCCAAGGTCATCGGTGATTGGTCGGCAGCCTTGCGGGTACACTATATCCGCCATGCTGCCAATCTACAATCACATAATTTGTTTGTTCCTTTTTCATGCAGCAACAATATTTAACGGATCAACTTGAACTTAGACATAGACCTCTAGGACCTTAGACATAGACATAGTCCACTGAAGCGGAGCGAGGCTGCGGAGCAGAGAAACGGAGATATATTAACCAATTACTGGAGCTGAGCAGAGATTTTATGCAATTCTATTGGTTAATATTTCTCCGTTTCTCTGCTCTGCAGCCTTACTCCGCATCAGTGGACAGGCAGCCTTATGGATAGAAACTTTTTATAGAACGAAAGGAGTGGTTGCTCTAGGCACCAGATATTTCAGGTTTTGTCCAGGGCTGGTCCTGGGGTAGAACGAAAGGAGTGGTTGCTCTAAGCACCAGATATCATGGGGTGACAAAATACCAAATGCACTACGCTGAGTTGGTACCGACTTGTGACAGAAACTATTATTTTCCTGTTTTTAAACGTAATGTATATGTATCTCTTGTTTCTGTCATGAATAAATATTTTTATTTCTTTCAAATGAGAGCGGAAACTAAAATTTGGATGGCGGCTTGTGCCTCGTGGCAGGGGCGCGGCGTGCCAAGTGGCACACTTGCATTGTTTGTAACCAGCATATTTTTTTATGTGGAAATAGTTTATATCCAGAATTAGCACTTGAAATACTTTTTTATCCTGGAATAGATTCCTGTACAATAATTTTCAGAAAAGAAACGCGCCAAAAGACAGTCTCGGTCTTTCTAATTAAAGGCTAGGGCCGACACTGGTTTGGTCCTCGGTACAATCACCTGCTTTTGGCTGTGCCACCATTCCAATAACCCTGTATACTTGGTCCTAGTATTTACCTTTGACAGCTGCAATAACATATGAATACTAATTAATATTTTAATGTAGTAGGTGTATTGGCTACCAGCTGTCTCTTACATTCAAATACCTAGCAACTGGTCAGTCCATGGTTTTTGTTCAGCTTTTTACAATCTATTGCAGCTGTCAGCAGAAAATAACTTGGACCGAATATAGCTGAACATTTCACACTTTAACAGTAAGCGATTAGAAAGGTATCACTCTTAACAAATTTATCTGGACTAAAATTATCTGTATCTCTGGTCATTTTAATGTGTGAATAAAGGATGACAACAATTGTAGGGAGAATAGTTTGGAAAATGGAACAATGGACCACTGAATGGAAGGGAAACGAAAGATTAGGCTGAGTATGGCTTGGAAGTGGCAAATTTGCAGCATTGGGCCCAAGGTGGTGGTTATATGGTTGGAATCAACTCCCATTGAATTTTGTCCTATCAAATAGGTCCTGTACTGTAAATAGGCCAAACATGACTATAATCTACATCAGTAAAGGATGTTGCTGTTTATCTAGATTCAATAATAAAAATCGTGTGAATGTTATTAATAAGGTCAAGGGCTCACCCAGATGATTGCCAACAATCCTAAAACTGTTATTGCATCTAGTTATTAAGATTTATTGATTGTTGTTACTATCGAAGAACGCAACGATGTTTTACAAACAGAATACCTACCTACCTACGTAGTTAGATACTCTCGCAAACTGTCTCGGAAACATTCAAAACAGTTGTAAAACGTCTAAATGCTGTGATTATCATGTACTATTTGCCCGGAAAGCAGAAACTATGCAATGGCAAAACTCGCCTGGCATTCGGTGTGGCATTCATGGTTTGCGTACAACCGTAGAGATGAATTGCGATAGACATTTTACTTAGCATTTCAACATCACAACTACAAGTGAATCCTCAATTGTAACCTAAAATATCACCGATAGACTTCATATTTAAGCATCCGTTGTACGTAAACATACAAATAACAATGTTAATGGCTAAAATACTTACAAGAAGTCATAGACGTGGTCCTGGAAGCACGTCCCGATGTTTACAAAAGAAGTGTATTTAACGTACAAAAAGTAAACGGTCACCAAAGTAACATAATTTTTACACCAAGATTACACTAGAAAACAAACCCTAAATGAAAAACTTTGAATTTCATGCTCTAAAAACATAGAAAAATGAGAAATAATTTCACAAAATATGTAGACGCCAAACTGCGGGAAAAACTACAGTGAAGTTAGCAAGATAAAGCTTTGCAGTTCAAGGTCGCTCTATTGTCTATTATTTGTATACGTGTCTATGGTGTTGATCCAACTCTATGCGCGATTGCACAAACATCTTTTGTATCACAACATTTTACTCCTTACCCGACGCCACGCCTAACATAAATAAATGTATGGAGGATAGAGAAATAACACAGATATACACAACTAAGGAGCCGTCTCTCTCTGTGTATGAAAAAGCGTCCATCGAAATGCGTTAAATTAGGGTCGCGCTACAGTAGCAGCAGGTTACATTTTAAAGAATCCTATATCCTGCAGGATATATAAATAAATAAGAAATGAAAAACTTCCGCTTTGTTTTTTTAAATAAAATAAACAATCTTTATTATAGTAACTAAATATTTCCTAAAAAATATATTATTGTTATCATCACAGAAAAGAGAAGGGTAAACGAAAAAAAATCTCACTTCAGTGGTTATCATTATGTACTTTATCCACGCTAACGCTATGGAGGATTTACTAGCCCGGCAGGTTTTTTTTTCTGCTACCGCAAAAATGGAAAACGACGTTGAGGCGTCGAGGCGTTGAGGCGTCCTCAGTGGCCTTAGTACGAGCACTTGCGAAAAAGTGACTTGTTTGACGATATTAAAGAAACGGCGACCATAACATAAGCACTTTTTATCAAAATGCTAAAAACTCGCAGGGCTTTGCTTTTTGCGTTATCCGTCGACGGGATTAGGCAACTAAGTCAGAGGGCTTCAATACACGAGGCGACAGTCTTACGCACCATACAACTTATGTCCAACATCGTCCTGTAAACTTTTCAAAATATTTAAATTTTGACTTAAGTGCTTGTGGGTTTCGGGTCTTGATTTTAATATATTATGTAACTTGAAAATCTCAATACCTACTTGACACTGGCAAATGCACAAGACATGTGACGCCAAAATATTCTAAGGAGGAAAGAATAAAAAAAAAACATCCACATTATTTTAATTTTTTTGTAATTACGTATAATATAAAAATATTCTAAAATACATTGCATGTAGGTACTATACTGCTTAAAATATTCAATGTTACCTAAACCTTAGTTTTAATGTTAGCATTATTTTGTATTATGGGGCAGAATACCAGATAAGAAAGATATAAAATGACTGTTTACTTTTGAAATATAATTATCTGTCGGTCATTTTACGAGGTTTATTTCAAAATATTTAGAACAACGTTTTTTTTTTAAATTGGGTACCAAGAAATAATGAAATAAGTGCCAGAATAAATAAATAAAAGCTGTTTATACCGTTATGTGTGGTCATAATAAAAATAAAATTATCGAAATATTTTATTGCAAAATGACCGAAGAACATATTTCCAAAGTAGCCAGTAATTTTCACGGAAAAGGGAAGAGGGGGGGGGGGCGGTTTCCCTTTTCCGTGGTTATTTTATATTTAATAAACATCAAATGCGCGAGTGTGCTGCATATTCTGGGTCTTAACAACAACTACACCTTTGTTAACATTTTTGAAATTTTTCAAGAATGTATGATTCAAACAAAAGTAATTATCGCGGCTAATGTCAGGGTGATAAAGTTTATCTTATTATACAAAACAACAAAAATTGGGCGTAAATATTCAGCCAAGAATGGTAACGAAATACCACCTATACGACGGCTGTTATTAGCATTCATCATCATCATTTCAGCCATACATCCACTGCTGGACATAGCCGTCCCCCATCGATCTCCGCATTATAAATTTTCGAAGTCTGGCGTACCAAATCCACGCGTCTGTTATAGAATGGTTTTTTTTTAACGCGATTAAGTCCGCGTTTGACCACCAACTCGCCTGTTGGTAAGCGACGATGTGGTCGAAGAATGGATTTTGCAAAAGGATCGAATTAAGGAAGGTAAAAAAGGTTGTAAGTTTATATGAAAATCTACGCGTACGAAGTCGCGGGCAACAGCTAGTTTTTACATAAATCTGTGAGGATCGTAGATAGAATTATGAATATACCTACTTATAGCTTATTTTCAATTTGAGATCGGTTAAATTTTATTGTCAAAAAAAAAGTGTAGGCACAACAACTACATTAAAACAATTACCTACAATACCTATACGGGGCGACGTAGAGAGCGCCTTACGCCCAACTCAAAACGCGGGCCCGAATAGGTGCAGTTTGCAAAATCACGCGAACGCGCCGAGATACGGTTTGCGGTCGCGTGATTTTGCAAACTGCACCTATTCGGGCCCGCGTTTAGAGTTGGGCGTAAGGCCCCTGAGCCAAAAGGGGTCCATATTATGATACTCATTAGAACAACTTAAACTTTTTTATTATTATTAAATAATAGGCTTGCGCTTGGCCGCCAACTCGCCCGACGATGCAGCTGAATAGATGATTTTTTTTTAAATAAGGGCGCCACTTATGCTTACCATTCGCCTTATGGGTTGATCTTATAGTGAAAGTTGTGCATAATAATTGGTATTATTGACCCTTTTTCGGCTTAGTACCCTTTCCGCGTAACCTTGTATTATAATTAGATAATTCCGCATCCATACATTGGCCGTGTTTGCTCCTTTTTTGTTTACCGTGGCCAGGCTAGGTTTGTGACCACAACTCTGTGATGCGGTGTGGTCAAAGTTGGTACTTAGCCTGGAATGGGAACTTGGCTCTCAAGTGTGGCATCTGGCTCATAAAATAATTCTCTGGCAATTATTGATTGTTTTTTTTACAAACGTTTATTTACTTAAATGTTCTAGGAATCATCATATTTGACAACCCATAATATACCAACATTATGCCTCTTTGATTATGTCATTCCCTTCTCAGTCCTGCCAAACGCATCCATTCGCATCGTGGAATACTGGAATTATATTTCAAAGTCTAACTTAAAGTTTTGTTTCAAGCCAGACAGGTGAAATATGACGGTAGATACAAAAACAAAATACCCGGAAACTGTTTTGGGGAAAACACGGCCGATATGTGAACGCGGGGAAATACCGGAGAATCCGTAGAGAGACATTATTTCCAGAAGAAAAATCACATTTATTTCCTATCTCGGAATTGTTCTAGGATCTATCGTTAGTTATCTAACTATAGAAGAAGAAAATCTAAATCTACCCACGAAAACAGCTTAATCGAGTTCAAGTTTTCTAAAAGACCCGGCAGTGGAATGAATGTCCTGGGTCAAATCATTCTTTTCTAGAGCGTACAAGTCTACAGACATCTCGTCTAGCGCCAGTAGATCTTTCCTGTGCTTGAGGAGATTCTTTTTCAGTTCGTCGATCATGTCTTTGAGAGGAACTGTGCCGCCGTATTCCTTTGGCAGGATGGCTGGGTCAACGTGCTTCATTAAGTCTTCGGACGTACGGTGAAACTGGAAGAGAGAAACATATGAATTATCAGCTATGTAGGTATAGGTAGGTAGGTCCTCACGCTTAACTCTAAACGCGGGCCCTGAAAATGTGCAGTTTACAAAATCACGCGACCGCAAACCGTATCTCGGCGCGTTTAGGTTCGCGTTCGCGTGATTTTGCAAACTGCACCTATTCAGGCTCACGTTTAGAGTTGGGCGTAAGACCCCTGGGTCTTATACCTATAAGCTGTCAGAATTCGTTGTAGGTACCTATAGGCTGCGGCCACCGTCACCTATTTTAAGCGCTTCAATATATGTGACTGCTAAAAGTTATGTGACCGCAAACCGTATCTCGGCGCGATAAGATTCATGTTCGCGTGATTTTCCGCAATCATTCTCAATCCGCAATCGCTTAAAACATGTGATAGTACGACCTTAGATCTATCCATCTTTTTTCAACATTTGTGAAGATAAAAATTTACTTAGTAAGGATTTTGAAAAAACCGATTGGACATTATCTTTTGAATAACATTGCGAATTTTATAAGTAATCAGAATTCGTGATTTTCAATTAGATTTTTCCAATATTATTGCAGCTGTCAGTAAAAATAGATACGGATAATGTCAGAGCAAATAAATTAATCTATTTTAACGTCCAGAATATGGCGCTGCTTCATAAGTTGTGTTTAGATTTTAGGAGTCACGGTTTGAGCTTTGGAGAATGGAATACGTAGTCAAATGATACGGTAATTCGGTGGCTATAGAACTTACTTGCTTAGTCGTTAAAAGGAGCTTAAAATTTTCTAATGCTAAACTAAAATAGATATGTATAAAAGTTTACCAGAACACGATCCTTCAGTTTATCGCTGAGAAGTGAAACAGCGAACTCGAAGAACCGCACGCCGTAGTGAGGGATGTTCACGAAATGAGTCTTCTTGTGTCGCATGGGCGTTGAATTCTGAAACCAAACAATATAAGTATCAATTAAAAAAAAATACTACCAAATTAGTAACCTTTTATCATCATCATCATCATCAGCCATAAGACGTCCACTGCTGAACAAAGGCCTCCCCCTTTAACCTCCACACTGAACGACATCCTGCCATCTGCATCCACTGGATGCCCGCGACTCTCACGATGTCGTCGGTCCATCTAGTGAGAGGCCTACCTATGCTGCGTCTTCCGGTTCGCGTTTTATCAGCGTACAGTAAGTAAATATAATATGTCGAAGAAGAGCGTTACCAAAACTGACTAAGTATAATTATTAGGATAGCTTTAGAGTGGCATCTTTCGGCAATAAATTGATCGGCAAAAATCACGCGCCCGCAAACCGTTTTTGCGTGATTTTGCAAACTGCCCGTATTCGGGCCCGCGTTTAGAGTTGGGCGTAAGGCCCCAGGCAAGTGAATTCCGGAAGTTCACAAAAATCTAATCGAATCGTGTCGAAGAGTAAACCGCAATCACAAACCGTGTCACGGCGCGTTAAGATTCGCGTTCGCGTGATTTTACAAACTGCACCTATCCGGGCCCGCGTTTAGAGTTGTGCGTAAGGCCTCGTTGTCGAATAGCTATACAAACGAGCCTCGTCAAACAATAGCTCGTAGAGGTACTCCTCACCTCACCTTTATGCAGTTGATATTAATCCTAATTCTTAACGTCAGTGAGACTTCAGAGGCTGACGTGAGGCATCTGCATGCCAGCCTTATCGTTGACGTACTTGTAGCCGAGGATATATAGGAACGAGCCTCGTCGAGCAATAGTTCCACTATTAGTTACAGCTACAGATCTTAGCATTATCCTCACCTGTATGCAGTTGAGCATGATCCTGACGTCAGTGAGGCTCCAGAGGCTGACGTGAGGCATCTGCATGCCAGCCTCGTCGTTGACGTGCGTGTAACCGAGGAGCTGGGATCGAGGCTCGTCGAGCAACAGCTCCACTATCAAGGAGTGGACGCGTGCCATTACGCAGCTGTCGAAGAGATGCGGGTCGAAGCGACCTGGGAAGTTTTTTTTTTATTCATTAATTACTGACAGATGTCTTACCATAGCACATCTGAAGTTTAATGGTGAGGTGGTCAAAGATCAGCCATCTTTTCGACGGTTCCGCTAAGTAGGTACTATCTGGAAACTTTGGAGTCCGTAGAACGACGCACTGTGAGGCTAATAGGCAATGAAAAACTGGTTTCTTCAAAGCTGCACAGAGCCTTGAGCTTCGGCGTAAGGTAGCCTGCTTGGCTATTTTTACAGGCTGCATTTCGGTGAGTATGCACTCGCACTACACGACCTAATCCCTCCTTCCCTCTTCTACGACAAGACAAGTTGGAGAACACATAAATACCAACCCTATACCTATACATAGTCGACATGCCACCGGCTCGAACTAGCCGGTTTGCTTTGACAAACTGCTAAATGCTAACTAAATGGTTTGTCACCGTCCTTGTTTCCTAAAAACTATAACCTGGGTATTTTTGAGGCCAGTTTTTTTTTATAAGTACCTTCAAGGTCAATTTCCTCCATCTTCAGCTACAACATCGCTTTCCATCAGGTGATTTGGTGGCTAAAATTAGACTTTCTTCATGAAAAAAAAAGATAGTAAACACGCCTGGAATTAGAGCTGGCACTCAAGTAAGATCAAACAAACTGTTAGGCGCTTGGTGACATTTCGAATTGATACGATGGCGATAGCTTTTTGGTACCCTGAATGCCTTCAATAGATGAACAAGATCACTCTGCCAAGAATGTATTGCTGAAAAGAAGGAATCTAAGAAATTCCTAATCTTACCCATGCAGGACAGCACAACCCTCCGTCCTTCAGAGTCCCTCTTCGGCAGAGGGACCAAGTACCCAGCATCGATAACAGCCGCTATCTTCGGGTCCAGAGGATCCAGTTTCTGGAACCATTGCGGGTACATCTGTCGGATGGTCAGATAGCGCTCTAGCATGGAGCACGCTTGCGGGATGGAGTACTTCTTTGTGCGGAGGAAGCGCAGTAGAAACGGTGCATCTGTAATAAATAATATAAACTCAAATTGGTAAATATTTTATGAGATTAGTCTAAACACACATTTCAATATGTTAACCATCTTATTAAAATATAAATAAGTCACCATTAACTTAACAACTTAGTCATTTTTGAACCCAAATAACCCATCCCTAAAGGTGGCCAGTCGCTGCTTTACCACGTATCGTTAACGTAACGAGCAGGAGTGGGAGTCACTGCACTTTTCTTTGATCTTATGCCCTATTTCTGAAATGAGCTTTTTGGCTCCGTCCCCCAAGTTAATAATAATAAATAAATAATTAAAATAACATGACAAGAAAAAGTCTCAAATTCTTGTAAAATTGTACCCAAAATGACCATCGCAATGCAGTTCCTTCCTACCCTAGACCTAGTCGCATAAATCCATCGTTTTTTTTTGATCGAAGCATAAACCAGATGTATTTCAATATCTGTGTAGTTACAAATCTATTTTTTTTTCAGCCTTTCGTAAGTTAGGTAAAATCACCCAAATGATCAAAGAGAGACAACCTGGCAGAGATAAATCGCCTCTCTTGTGATTCGTGGATGAATTTTTGCGATTGGTTGTATTTAGCATATTTTTTCCAGTGTTTTTTTTAGGAGCGGTAAACAAGCATGCATTCCACCTGATCATCATCATCATTTCGGCCATAAGAGGTCCACTGCTGGACATATCCAAGAGGGCTGGTTGAAAGCGACCTGCATCCAACGGTTCCCTGCGGTTTCCGACTGATGGTAAGCAGAAACCTCCATCTATGTTATGAACACCTGCAATACTAGCAGTGTTGACGGTGCTTTGCAAGCCTTGAAGAGGTAGTTGTAGACAGTAGTTGTACCCTTTGCTAGTGGTTATTCCTATTGGAAGAGAAAATAAAAGACTTACCAGTCCGACACTTCTTTATAGCAGGATGCTTAGCAATAAAATGCCTCATCTGATCTAGTGCCTGGTCTCTTAGCGCCGGTTCTTCCCTCAGTTCCACCCGTGCCTTCTCCCGTAGCTCTTGAGGGAGGTCTCCTGACTCCCTTTCCTTGGCTTCTAGGCTATGTAGGCGATCATCTTCGGAGAGCCGTGAGATGATGTCTTTGGGCTCATGGTCCAGGCGGCATTCTTCAGGCTGCAAGACTGATGTGGCCATGGCTGGAACAAGGTGAGTTGAATCCAATGAATGAAAAATATGGGTAGGTTCCATTACTACCTACGAGTAACGCACATTGTGAAAGAATGTTTAAGCATTTTGTATATGGATGAGATATAAAGAGCTCGATCACACGTTTGCTGTCACATACCATATGAGTAAAAACCTCATTGGTAGTCGACTCACGCGCACCCAGCTTACTGCTTACAAATGTCATAGATCAACTGTCATTATCATACCATGGTATATTATATTTGGAGTGCTCCAGTGCTTCCCCATGACTAAAGGTATGTAAGCTTTTGAATAATTTATTTATTACATTTTAGGTAAACTTTTAGAAATAAATTATAAGACAAAGTAGCCAATGACAAAAGTTTTCACTAATAGAAATAATTTATATGGTTGGAACGCTGATATTATATGTATATGAAAAAAGCAAAAAAGAGAGAAAATATAAACTGCCCTCGCACAATCAAGTGACATATATTTTATGAAATGAAAGAAGAAATGTATAAGTACCTATACTGATATTACCTATAGTCAGTGTTTCTTTTTTCCCAATTTTGAAAATTTTGGTTATGCTAGATTTAGTTGTCATTTTCCATGATTAGCTTAAAATTATAAATATGGTAGGTATATCAACATTTTATGTTTGATCTAGAATACGGAGGAAACCGTAAATACCGAAACACAATTAAGAACATTTCGCTCTAAATAAAAAATATGAAAATAACACTGATTTTAACTTATATTCCTGTATTTTTTTTTGGATTCGTTTAAATACCCATTTACTAAATGATGTTTACGATATCTTAATACACAGATTTCATAATAATGGACGGAATCATAAAAGTACATTTTACATTGCAGCTATACTTATCGAAAATTATGAGAAAAGCCTCAAAAATAGAAATAAGTAGCGATCCGCACGACTGTGTGAAACAGCAGCTAAGCGCATTTTCCTCTATGGCTAAGCGTCATGATTTTGTCCACTAAATGAGACTTCAATACAATAATCAATATATTACTGTAGTAACAAGCGTTGCTTAAAAAAAATCGGACGGACGGACGGACAGACAGACAGACGGACGGACAGAACGAATTTATAAGGGTTCCTTGTCGGGCTACGAAACCCTAAAAAGGATGAGCGAGAATAAAAAAATAATCAAAGCATACCTTATACTTTAAACCACCCTTTTACCTAAAACTAAACTTTGATAACATGAAAAACGTTAACTTGATAGTCACCTCGGAATATATAGGTAATAAACCACTGAAGTGAGAATTTTTTGTGTAATATACTGGCTATGGTGTAATCCGTCACAAATTCTCACATTTTGATCTGTTTCACGAGTTTTACGTCACATAATATCAAAGGGCCAGGGCACACCGACCGAAGGTCGACGTACGGGCCCGTTACCTCCCGAAATGTTGCATCAGCCCTACCGTAATAAGTGTTTTATATTGTAGGCTGTTGCCCTTGGCCCTTGGGAAAACTGGTAAACAACAAAGGCACAATAGTACCTGTTAGTAGCAGTGGCGTCGCTATCGGAGGGCTAGGCGGTGCCGTGCAGCGGAGCCCTCAAACTCAAGGGGTTCTCGGGCCTTGCCAAGTGAAGCTCACGGTTGCGAAAAAAATTCCACCTTCAGAATATCCCAAGAATAATCACACAAGAAACATCATACATGTAGTAAGTAACTTTGAGCACAATAAAGAGCTGATGATAAAGTAGCTTTAGTACCTAGTATTTATGTATGTATATAGGTATTTATACCTGATTAACCTATTTAGATAGGGCCCCATTTTTTTTGCAGCAGTGTCTTTGTTACCTACCTAGTTTGTATCTATTTGTGGCATCGTAGGTATCTCCCAAACGGAGAACTGATTTTGATTTAGTTTATTTGTTGAAAGGCGACCTGATTGAGAGGGTTCACCATGACTCAAAAATCTATTATCTGTTTGAAGACCTTATGCGATATTGCCGGGAGTTTTTATTAGCTTGGTATGTATGTATGGTAATAATAATGGCACCACACCGAAAGCACCAGCTTTCAAATAAAAAAAGAATCATCAAAATCGGTTCACCCAGTCGAAAGTTCTGAGAAAATAATCTAAAAAATCAGTTGAATTGAGAACCTCTTTTTTTGAAGTCGGTAAAAAAATATAATTGGAAGCAGTTGAAAATCAAGTTCAAAGATTCCTTTACTTACATACATACAATAATAGGTACATGTTTGTATGTATGCATGCAACGGAATCTTCGAACATGATTTTCAACTACTTCAAAACGTCGAATGAAATTGAAATTTCGCACACTTATCAAGGACCGATGACAATGCAATAATTTATATAGTTTGTCCCATTAAAGTGTGTTCTTATGTTTTATTTTTATTTTAAGTGTTAATGATAGAATAGCAACTAAAATCAGGCCGGTGTGCGTAATTTATGCTATTAAATTCTCATTGGTCTCGAACAGGTTTATCGCAAAACAATATTTGATGTGTCTACAAACCATAGGAATGTCTAACAAAATCTATTAAATAATAGGTAGTCAATTACATAGTTGTTTCTAGCCGGATCTTTTGACACCATCTTTTATGTGGTGCAAACAGTGGGCCCAGAATATGGAGCGTCGCTATTTTAGTCGCGCATTCAATGTTTTTAACCGAATTCCAAGAAGAAGGTTATTAATTCAACTGTTTTTTATATTTGTTACCGCATAATTTTGACTGGATGAACCGATTTTGATTATTCTTTTTTTATTTGAAAGCTGGTGTGCCCATTTGAATTTGGTCCAGTTCTAATGAAGTCGGTTTTTTATATTGAGAATTATTGAGGGCCCTTCTCGTCTGCAGCTCTCATAATTCTCATTTTTGCAACTCTCGCTCGTATATTTTCACATTATTGAAGATATAAAATCAGAGAGTGTGTATGTCTCATACGAGTATATATCGTAATCGTATCGTTGAAAACAAAGAAATTGACAGTTTTTTTTGTTTACATTTGACGGAATAATATGGTAACAAGGAAAAAAAACAACATTTTTTTTTTAAATTCCCACTCATTAATGTTTTCTCTTAAAAAATGTTGAAAATGTGCTAAAATGGTAACTCTGGCCGGTGAGCGCGGCCTTACATCATGATCGTTAACAATACTTACCCGCCCTAGCTACAAGGACCAAAAAACTGTTTGATTTTTGAATTTCTCGCCATACGTGAAACGTAACTATGAGTTGGGGGTTGGGAATTACCTTATAAAAAAAAGTCCCAGTCCCAAAGCCGGACGAAAAGTCCGGACGTTTTAGTATTTTGGTTAATTTTTAAAACAAGATTTGTATTTAGGGAAAGGTTAATTAAGATTACTCGTATTACATCGCACAAGCTAAACAAACGGACAAAAGTCCAAATCTGGACAAATCCGGACGAATGGTAACGTTAGATAGGACCAAGTTAGCTAAGGACGTCTTTATGGAAGATGTGCTATTTTGTGGCGCTACATACCACAGTAAGATATTACGAAACGACGGCGATGTATAAAAAAAAATTGAATTTCCGAGAAATTCAATAAACTTTTTTTAAATATATATACTTGATACACATACTACTTTAAATTTCATTTTTGTAAGTTGTCTTAAAATCTATTTTAGATTTGTCTAGACAACTGGCTATTCTATTCACCCCCTACTCGGTTCATTACTACTCAGTTATCCCCAACCTCGACTTTTTTGAAGTCGGTTAAAAATGTTAAACCTAACCTAACCTAAGAGTAAATAGTTTTATGTAACCCCTAAAAATTTAAATTGCCCCTAACTGCCGCCCCCGCCCCTAAGGAAAATCCTGGCTACGCTCTCTGTTTCATAACTTGGTAGGTATATTTGGCTTCTTGTAGCTATAACGCTAAAGTACTATCTTACGACGTTACGACGAATGCAGTTTTACGTAACATAACAGTTCTATAGCGGTTGCAAAAACACCCATGTTATGCAAAATATTGTAAAATGTCTTGAGAAAATGAACGGAATAAATACCTTTTTGTTTAGTAGCAACACTAGGAACTACTCGAAGTAGTAGAAGTAAAAATTTAAAGCGTTTTACTCATATTTTTTTGGGTTCCGTACCCAAAAGGAGTTATCGGGGCCCTAATACTAAGCCTGCGCCGTCTCCTTGTCTGTCTTTAAAAATAAAATAAAAAATATTTCGTAAAAAAAAAAGTATAAGTAGGTATATTTTATACTAGTGATGTTGCCCGCGACTTCGTACGCGTAGATTTTCATATAAACTTTCCTCCCTTGAGCCGCTCCTTGCCCAAAATAACATAGCCTATACTTCAATCTGGTCATAGCTAAGCATATTTGTGAAAACCGCATTTAAATCTGTCCAGTGATTTAGGAGATGTGCGTGGACAAACAAACAAACAAATAGACAAAAATTCTCAGCGGCTTATTTTCAGACACCCTGTGTGATAATTTTTTTATATCTCGCAATTACAGATTTTTTTATCTCTACGTTTTTTATTATATGTATAGAAGATTGACCATAAAAATTGATTTATCTTTCTCGTTTATTATGGTACGTAGATACTTAAGTAATTAAAATATTAAAACAAAAATGTGTTCTATGTATTCTCACTAGATGGACCGACGACATTGTGAGAGTCGCGGGCATCCAGTGGATGCAGATGGTAGGATGTCGTACAGTGTGGAGGTTAAGAGCGGGCCTAATGGCAGGATAAATTCTGATTTCCCCCGCGCATCTCGCCACACCCAGCGCATGTACGGATAACAAACACGGGCGGCGCGACGACGCGCGGAACCAAGCTTGCGTACTCGACGTCTGAACTGACATGGACTACCCGTCTCAACAGAGCGATGGTAACTGATCGGTGCAACAAACCGATGCCTCAAGCTTGTGTCACGCGAGACGAAAGACAGCGTAATGCGCGGATTAAAAATGTTGTAAGCGCCAAGTGCTTTCTACTCTCATAGCTTATAGAATAGACAATATTTTTAAAAATTGCTAGGGTCAGCTCTAGGTTCTACATGAGTGATAATATTTACATAATTTATTGTTCAATAATATGTACCAAAACAGAATGCAAACCAAAAATGTTGAAAATTAGAGGTAACTTTGTGATGGTTTTCTATCGAGAAAATTTTATCCTACCATGTTTTCGTCAGGGTCGACCTTTACTTATATATTGAAGTTTCCTAACGTATTTTTTTTTCGATTTTGGACATGATTTACTACTGTGAAAATCTAATCAAAGATTGAAGATTTTACTTTAGGCCCAATCTTAAAGGGGGCCTATGTTCAGCAGTGGACGACTTCTGGCTGATGATGTGTTCGATATAGGTATTTTAAAATATTACACTCGCAACATGACTGAAGCACATTTTAAAAAGTAGAATTCCATTTTATATATTTAAAAAAAAAACATAAAATGTGCGAGCGAGTCCGCTACACCAGCATGGCTGACATGCACACCGCGACATAATCCTGTCGTCGCCCTATCGAGCGAGAATGCGACAATGTGCCTACGGTTTTATATACCCCTGTCTCGCTTTGGCACGACAAAAGAATCGACAAATCCCTGTCACGGTGCGCATGTCAGCCCGCCAGGCTGCACCCGGTATTCTACCACACACGTAATTTGTCACAGTTCACAGTTACCTAAATTGAATCGCGTTTTAGAGCGCATCGTACAGTCAGGCTATATATTTTCAAACATGATTCTACGTACCTTCCAACTTGACAAGAATTCCATCATTAAACCTATAACAATAGTAGGTACGAGTATCTACACGTGTTTATGAAACCCTTTATTATTTGAACTCATGGTCCAACCGATTCATTATGGCCCTTGTATGGGAGTAATTATGATTTTAAATACAATGTGCCGTTAATACTCGTATCCTTGTGTTATGGGCTCTACCCGGTAAACGGTAGAAGATTTATTTGTAAAGACTTGGACGTGAATGTATTTTAGTCATCAGTCATAACACGTCTAGCAAGACTAATGTATGAATCATTTTTCAAATTAAATTTCATAATATTTCGATAGACATCCGTCATCTGTAAAGTGTTCGAAACAAAGACTTTTTATAACAACGTCAGGAATTAAAATATGAAAAATGCACGCAATGAAATCCGTTAATTCAATTTCAATTTTCAATAATCGCGAAAACCTAAGATTTTTTATTTATTTATTATTTAGCCCCATAAAATAAATAATCCCCAAATCTAGCTAAAAATCAATCCCCAAATCAAGCTAAAAATTGTCATCTGTCAAAACCATGTCCTTTTGTTTTTTTATTTAGCAACCCATCCCGCATTTTTAAGCAAACCTAGCCCTTTTTAGGGTTCCGTACCCAAAGGGTAAAACGGGACCCTATTACTAAGACTCCACTGGCCGTCTGTCTGTCCGCCTGTCACCAGGCTGTATCCCATGAACCGTGATAGTTGGACAGTTGAAATTTTCAGAGATGATGTATTTCTGTTGCCGCTATAACAACAATTACTAAAAAACATTAAAATAAATATTTAAGGGGTATTATACAACATACGTGATTTTTTGCTCGTTTTTGCTATATATATATTGATAACGGCAACAGGTAGATGTTTGAAATATTAACAGAATATTAAGTTATATTCTTCAATTTAAAAACAAATAATAAAATTAAAATAAAATTAATATTTAAGGGCGGCATACAATAAACCTGATTTTTTTGCTCGTTTTTGCTCGATATTAATAACAGCAACAAGTAGACGCTTGAAATATTCACAGAATATTTGGTTATATTATTCAATTTAAAAACAAATAACAAATATTTAAGGGGGCTCCCAGACAACATACATGATTTTTTTGCCGTTTTTATAGATTATGGTACGGAACCATTCGTTAGCGAGTCCGACACGCTCTTGGCTAGTTATTTTTATTACATCTCACTTGAATTTGAAGCTGGCGACAAACAGAGGAGGAACAATCCTCATCGCAGTATTTTGAACGAATTTACACCAGGAATACATGCTAAGAAAGGATGTCGCTCTAAAATAGTCGAGTTATATCGAGCGATCGTATTCGTTGGATAAGCCCAGTGGCATAAATATCGTAGGGCTAGGCGGTGCCGTGCACCGGGGTCCCCAAACTCAGGGGGCCCTTGGGCCCTCATCAGCAAACCTCAAACTGAACTTGCAAAATTTTTAACCCTTCATTCACATACATGTAGTAAGTAGCTTTGAGCACAATGAAGAGCTGATGATAAAGTAGCTTTGTACCTTTAAATTATTTATATTTTTACTCGATAAATCTTAACCCAGTTTAGGTAGGGCCCCATTTTTTGCACCAGGGCCTTTGGCCTACGCCACTGGACAAGCCGATCGTGCCCCAAAACCTAGTATAGAGTTGTCTACACTGAACCCCATCACTATCACTACATGGTATAAAACAAAGTCGCTTCCCTCTGTCTGTCCGTCCCTATATACTTATGATTATCTTTAAAACTACGCAACGGATTTTGATGCGGTTTTCACTATCAGTTAGATAATTTTGCCCGGAAAGTTTATATATATAGTAAAACATATACCCATGCGAAGCCAGGGCGGGTCGCTAGTAAGAATATAAATCAGTCCGAAATCGTCATCTTGCCGGAGTCGCCGGAGTGAAAGTCTTGGCCAGCCGAGCATAATGGGGCCGACTGAGTCATTCTGATACTAAATACGTTAAACGTTGTAAAATTACGAGTAGGTATTGTAGTTATAATTATGAGAACTTTTTGATATGCTTTAATGAAACAGCCTTCTATTCTAATTATTAATTGATTTTATAAAATAAAAAAATCTATTATTTATCATCACGTCTGGTTGATCCAACTCGTGACCAGAATGCTGGCCTCTACTTTGCTCAAAGAGTGAGCATTGCCATACAACGTGGTAATGGGGCCAGCATTTTGGGGACGATTCCCACTGGTAGCGGTTTAATAGATTAGTTTAGTAGTTAGGTATTAACATATCGTTTTTTTTTATTATTTTTTACTATTGAATGGTTGTTTAAGTTATTGTAATAAATTTCGAAAGATTTTAATTCGAGACCTACTTCGACCAAAATAAAATGAATGGACAGGCCCAGTAGAAGAGCATTTTTGAAGATTACAAAATGAGCGCCAGCTCTCATTTCGTTTCAGTCGGTCTCTAGCCGTAGGAAGTGAAACACGAGTCTATTGTTACGCGATAACGAAACATCTGACAAAATTATGAATTCGTATGCTTTACCGAAGTGTAAATACACAAATAAAACCGATATCTATTTTTTGTAACATATATACTGTACATTTTTATAATTAGGTGTTGAAGTATATGTCCGACGGTTTTGACTCGTTTTTACTGATCAAGTTCAATGGTTAGGGCCCGTCCATTCTTTTATTTTGGTCGAAGGAGACCTATAACTTTACACCTTCGAGTACACCGGAAAGAGAGAGAAAGATGCCTTGTCTAGCGTTGACAGTTTGTAGGGTTGTGGTAAAACCATAGATAACATAATCCTACAATACTTGTAGCTAAAGCCCATTTTAATTTACAGAAAAAAACGGAGCACAGCAATCTCGCTCGCTTTGAAAGATTATAAAAAAAAATTGAGGTAGTATTTTAAAAACCGGCTGATTATTATTATTTTAAAAATATAATTGAATTTTGCAATGTTAATTTGAAGATATAAAATACATAATAACTGTTTTTTAAGTTGTGCTTAGTAAATATATTTTCATAAGAATAAACGTTACTTAGTATACATACATACATAATATTCTATACAATTTCAAATTAACTAAAACCTAAAACTACTTAAAATGTATATACCTTTTTTATACTTAAAAATAGGATTGCGTTAGACCGCCTTCTCGCCTTATGATAAGCGATGATGCGGTCTACGATAGAGCACGCTTGCCGAGAAGGAACCGATTCAGTCGTGATTTGAAGACACCCAGATTGTAACTACAGTGGAACACCCATTCAGGTAGCGCATTCCACAGACTAGCAGTTCGCATAATAAAAGTGGAATCAAAGCGCTTCGTACAGGTTTTCTGAATATCAAACATAAAGCAGTGTCGATTTTTTTGTACCCTACCCTACATATACCCTAAACCAGAAAATAATAATTCAAAAGCTCCTTGGTAGAAGTAAAAGTGGTCAGTGTAGGTACTGACAGCATTGCCACGTTGAATCGCAGTGCAATTTTTTTGCC
Organism: Agriopis leucophaearia; assembly: GCA_949125355.1. Classification (NCBI taxonomy): domain Eukaryota; kingdom Metazoa; phylum Arthropoda; class Insecta; order Lepidoptera; family Geometridae; genus Agriopis; species Agriopis leucophaearia. The sequence continues at coordinate 7,609,444 of OX421284.1, read as the reverse complement.
CAAAGTAGACGCCAGCAATTTTGTCACCAGTCGCCTCCACCAAATGTTTGGCCAAAATAATATCAAATGCACAGACACTGTGATCAAATGAAATAAAATATCAAATAAAATTTGTAATTTCCTATCAGTGATTCTTTAGCCGGAGAAAGGAGTCTTAAGCAAGTCTTTGGTACAAGTTGCTCAAATTCGGGGACAAACAGCAATTTTTATTCCTGTTTGTCCCTTCGTGCGGACAGATGGGGGACAGACAGGAATGACTCCAAGTTGTCAGTACCGTGTCCCGGTGTAACAAAGAATGGCTTTACTAAGCCGAAAGGAGGTCGCTATAATCATTATTAGGACCAACCCTGAAATCGTGATAATTTACACCGGCTAAGTGCGAAACACAAAAGAAAAAGTTGTAATCGGTACTTTCCCACGTAAAGATTACGGAAGAAATACGAGCATTTTCCTTGAACCGTTGGGTACATCGAGTAGCAATTAACTGATGGCTCAAAGTAATCGTATTGGAAAAGGTCAACATAAATTATAGACAGGAAGACACCTCTCGCCTTTTGTACTTTGCTGGTCAGTCAACTTTTTAAGGATAACTGGCCAATCTTCGAAACTTTAGGTCGCAAGAAGGCCAACGACTTGGCCTGAACTGTTTCCATCACCTGTAGCCCGTCGTACTCGGAGACTTCATATACCTATACTTTCAAGCGCCGGCACCCTTTTATCGGGGGCCTTACACCCAACTATCTAAACGCGGGTCCGAATAGATGCAGTTTGCAAAATCACGCGACCGCAAACCAGAATTTTGTAACAAACCTCCAACAATGAAACCTCCTTTTTTGTCGATTAAAAAGCTTCGTAGGTCGAGTAGTTTTCTAAACTTTGTGATGAGTCATAGAAGTGGTATTTTGCTTGTATATTATATTAGGTGTCTGTATGAAGCATAATGAGTTACTGAGTAATGATTAATTTCTCAGGTATTGACACCGATTTTTGAAAACGTCATTGGGAAAAAAAAGTTAAGAAAAATAAGTTCAACTAACTACGAGAAACGAATTTGTCGAAAGCTACAAAGTGCCAACATTAGGTACATTATAGCCCTACCCATTTTGCGAAACCATGTGCCCACGCATGAACCAGCATTACCTAACATCATGTTTTGCCCATTAACCGAGTTTCGATCCTCCCCCTTCGATCCGATTGCCACAATATCGTTTCGTAGAAGCATATTGAAAAGTTCTGCGTCTTTAAATATCGAATATACCTACCTAGCTTTTGTTTCGAAATATCGTATCTCACGTAGAGCTCTAGAATAATATCCGATTAAATAACTCTAGAAAAAATCGTAATGCCAACTCCCTATTGTGTGTTCTCCGATATTTTATCAACCGTGTTCAAAAGCGTGGAAAATCCTTGTTGAACAATGGTAATTTCCTTCCATATTTCCTCCAACATCGGGAATTTCGAAAATTTCTTCATGTATTCCCAATGTCAAAAGGTGAGAATTTCCTCCCATATTCCCAAAGTTAAACATTCGGAATTTATTCGTTTTTAAAGTTCCGGTCCGAAAGGGTACAAACGGGACCCTATTACTAAGACTACGCTGACTGACTGTCTGTCTAACCCCATGTTAATTACTCGGAAATGCCGCTGCAGCTCATTGCACAAATTGCAGTTGTGAGGCAAAAAAGATCGCGTAAAATGCAGTGAATGTGATTTCTACCGAGCCCTATATGTGGATACCTTATAAAATGAAAGTACCTTTTACGAAATATGCATGATCTGTCGAAAAACCCTTGTCATATTTTCAATCTTTTTAAAGAATTCTTAAACTCGGTGCTCTAACTAGGTTTTATACTCGTATCAGGGGCCTTACCCCTAGCTTCACTTTTGCGAGCCAACTTTTAGTAGGTACCTATCAGGTACCTAAAATTAACCAACTCATTTAAGCTGCATCGTTTAAAAGCGTCTAACTTGAATGAACGAAAATCCGTTTTACTATGCGTGTGTGCGTGAAAATAGCAAAGCTTGGCGGCTATCAAATAACGACCGCTTATCGTAGTTGATGGTACCGTTTAGACAAATAACACCTATGTGGGTCAACTTTTCGAGCTAGGGGTAAGGCCCCTGATCATAGACCAATTACATTCTAGAGCTATGAAGTAGTTTTTTTTTGATGTGATGATTATGGCACGAACATCGAAACTGGTTTAATATAGCTTCACATTTTCGGTAAAATCTAAATATCTAATTTTAATGTACGTTATTGTCATGTGTATTACATATTCTGTAATGTTATTATTTCGGAAACCTAGTCATTGACATAACAACGCGACGAAAACCTACGCTATTCTGGGTGCACAAAGCTGAATTATAAGTATTTTATATGAGAGCTACCTCAAAAGGCATATTTAAATATAATTTATTTATGCATTTAAAATTGATCCATGTCTACTGCATTGATTATAATGTATTGATTGTCCATGTTTAATTATGTATCAAATTTCATATATTATAATGTGGCCGAGGACGTTATAAAACCTTAATTCGTCCTTGGGCCTTACCCCTAGCTTCACTTTTGCGAGCCAACTTTTAGTAGGTACCTGTCAGGTACCTAAAATTAACCAACTCATTTAAGCTTTATCGTTTAAAAGCGTCTAACTTGAATGAACGAAAATCCGTTTTACTATGCGTGTGTGCGTGAAAATAGCAAAGCTTGGCGGCTATCAAATAACGACCGCTTATCGTAGTTGATGGTACCGTTTAGACAAATAACACCTATGCGGGTCAACTTTTCGAGCTAGGGGTAAGGCCCCTTGACTGTGACCACAGATAAAGAGAAGTAAATAGAACGGAAATGAGAAGGAAACTCTGTCGCCAGGTATTGTGACAGATACTTGATTAAACATTCGTATTTATGTCAACGCGTCGAACTCTGCGTTACAGTTGCTATGCGTTTATATGGGTGCAAGTGGCTACAACAAATTTCTTACAAAAATGCCTTGACAACCGTTCTAATTTAAACAAAAAAAACTGTGAATGAATGTGTGAATGAATCATGTGGTAGAAACTATTAACTTAAGGGTAGAAATTATGATACATGCTATGACAGACTGGGTAGGACGGAAACAACGTTATTTTATAGTTTCCTAAAACCCTACATATGCTAACACTTCTGTCATTGCTTGTACACAAAGAGAATTCTTATTTTTACAAGGTCACAGCCAACATTGCCCTCATTTTCACCAATATCCTGAACCAGCTGATTATTTTGAAACCGCTCTCACGTCTTTGTTGCGAATGGTTTGAGCAACGCAATTTGTAAGGTCGACTGCATCAGACATTGACTTGACGAAATTAAAGTAGGTACCTACTTACCTACTTAAAAGCAATTTAGTACTGCTGTCTATATACAGTTTTTGAAGTGAAAACTTATATTTAGACGCGTTGAGCGATTTTGGTATAGGGGCATCAGGATTCACAGGGGCCTTACCCCTAGCTTCACTTTTGCGAGCCAACTTTTAGTAGGTACCTGATAGGTACCTAAAATTAACCAACTTATTTAAGCTGCATCGTTCAAAAGCGTCTAACTTGAATGAACGAAAATCCGTTTTACTATGCGTGTGTGCGTGAAAATAGCAAAGCTTGGCGGCTATCAAATAACTACCGCTTATCGTAGTTGATGGTACCGTTTAGACAAATAACACCTATGCAAGTCAACTTTTCGAGCTAGGGGTAAGGCCCCAGGTCACATCACCGACATGCTAATGTGACGTTTTGCGCCAGTTTTTTTTTTGTTGGCAGTCCCCATGACTGCCTTTTTTAACCGACTTCCAAAAAGGAGGACGTTCTCGATTCGACTGTATTTTTTTTGTTTCTTACCTCAGAACTTTCGATTGTTTTTTTTTTTTAAATTATAAAATAGGCTTGCGCTTGGCTGCCAACTCGCCTGATGTTAAGGGATGATGTGGCCTACGATGGATCACGCTTGCCTAGAAGAAACTGATTCACTCTCTCTCTCTCTCTCTCGATGCTCTAGGTGAACCGATTTTGATGATTCTTTTTTTATTTGTAAGCTGGTGCTTCCCGTGTGGTCCCATTTCAATTTGGTCCAGTTCTGAACTTTATATGAAGTCTGTTTTTTATATTGATAATTATTTGCACGCTTTTATCATTGTGGGAAGATACGGAACGAAATCCTTGACGTGGAGCGCACAAATTAGGCCCACGGGCCTAATCGACTTCAGTCACAATCGAACTGGCGTTTGTGATAGCACGTGAAGTACTTGTCTAAATGTTGTTCGAACCGAGCCATATTTAATGGGTACAATCCAACTTCACTGGTACAATGTTTGGTTTTCACGGGTCTTTATCCTTTTGTTGAACCAATCATTGGCATTTATTTAATTACTAGGTATATAGAGAAAATTGCTACAAACCAATACAATTACTGTGAACAGAAAATCATTATTTTTCGTTATTAGTAATGTCGATTCGAGTTACAAAATCATAAATTACATCCGCTTATTTGAAACTCGATTTCGAATGGTCAGTAGTTAGAGATACCTACTACGATGAAGAGCAATTTTGCGTACGAACAGGGGCCTTACCCCTAGCTTCACTTTTGCGAGCCAACTTTTAGTAGGTACCTGATAGGTACCTAAAATTAACCAACTCATTTAAGCTGCATCGTTTAAAAGCGTCTAACTTGAATGAACGAAAATCCGTTTTACTATGCGTGTGTGCGTGAAAATAGCAAAGCTTAGCGGCTATCAAATAACTACCGCTTACCGTAGTTGATGGTACCGTTTAGACAAATAACACCTATGCGGGTCAACTTTTCGAGCTAGGGGTAAGGCCCCTGTAATGTAAATGTGGTCATCTGAACAATAATTATAATGTACATTATCAACAATGCCTTGTATAAACGGCGATAGGACGACAAAATTGTCAGGAAATCAAAAATAATTATCAATATAAAAAACCGACTTCATCAGAACTGAAATATATAGTAATGGGAGCAAACGCGAAGCATCAGCTTTCAAATAAAAAAAAAATCACCAAAATCGGTTCATCCAGTCAAAAGTTCTGAGGTAACAAATGAAACAGTCGAATTGATTACCTCCTCCTTTTTGGAAGTCGGTTAAAAAGGTATTTTAATAGATAGTCAAAATCAAAGACCGTGCGTGGGCTTATTAGATTACTTTTATTTTATTTATTTATTTTATTTTATTTTACAAGGAAAACAAACAGCTGCTAACAAACACGGTAGATATACAATGAATAGTTACACAAAAGCCAGAAAAAAGTTTTCACTAATATAAACTAAAATTGTGTAAATGCCTCGTTGCAACACCAACATAGGCCTGCATTGCCAAGATAATTTTGGATTTTCGTCAGTATACCAATGTTGTTAAAAAGTTACTTATACAAACCAGCGCAGGTCAGGTACCTATCTATACTAATATTATAAAGAGGAAAGATTTGATTGTTTGTTTGTTTGCATCGAATAGGCTCCGAAACTACTGAACCGATATGAAAAATTATTTCACTGTTGGGAAGGTACACTATCCCCGGGTGACATAGGCTATATTATATTTTGTAGCGAGGCCGAAGGCCGAGCTTACACCCGTGCGAAGCCGGGACGGTCGACTAGTTTTATAATAAAAAAACGACGGGAAATAACAACGCTAGTCATTGAAAGAATTTTGACAGTTTGTTTGACATTATATTAACCACTAGCTGTTGCCCGCGGCTTCGCTCGCGTAGTATAAGAATTCAACTTTAGTCCCTTCCCGCCGTACCGCTAATTCTAGACTCAAATCTTTCCCGTATCTAATACACTCTACTTCAGACCCGTCTTTTCCGCTGGAGTCCCGCATTCCTCCACTCCTCTCCCATACCGTAATCAATTCTATTTCAATCCTGCCCTTTCTTTTTAACCGACTTCAAAAAAGGCAGAGGTTCTATGTTCCACTCTTTCCCACTGGGCACTCTGGGCACTTGCCCAGGGCCCCGCGATCGCTAGGGGCCCAAGTTCCCTCCAGATCACCAAACAATAACCGATATTTATTGCCGAAAAAAATATTTATTTATATAATGACTGACTAAAATACCTACTTGCTTATTGGCTTTTACATGCTCGAAACTGCTCTAAACTCGTCTGAAAATAGTGCTCTGTCAAAGTCATAGGGTCATTATCCTAATGTGCCCAGGGCCTCCAATAGGCCCACAGATACGAGTACGGTTTGCGGAGGCACAACTTTTTTCGCCCTCACACTAGCCGCCACCGTTTAAAAGCGCACCCACATATCAAAGACCAGTGGAAATAGCATACTGTGCGATTCACACGATCTTTCTTGCCTCACACCTGAAAAATGTGGAATGAGCTACCCTCCGCGGTGTTTCCGAGAAGCTACAACATGGGGTTCTTCAAAAGGCGACTTAATAGAGTCTTAAAGGGTCGGCAACGTATTTGTGATGCCTCTGGTGTTACAAGTATCCATAGGCGATGGTGACTGCTTACCATCAGGCGGCCCGTCCGCTTCTTTGCCACCTATGGCATGAAAAAACCTATCGCTTAAAACAGTTGCCGTAAGAACTGGACCCCAGATGGATGAGCGAGAAGATCAGATTCTTGAAAGAGCGGATAGAGTAGGTAAGAGTTGTAGGACCTAGGTATAGCAAGAGAAAAGGAAAAGAAGAAATATTAGGTTCTAATTTATATAGCAGACATAATTATATAGGGTCATACTTCAAAAGCATTAAAATATATGAGCAAACAAGACCTTGAGGTCGTGTTGGCACACCATTGACGACATGTCGTTAATTTGGACTTGTGTAACTAGATAAAGATATACCGCCGCACATGGATCAGTGACGTGAACTGTGCCAATGTCACATGGATTCACTCAGCGGTGGGGATGGGATTTATTTATTGTTGTTTCATGATGAATTTGGATGTTTATCGTTTGTAAATGTAAGTTAGTTACAAATTTATTACCGCCAAAAACGGCAGTTTTATGTAATCTGCGCCCTAACAGAGACCGCAGAGATGGATGAAGCCACTTCCAACCGGCCCTTTTAGAAATCGATGGGGGAGGCCTATGTCCAGCAGTGGACGTCCTAAGGCTATGATGACGATGATGATGAAGTAGGCATTCTATTGTTCTACTAAAACACCAATTTGCCCTGAATCACACTGCATATGAAACGACCTAGCGTACCTAACTACAATGAAAGCACGATTTGAAAGTGAAATCGTTTTCACTTTCAGCAATTTGGCCGGTATGATTTGGACCTACTTTTTGGCTTTGCAAAACGGCGGCACTTTCATATTAGACATTTTTTATTGCTATGTTACGAGTAAGTGACGTAAACTGGCACATTTCGCTCGATAGAAATAGGAGAATATTCACATAAGTACATTCACCTGCAAAAATGTTATGTATTAATTTCATATTTTTTTGAATAATGTCATATACTTAATTAATTTTTTACCTACTTGTATATACCTACTCAAAATTTTTATAAATCATCAATATGTGGCATAACTATCTATATATTCGATAAAAAAATTAAACTAAACTATCTATCAGAAAAAAGTACCTAGGTACATGCAGGCAATCATCAAAAATTCATAGCCATGCAATAATAGAGTAGATAACTGATGTTTATATGAAACCAATAGCTTTGATGAAGAATTTAAGTAAATATAATAATATATTGATTGAAAACATTATTTAATTCGGTTATTAATGTTCTTAGTTCAGTGGCGTGCATTGGGACAGGCCTATGTCCAGCAGTGGACGGATGTAGGCTGACAATGATATTGATGATGATGATTAATGTTCTGAGATATAAGCGTTTAAAGTTTTTGGTAGAGAAAACTCTGTCCATTTCCCACAAAACAAAAAATTACGTCACGCCTCTGTGCGCCATACTTGTCTGAATAGAGTTTTTATGGCGTACAGAGAGGTGACGTCATAATTTGCTGTTTCGCGCTCTCTGTCTAGCATGATATTAAAATGCGTATAAGTTGCTTATTTTTGATCAGGTTTTTATTAATCAGCTATATTTATGGGCTACATTTTAATAGGACAGTAAAAAACAGTCATCTAGCCTATTATGTATACTACCTAACCTACTATACTACTATACATATCGTCATACCACAAATTGAGCGTTACAAATTTTTTGAGCATAAGATGAGTAGGTAGCGTACATTTATTCGAAATTTAATGTTATGACATTATTTTAAAAATGATGAAACGTAAGTACCTATTTTATTATTTTTGCAGGCGACTGTACTTATGACGAATCTTTTCGCGCAAAAGTATAATGATAGATACCTACCTACCCTTACATTCTTAATATATTTTTATTAGACTCGGAAATAGGTTCATTCATATCTAGAAAAGTGAGACCAATGTTATGCCTACATTGTCCAACATATTATTATTACCTATAATTTGGAGGGAAGTTTTGTTGTCTGAATAAAAAAACATTACATAAAAATGTGGTGTTCTTAACCGACTCAGAGACAATTCAGTTTTTTTTTTGTTTGCTACTGTTCGGTTGTATTTTTTTTAATGTTTGCTTCTGGAGAACTCTTTCATTTATAAACCGATTTGTTTTTTTTTTATTACATAAATGTACTTTCAACTTAGTCCTTTCATTAGAAATTTCATCAAAATCGATTCAGTAGTTCGGTTTTTCAATCAAAATAACTGGAAATAATAGGTCATCCAAGTTAACGAAATTGTGTATTTTTACTGTTTTTGAAGTCTTGTTTTTTAAATTGACAATTACTTCAGAAACTATGGCAGAGTAGAGAAGATTGCGTACCTACGTATACGTGTTATTTTATGTTTATTAATATTTTTATCACAAAACTTATTTACCTACGTGCTTATTTATTATTCTATTTTTTTTTTATTTTTTTTTTATAATTAGACTCTAGGAATTTCTGGCTAACTCTACCCATTCATAAAGAACTTTTCTCTGAGATTTTACAATTACTTAAAAGTCTACCAAATTAGTTAGCAGATAAGTATAACTTTTTAAAGACTCATAAATTGACCACATTAAATAAAATAAAAAACTCATAAATATTTATGCTTACCTAGTTTTAGGATGAAATTAAAGAAATTCCAGTAATATAAGCTGCACACGCCAGATAATTCACAACCTTCTCACTGAACTCTATATCACAGAAGTTAATAAAAATAAATAAAAAATATAAGCTAGTGATGGGGCGATACGACCGCCTCACCAACTGTCTGAGACGTACTGAGTTAAGTCAGTCACTAGGCCAGAGTAGGGCAGGCTTGCTTGTAGTCACGCCACTAGACTAGACATCATTGCATTCAAACAATTGAACTTTCTATCGAATCGTTTATTTTTGGCTCTTTCATGATCGAATACACGTAATATTATTGATTCAAATTTAAAAAATAACCGTTATTTTTCATATGTAAAGTTGTTTCGCCATTTTTGTTGCGTAGCGTTGAGGTTAAGATAAGTTTTGAATATAATTTTGTCAATTTTAAGTACGGAATAAAATTAACATATCTACCTCACAGAATATTAGGTAGCGTTTGAGCAATAAATAAATAAATATTTTGTTTTGTAGTACACGCTTTGCATGTAACATCCACACTGATATTATAAAAGCGAAAGTAACTCTGTCTGTTTGCTACATAATCACGGCTAAACGGCTTAACTGATCCCGATAAAATTTTGCGAGGTAAAAGTATATCTTGAGGACGGACATTGGCTATTTTTTCTGAAGAAATCGCGGACGACGTCGTGGGTACAGCTTGTATATTATAGTAACTCTGTCCGTTTTTTTGCTACATAATCACGGCTAAACGGCTTACTGATCTCGATAAAAATTTGCGAAGTAATAGTATGTATCATGAGACCGGACATAGGCTTTTTTTACTGAAGAAATCGCGGACGACGTCGTGGGTACAGCTTGTATATTATAGTAACTCGGTCCGTTTTTTTGCTACATAATCACGGCTAAACGGCTTACTGATCTCGATAAAAATTTGCGAAGTAATAGTATGTATCATGAGACCGGACATAGGCTTTTTTTACTGAAGAAATCGCGGACGACGTCGTGGGTACAGCTGGTAGATAATAAATTTATGGATTATAGAAACCTCGGGTTACCAAAGTTACTTAGGTAGGTATATCTTTTTGTAGTTAGAACCTAAATAATAACCTCTTACTTGTAAATGCCCATTAAAATAATGGGCATCAAAAATGTAACTCGATAATGTGACATCACTAGCAATCCGGTTCTACGCGGTCATCTCGCGCGTTTCCCCAACTTTCTTCGACCCGCTTGTATCGCTGTATATTTTAATTTTTAGGGTTCCGTAATCCTACAAGGAACTTTTATAAGTTCGTTCTGTCCGTCCTTCCGTATGTATGGATGGACAGACGGACAGAACGAATTTTTAAGAGTTCCTTGTAGTACTACGAAACCTTATAAAAACGTCAGACTTGTACTTTTATGTATTCTGTGACGTAAGGTCAAATAATTGAAAAATAACCAGCCAAGTGCGAGTAGGACTCGCGCACGAAGGGTTCCGTACCATTATCTATAAAAACGGCCAAAAAACACGTTTTTTGTATGGGAATATTAAATATTAATTTTATTTTAATAATTTATTTTTAGTGTGAATATATAACTAAATATTCTGTGAATATTTCAAGCGTCACGTCTACCTCTTGCCGTTATCAATATCGAGCAAAAAAATCACGTATGTTGTATTGGAGCCCCTTAAATATTTATTTTATTCTGTTTTTTAGTATTTGTTGTTAAAGCGGCAACAGAAATACATCATCTGTGAAAATTTCCACTGTCTAACTATCACGGTTCATGACATACAGCCTGGTGACAGACGGACAGCGGAGCCTTAGTAATAGGGTCCTGTTTTACCCTTTGGGTACGGAACCCTAAAAAAATCATCATAAAAATCTTGACGATGACAAAACGCCAACATCCTGCAATCTGTTGCAGCTCCATTTTATTGTTATTTAGATAAATCTATGTCGTTTTACGTAACGTGTGGATGGACGCATCTTGTTATTGCTATTCACTGTTGTATTGCATGTGTGTCATGCAAAATGCAAGGATGTCACAAATTTTTGTTGACTAAGTTTATTGCTACTTTTTAATTTACAATAAATAAATAAAAGGCTTACGCTTGATCGCCACCTCGCCATAAGCTATGACTCTGTTTGGCACCGAATAGGTACCTAACGAGGTACCGGTACATTTTTTATTTTATTTATAACCGTTTTTACACTAGAGCAAATACTAAAATAAATACCATTAAAAAAAAGTTTGTTGTATGGGGACCGTTTGGTTTTTAAATCAAAATAAGTATCTGGAGCCTTACCCCCAGCCCCCAGCTCGAAAAGTTGACCCGCATAGGTGTTATTTGTCTAAACGGTACCATCAGCTACGATAAGCGATATACGTTACGATAAGTAGTTATTTGATAGCCGTCAAGCTTTGTTATTTTCACGCACAAACGCATAGTAAAACGGATTTTCGTTCATTCAAGTTAGACACTTTTAAACGATGCAGCTTAAATGAGTTGGTTAATTTTAGGTACCTATCAGGTACCTACTAAAAGTTGGCTCGCAAAAGTGAAGCTAGGGGTAAGGCCCCTGGAATAAATATGTCATCAAAGTAAAAGAAATTGTGTATTTATTACTAATTTTTAAGTAGGTTTTTTTAATTGATAAATTATATTCAACCAAATATTCTTCTTCATCAGTACCTACTCGTACATAGTATAAAACAAAGTCGCTTCCCGCTGTCTGTCCCTATGCTTAGATCTTTGAAACTACGCAACGGAGTTGATGCGGTTTTTTTGAATGGATAGAGTGATTCAAGGTGAAGGTTTACATGTATAATACATACATAATATAGTAGAGAAACACTGTTAGTTTTAGAGGTTTCTAATGTGATGTCGTAAACAGCGTTGCACCCGTGCAAAGCCGGCGGGTCTCTAGTTTCAAACAAAAACAGTATAAGTATAATCTGCAACTCGAATCTTACATGCGATTACGTCCGGCCTCCTTGACCTACCCTGATTTCTGCACATCACTACACTGCATGCAATATTCAAAATGTCGACACATTATACAAAGCTGTCGAACGCCCTTGAACTGTTCATATTCAAGATGCACACATCTGGGGCCTTCCAATGCCGGATTTAGATGTCTGGAGGCCACGGGGCAACAAAGGAGTAGAGGAGTGGTTTACTAGTGTTTACTTGTCTGAATATATATATTTTCTTCCGAAGTCTCTATTGTGGAGGCCCCGGGGCTGTAACCCCGGTTGCCCTTCCCTAAATCCGGCCCTGGTGCAGTTTGCAAAATCACGCGACTGCATACCGTATCTCGGCGCGTTAAGATTCGCGTTCGCGTGATTTTTCAAACTACACCTATTCGTGCCCGCGTTTAGAGTTAGGCGTAAGACCCCTGTTAGATACAAGGTTCGCATGTTACATGCAATGTAACTCAATGCTACCTAATAAACCACCTGCATACCGCATATGAATATTTACTCCTTAGAATAAGTACCTAGGTACTTATTCTGGTTACGGCTAGCTATAACTACGTCTATATTAACTTCAGTATGTAACCTGTAAGCTCATAAGCTCGCGCCTCGCAATGACTAATGCGGATCAGTTCAAACACGAATGATAAATAAACACTGGCACGTGGGGAAAGATTTAATTAATTACCTGCTAAAAGTTTTATTCGGATGCATATTTTGTTCTCTTTCCTTTAGCAGAGCGCTAAAATGAGACGGACGTAATTATCTAGAACTGCTTCATGATACAACAATATTTTAATGTGCATATTGATTTAATGGACAATAGTCTCAAATTTATCTGAAGCTTAATGACGTAAAGGACGTTCAGACGTAAATAAATTCGTTTCATATTGATGTAAGGTACATTGTTAATAAAGATTGTGTCTTTTACACCAATATGATTTGCAAAACCAATAAAAAATCATTAAGTTTCCGTGGCGTATAGGACATTGCTACGCAAATGTTGCCATTCATTCGAAAGAGCTCAAAAAGATGTATCGGACTGCATTCAAAGTACATTTTGAGCAAAATGTCCCTTACGCCAATTTAGATTACTGCAGTCGAAATGTTCAACAAAAATAATAATTCATATTTGATAGCAATTGATTCAACTAAATTTCGATTGATTCCGTGTATCGAAACTTGTTTGAACCAATATGAAATTTTTTGCTGAATTTTTGAGATGTTAATCTTGAGGTCTTATGGTTCTTAGATTTTAAAGCGCAATAAGCCAGCTTTGCTTTTTTTTCATGCCATAGGAGGCATCAATTAAGCTGTTTGAATGATGTGAATTGTTTTCTTCTAGGCAAACATCATCGCTTAACATCGAGTGAGATGGCGGTTAATTCCACGCCAAGGGCCAAGTAACTATGACGTAAACAGAATTTTGGAAAAACTCAGAGTCACACAACGGGCACTGGAGAGAGCTATGCTCGGAGTTTCTTTGCGCGATAAAATTCGGAATGTATTTATTCGCCAAAGAACCAGAGTCACCGACATAGCTATTAAAATCTGCAAGTTGAAGTAGCAATGGGCAGGCCTCATCGCTCGAAGAACTGATAACGATGGGGAAGAATGGTTCTTGAGTGGAGACCGCGAACCGGAAGACGCAGCGTAGGTAGGCCTCCCACTAGATGGACCGACGACATTGTGAGAGTCGCGGGCATCCAGTAAATAAATAAATAAATATCTGGGACACTATTGCACACATGGTCATCTGACCCCAAACTAAGCAAAGTTTGTAATATGGCTGCCAGTGGATGCAGATGGCAGGATGTCGTTCAGTGTCGAGGTTAAAGGGAAAGGCCTATATTCAGCAGTGGACGTCTTCTGGCTGATGATGATGATGAAGCAGAATTTCAGTAATTTTTAAACCCCACCTACCCCTTGTCAGCAAAAGTAACTAAGCAAAGCTCTTACTCGTGCGCCGAGTTTTGATTCAGACATTTTCTTTGCATGTTTGTGACTCTGTATATGTATGAGTATTGTATCTCGACATTTATTTATATAATATTAATTATATGGTATTTCTGAGTCCCCAGAATCGAAAGTGTTGACAATAAAAAAGGTTATCCAAATTAACATAATTATATTGCAACTATACACGTAAACCATAAGTGTTAATCTAATCATCAATGATGTTCAGCTTTCGGGTCATATTTTCCATACTCCTTCTCCCAGTTAGCAATAAACTCCTTCTTGCGTTCCTCCCTGCGTTTGAAGTACTCTGGATACTGCGCCTTTTCTAGAGGGTGCCAGTAGTCGAGCACCCAGTCAGGGGGCGGGGCTGTTCTCTCATGGGCTACACCACCGGCGCTGGTCGCAACTGGAACAATTGATAATGGCTGCTTTAATAGCCGTGGTAGCCTATTTGGGAGACCGCTAGACTATAAAGTGTGACGTAGCAGGTTCAAATCCACGGGCCCAGAATTTACAATGAGCTCTTTGGAGTTTATGTATGGATTTTCATAACACTGGCTTTTTGTTGAAGGAAAACATCGTGAGGAAACCTTATTCGGATGAAGAAAAAATTTAATGGCTGGGCCAGCATGGTGGATGTGTTTGTCGCGTTTCGGACCGCAGCGGGTCCGGCCACCGAAATATAATAATAATCATAATTTATCTAATTGACATTTATGTTTTGTAATTTACTTGAAATTTGAATTTTCCACATAAAATATTATGACTATGTATATTAAAACTATTTAATTGTAGTTTACACAAATTTATTGTCATTTAATTATATTGATGTTTGAATTTTATGGCTCGTCACACCTTGGTGTCGCTGTTAGTGTGACAAATAATTGTGTATTAATAAAAGTATGTAACATTGGTGGAGTTGTGAGGCATCTTCACTTCACAATAGCCACAAATTAAGGGTTGAAGTTGAAAATAATAAACAATATGGCCCTATCGCCCTTTCAAAGGTAGGCCTAAGTCCAGCAGTGTTGTTCATAATAATAGCTACTGAAGAGTATAGACCCCTTTCAGCTTTGTACACCCTTTTCACGTAACCCAGAAGACTCAACCACGGTGGAAAACTTCATCAATTTATAGTCTTATCCTCAACGTGGAAAATCTCGTGTATTTATGGTCTAGTAAATTTAATTACATTCTCTGGTCTAGCCCGGACATTTGGTAAGCATTGGTGGAGCCGAAGCCAACACCAAGAGGCTGTTGAATATAAAATACATGCAATTATGGAATATGTATAAAAAGGAATATGAAAAAATAAACTGGGCTATTGAGGTGAACAACGTGAATAAGAAAACAGATCTATAGAATGAGAAACGGCACCTGCCTTATCCTGTCTCATCTCAAAACATATTTAGGCAGGTGATGACTTGCCACCCACTAAATGGGCCTACCACAAAGGCTGCCGTATCTTGGCACCAGAAGGGCAACATCGGCGTGGGTGGCTTAGGGTGTAAAGAGGTGTGCTGCACTTTCACTAAGAGCTACTCGCAGCGTCATGTCCTTTAACATTTCCACCCTGGAGCTCAGGTTCTTAGGTCTTGCGGTTTCCACCCCCGGACGGCCGGTTAAGGCAAGCCAGGGATCAGGGGTCTCATTTAACCCCATTGAATCGGAATACGTGGTGTCATCACTCACTGACTGCTCGCCATAAAGCCGCCTCTGCATTAGTAAATTTATTACTAACACTAGTGTTAGAGATGGAATTTGACTCACAAGCTCTAGGAATGGGATGCTGCTTCAGGAAGAGCTCCTCCTCTCCTTGTTTGAGTAGTTCCTTCGCTTTACGCATGTCGGGCTCTTTGGCGTGCTCGTCGAACCGAGCTCGGAGCAACACTGCTTGGTAGCGGTACACATGGCTGGAAACAAAGGTAGACGATTTTTTTTTGTTTTTTTTTATGATACTGAGTGATACTGAGTGCACTAGACTGGAAGACAACTTCTATCTATTCTATTCGCTATTTCTGATCTAAAGTATCGGTAGCTACATAAAATTCAACCAAATCAAAGACAGATGGGGATGTTGTTAAGTTTGAAAATCTCAAGTTCAAACAGACAGTGTAGAATAAGTTTACAATAAAATAATTAAATACAAGCTAAAAGTTAACCTATCGACTTTATTAATTATGTAAATAAATAACAAACGTAAACCTTATGACGAATGGAATAAAAAGCGTCGAAAAATAGTAAATCACGGATAAAACAGGGATCTTGGATGCGATTTCTGAAAAATAACATGAAAATAAATTTGCGGGACCACAATAAAAATTACGTAACGCATAAACAAACTAGGAATCGGGGAAATAATGGGATTGGATTTGTAAATATGTTTACCGTCTATCGTAGAACGCTTCCAAATTACGCAAGCCTTTTTTGTAAAGGCTGCAAACTTTCTGAGAATGGGTTTTCAACCCAAAGAGCGCAGCGTTCGCCATTTTTGACAATTTAATTTAACACACACACCTGACAGTTACTTTTGTCAGTATCTTTCTTCCAGGATTTTGGTCATTTTGGCGTCGCACTTCTAAAACATTTTTTTACAAAATGTAATGGCAACACAGATCTACTGTGAATGGCTACATGGGCTGATGACGTTATTTAACGTGCTTAACACGTGACATGACACTGACTGATATTTAGAGGGGGCAGAAAGGAGCCATCAGAAGAATGTCAAGAATGACTGGAGCAAAGAAATAAAAATAATAGATCTATTGAGTTTTTTTATTATTTTTAACAAAATTATGTTACTCATCGCTGTAATCGCTCTTATTTGCTTAGTAATAACATAACTAATATATTTTTAAACCCATTGAAGGTAGTGAGATTTTTAGTGTAACACATGTCCGCACTTTTAGACCTCTATCCAGCTTTTACCACCACCAATACCACTGCTCTGTTACCACCGATATATACTCTGATCTATGGTTACCACTGTAACGACATGCGCAGTGTTTGTATTTTTCAATTAAAATATCCGGCTTTAAAGTCTGTCCAAGCTGCTTTTTGACAGCTCATACAAAGTTGACGACATAACTTTGTAAAGCGTCTACCAAATTAGATTCCCTATAATAAATACATTTGATCTAGTACTGCCCTTTACATGGTTACGTCAACTTGAATGCAATATTGCATTAAGTTGACGCTTTACAAAGTTACGTCGTGAGCTTTGTATGAGCTGCCAATTAGCGATTAACATAATGGATAGACTATATATCAGGGGCCTTACCCCTAGCTCTATTTTTGCGACTAACTTGAATGAACTAAAATCCGTTTTACTATGCGTGTGATTGTGATTATCGTTCATTCAAGTTAGACGCTTTTAAACGATGCAGCTTAAATAAGTTGGTTAGTTTTAGGTACCTATCAGGTACCTACCAAAAGTTGGCTCGCAAAAATAGAGCTAGGGGTAAGGCCCCAGGACTATATTTTGATATGGTAACCTTCACTATACATGCACAGTACACCCCAAGCGATGCAAAATACACCCCAAGCGGGACGTCAGTGCAGGACTTATCGCCCCCATCTACAATAAGAATGGTAACCCTCGTCATGACACACTTGACTCGCTATGGTGTTGCTCGGTGACGGAACAGTCTAGAGGCTATTGTTTTACATCAATTTATACAAAGTATGGTTACAGGCATAGTACAGGTCACATAGGTCGTGAACATTATTTTACTAAACAAAATGTAGCTTTAATTACCAAAACTATACAATAACAGTCCCATTATCTTATCCACTGAGCACTATAAAAATAAATACAACTACATTATTTTAGTCAGAAAAATTATAATTAAAATAAAATACATTATGTATAAGTTATATTTAAACTAAATTCCTAATCATTGTAGTTGATTATCAATTTTCAATGGAAAATTCTTCAATTTTGACTGACATACAATATTCACTTACATGACGTCGCATCAAACAATTGATCGGCACAGTGGTGGTTGCAGTCTGTGTGCACATGCCTTTACAGTATCTTTTTCTGCATATTTACAATGGGTTATACAGACAGGGTGTACTAAGCCGAAAGGGAAATATCAGCTGTTCCATACATTTCGTCGAGCTAATGACTATTTTCTATGAAATAGTAAAAATTGTTAATAATTATGGAAACCTTTTGGCTAGTAAACTCTTTCCGCGTAACCCAGTATACAATCCCGACCGGTTACAGGACTGTCAATTTTTTTGTCTTAAAAAAAAGCATTTAATGTCTTGCTAGACAGAGAGCGCACTATACATATAAATGACGCATCCCGCATTCCGAATAAAAACCTGAATTCCCGGACATATCTGGAAAATTCCTAACATATGGCAATCCTATGTGTGGGAGACTCGCCATTCAGTGCAAGAATGCAATGTTCTGGATTGAGCTAGCTATCAAAAACAGACATTGTAGACCAGTAAAAAGTTTATATAATAAAATTATGCTGTCTTATTAAAAAGAAAAACCTTTATCAAAGACTAATTAAAAATTATATTATGATAAAGATTGTTGCCATATTTCTTCCTTTGCACATAGTAAGATTAAAACATATTCTAAAGCTACAATTTATTTAAAATTTTATAGATAATAAAAAACAGAGTATATCCTTTCAAAAAAATAATTATTCAAATCAGCTTATAAATGACGGAATTCGGAGGTAACAAAAGTAAAAACTTTTTTTTAGCGAATTGAGAACCTTTAAGAAGAATAAAATATTTTTCTGTGAACGCAGTTGTATTTAATTCACCAAAGCAAGTATTATGTATAAAAAATATAACGCGTTTTTAATGTGATATCGCACAGATACTATACCACACACTATCACCAGTTTCGGGTTCGTATGTGGGTCAATCTTGTCTGGTCGAAGATAAATTATCCTAGTAGTTTAATCCTTTCTTAGAACACAATAAGGTTCAAGGTCCACTGTTCTCACTCAGTTGCCTAGGGAAGCCCACTGTTGTTGGAGCTCAGTTGCCGCCTAACTGGTGTCCGCGGCCCCAGTTGTGTCCACCGAATACGGGCCGGCCCCCGGCAGCGGGGGCTGCGCGAGCCGTGTTCGGCACTGGACCGAAGCCACCCATGTGGCGGGTATCCGGGAATATATGCTTACTGTGAAAAATTAAATAAACACATTAAATACATCGAAATACAATACCTTTAGAGTCACAATCGTGCCAAACAAATGTCCAAACCAAAACTCGGCATACGCTACGCATTGCCCCGACTTTAAAATCGTCGTTTAAAATCGACTTTGGCAATCGCGATGCCAGTGCTACGATGCCCTAGTGAACAAACGACGTTGAACACTATGCAAGCGACATAATGTCTAAATTGAAATAAACGTGGCATTGTGAACTATATAATTGATGTCTAGGTATATACGACTCTCGGACATTTTTTGACTGTTTTTACTTAGAGATTGTGACTCTATAGGAATGATATCTCGACGACTGACTTACTTGTGAAAAATGTGCGTCGGTCCTTTAACTGAGATTAATATTTCAAAATAGGTAGAACAAATTACTGTTTTAATAATGACCAGAACAAGGAAAATCTGTTTATCACATGTTTTGGGGTCATTTAGGCTACTTTTATCCCGGATGTAACGAGGGTGAAATCGCGGGACGCAGCTAGTCCTGCGTATAAACAGTTATTGCCTAATACTCACACGAAGGCCGGTGGTGACAGCAGGGCGGGGCCGCCGAACTCTTGGGGGTACTTGAACAGTAGGAAGAACGCCAAGTGACCAATCAGGATGCCGATCAGCTCCATTACTCCACTGGGAATTAGTTAAAACTAGATTAAAAGCCTTACTAAAAGTATAAAAGTCTTACTATAAGTATAAAAGTCTTGCTATAAGTATATGTCTTAATTTAAATACTTATACTATAAATAAGTGAGGTGATTTTGGCGATTTTATGATCCCATCCCATCCTTGGTGAGATGTCGTAAGATTTGACTCGACCCCCTCATCTCACGTGTCATTTATCAAAATGCGTATTTTTTGTGTATATACGTAGATCAGTAATGTGTTGTATAGGATTCAGCCATATTTTAGTTGAGAATCATGTTTTACCTAATTTGACTATTTTTTTTTGCAATTTTACAATGTTTCTTGTGGGGGGAAAAATATTACATGATATTTGCCGAGACCCCCTCTCTGTCCCACGTGAGATTGGGCGAGATTCGGTTCAACCCTCTAAACGCCTCACGTAATTAATGGTTAGATTGTTCATAATGATGAGTACAATGACCTCCTTTCAGCTTAGTAGAGTTCGCGCAAAACTTTATGAGCCCTCTGAAGTTAGGCCCTAGTGGCTGCGCAGTACGCATTATAGGTATCCGAGGGACGGGACAGGGCGTCGGGGAGGCCTCGGGCCTAACTTCAGAGGGCTCATAAAGTTTTGCGCGAACTCTACAGGGTATATACGAAACCCTGTTATTTGCTGTAACAATGAAAAAACACAGTGTGTTCATCAACATACCCTCCGCTGATGACAAGGTTAAATGCGAGTAGCACCCAGGGCAAGTACATCGCTTTAAATCTTGTGCCGAACCAGAAGGACACAATCATGTCCTTGTTCAATTGACACCACACGTACAGCACTGAGAGGACCATTGGATCCATCAGTATCTGTGGACAAAAGTGAGTGATGTAGATGTAAGTATGACAATGTTTTTTTGTTTAATACAGGGCTGGTTTAGAAGAAAGATAAAGTTGAAATAACTGACAGTGCCTTTTTCTGTGGTATTTGGACAAGACAATGTTTGCCGGGTCAGTGTGTTATATTTATATGTTAATTCAAAATTTTTACATAGCAGGACTCGAATCCACGTGATCCGGCCAAACGTTGGTTGTCAAACGCGGGCTTATTCGCGATTAAAAAACCCTTCGATTCGAATCCTATATCTGGGACATTATTGCACACATGGTCATCTGACCCCAAACTAAGCAAAGCTTGTAATATGACTGCCAGAGACTGATATACATACATATTGATCGACATATTACAATGTTATAATCCCTGTGACACCTATTTCTTGATTTTTTGTTTGTAAAAAGAGTGGCAAAAATGCGGCTTATACTAGTCCACAGCTGGACATAGGCCTCTCTCAAGGCACACCACTCAACTCTTCAGATTTTCTCTTTTAGCCACTGCCAGCCGTCTTACATGTATCATCACTCCAGCGTGTCAGGGCGTCCTACAGTGGGTTTACCGAGTCATGGCACTCTAAAAGACTTATTTACCCCAAAGGTTATTGATTCTGCGAAAGATATGACCAGCCCACTGCCACTCAGCGTACCAATATGCTGAGCTATGTTGAACACTTTCGATTCTCTGGCGAATAACTTCGTTCCGGATACAATCCCTCAGAGAAACTCCAAGCCTAGCTTTCTTCACAATTATGTTTATCAGCTGAGACGATCGACCGGTTTCTGAACCATTTTCGAAGTTCTTTATCAGGGAATATGCGCTCTCCCGGGGACGGTCAGCGTACTGGTAATGCTAAACATAATTGTGAGAATAAGCTGTATAAATATATAGTTATTTATAATGAATCCTCATTTTATAAGCCCCGGAAATCTGGTTGAAATTGGGACTTTTCATTGTCTAACAAATATACAAACTGCCACTTTGCCACTTTGTCCCACTAGAAGCTTTGAAAGTACAATTATAAATTCACACTTACTGGCAATCCAACCAACAACCCAATAACAACACTGCAAAGCCAGTTAAACAACAGCATGTAGATATAATCAGCTGGCTTCCCGGCGAACATGCCTTCCTCCAGCCGTGTTGAGTATGTGTATAGGAAGTAGCAGTTTATTAGGAAGTGGAACCCAGTGCCTGGAGTTATCGGGTAGAAGAAGAGAGCTGTGAATGGTCGCCATATCTGGAAAAGTTTATAGGTCTTTAAACTATTAATATAATACAAGTATGTACATAATTAACATAGTTTTTTAAGTTCATAACATCGAGATATAAAACCTATAGTCACAATCTCTAATTATGTACATACATAGAAATTAATTATAAGGTTCACAATGGCACATTAACTCCAATTTAGAGAGTATGTCGCTTACATATTTCTCAACGTCGCTTGTCCTTATGCTTGTTGCTTATGGCATCGTAGCACTGGCATCGCGCAGGGTAGTAGTCGGATCATGGTTGCCTTACAACTAACCAAATTTGGACTTGTTTTTGGCATGATTGTGATTCTATAGGTATTGTATCTCAATGGTTCATTCAAAGATTTTAAATTTATTCAAAACTAGCTGCCCCACATGATTTAATTGGCGTTATATACCTCCATGAAACAACCTCCTTGGTAGCAACAGCAAAAAGTAAAAATAAAAACTAAGCATTGTATCTACCTGCCAAAAACTAACAAAATCATACAACTGCATTTGTTGGCTAATCTATATTACATTTGCGGAATTGTGAGACATCTTCACAGCCATTATCAAAAATTAAATACCATCATGAACATCATTTTCAATATGTGGTCGAAAAATTTAAATTGCTTTCGAGGGACATTAAACTAAGACTGTATCAGGCACCTGATATATCTCAGTGAAATATTAATAGGAAATGTTTTTATTCCGGTTTTTAATGTTATTGCAGACGGTCAGATCAAATAAATGCTTTTTTTATCAAATAATAATGTTTTCCAGGTAGTTCTCTTTGACTAAACCATTTACAAGTGCATCACATGAAAAACTGACTTCAAAATTAGTAAATACGCAATTTTGTTTGGATGACATGTTTCTTCAGTTATTTTAATTCAAAAGCACAGATTTTGGTGATATATACATGGGACCTCTGAAGTATGGACTACCAAACAAAAAAAAAACATATAAATCAATTCTCGCTGAACATACATAAAAAAAAGAGCTGAAACATAGAACCTCTGCCTTTTTTGAAATCGATTAAAAAGAAAATGTTATGTTGGGATAATACATCAAAATTTTGCTAAGTCTACAGAGCTTCATTCGGTCAAATTTTATAAGTATCCACCAATACCCTGAACTAGGAATGTGACTACAATTATAACGGTATTGGCCACGGAACTCCTGGCCAGTTATTAAAACGTAGAACTGCAGCAAGCACAAGACACGGTCAAATTATGTACCTATTAAGCACTTTTTGTTCAAGAACTCTATTGACTGTTGTTAACAAATGCTCTAACATAATCTTAGATAAGTAATAAGCAAGAGATTGAAGTAAATGTACAAACATACCTGAAACTGATGTATGAATGGGTAATAGTCCAGCACCAGGTAGTAATAGCTCAAAGCACCAAATCTGCCCAATAAGCTGAACGCTATCGTTAAAGATAGCCAATGCCGGGTGAAGTATGGTACACTGTAGAACCAGTCTTTAAATTCCGACATTTTTGGGACTTTTTAGATGTAAACAGAAGATGTAACAGCGGCAATCTTTGCTGTATAACACTGAGCGTATTTCTATTTATTTCCGCTTGCTTGCCGGATGCCTTGTTAAAAGCTCGTTGCAATACAATGAACGATGATGAAAAATAACACAAATTCTGGCAAGTACACGTGTACTTTCAGAATTTGTCCAGAAAATTCAACGAAGACAGATAGAATGAATAGTTATTTTTGTTTGACATTTTAGTTTTTTGACATTAACATTTTGTGCTGCCATATTATTCTGAAAATAATAAAACTGGCCAAGTGCTGGCAATTTTTCTGGCTGGATTATACATAATACCGAAGACGAGGTGGTATAGCATTAGTTAATGGTTTAGCCACAGAAAAGAGAAGGGTCTAAACGAAAAAAATTCTCACTTCAGTGACCTCAACCAACGAGAGAAAAGTAATATTCTCACTCTTTCTCTCCCGTCGGACAGACGGCGGTTCGTCAGCCAAGTTGGATACGTCTGTTACGGGTCATAACGACAAAAAAGATTTTTTTTTTTTTTAATCAAACAAGTCTCAATCTCAAACCCATTTGATCAAACCATCAAACAAATCGAGCCGAACAACCTATTTTTATTTTGGTTCTGGGATTTTTGATTTTTGGTTCAAAATGCGATTTCTTCTCAGAAGATTTATATTAGGCAGTAATTTAACTTCCAGAACAAGCAATATCCGCCTATCTTCTACCACCAATGATGCCCCCAAAACTGAAAAACCGGACGAAGTTCAGGAAGCGAAAAAAAGTAAGGTTATGTTTACATTTTTCTCTACGAATTTCCTTCAATTTTTTCCTAAATTAGCACAATGATCTCTCTATGAAAGGCTACAATAACACTTTATACTTTCACAGATATAGTGGTGGAAAAGTTCGGTCCAATTACTACTCTAAACATAGACCGTCAGAAGGTTCGCAACAGTCTCGATGAGGATACACTGCGTGAAATGGCAACTGCAATCGACGCCTTCGACAAGGATGAGCAGGCGAAGGTCCTGGTTTTCAACGGAGAGGGAGGGTCCTTCTGCTCTGGGTTTGATATTGATGAGATGGGCGAGAAGGGCTATAATGTTTTGAAAGATGCTTCGGTGAGTATTTAAAATTGTGCGTTGTTTGACCCTTTTTGCCCTTCTTAGCAGTTACAAGGTCATAAGGAGAAAAAGAACCACACCAGGAAGGATGGTCTTAATGACATTGTAATTGCTCCACTTCTGGGGTTTTATGCTAAATTTTCCAGTTTTAATATTTTATTTGTAAGTAAAGCTTCCTTTAGCTTATTTAGTACAGTAGTGGATAGATTGTCTTTCCAACGTTTTTATCCTGCTAGAAGGAGACAAACGTATTCATATTCTAGCTCTGTCGCGCCTAGGCGCGGATAAAAACGGTGGAAAGACAAATTTTCCACTGCTGCTAGACCTGCTGGAAGGCCTCACAAACCAAATGCCGGACTGGTGGGCGAAGGCCACCAGTGTGCGCCAGTGGGCGCCACCAAACAGTGACCCCAGGTCGCCCTCAGATCCAATGGTGTGATGAGTTTGGGAGGTTTATAAAGATTGGTTGGTGTTTGCTCAGGACCTAGACCAGTGGAAGACCTTTACATAGCAGTGGGACAAAACAGGTTTAAAAATATCAATTAAAAAAGTCTAAAGCAAACAAAGGCTGCAGTCCAATGCATTTGTCTGACCAGGTACAGGGCAATCAAGGGCAACAAATCAATTTGAAATTACAATACAAAACAACCGACAATTAAAAAAAACTGGCATTAAAAAAAAGTTACTCCAATACACAAATGCATCAAGAACTTTTCTTTTGACCTTGGTAAAATGATGTTTTTTAAATAATATGCTTGTATTTCACTGCCAACTCGCCTGATGTTAAGCGATAATGCTAGGATGGAGCACAATTGTCTAGAAGAAACCAATTCACTCATGATTTCAAGACACCCAGATCGTAACTATTAGGGCAGCTTATTCCACAGATTAGCAGTTCCTACAATAAAAGTGGAATCAAAGTGCTTCATATGGGTTATCAGAAAATCAGTCGTAAAGCGGTGTCGATTTTTCCTGCCCACCCTGACAGTCAGATAGAAAAATGGACAGGCGAGAATTAGATTTTGCAAAACAAATGCACACTCTCCGAAATGTATCCAATAAAAAACTGATAGACTTCTTTTTAACCAATACTTCGTTGCTAATGAGCTTTATTGCTTGTTGCATATGAGTTTTATGATGTATATGGTGAACTTAATCTTTTGTTCCCAGCACCGTCTATTGCGAAGGCCTCTATGTGACAAGATCACAATAGCAGCTGTGACGGGATATTGCGTAGCGGAGGGGTTCGAACTGGCGCTGTGTTGTGACCTGCGGATCGTGGAGGACACGGCTGTGCTCGGGTGTCTCGGCAGAAGATTTGGTAATGTTATGGGGAATTCATATGCTATGTATGTCAATTAGTTCAGTATTCAAATTAATTTGTTCAGAAAATTATGTGACCTTTTGGAAAAACTCAGAGTCACACAGGCAATGGAGAGAGCTATGCTCGGAGTTTTTTTGCGCGATAGAATCCAAAATGTGGATATTCGCCAAAGAATCAGTCACTGACAGCTATTACAATATGCCAGTTGAAGTGGCAATAGGCAGACCACATCGCTCGAAGAGTCGATAACTGATGGGAAGGAAAGGTTCTTGAACTCATAACAAGATCAAGAGTAAGTGAGTGTCATACAGCCTTACAAACTCGCGAGCAAGTACAGAACGATGGTGAGATGGACGATGTTGAGATGGACGATTATTATTATTATGATCTAATCAAGAGTGAATCGGTTTCTTCTAGGCAAGCATGCTCCATCGTAGACCGCATCAACACTTAACATCAAATGAATTGGCGGCCAAATGCAAGCCCACTTTTTTAAAATATTTTTTTAACTCGAAAAAGTCCGCGTTGTACCACCAACTCGCCTGTTGGTAAGCGACGATGTGGTCGATGATGAAGCACGCAAACTTAGAAGATACCTGTTCACTCTTGCCTTGAAAAGGCCCAAATTATATCTCTCAGGAAACAAGGAAGCTGGAAGTTTTTTTTTTTAAATACTATAAAAATATTTTAAAAAACCTTTATAAGTATTCTCATGTTAATTTTCAGGTGTGCCACAAAGCCTGTACGGCGGGCGTCGTCTCACCTCTCTGATCGGTCTGTCGCGCGCACTCGATCTCCTTACCACAGGCCGTCTCATCTCGGGCACGGAGGCTCATCAGATGGGGCTCGCATGCAAGCTCACATCTACTGGCACAGGTATGTTTCACATAACACCGGTCGACACGATTCTTGGGTCAGGCTTCTGGAAATTTTGCCTTCTCCTATGTTACAAATAAAGCCATCTAAGTTTGCATTTTTAGAAACTAGAACAATTTTTCGAATTACAATAAAATACAAAAAAAAACACACTAGGGCTGTCTGTTGCTCATTAAATATATGAAGATCTTTAAAACTTAAGAAACACAAAAAAAAATTTAGTAATAACAATATTATAAATGCGAAAGTATGTTTATTCCTTTTAAAAATTTGTGTTTTTTCAGGGTTCTGTAACCAAAGGGTGTAAATGGGACCCTATTAATAAGTCTACGCTGTCTGACTGTTCGTCCGTCTGTCGGACTGCCTGCCTGTCTTTTTGTTTTGCGTTCAATGTATCTGTTTACCTGCTTCTATTTTAATATTTCTTGTTTTATTGTTTTTTCATTGTCACAAAATAAACTTTTCTGATTTCTGATGCCATATATTTAAAAAAGTAGGTAACAGAAGCGGAATAAGAGCTATGCCCGACTCTATTATTTGCAAACATGAATATGTTTTTTTTTTTTAATTGTAAAATAGGCTTGCGCTTGGCCGCCAACTCGCCTGATGTTAAGCGATGATGCGGCCTACGATGGATCACGCTTGCCTAGAAACCGATTCGATTTGATAATTGGATTGGGTAATATATCCTCAAGTTATATTATTCTCTATTATTCCAGCACTAGGTGAATCAATAAAACTGGCCAAGTCACTAGCGAAGTTCCCGCAGAGCGCTCTTATAATGGACAAATTAGCCGCTGTCAACTCCCAACTAAACCCCAACAGTGAAGAGAGCATGCGGGATGAGGCAGTCATGAACAGTCTGCTAGGAGCTGCCATCGAGGATATGAAGGAAGGAGTCGCAAAGTTCCAGAGAGGTATGCTATAACAAATTGATACAATGATACAACGTAAAAAATTCTCACTTCAATATGCCAGCGCCCCAGAGCCTCACTCCGATATTTCAAGGAGTTGGAATGACTCGGGTAACTGCTGGTAGGGGGAAATGCACAATACACCCCAAGCGGGACGTCAGTGCAGGACTTATCGCCCCCATCTCGAATAAGAATAAGAATAATGATACAACGATAGTGAGATGGACGAATAGCCACGGATCCTGCGTGGGTAATATAACGGCGGACACCCTTGCCAAGGAAGGCGCTAGGAATCAAGTGATGACGCAGTGGGCCTCTGCAAACCATCGGAGATGGAAGTGCGAGAACTACTGCGTCGTCACGCCGAAAAAGAACAACAGAATCTGTGGTACTAGATGACTGCAAGCATGCTAAAGCTGCTTTCCCAATTCTTGAAAGGAAGATCACGAACAATCTATTGAAGTTGCAACGACAGGATCTTCGCCTGATTGTAGGCCTCATGGTTATGACAACTTGAATAGCCACTTGTATAAACTGGGAGCCACGGACAGTCCACTGTGTCGTATCATATTAGTTTACGAACCTTGAAGGGGTGAATTGGGAAAATTTAATGCTCCTTAAGGGTATGTGTATTCCTAAATAAATAAATATATGTGAAAGTTTGGATGGATGGATGGATGTTACTCAATCACGCAGAAACGGCTGGATGAAATTTGGAATATACATTGTTTATGTCCTGGATTAACACATAGACTACTTTTCATTATCATCATCTTCACCAATTTTCATCACCGCAGCTAGTTATTCATAAATTTATTTATATTATTTCAAGGTGTTGGCAAACACGGCAAATTCTACAACCTGACGGAAATGCCCCTCAAGGATTGGGAGTTAGAGGAGAGTTACGAAGAAATTACTATAGAGGTGGACAAGAAGAAGAATGAGAAGTCTTAAATTAGTTTCTATGTCGTTGGAAATAAGATTTGTATCCTATTAACATTGATCTAGGCTGAACTGTTAGGATTATTAAGGTATGTACAAACTGTCACCGGCATGTTGCCGTCAAAAATTATAGTTAAAGGCTTATGCAACGTGCGTTCACTATCTCATACCCACATAAAAAAATAATTGAAGACTTTATTTACATAAAAACAAATCAAATTATCTATATCTATGATAAAAACGTAGGGTTTTTTTTTTATTGCGGGATCTATTAAAAAAAAACACATTCTTAAAATAAGGAGCTCAACATGTTAAGACAGTTTTTAGAATTTTTGTCTTTTTGTTTGTTTGTCCACGCACATCTAAACCACTGGACGGTTTAAAATGCGGTTTTCACGAATATGCTTAGCTATGACCAGATTGACTATAGGCTATGTTATTTTGCGCAAGGGCCGGATTAAGGGAGGAAAGAAGGATTGAAAGTTTATATGAAAATCTACGCGTATGAAGTCGCGGGAACCAACACTACAAAACAAGCGCAAAACAAATTTCAGAAAAAAACAACAACATAGAACATAAACTGAAGCAAAGTTAAAAAGGTACACAACTAACTGATCGGCGGCGGGACCAGGAAGTCTGATAAAAAAATACACAACTGGTCGACGACGTGACCAGGAAGTCTGATAAAAAAATACACAACTGGTCGACGACCAGGAAGTCTGATAAAAAGGTACACAACTGATCGACGACCAGGAAGTCTGATAAAAAGGTACACAACTGGTCGATGACCAGCATGGCTAGCATGCACGCGACAAAATCTTGTCGTCACCCTGTCGAGCAAGAACGCGAGAAGTTGCCAAAGTTTTCATATACGCCTGTCTCGTTTTGGCACGACAAAGAGTCGATAAAACCCTGTCGCGGTGCGCATGCTAGCCCGGCAGGAAGTCTGATAAAAAGATACACAACGGATCGATGATCAGGAAGTTTGATAAAAAGGTACACAACTGATGGCGACGTCACCAGGAGTCAATTGCCATTCAGCGTGGTAATGCCGCCAGCATGCCAAATTTTTGGTGTGAACAATAAAGAGTTTTCTATCTATCTTTCTATCTGTCTATCTATCATGCTGGGTACGCTGCCAACTGTCTTGAGCATTTGGATTATCTCTAGACCTTCGACAGTCTATGGGCAGTCTTAACTGTTTTTATAGTATTAGCTTGTATTTTGTTTAGGTAGTGAATAAAGGCACTTGCCATGTGAAGTTGTAAACATTTCTAGTCTAAAAAAGTTTCTTGTGTTATTTAGTTTGTAGAGAATTATAATATTTACTAAGATAGCTGATAAAATCTCATCTCTAATAATTCAACGCTGTATGCACTAGAATCATTTTAGTGATATTACTGGGCAGGAAGAGATTTATTGTCAATTATCTTTAATATAGTAGTACTGTTAAGAGCAAGCGTGACGCTCACCATCAGGCGAGCGACTTGCTCGTCTTGTCACCAAAATCATCTCACGTAATTAATGGACGCCTTCATACGTCAAAACTAATTTTCTAACACAAAATTCGCGAAAAATTCGGCTGTTTCATATATTTTGTCAGGAGTATGTTTTGACGTGATAACGTGTTATAAATCGATGAACGCCGGCTGCACGCACGAAAAAGCATGACTCATTGTCACGTTCCGCCTGAGCTGAGCGTGCAAGCGATTAAGCGGTTAGATACACTTAAAGTTACAAAACATAGACATGTTTATACATCCAAAAAATATGTTTTCCGCATTTTTCTCGAAACCGCCATTTGCAAGTACTGCATTTGTTCTATGGAGAGCAGTTTTGCCTAAATAACTATAACCATTGTATAGTATAGTATATACATATACTGGGGTTACGCAGAACTATAATATGGACTCCTTTCGGCTTAGTGCACCCTTTCTTCGTAACCCTATATATATATTATTTTGTAATAGCTAGCTTATCAATATTGCATTGTAATTGTAAATAAAACATTTGTGTTATATTAAAAATAGTTTTATTTTAGCAATAATTATCAATATAAAAACCGACTTCATAAAAATATTGAAAAAGAACCTCATGGGAAGCACCAGCTTACAAATAAAAAAAGAATCATCAAAATCGGTTCACCCAGTCGAAAGTTCTGAGGTAACAAACATATTTAAAAAAAAAAACAGTCGAATTGAGAGCCTCCTTTTTGGAAGTCGGTTAAAAACTCTACTCCGTCTCGATCTAGCGTACCTCCGCCTGATACTTGTAATGCAGATCTGAGCAGACTTCATTAATTAATAGCACAGAAAAGAGAAGTAAATAGAACGGAAATGTGAATGAAACTCACGTCGCGAGGTATTGTGACATATATGTGATTGAACATTCTTATTTATGTCACAGCGTCGAACTCCGTGTCACAGTTGAACACTTGCACCTAGTGGCTACAACAAATTTCTTTATGGCCTGGCAGAGGTCTAAGTACATCACAGGCAAATTTTATGGCCAAATACAACCCACAATTCCTCCTAAACCTTGGTTCTTCAAATTCAAAAAAATTGATAAACGTGTAACGTCTACCATCTGTCGCTTGCGGTTGGGTTTCGCTTGTACTCCAGTGTTCCTCGCGAAAATCAGAATCCGAGACCACTCCCTCTGTGAGTGTGGGTTAGATGATGGTACCACTGACCACATTTTCTTCGAATGTCCTAATAATAGAGGCTCCCTATATGAAGTTGTTCCCGATGACCTTCCCCGACCCACTAATTTCTCCAATTTACTCCCTCTTGTATATTCCCCCTTTGTTTTTGTCCTTAGTAAATTTATTAAAATTAATAATATAAAACTATAATAGGTGTTGTGCATGTATATAAATATTTGTATTTATTATTAAATAAGTAACTAATTTTATGTATATCTGTGTTGTGATGTCATGTGTTTGTCCCGTATCAGGGTAAAGACGTCAAGATCATCAAGATCATCAGAAGAAAGACTACCGATCATATACGCATATTGAGAACCCACTGCCCATAAACCGGACAATCTCTAGAATAAATGTCTACCTGAATCTACACAAGACATTGGCAAGTTGGGGCAATACCACAGAAGCCAAGAAGAAAAATTGAATTGAACAAATTTCTTACAAAAATGACAGCCGTTTTAAGCTAAACAATTTTTTCTTTTCTTTTCTGTGATTAATAGTATACAGGATTACGCGGAAAGGGTGTACTAATCCGAAAAGGGTCCATAATTCCCAACATTATGAGAAAACGGTTATTCACACTCGACTAAAAGTGTATTTTGTCGAGTCGGAATAACTATATATATATATATATATATATATTTTATAATAAATATCTGGGACATTTTTGCACACACGGTTATCTGACCCCAAACGAAGCAAGCTTGTAATATGGCTGCCAGAGACTGATATACGAACATATATATTTTTTAAGTACATACATAAATAAATTTAACACCCAGACATAGAATAAACACAAATGTTCATCACATGAATGTTGCCCTAGATGGGAATCGAACCCACGCCCACACTACAAAATGTCTATTTTGTCTAGTCTGAATAAATTTGCTATGCTATAGCTGTTTTTTTCGCGATTTCAAGAGTTGGTCCCATAGTAAAAGTCGTTCGTAATGATGAGTACAATAACATCCTTTCGGCTTAGTACACCCTTTCCGCGTAACCCAGCATGTATATGGTCGGGGAAAAAGTTTCTTCGTATTTTTTAAACAAATTCAAGACATATTTTTTTCAAGTTTAATTACATTTAATTATAATATATATGTGGCATTTTGTTCGATAACTTGTTGCCATCTTGTAGGTAGTGACATGATCCCGTTGCTGTAGAATTTTTGGGACTTCTGATCAAAAAAATGCAACAAGTAGTTTTGACAGTCCTCTCTTGATGTTAATCTAACACTACCCAAAGAATTCTGAAGAGGTCGAAACAGGTGGAAATCTGAGGGTGCAAGGTCAGGGCTATATGGTGGATGCATTAACACTTCCCAACCAAGCTCTCTAAATTTTTGCTGAGTGGCCAAAGATGTGTGCGGTCTGGCGTTATCATGATGAAAGACCACACTCTTTCTGTTGATCAATTCCGGCCGTTTTTTCTCAATTTCTTGTTTGAGTCTCATCTGCTGTTGGCAGTAGAGATCCGAATCGATGGTTTTGCCCGGCGGTAAAAGCTCATAATGAACGATGCCCTGCCAATCCCACCATACACACAGCATCACCTTATTACGTGTTAATCCGGGTTTCGCTACAGTCTGTGGTGCTTCACTGCCCTTTGACCATGATCGTTTGCGCACATTCTTGTCGTAGGTGATGCATTTTTCATCACCAGTGATCAATCTTTTCAAAAACGGTTCGGTTTCGTTACGTTTCAATAGAGAGTCGCAAATGAGTACACGATTCATTTGGTTTCTTTCAGTGAGCTTGTGTGGCACCCAAATATCGAGTTTTTTTGTATACCCAGTTTTTTTCAAATGGGTCAAAACTGTTTTGTGGTCAATCCCCAGTTCTTCAGCTACGTCGTAACTACTAATATGCCGATCTTGGTCCACTTTTTCAGAAATAGCATCTACTTTATCCGTAACAGGGCGACCAGAGCGAGCTGCATCTTTGACATCAAAATTCCCGGACTGAAAACGCTTGAACCAACATTTTGCTACTCTTGATGACACTGCATTAGGTCCATAAACGTCACAAATTTTATTCGCGGCTTGTGTCGCATTTTTCCCTTTTTTGTAATAAAATTTCACAATATATCGAATTTCTTCGTTAGATTCACTCATTTTATCAAACAAAAAAACAATTGAAAAATGGCGGGAAAATGCTTTTTACTTTTTGTATTCCTTTTTTAAAATATCATATTTTTAATGGTATCAAAACCAGCCAGATACAAACAGTACAACCGATGAGATTTTTACTACAACTTTATACATACAAAATACGATAAGACTTTTTCCCCGACCTATTATATTTATACATAGTATATATAATCCATTTCAATTTTGACAGCCCCATCAGCTGTTGGTAGTGATCCTGCCTTCTGCGCTTGGAGGCGTGGGTTCGATTCTCACCATGGACAAACATTTGTGTTTGTTCTATGTCTGGGTGTTAATATCTATTTAATGTCTTTAAAAATATATTTGTACATATATCAGTCTCTGGCAGCCATATTACAAGCTTTGCTAAGTTTGGGGTCAGATGACCATGTGTGTAATAATATCCCAGATATTTATTTATTTAATATTCAAAATCATAATTTCAATGATTCTTTGATACTGCCATCATGTCTATTCTACAGATAATTTGGGCACACTTTATGCCATTGCGATGATTTTTGCAAATAAAAAACAAATATGTTACATTAAAAATACTTTAATTATCAAAACACTAGTTTCCTATTCAGGCTGGCGTCCCTCCTCCGCTTGATACTTGTAATGCAGATCGGAGCAGTCCTCGTTGGAGATGTTCACCCACCCCTGGTCGTTGATGTGGTATACTCTGATGATGCCGCCGGAGTACGCGTCGCGGTGAGTCGCGTGGTAGATAGCACGACGGCCCAGCTCTGTACATGGAAAGAATCATCAATTATAGCTAAGTAGAATTTTATTTTATACACATCCCTACCCGTAAACTTTTTAGGGTTCCTTTCCCAAAGGGTATTTATCAATATAAAAAAAACCGACATTATAAAAAAGTCAGAACTGGACCAAATTGAAATGGGACCACACGGGAAGCACCAGCATTCAAATAAAAAATGAATGATCAAAATCGGGTCACCCAGTCGAAAAGCTAGTGTTAAAACGGTAATACGTACAAGCGTCAAACTTGGCATGATTATAGTACACACTCTAAAGTATAACAACAAATAATCAATAACGGCCAAGTGCGAGCCGGTAACACATTTCTGTTCACTACCAAGTTAAGCAACGTAATTCGGTTACTTGGACGACCGCATAATTTCTTTCACCGAATCGAAATTGCATATTTAACTAATTTTGAAGTTGGTTTTATTAATTGATAATTATTGTATTTTGTGGTGGTACGGAACCCTCAGTGCGCTAGCCCGACTCGCACTTGGCCGGTTTATTTACTCATAGCACGGGATTCTACCAAGTTGCTGTCAGATTTTGAATTGTTTTATAACGGGGTTTTTCCCAGACTGATCATTCGCCATCATCATATACAGGGTGAAAATTTGAAGTGGGTGTGGATGACTAAATGAACTATGAGGAGCAAAACTATTGTTTACGTAACAATAACTTTTTCGCATATACTAAGGCCACTGTATAAGAGCAATAGCCACTCACCCTGAGCCTCCAAATCAGTCAAGTCCCAGTGGAATCCAGAGTCGAGTACTCCGAATGCGTAGACAGACCCTGATCCCACGGAGAACACCTTGCCCGGTGTGCGTGTGCCTTCGCTGTCCACGTAGTACAGCTGGGCGCCCTGTCAACATCAAAAGGAAAGTCAATTTAAAAAACAGATGATAACTTGCAGTTTGTGTAATTGTCAAATGTCAACAAAGCAAAGAGAATGAATATACTACGTAAGACAACAAAGTACAAACTGTCAGATTTTCTATTAATAGAAAGCAAATTCGAATGATTCTCTTGATTTTGAAAAATGAGACTTTAGGGATTTTATTTCCAAGTCACTTCGCATGAAAAAAGTCCTACAAACAACTCAATAAATATTAATACAAAAAACCGACTTAATAAAAATGTCAGAAATGGACTATATTGAAATGGGACCACACGTGAAGCACCAGCTTTCAAATAAAAAAAGAATCATCAAAATCGGTTCACCCAGTAGAAAGTTCTGAGGCAACAAACATTAAAAAAAACAGTCGAATTGAGAACCTCCTCATTTTTAGAAGTCGGTTAAAAATAGAGCCCCTGAGTCTCTTGAGAGAAGGACAACAATTTCAGAGCTGTTAAATTCAGTTTAGTTTAGATAAAGGTACAACAGAATTGACACCATTATCTTATTTATGTATCTTACTCTCTTATCGAAGCCAGCGAGCATCATCCCCATACTGAGCCCCATGCCCTTGTAGTTGTACACCATGTTTGCCATCAGCTTGCTGGCAGCTGCCACGGAGATGCGCTCCCTGTTCCGCAGCTCATACAAGCGGCACTGCTTGGCGAGTACACGGTCCCAGTACACACAGTCTGCTGCTCCACCGGCGAGTGTGCCTGAAAGCGTTGTTAGAAAAGACTTAAACTCCAAGTAAATTAAAGTTGTTGAACAACACTTTTAACACACCAAATTAACATTGTTGATGAAAGGGAACTTTTAATACACCAAGCAAATTAAAGTTGTTGAAGAAAGAACACTTTTAAAACACCAAGCATATCAATGCTGTTGGAGAAAAACTCTCAAACCAT
Source organism: Agriopis leucophaearia (assembly GCA_949125355.1). Classification (NCBI taxonomy): domain Eukaryota; kingdom Metazoa; phylum Arthropoda; class Insecta; order Lepidoptera; family Geometridae; genus Agriopis; species Agriopis leucophaearia. The sequence goes on along the minus strand of OX421284.1, from coordinate 7,573,351 downwards.
AGTTTCCATGAAAATAAACACAGTAGGCAGATGTTCCAGTAGTGAAAAAGTCAAGCGGTTCTAATTAAGATTGATGGACCACCTGGCAGCTTTGTAGCATACCACAAGGCCAGCAACAATGTTGCAAGAATTATATTGAATTATTAACTGGATGACCGGTAGGGTACAGTCGTAGCCTGTCTCCTGTCTGCCTTGTGAGCTGCAGATCTCAAGGGTTTGATTCCTGGCCGGTAAGATATTTGAATAATGAAGTTAAATATTTGGTCTGGGTGCTAGTTGTCAGAGTCTGTGTGTTGGCATTCTCAACACCCACAAAGACACGGAAAATTAGCAAACATCAAAGAAAAATAGACAAAAGTAAAAAAACATCAAACAGTAGATTTCAAACATCAGCCTGACCGGAATCATACCCAAAACCTCAGTTCATTTTTCATGGGAGAGGCTGGAACGGTGCTCACGCAGCTGCCGAAAATGGGATGTCGAAGATAGCACGCTGGCTTAACGAAAACCTACTCACTCTGAACGTCGCCAAAACGAGCTTCATCGGTTTTCACATAACACGAGCCACAGAGTCCAAAATCAACAACATAAAAATACATTCTGACACCTGTCCAGTCTTTAAAGCCCATTCTTCTTTGAGTAACGTAGAGTGCCCATGTAGAGAAATTAAAAAAGTGGCATGCATGAGGTATTTAGGCGTACAGATTGATCAAAAGCTGTCCTTCGAGCAGCACATCTCATTCCTGTCTAAAAGAGTCCGCAAAACGATATTCATCACAAAGAAACTTCGACCAGCTGCAAGTTCAACAGTAATGAGCCTAGTATACACCACGTTGAGTCAATCTCTGATGCAGTATTGTATTGGTGTATGGGGAGGCGCTGCCACGAGTTACATGATTGCAGTAGAGAGGGCACAACGAGCGGTCTTAAAAGTCATGTTAGGAAAACCACGACGTTACCCCACCGAAGATCTATACAAAGAGGCAAAAGTACTCACCGTCAGACAATTATTCATCATGCGTGCAGTAGCCAAATCTCACACTATTGATCCACAACACTTCCGCAGAAAAGCTCGTCCTGCCACAGTCCCGCTTCCAAAAGTCAAGACAGTGTTCGCATGCCGCCTACCCCCATACATTCATGCTTTCACCTACAACTCGGTATGCAAGCACTGTGACATAAAAGAAACTCCACATAGGAAAGCCCGAAGTAGGGTCAAAGTATGGATACAGTCTCTCAGCTACAGAGACACTGAAAATCTCGTTAAAGTTTACGATAAAAATACTTAGCTCACTTTACTCATCCCATCCTCGTACCACCTGCACACCCACACACACACACACACACACGCACACACGCACACACTCTCATACACACCGGTCTGGAAGTCCAATAACAATATGTGAGACTTAACTCCTTTGTAATATAATTTAATTTATGTTCACCTATTTTAATATTATTTTGCTTTTAATTAGGATTTAGATTTTAATTTTGATTTTAACTTTAATTTGATTTTTAATTTTAATTTTAATTTACTCACTACTATTAAGTTAACCCTTCTAAGCGCGCGTGCTAAATCATATATAGGCAAATCCACTTCACGGGTCACCAAGATACCGGCCTAGCCGAGTTTGGGGCCCGCTGTTATGTCAATTAAACATAATATGTTAAGACAATTTAATGTTTACCTCCGCAGATGGGATAATGTAGAAACGTTTCAGAAATAAATATTTACTTTACTTTACTTTATGCAGACACACAGCTTCATCATCAGTCGTTAAATGTCCACTGCTGAACAAAGGCCTTCCTCTTAGAGAGGGTTGTTATCTTAATCCCCACGCTTGGCAGGCGACCAGGGCCCTGATTCTACTAAACCAATTGTTTTTCAATTGTTAATGAATTGCCTCAATTTTTTTACTTTTGACACTTTATCTATACAAAAAGTGTTAAATAATTACATTTTGAGACAATTCATTAACAATTTAAAAACAATTTTGTTTTTCACTTTTGACACTTTATCTATGCCAAAACTGTCAAAAGCGCAATATATGAGAAAATTAATTAACAATTCAAAAACAATTGGTTTAGTAGAATCGGGCCCCAGGGGATTGCAGTATGTTCACCTGCACTAATAGGACGCTGCTGCCCATCCTCCGGTGGCTTTGGTTGCAGTTTGATGACCAGTAGGGCTCAGTGATAGCATATCTGTCTGCCAAGTGAGTAGGAGGTCCCAGATTTGGATCCTGGCCGGGCCGATATTTGAATGATGAATTTACTTAATTATGTGATCTGGGTGTTAGTTGTTAGTCTTTGTGTGTTCCATAGCATCCTGATCAGAGGGATTCCTAGAGAGGAGTTGAGTCTACACCCAGTAAACCCCACAAAGACACGGACATCTAACAGCCAGAGATCATATATTTATGGATCCAGCTCATAATGCCAACCACTGAGCCATAACCATCACTTAAGTTGATGCTAGAGCAAGTAGCTACAATTTCATAGTAAGCATTTCTTACCCAATAAGTAATCATTGATCTCTACAATCTTCTTCATGGACTGGGATCCAATGAACTGGCCGCCGGTAGCACGGGAATCCACAGCCAGCAGCACTCCACCCTGTAGGGCGTTGTATTAAATGTAAACGGGAGCAAGGAACGCTAATGGAATATTTTGCTCTCAGACAATTTAGCAAGCAGACTTTACAATAGGCAAGTCATATCTGATGCAGAATCGATAACCATGGGTAAAACACTGTTTTAAACCATCACGGTTGTTCACTACAGTTACATGATTATTTACCATGGTAAATAGCCTGTAAATAATCATATAACCATTAGGGTAGATGTGGAGACCACAAATCGTAGCTTAGGAGACTAAATGGAATGACGATATAAGGCAGCTGTCAGTGGCTTGAAGCAAATCGCCGAAGCATGGGCCTAGTTTACTTTGGGATAGGCAGCAGTGGACTAAGGCTAATTTATGGTAATAATAATAGGGACCTAAGGATGTATAAAAATAGTATCAAATCATTTAGTGGCACTAATGAAATGTTAAGAAATTTTCCACATTTTCATGCAAGGTTTTGTTTGTTTTAAGAAAATTCAGCTTACCCTGTACCGGAATCCAAGAGTGGTGGTTCCATGATCAAACTGAATTTTGATATCCCGACCAGTCGCATCCTTCGAGTTAAATTGAGCCAAGGTTTCTACAGGCTGGAAAAGAGTATCATAACATCGTAAAAACCTATCTTTTGTGTACAAAAACTAGCAAATAATTGAAATAACCTTACGTTTGGGAAAGGTGGCGTTGCTAGTTGGGTGCTATGTACGAAATTCTGGCTGAACCCAATCACATCATTCTGGAAAGATGCAAGAGCATCAACGGGCCGTATATTTACTTTCTCCTCCAAGCGGCACAAGTCCACCAAAGCCATTTCTAATTATTTTAGGGAATCAAATAAAAAACACAAAACTGTTTAACAATGAATGACAAGCGATTTCTCAAAAACGCCGACGAATGACAATGACGGGAAGAGACGGGACGGCTGTGGCTGATTGGTATTATATTTTGATATTGACAGTGACAGCTTTTTATTTTATTGACAACTAGATACAAAGTCCTTATATTACTACTACTATGGTAAAGTAGTACTTATTATTACTATAGCTATAGTATAGTTAGTACCGTACCTATTAGTAAATACTATACTAATACATACTACCAATGTTAAGTTATATAGGTACTTTGGATCGGCCTTCAAACTCGTGCTAGTACCAAAAACTGAAGGAGACGAGATAAAGAGAAAGGGGAAACTATTTAATTATTTTTCTGAGACCTTACTGTATTACAAACCGTCAAAAAAGGCATTATTACCTAATTATACATTAATGACACAAAAAAACAAGGAACATGATGTATTTTTTTCACGTTGGCGCCAAAACTCATAAATGTGACAGTTAATTTCTAGTGTTGCTATCATCATTTTTGCTAAAATATTTTTATAATGGCAATTGTTATTTACTATGCTCGCTACTCGTTAATAGATGGCGGTACAAGTTAAAAACAGGTTTATATCTCGTATCCACCTATTGATCTCGTATTAATTAGCAGGGCCTTACGCCCTCCTTGGAGTAATAGTGTTCCGTGCTTGCTTACGCCTTGTAAACGGTTTAGTTAGATGATTGCGAAAAGTTGCGCGACCGCAAACCGTATCTCGGCGCGTTAAAGTTTGCGTTCGCGTGATTTTGCAAACTGCGCTAATTCGAGCTCGCTAATAGAGTTAGGAATAAGGCCCCAGTACTTAGCTACTTAAGTACTTGAAAAAATCAAAACCCTTGTCGACGGAGGCTCTTATGTAGATGTGTAGGTATATTTTTAAGTTGCCTAAGTACCTATCTACTATGTTGCTACGATTATTAAAGCTGCTTAGCCTAATAAATCGCTAATAAATAAATAGCTAGGTTCAATCACAAATTAGTAGTTAGCCGGGCAATTTTCACGGAATCAAACCAAGATTACAAAGTTCGAGGAATCTAAGCGTATGGATAATCAATAGTTTTAGAGACCCTATCATTACAGTGACTCAGAGGGCACGGTCCCATTGGAAATATGTAGATAGGTGCGTGTATAATTAAATAATTGGCAGGTGTATTTTGTAAAGTTTGATTTGGTCGTTTGTAAAAACTCTATCAATTTATTCAGTCATTAATTTATTTCTAGGTGAGTGAGTACCTATGTAGGTATGTTGTTTTGGTTCGGACTCTTTTCTATGATTGAAAGGACTAAAAAGTTCAGTAACAGGGGCCTTACACCTAGCTTCACATTTGCGAGCCAACTTTTAGTAGGTACCTGATAGGTAAGTACCTAAAATTAACCAACTCATTTAAGCAGCATCGTTTAAAAGCGTCTAACTTGAATGAACGAAAATCCATTTTACTATGCGAGTGTGCGTGAAAATAGCAAAGCTTGGCGGCTATCAAATAACTACCGCTTATCGTAGTTGATGGTACCGTTTAGACAAATAACACCTATGCGGGTCAACTTTTCGAGCTAGGGGTAAGGCCCCAGTTCTAATAGGTGTTTGTTAGTCGATAACATAGTTTTTTTAATGTACTTAGGTATATTAAAACAAAACAGATTAACAGGCGGTATGGCCTTTTATTGTGCGAACTGCTAGTCTGTGGAATCCACTGCCTGAATGGGTGTTCCCCGATAGTAACAATCTGGGTGTCTTCAAGTCAAGAGTGAATCGGTTTCTTCTAGGCGAGCGTGATCCACCGTAGGCCGCATCATCGAGTTAGCAGCCAAGCGCAAGCCTATATCTATGTATAATAAAAAAAAGGCTTTCCCCTGCCCGATGGGCGAATAATAAAAAAAAAATAACGATAACATAGGTCCATTATAATTATAATCTAAACATAGGCATAGGTCAGGTTATTTTTAACCGACTTCCAAAAAGGAGGAGGTTATATTTTTTTATGTTTGTTAGGTACCTCAGAACTTTCGACTGGGTGAACCGATTTTGACGATTCTTTTTTTATTTGAAAGCTGGTGCTTCCCGTGTGGTCCCATTTAGTTCAGTGCTGACATTTTATGATGTCGATCAACGTTTATTTAAAGGCCTCTGGGAATACATTTTTGAATAGCTTATAGGTATGATATTTCGCACGAAAATATAATGCGAAACGACCGACTTTCAAACGAAATCCCAAACAAAAGTAGCATTTTTTTAATAATCATTTATCACTTTGCTGTGCTTTGCTGCATCGAGTGGTTTGAACCTTCGAATTGGTATCATATCAATAGAAAATCTTTTATTTCGCATGATGTTTTCGTGAAGAGCCTAATGCAACGCATTGCTTGAATGAGTCTGACAAATGCAAAATACATTTAAGAAAAAAAACAGAATGAAAACTTAAAAAAATATATATAACTGTATGTAGTACATATATTGGCTAACCAGCTAAAATATCAGAATATAAAATAAAAAAATATCTGGGACATTTTTGCACACACGGTCATCTGACCCCAAACTAAGCAAAGCTTGTAATATGGCTGCCAGAGACTGATATACGTACATATATATTTTTAAATACATACTTCAATAGATATTAACACCCAGACATAGAACAAACACAAATGTTCATCACACAAATGATTGTCCTAGATGGGAATCGAACCCACGCCCCCAAGCACAGAAGTTAGGTTTACTACCAACTGAGCCACCGGGGCAGTCATAAAAGACCAAAATATAATAAAAGACATAGAAAAAGAAACCAGCTTCACTAATGTTCTCAAAACTTTCCTAGAATCAAAATGTTACTATACCCTAGACGAATTTTTCAAGGATAATTTCGATGATATACAAATAGACCGTTCCGTTCTTTCTGTTGCCATACCCTAACAGGGTCATATGTACTACATGTATTTTAAGATGTGTTATTTAAGACAAAAACATGTTAATTAAGGTCTGCATGCATACATATATCGCAATAAATAAATTGAGTACCTATTGAGTATATCTTACGTTCAAAAAGCTAGCAAAAGTGGTCAAAATTTCCTGTTTTTCTTCAGCTTTGACAATGTTTTATGCAACCATTCGATGCGTTCTTTCAGCAGCCGCACTTTAGTATAGATTAGGTGGTACATCAATTATAATCGTCAATACCTAATGAATAGGTACCTACGACGCGTGACTAAAATGCTGGCGTGTTTCTGGCACAACGCAAAAGCATTACCATTCACCGCCAGCATGCTGGTACGCTGCCAACTGATAGTGGCTTGATGCACGGCATTTGTCTTTAGACCTTTAACGGTCAATGGACACTCTAACTGTTTGTGTAGTGTTAGTGTTATTTTGTGTTTTGTTTAGCTAATAAAAGCACTAAAGTTAAAAAAGAAAATTTACAATATTTCTAATAAAAGCAGTTGTCCTTTACAAAAAAAATATTACAATCATTCTAACTGTTTGTCCGTCAAACAATCGAAGAGTGCTATTAAAATGCCGTTGTAATATGTGACATTAAGCGACGCCCGCCGCCGGCTCTGCTCTCACAAACGGAGCGGAGGTTAGGTACCTACTAGTGTCTCCATGCATTGGCCTAAGAACGAATATTTGCGTAAAATACGTACTATCGAATTTCATACAAATGTTGAATTCCGAATTTGTAATTAGTACCTATGGATTCGATAGCACGTATTTTACGCAAATATTACGAATATTTGCGTAAAATGCTTAGGCCACTAGAAGTTGTATAGAAATTCCTCACCTCTTTCGTATAATGAAATCCTAATACCTTAGTCTAATACCCTAAAAAATACTGCTACATGATGATAATTCCTTTAAGAGTAAATTCATTAAATTCAATTTAATTTATTAAATTCAAAGCAAAACAAAACTAACAGTTATCATCATTATCATCGTTTCAGCCATAGGACGTCCACTGCTGGAAATATGCCTCCCCCATCGATCTCCAAAAGAGCCGGTTGGAATCGGCCTGCATTCATCGTTTTCCTGCGGTCTCTTTTAGGTCGTCTGTCCATCTTGTGGGTGGACGTCCTACGCTGCTCTTACCAGTCCATGGCCTCCATTAGAGAAACTTACAGAAATGGCATACAATACAAGATTTTATGGACGATGACTGAGTATAGATATTAACACATTAGGTACCTATACGACCATCTTTATTTTTTACCGACTTCCAAAAAGGAGAAGGTACTATGTTCGTCTGTATGTTTTTTTTTGTTATACCTTATACAGGCATATACATACCAAGTAGTAGGTATTATTCTTCGAATACTGTTAAATATGAAATAGCTAGATTACAGTTATTAAATTGTATCATGTATATTTTGTGATATATATAACTAATGTTTTTCCTCTACGCACCTGCAACGCCCTAATGGGGGCAAAATAAACTTTGAAAGAAATCAAGACGTTTAGTACGTACCTATGTACCTATAAGGGCGCACGGCGCGGAAGCTGCTTTGCGCATTATTGACCGAGCGAAGAGGAGTCTAAATCCTAATGTTACAAGTCTTGGCAACGTCTTGGCATGCATGGTTTGTCCCACGATAACTTGAGTATCATTGAAGATCTGCATGAAACTTGGTAGGTAAGTAATTTTAATTAAATTTTTAACCGACTTCCAAAAAGGAGGAGGGTCTCAATCCGACGTTTTTTTTTAAATGTTTGTTATCTCAGAACTTTCGATTGGGTCAACCGATGTTGATGATTCTTTTTTTATTTGAAATCTGGTGCTTCCCGAGTAGTCCCATTTTAATTTGGTCCAGTCGTGACATTTTTATGAAGTCGGTTTTTTATATTGAAAATTATTACGTTCGATATGGGCTAAATCGATCGAAGGGTTCCGAAGATATATATGGGTCACGAAGTCACAGTTTTGGGCGAATTACTAGTATACCTACCTAAAAGCAATTGATGTAAAAGCGCTTGCAGCGTTATGGGAAGCGGCGCACGCCGTAGTGGGAACAAACCAAAATAATCACTCATCAGATTTTCCTCAAAGTCCATGGTCACTATTGGTCACACTAGTGGACTGCCCGAAAATCTGAACATCGCGTGACAGAGTTTAAATTCAGTTTCCTATGGGAACCTAACAGGGATCGAACTTAGGAATGCACTAATAGGGGTTCTAAATATTTACTCAAATTATCTGCTCCGTTGAGTCATATCCCGGTAGCCACTTTTCGCGCTAGCCTTACTAATGGCCTTACTTAAAAACGTTACTAAAGTTTAATCTATGCTTAAAACTGCTCTATCTCGTTTTCACGTGTGACCATTAGATAGATAGATAGAAACTCTTCATTGTGTACACCAGAAATAAAAATTACAAACAGATAGAAAACACTTACGAGCTAGTGCCACAAGTGGCGGCCTTATCGCTAAAAGCGATCTCTTCCAGGCAACCATTGCCATCAGCGAAAAGTTGACATAGCAACTTTAAGTATATCAGTCTCTGGCAGCCATATTACAAGCTTTGCTTAGTTTGAGGCAGATGACATGTGTAGAGGGAAAGGTCCCCAGAATGCTGGCGATTATTATTAATTTATACATTATTTACTATGTATAAATTAATAATAATCACCAGCATTCTGGGGACCTTTCCCTCTACTCATCATCATCAGCCAGAAGACGTCCACTGCTGAACATAGGCCTCCCCCCTTAACCTCTACAAGTCTACACTGAACGACATCTTTCCATCTGCATCCACTGGATGCCCGCGACTCTCACAATGTCGTCGGTCCATTTAGTGGGAGGCCTATCTATATACGCTGCGTCTTCCGATCCATTCAAGAACCTTTTCTCCCCATCGGTCATCAGTTTTTCGAGCGATGTGGCCTGCCCATTGCCACTTCAACTTGCAAATTTTAATAAACCTTCCTTCAACCTACAAATCCAAAATTCTCTGTTCCTACCCGTCTCCTTCTAAGTTACAATTAAGTATAATGTAGGAGGTATCATTTGGGCTCTAGGTCAGCAGTTAATACGCACTTTGAGCCCCAAACGACGAGTCGTGACTCTGCTTATGCTTGCTTGCACGACTTTTGGGCTTTTGACGAAGGTTTTAAACTTGGAAATTATAGGTGTAGGTACGCTACAGTTTGTGGAGCTTAAATATTTAACCGTAGAAATAAAATCTAGAGTGCCTGTTACGAATTTTTCCTCTTGACTTTACCAATTCGATCGCGTGGTCATAGTTCACATGCAAATAATGATCAATATAAAAAACCGACTTCATAAAAATATCAGAACTATACCTAAGTGAAATGGGATGACACGGGAAGTACCAGCTTTCAAATAAAAAAAGAATCATCAAAATCGGTTCACCCAGTCAAAAGTTCTGAGGCAACAAACAAAAAAAACTGTCGAATTGATTACCTCATTATTTTTGGAAGTCGGTTAAAAAAGGCGGCAAGGCAGTCTACAGGTTGAGTTCGACTAACGGCTTCAAGTCTGATTTAAGCCACCTTACCATATCTCCCTTGCTTTTAAAATGTTTATCGAGACTTATCGCGCTTTATTTTATTACATCAATTACTGTAGTTACAATCTGGGTGTCTTCAAATCACGAGTGAATCGGTTTCTTCTAGGCAAGCGTGCTCCATCGTAAACCGCATCAACGCTTAACATCAGGCGAGCTGGCGGTCAAACGCAAGCCTATTTTCAATAATAATAAAAAAACTAATCAATATGATCAACTTTTACTTTTAAATCAAACCCGAAATCGAGAAAAAATATCAGCTGTTCCATACATTTTGTCGAGTGTCAATTACCGTTTTCTATGGAACATCTGATTTTTATTTCGTGATTGTTTATTTCAGGGTTGGCCCCATAGCAAAAGTTGTTCATACTGATGAGTACAATGACCTCCTTTCGGCTTAGTACATTCTATATGCGTAAACCTGTATAAAATGCTTACCTACCAGTTTTATTACAATCATGTTATATTTTAGTCGATCGAATATACGTATGAAGCGTTAGTGGCTTTAGATAAATCTCCGAGATAGATAAAGCACTCGCTGGACTGGTCATTTTCATCATTAGAGGAGCTCAGAGATACGTGATTACATCAAAATAGAAAGGGATAGAGTACGATGTTACGTGATGTGAAATACGGTGTAATGCTGCACTCCTTATTAATATTCCAAAATAAAGAATGTTCCCATTTCGCCGCAGGGGAGGGGTGTGTATTGTAGGGATGGGACATCTGAAGTATCGATGTTTGTTGATTAATCAATAAGAATCGATAGATGCATCAAATTCAAATTGTTTATTACAAGTAACCATGGACTCAGCATTTAAAATTAAAATTGACGTAACAAATATTACAAACAATGTCAAAAAATATATACCTAATAACTTTTTTTTGAAGTCAAACATTTTTATTTACACACGAGAACAAACAAACATGTACTACAAAATAAAAATAATAATAATACTACAATATAAAAAAAAACAGGAAACCGCAGGAGTTAAGAACCTAAGCTCCAGGGTGGAAGTGTTAAAGGGCATAACGCCGCGAGTAGCTCTTAGTGAAAGTGCAGCACACCTCTCTACACCCTAAGCCACCCACGCCGATGTTGCCCCTCCGGTGCCAAGATACGGCAGCCTTTATGGGGGCAGCCATTCAGTGGGTGGCAAGTCATCACCTGCCTAAATATATTTTGAGATGAGACAGGATAAGGCAGGTGCCGTTTCTCATTCTATAGATCTGTTATTCCATCCACAAGTTGTTCACCTCAATAGCCCAGTCTTTTTTAATCCTATACTGTACAATAGTTTCATATTCCTTTTTATACATATTTCATAGTTGCATGTATTTTATATTCAAAAGGGCCTCTCGGTGTTGGCTTCGGCTCCACCAATGCCCACCAAATGTCCGGGCTAGACCCGAGAATTGTTTGAAATAAAGTGTTATACTACAATATAATAATTAAATTACAAACAAACAAAATTATACAATATAAACTTAATTAATTAAAGAATCATGTCACATGAAATTTTAGTACTTAGAAAAAAAACCAATAATAATTTATAACTCAAATATCGGTTTGTTATATTCTTTATGATTAACTGACTTCAGAACAGAAGCGAAGTTTTCAATTCGATTAGTTTTTTAATAATTGTTTCACATTACAAAAAACTAAGTTTAAATTTAGATATAGTTACAATAGCTTTCGGCTTCGGGAGCGTTTCTCTTACACCCGGTATAAGATTATAGAAGTATCGTCATCGATTGTCGATAAAGCATGCTTCGTTCCCATCACTAGCGCGCGATGGTGAGCGATGGCAGTGGTCCCGCCGCAGGCCCGTGCGCGCCTCCCGCTCATTTTCTAATTATACAACTGGCAACACTGCCTCGTGCCCAGAACTCTTCACTTTTTGAAGTACAGTGTAATGTAACCAACTTATCTGTTTAGGTAGTTGGTGAAATGATGGAACTAAGAATTTCAGCGGGAGGTTATTAGATTAATTTAGAAAGTACGATAGTGGCTCTACCAAGCACTCTTTTAAATAAGCCCTATAATAAAAGTGGCTTAAATAGATATTATTATGTATCAATGAAAAAAAGAATATTTAGTAGATATATATAGTGACGCAGTGCGTTGCCGCGCAGGATTTTGGACTGTTGAAGTCACAGACCTAAATATTTTTTTTGCTACTTGGAAGAAGAAAACAAATCAATTATAATTGTGATTATGTTTATCGAAAAAAACCCGGAGGACCATTTTTGGTCAATCGATAAAAAAGTTGTTACGTTTCACAACACTAATTTACTCACGCATGCGCAATTGTTTTTTTGTTATGTTATCAAATTGTCATAGACTTTCTTTGACATCCTAAATCTATGGCTGAAGTTCTAACACGGAACTGATACGGGTATCCGCGACGCTTATCATCACTTAATAGTTGCTTAAAAGCTGCAAAAATGTCACTTAGTTACTTAAAAAAATATACAGTAATGGGGACTGCCTATAGAAGTGAAACTTAATAAATCACATTAGCATTTCGGTGATGAGAACCCATAAGATTTGTCCTACCAAAAATCGCTCAATTTCTTCAAATTCTCCAAAATGTTAACGGATTGTTTTTATTAGATTCTCTTGTAAATAAAGGACTATGTTACAGAATAAATTATGGTACAAGTTTGTGAACAAAATTTTAATACTATATCGATACGAATATTATTAGACGTGCAGTTACGATTGACTTATTTATATAATATAAAAGATTGGATTGGGACAGGACCTTTTGTGCCGGAATAATAATCAAAACAAAAAACCGACTTTATAAAAATGTCAGAACAGAGGCCTTACCCCTAGCTTCACTTTTGCGAGCCAACTTTTAGTAGGTACCTGATAGGTACCTAAAATTAACCAACTCATTTAAGCTGCATCGTTTAAAAGCGTCTAACTTGAATGAACGAAAATCCGTTTTACTATGCGTGTTTGCGTGAAAATAGCAAAGCTTGGCGGCTATCAAATAAAAAATTATCACCAAATCAGTTCACACAGTCGAAAGATCTAAGGTAACAAAAACAATACAGTCGAATTGAGAACCTCCTCCTTTTGGAAGTCGGTTAAAAATTACGTGCTGTGCTACGTAGTATTCAGATTAGTTAGGCCGCGGTGCGTAGGTAGATGTCTATAGTTTCGATTACTTGTCCCATTCATCCACTCCCTAGACGGGTAACTGAGTTTCAACTTCTCTAAATATCATTTTCATTACTTGTCTATAGGTAAGCGCACTTATATAGGTATGTACTTTCCAAGCTCGTGCCAACCTTTTTATCAACATCAATCATCAAATTAACCGAATTAATTATTGCTGTCACAAGAACCATGGTGTTAATCTCGTTAAAATCGAAATTGACCGACATTTTTGATATTTAGCGCGTAGCTGCGGGCGCCATCTTGTCCAGCCATATTGTAATCTTGGTAATCCATTACAGTGATTATAATTTTAATTATAGTTGTTCTAAGTAATTAATCACTTTATAGATTGAGATTTCATTGCTTAAAGGTCAACTTTTGAAAGTTTTAGTAGTTTCGCCTGCGGTCCTCAACTAGGGTTCTACTTTTTAGGGTACCGTACCCAAAGAGGGGGCGCAAATCCTCTATAAGGGGTCTCGGAAGGTCGTGACGCCTCAGGAAAAAAGTTATAGATGTCTGTTATTAGTCCTGGATTTGTCAATAGGCCATAAGGCCGCGGCTTAGGGGCGGCAGCGTCCTAGAGGCGGCAGATTTTAGAGGACGCTCAAAAAATATTATTTTAAAAAGGTGGACGACGGAAATAAAGTGGCCTCCACTCGTAAAAAATATAAATCCGGCACTGTCTGTTATAGGCTTAATTATGTAATTAGCCGATACATAATTATGAAAATCATAAAAATGTTGTACGTATTTGATATTATTAATATAGATTATAAAAAGTGGAAGGCAGGAGTCGCGAATTTTTTATTTTCATGTTAAGGGGGTCGCCACATGAAAAAGGTTGAAAAACACTGCGTTAGAGAATAGAAAGAAATAGTTTCTTTAATCGTTTAGATTAGAGAAAGTTCTAATGACATGACTTTGGCAGAATGCACACACATGCTATGCCAAAAAGGTAGAAAAACAGACATGCCACATCAAAACGCTGACACAGACTTCCTTCCCGCCAAAACGTGCATGATGACATCAAAAAGCGCGCGCAAAGCACCATAGACAATTTCGCGCGCCAAAGATCGCAATCTGCTTGTCTGTGGCTGGCCACGTGACTGCCGGCGGGTGGTCACGTGACCATGTTTACTCTATGTTCCTGTTATTAACTTTCGGGGTTGATACCTACTTGAAGGGTTCGTAAACTAATAAGGTCGGTTAGATCTAGGGTCAGTTGAAAAGTTTAGTGGTTTGTAGGAAATAGGTACTTACTCATACTTTGCTAAGTCACAAGATGAGCCCTACGTTAAAGCTTCAGTCACACGAAACGAATACACACGAATTGCTGTAAGTGCAATCGCCGCGAGCAAACTCGCTTGGTTGTGAACGAAGCTTAAGAGCCCGGTTCCCTTCACAACCGTCTTGCTCGAATTTTTTTAACATTTTTGGGGATAAAATAATACCATAGATTTAGGATGTAAATATTTTTTTTAGGTCTGTGAATAATACCGAGTAGGAATAAAAAAACAATTGGCATTATTTGCATATTTTTTTTCTCTTGAAAGGACTTTGGTGTCGTCAGTCTTGTGCACTTTCAGTGTCAAGAATTAAAATTTGAATACATAATATTTTCAACTAAAATAAAAATATGAAGATGATGAAAAGAGACGATAAGTTTTTTTTCACGTTGGCGCCAAACTCCACTTACCTAAAGTAAGGCTGCTGAAAAATGCATTCGACATTTGTCATAACATTGTAAAACGCAGAAATAAAACAGTATAAGATTGTAGCTGGAAGCCAATATACTACAGTAAAATATTAAAAGAACATGTTTTCATTTAGATTTTTATGTTTATGCAGCTGTCAGACGTATTCAATCAGGTACCAGAGTGTAATTTTAAAAACTTTCAATCTATTAACCAAACAATGACCCTTCAATTATTTGTGGCTCAATCTACTTGTTTTAATTGACCGAGCAGAGGTTTCAGATTCTAATGAGACAAGTCGGTATTTCTATGTGTTTGTACATATATCATTTTGTTCGCCGATAACACTACTCAACACTAAAAAAATATCTGATTTGGTTCATATTGTTTCATATCGAGGTTGACTAATAATAAATATAATTATGTAGGCATTTTATTTATATAATATACTAGCCGTCCGCCCCGGCTTCGCACGAGTGTAAGCTCGGCCTTCGGCCTCGCTACAAAATATAATATAGCCTATGTCACCCGGGGATAGTGTAGCTTCCCAACAGTGAAAGAATTTTTCAAATCGGTTCAGTAGTTTCGGAGCCTATTCATTACAAACATACAAAAATAGGTACAAATCTTTCCTCTTTATAATATTAGTGTAGATGTAGATTACGTCTAGAAACTGAGAAATATGAATTTTAAGTTTTTGACGTAAGTTTGATTTTATATTGCGGGTATTATGAAAATCGAAAAAAAATTAGATGTTATATAAAAATCCTATTTAGGTACATATTTATATTATGGTCAATAACACGGAATTATAATCACATAGTAGGAACTCAGATAAAATAAATAGGCCGTAGGCCGTAAGCCGCATCATATCTTTACATCAGGCGAGTTGGCGGCCAAGCTCAAGCCTATTCTGCATTTTTTTTTTTTTTTTTATTAGATGTTATATAAAAATCCTATTTACATATTTGCATTAGGTCAAGGAATTATAATCACATAGTAGAAACTCAGATAAAATAAAAGTTTGTTATTTGTTGAGTGTAACTTGCGAATAGTTGATGTGGCCTTAGTACGAGCACTTGCGAAAAAGTTATCGTGACGTAATAGCAAAATGTATGAAAAATTGAACAGCGCCTCTATCGGACGTGAAAGGAAACTGAATTTTTCATACATTTGCTATCGTTTACGTAATGATAACTTTTTCGCAAGTGCTAACCCCACAGATAGTATATAGCTTTGTTTGGGGCTCACCGATTAGCCTTTTAAGGTGATACGTTTCATGTTTGGCGGGAAATTCAAATTTCAAACAGTTTTTTGTGTTTGTAGCTAGGCCGAGTAATTATTGTGAAATGACACAGTGTTTGCGAAGATTGTTGGCCGTTCTTTACAATATCATGTACAGTTATCAATCAGTTAAACACCACATTATTTACATTTGGCAATAAACAGCTTGAAACAGCATAAATTTGTTTATTGACAAATGTATGTAATAATGTGCATTGGAGATAAATAACTTTACGCGAGTTTGTAAAGAATAATAATCAATTTTCGCAAACATCATGATCGTTTACAATAATTACCCGGCCTAGCTACATGTACAACAAAACTGTTTGAAATTTGAATTTTCCGCCAAACATGAAACTTTTCACCTTAATGTATACATATTAAGTGTGGTAGTGGAAATCTGACGCAGGAATGAGATCTAAAAGGTCTTCAGAGCATTCCCTGAAAAGTTACAATATTTATAAATAGAAGCAAAATAGACCCAGTTTGCGAACATATTGAAGTCGTGAGGTCACAGTTTGGGGCGAACTACTAGATACAGTTTACTGAAGTATTCACTGCACACACAAGTAAGGCAGACAATAATTTTGATAATCCGTACAGTGGCGTAGCTAGGTAACCAAAGGCCCTGGTGCAAAAAAATGGGGCCCTATCTTAACTGGGTTAGGTTTTATCAAGTAAAAATAGAAATACTAGGTACAAAGCTACTTTATCATCAGCTCTTTATTGTGCTCTAAGCTACTTACTACATGACGTGTGTATGAAGGGTTTTTTTTTTCGCGAGTTCAGTTTGAGGTTTGCTGGTCAGGGTTCGAGGGCCCCCTGAGCTTGAGGGCCCCGGTGCGCGCCACCGCTTAGCCCTCCGATAGCTACGCCACTGAATCCGTAGTTCAATAACTAAAACAAATACATACCCCGTCTGCTAATAAAGCGGGAGCTACGGACTCGCTGCAGCGTGATCTGAACTGTCAACACGTTGAGTGACACTTGACGTTTGTAATCCAGCCGTGGGCTTGGATGGGGTGTCGCTTGGATACGGCATGTGAGCTCAGTTGGGATTTTAACTAATTGAATATAAAATTTAGTAGAATGTATTCTTATTGACTATATAAAACAAAGAGCAGTATGACGATGGTCGTTCCGTTCTCAATTCAATGCGTTAATATATTTTACCCGACGAAGCAAAAATAAGGGCATTGTGTTAAACGGTACCCGTACATGTTAAACACTGTCGGCCTTAGGTACTTATAAACGTTACTTAAGCAATGCTTAAAATTGCTTTGTAAACTTCTCGCTGACGGTAGGACAAAAATCACAATCAGGGCCCTGATTCCATAACTACAAACACGCTTGTAACGCGGCGCGTTAAGTTAAATTCAAAAGTTAGTCTTTATTTACTAAGGAATAGAGGCCAAATATTTAGAGGTTAACTTAACACGCCGTTTTATCGCTAGATGATAGATTCCTTTAAATTCAGGAATGGTCACTAAGTTGGAGACGTCACCATTTATACAAAACGTGACATATAAAGTGAGAATGAATAAAAATTTGCTTCATCCTTTCATATCTAATATCGGAAACGGTTCTAATGGTTTGGATGACATTTTGTATTTAGTAAAGGTTTTAAATACCGTACAAAGATCGGTCTTCCATAGTTACTGACATAGGGAATAAATTGAATAGGTCTTTTAAAATAACAAGTTTAAGTACATAATTTTTAGTTCTAGAGCAGAGGTACCCAGTTTTTTTCTCTCATAGACCACTTTCATAATTGAGCTCGTTCCGGTGAACCCCCTGCAGCTACATTTCTACCATATACCGTTTACGAATTGTAAACCCCCATTTTTTGTCACGCCTACGTAGACCTCCGTCGAGTCTCCCGTGGACCCTTGGGGGTTCTGGACCACTTTAGGAACCTCTGTTCTAGAGTATACCGTTGGCAAAAATGATTAACAAAAAATACTGATTACAATATAAAAAAAATATCAATGAAACTTTAAAACTATCAACAACTTACTTAATTATTTTTATACTAGGGTAAAAGTAGATACGCAAAAGGCGTCAGAATAATGAAACAGAAACGCAAACATACCTACACATGAACACAGCCTCATACGTGCTCATACCTACACCGAACTCATTTATTATACCTTTTCCGGTCCAATTTGTCAGGGGTAAACTAGGACTCAACTCGAGTTTTATTTTGTTTCGCAAATCTATCAAAAAAGCCACATCCAAAACCTACTCTTTTCTCATCATGCGTGTACCAAAATATGAGCAACACCATCTCCGAAGTGTTGATTTTTGTTCTCAACTCGATCGAGGGCTTTCCATCCAATATTCACCCTGGCTTTCCCATGGCTAATGAATATCATTCTCCAGGGAAATAACGACGCTGGGAGCTGGGAGTAAAGCTGGTTACCCTGGGTAAGCCAGTTACCCTGAACTTGAGGCGAAGTAATCTGGTTAGTTGTGAGGTGCATACAAATTTTTGACAGAAGTTTGGTTTGAAGTGGGATGAAATGTCCGCCCTACCTGAAGCCTTACGTATACCTCTGGCCTTAGTACGAGCACTTACGAAAAAGTTATCGTTATGTAAACGATAGCAAAATGTATGAAAAATTGAACAGCGCCTCTAACGGACGTGAAAGGAAACTGTATTTTTCATACATTTGCTATCGTTTACGTAATGATAACTTTTTCGTAAGTGCTTGTACTAAGGCCACTGTAAGACGTATTCTTTCAATATTAATTTTACTAAAGTAGTTAATGTTATTGTACGCTCGTAAAGGGCAGACTGTTGAAACTACTTTATTTTACCATCTTCTGTACACACTTTTGACAATAAATGATTTCTGATTCTGAATAGCCGCACTTACACTCGACAGTAGGTAGTCTCTTTAATGAGCGCCTAACGACACAAAATAACAATATAGATTCCAAATTACAGTCCCAAGATAAAAGACCCAAATACCGAAATAAGACTGTTAAAACGCGCCAAACCAGCATCATTACCGAATCTGCATAACTGCGTTATCTTGCGGTATTGTCGCGGGTTCGATTCCCGGGGCACCTTACCACTAAAGTTTACCACGCAACTTT
Organism: Agriopis leucophaearia; assembly: GCA_949125355.1. Taxonomy (NCBI): domain Eukaryota; kingdom Metazoa; phylum Arthropoda; class Insecta; order Lepidoptera; family Geometridae; genus Agriopis; species Agriopis leucophaearia. Next base: position 7,554,095 of record OX421284.1, on the reverse strand, counting down.
ACTCAAAACACAAACGAATTTCGCTTTTATCATCACTGCTTTAGAGTCAATAGTCACAAAAAGATGACACAATAAATTCACTACGCATCTATACTCAAAATTCTGCTTTTATAACTTCTAAGTTTGAGTTGATAATAGCAAGAAAATTATGAGAAGTTATGTCGTTTTGAGTGGTAATATTAATATGTCACCCCATAGTTATTATATGCAAATAATATGAATAATATAGGGTTGCCCCTGCGCGTGTTTTATCTACTTATCTGTGAAATGGCTCAATTAGTGATGCGTGGGGACCCTAGCGGTTTGAGCGTTGTCGGTCGGTTAGGGATGCATAGTGTAACCACGTTGAAATGACGGATGTTGTGACCACGTGTCGTCATCACAACACGACGTTGGCCAATAGGGTATTTGACTGTATTCAAAATGCTAGTGAAACCCTAGAAGATTATTTAAAAAAATACAAAACCAACTAAATAGCGTCGTGGTTTTCAGGATTAAAAAAATTCGCCACGGGACTTGATTGCAAACGCTTTATTTAGGTTGAATGTCCTTATGACGTCACAAACAATTAATAGAGGTAACAATTTGTATGACGTCATTCTTACTTCAGATGTTGACTTTGACTTGTTTAATACATCCTCGAATTCTATCAGCCAAAATATTAGTAAAAGGTGGTTTGGTGTGTCTCCCCAACTGTCTTGTATCCCATAATGTAAAAAAGTATAACTTTTTTTTTGGTTTATTGTTTATTTTTAGTGTTAAATTGCATAACGGCATACCACATATATTAATATATTTTCTCCGTCTCCATGCACAATTTATTTCAATATGCGGAAACTGCTAAATGGTGTTTAATTATTTAATATATAATTAATCTAGTTATTTATCACTGTATGTTTTCCAAATAAAATAAAATGTTTCTAATTATCTTGGTCAACATTTCAAAACACTAGGGTTAGCAGGGTATGCAAATGTCTCGTATCTTAGCCATAGAATATGCTAAATGATTTATAGCGATGATAACATCTGAGGGGCTATGAACTTGTTTGAATAGTCGATTATTGTAATATTTGATGCGAGTTTTATGTATTTTAGGATCATTATCATTGTTTCAGCCACAGGCTTCCTCCATCCATCTCCACAAGGGCCGGTTAGAAGCGGCCTGCATCCAGCGTTTTCCTGCGGTCTCTTTTTGTTCGTCTGGCCATCTTGTGGGTGGACGTTCTACGCCGCTACGCCGCGCTTACCAGTTCTTGGTCTCCAAGTCTCCATTCGAAAAGCTTTCGGCCCCATCGGCCATCTGTTCTGCGTGCTATGTGCCCCGGTCACTGCCACTCACTCACTACAACTTGATAATCTGGTGGGCTATGTCGGTAACTATCTTTAGTCTACGTATCTCCTCATTTCTGATTCGATCTCGTAGAGAAACCCCGAGCATAGCGCTCTCCTTAGCTTGTTGAGCGACTTTAAGCTTGCTTAAGAGGCTCATAGTGAGAGATCACTAATTTAGGATAGAATAAAAAAAAACTTTTTTTTTCACAATTTACTGAACAACCTGAAACAAATACCTACATTATTCGTCATCATCATCAGCCACAAGACGTCTACTGCTGAACATAGGCCTCCCCTTTAACTGAACGACATCCTGCCATCTGCATCCACTGAATGCCCGCGACTCTCACAATGTCGTCGGTCTATCTAGTCATCTAAGTGGGAGGCCTACCTACGCTGCGTCTTCCTGTTCGTGGTCTCCACTCAAGAACCTTTCTTCCCTATCGGTTATCAGTTCTTCGAGCGATGTGGCCTGCCCATTGCCACTTCAACTTGCAAATTCTAATAGCTATGTCGGTGACTCTGGTTCTGGTTCTTACCTTATTAAATTTAATTAATTGTACCTATTACTTACTTACATATAAGGTATCCAGGGCATGGATGCCCCGAACAGTCGCCTCAAGGTTGCCCCGTTAGTTGGCATTGGTTGAACGGCGCTGGCCCTGGACAGAAACTACAGTCTGACAGCTGGAAGAATGCGTCGGATAGCTCTAATAACATTGTGAAAATCTGAGCGAAAATCTTTAAACTTTTTACTGCAGTATAGTATATTGGCTACCAGCAAATATCTCCAGTTTAAAAAGCAAGTAACAGTGATTAGAATTTCCTGTTTTCGTTTAGGATTTTACAATGTTATGGCAACTGACAGACGCATTCTTTCAACGTCGGTATTTTAGTTGATGATTACAGATTAAATTTAAACTAGTTTTTTTAATCAATTAATTAAACCTAACTATCTTGTTTTAATTTAAAAGTTTTAAGCGTTAAAAATTTCTAATTATAGTTACAAACTACTTTTGTTCATATTTCCATAATGACATTTATGTCAAGCTAGATAAAAAGCTAAATTAAGTGTCAATAAATCAATGACTAAGATAACTAAAACTTTATATAGATGCTGGCGAAGTGCACATAGAGTGCGAGGCCCAAAAAAACGGAAAAAAGGTATAACATGCACTTGTGTTTTCATTCTGACAAAAGGGTATAAAAACTACAATTAGGCGCCATAAATTAAAAAAAATGTCTGTGCTAGCTCTTGGGTCACACACATTACAGCCATTAGCGACCCCACAAAAACTATTAAAACCTCTAATTTCACTAAAACTAAATAAATTAAAAAACAAAAACCAAATAAATCACGAAAAAAGCAAACATAACTATTAATATCTCTATCCTTATATTTAACGTGACGATAATTACAGTCCAGACGAACTGGCCGAAAACACAGCCGAAAATTTAAGAAAAAATGCTAAGAAAAAAAAAAGCTAGAGTTTACGTTCGAAATTCAAAATTAAAAGTGTCGGCGCGCTCGAAAATCCGGCCTGTATCATTATGTTTGCATTAGCTTGTTCTTATTGGGATGAAAGGTTAAGTTTGGGTCACGACTTGTACCAATTAGGGGTGATTAGAGGTTATAATTTATTGAGTGTGCTGTGTTTGGTTGTAAAGCCGCGGCGCGCTTTGTGTCGTGGCGCCAAAATATTTTATTTTTATTTCGAGTGTTGATTTGCGACGGCTTCTTGGAATTTACTTTTCGTGATCGACTGGTTTCAACATTCACGGGGTTATTTTATTATTTGTTTCACTTTGGCACAATTGAGGTTTTGTCAATGTCAATAAACTTCATGAAAAAATCCTTGAGTATCTTATATCTATACCTACCCTCTAACTAAGGTATATAGGTAGTGTATTCAATCTATCTATGCCAGTGTTTTTCAAACTTTTTCACGAATCGACCTCCTTAGTATGAAAAAAAAAATCGGGACCCCCTACCTTCCAGTTTATAATCTGTATTTTATTATATTACAATGAATATCAAATCCGTACAAACTTTTTTATTTTTATAATTACTCATAAATTAATTTTTCTTCCAATTTTTTTTAACTTTGTTTTTTGTTTCTTTTACCGAGGTTCTCCTTGATTTCCACGACCCCCTTAGAGAGGCATGGCGACCCCCCAGGGGGTCACGACCCACAGTTAGAAAAAGCCTGATTGATCTATGCTATACTCTCAATAATATTATGTGGTAAGTAAATAAAATTTACAACCATTTGGATCGTGAGCTATATTATTTACCCACTTCAAAAAAGGCCGAGGTTATATATTATGTTCCAATGTAGGTTTTTATAAAGTAGGTAGGCAGTGGGCAGGGCACATAGCACGCAGAACAGATGGCCGATGGGGCCGAAAGGTTCTCGAGTGGAGACCGCGGACCGGTAAGCGCAGCGTAGGACGTCCAAGTGGGCACAAGATGGACAGACGACGTAAAAGAGACCACAGGAAAACGCTGGATGCAGGCCGCTTCCAACCGGTCCCTTTGGAAATCGCTGGGGGAGGCCTATGTTTAGCTGTAGACGTCCTATGGCTGAAATGATGATGATGAGGTTTTTATAAATGTTTGTTCACAGATTTCTCCGCCAACTATGAATTGGTTTTTTCTTTTTTTGGTAGGCCATACTTCAGAGGTGGTCCCATATAAATTTCATCAAAATCTATTTATTACTTTCGTTTTTAAATTTAAATAAATGGATTTAAAATTTAAATTTAAAGAAATGGAGTTATATGTTCTACGTAAAGAGCATGCAGAGAACATTCATACAAATTTAGTACCCCATTTCATCACCATAATAACTTTAAACATTTTCTGTTGCTTAGATTTACCAAAAATAGCATATGTCCGTCCTCATTATATACAATATTACCTTAGAAATTTTTATCGAGATCGGTTAAGCCGTTTAGCCGTGATTGTACACAGACAGAGTTACTTTCGCATTTATAATATTAGTGTGGATTCGAACGAACGAAGCTCTGTGGACTTAGCCAAATTTCAGAGATGTACCATCCCGACATAGCATATACTTTTTATGGTTCAAACGTAGAGAAAACTGATTGAAAAACATTCTTTGTTAAGACCATTTCACAAAAAGGTCAATGACGTTTGACCTAGAACGCTTTGAATTTATTACAGTTTTATCGCTGTTACTCAAAAAGTCATCATCAGATAATGTTCGAAATAATTTTGAATGAAGGTTTGAAATATGATCTATCTGTATTGTAAGACTCAAGTTTCTATGTCTTATAGTTTAGAAATGTAGGGGGGAGGACCAACTTTTTGCCACTTTGGCGGGCCATATTTCCAAAGTATAGACTTTATAAAAAAGCGATTTATCAAACCTTACCTTCATTTTAAGAGATTTTTTCAACGATACTCCACACGAGTAAGTTGAGTGATTTTTTTTTATTACATCCTCATTTCACATGTACGAGTGCCACCCCTAAAATGCAATATAATATATTTTTTATACCTTTAAAATTGAGATCTATATTATTACTGTTATTGTGTAAAATTTCATTTTATTATCTTAATAATTATGGAAGGTTTTAAAAAATTCGGACGGACGGACAGACAGACAGACAGACAGACAGATAAGCAGATGGACGGACAGAATGAATCTATAAGGGTTCCTTGTCGGGCTACGGAACCCTAAAAAACGAAGAAAAAAAAACAACATGTCATCTAAGTATGTAAACGAAATTGCGTATTCATTAATATTGAAGTCGCTTTTGAAATTTATAATTATTTATTCAGTATATAAAATACTAGCCGTCCGCCCCGGCTTCGCACGAGTGTAAGCTCGGCCTTCGGCCTCGCTACAAAATATAATATAGCCTATGTCACCCGGGGATAGTGTAGCTTCCCAACAGTGAAAGAATTTTTCAAATCGGTTCAGTAGTTTCGGAGCCTATTCATTACAAACATACAAACATACAAAAATAGGTACAAATCTTTCCTCTTTATAATATTAGTGTAGATTACTCTATAACCTAGTCACACCTAAGTTTGACGTCCTACGCAACCTACTTAGATATAGTATGACCGCGCTGATCGTCGATCGATAACCATCGCCTAACGGCCCGACCGGCCCGATCGGGCCGCAATTATTGGCCGTATTAATATTAGACATTAGGTATAATCATATTAGTGAGCGCGTGCGACGCCTGTAGCGGTTTTAATGCGGGACAATTCTTTTAGATCGGATCAATTTTCAAGTGTTGGTTTACAAGTTACAAGACTTGTGTTTTTGAAGTGAAAACTTCTTTAGGCGCGTTGAGTACTTTTTGCGTGAACAAAAATCATGGAACTCGTGTCATCGTCACGCTGTACCGTGTATTTTAAAAAGCGCCATCTCTTGTAGAATAATAAATTACTACTTAAGTTTTCACTTCTGACGTGCTTCAGTCCTTCATTCATTCAACATTTAAGAGCGTAGCTCTTGTCGGTGGAGTAATTTCCAGGCTTGACGGTCTTCTGCCAGCGTTTTCACCTCCATGTACGACTTCTCTTTTATTTGTTCTACGAATACTCTTCTTGGTCTTCCCGGTCCTCTCTTTCCTTCTACCTTTCCCTCTATGATAGTTTTCATTAATTTGTCATGTCGTACAAGGTGGCCAAACATCTTCCTTCTTCTAGTGCAGTCCTATGACTGATGTATTATTTTTTAGATAAAGCATGTCCCTAAAAATGAAACGTAACTGCTTATAATATCCTACAGGTTTTTAAGGAATTACACCTTTAAAGCTTTTTGTAAAACAACGATTTTCCATACATAGTTTTGACAGATAACACATATTTTGTGAATATTTAAACCGGCTGTTTAATACGATTTCAAAGATATTATCATAGCTCTTTATAGGTAGAATCATAAAAAGCAGTGGATGATTAAAGACAAGACCAATCAGGTACCACTTGTAAACTTTGTAAAAACCGTCTCTTGAGCTTCAGTTTACGACAGTCGTAAAGTTTGGCTGGAGGGTGCACGAGGTGTCCACAGCATGGCATTTAGCCCAAATTATCGATATGCTTCGTTTATTCTTTTAAAGAGTTGTGTAAAATTAATTTGGTTTTGTTTTTGCTGATATAATAGGTACTCGTTAGAATAATAAGTGAGTGAGATAATTCGGCAAAGAACCAGAGTCATCGACATAGCTATTAAAATTTGCAAATTGTAGTGGCAATGGGCAGGCCACATTGCTCGAAGCACCGATAACCGATGGTGAAGAAAGGTCCTTGAGTGGAGACCACGAACCGGAAGACGCAGCGTAGGTAGGCCTCCCACTAGATGGACCGACGACATCGTGAGAGTCACGGGCATCCAGTGGATGCAGATGGCAGGATATCGTTCAGAATGGAGGTTGAAGGCGGAGGCCTATGTTCAGCAGTGAACGTCTTCTGGCTGATGATGATGATGATGAGATGATACACAAATTTATAAACTGAAAGGAAAGGAAGGAAAGACACGAAAGAAATATACGTGTTGAGAACACTCCGAAACCAATAGGCTACATGACTGTTTTTTTTTATTGTTCTATTAAAATTAAGTCCATAAATATAGCTGATTAATGAAAACAAAAAGAAAATCTGATCAAAAATAAGCAACAAATAATCATTTTAATATCATGCTAGACAGAGAGCACGTAACAGAAAATTATGACGTCACTTCTCTGTACGCCATATAAATTATATTCTGACAAGTATGACGCACAGAGGCGTGACGCCATTTTTTGTTTTGTGGAAAAGGGACAGAGTTTTCTCTGCCAAAAACTTTAAACTCTTATATTATATTAGAACTTTAATAACCGATTTAAATGATTTTTTCAATAAACATATTATATTTACTTAAATTCTTCATCATAGCTATTGGTTTCAACGATATAAACACCAGTCATCTACCCTATTATTGTTGCGTTGGAAACTACTCTAGGATGACTCTAGAGTAGGTCCTATCCTTTTTCTAGACCTATCCTAGGATAGGACCTTAGAAAAAGAACTAAAGCATAGAAGTAGTGTTAGTTTAGCTTAAACGAACTAACCATGTTACATTCTTTACTCATATGCCAAAATTGTTGTTACCAAAACGAAACAGATATATTTTTTACAGGACGGCAAATTGCAGGGTTGTACACTGTTTTAATGTACTAGGGACCTGTAAAAGGTTCCACAGGCTATGTACATACTATTTGACAGACGGCCTTGTCTTTGTAAATCACGTGACGGATTCTATGCTCTTTATTATTCTGTGGATAGGACTTAGACGTCCCCTATATTTATAGAAGTTACCTCTACTTATTCTCACCCTTAAGATCCCCCCCTTACGTCATGTTTGGCTTTTTTATAGTGGTCGATAAATAACGTAACCAACATCAGCTTATTTGATGTACGTCCACAGCTGGACGTATACACACACGTATAAGCTTCTCGTAAAAGCGATATCATTCACTCACTCACTCACTGACGCATCACGAAATCTTGAAAACTACTCGAATTACATGCAAATAAAATAAACTAAAACTTTTTTGCGATGAAAATCTACACGTACGAAGTCGCGAGCAACGCTAGTTTATAATATTAGGATGGTAAGTGAGATTTTTACCCAAAAGTTGAGTTAGTCACAAATAAAAATAACTTTGTCTTTTCACCGCATAGTATTTAGTTGCCCACGCGCATGCGTTTCGACCATCCTGTTAGATGCGACGATTAGATAAATGTTATTTATTATCATAATCGCTTGCTAGTCTGAGCTTTCTTTAATGTTGCCATATGTAAGAATGTACCCAAAGATTTTGGGTAATTGTTTTATGAGGCCGCAAGATTTTTTCTTCTATAGGCAAGCGTGCTTCATCTTAGGCCGCATCATCGCTTAGCATCAGGCAATTTGGCGGTGAAACGCATGCCTATCATTATTATTAATAAAAAAGAACTGTCAATATTTCACCCGCCCTCTAGTCACTTACTCAACTGCTATCAGCGGTAGACATTTGGCAGCTCCAGCGGCCATACTTAAATCGAGTTATACTTAGATTAATCTGACATTTTATTTTTGACATGATATTTTTTTATACTACGCTACGCTAAAATAATTTAGGTAGTATTGAAAACTGTTTAAGCGTAATAAGTTCATAGAGCGACATAAAAGAATAGAGTTAGAGACGGAACTAATATTTTTATTTATCAAATACAGGGGAAATTCCTTGATTTTGCGCGATAGAATCCGGAACGTGGATATTCGCCAAAGAACCAGAGTCATCGACATAGCTATTAAAATTTGCAAATTGTAGTAGCAATGGGCAGGTACATCGCTCGAAGCACAAATAACCGATGGGGAAGAAAGGTTCTTGAGTGGAGACTACGAAACGGAAGACGCAGCGTAGATAGACCTCCCACTAGATCGACTGACGAAATTATGAGAGTCGCGGGTATCCAGTGGATACAGATGGCAGGATGTCGTTCAGTGTGGAGGTTAAAAGGGAAGGCCTATGTTCAGCAGTGGACGTCTTATGGCTTATGATGATGATGATGACTATGGTAAAAGGGAAACTAAGACATTTCGTACGTACACTACGCCATTGATTTTAAACAGAGGTATTATACAACTTGGTTTAAAGTCAGTGTTCATTTCCGCGTTGAATTACATTGTATAATTTTAAAGGAAATTTAAATACCGTCACCTGGCAACTCAGTTAACTTCTAAACACTGCCTTTAACTGATTTATTTCTCGCAGTCTGTGATTAAACAATTTACAAGTTACAATTCTACAGTTATTGGTATATAATCTGTGGTATACGATTTCCGGAGTTTGATGTCCTATCACTATGGATTTACATAAAACTGTCCAAAAGCCATAATTTTTGTTTTGTAAAGGAAATGACGTCATTTCTATTTGCAATATGAAAGCGATATTTTATTTCAAGCTCTATTGATTTACAAACATCTAGTTCAAAGTTCATGAAATTTCTTTCTTGCGTTTTGTAGGTAAAAAAATAATACAATCACCATTGAAAGCGATAGTTTTATGATAAAAGACAACGTTCGTTGTCATTACATTATGATAAGCCTCAAATTGCTGAGCTATATTACTCCATAACTGCTATTGAATATTCTATGCAGTTCAATGGCGTAATGAAGCCAATTATGCCATTCTGTTGCGTGCTGTAGTTGCAATGTCCTTTCCTTTTGAAGCCGGTTCTTCTATTTTGAAGCTACGCTACGTAATATAAAACTCTTTTCAAGCGGATTTTTTTCTAATTTTCCCCATAAATTTTGGCACCGCGCTTCTTGTGCACTGTAAAAATCAATATGAAAACTTTTTCTTTTTAACTGACTTCCAAAAAGGAGGAGCTAAATATAGGTGGACGAAAGGCAAACGTTTGAAGGCAAAAGTTCAAAAAAGCTTCCAGAGCGCAGTGGATTTAATTTTAGATCTTTTTATATGTATAGGTATATCTTTGTAGCATCGTATCTTTAGCCTATAGTATATAGGTAGGCCATCTCACCGAACATTCGAGCCAATTCCCGAGGACTGTCTACAATTACCAGGTCAATAATAATGGGCTGAGGGGTCAAACCGGTTGACAGCAGTTTTGTAATAACCATACTTAATGGTTTAGCAGAAATTTTCACGATAATATTTTTCTTTAAAAAAAAGTGACAAAAGTTGATATAGCAATGGGCACTGCGCAGGCCACATCGCTCGAACAACTGATAACCGATAGGGAAGATAGGTTCTTGAGTGGAGATCACGAAACGGAAGACGCAGCGTAGGTAGGCCTCCCGCTAGATAGGCCGACGACTGTGAGAGTGGCGGGCATCCAGTAGATGCAGATGGCAGGATGTCGTTCAATGTGGAGGTTAAAAGGGGAGACCTATGTTCATCAGTGGACGTCTTCTGGCTGATGATGATGAAACGTTCCAAAGAAGACAAAATATTATACATGTGAATTTTGCAAGTAAATGATTAATAATAATTTCGGAATTTTGGTATGTCATTTTGTCCATAATGTATGTCATTTTACTCGCATTGGACGGACAAAATGGATTTAGTGTTTTTTAAAATGTTCTATAATTTTGTTGTATTAATAATAAGTATTGATTCCTTTAAATTTCGATGAGGTTAGCTATGTCGGGGAAGCTTATGTACAGAAGTGGACGTTTTCTGGCTGATTTAATTTTGGAAAGCAATGCATTAAAAAACTTCACGTTAATCCTAATGTTTAGTTTATACTAAACGAGAAAAGTCTGTTTTACTGCCAAGGCGCGCCAATAGATGCCACAACAAAAATAGGTAAGAACCTACTTACTTTTTATCTTAAAAAGTGTTGGGAAATCTTGAAAATCGCAGATAAAAACACGACGATTAGAAAACTGGTGGAAAATTCATCGCGTATTACATTATTCAAATAATTTAATTCAAAAGACCGCACTGCGTGTGTTGATTAGCAAAATCAACGAGGCAACGCGTTCGGAGTTCGGAGCGGATGCGTACTCTATCGAGTGCGGAGAGCGATGATTTGTCGCAAAACTGAAACTGCGGACCGGAGACGCAAGCAAACGACATAATCATATCCTTATCAATACAATGGAGAGAGCTATGCTCGGAGTTTCTTTGCGCGATAGAATCCGAAACGTGGATATTCAACAAAGAACCAGAGTCATCGACATAGCTATTAAAATTTGCAAGTTGAAGTAGCAATGGGTAGGCCACATTGCTCGAAGAACCGATAACTGATGGGGTAGAAAGGTTCTTGAGTGGAGACCAAGAACCGGAAGACGCAGCGTAGGTAGGCCTCCCACTGGGTGGACCAACGACATCATGAGAGTCGCAGGCATCCAGTGGATGCAGATGGCAGGTTGTCGTTCAGTGCTGAACACAGGCCTCCCCCTTTAACCTCCACACTGAATGATAGCCAGCCACTTGCATCCACTAGACGCCCGCGACTCTCACAATGTCGTTCGTCCATCTAGTGGGAGACCTACCTACGCTGCGTCTTCAGATTCGTGGTCTCCACTCAAGAACCTTTCTTCCCCATCATCATCATCATTGCAGCCATAGGACGTCCACTGCTGGACATAGGCCTCCCCCATCGATTTTTAAAAGGACCGGTTAGAAGCTGCCTGCATTGTGCGTTTTCCTGCGGTCTCTTTTAGGTCGTCTGTCCATCTTGTGGGTGGACGTCGTACGCTGTGCTTACCGGTCCGTCACTCTCGAGAACCTTTCGACCCGTCGGCCATCTGTTCTGCGCGCTATGTGCCCTGCCCACTGCCACTTCAACTTGCTAATCCGGTGGGCTATGTCAGTGACTTTAGTTCGGTTACTTGGATGACATCTCTTAAAATACGTATATTAAGTAGTGTGTAGCATTAGTGTTTGCAGTATAGTGTGCAAACACTACTGTGTTCCGGATTGAAGGGCAATGTTTCCAGCGAAATTACAGGGCACACAGAGATTTGACATCTTATATCTCGGGGTGACGAGCGCAGTGCATTGCCATCCAGGGTTTTGAACTGTTGAAGTTCAAAATTCTGAGTGGCGTTGAGCTGTTATGGGCAAGCGTTAAGAGCCATCAGGCGAGCGATTTCGCTCGTCTCGTCACCCAGTATCATAAAAAAATATGTGTGAATTCAGTTTTTTTAATTGATAATTATTCTATAACTAGCTTTTTTGCCCGCGACTTCGTACGCGTAGATTTTCATATAAACCTTCAATTCTTTTTTCTTCCCTTAATCCGGCCTTGCGCAAAATAACATAGCATATACTTCAATCTGGTCATAGCTAAGCATATTCGTGAAAACCGCATTTAAATCCGTCCGCATTTTCTTCCAGGGGTGTAGATGTGCGTGAACAAACAAACAAAAATTCTAAAAACTGCCTTAACATGTTCAGCTGTTTATTTTAAGTCGCCCTGTGTGAAGTATTGATAGAATCATAAAAGTAATAAATAACACCGTCAACAGTTTTCAAATCAAAAAGATAATGTGACCACAGTGCAGAGCATGTTTTGAAATTTTCTTTTTGTCTAAACCATTAAAATTATATTTCCGGCCAGTTTCGCTGGCCACGGAACCCTGACATAATGCTTGTCTTAACACGCTCTTGGCTAGTTATTTCTTATTTCGCGTGCATTTGTATGTATACCTTGATTAAAAAGCCATGAAATGGAACTACTCTATTTATCTGTTAAAATATCACAGTAAAATAAAATTATTTCTATATTCTTATTCTTATTGCAAATATACACTGTATTCTTCTAAAAGCTAAGTTTATATACCCTGCATAAAGGGTGCAGCAATGACTTATGTAGTGGCTGTTCACAAAACCAGACCACAGACATAAACATATAAATTTAAGTATAGTTAAATCTATTACATAAATATTATATATACTATTCAAACTTAACCTAGGGTGAAGTAATTTTACAAAACAAAAAAAAACATACTTAGTGTGATAGGTTACTTAATTATATATGAGATGATACAAAACTTATGACGCTACTTTCTTAACTATTTATATATCGATATTTATTTTCTAATTATAATTTTCTACAATTAATCGTCGAAAAAATCTTTTATCTCGTAATAACATTTTTGGGTTAGAAACTTACGAAGTTGGTTCTGGAAAAATGTTATTATTTATTTCTTTCTTTATTGCGTCCGGAATTTTGTTGTATAGGTTTATTTTCATGTACAAAGGGCCTTTTTTGAATATTTCTATTCGCGGGACTGTATTAAAATAGGATGCGGTATATTTTGTGTTTTAAATGCTAACATAGAATAAAACCATGAGAATGTAATATGGAGCTTGGAGCTTCCCGGTGTGGTACTGGATGTAGATGCGACCTGGGCTATAGGGACAACGTCATGTATGCGGTCGGCTAGGTCTGCCAGCACATCGAGTGATGACGTCATCTGCTGCGAAGCAATGATGGTCTGCGTGCTGTTCGGTAGGCGGCTGGTCCAAATCATGCGTAAAAAGTCTTCTGGAACTCCGGGGCCTGCTAGGTGTCGTAGATGACGTAAGAATTGAGAAGGCTTACGATCACCTAGCTCCTCGTGTGTTAAAAGTTGCTGTACCTTTTTTCTCTTGATGCGGACAAACGTTTAATTAGCTCCAGCTTGAGTTTTTCGTACTTCTCGGTCGCAGGCGGGTTGACGATGATGTCTTCGACTTCAGCTGCGTATTGCGGGTCAAGTTGTCCAATCACATAGTAGATCTTGGTGCTATCTGCAGTGATGTTGGAAATCGCGAATTGGCCTTCGATCTGGGCGAACCAAATCGCCGGCTTCTCGGGCCAAAACGGTGGAATTCGCACGCCAACTCGGAATACATTGTCATCATCTTTATTCTTCGTGTCAGCCGCAGTGCTATCAGTACGATCTAGCGGCATTCTGACCTTTGTCGGTGGTGTACGGTCCATTCAGTGGTCACTAATTATAGTGGATTTGTACTATTTATATAGAAGGAGAGGGTTAAGCTACCGACAATGGAAGGAAATAGCTGAGTCCGAAAGAAATTATAAATTTAATGCAAAGAAAAATCTTAGACAAATCTTAGAAAAAGCGAATGACAATTCCATTTGAAAATCGGTGTTCTTTTATTTTTTTCTTTTCGCGCCCCAGCGCCACACGTCGTGGAAAATTGGAATGAAATTCACGAAGGTTGGCGCAAGGAGTACGAGTACGCCACACTCCTACTCCATGCACTGGAATGAATCACCAAAGAGGTTGTAAGGCCTATAACATGCTTGATCTACAGGTTCATTCATCTAAGAAGGTTAAGGAACCTTCTTTAAATTTAAACTGATTAACCGAATGACCATGTTGACAGTTGACAGTTTCAAAATTTTAATGGCTATGTCAATAACATTCTCTTTACTTTGGATCTCCTTGCTTGAGGCTATGTGACGATCCTCATATTACGTTTCGGGTAACGAAGAAATAAATCATTGATTTTTATTTTCGTTTATGTAAAAATAAAGAATTAAAATAAATGATATAAGATAGCCTATGTTTTAATCTGGTAATTTCTAAGCATATTCGTGAAAACCGCATTAAAATCCGTCCAGTGGTTTAGGAGATGTGCGCGGACAAACAAACAAACAAACAAACAAACAAACAAACAAACAAACAGACAAAAATTCTAAAAACTGTCCTATCGTATTCAGCTGCTTATTTTAAGACGACCTGTGTGATTTTTTTTTTGTTATCTCGCAATTACAGATTTTTTTATCTCTACGTTTTTATTATATGTATAGATAGATAGATATAGATTGATTTTTTTTTTAGGTACTCGTCTATGGCTCTACTCTATGCTATAGTAACTCCGTTCCACGCTGATTCTTTTTTGCTACAACAATGAGCTGATATTAATAAAATATCCATTGTTTGTTTGCACCCCTTGTCTTTGTGGCGGGTGAGGGTGGTATCGAGATAAGGACGGGTTTGATTTGTTAAATGTCTTTTTTGAATGGCACGACTTATTGAAGTGAAAACTTCTTTAGGAATGAGCACTTTTTAGGTGAACAAAAAACATGAAACTCGCGGCATAGTCACGCTGTACGGTGTATTTTAACAGCGCCATCTCTTGTAGAATAGGTGAATTACTAATTAAGTTTTCACTTCTGACGTGCAGTCTCATGACTGATGTTTTTTTTGTGACCTAATTTATTAGTGAGTGAGAATGGTTTTCTCTGATACCTACTTGTAATCATAGTTTTGTAACACTTAAAAGCATAAATATTTCTTTCTCTCTGTTTCCTAGTAATCGTCATACAGTCCGGCTGCTGAGAAAATGCGTCGACTGCTATAATAACATTGTAAAAATCTGTGGCCTTAGTAGGAACTAGGAGCACTTGCGAAAAAGTTATCGTTACGTAAACGATAGCAAAATTCATGAAAAATTGAACAGCGTCTCTATCGGACGTGAAAGAAAACTATATTATTCATACAGTTTACGTAACGATAACTTTTTCGCAAGTGCTCGTACTAAGGTCACTGAATGAAAAAGTTTTCATTTCATATTTTACTGTAGCATATTGGCTACCAGCTAATCTTACGATTTACTATTTTTGTTCAGTTTTATACAGTGTTATGGCAACTGTTGCAGGCATTCTTCCAGTGGCTTCACTATAGGTGAAATTTGATAAGGCATAGTATCATAAAGACAGAGTCAAACGTTTTTATTTCGAAATAAAACCGGCCAAGTGCGAGTCGGGTTCCGTACCACCACAAATACAATAATTATCAATTTTTAAACCTGACTTCAAAATTAGGAAAATATGCAATTTCGATTCGATGAAAGAATGACGAGGTCGTCCAAGTAACGAAATTACCAGTTATAACTTGGTAATGAAAAGAAATTTGTCACCGACTCACACTTGGCCATTAATTATAATTTTTTGTTATATTTTAAAGTGAGTACTATAATCATGCCAAGTTTGACGCTTTTATATATTACCGTTTCTACATTAGAGCAATTACAAAAATACGTAAAAAATACGTTTGTTATATGGGGATCCCCCTTTTATTTTTACTTAGGTAAATGTTTTTTTTTCTTTGTTAATACGAAAAATTTCAACAAGCTATCTATTACGGTTCCAAAGATACAACCGTTTAAAGGTAGGACGGACGGACATACAGACAGACAGCGTAGGCTCAGTAGGGTCCCGTTTTTATCCTTTTGGTACGGAACCCAAAATATGAGGTAGAACAGTGGCCTTAGTACGAGCACTTGCGAAAAAGTTATCGTTACGTAATAATGTATGCAAAATTGATCACCGCCTCTATCGGACGTGAAAGGAAACTGAATTTTTCATACATTTGCTATCGTTTACATAACGATAACTTTTTCGCAAGTTCTCGTACTAAGGCCACTGGAAAATCCAAGGAACCGTGGAAAGCAGCCGATAAATATTATTCCCTAGTTTCAGACATATTTTTTCCCTCATCTCACTAAACTTATTCAATACAACTCAATCAAATGCACACGCGTGGAATTATTAGTGCTTTGTTTAAAACAACTCCTGCTGAGTTGCAACCGTCTCATTTCCCGGGCTGCCAGATTCTAAAATAGAACTTTTTATTTTTAATTGGAACATATTCGGCCAGAGTTGAGCACCGGGCCTTTATTCTGCACGGGCCAAACGCGCTCTATCGTGGCGCGTTAAGTTAACCTACAAAAGTTGAAATTTATTTTCTAAGCAGTAGAGATCAACTTTTTGAGGTAAACTTAACGTGGCCATATATAAATGATAGCGCAAGTTTGCTCGTGCAGAATAAGGGCCCTGTTGAGTTTTAAAAAAAGTTGAAATTATTTTAGGGGGCCGCGTAGCGTAGCCTCGAGGTATTTACGTTCGAGAGGCATATTGGAGTAAGACAATCTGGCCCCCCTGTAATAACTTGGCAACAATGGTAGACGAAAGTTGCGTTTTATGAAGCCATTGTGAATTTAGAAGTAATAATAGTCGGTGCGAGATATACAGTGCAACCGACTTATCTATTGTGTGCCGTATTTATTATAAATTTTGAAAAAGGGGGCTTTTAATTCCTCTGTAAATCGTTAGACCTGTGGCCTTAGTACGAGCACTTGCTAAAAAGTTATCGTCACGTAAAATATAGCAAATGTATGAAAAATTCAGTTTCCGTGCTCCATCGTAGTACGCATCATCGCTTAACATCAGGCGAGTTGGCGGTGAAACGCAAGCCTATTTATGCATTTAAGAAAAAATGTCCGATAGAGGCATTTCAATTTTTCATTCATTTTGCTATCGTTAACGTAACGATAACTTTTTCGTAAGTGCTCGTACTAAGGCCACTACTTCCACTTCTACTTAGATACTAAGGTCCGGATTCAAAGTGGGCAAGTACCAGGGATGCAGATATACAAGGAGGCGGGAGCAAAGTATAGGTACTTTTACTAGCGGGAGTGGGCGGTGGTCAGCGGCTCGCGGCGGTCACGACCTAAAGCTGTACCTACACGCAGTGGTTATAGAAACCGGGATAAAACATGACACGCAACATAGTTGATTGTTTTTTAACCGACTTCCAAAAAGGAGGAGGTTACAATCTCGATGTCTTCAAGTCAAGAGTGAATCGGTTTCTTCTAGGCAAGCGTGATCCATCGTAGGCCGCATCATCGCTTAACATCAGGCGAGTTGGAGGTCAAGGCAAGCCTATTTTACAATAAAAAAAAAAGGTTCTCAATTCAAGAGTTTATTATTTTTTTATGTTTGTTACCTCAGAACTTTCGACTGAGTGAATCGATTGACTTTTTTATATTTGAAAGCTGGTGCTTTCCTTGTGGTCCCATTTCAATTTAGTCCAGGGGCCTTACACCTAGCTCGAAAAGTTGACCCGCATAGGTGTTATTTGTCTAAACGGTACCATCAACTACGATAAGCGGTAGTTATTTGATAGCCGCGAAAAAAAGATCACAAGCATGGCTAGCATGCGCACCGCGACAAAATCTTGTCATCATTTTGTCGAGTGAGAACGCGACAAGGTGCCTACGGTTTCATATACGCCTGTCTCGCTTTGGCACGATAAAAAGAGTCGACAAAATGTTGTCACGGTGCGCATGCTAGCCTGGTATGTGTCAATGTACGATTCTCTATGAAACCGTACATTGACACATGTATGAATCGAGCAAAAACGAGAAAAAAATTGCGTTTGTTGTATGCGTGCCCCTTAAATATTTATTTTATTCTGTTTTTTTTTTGTATTTGTTCTTATAGTGGCAACAGGAATACATCATCTGTGAAAATTTCAACTAACTATCACGGTTCATGAGATACAGCCTGGTGACAGACGGACAGCGGAGTCTTAGTAATAGGGTTTACCGTTTTACCCTTTGGGTACGGAACCCTAAAACGGCAAGTGCTTTGATTGACTTAACAAAATACAACACTGTTTAAAAAACCCAAAACTTGTAAGCTTGTTTTTGTTTTAAACAATTTACAAGCTAACACAACAAAAACAGATAACAAAAAACGAAGTTAGTGACCGCGTGCGTCGCTCTGCCAGTGCCAACTAACAGCATGTTTGTAACAATTTTTTTTTTCATTAAATCTATAGTTCGTTTTTGTGAACGATAATAGCTGAACTAGATCCATCCAAGGAGTTTATACACTACGTAACATGACTTGAAACTCGACAACATTATTTTGACAAGCGACATTTCGTTCTGTCAATCCAACTTTAGTATAAAAGTATAAAAGCCTCTTTGACTATTGATATAGGTAGTCAAAGAAAAGCCTTTATTTCAATTCAACAACACATTTCATTAATTACATTATTATTATCATTTTAAATTTTATTTAAATAGGTAGGTATCGTATCACATATCATTGTCATGACTTTTTTTATCGTTGTTCTTGACTAACTTCTATTAATTATGTCAAATATAATTGATTGGTATATATTATGTCTGTTGTCATGTCTCATTGGCGTCCCCCAGTCTTGTCCGTAGTTTTTTGTGTCTTGCTAAACTAGCAACTTTAGTATTTCCTACTAATTCCCGGAAAATAAGGGTACTTGTCTCGGAAACTTGGAAAATCGTCAGTAAAACTGCAGGCCGTAATAGCTAGCAGGTACCAGGGCTTCAGATATAAAAGGTGTCATGACGGTTGGTCGCCGACTAGTGGCGTAGTTATATTTATAGCAGTGGGCAGTGGCTTGCGGCAGTCACGATCTAAAGCTGCATCGTGATGAAGTACCGACGTCTTTTTATGACAGTCTACTACAAATGTCTGACGATCGAAACGCCTAGCCCGGAATAGATTCTCAAGTGAGGCCGTTCGAACATTATGTTGGCGCCAAATTTCGTCAGTCCAAATGGTAGCTAGCCAGGCAGGCAGTTAAAAGTATCCAACCACGAAGCTATATATAGTTTCCTTACGATGTTTCTCTTCAGGTGTTCAAATAATCATTCAGTTCAACAACTTGCTAGGGCCCCAGGGCTCAACCCTTCTGGGGTGACAGGGCAAGTCTGATCCCCACTCCCGGCGACGGCCCAAGCCAAGGCTCATACCTCCGAGGTGCCCTTGCGCTTGTCGCCCAAAAAAACATAATCATGTTGGTCTAACGCCCTCTGCGTTCACCAACTAGTCCGGTCAAGCTGTAGAGACCGCAAGGCCAACAATAAAAAGTCACATTAGAAAAAAAAAAGTTTCTCTTCAGTCATGTTCACGCGGTTATCTGGAAAACATAACAAGAAATAAACTGAGTAGGTACCGATGAGCATAACTTTTTACCCTATTTAACTTTTGCTAATAATGCACATAGGTTATTTTGTTTTAAATTCATTCAATTTCGTTACAATGCAAATCGTCACTATGTATCTATGTATAATAATGTTTTGTTCACAACATGGGCGAAGACGCGGGAAATAAGCTTGTCCCAGTCTTCGACCAAAATAAAATGAATGGACGGGCCCTAACCATTGAACTTGATCAGTAAAAACGAGTCAAAATCGTCGGACATATACTTCAACACCTAATTATAAAAATGTACAGTATATTTGTTACAAAAAATAGATATCGGTTTTATTTGTGTATTTACACTTCGGTAAAGCATACGAATTCATAATTTTGTCAGATGTTTCGTTATCGCGTATCAATAGACTCGTGTTTCACTTCCTACGGCTAGAGACCGACTGAAACGAAATGAGAGCTGGCGCTCATTTTGTAATCTTCAAAAATGCGCTTCTACTGGGCCCGTCCATTCATTTTATTTTGGTCGAAGGTCCCAGTATGTAGATAAGTAAATCGGTGACAACGGAATAATGAATGGGCAATGGAGATAGCCGGACCCGGGTATGTCCTATAACTGCGACCAGAACCACCGGAGGATGGGCAGCAGCGTCCTATTAGTACACGGTGAACATACTGCGATCTCCAAGCCACCTGCCAAGCGTGGGGATTATGGCAACACCCCTCTCTAAGAGGGAGGCCTTTGTTCAGCAGTGGACGTTAACTGGCTGATGATGTGATGTGAATGACAGCTATGCTCTGAGTTTCTTTGCGCGATAAAATCCGGAACGTAGATATTCGCCAAAGAACTAGAGTCACCGACATTGCTATTAAAATTTGCAGCTTGAAGTGGCAATGGGCAGGCCACATCGCTTGAAGGACTGATGAACGATGGGGAAGAAAGATTCTTGAGTGGAGACCACGAACCGGAAGACGCAGCGTAGGTAGGCCTCCCACTAGATGGACCGACGACATCGTGAGAGTCGCGGGCATCCAGTGGATGCAGATGGCAGTGTGGTGATTAAAGGGGGAGGCATATGTTCAGCAGTGGACGTCTTCAGGCTGATGATGATGTAATAATGAAGAGGAACGTTGCAGATGATGGTGTATAAAATTAACTACAGTTTTACCAGAAGGAGAAGCTTAGTTCATTTGACCATGTTCGACACGAAACAAAACAATTCACCGACTAATAAACGCAAGTGCTCACAACCGCTGTAAAAATGATTTACACCATTGTGAACGCGCCCGCGCACGGCGCGCGACTGCCCGCTCGCGTGCCAGTAATTGCGGAGCGTTCCTTTTTTGAATAACTATCACGACTTTTTCGCTCCATTTTACTTTTTTTTCTGGACATTCCAGGCGTACTGGCAAGCAATTTGGTCGCGTTCGGTTATTTCAAGCATTCGGTCGAGGGATGGGATAACAAGACCCATAAATGGTTGATGTTATCGAAAAAGTTTATTCATGGCTTTTTATCATCCATATCAGCCTATCATGTTCCCAATGCTAGGGTGTTCCTGTGCTGGGGTGGGAAGGCCTTCTCTCAAAGAGGGGATGGGTTTACTGTCCGTCTCATAATACAGTGTGAACTTTACATTACGACACTCGATTTACCGACAAACTCCCTAAAACATCAAAATTACTTGAGTTCGGTTGGTTTACCTTGTTGTCCATACAATGATAAACTCTATGTAGCATCACACACACTCTAAATAACGACAAAAATACGTCACTCGCTGAATGTCATTAATTTCTTTGTATCGTAAGTATATCGGTTTCCCCGTGATGATTTTCTTCACCTATGTTGAGCGATGGCATAACACGTAATTTGTTTAAGTAGGTACTAAATAAGTCATTGGTGCAGGGACGAAGATGAAACCAGGCGCCGTCAGATTGTAAAGCGCACATGCTACCGCCCGTACACCATCGGCTTTTTCTCAAACACCATTTATTGTTTCTATAACTATCACTTTTTTATGATACTGAGTGACGAGACGAGCGAATTCGCTCGCCTGATGGCTCTTCACGCTTGCCCATAACAGCTCAACGCCACTCAGAATTTTGAACTTCAGCAGTTCAAAACCCTGGATGGCAATGCATTGCGCTCGTCACCCCGAGATATAAGATGTCAAATATCTTGTGTCCTGTAATTGTATTGTATTGTTTATTAGTCAAAGTTAAGACAGACAGACAGACGGATGGACAGCGAAGTCTTAGTAATAGGGTCCCGTTTTACCCTTTGGGTAAAGATGTCAAATCTCTGTGTGCCCTGTAATTTCGCTGGAGACATTGCCCTTCAATCCGGAACACAGTAGTGTTTGCACACTACTGCTTGGCGATTAAATAACTGGCAAAGAAAAAACACATGTAGAAAAAGTGAGAAATCCGATTAGAACGCCGCGCGATGCCAGTGTTACAATGCCCTATCGGTTAAGTGACGTTGAACACTATGCAAGCGTCATAACGTCTAAATTGAAGTAAACCTGGTATTGTGAACTATATCATTGATGTCTAGGTGTGTACAACGACGCTCGGACGTTTTTTGACTGTTTTTACTTAGATATTGTGACTCTATAGGTATTGTATCAATTTGTATCTCGATGCTCGCAGGCTAAAACGTTTATTAAGAAATCTAAAACTGTAAAAAGAATCCTTCAAAATATATATATAATTTTGTATCCATACCATTCCGTACGCTTTTTTCTTCACAATATAGATACTTACTTGTCCTTTATTTCAAAACAAGACTGGGACTGCTACGTCGGCATACCATTTCACATCACTAAATATTAGTAAAGACGGTGATTTCAAGTGTTCTTTGTCTCAAGTCCATGCCTCAATGGGTCGATTACGGTGATTTTTCGAGTTTCGAACAAATTGTTTTCTTTTTGGCGCAAAAAGTTTTTATGTTTTTATTTGTGCCAAAAAGGTTACATTGTTATAAAGTTAGGACCAAAGAGGTGGCTATAAAATTAATCTACCTATAGATAGAATCTACAGAGGGTAAGTAAACAAGGTTTCTATTAACAATTCCTGTTGTTATGAAAAGCTATTGAGTTTATCTATCGAAGTGGATAAGTTTTGGTTGGGTTAAGATTTATAATAACAGAATCTTACCCGTAAATAGTTACAAGTTCCATTATTATATTCTGTGGTAGATCTTTAATTACTCCCACGAATATTTCCGCCAAAAGGTACTAACTATAATTGAACTAACAAGGATTTATAGTCCTTGGTAATAGTAATTTATATTTACCCGCTATCGCACAGAAATAATAATTTTATACGGAATAAAATCCAAAAGCCTATGTGTTATTCCAGGGTCTCCATAATATATACCACTCAATATCATTCAATTCCATTCAGCTGTTACGAAGTTTAATGCAGACAAACATTTACACGTGTCTTTATATTTTTAAGTGATACTACCGTCACTTTTCAACATTAATCATCACCATTTCAGTCATAGAACGTCCACTGCTGGACATAGGCCTCCCATCGATCTCCAAAAGGGCCGGTTAGAAGCAGCCTGCATCCAGCGTTTTCCTGCGGTCTCTTTTAGGTCGTCTGTCCATCTTGTGGTATTCCCACGAGGTATTCCTACTTTTAAGCAACGCTTATTACTATAGATGACCATAATCCTTGGTTTATTGTATTAAAGTTGCATTTAGCGGAGCAAAATCATGGCTCTTACACACAGTCGTGCGTTTCGCTACTTCTATTTTTGGGGTTTTTCTCATATTTTTCAAAAAGTATAGCTGTAATGTAAAATATACCTCACTGGTTTCCTTAATAATTATGAAAACTATATATCAAGATATCGCAAACATAATTTAATAAATAGGTAATTGAATGAATCCAAAAAAACAGAGATAAAAGCGCAAATCAGTACTACTTTGATAATTTTTTTCTATCGAGGGAAATTTGCTTAATCGTGTTTCGGTCTCATGGGTTTCCTAGATAAAACATTCAATTTCGTTATGACACCATTTTTATAATTTTAAGCTAACCATGGAGGTATGCACACTTAATCTAGAATGACCAATTGCTAAAAGTCGGAAAAGAGCGTCGGCGTTTTGGAAGAGTTCGACACACACTGTGACACGAGATTTTTTATATATTAGAAGATTAATATAGAATTGGGATATATTATACACTATACTTACCTATTATAGCAATATTAAATATACCTATTATCTTTATCCTGAGTAAAAATAATGTTTAGTACCAATTTGATTCAGCATAACCGAGTAACACATCACATCACATTATCAGCCAATTAACGTCCACTGTTGGACAAAGGCCTCCCTCATAGAGAGGGGTGTTGCCATAATCCCCACGCTTGGCAGGCGGCTTGGGGAACCGAGTAACATTTTTTCCTATTTTTAAATAGAGAGATAAAAAGTAAGTTCATTACAACAAATAGCTTTTATGAAGATCAAAGACAGAATTAAGACGATGTCTAAATAATATTACAAAATAATTCTCGATGAGTAGTGTTGTGCGTCAAAAGTATCGATGAATTTTTAATCAGATTCTGTGCTGTCGAGTAGGTTCTTTTGAAAAACACGGACCACGGATACCTACTCTATGTACTTACTCGAAACGTCAGAAAATAAAATAATTTAAAATACACGCCATTAAATATCAATACTTTTAAAAATCTTCTTACTTTTTTTTTCGAAGCGCTTTGATTCCACTTTCACTGAGCGAACCGCTAGTATGTGGAATGCACTGCCTGAATGGGTGTTCCCCGATAGTTACAATCTTGTCTTCAAATCACGAGTCAATCGGTTTGATCTAGGCAAGCGTGCACCCTCGTAGACCGCATCACCAGGAGAGTGGAGTTGACGGTCAAACCAAACCTATACATAAAAAACAAACATTTTTTTTAGCTTTTTTAACTGCACCATGAACGATCTTTTTACCCTAATTATTTTTCCCATGTTGTACCAAAACGCCTAAAATAAACTTTTTTAAACGTAAGGTCAAAACGTATAGAACGGCCTGTCGTGCATGATTAGTTATAAAGTTTCTCATTGTACTTAGATATTAAATCCTTCACAAAAATATTCGTTATTTCAATTTATTGGATAGTTTTTAATTTACTTCCATGTTAATAGAATTAAAAATATTTACATAATGTCACTTTATATATGTAAAAAATGTATAATAACATGGCCAAAAAAACTTGATTATGAACAAACGGAGCAATTAGTCATGACATAAACATAAACACGCTTATAAACTACCCCCTTTAAATTAATAACTACTACTAACTACATATTAACTATTTATATATACTATATCTGTATAAATTTAATATAACAAATGAAAGAGCGGTCTCTCCTAACACAGGTGGTCAAAACTTAACAGAAGAGGCCAAACACTTGTAAATTAAGATAAATCAGACAAATAAAGGAATTTGAAATTTTGAAATTTGTGTGTCATAATCGACCACAACGTTACACGCCATCAGGCAAACTGATGGTCAAATGCAGACTGCAGAGTGTGTTCGATAAGTATATGTGACCAATCGACAATGCACATCCCTAGTATTAAAAAATAAATCCCCATTGCATTGTGGGGTTGCCAGCTAATCAAGTGGTTGTTTAACGAAGTTCGCCGGGAATCGACCGTGGTGATGGCAACTTTAGGGTTCATTACTTTTGCCTATTGCAAGGGGAACAAATAGGGGACAAACTGGCGACAAATTGTTTTTTGTAAGTATTTAGTTTGGTTTGAGTTTTTCTAATTTATATTTTTATTTTTGGCCCTTTTTCTTTCACTACTATTTATACAATACTCACTACTATTTTGAACAATGATACCGTAAGTAGGTATAATTATGTGTACTTATAAGTTGTAATTTTATAGGGTTCCGTACCCAAAGGGTAAAACGGGACCCTATTACTAAGGCTTCGCTGTCCGTCTGTCACCAGGCTGTATCTCATGAACCGTGATAGTTAGACAGTTGAAATTTTCACAAATGATGTATTTCTGTTGCCGCTATAACAACAAATAGTAAAAAACATAATAAAATAAATATTTAAGTGGGCTTTAAGGACTCGCGCACGAAGGGTTCCGTACCATTATCTATAAAAACGGCAAAAAAACACGTTTGTTGTATGGGAGCCCCCTTTAAATATAAATTTAATTATTATTTTTAAAGTGAATATATTACTAAATATTCTGTGAATATTTCAAGCGTCTAGTTGTTGCCGTTATCAATATCGAGCCAAAACGAGCAAAAAATCACGTTTGTTGTATGGTAGCCCCCTTAAATATTTATTTTACTCTATTTTTTAGTATTTGTTGTTATAGCGGCAACGGAAATACATCATCTGTGAAAATTTCAATTGTCTAACTGTCACGGTTCATGAGATACAGCCTGGTGACAGACGGACGGACAGACGGACAGACGGACAGACGGACGGACAGCGGAGCCTTAGTAATAGGGTCCCGTTTTACCCTTTGGGTACGGAACCCTAAAATGAATAGAGTAATAACTAAGTCATCACAACATTCAAAGCTTTAATGGTATATTAAACTTACGCGATTTAAACACATGTTTCAAATGTTTTTTGGGACTTGACTTTTATTTTTTAATTAGGTAAAAATTAAAAATTATAAAATAAATAAATATCTGGGATATTTTTCACACACGGCATTTGACTTTTTTTTGTGTTTTTTTTTTTATGCGCTATGTTTACCTACCAACTAGTGATGTCTGATAGAAGTCGGTTAAAAACTGGCAACAAAATCTGTATTGAATTTTTATTCACTCCATCTAACCCCAGCACTTAGGTAATGAAAGATCCGAATAATCCTGATTCTATTCGATGCACCTCTCGATGTAAACAAGCCTTAGGCGAGGGACCGGGAATGTGTATATCGAATTCGCAATACGGATTTAAATTTCGAAACCCGCGCTTTTGCTATTCAAAAATAGAATGTGCAATTGATAAAATAAAAGTTTTTG
Source organism: Agriopis leucophaearia (assembly GCA_949125355.1). Taxonomy (NCBI): domain Eukaryota; kingdom Metazoa; phylum Arthropoda; class Insecta; order Lepidoptera; family Geometridae; genus Agriopis; species Agriopis leucophaearia. The sequence goes on along the minus strand of OX421284.1, from coordinate 7,527,480 downwards.
TTTGAGAATAAGAAAAAAGGTTGCATTGTGTCAAGGATCCATAGATTCAACTTACGTTAGTGTAGTTTTTTTTTTGTCATAGTTTAGTTCATAGTGCATGTTTGTCACTCAACTGAACATTTTTGTTTAAGAAAACAGCACACCATCAATTTACGAATAAATTCAGTATGACTAATTCTTTAGGGCGTAGCCAACTTTTTTTTAATTGTAGAATAGGCTTGCGCTTGGCCGCCAACTCGCCTGATGTTAAGCGATGATGCGGCCTACGGTGGATCACGCTTGCCTAGAAGAAACCGATTCACTCTTGACTTGAAGACACCCAGATTGTAACTGTCGGGGAACACCCATTCAGGCAGTTGGGTAGACAACGTTGGTACACTAATGAATTGGTCTCAGAAAGATGTCTGGCTTGAGCCAAATCCATTTCTTTTTATACAAGTTGTGCTAGTCAATAGCGCCCCTTAATTTAGTTACAATATCTGGGACATTATTGCACTAATGGTCATCTGACCCCAAACTAAGCAAAGCTTGTAATATGGCTGCCAGAGACTAATATACATACATATATATTTTTAAATACATACTTAAATAGATATTAACACCCAGACATAGAACAAACACAAATGTTCATCACACAAATGTTTGTCCTAGATGGGAATCGAACCCACGCCCCCAAGCACAGAAAGTAGGATCACTACCAACTGAGCCACCGAGGCAGTCAATCTAACCTAATGTTAAGCTAAAAAGTAATTTAATTCTAACTTAAACTTCTGAATATGATATTTTAAAAACTAAGAATGTGTCTATGGTAAGTTATGGTCAGAAAATCATATTTTTTAACGGAGCACAATGTACAACAAAGAATGCAAAATACACACAAATATTTAAAAAGAAGCTGAGAGCTTATTTATTTTACAAATACGGATAGAATAATGATGTATACTTATTATTACTTACTTGTTCTCCAACATCATAAAATGCCTGCTGGCCCCTTATTTTGCTTACCTAAATGTTAATTAGTTATGTTTCTTGTGATATTAATAAAGATCTTTGAACCTAACACGTTTCTTATTGTCTCTATCACAGAAAAGAGAAGTAAATAGAAAGGAAATAAGAAGGAAACTCTGTCGCCTGGTATTGTGATTGAACATTCTTAATTATGTCAACGCGTCGAACTCCGCGTCACAGTTGCTAACACAGTTGCCAAGGGTTTATAATTGGGTGCAAGTGGCCACAACAAATTTCTTACAAAAATGCCTAGACAGCCGTTCTATTCGAACAAAAAAAAATACTTTTCTGTAGTCTCTATTATGTATACATAATACATAAAAAGATAAGCTTTTCTCATATTAAATTAATTTAAACACTGTTTTAAACTATCACGGTTATTCACTAAAGTTAAATGATTATTTACGGGATATTTACCGTGGTAAGGTTGTGGAAGGAGCTCCTTCCACAACCTTACCACGGTAAATATCCCGTAAATAATCATTTAACTTTAAATTAATTTGTCAACGGACCATCCAGACTCAATTGTTTTTTTATCAGTATTATTTTAAAGGTCCTTCCAAACGAGGTTGCAGTCGGTAGCGTTGCGCCGCGCGGCAGGACGTCACCGCCCGCAGAGTTGTGGTTAACAACGATGTTCAAGGTAAAAACATATTGATGGCTCGGTTATTCAATAACATTATATGAGGTTTTAAAATGCGATAGTCTGACACGCCACTGCGGCTGAACGGATTCCAATAATAATAGATTGTTGCATCGAACGCAGAGTTATGACACGAGTGCATTAATTACTCATTTTCTAGGTGCGTAATCTACTTTTCTTTCAACTACCATACTCTCCATCCTAAGGTTGCCTGGAAGAGATCGCTCTTAGCGATAAGGCCGCCGATTGTTGAACTAGTTTTTAAGCTGTTTTATCGTGTCTTGTGTATGTCATTTGTATTGTGAACAATACAGAGTTTATCTACCAATCTACCTACCATGATATCGTATGGTATCGTATAGCGCTTGTGATTGATATACGCGCCTAGGATTGGCCCGTTCGGAAAACATCCTGCTGAAAATTTAGCACCTTTTCACCACGGCGGGATAAAGAATGAGCTTCTTTCAAGTGGTTATATCGTCATTGCCATAAAGGCCTTTATTCTGCACGGGCCAAACGCGCTCTATCGTGACGCGTTAAGTTAACCTCCAAAAGTTGAACTTTATTTCCTAAGCAATAGAGGCTAACTTTTTGAGGTAAGTAAACTTAACGTGGCCACTATAGCGCGCGTTTGCCCGTGCGGAATAAGGGCCCAGGCGAGTTGGTGGCCAAACGTAGATCTAATCTGTCTAGAAAAACACAAAACTATGCCGACAGCCCTTTTTAAACCCTATATATATATCGGATATGCCGCAGGAGCTCATAATTATTGCGGGATTAACTGTTGATTCATAAAAGATTTTTATTTCGAATGAAAATATTCTTTGACCTCTTACCACACCAGCTATCTAAAGACATAGATAAGAATCGTGACGTTTCATACCGTCGTCCTTACCCCGCATGCGCGTACAATCACTGATCGACCCTTGTTCGAGAGTCTGTTACCCTTTATACCTCTGCTGAGCTCTGCGGTATGCGTATTGTTCTAGTGATGGATGATAAAGCATTCTAGTTACCTAGTCTATTCTAGTTACCTAGTCTATTCTAGTTACCTAGTCTATTCTGGTTACCTAGTATATTCTGGTTACCTAGTCTATTCTAGTTACCTAGTCTACTCTAGTTACCTAGTCTATTCTGGTTACCTAGTCTATTCTGGTAACTTAGTCTATTCTGTTAACCTAGTCTATTCTGGTAACCTAGTCTATTCTGGTTACCTATTATATTATGGTTACCTAGTCTATTCTAGTTACCTAGTCTACTCTAGTTACCTAGTCTACTCTGGTTACCTAGTCTATTCTGGATACCTAGTCTATTCTGGTAACTTAGTCTATTCTGTTAACCTAGTCTATTCTGGTAACCTAGTCTATTCTGGTTACCTAGTCTATTCTGGTTACCTATTATATTCTGGTTACCTAGTCTATTCTAGTTACCTAGTCTACTCTAGTTACCTAGTCTACTCTAGTTACCTAGTCTATTCTGGTTACCTAGTCTATTCTGGTAACTTAGTCTATTCTGTTAACCTAGTCTATTCTGGTAACCTAGTCTATTCTGGTTACCTATTCTATTCTGGTTACCTAGTCTATTCTAGTTACCTAGTCTATTCTGGTTACCGGACTGTTTTTTTTATCGTCTTCTACATATTATCTACTCATTTTTACGCACACTAAGAATATTGTAGCGTCATCAATGAACTAAACTAATAACCACGTGCAAAAAAAGAGCAACAAGGTCGTCTGCCAAGTGAGTTTGACCAAGTTTGACTAAAGGTATCAAGCCTGATTTAGGCCAGGTGCGTTCACATCTACCATGCCACCTTACCTATTTCGTGATTTTTGCCGAACCCCTCCCCCCTTTCGGAGCCTCACGTGGTTAATGGACGGCCCCTTTGATTGTCTGATCTTAAGGCAAGCTCAAACGTAAGCCCGATTTACATTAGAAAACTTGGTAGTTACCTACCGGTCTCACATTTTTCTAGCTAATCAATAATAAGCATAGATTTATGACAAAGTAATGCATGAGCATTTTTTAAGTTTACGATGTGTTTCCATTGTAAAAACAATAAAAATAATGATAGTAGTTCGTACGGTTCCAAGTGGAATATCTTATTTTGGCCGGTTCTAGCCGGAGGCATGCCATCTGTCAAAGTTTCAAGATTTCTACAAGTAGGAAACAACTAGGGATGGAACATTGCAGAGGTACAATATCGACATTTTCAGTGTAACTTCAAAAACAAAACTCATTATTTACGAGTTAACCATATTTTTTAAAATAGATATTACCTACCACCAAACTTATGACACTTGTCTATTGTCTAGTATCCAATTAAAAAAAATATTACTTGTTTCGTTTTTAGACGCTGCTGGCTATATAGCTAAAACAATGTTTATTTTGTAATTATCATCATCATGAGCCAGAAGACGTCCACTGCTAAACATAGGCATCTCTCTTTAACCTTCACACTGACCGACAGCCTGCCATTTGCATCCACTGGATACCCGCAACTCTCACAATGTCGTCGGTCCATATAGTGGGAGGCCTACCTACGCTGCGTCTTCCGATTCGCGGTCTCCACTCAAGAACCTTTCTTCCCCATCGGTTATCGGTTCTGCGAGCGATATGGCCGACCACTTCAACTTGCAAATTTTAATAACTATGTCGGTGACTCTGGTTCTTTGGCGAATATCCACGTTTCGGTTTTATCACAAAAACTCCGAGCATAGTTCTCTCCATTGCCCGTTGTGTGACTGAGTTTTTCCAAAAGGTCTACAGTTAAGGACTTCGTCTCCATATGTATTTTTTATAGTAAGACCGTTTAAATATACCAAACCAACTCACATTATGACAATTGTACATTTGAATAATGGCCCTACATCACCATTTGGTGCCTCTACATTACTAGAGATTAGTCGTCAGCTCAACGAAGTTTTAAATGTCTCGCGCATAATTTTATTTAGGTAAAAATAGGCAGCGAAGTTTTGTCTCGTTCCGTCATAGGTCATACTCTGTCATTTGTCAAGCAAAATACTGTTCTATACTGGCAATGCTGGCATCGAAGCTAGCATTTGCTGGCACCAAAAACTTGTTTCCTTCCAGAACTGCCATTTAACACTGGCTTATTAGAAAAAAGATAATGCAACATTAGCCTTTTAGAATTACAACCTTACCAAATTATCGATAACAGTGAAACATTTAACTTACATCGATATTTTGTCCCATCATCACTACAAATCTCGACTACCAATAGCAACTTAATAAATAATTCATAGTGTTGTTTTTTACCCATCAGCCACGGTTCAGTGCTGCCAGATGGCGCTGTTTGAACAACATTACCCGTCAAATGGTTTGGAGTGTCGGCTGATACTTCAGGGGTGTGATTGGAAATGGGGAAGACTCGATTAATGTTTATTACCTAAGAACTAAGCTTGCGGACCTTGTTGTAATGTGGTCATGGAGCGAACGGCAAATGTAAGTTAGAATAAAAAAACTTACCTATACATGTAGAGAAACAAAAAAAAAACATGACCATAGATACAAAGACTTTCGGTCGTAATATTAATCAAGTTTACATAGTCTTAAATAGCGTCAAACAAGTCATGACAGCCCCGTTAGCTCAGTTGGTAGTGTACCTGCCTTCTGTGCTTGGGAGCGTGGGTTCGATTCCCACCTAGGACAAACATTTGTGTGATGAACATTTGTGTTTGTTCTATGTCTGGGTGTTAATATCTATTTAAGTATGTATTTAAAAATATATTATATATGTATAGTAGGTATATCAGTCTCTGGCAGCCATATTACAAGCATTACTTAGTTTGGTGTTTATGACCACATGGTCATCTGACACCCCAATAATGTCCCAGATGTTTAGTTACAGACAGAGTCAAGCAAAGTAAGTCACGGTCAAGACAAACTCATGCCCCAGTAAAGTGGTGGAGGCTTTACAATAGGCGTGTATGTTTTGGAAACAACACGAAAAGACATGTTTGCCCTCGTTATATCACTTGACTTGGACCCGCGTATGTCCTAAAACTGCGACCAGAACCACCGGAGGAGGGCAGCAGCGTCCTAATAGTACACGGTGAACGTACTGCGATCCCCAAGCCGCCTGTCAAGCGTGGGGATTATGGAAACACCCCTCTCTATGAGGGAGGCCTTGTTACGTTAAGTTAGGGAGGCCGTGGACGTTAATTGGCTGATGATGTGATATCACTTGACTTAATATTTTTGTTCATGAGCACTTAATAAATAATAATCCACAATTATTACACATTAACACTCGAAAATCATTAACAAGTTAAGCAACGTAATTCGGTTACTTGGACGACCTCATCATTTCTTTTACCGAATCGAAATTGCGTATCTATTTAATTTTTAAGTCGGGTTTTGACAAAATGTAAGAAACAGCTGTTTTTTTTTCGCGAATATGGAAAGTCGAAGAAAAGTTGACTGTTTTGATCAGTTACCCCTTATAGCTGCATTACTGTTGCATTGAAGCATCTAAGAACAATGAGGCAATATCAAGAGAAGAGGCAGTAAAAAAAACCTCAAAAAATCAGAATCATTTACTTATGAAAAGTACATTTATGGTGTTACTGGCTCTAACTGCCAAACTGATGGGTGTTGGAACCCGTCTCTTGGTAGTTCCTTCCATTTGTAAAATATTAAGGTTGTGTACAATAAATATTTATAATTAGATTAGTAAGCATTTACAAAAATCTTTCAGAGTGCCTGGTTAACGCGACGCGTGACCAAAATGCTGGCGTGTACCTCAACGCATAAGCATTGCCATTCAATGTGGTAATGCTGTCAGCATGCTAGGTACGCTGCCAACTGATAGTGGGCTTGAGTATTTCGATTGTCTTTAGACCTTCAACGGCTATGGACAGTCTAACTGCTTATGTAGTGTTAGTGTTAGCTCGTATTTTGTTTCGTTAATAAAGGTACATGCACTATTAAAAATAGAATAAAAAAACTTTTGTAAGCTAACCTAACCTAACACATAGACAGACACACACCCCTTATAACACCCCTATTTTTGCGTATAGAGAGTTAGGTGATACGTTTCATGTTTGGCGGGAAATTCAAATTTCAAACAGTTTTTTGTCCTTGTAGCTACAAGGACAAATATATAGGCCGGGTAATTATAGTGAAATGACACAGTGTTCGCGAAAATTTTAGGTTGTTCTTTAAATTATCATGTACAGTTATTAATCAGTAACTCACCATATTACTTACATTTGTCAATAAACCGTTTGAAACAGCAAAAATGTGTTTATTGACATATTGTGCATTAGAGATAAATAGCTTTCCGTGAGTTTGTAAAGAATAATAATCAATTTTCGCAAACATCATGATCGTTTACAATAATTACCCGGCCTTGCTACAAGAACAAAAAAAAAACTGTTTGAAATTCGAATTTCCCGCTATACGTGAAACGTTCCACCTCAAAAACGCAGATTTGTTCAGGTAGAATCTCAGACCTCTCTTCGCTCGGTCTATTATAATGTTGTCTTGTCCTTAAATTAACTTATAGGTACTATTCTTATCGAATATTCAATTGAACGTCTGTATTGCTCATCACAGCGTGAGGTAGTAGCGTGAGCACGTGTACAGAGCTGTAAGCAATTTGTCGTAAATTATGTTTTATTTTGTAAAGATTTTGTATTATTTACACTATTTGAAACTTGCGTGTAAGTCAGTTTGTCTACTTTGTTTTATTTTAGTGTGCTGTCGGCGCGCTGTTTATATTTTTTACCGACTTCCTAAAAGGAAGAGGTTATCAATTCGACTGTATTTTTTAATGTTGGTTACCTCATAACTTTCTACTGTGAACCGATTTTGATGATTCTTTTTTTATGTGAAAGCTGGTGCTTCCCGTGTGGTCCCATTTTAATTTGGTCCAGTTGTGACATATTTATGAAGTCGGTTTTTTATATTGATAATTTTATTATTACATAGAGCTTCAGCCTTATGGCTAAATGTGGTGGTAGAGTGCTCTTCTTGAAAGAAGTCCCACGGCAAACAGCAGAAGTAAATTTCCATGTTTAAGTTATCGGTCTGGAGGACATCTTTCATGAAAAGTGCATTACCACTCAGTAGGTTTCTGTAAAATAGTGGCAACGTAATAGAATCAGTGGCGGATTAAGTCAGCGCGGGGCCTGTAGCAAATTCAATCAAAAGCCCCTTGGATTGCTTTAGGTTATCAAGTTTATGGTATTAACATTAGGGAATTCCCTGTTACTTTTGCAGTATTGCCAACTTGTGTGTGGTGCAGAAGTGCGGTGCAAACTTCGAAAAACTACGATGTATTTTTTGATTGACGGGTGCAAAACATAATTTGAGGTGTGACCAGAGCACACTTTTAGAAATGTACCTCCTCTTTCGTGGTAAGTATTGTACATGATTTTAAAGAAATATTTTCACTCTTCGATATAAATAGTTAACATTTTACGGTCAGAAAGCGTTGGTGCGCGGGGCCCCCAAATGCACGGGGTCTGAAGCATTTACTACACTTGCTACGTGGCTAATCCGCCACTGAATGGGATGATAGCAAATAAATAAAGGAAGATTATGGAAATTCTCTCCATAGACAAAATCAGTGTTAAATTTCTGCGCTAAAGATTTGACTGGCAATCCTTAATGTCCAAATAACTTTCACCTGCAATACGCGCGTGGGGTGAGCGCGGATGTAACCTCCCAAATGGCTTAGGAAAAAAAGAAATGTTGACACTTGACAGCTGCTGTCAAAGCCATACAAATTCACTGACAACAGCCGCTCTATATAGTCTTTCTACCTATGTTTGCTCCCTTCGTGACAGCGACAGCAGGGTGCCAGCACGTAGTAGGTAGGAAGAATATGGAACCGCTGTACCTATAATAAACCAGTGTAAAATTACTGCACTATACATGGCTACTTGGTGTCCAAACAAAATGTCCGAAATTGGCGACACTCGTAGTTCGGAGACTGGATCTTGGACTCGGAAATCACGACCTTCTTCTACCACCGGCTTTCCCTTTCCCGACAACTTTTCTCAACAAACACGGTCACAGACATACAAATTCACATATTACTAGTGTGATCAGTCATCATCATCAGCCAGAAGACGTCCACTGCTGAACATAGGCCTCCCCCTTTAACCTCCACACTGAACGACATGCTACCATCTGCATCCACTGGATGCCCGCGGCTCTCACAATGTCGTCGGACCATCTAGTGGGAGGCCTACCTACGCTGCGTCTTCCAGTCCATCATGTGATCAGTGTCCATAAGTAATTAAATTACCATGTAGTTACGTGTTGGGATGGAGTATATCAGCGGGCGCGGTGGGGGGCAGAGCTTGTATAGCATGGGTTATAAACATAGATCAGTCAGGCGATGCCGGAATGCAGAGACAACTTTTTTATGCAATTGAATATGGAAAGAACAGGTTGCTTGCCTGATGGTAGCGCCATGCTTGTACGTATTTAAAGCTAGCGCAGATTTTTGAAGTGAAAACTTCTTTAGGCGTACTGAGCACTTTTTGGGTGACCAAAAATCATGGAACTCGCGTCATCGTCATGCTGTCACAGAATACTTTAATACACAGTACAGTGTATTTTAAAACAGCGCCATCTCTTGTAGAATAGGTGAATTACTACTTAAGTTTTAATATCTGACGTGCAGTTCTATGACTGAAGTGTTTTTTTTGCAGTTAAAGGGTTAGGCGTTCCAAAACTCAACTGATGTTATGTGACGGTGTGGTTGAATGGTAAATACCCCTAGCCTGTAATGGGAACTGGCACTCCAGTTATGTTACCAGAACACACACTAGGTGTTTGGCGACAGATTTTCAACTTGAGTGTGATAGCTAGCCAGCCACTTGAAAAAAAACAGGGTATCAAGGTCGTCTGCTGGGTGAGTTTGACTAAAGGCATCAAGCCTAGTGTAGGCCTTTGCTCCTCCACCTTTTTGAAGTCGGTTCTAATAGCCTGAAATAATACAACTATCGGTCCATATTGACTGCCTCGGTGGCTCAGTTGGTAGTGATCCTACTTTCTGTACTTGGGGGCGTGGGTTCGATTCCCATCTAGGACAAACATTTGTGTGATGAACATTTGTGTTTGTTCTATGTCTGGGTGTTAATATCTATTTAAGTATGTATTTAAAAATATATATGTATGTATATCAGTCTCTGGCAGCCATATTACAAGCTTTGCTTAGTTTGGGGTCAGATGACCATGTGTGCAATAATGTCCCAGATATTTATTATTATTATATTATTATTATATGTACGTATAATTTTGAAAGAATTTTCTTTCAACTCTTAACCATTGAAGAGTTGTACCCTTCATCATCAGCTCATCCATATGAGATGATGATTATCAGACGCAAATACTTGAACAGCTTTAGAAAATATATGAAAAACGTAATAAGTGCTTATTAAATTTGAGGGTTGCCCTCGATTTCCCTGAGATCCCATCATCAGATTCTGACTTGCGTGATAATGGGGCCAAATTGGAAGTATACCCTACAGACCAAAAGTTTTTTTTTTAAAAAGGGTAACAGTTGGCGGAGTTATCGATGAACATACATAAATAACTGGCCAAGTGCGAGTCGGACTCGTGCACGAAGGATTCCGTACCATTATATATAAAAACGGCAAAAAAACACGTTTGTTGTATGGGAGCCGCCCTTTGTTGTATTTTTAAAGTGAATATGTAAGTAAATATTTTGTTAATAAGTATTTCAAGCGTCTATCTGTTGCCGTTATCAATATCGAGCAAAATTGAGCAAAAAAAACCACATTTGTTGTATGGGAGCCCCCTTAAATATTAATTTTATTCTGTTTTTTACTTTTTGTTGTTATAGCGGCAACAGAAATACATCATCTGTGAAAATTTCAACTGTCTAACTATCACGGTTCATGAGATACAGCCTGGTGACAGACGGACAGACGGAGAGCGGAGCCTTGGTAATAGGGTTCCGTTTTACCCATTGGGAACGGAACCCTAAAAACATATTACATACTTAAATATCTATTTAAGTATGTATTTAAAAATATATATGTATGTATATCAGTCTCTGGCAGCCATATTACAAGCTTTGCTTAGTTTGGGGTCAGATGACCATGTGTGCAATAATGTCCCAGATATTTATTATTATTATGACACTTTATTTTATTACATTCTCGGGTCTAGCCCGGACATTTGGTAGGCATTGGTGGAGCCGAAGCCAACACCAAGAGGCCCTGTTGAATATAAAAAATACAATTATGGAATATGTATAAAAAGGAATAAGAAACTATTGTACAGTATAGGATTAAAAAAGTCTGGGCTATTGAGGTGAACAACTTGTGGATGGAATAACAGATCTATAGAATGAGAAACGGCACCTGCCTTATCCTGTCTCATCTCAAAATATATTTAGGCAGGTGATGACTTGCCACCCACTGAATGGGCCCCCCATAAAGGCTGCCGTATCTTGGCACCGGAGGGGCAACATCGGCGTGGGTGGCTTAGGGTGTAGAGAGGTGTGCTGCACTTTCACTAAGAGCTACTCGCGGCGTTATGCCCTTTAACACTTCCACCCTGGAGCTTAGGTTTTTAGCTCTTGCGGTTTCCACCCCTGGACGGCCGGTTAAGGCAAGCCAGGGGTCAGGGGTCTCATTTAGCCCCATGGAATCGGGGTACGCGGTGTCGCCACTCACCGACGGCTCGCCATAAAGCCGCCCCTGCGTTTATTATTATTATTATTATTTATTATATTGAACAGTGGAACGTCGAAACTCCACCTTTAGGTGCCTAGGAGAAAGTATGCCTTCTTAAATGGAACTATCTATAATTGCATCGTGTATATTTTTAACAGATGCCTCGTCTTGCGAGAAACACTTTACAATGTTTGCATACTTGCTCTATGGTCTAAAGGGTTATTAAAGGAGGCTTGTATGCAGAACAATACACCCGTGCGCGCAGAGGGCCAACTCTAATGACTGTTGAATATTTTAGCGGACGGCGCAACTTGCGCTGACATCTGTGCTCGAGAGATGTAGTTAGGTTCAAGGAGGTTTGTAGACAAAAAATGAGGCGGGCTACATAAAGCAATCATATGAAGCCAAATTTTTAAAGAAAAAGTTATGTAAAACCTACATTACATACTTTCATGAACCGGCAGTAGGTTCATGCCTACTTTAGGGTTTTTTTACTAGTGACTATACTAGGCAAGCCATTTGACAGTTCATATGTGCTCAAAAAGCAACATTCCTAGCAACTGGATCTCAAAGGAACCTGCTTAGGTCTAGATACATCTAGACAAGATGGCGTCGTGATTTCCTAGAGATACCGTGACGTTAAGATAGCGGTATAATTTCCATGCAAAACATTATCTTAGAAAACCTAAGTTTTTATTGAAGTTGGCAAATACGTCGACTGCGCTGCACCAAAAGTGGAAAAAATACAAGTTTCAATCAAACAACGATCTCATTCATAGACAATTATAAAAGAAAAAGGAAAAAGCGAAAGCAGTCTATTTCAAAAATGGAACGCAGCCGCTATGCAGCCTTTATGTTGGCAACGCAGCGTGCATTCACAGCACGGGGCGCGAAAATTATAACCTCAGCGGCATGTCCGCAACCTACACAAATCAATTTACACAGTTATTGACGATTTAAACGGTACACGTGCAAAACACTGCTTTTTATGTTGCCAGCTTGCTTATAACTTCATTAGCATTAAGTTATTGACTGTAATCGTTAGGTTGGTAATGTTGGTCATTATTTTTCCAAGCTTGTTTTGCTAGGTATGTAATTGGCGGGAAAATATATACCTACATAAGAAAATGGGATCCATTTTTAGGGTTCCGTACCCAAAGGGTAAAACGGGACGCTATTACTAAGACTCCGCTGTCCGTCTGTCTGTCTGTCTGTCTGTACGTATCACCAGGCTGTATCTCATGAACCGTGATAGTTAGACAGTTGAAATTTTCACAGTTGATGTATTTTTGTTGCCACTATAAAATAAATATTTAAGAGGGCTCTCATACAACAAACGTGTGTTTTCGCCTGATATTGATAACGGCAACAGGTAGACGCTTTTAATATTCACAGAATATTGAGTTATAATATTATAGAATCCGGAACGTGGATATTCGCCAAAGAACCAAAGTCACCGACATAGCTATTAAAATTTGCAGGTTGAAGTGGCATTGGACAGGCCACATCGCTCTAAGAACCGACAACCGATGGGGAAGAAAGGTTCTTGAGTAGAGATCATGAACCGGTAGACGCAGCGTAGGCAGGCTTCCCACTAGATGGTGGTCCCACCGACGACATTGTGAGAGTAGCGAGCATCCAGTGGATGCAGATGGCAGGATTTCGTTCAGTGTGCAGGTTATAGAGGGAGGTTCTGGCTGAGGATGATGATGGTGGATGAGGGCCCATTCTCTCGCTCTAAGAGAAGGCCTGGGTCCCACCAGTATATACATGATAGGCTGAAATGAAGATGATATGATTCTTAAAAACAGAAAACTTAATTTAATTCCAGTTTCCGTCGCAAGACTTATTGGTGTTGCGGAGTCTAGCATCGATCACACGAACTTACTAAAATACGGATCGAATTGAGAACCTCCTTCCTATTTAAAAGTCAGTTGAAAACTGTCCCTTGTTTCATACGCAGAGACTCATAGAATACATGAGAGTTCCAGGGTCCATAATCCCACAAAGGTATGTCACGGGCAGGCGGGAGACTTGGATTTCTTTTGATCCCTTACTTTGGACGCTATTCTACATGTATTACGAATATACACGTGTTTTAATTATTTTAGAGTGGAATCATTTGTTGAGAGCTTTTTAACCGACTTCAAAAGAGGAGGGAGATATAATTTTTATTTTTTTATTATTGATATATGAAGGGATTTGGAAAATTATTTTTTTACTAGGATATTATCATTGGTTGCATAGAAATTTCATTAAAATCGGTTTAGTAGTTTTGGTTTAAATCAAAATAATTGAACAATTCGTACTTATTCGAAATTATGTACCTAATTTACTATATGATAACGTTAACGTTAAACCAAACGTGGCACAAAAATTGGAAACAAACATAACATTAAAAAAGTTCTGCAAGTTTCAGGTGAAACTTCAGACGAGACTAACAATTAGGTGTGTAACGTATCAGGACTAAATCAGGCTTTTAGTCGAACTCACCCCGCAGACCCTGCCACCCTTTTTTTCAAATATTAGATTTAGCGTTCATAAATATTGGATAAGGCATCTCTAGAAATATATTTTTTTGTAGTGGTAGGACTCTTTTGTAGAGTCCGCCTGGGGAAGTACCACACCTTTGCCAGTTATTCAACCTCTAAGCAGAAGTGTGCAAACACTACTGTGTTCCGGATTGAAGGGCAATGTTTCCAGCGAAATTACAGGGCACACAGAGATTTGACATCTTATATCTCGGGGTGACGAGCGCAGTGCATTGCCATCCAGGGTTTTGAACTATGGTTTTGAAGTTCAAAATTCTGAGTGGCGTTGAGCTGGTATGGGCAAGTGTGAAGAGCCATCAGGCGAGAGACTTTGCTCGTCTCGTCACTCTGTATCATAAAAAAAAAAATATCTCAATGTTTATCTAAGCAAACCCAAGCAAAATAAATTTCTCACATCTCAATGCTTACTTCGGCAACTTGTTATAGTATAAAAAAGCGTGTAATTTAATGATCGTGGTAAAGTAGCAGGTTGAGTCAGGTATTCTATAAGTAAATGCGTGAAAATTGTATTTAGATTCGTTACAACGAATCAATAGATCGCATTGATCCATTGAAATCCATTGTAAATAGTCGATTATACAACGAGTGAAAAGAAGATTTTTTTTTACGGTTTTGCACACACTGTCATCAAACCCCAAACTAAGCAAAGCTTGTAGGTATACTATGGCTGCCAGAGACTGATATACATACTTCATGTCATCATCAGCCAGAAGACCTCCACTGCTGAACATAGGCCTCCCCCTTTAACCTCCACATTGAACGACATCCTGCCATCTACATCCACTGGATGCCCGCGACTCCCACAATGTCGTTGTTCCATCTAGTGGGGGCCTACCTATACGCTACGTCTTCCGGTTCGTGGTCTCCACTCGAGCACCTTTTTCCCCATCGGTCATCAGACCTTAGAGTATTATGGCCTGCCCATTGCCAATTCAAACTTGCAAATTTTGCAAGAATTCTACACATATATATATTTTTCAATACTTACTTAAATATATATTAACACCTAGATATAGATCAAAACACAAATGTTAATGACATTAATGTATTTGATGGTGGAAATCGAACCCGTCACGTCCCCAATCGTCGCAGATTCACTAGAGTCTGTTCTGAAAGCGAGTGGACTTGGATTGTGGTTGAATGGACAAATATAAATAAATAAATAACAAGCAAATTCACTCAACAATACACCACGATGATATGACAGCTCATGATAGCTTAGTTTGTCATTTTTCAGATAGCAGAGTTAGATTGCCATTTAAAATTCGTTCTAATTCTCCTTTTGGCCAAGGTCCTTTTGGTCTATTGTTCAAAAACAGAGAAGTTTTGAACAATAGACTCCAACGCCCCAAGCTGGGACTTAGTTGATCCATTCCAAAGGTGAGAGCAGTATTCCATGCACGCCAAAACCAGTGCTTGGTAAAGTGAAAGCAACTGTTCCGACGTGAACTATCGTCCCACCTTCGATAACATACCCAGCTTTTTTGGCAGCCAATTGAGAAAAATCTAAGTGAGAAATTAGGTGTGAATCTTGTTTATTATAATCATCCCGAGATATCGGTTGTAAATTTTTTGTAAAAATAATTATTAACTAATGAAACTTTTTGATTTTATATTACGTACTGAAAAAGTATTCAAAACATTTGTATAGGTAACTATTATTTTGCTTCGTTTCGTCGAGATATTTTTTCGAATCAAGCAATCAATAGCAAAAAATACATTTATTCTCCCTTATTAATTCTTAACAGAAGCTAAGCAAACAATGGGAAACGAACAAAAAAAGAAAATGTTTGTGAAAAACGGAAAATAATTTACCTGTCAAATTCGTCTTGAATAAATTACATGTTTTCCCGGAGTAAGGGCTAGGTTACTACGCAACTGGAGATATAAATGGTGGAGTTTTTGTTGAGAGGTATAAAAAGTAAGTTTTTTTGCTGAGTGATCAGCCTTAATGTCAGAGTTTTACGGGAGCCTCAAGGCCTGTGACATGGCTAGGCGATTTTTATTTAAAAAAAACGTAAGAAGCAGCTTACTAAGAAAGAAAGTAAAATTGGTACGAGAATTAAGCAAAATTAGCTATAGTTATATATTATCATTAACGGGGTATTTACCGTGATAAGGTGGATGGAGCTCCCGATATTTTAGCGCAGGTAGGTACAGGCACCATGTTCAAGGGAAGACTGAAGAGTGCTGGTTTTCAAAAAACTTCAAAGTTAGGTGCAGACAAAATGATCTACCCTCATTCTTAGTACAACAACAATAAAGAGCTTTTATATGTATCTGTCTAATTAAGGGAATGATCGAGTTCCTCGAATCGTGTCAGATTCAGTTACTTTTGAGGCGATACGTATCGTCCACTCTATCCCCACACCTAAAATGTCACATCACTAAAATTAGTTTTCGAGACATAAGGTAACATAAAGTTATATGATTATTTACGGGATATTTACCGTGGTAAGGTTGTGGAAGGAGCTCCCGATATTTCGGCGCAGTTACATGCACCATGTTCACGGGAGGACTGTCGGGAATATCGGGAGCTCCTTCCACAAAATTACCACGGTAAATATCCCGTAAATAATCATATAACTTTAGTGAACAACCGTGATAGTTTAAAACAGTGTATAAGGTAACATCTCTATAAAAATGTCAGCTGTATAGAAAATAATTTTCAGAACATAATTATGTTGAGAGACTAAAGTTAAATGATTATTTACGGGATATTTACCGTGGTAAGGTTGTAACTGCGCCGAAATATCGGGAGCTCCTTCCACAACCTTACCACGGTAAATATCCCGTAAATAATCATTTAACTTTATATGTTGAGAGTTTTTAATGTAATTATTAGACTATTTTGTTTTTGGCAATATTACCGACCACCTAGAGCCGCTTAACATGCGCAGAGGCGTTGGATCACTCTGTATCTTTTATCGCATTTACAATGGAGAGTGTTCTGAACAACTATTCGATCTAATGCCAGCGTCGCGGTTTTATCATCGCACTAGCCGCCACCGTAAGATAGTGCATCCACATAGGTATCATAGATCAGTGGAAATCTCAAACAGTGCGATTCACACGATCTTTCTTGCCTCACACCTGCAAAATGTGGAATGAGCTACTTTCCACGGTGTTTCCGAGAAGCTACATGGGGTTCTTCAAAAGGCGAGTTAATAGAGTCTTAAAAGGTCGGCAACGTATTATTGATGCCTCTGGTGTAACAAGTGTCCATAGGCGACGGTGACTGCTTACCATCAGGCAACCCATCTGCTTGTTTGCCACCTAAGGCATAAAAAAATTGTAACACGAAACGTAGTCTTTAATTAGGAAAGTAGGGAGTAGTACCTAGTGGAGATCGTAAAGAGATAAAATACAATTTTATCTCCACCGTGAGATCGTAAAATAGTATTTTATCTCCTCACAAACTTTTTCTCACGTTTCCTGTGGTGTACGCTCCGCTTTATGTAAACATAATCATTATCCTATACTCTTGTTTTAAAAAATAAATTTTCTTTTTGTTCTGTTTGTATTAGATATCAAAGTTATTTCATCTTGGCCTTTTTGGAAGTACTTATTCAAAGTATAATGTGAGCTCTTGGCCAAAATATATGTTAATTTGTTTCCGGGGGCAGCCCATATCTTGCACCTAAATGAACGCTAGTATTGTGGTAAGTACGTCTTAGATTTTGATTTTACTTCTGTACAAACAAAGTTCGTGTGTACTAAGATGTAAATAATTAACATTATTCGACATAATTATAAAGTGCGGCCGTTGAAAGAATACGCCTGACAGTTGCCATAACATTGTAAAAAGCCTCAGAAAAAATTAATAAATGGATACGTTATGTCTTCTGTTTCCCCTCTGGCATTTACACCTCCCCCTCGGTCGTCCATTTGATCACATCATTTGCAGTTGTGTGCGCTCAATATTGAAGTGTGCGTTTGTAGAACTAGTAAGTATATGTCAGTGTGTGCAATACGTGTTACCTCGCCCCCTTCAGTTTTTGGTAGAATTTTTCGGTACTAGCTCGAGTTTAAAGGCAGATCCAAACTATATAATTATCAAAGTAAAAAGCTAAACGAAAACTATTCTATTAAAAAAAAACAGCTGTCAGCGTGGTGGAGTTTATAAGCTGTCGGTCAAAGTAGGTAAATAATTTTAACAACGTAGCATTTGCCCCCACTGCCCCCTCTCAACAAATTTCCTGGCTACACGATTGCAGATCGATTTTGCATAGTTTTTATTTTATTTGTATTGGAACTCCATGTCTCCCTGATTGATTGCGAATGTTGACTTCATTGTAGTTCTTTGTTCTCGCTCCAGTTTCTTAGTGTGCTTACAATGTGTGGGTCTGCCATACATACTTAGTTTTTTCGTGATCTAATACGCGGGAAACCACTGGAAACACCTTTTGGTGATCTAAGCGGGAAACCGCTGGAAACAGCTTTTAGGTGATCTACGCGGAAAACAGCTGGAAACAGCTTTTAGGTGATCTACGCGGAAAACAGCTGGAAACAGCTTTTTGGTGATCTACGCGGGAAACCGCTGGAAATAGCTTTTTCGTAATCTACGCGGGAAACCGCACGAAGCAGCTTTTAGGTGATCTACGCCGGAAAACACTGGAAACGGGTTTTTCGTGATCTACGCGGAAAACCACTGGAAACGGTTTTTTCGTGATCTACGCGGAAAACCGCTGGAAACAGCTTTTAGGTGATCTACGCCGGAAACCACTGGAAACGGTTTTTTCGTGGTCTACGCGGGAAACCGCTGGAAACAGTTTTTTCGTGATCTACGCGGGAAACCGCTGGAAACGGCTTTTTGGTGATCTACGCAGGAAACAGCTAGAATTTCTGCAAATTAAAAAGGCTATCTATATTGAGAGTGACCCCGAAGTATAGCCTCAAGATTTTATAGAATAATGCTATTTTTTATTTATTTAAAGATCAACCAACAGTATACAGCAAAATATAAAACTAGAGAGAAAAAAAAAATAGCTAGTTGTGATACCAGCATCGTTGGCCACGGATTAAACTTGTTTACGTTCGGAAAAAATATCGTGCACCTAACATAAACAGAAAAATTAAGTAAAATCTTGTGCTAAGATCTCTGTGCTTGTGGCTAATGTGGCTTACTTTCCAACACTCTCTCAAGAAGTGAAAGCTTTATTTTTTTCCTGAGATGTAAATGTTAATGGCAGAGTCTAGCTTCAAAATTATTATTATTTTCTACTGCAGGATTTTGACGTCTCACGGCTTGTACATTTGCCTCAGTCAAGAATTAAATATGTATTTTTTTTGTAAAATATTATTGCTACAATACTTTGACTACTGTGAATCGTTTGATGTTGTAATAATATTTTACAAACACATGAAAATACGAGTACATATTACATTCTTGACTCAGGCAAATGTACAAGACGCGAGACCTCAAAATCCTGCAATACAAAAAAAATGAGGCTAGACTCTGACTTTAACATTTGCATCTCAAGGAAAAAAAATAAAGCCTTTAGTTCTAGATAGTGTTGCCCGTAGACAGAGAAAACAATCCGTCTACGGTGTTGCCTCTTTTATGAACAGTTGCATTTTGTTATACAGTTAGCATTATTTTGACTTAATTTGAATTTCGAATCTACAAAGATTCGTAAGATTCCCAATACTTCACAAACCCATGTCTACCTTAATCACAACCAAACCTTCACAAAGAGGCAAATAGGTTGGTGTACTCACAAATTCCAACAAAGCCCAGCCTGACAGCAATTCCGTTTTAGAGCTTTAATCCCGAGTACGAATAAAAGGCATATTTCGTTCGCCGACGCTCGCAAAATTGTCATCGCAAATAGCTTTGGCCTCGAGCGACAAAACTTACCACGAGCAAAAGGCTGCAACTACAAAATCCTGCCACGGGAATTACTAGTTTAACTTCACAAGATTTGGGTTTCAAATTGTCTGCTAGAATCTTCCTACAGTAATGTAACAATGAAAACGCCAGCACTGCACACGTAAACAGAATTCCCGGAACCGCTTCCAGCTTTATAGATTTAAAGACTGAAAGAATAAGGTTCAAAGTCATCTAAAAGCGAAATCTGAACTTGAAAATCGTCGCAAGCCTGACGCTCGATATCAAATAAACACGATTGTGATACCGTAATGCCTGAAGCGACGGGGGAAAGCGCAAACAAAAGTGATCTTTACGCCGGAGGGTTTAGGATGAAAGTTGTTTATGTAATTTGTGTAACTAAGATTTTTGCCGGGGGAAGCGACAGGGATGATGATATTGAGATAGTGTGTTGAGTGAGAAGGAGGGTGATATAGCTCGGAGCACTGTGATTGGTCAGGAAGGCCGCAGGCTGTGAACAGTAGCCCGCCCTATGTCTACTGTAAACGGTTACGCTTTTCGTTAAAAAAGCGGGATCTAAGATATGACAATTTTATCATTATTTATTTGAGAGTAAAAATGGAGAGAGCATACACTTAGTGTTGCAAGTCACGTAGTTTTTAAGAGACTTCAAAAAAGGAGAAGTTTCTCAATTCGATTGTATTTTTTACCTTTGTTACTTTAGAACTCCGTCATAAATGACTGAATCGATTTGAAAAATATACATATTTTTTATTTGGAAGAATTACTTACTTTCTTCTTTTTAGTGCTTTTAAATTGAAATTTTGGAAACTACTCTTCACAGTCATCACTCAAACCCCTTTAACGGCGGTTCAAACTTTGACTACTTTTGGTATGTAGGTAGATTATGCTCGGGATTGATACATACCTAGTCCAGGCTATACTTTTAGGGAAAATGTACGGCCGGATGAACCCTATCGGGGCCCCTAGGCAATGCAATTCTCGGGGCCCCATTTCGATAAATTTCGATAGAATACTTCCACATTCAACCAAATACCGTTAGATGGCGCTTTTACAGTAAGTATTTTTTTTTACCTGGCAACATTACCGGATTTAAATAATGGGGAATGTCACGAATGCAACGTTTTTTATCTTGGTGCGTGGCCCGCATCGAATAGGCCCCGTGGGCCCCTAGTAGGTGCGGGGCTCCTAGGCAGTTGCCTAGTCCGCTTTATGGATAATCCGGCCCTGCGGTCGCGGGTGAAACCGCAGGGCGCAATTAGTTTACTCACTTAACCGTTACGCGTTTATTTTTCATATCAGCTTCGCTATCGCAATTAATTTGCGTTCGTACATGCGCCACAGAAATGATTTGACCTATCTAAGTCAATAACCTTTATATAAATTAACAAATTAAGATGTACCTAAATGCAGTGTAGTGTGCAGCATGTTTACTACAATTATTATTGAGCAAATTATATTTATCATAATATGTCTAATAGACAACGCTTTGACCTGTATTTTTTATCGCGTATAAGTCCGCGTTTAAGCACCTGTTGGTAAGCGAAGATGTGGTCGAAGATCGAGCACGCAGACTTAGAAGATACCTATTCACTCTGGCCCTGAAAAGGCCTAAATTATATCTCTCAGGAATCAAGGAAGCCTGCAGGTTGTTCCAATCCTTGGCGGTACGGATTAGAAACGTAGAATCGAAACGTTTGGTACGTATCCAAGTCCACAATGTAAGTGTGGTAATGAGCCGATTTTTTACTTGTCCTGTAGTAGAAAAGGAATAGTAGAATATGGTCGAGTAGCTCCGATGCACATTCTCCGAAATGAATCCTAAAGGAAAAAAAATGGTTGTCTGTAAAGTTGGTTCACGGACAATAATTTTACGTGATAACGTATGCGTCACAAGCCGAACGCTTAGGCCGATCGTGCCTCTCTATCGCTTGTTTCGCGCTCTCGCTTGCACGCTAGGCTCAGGCGGAACGTGACAATGAGTCGTGCTTTTTCGTGCGTGCAGTCGGCGTTAGCCGATTTATAATAGCCGTATATATCAGACCACGAACCACGCACCACCGCGCCGTCTGACCTACAGGAGTTTCTCTTCCCCTCCTGTTGGTCAGACGGCGATGCGTGGTTCATGGTCCTTACGTCTGTTACGGCTTTAAGACGTTATCACGTCAAAAATATTTCAATCAAAATTGTACTGCATTTTACACAGTACAATTTTAATTCCCAGGAAAAAAACTGTCCCGTAAAGTCACGAAATGGCAGCTACGCATGTATTCAGCGCGCCGGCCGCCGGCGACACCGGGCAAACTTTCCCGTAGCTGCGGGCCCCGCCCCGGGAAATGGGGAAACATGTCGCGTGTGTGTGTAACTGTATATGAAGGTGTGTGTCGGGAAACCTCTCTTGTACTGCAGTGGAATATCCCTTCTGTATGTAGGTAGGTATAGGTCTTGTTATCTTCATAAGTAGTTTTTGGAGATGATGCGTAAGTATTCAAATTATTTATTTATTCTGTGGGCGAAATACGAATTTTCGCTACGTAAAATATCTACGTATCGAATTCCATACAAACTTCAATTTTGTAATTCCAAATTTGTATGAAATTCGATACGTTTATTTCATAGTAGTGTTATAGAATTAAACTACTACTAACTTTAAATTTACTACTACTAACTACATATTAACTATTTATATATACTATGTCTGTATAAATTTAATATAAGTAACAAATGAAAGAGCGGTCTCTCCTAACACAGGTTGTCAAAACTTAACAGGAGAGGCCAAACACTTGTAAATTAAGATAAATCAGACAAATAAAGAAATTTGTATTTTGATATATTTTTTTTGAGTATTTTAACCGATTTCCAAAAAGGAGGAGGTTATCAATTCGACTGTATTATATATAAGTATATTTATTTTTTATATTTGTTACCGCATAATTTTTGAGTGGGTAAACCGATTTTGATGATTATTTTTTTATTTGAAAGCTGGTGTTCCCATTTGGTCCCATTTCATTGAGCAAGCTCTACATAATGATGTTAATTTTGACCTATTTAGCAAATCTTGACAGGTACTCATTTATTTTGCCTCTATTTTTTTTTCTCTTACGTACTGTAAACCGAGAACAATTTTTTTATTATTTTCTGTGATTAAAACGATTCAAATGACACCCCACATGTTGAAATTATGCCATTAAGCCGTTCAGGCTGAAGGGCGTGCTAAAAAAACCATCATATATCCATACACTCACAAAAATAACTCTCTTTCTTGCGCAGTCGGGTAAAAATCTTTCGAAAATTACCACTGGCATCTGTGATTTCAAAATAACGAAGTTTAAGATATCGTCATCATCATCAGCCAGAAGACGTTCACTGCTGAACATAGGCCTTTAACCTCCTCACTGAACGACATCCTGCCATCTGCATCCACTGGATGCCCGCGACTCACGATGTCGTCGGTCCATCTAGTGGGAGGCCTACCTACGCTGCGTCTTCCGATTAAGATAAGCTATAAGCGCTTTAAGCTATAAGGCCGCCTATTAAAAACCCTAGATAATATTTCTTTTAATAAAGAGTACTTTATTAAAAGAAATATTATCTAGGGTTTTTAATAGGCGGCCTTATAATATTTCTTTCTTTAGATAATATTTCTTTTAATAAGGAGTACTTTATTAAAAGAAATATTGTCTAGGGTTTTTAATAGGCGGCCTTATAGCTTAAAGCGATCTCTTCCAGCAACCATGAAAGCAAGAAACAAACAAAACTACAGTAAAATCGAGCTGTGCCAAATACTATGTTGAACTGGTACCTCTGGGCACCCAAGACACAGGCTTTGTTGCCTAGCTTGGGGCCCGGAGCTAAAACTTCATGCATTTTCTTAGCACAAGAAAATTAACCACAGTTATTGTAACTCAGTTCTAAGATAACTTACTTTTTAAGGCTTAAATGGAAAGTTTATTATTACTATTATAAAATGCCTATACCCATACCTATAATAATAGCCCAGGGCGGGCGTATGGAAATGTGGAACGGTATCATATTATGTACAATCTGCTGCATTAACAATTTAAGTGCCTCGGATAGATAAAGTATACCTATTTCTATTTTTAACCGACTTAAGAAGGAGGGGGTTCTCAATTATAAAACTGATTTTGATGAAATTTCTATGGGACCTTGAAAAATATTCCATATCGGTTTAAAATGACGGAGTTTTGAGGTAACAAAAATTAAAGTAAAAAAAGAGATATCCCTCTTTTTTAAAGTTGGTTAAAATACTTTTGAAAGAGACGTGAAAAGCGAACAAACGGACGGAGTGACAGACAGAATTACTTTCGCTTATAATATTAATAAGTATTATTTGTTTTATAATTTTTTTTTTAAACATTCTATCTCATCTCACTAATATTATAAATGTGAAAGTTTGCATGGATGTATGGATGGATGTTTGTTACTCAATAACGCAGAAACAGCTAGATGGATTTGGATAAAATTTGTAATATACATTGCTTTTGTCCTGGATTAACACATAGGCTACTTTTTATCATCATCACCGATTTTCATCACCACGCGGGTGAAACCGCGGGGCGCAGCTAGTTAATAAATATAGCCTATGTTACTCACATGGCCGTCTTTAACCTATTGGAGGCCCTGGGCAGTGGGCACATTAAAATAAAAATAATAATAATAATAAATATCTGGGACATTATAGCACACATGGTCATCTGACCCCAAACTAAGCAAAGCTTGTAATATGGCTGCCAGAGACTGATATACATACATATATATTTTTAAATACATACTTAGATAGATATTAACACCCAGACATAGAACAAACACAAATGTTCATCACACAAATGTTTGTCCTAGATGGGAATCGAACCCACGCCCCCAAGCACAGAAGTTAGGTTCAGTACCAACTGAGCCACCGTGGCAGACATTAGAATAATGAGTCCCCTATGACCTTGACAGAGCACTTTTTTCGGGCGAGAGTAGAGTAGCTTCGCGCATGCAAAAGCTAATATGCAAGTAGGTATTTGTAGACAGTCATTATTATTTGTTTTTTTTCTAAATAATTATGTTTTTCGGTAATAAGTATTACCTAGTTATCGTTTGGTGATTTAGCAGGAACTAACCCCCTAGATAGCGGGACCCTGGGCAAGTGCCGAGATTGCCCAGAAGGAAAGAGGGGCCTGGTGACTCAAGGATAACGTATCATTCTAATGGAGAAAGAATTTTTAAAATCGGTCTAGTAGTTTTTGAGTTAATTCGTTCCAAACTTACAAAAATACAAATTTTTCCTCTTAATAATATTAGTGTTAATCTACATCTACACTAATATTATAAAGAGGAAAGATTTGTACCTATTTTTGTATGTTTGTAATGAATAGGCTCCGAAACTACTGAACCGATTTGAAAAATTCTTTCACTGTTGGGAAGCTTCACTATCCCCGGGTGACATAGGCTATATTATATTTTGTAGCGAGGCCGAAGGCCGAGCTTACACTCGTGCGAAGCCGGGGCGGACGGCTAGTTGTGAATAAAAAGTTAGCAGTGGGTGTAGGTGTGACTATAATTTTAAAAGTAGGCAAATACATAGGACCTTATTTTTTTTAATATCCATTACCTATCTATCTCTATCTGATGCAGCCTACGATAGAGCAAGCTTACCTAGAAGAAACAGATTCACGCGTAATTTGAAGATACCCTGATTGTAACTATCGGAGAACACCCATTGAGGCAGCGCATTCCACAGACTAGCAGTTCGCACAAATAAACTGGAATCGAAGCTCAAATAAACTGGAATCTTAGTATGGGTTTTCGGAATGTCAACCAAAAAGCGGTGTCGATTTTTCGTATGCTCACTCATGCAGTCCGAAAATGGGCAAGAGGGAAATAGATCATGCAGAACCTCTCATACTCTCCGGCTTTTATGTCTGAAATCTCCTTGCACAGAACTGTCAGACCACCAATTAACTTGTAACTAAATTCTGCTGGCGACTGTACATCCATAGTTATAATACCTACACACATGTGTGGGTTTGGATTCAACAGGAAAAGTTTTCAGTGATGTTCTATCATCCAAGGAAATGTTCTGAAAATATCACTGAACATAGAAACGCATATGTAACTTAACTAACGAAGGCAAATTTGAAATTATTTAAGTTGTCTGTAATGCCAGAGTGCCTAAAGACAAGGGTCTTTAACTAAGGTGTGTTGCCCATGGTACTGAGACATAGTCCTTAACTGCTGGCTGAGGAAACTCAGTCGCACAGCGGGCAATGGAGAGATCTATGCTTGGAGTTTTTTTGCGCGATAAAATCCGGAACGAGGATATTTTCCGAAGAACCAGTCACCGACATAGCTGCTCAGATTGCAAATGGAAGTGGCAATGGGGAATCTTAATAACCAATGGGGAAGAAAGGTTCTTGAGTGGAGACCACTAACCTGAAGACGCAGCGTAGGAAGGCCTCCCTATAGATGGACCGACGACATCGTAAGAGTCGCGGGCATCCAGTGGGTGCAGATTACAGGCTGATGTTCTACGGACGTCTTCGGGATGATGATGATGAAGTTGGCTATAATAAGGAACTCCTAAAGTCAGAACCACGAAATCACGCTACTTGGAAAATTCGTAAGGCCAAATCAAGATAGATATATCTATTTTTAAAAGCTCATGAATTGTCAAATTTGTTGGCGTTATTGAAGTGCACAGCTACATTATTTCCATTCATTCATTTGCTTTGATAGTTGAAATATCACTGTAAAAATAATACTTGGACACTGTCAGCAAATACTTTAACCAACTTTAAGGGACTTTTTGACTGAAAACTGAAGATTTGTGGGCCAGACGTAGCAGTGCAAACATCTGTGGCCATAGTACGAGCACTTGCGAAAAAGTTATCGTTACAACGATAGCGAAATGTATGAAACATTTAACAGCGCCTCTATAGGATGTGAAGGAAACTGAATTTTTCATACTTTTTGCTATCGTTTACGTGGAGATAATCTTTTCGCAAGTGCTCGTTCTAAGGCAGAGATTGTTAAAAACGCCAAAAGAATAATCATCCCGTAATCTCATTACCAAATGTTTGTAGAGAAATAAATGGTGGAGAAGCACAAAACTCCCTAATTATTTAAGCAATTCCCGGTTGAGGCAAACTGTTATCCCTCTCTCCCTCCCCCTACCCCGGTGGTGAAAGATGGGGTAGCTACCCCTATTGTAATTATTTTTCTTGAAACTTTTCCCTGTAACGAATTTGTTTCTTTGATGAAAAAAATATTGGGGAAAGATTTGTGTGGATGAGAACTGAGATTATCTTGCTTGCTAATCCCGATTCATAAACGCAAAAAAGAAACCACGAATTCTCACCTTTCACTTTGCTAAGGTTCTCTTTGTTGGTCCTCCAAGCCCTCCTTGATGTTTGAGAAAAGGTGAGAATTACATTAAATATGACATTATAAGATCTGTAGGCATCCTTTATTGAAGTTACCTTAAAAACCTTAGGATATACAATTATTCTATTGAGGACCTCTCATCGAGTACAGGCCTCCTCCTTTTTAACCGACTTCCAAAAAGGGGGAGGTACTTAATTCGACTGTTTTTTATTTATGTTTACTACCTCAGTACTTTTGACTGGGTGAACCGATTTTGATGTTTTTTTTTTTTTATTTGAAAGCTGGTGCTTCCCGTGTGGTCCATTTCAATTTGGTTTACTTCTGTTTTTGTTTTGAAAAGTCGGTTTTTTATATTGACTGGTAATTATTTCCACAATGTTCCATCTATCTATTCAGAAAATTAGTTATGGAAAAAAATGTCTTATCCTCACTATTATGTTATGATCCCTTGTTATTAAAAAGTTTAATCGTAACAAATACATCTTCTGAGGTTTTCCATAAAAAGTTCCCTAATGTTACATAGAGGGAGGGATGTTTTTATCCATAAATAAGGATAAATACATACTTTTTCTGTATTATGAAATTATACGCCATCTTTTGGCAACTCAGCCTTATTAGATGAAAATCAGAATAAAACATGTTTTGAGATTGTATTTAGTTTAATCTGGAGAAGTTAAATAACTATCAATTAAAAAACCAACTTCAAAATAAGTAAGCGCTCGAGCCATAAGACGTCCACTGCTGAACATAGGCCTCACCCTTTAACCTCCACTCTGAATGACAACCTGCCATCTGCATCCACTGGATGCCCGCGACTCTCACGATGTCGTCGGTCCATCTAGTGGGAGGCCTACCTACGCTGCGTCTTCCGGTTCGTGGTCTCCACTCAAGAACCTTTCTTCCCCATCAGTTATCGGTTCTTCGAGCGATGTGGCCTGCCCATTGCCACTTCAACTTGCAAATTTTAATAGCTATGTCGATGACTTTGAATTTTAATAGATTTATCTCTGTGAATAAACACAACTCTGCAGACGACTTCACCCTTTTTTGTACGTGGAATATAAGTAGTATTAGTATAAGGTATCAGTGTCGCTGCTAGTTTCTTAGTGAGTGTGAAAAATGTGTATGTGTCCTGTAATAACAGTTTTTGCGTTAAGCAGTTTAGCAGCATGCATAGTAAATTTTTTTATGACAAATGGAGACATTTGAACATGCACGATAATTGTACTAAGGCATATCTCCCTAATTTGTCTGAATTGTGGGATAAGCATACGCACTTAAGTAATAAATATCTGGGACATTTTTGTACACATACGATCATCTGTCTAAGCAAAGCTTGAACTTTGGCTACCAAAGACTGATTTACATAGATATATATCTTAAAATACATACTTAACAATGTCTGGGACATTAGAACAAACACGAATGTTAATCACATGAATGTTTGTCCTAGGTGGGAATCGAACCCACGCCCCTCCAATCGCAGAAGGCAGATTCACAACCAACTGAGCCACCGGTTATAGCAAAAAGTTAAAATATTAGTGTGATTATTAGTATTTTTCGTGTAGGTACTCAAACTTAAAGTTAGCTAAGAAACCAATCCTAACCTAACCTAAGAAAAGGTAAACTTTTCCTCCTTTCTTAAGAAAATCCGATTTACCCTCAAATTGAGAAGAGGAGAAGCGAAGTAAGTAATAAACTAGTGTCGCCACCTGCCACGTCGGAAGTGTTCTTATTGTCGGAAGTGTTCTTATTGGCGGAAGTACCGGACCGGATATAGCAATTTACACGGTTGCGCCCGCTTCGTTGGTATCCGGAGCGGAAATGGGTTTTGTGTGGTATTTTGGGAAGGTAGTTTGGTATTTTATTGAGTTGTAGTTTCTTGATTTTCGTACTCAAAGGTTTTTTATGGAGATTCATTACGATTAAAAGCCAAAAAAGAGAAAATTCGACACAAATAAGAAAAGTAAACTAAATTAACAACTTACATAAAACTGAAAATCTATTACCATTTAGATTGTCTCTAGACTTTCAAGGAAACGATCTATAAACACTGTTTTAAACTATCACGGTTGTTCACTAAAGTTATATGATTATTTACGGGATATTTACCGTGGTAAGGTTGTGGAAGGAGCTCCCGATATTTCGGCTCAGTTACATGCACCATGTTCACGGGAAGACTGAACCACAACCACAACCTTACCACGGTAAATATCCCGTAAATAATCATATAACTTTAGAAACGATCTATGTTATATAGTTCCAACAAACTTCACGTTCACGGACACTTGAAGATTATATAGTACGGAACACGGGGGTAAAAAAATTACTAAAATTCTGGTTACGTAATACTTGAAGGTTGATATTCCAAAAATCCGTACGAAGCGCTTTGATTCCACTTTTATTGTGTGAACTGCTTGTCTGTGGAATGCGCGGCCTGAATGGGTGTTCCGTGACAGATACAATCGGATATGATCTGGGTGTTTTCAAATCATAAGTGAATCGAATTTTTCTAGGCAAGCGTGCTCCATTATAACTTGCTCCGTATAACAGCATCATCGCTTTCCATCAGGCGAGTTAGCGGTCAAAGGCAAGAGCCTAATCTATACATATAATAAAAACGTAGAGATAAAAAAAATCTGTAATTGCGAGATAACAAAAAAAAAACACACAGGACGTACTAAAATAAGCAGCTGAACACGATATGACAGTTTTTAGAATTTTTGTCTGTTTGTTTGTTTGTTTGTTTGTCCGTGCACATCTCCTAAACCACTAAACGGATTTAAATGCGGTTTTCACGAATATGCTTAGAAATTACCAGATTAAAACATAGGCTATGTTATATCATTTATTTTAATTCTTTATTTTTACATAAAAGAAATTAAAATATCAATGATTATTTTCTTCGTTACCGTAATATGAGGATCGTCACATAGCCTCAAGCAAGGAGGTCCAAAGTAAAGAGAATGTTATTGACATAGCCATTATAAAAATTTTGGTAAACTGTCAACTGTCATTCAGATAATCAGTTTAAATTTAAAGAAGGTTCCTTAACCTTCTTAGATGAATGAACGTGTAGATCAAGGATGTTATAGAAACATAGGCCTTACAACCTCTTTGGTGATTACATCCAATGCATTTTGCAAGACAAGCATATGTCAGGGTTCCGTGGCCAAAGCCATAGTTGTGGTCGTATTCATATAGTTCAGAAATTGCATGGTCATAGAAAAATTCGAATGAGCGAAGCTGGGCAGTCAAATTTCAGAGATGTATCATCCCGACATGACATGATATACTTTTTATGGTTTAGACAAAAAGAAAACTTCAAAACATGCTCTGCACTATGGTCACATTATCTTTTTGATTTGAAAACTGTTGACGGTGTTTTTACTGTTATGTTTCTATCAATACTTCACACAGGGTGACTTAAAATAAGCAGCTGAACATGTTACGGCAGTTTTTAGAATTTGTGTTTGTTTGTTCACGCACATCGCCTAAACCCCTGGAAGAAAATGCGGACGGATTTAAATTCGGTTTTCACAAATATGCTATGACCAGATTGAAGTATAGGCTATGTTATTTTGCGCAAGGGCCGGATTAAGGGAAGAAAAAAGGATTGAAGGTTTATATGAAAATCTACGCGTACGAAGTTGCGGGCAAAAAAACTAGTTATTAAATAAATAAATAAACTTATACCTAAACTGAAAATTAGTAAAAACTATTGATACAAGTGGATCACATTAAAAAACAACTTCAAAAATATATGAAAAACGTAATAAGTGCCGTCGTAAACTTTGAGGGTTGCTCTAGATGTCCTTGGGACCCCATCATCAGATCCTGACTTGGGACAATGGGACCAAATTGGAAGTATACCCTACCGAACAAAAGTTTTTTTTTTATCGGTCAGAAGTTGGCAGAGAAATCGGTGAACATACAAAAAAAAATACAGTGGAACATGGAACCGTCCTCCTATTTCGTCGGTTAAAAAGGGCTGGTATCTTTAACCGGCTGAACTAAAAACACTCAACCGTTTCTGAGCTACGATTCCACAGATAGGTACACTGGTTAAACTTATAACACCCCTCTTTTTGTGTCGGGGGTTATGTTATGAGTCAAAATAAAGTTGGTGCTCGTCGCAAAGTGCCAAGAACGTTGGCTGCATTCCCACGTTAAAAAGCCAAGGAAATTGTAAAAATAATGTTTTATAATGTTCTCATGATTTTCTACTCGCGTCACGTATTTCGTATCGTCTGCAGCAGATTGCATTGCACTTCCATGCCTACCAAAACAGAGCAGGGACGTAATTGAAATTTCATCTGAGTAAGAATAAGGGTTAAGGGTTAGGGTTAGTAAGATAAAAGGCAGTGAAGTTTCTTTTGAGCTAACTTAGAAGTTCAGTTTGGCGACCAGAGGCCCTTCCAATGATGATGATTGATGAATTTGACATTTTGAGGTTCTTGGACGTACCGGTTTCTTTATGATGTTTTCCTTCACGGGTTATTCAGCGATGGCATCGAAACTGCACATAATTTATTTATTAAGTCATTCGTGCAGGGCCAAGGATCGAACCGGGTACTAAAGTGCAGATATACCGATTGACCACCATCGCTCCATGCAATGTCCCGACTGCCCCGGTAGCTCAGTTGGTAGTGAACCTACCTTCTACGCTTGGGGCGTGGGTTCAATTCACACCTAGGGCAAAGGGTGATAGGGGTGATGAACTTGAATGATTTGTGTTTGTTAAAATCTATATCTAAGGCATCATCATCATAATTTCAGCCATAGGACGTCCACTGCTGGACATAGGCCTCTTCCATCGATTTCTAAAAGGGCCGGTTGGAAGCGGCCTGCATCCAGCGTTTTCCTGCGGTCTCTTTTAGGTCATCTGTCCATCTTGTGGGATTACGACCTACGCTGCGTTTACCGGTCCGTGGTCTCCATTTGAGAACCTTTCGGCCCCATCGGCCATCTGTTCTGCGTGCTATGTGCCCTGCCCACTGCCACTTCAACTTGCTAATCCGGTGGGCTGTCAGTAACTTTCGTTCGTCTCCGGATCTCCTCATTTCTGATTCGATCTCGTAGAGAAACCCCGAGCATAGCCCTCTCCATAGCTCGTTGTGCGACTTTGAGCTTGCTAATGAGGCCCATAGTGTATATCTGAGTATGTATTTACAAATATATATGTACTTATATCAGTTTCTGGCAGCCATATTACAAGTTATGCTTAGTTTGGGGTCAGATGACCGTTTTAATTCCAAAAACAAAACCCATAGCTACAAGGCCCGAAATCCTAAGGGCCCCTTACTCTCGAGTCCAGTCAGTGCTACCAATATTTAAATACGAACTAAATGATCTTATTCCCTTTGTCTCGGGGCGGTCATGCAGTAACACACGACGCGCCCGCAGCTAACTTACTATACCATACATAAAAACGCTAATTTAGCCCTACTTAAAAACACCAATTTAAACCATGTGCGTAATTTTGATGAGTTACGCGAATGTTATGGAATTTTATGAGAATTCTGCGCTTGTTTTTGGAATGTAGGTAGTTATTATGACTCTCAAGGTTTTTTAACACGTTCTAATTAACTATACTAGTAACGAAGTAGCCTTATTCCTGCCAAAAACAAGCAAAAAATTACTTTTATTGTATGGGAACCCCTTAAATATTTATTTTATTATGTTTTTTTAGTATTTTTTGTTATAGCGGCCACAGAAATACATCATCTGTGAAAATTTCAACTGGCTAATTATCACGGTTCATGAGATATAGCCTGGTGACAAACGGACAGACAGACAGACGGATGGACAGCGGAGTCTTAGTAATAGGGTTCCGTACCCAACAAGTCCAAGATTTGTTTACATAATTCGTTAGTGAAGCTAATAACGTTTTAAAAATCACCTCACATCTCAAACTCGCGTGGCATCCCCACGATGCAGTTTCGTGTGTTTTGGTGTTTTCGACGTTTAGCCTGAGGGCCGGGATCCATTCCACAATTAGATGACGAGCGGAGAGGACGTGTGAACCTGAGGAGGTCACGATATATCGTGACATGCGTTGTACCAATTTAGATTGTTTTAAGAATGTTGATGAATACAGCAGGTCTGTAAATTGGGCTCCCTTGGACTTCATTAGATACTTCGCAGTTCGCACGATTTTTAACCGACTTCCAAAAAGGAAGAGGTTCTATGTTCGTATGTTTTTTTTATATAGTACAAATCAAGTTCGAAGGATATTTATCCCCGTTCGGGTATTTGTATGTCTGTTATAATTTTGCTCCGAAATAGCTGGACCAATTTGAAAGTAGTTTTTATTTGAAAACAAGTAGGTCGTTAGCAATGTTTAATTAAAATCTTTCTAGTCTAGCGGTTATAAACTTTTGCGAATTGGTCGTGAATTTTATTTAAGTTTGTTTTATACTTGTTTGTTTTAATTTTAACTGAGCTAAATCTATGTTGTTTAGCTGGCTGTCTAGCAGCTCGCGGAAATTAGTTGTTTTTGAAATTGATAACTAACATAATGAAGAAGCCCGACGCGACGTTTTGTAATCCAGACGTTTTCACAGGTTGCCGATTTCGGCGTCCCGCGTCGCGTCTGCGTCGTTTATGAAGACGCGGTGTATGTGCATGAGCATAGC
This sequence comes from Agriopis leucophaearia, assembly GCA_949125355.1. Classification (NCBI taxonomy): domain Eukaryota; kingdom Metazoa; phylum Arthropoda; class Insecta; order Lepidoptera; family Geometridae; genus Agriopis; species Agriopis leucophaearia. The sequence goes on along the minus strand of OX421284.1, from coordinate 7,493,716 downwards.
ATGGGCTATATACATGTGCATACGCCCTCATTTACATGACAGAAGCGTTTGGCGTTTTCTGCGTCGATGCCTGCGGCGATGCGCATGCGACGCGCCACTCGACGCGTGAAGCGACGCCCCGCGTCTCCATAATGTCCGAATGACATGAGGCTAGCTTCTAAAAACTAAGATAGCAAGCTATAATAGTTTACTGTCGTGTTATTCCAATGATAATTTATATAATCTTGGCGTTATTCTAACCTGTATGTACTGGCTTAGCATAATGCTGGAATCGTACATGATACAATTGGCACTTCCTTTATTCTCAGACGATGCAAAATCATGCACGTAGGCATGATTTGACATCCTCTCGGATCTGTATACATTTTAATTCACGCTACACTACTTTACAAACACGACTAAACCTTAAGATTGATAAGTGGAAACTCTTTATTGTGTACACTAAAACACAAATTAAAAATACATAGAAAACACTTAGATACGAGCTAGTTTTTTTATGCCATAGGTGGCAAACTGGCGGGTCGACTGATGGTAAGCGATCACCGTCGCCTATGGATACAGCAACACCAGGGGCATCACAGATACGTTGGGACTCTATCAACAGCCCTTTTGAAGACCCTATGTTATAGTTACTTGGAAATGCCACGATTAGTGGCGCTAATCGCGATCTCTTCCAGGCAACCATTCATTGCTAGTTGCTAATTAATTAAAATGGATAACTTAACCTGTACATAAATCAATAATAAGTAGTCATAAATACAATACATCTAAAATAACAGTAGTTACAGCGAGTCCAATAAATAACGCCGTATTTAATAGGTAGGTTGTGCAAATGAACCGCGACCTTTTAAGAGTCGTGACCGTCCGTTGTCGTTCAGCAAACAACGTTGATATTAGATAAATAACCTGTGATTACAGCCGCTTGTTTGAATAAGGCGCTGTTATCACGAGCGATGAAAAAAAAGAAAAATTATACTCTCTATTGCACAAAAAAAATATCATTTAGTAAACCTAAAAAAAGCGATAAGATTGCAAGTCTTAGCGTAGCGTTACATTCTCTTTCATTGCAAGTAGTTTGGATACAACATTTACTAATAATCACAGAATACATATACATAAGTTTGTACTTGTGTACAGAAGATTCGCTTCGCAAAATCATTTAAATAAATAGCGACTCTTAACGATTTTTGAAACAACGTTGTATTGTACATAGGAAAAACGCAATTTCTCTAAGAACGAAGACAACGCCACAGACGGAAAATTAATCGATTAACTCTCGATATTCGATAATTAAAACTATTCAAAAAAACTCACATTCACGAATGACACTTAAAGTCAGCAAAAAGTTAATAGATAATTTGAGCGTTCCGAAACCAAAGGTTTTTTTTTAATGATACTGGGTGACGAGACGAGCGAAGTCGCTCGTTTGATGGCTCTTCACGCTTGCCCATAACAGCTCGACGCCACTCAGAATTTTGAACTTCAACATTTCAAAATCCTGGATGGCAATGCACTGCGCTCGTCACCCCAAAATATAAGATGTCAAATCTCTGTGTGCCCTGTAATTTCAAACATTTCAACTGGAAACATTGCCCTTCAATCCGAATTTTCCGAGTTGAATAACTGGCAAAGGTGTGGTACTTCCCCAGGCGTACCCCTGCAAAAGAGTCCTACCACTACAAAACGTATCAACGTAACCCTTTTATTAAGGCAACGCTGTCTGTCTGACCTACCTTTTAAGGGCTGAATCTTTTGAACCGTATATATTTTGTAAAAGGGCAGTTGAAATTTTTACTGAGTATATGCTAATAAGCATGCAGTAAAAATTTCAACTGCGCCATCTGATCTGGGCATGATCATTTTCCCACTGCTGGGACATAGACCTTTTCTCAGAGAAACAGGATGGGCTATAATCCACCATGCTGGCCTAGTGCATATTGGCGAATGTCTTTGAACTTTTAAGGTTCTTGGACATCCAGTTTTCCGTTGTTGACCGGTGGCAACGTAACTGCAAATAATATATTTAAGTAGTAAATAAGTCATTGGAGCAGAGCCGAGCATCGAACCAAGTTCCGTCCGATTGTATGGCGCACATTCTACCGCCCCGCCACCATCGCTCGATCGATTAACTAAGAAACGTGTATTTCCCTTGAGAGTAATCCCACTTATATCATAAATGTGAAAGTTTGGATGGATGGATGGATGGATGTTTGTTACTCAAACACGCATAAACGGCTGGATGGATTGGGATGAATTTTTTTATATATATATATACTAGTCGACCGCCCCGGCTTCGCACGGGTGTAAGCTCGGCCTTCGGCCTCGCTACTATGACCCGCTCCAGGAACACAAAATTTCATCAAAATCGGTCCAGCCGTTTTTAGAGTATCCTATGTCCGTCTCCTGGTTCTAAGCTACCTCCCCACCAATTTTCAGCCAAATCGGTTCAGCCGTTAAATAGTGTAACTAACACGACTTTCTTTTATATATATAGATATAATAGGTCGGGGAAAAAGTCTTTTCGTATTTTGTATGTATAAAGTTGTAGTAAAATCTCATCGGTTGTACTGTTTGTATCTGGCTGGTTCTGATACCATTAAAAATATGACATTTTAAAAAAGGAATACAAAAAGTAAAAAGCAATTTCCCGCCATTTTTCATTTGTTTTTTTGTTCGATAAAATGAGTGAATCTAACGAAGAAATTCGATATATTGTGAAATTTTATTACAAAAAAGGGAAAAATGTGACACAAGCCGCGAATAAAATTTGTGACGTTTATGGACCTAATGCAGTGTCATCAAGAGTAGCACAATGTTGGTTCAAGCGTTTTCAGTCCAGGAATTTTGATGTCAAAGATGCAGCTCGCTCTGGTCGCCCTGTTAAGGATAAAGTCGATGCCATTTCTGAAAAAGTGGACCAAGATCGGCATATTAGTAGTTACGACGTAGCTGAAGAACTGGGGATTGACCACAAAACAGTTTTGACCCATTTGAAAAAAACTGGGTATACAAAAAAACTCGATATTTGGGTGCCACACGAGCTCACTAAAAGAAACCAAATGAATCGTGTACTCATTTGCGATTCTCTATTGAAACGTAACGAAACCGAACCGTTTTTGAAAAGATTGATCACTGGTGATGAAAAACGGATCACCTACGACAAGAATGTGCGCAAACGATCATGGTCAAAGGGCCGTGAAGCACCACAGACTGTAGCGAAACCCGGATTAACACGTAATAAGGTGATGCTGTGTGTATGGTGAGATTGGCAGGGCATCGTTCATTATGAGCTTTTACCGCCGGGCAAAACCATCGAAATGGATCTCTACTGCCAACAGCAGATGAGACTCAAACAAGAAATTGAGAAAAAACGGCCGGAATTGATCAACAGAAAGAGTGTGGTCTTTCATCATGATAACGCCAGACCGCACACATCTTTGGCCACTCAGCAAAAATTTTGAGAGCTTGGTTGGGAAGTGTTAATGCATCCACCATATAGCCCTGACCTTGCACCCTCAGATTTCCACCTGTTTCGATCTCTTCAGAATTCTTTGGGTAGTGTTAGATTAACATCAAGAGAGGACTGTCAAAACTACTTGTTGCATTTTTTTGATCAGAAGTCCCAAAATTTCTACAGCAACGGGATCATGTCACTACCTACAAGATGGCAACAAGTTATCGAACAAAATGGCACATATATGTTACAATTAAATGTAATTAAACTTGAAAAAAATATGTCTTGAATTTGTTTATAAAATACGAAGAAACTTTTTCCCCGACCTTATATATATAATATTATAATGAGAAATATTGAAGGTAATAACAATAAGTTGCATTACCTATTGTTGCATCTTTGTAATGTCTTACTATTGTTCTCTTCATCATCATCCAGAAGACGTCCACTGATGCATGTCTATTCTGTAAGCTAAGTGAACGCGCAAGTGAAGTGATAAGCTAAGTGAACGTGTATTTTTCTTATCAATTACTATAGAGAAATGTCGAGTGATCACCCTTGACTGTAGTCCCTTACTCTTATGATTCGATGTTTTGACATTTATCTGCATAAATGGGCAATAAAAAGTCACATTCATTTAGCTTACCACTTCACTTGCGCATTGACATAGCTTGCAGAATAGACATGCTGAACATAGGCCTCCCTTTAATCTCCACACTACGACAGCCTGCTATCTGCATCCACTGGATGGAGATGCTGGATGGTTTTCTTACTAAGAAGCAACTAAGCGATTATTAACTATACAAAATACAAGCTAATACTAAAATAAATAAACAGATAGACTGTCCATAGTCCATTGAAGGTCTAAAGTTACTAAACGATGGTTTTGGAGTATAGCCATATCTTACATTATTTGGGGAGTATTTCAATATTGTGATAATGTAAGAACATATAAAGAGATATAAAAACATTTTTTTCTCGTCCGCAGCTCTCTAGCGAGAGCGGCCCCTTAAAAACCTCTCTATTTCATCTCTTAGCTGTCGCTGTTATCTGAATTAAAAATGTTTTGCATAAACCATTTTAAACCCTTTAAATTCTCCAACGATAAAGCATATAATTCCTTTTTTCAAAAGCCCATGCAGCCAGCAATAAAGCAGCATTATGATATATTTTGATAAACTCCGGCGAGGAGGATGGTAGAGGCATATATCGCTAGCCCGCGGCGAAGCGCGGCCACAGCTGCCGGTACTGAATAATCTGGATACGAATCGAGCAGGTTGCTCCAACGCTCAAGGACTGTTTTTACTTTTTAATTATTATTTTTTAAATAATTATAACATAAGCTTGCGTTTAACTGCCATCTCGACATTGATGCGGTCCAAGGTCTAGACGAAACCATGTGTAATACGAAACTATACGCTAGAAAGAGCTTGATTCCACTTTTATTGTTCAAACGCTAGACAGTGGCACGCCGCTGCATACTTGAATTTTCAGTTGGCGAGCGAATTGTTTTTTTCTACGCAAACGTGCTCCATCGTAGACTGCATCATCGCTTAACATCAGGTGAGGTAGTAGCCAGGAGCAAGCCTATTATAAAAATAATAATTTATCAATATTAAAAATCGACTTCATAAAAATAATATCGATATATTACATAATAAGTATTATTATATAATAAGTATGTACGTATACGAGACGAGCGAAGTCGCTCGCCTAATGGCTCTTCACGCTTGCCCATAACAGCTCAACGCCACTCAGAATTTCGAACTTCAAAACCCTAAAACAGTTCAAAACCCTGGATGGCAATGCAATTCATGAATTTCATGTAAGTTCAAAGAAATAGAACACATAAAAGACCTAAAAAGACTTAAAATAAATCAAATGCCGAAAGAAGGTCATTCTGTAATCGCCAATCTCGAGTGAATTGGTTTTTCGTGATTTGAAGACACCAAGATTGTAACTACCGGGGAGCACCCATTCAGGTAGCGTATTCCACAGACTAGCAGTTCGCATAATAAAAGTGGAATCAAAGCGCTTTTTTTCAATTTATTTAAGGATCAACAAACAGAAATGTATCCCATAAAAAATTGATAGATTAGCAACTTTACGCCGATGGTCAAGACTAAGTAACTTAGTCTGAACTAGGACTTAGTTGCTGATGAGCCTCTTGGCACGTTTCTCAATATACTCCGCCCTGAGCTGGTACTTAGCTGATCCATCCCAAAGGTGAGAGCAGTACTCTATGCAAGACCGAAGATTTTCAGTGGTCATAGGACAACTATCACAGGAAACTATAACGTGGGTACACTACTGTGGTATCTTATTACATGTTTTTTTGTTTTTGTTTCGTCTCCGGTCGGAGCAACAGGCAGCAGCCGCGGGCGCAGATATTTTCAAAATAATAATTAAAGAGGATACATTTATTATTGCCAAGTAATGCAGAGATAACACAAGACAGGATGCTCTGTTTTGTGCGAGCTTTCAAGATGTGTTTTAATCTGTAATCTCTACATCATTATAAAAAAACAGACTTCATAAAAATGACAAAACTGGACAAAATTGAAATGGGACCACACGGGAAGGACCAACTTTTAAATAAAAAAATAATCATGGCAGCCGCGCGCGCACATTCACCTTGATAAAGACCGCCGAATGCGGTTGAAACTATAGTCAGAGTATCCTGCCTAATCTTACGTGAGTAACTACCGTGTAATAAAAATAAAATGTGTGAAAACCACGTCAGTTTCCATAACAAAAAAAAAACATCAAAATCGGTTCATCCAGTCCTAAGTTCTGAGGTAACATACATAAAAAACAGTCGAATTGAGAACATCCTCCTTTTTGGAAGTCGGTTAAAAATGAAGACGCTTTCCGTGTCTGTCTGTCTGTATATCCGCTAACTCTAGGAAGAGCAACCACGCAACGGATTTTGATGCGGTTTTCACCACAGAAAATCTAAACGAAAAAAATTCTCACTTCAGTGGTTTTCACCATCAGTTAGATATTTTTTTACGGAAGATTTATATATATATATATACTAGCTGCGCCCCGCGGTTTCACCCGCGTGGTGATGAAAATCGGTGAAGGGGTATGGAAAATAGATAGTAGCCAATTCTCAGACCTACTGAATACGCATATAAAATTTGGTAAAAATCGGTGAAGTCGTTTCGGAGGAGTACGGTAACTAACATTGTGACATGGAAATTTTATATTATATAGTGATGATGATGATATATATATATATATATATATATATATAATAAAACCTAATTGAGTTTTTATGTATGAAGAAAAGAACAATATTTTGTAAACAAGTCGGCGAAAAATTAATTTACATGGTTTACCTTCATATTTTTCACATTTGTTTTTTATTGCATCCGTACGGAGCCGGGGCGTATCGCTAGTGATGTTACAAGTGTTTTTTTTAATAATAAATAAATAAATAATAAATGTCGGGAGGTCAGATTCAGATTCAGATTCAGATAAAGCAAAACGTAGAGTGTTTTAAGACGCTTTTATAAAAACACTGTTATTATAACTATCACGGTTGTTCACTACAAATATAATATTACTTAAAACAATTACTATCTAATTCATAGAAATTTAAATAAATAAAAAATCCTATAATTATATCAGGTTCACTCTGACTTTTTTTATGCCATAGGTGGCAAACAAGCAGACGGGCCGCCTGATGGTAAGCAGTCACCATCGCCTATGGATACTTGTAACACCAGCAGCATCACAAATACATTGCCGACCCTTTAAGACTCAATTAACTCGCCTTATGAAGAACCCCATGTTGTAGCTAACAACAACAACTTCTTAACAACTTCTTTGCAAAATGTCATCACGATCATTTGTATGGTTTATATAGTCTTAAAAATAATAAACCAACAGGGAAGCAGACGGCTTTACTTTAGCATTTTCTCATGTAATTCATAGAATACACTTTCTTATCCCAGGTCAGCTACCTTGGACTTCCTTCGAGCAGCCAATCTACTAATCACCATACGTTCGAAACCGGCTCATCCTGTATAACACCGGTATATAGTCCGAATGCACAGGGTGCGTTCATTACAGCGCGGCAGCTGCGCTTGCGACGCCGCGGGCGGATGCTATATGCCTTCGTGCCTTGATTGTAAAGGCTTTATCAGACTATGTCATAACATGCATTTGAATATACCGGGCTTTGGGTATCTTACAGATCTATAGGGTTACGTATTTACCCTTTCTGTACTAAGTCGAAAGGAGGTCATTGTGCTCATCATTATGAACAATTTTAACTATGAGACCAACCCTGAATTCACGAAAAAACACTGCTGAATTGGTTTCTTCTAGGCAAGTGTGCTCCATCGTGGACCGCATCGCTTAATATCAAGCGAGTTGTAGGTCAAAAGCAAGCCTATCTATTCTATACATATAATAAAAACGTAGAGATAAAAAAATCTGTAATTGCGAGATAACAGAAAAAAAATCACACAGGTCGTCTTAAAATAAGCAGCTGAACACGATAGGACAGTTTTTAGAATTTTTGTCTGTTTGTTTGTTTGTTTGTTTGTTTGTTTGTTTGTTTGTTTGTTTGTTTGTTTGTCCACGCACATCTCCTAAACCACTGGACGGATTTAAATGCGGTTTTCACGAATATGCTTAGAAATTACCAGATTAAAACATAGGCTATCTTATATCATTTATTTTAATTCTTTATTTTTACATAAACGAAAATAAAAATCAATGATTTATTTCTTCGTTACCCGAAACGTAATATGAGGATCGTCACATAGCCTCAAGCAAGGAGATCCAAAGTAAAGAGAATGTTATTGACATAGCCATTAAAATTTTGAAATTGTCAACTGTCATTCGGTTAATCAGTTTAAATTTAAAGAAGGTTCCTTAACCTTCTTAGATGAATGAACGTGTAGATCAAGCATGTTATAGGCCTTACAACCTCTTTGGTGATTCATTCCAGTGCATGGAGTAGGAGTGTGGCGTACTCATACTCCTTGCGCCAACCTTCGTGAATTTCATTCCAATTTTCCACGACGTGTGGCTCTGGGGCGCGAAAAGAAAAAAAATAAAAGAACACCGATTTTCAAATGGAATTGTCATTCGCTTTTTCTACGATTTGTCTAAGATTTTTCTTTGCATTAAATTTATAATTTCTTTCGGACTCAGCTATTTTCTTCCATTGTCGGTAGCTTAACCCTCTCCTTCTATATAAATAGTACAAATCCACTATAATTGGTGACCACTGAATGGACCGTACACCACCGACAAAGGTCAGAATGTCGCTAGATCGTACTGATAGCACTGCGGCTGACACGAAGAATAAAGATGATGACAATGTATTCCGAGTTGGCGTGCGAATTCCACCGTTTTGGCCAGAGAAGCCGGCGATTTGGTTCGCCCAGATCGAAGGCCAATTCGCGATTTCCAACATCACTGCAGTTAGCACCAAGTTCTACTATGTCATTGGACAACTTGACCCGCAATACGCAGCTGAAGTCGAAGACATCATCGTCAATCCGCCTGTGACCGAGAAGTACGAAAAACTCAAGCTGGAGCTAATTAAACGTTTGTCCGCATCAAGAGAAAAAAGGTACAGCAACTTTTAACACACGAGGAGCTAGGTGATCGTAAGCCTTCTCAATTCTGACGTCATCTACGACACCTAGCAGGCCCCGGAGTTCCAGAAGACTTTTTACGCATGATTTGGACCAGCCGCCTACCGAACAGCACGCAGACCATCATTGCTTCGCAGCAGATGACGTCATCACTCGATGTGCTGGCAGACCTAGCCGACCGCATACATGACGTTGTCCCTATAGCCCAGGTCGCATCTACATCCAGTACCACACCGGGAAGCTCCAAACTCCATATTACATTCTCATGGTTTTATTCTATGTTAGCATTTAAAACACAAAATATACCGCATCCTATTTTAATACAGTCCCGCGAATAGAAGTATTCAAAAAAGGCCCTTTGTACATGAAAATAAACCTATACAACAAAATTCCGGACGCAATAAAGAAAGAAATAAATAATAACATTTTTCCAGAACCAACTTCGTAAGTTTCTAACCCAAAAATGTTATTACGAGATAAAAGATTTTTTCGACGATACATTTTAGAAAATTATAATTAGAAAATAAATATCGATATATAAATAGTTAAGAAAGTAGCGACATAAGTTTTGTATCATCTCATATATAATTAAGTAACCTATCACACTAAGTATGTTTTTTTTTGTTTTGTAAAATTACTTCACCCTAGGTTAAGTTTGAATAGTATATATAATATTTATGTAATAGATTTAACTATACTTAAATTTATATGTTTATGTCTGTGGTCTGGTTTAGTGAACAGCCACTACATAATTCATTGCTGCACCCTTTGTGCAGGGTATATAAACTTAGCTTTTAGAAGAATACAGTGTATATTTGGAATAAGAATATAGAAATAATTTTATTTTACTGTGATATTTTAACAGATAAATAGAGTAGTTCCATTTCATGGCTTTTTAATCAAGGTATACATACAAATGCACGCGAAATAAGAAATAACTAGCCAAGAGCGTGTTAAGACAAGCATTATGTCAGGGTTCCGTGGCCAGCGAAACTGGCCGGAAATATACTTTTAATGGTTTAGACAAAAAGAAAATTTCAAAACATGCTCTGCACTGTGGTCACATTATCTTTTTGATTTGAAAACTGTTGACGGTGTTATTTATTACTTTTATGATTCTATCAATACTTCACACAGGGCGACTTAAAATAAGCAGCTGAACATGTAAAGAACAGTTTTTAGAATTTTTGTTTGTTTGTTCACGCACATCTCCTACACCCCTGGAAGAAAAATGCGGACGGATTTAAATGCGGTTTTCACGAATATGCTTAGCTATGACCAGATTGAAGTATACTTATGCTATGTTATTTTGCGCAAGGCCGGATTAAGGGAAGAAAAAAGAATTAAAGGTTTATATGAAAATCTACGCGTACGAAGTCGCGGGCAAAAAAGCTAGTTATTAAATAAAATTATTGTTAGCGACAGGCGAGCCGACCCATTCCGCGAATTAGTAATTATATAGAATCATAGATAAGAACGATTAGGAACAGGAATGTGTAAATGAAATATTTTAGGTAGTTAGCGACAGGTGAGCCGACCCGCTCTGTCAACTAGTTATTGTGTAGAATCATAGTTAGGATCGATTAAGTTAAGAACATGAAAATAGGTAGGAATAGGTCTAGATTTATTTTCATTAGGTACCTAGTAACTAAGAACACAGAACAGAACACGATAGGAACACTAGGGCCACATGTTAGGTACACAAATACTATAGGTACACTTTTGAACCACGAACACGGAACACGATAGGAAATCATTGTAAATATTCAGACACGTAAAGTACATAACTTAGCTTGTAAAATGTAGGACATTGTATTAGTCACACGAACACGGGAACGATGATGTAAACGAACACAAAGAATGTCTCTCATTAGCGAACAATGAACACGATACTCCATGAGTTAGATACTAAGTGACGGACCGTACTTTAGATTATAAGCCGCATAGATTATGGAATAAATCACTCTCAACTGCATCTTGCTATTGTGAACAACTCTGAACAAGCCTTTCTCTCCGAAACCTCATCTTCACCCTCAGCTGAACAAGGAACTACAAGAACTCTCAAGACTCAAGACCAAGGAACGACCAAGAACCACCGAGACCGAGAACAAGGAACGCTCAAGATCAAGAACCTTCAAGAACTAGGAAGAAATCAAGATTGAAAACGTACCCACGTCGGTGCCACTGCTGAAGAAGCATCATCATCATCATCGCCATCTTCGGTTGAACGAGTGGAGCCGACAATTATTATTAAATAAAATGCTGGGAAACCTGTGATACGATGTACTTACTGTAGCGTACTAAGAAGAGGGTTTAATATAACCTGTTAAAAATATAACTTGAAGGACGAAAAAGGCATTTATTCAGCAAGCTAAAGCATCAAGTACAATGGAAGAAAAAATATGTAATTCACACACGTGTGCTTGAGGCGAAATATGTATTTTACTTCTTAAAAAGGACCTTACCTTATTTCTTCCTTGTGTAAATCTAACAGCTGTCGGAATGTGGTGTAAAAATTGTGTAGGTAAGGACTTAGCTGAGCGCTTAATTTCATACAACTCGACTCGGCAGAACATGAAGTGCGCCGCAAATAGTATACCTAGCTATACATTAATGGAGTGACGATATTCTACGTAGAAACTGCGTCATTTTGTCGTCGTCACGTCAGACAAAAGCGGATAGCTATACGACAGAAAGGGTGCTTAACCCTTACGAATAACATAGAATTAAGATTTTTTAGATATGACTGTCTGTTATTTAAACAGGCACTTTAATTTATATTGTGTAAAAAAGATAATCATTACAGTTAAGTTACGGGATATTTACTGTGATGAGATGGTGGCTGAAGCTCCCGATATTTTTGTTCGGCGCAGTTTCAGTCACCAATATGCTATCTGGGTGTCTTCAAATCACGAGTGAATCGGTTTATTCTAGGCAAGCGTGCTCCATCGTAGACCGCATCATCGCTTAACATCAGGCGAGCCAGCGGTCAAACGCAGGCCTATTCCAAAAAAAAATCACGCGCATTCTGAAGTATCTCTATCTGAGGTAAACAACCGGGATAGAGCTCTTTTCTATGGTTTTCACACATTTTATTTATATGACACGGGAATTACTCACGGTTACTCCGACTAAAGTTATTTTTTTAAATCTTTTATTTTTATACTGGGTTTTAATTTGTTTCAACAACGTTGTGCGCGCGCGTTATGCATTTGAAACTATAGTCGGAGTAACCTGTTTAATCATACGTGAGTAATTCCCGTGTAATATAAACAAAAAGACAATCAATGTTTTCACTTTTAAGTACACATTCCAAAGGGAATGTATACTCAAAGGATTCATCATCATCATCAGCCAGAAGATGTCCACTGCTGAATATAGATCTCCCCCTTTAACCTCCACACTGAACGACATCCTACCAACTGCATCTACTGGATGCCCGCGACTCTCACAGTGTCGTCAGTCCATCTAGTGGGAGGCCTCCTACGCTGCGTCTTCCGGTTCGTGGTCTCCACTCAAGAACCTTTCTTCCCCATCAATTTTATCAGTTCTTCGAGCGATGTGGCCTGCCATTGCCACTTGAACTTGCAAATTTTAGGATTCAACACTGTTTTATTTAAACATAATCAGTACACGCCTGGAGCGCTCTATCCAAGCTACGGCCGCCAGAAACGTGAGTAATCATATATTAGAGAAAAATGTAAAAAAGCACGCAATGGTAATCCGTTAAAAGCTGGTTAGGTGTTTAATTAATTTTTTTGCTTATGTAGTAACCGTGAGGTAAGTCCGGTCTAAAAGTTCAATACTCTACAACAGTAAAATAATGTACGAATATATCAGTCTAACCCTTCCGCATCGAGGGTCCGCGATCAATAGAGGCTGCGGTCGCAATCGTTCATTCATTTCATTCATTCATTTCATTCATTCGGTCTGTTGTTCAATCTGTCAGGAATTTGTGATCAGTTGATCACTTATAAAAGGCCTGTATGCCATTTTTTTATTTACCCCATGAAAAAGCTGATCAATAGAGCCATTAACGAAAACAAAATTAAAATTTGTCCAAAAATATATACGTTGTATATAATAAGTTTTTTTATTTAATGCTAGACAAAGAGCGCAATATAACACGTTATGTTATGACGTCAAGCCGTGCGCGCGCTAAACAAATGCTATACCTACTAACACACGCTTTGCGGGAGAAGGACAGCGCATCCGCTCTTTATCGCAACTAAAAAATTTAAACGCTTATATCTCAGAAATTTATTAGCTAAGTTAAATTATTTTTTCAGTATTTAATGTACTTAATTATATGGGAGGAGCGGATAAACAGACAGCTGACAGACAGACGCGGAAAGCGACTTTATTTTATACTAAGTATGTAGAGATTTAAAAGTTTAATTTCAGCATTTATCATTCTCTAAATTAAACTAATTTGACAGGACTAAAATTATCAGCGTCACTTTTCATTCCAGTACGTCAGAAAAGGATGGTGATAAATTTAAAGCTGTCAAATTTAGTTTAGTTAAGATAATGGTAAAACAGAATCGACGTCATTGTTTTCTTATTTTAGTCATCCATGTAAAATAGCAGGTGATTGAAATGAATCTATTCCCCAATCGGGCTGCCAAACAATCGATTGGTAACCATGACAACGAGCCTGCAGATCTTACCACAGTATATACATACAGTACTCCGATTCGGACGTGTCACTGTCGGTCACAGTGCTAGGGTTGCTACTATCTGGTTTGAAGAGAAAAAAGAAACATAATTTTGTACGCTACTTTTACGCTGACGACAAAGACGCGCGTGAGACCATAGATCTGAGCGTACCGTGAAGTATCGTAGCGAGCGGGTAAAGGGCGCTCGTTTGATAACGTCACCAGGCCTGGCACACTCCGCACTTTAGGTATAAAGGTACAAGTTGTCGTCTTGTCGGACTTGCCGTGCCCGCTGCCGCGCGATAGACAGAGATAACGCGACAAGAGTTACGCGATAGACAGAGAGGAAACTTCTAGGTTAATATAGTTGTAGGTAGTTAGCGCTCGCACGACCTGATATGCACTTTATTGTGTAGTGGCAAGAGTCGCTACTTATTTAAATGATTTTGCGAAGTGAATCTCCTGTACTTATACTTATATGTATTCTGTGACGTCACTTGATTCGGTTGTTTGTTTAAGTCATCCTACTGCTGTAGCTTATATGTACTGTGCTCCTACGATGTCACCCTACAATACGGAACGCCGCGTCGGAATGTGATGCGTACCTCGCGTCTGCCTTATCTGTACTGTACTGCAAATAAATACTTACTTACTGACTGAGCTGATGCAGCGACCTGAAGTGAGTCTTGGCCTCCGACTCAAGAGAACGCCATCGGTCCCGGTTTCGCGTTGTCTCTCGCCAATCGCCGACTTGGAGCTCACGCAAGTCCGACTATATACGGCATCTTTCCAGCGATGTCTAGGCCGGTTGACAGTACGGCGGCCTCCGGTGCAAAATACGCCCTCTTGCTTTGATCAAAAAATTCGAAGCCCTCTTGACATTGCGAATTGCGATCCTCTCCCATTCCATCCCCGCAAGTGTCCTGTCCAGCAGTGTCTCTGGGCTTTGGTCTCTCCCATGATGTTTGGCGCGGCGATTACTAACGAGATGGAGAAGAAATAACCGGCCAAGTGCGAGTCGGACTCGCGCACGAAAGTTTCCGTACACTTATCTATAAAAATGGCAAAAAAATCACGTGTGTTGTATGGGAGCCCCTTAAAAATTAATTTTATTTTAATTTAATAATTTATTTTTACAGTGAATATATAAAATTATTAAATAACTAAATATTCTGTGAATATTTCAAGCGTCTACCTCATGCCGTTATTAATATCTAGCGAAAACGAGCAAAAAATCACGTTTGTTGTATGGGAGCCCCCTTATATAATTATTTTATTATATTTTGTAGTAAGTATTTGTTGTTATAGCGGCAACAAAAATACATCATCTGTAAAAAATTTAACTGTCTAACTTTCACGGTTCATGAGATACAACAGCCTGGTGACAGACGGACAGACGGACAGCGGAGCCTTAGTAATAGGGTCCCGTTTTACCCTACGGGTACGGAACCCTAAAAAAAACAGGAATTATGATAGTGGTGTAGATTCTGTTTTACCATTTTCTACACTAAACGAAATTTGACAGATCTTAAACTGTTGCCATTGCTGTGAAAAAAAAAAGTTTAACAAAGATTGCAATAAAAAAAGGGTATTATAACTATTCAAGGATTGGTTGCGTCATCCCCTTAGGCTCTTTTTCTACTGACAGTAACCCTAACCAAATTCCTTACGGTACTTACCTCCAGAAATGAAAAGTGCAAGGTGTAACAAACTCGTTTAACTAAACTAAGTTCTCGTCCTCGCGGCTCAGTGGCGGCTTAACGTGATCTTACATCTAAATGACGTTAAGGACACCATGGAGGTGCCATAAAGATGAGTTAATCTTTATGGCACCTCCATGGTGCCATAAAGATTAAGCCAGACTTTTGTGCACGATAAAACTATCCTGTTTTGGAAAACAGTTATACCAGTACTGATAGGTATACCACAGAAACGAGAAGTAAATAGAATCTGTCGCCAGGTATTGTGACAGATATGTGCTTGAACATTCTTATTTATGTCAACGCGTCTAACTCCGCGTCACATAGTTGCTATGGGTTTATATGGTGGGTCTTATTTCATATTGTGGGTAGATTTAACAAATTCTTTACCTTACTTTGTTTCTGTCAGCGTACGTATTATTGTTTTTATCAGTGCAGAGTGAATGTTGAGTTGGTACCAGGACAAACCAACTGTGGTTTTTTGGTACGACATTAGTTAATCAATATTGTAAAATGAGTTTAATAAACAATAAAATAAAAGTGGCTACAACAAATTTCTTACAAAAATGCCTTGACAGCCGTTCTAATTTAAACAAATAAAATCTTTTCTGTGTGGTATACCTACTTATTCACAACTAATGCTACTGCCCGCGACTTCGTACGCGTAGATTATCATATAAACATTCAACCCTTTTCTCCTCCCTTTCGAAAAATAACATAGCCTGTACTTCAATCTGGTCATAGCTGAGCATATTCGTGAAAACTGCATTTAAATCCGTCCAGTGGTTTAGAAGATTCAAGATTTTATTGCTTAAAAAAGTAACACCTTAAAATAATATTTTACTATTGATCCCCACACTAGGACAAAGCCTGTCTTGTGGGGGCCTTAAAACAAATTAACAAAAATAATATACTTAACTATGTTCTACGAAAATACGACAAGAGCTCAATAATATCAAAAATAAAAAACATTACATTAAGATATAATTTTAAGAAAGTTTTCAGGATCATTATAAGATAAGGATAGAAGCCACTTTTGAACTAGAAGCCACATTTGAAGATGTGCCTGGACAAACAAACAAATAGAAAATAAAAAAAACTGCCTTAACGTGTTCACAAATTGAACAACGCCTCTACCGGACGTGAAAGGAAACTGAATTTTTCATACATATACTATCGTTTACGTAACGATAACTTTTTCGCAAGTTCTCGTACTAACCCCACAGCTGTATTTTAAAACGCCCTGTTTTTTGATATCTCGCTATTACAAATTTGTTTATCTCTACGTTTTTATTATATGTATAGAATAGATATACATATAAATACACATAAGTATAAAAGTATTTTAAATAGTGGCAAACAAATAATTGGCCACCTGATGGAAAGTGGTCACCACCTTCTATGTAGTATAATACTCGGGGCATTGTCAGTACATTGCCTACCTCTGAGGACTCTATTCACCCTTCATTTTAAAAAGCTACGTTTATACGGTGGAAAAAGTCACACAGCATAATATTAGGATGCCATTCTGCCATTGCTGCATTCGCAAGTGATCGCAGCCTGAGGCCAGAGAATGATACAGTACACCACTTACCATCGACCATTGTCCAGGGTATGACTGAACGAGCGCTGGACGATAATATACCACAGATGCATTGTGCACCAATTTTCCTCGGCACGGGAGAACGTTGTAAGTGGCAATAAGTATCTGTAATACACCATCAATTTCTTTTGTAATACTAAGTTTATGATCAACTGCGCCCCGCGGTTTCACCCGCAACCTTATAGGAACCTGCCATTTTTCCGGGAGAAATACTTATATGGTATGCAAGGTTGCAAAGTTGTTTTTTGGCGCGAATACTTGTACAGAAACCGGAGAAAGTGAAGGATTCTAGGGTTGAAATATAGAATACAGACTGTAGCGAACTTTCATATATCTAGCTGTAACCGCGACTTTGTCCGCAATTTCTTCAGAAAAAAAATAGCCTATGTCCGTCCTTATTTTACATACTATTACCCTCAAAATTTTATCGAGTTTGGTTAAGCCGTTTAGCCGTGATTATGTAGCAAACAGACAGATGGACAGAGTTACTTTCGCATTTATAATATTAGTGTGATTACATAAAGAAGGTGGATTGAGGCTGATGATGATTGAAAAGTGATCCTTAAAAAGTGTATATGTGAATAGTATAGTAAGTGTTTAATATAAGTGTGCCTATAAGTGCGGATAATGCGAGCGGGCGGCAGGTTGCGAGGCCACGCCTGCGCTTGCGCAAGGTAGGCAGGCGCTTAGACCATAAATGTACTTAATAATAGCATACACACTATCCATCAGTGGATAGTATTGGATAAAGTAAAAATTGATATATTTTTAACCCCTGATAAATTAACTGATTATTTTCAAACTTCTGAATAGATTCATCGTGAATTGAATCTTGAATCATGGCTAAAACACTCTTTATGACATAATAAATCAAGAAAATAAGAATCATTCATAGGACTACACGTCAGAAATGAAAACTTAAGTAGTAACTCACCTATTCTACAAGAGATGGCGCTGTTTTAAAATACACGGTACAGCGTTAGGTGAGATGATGCGAGTTCCATGATTTTTATTCACCCAAAAAGTTAACGCGCCTAAAGAAGTTTTCACTTCAAAAACTATATTATATATAGCGTATTAAAAACGCGGGGTGCTATAAAAGTTTACTATCAACTCGGTAATACCAAAGAGTCTATGAGCCTTTGAAAAAAAAACTAAAATTTTCAAACCACAGATTGACAAAGCAAGAAGTGTCAACAGAGCTGGAAGACGGTCAAAGGGTGTGTTTATGAAGCTGGCAGCCCTAGCGTAAGATCAAAGCGATGCGTGGGGGAGCCGCTCAATATGCCGGTGCAGTGACTCGGTGGCAACCGTAGGGTTGTACACAGAACCTAGGAGGTTTCCGTTGTATATCGAGTTTATTCGTGCGTCGGAATTCTACTACCGCACATCCCAACACCGTCAAAAGGCTCACATACATTTTGCAAAGCTGGAAATCCGACACCGTCTGGTTCTTCCGCTTCTTTATACTGCGGACTTCAAGGTGTAGAATGTCCTTCTCTCGAAGGTCTTTGACGTGGAGCGTTTTAAAATTGTGTCTACAATCAGCTCTCCGGGCTGACAAAGCATAGACAACACCGCCAGTGTTACAGATGTCTATATATTTTTTCTAAGGAGAAACGTTTAAAAAATAGTCAGAATGGAATTAGTGCCTTTTTTTTAAACCATTAGGTTTTTAAATTTTACGTCTAACAACATTGAAGAAAGAAATTAAACAAGTACTAACGAAACATTTCTGTTTTCACCTCTATCAGTTAAACTTTCTGTTAAATATGTTGTGTAATAACTAATATTTGTAACATTATCCTAGACCCATAGATGGGAGAAGACGCTGGTTCTCGTAATAACAGTGTAAACTAGTTCGGGATCCAGAGACTTCACTATATTAAATGTACTGTTACTATTAGTTAGCAAATAAATGATTAATTGAATGAAAAAATATTTATTGGTACATGTTGAAGTCAATTTAATTTAAGCAATAAATTTGACGAAAACTATGTATGCATGTATCTATGTATTACATCGAGATTTTGTGTTAAATACAATACCAGCGCGGTATTGTATTTAACACAAAATCTCGATGTAAGTATGGCAAAATTCAAATGGGAGGGACTCACGTATTATCCAGTGGTTTTCAGTCAGGATCGTCCTGGATTCAATCCGCAAACTTCGAAAGGGCACCTAACACTTCACAGCTAAGTTTCCTATTATTCTAGTGGCACACACACAATCAAAAATTAGTAAAATGTGTAATTATTACGGGAGCAGAACAGTCGCCGTCCATTGATCGAAAACGATTGTTTTGACGTTCATTTGTGTTTTAGTCATGAACAATCTATTATTTTATAAGCTCCTAAAATTATGAAGCGACGTACAATACAATAGAATAGCTATTATCCATTGACAATTATCAATTTATACTAAGGTTTAAGTTTGGTTTGGCTGCTGCAATGATATTGTTAAAACAGAGCGAGATTTTTTTTTCAATGTCAGCTATGTCGGCTGTACCAGCTAGAATCGTACGTTTAAAAACCTAGAAAAATTGATCTCAATTTACGGTTTTTATTCAGCTAATTACAATATTCTGAAGCTGCCAGTGCAAAAAAAAATTGCGACCGAGATTGGTAAGTGATGTCGAATAGTTACTTACGTCAATTCAAAATCTTAAAAGCTTATAAAAACGTGAAATGGTATTTAGCACTTACAATACAAGTTATTTTTAATAAATAAATATCTGGGACATTAATTATTGCACACACGGTCACCTGACCCCAAACTAAGCAAAGCTTGTAATATGGCTGCCAGAGACTGATATACATACATATACACAATGATGGATATATGACGAATATATGATGGTAACACCCAGACATAGAACAAACACAAACGTAATTACACAAATGTTTGTTCTAGGTGAAAATCGAACCTACGGGGCTGTCATTAGTCGGGGCTGTTTTGTCTAGTTAATAAAGGCACTTGTCATATTAAAAAAGTTGTTGTGTTCATAAATTCATAAATTATCGATACGTATTTTACATTTCAGAGCACATCACTATCGAAACCCCGCTGCATTCTAATCTGAATTCTGTTTTAATCGAGTACAAATTGGGCGCGAAATGAGACCGCGGCCCTCGTCAGTCAACGATAGCACACTTTCAATTAGATTACAATTTATTATCTTTCTATTTACAAACTAGCCGTCCGCCCCGGCTTCGCACGAGTGTAAGCTCGGCCTTCGGCCTCACTACAAAATATAATATAGCCTATGTCACCCGGGGATAGTGTAGCTTCCCAACAGTGAAAGAATTTTTCAAATCGGTTCAGTAGTTTCGGAGCCTATTCATTACAAACATACAAAAATAGGTACAAATCTTTCCTCTTTATAATATTAGTGTAGATATGACTATTTAATACAGTAATAAGCTAACCTTTGCAAACTTATAAAAATAATGACATTTTTTGAGGAAGGCAATTTACTTCGTCTTGCTTTGTCATTGTTTTATTCCTCATGAGAGGATTTATCTGAAGTCCGAAGTTTTAAGCCAAATAACAAAGTATACAGGTAAACACCGTTATAATAATAGTAACCAGCCAAGTGCGAGTCGGACTCGCGCACGAAGGGTTCCGTACCATTATCTATAAAAACGTCAAAAAAATCTCGTTTGTTGTATGGGAGCCCCCTTAAATATTTATTTTATTCTGTTTTTAGTATATGTTGTTATGGCGGCAACAGAAATACATCATCTGTTAAAATTTCAACTGTGTAACTATCACGGTTCATAAGATACAGCCTGGTGACAGACAGACAGATGGACAGACGTACAGCTGAGCCTTAGCAATAGGGTCCCGTTTTACCCTTTGGGTACGGAACCCTAAAAGATATTTCCTACTGCTAAATTTCTTCAGCTGTACCTACCCATACCGTAACTTTCCTACGATATTCTAAATTTAAAAATGTTTTCATTAATTTGTTTCTCATTTCGTACTAAATCTAACAGACCAATTGCTTTCTTTTTTTGTGTGACATTTGGTCAAATTGCCAGTGTTTTACTGATATCCCAATATTTATACTACTCTCGTTATAATCTAAAGGTACCTGAAATAGAGTCTAATTCTCAATAGCACCACTTTCAATTAAGTTTGTCGAAAAGAGTTCTTTCCACGTCTCATTTCGTGGTTAATATGGCGTGTAAATGGTTCTTTATCATGGCGTGTTTTAAACACTGTTTATTTAGTTCCGGACGACATGTGGGGGTGAATAAATTATTTTATTTAAATAGTACACTGCTCGTTCAGGACCATTATGATAAAAATATTTATCAGTTTGTTTTATTTTTTTCTATCCTCCTGGGAAGATATTTTGGTCGCGTCTCACGTCTGTGCATTTTCCAGTATCAGGATTAGCACGTATTCACATTTTCAACTTTTTATTAAATATCAATCACGTCTCATCATCAGGCAGTAAACGCCCACTGCTGCAAATAGGTCTCCCCCTTTAACCTCCACACTGAACGACATCCTGCCATCTGCATCCACTGGATGCCCGCGACTCTCACGATGTCGTCGGTCCATCTAGTGGGAGGCCTACCTACGCTGCGTCTTCCGGTTCGTGGTCTCCACTCAAGAACCTTTCTTCCCCTGTCATCAGTTCTTCGAGTCTGCTACCTACCAAGGCAGTTATGTCTATACCAAATTAAATTTAAATCCGTTCACCTACACTACACTACTGTGGTCCGGATTGAAGGTCAATGTTTCCAGCGAAATTACAGGGCACACAGAGATTTGACATCTTACTCGTATATCTCGGGGTGACGAGCGCAGTGCATTGCCATCCAGGGTTTTGAACCGTTAAAGTTCAAAATTCTGAGTGACGTTGAGCTGTTATGGGCAAGCGTGAAGGCGAGCGACTTCGCTCGACCCCTCACCCAGTATCATAAAAAAAAACCTATTACGGAATTGAGTGCGGATAAAAAATACACACACGCACACAAACTCTCGCATTCAAAATATCAGTGTTATTCAATAACCTCAAGCAGTAAAACCCTTTATATACTCCTAATATTATTACAATACATAAAGACATTTTACACCGCTCATACACCTGCCATGCAAATCACGCCTACATGCTCCCTGACATTTAAATAATGCAAACGCCATACACACATTAAAACTCTATGTGCACGGGCCTTAAGGATGAATGGGTTTTCCTTTTGCCTGCAAAACGATCTTGCAGTTCAGAATTGCTGTCATAGAGAAGGGAACGCCGATGTGAATATGAATTTTTGTACATGTATAAAATAATTGCCTAAAACTACTTTTCTGCAAAAAAGTCAGAGAATACAATTTTATTCTTATTTTAGTTCCTATTTGTACATTAGGTATGTTTACCTTTTTTACGATCATTACATTAGCTTAATTATTATAACTAATTAACAAAAAAAACAAAAAAAAAAATTTTTTTTTGGCAATTTTTTAAAGTTTTTTAGTGTTCAAATCCTTTCGTGATTCAGTAAACTGTTTTTGTATTATTATGGAAACTGACATGGTTTTCACACATATTATTTATATTACACGGGAATTACTGACGTAAGATTACTCCCGGTTAATATAAATAATATGTGTTTGTATTGTAACGAACTTTATAAACTTCTATACGAGTTGCAAATATCTTGTCTACGAAAGTGCTACGAACTGCTACGTTACCAGGCTCGTCGTGCAGTACGCTGTAGCTAACAGCTGATAGTTGAAAAGCGATCTCTCTAGACAATCTTCGGATAATTACAGCTATACATGACCACCATGAAATCTTATGTGCCTCGAAACTTTGCTGATTTTGCTCAGCTTATATTGTCTTGTGTTTTTTTCCCATTTATTTATCATTTAATAAGAAATGTATACAAAAAAAGGATAAAATGGCATTTATAATCCACAAAAGGTTAAAATTAGGCTTGCGTTTGACCGCCAACTCGCCTGATATTAAGCTATGATGCGGTCTACGATGGAGCACGCTTGCCTAGAAGAAACCGATTCATTCGTGATTTGAAGACCAGATTGTAACTACCGGGGAACACCCATTCAAGCAATGCATTCCACAGACTAGCAGTTTATTTTAAACTAATTATTGCCCGCGAGTTCGTACTAGACCTCCATATACACTTTCAACATTATCTTGCCCCCTTGCTCTATCGCGAAATATTTTCTTAGCGGACCTTCACACTCCTTGTGGACATCAATCTGTTTATGTCCGATCTGTACCGTGGCTAGTCTTTGCCTTACTCGGGGCGTACAGTTGCCGTAGTGGCAGATCGTAAGCCGAGCGTTGCCGCAAGCGATCACGGCGCCTTTCTACGCACCAGCTCCGGCCTGCTCCAGCGGTTTCCACATACTCTCATACCTATACATCCGTGCATTCATGTATCTACACATTGACTATACTCTCCACAAATCTTAGATATTTTGTGTAAACAAAGGAGTTAAAAAATATATTTTAAAATTGTAGTTTACAATATTTGACCAAAAAAATTTTCTATTAATTTTTTCTAGCGAGTTTCTCTACTTGAGCTAGTACCGAAAAAATGCCAACAACTGAAGGGGCGAGTTAAACACGTATTGCACACACTGACATATTCTTACTAGTTCTACAAACGCACACCACTTCAATATTGAGCGCACACAACTGCAAATGATGTGATCAAAATGCATACGAATGGACGACCGAGGGGAGGTGTAAATGCTAAAGGGGAAACAGTAGGTATAACGCTTATATTTATTTATTTATTTCTAAAGTGTGATACAACATAGAGTGTATCATTGTATGGACAACAAGGTAAACCAACCAAAGTCAAGTAATTCAAAGTAATTTCGACGTTTTAGGGAGTTTGTTGTTAAATCGAGAGTCGCTATAAAGAGTTTACACTGTATATGAAAATGTTAAAAGCCAATAAAATTGAGGGTTGCCCTCGATTTTCCTGGGAGTCCAGCAGTGGAGTGGTTGGTGGCTGATTACCATGATGATGGTGAGGTATATCGTAACATACCAACTTTTTTTTAAGTTTACAAAGTAAGTATGGTAACAGCTGAAATTTTTGCTTGTAACTTTTTTTCTTAATAATATTAAAATAAGTAAATAATAATAAAACGGTAATACGGCTGCTGCTGTGTTTCATAATAGGTAAACTGTTCTACATTTCAAAGAACAATACTTAATTCAGCATTATTAGTTAACCGACTTCCAAAAAGGATTTTTAAGGAAGGACTTTTTTTATGGTTGTTACCTCAGAACATTTGACTGGGACTACCGATTTTGATGATTTTTTTTTATTATAAAGCTGGTGCTTCCTATTTGGTCCCATTTCAGTTAGTCTAGTTCTGATGAAGTTGGTTTTTATATTGACATTTACAATCGAAAAATATTAGTTTTGAAAAAATAATACAGGACGCGACATGATTTTTCCATGTTGGCACCAAAACTCCCAAATCCTGTTGTAAGTTTTGCATCGTTAGCGGTATTGTCTATGGCCCCGATGAGTTTCCATTGCGAACCCTTTTTAATCCATCACGGAAAACTAACGAAACTTCAACCCTACCAACCTCCATTGTATACTTTGACACAGGGTTTTTCTTTAAACTCAATTTACTTCATTTGGCATACCACCTACTAATCTACTTATATTAATTATGACCACACATCGAACATAGAATAGTAAACTTTCGTTTTTTTTCCATGTTATACCTACATTTATTTTTATGACTAAATTCACATGCAGAGTAACGGCAAAATATGAGGACTAAATATAAAATAGCTAAGACCTATCACTATCATATATATACCGCATCATCGCTTAACATCAGGCGAGTTGGCGGTCAAACGCAAGCTTATGCATTAAAAAATATAACCCAATTTTTTTGTGAATAAATTTTATTAAATTTCCATTTGTACGAGAACTTCTGTATGATTATAGTTGGTAAGTACTTTATCGAAAATCGTATTAAATAAAAAGTAACACTGTTTTTGTTTTTTGAAATTATCCTGACATAAAGTCCATTCATTTAGTTTAGACGAACAAAATATAACAACCATATAGACCTACCATAGACAAAAAATACTTGTGTGTTTCATTTGTTTCGTTTCATATGTATTTTTGTTTTTGTTTTCACAAACCTCCCAAATTCAAAACGACCGATTCTTGAATTCCATTTTTAAAACAAAGACGTTTGCGTTCTTTTCTCGAAAAACGTCAAAGAGTAAAAAGAAGTGAAAAGAAACAGAAAGGTCTTTCATGAGCGCTGTCCGGTCTGCGTACTGACCAAAATAAAAATATCGTATATGCTTATGAAAATTTTATGTATGTAATCACTAAAACGATATAATATTAATAAATATGACATTTTGTATTCATATACTTAAGTATGATACCCTCATATGTATTTTTTTAAGCATAAGTATCAGTTTGTTTTTTTAATTACTTCTTAGGTTTTCTTATTTATTCTGTGAGAATTGACTTGTAATATTTAGGTACTACTGTAAAACAATTACTTCATTCTATATTTATCATGCACAGCGTAAAAAATAGAAAATTAACTTAAACTTAAATATCAACTAAAACTTTAACAACTTACTGTAAAACAATAACTTCATTCTATATTTATTATGCACAACAAAAAAACAGAAAATTAACGTAAATTTAATATCAATTTCATTCTACCGGTTTTTTATTGTTATGTGCCTATATTTAGTTCTTTGTCATTTGTTCATAAATAATATATATTCTTATATAATTATCATAATCATAATCGTTAATATCCTATGTAATAATATTTGTAACATTATCCTAGACCCATAGATGGGAGAAGACGCTGGTTCTCGAAATACAGTGTAAACTAGTTCGAGATCCAGAGGCTTCACTATATTAAATGTACTGTTACTATAAGTTTAAATAAATAAATGATTGATTGATTGAATGATATAAATCTTTTATTTTATTTATATTACACGGGAATTACTCACGTAAGATTAGGCCGGATACTCCGACTATAGCAAAGCGAGACGCAGCCGCGCGCACGAGTTCACCTTGATAAAGACCGCCGTATGCGGTTGAAACTATAGTCGGAGTATCCGGCCTAATCTTACGTGAGTAATTCCCGTGTAATATAAATAAAATGTGTGAAAACCACGTCAGTTTCCATAATATTATTTTATTATTAAATTCAGTAAATATTTTTTTTGTACTTTGATATTAATTTGCTATAGTTAGATTTGATACGAACCTAGTGGCACCCTGCGTATTTACTCGCAATTTTCCAGTTTCTTATGTAAAAAATACCCTACTATATTTATTTAGTTTATTTGGTACATAAAAAAATCTAGTCAAAACAATTTTAAAACTAGGTGAGTATAGAAACAGTACATCATTATTTTCGTATAATATTTTGCAATGTGACGGAATGTATCTTTTAAGAAGTTTTTAATTGTTTCGCGTTTATTAATAGACAGGCAAGCATTTTACGATAATCTCATTGGATATTAAGTATTGATGTCAATTAAAATATGGTAAATAATAATAAAAAATCGTATAAAAAAACTTAGTACACTTCGTAGACATACCCTCTCGAACCGTTCCTTTTCACTACATAGTATAAAACAAAGTCGCTTTCCTCTGTCTGTCCGTCCATATATATGCATCTTTAAAACTACGCAACGGATTTGATGCGGTTTTCACCATCAGTTATATAATTTTTCATGGAAGATTTATATATATAATAAAACATGTACCCGTGCGAAGCCGGGCTGGGTCGCTAGTTCAAGATAAAATGCATGCTATTTCACTTTAAATCTATCTAAAAATATATTGGCCTTACCACATTTTGTTGCGTAAGCAAAACAAACAAGCCAACACACTTCCGCATTTAGAATATTAGTGTGATGTGTTTTGTTAAAATCGTAACATGCATGTATGGTATTTTTCGTGTGGAGCGACTGGCATGGGCGGCAGCTCGTGACGGCCCGCGGCTCCGGAGCCCTACTGCGGACTATTGGACGTGGCCATTACCAGTCAGCCGAGCTTGCCACTTGGAAATCCTGGACAAACTAGGGACCGAAAAACAAGGTGCATGCCAAAGGCATATTGCATATTGTTACACAAAGGCATATTGTTATACATATATGCATTTGTACCAAAGGCAAATTGTTGTCCTAATTTTTTAATTACCTCATAAAAAAGCTGCATGTCTATTCTGCTAGCTAAGTGAACGCGCAAGTGAAGTGATGAGCTAAGTGAATGTGATTTTTTCTTGCCTATTTCTGCATTATTTAACTACTATGGTGCAACCAAGCCTTAGACACGTTACACAAATGCCAGTACCTAATATAACCACAGAAAAGAGAAGTAAATAGAACGGAAATGAGAAAGAAAATCTGTCGCCAGGTATTGTGACAGAAACATGATTGAACCTTCTTATTTAGATCAACGCGTCGAACTCCGCGTCACAGTTGCTATGGATTTATATGGGTGCAAGTGGCTACAACAAATTTCTTACAAAATCCCTTAACAGCCGTTCTAATTTAAACAAAAAAAATCTTTTCTGTGACTATAACAAATTAATTATGCACATTCAACAAGCATCAATTACAACATCTTTACAAAACCGCCAAAAACCTTACTTATCGACATCGAGAACTATCGTAAAAAAGGGTTGCCGTCGACCCCTAAATTATGTTCACCGACTATAATCACCGAGCTATCGGGTTTTTATCGACAAATCTAATATAACTAATGACAGGATTCGTCGTGGCACTTTAATGGCAACACCGACCCGACTAAAAGAAACCCACTGAAGTATGACCTCTATAGCAACAGCCATACAACATACTTTTAAAGGACAAACTTCAGTAAGCGTTTGTCATATTCCACGCGTTATAGTTTACCATTTGAAATTCAACTTAACGTATCACTATGTTAACGTTTAGATTTCAATGTTTTGCGGTCGATGTATAGTATTTTCCTAATATACCTAATAAATGTGAAATTGTGTTTGTTTGTTTGTCTTACGCAGCAACATATAGGTATATGATTTTGTATGTAACGTAGCATCGAAATCGTAATAAATATAAAATTATCTCTACCCGATTGAACTTAAGTTTTGTATACACGCTTACTTTGGATGACAATACATGGTTAGCTAAATGACGTTTTTTTTTGTACATGCTTTCGTTTGATCGCCAACTCGCCTGATGTTAAGCGATGATGCGGTCTGCGATTGAGCACGCTTGTCTAGAAGGAACCAATTCAATCGTGATTTGAAGATATGTACCTACCTAAATTGTAACTACCGGGGATCAATGACGGACAACTGAAATATTGAATAAGAGCAATAAAAAAATAATTTAAAAAAATTACGAATCACCCCATTGTTCAGAATGCTGGCTTCTATTTCGGGCAGAAATTGAGCATTGCCATTCAACGTGGCAATGCCGCCAGCATTCTGGGGACCTGTCCCTCCACTAATGGTCTTTTAGTTTAATTTTTTATTTATTTATTTTAAGTTATAGTTTTTAGTTAGTAATTTAAGTTTTCTTTAATTTTCTGTTTTTTAAGTTGTGCATAATAAATTATTACTTTCCGAATCACCCCATTAATTATTGTCTTAAAAGAAATTGCATAGTAGTATTTTTTGTCTGAAAGGTACGTCATTGGGTCAGTGTAAGACACCTACAGCATTATAAAACCTGAATTAGAAAAAAATGCGTTTTTATATTAAATTTGTTATATGGACTATACCTACTCTGGTTTCTGAACAAATTATTTCAGGTTTTGCGTTATTTCTATTTCCACTTCATAATTGGAAATCCTGAGAGTGACATAGAAACTTTTATCCCGAAAAACGGAGGGGAATCCTGAGAGACGTCCACGCAGGTGAAACCGCGGATCCAGCTAATAGATAATAAAGAATCTATGTGGTTTATGTCATAGTAAATTTGTTCTGGGTTAATGATAATGTTTGAGATGATTTCGGGGTTCAGATAGGCGTTTGTAATTGTTAGTTAGCCAGTGATATAGATCTAAGAGCGCTATTCAGCAGTGTTCCCGAACCTCCCAATTTTCGGGAGATCTGCCGATTTTTTAGCTCATCTCCCAATTTAAGACAATGGGGTCTTATTGTGAAGTCTGGTGACAATAGACATTTGTCCTTATTATAACACGCACACTCAATCACACACAAACACACACACACACACACAAACACACATAATTAAGGGAATTACTCACGAAAAACCACGTCAGTTTCCATAGTAACATTGATTTGATTTAATTTAATTTGATTTTATTTAGATTAGTTTAATTTAATTTCTCTAATCATTAACTATTGGAAATTTTTAAACACTGTCAGCGCAAATCGGGAAATATAATGTATAATTTGATCTCTCTGGAGTACCTACCCAAGGCTTACTACCAGGCTTAGCCTAGAGTAGGCTCACTGCAAACTTTTTTCGATTTTTCTTTACTTAGGTACATAGGAAGTCTTTTACAGAAGTTTTCAGTGCTTTTGGAAATATATTTATGATATTTCTAATTGCCGTATCTTAGACTATATGGATCCCTTTTGGCTTA
Organism: Agriopis leucophaearia; assembly: GCA_949125355.1. Taxonomy (NCBI): domain Eukaryota; kingdom Metazoa; phylum Arthropoda; class Insecta; order Lepidoptera; family Geometridae; genus Agriopis; species Agriopis leucophaearia. Next base: position 7,464,072 of record OX421284.1, on the reverse strand, counting down.
TTACGTCCTTCTTGCGTAACCCTGTATACATCCGCGACAGAAATCACTCCACTTTATATTAATTTTAACGAGTCAATTACGATGCTTTTATTTAACACCTCGAAACCCTTAAAAAAATCAAACAATATGCATCAATCAGTGCTGGCTGTTTGCTTCCGCAGGAGCCACGCAGCGGGCCCGCAGCGGCGCGCAGCGGGGCGCGACGTGCGACTCATTTACGTACGAGCGAGGTTTATCGATTTATTTTAATTAATTTTCTGAAACATGGTATTCAATGTGGTCATAATTTGAAGAAATTTCTACAAATATTGGACTCTAACTAAAGCCTTATAGGGCGAAGATGTTTTTTTTTAATCTCTGTGAATATTTTGGCGTCGTACTTCTTGTACATGTGTCAAGCATAAATTGGGCGTTTATTAGGTTAGGTTTATTAGTGTGCAGGTAACCACATGAAAAAAATCCGTGACAATAAATAGTTTCTTTCAGACATGTTTCAGGCAAAAAAACGGCTGGCAACTAGTCAGAAAAAAAGATAGAGGAAAATAACAGCGATACTTCCTTGACCTTTTAAAAATAGAACTTCGCAGAAAATAAAAAAAATAAAAAAATAGTCTGCCATTATGCAAATCGTCATCTGTCCATATCGCACGACAGAGTCGCCTGTAACCAGCATCGATTATGCTAATTCGAATGTGAAACCACAGGTGCACGGCGCATCCCTACACTATCATTATGGCCGCTTATTTTAACAATAATTTTCTGTTAATCTAGCTAGAAGCGAACGTTTATTTTGGGCTTATATATTTTTAATTTTCAATCTGTGTTTACCTAGACATACTTTTTTTACATCTTGCCAAAAAGTTTCGATATAAGTACCAATGGGTTCTTTTGACTACAATGTCTAAATACTACTACTTACCATACTTTTCATGTTGAATTTGGAAGCAGTTATTTTTATATCAACCCTTGTTTTTCTAGAATACATTTTGAACATCAAAGAATTCTTTTGAAATCGGAACAAATTGTGTGGCGAATGTGATTTGGCGCCGATTTCCTCCAACTCGCACCCTCATATCGAACTCGTGGCGGGAAATCGTATCATGTGGATTACTTTCGAAGACCGCGTTCGAATTTCAAATTCAAATTGAGCTGGCAGGTGGCACGACGATGCACATTGCCGCGAAAATGATCAGTAATTTCTTTTTAAATTGAATCTTTGACTGCCAGCGACAAACGAAAACGTTGTGTGTTTTGTTCCATAACTTTTAGCTTTGATCACAGAAAAGAAAAAATATATTTTTTGTTTAAATTAGAACGGTTGTCAAGACATTTTTGTAAGAAATTTGTTGTAGCTTTTATTTTATTGTTTATTAAACTCATTTTACAATATTGATTAACTAATGTCGTACCAAAAAACCACGGTTGGTTTGTCCTGGTACCAACTCAACATTCACTCTGCACTGATAAAAACAATACGTACGCTGACAGAAACAAAGTAAGGTAAATAATTTGTTAAATCTACCCACAATATGAAATAAGACCCACCATATAAACCCATAGCAACTATGTGACGCGGAGTTCGACGCGTTGACATAAATAAGAATGTTCAATCACATATCTGTCACAATACCTGGCGACATAGTTTCGTTCTCATTTCCGTTCTATTTACTTCTCTTTTCTGTGGACGTATATAATCCCTGAAAATGTTACAAAATAGGAAGCATCGTATTTAAAACACCATCGATAAAGTATTTGTAATCAAACTTTTTCGGATTAGGATTCCGATAATATTTTCATTAGGATTTCGAAAAGAATATTTTTACACAGTTATTAATACTTTGCCCATTATAGTAAACAATGGGCTTGTTTTTTACTTATAATGCTCTCTCTTTTAACCTCTCCACAAAATAAGTACCTATCATCACACTATCACTTTCACCCCCCAAAAAACATAATATCTTCCTACCCACGTTAATTAATACACCACTCGACGTAGCAAGCTAATGCGATCTGTCAAAAATAATAAAATATATCAAGTGTCAGCACGTGGCTACACACTTTCCGGCCAGTGTTTTTTGTATATATTTTTTCATTCGGGTTTATTTTTTCTTTTGCAACCAGCAATAAGCTATAATGGGATACGCGTGGCTTCTCAAGAGCGCATTGTCTATGGACTCTATGGTATTGTTTGACCACCCCCATGGCGTACACCACGGCTAATTTGTCTTTAGGGTTGAGACGGCACCGCTTTCGAATTTACTAAACAAAACTCTTGTTAAAAAATTTAGTTCCTCCATTTTGCCAGCACTACAGAGAACTTGGTTGCACATGAGCGTGACACGTTAATATGTCGATGTTTTCAACAGTGCAGTTTTTGTTAATTAAGAAGTTGGGTATGGATTCATGAAGTTGGGTATGGACCCGGATATGTCCTAAAACTGGGACCAGAACCACCGGAGGATGGGCAGCAGCGTCCTAATAGTACACGGTGAACGTACTGCGATCCCCAAGCAACCTGCCAAACGTGGGGATTATGGCAACACCCCTCTCTATGAGGGAGGCCTTGTCCAACAGTGGACGTTAATTGGCTGATGATGTGTGATGTGTATGGATTCAAAGCGGATAGGTTCCGAATTTGAAATATTTAAATTTTGATAATTGGAAACGTACGAGTAAGTTTAAAATGTAACCTTAAAACTTTTCGTTTTTTTAACCGTATGCAAAACCTAAGCATGTTTGATTGGATTATTAGAAAAAGCATACGTTTGTTAATTTAAGCCTACACGAACAAAATTTCTCTGATAATACAACCTATTTTGAAGAGAAAAAACTTTATCGCGATAAGTATTTGAATATGGAACTCTATTCTATTTTTTTCTTTATTTTGCTTGCATTTAATCACCACCTTGCCTGATGTTAAACGATGATGATGCGGTTTCCGATGGAGCATGCTTGCCCAGAAAAAAAAACTATTCACAGACACCCAGGTTGTAACTTTATATAGATCTCAATTTTAAAAGTATAAAAAAATACATAATATTGCATTTTAATTGGTGGCTCTGGTCGTAAATTTAGGATGTCAGCAAAAAAAATTCGGTCTGAAACTTTGCATAATGACAGTTGTAATATAGATTTCAATTTTATTATATATATAATATTACATTTTAGGGGTGGCTTTAGTATATGTGAAATGGGGAAGAAAATTTTTTTTCTGCACCTCGTGTGGGGTCTCATTGAAAAGGTCTTTAAAAATGAGGGTAAGGTTTGATACATCACTTTTTTATAAAGTATATCCTTTACGAAATATGACCCGCCAAATTGGCCAATTTGGCCATATTTCTGCATTTCTAAACTATAAGACATAGAAACTTGTAACTTACAATAAGGATAGGTCATATTTAAAACCTTCATTCAAATTTATTTCGAACATTATCTGATTAAGTAAACTTTTGAGTAACAGCGATAAAACTGTAATAAATTCAAGGCGTTCTAGTTCAAAGGTCGTTGACCTTTTTTGTAAAACGATCTTAAGAAATAATGTTTCTCAATCAGTTTTCTCTATGGTAAAACCATAATAAGTATATGCTATGTCGGGATGATAGGTACATCTCTGAAATTTAGCTAAGTCCACAGAGCTTCGTTCGAATTTTTCTATAATTATTAATTTCTGTATGACCACAATTAGGTATATGGCTTTGGTTACGGAACCCTACCAAATGCGTGTCTCGACACGCTCTTGACCAGTTATTTTAATTTGGAAACATTCCACCATATCGCAGAATATATTTTGAATATGGAATTAAATTGTAAATTCGAGGCAGAATTTCAATTGGTTATTTAGTTTATAGAGGCATGTCTGGATTGCGTGTCGGCCGCATCAGGAGACGATCAATCAGTCAAATTATATTGTCTAACAAATTGCTCTAAATCAGCCGATCTCAAAGATGTGAAGCTCTTAAATTGATGTAATCGATGTGCTGTACGGTTTATAGGGGATTTTATTTGGAGGAAATAATTTTAATTTATTTTCAGAGGTTTTTTTAATGTAAACTGTAAATTAATGGAAAATACCGTAATTTCCTCCCACTAGATGGACCGACGACATGGTGAGAGTCGCGGGCATTCAGTGGATGCAGATGGCAGGATGTCGTTCAGGTTGGAGGTTAAAGGGGGAGGCCTATGTTCAGCAGTGGACGTCTTATGGCTGATGACGTGGTGTATTTATTTATATATTTAATACTCTAACTAGTTTATTTTATTTTTAAATGCCTTCAATAACTAAACGAAATACAAGCTAAAACTAACACTACAAAAACAGTTAGACTGTCCATAGACCGCTGAAGGTCTCAAGACAAGACAATCTCTGGGCCTTTTCAAGGCAAGAGTGAATAGGTATCTTCTAAGTCTGTGCTTCTTCTTCGACCACATCGTCGCTTACCAACAGGCGAGTTGGTGGTCAAACGCGGAATTATCCACGATAAAAAAAGACATTCCAAATGCTCAATCCCACTATCAGTTGGTAGCGTACCCAGCATGCTGGTGGCATTACCACGCTGAATGGCAATGCTAGTTGTTGCTCGCGACTTCGTACACCTATACTTTTATCATCTTCATCAACAGTCCGAAGACGTTGCCTGCTGAAAGCCTCCCCTCTTCAGACCTCCACACTAAACGACAGCCTGCTATTGGCATCCATTGGATGCCCTTGACTCTCACGATGTTGTCGGTGGCTAGTGGTAGGGTAAACTTTTATATGAACTTTCAATTTCCTTTTGATATCCTTTTTTTTTGCAAATAAGTCCGCGTTTGACCTCCTGTTCGCCTGTTGGTAAGCGACGATATGGTCGAAGATGAAGCACGCAGACTTAGAAGATACTTATTAACTTTTGCCTTGAAAAGGTCCAGATTATATCTCTCAGGAAACAAGGAAGCCGGCAGGTTGTTCCAATCCTTGGCCATACGGATTAGAAACGAAGAATCGAAGCGTTTGGTACGTATCCAAGGAAAGTCTACAATGTATGGGTAGTAATGGGTCGATTTCCTACTTGTCCTGTAGTATGAATATAAATGATTCTTGAGAGTTGCTTGAACTTTAGAAACTAAGGATACAAAATTGAGAAGACCTTTACACTGCTATTTGAAAATATAAATTTAAAATGATAGTTTTAATTGGGATTTATAATAAAATTAAAGCAGACACGTAACAAGTAGTAAGGTCTGGGGGCAAATACACGCTGTTTCAGATAAAGTAAATAACAGCATTTCTAAAAATAGTACGAAATTCCAACATTACTGTGATACCACTTTTTTTTTCTTAACCTATACTGTCCCACTGCTGGGCAAAGGTCTCCCCCATTTCCTTCCATAAATCTCGGTCCTTTGCCACCTCTTGCCAACCTCTCCGGAATGAGTCAAGATCGTCACGCCAGGCAGCGTTTCCTAGGCCTTCCTTGACTGCGTCGTCCATCAGGCACCCACTGTGTGACGATCCTGGCCCATCATCGTTCGGAGTTCATACGCGCCACATGTTCCGCCCAATCCCATTTCAATCTGGCAGCCTTTTGGCCCACGTCGAACACACCAGTTATGGAGCGCAGTGTGCTATTGCGAACTCTGTCTATTCTTTTAATACCAATCACGCTGCGCTCCATTCCTCTTTGGCAAACTCCGAGTTTGAACTTTTGAGAATCGGTCAGTGACCAGGTCAGTGCACCGTAGGTTATGACGGGCAAAATACACATGTCGATAAGTCTACCATAAATAATAATTTATTCGTTTCAATTCAATTTATACGAGATATTTCATATTAATTTTGAGGCTGCCATGCTGATATTTTTGAAATTTACTGCGTTTTTTATTATGGTTTCATTAGCCAGGCTTTGTCCACTTAATTAGTAAAAACTTTGAAGTATGAAGCGGTGTTGGTTGTGTGGGGTGGGATTAAACTGCAAGGTTATTATCACCGATAATGTAGCTTCTTGTTCTCTCACCCCCGTCCTTAGTACGTCCAGGAGCTGCTAGTAATTGGATCTCAAGATCAACATTGATTTATTAGTATCATATTCGCATATTGGACTTGATTTTGTAAAATCAACTCGTGATCTATACTTAAAATGTGGTTTTAATCGAACTACCTAAATCATAAATTAAAAATGTTTGTCTGATATTTGTTTTACAATAAAACTATTACAAATAGGTAAAAAAAACTTCTTTTTAGATTCCTCAATTTTTGGCGTTTTTGAGAGACGGCTGTAACGAGAATGATAATGTGCCTTGCATTCGTCTAGTCAATATGGTGGCGGGCACGACCTATCTACAGCTAAAAATATCTTAGAATTAAAACGGTATTTTTTTATTGAAAATAGCGAATAATTTAGTATAATATATAAAATTTTGGAAAAACTCAACATAATTATCAATTTATTAGGTACATCTAATCCATTAAAGTAGCTTTTCTTAAAACTCTAGGAGAGAAAGTTGAGAGTGGATTTCTTCACGCGCGATCTCAATCCTAACGGCGCATCTCTTTTTGCATAGACTCTACCACCTTTTGATAATTTATACAAATAGCCAAGCATCCATTATACATTTTAACTCCCGACGCAAAAAGAGAGGTTTTTATTTAGTAAATTAGCACACACGCGCCCTCTATCCTACGACGGTTCTCTTTTTTCACAAACTTTTACATAGGTCACAAAAAAGTTACAGTCAAATTGAAACCTCCTTGATACATCAAAAATCTTAAAAATCAAAACAAGCTTCAATCTGGCCATTATCAGATTAGTTGTTCCGAGACCGAATTATAATAATTTGAGCATGATTCGAGTTGATCACTTCGTTTTGTTGGTTGTTGGCTAAACGCGGCCGTTTGTGGTAAATTGTGATTGATTGTGGCATTTTGGGGGCTGTGAGATATGATTAATACATTTTTTTCATCATCGTTGTCATGCACAGACTTTGAGTATGTAATATAGATACTCAAAGTGCACAGACTGCTTATACCATTGCTGGATGAGCTTAATATTTCTTTTCTCTCGAGAAGATTTCGGCGTCGCACGTCTTGTGCTTTTGCCAGTGCCAAGGTGTCAATTTTTTTTTTTTGGTTCGTACAAAACAGAACAAGAAATGAACAATATTTGTAACAAGTGGATCACAGACTTCAAAAATAGATGAAAAACATAATGTGCCTATAAAATTTGAGGGTTGCCCTCGATTTCCCTAGGATCTCATCAGATCCTGATTTGGTGACAATAGAACCAAATTGAAAGTATACCCTACCTAAAAAGATTTATTTTTGAAATCGGTCAACAGTTAGCGAAGAAATCGGTGAACTATAAAAAATGGAACATAGAACCGTCCTCTTTTTTCGTCGGTTAAAAATGCTAATTCAATAGTATATTGATCATTAACATGAAATATTTAAATGTTTATAAAGTTAAACAAAAAAAGCATTTTTGTGAATAAAGTCGACCCATTGGCGGTAGAAAAATATGACTGCCGACAACGCCGGTTGCTGAAAGCAGCGAGAACATGTCTTGACGTAGTCCACAAGCGTAATATCTCAGATCAGACAAACAAAGGAAGATATGGTAAGAAGTCGAACTCACCCTGCAGATGCTCTTGGTGCTCTTTTTGGTGGACTAATAATATGGTGTCGCTTCTTATTGTACATAAAAAATAATTCTTGCAGTTTAAAAAACTAAAAAGCACGCTTTATTGCATTGTCATTGGTCCTTAATAAGTATGCAAAGTTTCAAAAACCATCCGACTTTTTTAAAGGGGTGAAAATCACGTTCAATGTTTCCGTTACATAGATACATATCAAGCTAATAAAAGCGTGTTAATGAATACGATTCTGTGCCGTAATTATAGCGGTTATTAAGCGGTATAGTCATAGATTTAGGATTGCAAAAAAAAATTAGGTCTATGGGTATAGTGGTAAAAATGGGTGCAACATTGAGACTTAATTTATACACGAACGGTAATAAAACCAAGGCGTATCTCCCTTGCATGTCTGATATGAGTGTAAAATGTAGACACCATATATACATATACAAATACATACCTATATAACCGCATAGATTACATAAAAGTTAGTATAGTTTTAAGACTAGTTTTGGTTCAAATTTTTTTTAACGCTTGCCCGAGATAGTGTTGTTCAAATCATTATAATTTATCGATACATTTTCGAAAACAAGGTGTAAAAACAATTTATGCAAAACCTACCTTATTTAACATAATTCAGTAACTCAAAAACTAATTAGGTAATTGTTATAGTGCAGTAAATCTTCTTTTATAGACCACTTGTAAGCAAGCTTTTTAAGAAAGATAATTAAAAAAAAAAAATGTTATCGTTACTTCGTCCATTTTTGAAGCAACAAAACCGTGTAAAAAGAATTCGACGTCTAACTTTACTACGTTTTTTGTCGTATAATTTTATAATGGTAAGTGTACAGCCCTAATGTCGCTTACCTACATCATTAGCATGTGATGACGGACACAGTGTACGGTGCAGTAGTGTTATTCGAAACAAAACGCCCGATGTGAGATTTTGTGGTCTGATGCTACGACGAAAACGTGATGTAAGTCTCAGTGTCAGGGTTTTTAGTAATGTCAGAGGTAATATCCTAAAAGCGTGCTAAAAAGGGCTCTCTCAATTGCGCGTTTCAACATTTATGAAGATATAAAATCACCGAGTAGGTGAATTAAGATTTTGTTCGTATATATACAATTAAAAATACATATTTATTATAATATATATTTTTTAAAGTATATTTTATATCTTTATTCTCAAAGCTAAAATTGTCGCATTTTATTTATATTACACGGGAATTGCTCACGTTAAGATACTCCCGGTTACTCTGACTATAGTTACACCGCATTCGGCGGTCTTTAACAAGGTGAATGCGCGCGCGCGGCTGCGTCTCGCTTTGCAAATGTCGCGCTAATTGTAACACAACAATATTGACACACATAACATAACATTGGATAACATGTAACACTTCATATGAGCACCTAAACCTCGTTTGACACTGGTATATTTACTATCCCAGTGTCAAATGAAGCTTGATCTATTTGCCAAACCTGTTATAACCATGGCTATAACCCGTTTTGTCGTTTCCGCGGTAGGTAGGGCCAAACAATAGTAACATAATCTAATGGAACTGCCGCGAAATAATAGGCATCTTGGTGCTTCATGTAAAAATAATCATAGAGTGGTAGGTGCCTTGATGAAAGTTTCTCTACTGTACCAATTTATCCTATAACTCGGGTTCTTCATAATGGCTTCAACTCGCGCGATACTGATCTCTAAAGTGGTGTTTCGCATAAACTACGCTTTAAAAATGTTTCATAATTTGGTATAATTATCTAAATTTGTTAGGACGCTTCTCTGAAGAATGTAGAGACCTACTTGGAGCCGCGTCACTTTTAATGCAGCAAGAATGTTGTAAAATCTTTTTTAAACTCTTATTAGATTTTAACAGCCTTCTATTCTTCTTCAGCTGGGTTGGATCTATGGACGGTTGGACAGACAGACGCACAAAACAAAACTACGAAGGATACAATACAATATCACTTTATTATACACTTTTTTTTTTTTATTTCAACCGTGATCATCCCATTGCAGGGCAAAGGCCTCCCTTCCTTTCTTCCATTCCTCTCCGTTCTGTGCTATGGTGTACCAGTCTGTTGCGTGGGAGTCAAGCTCGTCCCGCCATCTTTTTCTGGGCCTTCCAAGTGGTCGTATGGCATGCGGCAGCATCACACCATATAAAAAATATAAAGTACCTTAACATTAATACAAAAACCGGCAGTATAATAGGTGGCCTTATCGCTTTAAGCGATTTCTTCCAGGCAACCTTTGGATGGACATGAACTGAAAGAGGAGTAGGGAAGTTCTGTTACGCTATGGAACCATAAATATAAATCAATCGGATTATCTATCTAAAGTAGAGTATGTTCAGAAAGAGAGTGCTCTTTCTATAAGTATATGTTCAGAAAGAGAGTGCTCTTTCTATAAGTATATGTTCAGAAAGAGAGTGCTCTTTCTGAACATCTCTACTTTAGATAGCAGAACTTACTACTTTCCTACTTTAACAGAACTTTCCTACTCCTTTCTGTTCATGTCCATCTAAAGGTAGCCTGGAAGAAAGGACAAAAAAACTGTTTGAAATTTGATTTTCCCGCCAAAGTGAAACGTTTCACCTTAAAAAGGTGCTCGACTGATGAGTAGTGATATTATAAAATGTGTCTTTTAGTATTATTACCAAAACTCCATACCAAAGCTTCTATTTAAGTCCTCCACCACTTTTCTGGGGCTTAACTTGTACTGGGCCCTTATTCCGCACGGCCAAACGCGCGCTATCGTGGCCACGGTAAGTTTCCCTCAAAAAGTTGGCCTCTATTGCTTAGGAAATAAAGTTCAACTTTTTGAGGTTAACTTACCTCGCCACGATAGCGCGCGTTTGCCCGTGCGGAATAAGGGCCCTTTACCGTGACTTTATTTGACTTTATCTATGACATGTTTCACGACATAGGTAACATAAACTTGAAAATATTTAAACACTGTGTATGTGCATTTGCACAAGATGTGCGATGCCAAAATTTTCGAGGAAAGGAAAAAAACTTACGTAATCAAATCAAGAATACTCTAATTTGGAATTCCATCAATATCATAGACTAAAAAGATAGATGGTCAATTTAGGCCCCACGCCATAATTCCCTATTATTGTGCCTATTACCTCGCGTGCCTGACATTGTCTCATCTGACATGCCAGAGTAATTGTGTAACTATGGGTGAAATGCCTCGAATATTTCCTAAATTATACACCGTCTGAGAAGAATTTCGTAGGCAATTTTGATTTGATAGACGATGTGTGTTCTGTTTTGTTTTATTTATGTTTCTTTGGAATTTTGGTATAGCTACCGAAAGTCCATAAATCAGGGGTAGGTATAAAATAAAAATTGGTTATATTCTCAGGACCCCAATTCTACTAAACCAATTGTTAACTTGATGGACCGACGACATTGTGAGAGTCGCGGGCATCCAGTGGGTGCAGATGGCACGATGCCGTTCAGTATGGAGGTTAAAGGGCCTATGTTCAACAGTGGACGTCTTCTGGCTGATGATGATGTTGATAAATTGTTAAATTCTAATGAATTGCCTCAAAAATTGCCCTTTTGACACTTTTGGTACAGATAAAGTGTCAAAAGTAAAAAAAAAAATAGGCAATTCATTAACAATTAAAAAAAAATGGTTGAGTAGAATCGGGGCCCAGATCAGACGAACAAGAGAGATGTCATCATCAGCCAGAAGATGTCCACTGCTGAACATAGGCCTCCCCCTTTAACCTCCACACTGAACGACATCCTGCCATCTGCATGCACTGGATGCTCGCGACTCTCACGATGTCGTCGGTCTTCCGGTCCGTGGTCTCCATTGGAGATTGCCATCTTAAATCAAAGTTAATATTTTTTGTTCCTATGAAATCCTTAAAAAAGAATTCCTTAAAATAAAAGTGCTATGGTATATAAGATGAGACCTGAACCACCGGAGAATGGGCAGCAGCGTCCTATTAGTATACGGTGAACGTACTGCGATCCCCAAGCCGCCTGCCAAGCGTGGGGATTACGGCAACACCCCTCTCTATGAGGGAGGCCTTGTCCAACAGTGGACGTTAATTGGCTGATGATGTGTGATGTGATGGTATATAAGATGAGATATCACATTATAAACACTAGTTATCATCAACATCAAACACGCAACATATTATTAAAGGTACCTAAAGTAATAGCAGCATCATAATATAATAAATAGCAATAATAGGTACAATGTTACTATAGCGCTCAATTATAGATTACTATTTTTGTTTTTTTTAGTAACTGGGATTTAATTTGTTTTCTGTGTGTATGAATTCAGTTGGAAGATATTGTTATTGTACCTAATATTGGAAAAATATAGAAACGAAATTGGTCTAAAATTAAAAACATAGCTGTCACCCTTTGACAATGCGGATGATAAGGCGGTTGATGACCTTAAAGGCTTTAGCCTGCCCAATGGGCGAAAAAAATAATTTATTTTGACATTTAAGGTGAAACGTTTCACTTTGGCGGGAAAATGAAATTTCAAACCGTTTTTTTGTCCTTGTAGCTAGGCCGGGTAATTATTGTGAAATGGCATAGTGTTCGCGAAAATTGTTGGTCGTTCTTTACATTATCATGTACAGCTATTAATCAGTTACTCACCATATTACTTACATTTGGTAATAAACCGTTTGAAACACCATAAATTTGTTTATTGACAAATGTATGTAATAATGTGCATTAGAATAAATAACTTTACGCGAGTTTGTAAAGAATAATAATCAATTTTCGCGAACATCATTATCGTTTACAATAATTACTCGGCCTAGCTACAAGAAACAAAAAAACTGTTTGAAATTTGAATTTCCCGCCAAAGTGAAAGGTTTCACCTTAACCGGCATTATCTTTAAAGTAACATTGCAAATCGTATTGATATTTTATAGGAGAGGCTTTGATAAAAAATGAATTTAGGAGCGAGGAAGAGATCCATCTGAATCTTTCTAAACAAAGAGAAGCGTTATATAATTACGTTCCTAATCGCAATTTAATTGACTGCAATAGAAGCATTCAAAATTGGAATAAATGAAACATAAATCGTAGAATCCAAATTCAAAATCGACGCAACGGAACATTAAATTATAGTTGCAGTAACGGGACTTCTCGCATGACAAATCGGGCGGCTAAAACAAAAAGTGCATAACTCTAAAAAGTTGAATTTATCAAATGCATCTGACAGTTTAGTTTAAATAATTTTTAATCGATGGCACTAAGGTCGGGCGGTCGGGTCACCGTGGTGAATCGGACATTAATGAGTTGCTAATGCTTTTCGATCTTTTGTTTTTTTGTCGGTAGTCTAAGATTATACACGGCGGATTTGTTTAAAAAAAATATTAGAATTGGCATTGAGTTTTATTACCGTGAATTTATAATTAGATTTTTTTGCTTTATTTTTATTAATGTCATTTATTTTTATAACTTGACTGCAAATTTGTTTCTCCAATTTGCACAATAATAGCGAATGTATTACATCGAAAAATATTCGTTGAAATTTATAAATTTGACACCGTTTTATGGTTGATATTCCGAAAACCCGTACGAAGCGCTTTGATTCCACTGTTATTATGCGAACTGCTAGTCTGTGGAATGCGTTACCTGAATGGGTGTTCCCCGGTAGTTACAATCTGGTTGTCTTCAAATCACGAGTGAATCGGTTTCTTCTAGGCAAGCGTGCTCCATCGTAGACCGCATCATCGCTTAATATCAGGCGAGCTAGAGGTCAAATGCAAGCCTATTAACAATTAAAAAAAAACACGTTGTTCTTCAGTGTCTGAAAGGATTTAGTTGGGTATAAAACTTGATTATACCATTTATACCCCTCGCATATTTACTGCAATATTGTAGGTACTTTTATTTTTATCATATACAGAAATAATATAAATTTGCAGATAAAACCTCGGCTCAGCTATCCAGCTAGTTGATTAACGGTTTGTTAATTATCACATCACACTTCACACAAATGCCTATTATTAATGCCTAATTTGTATGTTAGTGTGTGTGTTGTTTCCAATTCCACATTGGCATGATTTTTTTATTTGTTTTCATAGAATAAGTGACAAACAAGCGTCAAGCCACCTGATACAATGATACAATGACTTTATTGGTGTGAAACTAGGTGGTATGAAAAGGGGGCCTTTGGGCTTGTGGGTGGTCAGATTTGGGGATCTGACCTCCCATTCAGCAAGCCCAGGGAAGACAACGGCGTGGAGTGGCCCACGCCGTTGTAAAGGAATGAAACGGAAATAAAATATTTCCAGGGAGCGTTGCTTCAGCAGAGTGTTAGGAGGGTACCGGTGCGTTCCTATGGAGATCCCGGTGCCCTCCGTCTAGCACAGAAGTCGGTCACCGAGGGGGTTTTAGTGGGTGCAATCTCACATAGCCCGGCTACACCCTAATGCAGCTGGGTATCTTTTGAAGATTTCCCCCCCGTCAACAAAAAAAAAAAAAGGTGGTATGATAAGTACATAGTTGTCAAACAGTTGTGTGCGCTCTAGCTTCTACCTAGAAATGGTATACAGACATCATGATGACTATAACTACAAAAAAATAAATAAATTACTAACTATATAATATTGCTATTTTATCTAACTTAATATATTAATGGTGTTAATATCTATTTAAGTATGTATTTAAAAATATATATGTATGTATATCAGTCTCTGGCAGCCATATTACAAGCTTTGCTTAGTTTGGGGTCAGATGACCATGTGTGCAATAATGTCCCAGATATTTATTCATTTATTTATTAGGCAGCCTGAAATACTTACTTCCGCATACGCTTTAACATAAATCTCAACCATAAATTCTCAATGCATACATGTCAACCAGAGAAATTAAGTAAATGTCAAAGAGAAATAAAAAATAAAATAGTACAATTCAGCTAATGTCATTCATATTTTTGTCATTTAAAAACATATCCACAGTGTAGTAAGCCTTCTTCATTAGTTGGTAATTTAGTAGATTCTTAAAGATATCTTTACTTCGAATAGCCTCAGGGGCCCGATTCTACTAAACCAATTGTTTTTGAATTGTTCATGAATTTTCTAAAAATTGCCCTTTTGACAGTTTTGGCATAGATAAAGTGTCAAAAGTGAAAAACAAAATTGTTTAAAAATTGTTAATGAATTGCCTCAAAATGTATTTTTTTACACTTTTTGTATAGATAAGGTGTAAAAAGTAAAAAAAAATTGAGGCAATTCATTAACAATTGAAAAACAATTGGTTTAGTAGAATCGGGGCCTTGGTATCTTATTGTAAATGATTGATGCCATACAAAATACACTCTTATTTAAAAATGTAGTTCTGGACGGTAGGCTGTACACTTTACCCTCTGATCTACTGACTATAGGCCACTTCTTAAAGATCTCAGGTTTAGATTTTACAAACACCGCAACTTCGCTTATGTATAGAAAAGGCAAAGTTAAGACCTTAAGCCGAATGAAGTGCTTTTTACAAGAGTCTGTCCTTTTTAATCCACAAATCGATCATATGCAGCGTTTTTGAGCTTTAAACACCTTAAGACGGTCGGTAGAACTGCCCCAAAACATGACGCCATGTCCATGATATGCTGTTAGTAGCGCGGACTCATTAACCACTTTGCGAAGTTGATATAGTGCGTACGCGAATTGGTGCAGCCTCTTACTGATATTGTCAATATGTGGTTTCCATGTCAGTTTATTATGACCTGATGGTAAGTGGTTACCGCTGCCTATAGACAGTAGACACCTACAATACCCGAGGCATTGTCAGTGCGTTACCTACTTTTGAGAACTCAATCAATGGCTTGAAATGAAATTGGTATGGATAGAACGTTGTCTTGGACTAGCACGTAGATAACATCAGAATATTTGGGAGGTGGAAACACCATGGTTTTACCTGGAAAAGTTTCGTTCCTTGATTTGTTCACCTTTAAATGATCCAGAACACAAAATAAATATATCGCCAGCAGCGAAACGCCAAGACAGCTGTCAAACCATTGTGTGGTCCACTCCAGGGCGTTGCGGTGGCCACATTGTCAATTTTCAACTTAACTTACAACAAATAATTCGCCATATAATACTTTTTAATTTGCCAAATAATACTTGAAATTTTTCCAAATAATTCCTAAATTAATTTCGTGTGGAAACGCTCCGTTTTTAATAACTGCCCCGGGTGCAGACATTTGGTCGGCGGCGAAAACTTTTCGGATAGACTCTCATTATATCAAAAAGTTGACGTAACACCTTTTGTTTCTGAATAAACAACCAAATGTTGCGCTTATAATGATGTGTTCCTCTTTGTAACGTTTTCAATTGTTAATTTGTTTTAGGAGCTTAAGTAATTTTAATTTCAATTTCACAACTATAGGTATCTACCTACAGGTTCATCATCATCAGCCATAAGGCGTCCACTGCTGAACATAGGCCTCCCCCTTCAACCTCCACACTGAACGACATCCTGCCATCTGCATCCACTAAATGTCCGTGACTCTCACGATGTCGTCGGTCTATCTAGTGGGAGGCCTTCCTACGCTGCGTCTTCCGGTTCGTAGTCTCCACTCAAGAATCTTTCTTCCCCATCGGTTATCGGTTCTTCGAGCGATGTGGCCTGCCCATTGCCACTTTAACTTGCAAATTTTAATAGCTATGTCGCTGACTCTGGTTCTTTGGCGAATATCCACGTTTCGGATTCTATCGCGCAAAGAAACTCCGACTATAGCTCTCTCCATTGCACGTTGTAACTCAGAGTTGAAGTTTACCTACAGGTTCACGCAATGTGTTTTTTCTTTCATTTGTTGCCAGTCCCAGAATAAACATCCGCATTATTTAGGTACATTTCCTCAATCAACTCCGGGTACTTATTCACAACCATAGGTATGTATTAATGTTAGTTTCACAAGGAATTTTGTCTTTGTACGGCTAAGATGTTATTATGACAAAATGTTTCTGTAAATAAGACCTTTATATGAGTAAGGCCTTGTCAAACGAATTCCGTTCAAATTAAATCAAAGTAGAGACTCAGATGGTCTATTTAGGTAGGTACGTGACATTGCCGAAGTTGTGAAGCTACTTCACAAAAGCTATAACCAAGAGTTGAAGTTTTTTTTTACAAATAAAACTTCGAAAAATTTATTTACAATAACTT
Organism: Agriopis leucophaearia; assembly: GCA_949125355.1. Taxonomy (NCBI): domain Eukaryota; kingdom Metazoa; phylum Arthropoda; class Insecta; order Lepidoptera; family Geometridae; genus Agriopis; species Agriopis leucophaearia. The sequence continues at coordinate 7,447,308 of OX421284.1, read as the reverse complement.
AAATAACATTCCAATAGTAAAAAATAAAAAAACGACATATTAATACCTAACTACTAAACTAATCTATTAAACCGCTACCAGTGGGAACCGTCCCCAAAATGCTGGCCCCATTACCACGTTGTATGGCAATGGTCACTCTTTGAGCAAAGTAGAGGCCAGCATTCTGGTCACGAGTTGCATCGACCAGACGTGATGATAATTCTTTGAATATTTTTTTGGCTCCTGATCCCCAAGGGCCCATGGTTTCGACCTCAAAAGGCTCAAAAATGTACCAACACTACTGTCCAAGGTACTATATTTGCGCCTTTTGATGTCTGCGAGGGTTGAAGTTAAACTTACTGAAGATTTTTATTTCATATACGTAAATTCGTAGAAACAGCAAAAATAAAATGTAGGCAAAGGGTGAGGCTATTTCTAAGCAAACATACTAAATTCCAATATATATAGGTAAACATCAACATTTAAGTTCACCTGTAACTTTTATTTTAAATTGTATTTTTAATTTTTACAAATATATTACAGCTGTCAGAGTAAATAAACATTTGGAAATAGTTATTATATATAGCAGTTAGCTGTTAATAAGCTATATTAACAAAAGCTATATTAGCTATATAAAAAAAAAACTGTACCGAAAACCAGTTGTCTGGATAAATCTAACATAGGTTTTAAGACAACTTACTAACTCAAAATGTAACGTACTATGTGTTTTAAACATAAAAAAACAGCTACGTGAGCTGCGCCTTACAGTTTTCCCACTACGTTACAGAATTTATTTATTTTTTCGATATAAATGTGTTAACCAGATTTTATGCGAACTATAAACCTAATTTCATTCACATCCGTTCAGCCGTTACGGAGACAAATGCTTGTTCGCGTTAGGACAGATTCGTTTTACGACAGATTCTGGTTAGAACAGATTCTTTTAATGGCAGATTCGTGCTAGGCCAAAAATTGTACAGTCACTTCCCGATATGTTTTCTGAATTTTGTGCTAGTGTCACACTTATGTACACAAGTATAAACTTTTTATTTCATGTTTGTAAGCTTAGTTTGTTAAAGATTTTCATAATAAACTTATAACAATTATCGCAATTTAAAAAACTGACTTCAAAATCATTAAATTCTTGCGCCATTTCGTTTACTTGGATGACATATTTATTTCAGTTATTTTGATTTAAAAATTAAACTACTAACCCGATTCTGATGAAATTTATGAGGGACTACCTCTGAAGTATGGCCTACCAAACAAAAAGGGCATCGTCAAAATCAGTTCATAATTGGCGGAGAAATCGGTGAACATACATAAAAAAACAGTGGAAGTTAGAAAGTCCGCCTTTTTTGAAGTCGGTCAAAATAAAATAGACATAGTCAGAATCCATTAAAATACGACCACTAAAGCTGTTTCATTGTCTACCATTTTAAAGGTCCTTTTATACTATCTCTTAAAATCATAGCCAATATATTGTTCCAAAGTAGGTACGAGCAAAATTTAATTTAGTCCATTTTTTGCTAACTGCAAATCCAATAGCTACAAAAAATACACAAGCTTTATAAAGCCTTTTATAAAATCAATCGTCTATCAATATCTGAATTGTAGAATTTGGATTGTTTTTTTTTTATCTTGTTTCCATTATTTACGATAAAAAGATACTTCCATTGAAACATTTCGAAAGCAAACAGGTACCACCAACATAATTCAAAAAGGCAGCGGAACAAATTCAAAACTGACACCAAAAGCCTGTCCAAATATAAAAAAAAATAACAAAACCAGATTTTGTCCATGCGCCCGCGCAAATCCGACAACATTCACTAAACAAGCCAACTATTCAAACATGGAACATCACGTTAAACTGCTCACTTAACCCTACAATGGCCATAAAGAATTACAATTAATCGCTTCGTCGAGAAATGCCACCGCCGGTAAAAAAACGTCAAAATATTGTCTACGGATGCGACACGGTGACGGTGGGGGCGACTAGCGAGCCAATAGGGAGAAGCGTTAGGAGCTGGCTACCGCTTTTAGCCCAATGGCGGTCCCCGGGGCGGAGCCTGGAGCTACGCGTTTCGTTTCGCCCCCAGCTAAAACCTTTTCGCCTGCAGTCGTTTACAGATAAGCCCGCGGGATGGTCGAATATTATTACGTTTCGTGTATGATTGTGTGATCCACGCGCTGCCGCGGGCGTCGATCGATGATGTACTCGTGCAAGTGCGTTACTTCTCCTGTCACCTTGTGATATAAACCCTAGTGCGTTCTGTGATATTATGATTGCCTTACTATAGATAGAATAATTGAAGGCATGAACCTGTATATGCAGTGCCATCGTGAGGTATGCTGTTTTTCATTTCTCTAGTGTAAGGTATCCGCTCTATATATAACCAAGACTCAAGCCTGGGGTCTGCGAAGCTTGACATACATTACCTAGAATATATTCAGCTATCAACGACTTCATTTTCTTATTTAAGTGCCATAATTATTCAGCCAGCATTTTGACTTTCTTTTACGATATGATTTCATATGATGCTCATATAGGAGCTCAAATTTTACTTTTGAATTAGTGTGCTATTGACCTAAGTATTTTTGGTACCTAGTCGTTCAATATCCATGCCAGAATCCTTGTGCTGTTACGTATAAACAAATTTTTTTTAAAGGGACATAAAGGAAATTATAATTCCTTTTTTAGGATTTAGCCCGCCGATTTTCTTGTTCCTTAACTGTCATTTAAAAACACAAATTTCTTCAATATTTTACTATAGATAAATAGAAACTCTTTATTATTAAAAAACTAATTACAAATAGATAGCGACTTACAAGCTAGTTTCACAAGTGGCGGCCTTATCGCTAAAAGCTATCTCTTCCAGGCAACCACTATATACATTGTGGTATGATACTAAAATATATTTTAAACTAATAACATCATGATACATTTAACCAATAACTAATATATACCTCTGCATTTAAGGGTTAAACAGGAGAAATGGTTTAATACAAACCCATAAAGTTTGAGTGATATGTAATTTATCTAAATTGACCATATATAATATACCTATAAGTTAAATAATTGCAGTAGCAAAATAAACGCGGATAATTATTAATTTCAAATGCTAAGAGTTTTTTAGTTCCCAGTTACTTAATTATTCTCAATTTTTTAAGACAAATTAACCAAAAAAATCGAGCTGTTAATCTTCCTTATCAAACAAATAAAATAAAGTAACCTTAACAAACCTACTGTTAAAATATTTAGCTAAAACACACACAAACACACCTAATTTATACGTATTGGAACGGACATAATTTGTAAAACAACAACCACCATTTAAAACTAAAAGACAAAGTCTAAAGCTGGAAAGCTGCCACATTTAAAACATTCCTCATGGAGATAATAACAGAGCCCGGACCTTCTCTAAGTAATACTTAAGTTTTGTATAAGTTATACTTAAGTTTTATTTTTAGTTATACTTTTGAACTTATAATTGGTGGTCCTCAGCACTAATTATAGGTGAGACAACCATTATTCGATTTATTTATTTGTATTCATTTCTATAAAACGTTTTGTACGTAAGAGTTTTTCATTTTCTTTCCAAAACAAAAATACTATAAACGAATTTAAACACTGTTTTAAACTATCACGGTTGTTCACTAAAGTTATATGATTATTTACGGGATATTTACCGTGGTAAGGTTGTGGAAGGAGCTCCCGATATTTCGGCGCAGTTACATGCACCATGTTCACGGGAAGACATGGTGGTGGTGGACATGGTCTTCCCGTGAACATGGTGCATGTAACTGCGCCGAAATATCGGGAGCTCCTTCCACAACGTTACCACGGTAAATATCCCGTAAATAATCATATAACTTTATAAACGAATTTGTAAAAAATGTAATCAACCGACCTGTAGCTTGGCTACGAATAAATATTTCATTTCATTTACCATAAAAAATGGGTTGCAAAAACATTTCTATTGACTTTCAAGGTTAAAACGCATTTATTTTGAAATTATTTGTACTTTTTTTATATTTCTAACACCTATTCACCTTACACTATTTCCATTCGTTTATTTGTTCTGACAGCCACAACAACATTGTAATGTTGTTTGTAAGGAAAAATATTATAATAGGGATGGCCTGCATGTTTTTATTAATTTGAAGTTTTGTTTTTGTGGCGACGAAAATCTTTTGTTACTATGATAAAAATTTCTAATCGTTTAGAGTCAAAGGTCGAACCGCATTTAGGTGGCGAGGAATTCAAAAAGGCATAATGTACCAAAACCTCACCTCCGCCGAAGTTTTACGCAGGGAACGACGGTAGGACCGCCGACACGAGCAATGTTTTAACTTTCTTCTTGGCATTGGCGTCGCACGTCTAATGCGTTTGCCAGTGATAGCCATGTACCTATGTGTTTTATTTAATGTCGTCAAACAAGTCTCAGTAGGATTCAAGCAAATTAAGCTGCAGATGACCATAAAGCTTAATATATCGTATTATAGTCGCATTTAGTGGAGCAAAACCATGGTGCTTACACGCAGTTGTGCGTTTCGCTACTTCTATTTTTGAGGTTTTTCTCATATATTTTTTTGATGTATAGCTGTAATATAAAATGTACCATTACGGTTCTCTCCATAATTATGAAATGTGTATATCAAGATATCGTAGACATCATTTAGTAAATAATAGGCAGATATTTAAATGGATAAAAAAATGGCAGAAAAGCTAAAATCAATGTTGCTTTCATATATTTTTTCTATTGACCGTATTAATGTCTTTATTCGTGTTTCGGCCTTGACGGTTTCCTAAATAAAACATTAAATGATGATGTGACTTAATTTTCATAATTTTTAGCTAACTATGGAAGTAGACACACTTAAAGTAGAATGACCAAAATTGCTAAAAGTCAGAAAAGAGGGCCTTAAGGTGAAACGATTCACGTTTCGCGGGAAATTCAAATTTCAAACAGTTTTTTTGTTCTTGTAGCTAGGCCGGGTAATTATTGTAAACGATCATGATGTTTGCGAAAATTGATTATTATTCTTTACAAACTCGCGTAAAGTTATTTATCTCCAATGCACATTATTATACCACATTATTACATACATTTGTCAATAAACAAAATTTTGCTGTTTCAAACGGTTTATTGCCAAATGTAAGTAATATGGTGAGTAACTGATTAATAGCTGTACATGATAATGTAAAGAACGACCAACAATTTTCGCAAACACTAAACCATTTCACAATAATTACCCGGCCTAGCTACAAGGACAAAAAAACTGTTTGAAATTTGAATTTCCCGCCATACGTGAAACGTTTCACCTTAAGCCGGTATACCACGGCCAAGAAATTTGATGAATAGGTATTTAGCAACTCTATTGCTGTCGCGCTGCGCCCTGACCAGCGAGCTATCGACGTGTGCGTGTCGAACAGACTGTGCGTGTGTGCGTGCCCGCCGTGCTCCCTAGTTGCCTACAAATTCATTTCGCCTCGCAGTCTACTCGGCTAGTTGATATCGTCGTTTGCCGAATGTCGAGTGATTTTTGTTATTTTGCGATCTGCTCATATTTTACTAACCGACTACGCCAAATAGACCAGGGTCGATAATTTTTGAAACAAAAAAAATCACATTAGGATGAAAGATGAAACCCATTAGAAAAGGAGGAGAATATGATAAAAATGAAAGGAAAAATAAATAATTGGCCAAAAGCGTGTCGAGACACGCATATGGTAGGGTTCCGTAACTAAAGCCATATAATTGTAGTCATAGTTCAGAAATTGATAGTTATAGAAAAATTCGAACGAACGAAGCTCTGTGGACTTAGCCAAATTTCAGAGATGTACCATCCCGACATAGCATATACTTTTTATGGTTCAAACATAGAGAAAACTGATTGAAAAATATTATTTGTTTGGATACGCTTTGAATTTATTACAGTTTTATCGCTGTTACTCAAAAAGTCATCATCAGATAATGTTCAAAATAATTTTGAATTAAGGTTTTAAATATGATCTATTTGTATTGTAAGACTCAAGTTTCTATGTCTAGTTTACAAAAGGAAGGGGGGGGGGCAACTTTTTGCCACTTTGGCGGGCCATATTTCGCAAGGTATAGACTTTATAAAAAAGTGATGTATCAAACTTTACCTTCATTTTAAAAGACCTTTTCAACGATACCCCACACGAGTAAGTGGATTAAAAAATCAATTTCATCCCCATTTCACATGTACGAGTGCCACCCCTAAAATGCAATATAATATATTTTTTATACTTTTAAAATTTAGATCTATATTATATTACTGTAATTATTATTTAAATTTAATTTTTTATCTTAATAATTACAGAAGTTAGGTTTTAAAAAATTCGGACGGACGGACAGACAGACGGACGGACAGAATGAATTTATAAGGGTTACTTGTCGGGCTACGGAACCCTAATTACGGGCGATCTGAGTTTGGGAAATGGGAGCCCCCCCCCTCGTGGGAGGGGGGGAAGGGGGTTAAGGGTAAAAAATGGTTTATCTCGATTTCCGGCAAAACTACAAGTTCTATGGAAAGAAGATTAATGGCAAAGTTGTAGGTAATAAAAAGATCTACAACTTTTGGCACAATAATTTTTTCACATAACCTCAAAATTATGTGAAAAATTCAAATAACCAAGTTTTTGGTTAAAATAATATACACGTTTATAAGTATGTATATTAAATACATACATACTTATGAACATAAAGCGAGCTAATAACGATACAGTAGCTACTCCAAGATATAGTGCAGTTTCACACGACGCTTGAAAACTTCCTGTGAGGGTGCCGGTCTAGAATGTGATGATAGTTATGGATAGGATTACCATGTACAGTTCCTATGGGATAACTTTAACTATAATCTAAAGTAAAGTAGGTAAAGTAGAGGTGTTGTATGAGGACTTGAGGAGATATCCGAGACCATACATACCGCCGTAACATACTTCACCGTTGTTATGGGTGACTTCAACGCAAAGGTGAGACGCGGAATGTTGATGAGTTAAGAGTGGGGTCATATGGATATGGACAGCGGAATTCGAGGGGCCAGCGGCTGGTTGACTTCATGGAGAAGGAGAAACTCTATTTGATGAACTCCTTCTTTCAGAAGCGACCATGCAGGAAGTAGACTTGGATGAGCCCCGATGGTTCGACCAAAAATGAGATCAACTTCATCATGACGACCAAGAAGCGAATATTCAATGATGTCTCCGTGATCAGCAAGGTGAAAACCGGTAGCGATCACCGTATTGTCAGAGGCACATTGAATATCAACAAGCTCGAGAGGTCGCGTCTGGTGAAGTCCACGCTCCATTCTGATCATATTCAACTCCAAAACTTAAAAGACTTCCAACTCGAATTGCATAATCACTTCCAGGGCCGAAAGCGGAACTGTTCGTACTAAACAATGGGCTGGTGGAAACTGTCCAAGCAGTGGGGTCCAAGTTATTTAAGATCCCACGCCGGAAAAGACTTCAGAAGCTCTCAGATGAAACCATTAAGCTAATGAAAGATCTGACTGAGATGAGACTGCAACCTTCAGCTGATATGTCGGAATATGGCAAACTTAATAGACGAATCTCAAAATCGGTGCAACACGATCTACGTTCCTATAATTACAAGATGTATTAGGTACGCGATTGAGCGGAACCAAGGCTCGAAAGTGTTCGCAAAGAATTCGTCTATTGCGAAAAGCCAAATGTCGAAACTGAAAATCGAGGTTGGCAGTATCATTTCATCGAAGCCGGAGAATCCAACTCAGATGGGCAGCATTTGGGAAATTGCGTGACATCTTCTCGAAGATATTCTCTTCTCCAAGATACTACAGTGCTTAAAGACAAGGGTCTTTGACCAGAGTGTGTTGCCAGTTGCCAGTAATAACATATGGTACTGAGACGTGGTCCTTAACTATTGGCTTTTTAGAAAAACTCAAGAGTCACACAACGGGCAATGGAGAGAGCTATGCTCGGAGTTTCTTTGCGCGATAAAATCCGAAACGTGAATATCCGCCAAAGAGCCAGAGTCATCGACATAGCTATTCAAATTTGCAAGTTGAAGTGGCAATTGGGCAGGCCACATCGCTCGAAGTACCGATAACCGATGGGGAAGAAAGGTCCTTGAGTGGAGACCACGAACCGGAAGACGCAGCGTAGGTAGGCCTCCCACTAGATGGACCGACGACATTGTGAGAGTCGCGGGCATCCAGTGGATGCAGATGACAGGATGTCGATCACTATCAGTATAGAGGTTAAAGGGGGAGGCCCATGTTCAGCAGTGGACGTCTTCTGCCTGATGATGATAAGCTATAATCTAATCACTTAGCAACGTAATAACCTAATGTATTTGAATAAAATTTTGAAAAATATCTCAACAAGATTAACTAATATAAAGAGAATTATTTATTTATAAATTTTTCCACTTGTTACGATCCTGATATTCCTGATACACAAGTTACAATATTTTTTTTAATTCTTTCTTTTCGTACTTAAATGTGTTATGTGTGAAAACCACGTCAGTTTCCATAGTAAAAATAAATCATGTTGTGCGTCAACAATTTTGTCCAAATCCTAACTTGCCGGCCGTTGCAGTAATGTGCTAAATTCACTGCACGCACAAAACACTAACTAAAGACGAGAACCGTCACATATCGATATCGATGGACAGCACTAATGTGTCGATACAATTATCGACTACATGTCTCTTCTCTAACTGTATACGTATTAGACCGACCCTCCCCTGACCTCGAGCCTCTGCCCGTAGAGCGCAATAAGGACAACTGCAGCTCGGATCGATTTATACCTACGAAAAGTAGACAAAATCATCGTCTCGGATTCTTCTGTTTCCTCATTCAAAAATAGGCCGATTTCATAATTTTTTTCAATTAATTGTTAAAAAAAGATTGATCTCGGCTTCTGTCATTTATTTTTGTTTTACAAACTCATAAATTTTGTTTGAGAGACGTCTGAACACGGAGGTAAAAATTTGATATTTTTTGGGATTTTTAAAGGCTCGAATTTCTTATAGTACTTAACTTACGAGAAAAAATAAATGACACAAGCCTGACCATAAATGAGATAAATTTTATAAAAAAATAATATATAGCTCTAGCGGTATTATCCAGGGAGGAAACAGGAGAATAAGTTTGTATGGACTAAACGCTGCCCAAATTGCGCCTTAACCACAGACTACTTACGAAATACTATATCTACTTATTTAATAAGAGACAAATGAAAAAGACAAAAACAATTGTACTCATTGTTTGCACGTCGCAAATCTTCAAAAGTTATTACAGTGACAATTTTTGCAACAATAATGTCCTTAAAACTCAATTACCGAATTAATTTTCGCCCCAAAAATAAAACAACATTACAAATGAAAATAATTAAACTTGCGAAATGAAAAGAATTATTTCTTAAACCACCGAGATCCTATTAAAGCGCTGTCATCGTCCGCTGATAAGATTTAAATTAGGAACACAATAAAGCTCCTGTCAAATCCGCCATTAATTCCGAGTTTCAAATTTGGAACGGAAGCGGTGTTGCCAAAGCGAGGACCTTTTTGGCCAGTGGTAACGCTGTTGTGACGCGTGTGTTATTGAATGAATGAATAATGCTTATTATAACGAATTAATTCGAAAACAGAATGCGCCTTTGTGGAACATTTTTGATGCTGCTTTTATTTTAATTATGAGTTTAATTATTTATAGTATTACCTGCAGCAACAAAGATATTCATGGCAGCAACAAATGTGAAAATGTGGCCCAAAGCGTAGCTGAGACCATGCAGCGTACGTGATTCTATAAATGCTCACTTGTCACCATGACTTGTATAGTATTTTTCTCAAATACTATACCTAATATACCTATGTCTATTTTTGACATTGCGTCACGTAAAATTATAAATTAATATTTTGAGGTTACTCACATTTTTATCAATTCATAAAAACGATGGCTTTGGCTGAAACTATGAGTCTAAGCACAGGATACCAAACAATATACATATGGAAACATTTTTTGAAGTAAAAACTTCTTTAGGCGCGTTGATCACTTTTTTGGTGAACAAAAATCATGGAACTCGCGTCATCGTCACGCTGTACCGTGTATTTTAAAACAGCGCCATCTCTTGTAGAATAGGTGAATTACTACTTAAGTGTTCACTTCTGATGTGCAGACCTATTACTGATGTGTTTTTTTCTTCTTTAAATTCTAACAAACCCTCGGTGCTTTTGCATTTTTTTGTGGAAATCGTAATCCAGTCTCTTATCTCTCTAAGGCTTGTTCAAATTCCAGTCATCTGGGAGTTGAACGAGGACAAACACCCAAACTTTAGCATCAGGTGTAGGATTACACGGAACGGTGGTACTAAACTGAATGGAAGTCATTATCGTCATCATTATGAACTACTTTTCTTAAAGATCAAACTAATACTTCAGATCAGACAAACAGGAGATATGCCTTAGCAGGTACAATTATTTTTCATGTTCAAATGTCTCCATTTTAAGGTTCCGTACCCAAAGAGTTAAACGGGACCGTCTGTCTGTCCATCTGTCTTTCTGTCTGTCTGTCCGTCTGTCCGTCAGTCACCAGAATATATCTCATTAACCGTGACAGTTAGACAGTTGAAATTTTCATTCATCGTATTTCCGTAGCCGCTATAACAACAAATACTAAAAATATAATAAAATAAATATTTAAGGGGGAAAAAATATGGCAAAAAATCAGTCTGTTTTATGGGAATAAAACAGACTGATTTTTTGCCGTTTTTATAGATAATGGTACGGAACCCTTCGTGCGCGAGTCCGACTCGCACTTGGCCGGTTTTTTTCATTTATATTTTTTTTCTCACCGGTTAGAACGAACGGCTCACATTGCGTTGAATAATATATGTTATTTTTTAGTTTGTTAGAGTCGCTAGATAGACTCTACCAAAATAAAAAATTATGTCTAAAGTTGGCATTATACAAAACAAATTAAGCTATTAATGACTTAAATTGCTGTCAAATTGAACAATTAATTGCACATGAACTGGCAATAGGTAATTAAAACAAACCACCATTTTACGACACTATTGTAATAAAGCCCAGTTTTGACACGCAAGAACTTTACGCAATTTATTGCACTGCGACTTGCAGCAAGTCACATTAGTTTGATTGATACATATAACTAGGCTCAAAATGGCCATGCGAAGTCGCGATTTAGTCTTAATTGAGATTATGATGCCTGAATGGGTGTTCCCCGATAGTTACAATCTGGGTGTCTTCAAGTCAAGAGTGAATCTGTTTCTTCTAGGTAAGCGTGATCCACCGTAGGCCGCATCATCGCTTAACATCAGGTTGACGGTCAACCGCAAGTCTATTTAGCAATAAAAAAAATGCTCCATGAACTAAATAAATCGGCGGTCTCCGTGGCTGGTAGTGATTGATATAATGTCAATATAGGGTCTTGCACAGGATAGAGTGAGCACCTGGAGCAGTCATTGTCACTTAGCGGCTTCTTCTTGCAGCGGCGTCGTGTGGCGGGTCGCTCTTTTCCCTAAAATATGGCGAGGAGAACGATGGCTGGCACATGCGTCAACTCGTGAACGGGTGCTGTTTGCGGGAGTCTGTCTGCTTTAGGCTCGGTTCCTTTGTCTTGCTCATAATATAAATGAATAAGATTAATGTTGTAAAGTGCGTTAAATGAGAAAAAAATGCATGTTCACTTATCCACACGAATATTATAAAAGCGAAAGTAACTCAGTTTGTATGTCTGTTTACTACATCATCATCAGCCAGAAGACGTCCACTGCTGAACGTAGGCCTCCCCCTTTAACCTCCACACTGAACGACATCCTGCCATCTGCATCCACTGGATGCCCGCGACTCTCACAATGTCGTCGGTCCATCTAGTGGGAGGCCTACCTACGCTGCGTCTTCCGGTTCGCGGTCTCCACTCAAGAACCTTTCTTCCCCATCGGTTAACAGTTCTTCGAGCGATGTGGCCTGCCTATTGCCACTTCAACTTGCAGATTCCAATAGCTATGTCGGTGACTCTGGTTCTTTGGCGAATATCTACGTTTCGGATTTTATCGCGCAAAGAAACTCCGAGCATAGCTCTCTCCATTGCCCGTTGTGTGACTGAGTTTTTCCAAAAGGTCAACAGTTAAGGACCACGTCTTAGTACCATATGTCATAACTGGCAACACACACTGATCAAATACCTTCGTCTTCAGGCACTGTGGTATCTTGGACGAGAAGATGTCACGCAATTTCCCGAACGCTGCCCATCCAAGTTGGATGGGCACATAATGGTAATGGGTTTGCTACATAATCACGGCTAAATGGGTTAACCAATTTCGATAAAATTTTGCGAGGTAATAGTATGTATCATGAGGACGGACATAGGCTATTTTTTCTGCAGAAATCGCGGACGAAGTCGCGGGTATAGCTAGTATATATATAAAAATATAATGGGTTCGATTTCCACCTAGAGCAAACATTTATGTGATGAACATTTGTGTTTGTTCTATATCTGGGTGTTAATATCTATTTAAGTATGTATTTAAAAATATATATGTATGTATATCAGTCTCTGGCAGCCATATTACAAGCTTTGCTTAGTTTGGGGTCAGATGGGTCAGATGACCACGTGTGCAATAATGTCCCAGAAATAAAATAGTTATTACAAAAAAAACTAACGTCCCGCAGTTTCACAAAGTTTCAGTTGTGTGGGTATGTATTTCGCGATAGATCTACAAACAAAATATCACACACTTGCAATGGTCTATTAGAGATAATGTACTTCATAGAATAAACTTGAGCTTGCCACGAATGTTCTCAAGGTTAATTATTTATAACTTGCAGAACTCCAAAGCAAGTTGTTAGTTTAGACGCTGCTTTAATTTTTGTCAAAACGATTTAATGACATGTCACTTGAGCACCGCCCACAAGCAATTTATAATGATCTACATTTAAATAAGAAACCTAATTGGCTCTTTCAAAATTCGTTTTTCAATAAACATTGCCGATATTATATTTTTAATAGGCAATAAGAATAAAGGTACGGGCAACACAGTTTAATTTTTTCTTTTTTTAATAGGTAATAAGAGTAAGGGAACGAGCAACACAGCTTAACTTGTTTTTTTTTTCATAGCGTATGGCACGGGGCAACCAAATGAGTGCGTCGTTCTTTTTTCATATTTTGATTTAGTACCAATGAATTGTGAACAGCAGTAATGAAGTATTGATCAGTGTCGCGACTGCGATTGTTTTTATTATACGACATGGCCAGTAACAATAATAACTCTCTGCTAAGGATCAACGATTTTATAATTCGAATCATTAAAGTGAAATCGGTTTATTTTTATAATTCGAATATATTTTTAATGGCAATGCACAACCAGTGTATTGTGCCAATATCGTGTTTTAACTTGTTTATTTTAATGGGGCTCTATATTATTTTAAATTGCCGGCCAGTTCAGCTTTCAAATCTCATTTGCTGTGTTATTTCTTTTGGAACATAAAACGAACTTAAAATCAACAAAGCGTTGCGTAAAGGCTGCAGTCATATTTCATAGTCCGCTTTTTCTAATGGAACATTTGTTATAGCAAATACGAGGCTATTGTATGGGGGTCAGAGATGAGCCGTTCAGGCCTCGGCGATAGCTTTTCTAAGCCATAACTGGAATTTATACCCGACATTATTCATGATATCCCATCCAGTTGTTTTCCTCTAATTAGAATCCATTCAAGCGTGCCCCATTAAACCTCGTTTAAATTAAAATTGGAATAACTTACTAACTAGATGTATAAATCACGTAAGTACAGAGAGACAATAAAATATATTGTCCATCGAGAGGATACGTTCGAACACATAATAATTAATACAATACCTTCTCGGAGTAATTAAAATAAACTAATTTTCTTACTGGTCAGTTTTATGAATGAATACTCTTTTTGTTGCTGGCAACATTTCTCATTCTACGTACTGACAGTTCGGTTGACGGTGCGGCGTTCTTTTTTTGAAGCGCGACCTTTCGCAGCGGGGTCCCGCATCCGTAGCCGCTCGAATTATCTCGTTTTAATTTTTAAATCGGCACCACGCTTTGTTTAATACCGTTATAATACCAATAATTCAAATCGACTTCGTATCATTACTATTAGTTATATTTTTGTCTGTGTTTTATTAATTTATAGATAGAGCTTATTTATAGAGTAACTAGCAAATCCAACACACCACGGCAATTTAATCATATTAATTTGGCAACATTAACACGTGTCAAAATACATTGTGTAAACAATATTTATATTCGTAATGCAATAGATACATACCATCCCTTATAGTCCTGGTTAATAATCTACTTCTACCGTCTCAGAGAATCTTACGTCGTCGGTCGGTTTGACGTTTGACAGTTCATATTGTAGTATTGTAAATTCCTACACGCAATACCGGTCAAATTTGATTTTCATTTCATTTCTATGTTAATAAAATACATCTAAGAAGAAATGACCCAAAAATAACACCAATTATTATTCATGTTCACTTAAATAAAATTCGCAAACATTTTTCCAAGAATCATTTCTCTACATTCGTCCAAACTCTCTCACGCTAAACAACCGAATCACCATCTCCCACGAGTTAGTTGATTTCTTATTTCTGGCAACATTGGATTGTGATGAGCAAATCGGCCTGCGTAATTACAACCTTCATGGTGGAATTTAGGAAATAAAAATAAAAATCAAAAAGAAATTGGCGGAATGGCTCACGCCGCGTGCACAGTAGCAATAACGTGCAATTTAAATGTTTCAAATTTCGAATGATGTGTTTTTATTGAAGGCTTTGCACGCATGCAGACAGCATGGGATATTCGGATTAAAAATAAAGTTTATCATCCTTCTTGGTGTACCTACCATAAGGTTAGATAAAGAAGAAAAAACCGTTGAAAGAATTTACGCCTTTGGATTTTTTACCTTTTTACAAGTAATCCAACTTTTTATAAAGCGGTTTCAAGGTTCCATGCATATAAAATATGTGCAATTGCGGTGAAGCGTCCGGGGAACAAGATAATTTAAGCCGTATTCGCTGTAGTAAGGCTTTTGTTCCTAGTATCAATGACAGTGACAATCGAGTCGATCAAACCATTTTTTTTTACAATGCCGTTTAATTTCATAATTCGATCGTAAGTATACTGTTTCATTAAAGCGTCCTCCGTGTTGCCTATCACGTCCGTCATAATGAGGGTGTTGAAGCCACTTTGACCACGTGATGGGGTTAGGCATTGGCCCGGTGGGTTATTAGATACGAATGTAAACGTGCCTTTGTTTTGTGATCATTTTTTCACTAATTTTATGAATTAATATGTTCACGACTCCACAAAGAGTACCTATATTATGTTTCGTACGAATACGTCTTTAACAATATTCTAATTTCTATTCCAATCCTACCCTATTGGTGAACAATTAAAGGAAAGGTGTAAGTAAACATAGTAAAGGTGTACAATACTGGGGCCTTACCCCTAGCTTCACTTTTGCGAGCCAACTTTTAGTAGGTACCTGATAGGTACCTAAAATTAACCAACTCATTTAAGCTGCATCGTTTAAAAGCGTCTAACTTGAATGAACTAAAATCCGTTTTACTATGCGTGTGATTGTGATTATCGTTCATTCAAGTTAGACGCTTTTAAACGATGCAGCTTAAATAAGTTGGTTAGTTTTAGGTACCTATCAGGTACCTACTAAAAGTTGGCTCGCAAAAGTGAAGCTAGGGGTAAGGCCCCTGTACTTACTCCATTATTTGGATCTATCTCGTAGGGTTCAGCCAGCGTTAGCAATGTAAGCGCAAAAAATGTGTTTATTTACGCCATCACATTAGAAACCTCTAAAATTATCAGTATTTCTTTACTATATAATGCAAATATTATACATATAAACCTTCATCTTGAATTACTCTATCTATTAAAATAAACCGCATCAAAATCCGTTGCTTAGTTTTAAAGATCTAAGCATACATAGGGACAGACAGCGGGAAGCGACTTTGTTTTATACTATAGTGATATAAATAAAATAAAATAAATAAATAAATATGTGGGACATTATTGCACACATGGTCATCTGACCCCAAACTAAGCAAAGCTTGATAATATGTCTACCTCTGAATGAAATGTTTAACCTTTAACCCTGTACGCCTACAAAAATGATTAGGTTACTGAATTACCCGCTCGTAACTCGCCAGCTATCGGCGCTATAGCGAAGTCACGATCCAAAGATTATGGCTTTCTGGGCTTTTTTAATTAACTTTAAGCGTTTTTATTAGTATGTTTAATCAGACTGATCGAATCTTTCGCTGTAATGCGCCATCTTTAAGATCTTAAGTACAAAAATGTAAAAGAAAAAAAACATGTGTAGGTTTTATAAATGTGAAAGTGTGTAATTGATTGTTTGTTTGTTTGTTTCTCTTTCAACAAGGCAACTGAACGGCGAACAACGGAATAACGGATTTACGAGCTTTTATTTTTGATATAAATAATAGACATATAAGTATAGGTAATTCCGGTAAACGCAAGGCGCATTTATATAATAGTAGTAAAAAGGTTAAAAGAATAAAATATATATATATATTATATAACTAGCTGCGCCCCCTGGTTCCACTTGCGTGGTGATGAAAATCAGTGATGATGATGAGAAGTAGCCTGTGTGTTAATCCAGGACATAACAATGTATATTCCAAATTTCATCCAAATCCATCCAGCCGTTTCTGCGTGATTGAGTAACAAACATCCATCCAACCAAACTTTCTGATTTGGATGTAATTTGGAATAGTTATACATTGCTGCTGTCCTGGATAACAATTAGGCTACTATTCATCATCATCATCACCGATTTTCATCACCACGCGGGTGAAGCCGCGGGGCGCAGCTAGTGATGTAATATGTACTATGTAAAGTGCGATATACCTAATGAGATCCGTTGGTTGTAACTTCACTATCAAGTCAATAGCTAGGAGGGCCCTGATTACATAACAAACACGCTAGTAACGCGGCGCGTTAAGTTAATATTAAAAAGTTGGCCTTTATTTCCTAAGAAAAGGAGGCCATATTTTTAGAGGTTATCTTAACACGCCGTGTTACGTGCGTGTTTTATTTATGAACTCAGGGCCCAGATTTCAAGCAGGTAATTCGGTACCTATTCATTTTGGTGGGTGATTCAGGGTTAAAGGCTTATACTTGTATCTAGATAAATTATATTATTAGCTCACAGATAAACTATCACTTACTATTAATACTATGTCTTTTTAATTCTAAGTGTAGTATTAATATTAATTACGTCTCATTCAGGCTTACAAAACGAGTCTTGTTTACTTCGGCCCAACGGAAAAAGTTGCCAGCTGAAAACAGACGTAATGGACAGAAAATGTGTTCGTGTTAAAATCAGAATTTATATTAACTCTGACCTCAGTTGAACTATGACTAGTAAAGATTCATTCAGTATAAAAAACAAAACGATTAAAAGAGAGAGATGTAAAACAAAGAGAGACAGAAAAAGTCTATTATCATAATTGATGGTTGTAAACCTGGAGGTGTCATGTCTTCCGGTAAAAAAATTAAGAGTTAATGTCGATGGTCAGAGAAGAAGAAAAAATAAAGAGTTGTCGATGGTTGAAGTATGAGCCATAACCAATAAAAGGACTTGAGAATGGTTTTTACTTTTTAATTTTTTTCCCGCCACAAAGACTGACCGCTCTAATTATTTTTTTAATTACTAGAGTATACGATGACAGCTGAGTTTTTGGCTAATGTATTGTCGAACATTATTCATTCTGTTTCGTTCTTTACGGAAACAGGTTTTGGAATATTAAAAGAGCTTAGAAAGCCAAGGATCGTAACAGAATCATAATTTACTCCCACAAAATGGCCTGTTCCATCCACAGAAAAGAGAAGTAAATGGTACGGAAATGAGAAGGAAACTGTCGCCAGGTATTGTGACAGATACTTGATTGAACATTCTTATTTATGTCACTGCGTCGAACTCCGCGTCACTGTTGCTAACACATTTGCTATGGGTTTATATGGATGCAAGTGGCTACAAAAAAATTCTTACAAAAATGCCTTGACAGCCGTTCTATTTTAAACTAAAAAAACTTTTCTTATCTATGAACCAAGGCTAGGGGAAAAGAAGACACAAATACACCATTAAGGTTTTCTGGTAAAGAAAACAACCTACAAAATGAGAAATTAAAAATGTGTTAAAAAAATTATTAAAAGTATTACATTTTTATAGTATTGGAAAGACGGTGCATATTTATGCACCTACGCATGATCCAAGCATTTATTCGATATGAGTGATGGGGCCTTACCCCTAGCTTCACTTTTGCGAGCCAACTTTTAGTAGGTACCTGATAGGTACCTAAAATTAACCAACTCATTTAAGCTGCATCGTTTAAAAGCGTCTAACTTGAATGAACGAAAATCCGTTTTACTATGCGTGTGTGCGTGAAAATAACAAAGCTTGGCGGCTATCAAATAACTACCGCTTATCGTAGTTGATGGTACCGTTTAGACAAATGACACCTATGCGGGTCAACTTTTCGAGCTAGGGGTAAGGCCCCTGCAATAACTTTGAAAAAAAAAAAAAACACAAAATCGTGCGTTTTGACTTCTATTTTTACGTTTTTCTCATATTTTTCGAAAAGCATAGCTGTAATAAAAAATGTACATATACGGTTCGCTCCATAATTATGAAATCTGTATATCAAGATATCGTAGATATCAATTAGTAAGTAGGTATTTGAAGTAATCCAAAAAATCTGGGAGAAAAGCTCAAATCAGTGTTAGTTTCTTATATTTCTTCATTCGAGCAAAATCGTGTTTCAATCTTTACGGTTTTCTAGATATAACATTGAATTTTAAAACTCTATTTTTATAAGTTTAAGCTAACCATGGAAGTATAAACTAAAACTTGAATGACCAAAATTGCTAAAAGTCACGAGCGAATCGGCTTCGTCTATGCAAGGCTCCATCGTAGACCGCATCATCGCGAGTTGGCGGTCAAACGCTATTCCATCCTATTCCAAAATAAAAAATAAAATAAAAGAGTGGGGGAAAAGGCCCTATTACCCGTACCCGCCTCGTCGTAAGTCCGGGAGTCGCTTGCGCCAGTGCGCGTGCCAGTGCGTGGTCCAGTCACGACCTCGACTAAACGAACCTGGGTCCGTATTCTTGTGGTATACGATATAATATCATATTCGATAAATATTGTTAGAACTGTCAAGGTTAAACGGTATGTTGATTTTAATAAAGTTTTTATGAACTGTTGGTTTCAAACTTCGTCATTATTGTCACTACGAAAGCCTATCTATCTATACATATAATAAAAACGTAGAGATAAAAAATCTGTAATTGCAAGATATAAAAAACACAGTAGGCCTAGCACGGGCCGTGGACAGATTGTCTTTCCACCGTTTTTATCCACGTGTAGACGCGACAGAGCTAGAATATGGATACGTTTGTTTCTTTCTAGCGGGATAAAAACGGTGGAAAGACAATCTGTCCACGGCCCGTGCTAGGGCTACAGAATGTCTTAAAATAAGCACCTGAACATTTTAGATTTTTGTTTGTTTGTCCACGCACATCTCATAAACCACTGGACGGATTTAAATTGTGTTTTCACGAATATGCTTAACTATGACCAGATTAAGGTATAGGCTATGTTATTTTGCTCAAGGGCCGGATTAAGAAAGGAAAAAAGGGTTGAAAGTTTATATGAAAATCTACGCGGTCATTCACACTCCATATAATTATCAATGTAAAAACCGACTTCATAAAAATGTCAGAACTGGACCAAATTTAAATGGACACGGGAATCATCAGCTTTCAAATAAAAAAAGAATCATCAAAATTGGTTCACCCAGGTTTTTTTATATTGATAATTATATACGCACTTATTAAAACTCTATTGGAAAAGAAAAACCTAATTTGCTTACACATATTGACGTAAATTTTCGAATAGATAGTATGAAAAGACAATAGGCATGTGTTTAATTTATATATATAATTTAATAATAATAATATAATTTATATAAATAACAGGCTTAGCGATGAATATAATTAAATAAATTACACATACTGAAAAAATAAATTGAATCGGCTGAATAATCTCTGAGATATGAGCGTTTAAAGTTTTAGGTGGGGATAGAGAGGGGATGCTCTATACCTTTCTCGCAAACCGTGTATGCTGCGCCTGAGGCTTGACGTCATAGATCAGTATAGAGCACTGTCTAGCATGAAATTAAAATGCTGATAACTTATTTATTTATGAACTAATTTAAATTTTGTTTTCGGTGATAGGTTCTATTGATGATCAGCTTTTTATGAGGTAATATAAAAATATTAGTCATCATGCCTAGGTTTGCTACGCCTTCTGGCAGGTATCAAATCAATTCAATATCGCATAGCGCGAGAATAGCCCCACAAGTTGTATAATTTTACTACTACTCCGAAGCCAGACGCAGTTTAATTGAAAAGCTAATTGAACATTCGGGCATGGTTTATTGAAACAAGGCATATAAACAGCTGTACCTTTCATGAGAACAATGCATAATTACAATGCTGTTAGGTATATCTTGCAGCTGCTGGATTAATGCAGGAGTTAATATCATCATCGTCCTATCCACTGGACGTGTGATTCTTCCAAAGAACGCCACTTTTTAAACGACTTAAAAAAAAAAGGTTCTCAATTCAATTGTATATTTTTTATGTTTGTTACTTTAGATTTAGAATTTTTTTAACCGACTTCCAAAAAGGAGGAGGTTATTAATTCGACTGTTTTTTTAAATGTTTGTACTCTCAGAACTTTCGACTAGGTGAACCGATTTTGATGCAACTTTTTTTTATTTGTAAACTGGTGCTTCCCGTGTGGTCCCATTTCAATTTGGTCCAGTTCTGACATTTGTATAAAGTCGGTTTTTTGTATTGATAATTATTTGAATTTCGGTGGTTCGGAACCCTCAGCGCGAGCCCGACTCGCACTTGGCCGGTTTATTTAAATTGATAAATATTATAGTGTAATCAAAGCTGTGATCATACACGGGCTCAGATTGTATGAACTTGGTTTTGTATGACGTAGGACGCGGCGCATACATCCATCACTTAACCCCGCCCACAGACTGCATGACGGACGCTTATCTGGCCGGCTGATTAAAAACTTAGGATAACGTAGAAAATAGTACCATGTAGATTATTGATAGCATTGACGCAGGCCTTTAGTTGAATCACCCAGCAAACGACATTGCCGCCCTTTATAGAAAAAAATATTTTGAGTAGTTATATTTTGTTACAATTTTATTTATTAAAGTAATATAATGAAATGAAATGAAATGAAATTATTTATTGTCCAGATTTGCATCCATAGCGTAAAAAATTAAATTAAAAACGAAAATTATACTACACAATAATAACGAGGTTAAAATATTTAGACATGTTGCAGCCAGAAAAAAAGTAAAATTATTACGCATCCCAAATATTCGTTCCAAATTTAAATTAATCATAATAATTCAATGGCTTGCCATCAAAACTACTGGCATGTTGTATTAAAAAACAAAACAAATCACTGGCAATTTAAAAAGCACCTGAATTTAAAAAGGGAACACGATCATGGAATGTTGAAATGAACTCGCTACCACTTTAGAATACGCATAGAGTAATCCTTCCAGCGAAATTGTATTTTATGCCTCCAAAAATAGAACCTGTTTTCTATTGTATTCGATTGAATATTTATTTTAAGAATTTCAGTTTTAATTTGACTTCCGTTCCAAGTTTGAATAACGATTTAAAAGTAATTTACACGCAAATGAGCCATATTCGATGGATATTTTAGTTGTATCAATTACGGGTACGTCTTACATTGTTACACAAAGATTTAGGGCATCTTTCATCATCTCAAAGTAAAGTGTTGATTAGCTACTTTCCGATTAGTGCCAACTTTTATCAGTTTCACAACTGAAAACAAAAAAGCTTGGTGGTTAGCTGTGAGGTTAGTACGAGAACTTACAAAAAAGTTATCGTAATGTAAACGTTAGCAAATGTATGAAAAACTCAGTTTCCTTCAAGTCCGATAGAGGCGCTGTTCAGTTTTTCATACATTTTGCTATCGTTTACGTAACGATAACTTTTTCGCAAGTTCTCTTACTAATGCTACTGAATTGTCAGGTTGGGTTAGCCTAATTTTAGATGGTCGAAATTTAGTAGTTCTTATCTATATTAAGATCGATACAATAATCAATACGAACTTCAAAAACACGGATTATTAGTATCTACTCTTCGTGGTGAAAAACGTTCTAATTCTTCTAAGTGATCTCTAAAAAATTAGAACAAATCAATTTTTCTCAAATTCTTGGCAAATAATTCAATTTGAACATATTTTTTTATCAATATCGGATGAGTATTTATCGAAAAACAAACTCCTTAAACAATATTTGGAAAAAAAACATGTTTTCTTATTTTACCTATACTGGGGCCTTACCCCTAGCTCGAAAAGTTGACCCGCATAGGTGTTATTTGTTTAAACGGTACCATCAACTACGATAAGCGGTAGTTATTTGATAGCCGCCAAGCTTTGCTATTTTCACGCACACACGCGTAGTAAAACGGATTTTCGTTCATTCAAGTTAGACGCTTTTAAACGATGCAGCTTAAATGAGTTGGTTAATTTTAGGTACCTATCAGGTACCTACTAAAAGTTGGATCGCAAAAGTGAAGCTAGGGGTAAGGCCCCTGAACTATTTAGAAAAATCGTGCGAAGCGGTTTGATTCTATTTTTATTGTGCGAACCGCTAGCCTGTGGACTGCGCTACCTGAATGGGTGTTCCCCGATAGTGAAGGGTGTCTTCAAGTTGCGACTGAATCGGTTTCTTCTATAAGCGTGCTCCATCGTAGACCGCATCAGTACGAGCACTTGCGAAGTTATCGTTACGTAAACGATAGCAAAATGTATGAAAAATTTAACAGCGCCTCTATCGGACGTGAAAGGAAACTGAATTTTTCATATATTTGCTGTCGTTTACGTAACGATAACTTTGTCGCAAGTTCTCGTACTAAGGCAACAGTAGAGGTGATCAAGCGCAAACTTTTTATTCAATAAAAAAAACCTATCTACTAATAAAAAAGTTTTATTAAAAAAGTTATGTAGCAATCTCTATATTAGACGCATATAAAATTAAACACATTAAAATAATCACCGGCCGGCACAAAAACAAAATTAGAGATTACACGAGACATTTGCCTTTTAAAAATAATAGCCCGCAGTGGATATTGACAGGTAATATGGACTTGTACGCAATCATTACATGATTTGAAGCGAGAGTTTCTAGGCGCGACATACTCGTGGCAGAATGGCGGCCGCTTGGCCCGTGCCAAGCCTCGGGCATCTCGTGTCCAGTAAAAAATGAACAAGAAAAGTTAACTTTCTTCCGCTCCAAATTGAACTTTAACTTTCGAAAGCTTCGGTCGACAATTGCGGGAACTGTTTGACTTTTTTTCAACTCTTTTTTTTCTGGCTACGGACATGAAGAATTTTATGCCTCATTGTAGAGTACAGAGTTATCATTATGCGTTATTTTTTTGGGTTTTGAAAAAGATGATTAATTAGCTTCCTCCGCCAAATAGTTGTAGAATGGCGCGTGGATTACCACACCGCATTGTTCGTAATTATTGTGCTGTAAATATAGAGATATGTATGTAGTAAAATTTACGTAAATATCCGCTTCTTCGATTTTATCCAAATTTCTTGTCACATTTTTTATGGGGTAGGTAATAGCTCGCGTTTATCTGATTCTATCGTATTTCAATGTTTTTAAAGAAGATAAAACACAGAGTGAGAATTTAAACATACGGTTGGGCATTATATTTAGAATAACATTGCAAATATTTAAAAAATTACCGTATTGATATTTTTTAGGACGACCGAAAGATGAAAAATGAACGAAAATCCGTTTTACTATGCGTGTGTGTGAAAATCGCAAAGCCTGGCGGCTATCAAACAACTACCGCTTATCGTAGTTGATGGTGCCGTTTTGACAAATAACACCTATGCGGGTCAACTTTTCGAGCTAGGGGTAAGGCCCCTGGACTAAATTGGGAACACACGGGAAGCACCAGCTTTCAAATAAATAAAGAATCATCGAAATCGGCTCACCCACTCGAAAGTTCTGAGGTAACAAACATTTAAAAAAACAGTCGAATTTAGAACCTCCTCCTTTTTGTAAATCGGTTAAAAAACGAATTTTTTTTAACGTCATTGATTCGTATCGTATCCATTTCTGTTGTCTAACTAACGCCCTCCATTTTAGGGGAAAAATAAGAAGTAAACAATGCCCTTTATTTTACGAGAAAAAAAAAACTAGCCAGAAAAAGACAATTCACTCCTTTCAAGGAAAGGGTCACATCGTTAGACCATTCCAAAGGTTACCCCGATTTCGGTAATTCCCTCCAATTTCTGGAACCTAGCGTGATTGGCCCCAGTCACGCCATGTGATGGATCGGATGGATTATAAGGTTGGAGATTATCTAAACCTTTTTAAAGAATTTTAAACAGTAATTTTTAAGATCGAGTCACTCGGTGCATATCACGTTCTTCTCTTTTCTTGACCTGCCTGACAAAATATATAATACAAATAAATAAATAAATATCTGGGACATTATTGCACACACGGTCATCTGACCCCAAACTAAGCATACAAGCTTTACTTAGTTTGGGGTCAGATGGCACTGATAAACATACATATATATTTTTAAATACATACTTAAATAGATATTAACACCCAGACATAGAACAAACACAAATGTTCATCACACAAATGTTTGTTCTAGGTGGGAATCGAACCCACGCCCCCAAGCGCAGAAGGCAGGTACACTACCAACTGAGCTAACGGGGCTGTCAAAGGCGATAAGGCTGCACCTTTAAGTGCCAGAATACTGTGGTGCAGCGAACTCGCTCGTGCATTAGATGTTTTTTTAGATATAAAATGACCATGAATAAATAGTAAATACCCTGTTTATTCAATATATTTGTGGTCCAAGATTTATTCTAAATATTTTGAAATACCTATTAACTTAGCAAAATGCACATTTTGTTAACAAATACAGACAGTAATTTTATATTTCAAAAATAATAACCTAATGTACCTAATGCGAGTAAGCGCAGTGGGCGCAGTTACATGCACCATGTTCACTGGAAGACTACGTGAACATGGTGTATATAGCTGCGCCGAAATATCGGGAGCTCCTTCCACAACCTTACCACGGTAAATGTCCCGTAAATAATCATATCCATATACATATTTGTAAATCAATGGTAAGTATGTTTTCTTTCATCGAATCGCACATTAATTCCAACGTCCAAATAAATCGTATCTTTCCATAGAATTAAGAGCAATCATAGACGACCCATCTCTTATAGCTGGACCGTTAAAAGGCGTCGATTAGCTTGTCACTATGATCTAATCTATAAATCAATACACGCCCACACTGAAAATCATGGGCCTTATTCTGGCTCGATCGAGATTTCCTCGTATTTTTTTTATGATACTGAGTGACGGGAAGAGCGAAGACGCTCGCCTGATGGCTCTTCACGCTTGCCCATAACAGCTAAACGTCCGTCAGAATATTGAAATTCAGCAGTTCAAAATCCTGGATGGCAATGCACTGCGCTCGTCACGATCGCATGTCGAATCTCTGTATGCCCTGTTATTTCGCTGGAAACATTGCCCTTCAATCCGGAACACAGTAGTGTTTGCACACTACTGCGTGGCGGTTGAATAACTGGCAAAGGTGTGATACTTCCCCAGGCGGACCCCTGTAAAAGAGTCCTACCACTAAATGAACTACATGATCTGAGCAATAAATAAATTAAATACCCAATGTCGAATGTGCCAGAATAGGGTTACAGCTGCGATCTCCATCTTGACTCGTCTGATCTCATCACTCAGATTCTAAGGGCAGATCCACAGAATAAGAAAGAGCACAGTATCAGTTACGGGATTCTCAAAGCGTACTAGGCCGTCTGTCAAATATTATGTAGCCTTTGGAGCCTTATACAGGTCCCTCTATTTCCCTAGTCATCATCATCATCAGCCATAAGACGTCCACTGCTGAACATAGGCCTCCCCCTATTAACCTCCATACTGAACGACATCCTACCATCTGCATCCACTGGATGCCCGCGACTCTCACGATGTCATCAGTCCATCTAGTGCGAGGCCTACCTACGCTGCGTCTTCCGGTTCGTGGTCTCCACTCAAGCCGGTGGCTCAGTTGGTAGTGAACCTAACTTCTGTGCTTGGGGGCGTAGGTTCGATTCCCATCTAGGACAAACATTTGAGTGATGAACATTTGTGTTTGTTCTATGTCTGGGTGTTAATATCTATTTAAGTATGTATTTAAAAATATATATGTACGTATATCAGTCTCTGGCAGCCATATTACTTATAAGCTTAGTTTGGGGTCAGATGACCGTGTGTGCAAAAATGTCCCAGATATTTATTTATTGTTTCTTCCCCGTCGGTTATCGGTTCTTCGAGCGATATGGCCTGCCTATTGCCACATCAACTTGCAAATTTTAATAGCTATATGTCGGGGACTTTGGTTCTTTGGCGAATACCCACGTTTCGAATTCTATCGCGCAAAGAAACTCCGAATCACAATAGCGCTGTTGGCATAAAAAAATTAAATTTTACTGAATAATGTTATTTTCTTAATTAGATAGATAACGAGATAAATAGAGCTGCCCACTTTTGTATTATCTGTATCACTAAGTAAGTGTTTTGTTTTGTTCTAGGTAAGCTGTGAGAAGTTATTTTTATAAAATTAAGAAGAGAAAAAGTATTTTTATGGTAGAAAAAGATGACTTTTCGATGTGTCCCTACATTTCAAGCAGCGAACGACAGTAGCGCCACCTGGGTAAGTTTGTAATAAGTTATTATAGTTCTGCTACTTGATCATAGATGGTACTCAAAAAGTAATAATCTGAGCACATTATTTCTATTTTAATAAGCACAAAAATAATATTTTATAATATTTATATTTACATTTTTATATTTCAATTCAGTTAAATATTTTTTTATCACCAATGGTTTTAAGACTCAAATCAAAGGTCGACAAGGCGCCATCTATGATAAGCTATAAACATCTGAGTCACGCTAAGAAACTTTGTGCTTATAATACTTCTGCTACCCAACGGTAGATGTCACAATTAGTCTGTATGCAAACCATGTCACTTCACGTCATTAATTTGTCACTGTCGCCTAAATTTTATTTTGCTTAACTCTGACTGTAACTGATTTTTTTGTCTTCAAACTTGATACTTAATAATTACTTACACTGGCAAATTCACAAGAGTGCGATGCCAAAATCCTCACATATAATAAAAAAAGATCTCATGCTCCCTTTACCTTTAGAATGGATCAGCCAAGTACAAGTTTGGGGCGTTGGAGTCTATTAAGAAATGTGTCAAAAAGCTCATTAGCAACGAATAGATTATTTTTTTCTGTCCCTCTGCTCTGTCCCCTAGACAGACAGGGGACAAATCACTAGTTCAGACTAAGCTTCTTAGTCTCGACGTAAAGTAACTACTCAGTCCATCGATTTTTAACCGGATACATTTCAGAGACTTGTATGACCCTTATAATTCCCGGCGACACCGTTTTGTAGTTGAGATTCTGAAACCCCGTACGAAGCGCTTTGATTCCATTTTTATTGTGCGAACCGCTAGACTGTGGAATGCGTTACAATCTGGGTGTCTTCAAGTCGCGGGTGATCGATTTCTTCTAAGCAAGCTTGCTCCATCGCAACATCAGAAGCCTTACGGCTAACTCTTAACGCGGGATCGAACGAGTGCTAAAACAGCGCAGTTCGGAAAATCACGTGAACGTGAAACGTGAACCTTAACGCGCCGAGATACGGTTTGGAATCGCGCAACTTTTCTCATCACCTAATCAGAATCGCTAAAAACAGGTAGCCGTAAGCACTCTGGCGTGATGGCGGTCAAACGCAAGCCTATTTCTAAAAAATAAATATTCGGGACATTTTTGCACACACGGTCATCTGACCCCAAACTAAGCAAAGCTTGTAATATGGCTGCCAGGGACTGATATAAGTACGTACTCGTACATATATATTTTTAAATACATACTTACATAGATATTAACACCCAGACATAGAACAAACACGACTGTGCTTTAAAAAAAAAAAAAATTGCGTAATTCCCACGCGTAGTATTCCTCCATGTTTGCCCAGTCGAGCCACTGACTCATGAAGTAGACTTGACATGTCAACAAGTAAAAGTTGACCGCAGTCACACTTCCCAGTAGGTCAATAAGCCTGTGCGTAGGTGGATACATTACCAATAGGTACCTCTGCCATAGACTTTAGGTATCATCACATTATCTACTTTATAAAAATCTATTTTTGATCTGTAAAGACGTGCCTTAGCAGTAAAACCGTCTATGCCGTGATGGACGTAACGTCATATCTCTTATTCAATTCAAATTCATTTATTTCAGGTTCATAATACCCATAAACACAAGTTAAATATAAAAATTAATACAAATTACAATTAAAATCACGCATAGATAAAAATTCCATAAAATAAAAAACTAAAATTAATACATGCTAAATTAAATACCTACTACTAATATGGTCAAAGTTTCTCGCCTATCATTACACGCATCCATTTATTTTGTATGGGACAGTCCATGCGTGCAACTATCATCTTCAGGATGCCGTTGCAGCTGCCATTATGCCGTCATGTTTTACTTCTGCCGGGCATCCCGAGACGGTGTTTTTTTTTTTATTGCATCACATTACTTAGGCACTAAAAAAATTTTTTTTTATATAGAATAACACTATTTCAAAAAATCTCATTCAAAAAATGCTGATATCGCTTAACATTGCTATATAATTATCAATTGAAAAACTGACTTTAAAATTAGTATTGAATAAATATGTAATTTCGATTACATAACCAAAATTGCGGTTTTTTTTTATGTGTCATTCATGCGGATGACATTTTGTTTCCAGTTAAAAATCTAAAGATTTACAAACCAAACGACTGAACCGATGTTGATAAAACTTCTATTGAACCAATCTGAAAGTATATCCATTCATATAAAATAAAAAATATAATCGGTTTAAAAATTACAGATTTCCGATGTAATCAACATTAAAAACACACACACAACGTATTGAGAACCTTGTTTCCTTTTTTTAAATCGGTTAATAAGCGATTACTGCTTACACGTAAACGGTTTGACCTACAAAGCTGAAATTTAACAGGTGGATTCTTTAGGGAGTGTAGAGTAACAGAATGCAATCTTGCAGCAAAATCTTCAATCAGCATCTGATCTTGCACATATGCTGTAAATTATGATCATTACCTATTCTACCAAGAAAAAGTATCAAACAGACAAGATACAGCTAAATATTTTCCTATTTATTAAGGAATACGTTTCAAAATCCTAAAATCAGAAAAAAATATTTGTATGCTACGCGTCGTAGCTACATACTTAGTCGTAGCGTAGCGCGTAGCCTAAGAGCGCGTTGATGTCTTTTTAACAGCAAAAATCTAGATTGCATTATGACTCCATTTATGAATGTTCTAATCGCCAGTTATTTAACTACCAAGCAGTAGTGTGCAAACATAAAGCATCACTGTGTTTCAATTTAGAAAGTAATGTTTCAAGTAAAAAATTTGGACATAACAAGATTTAATATAAGGTCGGGGAAAAAGTTTCTTCGTATTTTATAAACAAATTCAAGACATATTTTTTTCAAGTTTAATTACATTTAATTATAATATATATGTGCCATTTTGTTCGATAACTTGTTGCCATCTTGTAGGTAGTGAGATGATCCCGTTGCTGTAGAAATTTTGGGACTTCTGATCAAAAAAATGCAACAAGTAGTTTTGACAGTCCTCTCTTGATGTTAATCTAACACTACCCAAAGAATTCTGAAGAGACCGAAACAGGTAGAAATCTGAGGGTGCAAGGTCAGGGCTATATGGTGGATGCATTAACACTTCCCAACCAAGCTCTCTAAATTTTTGCTGAGTGGCCAAAGATGTGTGCGGTCTGGCGTTATCATGATGAAAGACCGCACTCTTTCTGTTGATTAATTCCGGCCGTTTTTTCTCAATTTCTTGTTTGAGTCTCATCTGCTGTTGGCAGTAGAGATCCGAATCGATGGTTTTGCCCGGCGGTAAAAGCTCATAATGAACGATGCCCTGCCAATCCCACCATACACACAGCATCACCTTATTATGTGTTAATCCGGGTTTCGCTACAGTCTGTGGGGCTTCACTGCCCTTTGACCATGATTGTTTGCGCACATTCCTGTCGTAGGTGATCCATTTTTCATCACCAGTGATCAATCTTTTCAAAAACGGTTCGGTTACGTTACGTTTCAATAGAGAATCGCAAATGAGTACACGATTCATTTGGTTTCTTTCAGTGAGCTCGTGTGGCACCCAAATATCGAGTTTTTTTGTATACCCAGTTATTTTCAAATGGGTCAAAACTGTTTTGTGGTCAATCCCCAGTTCTTCAGCTACGACGTAACTACTAATATGCCGATCTTGGTCCACTTTTTCAGAGATGGCATCGACTTTATCCGTTACAGGGCGACCAGAGCGAGCTGCATCTTTGACATCAAAATTCCCGGACTGAAAACGCTTGAACCAACATTGTGGTACTCGTGATGACACTGCATTAGGTCCATAAACGTCACAAATTTTATTCGCGGCTTATGTCGCATTTTTCCCTTTTTTGTAATAAAATTTCACAATATATGGAATTTTTTCGTTAGATTCACTCATTTTATCGTACAAAAAAACAATTGAAAAATAGCGGGAAATTGCTTTTTACTTTTAGTATTCCTTTTTTAAAATGTCATATTTTTAATGGTATCAAAACCAGCTAGATACAAACAGTACAACCGATGAGATTTTTACTACAACTTTATACATACAAAATACGAAAAGACTTTTTCCCCGACCTATTATATATATATATATATATATAACTAGCCGTCCGCCCCGGCTTCGCACGAGTGTAAGCTCGGCCTTCGGCCTCGCTACAAAATATAATATAGCCTATGTCAAAGAATTAATTTTTCAAATCGGTTCAGTAGTTTCGGAGCCTATTCATTACAAACATACAAAAATAGGTACAAATCTTTCCTCTTTATAATATTAGTGTAGATATCTCAGGCTGACGCGAGCAGTTCAAAATCTTTGCCTTGCAGCGTATTGAATTGTTTAGCTGTTAAATTTTCCCTGGAATTGACCTGCTATGGGCAAGCGTGACGTTTACCATCAAATGAGCGACGCTTACCTTGTCACAAATTTTTTATGCAACTATCCATTAAAAAAGTTTACTAACCAATTCTTTTGTCCTGTGTTGCAATGATGCACATCTAATCTTCATAACAAAATCTAATCTAAAACAAATCATTTTGAAAAGATATTACTATTCTTCGACATAGTTCCATGAATTTCGTAAGGAAACATTTCACAAATGACATATGTACGGGCACGTCATCTCACGCACACATACGTACTCCTATGCGTAGACACAGAAGTACATCCAAAAGCAAAAGTAACTTTAAAACAGTACAAAAATATTGAATACTTGCAGGAATCACTTGTTTAATTCATCAATTTTAACCTCTGTCTTTTTACAAAATATTGTATTAAATATTAAAAATATCAGCAGCCAACACTCGATTATAAAACAGATGACAGATGCAGAACAAACACAGGACGAGTTAAAAGCCTTCTGCTCACGTAGAGCTATCTCTTACACGTTTCCAACATAATTTTGAAGATATTTTTTTTTCTTATTTTTATTAAACTGAAGAGTATCGCAAAAAACTATTATTTCAATTTTTTCCCATGAAATAATGTTATATAATAATATATTATTTCTTCAATACTATTCTTCTTTCAAAAGTTTTTAATGAGTTCCCCGAAATCGGGCAAATAGTTTTTTATATTTGATGTGTTGTTCCAAACTTCATGCATTATTTTCATTTTTTTTATTGTGTATATAATATAAATTGTAAAAAAATATACATGTGCGTTTGTATGAAATGTATAATAATACTCAATGTTAGCACATTAAGTACTACATTATCACTTGACTACTTTTGTAAGCGAGTGTACACACGCACACATACATGCATGTAATCAAACTGGATATGAAAGGTACGATGATATAGATCCGAGACGCAAGAAGCTTTTTGAGCTTACGTGTACAGTACACCCAAGAAAATCAGAATATTGGATATTATAAATAACTTTTTTACTTTTCAAATATTCATACTTCGTTCACTGGTTCTAGAAATGTTGTAATCTACAATAAAGCACGCTTGCTTAAAAAAACGAATTGACTTAATACTTGAGAATATCAAGAGACGTGATTCAACAACGTGAAGCGGACAATGAAAAATAATTTCAGACTGTAAACGTGACATTCTAAATGTATTTACGTACCAAACGTTTCGATTCTACGTTTCTAATCCGTACGGCCAAGGATTGGAACAACCTGCCGGCTTCCTTGTTTCCTGAGAGATGTAATAGATTTGGGCCTTTTGAAGGCGAGAATGAATAGGTATTTTCTAAGTCTACGTGCTTCATCTTCGATCACATCGTCGCTTACCAACAGGCGATTTGGTGGTCAAACGCGGACTTATTCGCGTTAAAAAAAATATGCTAAGATTTTACCTACTTTTAGTAATCTAATTTGAATTGACATAATTTATTTTATATCTGACATATAATGATTTTATGAATAAATAAGAATGAGTATGACCGGGCTATCTACGTTAAAACTGTTTTTATTAACAGTGTATAATGAGGTTAAGACCTAGATGGGTCTAAATCAAATAAAATAATTTATTTGTATGTGTAATTGTGTATCTACAATAGGTACACAATTACACATCGTACAAAGTAGCATACAGAGTCGTACACATTGTAATGAATGATTTAATGTCCTTAATTGACAATTTCAGCGTACAAATATTATGTGGAAACAAATTACTGCCCCGGTGGCTCAGTTGGTAGTGAACCTAACTTCTGTGCTTGGGGGCGTGGGTTCGATTCCCATCTAGGACAAACATTTGTGTGATGAACATTTGTGTTTGTTCTATGTCTGGGTGTTAATATCTATTTAAGTATGTATTTAAAAATATATATGTACGTATATCAGTCTCTGGCAGCCATATTACAAGCTTTGCTTAGTTTGGGGTCAGATGACCGTGTGTGCAAAAATGTCCCAGAATTGTTAGTTAAAAAAAATGTTAATGTTAGGATATTATCAAAATGGATTGTTTATTAAGTAAAGAAAAAAAAATGGAATTTAATGTCTTGGTTAAACGTATTTCTTTGCATATACTATACCACTTCCATCTTTATCATATCTGTGGCAGAGGCCCGCAGGCTGCGCGCGCGCACTCCGCCACATGTGATAGCCGCGAGCGACGCACGCGGCCCGCGCCATAACACGCGGTAAATACGAATTTTTGAACGAACTCTTTTCTGAAATTCAAAAATTGTTTTAGTGAACTTAGTCTTTGTGGCTTTAGTTTTTTTTGAGCAAGTGACAGTGACAATCAGTATGCAAGTTGTTTTTTTTTTAATTTTTAAATGTTATTTTAGATGAAGTTACGCGATTTTAATTAAATTCCGTTCTAGAGGCGTAGCCTTTCTTTACGAAAATTTGCTGACTTGAAGCGAACTTTTTATATTAGTGTTTTCATAATTGTGTGTGATTTGACTGAAAAGTGCCGTATATTTACAATTATTATTAGATTATTCTGTAGATACACATGTGTAGTATTTAAAGATTTTTCAAACTGTGTAAGTGCCATGATTCCGAAAGACGGGTTTTAACAAAGTCATTAAAGATAACCACATATTGAACCAATATTCTCTATAACCAATAATAATAGATAAACAATAACATCATTTGAGAGAACGAGACAGCACCATATTATAGAAAGAGGCAAACGCAAAATCGATAGAATTCTCATACGAATTGTAATTCGAATAAAATAATTTCATGATACTTGCCAACCTTTGCACCAACAATACGAATTGACTAGTA
Organism: Agriopis leucophaearia; assembly: GCA_949125355.1. NCBI lineage: Eukaryota > Metazoa > Arthropoda > Insecta > Lepidoptera > Geometridae > Agriopis > Agriopis leucophaearia. The sequence continues at coordinate 7,413,180 of OX421284.1, read as the reverse complement.
TAACTTGAGCTGTACCAAAACTATTTGCCAAGAAACTTGAGATCTGATTATGTTGGTTGTAATAACCAATATAAGTATGGTCAGGTATAGCGGTCATCTCTCGAGATAATGATCAATCGATGACTTGGTCGTGTTAAATCGACAATAGAAAGATAACCTCTGCTCGATACACAATGCAACCAATTAGAAAGCGCCGTTTTGATTGCAAAATCACTTGTTAGTGAGGAACCACATCATAATCGGTTCAGTACTTTGATAAAGGTATTTTGAAATACTTTAAAAGCGAATATTTAAGTTTTGTAATATTTTGCATATACTTTGATTAAAAAGTGAAATTTAAAATGACCAAAATGAGCGGAATAAATCTTCAAGAAATTACCGAACAAAATTTGACAGCTGACGATATTTTTAACGAAAATTTCCACACTAAGAGGAAAAAAATCGAATACACCTCTACAATCGATGAAGCGAAGAAGTCGATTATGATCGAGTTAGCGCCCGATAAATATGGGAACAACAACAAATATACTGAAAAGGAATCTCCTCAAAAACTGAAACTAAAATCGAAATTCGATGATGAATACGATATCAATAAAATCGTAGAATCGAATATGATAATAGACAAATCGGACGTGATTCGATTAGAATTGAGACATTCTATGAACGGGGATTACAAAAATGGTGAAGTGGGTGACGATAGATCTATTGAAAATAATTCGAATGATTTTGCGATTAGGAATAATGACGGCGTCGATGGAGAAGAGAATGGAAATGAAGACCAGGACAATCATGTGAGTATATAATCTTGTTGATTTATTAACATCGATTATCAGAGATACTTTAGTAAGGCCCAATTGGACTCATTAACAACCCAGGACAAAGCATCCTGGCGAAGGCTGATTAGGAGAGCCGACCCCACCTAACGTGGGAATAGGAAAATAAGAAGAGATCAGAGATACTTTAGTAAATTACTAATTCTGCGTCAGGAATTTAAGTGGCAAATAGAACTTAGCTTATCACCTCACTTGCGCGTTCACTTAGCTTGCAGAATAGACAGGCTGGTGACTAAAGTCCGACAAAGCTTACAATTGACTCTCCTCGCATCTTGTGCCACCTCGTATCTCTATCGCAAAGTTTTAACATTTTTGAACATAAAAATAAACTACATGAGAATTAAAAAAAACTATTAGATATCTTCGGAATAACATTAAAAATATCTATTCTATAGGCGGAAACTTGTAATTGGCCCAGTCACCAAATCAATTTTTAAGTTTACTTCCCTAAAAATGCAAAATAAAATAAAAATAAAATATTTCATAGCGATTTCCATTTAAATTACTAAATAAATTTCCATTCCACCATTATTACACAATTAAAAATACACAAGTTTAGGAAAATATTACAATGAAGTGACATGTTTTTTTCGCATTAGCGCTACAAGTCTTGGCAATTTTGTGTTTTTTCTTTCTTTCGAAATGATATGTCATTTAAATAAAATCGACCATAAAATAAACACACGTAATAAATTAAAAAAATCTTCAATTCTTCAGCCGGCTTTCACGCCTTACGTTAAAGGAGTAACAGATATGGCAGGGACTTTGCTGAAGGAGTACCTACTCCATCAAGACGGTGTATACCCCCTTATCTAAGCTGGCGAGACATGTGAGGTCACCGAAAGACGTTATTCCTTTCCAGACCTCTGGTGTGTAAAGGTTGATTGTAGCTGCGGTAGTTCCTACATAGGTCAGACTAAGCGTACCATAGCAGAAAGGATCAATGAAAATATCGCGGCCGTCAAAAATCACCAGACACAGAAGTCGGCTATTGCAGAACATTTGCTTGAGTCGGAATCCGGTCACTGAACGACATTATTTTTCTAGAATGGTTCGTGAAGCGGTTCAAATTAGAAAACATCGCAATTTCAACCGGGAAGATGGTTTAATTTAGCGGCGTCGTGGAATCCCATTGTAAGCAAACAAACTGTAAAACTATCTGCGCCCCGCGGTTTCACCGGCGTGGTGATGAAAATCGGTGATGATGATGATGAAAAGTAGCCTATGTGTTAATCCAGGACATAAGCAATGTCTATTTCAAATTTCATCCAAATCTATCCAGCCGTTTCTGCATGCTTGAGTAACAAATATCCATCCATCCAAACTTTCACATATATGATATTAATGTGATATTGCGCGATAAGTCCTGATAAACATTAAAACATACATTTGATTCTGTCCAGAATTTATGGTCAAATATTTCATGGTACAACCAAAATTGAGTCCATATAATCCGCATGGCTGTCTACAGGTTATCTCACGTCCAATATCTAAAATTAATCCATGATGCGTAAACTATTGCAATAGAAATTACGATAAAATCAGTGAAAGACTTTCTCCAGATGTTATCTTCTCTTGGTTTAACGGATTTACTATCATTTCGTATTTTCTAATTTTTCTTTGCTCTGATTTGAGTTTGAAAAATAACTGTTCGTTACTTACTCTATGTAGAATTAAACATAACACGTGCCTACACGTAAAACTCGTATATACTGCTATTATTAGTAAGTAAGGAGTCTGAAAAAACTAAGCTATTATGTATTTATATTTTGTCCATATCTTTCGCCAAAATAAAACAATCAACAAAAAATACTTTGAAACGTTCGCAAAATTATTCTTAAATAATAGCCCGAACATTTTTTATTTTAATGTTTTTTTATCTTTATCTTTAAATTACGGTTACCTCTTAACGTGGGGTCGATACAGCGCAGTGCGAAAATTCTCGCGGACGTGAACCTAAACGCGCCAAGATTTTATTTGTGTTTGATCGTTTGTTATTTGGATAAGTATTTACTTTTGAATCATTTTATTTAAGGGCACTTTTTCACTTTCCGTGCATGGTTGCCTGGAAGAGATCGCTATAAGCGATAAGGCCGCCTATTAAAAAACCTAGGATTCTGCCGGTGAACGCGGCTAAATACTTATCAAAGTTCGTTTTCCTCTCGACCCGTAAAAGTTTAAGATGCCCTTCCCTATTCCGTGTCAGGACGACGTGCAACTCTCAAGGCCTGTTGAATCAAGTGTGCGTGTGGCCCTCCGGCCAGATTAAATAATACCTACTCGCTAACATAACTGGCCCCAGAACGTCTGACGCAAAGGTTGCTGAGATTCGCAACTGGGACAAGCAGTAAGTACCTCAGGTGAGACAAACGAGGGAGATATGCCTTAGTACAATTACCGTTCGTTTTTAAATGTCTCCATATTTCACTATTCCGCTAAACGGCTAACGCAAAAACTCTAAGTACGGCACAGTTACTCATTTTTCACGCCAATTAACTAATATGCAGCTGAATGGTATTAATACTCAATTATCCTTCATACTATTTGTTTTTGTCGTTTTTGGAGGGAGTCATAATATTAATAGCTATTTAAACTTGAAATTGATGTAAAAAAAATGACTCCACTTAGAAGTGTTAGTAATCTATATCTATATTAATCTATACTTATACTATAATAATATTATAAAGAGGAAAGATTTGATGGTTTCGGTATTTGATCGATCGGTTCAGTAGTTTCGGAGTCTATTCAATGCAAACGCATTGAATAGACTCCGAAACTACTGAACCGATTTGAAAAATTCTTTCGCTGTTGGGAAGCTACACTATCCCCGGGTGACATAGGCTATATTATATTTTGTAGCAAGGCCGAAGGCCGAGCTCACATCCGTGCGAAGCCGGGACGGTCGACTAGTATTTTATATTTTGAAAAAAATCTGTTAACGCTACTACATGATAATAAATAATATTCTATTCTATTCTAATAGTCCATTTGCAAAAAAAGGCAGCAAGGTCATTAGTAATTTGACTAAAAGCAACAAGCTAGATTTACCCGTAACCGTACCCAGCATTGCCATATCTTCCTTGTTTCTCTGATCTGAGTTGAGTACCTATTACTTATACGAGGTATATTATTATGTATAAAACTCGTACTTGCAATGTTAAAAATGTATGAATTAAGTTCACCAGCAGTGCCCGTGGTTTCTTTCAAGAAATTATTTCTCGTTGACCTCTATGATGGGTCATTTATACGGTACAAGCTACTGAATGCAATGAGAGATGGTAACTGAGCGGTAGTATATGCGCTTTATAATCTGACGGCACCCAGTTCGATCCTCAGCCCTGCACTAATGACTTTTTTAGTACTTACATAAATTAAGTGCATTTTTCGATGCCATCGCTCAAAAACAGTGAAAGAAAACATCGTGAGGAACCGTTGGACATACCCATCAACCTCAAAAGTTCAAAGAAATATGATATTCGCCAACATGCACTGGGCCAGCTTCGTGAATTAGGGCCCATCCTCTTTCTATGAGAGGCCTGTGTCCCAGTAGTGAACACATGATAGGCTGAAGCTGATGACTCTCTAAACTAAACCAATCTCACTGGACTTAAATTAGCAGTGGAAACATAAAACTGATAATAATGATGAAATGAAGCTACTGAATTAAAAACTGTATCATAACTCTATAATTTTCTACCGTGCCGTATCATCACTGAATTAATGACTATTTCTAGTAAGGTACTGTATATCATATAGTTTTGTTTTATATTTTTAGAATCCGCTCAATACGATTTAGAAGATAGAAATTCGGTCATATAAAAAAATATACTCGCTTCGTTAATGATCTATAGACGTCCTATGTCTTTTTTATATTGTTCTAGCCTGGTGAAGGTCAGAAGTTCTGGTGGAATTAAGAAACTCAAAGAAACTCACAAGCTCGCACATTAACCCTTAATTAAAAACAAAAATATATCAATCCTTATTTCTGCAGTCGTATAAGTACTGAACCTATGACATCTTGCGAACTTCAAACTAAGTGGGTATATATGGCTACATCACAGAAAAAGTACTAAAGCTAGTAGTAGTTTGTTAAGCTATTGCATAGCTTCTATCGCGGGCCTTGAGCGTGGAGACCGAATCCAGAAATTCCGTAACGAAAATAACCTAACACCCCCACTCACTCACTCCTCTCACCGCTAGATGGCGTTGTAAAATATGTTTGATAAAAGAACGACATACATAGAGTTGTAAAACCTACATAATTTTATTTGTTACAAGTAAATAAATAATTATAATTGCATAAGTTGATAAAAAATGCTATGCAGTAGCTTTACCGCGGCAGTCCCCGAGTGCCACACGTCTTTTTTTTTTCGTTTTATTACAATATTATTGCAGCTGTCAGAGCAAATAAATGCTTGGACCGAGAATAGTTAGCTTATATATTATTTAAAGGCCTGATAAAAAATATACATATGCAGTAGTCCTATTAATTCGACACTATTAAAGACAAGAAGGTGCCGGATTATTGGAATACTTGGGTTACTGGATTATATGGGGAATTTTCAGGTAAATAAAATTAAATTTTGCATATGTAGAGTATGGATTTACTTATAACAAATTTCTTCATAGCAACTATCTTACTTAATAATATGACATGTAATCTAGGGGAGGAAAGAGTGTCGGCGAGCGTAGGTGACACTAGTGACTGACGGAAGACGAAGGCGCGGGCAGAAAGAGCAGGGACCGTGGGTATAGAGTGCCGGACTACAGGACGTGCCGATGTACTGAAGTGCCGGATAAATGAGACTACTGCATATGTACAAAACTTCAGGACGATCCATTGCACCGTTTTGGTGGAGAATGGTTACAGACAAACATTAATAAGAATAAAATAGCGGCTTGCTTTGCCAGTTTGCTGATTTAATCTATAAATCGATATTTTTCTGAGTATTACAAAGTTACGCAGTCCTTTTATGTCGCCGACGAACTTACGAAGAATCTTACCTTGGAATGTTAATACAAATTACATAACCCGAGCTTTTTGGTAAAACAAACTTCTACTTGTGATTCATGACCTACAAACATTTCCTTGAAATTAACTTACTTTTATTTAAAACAGCGTAGATACGAGTATATATTTTGTCCAGATTTTCTTTTTTTTTCCAAAAAGTTATATTATTTTTTATTTTCTATTTTTTGTCTAAGATTTTTTAATAACTTTGAGTAATCATTATCATCATCATCAGTCAGAAGACGTCAATTGCTGAACGTAGACTTCTCCCTTAAAACTCTACAATGAACGACAGCCTACAATCTGCATCCACTGGATGCCCGCGACTCTCACGATGTCGTCGATTCATCTAGTGAGAGGCCTACCTACACTGAGTCTTCCAGTTCGTGCTCTCCACTCAAGAAACTTTTTTACCCATCGATTATCGGTTCTTCGAGCGATGTGGCCTGCTCATTGGCACTTCAACTTGCAAATTTGAGCAGCTACGTTGGTCTGTGGTTTTTTAGCGAGTATCCCCCTGTCTGCCTGCATTAAATCACCTCTCAAGCGTTGTCACGTCCATGGCAAATCATTTAACCACCTCTTTGGCTCCCGAATCGGATTATTATGCCATGAGCGCATATATATACATTTCAGTCTCTAATATGTCATCTAGGATATCGTGTCGTTTGCGTCACTAGTAGCTTCAGAGTTTATTCACCTCCACAATAAGCTAAATGTGTCAAGCGACCGGCACAGTTTTTGCTCCAATCACTACCAGTTTAAGATGGACCCTGTCAAAACAGTGGAATAAATTAAGGTAACCTGTGTTTAAATAACAATAATGTAGAGCTTAATTTTTAAATTGCATAGTTGTGTGTTGCGGTTTTATTCATTGTACTAGCTGATCCTCGTCGAACGTCGCTGGTCTCCAGCCGTTGAGCTATTTTCATGCATCTTTTTATTGTGCACAAATAGCTTCTATCTATGATCAGCATGCGCAGAGATATAGGGTCTCTCAGTATCTTTTATCGCATTAACAACGGGGAGTATTTTTTTAATGATGAAATGGGCTGCGTTTGTCCACAGCTCATCTAATGGAAAGCGATGATGTGGCTGAAAATGGAACATGTAGACCTAAAAGGTACTTATTATCTCTGGCCTTGAAGACTCCCAGGTTATATACTGATGTGTCTAAGGTGGTGCGTATCTGGCCGGACCAAGGCATCGGGATGCGGCTTCGAGATCGTTTATCATCGACTTTGCCTGTGACTATAAGCTTATATACCTCTACCTATTCTATATATTTAAAAAAAAACTTTAAGAAACAGCCCAGTTTTAGATTTCTCGTAAACAAAACTAATAAACATTAAGGCTAGACCACGTGTTGTTAGCTCACATGGTAATTGGAAAGTTCCACAACCTGCTCTAATACATTGCGAATTATCCGTCATAAACACTGGCAATAAAACTACTAATCAGAGCAGTAGCAGCGGTCCGCCGCCAGACGGTTCGAGGATTAATTCGTTTCAATAGCTTAGAAGATTGCTTTACTTAACTAGGTTTTAGGGCATGTCTGGTTAGTTAATGGCTGGGTCAATGGGCTAGGTGCACCTTCTAATCTAGGTTTTACAAGACGGAATTGCAGGGTTACCAGGGTTTTATCAAATCAAATAGAATATTTCGGAGAGTGTGCATCGGATCTGCATGATCTGATTCCCTCTTGCCCTTTTTTCTATAGGGCTGCCAGAGCGGGCACGAAAAATCGACACCACTTTATGGTTGATATTCCGAAAACCCGTACGAAGTGCTTTGATTCCCCTTTTATTATGCGAACTGCTAGTCTGTGGAATGCGCTGTCTGAATGGGTGTTCCCCTGTAGTTACAATCTGGGTGTCTTCAAATCACGAGTGAATCGGTTCCTTCTAGGCAAGCGTGCTCCATCGTAGACCGCATCATCGCTTAACATCATGTGAGTTGGCGGTCAAACGCGAGCCTATTTATAATAAAAAATATATTGAATATTACATATTTCTCCCCAAAATGATATTTTTTTACTTTTTTATTAAACTAAAGTAGTTTTAGACGAAACGCAGCTTCCTCTTCCTCCTCGCGTCGTGCTCTTCATGTCTAAGGGTCTCATCCTTATCGTCCCATAAGTCTCTCCCTCTATCCTCAGCGACATGCAGTGCATTGTATAGTTTTCAGGAAATAAGGACGGTGGCAAAGCAATCTAGTCCCTAGCGTTTCTCATTAAGAAGGTTGAGGCAAACCGGCTAGTTCGAGCCCGGTGGCGTGTCGATTATGTAGGGATGGTCTTTATGTGTTCTCGGATTTCTTCTGTTGTAGAAAGGGTAGGGAGGAGGATTAGGTCATGTAGCTGATTCGCAAATTCACCGAAATGCAGCCTGTAACAAGACAAATTATCAATTAAAAAACAGATTCAAAATTATTATATAGAATGGAATAGAATAGCAAACTCTTTATTGTTCACACCACAAATTACAAACGTACATAGTAGGTAACATAAAAACAACTTAAAAACTAGTGAAACAATTAGCGGCCTTATTGCTGTAAGCGATCTCTTCTAGGCAACCTTATACGTTATGAGGATACGTTATTATACACGTTAGTAGGAACTAGATTCAGCTTGCAAGATTAGACTAAACAAACTTACATGCAAACATTACAAGTCAAATAAAAGCTTGTAAAAGACACTTTTCTGGCGTAAATTTTAATTTTTAAAATCACAGATTACGCAGTCCCAGCATGAATCGGAGCATTAAAAATGTAGGTATACAAAAATTTACGAAAAAAATTATTAAATTTTCCCTAAAATGACAAAAACTTATTAATCTCAATTTTCAAAATTCCGACTCTAATGCACTTCTCGCCTGCATCCGCATCTTTTAACACCATCACCATGACGATCGGTCAACAATCATTGAAGCTACATCACTTTTTATATACGGAAATACCCATTTTTATACAATACCAAATCTAAAGGGACCACCTCCAGGTCACAATTATTAACCGATTTTCATTTTTTTTGCCATTTTGTAGCTAAATTAATACAATAGGAACTTTTCTTTAAAAAAAATTTTTACTCGGTTTTATGCCGGAAATATTTTCATTTTAGTAAAAAAAACACCCCCCAAAATCCCGACTTATATTACATTTTTCAAAATTGCAAAAAAAGTTACTAGCCGATTTTCAAAATTCAAACGCTCACACGTGTCTCCATAAATTTCTCAACTCTTACTACTAAATTTCTAACTAAATTTCTCAACTCTTGGTACTATTTTCATGTTAATGCTCCCAAAATCCTTGGAGCTATGGCCAAAAATACGTCTCAGGCGATTTGTATCTGATAACCATTTTCAGTGGTAAATACACCACATAAAACTTCAAGCTACGCATAATTCAGTTATTGATATAAAATTACCCGACAGTTAAGTTTACGAGCTGTTATAAACCAAGAGTCAAGCTACGCTGGCCATCTCACAGCATTTAAAGGCACGCCCACGTACGTACACCTAGTACGTTTCACAATAGCCGGGCCAAACTATTTGTTTTCGATGACAACTGATATCAGATGGCACAGTTCTAATATGCAAAGTAGATAGATGGTAGAGGCTAAACTCAATGTAATATTGGCATAAGCCATAAAGAAAGAACAAACAGTTCTGTTCACAAAAATGCGTTTCGACTTAAATCTTTATTGCTATCAGTGTGTATTGAAAGCTTTTGAAACCAGTAATTAACAACCCCGATTAAAAGAGCTGCTAACCTTCATAGCTAAGAAAACTCTCGATCGTCAACTTTCAAATACAAAAAAACACTAAATCAAAATTGGTTCAGTCGTTTGAGAACTACGATACCACTGACAGATACAAAGCGACATGTTAAATTTATAACTAAGCCTTTTTGCGTCAGGGGTTATAAAAAAAACATCCAAATCGAAACATGCACCTGTCAACGCTACTTCATGGCCTCGATAGCACTATAGTGAGTTGCACCAATAAATTTCCGCGCCGTAATGTTGGCTCCCCTGTACTTTCCATACACATTACAGGGAAAGTGCAGGAGAGCCAACATTACGGCGAGGAAACTCTTTGGTGAAACGCACTATAGGCTCCCCCCCCCCCCCCCCCCAACCGGGACCCGGGACCCACCTCGATGATCATAAGCTTCTCTCATTGCGATGACGATGTTTTGGGACACCAGAGACAATATACATCGTCCTCTTTGAAGACTAAGACAGCAAATGGGTGCAAAGCCCAGCCTTATGTCTGGACGCCCGGGGTCCCCGAAAAAAACAAGCAAGTTAGTTCAGAATTCCGATCCCGGTCACCTGAGAGGACTGGGCTTACCTACCTCTCAACTCGGGCTCCAAACAGCGGAGTGCGGAAAATCACGCAAACATGGACCTTAACTACGCCGGTTTGCGGTCACGCAACTTTTCGCATCACCTAAACAGAATCGCTTAAAACAGATAAGGCCCCTGAACTATTAAGACTACGCTACCACATAGCCACATAACCATAAATATATATAAATACTTGGTATCGTAAATACCACGTAGCAATCTCAGCTACTATTAGAGTAACAATAATATTCTATACGTCCATTCCGTCCGTCTATTGTGTTTTTTCACATATCTCTTTGATAGATAGCAGTAAAAGACCAACCAACTTATCTATAGCTGATTGAGGGAGCCACGATCGTATTTTTTTATCTAAGTAATGCCGAAAGTCTCTTGAGAACATTTTAGTTCGTTCATTCGGCTACTTATCGTAAGTTGGTTGAGTTGTATCGGTAGTTGTGACAATGGAACTGATTGCTCGGCCTTCTAATGATGTTTTATCTGTGGATGAAAAAAATAGTAAATTAAAAGTCATCATTTGTTTAATTAAACAAGTTTTTTATCGAAAAATATCTTTTTCAATCCAAGCTTTTATGAAATTAGCCAAACACTGTCAGTCTACTATTATCCATCAAGGAGTGCCGTTGTCCACCGCCACCATCATCAAATCAGCTGGCAGACCACAATATTGTATTGTCATCGGAACTTGACAAGAATGCCAAATCTCAGCTCAATCGAACACCGGAAAGTGGTTAAATTTAACTTGCAAAATTTTATTACAGACAAACAGGCACTAGACAGGTGAAACTGAACTGAACAGATGTATTCTAGCAAATAAATGATTTGATTTGGTTTGAAAACTAGTAAAAATAATGACGAACACTTACTTTATTTTTTACTTTATCAAGTAAAAATCCCTATTTTTCTTAATAGTAAATCCCGGGGGAGATAGAAATGAAGTGTTAACATTTTACTTACCTACGCAATAAAAAAACAGCCACCCTAGCACTCCATAGTAGTCAAGTACAAATGGGCAAGACCAAATGGGAAGCACCAGCTTTCAAATTAAAAAAAGAATCATCCAAATCGGTTCACCCAGTCAAAAGTTCTGAGGTAACAACCATAAAAAAAGTCGAATTGACAACCTCCTCCTTTTTGGAAGTCGGTAAAAATATGAGCACTTTGATATAAAAATTGTTACGAAAGACAGACTTTCAAAAATATATCAAATATCAATCAAGCATTCAGCAGCTTTAGAGCAATTTCGGTAATTAGTTTGGATAGATTTATGACTCTCTACGCGACCCAGTTCTACTTACTCACAGTTATGTAAATTAAAATATCTATTAGGGTGTTTACTCACTGCTCTGATCCGATCCGATAAAGTTATGATCCAACTGGATCAAAGACTGATTGATGCCTTGTTTATAGGTTTCGTCCGGTTTTGAAAACTTCAAAGCTGTCAAAATTCGTTCTTACAACACCGTTACAATAAATCTGAATAAGATGGGAAATAATTATGTGAAATTAGTCCAAATTAACTGGTCCCCCAGGTACAGTGCTGCAGCCTCTAATTTTAATTGACCTATGGCATAGACATTATCCAAAAAAAAACTATACAACGTCAAACAACTGAAATAATATGAAGACTTCATTAGACACCAAAAATGGGAAAAAATTGTCACCAAACTTTTCTCATATTTTAAAGGAATTGAGTGTTTTTTTTCTCGTGATTTTAGGTTTTTGTAGTGGTAGGACTCTTTTGCAGGGGTCCGCCTGGGGAAGTACCACACTTTTGCCAGTTATTCAACTGCCGAGCAGTAGTGTGCAAACACTACTGTGTTCCGGATTGAAGGGCAATGTTTCCAGCGAAATTACAGGGCACACAAAGATTTGAGATCTTATATCTCGGGGTGACGAGCGCAGTGCATTGCCATCCAGGGTTTTGAACTGTTGAAGTTCAAAATTCTGACTGGCGTTAAGCTGTTATGGGCAAGCGTGAAGAGCCATCAGGCGAGCGACTTGGCTCGTCTCGTCACCCAGTATCATAAAAAAAAAAAAAAAAAAAAAAAAAAAAAAAAAAAAGGTTTGGTCTCATAGTAAAAGTTGTTCATAATGATGCGTGCAATGACCTCCTTTAGGCTTAGTACAGCATATATACGTAACCCTGTATAATAGGCATGATGACTAATATTTTTTTATTACCTCATATAAAAGCTGATCATCAATAGAGCCTATCAACGAAAACAAAATTTAAATTAGTTCAAAAATAAATAAGTTATAAGTTTTTTAATTTCATGCTAGACAGAGAGCGCACTATACTGAGCTATGACGTCAAGCCTCAGGCGCGGCATACAATTGCTATAACTAACACACACTTTGCGAGAAAGGGATGCAGCATCCCCTCTCTATCCCCACCTAACATTTTAAACGTTCATATCTCAGAGATTAATCAGCCAATTCAATTTCCTTTTTCAGTATGTGTAATATATTTAGTTATATTCATCGATACCTGTTATTTATAACAAATTAAACATTAGGCCACATGCCTATTACAAATGTAAAACCCTCTGTCTAACGCTGTACGATCCGGAAGTATCGGATCATGCCCAGTGCGTATCAAGCCTTACGATCCGTTTATAGAAGTCCATTGTCGTTGTCGCGCTGGTTGGCTGCTGATCTGTGGCGTAACAGCTACCACTTGTGACTAATTGCAGCCTCACCCTGAATAGTACAAGTAATGTGTGAAATATAATTAATTCGGTTTTATATTAACACTAGCTGCGCCCCGCGGTTATATACCTCCTTGATTCCACATTGTTAGCGATAGCAACCTCCTTTGAGTGAAATGAGTTTATGAAAATGCACTTGACAGAATCTTCATTCTTGAAGGAATAGGGGACTACTTATATCACAAAATTAAAGCTACTAAGTAAATATAAATTGTATTATTTATTATAGGACGTAATTTTGATGAAATAATGAGATTGACATGATAATTATTATTTCATTCATTTTTCATTCTCGTTATTTTCTTATTATTTCAGACATTAATTAATTAAGGATATATTTTGACATTTTATAATAATTAAATATTGAAATTTTAATCTTATTACTTCAATTCCAGAAATTCTATTGATCAATTATTGTTTTTTTTATTGATTTGCTTGATATTTTTGTAAAATGACTTGGCCAGTGTAAAAAATGTGTTATAAGGTTAATAAACAATTCTATTCTATTCTATTTGACTTAGATGTTTTTTTTAAAGTGAAAACTTCTTTAGGCGCGTTGAGAACTTTTTGGGAGAACAAAAATCATGGAACCCGCGTCATCGTCAAGCTGTACCGTGTATTTTAAAACAGCGCCATATCTTGTAGAATGTGTAAATTACTACTTAAGTATTCACTTCATACGTGCAGTCCTATGACAGATGTGGTTTTTTTCTGTCGTGTAATATGACTTCAATTCTTGTTTTTGTTTTTTGTAGGGAAACTATTAACTAACAAAAAAAACTATTGATCCGTTCACTACCAAACTTCACAGGATCTGCTGGGCTAATCTGAAGATTGCCTGAAAATTGTATCATAATAAGTCCAGTCGTTTCGGAGTCCATAGGGAACATATATAAATACGTACAGGCGAAGTATAAGTATGAAATCATTGCGTACAGGCATCGCCTTTTATACAATGTGTGACAAAAAGGTATAGTAATACTGAAGGGTATGTATGTGATCATTTTTTTTTTTTTTTTTTACTATGGTACCAATTCTGAAATTACGAAAAAAATTATTTTGGTGTTCTATAGAAAATGGTCTATAGCAGGGGTCTCCAAACTAAGGCCCGCGGGCCAAATCCGGCCCGCCACTGCCATCAATCCGGCCCGCGACAGGAATTGAAACTCGCGGAATTGTCGGTGATTCAGCCTTGTGGATCTGATAAAATTAACAACTGATATGACTGGTCTTAGAAATTCAGACAATTCCAAACATTTTCCGCACAAGGACTGAAGACTGTAGCTGAAATAGATAGTACCTAGAACCGTACATAGTATCACTACTCGACACTAGATGTAGTTACGTGTCACAATACACAATCAATAGTAATTGAAATGCAATAAAAGCCTATGTTTGCTTAGGTGGGCAGAAAAATTAAAATTGTTACGGCCCTTGTAACATACCGAAAAAAATATTATGGCCCCAAGGCTTCAAAGTTTGGAGACCCCTGGTCTATAGTCTATACGTCTTTCCGATACTTCAAGTCGCTATCCGAAGCTTTCGCAGTCCTCAAGAGTTTCGTCAGTGTCGTTACATACATACATAATACCCGTTTATACGTATAGAAAGTTGCTCCCAAATACAACTTGTCAACATTACTCAATACAATACATATGGTTGCTGGCGCGAACGTAAAACAACGCGCTTCTAAGCACTCTCTTAAAAACTAGGCCCAAGCATTTAATTGCTCTGACAGCAAATTTTTTTTTACTTTATTTTGTGAAAACGACTATTTTTGATCATTCTCGCTAGAGTTTTCTAACGTAAGTCTGTAAGACAGATCGTAGACGAAAAATCAACACCACTTTATGGTTGATATTCCGAAAACCCGTACGAAGCGCCACTTTTCCACGAACTGCTAGTCTGTGGAATGCGCTGTCTGAATGGGTGTTCCCCGGTAGATACAATCTGGGTGTCTTCAAATCACGAATGGATCAGTTTCTTCTAGGCAAGCGTGCTTCATCGTAGACCGCATCAACGTTTAACATCAGGCGAGTTGGTGGTCAAACGCGAGCCTATTCATAAAAAAGATATACAATAATAATAATAAATTTCTTTTGCCACTATTAATATTACGTACAATTAGTTTTATATAGTTTAAAAATAATAAAATTAGGGTTACTAAACTTATTGCAATACGAGTAGCTAGCTATTTTATCAGAGAGAGATCGAGATCGAGATCATCGACATAGCTATTAAAATTTGCAAGTTGAAGTGGCAATGGGCAGGCCACATCTCTCGAAGAACCGATAACCGATGGGGAAGAAAGGTTCTTGAGTGGAGACCACGAACCGGAAGACGCAGCGTAGGTAGGCCTCCCACTAGATGGACCGACGACATCGCGAGAGTCGCGGGCATCCAGTGGATGCAGTTGGCAGGTTGTCGTTCAGTGTGGAGGTTAAAGGGGGAGGCCTATGTTCAGCAGTGGACGTCTTATGGCTGATGACGATGATTAGTTATTTTATCGCTGTAGGATTCCCTGTGTCGCGATATCTAGTGCTCGTCTAGGGACATGTTACCTACATAGTGATAATTATTTAGAATATTACGTTTAGTAGAATCATAATTTAATATTATTACTTAGAATATTATTTATTTTAAACTAACAGTGAAATATGAAAAGAAAAGTTATTAATTCAGTATTTTTTATTGCAGCTGTTAGAGAATAAAATGGACCTAATATACGTCAAAATGACACACTTCGGCAAACGCTGTCTCGCTCGCACGAAAGTTATTGGATATCACAATCCTTGTCATCCGTGTGCCTTGTCGTTTCAGTCAAAGATTCGGAACATTTTGTGTTGTTATTGAAACGTCCCTCATTTTCCTCTGTTTGAAACTGCCGTTGACAGTTGACAGTGACGTCCTCAAATCCTACGACTTGACTCTAGATTATCTGACCTTGAAACTCAATTTACAAACACAATAAAGGTGCTATCCGCAAATTCTATGTGTGAATATCAGCAGCTAATTCTATGGTGTGATTAAACAGTGCCTGTTACCGCCCACGCCACAAACTGACCACCTGAGAATCAATCACGGCTTCCAAGAAAATAACGGAGGAAGCACGCCTTCACAATACTACCAACTTATTTGTGCAGGTGGTTAAATTAAGGAACTAAATAAATTTCAAAGGATAGCTGTATTTTTTGCTCGGGCAATACGTTGGTGTGTCTAGACTCAACTCACCAGATAAGTTGGTCTTCGTTACTTTCATGTGCTTTCGTCGAGCATTCCTTGTGCGAAATATTTTCGTAATTAAGACCTTTTTTGTTGTTTTGTTGCCAGTGAGAATGTTATGGAACGCGAATCATTTCCGCGAAACGAATGAGCTTCCGACCTCGATACGGTGACCTTTATGGACAAAATGACGACAAACAATTTGGACATCAAAATTGCAACTCAAAGACTATGTAAAGGCATTAAAGGCTATCATGCGTAGAGTCAGTGGTAGAAAGGCTGACACCGTGAATAGGCAAAACAGTGTGGGTAGACATACATGCACGCGGCATGCACGTATACGAAACTCATCAATTCATTTCGATTTACACCGCATTTTCCCTAAGGCTACCATGCCGCGTAGATTTTAAGACTGTCATAAGATAGATCATATTATATCAGATCGTAGAACTGAGACTATACTATTATGTTAATAGTAATATATTATTAATTATTATGCTTTTGCATAATTAGTAATTACGCAATTTCGTTTACTTGGATGACATATTTTAAGCTATTGTCACCGTTAATTATCACCGCTGTGCCGGTCGGAGTGGGGGGTGTTAGGTTATTTTCGTTACGGAATTTCTGGATTCGGTCTCCACGCTCAAGGCCCGCGATAGAAGCTATGCAATAGCTTAAAAATACAAGTGTGTTGAGGAATTCCTTCATTTGAAATCGGTTAAAAATAAATCATAACAACATAAAAAATTACTTTACTTTTAAATTACTTAATTTTTTATAGGTAGGTACTAGACTAGGTAAACAATGAATTATTCTAAGATTTCGATTAGTTAATTTTCTATTTTTTTTAAGTTGTGCATAATTAAATATTCTTTTTTGGAGCGTTTACAATATTATCCCAAAAATAAAGCTCAATAGTTTCTTATATCAAGTTCATGAATTTTTATCTTCTAAAATGTTAAAAAGGCGACATGATTTTATCATTCACATTAGCGCTAAAACTATTTTTTTGATCGAAGTTAAATCTTTACAAAATTTGTTAAACACGCTTGAAATCGCGTAGCGGCACCTCACTCTATGGTCTTATTATTTTTACTCCATTCTGAATTTTCCAAATCACATTGATGAATGTCATTAGACAAATAGAATTCATATTTCCGGTTGAAAGGCTGGCAACATTTGGCACCCCGTCATCTTGCCTCGGGCGATACGGCCAATAAGCGTGCGTTCTTTATTCAAAAACTTTTGACACAATGAATTTATATTTTTCTATGCATTCATTCAGTTTATTGTATTCTATCAGTAATTGGACAGTGCTTGAAAAAAATTGGAGTGTTATTAAAAGGTTACTTTATAACGTCTTACGCTAGGAAGGCTTATAGATTTTTTCGTAGCAAACATGAAAGAATGTTGATAAAACTTTTTTGATCGAGTTAGTACCTATATGTACGGCTTTTATTTTTATTGCGGGTAGTTTTTTTTAAATTTGATTTATACTTGTATTAATTCTTGTTTGTTTTTAGTACGATATAACAAAACCAAAATCGACTTCAAAATTAATAAGCGCTCGAATAAAATTATTAGTACTCATAAAGCTGTATTAAAAGCTACTGAGCCACTGAGTCCTAAAACTGCGACCAGAACCACCGGAGGATGGGCAGCAGCGTCCTAATAGTACACGGTGAACGTACTGCGATCCCCAAGCCGCCTGCCAAGCGTGGGGATTATGGCAACACCCCTCTCTATGAGGGAGGCCTATAATAATCCACCAATATCACACAAAAATACACAAATATAGCAAAATAACACAACGAGCCGACATGTTTTTTTTCTTCTCGTTGGCGCCAAAACGCATACGTTTTCTACAAAGTAGGTATAGTGCGTTTACCCAAAGAGTTTCCTCGCTGTAATGTTGGCTCCCCTGCACTATCCCTGTTATGTATATGGGAAGTGCAGGGGAGCCAACATTACGGTGAGGGAACTCTTTGGTGAAATGCACTATAGTTTTATAATTTACATTTTTCCGATACGTCACCTATTATTTATTTTTGGCAAAAGCCATTTCCACATTCATCCAGCACTAGTAACACTTACATGTAACTACATAACGTAGCCCGAAGAGCCTCGGGCTACGACAGTTGAAGGGTCGCCAAATGTCGGATATTGGCAGCACTAAACGAATTTGTACTTAATTTGTTACTTATGTAGAAATTTGCATAAAAAAATATGTGTAAAGTTTTACAATTTTGGATTCTTACATACTACCACAGAATACATAATACACTACTACTAGCAGTTCAAGGTTTTACCTAAAGAAGTTCCAGTGTTTTAGACTATCACGGTTGTTCAGTTATATGATTATTTACAGGATATTTACCGTGGTAAGGTTGAGGAAGAAGCTCCCGATGTTTTGGTGCAGTTACATACCCCATGTTCCCACATTCTTCAGTCTTCCCGTGAACATGGTGCATGTAACTGCGCCGAAATATCGGGAGCTCCTTCCACAACCTTACGACGGTAAATATCCCGTAAATAATCATATATTTGGATGCTCCAGTGTTGCTAGATTTTTCCGGAAAACTATCATATACAAATCATGATACGCCTTCTTTTCAAAATTAGTTATTGACCGAAGAGGAAAGTGTTCGAAACGCCAGGAATTAAAATACCGTAAAGTACACGCGATAAAGTCCATTAAAAGGGTTTAATTTCATGTATAATAGTCGCGAAAGCCTAAAAAAACATTACAAAGAAAGAAAGAAAGCAAGGAAGAAATATTTTGTATCGTCAATATAAACAACAGAGATATAATATGGCCCTTAGGTAGTGTAGTTGTGTCACAAAAAAGGTCATTACACTGAGTTGAGGTCATTACAGTTATAATTACTGAGTTAGAGTTACTATTCATGTTCTAATATTGTTGTC
Source organism: Agriopis leucophaearia (assembly GCA_949125355.1). Lineage (NCBI taxonomy): Eukaryota > Metazoa > Arthropoda > Insecta > Lepidoptera > Geometridae > Agriopis > Agriopis leucophaearia. The sequence goes on along the minus strand of OX421284.1, from coordinate 7,394,109 downwards.
TATACATTTTTTTATATATATTTTTTTATTTTAAATCCCTTTTTTAAAGCAATCTGTCTTTTGAAGACAATAAGCTTTATTTTGAACTGTTGTCTTAAATGACGCGTCTTGTGTGGAATACGCCCATTGACGCATCCATCCTCATAATTTTTCTTATTTTGTTAGGTCTTGGGGTATCTTCCTTTTAAGTCTCCTTGGAGGCCTTCTTGATATCAACATCTTTGCTAGTTCATTTGGATGATTTTGCAGTCGTTTTTGATAAGTTAGGGCGTTATTTCTAGTATATATCTAGGAACATCATGTTACATAATTAAGAAACCCAACGAGCCATACAAATTGTTTCAGTTTCGTACTTATAAAAAATACAATGTCAGTCAGTGCGGCCGAGTGATCACCAATGACAGGGCTGTGTCTTATTGCTGGTTAAAGGGTGGGGCCGAGTGCTACTACGAGATCACGAATGTTACATAAAACGCCTTCAGCATCAGCACCGATCCTGTGGTAGAGTGAGAGGAGCGGTCGATCTAGGCGCCACATAGCAAGGGACGCCAAAATGTCAAAACCGAAAAAAAAACGATCGAAAACAATGACGTTTTCAATACTTATTCATATATATATCTACACTAATATTATAAAGAGGAAAGATTTGTACCTATTTTTGTATGTTTATATGTTTGTATGTTTGTAATGAATAGGCTCCGAAACTACTGAACCGATTTGAAAAATTCTTTCACTGATGGGAAGCTACACTATCCCCGGGTGACATAGGCTATATTATATTTTGTAGCGAGGCCGAAGGCCGAGCTTACACTCGTGCGAAGCCGGGGCGGACGGCTAGTCATATATATTTATAAAATATTATTTTACATGTCAAATTATTAATTCAACGCGGGATAGCAGCTAGCGTGCTTGGGACTTTACCACACGGACAACATCTTGTTTTTGATATTAAGTTTAAGTGTATTATTTAAGGCTTTTATTTTTTTGCTGCATTTCGTATAGGTACATCTACACTAATATTATAAAGAGGAAAGATTTGTACCTATTTTTGTATGTTTGTAATGAATAGGCTCCGAAACTACTGAACCGATTTGAAAAATGCTTTCACTGTTGGGAAGCTACACTATCCTCGGGTGACATAGGCTATATTATATTTTGTAGCGAGGCCGAAGGCCGAGCTTACACTCGTGCGAAGCCGGGGCGGACGGCTAGTTCGTACATAAAACTGAATAAACAATCCATTACAAGGAATTAAATAATACAAAATTATAAATATGTAGTAAGTAAATTGAAATTGTGTCATAGTCACAGTAAAATCACAGTGTGTCTTACATCAATGAGCGAAAAATATAATTTTGATGGCGCCTCGGGGCGAGGGCGGGTGGGCACTTTTGCATTGTTTGTATCCAGCATAAAGTTTTTATGTAGAAATATTTTACATCCTGGATTGGCATATGGGCTACTTTTAATTTCAGAAAAAATATCGATTCCTGTGCAATTGTTTTCAGAAATGAAACGCTCTGAAAGACAATCTTGCTCTACCCTAATTGAAGGCTAGGTCCGGCGTTGGCTAGCATGCTGGGTACGCTGCCAAAATTAATAACATTTTAAAATTTATACGACCTATTTTCATACCTACCAAATATACATAAATAATTATAAAAATGGGTCGAGCCGTTTTGAAGGAGTGCGACCACAAACACCGTGACACGTTATTTTTATATATAAGATTTATCTATATAAATTATTTCTTATACGTGCGCTCCACTCAAGCACCGTCTACTTTTCTAAGTACATATTCTTACCATTTTTCTAAGATTACTAATTTTTCGATCGAGTTTCAGTAGTACCGCACAGAGTACACCCTGCCTTAGGGCGGTGCGCCGCCCTAAGGCAGTCTGCCTCGAGCTCGCGCCGCGATCGCTCGATTATTCGCGCCTGTCGATTATTAGCATTCGAATTATAACCTAAAAACTAAAGTTTAATAATCTTCTGTTTTTCTATTTTTTAAAGATAATATATATATATATTTATTAAAACATTTATTTTACATATTTTGAATTATACCAAAATTACCTAAGTTAAAATCAACGTAATATGTATAAATCTACACTAATCTAATAATGTACTGCCCGTAGGCATTGTTCCCAATACGTATTCCGCATTACCGCATATGAAATTTTGAGTAATAAAAAATAAGCCTAAAATTTACTATTATATTTCATACTTTGTCAATCAATTCATTTAATCCTACATTAGGGAAGGTTTAGGCATCGATTAAAGATATCTGAAAGTAATTACTTATTGCGATCTGAACACGAACGTCGCACGCGCCTTTTTAATGAGATAGGTATATATTTTTATGAGAATCATTAATTAAATTCATTATTTTTATAACTATAACCTATATTCCTACATTGTTTATCGTAGTTATATTCATAAATCTCAGTAAATAACTTCAAGTAATCACTCATAAGCAGTAAATTACTTACCATCATCAAAGAATTTTCAATCAATCAAAAACGAAATCAAACTATTTACTAATTGAAAGTAATCGATAACTAATCGATTCTAAAGAAACTCAATCGTTCACCAAAATTATTCTAATCAAATCTTAATGAAGCACGTATAAAATCAATTAAAATAATTTGCTTAAAAATTTACTTAATTTGGATTAATAAATGCCCCGTTAACTAATGTTTTATGTTTAAACTTTTAACTAACTGCTGGTAGGTATCGATGAATTTCTCTATTTAACAATAAAGTTTTTAATTTGCCGCGGCGAATTGAATTTATCGATTAGTTCGCAAACTTTTTAGATAGAGATGGGTCAATTAGTTTTATCGATGAAATTATGACGTGCCTTTGACCTAGGATATGTCACTACCTAATTCTTTAAATCACTTAAATTTTAAACATCAACCGAAAATCATTAATTATCATAAATAAAGCATTCTTTCTGAACTATTTTCCAAACATCATAATCAAAATTTACGTATTTAAAAAAGCCATCAAAGTTTCTAAATAAACCACGAATACATACAAATTGTTATTTATAAATGTTTCCTGGTACAAACATCTAATCTCCATGATAAAGTATCGATACAAAAGCATCACTAGTACTAGTACGATAATAAATAAAAAATCCGGTAGTCGCTAGTCAGCCATCGAGCCCAAACCACCAATTTAAAAAGTAATCACTAACCGATTGTGGTTCGAAACGTCCGCCTTTCAAGGGACCGGTAATTTTTTTATCGGTACATCGGACATTTACATATTGTTTTTTTATACTTTCACCTCACTAGACTATCGTACATTTGTATCGGTTACCGTTAATAAATTAATTGATTTAATTTTTTTCGTAAACGTATATCTATAGAAAATGGGTAAATTGGTTTTAATTAATTACTTTAATTGATTTTATTCAGTGGTTGAAATGTGTTATCTGTTTTAGTTTTACGTAAAAATGTAGTGTGAAGTTAAACAGGTATGACAGTGACAACAAAATAAGTTTTTTTTTTTATAAAGTGTGTGAAAAAAGTGGCACTGGCGTACGTAGATTTATCCAGTGTGATCGAGGTGCAGGTAAAGTATTTTTATTATTACTAGTATAACAAAGCGCTAATGCTAAAGTTATACAAAATAACTAGAAACATAGGACCTAATGGTATCCAATAGAAATTGGCTCTAACGCTGGTAACACACCTTCGCCGCGAAACCGTAGCAGCGAATCCGTTACTCGTTAAAATATCTTATACAATGTTCCTTACAGCATAGTATTAAATACGCGTGGGAGAAACGCCAAAAGTGACGAGAGGCGCCTCCGTTCCAAGTTTGCTGTTTAAATTACAGTTTTATGTTACACGATATAAGATTTATATTTATACTAGTATCGGTTTTACTGCTACGGGTTCGCGGCGGAGGTGTGCTAACGGCGCAAGGCAAATCACTTGAAAGCCACTTGATTCCAGACTGACTTGTATTGACCATTGAGGCAAGTTGTGGTTAGTCAAAAAATGCAAAAAGATTCTCTCCGGCGGGGAATCGAACCCCGGTCTCCCGCGTGACAGGCGGGGATACTTACCACTATACTACCGAAGACTTGACATCGAAGTTGAAATTATAGGAGATTTCTTGAGGTTTTAGTTTAAAACCTATTCATAAATAAAAAAACGTAGGGATAATCAGATAATATTATCGAATTTTATCGATGAGTATAAATTTGCCCGTTTGTTTCTATAAATATGATATAATTATTTTATTAATATATATAATTCTTCTGTACGTGTGTTTTGTCACCTAACTCCTCCTAAACGGCTGGACCGATTTGGATGAAAGGTTGTGTGTATATTGCAATGGGTTCCTGGATGGTTTGAAAACACAATTGGTAGCGGTATCGGGCAAGACAACGTCTGCCGGGTCTGCTAGTTTATATATTATATAATAGTTTCTAATCCGTACGGCAAAAAATTGGAACAACCTGCCGGCTTCCTTGTTTCCTGAGAGATATAATCTGGGCCTTTTCAAGGCGAGAGCGAATATGTATTTTCTAAGTCTTCGACCACATCGTCGCTTATCAACAGGCGAGTTGGTGGTCAAACACGGACTTATACGCGATACAAAAAAAATACAGGAAAATATACTTATGGATAAGTTTTTTTTTATAGATAACTGTCCGTCCCGGCTTCGCACGGGTGGAGTATTTTTTTAAACATACTTACTAGTAAAAATATAGCCCATGTTACTCAGGGATAATGTAGCATTCTAATAGGGCAAGAATTTTTTAAATCGGTCCTGTTTTTTTTGAGTTAATTCGTTACAAACATCCAATAATACAAATCTTTCTTCTATATAATATTAGTGAAGATTAGATAGTAGGTATAGACTCAAGAGTATAGAGGGCTGCAGTTGTACTCGTGAGTAAGCACTACCTAGTTAAGGTGAAACGTTTCACTTTGGCGGGATAATCAAATTTCAAATAGTTTTTTTTGTCCTTGTAGCTAGGCCGGGTAATTATTGTGAAATGGCGTAGTGTTCGCGAAAATTGTTGGTCGTTCTTTTATTATCATGTACAGCTATTAATCATGCAGGTACTCACCATATTACTCATATTTGGCAATAAACCGTTTGAAACACCATAAATTTGTTTATTGACAAATGTATGTACCTAATAATGTGCATTGGAGATAAATAAATAATAAATAATAAATAAATAATATCTGGGACATTATTGCACACATGGTCATCTGACCCCAAACTAAGCAAAGCTTGTAATATGGCTGCCAGAGACTGATGATATACGTACATATATATTTTTAAATACATACTTAAATAGATATTAACACCCAGACATAGAACAAACACAAATGTTCATCACACAAATGTTTGTCCTAGATGGGAATCGAACCCACGCCCCCAAGCACAGAAAGTAGGATCACTACCAACTGAGCCACCGAGGCAGTCGTAAAGATAAATAACTTTACGCGAGTTTGTAAAGAATAATAATCAATTTTCGCGAACATCATTATCGTTTACAATAATTACTCGGCCTAGCTACAAGAACAAAAAAACTGTTTGAAATTTGAATTTCCCGCCAAAGTGAAACGTTTCACCTTAATTCCTTTCCTTACCTAATTTCAAGAAGAGTTCAAACGCTTAGTTACGAAAAAGTAGCAAATTGACAGGAATATCTACTTACTGAGTTAGTAATATAACTTTTAGTAATTATAACATAAGTTTTTTTAAACATTTACTAATATTATATAAGAATACCGCAGCTGTAGGCAGAACCACGTGCCAAACCTTTCAACACAGGCTAACTAGTGATGTATCTATAAAATAATGATATTATCTATTCATATCTCCTATCTATAGATCTCAAAAGCCTGTATAGATACAATTAGAAAGCAAATTAGGCTCAAATTACTTGTATTTTTTGTTCGACAATGATAAATTAAAGACGGCGGTGCTTTAGCTTAGTTTATTTAGATTAATTGGCTTTTTACACGTGCGTGTCAAAATATAAGAACAATAATAATAATTGAAAGGAGTCGTCCGTTTTATTAGCGAAATTAAAAAGAAATCGGTGCTGTTGAATACTAGAATAACAGATAGGTCGGTGGTTCAGATAGTAGGTGATTGTTCAATTATATTAGTTAGTTTTAGTACCTATATTTTGTTTAGCTTAACCAATATTATAATCTTAATATTTATAGATTATGTTTCAAAATTATCTGCTCTTTACTGATCCATGAAGGTATACAGAAACCTGCAACACAAGCTCTGCTTAGTGTAGGCTCTGTGGACCAACTTATTTGTTACTAGAAGCTGAAGTGTATTACTTATACATTAAGAATTATTTTTTATTGTCATTTATTTGTCATTTTAGTTTAATTTCCATGAAATAAAGATTTATATTATAAAAATAAAAAAAAATATCAGACAAACAAGGGAGATATGGAAAGGTCATTCACCTTTCTATATCTCCCTTGTATTAATTTAATTATACATGTATATAGATAGATTTCTGATACTTTTCTGTGTATATCATTAATATGAATGATTTATTACATATAATGAAAAACATACCCCTCATATATACAGATATTTTTTATTTTTATATATTTTCTGTACTACAAAACAGTTTAAAGGCACATTCAATTTATTACGATAAAGTATCTACTAAAATACGCATGTGCAATCGTCTACAGTAGATCTAATAGACATTCCTATTTTGATTGATAGTAGCGATATGTTACGGTAAATATTCGATTGTCGATATCGATGTTTTCCGGGTCGTCGACGCACTGTTTTCTATTTTCGAATTTGGGTAAAGGTAAAGGAAAAATCTCTGTGACGCCCGTCACCACAGACCTAAAAAAAATTGTGACATCCTTAATCTATGCTCGTCACAGAAATTTTTGTCGTAGATAAGTGAAGTAATCATCAAACCTTGCCTAAATATTTGTGCAAAGACAATTTTAACTTATTTTGGTCAATGTATGAAAGATTCATGTGTAGAAAATTTTAACCAATAATACGCGATAATTATTTTTTTCTTTCAATATTTTTTGGTTTGTTGGTGTGACTTAAGAATAACAAACACAATATCAATAAAATCTAAAGTAATTGAAGATTCTTTATACTATATTATGCAGCGAAGGCCTTATAGATAGGTCTAACTCTTAAAAATAGGCCTATAGATAGATCTCTAATTTCAGGTAAAGTACCCAAAATGGTTGCCGCTTTGATTCGCTGTTTTTTTAAAATGTTGTAAAAGACAATTCATACATTTGACGACCGACAGGATTTGAACCTGCGCCATCCATTTTTACGTTCGAAGCGCTCTATCTGCTAAGCCACGCTAAGCTAAAAAATAAAATAGTAAATCGTAAAATGTTGAACAACTTTTCAAATATATTAATTACTTTCGTTTTAAACCCTGTTATATTTGAGAAATGTTGTAACAAAAACGTTAATTAGGGTGTCTTGTCTAGCAGGCTCACATATATCTATATATCTACCCCTAACACGGGATGCCCCGCCAAAAGCAGGGCCTCTAGCAACCCTGATACATACATAGACAATAGACATACATGCTAACTTTAACCGAGGATTCATCACACTATCACACTAATATCATACTTATATGTGAAAGTTTTAAAGGATGGATGGATGTTTGTTACTTAATCACGCAGAAACGGCTGGATGAAATTTGGAATATACATTGTTTATGTCCTGGATTTACAAATAGGCTACTTTTCATCATCATCATCATTTTCATCACCACGCGGGTGAAACCGCGGGGCGCAGCTAGTATCATATATGTGAAAGTTTGGATGGATGTATGGATGGATGAATGGATGTTTGTTACTCAATAACGCAAAAACGGCTGGATGGATTTGAATGAAATTTGGAATATACATTGCTTAAGTCCTGGATTAACACAGGCTATCATAGTCATCATCACCGATTTTCATCACCACGTGGGTGAAACCGCGGGGCATAGCTAGTAGACTCATATATCGTCCTTGCTACAACATTAGTTTGTCTTTATATCGTGGAGTAATAAAACCGCTGCCGCTCTCGCCCCCGCTCCCGCCCCCGCTCCCGCCCCCGCTCCCGCCCCCGCTCCCGCCCCCGCTGTAGTCTTTACCACACCCTTATTGTTTCGATAAGTCAATACACCTACTTCGCCAAGAGGTTCAACTCGACAATGAAAAATACAAAATGATATTATTAGACGTCGCTAGGTGAAAGCTATAGGCTATTGTCCGCGGGTCAGTCCGGGTCACGGCGATAGCCGATAGCGGCTACTATTAGAAATACATTGTTTGTTGAGTTGGCCTGTTTTTGAAGAGATAATCAACGTGTATACATAAAAAAATAAGAAGCTCCTGTATTATTCACATATAATTGCAGCATATTTTGCCACAAGAAAATGGCGTAGTTTTTTTATAGCAACACCGAACTGTTAACTTTTTTACTTTTAGCATCGCACGTCTTGTGCATTTGCCAGCGTCGAGTATTTAAATATTTATAAGTTTTATTAAATACTAGTGCTTTTGCCCGCGAAATCGTACGCGTAGATTTTCATATACACTTTCAACCCTTTTTCCTCCCTTACTTGCGCAAAATGACATATAGGTACTTCAATCTGATCATAGCTAAGCCTATTCGTGAAAACCGCGTTTAAATCCGTCCAGTGGTTTAGGAGATGTGCGCGGACAAACAAACAGACAAAAATTCTTAATACTGTATTATCGTGTTCAGCTGCTTATTTTAAAACGCCCTGTGCATATTTTTTTTTGTATCTCGCAATTACAGATTTTTTATCTCTACGTTTTTATTATATGTGAAGATATAGATGACATGTTTAGATCGTCAAACAAGACAGGCAAAATAAGTCTGGGCCAAGCTAGAATACTAAACATTGTATACCCTCAATTAGGTTTCATGATCTATATTTCAACCTATGATGTTATCACTGCTGGAACACAGGCCTTCTCTCAGAGAGAAAGAGGATGGGCCCAAATCCACCATCCTGGCCCAGTACACGTTGGTGAATGCCATATTTCTTTGAACTTTTAAGGTTCTTGGACATACCGGTTTCCTCACGATGTTTTCCTTCACCGTTTTTGAGCAATGGCAGCGAAACTGCACATAATTTATTTAGGTACCTACTAAATAAGTCATTGGTGTAATTGGTGTGTCATTGGTGTGTAATTCCTTTCCGTGCACGGTTGCCTGGAAGAGATCGCTTTAAGCTATAAGGCCGCCTGTTAAAAGCGTAGATAATTACTGTAATTTATAATTTTATCCTTGTTTTTGTGGTTTTTAATAAAGAGTTATTGTATTGGTGCAATAACGATGATCGCACCAGGTGCCGTCAGATTGTAAAGCGCACATTCTACCGTTCGGCCTCCATCGCTCCTATCCTATCGCAATTAAGTTTATATACTCGGAAAGAATTAATATTTTTTATTTGACCCAAAAAACACCAACATTACAAAACTAAACACTTCTCATAAACACTATGTCATCACATCTAGTCCCCACATCCGTTCTACAAATTAATTTATTAGAAAAACGGGTTCTCACTCGATTATAACATTGCCGAAACTTGAACGCCTCTGTAATTGATCTATTTTTGATGGCTATAATGTCAGATTGATTAATTTTACTCCAGTTTGACTAGGCCTGGGTAATGATCGAGCTGCAAGTAAATGGACATTGCAGCTCATTTTGCCAAAGCTGTGAACTGTTTCATACCGGATAAATTTGGGTTTGACAGGTACCTACATGAAGTAAAAACCCAGGGCGGAGTCAGTTTTATAGTTATTTATATTTTATACACGTTATTACACCGATATATCCAGTCTTCAAAATGTGACTAAGCACTAGATTTTTCAAACAATCTAGAACACATAACACCTAGAGTCGCTCAACATGCGCAGAGACATTGGGTCACTATCTTTTATCGCATTTACAATTGGGAGTGTTCTGAAGAACTGTTTGATCTGATACCGGCGTCGCGGTTTTATCATCGTACTAGCCGCGACCGCCTGAAAAATCATCCACATATCTATCCCAGATTAGTGGAAATCACACACTGCGCTATTCACGCGATCTTTCTTGACTGCCAAGTGTGGAATGAGCTACCTTCCGAGTGTTTCCGAGAAGCTACAACATGAGGGTTCTTCAAAAGGCGAGTTAATTAGTTTTAAAGGGCCGGCAACGTATTTGCGATGCCTCTGATGTTACAAGTATCCATAGGCGACGTCTACTGCTTACTTAGACGCTGCTTGCTGCTTTCTTAGGCGGCCCGTCAGCTTGTTTGCCACCTATGTCATAAAAAAATATATCTTCTTGTGAGCTTTTTGGTGGGTAGTTTATTAATGTTACAACGAAAAAGAGAAGAGAGTTAATTCCAATCCAAATTCCCAAAATTGCGAAATACTGTATTATTACTACTACTGCTTCGAAATTATGATAGTCACGGGCATCCAGTGGATGCCGATGGCAGGATGTCGTTCAGTGAGGAGGTTAAAGGAGTAGACCTATGTTCAGCAGTGGAAGTCTTCTGGCTGATGATGATGTTGTGACTATATTATTATATCGGGGGAATAAATATAATATACCTGTCTTCAAACTTTTGCCGCGTTAACCATATACCATGAGAGCTGCAACACTACAGCTCATTTTCTCGATACTCCATTTTCCCATCACTAAATCAATCACCTCACTAACAAGTGAAATGAAACCACAGTACCAACAAAGTCTTAACGGTAATACGGTCACATACCGACCGTAAGGTGATATGTAGATTAGGTAGATCGACCACGTCGTTAAAATCAACTGATTTATGCAATGTTTTGAATGAAAACCGTGGTAAAATGCTTATCTACACTAATATTATAAAGAGGAAAGATTTGTACCTATTTTTGTATGTTTGTATGTTTGTAATGAATAGACTCCGAAACTACTGAACCGATTTGAAAAATTCTTTCACTGTTGGGAAGCTACACTATCCCCGGGTGACATAGGCTATATTATATTTTGTAGCGAGGCCGAAGGCCGAGCTTACACTCGTGCGAAGCCGGGGCGGACGGCTAGTGATCTATAAAATTGTTAATAATTAATTATAAATAGTTGTATCAATTTTTTTCGGTTCCGTACACAACGGGTTGTAGCTGGACCCCATTACTTAGCCTACGCTGTCTGTCTGTCCGTCTTACCGTCCGTCCGTCCTACCTTTCGTCAAATTAGAATTCCTGTTCGACGAGCCAGCTTTGTAGCTTACGCTTAAAGAATCCCGTAGAGGGCGCTTCTCTCACGTTTTGCGGCAGCCGGTTGTAAACTTTCAGTGCTGTAACGTGTGTATTCTCTTTGACGTGTGTGTAGTGAATCAGTTTCGACGTCTTCGCAAGACGATGGGTTACTGTGGCTCATTTTTGGAATCGCTCGTAGGGCTTTTTCATGCTGAGATACTTGCGAACGAAATCCCAATAGTCGCATTTTTTTATAGTCATATAACGTAACGCAACGAGTGGTTTGAATCATTCGATTTTGCATTCTCACAATAGAAAATCTGACAGTATGTACTTTGTTGTCTTACATAGTATTTACATTCTCTTTGCTTTGTTGACATTTGACAATTAATCAAACGATAAATAATCATCTGTTTTTTTTTATGAACGTTCCTTTTGACGTTGCGGAAGTTACCGGTTTAACGGTTGTGGTGCCCAGAACTGAGGGTTGCTGCGTGAAATGGAGAATTTTTTGCATTCTGTATAAAGGCAACCCAGAATTCGAGTGATTCAAAAACATGTTTTTTATATTTATCGGGAATTTTGCTACTTTCATGTTTAACTTAAAATTTTCAAAATGGTCTAAACTGTTTTTCTGACGAATCTCTACTGTAACTTCGCTTCTACATCGCTTCAAGTACAATAAAGGATTTGGGTAACATTTTTATTCCATATATATTTGTTAATGATGCTAATTTAGCCTAACCTCAAATGAAATATTAATTACATAAAAAAGAAATCTAACCTAACCTGAAATAAAAATTTATTAAATCTGAAACTAAAAATTCGTTATATAATGATATGAATATAGAATACTTTGTTGCTTAAAAGTGGGAAAACCTCGCCTTATGCTATTAAGCGATCTAGTGAAAAAGGGGGTGAAACATTGAGACGCTTCCTTTATTTGTCGAGTTTGATGTTACCAAGATCCTATATACTATAAGAGCCGTAACAGACACGTCAACTTGGCTGACGTCAACCAACTCAACCAACAAGAGAAAGAGGGGAAAATTATGTTCTCCCTCTTTCTCCCCCGTTGGTCAGACAGCGGTTCGTCAGCCAAGTTCGATACGTCTGTTGCGGCTATTACATGACCCACTTTGATTTCTATTTTCAATCTAATAATGTTGTAAAAGTTTTCCTCCATTTAATCTTAAATAGATAATAATGCTTCCAAATATGGACAAGATGAACCAAAACATGACTAAATTGTACTTAAAATTAATACCAAATCATTTCTAAATTACGTTGACTCACGGTTACATTTCATCATTTAATTTTAGTCTGGAAATGGCGCTGCATGGTGGAGGTAAAAATATATCATACACGAGTAATTATATGTGATTATCAATTTAAACAATTGGATCACATTAAAAACCGACTTAAATAATATAATTAAACGTCACTTAGTGTGGTACTAGCCACTGAAGTGAGAATTTTTTCGTACCCTTCTCTTTTCTGTGGTACTAACAATGTGTTAGTTTTTCTAATGTTAAGATTAAAATTGACTACACATAATTTAATTTATTTAAAAATTAAAATTTGTTATTTAATTTAAATAATAATTAATTTACAAACATTTATATATTTAAAACGAATTCGTAAAAAAATTTGTCAACCGACCTGCAGTTGCTACGAATTAATATTTCATTTCATTATGAAAAACTTAATAAGTCTCTATAAAATTTGAGGGTTGGCCTCTATTTCCCTGGGATCCCATCATCAGATCCTGACCTGGTGACAATGGGACCAAATTGGAAGTACCTACCTATACCCTAACAAACAAAAGTTTTTTTTTTTTTAAATCGGTGCAAATACATTTTTTTTAATGTATGTTGTATATACAGTGGAACATAGAACCTCCGCCTTTTTTGAAGACGGTTATAAAACGGATTTCAAAATTAATAAATACGCAGTTTCGTTTACTTGGACTTGCTTGGACGACATATAATTTTCCAGTTATTTTGATTTGAAAAACAAACTACTGAAACGATTTTGATGAAATTTCTATGGCACCAATCTGAATGGATATAATATATATCCTTTCAAATTAAAAAATACGCTTAAGGCTTGCACGCAACTTCAGTTGCCCACAGATTCAATGCGGTGTAATGTGAATACGCAATGTTGATAATGGGTGGTTTTCTGACAGCTCTAGGAACATAGTTCTGCTACCATCGACAGATGGCGCTGACGAACATGTTTTTTTTCGCATTTGTCAATGTCACTTACATACAAGGAAGAGGAGACATTCTATAACGCGGCTTGGCAGGGCAAACATATGTAATATGTACCTACAAATATGTGTTGTGGAAAAATAAGTGCTTTGTTAGTAAACGATAACCACAAAATACTATACCTACTACGAAATAAAATAACACAAAAACAAGCATGACAGATAAATAGATATTTTCTGTCTATGAGAATAAGCAAGTTTTTTTATTGACCTTTCGTCGTCTGTGGTTTTGCAATATCTTCATATGCATGTCTCGTCACGCCATCTATCGCAATTTTATTAAGTAATGGTATTTTAATTGCCTTTTGGAGTACCTCCCATTATGCGCGTGCCAAGCGAGGTACATTTTTTTATACTCCCATTTGTGCATACCTACTACCTACCTATACCTACCATGAAATTGATTTATTCTTTAACTACGTACCAACACATTAGTCTCTGATTCTGTATCTTATTATCTTGATATTATTTAATTCACATATCGCGTGCCATAATATAATCAAGTAATTTTTATTTCTAGCTCTTTACATGTATACAGGGCTACGCATATAGACTGCACTTCGCCGAAAAGAGGTCATTGAGCTTATCATTATTAACGATTTTTACTACGGGACCAACCCCGAAATTGCGAGGAAAAAATCAGCTGGTCCATACATTTTGTTGAGTGTCAATGACCGTTTTCTATGGAATAGCTGATATTTTTTACGCGATTTCACGCGGTTGGTCCCAGAGTATAAGTTGTTCATAATGTTGAGGACAATGACCTTCTTTCGGCTTAGTACAGTCTATATGCGTAGCCCTGTATGGACCTAGGATATTACCATAGATATTAATGTACCTAATAACATCCTAAAATCGAGAGGGTCGTTTATGATCATTTGAAACAATAATACCAACTACAATATTTTCTTTCGTTTATTTGCAATGACAGAAGAAAATGGGGATGTGTTCCCCAGTCAGGCCATACTTGGCCCAAAATATATCGCTGGCTATACAGCGCGGGAATGCCGCCAGCCTGACAGGCACGATTGGAGACTTTTAACCGACTTCCTTTCTCCTGAAAGAAGGAGAAGTACTCAATCCGACTGTTTTTTTAAAATGTTTATTACCTCAGAACTTTCGACTGGGTGAACCGATTTTGATGATTCTTTTTTATTTGAAAGCTGGTGCTCTCCGTGTGGTCCCATTTCACATTTTTATGAAGTTGGTTTTTTTATATTGATAATTGTTAATTTAAATTTTTGACACCTAAATATTAATGTGTTTAAGCTTTCATTATTAGAAGTGGGGTTAAAATCAACCTCCAAGATTTGTTTACATAGTTACAATAAGTTACGTGAGTGAAAATTTATAACAACTCCAATAAAAGTTCAAACAAATCTGAAAGAAATAATCAACTAAACCCTTCCTGAAGATGCCTCGTATAATACACACATCATCAGCCAATTAACATCCACTGTTGGACAAGGCCTCCCTCATAGAAAGGGGTGTCGTCATAATCCCCACGCTTGGCAGGCGGCTTGGGGATCGCAGTACGTTCACCGTGTACTATTAGGACGCTGCTGCCCATCCTCCGGTGGTTCTGGGGCCTTACCCCTAGCTTCACTTTTGCGAGCCAACTTTTAGTAGGTACCTGATAGGTACCTAAAATTAACCAACTCATTTAAGCTGCATCGTTTAAAAGCGTCTAACTTGAATGAACGAAAATCCGTTTTACTATGCGTGTGTGCGTGAAAATAGCAAAGCTTGGCGGCTATCAAATAACTACCCCTTATTGTAGTTGATGGTACCGTTTAGACAAATAACACCTATGCGGGTCAACTTTTCGAGCTAGGGGTAAGGCCCCTGGTCGCATTTTTAGGACATACCCGGGTCCGTCGTATAATACATCGTATAATAATTATCAAAATAAAAAATCGACTTCATAAAAATGTCAGAACTGGACCAAATTGAAATGGGACCACACGAAAAGCACCAGGTATCAAATAAAAAAACGATCATTAAAATCGGTTCGGTAATAAAGTAGAAAGTATTGAGGTAACATCCATTTTAAAAAAAAACAGTCAAATTGAGAACCTCCTTTTTTGGAAGTCGGTTAAAACAGTTTTGCTGGCTTCATACACTTTACTACCTCATCACTAGCCATGCTAAGTTGTAATTTGTGAACACAATGTTATAAGTAATACCAACTGTTATCCATTCTGTGGTATCGGTATAAATTGCAGTAACAAGATGATTTGATAATTAGTTAATTACCTCTCATTGCCGAGCAGATTGAGTGGAAATGATTTATGATATCGAAAGTTACATGTAATATGCAATAATCCGTTGGTAATTTGATTCGTTTGTTTCAAATTAAATACTGTTAACGTGCAATTAATGAATAAATGCTCGTTAATTCCCATTGTAACTAGTTTAGTTCGTTAACTTTATCTTTAGTACAGAGATCATAACCTTTTTTTATGATACTGAGTGACGAGACGAGCGAAGTCGCACGCCTGATGGCTCTTCACGCTTGTCCATAACAGCTCAACGCCACTCAGAATTTTGAACTTCAACAGTTCAACACTCTGGATGGCAATGCACTGCGCTCGTCACCCCGAGATATAAGATGTCAAATCTCTGTATGTCCTGTAATTTCGCTGGAAACATTGCCCTTCAATCCAGAACACAGTAGTGTCTGCACACTACTGCTTGGCGGTTGAATAACTGGCAAAGGTGTGGTACTTCCCCAGGCGGACCCCTGTAAAAGAGTCCTACCACTACAGAAATCAATAATAAACATCACCCCAATTCACATAGTTTAATTTATGTTTTAACACAAAAAGGCCTTTAGCCATTGTTTCCATACCAGGCCATACGGCAATTCTCAGATTCTTCAATACGAATTTCCAAATATCATAGTATGCTAACAGGATATTTGGTCAGTAGGCATATAAATTAATGTTCATCAGCTATCGAGGTTCCAATGAGCCACAAACTATGTAGAGCCTGTATCTTGGAAGCCCGGTGTCCAGTTTTCAAGTTTTGCAACTGCTGTTTTTTCGCTGTGATTTGTACATAATATTGACAGTATATCTGTATAACAAGTTTAATTCGTCTTTTAGCAATATTTCAGGGATCGCTACCGTAATCAATAGCCTCGATGCAGGCAGTCAGATGGTCTGGTAAGGTGGTTCCAAGACCTGAAATACATATTAATTTTGTCACGGGCATTCAGATCGACTTAAGTGCGACAGGGCAGAAACAATGGTCTATTCCACTTTGATCACCTGGGTGTCAGCTGGTGTTATCAGCATATTTTTTACTAAAGACTTGACATGCGTTTTGCCGTAATCTCACCTGATTGGATTCGATGATGTGTTAGAAGATGTAGCACGCTTGGTTGAAATTTAAACATAGCTCTTACCACTTATTATCATTTACTTATATCATTCTGTGTTGTCACCAGGAGCGGCTAGGCGGTGGTGGACTGGGGCTGGGCGGAGGTGGCTTCAGAGGCGGGCAGCCGTCTCTAGCCGACTTCCAGCCGCCGTACTTCCCGCCGCCCTTCGCACCTGCACCTCACCCTGCCAGCCCGCATCATCAGCAACAGGTGAGCACTGTTGTATCTGACTGCCAGCTGTATGCTTCTGGACAGTAAACAGCAGTCATTGTGCTTAGCTGTCAAGTGACAGAATTAGATGAAGAATGTTAAGGACCGAGGATCTATACATTTTCGAAGATCCACGTCCAGCAGTCGACAATTTTATATGGATTTACCTTTCTAACTGCATCAATCTGATATACGCCCCACTGCTGGACAAGCGTACCCAAACCAACCGAAATGATTTGAGTAGGATGGCAGGAGAAAGTTCAAAATACACCCCAAGCCCAGCCAAGCTTACAGTGAAGGTTTTTTTCTTAAAGAATTAAAACTAGGATGTAGTCAGATAAAACTCCACAACAAGTTTCTAATGTCACAACTGTGGAAAATATATGCGGGCCGCATCATGCTCCGTTATTTTAAAAAGCTCGGCTGATTTTGGGTAGGCTGGCAGGGGCAAATGCAATATACACCCCAAGCGGATTACAAGTCTCAGCAGGCCTCACTATAGTCAATTTTACAGGCCTGTGGTCTGCATAATAGTGAATGGTAATCACTGCGTATTAATATCTGGAACACTGGCGGTGTCGTTGATGCTTTGTCGTCCGGAGAGGTGGTGGTAGATACTCTTTTTGAAACGCTCTTTGTTGAAGCTCGGTGAAAAGACCTTCGGGGGAAGGACATTCTGTGGAAGAAAGGAGCGGAAAAACCGGAAGATAATGAGATCATGACTGTTCGCAGAGCCATGGCATGGAATATGGTGGCGGTGGCGGAGGAGCAGAATACGCGCAGCACTACGCTCCCCAACAGCTTCTCCCGCGGCACCACGCCCACCACGAGCCGCATGCGCACCTGCGGCACCACCGCGACCACCATGACGCCATACACGCACACCACGTGAGTACGCTCTCCTTTAACTATTAGAAAGTCACACTACCATAGTTCCTCGTGAAAATGTCAAAAAATCTAATGTAGCAAGTTGGTTCTACACGT
This sequence comes from Agriopis leucophaearia, assembly GCA_949125355.1. NCBI lineage: Eukaryota > Metazoa > Arthropoda > Insecta > Lepidoptera > Geometridae > Agriopis > Agriopis leucophaearia. The sequence goes on along the minus strand of OX421284.1, from coordinate 7,375,985 downwards.
CTAAGACGCGTACTTTTTTAAAATAATAGGCTTGCCTTTGACCGCTACCTATCCTGACATTACGCAACAATACGGTCTACGATAGAACAAGCTTACCTAAACTGATTCACTCGCGACCACTATGTCACGTAGAAGGTAACTATCACAGCGCTATCATACTGCCCAAACAATGAAATTCCTTTTGTCGTCCTTGTTTCCTGAGAACTACAATCTAGGCATCTTCAAGGAGTGAAAAGAATTCTTCTAGATTGGCATGCTTCATACTCGGCTACAGCACCGCTTACCATCAAGCAAGTTGGTAATCAAACGTAGATCTCTAAACGTAGAAACCAACGGTATCTTCCAATAATGACGACGCTATATCTGAAGGGATGATCTATAGGAGAGAGTTTATTCATTCAAAATAATTCAAACATCAACATCATAATAATCGAAGATGAAACTCAACTATTTGGTACAATATTTCGCTCCCTACACCCTTCACAAAGAATCTTAGAATAGTTCCTCTCCCTCGCATCTCGGACTGTTTCTCGCCAAATATTAACCCGCCATACGCAGGTAGGTGAAAACTGACAAATGGCAAAAACTGTACAAATTATTTCTTTTAACATATTTTAGGATAATTACCAACGTAACATGAATACAAATTTAAGAGTCTTAAGTAAAACTACAATTGATTCTTTAGAATAATTACTCATTTCATCAATTGTACATGTCACAGATACGTTTTCCCATTAGCGGATTTTGTCATGTTGATGATTAGTCGTTTGGTCTTTGTAACAGTTCAATACACATTTTGACTATTGTGTATTTAGACGAAAGTGCAATTTAACCACGGTCCCCGTTTTTATCAGTCTTGTACACTTTTATGTTCCGGGGCGGGGGAAAGATGTAAATTTTTTATTTAATATCGTCAAACACGAAAAATAAAGGTCAAACTAGTTATAATCACCGTCAGTCAGTCGAAACCGCGTTTCGATGTCAAATTTTGATGATAGAATATTATTTTTTCTCGTAATTTTCAATACGAAGACATCGTATTTTCAACCAACAATGCGTTCAGAAATAGATACGTTATGGAGAGGCCACTTAAAGAGATTAGCCGGCGGTAATGTTCCGGTTTCGAACGTAAGCTTCTTGGCACAATAGTTGGGGGATCTTTCCAAGGAAACCCGTGGACATTTTGTGATTGAATAACCGTCTATGAAAGGTTAATAGTTTGGGTCATATTTTGTGATGTCAATTTGGGGTGGAAGAGCATTATATCATTAGGTCTAGATTTTTATTACGTGTACAATGTTCTTATCTGTATCTGCAAGCCTAGCACGGACCGTGGAGAAATGACCTTTCTACCGTTTTTATCCGCGCGTAGATGCGAAAAAGCTAGAATATGTATACGTTTGTCTGTTTCTCGCGAGATAAAAAAGGTGGAAAGACAATATTATGTCCACGGCCTGTGCTAGACATGCAGTAATAAGTTTTTTTCAGAAACTGCCAAAAAAGTCCTTTTTCTCTTTCGGACTTAGCGGTTGATAAACTTTGACTACTTTTTTATTGAATGTGGGGTTTAATCGATGATGCGGTCTACGATGGAAGCTTGCCTAGAAGAAACTAGCTTGTAACCATCAGGTAACACTCAGGGTTTCAGGCAGCGCAATCTACAGACCAGCAGTTGGCACAATAAAAGTGAATCGGTTTCTTCTAGGCAAGCGTGATCCATCGTAGGCCGCATTATCGCTTAACATCAGGCGAGTTGGCGGCCAAGCGCAAGCCTATTTTACAATTAAAAAAAAAGTGGAATATAAGCGCTTTGTACGGGTTTTAGGTATATCGGCCATGGATGTTCACAAGTGCATTACATTAAAAACCGCGTCAAAAATATATGAAAAACTTAAAAAGTGCCTATAAAATTTGAGGGTTGCTCTCGATTTCCCCGGGATCCCATTATCATATCCTGACTTGGTGACAATGGGACCAAATTGGAAGTATACCCTACCGAACAAAAGTTATTTTTTTAAATCGATGAACATACATAACAAATATACCTACAGTGGAACATAGACCCTCCGTCTTTTTTGAAGTCGGTTAAAAACGGATTTCAAAATTAATAAATCCGCGAAAAAGATAATTTTTGAAATCGGACAACAGTTGGCGGGGAAATCTGTGAAAAATTATGATAAAAATTACAGTGGAACATAGAACAGGGGCCTTACCCCTAGCTTCACTTTTGCGAGCCAACTTTTAGTAGGTACCTGATAGGTACCTAAAATTAACCAACTCATTTAAGCTGCATCGTTTAAAAGCGTCTAACTTGAATGAACGTAAATCCGTTTTACTATGCGTGTGTGCGCGAAAATAGCAAAGCTTGGCGGCTATCAAATAACTACCGCTTATCGTAGTTGATGGTACCGTTTAGACAAATAAAACCTATGCGGGTCAACTTTTCTAGCTAGGGGTAGGCCCCATTCCTCCTTTTTCGCCGGTTAAAAAGTCGCCGGTTACTACTTTTTTTTTTTTTTATATATATTTGTTTTTTATTCACAGTTATCACACGGTGGTTTCGGATACGGAAGTGGGGGTGGTGGTGGTGGGGAAAGGCGGGCTGATTACGGAGCAAGGGAGCAACACGAACTCGCCTTACATCATGCACTGCATTCTGAAGAGGCGCCAGTAAGTTATCATCATCTGACAATTTAAACATAAAATAGTTTAGAAAGTTTTCTTTCCTCATCACTAGTACTTTCATAGACAATGAGGATATCCCTGTAGTTGGCTAGAAATTATGTGTCATGGTGGCGGTGTTTTTTTTTAATGAAAAACAATAACTTTATATACAACAAAAACTGACCATCGGAATATTTGTAATAGAGCAAATAAAAAAATTCGTTTAAAAATTATGCAGAGTATTTATTGACTTTAAAAACTCCTCGATTCTGGTATGTATATTGTATACTAGCACTGTTAACCGCGACTTCGTACGCGTAGATTTTCATATAAACTTTCAACCCTTTTTTCCTCCCTTAATCCGGCCCTTGCGCAAAATAACATAGCCTATATTTCAACCTAAATCTGTCCAGTGGCTTAAGAGATGTGTGTGGACAAACAAACAAACAGACGAAAATTCTAAAAACTGTCTAACGTGTCAGCAGCTTATTTTAAGACGTCCTGTGTGGTTTTTTTATGTCTCGCAAATACAGATTTTTTTATCTCTACGTTTTTATTATATGTATGGAGTATAGATATAGATTTAGATAGATAGATGTATAGATTATGCATAATATAGTTTTTAGGTTACATTTATAGGAAGATAAACACTTATATTCAGAAAAAAACTGGACATCATTATACTAATGTGCACTAGATAAATTCAATTAAGAACAAGTATTTGAATCGAATATATTCCTTGAACTTTCCAGTAATTGCCAAATAAATGTTACAAAAATTCCACAATTTTAAGAGCGGATATATAAAAATGCCGAATATCTGACCAATTTTTTGCCCTTGCAACATCATGTAGTCAATAGAATGTCCAATAAACGGAAGATGCCCGTTCTTTGGGAATTTATTAATAAACTATGCAAATTAAAATGCTGGGAGGAAAGAATTTGAAATTTGTTTAGGTCTAATATTGGATTTTGATTTATCTTGTACTTATTTCACAGAATGCAGCAATGGACGATACTACGGGTTTCATGACGGATCTACCTCTATTAAAAAGTGAGTGACAATTTATTTCACTAAATTAGTAATTATTTATCCGGTGCAATTAGGGGTCATCCATAAATACGTCACATGATAATGGGGGGAGGGTATCACCGGAATGTGACATAATGTGACGAGGGGCAGGGGGGGGGGGTCAAAAGCTTTTTGTTATGACATTACGATAGTAGCTCCCCTACCCAACTTACTGGTAATTTAGTCGCTCTGTACCTACGTTATTAACTTATCAAACATTATTGTTGCCTCTCATTGATGACCCAACAAAGATAAAACTGTAATTAGGCCTCACACAACACTTATCGGATAGGTGTATCGATTTTTCTAAGTAGATCGTAAAAAAAGAACTTTCAAATGAATCGATATCAAAGATGTAACGATCAATCATTCGATATTTAAATAAGTAGCGTTATCGTTACAGTCATTTTGTTGGTACACTTCATTTATTTGTTCTTAATTCAAAATAGGTACAGTTATATTAGAAATAAATTCCATTCTAAATATTCAATTTAAGGTGAAACGTTTCACTTTGGCGGGAAATTCAAGATTCAAACAGTTTTTTTGTTCTTGTAGCTAGGCCGAGTAATTATTGTAAACGATCATGATGTTTGCGAAAATTGATTATTATTCTTTACAAACTCGCGTAAAGTTATTTATCTCCAATGCACATTATTAATTACATTTGTCAATAAAAAAAATTATGCTGTTTCAAACGGTTTATTGCCAAATGTAAGTAATATGGTGAGTAACTGATTAATAGCTGTACATGATAATGTAAAGAACGACCAACAATTTTCGCAAACACTGTGCCATTTCACAATAATTACCCGACCTAGCTACAAGGACAAAAAAAAACTGTTTGAAATTTGATTTTTCCGCCAATGTGTAACGTTTCACCTTAAGGAGTTCGTATATCGAAGTATAATTGACTGCTAATAAAGTCGCACCAATTCTTTTTTTTTTCATTTTTTTTTTCTTTGTAGCAGCGTGATGCAGCCAGTATGGTGCAAAGCTAATGACACACTAATGTTTATTGTATTAGGGTTGCCATAAAGAAATATTACAATGAGAATGGTGATCACGCTGAGCGCATGTTTGGGGCGTGGCAGTGATTGTTAAGAGTACCATTGTTGGTATTCGAAGCTGGAATTTCGTAATCACCCATATTTTACGCTACATGTTATATGCAGCTAAAGAAATTATTGTACTGCTTCTTTGGTCACCTACTGGGTAACAAATGAAATAACCTTCATAATAATATTACGTATATTATACGTAACGCGTTTTTTTAAAACTTCTAAAGAGGAGGGTTAATTATTGTATTACTGTCCGAATTACATATTTGTACTTAAAAAGTTTCAAAGATTTGTTTACATAGTTATAAATGAAGAGAAATTTTGTGATCTAGTCATTCTAATACTAACCCAATGAAAGCAAGTAATGAAAGTTTTTGTAGTGGTAGGACTCTTTTGCAGGGTCCGCCTGGGGAAGTACCACACCTTTGCCAGATATTCAACCGCTAAGCAGTAGTGTGCCAACACTACTGTGTTTCGGATTGAAGGGCAATGTTTCCAGCGAAATTACAGGGCACACAGATATTTGACATCTTATATCTCGGGGTAACGAGCGCAGTGCATTCCTATCCAGGTTTTGAACTGTTGAAGTTCGAAATTCTGAGTGGCGTTGAGCTGTTATGGGCAAGCGTGAAGAGCCATCAGGCGAGCGACTTTGCTCGTCTAGTCACTCTGTAATAAAAAAAAGTAAAAACATATTTTTTTCCTCCAGCAATGAAAGGTCGAGACGGCCTAGGCGGAGCCGGCTCTTGTACCCCAAACGACGTGTTTTGCTCCGTCCCCGGACGCCTCTCGCTACTGTCTTCGACCAGCAAGTACAAGGTCACAGTGGCGGAGGTACAAAGAAGACTGTCTCCGCCGGAGTGCTTGAACGCTTCGCTTTTAGGAGGCGTGCTTAGAAGGTAAGCCTACTGACGTATCATTAGTGACCTGGAATTATGGTTGCCCTCTCTAAAATTTAGCAACCAGGACAAGACGAGTGAAAACCCTGGATTTTAGAGCCCAGAACCCGCACATCACAGGGTTTTTTTTAACATTTATAACAACGTGCGGGCACAGTTCGTGTGTTGCGGGTGGCCCAAGACTTTAAATTTTTAAACCCGTACTACAAATGAAGTCTAGCTCGGACGCTCCCTGGATGCCCTCTAAACTAGGACAAATATGGGAAAACCCGGACGGATGGCAACCCTGGAATGTATATGAGTGCTATCACTCTAATGTATTGTCTGAAAGTGTTTGTCCTAAAACAGATGTCTACGGGGCTGTATATCTACACTAATATATATTTTAAGTAGGGAAAGCTATTGTGACTATAGTTATGATTTTATATGAGAATATAATATCTGGACCGAACCTGATAATTCATTCGCCCATGGATAGCCAGTTAGCCACACTATCCCTGAGTGACATAGGCTAAGTTTTTTCGGGTGCAGTGCAAAGGCTAGTAAGTCATACAAACGATAGATATCATCATCATTTCAGCCATAGGACGTCCACTGTTGGACATAAGCCTCCTGCATCGATCTCCAAAAGGGCCTATAAGACACGGTTACCATAAGATATAGTAAAGTATTATTCACGCAACATTGCCTAGATAAAAATGTCATCCATAGGAGTTTTAATTCAAATATAACACAATACTGAATTGCAATAAAATATCATGTACCCTACCCTCTATTATCTTTTTCCCGGAAGTCATCATGTAACGAGGATTTGGTTAAAGCACAGAATACATATATTTCAAGTAGACAAAGTGCCCTTATATAGGGCGGAACGCTTTAATAAAAAAATCGTTTAGTTTATCTATTTATTAAACAAATTCTGTGATAACCACGTCAGTTTCCATCAGTAAATGTTCTTTTTTGGGCAAAAAATCTTCCACTAATGATAATTATAAAGGCCTTATGTATTTTGGGAAGTCCGTGCTACAGAATGTAGAACCAAACCAGCAAGTGAAGTGACTATAAAAAAACACAGCACTCATAGGACTGCACGTCAGAAGTGAACACTTAAGTAGTAATTCACATATTCTACAAGAGATGGCGCTGTTTTAAAATATACACGGTACAGCGCGATGGCGCGAGTTTCATGATTTTTGTTCACCCAAAAAGTGCTAAAGCCTAAAGAAGTTTTCACTTCAATTATCTTAAAACAAGACGTTCAAGTAAATTATGGTCCATTCTTCAACCACTGACAGCTACACAACGAAAGTCAAACATAGTATTTACCGTCAGCCGCAACCTGTAAAGTGTTGCCACCGCAAAAAAACTAATAAGCGCGCCCGCGCGAAAGAGATCAAAATGGCCGTACCAATTGCGGTTATAATATAATTGTCTAATGTTTCATGAGGAATGGGTATTTATCTAGAAACTTTCCTGTAATTACTCGTCAGTTAGTTACATGCAAGCTCTTTCAGTTTTTAGTTCCGTTAAAATAACCACGTACGTACTTATAAGTATAAATAACTAGTTGCGCCTCGCGGTTTCACCCGCGTGGTGATGATGATGATGAAAAGTAGCCTATGTGTTAATCCAGGACATAAGCAATGTATATTCCAAATTTCATCCAAATCTATCCAGCCGTTTCTGAGTGATTGAGTAACAAACATACATCCGTCCATCCATCCAAACTTTCACATATTCACATATTTATATGATACTAGCCGTCCGCCCCGGCTTCGCACGAGTGTAAGCTCGGCCTTCGGCCTCGCTACAAAATATAATATAGCCTATGTCACCCGGGGATAGTGTAGCTTCCCAACAGTGAAAGAATTTTTCAAATCGGTTCAGTAGTTTCGGAGCCTATTCATTACAAACATACAAACATACAAAAATAGGTACAAATCTTTCCTCTTTATAATATTAGTGTAGATTAGTGTGACTAAAAACGCCCAATAGCATGCTATAGAGCCTTTATAATCATTATTATTGCCTTAGGTACCGTGGTTTTTAACACGCTTAAATTAGCATGGTATCGTTCGCGCAAAACTTTATGAGCCCTCTGAAGTTAGGCGCGAGGCCTCCCCGACCCCCTGTAAAGTCCCTCGGATACCTATAATATGCGTACTGCGCAGCCACTGGGCCTAACTTCAGAGGGCTCATAAAGTTTTGCGCGAACGATATGTATCTATGTAGTATATATACATATATATATAGGTAACGGAATCTTTGAACGTGATTTTGACCCCTTTCAAAACGACGGATTGATTTGAAACTTTGGACACATAATTTATTTATAGACCTTAGCCTTCAATATATTATCCTAAGTTAGATCTCACATTTAGATCTTACTTCTTTTGTCGTTGAAGTCAACAACCAAGGCATATACCATAATATTCACTTGGCTTTCATTTCACATTTATGTTTTTGACGGGATTATCCATTCCAGGATCTTCAGGATTAGCGATTTTAAAGCGTTTTTTTAGTTTTTTTTTTTAACTATGAGAATTATTAATTCTGTTTTCACTTAAAAATTCAATATTGTATCTAAAGTATTAGGCAATTTAGAAACTCAGTATTAATATAACGAAACTATTAGAACAAAATAAAATTATAGTAGGTACAAACTACAAATAGTAGGTTAGTGAGACTATTATTTTGCGAGTGTGAGGCCTAAGTAATAACTTTTTTCTATGCTTAAAAGCCTAGTTATTTTCTTTTTGTAAGCGGCCAGTGCTTATGTTCTTAAACCACACTTCTTTCGCATATGTATAAAAGTTTAATTAATCGGATGTTACATTTAAAATATAGGCCTTGCGACGTAATCTTGTATCGAATAGACACCGTTACTTTTAAAATACTTTTAGAGGTGGCATGCTCATCGACGCATGCTACCAAATAGATGATAAGAATTTTTGACGTCTTCAAAGTTTACTTTCATTTCTTTTATTTTTCCTCTTGAGATAATTTAGGCGTCGCACGAAGGTCACACGTCTACAATAGGAAATATTCGCTTTCCCGCCCAACTCTTATTAGTACCTACGACAAATGAGGTTTCGTACGGGAAACCTAATATGTTTGTTTAATTTGTTGTGGTAGGCAATTAACCATATATTCATAAATACTAGTTACTAGTGCAAGCAATTTTACAAAGTAAAAAAATGTATTTTTATATTCTCCCCAAGACTGCAGTACCCTTAGTACAAGATTTGATAGTTTTCGAAAACTTTTTTCGTTTTCGTTTTGTTCCATACATTGCTGGGCTAAAAGCTATTCGAAACCTTCTTTCGTATTCGAGTGAAGCAACCTATACTGCCGATTACTACCGATTTTAGTTCTTCCGCGTTTCCGCTAGAGGCGCTTTGCTGAAACGTATGGAACAATACGAAAACGAAAAAAGTTTTCGAAAACTATCAAATCTTGTACTAAGGGTACAGTAACCTTAAAGTTTTCTCTACTTTTTACTTATTTATTATTACTTATTTCATCATTCGTTAGAATAGATTATATATCTACTTGTAAAGACTAACTTAACCAAATAGATTGCAAATTTTTGAAACAAACTGTCACACTGTTTTTTTTTTTTTTATTAGCAGTCATGGCGATTGCCGACAGAACTAAAAACTCAAAAACATTAACATGTCGTTGACGTTGTCACATTAGCAACCCATAAGTTTTGCCCTTACGAAAAGTCACTCAAAACGGATAAAGAAGTTTTCACTACAAAAGTGAAGTACAAAAATGGTGGCTCTACCACTTCACTCCACAAACAAGTTGGTCACAATGTAAACTCGTAGACTACTTGCTCACTTTAATGATAGATTATATATATCACGTATCAACAAGGATGTACCGAATCACTTCATACATTCCCCAGACGGTCATTACGAACTCTTTTGTACAATAATTGGATTTTTTCCGTCGCCGGAATGATCAGACGGTTTTTTGTTAGGCCTACTAACTGATTTGCCGATTTGATATGCGATTGAGCAAATAAAACTGCTAAGACTTGCAAGGAAACTTTTTTAGCAAATCTTTCTTGTTTTTTCTTTTATTACGTAACATCTGATTGGCAGGAAAATAATGTGCATAAAGAGGACGGATATAGGAAACTTTTCTTCCCAGAAATGAAAATAAAAACAAGTTAATCGCGGGTAAAATCGCGTGATTCAACTTAGTAACAAAATGGTACCAAACAAAATAAACAGTCGAAAAAAATGTGAAGTTGGTTAAAAATTATACCTACTTTCTAAGCCATTCAACCTTCAATAAACCGAATTATTTACGCAAACAAACGCAAAAGAAAAATTAATCACAGATAAAAATATTTTTACACGCCGTCTTAGCATGAAGACTGTCAAAACATTAAGAATGCTGGCCGCCATTAATTCTAAATTTAAAAAGTTGAGAACCTCTTTTGTGGTCACCATTTTGATTTAATCATGAGTATTATTGATTGATTTCACGAATATTCTCTATACAGACTATTTCTATGAAGTATTTGGTAAAGGTTTTTACCGATACGGTATCTATTCAGAATCGATACTGCCGGTATCGGTTAGGCTTAGAAGATTATAAACGTATTCAAATTCAAATTATTTATTGAGAATAAAAACGGACAAATTCCACTAACATTTATCTCACATATTGTTAAACTAAAATATATTTCCTAGTAAAAATAGGAATAATATTATAAAATTACTAATATAATAAATACAACAAATTGCTGTAAAAACGTCTAATTGGTGGAATTATGGATATACATTTAAAAGTCTCAAGTAATCTAATCCGCAGTTATTCTTTTGATACATCAGGTTTCAATAGTGCAAAATACAAAATAATGTGACCAAAGCACTTTGCCTGCGGGAGAAGTTATTTTGAACTAACTTTACGTACAAAATGCTAATAGAAAATACTTATTATTAACAACACCATAAAATGCCATAATAATGCCACTAAATGTTAATATCATAACGTCATGGTAAACAACTGTTAAGTTATTTACCATGACGAATGCCTCTCACACTTACGGTTTGCTGACGATATAGTCCTAATGGCTGAGTCGCTGCAGGACCTGCAAGACATGCTGTCTGGCCTGGCTGACGCTTCTAGACGCATCGGCCTCGGAATGAACATAGGCAAGACAAAGATCATGCTCAATAGTCACATAGACCCGGGGCCTTCGACCAAAATAAAATGAATGGACGGGCCCAGTAGAAGCGCATTTTTGAAGATTACAAAATGAGCGCCAGCTCTCATTTTGTTTCAGTCGGTCTCTAGCCGTAGGAAGTGAAACACGAGTCTATTGTTACGCGATAACGAAACATCTGACAAAATTATGAATTCGTATGCATTACCGAAGTGTAAATACGCAAATAAAACCGATATCTATTTTTTGTAACATATATACTGTACATTTTTATAATTAGGTGTTGAAGTATATGTCCGACGGTTTTGACTCGTTTTTACTGATCAAGTTCAATGGTTAGGGCCCGTCCATTCTTTTATTTTGGTCGAAGCCCGGGGCTGATAGTAGTTAATGGCGTTCACCTCGAAGTTGTTCAAGAGTACGCATACCTTTTTTTTTTTTTTTTTTTTTTTTTTTGTTGACGGGGGGGAAATCTTCAAAAGATACCCAGCTGCATTAGGGTGTAGCCGGGCTATGTGAGATTGCACCCACTAAAACCCCCTCGGTGGCCGACTTCTGTGCTAGACGGAGGGCACCGGGATCTCCATAGGAACGCACCGGTACTACCTAGGACAAACTCTGCAGTTAGGTAAGAACAACTTCGAGAAAGAAGCCAATAGAAGGATTCAGCTTGGGTGGGCAGCATTTGGTAAGCTTCGTCAGGTCTTCACGTCGTCAACGAGTTCAGTGGCGTGCATTAGGAGAGGCCTATGTCCAGCAGTGGACGGATGCAGGCTGATGATGAAGTTATTTGCTCGATAAATAAAGAATTGAATTGATTAGTTAAACATTATGTTTCGTGTGATATTATTAAAGATCTTGAAACCTATAGTAGAGCTCTAAGATATATAATAGGTCGGGGAAAAAGTCTTTTCGTATTTTGTATGTATAAAGTTGTAGTAAAAATCTCATCGGTTGTACTGTTTGTATCTGGCTGGTTTTGATACCATTAAAAATATGACATTTTAAAAAAGGAATACTAAAAGTAAAAAGCAATTTCCCGCCATTTTTCAATTGTTTTTTTGTTCGATAAAATGAGTGAATCTAACGAAAAAATTCCATATATTGTGAAATTTTATTACAAAAAAGGGAAAAATGCGACATAAGCCGCGAATAAAATTTGTGACGTTTATGGACCTAATGCAGTGTCATCACGAGTACCACAATGTTGGTTCAAGCGTTTTCAGTCCGGGAATTTTGATGTCAAAGATGCAGCTCGCTCTGGTCGCCCTGTAACGGATAAAGTCGATGCCATCTCTGAAAAAGTGGACCAAGATCGGCATATTAGTAGTTACGTCGTAGCTGAAGAACTGGGGATTGACCACAAAACAGTTTTGACCCATTTGAAAATAACTGGGTATACAAAAAAACTCGATATTTGGGTGCCACACGAGCTCACCGAAAGAAACCAAATGAATCGTGTACTCATTTGCGATTCTCTATTGAAACGTAACGAAACCGAACCGTTTTTGAAAAGATTGATCACTGGTGATGAAAAATGGATCACCTACGACAGGAATGTGCGCAAACAATCATGGTCAAAGGGCAGTGAAGCCCCACAGACTGTAGCGAAACCCGGATTAACACATAATAAGGTGATGCTGTGTGTATGGTGGGATTGGCAGGGCATCGTTCATTATGAGCTTTTACCGCCGGGCAAAACCATCGATTCGGATCTCTACTGCCAACAGCAGATGAGACTCAAACAAGAAATTGAGAAAAAACGGCCGGAATTGATCAACAGAAAGAGTGCGGTCTTTCATCATGATAACGCCAGACCGCACACATCTTTGGCCACTCAGCAAAAATTTAGAGAGCTTGGTTGGGAAGTGTTAATGCATCCACCATATAGCCCTGACCTTGCACCCTCAGATTTTCACCTGTTTCGATCTCTTCAGAATTCTTTGGGTAGTGTTAGATTAACATCAAGAGAGTACTGTCAAAACTACTTGTTGCATTTTTTTGATCAGAAGTCCCAAAATTTCTACAGCAACGAGATCATCTCACTACCTACAAGATGGCAACAAGTTATCGAACAAAATGGCACATATATATTATAATTAAATGTAATTAAACTTGAAAAAAATATGTCTTGAATTTGTTTATAAAATACGAAGAAACTTTTTCCCCGACTATATTTTCACATTTCACAAACGACCTGATTCACACCCAGAAGCACTGAGAGCTCTCTGTCAATCCCCGCCCATACAAGTCTAGGTGCCAAATAACCACACTCAACAATCGAATGCCTCAATATCGATTACAATCACTACTCGATGTCAAATCGATTTGACAGCTTCAATAGTTTCAACACCTAGGGCTATCATTAATATTTCTACGATTTGAATGAAGAAAATGAGTAGAATTGAGATCCCAAGCGCAGAAAGTATATAGGTTCACTACCAACTGAGCCACTGGGGTAGTCAAATACTACTGAACCAATTTTGATGAAATTTCTATACGAATTTAAAAGATACACATAAACTTTAATATAAGGTCGGGGAAAAAGTTTCTTCGTATTTTTTAAACAAATTCAAGACATATTTTTTTCAAGTTTAATTACATTTAATTATAATATATATGTGCCATTTTGTTCGATAACTTGTTGCCATCTTGTAGGTAGTGACATGATCCCGTTATTGTAGAAATTTTGGGATTTCTGATCAAAAAAATGCAACAAGTAGTTTTGACAGTCCTCTCTTGATGTTAATCTAACACTACCCAAAGAATTCTGAAGAGATCGAAACAGGTGGAAATCTGAGGGTGCAAGGTCAGGGCTATATGGTGGATGCATTAACACTTCCCAACCAAGCTCTCTAAATTTTTGCTGAGTGGCCAAAGATGTGTGCGGTCTGGCGTTATCATGATGAAAGACCACACTCTTTCTGTTGATCAATTCCGGCCGTTTTTTCTCAATTTCTTGTTTGAGTCTCATCTGCTGTTGGCAGTAGAGATCCGAATCGATGGTTTTGCCCGGCGGTAAAAGCTCATAATGAACGATGCCCTGCCAATCCCACCATACACACAGCATCACCTTATTACGTGTTAATCCGGGTTTCGCTACAGTCTGTGGTGCTTCACTGCCCTTTGACCATGATCGTTTGCGCACATTTTTGTCGTAGGTGATCCATTTTTCATCACCAGTGATCAATCTTCAAAAACGGTTCGGTTTCGTCACGTTTCAATAGAGAGTCGCAAATGAGTACACGATTCATTTGGTTTCTTTCAGTGAGCTTGTGTGGCACCCAAATATCGAGTTTTTTTGTATACCCAGTTTTTTTCAAATGGGTCAAAACTGTTTTGTGGTAATCCCCAGTTCTTCAGCTACGTCGTAACTATTAATATGCCGATCTTGGTCCACTTTTTCAGAAATGGCATCTACTTTATCCGTAACAGGGCGACCAGAGCGAGCTGCATCTTTGACATCAAAATTCCCGGACTGAAAACGCTTGAACCAACATTGTGCTACTCTTGATGACACTGCATTAGGTCCATAAACGTCACAAATTTTTTTCGCGGCTTGTGTCGCAGTTTTCCCTTTTTTGTAATAAAATTTCACAATATATCGAATTTCTTCGTTAGATTCACTCATTTTATCAAACAAAAAAACAATTGAAAAATGGCGGGAAATTGCTTTTTACTTTTTGTATTCCTTTTTTAAAATGTCATATTTTTAATGGTATCAAAACCAGCCAGATACAAACAGTACAACGGATGAGATTTTTACTACAACCTTATACATACAAAATACGAAAAGACTTTTTCCCCGACCTATTATATAAAAAAATGTTTTCCAATTCGGTTTATAGATGACTTAGTTCTGAGGTAACAAACATAAAAATACAAATAAAACAATCGAATTGAAAACCTTTTTTGATGTCGATAAAAAAAGAAAATTTCCCGGGAAATAGGAAATTCTCCATAATTAATGGTATCCCTGAAATCTTAAATAGAGATGCGCAACGGTAAAGTTTTTCGTCTTAATTATCTCACAAGAATCGAACAAGTGTTGGTAAGTACCTACTTGTTGATTGATAAATATAAGCACAAATGGTACTGCAACACTATAATACCTTGTCGCGATAAGAGTTCACAAAGGGAAGTACATTTTATTGAATTTTTTCGCACTTAATAAAGCGATATAGTGCTAAAATGATCACATAGTTTATGTACATATCATAAGAACCCGATGGGCATTCTCTTTCGAAATTGTCGATTCATTCGATTTAGTTTTCCATTCTAAATTCAAATTTATTGTTTGGCTCGTTAGCGGTCTTCTTTTGTCGCTGGTTTAAACGGACGTGTGAAAATAAATAAATTAAAAAGATATTAGTGATGCGGTAACTGAATTTATCGTAACCACCGCAACTATAGCAATCAAATCTCTTCTTCCTTGCCTTAATCCTGGTGAACCTGGGGCATTACGCCCAACTCTAAACGCGGGCCCGAATAGGTGCAGTTTGGAAAATCAAACAAACGCGAAAATTAAAAAAAAACTGTAGTGGTAGGACTCTTTTGCAGGGGTCCGCCTGGGGAAGTATCACACCTTTGCCAGTTATTCAACCGCCAAGCAGTAGTGTGCAAAAACTACTGTGTTCCGGATTGAAGGGTAATATTTCCAGCGAAATTATAGGGCACACAGAGATTTGATATCTTATATCTCGAGGTGACGAGCGCAGTGCATTGCCATCCAGGGTTTTGAACTGTTGAAGTTCAAAATTCTGAGTAGCGTTGTGCTGTTATGGGCAAGCGTGAAGAGCCATCAGGCGAGCGACTACGCTCGTCTCGTCAATCAGTATCATTAAAAAAACGCGGGCCCGAATAGGTGCAGTTTGGAAAATCACACAAACGCGAACATGAACGCGCCGAGATACAGTTTTATTACGTAATTTTGCAAACTGCACCCATCGGGCCCGCGTTTAGATTTGGGCGTAGGGCCCCAGGTCCCAGTCCATTTGACGTCGAGCCTCTTCGTTGCACAGCGCCAGGATACTCGATCCTGGGTTATCGTCGCTGGCTGGGCCAGGCTCCTCACATCATTATATTGGCCCACCACTTGACTGGGGGTCTGCCTCTGCCTCTGGGTTTCTCGGGATGTAACTGCCTTTTTTACGACGTAGTTAATGTCCCGCCTCTTAATGTGTCCATACCACAGAAAATAGAAGTAAATAGAACGGAAATGAGAAGTAAAATCTGTCGCCAGGTATTGTGACAGAACCTTGATTGAACATTCTTATTTGCGTCGAACACCGCGTCACAGTTGCTAACTGATTTCGAATGACTGACATTTCGTTTATATGGGTGTAACTGGCTACAACAAATTTCTTACGAAAATGCCTTGACAGCCGTTCTAATTTAAACAAAATAAACCTTTCTGTTGACCATACCATAATCTGGACTCTTTCAGTTTTTCCGTGGTTGCACTCGGACGTATTGATTCCCATCATAACCAAAGATAATGATATCGACATTGTTTATAACCCTATCCAAGCTATTACTCTCCCGGAACAGCTTCTTTTCTTCTACATTAGTTGTTGATCGTGAGTCTTCTTGGTGGTCTAGCACTCCGATCCGTACATCAGGGCTGGTCTGACGACTGTCTTGTAAAACTTGCCTTTGGTTTTCACTCTTCAATTTGTTCCAGTTCTGTCATTTTTATGAAGTCTGTTTTTTAAATTGATCATTATTAATAAGTATATAAGTGACCAATGTGTGTTGCCAGTGATGACATATGGTACTGAGACGTGGTCCTTAACTGTTGGCCTTTTGGAGAAACTCAAGAGTCACACAACGGGCAATGGAGAGAGCTATGCTCGGAGTTTCTTTGCGCGATAGAATCCGAAACGTGGATATTCGACAAAGAACCAGAGTGATCGACATAGCTATTAAAATTTGCAAGTTGAAGGGCAGGCCACATCGCTCGAAGAACCGATAACCGATAGGGGAGAAAAGTTCTTGAGTGGAGACCACGAATCGGAAGACGCAGCGTAGGTAGGCCTCCCACTAGATGGACCGACGACATTGTGAGAGTCGCGGGCATCCAGTGGATGCAGTTGGCAGGTTGTCGTTCAGTGTGGAGCTAAAAGGGGGAGGCCTATGTTCTGCAGTGGACGTCTTATGGCTGATGATGATGAATAAGTATATATTTTAGTTCACATTTGTTTACTTTGTTAATACATTCGATAAGTTACGCACAACACTAAGGCTTGGTTGCACCATCATAGTAATAATTAAAGTTAAGGTTTATGACAAATTTGACAATAACAGTAACGCTGGCTTAGCAGTTACTGCGAATGCGTTTCACCAGCGTATTCACTAGCATAGTGTTGCAAGTCAAATGAGACCTTATTTACCCCAGATGCATAGCTGGAATTGCACAGATATTTAACATAAACAATGACATTAACTAGCGAAGCGTGGGCAGTTACGGTTAAAGTTATGACGTCATTTAACAATTGTCAGAAGGTGCAACTAATTTTTGCCTAACTGGTAGGTACTTTAACTCTTTGCTAAAGCTAAAGTAAGATGGTGCAACCCACTCTAAGATTATCATGCAGCATTTTTTTACTGCGCTAGCTACCTCTATAGAGGCTGTATTTACGCGCTAATACGGATCATATTGGTTTTCGATACAAGCTTAGCTTTTTGTAGCTATCAATGGCGTTAGACGGCTTGTTAGAAATTTGACAGATATCTTGTTAGCTTTTTTATGCATTACATCTATGCATTTGTAGACACACAGTGAGTTACTTACTATACTACTTTTACGTGAATCATCATTATCATCATTATCAGCCTATCATATTCCCTCCGGTGGGACACTGGCCGTATTTCCGTATAATACCTATAAATGAAATTATACTAGATAGATAGATAAACTATTTATTGTTCACAACACAAATCACACGATAAAATAGCTTTAAAAAAACTAGCGTGACAATTCGGCGGCCTTATCGCTAAGAGCGATCTCTTCCAGGCAACCTTAGGATGGAGAGGATTCATAGGAGGTAGAAGGCGGGGCGTGAAATAGTGAAAAATATGATGCTTACATTCTAATAATAACACATTCTAATACTTCAATGACTAAAAATTACTATAATATACTAATATATAAAAGTATAAAATATATAAATATGATTAGTTAAATAAATAATAACGACGTCAACAAGGTGGCAACTGCGACAGATAAAATTGCTTAACACGTTGTTTGAAAACAGTGCCTTACCACTAGCTCGAAAAGTTGACCCGCATAGGTGTTATTTGTCTACGGTACGGTTACGGTACCATCAACCAGGTAGTTGTTTGATAGCCGCGGCTGTTATAGGCTATCAAACAACTACCGCTTATCGTAGTTGATGGTACCGTTTAGACAAATAACACCTATGCGGGTCAACTTTTCGAGCTAGGGGTAAGGCCCCAGTTACTTAAGTATATATACCATACTACAGTTTACTTAAGATCCCTCTCACATATTTTGACGAAAAAAGCAACGATAACTCGGTTTTTTAATATTCTAAATAACGGTTCCAAATTGACAAAAGTAGTTTTTCTTAAAGCACTGGGATTGGAAATTTAAGAGTGGATATCGTTGAATTACTGTGAAAATGTGCGGGGACAAACAAACAAACAGACAAAAATTCTAAAAACTGTCTTATCGTGTTCAGCGGCTTATTTTAAGACACCGTTTTTTTTTTTAATCTCGCAATTACAGATTTTTTATCTCTAGATTTTTATTATAATTATGTATAGATTAAACAAGTCATGAGGACCGAACCGGGTGTCAGGGGCCTTACCCCTAGCTTTACTTTTGCGAGCCAACTTTTAGTAGGTACCTGATAGGTACCTACAATTATTGCGATAACCAACTCATTTAAGCTGCATCGTTTAAAAGCGTCTAACTTGTCTCTGACTGGATGAACGGCGGTTTAAAATCTTTACTTTATCCGTGGTATCTTGGTGTGTTGTGTATATCACGCCCGGGGTACCGAGTCCTACAGATTGAATGAAAGAAAATCCGTTTTACTATGCGTGTGTGCGTGAAAACCGCAAAGCTTGGCGGCTATCAAACAATTACCGCTTATCGTAGTTGATGGTACCGTTTAGACAAATAACACCTATGCGGGTCAACTTTTTGAGCTAGGGGTAAGGCCCCAGGATTATAAAGCGCAAATACTAACGCTCGGTCTCCATCGCTTAGTTTAGGGAGTGGTACAATAGAATCTACGCTATTGTTATTTAATAGACTCACCATCTCAGAGTTCCCTTTCTAAAGCTCAGTGAAACACTCCAAAAATGCATATCCAATAACTAAATATTTAAGCAAATCACATAACCGACGAAATTCTCGTGAAATTATTCACATTCCTGTAGGGGCTGGGGAAGGAAAGGAATCGGAAACTCTGCCATCGAATACGAAGTTATAGAGACGTAATATCAGGCGCCCATCTCTGGTATTACATATGTGATCTGCGAAATAGATGTACGACAAAAACATTTTGGTAAAGTATAATAAATAGGAAATGAAAATGTGATATATTTCAATTATCGCTTTCATAGATGAATGGTATCTACTTCTAACAGCATTTAAAAAATTATGTACCACAAAAAAAACTATTGCCTCTAATTCTGCGGGGCTAAGCGTGCAGCACGTTACTTAAAATTAGAAATTCTAACTACTTGACCTTTTAACTTGACTATTTCAAATTAGCTAATTAAAATTTCATCATACTAAATAAATATACGGGTATGGTATAGGTAATGTGTAGATAGATGTTCACAAAATTTAAATTTGTATTCGAGTAAAGGTCTTATGGATTACGAGTTTTATGACATTACGAAAAAAATTGATTTTTATTTTATAGCATTGCGGAGAAGATAGAAAAATGCAATTTTCGAGTTTTTTGATATCTCCTCCGCCATCCTCTACAATTTCAACACGAAAATGGCTTAGTACTATTTGCAATGTTATTCTATAATGACTATAATATTGCCCATTATGCTCAAGCAGACTTTTTTTAATTCTTACTGAGTAGTAAGTACTTAGTTATTTTTTATCTTCAAAAATGTTGAAAACGTGCAAAATATGTAGGTAGCTGTGGCCGGTGAGCGCAGCTTTAAATAGACAAATAGATATCCCTATTATAATAAACATATAAATAAAATATATGATTAAAAATAATCGTATTAATTAATTATGCTATGTTTAGTGTTAATCTATATAATTATATATAATATAGTGAGACCAAAAATTTTGCTCCTCTATTAAATTATGTTGTCGACGGTTGAGACGCTCGTTCGCGAAATTGAGCCTATCACGAAACGGGAACCGCGAATTATTCCTGCGAATAATGGCAGTTACAAATAATTTGGGGGAGATTTTTAATTTTACCTACTTTTTTACCTACCTATTTCCTGGCTTTAACTTGGATGGAGTAACGATATACGTAAAGCAGCTGTGAGCTGGGGCCTTATGCCTACCTGCTATAAACGATCAGTTTAGGCGACCGTAAACCGTATCTCGGCGCGTTAAGGTTTGCGTTCGCGTGATTTCGCAAACTGCGCGTATTCGAGCCCGTGGTTAGAGTTAGGCGTAAGGTCCTGTTATAAACAACACATGTGTTCCCCATCGCCTCCCCGCCGCTCCCGAGGCGCGAGGCTTCATTATTTTTTTTTTTAATTTCCGCTCATTTTTTTGCTTTTTATATTGGCACCCATTGCTTTCCGATGCCTAGAGCGACCGCTCGTTTCAAAGAATTTATTGTTTCATTGCATTTACTTTAGTATTGACGTATTAGTGTAGGCTTATCGTAAATTAGCCTTCTTGTATAATTAATGTTTTTGGACATCCGATTTGTTTTAGTCAGTCTGCCTTATTTCTCTTTAGGTTCGGTGTAAAAGCTCTTTTGGTGGAAATTCCAATAAAGATATTAACGCCATCTAGCAGCCAGTAGCTGAAGCTAAAATTACAATCAAAAACTAAAAGTTTTCCTGATATTTCCGATTTTTATTAAATTTTCTTCGTCTAGGTAACTTGAGAATTTACTTAGTTTTAATAAATCATTTGTAGTAAATCAAATCATAAATCATCAAATATAATAAATTATTTACTTATTATTTATTTTTGTTCACAGAGCCAAAAGCAAAAATGGCGGCAGATTGCTTAGAGAAAAACTAGAAAAGATCGGCCTCAACTTACCCGCGGGACGGCGGAAAGCGGCCAATGTTACGTTACTTACGTCTTTAGTAGAAGGTTAGTGTATACTAAAGTACTGACACGGAGCATCTAAGTTGCGAAGCTTTAGGTATAATCCGTGCACCATGCTCTCGCACATGCTTTATTATGCTAGGTTGCGCAGGTTACTTGCACCGTGTGCAACAGACATAATGTTCGCACGATTTACTGCTGAACTTTACGACAAACTGATACTTATAAATGTTAGTAAAAAGCTAATCAAACTTTCCACCAATGTATTATAAATTATGTTACCTATTGTATAGTTTCAATGGGTAGGTACAAAAAAAATTACTTAGAAAAAATTACTACTTTTTACAATATTTAATTTGTCCCTCTTAATACTTACTTATTAGAAAAAAAAAATGTTGCTCTCTGTAGTATTTACCAAAGACAGGCATGAATCACTGCGCTAGCAAAGCTAGTAATGAGATAGATAATTAATCTATTTTTATTGATTTTGAATTAGCGGAAGCGGTGCACTTAGCTCGTGATTTTGGCTACGTGTGCGAAACTGAGTTCCCCGCGCGTGCACTGGCGGAGTACCTCGCACGGCAGTACGCGGAGCACGACGCAAGACGCAGGAGGGATCTGCTGCAAGCTACCAAACAGGTAAGCTTTGCCTTGAAGGTTTACTCTTTATATCTGTAATACATAAATACACTATCCAATACTACCAATAATATCTTACTACCCGAAATCATACAGAATAAGGGAAATGCTCCCGAAAACCGAAAGAGACTGGTTATAGTGCTGATGAATGTTGACACGATAACCAAAAAAAGTGCAGCGCTTCATAAAAGAAAATATTTGAAATCTGATCAAAACTTCTAATATATGTCGAATATATTCAAGGGTACCATTGTATTGTCCTCATCATTATAAATAACTTTTACTTTAGGTGGTCCAAATTAAAAGTTGTTTAAGCATTTCATTGAATTTTAATGAGATTATTCCATGGACCAACATATTTGTGATAACAGGGTTGTTCCAGAAATAAAAGTTTTTTACAATGATGAGTACAATGATATCCTTGAATTATGACAGTCGTCTAAAGATACACCCGATATATTAT
The DNA here is from genome assembly GCA_949125355.1 of Agriopis leucophaearia. Lineage (NCBI taxonomy): Eukaryota > Metazoa > Arthropoda > Insecta > Lepidoptera > Geometridae > Agriopis > Agriopis leucophaearia. The sequence goes on along the minus strand of OX421284.1, from coordinate 7,353,763 downwards.
TTCGGACGTAGGCTCAGATGGCTATGTACCGCAATACTTTGCATAGGTATTCGACCACTTAAAATGCAGCCGGTATCACCTGTTACTAAATTTTATTATATAAAATGTATATATATACATCAAAGTTTAGGCCAGCTCTGACTACTACCTGTGCTACTACATCGAACATACCTTTAAACCTTTGTCTTTTATCCTCTTTAAATTCTTTCAAAGCTTCACATGAAGACAAAAATTTCATTGTTCCTCTATCTATTTAAAATGTACGAGATAATTTATTTAAAATAAGCTAACTGTGTTTGAATGTATTGTAGGTGACAAAAGAGCTGATGGACCTACTGAACCAGGACCGGTCTCCACTCTGCAACACGCGGCCGCCGCACCTGCTGGAGCCAGCAATCCAGCGGCACCTCACGCATTTCTCCCTCATTTCACATGGGTTTGGTGGGCCGGCAATCGTTGCAGCACTCACTGCCATACAGGTACGATAAGGGAGATCTTATAATTTAAAGTAAACGTGGTGAAAGTTAGTCAACATTGTTGTGTCATACCCTAAAAGATGATGCGGATGTTGAGCGAGAACGGAGGGCACAATGATTTCCTTCACTGTTTTTGAGTGATTGCGTCTAAAGTAATAAAATAATATGTTAACAATATCAATAATCAATAGTAAGTATTCAGTTGTAAAATTGTATCTAAAATTTATTTATTTTTATTCTTTACAGAATTTCTTGAACGAGTCATTGAAGCATTTGGACAAACTGTATCCCCAAAGTGGTATGGTCTCGTCATCTATGGACAAGACAAAAATGGACCCTGACATCAAGAAGTAACAAAAGTGGCACGACGATGACGTCGACATGTGCACTGAACTTAACGAACATTTTTATATTCTGCTACCAATACCAAAAAGTCAAATCAAAAGTATTGGATTTTTTGTAATATTGCTAGTAAAAGAATACTGCCATAATTATTGCGTATTTATTTTTATGATCTGTGGCTCGCATACGAATAAAGTGCAATTAAAATACTCATGATTGTGAGAACCTGTAAATATAGATGTAGTTTAAACAATTAGTATTAATTTAAGCATTTATAGTTGTAAAATGGTTTAAATTCAGCTCAACCATGATTTTGTAATTAAATAGAGTATTTTTTACTAAAATATAGCGTCTTACATCCATCGTATTAAAACACAAGACATATCAAAATGTAAAATTGTACATTTTCAAAAAAAAATACCTATATCATAATGTTTTTTAAAGAATCGACTGAAAGTGAGACTGGCTGCAAAATTAGTAAAACTTTAATATCAAATTGTATATTTGAATGCTGAAATTACGACAATGCAATATCGTGTGGCATTAATTATACCTACTGTGCGTCGTTGTAAAATTCGGCGCTTTGGCATGCCAGAAAGACAGAAAACATTGGCTTGGAACAAGTACATGCATGTTTTTAAAGTTAGGTTGTTTTGTAACCGATTTCAGATGTCAAATTATGTTATAATGACTTACGATTAAAAAATATAGTAGGTATTTATAGTAAGTCCACCAATTTATTAAGCATTGTGCCAGTACTTGCGACAGCAAAACATCAAAATACCTTATTTTAAATTGAAAATTAAAACCTCTTTAGATAGTAATTTGTAATTTAGGTATAGTTTTGCTAGTGATTCAATGTGAAAGTGTGCCAATTAGTTTTAAACTGGAAACGGACAATGGGTTTCCGACGTTTTAAGTAATTTAATATTTATTGTGGCTTGTAAATAAATTCAAACAGTAAGGGTAATCTAGAACCACCTTTTCAACTCTACATTTTACTGCAGTTAATATTTTTACTATTTACTTCTGCTCTGTTTGTGAACTAATTGCATAATAATGTGGCATTAAAATTGACACTGACTAATATGCAGACTCAAATAAATTTAATTTTATAAAATAGCAATGTACGTACTTATTTTGCAAACGTATTTTACAATAATTGTAAGGAAGACGTGCCATTTTAAATGTATTGCTGCTATGTTAATAAAGATACCAGATTTTTTACACACATTTATTTAAGAAATCTGTGAGTTGGATATGGTGGTTTACTTAATTCTGTTTCTTGTTAGGTATGTGTAAATAATCGAGTTATGAAAAGTGCTACGCCCTTGCCTATACATTTTCTAAAATAGGAATTACCTATAATAAAATTCACCACTTTATAGTAGTCAGTTGTAATATAAACCATTATAAATTGTCTGCAAAGCATAAAAGTATCTTTTTTTTTTTATTCATATTTACCTGCTTTTCCTACATGGATAAAAAAATTACATTGTTATATTTTCAAACCAGTCAAATAAAACGACCAAGACCAATATATTATAACATGTATTTTTTAAGAAATTTAGATTACGAATATTTTAATCTGTCAAAAAGAAATGTTTGCACAAACTTGAATAATTACTTGAAAATCATATTTATACCTACTTTATCTAAATGCCACTCCGTTATTAACTTGAATTAATATAAACATTTTTCAGTCTGTACTTACTTTTATTTTGTTCTGTGAATTAAAAAATGATGTTTCAAACTTGGTTTTATTTCATTAAGACTATTATTATAGCATGTATCTCATTAGATAAAATTACTACTAAAATTTTAAGAATTTTCTGTTTTTAATCGATTTATTCCCTTCCCCATTACTGGGCAGGTAAAAGCCATTATTGCTGTATCACCTACTTAATTTACTGTCTTATATAGGTATGTCCCACTAAAGTAATAAAGACTTTAATAGAGGCTTATAAATACGAAATTTTGTAAATAACATGAAAATACACGTTTTACCGCATTATATCACTAGGTACCCACACTCGAGCACGTTCTCGAACACCTAATGAATAATCTACCACTATTGCACATTACGAGGGTGGTCCGATAAGTACTTAGCCTACAAAAGAAAAACGAAAATTTTGGAAAAGTAGCGATTTATTTTTCAACATAGTCTCATTTTAGCTCGATACACTTGACCCAGCAATTCTCCAACTTCTTTAACCCGTCTGAAAAATACGTTTTCGGGAGGTCTGCAAGGCCTCAGTAGCGGCGATAACCTCCTTATTCGACTAAAATTTCTGCCCGGCGAATGACTTTTTCAAGTTTGGAAACAAAAAGAAGTCGCGCGGGGCCAAATCTGGAGAATAGGGTGGATGGGGCAGCAGTTCGTAGCCTAATTCGACCAATTTGGCCGTGGCGACGGCGGAGGTGTGAGCCGGTGCGTTGTCGTGGTGGAAGAGCACTTTTTTCGTCGCTAAATAGGGTAGTTTTTTTCTGCAACTCGGCGTCGAATCGGCCCAGTAATTCGGCATAGTAGAGCCCTGTGATCGTCTTGCCCTTCTTCAGATAGTCGATGTAGACCACACCTTGGAATCCCAGAAAACGGTGGCCATCACCATTCCGGCCGATAGGACAGTCTTCGCCTTCTTAGGAGCACGTTCGCCGGGTGAAGTCCATAGTTTCAACTGTTCCTTGGTCTCTGGGGTGTACCGATGGATCCATGTTTCGTCAACGGTCACGTAACGACGCAGAAACTCCTTCGGATTGCGCTTTAACAGAAAGCGCAATCCGAAGGAGTTTCTGCGTCGTTACGTGACCGTCAAACACTCTTCTGAAGTGGTCTCACGGTTGCGCTTGCTGTCCGGAGTGAGCAAACGCGGCAGCTATCGCGCCGACATCTTTCTCATGCCCAATATTTCATGCAGGATATGACCCACGCGGTCTTTTGAGATGCCTACTGTCTCAGCTATCTCGCGCACCTTCAATCGGCGGTCTGCCAATACGAGTGGACTTTTGTCACATTATCATCCGTGGTAGCCGTTTTCGGGGCACCTGGGCGTGGCTCATCAAAAACCGACGTGCGACCACGTTGAAACTCGTTAAACCAAATTTTGACGGTCGCCATCGAAGGAGAAGAATCACCGTACACAGCATCCAAGCGCTCTTTGATTTCGCTGTGCGATTTCCCTTCCAAAAACAAGAATCGAATCACCGACCGATATTGCTCTTTTTTTCATTTTTCAAAAATCCACGGCACGCCCTCCTTCAACCGCGGTCAAAAAAAACCAAAAGTTCGATTCGCCTGAAATTTTAACAGTAGCCGTCTACGAGGACGTACTACACGATAGTAAATTTCTCTTGCGATAATGGCGCCATCGGGCGGTGAGGCTAAGTACTTATCGGACCACCCTCGTAGTACTCGAAAATACACAAGTTGAAGAAACTAATGCATTGAACCGACAAGTTTTCTTCACGTTAGCGCCAAATCTCTTTTTATTTGAAAAAAGTTATGTCTGGGTCTCTAATAATACCCAGGATAACTATATATATATATATATAAAGGGTATTATTAAAGACTTATGCAAAATTCCACTTTTTTTTTTATTATAAACTTTTTTATGAACTCGTGCACAAAAAGCTGACTTTTAGGCACTAAAGCAATTTATTCCGCATACACCATAAACAAGAACTTTACGAGGTGTGAAAATAATATTTGTCAAAGCAATTACTCTTTTGACGATACAATATTAAATACCAGTCAGCGCCATCTAGCGGTGAGTAGATTTTCAGTTGATAAAGTTTCGTTCAAAAACAAGATTTGACTGCTGCCTCCTGCCGATTCTTAATGTTTGAACGAAAAATAATGTGTCAAAAAAGCCGCGAGACGAGTAGGTAAGGAGTGTTTATCTACCGTTTAGTTATAGGTTTGGTTTTTCAGTTTTTTGATATTTTTTCAAGCTCTTGGAGCTTATTGAATGCCTTAGAATGGATATCGATGATGAAGAGTCATTTGCCAAAAAATGTTACAAGTGTGAAGAGCCGGTACTGGATAAATTGAACATAGTTTACAACTCTTCAAACTCCAAACTTTTTCTGTGGAATAAATACCAAATATTTGTATACGAAGACACTGCATTCGAATGTGTGGAGAAAATATTCATACCTGAGTTCCAAATACACCTTCTTGTAGCTTCAAACAATTATCTACTGTGCTTGGATTGTACTGGTAATGTACACATAACTTCGCTAAAATTTAAAACCTCTACTCAAAAATCTTTAAAAATGCCTTTTCAATCTCGAGACCGAGACATTAAACACTGCATACGATACAAAGAAGATCATATCCTAAGTTTAAAATACGAAACCGATACATACTTCTTATGCCTTCATAGAATTAACACAGATTTTGAATTGGAGAAAAAAGTTATCTTACTATGCAATAACGAGCACTGGCCACTAGAACAACACCCAAAAGAAAAACATGTACTTATCAGTCACTTAATAAATGAAAAAAATTTTGAAAAACTGAATAAAATATTTAAAAGTGAGGAAAATGTTGTATACGACTTGGTTGTGCTATCCATAGACAAGCTCAATATATTTGCTTGTCTTTTTTCTCCAAAAATGAATGACGAAGAAATCACTCTAATAAAACTGTATAGTTGCCCGGCAGAAATATGCAACATAGAAATTGTTGATTCCGGAGATATACATTTACTTATAGGTCTTACAATGGGAACAATAATAAGACTGTCTTTGAATGATACCTTGAACACACCAGATATAGTACATCTCAATACAGCTTTGTACAAAATGTTGGCTTTGAAGGATACTTTGTTATACTCTGATGGGACTACCATGTCGAAAGCAGAAAATATGTTTTCAGATATGAAAATCACCCAATTTTTTATCAAAAACAGTAACGACTTTGTCAAATACGGCGATCAAATCATATGCACCACATTTAGTAAGCTAATATACAAATTCTCAATCGACAACCAAAATGCATATCTGACTCCCAAAGCCGATGAATATTGTTCTGCAGAGAAACTGTTCAATAACTCTGCTTATTTGAACAAACTTTTCGAAGAGATAGATAAGAATAATGAGCTTGTTAAGAAACTAGAGAAAGAACAACATTACATCACTGCTCTGTCACTTTCCAGAAGACAAGATGTCGTCAACAAAGCAATAGAAAGCAGTGTTACTGTTTTTGAAACTTACAAAGAAGCTGGCTCCAAAGAATGTATCTTAACAGAAGACTTCAAAGAATATTTTGCTACAGAAGCTTGGCTCTTCTTGATAACTATAACAAACTCAAGCATTTATGATACTCTAAACAGTATTCTTTCCCATTTATCTGATAGCATTATGATATATATTACCCTGGCATCAAAACTCAAAACATTGAAAACAACTTGCATAAAAATGGAAACACCATTGAAAACTGCCAATTACCTAATACCACTGAACATGAGAAATGAAACTGAAATCTTTGTAAACATAAAATTAGTAATAAATATACCTGGAGCTCTAGAAAAGAAGAAAGCTTTAACTGTGTTGTATAAAAACGACATTAATTTGACATCAGAACATTTTATAAAAACAAGTCTAAAAACAGATAATTCTTTGAAAAGATGCAAGGAAACTACCAAACAACTTATACAGAAAATAAGCGAGGTTCAATATGGTAGCATGATTAAGTTTACTAACATGTCTGATCAAGAAATGTCCCAAATACATTATGCTTTCTATGTAAAGTTACCAAATAATTATGAACAAATATTTAAGGCAGATAAACAATATTTGACGCCAAAAACAACTCTAATCATGCAGCAATTGAATGCAAAAGAGTTTCTCAACTCAAAGAAGGATGTAACTTTTTCAATAGGCGATGATAGATTAAAAGTAAAGGTACACAATGATGGGTTCTCCAACCCGTTGTTAAAGATAACTAGTGGTAATGCAAAGGTTGCTTTAAATATAAGGAATTTCTTTGCAAATGTAATTTATAATGAATATGGAGATCAGGAACCAGGGAAAGAATTCATTGGCTACTCTTTTTATACCACCACTGAGGTAAATATATACAAAATGTTGGGCCTTGGAATATTTTTGCTTTTGTTTTTATTGGATAAATTGGCTTGCACTTGAATGCCACCTCTCCTGATGTGCATGATGAAGCATGCTTTTCTACAAGAAATTGATTCCCTTGCGACTGGAAGGCACCAGATTGTAACTATATATTGGGAAAACCATTCAGGCAGCACATTCCATACTATCAGTTCACGCAATAAACTTGGAATCAAAGTGCTTTGTACATAGGGTTATCCTCTGTCCAGATTTGTCTAGACATGTCTGGACTCCGAGACATTTTTCCAGCCTTTTTAGCTTGGGCGATGTAATATAAGTAATAAAACAGATAATTATGATTATGTAAAATCAATCATTCATCTTGTGCACAACAACCATTCTTTGAATTTTGCCACTAAAATGTCTGGACTCTTATTGAAATATCTGGCTTTAGGTCAGCATGTTTCAAATTGATATGGTTACCCTATAAGTTAGGGTTTTCTAAATTTCAAACTTGAACCAGTGTCGCCTCTTCATGCCCGTTTGATATAAAAATGGGCAAGAGGGAATAAGATCATGCATATGCGTCACACACTCTGAAATTAGTATCCGGTAAAAAAGCGATAGACTTGTAGAAGCTTAGTCTGAACTAGGGCTTAGTTGCTGATGAGCTTCTTAATTGTCACGTATACAATATACTCCAACTCCTCAAGCTAGTACTTGGCTGATCCATCCCAGGTGCAAGCAGTCTCAGAAAAAATAAATTGAAGTGTTATACCTAAAGTTCCCCTTGAGCACTTACAACCTTCTTCCTTCCTTGGTCTTCCATTTGATGACATTTTAATCATCTTGTTTGCAGTTGTGTGCCGCTCAATATTGAAGTGTGCGTTTGTAGAACTAGTAAGAATATGTCAGTGTGTGCAATACGTGTTTACCTCGCCCACGACAGTTTTTGCAAGTATCTTTTCGGTGCTAGCTCAAGTTTAAGGCAAATCGAAACTATACAATCAAATTTATATATAAATTAGTAATACTATTGTTTTTCAGAACTTTCAGAAAGCTGTGAAAAGCTGCATCAAAAGATCAGGGCCTCTAGAAGAGTTCCTGCCTTTGATGGACCAATTTAAAAGGAACATTATTGGAGCCCTGCCTCTCTAAGGGCTACATGTTGTAGACCCGTTGCATAGCTCAGGACAAAGCTTACAGCCAAGTGGTTAGCATGTTTGACTTCCATGCTTTAAGAGTGGCTTTTTTTATCGCTCCCATAGAATAATAATAATTATCAATATAAAAATGACAGAACTGGACCAAATTGAAATGGGACCACACGGGAAGCACCAGCTTTCAAATAAAAGTCGAAAGTTCTGAGGTAACAAATGTAAAAAAAACCGTCGTATTGAGAACCTCTTCCTTTTTGGAAGTCGGTTAATAGTAGATTAGTAGCCAAGGGCTGTAAGGCATCAATTGCAGCCCGAGATATTTAGGCGCACGAGCGCATCGAGGGCGCCTATAGTTCGAGGGTGCAATTGATGCCTTACACCCGAGCTAACAACTCTGCTTTATATCTTGATTGTGAGGTAAGTAGAAAAAAAACAAAAGCTATCAAAAAAGCTGCAGCCATCTAGTTTGTGGAGCATTCACAGATAGGTAGTAGATCTGTGGGTGCATTTATTCAATGTTAAAAGCAACTATGAGTACTAAACACGACATCAATATCAAGAACTCATGTTTTTTCCCTAAATAGCACGTAATTATAAAAAAAAAACAATATTTAAAGTAAGTTTTCTATTCCTGCCTTTTTTTCATCTTTTTTAAAATTATTTTTTTCAAAAACGAAATTGAGCTTCGCCGTTCGATATTTAAAATTGATGACTATTATACTTCTACGAAAAAAATTCTCACTTCAGTGATTATACTCATACGAAGACAAGGCTGAATAGCGAAGCGACCTCTTTTGTCATTGGGCTGAATGCATGATGTCTATTGCCAGTATGATGGTTAGATGTACGCGAACTTTTTTAAAGAGTGAAGTTTTTTTTTTATTACTTACCGCTCTAGGGCTTTCCTAGCTACATTATTACCCTAGAGCGCTAATTGGTCACCTACAAGCCCCATTTGGGGGTAATAAGGACCTACTTACCGAATATGAGAGATGTAAAATATATTTATAATATGCAGAACAATGACCTCTTGAAGATGTTTTGCGTTATTTCGATGGCACATTGTATACAGGGTTAAACACATATAATATACCCTAAGCTGAAAGGAGGTTATTGCACTCATCATTATAAACAACTTTTACTATGGGACTAAGCCTGAAATAGCAAAAAAATCTGCTGTTCCATACATTTTGTTGAGTGTCAATGACCGTTTTCTATGGAACAGCAGATTTTTATTAGCTATTTCAGGGTTGGTGCCATAGTAAAAAATGTTCATAATGATGATTACAATGACCTCCTTTCGGCTTAGTATAGGTAGCGGCACGTAAGTTTAGCGCTGAGCGAAATGTGGAGGGGATAGCTGCGCATGGGTACAGTCACGAACATAATACAATCATAACTTTAATTGATATAACCAAATAACTTTAAGAACATATGAGCAAAATACTTGTTGCTTTATCAATCTCACTTATTATTTGTTTTAAAGAATCAATCAATTCATTGGTTTTTCTTTTAACAAAACAATGCACGTTATACACCATTTTTCGTGCCTATCTTTTCAACAGTATTTCTTCTAGGCATATTCACTATCTACTAAAAATACACTAATATAAAAACCAACAATAACAAACGAACTCAAACTTAACAATGAACGGCAATAACAATACAATTTAGAACGCGACTGTTCAGTCAGAAGTCCGCGGAGCGTCGTATCGGGGCGGGGGACGGAATACGACCGGCTGGCCAACTGGCGCTACGCACGCGGCATCCTTCGTCCCTCTAACCTATTTAGCCTGTGATACCTATTTTTTGACTTCTGCGCAATGACGGCCAGCGCTAGTTTCGTGCCGCTATTTGTACAGGGTATATGCATAACCCTGGGGCCTTACCCCTAGCTTCACTTTTGCGAGCTAACTTTTAGTAGGTACCTGATAGGTACCTAAAATTAACCAACTCATTTAAGCTTCATCGTTTAAAAGCGTCTAACTTGAATGAACGAAAATCCGTTTTACTATGCGTGTGTGCGTGAAAATAGCAAAGCTTGGCGGCTATCAAATAACTACCGCTTGTCGTAGTTGATGGTACCGTTTAGACAAATAACACCTATGCAGGTCAACTTTTCGAGCTAGGGGAAAGACCCCTGTATACGACTGTAGTATATTGGCTACCGGCAACATTATTACTTTCAAAAGGCTAGTAAAAGTTATCAGAATTTACTGTTTTCCTTCAGCTTTTTACCACAGAAGAGAATTATATATTTTTTTTAAATAAGAACGGCTGTCAAGGCATTTTTGTAAGAAATTTGTTATAGCCAGTTGCACCCGCATATAAACCCATAGCAACTGAGACGCGGAGTTCGACGCGTCGACATAAATAAGAATGTTAAATCAAGGTTCTGTCACAATACCTGGCGACCGATTTCCCTTCTCATTTCCGTTCTATTTTTCTGTTGTTTTAACAATGTTATGTCGACTGTCAAATGCATTTTTAACCGACTTCCAAAAAAGGAGGAGGTACTCAATTCGACTGTTTTTTTATTAAATATGTTACCACAGAACTTTCGGCTTGAACCGATTTTGATGTTCTTTTTTTATTTGAAAGCTGGTGCTATCCGTGTGGTCCCATTTCAATTTGGTCTAGTTCGGACATTTTTATGAAGTCAGTTTTTTATATTGTAAATTATCTATCAAATAACCTTATTCAACGGCCGCACATGTATCAAATGTGATATTAGACTAGACAATAAGATTGCTATCTTATTAAAATGTTTCAAACAATTTTTCTATGGTTTTAGTTTAAACTAGCTGAATCCCTTGCAATTATTCAGTTCTCCCGCATTTTCTGAGCGAACCCGAAAAGTAAGTAACCTTAGGATACGAAATACGATTTACTGATAAATTAACGAAGTACGTCACAAATCGCATTAAAAAAAATGTGAGGTCTGTGAAAGTAATGTAGATTGCAAAATTTAATCCGCTAAAAACTTATAGTTGACTACAGATGATTGGTTGAGCATTTTCAAGTATAGTACAAGATTCTTAATTTCGAACATGTGAAATACATCTTCGGTAGTATAGTGGTAAGTATCCCCGCCTGTCACGCGGGAGACCGGGGTTCGATTCCCCGCCGGAGAGAATCTTTTTACACTTATATATTATTTTACTGTACTTGCTTCATAAGTCAAAAATATATGAATACTAGCTGTGACCGCGAATTCATCCGCGATTCCTTCAGAAAACAATTGCCTATGTCCGTCCTCATGACGCATACTAATACCTCACAATTTTTTATCGAGATCGTTTAGCCGTGATTATTTAGCAAACAGGGGCCTTACCCCTAGCTTCACTTTTGCGAGCCAACTTTTAGTAGGTACCTACAATTATTGCGACAACCAACTCATTTAAGCTGCATCGTTTAAAAGCGTCTAACTTGTCTCTGACTGGATGCACGGCGGTTTAAAATCTTTACTTTATCTGTGGTATCTTGCTGTGTTGTGTATATCACGCCCGGGGTACCGAGTCCTACAGATTGAATGAAAGAAAATCCGTTTTACTATGCGTGTGTGCGTGAAAATAGCAAAGCTCGGCGGCTATCAAATAACTACCGCTTTTCGTAGTTGATGGTACCGTTTAGACAAATAACACCTATGCGGGTCAACTTTCCGAGCTAGGGGTAAGGCCCCTGGTAAGGATAATGGTACAAACTATTGCATTATCATGAGTCCTTGATAAGTGTGCAAACTGCAGTTTTAAAGCAATCCGACGTTTTGAAAGGGGTAAAAAACACGTTCACTGATACCGTTACATAGATACATACCAAGCTAATAAAGCGTGTACTTCTGCCGGGTGTCGAGCGAGTGTTTTGACGGAGAATAAAGCAAATATATCTTTCCATCGGTAAGTCGAACTCGTGATTCTGGGACATTATTGCACACATGGTCATCTGACCCCAAACTAAGCATAGCTTGATGGTACTTTACGAAATTATACTGTGAATTTCAGTTTCAAAACTTACTAAATGTCAATCATTGTTATCTTTTACACAAATTTTCACGTGAATTGTGCATGTTGCTATTCTTGTTATGAAATAACGATAAAACTTTAGCAATCTCCTATTTTTCACATTTTATTTTACATACTTCATAGTGTAGTGGTTGGAACCCTAACAGGTTTATAACTAAAATAAATAAAAATATCTGGGACATTATTGCACACACGGTCATCTGACCCCAAACTAAGCAAAGCTTGTAATATGGCTGCCAGAGACTGATATACATACGTATATATTTTTAAATACATACTTAAATAGATATTAACACCCAGACATAGAACAAACACAAATGTTCATCACACAAATGTTTGTCCTAGATGGGAATCGAACCCACGCCCCCAAGCGCAGAAAGTAGGTTCACTACCAACTGAGCCACCGGGGCAGTCAAAACTATCGATAGATAACTTTAACCAATTTTGGCAATAACTTTTATCACAATTTTATAATAACATAGAACCTACACATTTATTTAGAAACTGCATAATGGTACAAACAGTATTACTGTGAATATAATATGAAGGAGTTAGGTAAATATCAAGTGGAACTCTTAAAACTGACTTCAAAAATATATGAAAAACGTAATGGTTATAAATCTTAAGGGTTGCCCTCGATATCCCTGGGATTCCATCATCAGATCCTGACTTGATGGCAATAGGATCAAATTGGAAGTATACGCTACCGAACAAAAGTTATTTGTAAAATTGGTGACATACATTTTTAAAAAATACAGTGGAACAGAACCACCCTCTTTTTTCGCCGGTTAAGACATACCGTTTTAACAGACTTTCAAAAAAGAGGAGGTTATCAATTCGACTGGTTTTTTATTGTTTGTTACTGCAGATCTTTTGACTTGGTGAACCGATTTTGACGATTCTTTTTTTATTTGAAAGCTGGTGCTTCCCATTTTAATTTGGTCCAGTTCTGAAGAAGTCGGTTTTTAATGTTGATAATCCATACAATATTATAAATGCGAAAGTAACTATGACTGTTTGCAACATAATCACGGCTAAACGGCTTAACCGATCTCGATAAAATTTTGCGAGGTAATAGTATGTATCATGAGGACGGACATAAGCTATTTTTTTCATCATCATCACCGATTTTCATCACCACGCGGGTGAAACCGCGGGGCGCAGCTAGTTATATTATAATACCTACTTATAAAAATAAGTTCAAAAGGTAATTAAAACAATTAATTTAAATTTAAATCTATTTATTCTTAGACCATCCTCCTGAGTAGTTCATTGACCTTGTCCTCACGGTTACCGAAGTCACCTCCGTCTACGTAGTGAATAGTCTTCTTGCGCCAGCCGCCGGTGGGGTTGTTCAGCTTGAAGGGCCAGAGGAAGTTGCTCGCATACTGGAGACCAGAAAAACAAGACTTATCACTTGTGGGATTGTTAGATTATCTGTGGAGTAGAGGTACATGACTATTTCTCTATGGCCTACTTTACTACTATGTGTTTCCGTGTCCGCTCTCTCTCTTGTCTCTGGTCGCCACAGGCGAAGACCTCTCGATTGATTGTAATATAAAAGAAACTTAAGTTAAGTATGTAAAAACAAATAAGTACGTCTCAAATAAAATCTATAAGAAAAGTGCAGTGTTTAATTAATAGGGATTGAATAGGGTAGATGACTGATTTTTATATAGTTGAAACCAATAGCTTTGATGAAGAATTTAAGTAAATAGTTTATTGAATAATTATCAATATAAAATACTGAGTTCATCAGATCTGGACCAAAATAAAATGGGACCAAATGGGAAGCACCAGCTTTCAAATAAAAAAAGAATCGTCAAAATCGGTTCACCGAGTAAATAGTTCTGAGGCAACAAACATAAAAAAAAAAAAAAAAAAAAACAGTCAAATTGATAACCTTTTTGGAAGTCGGTAAAAAATAATTTAAATCAGTTATTAATGTTCTGATATATAAGCGTTTAAAGTTTTTGGTAGAGAAAACACTTTCCCACAAAACAAAAAATTACGGCAGATAAAAATGGTGGTAAGACAAATCATCCATGGCCTGTAAAGCCGGGTCTGCTGCGGCATGTTTTCGTGTTAGCTAACACCGAATCCACACCCATTTTTCGTGTCAGTAACATATTAGTGTGTTAGCTAACACGAAAACACGCCGCGGTGGACCAGGCTTAATATGCCTGCTGGAAGGTGAACCGATACTGATAATTGTTTTAGTAATAGAAAGCAACAGGCTTTGTTCACAACGCTAGTTAAAAAGGCCAGTTTATAATATTAATGGTATGTTCGGGTGCTAGGAAGGTTGACTTCACATGGTGTGAGTCTCCATAGGGGCACTCGGTTGTTCTGCGCTCGGAATGTGCCTGAACCGCTATGGGAGCGGCCCGGCTCGTGCTGAGCGGTATTCAAAATAAAAAATTTACAAAAAAAAATTGCTCGCGTCAAAAACATTTTAATTTTATCTTTTTTTGTAACATCAAATAACTTACTAAAATCGACATAAAAGTGTCAGAACTGGACAAAATTAAAATGGGACCACACGGGAAGCACCAGCTTTCAAATAAAAAAGAATCATCAAAATAGGTTCACCCAGTCGAAAGTTCTGAGGTAACAAATATTTAAAAAAATAAGTCTACTTGAGAACCTCCTCCTTTTTGGAAGTCGGTTAAATATAGGCTCATGTTTGACTACCACCTCTCTTGCCTGGATGCGGTCTACGATGGAGCATGCTTGCCTAAAAGGAACCCATTTCCTCGCAATTTGAAGACACCCACCAGTGTGGACATTGTAAAGACACAGCTAAACTCACGTGCAACAGAATCCATTACAACTACTCGCGTCGTATTGTAAGGTTGCCATCGCTTATAGTGGTGAAGCCATCAGTAAACACTAGTTTTATGGGAATGTACCCAAACTACCTGACCCATTCCGGGGGGAGAGGTCTTCAAAATACCACACATGTTCACAGGGGGGGTTGGGTTTAGGTTTTAGTCAGTCAATATCCTCTAGAGAAAACTCGCGCTATTTTTAGCACTCTTCCCGTCACGCGGCAAGCGCTGTATAAATAAAGACAAATATGAGCCATTTTTTTTACTTTCTTTTAGCAAAAAATAATTTAAAACCATATTTATGAATTACTACGTGAAAACTAGAGGGGGAGGGGATCTTGGCGTATAGGTGGTCACCGAGGGGGGACGGGGGATAAAATTTGTAAAAAAAATGGGTCATGTAATGGGTAGTATGTCACATAATTCCGTAAGTCTGTACCTAGGACCACACTAGAAATTACAGTTATTTATCGATATCCTATCTCCCTCTGTCTTGGTCACAAATGCTCTGACAGGCATTAGGGCTCTGTTACTGTCGACACAAATGGTGCTAATAAGACAGTTTATTTCCTCACCTTGAACTTTTCACCAACAGTGAAGATCTCGTGGATAAGGTCCTCAACGCAGATGATGTTGCTCTTGCCGAGCTTCTTCTCAATGATGGTGTTTGAGGTGATTGGTACACGCTGGCCGTCCACCTTCGCGAAACCGCGCTTGTAGATCAACTGGAACAAATATAAAATAAATTTAGAATTGGTTGGATTCGACTTGAGCGCGCACACAACCAACATTGGTACGGTATAAGAGCTATCAAGTTTTTAATAATTTTTTTAAAGACCCTTCTGCCTCAAACATCGTGACCATACAAAGGGCACAAAACTATATTATCCTCAAACAGATTTCAAACGCACCATGGTTTATCAGAACAACAGAGGTTAATAAGTATCTCGATATGGCTATGGTAGAGAAGGAAATAGTTATTCATGGAGGCAACTACAAATTAAGACTAGAATTAAAACAGACTTCATAAAAATTACAGAACTGGACCAATTTGAAGTGGGACCACACGGGAAGCACCAGCTTTCGAATAAAAAAAAAAATCAGCAAAATGGGTTCACCCAGTCAAAAGTTATGAGGTAACAAACTTTTTTTTTAAATATTCGAATTAATAACCTCCTCCTTTTTGGCAGTCGTTTAAAAACAATCTAATTACCTTGTGGGTCAACTGAACAACCATGAAACCATATGCCCGCTCAAAAAGAGATGGGACATCTTCGACCAGGATAGTCAGACAAACTGACTGGGCAAAAAGGGCTGGCTTCACTGGGAGCAGCGCCCTCCACGTTAAGAAGCCTTCACCTCATCTGCTTAAAAGTCTGATCGCATGATAAGAATATAAAACAAAAAAGACCCTTCTGCCTTCACTGTCAATGCTCAAAAGAACTACAAAAAAATAAACTGAAGAAAGATGTGAATGTGAGGTGCAAGGGCAGATGGAACAAAACCACGAGTCGAAAACCATTTCCAAGCTTCAAACCATGAGTGGAGAAGATTATGAATTGTTCTAAAGGTATATCCATACTAATATTATAAATGCGAAAGTAACTCTGTCTGTTTGCTACATCATCACAGCTAAACGGCTTAACCAATATCGATAAAATTTTGCGAGGTAATAGTATGTATCATAAGGACGGACATAGGCTATTTTTTTGTGATGAAATCGCGGACGAAGCCGCGGCTACAGCTAGTAATATATGAATATCTGTGTCTATATTTGTTGCAAACTAAATTAGACATTGTTTTAACAACATACATAAGTTTTAAATAAAAATGTAAGCTTTGGACACTTTTTTTTTGGATTGAGAATTTTGTACAAGACCCAAACATTTATGTATGTTGTAAACATGGCGACAACTTCAAGAAAGTCAGTATTTATATAGTTTTTATGGTATGTTCGGGTGCTAGGAAAGTTGACTTCACATGGTGTGAGTCTCCATAGGGGCACTCGGTTGTTCTGCGCTCGGAATGTGCCTGAACCGCTATGGGAGCGGCCCGGCTCGTGCTGAGCGCTTTATTATATAACAAGCATGTTATTGATTGTGAACACAATATTTTGTCTAGAGGTTTACACTGAACGGTTGTATTAAACCGAAAAGAAGAGGTACTCATCATAATGAACAACATTTAAGTTTGAAAAAAGATTAACTGTTTCATAAATTGAACACTCGAGCTTATTGATTTGGTGAAGGAAATTTCAATCAACATTGAGCCATCTCATTCTATCATTGATCGATAGCATCGACTGACGATCAATCAGTTGGTATGGTAACACCCTAATACTTTCATTTCAGCCCAGTATCAACCTTCCATCTAGCCTTGTATAGCTATACAAGGCTAGATGGAAAGTTGATACTTGTGATACCAATATCAGCAGGCCTTCGGGGAAGCTTCATTTTTCATTTTATTGGTAGTTGAAAACAATAAATGCATGTTGAATCTTCTCACTGCTCTGCCACCATCCTGTCGTAGAAAACACAGCCAAGATAGATTTTTAAAGTAACCAATGTATATAAAGTATCGCATACCTCTCGCACACTCTTCAGGTTGGGGTATCCCCAGGCAATGTAAGGTTCAGCAATGCGCATCATGTTGACGGTGGCTTTGTTGAGGCGTACAAACACGCCGTTGTTGATCTGACGCAGTCTGAATAACTGGAGGACTTTGCGGACCTGAAAAACAAATTACATTGAAAAACGCATGTAGACGACAAACTAAATTATAATCTTTGGGAGTCTTTGGTTTAATACCTGGAGTATGTAAGACTTTTTTTTTTTTAAATCTATATTAGGCTTGCCTTTGACCGCCAACTCGCCTGATGTTAAGCGACGATGCGGTCTACGATGGAGCACGCTTGCCCAGAAGAAACCCATTCACTTGAGACTTTGCCATAGAGTATTATTTATTGGTGACATTTCAGGACATTTTTGCACACCAAACTAAGGTCATCTGACCCTTAGCAAAGCTTAGTTAGCATCCACTCGTTACTCGCACTCTTGATGTCTACCTAGTATCAGCCAAAACGTGGCAAACCGAAAAGTAAAAAAAAAACAAAAACTAAATTAATCAAGACCCCAAATGAAAAAAGCAAAGAAAAAGTAAATCAGTCAAGTGAATACGGCTATTACCTTTGGTGAGACCTGGTTGATACCACGGATACGGATGACGAACGCTAACTTGGCTTCCCCTGGAACATAGTAGTTGCCACGGTTGCGCGCTTGCCTCGCCAACCTGATCTCATCTCGCTCCCTGATGCGGTATTCCTTAACATACTGTTCGGCGCGCTTGAAGATATCCTTCTTCTTCTTGATGGCCGCTGAACGCCTCTTGATCGTGACCTGGTGGAGGAGATAGTAGATTAGTGGCTATTGTGGTGTTTGTCGAGGTTTGGTAGTGCAGGATGTGTTCAGATTGTAATGTGACAGCATTGTAGTCAGATGAACTATGCCTTTGTAAATTAGTATCATCATTAAAGTATTGTTAGCCGAGTTGACGGCAGCTCCATGACCCCCTACCACCACTTTAATATAAAAGAGGGCAGCAAGTGACGCGCCGTATCTTTTGCCTGGTTTGTGCTTGTGCCGGACGTGTTATTTGTTAAATTAATATCCTGTACCAATAAATTGTCAATGTGTGTTATAATTTTTTTTTTTTTATAAGTTTTGTAAGTGGATTACTCAAATGGATATACACTACTTCCTAGTAAAGTTTTATCTTTATTGATTTAGCCATTTAGACTCAAAGCATTTATTAGTGCGTTCCAAGTAGTTATTTGCTCTGATAGCTGCAATAACATTGTAATAATACAGTAGAACCTCTATAAGTCGAATATCAAGGGAGACGCCAAAAAATTCGTGTTGTAGAGTTTTCGACTTATAGAGGATTTCGACTTTGGCGGATTTTAATTCGACATAAAGAGGTTGAGATTCATTCTTATAAATTTTGATTTAAACACATATTTTTATTTACTATAAATCAACATCATTTCAAAACATTCTTAAAATAAAAAAATATCACATTTTTTTATTTGCTTTAGATAATTCGGTTGTTCTCTATCTATATAGTATTGTCTAAAGTATATAAAGCAGAAAATTCTTGTTCTTCAGAGTTGCTGGTTTACTCTGTAAAAATTATTTGTAAACTGTTGTACAAATTGATGTGTATTGCAACCAAACTACTTCTGACAATACTCGACTCGACAACAAATGACTTGCTTCGCTAAAGTTCAAATGAAATCAATAATAATAAAATTAAACACCTGACACCAAGCAAGCAAACACGTGTTAACGTGAGTCATAAGTTCGTGGTTATTCTATTCATTTTATACTCCTAAATTGCTTTCTAAGAAACACTGTC
Organism: Agriopis leucophaearia; assembly: GCA_949125355.1. NCBI lineage: Eukaryota > Metazoa > Arthropoda > Insecta > Lepidoptera > Geometridae > Agriopis > Agriopis leucophaearia. Next base: position 7,334,453 of record OX421284.1, on the reverse strand, counting down.
GGCGAATTCTTTAAAGGGCTTAAAAGTCTCAAATAATAGAGTTGTAAAGGTTGTAAAATAAAACATGTGATTTAGGCATCAAAAGTTGCGGCCTGGTCGCTAATACACGACCGCACATCAATTTTTTTAAATTGAACTTAAACAAAAAACGGGATAGTAATAAACTGTTTTTTCTTCAAAATTACATTTATGCTATGTTCGAGATACAGAGGTAAAATTTAATTTTTCGAGTTATGGAGGGAAAATATGTACTAAAATGGCTTGGAGGGACTCACTGATTATTTCGACTAATAGAGGGTTGAGATTTCGAGTAATGGAGGTTTTGATGTTTGAAGGGAAGGGAACAAAACTTTTTTTCGAGATATGGAGGTTTTCAACTTATCGAGGTTCGACTTAACGAGGTTCTACTGTATTTATTTTATTATAAGTGAGCAGCATATGTAGGCTGATGTACCTACATTACAGTGTTAAAATTTTGTATTTATCTGTTAAGATTATCTTCATCATTCTTATCCATCTGTCCAGTTTGTTTTAAAACAAATTTATTGATTTCAATGCGACCACATCCTCAGGCAACCTGTTCCAATTGAAAACGACTGATGCTGAGGATGTGGTATGCAGTGTTGGTCTGTGATGGCACAGGTCACAGCTATAAGCTGAAGGAAAATCATGAACTCTGACAAATTTCACTAAGTTTTTTAACATAAGACTTTAGCAGGTACCCGATATAGGTACTTCAGTGAAATATAAAAAGACAATGTTATAACAGCAGTATGATAATCACTACTATGGTAAACGAACCTGTACGCGACGGGCGCGTAGAGCCTCTCTCCTCTTCCTGTGCTTGAGCACGGACTCTGGGACTGCGGGCAGCTTCTTGCTACCCTCCTTGCCTTTCACTGGCTTCTTCTCGGCCGCAGCCTTCTTGTCTGTCGTCGCAACCATCGTGCTGAAAGGAATTTTGAATTAGCAGTTAGTTTTTAATAGTAACGACTTGTGATACTTCAACTGTTGTTCATGGCTTGTGTGCAAAGCTGCCGCAATTTTAACAATGTCATGTGGTGGTCTATGGTGACATATATTTTGCAGAATGGCCAGTCGACGGACAGTGCAATGTCAGCTTCATGCAGATGATCATTGGAACAATTGTAATAGATGTAGAGTTATGTCGCTGTCACAGACTGGCACGGACTGACGGATGGACAAAAATTATCTTTTGTTCTGACAATTTCTTAGGTAAAACATTTACTAAAAGTTGGTTATAGGTGTTAATGAGCAACTAAATAAGCCTGCTAGTGCCTGAATATAATTAAAAAAAATATGTTGACTAGGTAAATCAGAAGACAGTGGATTCGAGACATGATAATTAGAAACAGCAATGAGGTAAACAACGCAGGCAACAGGTCAATGGGGACAAGGCAACGGGGAAATGTTGCTAATAAAGTTCACTTCTCCGGACGTAACTGAGGAAATACGTATTATGTTGATGCAGTTGAAGGTGGTTCTGATACCATTGATAAACGGTTATGATTAGTTTAGCGTATCGCAAATTCGAACCTTTCATGTTTATTTTAACTGATTATTTAGGACAACCAGTAAGTTTTACATCTGAGCACTTTAGATTACAAAGAAACCATTGAAAAGATCGAGCATGTATGGAGACAAAATAGGTTATGTGGACATAAATAAATGTGATAAATAATGGTGTGACTAGGAAGAATCGGTGTTAAACGAATGCAATAGGTTTTAGAGACTACTTTATTCATTAGAAAATCATGAAATAAAGCGCTAGAGAAAAAGAAAAACAAGCATTAGTGAGTGGCGGCATGTCACCATTCCGCCTATCCGTTTGCGAGCACTTTACACAAAATTCACTAAACATTTTGGAATACTGACACTTTAAATAGATTTCTTATTTTATTTTAAACAATATTAGCACCAGATTTCTAGTAAATAACTAAAAAATATCCACCTGCGGGGTAAAACTCCACGCTGCACGTGTGTCAAGTTATCAAAAAGACAGAAAATCGACTTCCGCCAACTACGCCATTTTTTAATTTTTTGCAATGGCAACACAACACAAATGTTCCAGTCGTTCGTTTAAAAACAGAAAGAAAACTTTATAACAAGTTTATTTTAGATGCACACACGCCTAAGAAGTGACACGCTCGCTAGGCTTCTCTTTTTGCACAGACTCTAGCAATATTGAGCAGTAGCTGTAAAAGTGCTAACAGACGCGTGGATTTGGTACGCCGGACCATCGTCTCCCGTTGGTCACCAAATCCACACACATCTGTTAGTACTACAATGTACTTAAATTACAAATTAATTTCCACGGAAGAAACTTTCATGTTAATTCCTTTGTGGTGCTGTCATTTCAAAATACAGTACAATGCAGTTCCATGACAACAACAAAAAAATAAAATAAAATTGTTCGTTCAAAAACATAGCAACAATTTTTTTTTATTGTATTTCCGGTTTTTTTGTGTGAACTGGTTACTCTATGCCCTAGTTTTCATGACCATGGATACAAAGTCCTTCGGTAGTAATATTAATCAAGTTTACATGGTCATAAATTGCGTCAAACAAGTCATAGTTTCGGTCAGAGTCAAGCAAAGTAACTCACGATCAAGTCAAAATTATGCCACAGTAAAGTGGTGGAGGCTTTACAATAGGCTCCCATGGAATTTTGTAAACAACACGAAAATACATGTTTCGCCTTGTTATGTCACTTGTCCACAATCGAGTATGTTAACGAGCTCTTAATAAATAATAATCCACCATAATTACACATTAACACTCGAAAATACACTAGTTTAGAAAAATAATACAACGATCCGACATATTTTTCCACGTTGGTGCCAAAACTTTGTATGTATACAAAGGCCTAGCTAGGGTTACCACACACTGTGCAATGTTCTGTGACATGAACGAGTATTAATTTGTCAGCTGCCGCACGCGAATATTCAAATATCAAATCATTGACCAAACGTTGTCATAGTTACACAATTTCCAAGATTTCAAGAATTTAAAATCCGCTTTGAAAATATTGTATTTTACTCTCTTATGTAAAATATAATTTTCAACAATGGTTGAAAAGGACCCGCAACTAAGTGCTCTACATGTCGGCGAACTGGACATTTTCGTCGACAGCATGGAGCCATCTCGCATTGAAACCATAGGAAACCAAGGGTACGCATTTTCCTATTGTTTAAAGTTTAATTACTGGTAGTTCCAACGTAATATAAAAGAAAATACTAATGTGTCAAAATTTATTATAAATTATTAAAATTCAACAACAATTTCAGTTGGGTTGACTGGCATATCAGGCTTCAGAAACTGAACCAACAAGCTGTGTTAGAAGCTTCGTCAATGCAAGAAGAACTTACTAAAGAAACGCTTATTTCCAGTGGCAAAGTTGGTATTTCTTGTTTTCTGTTATTATATTCAAAATACATATTTTTTTAATGTTTATCAGACATACAGCGCCATCTATGATCAAGTGGCTATAAGCTTTTAGTTTGGGCTGTGATCACAGATGGCGTTGATACTATTTTCAGTTGCCAGTGCTTGTGTACGAAGCGATCAGCATCCAAGTATGGCGTTTGAAGATCTACCCTCAGTTGATGAAACTGGTACCAGCGCCAACCAGTATTTTCGGCATTTACATGGTGGCAAGTATAATATTTTTGTGCTCGCTATATAGCCTGTTTAACTTAATATACACACGGGTATTTTTTAGGGAACACTTACAAACTATTGATACGTAAGTTTTCAAAATAAATGATGCGTCAGCAGGAAGTTATTTGAACATAACTAACTATTTTGCCTATAAATACATTACTTACTCTTTTGGGCAGTGTTTAAAGCAATGACTATGTTTAAATCTTCTGATAAATTCGTAATCAAGTCAAATCTTGCATATTAAACCTAAATTTGTCCTTTAACTTAAGTAAGCTGCTTTTGGCGGTAAATTTATATAGCAGCTAAATTATCACGCTATCGCATCGTATCACTAATCTCATTGTCTTTTTCTTCTATGATTCCAGTTATACCATGAAGCAGCGGCCGTAGGACTTCTGGAAACGGTGCTGTTCCACGAGGACGGTGCTCAGTGCGTGAGCGATGTCTCTGTGGATCTCCTCAACTACGCTGTGGAACAACTCACGACGCTTTTAAGTCTCATCAAGTACGTATAATACACCACGATTGCCTCCGATACGGAAACTGTATCAAACTAGAAAATACCATTACTTCACAAACCAGTACCAGGTGTTAGGGAAACGCTCCAAAACCCATAACGCCATTATTAACTGCCCCGGTGGCTCAGTTGGTAGTGAACCTACTTTCTGCGCTTGGGGGCGTGGGTTCGATTCCCAAGTAGGACAAACATTTGTGTGATGAACATTTGTGTTTGTTCTATGTCCGGGTGTTAATGTCTATTTAAGTATGTATTTAAAAAATATATATGTATGTATATCAGTCTCTGGCTGCCATATTACAAGCTTTGCTTAGTTTGGGGTCAGATGACTATGTGTGCAATAATGTCCCAGATATTTATTTATTTATCATTATTTACTATCTATCTAAACACAATTGAATACCAGTATTCATTTGCCTTTTACTTGTTGTTTTAGTTGTTTAAAACTATAACGTTTAATGTACCGCGTAGATACAAAAGCGAGTGAAGTGCAGGTAGCGCTGACTGTGTGTGCGTGTAGAGATCGTTCGTTGACCTCAAAATATCTACACTAGCGTCAGCTAGATATTATTGCCATTACATTGCGAATTCAAGGAAAAACCAGTTGCTGGAATTCTTCTAAAATATTTTAATCCATTTTTTTTGCAACAGCAACGGCTATTTGAAGTCGTTGTCGATCAAAGAGCTGGAGTGTGAAACAGCTGCAGAAGAGCTAGAAAGGCAGAAACGAGACCTGCAGTTTGATATCAGCATGAGAAGCATCTCTATTGTTCGGTTAGTTCATTTTCTTGAAGTAGTAGTATCCAAACTTAAAAATAGATGGCGTTGCGGTACAAACAAGACAAGTATAATTTTATTTGCATATCTTGAGCAAAGCAATCTGTCGAGCACCGTAACATTTTATTTCTGCTCAAGACGAGTTTGTACCAAAAAAGCTTTTCTCATCGACCCCACTTGGGTGGGAAACACATCTCAAAAAAGCGATCAAAGTTTATGATTTTTGTAAGCAAATTTGTTCAACCCTCATCAAAGATCTGCTGCCTCAGAAACTTACAAAATGCTGTTGCTATAAGGCTAGAATACCGGATGCAGCGAACTCGCTCGCGCATTTGATGTTTTTTATAAATATCAAAATACTTCATTTTTTTAATAAATTTTGTCCTCATCATCATCATCAGCCAGAAGACGTCCACTGCTGAACATAGGCCTCCCTCTTTAACCTCCACACTGAACGACATCCTGCCATCTGCATCCACTGGATGCTCGCAAATTTTGTCCTAAATGTTTTGAAATATTAAAAATGACCGAAGCACATTTTTCAAAAATACATACAGTTAATTAAAAATGTAATGTGCGAATGAGAGCGGCACGCCTAATTCTGGGCCTTTGTCAGCCTAAAGTCAGTTTTAACTCTACCTTTTTCCAGGTACCTAGCAGAGCATATGGAGACCGCAGGAGTAGGCGCATCTCTCGCCACTAATATATACAAGACCCACGACGTTCCTTCTCTACTAACCCACCTGCTACAACTGCAGCCGTGGCGCAGAACTAACGATAGTGGAGACCTGGAAACATTTAACTGTTAGATTCAATATAAATATCTTCCTCTAAGTAAACCAAATTACACGCAAATAAGCCAGTTAATGAAGTGGCCACTGGCTGATCTACTAGGCCTGCATTCAATAGATATATTTTATTTTTTAATATTTTGGTAATACGATTTATAACGATTCATTCATTCACAGCACAACCTTCTACGTGACCCAGAAAAGTGTAATTTATGTATGGGTGGTCACCGAGAGCTTCACACCGAGTTGGCTACTTTTTGTTTTGTTGATATTTTTTAAGCTGAAGATGCCATGAACCATAGTTCTAGTTTAGTTCAGTTTCATCATCATCGTCCGCAGCCTTTCTTCTCCCATTGCATTTATTTCTCATGTTATGCCTCTGCCTTGGACAAAACAGTTACAGTTTCATACTGTTTTCCTAGTCGGTCGCTGGTCGAAGCCAGCGGGAGCAGAACTAGTAGAGATGCACCGCAGTGAGGTTCAGCTCTGGCTGTGTCTTCGCCAGCTGCTGCTGGAGCCGCGCCTCAACCACTACTACACCATCGAGGAGACGAGGCGCACACACTTTTGTAATGTTTGTATTTTTCTTATTACTAAATTTATTTACCGTTCTATGAAAACAGGTCTTTTTCACACATTTTGTTTACATTAAACTATAGTCAGAGTAACCCCAAATTTGTTCTAATTATTTTAAAATATTAACTTCGCAAAACGAACGAAGCACATTTTTGCAAAAGTAGGCAGTAATTTTATATTGAAAAAAAATATCTAATGTTTTAGTGACATAGCGGCGCGCTATGCCTTAATAATAAATGGCAGTATACACGAAGCGCCATCTGTTAATGATAGTCGCGTAAATTATGGTATTAGAACACGAACACAAAGTCACAAGACACATTATCCGAGTACCGTAATAATGGGCGGTTTTCCAGTACTCAATTTATAAAATAATTAGTTCATTTTAATGCGATAGATGGCGTTGACAAGACATGGTTATGAATTTTTGCAACACCACAGACGAAAAAGGGTCAATAAAAAACTTGCTTATTCTCATATGCCATTGATAGACAGACAGTATCTATATATCTGTCTGTCTGACACGGTCTGTCATGCTTGTTTTTGTTTTATTTTATTTCGTAGTATATAGTGTTTTGTGGTTATTGTTTGCGAACAACGTACTTGTTTTTCCACAACACAACACAAATTAGTAGGTACATAAGTGTGCCTTGCCTAGTCGTGCTATAAAATGTCTTATCTTCCTTGTATTGTAGGGTTCATTAAACAAATGCGAAAAAAAAACATTGCTCGTCAGCGCCACCTATCGATGGTTGCAGAACTATGTTCTTCAGCTGTCAGAAAACCGCCGAATGGCATTTAATCAAATACATCTCCCGCCATCTGTTGTCGAATAGCCGAACAAAAAAATTCATACATAACACTATAGACAAAGTAGTTTGTCTATGATAACACAAACACACATGAAATCATTGACCCATCAAAATGATCAATGCTTCGATTATAATATCTAGGACATTGCACACATGGTCATCTGACCCCAACCAAACTAAACAAAGCTTGTTATATGGCTGCCAATACATATATATTTTTAATTACATACTTAATATTAACACCCAGACAGAACAAACAAATGTTCATCACATGAATGTTTATCCTAGATGAGAATCGAACCCACGCCCCAAGCCCAGAGGTTCACTACCAACTGAGCCACAGGAGCATCATTATTATCTTTGGATGCGTGAAACCAATACCTTGAAAGCACAGAAGAGTTTTTTTTCGTTTATATATATTATACGTACTCTTTATACCTATATATCTTAACTAGTCGACCGTCCCGGCTTCGCACGAGTGTAAGCTCGGCCTTCGGCCTCGCTACAAACTATAATATGGCCTATGTCACCCGGAGATAGTGTAGCTTCCCAACAGTGAAAGAATTTTTCAAATCGGTTCCGTAGTTTCGGAGCCTATTCAATGCAAACAAACAAACAATCAAATATTTCCTCTTTATAATATTAGTATAGACTATCGATTTCGGTTTAATTCCTTTGGAACCTTAAATTTTTCCAGTATAAAAAATTACGTCAATCTTGCGTCAATCCGTTGCTGCGTGAAAGAGGATCAAAAATACTTAAGCTTTTAATTTTGTTATGATTTTCCACCAGCTTCAAGCGCGAATGACAGAACCGATGCTGGACCAGATCCCTCCCCTGGGCGAGCTGAAGATGTTCCTCTGCCGACTGTCCGTGGGTGACTACTCGAGCCTCCACAACCGCTCTAATGGAGTCAAGAACCCTGGCTGCACGCTCATTGAAGTTGTACCTCAGGTATACACTACCCTGATGACGCCCTTCCACAAACTCAAAAGCATTCTAAGGGCCGGCGCTCACAGACGGCGAGGCACGGGACGGCACGCTTCGGCATGCCGAAGGATCATGTGGCATCACACGTGACGGAAGCTACATTCAACCTTGTTTCAATTACTTAGCACTCACATTCCTTTAAAAACACTAAGTTACGTACTCGTTTCAAGTGATGCAGCGGCGTTCCATGCAATGTCGCGACGTGCCTAAGCTTCCCTGGGAATGTCACGACGTGCCTTAGCATCCCTGGGTATGACGCGACGTGCCTAAGCTTCCCTGGGAATGTCACGACGTGCCTTAGCATCCCTGGGTATGACGCGACGTGCCTCAGCTTCCCTGGGAATGTCTCGACGTGCCTAAGCATCCCTGGGAACTCAGATAAAATAAATAGGAAGCGTTATTAATGGACGCTCCCTTTACCACTTCTACAGATAAAAGAAGCTTACCTAAAACAAGTCCACAAGCGTTCCAAAACGATCGCAAAGTCCCAGCTCGAAGTATTCAACATGGACGGCTCAGAACCATCCAAAGAAATGGCGCGGAAGCTTCTAGAATCTTACACAAGCGACGTTGCGTTGGCAATGGACGGCGGTGGTGCAAAATGCGGTCGATGCGGAGAAAAGGCTAGCAAGAAGTGCTCTCGGTGCAAAACGGAGTGGTACTGCGGCAGGTGGGAACCTACCTCTATGCTGTAATAAAATTATGTAAAAAAATGCATTTAAGGGTTAGAATATAATTATTAATTTAAAAAACCTATAAAAATGTCAGAACTGGACCAAATGCACCAGCAAGGAAGCACGAGCTTTAAAAAAATACATTAAAATCGGTTCACCCAGTCGTAAGTTATCGAGGTCCCAAACATAAAATATAAAACCAGTCGAATTGAGAACCTCATCCTTTTAGGAAGTCGTATAAAATGCTTATAAAATTAAATTTTCTTACCCTCAAAATCTTGCAGAAAAATCAATAGTTCGACTGAGAATGCGCAATTGAATTCCATGAAATTAATAAGCCAAGATTTTGTCTACAATTTTATTTCAGGGAGTGCCAAGTACAGCAATGGCCGAAGCACAAGGAGATTTGTGACCAATTTGCTAACATCTGTATATAAGAAATGGAAAGGATTGTGTGTTCATTCTAATTCATAGACAAAAATATACTTTTGAAGTGAAAACTTCTTTAGGCGCGTTGAGTACTTTTTGGGTGAACAAAATCATGGAACTCGATGGTCACGCTGTACCATGTATTTTAAAACAGCACCATCTCTTGTAGAATAGGTGAATTACTAAAGTCTTCACTTCTGACATGTAGTCTTATGACTGCTGTTTTTTTTTGTCTATGGTTCAATTTAAAATGTTGCCTTATTCGCTTTAGTTTATATTTCCACTAAGTATTTATTAAATAAAACGAGCTAGTAATTTTTTTTGGATTTTCATTTATTGTAACTTATCTTAGACATAAGGCTTAGCTCGATGACTTGAGGTAGTCCTTGAGAACATCCAACGCTGGCGTCTCCTCACCGAAGTCCTGAAATGAAGAAATACCTGATAAAGTATAAACACTTCAATATTGGACATCATCGATAATAGAGCTGCAATCATAGGCGACGGTGATCGCTTACCATCAGGCGGCCCGTGTGCTTGTTTGCCACCTATGGCATAAAAATAAAAAAAGGGTAAAAAATGGTTTATCTCGATTTCCGGTAAAACTACAAGTCCTATGAAAAAAACTTAAATGGCAAAGTTGTGGGTAATAAAAAGATCTAAAACTTCTGTGGATACACTGTGGATTATTATATACAATTTTGAGCTATTTATTAAAATTTACACTTTAATTACTCGAAAAACGTAAGATTACATGTTTTTCGAGTAATTAAAGTGTAAATTTTAATAAATAGCTCAAAATTGTATATAATAATTAAAAAAAAAACACTTCCCGAACTCAGATCGCCCGTAATTTATTTTTCCTTTCATTTTTATAATATTCCCCTCCTTTTCTAATGGGTTTCATCCTACTATATTTTTTTTTGGTTTTAAAAATTATCGACCCTGGTCTATACACTGTAAATTATATTATTAAAAACCACAAAAACAAGGATAACATTATAAACTACAGTAATTATCTAGGCTTTTAACAGGCGGCCTTATCGCTTAAAGCGATCTCTTCCAGGCAACCGTGACTTCCGCATTTAGATTTTTGTTAAATGTTCGAGTGATAGGAAAGTGTTTGCGCATGTAGAGCGCTACACCATAGGGCACTCTGGTTACTCTTGCGCAGTTTATGCACAAACAGCCCATTGGGGCTGAAAGTGTTCGTGTTGCGCATTCCAGCCATTATGGTCACCGCCACAGACCTTTGTCAAGATAGACACCGTGCATTCCTTACTTTGCGTGTCTGTGGAATTTTATAAGTTGGATCAATATTCCAACTTAATTCAGTTAAGTCTTCCGTCTCCGTCGTCTGGGCAGGAGAATGTCAGATGTCAATACAATAATGTCACATTGCTCCACAGTAAAATGTAAAAACTGTTCAAAAGCAGTTGGTAACTACCACTAAATGACTCTTGTGACATGAAATAGTATAAAAACCCAGCATTCCACATTTTTTGTACATATTATATGGCCAACTGCTCTCATAGAGCTTTAACCGATAACAACTGCCAAAACAACGGAGATTGCACTGAATTATGCCCCGCGCTAATTGAAGCACTGATCCAATGCAAAGTAGAACTCGCGGGGTCTATCTTGATAGAAGTCTGTGGCTATACCATGCAGCTCAGGTATTCATATTTTTAACGCACAAGAAACCTCTCAGCTTAGTTCAGATTCAAAGTTTCTCTTCTGTAGTGTTTCTGAAAACATTGTAAGAAAAAGAAAAATAAAGGTGAGAAAGCACTCACTTTGATAACTACACACGAGCAGCCAACGATCTTCCTGGCCTTGCCGTCCTTGTCGATTTTGCACAGACCCGCCCATTCGCCGAGCTTTTTGTTGTTGTCAACCTAAACGATTGATGAATAAATTAGAAAAAACATCTAAATTTCATGTCTTTATGAATTCAAAAATTTGGTTTACATCATAAGCGATCTATCCAAGCTACGGCCATTTCTTTTAATTGTGTACAGCAGGGTTTCTTAAAGTGGGGTCCATGACGCGAGTGCTAGGGATCCACATTCCCGAGGTTTATTTACTAGAATTCGTTTGAAGTATGCAGTTCTGTTATTTAAATACACAAAACCAAAAATCAAGTAACAGTTTTCTTATTTTAAAATTCTCTTCGCAAGGGGTCCGTAGTGTTACTGAAACATTGAAAGTGGTCCGTGGCTACAAAAAGTTTAAGAACCATTGGTTTACAGGGTTGTGCATTAAGATTGTATTAAACAGAAATCTCGTGAATCAGTATGAACAACTTTTACTATGAGACCAACCATGAAATGACAAAAAAAAACAGCATTGCATGGTTCATGATGAGAAGACCTCTGTTCGGCTTAGTAGTCTATACGCGTCACCCTGTATAAAATTTAAATAGTAAATCCTCAAGTGTGAACTTCAAAGAACACATCAAATTAAAAAAATTACAACTGCTGTGTGGTTACTGTACCCTTAGTACAAGATTTGATAGTTTTCGAAAACTTTTTTCGTTTTCGTTTTGTTCCATACATTGCTGGGCTGAAAGCTATTTGATACCTTTTTTCGTATTTGAGTGAAGCAACCTATACTACCGATTACTACCGATTTTAGTTCCTCCGCGTTTCCGCTAGAGGCGCTTTGCTAAAATGTATGGAACAATACGAAAACGAAAAAAGTTTTCGAAAACTATCAAATCTTGTACTAAGGGTACTGGTTACTTTGAACCTGCAATACTGACTAAACAATGTGTAATCTTTCTGAATACACTCAACACTTGACATAAAAAAAAACCTGTTAATTAATCACTTATTTCTCGCATTTAAACTTAACAAAGTGTAAATCAGTCATTACAAGAAGCAGCTACAGACTGGAAGTTAAATTTTTTACGAGTCATGATGACCGACCATTATGCCGTTTCTAAACAACATGATTGTTTCTAGTCGTAATGTTTAGGCCTTAAGGTGTACTACAATGAATTGATTATGTGATTATAAAATCAATTTCGATATCAATTGAACTCATAATGGACTAACTACTGTTTAAAATTCAGTTGCGATATCAATAAAATAAACACATTTTTGCACACACGGTCATCTGACCAAACTAAGCAAAGCTTGTAATATGGCTGCCAGAGACTGATATACATACATATATATTTTTAAATACATACTTAAATAGATATTTACACCCAGACATAGAACAAACACAAATGTTCATCACACAAATGTTTGTCCTAGATGGGATCGAACCCACGCCCCCAAGCACAGAAGTTAGGTTCACTACCAACTGAGCCACCTTTAGCAACTTTTTTTTAAACGAAAACAATTGTTAATCACAGTTGAGCAAGTGGCTACCTTGACAAGTGGGATCTGATGTTCATTGCAGAGAGCCTGCACCAGCTTCTTGTACGCAGCCTCATCACAGTTCTCAGCCAGCACGCACAGGACTGCTTGCCTCCTGTTGTCGCAAACATTCTCATGTGTTAAAAAAATCATAAAAAGTTGTACAAAATGAGTTCAGAAGGTATATTTTTGTAGGTTAGAAAAATGACATTTATACGTAACGATACTTTGTCCACCAGGTTATTCGCTTTTTAACAGACTTCCAAAAAGGAGGAGCTTATCAATTCAACTGTTTATTTTACCTCATAACTTTCGACTGGGTGAACTGATTCTGATGATTTATTATTATTGAAAGCTGGTGCTTCGCGTGTGGTCCCATTTAAATTTGGCCCAGTTGTCATTTTTATGAAGTCAGTTTATTGACGGATTAAACAGAACTTTTGCTTGCTTTACAATGTTTATCCTGTCAACTTTGCATAACCTGTCAAAAAGCGATTAACGTAATGGAGAGACTATAGAATATATTGTAGCACATATTGGGAGGCCACAGCGCTGAAGTATCAGGCAGAGTGGTACTATGAATGTGTCATACTCTTGGCAGCAGATGGCACCAGGCAATGCATAGGTGTTGCTTGATATTTCCACACACCACACAACTAGAACAGCAGCGTGATGTGTGAATGTTTGTGAGGAATCTGTTGCCAAATTTTGAAGTTTGCTATTACTAGTACATTCTCAGGTTGTAAGGGAAACGATCCCAAAGCCAATCACTATTATTATACTATATCTAAAGGCAGTCACATACCAATATTAGTTTGCCTTAACGGGATATATTACTGTGATAGATTGTGATATATCCCATAAATAATAATCTTTTTAGTTTTGTAAGCCGTATGCAAGATTTTTTCCTCTACACAGTTACAATGGCAAATGAAAGGATTTTTTTGGTTGTGATGTTACAACTTTATTATATATCAGTTACATGAAATACCAATACAGTCATTTCTTTTAAATTATTTTAAATACCTTTGGAAGTACATTGGGAAGCACACAACGCTAATTTTTATAGTACAGTGTGTGTAGCAGATGATGGAGACGAAAATTTTGAAAAGTGACACATTACAAAAAAGTTTTCTTACAGACCTTTATATAATAGACACTGTGCAAACAATTCCTACTCATCTGAACTTCATTGCTTCAACTATAATGCTGCATAATTCAGCCATGTCTTGGCAGTAGTATGACAGAAGTTTTTTTTTGTGCCATAGTCAACTGTAATAACATATTGAAAGCAGATTACTGCAATTTAGTGTTATAAATAAGAGGTAGTTAATACCATTAATCTGCTATTGTGATGTCATTATAAGTAAAAATTACTGGCGAAGTGCGAGTCAGACTAGCTCACAAAGGGTTCCCTAACATTATCTAAAAAAAAACGGCAAAATAATTGCGTTTGTTGTATGGGAGCCCCCTTAAATATTAATTTTATTCTGCTTTTTAGTATTTGTTGTTATAGCGGCAACAGAAATACATCTGTGAAAATGTTTACTGTCCAACTATCACGGTTCATGAGATACAGCCTGGTGACAGACGGACAGCGGAGCCTTAGTAATAGGGTCCCGTTTTACCCTTTGGGTACGGAACCCTAAAGAACAATGCATGTTGGGTTTTCATACAATTTGAAGTGCTCAGTGTCTATATTAATAAAGCGCTATGGGTATACTTATGGAGACTAGGTGGATTAGGTATCAACCAAAATGATAATCAACATACATGACAATTAATTGCGTTATGTATTTATCTAAAAAACTTACTTGTCAAGAGCCTTGGCTGCCTCATGAAGTCCATGTACAAGACCACCGTGGATAAGAGCAGTCTTCAGCACCTCCTGGAGGGCTTGGTTCACGTCCATCGCACCGCCGCTGAGGACGGGGTTCACGGGAACTTCACTAAAAAATTAGGATTAAGGTTATCTCCCAACATTTTCAACTTTACCACTTTTATAATAAGTCTTAGGAGTCTAATAGACCGAGTTGTCGATCGTGCTTTGAAACAGTGTGATAATTATCAAAGGAAGAAGCTAATATAGGAATACAAGAGGTTATTATCCAGTGAAGATTACTCTAATGTTTATAAAGCTGCAAAGATTATTAATAGAGCGGTTTATTGTTTCAATCATGTGTGCTTTACTGTGACACTGAGAAATAGAGACAAGATTATGATTTTGTTTTAGGAATGTGATAAATTGGAAGTGAAGAGGTTATGTTGTTACTGTGTTTACATTCCAAAAGTTTAGTTTTCAGGGTACAAACATAATGATATAAGCAATAAATTGGTAAATTAAGAGTCTATTGATAGATATAGCATGTAGAATAGGTAAATAAACACAAAAAACAAGGGAACTTACACTTCGACATCAGCCATGGTTTTTTACTATTTGACGACCTGAAATACGGAACACAATGAATTGAATGGCACAATAGCATTTTAGAATATCTATTAAAATCACTGGATAGCATAAGATCACGTAAATATTTCGAGATTTGCGATAATTTATCACGAAACGTTTGACAGTTTACCTTGCGCACCGCTAAAAGACTAGAGCTGAGAAAATACTAATCGATTAAAACTTGCGATTATAATAGTTGTAAGAACTAAAATCGACTTTTTAATTTTAGTAATAAAAATACATTTAGGCTGACGACACGTCTAGCGTAGCGTTACATTCTCTTCGGACACGTCACAGACGTCACACACTTATGAGCTGCTGTGCACACTTAATCGACGCGTGTCTAATCCGTGTGACGCACATAGGCGATTAAAAATGGATTATGTTAGATTAAACGTAAAAAAAGGCCAATTGCGAGTCGGGCGATGAGTCCTTATTCTGAAAGCGGGTCGCACTCTTCACATCTGACGGGCGGCGACATGCGGCGCGGTCGGGTGCACTGCCAAGTCGATTTCGTTTTCGACTCTGTTTAGTCGATTTTGGTTTCAACTAACAAAGTCGTTGATACTCTATTACTACTGGCTGGCAGTTGTCAGTTTTGATTGACGCGGTCAATTTAAAACAAAAGCGAACCAACTACAAAATGGCATTTTGTAATTTTGAAAGCGTTTATTTTTGTAAATTGTTTTCTAAATAATTTATGTGGGTTGTATTGACTTATGTAGGTCAAAGTAATTAATTTTTAAATTGTGTATTTAACTATTTGCAATATGTGTAATCAAGTTTTCAGTTTAATATCGTTGTTTTATCAATGATGAACCGTAGTCCCGATATTATGTTTATGGCTGAGTACATAAAAAATGTGCTGTATTTTGCAACAGTAAGAGAAGGGAAAGTATTGAAAAGCTGTTCGGAAACTCATTATTTCTGCATCGACAACGAATTGGTGTATGAAAACTATTACTCTGATTTTGGACCATTAAATCTCGGTTGTGTCTATAAATATTGTAAAATATTGAATGACAAATTAAAACAGTATTTAAATAAGCAAAAAATAGTTCATTACACGTCTATCGATCCAAAAAAGAAGGTCAATTCAGCGTTTGTCTTAGGATGTTACGGTGTTCTGTATCTGAGTTTACAACCGAAAGACGCATTGAAACCATTGCTGGTACACGGACAAAGCTACAGGTATGATTAAATTAATTATTAGTCACTAAGACAGTCGGGACCACGAACCGGAAGACGCAGCGTAGGTAGACCTACTAGATGGACCGACGATATCGTGAGAGTCGTGGGCACCCAGTGGATGCTGATGGCAGGTTATCGTTCAGTGTGGAGGTTAAAAGAGGAGGCCTATGTTTAGCAGTGGACGTCTTATGGCCGACGATGATGATGATGAAGAAGGCAGTGTAGACCTGGCCTAGTCTAGGGCAGTCTTTTAATTTCTGAGGAATTTCGTAAGAATCTTAGGAAAAATAAAATCATAGCACCTAAGTAGATATACTAGTGCCGTGCGAGCGGAGGATGTACGTAAAAAAACCGTTTATTGATATACTTGACGTGACTTTGAGTCACGCAGTTTGGCTCTAAGAAGCCACGCAGCCCTATGGGGAACATGCCTCACGACGTTTTTATTAAAGGTTCTATAAATGTTAATGCTGTATTTTGTTTCAGGCCATTTCAAGACGCAACACAAGGTGACTCAGGGTTTACGATATCACTAACGGATTGTTTACAAGCTATAATGAAAGCAAAAGATTTAGGATTCTTTAACTTTCAAGATTTTAACTACGAAGAGTATAATAGACTGGATAAGATACAAGGAGGAGACCTCAACTGGATTGTACCGGGTGAAAATTATATTTTTCTCACCTATTCTTCTTTCTTTCTACCCAGCGTGTGTCCCTGTTCAAGCCAGACTTCACTTTCTTGCTTCTTCTACTTGGGTCTGTTATCGTATTAGGAAAATTAAATGACAAAATTTATTTGCAGGTAAATATTTAGCTTTCATTGGACCTGTAGATTACAGTGTTTCACTGTATCACCCACCCGAAATGTACATTGATTATTTTTTGGATAACAATGTAAAAATTGTCATACGGTTAAATAAAAGGCTTTATGATGGCAATGTGTAAGTACGATTGCATCTTTTCGTTGTGATTTATATGTATGTGTTCTAATTGTGAAGCAGTCTGGCGTGTACTTAATTCTATTTTTCTTTAATTTTAGGTTCAATAACGCTGGAATTAATCACTACGATCTTTTTTTCCCTGATGGTTCATGTCCACCACGGCATATTTTAATGAAATTTCTTCAAATAAGTGAAGAATCCGACGGCGCTATCGCTGTTCACTGTAAGGTAAGGTAAGGCGTTAAATTCAGAATTCATTAAAGAAACTATCGCGCAAACAATATCTTTAGTTACTCATGAATTCCTTGTTTAGGCAGGTCTAGGGCGCACTGGTTCCCTGATTGGTTGCTATCTTATGAAGTACTATCGAATGACAGCTCATGAAGCAATCGGATGGATGAGGATCTGTCGCCCAGGGTCTGTTATAGGTCACCAACAGGTGAGAATTATTTATTCTGTACATACTGAATACAAACTACCCGCATTATATTAGATATTATGCTCTCCGTTGAACAATACTCTCCATTGAAGCAGTTCTGTTAACAGGCATGGCTTGAGCAACTAGAAGCATGGTTGGTGAAGCAAGGAGACCTATTCAGGTAAAAAAAGTCATTTTTGATTTCGTCTTACGACATCATTTATATGTTATATGAATTCAATAAACTTATATACTTATGAAAATACTTTGGATAGGTATCTAGTATCTACCTACTCACTTCTGTATTTTGTAGGAAGCGTGCATTTAACGATCCCGGAAAGCTCCCATATCACGAATTTGGAGTGTACTCTATCGCAGAAAAGACCCTTATGCAACGACCGGTGGTGTTTAATAAAAAGTCTTCATCCCCACCACCAACCAGTCGACAGGTGCATTCTGATAATATAAATCATCTTCGACCTCAGGCTTCGAGAAATCGAGAGAAAGAAGGTGAATGTTCGTAGCCTGAGAAGCAAGCAACACACGTTGGCCATAGCTCGCCGCGCCCGATTCAACGCAAGCTTGGTCAATTTGTATCGAGCCAATGCCAACCACCAATGTCCAATAAGTGGACAGGACTTGACGAGGCCTACGCCTTTGATTTATGGAAAAAAACCGACACTGATCCAAACTGAGACGAATTGTGGCGAGCGATCGCAAGTGGTGGCAAGGCGAGCCAAACTAGACTCTTTTACCTTGGCTTTGTTGGCCTGCACTCGGCCAGCTTGGCGGGTGACAACGAACATTAGCAAGCTAAGGAAAATTTAATATCTACACGTTGCTAGTCGCCTTTGCCAGACGAGCTATGCCCAACTTATATTGCCGGCTTTTATCGTATTGTAGCATAAACAGTGTTCTGTTATTTTATACGCAGTACGTACACACATTAGAAACATTAAAATCGATAGAAAGTAACACTGTTTGTGTTACATCTTGTAGTAGCTTCCTTTACAGCAACTTTTACACATCGCACAGTAACATAACAGTGTTATTTTATATCGGAAAAGTTGATAAAACCATATAAATAAAACAGAAACAACATTCATAACTTTTGAATGCAGATAAAATAGAAGAAGATGAAGTATTCATAACATCTTGCGATTTGACTGTTGTTCCTACTCAGCCAATGACCCAATTAAAAGGTTGCGTTATAAGAAACAATACTATAAATGAAGAAAATGACAGAGCTGGGACTACGAGCTTACAGGAAGAACAAGATATGCCACTGTGGAAAAAAATGTTATGTTGTAAACCTTGTATGGACACATTGAAAGATGGAGTCTGGGGGATGTCTGTGCGATGTGCAAGAGTTACCCCAAAATCTTTTCGAACAAACAGACTTTGCACTTGCATTGATATGGTCAGTACCGATCTATTACGTATTTAAATAACTAGTGTATATGTTACCTATATGTATAGTATACCTTGTGACAACTTTATATCTATTGGTTTTTTGTCTTGAGGCAGTTACTAACAAGACCAAGACGGAATCATTCGACCAATGGCGCGTGAAACCAACAAGACTCAGTTCTCAGCAAGTTTCAAAAGGGTAGGTAATTTTTTGGTGATATAATTTTTTATATTCTAATCGCTTTAACTTTGTTAACTATACGAATCTCCAGTATATATCCGCTTAAACGTCGTATGGTCGTATCAAGTTTGTGTTTCACTTTACAGAACTTTGTTATACGAGTAGATACAATTCCTGCGGCATTTTCGAGTAACTATAATTATGGGTTCTTCAAAAGCGCTGTTAATAGCCTTTATGGCTCGGCAACGTATCTGTGAAGCCTCTTGCATGGTAGTCTAGGTATTCATTGGCGACGGTGATCTCTTACCATCACGCGGCCCTTCAGCATGTTTGCCACCTACGGCATAAAAAACTTCCGCAAAGTAACGCCTAATTCAATAAATTCTAATCGGTTATTTTCCTTGTGGGCTATTACAGAAAAGACCAAATTGACGCAACAAGTAACATGCCGCGTCGAGGGAGTGGAGCTGGTGAACCACGACCCACCAGATCTCCATCAAGAAGTTCGGCTAGAACACCACAAATACAAAAACCCACTTCAAAGGTCCCAGTGTCAAAGGTTAATGTCATAGATCTTACCTACCTATTTAGCTAAAAAACTATGTATAAAAACATTGCAAGGCCGTAAACATGGGGAGTTTTGGGAGTTCAAACCCCCCCAAGAAATGTCTTTCGGCCGTATTCTTCTTAAAATTTACTCAGTTACTAACAAGACCACCTTAGCATTATAAAACATATGCTGCCATGAATTCCTCAAAAATGTTTAATTTATTTTCACGAAAACTGAATTTATGTTGTTTCAGGACTCGAGCAGCAGAAATCTTGCTGGCGCTTATACTCCGCCGATAACAACTTTCCGAACAACTAACGGTCCTATAATAAAAAACGTCAATGATGCACGAGTGAGTGTATTGTAATTTGACAAAATTTTGTAGTGATATGAGCGCGATAGCGACCTTGGCAACGTAAGCAGTAAGCACTTCGTGATTTTCAGCTTACATCTTACATGCTTTGAACGTTGTGACGCTAACTAAAAGTGGCAAGTTAAGCGGTTGGAAAACTTATCAGACAGATCACGAGTCTCGTCACTTAGATGGGCATTTGGATGGATTCGGATCTACCTACACACAATTATCTTAGTTCTCTACGATAGTCTCTACGATAAACTGAAAGAAACTAAACTCATTTGTTTCAGAATTTTCTATTAAAAAGTAGTATGTATAACGAAGAACGGGAAAGACAATTAATGTCTTCTATGACTGTGACTCCTCACTCTTATTCATTGAATCGTCCAGTAAACTACACCAGCATTGGACATGCGAGTCCACCGCCACACATGGTACCATCGGCGTTTAGTACAGGTATATTATGTAATTATATCTAATTCAAAATGCTACTGAGTACTGACGTCTCCTTTGGGGCGTATTTGTGCATTTGCCGCTGCCAGTCTATCCATACCAGCCAAGCTAATTAAAATAATGGAACACGGCTATCAGGGTGAGGTATATCATGCTTTAGCAAACTATATTTTATAGAAGCACCTATTTACAAGTGGCTTCTCACCGAAACCACATGATAGGCTGCCGTTCTTTTTTCAAAACAAATAAGACCGGTGCAAGTGTGTTGGCCTAACCCATTTGCTTATGCTACTACTCGTAATATAATAAAATAATATAGTAAAATATGTATAGCTGGTTAAAATATCTCAACACCACTGTAGTAAACTAATTTAATTTTAACTAATAACTTGATCAGTATATATGCCAGTTCGTGTTAACTATGGTGACTATTATCGGTTCACTCCTTAGGTAACACCGCCTAATATTATTTTTTTATAATTATCGAGTTTCACCTTTTTAAAACATGTCAGGGGTTAACATAATCTCAAAAATATTCTTATATTGAATTTTGTCATGTTCTCTCAGCTGGAACAGCCGTAGTCTATACGATTTGATTATTTTCTGCTGTTTTAATTTTCAGCAGCAAGGACTCCGGTAGTACCTCATCCACGTCGCCGTCTCGGCCGCAGTCCAAGTCCACAGATTCAGAATCGCATGCATATGGAACAATCACGAGCGACCAACACGCCACCCCCACCTGTACACACTAGAGATAAGTTCCTTGTGAAAGGCGATTCCAAAGATGCCCTAAAAGAAGCTCTATCCAGATTAAAGTGTAAGTGAATTTTACAGAATCTATTCAGTTATTTTCTTGAAATATAGAAACTGCTACATTCTTATATTAACCTGTCCATTCCAACTAAATTAAAATTATTTAGAGTGGCAACTGTTAAAACGACAAATTACTGGCAATTCATTTTAAAATTGGAATGGTTTTCGAGTTGTCAATTGTCATTGTCAGTCAGTATTGTCATTTGTCAGTCAAAATTCGACTGTGAAAGGAAACATTCTAACCTCAACGGGATGATGAAATTTCGAATTATTATTTAGGAAACAATGTTATCCCCGTAGCAATTTAGTGATTTAATTTACTGGAAGAATTGTGCTATCGCCACCTAAGATGGGTGCTTTAGTGACAAAAGCTTTGCGACCGATTAAATCGTTTAATATTGAAAATCGCGCGCATCGCGTGATTTCGCAAGAGAAGCCTACTCCGGCACCGATGTATCCTCAAAACCTTGAAGATTTGAGGAGGACGATGGAAGCCGACCCAGACATAGCAGACAAGTTAGATAAAAAAGACCCAGGACTTGACAACAGGCTGAAAAATGTTTATGTAACCTCTCACGGAAGACCAGAAGATGACATTACTAGAGAGAAAATAGAAAAGCATAAAATGAACCGACCGTTGCCTCAGGATCGTAATATGGTAGAGTTCTACGAAATGGGTTTCAAAGAGCCTGAAAAAATCAAATACGGTCACACAACACTTAAAGGCGCTATAAATTTTATATCTGCAAATCAAATAAACCCAGATGAAGTAACAGCGGCAAAGATAGCTTTAGAATATAAAATGAAGGAAGAAGATGTAGTAAGCATACTCAAATATTTCAAAACATATGAAATATATGTTCCGAAAACGAAAAAATCACCGGCAGTGTTTGCTGGACCAGCTCACTTGAGGAAACAAATTGAGGAGAACAAATTAAAATTAATAGAAGAGAAGAAAAAAGAAAAAATTGATACAGAAAATAGAAATCAAACTAAGGGAGCCACTTAGTTACCTAGCTAGGCAAATTTTATGTTAATTACGTTTAGTTAATCTTGCTTGAAAAGCTAGCATGAAACTTAATTACTATTTAGTTTTGTGAAACAGTGTTTAATTTTCACATAACTTTAGCGTACCAAAAGTGCACTTTCTTTGTTTTTCTACTAGTTTCTAGTAATAAACTCAGCAACTTATGTACTATATATACTTAATTATTTGATACTATAGTAAAATCGCACTTACAGGTCTAATGGTTAGCGTGTATTGCTCGCTGAGTCAGATGATAATGTGTTTACTATAGTAGAATAACAAAATAATACATGAAAGGTACACTTTTCAAGATTTGGTACACCAAAGTTGTGTGATTAGGCGCTGTGTATAATAGAATAAAGATGAATTAGTAAAGCATTTAGTTTTGGTTATGAATTCCGAAAATTATAGAAATATCAAATGGTATTTACTATTTTGTTGATTTCTGGCAATGTAGGAAAGATAGTTCTATTTTTTTTATTTTAGTTTCCAATTACTTGTTTATTTATATTATTATATTGAATAATACCAATGTGATTTAGATGTAGAAAAGTAATAAAGCCGTTTTTGTTAAAAAAGTTTTCATTACAATTCCGTGTAAGGACATGTGGCGTATTGGCCGCTTCTAAGTAAAAGCCATTATAAATAACCTTATAAGTTGCTGTAGCTAAGTGGTAAGATCGCTTAAGGTGTATATTCGATGTCTGTCTGTCTGTATGTCCTACCTTTTGTGGCTGTATCTTTCAAACCTTAATAGACAGCCAGTTGAAATTTTCACAGAATATAGAATGTTAAGATGGATTAATTAGTAAAAGTAAAAACAAGAGGGGTAGAAAAAACGTATTTTAGTAATTGCTCAAATGTAAAAACGGTAATACATACAAGCGTCAAACTTGGCATGATTATAGTACACACTCTAAAGTAAAATAAACAATGGCCAAGTACGGGTCGATGACAAATTTCTGTTCCATCTTACTGTCCAAGTTTAGCAACGTCGGGCACATTCAGTGCTTTAAGTGACCGCATGGGTGTGACGTCTTAAATTTTTGTATTTTCTGGTGGTACGGAACCCTCAGTGTGCAAGCCTGAGTCTGACATGGCCAGTTTTTTGATTATGATAACTCACCTGCAACACACAAGGCGATCTATAAAATAATTCCTAAGGTTGATTATATGGTATTGTCTTGCTCCACGAAGGGTCCATAGGCGCAGTGCCGTAAATAGGGCTGTGCTAGCGGTGCCCAGGCACAGGGCGTAGACTCTAGGGGGGCGCAGAAATGACCACACCAGGACCAAGTTTTGTTTTCAAGGGAGCAGTTATAGAAGCTCGCAGAGGGCGCATAAAAGGCTGCATAGGCGTACCGTCACTAAGAGTTCCTGTTCCCAAGCATGCCCCCACTGTACACCAGCGCCTCTGAGCCACCTATTCACCCCTGAGCTTGTTACAGTGACGTCGCCCCGCGACGGGTCGATAGGCACGGCATCTGTGGGTGCGGCGTCATTAGGGGCGCGACGTGACGCCCCGATTCCCAAGCGTGCCCCGAGCGTACGTTCCGACGAACGCCCCCTGGCCACTCAAGGAGATTTATTGAACAGCATTAAGGTAATAAGACATTTACGAAGGAATATTTATATTCCTTTTGACGATTATGTAGTTGTAGGGCCATTATTACACAGCCCCGTTAGCTTAGTTGGTAGTGATCCTGCCTTCTGTACTTGGGGGCGTGGGTTCGATTCCCACCTAGGACAAACATTTGTGTTTGTTCTATGTCTGGGTGTGTTAATATCTATTTAAGTATCTATTTTAAAATATATATGTATGTATATCAGTCTCTGGCAGCCATATTACAAGCTCTGCTTAGTTTGGGGTCAGATGACCATGTGTGCAATAATGTACCAGATATTTATTTTTTACCGACATACCAACACCTACCAGCTGCCCGCTCGTTGTTTAATTTTCACCAGATTGCCCCGAAGCAGTGTAATTTCTTTTTGGATTTATGTATGTTTGTCTGTTTCTATGTGAACAAGCTATATTTTGCAGTCGGTTTTTTGGCATGTTGCAGTTTCAAAGGAGATTACGGGATACCTTGCATGCAGAGAAATACCACGAGAAACTCGGGTAAGGTTGACAGACTTGACAGCCCGGTTAGCTTAGTCGTAGTGAACAAGCCTTTCTGCGCTTGGGGGCGTGGGTTCGATTCCCACCTAGGACAAACATTTGTGTGATGAACATTGTGTTTGTTCTATGGCTGGGTGTTAATATCTATTTAAGTAAGTATTTAGAAAAAAGCATGTATATCAGTCTCTGGCAGCCATATTACAAGCTGTGCTTAGTTTGGGATCAGATGACCGTGTGTGCAATAAATATATGTGCGATAATGTCCCAGATATTTATTTATTTATTTAAATATTGTTATATTTAAATCATCAGTTGCAGTGCATCATCTTAAGAGGAGTCCCAATACAACGTATATTATATAAAGTATTTTTATATTTGCTCTAGTTTAAAAACCGTAATACATACAAGCGTCAAACTTGGAATGATTATAGTGCACATTCTATCGTAAAACAACAAATACTGGCCAATTGCGAGTTGGTGACACACTTCGCGGACGGTACTTGGATGGGTGACCTGTAATGTTGTCTTTTTCACTACTTTTTGTACTTTAGTAGATAATTAACAATTTATGTGGTGTTACGGAACCCTCAGTGCCCGAGCCCGACTCGCACTGGCTCGGTTTATTTTGCATGTTTTTTAAGTAGTTTGTTTTAATTTCAGTTAATTTGAATTTATTTATTTAAACAATGTTTCATACTTTACCTATACATATATACATTACTAGCCGTCCGCCCCGGCTTCGCACGAGTGTAAGCTCGGCCTTCGGCCTCGCTACAAAATATATTATAGCCTATGTCACCCGGGGATAGTGTAGCTTCCCAACAATGAAAGAATTTTTATAATCGGTTCAGTAGTTTTTGAGTTATTTCGTTACAAACATACAAAAATAGGTACAAATCTTAACTCTTTATAATATGAGTGTAGATGTAATATGGCAATTAATCTAAGACAATTAGTTGTTCGCACTATTTCTCTTAATTTTTACATTAAGAAATGTGTCTATTACTTGATTTACGTTTTTAACCGACTTCCAAAAAGGAGGAGGTTCTCAATTCGACTGCTTAAAAAAATATGTTTGTTACCTCAGAACCTGTGACTGGGTGAACCGATTTTGATGATTATTTTTTTATTTGAAAGCTGGTGCTTCCCGTGCGGTCCCATTTCAATTTGGTCCAGTTCTGACATTTTTAAGAAGTCTGTTTTTTAGATTGTTAATTATTATTTTACAGTAATCCTAACTCTAAAGACAAATTACGGACTACGACGCGAGGCAGCCAAGAATTTAAGTAAGAAACTAATATTTTGTATGTTATTTAAGTTATAGAAAGAGTTACACATAAACATATAAACTGTACTCGGACCCGGGTATGTCCTAAAACTGCGACCAGAACCACCAGAGGATGGGCAGCAGCATCCTCCAAATTTTATGGTGAACGCTCTGCGATCCCCAAGCCGCCTGCCAATATGGGGCCCTATCTAAACTGGGTTAGGTTTTTATTATGGATCCTTAGTTTTATCAAGTAGAAATATAAATACTAGGTACAAAGCTACTTTATCATCAGCACTTTATTATGCTCTAAGCTACTTACTACATGACTTGTGTGTATGAAGGGATTTTTTTTTTACAAGTTCAGTTGAGGTTTGCTGGTTAGGGTCTGAGGGCCTCCTGAGCTTGAGGGCTCCGGTGCACGGCATCGTCTAGCCCTCCGATATCTACGCCACTGGTCAGCGGAACCCAACCCGACCGAGATGTGGACTGACGATATTAAAAATAACTGTCTGAAACGAGTGGATGAGACTAGCGAGAGACCGAGGAGAAGCATAAAAACAGGGAGGCCTATACGCAGCATTGGATCTATTTTTTTTAAGGAATAGGCTTGCCTTTGCCCGCCAACTCGCCTGATGTTAAGCGATGATGCGGTCCACGATGGAGCACGCTTGTCTAGAAGAAACTGTTTCACTCGTGATTTGAATACACCCAGATTGTAACTACAGGGGAACACCCATTCAGGCAGCGCATTCCACAGACTAGCAGTTCGCAAAATAAAAGTGGAATCATAGCGCTTCGTACGGGTTCGCTGAATATCAACCACAAAGCGGTGTCAATTTTTCGTGCCTGCTCTGGCAGTCCGATAGATAAATGGGCAGGAGGGAATAGATCATGCAGATAGACTAGCAACTTTTCGCCGATGCTCAAGACTAAATAACTTAGTCTGAACTAGGGCTTCGTTGCTGAGCCTCTTGGCAAGCTTCTCAATAGACTAGAGTACCAGCGTACCAGACTACTAGAGTACCAGCCCGGGGCGTTGGGCCCCGATCTGGTACTTAGCTGATCCATTAAAGGTGAGAGCAGTACTCCATGCACGACCGAACTTGTGCTTGGTACAGTGTAACTGTTCAGACGTGAAGTACCGTCGCACCTTCGATGGGATACCCAGCTTTTTTGCAGCCAGTTGAGCCTTCAGCATTCAGTTTGGGATTCAGGGGGTATGATGATAACCATTAAAATCATTCATTTAAATTCCAGCAGCTCAAAAGAAAAACCTACTTCTGCGTCGAAAAACTTCTTCGGCCCGACCAGACCTTCGTCTCCCAAAGGCAGGCGGAGCCCACACTCTCCAAACTTCTTCTGACGTATTGTAATTGGAATAAATTTGAAGTTATTTTACGGGTAGTGAAAAGAATGTTCTTATTAAAAATGTTTTTATTTCAATATAATTATCAGTTTTATTTACAAAGTATTTACAATTTACGTATCTATAGGGTTACGCTTACAGACTATACTAAGCTGAAACAAGGTCATTGTACTTATCATTATAAACAACTATTACTATGGGACCAAACCTGAAATCGCGAAAAAAAAATCTGCTTTTCCATAGATATTTTTTTTCGCTATTTTATGGTTATAAATTTTCTTTTATTTAGATACACAAAACACGACTACAATCATTTAAATCCTCATTAAATAAATAGTTACTAAAATCTGAACTGGATTGTAACCAAAAACATGTGTATACAAAAAATTATATTTAGTAATTCGGAATAGACAAACGTAAATGTTTAAATAAATAAAATTAATAATAGTATAGTTTTTAAATGTTTGCTTTTTATATGTGTTTAAGTTTTGTAGTTATAAGAATGGATCAAACTAGAATCGCTACCGGGTTGAGCTACCTTCATCATCCACGTCACCACATCATCAGCTAGACTGCTTTTCATCGTCATTATGCACAATTCCATCTACGCCACTGGAGCAACTGTGCCAGCGCCCCAGAGCCTTACTCCGATATTTCAAGGAGTTGGGTTGGCTCGGGTAACTGCTGGTAGGGGGAAATGCACAATACACCCCAAGCGGGACGTCAGTGCAGGACTTATCGCCCCCATCTCGAATATAAGTATGGATCATGTTGTCGAATGATGTGAATAGTAATTCATAATTCATTTATTCCTTGCGAGAGTAAGTCGAACAATTACATTGTGATGTTATAATTAAAATAAGCACACTACCTCAGTTATATAACATGCAAGTAGGTATAGATACCTTAAGATTACTTAGATTAAATGAGTTTACAATTTTTATTATATTATCTAGTATTACAGGAGGAAAATAAATGTCACAATCACAATTCCATACATGTCAATAAATAATTATGTTAATAGACAGTTTTTTTTTTATTATTTAGGGTCTTTATCTTTCAAGAATTCGTCAATGGTATAGTAGGCCCTTTCTAACAAGAATTTACTTAGTGCTATTTGAGTAAAGTTTTTAAGTAAGGCCCCCCCTAAAGTTGTTCATAATGATAAGTACAACGACCTCCTTTTCGCTTAGTATAGCCTATATGTGTAGCCCTGTATTTATCTTATAGTGTAATGGCCGTAACAGACATGTCAACTTGGCTGATGAACCGCCGTCTGACCAATGGGAGATAACGAGTTTTTTTTTATATTTTTAGCCGACTTCCAAATAAGAGGAGGTTCTCAATTCGACAGTTTTTTTATATGTTTGTTACCTCAAACTTACATTCGAGTGTTATTAACCGACTTCCAAAAAGGGGGTTCTCAATTGGACTGTATTTTTTAAAATGTTTGTTACCTCAGAACTTGCGACTGGGTGACCCGATTTTGATGATTCTTTTTTTATTTGAAAGCTGGTGCTTCCCGTGCGGTCCCATTTCAATTTGGTCTAGTTCTGACATTTTTATGAAGCCGGTTTTTTTATATTGATAGTTATTTAAATATGGAATAGATCTTCGTTTGGCCACCAACTCGCCTGATGGTAAGCGACGGTATGGTGGAGGATGGAACACGT
This sequence comes from Agriopis leucophaearia, assembly GCA_949125355.1. NCBI lineage: Eukaryota > Metazoa > Arthropoda > Insecta > Lepidoptera > Geometridae > Agriopis > Agriopis leucophaearia. The sequence goes on along the minus strand of OX421284.1, from coordinate 7,305,614 downwards.
TGATCTTAACTCTAGCCTTGAAGATGCCAGATTGTAGTTTATAGTTTTTTTTTATGATACTGGGTGACGAGACGAGCGAAGTCGCTCGCCCGATGGCTCTTCACGCTTGCCCATAACAGCACATCGCCACTCAGAATTTTGAACTTCAACTGTTCAAAACCCTGGATGGCAATGCACTGCGCTCGTCACCCCGAGATATAAGATGTCAAATGAGTTCTCAGGAAACAAGTTGGAACAACATCGGTCAGTTCTTTAGAGGGCTATTGTAAATATTCTAAGCGAGGGTGGGGTCAGGCGGTGGTGCCATGCAGTTCCCGTCGGGGTACCGTTTCTTGAAGGCCGCGATCAAATCACCATCCACTAAACGAACGCCGTCCACTTGATTGCCTAAAGTTATCCTAAAATAAGATAAATTACTGTTACAAGGCCATTCAAGTATTATGTGAGCATATTTTTTTATGGTCAAAGGGCTTTTATTCGGACAGATAGAATTTTATTACAATAACAAATCTTACAATAATATACCATACTAGTGCCCGCAACTTCGTACGCGTAGATTTTCATATACACTTTAAACCTTTTTTCCCTCCCTTAATCCGGCCCTTGCGCAAAATAACATAGCCTATACTTCAATCTGGTCATAGCTAAGCATATTCGTGAAAACCGCATTTAAATTGGTAGTGATTTAGCAGATGTGCGTGGACAAGCAAACAAACAAATATTCCAAAAACTGTTTTATTGTGTTCAGCGGCTTATTTTAAGACACCCTGTGTATATACTTTTTTTATATCTCACAATTACAGATTTTTATCTCTACGTTTTTATTATATGTATAGACTATCTATATATTTATAAAAGAATCTCTATTTCTCCTGGTCACGGTATAACTTGAGAACGGCTTTACCGATTTCATTAATTTTTTTTTATGTTCTTACATTTAAAAACGGCTGGACCGATTTGGATGTAAATTTGTGTACCTGGAGCAGGTCATAGCGAGGCCGAAGGCCGAGTCTGCACCCATGCGAAGCCGGGGCGGGTTGCTAGTCTAATATATGAAAATCTCATGTCAGTGTTTGTTGACGAACTCCACCGAAACGGCTCGACCGATTTTTGTGATTTTATTTGTATATTTTGTAGGTCTGAGAATAAGTCATAAAGTATTTTTCATCATCATCGTCACAATTTTTCATCACCACTCGGGTGAAGCTGCGGGGCGCAGCTTAATATATAATATTACTTACTTTCTTCTAAAAATAGTTCTATTTAAATTATTAAAATCATCATCAGCCATAAGACGTCCACTGCTGAACATAGGCCTCCCCCTTTAACCTCCACACTGAACGACATCCTGCCATCTGCATCCATTGGATGCCCGCGACTCTCACAATGTCGTCGGTCTATCTAGTGGGAGGTCTACCTACCCTGCGTCTTCCGGTACGTGGTCTCCACTCAAGAACCTTTATTTCCCATTATTTAAAGTATTCTGTACTGTATATTTACTGTGTATAATTTATATTAATCTGTAGATCCATAGGTTAAGGTTGCCTGGAAGAGATCGCTTATAGCGATAAGGCCGCCAATTGTTTCACTAGTTTTTTTAAGTTGTTTTTTATATGTACCTTTATAATTTTTGGTGTGAACAATAAAGAGTTTTCTATCTATCTATCTATAGGAGGTTAAAATTGAAACTTACCAGTTAGACTAAAGTTATATGATTATTTACGGGATATTTACCGTGGTAAGGTTGTGGAAGGAGCTCCCGATATTTCGGCGCAGTCACATGCACCATGTTCACGGGAAGACGGGAGCTCCTTTCACAACCTTACCACGGTAAATATCCCGTAAATAATCATATAACTTTATTGAACAACCGTGATAGTTTAAAACAGTGCTTACCAGTTAGGTTGAACATTGTGAGGTCGCCCGAAAAGCTCTATCTTTCTTGTGCCGGGGCTCAGCCTCTCTGAAAAGAAACGAATATAAATAAATTATGTGTTTATTAATAAATTATGTAACCCAAGATATAATGCTTGCAAAATGTTACTTTAGACCAGAGGTTCCCAGACTTTTTGTTCTCATAGACCACTTTCAAAATTTAGCTGGTTCCGGTGGACAGCAGCTACATTTCTACCATATTCCCAAAACTCGACGCCGACGTAGATCCCCGAGGAGTCTCCCGTGGTTCTCTGGGGGTCTCTCTGCTATAGACTAAACCGATATTAAAAACAGTGGCGTAGACGGGTCCTGTATTCATAATTTGTTGGGGGTCCAAATAAATGATAAAGATTTTTTACCAATTTCTCCTTACACACATTGGCCCCTTACACCCTGTAGCCCGTCGGGGCCCGTATTTTTGATATGACGGTAGCTACGCCCCTGAATTAGAAGACAAATCAATCTCTACAAATCTCTTCTCTATCCCAACATAGTATAAAATAAAGTCAATTTCCTTTCTTCTGTCTGTATATCCGCTAACGTCTAAACCGCGCAACGGATTTTGATTTCACCATCAGTCAGATAACTTTTCACGGTAGGTTTATACATATAATAAAACATACACCCGTGCGAAGCAGGGGCGGATCACTAGTAAAAAATAAAAACATTTATATAAAAAAGTCACGGGACACCAGGCATATTTGAAAAATTACGGCATAAGACAGCGTCATATCGTTTGCCATCACGGCATACGAGTCTCTTTTACTGACAAGGCGCGCCAATAGATGTTTCAAATCAAAATGACAAGCATAATTTAATTAAAAGCTTGTTTTAAATAATTAGAAGCTTCTAATATTCGTTTTTTAACTGACTTCACAAAAATGTCAGAATGAGACCACACGGGAAGCACCAGGGGCCTTACCCCTAGCTTCACTTTTGCGAGCCAACTTTTAGTAGGTACCTCTCAGGTACCTAAAATTAACCAACTCATTTAAGCTGCATCGTTTAAAAGCGTCTAACTTGAATGAACGAAAATCCGTTTTACTATGCGTGTGTGCGTGAAAATAACAAAGCTTGGCGGCTATCAAATAACTACCGCTTATCGTAGTTGATGGTACCGTTTAGACAAATAATACCTATGCGGGTCAACTTTTCGAGCTAGGGGTAAGGCCCCTGCTTTCAAATAAAAAAATAATCATTAAATCGGTTCACCCAGTCGAAAGTAATGAGGTAACAAACATTATAAATATATATATATGCAGTCCAATTGAGAACCTCCTCCTTTTTGGAAGTCGGTTAAAAATACAAGCTAACACTAACACTACAATGCCCATACACCGTTAAAGCTCTAAAGACAATCCGAATGCTCAAGCCCACTATCACTTGGCAGCGTGATATTTATTGTATAGTTCGTTCACAGTTATTTACAGACAGAGACAATGATATAATCACATCACACATAGAGAGGGGTGTTGCCATAATCCCCACGCTTGGCAGGCTGCTTGGGGATCGCAGTACGTTCACCGTGTACTATTAGGACGCTGCTGCCCATCCTTCGGTGGTTCTGGTCGCAGTTTTAGGACATCCCGGGTATGTCCTAAAACTGCGACCATAATGATAAATCCCATAACGATATAATGTCAGAGGTAAAATAACTGTGAACGGAGTGTACTTGTCGGTTGGTCCTTACCGATTATTCCGTAGATCTCGTCAGGTTTGTGCGAGGTAGCGCGTACTTCCGCCACGATGACGTCACAGTCTAAACCGCGGTTTAGATTCTCCGGGTTGCCCTTCATTCCCACCTACAATAGACAACAATTTTTTTTGAAGTGAAAACATTTTTCGTCGCCTCGAGGACTTTTTGGGTGAACAATAATTATCACTGTTTTAAACTATCACGGTTGTTCACTAAAGTTATATGATTATTTACGGGATATTTACCGTGGTAAAGTTGTGGAAGGAGCTCCCGATATTTCGGCGCTGTTACATGCACCATGTTCACGGGAAGACGGGAGCTCCTTTCACAACCTTACCGCTCCTTTCACAACTTTACCACGGTAAATATCCCGTAAATAATCATATAACTTTAATAATTATCAATATAAAAAACAGACTTCATCAGACGACATTGTGAGCATCCAGTCGATGCAGATGGTAGGATGTCGTTCAGTGTGAAGGTGAAAGGGAGGCTAATGTTCAGCAGTGGACGTCGTCTGGCTGATTCCCATCTAGGACAAACATTTGTGTGATGAACATTTGTGTTTGTTCTATGTCTGGGTGTTAATATCTATTTAAGTATGTATTTAAAAATATATGTGTATGTATATCAGTCTCTGGCTGCCATATTACAAGCTTTGCTTAGTTTGGGGTCAGATGACCGTGTGTGCAATAATGTCCCAGATATTTATTACTAGCTGCGCCCCGCGGTTTCACCCGCGTGGTGATGAAAATTGGTGATTATGATGATGATGAAAAGTAGCCTATGTTTTAATCCAAGACATAAGCTATCTCTATTCTAAATTTCATCCAAATCCGTCCAGCCGTTTTAACGTGTAGGAGTAACAAACATACACACTCACACACACACTCACAAACTTTCGCATTTATAATATTATAGTGTGATTATTTATTTATTTAAATATCTCACCAAACAGTGTTCCTTCCCGTGATTGAGCCAATGCCCCGTGCGGCCAGTTCTTATGATTCGTTGCAGCTGGTTTGTTTTAACCCATATCAGTTCGTCCACTCGCTCGTAGCCCCACAGCTTGAGGCACTCGCGACCTAGCTCCATTGCCCTGGAAATTATTATCAATTTAAATAAACCGGCAGGTGCGAGTCAGTCTCGCGCACTTGGTGATCTGGCCCACAGTTTTTTTTTGTTAAAATTGGAACAGCTGTCAAGGCACTTTTGTAAGAAATTTGTTGTAGCCACTTGCACATATATAAACCTGTAGCAACTGTGACGCGGAGTTCGACGCGTTGACATAAATAAGAATGTTCAATCACATATCTGTCACAATACCTGGCGACAGTTTCCTTCTCATTTACGTTCTATTTACTTCTCTTTTCTGTGGTCTGGCCACTCAACTGGTGGCCTTGTATGGTAATCCATTCCGTTTGAACCATTATCAGGAGTTCCCCAAGGATCGAATCTAGGATCCCCCTTCTTTATTCATACTTTGCAAACAGCCTTTTGCAACATGCTTACATAATAATTTTTAGAATCGATGGTACGTTTAAGATGCTCAATTCTTTATACTGCGAACCTAACTTACTTAATGATTATATTGCAAATACATAGTTTTAATATCTCTGCCCATAAATTATTCTACAAAGTGAGGCAAAATATGAGAAATATTACCTGCCAGTGACTTGCAATAAAGCGATCCTTACCTGCCAGTAACCTCCAATAAGACAAAACTTACTTGCCGTGAGGTAAAATAAGATGAGACTTGCCTGCTAGGAACGACCAATATGATTAGGCTTACCTGCCAGTATCCATCAATAAGACGAGACTTACCTGCCAATAACCCTCAATAAGATGAGACTTACCTGCCAGTAACCCTCAATAAGATGAGACTTACCTGCCAGTGAGGTAAAAAGACGAAATTTACCAGCTAGTGAGATAAAATAAGTCTTACCTGCCAGTGACCCAGAGGAAGATGAGTCCGCTGTCTTGAAGCTGCGGTACTCCCAAGCATCTCATTTCGTCATCTGACATTGTGCCGTATGGCAGTTCCATGTGAATGTCCCACGGTGGATCAGCCATAATTACGGCGAATTTACCTGTAGTTTACATTATGTAAAGTAAATATTTACATGAAAATATTAACCAAGTTTTTGTAATAGGCATGTTTATTTTATTAAAAATAACAGGCTTATCAATGAATATAACTAAATATATACTGAAAAAATAAATTGAATTGGCTGATAAATCTCTGAGATATGAGTGTTTAAAGTTTTAAATTGAGATAGAGGGGATGCTCCATCCCTTTCTCGCAAAGCGTGTGTTAGTATAGCATTTGCATGGCACGCCTGAGGTTTGACGTCATAGCTCACTATAGTGCGCTCTCTGTCTAGCATGAAATTATAATACTTATAACTTGTTTATTTTTGACCAAATTTTAATTTTGTCTTCGTTGTTGGGCTTTATTTATGGTTAGCTTTTTTATGAGGTAATAAAACATTTATAATATAACTATCATTATTATAGATAGACTGTCGCGGTGGCCCAGTTAGTAGTGAACCTGCCTTCTGGGCTTGGGGTCGTGGGTTCGATTCCCACCTAGGACAAACATTCATGTAATGAACATTTGTGTTTGTTCTATGTCTGGGTGTTGATATCTATTTAAGTATGTATTTAAAAATATGTATGTAAGTATATCAGTCTCTGGCAGTCATATTACAAGCTTTGCTTAGTTTGGGGTCAGATGGACGTGTGTGCAAAACCTACCTTTTTTTTTTAAACCCTGTAAGTATATTTGTGAATATTTACCTAAGAAAGTCATGTCTAAATATCTGAGATCGCACTGTAACCACTGCGGTGGAGTGAGGGTCAATACTCCGTCGGCTGGCTTCACGACCAGACTTGCACCTGAAAACAGAACTAGTATTCAATACACTATTACATAATACCGGCAAACAGAAACAAACTAAAACGGTGACCAAGCGGAAACAAAATAAACCGGCCAAGTGCGAGTCGGACTCACGCATGAAGGGTTCCGCACCATTATCTATAAAAGCGGCAAAAAATCATATCTGTTGCATGGGAGCCTCCTTAATTTTTTTTTTTCTATTTTTTAGTATTTGCTGTTATAGCGGCAACAGAAATACATCATCTGTGAAAGTTTCAACTCTAACTATCACGGTTCATGTGATACAGCCTGGTGGCAGATGGACATTCAAACGGACAGGGGACTCTTAGTAATTGGGTCCCGTTTTACCCTTTTGGGTACGGAACCTTAAACAAACCATTTTGTTTATATTACATGGGAATTATATATGATTCGAAGTTATTCGCCAGAGAACCAAATTCACCGACATAGCTCAGAGTATAGCAAGCTAAAGTGGCAGTGGGACGGTCATATCTGTCGCAGACCCGAAAACTGTTGGTGTAGATGTGGTACAAACGTAGCGTTGGACGTCCTGACATTCGTTGGAGTGACGATATACGTAAGACGGCTGGTTGTGGCTGGAAGAGTAAAGCCGAAGATCGGGCTGAGTGGCGTGCCTTGCGAGAGGCCTATGTCCAGCAGTGGACTAGTATAGGCTGATTATGATGATAATTGCATATGATTAAAAGCCCTCTCACATTTTTTTTTACAAAAAAAGCAACGAAAGCTGGATTTATGGCGTTCTGGATTTTCATTATGGATTTATGTAAAACTGTGAAGTGCAGTTATTATGTCAACAATTACCATTGTGTGGGCCTTTGGTCGTAGTTTCTAGGGCTTTGGCTGCGTTCACGTTGGGGTCCGTGTTGTCTACCTCATAGTGGACGTATCTGAAAGTAATAACATTTTAATATTAGATAAGTCTTTTAAAACCGATGCGAGGTTAGTTGGTAGAGAGACCTTTTGTGTAGCAGGTACATAGATTCGATAACGCGTGCCTCTTATTCGAGATGGGGCGATAAGTCTTGCACTGATATCCCGTTTAGGGTGTGATATGCATTTCCTTCCACCAGCCTCCAGCCGTTTCATGGTTGAAAACCTGAAACCCGCTTTGATTCCACTTTTATTGTGCAAACTCATGCGCAGACCACAACACAAGGTAAACCAATCAAATTCAAGTAATTTCGACGTATGAAAGAATCCGAAACGTAGACATCCATCATCAGCTATAAGACGTACACTGCTGAACATAGGCCTCCCCCTTTAATCTCCACACTGAACGACAACCTGCCATCTGCATCCACTGGATGCAGATGGCATCCACTGCGACTCTCACGAAGTCGTTGGCCCATCTAGTGGGCGGCCTACCTACGCTACGTCTTCCGGTTCGTGGTCTCTACTCAAGAACCTTTCTTCCTCATCTGTTATCAGTTCTTCAAGCGATGTGGCCTGCCCATTGCCACTTCAACTTGCAAATTTTAATAGCTACGTCGATGACGATTCTTTGTCGAATATCCACGTTTCGGATTCTATCGCGCAAAGAAACTCCGAGCATAGCTCTCTTCATTGCCCGTTGTGTGACTCTGAGCTTCTCCAAAAGGCCAACAATTAATAACCACGACTCAGTACCATATGTCATCACTGGCAACACACATATAATGATGATATAATACAGATATAATGATGGTAGTTGTTAGCTATGATGTAGGGTAGCTGTTTGCTAGAAGTTGTTAGCTAATTATCAAGTGTGCAGCACTTACTTGCAACTATCCATATGGAAGCAAGTGTTGAGGAAGGAACAGTCCCCGAGGGTCTCGTCGGTGTGAGACTGTATGATCTTCTTGAAGTGCAGCTTGTTGCAGCCGCGGTCGGGTGTGCGGGCGCACTCAGCGCGAGTGCCGTGCGGACAGAACTCCATCACTTGTGCACCTGGGAACAGAACATGCAATCATGTTCATGCAAGTTTCAGCAACGCCCCAATGCATGCCGGTTTCGGGTACGGCAAATCCCGCCACACCACCTTATCATATCTTTCTTGTTTGTATGACCTGAGGGCGAATTCATGCCAGAACAACACTTAATTTTTTAACCGACTTCCAAACTGTTTTTTTTTTAAGTTTGTTACCTCAGAACTTTTGACTGCGTATAACGATTTTGGTGATTCTTTTTTTATTTGAAAGCTGGTGCTTCCCGTTTGGTTCAGTTCTGACATTTTCATAAAGTCGGTTTTTTATATTGATAATTATTTTATGCCATAGGTGGCAAACAAGCTGACGGGCCGCCTGATGGTAAGCAATCACCATAACCTATGGATACCTGCAACACCAGCGCATCACAAATATGTTGTCGACCCTAACAGTCCTTTTGAAGAATCCCATATTATAGTTACTCGGGAATGCCGAAGGAGAGAGCTCATTCCACAAATTGCAGGTGTGAGGCAAAAAAGATCACGTAAAACACATAGTGTGTGATTTCCACCGATTATGATATGTGGATGAACTTTCAGTCGGCGGCGGCTGGTGCGATGATAAAGCCGCAATGCTGGCATCAGATTGAACAGTTCTTCAGAACATTCCCCGTTGTAAATGCGATAAAAGACCCAAGGAGACCCAACGTCTCTGCGCATGCTGAGCGGCTCTAGGTGTTCAGTGAGCTTGGGATCGTCGATAATTCTGACAGCACTACGCTTTAATGCATCAAGTGGCTCAATCTGGTACTTGGGTTTAATTTATTTATACACATTTACTTTATTTTAGCAAAATACATGCACTGGGCCAGCATGCTAGATTATGGCCCATCCTCTCTCTCTGAGAGAAGGCCTAGCAATGGGAACACGATAGGCTGATAATGACATACTTCTATATGAATTTCTTCTAATTGGAATTAAACGTATATGGGGCATTTGGGCAATGGCGAGAGCTATGCTCGGAGTTTCTTTGCGCGATAAAATCCAGAACGTAGATATTCGCCAAAGAACTAGAGCCACCGACATAGATTATAGACATAGAGTATTAAAACTTGCAATTGAAGTGGCAATGGGCAGGCCACATCGCTCGAAGAACTGATGACCGATGGGAAGGAAAGGTTCTTGAGTGGAGATCACGAATCGGAAGACGCAGCGTAGGTAGGCCTCCCACTAGATCGACCGTAGACATTATGAGAGTCGCGGGCATCCAGTGGATGCAGATGGCAGGAAGTCGTTCAGTGTGGAGGTTACAGGGGGAGGTCTATGTTCAGCAGTGGACCTCTTCTGGCTGATGATGATGATTATGGGTAGATTGTAAGGGTGGGGAGTAGTGTTTACCTCCTTGACTCTTGAACTTGTCAGCGAGTGATTTCTCCTTGGCTGTCGGTTTACTGAGCAGATCCATGATTTCTTCTCCTACCCTCTTTGTAGCTTTCTCTCTACTCGACGGCGTTGCTAATAAAGACTGTAAATAACACCAGATAAGATTGTTGTTTATTTTAAACAATGCGTAGATTTTCATATTATCTTTCGACCCTGTTTTCCTCCATTTCGCAAAATAACATAGCCTGTACTTCAATCTGGTCAAAGCTAAGTATATTCGTGAAAATCACATTTAAATCCGTCCAGTAGTTAAAGTAGTTTAGAAGATAGGCGTGTATAAACAGACAAAAATTCTAAAATTTGTCCTTTTTTTTTTATATCTTAACGTTTTTATTATATGTATAGATATAGAATAGATAGATATAGATGTATAGATTACAACCTACAGAAATAGTAATTATTTTTGTTTCAGGTTAGGTTAAATTTGCATCAATGACAAATTTCTGTAAAACATAAATGATTGAACACTGTTTTAAACTATCACGGTTGTTCACTAAAGTTATATCATTATTTACGGGATATTGAGTCTTCCCGTGAACATGGTGCATGTAACTGCGCCGAAATATCGGGAGCTCCTTCCACAACCTTACCACGGTAAATAATCATATAACTTTAATAAATGATTGATCTCAAATTCCTTTTACTTAATTAATTTGTACTTTATGCTATGTTAAAGATTCGTTAAAGAAACAGTTTTGAAACCTTCGAAAAATTATCAACAGTCTATGGGCAGCGTGTCTATGTAGTGTTAGTGTAAGCTTGTATTTTGTTCAGTTAATATAAATAAAATAAATAATTATCTGGGACATTATTGCACACACGGTCATCTGACCCCAAACTAAGCAAAGCTTGTAATATGGCTGCCAGAGACTGATATACATACATATATATTTTTTAAATACATACTTAAATAGATACTAACACCCAGACAGAACAAACACAAATGTTCATCACACAAATGTTTGCCCTAGGTGGGAATCGAACCCACGCCCCCAAGCGCAGAAGGCAGGTACACTACCAACTGAGCTAACAGGCTGTCAAAGGCACTTGACCTATTAAAAATTAAATTGATCGAAGTTTGAAATTAGTTATTTTTACCATGAGGTCTGTTTCACTTTTCCCTGTTTTCTTTTCATCTGTGACAGCCTTTGATACTTTAGGATGGGATGGTTCTTTTGATTCGTCAACGCTTTCACCTGAAATAAAAACTAATTAATTTATTGATAGGCGAAATTTGACTGCTAAGATAATCTTCTCCGGTCATAGCCTATCACACTAATATTATTAATGGGAAAGTTTGCGAGTGTGAGTGTATAATTATGTTTGTTACTCGATAACTGTCCTGGATTAATACATAGGCTACTTTTCATCATCATCAACACTTTTCACCATTCACCATTTTTCATTTCAACACGAGTGAAACCGCGGGGCGTAGCTAGTTGTACATATTTATAGATTTTGAAGAGAAAGCATCTTCAAGTTACCTGATGGATATGGTTGGAAGTGTTGATCTGTTTGTTGGCATGCTTAAAAGCCCTCTCACATTTTTTGACGAAAGAATCAACTAAAACTGGATTTGGGCTGTTCTGCTTCTATCAAATGGAAAGATCTATAGAAAATTAAATTTCTGTAATAAATACTTTTAGTACAACACATTACAAAAATTAAATTTCTGTAATAAATACATTACAAAAATTAAATTTCTGTAATAAATAAATTTATTACAAAAATTCAACTTCTGTAAAAAAAAAAAAAAAAACAGAAATTGAATTAGGGCCAATCCTCTCTCTCTAGGAGAAGGCCTATGTCCCAGCAGTGGGAACATGATAGGCTGATATTCTTGTTCTGTATTAATAACTTTTTACAGTTCCATACCCAAAGATTCCAACAGGATCCAAGATTACAAAGCCTACGCTGTCTATCCTACCTTTAACATCTTCTTAGCTGTAAAAAGCAGAGCACTAGAAAGTACGCAATCTGCACAATGTTTTCCTTCAATGGCAGCTCAACCAAATAATTTTCTTATCTCATATCTAAATGGTTTGAATATTATATAAGGTCGGGTAAAAAGTTTCTTCGTATTTTTTAAACAAATTCAAGACATATTTTTTTCAAGTTTAATTACATTTAATTATAATATATATGTGCCATTTTGTTCGATAACTTGTTGCCATCTTGTAGGTAGTGACATGATCCCGTTGCTGTAGAATTTTTGGGACTTCTGATCAAAAAAATGCAACAAGTAGTTTTGACAGTCCTCTCTTGATGTTAATCTAACACTACCCAAAGAATTCTGAAGAGATCGAAACAGGTGGAAATCTGAGGGTGCAAGGTCTGGGCTATATGGTGGATGCATTAACACTTCCCAACCAAGCTCTCTAAATTTTTGCTGAGTGGCCAAAGATGTGTGCGGTCTGGCGTTATCATGATGAAAGACCACACTCTTTCTGTTGATCAATTCTGGCCGTTTTTTCTCAATTTCTTGTTTGAGTCTCATCTGCAACGGCAGCAACGGCAGTAGAGATCCGAATCCATGGTTTTGCCCGGCGGTAAAAGCTCATAATGAACAATGCCCTGCCAATCCCACCATACACACAACATCACCTTATTACGTGTTAATCCGGGTTTCGCTACAGTCTGTGGTGCTTCACTGCCCTTTGACCATGATCTTTTGCGCACATTCTTGTCGTAGGTGATCCATTTTTCATCACCAGTGATCAATCTTTTCAAAAACGGTTCGGTTTCGTTACGTTTCAATAGAGAATCGCAAATGAGTACACGATTCATTTGGTTTCTTTCAGTGAGCTCGTGTGGCACCCAAATATCAAGTTTTTTGTATACCCAGTTTTTTTCAAATGGGTCAAAACTGTTTTGTGGTCAATCCCCAGTTCTTCAGCTACGTCGTAACTACTAATATGCCGATCTTGGTCCACTTTTTCAGAAATGGCATCGACTCTATCCGTAACAGGGCGACCAGAGCGAGCTGCATCTTTGACATCAAAATTCCCGGACTGAAAACGCTTGAACCAACATTGTGCTACTCTTGATGACACTGCATTAGGTCCATAAACGTCACAAATTTTATTCGCGGCTTGTGTCGCATTTTTCCCTTTTTTGTTATAAAATTTCACAATATATCGAATTTGTTCGTTAGATTCACTCATTTTATCGAACAAAAAAACAATTGAAAAATGGCGGGAAATTGCTTTTTACGTTTTGTATTCCTTTTTTAAAATGTCATCTTTTTAATGGTATCAAAACCAGCCAGATACAAACAGTACAACGGATAAGATTTTTACTACAACTTTATACATACAAAATACGAAAAGACTTTTTCCCCGACCTATTATGTCTAAACCATCTACGCCACTGGAGCAACTGTGCCAGCGCCCCAGAGTCACTTCGATATTTCAAGGAGTTGGGTTGGCTCAGGTAACTGCTGGTAGGAGGAAATAGGATATAAATAATATATAAATATAGGATAGGATATAAATATAGGATATTATAATGCATTTTTAGGTAAATAAAGATATTTGTATTGTATTGTATTTGTATACACAATACACCCCAAGTGGGACATCAGTGGAGGACTTATCGCCCCCTCTCGAATAAGAAGTCTAAACCGGTGGTACCTTTTCTTTTGCTGGTAGTCGTGGTGGCAGCTTTAGGCCTAGAACTAGCAGCCTGCTCTTCAATCAATGCAGCTAACACAGCGGCTAGCCTCACTGACTCAGCACTGATCACCTCTATTGTGGCGTCTGTTGTACTTTCTGTTCGCTCTTTTATACTGGAAATAGATTTTTTTTTATTTTTTTTTTGTTAATATACAGATGATGGCAAGGCATTTCTATGTTATTTCATTTAAACAAACATCAACAACATAAGCTAATTGTGTTCAGTGTCAAAATATAGTATTTGTATGTCACAATAATCTTTTTTCTTATGTTTTGCCGAGGAGGCATAATTACTGATACTTTTTTCTTACATAATAAGCTTTTGCGTGGCAAACTTCTGCAGCAGACTGGCTACAATGCTGGCATCTACATCTCCCAGTCCTGGCAGCAGCGCACTTGCCGTAGCTGGTAGTTGCAGCTGCATGTCTGATAAAACTTGTAGCAAGCGGACTTCTAATGATGTAGACGGTACAGGCTTTGGTCTCTCTTGGCTTGCAGGTGCCACTGAAAATATTAACATCCTATCAACAGTCAATCTTGTAAAAAAGTTATGTATTTTTTGTTCTTTAGATGAAACATGGAAATAAAGAAATATTCATTTGCACAACCACTTCAGATAATACTAATTATGTATTTTTTATTTTCAACAGGGCCTCTTGGTGTTGATTTCGGCCCCACCGATGCCGACCTAATGTCCGGGCTAGACCTGAGAATTTTAGGAAATAAAGTCTAATAATATTAAGTGTAAAATGTCTATGTACTTTTGTTCTTTTTAATGGACATCAGGTACACCGGCCAGGTAGTACTTCATACAGGTTAGCTCCCATCATCAGGGTTGCCACCTGTCCCGATTCTGCTGGGACAGTTCCAATTTTGATGATATTGTCCCGCGTCCTTATAACCTATAGTCCCTATAGTTTATAGCCTATAGTCCCTATAGTTTGTAGCCTATAGTCCCTATAGTTTATAGCCTATAGTCCCTATAGTTTGTAGCCTATAGTCCCTATAGTTTGTAGCCTATAGTCCCTATAGTTTGTAGCCTATAGTCTCTATAGTTTGTAGCCTATAGTCCCTATAGTTTGTAGCCTATAGTCCCTATAGTTTATAGCTTATAGTCCCTATAGTTTATAGTCTATAGTCCCTATAGGTTGTAGCCTATAGTCCCTATAGTTTGTAGCCTATAGTCCCTATAGTTTGTAGCCTATAGTCCCTATAGGTTGTAGCCTATAGTCCCTATAGTTTATAGCCTTTAGTCCCTATAGTTTTGACCCGTTTTTTTTATAAAACGAGACAATCGCACCATAATGATTAAAAAAAATATGCACACGCGTCGACTAACCCATTCATTAATTAGATACGTATGATTTTTTCCATTTAATGGACATCAGTATTCGACGCCTAGCTCAGCGAGAGTTGACCTGAGGTCAAGGTGTCCCTTTTACTGTGCCCGGGGGGGGGCATAGTTTGATGGGGGGGGGGGGGGGGGGGAGGGCAATCAAACTGTGACAAAATAAAGGGGGGTTAACAGTGAAAATATTTTTGATCAGGTCATGTCATCAAGACCTGTTCACTCAGTGCCCCATTTCGTATTCGTTAACCCATTTAATTGACCAAGCCTGCCTCATTGTTATAATGGGATGCTGTCCATCACAGAAAAATTGCAGAAAAACGCGGGAAAAAGCTAGTCTATGAACTTACGTTCTGATTTCTGTACAGTAGGATTAGACGACGCGCGTTCGTTCCCGCTTCCCGAGCCACCTTCTCCGTTTTCCCCCAAGCTGCCGCTGCTCAGTATAGTCTGCAGCTTCTTCTTCCGTTTTTCTAGCTTCTCCCGTAGACTGTTCCGCTTGCTTTTTACAGCTTGAATTTCTTCCCAAGCGTCCGACATTGTTTTCTTGTTCGGTCCTTGTGGACTTAT
The DNA here is from genome assembly GCA_949125355.1 of Agriopis leucophaearia. NCBI lineage: Eukaryota > Metazoa > Arthropoda > Insecta > Lepidoptera > Geometridae > Agriopis > Agriopis leucophaearia. The sequence goes on along the minus strand of OX421284.1, from coordinate 7,290,125 downwards.
AAATTAGGGGTTTATAAATAAGAATTACCAAAATAGATCACATGAAGTGTAGCATAATTATAATAAAACAGAATAATTTGAATCAATCATTATTGTATGTATTGTGGTTTTAGTTAAATTTTTATTATTATAATTTTATATATACTTTTTTTTAATAACGCGATTTTATCAACAGCTGTCAGACATGACAGCCACATTGAATTGACATTTGACATTGATAACTTTGTTGGATTGACATTAAATAAGGGCCTTTATTAAATAAACAAAATACTACTAAAACTAACACTAAATAAACAGTTAGACTGTCCATAGACCGTTGAAGATCTAAAGACAATCCAAATGCTCAAACCCACTATCAGTTGGCAGCGTACCCAGCATGCTGGCGGCATTGACATTAATATTTATGTGTTCCAGGAAAATAGTTAGTATATTTTGTACATGCAGATCTAAAGCATGTAGCAAAAGAGGTCTTTAGCAAAAATGTCAAATCATTGTAAAAAACTCTCATAAAACTACCCACAATACTAAACTTTTTGTGGGCGAGATAATGTTTTGTATTTTTTTAATATTCTCAGGCAGTCTTTGCTGTCATCAGCCTTCGACCAAAATAAAATGAATGGACGGGCCCAGTAGAAGAGCATTTTTGAAGATTACAAAATGAGCGCCAGCTCTCATTTCGTTTCAGTCGGTCTCTAGCCGTAGGAAGTGAAACACGAGTCTATTGTTACGCGATAACGAAACATCTGACAAAATTATGAATTCGTATGCTTTACCGAAGTGTAAATACACAAATAAAACCGATATCTATTTTTTTAACATATATACTGTACATTTTTATAATTAGGTGTTGAAGTATATGACCGACGGTTTTGACTCGTTTTTACTGATCAAGTTCAATGGTTAGGGCCCGTCCATTCTTTTATTTTGGTCGAAGTCATCAGCCAGTCCTTTATCTAAAGAGAAAACAATTTCACAGCAGTCATTTACTTATATTCTCTTTGCCAGTCATTCTTTAAAAAAATCTGTCAAGCTATCAAGAATAATAGAATATAATAATTTAGAGATAATTTATAAAGAGTTCATCAATTTATTCACACAGGGAAGACCAAATTATTTTGTAGCTGTACATTTTAATAATTTAATTTAAAATGCCTTTCGCTCCAGAGTTACGAACCCACTCTCAACGAGTCTGTACTTTATACAAAAAGGCCATGAGAACTCTTGAAGCTTATTATTTCGTTAGGTAAGTGACACTTTGATTATTTACATTTTTATAATTAAATGTTATACACATTATTTTTGCTATGTATTATGTTAGCCTAAGCAGCGCCGGCCCTACCCTTTAGTCAGGGTAGAGCGAGATTATCTTTCGGCGCATGTCATGATTATCTTTCGGCGCATGTTTTCTACAGGATTTATACTATTTCCACATCAACATTTTATGATATATAAAAAAAAAATGTTACAATCAATCCACGTGTGCCCCGTCGCCCCTCACGCACCGAACCTTTAAACATTTTGTTTCGCTATTGGCATTTTATGCCGTCTCGCGCCTATGGCCTAGAGCCACTTCTCATTTCAGTGCCTAGAGCAACTGCTTCTAACGCTCTACCTCAGGGCCGATCCGGCACAGTAGCTTGGCACAAATAATCATGCAAGAATCTATTCTACGCCGAGAAAGTTATTTATAAACATAATAACATAAGTAGGTGTACATAAATATCAATGTCCAACGGATAATCCAGTGATTACTAATAATTATTTCAGGTATATTGTTCGATACCATCAAGTCCTATTGCGAGCTCAATTTGATCAAAACAAATGCGTTACTGATCACAAAGAAATGCGGCGGCTGTTGTGGCTTGGAGAGGACGAACTTTTCAAGAAGCAGCCTGGCATACCATGCATGAAATGTACGTAGTGATTACCTACAGTAACACGTGATGGTGTAACCGCCGAAAGTTAAATATCAGCCGCACAGATTGTTGTATTTTTTTTTCAACTTTTTGGCTCTAGTTTTTCGCTTAGACATCAATGCAGTGTAATCTTCTCGAGAACTGAACACTCGGGACCAAGTTTCTCCATGGAAAATTATGGTAGGGAGTCTACTGTTTACGATTTCGTTAATATAGAGAAGGATCAAAGTGGGCCCGAGTATGCTGCCTTGTTTGCCGCAATAATTGATTGGCTAATAAAATAGCTGTGCCATGCTGAATTGGCTAGGTTTATTTTATTTTAATATATGAACATAGTTATTTCGTTTCAGTTGCACGATCCGTGGGAATTGCAGGCGGAGTGGCTGTTGAAAGAGTCGTACCTTCTCCAGATTGGGTATTGGATTACTGGCATCCGTTAGAGAAGGCGCAATATCCTGAATATTTTTGTCGCCGTGAATGTAGAAAAGAAGAATTCATTAAGAAGTGGCAATCTAATGAATTGTGTTGAGAGTTGAGACTTGAGATAGTAACTAACAGGCTAGTTTCGCCAATTGTTGTACTTAACTAAAAAAACTGCAGGGTTTTAAATTTGATCCGAAAACGAAAGTGTTTGGAAAGGATAGGGAAAGGGTAGGTCAGAAGATAGTAAATTCCACAATAATTTTCAGCAGCTTCACATTTATTCTATTATACTCCAACGTTACATCAGATTAATATTAATTATATTTTCTAATACACTCTTTTGCTGTTGTTCATATAACCTGATAATAATAATTATTTAAGTTTTACGTCTCGATGCCGTGATGCGTCACCCCTCAAGCCCTCCGCTCTCCACCAACCATCAATTTGTCACTAGCATAGTCAACACAACGAGCTCTGATTGGCCGATGTTCCCGATTGGCCTTCGTAAATATAGTAGGCTTTGGAATGGAAACGAAATTCAAATTATAAATCATTACATTGTTTTTGTCCAGCTAACTAAATAAAAATATCAACAACACATTCGTGTAATTTAGAAAAATAACTGAACTGATATAATCGTGTGAATATATAAATTAATCAGCAATAATCGCTATAATACCTAACAATAGGTAATAATACCTCAAAGTGATCTATTGTTCACACATAATTTTATACCTACTTATTATGAATCTTCGTAAATTGACCGAAAAGTGACCATGCTGAAATAACGTAAGGCAGTCACAATATAATTATGAAACTAAATTAGGTATTCACAATTGATCATTTTCATGTAAAAATAAAACTAGCGGTCAACCGTCTATGGGAAGTCTTACTGCTGGGCCCTGGGGCCCTGATTTCATAATTACAAACACGCTCGTAACGCGGCGCGATAAGTTAACCTCAAAAAGTCTTTATTTCCTAAGGAATAGAGGCCAAATTTTTAGAGGTTATCTTAACACACTGTGTTACGTGCGTGTTTTAGTTATGGAATGTCCCTGACATTTGGAAGTGTCAAGACTCGTAAGTTTCTAAGCTGTTCTAAGCTATTTGAATGAAAAAGACATATTATGTGTTCATGAATGTGCTCGAGTGTAGAATGATATAATGAGAAGACGTATTTTCTCATGTAGTTTCGAATACATATTCCACAGACTTATAGAAAAGTCTGTGACATATTCCTAAGTTCTAGTAAATAAGCTTACACAGCTTACACTACTTTAGTGGGACATACTCTCAGAATAACAATAATCCTACTTCTCATACTAAACTTTGTCAGTGAAATGCGTAAGACGAGGCAATACGATCTTAATGACTTTAGTCTATCCAGTAATATAATTACGTACTGCGTAAACCAAAGAAAATAACAAGCGGGATGAATTGAGGTTATGTTTAGGTCTCTTATGTTCTGAATTATCAGATCATCAAATTCATAGAGGAATATATTATATCAAATTCAAATTCCATATATTTAATAGTGATTATAAGCTTAAATTTAAGTCCTCCAATAATAAATGCTTCACAAAGTTACAAGCTTTTAGTATATGGACAAAAATATCGTACCTAAATCCAAAAGAAATTAGACTAGCCATGGCTACAGAAGGTAATGTGGATAAATCTCCCATGACTGACGAAGAAAGAGCTGCATTGTGTCAGAAACTGGATAAGGAGCTCGACGATTTCATCGATAGCTTGGAGAAGAAGAGATATACCGAAGGATGGCCGGAAGACCGCTGGGAGGTTAGCTTACAAACCATAAAAAGTCAATTAAATATATTTACTTTTTTAGCATTGGTGGATTAGGATTAACCCAAAGCCAAATTTACACAAGTTCCTACAGGCGCCTTGGGAGCAGAGGAGCACCCGAAAAAATACACTGATGCAGTGCGCCATAGTACTCAGACAGTAATATTTATGGGGTCCTTTTCTTCAAAGAAACTTCAACCTGCGACAGCAGAAGTCCTGGGCCACGAGCGCGCCCTAATACAGGGTTACGCGGAAAGGGTTTACTAAGCCGAAAGGGGTCCGTTTATATTCATTATTATGAATTACTTTTAGTATGGGACTAACCCTGACATCGCGGGAAAAAAAACAGCTGTGCCATACATTTTGTTGAGTGTTTATAAGTGTTTTCTATGAAACAGCTGTTTTTGTTTGCGATTTCACATTTGCTCCTATAGCAAAAGTTGGTGGGTACTATGGAGCCTTTTTGGCTTCGTACACTCTTTCTGCGTAACCCAGTATATAATTTTTCATGATTGCAGAGGTTCCTTTAGTAAAAATGTCTCTTAGTTCTCTCTGATGAATATAACCTCTTTTAAGCTTAGTACCACCATCCTGTATAACCCCATACTATTATTCTTCTAGGAAGAAATGGACAAACATCCATTCTTCATGAAATCAACACCAGAAAATGGCGAAATGTCAGAACTGGCTGAAGGTCTCGCGAAACTCAAGTATGACCCTGAGGAGAATACTCCTTTGGAGCTAGCAACTAACTATAAAGAAGATGGCAACTTTAATTTCAAGCATAAGAATTACCGATTAGGTATTTTAGGGTAAGTTCCTACCTTAGATGTTACTACTAACTACTACTCCAGAGTTGAGGTGGAATTGCAGTATTCAAGCGGCTGTGGAAAAGGCTTTGGGGTCCTTTAATCACGTGCAATTCAAACAGGGGGGAGGGAGTTAGAATATCATCAAAAATTATCACAATAGATGGGAGGGGATGTAGTGATAATCAAGTGTATACATATTTTTATGTGACCATGTGAATTCCCTAACGAGCAAAGTTGTCTCAAAACTTTATGTAACCTTGTAAAGAGTCATCAAATTGACAGTAGTAATGCTTTCAAGTTGACGTAACCTTGTTATGAGGTAATACTAGATCTAACATATTTATTTTTATGGGATATTATTTGCTAGACGCTTTACAAAGTTATGTTGTTGACTTTGTATGAGCTGTCAAAAAGGGAACATTCATAATAGACAGACCAGAACCATCATGGATATAGAAGTTTTCTTTATTCTGTGTTAGTTCTTTTCAGCATTGTTGGTGGTAAGAATGCACTCTTTGACATTTTACACTTTGCAGATACACCGAAGGCATCAAACAAAGATGCGACAATGCAGAAATGAATGCAAGCCTCTACAACAACCGTGCAGCTTGTCACTGGCATCTCAAGAACTATAGATCGGCTCTCTATGACAGTGAGAAAGCACTCACTTTCAACCCAGACCATACCAAAGCTAGAATACGCGCTGCCAAATCGGCCTTTGAAATAGCAAAATATGATACTTGCATAGAACACTGTCAGAAATTACTTGAACAAACAAAAGAGAAAGAAATAACCGAATTACTAAACAAAGCCAAAGCGAAAAGGTTGATACAAGATCGGGATCAACGTAAAAAAGATAGAAAAGATGCAAAGAACATTGAACAGAAAGATAGCATAATAAAAGCTATTATCGAACGAGGTATAAAGATATCAAAATGTGACGATGAAGACGATATAGACTTGTCAAAGTTGGAACCAAGTTTGCCCGGGGCTCAAGATGCGATAGTACATTTTGAAAATGGAATACTAAAATGGCCAGTACTGCTTTTGTACCCAGAATACCAAATGACTGATTTTATAAGAGCATGCCCTGAAAATGTTTCGTTACTATGCCAGTTGGAGCAAGTTTTCCCCGCACCATGGGACGAAAAGAACCATTACAGCATTGATAGAGTAAATGTATACTTTGAAGGCTATGATAAAATGCCCCACATTATTAACCCATCGAAGAATCTAGGAGATTTGTTAGTGATAAAGTATTTTGAGCTGAAAGCTGGGACACCTGCATTCTTCGTGTTACCTTGTGGCAGCGTCTTTGAGAGGAGGTTTTTAGAAAGTTATTTATAATATATTGACTTCACATGATATATCTAGCTTTTCATGGACTAAATGGCGTCCCTGGACATTGGTTTATTTTCATATTTGGCCTCTGATAATATAGGGCTGCCTTATTACGTATTACGAAAATTAAGGCAATCAACCTCATTTAGACTGGTTCATATATATTTACATACAAAACGAACATGTCACTCGCCTGATGGTAAGTGGTACGCTATCTTTGATTGCCTATAACAGTAGCATTGTGTTCATCATCTTGAGATTTTATTTTATTTATTTAACATACAATATATTATAATTATTATATCATTTGTTTAATTAAAGGCGTAGTCAAGATGTGTAAGGAAGAGGGCAGATGGAACATTGCTTAAAATAATTTACTCTTCGATTTGGGATCACTATTTATTCTTCCATTACCCACACCCTGCTTAAATGCCTCCCCCCCCGTACCTAGCTACGCCCTGGTGCCCAATGATTTAGCTGGATATATTGGTCTTCAAACCAGTTCAAGAGCAATTTTTAAGGAATTAGTTTCAGTAATTAAGTGAGTTTTTTTTTGTTATTTTTAGATATTGTTTATTGTAATAAATGATCATGTTAATCTATATCTGGCTCGTCTATGTCGTATGCCTTCTGATGAGGGTAGAAAGCTCCGGGAGGCTCGAAGGTGTCTTTGGGGTCTGAAAGCGATGGGTATGGATGGTGCGGCATAGCACCCATCCAAGATGGGTACCAGTATAGACCCTGGGGGTAAAAAATTTGATTAGCATCATGCAAACTGATTTGATTACTCAATACCGTTGAGATTTTTGTAAAACATACCATGAAAATCTCAGATCATACAAACAAGGCAGATATGCCATAATACAATAATATAATTGTGCGAACTGCTAGTCTGTGGAATGCGCTGCCTAAATGGGTGTTCCCCGATAGTTACAATCTGGGTGTCTTCAAGTCAAGAGTGAATCGGTTTCTTCTAGGCAAGCGTGATCCACCGTATGCCGCATCATCGCTTAACATCAGGCGAGTTGGCGGCCAAGCGCAAGCCTATATTACAATAAAAAAATACAGTTATTGTCCGTGTATAAGATAAATCTTTTATCAAAAGACCACACAAACAAGGAAAACGTACATTACAATGAAAATATTATCTAGGTTTTTAATAGGCGGCGTTATCGCTTAGAGCACGGAGGACATAAGCAATGTATATTCCAAATTACATCCAAATCCGTCCAGCCGTTGCTGCGTGATTGAGTAACAAACCTCCATCCATACATCGATCCAAACTTTCACATATATGATATTAGTGTGATTAGTGTGATATGTGGCTAGGCAGTAAAACGAGCCGACAGACGGTTACAAAGATTAACTTAAAGTTATATGATTATTTACGGGATATTTACCATGGTTAGGTTGTGGAAGGAGCTCCCGATATTTCGGCGCAGTTACATGCACCATGTTCACGGGAAGACTGAAGAATGCGGGTGGTCGGTGAAAAAGTTCAAAGTTAGGTACAGACAAAACGATCTACCCTTTTTCTTAGTCTTTTGCTACGGTTATCACTGGAACTCGAACCTAAGTCTCGACAAAACACTCTCTGTATCACTGCGTATAGTATTTATTTATATCCCGTAAATAATCATATAACTTTAGTGAACAACCGTGATAGTTTAAAACAGTGTTTAAAGATTACCTTATTCCCGCCTGACGCTATACAAGTGAATCTGTCATCGTGGAGGTCCACTGAGTCCAAGTAACTTTTGCCAGCGATAGAGCCGTAGTTCGGGGGGTACATGAACAGGCAACCCTCCAGTAAATCTGAAAAAAAAAAATACGGTTAGTATAACAAATCAGCGTATTTTAATACGGCAGTGCCGGTTCAGGTTAGGTTAGGTTATAGGTTGAGGAATAGCTGTGGTCAGGTCCGCCGAAAGTCCAAAAGCCAAATTTTAGTCGTATTTATCACTTGCACCCCCTGATTTCTTGGAGGTTCTTGAATGGAGACCATGGACCGGTAAGCGCAGCGTAGGACGTCTACCCGCAAGATTGACAGACGTAAAAGAGACCGCAGGAAAACGCTAGATGCATGCCGCTTCCAACCGGCCCTTTTGAGTCGATGGGGGATACCTATGTCCAGCAGTGGACGTCCTATGGCTGAAATGACGATTAAGATGATGACCCCCTGATATATCACATGCAGGGGGTATCCGCTGCAAAAGAGTGTTCCCATTACTAAACTCAGTAAAACTTACAAGGCACGGTGATGTTGCCCTCGTCCTCAGTATCTGTGTCTGGTTTAGGAGTCGGCTCGATGTATGGAGGTACTGGGTCGATTCCCGTGCCGGGATCACCCGGGATCAAGAAGGGACCTGTGGATAAGACATTAACAAAGATGGGAGAGCAAGAGGCAATAGCTTGATGGTCAGAGAAGCCCTCGTAATTAATCAAGAAGGTCCTTCGAGCCTAAGGGACGATTCACACAGGAACGCTTGCGTCAGAGCTCATTATTATCCAAGACGGAGTGGAGACTGGATAAGGTTTTAGGGTTAAGAGGCTGTGAGGTAATGTTTGTCTGTGTGTACATCCAAACTCACAATTACAAGGAATTGCATGAGAAGAAACAACTGTACCATGCGTTCATCTAATATCGGACTTGATACATACTGCACGGCCTCATCGGGACCTGACATAAGCCCTATACATACAGGGTTACACGACAGGTGGTACTAACCCGTAAGGAGGTTATACTAATCATTATGAACAACTTCTAATGGGATCAACTCTGAAATCGTCAAAAAAAATTGTGGTTGCATCATACATATCGATAAGTGTGAAGTATTTTTTACGCGATTTTAAGGTTGTTCATTGGTAAAAATAATTGTTGTTGTGTACAGTAAACTCCTTTTAGCTTAATACAACCGTTCCTTGTAACCCAGTTTGTATTTCACGTATCTACTAGCAATAGGTATAAGTAAATGGCAATTTGCGTCGTGTTCGAAACGACGTTCGAAAAACGTTTTAAAAACGTTCTAAGTTTGCTATTGGAAATTGTGCACTATGCGACATGATAGGGCTCAAATTTAAATGTCAGAGTTTGTGTAGACCCATGGGTGCAAAACTGTACAAAGTTTTTGCCCGGGCTTCACGCAGAAAAAGGCAGAATTCTAAGCGCTTCTCTCTCATAGTTATAGCTCGTTGTCACAGCAAAGAACTGTTGCCATGACACGAGCGGCGTGTGCGCATAGATATATATTTGGTGGCAGATTATTTGTGCTATCTGTACAATATTCCACGGTTTGTTCATCGTATGCTAAGTGCCCCTAAACCTCCCTCTAATATATACCTACGTGTAGACTCAAGAACGACGTGAAAGACGCAATTTTCAGTAATCAAGAGCAGCATCACGTGACCTTGTTTCCTATCCAGACCACTATCGAATAGAGACTCCTTGGTAGGCCCGGGTAAGACCTCTCTAATGTAGATCTAACTTTGTCTGCTTACCAACCTCCATAATGGTTAGTGTAGTTCCATTCGCAAACATGGTGGTCGCAGATCAGCGGCGAACTCGGTTCTTTAGTATAGAAGCTGTGGCCGTTAGGTGTTCTCTGTAGAAAAATGGGTAGGCATACGTTTTTATAAACTCGGATATGATGCGGTAGCCTAAAGGCTTCTACAGCACAGCTTGAACGTGGGCTCGCGCGTTCAAAGCATTGGTTGAAATGCTGCACACCAAACATGAGTGGGAACTGCTCTGCGGCTGCGCTGCTTGCTGCGAAGTGCAAAGGGTGGCAAGCGCGCCGCTATTTTTCCAGGAGCGGCGTGTGCAGTGCGTTAATGCCGTATCATGCGTCGTACTAATTCCGGTGAGAGGAGTAAATGTGGCGGTACTGTAAAACATATGCGCGTGCGTGTGAAGTTCCGCGCTACTCACGCGCTATTGTTGCAAGCTTTGTTTAGTTTGAGGTCAGATGACTGTGTGTGCAAAAATGTCCCAGATATTTATTTATTGATCTGTAGAAACCTTTAGTTGTGGCAACATCAACGTTAACTATTATATTACGTAAGCAGCATGAGTATTGAATACAGGTATTGAATGTAAGCGAATAGAAAAAGGGGTAACTAATCCTCTTTAGAATTGAATAAACTGGAAACTCACGAGCAAGAAGTCATGATGTCTGAACCTCAGCCCCTGGACGTTAAAGTCCAGGATGAAGGATCCAGACGCGATGATGCAGGAAGAAGCTGTCAGCGGGGGCAGCTTGTACATCACCAGCCCGCATTTCACTATGGCCTTGGGGAGAGTTGATACGTCACGCTCTTGCTGGGTTATCTTCTTGAATGGGAACCTTGGGCGATAAAATAAGGTTTTAAAAGGGACTTATATCACAAATACTAGTGTTAAAGGTCGTTAGATTTTGTATTTTTTTTTGCGAAAGTCAGGTGTTTCGTTGGCTGATGCGTTGCTTGTTCTAGATCCCGTCTTCATTTTTAAAGGTTCTTCTATTGATCTGAATTTTAGGGTTTTGTATGGGTAACAGGTTCTTAGACCACAACTCATCTGATGGTAAGTTCCGGGGCTGATTACCCTATAACCCGAGTAGACCCGGGCCTAGGGCGGAAATATTTTGGGGGCGGGCGGCTTAACCTGGTTTGTGAATAACAATTGTAACTCACAAATTAAAATGGAAAGCATCAGTACCCATCTAACGACACTGATTGGGATAATTATATCATATAGACTTTCGTTGTTTTTTTACTTTCATTCAATTCTTATAGATGATTAAATTTTTCATGCTTTACAGGGCGGCAATCTTCCTAAAGCTTAGGGAACAACAGCGGTGCCGACTAATTGTCGGTTCTCCATATTCCTGTAGTTACAGGCCATCATGGTGATTATTTCCTACCTGAACAAACAAATCCCATTGCTGCACTCCAACCCATGTAGATAATTGTCCGTAGGAAACGAAATACTCGGGTCATCCAGTAAGTAGTACTTCTGCTCGTCATGGTAGTGTAGGAAGCCAAGGAACACGAAGGAACGGTCGCGGCAGTACGGAGCTGCACCTTTACCCATGCTGTAGATATCGCTGTACAGCTCTGATAGGAATATGTATACATTCTTGCCGCAGTAGAACTCTGGAAGTCAGTGGTGAATTAGTGTAGTCCTTCGAAAAATTATACATAGAAACTGTACCCGCGACTTCCTCCGCGATTTCTTCAGAGAAAAATAGCCTATGTCCGTTCTCATGATACATACTATTACCTACCACGCAAAATTTTATCGAGCTCGGCGTGATTATGTAGCAAACAGACAGACGGACAGAGTTACTTAAGCATTTATAGTATTAGTGTGCATAAACGTCCGCAGTTTCATATAGACATAGCTGTTAAACAATTTATATCGAAACAAAACTATTTTACCAAAACTAACTCAGTTTTCTCATGTCTGTTCGATTTGCACAACATCGTCAAAACTCGTGCACCTTCGTTGAGCAAGCGAGACGGCGATTACGTCTGAATTGCAAGTGAACTCTCCCCAGAGAAAGAGACAATTTTCTCTCTCTCCCGTTGGTCAGACGGTGGTTCGTCAGCCATGTTGACATGTCTGTTACGGTTCTTACGGTGTGTTACGGCTTGTGCAACTATCGCGTGACTGTGGATCCATTCTGGCTGCGTATTGAGTTCAGCCAGATTGAGTATTGCCGTGATTAGCGCGTCATTGTGTCATCTTTGTATTTTTTTTATCGAAGGTGTAGTCATAAGAGTGAAAGAGATATTCCAAAAGCTTCGGCCGGTAAATATTTCAAAGAGCTATCGCCTTACCCTGGGTCATATAAAACTCCATAGGCACCGGCCCGCCTGTGTAGGTTGCCTTCCGTTCTGCAGCTATTGCGTTGTGGTTCTCGAACATTGTTAGCATGTTGTCTATCACGTCATCTAGCGTGATGAGTAAGACCTGTGTAGGAGAAATGTTGTTGAGTTAGCTCCTAATTCAAGCCTGTTCACATCACCAGGTCTGTTTCACTGCAAGTGCGAAGTGTATAGACTTGAATCCAAATGGATGTCCCACATTTATATCTCGAAATATAGACGGTGATAATGTTTTGAGGTCAGGGCAAAATAAGCTGTCGTGCGCAGTAATGTCACCTATTAGGTATACATAGGTAAAAGCCTGCACGCGCGCTTCTAACGCCTGTAGGTGTTTATTTCACGTTTCACAGGGCGTGCAAAAAGCCATGCACTAGTCTGCTCTGGCTGTTAAATTTGATTCGTTTCGCCCCATCCCAAATCTAGCTAAAACCAACCATTTATTAGAATGGCTCGTTAACAGATCAATCCACGATTCAAGGAGTACTATAGCTTGATAGTTTGATTCGTGGCGTGGCGAGGATTACCAGTGTCAAGTTTTTTGAAAAATCGTAGAGATCTGGGGCTGCCTTCAGCTTTTAAACATCATATCTACCTTCAGCTCTTGAATATGCAGCTTTGCAAATCGTCCCAAGTGGTCTGTTGCTATGTGGACTCGCTCGTTGATCATGTACTGAAAATAAGGAACCTCATTTACTATATTTTACGAGTAGGTAAGCTTTTATTACAAGCTAGTATGTAAGTTCTCGGTATGTGAGGGACAAAACTTGCAACTGAAATTTAGACCAGTTATCCTCAACTACGAAATAGGTTCCCTAGTGCGTGTCCTCAACCGATTGAGCTGAAATTAGTTCGGGCGTCATGTTAATAATATCGAACGCGTCTATGATCATTCCTGCATCTGGCATATTACAGTCGATGCCAGGACTGATTTAGCGATGAATAGCAGCGATGCGGTGGAAGATCTACTCTTTAAATCGGGACGTCATCTGAAGGACTCATCGCCCACATCTAGAGTAAGAATTAGAAAGGAAATTATTTAGAAAAGAAGCCTTGATCTTCAGCTCCAAGCGAAACATCAGTGCAGGTTTTATCGCCCACATCTCGAATAAGAATAATAAAAATATACATCCTGCATGACGAGAACCTCGTGAAGGCCGAGAAGGACAAACTCAGCAAGTACCTTGACTTGGCTCACGAGGTTACCGCCATGTGGGATGTTGACTCGACGATCATTGTCCCGATAGTTGTATCGGTGAACGGCTTTATAGCGAAGAACCTTGACCACCACCTTAAGAGGCTCTCGCTAGACGGTTGGGTCAAGGGTCAGATGCAGAAGGCAGTAATTCTTGACACGGCATGCATTGTCAGGAGGTTCCTCATTCTGCTGCCCTAACCACCGGTAGCTTGAGCCCTGCCCCGCTGCCGGCGGCGGCACCCTAATTTTTAAGTTTTTTATACTATTTCTGTTTTTATAATTATATTTGATGTAAAAAACTTAAAAATTAAGAAAATAAATGGATATGTGAATAAAAATATTAATTATAAAAGAAGACCTGATCATCAGCTGTCTTAATCCTGAGCATCTCATTCTGGTAGAGCCACAGGTTGTCCAGTTTGTCCGTGGGGTCGTGTCCGTAGATCTCGAACGCGTCTATTATCATTGCCAGGGTGAGGTTCTCATTCGGCTCCAAGCAGCATGGGTGATTGCGAATATTGTACGCGCTCTGTAGGGTGAACCCAATCAGCAAGGTTACGTCATTCTTGACGTGAATTTTGGGAATTTTAGACGTCCAAACACGTCACTCCCGACGCCATGCTTCACGTGTTCACGTCGTTTCAATGTGGTATGTGACGTCTATTTTAAGCAAGTGTTGACAAAGAAGATATAACAACGTGATTTTTGACGTCATTTATTTCCACAAGACGAAAATTTGAAAAAATGCCCTAAAAATCTCGTCATATATCACGTTTTTTATGCAGAAAATGTTGACTGGACAATTTGTTTTATCTCCTACCTAACGAAAAAGAGGTTTCATACCAGAACAACATATGACTGTGTGTTTTATAACAGCCTATCATGGTCCCACTGCTGCGACACAGGTCTTCTCTCAGGGATATCCACCATGCTTGCCCAGTGCATATTTGTGATTGTCATTTCTTTGAAATGTTGATTTTTTTGGACATAACAGTTTCCTCACCATGTTTTCCTTTACCGTTTTTGAGCGATGGCATCGAAACTGCACATAATGTTAGTTTAGTACTACCATTATGTGCAGTTTCGATCGAGTAATTAGTGCAAGGCCGTGGATCGTCAGATTGTAAAGCGCACACGCAACTGCTTGGCCACTTGTATGCTCGTAGATAACTTGCGTACTATTCATCTGATCTCCATGAAATTATATATATTATCATCTACTAGTTTTAAATTGTTTTGATCATATTTTGTTTTGTGTGCCAATGAACTAAATAAATAAATAAAATATACCAAAGATACAAGGGCGTCGCCAGCCCATGGCCCAGGGGGGGGGGGGGGGGGCAAGTTAATATTATAATATTATGGAGGATGATAAAAATATGAATTGTATGTACAGTTAAGAGCGTTCAGAGTTTCTTTGCAGTTGGCTCTAGGGGGGGGGGGGCAGTTGCCCCTCCCTGCCCCCCCTTGGCGACGCCTTTGCTTGTAATGCAAATAGAATTAGAACAAATTCGAAGCGGGTGTGAAGACAAAAAGGTCATGAGGTCAGAGTTCAGCGAGGTCATAGTAGTAGTTCACCTAGAAGTACAATGTATTTGGCATAGGCGTGGGGCATTAGAGGAAAATAATATAACTGTATTTTATCCTCCTTCGGCAGTTAAAATTCGAAATTCGTAAGGAATTCTGGACTAAAATGCGACTTTCCATTATGCAACACCCCTCGGGTTTGAGATAGTGTTAAGAAGAGTGTTTGAATTAATTTTAGACTATTTACTAAGTAAGTTTTATTCTGGAAAGTGAGAATGGATACTAGAGAATTGCGGATAAAACAGCTAATTTTATCATAATTTGCTTACCACTAAGTGTATCCAAACAAAACATATTGCAAACGCCGCGCATGCGCGAATACAACTCTCCATTTTGCCAACATGGCGTCTGTTCGAATGAAAATCGCTGCACTTGGACCAATTAGCAAATTGGCAATTATCGTTATCACAACCTTGCCCTTTAACTTTTATTTTTGTAAAAATCGTACAATTCTCTCTTTACGTACTTATATTAAACTAAGATTTGTAGGTTTGTCTCAAAAGCACCGTAAACATTAAATATAAATATCAAAGTCGATCGGTTACTAAAAACTGGCGCCCACCGTGGAACAAATTAAAATTTTGCGCCCAAAAGCTACTTCATGACCGAGTTGTATTTTCGAAAATAAGTTTTAAATAAGCAAAATTATATAGAATATTAGAAGCTAAATAGATTGTATTAAATAAAAGATATGGAATAACATTTTATATTATTTAAAATACACACCTATAGTTATATCACTATACACGTATTTCATTAAGTAGGTGTAACTTTTTACAACATTATTGCACTTGGATACATCACTAAAATACATACATATTTGATATTAATATTTTAAGCTTTCACATGGATCTTTTAGAACATTATGACCAAGATAATAATATAATTTCTAAGCGTGGAAGACATTGTGTAAACTTTTTAAACTTATGATATGTTTTCAAAGTTTTTTGAGTGTTAATATATATTATTATTCAACTAAATATTTATCAATTTAATTTATCAAAGAAAAAAGTATAAATTTTTTTAAGAGATAACTTTATAAATATCATATTATTATTTTGTATAAAATCTGAAAGACGTAAAATAAATTAGGTAAGACTTGTAGCTGTCTGAAACTGGCTTTATAGTTGTTTTATTTGTAAATTAAAAATAGTATGCCACATTAAAAAAAGTCAGTTTTTGTATAAATGAGTTTTCAGCATTATGCAGGCTAAATACGGACATTATAGAGTATAGAGTCGAAAAAAATTATTTATGTCTGCAACATTAAAAATTGTAACAGGCATAATTATATCACAAAATGCGTAATTTCATAAACTATTCAACTTGTATAATTAATACAATTTTCTATATTAATTATAGGTAATATTCAACAACAATTATAACTAGTATGGAAGACTTGGTTACATTCATATTTTTTGTTTATACAATTTAGTAGGCATATATATCTATAAAACTAGCTAAAAGTTTAACATAACATGTACAAGTAAATCTATAATAATGTATAGTGTATTTATATTCGTGTAAATGTGTAAATTATACATAATAAGGTATAAAATAATGCATATTATAGAAATAATTTTCTCTAGCGTCAATACATCTACGTTCATATCAATTACTATTTTATATATAGATATTAACCCAATATACACTGGTTATAATTGATAAAGCAAATATAAATATTTTGTATAAATTAAATATGCAGATTTTTTGCTTATATATAAAATGCTATATTCTTTTCCACTTACATAAACTGGAAGACTTCGTTGTGACACAATCATTTATGTTTTTCTTGGAAGACATTTGGATTAGATACACATAGTTATGTATAATTAGTATGTAGAATTTATATGATTTTAGTAAATAGTTCCCTCAATATTATATCATTGTGGAATTAATAAAATATTGAATTAATTTCTAATAACTATGACACAAACTTTCAAATAACATTCGTCTAGCTATGCATTCAACACTTCAAGCCGCAATTGCGACAAAATATAATTATTCATATTAATAGGTAAGAATACCTAATTACGCATAAATCTAAAAATAGTTCAACATTTATTGTCTAGCGCTATTGAAATTAGAATGGCAACCCTATCTTGAATGCTTTTATGAGAGCGGACCCTGAATCGTACATCCCTATGACTCCAAACAATACTCCTAGGCTTATGATGAAGTAGTCGTAAGCAATGGTGGTAGTTTCCAGCTGGCTGCCTTTCAACTTGAGATGGAAATACGCCGGCCAAATGAAACTTAGCATAGTCCCGGTGAAGCTTCCTATAAAACCCATGAGGATCGCAAAATGCGGGATAAATATTGCCATCAAGATAGTAAACATAATCACTCCAAGTCTCCAAGCGAGACCCCAAACTTTTAACTCTCCGTCAAGAGCGTATATTACCGGGAAGAAAGTTTTAGGCTTTCCCCTGAAAAGAGCACGCTCGAGAAGGTCGCAAGCGGCGTAGTAAGGCAAGGGGTAGCTGAGAACGGCTTTAATGACCAGGAAGAAGTTGACGAGTCCCTTGAACCCAGCCGAACGAAGATTATTTGTGATCACCTGTTGAGTGTCGTTTTGGAATGTCAAGAAGCACAAATAGCCGAAGATGGATTTAAAGGCGGCCGCTGCGATGTGCGACCAGTTTAACATCCACTCGAATCGGGATCGGTCCTCCATGTTTCCTTCCAAAGTCGGTAGGAAGATCTGTGACGTATAAGAGAATACGATAACGCCAAGACTGATGGGGAAGTTCTCGAAATCCAAGCTCCATTTAACTTTGCCCCATCCCCAGTCGCCGATATAGAGGATGCAGTAGCCGAGCACGATGGCGTTTATTATCAAATGGCTCATGGTACACCAGAAAGATAACATGCTAACGCTCGCCAAGGACTTTAAAAACGCCAAAGGCAGAAGAAATACGCCAGTGAGCATCATCCAGGATCGAGTATCAATGGAGCCATCAGGAAACGTGCCAATCATGAGGTCCCCGCAGACTACCACGTATAGGATACAAGTCATCAGTAGTTCGATGATTTGGGCAAGGTTGACGATTCTTGCGCCATATTTTTTACCGAAACACTCTTTGGCGATGCTGACGTAGGAGTCCCGAACTCTGACTCGCTGCCCTGAGACTGGATCGTCTTCGTAGAGACATTCTACTAGGATCTTGCCGGTATAGCAGCAGATGTGAGCAATGCCAATCATCGCTGCGATCGCCCAGTAGCCTCCTTGTAGCACGGCGAATGGCAGCGACACCACGAACATGCCCTGTTAAGTAAAGACACACATGACTTTTTTTGAACTGATACCAGCTGGTTTTGTTTTTTATGCGGCATTTGACGTTTGCTGAAGCTTAAACAGCTTTTAATATAAGGGAATAAAGTTTACCTGAATGGCATTAGTAACGTTCCAAGCTGCTTGAAACTCGTTGATCTTCTGGCCAGGTTTGCCTGCACCTTCCTCAAAGCCTCCTTCTTCAGACGAAGCGTAGAAATCCACACTTTGCATGCTTTGAGTCCTGTAAATATTGTAATTGGCATATAAGATATACAGCTGTTCACTCAGCAAAAGAACTTTCTTATACAATGAAATTAGTATGTTATACCAACATGCACTAGGCCAGCATGGCGGAGTAGGGCCTATCCTCTCTCTCTGAGAGAAGGCCTGTATTCTAGCAGTGGGGACATGAAAGGGTTGATAATGATGAATTTGGTATGATTTTTAAGTACCTTGGGGCTCCATCTTGTTGTGGGATCGTGTTCTGGTAGCTGGTAAAAGAGTCTTCAGCTTGAAGCTCGCCGCTCAAAAACGGATTGGTAGGATTTGTCGACTGATACGTTGGCGAAGTGGTTTCGTTCATGGTTGAAAGTTCGCAGCTCTCACCCATGTTATCTGTAATGCAATTTGGCATGTATTGTAAAGTTGAATCTTACAAAGTCATTATCATTAAAATGTATTTGTTTTTATAAAAAAAATATCAAACTTACCCATGTTGGCGAAGCGAACATTCTGTGGAGGGCGCGGGGGTGCCCCTGGCCTCTCAGGCATCTGCTGTCTGACCGTCTGCATAGCCACATCCAGGGCATTCCTCAAAGGAGGCAGCTTGCTCGTCAAACGACCAAGATTCATCATCTTTGATCTTTCTTAAGTTTTCACCACAACAGGCTATTTTTCCTAATGATCTTTATACCTTACGTAATTTTAAAAATATGCACTAAAATTAGCAAAAACGATTTTATCTGGAAGACATCGATTTTCAAACACTATATAATTTCTACTAAACTTTTAACTTATACGCTAATTTGGAAGACTTCTTTACAATAATTTAAATCTAACATTACATTATTGTGCTGTGATTTTTGGAGCAGCCATTTTTAGAGAATTTTCTTTGCACATTTTAGTCGTAATAACATTGGATTTTACGGAATTTCGAACACTTATGGGAGTCACTTGTTTGTGGGTTTTATAGGTAGTGTTTCAGGCGTGTTTTTGTTGGTTTTTAATCATTTTTTCACGGTTTTTGTTCGATGGCTGCTCCGCACGGTTTGGCTAGGGGTGGGTTCTCCCTCGACGCGCGGGGTGTGCGCGGCGAAACGATCAATAGATCGGTCATGGGGGTGGAAGGTGGCAGGAGGCATACACTGTGTCGGAAGCTGGATCTTTAATGCAACGGATGTTATAACTTTGCACGCATTCACACCTTGGTCGTATCCGTTAATTTTATTAGATACTTCTCAATGCAATTATAACTGAAATTTACTTGGACCTGCCTAATTAATATCTAGCGAGAGCATATTTATCATAAGGATTATCTTGAACTTTGCTCGGTCCAAACATTTATTTGCTCTGACAGCAAAAACATTATAAAGGCTGAATAAAACTATTCTTTTAATTCTTTAATAGTCTTTTAATATTTCACTGAAATATATCGGGTCCCTGGTAAAGTGTTACGTTCAAAAACCTAACGAAACGGATGAGGGGTTCTCAATTAGGTTGTATTTTTAACCGACTTCCAAAAGAAGGAAGTTTTCAATTATGATGTAAAAAAAACGTCTTCATAAAAATGTCAAAACTGGACCAAATTGAAATGGCACCACACGGGAAGCACCAGCTTTCAAATAAGAAAAGAATCATCAAATCAGTTCACCCAGTCAAAAGTTCTGAGGTAATAAACATAAAAAAAAACAGTCGTGTTCAGAACCTCCTCCGTTTTGTAAGTGGGTTAAAAAATACTTACTCGAAGGCGAACTTATTTAATAGACAGTTTTGTTATTTATTATTTACGTTTTGGCGTTTTTAAAAGGTCTTCAAGGAAAACCGGGGATGAAGTTGCGGGATAAGCTATATATTTTTCAGTAGATTTCCTTTAAAATAAAGCTATACAAGTTTTCCCACCAATTAATTAATTGATTGTTGAACGCAGTGATTGGTTGTTAGCAGTAACAGGCCCTTTTGTCGAGATTGTAGACGTTGGCAGTTGCCGACATGAGCCGTTTGCTACGGATTAATAAGTTTTTTAGATATGTTATATTTCTCTATTTATCGTGTATTTTTATTTTTTCGGTAAGTATTGTAATTTGGTAAGGGTGTGGTGTGTTAGTATGTCCACTCTGTTGACCACCAACTATGTGTACGCAGTACACGTGCGTGCCTAAATAAGCGTTAAATCAGGACAGGACAGGCAGGTCCGAAAAAGAATCAATTAGAGTGCCACATTTAATTAGCGGCTAGGTTTACGGCTAACTGTTCGCGGGCTCGAAACAGCGCAGTTTGGAAAAACACGCGAACGTGAACCTTTGCGCACCGAGATAGTACGGTTTGCGATCGTGTATCTTTTCGCAAGCACCAGGTAGCAGTAAGGCCCCTGTTTCACTCTAATCCACTAAATAAATCCATTAACGATCATTGACATTATTTCCAGTAGTTTATTTCTTTTGACAGCTGCAATAACATTGTAAAAAGCAGAATTAAAACATTATCTTTTAATTATTCACTGAAGTATACACTGGGTTATCTGCTAGTCTTATGTTTAAAAACCTAGCGAATGATGAACATCATGAGAGTCGCAGGTATCCAGTGGATGTAGATGGACAGCCTATTTTTAGCGATGGACGTCTTTTGACCGATGACGATATTTTTTTAGATTACGTTGCCTCTTCCATTTCGGTGTGAATACGATTTATTTAAAATATTTTCATGCAGAAATGACCGAATGTAAATGAACATTCAAATTGACATTTTCATCATCATCAGCCAGAAGACGTCCACTGCTGAACATAGGCCGCCCCCTTTAACTTCCACACTGAATGACATCCTGCCATCTGCATCCACTGGATGCACGCGACTCTCACAATGTCGTCGGTCCATCGACATGTTACTTAACCTGCATTCTGGCGAATAAAATGAATTGCATTTACCTTCATAAATATGATCATTATTTAAGTTTACATACTTCCACGTATAATATTAACTTTGACTACAAGAGACAGGACGGATTTTCCAAACATTACCATAAATCATTGTATGAGAAAATATTCTTGGATGACAGGCATTTTTGATTTTTTATCGTTAATAAGTCCGCGTTTGACCACCAACTCGCCTGTTGGTCGAATCGAAGCGACGATGTGGTCGAAGATGAAGCACGCTGACTTAGAAGATACGAATTCACTCTTGCCTTGAAAAGGCCCAGATTATATCTCTCAGGAAACAAGGAAGCCGGCAGGTTGTTCCAATCCTTAAAGACACTGCTTTTAAAACGTCAGTGCTTTCATGTATGGTGACGGTGTATGGTTTGGGGTTAGTCTCGAGTGACCTTCTCCTCTTTTTCCTAGTTCCTTAATTCTTTTCTTAAAATATCCATCCTTCGCCACTGGTGCATGTGATCTGACAAAACCTTGCGCATCTCCTGCCACTTGCCCCGCGTTGTATAGTGATTTGACAAAGAATCCTAGCGGAATTACCCTGAGAAGTATGCAACTCCAAGAACAGTTAATTCAAGCTCATCTTAGTTTTGATACCTATATAAAACAATCATTCGCAGCATGGCTACTTAGTAAAGAACCACCCATGTTGTCAAATGCCCAACGAAAATCTTACCTTGGCGATGGTAATAGACGCGTACGAGATTTATGGACACGACCCCACGGACAAGCTGGACCACCTGGCTCATTACCAGATCGCGATGATGAAGATCAAACGGGCTCCAGACCAGGTGATCAAACTTTAGGAACGTAACACTAGGTACTTGGTAACATAATTTTTTACTTGTGAGTGGTAGCTTGCAAGCTGGGCATTAGAAAATATCTTACCACATTGTTATGGGTTTCTCATGATGTTTTTTTTCACCTAGCTCAAGCTCAATGTTAGGAAACAATCGTTCGCGCCAACCACTGAGTTCTTACTGCTACAAAAAAATTGCAGGTGCTCTAGAACTTTAGGTATCCAATAAATGGTAGGGTCACCATATCAAAATTGGTAAAGTCCTGACATAAAGCCGTATATTTCAATAAAAGTCCGGACATTTTAGTCAAGAAATTCAAACACTGCGCACGTCGTTACAGTGGTAACAGATTAAAGACTTACATCGTCCAAGCTAAAAAGGACGGACAAAGGTCTAAAAGTCCGGATAAATCCGGACGTATGGTAGTAGTCCTATATTATGTGCAATGTTCTGCAGTATGTATGTGATTTTAAAGGATTGTTTGTTTTCAGTACATCATAAATGAACATGTCCACATAGCTACAGACCATCTGCAGAGATTTGTAACTCTTCATATCAAAGAATTGAAGGTAATCCTCCACTGTGTCCAGATAATTACTCCAGGCGCTACGCCGACTGTCAAGGTAATCCTCCACTGTGTCCAGATAATTACTCCAGGCCCTACGCTGACTGTCAAGGTAATCCTCCACTGTGTCCAGATAATTACTCCAGGCCCTACGCCGACTGTCAAGGTAATCCTCCACTGTGTCCAAATAATTACTCCAGGCCCTACGCCGACTGTCTAGGTAATCCTCCACTGTGTCCAGACAATTACTCCAAGCTCTACGCTGACTGGCTAGGTAATCCTCCACTGTGTCTAGATAATTACTCCAGGCCCTACGCTGACTGTCAAGGTAATCCTCCACTGTGTCCAGATAATTACTCCAGGCCCTACGCCGAGTGAACAGTAGAGGCGGCGTTAACGTACAAACAAACAGCCGTGAAAAATCGAACTCTTGTTCTCTTCTGTCAATTTTGTATGGCGTACTTATGTGCCGTCATTTGTAAGTATAGTGCGCTCTCTGTCTAGCATATTATTTAAATGCTTCTAATTATCTTCATTAATTTACACACATTTCAATTTTGTTTTCGGTCATCTATTCTACTTATGGTAAAAAAAATAAGCAATTAAAAAATAAGCAGTCTATTGTACCTCGTTTACTAGATATAGACCAATCAAGGCGCGGAGTTAGAAAGCATGGCAGGGCCATTTTGTGAACCTACGGTAAACTGGCAAAAGTTTATTTTCCATGACATCTTGTACGCCGCGGCTACCTCGACTCTCCAATAGGCATTGACTCTAGATCCAGATAACCAAACTCAACCAAATGTTTCCCTGTGTAGGTTCTGCTAATAGCCCTGGACGACTGCATAGACAACATGCTGACGATGTACGACAACCACAACGCCATCAAGACGGAACGTGTGGCCACCTACAACTCAGCCGTCGGTGGTGCTGTACCCGCAGAGTTCTACATTAGTCAAGGTATTAATTTTTTGGCGTGGCCTACCATCAGATTAGCGACTTGCTCGTCTCGTCACTCATTTAAATATCTGGGACATTATTGCACACATGGTCATCTGACCCCAAACTAAGCAAAGCTTGTAATATGGCTGCCAGAGACTGATATACATACATATATATTTTTAAATACATACTTAAATAGATATTAACACCCAGACATAGAACAAACACAAATGTTGTCAATAAATCCTCTGGCTTGTTCTCTATTTGGTCAGGCATTTTTATACCTTCTGATACTCCTGGCGGGGTTGGCGGTCTCTTCTCATTTCTGCCGTTAGGCGTTTCTTTTCGTCACTCAACTGCATAAAAATACTGCACGTACAATAGAATAAATCTAAATCGTTTATAAATATAAAGTACCTACTAGGAGATACTAGGAGACTAGGAGAGGAGCTAGGAGTAGTAGACTACAGACCTAATGGTAAGTAATGGTGTGTTCGAAGAAGGTAACAAACCAAGCCTGGAATGATACCTGCCTTAAGTAAAGCCTTATTGATCACCTTCAGGTGCTTGGCGACAGATTTTCGATTTGAGGGTTGTAGTTATCTATAGGCAATACTAGATTACTAGAAATGACTATGGTTCCCCGTTTTTTCCTTTACTAAAGACTTGCTCATTGCTGGCCGTAGCATGTGCGCTTTACAATCTGACGGCACCCTGTTCGATCCTTGACCATGCACCACTGACTTATTTTGAACTTTAAATAAATTATGTGCAGTTTGGATGCCATCGGTCAAAAACGGTGTAGGAAAACATCGTGAGGACACTGGTATGTTTATGAACCGCAAAAGTTCAAGGACTTATGATATTCACCAACATGCACTGAGCTACCATGGTGGGTCCATCATCTCTCGGAGAGAAGGCCTGAGTCCCAGCACTGGAAACATGAAAGGCTGATAATGATGATCTGTGGGATCATCTTCCGGCATGACGTCCAACCGCACTAACCACAGAGCTTTTCTTTCCTCATGATACAATAGGGAATTCTTCAAGTGGTGGTGACTGTAGACGTTTATACCTATCTGATTGTCCTTTCCCAGAGTACTACTGCGGCAAGAACGTCTACATCTTCCTATCCGAGCTATACAGCGATATTTACGAAATGGGAAAAGGCCCCGCGCCTTATTGTCGCGAACGCGCGTTCCATTTCATCGGCTTCGTGCACTTTATGGACGACAAGAAGTATTTTCTAGAAGAAGACCCCAATGTTGTGTTTCCGATGGATAACTATATACACGGGCTGGAGTGCCAGTTGGGGGTCTGCATATTCAGGTGAGGTGTTTTAAAGGGCTAGAGTAAAGATACACACATTTGGTTTTTGCCTCCTTTTTTGTATAGAATAGATCCCATCAAAAACATAAATGTGAAATGAGAGCCAAGTCAATATTATGATATAGGTATGCCGTGGTTGTTGACTTCAACGACAAAAGAAGTAAGATCTAACTTAGGATAATATATTGAAGCCTAAGGTCTGACTTGTCTAGTTTTCATACTTATATGAATTATATTATAGCCTTCGTAAGTTCTAAAGCTGTAAGTTCTCGTTTATTCTTCCGAAAATGTGGCTTGCTGGTAGAAACTAGCCATCGAACATAGGGCTCTTACATGACTGTTTTAGTAGGTACTTAATAATAATTCGTATATTCGTTTGGTCCATAGTACTATGGACCTTGTAATCTACTATTCACTGACCCATGAAACCAGTCGAAGCTACTCAGTCTAGCTTCTGGTAAATCTAGCCCTGTCTTCTAGATTTCCCTTCAAGAAGAACCTGCAGCACATTCGCGATGTTGCTACGCTTCCCAAGGCGACGGTCAAGTGCGGGCTGGTCATGTACAAGCTGCCGCCTTTGACGGCCGTCTCTTGTATCATCACATCTGGCTCATTCATTCTGGACTTTAACATCCAAGGCATACGGTTCAGGCATCACGATTACTTGTTGGTGAGTTATTTAATAGTTTTGAAATTTATTCGGCGCCAAGTTATTGGCACTGGTATAGACTTGAGCATTTATTTAGCTAGAAAATATAGCACTTACTGATTTTGAAACGTTTTTTCAACTGAACATATAGTACTTAGCCATCGATGCGAGCTCTTTCGCGAATGGTAGTTAAGTAAAAGCTCAGCAAAAATATATTCTTCTGAAGGATGCTTCGATCAAAAAATAAAAAGATGCCACAATGACGCGCTAATCGCGGCAATACTCAATCTGTCTGGACTCAATATCAGAAGTAGGAATTTCGCTCAAGAGAGAAAGAGAAAATTTTCTCTTTCTCTCCCGTTTGTCATACCGTGGTTAGTCAGCTAAGTTGACGGCTGTTACGGTGTGTTACGGCTTGTGCAACGATCGCGTGACTGTGGATCCATTCTGGCTGCGTATTGAATCCAGACAGATTGAGTATTGCCGCGATTAGCGCATCATTGTGTCATCTTTCTATTTTCTGATCGAAGGTCCTAGATGATACATTCAATATAGCGGACGCTCGAAAATTGCGCACAAAATGTTCTTTATTTTTTACCGAGTATAATACGAAAAAGCTTGTTCTAAAAAGTTTATTTTAATTTATAATAAGAAAGTTTATTTGTTTTCAGTCACTACCCAACGGTCACACGTACTACACCAAAGAGCGGTACACGCCCCTGGTGTGCGACCATCACGTCTGCGAGTGGAACAACACAAACTTCTATGGAGGTGATTTTTCAGAAGCGGGATCTAAAACCGCGAGTGATTCTGATTTATATAAATTTGTATAGAAACGTTTTGGTGTAAAGTAAAAAAAAAAATACCAACGTTGGTTACAACATGAGAGGTTAAGTTTTTAGACATAATTTCATTATTCACATTTCTTGGACCTCCGTGGGAATTATTTTTAACCGACTTCCAAAAACGAGGAGGTTCTCAATTCGACTGTATTTTTTTTTATGTTTGTTTCCTCAGAACTTTTGACTGGGTGAACCGATTTTGATGATTCTTTTTTATTTGAAAGCTGGTGCTTCCTGTGTGGTCCCTTCAATTTGTTCCAGTTCTGTCATTTTTATGAAGTCGGTTTTTTATTTCAGGTCCATTCATAATCCCTGGCGACCCTGGCACGGGCCTGTCTCCGATCCCACCGTTCATCGATCAGACTACTGAAATGCCGGCTACTACGCCCAGCGGGCTGGACGGACTCACGCTTAACGTCACATGTGAGTCTTTTTTGGTAATTTTTAGGGTTCCGAACCCAAAGGGTAAAACGGGACCCTATTACTAAGGCTCCGCTGTCCGTCTGTCACCAAGCTGTATCTCATGAACCGTGATAGTTAGACAATTGAAATTTTCACAGATGATGTATTTCTGTTGCCGCTATAACAACAAATACTAAAAAACAGAATAAAATAAATATTTAAGGGGGTTCCCATACAACAGTAAGGAACCCTTCGTGCGCGAGTCCGACTCGCACTTGGCCAGTTATTTTTCATGACAATGGATACAAACACTGTTTTAAATTATCACGGTTGTTCACTAAAGTTATATGAACCTAAGTCTCTACAAAACACACTCACTGTGAGTGTGTTTTGTAGAGAAGAGTTGTCTTCCCGCGAACATGGTTCATGTAACTGCGCCGAAATATCGGGAGCTCCTTCCACAACCTTACCACGGTAAATATCCCGTAAATAATCATATAACTTTAATGGATACAAATTCCTACAAACATAATATTAAACAAATTTACATAGTATTAAATGGCGTCAAACACGTCATAGTTTTAGTGTCGAGCAAAGTAAGTCACGGTCAAGACAAACTCATGCCCCAGTAAAGTGGTGGAGGCTTTACAAGCTTCTATGAAGTTTTGGAAACAACACGAAAATATATGTTCCGTTCCGTTATATATTACTTTTCCCTACTCGAGCACGTTTACGAGCACTTAATAAATAATAATCCACCATTATTACACATTAATACTCGAAAACACACAAGTTTAAAATACAATGAGCCGACATGTTTTTTCCACGTTGGCGCCAAAACTATCAAGGAGTTGTGCGTTGATTTATCAGATGAAAAAAAAAAAAAAAAACTGGAAAAACCAGGACGCTTATAGAAATTTCCGGACATTTCCTTCAAAGTTCATATTTCGCAGCATAATTAACTTGTGCGGCGTTCTATTTAATTTCATTTCTAGAATTCGCTGGACGTGATGATTTTTTTTAAACCTCGTAGATAGACCATTCATAAATGCATCTCTTG
This sequence comes from Agriopis leucophaearia, assembly GCA_949125355.1. NCBI lineage: Eukaryota > Metazoa > Arthropoda > Insecta > Lepidoptera > Geometridae > Agriopis > Agriopis leucophaearia. The sequence continues at coordinate 7,262,171 of OX421284.1, read as the reverse complement.
CGTTTTAACTGAATAAATTGAATTGGCTGATTAATCTCTGAGATATGAGCGTTTAAAGTTTTAGGTGGGATAGAGAGGGGATGCTCCAGCCCTTTCTCGCAAATCGTGTGTTAGTATAGCATTTGTATGCCGCGCCTGAGGCTTGACGTCATAGCTAAGTATAGTGCGCTCTCTGTCTAGCATGAAATTAAAATACTTAGAAATTATTTATTTTTGAACTAATTTAAATTTTGTTTTCGTTGATAGGCTCTATTGATGATCAGCTTTTTTATGAGGTACTAAAATATTAGTCATCATGCGTATTGTTATTTGCATAAATTATTACAACATTTTGCTAAAACTATGACATGCCTTAAAGAAAGGAATTTTAAAATTAGTTTGAAAAAGCTCTTGTCTCAGAAAGCTTACTACAGGTGGACGAATTTATAACAGACTTGTGCTTTTGCCCGCGACTTCGTACGCATAGATTTTCATATAAACTTTCAACCCTTTTTCCTCCATTAATCCGGCCCTTGCGGAAAATAACATAGCCTATACTTCAATCTGGTCATAGCTATGCATATTCGTGAAAACCGCATTTAAATCTGTCCAGTGGTTTAGAAAATGTGCGTGGACGAACAAACAGACAAAAATTCTAATAAAACTATCTTACGGTGATACGTTTCACGTTTCGCGGAAAATTAAAAATTCAAACAGTTTTTATGTTCTTGTAGCTAGGCCGGGTAATTATTGTAAACGATCACGATGTTTGCGAAAATTTATTACTATTCTTTACAAACTCGCATAAAGCTATTTATCTATAATGCACATTATTACATACATTTGTAAATAAACAAATTTATGCTGTTTCAAACGGTTTATTGCCTAATGTAAGTAATATGGTGAGTAACTGATTAATAGCTGTACATGATAATGTAAAGAACGACCAACAATTTTCGCAAACACTGTGTCATTTTACAATAATTACCCGGCCTAGCTACAAGGACAAAAAAACTGTTAGAAATTTGAATTTCCCGCCAAACATGAAACGTATCACATTAAGGTGTTCAGCTGCTTATTTTAAGACGCCCTGTGTGTTTTTTTTTGTTTCTCGCAACTTGGCGACACCTTTAAATTGTATTTGAGTTATTTGTCGTTCATAAGTGTTCACTAATGTATATTGGAAGAAATAAATGAACTGAACTGAACGCAAATAGTTTCGTCTCCAAAAAATAAAACATTTCTGACTGTTAACATGTCACACCCACTGAAGTGAGAATTTTTTACCCTTCTCTTTTCTGTGGTCACACCTACTGTTTCGATTTCTTTTGGAAAATGTTACTGGTCTTTCTGGTATTGACTCTCTTCCGTGGATAGAGTATAGATGGCGCTGTACAGTATTAAAACGCGCAAACGTTAGTTGACTCGGATAACAGGGGCAGAATAATGTTTTGTTAATCGTTGTAAAGGTAGTTGTTAAAATTTTTCCGATCGTCTCCGTTGACGATCATTATTTTTGAAGAGGCCACGTTTAATGTGGCTTTGATTTACGTTTAATTGTAGGTCAGTATGAAAACTATGATATATTGTAATAATTGTAATGTAAACAATAACGAAACTGTTTTTACTCCACCTTGTACAGTGTATTTTGTGCTTTCTCGTGTTCTGATTACTGTTTAATTTGATAATTAGTTATTAGTCGGTTTTCAGGGTTCCGTACCCAAAGCACATAATACATAATATAGTACAAGTACCCAAAGGGTAAAACGGGACTCTATTGTCCGTCTGTCACCAGGCTGTATCTCATGAACCGTGATAGTTAAACAGTTTTCACAGATGATGTATTTCTGTTGCCGCTATAATAACAAATACTTTAAAAAAGAATAAAATAAATATTTAAGGGGGCTCCCATACAACAAACCTAATTTTTTTGCTCGATATTGATAACGGCAACAGCTAGACGCTTGAAATATTTACAGAATATTGAGTTATATATTCAATTTAAAAATAAATAATTAAAATAAAATTAATGTTTAAGGGGGGCTCCCATATCGTTTACGTAACGATAACTTTTTCGCAGGTGCTCGTACTAAAGACCACTGACCTGCCAGAAGTTTCGACGGAGCTTAGAGCTTACTTTTTAACAGACTTCAAAAAAATTATCAAAATTAAAAACCGACTTCATGTCAGGGGCCTTACCCCTAGCTCGAAAAGTTGACCCGCATAGGTGTTATCTGTCTAAACGGTACCATCAACTACGACAAGCGGTAGTTATTTGATAGCCGCCAAGCTTTATTATTTACACGCACACACGCATAGTAAAACGGATTTTCGTTCATTCAAGTTAGACGCTTTTAAACGATGCAGCTTAAATGAGTTGGTTAATTTTAGGTACCTATCAGGTACCTACTAAAAGTTGGCTCGCAAAAGTGAAGCTAGGGGTAAGGGCCCAGGACTGGACCAAATATTGTAAAGGGACCAAACGGGAAGCACCAGCTTTCAAATAAAAAAATAATCATCAAAATCAGTTCACCCAGTCGAAAGTTCTGAGGTAACAAACATTAAAAAAAAACAGTCAAATTGAGAACCTCCTTCTTTTTGGAAGTCGGTTAAAGAGGAGGAGATTTTCAGTTCTTTTATTTTTATTCTTCACCTCATTACTCTGTCCGTCATTTATAAACCAATTTGTTTTTTTTTTATATATTTCTAAGGCCACAGTTGAAATGTATTTCTGGTGTGTATAAATGCAGACTCACTGGACGGATGTTGGTTCATGTTCCCTCCTAACTACGGATCCATCGCCGGAATCAGCTACCTGGACCCTCTCACAGTCAACGAGTACCGGTTCACTTGCCAGGGCAGCGGCAATAAGGTAATATCTATAAATATAATAAAAACGTACACATACAAAAATTTCTAATTGCGAGATATAAAAAAATATCACAGAGGGCGTCTTAAAATAAGCATAGTTTTTAGAATTTTTTGTCTGTTTGTTTGTCCAAGCAAATCTCCTAAACCACTGGACGGAATTAAATGCGGTTTTCACGAATATACTTAGCTATGACCAGATTGAAGTATAGGCTATGTTATTTTGCGTAGGGAGGAAAAAAGGGTTGAAAGTTTATATGAAAATCTACGCGTATGAAATCGCGGGCAATATACCTATTAGTTCTACTTATATAAAAAAAAAGTAAACCCCGGGTCCAACCTTTTCATATCAAAATTGTTTGTCCGTAAGGTCTCCTCCTCCCATGGTCCTTCCAACCTTGCTTGAGCACTCTGGCTAGTGCCAGACTGCTCTACATATTGTCCCCCCTTTTTTATCGCGAATAAGTCCGCGTTTGACCACCAACTCGCCTGTTGGTAAGCGACGTTGTGGCCGAAGATGAAGCATGCAGACTTATATGATACCTATTCACTCTCGCCTTGAAAAGGCCCAGATTATATCTCTCAGGAAACAAGGGAGCCGGCAGGTTGTTCCAATCCTTGGTCGTACGTATTAGAAACGTAGAATCGAAACGTTTGGTACGTATCCAGATGAGTCCACAATGTCTCTACTACCCCATTATCACTCTCGCATTAACATTTCTCAAGACGCCTTGGATATGTTTCCTCAGCACTACCCATGGTCTCTCTGATGGCACCGGGATGTTGTCATAATCATGCATAACTTGTTTTTTTCAACTTCTTAGTGGTTACCTACGGAATATTTTTTTAAACTCACGTATTTGTATTTATTTAGTAATTTGATGTAAATTATTATTATTTTTCTTTTCGCCATGTTCATATCTGTTATATACTAATCCGTGGTCAACGATGCTGGTATCACAACAAATGTTTTTCTTTACCTCTCTAGTTTTATATTTTGCTGTATTCTATTTGTTGATCCTTAAATATAAAAAAAACATTGTCCGCAGGGTCTGTACTGGTACCCTCAATGGATGGGCGCGCCACCGCACCACCCCTACCCAGTAGTCAACGAGAACCCATCAGCGCAGCAGGCTCCGCCGCCTGGTCCGTACTACCCTCACCACCCTCCGCTCGAAGCTCCGACGCCGCAACGACATTAAACATGCTACAATACATCACATGTCTTTTATTTTACAACCTCCATTAAAATTGGTCCTTGTGCATAAACAAATAAAATAAAAAAACACATCCAGAAATAGATAAGAAAAAAAATCACATTCACTTATCACTTCACTTGCGCGTTCACTTAGCATGCATTATTATTCTATTCATATTCTGCAAGCCACTGAAATGAGAACTTTTTCGTTTCTTTTCTGTGCTGCAACACTGAAGTGAGAATTTTTTACCCTTCTCTTTTCTGTGCTGCAAAGCTAAGTGAACGCGCAAGTGAAGTGATAAGCTAAGTTAGCTAAGTGAATGTGATTTTTTCTTGCCTATTTCTGCAGATAAATGTCAAAATATCGAATTATAAAAGTAAGGGACTACAGTCAAGGGTGATAACTCGACATTTTGACATTTCTCTATAGTAATCGACAAGAAAATACACGTTCACTTAACTTATCACTTCACTTAGCTCGCAGAATAGACCGGCACGTCAGAAGTGAAAACTTAAGTAGTAATAATTCACCTATTCTACAATATATTATGCCGTTTTAAAATATACGGTACAGCGTTCGGTGACGATGACGCGAGTACCATGATTTTTTCACCCAGAGTGCTGAATGCGCCTAATGAAGTTTTCACTTCAAAAAAAATAGGTCTCGACTGTAATCTGCAAAAAATTGCTTTACATTATCTTTTGAACGGAACACTACAATTCTTGGGTAAAGAATATAAAAGGTAGAAATACCAGGCGCGGATCCACCGTTGTGGGCACGGTGGCCATGCCCACAACCCTAATATACGTGACTTGTGACGTCACACAGCTTAACCCGTCATATATTTTTTTACAAACATTTCCTTCGAAGGAATGCACTATATCGATTATGCACGAACAAGCTACATACGCTGACTCGCACTTGTCCGATTTTTGGGTGGCTGAGAAATACAATACAAAACAACAGCATTACGATTTTTAATAACTTTTATTCATATTTGTAATAATTATAATTTATACAAACATAACGAAACCTAATGTCATCTCATTACATCGCGAGCCTACTTATCTGAAAAATTACCCTAAAAATACATATAAAAAAAAAAGTTTTTGTATGCCTAAATATGGGTATATTAATTTATTGCACTAGACTTATATTTAAGGCGGGACACTCATGTGTCAACAAATACTATAAAAGGCTGTTAATACGCGCTGTTTTCATGAAAGCTGCTAAGGCCACTATGTCTTTAACAGCGCTTAACCAATGAGAACGCAGGATATCCTGCGGTCACGTGGGTTACCATAACCTCAAATACATTTTCATAATAACCTAACATTGACTTTTGTATTACTCTCTCTTTACCCGACAAGCCGGGGCCGGATTATCCATAAGGCGGACTAGGCAACTGCCTAGGGGCCCCGCACCGACTAGGGGCACACGTGGGCATGGTCGATGCGGGCCACGCACCAAGAGAAAAAAAACGTTTCATTCGTGACATTGCCCATTATTTACATCCGGTAATGTTGTCATAGAAAAAATATTATACTCACTTTAACGGTATTTAGTTGAAAAGTATTCTATCGAAAAGGGGCTCCGAGAATTGCATTGCCTAGGGGCTCCGATAGGGTTAATCCGGCCCTGGACAGAGGAGACAAAATTACAGTAAAAATACAGTCGAATTGATAACCTCGTCCTTTTTGGAAGTCGGTTAAAAGGAGATAATATTAGCTGTTTTCATTGGTTAAATTCTGCAACAGTCCTTCATGATACAGTATTTTGTATAGTTCTGTGTAGTTCTAACATTTTGCGAACAGCCAAAAGTTTAACGGACACTGTATTCACTGAACATGTGTTGTGACGGAAATAGTTTATAATTATTATTTATTTTATTATACCCAAAGCTGATTGAAGAATCGAGGCGGCGTCCGTACAAGCGGTTGTGGAACTTGAGGAAAAGTAAACTCTTTTCAGTTTGAATTAGGAACAAAATTGTATCTCATAATTTTTTTTGTTTACACAATTTAGAAATGACGGTAGACCGAAAAAGGTAGAATTATTAACTGTAGCTTGTAAGCCGCGACGTCGTTTCAAAATTGTATCTGTGTTATTTTTTATAGACAATTTTGAAATGACGGTAGACCGCAAAAGTAGAATTTTTAAGTGCAGCTTTTTCGCCACGACGTTGCTTCGAAATTGTATCTAATTTGTGTTTTTTTTTGTTATGCACAATTTTGAAATGACGGTAGACCGAAAAAAAACAGAATTTTTCACAGCCGCTTGTACGCGACGTCGTTTCAACTAACGTTTCGACGTCGTTTCAACTAACGTATCAGTAATAAAGTCGGGTCACCGAGCAGAAGGAATTTAGTAAGACTTATATTTATCTCTTTCGCTTGCGTATGAAAATATTGCCGTAGTGCTATTATGCGAGGGAGACGGTAATATTTATGCGTTAAGCCTTTTTGCTTGATGATCGGACTTAAGTATATTCAACATTTCGGTTGATTTCGAACGCTGTCAAGGTTCAATCGCATTGGAAAGTTAGTCTCTCACGTGAATATGCACTTTATGCGCCTGAAATTAAAGATTTACGAATAGTAATAGACACCTACAAGATCGACCGTGGCGAAAATATCCTTATTTACAAGTATTTATGGTAGATTTTTGAGTGGTGTTCTTATTCAATCTGATGCGATTCAACTTTGACAGCGTCCGCAATAGGTCACTAAAATTACTATTGTTTTTCTCTTTTGTAACAAAAGAGATAAAATATAAGTCTAAAATATATGAAGAAAATAATTCGTTACGTTTCCGGAATTACGTTTTCGGGACGTTTTTTTTTTTGTTTCGAGCTTTAATCTACGAACATAAGACTTAATATATCACACTTTCCATTATTACAATTATTGTACCGCGTTATAATTAAAATCGTCTGTCTGTCGATCTGTCAGAAAAAGAGGTCTTAAAAATATAAACATATTTCAAACATACCAATTTGGAAAAAAAAAAACTTGCATAAAGGAATCGCTAGATGGCGTTTTCAAAAACATGGTCCTTCGAGCTGATGTCAAACTGGAATTGTATGGGTTTTGGATCAGCATTTTCTTGTATGAAATAAAAAAAAGGTCTTGGCATATATTGGCAACATGGAATGGACACAGCAGTAAAGAATAAAGTCAGTGCGATACTGCATAGTTCAATTGCAATCAATTAATCAAAACATGCACTCGAAAACCAACCTTAATTACTTGACTATAATGTGGATATTTATTTGAGGGACAAGAGCAGGACGGTATGGTCGTGCCATTGTTATGAAAACCAATCTTATTTACTAGTTATTAAGGTAGATATTCGACTTCATAAATTGCATTACTATTGAACTTGACAGCTCTCAAAATCAGACGATTACATGGCATATTAAACTAACATGTTAGTAGCTAAACATAAAGGTGCATTCATACATTGTAAGTAGTAAAATAAATGCAAGGAGAGAAAGGGTCATCGTCAGTTACCGTCAGTATAGAACGGTAGTGTCAGAAAATTATACCAGTGTGCACTTAGCCTAAATACTATTTAACAAGACAATCTGTTTAAGGGGCATCCATTAATTACGTAAGGCGTTTAGGGGGGGGGGGGGGTTCGAGCCGAATCTCACGTAGGGGTGAGGGGAGGGTATTTTTTTCCCTCAAGAAACAGCGTAAAATTGCGAAAAAACTGGGTTAAATTAGGGGTAAAACATGTTTCTCCAAAATACGGCAAAATCCTACACAACATATTACAGATTAACGTATTTTCACAAAAATACGTATTTTGAAAAATCTCAGGTGAGTTTAGGGGGTGGGGGAGGGGGTCGAGCCAAATCTCACGACATATCACCAACGGGGTGTTAAATTGTGGTGGATGAATGTAATATGATACACAAGCCATTTTGTAACAAAGAAGTTGTCTGTCATATGTCAAATGGACGTGTATCGGTCTGTCACTATGTCGTTCCCTTTATAACCGCTATCCCCCGGCATGGTAGATGTATTACTTTTTCGCTATTAATAATAATTAGATTTGGATGTTATATAATATATCGCATTATAATAGCATCACAATGCTTTATTGTAGAAATAAAGGTGTGTGATCGATTGTGCTCTTTTACTAGCTGGACAGAAACTATCGACTAGACTCACAGAAACTATCAGGGGGGGAGGGTGGTCGAAAACCCGCCAAAGTTACCTCACGTAATTAATGAACACCCCCTTATGGATGACTCACATTGCAACGGGTGACAGATTCTAACATTAACTAAAAAACACTGTTTTAAACTATCACGGTTGTTCACTAAAGTTAAATGATTATTTACGGGATATTTACCGTGGTAAGGTCACCACTTTACCTTATTTACCTTACCACGGTAAATATCCCGTAAATAATCATTTAACTTTATTAACTAAAAAAACCGAGCTTTGTATCGGGTCACATTCAACAGATTTATTCATTACTCAGTCATTGAGTGACAAACGAAAGACCCGATGTTCGTTTGAAAATTGTCATTGGAAAGTTTGCTGTACGCTGCACCGTATAGGGCCCATAATAATGTCGGGATTCCCATCCGATCCTGTGTGAATCATCCTTTACATTTTCAGCGTTGGGCCCTTAGATCAAAAAAATACAAAGATACCACAATGACGCGCTAATCGCGGCAATTATACTCAATCTGGCTGGACTCAATACGCAGCCAGATTGGATCCACAGTCACGCGATAGTTGCACAAGACGTAACACACCATAAGAGCCGCAACAGACACGTCAACTTGGCTGACGAACCACCGTCTGATCAACGGGAGAGAAAGAGAAAATTGTTTCTTTCTCTGGGGAGAGAAGTTCCGAATTGCGATTCAGACATAATCGCCGTCTCGCTTGCTCAGCGACGGTTCACGAGTTTTGACGAAGTTGTGCGAGAGCATGCAGAGTGCATTTAGAGAACTGAGCCGTAATTGTATAAATATACGGTTGGTTTTGGTAAAATAGTTTTATTTCGATATAAATTGTATACAGCTATGTTTATATATAAAACTGCGGACGTTTATTGACTATAATTTTCTACGCGTTGTGACTTCTATATATAATTTTTAGAAGATCGTGACCAAGAGTCCCGATGGCGGCGAAAAAGGATTTTGAAAAGTGAACGCGATATCGTGTTAAGTACAGCAGATTTACACAACACAAGACAAGCGTAGAAAGGAGACGTTTGTTAGTGGAAATTCTGCTGTATGCACCACAATATATGATTCAAATTTTAATGGTTTTTTCTTCACTGTGACTGTTGGTCAAGAAGCAAGGCCTTATAATATAATTGAAGCGAAAACTTCTTTTGGCGCGTTGAGTACTTTTTGGGTGAACAAAAATCATGGAACTCGCGTCATCTTCACGCTGTACCGTGTATTTTAAAACAGCGCCATCTCTTGTAGAATAGGTGAATTACTACTTAAGTTTTCACTTCTGACGAGCAGTCCTATGACTGATGTGGTTTTTTTTTATTGGTTTTATTAACAATTTATGATTTATATGCAACAAAAGGTAAGTTTGAGACTAACTATAAAACGGACGATGCTGCTGTACCATTTTCTAAACTCCATAACCCGAAAGCGCTTAAATTGTCTGCCTCTCTTTCAATTCAATGTGTGAGAAGAGAACAGCACCAATTTAAGAGCTATCAAATTAAATTTAGTTTAAAAAATTAAAACAGAATCAACGCGAAATTTTGCTAATAAGCCCTTGCATATAAAAACATAGTCTTTTGTACAAATCCTCAAATGTATGGCTGTCTGGAGACTATGTATTTTTTTTCAACAATTTATAAAAAAAAAAAAACACTATATCAGCTATGTAAGTAGCTCATAATACTCGACACAGGCATTTTAAAATTTATACCTCATTTTGGCTGAACCAACTCGAACCGTGAGAGCTTTGCTCATATTTCGGACAGTATAGTTATTTTTAAAGTTGAAAGAACAAAACAAAATTGATACTTTCAGTTTAGTACTGTCAAGTAAAGCTTTTAAAATGTACTTATACTGAAGTCGATTCCATTGTACATCCTATAGCATCCGTCAGCACGATATCGTGTAACTTACAAAACCACGATATTGTGTTACGTTCATTAGCACGATATTATGTTACGTACAACAGCACGATATTGTGTTACATACATTAGCACGACATCGAGTTACATACAGCAGCACGATATTATGTTATGTATAACAGCACGATATTGTGTTACATACATTAGCACGACATCGAGTTACATACAGCAGCACGATATTATGTTATGTATAACAGCACGATATTGTGTTACGTACATTAGCACGACATCGAGTTACATACAGCAGCACGATATTATGTTATGTATAACAGCACGATATTGTGTTACGTACATTAGCACGACATCGAGTTACATACAGCAGCACGATATTATGTTATGTATAACAGCACGATATTGTGTTACGTACATTAGCACGATATCGAGTTACATACAGCAGCACGATATTATGTTATGTACAACAGCACGATATTGTATTACGTACATTAGCACGATATCGAGTTACATACAGCAGCACGATATTATGTTATGTACAGCAGGATTACCAATAGTAAATTACGTCGTATCAGTTGTCAGTGAGAACAATTGTAAATCTCAATGAGCATTTGCAATTTGTTATTGGAAATTCTGTAGGACGGTCACATTTTGATAAATCCGGTGCAATCTATGGTATTTTATAGAAGTAACACCGTATTTTTATTTAATAACTTCAAACCGTGTCATAGCTTAACTGTGTCGAGTCATTAAGCTGATACATTTCGAAAGCTCCGATTTGCGAATACGCATAACTATGGCCGGATACGTTCAAGCCTTCTGTTCTACGTCTTCGATTTCAAACTCCTTTTCCCAGCTCTCGTCTGAATTTGCACTGGCATCGTCTTTGACCTCCTTTTCACCGAAATAGTCTTCTACCAGATCATTCCCACAAACGTCAGTTTTGGGCACCTTTTTTGGTGATCTGTTTTTGTTATCTATGGTCTCTTTCACGGGCTTTTTCGGCGATTTGTTAATTTTCTTCTCGGTCTTGTTGTTCATTTTGTCTCTGGTTTGAGCGGCTTTAGTCTTTGATTTCGTGTTGTCTGTGTTCGTCGTTGTTGTTTTTGTGTTGTTGTTGGTTATGTCTCGGGTTTTGGGTTGTTTTTTGGACGCGATCTCCTTTTCATACTCCTCTAGAAGTATAATTTGCTGTTCTTCTGTTAGTTCCATGTCGGCGGCGAAGTCTTCTGTGGATGAAAGGTAATAATTCTTGTATCGTTTTTATATTGTAACTAGCTGCGCCCCGAGGTTTTACCCACTGGATTGCTCCTTATATCATCAGCTATCTGCCAGTGAAAGTCCCGTCAAAATCGGTCCAGCCGTTTTGGGAGTCCATAGGGAACATTACATACATACATCCATCGCCGTTTATATATATAAGAAGAAGATAATGTTCCAATTCTGCTGCCCTGCACCAATGTATTATTTAGAACTTGCATTATGTGCAGTTTTAGATGCAATCGATCATAAACAGTAAAGGAAAACATCGTGAAATAACCGGTATTTCTAAGAACCTTCTTAAATTTCTAAAAGAAATGTGACATTTACCGACATGCACTGGGCCAGTAAAAAGTATTAAAATTTGCAAGTTGAAGTGGCAATGGGCAGGCCACATCGCTTGAAGAACTGATAACCGATGGGGAAGAAAGGTTCTTGAGTGGAGACCACGAACCTGAAGACGCATAGGTAGGCTTCCCACTAGATGGACCGACGACATTGTGAGAGTCGCGGGCATCCAGTGGATGCAGATGGCAGGATGTCGTTCAGTGTAGCGTTCCAGGGGGGTTATTTCTTCAGCAGTGGAAGTCTTCTGGCGGATGATGAGTAGTTCATATTTTAATCTGTAGCACTTCGCGGAGTTGCCTGTAGGGGCAGCCTAAAACCTCCTTACACTGGAATTAGTCCAACCTTGCTTAATGCATAGACAGTTATAAAGAAAAACTCACCGTTATGTCTGTTTCTAGTAAGCATCACTTACCGTCTTCCCAAGCGACGGCAGTGTCGATGGGCGCAGCTTCCTCAGGTTCATACTTTTCCTCCTCCACGCCCGATAGCACCTTCTTAGGGCTCCTGCAATGAAAAATGTTTACTCTGATGATGGTGGTAGGGTTCTGTTCACCAACTGCCCACGAAGGAGGGTACTTTTATATATCTAGCTGCGCACGCGGTTTCATCCGCGTAGCGATGATAAATTGTAATGATGATGATGATAAGTACTTTACGACCTTTTTCCATACCTACCAAATCAGGATACAGGCCTATTTCAGTACTCTCGGCTCTGTCCAAAATATTGAAAAAGTTACTAAATAAACGGTTACTCAATTTTCTAAATGCCAACAATGTCATCTCTAAAAATCAATTTAGTTTTAGAGCTGGTATATCCACAGAACACGCCGTTTTAGAAATAACTTAAAATATCATAAATAGCTTTGACAAACGACAAAAAACAGCCGGAATGTTTCTAGATCTATCAAAAGCCTTTGACACTGTCTCCATTCCCATTCTTTTGTCCAAACTTCAGTCAATTGGCGTTAGAGGCATTGCTCTGAAGCTTTTTCCTAGCTATCTTAGCAACCGTACCCAATGCGTAGTAATTGATGGCCTCCAGAGTGGTGAAGAACACCTAAACTTCGGCGTCCCGCAAGGCAGCGTTATCGGCCCGTCCCTGTTTCTAATCTACATAAATGACTTGTGTAACATGTCCCTACCAAATTGTAAAATAGTCACGCAGATGATACATCACTACTAATCCATGGCCAAAATTGGCAGGAGGTTCGCGTCTACTGTGAAAAAGCTTTGCGAACAGTAATGACTTGGCTAAGTGAAAATCTTCTAACTCTCAACCTTTCAAAAACCAAAATTATTACTTTTGCACCGAACAATTCAATGCAGCCTACTTCCTCTTTCTCCATCCGAGCTCACACTTGTCCCAGTAACACGGCTAATAGCAGCTGTGAATGCACGCTATTGGAGCAAACCACGTCCATAAAGTACCTTGGTGTGACAGTAGATAATGCCATGTCCTGGAAACCCCACATAGACTCTATGGTGACCCGCGTACGAAAGCTTATCTACGTATTCAAATCTCTTAGATCCGTGGTTGACTTGCGATACCTAAAGTGTGTGTACTATGCTTTAGCCCAATGATAATGATAACTTTATTCATAATAATAATTACATGTCAACAGTTAAAAATAATCATAAGAAATATTAATATTCAAAAACAATAACATAAAAATGTCATTCTAATAATCATAATAGGCATTAGTTATTTACTCCAGTTTTGGAATGAATTCCTCTACACTATACGGTGCCATATAGGTCAGTAATAATTTATTTTTAAATATATAAAGCGACTTGGCATACCTTATGGGTTTCGGCAAGGCGTTTAATAATTTTATGCCAAATATTTGGGTACATTTGTGAGACTTGGTTAGCCTTTGTATGGGCATAATCAAGGTATCCTTATTCCTACTTAATTTTTCTTGGACATCGCCAAGTCTCACAAAGGACGCCAAGTTTTTATATACGTATATACCGGTATGGTATAAGGATAATGCTGGCAGAGTCATGAACTTTAAGTCATAAAAATTTGTTTTGCTTTGTTTACAAAGACATTACTACACATACACAACACACACACTGAAACGACACATACTTAATCGATACATCGAATTATTGTTTGCTTAAGGAAATCTTTCATCTCATCTCAAATAACTATGTATTTTTTACAGTTTCGAAGGTGGGCGTTGTTACCTGCGACACAGTTCTCGAACTACTGTGGGTAACACCGTTCCTATTGTTTATAATACCACTGTAATTTTTTCCAAATAAACATTTTTATTATTTATTTATTTATTAATAGTACATTGACCAACATCAAAAAAAATATAAATATAAATAAATAAAAATCGGTCGAGTCATTCCGGAGGAATGCGACCACAAACACCGTGACAAAAGATTTTTATATTTATAGACTAGCGACCCGCCCCGTCCTTGGTCCGCGGCCTTGTCCTACAGTGGACGTAAATTGGCTGTTGATGTGTGTGTGACCCGCCCCGACTTCGCACGGGTGTAAGCCCGGCCTTCGGCCTCGCTACTATGACCCGCTCCAGAAACGCAAATTTTATCCAAATCGGTCCAGACGTTTTTAAATGTAAGATCAGTACAAGTACAGAAGATTCAATCCACAAAATCATTTAGATAAGTAGCGAATCTTGCTACTAAATAAAGTGCAATTCAGGACGTGCGAGCGCTATCTACAGCTAATATTAATCTAGAAGTTGTCTCTCGCGTAACTCTTTATCACGCGGCAGCGGGCACGGCAAGTCCGACAAGACGACCACTTGTAGCTTCATACCTAAAGTTCAGAGTGCGCCAGGCCTGACTATACTCACTGCTGTATAGGCTCTAGTGTCTCGCTGTCGAGGGGTAAGAGCTGAAGTATTGGGTCGGTGGGGGCGGTCTAGCACACTACTGTACTATACTCACTGCTGTATAGGCTCGGGTGTCTCGCTGTCGAGGGGGTAAGAGCTGAAGTATTGGGTCGGTGGGGGCGGTCTAGCACACTACTGTACTATACTTACTGCTGTATAGGCTCAGGTGTTTCGTTGTCGAAGGGTAAGAGCTGAAGTATTGGGTCGGTGGGGGCGGTCTAGCACACTACTGTTCTATAGTCACTGCTGTATGGGCTCGGGTGTCTCGCTGTCGAGGGGTAAGAGCTGAAGTATTGGGTCGGTGGGGGCGGCCTAGCACACTACTGTACTATACTCACTGCTGTATGAGCTCGGGTGTCTCGTTGCCGAGGGGTAAGAGCTGAAGTATTGGGTCGGTGGGGGCGGCCTAGCACACTACTGTACTATACTCACTGCTGTATGAGCTCGGGTGTCTCGTTGCCGAGGGGTAAGAGCTGAAGTATTGGGTCGGTGGGGGCGGTCTAGCACACTACTGTACTATACTCACTGCTGTATGGGCTCGGGTGTCTCGCTGTCGAGGGGTAAGAGCTGAAGTATTGGGTCGGTGGGGGCGGCCTAGCACACTACTGTACTATACTCACTGCTGTATGAGCTCGGGTGTCTCGTTGCCGAGGGGTAAGAGCTGAAGTATTGGGTCGGTGGGGGCGGTCTAGCACACTACTGTACTATACTCACTGCTGTATGGGCTCGGGTGTCTCGCTGTCGAGGGGTAAGAGCTGAAGTATTGAGTCGGTGGCGGCGGTCTAGCACACTACTGTACTATACTCACTGCTGTATGGGCTCGGGTGTCTCGCTGTCGAGGGGTAAGAGCTGAAGTATTGGGTCGGTGGGGGCGGTCTAGCACACTACCGTTCTATAGTCACTGCTGTATGGGCTCGGGTGTCTCGTTGCCGAGGGGTAAGAGCTGAAGTATTGGGTCGGTAGGGTCGGTCTAGCACACTACCGTTCTATAGTCACTGCTGTATGGGCTCGGGTGTCTCGTTGCCGAGGGGTAAGAGCTGAAGTATTGGGTCGGTGGGGGCGGTCTAGCACACTACTGTACTATACTCACTGCTGTATAGGCTCGGGTGTCTCGCTGTCGAGGGGTAAGAGCTGAATTATTGGGTCGGTGGGGGCGGTCTAGCACACTACTGTACTATACTCACTGCTGTATAGGCTCGGGTGTCTCGTTGTCGAGGGGTAAGAGCTGAATTATTGGGTCGGTGGGGGCGGTCTAGCACACTACTGTACTATACTCACTGCTGTATAGGCTCGGGTGTCTCGTTGTCGAGGGGTAAGAGCTGAATTATTGGGTCGGTGGGGGCGGTTTAGCACACTACTGTACTATACTCACTGCTGTATAGGCTCGGGTGTCTCGCTGTCGAGGGGTAAGAGCTGAATTATTGGGTCGGTGGGGGCGGTTTAGCACACTACTGTACTATACTCACTGCTGTATAGGCTCGGGTGTCTCGCTGTCGAGGGGTAAGAGCTGAATTATTGGGTCGGTGGGGGCGGTCTAGCACACTACTGTACTATACTCACTGCTGTATAGGCTCAGGTGTCTCGCTGTCTAGGGGTAAGTGCTGCAGTACTGGGTCGGTGGGGGGCGCGGGGGCAGGTTGACGGCGCGCTGCCGCCGCCAGCCGATCTTGTAACAGCGCTACGCGGAACAAATATCTGGAAACGGATATTATATTACTTCATTAGTCTCGCAACAATGAGATAAATGCCACCTTCTGAACTCACCTGATGAATGAAAATGAAATGAAAATAGTTTATTCCAGATTTACATCCATATCAAACAAGTAATTACAAAATTAAAATTAACAATAACAAATATTTATTTTAAAAAAAGGTGTTCTTTGGGAGAGGCGTATGTCCAACAGTGGATAAACATTAAAACGGCTGATGTTGAATGTCTCGCTAGCTCGGCTAATGAGAGAGCAAAACAAAATTCAATTTAAGGTTATTATAAGAATGTTTTTGAGATTATGGTACCCACCTGGCCAGATGTATCATTAATATATTCGGGATATTTTTGCACACACGGTCATCTGACACCAAACTAAGCAAACCTTGTAATATGGTTGGCAGAGACTGATATACATACATATATATTTTTAAAATACATACTTAAATAGATATTAACACCCAGACATAGAACAAACACAAATATTTATCACATAAATGTTTGCCCTAGGTGGGAATCGAACCCACGCCACCAAGCGCAGAAGGTAGGTTCACTACCCTCGATGCATTACAGCGTAGAGCTATAAGAATTGTCGACGATCCCAAGCTTTCTGAACACCTAGAGCCGCTCAACATGCGCAGAGACGTTGGGTCTCTTTGTGTCTTTTATCGCATTTACAACGGGGAATGTTCTGAAGAACTGTTCAATCTGATGCCGGCATCGCGGTTTTATCATCACACCAGCCGCCACCGCCTAAAAGTTCATTCACATATCATAGATCGGTGGAAATCGCACACTGTGCGGTTTACGCGTTCCTTTTTGCCTTACACTTGCAATATGTGGAATTATCTCGCTCCTACAGCATTTCCGAGTAGCATTAATATGGAGTTCTTCAAAAGGGCTGTTAATAGAGTCTTTAAAGTCTTAAGAGTCTGTGATGCCCCTGGTGTTGCAGGTATCCATAGGCGACGGTGATCGCTTACCATCAGGCGGCCTGTCTGCTTGTTTGCCACCTATGGCACAAAAAAAAAATAAGCTAACGGGTCTGTCATTATATCCAACTCACCGCTCCCAGAACTGTTCCCTGGAGACAGCATCTGGCACCAACTTCTTATACTGCGCGATTAGAAGCGGGCTGCTCTCCAACCTCCTCTCGGCAGCTGACGGAGAGATCACGCCAGACTCCGTCGACTCCAGGCTGGAGTACCACGCCCCGAACTCCGCTTCGAGCGGGGGCACTATGAATGTCGCGTCGAGGCGCTGGATCTTTTCTAGCTCTTTCTAGAATGGAAAAATGGTAGCTTCAAAGTCATTTATTGATAGACATATGTTTACAGGTCAGGCAATTGTAATCATCACACTAATATTATAAATGCGAAAGTAACTCTGTCTGTCTGTCTGTTTGCTACATAATCACGGCTAAACGGCTTAACCGATCTCCATAAAATTTTGCGAGGTAATAGTATGTATCATGAGGACGGACATAGGCAGTTTTTTCTGAAGGAATCGCGGACGATGTCGCGTGTACAGCTAGTATATGTGAAAGTTTGGATGGATGGATGTTTGTTACTCAATCACGCAGAAACGGCTGGATGGATTTGGATGAAATTTGGAATATATATTGTTTGTGTCCTGGATTGCCACATAGGCTACTTTTCATCATCATCATCATCATCATTACCGATTTTCATCACCACGCAGGTGAAACCGCGGGGCGCAGCTAGTATAATTATATAAGAAACTGAAATAATATAAGTGACCCGCCCCGGCTTCGCTCGGGTGTAATTAAGAAAAAAAAGATGTGAAAAATGTGAACGTAAGCCTTTTAAATTTATTTTTCGGTGACTAGGTTGCAAAATAACTGATGGTGAAAAACCACAGAAAAGAGAAGTAAATAGAACGGAAATGAGAAGGAAACTCTGTCGCCAGGTATTGTGACAGATATGTGATTGAACATTCTTATTTATGTCAACGCGTCGAACTCCGCGTCACAGACGCTATCACAGTTGCTATGGGTTTATATGGGTGCAAGTGGCTACAACAAATATCTTGAAAAAAAATGCATTGACAGCCGTTCTAATTTAAACAAAAAAATATAATTTCTGTGGTCCCAGCAGTGGGATCATGATAATAGGCTGATAACGATGATGATATTAGCATTTCAAGTTTTTGGTCGGCTATGCTTTATCCCTTTCCCGCAAAGCGAGTTTACACTAGCTTATGGAATATATGGAATTTGTACAGCGTTTAGAAGTAAAAAGTTAAAGTTTTGGTTGATTGTGTCATTAATTCCCTAAGGTTGACTGGAAGAGATCGCTCTTAGCGATAGGGCCGCCGATTGTTGCGCTAGTTTTTTAAGCAGTTTTATGTTATTTGTGGTGTGAACAATATTTTATCTAACATATCTATCTATGTAATTATTTTCGATAAATAGAAAATTTTGGTACTTAATCCTCAAAAAATACTTATTAGAATTCCGTACCCAAAGTGTAAAACGGGACCCTATTTCTAAGACTGTCTGTCTCTTGATAGTTAGACAATTGACTCGTGAAAGTTAAACTGTTGAAAATTTCACAGATAATGTATTTCTGTTGCCGCTATAACAATAAATACAAAAAATCAGAATAAATCAATATTTATGGGCATACAACAAACGTGATTTCTTTGCTCGTTTTTGCTCGATATTAATAACGGCAACAGGTAGACGCTTGAAATATTCACTAAATATTTAGATATTTACTTTAAAAATAAATAGTTAAAATAAAACAAATATTTAAGGGGGGTCCCATACCCAAAACATGACAAGTTTACCTTGTATGTGGACAGCATGGTAGTGTCTCCAGATGACAAGATGACTTCTGTGTCGTCTTCATCATCAGGCTCAGGGTTCAGTACTGTGCTCACTTGACCTGATAATACCATTAAGCAATTATTGTGGAGTGGGTGCAACCCAACAGTAGACCCTCAGGTCGCCGACTGGACCCGATGTCGTGACGAGTTAGGGAGGTTTAATAAAGATCTTTTTTTCTTTGCTCGATAAAATCCGAAACGTGGATATCCGCCAAAGAACCAGAGTCATCGACATAGCTATTAAAATATGCAAGTTGAAGTGGCAATGGGCAGGCCACATCGCTCGAAGAACTGATAACCGTTGGGGACGAAAGGTTCTTGAGTGGAGACCGCGAACTGGAAGATGCAGCGTAGGTAGGCCTCCCACTAGATGGATCGACGACATTGTGCGAGTCGCGGGCATCCAGTGGATGCAGATGGCAGGTTGTCGTTCAGTGTGGAGGTTAAAGGGGGAGGTCTATGTTCAGCAGTGAACGTCTTCTGGCTGATGATAATGATGAATAAAGATTAGAGTGCTAGTGGCTTTGATGGCCGGGCGGTAGCATGTGCGCTTTACAACCTGACGGCACCCCGTTCTATAATCGGCCCTGCACTAATAACTTATTTAGTACTTTACCTAAAATGTCCTGTACCCTTAGTACAAGATTTGACAGTTTTCGAAAACTTTTTTCGTTTCCGTATTGTCCCATACATTTTAGTAAAGTGCCTCTAGCGGAAACGCGGATGAACTAAAATCGTTAGTAATCGGCAGTATAGGTTGCTTCACTCAAATATGAAAAATAGTTTCGAATAGCTTTCAGCCCAGCAATGTATGCATCAAAACGAAAACGAAAAAAGTTTTCGAAAACTATCAAATCTTGTACTAAGGGTACTGTATTTTACCAGGTGTGATATTGGAGACTTGTTGTTGAGTTTCTTCAAGGAGTCACGACCTTAATCGTATCTTCTGTGGCCTTGCAATGCTGTAGTACATGCTCCACGGTCTCGTTTTCCTGTACACAGCCTCGGCACAGAGGACTGTCTGTGGCTAACCTAGCGTAGGTAACCTACCCTCAGAGTGGATTACCATGATATAAAAATAGACACCGCTTTATGGTTGACATTCCGAAAACCCGTACGAAGAGCTTTAATTCCACTTTTATTGTGCGAACTGCTAGTATGTGGAGTGCGCTGCCTGAATGGGTGTTTCCCGATAGTTACAATCTGGGTGTTTTCAAGTCAAAAGTGAATCGGTTTCTTCTAGGCAAGCGTGATCCATCGTAGACCGCATCATCGCTTAACATCAGGCGAGTTGGCGGCCGAGCGCAAGCCTATTTTACAATAAAAAATAAACATTTCTAGTACTCTACTTACCGATGAATGTGCTAAGACTTTTCTTCATAACATTTGCTGGCGATTCAGGCACATCCAACTGTGAAAATAAATAAGTTTTTTTATATACAAAAATCATTTGATAAAACAGATGTAAAATAATGTAAATTACATGCGATATACTCCTCAATTGAAATAACCGACTTCAAAATTAATTGATGCGCAATTTCGTTTACTAGAATGACATATTTTCCCAGTTATTTTGATCTAAAAGCCAAACAACTGAACTGTTTTTTTTTCCATATGAATTAATTTAAAAAAAGTTTTTACTGTTTATAAAAGACGCGAGTTCTCAGGTAACAAACATAAAAAAAAAAACAACTGCATTGAAGAATCCCATCCTTTTTTGAAGTCTGTTAAAATCCGTTAAGTGTTTAATTTCAATGCATTTTTAACATACTTCAAAAAAGGTCGACGGTTCTATGTTCGTCTGTATATTTTTTTATGTATGTTCTCCCAATTTCTCCGCCATCTGTTGACTGATTTAAAAAAACAACTTTTGTTCGGTAATGTATACTTCCAATTTGGTCCCTGTGACCTGTGTGTGTTTGTGACCAAGTCAGGAACTGATGATTGGACCCCAGGGAAATCGAGGGCAACCCACAAATTTTATAGACAGTTCTTACGTTTTTTACCAACTTCAAAAAAGGAGGAGGTACTATGTTGGTCTGTATGTATCTATACTAATATTATAAAGAGGAAAGATTTGTATTTTTGGATGTTTGTAACGAAATAACTCAAAAATTAATAAACCGAATTAAAAAATTCTTTCACTGTTGGGAAGCTACACTATCCCCAGGTGATAGGCTATATTATATTTTGTAGCGAGGCCAAAGGCCGAGCTAACACCCGTGCGAAGTTGGGGCAGGCGACTAGTTTTCATATATTTTTGAAGTCACAAATAATCATATAACTTTAGTGAACAACCGTGATAGTTTAAAACAGTGTTTATTTTTGAAGTCAGTTTTTAATGTGATCCCCTTCTTTTCATGATGTTTGCCAGTGACTTTACCTTGAATGTTTTAGACATAACATTGGATGTCGAGTTGTAGACGTGACTGGCTTCGCTCTTCACTGCTGTGCCGATTTCATCTAGATCTTTTTTTACCATTGTATACACTTCTGCGGACTGTAAAAACAAACAAAGCATAATGAGGACACGTGTTACAAAGGATTAATTAATTCATTTCAAAATATCTTTATTACTTATTCATAATTACTTATTACATTTGCACAATTTCTAGTGTATATTTTAATCCTAGATGTACAATGTCATCTAATGATTTTGTTTTGCAAGCATTAAGCTCATACAAAATTTAATACTTAAGGTGATACGTTTCATGTTTGGCGGGAAATTCAAATTTCAAACAGTTTTTTTGTCCTTGTAGCTAGGCGGGGTAATTATTGTGAAATGGCATAGTGTTTGCGAAAATTGTTGGTCGTTCTTTACATTATCATGTACAGCTATTAATCAGTTACTCACCATATTAATTACATTTGGCAATAAACCGTTTGAAACAGCATAAATTTGTTTATTGACAAATGTATGTAATAATGTGCATTGGAGATAAATAACTTTACGCGAGTTTGTAAAGAATAATAATCAATTTTCGCAAACATCATTATCGTTTACAATAATTACTCGGCCTAGCTACAAGAACAAAAAAACTGTTTGAAATTAGAATTTCCCGCCAAAGTGAAACGTTTCACCTTAGTGGATAATATTTTCTGAAATTCAAGTACTTATTACAAAATAATTTTGACAACTTAAATGTAATATGTATATAAAGTTTAGAGAGAGTATTATATTTAACAAAAGATTAATTATTATTTATTTTTTTGGGGGGAGGAAGTTTCTTTGTCAGTTTTCCTTTGTTACAAAGGATTGTGTTGCACTGAAATGTGTTCTTACAAAGGTGTTCAATAATGTACAATAAAAATAAAAGTAAAATAACATTCAGTCCTATTGACTCATCACTGTTATTATTTATTCCAAGCAATGTTCTACGCTTAGGTATTTAAAATTTTAGGGTTCCGTAGCCAGACAAGGAACCCTTATAAATTAGTTCTGTCTGTCTCTCCATCTGTCCGTTTTTTTAAACTTCTAACTGCTATTATCACATCTAATATTATAAATGCGAAAGTAACTTTGTCCGTCTGTCTGTTTGCTACATAATCACGGCTAAACGGCTTAACCGATCTCGATAAAATTTTGCGAGGCAATGGTATGTATCATGAGGACGGACATAGGATTTTTTTTCTGAAGAAATCTCTGACGAAGTCACCGTTATTAATATGAGTGCATGAAACGTTGCACACTTACAGCTGTCATATAGATCTCAATTTTGAAAGTATAAAAAACAGTAATAATGCTTTGTGCGGGAGGCTCTGGTACATGTGCAATGGGGATGTTTTTTTTTCATCAATCATGCCAAAAAAATGTCCTAACCAAAACTCGGCGCATGCTACGCATTGCGCAAATTTTTTGGTTAGTTGTAAGGCAACTGCGATCCGACTACAACGCCGCGCGATGCCAGTGCTGCGATGCCATAACGGACAAACGAAGTTGATCACTATGCAAGCGACATAACGTCTGAATTGAGGTAAATGTGGCATTGTGAACTAATTGATGTCTAGGTAATATATAAATATTCAGGACATTTTTGCACACACGGTCATCTGACCCCAACCTAAGCAAAGCTTGTATGGCTGCCAGAGACTGATTTACGTACAAATATATTTTTAAATACATACTTAAATAGATATTAACACCCAGACAGAGCAAACACAAATGTTCATCACATTAATGTATGCCCTAAGTGGGAATCGAACCCACGCCCCCAAGCACAGAAGGTAGGTTCACTACCAACCGAGCCAACGGAGCTGGCTAGGAATTGTATCTCAATGTACTGACTTTGGTTTTGGCTGATGAGAGCCAGCTGTCCCACCAGTTGTTAGAGGGCTGTTCATTCTGCGGCGTGCTGCACGACACACTCGGGCTGGCTTCCACGGACCTGTAACATTTCAGAGGTGGGTATAAGGCTAGAATACATATTTTTTTGAATGATTCGAATTTTTTGGATGCCTTCTCTTTGTCCCAAAAAGGCTGCTTGTTTGCGTGTCGAAAGTCAGGTATTTTCTCGATATCTCCATTCCATGAGTTCAATGTTTGCGGGCATCCTTGAAGAACAACCAGGGCTCAGCTGTGGATTGTTCATAGCCGAAACATAAGCGTGAAACCTCTTCATCCAGAAGCGATCAAATTCACACTCAGTCCATCACTCACTCGTCAGATATTGAAGAGTGAACAATATGACCACCTTTGAAAAATGCCTTGACAGCAAGCGCCCAATACTCTCCTGACCACTACAACATCATACCTGACAAATGTGATTCGAATGATGCTACCTTCCTCTGCATTCTCTGCATTGTTTATTACTTTTTAAATAATTTTATTTATTTAGTAATGGGCCTGCGTTTGTACGCCAACTTGCCTGATGTTAAGCGATAATAATACGGTCTACGACGGAGCACGCTTGCATAGAAGAAACTGATTCACTCATGATGTGGTGATACCCAGATTGTAACAATGGGGAACACCCATTCAGGCAGTGCATTCCACAGACTAGCAGTTTGTACAATAAAAGTGGAATCAAAGCACTTCATAAGGGTTTTTGGAATATCATCAATTAAGCGGTGACGATTTTTCGTGCCCGCTCTGGTAGTCCATTAGAAAAATGGCAAGAGGGAATTAGATAATGTAGATCCAAAGTACACGCATCAAAATGTATCCAATAAAAAATTAAAAAATCATATTTTATAACATAAATCTACCATCAGACATCCTGCACCTTAAATATCTGACTGCCCTTGACAAAGTATGTTATTCGGGTGTGTAAATAAATAAATAAAAGGCATCACAGTCGTAGCTCCCCATTACTATAAATAAAATAAAAACCCTATTACTATACCAGATATATAATTAAGTTAATCATTCAAAGATGTGCCCGGCCGAGAATCGAACCCAAGATCTTTTGCTTATGAGGCAGAAATACTGCCACTGAGTCAAACCGATTGTTGTAATTTATGTAAGATTGTTTGTATTCCCAGGATCGGATTTAGGGGAGGGCAACCGGGGCTATAGCCCCGGGGCCTCCTCAAAAGAGGGGCAACCACAATAGAGACTTAGGAAAAAATAATCAAATACAGACTAGTAAACACTAGTAAACCAAGGGGCCATTCCTTTGTTGCCCAGAGGCATCCAGACCTCTAAATCCTGCATTGTGTGTTCCTATGTGCCATTCTGTAGCATGATGGCTTGACATATTTTGAATTGTGGTAACACTCCAGTCATAAAAACAAGTGACACCTACACAGTGTGTTATACCTATTTGTTTTTCTTTAATGATATATTTACAATGATATTTCATTCAATTAATTTATTTCGGGTCTTAAGTATAGCTAATATACACTTGACGTCATTTACAGAATAAAAATAACAATTTAAAATTAACATGTAACAATAATGCAATAAGGTATACATTAGCTGCTGTAAAATGGCCTTGTCAATAATTTTGCAGTTGTAAAGAGGCTTCAGATTAACATAAAAATTTATAAAAGATAATTTAGGGTCAAGGTAATAGATACTATTTGAGCTCCAACACCATACTCCATACTCGCCAACTAATAATCTGATACAGTTTTGTTATCCATTTTTAACCGACTTCATAAAAGAAGAGGGTTCTCAATTTGGTTGTATTTTTTTTAATGTTTGTTACCTCAGAACTAATTTATGTATCGATTTTGAAAATTCTTTGTTTAATTGAAAGGATATACTTTAAGATTGGTCCCATTGAATTTCCATCAAAATGGTTCAACAGTTTGGCTTTTAAATCAAAATAACTGGAAAGTTTTGTTACCTGGTTAACAGTGTGATCATCCCAGTAACCGAATTTGGCCATTTTATACTAATTTGTGAAGTCAGTTTTTTTAATAATTATTATTATATTATACCTACATAACAAGCTATGCAGAAGTAAACAAAGAGTGGTTAAACAACTTTTATCAAATCACTGAAACTTCAGATCAATAAACAAGGCAACTGCAACCGTATCTCAACCAGCACCCCAAGATAATAAAGAAATAAATTATGCACCAAAATAATTTGGCATCAACATAAACAAATTGAGGTCAACCCTATGCTGCTAAATGGAGCAGTTTTGTACCTAGTATCTTGCAGAAACAGTTACTTCGTTCTAGATACTAGCAGTTTCTTTGTGATTTACAGATAGAGGGCATGTATTTAGCGCTAAACGCGCAACCAATCATAGGAACCGATACACTTGTTTCCTCGAACTGACCTTTTGAAACCAAGTTTACCAAGTGAACAGTCGGACCGGAACATATTCGAAATCAACGAAAACTCCTTCGAGAATTACGAAGGACAACAAATCGTGAATAAATCACCTAAAACATGCCTAAAACTCGTTTTGTGATAAGCACGTACGTATGACAACAATAATGATAGGATGTCAGAATAAACACATTTTCTATTACCTCTCAGCCATATCGTCGAATAACTGTAGATTATAGGATTAGAGGAAGAACATGGATCACTACACATAAATTTTTCGATTGGATTTGGAATTGTTTTTACAGAAAATTTAGAAATATTTTTGACATAGTTTTGTTTGCATTGACATTAGATTACGTTCCGTTTCTCTTGTTTTTTATTCAAACGGCCAAACCAGCAGTGTCCTAAGTTTACATTACGTTGTCTTTGTTCACGAACAGGCGAAGACAGAATAATACGTAGAGCAGTGCTGTTGCTTTGCGTTGGTTGCATAAGTTAGAAAAAAAGGATGTAAAAATACATTCCCTATAGAAACAACATATTTTCATTGTTAAAAAGGCACTTTTGAACCAAACTGTATTATTTATAAATTAGGTACGTAGCTCGGAACGTAGGTAGTGTTGTTTTGCTTGCTGCAGTTGCTTTGCTGCTTCCAGTCAAAACCACGAGATGGCAGTTTACAAAACAAGGGCTGCAAGGGTTATAAAAAAATTGTAACTGCTAACCGAAATAATGAAAATTACTGAAGGACCAATTTAGGACATTTTAAATGTATCCAATGATTTTATATAACGTAATCTTAAGTTTAAGAGCGCACTATTTTTTTTTTAGTAGATCGGTGCAGGGTGCTTCTAGCCTTCTTACATTGGTTTTCAACTTCGAGTTGGTAGGAAGAAACGATGGTTTTCTAAATCAATGGTTTAAACTTTGACTATCATATACAACTTTGATTATCTACATACATAGTCAAGGGGTAGAAAGTTATAATCATGAACTCAAGTTTAGTTGTGTATTATGTATTCTGTGGTTTAGTGCCTGGAAAAAAATCTGCAGCAAATATCATAATGCCCCGGTGGCTCAGTTGGCAGTAAACCTACCTTCTGCCATTGGGGCGTGGGTTCGCTTCCCACCTAGGGCAAACATTCATGTGATTAATATATCATCATCATCATCGACAGCCAAATGACGTCCACTGCTGAACATAGGCCTCCCCCTTTAACCTCCACACTGAACGACATCCTGCCATATGATGAACATATATGTTTTTTCTATGTCTGGGTGTTAATATCTATTTAAATATTAAATGTGTTTATAAATATATATGTAGGTACGTATATCAGTCGCTGGCAGCCATTATTACAAACTTTGATTAGTTTAGGGTCAAATGACCGTGTGTGCAAAAATGTCCCAGATATTTATTTATTTATAACTAGTGCTTTTGTCCATGACTTCGTACGCGTAGATTTTCATATAAACTTACAACCCTTTTTTCCTCCCTTAATCCGACAAGGGGCCTTACCCCTAGCTCGAAAAGTTGACCCGCATAGGTGTCATTTGTCTAAACGGTACCATCAACTACGATAAGCGGTAGTTATTTGATAGCCGCTAAGCTTTGCTATTTTCACGCACACACGCATAGTAAAACGGATTTTCGTTCATTCAAGTTAGACACTTTTAAACGATGCAGCTTAAATGAGTTGGTTAATTTTAGGTACCTATCAGGTACCTACTAAAAGTTGGCTCGCAAAAGTGAAGCTAGGGGTAAGGCCTCAGGGGGGCCAAAATCTCATAAGCGGTTCGGTTACTTCTAGGCAAGCGTGATCCATCGTAGGCCGCATCATCGCTTAACATCAGGTGAGTTGGCGGCCAAGCGCAAACCATCTTATAATTTAAAAAAAAAAGGAAAAAATGCTACCGAAAAATAAGTTATATTTTATAAATTAATATTTTCGGCGTGCCAGGCGGCGGGGCACACTTTTTTGTGTTGTTTGTAACCAGCATACAATTTTGATGTGGAAATAAGTATAATATTTAACCACGAATTAGCGCTGAATCAGCGCAGTTAGGAAAATCGCGCAAACGTGAACCTTACCGCGCCGATATACGGTTTGCGGTCGCGCTACTTGCATCACCTAAACAATCGCTTTAAACAGGTAACCGTAAAGATAGAACCGTAAAGATAGAAATAGAGAACATAGGCTAGGTACTTTTTAGGGTTCCGTACCCAAAGGGTAAAACGGAACCCTATTACTAAGACTCCGCTGTCCGTCTGTCCGTCTGTCACCAGGCTGTATCTCATGAACCGTGACAGTTAGACAGTTGAAATTTTCACAGATGATGTGAAAATTTCAACTGTTGCCGTTATAACAACAAATCTGCCGCCGTTATAACAAAAAATATGTACCAAAAACAGTTTTTTTTAAAGGTGTCTCCCATACAACAAACGTGATTTTTTATACGTATTTTCGTATCAGCTCTAATGTAAAAACAGTAATACGTACAAGCGTAAAAGTTGGCATGATTATAGTACACACTCTAAAGTATAACATCAAATGATAAATAATGGCCAAGTGCTAGTCGGTGACAAATTTCTGTGCATTAAATTTATACCAAGAGTCATTTGCAAAATATTAATTATGCAATTGCTTAGCTTTTGTGGTAGGCGTTAAGTAGGACCAAAATATAGTTTTTTTAATTGATAATATTGTGTTTTGTGGTGGTACGGAATCCTCAGTGCACGAGCCTGACTCACACTTGGCCTATTTTTACTGTAAGATAGTTTTCAGGAATGAAACGCGCCGAAAGACAATCTTGCTGTACCTACCCTGATCAAAAGCTAGGGCAGGCGCTGGGTGCATTGCAAGAAAGTGAAGACACTATAAACATATAATTTTATTAACAATATAAAAAACACTTCAAAAAATGAC
Organism: Agriopis leucophaearia; assembly: GCA_949125355.1. Taxonomy (NCBI): domain Eukaryota; kingdom Metazoa; phylum Arthropoda; class Insecta; order Lepidoptera; family Geometridae; genus Agriopis; species Agriopis leucophaearia. The sequence continues at coordinate 7,233,354 of OX421284.1, read as the reverse complement.
ACAAATGGACCAAATTGACCACAACACACGGGAATCACGTGCTTTCAAATAAAATAAGAATCATCAAAATCGGTTCACCCAGTCGAAAGTTCTCAGGTAACAAACATAAAATATTTAAAAAAAACATTCGAATTGAGAACCTCCTCCTTTTTGGAAGTCGGTTAAAATTAGAATCAAATTATTTATTTTGTTCAGATTCAAAATGTTCCTTTCCCAAAATTTCCCTAGGTTCCAAAATGATCCTGCCCCAAAATAATAAATCCGAATATTTGTATGCTAATTTGTCTTTGTCATAAGGTAGGTAAGTATACAATAAGTACTGCCTTACCTAGGTACTATTCATTGCCACTGTATCACAGGTACGTGATTTCTTGTAGACAATCCTAATGCTCAAGCCCACTATCAGTTGGCAGCGTACCCAGCATGCTGGCGGCATTAGGTACCACGTTGAATGGCAATGCTTATACGTTGAGCCAGATACACGCCAGGATTTTGGTCACGCGTCGCGTTAGGTACATTAGTCTTACATTAATATTATAATAACTAAAAAAAATTGGTCCAAAAATATCTACAGACTCTTAAGATAAAAAAATTGGCCCAATACTTTCATATTCACATCCACGCATTTCCCACCAAAATCAAACCTTAAAAGAGAAATAAAGATGATTATAATTATAACTAATTATATTAATACCAAGCTCGAGCACATTAATTTGTATGGACCGGTATCTGCGATCTGGGATTATTCAATAAAGGCAGGGCTGAAATGTTTTTGCATTCCGCATTTACTTAACCATTGTGAGTAGAAAATGCACAGAAAAACAGTTTCTGCAAGTGTTAAATTAGCTTTACTTACATAAATAGGCACAAGCATACATCCATCTCACTGCCTATGCCTTATTCTTATTCTAATTCGAGATGGGGGCGATAAGTCCTGCACTGACGTCCCGCTTGGGGTGTATTCTGCATTTTCCCCTACCAGGACCTACCCGAGCTAACCAAACTCCTTGATATATCGGAGTAAGGCTCTGGGGCGCTGGCACAGTTGCTCCAGTGGCGTAGATGGAATTGTGCATAATGACGATGAAAAGCAGTCTAGCTGATGTGGTGACGTGGATGATGAAGGTAGCGAAGCCTCATGCAACCCGGTAGCGATTCTAGTTTCCTCTGTGGCTTCACAATGCCACAGCACATGCTCTACAGTTTCTTTCTCCTTCATGAAGCCCTCTGCACTGCCTATGCTTATATCATGTTGAAACGGGGCGGATGGCGGCACGGAAGGACAAGCGCTTGCCTGCAGCTAAGCTACTCGCTTGCATCATGCATTGATTATTCATCACCCAAAATAGATGCGAATAAAATTGGAAAAAGACTGTCCTTAATAGCTGTCAAATCCGTAAGAATTCAATGATCGCCACCACAGAAAAGCAAATTTTTTTTTTGTTTAAATTAGAACGGCTATCAAGGCATTTTTGTAAGAAATTTGTTGTAGCCACTTGCGCCCATATTAACCCATAGCAACTGTGTTAACAACTGTGACGTGGAGTTCGTTCCATTGACATAAATAAGAATGTTCAATCACATATCTGTCACAATACCTGTTGTAGTACCTCTAAAGTTGAAAATTAACAAGTTATATCAAAAAAACGAAAAAATTTAACTTTAAAACAAGATGGCGGCGAATGCTCTACCGGGATTAGTTAGAAAATCGAGATTTATACTTCCAACCACACCCCCCGACGTTAAAAAAAAAAACGCTCCCCGGAATTTTTTCTATTTAAATGTCTGCCCCGACTGGACTAAAAAGGCAATGGCAAATCCTTTGATTATGTTAAGTATATTATTATGTCTCATGTCCAATCAAAAGGCAGATCTTACGGACAAATATTTTGTTTCACCCACCACCGAAGGGCCATCACACATCATAAGTACATCACTGCGCAAGTAGTGAACTACGCAGTTTTGTTATTTTAGGAGCTGCCCTTCTGTATTTTTGTCCAATCAGTGCACTCAAGCTCAACTCAAGTGGAGATATTAAAGCTACGATATGTCCGTATTTGTTTAAAGTTACCCAGGAAAGTAGAATAGGTTTAGCTTACCTAGGTATAGCCTTAAGGTTTATTGGAGATAGTTTATAGGGAGTTCTCTACAAATCTACCAAACTAAGTATTTTTATTATTCTTTGTAGCTACTGCGCGCTAAAGTTTTGTTATCTTTTGGTCGTATATAAAGGTAATTTCATGACAATTTTGTGTGTTTAGCTCATTTGCCTTCTTTGGAAGCTACTGTAAATACGAAAATACTGTATAAGTATAAAACCCACTTGAGTTGACTGTTCCAAGCAGGGGTTCGGCCTATAGGGAATATAGGCATATAAGCCAGGGCGGCAAAACTTGGTGAGCTTTTTTGTAGTATCTAGTCGTGCCTTCTGTGAATTCTCGCTCCTCAGATGGCCAATCAAAAGACGAATACAGTGAAAAACAATTCATTGTTACTCACAAATAAAAATGGTTAAAGCATCAGTATCGAAAGACAGGGATTGGGATAATTTTGTCATATAGAATTACGTTGTTTTTACTTTAATTAAATTCTTATGGATACCTACCTCAGTAGATAACTCAATTTGTCGTGCTTTTCACAGGGAGTAGGGGTGGCAATCCTCCATAGGCAATTTCATAGACAGCCACAGTATCAAATCCGCTTCTATTTCCAAGGTCATCTTAACTTTCTTGTTTTGTGGCTTCGACTATCCAGTCGGCGTTATAAAGATTCGAATTTAGAGACACCCCCCAATTCAATGGTCTGTCAAGCTACAGTACAGCCTTTTAGAAACAAATAAACATACATAAAACCTATAAATAATACCTGCCCTCCACTTAGACCTTATAGAAAGTTTAAGCCCCTTCATCATCAAAGTATAAATCTGAGCTTCTCGACTCAAGCGCAAACATTGCAAGCAAAATTATTTATGAAAACATCAATACTTGTTGCGAATATTCAAACTAGTGGATTATTACGGCGGTGGACACACCCACTGTATGTTTTCGATCGTAGATTTCGAGCCTTTCTTCGTTATTATTAAATGCCTGCGAACGATGTTGTAACGGCTTCAGTGGTACAGGTTGTGCAGTTTTTTATAGATTATTTTGTCGCATATTTGTTGGAAAACGTCTCTTAAGGTGATACGTTTAACGTATGGCGGTAAAATCAAATTTCAAACTGTTTTTTGTTCTTGTAGCTAGGGTGGGTAAGTAATTATTGTAAACGATCATGATGTTTGCGAAAATTGATTATTATTCTTTACAAACTCACGTAAAGCCATTTATCTCTAATGCACATTATTACATACATTTGGCAATAAACAAATTATTGCTGTTTCAATCAGTTTATTGCCAAATGTAAGTAATATGGTGAGTTTCTGATTAATAGCTGTACATGATAATGTAAAGAACAACCAGCTATTTTTTGCAAACACTGTGTCATTTCACAATAATTACCCCGCCTAGCTACGGATAAAATAACTTTTTGAAATTTGAATTTCCCGCCAAACATGAAACGTATCACCTGCAGCCGTATTATGGATCTTTGATCGGGATTGCGAGTGTCAGAATTTTGACACTTGAAAGGGGTTATAATGCAAAAAAAAATAGCGTTGTCTATTTCCAATTTCATACTACGAAATTGGAAATAGACAACGCTTTTTTTTGGACAAAATTTTGACAACTCGCGATCCTGATCAAAGATACATAATAGCCCCGATGAATCACATAATTATGGCAACTTTTTTGATGTAACTTATTTTACGTAGTTTTGGCGCCAACTTGATAAAATAAACATGGCGATAAGATAATATGATATTTATAGGAAGATAAGATTATTTTCCTAAACTTGTGTTATTTCTAGTTTGAACATGCAATAAATGTGGATTATTATTTATTAAGCATTCTTGAATGTGTCCAAGTGATTTATTGAGGTGAAACAGTTCACTGAGGTGAAACATGGTATTTTCTTGATGTTTCCAAAACACCACAGAAGCCTCTAGTAAAGTCATCGCCAATTTACTAGGGCATGTCTTAGACTTGACTGTGGCTTACTTTGTCTCTGACTGTGACCATGACTTGTTAGAGGTTATTTAATACATCGTTATCTTCTATAGTATTTCGATTGAATCACTCTGTATCCATGGTTAAAAAACACTTATTTTCTCACTTGTGTAGAAAATGTAAGTAGGTACTTCGAATGTGTTTTGATTTCGCCCGCCGCTTGTAGTACCTATATCTGTGAACAGATGGCGCTGGAAGATGTGTATGTATATGTGTGTGTGAACTTACGTGACACGAGATTTTTATATATTAGAAGATATTATATACTAACTACGCCCCGCGATTTCACCCGCGTGGTGATGAAAACTGGTGAAGATGATGAAAAGTTACCTAAGTGATAATCCAAATTCCATTCAAACCCGTCCAGTCGCTTCTGCGTGAAATAGTAACAAACATTAATTACACGCAAACTTTCGCATTTATAATATTTGTTTCCAAAAAGGAGGAGGTTATTAATTCGACTGTTTTTATTTTTTATGTTTGTTACCTCAGATCTTTCGACTGGGTGAACCGATTTTAATGATTCTTTTTATTTTATTTGAAAGGTGCTGCTTCACGTTAGGTCCCATTTTAATTTTGTCCAGTTTTGATATTTTTATGATTTCGGTTTTTTATATTGATAATTATGTTACGGAAACATGCTGTATTTGTACATTGTGAATGGATAATCCCGGGTCTAATAACACGGCAATGATCGCGGGCGCGCTCATCGCTCAATCAGCGAGTGACGTCATCGCGCGTGATGCGCCCCGCCCGCCGACAGATGGCGCTGGAAGATGCGCCGCGTGTGCGGCCGGGGGAATGAACTGAACCACGATCGACAATACTGTAGAGCAGAGTTGCGGAGCCACAATCGTATATTATGAACAAAACTGATTTTTAACAGACCTGAAAAGGAGGTTATCAGAACTTTTGACTGGGTGAACCGATTTTGATGATTCTTTTTTTATTTGAAAGCTGGTGCTTCCCATTTGGTCCCATTTTAATTTGACCCAGTTCTGATGAAGTCGGTTTTTTATATTGATAATTATTAGGATTCCGTACCCATAGGGTAGAAACGGAACTCTATTACTGAGCCTACGCTGTCTGTCTATCCGTTCGTCCTACCTTTAAACGGCTGCATCTTTGGAACCGTAATAGATAGCCAGATGAAATTTTCACAGAATATGTGAAGTTACAGCGAATAATAAAATTGTCTAAAAGTAATAACAAAAGTATTTTTTTAAACGTATTTTTGTAATTGTTTTAGTTTTTACTTTTTGACTTTATTATTAGTAACATTGGATTATCTGTGAAAATTTCAACAGGCTGTCTATGACGGTTCGAAAGATAAAGCCGTTAAAAGGTAGGGCGGACGGACGGACAGACAAACAGACAGCGTAGGCTAAGCATAAGCAACAGGGTTCCGTTTACACCCGTCGGGTACAGAACCATGAAAACCAACGAAAACAGCGCGACTGTGTTCACATTGGTGCAGGGCCGTATTTAAGGGAGGGCAACCGGGGCCCACAAAAAAGGGGCCAACACAATAGAGACTTTAAAAAAACACAAATTCAGTCTAGTTAACACTAGTAAACCGGGGGGCCTCCACTCCTTTGTTGCCCCGAGACCTCCAGACCTCTAAATCCGGCATTGCATCGGTGACCAAAATACAAGGTTATGCGGAAAGGGTCCATAGTATTCATAATTATGAACAACTATTACAATACAATATCTCTTTATTACATACCGCAAAAATACAAAAATAAAAACTTAAACTAACATAAAAAATAAATAAACGGCAGTATAATGGGCGGCCTTATCGCCTAGAGCGATTTCTTCCAGACAACCTTTGGATGGACAGGACTAAAGAATTTGAAATATTACTATGGGACATAACACTGAATCGCGTAAAAAATATCAGCTGTTCCATACATTAAGTTTTTTTTTTTATACTGAGTGACGAGACGAGCGAAGTCGTTCGCCTAATGGCTCTTCACGCTTGCTCATAACAGCTCAACGCCACTAAGAATTTTAAACTTCAACAGTTCAAAACCCTGGATGGCAATGCACTGCGCTCGTCACCCCGAGATATAAAGATGTCAAATCTCTGTGTGCCCTGTAATTTCGCTGGAGACATTGCTTCAATCCGGAACACAGTAGTGTTTGCACACTACTGCTTGGCGGTTGAATAACTGGCAAAGGTGTGGTACTTCCCCAGGCGGACCCCTGCAAAGAGTCCTACCATTACAAAAAAGTCTAGTGTGAATGGAATGATATTTATGTATGACACAGCTTATATTGTTCCGTGATTTCAGTGTTGGTCCTATTCCTATAGTAAAAGATGTTCATAATGATGGGTACACCCTTTCTGCGTAACCCAGTATTATGAAGTATTTTGTTCAAAATTGTACGTATGTATTTATATCAGTCTCTGGCAGCCATATTACAAGCTTTGCTTATTTTGGGGTCAAATGACAGTGTGCGCAAAAAAATTCCCAGATATATTTATATGTAGGGAAGTACCACAACTTTGCCAGTTATTCAACCGCCAAGCAGTAGTGTGCAGACATTACTGTGTTCCGGATTGAAGGGCAATGTTTACAGCGAAATTACAGGGCAGACAGATTTGACATCTTATATCTCGGGGTGACGAGCGCAGTGCAATTCCATCCAGGGTTTTGAACTGTTGAAAAATTCTGAGTGGCGTTGAGATGTTATGGGCAAGCGTGAAGAGCGAGCGACTTCACTCGTCTCGTCACTGTATCATAAAAAAATAGGTACCTATATTATATTTAAGAACACAATACTAATAAACGTTGAAAGGCGTTGTTTACTGATTCATATTTTTCTCATTTACTCGACAATACAATATTCATAATCCATACACATAATTCGTAAGGTTGAAAATCATATTTCACAGTAGAGTAGAGGCCGAAAGAGTTTCGATTGTTCGGAGATCGCTGCGTTGATCTGCTGGAAAAATCGTGCTTACAGCGGTACGGTGCGCATGAGTTGAGATCTTGGTGGACATTCCGTTGCAAATAAATTTTGTAACATTCTTACCTCGTTTAGGTAATTAATATTCAAAATTATTTTTTCTAGGTTTAAAAACCCATATGACCAAGCACATTATTATTATGAATTAAAACGTTTAAAAAAAAAATAACCTATAGATAGTAGTAACTCTATATACCTAACCCTGTGAACGACAGTGAGATTTGAATTCAAAGACACGTTTGTCTGAGTCAAACTACTTCTACCTGGTTTAGCTTATTATAATCTACTGTGCGTGTAGCACAAAGTAGACTCTAGACACGTCACAAAGTAACGTTGATCTAGAATCTCCTTGCGGCAGATCGGCCATATTTGCCACTGAAGTGAGAAATTTTTACCCTTCTCTTTTCTGTGATATTTGCATACCTAGAGCCTGTTCAAAAAGAGAGTGGATTTGGGCAAAAGGAGTACATCAATCAGCCTCTCAAATCAGCCTCTGCCATCTGAAAAATATCAGACTCAGCTATCATGAGCTGTCCTGTCATCGTGTTGTTGTTTTGTAGTGTGAATTTGCGTGATATTTATTGAAGTATTTGTTCATTCAACCACAATCTTAGTTCACTCTCTTTCTGAACATGCTCTACCAAGCGGGACATTTGATGTTAAAAACGATAAACATTCCTGAAAGTTGCCATTTTGTGCAAACAACGTGCACATCACGCGACTTTGTTTTCTATCCACTACCATACCTACCATAAAGAATTATTAATTTATTCATATTTTATAATGAAGTTTTGACGATCAGGATTACCACATGTCGATCAATGTAGATCGGTAACTTTAGTTGTTTAGATAAAGCGTGATGAAGGTTAATTGACGCCGATCCGCATGACTACGGCATTCGCTATTTGCGATCGTCGCGTTGAGATATTCCATACACCGTCTATGGATCATCGCTATCAAAAAAGCCATAGTCGCCAAATTTGACAATTGCAAGTAAATTTTTGTCAGGGTTACTGCTTCCACCAAGGACGTTTTAAATTTACGTTTTTTTATGATCCTTCGCAAGGCTTTCACGCTGGTTGGCAATGGCGCTAGTGTCTGTTCTTATCCGCCGTTTGCGTTTCAACCGTAATGACCATAGGGTTGGTGGTAGAAAATTGGTGTTCTGTTTTCAGCTCCTTCAATGTGGCTACCCTACCACCGTGGGCGAAGCGTGGGTGCGTTCCTATGTGCCGTACATTAAATTTGATCGCCGCAACCTGCACACAAATAGATTTATAATATTCTGCAACCTCTCATTAAATAATAAAATTATCCGAGCTTTTGTATCGTGAGGAAGCAAAGGTTACCAAGGTACTGTTGAAGGGAATCCGCTGAAAGTATCGATTGTAAGGTCAAACGATTCATGTTTCTTCTCTGGCGATCCAATCGAATGTTCTTTTTGAGTAAATGCAACCTCTTCGGTCAATAATTCAGTCGCCGGATAATTTTAAAAGTTGTAAATTTTTGAATGGTATCTGTCAAAGAGAAGCTTTTGTTTTTTTTTTTGGTCGAACGTCATCGCCGTGTCACCATTGGAAAAAAATTCTCCGGTTATATTTTTCTATTTAAATCCATTTATCATAGTTAATTGACCAGTTTTCCTAGTGAATAGCTATCATTTAATTTTTAGTTTCATTTCTAGTATAATTAGCATCATTGTAGTTATATATCTTGATTTTTGTCAGTAGCCCCTTTTCTAAGACATTAGTATGACCGACGAAGAGCCTCCTGATCCTGGCGGTGGAATAATGGCGTCCGATTATAATATTCCTCCCTCTCCTGGTGCTTTTACAGCAATATCCACGTCAGAGGATCTCCAAAAAACCCATAAACGCTCTAAGCGTAGAGCTTTGAAACGGGATGTAAGAGCATGTTCTCCCATTGACTCTTCTGGTGAAGAATTTAAAATTGCTGATGACGTAATTCTTACTTCAGGACAAAACACACCCCCAAATTATTTTTCGACTATGAGCAGTGAGCTTCCCCTTGCCACTCTTCCAACCCCCGTATCTGCGTCTCTGCCCTTAGGTCAGAAGACAATTGCTTCAACAAGTTCCTCCTCATTTTTGCCCCCGGGCCAAAAAATCGCTCCAACTCCGGTTGCACGTCAGTGCTATGTTTCATCCGATCGTGGGCCGTATGTTATTCACGTACAAAAAATCGAGGTTGTATCTTCTGTTAGCACTTCTTTGCACCCTGTTACTTTCGGGCGATTCCTTTTTGAGCGCTCGAGAGAATTTGTAGGCATTGTTGATGGATCAATTAAAAGCGTGGGCCGAAATAGAATCTCGCTGTGTTTCCACTCATTTAAGGCCGCTAATGCCTTCATAGACTCTAGTTCCCTCGCCAATAAGGGATATAAAGCATTTATTCCCTCATATAATGTAACTCGTCTGGGTCTGGTACGGGGCATCCCCGTCGATTTATCCGACGAAGAAATAATAAAGGAAGTACGGGTGCCCCAAGAGTGCGGCCCGATAATCAAAGTTCGTAGATTGAACTTCAAATTGGTGATTGATGGGTCAGTGTCATGGAAACCTTCTTAAACGGTTGTTTTAACTTTTGATGGCCAACTCCTACCCCCTAGAGTTTTTTTGTGCTATAACTCTTTTCAAGTGGAGCAGTATGTTTTACCTACTATCCAGTGTTTTTCTTGTTGTAGGTACGGACATACCAAGATCCAATGCAGGTCGAAGCCAGTATGCTTCAAATGCTCTTTAGCCCACACTGGAGACTCGTGCAATGTAGATGCGGAGGGCGCCAAATGTGTTTGGTGCCGTGGTAGTCACTTCGCAACCAATAAAATCTGCCCCGAAATGTCTCGCCAGATTTCTATTAAAAAAACAATGTCGCAAAATGTTTTATCATACGCAGAGGCATCGAAACTTCACCCCTCATCAAGAATTACTTATGCAGAAGTGACTTCTTCTTCTTTGGCACCTCCTCCTCCTTTTCCCTCTCAGCTTTCGGGTTCAACTAATCACGTTACTGTGGAGCCTGCCAGAGTGCACTACAGGGGTAAAAAAAACAGGCCTGTTGGTTCAACTTCTCCCTCTTCTGGCTATGACCATTTGGCTCACTCAAACATTGTTAGGGGTGACTTTGCGGAAGCCGCTCCTAATGGATGTGCCCTTAACCCTAATAAAACCCCCGAGTCTCCATCTGTTCAATCGGTTATCTCTGAACTTCTCAAACTTTTTAATCTTTTGTCCTCTCTTCTCAACCCTCCCCGTGCTCATCACTCCCCTTCCCATCCTTTACCGTCCAACGCTGCATTTAATTTAAATTCACTCATTTCCCTTCTATCTAATGGATCTCAAGTTCCTTCAATGGAATAGTAGATCACTATATAATAAATTATCTGATCTTATATATTTAGTTTTAATAAATATAATATTACTGCCTTGTCTATTTCTGAGACATGGTTAAAGTCTGGTTCTCATTTTAGAGTTTCTGGCTTTGATGTCATCAGAAGTGACAGACAAGATGGTTTTGGAGGTGTTGCCCTCCTGATAAAAAATAATATTCCTTTCTCTTCTATTATTATTCCTGTTCATAGTGGTTTTCAAGCAATTGCTGTGCGTGTCAAGAATTATTCTGTTGTCTCACTTTATATTCCTGACCCTTCTAAGTTAATTCTTCGTAAATTAGTTTCGGTTTTGAGTTCCCTACCAAAGCCGCTTTTGGTCCTTGGTGATCTGAATTGTCATCATTCTGTATGGGGTTGTGGTAAGTCCGATGAATGTGGTGAGTTTTTGTTGGACTCTCTTGATACTCTTAATCTCTGCATTCTTAATGATGGCTCCCCTACTAGAAGGACTCGTCCTCATGAATTTCGCAGTGCTGTTGATCTTTCATTATGTTCTCCTGAGCTTGCTTCTCTTCTGTCGTGGCATGTCCTTCCTTCTTCTCATGGCAGTGATCATTTTCCTATTCTTCTTGAATTTCCTCAACGTAATTCTAGTCGTGTTTCTGTTAATCCTCCTCTTCTTAAATATATTTTAAATTATAATGATTGTCCTAACTGGGAAAAATTTCACGACCTCTCTGTTTCTGTTTCTGCTAATTTACCTCCTGTTAATTCTTTTAATATCTCTTCCTCCTCTGATAATCTGGTCCGTATGCTCCATGAGTGTGCTAGCCAATCGTTCCCTGTTAAAAAGCCTTCGTCTGGAAAATTGCCTCCTCCTCCGTGGTGGGATAAGGACTGCAGTAACGCTATTAAAACCCGTAAGGTGGCTGAAGCTAATTTCCGCCGCTCTATGACTCTAGAGAACTTCTCTGAAGTGAATAGGTCCATTGCTAGTTCTAAGCGCCTTTTCCGCTTGAAGAAGCTGGATAGTTGGAGGGCTTATTGCTCTAGCTTAAGTCCTAGTACTCCTGCTTCAGTTATTTGGTCGAAAATTCGCCGATATAGACGCTCCTGGTGTCCTCCTCTTCGTTGCTGTAGCCCTTCTCAGTCTTGGGCTGAGGCATTTATGGATAAGTTAGCTCCTCAGTATTGTCCACTCCCTTCGGAATTACCCTCCTTAGCTGTTACTTCGTCAAACGATCCCCTAGATCAGCCATTCTCATTAATTGAATTGAAAAATATATTAAAGTCCGTCAAAGATTCTGCTCCTGGTATGGATGGCATACCTTATTCATTTTTCACGAAGGCGAGTGACAGTTTACTTCTCTTTTTCTTATCTTTGGTTAACTCTATTTTTGAGTCTGGTTTTGTTCCCGCTAGTTGGAAATCTCAGTATATTATCCCAATTCTTAAACCCGATAAGGACCCGGAGGATCATAATTCGTATCGTCCTATTGCTCTTTCTTCTGTCCTGGCGAAACTTGCTGAGCGCCTGATCAAGAACCGCCTTGAATGGTTTCTTGAAAGTAAGGGCCTTTTTGCCAAATTTCAGTATGGTTTTAGAAAAGGCAAGAGTACTATGGATAGCCTAAGTGTTTTTACAACTGATATTAGACTTGCCTTTACTCGAAATGAATCAGTTATTGGTGCTTTTCTAGATATTTCTGCCGCTTATGACTCCGTCCAGCTTTCTATTCTCGGAAATAAACTTTCTTTGTTGAAGGTTCCTCCTAAGTTATGTAATTTTGTCATGAATCTTCTAACTGAAAGGTATATTTATCTTCGTTGCAGTGATTCTTCAATTTCTCCTCACAGAATCATTTGGCGTGGTCTTCCTCAGGGGTCTGTTCTTAGTCCTCCTCTATATAATGTGTATACTTTTGATTTAGAGGTATCTATTGGTCTCTGCCGTATTCTTCAATATGCGGATGATATCCTTTTATATACTTCTCACCATAAAATTGACATTGCCAGTCACTGTATTTCTCAATCCCTTCAGTGCTTAAACTCGTGGCTACATTTAAATGGTCTAGATCTTTCACCATCAAAAAGTAACATTGTTCTCTTTTCTCGAAAGCGCAATCCCCCTGAAATAGATATCTTAGTTAAAGGGTCCAGGATTCCAGTTAAGGAGTCAGTGAAATTTCTTGGTCTTATTTTGGACAATAAGCTTAGTGGAAAGTTGCATTGTGATTATATTGCTGATCGGTGTCGGAAAAATATTAACATTCTAAGGTGTTTATCAGGTGTTTGGTGGGGTTATCATCCTTTTACACTGAAACTTTTGTATAACGCCATTATTCGTAGCATTTTAGATTATGGCTCCTTTTTGCTGGAGCCAGCTAACAAGGGTGGTATCAAGAAACTGGATTTGATTCAATCGAAAGCCCTTCGCATTGTTTCTGGTGCTATGCTATCCTCTCCTATCAATGCACTTCAGGTTGAATGTGTTGATGCTCCCCTTCATCTTCGCCGTCAGTTTCTATCTAATAGGTTTTTTTTTCGCTGTGTGCAGTTTTCTAATCATCCTCTTGTCCCTAAACTTCAGCTTCTCCATAGTTTCTCGTTTTCTTCTCGGTTTTGGCTCCATAAGCAGCTTCCTCTTCTAGTGAAGAGTTTTGTTACCTATAAGTCTTTAAAAGATCCTGTTCTCCGTTCTCATTTGCTTCCTCTTTTCTCGTTTAGTTATGATGTCATTATCTCTCGTCCAAATGTAATTTTAGACTTTGACATTTGTGCTGGTGACCCCCATGCTGATGAATATTTCCGTGATCTTCTGCGGAGGGATTGACATGGGTGGCACTATATCTTTACTGATGCTTCAAAACTCTCCCCTATAGGCTGTGTTGGTTGTGGTATCTTCCATGAACAATTTAACATTGTACAAAAGGTTAAGTTTCCCCCTGAAACCTCAGTTTTTTCGGGTGAGTGTTGGGCGCTCCTTGAATCTATTCGATATATTCTTATTTTCAATCTCCGCCGTTCTCTCGTCTTTACTGACTGTCGGAGTGCCCTTCAGTCTCTTCTTTCAAACCCCTTTTCCCCCAATTCCCACAACTCTATTCTTTTTCTCCTTAAGGAATCCTTATCTATCTGCAATTCCAAAGGTCTAGAAGTTGTTTTTGTTTGGATTCCTGGTCATGCTGGTATCTCTGGAAATGAACGGGCTGACAGAGTGGCAAAGGATGCCGTTGTCTGCGGAGACAAAATTCCCTTCTGTATCTTTCCCCATGATCTTGCATCCCTGCCTAAGTCTCTTTTACTTAAGTCATGGTCATTCTGCTGGCGTGGCTCTGCCAGGTCTAGGGGTTCCGCTTATGCGGCTCTCCAGCCCGTAATCCCTCGGAGGCCGTGGTTTGCCAGAATGCACTTTAGTAAAAAAATTACAAGTTGCATAATTCGAATGAGGTTGGGACACTGTTGTATTCCCACATATTTTAAAAAGTTACGTATCAGGGACTCTTCTTTGTGTGAGTGTGGCCTTGATGACGGCCACCTCAATCATATTTTCTTCTCCTGTCCGCTGCTTGATCACTCAGCTTTTTTTCTTTCTCTTAGTCTTGTAGTTCCTTTTCCAACTTCTATGTCTGTTCTTCTCTCATCAAATGATATTTCCATTTTCCGTATTATAAGTAATTTTCTTTCTGACAATAATGTTAGTGTATAAAGTGCTTTATAGTGTATTTTTGTGTTTGTAAGCATTTATATGTATTGTATTACTTATTTATTTTGTTTTAGGATTGCTGGTCATATATTGTTTTATTTTAAATCGCGTTCGTTTTTTGTTAACGTGACGTTGGCCAAAGTGCCCTAAATGTGGGCGATAGCCATTAATTAAAAAAAAAAAAAAAAAAAAAAAAAAAGAGAAGCTTTTTTTATGATGAAATGGGCTAGCGTTTGACCACAACTCACCCGATGATCTAAACGAAAAAATTCTCACTTCAGTGTAAGCGACGAAGTGGTCTAAGATGGGGCACGCTTGCCCATGAGGTGCCTATTCACTCTTGTCTTGAAGAGACCCAGGTTGTAATTTATAGGAAACACCGAGGCAGGGAGCGTATTCCATTCCTGTGCAGTTCGTATTAAGAAGAAATTTTGGAAACACTGCGTACGGACTTTACCAAAGTTCACGACGTAAGGATGAAATGACCGCCTCGATGATCTATGGCGGAAATTGGATGACGGGATCAGCCTGAACAGCTCTTGTGCACATTCTCCATAATAATAACTCTAAGCTATTTTTGTTTTAGGTTTCGGCTCTAGACAGCTTTTCTATTTAGCCAGTATCAAGAACATAAAGGGAGTTTTAAAGTAGTTTATAATAAGTTTTAGATGATATCGTCAAACAAGTCATACTTAAAGTCAATGTCAAGCAAACTAAGTCAGTTTTAAGTCCAAGTGAAGCCAGTAAAATGGATGAAACTTTACTACAGACTTGTATCAAGATTCGTAAAGAATAATACCTTCTACATACTCGTGCATATTTTTGATCATGGCCAATAATCGCCATTTACTTTATACCTAATAGTAGTAACACTTAAAAAAAACAGAAGTTTGGAAATTAATACAATGCCGAGCCACGATTTTTTCCATGCTTCCTTTGGCTATGGGATTTGGGAATTTCGACACTAAGACACTGGACATTTAATTTTGTATTTATGACCTACGTACGCCAATGCCGTATGTAAGTTTCTCCTGAGGTTTGACGTCTACGTCGAATAAAGTGTTAAAGTTAGCTATGTGCTCAAGCGTGTACTTATAGTGGGAGTAAAGCGTGTATTTTTATATCGATTCGAAAACATCATAGGAGCCTTAAAGTCGATCTCAACTAATTTACCAGGGCATGAATTTGACATTACTCTGACTTACTATGCTTGACTAAAACTTTGACAATTGACGTTATGTCTTTTCGTGATATGACGTTAAATATCACGAAAAGACATGTTTACCATATAATATCACTTATCAACACTCGAGCAAGTTCACAAACGCTTAATAAACAATAATTCACCATAATTAAACACTAGCGACAGGCGACATGCGACATGTTTTTTTCACATTGCCGCTAAAACTCTCGTTGCTCATACGTTACTTTTTTACATAAGTTTATTCTCTAACAGAGCGGAGGCCAAAGCATGTGACTCAAACCTCGTAGTCAATAATAATAGATTAAAAAAAAACTGTCATACACATACAAATCCATCAAGAACTTGGCCACAAACAAAAAGAAAGAAAAACCTCAAAAGCTATTTCACAGAGTTCCATATTCAAATCTCAACGCGCGACGATTAGCATCCAAGATGGCCGGCGCGAGATTTTCGGCCAGTGATACAAATTTCAATTTCCTGTTTTCTTTATCGCGGCAGGTGATCTAAGTTTGACAAATAAGTTCATTTTGACGAGTCGGTCGGTGATGGAGCGGCCAATTTATCATTTTAAATGATCGTATCCAGTAGCTGGCTTTGGAGAAGGCTGATAAAATGTTGAACACTTTTTAAAATTGTGATAAGCGGCCAGAAAAATACTTACATAATATGGGTACCTATTTAAACATGTTAAACCGAAGATGATAGAAAGATGATAGAATTTACGAAGAATTTCCCACAAAACAACGGGCCTGATCGAGGCAGAGACCAGGCGAACAGAAGACGATTGCGGAAATCCGGCAATGGTTGCAAAGAATGTCGTCAGATTTATGCGCACACAGCTCCGCGATGACAGCTCGCGGATGGCTCGCGGCGATCTCTTCCCTGCGTATGCGCTCCTAGTACTTTCGAAAATGCTTCTCGGCATTCGAACCGATAAATATTTGTTCTTTAACTGGTTGGTAAGAGCCGCGCTCGCCCGAAACAGCACGCAGCCACGAGGCGCAATACGGCGCGGAAGTGCGATTTTTTTCAAACTTGGTGACCGGAATGCTGGCGCCTACCTTGGCCATTGAGCAATGCCATTCAATGGGGCAATGCTGCCAGCACACTGGCCAGATTTCCTTCCACAAAGAGGCTTATAGATCAGGTTTTTTTGTTTTGTTTAGTGTAAGTATTTATTTTTAAATAGTTTTAGGTATAGTTCGTTTGAAATTGTATATTATTTAGCAAAATTCTGTAAGAATTGAGATTTTTTCACAGCAGCTTGTACGCCGCGACTCCGCATCGAATCTCTAATAGGCATGGGACCTTCTAAAACTACTTACTAGGGCTAGGGCTATCCTACTCTTAACTCTATATTTGCTTAGCTTTGTAGTGGTAGGACTCTTTTGCAGGGAAAGTAGTAAGGAAAAGTTAGTAGGATAAGTAGGAAAAGTTTGTCCGCCTGGGAAAGTACCACACCTTTGCCAGTTATTCAACCGCCAAGCAGTAGTATGCAAACACCACTGTGTTCTGGATTGAAGGGTAATGTTTCCAGCGAAATTACAGGGCACATAGAGATTGGACATCTTATATCTCGAGGTGACGAGCGCAGTGCATTGCCATCCAGGGTTTTGGACTGTTGAAGTTCAAAATTCTGAGTGGCGTTGAGCTGTTATGGGCAGGCGTGAAAAGCCATCAGGGGAGCGACTTCGCTCGTCTCGTCACCCGGTATCATGAAAAAAAATATTCTAGAATTTACAATAATAAAAATACATACTGGCAACTACAAGACAACTGACTTCGCCTGTACCAAAAAGAAATAAGTACCGAAGTTATTTTTTACGGCTTTTCTACGCCCCCTACACCTAAAATTTTTAAAAGCGTATCATTAAAGTAAAGGTCTTTTCAGATTACGCTACTATACATATTATATAACGCAACGTATCATATAGCTATAAAATATCTGGGACATATTTTTTTGCACTCACGGTCATCTGACCCCAAACTAAGCAAAGCTTGTAATATGGCTGCCAGAGACTGATTTACGTTCATATATATTTTAAATACATACTTCAACCGTAGTACATTTAAATCGATGACTTCAACAGATATTAACACCCAGACAGAACGAACACAAATTTTCATCACATGAATGTTTGACCTAGGTGGGAATGAACGCAGCCCCCAAGCGCAGAAGCACAGAATAAGGTATGTTCACTACCAACCTGAGCCACTGGGGCAGTCATTGTTATGCCCAGCGTGCATAATGCATAGCGTGTAGCCAAGTGGCAAGTGACTAATTGTCTAAAACTGCTCTACGATGTTTTTTTGTATTTATTATACCTATATAAAAACCGACTAAGTGCGAGTCGGGCTCGCGCACTGAGGGTTCCGTGTTACCACATAACTTGTTAGCTACTAAAGTACAAAAAAAATGTGCAAAAAGACAACATCCCATCAAGGTCACCCATCCAGGTACCGACCGCGCCCAACATTGCTTAACTTCGGTGATCGTACTACAACCGGTGGTGAACAGAAATTTGCCATCAGTTGGCAAATATCTGTTCACCACCGGTTGTCGACCGGTTGTCACCGTGTGTGAGTTCACACTTGGCCTTTATTTATTATTTAATTGATGTCATACTTTAATAAATAATGGCAAAGTGCGAGTCGGTGTCAAATTTCTGTTCAACATTAAAAAAAAAAACTATATTCTTAAGTAATTTTTCAACAGTTTGCATGTCCTCTTACAAAAAAGAGGACATCTCAAAAAGAGGTCTTTAACTCTGTAAATTTTCTTGAAAAAATCCAAAAAATCTGTCGCATCTACACAAAAAATGATTTTCAGCCACGCTGCTTAAAAACTGTGACATTGAGAAAATAATCCATTGCACATTTAAATTAGGACTTTTGAAGTATCCTGACGTTTCGAACACTTTGCAGTCCTTTATTTCAATGATGGCTTGACAGTTTGGGGAAATCTATGATGCAATACATTATAGCATACTCTGAACAGGTCTTTATAAAGCTGAGGCTTACTGCAGTTCTTTGTTAGCCACAAAACTGTGTAACACAACTGGGTTTGTACCTACAAAGTTGATAGTAGAGTTTCATCCACTTTCAATCTTATTGCTAAGCATTTAGACTACTTTTCGCCCCAAAAGAAGGAAGATAAGCGTGCAAACAGCTTACAAATTAAGGACTCCTAATGGGGTATTTAAAAAAATCTTTAATTGCAACGAGACAGAGTAATATGGACAGGCTGCATTAATATAGCTCCGTTAGCTCAGTTGGTAGTATCCTTGCCTTCTGCACTTGGGGGCGTGGGTTCGATTCCCACCTTGAACAAATATTTGTGTGATGAACATTTGTGTTTTTTCTATGTCTAGGTGTTAATATCTATTTCAGTATGTATCACACTAATATCATATATGTGAAAGTTTGGATGGATAGATGAATGGATGGATGGATGGATGTTTGTTTCTCAATCACGCAGAAACTACTGGATTTATTTGGATAAAATTTGGAACATATATTCCTTTTCCTTATGACCTGGATTAACACATAGGTTACTTTTCATCATCATCATAATCACCGATTTTCATCACCACGCGGGTGAAACCGCGGGGCGCAGCTAGTTTAATAATATATATTATGTATGTACAAATGTACATATATCAGTCTCTGGCACCCATATTACAAGCTTTGCTTAGTTTGGGGTCAGATGACCGTGTGTGCAATAATGTCCCAGATATTTATTTATATAGCAAAAACAAAGTTTTCAATACTCAAGCACGTTGCAGACGATGTGCAGTAACTCGCGCGAGTGGTGCTCGCACAAAGTGCACTACACGTCGCTGCAGCACTTTTTAACCGACTTCCAAAAAGGAGGAGGTTATCAATTCGACTGTTTTATTTTATTTTTACGTTTGTTACCCAGAACTTTTGACTGGGTGAACCGATTTTGATGACTCTTTTTTTTATTTGAAAGCTGGTGCTTCCAGTTTGGTCCCATTTGGTCCGTTTCTGATGGAGTCGGTTTTTTATATTGATAATTATTACTTAGAGCGAGACTACTAAGCATCTTCCTAGTTGCCTGGAAGAGATCGCTTTTAGCGATAAGGCCGTCGATTGTTACGTTAGTTTTTTAAAGCTGTTATATCGTGTATTATGTAATTTGTGGTGTGAACAATAATAAGTTTATCTATCTGTCTGTCTGTCTGTCTATCTATCTTTCTTCCTCTGGCACTGGCACTAAGCAGAAAGTGTAGTGGCTCGTTGCAGGATGTGTGTGTACTGCGCATCGTCTGCAACGGACATTAGTGCAAGATAGTGTACTATACCAATGATCCATAGTTCTTGACTATACTATACCATCAAGGACGCTCCATAGAGTCAAGGATCCATGGAGTGGACGCGCAAAGCAACATAATCTTGGATCTCATTGCAGCACGTCTCGAACTCTCGGCCATGATTGTATAACCGCTAAACGATACGCCATCTGCTGATAATGATGATGATGATCCCAGACGACATCAGTTCTTAACTTTTTCTATGCCATAGGTGGCAAATAAGCAGATGGGCTGCCTGATTGTAAGCAGTATATGGTAACACCAGGGGTATTGCCGACCCTTTAAAAATCTCTATTATGTCCTTCTTTGAAATACCCCATATTGTAGCTTCTCGTAAACATTGCGGAAGGTTTTATTTATATTACTTGGGAATTACTCACGTAAGGTTGGGCCGGTTACTCCAACTATAGTTTCAACCACATTCGGCGGTCTTTATCAAGGTGAATGCGATTCCAGTGAAACACAAATAAAATGTGTAAAAACCACGTCAGTTTCCATAGTAAAATTGCGGAAAGTTGTGAGGCAAGAAAGATCGCGTGAAACTTCCACTGATTTATAATAATATGTAGATGAGCTTTCTGACGGTGGCGGCCAGTACGATGATAAAACCGCGACGCTGGCATCTGATCCAAACAGTTCTTCAGAACACTCTCCGTTGTAAATGCGATAAAATATACCTACCTAATATACACAACGTTTCTGCGTATGTGTTTTTTGTTATCCTTCAACGTCAGGGTATGTCCACAACCCTCTCTCACCAGTCCAGGTCCGTTTCACGGAGATCTGATCATCGCGGAAAGCACGGCGGCCGATGGCATCGTGCTTATTTGTTGTTAACCCGCGGGAGAGACGAGATGACTATCGGTTTACACTTTAATTAATTGTTCTGTGTTAACATTTCGTTAAACTTGTTTGAACTACTTTAAACCAGTTTCACCAAAAACACTTTCAAAGACCAGCGCGAAGATCCTGAATGCACTGCTCCAGAGACTCCTGAATAATTGATGTGTTACAACTGTACATTGTATAATACCTTAGGTCGTGTGTTTGACACGATATTGAACACGCATAGTTATATCATAAAATTCTCAGGTCTAGCCTGGACATTTGGTAGGCATTGGTGGAGCCGAAGCCAACACCAAAGGCCCTGTTGAATATAAAAAAAAACTATTATGGAATGTGTATAAAATGGGAAATTAACTATTGTAAATATAGTAAGTATATGATTTAATAAGTCTGGGCTATTGAGGTGAATAACTTGTGGATAAGAGAACAGATCTATAGGATGAGAAACGGCACCTATACCTTATCCTGTCTTTTCTCAAAATATATTAAGGCAGGTGATGACTTGCCACCCACTAAATGGGCCCTCCATAAAGGCTGCCGAATATTGGCACTGGAGAGGCAAGATTGGCGTGGGTGGCTTAAGGTGTCAAGAGGTGTGCTGCACTTTTACTAAGAGCTACTCGCGGTGTTATGCCCTTTAACACTTCCACCCTGGAGCTTAGGTACTTAGCTCTTGCGGTTTCCACTCCCAGACGGCCGAAATTACATTAAAAATGGGCTGTTCCATAGGAAACGATTATTGAAACTCGACAAAATGTACGGAACAGCAGATTTTTATTTACCTATTTCAGGGTTGGTCCCGTAGTAAACGTTATTCATAATGATGAGTACAATGACCTCCTTTTAGCTTAGTACAGTCTATATGGGTAGCCCTATATAAACAACTCCTTGATAGCTTATAGCTTCCATAGTTTCTTGCGGTAATCTTCAAGACCAAAGACCGCAAACATGAAACAGCTCCAAATGCAGCATCACAAATCCAGCATCCGCATAGCGAGAACAAAGCAATAAATCTAACATAGCTATTTTAGCTATATCTCAGCTAACATAGCTGAAATACCCGGTGGTAAAGGTCGCATCGTGAGTCTCCGCAATTAACGATACTACTAATTAAGCATGAATTAAGTTTAATTATTTATCGTCGTATGGTTGGCCGGAAACTCGTGTGGTTTGCATTCTGGTGGTGTTGAGTTAATATATATTGATTTGGTTTGTTTTGAACGCACCTTTCTTTTTTTAAATCCCGGACGCTAAAAGAGAGGTGTGTATCAAGGTAAGTATATCGGCTATCAGCTATACGTATGTTGGTATTATAGCTGATAGTAGCAGCTTTACGATTAAAAACCTAGTAAAGTGTTAGTAACTTTTAAACTTTCGCGATTCGAACACATGTTTTCATATTTATCGGGACTTATCGCGCATTATTAAATATAGGTAAAAATAGATAGATATCTATTTTTACCTATATTTAATAGTGCGCGATAAGTCCCGATAAATATGTAAACATAGTAAAGTGTTGTCGGTTGCTCTCCGAAGCCGGCTCTGCTCTGCTGTCTGTATCGGAGCGTATCTTCACTACTTCCTTAGCTCTGAATTAATCGAGGGAATGCCTCTGAGAGCTGCAATAAAAAAAAAGTGAATAAAAATATTTTCGTTTCAGTTGGGCTACCAAATATATACAATCTTACATACGTTCAAAAAGCTCGCAAAAGTGATCAGAATTTAATGTTTTCATTTAGTTTTATACAATATTATGGCAACTTTCAGACACATTGTTTCGGCGGCCGCGCTTTTAGTATATTTTATACTTTATTTAGACCATAAAGTGGTTAAAAAAATCACAAATTTACTGAGACTGATCTTCAAAAACGATCTTTAAATCCTCGAAAGTATCAGAACGCAATAAATAAGCACAAAACCAACATTTCCCCATACATCATAGCCTCCAATAAAGTACTTTTCCATGCAAATTTATTCAGGGTCCGAGTAAACTCGGTAGTGCCAAGGAGAATAAAATCTTCAGAAAAACAACACCTACCATAATGCTGGCAACGATGGAAATTACATATTAAGTTATATTATGCAGGGTTTGCATCTATGGACGGCAGACTTTAGAGAGTAGCAAAAACTAACTTCCAAATTGTCCGGTAAAGGAAATCCGGTGCTCTACATTTTTGGGCACTTATGGCTATCACAAACAACAAACTTTTATGCGCTTGAATCCTTCATTTCCTGAATTTCTATAGTTTTTCTGCTTACCTCTTCAGGGGAATTTGGCATCGCACTATTTGTGCATTTGCCACTGTATTGAAATTTTGTCAAATCTAATTTAATATAAGTAGGTCAAACGAGTCACAGTCACTGTCAGAGTCAAGAAAAGTCAGTCACGTCAAACTCAAGCCCCAGTAAAGTGGTGGAGGCTTTACAAGAGGCTTCTAGAAGTTAACGAAACAACACGACAAGACATGTTTCGCCTCTATGTATCACTGAGCACATTCACGAACACTTAATAAATAAAAAAACACATCAGTCATAGGACTGCACGTCAGAAGTGAAAACTTAAGTAACAATTCAGCTATTCTGCAAGAGATGGCGCTGTTTGAAAATTCACAGTACTGCGTATTATGTATTCTGTGGCAGCGTAACGTTGAGGCGAGTTCCATGATTTTTTTAAACTCAAAAAGTGCTCAACGCACCTAAAGAAGTTTTACATTAACACTCGAAATACATACGTTTAGGAAATTAATACAAGCCGACATGTTTTTTTCATGTTGGTGCCAAAATTCTGTGTAGCTGTTTCTCTGTAGGTTTTCAACTTCGTAGTGGGCAGGAGAGAGTCCTTTTGGTCGTGTCGCGTATTTACCGCGGACGTATCGGCGGGGGACAGCGCGTGCGCAGTACTAAATAACAGTGTCGCGCTAGCCTTTACACTCGCCGCCGGGATGGTGTCGAGCAGTAGAGAGGCAGCCGTTACGTCCAGACAGGTAAAAATATCTTAGGCTTAATCCACATTCACAACTAGAAATTCCTAACCAGCTACGAAAAAATATTCTTCGCTGTTTCATATATGTACTTATAACCAGTTATTAAACAAGATCCACATTTATAACTAAAAAAGATCATACAACCAACCATCAATAACTACAAAAAATATATTTTCTTTGCTATTTCATAACCAATTATTAAAAAGGACCCTTTTTCCATGCAGCAGGTAGTTATAAATATAAAAAAAATGTTTATGGGAATGGATCAGAGATGGCGTTGTGTCCGTTTGAAAAGCTTTTTCATGTTTTGAAGTCTCTTGTTAAACAAGACTACACGCAACTGTGGTGCTAAGCTGAAAGAAGGTCATTGTATTCGTCATTATGAATAACTTTTACTACCGCAGTTCCACGTAACCCTGTATATTCACTAGTGATCTGCAGTTTGGACCTATCTTTAAGCAAAAACTACAGTGCCTAAAGACTAGGGGTTCTGACCAGTGTGTGTCGCTAGTGATGACATATGGTACTGAGACGTGGTCCTTAACTGTTGCCATTTTGGAAAAACTCAGAGTTACACAACGGGCAATAGAGCGAGCTATGCTAGGAGTTTCTTTGCGCGATAGAATCCGGAACGTGGATTTTCGCCAAAGAACCAGAGTCACTGACATAGCTATTAAAATTTGCAAGTTGAAGTGGGTATGGGCAGGCCACGTCGCTCGAAGAACCGATAACTGATGGGGAAGAAAGATTCTTGAGTGGAAACCACGAACCGGAAGTCGCATCGTAGGTAGGCCTCCCACTAGATGGACCTACGACATTGTGAGAGTCGCGGGCATTCAGTGGATACAGATGGCAGAATGTCTTTTGGTGTGGAGGTTAAAGGGGGAGTCCTATATTCAGCAGTGGACGTCTTCGGGCTGATGATGATGATTAAGCAAAAAAGTTTGCAAAACTTTTTTGCTTAAATATAAGCCAAATGCAAAACTGCGATATCTAGACGAGATAGTTCAGTCTTTTCAGGGGTAAGTACTTATTTAAGTAGTAGGTAAATTAATTATGTTATTCTGGTTACTTACTGTATGTATCCGTCCACGCGTTCGCGTCTTCCCGCCCGACTCCCGTCGTATTTCGGCTGCGCGTTTATCGCGTATCATCAGATACGTACGCCGCTATCCGATCGGCCGTATCTGATACGGGTGCGCTGGACACGCCAGATTACCTGATACGTTGATCTGCACTCATATTAGGAGCTGCATTGATTGTCTATAATGCAACGAGGCATAAAACACCTACTGGTTTGGATTTTACAAGATGGAGTACCAAAATTTTCTGGTTAAGAGGGAAAAGAACGCTGGCTGTTCTTTCGATATTTCAAGAGTCTACATAGAAACATCACTTTAAAAAAATACAAACATATTCTATAAAAGTCAATAAAACTCACTCAAAAAACATGTGCATCCTGCCCGTTCTTACGTACAGTCCCCAAACCTGGTCATTGATCGATTCTCAGAAGTTTATCTTGGAGTTTGTCAAAGGGCTAAGGAGAGCAGCGTCATAACAATCAAAAAGACCTACACGTCACTGCTTACACGTATCTGAAACACGTCACTGCGTTTAATTACTGGATTTACTGATGTAGACATCAAAGCCACAGAAAAGTAACCATGTTTTTGTTTAAAATAGAACGGCTGTCAAGGCATTTTTGTAAGAAATTTGTTGTAGCCACTTGCACGCATATAAACCCATAGCACTGTGTTAGAAAGACTGAGTTCGATGCATTGACATAAATAACAATGTTCAATCACATATCTGTCACCTGGCGATAGTTTCCTTCTCATTTCCGTTCTATTTACTTCTTTTTTCTGTGATCAAAGCTGCCAAATTAATGTGGACTTGAGAATGCACCCTGATAGATGGGCCCAGAGGATCAAGCAGTGAGTGCCTGAAAACGGACGAAGGAACTAAGGCAAGCCGAGAAAACGCTGGTGCAATTACCTTGACGCATTCAAAATAGGCTGGTCAAATCTGGCGGGTGGTCAGTCTGGAAAGAGATGGGAAGTCCTTTGCCCAGAAGTGGTACAAAATAGGGTAAAAATATCAACAGTTGAATCGCCGCAGCAAGGCATGCAAATACACGGAATCTATGCGCCCGCGCCGCCGACCGATCAACATACGCCTCGGATTTATTACGTAATGCGACTCCGCTGGAAGAAAAACACACCATCAAGAAATAAAATTATTACAAAAAAATACTACAATACATTTGCAAAAAATATTTTTTGCGATATATTAACTTAGAACTTAGAAGTCATCTCGTCAGTAATAAATTTGGCCATGTTGCCGAGTTAACCCTATTTTATTATATCTACTTTTAAAGTGGTCGATTCGACCAACAATGGTATTCAGTTATCCGACGAAAAAAAGAGGAGGATGTCAAGTCGACGCGTACTTTTCGACAGAGAATAATGTCATTTTTATATTTAGATTGAAGAAGATTCTGACTGTAGTATATACTTTTCGAGTTTGTTAGGTAAATTTTGTGTGATAATGGGGCGTCATTCATACAAACTTACTACAAGTAACCCGAGCAAGAGATTGCGGCAAGTTCTTGCCAGTTCAAACTGGTCTTGTCGCGCGGCGTCCACAAAGCACTGCGTGGACAGGCCGCGGCTTCTGTGGCCATTGTAATAAAACAATCCATCGGGTTGTTTTATACTACACGCACTCTATAAACAACTACTGGGTGGGGGTATTGTAATTGACAAGCAGGCTACTGAAGAAAAGTAAAGGTTGGGTACACCACAGAAAAGAGAAGTAAATAGAATGGAAATGAGAAGGAAAATCTGTCGCCAGTTATTATGACAGAACCTTGATAGAACATTCTTATTTATGTCAAGTGTCGAACTCCGCGTCAAAGTTGCTAACTGATTTCAAATTACTGACATTTCGTTTATATGGGTGCAACTGGCTACAACAAAGTTCTTACAACTAATTTAAACAAAAAAAAAAACTTTTCTGTGGGGTACACCTTCACATCAGACAATCAAGGGAGATAATATGGTAAGGTGGCGTGCGGGTCGTCTCGCTTTGTCTTCATTTGAGGTAGACTGAGGAAACCTTAAGAGATGATTAACAATGTCAAACATGATCGAGGCTTGGAGGACAAACAAAGAAAACCTTAGGAAAGTGAGCACTTATTCGAGGTATCCCCAGATCGGACACACAAGGGAGATATGGTGGCATGGCAGGTAGAACGTATCAGACCTTAAACAGGCTTGATGTCTTTATTCGAACTCCCCCTGCAGACGACCTTGGCGCCCTTTTTAGCGTGGACTAATAGTTCATTGCTGTCGCTGCAAAAAATATATAAATATATATAAATTAAAAAAAACAAGTTCAAAAAATGTCATAACTGGACCAAATTGGGACCACGCGGGAAGCACCAGCAATCCAATAAAAAAAAGAATCATCAAAATCGGTTCACCCAGTCGAAAGTTCTCACGTAAGAAACATTACAAAAAAACACTTGATAAAAATGCGCTTGACCACCCTACTATTTCTTGTGCAAACTAAATCGTTGGAAACTGACACATTGATCTCCTAGTTCACAATTATACTACGGGGAAAATGTCCCTAGTCATTGGTATATAGTCTAATTGGGACAATACTGCATAAATAATATAATAATTAATTTGTTTTCAAATAGTTTGTAATTAATTTGATTGTAAACTAAGGTATCGAATTGTAGAGGTCAGGCGGCAAAAATTGAATAGGCTACTGGCGGCAAATGTGTAAAACCTCATTGCGTTTCACAGGCTGTGAAACTTTAACTCACTCACATGTTTCGACCACAGCGAAGCTCTATTGTGCCGCTATCAGATCGATCTACAGTTTGATACCTTTTCGATCTGATCCGATCCCATCCGAGTGATTGACGGGGCCAATCACAGCACAATTAATTAGGTGGAACACAGTGGGCGATCAGATGCAACCAGGGTTACCACATCAAAATTTGAAAAGTCTTGACCTAAAGCCGGATATTTCAATAAAAGTTCGGACATTTTAGTCACAAAATTCCAACACTGCACACGTCGTTAGAAGATTTTTCTTTTATTTTTAGGAGACGTTAAGGCGAGGTTTTCCCATTCTTAAGCAGCGTGTTACTACAGATGGCCATAAGGCGTAATGTATTGTATTAAAGTCGCATTTTGTAGAGCAATACCATGGGGCTTACACACAGTCGTGCGTTCCGCTATTTATATTTTTGAGGTTTATACATCTTTTTCGAAAACTATAGCTCTATTATGAAATCTGTACATTAAGATATCGTTAGATATCATTTAATAAACAGGTATTTGAATGACTTAAAAAACAGGGAGGAAAGTACAAATCAGTGTTGCTTTAATTATTTTTTCTAACGAGCGAAATGGTCTTTAATCGTATTTCGTTCTTTACGGTTTCCTAGATAAAACATTTAATTTTGATATGACACCATTTTTATAATTTTAAGCTAACTATGGAAATAGACAAGCATAAACTAGCATCATCAAAATTGTTAAAAATAGGAAAAGAGGGCCTTAATAAAGATTAAAGTAATGTATGTTTTCCTTGTTTGTGGGTCTTTTAATAATGAGTCATGTTATCTTATCTTAAAAACAGTATTTACATCATTCATCATCACCATCATTTCAGCCATAGGACGTCCACTGCTGAACATAGGCCTCCCCCATCGATTTCCAAATCCAAAGGGACCGGTTGGAAGCGGCTTGCATCCAGCGTTTTCCTGCGGTCTCTTTTAGGTCGTTTGTCCATCTCGTGGGTGGACGTCCTACGCTGCGCTTACCGGTCCGCGGTCTCCACTCGAGAACCTTTCGGCCCCATCGGCCATCTGTTCTGCGTGCTATGTGCCCTGCCCACTGCCACTTCAACTTGCTAATCCGGTGGGCTATGTCGGTGACTTTAGTTCGTCTACGGATCTCCTCTTTTCTGATTCGATCCCTTAGAGAAACTCCGAGCATAGCCCTCTCCATAGCTCGTTGTGCGACTTTGAGCTTGCTAATGAGGCCCATAGTGAGAGACCACGTTTCAGTTCCGTATGTCATTACTGGTAACACACACTCGTTGCACACTGGTGCACTGGTTTTACATAATTATGTATGTTTTATTCCCCGTATTACATCCAAGTTGAAAAGCCGGACATAGTCTGGATAAGGGTCTAAAAATCCAGACATGTCTAATCAAATCCGAACGGTTGGTAACCCTAGATGCAATAAGACCGACAATACCGATAAAGCCGGCTGGCAACAGCAGTATCTACGGATGAACGTGAAAATGTGGGCCGAGGCGTAGCCGAGGCCAGCAAACGTGAGTCCATAATTGCTCAGTTGCGGCCAAGGCTTGCATAGTAGTAGTACGTAGTCGTACCAAATTTTCTCAGATAATGCTCGGAAATTCAAACTAACTATAACAAGAAACCAAAGGATGTAACCACCTATGTACTCAAGACATTTTATAATTAAAATACAAACAGATATTTTCAAATACAATAAACTTATTTGACTGCAGGAAAATACAGCTGTTGAATATACAATTTTTGAAACTGGTGGACTTTTGGGTAATTTCACCACACACATTAATATTTTGAGTAGTTATGTAATATATATATGCATATTTTTTTACATTTTTTGTTTTGGCTTCAGACATATTGTCTATGACAGTGTATATTGATGTAAACTGTGTTTGACAGTGTCAAATATGATAGAATAATCAAACAGTAGATAATTTCAAGTTTAAAAAGATTAAAAAAGTCATAGTCAGCATGTAAGCCACGGTCAAGGTCAAGTTACTCGTATACCCCATAAAAGTGGCTTCATCGCTTTACTAGAGCCCTCTACGAAGTTTTGGAAACAACGCAAAAATACAAGTTTCACCTCATTTTATCACTTTGATCAAACATTATTACACATTAAGGTGAAACGTTTCACGTTTGGCGGGAAATTCAAATTTCAAACAGTTTTTTGTTCTTGTAGCTAGGCCGGGTAATTATTGTAAACGATCATGATGTTTGCCAAAATTGATTATTATTCTTTACAAACTCGCGTAAAGTTATTTATCTCCAATGCACATTATTACATACATTTGTCAATAAACAAATTTTTGCTGTTTCAAACGGTTTATTGCCAAATGTAAGTAATATGGTGAGTTACTGATTAATAACTGTTCATGATAATGTAAAAAACAACCAACAATTTTCGCAAACACTGTGTCATCTCACAATAATTACCTGACCTAGCTACAAGGACAAAGAAACTGTTTGAAATTTGAATTTCCCGCCAAACATGAAACAAAATACGCAAGGACACGAAATTATATTTTTGGCGCCAACGTCAACGTGAGAAAATCATTTTGTCAGTTGTCAATGTCAAGAAAACTAGACATTTTCATCTTTTTTTGGCTCTGCTCTGTTTGCACATTCAGCCAGTGTAAGTACAAACATTTTTATAAATATGTCGGCTTGCAATAAATCACGCTTTCGCTAGTGGCAGCGTCCCGTGGCCACTGGGCCTCATTTACCTGCCGCGCTATCGCCACAGATATCGGCGATACCGGCTGCCGATAAATAAAATATTGACGGGTACAGTCGGGAACAAACAAGTTTCTTGGGTTACTATAACTGTGAAGGAAGGACTCTTTCTAATTTTACACCAGTTTGTCTGATATTACTGCACTTACACAATTTTGATTTTTAATGTTGTTTAAAAACTAAACCTCTGAACCGATTATGATGAAATTATTATGGGACCAATCTGGGTTAGAAAAATACGGTTTATAAATGATAGAGTTCTAGGTACCAAACAAAAAATACAACCAAACTGAGAACATTCTTATTTCTTGAATCCTTTCTTGCTGGTTTGTCTTGTCAGTAAAAAGTGTTTTTCAATGTGTATTTATCGCGAAAACCTAAATATCTAATTAAAGTAATCAGTGGCCTTAGTACAAGCCTGTAAAAATGTGACTTTACTTTTGTGTACAGTAACCCTGCGTTAAAGTTCAGTGGGGTTAGTACGAGCACTTGCGAAAAAGTTATTGTTACGGAAACGATAGTATAATGTATGAAAAATTTACAGTGCCTCTATCGGATGTGAAAGGAAACTGACTTTTTCATATATTTTGCTATCGTTTACGTAACGATAACTTTTTTGTAAGTGCTCGTACTAAGGCCACTGCTAAACGAAACGACGTAACCCCGTCGAGTTTGGGTTCGTTGGATTGGTTTTTCCATACACTTTGGGACTAAATGTTAGAGTTAGGCGTAAAGCCGCAGGCCGTTTTCCCAGCGGCTGTACCGTACAGTATCCAGTTTAAATTAGCCACGCGGAGGAATCCTATGCCATTAACATTGAAGGGATGCTCACCGTCCTACATTACGCGAATGTTTAGCTAAAAGCTTGCAATTAGCTGCTTATTGATAGGGATAGGGTTTTTAATTAGGTGAGAATTCTATACGCGGCTTTGTGGATTATCATGCAATATTAAAATACTTTTATATTAGTTAGTAATCATTGCCAAAAAAAAGTTGACAAAGGCCCCAAGTCCATGCAGCTGCAAAACGAAAAAAATACTTAGCCTTTTTCGACTACTAGAAAATTTTACTATACTTATGATACTGGCTAAATAGACATGTTTGGAGCTAAAACTAAAAATATAGTTATTTCAAATCGTGATTTACGAGTATGTTTTGAGCTACTTAATTTTTAAGTCTTACAAATGAATATCTGAAAAAAGGTGTTTTTGGACATAATGTATAACGTTCAACTAAAATTAGAATCATTCGTCACTTCCGAAAATTATCTCTATGCAAATCAAATAACATCGAAACTCAAGAATTACGATCTCATGGCACGTGTCTAAAAAAGTCAAAACATTTTTTTTCAAAAATAAAAATTGTGGCATTAGCAAAGTTGACACATTCAGCCAGTGAATCACTGGGCACAGATTCAAACCTCTTTGTCGCTAAGAATAAGGTTTTATTTCATTGTTTGTTGGGAAATGCTGTTTATTCAAATGAGGTTTACGGATCGTGATGAGTATGTGAATATGACGAGCTAAGGGTGGTCTGACGAGGTGTTTTTTTTATGAATTTTTAATTTATTTATGAGCAGGAGACATGTCGAATTATGAATATTAAGTGAGTTCATGTCTGGAGTTGTAGACGCCATCCTTTTCACGTCTGCTAGACGTTCTATGATTGCAACATTTTTTGCCATTTGCAGCCAAAAAAAATATTGAAATCATTGGTCAGACACAATTGATATGAAAGAAAAGGTTTTGACGAGCTTTTCATTTTTCATGCATTAAATTAAATTGCATCTAGTATTGTACCTTAAGTACAAGCAAACCGAATTCCAAACAATCTTTGCAATAGAGAAAGGCAGGGAGTAAAAAATACTTCAGTGCTTCCAACGGTTTGAAAAATTTATGAAAACCTGAAAATTGCGGATCAAACCGAGATGTGATGCTTCGACCAAAATAAAATGAATTTGAAATAAAATTCATTTTATTTTGGTCGAAGATGTGATGCAGATACGGTTTGATTCGGACAATAATTTATGATATTTTATATATTACGTATAAGCAATGTCATTCAACGTGGTAATGCCGCCAGCATGCTGGGTACGCTGCCAACTGATTGTGGGCTTGAGCATTTGGATTGTCTTTAGACCTTCAACGGTGTATGGGCAGTCTAACTGTTTATGTAGTGTTAGCTTGTATTTTGTTCAGTTAATAAAGGCACTGCCCAATTTAAAAACTAACGCTTATCCTGAATTTGTTTCAAATGACAATGATGCAAATAACGTTATGTATAGAGAAACTTACTAGCTAGGGCCACAAGTAAATAAAATAATGTTTTTTTTTTTAAATATGTTTTTTATCAACCGCTGCGGCTCTATAAGTGGGTCATTGATGACTCAAAATGCGAGCAGTAAATATCACTTTTCACACCACCTGCTCGACAATGTCCAATTACATATCATGCAACCTCAACGTAAAGTAAAGCATTATCTCTTGAGAGATATAAAGTTGTATGAAACTACCTAGGAAACAAAGTGATTTGAATTTCAAACGTCAAATTCGTGTGGAAACTCGTGGAAAACTTTATGTAAAAAAATGCCCATATGGCGTTGAAAAGAGGTTCGAAAATCGAACGCCACCATTAGCAGAACTCAAAAAAAAAAAGGTGCGTTTACAAAGAATGTGAAACAAATTGTCTCGCAGAAGGTGTGAAAAGAAGAGTATGCTCCTCTGGAATAAAGCCTGTCTTCACTCAGTCAGTACCCTTAGTACAAGATTTGATAGATTTCGAAAAAAAATATCGTTTTCTTTTTGTTCCATACATTGCTGGGCTGAAAGCTATTCTAAATCTTTTTTCGTATTTGAGTGAAGCAACCACCTACTGCCGATTACTACCGATTTTAGTTCCTCCGTGTTTCCGCTGGAGGCGCTTTACTAATATGTATGGAACAATACGAAAACGAAAAAAGTTTTCGAAAACTGTCAAATCTTGTACAAATCTTGATTAGGTTTTTTTGACTTACTAATGATGAAAAGTATTTACACACGTGAGTAGGTGATCTTTTTATACCCTCTAATTATTAACTCCCTCTTCGCTTAGCTCGTCGGGCGCCAAAATATCATATCGTGTTAAAGTTCGGCTACATTCCTTGTGTATCAATCTACTATTAAATTATTTATGTAAATGTTGGAGCTTGCGTCGTCGAATTAAGTCCAGCTGGGATGTGTCATGACACTCATGACTGACAGGATGTAGTGACGAAGCTCAAATGGTGCTTATTTAAATTGGTGTCCTTTCAAACTGGTTACCTTCTTATTAGAAACAAGTTCTTTTTAAACCGACTTAAAAAAAGGAAGCTCTCATTTTTTTATGATTGTTATATCAAGCCTGGCGCACTCCGCACTTTAGGTATGAAGCTACAAGAAGTCGTCTTGTCGGACTTGCCGTGCCCGCTGCCGCGCGATAGACAGAGATAACGCGATAGACAGGGAGGCAACTTCTATATACAGGGTGTTTGGTAGAGGGTCCGACAAATCAAATGAGCGTGTTCGGGGGCCCATTTGGAAAATACAAGTTGGCCAAAAAAAATCCCTGACCCTCCAATTTTTTTTAAGTTTTTTTTTTGTGAATTTTCCCATTTTCACCAAAATTGTACCTATTTACCTCCATAACATTTGTAAAATCTGTTTTAGACCGGATGTTTTTACTTGAATTTGGTCTCTAATACACCTTCAGGCCACGCAAAGCAAAATTGGGTACAAAACAAAGCTAACTAACTGATTTACAGCTCATAGAGTGAAAAAATGAAAATAAAAATTACCTCATAGTTCAACTTTCACAGTGATCTAAAAAAAAAACACTAGCAATTCGGGAGGTAATATGCATTTAAAAACTTCTCTATTTATTACTTATTACAATGACATACTAAGTTGGTATAAAACTTACCAACTTGTTGAATAAATGAGGCAGAAGGGAAAATTCAAACAACAGAAATAAATACAATTATTTATTTAATTTAAATTTTGTTCGAACACAGCTCCTCTGTTATGAATACACGCCCGGCATCTACGGCGTATTTCTTTTGTAGTCGTGTTCAGCGTCATTTCTACTTTCATTTTTGAAAAAGCATCCCCAATTCTCGTCACCAATTCTTCTTTTGTGTTTATTTCAACTTCGTACACCAACTCTTTAGCACGTCCCCAGACATAAAAATCGAGTGGTGTTAGGTCTGGGGAACGTGCGGGCCATTCAATTGGGCCACCTCTCCCAATCCATGAATTGGGGAAAACGTTGTCTAGGTACTCGCGTACTATGTTCCGGTAGTGAGCCGGGCAGCCGTCATGTTGAAATACAACTGCCCGGTCATCTTCAAAAATCGGCAGGTCACTCATTAATTCCGGTAGGTCATTCATTAAAAATTCTAGGTAATTTTCCCCATTCAGTGTATCTGGGAGATAATGGGGTCCTATGAGGTCTCTCCCAATGACACCTGCCCATACGTTGACCGAAAACTTATGTTGGTGTGTGGCCTCTCTAGTCGCGCGAGGATTTTGCGATTCGTCGTAATTGGTCCCTTACTTTACGTAGATGACACATTTTTTTATTTCTAGAGTTGTTACTTAGAATCCTATTTTAACTCAATAAGCTGGTAAGTATTATACCAATTTAGTATGTCATTGTAATAAGTAATAAATAGAAAAGTTTTTAAATGCATATTATCTCCAGAATTGCTAGTGTTTTTTTTTTAGATCACTGTGAAAGTTGAACTATGAGGTAATTTTTATTTACATTTTTTCACTCTATGAGCTCTAAATCAGTTATTTAGCTCTGTTTTGTATCCAATTTTGCTTTGCGTGGCCTGAAGGTGTATTAGAGACCAAATTCTATTAAAAACATCCGGTCTAAAACAGATTTTACAAATGTTATGGAGGTAAATAGGTACAATTTCGGTGAAAATGGGAAAATTCACAAAAAAAACCTTTAAAAAAATTAGGGGGGTCAGGGATTTTTTTTGGCCAACTTGTATTCTCCAAATGGGCCCCCGAACACGCTCATTTGATTTGTCGGACCCTCTACCAAACACCCTGTATAGAAGGTAGTTAGCGCTCGTACGTCCCCCCCGTCATGACCTACGCCTCTGTGGCGTTCGCCCACGCCTCCCGCATCGATCTGGACAAACTCCAGGTCATTCAAAACCGCTTCATACGCAGAGCGGTCGGCGCTAGCTGGTATATGCGAAACGCCGATCTGCACTGCGATGTTGAACTCCCATCTATGATTCAATACATTAAGTATATCTCCCGCCGCTACTTTGACGCGGCGCCTCATCACCCAAATCCTCTTGTAGTTAAAGCTTCCAACTACTCAACAGACGTGACAGACCCTCCTCCTCTCCGTAGACGCCCTAGAGACATCTTGGGCGACCCGGACGACCCCATCGCCGTCGTCACAGCGGCGGCGCTGGGGTCGCCCGATCCGACTGCTCCTAGCAATAGGAAATATTCAGTTTTTGGTACAGGCGTCGGTTACCAGAGGCACACACACACACAGCGATCCCGCCGGCGGGATCGTAGACCCTCGGGATCTGTTAGAAGATCGGTTAGATTCTCTCCAAATAATCATTCAGCTCAACAAACCGCTAGGGCTCCAGGGCACACCCCTTCTGGGGTGCCTGGGCAAGTCTGATTCCCACCCCCGGCGATGGCCCAAGCCGAGGTTCGTACCTTCGAGGTGCCCTTGTGCTAGTCGCCCAAAAACTTAAACCATCAAGTTATGCCGAACGCACTCTGCGTTCGCTAACTAGTCCGGTCCATCTGTAGAGGCCAAAAGGCCAACATTACAAGTCAATATCAAAAAAAAAAAAAGCTCGTACGTCCAAGCCGAGGCTCGTACCTCCGAGGTGCCCTTGCGCTTGTCGCCCAAAATCTAAAAGATGTTGGCCCAACGCCTTCTGCGTTCACCAACTAGTCCGGTCAAGCTGTAGAGGCCAACAGCAAAAAGTCACATTAGAAAAAAAAGGTCGTACGTCCTGAATTGCACTTTATTGTGTAGTAGCAAGAGTCGTTACTTATTCAAATGATTTTGTGGAGTGAATCTTCTGTACTTTAACTTAGGTAGGTATATATGTATTCTGTGCTCATATAAAAATATGCTATGAAGTCACTAAACGAGAAAGACCAATCAATTATCAATTTGAATTGAAAGCTCAAATATCAAAATATCAATGACCCAGCGGCCTTTTCTTGAAAATATTCCATCAATGAACGAGTTTACATTTCGCCTAGGTACCGATGTTATCGGCTATCGCGAGATCTCTTCTATTTTCTATCGAATGTTTTCAAAGCAGCCGTATTACGTAGCAACAATGGCTCGTTAAAAATGTTTTGGTTTCAGAAACTAGGTAAAAAGGACATCTTGCGCTCACGTGAATTGGATACCTAAATCCATCGAGTTATATGTATAAATGGTGTATATTTATCGGTGCCTATATTTAATTAACTTTGCGAACTAATGGAAAGAGCTATGCCTGGTGTACGGGCTCACCATAAATTAGCTTGCATAAGCAGTAATCATTATCAATTCTAGGTCATCATCATCAGCCAGAAGACGGCCACTGCTGAACATAGGCCTCCCCCTTTAACCTCCACACCGAACGACACTGCCATTTGCATCTACTAGATGCTCGCGACTCTCACAATGTCGTCGGTCCATCTAGTAGGAGGCCTACCTACGCTGCGTCTTCCGGTTCGTGGTCTCCACGCCAGAACCTTTCTAGAAAAATATAAGAATTCTAGGTACTACATAACAAACAATTATTAGTAACAATAAAGCAGTTGACTCGAAACACGCATTTTTCATTGTTTCCGTCAGCGGTACTCAAACCTTTCAATGCATATATAGAGCAACCCTTACATACTTAGAGTGAATAGGTATCTTCTAAGTCTGCGTGCTTCATCTTCGACCAGATCGTCGCTTACCAACAGGCGAGTTGGTGGTCAAACGCGGACCTATTCGTGACAAAAAATAAACTTAATGGTCCTTCGAGCTGGATCGTTTCTCTGAGGGATCGTTTCAGAACGAAATAATTTGGAATAACAGTCTATTAGCTTGCTGAAGTGGTAGTGAGCTGGTCATAACAGTCGCAGAACCAATAACCAATGATGTATCCTATACTGGAGACCATGAATCGATAACGTAGCGTACGACGTTCTAAGACTCGATGGAGTAACTATTTATGTAAGGCAATTGGTAGTATGGATTTATGAAAGCGAAAAGGGGAATATCGGGCTGAGGTGCGTGCCTTGGGAGCCAGTCTCGCACTGAAACAATATAAACTGATTATGATGATAGTTAATCAATTATCACCTTGTTAAATGAAGTATATTTATACAATTATATATACTGGATTCTACTGGATTACGCGGAAAAAGTAGTAAGCCCAAAGGGGTTCATAGTATCCATAATTATGTACAAATTTTACTACGGGAGCAACTAAAAAAAAAACTCTTCAGCTGTTCCATAGAAAAATTGTGAATTACACGCGGCAAAATGAGCCAAAATGTATGGGTACGGCTGATATTATTTTCGCGATTTTTGGATTGGTCTCATATGTTCATGGTGATGAACTATGGATCTCTGAAGGCTTAGTGCACCCTTTCCGCGTAACCCCGTAGAAGCATACCATTCATTTACTGACTCATCACGAAATCTCGATTACTGCTTGACCTACAAAGCTGAAATTTGGCGGTAACTTAGGTAGATAGATAGATAGCTATTGCTCACAACAAAAATTACATACGTATACATAGTAACATTAAGTTTCTTATGGGGCTTAGAGGTCTGCTAAAAAGCTATTTTGCAAGAGGGTTGAATTTTAATTGAATTAGGAGGGCCAATGGAGGTAGAAAATTTAGGTAATATATAAGACGACATACTTCCAGTGGGTACAGATCGGTCGGTGAGCCCACCGTATGCAAACGGGTACAATAAATGCATCGGCTATCTACAAAGGCGCATCTCTTTGCGCCCGCGCCGCGACAGCCGCGAATAGCAGGCCTATGCTCTAATGTAAGACAAGCTATCTGTAAAAAATATCTTTCAGTAGGACTTTAGGACTGTGGGGGGCGGGCGCTCTCGAATTATAGAGGGATTTGATCAAAGGTTAGGTGAATGCGATAGGTGACTAGAATGATGGTACCTACTTTGGCCAAAAATAAAGGTTTATATGTATTCAATATCCATAGCGCAGGACACCTTAGGAGTTAATGGAGTTCGGAAGGCAGTTGGTAGTGAAATTCTGCAATAGCGAAGCACAGTACTGCGACATTACTTTCTTGGCGACAACACCAATGGGACCGCTCCCAATAAGTGGAGCATTATAAAAACCTTACATTATTATGTGTTCAGTCTGTGGTTCCATTCGTAAACTAACCTAACTAGCTTTTAGTTTAGTATAGGTAAGTTCGTACCTACTGAACGTTGATTCATTCAGAGTTGTGGTTTAATTACCGCTGGTTACATCCGTGGGGGGAAAATTGGAATCACTTCCTTGTCCACTGAGGGTGCTCTAAAGTCCAAGGCTGCCCAAGGGGCCAGTATCAAATACGACAGGTGCGGTTCAGCGCAGCTCGGCGCGATTTTGCGTGGCTTAGTGCGACTTACACGGCTTGGTG
The DNA here is from genome assembly GCA_949125355.1 of Agriopis leucophaearia. Taxonomy (NCBI): domain Eukaryota; kingdom Metazoa; phylum Arthropoda; class Insecta; order Lepidoptera; family Geometridae; genus Agriopis; species Agriopis leucophaearia. The sequence goes on along the minus strand of OX421284.1, from coordinate 7,194,600 downwards.
CGAGTTTGTGTGGCTTGGTACGTCTTGCGTGGCTTGGTGCAATTTTGCGTGGCTTGGTACGTCTTGCGTGGCTTGGTGCTAGTTTGTGTGGCTTAGTGCGACTTGCACGGCTTGGTGCGAGATTGAGTGGCTCGGTACGTCTTGAGTGGCTTGGTGCTGTTTGGCGCGGCTTGGTGCAAGTTTGTGTGGCTTGGTACGTCTTGAGTGGGTTGGTGCTGTTTGGCGCGGCTTGGTGCAAGTTTGTGTGGCTTGGTACGTCTTGAGTGTATTGGTGGCGTTTGGCGCGGCTTGGTGCACGTTTGAACGGGTTGGTGCGACTCGGCACTGCAACACGCGTCACAGCGCGCTTTAGTGAATTTGACCAGTGGAAACTTAATAAATCCTTACCTTACCGATTTGTTCCCACACGAATCTGCGTTTCTAACAGAAAGAAGTAGGCTCTAAGACTTTCGCTTCAACTTTCTGTGTCTCACTCAAGACCACAAAGTCACAAACTTTACTTCTTCACAATATTATTGTAGAAGGATAGATCAACATAAAATTGCTATGTTATTATACATATAATGCCCTTTCATCGTTGATTTTTATATTTAAAAAGTACTGTGTGAGCGAGACAGTTTTATAAACGTGTGTGGGCTCTTAAAGATATACCTAAAAGCACGTTTCCACTCTACTTAGTCTGTGCTCTGTGGTAGAAGAGACAGTAAGCTGTACGTATACAGACAGGGCCGTGACAGGACGAATCAGGTAAAAACATTCTGGCGTCCTCACCATATTAGGCTTCGTAGGTCTTTCGTAGGTTTAGGAGTATCATGACGCCTCATATTGTCTTGGTATGAACATAATAAAATACGCGTATGACTAACGACCACAGTTAAGGCCGTGTACACACTGGATGGCACGGCAACGGCGACGGTGCGCAAAAATTTAAATACAAGCAGTGCTCCGCAGTTTAACCTGCTATCCCGGGATAATAAGTAACCTTTGTGGTATTAGCTGCCTTCACACAAACCTTCATTAAAATCCGTTGAATGCGGACAACCACACACAAACAGTCACATTTATATTATTAGTATGATATGACGCGCTTTTTGACGGTGACAGCATGGTAATAGCACTGTGATGACGATGAATCTCGACAGTGCCAACGGCCGTGCTGTTAGAAAGAGAGAGCAATCTTCCCGCTCTCGCCAGACGAAAAATATACACATGGATGTGTAATGTCAAGTTTAGCAGTGTTTCAAAAAGCCGTCCGTCGCTGTGTTGTCTAGAAGAAAAACTTAGCATTGCCATCATCGTTGCCGCGCTTTCTAGTGCAAGAACGTAACACGGTGCCGTCTCCGTTGCCGTTGGAAAGTCGACTAGTAGAAAAGTAGCACGGTGCTGTCTCTGATGCCATTGCCTTATCGTCTATTGGAAAAACGTAGCACGGGGCCGTCCCCGTTGCCATTGCCGTGTCGTCTATTGGAAAAACGTAGCACGATGCCATCCCCGTAGTGTCGACTAGTAGAAAAGTACCACGGGCTGTCTCTGATGCCATTGCCTTGTCGTCTATTGGAAAAACGTAGCACGGGGCCGTCCCCGTTGCTGTTGCCGTGTCGTCTATTGGAAAAACGTAGCACGATGCCGTCTCCGTAGTGTCAACTAGTAAAAAAGTGGCACGGTGCCGTCCCTGTTACCGTAGCGCGGAGCCGTCCCTGTTGCCATTGCAGTGTCTACTAGTAAAAAAGTAGCATGGTGCTGTCCCTGTTGCCGTTGCAGTGTATACTAGTAAAAAAGTAGCACGGTACCGTCCTTGTTGCCGTTGCAGTGTCTACTAGTAAAAAGTAGCACGGTGCCGTCTCTGTTGCCGTTGCAGTGTCTACTAGTAAAAAAGTAGCGCGGTGCCGTCTCTGTTGCCATTGCAGTGTCTACTAGTAAAAAAGTAGCATGGTGATGTCTCTGTTGCCATTGCAGTGTATACTAGTAAAAAAGTAGCACGGTACCGTCCTTGTTGCCGTTGCAGTATCTACTAGTAAAAAAGTAGCACGGTGCTGTCCCTGTTGCCATTGGCGTGTCGTCTATTGGAAAAACGTAGCACGATGCCGTCCCCGTAGTGTCAACTAGTAGAAAAGTAGCACGGTGCCGTCCCTGTTGCCATTGCAGTGTATACTAGTAAAAAAGTAGCACGGTACCGTCCTTGTTGCCGTTGCAGTATCTACTAGTAAAAAGTAGCACGGTGCTGTCCCTGTTGCCATTGCCGTGTCGTCTATTGGAAAAACGTAGCACGATGCCGTCCCTGTTGCCGTTGCAGTATCTACTAGTAAAAACGTAGCACGGTGCTGTCCCTGTTGCCATTGCCGTGTCGTCTATTGGAAAAACGTAGCACGATGCCGTCCCCGTAGTGTCGACTAGTAGAAAAGTAGCACGGTGCCGTCCCTGTTGCCATTGCAGTGTATACTAGTAAAAAAGTAGCACGGTACCGTCCTTGTTGCCGTTGCAGTATCTACTAGTAAAAAAGTGGCACGGTGCTGTCCCTGTTGCCATTGCCGTGTCGTCTATTGGAAAAACGTAGCACGATGCCGTCCCTGTTGCCGTTGCAGTATCTACTAGTAAAAAAGTAGCACGGTGCTGTCCCTGTTGCCATTGCCGTGTCGTCTATTGGAAAAACGTAGCACGATGCCGTCCCCGTAGTGTCGACTAGTAGAAAAGTAGCACGGTGCCGTCCCTGTTGCCATTGCAGTGTATACTAGTAAAAAAGTAGCACGGTACCGTCCTTGTTGCCGTTGCAGTATCTACTAGTAAAAAAGTAGCACGGTGCTGTCCCTGTTGCCATTGCCGTGTCGTCTATTGGAAAAACGTAGCACGATGCCGTCCCTATTGCCGTTGCAGTATCTACTAGTAAAAAAGTAGCACGGTGCTGTCCCTGTTGCCATTGCCGTGTCGTCTATTGGAAAAACGTAGCACGATGCCGTCCCCGTAGTGTCGACTAGTAGAAAAGTAGCACGGTGCCGTCCCTGTTGCCGTTGCCATGACGTCTATTGGAAAAACGTAGCACGGGGCCGTCCCCGTTGCCGTTGCAGTGTCGACTAGTAGAAAAGTACCACGGTGCCGTCCCTGTAGCCGTTTCCGTGAGGTTTAGTGGAAAAACGTAGCACGATGCCGTTGCCGAGCCATCTAGTGAGTAAACAGCCTTTGCAATGTTGTTATTAGTTATCAATGTTTCACGTCATAAAACATCCACAGCCACACCAGTTGGTATAAGTAGATTTATCCTGGAACTAGTCATCGGTTTTTTTGCGTTCAGGAACAACGCAGTTAGATGTAGATGACGTCATCATTGATAAGAACATAAAGATTAGGCATTGGTTAGTGGTTAGTCGTCGGATCTTATCAGACTTGGGTTTGTAAGCATTAAGACGACGGTAAAGTCCCTTTTCTATCGGATACATTTCTAAGAATTTGCCCCCTGGAATTGCATTATTATGCATAATATATGTCAGGGGGACCGCTCGTCGGCCGCCATCACCGTCATCAGATATATCGTTGGCGTACAAATGGGAAATAGTGCGAAATGAAGAAACACTGTTGAGATTATCACAAATTCACAGATACTTAGATCACGAAACGGTAAGACAGTTCCTAGATATTGTCACCACGCGGTCGTCGGCTAATGAATGTCCAACACCGATTCGAGCGATAACACCATGCCTCTGTCGGAAGCGCACCGAACCGAAGTTGCGGGTGGTTGCCCACTGACGTGACGTTGGCGCGCTACTTGTTTCGTTTTTTTATAAGGCGTGATCGTGTCCGGATGCGACATATGTATAATTTTTCAGATTGTTTAATGTATTTAATTATATTCTAAAATACATAAAAATACTATTATACAAAGGATATAATTAAATACATTAAACAATCTGAAAAAATATTTAAATTATCAAATAAACTTCTGAGATATAAGCGTTTAATATTTTTGGTGGGGATAGACAGCGGAATATGCTCTGTTCCTCTCTTGCAAAGCGTGTGTTAGTATAGCATTTGTATGGCACTCATACGGCGTGACGTCATAACTTGCTATAGTGCGCTCTCTGTCTAGCATGAAATTATAATACTTATAAATAACTTATTTATTTCAAACAAATTTTTATTTTGATTTCGTTGATGGGCTCTATTTATTGTCAGCTTTTTTATGAGGTAATATTTTAGGCCACCCTGTCTATTTAACAATTTGATTTCACCCGTCCATTTCTTTCATCGTAAATCCAGAGAATCCAGACACTTGGCGCCGTACAATAAACAAATGCAAAAAATGAAAACCATGTCTCGTCAGCGCCATCTATCTGGCTGCTGAACTATGTTCCTAGAGCTGTCAGAAAACCGCCTATTTAAGCAATTGTAGAGTTCGCGCAAAACTTTATGAGCCCTCTGAAGTTAGGCCCTAGTGGCTGCGCAGTACGCATTATAGGTATCCGAGGGACGGGACAGGGCGTCGGGGAGGCCTCGGGCCTAACTTCAGGGGGCTCATAAAGTTTTGCGCGAACTCTAACTGATATGACGTGATGCACATATTTTATGATTCGTACATCTTTCTCAAATATGATGGATAACATTTTCATAGCTAAAGCTAAAATGTTTTTTTTTTCTTTCTATTAATTTATTTGTTAGCTGAGCTTTTAGTAGTCATAGAGCTTTTGCATTAGCCAGTTTAAATATTTTATTATATTTCTAGAGGCATTAGTAAGTCCTCGTGGCGCCTTTTTATGACCAGTTTCTATTGATATACCTAGACATTTAAATAAATACAAATTACTAAGGTTTTCATTTTCCTGGTGATTCATGCAGGCCAAATTCAACAAAAAATATTATTACAGTGAAAGTAACTATGTCTCACTGTATGTTTGTTTGCTTTTCACGACTAAACGGCTAGGACGATCTTAACGAAATTTGGCAGGAAGATAGAGTGTATCATGAGGGCGGATGTAGGGTTCTTTCCCCCCTTCACAAATGCGGAAAAACTGGAAAATCGAGGATAAGCTAATTCTTATATAAGCTTTTTCTATATGTTGAGGTAGATTTGTTTTTTGTGCTGGATACCACGAATTTTCAAACGTAGCGTAGGACACCCTGAGACTAGATAGAGTGACGATATACATAGGGCAGTGGCTGGAAGCAAAAAGCCGAAGATTGGGCTGAGTGGCGTACCTTAAGAGAGGTCTATATGTCTATCAGTGGACTAAGATAAAGCCTTTTCTGACTTCATTTTTAACCCCCGTCGCAAAAAGAGGGGTGTTATAAGTTTTACGCGTGTATCTGTGTATTTGTGTGTCTGTCTGTGAAATATGAGGCCTATCAATTCAAAGGCGGCTATCTGTACTTACTTTGGCTAAATAGTAGAAATGTAAGAAAAACGTTTATGTTGCGATATTTGAAATACTTATAACATGATGGCCGGATTTGTAAATAACCCTTTAACTTTTAAGTGGATTTTCTATAGATGATTGGCGTTTTTGATATGGATATTAATATACATCAAAAAGTGTTTTAAATTTTGGGTGTTGCCCTAATCACAGATAGTTTTAGCAAAAATGACAGATATAGGTACGCGTTTGATTCTATAGGCCGAAGAAATGTAGCACGGTCACTGAAGTCTCTTTTCTGTGTATGGGCCTCATTTAGCTCCCAAACGGCTGAACCGATTGTGATTTAGATCACTTCAGTCTTCGAAACGGCAGTCTCCAAATTGACCCTGATTCTGCTCACCATCAACGAAGATTTTCATAAAATCGTTTGCAACCACCAAACTGCTTTTCATAGAAGGAAAAATAATGTTGCGCCTATTTTATGTTTGTAGACAATATTACGTTACAAAAACGTTATAAATTTTTGAAGGCGCTTATGTTTTATTGACACTTTATTCAGCAAATCAGCCTATAGATGTTGTAAATTCACTATGTTAAACTATATACCTAAACTACAGTCCGTTCACAATTATCTTACCTCTGAAATTATGTTGTTTCAGTCTGGCAGCAAGCGTTACCATATGAACGGACACAGACAAAGATATAATGTCAGAGGTAAAATAAATAAATAAATATCTGGGACATTTTTGCACACACGGTTATCTGACCGCAAACTAAACAAAGCTTGTAATATGGCTGCCAGAGACTGATATACGTTCATATATATTTTTAAATACATACTTAAAAAGAATGAACACCCAAACATAGAACAAACACAAATGTTCATCACACAAATGTTTGTCCTAGATGGGAATCGAACCCACGCCCCCAAGCACAGAAGTTAGGTTCACTACCAACTGAGCCACTGGGGCAGTCGGAAATAACTGTGAACGGACCGTAAAAGGACTAGAAATATTTCTCCATCAGGAACGTGTTATGAAATGACATATTTTACTAATTTTAAATTGATAATTATTGTATTTTGTGGTGGTACGGGACCCTCAGTGCGCGAGCCGTACTCGCACTTGGTCGGTTTATTTATATAGTTGCTGGTAGTTATGTTTTTGTGCCATTTGGCTTCGAGACATTGGGCCCTTATAGAGACCAGGAGCTAATCCCAGTTTCAAAAATTAACCAGAGTGCTTGGTAAATGTGACTCATGACCAAAATGCTGGCGGTAGTGTAGCAAGCCTTATCAATCAGCGTGAAAACGCCGCTAGCATTCTCCAGGCTGGTGAGCATTTGGATAATTTATACTTAGACCTTTAATAGTCTTTGGGTATTAATCTGTTTTTTTTTTAAATACTTAATAGGCTAAATAGTTTAGGTATTTATAATAGTTATTAGTTTTTTTGACTGCCCCGGTAGTTGGTACCGCTTGGGGGCGTGGCTTCGATTCCCACCTAGGGCAAACATTTATGTGAACATTTTTTTAATGCATAAAAAGGCATGCGTTTGACCGCCAACTCGCCTGATGTTAAGCGATGGTGCGTCTACGATGGAGCACGCTTGCCTAGAATAAACCGATACACTCGTGATTGGAAGACACCCAGATTGTAACTATCGGGGAACTGAGTGGACTCAGGCAGCGCATTCCACAGACCAGCAGTACGCACAATAAAAGTGGAATCAAAGCGCTTCGTACGGGTTTTCGGAATATCGACCATAAAGCGTAAAGCGTAGCGTGTTTGTTCTATATCTGGGTGTTAATATATATTTAAGTATGTATTAAAAAAAAAAGTATGTATATCAGTCTCTGGCAGCCATATTACAAGCTTTGCTTAGTTTGAGGTCCGATGACCGTGTGTGCAAAAAAATGTCCCAGATATTTATTTATATCTCATATTTCTGTTTCATTAAGTTAAAGATGAAGAGAACAAACCAGCTCAACATCTTGCGAATAAATCCCTGATAACTCAATTGATTTCGATATCTAAAAGGTTTTTTAAATATGTTGTTTTTCTTAAACATCAATACATCAATATCGGTCGAAGCGCACGGCAGGGGCGTGTTCAGGCGGGCCGCGATAGTAATTACAGGCGAGCGGAGCCGCGGGCCGATATATGTGCGCCCCTGCCCCGTAAGCGAGCAAATTATTTAGCCGTTTTGATTTTATTTTTTTCGTACTTACACGGCTTTCTGTGCGGGGCGTCGAGGTGGCTTTAAAGGAAGTGTGTACGAATTTGGTGTGAATATAAATGATTAATCATTTTTTTGGCTGTTTGATGTTATCGCACTAAATGAGCAGTTTGTGGATTGATTATGGAGATAAGTGTGGTTTATTGGTTTCAATTTGAATATTATTCGCACTTTTAACCAGCTTAAAGGGTCGGCAACGTCTTTGTGATGCCCCTGGTGTTGCAGGTATCCATAGGCGACGGTGATCACTTACCATTAGGCGGTGCGTTTGCTTGTTTGCCACCTATGCATTAAAAATTTAATAAAAGACTTCAATAAAAAAGGTTCTATTCCACTGTATTTTTTTTTGTGTGTTCACCGATTTCTTCGCCAAATGTTGAACGATTTAAAAAATCTTTTGTTCGGTAGGGTATACTTCCAATTTGGTTCCATTGTCACCAAGTCAGGATATGATGACGGGATCCCAGGGAAATCGAGGGCAACCCTCAAATTTTATAGGCATTTATTACGTTTTTCATACATTTTTGAAGTGGGTTTTTAACGTGATCCACTTTTTTATTCTGGCAAGTGTCTTCATTAACTAAACAAATTAAAACTATTTTTATTATTTAGTTTCAATTTTGAATGTTATTCGCACTTTTAACCGACTTCAGAAAAGAAGGACGGTTTCATATACTAAATTTGTCCAAATAACATATAGAATTTAATCATTTGCTCGCTTGACACAGGCAAACGCACAAGATGTGCGAGGCCAAAATCCTCTAATGAGCAAAGATTAAAAAAATGCTGATTTCCATTTCCAAATACTCACTACCTCGATTGTAGTAAAGGTCAGTGGCCTTATAGTACGAGCACTTGCGAAAAAGTTATCGCTAAAATGTATGAAAAATTTAGTTTCCTTTCACGCCCGATAGAGGTGCTCTTCAATTTTTCATACATTTTGCCTAACCTTGCTAAACTTTACTAGGGCCACAGCTGTCTAGATAATTTGGTACCTTTACTTACTTACCAATATATTTGTCGCCTAGTTGGTTTATTATAATTGACACTTCTGACTTGAAAGAGTTCTGAAGATTGGACTGAATAAAAAAAATAAAAAACTCGAACGGCGGGGTTTAATCCCACAACGTTCTGAAAATTACCTATTATTTTCAATTTCATCTATTTTAAATATACAATAGGAAAAAAAACACGTAGTATAAATAGATTGGTAAACTTGTCAAAAAACATAGATTACTTTTTTTTGTGTGCCATGACATTCTGAATGATTGGTACCTAGTACCACAGACCTAAAAAAAAATGTAATCCTAAATCTATGCCTAGTACATACCTATTTTTGTTTTAAAAGGTCAGGCTATAATAAAAATTAAATGAAAAGTACGTTTTGAATATAAATTTTATTGCTTCTTATAAATTTTCTTAAAATTAGGAAGAACTTAGTTTCGCGGTGCGAGTATCCAATTAAAAATAAAAATTGCAAAAATAATCTACAGTTACATTTTATCTTAATTTTAGTAATATAAATCTATGAGATATTTTTATTCATGATGTTACAATTTATACAAATAAACGATTAAAATAACAAATTCTAAAAACATTACATAATTAAGCTTTTTTTCAATAATATCTACAGACTTATTGGAAGAACTAATTAATGGAATAAAAAAATATTTTATAATTTTACCTAATACACGAAATATACAAAAATAGTTACAAATAAATAATCTTTTACATAGGAATCGTTACCTCTATGGTACACGGTTTTGGACGAAATTGTATGAAAATTGTTTTTTTTTAATATATCAAAATATGATTTTAGCACCAATACAATGTTTTTTTAAGTGAGCGTTACTTTTCACTCCAACAGCGCTTAAATAAATGAGAACCAAACAAGGCAGAAAAACTTCTTTGTGTCTCGGCTAGCAGAATAGGCTGTCAACCTTTTTTTGCATTATATTTTTTTTCTAAATTTGATCAGTTATGTCATCACCCTTACATTTTAGTGTCACAAAAATTAATAAAAACTATTTGACGATTGAAGTTTACAATAGGAACCAAACTGGCAGAATCGAAAATCATCAACATTTTAGCACACTTTAAAAATTACTCATAAAATTATTACACAAAAATATATTTTATTTTGCTGGAAATATCCAGAATTTGAGTTAAAATAATTTTGCTACATTTCTCAAGCATTATTATAAACAACATACATTGGTCTTTTGTTCAGGCACACAAGCAGTTTCACCGTCTGTTTTATTTTGAAGTAATATGTTATGGCGTGTACAGACTTTCCGACAGAACGCGAACGAAGTGAGTGAACGCAATCGGACGAAAACAGGAAACAAAAACGCGCTGTTAGACCAAGCTCGCTCTTTTGCCATCGCTGACAGTATCCATAATTCCACACCACAGACTAGGTAAAGATACTACGTAGCCCAGACTTGTAGTTACGATTATTTCCAATGGAAATAATTCGTTCAAATACCTGAGGGGCCGGGTGAGGGGTCACTGAATGCTAATTGGCCCATTCAATGTCACTTCAAAACGTTGACGAATCGCAGGCTTGGTCAGTACTGACGTGACATGCAATGTCTTTAGTGGGCATGTCTTTACAACAGACGTTTTCATCTAATGTACTGCCTGAAAATGTTCGCCCTGCATTAAATGACTAGTTCTAGAAAGTCATTGTTCCACACACAACAGATCGCAGTCTTTGCACGCGAGCGAAGTCTACCAACACGGCAGCGACATGTCAACACCAACTCATTCGTTCGCGCTCATTTGTTAGGTCTGTACACGGCATTACAAACTAAATCTGTCACTTATCTTGGTTGTTTATGGAATTTTTAATAACTTGGGTTATTTTGGTGTTATCATTTATCGGTGTCATTTATTTAAAGATTCAATGAGTGTCCACGAGATAACAGTAAAATATACGGGTGCTGTTAATAAATATCACAATTATAAGACCTAAACCCGCAAACGATCCATGTTCTGTTCAAGACCGTAAGGAATGTTGGTGAAACTGGGGCACAAATATCACAATAATTCGCTCAATACATTACATCCAATTTAAGTGAAAGTTCAAGAAACTCTTTGGGCTATATCAAAGGAAGAGTCATTTCCTATCCCATATCAGTCCTTAGTCAATTGCTGTAGCAGGTCTGCCTGACACCGGCTAGAATGACGCTAAATTCATCATCTGGCCTCACGTCAGCCCCGGGAGTGGCTGGAGCGTAAGCGGCAGGAGGCGTCCCGGCGATAACTGAAGCGTACGGTGAAGGGTACATCCTCTCAGAGCAATACTCCGGCCCTGGAGGCTGTTCCCCGCAATAAGGAGGCCTGTAACCCTGCTGCTGCTCGTATCTGTACTGCTGCTGCTGCTGATGCTGCTCCATAGCACCTTCCTGAGCATAGTCCAGATATTTATCAAACTCCCGAGCATCAACATCTGATTCTGGAGACCCAGTCCTGATCTCCGGTCGCTGGTTCATAAATTGCTCAGAGTCTTGAGCCTGATTCGGAGGCTCTTCAGAGAAGTATGACCCTCCAGTGTCGTATTCAGTCTTGGGCTGTTCCGGATAGTGTGAGACGTAAGACTCTTCGGTCTTGTACATCTGCTCGTACTGATCATACGGATGATACTGGATACTGTATTCCGACGGAACTGAGCCACTTAAAGCAGAAGTCACTCTCGGAGTTGATGTTCCAAGCGTTTGTTGATCTTGGGAAGTCGCTACTGGGGGAAAGAACGTCCCAGTGACAAGCGGAGGCTGCTCAGTCAAAGTCCTCTGAGTGCACATCACATACATCCCATTAGCCATGCCCATGGCAGCCACAGGCGCTGGAGAGTACGACCCTGAAGTCCTGTGAGTATATGTCTTGTATGGAGAGTATGAATCGGATAGCGAAGAGGCGTTAATCGCTCGTCGTCTCTCTTCGTAGAAGTTTTCCTTCTCGTTTTCAACTGGAGACGCGTCAGGTGTCGGCAGGGGTGCCTCAGCCGGGGCACTCCTCCTGCCTTGCGGCTCAGGAGACCTCGCCGGTGAAGACTCTGGCGTCTGCACGTGTCCATTGAATTGGTTGCCTTGGTAGTCAGATGCGAGTGGCGAGGTTCGGTACGGAGAGAAACCAGCTCCAGGGTTGTGGGTGAAGCGGTCAGGGGAGCCTGTGTTTGTGGCGTACGGAGATCCTAGCGTTGTGGAGGTAGTAGGTGGAGCGCTGGAGGGCGTTGGCGGCTGGTTGGGCCGAGCTTTGTTCTGCTTCCGCCGCCGCGGCCTGTACTTGTAGTTGGGGTGCTCAGTCATGTGGATGACTCTCAACCTTTCAGCTTCTTCGACGAATGGCCGCCGATCCTGCGGCGTGAGTGATCGCCACTTTTTACCTGCAAAATAAAAAGATGACATGAGCATTGTGTTCACTCGACATACGTTTTTACAGGGCTAAGGTACTTATGCAGAAAATCGACACCATACTTGGCGTACACATTATAAAGCATCCATCTGCAGAGTTGGACAAATACTGGAACTAAAATTTTCTACAAGAGGCGATCAATAACATTCAGAAATTATGATGGCGGTGCGCTCGCTCAATTTTACAGATTACTCGGTAGCTGTACAACACTTTTTACCACCAACCATTTATCAGACTCTGATAAATGAAACATAATACCTTGTTTATGAATATTACTTTAAAAATATCTAGATAATAATACCCAAGAATAACATTTGAGTAATGTTAAATAAATAAAATCGCTTCTGACACGGTCTCAGGCTAAATAATCACGATAGTGTTTTATCAAATAACTATAAAACACGTACTTTGAGCGTCTCATAAATTACTTCATACCAGATTCGACCAACAACCACCACTATTTTACTCAAAATTAAACCTTACTTCTTTAAAGTACGGTGTATAAATGTTTGTAGAGTCAAGTGTGAAGATCCGAGAGAAATTATCGAGGAGACTTGAACAATCTTTAAGGATATTTATCAACGCGACACTACTTGCTACCGGCAAAACAAACAACTTCACTTTTAGTGAGGTGAAATATCGATACGAATGTTTATCGAGTCGACTTATCGATAAACTGCGATGCATTTAAAGCCCTGTAGGGTGCGTGAATAGTGCCTATGATTTGTGGCCATAAATCAAGTTATGCAATTATCAGTCATGATTTGAATATTCTTGCATATTCATTATCCATTTGCGTAGATACATGAATTACTGCTAGTAACTGTAAATATATTTATAGCCGAAACAGACGTACGGACCACGTACCACGGACCGCCGCGCCGTCTGACCGAACAGCAGGCCTAGCACGGACCGTGGACAGATTGTCTTTCCACCGTTTTTATCCCGCTAGAAAGAGACTAACATATCCATATTCTAGCTCTGTCGCGTCTACGCGTGGATAAAAACGGTGGAAAGACAATTTTTCCACGGCCCGTGCTAGGCCTGTAGGAGGGAAGATAAAATTTTCTCTTTCCTTCCTGTTCGGTCAGATGGCTGTCCGTGTTACGTGGTCAGTACGTCTGTTACGTCTTTAAGGCTGCGCACACGCCAAAGCTATCTTTTTTTTAGCATATTTTCAACATTTAAAGATAAAAATTCAATCTTTTTAACCAACGAAAAAAGAGGACGGTTCTATGTTCCACTGTATATTTTAAATGTATATTCACCGAATTCTCAGTCATCTGTTGACCGAATAAAAAAAATCTTTTGTTCGGTAGAGTAATACTTCCAATTTGGTCCCGTTGTCACCAAGTCAGGATCTGACGATGAGATCCCAGGGAAATCGAGAGCAACTTTCAAATTTTACAGGCAATTACTTTTTTCATATATTTTTGCAGTCGGTTTTTAATGTGATCCACTTGTTAGAATAACATTGCAAAAGTTTTAAGGTAATTGATATGTTTTATTTAGGTGGAAGAGATCAAAAAATCACTTAGTATTCTTTGGAGTTTTTTTGATTACCTCCACCATCCTATAAAATATCATCTCGAAAATGGCTTAGTACAATTTATAATATTATTGTAAAGATAAAGTCCAACAGTTTTTCAAATTCTCACTCAGTGATTTTTTATCTTCAGCAATGTAAATGTGCGAGTTATGCTCTGGTGAGAGCGGCCTTAAATTAAAGATAGATATGGAACGTTTGGTGCGTTTGTATTCACCTGAAAATAAGGAATTGTTTATGGTTTTATCATATTTTTGTGGATTTATTCGAACATAACTCAAAATATAATGAGTCAAAAAATTATCGACAAAATTACTAGAGCAAAGTGATATGCATTGATTAAATTCAAACTTAAATTTGTCAGGTCTAACAGCTGCAAGAGATTGTAATAAGTTTAATGAAACCGTAAATTCTGACCAATTTATTTTACAACGATATTGCTTCGACCAAAATAAAATGAATGGACGGGCCCTAACCATTGAACTTGATCATAAAAACGAGTCAAACCCGTCGGACATATACTTTAACACCTAATTGTAAAAATGTGCAGTATATTTGTTACAAAAAATAGATATCGGTTGTATTTGTGTATTTACAATTCGGTATAGCATACGAATTCATAATTTTGTCAGATGTTTCGTTATCGCGTAACAATAGACTCGTGTTTCACTTCCTACGGCTAGAGACCGACTGAAACGAAGTGAGCGTTCATTCGTTTATTTTGGTCGAAGCGATATTGCAGACGCGAGATTAAAAAAATATGAACCGAATATATTTTATTCTTAACTTTTGCCTCATTTATCCTTTTTATCCCAATAAGTATCCACGACTTGCATAATTCTCCTATATTCACATAATTATGGTTTATATAATTTGTTCCAAGACATCACTATTGTAATGAATCGGAATAGTGTTGTAAAAAGTTATATGTAGAATAGCAATACCGACATCGATTATCGAACCATACCCGCTTGACTGATGTCAAATGTCAACTTGACAAATGACGAGAATGGGCTTCCTGTAGCGCAGTCTACATGCAACAACCTTATTTGTAGAGATGGCCAAATAATGTTACTAAGAATGTCTACGAATTTATTACAGAAAATACAACGGTGGCTCCTTCACTCAACCCTACATTGTAAGTTGGTCGCAGTGTAGCGCCGCACGTCCATTAGTGTGGGGCACTAGATTATCGATGTTTTTATTTATCGATAATTATAAATAATGACATACCCATTATCCGGACTATCTTAGAGATTGAGAGTAGTTGTCATGTCAGCACGGATTTAGTATAAATATTCGATTTTATTCAATTTGTTATTATTTTTTGGCGTATTAACTAGTATATAGCCGTTAGTTTTGGAGCCAAGTTCCCCAAGTATTTAATTGATATAAATGTTCTGTTTACGAATGCATTTTTTTGGAATAACAAATCTTTCAGTTTTTTTTTTAATTTTTACCTAATATTTGGAACATAACACTCACACTGTAAAATTTTCGGTGTAACTGTGTTTGTTTCCAGTCAGCTACACAACGGGTTAATGAAATTGAATGAAATTTGTTTAAGTACACTAGATTAGCACATACGCCACATACGCAACTTTTTTGCTCTAGATTATTTTTCTGTAGTACTTAGGTATTAATGTATAGCTGAGTAAAACGGATTTTCGTACGGTCAAGTTATGACCAGCCTCAGTGGTGGACACTTCACAAGAGGTTTTGAGAATAACCCAAAACCCAACACGTCATTATATCACTTACCCATACTCAAAAACGTTTACAATAACTTAATAAATAATAATCCATCGCTACTTACACTAGAAAAGACACAAATTTAGAAAACTAACATGTCATGATTATTTTTATGTTAAGCTTAAAACAGAAAGAAACAGCAAACAGCTGTTTAGCGTATTTTAAAAACTAAAGTCTACACTTTATAAGGATCCAATTTCATTTGGACAACAATATGGCCGCTCTAACCATTCACGGTCAAGTACCCCGTCAAGTGATATTTTTTGTTCAAATTAGTCATTTGTCGAGATTACAATCGACATTTTGACTACCGGATGCCATCGCGCTGTCACCTCACTACACAACTGTACTGTGACGAAGAAAAGTGAAAAAGTTTTTAGGACTCTGTAACAGTAAGCTATAATTCAAAAAAGAGTCGACTTCAAAAAAGGACGAATCTATGTTCCACTGTATTTTTTAAAATGTATGTTCACCGATTACTCCGCCAACTGTAGATCAATTTTAGAAACATTTCTTTTGTTCGGTAGAGTATACTTCCAATTTGGTCCCATTGTCACCAAGTCAGGATCTGATGATGGGATTCCAGGAAAAATGAGGGCAACCCTCAAATTTTACAGGCACTTATTAACTTTTTCATATACTTTTGAAGTCGGTTTTTAATGTGAACCACTTATATGAGTTCTAGTTGAATGATAGTACACATTGATAGATTACATTTTTAGTTGTTTTTGAATGTAAAACTAGAAGGCTAACAAAATAAAACAGTAAGGTATAATTTTTCGTGTTTTGCCGGGTATGTGTAAAATTTGGCATTGACTTAAGTTCTTAGTACTAAGTAAAGATCTATAAGATCCGTAACAGACACGTCAACATGGCTGACGTCAACCACGTCAACCAACGAAAGAATAAGAGAGGGGAATTATATTCTCACTCTTTCTCTCCCATTGGTCAGACGGTGGTTCGTCAGCCAAGTTTGCAACTCAAATATCCAGTTCGACCCAACTCTAGTTTTTTTTTTGGAACACGCTACTGAAGAATTACCAACACTTTTGCTCGCACTAGTACCTAACTAAGTACATTTTGTTGGAAATATTTTACGGAGCGTCTAATAAAGCTTTTAGAACGTTATTACGAGGAAGCTCCGGCATTTCTCAAGACAGGCATTGTCAATTAACGAAATCGTGGACAGCTACCAAGTTTAGGTAAAATTATGTTTAAAACTTTATATATACTTACCTATTACTGTAGATGTACTGTACTTATGTATATTTTCTATATATAAAAGGCGATGTATGTATGTTTCCTATGGACTCCGTAACGGCTTGACTGATTTTGATAAAATTTCAGGCGATCTTCATATTAGCCCAGCGAGTGATCTTGGAAGTTTTTTTTGGTGTTTTAATATTCTTCCTACAAAAAACAAGAACAAGAAATCTATACATTGGCATAATGAATATGTCAATTCTTCTTTTTTGATGTAAATAATGTAAGGAGAAATAGTTGATTGAATCAGGCGTTACTTTGCGGAAGTCCATTTTCAAAACAACCAAACTTGGCTTTTCTCCGCCAAGCGCTCGACGAGTCAACACGTCCTGAGGATGCCTCGTGAAGAGGCGAAACACGTGTCGACAAAGTGCACTAAGGAAACGGGTATAATTTATTACTTTTTAAATTCAATTAAAATACATGTAATTCCTTATAGTACTTGAAGCGACGTAGAAGCGGAATTACACTAGAAATTCATCATTAAAACAGTTTTGTAAGGAGAAATGTAAATAGTAGTAAGAGTTCAGTGTAAATAATTATCAATTAAACAAATTAACTGCACAAAATTTGTATAAAATAAGCGAATTCGGTTACATATATCGTTATTCAGGACACACAATTTTTCAGTTATTATGATTTTAAAGGCAAACTTTTGAACCGATTTTGATGAAATTTATATATTTATTATTTTATGATACTGGGTGACGAGACGAGCGAAGTCGCTCGCCTGATGGCTCTTCACGCTTGCCCATAACAGCTCAACGCCACTCAGCATTTTGAACTTCAACAGATCAAAACCCCGGATGGCAATGCACTGCGCTCGTCACCAAACCGTTTGGTCTCTATGGGACCAAATTGGAAGCATACCCTACCGAACAAAAGATTTCGTTTGAAATCGGGCAACATTTGTCGGAGAAATCGGTGATAATACATAAAAAAATACAGTGGAATATAGAATCTCCTCCTTTTTTGAAGTCAATTAAAAGTGTAGGTATCAGTTAGACCACCAACGCGGTAGCAAGAGTACGCCTCGTCCATCGGCCATCAGGTCTGATAACTGACCCCTCGCGTGCCTAGACACGGGAGCCGGATCTATGGACTATCAGCCATTAGATATACCTAGATTATATTGGAATATCAGCTGACTAGCTAGTACGAACGGACACGAAAGGCAAAATTCTTTACGATGGCTTCGGTACTGTATACAAAGTCAAATCGAGTTTTGTGGCCAATATTTCCAAAGCGATCACTCTATCGGGAATCTTGATTGATGCATGTCATTCACCAAATCTTTTTTCGTTGGCCACCTGACGTTTTAAAAGATTACTCCTCTCCATAACTAAACCTGGGACCTAGTTAATGACTTGTCATTTATAACGATAAGATATTTCGACTTTTGGGTGGTTTTCCAGAAATATGGACTGATGGCTCAGGATTGGGAAAGATCTCGGATAAAAAAATATTGGTCTAAAATGCCTTCTTAGTAAATGTAACTTTTAAGCTCTTGCGATTTGGACAAATATTTACTTTTATATTTATTTATTACTTGTGCTGTCGCGGGACTTCGTATGCGTAGATTTTGATATAAACTTTCAACCCTTTTTCCTCCCTTAATCCGACCCTAGCGCAAAATAACATAGCCTATACTTCAATCTGGTCATAGCTAAGCATATTCGTGAAAACCGCATTTAAATTCGTCCAGTGGTTTAGAAGATGTGCGTGGACAAACAGACAAAAATACCAAAAACTGTTAACGTGTTCAGCTGCTTATTTTAAGACGCCCTGTGTTTTTTTTTATATCTCGCAATTACAGATTTTTTTATCTCTACGTTTTTATTATATATATAGAAGATATAGATAAAAAATATTGGTCTAATATTCCTTCTTATTAAATGTAACTTTTAAGCTCATGGCAATTTGAACAAATATTTACCAGTCTATATATTATTATGGACAGGTAAATATTAGACAGGTTTATTGAGCTTTATTTATTATACTGGGTGTATCTCTAGACGACGGTTATATTTTAGGATATCATTTTACTCATCAGTATTCACAAGTTTTACTATAGTACCAACCCTGACATCGCGAAAAAAACAGCTGTTCCATAGAAAAATGTCATTTACAACAACGGAGTGTATGGAACTGCTGATTTTTTTCGCGATATGAGGGTAGGTTCCAAAGTAAAAATTGTTTATAATTATAGGAGTACAAATATATCCTTATAAAAAAACAGATCTATTTAATACAGAAACTGAATTTTCTGTAGATCATTCTATTTGGTAGAATCAGAACGCCAAAAATCTAGTTTTCATTGTTTTTTTTGTCAAAAAATGTGGTTACTTCATATTTTTTTTAAATCCAACCTACAACTCTACCCAGAAGCTATGTTTCCACAAAAAGCGAACCAACCTAATGACGACAGAGTAATGGACCAATCGATCATCCGTGTTATGACTCGGTGGTCCGTCCCTATCATTAATTAGATCGATTAATGATAATCATTCGATTATTAAATTATAAATCGGTGTGCTTCTATTATAATTGGAGCGTTAGATGTGGCGAAATAGAAATCTTTAGATAGTTCAATCGACACAGACTCGCACTATCCTTTCTTGACTGCCTTGGTGGCTCAGTTGGTAGTGATCCTACTTTCTGTGCTTGGGGGCGTGGGTTCGATTCCCATCTAGGACAAACATTTGTGTGATGAACATTTGTGTTTGTTCTATGTCTGGGTGTTAATATCTATTTAAGTATGTATTTAAAAATATATATGTATGTATATCAGTCTCTGGCAGCCATATTACAAGCTTTGCTTAGTTTGGGGTCAGATGACCATGTGTGCAATAATGTCCCAGATATTTATTTATTTTATTTATTTTATTTTATAAACACTGATATAAAATGTTAATTGGCTGATCATCATCATCAGCCATAAGACGTGCACTGCGGAACATTGGCTTCCCCCTTTAACCTCCACACTGAACGACAACCTGCCATCTGCATTCACTGGATGCCTGCGACTCTCACGATGTCGTCGGTCCATCTAGTGGGAGGCCTACCTGCGCTGCGTCTTCCGGTTCGTGGTCTCCACTCAAGAACCTTTCTTCCCCATCCGTTATCGGTTCTTCGAGCGATGTGGCCTACCCATTGCCACTTCAACTTGCAAAATTTAATAGCTATGTCGATGACTCTGGTTCTTTGGCGTATATCCACGTTTCGGATTCTATCGCGCAAAGAAACTCCGAGCATGGCTCTCTCCATTGCCCGTTGTGTGACTCTGAGTTTTTCCAAAAGGCCAACAGTTAAGGACTACGTCCCAGTACCATAATCAATTGGCTGATGGCCATAGAAAATGCGTTCGAGCATTGTTTTTTTTTTTTTGGTAAAATGTCATAACTAACTGAATTCAACTATCCAGCTTTAATCATTCTTAAACTAATTATCTTTAATTATCAACAGTGGCCGTCGTACCATATTGCGATCTATGATGGAGCTTGCCCAGAGGAAACTGATTCACTGGACGTTGACTTGAACACATCCATATTCAGTAAAATGAGATTCATCTGCTCTAGGCCCGCGTCGAAAGCTGTCTACTCTAAGTGTCCTCAGTGAAAATTCACGTGAATTCCACTGCCACAGAAAAGAAAAGCTAAGTAATCAGGCATTCGTACATAATTCATTATCCCAATCTCCCAGTATCGCTTAATTAAATACCGAAAAACCTTTTTCGAGCCCGATTAAACCAGCCAGTAGTGTCGCCATCACTCGATAGATGGCAGCATCGATTTTTTGCCGCAACGGATGTCGAAGCGCACGAGTTGCATTCTAAATTCGAAATTTATACCATTCCTTTCTATCTAGAACGGAGCTTATAAGGCTGTCTCGTTTCAGCAAAATATTTTTTTTTGCATTTCGATTCCGAGTGCGTGGTCAATTTTGTTTTTTAAAGCGGCCTGCCTCATAGTGCGGTGGACAGTGGCGCAGTCTTTTTATTGCTTTAAAATCGAGTTATTTTACGATTTTGGCTCGCTTGCGATGTAGAAACGTATTTGAGTTCGCCGCCCGTAAACTTCGTATTTTGAAAATAAGAAGATCCTCCTTAATCTTGTCAATTTAGCTAAGGCCTTTGAGAGAGTTGCAGACCTTATTCAATGTCAATGTTTATCGTTTTTTTAATAATAATGAACGTAGTAATAACTTTTTTGGTAATAATTTTCATTTACCTTTGATTGGCGAAAGTTTAAATAATTGGGCGTCATCATGAAGATTAGAGAGTTTAGGTATCTACAGTCCAATTGCTGAGAATGCGTCTAACAGCTGCAATAAAATTATAAAAATCTAAATAAAAACATTATATTTTAATATTTTACTGTAGTATATTGTCTACCAGCTTCAATCTTACGTTCAAAAAGCTAGTAAAAGTGATCAAAATTTATTGTGTTTTATTATGTTTTTATTCAGCTTTTTACAATGTTTTGGCAACTGTCAGGAGCATTCTTTCAACGGCCGCACTTTTGTGATAAATCCAAATTTAAGATCTAACTTTTTTGGTCATCTAGAAACTCAGCTGGTCTGTAATTAGCAGCAGTAAGCAATCATACCAAGCTCTCATCTCATTTTCGAAAATCTCTCAGCGCCTGGTTAATGCGACGCGTGACCAAAATGCTGGCGTGTTTCTGGCTCAACGCATAAGCACTGCCATTCAACGTGGTAATGCAGCCAGCATGCTGGGTACGCTGCCAACTGATAGTGGGCTTGAGCATTTGGATTGTCTTTAGACCTTCCACGGTCGGGCAGTCTTCACTTTTTTCACTGAGTTCAAAAAATGCGGGAGGTTCTAAGTATGTCCCAATGTATATTTTTTATGTATGTTTACCATTTTATCTGCTAATTATGAATTGATTTTGATGATTCTTTTTATTGTTAGGCCATACTTCAGAGGTGGTCCCATGAAAATTTCATCAAAATCAGTTTAGTAGTTTGGTTTTTAAATCAAAATAACTGAAAAAAAAACATGTCATCCAATTAAACAAAATTGGGTATTAAGTAATTTTGAAGTCGGTTTTTAATGTGATGCACTTTTATTTATGTTACCTATTAAATTGTTAAGTTAAAAAAGACACTAACCCTTAAAAAAAATGTTACCAACATCTCACGAAACTAGCTAAGTAGCTATACGAATCTAGCTATGTTAGCGGAATGCAAAAACAGTAGTGTCTACAGATATTTCAATGTTCCGACTGGCATTCTTTCCCTTTTATTTTCGAAACGGTTTTTCTTTGAGTTGGTTCTCCGAAACGTCGGATACGAATGCTGCCGAAAACCATAAAGCCAGGTTTATTCGGTTTGGACGCGCGCACGTCGGGGGAAACAAATGGCTTGCACTTTTGTAGTGTGGTTCGTGGGGGAAGATGTAGCGGGTGATGGAGCGATTTGATAAAAGGCTGTTTTGACCGTGGCTTTGCCTGCATTGTGAATAAATATAGCCTATGTCACTCAAGTATATTGCAGCTTTCTATCAGCGAAAGTATTTTCAGAAACGGTTCAATGGTTCCAAAGATTACTTCATACAAACACACAAAGTCATAAATAAATTTGACCTTTTTATAATGTTAGCTGACACTGTTATACTTGCATTTTCCTAGTTATCCTGCGTTTTTCGCAATAAAAAAATGGTCTATTTCCATGATGGACATCTTGCTCTATAAATGTCAAAAGAAAGAAATCAATTTCTACAAATGGTGGTTATATTATTCATGGGATAAAGGTGGCATAGGCTTATTGTGTTCCGAAACTGTACGGTACTTGTAAGAAAGCAGGTAAATCCAGGAAGAGTAGCGAGTACCTAGGTAGCAGTATTAGTGTACTCCTTGTTTCCTGAGGGATATAATTTGGGCCTTTTCAATTCAAGGCAAGAATGAATAGGTATCTTTAAGTCTACGTGCTTCATCTTCGACCACATCATCGCTTACCCACAGGCGAGTTGGTCGTCGAACGCGTACTTTTTCCCGATAAAAAAAAAACAAAAGGTATACTATAATAGAACATTTGTAGTTGTTAAAACACAGTATAATGAAAGTCGCTACCTCCTCCGCTTACTCCTATCACCCAAACCGTACCAACATATACTACGTAATAAAGTTTTGTAGTGTCCAATAAAAGCCTAGCCCTAGGCATCTCTTTGTGCCTAACTCAGTACGGCCTAACGCAGCCTAGCGCTGCACCGCCTTCTCGCGGCCATTTGTAATCTATTTATGTGCGACTACCCGCAATTTAATGCTCACATGTATTCACACCTTTTAGTGTTCATAAAGTTGAATATTTGAGCGGAAAGCTTTAGCTTTAAGGCCGAGATCAAAGAGCGCGGCTATCTCGCTCGTGCGTTTCAAAATTTTTGAAGATATCAAATAACTGAGTGGGAAGACAAAATATATTAATAAAAAAACCAGTTTGTTCACATAGACATTACAAATACTATGAAGAAAGTTTTATGTTCAAACTCGTATCATTTGTTTTAAAAAAAAAAAACTTTTTCTTTTAAAATATATAGTATTTTAACATTAAAAAAATAAAATACATATCAGTAAAAAAAAATATTTAATGCTAATACCATAATATTGTTAATGTTTTATGTTGTAATGTCTGTAAATAATTAAAAAAAACTTATTCAGTTCTGTTATATATCTATTCAATCACCCATAGGGTATTTGAATAGATCTTTTAAAACGAAATCGAGGTAGCTATGACAAAAAAAAATGCACCGTTTACAACATTGTTTGCTATGTATAATATATATCGTTGTCAAGCTTTTAAACATTTTGTAAAGAAAGAATGTTGGTTATCCCAAAGCTTTTAAGTCAATTTTCTCATAAACTATGTAAATAAACAACATTTCACCCATTTTTTTCCGTAATCATTCATTTCGAATGTCACAGACTATATGTATTTTCTCTTAATTTGACTACATGTCTTGAGAGCCGTGATCGTTAATTATATAACTGTCTCACTTTAACGTATACAAAAAAGTTAAGCTATCTCCTTCAGCCATGTAAAAAACAGACCACGCGTGCGAGTTTTCGTTTTTTTTTTTACAAATAATAGCGGGGATAGTTTTATTGTTGACTATTTGATACCTGTTTTCGTCGTCGGCTTCGTAAATAAGTTTGGTGAATTGCGCTTTTGTGACTTCTAAAGCGAGTGGTTTTTAATTTTTCTTGATAATTTACAAAAACAATTTTTGTTAACTCGTATATTTCGTGTTAAACG
Source organism: Agriopis leucophaearia (assembly GCA_949125355.1). Taxonomy (NCBI): domain Eukaryota; kingdom Metazoa; phylum Arthropoda; class Insecta; order Lepidoptera; family Geometridae; genus Agriopis; species Agriopis leucophaearia. The sequence continues at coordinate 7,170,771 of OX421284.1, read as the reverse complement.
GTTTCAATCTTTATTGTAATATAGTTTCAGTGAGAATCTAACCACGGTCCACACACTGGTAAGCGCAGCGTAGGACGGCGCTTCCAACCAGCCTTTTTGGAAATCGATGGGGGAGGCCTACGATATGTCCAGCAGTGAACGTCCTATGGCTGAAATGATGATGAGATGAAAGTCTTAACATTTGAACTTTATGATAAAAGTTATTAAAGTAGTTATAAAATTTTAGAAATCTGATCAAGATTTAATCGTTCATTAGGGTTATTTACTCATTTAATTTAGCTCGTGAATATTATGATAGCATAATTAAGCCCATATCGTGTTTTATATTAGCAGCATTGCAGTGGTCGCAAATGAAATGTGCCCCTGAAGAATGTTTTGATTTGATCGTTTTGTCCAAAGAGTAAAGTGCTCGCACCTTCATTATCGTTTAGCTAATGAGAAAAGTAAGTTGGAAATCAATGCTTTGAAAACATTAGTGTATGTCTTTTTGTATTACAAAACGATAACCAATTTTTCAAAAGAATAATGTTAGATTTTTTTTTAAAATAAATTAAATAAGTACGAAAATTGCTCCACACATATCGGAGTAATAAATGTATACACAAAAAATCGGATGGACGGACAGACAGACAGACAGACGGACGGACGGACAGAACGAATTTATAAGGTTTCCTTGTCGGGCTACGGATCCCTAAAAGCGGACCGAATTCAGAACCCTCTTGAAGTCTAAACGAGTTCAAGAGGGTTCTGAATAAGAAAAAAAAGAACTTTTAAGAGAATCCAGTGAAACACCTCTTGTTATTTGAACTGTTTGTAAAATATTACAAATATAAACTTATAAAGGCTCGGTCCGAAGGTTAAATAAAGGTGGCGGCACACGTGCTCATTACGGGCGCGTTTATTCGCGGCGCGTGACGCGCGCGGTCACGTCGCCAGCACGCGCCTTCGCTGGCGCGTTTGCGTTTACGCACGGCAAAATTTAAAAGTCGTACGTACGTACTGCGGATGAAATACGAGTATTCGTTACTTAAAATACGTAGCGAATTTCATGCAAATTTTGAATTTACGTAGCGAAAGTTTATACTTTGGCCACTGTAGTCATAATCCGCGCAGTTGGGTCCCCCATATTCCTGCTTTTTTGATGGGTGGCGGCCATATTCGCCTTTTTTGAGGTACGTCATAATCGTAAATTTTTCTAGAGTTTCGTGTAAAACTTGCATAGTACAAAATTGGGATCGTTATGAATCCATCGTTATTCGATTAATTATAGAGTGCATTTTTTCTCACAATTAAGCTTAAGCTGCGTTCATTTTGCCATACCATTTTTTAAAGCGCGTTCAAATCGGTTTTACTGTATTGGAGAAAATAGGTAACAGAAAATCTCTACCACGCTTCTCTTGTCCTAGACGTTTATGCTTTCTCTGTTCCGACGTCGGTAAAAACTTGTAAAGTCCACCAAAGTCTATGTACTTATAATATGTACTTTTAACATGGTACAGATTCTTACGATTTTGTTGAATACCGTCAGAAACAACGGAAACGCGCGCGTCGCACCGCGGCATGGTTTGCGTTAACTTCTGTTACATTATTACTAGTTCAGATAGTTATTTATTATTGTTAACGTTATAAAACGTGTGCAGACTTCCAGGTTTCGAGTCATAAGGCAGTTCAGCGAAATACCTCCTCGCAGGATGTGAGTGACGTGGTCGGGATTCGAGATTTCAGTAAAAAATGCTGTTCTAATACTGAGAAGTGGATTCTTCCGTTTATATTGTTGGCATGATCGAATTTAAGTACTAGTTTTTATATTTATGTTTCACTAGCTGTACCAACGACTTCGTCCGCAATTTCTTCAGAAAAAAATAGCCTATGTCCGTCCTCATGATGCATACTATTGCTTCGCAAAATTTTATTGAGATCGGTTAAGCCGTTTAGCCGTGATTGTGTAGCAAACAGACAGACAGAGTTACTTTCACATTTATAATATTAGTGTGATGATTGGTATATTAATATTAGTATAGTGTGTAGCCACATAAAGTGGCTACAAAATTAGATTTATGCACGACTTACACACTCAGATTTTCACATTAATTGCGAAGAAATGAAGTAGTATTACTAGTAGTTATAATGTAAGTAATATCTCTTTAAAGTTATATGATTATTTACGGGATATTTACCGTGGTAAGGTTGTGGAAGGAGCTCCCGATATTTCGGCGCAGTTACATGCACCATGTTCACGGGAAGACAACACAAAAAACAGTGTATCTCTTTAGTTAAAATTAAAGCTTAAATTTGAGCAATGTTCCATTTTTATTTGACAAAAGTTATGTCTCTGCAAAGTATCGCCTGATTTAAACTATATTCTATGTACTCGTACCTTGTAAGATGAACAGAAGAAAATGCCCTGCGAAGTATATAGCAGACATAACTAAAACGTAATCAAATCGAAAATTTACTTCTTCTTTACATGATTTTGAAAAAGCCTAACGACAGGATTTTTATTTACGTCTTTTTACGTTTATTTTTTACGTCAGGACGTTTGTCTAATAATTTCATAATGCAGTTATTAAACTCACATTAGTTTTCTACTTTTAATGAACTATGAGCAATCTGTTTTTTTAAATTAATTAAACGTATTGATTAAAAGTAGAAATGTAAAAGTAAAATGTCTAAAGACAATCAAAATGCTCAAGCTGACTACAAGTTGGCAGCGTACCCAGCATGCTGGCGGCATTACCACGTTGCATTCAGCGTGGTACTGTCACCAGCAATGCTTATGGGATATGATTTGTTTTTAAGGTTCCGTACCCAAAGGGTAAATCGGGTCCCTATTACTAAAACTCCACTGTCCGTCCGTCTGTCTGTCTGTTCGTCTGTCACCAGGCTTTCTCATGAACCGTGATAGTTAGACAGTTGAAATTTTCACAGATGACGTATTTCTATTGCTGCTATAGGTTAAAAAAAATTACTAAAAAGCAGAATAAAATAAATATTTAAGGGGGCTCCCATACAACAGACATAATTTTTGCCGTTTTTTTAGATAATGGTACGGAACCCTTCGTGCGCGAGTCTGACTCGCACTTGGCCGGTTTTTTTAAAATTATTTCTACAGTAGAATTTAATCGTAATGGAAGTCTGAATCATCTTGATTTATATTAACGAGTACTTAATATTTCAAAACGCGGTAGGGATCTGAAAAGATAAGCGAACGCGTTGATGTCTTTTGTACCGATGATAGGTAACGGCGCGTTAGAATTTTAAAGCGCAGAATTTAGATTCAATTCAGCAATGAGTCGAGCTGCTTGTGAAGGAAAACATCGCAAGGAATTATATGGTGGTTGAATATGCATTTATTAAAATATAATAACAATAAAAATATGGTGCTTAAACTTTTTTAAGTGAATACTTCTTTAGGCGCTTTGAGCACATTTTAGGTGAACAAAAATCATGGAACTCGCGTCATCATCACGCTGTACCATGTATTTTAAAACAGCGCCATCTCTTGTAGAATAGGTGAATTACTACTTAAGTTTTCACTTCTGACGTGTTGTCCGATCAATGATGTGTTTTTTTGGCAGCCATTTTGAAATTTTTCCAATATTGTATTATCATCAGAACTAAAGGTGTATGCGAAATTGCAACAAAATCTTGGAGGAACTGGGTCTAATTCAGTTTGCAAGATTAGACCTAAGCAAACTAGCAAACATTCCAAATTAAAATGATGGCTTGTAAATACAATTTTAATGAACATTAAGTACAAGTTTTTGTAGTGGTAGGACTCTTTTGCAGGGGTCCGCCTGGGGAAGTACCACACCTTTGCCAGTTATTCAACCGCCAAGCAGTAGGCTGCAAACACTACTGTGGTCGGGATTGAAGGGCAATGTTTCCAGCCTAATTACAGGGCACACAGAGATTTGACATCTTATATCTCGGGGTGATGAGCGCAGTGCATTGCCATCCAGGGTTTTGAATTGTTCAAGTTCAAAATCATTATTTTGATGTTATTCACACATTTATTTCTCTTCTTAAATTTAAGTTTTTTTACAATATCTATATAAAAACAAAATATTCTAAAAAAACTTAAGCCTAGGGTGCCGCCGGCAGCGGGGCAGGGCCCAAGCTACCGGTGGTTAGGACTGCAGAGTGAGGAACCTCCTGACAATGCGTGCCGTGTCAAGAATTACTGCCTTCTGCATCTGACCCTTGACCCAACCGTCTAGCGAGAGCCTCTTAAGGTGATTGTTATTATTATTAGATAAATAAATTATTTGATTTGATTTTGAAAATTCTGAGTGGCGTTGAGCTGTTATGGGCAAGCGTGAAGAACCATTAGGCGAGCGACTACGCTCGTCTTGTCACCCAGTATCATAAAAAAAAACACAAAAAAAAAAACAAGGTAACGTGGAAAAGAGTCTTCATCTTGAATAGACCTACGTTTATTTGTCGTATTAATTTGAAACTTTGCAAATACTTTAGTTAGATAGATGGATAGATAACTCTTTATTGTTCACACCAAAAATTACATAGGTACATAATAAGATAAAAACAACTTAAAACTAGTGAAACAATTGGCGGCCTTATACACTATAAGCAATCTCTTCCAGACAACCTTAGTATGTAGAGGACATACAAAAGAGGTAAAGGACGGGGTGTGATGTAATAATGGAATAACTGGTATATAAAGCGTAGACATACATTATAATAATACACTTATACTGAAACAATACTTTAAGGTTATTTAAATTATTAAGGGGGAACTAAATGAGGCAAGAAGGAGTTTAAAGTTTATATGAAATTCCACGTGTCGCGGGCAACAGCTAGTAATCATGTAACTTCATATAACTTGAAATTTTGATCTTGAAGTTTTGCTCCACTAAATGCAACTTTAACACAACATATTAAGCCTCATTGTCATCTGTAGTAACAGTGTTGCTTAAAAGTAGAAAAACCTCGCTTTAAGGTGAAACGTTTCACGTATGGCGGGAAATTCAAATTTCAAACAGTTTTTTTGTTCTTGTAGCTAGGCCGGGTAATTATTGTAAACGATCATGATGTTTGCGAAAATTGATTTTATTATTCTTTACAAACTCACGTAAAGCTATTTATCTCTAATGCACATTATTAAATACATTTTTCAATAAACAAATTTTTGCTGTTTCAAACGGTTTATTGACAAATGTAAGTAATATGGTGAGTTACTGATTAATAACCGTACATGATAATTTAAAGAACAATCAACAATTTTCGCAAACACTGTGTCATTTCACAATAATTACCTGGCGTAGCTACAAGGACAAAAAAACTGTTTGAATTTTGATGTTCCCGCCAAACATGAAACGTATCACCTTAAATAGAAAATACACTAGAGATTCGTAAAAGAAACGGTTTTGATATGTAACAAAAATCTGATATAAGATGATTTCAAATCTAAGTTAACCTTAGACTGCCTGAACTTCAGGTTAACCGCTCATATTTAATTCATATCCCTACGTCTCAATTCCTAAGAAACGATAGGTGAGTAGTAAAATGGCCAGTCACGAACGATAGATTTCTACGTTATAAATATCAGATTTTCCACTCGGATTGTGAGGCAATAACTCGTGCGAGATACTTTATTTGCTGCATGTGAAATGAGACAGGATTGCCTGTTTTTACATTGAAAATTTACTGGAGAACTCTTTTTAGGGTTCCGTAGTACTTAAGGAACCCTTATAAGTTCGTTTTCACTGTCCGTCTTTCGGTCCGAATCTTTTAGAACCTTCTAACTTCTATAGTTAAAGGGAAGTGCACAAGACTTTGTACCATTGCAGATTTGGTCTCAATTTTATAGGAAAAATAATAACATTTGTATTTTATGGGTAACTCTGGTACATGTGAAATGGGGATGTAAATTTTTCCCTCGTATTTCGTTGAATAGGTATTTAAAAAAAGGTAAAAACAAGTAGTTTTCAAACAAAAAAAACTTGAGAAGTGTCAAGGGACACCCGGATGGAACGAAGTTCCTTTCTATGAGAGAGAGAGAGAGATACAGAGAATCACGCGCACGCCGCACGGCTTACAACTATAGCAAAAAGTGTCGTTACAACTTTTGGTCTTAATTTTTTCCGTCTAGCCCCCTTTCGCAACGCGCGAAAGGGAACTTCGTTCCAAATGTTGCAGTAAAAGATTTCTTTTTGTCAAAAAAATGGATTTTAAAATATTATTTTACTCTAAATTGCCAGGTCAGATTTTGATACCCCATTACACAAGGCTGTAGTTGAGGTATCCCTACACAATCATCAAACCAAATCGCTATTCAAACTTGCCCAGTTTCCTTTCAATCAAGTTTTATATCATCATTATCAGCCAGAAGACGTCCACTGCTGAACATAGGCCTCCCTCTTTAAAATCCACACTGAACGACATCCTGCCATCTGCATCCACTGGATGCCCGCGACTCTCACAATGTCGTCGGTCCATCTAGTGGGAGGCCTACCTACGCTGCGTCTTCCGGTTCGCGGTCTCCACTCAAGAACCTTTCTTCCCATCGGTTATCAGTTCTTCGAGCGATGTGGCCTGCCCATTGCCACTTCAACTTGCAGATTTTAATAGCTTTGTCGGTGACTCTGGTCCTTTGGCGAATATCCACGTTCTGAATTTTATCGCGCAAAGAAACTCCGAGCAAGTTTTATATGTCCGGTACAAATTGGTTATCTTCGATAGTTTAGAAAAGCTTTAAGCTTAAGCTTTTGTCGTTTAAGAAAATTACCGCTTTTCAAGAATCTTCGAGGAAAACATAAACAGTGGCTTGAAAGGTCTTGAAGTTGCGCTAACGCATTGTAAAATCAATGGCGTACTGTCCCATGTGTCAGCTACCGTTGTGGCGGGGTCCTTTGTGCATGCCGGTCGCATGTCGTGACGTGTCGCGTTACTGCTTTGTGTCGCGCGACTGTACCGTCGCTGTAAGAGCTCTCTCCGACTTGTTTTTGTGGGTGGGGTATTTCAAGGCTACGCAGAAAGGGTGTACTACCCGAAAAGGGTCCGAAAATCGGGAACTCCATGCACAATCTTATCACGATATATGTCCCATTAATCCACACTCCACACTAATATTATAAATGCGAAAGTAACTCTGTCCGTCTGTCTGTTTGCTACATAATCACGGCTAAACGGATTAACCGATCTCGGTAAAATTTTGGGAGGTAATAGTGTTTATCATAGGGACGGACATGGGCAATTTTTTTCTAGAGAAATCGTGGACGAAGTCGCGGGTAATCATATAAGTGTAGTGAACAACCGTGATAGTTTAAAACAGCCCCCTATAGTCGTTACGTCAACTTGATAGCCAAATTGTCTTTCAAGTTGATGTAATCTTGTAAAGAGGTAATGATACTAATGATAGATCTAAGGTATTTAATTGTATGGGATGTAATTAGCTAGACGCTTTACAAAGTTGTCTTCAACTTTTTATGAGCTGTAAAAAGCGATTAAAATAATGGACAGACTATAGAATAAGTTATTTTTGTGGCGACTTCTCTCTATGGAGTGTTCTTGATCTGAAAACCTTGTTGTAAAAATTCTATCATAAGATCAGCGCTGTCAAAGTCAATTGACGTAACATAAATTACTGGTGTCGCATTGTCAAAACTCGAAGGTCAGTGACGACTGCATTTCCCACTGCCCAGATGTTCCCATACATCTATCTACTCACGCAATGTCAACGACCCCAAAAATTCTACAATTTCATACAAAATTACAGGCCAGCAATCGTTCGTCGCCCAAATGACACACCCGTAACGGCCAAATGACATAATTGTCAAAATAGTCACTCCGATGACAGCCGCACGTGACATCAAACAAGAAAGGGACAGATATAATAATACTCCAAAGTTAGAAAGTGACAAAACACGACCCGCCAGTGTCAATTATAGGCGGGGAAACAGAATTAGAGAGGAGAACATGCCGGTTTCAAATTTGGAACCGTTTCGTTTCATCGATAAATCGATCGATTTCGTCGGTCGTGATTGCGTGTGGTCGAATTTCTAAGAATAATTGAATATCATTATTAAAATAAATTCTATGCTATTATAATGATTGCGGTATGAATGAATGTGACTCATTCATGTCCCAGCGAAAATATTGACAAAATTTTGTGACCGTTGGATAAAGTGTTATTTAAATACGGTCTTCGATTTTATGGGTATATTTATTAGAGGTATAATAAAATCGGTCATATTTTGCGTGTAGGGTTTCGCCTTTTCGACGCCTGTCGTGCATAAAGCCCGTGATCGTTTCTCCTAATTATACGTGCGTCGAAGAGGGCAGGACGTTTTGAACGTTGTGGGTGTTCGAAATATGAAATTACGAGTTGGCGCGAACGTGCGACAATGATATTTTCTTAATAATGAACCGTGGCACTGATTGCATGTCATTACTAACATTCGAATTAACTGTTACAACACTATGCTGGAAAGGAAACAGATGATACATTCCAAATCCAAACTTAATCGATGTCAATCGTATATTTAAAATTCACCTCAAAAGAAAACAAACTTTTTTTTCTCAACAGTTATGCCACAGATTTAAAATTTTACAAGGTATGTATCATTTATTTAACTTTAATACGCTGTGGCGTATTATTTATCATGTTGACAGGGGCCGCAAACACCTCATTATAAAACGATAAATATAATTATCGCGCTTTCAAGACGCGTTGAATGATGCGACATCGGATTAACGCTCCACTTATTTCGTACCCTATAAATATTATCCAGTTAACTTTTTTATTTGACAAAATGATGAACTGGCTGGCAGCTTCTTCTTTTTTTTACTAAAGAAAAAAATATTTATGACATGTTTTCAGCCAGTACCACGATTCATAATTTATGGTTCAAAGATTGTGTTTGGTTTTCTTAATAATATTGGTTTCACACTACTAGTGTATTTAGCCAATGACAAGTGTTTTTTTTTATATAATTTAATAGTATCACTAAGTATGTCATTATTGCTGGGATAAGTAGTCATAAGTAAGTAGTAAGTATGTTACATTATTACTTAATTAAATGAAGCTATAAAAAGTATGAAACTGTAATAATAGGGTATCTTTACAATTGTAAACAAATATGAGATATAATTAAAAACATATTAAATGACTGCTGACCCAAGCATAATAATAATTGATTCAACGAACCATCGATTACAATCAATTAAAATATAATCGATAAAAACACACGGAAGCTGCTACACTGGCAATTAAATCGATGAAAAAACAAGATTTATGATGAATTAATCGACTCTACTCGTAGTAGTATGGGAAAATCGCTTTTGCAGGTCAGCTTTCTTCATTAAGAAATTGTTGGAATGATTTAAGTAGTGTTACCAACTTATCTGTAGACTTGAGTGAGGGCCCCACTATTGTATTTTCCGAACAAGGCTGACAGGCAGCTGTTGAAAACTCGAGTTCGTTTATTTGGCCAACTCTGCGAATAAGTTGGTCAGTTTGTAAGTGAAAATTGCGAAAGAAATGGAAACATTGCTTTATAGCTTATGTTTTATTTAATATCTCTAGGTAGAGTTCTCATGGTCAAAGGTAGCTAAGAGAACTCCTTAGAATTTCATGTTTTGATTTTGCAAAAAAAGGCGTGAAAAAGGTTTTAATCTGGCAATTAATATTATTTGCTTTCACCTCATTGTAATAGACATGAGTTAGGGTTACCATTTCAAAAATTAAAAAGGAAAACATAAAACCGGGTAATATAAAATAGTTTGGAAGTTCAAAACTCAAACGTGACGAACTATTAGGAATCTTTACATTTTAATACAGTATTAAAACAATTCAACCTCTTTGAATACCACCTCAAATAGTTTGATTCAAGAACATTCCTAGTTCTTAACGTGAAACGTTTCACGTTTGGCGGGAAATTCAAATTTCAAACAGTTTTTTTGTTCTTGTAGCTAGGCCGGGTAATTATTGTGAAATAGCATAGTGTTCGCGAAAAGCGTTGGTCGTTCTTTACATTATCATGTACCTTAATCCTTAAAAATTTGCGCGCAAAAGTTCATAATTCAAATGTGACGAATTAGGAACCTTTACATTTTAATACAGTATTAAATCATTTCAACCTCTTTGAATACAAGCTCAAATAGTTTGATCCAAGAAGGGTCCTAGTTCTAAACTTGAAAGAAATAAAATATTATCCTTGCTAAGGTGAGCTGAATATAATTCTGTTTCAGTCAGCTGCAAAATTTATTTGTGGCTTGTGCCAATTGAATTCGTCGCCATGCTGATGCAGACTCATTTTTGACAGCGACCTAAAATTTGTCTTTATGATACGACTTTTTTCTAACTTAGGCTGTCATTTTTCTTTGTCTTATTACCTAATTACCTAAAAAGGTCAAACTACAAAAATCTAATAAATCGACGCGCTAAATATACGAAACGCTAGATAAATAATTTATAATTTGCTAGACGCTTTACCTCTCCATGTAATTTGTATGCAAAATATTCTGGCAAATAAATGTACGTAAAAAGCATTTCCGTCTACCTTGACCACATCGGCATAATTTAACACTAAAGGTAGGTTATTCACGTTTTAAACTATAGGTACAGGGACCAGGGTTACACGCAGCGGTGGTGGAACAAAGCCGAAATGAGGTTATAGTTTTCTGTCGTCATAAGCCCAAGAGCGGTATCTCAACCTCTGTGTTTATTTCGAGTAAATCGAGTTTTTGTGAATATTGATTTTTCGTTACCTTAATGACATTATGATTTAATTTATTTTCAGTTATGTGCCTATGTAAGAACCAATATATTTCTTAAATATATTGTTAAAAGCCCAATATTATTGTTTTTGTGTTTTTTATGAGATACCGTTAATTCGTTTAGAATTAATAGTTTTTAAACATGAGTTTTATAAGAAAATAATATTTTTAGTCTTTTATTTCAATGTTCCAAATGTTCGAATGTAGATACGGTTATTTTGCTTAATCCATCTGGTGCGAAATTTTGTAAGTTATCATATGCGCGAAAAAACAGAAATCTCTTTTTTTTTGAGTTACCGCTCTTGTTCTTATGAGGGCAGATTTCATCTTTAGAGGTCCGCTAAAAAAGGATCAAGGGGAGAAATATAGTTTTTTTTCTAAATTTTAATATATAATAGGCTTGCGATTGACTGCCAACTCTCCTGATATTAAACGATGATGCGGTAGCACGCATGCCTAGAAGAAACTGATTCACTCGTGATTCGAAGACACCTAGACTGTAAATATCGGGGAACACGTTTTCAGGCAACGCAACGCCCAGACAGTTTGTACAATAAAAGTGGAATCAAAGTGCTTAGTAAGGTTTTCGGAATATCAACCATATGGCGGCTTAGATCATATTGGATTTGCCTTGAACTCAAGCTAGTGTCGTAAAAGTCTGCTAAAAACTAAAAGGGGCGAGGTAAACACGTATTGCACACACTGACATATTCTTACTAGTTCTACAAACAAGATGACAAAATGTCATCAAATGGACGACCAGGTTAATAGGAAGTCATCATCATCACCAGCCAGAAGACGTCCACTGCTGAACATAGGTCCCCCCTTTAACCTCCACGCTGAACGACATCCTGCCATCTGCATCCACTGGATGCCCGCGACTCTCACAATGTCGCCGGTCCATCTAGTGGGAGGCCTACCTACGCTGCGTCTTCTGTTCGCGGTCTCCACTCAAGAACCTTTCTTCCCCATCGGTTATCAGTTCTTCGAGCGATGTGGCCTGCCCATTGCCACTTCAACTTGCAGATTTTAATAGCTATGTCGGTGACTATGGTTCTCTGGCGAATATCTACGTTCCGAATTTTATCGCGCAAAGAAACTCCAAGCATAGCTCTCTCCATTGCCCGATGTGTGACTCTTGAGTTTTTCCAAAAGTAAGTATAATAGGAAGTTCTAAAGGGGAAAATGTAGGTATAATACTTCCATGAATTTATCAGAGTATGGCGGTGTCAATTTTTCGTGCCCACTCTGGGAGTCCAGTCAGTCAGTTTGGAAGATAAAAGTCTACGCTTACGAAGTCATGCGCAACAGCTAGTTTTACTATACACACATCAAAATCATACTATAAATCCGTTTATTATTCGCCGCATATTCGCGCCCACATCTTATCACGTACTGGGAATAAAACACGCGTGCGCATAAAAAGGTTTTAACTCCTTACTCGACTGACTGGCTATGTGTTATACCTAGAAAAGAATTATTTTTCGTAAGGTCTCTTCAGACTGTGCTATTCATTTATTCGTTTTGTAAACAAAAAAAAAACAAATCAAGTTGTTTTTTTAAGAATGTTCAAGTCGGTCAAGTTGTGAAGATACTATAATTATTTTTTTATTTTTCGATTATCGGGTTTAGCCCGGTCTTTTATGCGGCGTCTTTGGGCCCAAGCCAATACTGAGAGGCCTTTTTGTGTTAAAATAAATTTAAATACATGCTAGTATGTGGAATGCGCTGCCTGAATGGGTGTTCCCCGATGGTTACAATCTGGGTGTTTTCAAATCAAAAGTGAATCGGTTTCTTCTAGGCAAGCGATGATACGGCCTACTAACATCAGGCGAATGGGCGGCCAAGCGCAAGCCTATATTACAATAATAAAAAATAAAAAAATACTACTAGAATTATTGCAACATAGCACTAAAATGTTGACAAAATCTGTGTGGTGCGCTTATACACATCTACACTAATATTATAAAGAGGAAAGATTTGTACCTATTTTTGTATGTTTGTATGTTTGTAATGAATAGGCTCCGAAACTACTGAACCGATTTGAAAAATTCTTTCACTGTTGGGAAGCTACACTATCCCCGGGTGACATAGGCTATATTATATTTTGTAGCGAGGCCGAAGGCCGAGCTTACACTCGTGCGAAGCCGGGGCGGACGGCTAGTACTACATAAATTAAATAAATATAAAAAATCAAATGTGTTTCATTTCGATATAACAAATTTTCAGTAATTTTTTATTTTATTTCAACGAACCTATGTCGCATCCTGTTTTTATAATAATTATTATTTTGAACGCGAAAGTTATTCTGTTTATAGATAGACTCTTTATTGTTCATACTACAAATTACATACACAAGACACGATAAAACAGCTTAAAAACTAGTGTAACAATCGGCGGCCTTATCACTAAGAGCGATCTCTTCCAGGCAACCTTAGGATGGAGAGGATTCATAAAGGAGGTAGAAGGCGGGGCGTGTAATATTAAATATTGTGATAAATAATTTAAACGTACATTCTAATGATAATACATACTAAATAGTGATACATACTAATACTTAAGGTGATACGTTTCATGTTTGGCGGGAAATTCAAATTTCAAACAGTTTTTTTGTCCTTGTAGCTAGGCCGGGTAATTATTGTGAAATGGCATAGTGTTTGCGAAATATGTTGGTCGTTCTTTACATTATCATGTACAGCTATTAATCACTTACTCACCATATTACTTACATTTGGCAATAAACCGTTTGAAACAGCAAAAATTTGTTTATTGACAAATGAATGAATAATGTGCATTGGAGATAAATAACTTTATGCGAGTTTGTAGAGAATAATAATCAATTTTCGCAAACATCATGATCGTTTACAATAATTACTCGGCCTAGCTGCAAGAACAAAAAAACTGTTTGAAATTTGAATTTCCCGCCAAAGTGAAACATTTCACCTTAACTCATTACAGTTACAAATACGCGGCAAAACCAATATTAATTAAATATGCCAGGGAAACAGTTTGTATCATAAAGACGGAAACAAGGGTCAAACGTCAAGCAGTTAGTGAAGCGGGGCAGAGCTGGTTTTTTTTTAAAACTATATTGCGATATATAGCGTAGTCTGAAAGTCCTTAAGAACGGGCGAGCGCGCGCGGCGACCCGCGACTTCACTTCCTGTTAGGTGCTATGACCCCAAAGAAATGGTCTCCGCCAAGCGAACTTTGCCTTTTTATACGAGTTTTTTTTTCTTAATTCGTGAACGGCACAGGAAATTGATCGGTGTGTTTCCAACGACAATCGACTTCATTTAACGCTTGGCGGAGTTTGTATTTTGAATTTTTGTATGACATTTAGTTTTAATTTTGAATGTTACCTATTTCTTTTGGTCTGTCTACACGGATCCCGGGATCAGAGTGAATTAGCCACGGATCGCGAAGAGTTGTAGCCACTGATACCGTGATCCATTTCCTTCAAAGAATCAAACTAAGAGGTATTTTAGGCGCTGGTACCACGGTACTCGTGGCTACAAGAAATAAAATATAATAGGTGTCGAAACTGATCATGGTGTATAGACCACTTTTTCTTTATATGTTAATAGGCTAGATGACTGTTTTTAAACTGTCCTATTGAAATGTAGGCCATAAATATAAAAATATATAATATATATTTTTATGTATGTATGTTCTATGTTGCACTGTGTATATATTATATACACAGTGCAACATAAAACCTCCGCTTTTTTTGAAGTCGGTTAAAAAGATTGCTCGCCCTCCATTCACTATCGGGCTTAATAACACTAATCCATACTAATATTAAAAATGCGAAGGTAACTCTGTCTGTTTGCTACATAATCACAGCTTAACGGCTTAACCGATCTCGATAAAATTTTGCGAGGTAATAGTATGTATCATGAGGACGGACATAGGCTATTTTTTTCTGAAGAAATCGCGGACGAAGCCGCGGGTACAGCTAGTATCATATATGTTAAAGTTTGGATGGATGGATGTTTGTTCCTAATGATGCAGAAACGGCTGGATGGATTGGGATGAAATTTGGAATATACATTGCTTATATCCAGGATTAACACATAAGCTACTTTTATTCATTATCATCATCACCGATTTTCATCAGCACGCGGGTGAAACCGCGGGGCGCAGCTAGTTATGAATATAACCTAAATCTTAAGAGGTCGTCACCATTTCTCGAGTGTGTGAACTTATCACCCGGAAGGTCAACGTCACGGGCAGCTTGCTCTAACTGCGGGACACTGATTGCATATAATTGCTGATAGTATGAGACCCTTGATGACAAAAGGGGACCTTGTATGGTAATTAAGTACATCTGTCCCATGGGATAGATTTTTTCTAAGAAGTAGCTGTCTGCAAAATTAATGGTGGTTACATGTCACGCTCGGAGAATGATAGTCACCGAAGAATCGCGCAGTCACCGACATAGTTTCGTAGTTTTGCAAGTTGAAGTGGCTTTGGCAGGCTACATCGGGCGAAGAACCGATAATTATAAGTTTTTGTAGTGGTAGGACTCTTTTGCATGGGTCCGCCTGGGGAAGTACCACACCTTTGCCAGTTATTCAACCGCCAAGCAGTAGTGAGCTAACACTATTGTATTCCAGATTGACGGGCAACGTTTCCAGAGAAATTACAGGGCACACAGAGATTTCACATCTTATATATCGGGGTGACGAGCGCAGTGCATTGCCATCCAGGGTTGTGAACTGTTGAAGTTCAAAATTCTGAGTGGCGTTGAGCTGTTATGGGCAAGCGTGAAGAGCCATCAGACGAGCGACTTCGCTCGTCTCTTCATCCAGTATCACAAAAAAAAAAACGATTTTCCATTACAGCTATGCTTTTCGAAAAATATGAGAAAAACCTCAAAAATATAAGAAGCGAAACCATGGCTGGTGTAAGAGCCGTGGTTTAGCTCCACCCACTAAATGCGAGCCTTGGTCATCTGTAGTATCAAGCTTTGCTTAAAGGTGGAAAAACCTCGCCTTAATAAAGAAATACGCTTAGATACTTCCTTTATAAAACCAACGTGTGCAAAATTATGATAGACGCTTAGATACTTCCTTTATAAAAGCAACGGGTGCAAAGTGATGAAATACGCTTGGATACTTCCTTTATAAAAGCAACGGGTGCAAAGTGATGAAATACGCTTGGATACTTCCTTTATAAAACCAACGGGTGCAAAGTGATGAAATACGCTTGGATACTTCCTTTATAAAACCAACGGGTGCAAAGTGATGAAATACGCTTGGATACTTCCTTTATAAAACCAACGGGTGCAAAGTGATGAAATACGCTTGGATACTTCCTTTATAAAAGCAACGGGTGCAAATTTATGAAATACGCTTAGATATACTTCCTTTATAAAAGCAACGGGTGCAAAGTGATGAAATACGCTTGGATACTTCCTTTATAAAAGCAACGGGTGCAAATTTATGAAATACGCTTAGATATACTTCCTTTATAAAAGCAACGGGTACAAAGTTAACTGACCCGAGCAATTAGCGTAAAAACACATAAATATGTAACTCAATCACGGCCGTACTGTTATATCCGTCATGGGAACCGCGCCTCATGCATATTGCACTACTTCGCTATAGCACTTCTTTATGACCCTTATTATACGATTATACAGCTTTTACAATTATAAATATAATGTTATACATTTATGCATACTGATGTGCGGATCGAAAGGTAAGTGGTCCGTGAAACATCTCCGTTTTTAGGGTTCAGTACCCAAGGGTACGGAACCTTAAAAAGTTCGTTCTGTCTGTTTCCGTCGGTACGTCCATCCTTTAAAACCATCTAACTTATTTAGTTAAAAAGGTAAGTACATGAAACTTTGTAGAATTACAATTTTACTATAAATCTTAATTATAAAAGTATAAAATTATGCATTTTAGCGGTAGCTCTGGTACATGTGAAATGAGGTTGAATTTTTTTCGTGCGATGAATAGGTCTTTTAAAATGAAGGTAAAGTTTCTTACATAACTTTTTTATTTCATGTATCCTTTGTGAAATGTTATCCGCCAAAGTGTAAAAAGATGCCCCATCCTGTATTTTTAAACTATTTCCCATTATAAACAACTTACCATAATAGTATCAGTATAGATCATTTTAAAAACCTTTCCTTAAAATTATTGAGAATTTTTTGTGATTATAACTTTTTGAGTTAACTAGCGATTGTAATAGGTAAATTTAAGACGTTCTAGTTTAATCGTCATTGTCCTTTATTTAAATCAATCTTGACAAATATATTCTTTCTTTGTAATTTTCTATTTCACTAAACAATAAAAAGTACCTATGAAAATGAGAGCAGGAGACTTGAGGTGACTTACCATCTGAACAGACTAGATGTGGGTTGGTTTAACAGGCTACTGTCTGAACCCAACTCGGACGCAGCCAGGGATCTGTTCGGATATGTGCGTCACCTCAAGTAACCTTTGACTGTGTGTTTGCTGTCTGTATTTTGTATTAATTTGAGTGTTCTAGATTAGTATATATAATAGGACTGCCATGTAGCTTACCTATAAAATACAAAAAAATATAAATAAATAAATAAATTAAAAAAAACCTATGATACATATGTTTTGTCAGGATGATACAACTCTGAAATTTGGTTAAGCCCACAGAGCAGCTCCGTTCGTTCGAATTTTTCTATAACCACCAATTTCTGAACTATAAATACGACTACAGTTATAAGGTTATGGGTACGGAACCCTATAATATGCGTATCTTCAATTATATAGTTTTTCAGTGTAACGCGATCAGATTTTTCCTTTCCCATCAAAGATTTGTTCTAACTCGAGCAGTTTTCTATGATTTCCACGAAAATTTCTTCGATTCAGATTTCAGATGGTATTCGGATTGTAATCTATTACTAGGGTATTATACGTATACTACTAAAGTTATATGATTATTTACGGGATATTTACCGTGGTAAGGTTGTGGAAGACCACCCGTGATAGTTTAAAACAGCGTATACTACTACTAATCCGTATATACCTATTATATAAGAATCGTGATAGAATCTGTATTGTCGCTTATTAGAATTGAAAAAATATATCAGTAAATACGATTAACTAAGTATAGTTATGTATAAATTAAAAATAAGAAATAATTTTCTTTGTCTCTTACTTTTCTCATTTTTTTTGTTAGGTATTCATTTAGAATTAACATAATTTACGCAACTTTAGTAAAAAATTAAATTCCTAAAACTTAATTAAATTAAGTTTTCTCGTTTGCTCATATGCTTTTATTTATTTATAACGGTCTTGCGTTTGTTGTAATCATGTGTGAAGTCAAAGCTAATTTTTGAAGTTATTTTTAGAGAAGAGCTTAATTCAAAATTCATAAAACACAATTATAAAAAACATGTTAACACCATCGCATTCATAGATGTTAGATTAACATTTCAACATATAATTTAACACCATTCCCCTACAGGCTAATTTTATGAACAATCATACATAATAGAAAAAAAAACTCGCTTGCAATCTATTTTAAACTCTAAACCCATTCATTCTGAGTTTAATTGGAATAAAAACTTGTTTATAGACTGGAGCTATATGGTTTTAATTGAAGCATACTCGGACTTTATTTTTCGAAGTAACTTGAACTTTATACAGCAGAGATTGGTGACTATTTTTGTATAACACGAATGTAATCAATGGGCAGTCATAATTAGTCAACTGATTAAAAGGCGTGTAAACTCTTTGAACGCATGACGATAGTGATAGTTTGTCAGTTTGTTTTGTAAATAATAATGTTTATTAATAAATTTATGGTCTATGAGTTTGTCATAATGTTTTTATGCACTATGTAAACTTTGTCTACGCTGTGGTTTATTTATATGAAACATTAAACATGTAAATATTATAAATAATTTACTATTTATGGCGAGGTTTTCCCACTTTTAAGCAAAGTTTGTTACTAAAGATGATCATACATTGTATTAAAGTCGCATTTAGTAGAGCAAAACCATGGCGCTTACACAGTCTTGGGATTAGCTAGTTATAATTTTGAAGTATTTCTCATATTTTTCGAAAAGTATAGCTGTAATGTGAAATGTACTTTACGGTTTCCTCCATAATTATGAAATCTGTAAGTACATTAAAATATCGTAAACATCACTTAGTACATTGGTATTTGAATGCATCCAAAACAACTGGGAGAAAAGCCCAAATCAGTGTAACTTTTTCTTCTTATATTGAGTGAAATGGCCTTTAGTTTTTCGGTCTTTACGATTTCCTAGATAAAACATTTAATTTTGATATGACACGATTTTTATTATATTAAGCTAACCATGGAAGTAAACACTAAAACTAGAATGACCAAAATTGCTAAAACTGGGAAGGGAGGCGTTAGCTTGTATTTTGTCGCCCACGAAAAAATACCGATGTCTTACTATGGGTGTCTACTATGGGTACTAAAAAATACCTTTTTGTCCTGTGCAGTAAAAATCTAGCCGAAAATGGTAGCCATCCATAAAATCTCCAGCATCTTAATTAAGAAACTATGCCAATTCACATTACCGCAATTACACTAAATTAAATTTGTGACACGTTTAATTAAGATATTCGTGAAAGTCAAGAGTGTGAGACAATAGTGTGAGTCTCCCACGTCTCCGTGTCACCTAGATCGTTTGTGGATCACGGTCGGTTAAGAAATGAGATGATTCTAGCTTGTTAGGGGTCATAAAAATGTTCTTAAATTTGTATAGCTAAGGTTTGATTTGAGAAATTAAGTGGATTAACTCAGGGTGGTTTTCTTTCCACTGCATGCAGTTGTTTCTCCTCTGAATCCCGATAAGTACACAATTGTTTTTATTTTTATTCAGTACAAGGCTTGCGTTTGACCGCCAACTCGCCTGATGTTAAGTGACGATGCGGTCTACGATGGAGCACGCTTGTCTAGAAGAAACCGATTCACTCGAGATTTGAAGACATCCAGATTATAGCTATCGAGGAACACCCATTCCGGCCGCGCATTCCACAGACTAGCAGTTCGCACAATAAAAGTGGAATAAAAGCGCTTCGTACGGGTTTTTGGAATATCAACTATGAAGTGGTGTCGATTTTTCGTGCCCGCTCTGGCAGTCCAATAGAAAAATGGGGAGGAGGGAATTAGATCATGCAGATCTGATGAAAACTCTCCGAAATATATCCGATAAAAAAAATGCAACTAGCAACTTTGCACCGATGCTCAAGACAAAGGAGTCAAGTTTTAGAATGACGGCATGACCACCATGCCTTGAAAAATGGGGATGCTACATATGTCGACACTCTTGCGCCATATCATGATCCAGCCACTATGGATCAGGTTGGTTTTCTGCCAAATGGGGTCTAGAATTAGGAACATGAAGGCCGGCCTGTCTATAATTTTATGGGACCTGGTCGTGGAGCGTGTTTTCAATTTTGTTTATCGGGTCACATCACTTGGTTGATTATGTTTTGAGGCTATCAAAATCAACTTATAATTCCACTTTATTCACTCGGAATAAACAATAACGCGGTCTTACCTAACAGAGATAATTAACGTTTTAAAATTGTTTTAGCGAGACAGCGTCTAAAAGTGAAACGTGTAATTAATTTTTATGAAATTTTACACTGATTTGTGTTTTTTAAAACGACGTCATAAAAGGCGGAGTTTCTCAATTCGGCTGTTTTTTGTTATGTGATATCTTCGCCGATAGTACACCGATAAAATTATTCATTGAATATGCTAGAATACTAATATATCTCGAAGGTTGTTCAATTTTTTTATATATTCCTACAAAGAAAATAGCGGACCAATCGCGTTTTAAGAATTTCCGAGAACTTAGTTATAATTTTTTTGGTTGATTCAGGCGTCACTTTACGGAATTTCGTCTTCAATATTGTTTCTAAGACGAATCTGTAAAGTCTTATTGTAAAATCTGCTATACATATTTTTTAAGTTGTGTTTTAGTTTTTGGAATAACATGGTAAGTAAATCTCGTCTTCTTCAGATCAGCCAATTAAGGCGATTTCTAACGCGTCTCACATACCTTGCTATAAGCTGCCGTATCATCACATAACCCCGCTTCCATCAGTTTCTCCAAGGCCTGTGCGTTGTTCTTTCACCTTTGCTCCACTTGCGTATGCACCCACCCGTGACAGTACGCACCATCGCCCCGACCCATACCATACTCACATCTTCAAGACCTTACCCCTCCGTGATAAGACACATATTGGTGCTGAAGAGGGTGTAACAGAACGTTCTTGCCCAAACCTTTACAAAACCTTGCTCCGTTGTCATAAGGCTCATATTGGTGTTAAAGGTGCCAAATAGTCTTGCCTCGTAAATTACAGCTTCCTCTTTGAATTTTAATGGCACGTACAAATTGGTTCGAGATTTGTATGTAAAGCAGTAGTAATTAGAGAACTTCGAGCGAGACTTCGAACTCAAACGAGAAATGTAAGTACTTGCATGTGTATTTAACTAGTAGCGTCCGTCAGTTTCATTTTCGCCACGTCGCCTGATGTTGCTATGACTTCGTGGAGCACTCTTCCCTAGAAAAAACGATTCACTCGCGACTTGAAGACACCCAGATTGTAACTATCGGGGACTGTTCAGACAGCGCATTCAATAGAATGGCAGTAGTATGTTGCATGTCAGCTTAAAAATATACATTCAAGTCATAAAGTTATTATTATACATTTGTTTATGTGTTATTTTATTTCGTACGTTTTATTTTATATAGTATTTTGTGGTAATTGTTTGTTAATAAAGTACTTGTTTCCCTCAACACAGCTCAAATTAGTAGATACATAAGTGTGCCTTGCCTAGCTATATTATAAAATATCTCCTCTTCCCTATATTGTAGGTTTCATTGACCAAATGGTTGCAGAACTATGTTCCTACAGCTGTCAGAAAACTTCCCATTCTAAGATCCGGCTGCAAAATTATTTCGGTCATCTAGTTTTTACTTAAAACCAAATTGTTACGCATATTTATGATTAGGAGAATATATATCAACCAAGGTGCCAATCAAAATGTGGCCGCTAGTATTTTTAATTAAATTATTATCTAATATTCAATCAAAGCCGTACTAAACGGGGCTTTTTGAAAAATTGTTACGATTTCGTCATATTGATCGTATTTGTTTTCGTAACTAATCAACATAACATTCTCCTGCCCTCGTTAGCAGAGTGAACTAACGTTTGCGCGTTTTAACACTGTACAGCGCCATCTCCCGATTGCTTCATGAACTACGAGTACTAAAGGTCGGCAAAGTAATTGTGATGCCCCTGGTGTTGCAGGTACTCGTATCATCTATGGTATCATGCACAGTAAATGGTGTTTGCTTACCCTCATGCGGAAAAATAAGTAAAGCAGCAGGCAGGGTTACTTATTTTTTCTGCATCTATATTTAATATTAAAAAAAAGTATTTAAACCGGCCGTAAAATACTCAGAGCAAAATCACGACCTTAACGTATAGGTACGTTTGTAATGGATTATAACTCAATGCGACACGCCCACAATGTACCACCTACCGTCTAGGTTGGGAAATGAGTTATTACTTATACTCTAGTGCCCAGTATTGCGGTACAGGGGCCTTACCCCTAGCTTCACTTTTGCGAGCCAACTTTTAGTAGGTACCTGATAGGTACCTAAAATTAACCAACTTATTTAAGCTGCATCGTTTAAAAGCGTCTAACTTGAATGAACGAAAATCCGTTTTACTATGCGTGTGTGCGTTAAAATAGCGAAGCTTGGCGGCTATCAAATAACTACCGCTTATCGTAGTTGATGGTACCGTTTAGACAAATAACACCTATGCGGGTCAACTTTTCGAGCTAGGGGTAAGGCCCCAGTATTGCGGTACAGTTGCTTACAATCTCATGCTTATGCAAACTATCATAAACTGTATGGACATCAACAAAATGCATTTTTAGATTTTTGGTGGCCCGTGGCAAGTAGGTGAGCGAGTTGATTTTCATACTCAACACTGTTCACACATTTTTGACACGGAAGACTCGATAAGTATATTTTTTTGTTTTACTTTCCCATTTTGCCATGCCTCTCAGTGAAAAATAGAGCACATTTTTTTTTCTTTTATTTTTATACAGGGTTTTAATTAAATGACACCCTTGTAACTAAAGCACATAATTTTGCAACTTTTTTCTTTTCTTAATATTTAATTAACGGCATGTTGTTAATTATGTGAAATTAAGTAACAAGATAAAACTTAAAAGAGATACCTATTTTTCACGTTTTGCTAGTCATATTGGTGTAAATATTGTGCGTCGAATTGCCCCTAATTGGCTCTTCCCGTCCGCATTTGCCTCACACATTTTGTCATTACTGGAGTCAATACAAAGTATTCGTTTCCAAAAACTGATTGACATATTTTTTCGATATCATAAAATTAAAAACAATGAAAATTTCATTTCGATATCTTTCAATTTGGGTACTTTTTGTTCGTTATCATTTTACTCCGTACAACCCTGAAATCGCGGTTACAACAACAGTTGTTCCATATCTCGATGAGCGTGAAAACGTTTTTTTAACCATCTTCAAAAAAGGAGGAGGTTCTCAATTCAATGTTTAAAAAAAAAAATTACCCCAGAACTTTCGACTGGATGAACCGATTTTGATGATTTTTTTTTATTGAAAGCCGTGCGATCATATTTCAATTTGGGCCAGTTCAGACATTTTTGAAGTCGGTTTTTAGGGTTCCGTACCCAAAGGGTAAAACGGGACCCTATTACTAAGGCTCCGCTGTCCGTCTGTCCGTCTGTCCGTCCGTCTATCACCAGGCTGTATCTCATGAACTGTGATAGTTAGACAGTTGAAATTTTCACAGATGATGTATTCCTGTTGCCGCTTTAACAACAAATACTAAAAAAAATTGAATAAAATAAATATTTATGGTGACGTGATTTTTTTTGCTCGTTTTTGCTCGATATTGAAACCGGCAACAGGTAGACGCTTGAAATATTCACAGAATATTGAGTTATATTATCGCTTTGAAAATAAATTATTAAATTAAAATAAAATTAATATTTAAGGGGGCTCCCATACAACAAACGTGATTTTTTGCCGTTTTTATTAATAATGGTACGGAATCCTTCGTGCGCGACTTGCACTTGGCCGGTTATTTTATTTGAAAGCTGGTGCTTCTCCTGTGGTCCCGTTTCAATTTGGTCCAGTTCTGTCATTTTAGTGAAGTCGGTTTTTGATAATTATCTACGGAACAACTGGGGCCTTACCCCTAGCTTCACTTTTGCGAGCCAACTTTTAGTAGGTACCTGATAGGTACGTAAAATTAACCAACTCATTTAAGCTGCATCGTTTAAAAGCGTCTAACTTGAATGGACGTAAATCCGTTTTACTATGCGTGTGTGCGCGAAAATAGCAAAGCTTGGCGGCTATCAAATAACTACAGCTTGTCGTAGTTGATGGTACCGTTTAGACAAATAACACCTATGCGGGTCAACTTTTCGAGCTAGGGGTAAGGCCCCTGATTTCGCAATTTCAGGATTGTAAAAGATTATTCTCTTCGGTTTCGTACTACCACGCCCATTAACCTGTAAAGTAAGTAATACAAAAAGTAGTTTAAATCAACCAAATCTATTTAAAACTCCACAAAACATTCCACTCCTAAATGAGTCAGCTTAATAATGAATTAATATGTATAGCACATTTCTAAGAACGAACTGGGTCGGGTGATGACCTATGCTAAGCGTTAACCCATTCTGAATGCCCTGGATTCACTGAAATTATGCCGGAGTACCTTGGGCTGATATTTTTCAGTAATTTATAAGTGTAAGGTAATGAGTATCCATTTAAGAAATTTTTGTTACCATACCTAACCCTACTTTAACGTTCTATTCTATTTTTAACCGACTTCAAAATAAGAAGAGGGTTCTATTTTTTTTTTATATTTGTTACGTTATGATCTGATATGGAAAATTTAATTTAATTGAAATGATATATAGAAATTTAATCAAAAATTCACTACACGGTACAATGTGACGATGACGCGAGTTCCATGATTTTTGTTCACCCAACAATTGCTCAAAGCGCCTAAAGAAGTTTGAAGAAATAAAATCTTGACGTTATTTTTTTTTTGTATAATCTTGTTCACAGTTGATTGAAAAGACAGTCACAGATCCACAAAACCATTAAACTGTCTTATGTCTTATGACTAGGCTGCTCATTATACAATTTGCCGTACAATAGTGACTTTTTGCCATAATTCCGTTTGCTTACTCATAATTAAGTAGGACAAGGGTTCAGACATAATGTTGGACAACAAAAACTTGATTCTATAACATTAGGCGTAATTATTTGACAAAGGACTGTCTGTATTGCACATAGCGGACGGTTGGTGCGGCGCGAGAAGTGGCGGTAAGCGATGGGAGGAGCGATTTGTGTGTTCAAATAGTGAGCGATTAATTGGTTTGAGCGAATAATTGGTGAAAATAATAATAAATCAATACTGAGGGCTAATTATTTAAGCCGAACGCCGACCATTTAGAATTAAGAAGTTGGAGCTTCAATGGGCGTTGGGCCGTAGGGATGGTATTTTTCTTCCATGGCATCTCCAAGATAATAAATACCTACTTAAATATTCGGTACATTTTTACCACACGGTCATCATCATCATCAGCCAGAAGACGTCCACTGCTGAACATAGGCCTCCCCCTTTAACCTCCACACTGAACGACATCCTGCCATCTGCATCCACTGGTACCCGCGACTCTCACAATGTCGTCGGTCCATCTAGTGGGAGTTTGCGGTCTCCACTCAAGAACCTTTCTTCCCCATCGGTTATCAGTTCTTCGAGCGATGTGGCCTGCCCATTGCCACTTCAACTTGCAGATTTTAATAGCTATGTCGGTGACTCTGGTTCTTTGGCGAATATCTACGTTCCGAATTTTATCACGCACACACACGCTCATCTGACCTCAAACTAAGCAAAGCTTGTACTATGGCTACCAGAGCGTATTTATGGCGGAATAAAAGCGAGGTGGAAGCGAAAACGCAAGACCAAAAGAAGAAAACTCTCGATCTATAAACTAAATAGACTTTAACGTGTTTGTGATATGTTTATTACTTATTTACCACCGACGCAAACAGAGGGGCTTTAAGTTAAAAAGCAATCTCAAAGCAAAACTTAACCTCGCTTGCCGCCGTCAGTCCGCCCGCACCTTATAAAAAGCTGCATACACACGTTCACAATGCGCCCTTCGCAATGGCGCAACGTGCGCTTTTTTACGCAATACACCGACACGGGTGCAACGCTCGTGCGAAAACACTTCTTATTAGCGCCAGTTTCATTGTCAGCGGCGATTTATGAATGTGTGAGCTAAGCCTTAGATTGGACGAAGATTGGACGATAGATGTTGCGAAATAGTGTAGTTAGTCCTTGAAACTATGTTTTTTAACCTCCGACGCAAAAAGAAGGTTGTTACAAGTTTAACGTATGAATTTGTGTGTATGTGGCGTTATAGCTCCCAAACGATTGAACCGATTTTGATGTAGTTTTTTGGTTTGTTTGGAAAACTTTATCGACAATATTCTTAGCTATGATTTAAGAAAATTTGTTCAGGCCTTTGAATTTTATCAGCTCTTTCATCGGGCGCTAAATACACATGACATTTCATAATAGAAGTCTGTCGGCTTCATCTTCGACTAGTAGTCTAATAAAGATTAAAAATAAACGTCAAAAAAATATTTAAAAAAAATTACCTACATTTGAATACGAACGCAATGATTATGATTTGTGATTGCGAAAGCTAATGTATCGTGTGCAACGGGCTTTACTCTCTTTACCAACAAAATGTAGTTAATTATAATTATCTTTACCGTTACTCCAAAACCCCGTCTATATTTTACTTTAAATTACATCTAAAATTAACAAGAGTTTCATTTTAATTTGATTACGACCTCCAAGTTAGAAAGGCGAATGACTAATTAAGCAAAAACTCGATGCATATGGTCTGTGTACACACTGGAAGCTATTGTCTGGAAAAAATTTATCTTTAATACGTACATAAAACATTTTATCAGATTTTCGCACGGTTAGCGGTAACTGTACACAGGTTGTTTGGATTTAGCTACAGAGTGTTGGTGAGTTTTATGAGTGTAGATTAAGCTTAGGAAATGTGACTTGATAATTTCTGTAACAAAGTACACTTGGGACTTGTATTACCTACCTATGAAACTATAACGGATGCCATAAGCGCTTGCGCAGCAAGAGAGAAAGAATATATTTACATTCTGTCCTAAAGATTGTAACAAATCCAGCTTATCTATCGTGCCTTCTACGCTTGGGGGCATGGGTTCGATTCCCACCTAGGACAGACATTTGTGTGATGAACATTTGTGTTTGTTCTATGTCTGGGTGTTAATATATATTTAAGTATGTATTTAAAAATATATATGTATGTATATCAGCATATTACAAACTTTGCATATATCGTTTGGGGTCAGATGACCATGTGTGCAATAATGATCTAGATATTTAATTATTATTTAGGTATGTATTTATATCTATATATATAAAAATCAATTGCTGTTCGTTAGTCTCGCTAAAACTCGAGAACGGCCACATTTTTTTGAAATGTTTGCCGTAGTCCAGGGAAGGTTTAAACGGTGAGTAAACGGCTGGACCGATTTTGATTAAATTTTGTGTTCCTGGAACGGGTCATAGTAGCGAGGCCGAAGGCCGAGCTTACGGCCCGTGCGAAGCCGGGGCGCGTCGCTAGTGTATATATAAAAATCAATTGATGTTGTTTGTCTCGCTAAAACTTGAGAATGGCTGAGTCGATTTGGCTAAATTTGATCTTGAAATATTTGTGGAAGTTCAGGGAAGGTTTAAACGGTGAGTAAACGGCTGGACTGATTTGGATGAAATTTTCCTGGAGCGGGTCATAGTAGAGATGCTGAAGACCGAGCTCTACGCGTACGAAGTAGCGAGTATCAGTCAGTTATTTAAAGAAAAGCTTTTTTTTAACGTTTTTGCTGACCCAACAGAAGTCCTATACTATCCAAATTTTTACTTTCAAAAAATAAAAATAGTCATTGGGAATGGGAAGTGAAACTCAGTCTGGCGCAACACGTCATATTAGCATGTCGGTGACGCAAACCCATAAGTTTTGCCCCTACCAAAAATCACTCAACGCGGCTAAAGAAGTGACCAAAAAGGCAATAGTTAGGTACTAAAGAAATACGTGTCAAAAGTATCGCCCTGTAGCTATGCGCAGTGTTAATTAATCCGCTTGCGACAGTATTGCGCCACTCTTGCGCAGCCATCCTTGACTCGCCGCTCCCGAATTCAATATACCTATCTACCTTGCCTAGCTAACTAATGAATGACTAGATTAACCTTATACAGTAAATTTACGATACATGTTTTTCTGTTTTCAACAGATGTTATAAAATGAGGTTTTTAAATTAAACTGCTATTTAACCGATTTCAAAAAGGAGGGGTTCTCAATTCGGCATTTCTTGTTGTGTTTGTTACCAAACTACCCACTTTAAATTAAGAACTACCTATTAATTACATTATATAAACTGTATATAGTTTTTTTTATATAAGTATAAGTTGCGCTACTAATTAGCCCCTCTTAATTTAATTACAATCTAGCCTAATGTTAAGCTAATAAGTAAGTATGTAATTTAATTCTCACTTCAACTTCTAAGTATGATATTTATAGAAATGACTGTGAAAATATGTAACAACGAAAGAGCGGTATTTCCTAACACAGGTTGTCAAAGCTTAATAGGAGAGGCCAAACACCTGTAACATGAAAAAATCAGGCAAATAAAGATTTTTTATTATTTATTTCAGTACAACCATCATCAATACACCACCATATATTTAAGTATGTATTTAAAAATATATATGTATGTATATCAGTCTCTGGCAGCCATATTACAAGCTTTGCTTAGTTTGGGGTCAGATGACGGTGTGCGAAAATATCTCGCTTTTTTTTTTTTTTAATATATTTATTTATAAACCGATTTTGGGAGTAGACATTCGTTTAAGCGATTGTAGGAAATTCAGTTGTTTTGACGATTTATTTTGTACGAAATGCGTTTAGCTACACAAAGTATAAAAATAATACATCGTCTTTGAATAAAATAAACATCGCCAAGTTATAAAATACCAAATTCACGATGTACCGGTAAAAGCTAAGGCCGCTGCACACGTTCTGAATACGGAATAAGGGCGCACGCACACGTGACGTCACTTCCGTCCAAGCCGTTGGACTATCAGCTGATGAATTCCTGTTAGTTTTGTGAGTAGAAATATAATTTCTATGGACATTATATTTTAATATTGACTTAAACTTGACACCGGCTATATGAAAAAATGTATAGTATAATTATCAATATTAAAAATCGACTTTATGAAATGTCAGAACTGGACCAAATTGAAATGCACCGGAAAGCACCAGCTTTCAAATAAAAAAAATAATAATCAAAATCGGTTCACCCAGTCGAAAGAAAATGTAACAAACATAAAAAAAAACAATCGAATTGAGAACCCCCTAAAAAGAAGTCGGTTAATAACCATGCAGAGTGTTAGTGGCCAAATATTTTTGGTTAGAGACTTATTAAGAAATATATTACAGAAATATAAATATATTGTGACTCTAAGGTATTGTATCTCGATGGACACAGGCCTATTGCAAACGCAGCTGATAAAACCGTTTTTAGTTAACAAGTCGGCAGCCTTGCACTGAGGATAATCAAATGGACAATCATACAATTAAAATTACTAGTAAATATTTATTTTTCAAGGCTAAGGTACTCATTCAAGCCAAAGGTCACTTCGTAATGACAAAATTAATTATTCCTATTTACTTGTTTTTATGTGATAAGTACCTAGATGGGTATTAACATTTACAATTTAAATTATAATTTCAATAATATTTAAGGATAAAGTATTAATTAATTATCAGTTTTTCAGACACTCAATAAAGTTACTAGCCTAGAGTGAGTCTCGACTCACTCACTCTACACACGCATATGGTACGGTTCCGTGACAAAGCCATTTAATTGTGGTCACATTCATAGTTCGGAAATGGAAGACCTATTGAACGATAACGATAAAAATGTCGAATTCTATATGGTAATCCGCCTCTGCCATCTGTAAAATGTCATCACGAGCTGTCCTATCATCGTGGTGTATTATTGAGTGAATTTGAGTGTTATTTATAGAGTCCATTCAACCACAATCCAACTCCACCTCTTTCTGAACAGCCGCTCTATTCTGCAAGCTAAGTGAACGCGCAAGTGAAGTGATAAGCTAAGTGAATGTGATTTTTTCTTGCCTATTTCTGCAGATAAATGTCAATACATCGAATTATAAGGGTTAGGGACTACAGTCAAAGGTGATCATTCCACATTTTGACATTTCTCTATAGTAATTGACAAGAAAAATACTCGTTCACTTAGCTTATCACCTCACTTGCACGTTCATTTAGCTTGCAGAATAGACCGGCAGACGCAACCTCTTTTGTTTCGTCGATCGAGTTCTACATATGAAAGAGAGAGAAAAAAAAACAGACTATAAAAAAACTAGTAAAAATGTTTTAACGCGTTTATCGGCAAATATGTTTTTTAAATCAATGGAAAAATTACCGTCATTTGCATAATGTAGGCATTTCGTTAATTTGCAAGTAGTATTGTTTCAAAAATAAAGTTTATTCAATTATCCGTGGTGTACGTTTAAATTTAATTTTCGGGTCATTAACCATTGCATTGAATACTGAATAGCTTCGCCTTGAAGATCGTATCAGTTTAAAGAAACTTGAATTAATTTTGTAGTGTGGTAACACTATTCATCTTAACGCAATATGTGTGTGGGCGTTGCTCTAAACATAAGAATAATTTTGATTGGTCTGTGGTAATTAATACGCTTTCATTTTGGCTCCACCCGTTGCTACAGATAACCTAATACTTTTTCTGTGGCAACGGATGTAGTTCTATGGTGTTTATAGTGCGTTTCACCAAAGAGTTCCAACACCGTAATGTTGGCTCCCCTGCACGTTCCCTGTAATGTGTATGGGAAGTGCAGGGGAGCCAACATTACGGCGAGGGAACTCACTGGCGAAACGCACTATAATTTGAGTGTTCTATTTGACATGACGTGACTTTTCGAATTTTTGGCTTCTGCTACTAGTATTTCAATTCTGCCAATGTATTATAAGTGTGCGAATTAACAATATTATGCGTAGTATAAAAACTAAGATTAATATAAAATACGTAGGTACTCAATTTTTTCGTCTCATTGTGTCACTCTCAGAGTTATTATTATTTTGAGGAATCTGAGGTGTCACTCTTTGTTTTTGTCTCATCTAATATAAAAAAGCCAAGTGTCATCTTGTATGTTAACTGTCATCGCACTTTTTTGCTTGCTTTGACAATGCACGGTTTTGTATTTAGATGACAGGGTCATTTCTGTTGGACCATTCTCTAAACTAAACTAATTTGACAGGACTGAAATTATCGGCGTTTCTTTTCATTTCAATACGTCAGAAAAGGATGGCAACAATATATTAGAGCTGTCAAATTTAGTTTAGAGAATGGTACATCAGAATCGACGTCAGTGTCTAGTAAAAAGTCAACGCACTTAGGCCTTTCAAGACAGACCAAACACGCAAACGTTTCGCAACGCGTTTCGACATGTTCACTACGGTTAATTTCCCTTTTTTCGTGGGAAAAACCTATGTTTTCTCTACAGTACATGTACAATCGAGCGTTTACACTGGCACTTACATGCTTTGTTGTTATAACTTTATAAGTTTCGTTTGATAAAATTAAGAAACTTTTGTAAAAAGAAAAATTGGTTATCTGTACCCTTAGTACAAGATTTGATAGTTTTCGAAAACTTTTTCGTTTTCGTTTTGATGCATACATTGCTGGGCTGAAAGCTATTCGAAACTATTTTTCGTATTTGAGTGAAGCAACCTATACTGCCGATTACTACCGATTTTAGTTCATCCGCGTTTCCGCTAGAGGCGCTTTTCTAAAATGTATGGGACAATACGGAAACGAAAAAAGTTTTCGTAAACTGTCAAATCTTTTACTAAGGGTACTGTAAAGTCGATTTATTGACGATAATTTTACGTGATAACGTATGCGTCACAAGACGAACGCTTAGGCCGATCGTGCCTCTCTATCGCTTTTTCCGCGCTCTCGCTTGTTCCGCGCTCTCGCTTGCACGCTCGGCTCAGGCGGAACGTGACAATGGCTTTAGTGCGTGCAGCCGGCGTTCATCGATTTATAAAAAACAACTCAAATGACAAAAACCGTCAGGTATCTCGAAATTTGTGAATAAGACCTTAGATTGCTAAAAAGCCAGTCTGTGTAAAACTATGACTGCAGTTTCAATATACTTAAAAAATCGATTTAAAAACTAGTGTTCCATAACTTCCACAGAAAAATGTCATTCTCGCTCAACCAAATGTAAGTGTTGTTTTTTTCGCAATTTGAGGGTTGGTCCTCGTAAAATTTCTTTATAATGATGAATACAATATTATAGAATATGTATGTCATCTAGAGATACACCCAGTTACCGGTATTATGTATATGAATTAATTATATCAAGTCTGTCCAATTACGAGAACTAAACGTCTAATCTACCAACATAATTTGCGTCCTCCCGTAAACGCAATTAAATAATTAGCATAACATGCTTCAGTCAGTCGACGTCATTATGCAATGAGGAAAAACGGAAAATAACTGCTACGCCGTAGACGCAGCGTAGCGTCTGTTTTAGAGATATACGTGGTTTCTAATAAGAAATCCAGCAACCCCATCTGGTTTAAATCAGTAAAAACCCCGATTTTGCATTAATTAATTTTATTTATCAAGAGATAAAAAAGGATATATTATCTATAAATTTGATAGGAGCAGTAACTAGTACTGAATTATAATAAAAATATAAGAAAAAAGATACGGGGTGGGGTATATAATATAGGGTTCTTCAAAAGGGTTGTTTATAGTCTTCAAAGGACGGTAACGTATCTGTGATGCCCCTGGTGTTACAAGTATCCATAGGTGATGGTGGTCGCTTACCATCAATCCCCCATAGCTTCATTAGTGCTTATTTTCGTTATATATAAGGTTAATATTCGCTTATATATAAGGTTAATAGTTTAAAATTTAAAGCGAACGGACTATAAACAAACAAAAAAGCTAGTATATAATAATGTGGTAAAAAAATCCTCGACGTGGTTGTAGCGTGTTATGACGTGTCTTGGCTTGTCGTGACGTAATGAAGGGGATACCCTAGAGGGGGGAGGCATCGCATGGGCATGGTAGGCAAAAATGTTCCCAATTTCCCACAACTATAGTGTGAAAGCGGTAACAAGACTCCAACAAGCAAAATCAAAACGTTTTCGTGGGTTGGCGTCCCAAATCACTGCACTGTCTCTTCGTAGCAGTACCTGCACATTACTCCACGTAAAACAAGACTAACTCACCAATTCCAAATAGTAAAATTGAATTTTAAATTGTCACTATGGTATTTGTCTTAACAACTCGTGTCACCGTCACGCTTTACCGTGTATTTTAAAACAGCGCCATCTCTTGTAGAATAAGGGAATTACTACTAAGTTTTCACTTCTGACGTGCAGTCCTATGACTGATGTGTTTTTTTCATGTACTGTGTAATCTACAGAACCTTCTGATTGAATGCCCTTCTCGTTTTTGCCCTAGCGTTTTCTAACACGATCGCCCTTCCTGTCGTTACAGATTAAACAATTAGATATAATTTTATAGGGATCAAACGATGTCATGGCGATAATAGTAATTAGAGATGCGGATGTTAAATTTTTTGCTACATTTTATTAGTCTAAAGATATAAATCTAAGCTTCATT
Source organism: Agriopis leucophaearia (assembly GCA_949125355.1). Lineage (NCBI taxonomy): Eukaryota > Metazoa > Arthropoda > Insecta > Lepidoptera > Geometridae > Agriopis > Agriopis leucophaearia. Next base: position 7,137,152 of record OX421284.1, on the reverse strand, counting down.
TTATTCTAAGCTTTTATGTTATTCAACTTAGCTTCTTGAGTGGAGACCACGAACCGGAAGTCGCAACATAGATGGACCGACGACATCGTGAGAGTCGCGGGCATCCAGTGGATGCAGCTGGCAGGTTGTCGTTCAGTGTGGAGATTAAAGGGGGAGGCCTATGTTCAGCAGTGGACGTCTTGTGGCTGATGATGTTGATTCAACTTAGCTGTTAGTTAGTATGTACGTTCGTATTGTTTGGGACAAATCTTGCAACTGAATTTTAGACCAGTTATCCTCAACCGATTGAACTGAAACTTGGCATACTTATGTAAGTTCAGTGACAATGCAATGTTATGCTACCATCGAGCTGGTCTGAAGTCAAGTCAAGTCAAGTAGGTAGTATCAACATTATGTTTCATTGTCCAATGCTGCCAACCTAGCCATGCGTAACAGCTCTCAGGGCGGATCTTGCCACAGGCTCATTAAAGATTCTAGGTCGGCCTGCAATCGTTAATTAAAGAGATAAGTGCCGTATTAATTGTACGCCATTGGAGCCACTATCAGGCATCTCGCGGCGAGGCTGTGGAAGGTTTTACACGGTGAATTGGGTTTTACTTGAAGTAAACAAAAAGTATTTATGCAGAACATAGATAGAAACTCTTTATTGTGCACACCAGACAGTTTTTTTTTACAAAACACTTAAAACCTGCTTCACGGGAAGAAGGTTATAAGTTTTTATTAATATTGCGGTGTTTTTCAACACTTCAGGATTTACTATTTAAATGACATTCTAGACATTCTAGACAATTCAAAATTTTGACGACGCCTTACGCCACGAGCGATTTAACAGCTTAGCTACGGTCGTTTTCCTGTCAGTCTCGAATTCTTAAGCTGTTTTGCAACCAATCTAAACGTTGGAGACGTCATCTATAAATATTGTTGCATGTAGTTAACTACTGAACTATAACAGGCTCCAAGGCTAACTGAGAGATGACGCCTTTTTACAAACATAAAAGTTTTTTTTTTTAAATAAACTTTTTGTTCCATGCTCTAGGATGCTTAGAACCTTTTTGAATTGGTCATAGACACGTCGTCAGTCCATGCCCCAGGGGGGGAGGCAAGTTGTAGGTACAGTCTTGTACAAGTTGTATTATACTATACCTACGTATACCTAGTGATACTGAATTTATTCGAGTTTTGACGTGCGGGATTTATCGGCAAACCAAGACAATGCACGGCCTTAGGACTTAGGATTCTTTGCAGTTGGCTACATTTTTTAAATCGCTAGGGGCAGCCCCTTCCTGCCCCTCCCTTGGCGACTCCCTTGTCTATGACATTTATATAGTAGGTTAATCCTGTGCGTAACTTGACTTTCTTTTTTTTGACAGTTCCGTTAGCTCAGTTGGTAGTGTACCTGCCTTCAGCACTTGGGGGCGTGGGTTCGATTCCCACCTAGGGCAAACATTTGTGTGATGAACATGTCTCTGGCAGCCATATTACAAGCTTTGCTTAGTTTGGGGTCCGATGACCATTTGTGCAATAATATCAAAGATATTTATTTTTATTTATTACGCCTTACTATTGAACAAATCTTTGTTTTTCCCTCACATTTTTTTTCCTGTGTGATATAAAAATTGGAAAAAGAAGCATCGTGCCATCGTGCATCGTTTGACATATCATACAAATAATACTTACCTATATACCATTTATGTTTTGAGAAAAAAATATTTTCACTTGAGCACATTAATGAGAATTAAAGTTTTCCTTACCTGCAACAAAGAAAAATAACGAATTAGCATTATTTGCATAAAACACGAAAAAACATAAGAGAAAAGGACACAAAATTATTTGCTAAAATTATGCAAAAGTTTTACGATTTTATATGTTAAAAGTAAACGAAGAGTTCAAAATAATGTAAAGGCACTTTTGTTTTTCTACTTCAAAGATCACAAATGCAAAGAAATTTTGTCTTCCTGTCTGTTTTCTATTCGCAATCGAACGGCTGGACTGATTTCCATTGAAATCAGTCCAGCTCTTATGGCGCTCTTTTTACTGTATTTTTTTCATCTTAATCAGATTCAGATTCTTTATTAACCAGTATGACATGTACGTCATATCAGGCAAGTCAGTTTACATAAGTGCTTATTTCTAGTGTTATTAGTGTAAGAAAGTACAACAATTTTGTCTTAAGGTGAAACGTTTCACGTTTGGCGGGATATTAAAATTTCAAACAGTTTTTTTTATTCTTGTAGCTAGGCCGAGTAATTATTATAAACGATAATGATGTTTGCGAAAATTGATTATTATTCTTTACAAACTCGCGTAAAGTTATTTATCTCCAATGCACATTATTACTTACATACATTTGTCAATAAACAAATTTTTGCTGTTTCAAACGGTTTATTGCCAAATGTAAGTAATATGGTGAGTAACTGATTAATAGCTGTACATGATAATGTAAAGAACGACCAACAATTTTCGCGAACACTATGCCATTTCACAATAATTACCCGGCCTAGCTACAAGGACAAAAAAACTGTTTGAAATTTGATTTTCCCGCCCAACATGAATGTAAACACAATAAACGAAATATGAATATGATAAGAAATTAGTTTCCATTCTGATGATGGCATTAGTAATATCTTTTATTAAACTGAAAATTCAAGGATAATAGAACCAATAATATTGTCAATTTAAAAAACCGACATCAACATTTGTAAATACGCAATTTCGTTTACTTGGATGACATTTTTTTCAGTTACTTTCAAAACCAAACTACTGAACCGATTTTGATGACATTTATATGGGATCACATCTGAAGTATGAACTACCAAACATAAAAAGAATCATCTTTTGATAAGTCTTTTTTTGTTCAATTTATAATTGGCGGAGAAATCGGTGAACATAATTTTTTTAAAAAACACTAACATAAAACCTCCGCCTTTTTTGAAGTCGGTTTAAAAGCATACCTAATAGGTTAAATATTAGTAGGTACAGTGGCCCTAGTACGAGCACTTGCGAGAAAGTATTCGTTCCGTAAACGATAGCAAAATGTATGAAAAATTTAACAGCGCCTCTATCGGACGTAAAGAGAAACTGAATTTTTCATACATTGGCTATCGTTTATGGAACGAATACTTTTTCGCAAGTTCTCGTACTAGCCCCACAGTACGCGCAAGCTATGTTTGCCAGGAATGCATTTTGAATTCACGCATGTACAACCCCCGCTAAGCTGCAAAAATAGCGAACTGCGCAGCCATCTGCGCCAAGATGTGGCCAGACCAACCAACTTGGCCAGAGTGGCCAAGTTAGCTTGCGCGTACTGTACAGTGGAATTATTTTCTATTTGCCGGTTGGAACACAAATCTTTAGAGCAGAACACATAAAAATACGAAACAGACGTAGATACGTGAATCAAAATACCATAATTAAACCAAATAGTTTGCTACCAAAAGAACAAAGCGCTGTAAAGAGTACATTTAGTACATTATCTATGGTAAAGAGGCCGGACGAAGCCAGTTAACCGGCAAAATTCAAATTTCGAACAAGCGAGAGGAACCAGAGATATCCGTTCCAATTTCGCAAGTTCGCGCCAACCGGAGGCGTTGGTGCTGAACGTTACTAATTCGAATTCCGAACGGGGATATACGGTTTGGTAACTACCATTGGTTGATTTGAATAGGGAAACTTTTTGACAGAAACTGTGATAAGTTGTTGGATCTTTCTAAATCAGTTACGTCATATACAAGAGATGGTGGTAGGTGAAAGGGTTAGCTTTGTTCATGGATAATAATTCTCGCAGTTTAAAAAACAGGCTTTAAAATCGTGAATCCTAAAGATCCTGGTTAGGATAATGGGACAAATCATTAAAAATATTGCATTGTCATCGGTCCTTGATAAGTATGTAAACTTTCAAATCAATCCGAGGTTTTGAAAGGGGTGAAAATCACGTTCAAAGATTCCGTTACATAGATACATACCAAGCTAATAAAATCGTGTTAAAATACGTTCACGACCATAGTCTGAAACGAGGGTAGTTAAACAAAGTTTGTCAATATATTCAGTTACTTAGCAATGAAAGCATAGTATTCGACATTAAGAAGGGCATTTTAAATTCAAATGTTCGAAACATTAGATCAAAATGTAGTTTTGATTTCAGATTCCGAAACGAGTTGAATTAGGTGCAATATTACATTAGAGTAGGTATTCTTTTTTTACTGCAAAATAGGCTTGCGCTTGGCCGCCAACTCCCCTGATGTTAAGCGATGATGCGGCCTACGGTGGATCACGCTTGTCTAGAAGAAACCGATTCACTCTTGACTTGAAGACACCCAGATTGTAACTATCGGGGAACACCCATTCAGGCAGCGCATTCCACAAACTTAAATAAATAAAATTAATATCTGGGACATTATTGCACACATGGTCATCTGACCCCAAACTAAGCAAAGTTTGTAATATGGCAGCCAGAGACTGATATACATACATATATATTTTTAAATACATACTTAAATATATATTAACACCCAGACATAGAACAAACACAAATGTTCATCACACAAATGTTTGTCCTAGATGGGAATCGAACCCACGCCCCCAAGCACAGAAAGTAGGTTCACTACCAACTGAGTCACCGGGGCAGTCAAACTAGCAGTACGCACTATACTAACTATCGAGGAACACCCATTCAGGCAGCGCATTCCACAGACTAGCAGTTTGCACATAAAAGTGGAATCAAAGCGCATCGTACGGGTTTTCGGAATGTCAACCATAAAACGGTGTCGATTTTTCGTACCGACTCTGGTAGTATGACTTCATTATGACGAACCATTTTACTAAAATTAATAATATTAAACTATATATTGTTGTGCATATATATAAATACTTTTATTTATTATTAAATAAGTATCTAATTTTATGTATATCTGTGTTGTGATGTCATGTGTTTGTCCTGTAGCGGGTTAAAGACGTCAAGATCCTCAAGAGCAAGATTACCGAACATCTACGTAAATTGAGAACCCACCGCCCATAAACCGGACAATCTCCAAAATATATGTCAACCTGACTCTACACAAGACATTGGCAAGTTAGGGCAATACCACAGAAGCCAAGAAGAAAAATTGAATTGAATTGACGGCATTCAAAACAAAACATCTGAAAATCAAAATGACGTTCCAAAGTCAATAATGTCCGAAACATAAGACCGAATTTTATTTTGATTTCAAAGTCCGATGCGGGTTTCGACTAGTACGAATGAAGCATTCGAAGAAAATCAAAATAATGTTCCAAACTCAAATTTTCGGCACATCATACTTATGATGCGGATACTGATGCGGATTAGGGGCAAGATAACACAAGTGGCTAGAATGTGTCCAATTTCCTAGCATTGGGAACGTAACATTCGAAAATCAAAATGACGTTCCAAATTGAAACGCTCAGAACATTTGAACGTGATTTTGATTTCTGATTCCGAGGCGGGTCGGGCGCATCACGGGTGGGCGCGCTGTTTGATTGCGCGCCGCGACCCATGACGACAGTTAGACGCACGTCTTGAAGCTGGGCTGGTACAAGGAACTCTGTCTCTGGACTTGTCTACTCTGGTTATCCATATGCCAGCAGACCCTTTTTTATTCTTGAGCATTTTGGCGCCGCACTTCTAGGTCATTTGCCAGTGTCATGCACCTTCATTTACAATTGAAATATTTTTAAGTTTTCCTAAATATCGTTAGCAACGTTAACAGTCAGAGTCAAGCAAATTATGTCAAGATGAAGTCAAAGTTTAGAAAAATTATTTGATGAGGTGACATGTTTTTTAGGGTTCTGTAGCCCGACAAGGAACCCTTATAAATTCGTTCTGTCCGTCCATCTATCTGCCTGTCTGTCCGTCTGTCAGAATTTTTATGTTTTTTTTCCCAATTATTTTGTTTGATAGTTTTTGCACTAGCACCGTGTTTTTATAAGTGACTAGCTGCCCGTCCCGGCTTCGCACGGGTGGAGATTTAATCTTGAACATTCTAGTAATAAATAACCTTAAATTACTCAGGGATAATGTAGCATTCTAATGGTGAAAGAATTTTTTAAATCGGTCCAATAGTTTTTGGGTTAAATCGTTACAAACATACAAATCTTTCCTCTTTATAATATTAGTGTAGATAACGTATGTTGGCCTAAATGTTTTTACTTATTTTTATATTTATCTGTTGTTATAGTTATGATATTTACGCCATTGCTGGGCAAGTGCCTTTATTAACTAAACAAAATACAAGCTCAAAACTGTTTTAATGATGAATTTCTAGTGTAATTCCGCTTCTAAAAGAAAGCGGAATTACGCTAGAAATTCATCATTAAAACAGTTTTGAAAATGGACTTCCGCAAAGTAACGCCTGATTCAATCAACTAAAATACAAGCTATCACTAAAAAAAAAACAGACTGTCCGTAGACCGTTGAAGGCCTATGACGATCCATTGCTTAATAATATGCTCTATTATATCCAGTTTCCTGCATCAACGCCAATTTCAACATAGTTTTCAGTATGCCGCTAAGAAATAAGAATATTTCTCTCATGTGCAGAAAGTAAGTCATAACCACATCGGCGCTATAATGTAGTGTGTTCCACGCGAAGAGGTCGGGCGGCTAACTGTTTGTCACGGGTCACGGCACACATTAAATATAGTAATTCCCCCTTTCGCCTTCCCGTACGATCTACTGCGATCGAGTTCATCCGGAACTAACAAAGAAATGTACGAGTTGTTTACCAGTTGAGCAGAAAGTCATTAATAGAATAACTACGGACTTAATCAGCCTGTCAAAAACAAAGTCATTTTTAGAACTGTTAGTAAAGGCCTGTGGCCTTAGTACGAGCACTTGCGGAAAAGTTATCGTTACGTAAACGATAGCAAAATGTATGAAAAAATCTGTTTCCGTTCACGTCCTATAGAGGCGCTGTTCAATTTTTCACTCATTTGCTAACGTTTACGTAACGATAACTTTTTCGCAAGTGCTCGAACTAAGGCCACAGGAAGACTTTCGGAATGGCATTAAACCTAGCTTTTACGACGTCTTACGAGTAAGTCTTAAAGAGGTCTGGCTAGCGTTGAATTTGCCTCGACCTCCCGTTCATGCTACCTGTTCTTAACTATATTTGACTTATCTTCTCTCTCTGACTCTCTCTTAATTCCTGGAGATGTGCCCGAAGAACTTCGCTATTCATAATTGTATACAGTCGACGAAAGCTTGTTTACATGTTGACCTCCTTTAATATCAAAATGTTGGTACAGAATGCGGCCCACTGGATCTATAAGAGGCGTTTCCAACACATCTCCAGTGTGTCAATTTTGCAACAGTTTTGTAGCCGCATGGACCAGGTTTTCGTTCCTTAGAGGACGATTGGAAATACAAGAGACTTCATAAGTAGAACCTCCTTTGTGTTTTTGATTATCTCCTGTCTTTCCAAATCTTCAGGTTTAGACATTTAGCAAAGGTATAGTTGGTAAGTGTCATCATCATCATTAGCCAGAAGACGTCCACTGCTGAACATAGGCCCCCACTTTAATCTCCACACGCGATGAACTGATGACCGATGGGGAAGAAAGGTTCTTAAGTGGAGACCACGATCCGGAAGACGTAGCGTAAGTAGTAGCCACTATATGGATCGACGATATTGTGAGAGTCGTGGGCATCCAGTGGATGCAGATGGCAGGATGTCGTTCAGTGTTGGGAAGTATATCTCCTGAATATTATTATTGAGTGTGCGTTGGGTCGTTGTGTCGTTGAATGGCTGTAAGGTCGCGTCCGACACGGCTCGACAATGCCACTCCTCTATCGCACCGCTGCCCACTGAGTCACAGGGTGATCTACTCCTCTTCCGTGGGTTCCTTCATTTTTTTTTATTGGAACTGATGTACTCATAATTTTATCTCGAAATCAAACCCACTGACTGACGAGCAAAGATAGATGGACCGACGACATGTGGAAGTCACGGGCATCCAGTGGATGCAGATGGCAGGCTGTCATTTAGTATAGAGTTCTTGTGCCCTCAAGGATGGTCTCACATTTTAAATTATAATGGTGGAGAGTTAGGGGATGAATTCCGTTAATTGTTTTTTATGCCAAGCAAGCAGACTGGCTACCTGATGGTGAGCAGTCACTGTCGCCTATGGATACCTGTAACACCATAGGCATCACAAATACGTCGCCGACCCTTTTAAGCCGGTTGAAGAATTCCATTTTTAGCTCCTAGGAAACACCGCGGAAGGTAACTCATTCGAAATTTCAAATATTTCACCCGCTTTCCGTGAATTGAGTTTTATTTTGATAATCCGCCAAAAAACGGTCCGTCCGTCAGTTTGTTGAGTTTTGGGGATCGTCCTGTATCGTCGAAACTGACGTGATACCATAATGTGTGAAATGAAGCGAGAATTTCAAGGGCGCAGTAATAATACTTATTTATGTGAAACTCGCTGGGCCCCTCCGTTTTGGTATAAAATATACGTGTCAAACTAGTTCTAATGTCAGATTTGTTTAGAGAAAATACAATACGAACTCCGGACAGTCTGTACTAGGCACAGAATAAGGATTTGTAGCATAGAATCCGTCACGTGATTTACAAAGCGTATAAGACCGTCTGTCAAATAATAAGGAGCCTTTGGAACCTTTTAGATGTCATCTCCTAATCCCTTGTATATTAAACAAGTGGATCATAATAAAACAAAAAGATTCAAAAATATATGAAAAACATAATAAGTGCTTTTTATTTATATTACACGGGAATTACTCCGTAAGATTAGGCCGGATACTCCGACTATAGCAAGACGCAGCCGCGCGCGCGCATTCACCTTGATAAAGACCGCCGTATACGGTTGAAACTATAGTCAGAGCATCCGGCCTAATCTTACGTGAGTAATTCCCGTGTAATATAAATAAAATGTGTGAAAACCACGTCAGTTTCCATAATAAAATTAATAAGTGCTTATAAAATTTAAGGGTTGCCCTCGTTTTCCCTAGGAGTCCATCATCCTGACTTGGTGACAATGGGACCAAATTGGAAGTATAACCTACCGAACAAAAGCTGGTAAGGCTGTATTAGGGTATAGAGTAGGATACGTAAGATTGCACCTGATGAAAGGATGTTCTGCAATGGTTACTATCAGGGCGTCTTCAAATCGCGTGTAAATCGATTGTTTCCAAGCGAGCGTGCTAGGTTGCAGTTAAACAGTATTCACCATTAAAAAAAACTAATATTATCTCATTATATTATGGTACACAACAGCCATCAGCTTAAACTTAATACCTACAACCGTATGCTTTAAATGCTTTCACCATTTAAAATAGCGCGCATCTAATGAGGTTCCTGGTTCGTTACGCCAAATGTCACAAGGTAGGTAGTACCTACCTAGTTCTTAAGCTCATTGATACGGATCCAATCACGACCTATGTGAATGAACTGTACAACATTTGGCTTACAAACTCGTTCTTTTGATTAGGGTTGCCAATGCAAAAAAATTACAAGAAAAAAAAACAATTAGGTACATACTTTTTCGTTTAAAAAAAAATATGACCTGTGATCACAGACATTTAATACAGAACAGACTGAACATGTTTTTTACAACTACATTCGCAAAAACAGTTATGTTTGCATCTCTCTCGATTACACAAAAATCATATATTCGTATCTCATTTTGTCGTAACGTTGCAACATAATAGAAAAAAATGAGCATGTGGTACGATGTTCCAAGTTGCCATTTTGGTAAGCATCAATATTCTGACAGAAGGCTGACAGCGAAAACCACGGCTTGCAAAAATTACCTAAAATAAAAGTTATTTTTACATATTTGGTTTAAAAGATATGAAAATACTATGGTGAAGTGCAATGTCCTCATGTGTTTTAATTCATCTCATAAGATGCCACCCGGTATAACGTTTCACACGTAAGTTTCGTGTGTTATAATAGAGATTATTTTGAATTGCTATTTTTTCTTGTTATTTTTCATAAACTTTACAATTTGAAGGCTTGGGAAGGTTGTGTTTCTTTCAATTTCATATATGTACAAGTTTGGTGGGTGTAATAAAAGTTAATAAGTAGTTTTCTTTAAAAAAATATTGATTCGATCATTGTTTGGCGTTTGAGGTACTTAGACATTGTCCAGGGAACGTATTCAGTAGCCAAGAGAATGTAATACTCCTTTCAGTAGTATAATTAAAATAGTATAAGTTATTTTCTTTAAAAATTCATTGTATCGATCATTGTTTTACGTTTACGGTATTTAGACATTGTCCAGGGAATTTATTTCAGAATCAGAATTCGTATTTCAGAAGTATAATTAAAATAGATGATTCAGCTTGATGTGATTATGATGACATGAACCTTTTTCATTAATTACTAGCTGCTTTTCTTAAGTAATGTAAATAAAGTACCTACCTACCTATTGTGGTTCATGTCATATATATACGTAGTGATCTAGATAGTGTAATTAAAGGGTTATTTAGACATATGTCAAGTAACAAACATTTTTATTACATTTTAGATTTTCCCAAGGATGAAGAGTTGAGAAACGCATGGTTGAAGAATGTGAATCTAGAAAATTGGCAGCCCAGTGCGACAAGTTTGTTGTGCTCAAAGCATTTAGAGGCACATTTGTTCGACCGGACTGGTTTCCGTACAATCCTTAGAGAGTACGAGGTGTAATGCTTATTGGAACAACAGTTTTCAATGAACAGTCGCTATCACTATCATGAATCTCAAGTTGTACTAACTACATTATGATAACTTGCATGTAATAATTTTCAGAGCGATAACATACCAAGTTAAAAGAAAGCCACAAAAAGAGGTGTTACTGGCAAAAATGTTCTGCGGGAGCTGCAGAATACCTCATTTCCATCAAATTCAGATCCTGCAACCACATGACACATCTGGTAAATTGTTTTATACAAAAATAAATGATTTGACTTGGTCTGGTGTGTTTGAATATTAATACCCAATGGGAACATCCATAAATTCCATCACATAAAGAGGAGGGGAGGAGGGGTCGACGAAGTGTGACTGACAAGGGGTAGGGAGGGGTCGTAAATTTTGTGACGTTACATTTCAGATACAATCTAATAGTATCTGTTAGCACTATTATAAAAGAATGTCCTTGAGTCCGGCCCGCGTTTTGCAAATGTTTGCGTGTAATGTATATGTAGTGTATTTTGCATCAATATTTTTGTGGCTTGTTGGTTCTGCTTGGTATTATATGTCTGTGCCTGTGATAGAGCGTCTTTAATTCGTAATATTAAACAATTTCAAGTTTAACGTCAAACAAGTCAGAGTCAATCAAAGTAAGTCTAACATAACCTTCGTATTTTCGCCTCTTTTAGGGGGAAAACAATCAAACCTGTTTGCACATTGAAATACATTATTTTATCGTCAATTTATCAAGTGTTTGTCTCTGCTGGATGTAGGCTTATCCCAAAGAACGTTTCGTAGAATGTTCATCTTCCGTATTAGGTAAGTCGTCGCTTCACCTAGCCGCAAGGCGCCCTACTCTACAAAATGTTTTCTTAGGTTTTCGATGGCTTTTCGCGATTATTGCATATTGAAATTAAGGACATTTAATAGATTTAATCGCGTGTATTTTGCATTATACTAGTTCCTGATGTTTCAAACATTTTGCAGTGTCCGTGGTCACAGGTAGACTAGATGACGGACGTCTATTGAAATGGTATGAAATCATTTACAATGGTCCTGCTCCACGTTTGCCGATACGCGATCTGGGGCCTTACCCCTAGCTCGAAAAGTTTACCCGTATAGGTGTTATTTGTCTAAACGGTACCATCAACTACGATAAGCGGTAGTTATTTGATATCCGCCAAGCTTTGTTATTTTCACGCACACACGCATAGTAAAACGGATTTTCGTTCATTCAAGTTAGACGCTTTTAAACGATGCGGCTTAAATGAGTTGGTTAATTTTAGGTACCTATCAGATACCTACTAAAAGTTGGCTCGCAAAAGTGAAGCTAGGGGTAAGGCCCCTGTCTTCATGTTTTATCGGGATTTATCACGCATTATTCAGTTTTTTTGAAGTGAAAACTTCTTCAGGCGCGTTGAGAACTTTTTGGGTGAACAAAAATCATAGAACTCGTGTCATCGTCACACTGTCAAAGAATACATAATACACAACACTGTACCGTGTATTTTACAACAGCGCCATCTCACGTATAATAGGTTAATTACTACTTAAGTTTTCACTTCTGACGCGCAGTCCTATGAGTGAAATTTTTTTTTTCTTATTAGTCAGCTCGTGACCACGGCCATTGTAACATGGTCAAAACGTCGAGCGAAAGGTAACAATTTTTACGTAAATAAAATGATGCGCGATAAGTCCCGATAAACATTTCATACATATGTTTTATCGCGAAAGTTTAAAAGTAACTTTTTCCTGTATTCACGTGGATAAAATGTGGCAACCCTAATATTGCCGCACACTTCTGCGACACACCATCATTTATCATCTATATCGATAGGTGATCGACTATTTTACACAATTATACGACTACTAACATAACTTACAATCCATTTGGACTATCGCATCTATTATAGCTCTTAATTCATTGTAATAACGTGCAATTTAAAAAATGTGGGTAGTTTTAAAGTCTGCTTTAAGTTGGCTTGAAAAGTACCGGTTGATTTCATTCACACTAGCAATGTGACGTACGGTTAGGTTAGACGTGTTATATTTAACCTTTAAAGTAGTAAAAATATTAATATCGAAACTATGGTTGCCATATTTTTACTGAAAATATTTACATAAATGTTAAACAATTGATTTTTATCAATTATCACGCTTTTATTAACCGACGTCAAAAAGGAGGCGGAGGAGGTACTATGTTCCACTGTATATTTTTTTTATGTATGTTCACCGATTTCTCCGCCAACTGTTGACAGATTTAAAAAAAAATCTTTTGTTCGGTAAGGTTAACTTCCAATTTGGTTCCATTGTCACCAAGTCAGGTTCTGATGATGGGATCCCAGGGAAATCGAGGGCAACCCTCACTTATTACGTTTTTCATATATTTTTGAATTCAGTTTTTAATGTAATCCACTTGTTGGAAGTCAGTTTTAACCTTATTATAATTCGAAATAGTTTAAAATTGAAAATTTTCGTTTCGTTCTCAAAACATCCACGTTCCTGACACGCACTGATTAAATTTACACAAGTTACTGTACCAATCTGTACTAAAGTAGTAACAATTTGTACAACAGTTGTACCAATTTCCTGATTATAATATAACAGCAAGAAAAAGTACGACTCATCGCGTCGTGGGCGTCGAAACAGCCTGTCAGAATACCTAGCCGTTGAACGGTAGGTACATTCGGCGAGAAAAGCACTAGTTTTACCCGACGACGCAAAGCAAAGAGGAGAACATTGTGTTTAACGTGGCAGGTATGTTCCCAACTTCCCACCAAAATGCCTCATTCGGATCTTTAGTCACGCGTCACGCGTTTATGGCAAGGAATCTCAAGTTAGATAGAAACTTGAGATTCCTTGCCATAAACGCGAGACGTCATAACTTGTTAAAAGTAGTTGAAAAATGAACTCTGTGCCCTTAGTCTCTATGACACATAAACTCGTAACGCGACCGTGTTACATCATCTGCGTGAAATTGGCCATGTCAAGTTTGTTAACTGCGGCCAGGTGGAGTGACGACCTGCGTAAAACGGTGGGTAAAAACTGTATACAAAAAACTGCCGACCGAGTTCAGTGGCGTCCATTGGGAGAGTCCTATGTCCAGCAGTGGACAGCTACAGGCTGATGATGATGAATGAATTGCAAGTACAAAAACCTTTGATCTTATAGTAGGAAACCTGTATATAATATACTAGTCGACCGTCCCGGCTTCGCACGGGTGTAAGCTTGGCCTTCGGCCTCGCTACAAAATATAATATAGCCTATGTCACCCGGAGATAGTGAAACTTCCCAACAGTGAAAGAATTTTTTTAATTGGTTCAGTAGTTTCGGAGTCTATTCAATGCAAACAAACAAACAAACAATCAAATCTTTCCTCTTTATAATATTATATATATACCTAGTATAGAAGTATAGACAAAAAGATGTGTTATTTCTCGATCTCGACAAGAGGTTTTTTCGTTCACTGTACAAAGTCGTGGTAGCAAAAAATTGTTTAACATATCCCAATCTCTCTAGGATGCGTACCGCCTAAACTGTCATGTCATCTCTGTGTCGATTCAACTCTTGTTTTTGAGAAACTAGTTGTTTAGAGTAATATTTTGAAACCGTGATGTTAACAGACATTTATTTTTATTTAATTGTTAAATAACTATAATAGTTCACCCAGTACTGAGACTTCGCGAATCGCGACCCTTATATCTTCGCAGCCATTCAACAAATTTTACTCATATTAGAACTTCAAAATAGTATCAAAATGAACTACTTCCTACAAAATTACATGAAGATCAATTCAACAATGCCCAAGTCAAAGATTTCATACTTATACTTCGGATGTCAATCTTAGGCCCAAGTTATTGTCAAACAAATACACAAACATACATAAAAACGTCGACTTGTCCCATTAAAATTTGGAACCACTCTTCACTAGGTAAACTAAAAGTAAACCTGTAAAAGAATACGCAGGATTGAGGCACAAACCTAAGGAATTATTTCTACCATATCCATTCAGACAGTAATTGTTTACCAACCGCTTTCAAAATTTTATTGGTTGACGTTATTTTCCTAAAAGATCAGATGCGAAAGTTTAAAAAGGCAGCAAAGGACTGAAAACAGGCGCACTAGTAATGAACGTGTTATATACCAAATACATTAAAGGCAAAAGTAACGTAGAATAGAAGTAATGGAGAATGACGAGAAATAAAAAGTTTTTTAAATAGGTACAATGACAAAAGTGTTATTTTTTCTTAGTTTTTCTGCGTCCCGCGGTTTTATACACGTAGATATTACTAAAAAAACTGGTATAGAAAGAATCCTATTTCACTCACAGTTCCATTGGTTTGTTGCAGTTAAATAAAAAATTGAACAAACAAACACACCTGTACATTCTTATTATTAGTATGATTTTCTGAGTGACATTTCAGTAATATAACTTTCTCAGGCACTTCACAATCCTAAGCCAAAGAAAAACGCCATCAAAATTGAGATGTAAAGTGCAATATTATACGAAAGCACGCGATTTCTTCACGTACATACAGGGGACTACTACATGCGGTCGTATTAAATACATAGTAAATCACATAAAGGTTTTATGCGACTTCACTCAAGTTTATTACGGCAACGCTATGGTAGGGACAGCAATGAACGCACACATTATTTTTCCATAATTTTTTATGACGAAAATGGGCTAGCGATTGGCTACACTCACCTGATGCTAAGCGACGATTCGGTATCAGATGGGGCTCGCTTGCCAATGCGGTGCCTATTCACTCTTGTCTTGAAGAGACCCAGGTAGTACTTTATAGGGAACACTGAGGCAGGGAGCGCATTCTATTCCTGTACAGTTCGTATTATAAAGGAATTTTTATGTGATGAGACAATGACTGCCTCGATGACCTTTGCGGATACAAAGGTCATCGCTCATGGTCATTGCTCGATGCGGAAATTGGTTGATGAGATCAGCTTAAACAGCTCATGTGCATATTCTCCAAAATGAAAGCGATAAGAAATGGACAGACAGGCTACCCTCCGCCTATGCTGAAGTCTATTTCACGTTTGGAAAGACACATTATTCACGATCTAAATTCCATCATCCCATTCCATCTGATCGGCGTTTCTATAATTCCATTTTAATTTGAACTGCCGAGGAATAGAACGCACTCCCTGCCTTCGTGTTTCCTGTAAGTACAACCTGGTTCTCTTCAAGATAAGAGTGAAATGGGCATGTGCAAGCGAGCTCTAGTTTATGCTTGGTTCTTAAAAGTAAAAACAGATGGCGGAACATCAGGTGAGTTGTAGTCAAATGCAAGCCCATTTCATAATAAAATAAAATAAAACATCGTAAAGGAGAAGTTGTGACGTGGTGGTTCATGACCCCCAGCATTGGGGAATCGACGCAAGGGAATGTATAAAGTATAAGCATGATGGCAATACCTTTTTTCTGTGAAATAACAGAAGGGGAAAAAATAGTTCGATAATAATATTAAATAATCATAAAAAAATATTGTTGTACCTGCTAACGGTACTAAAGTTCGCTTATATTCGCTTGCGGTTACGCTTGCGCCGTAACGATTTTTCCACCACCATAGCCTCCGAGTCTTATGAGGTACAGACGGGCACATAATTCAACGAATTTCACCACATAAATGCTCAGAAAAATATATAAAACTATCAGCGCCCCGCGTTTTCATCCACGTGATATTTTCTTAGAAACCGTACATTTTAATATCTACAAAAAAGTCGATACGTTGTATTGTTACTGTTTGAAAGAGGCACAAAAAACAAGCCTATAAATAAACACACTTTCGCATCTATATGTTAGTATGTATTAATTACAAAGAACTTAAATTTTGATATTGAGGAAAATCAAATTTGCTTATTTCTTGGTTACAATAGCACCAATAACATATTTTTAACTCGCGATGCAAATAGAGGGGTGTTATAAGTTGAACGTGTACATATATGTATTTGTCTGTCTGTGGCATTGTAGCTTAAAAAAGGCTGAACCGGTTTTCATTTAATTTTTTTCTTTGAAATGACATGAACGAGAGTGTTTGTAGCTATGATTCAAACAAATCTATTCAGCCGTTTGAAGGATATCAATTCTTTTATAGGTGGTAAAAAAAAAAGTTAATTAAAATTTAAATGATTATTTACGGGATATTTACCGTGGTAAGGTTGTGGAAGGAGCTCCCGATATTTCGGCGCAGTTACATGCACCATGTTCATGTCCTTCCACAACCTTACCACGGTAAATATCCCGTAAATTAATCATTTAACTTTAGTGAACAACCGTGATAGTTTAAAACAGTGTTTAATTAAATTTGTCATCTCACTTTTGTCAAGAAGCGTACTTTTAGCAAGTTAAAGTAAAACAGCAATGAAACCGGAGCACGACCCAAACTTGTTCCAGTCGCAAACTTTTTGCATTTACATTCGATGATTTTTGATGAAGGAAATGAAGAAATCATACCTTAAACAGTTTTGGAAGGTATTTAAAGTATTTTAGCGATATTATTTTGTCAAGCCGTTCTCATGATGCATAATCATTGCTACATTTTCACTATGATTTTGGCAACAGTTCAGTGGGGTTAGTACGAGAACTTGTGAAAAAGTTATCGTTACGTAAAGGATAGCAAATGTATGAAAATTTAGTTTCCTTTCACGTCCGATAGAGGCGCTCTTCAATTTCATACATTTTGCTATCGTTTACGTATAGATAAATTTTTCGCAAGCGCTCGTACTAAGGCCACATGTCTCTAACTAAAAAACGCTCGCAACGCGGCGCTTGTAGTTAGTGAATCAGGGCCCAGTGTAGTCGTAAAATAGTATCAAAAATAATTATTTTCGTATTTTACTGCAATAATATGACAAAGACGACGACCAGTATGACTTGGTGGTGCGTCTCGGATCCTGGGTTCAATTCGCGTCATACGGCCTGGACCCTGATTCCATAACTAAAACACGCACGTAACACGGCGTGTTAAGTTAATCTCTAAAAATTTGACCTCTATTCCTTAGGAAATAAAGGCCTACGTTTTGAAGTTAACTGAAGGACCCAGAGCAGAGCAGATATAGGGGTTCTTTTCGTCTGCAGGTTTCACCACGTCCTGTCATACCGACACCAACTAAAAATAGTAGGTCATTTGGTCCTTCTAACTTGGTCTTTCCTTTTCAGGTGTTTTACGCCTGAAAAGTCTTGAGCAATAAATATTGTTAGTTTAAACTTAACAAAATTAATCGATTATTTAAATAACCTCACCTAGTATAACCTCCATGATTCGACAACTCTACCCAAAGCTTATTATGCTCGAATGTATTAATATCTTCAATGACAAGCGTTTTAGAGGATATTTTTTTAGCCATCCCTTTGTTGTGTTAATAATTAGGTGAAAACATTTAGTGATTTCGGTATAATGTAGTTTTTGTATGTTTATAAGATTTTATAGACAAACCATTACGTCACGAGAAGATAGGAGAAAAAAAGTTTTAGGTGACAACAACAAAATTAAATGTATTTGAACACAAGGTTTTTGAAGTTAAAACTTCTTTAGGTGCGTTGAGCAACTTTTTGGGTGAACAAAAATCATGAAACTCGCGTCACCGTCACGCTGTACTGTGTATTTTAAAACAGCGCCATCTCTTGTAGAATAGGCGAATTACTACTTAAGTTTTCACTTCTGACGTGCGGTCCTGATGACTGTTGTATTTTTTTCATCGCCAACGTTGAAAAACCAAGTCGGTTCATTGTATTATTTTCCTAAATTTGTTGATTATTGTTGAGTGTAGGAAAGTGACATAACTAGGTGAATCATGTAATTTCGTAATGATTCCAAAACTACCAGAAACCTTTTGTAAAGAAGACACATTAATAGGGCATGACTTTGACTTAACCGTGACTTACTTTGCTTGACTCTGACTTGTTCGAAGTTATTTAATACATTTTGACCTTTTTACTATACCGACTCAAAAAAACAATTTTGACTTTTGATTAGTTTTTTTGACATCAAACATTGACATAAACGTACCCATTTTCTTAGCAAAGGGCAGCGAGGAGGCATAGAAGTGGTGCTGATTTAGCAGAAACAAATTAAACATGTTACATTCTTTACTCATATGCAAAAATTGTTGTTACTAGAACGAAACAGATATATTTTTGACAGAACGGCAAAATGCAGGTTCTACACTATTTTAATGTACTAGGGACCTGCAAAAGGCTCCAAAGACCAGTGCCGTAAATAGGGCTGTGCCAGCGGTGCCCAGGCACTGGGCGCAGACTCCGGAGTGGCGCAGAAATGACCACACCAGGACCAAGTTTTGTCTTCAAGGGCGCAGTTATAAAAGGTCGCACAGGGCGCATTAAAAGGTAGTTACGGTACTGCTAAAGACTACATACTATTTGACAGACGGCCCTGTACGCTTTGTAAATCACGTGACGGATTCTATCGAGATTCTGTGACCCATTTTATAGTTTTTTTTTGTGACAAAATAATAAAAACTATTATCACAATCCTGCGAAAACATTTATTAAGTAGCTCAGAATAATAAAAGTAATCTGAGGTAATAAGCATCCGTTCAACAGCCCATAAAAATATCTAAAACAATGACTAACTAAACTTACGTAATTTCGCAAACCACAGAGCATACAATGATTAAAGCTTCCAATTCTACAAGCGAATGCAATCGACTACGTAACTGGATGGATGACTCACTCATTACAGAAACTAGAACAAATTTCAAAACCAAAACTAGTTTCAAAATGTTACTGAATTTATTATCATTTGGTAAAATCACATCTTGTGACGATGCATCTAACATTATAAACTTTAACCTATTTCAAACAAGGATTAACTCAATATAGCATTAGTATTATGGTATCAAAGAATAACAGACATTTTTATTTTGAATAATAAATATTTTTTTTTTTTTTTTTTAAGAGATTAAATATATTTTCACAAAATAAAATGTCAAATTCAGCAATTTGTATTGTTTATTCTCAACATAATTTATTTTAAGATTAATTAAGCTAGCTAAGATTAATTCGATTTGCCTGTGCCTCTCCCAATCACATCTCTAATTTATTGTACTTCTTTTATTGTTAATTTTCGCACTCGAGCCCCAAGATACAGGCCTTGTGCTTAGTTTGGGGCTCACCGCCAATCCTGTTTAGTTATACTTAGTACCCACTGGTTTCAGTTGAATCTGCTATGACAAGCCGCCATAATTACATTGAATGACGTCACATTTATGAAAACAATTACTATATAAACAATAAAATAAATAACACAAGCTTAAGAAAACAATAGAACGATGTTACAAGTTTTTTTTTTTTACGTTTGCGGCAAACTTTCATGTTTGGACTCTCTGAGACATCTTTAATTATTAAGGGTCGAATCAAGCCTTCTTTAACTCTATAGAGTTTGTATCAAAATCCAACATTGACGACAAAGATTTGACATTATAGACTTGATGAAACAAAAGTAGGTACTCGTACGCAACCCATCGACAACAAAGTCAGATGCGGTATTGTTTCGGTCTGGTCCGGTCCACAAGTTACTGTAGGTATATTTCATTCATTGACCCAACAATTTCTAACATTTCACGTACAAGTAATCGATCCTATTACAAATGATCGAACAGCACAGTTAATAAGGTAGCGCGTTTATCTTATTAAACGTCCGGAGGCCGGCTACGATATTCCACGGACGCCATGATTGATAAGTACCGATTCTGAGCAAGTCGACAAATAACGAAGTGCTGGGAACCAACTGTCGATAGTTTGAAATAGTGTTTGAATAAGAATCGATCTATTACCAATCGATTTACAGAAAACCATGCTTAGATTAGGCAGTGACCAATGATTATTAAATTTGTAACACCACCCCATACCGAAGGTCCGTGCTCAAAGATGATAAATAATAATTGTTAGAGGTTATTTATTTATTTAAGTCCACCTACACTGTGTACATCAATTCGATCAAACAGTTAAACACAAACAAAAATATAACTAAATGTCACAATAATTACAGGTGAAGACAGCATGCATTAATAATGAGCGAAAAACAAAATAATTAAGTAGTGTTAAACATAAATACAACTAAGACATAAAACAAACAAATTAAGATTTAAAGTATTGTTAAAATTAAATTCAATTATTAAAATTAAATTAATTACAAAATTAATAATAATATTCAAATAATTAAAAACTGTTCAGATAGTCAGAGACCTTAGAGACTTCTTAAAACTAAAAGGTTGGGGCATCTATTGTTACCATTATAGTTTTTATTTATTTATAAAAAGACCATAAAACATTACTGACGGAATTATAATTTAAGTTTGCACTAACCATACCTAATGCATAGATACGAATATATTCGATCATTTATAAAGACACCCACAAAATTAGGTTACGAATTTTTATAATTATTTTGAATCCTTTAAACGAAATAAAAAATTTAACTAAACCTACTCATTTGTAATAATATATTTATCTAAATTGATGTAAAAAATATTAGTAACTGTTATTGGATTTCGTTTATTTTGTCTTTAGTTATCTACCAATAACAATGATTTTGATGCTAAGTTTTTTTTATACGTATATGTATGAAAAAAGGTAGACGCATGACATTTTGCTTTGCCAAGCACGACTCAGTATAGCCAACTGGACAGACATCACTAGTGTTATATGATTATTTGCGGGATATTTACTGTAATAAGGTTGGCCACGGCTTACCACGGTAAATATTCCGTAAATAATCATATAACTGTAGTGAACAACCGTGATAGTTTAAAACAGTGTTAGACATCACTAGTGTCAGTACAATTATGATGTTTTTAGTGCAATGATGTTGGCGTATGATGAGCCTAAACATAAAATAAATTTGCTGTAATGTTGGTCGTGTTGTTATTGTTGGTTGGATGTAATCAGGTTTCCGTGGTTATGGTGTATAAATGTTGAACATTACGGAAATTAAATATTATGTCGATATGTCAGTCACATCACTATTCCAGCATACTGACACAATTAGTCGATATCGGTAAAGCAGCGAGGCAGCGCAACTCAACATTTACCAACATTTGTCATAGACAACGCGTCGGGAAGACTAAAACCATAGAGTTGATTTATAAAAACAATTTTAATAAAGTTGTATATTGGTTTTTGCTTCCTAACCATTTTACATAATGAAATAATCAAATATCTATAATAATAGACTGAAAACAATGACTTGAATTAATGTATTTAGTATGCGTAGTGTCATGTGGTGGAGTGGCGCGCACATTTAAAATGAAAGATCTCTACTACAAAATTGACGTCACTGGTAACTTCATAAAACTAAGCTTGTTTTAGTCACTATTTATCTAAATTGAAGAACCAAATTATAAACAATTTTGATGGTGTGGGATCATACTAATTATTAATTAAACTCACTCAAAAGTCAGTAACACTACTGCTTACAGTTATATTTGCCGAGCGGAGTCGCTAAAACGTTGGAAATTTAGCTTTTTATATTAGAGTAGCCGTCCGCCCCGGCTTCGCACGAGCGTAAGCTCGGCCTTCGGCCTCGCTACAAAATATAATATAGCCTATGTCACCCGGGGATAGTGTAGCTTCCCAACAGTGAAAGAATTTTTCAAATCGGTTCAGTAGTTTCGGAGCCTATTCATTACAAACATACAAAAATAGGTACAAATCTTTCCTCTTTATAATATTAGTGTAGACTAGCCGTCCGCCCCGGCTTCGCACGAGTGTAAGCTCGGCCTTCGGCCTCGCTACAAAATATAATATAGCCTATGTCACCCGGGGATAGTGTAGCTTTCCAACAGTGAAAGAATTTTTCAAATCGGTTCAGTAGTTTCGGAGCCTATTCATTACAAACATACAAACATACAAAAATAAGTACAAATCTTTCCTCTTTATAATATTAGTGTAGATTGGAGATTCGATAGCTATATTGTCGTGTTTAATTATGATAAATAGTTAAATTGTACATACAAATAAAGTTGTTAATTTTGTTTAATGTTTAAGTACTTTTATTGTTTACGTAGTCAATTTTGAAGTTTTTATGGTTACCCAATATATCTTCTGCGGCTTGAGGCCTTTGCGCTGTTATGGGACGACCAAGGCTGATATAAATAAATAAATAATACGTCTTATTAATATTACACGGGAATCACTCACGTAAGATTATGCCGGATACTTCGACTATAGTTTCAACCGCATACGGCGGTCTTTATCAAACTGAATGCGCGCGCGCGGCTGCGTCTCGCTTTGCACGCCGCAGCCGCGCGCGCGGCTTCACACATTTTGTGTGAAAACCACGTCAGTTTCCATAATAAAAATAATATGTAATTTTTTGATTAATGGTCTGAGTAACTGGCTTAATCATACGTGAGTAATTCAATTAAATAAAAGAGTTTTAAAATTTTGGCAACGTATTTGTGATGCCTCTGGTGTTACAAGTATTCTCATAGGCGATGGAGACTGCTTATGTCGTGCAGTCTGTCAACTTGTTTGCCACCGATGGCATAATTAGGGTTCCGTACCCAAAGGGTAAAACGGGACCCTGTTACTAAGACTCCGCTGCCCGTCAGTCTGTCCGTCAGTTACCAGGCTGTATCTCATGAACCGTGATAGTTAGACAGAGGGAGGCTCCCATACAACAAACGTGATTTTTTTGCCGTTTTTATAGGTAATGGTACGGAACCCTTCGTGCGCGAGTCCGACTCGCACATGGCCGGTTTTTTTACATAAGAGGACTAAGGGTGTTTTAAATTTTACGAATTTTACAAAATATGTCCCATACAGTCCTACAGGCCTCTCTATTTCCTCTGGTCAGTACTTAGAAGTGTTATCTTCTTCATTCGTTCCATCTCTCATTTTCGGACCGCACGGGACGCGGGCGCAAGCGATAAGGGCGGATTAACTACAACTATTTATCATTCACTCATTCTTTTTGTTTATTTCGTTCACTACCGTTCTACGATGGATGGGGAACGACCTCCGTGGATTGTTGGTGTCTATTGTTTAATCTGTGGTTACCTAGAGTGTTGCCAGTGTCGACAGAAGGTGAGATTAGTGACTGAAGCTAACGGGACAAAATTAGTGATAGAATAAAGTGGATCATGCCTTTTCGTGTTGTTTCTAAAACTCCATAGAAGCCTCTTGTAAAGTCCTTACCATTTTACTAGGGCATGAGTTCGACTTGACTTTCTTACTTTACCTTACTCTGACTGACTATGACTTGTTTGAGGTTTTTTTTTCTTTATATTTTAATACTGTAACACTGGCAAATGAATAAAAGTTGTGTCATCAAAATCTACTTAAGAGGAAAGAAAAAAAACTTTCTTGAACATTATCATCAACCAAGGAAACCCTAGGAATGTTTGGATGATAATTATTATGGTAGAAAACTATGAGAGATGAAACCCAAAAAAATAGATAAGTAATCCTGTGGGGTCAGTACGAGAACTTCCGAAAAAGTTATCGTTACGTAAACGATAGCAGATGTACCTATGAAAAATTTATTTTCCTTTCACGTCCGATAGAGGCGCGCTGTGCAATTTTTCATACATTTTGCTATCCTTTACGTAACAAAAACTTTTTCGCAAGTGCTCGTATTAAGGCCACTGAAGACTTCATTTATTTCAATGCTGACGTCAATTGCTGACGTCACGTCAGTCAGCCGTAGAAATATAATATGCGCCGCACCATAATATATTGCAAACAACAGCGTCACAAAACTTGAAAAACGCATTGTATATTCGTACGCGACGTTATTGTAGTATAAAATCAACCCTAACACAGTGACACAAGTTATCAAAATTAATAAACAAAACAAAAGCACCCAATGGCATTAACCTCCAAACAACACCAAACCAGACAACCGATTGAGAACTAGACATTACATAACAAGGAACAATACAATTTAATATGTACTCGTCAACTAAAACAATATAACTATGAGACGAGAAAGACAATACCAAAGTTCATTGTTACACCTCTCTCGATCAATGGTACGCAAGATAATCTCGTAGAAAACAGCTGATGGAAACAATGACGAAAAACAAATGAACCTATTTAAAGAGAGGCTATACTATAAATGTGAATGAACCGCCTTGAGGAACCCCTGATGCTCACGCAAATATAAAAGAACAATGCCCTATTGTTGTCGGCTACGTCATAGGTTGGAATATGGGTCAGTGGTGGCCGAAATACGCCGATCAGCTGGTTAGCCGTGGGATTAGTCCACTTTGAAAAACACTTGGGATCCTCTTTTTGTCAAAAAAAATATCCGTTCCGACTCCTGCACCATAATTATAACTTTTTTGGATCCTAATTGATGGTGTGACGACTTAGTTTTTTGTGTGGGATATTTTTGCATGGCAATTTTTAGTTTATCTTGTCATCTAATACCGCATTTACACGTGCGTGTTCGTCACTCCATTTGGCATTCGACGTAAGATTCTTGTACCTACAGCCTTACGGCTACAACTGTAGTGAACAACCGTAATAGTTAAAAACAATATTAAAATTGTTTATTTTTGTTAGCTCTTTAAAGAAATCCACTCTCACACTTTCCCTCTTTACACCATTCTGTTTTACGAATACAGAATTTTGTAAATTGGCGGTACTTAGATAATAAGTTGAGTTTTTAGAACATTCATTTTTGCCTCTATTTTCAGCAAAACATACAGATCTATCTAGTTGATTGAATCAGGCGTTACTTTAAAGTCCATTTTCATAACAAAATTAAACTCGATTAAATTAACTTCATCAACAAATATCTACCAGGAAAATTTATCACAAATTCCTTATTGTAATTGAAGCGACGTAGGCGTAGAAGCGGAATTACACTAGAAATTCATCAGAAAAACAGTACAGGTCTATCTATTATATTTATTTCTGTAAAATTTAATTTTCTATTGATCTTTCTATTTGATAGAATCTGAACGCCAAATATCCTAGTAAGCAATGAATACTTCATTGCTTTTTCGTCAAAAAATGAGAGAGGGCTATGCAACCTGCTTGTGTCTGAGTCTGCTTGGTGACAGATTTACAAGACGGGGCATTAGAAACACCTTACCACCATGCTACGTGATATTTTTTATTTACAAGCAGCTGAATTATAAAGCGAGAGAAAGATAAAGAACAAGTAGGCGAAGCAAGTTGTTCTTTTTGCGTGCCGAAAAGAGATTCCAAATACGAACACAGAAAGATGAGGCAACAGGTAATTGTCAAATTGGTCGATCGATCGATCATCGATCACACATAAGCACCGCAAAATGTGCAAGCAATGCAAAAAAATTGCATACACACGCATTTTTTACACATTTGCATTTGCACTGCTCGCCACGTCACGTTGGTGTAAATGCATACCGCATTTACACAAGATTATTTTTCAAAGCAGTTTTTAGTCCGAAGAATTAAGTTGTTATGCTTATTATGTTATTTAATAACAGAAGAGTCAGGCAAATAAAATTAGTATGCTGTAAAAAATAGTAAATCCCATTTAATTCGGTTAGCAACATGTTCGTGAGTACCTATAGGTGACAAAATCAAAGCAAAAAAGTTTCCAAGTTATGCTTTGTGAAAAATAGGAGCTAATTTATTCACCTCAGAGGTTGCTTAATATACGAATGTTTTTTACTAATAGGTAGGTAATAAGCTTGTGTTTGACCGCCACCTACGCTGTTGTTAAGCGATTTTACGATCTATGATAGAGCACGCTTGCATAGAAGAAACCGATTTCCTCGCGACTTGTAGACATCCATAATTATTATCTTCGATGAATTCGTGAGCAGACGATTCAATATTACTTGAACTATTTTATTTCATACTTGACAATAGGTAAATATTATTAATTTATTACGTACTTAAAAGGTGTGGAGTACAAATTATAAGAACAATCTGAGTTTGGTCGCCAATACTTGATAGTGGCAAATGTACAAGGCGTGAAACACCAAAATCCTGTCAGGATGAAAAGAAAAAAACCACATCAGTCGTATCAGACTGCACGTCAGAAGTGAAAATTTTAGTAGTAATTCACCTATTCTACAAGAGATGGCACTGTTTTAAAATACACGGTACAGAGTGGCGATGACGCGATTTCCATGATTCTTTTTCACCCATTAAGTGCTCAACGCACCTAAAGAAGTTTTCACTTCAAAAACTTGCAAGATAACATACCACGTAAGCTCGTCCAAACAGTTGAACTGCATAGAAATTCATAGGTTTGTCACCACAGAGGTTGCACGACTATCTCGGAAGTCACAATCGTGAGCAAGGACGATGCGAGATAAGAACAATTGGTAAACATTGGCACGTGGTCTCTACACAATGCGGCATTGTCCTCGCTCTAGAGATTCGCCGTCGCGTAGATGGCGATAATTGGCCATTCCAATTTGGAGTCGCATTTTTTAACGCTATTTTGGAATTGGAATCGCATTTTAATATACTATTTTGGAATTGTGAGTGCATTTTTCGTATCAATTTAATTGGATATCGGTATTAGTTTGAAATTGGAAGCATTTTATGTCACCGCGGCTCCTTCGTTTGAAATTTGAAGTGGATGTTTCGAATCATTGTAATTAAACACATTTTTCGTGTCATTGGTCCTACTTAGTTTCAAATTGTACATAACTATAATTGTACATTTTTTTAAACATTAGTTTAAAAAAAAATTACCCATTCGATCTTAATTTGGAACTGAATTAACAATTTTGTTTTGGAATTGGAAACGTTTTATTTTAAGCATAGATCAACTTGAGTAACGTTTTTAAGTAAGGCCCCTAATGTTAAGCGATGTTGCAGTCTACGATGAAGCACTCTTGTTTAGAACAAAACCGATTCACTCGTGATTTGAAGACACTCAGATTGTAAGTATCACCCATTCCGGCAGCGCATTTCGAAGACTGGCAGTTCGCACAATAAAAGTAGAATCAAAGCGCTTCGTACGGGATTTTGGAATATCAAACATAAAGCGGTGTCGATTTTTCGTGCTCTGGTAGTCCGATAGAAAAATGTGCAGGAGGGCATTAGATCATGCAGATCCGATGCACACTCTCGGAAATGTATTCGACGCGCGGTGCGATGTAGAATTTGAAAAGCTTATTAATTGAAAAGTGCTATTATTCGGTAGAAAATTTTATACCTAAATTCGCTCCATACCTAAATTGCCATACCCAAATTGGGTTATTGTAAACTATATACTTAGCATAATGTGCAATAAATGATTTGACTTTGACTTTAGGTACCTAACCCTATGCGCGCGCGCAACCGCTACTTCGTTAATTATAAAACTGTAATTTTCAGACTGTGCAATATTTATCATACAATGTAGGGCAGGTCTACAATACAAAGTACATGTGCGTTTACAAAGGAGATTACATGAATGATGCATGTAACTCATACAAACATGACCATGACTCGAATAATACAATACTTATGTACAGATCAAGCTGCTTCCGGGTATCTCCGCTGTGCGGACATTATCATCATCATTGTAAGCCTATCATATTCCCACTGTTAGGACACAAACCTTCTCTCAGAGAGAGAGGATGTGCCTTAAACCACTATGCTGGTCCAGTGCATGTACATAATAAATTATGTGAGCGTGCTTTGGATTTGAGAAGCGTGCAAAGAGGCTCATCAGCAACGAAGCCCTAGTTCAGACTAAGCTTCTTAGTCTTGAGCATCGGCGCAAAGTTGCTAGTCTATCGGTTTTTAACGGATAAATTTTGGAGAGTGCTCATCAGGTCATGTGTGAGAGCCCCGTTAGCTTAGTTGGTAGTGAACCTGCCTTCTGCGCTTGGGGGCGTGGGTTCGATTCCCAGTTTCACACCTAGGAAAAACATTTATGTGATGAACATTTATGTTTGTTCTATGCCTGGGTGTTAATATCTATGTATGTATATCAGTCCCGGGCAGCCATATTACAAGATTTGCTTAGTTTGGGGTCAGATGACCATGGGTGCAATAATGTCCCAGATATTTATCATTATTATTACTGGTAATGATGATGATGAAAAAACCCTCGGTGCGCGAGTCCGACTAGCAATTGACCGGTTTTTACCATTATTTTATCTGTTACTAGGTAGAAAAACAATCAGTGCCAAGCCAGGTTCAAAGTTCAAAAGTTACCGTTAGAAACAAGCACGTACTGTCGTCAAGTACCAATACGACCAACTTATTTTTTCAGGTGGCCAAAAAATACACCTGAAAATGTTCAGTGGAAGCTGTCAGTTTTGTTTGGACAATTTGAAGGTGGCTCCCATCAACTGTACAAAAATGTTTGTCGAAGTTTACCTATTTCCTATTGACGCATTTCTAGATAGGCATTTCATTGGACCGATAAAATGGAACGTCTTGAAACTTTTATTTACTGATGATATAAATTAATAAAATTTAATTTGGTAGGTAGGTATCTATTTGTAATGTACTGTACCTATTCTAAATTACATGTTTAATTATGGTAACATTGGGGTTTCACGTTGTGATATCACCAGAAAAATAATAAACAGAACGATAGGTAATATTTAAGGAAAACAATATCAGTAATCAGTAACTGATATTGATGGGGGCACACAAAATACGGATCATTTGAAAATTATTTGGGCCTTATATTTGTCTTACGATTTTTAAAGATTTTTTTCATTTTTAAAAATTAACCAGCTATTTTACTATGGGATTTAGCACACTAAGTTAGCGCCTTTATGGCAGTTAGACTTACTCGTATTTTGTAAAAATTGTACTTATATTTTTTTTTGTGGTACCCATAATTACCAGTAATCCGCATGAATAAATAAATCGCTATGATTGACCGAGTGTCGAGAAGTCTCCGATTCTAAAGGGACAAGTCAACGTTTCTATATGTATGTTTGCATGTTTGTTCGACGATATGTTGTGAATCGTTAGTCCGATCTTCATGAAAATTTGTAGGCAAGTAGTTCATTTTAATAAAATTTATCAAATTTAATATGGATAAAACCGGACGAGGGATTGTGAAGATATGGGGGGCGAAAAAATAGTTTTTAGTTAGCGCCCGCCCCGGCATCGCACAGGTAAAGTTTTTTTTTTTTTAAATATTCTAGTGATAAATATAGCCTATCTTACTCAGAGATACTATAGCATTCTAATGGTGAAAGAATTTGTAAAACAGTTCCAGTAGCTTTTGAGTTAATTCGTTACAAACATCCAAAAATACAAATCTTTCAAATATTTCCTTTTTATAATATTAGTGTCTTAGTGTAGATAGTGTAGATCAATCCTGTCTGCAAAAAGTATATTAGGTACCTAATACCCACTAACTATGTACGTAGTTAGACTTACGTACCATGCATGTCTTAGTAAACTGTCTATCACTTCTTGCTTTGTTTGACTTTGACTTACTTGACAAACTTGATGAAAATATTTAAACTGACAAACAACACAGCCTAAACCACTGCGTCTAGAAAAAAGAAAAGAAAAAAAATCATTGTTTGAAAATCAAGCATGAAATTTTGTACAAGTATTCCTAACGAGTGCTAAGAAAGGATTTTTGAATATTAGTGAAGGGATAAAACAAAGGGAAGAAAGTTGATTTAAAAGTTCATTTTGAAGTTCGAAAGTTGGAAGTTGGTATAGTATATGTAAATACAGGCTACAGAATTTCTTATCAAGTTTTTATATTAAAAGTCCCTCATATTCTAATCTTAGTAGGTATGGGTAAATGAAGCAAATATTCTTAAAAGTTGGTTCTTGAGAAGTTATCGGTGGGAAATCCACACAAACGTTTACAACAAAAGTTGAAATACTATAGGTAGATACAGTTGCAAATTCACCACACGTGTGACGCCAAAATCCTCTCAGGCGGAAAGAAAAAATAATACAAAAGCATAGAGAAAGATTTTAAGTGTATGACCTATGCTACGTGAGAACATTATTGACTACAAACTTGATGCTCTATGTAGGTACCTACTCAAAGGTATAAAAAAGGTTACGATCATGTTGTGTTATAAATAGGTATTAAAATGGGTTTTTTGTTTCCTTTTCTCATATTTAGATAATTACGTAAGTTACAAATTAGGTACGTATCAGATAATATGTGTTGTAAGTACCTATAGTAAGGAAGTGTTATAAGTATTTCTATTATTAAATTCATATACCGACATAAACATAAGAATATTATTTACTCGCATATTTTTGCCAGTTTACGGTTTTTCCGATGACCTCACTTCGAGATTAGCGTAACTTTAAATTATATTGACATTGACAGCTACAAATAAATTATTGTTGACAGTGACAGCTACTTGGAGTAAATCCTCGGGTTTATTTTACGATGGGTGTGAAATGTAAGCCAGTTTTGTGAGTTACTGCCGAAACGGATTTGAAATTGCATGTAAGCGAGACTTTGTAGGTAAGAGAAATGCTTGAAATTGTTACTTTTTCAAACACAATTATGATGTAAGAGTAGATTTCGTTCAAATCTCAGAATGATTTTAGGGGTTACTTTCAGTTATCCTGTTGATACAATGCTGCAAGTTCTTTTTTTTGTTAGATGTTAGTTGTTAAAATATTCACGGTACTAGTCAATGTGTACACTGTACAGACTACATAGCTTATTCTGAAGACCCGTTTTTTTTTTGTTTTTTGCGTTTCGCTACGCACGTTTGACCATTTAGCCAGTGTTTGCAAGTACGAGGAAATACCTTAAGAGTTTTTTATTGTAATTTAAAACGCTACGCACTAAAATTGCAAAAGGCACAGTAAAATGTTGCCATTCGACCACCGTTCCTCCATGAAGGTCCCAATAAATCATGCGCCGCGCTGGCAACATTGTAGAGATCGTAAACGCACCGCATAACACCATCCGGGGATAATTCGATGTGTAAGACTATTACTTTATTTACGAGTATATAATCATTTGTATCTAATATTATTATGAACCATAATGTAAAAGTATTTATGCTCTGTGGTGACGAGCATCTGTTGACTGTTGACAGATACAATAGTAATGACGTTTCAAACGGTAACATTGACTTTGACAGATACTCGTCACCAATAGATAATTGTCAGTTGAATTTAAGACTGGCACTTGATATCGAGCTGTAAAGCAAATAGGACATTATTGTGATATTATAATAAATCCTCAAATATCTTAATAATCCTGGTTTCATTTCTGAGATTTAAGCGTAGTCTTTCATCTCAGAAGTGGGATTGAACGCGCAAGCCCACAATTTACGAAATTTCTACGAATATTAATTTTGTGCATATTCTTGTGCACCGACTTTGTTATGGAGAATTAATATCGTACACGCTACAGAAGTATAACTTCAAGCTGCATGATGCCACCTCGGCCGCAGTCACTCAGTTGTAGAACCCTTGATATCACCTCACAATCAAGATCGCGTGTATCGCGAGAGTAGAAAGCAGACGAAGAGCACATCAAACGAGAGAAAAGGAATTGATCACCCATGGTCACTTCGCCGAAAACTTCGAGGCCAAGCGGCAGGACGAGTCGTTCGCGAGAGCGGTGTGTACCTTCTCGTCATCGCAGTAGAAGATTGAGTCGCAGACGCATGCACGAGAATCGACCAGCCGTAGCCAGCCACAACAGAATTGGCCGCCGTAAGCGGAGTTGCAGCTTCATGGAGAGTTCCAACCGTGAGCGGAGTAGCAGCTGCGCGAGATCTTGTCGTGAGCCAGCCGCGGATGTGAGTAAGAAGACTCACAGCCTAATAGCCAAGTGTGTTTGTTTCTGTTTTTCATTATGCTAGACGTGATATACTTATCACTGACATTATTGCCACTAATTCAAGATTGGATTAGAAAATGTAGAAGTGAAAACTCATCTCATAATCTTGGTGAAGATCACGCGTCGCGTGCTATTAAAAAAAAAAGAGGTACAAAGTCATGTCGAACGTTAATAGATGGCGTTATACGTCGTTCAAATATGTAAACGAAAAAACTTTATGATTTCATACGTGTTTTAAAAATAGGTCAAATATGTAGGTAGATTGGAAAATAATAAATGAGCCGAAAGTAAATGTGCAAAAATCTATTTTGAAATATTATCTCTTCATTTGAAACAGAATCTTAAGTTAGTGCTCACAATGTGTAGATTCTCCAAAATAATCATGAATATTCAAAATTAAATTGCTAAAAGAAGTCGCTCAGGTAGATGAGGATTTAGTAAACTCTTGTGTGTTCTATCACACTTGCAGTATTGCATAAATTGCATAGGCACAGTTAGTTTATCTAAAGTGCTTATAATGATATTGTAAGATACTATAGTTATAGCTGTCAAACCTCTACAAAAACAAACTTCATATTATTAGTTGCCTATTCGGTATTATAGTTGAGTTACCTGTCAGTAGTATGAATCATGACCATTCATCTTTAAGTAGTTTTCGGGTAAAGTAGGTACAAACATACTAGTTTGAAGGTGGTGTCTTAGGAACAGATCACAAAGCGTGTGCGCCACATAATTATAAGGTGATTACCAGTAGTTCTGACATTTTCTATAACCCTGACTTTGCTATGAGCGACACCAGAAGTTGTAACATTTTGAGTAATGTAATAATAATAATAGTTTTGATAGCACCAGTAATTTTATAGCTTAAATAGTTGGTAGCGCCAACGGTTTGATAGCACCAAAAGTTTTTATGGAACCAATATTTTTATGAAACCAATAGTCTTTCTGAAACCGGTAGTTTCAATTAATCTGATAACACCGATAGTTATGTATACAATATCATCAATAGCATTAATTATTGACAGTGGCCGGTAGTTCATTCGGTTTCGGACTGATTTTTTTTTTATTGATTTATTGGAAGTAATAAATCGCCAGCCAGCAAATCATATTATTATCTCTGTTTACATCGATTGCTAGATTAATGAAGTAATCGCCACTTTGGGCTATTTTCACTTTGAGAAATTAAATATATTTAATATTCGGCTATACGTTGAATTTTTGAAAGAAACAAAATTTATGTATGATACATGTAGAAACCGATCCATTGTGCTATATGCCTTTGTACGCTGTACTAGGCCAAGTGTGCTTAAAAGTATGAGGCCACGGAGAGTGCCATTGAGGAGGCAAATGAAAAAAAAAAAAAAAAAAATTTATCAAATAAATTATTTACGAAACACCGTCTTAAACGAAACAATAAAATTATTAGCGCTATGTAGGTATGTATGAAGATTACCAGCCAAATACTATAGGTATTATAATATTTTTATGAACATTATTTCATCTAAATGCAATGACATGAGATGAGATGAAATGATATGAGATGATATGATATAGTGTGATATGATATGGTATGGTACGATATTATACTATACGATACGATAAGATATGATAAGATACGATAGGATACGAAACGATACGATAGGATACGATATGATAGGTATTATAATATTTTTATGAACATTATTTCATCTAAATGCAATGACATGAGATGAGATGAAATGATATGATATAGTGTGATATGATATGGTATGGTACGATATTATACTATACGATACGATACGATACGATAAGATATGATAAGATAGGATATGATAGGTATTATAATATTTTTATGAACATTATTTTATCTAAATGCAATGAAATGTGATGAGATGAAATGATATGATATGGTGCGATATGATATGGTATGGTACGATACTATACGATACGATAGGATACGATACGATAAGATAGGATACGATAGGATACGATACAATACGATAGGATACGATATGATAATATACGATAGTATAGGATACAATATGATATGGTATGATATGGTATGATACGATACGATACGATACGACACGATAAGATATGATACGATACGATACGACATGATAAGATATGGTAAGATACGATACGACATGATAAGATACGATACGATACGTTACGAAACGATACGATACGATAGTATACGATAGTATACGATAGTATACGATAGTATACGATAGTATACGATAGTATACGATAGTATACGATGGGATATGATATGAGATGTCAGTAAAAATAGAATTTGAATAATAATTAAATTTGCATTTTAGGGTAACATAAAAAGTCTTTTAAACAATAAAAGCGTTTTTAGATTAACAAGGTCTTAAATTTTTCCGGCATATTCCGTATGAAAGCTCTATTAGGGATGACAGTTGTTTATTATAAACAGTGATACACATGGCATAAATAGTATTCAAATTTATGTTTGTTCTATGAACAAGTTTGTTGAGTAGTTCATTACAACATCAAACAATAACTGGCCAAGAGCGTGTCAAGACATGCATATGGTAGGATTCCAGCCAGTTCATTTCGATTATGAATAAATGAAGTATTCGCCACTGTGTGGCGATGATAACGGATGATAATATACGAGTGTTTCATATAATTATTATCATCCCGACATTACATGTACTTTTTATGGTTTAGTAAAAAAAAAAAGTTGAATGATCGTTTTAGGGTTCCGTATTAATATGATCTATGAGTATGGCTAGTTGTAAATTAAGTTTCTATGTATAAAAGTTTAGAAATGCAAAAGAGAGGCAGGAGACTATCTTTATGCCACTTGGCGGGCCATATTTCGCAAAAGATACACTTGATAAGAATGTGATCTATGAAACCATACCTTCATTTTTAAAGACATATATTTAACGATACCTTGCAAAGAAGAGTATGACAATAAAATCGAGTTTCTAATAGTTTCCAAAATATAGTTTCCTAACGATAGAACGATATCAAGACGATTGTTTAAAGTTCATATCTACGTTTCTGCGGGTATTCTAACAATGATTTTTATGTGACTTTGAGGTCTTCGAGGCTAAGTGCATAAATGTTACTGAGTGGCCATGTTTGCCATGATTGGACTATGTAGGTTCTATTATGGAATTGGCCATGTGTGCCAAGATTGAATAGGCATGTGTCCTAATGTTTAATTTATTACATATAACAGGCTTAGTGATGAATATGACTAAATATGTACATTAAACATACTGAAAAAAAAAAAAAAAAAAAAATATTGACTGATAAATCTCTGAGATATGAGCGTTTAAAGTTTAAGGTGGGGATAGAGAGGGGATGCCGATTTGTATGCCGAGCCTGAGGCTTGATGTCATAGCTCGCTATAGTGCGCCGCTGGTTGGCATGAAATTAAAATACTTATAACTTATTTATTTTTGAACTAATTTAAATTTTGTTTTCGTTGATAGACTCTATTGATAATCAGATTTTGTTTTATGAGGTAATAAAATATTATTAGTCATCATGCCTATAATGTATGTTATATTATAATGAATTTGGCCATGACTGTGTGTACGATTAGGCATACTGAATGAAGACTGGCTATGTGTGCCAAGATTCGAATATGTACATTATATTCTATGAGTATCTACTTTAGTTAGTTGATTGAAAGAAAAATAGTAGTAGTAGTTGATTGAATAGTAGAAGCGAAATTACACTAGGAATTCATCAGAAGAACAGTTTTTACTCCCTACTTTGACTGACTGTACTAGTTGCTACTACTGAATTATGTTTGACGAGTTTACGCAATCACTGTGTCCCGCTCGACGGCTGAGAGTCATTAGTCGTCGAATTAATGATAAAATTTATTATATTTTCCCAATTGAGTAAGCTCAAATATTGCATTAGATTTTATGAAAGTTATCAGTTAATTACGGAGTAGTTGTTTGACTGTTTAATTTTGAATGTAATCTGCCGGAGACAATGTATGCATACGACATACTCCACTGTCATACGACAGTGGAGTTTGGCGAAGATGCCAGCACTCCGCCAGATGCGTCACCTAAGTGGTGACAGCAGGCGACGTAGTCAGCATGTCGACAGCAAGCGATGTGGCCAGCGTGCCGACAGCGAGTGACATGGCCAGCGTGCCGACCGCACAGATGATTGCAGATTGTGACAGACTGTGCAAGAAAATATTGTAAGGATGTCAGGAGCGCGGGTTACGAGCAATCAGTGCAGAATGAGAATGGTATCAATGATTGGTATCACACAGATGATTGCAGATCTTGGCAGACTGTGCAAGAAAATATGGTGGGGATATTAGGAGCGCGGGTTACGAGCAATCAGTGCAGAATGTGAATGGTATCAATGATTGGTATCGCACCGATGATTGCAGATCGTGGCAGACTGTGCAAGAAAATATAGTGGGGATATCAGGAGCGCGGGTTACGAGCAATCAGTGCAGAATGTGAATGGTATCAATGATTGGTATCGCACAGATGATTGCAGATCGTGGCAGACTGTGCAAGAAAATATGGTGGGGATATCAGGAGCGCGGGTTACGAGCAATCAGTGCAGAATGTGAATGGTATCAATGATTGGTATCGCACAGATGATTGCAGATCGTGGCAGACTGTGCAAGAAAATATGGTGGGGATAACAGGACCGCGGGTTACGAGCAATCAGTGCAGAATGTGAATGGTATCAATTATTGGTATCGCACAGATGATTGCCGATCGTAACAGACTGTGGAAAATAAATGTTTAGTTATTACCGATTATACTATTATTAGATTATGTTAATTATGTCATAAGAACGAATTTGGTATCTTATTATTCTGATAATTACTATTGTTTTGTTCTAACTTTCATATATCTATGTTGGCTCCTAATAACGTCTGAAAGTGCGAGGACTCACTTTTTTGAGGATGGCCGAGCTGTAAGACTATTACTTTATTTACGAGTATATAATCATTTGTATCTAATATTATTATGAACCATAATGTAAAAGTATTTATGCTCTGTGGTGACGAGCATCTGTTGACTGTTGACAGATACAATAGTAATGACGTTTCAAACGGTAACATTGACTTTGACAGATACTCGTCACCAATAGATAATTGTCAGTTGAATTTAAGACTGGCACTTGATATCGAGCTGTAAAGCAAATAGGACATTATTGTGATATTATAATAAATCCTCAAATATCTTAATAATCCTGGTTTCATTTCTGAGATTTAAGCGTAGTCTTTCAGATGGATTCCCAGAACTTGGTATCCTTCAAATGGGATTTGAGTTTTTTGGGAATTAGTTTTCGAGGGTATTCCTGAGAGAAGTTACGAACCAGGCATTATATCAACTACCCACGTGAGTCAAATAAACTGCATCTTATCAGAATATAATATGACGCTTTGTCAGTTATCGAAGACGAGCTACGCCCCGGGGTTTCACCCACGTACACTCATCAGCTATCTACCAGCGAAAGGCCCGTAAAAATCGGTCCAGCCATTTCGTAGTACACTTTACACATCAAAATCAGTCGAGCCGTTTAGGCTATAGGACGTAATAAAGAAACATCAAAATATACAAACATACAAACGTCTGAAAACATTTATGCCCTACTTGGGCAGTCGGGTAAAAAATCAAACCTACTTTTCAAGTTTAGAGGATCAAAGTTGGTTCAAAATTAGACGCTGATTCAAACCTCTTTGCCTTTACATATATGAATAAGTATCCATGTTATACTCCATTTGGTGAAATATTACATAAAGTGCCTTATTATAAACATGCTTCCAATTACTGGTACCAAGTTTGCAGCGTACCGAATTTGTGGGAGCGAAAATTGAACGTCGAGCGTTTAACATACGGACACAAACGATGACCAACACGGTTGATAGTTTGTACTTTTAACATATAACAGGATTGGACAATAAATTATACATTGATAGGTGGTGTCTGTTTTGTTTTAACGGAGTTATGTAATGGGTGACGAAGCAAGAGTATATATATTCCTATTAGATGTCATTTTTTTGTAGTGGTAGGACTCTTTGCAGGCGTCCGCCTGGGGAAGTACCACACCCTTGCCAGTTATTCAACCGCCAAGCGGTAGTGTACAAACACCACTGTGTTCCGGATTGAAGGGCAATGTTTCCAGCGAAATTACAGGGCACACAGGGATTTGACATCTTATATCTCCGGGTGACGAGCGCAGTGCATTGCCATCCAGGGTTTTGAACTGTTGAAGTTCAAAATTCTGAGTGGCGTTGAGCTGTTATGGGCAAGCGTGAAGAGCCATCAGGCGAACGATTTCGCTCGTCTCGTCACTCAGTATCATAAAAAAACACGCTTTTTGGGCAAGTGCCTTTATTAACTAAACAAAATACAAGCTAAAACAAACACACAGACTGTCCGTAGATCGTTGGAGGTCTAAAGACAATCCAAATCCTTTTTGGGTTGGTTGCACGGAATTAATAAATAGTTACTTTGGGGCCTGTGACCAAGGGCGTCGCTCGATACGGGCAGGCAGATGCCTAGCAGCATAGACGTATAACGTAGTATATTTAGTTCGATCCCTAGGAGAGTGTGGGTAAGCGTTTGTTCAAAGAGCTTCCCAACCTATGTAAATAATTGTAAATAACGTTGCATTTGCCTCCAACTGCTCCCCTCAAGAAAATTCTGGCTACGATCTTGCATGAGAAATTAAAAACTTTGAAGACGTCCCACGATTTGATAATTAATGAGCACAAATTGTCCAAAAGTGTAAAAAAATATAACTATATTATATTTTGCAATTTGCCTCATACACCAAAATCTCAGAACGCGTATTTGACACGTGCTTGACAAACCCGAATTAGCATGTGTAGTTTAGAATACCTTCTTCAGTAGACCTTTAAAATAGTAGCAATCTAAAAAACAGCGATAATAATTATTGAAATATCACATCACTACTTTTTCCACATTTGTGATGTTACCAAACCTCTATTTTCATCACACAAATATCATATATGTGAGTTTGGATGGATGGGGATGGATGTTTGTTACTCCATCACGTAAAAACGACTGGATGGATTTGGACGAAATTTGAAATATACATTGTTTATGTCCTGGATTAACACATAGGCTACTTTTCATCATCATCATCATCATCACCGATTTTCATCACCACGCGGGTGAAACCGCGGGGCGCTAGTTATCCATAAAGAAAAAAAAACAGATATGCAACAGTATTATAATAGCATTCATTTCTGTGCGAAAGCATGTTCAGTACTAAGACAGTAGTCAGACTAAGCTTCTTAGTCTTCAGCATTGGTGCAAACTTGCTAGTCTATCGGTTTTTATCGGATACATTTTGGAGAGTGTGCATCAGATCTGCATGATTTCATTCCTTCCAGCCCTTTTTTCTATCGGACTGCCAGAGCAGGCACGAAAAATCGACACCGCTTTATGATTGACATTCCGAAAACCCGTACGAAGCGCTTTGATTCCACTTTTATGTGCAAACTGCTAGTCTGTGGAATGCGCTGCCTGACTGGGTGTTCCTCGATAGTTACAATCTGGGTGTCTTCAAGTCAAGAGTGAATCGGTTTCTTTTAGGCAAGCGTGATCCATCGTAGGCCGCATCATCGCTTATCATTAGAATAATTATTATAATTAAAAAGAAAAGTTCGCTAACATGTTCGCTTAACCGCACCACCGTGCATCCCAGATCGTAATAAACATAGTGAAACATGACGCGGCCGTTTTCGAAAATACTGCACGTTAATTTAACACCACCGGCTGGTCATTTGCGGGCTTTGAGGCCCATTTGGCCTCTTTTTGCAGTTATGGCCTCTTTTTGTAGTTATGGCCTCTCGGAGCACGTCCTGACGATTCGTCGCGATGGAATTCTGTCGGATGGAATATTTTAGTTGAAGGACGGTGTGTAGATATTTTGGAGATGTTTTTTGACCTATTAGGAATATATACAGACAAACTAAAACGCAGAGCCTAACATATTTGAAATGAATAATTATAGTCTTTGACTTTATTAGTAGCTAGGTCAATAGACTTTGACATTAAATATGACATTGTGACATTGACATTGACAATTAGCTTGTGTTTAGAAGCGCTAGTCAGTAACGAATAGGCACGAGATTATTTCTTTAAAAACAAACCAACATCGGTATTAAAGCTGGATCATAAATTATTACCCAAAGGTACGCTAGAAAAATATATTTACTTACCCCTCACTTTAATTTTAAAACTTTATGACCTATGTTATGATACTAGAAAGCGTAGTAATTGTATATAAGTGAATCGGTGAATTAAGAAGGGGAACAAGCCAAGTCTTTTCACATATGGCAATTTGGATGGAATTCGATTTCTTAAAGCAAGACCAACGAAACAGTTAAGAAACGGAATATATCAGTAAATTCTTTTGAAAATTAGAGGGAAACTAAGTTTTACATCATCAGGAGCGAATTAGATAATGCAGATCCGATGCACATATACTCACAGAAATATATCCGAAACTGAAAAACAGAAAGACTAGCAACTTTGCGTCGATGCTCAAGACTAAGGCGCTTATTCTGAACTAGGTTCCTTTTAGAAGTTTTTTTTTTTTTTTTATTATGATACTGAGTGACGAGACGAGCAAAGTCGCTTGCCTGATGGCTCTTGACGCTTGCCCATAACAGCTCAACGCCACTCAGAATTTTGAACTTCAATAGTTCAAAACCCTGGATGGCAATGCACTGCGCTCGTCACCCCGAGATATAAGATGTCAAATCTCTGTGTAATCTACCGCAGATCGTATTTATGTATCGAGCAAAAAGACGTCGTTTTTACGTAACAAAAATTACATACCAATTCAAAATTACCACTTAATGAATCATATTTAACTTTCTGCTTCCGTAGCATAATAAAATTATTATTATATCGTTATACAATCGGCCGGTGAGTTTTCTTATGCCTTCTCACGGTTGTATTTTAATATCAAGGTGAATGTTTATTAAACTATAAGGTAAAACATGAACGGGCTACCCGAGCCGTGTTTAGACTGATCCCGATGAATGACTGTAACTCGAGTCGGGTTGTGAATGTCGAATCGATGTTCGTGATCGATATGGGTATGTACTAAGTAGGTATACGAAATACGTATTTCTGTAGTGGTAGGACTCTTTTGCAGGGTTCCGCCTGAGGAAGTACCACACCTTTGCCAGTTATTCAACAGGCAAGCAGTAGTGTGAAAACACTACTGTGTTCCGGATTGAAGGGCAATGTTTTCAGCGAAATTACAGGGCACACAGAGATTTGACATCTTACCTATATCTCGGGGTGACGAGCGCAGTGCATTGCCATCCAGGGTTTTGAACTGTTGAAGTTCAAAATTCTGAGGGGCGTTGAGTTGTTATGGGCAAGCGTGAAGAGCCATCAGGCTAGCGACTTCGCTCGTCTCGTCACTCAGTACCATAAAAAAATGAACTTTTTTTTTTAATTGCAAGTTTAATCTTAGTACTGAAGATATACTTCTTTGGAAAGCGTAATTACAGTTTTCAGCCTTTCAAATCAATAGTTTTTCTTTTTGAGAATAGTTTTTCTAATATATATAAATAATTTACAATTATAATAAATCAGTTGGACCACGGGTCTTGTTATGGGGCCGTTGGCCAACTACAAAAATAGTTGGACCACGACTCTTAATTTAGGCCCGTAGTCCAACTAGTTGGACATACCAGTTGCACAAATGCTCCGAAAAGGTGCTTTCCGTGTGGTCCCATTTCAATTTTGTCCAGTTCTGACATTTTAGGAAATCGGTTTTTTATACTGATAATTATTTAATAATAAATATCTTGGACATTATTGCACATGCACAGTTGCACACACAGTCATCTGACCCCAAACTAAGCAGAGCTTGTAATATGGCTGCCAGAGACTGATATACATACATATATATTTTTAAATACATACTTAAATAGATATTAACACCCAGCCATAGAACAAACACAAATGTTCTTCACACAAATGTTTGTCCTAGGTAGGAATCGAACCCACCCCAAGCACAGAAGGCAGGTACACTACCAACTAAGCTAACGGGGCTGTCAATGTATAGTTATTGTGGGTATTACTATTAACCCATAGGTTATAATAATAATATTTTCCATGAAAAGGTCCCTCTAAACGGTTTAAATGTCTCTTACTAATTTATTTTAATTTTATTATTAATTGAAAATAAATGACAATGACTATTGGAAAATGACTTTTAAAATTGGCCGAGTTGGCATCAATTTCGAAATAAAATAAATTATAAAAATACTTCCCAGGCAGTGCACCTTCGAAAGTGTTTACTGATTCCTACTTTTATACCCAAATTTTTCAGTGGTGGTATTTATAAGAGCGGGCACCCTACCATAACGAAGATATTTACAAATTATCAGCTGATTTTGATGTAAATATTTTGAAGACTCATTGAAAAGTTGCTGTTACCGTGGCAACCATGGCGCCAAGCCGTGGAGCCGCCCCTTTTTATCTTCTGCGCAATGCGCAGAAGTGATGCGCCTGTGCAAGTGTTCCGTGACTTTATGGACATGTTTCAAATGCCAAGCTGACATCAATTTTATCAAGCTTCTACACACAATTTTTGTATTTACATTGGACGATTTTTCTAGGAACATGTTTTTATAAAACTAACACTATAATTAATTTTGTTAAACATCTACTAAAATGAGTTCCCTCCCTGCGCAACTGACTTGTCCCTGCTGCCCTGGTTCTGCACGTGTTTTTAGCGCACATGGACTTAAGGTACATTTAGGCCGGATGCACAAAAGTGTCCGTGGCCCAGCTGCTGCTTCACAGTTCACACCACCGGGCTCGGATCTCACTTCACCAAGCCAGACATCAGCGGCTCACCCGTGTATTCTCGACAGGCTTGCTGGCATGAAGGACAAAACGCCGGTTCTTAGACATATCCCTAAGGGCGCGCGAAATCAGGCTGCTGGTAAGCTATGTGAAATAATAGATAGGTGCATAAGCTATAATGGCTTAGAGGATTGGTGTGCGCTTCTCACCTTTGCGTATAGTGCATTAAGAGTTCCATCAAGGGATGCACCTGGAAATATGACTACAAAGGTGAAGGCGAACATCGAGTCCCCTGCGTCTGATCAGCATATTGACGTTTTGAGTAATTCTAAATTTAATTCTAGGTCTCGGGCAATCGTCAAAAGTATCGAATCGAAAGTTTTCGAAGGTGATTTACGGGGAGCTGTTCGACTCCTAGTGTCAGACGACGCTTTCGCAGAGCATGACCCTGCCACGCTGGCTGCCCTAGAGCTCAAGCACCCCAGTCCTTCTCGTCCGCTCAGTTTCCCACCGGCGCCAGACGCGTCTTATTCGCCAGTAACGGTTTCGGTGGAGGATGTCTCGCGGGCGTTGAGTTCTTTTTATAGCGGTTCTGCAGCGGGCTTAGATGGGATTCGCCCAGGACATCTAAAATAACTCACGTCTAGTTCAGCGGGTGAAAATGGTCAGTGCTTGTTAGGATGTTTGACGAAACTTGCCAACTTCCTGATGAGTGGCCAGCTAAATCTGCAAGTGTGCCCATATCTATTTGGAGCATCTCTTTGTGCTCTCAGAAAGAAGGATGGAGGGGTGAGGCCTATTGCGATTGGCAGCGTTTTTCGTCGGCTGACGGCGAAGTTGGCCTGCTGGTCTGTGAGAGAGGCAATGTCCGAGTACCTACAACCACACCAGCTAGGGTTTGGGACGCGTCGGGGGTGTGAGGCCGCTATTCATGCAACGCGAGCCTTCGTAATGGACCCAACTAACGTAAATTGTGTATTGCTGAAACTTGACGTTCGTAACGCTTTCAACACCATCGAAAGAGACGTACTCCTGAGTGAAGTTAAGGATAAAATTCCCAGCCTTTACCCTTTTCTTTATCAGGTATATTATTCACCATCCCATCTCTTTTTTAACAACTCTGTTATCTCTTCTCAAGTAGGAGCGCAACAAGGGGATCCGCTGGGGCCGCTAGTTTTTAGTCTAGCTATCCACAGGGCTATTTCAGATCTTAAATCTGCACTGAATGTGTGGTATCTGGATGATGGCACTATTGGTGGATCTCTCGAAGATGTATACCATGACCTGGCGGATCTTATCCCTCGCCTGAAAGAGCTAGGTCTGGAGATAAATTCCTCTAAATGCGAATATTTTCCCTGTGGCGCAGGAGCTCGCATACACTTTTCGCGCTTTAGTGCATTACTACCAGGCCTCAAGGAACTTACTCCTAATACTTTCACCCTTCTAGGGTCTCCTATTTTCCTCGATGGATTGCCTGCTGCACTAACTTCCCATAAAGAGTTTCTCCTTAACGCTCATGAGCGCCTCAGAGGCCTTTCAGCACATGTTGCGATTGTGTTGCTGCGCACGTGCTTTGCCCTTCCCAAAATAACTTATCTTTTGCGAACCGCCCCTACCTGGATCTGTCCTGATGAGATTGCTTGCTTTGATGAAGCCTTAAAGTCAACGGTCGAGACTGTTTTAAAT
Organism: Agriopis leucophaearia; assembly: GCA_949125355.1. NCBI lineage: Eukaryota > Metazoa > Arthropoda > Insecta > Lepidoptera > Geometridae > Agriopis > Agriopis leucophaearia. The sequence goes on along the minus strand of OX421284.1, from coordinate 7,092,263 downwards.
GTCTCCCTTGACGAATCGCAGTGGATTCAGGCGTCTCTCCCAATCCGGTATGGGGGTCTTGGGTTGAGGTGCGCACGTGATATAGGCCTTCCGGCTTTCTTGGCATCGGCTCATGGAGTAGCAGATCTCGTCACTGTAATACTACATTCTAATGGTGTCGGGGCGAGCATTCCATTTGTTTCAGATGCTGTGTCAGCCTGGTTGGCCCTTAACACAGGCGCATCTAGCCCGGTTGCGGCATTGCATGTTCAGCGTGCGTGGGACGACGTCGGGGCAAAGCGGATCCAAAAGCAGTTGTTGGAGAGTGCCACAGGGGCTGACTTGGCTAGACTCAGAGCTGTGTCACAGTCTGAATCCGGGGCATGGTTATACGCGCTGCCCTCACCTCACTTGGGCACATTAATGGACGATGACTCACTGCGCGTGGCTGTTGCCTTCCGCCTGGGCTGCAAGGTGTGTGAACCACACTTATGCATCTGCGGTTCCATGGTGGAAGCTAATGGCCATCACGCTTTGAGTTGTCGTCGCTGCTCAGGTAGGTTTCCTCGTCACCATGCCCTTAATGACATAGTTCGGAGAGCCCTTGTTTCAGCTAACATACCTTGTATGCTCGAACCACCTGGTCTTTGCAGATCGGACGGCAAGAGACCGGACGGCCTGACACTGGTGCCGTGGAAAAACGGCAAGTGCTTGGTGTGGGACGCTACTTGCGTCAGCACGGTAGCTGCCACCCACCTAGGCCGTACGGTTCACTCCCCAGCAGCTGCAGCAGAGAATGCCGCTTGCATGAAGCGGCTGAAGTATGCAGCTATGGTGCCACGGTACATTTTTGTACCCATTGCCGTGGAGACCATGGGCAGTTGGGCCACTGAAGCCAGAAGCTTCATTGGTGAGTTGGGGCGCAGGTTGAGGGAGAAAAATAATGACCCTCGCTCCGGCTCGTATCTTGTGCAAAGGTTGGCCATAGCCATTCAGCGTGGCAATGCTGCTAGTGTTATGGGCACCTTCGCACAGGGTACAGTTAGGGGCGGGTTATTCGATTAAAAATATTTTATTTTTGTTTGTAATTTAAATTTTTGTTAGAATATTGTCAAAATAATTAGGTTTAGTTGTATTTTATAGCATTTACTTAAGTATATTGATATGTAATAAATCATTACCATTTAAAAAAAAAAAAAAAAAAAAATTTATTATTAATTATATTTAATTGTTTGGTTGACGTGTGAAATTGCTCCAGTGTATTCCAATCTCATGTACCAATAAACGATAAATTAGATTTCCTCACGTAACTTGAAATTAATCTTCATACACATTAACGCAGTTATTACACAGAATTAAGATTGGCATCTAACGCTACTCGATTTTAAATCGATTTTTTCAAGCGTTAAATAATTTTGAAACGGAAGAAAGTAAATAACGGTAATTTAAGATTTGTTTTCCAGTTTCAGTGTTTGCTTGTTATGCTAAGCGACGGTGGAATTGAGAACACGCCTAAACTGGAATGGGAACTGGCTCTCAAGAGACACTCTAAGCTCCATGCTTTTAGTTTCCAAAACTATTTTATTAAACACTAGCCGTCCGCCCCGGCTTCGCACGAGTGTAAGCTCGGCCTTCGGCCTCGCTACAAAATATAATATAGCCTATGTCACCCTGGGATAGTGTAGCTTCCCAACAGTGAAAGAATTTTTCAAATCGGTTCAGTAGTTTCGGAGCCTATTCATTACAAACATACAAAAATAGGTACAAATCTTTCCTCTTTATAATATTAGTGTAGATACGACATTTCGATTAAAAATAATATTATGAATACTGGCTAGACGTCCGCCGATAAAAAAAACTATCACATTCAAAACATTCCATTTTCAAAAGCAAATTCGCGCCTTAAGCCTCTATTTATATGCAGTCTGTGCGGTTAATTTGAGCCCAAATGACAGTTGAGTTTGATCGCTAATTGTTTGTCTATTAGTTTGCGCTTACGACCGTTTGTTGGCGCGCGCATGCATGCATCTATAATGCAGCATGCATATAAATGCACGTCATTATGCATACCCTTGTTAAGAAGCTAGCCGCTTTGATGTGAGCTGTAATATTTAAGTTATTGTGCGGGTTTAGGTATCTTCGGCTAAGGTTCTAACGTGTGTGGTCTAGGCAAGCACTTAACCAGCCTACGATATAATTTAGTGGCAATATTTTCATTGGGATTTCCTTGAAAGATAAACAAATGACTATGTATTTAGATACATAGAGCGATGGTGGCTGAGCACTAGAATGTGCGGCTTACAATCTAACGGCACCCCTTTCGATCCTCGGCCTTGCACCAATGACTTATTTAGTACTTAGATAAATCATGTGCAGTTTCGACACCATCGCTCAAAAACTGTGAAGGAAATCATCGTGAGAAAACCGGTATGTCCAAGAACCGCAAAAGTTCAAAGACATGCACTGGGCCAGGCAGGATGGTGGATTAGGGCCCATCCTCTCTCTCTCTGAGAAGGTCTGTGTCCGAGCAGTGGGAACATTAGGCTGATACTGCAGTGTACCAAAATATATAGATATATTTATAACAGATAGTTAGTAAGTTTAGTTTAGTTAGTTTAGTTCACAATTGTCAACACACTTAATTTATGTTTTCATATTTATCGGGGCTTATCGCGCACTAAATAAATATAAACACCAAAAAATATACACCAATAAATAAATATAAACATATAAACACCCGATAAATATGAAAACATGTGTTCGAATCGCGAAAGTTTAAAAATTACTACACTTAATTTAGATTTATTATGACTATATTCTGTTTTGTGTACCTCAATAAATAAATAAACAGAAATTTTATCCACATTCACACTAATATTATAAATGCGAAAATAACTCTATCCATCTGTCTGTTTGCTACATAATCACGGCTAAACGGCTTTACCGATCTCGATAAAATTTTGTGAGATAATAGTATGTATCATGAGGACGGACATAGGCAATTTTTTTCTGAAGAAATCGCGGACGAAGTCATGGGTGAAGCTAGTTTTCTATAAATCTTTATAATTGATAGAATCAGTGGCCTAAGTACGAATATTCGCGTAAAATACGTACCTACTATCGAATTTCATACAAATTCATTCATCATTCATACTAGTACATCATTTCATTGCTTCATACAAATTTCAAGTTCGAAATTCAATTCAGCGAATATTCGAACTTGGGTCACAGAATGGTAAAAATCCAGTTTTCGTTGTTTTTTGCGTTTGCGGCAAAAATAGGATATTTAACATTTAAATAATAATTTTATTCATAGGACGAGGTGGTATGGCCGTAATGGCTCAAGAGCGAATAAAAAAGGCAAATTATGCCAAAACCATGAACACTCTTTCATAGAGGTGTTTTCATGCCATTGTAAAAAAAAACCGCCTCATTGTTTTATTTTCCTAAACTTGTATTATTTCGAGTGTAAAATGTGTCATAATATGTTACGTATATTAAGTAATTTGAAACATGTATTTTCGTAATGTTTCTCTACAGTACCCTCTAGTAGTCTCCACTCCTTTACTAGGGCATGATTTGGACTTGACCATGACTTAGTTTGCTTTACTCTGATAGTGGCTATGGCTTTGTTGACGTTATTTAAGGTGATACGTTTCACGTATGGCGGGAAATTCAAATTTCAAACAGTTTTTTTGTTCTTGTAGCTAGGCCGGGTAATTATTGTAAACGATCATGATGTTTGCGAAAATTGATTATTATTCTTTACAAACTCACGTGAAGCTATTTATCTCCAATGCACATAATTACATACATTTGTCAATAAACAAGTTTTTGCTGTTTTAAACGGTTTATTGACAAATGTAAGTAATATGGTGAGTTACTGATTAATAGCTGTAAATGATAATGTAAAGCACAACCAACAATTTTCGCAAACACTGTGTCATATCACAATAATTACTTACCCGGCCTGGACAAGGACAAAAAACTGTTTGAAATTTGAATTTCCCGCCAAACATGAAACGTATCACCTTAATACCTTGTAAATCTTATTATTCCGACTGAAGGACTCTGTGTCCATCGCGAAAAACATCTCTCATAGAGTCAACATATTTTTTTCTCGAGTCAATATGAAAAGCCTTCGATATCGGCGTCCCATTCATCAATCGTCACGTTATGACGCGTGTCGTGTCAACTCGTGTCGAACGTCGCGTCGTGTCGTGAATGGCAGCCTTTGTCCGTCTTGTACCTTATAGCTTAGTATGGCTATGTAAGACATGTGTGTTGGGTTTCAATAGAAAACCTTCATTCCGTTTTAGAATTATACTTTTTTAAACTCTTTTTATTAACTAAGTTCATTAGTAATTGTAATCAACTAACAATTTTATCAAATCTTAGACGTCGATTTTAACCAATCCTCGAGTTTGGCTCATATGTTTTTTTTTTACTTGTACCTACGCATTACCGTTTTTAGACTAAAGAAAATTCAAAAATACGTAAAAAATACGTTTATTAAAAAGTTTTTCCTTTTTGATTTCATTATTATTTCTTAGTTAATCCGCCGTAACATTACATATTCTGTGTAAATTTCAACTGGCCATCTTTTACGGTTCAAAAGCTACGGACTTTAAAAGGTAAGACGGATGGACAGACAGACAGAGTAGGCTTAGTGATAGGGTCCCGTTTACTCTCTTTGAGAACGGAACCCTAAATAATAATTATCATTATAAAAAACTGACTTCATAAAACTGACAGAACTGGAATGGGAACACACGGGAAGCACCAGCTTTCAAATAAAAAAAGAATCATCAAAATCAGTTCACCTAGTCGAAAGTTCTGAGGTAACAAATATTTAAAAAAAAAACAGTCGAATTGAGAAGCTCCTCCTTTTTGGAAGTCGGTTAAAAAGGAACATCATCAGTAACTACCAAGCGCTGTTATTAACTTGTCTAATAAAGTTATGCTAACCAATGACGTCTTGTTTCAAGATAACGTCTAAGCAATTTTAATTCTACTTTATAGGCAAAACGGTATGACCTTGTCGGCTAGCCTATACATCTGAACGGCCTAGGCACGCAAATCCAGACCTTCATTTTGGTAGCTATTTAACAGCACCACAAAAAACTCACTTTTCACTCTAAATGTTCTAACAAAAATATCAACTGCGCACTGCACATCACCAAAACGGGTATTTGTCAATAGAACATGAGTGGCATTAGTACGAGAATTTGCGAAAAAAGTTATCGTTACGTAAACGATAGCAAATGTATGAAAAATTCAGTTTCCTTTCACGTCTTATAGAGGCGCTGTTCAATTTTTCATACATTTTGCTATCGTTTACGTAACGATAACTTTTTCGCAAGTGCTCGTACTAAGGCCACTGTGGTTTATAAAACCTAAGAAGACTGTTAAAATTTTCACCTCCCTATTTACAAACCATACATTTTGAAACCCAAACAAGAAAATATCTTTAGTTTAATGGAAAAAAATCTAACTCCTTAGTCGGGTTTTTTTTCTCCTGACCATTTGAAATCTTACACTGGGATAAGATGGACAGACGACCAAAAAGATACCGCAGACAAACGCTGGAAGCTCTACAGTAGCCGCTTGCAACCGGCCCTTTTGGAAACGGATGTGGACGTCCTATGGCTGAAATGATGATGACTGGGACAAGTTTTTTTTAACACTAAAAGTTTATTTCTATCTTTTTTGTTGGTTTTCTAGGTATATATTACTAAATTCAGACGATACGCCAGCTTCTTTAACCTAATCACGCAATTCTTGACTGAAAAACAGATAAATATCCTAATATCTCGTTGATTTAAATCATGATGAACTTGTCAAAATTTATCAAAAAATTTATATGTAGGCAAAAAAATTCAATAAAAATGTATGAACACGTTTTGATCGAAGTTAAGCAGATCTGATGTGCAATTAAATATTTCCCATAATAATCTAGAATTACTTCAGAATCTACATTTTCACACAAGTTCATGATTTATACCAACGAGGTATTGTGATTTTAATCTGTTTTTCAGTCAAGGATTGTGATTTATTAACCGACTTCCAAAAAGAAGGAGGTTCTCCATTCGCCTGTATTCTTTTTTTACTTGAAAGCTGGTGCTTCCCGTGTGGTCCCATTTCAATTTGACCCAGTTCTGTCATTTTAATGAAATCAGTTTTTTTATATTGATAATTATTATTAGTGGTGTCATAGATGAAAATCTTGGATTTACGCTTCCAAAAACAATGTCAAAAAACTACATTTGCATGTTTCAATTGGCAGCAATTAGCTATTGGGAACTAAAGTCACTGACATAGTCCACCGGATTAGCAAGTTGAAGTGGCAGTGGGCAGAGCACATAGCACGCAGAACAGATGGCCGATGGGGCCGAAAGGTTCTCGAGTGGAGACCGCGGACCGGTAAGCGCAGCGTAGGACGTCCACCCGCAAGATGGACAGACGACCTAAAAGAGACCGCAGGAAAACGCTGGATGCAGGCCGCTTCCAACCGGTCCCTTTGGAAATCGATGGGGGAGGCCTATGTCCAGCAGTGGACGTCCTATGGCTTAAATGATGATGATGATGATGAGCTATTGGGAAAATAGGTGAACTGCGTCGTGGAACAAACTTATAATCAATAACCTATAACCTTACCTATTTACATATTTTTTTCCTTAATAATAACATCATTTTGTTACCTAACCTCTTTACTGAAATAATTTGTGTGACGTATTTATTCCTTTTCAGGAAAATAACAAAATCTATTCTTAGGTACATGAAAACCTGAAGGTATTCTTAAACTTTTTACCAGACTTCCAAAAAGGAGGAGGTTTTCAATTCGACTGTTTTTTTGTGTTTTTTTAAATGTTTCGTCAAAAAATATGAGAGGAATCTTAATTTATAATCATGACTTTTAAAACAGGACATTTGAAATTCAGACGTCAAATCCAGACGTTTTCACGGTCTGTGTTGTATTGCTAAAAAGACATCCTGCAAAGTCGTCTTTGTGATAATACACCAAATTTTCAAATTTATTTTATTCTAAAATAATAAGCAAATAATATTAGGTATTATCAAAGCCATATAATCAGATATGTAAATATATTAATTACTTAACGTTAATCCCAAGATAATGGCTTTTAAAATATAAATTATTTACTTTATTACGCTTTTAGTGAGCAAGTACCTACTGGTATAAAAATTATGTTTATTTAAAGTATGCTGAACTAATTGTCGTCATTAAAGGCTGGTTTACATTATTCCAGTAGCATTAAGTACAGTCAAGTGATTGAATCCAGCGCTGGATTTGTAATTTGGAATAATCATGGAACGGAAGTATTAAATGCAATGCCTAGAATGCATTCGATGTAGTGAGTGATCCAGTTGTGTTACTGGGAGAAATTTTCCCTCTATTTCTACCCTTGGGCAGGCCTGGCGCACTCCGCACTTTAGGTATGAATCTACAAGTAGTCGACTGGTTGGACTTGCCGTGCCCGCTGCCGCTCAATAGACAGAGATGACGCGACAAGAGTTACGCGATAGACAGAGAGGCAACTTGTAGGTTAATATAGCAGTAGGTAGTTAGCGCTCGCACGTCCTGAATTGGACTTTATTGTGTGGTGTAAGAGTCGCTACTAATTTAAATGCTTTTGGGGAGTGAACCTTCATTTTATGTATTTTTTATTTTTATATTTTTTATTCCCAAGGCACAGGCCTTGGGAATAAAGACCAGCTTTTAGTTCCGAGTGTGTTTGTAGTTAGTGAATAAGGGCTCTGGAAATGTAAACGGCCGATACAGTGCCATATGTTCCAGTGCTTGCTGTCCAGGGCTCTGATTCCATAACTAAAACACGCACGTAACACGGCGTGTTAAGGTAACCTATAAAAATTTGGACTCTATTCCTTAGGAAATGAAGTTCAACTTTTTGAGGTTAACTTAACGCCGCGTTACGAGCATGTTTGTAGTTTTTGAATCAGGCCCTGGTTTAAAACATTATCTTAACTGATTTCTTCTTGAGATCTTTATCAGTTTAGTATTTACAATTCAACAGCTTTCAATGACTGGAATAATGTAGATGACATTATCATCCAGTCCAGTCCAGCGCTGTAATTATAAACTGGATTACTGGACTGGAATAAAGTACACTGACCTTTATGTATATGTATAACCACTATAACCTTTTCACTGGTTTTTGAAATAAACATCACTTACCTGAAAACAAAGAAAGAATGTATGGTTAGTAAGTATATTTTTAGATTATTATATTATATTTATATTAGAGGGCATCAACGACCGTCCAAGCCACAAAATTTCTTTAAAGCAATTGACCGAGAAAACAGGTCTTATATTCTTATGGGACAATTTAACGTGTTTATATATCTCAATATATATAATTCTCCTGTACGTTTGTTTGTCACCTAACTCCTCCTAAACGGCTGGACCGATTTGGATGAAATTTTGTATGTATATTTCAATGGATTCCCGGATGGTTTGACACAATTGGACCCGGTCGGACAAGACGACGTCTGCCGGGTCCGCTGGCATTTGTATATATTTTTTACTAAAAGTATACATATTTGAAAACATAATAATCTTACCAAAACTAAAATAAATACTTATATTAAATAGTTGATTGAATCAGGCGTTACTTTGCGGAAGTCCATTTTCAAAACTGTTTTAATGATGAATTTCTAGTGTAATTCCGCTTCTACGGAAGAAGCGGAATTACACTAGAAATTCATCATTAAAACAGTTTTTTTACTTATATTAAACTACACCAATCTGATAAATCACTGCCTGTAGACGTCGTTCCCTGCATGCTAGTCGCATTGCTACGTTTGATTGCAATACTAACACGTTGCGCAAGATACCGACCAGCATTTTGGTCACGAGATGCTTCGACCAGGCGTTTAGATAATTCATTAAAAATGTTATACTGAATCACGGACCTTAATTTTCGACCCCAAAAGTCTCAAACATGTATCCACTGTGTAGACTACTATATTTACGCCTTTTACGCCTTCAGCGGATTCAGCCGCCGCACCAGCCTTGTTTTGCGTTTTTTATTTTATTTGTGTTATTATGTTGACGATAACTTGCGCAAGTACGATACGGAATTTTGTAGGCAAGTTCATTCATCCGTTAATGTTGAACACATTTAAATTTTGTTTGAATTGACCGGCTCTTATAGTCAGCTTTTTATGAAAATAAAAATATTATCAGTTCGGTAGCCTTTAAGTTTAAGTTGAACAAGTTGGTACATAGGTACGTACATAAATAATTGGTGCCGTACAGTTTAGTGCACAATGGCGATCAAAGCCCCGATCGCATTATAAGCGATTTGAGCCGTCAAAAGCTGCCCATTCACGGTCCGCCCACGCGACTGCGAACTAACGGAACTTTTTATACGAGTTATTACCATGTGATGTAGAGCAGTGTACATAATACACACAGCAATTTTTTAACTGTGATATTGAAATATATATATGTCCTCTTCCTTACTTCGATACTGAGTAGTCTTGTCCCAGAACTCGGCAATTTAAAAATAATAAATATATGGTGCCCCTATGGGACCCGGGTATGTCCTAAAACTGCGACCAGAACCACCGAAGGATGGGCAGCAGCGTCCTAATAGTACACGGTGAACGTACTGCGATCCACAAGCCGCCTGCCAAGCGTGTGGATTATGGCAACACCCCTCTCTATGAGGGAGGCCTTGTCCAACAGTGGACGTTAATTGGCTGATGATGTGTATGTGTGAAATATATGGTGCGCAATAGGGGTAGAACAGTGGGGCTAGTACGAGAACTTGCGAAAAAGTATTCGTTCCGTAAACGATAGCGAATGTATGAAAAATTCATTTCCCCTTTTCGTCCGATAGAGGCGCTGTTCAATTTTTCATACATTTTGCTATCGTTTACGGAACGAATACTTTTTCGCAAGTGCTCGTACTAGGGCCACAGTTTAGGCATCGACCCAAAGCCATGCTCCGCTATCTTAGGGAGCTTGGCTGGTTTGTGTAGGCTGGCAGGCAAATGCACAATACACCCCAAGCGGGATGTCAGTGCAGGTCTTATCACCCCCACAGTAAATTAGAATTAAATTATTATATGGTGCGCTAGTAAAAGGCGCCTCTTTATTTAATGAATAAATATCTGGGACATTATTGCACACATGGTCATCTGACTCCAAGCTAAGCAAAGCTTGTGGTAATATGGCTGCCAGGGCTCGCTGCTAATATATATACATACATATATATTTTTAAATACATACTTAAATAGATATTAACACCCAGACATAGAACAAACACCTGTGTTAGGTATGTGTTTTTTTTGTATGTAATTACAAACTACCAAGCAAACCACCTAACTTAACCATTAAGGTCTTTACTTAAAAACGTTACTCAAGTTGATCTATGTTATAAAATGCTCTCTCAAATTCTCGCTGACGGCAATCGTCACACGCGAAAACAAGACTGAGCATATAACGTTTTTAAGTAAGGCCGTAAATGCCAAATGTTAGGCTAGTAATTTAATTCTAACTTAAACTTCAACGTAGATATGATATTTTAAAAACTAAGAATGTGTCCAATAACACGTTTCTTATTGTCTCTATTTATGTCCATATTATTATAAAGACACTTTGTTCACGAGTTCTACACTACTTAAAACGGACATAATTTGTTTTAATAAATAAACAATTAGTAAACAACTAGTAGCAGTTAGTAACTTAAACTATTGTTATTTTCGAATCACTTTTTTTTTTTAATTTTGTATCTATATATTGTAAACATAAGAAACTGAAGCCCATAAAATAGGTTACCCTACTGTGGGATTCAGTGCCGATGAAATACTGTTTGTTGGGTTTCCTTTGGTATCTAAGTACTTCAGTTCATCTTTTGTTAACTCTGTATTTGTCTTGCACTGAGTTTTCTTGAACGATATTTTTTTATTTCTTCCTTAGGTATGTATTCAAGGCAACAAATATGTCACTAATCAGCATTTAAAAACCAAGGTTCATCACAAATTTTGTCGCGCCGTTTATGGCCAGCTTTGCCATATCAAATCTATCAAAATTCTGAAATCGTTGGCACGGAAAATGCGAATAGAAACCCAGATGCAACCTACACAGTAAAAAAGCGTATTTGGTAGTTTTATTCAACTTATTCGGTGAAATTATGATAAAATATGAAATGGTAAATGCCAAGCTTTGAGTGAAATAACCCGTCAAAAGCTGCCTATTCACGGTCCGCCCACGCGACTGAACTAACGGGAACTCCTAATACAGGCGACGTGTAAGCTGTAATCACACGTGCTTTAGAGCAAGAGGTAATGAATAAAAAAATTGCGATGTAATAGAAGATTTTTTTTTATTGCCAACTTTACACCAATAAGTTAGATGACTGTTTTTTTTAATTGTCCAATATAAATGTAACCCATAAATACAGCTGATTAATGAAAACAAAATGAAAATCTGATCAAAAATAAGCAACTTATTTTAAATATCATGCTAGAAAGATGCTGCTTAAAATGAATGCATCCATTTGGCAGTATGTGAAACCTGCTTTAACCCAAAATGGCGCCTTTAAAACTCTAATTGGGCTTATAATTCTCTATGGCTGACTGATTGGTCTCTATTTACGGGAGATAAAGGTGTTTATATAAGCAAGGAGTATAAATGAACTAAATGATGAATGTGTAATTTTCAGGTTTCGTAGGTAGGTTTACACAGAAAAGATTATTTTTGTTTAAATTAGAACGTCTGTGAAGGCATTTTTTTTAAAGAAATTTGTTGGAGCCACTACTGTGACGCGGAGTTCGACGCGTTGAAATAAATAAGAATGTTCAATCACATATATGTCACAATACCTGGCGACAAAATTTCCTTCTCATTTCCGTTCTATTTACTTCTCTTTTCTGTGTAGGTTTATACCATCTTTAATGGTAAGGTACTGGCAACATTGTTCGTAAGTTTAAAGGAGTTTTTAACTTGCAATGAATTTATTAAGTAATTAATTATGTGGTGCAAATAAAAAAAAACTTGGTAGGAATTTGTTAGATACTAGTAGGTAATTTGTCTTATCACATGCACGAAATTTTACACGGCTAAATAAGATATCGTGCCGAGCCCAATTTGAAGTTTAAAAAAAGTAACAAATACACAAGTACGCACGCCCACGCAAGAGGCGTTCGAAATTTAACTCAGAACGCATTTGCAATTCAAAACGGACGGGGTGGATGACGTCGCCGGAAATCAAGTAGGCATTATAAATACCACGATATGTTTTTCCTTGAATAATTTATTTCCTTTTATTGACTGGTTTTAGCCCTGAATATTTTAATACACCAATCACATTAACATTTTTAATATCGTAATTTCAGTTACTTTTTTCCTACTAAAAGGATTTTGGCATCGCACGTCTTGTGCAATTGCTAGTGTCAACTATTTTTTAGGTATTATAGTTTATTTGTCATGTCAAGCTCAGTGTACTTTTAATTCTAGAGTTTTAAAGAATAATATACAGAAAATTTAATCGATGTACAGAAAATGAAATATTATATAAAAATTAAAAAATACATGACAACATTTAATGAGGGCAACACCACCAATCGCAAGCTTATTAATAAATCCATTTCGGAATTTTGTTACCAACGTGAAAAAAACAATGTCACATTATTGTATTATTTTTCTAAACTTGTGTATTTTCGAGTGCTAAATGTGTAATTATGGTAGATTATTAGTTATTAAGTGTTCGTGAACTTGCTCGGCTGGAGTGTAGTTAAGTAATATAATATAACTAATATAATAATAATAATATAATTGTATGTTAAAATAAATAACGAGGTGAAAAATATACTTTTGTGTAGTTTCCAAAACTCCGTAGAAGCCTGTTGTAAGGTCTATATAATATAACTAATATAATAATATAATTGTATGTTAAAATAAATAAATAACGAGGTGAAATATATACTTTTGTGTAGTTTCCAAAACTCCGTAGAAGCCTCTTGTAAGGTCTATATAATATAACTAATATAATAATATAATTGTATGTTAAAATAAATAAATAATGAGGTGAAAAATATACTTTTGTGTAGTTTCCAAAACTCCGTAGAAGCATCTTGTAAGGTCTCTACCACTGCACTAGGGCACAACTTAGACTAGACCGTGACTTTCTGTGCTTTACTGTGATTTTTGACTTGTTTGATAATATATATAATTAGATAGATATTATTGAAAATATGTCTATATTTGACACTTGCAAATTCACAGGACGTGCAACGCCAAAATTCTTAAGAAGAAAAGAAAGCCACTTCGAAGGACATCCCAAAGCTGTCAATCGATCGAACACCGACAGAAGTAACAAAAAGCTTTTGTCTCGCGCTTGGTCGATATCATCGCGTTTTGTCGACCGACTGTCTTACCTTTATGGTTAGAACGCACTTTGCCGATTGCTTGTCTTTTGTGAAGGCTGGGTGGCTAGTTTCAGGTGGTGTAAGGGTTTAGGCAATTTAATATATGGCCCAATAATTTTCTAGATTTATTGAAAACTGGATAAAACGGGAAACTACAGTTTAGTTTAGAACAATCGTGTTATTAGATATCATTTAGATACAGTCATTTTATGACTTGACCGGGACAGAAGTTATGTAAAAGTTCGATGATTTATATTACCTTGTTAGCTATGTACAGAGCGTTTCCCACTTTTGCGGTATCGGTAGGACCTAGTGCCTAATTTACTTACACGGGTTAGGTGTTTGACCACAACTTCTTCTTTGACGATGTGGTTAGAGGTAAATCTAGCTCTGAATTTTGCTGTCAATACTCACTTTTATATAGTACACATTTTCAGCTTGAGAATTTATAATGTTTTTTGTTATTATTTTCTTTTGAAAGGATTTTGAGGTCGCACGTTTTGTGCGTTTGTTATTGTCAATTGTTGAGATATTGAAGTTTTATTAGATATCGTCAAAGTCGTCAAGCAAGTCAGAGTCAAGCAAATTAAGTCACGGTCAAGTCAAAGTCATAGCCTAGTGAAGTGATGGAGGCTTTACTAGAGACTTCTATGGAGTTTTAGAAACACCACGAAAATAAACATGTTTCAACTTGTTATATCACATTTTATACACAAACATGTTTCAGCACGTCAACAAACATTTAATAAATAATTATTCACCATTATTTTACATATTTTAATATATTAGTGTGATTTTAGAAAATGTACAAAACTATAAATAGGTTAATACACGCAGAACATTAAGTACATATTTTAATTATGAAATAAGAAACAGCATATCTTCCTGGAGCCAACAAAATATGAGTTCACCCTCACGTGTCTTTGAGACATTGTTACATTTTCCATGTAACATTGCATACTAGTGGAGTGGTACCCTAATGTCGACAGTTTTATCGACAGTTTAGCGATAAGCTCGACTGGGCGACACTAATTGTGCCCTATCGATGTAGCTGCGGCGAAAAACTGCCAGTTCCAATGCAAATGCGGCGTATCTGAAGACTTTGTTTGAAGATCGCGATACGGAGTCGTTTACAGGGATACGGGAAGGAATTCCTGCATAATAGTGACGTAATTAACAATTAAACGCTCTAAATAAGTATGGCATTATTTTGGTATGAGAAGGTCGCCAAATTTTTGAATTGTCCACCAAATCTTGGTGAGATTAGAATTACTTTTTCTCAATCGTGGTTTTTATTTCAGTTTTTTGAGTAACGCAGTTAATAAATTAAATTTAAAAGCCTCGACCTTAAAGTTATTGGTGGATACTTTTTGATACATGCGTACAATAATTCAATATGCAAAGAGGTTTGATTAGGGTTTTCAACAAATATGAGGTTAATTAAGTCAGAATTGACAGCCACTGTGATTGGCTTGTGTATTAAACTGATCGTTATATTCCGCACGTAACCTGTAGCCTTATTGAAATGTGTATAATGTGAAAATTATCCCAAAATATTTATTTATCACAGCAACTTTTCATAAAATAATGCACGCCTTAGCAGCTACTTGGCATTTATAGACTCGCGTATTCGTATGTTGGTCTTGGGCAACGCTTTCATGCTCGTCAATAAAAGATTCTGTTGCTTGCCGCAGAAGGAACGTAGGTACTATTAAGGTCGATTCACACATATCAGTGAAGTAACAGTTTCGAAATATTCTTTCATACATTCTCTATGAACGAAACCCCACTTGTCAGTTTCAGTAACGACACAGTGCTATTGTACACTCTATTGTCTATTGCATATTCTGAAAAAAAAAAAAAATGTTACTTGACTTACAAAGAAATTGAGGTTGAGTCTATCTAGTAAGTAAGTAGAACATTCACATTCTACAATATTCACAGACAAAAAATTTTTTTTTTTTTTTTAATTTTTGAAATATTGTCTATATCTACTTTAAATTCTGTCAATACAACAATGTCTTTACGAAAAATTTATGCATTATGCACAGCATATTGATAGTAAACATGTTACTTTTTAACTGACTCCAAAAAAGGAGGATGGTTCTATGTTGGTTTCACTGTATAAGTATATATTTTTTCAAACGTATGTTCACTGATTTCTGTGCGTTCAAAGACAATGTAGATAACATATAACAGAATATTTCGCACTATGCCGGTGCTATGTCGGAACTGTTGCTTCACTGATATGTGTGAATCGACCTTAAAGTAGCTAACAGACGTGTCAACCTGTCTGAGCTACTTTAAGGTCGATTCGAAGAGAATATTTTATGTTTCATTCCCGTTGGTCAGACGGCGGTTTGTCAGCCAAGTTGACGTGTCTGTTATGGTTCGTAGATGAAAAAAGGAGTTTGTTTGGAAGTTTTAGAACTTCCGCCGTAAAAGGCAGCAAACGTGTAACCCAGATGTGGTCTGATCACTTAGAAATTATATTAACCATGTCGTTGGCCAAGGGTACCAAAATTGACCACGATGCTACCCTAGCGATTTTGTATGGTTGTTTCTGAAAAAAGAATTAAGTTCTGCTATTCCCAGAAAATACGTAAATTAGGTACATAATTACCAAAGTCTGCTAATTTTCAGTTATTTGGAAAGACACCAGTTATCAGAAGTTTCCATCATAGTCATTATCAGACAGGTCTTCTCTCAGACAGACAAGTATAGTTATGGTAACTAAAATTAATACTTAATTTAGTTTAAATAAACCTTGATTATCTATCTAATCCGAAAGCATTAGGAATGATTCAAACGGATTTAAACTTAACTATTCCCATAAACTTCACAGTTTTCATTACATCTCTCCACTAGACAATTTAACCCGCGCAACCCTATCAATAAAAGCGGTTGATTCTGCGCGCACGCAAGATGGCCATTGGTCGGCGCGGGAGGTCGCGGCCAGTTGCGATTGGTCGCCGAGCCGCGGCGGCGAGCTCAAAGCGGAAGGCGGCGACCGCGGAGGCTGCCCGACCCTGTGACAGGTGTCTGCGCTGTCTGCCGCACTCTTGGTCACTCTATGAATATGGATTTAATGCGAAACACTCAAGTCTTCTCTTTATCGAGCCACATCTTAGGTTCGCTGGACGCCTGGTACAAGATTTTGATTTTCAGTCCGATTGCGTCGTAAAAGTGAGATTATTGTATTAGTAATCGATATTCCGATAGATTTGGGACTGATTTGAATTAATTATCATAAAAAATAGATTGTCGCGCATGAAGGTTGACTTTTGAGATTTTGAATTTGAAAATAGGCAAAAAGTAGGTTTATTAACACATTCTATTCGTTGTCGTTGACCTAGCTTTCACCAACATGGAGCGTTTATAACGTAATCAATTTACTTAAACCACGGTATTATAAACTGTTAAGCTGTCTATATTACACTGTCTAAGTTTTTTTAAACTCTAACGTTACAAGCTTTTTTTTATCGCTAATAAGTTCGCGTTTGACCACCAACTCGCCTCTTGGTAAGCGACGATGTGGTCGAAGATGAAGCACGCAGACTTAGAAGATACCTATTCACTCTTGCCTTGAAAATGCCCAGATTAGGTATATCTCAGGAAACAAGGAAGCCGGCAGGTTGTACCAATCCTTACAAGCTACAATTAGATAGCCAAAACAAGCTGATATAAAATTTGAATCACTTGCGCTAGGTTTTTGAACGTAATATAGAGTAGCTAGTACAGTGAAAAATTATAAGAAAATATTTTCATAACTGTTTCTTTGACGAATTTTTTGTGTCTTTCCACTTTTAATGCGTGAACCGCTACACTGTAGAATGTTTTGTATGGGTGCACCCCAATAGTTAGTTACAATCTGGGCGTCTTATAAATCAGTTTTATCTAGGCGTGCTATATCGTAGACCACATCTTCGGTAACGTATCTGTGATGTCCGTGGTGTTATAGGCGACGTTGAATGCTTACCATCATACGGCGCGTTAGCTTGTAAGCCACCTACAGCATCAACAAGTATAAATTCTTATTTTTAACCCTTGATAAAAGAGCTGATAATCTTTAAACGGCTGATGTAATGTTATATGATTATTTACGGGATATTTACCGTGGTAAGGTTGTGGAAGGAGCTCCCGATATAATAATAATAATATAATAATATTCTGATGTAATATTCTTGAATCTTAGCTAAGAACACTCTCAATTTATTTACCTATCAAAATAAACAACCTAAATCAAAATCGTTTCAGCCATTTGAGAGCTACAATGCCACATAAATTCACACGTTAAATTAAACAATATTTGTCTGTTTGCAATGGGGGTTGAAGTGGCAGGGGCAGGGCACATAGCACGCAGAACAGATGGCCGATGGGGCCGAAAGGTTCTCGAGGGAGGCCACGGACCGATAAGCGCAGCGTAGGACGTCCACCCACAAGATGAACAGACGACCTAAAAGAGATCGCAGGACAACGCTGGATGCAGACCGCTTCCAACCGGTCCTTTTGGAAATCGATGGGGGAGGCCTATGTCCATGTCTGATAATGATGATGAATAGGGGTTAAAACGTCACGAAAATAGCTGATAACCGAAACTATGGAATAAGGTATAACTATATACTTAAATTAATCTCACCAACCTCTAAATCAGCAATGAATAGCTCCTGCCCAAATCCAATGGCTATATAAATATATAATAAACTACCAGTACAGATAAAAGATATAGAAAAATTTTTTGCCAAAACCCTAAATCACATTGCCTGCAAGATTTTACTACAGCGTAAATAAATATCAAAAAGACAAATCAATTATGGAGTAGGTAAATCAATCCGCTCCGAACTTTGTTGCCATACTCAATTCGGGTCATTATATTGTACCTTAAAAGTGTTACCTGAGATCTGTATGTGAATCACATAATATGCAACAAAAAGGGTAGATGACTGATGTTTATACCGTTGAAACCAATAGCTTTGATGAAGAATTTAAGTAGGTAAATACAATATTTTTATTGAAAAAATAGTTTAAAACAGTTATTAATGTTCTGATATATAAGCGTTTCAAGTTTTTGGTAGAGAAAACACTGTCCCTTTCCCACAAAACAAAAAATTACGTCACGCCTCTGTGCGCCATACTTGTCAGAATAGAATTTATATGGCGTACAGAGAAATGACGTCATAATTTGCTGTTTCGCGCTCTCTGCATATCTGCTCTATGTAGCATGACATTAAAATGCTAATAAGTTGCTTATTTTTTGATCAGATTTTCATTTTGTTTTCATTAATCAGCTATATTTGTGGGCTACATTATAAAAGGACAATTAAAAAAAAAACAGTTATCTAGCCTATTACTGAGTATTGAGTGAAAAGCTTGTGTTTTAAAGCTCATACGGTACCTAGTATTGATTACATCAAAAGACGAAGCCGAATGGTTTACTCAGTGCTTTTACTGTAAATTGTGGTTGGTTGGAAGTTTCCCTTTCAATCTATCACCCTTTCTTATGTGGAATGCAAATTAAGGGGAAAGCCTTCTGCGGCACCTTTGAAGGTAAACCTGGATAGCAAATAGCCACCTGATTGCTTCTTAACTTTCTTTATGCGTTATTTAAGGTGAAACGTTTCACTTAGGCGGGAAATTCAAATTTCAAACAGTTTTTTTGTTCATGTAGCTAGGCCGAGTAGTTATTGTAAACGATAATGATGTTCGCGAAAATTGATTATTATTCTTTACAAACTCGCGTAAAGTTATTTATCTCCAATGCACATTATTACATACATTTGTCAATAAACAAATTTATGCTGTTCCAAACAGTTTATTGCCAAATGTAAGTAATATGGTGAGTAACTGATTAATAGCTGAACATAATAATGTAAAGAACGACCAACAATTTTCGCGAACACTATGCCATTTCACAATAATTATCCGGCCTAGCTACAAGGACAACAAAACTGTTTGAAATTTGATTTTCCCGCCGAAGTGAAACGTTTCACCTTAAAGGTTTAATTTATAATGTACAAACAGTGAAGGTTGATACTTAGCCAAAAGGAGGTCATTTTACTCATTAGGTAAATAAATAAAATAAATAAATAATATCTGGGACATTTTTGCACACACGGTCATCTGACCTCAAACTAAGCAAAGCTTGTAATATGGCTGCCAGAGACTTATATAAGTAAATATATATTTTTAAATACATACTTAAATAGATATTTACACCCAGACATAGAACAAACACAAATGTTAATCACACAAATGCTTGTCCTAGATGGGAATCGTACCCACGCCCCCAAGCACAGAAGTTAGGTTCACTACCAACTGGGCCACCGGGGCTGTCAAGGGACCAACTCTGACATCGCGAATAAAATCTTAGCTGTTTCATACAATTCATTGAGAGTAATTAACATTTATCATCCCACCTATGATGATCCCACTCCTGGGACTCAGGCCTTTTCTCAGAGAGAGAGGATGGGCCCTAATCTATATCTTTCAACCATTCAACCTTCCTCCATTTGTAATCCACTGGCCCAGTGCATGTTGGTGATTGTATTTCAGAACTTTTGAGGTTCTTGGACATATTGGTTTACTCAAAAATCAAACTAAGTTACTATACGCAGTGATACAGTGAGTATATTTTTTTGAGACTTAAGTTCGAGTTCGAGTTTCAGTGACAACCTTAGCAAAAGCCTAAGGAAGAGGGTAGATCGTTTTGTCTAAACCTTTGGTATTTTTCCAACTACCCGCTTTTTTCCCGGGAACATGGTGCATTTAATAGCAGTAACAGACGTATCGAACTTGGCTGATGAACCGCCGTCTGAACAACGGGAGAGAAAGAGATTTTTTTCTCTTTTTCGTCAGAGGTTCGTCAGCCATGTTGACGTGTCTATTACGGCTTTAAATATCGGGAACTTCATCGACAACCTGATCACGGTAAATAATCATATTATATTTCATCAGTTTTAATCTTAATCGTTTCTGTAATATTTCGTCCCAACCTCGATACCCACTTCTACACTACGCAGTTAATCAGCCGATTTATAGTTTGCATCAATGGTTAGCCCGTAATTAATCGCCTGTAATCGCAACACAGTTCTGCACTTAGATGCGGCGATCATTATCGCAACACGTCATTATCTCTAGCTCTTCGAGTATAGTTTAAGAGCTAAGTACTTAGTTTTGTTTAATTGGTTTTCTTTGTGGCTCTAGGTTTTTCAAAGCAAATACTTGATAAGATACTGGTATGGATGGAATGAAAGATTGCATATGGGATCCTTTTTAACATTACTTATCCTAAAAATCATTTTCTCAAAACATTTTTTCTCGTCCTGGTGCTGACAGTGACTAGGAAGGTAGGAAAGAGTCAGCTCAAATCGCCTAAATTAGAAAAAATATATAGATGTATAGTTAAGTGGGATATTGCCCTGCAGAGGAATTCCCTAGTCTAACAACAACTTTACGCCCATCTAACATTATTCTCAAGAAACATAACAAAAGCAGCTGAAATGTGCTTCGACTATCTATTATTGATTGATAAGAGCAAGATAGTTTTGCAGCTAGTGGCCTTATTGCTATAAGCGATCTCGTCCAGGCAACCTTATGGTATAGGTATATTACAATATAGTGGTATAGGTATATTACAATTGACTGCCCCGGTGGCTCAGTTGGTAGTGAACCTACTTTCTGTGCCTGGGGGCGTGGGTTCGATTCCCATCTAGAACAAACATTTGTGTGATGAACATTTGTGATTGTTCTATGTCTGGGTGTTAATATCTATTTAAGTATGTATTTAAAAATATATATGTACGTATATCAGTTTCTGGCAGCCATATTACAAGCTTTGCTTAGTTTGGGGTCAGATGACCATGTGTGCAATAATGTCCCAGATATTTATTTATTTATTTATAGTAACATCAAACGAATTGTGTAATTTTGGCGTGACCATAAATAATTTTATTAAATAAAGAAAATGAATACATAGTCCATTAGCTTAAAATATATCATCAATATTTTAACCGACTTCAAAAAAAAGAGCGGGTTCTCAATTCGCTTGTATTTTTTGTTTATGTTTTTATTTTAAAAAAATAATTGAAAGTGTACTTACAGTACAGTCTTATAGAAATGTCATTAAAATCGGTTGAATAGTTTGGCTTTAAAATCAAAATAACTGGAAAATTATGTTACTTGGACGACCTTATTATGCCTTTCACGGAATCGAAATTGCATATTTCTGTTGACAAAGTCAATCAGGGTCAAAACACCAAAACCAAAATGCATGGCATTTGGGGCATTTAGATAATTTGTCTAGGTACAGAATTTAGAGAATGCCTTTAAAAAAATACACAACCCTTGACACTGGTTATAAAGACGAGATGTTCGGATCAGTCAAACACCACACCGTAAATGGCAACGCCACAAACAGGCTCAAATCAAAGTGCAGTCTGCAAAAAGTTTGGCCCCATGCAGTCCTAATTCACGCTAAACGAAACGACATAATTCGCAGTCTGCACACCAGGTGTCCTAACAATTGTTGGTCGTCAGCCAAGCAGCCGACATAGGTGGGACCACCGCATTGTCTGTGCACGCCCACTGATTTGCTAATAGCTTAGCAAATGGTACTTTTGGCACGTGCCAGGCTTGACTGCTTGCAGTGTAAAGGTGACCTGGGAGCCGGGTTTTTGGAATACGGCTTAGGTATGCCCTGCCTGTCATAAGAGCTTACTAAAAAGGGGCCTTTGAACTTGGAGGTCAGATTTGGGGACCTGACCTTTTATTTAATTGAGCCCAAAGAAAACGGTGCAGTGAGTCTTACGTATTTGTGGGGAGAACAAGAAGATAAATAATTATCAATAAGTACAAAAAACCGAATTCATTAAAATGTCAGAACTTGACCAAATTTAAATGGAACCACGCGGGAAGCACTAGCTTTTAAATAAAAAAAGAATCATCAAAATCGGTTAACCGAGACGAAAGTTCTGAGGTAACAAACATAAAAAATAAAATAAAACAGTCGAATTTAGAACCTCCTCCTTTTTGGAACTCAGTTAAAAAGGAAAACAAAACGAAGCCACACGCGCGGGATTAGAAAAGGACCGCCAAGTGCAGTTTAGTCGGAGTAATCATACGTGATTAATAACCGTGTAATATGAACAAAATGTGTGAAAACCCAAGTCAGTTTCCATAATAAAAATGAAAGCAAATATTTCCAGAGTTTTCTAAAGGATATGCCTTAGATAAAGTGCTTTGCCAGCACGCAAAGGTGTCACGTTGTGTTCGCAGATCCCAGTGCCTTATATCAAGTATAGAGGCCGTTCACGGAGGAGGTTTGAAAGGGTGTACCATATAACATAACTGCAACCCAATATCAGCTTAACAGCAAAGAATTAAGGGGAACCAGATGTATGTACATATCTAGGCAGATTGGACCAAGTCCAAGACAATAAGGTCTTAGGCATTCACACGTGTTGAAATGAAGTGCCTAGGTAGGGTTGGTAGGCAGTTAAGTTTGTAGGTGTACCAGTGTTGCCCACAAGAAGGACATACGTAAAAAGTAGTCTTATATGTATATCCAAGAATTAAAATACTTTATCCATCCATCACTCTGCATCAAAATACGTTGACATGGTATTATTGGAGATACTCCTTAAATAGACCAACATAAATCACTGTGCGTGATTAAAGTCAGGACTGATTTGCGATGCTAATGGCTCTTCGATACACTAGAATTAACATGCGATTAATATATTCAGATGAGACGTATAGCTCTTGACAACATAATTCTAATATGCCTGATAGATGTCTGGTGTATGAAGGTCTTCGTGATAAAAGAATATTATAAAACTTTTTTTTTTACATTTTGAGTTATACCTAAATATCAAAAACTGGCCTGTTAGGTACCTATATCAGAAGAAAACGGCGGGGTAATGAGAAACTGATTAGATGACAACACTGGGTATATTCCATAGCCTTCTTTTTGTTTTTGACTTTTGGTTATGGTTGATCCGTGGACAAAAATATAACAGTTTAAATATAAAGAAATAGTGGCAAAATCTGTACAGATAAGACTACTAATTAATAGATACCTATTAAAAACTATTTTTCTAAAACCAAACAAGTGATTGGTTGGAAAAGAAGCAAAAAGAATCATATTCAAACTGACCGGTGATCTCACTCATAAATTACGATTCGACAAGCGTATTCTTTTTTTAAGCAGCAAGCCAGCCTAGCCTGCGCAGACGCATCTGCATACCATAAAACAATTGCAGTTCTACATCTACATTTGCTAACATTGTTTGCAATGAAATTACTCGCAAGTTAATGCCCTACCTCACGTACACACTACATGACTCAAAAGATATAAAATCAGTAATAACGAGTCGACTTGACGATTCACCGATTGTCCTGCGTCGCGTGCCAAACCTATGCTATACGCGACCACATACGATTAATTTATTTATTGAAATCAATACTAATATCTGCCAAGACAATAGCCCCAAATGAAAATGCGTACACACTTATGGCATGTCGGAATGCTAAGCGAAGCGGCGTCATTATTCAATACGCCATTTTGCATTCGATTTTGAGGTTATTAGATGCAATCGGAATGCGTGCGGCCATATTTGATTTGCGTCAGCTATATTCGGCAGTGTTCGGCTTCTGTCGGCTGATATGGTGACAGTTGACGTATGTAATGGCGGTGTCATAGATTTCCAAGAAGATAATGTCGATAAGCATTATTCATACGGAAATTTGTTTCAAAGCACGCCGAAATGTTGTGCCTCGTTTGGGTGTCTTTATGGTTCTGTTGTTTTCAACCTTTGGCCTCTTGTCGAGTCATTGGTTTTTATTAGCCGATTGCCAGTACGAAGTGTCATCACGGGACACTGACAGGCGTTTTTTCTCTAGTTTTTTCTAGGCTTGCGGATGCTTAGCGGTTTCGTAGTCTTTGGGGCGAATTGAGAAACGAATAGGCACTTAGAATACGCGCTGCAATTCGATGCAGTGGCGATATGTATAAAAGATACCTATTTGCAATAAAATATTATTACTATTATTGAAAAGTGTCAAGTTAAAGAACTATGATTTTCATTTTGGAGGACACTTTTTTACTGATGACGATGACAATGATTCCCCTTTCAGAGGGAGGTCTTTGTTCAGCAGTGGATGTTTACTGGCCACAGATCTGTGTTACTGGCTGATAATGTGATGTGAGTATGTGACAATAGGTATGTTAATGTGAAAAGAGGTATGATTGCATTTATCCACTAAAAAGAAGAAAATGCATAGAGGTGTTATAAGCATCGAGATACAATACCTATGGAGTCACTATCTCTTAGTGTATAGGTACAGTCAAAAAACGTCCGAGCGTCGTATATATATCTATTCAATTATATAGTTCAAACTTCACAATGCCACATTTACTTCAATTTAGATTTTTTTGGTTGCTTGGCAACTTTTTGATTGAATGTAAATATAACCTTAAAATCTTTATGTGTATTCATGCAAATTGTCAGAATGGACTGTACAAGCCTTAAATTAGCGGCAACTGGCAAAAATCATGGACTCACGTAAGTAATTATGGCTTATGGACTCACATTTTCAAGTTCGTCCATGAATGCTTCTGTTGACAGCCGCTACAGAGATGTACTATTTTATGAGTGGGAAATTTTATTTAACTGGCAGAAGTGCAAGATTACAATGTTTACAGAATACAAACAAGATTAATGTGTTCATGGCCTAGTCCGTGGCTGGTGAGTGGAAGCAATGTGCTGTTTCATAATGTAAGTTTTTTGAAGTGACAACTTCTTTAGGCGACTTCCCGTGAACATGGTGCATGTATTTTATTTATATTACACGGGAATTACTCACGTAAGATTAGGCCGGATACTCCGACTATAGTTGGTTCATGTAACTGCGCCGAAATATCGGGAGCTCCTTCCACAACCTTACCACGGTAAATATCCCGTGAATAATCATATAACTTTTTATTAAGCGCGTTGACCACTTTTTGCGGGTGAACAAAAATCACGGAACTAGCGTCATCTAACGCTGTACCGTGTATTTTAAAACAGCGCCATCTCTTGTAGAATAGGTGAATTACTGCTTAAGTTTTCACTTCTGACGTGCTGTGCAGTCCTATGACTGATACTTTTTTTAACTTTATTTTAAGGAGGTTTGTTTAGATATGACCTCAAATCAGACAATTTTATTTTTCTTAGTTAATCCGCTATAACATTACATATTCTGTGAAAATTTCAACTGGCTATCTATTACGGTTCGAAAGATACAGCCGTTTAAAGGTAGGACGGATGGACGGACAGACAGACAGAAAGCGTAGGCTCAGTAATAGGGTCACGTTTTTTACCCTTTGGGTAAGAAACCCTATAAATTAAATTCCTTCATTTGATTACCTAACTTTGACACACGTTGAATTTCTCAACTACTCTTGAAGGGCAGTGATTGCTCAGCTCCTCTTGAAGGACAGTGACTGTTCGTCCGACTCTGCATTCAAATTAATGTACTTTTGTCATTGAAAACCACTTACTGGATCACCCCTGACCTTGTTTACTTTTGTGCAATGTCTTAAAACAACACTATTTTAAACTATCACGGTTTTTCAGTACAGTTATATGAGTATTTAAGGCAGCCTAATACCATGGCCTTAGTACGAGCACTTGCGAAAAACTTATCGTTACGTAAACATTTTCATACATTTTGCTATCGTTTACGTAACGATAACTTTTTCGCAAGCGCTCGTACTAGGGTCACTGGTTAGTATTAGGTTGCCTTTAAAATAAAAGTCCACGTTCAAAATGTGTTCAAAATACTATACGCAGTGATACAGTGAGTGTTTGTCGGGACTAAGGTTCAAGTTCGAGTTCCAGTGGTAACCGTAGCAAAAGACTAAGAAAGAGGGTAGATCGTTTTGTCTGCATCTAACTTTGAACTGTTCGACCAAGCACCCGCATTCTTCAGTCTTCCCGTACATGGTGCATGTAACAGCGCCGAAATATCCGGAGTTCCTTGCACAACTTTTTAGTCCGATCTAAGATTCGATCAATCTAGACATTCGAATGCATAAATTCACAACAAGCTGAAAATCAGTAAAATTGTTCAAAACATAAACAAAATTAATTTATAAATAAAAAAATTAAGTTCCCCATCATTCCTGTGTATGGAATCACCACCATTTTTTACTCGAGGTCAAAGGTCAAAAAATAAGTTTTTCGCGATTTTCTGCAAAACGGTAAGTTTTATCAAAAGGTACCCCAGACAAAAATGGTAGATCATAAAATTATCTATAAAAAAGTATCGATACTTTTTTTCTTACGAGCCACCATAAATATAGTAAATAATCATATAAATGTCTTAAAACAATTTGTTGAATTCTTGGCAGCTAATAAACAAGACTATTCTTAACTGCTCTCACATTTTATTGACGAAAAAAGCAACGATAATTATCAATATTAAAAAACGTACTTCATAAAAATGACAGAACTAGACAAAATTGAAATGGGACCACACGGAGAGCACCAGCTTTCAAATAATAAAAGAATCATCAAAATCCGTTCACCCTGTCGAAATAACAAACAAAAAAATACAGTCGAATTGATAACCTCCTCTTTTGTTTTTATGGTACTGAGTGACGAGACGAGCGAAGTCGCTCGCCTGATGGCTCTTCACGCTTGCCCATAACAGCTCAACGTCACTCAGAATTTTGAACTTCAACAGTTCAAAACCCTGGATGGCAATGCACTGCGCTCGTCACCCCGAGATATAAGATGTCAAATCTCTGTGTGCCCTGTAATTTCGCTGAAAACATTGCCTCTTTTTTGGAAGTCGGTTAAAAAGGGCGACAAGTCGTCTGCAGGGTGAATTTGACTAAAGGCATAAAGATAAGTTCGCACCTTCCAAGCCCACGCTTGCCACCATACCAAATCCCCTTGTTTGTCTGATCTGAGCGATCACCCATCCAAATAACTGACGGTCTAAAATCCTCACTAATTCATCTGATAGATGATTTTACACCCACATTAAAATGTACAAGCTCAGCTCGCCCAACTTAGCTGTATGTGGCCAAATGTGAGAACTAAAAATGTTCTTACGGTAGATGTCAGTTTTGTTCAAAAATACCATGGTGGCTCCATATGAATCTACAGATAAATTGGTCACAAGCCTCATACAGTCATTCATCAAACGAATTTTGTACCTAGTTATCTAGTTTATGCTTGTTCAATTGATTGACGTTTGACATTGATAAAGGTCAATGATACTAAAACTTGGTTTAATTAAAAAAAACGTTTTTTTTTTCACCTATTCCGGTAGCGCATTCCACAGACTATTTTATACTATTCGGAAAACAAACAGCTGAAAATTACAAATTATAGTACGTAGTATATATTATAGTAGACGCAAGCCATAAAAAGTTTTCATTAATAAAAACAAAAGATACCTATACAATCCAGATCATGTAAGACAGAGATGAAATTAATTGTATTAAAACAGTAACATCCAACTTTTTTATGCTAAGTAAATATATAAGCAACTAGCCGTCCGCCCCGGCTTCGCACGAGTGTAAGCTCGGCCTTCGGCCTCGCTACAAAATATAATATAGCCTATGTCACCCGGGGATAGTGTAGCTTCCCAACAGTGAAAGAATTTTTCAAATCGGTTCAGTAGTTTCGGAGCCTATTCATTACAAACATACAAAAATAGGTACAAATTTTTCCTCTTTATAATATTAGTGTAGATATGTATGGAGCCAAAACCACAGCAAAACTTATAAGATAAACTTTGGCTCGTCTTCGTGAATTGGACCATCGATCGATACAGGAGTATCTATGCGTATTTAATAATTTTGAATTATTTTTCTTAACTGTATTTTTATGTGATATATGACATACATGTGAGATAATGACATACTCGTGCAAGCACCATTTTAATCATCTCATTTAATTTTGAAGAAAATATCTGTCAGGGTGAAAAATTAGGGACGAATCCCGTTTATTGAATTTCACCTTCTACCAGTCAATTACATTATTAAAAAAAAAAAACTCATTTTATGATTTCTGTACATCTTTATTTAGCTAGTAGGCTAGTAAAATATTCAAATGCAATAAATCATCGGAATCACCTCAGTCTTCTAGAACTGACTAGACAATGCGTATCTACAAATCAATCTTGTAATCGTTTATCTTACAATCGATTCGACAAATCGATAGTTTCCTACAATCGAGTCGAGAGTATCGATTAATTCGTAATAACAATTTGTCGTAGTCATATCGCGCCTACTTGCGGTACAAATGTATGCCGCAGAGCCTACGTAGGTACCTTACGCTGCGTAGGCGCACGTATTGCGACCAATGTGTTTTGATATTTGCACCAGCATACTAAATTTTTAACTCTTTTTTTACTAGATACATACAATACATTAACTCTTTATTAAAAACCACAAAAACAAGGATAACATTATACATTACCGTAATTATCTAGGTTTATAACAGGCACAGGGGTTTTACATACAGGGTCTAAGAGAAACGCCCCCGAAAATGTTGACAGGTACCACAAAAAAAAATGCTATGTATATAGTCTTGCAGGCCTAACAAGGGCCGTGAACGAATCGTATTTCCACTGTGTTTGTCCGCGTAGATAGATAGATAGATACATAGTATAAGTAACATAAAAACAACATAAAAACTAGTGAAACAATTGGCGGCCTTATCGCTATAAGCGATCTCTACCAGGCAACCTTAACGCGTAGACGCGATAGAGCAAGAATATAGACTGACTGCCCCGGTGGCTCAGTTGGTAGTGAACCTACTTTCTGCGCTTGGGGGCGTGGGTTCGATTCCCATCTAGGACAAACATTTGTGTGATGAACATTTGTGTTTGTTCCATGTCTGGGTGTTAATATCTATTTAAGTATGTATTTAAAAATATATATGTATGTATATCAGTCTCTGGCAGCCATATTACAAGCTTTGCTTAGTTTGGGGTCAGATGACCATGTGTGCAATAATGTCCCAGATATTTATTTATTTATTATTTATATAGATACGTTTGACTTTTTCTAGCGGTATAAAAACGGCAGGGAAAGAAATTTGTCCACGGCCTGTGCTAGGCCTACTGAAATCGGTAAAAAAAATAGCGCTTCACACTCAATACACTACATGACATTTTAAATATTAAAACGTGAACACAAACGATCAAGATAATAAATCCATCATCAGACCTCAAGAAACGTAATCAAAACTTGGCAACTGGCATTCAGTACTATTCGACGGTGGGTCTGGCACCTATTACCTAATCTACAGCAACTACATACAAACTACAACCTATTCTACGTACCAATACGTACAAACTATTGGTTAATCTATGCGCCGTGACCCTATTGGCGTATGAGTCACGATCGAGCGCGTGCGCACCGCACTGACGTTTTAAATTTCGAATTTATTCGAATTCGCATTCGGTCGGCATGATAAGGCATGCTGTTGGTTTTGGATATTTAGGTTGGTAACAGTGGAGAGAGCAGGTGGACTGTTAAGTAAACTCTACTTTTGTGAACGCGAGCTTTTACACGAAAAGTTCTAAACTGATTCACTGAACCAAGCACAGGTTCAGTCGAGCAGTACGTACTCCATAATACTGCCCTCACCTTTGGGATGGATCAGCTACTTAGCTGACCTATCCAGCTTGGGGCGTTGGACTTTATTAAGAAACGTGCCAAAAGGCAACAAACCCTTAGTTTAGACTAAGCCTTTTAGTCTTGAGCATCGGTGCCAAGTTGCTAGTCTATCGTTTTTTTTATCGAATACATTTTGGAGTGTGTATCGACTCTGCAGGACCTAATTCCCTCCTCTTCACTTTTCTATCGGACTTCCAGAGTGGGTACGAAAAATCGTCACTGCTTTATGGTTGACATTCCGAAAACCCGTACGAAGCGTTTTGTTTCCACTTTTAATGTGCAAACTGTTAGTCTGTGGAATGCGCTGCCTGAATGGGTGTTCTCTGATAGTTACAATCTATGGGTTGTCTTTAAATCACAAGTGAATCGGTTTGTTATAGGCAAGCGTGGTCTTTCGTAGTCCGCATCATCGCTTAACATTAGGCGAGTTGGCAGTCAAACGCAAGCTTATTAGTAAATCTACACTAATAAGAAAGATTTGTATATTTTGTATTTTTGGATGTTTGTAACGAATTAACCCAAAAACTACTGGACTGATTTTAAAAATTCTTTCACAATTAGAATGCTATATTATCCCTGAGTGGCATAGGCTATAGGCCTAGAATGTTTAAAAATAACTCCACCCGTGCGAAGCCGGGAAGGCGGGTAGTAATAAATAAAACAATTTGGTACGTTTCAGAAGCATACGCATTGAATTGTGGAATGCACTGCAAACTTTTGATAGCATTCCGTTCGCTACGATCTTCGTTATATATTTAGCTGTTCATGTTTCCACTGCTGGGACACAGGTCTTCTCTCAGAGAGAGAGGGGGCCCAAATCCACCATGCTGGACCAGGGCATTTTGGTGGATATCACTATGATCTTTTGATGTTCTTGGACATACCGGCTTCCTCACTATGTTTTCCTTCGCTATTTTTGAGAGATGGCATCGAAACTGCACATAATCTATATAATATAAGTTCTAAATAAGTAACAGTGCTAACCTCGGCAGTGGTTACATATTTGAGGCATTTGGGGTCGAGAAATTGGGCTCTTGGGGACCAAGAGCTCACCTCATTTTCAAAAGTCTTTCAGAGCGTCCGATTAACGCGACGCGCGACCAAAATGCTGGCGTGTATCTGGTTAAACGCATAAGCATTGCCATTCAGCGTGGTTATGTCACCAGCGTGCTGGGTATACTGCCAACTGATAGTGGGCTTGAGCATTTGGATTGTCTTTAAACCTTCGACGGTGTATGGGCGGTCTAACTGTTTATGTAGTGTGTTAATGTTAGCTTGTATTTTGTTTGATTAATAAAGGCACTTGCCACTAAATAAGTAATTGTTGCAGGGCCGTGTATCGAACCAGGTGCCATCAGATTGTAGGACGCACGTGCCACCGCTAGGCCATCATCGTTCAGCAAGTGAATACCTACAATCTAAGTCTCAATAACAATAATGGTAGGTATATACTAGTAAAATTAACAAGCAGCTTATGCTAGCGTAGGCACAAAGTGCTAACCTCGTCGTTTCAGTAATTACTGGCTCTAATTGAGTGCTCGTTACACCGGTTCTATGGATATTGTGTCATTTGAATTGATTTTCAATTGAAGTAGGCATGATCGCACCTGTGGAACCATTTATGGGTTCCGTACCTAAAGGGATCCATATCATAGATAGGTGGAAATCGCACACTGTGCGTTTTACTCTTTCCTTTTTGCCTCACATCTGCAATTTGAGGAATGATCTCCGATCCTGTGGCATTTCCGAGTAGCTATAATATGAGGGCCTTCAAAAGGGCTGTTAATAGTATTTAAGGGTCGGCGACGTATCTGTGATGCCCCTGGTGTTGCAGGTATCCATGGGTGACGGTGATCGCTTAACATCAGGCGGCCCGTCTGCTTGATTACCATCTATGGCATTAAAAAAATGGGTGTAAATGGGACTCTATTACTAAGCCTGCGCTGTCTGTCTGTCTTACCTTTCTCTAAAGTAAAATAATAAATAATGGCCAAGTGCGAGTCGGTGATAAATTTGAACAAATTAAAATTATAGATTACCTAAGTATATAGTTTCTTTGAGACCTGGGGCGTTACGCTTACCTGTTATAAACGATTCAGTTGAGGTGATTGCAAAAAAGGTTTAAGAGACGTAAGGTCCCTGGATAATCTTAAATTGTACTTTTTCTCAACAAAGCAACAACTAAACTTAACACAATAACTTTTTTCAAGTTAGTCAAGATAAAAAGTTTAATGCATGGTTTAAATAAGAATGTTTTGAGTGTCAGACTCGTCTCTGTTCTCGAGTCAACTTTATTTCCTATTTTCATAGTTTCTAGATTAATTCCTAGTTTTCATGTAAAATGCATAGATAGTCTAAACACGCGAACTAGACAATACATCACGGACGGTTCTAAGAACGTAGCATTTCGGCACCGCGTGGAATACACACAAAAACGTTCTAGGAAGCCTAAACAAAAAGCACCGACATACTTCACGGTAAACTACCACGTGCTACCAGTATGGGTGTTCGTAACGTATACGGAGGAGTTTCATTCAAGTGAGAAAACTTGAAGAGACCACAGGGAAACGCTGGATGCAGCAGACGCAAGCCGCTTTCAACCGGCCTTTATAGAGATCGTTGGAAGACGCCTATGTCCAGCAGTGGACGTCCTATCGCTGAAATGATGATGATGATGAATAACCTTATTTGAATCAAAATGAAAATTTTACATGCCCAAGTCTAGAGACGCTAAAATCTTCTTATTCTCTAACTTAAATGAGATTTCTTGTATGTAACCTAATTTTTTTACATAACAACCTTAAAAAATATAATATATATTGTGATGTGATAACATATCGTGTTTATGTTGTTCTGATGTTCAAAAGTGTACAGTGGTATACCTATTTGAGGAAATAATGATTTGATTCATCATAAACGCGTGACATCATCATCAGCCAGAAAACGTCCACTGCTGAACATAGGCCTCCCCCTTTAATCTCCACACTGAATGACAGCCTGCCATCTGCATCCACTGGATGTCCGCGACTCTCACAATGTCGTCGGTCCTTCTAGTGGAAGACCTAACTACGCTGCGTCTTCCAGTCAAGAACCTTTCTTCGCCATCGGTTATCGGTTCTTCGAGGGATGTGGTCTGCCCAATGCCACTTGAACTTGCAAATTTCATAGCTATGTCGGTGACACTGGTTCTTTTGCGAATATCAACATTCCGGATTCTATCACGCATAAGAACGCTGGACATAATAACATGGAAATGTAATTGAAAAATTGACTCTATGCCCTTAGTCTCTAAAACCATATAAACTCGTAACGTAGCCGCGTTACGTTATCTGCGTTGAATTAGCAATATCAAGTTTGCTAGATAACGCGATGAGGTACGTAACGCACGCTCATTTTGACCCGTCAAAATGACGTAAAATAACGTGAAGCAAGCTAGTGCTTTTCATTTTATTTATTTATTAATCAACAGAATGCTTACATGCCCGTTTGCTAAAATAATGTAGTATCCAATCATGGTTACCGTGTTATTTGTAACCATTGTTCTGATTATATAAGTTTACGGCGTGTTCTTGGCATGTTATGTGGTTTCATACAGAATTAGGGCCCAGGAAGAAAAACGTCCATACTGTTATCACCGTGAATTAGCATTCCATCCACGTCACCAATAATAATACAATTAATTCCGTTTGTCACATCAGATAAATAACGTTGCAGACTTTATCGTGCATTTGATAACATCTCTATATCAACAGTTGTAAGTATCATAATGGCGTGAATTAATTCTGGGTGGTAAATTGGTCGGTCGTAAAGAAGACTTAAAAGGTTGGGACGATGTTGGAGGTAGTCTGGAGGGAAAACGGGAGGTGCGCAGATGATTTCCTTCTGCACAAGGTTACAGCCCTATTCTGTTGCTTATGATATATTGATCTCACCCTCATGATAAATTATTTGTAACGGGGGAGACAGTGATCGAGTTCATTTCGAGTTCCTACGGCAGAATTCCGGTGCGCTCGTAATTATCTCGATTACTCTAAAAATATGGGATGCTCGAGATTCACTCAATATAAACCCATTTTTACGAAAACGGCTTTAAAACAGTTTTTTTACGGTTTTCTTATATTAAAAGCAGATCTCATTGCAATTAAAATTTTAGTTATTGAGTATCTATTGCTTGTAATAGCGGAGGATGAGTGACGGCCGGGCGATAGCATGTGCGCTTTATAATTTGACGGCACCCGGTTTGATCCTCGGCCCTGTTCCAATGGCTTATTTAGTATTTAAGTAAATTATGTGCAGTTTCGTTACCACCACTCAACAACGGTGAAGGAAGGTGAGGAAACCGGTATGTCCAAGAACCTTAAAAGTTCAAAGACATTCACCAACATGCACTGGCCCAGCATGGTGGATTAGGGCCCATCTTCTCTCTCTCTCTGAGAGAAGACCTATGTCCCAGTAGTGGGATCGTGATAGGGTGATAATGATTGCTTCTAATAAGAGGGGCCACAGATTCCGAAAGTACGAAGCGCTTTGATTCCACTTTTATTGTGCGAACTGCTAGTATGTGGAATGCGCTGCCAGAATGGGTGTTCCCCGATAGTTACAATCTCGGTGTCTTCAAATCTTGAGTGAATCGGTTTTTTTCTAGGCAAGCGTGCTCCATCGTAGACCGCATTATCGCTTAACATTAGGCGACTTGGCCGTCAAACGCAAGCCTATTACTGAATTTAAAAAAAAGAGGCGCACATATCTAAACTCTGTCCAAGTATTTATTTCCTCTGACACCTGCAATTACATTATAAAAAGATGAATGAAAACCACGTATTCTGATCATTTTCGCTAGGGTTTTGAACGTACGTATGACTATAGCGGTACCCTTCAGTCACCCTTCAATATATCTACTTCAGTGAAGTTCTAAAAAAGCTATTTTTATTCAGCTTCTTTACAATGTGTTAGCTGCTATCAGAACAAATAATTGCTTGGACCGACTTTAGATTGAATTATCTCATCTTTATCAAAAGTTATGTGTGGTGATTTAAAATTTCAACTTCTAGTATACAGTTTTATGTAATAAGATATTAACAAGTGCCTTTATTAAATAAACAAAATACTAGCTAAAACTAACACTAAATAAACAGTTAGACTGTCCATAGACCGTTGAAGATCTAAAGACAATCCAAATGCTCAAACTCAAAGTTTTATGTTAATATGGCCGAGTTATGAAGGTTAATAATGACGCATTACATGTAGAATAATTTAAGCCTCAGTAAGTACCTACTGAATTTATTTTAGCTAAATTTAAATGTCTTATCTTTACCTCACGCATGCAAATCTAGCACTTGTATAAAAAACCCTTGAAAACTTGTAAGTACTATTTATCAAATGTATGAAGAAACGAATGAACGAACGAATGTATGTTTTACGTTGTCGCCAAAACTCCTATTTGACAGTGAACAACCAGCAACTAAGGGCATGTAACTGTCAAAATAAAGCATACCATTTGCCAATGTGACTAACAATTAGCAACAGCAAATATGGATCGTCGCCACTCGCACGTGACCACAAAGGACAATGTCGAGTGACTAGTACCTTGTAATTTTTGGAATCTAAATTTAAGGCATTATAAAATTATGTTGGTTTTGATCGATATAATTTCTTATCACGACTTAAAAATAGCAAATATGCCAATCGCAGAAAGCCAAAAGCTCTAATAGGGAATTTAGAAATGAGGGAAAGGGCTGTGGTATGTAGCTTTTATTAGGCCCTTCAGGTCCCCCCCGTGTTACAAAATGGCTGTTTCAAGAATACACCAAAATTAAAACAATAAGCACCAAACATTCTAAAGATAAACATAATTAGATAATACTTTACGATAACTACCCTCTTTTTATCAAAAAATTTGGATTTAACTCTACACTTAATATCAGACTAATTTGATCTTTATTTCCTAAAGAAAAGTCTTGAAATCCATTGCTTAAAATTAGCAGCTGATACATTATACAAACATCAAGATTAATATTACCATTAACGACCCGATACCATATACGGGACGGTGTAAAAACCGGCTACGGCCAAACTACGGCCAAAGACGGCCGTAACAGACCGAGATATGGCCAAAAATAGGAGACTTTATGGCAAATATCTTAGATAAGCAAAGAGAGTAATCCAAGACTTGTGCTTAATTAGGTATGTGGAGATTGGTGAAAAGAAGCCTAGAATAGGTAGATAGGGACGTATTACGAATAACGCCAAATATGCAAATGTTGCAAATCAAAATTATAAAGGCACAAATAAAGTTTGAAAAAGGGCCATGTTAGTTATTAAGGTGGAACGTTTCACGTATGGCGGGAAATTCAAATTTCAAACAGTTCTTTTGTTCTTGTAGCTAGGCCGGGCAATTATTGTAAACGATCATGATGTTTGCGAAAATTGATTATTATTCTTTACAAACTCGCGTAAAGTTATTTATCTCTAATGTACATTACATACATTTGTCAATAAACAAATTTTTGCTGTTTCAAACGGTTTATTGACAAATGTAAGTAATATGGTGAGTTACTGATTAATAACTGTACATGATAATTTAAAGAACAACCAACAATTTTCGCAAACACTGTGTCATTTCACAATAATTACTCGGCCTAGCTACAAGAACAAAAAACTGTTTGAAATTTGATATTCCCGCCAAACATGAAACGTATCACCTTAACCTCCGACTTTTGCGGTTTGAAAACTTTCCGTTTTCATGAATTTGCATGTTATTTATTGAGATATTAATTGTTTGAAAAGTCAAATCCCAAGTCCACTCTCTGAACAGACTCTACTGTCCTTTGTTACCCTGAAATTGACCATTTGGTTCGCACCCACCACGCTATTTGAGTTTTTTTTATATATAATAAGGGTTGTGTTTGACTGCCAACTCACCTGATGTTAAGCGATGATGCGGTCTACGATGAAGCACGCTTACCTAGAAGAAACCTATTCACTCGTGATTTGAAGACACCCAGATTGTAATTGTTGGAAAACACCCTTTCAAGGCAGCGCATTCCACAGACTAGCTGTTCGCACGATAAAAGTGGAATCAATGTGTTTCGTACGGGTTTTCAGAATATTAACCACTAGCCGTCCGCTCCGGCTTCGCACAGGTGTAAGATCGGCCTTCGGCCTCGCTACAAAATATAATATAGCCTACTCGTATGTCACCCGGGGATAGTGTAGCTTCCCAACAGTGAAAGAATTTATCAAATCGGTTCAGTAGTTTCGGAGCCTATTCAATGCAAACAAACAATCAAATCTTTCCTCTGTAAAATATTAGTGTTGATATAGATAAAACGGTGACGATTTTGCTGCCCACTCTGGCAGTCCGATAGAAAATAAACAGGAGGGAATTTGATCATGCAGATCCGATGCACGTTCTACGAAATGTATCCAATAAAAAACCGATAGACCAGCAACTTTGCGTCGATGAAGAGTTTAGTCCGAACTAAGGATACATTGATCCTTTGTCAGATCTGAGGGCAATGAATTCAATCTGAGGATAAGGTAGTTTGCTTCACAATTCATAATTTATCTTAAGTTCAGGGAAGCACTTCTTATTATATTATCAATGAAAATAGTTCAATAATTATGATTAACACGTCTGTGTTAGTAAACCAATCAGACAAATACTTGTGTGAACATTTTATCCGATGATACCGTAATAGGGAAAAATAAATCATCACATTGCCACTTTGGAATTAAAAAAATATTTATTACCTATCAAGAAATGTTGTAAATGGCAACAGAATATGCCTACTTTTATTATTTACTTACTAAAAAAGACATATTTTACCAGGCTTTTATAAGCTTCACTTAGGCTGTTCCTAAAATTGTTAGTGAAATGAATAATAGAATATGAAACAAGTTTATTTAATTCCCCTTCACCCCCTATGCATTTATGCATTGGGGTGAACCAGCTTTCGTAACATTTAAAAATGTATCTTGCGGGAGGGCGAAAATAACCGCGGAAATTCTTCGACGGCCTCTTCTGCAGTGTCAAATTTCGCCCACGAAGCATTTTTTTACCGTGGGGAAAAAACGCGTGGAGCTGGGCTGTACTGTACGGAGGATGGGGTAACATTTGTACCCACGAACTATTCAAAAAGCCCATGGTCCTAGCTAAAGCTTAGGCTATATATTTTGGCTCCCATCACACAGTCTCTGACTAGTTCGGGAGCCTCTGGGATCAATACTATAACCTACCATAAATTATGCCCGAATAAATGAAATGACATGATTTGATTTATAATAGCTAGTATTTATCTCAAACAGGGCGAGAAAAATCACGTAAAAAATAAACAACAATATTTTGGGGTATTTACCAAATTTCGTTTTAAAGTAGAAAATGTTTCCAATTTCCATTATCAGTCAATTTCATATGAGCCAACCACAGAATACTAGCCATGGCCGTATGGAAATCTCAATTATTTTTTGTCTGGAATTCTAACACAACCTCTGTGCATTTGCCTCTTTTACGTACAAGATAAGACAGAGAGAAGAAACAAGCAAAAGAACACAAGAGAAGAGAAGAGTAAGAATACAAGAGAAGAGCAAGCAAAAATACTCCGCCAATTTGGTTTGGCCCAAAGACAAATTTTCCTCGAATTGTACCCAATTTGGTCAAGCCCAAAATTTTCCTCAAAGATAATCGTCATTTATTAAATACCTACTATGTTTGGGAAACATTTATTTTGGTCTACTTATAGCTTATTTTAATGCTGATTCATAATTAATGTATACACTGCTAAAATACCACCGCAAAAAAGACCACGAGTCATCGTCACTTCTACCAGGCCTCAAATTCCACACCATTAGAATACTTATTTCAATTCAAATCACCCTTGGTACTGAGTCAATCCTCACTTATGGAGTGACCAATTAATTAAGGCCGATAAGTATGTAGATAGCGAGAAGGATGTCATTATCGCAGCAAGGGTCTGCCTTAGATGGTGTGCAATTTAGCAGCAAGGATGGCACCTCAAGGTCGAACTGGTTATTGAAGAGACGTGGTGATGTGAAGGTCTATCTTAATAATTGATGGGAAGAATAACAGCTCTAAATATTAATAGTTTTCTTACCATTCGAAAAAGGGCGTTTGATTCATAGATAACAGTGAATAAAACTCTCTTTTAGTCACTGAGTGAATAAAAATATTTTTATTTAGAAGAAACACAAATTTAAAAAAAAAATGCTTGACGTACCTACTGGCTGGCAGAATGAAGCTATTCTATTGAACTAGAAAAAAAATCTCACCAATTTACTGTTTCCGTTGTTGTTTTACGGCATTGGAAATAAAAATACTATACAGCTATTTATTTTCTCGCAGATAATGGTAAAAAGAGTAAATAAATCGTGAAATATTATTAAGCATTTTTCATGTCGGTCCTTGTATCCCTCGCTCCCCTCAGAGACCTACTCTCAAGATCCAATTTAATCCCACGAATTAAATTATCTATTATCAATCGCTGTATATAATCTACTATTGTGGCCTGAGGTTACTTACAACTCATTTGATGGAAAGTGTGAATGCCGTAGATGAGCAGGTTTGCCCATGAGGAAACTTTTCACTCTAGAAATGCTGGCCTCAGTTACGCCTCGGACCACATTTCGCTTTCGTCTATACTTCTGTTGCTTGGCGCGGTAGTAAAGAATAGTGGATGAGATGACGTAACTATAGGAAAACCTCTAATAACTGTCGTAATATTAGAAACTGCAATGCTCTACATCTACATGAATAGAATATTGTTATTCATATTATTATACATTCATTTAATTACCACAGTGATTATCCTTTTAATATACACAATTTTATTAACTAAAATACTCGTATATATTTATAATCGGTACTTCCTCACCATGTAGGTATGCCATCAAATTCCCACATTATGCTAAAATAATATTAATATACAATAACTAATAATAATAATAGTATTCCGTGGGTATGAGGCCCCGAACCCTAGCTTGCCTTAGCTGGCCGTTTGGGGGTGAAAACCGCAAGAACCAAGATCCTTAGCTGCAGGGTGGAACTGTTAGGTAGCGAGTAGCGTTTAGTGAAAGTGCAGCACACCTCTCGATACCCTATAAGCCATATGCCATAGCCCCAATGTTACCCCTCCGGTGCCAATATAGGGCGGTCTTTACGGGGGTATTTCGTGGGTGTCAAGATTCACCCACCACTGGACCTATCGGTCCATACGAGGGTTTAAAAGAAGCAGACCGGTGTCACAGCACCCGACCAGATGCAAAGGTTGGACATTAGATTTCCACGCCACAGGCCTGGGTTCAAACCCCAACAATAAGCCTGAAGGAAAATTTCATGAGGCGTGACTGGCTACCTTGTTAAATATCTGCCACCAAATACTAAGCGGTTTAATGATATCAGGGACAGTTTCGCGTTATTTGACATTGATTTTTCCACCCTATTATTTGATTATTATTATTGGATTTTTTCCTCCAACTAAAGATTCCTTCTTCTTCCCATGTCAATCTTTCCTACTGTATACATCCTTCACTTTTCAAGCTATCCTGCTGTGGAATACTCTGCCTGCATCTATCAGGCAGGCTAAATCTCTTTCTACTTTTAAGAATCAAGTCTATACACATTATCTAAGTTTATGTTAACTGGTACGTATATATGTATTTTATTTATAATATTTACGGTATGTATGTAGCATTGTGTATTTATTGTATACATATATGTAGGGATATATATTTATTTAGGTATATTTTATGTGCACCACCGACCCTTTTCAAATAGTCCTGTCCATCCAAAGGTTGCCTGGAAGAAATCGCTCTAGGCGATAAGGCCGCCCATTATACTGCCGTATATTTATTTTTGATGTTAGTTTAAGTTTATTCTGTATTTTTCGGTGTGTAATAAAGAGATATTGTATTGTATTGTATTGTATTTTTTAAATTAAATAATAGGCTTGCACTTGACAGCTACTTGGTCTCAGTTAAACAATGATGCGGTCTATGATGGAGCACGCACGTGAAATTTAACACTTTTAACGGGTTTTATTGCGTATATTTTACATTATTTAATTTTATGACGTTTTGAAAACTTTGCAGTGTCCATGGTCACAGGTAGACTAGATCTCGGATATCCATAGAAATGTTATGATATTATTTACAAATGACGCCAATAATTTGTGATTAACCTCCTAACTCATTTTGAGTACTAATCCCATCTTCGGAACGGAGCACTAAGTATCAACTTGAGCCTCTTGATGCATTGTAGCGTAGAGCTGTAAGATTGTTGACGATCCCAAGCTCACTGAACACCTAGAGCCGCTCAACATGCCAGGGATGTTGGCTCTCTTTGTGTCTTTTATCGCATTTATAATGGGGCTGGTGCTGGCGTCGCGGTTTTATCATAGCACTAACCGCCACCGCCTGAAAGCTCATCCACATATCATAGATCAGTGAAAATCTCACACTGTGCGAATGTCATATAATAGTAATATGTTATACTATAGGTAATATGTAAGATTATACTAGTTTATCCGCATTTTCTGGGGCAAAAGTACCCTATGTCCGTCCTTATGATGTACACTATCATCCTGCCAAATTTCGTTAATATCTGGTTTGCCGTTTACTCGTGAAAAGTGAACAAACACACAGACATAGAGATAGAGTTACTTTTGCTTTTATGATATTAGTATCTAAAGATATACATATAATAGTAATATTTTATATTATGTATGTGAATAATTTTAGTAATCAATTAGTAATATAAACAAAGGCATGCGTGAACTCGATTCCTGGTAACTCGATACGTACCTAATCGAAATTGGGAATACCGTGTTAGTGACGATTGTTTATACTCGTATTGTCGCACGCAACGATATTATTTTATAGAAATAAAACACAAACATATAACTGCAGCGGCCACCAACATAGTCATTTATAGACGAAATTATAATAATACTATATAATTAATCACACTATAATAGATGGGTGGATGTATATATAGATGGATGGATGTTTGTTACTCAATCACGCAGAAATGGTGATGGATTTGGATGAAATTTTTGCTTATGTCCTGGATTAACCTATTTTTATCACCACGCGGGTGAAACCGCGGGGCGCAGCTAGTATTTTGAGACGTTTATTTGTTATATATAAAGTTTTATTATTGATGTTTATTTGTTGTTTTTTCACGCAGCAACATAGTAACGGATCGACGTGATTTTTTATATATAGAAATTTGAAGGACTGGATAGTAAAATAGGATAATGTGAGGAAACCTGGGGAAACCCAGTCAGGATTATAAACGGAGTTTGGTTTTCGGACAGCTGTAGACCACTATTTAAAACATGCAACATACTTCCGTTACCATGTATATATATTAAGGAAATTTTTGTATTTACACCAAAGATGACCCTGATTATTTTGAAAAAAAACATCGTCAAGTTATTACCCGTCAAAAAAGTACCCTAAACATTTTTTGTTTGTAATGTTATGATAGCAAGGCTCGGTTTTGTCGCTTTTTGTAAATTCACACTCAGTAGTTTTATATCGACAATAATGTAGGGTTGCGCGGCTGCAGACGGGAAGAGCCCCCTTAACATCCCTTTTGAATAACCCCAGGATTGGTAGTATAACTGTACCTACCTACATGATAATTTAAAGAAAAACCAACAAATT
Organism: Agriopis leucophaearia; assembly: GCA_949125355.1. Classification (NCBI taxonomy): domain Eukaryota; kingdom Metazoa; phylum Arthropoda; class Insecta; order Lepidoptera; family Geometridae; genus Agriopis; species Agriopis leucophaearia. Next base: position 7,049,506 of record OX421284.1, on the reverse strand, counting down.
TTGCAAACACTGTGTCATTTCACTATAATTACCCGGCCTAGCTACAAGAACAAAAAAACTGTTTGAAATTTGAATTTCTCGCCATACGTTAAACATTCCATCTTAACACATTTTTATCGTACTCGTAGCTGCTTTGTTATCCATGTTGTCAAACCAAATAGGAATAAGTACGCAACTTCAATTTTTCTAGCCGTGTATTTTGTTATTCGTTTATTTCATTAAAACGCGATAGGATCTCACCACCCACGCCGTAGTGTAATGACTCGCCATATCTGAGCTATGAGGTACTACCGACGACACAAGTATAACATGGTCAAAATCAAAGTGTTACCATAGCAAATAACTCTCGCAGTAAAAAAAAAAACTAAAAAAAACACGCTTTAAAATCGCTAATCCTGAAGATCCTGTAAAGGATAATGGGACAAACTATTAAAATTATTGCATTGTCATCGGTCCTTGATAAGTGTGCAAAGTTTCATATCAATCCGTCTTTTTGAAAGGGGTGAAAATCACGTTCATAGATCCCGTTACATAGATACATACCAAGCTAATAAAAGTGCGTTAAAAATAGCCAGGCCATAGTAGGATTTTTTTGGTAAAAAAAAAAAAAAAACTTAAAAAAAATAAGTTTTAGGAAACATTGAATATCCATCAAAAAAAGGGTTACATTATAAAACGGCCATTGACACTCGATAAAATGTATGGAACTGTTTTTTTTTCTCGCGATTTCAGGGTTAGTCTCCTTGTAAAAGTTATTCATAATGATGAGTACAATGACCTCCTTTTAGCTGAGTGCAGTCTATATGCGTAACCCTGTATTATCAAATACTTTTACAGATTTACGCATTTTTTTATGTATTTTGCTGAAAGCGATCTCTTTCAGACAACTACAAAAGAATAAGAGGATCATATTAAAAACTGACTTCAAAAATATATGAATACCGTAATAAGTGCCTATGAAACTTGAGCGTTGCCCTCATTTTCACCAAGTCAGGATCTGATGATGGGATATCATCAGATCCTGACTTGGTGACAAATGTGACCAAATTAGAAGTATACCCTACCGAACAATATTTTTTTTTATTTTGTCAACAGTTGGCGGAGATAGCGATGAACATTTTTTTTAAATACAGTGAAACATAGAACCGTCCTCCTTTTTTGAAGTCGGTTAAAAATAGAAGATAATAAAACATCAATATCTTCTTTCAGAAAACATTTTTAGGTGTGAGTGTACCGGGGTACGGCGACCGTGGCGGGTTCACGTCGCTCTTATCTCGAGAGAAAGTAGAGGTCGTAATTATAATAGTGCGCCGAAATCGCGGCCTGACAACTGAGCGAATGGTGACAGACTGGCAACACTGACGGGCTTTGTCAGATTGACAGACTGTTTTGGCTTACGAGCGTATAATGCGAGCAATATAAAAGGAGACCGGCTGGGACAAGACAGATCGGTATTCCCTCTCAGTAGTGAAAGCCAATCTCTGGGTATTGGGAGAAGACGCAATCCCATATTACGTAGTATCCGTAGCACAATGCCTCAGTGGTGTGTGTGTGTGTGTGTGTTGTGAACGTGTGGGTATCCCTGCATATATTCAAATATTAAATACATTTAAGTATAATACTGGCTGCGCTCCGCGGTTTCAGCCGCGTTATATAATACCTCCTTGCTAGCGACAGCAACCGCCTTTGACTTATATAGTCAAAAACATTTTCTTGTCTTCTTTTTATCATACAACTAGCTGCGTCCCGCAGTTTCACCCGCGTTATACACTTGCTTAGTAGCGACAGCAACCTCCTTTGACTTAGATGTTTTTTTATGATGTACTTAATTTATGTCAATGTATAGAGTTAAGTTCTTGCCGTTCTGTAAAAAAATATGGGAAAATGGATTTTCTTCATAATTTATTTTGCGTGAATTTTTCTATATTTTAATACTTATGCTGCTATTAGGGCGGAGAGAAATCCAACAAATCAAAGATCATGAAAATCGGTCCAGCCAGTTTTGAGTTATAAATGGTGTAACTAACCTGACTTTGTTTTATATAATAAATACTAGTTTTTTTTGCCCGCGACTTCGTACGCGTAGATTTTCATATAAACCTTCAATCCTTTTTCTTCCCTTAATCCGGCCCTTGCGCAAAATAACATAGCCTATACTTCAATCTGATCATAGCATATTCGTGAAAACCGCATTTATATCCGTCCAGTGGTTTATGAGATGTGCAACAAACAAACAGACAAAAATTCTAAAAACTGTCCTATCATGTTCAACTGCTTATTTTAAGACGCCCTGTGTGATATTTTTTTGTTCTCTCGCTATTACAGATTTTTTTATCTCTACGTTTTTATTATATGTATAGACTAGCGACCCGCCCCGGCTTCGCACAGGTGTTAGCTCGGCCTTTAGCCTCGCTAGTATGACCCGCTCCAGGAACACACAATTTTATCCCAATCGGTCCAGTCGTTTTTAAAGTAGCATATGTGCTGTTACAGACTATAATCTATCTCTGTGCCAAATTTCATCCAGATCCGTTCAGCCGTTATGGCGTGACTGAGTAACAAACATCAATCCATCCATTCATCCAAACTTTCAGATTATAATATCAGTAATATATATAATATCAGCAGTCAGTAGTATCAGTAATATATATATATATATATAGATAAGTATAAAGGATGATCATTTTATAGCAGCTATGACACTGCAATTGTTAAAAAAAACATAAATTACTAACAAAATATATCCCAAATAAACATATCACGCGGGTTTTCCGGGATTGTATATTTCTGAACGAGTAGACATCGCATTGCAATACATCTGACGCGATGTTTGTTTCCATACGCGATATGACACGAGGATAATTTAAATAATGTTATTAAATCGGCGTATTAAAATAACTCATTCAGTGTTCAGCATCAATCGATGAATGAGAATTATGATGAGAGTCTTTACAATTACATAGTTGATACTACAAAATGGGCATTAAAACTTTGATTCTAAAGCAGTCAGGTTCTTTTTTTCTAAAGTTTAGAAAAAGAAAATAAAGAATCTAACTGCATATATATATATATATATGTCGCAGATGGATTGCCGAATCCGCTGTTTTAGAAAACCACTAGATATTTAACAAAATAGCTATTTTTCTGCATTACTTCAGGAACTTTGGTAGCAGTTTTGTTAAACGTAGCGCAATGGCAATCCAGCTGAACGCTATTAAATAGTTTTACATAACGGAGCTGTTTTGTAAAACAGCTAGCGGTTATGTAAAACAGTTAATTAAGCAATCCATTTGCAACATATATATTATATAGCTGATATGACCTATGATATTTAGAGCATGAAGGCGAATCTAACGTCACCTTGCACTTAAAAATCTGACAAACCTTTAAATATCTCCTAGTTTCAGTAGCCTTAGCTACTGAAACTAGGAGATATTGAAACAAATAATCATTCATATATACATACTTTCATAAAACCGATAATCATTACTCTCTTTTAGAAAAGTCTTATAAATATCGCTACAATAGTCAGTATAATCACTAAGAATAATCCCTTCTAGACTGAAGATGAAGGCTGTTATTTTGTTCCCATAACAACAACAAAAATGCCGACTTCAAAAAAGGAGGTTCTCAATTTATTTCACATTCTGATTGTATAGAAATTTCATCAAAATCGTTTTAGTAGTTTAGCTCTTAAATCAAAATAACTGAAAAATGTTGTTACCTGGATGGACAAATATGTGATCATCAAAGTAACCAAATTTTCCCATTTTATACTAAATTTGTGAAATCGGTTTTCTAAATTGATAAATAAATAAATAAAATAAAGTAAATAAATAAATATCTAGGACATTTTTTCACACATGGTCATCTGACCCCAAACTAAGCAAAGCTTGTAATATGGCTGCCAGAGACTGATAAACGTACATTTTTTTTTTTATAAAAATGTAAATATTTGAATATATTTTTTTATTTAATGGATATTAAATTGTATAATCACAGATATTAAAAAACAACATAGATTAATGCTTTATTTATTCCTAACATTTTATAAATATGTTGACATTATCTCAAGTTTCTACGTAATATGCACAATAATTTGAGATGACATATTATATTACTACTACATTCAAAACAAAAGTTTGCATATCGACTGGATTGCAAACTAAACCCTAATATAAATAAAACAATACCTACATTTGATCATAATCTAATTTTAATCAGGTATTTCGTTCATTAATGACAAAATGACAATTTAAAGCCCAGCAAAAAAAAAAAACAGTTTACAGGGGACCAGCGACCAATATGATTCGAAATCCTGAATGTATCCAAAAACAACAACATTTGTTAACAAAAAAAACTTAAAATCTCGAGAGTCTAATAATACAACGTCGTTGCCTCAACTAACTGAGTAGCTAGACTCTTCAGAATTTGTTACAGCACACACACAAACGGATATTGATACAAATTTAAATGATAAATCAGAATCTATTGAAGATAGTCAAGAGCAAGAGGAAACCAGAGAAAAAGAAAACTCGTAAAATAGACCCTTAACGCGAAGAAGAGTTAAACCGCATCGGTTTTCCACTATACACGGCAGCCCCTGTAATATTTAAAGAAACTACAATGCAAAGGAAACCAATGAAACAAACTCCACCAATGAAATCCCTTAATCAGAACTTCCAGAAGTTTTTCTTGAAACATTACTTGACGAACTTGTTTCTTTAGGTTAGTTTCTAAATTAAAAATGAAATAACCTTGATATCCTCCAGCTCTCATTCAATTACCAATCGGGTCTAATATAGCAGAGTTTAAAAAGATGAACCGTCTATCGAATTGTGCTGTTGAGATTCAAATATACACAGATGCCCAATGTTTTAAGTGTAAAAGTTTTGGGCATGCACTGAAAAAGTGCAAGAGGCCTCCAACGTGTGATACGTATGGCTTAGAATATTATAAATGTGAATGTCAGAAAAAAGCAGAATCAGCTGCATTTTGCTACGTAATGTGAGATTTACGCTGCAATTTAAAGTGTTTCAGGTAATCGAAATAAATATAAAGTTTTAGAGCAATATGTATTTTCTTTTCCTTTTTCTTCTTTAAAAATGACGGTCTAAGAAGTATACCAAATTCAATTCATATTTTCAAAAGAACACAAATTAACATGATCAATGTTAACCAGTGTTCTTTGAAAATATTGTTTGTCAATTTCAAACTGCTTTAGACTGGGTCCATTCTTAGAATAAAAAAAAAAATAAACATACTAGTATAAAAATGTCAAAATGTGTTTGTTTGTTTGTTTCTCTTTTACGCGGCAACAGAGCACCGTTTCTCTGTACGATGTGATTTTTTGCATACAGATAGAAGACCAGAAAATGTCTAGGATACTTTTGTCCTGGAAAAAATACGGTTCCTGAGAGATAGACTACGCGGGTGAAACCTTGGAACGCAGGTAATTTAAAATAAAACCTTCAAGACTAAAAACATATTTATCGTACAGCATAATCATTAAATTAGCTGGGTATAATTATTATATTTCTTCCCCGGAGACCAGAATACGTGCCAAGAGTGCTGATAAGAATTATGTGTAAACCACATCCTTAGCGGTCTAGGGATGTGGCTTGCACATCGTTCTAATTCACGGACTCTAACTTATTTCATACAGTCAGGCAAAAACTACCACATACGTACCTAAACAAGTAACGTAATTAATCATTACTATCTAGTTCTAATTAAGTCGTAAGTATTACATTCTATTCGTCTTTGTGCACCATTTATGTAACAACTATGTGGTTCTTCTATCTAAGAAGTATGGTGTTCTAAGGTCTTCATTTATATGCAGAAAACATGCGTTGTATAGAAATATATGGTTGCAAAGTAAAAAAATAATTAATTATATATGAAAGGCGTTTGCATTCTTCCTTTATGAATAAACAAGTCGCGTCTTGCGGTTTTACCCGCGTAGGCATTCTCTCTATAACCATTTTTTTCTAGGATAAGAAGCATAACTATATCAATCTCCAACCTTTGATCTCTTTTCAAAAACCACGTCAATACCTTGTTCTGATACTGTCTGTAAGAGGAACATCATCTTCCTGAGACACAAGGTGCAGCTGCCAATTCGGCAGAGCAGCACGAGCGGCGCAAATATGCTAACCTCAGCAGTTGTTACATATCTGAGGCGTTTGGGGTCGAGACATTGGGCCCTTGGCGACCGGGAGCTCACCTCATTATCAAAAATCTTTCAGAGCGCCTAGTTAATGCAACGCGTTTCCAAAATGCTGGCGTGTATTTGGCTCAATGCATAAACAGCGCCATTCAGCGTGGTAATGTGGCCAGTATACTTGGTACGCTGCCAACTGATAGTGGGCTTGAATATATGGATTGTCTTTAGACCTTCAACAGTCTATGGACAGTCTTAGTCAATTTTACTGTCAACTGTTTTTGTAGTTTTAGTGTTAGCTTGTATTTTGATTAGTTAATAAAGGCATTAAACAGACTTGCGCATTCTTATTATTATTGTGATTCTGATTATCTATAGATAATAATAAGTGAGATATTCATAAGCTATTAGATTATACAAAAATATTATGTTAGAAGTGTACATATTAATTGCCTTACGAGTCAAGTTATAGTATTTAGTTATTTGAAACCCAACACGAGTTAGGCGATTTGAATTTCAAATGTTGTCCATGGAGATTGCCTTTTCGCGCTGAGTCACCGGGCTTAACTTTTTCGGAGCTGACATTTTAGTTTGAACCATTTAAACAAACTGTTAAGCTATTTGGTATATAGAATGTATAACATGCATAGGTGTAAACAATAAAATAACAACACCTACTTCTGCTTTGAAAAGTATTGAAAGTACATAGGGTTAAGTATCGAAAAAAGTGGGATACGAAAATTACGTCTCATAGATGATTCATAGTATTTGAAAACTGTGCATAAAATGCAAGTTTCACATTTATACAAAATTGATTACGCAATTTCGTAACACAGGGCACAGTATTTGAAGTGAAAACTTCTTGAGCACTTTTTGGTGAACAAAAATCATAGAACACGCGTCATCCTCACGCTGTACCGTGTATTTTAAAACAGCGCCATCTCTTGTAGAATAGGTGAATTACTACTTAAGTTTTCTATTCTGACGTGCAGTCCTATGACTGATGTGTTTAATTTTTCTCAAATTTTGCAAATTAGTGTTACACAAGTTATATTTAATTGATGGTAAATCAATCAACACCCTTACGTATTACTCTACCTTTCTGTTACACCCGTTTATAAAAACGAAATACCACCCACTTATTCACTGACTTACGAAATCACTAGGCCTACAAAGCTGTAGCTTCCATATGGGTGTAAACATCTGCTAAGAAAGGATTTTGTGAAAGGCTTTAAATATATATGACCCTTTTAGAATAAATCCTAAACGGGCTGTCAGTGTGCAGGACTCTTCACCCCCTAATTCAATATAAATGAGACATATAACATATTTACACTCTGATGAGCAAAAAAATGCTTACCGAATTGGTGCTTAAGAATTCATTAATATTTAAGTTCATCCTAAAAAAACCTCTTAAAACAATAATAGTCAGTTTAGTTTATAAAAAAAACCTGTTCAAATAAATAGAAATTTCAAAGTTCACTCACCTAACATTTTACTCAAGTCGGCATTATGTAGATCCGGGTTCTCATCCGCCAGTTTCTTACGCTCCACCTTCGCCCATACCATAAAGGCGTTCATAGGCCTCCTTATCCTGGCTTCCTTCAACGCCTTAGCTTGCCCCATCTTGGTGGTAAAAGGCGCTCTACCATACTGCTGCGGAGTATAATCTCTGGGTTCATAGCTTCTGTAATCATACTGCGCTCTGTAGTCCAGGCTGTATGGCAGGGTTGACCAGACGACATGTTGGATTGCTTCAGCGTTGGTCTGCTGCTCTTGGGCAGAGTCTCCGCTGTTCTCGACTGCTCCTTGGACGTATTGCTCGTATGTGCGATGGTATGTCGGTGGAGATTCTATACCGGCACCTCCCGATTCCATCATGCTGGGAAGGAAAAGAAACATGTTATTGCATTTGGATTTATATTTACTAACTTAACGTACATTATTGGATATGGACAAACACATTGCCTTTGTTTCTTGATGATGCAATTTTGAATTTCAAACCGACAAAAATCATACTTCTGAAGCATAGGCAGGTGAAACTGCGAGAGTACAGTAGAGTCTCAATAATCCGGCATTTCAGTATTTCGGCATGTCTAGTTTTCCGGCAATCTACACCCACGGTCCCCAACTCTGTCCGTCCACGCCTTCCTCTCTCCTCAGCCACTACCTACGCCCGGCGACATTCTTCCCTCCTCCAGATTACATAAATAAAATAATTGTCATAAACACATTTGTAATATGTAAATATATCATCATCATCAGCCAGAAGACATCCTCTGTCATTGGCCTCCCCCTTTAACCTCCACACTAAACGACATGCTGCCATCTGCATCCACTGGATGCCTGCTTCTCTCACAATGTTGTCGGTCCCTCTAGTGGAAGGCCTACCTACGCTGCGTCTTCCGGTTCGTGGTCTCCACTCAAAAACCTTTCTTCCCCATTGGTTATCAGTTCTTCGAGCGATGTGGCCTGCCCATTGCCACTTCAAATAAATAAAAATGTAAATACATGCTGCAAAATGTAAATGCATGCCTACATATGCAATGTTTTATTTTATTTTCCGTGAATTTCCCTATATAATCCAGTGAACCGACTATTTCAATAATCCGGTACCTTCTTGTCATTAATAGTGTCGGATTAGTGAGACTCTACTGTAATTACATGTACTCACGGCCCCGCCGCTCACACAAGCTTTAGTATGAACCTTCAATCGATAAGGTTGCAACCCGACCCGTCACAGAATAAACCATCTCTCAAGCAACACTACCCTTCCACATTTCCGCGGAATCTGAAAAATCCGTCGGGTGTCGAGTCGCGAGTTTAACAGAATATACGATGCCAGGAAGTAGACACCCGAGCCTGATCAGTAATAGCTGTCGATATGTAAGCTAATCCTGTCTCGAGCCCAGACGGTTTCAAGTCACCATGAGACCTGTCTGAACTAAATGACTCGTAGATTGTCCTCTGTGCACTGAAGGTGTCTGCACAAAACAAGTATAGAGAAAGAAAGAAAGAAAATAATTTTTATTCGACATTACTCCAAAAAACTTATATCTAAAGTAAACAATCAGTGTCGAAATTGTCTTGAAAAAAAAACATTTTTTTTTATGAGACTGAGTGACGAGACGAGCGAAGTCGCTCGCCTGATGGCTCTTCACGCTTGCCCATATCAGCTCAACGCCACTCAGAATTTTGAACTTCAACAGTTCAAAACCCTGGAAGGCAATGCACTGCGCTCGTCACCCCGAGATAAAAGATGTCAAATCTCTGTGTGCCCTGTAATTTCGCTGGAAACATTGCCCTTGAACTATGAGGCTTTCACTAAGAAACGAGGAGATCCGTAGATGAACGAAAGTTACCGACATAGCCCATCGGATTAGTAACTTGAAGTGGCAGTGGGCAGGGTACATAGCACGCAGATCAGATAGCCGATGGGGCCGAAAGGTTCTCTAATGGAGACCACAGACCGGTAAGCGCAGTTTAGGACGTCCACCCGTAAGATGGACAGACGACCTAATTGAGACCGCAGAGAAACGCATGATGCAAGCCGCTTCAAACTGACCCTTTTGGAAATCGATTGGGAGGCCTAGGTTCAGCAGTGAACGACCTATGGCTGAAATGATGATGATGATCAGCGTTATAAACCATAATCAAGTACAGTTGAAGCGAGTGCGCTATATACCGTTGTTGCATCGTGTTAAAGATGAAAGAACGGAGTGAAATCCACGGAACAATGGCGCGGGTTCCCACCGGTAGGCGCCGTTCGCAGAACCCGCCGTGTCGACACTTTCCTTTAAATTCGGAATTACTCATTTAGATCAGGTTGCTAGTTAATCGTCATTATAATAGGTCGGGGAAAAAGTCTTTTCGTATTTTGTATGTATAAAGTTGTAGTAAAAATCTCATCGATTGTACTGTTTGTATCTGGCTGGTTTTGATACCATTAAAAATATTACATTTTAAAAAAGGAATACAAAAAGTTAAAAGCAATTTCCCGCCATTTTTCAATTGTTTTTTTGTTCGATAAAATGAGTGAATCTAACGAAGAAATTCGATATATTGTGAAATTTTATTACAAAAAACTGAAAAATGCGACACAAGCCGCGAATAAAATTTGTGACATTTATGGACCTAATGCAGTGTCATCAAGAGTAGCACAATGTTGGTTCAAGCGTTTTCAGTCCAGGAATTTTGATGTCAAAGATGCAGCTCGCTCTGGTCGCCCTGTTACGGATAAAGTCGATGCCATTTCTGAAAAAGTGGACCAAGATCGGCATATTAGTAGTTACGACGTAGCTGAAGACCTGGGGATTGACCACAAAACAGTTTTGACCCATTTGAAAATAACTGGGTATACAAAAAAACTCGATATTTGGGTGCCACACCAGCTCACTGAAAGAAACCAAATGAATCGTGTACTCATTTGCGATTCTCTATTGAAACGTAAAGAAACCGAACCGTTTTTGAAAAGATTGATCACTGGTGATGCAAAATGGATCACCTACGACAAGAATGTGCGCAAACGATCATGGTCAAAGGGCAGTGAAGCACCACAGACTGTAGCGAAACCCAGATTAACACGTAATAAGGTGATGCTGTGTGTATGATGGGATTGGAAGGGCATCGTTCATTATGAGCATTTACTGCCGGGCAAAACCATCGATTCGGATCTCTACTGCCAACAGCAGATGAGACTCAAACAAGAAATTGAGAAAAAACGGCCGGAATTGATCAACATAAAGAGTGTGGTCTTTCATCATGATAACGCCAGACCGCACACATCTTTGGCCACTCAGCAAAAATTTAGAGAGCTTGGTTAGGAAGTGTTAATGCATCCACCACATAGCCCTGACCTTGCACCCTCAGATTTCCACCTGTTTCGATCTCTTCAGAATTCTTTGGGTAGTGTTAGATTAACATCAAGAGAGGACTGTCAAAACTACTTGTTGCATTTTATTGATCAGAATTCCCAAAATTTCTACAGCAACGGGGTCATGTCACTACCTAAAAGATGGCAACAAGTTATCGAACAAAATGGTACATATATATTATAATTAAATGTAATTAAACTTGAAAAAAATATGTCTTGAATTTGTTTATAAAATACGAAGAAACTTTTTCCCCGACCTTATATTTAAGTATTGCAGATACTTGAAACTACTCGAGCTCTACGGTTTGACTTCAAGTTTTCTAGTTATAACCGACTTCAAAAAAGGAGGACGGTTCTATGTTCTACTGTATTAAAAAAAATGACCGATTTCTCCGCTAACTGTTTAACAATAAAAAAAACATTTATTGTGTAGGGTATGTATACTTCCAATTTGGTCCCATTGTGGTTGGACGCCCTACGCTGCTCTTACCGGTCCGTGGTCTCCATTCGAGAACCTTTCAGCCCCATCGGCCATCTGTTTTGCGTGCTATGTACCCTGCCTACTGTCACTACAACTTGCTAATCCGATGGGCTGTATCGGTAATTTTCGTTCATCTACGGATCTTTTCATTTCTGATTCGATCTCGTAGAGAAACCCCGAGCATCTGATCTGCGTTACACATATTTTATCTCATTCTAGATATTTGTTTAGAAGAAAGGAATGCGGTTTTCTAATAGAGCTCGTTTGTTGTTCGATCATGTTTATGTTTGCCACAGAACACTGAAAAACAATAGAAAATAATACATAATGGTGTTGATTGTTTACGTTTAAAATATTCTACTGATGATGGAATCTGTGTATACCTCGTTCATATGATTCTTTGGAATTGATGAAAAATAATTATCCATATAAAAAACTGACTTCATAGAAATGCCAGAACTGGGTCAAATTGAAATGGGACCACACAGGAAGCACCAGCTTTCAAATAAATAATAAATCATCAAAATCGATTCATCCAGTCGAAAGTCTGAGGTAAAAAACAATTAATAAAAATATATGCAGTCGAATTGAGAACCTCCTCCTTTTTGAAAGACGGTTAAAAATATCTATTAAAATAAGTATTAACTAAAACTAAAAACTAAAAAAAGACTGCCCCGGTGGCTCAGTTGGTAGTGAACCTAACTTCTGTGCTTGGGGGCGTGGGTTCGATTCCCATCTAGGACAAACATTTGTGTGATGAACATTTGTGTTTGTTCTATGTCTGGGTGTTAATATCTATTTAAGTATGTATTTAAAAATATATATGTACGTATATCAGTCTCTGGCGGCCATATTACAAGCTTTGCTTAGTTTGGGGTCAGATGACCATGTGTGCAAAAATGTCCCATATATTTATTTATTATTTATTTATTAAAAAACACGCTTTAGATACTGGTAAGGATAATGGGACAAACTATTTAAATTACTTATTGCATTGTCATCGGTCCTTGATAAGTGTGCAAAGATTTAAATCAATTCGTCGTTTTGAAAGGGGTGAAAATCACGTTCAAAAATTCCGTCAAATACATAGATACATTCCAAGCTAATAAAAGCGTTTTAAAAACTGTACAACCCTGCAATTCGCCGTCCTGTCAAAAATACATCTGTTTCGTTCTGGTAACAACAACTTTGCCATATTATGAGTAAAGATTGTAACATGTTTAATTCGTTTATGCTAAATCAGCACTGCTTCTATTCCTCCTTGCTGCCCTTTGCTAAGAAAATGGGTAGGTACGTTTTTGTCTATGTTTGATGTCAAACAAACAAACCATAAGTCAAAATTGTTTTACTGTTTCATTTTTCAATAGTGACTTTCAGTCGGAATAATAAAAAGGTTTTACAAGGTATTAAATAACTTCGAATAAGTCAGAGTCAAGCAAAGTAAGTCACGGTCAAGTCAAAATCATGCCCTAGTAAAGTAATGTGGCGACTTTACAAGAGTTTTTGACAATAATTTTGCCATATTATTAGTAAAGATTGAAACAAGTTTAATTATTTATTTTTGCTAAATTAGCACTAGTCTACTTCTATGCTACTAGTTCTTATTCTGTGCATAAGTCACAACTAAATAATGAAGGGCCAAATGTTATTCATAACTAAATGACGCATGAAGGTCAACTTCATAACACGAGTATTTTCTTACCTACCTGTGGTTTGAATTTATATGTAAAGCGACACATGAGTCCTTATGAATCATTCTATGCAATGTCGTCAAATTTCACTACCTGTTAAATTTTTCTACCTGTTAAATCATTTACTTATAGTCTAAGAGCCCACGACACTAAACCTAGTTCGATAAGACTACCAGATGATATATGTATATATAATTAGTCATGTATAATACGAAATGGCGATACTGCAATGAAAATAATCTACACTATATAATATATAATAATATTATAAAGAGGAAAGATTTGTACCTATTTTTGTATGTTTGTAATGAATAGGCTCCGAAACTACTGAACCGATTTGAAAAATTCTTTCACTGTTGGGAAGCTACACTATCCCCGGGTGACATAGGCTATATTACATTTTGTACCGAGGCCGAAGGCCGAGCTTACACTCGTGCGAAGCCGGGGCGGACGGCTAGTTATAAATATAAAAAACCGACTTCATAAAAATGTCAGAACTGGATCATATTGAAATGGGACCACACGGGAAGCACCAGCTTTCAAATAAATATCGGTTCACCCAGTCGAAAGTTCTGAGGTAACAATCATAAAAAAAACAGTCGAACTGATTACCTCTTCTTTTTTAGAAGTCGGTTAAAAATCTGGTAGCGCTATAAAAAAAAGATTTCTAGTATGATAAGACTCCCAAGTATCGTTTGATCCTCGAAACTGGGGAGGGGTAGGAATATACGATAATGCAGTGCTGCAAGCCCCCCTGATTTGCCTTATCAGTGGCAGCAGCATGATAAGCGACGCTTCGTACCTAGGTATCTAGATACGAAGTATGATCGATCTCCTCAAAAAACCAATCACATCATCACACATCACATCATCAGCCAATTAACGTCCACTGTTGGACAAAGGCCTCCCTCATAGAGAGGGGTGTTGCCATAATCCCCACGCTTGGCAGGCGGCTTGGGGATCAAAAAACCAATGCTCATCCGAAAGATCATCAATTTCTCTGTGAGAAAAACCACTGCTGCATAGACATATTTAAACTTTAATAAGCAAAATAGGACAAAATTTTGCCTTTTAGATTAGTCCTTTTATTTTTTTGGGTTCTATACCCGAAGGGTGTAAACGGGACCCTATTACTAAGCCTACGCTGTCTGTCTGTCTGTCCGTTCTACCTTTTAACGGTTGTATCTTTCGAACCGTAATAGACAGGCAGCCATTGAAATTTTAACAGAATACGTAGGCAATGTTACGGCGGATTAATTAATAAATAATAATAAGGTCAAAAATAGTATACAACAAACATTGCTTTAAACGTGTTTTAGTATTTGCTCTCGTTTAAAAAAGGTAATACGTACAAGCGTTATAGTACACGCTCTAAAGTAAAACAACAAATAAGAAATTTTCCTTTAACCAGTTTTCGTACGATCACCGAAGTTAAGCAACGTCGGGCGCGGTCGATACTTGGATGGGTGACCGCCTGGGCATGATGTCTTTTTGCACAACTTTTTTTTACTTTAGTTGTTAACAATTTGATGCCAAAGCTCCGACCGAATATGCTGTCCGATCATAAGTGTAGTTAGTCGAGACATGAGCCCTTAGGGACCGGGAGCTCACCTCATTTGCAAAAATCTTTTAGAGCGTCAGATTAATGGGACGCGTAACCAAAATGCTTGCGTGTTTCTGGCTCAATGCATTGCCATACAGCATGGCAATGCCACCAGAATGCTGGGTATGCTGCCAACCGATAGTGGGCTTGAGCATTTGGATTGTCTTTAGACCTTCAACGGTCTATGGGCAGTCTAACTGTTTTTGTACTGTTAATGTGAGCTTTTATTTTGTTTAGTTAATAAAGGCACTTGCTCTTTTAAAAACTTATACAACTTATACTTATAAGTAATGAATTTATACTTATATGCACATTCATATATCAAGTTTCGTGACTCATTACTATCAAATTTCAGACGAGACTTTGCATTTTCATTTCCCTAATCAGAACTGCTCACGGTGAAATTTTCGAAAAATTCGCTGATCGTAATCGATTGAAAAAAGAAGAATCAAATGCGCACTCGCAGTTTTATATCTCGCGATAGCTGACTGATCGTTTTGACAACAAAGACCATTGTCTCGGCTTGTTTGAAAATACAGTGGCTACTGGGTATCACCCTTCCGAGGTTCGCGCTTTATCATGCCACTAGGGTTAACATTTAACACTGAAATGGCTGACAGTTCTTTCACACAAGTAAAAGAAACATAGCGCTGTGGCGAATCCAACCAAAGAAAGAAATCAACTTCCTTTAAAATTACATGGTACATAATTATTATCATCGTCATTTCTGTCGTACATAGACTTCCCCCATTGATCTCCAAAAGGGCTGGTTGGAAGCGGCCTGCATCGAGCGTTTTCCTGCAGTCTCTTTTAGTTCGTCCGTCCATCTTGTGGGTGGACGTCCTACGTTGTGCCTACCGCTCCGTGGTCTCCATTCGATCACTTTTCCGCCCCATCAGCTATCTGTTCTGCGTGCTATGTGCCCTGCTTAATGATTACTAATCCGGTGGGCAGTGTCGGTAACTTTCGTTCGTCTAAGGATCTTCTCATTTCGTATTCCATCTCGTAAAAAAACCCCGAGCATAGTTATCTCCATAGCTCGTTGTGCTAGTTGAGCTTGAGCCCATCAAGTGCATAATTAATATACCTATTATAGTTTCAAATAATCAAGTCGATACCCGTGAAATGAAAAAAAAAAATATATTTTATTTCACGGCGAATCATGGAAACTTGGCGGTGCGAAACCTCAAGCCAACATGTTGATATCTAAAACTATTTGACATTAAGTGGGTGCTCGGTCCGCTGCATGCGCCTACGATAACGATCGCTTATCAGTGATAACGTATCAGTGCGGCGCAAACGCAGTGCGGCCTGTGATGCAGTCTGCATTGAGATGGGACGATGGAAATACCTGAAGTATTACTAAATCTTGCCTACAAACAGATCACAATCAAAAGCAACACAACATTAACAGGATTTTATAACAGGGGTTTTGTGTAACACGTCTTGAGAATTTGCCATAGAGTCAAGGTCGATTAATTATATTGTCAAAGTCATACTCGAACAAAATATGTCACGATCAAGTCTATGTCAAGTCTCAGTAAAACGGAGACTTTAAAATATCTTTTATTAAGTTTTGAAGAAAAAAAAGCACGTAGAGACATATCCACTACCATTTAGTTTTGATTTCGATTCCAGTCTGTTACACTTTCGTTTCTGTATTGCATAGCGGCCACCCAGACCATAAAATAACTTCAAAACTAGCTTAAAAATCTTAAGCGGTAATCGTGAAACGAACATAAAAGCATTTATCTTAAAATTTCGAGACAATATCAAGAGCAGATTAGCCAGAGGCAAGCATCAGTCGTGACAGACCCGCTACCGGCGACAGATAATCTCTACAATCGAGATTTAAACCAGTTGTATTTAACCCGTGGCAACCAGAGACTTCTATCCGATAGTGTGATGTTTGTTTTGACTACTGTTGACATTTGCGGTGATAGGAGAAACCTCAGATCAGACAAACTTGAGAGATATGCCTTAGTATTATTATCGCTCATGATCAAATGTCTCCATGCTTTAACGTTCTAAGGGTTTTAAATTTTAACGTGAATATCTGTCAGTCAATTTTGTCTACATCATAGCTCCTAAACGGCTTAACCAATTTTGATTAAGTTTCTTTTTATTTGAAAGGTGACTTGATCAAGAGTGTTCCTAGCTATGATTCAAGAAAATCTGTCCAGACGTTTGAGGATTATCAGCTCCTTTGTCGGGGTTTATAAAAACCTATTTATATACTTGTTCATTAAACTTTAAACGCTTAACGCAAAAAGTACCAACAACACACTAATTTTTTCACGCACACTAAGAAATTTGCAGCAACTCCAATTAAATAACTATAATGGCCACATGCAGAAAAGAGGCGACATGGTCATCTGCAGGGTGAGTTCGACTAAAGGCCGATGCCTGATTTAGGCATGATGCCACTGGCATGGCGGGTGCGAATGCCATATCTCCCTTGTCTCTCTGATCTAGGGGGAAACTGTCCTGTGAGCGAAGTAGTGTCGGCTTAGCTATCAAACGCAAAAAAAGTTGCATCAAAAGGCACCATTGCCTTAGCAATTATCAATATAAAAAACCGACTTCATAAAAATGACAGAACTGGACCAAATTCAAATGGCACCACACGGGAAGCACCAGCTTTCAAATTAAAAAAATAAACATCAAAATCGGTTTACCGGAAAGTTCTGAGGTAAAAAAAACGCATTGAGAACCTCCTACTCTTTTAGAAGTCAGTTAAAAATACATACATGCGAAGATAAGTAGGTATGCTGCTTTTAGTCAGTTTTTAAAGCAGTGTTGTTCGCATAACGTCTCTATATTATTACATCTCACTGTCTATACCCAGCAGAGGCCGATGTCCGTGGATGATGATAAGTGTGTTTCTAGTAAAGCTAGTGAGTAGCAGCAGATAGATTCCACCGGTGTTCCCCGAACCAACTGTTATCCTTCGACTCCCCAGTATTGCTTGTTTTGGTTTGCTGAACGATCACAATGTGTAGATGTAAACTACGCGACACGGTGAGAAACTTGCGGATGGAATGGTGGGGGAAATGTTGCTTCGCTGGGTTAGCAACTTATGATGTGAAACTTCGAAAAAATATACATATCGTAGAAGTCAGAACGCGTAGAATATAGTCAATAGATAGTCAATAAACGTTGGCAGTTTCATATTCATATAAACATGTATACAATTTATATCGAAACAAACTATTTTACCAAAACCAACCGTATTTTTATACATTTACGGCTCAGTTATCAATTGTCTGTTCGATTTGCACAACATCGTCAAAACTCGTGAACCGTGGTTGAGCAAGCGTGACGGCGATTATGTCTGAATCGCAAGTGGGAACTTCTCTCACGAGAGAAAGGGACAATTTTCTCTTTCTCTCCCGTTGGTCAGATGGTGTTTCGTTGACGGCGTTTACGGTCTGTTACGGCTTGTGCAACTATCGCGTAACTGTGGATCTAATCTGGCTGCGTATTATGTCCAGCCAGATTGAGTATTGCCGCGATTAGCGGTTCATTGTGGCATCTTTGTATTTATTGATCGAAGATGTGAAACGTCTATTGGTACGCCTTAGCAGTAATACCATCTCGTATGCCGTGACAGCAAACGAAATGATGCTCTCTTATGCCTTCATGTTTCATATCACATCTGCTGGGCGTCCTGTAACGGTCAAATTCAAAACAGTAAAAAAAACTTTTTTAAACAAGCTTTTATTTCAAAAAGAATAAAATAAGCTTTTCCTACTATCAACTTATAACGTCATTACACAATAGGCATGTGCCATAATGTTTTATTTATTACAAATAACAGGCTTAGCGATGAATGTAACTAAATACATTATACATACTGAAAAAATAAATTGAATTGGCTGATTAATCTCTGAGATATGAGCGTTTAAAGTTTTAGGTGGGGATAGAGAGGGGATTCTCCATCCCTTTCTCGCAGAGCGTGTGTTCTAATAGCATTTGTATGCCGCGCCTGAGGCTTGACGTCATAGCTCAGTATAGTGCGCTCTCTGTCTAGCATGAAATTAAAATACTTATAACTTACTTATTTTTGAACTAATTTAAATTTTGTTTTCGTTGATAGGCTCTATTGATGATCAGCTTTTTTATGAGGTTATAAAAATATAAGTCATCATGCCCATTGATATGATACTAGCGACCCGCCCCGGCTTCGCACAAATATGAATAAATATTATTACGAATTCGGACTTAATTACGAACATCTTAAAACAAACATTGCCAAATTCCAGTGATATGCTTACCAACGATCAGTGCATTTTATTTCTATTTATTTATATAAGATAGATATAGATAAATGCACTAGACTTAGTCCTAGCAACGCGTAGGCACTAGGCATCTTTATCAACTGAGAGTCGTAATCTCTATTCAAACATGGCCATCGCTCTTTCTACGTAGTATTTCAACAAACATTTGATACATTAGATATCTTGTCTAGCCTTTGTTTTATTACCAAGACTTTAAATTCTTACCATCCATTCAAAACTAGAAAAATATAGTTTTTTTAATTCGGATAGGACTAGTCCCATAATGCACTTGGGACGAAATAATACGGGACTAGTCCCTTACTGCACTTGGAAAGAGGAATTGGTAATGATGCCAGAAGGTGGATAGTGAAACTCTTCAATAGTAAATGTGCTTTAAACAAAAATAAAAAAAACACAAAATAAATATACTTAAAAGGTTTTTTCCTATCCCACTAAATTTATTTAGAATCGATGACAATCAAATAAAATAAAAAACAAGTATCCCTAAATTTTTTATTTTTGTATTTTATATCTACTGTATTTTTTTGTCGAATATGTGTATGACTGTCCCTTATGGGTGTACGTAAACGCCAAATTGATGGTATGCAATATCCTAATATAATATTAATAATGTTTCTTTGGAAAAAGTTATATATAAAGTAGGCTACGTCATTTTTACGTCACGAATTGTTGTTTATGTATGTTTCCGAGTAAAACTGGGAGACCGACCCGTTATAGTGTAATCAAGTGCGTTATAAAAGCCATTAGGTTTTATAAAGTCCTTGAACTACGACCGATGACCGTATACCTATTATTTATGACAGATTTGGGATTTCACGTCACATCATGAGTGATGACATAGGAAATGACGTTTTGTGTGCAAAACCTCTATGATTCTTACAGGATAGTCGTACGTCACTTGTTTTTAGCGATTCAGTTTAGGTGTTTGCGATAAGTAATGCGACCGCGCTAATTTTACGCAATTACCTAAACTGAATCGCCTATAATTATCAATTTAAAAACCCGACGTGAAAATTAGTAAATACGTAATTTCATTTACTTGGATGACATACCTTTTTTCAGTTATTTTGATTAAAAAACCAAACTACTTAACCGATTTTGATTAAATTTATATGGGACCACCTCGGAAGTATGACCTACCAAATAAAAAGGAATCATCAAAAGTGGATCACTTTAAAAACCGACTTAAAAATATATAAAAACCTAATTACTAAGTCCCTGTAAAATTTGAGGGTTGCCCTCGATTTCCCTGGGATCCCATCATCAGATCCTGACTTGGTGCCAATGGAACCAAATTGGAACAATATACCCTACCGAACAAAAGAAAAAAAAATTTATCGGTTGGCGGATAAATCGGTGAACATACATTAAAATAATTATCAATATAAAAAACCGACTTCATAAAAATGACAGAACTGGACCAAATTAAAATGGAACCCCACGTGAAGCACCAGCTTTAAAGTAAAAAAAGAATCATCAAAATCGGTTGACCCAGTCGAAAGTTCTGAGGTAACAAACATATAAAAAAAACAGTCGAATTGAGTACCTCCTCCCTTTTGGAAGACGGTTAAAAAAGTGGGCTCTTAAATTTCTAGACTTTATTCTAAACAATTACAAAATGTACAATTACTGCAGTAGATATAATAAAATAATTTTAATTCGTTTAGTATCAGAGCTATCGTAGTCTATGCATGAAGTGCAGGCCCGGTAAATTACTATCAGCCGCGGACAGTCACGACTGGCGGCTGCGGGCACGTGTCTGCTTCCGTAGAACAGGGGCTACTGTGTTATTTTATTACGACTACACGAGCTTACTACATCTAACAAGTCCCTTTTTAACAGACTTCAATAAAGGAGGAGGTTGTCAATTCGGTTGTATTTTTTATTAATTTTTATGTTTGTTACCTCTGATCTCTGTCGGTGATAAACCTAATTGGAATATTTTATTTTAAACGATATACTTTCATGCAAGTTGAAGTGGCAATGGGCAGGCCACATCGCTCGAAGAATTGATAACCGATGGAGAAGAGTGGAGACCGCGAACCGGAAGACGCAGCGTAGGTAGGCCTCCCACTAGATGGACCGACGACATTGTGAGAGTCGCGGGCATCCAGTGGATGCAGATGGCAGGATGTCGTTCAGTGTAGAGGTTAAAGGGGGAGGCCTATGTTCAGCAGTGGACGTCTTCTGGCTGATGATGATGACTTTCATTACCTCAGACCTCCGTCATGTATAAACTGATTTGGATTTTTATTTTATTTGAAACGATATATATTTAAGATTGGCCCCATGGAAATTTCATCAATATAGGTTTGTTCACTAGTTTTTAAATCAAAATAACTATCAAAATAAGTTTCATATAAATTTCATCAAAATCAGTTCATTAGTTTGGTTTTTCAAAAAAATAACTGAAAAATCTATGGAACTAATACGAAACATCCTTTCAAATAAAAAAAAATCTAATCGGTTTCTACGTAAATGACGGAATTTACGGGGTTCTGAGGGAACAAAATTACAACCGAATAAGGAAAAAAAAACATTACAAACCAATATTAATAAAAAATAAACCAATAAAAAAATCAGTTCACGCGATTCTGCATTTTTTTTTTTGTTATTGTTGGCGTCATCAATGACTTTAATAAAGATGATGATATGATATTATAAATCAAAAAATAGCCGTTCCAAGCATTTAGTTCTGTGATAGAAAAATTTCTATTGAAAAAGAATTTTCAAATCGGTTCATAATTGGCAAAAATATCGATGAACATACAAAAAAATACATACAGACGAACATAGTACCTCCTCCTTTTTGGAAGTCGGTGAAAATAAGACATTCGGTACTACTCAGATGCCGATAGTCAAGGAAAATCCCAACGGGAAGTTAATTAATTTCATTCGGTCCATATTTAGGAAGTGGGTAATTACTGTAATTCCATAAAATAACTGTAAAATAATAAGAATTACTTCACGTATCCACGTGGTTTCTATACAACACAATGACTTATTCAATGATTTATTCACAACAATAAAAAGGACATTACAAAGATAATACATTAGTTAGAGGTATGAACAAAAAAGGTTAGATGTATTTTATTTATCAAATAATTGGTTACAGTCAATGAGAATTCGATTCGAGAATAATTACCAATATTAAAAACAGACTTCATAAAAAAATCTGAACTGGACAAAATTGAAATGGGATCACACGGGAAGCACCAGCTTTCTAATAAAAAAATAATCAAGAAAAAGGCCGAGGTTCTATGTTCCACTGTATTTTTTTTTAATGTATATTCATCGATATCTCCACCAACTGTTGACCGATATAGAAAAACTTTTGTTCGGTAGGGTGGACTCCCAATTTGGTCCCATTGTCACCAAGTCAGGATCTGATGATGGGTTCCAGGAAAATCGAGGGTAACCCTCAAATTTTATAGGCACTTATTACGTTTTTCATATATATTTTTAAGTCTGTTTTTAATTTGATCCTCTTATTACGGTACGATTAGATTGGATGGCAGACCATACTCTCCATAATGTCCAAACCAACGGAGTCTATAACGGAGGACTTTATCTATCTAATGTTGGCCGATACTACCAGCCAGCCCTTTAAGAAACAAATTGTAATAATTAATGTGTGAGTCTTGACGAGTAAATTTATATTGAGAGTTTGAGAAGGGAAGTAAAAAAAATCTGCGGAAAATGGACGTTCATCCAAAACTTGCTTTTTCAGGATAAACTTATTCAAGACGGGAAGGAGAGGAAGGAATCGAAGGAAATGTTTCCAGTGAAATGACATGCCAAATAGAGATTTTACATCTAATTTCTCAGAGTGTTGAGCGCAGTGATTTGGCTTGCAGGGTTTTGTGCTCAAACATAAAACAAAACTTCTATCTTTCCGTTTGACACTTTGGAGACGAAAACGAATCAGTCTTTTGCCTTGAACCTACAAAAATATTCGCTGGCATAGCTACCAGCATCTACAGACAGACAGGTCTACTGACCGCTACTAAGTAAGACGGGGACATAAATTCTTCAATGGGCTAAGCAAAATAAGAAAAAATACCGAAACCCCTTTAACAGAGCTACCGAACTATAATTTATGGGTTGGCCTCAGCGCGACCAACGACGAAATAAAACTTAAATAAAATCTGGTTAGACACTGAATCCCTGTACACGACGGGTTCCGTACGGTATTATCACACTAATATCATATATGTGCAAGTTTGGATGGATGGATGTATGGATGGATGGATGGATGTTTGTTACTCAATCACGCAGAAACGGCTGGATGGATTTGGATGAAATTTGGAATATGCATTGCTTATATCCTGGATTAATACATAGGCTACTTTTCATCATCATCATCATCATCACCGATTTTCATCACCACGCGGGTGAAACCGCGGAGCGCAACTAGTATTTTTTATAATAATAAAAAATGGTTGCGTTTGACCACCATCTCGCCGCATGTTAAACGATGATGCGGTCTACGACAGAGCACGCTTTCCTAGAATAAACCGATTCACTCGCGATTTGAAGACCCAGATTGTAATTTTCAAGCAGCGCTTTCCACAGTTTAGCGGTTCGCACAGTAAGAGTGGAATTAAAGCGTTTTGTACGGATTTTCGGAATGTCAATCATGAAAAAGTGTCGCCTTTTCGTGCCCTTTCTGGACGTCCTATAGAAAACGGGCAGAAGGGAATTAGATCATATAGTTCTGTTCTGATACTAATATTTTAATACGAAAGCGTGTTTGTTGATTCCTCTTTTAATCTTTGACACAGCAACAGAGAAACGAAGTGACGTGTTTTATTCCATCCACAACTTTATCACGGTAAATATCCCGTAGAAATAACTGACAAGATTTTTTGAAGGATTTTTTATTTATTTCTGAGGGAAGTTCAACGTGAGTGAAACCGCAGGGCACAGTAGTCTTGAAGTAAGATGATGATAAAAACTATAATATGTACTAGTTTGGTTTTCTGATATTCCATGGTCGTAAGTATCAAGTAGTTGAGAAGCAATGGTCTTTCGAAAAAAGTACTATAATTTTCCGCCTACTATTGCGGTCTATGATGGAGCACGCTTGCTTAGAATAAACCGTTCACTCTTGATTTGAGGATACCCAGATAGTAACTATCGGGGGAAACCCATACTGGCAGCGCATTCCACAGACTAGCAGTTCGCACAATATAAGTGTAAGTAATTAGAGATTAGTAGAGGTAAAACAGTTTTGGAATCCTGTCGTTTTCACAAGTAACGTAAGTACGTAGTAAGTAAGTAAGTTAGTACGTCAGTCAATTTTTTTATATCTATGTATACCTAGTTGATAGAATCAAGCGTTATTTGCGGGAATTCGTATTCAAAACTGTTTCTTTGACGAATCTCTAGTGTAGTGTGTGTTTCTAGAGTGTGAATATATATCACTCTCACGTGTAACTCACCTGATGGTACGCCACAAAAAACCGTTTACCAATTCCAACCAGGGATCCCTAAAATACAAATCTCGACGTCGGAGACGCAAAACGGTGAAATTGGAAATAATTTTGCGATAGCATCGCCTGGCCGGTACCTTTCAATTTCTTTATACGTTTGTAAATTTGCTTGTCCGTCTGTTTGTTTTGTCTACGCTCTGGTCCGGCAAGCGTTGATGTTTTTTTTTATATTTGTAGTAGCAGTAAATAAGGCTCATTTGGTCATATCTTTTCGTAATATGAAAAATTACTTCTGAACGTATTGTCAAGAACTTCTAGATTCGAAGAAAAAACGAAAAAAGTGTTTTAGAAGGCCTGTTTGCGCCGGATTATACTATCGAGAAAAGTTTCACCTATCATGTCTTTTAAACTAGGTACATTATAGTAGATTATACACTAAGGGAATTAAGCAGTGTCTTACGTCGCGGGCGGCATATTGAACCCTGAGCGTAACAAGCGTAAATTTCCCTAAAAATGCAAAAAAAACCTTACCATGGTAAATATCCCATAAATAATCATATAACTATACAAGCTTTTATTTAGATGATGCTTTTAACTATTAATATTTCTGTAGCTATGTAGTTTGGTAGCTATTGTATAGGTATTGTATTGTCACCAGGACTAAAGGTGGCAGCAAAATTTAAAATTTCTGCCAAATCTGTTTCATTTAATTTCAAAATCTTCTGAGCGAATTTTTAGTCTGTTCGGTACAATTTTAAAATCGGTTTTACACTAACGTCCCAGTGAGCTAGCTACTGATTGATTCAAAACTAGACGAAAAAAACAATATTAAAAAAAAATACCAACCGGGGTATAATAAATATACTCCGCCAGGGGCCTTACGGACAACGACTTATCTCAGGCCCTATTCCACGATCGTTGTCTAAACGGTACCGCCGACCACGTTAACTGGTCCATTTGCGGTGTTCGATATGGTTTTTGGTATCTCGCGATGTTGACCAACACATGCATAGTAAAACGCGATTTTGTTCATTCATTCCGTACTGCGGGCGGCTAAACAGGCGCTGATTACTTGTCAAATCAATGCAAACTGACCGCTTTTATAAAGCTAGTAAATATCAGCTTTTTATGAATAGTGATTTACAAATAATTGTGTAAAAACTCTGAAAATTTCAAATACAACAAGGAAGATAAAATAATAACTACCCTGAAAGGTTAGTACGTAATATTTTAGATTCACAAGTGTTTACAGTGATTTTTACAAGATTCTAATGTGAACTACTACCAACTACTTTAATGATCCGGTAAAGCATTTTAAGTAGCAATTTTTTAAAACCATTTAATATCGAGCACCCAAAACCTAAGAACACGCATGCTAAATTTAAGCTTTGAAGGATTAGTAACCTTTTGTAAGTTTTATAACCTATCAAACTACCTATTTCATATTACTAAAAGTTATTGTTTCGCTATGTGCACTTACAATTCTTACAAATGTCTAGCCACCCGTGGCCTGGCATTGCCCGTGGAAACATTTTCCTATCAAGCACTTAAAACCTAAGAAAAATACCAAAGTAGTTGGCAATTTAAATGGTTTGAAGTTCTTGAGATTTCATGACTTATTGAGTAAGTAAGTGGTACCTATTTTGTTCTTAAATTAACTACTTAAAAGGTTATAATGTTCACTAATTATTGGGTTCCAGATGTCAGACGAACAGTTAATGTTCGAATTCATGGAGTGTGACATTGCTGCGGAGCAGATTCATAGGCAACAACTAAGACAACAGTGTGACCCATTCAATGACTTTAGTGATGAAGAATTTATAAAACGATATAGACTTACAAAAAACTTAGTTATAAACTTATGTGACGAAATAAGGCCACTTATTAAAGTGCCAAAAAAATCAACCGATGTGTCAGTGGAAAGAAAGGTAATAATATTATGTTAATTTAGTATAATCATAGATGAACATACCTAAATATACTAGGTAGGTATGATGTAAATGAAGAATGTGGTAGCTGACACATCTCTACAAATCTCTAGTGCCTCTACCCCCAGAGTCATTTCGAACTAAGATTCAGAATTAACATTTAATTATCAGTTGCTTTATTGAAGGAATTATTAATTCAGTGAAAGAAAACATTGTGAGGTAACCTGCTTGCCGGAGAGGGTTGAAACCATCGAAAGCTAGCGTAGCCCATCTGCATTAGGCCAGTGTAATAGACTATGGCCTAAACCCCCCTCCACTAAGGTAGACTAGTACAATCTCTATAGATCCATTATGGATCTATCGAGAATGATCCAAAAGAGGATATATGAGTTGATGAGTATGCATATCAATCTCAAGCTGTAGATAGTAAATAAAAATATGTATTTCTGTAGTTTCAATATTGTGTTTTTTTAGGTCTTGACTGCCCTATCATTTTATGCTACTGGCTCTTATCAGAGGCCTACTGGAGACATACATTCTCACGGTCTGTCTCAACAAACAGTGTCACAGGTCTTGGCTGAGGTAACTGCTGCCCTTAACACTTTGGAAATGAGGAACAAGTACATACGTTTTCCTACAACTGTTGCTGAACGGAATATAATTAGGACAAGGCAAGTGACAATCTTATTTGTTTTGGTAGCAACTAGCTGAACACTGATGTACCACTTGTAATGTATTGTGTATAACCCCTGCCTATATAGCTACCCAAGACACACTAGCTCTAGCTAAGTCTATAATGTTTTGCATTGATTGTTCTTAGTCATTTGCTTTGCTATTATTAAAGTAAGTGTGTTTTACTATGTTATAGATTTTATGAAGAATTCCAGTTCCCAGGTGTCTTGGGGTGCATTGATTGCACCCATGTAGCAATTATTCGGCCCACTGACAATGAAGAGCGATATTTCTGCCGAAAACATTATCATTCTTTAAATGTTCAACTGGTGAGACCATTTTTATTAGTTTTTTTTACTTTCATTAAATATATTTTACCGTCTAAACCATTAAAAATAAAAATGTATTAAAAATACCACTTTTTATATTTCAAAATCGTCTATTAAAATCAAGGATATATAAATCAGTCTTAAATTAGTCTAGTTATAGGTACATTAAGTTAACATCAGTAATAATAATAGAGCATCAACTTATTTTTTATTTGGTATCATAACATAATATTAGCATACAAACAAAGTAACTTGTACCGACCCAACAACAGTTTTAGTATTAGCTTGTATTTTGTTTAGTTAATAAAGGCACTTGCTGCAGTAAAAAAAAACTAATATCGAAATTAAAGCAAACTTTAGAGTAAACATTAAAAATCACAGATATAAATCCACTCTAAATACTAAAGTATAATCAACAAATAAATAAGTAGGTAACTCTCTTCTTTCTCACAGAAAATAAACAATATGAAAAATATTACAACGACTTCAAGTAACAAAATAATTAAAGTGCGTGACAAAAATAATTAATACACAATCAACGTTAAATAATCATACAGTTTAACCTATATACGTTAAACAATTTAAGATGAACCTAGAATCAAAAATTAATGTTGTAGGTACTACTACTTTTTACGTGTGGTGCACTGCACCAAAAGAAATGGAAATAATAGCAAAGCGCTCTGCCCATTGTACGTTGAAAGAAAATTCGTTAACGCGCCTTTTCCACTCTTCGCTCTAGTGTGTCGCGCATATTAATTGGGATTAAACGAAAATGTTCGTTGCACCGATGGCGCGTTAAAAACAAAAATTACTAAACTTATAACAATAAAGCAAACAACATTTTCAGATATGTGACGCAGACATGAACATAATCAGCGTAGACAGCAGTTACGGAGGTGCCTCACACGATTCATTTATTTGGAACGTGCACCCACTTAAAGGCCATATGGAGAACCTTCCCGAAACAACATGGTTTTTGGGTAAGTACGTAGATTAAAAGATGATTCAAATTACACAGTGCCTAGCCGTGCATGATCCTGACTTAACATGAACTAATAAAATTATTATTTTAAGGCACATACACACCAAAGTTACGTTTTATGGAGCAACATTTACAAAATTAGTGGGCTAAAATGGATTTGAATAAACAAAAGCAGTTATATAATGTTATTTTAGGATTAATTTAGTATAAATGCAAAATGACTGATATGTTAAATGTTGTTCCACATAACTTCAAAGTGGACACACCTTTACAATAAAGGTTCATACAATGTAAGACGTACAAATTATGCAATCATCAAGGAACAAAACTTTTTTTTGTTACAGGAGATTCCGGGTATCCTCTAAGGCGGTACATGCTCACGCCTATTGTTGATGCACCACAAGGAACACCCGAAGCGCACTACACAAGCATGCATGTTCGTACAAGAAATATCATAGAGCGAACAATTGGGCTTCTGAAAGCACGTTTTCGTTGCTTATTAGCGCACAGGGTTCTGCACTACAAACCGCAAAAGGCAGCCTCTATTATAAATGCATGTGTCATCTTACACAACATTTGTAATAGAGCCTGCCTCCCAACACCCACAATAAGCGACGAAAACATGCTCCAAGATGCTCAATTGCAGCTGACGAATAGTGCTGTTACTACTGCAATGGCCAGTAGCAGTAACTTGGCTCTTCAACAAGGTGTGTCAACAAGGAACTCCGTGGTGCATCGCTTGTGGATCAGTCGGCAAACCTGAAATGTTATGTTGTTTGAATAGATTTCAAACAGTTTTCTTGTCCTTGTAGCTTGGCTTGGTAATTATTGTAAACGATCACAATGTTTGCGCAAATTGATTATTATTCTTAACAAAATCATGTACAGTTATTTATATAGTTATCGCTTAACATCAGGCGATTTGGCGGCCAAGCGCAAGCCTATTTACAATAAAAAAGTACTATAATCATACCAAGTTTAACGCTTGTACATATTACCGTTTTTACATTAGAGCTAACACAAAAATACATTAAAAAATATGGCTTTTGTATGTTGTATGTTTTATATATTACGGAGAATATTAACAACCTTACGTTTTGACGATTTTATTATTTCTTAGTAAATCCGCCGTAACATCACATATTCTGTAAAAATTTCAACTGGCTATCTATAACGGTTCGAAAGGTAAAGGCCGTTTAAAGGTAGCACAGACGGACATACGTACGTTGCGTAGACATTGTAGGCTTAGTAATAGGGTACCCGTTGGGTACGGAACCCTAAAAATCAAGATATAGATTTAAGAAAAAATATTGGTTTCTTACTTCCTCAAAGGGCTCCACTCTTGCTCCAGGAATACCGGAGCCAAAATCTTCCCCCAAGATTTGAAGAAATTTGCGTTCAATATCTGTCATCGTATTTTCAGCTGTCCCCCCCCCCCTGTCCTCTGTTGCAATGCTCTGAATGCCGCAACCAGCTTTTTTAACTTGGACTTGTAGTCCACCCAGTACTGAAAAGTATATTAAATATCATTCAATCACATACATAATTTACTATATTTATTTTTTATTGATATACGCCTACAATGAAAATAATACACATTCATAAAATAAATTTTTTTATACATACATGGTTCTGATAAGATCACCTTATGTTACAGGGAAGTTGTAAGAGTAATAAAATTGTTCTAAGTTTTTCACAAGATTCTAAATCAATGAAATATTGTATTTGTGGAATAAAATCTTGAAGTTCAGGCTAACAGATCGGTGAGATCGGATTAACAAATTATATGAAGGTATAAGTATGCTGGTAACAATTGAGGAACAAGTAAGGGTCACATCAGGGTAAGGGTGAAGGGAACATGAGCGGGGTTGGACTGGGCTGGAAGGGCCCGTATGGCTCCCTAAAAGCCCGGAGCCTGAGACAAATTCTCTCCACTTGTTTCTCGAGTATTCACGTGCTTGCAGCGTTTTATTGAAACCAGTGGCTATATTCCTGTGGGAGTTGAGCAACTCCCACAGGTGGTCTAGCTGTCGGTACGACACGCGACGGCGAGAGCCTTCACTGCAGGCAAAAAAAACATTATATTCTTTGCGTAGATACAATCCAAAGATAGGGTTTGTGGTTTGATAATATCATGTACTTCATCAGCATCATCATTTCAGCCATAGGACGTCCACTGCTGGACATAGGCCATCGATCTCCAAAAGAGCCGGTTGGAAGCGGCCTGCATCCAGCGTTTCCCTGCGGTCTCTTTTAGGTCGTCTGTCCATCTTGTGGGTCGTCTTACGCTGCGCTTACCGGTCCGTGGTCTCCATTGCAGAATTTTCCTATATTAAAAAGTACTCTTTGAACCACACTGAGGAAATTTAAACTGGTATTATATATTTAGGTAGGTATCAAAGAGAATACAATAGAAGAGTAGGTATAGTATAGGTAAACTCCAAAAGCAAAGCTAGCAGTGTTGCCAGCCGGGTATTGTCAAAAGTAACCTTAAATAGATAAATAACTGGCTAAGAGCGTGTCGAGACTCGAGACACGCTTATGATTCCGATGATACGCGTAGGATTCCGTTTTACGTAGCTAAAGTCATTATAATAAATTGTGGTCACAATCATCGTAGTTCAGAAATTGGTGATCACAGAAAAATTTGAAAGAACCGAGTTCTGTGGATTTAACCCAGAGTAGCATCATACCCACATAACAAACATATACTTTTATGGTTTAGTCGAAAAGAAAACTACTTGAGAATAGTTGAGAACTATTCTATGTTTAGATAATTTTACGAAAAGGTCAATGACGATGATGATGAGCTATAAAAAAAAAACAGAAAATGTTTGAAATAATTTTGAATGCAGATTTTTAACGGCAAGTTATAAGTTAGAACGAAAAATAAAAGTTTAGTCGTTTAAATTGTTGATTTTTTTATAATTATATTAATTAATAATATTCTATTTATACTTTTAAAAGTCAAATGTAGAGGGACGTGCAGTTTAGACTGAAAGAAATGTAGGTACCTACAGTGTAACGTTTACAATTTGTACACTTACCTAGTTTCAAATTCTTATTTTCGTTCAAACAAAACACTATAAAATATTCTTAACTTTCACAACAATAAAATGAAACGATACCGGACACAACAGCAGCCAAGTGGCCCAAGAGCTAGCTAACCTCTTGCTTGATTAAGAACGAACTCGATTGACGGGGTGGGTAAGCGAGACACCATGTCATATCATACTTTTATAATTGAGATCATTACAAAATCTGTAGGTAATAAAATTGTACAAAGCTAAGCACTTATTTTAATAACTATAGAAGTTTCTAAAGAATTGGGACGAACAGATGGACAGAACAAACTTATAAAGGTACCTTGTAGTACTACGGAACCCTTTAAAACGAAAAAAGATATATGCAGACAATGCAATTAGAGCGGCGTCCACAGCGAGCGCGCCACAACACCCTTGCCCCAAGGTTGCGCGCTTCAAGGGCCTTGCACCACCCATTTTAAGCGGATGGACCCAATAATGATTTAATTTTCTGAATGTCTACTCTTATTATTGTACGATACACGTACAGTCTCTGGGAGAAGATTTTGTTAGTGGACTGTATGAGGTGCATCCAGAACGATCAGGTAATGAAACGGACAACTATCCCTGCAAGCTGACGAAGGTAAAAAGGAAAACTTCACCAACCTTAAATCCACGATCGCCCATACGGCTTCAGCAGCAATCTCGGTCTTATGTGGCACAGCCAGGGCACGGCCACTGAACTGCACTGGTGAAATATTGTTCTCCAATGTTCTTTGTGAGCTCACAGCACTGAGTTACGAACCCAGAGGTTCTAAAGGAATGTCCTGGATGGTGGTGATTTCTGCGCACGCGCCGCGAAAGTAGGTACGCAACGTGCGTCCCAAGCGAATCGCTATGACGGAATGGCTTCTACCGATCAACGATAGAAAATAAAAGAATTGATGAAGTTATTTTCCATCTACCCTCTTTTGCTTGTTGGGATCGAACATACCGCCCACCGAATTCAACATGATTGAATTCCTAAATAATGTAGGATGTAGCAATCCTCAAAGGAGAGTTAAAACCAAACTTAATAAATTTGGGAAGCTTATATTAGCAGGCTGAACCCAGCAATTAATAACTAGGTGAACCTATAATATATGTAAAGTGTAAGTGTAAGGTGTGGTTTAAACATAAATAGAAAATAATGTATGTAAATAATTATAACTACTGGCGTATAAACTTCTTACATCATTAAATAGTTAATTTGCATATGGTAATGGGCAAATTTTATTAACAGGTCGTTTAATTAGACCATTTTTTGTCCTTAGGGTGACAACGCGGACAATTTTGTCAACGCCTTCATGTGTCGCTTCAATTCTACCTAGCGGCCATTGTAATGGTCGAGTTAAATTTGATTTTAGTAAAACTAAATCACCAACCTTTAAGTTGGGAGGTGAAGAAAACCACTTCGCTCTCTGCTGAAGAGTGTGAAGGTAATCATCAGACCATCGTTTCCAGAATGATTGTGAAACCTTCTGAATTAATTGCCAACGTGACAATCTATTCATAGGCACGTCCTCAAACTCATATTCCGGAACAGCAACTAGACTTCGACCTATCAGAAAATGACCTGCCGTTAACACTTCAAACTCGTTAGGGTTGTCTGATAGGGAACACAAAGGGCGCGAGTTGAGCACGGCTTCAACTCTGCAAAATACCGTTGACAGCTCTTCAAACGTAAGAGCTGTATCACCTACAGCGCGGACAAGCAAATGCTTACATTGCTTTATCCCGCTCTCCCATACCCCTCCCATAGAGGCGGCATTCGGAGGATTTTTTCGCCACTCTATTTGGCGAGCCGTTAATCCACCAAGAATTTCATCTCGAGTATCTTTGTCAATCCAGAATTTTGCTACTTCCTTAAGGTGCTTAGCAGCAGCTACGAAGTTCGTTCCGCAGTCTGAATACATACACGACGGAATTCCTCGTCGTGCCACGAAACGATCAAGCGCAGCTAAGAAACAATCGCATGATAATTGGGAAAGTACTTCGCAAAAAACAGATTTGCTCGAAAAACATATAAATAAACACAAGTACGCCTTATGTACCTTCGCGTTACGACGTAAGCATTCTTTTACAAGGAAGGGTCCGCCTAAATCGCATCCAACATGTTCAAAAACCTTGTTAGGCATGAGACGAGGGGCGGGTAATGTACCCATTTCCGGTTGTAACGCGGTAGGTTGGCATTTGAAACAAATTTTACATTTCGATAACACGGATCGAATAATTCTACGAGCACTAACAAGCCAATAGTTTTTACATAAAATGCCCTGTAACGTACGAGGACCTACATGTAAATATTTTACATGGAAATAACTAATCAATAGCATGCTCGTATAACATTTAGGTAGCAACACCGGGTGCTTCGTATTATACGGTAGGTCGGCTTGCACAAGTCGACCCCCCACCCTGAGGAAATTGTGAGAGTCCACGAAAGGTGACAACTTTCGTAGCGAGGCCACAAAATTTCCTTTTTTCAGGGATGAGATCTCTGAACCAAAATGATTCGCTTGAAGAACACTAACTATAGTGTCGTGAGCTTTTTTGAGCTCAGAGGTTCTCAGAGGTCCTACAGACCGCTCTGAAAGATTGCATCGCAGGTTAGTTACAAACCTGTGACACCACGAGATTACGCGCTGTAATCTATTAAATGAAGAGAACTTTTCGAAAGTTTCTTCGAGGTCGTTTCTGTCATCAAATGAATTAAATGCAAACGTTGCACTATTTGATTTGAGCTCGGAAACCATAAACTCTTTATTTACGTAAAATGACTCGATAGGCCATTTATCTCGATCGTCGCTCAGCCACGCAGGACCCTGCATCCACTCCGCAGCGACCTCTATGAAGCGAGCCGGCAGTACACCACGCGAGCACATATCAGCTGATCCGTTGTTATGAGTTCTTACGTGGAACCAGGAACTGGGTGGAACCACAGCTGTTATACGACTAACACGGTTAGCCACAAACGTTTTTAGCATGTAAGGTTGAGTCTGGATCCACGCTAGAACGTTCTTCGAATCGCTGAGAGCGATGATTGAGTAATTTACGGTTGTCAAGTTTCGTACGACAAAACTAACAAGTTTACTGAGCAGCACGGCTGCCTCCAATTCAAGTCTCGGTATTGACAATACAGGGTTTAACGGCGCGACTTTTGACTTACTAGTCAACAGCCTGACCTTGACATTACCTGCTATATCTACGCTGCGAAGGTACAAACACGACGCATAACCACGAGTCGACGCATCACAAAACGCTATCAGTTGCACATCACAGAAGTTAGGTATCAAAACATGACGCTCGAAACGTAATTCAGATAAGAGCGGCAAGTCGGCGATGAATTGATTCCACTGCGAGCACGGCTCGGGCGGTAATTGATCATCCCAGTCAACCCCTAACTTCCAAAGATCTTGCATAATGCATTTTGCAACAAACGTGCAAGGTGAGATAAACCCCACGGAATCGAAAATACTCGCGAGCAGTTTTAAAACAGATCGTTTGGTTTGTTTTGTGTCAGTCATGTTGTAATTAAAGGCAAAACTATCGCAGGCAGGTAGCCATGTCAAACCTAAAACCTTGAGAGATGACGATAACGTATCGTCCTGAAAGTTGATAGCTGAAACCTGATCCGATTGCATTCTATCTAGCAAGTCCGGACAGTTGCTAGCCCACTTCCTTAATTCTAGCCCACCACTTTTAAGAAGTGATAATAAATCATCTTGCAACTTGCAAGCTTGTTCCTTTGACTGGCAAGACCATAAAAGGTCATCTACATAGAACCCTTGCGTGACAACCCTAGCGGCTTCAGAGCGAGAACTTTCAGCGCGAGATAACTCGTCCGCAGCTAGCTGATGCAACGTGCGTACAGCTATATACGGCGCACTACGGAGCCCGTAGGTATTCGTTTTAAGTTCATAGGTGCGCACCGGCTCCGTCGGAGATTCACGCCACAGAATATGTTGATACTTCCTGTCGGCAGGGTCGATTAACACGGCTCGAAACATCTTGGACACATCCGCGGTAAAACATACGTCAAACAATCGAAAATTCATAATAATTTTCAGTAAATCTTGAAGTAGTTTCCCGCCAGTCAAGAGTGCATCGTTGAGAGAAATGCCGTTTCTGACCCAGGCCGAGCCATCGTAAACAACACGCAGAGGCGTACTAAGTGAAGACGGACGCAGAACACAATGGTGCGGAATAAAATACGCAGAAGGTTCAGAACCTTGGTACAACTCCATGTGACCGAGGGATTCATATTCTCGCATAAATTCTACATAGGCCTTATGAAGGTCTGTAGACCGAGCGAGACGACGCTCGACTTGGTTAAGACGCTTCAACGCCACGTCATAGGAATCACCGAGAGGTGCGTGGTCCGGATTTAATAAAATCGGAGAAACGTAACGACCAGTTTCATCGCGATAATGTTTTTCTAAATATATTTTATCCGCTAATTCGTCTAACGGGTTCATCGGAACTTCGCACGGCAAAGCTTCCGTCTCCCAAAACTGTTTGAGAGTTTCATTTAAATTGTCACTTTCTAAAGTGAACGAGGTGTGTAGTGATGTCGCACACGGTACTACATCACTAGTGCTAGGGGAAGGCATCCCTAGTCTTCCGGTTACTACAAAACCGAATACGCTCCCTAACGCAACTGGCATATCACAATTTATTATGTACTTCTTCCCGTCATAAATGTACGGAAACAAGTCACCGGATAAAATTATATCAATCGGCGCTTTCTGGTAAAAACACGGGTCGGCTAACTGCAGACTTTTAAATTCATTAACTACCTTATCAGGTATAGGTACGGTTGGCAAATCAGAGGTAATTTTAGGTAAAATCACTGCATCGATATTTAACGTAGGTGTCGCGCTATGACGCGGCTGAATGGCACACGAAACCATTCCGTGATTTTTCACGAATTCGCCTCCGAGTCCGAAAATATTATACGGACATTTATTTGCAGACAGTCCCAGTCGTTGATAACAATCCATCGAAATAAAACTCGATTGTGCTCCCGAATCAATTAAAACTCGACAAGGTTGATAATTACCGAACGCATCTACACAATTCACAACAGCAGTCCCTAGTATAACGGCATAGTTAGTCGTCGATGACGTCACATGACAGGTATTGTAGATAACAGCGGGCTTATCTACCTCGCACGGCGAAGTGGCCGGCGCGGCTGGAATCGGATTTGATGCCTGTTGCTTATTGACGCTGACATCCTTGTGCAATAGTAAATGATGAGATAATTGGCAAATCAAACATTTAAAGTTACTTTTACACGAACTTGCAAAATGGTTTTGTTTCAAACAGTTGCGGCACAACTTTATTTCATTAGCACGGCTAATGCGTTGATCGATTGACAATTTACGAAATTGATCACATCGGAAAATCATATGATCTCCTCCACAATGTAAACACCTAAGCTTGGGACTGGTCGAAGAAGCGTGAGAGTAATTTCTCGAACTACCTTGTTTCGTATCGCCCTGTTGGCGTTTGTTTTGTTGTACATTCACAGTAGAATTACAATATGACGTAGAATGATCCAAAACTTTTATATGATTCTGAACAAACGTGATAAGTTTATCAAATGTAGGTATTGACTTTTGATCTAATTTTTGTTCAAAACCTTTCCGTGTTTGTGGGTCCAACGCCCGCAATGCAATATGACACATTATGTAACTATTCAAGTCACTAATTTTTAACGATTGAATCGCTTTATATGAGTGATCAAAGTTCTCAATAAACTGGTTCAGATGAGTAGAAGACTCCTTTGTCAGCGGTGAAAAGTTTAACATTTTATCAATGTACCTACCAACCAATAATCTATCATCCTTGTATTTCTCGATCAAACTTTGCCAAACTAGATCGTAATTTTTGGCGGTAATCGGAACACTTTTAACAATA
This sequence comes from Agriopis leucophaearia, assembly GCA_949125355.1. Classification (NCBI taxonomy): domain Eukaryota; kingdom Metazoa; phylum Arthropoda; class Insecta; order Lepidoptera; family Geometridae; genus Agriopis; species Agriopis leucophaearia. Next base: position 7,012,067 of record OX421284.1, on the reverse strand, counting down.
TTTAAGGCGGATCCCTTCACACATGACAATAAATAATGGAATTTTTCTATCTTCGGAATATGAGGGTGATCGTGAACCATTGAACAAAACGTCTCATAAAAGGTTGTGAAATTCTCAGAATTCGAATCAAACGTAAACAACTCAAGTTTAGGTAAGCGAGGCTTCGATTCCACAGAGCGCGAAGTGTTCTCGCTCTTATTGTTATTGGGTTTCGGTTTACATTGGTTTTCACATAACTTTACACGGAAATAAAGATCATCAAAACTTTTCAATTCATGACATCTAAGAGTTGATTTTGGATCTGATTCAAGTTCCTTTTGGAATTCTTCAAATATTAATTTTTCAAATGAACTGCGTAAATCAGTTATTTCAGACACGTGCATCAAAAATAATTGTGTAGTTTCGGGATCGGATAAATCACGGGACATATCGTAAACTACTTGCATTTGTTGAAACATCCGTTGTTTTCGATGAATTAACACGGTTAACTCATTCGACATTGTTGCAACGATTTCATCCTTCTGGTCTATAGATGGCGGCGCCATCTTGTGAATGACACACGAAGCGGTTAACGAAACTAAATATCAAGATTTTAACGAAAATAACTTATATTTTATGCAAATAAACTATACAATACATAAATAAATACTTGTACGACAAGATTATATGTGTATAGTGTGAAATATATAAGTACCAGAGCTGATTGGGAAATATATATAATATGACACGCCGCGTGTAGAACGTCTACCACGCGCATGAAATACTAAAATGTAAATATGAAGTGAATTGGCACGGCCAATATGTAAGGCAAGTTAAGAACGTCTTAACAAAAAAGTAATTACGCACGGCGATAATTACGTGAGGTGATCTGACACGGTCAGAAGTACTTTTATAGTAACAGAACGTCTGCACTATAAAACCTATGAATTACGAACTCAAAGGCGAGGTGAATAACCAAAGTTATTATTTCTGGTTTTAGTCCCACTGAGGATTGTATTCCGGTTTAATCCAGGTATTATATTGAGTTAAGGATTTAATCCGGCTCGAAGGACCAAAAAAGATTGTACGATACACGTACAGTCTCTGGGAGAAGATTTTGTTAGTGGACTGTATGAGGTGCATCCAGAACGATCAGGTAATGAAACGGACAACTATCCCTGCAAGCTGACGAAGGTAAAAAGGAAAACTTCACCAACCTTAAATCCACGATCGCCCATACGGCTTCAGCAGCAATCTCGGTCTTATGTGGCACAGCCAGGGCACGGCCACTGAACTGCACTGGTGAAATATTGTTCTCCAATGTTCTTTGTGAGCTCACAGCACTGAGTTACGAACCCAGAGGTTCTAAAGGAATGTCCTGGATGGTGGTGATTTCTGCGCACGCGCCGCGAAAGTAGGTACGCAACGTGCGTCCCAAGCGAATCGCTATGACGGAATGGCTTCTACCGATCAACGATAGAAAATAAAAGAATTGATGAAGTTATTTTCCATCTACCCTCTTTTGCTTGTTGGGATCGAACAATTATGTTCACACATAAATATTAGGAAATTTACTAGATACTGAACAATCTGTTGAAACGTATTTGAGTATTTGCTAGAAAACCAATATTTCCCCTTCAGGCGGCAGATTGCCATTTTACGCATTAAACAAAGATTGTAATATGGCTGCCAGTGACTGATATACATACATATATATTTAAGACACACATAGGCAGCGAGGCAACGCGGCCAGCATTTTGGGCACTCTACCTGAAATTAATTATCATTTAGGACTACTTAATTAACTCTATTTTATCCCTGTTAAATAAATAATTACGAAAGTCAGATTAAAAATAAATGAAGAAGAAGACACACATATAAATACATATAAGATATGTATAAAAGAAAAATGGAACACATACATTTTCAAAATAATTTATATTTTTGTAATCAGTGCAGTATTTATCGATTTATGGTGTAAAAACGAAACTGCCCAGGCGCCATCTTTGATTAGAGGCAGGTCCCCTCTACAATTTTGACAATAAAAGATCGCTACGTTCCATTTCATGAATCAAAAATTACCTTAAAGGTTACAAAAGTAACTTTCTGGCAACACTGGTTTGTGACTTTGACAATCCGCAAGTCTAATTGACAACCGGAAACAGCTGTTACCACAGATTAACTAAGGATTTTAAGCCGAGCTAACTGGACTCAGAGACAAGTTTCCTTCATTCAAAAGCTACCATTCGGTCCAAAAAAAAAGTGCCCGCGGTACGAGAAACCACGATTCAGTTTCAGACCGTTTTACGAGCCTAGAATATTCAGGCTCGCAAAAGAAAAGCTATCCGTAAGGCCCCAGGTATTCCATTCTGAGACGCAAAGGATCACGTGAATGACACAATCCTAGGTCATCGATGCTGTATTGCCAGCATGAAAACATAACTTGTTGTGTTCGTGTAACTATGTGGTAGGATTTAAATTATATTTTTAAGGTGATACGTTTCACGTATGGAGAGAAATTTATAGTTCAAACAGTTTTTTGTTCTTGTCGCTAGGCCGGGTAATTATTGTAAACGATCATGATGTTTGCGCAAATTGATTATTAGTCTTTACAAAATCATGTAAAGCTATTTATCTATAATGCACATTATTAATTATATTTGTCAATAAACACATTTTTGCTGTTACAAACGGTTTATTGACAAATGTAAGATAAATGGCGCGTTACTGATAAAATATCTGTATATAAGGGCGACGCCAGCCCATGGCCCGCAGTTCTTTGCAGTTGGCTACATATTTTTATATCTGGGGGGGGGCATGGAGGGGCAGCTGCCCCCCCCCCCCTGTCGACGCCCTTGGCTGTACATGATAATGTAAAGAACAACCAACTATTTGCGCAAGCTCTGTGTCATTTTACAAAATTACCCGGCCTAGCTACAAGGACAAAAAAACTGTTTGAAATTTTAATTCCCGTCATAAGTGAAACGCGTCACCTTAATATATTAAATTCGTACTTAACTTGAATTGCTTAGCTTGAGCGGACTAACAAAATGACAACTGAAATGCTTTTAGGATTTTATTTAATCGATTATTTACAAATTTGGTTACTAATTTATGTGTTTATTGCAATGAAGTGGCAACTAGGCAGTGACGTGGACACGTGTCATTCTCGGAATAGACCAGGGGCCTTACCCCTAGCTTCACTTTTGCGAGCCAACTTTTAGTAGGTACCTGATAGGTACCTAAAATTAACCAACTCATTTAAGCTGCATCGTTTAAAAGCGTCTAACTTGAATGAACGAAAATCCGTTTTACTATGCGTGTGGTGCGTGAAAATAGCAAAGCTTGGCGGCTATCAAATAACTACCGCTTTTCGTAGTTGATGGTACCGTTTAGACAAATAACACCTATGCGGGTCAACTTTTCGAGCTAGGGGTAAGGCCCCAGACCTTGTTATTGTTAAAGCCGTAACAGACGGACAACTCTTTTCTCTTTCCCTCCTGTTGGTCAGACGGCGGTGCGTGGTTCGTGGTCCGTACGTCTGTTACGGCTATTATATTGGATAATGTATTGTGTCCAATATTACTTTATTTTATATCTTTTGTTATTGTTTAATATCTATATATTAAAAACGTGGAAGATTAATTAAAAAAATACTTGTTTTCAATGATGAACACTAATTTACAGGCAATTAGCATTTGCGTGCATTTAGCAATCTTGTTGGTATTTTTTCTCGGAATAGTTATTTCTTCTGATAATTTTATGATTTTCCTTGTTGGCTCTTTGACGATTTCTTATCTATTTTCTTCGAGTAAAGTATTGACCTTGAAAATCTGTATTGTTTTTTTAGTGCTGATACAGATAAATTTAAAGTAATAATTGAGTTTGACAGCCCCGTTAGCTCAGTTGGTAGTGTGCCTGCCTTCTGCGCTTGGGGGCGTGGGTTCGATTCCCTCCTAGGAAAAACATTTGTGTGATGAACATTTGTGTTTGTTCTATGTCTGGGTGTCAATATCTATTTAAGCATGTATTTAAAATATATATATATATGTATGTACGAGTATGTATACCAGTCTCTGGCAGCCATATTACAAGCTTTGCTTAGTTTGTAGTCAGATGACCGTGTGTGCAATAATGTCCCAGATATTTATTTATTTATTTTTATTTAATTATTGAAGTTATACATTTTATGCATAACAAGATGCAACTTTGATCATATTATATACTTAGTTAGGGTTTGCATTAAACTCGAGCTAGTACCAAAAAAAGTCTGCCAAAAACTGAAAACTGACATATTCTTAATAGTTCTACAAACGCACACTTCCATATTGAGCGGCACACAACTGCAGACGATGTGCTCAAAATTTAGTATTATATGGACGACTAAGGGGAAACTGTAGGTACTTAAACGCTTCCATTTAGTTATTTTTGAGATATAACAAGATGCAAGGAATAGGTGTCATTAATATTTAGAAAGACTTATCCCGTGATATTTTAAACATAAGAACCATTATCTATAATGCAGCTATAGATAAAAATATAATTTAAATTAATCTAAGTGTACCAATACATAAATTGAGGTTATGTGCAAAAAACCTCTTTAATACACGACGCGAGACAAAACGCATTCCGAATACTGGCAATTGGAATAGTTTTCAATATTTTTTATTACTTTTTAAACTTGGAAGGCATCCTAACGGTATTCAACGGGAGACATAACTTTGGCGGACGGCGAATAAACTTTTTTAGTTATTTTTCTGGTGACCTCACTGGCCGGAATCGATTTTTGAAACTTTCTTTTTAAAAATCGATTTTCGTAGAAAAAAACATATTATGTTTATTATGTGTACCTGGATTCTCTTAGAAATACCATCGGTGGCCAAATTATTAGGGACAGTACCCATTTTTTATTTATTTCTAATTTAAATCAATTTTAGCTAATTAAATATTAGCGGTGTAATAAATATTAAACCAAACTGTTGAAAATTTGCATAGCACTTGCGTAGTAAAGAAGTGACATAGGTAAGGTATATATTTAGACGTAGTTATCTAGTTAAAGCTGATAACAATAAAACCAAATGATATACAGTCTCTTACAATTTAAAAAACCTATAATTAGATTGGGTCGTTAATTAAGTATCCGAGACAACATTAAAAACAAAACTCTTATCGCTGCAAGGAGATTATGACAAAAAGCAACACTGGCAACCTCTAATTGCGATCAACGCCGGCCGAAATTAAAAAGAAAAGTCTCACAGAAAGAATCCCGCCTATTTTTAAAAATGGAACCCGACGATGATTCGCCTAATTAATAAACCAATCACGTACAGTCGAGACGCAGCGTCGAGGCGCGGCGGACGTGCGGGCGCGGGGGATGAATGCTCGGAAATTCGAAATTCGAATACTGTATTTTTTTCTGCACTAAAGCATTGCAATGTTACTTGTAATTGGCTTGACGGCCAATGATAACGAATTTAGAATGCCATTAATTATTTATGGCGCATTACTTGTTAAACTAGAAATTAGCACTTTAGATGAAATAGGTTCCAATATCAATCAATCATTGCACGATAAGTACACGCGCCAGATGTTATCGGGACAACGTCGTAAGTCTTATACCATCTAGTTATAATGTACGGTACAAAAAACTTAGTAGTTAATCTTGTCAAATCAATATGAGAAGTATAAAATTAATACCATACGATCACTTCTCAGAACATTGTTATGAGAGCCCCACGGATTATATGACGCAGCATTATGTTTTCTTTTTTATTGAATGACCAGTGAATGAAGCTGCCAACATAACAAAAGAATCTTTCAATATTGACACCGAAAAATTACTTAAAAAAATAAATTTGGCTCTTTGAGATTTTTACAGAAAAAAATATCATTTATCAAATGAATGCATTCCCCGTAATGTCTTTGCGCAGCGTGACTGCAAAAACTAGTTGAATAATAAATGCGTCGGTTGGCAGCACTGAGTCCCGAGTGAACCCGAAGAAACGCGAAAAAGGGCGAAGATTAGCCAGCGCGCGCTTTTTGTTTGCATCAATCGATGCGCTCGCGCATTCGCACGATGAATAATTCAAAAATTGACATGAAATGGCGTATGGTTCTTTTTTTAAATGAAAGGTGCCCGATTGAGGACTGTAACCGCCTGACGAATTCATTGGCCAACGGCTTTTTGCGTGCCGTAATTGCTGTATTTATTTTATAAGTTATCATTTTGAGCATGCAAATTGTGACCTCTTTACGCTTCTTCTCAGAACTATCGTACTTTTACCAACTAATCCGTAGAGTTGAGTTATGGAGCCGTCATCGTATTTTCAGAACAAAACTGTCAGTTTCACGTAGAACATTTTAATTCCATCATTTGTCCAACTCTACAAATAATTTGGTCGCATATTACTTGACTGCACCACAATTTCATGCATTGTAATAAATAAAGTTTACTGTCAAACCGCAAATAAAGTTTCGCCTTGAACGTAGCAAAAAGCGGAATATCGATTACGGGTGTTATACAACCGCTTTGACGTTTTTGCATAAGATTGCCAGTGCAAAAAAATAAATAATTAATTCGAGTGATGTCGTTAATGATGCATCGAAAGCTCCGATTTCCAAGTATAAGTAATCTTGCAATCAGAATTCTGTATGCGATTGGAGATGCGATGTGCAGTTTTTGGATAAATGGCTTCATCTGAGTCCCGACGGGACGTCACTGTCTCCTACATTATGGTTATGACTACTTTTTATGCGAACAAATTTATCTGTGCAGTTGACCGAGGGAGCCCCCATGATATTTGCCAAACAAACTGACAGTGATGCATCAAAACTTTTAGTTCCTTCAATTGGTCGACTTCACGGATAAGTTGGTTTAAGTTTCATGTCGATAATTTCATTAGGTACGTCGAGTGGAAAAAGTGATAAGAGTTATTTTCTGGTCATTGTGATAGTCAGTTCAGGCCGTGAAATGGAGATGAGACGTACCTAAACTACCTAATAACCAAACCGTGTGTTACATCGTTGAAAACGTGGTTTAACAAGGAAAACTTCGGAGAATATCTTAGTAGCAAAACGACGCTGTAAAAACTTTTGGATTTAAAATGGTATATGAAACTATACACCTAACAAACCAATGTATGCCTAGTTTACAAAATAGGCTTTTGATATCTTCCAAGTTGAAACTATGCGTTCTCCCATAAACTATAAACTAACTCAATTTAAATAAATAAAATCTACTTCGATCCTTCGAAGTTCTATGTTTATAATACTTACCCTTAGCTTCACTTTTGCGAGCCAACTTTTAGTAGGTACCTGATAGGTACCTAAAATTAACCAACTCATTTAAACTGCATCGTTTAAAAACTTGAATGAACGAAAATCCGTTTTACTATGCGTGTGTGCGTGAAAATAGCAAAGCTTGGCGGCTATCAAATAACTACCGCTTATCGTAGTTGATGGTACCGTTTAGACAAATAACACCTATGCGGGTCAACTTTTCGAGCTAGGGCCCAAGATCCTTCTTATTTATGAACATAATCACGGAATACACAGTATAATTTACCAACTCACAGAGAGAAAAAAAACCTTATTAGGTATTAAACTAATCTATTAATCCACTCAGTGGGAATTGTTCCCAAAATGCCTTCCCCGCATGTAAATCTGCTAAAAAGTTTTTGACGGTGGCGACAAAAGGGTGCAGATTGAAAGAATCTAGTCTGATATCTTCAAGTCTTATTTAAATATAAAATTCCGGTAATGCAAGGATACCGGGGACCTATACGAAATGGAACTTTTTGATCAAAAATATTTTCATGGTTACCCCCCCCCCCCCCCCTTTTTATGTCACAGATCAATGGGCGGCATGGTGGAGGGTCACCTTTGTACGAAGCGCTTTGACCTCAGGTTAATTATAGCTGAGCTAGACGTCACAAACTGATGTTTATTATGAAGGAGTCTGGGACAAAAAAAACGATGTTGACACCCCTATTTTATTTTACGGTTCGATGGGGAGCAGTGAGGGGTAATCTTTGTCAGTGGCACTTTGGCCTCAGGTCAAGTCTCGCTGATCTAGAGGCCACCCAGTGTCCAAAACAGGCCACCCCGACTTGTGTTGTTTAGGTTCGACATTAAGTCACAAAAACATATAACTCCTTTTTAGGCAGCCGAGTAAAAAAAAGGTACTCACTTATACGAAGAAAACGCCATATTGGTGTCCACACAGGGCTGGTCTTCCGCCACTCCGCCGGTCGTCAGCATCAGGGCGTTCATCCGGCACAGGTATCGATCACGGATATCGATAAACTATCGACTGTTCACAACACTATGTCAGAGTCGCGCGCCGGAACGCGAATTGACACGATTAGGTGCATCACTAGTTGTGTCGGGTCATTGTCTGGAAAAAAGGAAAAAGTGTTTTAAATAAAATGGGTTTTACTATGACCAAACATATATTACCTACCAAGTTTTTTTAGCTTTACTTTAAAAACAAATAAAATAAATCTTGGGTTTTATTGTAATGGTTTAAAATTGATTTTAGATTTTAGAAAAACGTATAATATGGAATACCTACTAAGAAAAGCAGCCAATAGTATATACATACTTAATTCCATCTACGAGAATTCCCTTTTTTGGTCTCTTCTTGCCAATTTTCTGCTCTAATAGATGTTAATATAAATATGTGTTAGTGTTACCAGTATGTACACGGAGAGTAAATAAATTAGCTAAATACAAAAAAATGCACTTTGATTAATTTTTGTATTTTCAACATTTTCTTCTACCAGTAATTACTACACCCAGTTGTTCAATAAGCCTATTCACAGCGTCCTGTCGTTGATATTGTCTTGCTGAATACATTAATCGTGCGTGGCCATTAAAAAGTTCCATCCGTGTAGCAAGCTTGCTACAAAATCTGGGCATTCCTAATTTTCTTAACTAGCCTCCACAATCACAAATCACCACAGCAACCTACCAAAACATAAAAATAGGTCAAATTTAATCTAAAAACATCGGCCAGTGGTCTCAGATTTTGAGATAGCGAGCGGTAGAACCGGCTCGGCGGCCATATTGAATGTGATTGACAGCTGTCAATGTTGGCGGCACTGCGACGCGTCGCCGCGCCCGCGCGTGCCTTGCTAATGCGTTCCATTTTTAAGTTTTCGTTTACAGTCCCATATAAATTAAGTACCTTCGCAGTACCATATTTATTTTATGTCAGTAATTTAACGAAATCCACCCTCGAACCTCCCTCCTATAGAGTTTTACGAAAAACTTAATTTCTTAAGATAACACAAAGTATGATAACATTAAATAATTTACTAGATAATACAGTGTAAATTCATATTTCCAGTGAAAAAAATATATACTAAGTAATGACGTACATAAATAAAGAAGAAAAGAAAGAAATTTTTAATTAATGTTTTTATTAACTGTCATTTTATAGATTTATTTCTTAAGTACCTATTAGGTAATAAGTTGATATGTTAAGTTAATCCAAAACCTGAAGCAGTAATTTTCAATACAAAATACAGGGGCCTTACTGTTAACTCTTAACGCAGGCTTGAATTAGCGCTGAAACAGCGCAGTTCCGAAAGTAGCCGTAGGTAGCCGTAAGATCCCCAGGGGCCTTACGCTCAACTCTAAATGCAGGCCCGAATAGGTACAGTTTGCAAAATCACGCGACCGCAAACCGTATCTCTGCGCGTTAAGGTACGTTTTCGCGTGATTTTGTAAACTGCACCTATTCGGGCCCGTATGTAGAGTTGGGCGTATGGCCCCAGGTGTCCATATATACATCCCGGCGGTTTTGATAACCATCAGGCGGACAACATGCTTGTTTGCCGCTCTTTGTATAAAAAAAATACATACTTACTCAAGTTGACACGCTTAAATATGCTCAGTCTTGTTTTCGCGTGTGACGATTGCCGTCAGCGAGAAGTTGAGAGAGCATATTAAAACATAGATCAACTTGAGTAACGTTTATAAGTAAGGCCCACAGTACCTACATTATTAAAGTTTGCAAAATCGGACTCATCGATCGGCAGATCGATCGGGTCCGGTTTAGCTATTTTAAATTATTAACGTCAGTATCAGTTAGATACAAGACGTTTCAAAAATCACACTTGAAGACACCCAGATTGTGTCATGCAGTTGCACAATAATGTCCACACAACCACACCAACCTTCAGTTGAGCCACGAACAAACGTTTGCGCGTTTTAAGACCGAACAGCGACATCTAGTTATAACGAGCGAAAGTCGATGCGTTTACTGACTCATCACGAAATCTCGAAAATTACTTGACCGACGAAACTGAAATTTGGCAGGGAGATTCCTTATGGCATGTGGAGATCCGCTAGGAAAGGAGTTTGCGAAAGGGCCAAATTAAGGGAGGGCAAATAGGGGTTGAACGTTTATAATGAAAGTTTACGCGCACAATGTCGTGGGCAACAGCCAATTATATACGAGTATATAAGTAAAATACTTACTCATTGACTGACTCATTATGGAATCACGAAAATCAATTAACCCACCATATTTTACACGTAGATTTCTAAGAAATAGAGTATAGAAATCTGCTAAAGAATTAAAATCTGCTAATAAATTCTACGTGCACGAAGTCGCGGGCTACAGTTTATGGTATATACAGGTTTACGCATATTGACTGTACTAAGCCGAAAGAAGGTCATTGTACCTACTCATCGTTATGAAGATTTCTTACTATGGGACATGGGACCATGAACCCTAAAATCGCGGGTAAAAAGTCAGCTGTTCCATACATTTTGTCGAGTGTTAATTACCGTTTTCTTTAAAACAGATGATATATTTTTCGTGATTTTAGGTTTGGTCCATAGTAAGAAATGTTCATAATGATGAGTACAATGACCTTCTTTCGGCTTAGTACATTCTTTATGCGTAACCCTATATTTGTAACCTAGGTATGTATGTAGTACGAGTATGTACCTACGATTTATAATCCTCAACGTGCAGACTTCTTATGGAAAACCATTTTAAAATGAATGTTGTCGTAACTAACATTTGAGATGAACCTTATTTTTTATGAGGACGTGACATCACGGACCATTAAATGTTTATTTTATGTCAACAGATGATCATTGGAAGACGTAATAAAATTGTATTTCAAAGTACTTATACATACCTGGCCGCAGACATCCATCATAATAGGTAGCGAAAATTAAATTACACCTTATATTGTTAGGGTTCCGTACCCAAAGGGTAAAATGGGACCCTATTACTAAGACTCCGCTGTCTGTCTGTCTGTCCGGCTGTCACCAGGCTGTCTCAAGAACCGTGATGGTTAGACAGTTGAAATTTTCACAGAAGATGTATTTCTATTGCCGCTATAACAACAAATACTAAAAAACAGAATAAAATTAATATTTAAGAGGGCTCCCATACAACAAACGTGATTTCTTTGCTCGTTTTTGATCGATATTGATAACGGCAACAGGTAGACGCTTGAAATATTCACAGAATATTTAGTTGTATATTCACTTTAAAAATAAATAATTAAATGAAAATTAATATTTAAGGAGGACTCCCATTCAACAAACATGTTTTTTTTTGGCCGTTTTTATAGATAATGGTACGGAACCCTTCGTGCGCTAGTCCGACTCGCACTTGGCCGGTTATTTCAATTGATAAAATTTGGTTATTTTGAATAAAATTATATAATATCTATTCAATACAGAAACTGAATTTTCTAGATCTTTCTCTGATAGAATCACAACGCCTATTTTATTCCCATAATGTACCTACAATAGTTTCATATTACTATATCAAAAATCACATTCCATATCTATTTGTATTTTATATTGAACAAGGCTTCTTGGTGTTGGTTTCAGCTTCACTAATAACTCTCAAATATCCGGGCTAGACCCACGAATTAATTAAAATAATGATGATGTGATGATGCACAGTTATTTCTTATACTTAGGTATATTTGGTTGCATTTTCTATGAACTTTTGTTAATGTCTCGCCAACGGAACAATAGTTCATTTATTTTAGCAAAATCGGTCCAGGAGTTGCGAAAATATGGTGGTGCTTGGCCATGGTTCGGGGCGAACTATGAATGTATTTTAATACTAGCGACCCGCCCCGGCTTCGCACGGGTGTTAGCTCAGCCTTCGGCCTTCGGTCCCGCACCATGAACACAAAATTTCATCCAAATCGGTCCAGCCGTTTTTAAGGTAGCCTATGCGCTATTCCAGACTATAATCTATCTTTGTGCAAATTTCATCCAGATCCGTTCGGCCGTTCTGGCGCGATAGAGTAACAAACATCCATCCAAACTTTCACATTTATAATATTAGTGAGATATTTTTCCCTTGGTTCTAAATTAATTCAGACTGCGTATATTTTAATATTTTTGCCCTTAATTCAAATTATTGCTAGTCGCTTTTCTGGAAATTCTGTTTTTATTATGACAGAATTACTTTGAAATTGTAGCCTCCCATTTTAAGCCTTAATTGTATCAAAAGATTAAAAAAAAAACCGTTTCCAGAAAAGATTTTCAATTTGACTGTTATTTTTTTTATATTACACGATATCTTCGCCGATCGTGAAACAATTTTAATATTTATTTTTTCATATAATTTATGATAGTTACTTGGTGACGAGCCAAGCGAAGTCGCTCGCCTGATAGCTCTTCACGCTTGCCCATAATAGATCAACGCCACTCAGAATTTTGAACTTCAAAAGTTGAAGGGTGAAAATATGGGGGTTCAAATTAGTTTATTAAAATTTTCGTTAAGTCGATCGCTACCATTTTTGGCAAACCAAACAGACATAACAACATTATAACAAACACATTATGTAGAATAGCCATTTGACATAACCATACACATTTTTTTAATCTGTGATGAAACACAAAAATAAATTGTTTGTTTAAACCCCAAAAAGCTGATAATCTTTAACAGTTTTTTCTTGAATAATAGCTAAGAACACTCGAATAATTCACCTTTCAAACAAAAAATACTAAATCAGTCTAAATAATTTCGGTTCAGGCGTTTGGGAGACGATACCACAGACAGACAAATAAAAACACATTTGCGTCGGAGGTTAAATATATCAACGGACTTTACTCAGCTCCATACAAATCTACACACACATACAAAACAAATAAAAACTCAACGCTTTTTTCTAAACTAAAACTTTTAAGCACATTTTTCGCGGCCATGCAGGAAAACCGGATATCAAAATTAGTATTATCAAAATTAGTATTCATAGGTATTCTGCTTAATACCAACTTTAATTAAAAAAATACATTAAGAATCCATACTTCGTGCGTTCATTAACTTGCAAGCGCATTACAACATTTCTGGAGATATAAAATGATTGAATGTACTCGAGTGAATATAAACAGAAATAATACAGAAAATAACATTTCAAATATTCAGTATTTCCATTATGACAAGACAAAAATCATACCAAATTACTTATGATTGAAATTTGTACACAAATTTATTTTAAGTATGTAAACTTGTTTTAATTTTTTTTTTCTTAAATCAAAACGAAAAATTTACTGAACATTTTCTTTACTAACATTTTCCTTTCTTCTTAGATTTGACTTAAGCACCAATACATTTATATTCAATAATTTTATATCTTAAAAAATTATGAAATGCGCTAGCGCAACAACATTAATGCACAAGCATAGACTCTTAAAATAAGTATTATCATAATAATTAGTATTCATAGGTACTGTTTAATACCAACCATAATATTTTTTCCTTGACTTAATACATTTACCAAATGATATTTAAATGTAGCTTCAATACCTACAGATGAGCGTGTTTGATCATACTTCACTAGATATTTCTGTAAAATAGTTCATGGTTATTTATACACCGCTACTTATGTAGCGTTTGTATTCACTGGGTAATAATTTAAATCAATTAATTCATATTTCTAATGCATATTTTTGTTTATACCTACTACTAGATATTCATTTACAAATGATTATTAAAGGATTCCTAACAGTCTGTTGTCATCTCTAAGTATGATAAAATTATACAATGTTTTTATTGAGATATATTTTTATGGTAAAAGGCTTTCGCTTTTTTGCCATCTCACCTGATGTTAAGTTTAAGATGGAGCACGTTTGGCTAGAAGAAACAACAGATACAATCGTGACTTGATAACACCCAGATTAAGATTTAGAAGTGAACACCTAATGATAATTTGTATATTCATATTAGGTAATGCAGATATATAACTATAAATAAACTAAATTTCATAGTTTTGCAGAACATGTTACAATACAAATAAGGCGATCTCTTGGTTGTAAAGTTTGATATGATTTTGTTATATCCAACTTCAAAAAAGAAGGGGTTCTCAATTTGTTTTTTTTTTTAATGTTTGTTACTTCAGAACTCGTCATTTATGAACAGATTAAAAAATATGAAAGCATATTCTTTCAGATTGGTTCCATAGAAATTTCATCATTCCGTCATTTATGAACAGTTTAAAAAAATATGAAAGCATATTCTTTCAGATTGGTCCCATAGAAATTTCATCATTCCGTCATTTATGACCAGTTAAAAAAATATGAAAGCATATTCTTTCAGATTGGTCCCATAGAAATTTCATCATTCCGTCATTTATGAACAGTATAAAAAAATATGAAAGCATATTCTTTCAGATTGGTCCCATAGAAATTTCATCATTCTGTCATTTATGAACAGTATAAAAAATATGAAAGCATATTCTTTCAGATTGGTCCCATAGAAATTTCATCATTCCATCATTTATGAACAGTATAAAAAAATATGAAAGCATATTCTTTCAGATTGGTCCCATAGAAATTTCATCATTCCGTCATTTATGAACAGTTTAAAAAAATATGAAAGCATATTCGTTCAGATTGGTCCCATAGAAATTTCATCATTCCGTCATTTATGAACAGTATAAAAAATATGAAAGCATATTCTTTCAGATTGGTCCCATAGAAATTTCATCATTCCGTCATTTATGAACAGATAAAAAAAAAATGAAAGCATATTCTTTCAGATTGGTCCCATAGAAATTTCATCATTCCGTCATTTATGAACAGATTAAAAAAATATGAAAGCATATTCTTTCAGATTGGTCCCATAGAAATTTCATCATTCCGTCATTTATGAACAGATTAAAAAATATGAAAGCATATTCTTTCAGATTGGTCCCACAGTACTTCATCATTCCGTCATTTATGAACAGATTAAAAAAATATGAAAGCATATTCTTTCAGATTGGTCCCATAGAAATTTCATCATTCCGTCATTTATGAACAGTTTAAAAAAATATGAAAGCATATTCTTTCAGATTGGTCCCATAGAAATTTCATCATTCCGTCATTTATGAACAGATTAAAAAAATATGAAAGCATATTCTTTCAGATTGGTCCCATAGAAATTTCATCATTCCGTCATTTATGAACAGTATAAAAAAATATGAAAGCATATTCTTTCAGATTGGTCCCATAGAAATTTCATCATTCCGTCATTTATGAACAGTTTAAAAAAATATGAAAGCATATTCTTTCAGATTGGTCCCATAGAAATTTCATCATTCCGTCATTTATGAACATAAAAAAAAATATGAAAGCAAATTCTTTCAGATTGGTCCCATAGAAATTTCATCATTCCGTCATTTATGAACAGATTAAAAAAATATGAAAGCAAATTCTTTCAGATTGGTCCCATAGAAATTTCATCGAAATCGGCTCTCTAGTTTGGCTTTTAATCAAAATAACTGGAAAATTTTGTTACTTTGATGACATTATATCATTATTATTATTTGATGTCATCCGAGGAACCGCAATTGTATATTTTACCAATATTGTGAAGTCAGTTTTTAATTGATAATTGTTCTTATAACATTGATGATGTACACTTTAGATTTTTCTTGCACCTGTGAATTTATAATTAGGTATAATAATCACAATTATTTCATACTTAGTAGATACAACTACTATGTATTACCTACATATACTTATTATGTACCATTCTTTGGGTGGGGTGCACGAAAGGAGCCTCCCCGAGTGTCGTTTAACTGATAGTACCTCTAGTCCGGCGCACCCTGGACGGCCAGTGCCTATTGCTTTCTTGCACTGACTATAATTACGGCTAATCCTTCCACCACGATGTTTCGTGGCGTCATTTTTTGAAGTGAATATAGATTATTTACAATATTATTATATGATTTACCTGTAGTACTATAATTTTATTGTACCTAAATGTGTGTGGCGACTGGCAACGTTTACTTAAAATATTTGTCGCATGTTTTCTTTTAAGTTTATTCAACCTAAGAACGTCTTACTAATGCATATTCAAATTAAGATCAAGAGGTTGAATATATTAAGAACCCTATATTCATGCCTAGAGTTTAAACATAAAAACAATTTTTATTTATTTTTGTGATTACTATACATAATTTTAATCGAATTATAAATGTTGATCGTCGCGCATTTTTAAGCATATTTATAATATCGGTTTGTGAATATGGACTGTACGCTTATTAATAAGTTACGTATTGGTCTAAATAAATTACATTTTACGTTTAACACGGTTGTTCACTTTTTTTTTTATTCGGTAATAGGCTTGCGTTTGACCGCCAACTCGCCTGATGTTAAGCGCGATGCGGTCTACGATGGAGCACGCTTGCCCAGAAGAAACCGATTCACTAAAGTTATATGATGACCTTACCACGGTAAATATCCCGTAAATAATCATATAACTTTAATTTTACGTTTATTTATTTATTTGAATACGATTGTTTAAATGATAATACGATAACAATTAGCTTTTGATTGTTCTGATTTATTTATGAAAATTCCAATATTTTCGTTTTGACCTTACTGGGTTGCAGATCAGCGCTAACTACATTTTACTTTCGGTCACAGCTTTAATTAGACTTAATACTTTTCTATATATTAAATTAAGTTTATTTATTGTTTTTATTCATTTTAATCAGTTTTGTTATATGTACTATCTAGGTAGTTACGTAGAGTAGGTAGGTACCACGCACTTGATGTTTAATCTATGATATGAAGTGATTGTTCGTGATTACAAAAGTCACTCATCTTGTCACTTATGTACCTATCACATCACATCATCAGCCAATTAACGTCCACTGTTGGACAAGGCCTCCCTCATAGAGAGGGGTGTTGCCATAATCCCCACGCTTGGCAGGCGACTTGGGGATCGCAGTACGTTCACCGTGTACTATTAGGATGCTGTTGCCCATCCTCCGGTGGTTCTGGTCGCAGTTTTAGGACATACCCGAGTCTACCTATATTATCTATGTAATATACCTATATTATCTGCTTAGTTTTCATATAATTTATACCAAGCCACCAGTGCTACCACCAACTTATAACTAAGGTACCATAATATCTCAAAAAGCTATACTAATTTAAAATGTAGATATTTAAGCTAAATATACATGAGTAAGTATAAATGGACCATGAAAATGAAATACCTGTCTACAGTCTTTTTTACAAGTGACGAATCAAAATAAAATAAGAAGAAAATCCTAAAAAGGTATGTTTTTGCTTATTTGTTTCATTACAAAGGATATAAGTTTATTTTTATTTTTTTATAAGAACGCAGTAGAGGTATACTCTCCGTCGCAATTTGAACATAAACATATCACGAGAAATAAATGTACCTAGGGACCTACCCACATATTATTATTATTTTTTGTAATAATGCAAAAAAGATAATGTTGGAAACGGTTCTGGTAAAAATTTGGAATTTAAAACAATTATTTTTGTATGGTAGACGTGCATAAAAGTCATTAAACATTTATGTAAATACCTATAATAAAGTTTAAAATCTACTTAGGTACTTTTAAGTTGATATATATAATAAAAAAATGGTATTATAAAC
Source organism: Agriopis leucophaearia (assembly GCA_949125355.1). Classification (NCBI taxonomy): domain Eukaryota; kingdom Metazoa; phylum Arthropoda; class Insecta; order Lepidoptera; family Geometridae; genus Agriopis; species Agriopis leucophaearia. The sequence goes on along the minus strand of OX421284.1, from coordinate 6,994,198 downwards.
TTACAAAATGTATTTTCATACATTAAGTAATCCAATTGATATAATTGTGTATTAAATCGCTTGTCAATCTGTAGATACGCCTTAATGCATATTATATTGTAGGTGTATAGACATATTTAACATGGTCTACACATATAATTATCTTATAATCCTATACGTACTTAAGTAATTAAAGATTAAATAAATAAATACATGTTAACAGATACTTAGTATAAAAGAAACAAATATTTCTAATAACATACGCACCTGTTTCATAAAAAGAGTAGATTCACACTGAACAAAATGTTAATTCTGAAATGTCTACACAAAATACGTCAAAACAAGAAAGTAAAATCACTAATATACAAAATTTTATTCACGAAGTATCCACTAACGTAAGCGAGCGAACTTTAACCGCAAGCTGTCACCAAACTTCAATAAATAGCACATTTGTTTTAAAAAATTGAAAACCACGACGTATTGAACTTTTCACTCTGACACTTTCACAGTATTTGTGTCTATAGTCGAAAGTTGCGCGGTTACGCTGAAAGTTCGTAATTTGAATTTAAACATAGAACGTAGCGCGATTGAGCGCCGTTGGGTGAACACGATCGACTGGCGGCGCGCGCGCACCTCTACGCGGGCTTGCGCTCTTGAGAAGTGTCGTCAACCTTTTCCCTGTCGTTCTTGAGGCTTCGCATCGAGTTGTGAAGTTAGGAACCATGATATTTCAGATTTTAGTACCTAACTGGGACCACCTTTTGTATTTATGACTTTCTAGAATAAAACAACATCAAGGGTTTCTTCTGAGGATTTTAGTGAACTCACTCGCTTACAAATATCTCTTATTTCAATCATTTATAACTCAAGAATATTTTTAATCTGGGTTGCGTTAGTATGAGAACTAAATACCTAATTATCCTGCCCTGCTCTATTTTTGTTTTCCATAGTACTAACATAGTTTTTTTACTGTGTAATTTCACAATCAAAGCGATGAGCAGTGCAAATAACAAACTTGATATACGCTGTTTAGTGTGTTGAAAATTAATGAAGCTAACATAAAAGAATAGACCAAAATTAAAGGCCTATTTATTTATTATACAATATTTCAATAATTAAATAAGCGTCTTTTTAAAATATTTAAAGATAATAAAGTACTGTATTAAAATTTTTACGTAAATTTCTACTGTGCTGTGCACTACATTTTGAAAGTTAATTCTAACAACATAAAGATGCTTATCTAGAAGACAAGCAAAAAAACATATATTTTTTCAATTAGTTTAATTTAAACCTATAGTGCAATACCCCTGGCAAAACCTGTAAAGTCAGCGACTGTCGAGCCAAAAGCCTTTGGGATTCACATAAATGTATATTTGTTCTTGTCTTACATACCGAGAACTTACATAAACTAGAGGAAGATAGCAATAGTGTTCCACTTGATCTCACATGGACCTTGATTAATTGATCCAATATCATAAGGACTTATGTAATATCTGGAAAAAGAAAAGGAATCTGAACTTTATGCGTGACGTGTTAAGTTGCGTTTTGTATAGTATTTATCTCAAGTTTTACAGTTTAAAGTAAGCGGATAATTTGAAAATTATGTAAATTTCGGCAACATTATTCCCATGTTACAAACAATAGCATGATTTAAACAGCATTTCATTATCTAGATAGAGATTTTTTTTAATATATTGAATTTCACTGAGAGCTTTCCGAGATAATTTTGGTACAAGATGCGTGGGCGCAGCTGGACAGTGGACACGTTTGATTAGTTGCGAGGCTGAATCTAAGTGCCCTGTCTCTCTCTAGCGCCACAATTATCAATAAGATAGAAGGAGACAGCATTATGTTTTCATCTGTATGGACCGAATTGGAGACGTGGCTTTATTGGGATCTTCCCAGATCGGTTAATTTTCGTATGTAGGAGGAAATTGTCTGTTACAAACAGTTTTACATAGCGGCCGGATTTTTTATGTTATTTATTAAGCGTTAAAGAGAAGTTACTCGCAGCCTGTTTTTCATTGACAGCTTCATTTGCAGTTTGGATTGTTTATTTTTATTGAACATGTCGATGAGTTTTAATTAATACTGCTAATGGAATTAATTTTGATGGATATTTATGAGGTTGATTGTAAAGGGATTGATTAATTTTATTTGAAGTAAGTTTTTATTTGCTGAGTAAAGTTAATTTACAAGATACAAGCTTACATCTACGCTATTAAGATATCGAATTCTATTAAAATAATAGGTGCAATAAGTATGAATTAACAGTATTTTTAGTATTTAGGATATACTTACGCATATAGAAACTAAGCAAAAAATATTTACTGTCTTAAAAATAAACAATAGGCACTTAGTTTTGGAGGAAATCTATAAGTATTTTGTTTATTTTGTTAGTTACTTGGCTTTCCCAAAGCATGTTTGATTTTTGGAATACTGATTAGTCAAGGGGCCTTACCCCTAGCTCGAAAAGTTGACCCGCATAGGTGTTATTTGTCTAAACGGTACCATCAACTACGATAAGCGGTAGTTATTTGATAGCCGCCAAGCTTTGCTATTTTCACGCACACACGCATAGTAAAACGGATTTTCGTTCATTCAAGTTAGACGCTTTTAAACGATGCAGCTTAAATGAGTTGGTTAATTTTAGGTACCTATCAGGTACCTACTAAAAGTTGGCTCGCAAAAGTGAAGCTAGGGGTAAGGCCCCAGTTCGATCAACTCATCTGTAGAGTGATAACCATTCTATTTTCTGAACAAAACTCAAAGTCAATTCACGAATTAGTTACTCGTGATTTTTTTCCCCATCATTTTGTCACCTCTACAAATATGTTGGTTGCTGTAGGTACGCCTAATGAAGCTTCATGATTAAAACTGTATTTGTACCCAGAGCCGGCCCTGGGGTAGAGCGAAAAGAGCAGGCGCCAGATAGCAAAGGGCGCCAAAATGCCAAAAGCGAAAAAGAAGAGCGGAAAATTGAATTTGGATAGTGTCTCGTGTGAGTGACAAATAACACAAGTGAACCCACACTTGTGTTATTTGTAGACTACATACAATTTTGATACCTGAAAACCTCGGGAATGCAATTTTGGTCATTTTCTTATTATTACATTTCTGGGAAGAAAACCTCGCAAAGCATGTCCTAATTTCATTAATTCATGGAATAATATGAAAACTCACTCAATTTGTATGTAATTTAACACAGAATTTAAAAATATGTAGTACAAAAATTTTTTGGTAGGTAGTTTTTCCTTTTTCCTGAAAAGTTATCTCTTTTTCATTTACGAGTTTTTCACTCTAAGACGACGATACATAGTTATATATCCTGGCAACTGTCATCAAAAATAAGCAAAGCAAGGATCCCTCCGCCCAAAGTCTTTTACTATATATATATATATATAATAATAGATAGTCGGTAATAATAATAATTCTAGTCGGTGGAGTACCTTCCAGGCCAGGGACGGTCTTCTGCCAGCGTTTTTATCTTCCAGTACGACATTACATTTGCCTTCTCTTTTATTTGGTCTAAGAACACTCTTCTTGGTCTTCCCGGTTCTATCTTCCCTTCTACCGTTCCCATTATTAAAATATTACGTAGGTATAGGTACCCTTATCATATTGTGAAAACCCCGACAAACTCGCGACAACTTGCCTTGGTGACGCCACGGCAATCGACGCGCCTCCCTAAGTCCTGATTTAAGTACGAATTTAACTCGGTTTTTTTAAAACAGTTTTTTGATGTTGTAATACCGTCACCTCGCACGATGTTAAGCGATGATGCGGTGGACGATGGAGCTTAATTAACACGTGACTTGAAGCGCAGAATCAGAAATAGTTTATTGTAAAAACTGTGTACCTACTAAGAGATGGTATAAAAAATGGTATCAACAGTCTGCCCGTTACGAGCGTACAATAACTTAAAGTAGGTATTATGCTAACTTATAAATAACTGGTATTAAGTTATTCTAATTATGTATATTTACAATAACATTGTAATTTAGTCATCAAAATATTCCTCCATCTTGTTATAGCGTTTAGAAATAAGCCATAGTTATTTTAATTTCGTTTTGAATTTGTTATCGTTTAATTTTTTTATCTAAAAATCTTTCTTTTCTTGCTTGCCATTGCTATAGAACTAAAGGGCTAAGTAACTATCGGAGAACACCCATTCAGGCAGCGTATATCTATAGGTATTCCACATTCTAGCAGTTTACACAATAAAAGTGGAATCAACGATGAAATGGTGTCGCCTTTTCGTGCCCGTCCTAACCGTCTGATAGAAAAATGGGCACGAAGGAATTAAATCATGCAGATCCGATGCACACACTCCGAAATGTATCCCATAAAAAAACGATATTAGACTAGCAACTTTGCGCCGATGTTCATAACTTTGTAGCTTATTCTTACCTACAAGGGATTCATTGGTGCAGCCAGTGGCGGATTTACCAGCAGGCTGAGTAGGATGGAGCCTATATGGCAGCATATTTTAGGGGCGGCAAATGTTGGCTATTTTTATGTCTTGCACGTATTGCAGAATTTTAAAGATTCATTATTTATATACATACGAGTATCTAAATCGTTGAGTTTTGAATATAGGTAATCTAGGAATTGACACATCGATCCCCTAGGTCACAATCATACTAATTACGGGAAAAAGGTGGTTTAATTAGGACGATGATGCACAATCTTAAGGTTACAATTTCATTGTCAATTTTTATTTTAAAAATGTAGAGGTCGGTATGGGCGGAAAAAATATATTTAGACTTTAAAAAAAAGCAATTACAGTGTGCTAAGTCCTTGTTCTGATCTGAGGGCATAAGCAAATTAAGACAGCCCTTTACCCAGCAGTGGGTAATTCAGTTCTAATGGCCAAAAAAGAGAGCTATGCTCAGAGTTTCTTTGGGTGATAATATCCGAAACGTGGATATTGGCCAAAAAACCAAAGTCACCGACATTTAAGTCGAAGTGGCAATAGACAGACCACATCGCTCGAAGAACCAATAACCGATGGGTAAGAAAGGTTCTAGAGAGAAGACCACGAACCGGTAGACGCAGCGTAGGTAGGACTCTCACTAGATGGACCGACATCGTGAGAGTCGCGGGCAGATGGCAAGCTGTCGTTCAGTGTGGAGGTCTAAGCCACCTTAGACCTCCACACTGAACGACAGCCTGTCATCTGCAAGGCCTTTGTTCAGCAGTGGACGTGTTCTGGCTGATGATGACGATGAGTCACTCTACGTATGCCTATGTTTAGCAGTGGAAGTCTTCTGGCTGATGATGATGAACACTACGCCTGTTCATAGTAAACTTTCATAAATGTGTGGTAGCGAATGTGAAAACTCGTCGTGTAAAGGTGCACGCCCCAGATACCATCTTGATTGTCGTCAGTTCTTGTACACGTTATTTACAATTTTATTACTTGGCATGAAAATGGGTTATATGAAACTAAACTAAACTATTTCCATTCATTTTTTTACCGACTTAAAAAAATGCGGAGTTTCTATGTTCCACTGTTTATCACACTAATATCATATATCCGAAAGTTTGGATGGATGGATGTTTGTTACTCAATCACGCAGAAACGGCTTAATGGATTTGGATGAAATTCGGAATATACATTGCTTATGTCCTGGACTAACACAGGTTACATTTCATCATCATCACCACGCGGGTGAAACCGCAGGGCGCAGCTAGTATCATATATGGGAAAGTTTAGATGGATGGATGTTTGTTACTCAATCACGCAAAAACGGCTGGATAGATTTGGATGAAATTTTGAACATACATTTCTGATGTCCTAGATTAACACATAAGCTACTTTTCATCATCATCATCAACGAATTTCATCACCACGCGGGTGAAACCGCGGGCGCAGCTAGTATTTTTTTTATGTATGTTCATTTATATCTCCGCCAACTGTTGACCAATTTATTCATTTTTTTGCTTTGTTCGATAGGGTATACTTCCATCTTGGTTCCATTGTCACTCGAGTCAGAATCTGATGATGGGATCTCAGGGAAATTGAGGGCAACCCTCAAATTTTATAGGCACTTATTACGTTTTTCATATATTTTCTAAAACTGTTTAAGTATTTGCGTCTGATAATCATCATCCCATATTGATGAGCTGATGATGAAGGGTACAACTCCTCAACGGTTAAGAGTAGAAAGAAAATTCCTTCAACATTATACGTGAATAAGGACCGATAGTAGTATTCTTTCAGACTATTAGAACCGACTTCAAAAAAGAGCAGTGAGAAGAGCCATCAGGCGAGCGACTTCGTTCGTCTCGTCACCCAGTATCATAAAAAAAAGCTTTCTTATCAGTATCACTAGCGGCATTGAAATTTTGATCTATACTTAGTCGTAATTTGTTAAGTTTCATGCACTTATCATAAATTACGACAGACGGATAAATAGACGTAGACGGCCAGACGGACGGACGAACAATCTTAAAAGCGTTCTTGGTAGTCCTACTGAACCATAACTGCACGGTTCTTGTAATACAGCGGTAGAAACCGCAGAGCTCTTTATCATAAAACGTACAATATGTGCACAGAAACTATGTATGATATATACGTAACTAAGTGCAAGAAAAGCGCGCGTGTTCGCAGAGTTCGTGAAAGTGGAAAATCGAGTGTAATCGTCATAACCAGCTGACGTTTCATGTTCTTGGGTTGGTAAGTACAGATCAGACCTCTTTTATTACTTTTTACCAAATGATGCAAAGCTAAAAGGAGAGTGTTGTGGTCAGCGTATAAGTGGGTATGCTTGTACCAACAGCGTGAATGCTTTAGACGAGCGAAGTGTCTGCTGAAAAAAAAGTGTTTGCAACAAGCAAGATGTCAATTAACGTGTCAATGTCAATAACATCGATATACCTATAGGTTACAGAAAAGATGTATCAACTTCCAAATTTTTACTCAAGAAGACGCAGCAAAACTCGAAAAATATACCCTTTTTGTCAAAAGGGTATATTTATCGCTTCGCTTCAACTTCAAAAAAGCATTCTCAATTCGGTTGTATTTTTATTTGATTTAAAATATTTGTTACCTCAGAACTATACTTTTATTAAGCGAACCTTCGAAAAACTATTTTTTTTATCGATGATGCGAACTGCTAGTCTGTGGAATGCGAATAAAATAAATGTTCCCCGATAGTTACAAGCTAGGTGTCTTCAAATAACGAGTGAATCGGTTTCTACTAGGCAAGCGTGCTCCGTCGTAAACCGCATCATCGAGTTGGCGGTCAAACGCAATTATGTCGAGATGATATATTTAATCTCTGAAATTGGGCAAGGCGACAAAGCTTCGTTCGTTCGTATATTTTTAACCGACTTCCAACAAGGAGGAGGTTATCAATTCAACAGTATTTTGCTATAACCTGATCTATGAAAGTGATCGCAATTTTATGGCTTTGGTTGCGGAATCCTACTATATACGGTATCTCACAACGCTCTTGGTTTGTACGTACCTACTCGCCCAGAACTTTAGATACCCAATATTATTTTAATTCCCAAGGTAAAATGCAGCCCATCCTTCATTCAACCTCGTTTCATTTAGGGCACAGTTAGATAACTGAATTACCGAATGCTTACACAATGAAGACAATATGGAAAGCGGCAAATTGTGCGGAGACAATTTTGGTGAGATCTGCTCGGGCATGCATCACCTCACTGGTGTAGGGTGCGCACGAGAAGCGATAATAAAGTCATCACCATCATCATCCAAAAGACGTCCACTGCTGAACATAGGCATCCCCCTTTAACATCCACACTGAACGACATCCTGCCATCTGCATCCACTGAATGCCCGCGACAGTCACAATATCGTCGGTCCATCTAGTGGGAGGCCTACCAACGCTGCGTCTTCCGCTTTATGGTCTCCACTCGAGAACTTTTCTTCCCCATCGGTCATCAGTTCTTCGAGCGATGTGGCCTGCCCATTACCACTTCAACTTGCAGATTTTAATTGATATGTCGGTGACTCTGGTTCTTTGGCGAATATCTAAGTTCCAGATTTTATCGCGCAAAGAAACTCCGAGCTAGCTCTCTCCATTGCCCGTTGTGTGACTCTGAGTTTTTCCAAAAGGCCAACAGTTAAGGACCACGTCTCAGTACCATACGTCATCACTGGCAACACACACTGGTCAAAGACCTTAATAAAGATAATAAAGTAACTTCGTATAATGTGGTCTAGTATGCCCTAATATCACAGTTTTTAGGCCGCCCGAAAGCCTCTTTGGCTTTATGATTGTTTTTTTTTAAATAAAAAGAGCGGCCAACATGCGTGCGGTCCATGATCTGATGGTAAGCAGAAACCGCCGCCTATATATGGACATCAACTGCAACACTAGCTGTATTGACGGTGCTTTGCCAGCCCGGAGAGGTAGTTGTAGGCACCCTTTTTGAAACGCTTCATGTTGAAGCTCGGCGGGAAGACCTTTGGGGGAAGGACATTCCACACCTTGCAGATCTGCGCAATAAAAGAGCAGAAAAATCGGACGGTGTGGGATTTCCAGCTTTACAAGTTGTGGGGGTGAGCTTTTTGACGGTGTCGGGATGTGCGGTAGTGGAGGTGCTATTATGAGCTTTTTGTGGAATGCGCTGCCGGAATGGGTGTTCCCCGATAGTTACAATCTGATTAAAAATCTGATCAGATTTAAAAGATTTAAGCAATATTGACATTTTCAAATTTAGAGTTAAGAAGTTCCTAATTGACAAGACTTACTATGCTATTACGGAGTTTTTAGATGACAAATTATGAGTTATTTTATGTTAATTAAATATAATAATTAAGATTTTTATAAATTTTGCGTGCCATGTCTATGGAGCCACCGAAATTTTGATCTGGCGGGTCTTTATCTAAGGTAGGTAACACGCTTTGTAGTGGTTAATACAGTTCCTAGTTTTAATTACAAAACAATGGCCCGCTTTCCATCTGCACTGCCGGTGCCGCTTCGCTTCGGGTCTGTGGAAACTTAAAACTGCACCCACGTCACAAGCGCTATAGTTACTTATAACGGCTGTAGGAAGGTCTAGTAGGTATATACTTTTATTCTTTTCCTAATAGCGGTAAAATAAAATCCAACTGTCCGTGACTAAATCCACGGCTTCAATTCGAAGTTTCCTTTTCAACTTCCTGGCGTATCACGCTTTCGCGATTTTTATAGGTAGGTACTCTACCTATTCAAGGCTAGGGCTACATTTTACATTAGGTATGTGAAGAGAGCGCCGGAGTTGCGTCCCCATCTTAAAATAACAGGTATATTAAAAGATTTGCAAATTAAAATTTGACTCCGTTAGTTGGTAGAGAATGCAATGAAGTTCCTTTGGAGTATTACTTCCTGCAACACAACGTTTTATTGCATAGGTTATAAAACGCAGAATATCTTAAAACGGTAGTTTTTGGTTTTAATGAGTTTTATAACTAGGTATATGATTATGCGTACATATGGTACTGAGACGTGGTCCTTAACTGTTGGCCTTTTGGAAAATCTCAGAGTTACACAACGGGCAATGGAGAGACCGACGACCGACCTTCTAGATGGACCGACGACATTGTGAGAGTCGCGGGCATCCAGTGGATGCAGATGGCAGGATGTCGTTCAGTGTGGAGGTTAAAGGGGGAGGCCTATGTTCAGCAGTGGACGTCTTCTGGCTGATGATGATGATGATGATGATGATGAATGGAGAGAGCTATTCTCGTAGTTTCTTTGCGCGATAACATTCGGAACGTAGATATTCGCCAAAGAACCAGAATCACCGACATAGCTGTTAAAATCTGCAAGTTGAAGTGGTAATGGGCAGGCCACATCGCTCGAAGAAATGATAACCTATGGGGAAGAAAGGTTCTTGAGTGGAGACCGTGAACCGGAAGACGCAGCGTAGGTAGGCCTCCCACTAGATGGATCGACGACATTGTGAGAGTCACGGGCATCCAGTGGATGCAGATGAGAGGATGTCGTTCAGTGTGGAAGTTAAAGGGGGAGGCCTGTGTTCAGCAGTGGACGTCTTCTGGCTGATGATGATGATGATGATTATGATACCATATGTTACCAATGTTACCATAAATAATAGTTCAACAAACACGTCATCGCCACTATGGGAGTCGAACCCTCATTTAGCCATGTTATATTTTTTATGCCATAGGTGGCAAACAAGCAAAAGGCCGCCTGATGATAAGCGATCACCGTCGCCTATGGATACCTGCAACACCCATAACAACTGTGACGCGGAGTTCGACGCGTTGACATTAAATAAGAATGTTCAATCACATATCTGTCACAATACCTGACGACAGAGTTTCCTACTCATTTCCGTTCTCTTTACTTCTATTTTCTGTAGTTTTTAGTCAATAAATAATTTGAATTTAAGTTTAAACTGACTTCAAAAAGGAGATCTTTTTTCCATCAGTACCATATCTCCGGGCAAGTTCAGTGCGCGTCGCAACCGTGAAATTGTCGCACTCTTACTTTCTCGATGTCGCCAGATATACGCGTCCTTCCTTTCGCTTTAATTGCATGCGACAAATTGTCGTGTCTACGACCCTGGCTAATAGCACCATGTTACATGTTTATAATACGATCAACGAACTATTCCGTGGTTAAGTAAGTGTAACTGAAACGGAGACTTGGCGCTTAACATCAGGCGGAATACTTGCTCGTCACGTTTCTATGATATGCTAGCGCCCCGCGGTTTCATCCATAACCAGGTGGTGAAGATTTTTTCCGAAATAAAAAGTGTAGGTATGTATTATAGGTAAACGTACGTGGGCTCTCTATGAGGGAGGCCTTTGTCCAACGGTGGACGTTAATTAGCTGATTATGTGATGTGATGTACGTGGGCGTACCTATTCTTACGTGAGTGTGGGTGGTATACTTACTTAGTTTACCCCGAGTCAGTTTACCTGCTACCCTACAGGTACCGTGATTTTTCCGGGATGCAATGACAGCCTCAGGCTAATCAAGGATATTATCATCAACATTTCAGCCATTAGGACGTTCAATGGACATAGTTCTCCCCCATCGATCTCCAAAAGGGCCGGTTGGAAACGGCCTGGATCCAGCGTCTCCCCGCGGTTTCTTTAAGGCATCTGTCCATCTTGCTCACCAGTCCGTGGTCTTCATTCGAGAACCTTTCTCGAATGGAGACCACGGACCGGTAAAAGTAGCGTAGGATGTCCACCCACAAGATGGACAGACGACCTAAAAGATACCGCAGGAAAACGCTGTATGCAGGTCCAACCGGCCCTTTGGAAATGGATGGGGGAGGCCTATGTCCAGCAGTCGACATCTTATGGCTGAAATAATGATGATGATGGTGACAAACAGTTAAAGATAAAGTTAATTATAAATTGTTAAAATATCTAATAATACTGAGGATTATGCCATCTGTTGATCACCATTTTCCCTATTGGGAAAACAGATGGCGTAAGATCATCATCGTCAAAAATAGTACCTACCTAGTCCACTCCAGGTGTTTACTACCTAGGCATCCTGTTATTTTTGTATAGTTAAGTTCAGGTAAAATACTTAATTAATTACATCACCTTCATTATTGGGATGTTTGCGTCTACGAGAGAAGTTAGCGATAACGAGTGTCGGTAATGAGTGTTTGTGCCTGAAAATAAATTATATACTTACCTAGAGTTAAAGTTATATGATGATTTACGGGATATTTACCGTGGTAAGATTATGGAAAGAGCTCCCGATATTTCGGCGCAGTAACAACGTGAACATGGTGCATGTAACTGCGCCGAAATATCGGGAGCTCCTTCCACAACCTTACCACGGTAAATATCCCGTAAATAATCATATAACTTTAGTGAACAACCGTGATAGTTTAAAACAGTGTTTTACCTAGAGTTAATCAGAACTATGGTATAGGTACTAAACCGAAAGTACGTATTTTCTTCCTAACCCACACCACACCTTTCTAAACCACATTGTTGATCACCGTTATCAAACGTCCACTGCTGAACATAGGCCTCCCCTTTTAACCTCCACACTGAACGACAGCCTGCCATCTGCATCCACTGGATGCCCGCGACTCTCAGAATGTCGTCGGTCCATCAGTGGGAGGCCTACCTACGCTGCGTCTTCCAGTTCATGGTCTCCACTCAAGAACCTTTCTTCCCCATCGGTTGATAGCACAGTTAAATTCAGTGGCACCATTTACCTATGTGTTGTAAAACACTATGTTACCTAGTATTTATTATACATAATTATGGTAGCACCATGTATTTAGAACTCAGTTCAAAACCCTGTGCGGCTAAGCACTGTGCCCGTCACCCTGAAATATGTGCGGATGTTAAATCTCTTAAGAATTCTGACATTTTTTGACGAGAAAGCAGGAAATGGGTGAAACATTTTTGTAGTGGTAGGACTCTTTTGCAGGGGTCCGCCTGGGGAAGTACTACACCTTTGCCAGTTATTCAACCGCCAAACAGTAGTGTGCAAACACTACTGTTTTCCAGATTGAAGGGAAATGTTTCCAGCGAAATTACAGGGCACACAGAGATTTGACATCTTATATCTCGTGGTGAAGAGCGCAATGCATTGCCATCCAGGGTTTTGAACTGTTGATGTTCAAAATTCTGAGTGGCGTTGAGCTGTTATGGGCAAGCGTGAAGAGCCATCAGGCGAACGACTTCGCTCGTCTCGGCACCCAGTATCATTAAAAAAAAATACAAAAAAAACATATACCTACTAGTACTATTGTACTAAGTCATATCTCCCTTGTTCATCTGATCTGAGACCCCGACAGTGCGAGTTCATTCGAGCCCGTCTCGCAGTAGCGCGGAAGGCAATATCCGTTTCCTTCTAACCCCTTTTTATTCTTGCACCAAGTGGCTCTCAAACTTTTTTCTAGAGTGCACCCACAAATCTGTATCAAGTTGGATGCCCAAAATTAACCTACTAGTCTCGGCAGTAGGTAGCACATTTCAGACGTCAATACAATAATTATCAATATAAAAACCGACTTCAAAAAATTACAGAACTGGACCAAATTGAAATAGAACCACACGGGAAACACCAGCTTTCAAATAATAATAAAAACATCAAAATCGGTTCACCCAGACGAAAGTTCTGAGGTAACAAACATAAATAATAATAAAACCAGTCGAATTGAGAACCTCCATCTTTTTGGAAGTCGGTTAAAATGACCAATTACGCCTATATCGTAAATACCCTTTGAAAGCACTTGCCCTTGAGGATGAAGATAAAGTACCACAAAATTACTCTCGCGAAATACAAAAAATGTGGCACACCGGAATTTCACATAACAGACGTCCATGCGGCTTCTAACTAGTAGATGAGTTCTACAGAAAATGTCTACCCCAACAGTTATCGGGTCTGCAAGTAGGTATTAACGGCCCACTGCCTCTTCAGCCTGCTGATACGATGACCCATGTCGGTGAATTTGGTTCTCTGGCCTATTATTCCGTTTATTATATATACTATGAGCTAGCTCTACGTAGCTCGTTGATCGGATTTATACCTGCAAACCATTTCCTCGTTCCTGAATCGTACCTAAGTCATAATACTTAGGTAGAACGCTTTCGTTGAAAACATTCGTCACAATACTTTGCGATATGGATGACGAGAGAACTTTTTGGAGTTTCCTAAATGTTGCTCAGGCCAACTGTGGGTACCTAAATTCTTCTCTATGGTAGTAAGTACGTACCTAGGTATATATAGATAATCATTTAGTAGGTACAATAATGAAACGGATGAAGATTTTAAAATAGAATATAATTTATTGATCGGTTGACTTACAACATCTTAGTAAATATATACCTATGCCCTTCATGTATACTCGTAGGTACAAGGTATAAACCCACCTATACTAGCACAATCGATTTTCCTCATTTGTTTAAAACACCACGTGGTCAAGTAGTTCGCCTACAGGGTCCTTACGCCTTAACTCTAAACGTGGGCCCGAATAGGTGCAGTTTGCAAAAAGCACTCTAACTCGCCGAGAACGCAACAAGGTGCCTATTAAGGTTTCATATACGCCTGTTTTACTTTGGCACGATAAAAAGAGTTGTCAAAATGTTGTTGCGCTGCGCATGCTCTAGCCCTGCTGGTGGCACCCTTGTGTTGCCTAGTTTATTTGAAAAAACAGTCTTTCCGAGTGTTTCGTGTCTCACAACTTGACAACCACTGGGCGACCCTCCAAACAATTTTACTTACTTATTCGCTTCATTTCGTCCGAGAATATAAATAGGGTGTTAATCAATGCGAGGGTGGTCTCTGAATATTTAACCACGAGTTATGGGGTGAATAATTTAGGGATGTCCGAGTTTTTGTAGTGATGGGTAAATTTATTTAATGTTTTAATTGATTCAGGCGTCATGACGGAATTTCGCCCCGTAACATACAGAATAAGATCTTAACAAAGGCATGATGACTAATAAATAAAAAAAATGGGTCATGACCCGTCCACCTACCGCACCACCCACTAGTGGGTGCACGGGTAATTCGAATTTACCTTTTGACCCAAGCATTAAAATTGGAAAGTAATAAAAAAAAAAACATTTTATGAAGATCAAGAATGGTTTTTTCGCCAAACCCAAGTATATACCTACTAGGAATGCATTAACCATGAAGAGATTTTTCCTTCGCGAGCCGTGATCATAATATTTGTGAATCTAGAGTAAAATACCATCGTTTCTGCTATCCTGGTACCAGGGGCCTGCCGCCCAACTCTAAGCGAGGACCCGAATAGGTGCAGTTATCAAAATCACGCGAACTTAACGCGCCGAGATAAGGTTTGCAGTTGCGTAATTTTGCAAACTGCACCTATTTGGGTCCGCTTTTAGAGTTGGGCGTAAGGCCCCAAATAGTAAAGAAAAAAAAACATTTTTTACCTGTTTTAAAATTTATGGTAGAAATAGTATTATGGATACTTTTTATTTACTATGACATCCAAGTAGAAGAAATTGCGTATATACTAATTTTGAAATTGATAATTTTAAATCTGTTTTTAAAATTGATAATTATTGTAGAGTTAGCATGTATTTAGTTTAGTTGATAAAGGCACTTGCCCGTAAAAAACAGACATGGCAATGAGCGACCTTCTAAATTCTAGAAGAACCGAAGATAAAAAACAAACCACTACTAAGTTTCAATAAATACCTTTTTATTCAACATAAAGTTTAGTTTAGAGTTTTGTCAAATTCAAGTGCATTTTTAACATTCATTTAAATGCCTCACAGACGACAAACGATGCAAATTTAAAACAATTATAAAGGTACTTGTACCTTACTTAAAGTATATTAATTTAACCTTTCTGGGACAGCACCAAATAAATAAACAATATTCTTAAAATTACTAATTGCAAACTCGTGACAGCAATGAAATATATTCTGTTCTACCATTTCTAGTGGATAGAATTCAAGGTCAAGTGATGTGATTGCACAAAATGGCGTCTTTCACAAGGGATGTTATAGTTTTGACAGCTAATTACCGGTCGGCAGGTAGGTATACAAATATGGCCGACGTGCCGCGAGGGCATCATCTCTCACTTTTCTTTGCAATATGTGAGTAGAGAAAGGCACTATTTTTAAAGCAGCCGAAATCAGAAAATGGTACAACAGAAATGACGTCATAGCCCGACTATGTTCCTAAAGCCACCACAGACGACCAACTAATACCAACACTTACGTCTGTCTAACTTTAACACAAGCAGAATATTTTCTGCTCTCTCTCAATCTGCAAATTATTCGGACGCGTCCGTAAGCCGCGGCAGACGGACGCGACTGAGTGCACAGTTCAGCCGGCCTTGCATGCGCACCGCGACAATATGTTGTCGATTCTTTTTATCGCGCCAAAACGAGACAGGCGTATATGAAACCGTAGGCGCCTTGTCGTGTTCTCGCTCGACAACGTGACGACAAGATTGTGTCGCGGTGCGCATGATAGCCATGCAGGCTTCAGTAAGGCTGGCGAAAACATTCGCGCCAGATCGCCTTCCGACGTTCGATTGCTCATTGTAGGTCCGCGACTTATGACCGGTATAGTATACAGTTTAGTGTGAATGTTTTAACTACATCTGTCATTTTCAGCTCACGTTACGGACGCGTCCAATAATTTGTTTGAAGCTTTACTCTCGTAATTTCAAGCTCTCACTGATTTAGTCTGTGGTGGCCTAAAAATAACCTATCGGACATTTCTTAACCAGCACTGAAAGTACGATATTTAACAATTCGAAAAATATGACATTTAGAGTAGCAAAAATGGGTATTTGTCAATGAAAAATGACAAATATAACGTTGAAATCGATAAAACCTTTGATGTAGTACGACTTACGAGTAACAGATAGTAAAATGACAATACCTAATAATGAGAAAAGGACACACATATCCCATCGGTAGTAAGAGTGTACGAGATAGATATGTTTTTGGTCCTCCCGTAATGAATACTTTTCTATTGGCTTTCCAAAAACGCTTTGTGACAAACGTAAATAACGTAGTTTATAATGTGACCGATATATTTTGATGCGTCTTCATAAATCACTTGGGTTATATCACTGGCTAAGCAAACGTATTACCTGACTAAAGTAAATAGTACTAGTCACATTCGGCCACCATAATGTTGATGCGTCTTCATAAATGACATGAATTATATAATTGGCTACACAAACGTTTTAACAGACTGAATAAAACAGTTATCATTTAGTAGTGAATGCCATAATATTTTGCATTTTCATAAATTACTTGGGTTATATCACTGGCTAAACAAACGTATTACCCGACTAAAGTAAATAGTACTAGTCACATTCGGCCACCATAATTTTGATGCGTCTTCATAAATGACATGAATTATATAATTGGCTACACAAACGTTTTAACAGACTGAATAAAACAGTTATCATTTAGTAGTGAATGCCATAATATTTTGCATTTTCATAAATTACTTGGGTTATATCACTGGCTAAACAAACGTATTACCCGACTAAAGTAAATAGTACTAGTCACATTTGACCGCCATATTATGATGCGTCTTAATAAATTACATAAATTATATAATTGGCTACACAAACATTTTAACAGACAGTTATCGTTTTCTAGTGAACGCCATAATATAATGAATTTTCATAATTTCTTGAGTCATAGACAATCGCTATCCTTTAGTTATAGGCAGCATCAAACGTGTGTAGCTTCTACACCATATTTGTCGATTTAAAATGTCAAATATGACATTTAGAATCGTGAAAGTGAAATGTCAAATTTATCGATCGATAAGAAATCGTACTTGCACTGCATATGGTAGTGCTATGTCTCGTTGCATACTATGCGCAGTTGGGTAAATTTAATTTTACTTAGGAATGTTCTAAAATAATATATTTCCACACATTTATACCATTTCAGAATACTGGTGAAGATGTCAGTATTAAAAGTGTTTTCTTGTGTAATCTAAGACTGGAATTATCTGGAGTGATCCCGAGGGATTACCACGCGTTGTCTTTGACTAACGTGACTTTGTATGACCTGCAGGGCTAGCAAGCTCGCCGCGACTAAATTTTGTCGACGCTTTTTATTGTGCCAAAGAGACGGGCGTATATGAAACCGTAGGCACCAAATTCTCACTCGACAAAGTGACGACAAGATTTTATCGCGGTGCGCATGTTAGCCCGGCAGGGATACCTACCGTCACCTGTTTTAAGCGATTCTATTTAGGTGATTGCGAAAAGTGGCTCGCCTGCAAACCGTATCTCGGCGCGTTAAGGTCCCCAAGCGTGGGGATTATGGCAACACCTCTCTCTAAGAGGGAGGTTGTTTAGCAGTGGAAATTGACTGGCTGAAGATGTGAACATTTCCTAGTCACCTATTCTATTCTCACAAAAGCTACAATAATTTTCGACAAATCTTTTTGAAGCTGACGCATAAAGAAATTATTATAACACAGTCTAGGAAATAAATCTCATTTCAGGCGAATCCTTGGGCCCGAAACCCATCTAAGTGTCGTGACACGTGATCTGACAAGTTGCGTGTTACCTGCCACTTGCCACGCGTTGGCGCAACTTGTCAGATCACGTATCACGTCACTTAGATGGTTTCGAGCCATAGATTAATACAACCACTACAGACGATGGACTTTTTGTTGGCGATTTTTTTGTCTTTAATATACGGGAATCACATTAACGTGTTCTAACGTTATTATATCATCCAACCAAAGGTCCAAAATAGGTTCATAAGAGCCAATTTTTCGTGACTATTTCGTTCTCAGAATTTCAACATTTAAAAAATATAACATTGTAAAATGCAGCAATGTAAAATAATATATATATAATAGCGAGATGGAAAATGCACGAAGCATGAGCTGTTGCTTGTAACGTAACTCCGTTTCATAAAAGCCGATTACTTGATCGGATCGGATAGTAATCTGACAATTTTATGACATACAAATTTAATGTTGACATATTTTTACAGCAATTTTGTTGTATATTTATTATATCAATTTCGGAATTCCTATTTTATTCGGAAATCTATTTAAGTTTAAAAGTTAAATGTTAGTGGAATCGTCTGTTTTTATTCTCAATAAATAATTAGTTTAAAAAAAAACGTTTGCAAACCACGTCAGTTATATTTCTCTATCTATCTATCTCTCTCGCTCTACTCACGCGGATTTCTTCTATTGTCTCTCTCACTTTTGTAGTTTTTTAACGCCGAATAAGTCCGTCGTCTGCGGTCGAACAATATTTTTAAAAACAAGTCGTTTTGTGTTTTAAATTTTCTGTGAGATTGCTATTCCATTATACATTTTTCTTTCGTTTTTTTTACTGTTACATAAATTATGAATAACTAAAATCCATTTATTTCCATATTTGCATATTATATTTATTATTTGAAGTTATAAATATAAACAGCACAGACGACTGATTTTTATACGGCACACTTTCACGTTCTAATTCATGCAGCATTATTCTTCCTTCTCTCTCTAGCAGTTTTTATGCGCCGATTAAAATTCTGTCGTCTGCGCTGGTCTTCAGTGTATTCGTGTTACACAGCACTTTTAAAGCAAAATACACAACGCTTTTCTACATACTAAATATGTAATTAAATAATATTTATCTATCACATGGTTTGTTTTATCACTAAACAGCCAATGGTGCCGATTTTGCTTTTCTTTAAACTGAAGGAAAGTAAAACTTGTGCTATCCTTGTCTTATGAATTAAAATGAAAAAGACGAGATAATTTAGAAGTTGTAAATATTTTTTAGGAAATTTATCATGTTTTAGTCCATAGAATCGATGGAGCGACACTAGTGTGTATAAGTTTTAGTCCGTAGAATCGACGGATCGACACTAGTGTTTATAAATAAGTTTTAGTCCGTAGAATCGACGGATCGTCAAGTGTTTATAAGTTTTAGTCTTAAGATTCGACGGATCGACACAAGTGTTTGTAAGTTTTAGTCCGTAGAATTGACGGATCGACACTAGTGTTTATAAGTTTTAGTCCATATAATGGACAGATTAATACTAATGTTTATAGGTTTTAGTCCGTAGAATCGAAGGATCATCACTAGTGTTTATAGATTTTAGTCCGTAGAATCGACGGATCGACACTAGTGTGTATAAGTTTTAGTCCGTAGAATCGACGGATCGACACTAGTGTTTATAAGTTTTAGTCCGTAGAATCGACGGATCGACACTAGTGTTTATAAGTTTTAGTCCGTAGAATCGACACTAGTGTTTATAAGTTTTAGTCCGTAGAATCGACGGATCGACACTAGTGTTTATAAGTTTTAGTCCGTAGAATCGACGGATTGACACTAATGTTTACAAATTTTAGACCACAGAATCGAAGGATCGACACTAGGGATTAGAACTTACTTTTTAAAACTTATATATAAGTACATACGTTACGTTAAATACATTTTTGATCAACCATAAGACTTAAGTCTACATTTAGTGTTCATAAAACAATGATCAATTTAAATAACTGTTTTTAACAGTTATTTTAAAGAAAAATAACAGAAACAAATCGACTGGTTAAGTTGTAATAAACATAAGTTTAAATGCAGACTAAACGCAGATTGGCTGTAGTTTAGTTTTAGTAACTACTTTCTGGTATTGTTTTTAGTTTTAGTAATTACTTACTCTTATTATTACCAAATCGAGTTTTATAAAGAGCTTACAATGTGTTTTTTTTTTAATTTAAGTGAATAACTATCATTTTTTTTTTTCGAATTATATTTATTATATTTTTCATTTTATTTCCCAATTTTTTTTTTTGTTATATTTTTCTAAAGTTTCAATTCATGTATTGTCTTTTGTGAGTGTTTGTCTTCTCTATTCTCTATGGTGGCTTTACAGACGTATCCTTTGAGCGCTAACACCCCCCTACATTTTATGTGCACCTGGTACCTCGCGCACCACTCCAGTGAGTTACAGAATGCCCCTACATCTGTTAGGGTCTTAACCGCTGCAATTGAGAGTAGATCTGTAAAGAAATAAGATATTTTATGGTGGGGACATCCTTAGAATTTTAGTAATTGTTAACCCCCTTGTCGGAATAAGAAAGCAAAGCTCTTGCCTCCTTCCTATGCTTACGTAAACATTGGTGTATATTTTTTATCTGTTTAGGTTTCTTTATTGTTATTCAAGAGTCTAGAAATAATTAATTTATAGACTATAAAAAAAATTTATGTCCATTTAATATTTATTCAAGCAAATTTTGTAAACAGAGAAGTAAATAAATCAATATAGCCGACGTAGTCAACACCCAGCTGACGTAGTCAACACCCTGCCCCTGGCCTGGCGGGTAAGCGTGTTGCACGCAACAGTTGCACGTTGTTAGCGCAACCGAAGGCGTGCAGCATGTCTCACCTGGCGGGTCAGCGTGCGTCAACAGGTGCACATCGTTAGCGCGACAGAAGGCGTGCAGCATGTCTCACCTGGCGGGTCAGCGTGCGTCAACAGTTGCATGTCGTTAGCGCGACAGAAGACGTGTAACGTGTCTCACCTGGCGGGTCAGCGTGCGTCAACAGGTGCACATCGTTAGCGCGACAGAAGGCGTGCAGCATGTCTCACCTGGCGGGTCAGCGTGCGTCAACAGTTGCATGTCGTTAGCGCGACAGAAGACGTGTAACGTGTCTCACCTGGCGGGTCAGCGTGCGTCAACAGTTGCACGTCGTTAGCGCGACAGAAGGCGTGCAGCGAGGGCGGCACGACGCAGCACGAGGCGAGGTTTATTTGTGCGATGGCGGGCTTCACGCGTGACCACGCGTGCAGCTTGCGGAGACAACCGCCACCCACGTCCGCCACGCCCAGCTGGCCGACGCGCTCTTTAAATACAGATATATAACAGTTTAAGAATCTATGCCTCAAGGTTCTTCTATATCGCTCGCGCATTTGAAAAAAAAAATACTCCCGACGCTAAAAGAGGGGAGTTATATAGGATTACTAGTAATTAGTTAGCATCATCTTCGGCCTCAGCACATCAAAACAAACAACATTCGTTCTACAATTTCAAATGAAAATTGTCAATGGTGGTACGGAACCATCAGTGTGCGAGCCCAACTCGCACTTGGCCGCTTTAATTTAGTGTCGATTTTTACTGGCCTATGATATTTTTTTCGTGATTTAAGGGCCCCGATTCTACTAAATTGTTTTTAAATTGTTAATTAATTTTCCAAAATTTGCCCTTTTGACAATTTTGTATAGATAAAGTGTAAAAAAAAAACATGAGGCAATTCATTAACAATTCAAAAACAATTGGTTTAGTAGAATCGGGGCCCTGGATTGGTCCCATAGTAAAAGCTGTTTGTAATTATGGGTACTATGGGCCCCTTTCGGCTTAGGACACCCTTTCCGCGTAACCCTATATAGCATCTGTCACTGTCGAATACGCAGCAGGCCCTGAAGGGTTTGCTGATGAGATAGTTGTACCTTTCTTAACATATTCCTCGAGCACGGCCCAGAGCACCTTGATCCCGGGTAGGATCGCTTCACATTTTCGCGCATCCGCTTCGCTGTCTGCCACCTCCATTTCCGTATCCGAGACGCGCACTGGAATACAACGACACACAAATAAAGAAATAAAGCAAAATTTACCGAAAGATCTAGGACTTGGCGCCTTAATAATGGCCCCACCATTATTATCAGCCAAAAGGCGTCCAGTTCTGAACAAGTGTGGCGTTCTCTTGGAACGCCACACTGAACGACAGCCTGCTATCTGCATCCACTGAATGCCCGCGACTCTCACGATGTCGTCGGTCCATCTAGTGGGAGGTGTACTTACGCTGCGTCTTCCGGTTCGTGGTCTCCATTCAAGAACCTTTCTTTCCCATCAGTTATCTCGCCTGCCTGATATGGATACTTGCAACACCAGAGGTATCACAACTACGTTGTCCCTTTAAGAATCTATTAACTCGCCTTTTGACTTATGATGATTTGACTTTGACTTTTGAAGAACCCCATGTTGTAGCTTCCGCGGAAACACCGCGGAAGGTAGCTCATTCCACATTATGCAGGTGTGAGGCAAGAAAGATCGTGTGAATCGCACAGTATGCGATTTCCACTGATCTATGGTATGTGGACGAGCTTTAAGGTGGTGGCGGCTGGTGCGATAAAAACCGCGACGCCGGCATCAGATCAAACCACAGAAGAAGGAAAAATTGTTTAAATTAGAACGGCTGTCAAGTTAGCTGTAGTTAGCTGTAGCTAGTTGCACCCATATAAACGAAACGTCCAGTCATTCGAAATCAGTTAGCAACTGTGACGTAAAATTCAACGTGTTGATCTAAATAAGAAAGTTCAATCAAGGTACTGTCATAAAGCCTGGTAACAGATTTTCCTTCTCATTCCGTTCTATTTACTTCCTTTTTCTGTGGATAAAACAGTTCTTCAGAAAATGCGAAATATTTTTGGGGCTGCCAATAAAGAGAGTTTATTTACCGGGACTGCTTCCCAAGGAGATAGGCGACGCCTTAGTCGAGTGGTTGTTCCTAAGATTGGTGTCGTCACTCGGTTCGTCTTTATGTAGTGTGTCCGGGTTGTACGCCAGTGTCACATTGTCTATGTGGTCAGTTTGAAGCGCTGTAAACACTGAAATATAAAAATATACGTATTAGGAGAAAGATGTGTGTATGAAGATAGCTTTACAACATAAACCCATATCGGAAGTTTTCGGGTTGGTGATCCTTCTAGCTTGTCCCAATAAGCCGGTTTGGGGGCCATAAATGCGCGCACGCATATTTACAATGGTAGTTACATTGTACAAGACGCAATTTAAGTAACGCAGGCATGCCCAGAACCAACGTTACGCTGTCAATCCAGCACCAACCAACCAACAAGAGTGGCAGGACTGTCATGATCTGAGAAAAAAACTCGGAACGAATCCAGAATGGTACCTCCATATGGCACGAGTCCGGTCCGGCACATAATGCCTTTAAAAATGCTCCGCCCACCAATGACAAGCTACTATCGAAGTCGCGACCTAGAGCGGGCCAATCAGCGTTTAGTATTCCATCCCTTCGCACTTTGATAGTTTGTCCATTATGTAAATCGCTGTTTGACAGCTCATACGAAGTTGACGACATAACTTTGTAAAGCATCTTGGCAAATTATATCCCATACAAATAATTACGTATGTTTGATCTAGCTTTCCCTATTTGCAAGGTTAAGTCAACTTGAAAGCCAAGTTGGAAACGTATTTATTTGTATGGGATATAATTTGCGAGACGCTTTACAAAGTTATGTCGTCGACTTTGTATGAGCTGTCATAAACCGATTTATATAATGGACAGACTATAGTTATCTTTATATTTTTTGTGAATCAACGCAATGGGTTTAAGGTCACGTCATTAATTAGACGATAGAACCGACATCTTCTCTACATAGTATAAAATAAAGTCTCTTTCCGCGTCTGTGTGTGAGTATTTCCGCTAACTCCTAAACCACGCAACGGATTTTGATGCGGTTTTCACCATCAGTTTGATAATTTTTCACGGAAGGTTTATATAACATTTAAACCGTGGGAAACCGGGGCGGGCTGCTAATAACAATGCCGGATTTAGAGGTTTGGATGCCTCTGGGCAACAAACGAGTGGAGGCCCCCTGGTTTACTAGTGTTTACTAGTCTGTATTTGAATATTTTTTTCCGAAGTCTCTATGGTAGGGGCCCCTCTTTTGTGGAGGCCCCGGGGCTGTATCCTCGGGCTCCGGGATTTAGGGGCCCTACCCGGGAGGCCCTAAATCCTGCTCTGGCTAGTAATGTATAAAACTTGGCGCTTTTTCATGCGTTGATATTTTTGTCACTGCTATGCTTCATGAAGAATAACAGGCAAGTTTATATTTCGGAAAATGCACAGAAAATTAGAAAAAAACGTTAGTATAACTTAGGGTAGCTTAGGTATAACTGTTATCACGCTGTCTGCGTCACGCTTTGCGTGTGGGATTGATAAGATACCGACTTCGAGGAAATAAACAAGGTACTGATTTATAAATAAAATTGATTAGATTATTTTGTATTCATTATCTAATAGCTCTAATGTCATATTTATGACTCCATTTCTAAAAATACATCTTATAAGCGCTGTGTTGAATTCTTTTTCGTGATGCACTAGTTCTGTGGATCGTTTTTTTGGTGACGGGGGAAAAAAATTACTGGGCTACATTACCTGGCTGTACTCAGGTAATGTAGCCCCGTAAGATTTTCCCGTTCGTGTGTAAAATTTTCCGTGAGGTAAAACCATCTCGGCGGCCTGCCTCTGTGCTTGACTGGACACACCGACTAAGTCAACACTTCTGAGAAACACTCTGAGGAATTTCCCTCCTTGCCTCAATCCAATCCTCCTTTGCAACGACGCTATCTGTACGCCTTTAAAAACCAACAGAAAGATATTGTAATAAAGTTATATGATTACTAGTTGCGCCCCGCGGTTTCACCCGCGTGGTGATGAAAATCGGTGAAGGGGTATGGAAAATAGATAGTAGCCGATTCTCAGACCTACTGAATACGCATATAAATTTTGGTAAAAATCGGTAAAGCCGTTTCGGAGGAGTACGGTAACTAACATTGTGACATTGAAATTTTATATATAGAGTGATGATGATGATGATTTACGGGATATTTACCGTGGTAAGGTTGTGGAAAGAGTTCCCGATATTTCGGCGCAGTGACATGCACCATGTTCATGGGATGACATTGTAATATACGAATTTCAGCATTCAGTACTCAAAAAATTCCGAATTAAAAGTAGGCTTAAACCATACTAACTGGTAAGTAAATTCATCTGTGCGTTTAGTAGACTAAATTCACATAATATATTGTCTTAATAGCTTACCATTTGCTGCAAGCTAAATTAGACATTGTTAAAACAACATAGGATTTAATTATAGTTTGTCAGTATTTCTGAATGTTTATACAAGACGTATGTCTTCCATAGCCTGTCAAGTCAGATGCAGATAAGTTATCTTAATAGCCCATTCGGAACCATAAAGATAATTGTGAAATACGTTGTTTCAGTTATACGATACAATCAGCCTATTAAGTCTCTTCTACTGGGACGCTGGTCTCTCAGAGGGGATGGGTTCTAATCCACCATGCTGGTCCACTGCATGTTGGTGAATGTCGTGTTTTTAATCTTTTTTAGGGATCCATACCCAAAGGGTAAAACGGGAGCTTAGTACTAAGACTCCGCTGTCTGTCCGTCCGTCTGTCTGTCTGTCAGTCCGTCTGTTACCAGGCTGTATCTCATGAACCGTGATAGTTAGACATTTGAAATTATCACAGATGATGTATTTCTGTTGCCGCTATAACAACAAATACTAAAAAACTGAATAAAATAAATAATTAAGGGGGCTCCCATACAACAAACGTAATTTTTTTGCTCGATATTGATAACGGCAACAGGTAGACGCTTGAAATATAGACAGAATATTTCGTATTCATTTTATATATTATATAAATAATTAAATTAAAATAAAACAAATATTTGAGGGGGGCTCCCATACAACCAACATGATTTTTTTGCCGTTTTTATAGATAATAATTACACTTGGCCGGATTTATTATTTTAAACATAATTTATTTGCACATAACATGAGTAAATCATACACACATTTAATAAGGCATGCACAATTAGGCGTTTAAACTAGTTCTAACGTTTCTTCTAGGCAAGCGTGCTCAATCGTAGACCGCATCAACGCTTAACATCAGACCAGTGGCGGACAAACGCAAGCCTATTATTCAAAAATAATATGAAATAGTAATTTTTTGGGGTCTTTGTCTTTTTAATCTGCGACGCAAACGGACTTATGTATTGATCAAAGATAATATAAGCTTTAATTAATAATGTATGTATGTAAATAATATTACTAGCAATTAGAAACTCACCATTTTCCAAGCACTCTCTCAAAGCCGCCGTGCTGTCTTCGTTGATGAAGATCTTGACACCAATCTTTAGGTTCTTGCGTTCTTCTTCTGCCATTTTGTTCTGGACGTCGTCATGGGGCCTGGTGATGTTTAGGACCGCCTGTAAGGTAGCCATTTCTATTTTATTTCAATTTAAAAAGTCCTGAGCATAAAAACATTCACAAAAATATTGAAACCTCGACAATGTTATTATGGTTAGTTCAAAATTCTGAGTGGCGTTGAGCTGTTATGGGCAAGCGTGAAGAGCCATCAGGCGAGCGATTTCGCTCGACTCGTCACTCATTATCATTACAGAAAAAAATATGGCACATATTTTTCAAATGGTACACCCTCAGACCAGACAAACAAGGGAGGTATGACCTTAAATTTTTCACTATTACTGCTTAAACGTTAATGCGATCGAGTAGGTAAACGCAATTGGAAAAAATCGCACTAGGCACGCTGTTAACACTCTAGAAAGCATTTTTTTTATGATACAGATTGACGAGACGGGCGAAGCCGCTCGCCTGATTGCTCTTCACGCTTCCCCATAACAGCTCAACGCAACTTCAACAGTTCAAAACCCTGGATGGCAATGCGCTCGTTACCCCGAGATATAAGATGTCAAATCTCTGTGTGCCCTGTAATTTCGCTGGAAACATTGCCCTTCAATCCGGAACACAGTAGTGTTTGCACACTACTACTTGGCGGTTGAATAGCTGGCAAAGGTGTGGTACTTCCCCAGGCGGACTCTGCAAAAGAGTCCTACCACTACAAAGAATATATAGCAGAATGACGTTAAAAAACCATTAATGCCCGTTTTTACTAACCCAAAGAGTCGCCTAAATCACAGGCCTAAATATTTAGGGTTTGCCTAGGGCACAACTTAGGGCAAAAAACGTTTCACCGAACTTTAGGTGATAACTAGAGACGGTAGACGTCACCTAAAGTTACGATGCCGATTCGGGGGTGCCTAATAATAGGGAAACTCTTAAACTGGCAGCTCGCGCCGCGTTCGCTCACTCACATCACCGCGCTCACCGACTCGCAGCCGCGTGCGCATATTCACCTTGAAAAAGATCGCCGAATGAGGTTGAAACTATAGACGAAGTAACAGGGTTAATCTTACGAGAGTAATTCCCGTGTAATACAAATAAAATTACCTAATAATTAAATTAGCTTAGCAGTCAACTTTTTTATACATAATAGATCAAAGTTTGGCCACCATCTCGCCTGATGGTAAGCGATGGTTTTGTCCGAGGATGGAACACGTTGATCTAGAAGAAATCTATTTACTCTACCCTTGAAGATGCCTAGATTGTTGTTCTCATGAAACAAGGAGGCAGTCACCTAATAAAAATAGATTGGTGAAACAGAAGATTATGTAAGCATAAGACTCTGCTAAGATTATTTATATTATATATCTGCTAAGGTTCCTTGGTTAGGCGTCGCCTTGTTCGTGGTTAGTGAAAACGGGCATAAATTGCTTTCGTGAGGACATAGTCGCTAGTGTCGGTACAAAAAATGCGGTACCACTACGTTTTTATGCAATTTGACGTGGTCGCGGTGTCTACCGGAATACGCAGAAAGGGTGTACTAAGCTGTAAGGAGTATAATATATAGTACTCATCATTGTAATCCACTTTTTCTATGGGATCAACCCAGAGCCCCGATTCTACTAAACCAATTTTTTTTCAATTGTTAATGAAGTGCCCCAATATTTTTTTCATTTTAAACTTTTGGTATAGATAAAGTAAAGGATAATTTATGAGGCAATTCATTAAAAATTTAAAAACAATTGGTTTTTCACTTTTGACACTTTATCTATACCAAATGTGTCAAAAGGGCAATTTTTGAGGCAATTCATTAGCAATTTAAAAACAATTGGTTTAGTAGAATCGGGGCCCTGAAATCGCGAAAAATTTACCAGCTATTCCATACATTTTGTCGAAAGTAAATGAAGTAAAAGTAAAGTAGTTTTTTCGCGAGTTTAGGTTTGGTCCCATAGAAAAATGTTGTTCATAATGAAGGGTACTATGGACCCCTTTAGGCTTAGTACACCATTTCCGCGTAACCCATTAAAGTGATACAGTGGCCTAGTACGAGCACTTGCGAAAAAGTTATCTTACATAAACAATAGCAAGATGTATGAAAAATTTAACAGCGCCTCTATCGGACATGAAAGGAAACTAAATTTTTCATACATTTTTACGTAACGATAACTTTTTCGCAAGTTCTCGTACTAAGGCCGCATGTATGTGGAACGGGTCGTCCTACCTGTGGGGCCGACGACGCCGGGACTACCATGTAGTCAGACACGTCGGATGTCCGGGGAAAGTCATCATGAGTATTTCCGTTCACAAGCGGAGCACGATTTTGTGAACCCCATTCTGAGAGGGTCAGTTTGATGCTTTCTGAAAGCTGAAGAAATATTTTTTGTTTTTCACATATATATTGTTTGTATTTCATTAGGAATAGGTGGTATTTCTAAATTTATTTTACCATGCAACATGATAAGGTTTGTGGAAGTGACGCAGCACTTTTTCACACAGTCATAAGTAATTTTGTCTAGTCATTCTTATTAGTTGAAGAGTCACCTTGTACCTATTACCATAATCTATTATAGCGACACAGCTGGCATATATTTTTCAAAAAATTATTATCATAAGCCATAAGACGTCCACACTGAACGACAACCTGCCATCTGCATCCACTAGATGCCCACGACTCTCACAATGTCGTTCGTCCATCTAGTGGGAGGTCTACCTACGCTGCGTCTTCCGGTACGTGGTCTCCACTCAAGAACCTTTCTTCCCCATCGGATATCGGGTCTTTGAGCGGTGTGGTTTCACAAAATAACCTTTACTAAAATATGCAGGCCTGCAAAAAACGAATGTGTGTCATACCATTGTGTCTCACCCCTAGGACATTTAGACTGTTACTGTCGAATAAAATTCACTATGAACCGATGCATAGAATCAACTGTATAACCATCTTTTTTTTATTCTAGTCTGCCCTATAGGTTAGAGCAGCATAAATTAATATAGGTTTTACTGAGAATTAGCGGGAAAAGTAGAACAGCTCCGAACAAGTGGCACGGAGGCGGCTTCCGGCCTATTCAAGCCATATCAAATGCTTGAAAAACAGGCCAGTCACCAGCCAAGATGTTAACTGTTTTTCTGTGACTTGAGGCAGTAGTCTGACTACTCATCCAAATTAATTTTGTTACTCTAGTTTTGTTTGTTTTTAAAGCGAATTATACTGGGTTACGTGGAAAGGGTGCACTATGCCGAAAGTGCTCCATAGTACCAATCATTACGAAAAACTTTTATTATGCGATAAACCCTGATATTGCA
This sequence comes from Agriopis leucophaearia, assembly GCA_949125355.1. NCBI lineage: Eukaryota > Metazoa > Arthropoda > Insecta > Lepidoptera > Geometridae > Agriopis > Agriopis leucophaearia. The sequence continues at coordinate 6,964,494 of OX421284.1, read as the reverse complement.
AAAAGAATAAAACAGGTTTTAATACATTTTGTTAAGTGTTAATGACTTTCTATCGGACAGCTGCATAATCTTAAGGTTGTTCCCATAAAAGTTGTTTGTTCGTTAAAAGCAAAGTTGTTAATGATGAGTATATCGGATCCCTTTCGGCGTAGTACTCCCTTTCTGTGTAACCCTGATAACTTTTACTTTTGAGGTAGAATTGAAATAGGTTTTATTTACTTAAGTAGTTGTTTTTTTAATGTACAATAATTTTAAGTTTTTTTTTGTGTTAACTCAATTTGGATATAGTTGTCCAGATATAAACTAATCCATTGTATACACAGAAGAAGGATAATTAAATATATTTACATAAAACATCTAGGAAGTAGTAGTTGTACTTATATGTAAATTTAGTATGACGTGCATAAAAATTACCCGTGCTGTAAAGCTGGCTATACAGCCCAGGCCTGGGCTGTATATGGTCATGCTACAACCGTTTGTAGCCTGATATGGTTTGATATAAACTAAAAGTGATTGTATGTCTTCAGTTCAGATTTTTGTCCCAGGACTATGTATGTATTTCCATGCCATAATAAAAAGGTACAAATATACATTATGGAGGTCAAAACACTAGCAAAGAATGGAAACTGCACCACAAACAAGAGCTAGGCTCTTAAAAGTCCATATCTAGTTAGTAGGAATGTAGTTTGACAAGGACAATAGATGGTGCTATGTTATGAGTAGGAAACCAATGTTTTCATAAATCAAACCACGCGGAACAATAATAAAGTAAATCATGGGGAGCTAGACCAAGGTCAGCTATATGAAACTGTACTAACCTCTTCAGTAACATTTTGTCCTGCCTTCTTCTTGATATCGATCAAGTTAAGCACATTCCCTGTGTTTATTGTCACTTTAGATTCACTCTTCGACATCGTGGCCGTCTGGATTCAACGTGGTATGTTTGTTTTTTATTATGTGTGGCGTTTCGCGGTACACCAAGGTTGCCGGTTAGATAGAAAACTTTTATTTGAACAGGCGTCTGAGCGCTAGCGATTGTTCCGATCGACTGAACGCTGGTGTTGTGTGAAACTCATAATTTTTTATTCAAATAGTACTTAGGTATCTAATCAGCAGTTACTTGACGTTTGCAAATTGTGACGAAATATTTACGGCGATTAGATCATCACTGTGTTGTTACGGTTGTAACTAAATTGCTTAGTCAGTTTTGGCTTGTGGCATTTTTATTGAACTGGAATTTATTGTGTTTTTTTATGAGAAATTAGTTTCAAAAGTTGAAACTTCAGAAATTTGAATGAATTTCTCAAAGGAATTTCTCTTCTGTCTCTCTTTGGTCTCTTTCTATAAAACTTCTGTCAAACAAATCAGCTGAAGTGCGTTCCCTTTCACATCAAAAATCAAAACTGCCCTCCTTATAACAAATGCAGTACTTGCATGCCGGTTTCGAGATATATGCGGGAAACGTATTTTTTGGATATATAATCAACATGTCCATGTTTTATATTTATAACTTATTAAGTGTATCTAAAGTACGAGAAAAAAATTATTTTCTTGTGCATAAATTATCCCCTTGGGTTACAATTTCTGCAAAAGAGTGGCCCAAAAATGTCAATTACTGCAAGTGGAATTATTAGGGCAGAATAGCGCTAATGAGAACCAATACACAAACATGAAAATTATTTAATCCCCGTGTTAGTCTCAACTTCAACTCTTAATTTATGGCTAAATTGTGAAGTAAAGATGCCTCACAACTCCGCCAATGTCACGTAGATAGACCGCAAAACGCAATTTTTATTGTACGATTTGTACGGTTTTGTACAGTTGGTGGCTAGAAAAGTTCTAAGTTTTTGTCTTTTTTTAATATCTGTAACAAAAACACGAAAACAAACACAAATGAGTTGGAGGGGAATTGGACAAAAGACACATTTATACATATAATAATAATTTACAACTTTTTTTTTTTTTTAAATATATTAACACAAAATATTTACAAATGGAGTACGTGTTAGTCTCGGTTCTTATTATCGCTGTTTGCCATCGTAAGTAGTAAGTAGGTATGATATAGGTGTAATTCAGAACGTACACGGATTGACATTTGACGTTTACAACAGTTTTGATATTGATATTGAGTATTAAAATTATTTGACATTGATAATAACACTATAATCTTTTTGGTAACTTTTTTTAATTTTAACTTATTTTATGTCCATGGGTATTATGTCCATCAGTCAGAATAATATTCAAATTTACTGGGTATTAAATAATGTTAAACAAGTCATATTCACGGTGAGAACCAAGCAAATGAAGTCACGGTCAAATCCCAGTCATACCCTAGAAAAGTGGTGAAGACTTTACTAGCAGCTTCTGTGTAGTTCTGGAAAAATCAGGAATTTAGATGTTTGACCTCATTACTTGCCGGTGTCTGCACTCGAGCAAACATTAATTATATATATATAAAAGCTAGCAGTGTATTATAATCCACCATTATTACACATTAACAGTAGAAATAACACAAGTATAGGAAAATAATACAATGAAGCAACATGTTTTCTACATGTTGACGCCAAAACTCCCCAATGAAAAAAAAAAACATACATCATTTCAAAAAGAATGTCAAGTCAAATTGTTCTAGCACTATAGCACTACGTACTACGTCAACGTCATACCTATTACCTACGTAACGTAATATTTCATGAATTATTTTATTTTCCTCCGCAGTCTGCGGTTGAATTGGTGTTGTAGTTTTTCTAAAGCTTAGCTTATCTAGAAAAATAGGTACATTGCCAATTTAAATAAGCTGAAGAATTCTATTTCCTTTAAAATGGGTGTCGATTTTCTGGGCTTCGCCTACGCCGCCACCGTCGCAGCCGGCGGTATCATGGGTTACGCCAAAGCAGGTAAATCTTATAGAAATGTAACACAATCTTATCACAGTAACTCTTGAACAATCGCGGATGACTTGTTTTAAGACAAAAATAAGATCTATTATATAAGGCAGTTAACACATCACAAAGTTGTCTTGAGTTTTCATTCCTTACAAATGCATGCCTTGTGCAGACTTTAGAATAGGCTAGTCATTCAGTAGATTACCATGTAGCACAAACCTTAAAATTGTAGTACATCGTCCACGTTTAAGCAAACATAGTGAGAGACCCTGCGGCCAGATGGAGTATCAACTAGGGTATGTAATAAATAGGTACTGACATGCCCAATTTTTGGGAGATTAATTTAGGTATTTTGTGTGTATGTTTTATACTTAGTTTTTTTTCTTCAGATTTTTGGAGCACTTAAGTGTATATACACTAAGTACATAAAACATTTCCATCTGGAAAATTTAGTGTAGAATTATAATCACCTGTTTGATGGTCTACCTCAATATTATGCATTGGCGAAATTGTGGTGGCTCCTCCACAAAAGCCATTAAACTAAGAGTCGAAGTTAATTTACAACTCTTAGGTAACTTCGCATTTGAGCTCCAAGACACAAGTCTGGTGCTTGGGGCTCACCGATCAAATACTAATGTGTCTTACATAGAATCTTGATAACCTATAAGGGATTTGTTTTACTAATTAGTGGTAATTTTTTTTGTAACTTTTCTATTTTTCATGAGTAAATTTATCTATATTTATCTAATTTTGCAAATGAAATCTAGTGCTACATTTGCAAGATTCTGTTTTAGGTTAACCTCAACCACGCATGACCCACTGGGTCTGATTACGTCAACCCATCAGAGTAGTTGTCAGCTGATTCGCAAGGATATGTCAAAAAAGACCCAAATCTATCACAGGGCTCTATTTTTGAATCACTTGTATATTTCGCACAAAATTATCTTGAAAATTGGCTGACTTTCAATAGGAATCCCAAACAAAATCCAATATAAAAAAAACATCACTCACTTTCACCAGGAGTGGTTTGATCCATTCCAATTTGCTTTCTATAACTAGGCCATCTCTCAGTTCGCATGACAGAAAATATAGCTGCTGCCCAGTGCCATTTGATTATGGTTTGCATGTGTTATCTTATAATTAGACATACAGGTCATCATGATTATATCAATTTTGAAATAATCAATTACTTATCATGACTTTAATCTTAATTCCAGGTTCAATACCCTCTTTGGGAGCTGGTTTGATTTTTGGATCAATTCTAGGTAAGATAATTTCATATTTCATAATTTTTTTGCTGCAAACAAACTATCAGACTAATCCTTAAATTGCTGCTGATAGACTCGATACAATACATTCACAACTACACACACACATTCACATTAATATGTGCACATCTGTGTCATAAGACGTTGATGTGACATAGGGTTACCATCGTCCAGATTTGTCCAAAATGTTGGACTTTTGAACCTTTGTCAGGCTATTTTAGCCTGGGCGATACGAGTAATCTTAGTCTCAGTCTTAAATCTTGATTAACTTCTCACTAAACACAAAACAAAAAACTTCTTTAAAACAATTTACCAACTTACTAAAATGTCTGGACTTATGCTGTTATCCGGCTTTAGGTCAGGATGTATTTTTTTTTATATGGTAATCCTACAAGGATGTGACTCTAGGCCTACTTTGAGTGATCGGATGTAAAGGCGATCTGGTGCGCTGAATATTTTTACTAGCAGTTAGATGCAGTATTACCGTGCACACCCATCAGTTGGGTCCGTTATCCGAGGCTTCCACATGCGTCCAATAGTTTATTTACAAACTTTGCTGTTTTCTTGCATTTATCGGCACAAAAAGTATCCAATGTCCATCCTTATTATGAATACTAACCTGGTTTCCAAACATCAATGTTGTGTTTTTGTATTTTTAGGCTTCCGTACCCAAAGAATGAAAAGGGCTGTAACATATTTTTGTATATGCTCTAGTGTAAAAACGGTATTACGTCAAACTGGGCATTATTATAGTACACTTTCAAAAGTAAAACAACAAATAATAAATTTTTGCCAAGTGCGAGTCGGTGACAAATTTATTTTCACTGAAGTTAAGCAACATCAGGCGCGCTCAGTACTCGGATGGGTGACCGCTTGGGTGTGATGTCTTTTTGTACTACTTTTTTATACTTTAGTAATTAGCAATTTACGTGGTGGTAAGGAACCCTCAGTGCGCGGGCCCGACTCGCACTTTGCCGTTATATTTATTCTTGTATCCAATAAGCTTTTACATAATTTTTATCACCAATCTTCTATCAGCCTGACCTTTGTCATCTACATTCCCAGTACCATAGCAAAAAACAGCTATCTCTGTTCTCATAGTTTTTTGTGAATTAAAGTTCTGTGATTCTGATATTATGTCTTGATATGGGTTGAATTAGTAGACTGTGATTTCAGTGTTAAATTATGTCTCATTTCCAAAACTGTTTTTCTGATGAATTTCTAGTGTAATTTCGCTTCTACGTCACTTCAAGTACAATAAGGAATTTGGGATAACTGTTACCCAAATTCCTTATTGTACTTGAAGCGACGTAGAAGCGGAATTACACTAGAAATTTGAACTAAAATGCAAACTGTTTTGATCAGTGGTGTGCCCAAAATATTTTGTCGCATGTATTGGTACAACATCCCTAATCTAGAGAATTATGATTTAATACCTAACCTGTCAGTAATTTTCATCAATTGTGATAATTTCGTACATTATATTTTTCACTAGTCTGGTGCCTATTGGAACAATACAATAACTCTTTATTAAAAACCACAAAAACAAGGATAACATTATACATTACAGTAATTATCTAGGCTTTAAACAGGCCGCTTTATCGCTTAAAGTGATCTCTTCCAGGCAACCGTGACAGGCGATATTGTCACTTCAAAATCGATAAATGCGTTTAAAATCAAACTGGACATGGATAAGATTTAGAGAAGATTATCTTAACAGACAAATACATTTCAACACTGGGATATAGGCAGATCAGCTTACGATGTTTGACTATAAAAAAACAATAAAAAAAAACAGTTTGTGACCTTATGACACTTTCTTTGGTAATTTCAGGTGTGGGAGCGTACCAACTGTCTCAAAATCCTTCTAACTACGGGCTGATGCTTGGCACCACTACTACTCTCGGAGGTCTTATGGGATACAGGTAATTTTGGAATGGGAATTCCCCCCCCCCCCCCCCTAGAAGCTTTATTTTTTCGCCCGGGGTGGTTCATAAATCTATATATATAAAAGAAAGTCGTGTTACACTATTACACGTGGTACACTATTTATAACTCAAGAACGGCTGAACCGATTTGGCTGAAAATTGGTGGGGAGGTAGCTTAGAACCAGGAGACGGACATAGGATACTATTTTGTTGCGAGGCTGAAGGCCGAGCTTACACCCGTGCGTAGCCGGGGCGGTCGACTAGTAAATAATAAATATCTGGGATATTTTTGCACACACTGTCATCTGACCCCAACTAAGCAAAGCTTGGCTGTCAGAGACTAATATACGTACATATATATATTTTTAAATACATACTTAAATAAATATTAACACCCAGACATAGAACAAACACAAATGTTCATCACATGAATGTTTGCCCTAGGTGGGAATCGAACCCACGCCCCCAAGCGCAAAAGGTAGGTTCACTACCAACTGAGCCACTGGGCAGTCAATTATCCCGAGTGTATCCCGAGAATATTTATCCTGGAATGGGATTTCCCCCCGGGAAGATATCGCGGGAATCGATTTGTTACCCCCGGGATGATGGATAAACATTCCCTGATTGTTTTTAATAGTACGAACTTTTTCTTACGAAACAAAAATCTTACGAAATGGAAATCCGATGAAATAAAAATCTGACGAAATGAAAACAAAGGGACGCTCTGTCTATGGTGAAAATTATCTATTGAAAAGATTTAGCAGTTTTAACCGACTTCCAAACAGGAGAAGATTCTCAATTCGATTGTTTTTTTTTTTTATGTTTGTTATCGTTCGCGCAAAACTTTATGAGCCCTCTGAAGTTAGGCGCGAGGCCTCCCCGACGCCCTGTAAAGTCCCTAGGATACCTATAATATGCGTACTGCGCAGCCACTGGGCCTAACTTCAGAGGGCTCATAAAGTTTTGTGCGAACGATACCTCGGAACTTTCGACTGGGTGAATCGATTTTGATGATTCTTTTTTTACTTTAAAGCTAGTGCTTTCCGTGTGGTCCCATTACAATTTGGTCTAGTTCTGACATTTTAATGAAGTCGGTTTTTTTTATATTGATAATTATGTGTTTATTTGTTTCAGATTTTACAACAGTGGAAAATTCATGCCTGCTGGTCTGATCTTCTGTCTCTCTGCTGGTATGCTCACCAAACTTCTAATGAAAAACATTGGAGCCAGTCCAGTGCCAATCAAGGGCAGCTAACTGCATTCTGATTGCAAACACTGTCAAATATCAATCACATAAAAGTGACAAAGAGCACACAAATATCTAATATATTTACTTAAATATAACTTTAATATTTGAATAATAATTCTTCTGCGGGCAACTTCGACCAAAATAAAATGAATGGACGGGCCCAGTAGAAGAGCATTTTTGAAGATTACAAAATGAGCGCCAGCTCTCATTTCGTTTCAGTCGGTCTCTAGCCGTAGGACGTGAAACACGAGTCTATTGTTACGCGATAACGAAACATCTGACAAAATTATGAATTCGTATGCTTTACCGAAGTGTAAATACACAAATAAAACCGATATCTATTTTTTGTAACATATATACTGTACATTTTTATAATTAGGTGTTGAAGTATATGTCCGACGGTTTTGACTCGTTTTTACTGATCAAGTTCAATGGTTAGGGCCCGTCCATTCTTTTATTTTGGTCGAAGGCGGGCAAGCAATTCTGCTTTCATGATGTCAATCTTATTTTGTTTAGATTTTCCCATCTGCCCATTTTTTAGGTAAGTGTTCTTCAATTAAATGGAATTGATTATTGACATTTATTACAATTTGACTGCAAGAGATGTAAACATTGATATATTGACTGGCAAAAATCTTGAGTAGAAAATGGCGTATGAGGGAAATTGTACCACCTTCGCCAGAGATTTAAAAAATCGACTTTTGTGAATTTTTAAAGATGTTTGCCGATCACTATAAGCCATTAAACCAGTTTTGTTTTCTTGTAGATGTATAAGTAAAAATTAATTAATTTAACCAATCAACAAAACTATTCAGAAACATTTCAAAGTTTCTATATAAACACCTTTTTAACTCGTATTTCTTCAAAAACATTCTACTAATGAATGTGTGTAGAAATCGATATTAAAATCAGTTCTACTTACCGATCTATAATATTTACATATCTATGAAGTCAGGATATATTTTGTCTTCAATGAGCCATTGTTTTGAAAATAATGATATTAAAACAATGGATTCGTATCACAATTATGATATTTATTTCGTATGAGCCTAGAGCAACGTGCGTTTACTATCTCGCTCGCGCATTTCAACATTTCTGAAGATACAAAATGTCTAATTGTACTTACGATAAATCTAAGAAACAAGACTTCATTCCAAATCTCATGAGACTCTAAAAGCTAGTTTGAAAGGCCATCATATTATGCTGTGTACACACGCTTGCTAGCCGAGAGCTGCGAATTTTCTCAATGTGAGGTTAGCCGAAAGGCAATTAAAAGAACCGGCCAAGTGCGAGTCGGACTCCCGCACGAAGGGTTCCATATCATTATCTATAAAAACGAGTAATAAAATCACGTTTTTTGTATGAGAACCCCCTTAAATATTTTTTTTATTCTGTTTTTTAGTATTTGTTGTTATAGCGGCAACAGCAATACATGTGTGAAAATTTCAACTGTCTATCACGGTTCATGTGATACAGCCTGGTGACAGACTGACGGACAGCGGAGTCTTAGTAATAGGGTCCCGTTTTACCCTTTGGGTGCGGCACCCTAAAAAACAACATAAAAATGCAATAGGTGGCGTTGACGAGAAATGGATCTGAAGATGTCTTCAGCAGTCAGAAAACCAACCATTACGTTTACCTATTCGCGTTAACGTTAGTATGTTTTGTATGTAGTAAGAGCAGCGCCATCTAGATGAACGCAATTAGAAAAACACTTGTGTTCTACGCACAATAGGGAATTTTGATTGCGTGCGCTTTTCGCTGATACGTGCACACCAAATCGTTCTTATGTTACATAAACGGGTAAGTCATGAAATTGTATCTCTAAATATTGCTCAATTCAAATATATATATAATTATATTAGCCTGCATCGTACCACTGCAGGACAAACGCCTCCCTTCCCTCCTCTCCCTCCCTCCTTCCATTTCTCTCTGTTATGGACAATTTGGGTCAATACAAATGAAATTTTTTATCTGTGTTATTTAATATAATCAGTTTCTTCCTGCATTCAATGCACAATCACAAGTCACCATCCATCGCATTTATTAAACTTTTAGACTGAACATGAATGGTTACCTTTTAGTTTATAATTTTTGTTGACTATTTAGTTTAGGCAAAAGTGGTGTAATTTTTTATTAAACGCAAATAAATGGGTGTTGGTATTTATATTTTGGTTTTATTTCAATATTGGCATCGGTTCCGTTATAAATATAATTATAGTAGCCACTCCACATCTCCAAAAATTTTTGGTCTGTGGTCATCTCCAACGAGAATGCGGTGTGGTACTTCGTGGCACGGCCATTTATGTTTTTCTTATATCTTTAGATGGTATAAAATAGTTTAGAATTTGTACTATTTTGTACCACTGTTTAGCGGTTTTATACTCTTTAGATTTTGGAGACACGATAGTTGTGCCATCCAAGACCGCATCATCGTTTAACATCAGGCGAGTTGGCGATCAAACGCAAGCCTCGTCATCATCAGCTAGAAGACGTTTACTGCTGAACATAGGCCTCCTCCTTTAACCTCCACGAACTCCAAATACTGAACGACATCCTGCCATCTGCATCTACTGGATGCCCGCGACTTTCACAATGTCGTCGGTCCATCTAGTGGGAGGCCTATCTACGCTGCGTCTTCCGGTCGCCAAACGCAAACGCAAGCCTATTATCTAATAATAATAAAAAAAAGATTTTGTATAATGAAAAAAAAAACCTTGTATAATCTTGTAAAAATTGCTATTATTTTAAGTTTTTTCAAACGAGGCCTATCAGAGACAAGTATTTCCACAGATTTGTGTGATACGTGACAAATGAAACACAAAGTACAATTCGTTATTTTCTATATTTTTCTCTTACAAATTAGGTAATTTTGGAGTAATCTACAAAGAATTCAATACATAGTTTGAATAAAATAAATAATTATCAACGGCAAGTGATGTATCAGTTGAAAGAATAAATATCACGTCGTATTCCATCGAAGGGTTCTTTTTCATACATCCAAATATATTTTTTATATTTTTTTTAAATATTGGTAACTTTACACTAAAATTCTATGTCACATAAATAAGTTTAGAGATAAAAAACATGTTTAAATTATAACAAGAATATCAATTTTCGCATAGAACAAAAAAGTACAAATAGAAATTTAAGTAATAAAATAATAAACCTATTTTGATCGGAATGTCGCGAACCAGTCGCGCAACGTCGCATTTAGAAACGAAAAAAAAGAAACTATAAAACTTACTATATCTTAATTAGTGTATAAAAGGCACATCTTGGCAGTTTCTTTAATGTAACCTTACAAAGATATTTTTACAACAATTTTACAAAGAGGAGTATTTTTAATCCTGAATATTCGAGGACATTAACTAAGACCCTAGACATTTCGTTCGACGCGTTTGAAACTAGTAGTTTTTGACTTACATTTCAAGCGAACAACTATTCATAACTCGAAATTTGATTGAGTTTTATTTTATTTCTATCTGCCCCTTGTATATGACAAAAAATAGCGACTATCTATGAATATTATAATAGAAACAATGCCCAAGGCACGTTAGCCGTGAAGGCCATATAAATTATGGTGACATTCGATATTGGTCGCAAACCAGTTTCAAACGCATGCGATATGTGTGAACGGCTTAGAGATTCTCATCCCGTTTTATAGTCAGACCTAGGTATTATATTATACTAACTGTACTTATAGTTTATAAGAAACACAATCACATTTATATCACCCACTTTAAAGTCAGTGTCTAACACTGTTTGTCTTTAGACACGTTCACTATTCACTGTGCGCGTATTCCCTTTACCCGTTTCATAAATAAAAACAAGCAAAAGTGATCTGCTCGAGTTTATTTCTTTTGTTCGTTCGTTGCTCTAAATATATATATATTTTAACCAAAGATATGTCAAAACGGAGGTAAAATTCCGTCATTTAAATATACAATATCGTATTGATAATATTTAATTTTATATTGATATCAGATATTATCAGCAAATAATTATAGGAATAATTATAACTATTTATAACTGGATCACGTTTTTATAGTACGATAATGTAAATCACAATTTTGTTATATACTGATTTATCTTTATATTAGATTCAACTATAAAATATCAGTTTATTTGAGGGAATACGCGTGAAACACAATCTGAATTGTAGTTTTAAGCTGGTCACGGGATCGCCCCGTACATGAGTCGACCCTGACTCGGCAGTCATTCTGACGACTGCATAGTTATTCTGACGACTTGGCAGTCATTGTGACGGTTCGGCAGACATTCTGACGACTCAGTAGTCTACCTGATGTCGAGTCTGAGCGATCTGTGCAGTCGTCTTCGTTAGGTCGTTTGGAGGTCTCGTCATTCCAGCGGCAGTCTTCAAGGATTGGTCCGCTCGATTCACTAGTGGCGGCTGCTGGGAAAAAGCGCGAATTAGCTTTCAAATAAATAACCGATGGTGTGAGGAATCCACAGAAAAGAGAAGTAAATAGAACGGAAATGAGAAGGAAAATCTGTCGCCAGGTATTGTGACAAAACCTTGATTGAACATTCTTATTTATGTCAATGCGTCGAACTCCGCGTCTCAGTTGCTAATACAGTTGCTATGGGTTTATATGGGTGCAACTGGCTACAACAAATTTCTTACAAAAAATGACAGCCGTTCTAATTTAAACAAAAAAAAAAACTTTTCTGTGGATGAATCTATAAGTATTATATAGATACTTATTTATTTTCTGAAATTTATCAATAAAGATGCACAGATGCTATTGTTTATCATATTTAATGGATTTTTCACTGAAATTATTTACAATCGAGCAGAAAATATTTAAAAAAAAATTTTTTATAAAATGTGTAAATTATTTTTAGTTAAATAAAATTTAGTAACTACATAAATTATAAAAAAATTGTGATATTTTTTTTGCCTTTGAAGTCAAAATGACAAAAACATTCATTTACATGCACGGAATAAAGAATTTTATAGTAAACAAAATATTAAACATATACATCAGGAAAAAAGGTGAATTATTCACATAATTATTTACAAAATGCTGTAGAAAGTTATGTACACAAACATTCATGCTGAAACTGATACATGGTAAGTAATAGTTTTTTATGAGTAGTGTTCAGTGTGAAATGCTGATAGGCCAGGCTTTCGCTGCTAGCGGAGCGGACGCAGGAAGACTAGGAATCGTAAAAAGACCAGCAATTTGATTCCATTACTTACGGAACGACAGCTAACAGAGTCAAACTGCTGACTCATAAAAAAAAATGCCGCTCATTCATATCAGTTCATTTTCGTTGCTCTAATTGGTTATTGACAACGTTCGTGAGCCGAACTAGCAAAGGGTCCAGCAGTGAGTTTATTTCCCATCTGTCCCCATCGTTATATCTCCCGGTGGAATTTGAATTTTACGCACGAGGCAAAAGAAACTGAATTATGAGATTCAAACGCACATATGGTGGGGAAACCCTTATATTATGAAAGGTAAATAAATCCGCCCTGAGTCAATTTCGCTAGCATACCAAGACTGGCCTTAGTTCTTGTATGTTGTAGAAGTAGAATCTATGTACACATTCGTTTTTTTTCCAAGAGTTTGTGTGTGAGTAAGATATGATGTGACCGAAAAACGTGGCTGAAAAGTAAGAAAAACAGTCATAGTGTGTCGATTTCACATATGTTACAAATGCCTGAGAATTGAGTAGAAGAAACTGTGATGTATGTATGAAGTCCACTAGAAATGCTTAAGAATTTCCGTGCATGACGATGCGATAGAATGACTCCAATGCCGTCCAATCCTTAATATCTTACCAATAAGTGTCATTATAGCACTAATGTTGTATTATTCCCCCTGTTGTCAAATTCCTTTGGTAAGAGAACAGAAATCTCGCTGGTTCTATTTGTACTTGTTGTGAATTCGCATCTGGCCTTATAGAATTGTCGCTAGATTTCGCCTGAGAGTAGTAAGTTCCAATTTTGAACACAGGCTTCACGTTCTTGTCCTGGTATGGACTTTTCGTTGTAGATCTGAAGTAGGGATCGAATCCCTTATTGTAAAATGATCTTTTCGGTTCGCTCGTCTCATCTTTGGGTGTTTTTGTAGCAAAATCTTTAAAGTCGTACGGACTTTTCGTTGAGGTAATCGAGTATTTGTTAAAAGGAGGGTAGGTCGAAAAAGTGCTGCTCGGTTGCGTCTTCTCAGTGAATACGTAAGGTTTTCTTGTCGTAAACTGGTAGAATTTGAACACGCTTTGTTTTGTGGATGTCGTTGTCGTTGGTTTCGCTGTTGTCTTTTGGTAAAAGTAATTTTGTGGCGTTTTTGTTGTACTAGCTACGTATGGCTGTGTTGTCGCTTCGATACTGTGTTGTGTTTAAAAAAAAAGTTGTATTAGTATTTAGATGTGCAATGTGTTGATTGTACACACAATGACAATGGTTGAGAGTGTGTTTGTTCTCTCAGCCTCGCTGTCAGTCATGCGAATATGTTTGTGTGGTTACTTTGCTAAATTGTTATAAATAAAAAACTATTCAAAACACAATTATCTTTGACAAGTATTTTATGGGCATGGGGTTTGAATAGTACCTATACTGTGTTAACATGAACAATTTACTATCATTTAAAATAAAACTTCTAGTAAAACTAAGATAACTGCCTACAAACCCAATTTCCCAATAAAATCATGTCATTTCCTAACAACAAACTCCGAATATATCATCACTACCAATAAAATCCTTTGCTCTCAATAAATTTGTTAAGCTATAATTCAATAACTGTACCAGAACTATTTAACGCTCATTGAATTTACTCAGGTAAGGTAAATAGTTATTAAGATTAGAATATCTTAACTCCCAATAACACCCATCTTAATTCTCAACAAATTTAGATAATGTCCCAATAAACCCACCTTAATTCCCAATAAATCCACCTAAGCTCCCAATAAATCCATCAATTCCTCCAACATCTGTACGTACCTGGTAATGTTACCGTAGAACGGACTCGTGTCCGGACGAACGTAGCTCGGCGTGTGTTGCGAATAGTCCGGTATTATATTTTCGTGTTCCGTTATACACCGCCCGTTTATGCAATACTGGAACATGATAAGTAACTGTTGTAATTATTGATGGGTAAGACAGTTTGATTATTTCTCAAAGTAAATCTACTTAGGATCCGAATATCTTATCTCCCAATAAATCCATCTTAATTCTTAAGCCATCTAGCTAATCTCCCAATAAATATATCTTAATTCCCAATAAATCCACCTAAGTTTGATAATTTCTTAAAGGTGGTGCGATCGAAGGTGGTAGCAGTTCATACCAGGAAAGTTAATTTGCTGTCAGGTAGGGCTATCGAAATACATATTTTAGAAACATTGCCGCAACTTTTCGATGTACGAGCTAGATCACTACTTAGGTTGTGGAATGCCATTTTTGCTGCTGGATTGGTTTGAGAGGTTAGGTTAGGTAAGTAATTTGTCGGGTTTCTTAAGTGTACTTGCCTGGGGAAAATTGCGGCCAACACCGCAGAAGCCATAATTTGGAGATTTCTGTTAGTGTCAATGGCCCTAACTGACAGACAATAACAGTAACGAACAGTGGTCTGTCGTGCTTCTTATGATAGGTGTATGGTCTGTCGTAATCATCTCTACCGTCCCACTAGATACGGATCATCTTATTTAAGGTAGTATTATAGTTCTGGGCCTACCAGATGTCATCCCTTGTTGGAAATGCGTTCAGGTGGCCTCACATAATTCCTAAAAGACCTTGGGGGTGTTAGGTTTTGGGTTAGGCTGAACATGGATCTTAATTACCTGTCCGTCCCCGCAAGGAGAGCCCTCCGCAGCGGGCCGGTACGCGACGCAGTATCCGCTCGCCGCATCGAAACAAAACAGCTGCGCGCATACACGCTCGTCCTTGAAACACGCGCTGGAAATAATATTTAAATACAATTCATCAGTAGATAATATGAACCCAACATGATCGCTCACTGGCGATGTCTCTAGAAGCATGGTGTCTCGAGAACATGACCTACCACCGATACAAATAACCCTAAAGGAAAAGAATATAAAACTCTTAAAAACACCTCAGCAACAATCTTCTATTTACAGATGTTTTGCAACGTTTCTTTCTTCTACTAGCTCATCGTTTACATTCAATTCGGCCATCATAATAAATTGGAGAAGTTTCTTATGACATAAGAAACTTCACACTCAACACTCTTCTATTCACAGATGCTTTGCAACGTTTCTTCTACCTGTTCATCTTTACATTTAATTTGGTCATTATTATAAATTGAAAAAGTTTCTATAATAAGAAACTTTTCCGATTTATCATAATGCAATTGAATGTAAACGATGAGCAGATAGAAGAAAGAAATGTTGCAAAACATCTGTGAATAGAAAAGTGTTGCTAATGGGTTTTAAGAGTTTTATTTTATTTACTGGTTTTATATCATAACCAGTACTAAACTATTAGTTAGATAATTTCTTAAAGTAAATCTACTTAAGATCAGAATATCTTAATTCCCAATAAATCCATCTTAATTCTACTTCATTCAATTCATACTAAGGAACGTTTAGCAACAAAAGAGAACAAATATACTCACCTAGTCCCTCGATCCTTCCGGCACTGCGCATCCAATGTGAGTAACCGTCCAGGCAGAACACGCGGCAACGAGTCGTCTTCGTGCGGCGAGTTATACAGGCATGTCGCTGTATCACCGCTGGAATTAGGTTAATAGGACTTTATCGTAATAAATTTATAGAAATATGATATTAAAAAAAAAAAGTAGTGAAAAATTTATTCTCGCAGTTCCAACCTTTATCACCCTAATGACCCAATAAATGCAGGTAAATATGCCAAAACTCCTATTTAAACCAACAAAGCTACAAATCCTAATAAATCCTATCGGCCAGGTATAAAACGTATATATTTTTGAATAGAGTTTCGCAAATAGACCCGGACCTCTTAATCGTAATTAAATTAGTTAACGTTTCCAATAAACAACTCCAACACTGGCATTAGATACCGGTGTGCAATTTATAGAAATGCTCCCACTCCCTTCATGTCCTACTGATTTTTTTAGACTTTCTGCGCCCAGTTTTTGAAAGGCTCTGTTAGTTCACATAGGTCTAATTGTTTCTTATTCGCTCAATTAATTAATTGTTTATTTTTTTGTGGGTAAGCCATATCCTGAACATTTGTTTTGTGTACTCATCCCTGGTCCCCGGGGCATACATACGAGTAGATATGTAGATCTATAGTAGTCTCAGTTTTAGTGAATATGTACAATATCACTATTTATTTTCCTAAATAAATATCTAAATAAATGTAATAAAAATGAATCTTCGGACTTCCACAAGAACTTCCAAAATATTGTTGTTGAAACCAAAGAAAAACATGGCAAAAGCCTAAATAAAAATCTTACTTCAAGAAATGATGGAAGCTTTGCACAGAACACGGCGACCATCTGAACCCTTTCTCCGTGTGCCTGAGATCTGACATGATGAAGCCGTCCTCCCATCTGCATTTCTCAGCGCCTGGACCTCCGAGGTACGATGGCGGAGGGCTACCATCGTGGACTGCGCCTAGTCTGGAATTTGAAGATGAAACATGGTGTGTAACTATACCAGTTTTTTTTATGATACTGGGTGACTGGGTGGAAGGCTCTTAACGATTGCCCATAACAGCTCAATGCCACTCAGAATTTTGAACTTCAACAGTTCAAAACCCTGGGAGGCAATGCACTGCGCTCGTCACCCCGAGATATAAGATGTCAAATCTCTGTGTGCCTTGTAATTTCGCTGGAAACATTGCCCTTTAATCGGGAACACAGTAGTGTTTGCACACTACTGCTTGGAGGTTGAATACCTGGCAAAGGTGTGGTACTTCCCCAGGCGGACCCCTGCAAAAGAGTCCTACCACCTCAAAAACCTATAGTAATATTAAGTAAATAAAATTAATCTAAATCCTGATGTGCTCCTGAACAAGAATCCTAAATGAAAACCAGTAAACTCACAAATGGCCAACTTCGTGCGCCGCGACGATGATGCCAGAGAAGCCGCCAGTGTCTTCAATGATGGCGACAGAGTTGACCTTCTCCAGTCTCTTGTTGACAACGCACGCTCCACCGACGTACGCGAAACCTAACATTTGAATTTGTTTTAAAAAACACCTTTTCATCAGGGCAAGTGTGCTTATTTGAGATAGCAGATAGCAAAAATTAAAAATATTTAATGCGGGTAGATGAATATTTTTTTGTCTTGTAACAGTTTTTTCGAGTAGCGACATCTATTAAGTATTGTATTATTCATCAGTATATTATATCGCGATATTCATTGGTTATACTGAATGAATACCGGTAAAAACAGCAAATTCCAAACAGTATTTTTTATTCTATGTTGTGAATAATCGGTACTTTTAAATTAGTTGCTATCGGCTATCCGAAATAGAGAATAGAAATCGGGTAGCTAAAATTAATTCTAGGCATAGTAAATGGAAAATAGATTTTAACCGGCAGGTACTAAAAAAATACGTAATAAGATATTAAATATAAGTTATAGTGTATAATCAACTTAGTACGGATTTAAAATCAATATTCCTTGTGCCTTGTACTACACCTACTTTAATTTAGAAAATAAATATTGTTTTTAAAATAAAGGCCCTTCACCTAATGGTGGTTAACGTATTTGAAACTGGATTTCTATTGAGTCTCATAATTTAGTCCCATCTGTCTCGACGGTCAATACCTATATAATTTAAGGAAGCATTTAAAAAAACGCAGCCATTTTCAAAAGGAATTACCAGTATAAATAATTTCTCTTGCCATGATTTATGAACATGGGGGACAGATGGGAATCAATCAAACTTGGTTACTTATGTTGAAAACTATTAAAACTTGTCGCCCAAAAGTGAAGGGCCTTAGGGCCTTTTTCAATACAATTTAAATGGTTCATAGCTTGGATCGTAGAACACAATAATGAAATTGGAGCTTCAGGAACATGATTTGGTGCCAGGAAAATAATAACAGTAGAAAATAAAAGAATGTGATAAAAAGGAGGTACTTAATGATAATCTACTTACATATAATTGTTTGATGAGTAGTATAAAATATTCTAGTAGTTGTAAATAAGTACTTATAAATTGAAATATTTAAAATAAACTTATGTAAAATGTTAGTGTTACCATAATATATCTACATTAGAACATGCAAAAGCAGGCTTAGGTTTCGTTTTGTGCTAAGCATTAGTTTATTAGGTGCGCAATCACTTTAAATGCCACGTAACTACATAAATGTATTACTTTGAAAACGAGGAAGGAAAATATCGCGATAGTGCGTTGCCAAGAGAAAATAACAATTTAGTTTTTGCCGCGATTGGGAAACACGTTCCGTTATACGCAACAAAGTTAGTAATTCTGTTGTAAATATTGCAATTAAGCAATCAAGATGCATTTATTCTGCTCATGCTAAAACGATAAAATTATTAAATAAAAAGACAAACACCGACGAAATTCTTTTAGATGCACCATAAAATTTTGCAAATCGATTAAATATTTATCGGTAAATTATTACAATGGCCTTGTGATGTTTTATGGTGACCAAGCCTTTCGTTGCATTTGCGCAACTCTAGGCAATTTGGCAATTACAAAAAAGTATTGTTATCGATCGAATCAATTTAAGATACTTTATAAGGAGTAAATTATTCGACATTATCATAATTTCGAAAACGATAATATCAGCGCCAATATAATTAATAACAAAAAACACTAGCAAGTTATTTGAATAAATAAATAAAAAGCGACCCATGCAATATTAAATATTTAAAATACCAAAATAATTCGAATCTCTCACGTGATTTTTAAATAATAAATCGATGATCACAACATCTAGAAAACATTTAATAATATATTATAAAACAGGAAAGTAAAATGAAACTTGAAGAAAATATAAAATACACAACACTGAATGGCTAAACTACGATAGATGAAGACATTTCTTTATGTACAGGTGTTTCTGTATACTGGAAAGGACTTGCAATAATAGGAAGAATATAAAAAAATGCGGAAAAGACAGAAGTATTATTCACAAGGTGCTATATGATATCACGGAACTGGATAAAGGTTTCAAGTGGGTAGTGGTCCCAAAGTGAATAAGGTGGAGGGACGATGAAATAAGGCGTGCTTTTTTTAAGTATCAAGTTAACACGCCTACCTGCAGTTCCTCTATTGCACGCATCGTTCGCAAATTGTCTTCTGCACATGTCTAGTCTGAAATTTTATGGAAATAACTCAATTATATACCCCTAATACTTGATCTCTCTCTCTCTCTCTCGACCTGTTTTATTTCTATTAATGGAAGGTCTAACGGTCGATAACTTCGCGTTATGCAAGCGCTAATAAAATGGTGTTGTGTAATGCCGATCGGGTAAAACATATTCAGCGCCATTACCAAATCCTTTACCTCGTGAATTAAAATTATCAAGCCAAATTAATGTTTCACTCTGAAGCCTCTGTTAATGCTGTCCAATCCATGGATGGTTCTTAAAATGAATTTACCCGCGGTGCCTTTTGTGCAGCGGCCACCCTTGCGTCTTCGGCACATGTCATACCTGTTGGTCAAATCGATTGTGGTTCCATCATTGCTCTTCAACCACAGCGTTATAGGCGACTTGTTATTAAAAAAAAACTTGGAATAATGGCGCTAAATTAAAACGAAAACCAAAACCATACTCACCATCTTACCTGTGAAGCCTCGCTTGATGTAAGAAAAAAAGATGCAGTCAATCAAAAGAAGAAATCAACATTTCTATCTAAATTACTACTTCAGTGTAAGTAATCGAACGGTGTAAATTCAACCTTAAATATATTGATAGCTCTAATATTGTTGACATCCTTTTCACATATATTGAAATGGAAAGAAGTGCAGACAATTTTAGAGATGGCTGATACAATTTTCAAAACGGCAAAATTGACGTCAAAATCTGTGGATGGCTGTAAAATGCATCCATCATTGAATAAGTTTAACTAACACGACGTAATCGATATTATTGGAACCGGCCCAAAACTGGTCACCAATAAAAAGGGCATATGCAAATCAGCTGGTTATATCAAGATCATGGTCAAGAAACACATAAAAAGTATACAAATGTGTGTTGAATTTGAATGCATCGCTTTTTGTCATGCTCACACTAATCAGAATTTTACCTTTGAATCTGGTAAAGTGAGTGGTGTAACTTCCACTTTGCATAAACTTGATATTTAAATCGTGTTTGAGTGTAATAAAAATTTGAATAACTATTATATTCCTCGAGATATATTGTAACCGCGCAATTTTGAAATAGGCTTTTCATAACGTGGAATATATTGCTGGCAAAGTATTTTGACATTCATAGCTATAGTTTGTTCGAAAATATGGCAACAATTCTGATCAACTTGTGAGATACCTTCAAACGCTAGAAGTATATAAATATATACTTACAGGGCAACATAAAAAAGTAGAAACCTAACTAACATTGTTGAATATGTCAAACGTCAGAGTGAAGTCCATAAATACGTGTCTATAATACGTGCTATATGTATTGTATTTTAAATGCCTAAAAAGAAGAATCGCTCGTATTTTCTACTGAACGGTGTTCAATGTACCTCACAAGCTGTTTTAGTGTGGCATTTATTTGCGATAATGGTGTCCTCATTATTTTCTAGTCTTTTATGTCACACTGTACAAAGCTAGTTATATAAATTGACAAGCCATCATAGCGTGAACGTAATGCATTATTTAAAAGTCGTAAATCTAATGTATTAGGTAAAGGACAGAGGTCGATCATAATTAAGCAGCCGAGTCTAAAGTCACTTGTTGACTTTGAATTCTTTTTGTTTGATAATACAATGATGATTATTCATAATCCACAAATAATAATTATGATGATTCATAATTATTATTTGTGGTTTCAACTTAAATGATTGGGTACCTATCTACATTTAGTTGTAAATGCACTAAGTTCTATTCCTTATTCTATTTGGCACAATATTGATACAGAATTAATGGTCTAGGACTGTTTTTCATCAGTGATTGCGTCATTGTTACAGACGAATAAAACAACCCTTATCATATATCATAATCATATCGTCATTTTTATCGGAACCAGCAGGCTGGTCTACTTTGACTTGTTTTTGACGTTGTTCATACCTATTATTCTAACTTTGTTAAACTGCGTCGTTACATTTCTGATTGTGCCTATCTAGAGCTTTCCATTATGTATAAGATTCCTTGAAATTCATTTGATTTCTTTTTTTAAATATCTTCTATATGGAAAATACTATGTATCTAGTCAGAAAAAATAACAGGCTACAAGTAAAATTATTCTAGAACTTATTAAAATACTGAAAAGGTAATCGCATTCTTAATATTTTATAATTACTCAGTAAAAATAATGGAAGCGTTATACCTACAGTTTACCGCCTGCAAAGCGTGGGGATTATGGCAACACCCCTATGAGGGAGGCCTTTGTCCAAAAGTGGACGTTAATTGACTGATGATGTGATGTGATACCTACAGTTTCCCCTTTAGCATTTGCATCCCCCCTCGGTCGTATATTCGTATACATTTTGAGCACAACATTTGCAGTTGTGTGCGCTCAATATTGAAGTGTACGTTTGTAGAACTAGTAAGAATGTCAGTGTGTGAAATACGTGTTTACCTCGCCCCCTTCAGTTTTTGGGCAGAGTTTTTTCGGTACTAGCTCGAGTTTAAAGGCAGATCCAAACTACATATTATCAAAGTATTAATAGAACTTACTTCGTGATGGCAACGGCGATGTCGTAGACCGGCAACCGCCGCTCTCTAAACAGATACTTGCCCATGTCAGTGAGAGCGGCCGCCGAGTCTATGGCGTCTCTGCCAACTCTGTTCCTTTCCAGGTACGGCGTGGCGTCTCTACCCTGAACAAGAAAATTAAGAATTATTATTGTCTGTGAAATTGCATAGGTACTTCACTTATACCGGCTAAAAACCTTTGGCTGCAAGCTCCGTCCCCGAATATAAATGTTCCGGATTGACAGGGTTACAACTTTATCATTTTTACCACCCTAATGTGGGGTCACACTAATGTGGGGATGGTGTGCCCATTTCGTCCATACCCATCATAATACTTGAATCCTCCTCCCCCTACAATGTTTTCTTTTCATCATTCATACATTTTTCAGTCGTCATCTGCCCTCGATTATTCTCGTGTATGTAAATAAATAAATAAATATCTGGGACATTTTTGCACACACAGTCATCTGACCCCAAACTAAGCAAAGCTTGTAATATGGCTTCCAGAGACTGATATACATACATATATATTTTTAAATACATACTTAAATAGATATTAACACCCAGACATAGAACAAACACTAATATATTTAACACATAAATGTTTGTCCTAGGTGGGAATCGAACCCACGCCCCCAAGCACAGAAGGTAGGTTCACTACCAACTGAGCTAACGGGGCTGTCAACTTGTGAAACTTACTTCTTTATCCATACCTACCTATCTTTTAATTTATTGGGAAATTTACAAAATATTTTAACAGCTTGTATTAGGATATTGACACGACTTTTATTAAACATATAACTTAAACTTAACACCTAATTAATTCATGTTGCTAACCACCATCATTGCTTAGGTAGGTACACTGCGGCTGCTACCTAGGTACATACTGATTTAGCCTTGAACCCTGCTAATAGCTAGCTTGGCTTCGCAAAACTGTTTATAAGATTGAAATGATGAACTCAGATACCAGTTCCATTGATATACGACCAAATATAAATTCATTCATAATGACATTCAAATGATTTAACTATATATTCGTAGGAAACTTTTATATCTGCATCACGTGGCCTGTCTAGGGCATAAAGTTCAAAAGTGACTTTCTTAACCTTGAATCGACAACTTAACGACAATTTTACGATTTTTTTAATTAGCTAGGTTCTAATTTTACACGATGGTAAGATAAAACTTGTTTTTTGTAGCTTGTTTTGTTTTTAGTGTGGATATCGATCTAAGCCATGTTAATGAAATAATCACCATTCATAATTATTAATGCTGCAGGTGTTGTAATTTATGCAAATCGATTTTTTATTATTGCAAAAATTAAACACCTTTTCACCTACTTACAAAAACAATACCTATTACTACTTATTAATTACTTTTTATATTACTAATTACTATATCGAACTTGGCCTGTCGTTTTACCGCGCGTCTATCTAGATACTACACACTGAACATGAAAAGAACGCGCTTATGTGTATTGAAACGTTATTCTTTTTAATCTGTATCAATGATTGCCAGATTTGCCAGACAGAATTATTTTGCTTGACTTTAGGTAAAATTGATAATAGTAGTACATTGATTTTCATCTTAAGTGTCTCTCTTTACTTCAGATGGACTAACACAAACTCAAAAACATTCTTATAATACATTGAATTTTGTCCTGCTCTATCATTAGCCGTAAGACCGAGACAAAGCTCAATGAAGGTAATTGGAACGAAGTTCCCTTTCGCGCGTTGTAAAAGGGCGCTAGACGGAAAAAAAGCTGTCCCTTGACACCTTTCAAGTTTTTTTAAAATAAGATTTATAAGAATGTTTTTGAGGTAGCCCCCCTGAACTTTTGTTTCACAAAACTAAATGTACGTCAATACAATGAGTGAAAGAAAGGTGTTGCATATACAATAAACGAAACGAGCACAACGTATTAAAATGTAGATAAGTTTACTCATATTGTGGTCTTGATAAGAAGAAAGGGAATTGATAGAAGTTGCCTGTGCCTACTTCAAAATTCAACAGATGTCGGGAAACCTTGGCACTCAATAAGGTAATTTCTTCATAGTTTGTACTGGCACTTTTAATTCTCTATAGCGCTAAAACGTGGCTAAACATGTGTTTTTGTGATGTTTCCTAAACTCCACGGAAACTGTCTTCGTGACTTTACTAGGCCATGCCTTGGATTTGACCGTGACTTACTTAGCTTGACTATGACTATGATTTGTTTGAGTTATTTAATACCTCGTAAGCCTTAATATTATTCCGACTGAAGGACTCTGTATACATGGTCATGAAACAATTGAAAAATATACATATGGCGCCAATTTATCTTGTAGTCTGTGGCGCTAAATTAAAAAAAAGTTTTGCAAGGAAGGAATCTAACTCCATTTCGCTTCAAATTTTGTAATATTATTTGAAAAACTTAACACAATGGCAAATGAAGCAGTTCTAAAATATTTAGTCGATACGAACAGACCGTATTCGTGTGCAGACGTGACAGTGAACTTACGAGGCGCATTCTCAAAAGGAGCGGTGCAAAAAGCTTTAGACGCGCTTAGCGAAAGTGGCAAAATAAAGTGCAAATTGTACGGAAAGCAGAAAGTTTATGCTGCTATACAGCCGGAAATTGATCCTGGAGACGGCGATGTCGAAGGTACAAACATCATTTATATCTGGGACATCTGGGACATTATTGCACACATGGTCATCTGACCCCAAACTAAGCAAAGCTTGTAATATGGCAGCCAGAAACTGATATACATACATATATATTTTTAAATACATACTTAAATAGATATTAACACCCAGACATAGAACAAACACAAATGTTCATCACACAAATGTTTGTCCTAGATGGGAATCGAACCCACACCCCCAAGCGCAGGAAGTAGGTTCACTACCAACTGAGCCACCGGGGGTTGATTTATCAACTAAAAAGAACAAGAAAACAACAAACAGTATCCTACTTTTCCCGCTTCAGTGCTTTAGTTTAGAGATAAATTGGTCGGTTTGCCGGTCTGAAAGTTCGCTACCTTTTATCACCGAGACTTATTCTTAGTTGTATTATAGTTTTAAAGCACTTCTAACACAAATTTTGTTCCACAGACTTCGACACCCAAATAAAAAGTCTAACACAACAGCTGGCTGAACAGACAACCTCCTTAAAAACATCGGAGTCAAAACTTAAAACCTTAACCTCTACCCCCACTACGGAATCTGCTAGAGCCTTTATAGAAGAGATACAGAAGAGTATTAGCACTATTGAGAGCAAACTAGAGGTATTGAGGAACTCCACTGAAGTGATAAGTACTGAGGAGAAGAAGGAAATGATGGGGGAGCATGATAAATATCTTAAGGAGTACAGGTTAGCAAATATTCTTGTTAGTTTTAATTTACTGGGACCAATGACGATATAACCACTGACAGACTTTTAAAATTATGAAGTGCGTAAAAGAGAGAAAAAAAAACATGTTCTAATTACACATAGATAGTTATTAGAAAAAAAAGATGGACTCACTATCACTAGTATTTAAGTTTAATTTAAGTCAAATGTTAATAATTTTACGTCTGAGTTTTTTTGCTGATGAGCAACCAAAGGCATGTACGATTTTGTCCATGGTGTAAATGTATTATACAAAAAAAAAAAACCACTTGACAGCTCATCCTTTACCACCCGTGATGCGGGCCAATCCTAGGCGCGAATTGATGAATAGCATTTTTTTTCTCCAATCACAAGCGCCGTACGTTACCCCCCCCCCCCCCTTACCCCCTCCGACGTGACTTACAAAACACAAGCAAATTATGACTCATGCGCGTCAAGTGGTTAGATCTTTGACTAGTACTACCGGAACATAGCAGGTAACATCGCGGGATTCAGCTAGTATTTAATAAACGGAAATCTTCCCCTAATTTTCCACTCAGAGGTGAAATATTTTCTTCAAATATAAATGGGACCACCTTCAAAAGCTTATTAAATAAAAATCTGTTTACAATAGACTAATGAAAAACAGAAAACGCACTATACTTACGAATGACGTCATATGTAAGTAAATCACACAATCTCCATAGATACTGACACTCCACTTGCGGGAAAGGGACAGAGCATCCCTTTCTAATTTGAACAAAAACTTTAAACGCTTATACCTCGGAACTATATTATCCGATTTAAATCCTTTCTTCAGTAAATGTATTTACATTTAATCATATTTTTCTCTATAAGCCGATTTTTCAATCCTCAGTTAAAGAATCAGATAGGATTTATGCCATTGATAGCATGATTTCGAATTTTTCAATAGTCAGTTCGAGGTTATCTGCGGAGTAAAACCTGTAAATTTATTGGACAGATAAATTGATTGATTTGTTAACTATCTGACTGATTAACTGCGGATTGAAAAATCATAGCGCATTGGTTAAGATATTGCATAACATACACACAAAATATAGATGCATTGAAAATCCCTTCTTTTAAACTCGGTTGAAAACTTTGTCTCTCTAGCAGTTGTCAACAAATAAAGACAGGTATTTACTTATGTTTGTATTTACAGAAAAAGAAAACGTATATGCAACGATATGCTAGAAGCAATCTTGGAAGGGTATCCGAAATCTAAAAAAGATTTTCTTGAAGAACTCTGTATGGAGACGGACGAGATGGTTGGTTTTAAGCTGATGTCTAATTGATGCCTTTGTACATGGCTTGTTGAAGCTGTAGTTTTAATGTACATTTTGATTAAAAATTGCAATTTCTTAAATAAATTACTTTCTTGATTTTTCAATAAAAATAAATTCAATTCCTTGCCCTGTTGTCTTAATTATCAGCCCGAAGACGTCCATTGCTAAACATAGGTCTCCCCCTTACCACGCTACACTGAACGAAAGCCTGCCATCTGCATCCACTAGATGCCCGCGATTCTCACGATGTCGTCAGTCCCTAATGTGAGGCCTACCTACGCTGCGTCTTCCGGTTCGTGGTCTCCACTCAAGAACCTTTCTTCCCCATCGATCATTGGTTGTATCATGTCTGAACTGACGCTTCGTTATTTTCTCATTTTTGTGTTACCTACACAATTTTTTTGAGTCATATATGTATAATAAATCCATTCAAAGAAGCAGGTACCACGTAACTATGTGGCCATCAGCCTCACTGAGAGGCAAACTCCATTCCAGGCTGATGAGATTAAGCATAGGTGAATACCAATGATTATTTATATTGAAGGGCGTCACCAGCCCATGGCCCTGGCCCGGGGGGGGGGGGGGGGGGGGGTTATTAATATGAGTTGTAGGTACAGTCCAGTCAAGAGCATGAAGCTTTACAGCTTGCAGCGCGAGTCTTTGCATTTATCGGCAAAGCAAGACAACTGCACGGCCTTAGGACTTTGGTTTCTATGCAGTTGGCTACATTTTTTTCCATCCCTGCCCCCCCTTGGCGACACCCTTGTTTATATTCTTATATTTGGTGAATACTCACCCTAGATATAATAATGCCCGCAATAGATATGCGTATTCTCGGTCCCTTGAGCAGCTTGTATCGCAGATCGACGCCGTTCCAGAACGAGACGAAATATCTTTTGATTTGCACGTTGTCGCCTCCGTGTAATCTATAACAAATCGAAAATTAATTAAATACATTCCCTACACTAACACCACAGTCGGTGGCGTAGCTAGGCAACCAAAGGCCCTGGTGCAAAAAAAGGGGCCCTATCTAAACTGGGTTAGGATTTTATCAAGTGTGAAAAATATAAATAATTTAAAGGTACAAAGCTACTTTATCATCAGCTCTTTATTGTGCTTAAAGCTACTTGCTTTGCTACATGTATGTGTATGAAGTTATGAAGGGTAATTTTTCCGCAAGTTCAGTTTGAGGTTTGCTGGTCAGGGTCCAAGGGCCCCCAGAGCTTGAGGGCCCCGGTGCACGGCCCCGCCTAGCCCTCCGATAGCTACGCCACTGACCACAGTATAATTATAAACTAAAGCAAAAGTTTGGCTTGGACGTATCCTTGAATTCAAAAATAATAATTATAACCACTTGATTGCGCATGAGTAATAATTTGCTTATGCACAACATAAGCCACGTCATTCGCGGGGGAAGGAAGGGTATAATACGGCGCTTGTGATTGGAGAAAGCAAAACTCATTCATTCAATTCGCGCCTAGGATTGGCCCGCTCGAAGAAGATCATGCTGAAAATTCAGTTCCTTTTCATCACAGCGGGGTAAAGGATGAGCTGTCAAGTGGATATATCGTAATTTTTTTATTTTATTTGTATGATACTGGGTGACGAGACGAGCGAAGTCGCTCGCCTGATGGCTCTTCACGCTTGCCCATAACAGCTCAACGCCACTCAGAATGTTGAACTTCAACAGTTCAAAACCCTGGATGGCAATGCACTGCGCTCGTCACCCCGAGATATAAGATGTCAAATATCTGTGTGCCCTGTAATTTCGCTGGAAACATTGCCCTTCAGTCCGGAACACAATAGTGTTTGCACACTACTGCTTGGCGATTGAACGAGATTAGCATCTGACCATATCTCACCTCTAGTTCAAAGTTGTACTTACCTATATCCGTCGTAATCTACAATAACCAATATCTCCGGGTATATGACGTAGGGTGCGTCTCTCTTCCGCCGGCTGTGCTCCGTCGACCGCCTTGTTCTGAACCGCCTGGCCAGGTGGTCTGGCTCCATGAACGCTGGAAATCAAAAGAAATATAGTTACTAGGGGGCATGGTTAATATTAGCGCCCAACGCTTGTATCTTGGCAGGTACATCTTGCATGTTAACGTTGATC
The DNA here is from genome assembly GCA_949125355.1 of Agriopis leucophaearia. Classification (NCBI taxonomy): domain Eukaryota; kingdom Metazoa; phylum Arthropoda; class Insecta; order Lepidoptera; family Geometridae; genus Agriopis; species Agriopis leucophaearia. The sequence goes on along the minus strand of OX421284.1, from coordinate 6,935,579 downwards.
AATAATTATCAATATAAAAAACCGACTTCATTAAAATGCCAGAACTGGATATATAAGAACTATACGGGAAACACCAGCTTTCGAATAAAAAAAGAATCATCAAAATCGATTCACCCAGTCGAAAGTTCTGAGGTAACAAACATAAACAAAAAAAAAAACAGTCGGATTGTTAATCTCCTCCTTTTTGGAAGTCACTTAAAATAGTTTATGGCGCCAACGTCAAAAAAACATGACGCCTCATTAACTAGTGTTTTTCACAAAATACACAAATTTAGGAAAATAACGTGCTGGAACATGGGAAAGTGAATTAATGAAGTGTGACGTGACATGTCTTTTCGGCTTGTATCAAAACTCCATAGAAGCCCTCTATAATAATGTTTTCACTATTTTACTAGGGCATGACTGACCGTGGCGTCCGTGGCTTACTTTTCTTGTTTGTGACTATGGCTTGTTTTACGATGCCTATTTAGTAAAACTTGTAAATAATACTTGACACTGGCAAATGCGTAAGACGTGAGACACCAAAATCCTCTCTAAAGAAAAATAAAACTTTGGTCATAGATTTATCAAAAGCAGAATAGAGTATTAGACTTATAGGTGAATAGTGGTTGGTAATATGTAATTCTTATTAGATTTGGCACTGACATCCCGCTTGGGGTGTATCGTGCATTTCTGAGCCATAAGCCATTTCAGCTCCCAGCGAAGCGTGCAGGTGCGCAGCGCAATGCGGCGCAATCACGCGCTCGTGAGGTACGGTCGCGCAACTTTTCGCATCACCTAAACAGAATCGCTCAAAACAGGTAGCGTTAAGACCCCTGATTGTGGAAAATAAGTTGAACGCTCAGAACTATAATTTCTTGACCCCAATATCTTCAACGCCTTGACAGATTTTGCCCATATTTGAACTCTGAAATTGTGTTCATTGCATGAACTACGTGCTTTAAAAAGTTCATAAAGCTATAATTAACGGTATGCAAGTAAAATAAGCTCTAGAGATACCTACGCAGTCGTACATTATTTATTAATTCATCCCCGTAAGATAACTCTTTATTCAGAGACCCCAAAAACAAGGATAGATATATTATTATAAAACTATTATCTAGCTTTTAACAGACGGCCTTATCGCTTAAAGCGATCTCTTCCAAGCAAATGATGAAGATGTATCTCTAGCGATTAAAATAGAGTCTAGAAAGATATGACACGAATTATTCATAATAATGGCAGAGTTGATCAATAAATAAAAAAGTAATTTAGTTCGGGTTTTCCATATAGACCAAATTCTTAATTCGCATTACTTTTCAAGTTATTCAAATATAAATAAACATACGTTTAAAATAATAGGTGACGTAAATTTAGCCTGACCTTATGACCCCGGTCACCAAGCGACGCAATAATCGAATGTTCATTAAAAAAACAAGATGTGAATATGGCCTCTTCTTAAATCTCGTTGGCGCTGTGTCACAGTGAATATTGTAAATTTTTCGTCGTCACGTGAAACCAATTTAGTAAAGTTTGATTGTGACATGGTGTAATAATTTATTTTACCTATAATACGTAAAATATCTATTTAAAACTCATAACACAATGGCTAGTTTTAATTTTTCTTATCTAAGCATTGTGTGTTTTTATTTCTATTAATGAATGCAAATCTTATTTTACAAATAGTGTAAATATTTTAAAGTAAAGATTAATATGTGCTGACATGATAACTATAATGTAAAACCACTTCATCTATGCAATTAATTATCAGTTTGTAATGGAAAAAAACTTTTATGCACAAATCATTCAAAAATATTAGGTGTTGTCAGATCAAAACACAATTAAAATTTCGTGTAGAAATTGACATTAGTTTCTTAAATTAGAAGAATCAAAATGTCAAATATTGAAGTAGGAAAACACACAGATTAATAATTAAAATAAAATATAATGATACCGTGAATATATATATGGATGAATAAATCAGGTAGAGCGATCTAAGCTAATGTCACAGGATAAAATGAGCTCTAAGTAGATACCAATAGGGCTATTTTCAATGATAGGTTAGTAATATTATTTATTCTTCTCGTATTCATTTATTTCTTAATTTTTAGGTTTTATACTTTAAATAGAATTACAAAAACGTTAATAATATAAAAAAACTTAAAAACTAGGGTGCCGCCGGCAGCGGGGCAGGGCCCAATTTATTATCACAATCAAAAATCTAAATATATTTATTTCCAACTTACCTAATTTCTTAAAGTAATACGAGTACCTTACTAGACAAAGCCTGTATCAAGGCAACCCGTATACCTGATTATTTATTTATTTATTATTATATATATATATATATATATTAGTATTATTTTAGGGTTCCGTACCCAAAGGGTAAAACGGGACCCTATTACTGAGTTTATCTAAGATTGTGACGTGAATCATGTCGCTAAAGTATTTTCCGGCGTTTTCCGGTCATAATGCCAATGTGTTCACCTTTCTGTACGACATATCGCTTGCCTCTTCCTTTATCTGGACCTTCCTATGTTACCTATTGTTATGGTCTTCTTGGCATACATCGTTCTTTGTTCTTCGACCTGTCTACTCAAAAACAAGTACCGACCCGGAAAATAGATACACATTTTACTGATTCGACGTCGAGGGTTAAAAGTGGGTAATTTATTCGCTCGTAGAGTGTGTGATCATTCATTGAATTCATGGTAGATAGAGATCTACCTATGATAAATACCACATTAGGTAAATAAGCTGAGAAAACATTATCACGTGCAAGAAAGCCACCTGCGTTATTTATCTGTGGTTAAATTCAAAATGGCGGAAATCAGGTTTGTCTAAAAGTCGTTGGACAGGAAACGTTTACTGATTGTCACTTAACGCGGTAATTAAGTGTTAATTAAAAGACGCCTGTTGGTCTGATACAAATGAGTTTTAATCTTCAGCTGGGTTTCCTTTTTATCAAGCCTCTAAATGGTTGAAAACGGATTTCGAAGTTTCCTTTAGTAATTTAAAACTTTTATTTTGTACAGGCACGGTCGTTTAATTTAAGGTCGTATAATTTTCAAAAAAAAGTTGTCAAATAAGTCAAAGTCAAGCAAAGTAAGTCACGGACATGTCAAATGTCTTAGTAAAGTGGTGGAGGTTTTACTAGATACTTCCATGGAGTCTTGGAAACAACACGAAAATACTTTTCACCGCGTTATATGGCTCGTTACGAGCAAGTCCACGAACACTTAATAATAATGTACATTACACTAGAAAATACACAAGTTTAGGAAAATATTAAGTAAGTAATACTTTGTATTAGAAAATAATACTAAGTAATGCTTAGTATTATTAAAAAATACTATGAAAATAATAAAGAAGAGAAAATAATACTAAGTAATGTTTAGTATTACTTAGTATTATTTGTGGTGACATGTATAATATTTTTCAAGTTGGCGCCAAAAGTCCACAACAAACTTTACGAAAAAATCGTTGTTTTTTGTTTGTTTTTTTAGCTTAATACAGTTTAAGCATTTAGTCACTATCATGTAGATCACATCAAAAAACTATAAAAAGCGTCAATTCCCAGATCACCTGTACTGGCACACGTGACTTAGTGATGTGCCGATCCAGAGATGCACGCTACTCGATAAAACGAGCTAGCTATATCGATAGACGCCACTTGTCTATTGTATTGTCTGCAGATTATTTATTATATAATAAAATGGACAACATTTGAAGCAACATTTAATACGTTGTAGACAAGAATAATAAACTTGTCATGTTGCATGATATTATTATAATTTAGTTTGGAGGATTTGAATTGATTTGGTTTTTGTAGTTCGTATTATGAAAAGCTTTTTGAGGCTTATGATTAAGAAAACAACAAATTAAGGCAATTTTCAAGGTAATATATCCTATTTTGGCGAGGAAAAGAAAACTCGAATGAAATTTATTGTTAGTTAAGAAAAAAATTGGTTTCATACATTTGCAATGTTATTTAAGGCAGCGCGCGGTCGGCCAGAGATATCTATTCCACGCATTTTCGCCACTTTAAAACAAAAAAAAAAACAAAAATACTTTTTGTAATAACATAAAAAAGTTTTTAAGCATTTTTTATGTCATGTTTTATTTTAGCGGAATATAGAAAAAAACTATCTTCTATCCCTGTACCTTGTCCAATAAAAATAAAAATCAACACGAATATTGCTTTATACCATTTGCAATAGATATTATTCTAAAGACAATGTCCAATCGTTTTTTTTTTAATTCTCTCTCAATGATTTATCATATTGAAAAATGATTGAAATATGCGAAAGCGATTTAAAAAAAATCTCTATCATTTAATAATTTTATAGCTAAAAAAAAGCGCGTATGGTAATATTATATAGCTCTGGCCTATCTATATTAGGTATTTTTACAAAAACTATGGAACTATGGAAGGACAATGTTTGTCCGTAACCCGAGTCGCGAAACGTGACCCATCTCGACATCTCGCGCGATCGAATTATAATCGAATGAACGTGATTGAGGTCGCACGTCCTAAATAATCTAATTTTAATCAGACAAATTGTTTGCACATGCTCTTTGCTCAGTTTTTCGATGGATTATAGATATTAGATAGGAAAAATTCAAGTAAGAGAATCTATCAGTATTACTGAATAAATGTTGTCCTATTTTAGTGTTATGTATTTAAGCCCTGCCATGTTAAATGCAAACTAAATTTACGCGGCTATCTCTTCGCAAATTCAACGTTTTTGAAGAAGAAATAACTGGCTTAGTGCGAGTCGGACTCGCGCACGAAGGGTTCCGTACCATTTTCTATAAAAACGGCAAAAAAACACACTTTTTGTATGGGAGCCCCCTTAAATATTTATTTTATTTTAATAATTTATTTTTGAAGTGAATATACAACTTAATATCCTGTGAATATTTCAAGCGTCTACCTGTCGCCGTTATCAATATCGAGCATAAACGTTTGTTGTATGGTAGTCCCCTTAATTATTTTATTATATTTTTTTGTATTTGTTGTTATAGCGGCAACGGAAATACATCATCTGTGAAAATTTTAACTGTCCAACTGCTACGGTTCATGAGATACAGCCTGGTGACAGACGGACGGCTGGACAGCGGAGCCTTAGTAATAGGGTCCCGTTTTACCCTTTGGGTACGGAACACTAAAAAGAAGATCAGTCATTAGCTTTATAATAACATTGCATAGCAATTTTCGTTTTAATATTTTATAGGATGGCGCTTGGGTTTGGACTAGAAATTTCCTTATAGACGATCCCCTGCGAAGAGATTTTTTAGACAGCATCCCATTTGATTGGTAGAAGAGGTTTTGACCTCCATCACGCCTAAAGTAGGTGCGGTCTATGATGGAGCACGCGTACCTAGAAGAAACCCATATATAGTACCTTATTAACATAATAATGTTTTTAATATTTTTAGTAAAATTGTATACATGTTTCAAGGTAGAAGTGCTTTATTCTTGTTTCCCACTTAAAACACATATGTTAGAATAAATGAGCTTGTCTCATAGAGTACGGCCGCGGTCACGTGCTAGCGCTTCCGATTATTCGATTACGCGTCGGGTAATCGAGATAAATCGATTATGGTAATCGACGTCGCGATACCGGTTCCGCGTGCTACCGACTGTTTGCTATTCGTTTCTTGTTTATTACGTAAACTTGTCTCATGTCTCGCCTTCACATGTGATCGACGTTTGACTTTGAATCATTGAAATTTTATTTCTTTAGAGATGCCACATCGAACAACTAGTACCTATTCATACAAAATGTAACACTTGAAAAAATACCGCCATCTGTCGAAATTCTACTAAACTACGTCGCTACGATTATACTGATGTTTCAAAATCAAAATATCAATAAAAAAAACATAATTCATATTTCTCTTATTTGAGCGGCCCAGTTGGTTGGCTGGCCCTGGGCCCAGTAGCGAAGCCGGCCAACGACTGACGTGGCACTGGATCACACGATGTGTTTGTACACCGACGAGTCGGTGCCATTCGCATTAGTTCATTAGGCAGATCTTTTCAGTTAGTCATGAGCATTTGCGCAGTGCACGTCTTAGATTCTATCGGCTTCTCTAGTTTCCCAAATTGTGTCTAGTTTATTAACATGAAGTGTTCCTTGTGTACCTAATGAAGATTTTGACGACGGAGTAAAGTGCGGCTGTTGTAACAAAATCAGTGCCGTAAATAGGGCGGTGCCACCGGTGCCCAGACACAGGGCGTAGACTCTGGGGGGCGCAAGAATGGCCAGACCCGGCAGGATTATTATTTTTCGGTTTGCTCCTGATAAGTTCCCACTGCGCCCCTAGTGCTCGAATCCAACACATACGTACCTAACCTATATGCCAGTATCATCAAAAACGTCTATCATTGTTCTAGGGTACCTATAATATATAAAAAAACAAGGGTGCAGTTATAGAAGCTCGCACAGGGCGCAGAAAAGGCTATTTACGACACTGAACAAAATAGGCAAAAAAACGTACGGAACAGTAGTTTTTTTTTGCGAATTTTCTTTTTTATTAATTCTGCGTCTGACCACTCCGTCGTTTGTTGGTAAGCGACGATGTGGTCGAATATGGAGCAAGATTTCACTAAATTATTTTATAAAAAGAGCGGCAAACAGGCATGCGGTCCGCCTGATGGTAAGTAGTGACCGCCGCTTATGGACACCTGGAACACTATGGGTGTTATTGATGTTTGCAGTCTTGCTTGTTGATGTTATGTGTGATACTCACCGAAATCACTCAAGTGGTCCCCCTCGGCCGGGTCCCGCTTGATGATGACGTGTTGTGCGCCGCTCAGCACTTGTTTAAGGCTCTTCTGCTGCTCTTTGTTTCTTTTTACTGAAATAAGGAAACAGTATAAATAATATCACTTTTAAGAAAATTGATTTAATGTGGGTAAATGAGACCACTGACCTGCCTTAACCGGCCGTCTGGGGGTGAAAATCTTATGGGTCTTTCACCCAATGAAAGGCGTAAAGCCGCAGGTAGCGTTCAGAGAAAGTGTATTACTCCTTTCGACACCCCAAGCCACCCACACCAATGCTATCCCTCCTGTGCCAGTAAAGGGCAGATTTGTCTGATTGGCCGAGTTATTTATACCAATGTTGGTATATGCCATGGCATATCAAGCTATATTGAAATTGCACATCTACTTCATTGATCTATAGCCCTAATCACCAGGTTCTGATTACAGTAAGGTCATGACCATCAACTCACCAATAGGTGTCGTTGGAGACACCATGTCTGTCATGGTGTGTGTCTACGAAGGCCTCGTCTTCCATCGCCTGCGCTCATTAAGTCTAGTATCAGCCTGATCACCAGATCAAGACTCCAGTAAGGTCATGGCTATCAACTCACCGATAGGCAGTCCCGTGTCAATGGAGACCATATCTGCCATGCTGTGCGGGTCCAGGAAGGCCTCGTCGTCCACCACCGGCGCGCTCATCGAGTCCGGTATCGGCCTGATCACCAGGTCGTGACCGATCGAGCCTTCCTGTAACAATATTTAGTAAGTAAGTGCGTGGAGATCACGTATCGGAAAACGTAGAGTAGGACGCCTTGCAGCCAGGTGGAGTGACGACCTGCTTATGGCAGCTGGTGGAAAGTGGATGCGAACAGCAGAAGATCGTGCCTTATGGCGTTCTTTAGGAGAGGCCTACGTCCAACAGTGGATGAACATCAAATAGGATGATTATGATGATGAAGTTCGTATAGGATGAATACATGGCCAACTCTGATGTGAGAGCTTTAGGAGCTTTATGCCTCTCCAAGCCATCGACATCATTATCAGCCTATTATGCTCCCACTGCTGAGACCCAGGCTTTCTCTCAGAGAGGATGGGTCTAATAGACCATGCTGGTCCAGTGCATGTTGATGAATGTGTCATGTCTTAGAACTTTTAAGATTCTTGGACATACTATGCACCATCTCGATGGAGCATTTTTTCTAAGAAATTGTGCTCAATGGAGTTAAATTTGAAATTCAGATATACAATCAAAAGCTCTTAAGAATGTATGAACACAAGAACATAATTTTTTCAGTAACAATATTAAACTTATAATCTAATGTATGTGTTAATACAACCTTTCCGTGTAATCTTCTGTAGATAAAGTTTGTGAGGCATTTAGCATTGAAATTTCATTCCAAAAAATGTCGTAAAATTATGAAGAAATTTCCATTCATAACAATTAACAGCCGCACCTGGCAACATTTCCATCGTTTACCATAGACCACCCATACAAGTAACGGTACCCAGTTTACTGCGACCATAAATATATATACTGCTGAGGAAATATGGATGCAACATCGCTGTTTACGACCTCTACATTGTTGTTAATATTATTTTGATTGGTGTTTTTAATTTTATGACCACACTTGCTGCGCTCGCTACTTTTTTTTATTATTTCCTCTGTGAGGATTTTGGCGTCGCACTTATGAATTTGCCAGGTCAGGTATGTCAGGTATTAAGATATTATCAAGTAATGAAACGTCGTCAAACAAGTCATAATCACAGTCAAAGTCAAGCAAAGTAAGTCAGGATCAAGTAAAAGTTATGCACTAGTAAGGTGATGGAGACTTTACAAGAGGCTTCTATGGAGCTTTGGAATAACACGAAAATATATGTTTTACCGCTCTCTCTTTACTCTGCCACACTCACGTACACGAACATTTAATAAACTATAATCCACCATAATTACGCATTAACGCTCGAAAATACACAAGTTGAAGAAAATAATTCTATGAGATGACATGTTTTTAACTGACTTCCAAAAAAGAGGAGGATCTCAATTCGACTGTTTTTTATAGTTGATTGAATCAGGCGTTACTTTGCGGAAGTCCATTTTTAAAACTTTTTTCTGATGAATTTCTAGTGTAATTCCGCTTCTACGTCGCTTTAAGTACAATAAGGTTTTTTTTTTATCTTTGTTACCTCAGTACTTTCGACTGGGTTATACGATTTTAATTATATATTTTTTTTATTTGAAAGCTCCAGCTTGCCAGTTGTGACATTTTTATCAAGTCGCTTTTTAATATTGATAATCGTCCAAACTTCCTCGCTACTTTTTCTAATACAAAAGACATCAACGAGCGCTCTTCAGCCGGGTGTCCTGCGCCCAAATTCTAACAAAACTTGTATATGGATTATTATGGAAGTTCGAACGGGATGGCACGCTATCGTGATCACAATCCAAATCACGAACAGACTCCACAATAAACCACATGTTAGCTAAACATGTTTTGTTAATGAATTTTGTTATTTTGGCTGACTATTTTAAGGCCCAGAACATGGTGTGCCGCTACCTAACTCGCATTCACATTTGATGTTTTTTATATATATTAAAACATTGTCTACTTTTGAAAAATGGCGTTCGATCATTTTGCGAATTTAATAAGTATTTCAAAACATTTAGAATAACTTTTTTTTTTTTAAATATTATGAATAGAAAAATGGGATAAATAATTTTCCCATTTATTCTGGTCTGCCTTGCCTGCGGTTTTGTCGTTTTCATGTACCTAGACGTATAAATGTACCAAAAATATTTTAAAGAGTATGTTTCGTGCATCATCTATTCTCGTTTGCGCATTTTAACACTTTTGGAGACATACTTTAACACCTTGTACTTGTGGAACCAACCCTGAAATCGTGAATAAAATATCAGCTGCTGCACTGCACTCTTTTGGGTCATCGTCGATTCAAATTGGGTCATTGTGTTAGTATAAGTGTCAAGTACTTAGCATAATCACTACATATTATAAAACAAAGTCGCTTCCCTCTGTCTGTCCCTATACATATATGCTTAGATCTTTAAAACTACGCAACATATTTTGATGCGGTTTTCACTATCAGTTATATAAGTTTTCACAGGTTTGTAGATATAATAAAACATATACCCGTGCGAAGCCGTCGCTAGTGTGCAATAAATGATTTCACTTAAATAAATAAATAAATATCCGAGACATTATTGCACACACGGTCATCTGACCCCAAACTAAGCAAAGCTTGTAATATGGCAGCCAGAGACTGATATACATACATATATATTTTTAAATACATACTTAAATAGATATTAACACCCAGACATAGAACAAACACAAATGTTCATCACACAAATGTTTGTCCTAGATGGGAATCGAACTCACGCCCCCAAGCGCAGCAAGTAGGTTCACTACCAACTGAGCCACCGGGGCAGTCTTGAGACGTCTTCAGACTTTGAGTGTGAATGACCGTATTTTCTATGGAACAGCAGAATTTTGCGATTTTACAGTTGTTCCCATAGTAAAACCCCTTTCGCCTTAGTATACCCGTCCCGCGTAACCTAGAATGATGAGTGCAACCGCCTCCTTTTATGTTTAGTAACACTTTTTCTAGTAACCCTGTATTTCTAGCACTAAGTCCAAGTACGAATGCCCGTCATGCGTAGTGCCTAGTAACAATAGCTGCAGCAATGCCGTGAAATTCCCACTCCGTCATTGTGAAGTCGAGTCTCGTCGCGGGCTGCTTTATGGCGATCCGGCGAATTCGGACGTGAACCACATGCCCAATTTCAAGCGAATGAAATTATGAAATAAATAACGGCTAACGTATGTATAACTACATATATAAAATAATACTCGCAGTTTAAAAAAACTAAAAAAACACGCTTTAAAATAGCTTATCCTAAAAATCCTGGTAAGAATAATGGGAATAACCATACAAATTTTTGCATTGTCCTTGATCAGTAAGCAAAGTTTAAAATTAACCTGTCATTTTGAAAGGGGTGAAAACACGATCAAAGATTCCATTACATAGACACATACCAAGCTAATAAAAGCGTGTTAAAAAGTGTTCAAATGTGAGAGAGTGTTATAACGAGATAAAACATATGAGTCTTTTCATGTTTTTTTTCTAAATTTCATAGAAGCCTCTAGTAAAATCTGTATCACATGGGCATGGCTTTGACTTGACCGTGACTTACTTGGCTTGTCTGTGACTCCTGTAAGTCACAGATAAGATTTCTGTAAGTCACAGATAAGACTCCTGTAAGTCACAGATGAGACTAAGACTTGTTTTGCGATATCTAATGAAACTCGAGAATATTTAAATACTTGTCACTGGCAAATGCACAAAATGGTGTAGCCAAAATCCTCTCAAGAAGAAAGAAGAAAAAAAATAAAGGTAATTCACCCAATCGTAGGTACGCGTCGCCAACATCAGGTTCCAAACCATTCGATCTGGCTATCAAATCTGCGCATCTGAGTGTGCGACCATAGAACAGGACACAAAGGCTGTATTTGGAGTAAGGCCGTTTGCGCAAGAGCTCTACCCATTGTACTTCCGAAAGAACTCTTGTATGTTGACTTGAATGTATATATGCATAATGCTTTTTAAGGATAAACTTGGGGTTATTACGGGTTTTCGGGATATCAACAATGAAAAGGTTCGCCTTTACGTCCTTCCTTAGCCAAATATTTTTTTTTTGTATGAATACTTACCACCACTAGTTTCCCATGCTTCGGATGTCTCCTGATTAGCAGCGCGGCGCCGTTCTCCTCATCCTGGTACAGATCTCCAAACTCCTCGTCGTCTTCCTGTGGACAATCACTCTGTTAATTATGTTATAACAATTTGTAACTACCCTAAGTTCTTGCGGCAATGACAGGTTAGTGGTAAGATCGAATCCCAAACGGGTATGTAGGTTTTCCAAAAATGCAGGGTTCAAATACCAATCAACACTGAGCTGCTGAATCTAGTATGGGTGGTGAATGGGAGGGGGGGGCTTTATGCAAGATTATGACTTTATTCAACTCCAAACTCAACCTGTATGTAAAGTATTTAGTTTATTGGTATCACTGCTAGTTTCTTCGTGAGCGTGAAAAATTATTAAATGTGCCTTTATTGATCTTACAGTTTTTATTTATCGCGAATAAGTCCGCGTTTGACCACCAATTCGCCTGTTGGTAAGCGACGATGTGGTCGAAGATGCAGCACGCAGACTTAGAAGATACCTATTCACTTTTGCCTTGAAAAGGCCCAGATTATATCCCTCAGGAAACAAAGAAGTTGGCAGGTTGTTCCAATCCTTGGCCGTACGGATTAGAAACGTAGAATCGAAACGTAGTTTTTGCGTTAAGCAGTCTAAATGTATATCAGTTTCTGGCATCTACATGACAAGCTTTGCCACAGAATACATATAAGAGTACAGAAGATTCACTCTGCAAAATCATTTACGTAAGTAGCGACTCTTGCTACTACATTATAAAGTGCAATTCAGGACGTGCGAGCGCTAACCACCTACAGCTATATTAACTTAGAAGTTGCCTCTCTGTTTATCGCGTAACTCTTGTCGCGTTATCTGTCTATCGCGCGGCAGTGGGCACGGCAAGTCCGAGAAGACGACTACTACCTTCATACCTGTAGCTTCATACCTAAAGTGCGGAGTGCGCCGGGCCTGGTTTAGGTACATAGTTAATGCTCAAAAGTTTCTGCAGTTCTCAAACTCTTAGTAGTTTTAGTATTTCCACAATTTCAGTATTAGTCTTGGTAATTCCGTAATAATTTCATTAACACGCCAAAATCGAGGCCATAAATAAATTAAATAATAGCTGTCCAAAAATGGGAAAATTTTGTGTGGCATTAAGATGAACCTTCGGCTCCTTCCGCCCATTGTATGACCAAATTAAAAAAGTTGTCGCGAATACTTTGCGGAAAAATATGTGCAATTAAAATGTCCGAGATTTTTGTGAGCTTGTCTTCGTTGCATTAATTTTAAATAAAGAGCCATTGTATTCTTTTATTGAATAAGGTGATATATAAACTATTTTTAACCGACTTCAAAAAAGGCACAGGTTCTCAATTCGACTGTATGTTTTTTTAATGTTTGTTACGTGATTACTTCATCAATTATCAAAAATAATGCATGACAAGTTAAAATAAAATCGTTAGATGGCAAGTTGCAACTTTGTTAAGATTTGACATGTTATAACATTCTGGGTACGTGACAAATTACTTCTAACTAGCTGCGCTCTGCAGTTTCGCGTGGTGATGAAAAACAGTGATAATGATGATAAAAAGTAGCCTATGTGTTAATCCAGGATATAATCTATTAATATTCCAAACTCTACTCACATTCTACCAAAAAACATCTTATGATAGGTACGTTTTTAAGTAAACAAAAATTCAATTCACGTTTTCGTTTTTCCCACGGCCAATCACGCCACGCGCTATGACAAAATTGCTGCATTCAAAGTTGGCACAAAAACTTTAGCCTGATCTCCATCGCTAACGATGGCAAGTGAGCTAACCACATCAGTGGGGTTAGTACGAGAACTTGCGAAAAAGTTATCGATACGTAAACGATAGCAAATGTATGAAAAAATCAGTTTCCTTTTACGTCCGATAGAGGCGCTGTTCAATTTTTCATACATTTTGCTATCGTTTAAGGAACGAATACTCTCAATCAATCAATCATTTATTTTATCAATTTGGTACAGTTATGTACACTTTTGAACGTCAAAAGCTATACAATGCCATAGTTAGTTATGAGCTCTTTCGCAAGTGCTCGTACTAGGGCCACAGATCATAATCTCGTTAATCAAAAGTTAATTATTGTTTAACTATGATTACGATTAAAGGTCACCTTCGTAACAGCATCCTATTTTGAGCGTACCGTATTATAAATGGTTGTATTTTTTTCCTTAATAATTTTGGCTTCGCACGCTTTGTGCATTATTGTTGTATGCAATGTGTAAAAAGTTTTTAATGTGATCGGTCTGATTATTTTAACTGTCTTAGAAAAAAGTCGACCATAAATAGATCCGATCACCGAAAATAAAAAGAAAACGTTTTCAAAATTAATAAATAATTATTTCAGAACAGGGATTCCTTTTTTTAAATTTATAACTAAATCAACTCAAAGTAGTCAACATATTTTTTTTTTTAACAAAAATATAGTATTTACATTACTTTTCATTACTCATACTCGGAAAGTAGGTCTGAAGTAGCCTGAGAAGCGGGTTGAAAGTAATACATTTCAGCCCTAGGGAGAATCACTTTCAACTGACAGTGACAGTTGACAACTAACAAATAAAAGAAAAACTAGTTCTATTTTCACATTTGTATTGAACCACGTTCCAACTTTTATTTTCTCCGCAGAGGTTCATGGTCCCGGACTTCTCGTGCATTTTCCAGTGTCAGTTCATGTTTTTATTTTTAAACACTGTTTTAAACTATCACGGTTGTTCACTAAAGTTAAATGATTATTTACGGGATATTTACCGTGGTAAGGTTGTGGAAGGAGCTCCCGATATTTCGGCGCAGTTACATGCACCATGTTCACGGGAAGTCTTCCCGTGAACATGGTGCATGTAACTGCGCATGTAATTTACCACGGTAAATATCCCGTAAATAATCATTTAACTTTTTATTTTTAGTTTCCTTGTATTCGTAATGAAAAGCACTGTGTTTACCTCGGGGTTAAAGACTTATTTAGTCCCTCGAACTATTAGCGCCCTCGCTCGGGTGCCAAACCCTATCTCGGAACAAAATAAGTTATTTTCACCCCTAGGGTAACAATGTACTATTACGCGACGGTAAAGGAACAGTGGCCTTAGTGTAGCGAGAGCCGTAGCTCCAATGTGATATTTAGTGCTTTTAACATACCTACGAAGAAAAATTGCGCAGCGCGAGTTATTCGATACAAGTACATTTTTGAGTCTGCAGCTTTGACATTCTACAAATAAGGAAAGGAATCATAAGTATCCATGAAAATAATTATTAAGGATCTATGAAGATGTTATTCATAATGTGCCTACTTCCTTGTTCCTCGATTGGTATCTATCTACACACGATTGCACGCGCAAATGCATAAACCATTTAATAGCATTTTAATCATGTGTTATTAAACGGATGTAAAATGTTGTTTATGACTAGAATATATATTTTAATGACAAACTACATATTTAAGGTACTAAATAAGGTAAGTAAATGGCACCTTGTTTAATCCGTTCTGATAGTTAAAAAACAAAAAAAAAAGCTCATGTACCTAACTCGTGCTCTGAAACTTTCGTGGGTAATATAATCTTGTCGCTCGACGTCAAAGACAATTTTAAACAGACTAATTACCAAGAAGGTTTGGTTAGTATTTTAAATATTCTCTTACTGTCAAATTCTTGTGGTTTTCGGAGCAGGTGGACAAAAAGCACGTATTATGCCACTTGCAAAAACCTTTAACCGAGCATATCGGATTCCATCTCTCACATCATAGCTTACAAGTTAAAATGTTATGTAAACTTTTTAGGGTTAGATAGCCAAAAAAACAAAATATCATATTTTTTTTCATATATAGAAATGATTTAGGTTTGGCCACCCACTCGCCTAATGGTAAGCGACGGTATGGCCGAGGATGAAACACGTTGATCTAGAAGAAATCTATTCACTCTAGCCTTGAAGATGCCAAAATTGTTGTTCTCAGGAAATAAAGAGGACGGCAGGGAATTCCATTTCAATAAACATAATTGAAAAAATACTGTTTTAAACTGTTACTGTTGTTCACTACAGTTATAATTACTAACGGGATATTTACCGTGATAAGGTTGTGGATGTAGCTCCCGATATTTAGGCGCAGTTACATGCACCATGTTCACGGGGAGACTGAAAAATATTTTCCTCCAAGTACGTAGGTATATAAGTCCCATGTCCATCTCTATGAGAATGATAAGACAGAAATACTATCTATTACTTATCTTAGAATTAATTAACAAATAAATATCTGGGACATTATTGCACACATGCTCATAGCTGACCCCAAACTAAGCAAAGCTTGTAATATGGCTCTGCCAGAGACTGATATACATACATATATAATTTTAAATACATACTTAAATATATACATACTTAAATATATTAACACCCAGACATAGAACAAACACAAATGTTCATCACACAAATGTTTGTCCTAGGTGGGAATCGAACCCACGCCCCCAAGCGCAGAAGGCAGGTTCACTACCAACTAAGCTAACGGGGCTGTCAAATTGGCTCTCATCTGAGACATTCGACAATATTCGATCATCACTCTGTCCAACCAATATTTAACTGCCAAGCAGTAGTATGCAAACATTACTGTGTTAATTGAAGTTTAATTAACAAGGTGTAATAAAATTTCTCAGTGTGACGAGTGCAGTGCATCACGTAGGGTTTTGAACTGTTGAAGTTCTTAATCCCGGATGGCACGGAACTGGAATAAGCAAGCATGGCGCTTACCATCGGGCAAACGACTTGTTTGTCTTGTAGCATAAAAAAACTTTATATCATCATCATCGTCATTTCAGCCATAGGACGTCCACTGCTGTACATAGGCTTCCCCCATCGTTTTCCAAAAGGGCCTTTTGGAAGCGGCCTGCATCCAGCGTGACATGAACTTTACATTTTTTTTTTTTTATTGTAAGGTAGGCTTGCGCTTGGCCGCCAACTCGCCTGATGTTAAGCGATGATGCGGCCTACGATGGATCACGCTTGCCTAGAAGTAACCGATTCACTTTTGACTTGAAGACACCCAGATTGTAACTATCGGCGTCACATGAGATGTGATTAAACAACTCTTTAAAAAAATCACTAGTAAACTTAAAATTACTACGGAACTCTACACTAAGCGTTGTTCAGCATGCACTTAGCCAGTTTTTTTTTTTAGTTTAAAGCTCAAGCCACGTAAGTTATGTGCTTGTTCACGCACGATGCCTACGTGAGAGAATTCTATTATTACCTTACTAGCTGCGTTCCGCAGTTTTACTCGCGTTTAGTCACCGGAAAAAGAGTTAATCCGGGAAGAAAGTTTAAGTACAAAGTATGAAAGAGATAGTAGAAAGGTTTTTTCGTGTATTGGAGTGACGACGAGATTTGCCGATTTGCAACAAGAGCGAAGCGTTCTAAACTTATTTTCGTCCGGAGAGGATTTGGCGTAGCACATCTTGTGCATTTGCCAGAGTTGAGTTTTTTTTTAAAATAGAAAATGTGAAAGAATTTATTTAAGTTTTGGCACCAACATGAAAAAAACATGTCGCCACATTGCATCGTTTTCCTAAACTTCTATATTTTCTAGTGTTAATGCGTAAAAATGGTGGATTATTATTTATTAAGTGTTTGTGGAGTGTGGAAAGTGATATACCGGCGGTGAAACATGTTTTTCCGTGTTGTTTCCAAAGCTTCAAATAAGCCAATTGTAAAGTCTCCACCCATTTTTTTTATCATACTGAGTGACGAGACGAGCAAAGTCGCTCGCCTGATGGCTCTTCACGCTTGCCCGTAACAGCTCAACGCCACTCAGAATTTTGAATTTCAACAGTTCAAAACCCTGGATGGCAATGCACTGCGCTCGTCACCCCGAGATATAAGATGTCAAATCTCTGTGTACCCTGTAATTTCGTTGGAAACATTGCCCTTCAATCCGGAACACAGTAGTGTTTGCTCACTACTGCTTGGCGGTTGAATAACTGGCAAAGGTGTGGTACTTCCCCAGGCGGACCCCTGCAAAAGAGTCCTACCACTACAAACTACAAATTTACTGGGGCATGACTTCGACTTGACCATGACGTACTTTGCTTGACTCTGACTAACTTGTTTGACAACATTTCATGTTAATATTTGATGCTGGCAAATGCTCAAGAGTGCGACGCCAAAATCCTTACATAGAGGAAAGGATAAAAATAAATAGTTAATGTCAAAGTCAAGCAAAGTAAGTCACGGTCTTGTTGTGTTTGATGTACAAACAAACATACACTGTAGGATTTGTGATACTTATCACAAATATGATTGTATTTGTATGTGAGGATGATGCCGCACTTATGATTATTATTACGTGGTCGGTTAAAAAAACTTTGTTGTAATTCTACGAATAGGGAACCACGGTTAATGTTTTAGCTCTGCGACTCCATTGTGAAACTTTGACACTGGAAAATATATTTTCCTCATTGAAAGTCCGTTCCATAAAGCTCTTGCTTTGTTTTAAGCGTAGTGTTATACTGAGTCTATGGTTTTAAGTAAGTCCTTAATAAAACTTCAATGTCCTTGATTATAACAGAATTCAAATCCAAAACTAATCAAAAATATTATTGTCCTTTAGCCTAAAAAATCTACACGAATAAAATCATATACAATTTTTGTTTTGTAGTATATGTTTGTTATATTTATATAATCATCTTTTAGTTTAGTTATAGTTTCTTGGTATTACTATACATATAAAATTTGTATACGTTAGTAAAGTCAGGTACTTACTAATATAAAACCTTAAAAAATACACAAACAAACCATATTCTATATCACAGTTATATATAACTCGTGAATATATTTATTTATTTAAAATATATGTAATTATATTAAACTAACATGATTTTAACAAACTTGCTCCATTACCCGGTGGCACGTGTGCTAATCCGTCAAAAACATATGCGAAATCACAAAATTATTGCCAGTTAATTAACTATTTGTATGATAAAATGTTAATTTCTAAATATATTTGTGTATGTTTGTAAGTAATGTATAGGATTATTTATATTTAAATGACCAAACTCTCACGGGCAGCTCTTATATCATACCTAAAGTGTGGCTGCTAAAAGAATGCGTGTGACAGAGCTACAATATTGGCGCCGAAATGGGCAACATTGACGTACCCAAGTCAATGTTAGGGATAACATTGACGTACGTCAATGAACGTCAATGTCAATGAGAGTGGTCTCATCATCATAAGCCACACCTCATCTCTCAACACCTCCGGGGGCTTAGGGTGGTGAGAGGTGTGCTACACTTTCACTAAATTTCTGACAGCCTCGGTGGCCCAGTAGGTAGAGAACCTGCCTTCTGCTCTTGGGGGCGTGGGTTATATATTCCCACCTAGGACAAACATTCATATGTGATTTGTGTTCTATACCTGGGTGTTAATATCTATTTAAATGTGTATTTAAAAATATACATGTACGTACTCGTATATCAGTCTCTGGCAGCGATAGTACAAGATTCGCTTAGTTTGGGGTCAGAAGACCGCGTTTAAATTAAAAATTTTTAGGTATGCCCTTATCACTTCCACCCTGGTGTTTCCGTTTACGTTCTGGGTTTGATTTTTGAATAACTCATGATTTATGATATATCGCAAGCAAAAATATCACGCGATATGACTGATTTTCGAACGAAACCCCAAACATTCGCATTTATGATATAATTATATCTCTCGCTAACCCAACGAGTGTTTTGAACAATTCGAATTTGTTCTCTATAAACAAAATTTCATATTTTCGCATGATATATGTCGTGCGAAATCATACGAGCGATTCAAAAATAGATTCCCTTAGCTCTTGCAGTTTCCACCCCCAGACGACTGGAGGGGTCGGGGTCTCATGTAGCTTATATACGCGATGTTGCCACTATACTTATTATTCTATGTAACTTCTCCTTTTGTTATATCTACAACTTTGTAGAAAACGATGATCAAGTGACCGGTACAGAACGGATGCAAATATTATTTTTTTGAATCACTCGCTTCCACGTGCTAGCCACGAAAACGGAATAAACGTGGTCAGATTATTGAAATTCTAATGTAATTTCAATATTTAAATTGCTAAATGGCCCCCCGAGCTGTGGGCAGATTATCAATTGCTTATTATTATGAATGAAAACCATAGGTTTGTGACGTTGATATGACGGGTTTTCCCTAGTTGAATTTTGACGGTTACGGTTTTAGGTAATATGTCATATGATCAATGGGTAATATTTTGTGCTTGTTTAAATATATTCACGTCTGACGATATGCTAAAGCCGGCTTATCCAGCTGGTGATTCTTCAGCTTCACGAAGGCAAACGACGTTATGGAAGTAGGAAAAATGACATTCAAATTTGTTAAACGATGTCAGGGTTTGCCCTATATGCAATAATTACTTCAATTATGAGTACCCTATTATGACCGTTTTATGTTATTATGAGTGACATTTGGTTTTGTACACCCTCATTTATTATTCAAGCAAAGGAGATATATGGCAAGGTGGCGGGTGCAACTGCATCAGGCCTAAATCAGGATTGATGTCTTCACATCAGGCCTAAATCAGGATGGATGCCTTTAGTTAAAATCACCCTGTAGACGATCTTGCGCCCTTTTTTTGCATGTAGAGTATACGTTAGTTCATTTTTGTATCGACGCAAGGCAAGTTTGTTAGTGTGGCCAACCACTGAGCCATTAATGACACATACTTTTGAATCAGTCTTAGTTGAATCGTCCTCTATAAGTTTATATTCCGGACGATTAACTTAAAAAAATAAGTTTAAATACAGACAAAGATCAGCTTGAGTACCGACGACATAAATAAAAATCTATTTTAATACCGGCATTGAAACGCTATCGCACTTTGTC
Source organism: Agriopis leucophaearia (assembly GCA_949125355.1). NCBI lineage: Eukaryota > Metazoa > Arthropoda > Insecta > Lepidoptera > Geometridae > Agriopis > Agriopis leucophaearia. The sequence goes on along the minus strand of OX421284.1, from coordinate 6,915,204 downwards.
AAAATAAAAATTGACGCCTGAGAATTGACTGTTCTTTTGCGTCAAGGGTTCTAAAATGGAGTATGTTTCTGGTCTGTAGACTACTCAGTGCAAGTACCGTTCTTTATCGCCTATAGCTGTGGTAATGCATATTAACAAATGATTAAACATGGTTTGAGCGGGCGTAATTTAATTAATAATAAAACGGCTGATTAGACTGAATCGATGATTAACTGTAGGATGTATTTTATAATCATTGTTATATTTTTTGTTCACATAAATATGGAATTCTAATATTAGGTAAGCTTATATTTATTTTGAACTCCTTTTAATTGTTGTTTATATTACTGCCAAAAATCGCATGTAAATTTAAAAACCCGCCGAGATGAAAACTCGTCAAAAATTTCATCAAAGTCCAACCTATTTATATGACCTCTTAAATTCTTGGAGTGATTTTGAACTTGGTATTTTTATTTTGGCGTCGCAAGTCTTGTTCTTTTGCCAGTGTTAAGTTTGGCAGTGTTTTAAATTTTTTGTTAATATCATCACGTTCAAATCCAAGTCATACCCCAGTAAAGAGGTGGAAACTAGAGACTTCTATGGCGTTTTGGAAACAATACGAAAAGAGTACATAATTACATCACTTGGCCTTTTTGCTATGAAAAACAGAGCATCCCTAAAAATGTCCGACTAAAAACTTCAAACGCTTTTATATCTCAGAACTTTTTGTCCGTTTTAAATTATTTATTCAGTATACGTATTTCATTTTGTTATATTTTTCAGCCCTGTTGTTTTTATCAAAGAAAAACCTGTCCGAGTCTAATGCAAATTGGATTTTGACTTCTGACAGTTGCGTGGTTATTTTTATTTACGTTTTTTTCCCTATTAGGGCTTTTGGCTTCGCAAGACTGTTGTTTACGATTACTGCCATCAATGTTTTCACTATGACCGAACTGTCAAATTAGCGACTAAATCGTGAGTTTGCTATGGCGTTTGTCTATGCTGGATTTAATTTTTTTACCGCTTAAACTGGGCCTGTTTTTTTTTAATTCAGTACCTACATTACACCAAGTAGGTAGCAATATTGTTTCACGTTTAATCGATTGCAAAATGACAGATAACATTATGTTAATATATGCATGACACTTGTAATAGATTACTACAATAATTGTACAAATTAGGGTCGTAAATAAATTGTGCGTTCATTAGATGATTATTATTTATTTTGACGGATCATTAGTAAATAACGTGTCGCATTGTTGAATATTCATGACAATGATCATCAAAACTAAATTATTGAATTATAATCATTTGATTAAAGCGTGACCAAAAAGACTCAAAAGCTGGTGACTTTGATGTGTCGATAAATACACAGACTTCAAAATTAGTAAATGCTTAATTTCGTTAACTTCGATGTTACATATATTTTCCAGTTATTTTGATTTAAAAACCAAACTACTGGACAGATTTTGATGAATCTATGGGACCAGTCTAAAAGTATAAACCTTTCAATTAAAAAAATATATTTCCTAATCGGTTTATAAATGACGGACTTCTCAGGTAACAAACATTAAAAAATAAGTACGCCGACTTTATTAAAGTAGGTACAACATGCTGGTAAAAAGCCTTTAAAATTGCTGATCACACCTTGACTAGACTACTACCCATAGATTTACAGACACACGGACAAAGATAATTATCACACGGGTGTTGGTTTTAACATAAAATTCACAAAATATATTGAATTTTCGCAAGCATGTTTTATTTGCCTTGCAACGATTTAATCTACTCGCACAGATGATTAAATAGTTTGTCTGATCTGACGTTTCCTTAGTACTCGAAATATTGTTCCTAATTTAGAAAAGTAGACATCATCAATATCATCAGCCAGAAGACGTCTACTGCTGAACATAAGCTTCCCCCTTTAACCTTCACACTGAACATCCTGCCACCTGCATCCACTGGATGCTCGCGACTCTCACAATGTCGTCGTCCAATATACCACAGTGTCTAAATACAAAGGTCTTTGACCAGTGTGTGTTGCCAGTGGTGACATATGGTACTGACACATGGTCCTTAACTGTTGACCTTTTGGAAAAACTCAGAGTCACTCAACGGGCAATGGAGAGAGCTATGCTCGGAGTTTCTTTGCGCGATAAAATCCGGAACGTAGATATTCACTAAGTAGACATAGCTCTTCATAAAACTTTACCTTCCTGGAGCTATAATTGTGACCAAATATTGATTTTGTGTATAAAATTGTATTGCACTAATTAACTAGATTTTGCAGTTAATTGATTTGCCCATTAGTCTAAACATGCATGTTTTTTATAAACGAGTCATGAACATTAATAGAGATCCTTAATCAAAAAGCGTCAACGGGAGACCTTAATACTAAGCTCACGCTGTATGTCCTACATTTTAACAGCTGTATCCTTTAAACCTCAATAGCCAGTAGAAATATTGTTAGAATGTGTAATGTTACGTTGAATTCAATAATAAAATTTGATAGTAAAAAATTAAATGTCCCGATACAACAAACGTATTTTTGTCTTTGCTCTAGTGTAAAAACGGTAATACGTACAAGCTTAAGATTTGGCATGATTATAGTACCTACCATACTCTACATCAAAACAATATTCTTCCTTTATAAATAAAAATCATTTGCTGTTCGTTAGTCTCGCTAAAACTCGTGAACGGCATGGCCGATTTAGCTGATTTTGGTTTTGAAATGTTTGTCGTAGTCCAGGGAAGGTTTAAACGGTGAGTAAACGGCTGGACCGATTTTGATGAAATTTTGTGTCCCTGGAACGGGACATAGTAGAGAGGTCGAAGTCCGAGCTTACACCCGTGCGAAGCCGGGGCGCGTCGTTAGTAAATAATAAAAACCGACTAAGTGCGAATCGGGCTCACATTCTCGAACTGAATGAAAGAAGCCAGCCAAGTGCCCAGTCACTATATCAATTGCTAAAAATATTCTAATATTATTTGTTAAAGCTGAATCTAGCACCTAATTTAATAGAACTTTGATCACCCAAAACTAAAAATGCATATTTTTTTCATCCTTTATACTAGTTTTACACAATATTGTAAAGGACATCTCGTCAAAAACAATGAAGGTAAAATATATATATATATATATATATATACATATTATTGTTTCTTTTTTTTCAATTTTTTTTAAATAAAAAAGCGGCAAATAAGCATGCGGTCCGCCTGATGGTAAGCAAAACCGCCGCCTATGGACACCTGCAACACTAGCGGTGTTGACTAATTGGTTTGATTTTTCGAAACTAGCAGGATGTGAAGATGGGAAATGTGCCAATCGCGCGAAGCCAAAAGCTCCTATTTGGGCTAAAAAAAAGAGTAGTAGGATAGTAAAATAAATAAAAATAAATTAATTCTTTTCATGTTTTCATACTCGTGAAAATTTGTTTCTAACTGCTCAACCCGACTTCGCGTTTATGACGTCATCGGCGCAAACGCTTCGAATGCCTAATTGCCACTTCTAGTTGACAAATCTGATGTACACGTGACCTTCAAACCGTAAAAGGCAACAGTGCGACAAACTTATTTGTTCATTCCAGTGGGGGAGCCAGCATTGTATATTACGAAGAAAAGTCATGGAAAACTTTAGTTTTTTTCATTTGGTGACTTCTACAGGTAATGTGGTAGTGTTGAAGGTTTCAAATACAATCAGAATAGCTATGCAACGTTGCCAATTACAACCTTTGGGTATAAATTGCACTATAATTCATCATTTACGGTTTAGCATTTCACGCGCGAGTTCGTGCGATTTCTTACAAGACTGCGCTTACTTATGGCTTAGAATAAATTAACTGGGCGATCGAGCTTCATTTCTTCATGCAACTAAAGGACAAGACGAGCGAGTCATTCGCATGATGGTAAGCGCAAACCCTCTCTTAAAGAGCAGTTACAGGCGCGCAGATATCTAACTCGCGCATTTCATCGTTTATGAAAATAATAATGACTGAGTGGAAATTTAAACAAGTATCAATAATTAAAGAATAAGTTTGGCCATTCAACGTGGTAATGTCGCTAGCTTTTTAGATACCCTACCCGAAGACCTTAATACAGTTTTTACCTGTAGTTTATAGTTTTGGATAGGTATTCAGTGTAATTTAGATTTAATTTAGGTATTTACTTTATTATTTTAAGTTTTAGTTTTTAGTTAATATTTAAGTTCATGTTAATTTTCTATTTTATTTTTTTAAGTTACCTTTGTTTCAATAAATATGTCAATACAAAAAAAAAAAAAAAAAAGAGCTAATAAAAACAGCTGAACATATATTATTTGAATTATAGCTAAGAACAGCCTGAAGATCCAGACACCTTTAAATAAAATAAAATAAAAAAACCGTTTCAGCCGTTTGGGACACATACAGTAAATCCTAAAGACAAGTGTGAACCAACCTTTCAAGTATAAATAAAAAAACTTTAGTCTAAATTACAAAATACGATATTTGATATAAACACCAATATTGCAAAGAAATACTGATCCTATACTCAAACCAAAGGATAAGCAATTACATAATGTAAAACTAGATTTGACCTAGAATTCCAAATATCTTAGATCTAGTATTTACTTATATACACCTCCCTATTACCAAGTTATACCTTCTTTAGACAATTTAAGGCGTACCTAAGACAAGGTCGTTGAGACAGCTCTTGATAGTGTTTGTCGTTTTGAGTTAAATCTAGGTTTATTTAAGTCTGAATGGATTTTAGGAGTCCATAGATTTTGATACAGGCTAGATGTTTGACCACAGTTCACTTCAATTTAGTACTTAGGTGAAATGTTTCACCAATGGCGGGAAATTCAAATTTAAAACAGTTATTTTGACCTTGTAATTAGGCCAGGTAATTATTGTATTGATTCTAATGTTTACGAAAAGTGCTTGTTATTAAATTAAGAGGCATCTTTTTAAGCTCACCTTAAGAATACGAAGAAACAAAAAGGCGTATAAGGCGATCCTTCGTTGTAAACACATTGTTTTAGAAAATACATATTTTAGTAGATAAATCATCGCACTGTGTCCTACCATCCAGCATCATGACATCTTGGTTAGATAAGAGCACGGGAGCCGTGGGAACATAGCTTTCACTCGAGACAGGTGCTACGGTTTTTGCACGATGTGCAGTGAGAATGATATGCGTTTAGTGCTGGGACCAGTCTCAGTTTTAGCGGACTTGGTCTTGCAATAATCTCTAGTGTAATTCTGGATCAATATTACGACTAATAAAATTATGCGATCAAATATTATATATTGCTTAGAAATTAACTACAATGGACCTTCTCAGTGGTTAAAAAGCAGAACAAATTCAACTGCGTTTTTTTATTTTGAAAAGTAGTATCGCGCATAAACTAAATTAATGTAAATTCCCTCGTACACAATATACATGATCTAATATTGGTATTTTCAATGAATAATCGGATGGGGGCTGTTTTATTATCTAGAATGTACAGTAAAAATAAAACTTAAAAAAATGCATCTAGACAATATTTACTATAAATTTACATAGGCAGTCATCCATCATAATGCAACGCAAGATATATATTTTTATGAAATATTTTATGGTGTTTTGACAAGCAATGTCTCCGACCAGAGTTGGGGCAGTAAATGAATAATATACCAAACTTAAAAAAAAAAATACAATGTGAACTTTACAGCAATCTAAATCGGGTTCCTGACCTAAGGCTTGGAATACTAAGATTACTCTCCAGTCTTGCAAGTCTCATAACTTTTAAAAACATCCCCTCACTAGTATTCACACTGGCTGTACAACGATTAACGATCAATATAATTGAAACTGTCGCTCCATTGTTTCCTAAACACTCTCAACTTTTCCTATGAATACCATTTCACACTAAAATTTCTACAGAACATTTTAAACTTTATATTTTGTTCCTTATGATCGATTTTTCTATAGGATCTTGATGGGAATTGAGGTTTCTAGAACGATTAGGCTTCGTTCTCTATTTTTTCGATGCGCATGCAAATGTATGATATGAGAAACTGGTTTGTTAAGTAATACGCATATTATATGCATGGATAAACAATGTGTTTGGAACTTTGTTATGGTGATTTTATAACTCGTTTTCATTGGAAAATTTTAAGGTCGAGTCTTTGTTTCAACTCTTTTTTCTTCTTTGTTTTGTTTATTTTTTTCCACGCTTATATTAGCTATCATCATCATTTCAATGACTCAGCCATAGGACGTCCACTGCTGGACATAGGCCTCCCCCATCGATTTCCTAAAGGACCGGTTGGAAGCAACCTGCATCCAGCGTTTTCCTGCTGTCTCTTTTAAGTCGTCTGTCCATCTTGTGGGTGAACGTCCTACGCTGCGCTTACCGGTCCGTGGTCTCCATTCGAGAACCTTTCGGCCCCATCTGCCATCTGTTCTGCTTGCTATGTGACCTGCCCATTGCCACTTCAACTTGCTAATCTCGAGGACTATGTTGGTAAATTTCGTTAATCTACTACGGATCTCCTCATATTAGCTTTATTTCTTACTAACTAATAGCATGTGAAACTTCGGCTTCATCGTCAGATCAGTTTGATGGTAACAAATTATTTTATCGTCATCAGAATTACTTATAATTGAAAAGTTTCAAATCGATACGACAAATTATAAGTAGGTGAAAATCGACGTCCAAGATTTGTTTACATTGTTAGTTCATTATCATCATCAGCCAGAAGACGTCCACTGCTGAACATAGGCATCCCCCTTTAACTTCCACACTAAACGACATCCTGCCATCTGCATCCACTGGACGCCCGCGACTCTCACAATGTTGTCGGTCTATCTAATCGCCTACCTACGCTGCGTCTTCTGGTTCGTAGTCTCTATTGTCAGTTATTAATGGCCTTACTTAAAACCGTTACTCAAGTTGATCTATGCTTAAACGTGCTCTTTCTCATTTTCGCGTGTGACGATTGCCGTCAGCTAGAAGTTGAGAGAGCAACGTTAAACATAGATCAACTTGACAAACGTTTTTAGCGTCTAAACCAGTTATTAATTATAAAAACTTACCGAAACCAACTCCTCATAGTCAACTCCATGGGGCTGTGACTCATTCGTAAACGTCTTCCACACCTTCAGCCCATCCTTCTTCAGCAGCCCTTCTTGCTTCCTCAGCACCAGTTTCAATTGCCTCCCAAACGCCTCAAACTCCATCCTGTGTACATCATCGTCCTGTCCCTCAACATGATGCTCCTTATCACTTAGATTATCACTATCACCATTATCACTTTCACTAGAATTAGACACACTAAACTGGACAGACACTGTGTTATTCAAATCCCCTATTAAATCTACGTCTTTGATGTTTTCTTTCGCTTTTAAGAACATTTCATCGTTTAGTAAAGATGGAGGGTTGGTTTCTGTTTTCCATTTTAGTGGTTTCTTCTCGTGGGGTATTTTAACGGGGGTGATGGTATTGCTATGGTGATTTGTGGGGATGTGCCGCCGGGAGAGGTGGTGGATGAGCTGCACGAGGTGGTACTGGGGGACCAGGGTGTGATGCTCCACGTGGAAGACGCTCCGTAGCTCGTCCGGGGTCATATGCTCGTGGATCTGGAAGAATTAAGAAATAGGTTAATGTTTAATTACAATTTCTCAAAAAAATTACAATAATATGAGTATTTGACCGTTTTTACGAAACTATCTTAAATTGTCTATTATAATATAATAAAGTAAATATGCAATCGAGATGAGATTGAAATTTGGAAGATTATCTTCGAGTCAATATCTCGTAAATTATGGCTTATGGCGCTAACACGGGCTGTTGTGTTGTTGGGTCCTGAAGGGGATCGTTTTGGGGAGGGCCCTGATAAAAATCATTTTTGGAACGAAACATCGTGGCGGAAGGTTTAGTCAGTCAGTGTAACAAGCAGTAGTCATGGCATTGAGCGCGTCTTCCTCACAACGTAACGGACATTCGGCGAGCACTAACGCACGTAAGCGAAACCGTCGTTATCTAGGTCTGCTTGGACTCTGTAAAGTTTAAGCCTGATTTTGCCACAATTTTGACACAAAATCTGTCTATTCACAAAATATATTTCTCACCGACGATTAAAAGTTCAGCCCCCATTAGTAAAAATAAAAGAATCGCTCTGTTGAAGAAATCTTCTGTAAAGTAGGTACTCTGCTTTTAGGTATACAAATGTGATTAAAGTTTTTATCTTTGGAACAAAGTATGTCTCATAGAAAAATAAGAAAAATTAATGATTACTTAAAACGAGCAAAAGCACCATGTTAAAAATCTGTTTGAAAAAAGAATTTCAATTTATCGATATTCTTACATTGAATAGGCGGTATCTTTATGGACTAGCCTAAAACCTTTGCATACAATGACAATGTTTATTACAAAATATTCGATACCTAAAATTAAGATTTATCTACAAAAAAATAAGGGACATTTGACAATATTTATAGTTATTAAAATGTCAAAAATTTGTACACAGTCCTAATTAATCGTTCTTCAAGCACTTTATTTCATTTTGTATTCATAGTTTGTTTGAACACCCTTAAAGGCTCCTACACACTTTATCATAAGACTATTGAGAAACGAATCCTAAATTCTTACCAAAAAATTTGTACTCTACTGTACATTTTAAAATTTGAACTGATGGTGAACTAGCTTTGCCTGTATGTACATAATACGTATGTAAAGATATTTAGCCGATTTTAATGTATTATTTTCCTTAGGAACCTATTACTCGAATAAGCGATGATTCGAAGAAAACTAAGAGATTATTTTCTTTTCAAATTTTACCCAGCAAGTACATATTCACTGGGCTGAGGTGGAAATGAGAAAGAGCGATGACACTTATTTGATTGTTAAACTTCATTTGGCATAATAGACGTCAATTTGACAGTGACACTTGTGACTGCGGGTTGCGTTTATATTATTACTATTACATCATTTACAAAACTAGGCTTCCAAACTCCATAGAAGCCTCAAAGTCTATACGTAACACGCGGCTGTGGTCTTAATGGATTAAGCATTCCAGTAACGGGTGAAAAAAGATTTTTTTTAACACTAATCCAAAAACGTCATATCTAATTTTTGAGATAATCACAAAGTTCGTCACTGCTAAAAAAGTATAGTGCGTAAAGGTTTTAAATGCACATGTATTATATTAACAAAAATATTTGACATACGAGTTTCTTAATGACCGATTCGAATGTAATATTTATTTAACTTTAATTTCAAACTTGAATTGGTTTATTTTCATTAGCTCTATAGTTTCGAAATTAAGTTTTTGCCGCGTACCTACCTGATAACTCTTAGGGCATATTTACAAGCACGTGCTTGACTTTTCCATAATTACTTTGGCTTATTCATAGAGCCACTTTTTGTCAGTATCAAACCAATAAAAATTGTCGCTAAGCAAATTTTAATCACTTTTCAAAGACATGAAAGAAGCTTAGAAAAAGATAAATTAGAGCTTTGAAAAAGACAAGATTACCTACTCATTTGTTTGTTTACTATGTTATTATTTACTATGTTGCTGTTTTGTTATATATACAGTCAAAATCTGTTATAACGACATTGAAGGGATTGCTCATATTCAGTCGTAAAAACCGATAGTCGTAACAACTGGTGATGTTTAATGTGTATCGTGCAAGTACAAACAAATCGATAGGTTATTATAACCGGCATGTTGTTCTAAACGATGTCGCAGTAAAAGGTTTTGACTGTATCTATGTTTGGTCATCACTCGCCTGATGGTAAGCGCCGTCAACCGTCTACCCAATGCAATATACACACTAAATTTCATCCAATTCGGTCCAGCCGTTTAAGAGGAGTTAGGTGACAAACACACGTACAGAAGAATTATATATATTAAGATATAAACCTTTCGTGAAAAATTAATTAACTGATGTTGAAAACCGCATCAAAATCCATTCCGTGATTTAGGAAATACAGGCAGACACGCGGAAAGTGACTTTATTTCATAGTACCTTCCGTGAAAAGTTATCTAACTGATGTTGAAAACCGCATGAAAATCCATTGTTTGGTTTAAGAAATACAGACAGACAGACGCGGAGAGCGACTTTATTTTATACTATGCAGAGAGAAAAAGAAGATTTAGTATAGACTAAGAAAGAGGGTAGATCGTTTAGTCTGTACCTAATTTTGAACTTTTTCACCAACCACCCGCATTCTTCAGTCTTCCCGTGAACATGGTGCACGTAACTGCGCCGAAATATCGGGAGCTCCTTCCACAACCTTACCACGGTAAATATCCCGTAAATAATCATATAACTTTAGTGAACAACCGTGATAGTTTAAAACAGTGTTTAAGATTTAGTATATTTTTTATTAATATGAATGTATATCTGGAATAAAACTATTTCATTTTATTTCATTGTTACTCATTCAAAATACCATCGTAGACCGCATTATCGCTTAACATCAGTTGAGATGCGGGTCAAACTCAAGTCTATTACAAAAAATTTACTTCACAATCTAAAATAACCATATGAATTCTGGAAGCGGTCACCGACACCGGTATGAAAGGCTCGAAGTATCGACCTCCGCCAAGGATTTCAACTTACAGCGTGACATTCAGACCAATACATCCGTATTACTGAAACTGGACCTATATTCTGTTGTTTTGGTTCATTTGTTCCTTTATCTTGTTGGTTAATAACAGCTGTAGGTCATTAATGGGTAGGCTTCAAGATACAATACCTATAGAGTCACAATGTCTAAGTAAATACAGTCAAAAAACGTCCGAGCGTCGTTATACATACAACCTAGACATCAATTATATAGTTCACAATGCCACATTTACTCCAATTTAGACGTTATGTCGCTTGTATAGTGTTCAACGTCGCTTGTTCGATAAAGCATCGTAACACTAGCATCGCGCGGCGTTGTTCGGATCGCGGTTGCCTTACAACTAACCAAAAAGTCTGCGCAATTCGTATGCGTAGCGTGTGCCGAGTTTTGGTTCAGACATGTTTTTGGCACGATTGTGACTCTATGTTATAGGTATTGTACATCGATGTGTGTAGGTCATTATTTGTTAATTGGAGTACTAGTATTTAAAAATTTTAAGTAGCTTTATTTACTTAACAAAATACAAGCTATTCGTCATTCATATGCTAAGTAGTCTAGGTAATAGTAGTTCAATTATTTATTGCCGTGAATACGTGTTTCAATTAATTAATTATTCCATAGTGGGAGGAAACTCAATAACTGATAACAAAATCGGGTGATACAGCATGATGCTGCAGCTACATATCTATCATCTACATCCAAAATATAATAACATCACTTGATAGTTAAAGGATCAAATAATTCGTAACGTTGAGTGAGATTTACTAGCTGATGCTCGCGACTTGGTACGCGTAGCGCAAAGTAAAACTTACACGTATTCACGCAAAACACACGACCCTGTCCACGACACAGCCACATCCCATTTTTTTGCTCTTAGTCTTTGTCTTGCTATGGTATAGGTAGCAAACAAGCTAACTAGCGCTTGATGGTAAACGACCACAGTCGCTTATGGATACCTACAACACCAGGGGCATCACAGATACGTTGCCGACCTTTAAAGACGACCTCTTTATTCCCCTTTCTTGACAGTTTTTTTTAATATGTGCGAATAATAAGGAAGTGTCTTATACAGTGTAAACTCCATATAGCGACACTTAAGGGAATGCAAATTTTATGGTGTTAAATGGAGAAAATAAAAATCAATATGTCATAATATATATGTATTTACTAGTAAAGTATAAAATTTACAAACCACAAACATTAATATTGATAAATTAACAACGCTTAATACGTATAGTCTATTATATTCGTCTGACGTTTATTGCTGCTTCGGTATTTTATTTTATTTTAAATACGAGGTGTTAGAAAGTACTGGGGCCTTACCCCTAGCTTCACTTTTGCGAGCCAACTTTTAGTAGGTACCTAAAGGTACCTAAAATTAACCAACTCATTTAAGCTGCATCGTTTAAAAGCGTCTAACTTGAATGAACGAAAATCCGTTTTACTATGCGTGTGTGCGTGAAAATAGCAAAGCTTGGCGGCTATCAAACAACTACCGCTTATCGTAGTTGATGGTACCGTTTAGACAAATAACACCTATGCGGGTCAACTTTTCGAGCTAGGGGTAAGGCCCCTGTTCATTGCTTAATAATGACGTATTGTTGTCGGTATTTAGAGTGGGTATGATGCTACATAGGTAGAGTGTATCATTGTATGGACAGCAAAGTAAATCAACCAAAGTCAAGTAATTTCGACATTTTAAAGAATTTGTGTTTTTTTCTTAAAAAAAGAGTATCGCTGTATAGAGTTTACACTGTATTTTAATAGCTGCAGTTGAATATTATCATAATATCACAGCGAACGTTGTATTTTGCTAATTTCCCGAACGTAAAAATGACTCTATTGTCTTCGACTCGACGCGCGACGTAATCTATGGGAATAATAACTGTGCGACTTGATTTTATCCATTAGATTATATTAGACAACAGTCAAGTACCTATAGATAAAAATAAATAATTATTAAACACTGTTTAAAACTCAGAGTCACACAACGGGCAATGGATGGATGGTTAGAGCTATGCTCGGAGTTTCTTTGCGCGATAAAATTCGGAACGTAGTTATTCGCCAAAGAAGCACAGTCACCGACATAGCTATTGGAATCTACAAGTTGGAAGTGGCAATAGGCAGGCCACATCGCTTGAAGAACTGATGACCGATGGAGAAGAAAGGTTCTTAAGTGGAGACCACGAATCGGAAGACGCAGCGTAGGTAGGCCTCCCACTAGATGGACCGACGACATTGTCAGAGTCGCGGGCATCCAGTGGATGCAGATGGCAGGATGTCATTCAGCAGTTTACGTCTTCTGGCTGATGATGATGATGATGAAATACTTTTTAATAACAATCACTTTTAGACATCGGCCCTATTGAATTTTGGTGACGTTATTTTATTTTTCGTATTCTCAGTAAACCTTTTCGTTTGTTACCCATTGAGTGCATAAAAAATAACAGGTCCGCCATCTTTAGGAGTCCGCCATATTGGATTTAGAATGACGTCACTTAGCTAACTATGCATTGTCATCCAAACTAAACGTGTAAGTATGCGAAATTTCAGCTCAATCGGAGGTAACGGGTCTAAAATTACGTTACAAGATTTGTTGCACACATACAATACAACAACTCTTTTAACTCTTTATTAAAAACCACAAAAACAAGGATAACATTATACATTACAGTAATTATCTAGGTTTTTAACAGGCGGCCTTATCGCTTAAAGCGATCTCTTCCAGTCACATACTCACTAACAGGGCAAGTTATATAAAAGCTTATCAAATGAAAAAAAGAAACAGAGATATAGTTTCACTACTAGAAAAAAACTAATCAATTTAACCGCTTTGTTTGCAATTAGCATTATTGATTTACTTTTTACTTATACTAACGACCAACTGAATACACAAAGCGATTAACTAATAAAAGAGCGTTTACACGTAAGCAGTGGGACGCCAGTAATGCCGTCGTGTCGCATTGTAACGCGCCAGTAGCTGTCCTCGCCCGACTGAACTAATTAGCAATAATGTCGCCTCTTTGACTTTACCTACTTTCAGTCAAGCAACTATTTAGTTAAATACGGGGTTGCTAGATCTCGGCGTTTTTTTTTGCTCAAAAGCAGGCTGACAATGTTTAAGTGGCAGCAAATTGACGTTACTAAACTAACTCAATGAAGATGATTTAAAATAAACAGGTTAATTAGGGGACATCAAAATATAGTAAGCTTATAGTATAGCAAAATATAGTATGCACCCACAAAGCCTGTGTTGAAATGTATAAAAAAAAAGTTTCTGTGTGTTTAGTTCAAAAATTTAACCCAATTGGATTGCGTGCATAAAAAAACAACTTCTGTAATTTAGCATATTTAAAATGCGTTATATAATAAAATAGTATTCATTGGGCGAAGTACGAGTATTCGCTTCGTATCAAATTTCATAATTTTTTTTTTTATTTGTGTGGTATTCGATATGTTTGCATTTTGCGTAGCGAAAATTTGTCTCCCACTGAAATATCAGAGAGAACCGATTTAAATTAGATAGCACTAGCAGTGCCCTGTGGTTTCTCCCGCTGGCCTAGTTTCGAACACTTTTCAGTGTCCGTGGTCACAACATACAAGATACAACCAACACATAGATACAAGATACGTGGTATACAAGATGACGGACAGATGCCTATGAAGTTGTTTACAAGCACCACCAAATATTTTAAATAAAACGTTCCTTATGTACGCACACTTACGGTGCCCAAAACTCTTGAAGTTCTAGGCCTGGGTATTTTATTACTTTGATTACCTGGATCCCAAGCGTCCAATCCCGAGGTGATATTTGCCAATCATTCTCTCTTTTTTTTAAGTGAACACTTCTTTAGAAGTGTTGAGCACTGTTTAGGTGAAAAAAAATCATGGAACTTCACCGAAGCGCCATCGTCACCGAACGCTGTACCGTGTTTTGAAACCGCGCCATCTCTTGTAGAATAGGTGAATTACTACTTAAGTTTTCACTTCAGGGGCCTTACCCCTAGCTCGAAAAGTTGACCCGCGTGTTGTCTAAACAGTGCCATCAACTACGATAAGCGGTAGTTATTTGATAGCCGCCAAGCGTTGCTATTTTCACGCACACACGCATAGTAAAACGGATTTTCGTTCATTGAAGTTAGACGCTTTTGAACGATGCAGCTTAAATGTGTTGGTTTATTTTAGGTACCTATCAGCTACCTACTAAAAGTTGGCTCGCAAAAGTGAAACTAGGGGTAAGGCCCCTGACGTGCAGTCCTATGACTGATGTGTTTTTTTAATTTAATTAGCCCCACATAGCATACTTGCGTGAAATTATAATACTTGTCGTAATTGCGAAAACCTAAAAAACATATCATTTTAAAAAGTCAACATCTATAGTAGTGGACAAACATAGGCCTATAATGAACGTAATCATAACAATTAGTAAAAAAAAAACTCCACACGGAAACAGCAGACACATGGTAACACACCTTCAAGCCTGTATTGTTACCAAGCCAGCTTGTCCTCGGTCGAGTGGACTAGTTATTATGCAACCAGTACTGTTAGATTTGATTCGTTTTTGTTCCATGTGTCAGATACGTTACGTCACGTGACGGATGAGTGCGAAAGTTACGCGTTATGCGCAGGATCATGATTAAATTTGTTTTAAGATGTTCGATAGTGGCTAAGTTATAATAAGTTAAATTTATTGTGTGTTGCAAAACAGGAAATTTTGTTTAATGCTAGCTTAAGATGTTGTATCGGCCTATTTCACATATCTCGCCAATTTATTACCCTTGTGGATGTAGCTTGTCTGTCTATTTTCTATCGGATACATTTCGGCGTGTGCGCAAGAGCTTCATAACTTATTCCACCCTCCCCCTTTTCATCATTATCATCAGCCATAAGACGTCCACTGCTGAACATAGGCCTCCCACTTTAACCTCCACAATGAACGACAACCTACCATCTGCATCTACTGGATGCCCGCGACTCTCACGATGTCGTCGGTCCATCTAGTGGGAGGCCTACCTACGCTGCGTCTTCCGGTTCGTGGTCTCCACTCAAGAACCTTTCTTCCCCCCCCCCTTTACAACAGGACAAATAGAAGGACTGCATACTACCACCCCTACCTAGTGAAAATTCCAAAGATTCGTACACAACGTACTGCCTTAGAATGGAGCTCTCTGCCGTCCTCCTTGTTTCCTGATAACTACAATCTATATAGGCATCTTCAAGGCTTAGAGTGAATAGATTCCTTTTAGAGAAACGTGTTCCATTCTCCATACCTGCCACACCGTCGCTTACAATCAGGCGAGTTGGTTGTAAAATATAAATCTATTTAAGAAAAACATAAAAAAAACTGCCTTTAGTCCCCATTTCAAAGATAAACAACCCATTAAAGGTTGTGAGTATCAGAACTTGAAAAGAAAGGCTATAGGTATTTCATGAAGGGCTGCTTCCTCAAGAAAGCCCGGCTACCTTTCAGCAAGTTCTTATATCTTTAAACACCACTTGACTGCTATCGCCAACAAGCTTGTGTGTTGCTACAATTTATCGTTAGTGAAAAAAGTGATCTTGAGATTGTTATGAGTCATTTTGCGAGCGGAACTGCGCAAGGTCGTTTAGAGAAAGTATTTGACTAGACACTCGTAGAGTAATTTAAACGTTTAGTGCAGATAAAGTTCACTTTTATTTATTTGTTATTTAATTTAGACGGTTTGTGCGGGTAAATTTCAGTTTTATTTATTTATTATTTAATTTAGACGTTTAGTGCAGATAAAGCTCAGTTTTATTTATTTATTATTTAATTTAGACGGTTTGTGCGGGTAAAGTTCAGTTTTATTTATTTATTATTTAATTTAGACCGTTTGTGCAGATAAAGTTTACTTTTATTTATTTACTAGCGACCCGCCCCGGCTTCGCACGGGTGTAAGCTCAAAAATCTATATATGATAGCTTTAAAATGAATACTATCCTTTTCTTACAAATTGAATTGAAAAGAGATTGAGTTATTTTAATACGTATCAGATTATTTAGTTCTATTGTTTTGTAATCACACTAATATCATATATGTGAAAGTTTGGATGGATGGATGGATGGATACACAATCACGCAGAAATTACTAGATGGATTTAGATGAAATTTGGTATATACATTGCATATATCCTGGATTAACACATAGGCTACTTTTCATCATCATCATTATCACAGATTTTCATCAATCAATGGGTGAAACCGCGGGGCGCAGCTAGTATACCCAATATTACAGAAAAATCAACAAAAGAATTTTGACAATAATAGTAAACATAATTATCATAAAATCTACAAATTGACTGCTTAATATTCAAATGATAATCATAACATTAAAACTCCCATAGACAAACAGTCTATTGTTAGACGAGAGAAAATTAACTATTGTCTATGGTTCACTTTCTACAAATCCGATTGAACAGATGTGTCTGTTAATTTAATTGAGTTATGTAATGTATTTGATGAGATTTGATAACATGTTTAAAATAAGATTGTTGAGATGTAATAAGTCATAATAGACATATAATCAGACACTTCTGCCAATCAAAATCTTACCTGCTTGAAACATTAAAGAATGTGCTTAAATCGCGAAAGTTTAAAAATTATTAATAAACATATGCCTTGATATTTTTGATGATCATGAAAAATCGTACTTTTTACGACGAGCAGCTCGCGTTGATGTCTTTTGTATAAGTAGAGTTAAACCACTTTTTATGGTTAGATCTTATTATTCTTACTAATTTTGGACAATCATTCAGACTCGGTATCGTATGGCGCTTGTGATCGGAGAAAACAAAAGTCATTCCTTCAATTCGCGCCTACGATTGGCCCTCTCAAAAAAGATCCTGCTCAAAATTCAGTACCATTTCATCACGGCGGGGTAAAAGGATGAGCTGTCAAAACTGGTTATATTGTCTTTTTGCTTTACTTTTTTTTGTATTTAAGTAGTTAACAATTTATGTTTTGACGTGGTTTTCACACATTTCATTTATATTACACGGGAATTACTCACGTAAGATGAGGCCGGATACTCCGACTATAGTTTCAACCGCATACGGCGGTCTTTATCAAGGTGAATGCGTGCGCGCATCTGCGTCTCGCTTTGCACAAAGCCTAATCTTACGTGAGTAATTCCCGTGTAATATAAATAAAACAATTTGTGTGCTGATACGGGACCCTTTGTGCGTGAGCCGGACTTCCACTTGTACACACACAACACAGTGTACGCAATGCAGAGCCAAAAACTAGTTATACACTTCACAGATTTGTAGTACCAAGCATGTCTTGCACCACCCAAATGTCGACTTGTCCGATAACTGACCACTACAAAACCGCTATATCAGGACCCGAAGCCGACCACATTGTTCCTAAAGTTACACAATACATTCTAAAGGTTCGACAATTAGATACAATACACGGATACTGTGGTCAAATACGGAGGTATTAGACTATATGACAATGATATCTTGATTCACTGCATTGGGATCAGGACATATATAGGCGAGTTGTTGGCCAAACTGCATCTATTCTATATATTAAAAAAAAACATACAGGGTTACGCATATAGACTGTACTACACCGAAAGGAGGTTTGTACACATCATTTTTAACACTTTTTACTATGGGACTAATGACGAAAAAAAATTCAGTTGTTCCATAGAATTCCATAGAATTTGTGAGATAAATGTTAGTGGAATTTGTCCGTTTTTATTCTCAATAAATAATTTGATAGAAAACGGTCGTTGACACTCGACAATATGGTTGGCTTTTCAGTGATTTCAAGGTTGGTCCCATAGTAAATGTGAGTACATTGACATTCTTACAGCTTAGTACAATAGGTGTATTTGTGCGTAACCCTGTATACTCACTGCACCCCACGATTTCTCCTGCGTAGACATTCCCTCAGAAATGGTAAATTTTTCGGGAGTAAAAGTAATTGTTAGTGTTGATTTATGGTACAAATTACCTCCTTACCAAATTTAATTCAAATTAGATAAATATAATCTATTGAAAGCACCAGAAATAAAAGTTTAGGATAGAGAAACTTAAGATCTAGTGCCACCAATGGCGGCCTTAGCGCTAAATCTCTTCCAGGCAACCATTGGATAGATAAAATTTACCAGGTGAAGGATTTGAGCGCGGATAAAAGTACATAAGCTAACAATTTTTTTTGATATATTTGATATCACTAACAGAGCCCCACGGTTTCACACGCCATATTACGGGAATCGTTAATTTTATCGAAATATTAGTAAAAGTCTAGTATATAATCTACCTCCTTACTAAATTTTATTCAAATCCGTTTGCCTGATATGGAGTTGTGTGCGAAAATATATACACACTCTTACATAAACTTTCGCATTTATAATCTTAGTGTCCATAGTTTTAATACTGTTTCAATGGTAGTCTATGGTCATAAAGAACGTTGTTCCACAGACTATATTAAGTAATTATCCTATTTTATAAAACTGTGTTTGTTATGGCCCTGTAATTGGGCAGCATACTTTCGCTAAACCTTAGCAAGCGTGAATAACTGCTTAAAATAAAACGAAAACCTTTTGAACCTACGCTCTCTACACCTGACCTTAACAATCTAGATAAATCTCATGAATATTCAATTACTATTTCAAACGAATACGTGCTCCAATTCTAGTACTAGACTCGCGTATGTTCACAGTCTGTCTTTGCTAGCACAAAATAAGCACTAAATCTATTCTAATAATGCCAAAATAGTAATAATAAAGATCGATAGAATAACGAATTTTCCCACCGGGCGTTGCGAAACAAACCGGTGCATAAGTAGAGCAAGGTCGGTTCAATATGGCCGCCACAGCATGGCTCACCGAATGTCAGAGGCTTTCGCGCTAAAATTGTACGTCATTGATTTTCGCGCTTTTCCTTTTTTCAAATGTTATGGCACAGCCCGTTCGTGTCATTCTGCCTGATTGAAAAGTAATTAAAACTTGTTTTGTTACTCAACGACGTGAGGTAAGCATAGAGTAGTTTAACTTTTAGTCTGTGGTAATATGAAAACAAAATAAATGGTCTCTCATTTGGATTTTAGAGACAATGAAACTTAGTTATTGATTGCTTTTACCGCTCTTAATTACAGAACGAAATAATTAAATTACGTTGTTGGAAGTGGAGCGGAGTTTTATTATTTTGCAATATAATGAAAATATTACAAAATCGTAAAGCAGCCTATTATAATTTTTAACACAGAGAAGTGTACCATCCAAACAAAAGTGAGAGTCAGAAGATTCACATGGTTCTCATAAGTTTTGTAACACGCATTACAGACAAGGTCAGTGTGAGTGGCGGACGCAGGAATTACTACTCGCGTGTGAAAAAACCTTAGGACGGTAAGAAATCTATTGCACGGAACCGATGCATTAAAGGTTGTGAAACGTCCGAGTATGCTATTGAAGGAGCAATTTATATTCAAATAATTTAATAGTAGGGCTGTATGAAGGCTTTCGTATAAGCTAATTATGCATTTATTGCTATCGTTTGTTTAAAAAGCAGCAATATGAGCTTTACTATGCGAGCTTCAGAGCTTGCAGCAGAGACGATTGAGTAAAAACCGAAAAAGTTCTTGCTGATTTGATTTATCTATACATATTTGTATACATATAATAAAACCATAGAGAAAAAATCTGTATAGATATGAAAATAAAAAACACACAAGGCGTCTCAAAATAAGCAGCTGTGGCCCTAGTACGAGCACTTGCGAAAATGTATGAAAAATTGAACAGCGCCTCTATCGGACGTAAAAGGAAACTGAATTTTTCATACATTTGCTATCGTTTACGTATCGATAACTTTTTCGCAAGTTCTCGTACTAACTCCACTGAACGTTAAGACAGGTTTTAGAATTTTTGTCTGTTTGTTTGTCCGCGCACATCTCCTAAACCGCTGGACGGATTGAAATGCTGTTATCACGAATATGCTTAGCCATTGACAGATTGAAGTATAGGCTATGTTATTTTGCGCAAGTGCCGGATTAAGGGAGGAAAAAAGGGTGAAAGTTATGAAAATCAATGCGTACTAAGTCGCACTTATCTATAAAGTCATTTTAGTAAGATTATCGTAAATTTAGTAAGATTAGCGATGTTTTAGCGAGTGCATGTTCTGTGACGCATGTCTTAAGGTGTTTGTACTATGAATACTGCATACCTATAAAAAATATCATCTAGTGAAGCTTGGCGAAAGACGGGCAGTGAAAAGCACTCATTGTAGTTTCAATTTAAATAGTTCTATTGTAAATATGCCATAGACAAACGCTTCTTTTCATTCAAAAACAATACCATGTGTATTTGTTTAAACGATAACATGTATTTGATTTGACAGCTGGCATTTAAACACCGGAAAAAGAATCACAGCGGAGGCGTTAAAACTATTTACATAACCACTTTCTATTGTTATACTAAGTTAAATAAAGTAGCGTGAATAACAATGCTGAATATCGCGACCGTGTCATGCCAGGTCGTGTTAAAAAGTGATCTGTCAAAACATAAGATTTTTGAAACTAAAATGAAAACGTGAAAATAACATATCGCCTTATTGTATTATTTCATTTGCATTTTTTATGTTAATGTTTAATAATGGATTATTGTTTATTAAGCGTTCGTGAACGTTTTCGAGTGTATGCAAGTGATAGAACGAAGCATAGCATGTTGTTTTGTGTTGTTTCCAACTCCATAAAGCCTCTTGTAAAGCCTCCACCAGTAATGGGGCATGAATTTGACTTCAGCGATACTTACTTTCCTTATACAAAATAAATACAAAATATTTATTTGCTCTTAATAATTATACCTTACCTTGACTCTGACTAGTTTGACGATATTTGATAAAACTTAAAAACCTCTCAATACTTGACACTGGCAAATGCACAAGATGTGCGACGCCTAAATCTTCTGATGAGGAAATATATTTAAAAAAACAACTAAGGCTGTGGAATTTGGTATGGCGCCAACGTGAAAAAAAAAATATCATTGAATTATTTTCCTAAGCTTGTGTTTTGTGGATTGTTATATCAATAAGTGTTTGTCTTTTCGTGTTACTTCTAAACTCCATAGAAACAACATTTCAAAATTTTTTCCCTCCAACATTTTACCAGGGTGTGATTTACGACTTGTCCGTGACTTACTTTGCTAGATTATAAATGTGACTATGACTTGTCTGATGATACCTAATATAAGTAGAAAATAATTCAATACTTGACACTGGCAAATGCTCAAGATACCAAAATTTCATACCAGTATTTAGATTAAATACGAACTACTAGCCATATATTCAGGGCTACCAACCGCCATCATAAAAATAATTTTAATTTCGCACCAGCACATGTGAAAACCATTCGTTTGTATGTTAATACGAGAATGCAATTCTCATACAATGACCTATCAAACAATGGGGCACAATGAAAGGAACTTTGGTATGCTGGCAAGGACTTAATTTGGGTTATATTGGCAGCATTGACGTGTTAATTTTTGCATTGAATTCTTTTAACAACCTTCGTTTAATTTGCGTTCTACTACTATACTACTTACGTACTTGCGAGCTTACTGTGCAAAATTAAAATTAAGTTTAAGCTGACGGTTGCCAGCCCTGAAGATAAGGCTAGTAATTTGTTTTTAATCTAAATACCAACATACAGTTACAATAATTTAATATTAAGAGCAATTTTTTTTTCTTCATAATTTGAAGTATTTGTGGCATGGGCTTTCCACGAATTTATCCGAACTAAGAAATATACTTTGCGTTCGTAAAAAATCAGAATAAACAAAACAATATTAGTGCATTTTTAGTGGTTGACTAAGATAATCATGTAAGAGCTGATTTATTTCAGTTTGGCTTCAAGATTAGCATACTGGTGGGCTCGTGAAGATGTACGCAGTAAAACACTGTTTTAAACTATCACGGTTGTTCACTACAGTTATAAGAAAGAGGGTAGATCGCTTTGTCTGCACCTAACTTTGAACTGTTCGACCAACCACCCGCATTCTTCAGTCTTCCCGTGAACATGGTGCATTTAACTGCGCGGAAATATCGGGATCTCCTTCCACAACCTTACCACGGTAAATATCCCGTAAATAATCATATAACTGTAGTTACTCAGTTGAAAATTTCAATTGCCGAAAAATACTTCTTATCATAACTTTGTAAAAACGAAAGCGAACAAAACCAGCTTTTGGGTAAACTTTAAGGTTATTTTGCGCTTAATTTTTGTACCTAAGACTATTAGTTTCACATAGTCAAGGATATAATTTCAACTGAAAATTAATAAAAAGTCGCTGTAAAATGTTGTAAAACAATATTGAGTTAATTTTGCATTTTTATCTTAAATTTTTTGCTATTGATTGTGAGAAGCAAACGGGCGTGACAGTAAGTAATTGCCATTGCCTATGGATACCGGAAACACAATTTTGGCTTATCAAAGTTGTGTGAATATTACGAGCAGAGTTGTCGCCTGAAAGCGTCGATCAAAAGGCACACAACACACACACTAAGTAAACGACATTGGGCCCTTGGGGACCGGGAGCTCACCTCATTTTCAAAAACCTTTCAAAGCGCCTGGTTAATGCGACGCGTTTCCAAAATACTGGCGTGTATCTGGCTCAACGCATTGCCATTCAGCGTGGTAATGCCGCCAGCATTCTGGATACGCTGCCAACTGATAGTGGACTTGGATAGTCTATGGGCAATCTGTTTTTGTAGTGTTAGCTTATATTTTGTTTCATTAATAAAGGCACTTGGCCCTGTTAAAAAAAGTTAACGTATTCTTCTTTCGATTTGTTCGGTACAGTTCTCAAAACAGCAAGCTTCCGCAAAGTAATTCCCAGCTCTATAAATTGATTCTATCGGTATCACCTTCAATCATAGATTAACGAAAGCGAAAACAATCGATCAAGATATAACGCTAACAACTTCCTCTATGCAATTGTACCATTTAATCAATACCAAGGTTCCCCATTCGCAAACTTTGGCTTAAAATGTATCACGCGACATCTGAGTATAAATATTGCATTCCGGAAATCAAAATCTTAGGGGCAATATACACTTGTGAGACAAGGTGACACGGCATTTTCCTTCAAAGCAATTTGAACTGTAGGTGACCTTAGGGGCCATACATAAATTACGTCACGCGAATTTTAGGATTTTTTAACCCCTCCCCCCCGTCCTTGTCACAAGTTGACACATTTTCAGAAGCCCCTCCCCCTGATGTAACGTCACACATTTTTCAAATTTGCATGTTTTTAAAAATAATCAAAAGAAAACAGTTTTATTTTATTTTAGAGTCTCCCTTACATTACAACGCCGCTCTAGAAGGTAACTGTTATTCCGTGAGTGATAATCTAATAGCAAGAGTGCTAAATTATTAATAAATATAAATCAAGTAAGTACATTTTTAAAGTTTTTTATTCACATAAATTTCGCGTTATGGATTTTGAATTTTAACATGTGACGTCACAAAGCTTTTGACCCCCTGTCACACTATGTCACATTCCGGTGATACCCTCCCCCCCATTAAAGTGTGACGTAATTTTTGGTTGACCCCTTAGTAACCATAGAATCGCGTGACAACAGAGAACGTGGGACACAGATGCGACCTTTTGTTATGTTAACACGCTTAATTAGCTTCACTTGTAAACTATATAAACAGATATTGGAAGTAGATTTTAACCTTTTAACCGACTTCCGAAAGAGCGGATGTTCTATGACCCATCTGCACCCAATCTTACAAGTGTGTGTCGCCTAAGATGTCAGTAAACTATGTAACATCGGCACAAATGGAGATGAGCGCGTTGATGTCTTTTCCATTGAAAACTGTCTTGACGGGTATGGACTTCTATCTTATACAAAAAAATGGATTATTAGCTTACTAGCAGCGCCGTGCGGTTTTGCCCGCTATTTCACCGGAACAACGAGCTATCCCGGGATAAAATTAGCCCATGTTAATTTAGCTACCTAATGTTGGCTACCTCTAAATTTGCCTGTAAAAGACCGCTCTAAGCGAAAAGGCCAGGCCGCCGATTGCACTAGTTTTTTTAGCTGTGTTATCGTTTATATGTAATTTGTGGTGTGAACATTAAAGTGTTTATCTATCTATCTCCCTATTAAATTGAATTTATACTCGTTCAGCTATCAGCAACATCTTCACTTTGTCTCTGTATTTTTCTTTTGAAATCGTGAATCAAGATCATGATGCGATTGTTGAAATCAACCGTTCAATAAAGTATAATTGTTATTTAACGCCATAACCCGGTCAGAGACGTAATATAATACAGATCATGTCGGCCGCCCGGCACACTTCCACTGAACCGTTGTATACATACTGACAGTACATGAACTTGCAAATTAAATCTTATCAAAATTATATATTCTCAAACATCGATGAGCATAAATAAAATAAAAATAACTAGCTGAGTTATGGTCAATAAATCAAATCAGTTATTTGCTAAAATACATTACATTTATTGTGTACACCAGATATAAAAATTACAAACAGAAAGAAGACACTTACGAGCTGGTTCCACAAGTGGCGGCCTTAGCGCCATACCAAAAGTAAAGTTTTAGGTGGGGATAGAGAGGGGATGCTCTATCCCTGGACCCGGGTATGTCCTAAAACTGCGACCAGAACCACCGGAGGATAGGCAGCAGCGTCTTAATAGTACACGGTGAACGTACTGCGATCCCCAAGCCGCCTGCCAGGCGTGGGGATTATGGCAACACCCCTCTCCATGAGGGAGGCCTTGTCCAACAGTGGACGTTAATTGGCTGATGATGTGATGTGTGTGTGTGCTCTATTCCTTTCTCGCAAAGCGTGTGTTAGTATAGCATTTGTATGGCACGCCTGAGGCTTGACGTCATAGTTCAGTATAGTGCGCTCTCTGTCTAGCATGAAATTATAGTACTTATAGCTTATTTATTTTTGAACTAATTTAAATTTTGTTTTCATTGAAAGGCTCTATTTATGATGAGCTTTTTTATAAGGTAATAAAAGAATATTAATCATCATGCCTATTATGACAGCTCTCAGAATGCTATTCGCACTAATTCGTTCTACTTAAAAGTGGGGTGACCTTTTTGCGCATGATATATAAATTTTGAAAAACATCCTTCGAGGAAAATTAAACTTGAAGGTAACCCTAAAGTTATTGGCGGTTATTGTCTCCTCTAAATATATTGTATGTAGGACAAGTAAAGTACGTATTTCAATTTGCAATGAGGCTTGGTTATATTGTTCCGATAAAAAAAGGCAAACGTACATAATGTTGGCCCAGACAAGAAAATAACTGACATTCACAGATGGCTTTGGCTGGTATTCTGGCTATACACAATTTTATAAAATAAAAAAACCCGTTTTATCTCGTCAGTCGGCCGTGCCGTACCAAATGCGCTCGTCTGTTAATACTCTAAACTTTGCACACTGTCTTCCACTGCGCTTCTACTTTCGATCTCGTCTCACACTTTCGTTTTCGCTGCGCGCGCGCAACTCCATCGTAACTCGTGATGTCACGACCGTAATACGCGGGTTGAGATAATTGTGGGGTTCTATCATTTGTTAATTGCTCTGTTAAGAATTAACGCGTTGAAAATGGGGAATGGTAATTATGACTTCTTATTACATCTGAACTTATTTACCTAACAGCTAATAATGATTATACTCAATCATCCTCTAATTATAAATTTTTAATATGTTATATTATTTACGTATTTTTTTTAATATTTAATGTAATAACCTATTACATTCAGTGTTTGTATATTATAAACATGTATCTGGATTACAATTATAAAAAATAAGAAATATAAATACATAGGTATCTGGCAAAATAAATACTAATTGTTTTTAATTTTCACCTTTTGACTTAATTATTATTTCTTAATTAATCCGCCGTAACAATACATATTCTGTGAAAATTTCAACTCGCTATCTATTACAGTTTTAAAGTACAGCCGTTAAAAGGTAGGACGGACGGACGGACAGACAAAAATACAGACAACGTAGGCTACCCGTTTACTCCCTTTGGGTACGAAAACCTAAAAAAGGATTAGAAGACACCCGCTGTCATGATTCATGCGTGATGAAAAATTGACAAGTTATAACCACTCGGTCACCTTTGTGTAGGTTAAATCATCTATTGGTTAAACCAATATTGTTTTAGGATAATTAGTTACATTTATCAAATTATCAACGGTACAATACAAACGAATTCATCAATGCAATGATTAATTTGTTAATAAATCGGTCGTCCTACAGATCACCGCATCGCAATCACTTAAACAGAGTCGCTTATAACAGGTAGCCGTAAGGCATCTTAAAAAATGTACACGCGAATGTAAATGCGACGCTCAACTAGAATTGTGATATCATAAAAAAATTCAAAAAAAACTAATCTAAAAATCACAAATCATCGTGGCGCCAGAGTAGTCATTCGTATTTTTATAATATTTATAAATATGCAAAAAACTTTTAATGTATTCTGTGGCGACAAAATACATGTGAATTGTCGCGTCGTACATTTTTGTGCACTAATGACATACCATTATTTTTTTGTTTGTTAAATATCGTTAGATTTTGATACATGGGGAATAAAGCGCTAGACACACTCGCGAGAAGCGAGAAAAAATTACGCCTTAGTGTAATTGTAATACGATACAAAACATTATAGAAGGTCGACATCCTTGTCTTCAAAATATATTTAATTACATCTTGTGCACGTAAAATATTGTTTATGCATAAAGGGGACATATATAAGGTATAAGGGGACTAAAACTGCTTTTTATGCTCTAGCTAGTGCATAAAAGTATGATTTTTAATACACTAGTATTAAAAAAAGAATCTCTGTTAAATGTTCAAACTTTATTTATTTATTAAAAAACACTTATAACACCATTACAGATAAACTAAAGCGATGCTATAACACCTATAATATTTTTTACTATTCTAATTAAAAATCAAACACATATTTTACACTTATATTTTTTTTGCGTCAACAATAGATGTCACAGAGTATAGTTTTCACAAATTTTGTGAGCCGTTTCTATGAATTCTGCAAGGCCACAAGTAAAAATATCTGTACCTTCTGAAACTAGATTTAGCAACATCAAAGCGGGCGACACCGGGAAACTAGTTAAGTTTGTATTAAATGCAGGAAATATGCCTGGATCTTTAATAATACCCATAGTTCAGGTTATTATAAAGATCCAGATGTAACATTTATCGAATAAAAATAGAACATCGTTCGATACTCGATAATTTATTGCACAAAAACAAACTCATTTCAGCTTTAATTTTAATAAAAAAGATATCACTTACAATAACACTGTTTAATTTCCTCACAATTAAAGCGAAAAGTTGATTGTACAACTGGTACATAAAGCCCTTTTCATCCTCAACTTAAATATCCGTCAAATAACTGGCTAAAATTGCTTATTTTATGCACTCGTTGTACAATCTATTAATATTAGGGCCACCAAAAATCAAAAGAGAGAGAGAGATTATTGTAGTAAAAGGCTACTAAAAGGGGACCTCCGGGCTCGGGATGGTCAATGTTGGAGCTCTGACCATCCAGTTAAGCGTGCCCAGGGAGAGAACGACAACGTTGTGTGACCAACGTTGTCGCGAGAAGTGGGGCTGAGACAACACGCAGCTGTCTTGGGAGGAGCCGTAGCGCAGTGCTGAGGGCTCCGGTGCGTTCCTCTGGAGATCCCGGAGCACTCTTGTCTAGCACTAAGGCTGGTTACCGGGGGGGTTTTATTGGGTAGCATCTTTGTAAGATTTCCCCCTCAAAAAAAAGTTTAGGTACTGGTGAGGTATCTCGAGGGATAGGTGCCAGCTTAAGGTTTAAATTGTATTAAACATGCACTCGTCTTGCAAGTTTGTATTGCGCCTAAAGTAATAATATACCTGTTGACAGTTTTTGAGATCGTCAAAGGTCAATCATCATTTATACTTCGACAGGATTTAATACTCATATTTTTTTATGGTTGTGTTGTACTACAATCATTTTGACTACCCCGGTGGCCCAATTGGTAGTGAACCTGACTTCTGCGCTTCGGGTAGGTTCGATTTCCACCTAGGCAAAAAAATTATGTGATGAAAATTTGTGTTTGTTCTATATCCGCGTGTTAATTTCTATTTAAGTATGTAATTTAAAATATGAAACGTCACGTTCATTACAGTTTTATCATAAACTATGAGACTATAAGTTAGTAAATTTGGATTTCACTGGAACTATATGGAAAGATAAAAAAAACTGAAAATTTTACCGTTAGAAAAACTTTACGCTACGACACGTGATCAGCCGACAAAAACTACTATGACCTAATCGGAAGTCTTCCATTTAAGGCACGCTTCCACTACCACACACTACCCAGATCACATTCCATTTTTTCGTCCAATCGGTTAAGGGGAGTGCACACTAGAGACGTAACTTGAACGCAACCGTTCAACAGTGACATAACGTTCCTTCCCGCTTCCGATGTCATTGTTGCGTCAGGTTGGCACTACTGCGATTTGTGGAAGCGAGGTGAGGTATGTTCTTTGTTTAAAAAATATGGGTTATTTTTTATTTGAGTTAAAGTTTTTAATAGTCATTGTAATATTTTCTTAAATTTATGTATTTTCAAGCGTTAAAGTGTAATCAATTATTAATAATTAAAGGTTTCTGAACGTGAATCAAGTGTGGCCAACTATTAAAATGAGTTGTTTCCAGAACTCAATAGTAACCTCTAATAATGTCTCCTCTACTTTACTGTGGTATGACTTTGACCATGACTTGTTTAAAAATATATAACTTATTTAAATACTTGACACTGGCAAATGCACAAGACGTGTGACGCCAAAATATAAAGAAAGTACAAAATAAGTAAAGATATCATGATGATTTAGTAGATTCCGCTGATATAAAATTCACAGATATCCACGGAGGTAATGTTTAAAAATCACCTATTCGCAGAAACAGAAACATACATTTTCTTTGAAACTTTTTGATAAACAATCAAAATGTTGATCTGAGTTTGAATGAATATTGTTTTTTTAAATGTCGAGGCACGACATTTTAAAAAACTCAGATCAATATAGGAACCTCAAAAATCCAATCCTTTGTCTGCCTGTCAACTTACGCATATTGAATTTAAACAACTTTATAAAAGCACGCCTCAAAGTAAATACTATAGCAACCAAAAATAAACTTACCTAAAACGAAAACGGAAAAAACCTCTCCAAATATTTGACATTTTTGGTATATGATTCAGTTTGAGAAAACTTGAAAAAGGTCCTCAGGGTATTTAAGACTGGTTTTATAAGATTCTAATTTACATTGATATACGCATATTCGATTACTGCAGAATATAGAGCATCTGTATATTTGTTGCATCAAGATTATTTCTTGGATGTGTTGATAATATCATCAACATTTTATTCGTGAACATAGTTTATATGTCTGTGACACATGTCTTTTTCATGACCTTTTTTTAATACAGTCAAACAATGTTAACGAAAATATTTTACGACAATCAATGCTGCCATCTAAAGAATTTTTAATTTTTCTGGCGTTATATTGTGACAAAATATGCTGGTTTTATTATAGTTTAGATCCTCGTTAAGAAAATAAAGAAAATGGGAACCAATGGATCACCTTGATGCGGACGACCATCGCGTAAACTAATTTCACCCTAGATAAAAACGACCATCATTAATGTAAGAAAAACCAACGTCGTATGGCATGTTTTAGGTATTCTAAAAAGTCTGCTCTGTCTATATTCTTCTAAACCAAGTCAAAGCACTTATGACGTATAAAGATCATATCCTGCTCCAATTTAAGTACTTTTTGCCGACAGGTTCTCTTACAATGTTGCAGTCGTTCCAAATATCGATAACATTCATAAAATCAATTTAGCGTATTGCGGTTTGAAGTAGTAAAAGCTAAAACAAAAACTGATGCAATAAACCCCAACTTATATGTACAATTGAAGTGGGGTGCCACCAATCGACCGTCCATCGTGTTTAATGAACAAAACTGGCTGTTGTCTGTAGAAAAAAAAAACATTCCATCATTTGAACAACGTTATAAAAAAATTGGAGGGCTGTAAATGTGTTTTATTTCAAAACCAGGGTAATAAAATGTCCGATACCAATTGACACATTAAGATCTAATTCTAAAATGGCAACACTTTAACACTGATATTCGATACTTTATTGCTCAGCTTTTTTTTTGTATTTTTTAACCATCATTCAGGACGACTTCCATTCATCTTGAGTTAATTTGTAGTGGATTTTATGTATAAAAACTATTTTTACGCGGTCCACAATTGGCGAAGCAGATATTTGGTCTTTACCAAAAAAAACCTACTAAATATGTATTTTGCACCAATGTCAAATACCAACATTAAAAACTAAACAAAAATCATCAATAAAGAACATATTGTAGGAGTTTTGGCGCCAAAGTGAAAAACTATTTCGCCTCATTGTATTATTTTCCGAAACTTGTATTATTCCGAATACTAATGTGTATTAATGGTAGATTATTATTTATTAAGTCTCACGAACGTGATAAAGTGTGTAAAGTGATATAACAAGGTGAAATATGTCTTTCATGAAGTTTCCAAAAGTCTAATAGACCTCTAGTAAAAATTCCACACCTTTACTAGAACGTGACTTGACCTTGCTAGACTCTGACTGTGACTTGTTTTACGATACTTTATTAAAAGTGAAATTGATAACAAACTAAAACGAAAAAGGTATCATTTTCAAGTTCTCGGGGGTCAAAATTACCAGGTGCTGAATTGCCGCGTCCCAGCCCAGCCGCAGTAAAATTCCCTGAGACTAGTATTCATTTCACGCCACGAAGAGTGCGGCAATTCTCGTGTCAAATGGATCTTGCCACAACGGAACTGACAATGCTTCCAAAACCGCGATTCATTGAGAAAACCACGATCGCAACATCATGGAACGTTTCCAGCGGTTTTCTAATAGAACGCTTTTAGCACGTCTGCCCTTTACCCAGTGACACGGATAAGGCGCGTGCGCACAAAGAACCTTTCATAATTACGAGTAAGTACAGCTTACAGGTGGTCCGGCAAATCATGGAGGCAGGAAACGTATGGATGCGACTAGCAAAGGTTGTACTATAAATTTCTTATTTCCTCTGTGTTATAGGAATTAGAATCAAAATGAAGCCTATTTCCCAATGAAAACATTATTGTGTTGACCATAATGACGTTGACAGATTCTGTAATTAATTGTTTTTTTTTATATCAAAATACTAAAAAATAATGTATACGATTCGATTATGTATATAATTCTTTATTAATTTATTTTGATTATTTAATTTAACCAACACGGTTATACCAACTACATTAATTAAATTGGAATGTTAATATAATAATAATTACAATAATCAATTCATTTACAATATTAGAAATTCAATTAACACAGGAACAAATTAATAATAAAAAATGCCAGAATATTAAAATAAATGCCATAAGGTTTGTGTATTGATTTAGTTTGTTTGTTAATTTAACGAGTTATTTGTTACTTTATCATGCAATAACAGAGCAACGGGTCGTCGTGTATGTTTGAGATAGTTGGACGGCCGAAGAAAGTTCAAAGTTCATATTATAAAAAATAAAATAAACCCGACTTCACGGTAAGTGGCAGAAATTCAATAAACGGGATTCGTCCACTCATTTTCCGCACTTTAAGGCGGAATATTTTCTTGAAATTTTAATGGGAACACCTTCAAAATGCCCACCTATCATATTCAATAAAAAAAAAACAATTGGCAAAGATCGCGTTACATACCCGTTACATACGTTAATTTTATGTTTGGGTAAACATAAAATTATAGCCCAATTAAGAACCTCCTCTTTTTTTGAAGTCGTTAAACAATTCTTTTAGCAATAGAATAGCAGGTAAAACCACTGCTAATGATGAAATAAGATTCAAATTGAAAACGTCAGTTTAGAAACATGACATTGGGAGGGATACGTGAATTCGGTCAAGTGCGAGACAGGTGCACGAAATGCAAGATGCATGGCACATGACTCATTAGAACTGCAATGAAACGGCAATGCAATTAAAATGTAATGAATTTATTCGTTTTACGATCTCCTAAATTTAGCCAATGTTAATATACATAGTAACAGAACAAAGTATGTACTAGGAAAATAAAACAAATGGAATCCTAAAACAACAAAAACAAAAAATAAAGTAAACGGGGATTATTACCAAAATGTGGCCTAATTAACTCGTTTTTTTTTAATTGGCTTACACATGGAAATGATGCGGTCTACGTATTCTGCGATGGAACACGCATGCCTGGAAGAAACCGATGGATTACGATGAATTTATGAACAAATCAATTACCCCACTAACCACAAAATAGCTTGCGTTTATGTGACATAATGTACCAAATTATATTTTATTACAAATCTACATACATACATATTTCTTATTTTAGCGTAAAAAGCTAAAAAAACATTGGTTGTTCAGATGCAAGATAGGTCGGCGATATAGTGTGGCAGGTCAAATCTGATTATCAAAGCAACGAGGCAGAATGCAATACCTACAATGGACTACAACCATCAGGGGAAACAGAAGGCTGAGGATATTGATAGCGTTGAAAAAAAAACTATATCCTATTTAATTCAGTCGAAAAAGGTCATAAGTGTACTCGACTAAAATGTACTGAAAACGTCCGCAACATTGAATTATCCATCCATCACAAACAAACACAGGATATTAAATTAGTTGTTTAAAATCGAATTATTCACAGCTCACAACAAATCCCTGATCAAGGTCAAAAACGCACTGCCGACTGCCACGTATTTTCCCGCCAAAGGACACGCAAAAACAATGTTGACAACCGATCAAACAAAAGAAAGTATTGACAGGCGGGCCAACATCACGACAAACGGAAATAGGAAGGTATTGTCTATGTTATCGCACTTCCGGCGATGTAGAACCGATTTTTTAGAGGTCAAGGACATTTTTGATGCATGAAAGTGAGAATGGACGTGTCGTATTCATTGATGCGTGTTTTTTTTTGGTATTTTTAGCAGGAAGAAATATCTGACCTTATATCACTTATTGGACCTTATTTGACAGAAACTCTTTGTGGCTGACGATGATAGTTCTGAGAAATTACAAATACTTAGATATTTCCGTCGAAAAAAATATCAAAAATATTTATTTTTATTTTTATTTGATCTATATTTTAATTTTTTTTTATTCTATCCCCTGCACCATACTATAAATATCAACGAAAAAAAAATGATTTATATCGTTTGCATTTTGCCATTATAAAGATAACTAGTAATAAAGATAATGTGACCCAGCGTTTTTTTTTTTCATTCATATTAAGACGTGTCGCTGCTGCCGCTAGCCACTACGCATCGCTTGGTTGAGCCTTAAGACCTAGGAACCTACATGTTACGGTCAGTGGTTAGGAAAGCGACTCAAGTGGGTCGCGTTTCGGTTCACGACCAGGAAACTGACTTGGGCAAGTTATCAAGTTTAAAATGTGTTCAAAATTAAGGAAGATATAACAGAGCGCAATATACTTACTAATGACGTCACCTGTTAGCTCGTAAAACCTACCTTTGCGGGAGCGGGACAGAGCATCCCCTTTTTATTTATTAAATCATATGTGACGTCATCATACAAACTATACTTCTAATAAGATGTTTATGGATGCTCAATAAATTACTTATTCTTATACTGACACTCGGAAAGCAACAAAGCATTCCTTCTAAATCCAAACAAAAACTAGGAAGAGCTTTCTTTTTCGTTTAAAATAATTTCTTCATAACAAAATTTTATTTAAAAAAAACACTAAACCATAGTGTTAAAAAACTTTTTTATCGTTTACAGTATACGAGTATGTTTGAAACAGCAGATTTTTTGCGTTTACAGGCTTGGTCCATAGTAGAAGCTGTGCATAATGATTAGTATGTACAATTATATTCTCGAGTATGTCATCAAAAAACCGAACATTTTGTATAAATGCTAAAATTACCGTCTCTGTCCATCGGCTTCATGCTGTGAAAAATGATTTACGAGCTATCTTCAAACGAATACCCAAAAAAACCGGTCAAATGACGTAGCTAAACATGTCAACCCTACACCTATTCTGTAGCAATCGAGATTTTCTTATTCTCATTTGTGTAATGTCTAATGAGAGACACACCGTAACTAGCCTTTTATGCGCTCGGTGCGAGCTCCTATAACTGCGCCCTTGAAAACAAAACTTGGTCATGGTGTGGTCATTTCAGCGCCCCTCCAGAGTCTGCACCCTGTGCCTGGGCACCGCTGGCACAGCCCTATTTACGGCACTGGAGAGACAGACTGAGATTTCGACTGTGCCAGAATAGAGCCCCTGCGCATGCGTCACGTGCGAGTTTAGGAACAGAAGAAGGATGCTATCGTTTCTCAAAACCTTTATCACTGTAGGCTTTTACGACCTAAGCCAAATGAAAAAAAAAGTTATTTTCTGCAAAGGAAGATCCTTGTTGATAAATACATGATATCGAATCGAAAAAAGATCGTTTTTTTTTACGATAAAGATTAAGGGAAAAGGTTCGATTTTGTTTTCAAGGCAATAAAGCAGTTTTTTTATTTTATTTGAGGTAGTGAGTAGTGAGTGGAGGTCAGGAGGGCAAAGTGATGAAAAAGTCAACTCTGGATCTTTTAAACGTCCTTGGACAGGGCAATAAAGTAACACTAAATTCGCAGTTATAATGACGATGCAAGTGGTGGGAAAACCCAAATGGATATCTAATGATGTTTTTAATGACGGATATGTAATGACAAATCTTGAAAAGGTATATATAATTACAGTGGTTTTTAATGAAAATTTGTTCCATCTGCCCTTTACCCGCGGGTGGGGTACGCGCAGTCAAAGGACCTAACCTCTTCTAAACTCCAAAATAGCTGCGAATAATATAATGATATAATGGTCACACTTGATACCTGCCAAATTCAATGGCAAATAGCCACTCTAAAGTATTTCTACCTACCATGGTTTTTTCGATGAATAATGTCAAATATGGCATCTAGAATCTTCGATCGAAGTCTAGAATCGATAATACTTTGTTGATGATAATATGTCTTTGTTGATCGATAAAATACCGTAGAGAGTTTTGGAGCCCAAGTGGAAAAATATCGCTTCATTGTTTTACTCCTAAACTTATATGAAATAAGTTTATATTATAAGTATGTATAGTTGATTATTGGGATTATTGTATCCGTGAAACGTGTCTTTTCGTTGTTTCCATGTCTCCATAGAAGCCTCTAGTAAAGTCTCCACTACTTTACTGTGGCATGTTTTAAGCTTGACCTTGACTTTGTCTTATTTGAAAAAAAAATCCAAAACTTTCAACTAGTTCGAAATTGAAAATTATACGACTATACTTTGATACTGGCTAAATAAATGAGACGGACGGAGCAAAATCTAAAAAATGGGTTTGTCGATGATATGTCAAATTTTTCCTTAAAGTCGGTCTTACGAAAGTGTCAAAATTCAATTTAACAGCATTTTAGGATGAATTCAATTGCATTGTTTTAGTAAATGAAATACATTTAAACAGAAAGATCAAATGGCGTCGTACTTATAATAGTTCCACTTATTAATAAATACAAAAATAAAATATTGCCGCGCGACTTCTCTCGTGGAACTCAGTCGCACAGACAACCTGCATTGCTGGTTTGTGTAGACTAGGAGAAATTCACAACACACCTTAAACGGAACGTCAGTGCCAGGTCTTAGCGCCCGAACATAGAACTAGAATTTAATTATTATAATACTACAGAGGCGACAATATTCTATCTATACAAAACAGGAATTAAATGTTATCAATTAAAATCTAATACCCAACCAGGATATGAATGAATGAATTATATGCAAACCTAATAGAACAAAGTTGTGATTACGCAATGGTCTTGTGTACTGTTATGTTTTATAATACTGCTACAGAATGCAGCCAGAAATGGTCACCCCGCTTTTGTATCCTGAACCAACTATCATAATATTCTGTACCTGAATATCCGGCTCCGGGATTTTGAAATGCAATAGTCAATATTTCAATTAATTCTTACTGTTCTATTGATAAGATAATTCTACAATAGTAAATGTCAGTTTGACACTGAACTTGTTAAGTGACTTTTTGTGTAGCTTAAGCAAGGCTAAGCACTAATTTTTGTTTTAGTTCTAGGTAAGCTACAAACTACCACTTCCTATACACTAAAAGCGCTGAAGCATTATGCAAACTGCTAGTTTTTGGAATGCGCTGCCTGAAAGGGTGTTCCCTGATAGTTACAATCTGGGTGTCTTCAAATCGCGAGTGAATCGGTTTCTTCTAGAAAAGCATGGTCCTTCGTTGAACGCATCACCGCTTAACATAAAGCGAGTTGGCGTTCAAACGTAAAAAAATATACAACTAAAAGGTATGAAGGCCAACACTAATTCCTTCTACAAATAAAACTTACTATAGGTTTTCTTCTAAATTAAAAGCGCTCTCAATTTTTGACGAAATAAGCAACGAAAATTTGGCTTTTAACGTTTTGATTAAATCAAATAGAAAAATCTTTAGAAAATTCAATTCCTGTAATAAATATATCTGTATTTTTTATATTATTGAATATTAAAGTCTTCAAATTTTGGAAAAACACAACACATCAACTTATAATCTCCAATTTACAAAAAGTAGTTTT
Organism: Agriopis leucophaearia; assembly: GCA_949125355.1. Classification (NCBI taxonomy): domain Eukaryota; kingdom Metazoa; phylum Arthropoda; class Insecta; order Lepidoptera; family Geometridae; genus Agriopis; species Agriopis leucophaearia. Next base: position 6,877,892 of record OX421284.1, on the reverse strand, counting down.
TCGTATAACTTTTAGCAGGGGAAAGTTTGCGAACGAATTTCATTGAATTACTGACATATATAAGCAATTTACTTGTTTTATATTCGTCTTGACAATTACGACTTTACTTTCACGTTTTATGCCCGATAATCTAAATATTTAAATTGAACGTTTGCATTCAATAAATAATAAATATCTAGGCCATTTTTGCACACACGGTCATCTGACCCCAAACTAAGCAAAGCTTGTAATATGGCTGCCAAAGGCTGATGTATGGGCATATATTTTTAAATACATACTTAAATAGATATTAACACCCAGACATAGAACAAACACAAATGTTCATCACATGAATGTTTGCTCTAGGTGGGAATCGAACCCAAGCCCCAAGCGCAGAAGGTAGGTTTACTACCAACTGAGCTATCGGGGTAGTCAATTTGTAATTCGGCTCTTAATATATATTATATATACAGGTATTAATAGGTATTGACTAATTTTTAAGACGTCAAAAGTTTTATGACCTTCAAGTTTCCTGTTGGAACGATTTGTCATCAAGTCTTGCTCTTCAAACAATATATTCTGTACCTATTCCTTCTTTCAATACCGCATCATATATTTGTCAAACGCTTAACAAGATACGACCACCATGACCTGACCGCTCTATCTTTCCACTTTAAAACAAAACGCATGTTCACGACAGACCATGTCACACTGGTCCATTATCGGCAAACATACAGAGCGACCAATTTATCAGTAAAGTTGACCAAATGAAGGTACTAAAATATTCTACGGACTGCTGTAAGTTTTGATCCGATAAGACGATGGAAGTTTTACCAGTCAACTGTGGAGATAATTTGGTTTTGTGGAGTAGGCCATAGACCCTTTAAGGTTGTTTTTAGCCCTCGTGCGGGTTTTTAAACTGCTTTACGCCTGTAAGTGCTAAGTCGTGACTGCATGCTAATTGACAAAACGATAAGTTACCTAAACATGCAAAAATATAATGAAATGTCTTGTAAAAAGGCAATTTGTTAGACTCACGAGCGCGCAACCATATGTAATATGCATAGTACAAATGTTGGACAAAAATTCCATAAAAATCACATCACACTAAAATACAGCCATTACGGAGTTGAGTGTGGACAAACATACACACCGATACACAAACTTTCACATATATATTATTAGTGCGATGTGAAAATTTGTGTGAAAGTTTGTAAGTGTGTATTTGCCCTCACTCAACTCCCTAATGGCTGAACGGATCTGGTTGAAATTTGATAAAGAGGCAGCTTATATCCTGGTGAGCACTAACGCTACTTTATATCTCGGAAAAATATACGTTTCCTGCAGGATAGCAGGTGAAATTGTGGGTCACTGCTTGTCTAATGTCCCGTACATTAGACAAGCAGTGACCCACAATTTCACCAACGATGTTGAAAAGTTCGAAAAAGAAGGAAAAAAGTTTCAATAAAAGTCAATTCTAGGTCCTATCCTCTTGCTAGGTTTTTGAACGTATCATTGTGGCTGGTCTGATATTTTATAGTGAAATACGCTGATTATGTTATGCCATTCTCTAAACGAAACTAAATTTGACAGCTCTAAAAGTTTTACCATCCTTATCTGATGCATTGAAATGAAAAGAGTTGCCGATAATTTTAGTCCTGTAAGATTATTTAGATAATGGTTTAACAGAATTGACGCCTGTGTTCTTACTAAATTTTACAATTTTATTGAAGCTGTCAAGAGTTTAAAAAACATGGCCAAGTATACGTTAGTCTACGGTAAACATTGTATTTGTAATAACTTTTCAATCGGCACCCATCGCCAAAGTAGACCTCGCATCCCGTATAACCTCTCCGACCACTTTCAAACTGCAGTCATTCTAGTCAAGTGCACTCCCATATTGATACCGAGTTCTTACTTTTTATTGCTGTATTAAGACGCCCTGTGTGATTTTCTTTTTGTTATTTCAAAATTACAGTCTTTTTTATCTCTACGATTTTTTTTTCTAATGTGACTTTTTGCTGTTGGCCTTGTGGCCTCTACAGCTTGACCGGACTAGTTGGTGAACGCAGAAGGCATTGGGCCAACATGGTTTAGATTTTGGTTGGTCAAGGTTACCTCGGAGGTACGAGCCTTGGCTTGGACCCTCGCCGGGATTGGGGGATCAGACTTGCCCTGGCACCCCAGAAGGGGTGTGATTTTATTATATTTATATGGTTTAGAGAACTGTATTAACAGATGTTTAATAGAAAAGTTATGAAGCTTGTAAACTTTTGGTACGTAATAATTAAATAGTAGATTGTGTCTTGTTTATCCTTGACTTAAATATCCCTTAAATGAACATACAAGGGCTTTTTAAGTTAAAGATAAAATGGGTTTTAATGCAAGAGTTATACACTCAGCTTTTTACTTTAATTGCAAGGAAATTAAACTGTGCTAGTGAAAGTTATATCCCTTTAATTATAACTAAAACTGAAATTTGAAGAAAAAAACTATTTTTACCAACCGACTTCAAAAAATGAGGACGGTTCTATGTTCTACTGTTTTTTTATGTATGTTCACCGATTTCTCCCCCAACTGTTGACCAATTTAAAAAAAAACTTTTGTTCGCTAGGGCATACTTCCAATTTGGTCCCATTATCACCAAGTCATGAAATAACTTCCTACTTGAAATATATTACAAACTAAACAATTTTAAACAGTACAAAATATTATTATGCTCTAGCGCATAAAAATCAGTTTTAGTCCGCATACAGCAGGCATAAACAAGAACTTTACGAGTATGCGAAGTGAAAACGTTAATTTTAGACCACTTTCATAAATCTTTTAAAAGCTTGTCAGGCAAATAATGAAACGAAAATGTTCCAAAGAAGAATTGAAGGTTAGTTATTTTTCTATTGTAACATGTATTATTATACTCGTACTAGCTGCGCCCCGCGGTTTCACCCGCGTGGTGATGAAAATCGGTGATGGATAAAAAGTAGCCTATGTGTTAATCCAGGACATAAGCAATGTATATTCCAAATTTCATACAAATCCATCCAGCCGTTTCTGCGTGATTGAGTAACAAACATCCATCCATCCAAACTTTCACATATATGATATTAGTGTGATGTGTCGAAAAATTAATTCTTATACTACTTTTGCCTACTCTGGTTGAATTTGTGTAATATAATTTGAGAGATACTTAAAACCAAAACCCTTCTTCAGTCCGGTAAAAATGAAATTTTTTTCTGCAGCATTTTTGCCGACTCTACTGGGGAATTAAATTGAATAATTACTCACATATTGTGTTATAAACTTTGGACCAGGTGTGAAAAAATTTGAACCTACAGTTATATGATTATTTACGGGATATTTACCGTGATAAGGTTGTGAATGAAGCTCCCGATATTTCTCACGAACTGCAGGTAACTGTAGTGAACAACCGTGATAGTTTGAAACAGTGAAATTCGGACCCGTCATAATGTCATGTGGAATAAAAAAAGATTAGTTCTAAGTTAAATAAAAAGGGTTGCAAATGGTATATTTGCAATGTAAAGTGTTTGTATGGGAAAGATCCCTATAAAATCATGACAAAGAAATTATGTTACTTTAAACGTTGCCTGGATTTGAATCAGTCCAGAACCATCGGACCTCTGGAGAACAAGGGTCCTCTTGTGGGAGTTAAATGAGTCTACTGAACCTATCTTGTGCTAAGGGAATGTGGAAAATAAATTAATGCAAAAGTTTGAGGTTACAATGCAATTGCCTAATACAAATTGTTATAAAGTAACTGAAATCCAGAGAGGGCTCATGGCGGTTAGTTAAGGGAAAGCTGGCACACTACTGCGCACCAGCATCAAATTGGAAAAATTACTAAGTGAAAAATTAAGTGAAAATTAAAAGTGGTTATCTGTTGAAATCCTGCGTTCGAGGTGGCTTCACAGGATCATCTCAACTTGAAACTGGAACACTTCATGGAGCTCTGAGTTCCCGATGCGTGATCAAGTCTTCATTTCCAAAAAATAAGAAATTTTGTTCGAGCGCGTGGCGACCCGAACGGGTTCTTCAAAAATCAATCAAATGTTGTGCTCATCTTGGTTTCGAGCCGAAAATCTGATTCCAACGTTCCCACGAGGGAAACTGCAGTATTTATTTCAAATCATCTTATTAAAATTGGAGGGAAATTAATAAATTGTGATTCTCACGAACCCGCGCGCTTGGCCGCTTCCGTGAGCATAATCCTTTTCAAAATGGTGTCCTGCATCTCCTTTCTCTTTCTTGTTTACGGAAGTATTTCTTGAGTGCGAACGAGTCCGCGCATATTATCATGCAGCGTTCAACAGATAACAAATATTATACTGTATTTAGATATTCGATTAATTCTAAATTCTAATGTTGATTTTAATATTTGTTTACAATTCCAAAATAAATTCCTAAATGTAAATCTAAGTACATCGTTTTGTTTATAAAGCTGAAAATAGTGACATTCTATCATTTTAAAATGGTTCCTAGCCTTTCTGTTAGAGCAATGTCCTAAGACATCCCCAGCGCCAATTTGCTGCCAGGAATAAAATATATGTTATATGACAATAATTATCTGATAGCTAAACCTACACCTCAGGAGCTCGATTTTTGAATCGCTCGTATAATAGTTCGCACGAAAATATCATACGAAATGACTGACTCGAAATAAATCCCAAACAAATTTTGGATTTTTGAAATAAACATATCACTCGCTAACGCAACAAGTGTTTTGACCCATTCGATTTTGGTTCTATCAATAGAAAACTATCTATCTTTTCGCATGATATTTTCGTGCTAAATCATACGATCGATTCAAAAATCGAGCCCATGTAAGCATTAAATGATCCTATCAGGCACGTTCAATAACTCACCCGAAAAATAATCAACAACAGTTCGAAAACCGATTCATCATCATCACACCTACTTATCAGTTTCAATCGAAACCAGTCGAGCTGATCGGAAGTAAACCTCGATCACAGACTCGTTGGCCATCGAGATAGAATCGCAATCGAACCTTATAGTGTAATCGATTCTCAATTCGATTGTTCCATGTGATATGATCGGATAATAACTTCAACAAGGACGGGTAGTGTTAATATACAATGTACCAAACTATCGTAATATTATGAATGCCAAAGTTTGTGTATGTTTGTTATTCTTTCACGCAGAAACGGCTGTACGGATTTGGATGAAATTTGGAATATATATAGCTTATGTCCTGCATTACCACATAGGCTACTTTTCATCATCTTCATCACCACCGAAACCGCGAGGCGCAGCTATTCAACAATATCTATAATAATAGATGTATTTTAAGGCCGCGCTCACCCTTTCGCACATGTTCGACATTTTTGAAGATAAAAATAACAGAGTGAATATAAAAATCCGGGTGGGCATTATCTTTAGAATAACATTACAAATGGATATAGTAAGATTTGAATTTTAGATATTTTATACAATGGCGGAGGAGATGAAAAAAATCTCGAAAATTTGTTTTCTTTTCCGCCAAAATGTAACAATAACAACTAGTAAAATACTTTTAAACATTTAATTCTAAAAAAAATGTCCAATTGTATTTTTTTTCTACTTGGCGAATTATTCAGGCCACATCGCTGGAAGAATTGATCAGATGGGGAAGAAACGTTCTAAAGGGGCGACCACGAACCGGAAGACGCAGCGTAGGTAGACCTCCCACTTGATGGACTGACGACATGTGCAAATGACAGAATGTCGTTCAGTGTGGAGTTATGTTCAGCAATAGACGTCTTCTGGCTGATAATGATGGTGAATTTTTATCTAATATAATGTTTAAAACATGCGTTTACAATATCACAATAATTAAATCTATTTTTAAAACAACCGTGTGGTGATCAGTTCGAAGCATTTTTAACTTACGATAATCTGAGCGTGTTTTCCAATCTTTACCTGAAAAAATACAATAGAAATTATATAAAAGTCCGGATTAACCAATTCCAGTATTTACAATGCACAATGCAAGTTAATAAGGTATCGAGTTACGTAGATCTAGAGCCAATTTTAGGAATCAGAGCGGAACCTTTTCTGAACGAAACGTGATGTCCGAACGAACTATCAAAAGCAACTTGATTCTAAATTCTTAAGTAAATAAAGTATTTCGTTCTTTGCCCGTAGTCCTACTGCGTAGTTCTATAGGTACTGATAGTACCAAGTTGGTGTGACTCGACTTAACTGACCCTTAGTTTTGTGAAGCTGGTGTAAAAATCCACTTCCGTTGACGCCTTAGAAGCAAAGTGACACTTTGGACCCTTTTGATAAATATAACCACTAGATAGCGCATTAGTCATAATTTGCTTGTGTGTTTTGTAAACCATGTCGGTAGTGGTTGGGGGGGGGGGGGGATAGTATGGCGCTTTTGATTGGAGAAAACAATAGTCATTCATTAAATTCAGATCCTGCTGAAAATTCAGTACCTCTTCATCACGGCGAGGTAAAGGATGAGCTGTCAAAATGGATTATATCGTCATTATCGGAATCCCATCAGGGAACTGGTATTTATCAGAAGGTCCTACCTATAAATAGGGTTACACGAAACGGTGGTCCTGTACAAAGCTACTGGAAAGCAGGTTATTGTACTTAGGCACTGCAGGGTGAGTTCGAATAAAGGCGTCAAGTCTGATTTAGGCCTGGTGCGTTCGCAACCGCTACGCCACATTACCATATTCTCTTAGATTAAAAGTTATATCGGGATATAATATAACTACCCTATATAACTACTGTTATATCGGGAGCACCTTCCACAACCTAACCACGGTAAATATCCCGTAAATAATTACATAACTATATATAAGGTCGGGGAAAAAGTTTCTTCGTATTTTTTAAACAAATTCAAGACATATTTTTTTCAAGTTTAATTACATTTAATTATAATATATATGTGCCATTTTGTTCGATAACTTGTTGCCATCTTGTAGGTAGTGACATGATCCCGTTGCTGTAGAATTTTTGGGACTTCTGATCAAAAAAATGCAACAAGTAGTTTTGACAGTCCTCTCTCGATGTTAATCTAACACTACCCAAAGAATTCTGAAGAGATCGAAACAGGTGGAAATCTGAGGGTGCAAGGTCAGGGCTATATGGTGGATCCATTAACACTTCCCAACCAAGCTCTCTAAATTTTTGCTGAGTGGCCAAAGATGTGTGCGGTCTGGCGTTATCATGATGAAAGACCACACTCTTTCTGTTGATCAATTCCGGCCGTTTTTTCTCAATTTCTTGTTTCAGTCTCATCTGCTGTTGGCAGTAGAGATCCGAATCGATGGTTTTGCCCGGCGGTAAAAGCTCATAATGAACGATGCCCTGCCAATCCCACCATACACACAGCATCACCTTATTACGTGTTAATCCGGGTTTCGCTACAGTCTGTGGTGCTTCACTGCCCTTTGACCATGATCGTTTGCGCACATTCTTGTCGTAGATGATCCATTTTTCATCACCAGTGATCAATCTTTTCAAAAACGGTTCGGTTTCGTTACGTTTCAATAGAGAGTCGCAAATGAGTACACGATTCATTTGGTTTCTTTCAGTGAGCTTGTGTGGCACCCAAATATCGAGTTTTTTTGTATACCCAGTTTTTTTCAAATGGGTCAAAACTGTTTTGTGGTCAATCCCCAGTTCTTCAGCTACGTCGTAACTATTAATATGCCGATCTTGGTCCACTTTTTCAGAAATGGCATCTACTTTATCCGTAACAGGGCGACCAGAGCGAGCTGCATCTTTGACATCAAAATTCCCGGACTGAAAACGCTTGAACCAACATTGTGCTACTCTTGATGACACTGCATTAGGTCCATAAACGTCACAAATTTTATTCGCGGCTTGTGTCGCATTTTTCCCTTTTTTGTAATAAAATTTCACAATATATCGAATTTCTTCGTTAGATTCACCCATTTTATCAAACAAAAAAACAATTGAAAAATGGCGGGAAATTGCTTTTTACTTTTTGTATTCCTTTTTTAAAATGTCATATTTTAATGGTATCAAAACCAGCCAGATACAAACAGTACAACGGATGAGATTTTTTACTACAACCTTATACATACAAAATACGAAAAGACTTTTTCCCCGACCTATTATATCCCTTATCTGATCTGAGCCTTTATACCATGGTGTTGTATTTGCGACACGCTTTTATTGCTCCTAGTCAAAGTCTTATAAGTATTCTATTTCAAATAGCATGGCACTTGGCAAATGGTTCGACAGTAGGTACGATACAATATAACATGATTTGTAAATGCTAAATATGAAGTCACAAAACTAAATTAAAGATTTAGGTACCTACTCAAATTTTGCGGCGAAAACATAATCATAGCTAAGCTCTAATATGAAACGAGTGGTGAAAACTAGTCTGATAGTGGTGGTTGTCAAGTACCATGGTATCAAAGTAGCTGTTTAAGTACCTGGCAAGGACATGAGATATGTTTCCATTCTTACGACCCTGTATGATATTTTATGTGTACCTACCGGACCCGGGTATGTCCTAAAACTGCGACCAGAACCACCGGAGGATGGGCAGCAGCGTCCTAATAGTACTCGGTGAACGTACTGCGATCCCCAAGCCGCCTGCCAAGCGTGGGGATTATGGCAACACCCCTCTCTATGAGGGAGGCCTTGTCCAACAGTGGACGTTAATTGGCTGATGATGTGATGTGTGTGTACCTACCATGTTCTGACAAATAAATAATTTGATTTAATTTGATTCGATTTGAAAAGGACTAGGTATAATAGCTCCTAGTTAGTAGTCCTACTGGTAAGGACACGGACAAAAATAAATGCCCTTGGTACTACCAGTAGAACTACCCAGTAGGACCACGGGCAAAAAATGAAAGAAACGATATGAAAATCAACTACAATTGTACAAGGTGTGTCCATTACATAATTCGAATTAAAGCGGAAAAACGCATGCGCACGCATTCTTAATTCAAACCAGAAATACCACACGTTTTCACACAAAACCAAACCCTCATTTACTAGTTTTAAAGTCCTAAATCAAAGTAAAAGAAACATTACATCAATTCTCTTGTAACAGCTGTTGGTCACGTGGCTGAATGACAAAACGTTTTTTACGAGCCCAAGATCAAATCCGAAGGCTTAACGGTTTAATCGAATTGGTTTTCGTAATGCTATTAAAATAGATATTTCTATACGAATGATTCGATCCACCACTATTGGTATTCAGCTTTTAATATTTGCTGGAAAATTATAATAGTTAGGTTAGGTTAGGTTAGTTAATTAGGTACATTGTTTATCACACAACTTCCCCGTATCAGATACACGATCTTATTCTTTTCTGTTCAAAGTATTTACTTAATGCCAAGTCAAACTAAAAAGCGTTTTTTTTTTTATGATACTGAGTGATGAGACGAGCGAAGTCGCTCGCCTGATGGCTCTTCACACTTGCCCATAACAGCTCAATGCCACTCAGAATTTTGAACTTCAACAGTTCAAAACCCTGGATGGCAATGCACTGCGCTCGTCACCCCGAGATATTATAAGATTTCCAATCTCTGTGTGCCCTGTAATTTCGCTGGAAACATTGCCCTTCAATCCGGAACACAATAGTGTTTGCACACTACTGCTTGGCGGTTTAATAACTGGCAAAAGTGTGGTACTTCCCCAGGCGGACCCCTGCAAGAGTCCTACCATTACAAAAAAAGCGTGTTTAAAGGACAATGATAGTGCAGTTTATTCGCATTTTTACTCGAAAATTTAAGTGTCAAATTATAAAGACATATTTTATTGTCCCTACCTACATCAACCCAATGTTGAGGCCATTAATATTCAATGACCACAATTTCAACAAATGGAACCACTAAAATGTTGCAAACTTAGACGGGGACAAAAATATTACATTCAACATTACTTCAATATGTCATTTACGTCAAAATACATCGTAATGCTTAAAGTTATTAGCGATTGATGTTTAAGCAAATGGTTATTATTGTAAAGTATGAGATCTTTATTGAAACTCAGATACCTATAGGTACAGAACCGTGTCGATTTTAACCGACAAAATGTATGACGGACAATTTATTTTGTCTGGCAAGTGCCAATTAACTAAATAAAATACAAGCTAACACTACAAAAACAGTTCTGCCCATAGACAGTTAAAGGTCTAAAGGCAATCCAAACGCTTTAGCCATTACCAGTTGGCAGCGTACCTAGCATGCTGGCGTCATAACCGCGCTGAATAGCAGTGGTTATGAGTTGACGCAAAACACGCCAGCATTTTGGTCACGCGTCGCATTAACCAGGCGCTCTGAGAGATTTTTGAAAATGAGGTGAGTCCCAGTCCCCGAGGACCCGATGTCTCGACCCCAAACGGCTCAAATATGTAGGTAACCACTGCTAGGGCTAGTATATTTGCGCCGCTTGTGTTGCTCTGCCGAATTGGCAGCCGCACCAGCCCTACCTTATGTCTAAGGAAGATGTGGAGGATGCGTGGCGCCAAAATATCGACACAAGTCCCATACAATGTTCTTGTTCAGAACGTATACTAAGAGCACCTCATTGTTTCAGCTGCTATCATGTAGTGTTTATAATTTCAGGATAAAAAGTAGGTATGCGTTTTTCCCTGTACTATTCCGGGTTATAAGCTGTCTCCATACCAAACTTTGATTTAAATCCGTTCCGCGGTTACACATTTAAGTGCGGAGAAACATAGACGTATACAGACAGAGCTCCTAAATACGTCCATAGTTATATTAATAGGTGCAATTTGTACCTAAATACTATACAATATTTAAAAGAAAAGGTTTAATTCCTTGACAAGCTAGAGTTATTGTGAGTTTTAAAAACAAATCACACATTCAGTAAAGCAATAAATTTGAATCTTGGGAACGTTTAATGTCTCACGTAAACGTGTTAACATACAGGTTGAAGGGAACAAAATATATAGGTTATCAATTCCACCTCAGATCAGAGAAACAAGGGAGATATGCTATAGTATACAATTAACGTTCGTGTTCAAATGTCTTTTTTAACCGACTTCAAAAAAGGAGGACGGTTCTATGTTCCACTGTTTTTTATGTATGTTCACCGATTTTTTTCGCCAACTGTTGGCCGATTTTTTTTCTTTTGTCTGTGGGGTATACTTCAAATTTTGTCCCATTGTCACCAAGTCAGGATCTGATGATGAGGTCTCAGGGAAATGGAGGGCAACCCTCAAATTTTATGGGCACTTATTACGTTTTTCATATATTTTTGAAGTCGAATTTTAATTTGATCCACTGGTTTCTTTATACCGCTCAACTGTTATTTGTTTTGTATGTTCTGTGGCATCTCCGTCACAAGGAATCCTAATGGAGAGCATTAGTGTGTCAAGCAATATTTATTAATTATTATATTAATTATTAAGCAGCCTTGATATTGAGACACAATAGAAAATTCAAAACAAGAAACCCCGGCTTGCTGGCTTTATTAGTTACCGATCACAAAATTCCCCGTCTTTTGATGCTACGAACGTATAATTTGCGCACACGAGTGGATAATATATTTTAATTCGGAAAATGCGGGTAAACTATTTGTTTAGTTGTAACCGCGATGCGCAACTAATATTATATTTAATCTGATTTTTTTACTAAAATTTTCAACAATAGATTAGTTAAGAAGCACTTTTGAAAGCACAATTTAAAACGTGCGCGAAACCGAGGCGGGACGCTAGCTATCCATTCACATTATCAACCAAAGCAGCATTTTACGCAATGTACGCAAGAGCCGTGTCAAAATACTCAATTATTGCTTGAAAAATAGAGAATTGCACACGAAAATTGCCAAAACCAGTGGAATATAATACAGATACAATGCGATCGATTTCTGTAAGGTTCAGTGGAGCCACAGTCGTATTCTCTCAACAACTCGCGAGGACAATTTTTATATCATTCATTTGACCACCTCTAGCTACAGATAAGTTGGTTTTTGACATATTTTCACATCAATTTGTTGTCTTTATTATTTTATTTTTTTAGTTTAATTCCTTTTTGACACGCTTTTATTAACTGGTATGTATCTATGTAACGGAATCTTTGACGTGATTTTCACCCCTTTCAAAACGACGGATTAATTTGAAACTTTGCTTACTTGTCAAGGACCGATGACAATGCAATAATATAAATAGTTTGTCCCATTATCCATTACCAGGATCTGTAGGATTAGCGATTTTGAAGCGCTTACGAGAATTACGAGAATTATTGTATTAGGAAATCGATTAGTGTGTGAGATAAATGTCAATGGAATTATTCGTTTTTATTCCCAATAAATAATTTGAATTTGGTTGCATTACAGGTTTAATTGGAGAGGTCAGTGAACTTAACAGCTGATATATTTTTTTATAGTATACACATTACAATATTTATAAATTTTTTCTCGATGCGGTTTAGCTATTATGCCACCGTTAATAGAATGCTTTGACAGGTAGAGTATTTTAATTTAAAGCTGACATAACTTTGCGGCACTTTTTTATGGTTGAGCTCGACCCCTATATCTTTGCAATCACTAGACCTATTTTGCCCATATTTGTACATAAAAATTCTATTAAAAATATCTATTTGCTTACAACATTTCATGACGATCGGATCAACGATTCGCGATTTATCGAGGAACAAAAAGGCATACAAACATACATATAGTTAGACTTGTCCCAAATATGAGACCTCATTTCGCGCGGTCAATTATATTTACCTTTCAGTCTTTTACCTCTCAGCTAATTTCCGCTTTACGTGATGAACACCGGTCATTGGAGGTCAGTCCATCTACATCATTAAGTGATAATCTTGCGGTGTGGTAGTTTCCCAGCCAATTCAAAACGTTGACGTATTAGGCTTTTGAACTTTTGATCACACCTGTTTCCTACGGGTTATAAATAACTTATTAATCTCCCCCGAATGATTCTTTTCGCAATAAATGGCGCAATAAATTTAATTTTACAACATGAACGACAGCGGGTGAGTTATGGGATACCACCTTATGGATTTACTACTGGGTTCGTAAAATTTCGGAGGCTGTGTTAGGGTTTCATCTTGTAGTAGTATTTATTTTGTTGCTCTATCTAATAAACCAATGTATAACGTCGTCTAGAGAGTTGATTGAATCAGGCGTTACTTTGTGAAAGTTTGCAATATTATAGATTTATTTATTTATTTGGGGTCGAAACTATGGGACCGTGTGGATCAGGAGCCAAAAAATATTCAAAGGTTTGTCATCACGACTGTTCGATGCACCTTGTGACCAGAATGCCAGCCTCTACTTTCCTTAAAGAGAGAGCATTGTCATACAACGTGGTAATGGGGCTAGCATTTTGGGGACGATTCCCTTTGGTAGCGGTTTAATACATTAGTTTAGTAGTTAGGTATTAATTTGTCGTTTTTATTATTGGAATGTTATTTAATTTATTGTGGAAGTTCATCTTCAAAACTGTTTATTTGATGAATGTCTAGTGTATTTTCACTTCAACGTCGAAGGAACTTGGGATCAGTTATTTTATTCTACTGATATTTGTAATGATGATAATTTAGCCTAACCTGAAACAGAAATGTGTAACATAGAAGAGAATATTAACCTGTAAATTAATAATCTTTCTTACACATTTAAAAAAAAAAATTGTTATACCTATATAATAGCTAATTTGTAATAATGTTATTAGTTTTAAAAGGTAATGAATTTTTATTAGTACATTTTTTCGTCTTTAAATGCCCCGTGTATCTCTGGACGACGGAAATAGACAAAAACAAACAGGCAAATAAACAGGCGGGCCGTCTGATTGTAAGCGATCACCGTCTCCTATGGATACCTACAACACCAGGGGCATCACAGATACGTTTAAATACGTTACGTTTATACGTTTTAAAGACGCTGTTAACAGCTCTTTTGAAGAACCCCATATTAAAGCTACTCGGAAATGCCGTAGAATGGAGCTCATTCTACAAATTGCAGGTGTGAGGCAAAAAAGATCGCGTAAAACTCACAGTGTGCGATTTCCACCGATTTAAATTAACAACTTACTTCTAACTCATACAAAACCTAACCTAAGTAAACAATCTACCTGTGTACTTTACGTTTGTAGTGGTAGGACTCTATTGCAGGGGTCCGCCTGAGGAAGTACCACACCTTTGCCAGTTAATCAACCGCCAAGCGGTAGTGTGCAAACACTACTGTGTTCCGGATTGAAGGGCAATGTTTCCAGCGAAGTTACAGGGCACACAGAGATTTGACATCATATATCTCGGGGTGACGAGCGCAGTGCATTGCCATCCAGGGTTTTGAACTGCTGAAGTTCAAAATTCTGAGTGGCGTTGAGCTGTTATGGGTTTCGACGACTTCGCTCGTCTCGTCATCCAATACGAGTGTCATAAAAAAAACCTAAGTAGTTATTCTGAACCAATGGGCTGAGGTAGACTTCATCACAATAGTTTAAAAAATTGCACCATAACTTAACCTTTTCGGGAACACAGAATCCGACATAGAGTTCAATCCACACCATTGCTGTGCCGGCTGTATGTAAAAAAGCTTTATGCGTACGTTGGGAATGTAAATTTTAACTTTTGCGATTTAAACACATGTTTTAAATGTTTATCGCGACTTATCGCGCATTTTTTTATTTAGATATCAATTTTTACCTAAATAAAGAATACGCGATAAGACCCGAGAAGCATTCAAAACATACGCAGTGAATTTCCACGACCATAATAAATGGAGACGCCTTAATGACGCGCGTTATCAACACTTCTGCACAAGTTTTTGACTTTGTGTTTGTACAAGGTTTGGTACTCGGTGAACGTACTGCGATCCCCAAGCTGCCTGCCAAGCGTGGAAATTATGGTAACACCCCTTTCTGAGAAGGGACGCCTTTGTTCAGCAGTGGGCATTTAATGGCTGATGATGTTTGTTTGTACGAGGTAATCTTTGGAACTACCGAATCGACTCTAAAAATTCTTACACAGATAAAAAGCTATACTATCACTGGGTGATATAAGCTTATGGTCTGTCAAACCACGAGCAAAGTCTCGGGAAAGCTACGAAGACGCGGGGAGAGCAAGTAAAATCTTTAACTTGTTATATTGCGTGTTTTAATATTTATCGGGACTTATCGCGCACTATTAAATATAGGTAAAAATAGATAAAATAAATACCTTTCGCTCATCGCATCAAAATTTTTTTGAGGAGAACCAAATACCCGCTCTTCTCGCCGGACTCACCCGCAGTTTTCAGTCAGCTCGTGACCACGGCCATTGTAACATGGTCGAAACGTCGAGCGAAAGGTATCTATTTTTACCTATATTTAATATTGCGCGATAAGTCCCGATAAATATTAAAACATGTGTTCAAATCGCGAAACTTTCAAAATTACTATTGTTATATCGCTTTCATGAACAGGTACGCTCTATTAAATGTTAAAAATGTATTACACCTGTTAAACAAAAAATTTCTAAATCGCAATAACTTATGTAAATGACGAAACGTGACAAGTAAAAGGATACCCATTTGCTATAAAAGTCGCATGAATTAATTGCCTAATAAAACTCTTCCGAGAAGCGTTTGTGTCGTCTTTAATAATTTGTTTTTGCACATCTTAGGGTTTCAGAATAAGCTTAATTTGTTATATTATGGAAACTGACGAGGTTTTCACACATTTTATTTATATTATACGGGAATTACTCACGTAAGATTAGGCCGGATACTCCGACTATAGTTTCAACCGCATACGGCGGTCTTTATCAAGGTGAATGCGCGCGCGCGGCTGCGTCTCGCTTTGCACGACCAAAAGCGAGCGAGCGTGTAGTGCAAAGCGAGTCGCATCCGCGCGCGCGCATTCACCTTGATAAAGACCGCCGTATGCGGTTGAAACTATAGTCAGAGTGTCCGGCCTAAGCTTAATTTGTTATACCTATATATATATACCGGTTCTCCTTGCCTCGGTTTTTGGTTCGGTTCATTGGCGGTACTCGTAAATAACATCATAACATTTCAATAGACATCGGTCATCTAATTTTGTAATGGACTAGTTAGGAAGTGGACAAACTTGAACGGAGGGATCTAATCTACCGGAAATCACATTGCTAAGTGTTCGAAACGTCAGGAATTCAAATAAAATACACCCCATAAAATCCGTTATAAGAGTTTAATTTCAATGTTTTGTAATATTAAAAAAATCTTCAAAACTAAATATATCATTAGATTGAAACAACCAAGTCAAATTTAAACTTCCAAGTTCGTAAGTTTCTTTATCTGTATTTTTTCTTCTGGTATTCACAATGAAGAGTTTCAATCTACAATATTTTATGGCTACGGAACCCCACTGACAGAATGTTGAGCTTTATTTGCCAGTTTTTTTGCACTTACAGTGGCATGGGTTTTCCTGGATAGGTACACTAATTTTAATTAATGATTAACATCGAGAGGTATCGCAAACCTTGTCTGGTTCTTTTTCCTCAATTAAATTTATCAGGTTGTTAATGACGATTTCGGTTGGAATCAGTCATTAATATTTTCTGCATTAGGTAGGTATTAGATAAGTTTTTAATCAGTTAGATCACGGAATAAGTAAAGAAAAAACAAATTAGTAATCTTTGTCACAAGGCATTGCTTTAAATGGCCACATTTTTAACAGACTTCAAAAAAGGAGGTTCTATCTTCCACTGCTTTTTTGTATGTTCACCGATTTCTCCGCCAATTATGAATTGATTTTGATGTTTTTTTTGGTAGGCCATACTTCAGAGGTGGTCCCATGTAAATTTCATCAAAATTTGTTTACCTAGTAGTTTAATCATCTAAAGAACTTTACGGTTTTCATCAAACTTTTGATAATCTACTACACCTGGTAGCAGGTATTTTTTTACCTCTACCAGCACAAATAGGTGCTGGTAGAGGTAAAAAAATCTTGGACTTACCTATTTACCTTATAATTATGTCACAGATCCTCTCTCGGAACAATTACATACTACTACTTTGTAATAATGTTTTCTATACTAAACATTAAAACAAACTTTTAACTAATATTGAGTGATGTCGTATATATTGTTTTAATAGTTTAAAAGAATTCAATAATAAACAAATATTTTAATACAACACCAAAATCAGAGATAAGTTATGAAATCGGAATTTACGTAAACTAAATAGTGGAATTGCAACAATGAATAGTGGTGCGTGCGCGCAACTTCGCGTTTATTTTTAATATTCATGTTTTTTTTTCGCAAACAACTCTAGGTCAAGACGGGGAGCGATTATTTATGGTTGTGGTGCATGAAATATCTGTGATTGATTTATTTTACGGTTTCTTTAAAGCGTAAGATCACTGATAGATACCGTATTGCTATTACGATACTCGCTATTTGCGATCGTCGCTGTCAAAGAAACGATAATCGCAAATTTGACTTTTGACAGTTGCGCTACTATTTTTGTTCACGACTAGGGTCTGTCACCGATCGCTATGCTGTTCCTGAACTTATTTTTATTTTAAGTTTTATTCGCTTTTCGTAATAGGTATCTACCGCAATACCAGGCGTTTATTGGTCGTCTTACTATCATGTCATATTGAATATCCAATGAGAAACGTTTGTATTGGTAGTCATATTATTTGAGAAACTGTATAGGTATATTGGGCTTGACATAATACGGGCCACACTACACCTGTCGATGAGAGTCAGCGCTTTTACCACCGCTCACTGATGGCAAAATACAAAAACTAAACACAGCTAACTTAATAAACTTTTTTCTTTTCTTTTAAAATATTAAACGTTAACTTGAAAATGGCAATTTATTTTTAATTTAGTACTTATTTACTGTATTTTAGAAATAGGATTTTTATGCGACGATACAACAATGCGCTCGCCTGTAAACGCCGTTAAAGGCTGCCGTTAACGCCGTTACGTTTATGGAAAGGGGCGAAGCGCTAGAATCGTTTTTACCTTTGTTACGCTACTAATATACTATCTAAATGCAATCAAATTTAATACCAATAGCCATTTGCCTTATACTTTGCCTTGTTTTCGTGGTTTATTATTTTTCAAACCAGCAATGTAAAGCGTACAAGCGTGCGCGTGGCGCAGGTCGTTCATTGACCTCTAACGTCAGCTGATATTATATAAGCATAATTACAGCATTTATTTTTTCTATCAGCAATCACCAGCATTAACAAGAGTTTTCGCTTTCGGGAGCATTTCCCTTACACCCTGTATTCGCTTTGAAATCCTTTTACACCCTTGTAACGCTTTTTTATTTTGTTGGAAAAAAGTGTTATATACAATTATTACGCTGCGATTATTCTTTCGTCATTAGATAAACAAGTAAGGCAAGGGCGTGTCACCGGAGCAAGGAAGTGGAACTGGCAGGTCAGGGTGAAACAACGGCAGCTTGGCTCAGGTCGCCGCAGGCGGTCAACTAAATTGATATTTTTTAGTTTTATAGGCAAACCAGACACCAAGTGAGCTTCACACAAAAATAACTTTATTTTTAAATGATATAATTGAATGTCTGCGGTCTGCCTTATGTTGGATTAATTCCACTGCTATCCGCTATCCGTCATCGTGGCAATCACATAAAAGCATAAAAGAGAAGTAAATAGAACGGAAATGAGAAAGAAAATCTGTCGCCAGGCATTGTGACAGAACCTTGATTGAACATTCTTATTTATGTCAACGCGTCAAACTCCGCGTCACATGCTATGCGTTGCTATGGGTTTATATGGGTGCAAATGGCTACAACAAATTTCTTACAAAAATGCCTTGACAGCCGTTCTAATTTAAACAAAAAAATAACTCTTTTCTGTCTGTGGTGGCAATAGCATGTCAGACATCAATACAAAGTACACATTAAAAACTCAAAGTAGTTGGCTGTGTAAATGAAGACTGTTTCTTTGACGAACCTACTGTTTACTTTTGTGTGTACTTTGACTGTTTCTATTTTATTTCCGCTTTAACGTCAAACTATATTTTAAAATCTATGTAGCCAGTGTGTGTGTAGCCCATTCAGTCCAAAAACAACAAAACATCAAACTATATTTTATAATCTGTGTAGCCAGTGAGTGTGTAGCCAATTTAGTCTAAAAACAACAAAACATCAAACTATATTTTATAATCTGTGTAGCCAGTGAGTGTGTAGCCAATTTAGTCTAAAAACAACAAAACATCAAACTATATTTTATAATCTGTGTAGCCAGTGAGTATGTAGCCAATTTAGTCTAAAAACAACAAAACATCAAACTATATTTTACAATCTGTGTAGCCCATTCCGTCTCAGGCGAGCGAGCGCCCTTGCGGTGAGGTCGGGTGATTAGCAATGATCAACAGTTTCACGACTTGTTACACTTGCGGTGGGTGTTGCCACATTTACTTTGCTCCGTTGGGAAAGACTTTCCTCCTACGTGCTACAGATGAAACAATAGTTACATGATACGAAAGAAAAATTGGTGTAAGTTTGAAGATAACAGGCAACCGGAAGATTCTTTTGGCTTCCTAACTCTGAGAGAAACAAACCTACGGCCTGTTCTTTGTAATAAAATTTGGCTAGTTAAACAAAAATACTATATAGCAGCCAACACAGATATATCCATGAGTTGCGGGAAAATAAAGAGCCGTCATTGGTCGACAAACATTATATTTATTTAACTTTATTCACATGGTTATCTCAACAACAACAGACTGTCTCTTCAAGGGCACAGTATGAATCTTCCAGGTCTATAAACTAGTCTATTTTGGCCACATCACTTACCACTGGGTTGGTTTTCTTTATGCCATAGGTGTAAAACAAGCTAACGAACCGACCGATGGCAGTTGGCACGCGATCGCCTACGGATAACTATAAAACCAGAGGCACCACAAAAACTTTATCGATCTTTTAAGCCCATTAACAGACCTTGTGAAGAATCTCATGTATAGTTCACGAGCACAGGCTAATTTCCGATTTAACATAAGAGCCACGAAGATTCTCATGATGTCAACATTCAAGCCACTAAAAGATTTGTATCTGGCTTAAACTTTGCATACACATTATTTTGGTCTAAATGAAATAAACAAATAATAAGTTTAGAGAAAAACTTTCAAGCTTTAACATTGAAACAGCAGCCTTATTCACAGCCACTAGGTATTACTTATCAGCAGCAGCACCAGTTTGAATGGAAACCGCACGTGGCAATCGATCAAACACTACTGTGTTTGGTCTACTGTCACTAGGGCTTCATTACTGTTTGGTCTAGGTAGTTTAACTTTAGATGGACGTGGAACTGGACGCGTGTCGATTGCCCTAGAATCAGCCTGCAGCGCGAGAGTTCGTCACCCTTTTTATACAAATGTCGTAACCCTCAACCTAGTTGCATAAAATTTGAATCGCATTACGAGATCTCTTCATTATGATTGATTATAATCTGGATAACTCTTAACGGTAATATCTGTCTCGTATTAAAAACGATGCGGATTTTTAAGAAACCTATTACTAGGGCCATCCATTAATCACGTAAAGTTTTATTGACTATCGAGACTCCTTTTTTCTCGTACAACGTAAGATTTTGACAAGCTTATCCATATTTTCAATGCCACGTGTTTTTAGTTGGTCATCGAAACAAGAAGAAAACAAGAAGAGCCCGCTCTTCGGCCAAAGTTATTTCTTTCGCACATTTTGAGGAAATTTAACTGAGTGGAAAAAAAAAAACAAAACGATTGGGCATTATCTTTAAAATAACATTGCAAATAGTGAATTCCCATAGTGATATTTTATAGCATCGCGGAGGAGATTAAAAAATATCTTAATTTCATTTTTCTATCTACTCCGCCAAAATAAAAGAGTTTACAATGTTTTATAAATCATGCTCAATCGGTTTATAAAATCTTACTCAGTGATTGTTTTATTCAAAAATATATATATATTTTTGAATAAAACAATCACTAAGTAAGATTATAATGTGCGAGCGGGATAGAGTGGGCTTTTAAAGCAGGTATTTTATTTATTGTTTAATTTAAAATATAATGTCTTCAGACCAGGGGATGTTTTGGGTGAAGCACGGCTCGCTCCCCATTCAAGTAAAAAATAGGCATTAGACTGCCGACAGAAGTGAAAACTCGGAATAACTGTCACGTTAGCATGTCGGTGACGCGAACCCTTATGTTTTGCCCCTACCAAATTTGTTTAACGTGCCTAAAGAAGTTTTCATTTCATAATTATCCATATAAAAAACCGACTTAATAAAAATGTCAGAACTGGACCTAATTGGGACCACACGGGAAGCACCAGCTTTGAAATAAAAAAAGAATCATAAAAATCGGTTCATCCGGTCGAAAGTTCTGAGGTAACAAACATAAAACACAGTCGAATTGATAACCTCCTCCTTTTGGAAGTAGCATAAAAAATACGTGTTGTTACACAACACTCCCTCCCCCCATATAGTGATTTATTGTGCACCCCCTCTACCCCTTCCTGATCCTCACGTGATTACTAGACGACCCCCTAAGTCTAACTGATTCAGTTTTGCGACAAAAGCGGTGTAAGGTCATTATACTTCTTACAGCTTTTAAATGACATTTGACATGTCTGAACACAGATTGGCTAATAAAAGTTTATAGCGTTGTCTATCGTTTATTTTGATTGTTTAGGTGTGGTCGCAAGAAACAATCTCATAGTTGCCAGTCAAATCATTCTAGAATTCCCGACTTTTTTATCGCGAATAAGTCTGCGTTTGACCACTAACTCGCTTGGAATTACCCCCGCATCTCGGACAAAAGCCTAAATTTCAAGAGATATTCTGATAATTCTGGACATATGGCAACCTCACTAGAACCTTGGAGAACAAATCACTAGGATTCCCTGTGTGATTCCATGGAGCACACACAAAGACAAGGACAACTTAGACCCAGAGCAGATATTTTATTCTTCAAATATCAAACCTGCGGTGGGAATTAAACCTGAGTCTTCCTTATTCGGCAGACATGCTTCCACTGAGCCAAACTGGTCGCCAAGTTGCTTTCAAACTTATTTAAAATATTTTAATAATTTATTTCTCTTTTTCTACGGTAACCAGAACCAAATCATCAATTAAACTGCCGTCAAATTAAATGAATAAAAATATTGCTAATTTGCCGCAGAACAACGCACATACACCATATTTATTGTTCAGTGGTCACCAATCTAATTAATTACTTTATTCATTTCCCTTTGGTAAAGGCTCGACAGTTAAGGTGATAACTCGACGCTTAATCTTCATACAACTTTGGCCAACCAGAACTTGAAAACTAGCTTACATTCGTTCTTTTTTTAGCGCCCTGGAATTACGATTTTTCTAGCCAGCAGGGCTAGAAGCGCACCGCGACAAAATTTTGTCGACTTTTTTTTATCGTGCCAAAGCGACACAGTATATAAAACCGTAGACACCTTGTTGCGTTCTTGTTCGACACAGTGACGACAAGATGAAAGAAGAAGAAGCGGTGCGCATGCTAGCCCTGCAGGGCAAAAATTTGACGTTGACGCTCTCGCCTTAGACCAATTGTCATATCTAATTGAACTACAAATCCGACCGCTGAGAAATGCCACTGACAGCTGAAATAACATTGTAAAACTCTGAATGAAAACATTTAGTTTTTATATTTTACTATAGGAAATTGCTGCTACAATCTTACGTTCAAAAAGCTAGTAAAGTGATCAGAATGTACTACTTTTGCCTTGAAAAGGCCCAGATTATATCTCTCAGGAAACAAGGAAGCCGGCAGGTTGTTCCAATCCTTGGCCGTATGGATTAGAAACGTAGAATCGAACAGTTTGGTACGTATCCTAGGAAAGTCCACAATGTATGGGTGGTAATAGGCCGTTTTCCTACTTGTCCTGTTACTGTTTCGTTTACTGTTACTGTAGTTGATACTGACAAGATAATAAAACAAAAAGGTAAACGTTTTAAGCTCTGAGTAACCAAAGCTGTGCAAAACGTAACCTCTGAGTTACCACCTTAACTAACCATCATTACCAAGGAGATTTATCACCTTATGCAAATATAAACCAGTGCTTCATTTTTTTATAAGCCAGCTGTGCTTTTATATAGTATCTCAGTCAATAATTAATATGAAATGATTTAAATGGTTGTCAAACGGTTAAAATACTGTGAAATTTCTTTTGAGTCATCCATTGGGGTTTTTGGTCGACAAATGCGATGATAGGTTGGGGAATGAACTTTGCGAACTGTGTGGCCTGAAGATAACGGTTTGATAAATATAATTTGTAGTTGCAAAAAGATGAAGTTTGAGTAGAATCAATATGGGATGTAAGATATAGGTGTGTTACTTAAAGGTTAGATACCAAATTTACTTACATAAAGGTTAAAGGTTTTTTTGAAGTGAAAACTTCTTTAGGCGCGTTAAGCTTTTTGGGTGAACAAAAATCATGTAACTCGCGCCATCGTCACGCTGTAACGAGTATTTTAAAATAGCGCCATCAACATTGTAGAATAGGTGAATTAATAAGTACTTAAGTTTTCACTTCTGACGTGCAGTCCGTGCTATGACTGATGTGTTTTTTTTAAATCATGAAATGGGCAAGCGTTTGTGCACAATTCACCCGATGGTAATCGACGATGCGGTCTAAGATGGGGCACGCTTGCCCATGAGGTGCCTATTCACTCTTCTCTCAAGAGACCCAGGTTGTACTTTATAGGGAACACCGAGGCAGGGAGCGCATTCCATTCCAGTCCAGTTCGTATTAAGAAGAAATTCTGGAAACGCTGCTTACCAACTAATACGCAAATGAATTCTGATTATTTTCGGTAGGATTTTGAACGCAACTTTGTAGCTGGTAGAAATAAGCAAAGATTTTTTCATGTAGAAAACACATTGACCCAAATCGTCAGTGAAGTGAGCACGCTAACTTGGCAGCTTGAATAAAGAACACATTTTGTAAACAAAGAAACTAGTGGGCTCGTAACAAGTAACGAAATGAGACGTTTAGTTGAAGGTTAAGAGCATTATACTTCTTCAGAGCGATTCCGTTCAGAAATGAGACTCTGTTGAAAAGAAATCATTAACATTTTTGCTTGGATGTGACTGATAAATTGCGAGCTTTTCTGGAGGAAGTAGTTCACTAACAATCAACGAGGCTTATGACGATAATTATCAATATAAAAACGGACTTCATAAAGATGTCAGAAATGGACCAAATTGGACCACACGGGAAGCACCAGCTTTCAAATATAAAAATAATCATCAAAATTGGTTTACCCAGTCGAAAGTTATGAGGTTTAAACATAAAAAAAAAAACGAATTGAGTATCTCCTCCTTTTTGGAAGTCGGATGTAAACAAAATGGACAACTACGTTCCGTTCTTCTAAATGATAACAACAAACAATAGAAAAAAATAACAAACACAATTTAAAATGGCCGATTACGTACCGTCCAAATATAAGAAATAAAAAAAAACTATTTAAAACTTAGTAATAGGGTCCCGTTTTACCCTGTGGGTACGGAACCCTAAAAACCGCGCGTGTCTGGCTAGAATAAATGGCACAGAATATTAATGGGATGATGGCATAATGGGAGAGATCCCCAACTTCTACCCCACCCCTGCTTTCCCCCCTAAATCAGGTACGTGATAGGTAGGTTCAGGTATATTATAACCGGTCTTTGCCACACCAACATCATTGGAACCACAGAAAATAAAATTATTTTTTGGTTTTATTTCTCTTTTCTGTGATTGCAACATTGCCTCCGCTACCCTCCGTCTGTGCTGCAGCACAAACGAAGGGTAGCGTGTCTGTCTAAAATACTAAATGTTGGATCATAATGATGAATGCAATGCCGTTCTTCCAGCTCAGTACCATCTTTCCGTTTAACCCTGTACACATATATTACAATATTACCAAACAAAACTCACAAGAAAGCATTGTCCTTCAACTTTACGACTTGCCGATTGTACCCTTTGCTGGGTACAAAGTGAACATACAAATACTTTAACTTTATAACTGAACGTTTAACGTTGATTTTCGTATATTTCAGCTGTATTTTCAGCTTTGTTGCTGACAAACTTAACGAACAAATTATTTGATCTTTAAGGTAATAAATTTAAAGTTGATTGTTGTGTATTTCAATTGTATTTTTAGGTTGGTGAATGTTTCTGCGGGTTCGCGATGTCAATATTTAAATGAATTGTCGCTAACCGTAGTTTGATGTATTGAGGATATCATTTAAAACGCAGGAAATACTGAGTTTTGAAAACTTTTCTTTGATATATTTTTTCGGAGGTAGGTAGCAAAAAGTTCTTTGTCTATAAAATCTTGAACGAAAAAACTTTTCAAATAAAGTACAGCAAATCGGCTTTGTTATATTTTTTGTTTCGTCAACTGACGCTTGTGAATCTGTTTCTTCTAGGCAAGCGTGCTACATTGTAGACCGCACCATCCCTTAACATCAGGCGGGTTGGCGGCCAAGCGCAAGCCTATTTTACAATAATGGATCACGCTTGCCTAGAAGAAACCGATTCACAAGCGTCAGTTGACGAAACAAAAAATATAATTATTTCACGGTTCACAAACTGACCACATGTGTGATCAGAAACCGTATGATCAGAAGTAACGAAGCCGTTTTGCTGTACTTTATTTAAAAAGTTTTGTCGTAATGTAACGTACGTACGTTTCTATGTGCGTAACTCTGTATATATTGTAAACTAGCCGTCCGCCCCGGCTTCGCACGAGTGTAAGCTCGGCCTTCGGCCTCGCTACAAAATATAATATAGCCTATGTCACCCGGGGATAGTGTAGCTTCCCAACAGTGAAAGAATTTTTCAAATCGGTTCAGTAGTTTCGGAGCCTATTCATTACAAACATACAAACATACAAAAATAGGTACAAATCTTTCCTCTTTATAATATTAGTGTAGATAGTGTAGATAAACTTAGATATGGGATATAAATTATTTGAAATAATCATGTTAAGACGAATTGGAACAATCTTAAGCAGATCACCACTACCAGATCACAAGATATAAAACCCCACAAACCATTAAACTGATCCGGTACTGGCTGGCATTTCGGTTCGATTTGGCAACTGAAAGTTTCATTCACTATCCAAGGTTGAACCCATCATCCCACTTATATTTGCTCATCAAGTCAACGGCATACTTTTACGAGCATTCTGTCTTGTTTAATAGTCTGTGAACACGAGTCATTAAGAACATCCTATTGGTTAAATGGAATAAGATCACGATCGAGCTGTCCTAAAACCATTTCGGGCTGGCCACATTGTCCAAAGAATCGATTACCGGTAGACGAGTTCTAGAGTGGAGATCACGGTTAGACAAACGTAGTGTAGCCAGGTGGGACGATCTGCGAAAAACGGTGGATAAAAACTGGATGCAAAGAACTGCCGACTGAGCTCAATGGCGTGCATAAGGAGACGCCTATGTCCATGCAGCAGTGGACAGCTAAAGGCTGATGGTGTTGATGATTTTGGCCCTTAACGATCCGCTAGACTAACTAAATTTCAAACCTTGAAACTCCGAAGATATATTTTTATGATGAAAAGACAAATCAGGAGCGCCTGGTACTGATCATTATGGCTACCTAGGGTTCTGCTTGAGTCTTAGCACTGCACTGCACTCGTCATGAGAACTGAGTTAAGTTACTTTTCTACAACACAAAGAACGGTGGTTTCATTCATTCAAGATTTAGGAGCGTTAGATTAACTTTCTCGCGGTCTTCTTCGATCATTGTACGACTTCTCTGTTCTGAGTTCATCTTCTGAATTCCGCGTTGGTAGTAAACCGAAAAGTACTCACCATTTCGATCAACTTTCTCTGTAACCAACTCTGAAATCGCAATAAAATCCGCCGATTAATAGACAAAATGTAATTCTCACTCAACGAAATCTGTGAAACAGCCAGGGAACAGCTGATATTTTTTTCACAATTTTAGGGTCGGTCCCATTTTAGAAGTATTCCTTAATGAGTGAGAAATAAGTTAAGAACTCATTTCTCTGAGTGATGAGTACACTGACCTTCCTTCTGATTAGTACCACCGTTCTTTGTAACCCAATATTACCTAGTTATATTTTTTTGTGGTGTGATGTTTTGTATGCATATGCAGGCTTATATTCAGGCATCCAATTAGTTAATCATCAGATCTACGCATTGGTAAGTTTATGTATTCACAAAAAAACGAAGATGTTTTCTGATTGGATTTGAATACAATAAGCAAGATTTTTTTGTCGTCAGTGATTACTGATTGGCTATGTTATCGCTTGATCGCCATTCGACACCAGATCATAGGACAAAGGATCCCAGCGTGACTATACAGGGTCACGCACATAGAGTCTTTAAGGGTCAGCAACGTATCTGTGATGCCCTTGGTGTTGCAGTTATCCATAGGCGACGATGATCGCCTACCATCAGGCGGCCCGCCTGCTTGTTTGCCACCTATGGCATAAAAAAGAAGAAAAAAGTCTGTAGCCGAAAGGAGGTCATTTTACTATTCACATATCTATTTATTTTCTTAATTTTTAAGTTTTTTACATCAAATATAATTATAAAAACATAAATAATATAAAAAACTTAAAAACTAGGGTGCCGCCGGCAGCGGGGCAGGGCCCAAGCTACCGGTGGTTAGGGCTGCAGAGTGAGGAACCTCCTGACAATGCGTGCCGTGTCAAGAATTACTGCCTTCTGCATCTGACCCTTGACCCAACCGTCTAGCGAGAGCCTCTTAAGGTGGTGGTCGAGGCTCTTCGCTATAAGGCCGTTCACCGATACAACTATCGGGACAATGATCGTCGAGTCAACATCCCACATGGCGGTAACCTCGTGAGCCAAGTCAAGGTATTTGCTGAGTTTGTCCTTCTCGGCCTTCACGAGGTTCTCGTCATGCGGGATGGTGATGTCGACGAGCACTGCCCGGCGCTGGGACCGGTCGACCATCACGATATCAGGCTTATTGGCGACAATAGTCCTGTCCGTGATGATAGACCGGTCCCAGTAGAGCAACGCACGACCATTCTCGAGAACTGGTGCTGGTGCGTACTTATAGTACGGCACCTCAGACTCGACAAGGCCGTATCGAAGGGCAAGTTGCTGGTGGATGATCCTGGCTACTTGGTTGTGCCTGTGCAAGTACTCGCCGTTAGCAAGATGCGAACAACCGGAAATCATATGTCGGAGGGACTCTCCAGGACGGTGGCATGCCCGACAGATGTCGACCGTACCGTCCTTCATGATATATTTCCGGTAGTTGTTGGTCTTGATAACTTCATCCGCAATCGCACAGGCAAACCCCTCGGTTTCCCCAAAGAGGTCCCCGAAACGTAACCAGTTCACCGACGCAAGCAGGTTCACATCGGGCCCTGTTAAGACCCGATAGAACCGCCCGTGCAGCTCCTTGCCTTTCCATACGTCCTTGCGATCCTCGATGCTTAGCACCGATGGTTTGCGCCAGTTCTCGTTTGCCAAGGAGAGCGGCGTGAGGCCCCTGTCAACAGCCACAACATCGCGATGCATCCCACTCTCGCTGTTACGGAAAAAATCCCTGAGACTGCACACCTCACGGTTGTGTAGGTTCTTGGCATTTAAAAAGCCTCGACCCCCCCACTTCCGCGGAATGTACAGTCTCATAACTGACGAGCGTGGGTGTAGCATGCGATGTGATGTGAGCTGTTGACGGACCCTTCTATCCAGGGCGTCCAACTCAGTTTGAGTCCACCTCAATATGCCAAAGGAGTATATCAGCAAAGGCATCACCCAACCGTTGAAGGCACGCACCTTGTTGCCACCAGACAAAAGACTATTAAGTACTTTGGTCAGGCGACAAAAGAAGCGCTCCTTCACCGATTTCTTGATGTCCTCTACCAATACACCCAACGACTCTGACATACCGAGGTACTTGTAGGTCTCGGCCTCAGAGAGAGACCTGAGAGTCATCCCCTCTTTCCGTCCCATCCATTTTACTTATTATTATGTACAACTTTTACTATAGGACCAACCGTTAAATCATGAAAATGACCTCCTTTCGGCTCAGTAAAGACTATATGCGTAACCCTGTAGAGCAATCGATATCTATAGTTAATATGGTTTCCGTCCCCATCACTCTCAGTTACCATGTTACAGAATTGATGTCACGTTACTCATTTGTTTTTTTTTTTCGTAACTGCTAGCTTTTTCTGAAACTGCGATTTAATTTTCAGCTGTTCTGAGATAGAATATTCACATATTCTAGAGCAATCGATCATTAATCGACATTAATTTCCGTCCCAATCATTGTCAGTGACATGCTACAGAAATGATATCACGTTACCCGAGGTGACATTGTTTCTGTTACAGCTCTTTTTCTGTAACTGCGAGGTTATTCTCAGGTGACTTGAGACATAATATTCCAGAGAAATCAATCACTAACCGTCTTTATTTCCGTCCCAATCACGGTCAGTGACATGCTACAAAAATGATATCACGTTACCCGGGGTGACATTGTTTCTGTTAGAGCTCTTTTTCTGTAACTGCGAGGTTATTCTCAGGTGACCTGAGACATTATATTCTAGAGCAATCGATCATTAATCAAATTTGTTTCCGTCCCAATCACGGTCAGTGACATGCTACAGAAATGATATCACGTTACCCGAGGTGACATTGTTTCTGTTACAGCACTTTTTCTGTAACTGCGAGGTTATTCTCAGGTGACTTGAGACATAATATTCCAGAGAAATCAAGCATTAACCGTCTTTATTTCCGTCCCAATCACGGTCAGTGACATGCAACAGAAATGATATCACGTTACCCGGGGTGACATTGTTTCTGTTAGAGCTCTTTTTCTGTAACTGCGAGGTTATTCTCAGGTGACTTGAGACATAATATTCCAGAGAAATCAAGCATTAACCGTCTTTATTTCCGTCCCAATCACGGTCAGTGACATGCAACAGAAATGATATCACGTTACCCGGGGTGTCATTTTTTCTGTTAGAGCTCTTTTTCTGTAACTGCGAGGTTATTCTCAGGTGACCTGAAATATTATATTCTAGAGCAATCGATCATTGATCGATTTTATTTCCGTTCCAATCACGATTAGTGACATTTTACAGACAATATGTCACCGAACTCAGGTAACATTATATCTGTAACACCTTGCTTTTTTCTGTAACTGCGAGCTTATTTTCAGGTAAATAGTTAATATAATATTAGGTACCGATAATTAATCAGACCAAAAAGCTTCTTATAGAAATATCGTAAACTAAACCAGTTCTATGTACATCGATGATCTTCAATGAAACCCAACATGGCGGCTATATATGACATTCGATGCGTGAATGGATCTTGCGCAAACCCATCAATAAAAACCCGACTGAAATTGGGTCGATCGCGTCCTCAATGAATGGTTTATGCGATGGTATAAGACGCAATGCGCTTTTTTAAATTAATCGAAATTGCCCGTAATTATATGCGAAATGTCAAGATGATCTTGTCAGCGTGCAAAATGGCGGTGAATCATTCGATTTTTAAATATCGATTCGGTGTTGCAATGAGGTATTTGACTGTATTAAAAATATAATTCATGCTGGAGTAACCCAAAAAAAAGATTATTTAAAAAATACATTTAATTATTAAAAACTAAAAAAATATTCCTGATTTTCAGAGAAATACAAAATAAAAATATGTTTTTAATTGATCACGTGACTTGACTGCAAACGCTCTATGTAGGTCAAATGTCCCTATGACGTCACAGACAAGTAAATAGAGGCAACAAATGTATGGCGAGAAAAACTCATTTGCTTGTGTGACGTGACGTCACTAATGTCACGTGGCCCCATAAATGTCAAAGAGCGCGTTTCTTACGCGATAGTTTAATATTTTTTCTCCGCCTTTTTTATTTTATTTTTATTGCTAAATATGCTTGCGCTTGGCCGCCAACTCGCCAGATGTTAAGTGATGATGCGGCCTACGGTGGATCACGCTTGCCTAGAAGAAACCGATTTAAAACACAAATTACTGAAAATTCTCGTAATTTTCAGATTAAATTACAATATTGTTTTATTTTACAAACAAATTAAGATAGTTTCGTAAAATCTGTCAAATACCCTATTTCTACTGCATTCAATATTAAATTGGGTGAATATGGTATATGGTAAATATTACCAACGTAATTCTTATTCAGTCGAGTTCGTAACCGTGCATACTGCATAAATGTTATCGAAACTAACTCGTAGCTATGATGGAAGCTTTTCATAAATCGACAAAATGCTCCCAGCATTAGTTAGTAACCTTATCGAGTTTCGAAACTACGCCATTTGCGTTGCAAAATGTCTCCGTAAGCTGACAAGGTCCTACGCTTTATCAAAGCGCACTTTCCCAACTTCCTTGTAGGTGGAGTTTGGTTGGTATCACAACCACTAATAAAATTTGTGGGTACGTGATTTATGGCCTGTAATTTGAGTAGTTCTTTTTTTATTTGTCTCATGACCATGGATACAGTAAATTTATACGATTATTTACGGGATATTTACCGTGGTAAGGTTGTGGAAGGAGCTCCCGATATTTCGGCGCATTTACATGCACCATGTTCACGGGAAGACTGAAGAATGCGGGTGGTTGGTGAAAAAGTTCAAAGTTAGGTGCAGACAAAACGATCTACCCTCTTTCTTAATCTTAGATACAGTGTCCTTCAGTCGGAATAATAAATAAGTTTGCAAGGTATCAAGGTAACGTTAAACAAGTCATAGTCACAATTAAAGTCAATCAAATGAAGTCACGATCAAGTCAAAGTTATGCCCTACTAAAGTGATGGAGACTTTTCTAGAGTTTTCGAAACATCACGAATTCTTTCCACTTCATTACATTATTAGTCTACACTCGAGAAGGTTCAAAAACACTAAAAAAATAACCCACCATTATAACACATTAACATTCAAAATAACACAAATTTAATAAAATAATATCTACAATGAAGCTGCATATTTTTTTCACGTTGGCGCCTCTATTTGAAAACTATGTTATTGAAATATATTTGAAAGCTATATTATTTAAATTTATTTGAAAACTGTATATATTGGTCCTAACATAGGCACAAAACTGAAAATAAATTAAATCATATGTCACGAAACATGGTAACGAAAAATCAATATTGACAAAAACTCGATTATCTCGAAATACACCTAGGCTGAGATACCGCTCTTGGGCTTATGACGGCAGTGTATTACTTAAATACGTACGTACATTTAACGTGGATATTCGACAAAAGAGTCATCGACATAGCTAATAAAATCTGCAAGCTGAAGTGGCAATGGGCAGGCCACATCGCTCGAAGAACTGATAACCGATGGAGAAGAACGGTCGTAGGTAGGCCTCCCACTAGATGGACCGACGACATTGTGAGAGTCGCGGGCATCCAGTGGATGCAGATGGCAGGTTGTCGTTCAGTGTGGAGGTTAAAAGGGGAGGCCTATGTTCAGCAGTGGACGTCTTATGGCTGATGACAATGATTATTTAAATAACTATTTATAAACTCTATTTGAATAGTTATTTTCAAAATAGTAAGGGTACTGAAAAAGCTTTTGTTTAACAACCTAAGCTGTTTTTTATTTATTTAAAATATTAAAACAGTAAAACATTTCGCATGCATATAACGTACCTGAATTTGCTATCAATAAATCTATCTGGTTAAAATGCAAGACATTAGACGCACTTTGTTGCCAAAAAGTGCTGCGTTATTATTTCCGCATTCTAAGCAATTATTTTGAAGGAAATTGAAAAGAGTCTGTGCAAAAAGAGAACCGTCATCGTTAGGATAGGATTTAGAGCGCGCGTTTGATAATTTACTGAATAAAACACCCCTCTCTTTGCGTCGAGGGTAAAAAAGTATACCTAAAGTAAGACAAAACTCTGTCATGTATGTCGTTTTTTATCGGATACATTTTGGAGAGTGCGCATCAGATCTGCATGATTTAATTCCTTCCTGCCCTTTTTTTCTATCGGACTGCCAGAGCGGGCACGAAAAATCGACACCGCTTTATGGTTGACATTCCGAAAACCCGTACGAAGCGCTTTGATTCCACTTTTATTGTGCGAACTGCTAGTATGTGGAATGCGTTGCCTGAATGGGTGTTCCCCGATAGTTACAATCTGGGTGTTTTCAAGTCAAAACTGAATCGGTTTCCTCTAGTCAAGCGTGATTTTTCGTAGGCCGCATCATCGCTTAACATCAGGCGAGTTGGCGGCCAAGCGCAAGCCTATTTAACAATTTTAAAAAATGCATGTTCCAGCAATCAAAGAAAATAAACGAATAAATATAATATGGTGCTCAGTTTCTTTATTATATGTACTTTGTTATTGAGTATAGTATTGTGAATGAAGATTCGATGAGGCATCTTTAAAGATATTATATCTAAATGATAAAGCTACTAGAAGAGAGTAATCATTTCCCACTTGCTTGCATTATGAAATAAGGCGTGGCTGTCCTGTTGAAATACGTCTTATCGCCCATTCCCACAAATACGGGTAATTCTACATTATATTATGAATTGTAGATACATTTCTGTGAAGTGTATGTTTACTGGGTCATGCTACAATGTTGCAAAATCGAGCTTTCAGTACGTTGTATCAGCTGTGTTATTTTACGTGAATAAAGGGCTTTATTTATTCGTATTTTGGAGTACTTACTAAGGAGGTTTTTATTGGAAACTAGCGAACCCGGCAAACGTATTCAACGTTGTCGATATTTTTTTTTATCTTGGCTGCTGCTACCCCATTGTTAGGGCAATTTTGCCATCAACAGTGAAGGAGGTGATCATTGATAATCACACTATCACACTAATCAAACTAATATCATATTTGTGAAAGTTTGGATGGATGGATGGATGGATGTTTGTTACTCAGTCACGCAGAAACGGCTGGATGGATTTGGATGACATTTGGAATATACATTGCTTATGTTCTGGATTAACACATAGGCTACTTTTCATCATCATCACCATCGATTTTCATCACCACGCGGAAACCGCGGGGCGCAGCTAGTTTGTATTAAATGAAACATTAGGCCTATTGTGACGTCATACCATGGTCATGGACAGACGAACCGTCCATTTAATCTGATTTATCGTTATTTAAAATAGTTGACTCATCGTGACTGGTCATGGACAATACAAATAATATTGTTTGAAATTATAATTAGGACCGATTTGCAGGGTTGCACGGAACGGTGGTACTAAACGGAAAGGTATAACGGCTACTTATGGACCAACCCTGCAATCGAGAAAAAATAACCAGCCAAGTGCGAGTCGGACTCGCGCACGAAGGGTTCCGTACTAAGCCGTAACGTTATTAATTTAACGAAATCCTCTCTCAAACTTTCCCTCAGAGTCATACGAAACAATACTTTTGTAAATTGGTGGTGGTAATAAGTTGATATCACAGAAAAGAAAAAAATATTTTTTATATAAATTAAAACGGCTGTCAAGGCATTTTTGTACGAAATTTGTTGTAGCCACTTGCACTCAAATAAACCCATGCCAACTGTGTTAGCAACTGTGACGCGGATGTCGACGCGTTGTCATAAATAAGAATGTTCAATCACATATCTGTTACAATATCCACAAGTTTTCCCTAACTACATACAAAAGAATTTCGTAAAAATGATCACAGAAACTAACTTTAAAAAACAACAGATCAGGGTGAAAGTAATGCGGTAACAGCAATGAATTATTGATGTGTATGTGCGCGGCTGAATAGCGATCGAATAAATGGTTCCATCCGCATAACAAAACAACCGAGGGAATTACAACAACACTGGCACGTGTTTTTGAACTAAATTACAAATGGCGCCGAGCAAATTGACAGCTGTCATTATACATATTTTCCCGCGCTTAGTGCCTATTTTTGTTTTCTTTCTATAGAAACGCCTTTAGAAAATAATCGTCAAATTATCAAAATATTTATAATTGTTTACGTAATTTGGAGAATATTTTCTTTAATATTGGAATTTTTAAATGTTGTTAGATTGGGATTCAATGTCGTGTAAAGGCGTCTGATTTTTTCAATTTAGACGCTGTTGTGCTGACTTCTAATAATCACTATCGAGTGTGACGCCACCTTTTGCAGGGTCCTATCAAACGCGACATCGCTGAAAATCTACTTATAAAGGCTCAATGCGAACTAGAGTTGGTTGAGGCAGAGGCGCCACAACGATACAGCTTGGAAACAATCATCTTTTCCCGGATTTCTTACGCGCCGCAACTCGACTACCTCTAGTAGGTAGGTAAATAAGATTGAATTTTGACCCACCGTAAACCGAACAAGTTATGTGTTGAAGGAACAACATAACGAATTGCACATGACACTGGTTACACAAAAAAAATCTAAAGAGGTTTTTATGTGAATGCCCAAAGTAAAATAACACCAAAGAGGTTTTACACTTTTGTCAGTTTTCCCAGCGCGTGGTAAAGAAAAATAACAAGAAAGATTTAAGTTAATGATTTTACAACTTTTTCAACGCAACAGGTGTTCGTTCGGGGCTTCGCTAATTTTAAATAATTTTCAAGAAAAATTAAATCTTTAATTAACACGTTTCGGTTGTGAGTTTTTTTTTAATAGCGTTCGTTTTTATGAGGCTAATTTTGCTTTATGTTGATCAAAAGAGGTTTTACAATCGTGCGAATTCAAAGTCTTGTGGACATTATATTTTTGCATTAATTAGAATTTTAATGAGGTTTTCATCTGGTTCTATAACTACTTGCCTCTACTAAAACTCTGAGTACCTAAAACTTGATTGGTTCTTAGAAATGGTTTATGATGTTTTTATGAACTTTATTGATATCAGATCAAAAAGAACCAAATTAGACAAATTCCCACCAAGATATGTTGTAGTGGTAGGACTCATTTGCTGGGGTCCGCCTGGGGAAGTACCACACCTTTGCCAGTTATTCAACCGCCAAGCAGTAGTGTGCAAACATTACTGCGTTCCGGATTGAAGGGCAATGTTTCCAGTGAAATTACAGGGCACACAGAGATTTGACATCTTATATCCCGGGGTGACGAGCGCAGAGCATTGCCATCCAGGGTTTTGAACTGTTGAAGTTCAAAATTCTGAGTGGCGTTGTATTTTTATGGGCAAGCGTATCATAAAAAAAAGATATCTCAAATAATAAAGGTATAAAAAAGGGCTAGTAACAATTGGTACTAAAGGTATTAATCACTTACATAAATTGCAATGGCCCTATAAATAATTGTACTTTTAAATATACTTTTTTAATTTAAATGCATGATGTTGAATTATTTTCATACCATGTGTTTAAAAACTATTACTATAGGACATAATCTGAATCGCCAAAAAAAGAGTTCAAGAGTTTATTCCATTATAAAAAAAAAAAACTAAAGTTCAATCATTCATTCACTAAAAGAGAATCACAGCCTGAATCGATGAGTCTAGAAGCATGAAATTTTGCACAAGTGTTCCTTATTTAACGACAATGAGCAATAAGAAATGGTTGGATAAGGTATATAAAAGTTGGGAAGGGTTCCATACCCATATGGTGTAAACGGGGCCCTATTACTAAGCCAACGCTGTCTGTCTGTCCGCCTGGCAGTCCGTCCGTCTTACAGTATCTTTCGAACCGTAATAGATAGCGAGTTGAAATTTTCACAGAATATGTAATGTAACATTTCAACATTTTTGAAGATATAAAACTATTGAATGTACTCTTAAGACCACACCGCCTTGTATTGCGTATCTCCAGCAATGTAGAACTGACTTGGCCATAGACAGTTTTTAAATAAATAAATAAATAAATAAATATCTGGGACATTTTTCCACACACGGTCATCTGACCCCAAACTAAGCAAAGCTTGTAATATGGCTGCCAGAGACTGATATACGTACATATATATTTTTAAATACATACTTAAATAGATATTAACACCCAGACATAGAACAAACACAAATGTTCATCACACAAATGTTTGTCCTAGATGGGAATCGAACCCACGCCCCCAAGCACAGAAGTTAGGTTCACTACCAACTGAGCCACCGGGGCAGTCAAACGGGGGCGGGGGTTTTTTAAACTTACCTTAGTACTGAGCGAGTGCGTAGAGAAGAA
Source organism: Agriopis leucophaearia (assembly GCA_949125355.1). Taxonomy (NCBI): domain Eukaryota; kingdom Metazoa; phylum Arthropoda; class Insecta; order Lepidoptera; family Geometridae; genus Agriopis; species Agriopis leucophaearia. The sequence goes on along the minus strand of OX421284.1, from coordinate 6,840,856 downwards.
TGAGCAGAGAAGCACGCAAGCTGACAGCCATTGCAACGATACATGTGATGCTGTCTCCATTATGTATCTGTGGACAAATAAATAAAAAACAATCTTGAGATACTGGCCTAAAACAAACAAATAAAATAGTAGATTGTACAACGCACAGAAAAGAGAAGTAAATAGAACGGAAATGAGAAGGACACGCTGTCGCCAGGTATTGTGACAGATATGTGATTGAACATTCTTATTTATGTCAACGCGTCGAACTCCGCGTCACAGTTGCTATGGGTTTATTTGGGTGCAAGTGGCGACAACGAATTTCTTACAAAAATGCCTTGACAGCCGTTCTAATTTAAACAAAAAAAAAACTTTTCTGTGGTACGAGTGCACAAAATAAGACATTTCAGCCGAGAAGTTTATCAGTATTTCAAAGTCGAGGATAAAATGGATTATAAGTTTATAAGCTCAAGTTATATACTCGGCTTTTCACATTAATTGAGAGGAAAGGAAATGAAACAGTCATATTGTAAGTGATACCTCTAATTACTGAAATGTTAACAATGCTCTATTTTATTAGATTTTTCTTTAGTGGTTCATTTGGTAGTGAACCTCTACCTTCTGTGCTTGGAGGCGTGGGTTCGATTCCCAACTAGGACAAACATTTATGTGATGAACATTTGTGTTTGTTCTATGTCTGGGTGTTAATATCTATTTAAGTATGTATTTAAAAATATATAAGTACGTATATCAGTCTCTGGCAGCCATATTACAAGCTTTGCTAAGTGGGGTCAGATGACCATGTGTGCAAAAATGTCCCGAATATTTATTTATTTATTATTTTCTTTGCCCATTATTGGGCTGGCTAACGCATCAATGACGCATATGACGTATTAGTGACGCATCTGCTAACTGGTAGCTTAAAATAATCAGTTTCAAAAATAAATATTCGACTTAATAAAGGTATGTGACATCAAAACGAGCATCTCCAAAGGGTGCCAGGTATCTTTTGACGTCATACATACGTCATATAGAAGCTATATTTGTCATACAAAATTCGTCGTAAATACAACGAACCAGACAAAGGACCAGAGTCATCGACATAGCTATTAAAATTTGCAAGTTGAAGTGGCAATGGGCACTGGGCAGGCCACATCGCTCGAAGAATCGATAACCGATGGGGAAGAAAGGTTCATGACTGGATACCACGAACCGGAAGACGCGGCGTAGGTAGGCCTCCCACTAGATGGACCGACGACATCGTGAGAGTCGCGGGCATCCAGTGGATGCAGTGGCAGGTTGTCGTTCAGTGTGGAGGTTAAAGGGGGAGGCCTATGTTCAGCAGTGGACGTCTTATGGCTGATGATGATGAAGAGGAAAAAGGCTCGATTTTTTTCACCCGCAACGGAACAGAAACTATGGGTAGGTAGGTATGCGTTTTAAGTAGGTATAATTATCATGACAAGGAGGCGGCCATCGCAAGACAATTAATTAATTTAAAAAAATGCCTTATTTTCGAACACGTCTTCACTTATATGAGTAAATGTTTTACGGCATTTAAATTCTAGGTGGGGAGGATATTTTATGGTCATCTTTGAAATGTACACTTTAAATCTTTAAGCCAAATTTCATCTTGATCGATGCGGCCTTTTATTTGAACACATACAGTTACATAGACTTTGAAAGATTTTAGTGAACTTTCACATATTGTCACATCAGAATATTAGTTAATAAAAATAATTTTGCGTAATAAATCATGAATTGAACTAATAAACGACGTTCTTAGCGATAATTCCCTATAAATAACCTTCCCCAATTTCCTTGCAACGGACATTAATAATTCCGTTTAATTTACTAAGTCGACATACATTAAAAAAATCAACAGTTAACCAATAAAACGGTAAAATATTGACTAATCTCCCAAAAATACTGAATTTATCACCTAACCGAAAGCGTGATTAGTGAAACTCGATTATAGTTCCAAAATAGAGCATTAAATCATGGTCCTGCCTTAAAATACAGTTTTTACTTAAGAGAACAATTAATGCGCTACTAAATAAATCAAGATTTAAGGCTAAATCGGTTGCCCGTTATAAGGCAAAAAAAAAAGAAATTAAAAGCTCCAGAACATAGACTAAAAAAGTTTTCCAGTCAGCGTTCCCGCCAAACATAAACAAACAAAAAGCGCGGGGTCGACGCTCGAGCGTGCGGTACAATGTCTTTTCTCAGAAAAGGAACGAACGAAACGCTAACAAGACCTCTTGTCCTGGGAACGCGGAAATGTGTTAACACTGGCCAGTTGCGACAATCGTATTCGATTTTGGAAATTTTGAATTCGGTATTTAGACGATAATATTTTGTACGAATATCTACGTAAATGAGAATGCTACACGGGCTATTAAATTTATAAAAAAACGTATATGATATACAAATATTTTATTAATAACTCCAATAGTTACAAGTCAAATATGGTAACGCTCTCTCACTCATATTGTAATGCTTGATCGAAATGGTTTTGACTTCTATCTTTATGTAGGTAGTGTTATTACTAACACTACCTAATTAACGAAGCACAATCGATAGTTACAATCTGAATGTCTTCAAATCACGAGTGAATAGATTTCTTCTACGCAAGCGTGCTCCATCGTAGACCAATTAATCGCTGAACATAAGGCGAGTTAGCGGTCAAACGCAAGCCTACAACTAAAAAAAAGTACATTAATAATAATAATAAATACATTAGTAACTATACATCACTAATTTATCTCCGAAGGAGCAATGTTTTTCTTTTTCGTACTTTGATGATCAAACAAAAGTATATAGATCAATTGCCAGAGTTCCGCATGTTTTATTTAAAAACTTTAGCTTGAATTATCAACAACCTACATGAAAATCTTATAAGACTCACTTAACAAGAAGTCTTAAACTAAAATCTGAAAAAATAAATAGACAAGATAAATAAACGAGATGTTTTTAGCCAAAAAATTTAAAAAAAAACTATGCAGATACTATACGACGTCATCACGTCACCAAAGAGGTACCAACTCAACAAAGTTGACGTTTATCTCGAATCTTCGAATCGAAAGTAATTTGTCGTGATTTATACCTAAATGGCTCCATTATAGTGTATTTACGAGGCAATGTGGCATTTATCAACCCTTCGTTTACCTTTATTGCTTTACCACTTTATTTGCAAGTTAGGCGGCTAATTTAAGGTGTTCACTTGAATGTGAGGTATTTTAACACATGCTTAATGGGTTTTCACAGGTTGAAAAATGAGAGGGCTTAGAAAAAAAGGAAAGAAAGAGAATAAAAGAGAACAGATGCTGCAAATATAGGTACAGTGGAGTGGGATTATATAATTCGTGCAAGTAAAATGAATGGAGTGCGCTCAGTTTCCACTTTATTTTTTATTTAAGCATAGGCTTGCGTTTGACTGCCAACTCGCCTGAAAAATCGAACTCCTCGGAAAAACATTTTAACAGTAGTTTTGCGCTTTATCGCCAACTCGCCTGATGCCTTTCGATGCGTTTGTAGATCAAAAATGGGATAAACAATTTTTCCCATTTATCCTCGTCATTATCAAAAATATTGAGAGAAACACATTGTTCAAAATATTTTGAAATATTAACGTTGTAAAATGACTTTTCTAATTTCAGTTTCACTTTTTTCAAAGTAGACAGTCATTTTATATCCTAAAAAAATACAAATGGAAGTGCGAAATCTCTGCTGATATTCTGACCCTTGAGCGAGATGCGGTCTACGATGGAGCACGCTTGCTTATTATAAACCGCTTCAGTCGCGACTTGAAGACACCCAGATTATAATTATCGGGCAACACCCATTCTGGCAGCGTATTCCATAGACTAGCAGTTCGCATAATAAAAGTAGAATCAAAACTCTTCGTACGGGTTTTCAGAATACCAACCATGAAATTGTCGCCTCGAAAATGTCGCCTTTTTATGCCCGCCTGATGCTTTCGCACCCGCCACGCTACCTTACCATATATCCCCCTTATTTTTTTTGATCTGTGATAGGTACTATTTTGTGTATTATATTGTTAACCATACTGGTATTTCTCAAAAGCCTAACTCCAAACAATAGTTTCTGCACTGCAACGATGCTCATTTGTTCACGCTCAAATGCAGACCAAATGTGTGTCAAGCGAAATTACATTCTACGTCATAGAGTATTGTTTTATTATTATGAAATCACAATTTTTGATGAGAGCTCTGGTTCTCATGGATAAGAGAATAGCAGAGATTTTGGTGGTTTTCGCGTTTCCTACATGTTACTAAAGGTAAGTTCGTACAGCAAAATAGTGCGATGCGACAAAAAAAAACTTTGAGGCTCTTGAAGCATTGCATTCATCGCTTAACGCACGAAAGCGCGCATTTCCTTGCGCAAGAGGTTGCAATAAAAAAAATAGTATATGTCAAAATAGAAGACATAAATCTGTACGGAGTACCATAGACCATTTTTGTAAAGATGCTTTCATGCTTCCTTCAGATTGATTTTAGAGTGACGTCTTTTTTTTTTTGGTAGGCTTTTCAGCAAACCCTTTCATTTGATATCCAAATATTAGGGGGGTATTTTTAAGTAATAATTATCAATATAAAAAAAACAACTTCATAAAAATGACAGAACTGAACCAAAAATGAGACCACACGAGAAGCACCAGCTTTTAAATAAAAAAAGAATCATCAAAATCGGTTCACCCAGTCAAAAGTTCTGAAGTTAGTTCAAACATAAAAAAAAACAACAAAATAACAGTCGAATTGAGAACCTTTTTTTTGTTTGGAAGTCGGTTAAAAATTACTAAAAGAGAAAGTTTAAAACAGTGGTTTACAATCTTACTAGTGCAAGCTTAATTCATAATGTTTTTTTTTTTTTTTCCAAACGATAGTAAAAGTAATCCGAATTTCCTGTTTTCTTCAGCTTTTAAGAATTGTATGGCAACTGTTAGACGTGTACTTTCAACGGCCGCACTTTAGTGTGTTCACACCCTTATTCGCAGGTATACATAGTTTGTTCTGTCACTGTTACAAAATAGATCGGCGTAAGAGCAACGTAATGATATCGTAAGCCGATCTGTAGAGCGTTACCATGATCAGTGAGGGGTGTTATACGGAGAACTATCATTGCAGACTTGATTACCTATCATTGATTTTTTATGCCACTTAGCAATGTTGTACGACCAGGGGCCCAACACCCGACTGTAAACGCGGGCCCGAATAGGTGCAATTTGCAAAATCACGCGACCGCAAACGTTAAGGCGCGTTAAGGTTCGCGTTAGGTCGGTCGGTCGGTAAGGCTGGTATGGCTTACCGAGACACAAAAGTATATAATACAATATCTCTTAGTTAAAAATGTACTAAAATAACATCAAAAATAAATAATAAAGCAGTATAATGGGCGGCCTTATCGCCTGTAGCGATTTCTTCCAGGCAACATTTATATAAGTCGTAGAACAAAAGTTGGTAACTGTCATGCATGTATTGAAGCCGCCTTCAAGAGGATTGATTTGAATTGATTGTTAATCAGTTAACTGTCTGGGTGTTAATATCTATTTATGTATGTATTTAAAAATATATATGTATAACATATATATAATATATATGTACGTATATCAGTCTCTGGCAGTCATATTACAAGCTTTGCTTAGTTTGGGGTCAGATGACCATGTGTTCAATAATGTCCCAGATATTTTTTTATTTTAACTGTAACTCTGTATATTTCCATGTGTGCGGAAATCTGTTGCCAAGCAGAACTTAATACGACAGAATCGTTAATTCATGCGCTAAATTTGTTTTGTCTAATTTAATTAATTGACCAATTCACCTTGAAAGTTGGAATTGAGATGTTTTCTGTGATTTATGGATATCGGGGCTTATTTATGCGGTCATTTTTATTAGGTTATACTAACTTTGTCTTTTGTATTAAAAACCTATTTATTAAAATCTCAGATAAGGACCTAGATAGAGAAGATCACGTGTTGAGCTCTAGGAGTTGTTTTCAAGGTCTCCTGTTTAGTTTGAAAGGTGACTGGATCGAGAGTTTTCTTAGCTTCTTAGCTTTCTATTCTAGAAAATCTGTTAAGGCGTTAGATTATCAGCTCTTTTACGGGGGTTTAAAACATATTCAATTTATACTTGTCAATAACAAAATAAGCAAGGGCGTACTTCATTACAGGGTGTGCCCAGGCAGTAGCCAGGCAAACCCTAGCCTAGTAGGGTCTGGGCATAGGTGTGGATAAGTGTTCGCGCAAAGTGAATCGCGAACCGAATAGTAAATATTTTTAAGCAACGTTGCATTTGCCCCGTCCTGAACAAAATCCTCGTTATGCCCTTAAGCTAGGGTTGCCATCTCTAAAATTTGGCAACTAGGACAAGACGCGTAAAAACCCCGGATTATAGAGCCCAGAACTCGGACATGTCAAAAGGTTTTTTTAAACTGTCAATGTAAAAATCGCGGCGTACGATATTGAAGATGTTAATTCATAGGGTTCTACGGTATTATAATAAAGGTAGATTTACCAAGATAATTACTAGCAGGTAATCTACGGCTCTGTCATCATGTCTTATACAGGAAATGTGTATTATTTATGTTTATCTCTACCATCGACACAAACCTGTTGTCATGTCAAAACAACTGGGCAGCAGATTCCGCAACGGAAGTTAGTTTTGAATGATTTACTTGCTTTAATATTTTTCTCTACACTGTTTGAATTTGATATCACTAGGCGACTTGTTGGTCTCGTAAAAATTTTTTTTATTGTTTTTAAAACATTTTTTTAAGTACTGCTTTTGGGTTACATGGAAGGGTGATATGCAGCCAAAAGCATATCCACACTCATCACTATGCACAACTTTTACTACTACATGATCGTTCTTCTTACTACCAACCAAAGATGTAAATTTTGTGACGTTAGTGGCGTACTGGGGGAAATAGCAACTTTTTCCTCCGATGTCTACCAGTAGGGGACAAAAAGTAGTAGACAACGGGAATAGACGTGAAAACGTCTATTACATCGTTGTTCCATTGAAAAATGAAATTAACACTAAATGAATTGATGAAGCGATTTTAGGGTAAGTCCCTTTAAAGTAAAAGCACCTTTCCGTGTATTTCTGTGTGCTCCTGTTTGTTTTCCACAATTTTTTCTTTGACAATAACCTTTGCATGTTTGATTATAATTATCAATCTTAAAAAAACCGACTTAAGAAATCGTATTTATATAAGCAATTCCGTTTACTTGGATGACGTATTGTTCCAATTATTTTCATTCAAAAACCAAATTACTCAACTGATTTTGATGAAATTATGGGAACAAACTGAAAATATATGTTTTTTATATTTATCGGGACTTCCTCCTTTTTTCAAGTCGATTACAAATAGCTTCAGGTTAGTAACCACTTTATTTAAAAAATGTTATTACGAATTACAACTTTGACCACACCGACAAAGTTACAAAACTTCCCATCTCCACCGTGCGAATAAACTTCGGCGCTGTTGCACAAGTGTTAATGTCTAATTTTGCGAAATGCACAATTTTCTGTTAGAAACAGTATGTTGACACAACTTCGCACACATAGCGGTCAAATATGAAAACAAGTTTGTGGTAACATTGCGCTCTGATTGTTTATTTAACTCGACGGATATTGTTGTAGTTAGAGTTCTATTCTTAAATAATAATAAAATATTTATTAAAGGGAAGCTAAAGGCGCGCGGCTATTTCACTCGCGCGTGTGTATCTGTTTGTCTGTCTGACTGTGGCATTGTAGCTCCTAAACGGCTGAACCGATTTTGATTTAGTTTTTGATCGATAGCGAATTGAATTGATTGACTACACGCGCTATGATAAAAAAAATCTGTCTGTTTAGATTATTAGCTGTTTTATCCGGAGTTAAAAAAAAAACAATTAAACCTACTTGTTTAGTCCAGACTAAATAAGATATTATAGGTAAGTAAACTGAAATCAACGGTTACATTGTTAACACACAACGAGCAATTGAGAGAGCTATCTATGCTCGGAGTTTCTTTGCGCGATAAAATCCGGAACGTAGACATTCGCCAAAGAACCAGAGTCACCGACTACTAAAATTTGCAAGTTGAAGTGGCAATGGGCAGGCCACATCGCTCGAAGAACTGATAACCGATAGGGAAGAAATGTTCTTGAGTGGAGACCACGAATTGGAAAACGCAGCGCAGGTAGTCCACCACTAGATGGACCGCCGGCATTGTGAGAGTCGCGGGCATCCAGTGGATGCAGATGGCAGGATGTCGTTCAGTGTGGAGGTTAAAGGGGGAGGCCTTTGTTCAGCAGTGGACGTCTTCTGGCTGATGATGATGAGTTACATTGTTAAATTAATTTGTAACAATCACCTACCTATTTACTATTATTAATGTAAATTCAAAATCAATGCAACTATACATTATGATTGCCATTACCACTTAGCGCTAATACCTACTGAGTTAATTAAAACGAATTAGAAGTTTCTAATCCGGAGGTTGTGTATACTCCTTGGCAAAGAATATACAAAGAAATATTTAATCGAATTTTATCTTCATGATCCTCTTTAGTTTTCCCATTCTGTTAATCAATATACATTAACACCACCCTGATGACCACGTGATTTGTAATATTTTAAAATTAGCGTCAACTTATCTTGTTATATCTAAAACTTTGTGGCAACATTACCACTAACAACTTCTGAACCATCTTGATACAGCCGCTTAAAATTAAAAGTAAAAATTCTCAATGGCCAGTAATATTGTTAAGTAGATATAAAGCCTTTTTTTCTCGTTTCCGGTGTTTTTAATTCTGACATCATCGCACTTTCTGCCTCATCGCACTATCAGGCAGCGAAGCTTATTAATTTAATAAAGAAGGAGCGGCTCTTTCAAATAATCTTCAAAGCTATAAAAATTTGCCGACACGGTATATCGTCACCTAAAGTCTGGTGTGGTAAGTATTGAAACCCACGGAGTTGGTAACATGATATGGGCATCCAGATCAAAATCAAAACAGTGGGGGAAATTCGCTTTGCAAAAATGCGAAATCAAACTGACGTGTAGACAGAAAGAAATTCACTTAAAGTGAAACGTTTCACTTTGGCGGGAAATTCAAATTTCAAACAGTATTTTTTGTTCTTGTAGCTAGGCCGAGTAATTATTGTAAACGATAATGATGTTCGCGAAAATTGTTTATTATTCTTTACAAACTCGCGTAAAGTTATTTATCTCCAATGCACATTATTACATACATTTGTCAATAAACAAATTTATGCCGTTTCAATCGGTTTATTGCCAAATGTAAGTAATATGGTGAGTAACTGATTAATAGCTGTACATGATAATGTAAAGAACGACCAACAATTTTCGCGAACACTATGCTATTTCACAATAATTACCCGGCCTACAAGGACAAAAAAAACTGTTTGAAATTTAATTTTTCCGCTAAAGTGAAACGTTTCAACTTAACAGAGACTTTTTTAAAAATAGTAAATTTTAGCTGCGTCTGGCAACGAAGGCATTTATGAACAACGGTGAAAATAGACAGATAAACTATTGACAAAATGTGGGCCGAGGTGTAGCCGATACCATCATACGAGAGTGCATAAATGCCCAGTACTTTTCAAACATTGCGAGTATATATACGTAAAAATTTTACGTCACATATTTTTGGATAATATTCAGATGTCATTGAAAAATAGAAAACTTAGTCTAGACTTAAAGTATAATTTTCCTTGATGTGTGTTTTTCCTATAATAAACACATTATTTACCATGTTTGAGAAAATGCAATTGTGACTTCCACTCAACTCAATATAAGTTGGTGGCAGTCAACTGCAATAAAAAAAAATTGGAAACTCGCTGGTATTCAAACTCTTTCCGGGTTCGGTGCGTTCCAATCCCGAAAATCTTGTTCTTTGCGCGCGCAAATGTTACTTTTTAATTTTACTGTTTTCGGCAAAGGAACACATTTCTCGCTAATTGGCGGCCAGATAAGCTTTGTCGGCTTTTAGGACGTCAACGACATCAAATGTAACACGATTTTCTTCGGTCGTGACGATTACTTGGACAAGATAAATGTTTTCAGTTCCTTGCTCTTTTTCAAGGGACAATGACCTTTTGCGGAAGGTCTGTCATAGACCTACAAAAAGTGTCACCACGTCTTGAAAATGACAAATGCACCGATCGCGCACAGCCAATAGGGAGAAAAAGTTAACCTGATTAATAAGGAACGTTAAAAATAAGTAAAAACTAAATCAGTGAGAGCTTGAATAAAATAGTTTTATCCTAACTTATTTGCATAATATAAGGTCGGGGAAAAAGTTTCTTCGTATTTTTTAAACAAATTCAAGACATATTTTTTTCAAGTTTAATTACATTTAATTATAATATATATGTGCCATTTTGTTCGATAACTTGTTGCCATCTTGTAGGTAGTGACATGATCCCGTTGCTGTAGAATTTTTGGGACTTCTGATCAAAAAAATGCAACAAGTAGTTTTGACAGTCCTCTCTTGATGTTAATCTAACACTACCCAAAGAATTCTGAAGAGATCGAAACAGGTGGAAATCTGAGGGTGCAAGGTCAGGGCTATATGGTGGATGCATTAACACTTCCCAACCAAGCTCTCTAAATTTTTGCTGAGTGGCCAAAGATGTGTGCGGTCTGGCGTTATCATGATGAAAGACCACACTCTTTCTGTTGATCAATTCCGGCCGTTTTTTCTCAATTTCTTGTTTGAGTCTCATCTGCTGTTGGCAGTAGAGATCCGAATCGATGGTTTTGCCCGGCGGTAAAAGCTCATAATGAACGATGCCCTGCCAATCCCACCATACACACAGCATCACCTTATTACGTGTTAATCCGGGTTTCGCTACAGTCTGTGGTGCTTCACTGCCCTTTGACCATGATCGTTTGCGCACATTCTTGTCGTAGGTGATGCATTTTTCATCACCAGTGATCAATCTTTTCAAAAACGGTTCGGTTTCGTTACGTTTCAATAGAGAGTCGCAAATGAGTACACGATTCATTTGGTTTCTTTCAGTGAGCTTGTGTGGGACCCAAATATCGAGTTTTTTTGTATACCCAGTTTTTTTCAAATGGGTCAAAACTGTTTTGTGGTCAATCCCCAGTTCTTCAGCTACGTCGTAACTACTAATATGCCGATCTTGGTCCACTTTTTCAGAAATAGCATCTACTTTATCCGTAACAGGGCGACCAGAGCGAGCTGCATCTTTGACATCAAAATTCCCGGACTGAAAACGCTTGAACCAACATTGTGCTACTCTTGATGACACTGCATTAGGTCCATAAACGTCACAAATTTTATTCGCGGCTTGTGTCGCATTTTTCCCTTTTTTGTAATAAAATTTCACAATATATCGAATTTCTTCGTTAGATTCACTCATTTTATCAAACAAAAAAACAATTGAAAAATGGCGGGAAAATGCTTTTTACTTTTTGTATTCCTTTTTTAAAATATCATATTTTTAATGGTATCAAAACCAGCCAGATACAAACAGTACAACCGATGAGATTTTTACTACAACTTTATACATACAAAATACGAAAAGACTTTTTCCCCGACCTATTATATAAAGAATATCGAGAAACAGCAAAGTTACGACTAATAAATTAAAATCTACAAGATTTTAGCATTATGATGTGTCAAAATAATATCGCCGGTAATCAAGGTCCGATGAATTAGCCAAAATAATATTAATAAAATAATAATTGTAAACTAATGCTTTAATCATGTAGTCCTTGTGTCTTATCGGTATTTTGCGGAAATATATAAATTATTTTTTGTTGTATGAAGAAAAAATTTACTATAGACAATATACAATGGTGTAACTTACTTCCTGTAAAATTACTTATGTCATTGTGGAAAACAAGTTTCAAATGTCAAAGAGTAGTATCAAAATAAACATTTCGTCACTTTTCAAGAAATACGTTTTCGTTGAATCATTATTATGATTTGTGGTCAATTCGGTTTCTCGAAGGCCTTTTTAATAAATTAGCGAACTTCACACCGAACTAATGAAGGCCAATTTCTCAGAAAACTATTTGTGCCTACAGCAGAGCAAAGGAAGCTGGGCAAATTTGTAAAGGATGTGGTCTGTGAGCCTTGGTTCCCTGGAAGAGATCACTTTAAGCGATAAGGCCGCTTGTTAAAAGCCTAGATAATTACTGTAATGTATAATGTTATCCTTGTTTTTGTGGTTTTTAATAAAGAGTTATTGTATTGTATGAGCCAATACAAGTAAGTTTTTGTACTTGAGTAGAGATACCTCAGCTACATGATTTTTTCTCATCCAATTTTGTATACTTTAAAACCAGATTAGAAATTGATTAAACATAGAAAAAATACACTGATTATATAATATGTCATTAACTTCTTTCTTAATTGGCAATATCCTCAAAATTAGACACTTAAATAATTATTGTAACATATATAGAAATACACTAATTGTTTACGTATTATGTTCGTAAATTGATGGGGTTTTAAGTTAAAGGTAATACAAAAAAAATGGCCAGGTGTTCACACTATTTGGATAAAAAAATAATATACATAAGAACATAGAACCTCCTCCTTTTTTGAAGTGGGTTAAAAATAACAGCAAAAGATGACTTTTAAAAATACAGTGTAAACGCTACCATAAGCGACACTCGATTTAGCGACACACTCCCTGAAACGACGAAATTACTTGACATTGGTTAATTTACCTTGTTATCCGTACAATGATACACTCTATGTAGCATCACACCCACTCTAAATAACGACAAAAATACGTCATTATTAAACAATAAACAGTACTTTCTAACACCTCATACTTAAAATAGAATACTGAAGCAGAAAAAATCGTCAGACGAAAAGAAATAGATAATACGCAATAAGCGTTGTTATTTTTAACAATATTAATGTTTGTTCTTTGTAAATTTTATACTTTACTACTAAATACATATTATTATGATAGTAAAATAATATAGATTTTTCTTCTCCCCTCACGACACCTTTCAATAACGTCATAAAATGCGCAGTCCCTTAAGGGGCCTGTTTCCGTCTGCAACTGTCTCGTTCGTACATTTTCACATTATTGAAAATATCAAATCAGTGTGTGAATTCCAAAAACTGAAAAAAAAATATGTTTTTGTGTCTATCGTGACATTAAAAACAAAGATATTAACAATTTGATATATTTAAATTTGACGGAGTAATTATGGTAACAAGTGTTTTTTTTCTTATTACCATATTACTCCGTCAAATTTAAATATATCAAATTATCAGTTTCTTTGTTTTTAATGTTACGATAGACACCAAAACATGTTTTTTTTTCAGTTTTTGGAAATTCACACTCACTGATTTTATATCTTCAATAATGTGAATATGTACGAGCCAGAGAGCTGCAGACGAGAATAAGCCCCTTAAGTGTTGCTATTGAGTTTCGGTTATAGTGAGTTTACACTGTAGTTTAAAACAGGCTCTACCTAGATAAAGTTATTCGGGGCACACGTGATTTTGTCACGTTTAACATATGAAACATAAATTTGTATAAAAGTTATGAAATTAAGTTGAAAATAGATGTCGTTTTCTCTACTTAAAAGGAGGAGGAAGTAAATAAGTCTGAAAGGAGATATAATGAAAAAAGAAAAAGAAATAAATGACGTTTCGTTATCATCACTTCTCAAAATTTATGAACAATATTTTTTACTTCTCTTTATACTCGAGAATCGCTAAGTCAAAATTTTTTTAATACCTAACTATTACAGCCTATCATACCAAAATTAAAAAAAATATTTTTTATAACTTAAGGCTTGTTCACAACCAAGATCCATGGTAAGTGGAAGTCATGTATTCCTTTTATTTTTCAATACCATCTGGCTTAGCAATAAAAATTGACTTACAATTAAAAATGCAAAAAGTATCGAGCTTAAAAAAAGTGTACCGAAACGAAACGTTTGCCCCCCACAGTTTGCGTTTCGGCATCGTTATAAGTTTCTTGACCCTCTGATAAAATTCAATGAATGTTCTCGAACGTGTCCCGTTGTGCAATAATAAAAAATAACAAAGAACGTTATATTTGCATATTGAAGTGTGTTCAAATTATCTTCACTCCTAAGAATAGTAACTGCAGTCGCCTAATCTAATAAATGAAAGTTTGATAATTTACAAAACACTCCAACCACCATTGACCACAGATTCATTATTTCATCTTATTTTTTTTTTTACTTTTTGGGGCAATGTTGCATACGTACTTCTTTACCTCCACACAGCTTAATATAATAACTTTTTTGGGGAGAAAATTTACGGCCTAAACACACCTTTGCCATTTATTCAACCGCCAAGCAGTAATGAGCAAACACTACTGTGTCCGAATTGAAGGGCATTGTTTCCAGCGAAATTACAGGGCACACAGAGATTTGACATCTTATATCTCGGGGTGACGAGCGCAGTGCATTGCCATCCAGGGTTTTGAACTGTTGAAGTTCAAAATTCTGAGTGGCGTTGTGCTGTTATGGGCAAGCGTGAAGAGCCATCAGACGAGCGACTTCACTCGTCTTGTCACTCAGTATCATTAAAAAAACATATAAGCGAGTATGTGATTTTAAATGTTAACATCCCTATTGAGTAAAACGGAACGTTTCATTAATGGCGCAAAATGTCTCAAAAATTCATGTTTTCAAATGTGCTAGACTTGATTGAGGTGTGTGTGTGTATAGTTTTAAGCTTTATTACTGTTGAAAAATATATAACATTAAAAAATTCAAACAATACTTGCGGAGTTCTAAATGGTGATGAGGGTAGTGAATTTTCAAAGTTATTTTCCTTTTTATACTTTATATATTTTGGTACTTATCTCATTATTATTTTTTGCCTCACTCGTGTAGTGCGTGATTAACTGCTCTACAAAAATGATATTTTAAACTTGGATTACGCAATCAAACTCTAGAAATATTTTTTATCAACTTTCTTGCCAGCCTGTAAGAAAGCCGTCACTTTAGATTCCCATCACGGCTTTGTAAGACGATAGAATTTATAATAATTCGACGCGGGAACACACATGTGAAAACGCGTCGTGTAGAGAATCCTAAATGGCCAGTTTTGGCTCAAATCAGATCACTTTCTTCCACTTTTGTTCTCTATCTTGTGACGTTTCGTTCGTGAAAGCTTATTGAATAAATTGTGGAAAGGTGTACTTACATGTAAAAACAATGCACTCAATTTAATTATGTGCAATCACTTATTATTTCAAAGGCAAATTTTTCAATTGGCGAATTCGTTTTAACAGCAGAATTCAAACTTTATACTTTGAAGTACCAAAATCTATAGAATGTTCTATGAAACTGATAAAATTTGAAATCAATTTGAGGTAAATTTCAATTTACTCATGTGCTTTAAATACAATGTTTTTGTCATTAAATCACGTAAGTACGTATGAAATTAATTTACAATCTGCCATAAAAAACGCCACGGGTCTCAAAATAAATTACAAATCACTAAAAAAAAAGTGGCTCTAACTATGTATGATTCGCGTAAAGGTTAAAATGTCAGTTTAGGTTATGTTTTATTATTTATTGACGAAACAAAAAACGAAGGTTTGTGTGTTCTCACTAAACACTAAACTTTTTATAAATGATGTGCCATTATTGGTTGTGTAAATTGTTACCAGTGATTAGTTAGATCAATTAATCGCTCTAGCAAAATAATGAGCGAGCAACACTATAAAAAAAAACAGTAGTTGTTTGTTTCTCGTGTAGAAACAAAACGCATTCACAGACCGACCAACTTTTATGTAGAGTTAGCCAAATGGTGGAACTAAAGATATTCCTTGGATGGGTATCAGTTCACTTAAATAAATGTTATGGTGGCTCCCCAATTCAACTCATAAGTTGGTTATACAAACGAAAAAAAAGTTAATGTCATCAGGTGGCAATTGGCAAAAATACTTTGAATTGCCACTTGTTTGTCGATTAGGTTTTATATACTTAATTATTTGTAATTAATCACGTGTCAAATCCTTAACTTTAAATGGGCTACTACAACAACGTTTATTTTTGAAATTGACACCAAATAAATTGCCTGTACCCACATTTTTATTTGTATTTAAGAGAGAGAACCTAAAGAGCACCCATAATAATTTTTTATACCTATTCTAGAAACATGAGACTGGTAAATGAGTTTTTAAAATGTTGGTTCGGTGCTTACATTTATTTATAAACAAGTAAAGTAGAGAGTCCGTAAATTTTCTATACACAATTAATTTCGGAGAATGTGCATCGGCGCTACATGACCTTATCCTACTATCACCTTTCTACTACAGGACAATTGGGAAGTAAGCTAGTCTATCAGTTTTTTATCGGATACATTTTGGAGAGTGCGCATCAGATCTGCATGATTTAATTCCCTCCTGCCCTTTTTTCTATCGGACTGCCAGAGCGGGCACGATCGACACCGCTTTATGATTGACATTCCAAAAACCCGTACGAAGCGCTTTGATTTCACTTTTATTGTGCTAACTGCTAGTATGTGGAATGCGCTGCCTGAATGGGTGTTCCCCGATAGTTACAATCTGGGTGTTTTCAAGTTAAAAGTGAATCGGTTTCTTCTAGGTAAGCGTGATCCATCGTAGGCCGCTTCATCGCTTAACATCAGGCGAGTTGGCGGCCAAACGCAAGCCTATCTTAAAATTAAAAAAGTCTACTACCACTCATAAATTGTGGATTTTCCTTGGATACGTACCAAACGTTTTGATTTTACGTTTCTCATACGTACGGCCAAGGATTGGAACAACCTGCCGGCTTCCTTGTTTCCTGAGATATAATA
Source organism: Agriopis leucophaearia (assembly GCA_949125355.1). Lineage (NCBI taxonomy): Eukaryota > Metazoa > Arthropoda > Insecta > Lepidoptera > Geometridae > Agriopis > Agriopis leucophaearia. The sequence continues at coordinate 6,824,040 of OX421284.1, read as the reverse complement.
TATAATCTGGGCGTTTTCATGTCCAGAGTGAATAGGTATCTTCTTAGTCTGCGTGCTTCATCTTCGACCACATTGTCACTTAAAACAGGCAAGGTGGTGGACAAGGCAAAACAAATATTTGCGAAAAAATTATAAAAAATCATTCTTATTCCGACTTACAATACATATTTTTTACGCGTAGAAAAACGCGGTAGTAATAAACCGAAAGGAGGTCATTTTAGTTGAGAGCCCCGTTAGCTTAGTTGGTAGTGAACCTGCCTTCTGCGCTTGGGGACGTGGGTTCGATTTCCACCTAGGACAAACATTTGTGTGATGAACATTTGTGTTTGTTCTATGTCTGGGTGTTAATATTTATTTAAGTATGTATTTAAAAATATATATGTATGTATATCAGTCTCTGGCAGCCATATTACAAGCTTGCTTAGTTTGGGGTCAGATGACCGTGTGTGCAATAATGTCCCAGATATGTATATATTTATTTATCCTTTTGGCTTAGTATAACCGTTCTGTGTAAAACAGTATAACTCTTGCTTCATTTTTGGAAAAAATACGTTCTTACCAAAGGCTTACTGTTATTCTTGTGCTTTGACCTCCTTCTCATTTCAACTTACCTGAAAAAAAAAAAACATTTATTACAAATCTATGTATTGACGCACAAATTAACTTAGGTACAGCCTAATTACAACAGTTCTATAACAATACATGGGTCCTATTCTGGCGCGCTTGATATTTTCTCGGTCGTGGACAAATCATTATCAAAATACTTTCAATGAGAGGGAAAATTTAAAGTTTGGTAACCAGTGCGTTCTACCTGTCATGCCGAAACGTGGACATTTACAACGAACGTCCCTCAACGAACTATGGAACGACCTATGCTCAGCGTTTCTCTGGAGGCATCGTATCTGGAACGACGTGATTCCATACCAAACCAAAGTCACCGACATAGCTCAGCGTATTAGCAAGCTGAAGTGACAGAATGGGCTGGTCATATATGTCCGTTGGGGAAGACGTGTTCGAGAATGGAGATCACGAATCAGCAATCGTAGTAGCTCTGAAACTCGATGGAATAACGAAACAAAGCTTGCAGTAGCTAGAATCGAGTATCCGAAGATCGGGTAGAGTTTGCCCCTTCGAAATGGCCCAACTCCAGCACTGGACTATGGTTGACTGATTATGTTGACTGTAAATGGAACCCGTCTGCGTAGATACAATTCATTTGCGTTTGCACCTTGACGACTGAAAACTGTTTATATCTCCCAAAGTATATTTCATTTTGGGGTGAGAAACAAACAGTTTTCATCCCGTAAGGCGCAAACGCCAACCAGCCGCTATTAAAGTCATTGACCTGCCAACACATATTACGGCAAGTACGCCCAAAATACGTATTATTATGTAAGCCAATTGCGCAATGTGGAAACAAGTCTAGCGGATTACATTTTCAATTGGCTGCCCACTAAATATTAAGTAAATACAGGTGTTGACATTGGTCAAGTTGGGACAAGATTGGTGTCGAACTTTGGTGTCATTGAGAAGCTAATCTAGTGGATTTCATGGTTTCATTGAAGACCTTGACGGTTACTTTCATAGGGCTACAGTATTTAAAACACTTTTAAACTATCACGGTTGTTCACTACAGTTATATGATGGTAAGGTTGTGGAAGGAGCTCTCGATATTTCGGCGCAGTTACATGCACCATGATCACGGGAAGACTGAAGAATGCGGGTGGTTGGTCGAACAGTTCAAAGTTAGGTGCAGACAAAACGATCTACCCTCTTTCTTTGTCTTTTGCTACGGTTATCACTGGAACTCGAACTCGAACCTAGGTACATTAAGAGGCTATCAAACAGGATTCTTACCAAACGGGATGTACTTTTTATCACGGTTAAGAGATAGTTGTTCCTAAATGTGTATTCTTAGTTTATAATTTTGAGTCTAATAAAATCTGATATTCTTACTATTTTTCTACCCACTTCACCAGGTAGGACAGCTAGGATTGTCACAGAAGCGTAAACAACGCATTTGCCCATTGCTTTCATGTTTGCATACAAAATAGAGAATTAGAAAGTGCATGTTTTCAGTACTTTTCGTGTTCAAGAATGTCTTTTTGTATTAAACGTCATCGTGTATTTTGGACCAGACAAGTAATCTAGATTTCCACTTGAATTCATAACTGGAACTTGATAAATGGAAAGCGGTTAGTTTTTTAATGGGCAAGCCTATCTAAGATATTTTTTAACCAATAAAAGACATGATAGCCTTGTAAATAAATTTTCAGACTTCAAACTTTCTGATCACTTTAACCACAAATTGAAACGAAAATATTTCATTCCACTTGCAGGTATCGCAGCTTAAAACAACTTGGGTCTAGCATAGACCAGAGGACTCTAAACGCAGGCCCGAATAGGTGCAGTTTGCAAAATCACGCGAACGCGAACCTTAACGCGCCGAAATACGGTTTGTGGTCGCGTGATTTTGCAAACTACACCTGTTCGGACCCGCGTTTCGAGTTGGGCGTAAGGCCCCTGGCCACTCAGTCATTCTACATGAGTCATTGAGTGCAATAATGTTTCAACATTCATGTAGTATTTTGCCCAAAAACAGTTAAAAGATTATTAACGCATGCAATAAATACAGCCAATGTCTCCCTTATTACATGTCGACCTTGCCAGTTAAACGATAGGAAATAATAGTTTTATTGGTTGTAAATAGGAAATTACAATTATCCGTTGTCGTATTGCAAACGGCCTTCGTTTTAATTTGTGTTTCTTCATTTTTAACCAAAAATTTATCATTGTCTGGCTAGTCTCTCCGCGAGCTTACTTTTTTCGAGGCAAGCTTTTACCCGTGGCTTCGTTCGCGTTGTAAACAAAACCTAGCCTATGTCATTTAGTGATATTGTAGCTTTCTATTAGCATCGACAAAAGATAGATCCATCCATCCTTGCTATTAGTAAGATATTGTTTTAATCAGTTTAGTAGTTCCAGAGATTATATCATACAAACACACAAAGTTGCAAACTTTACCTCTATAGTATTAGTGTAGATTAATAGTGTAGATAATTGATGGGGACAACAAGTTGTACCTACAGTTTCCCTTCTAGCCTTACACCCCGCGTGGTCGTCCATTTGAATACATTTTGATCATCTCGTTTGCAGTTTTGTGCCACTCAATATTGAAGTGTACGTTTGTAAAACTAGTAAGAATATGTCAGCGTGATCATTACGTATTTACCTCACCCCCTTCAGGTTTTGGCTGACTTTTTTCGGTACTAGCTCGAGTTTAAGGCAATGCAAACTATATTATGATCAATAGGATAGTCCGTTGCATCACTAATCTGTTAAGAACGGCCATTTCATTTATGAAAACGGTATAAAACACGATTAAAACTATACAACTGTTGCTCAACTTAATATAGCAGGTAAATTACGAGGGAATTACTTTATTTTTGCTTTCTAAAGTAGCCCTAATAACTTAACAACCAAGCTATCTTATTCAGGCTAAAATTACTAAGACTAAATTAAAGGACTAAAAGGCGAAGAGAGTTCAGTGGCGTGCATTGGGAGAGGCCTATGTCCAGCAGTGGACGGATGCAGGCTGATGATGAAGGCTAAGAGGCAAATATTGACTACTATGAAATAGTAATAAAACAGCCACTGCGTGAATTTGACAATATAGGAGTGGCAGAATTGGACGCCCTTGATCCTGACCCAGGATCAGGAGTCTTAGAACGTTTCAGGGCCTTTGGGCTCTTGATTGGTCAGATTTGGGTATCTGACTTCTCTTTCAAGCAAGTTTATGTACATTCACTGTTAACCAGAACTCACTCCGTCCGTCAAAAATGTAGAGCAAAAATACGCTTGATCGTTCATTGCACAGTTTCAGATTTGAATTTAAGAAATTTCTATCACTTTCACAAAACATTTCTCCGAAAATTACTGTAATAACCACAAATCATTATTTTTTTTGCTACGCAAAGTAACTTTTCGTAAAACTGCCATGTGACATCAACTATGTGACATATTGTAGAAATGAAATTGACGTTGATGCCGAAAAAAGCTGCTCCTATTTAGCAAGTAGTAGGTTTATAATCTATCTAATGTTGCTTAAAGAGATAATTATGTGTGCCTAAAGAGGTTTACCCCTACCGACCTCGCTCGCGCATTTGATGGGGTTTTTTAAGATATAAAATGACTATGTCTACTTTCGCAAAATGTGCTTCGGTCATTTTACGTCGTTAATATTTTAAAATATTGAGGACAAAGTTTTATTTTCATATTTTTACAATGACCAGAAGAAATGGGAATAACTGCTTATCCCATTTTTTATGGTCATATAATTATAAAAAATATGTATTATGTGCGGGTGCGGGAAAGCGGCGCGCCAAATTCTGGGCCTTGAAAGCGATTCAATTTAGGTGACTATACTAAAAGTAGGTAGGCCTCCTTCTTAGAACTCTTCACTGAACGACAGCCTTCCATCTGCATCCACTAGATGCCCTCGAATCTCAAGTCTCGCTCAATTTTCTTGAATTAAATTTTGGTTTTATCTGAATTATTCAATTCTGGTGAAATTGGAGTGCGGGCCTGTGTTCAGCAGTGGACGTCTTATAGCTGATATGTAGATGATGAAGATAACACGTGATAAAATCCGTTAAAAGTTTTTTATTACAATGGGTATAACGATCGCAAAAACCCAAAAAATCATTATGTACTATCGCTGTTTATTTCATCGAAGATGTAGGGATACTATACCTAATAAGATTGGCCATTGCAAACAGACAAACTTACGAAGCTACTCACACACTTTATATTATTATATTAGTGTAGATAGTGTTGATTAGTAGACATCTTCATATTTTATTATTTATTATTAGTTACATGAAAAGGAGCGCAGAGACTAATGAAATTTGACACCAGTTGAAATCGAGCTGCAAATACGTATCCATCTAAAAATTTATATCGAAAGGTTTGATATTTAATTACGTACATTCATTTCCATTCTCCTTTCATTAAAGGGAAATTACGTCACATCCAATACTATTTTTAACAATTTAGGTCAAATTAACACAGTTACTTTTTCTACAGGTTTTTACATAATATTTTACGGAAATTACACTCCACAGGTTCCGAAATACAACTTTTTTCAAGATATCGAATAACCAACCTGTTTCCAAAACTACCTTTACCTTTTACTTATGTTTTAGTACTTTATTACAATAAAAACAGTGACAATTTCTAAAAGTACGAGCCAAAAGTGACGTTTCTTTATTTTGACATGGAAGCAGAGTAGCCTGTTAGCTTTGTACTGTTTGTTGATTATGGATATTTTTCAAGTACCAGAATTGAGTGCAAAGGTGCAAAGGACTTTATTTAACAGTTAAGTCTAACTAGCTGCCACCGTGTTTTTACATTCATTTACACATTTGGATATTACCGCAGAAAAAAAAACGAAATAAAAATCCTATATCAATCGCTCTTAGCGATAAAGCCGCCGATTGTTACGCTAGTTTTTTTTTTAAAGCTATTTTATCGTGTAATGTGTAATTTGTGGTGTGAACAATAACGAGTTTATCTATCTATCACTCTTCGGCCCTATCTTTATGCAAGTATGCACCTGATTGCACCTCTATACTTGATCACCCATGAGTCATAATTTGCACGTAGTCAAGCGTTTCATTCATACAATTCGCGCTTAGGATTGGCCCGCTTGAAAAAGATCCTGCTGAAAATTCAGTACCTTTTCATCACGGCGAGGTAAAGGATGAGCTGTCAAATGGTAGTTGGTGGTGGTGTAAATGACTTTGACTTTTATATTAGTAGTATAAAGCGCAAGACACACTCACAACATGGGCCGCGAACGCGGCCGTTAGAGTTAAAGAAGAGCTTCTTTAACTCTCAATTTGAACTTTAGTGACTTTTAATACTATACTAACAAAGAAACGCTTCACACGACAGCAAATAACGTGATGGCCACGAACGAGGCGGAAGACGTGACTTCAATTATCAATTCTTAGTCGTACAAAAGAAACACTTTTATCCCTTATTTAAACCCCTCATAGTGAATTTTCAAAGATCCTTTCTTATGTATTCATCTTAGTTTTTAAAGTGACATTACCTAATATAAAATATTAGGTGTCAATTTTATCTGTTCTGCGCACAGACTAGGTATAGCTACTACGTAGCCCAGACTTGTAGATACGATTATTTCCAATGGAGACAATTCAGTCAAATACCTGTGGGGCGGGGTAGGGGTTACTAAATGCTAACTGGCCCATTCAACGTCAGTTCAAAATGTAAACAAAGCATAGTGATGGCGTACCTACAGTATTGGTCGGAAATGACGTGAGGTTCAGTGGAATCAGTGGGCGTGTTTTTTTATATCAGTAGTGGTCAACTGATGACGTGTCTGAACATGTTCGCCATGCATTTAATGTCTAATTATAGAAAGTCTTTCGTTCTGCGCAATGGAAAACAATCAACCTTAGAACCTTACATCCTTAAACCCCTGAACCTTACCTTATATAACCTTAGAAGTTATATACTTGTAATTTTGGGTTCATGTGCTCGTGCGCAGCATTTTGATCTTAAATTAATTAATTAATTAATTAAATAAGTACATATAAGGAACACTTGTGCAAAATTTCATGTTCCTAGACCTAGTAGAGTTTTTAAGAAGAAGATAGGTACGAAGGTTGACATTGCTTTGAAGGAGAGCGCCTGCTTCCGGACCTCGTGTCACGAGTGTGTCTTACGCCTTAGGTAGTAAAATTACAAAGTAATGGTCACACATAAGTTTAGAAGTCTCGATGTGGTCCCGTTAGAACCCGTTTACGAGTCAATGAGATTTCTGGAAATTGAGATACTCGATTTTTTGGAAAAACCAGATGCATTTTGTGGCGTAAAATTTTATTGGCTGTTATTTTATTAGGTACCGCGAGTTTTTGAGAATGAATTTAAGTGGAATTAGGAAGGTGAGTAAAACATTTTAATTTAACGGGATTTTAAGATCGTCAAGATTATGTCGTTCATCATCATTATCGGCCTTACCATTGGATTAAAACCTCTCCCAAGGCAAGCCACGGCAGCAGCAGATGTCTAATAAAAAATTATAAACATCTATTGCCCACAATGCTCAGTTTCTACCAAGACACGTATAGTAGTTTTCTGAAACATTGCATCGATATCCACGAAAAAACATGCTATTCATTTATATTTAGGGTAACTTTCATATTTCATAACTTTGCCTAGCCAACCTACGAAAAAAGGCACATCCACATCTTATAGGTTACGACGCATGCTTATTCTAATGATTTACATTCTTATTATATATTTTATGTATTATTTTTGAACGTGTATGTGTTGTTTTATAATTTGTATAATTCTGGATTTACGAATGTATTTCCTCTCCTTTTTCGCGGTATAGAAACATTAAAACACGATCGATAAAATTTTGTAGATGACCAAATTCACAGGATGTGTGAAAACCAAATACGAATTTTGCAAGAAACAAAAAAAAAAACACCAGCAAAGTCGCGACGTGACAATCGAAGGCCGCTACCATAGAATAAGTCACAGTTCATCCGCCATTATACTTCCTTTCCAATTACTACAAAAACTCTAATCACTTATTGCAAACATGTTCACAATCCATACTTTTTTCTCTAAGATAGGTACTTGTCTCCATTGTGAGCGTAGAAAGTGCCTGATCACATAGTAACTACTATTTATTCTTTGCCTGAACGTCGCATTGTCAGATCAGATGCAGCACGGGTCTAATGTGGTGCGTTTGGAACTTTAGTTTTTTTTTCTGTGGTTTCTGTTTAGTGAAGTTCCATCCCAAATCTTCTAACCTCTCAAATCTCATATAGTCTGTGGCCTAATGTCATTTATGCATCGTAGGTATCAGATCCTTATGTGGTTTAAATTATATATCTTCTATTGAAAGACCAATTAGGAGATGGCATTATCAAATTATCTCAGTTATGTCAGCGTTTGTGGTTAAGGATGTCAGTTACTATGATTTATTTATAACCTTTTATTAAGTTAGTGAAACAGGACCTCCTTAATTAATCTTACCTACTTTGAAAATACACCTATAACAAAGTAAAACAAATAAGTCAACTATTATGGACGAAATCTAAATCAACTGTTTAGACAAAATAAATAAATCAACTGGACAATGAAAAGCATCATTATGAACAAGTTCTACTATGGGACCAACCCTGAAATCGTGAAAAAGGTATCAAACAGCTGTTCCGTTTCGAAAGGTCTGTATGAAATTTTTGTTGACAGTTGATTTTATTCGCGATTTAGGGGTTTGTCCCAAAGTAAAAGAACCACCGTTGCGTGTAACCCTGATTTGAGCATAAATGAAGCAAATAACCAAAAAAGAGAATACTTAAAAAAGATTTCCTACAAGCAAATGTTTGTAAGTAAAAAGACACCACATAATTGCTACCTAAATGTTTACTAATATTATAAATGCGAAAGTTGGTGTGTATGTTTGTTCCATCTCCAAGGTGAAACCGCTAAACGGATTTGAATGAAATTTGGAATGGAGACTACTTATACCCTGATTTATTATAGACTACAATTTGTTCAAAAAAATAACGGTTTCTGTGCAATAGCTGGTGAAGCAGCGGGGCACAGCTAGGTTACATAATTTAGGGCGTATTACGACAAAGCTTTTAACCGGCCGTTAATGCGCCCTAAACCATTGCTGCTAAGCGATTATAAATCAGCTGGTAAACGAAGTTTTGCAACTGGTTACTGTCCCGTAGGTGTTGATTTTAAGCTAATGTTGCAAGTAGTTTTACCTTGTAGGAATATTTACTTGTTTAATATTGACTATGCGTGATTATAGATTCTTAAGGCATCTGCAGTTAAACAGTTGTTAACCAAAGGTTATAAATTAATACAAATGTCTATATATAGCAATTTTCATGTAATAGAAAATAGTTTCTTAGTAACCTAATCAAGTCTGTCAATTTCCTTAAATATGCAAAATAAAATTAAAGGTAGTAATTATAATGATCTCTGTTCTAACGTTTTTATATTTTACGTTAATCATTCACGAACACTTAAATAAACCGGACATGTCAGGCTCGCGTACTGAGGGTTCCGTATCGCCACAAAATACAAAAAGTAGTGCAAAAGGACAACATCACGCCCAGACGTTCACCCATCCAAGTACCGACCGCGCCCGACGTTACTTAACTTGGTGGTGAACAGAAATTCGTCACCGACTCGCAGTTGGCCGTAATTAATTATTTGTTGTTTTACTTTAGAGTGTGTACTATAATCATGCCAAGTTTGACGCTTGTACGTATTACCGTTTTTACACTAGAGCAAATACAAAAATATGTTTATAAAACGACACTTTTTTAGTAGAAATAGGCTCGTGTTTGACCGCCAACTCGCCTGATATTAAGCGATGATGCGGTCTACGATGGAGCACGCTTGCCTAGGAGGAACCGATTCACTTGTGATTTGAAGACACCCAGATTGTAACTACAGGGGAACACCCATTCAGGTAGCGCATTCCACAGACTAGCAGTTCGCATAATAAAAGTGGAATCAAAGCGCTTCATACGACTTCTTTCTTCGACTCCCTTTTAGTTTTTACTTTTTGACATTATTATTTTTTCCTGTAACATTACATATTCTGTGAAAATTTTAATTAGCTATCTAATACGGTTAAAGATACAGCCGTTAAAAGGTAAGACAGACAGACAGACAGCATAGGCTTAGTAATAGGGTCCCGTTTACACCCTTTGGGTACGGAACCCTAAAAATAGTAATCCACCATTATTACGCATTAATACTTTAAAATACACAAGTTAAGGTAAGTAACACAATGATGTAAAAAGTTTTTTACATAGGAGCCAAAACTCCTTAAAACTTGCAACTGTTTTTTTTTTAGTTTGATACATATTTGAATGTCAGTGCCAAGTGGAGCACTCCTGCGTGCACACGGCGTGGGCACCATTGTACCACATACTTGTCATCTCCATTCAGAATCTGACAACCTAATATATTTAAATAGATGTAATTTATTATTCTCTACCAACTTACATAACTGACAAACAAAAGGGATTCCTATTGCATAGAATATAGCATGAGATGCATAATAATAAATTAAAACAATTCACGACCAAATGGAAATGAGGTAACTAGCATAATTTTTAAACTCACTAAAGAGTTTTTTATGAAACACTAGCTGACTGGACAGGCGTTATATCCTGTCCTTTAAATAATTTTGTTTATGGTCTTCATACAAAGTTCATTGAAAAAACCGCTTCAATATATTTTTTTCTTGAATTTTCCGGACATGTTTTATACTATATTTTACCGGATTTCTTGTTTCCTGAAAAATACAATCTAGGTATTTTGAAAGTCAGAGTAAAAAGGTATATTCTAAGTCTAAACGCTCCATCTTCGACCACATCGTCGCATACCAACAGGCGATTTGGTGTTCCAACGTGGACATTATACCTACGAGAAAAAAAAAAACCTTGTCAAAAAGCAGCCAAACCGATTCATTTACCGCGATATTGAAGCCAAGCTATAATTCAGTAGGGGTGTTGCAACACTGTTCCGCTTTGGATTATCTTTCACACATAGATTTGTTGCGTAGCAAAAAAAAATTTTAGGTCTATGCTTCCACACTTGCGACGTAAGAACGCCACAATATAGGTTTCAAGCAAGTAGGTTTGTCATTAAAATAATAAAGTAAATTTTACCCGACCCTAAAACGCTCAAAAATGTTTTACTGTCTAGGCTGCTATATTTGCTTACCCTGTATTAAACTATTAACAGTTAAGCTTTTTATCCCAATTTTTTTTGGTTACTATAGAAAAGCGGGTGAAACCGCAGGGCTCTACTAGTGCTGCGTAGGAAGTCGTAATAAATATAATTATAGTAGTTATACCTTGTTTTAAGTTAGCTATTAAAGCGGTATGTCGCTTTTTGTTATATTAAATTTCATTTAGTTTTACTGTTTGATTAATTGTGGTTATTATTATGACCGCATTCATTAAACACTTTCTGGAAAATAATATTTTTTATCGTAGTTATTATCTGTTATAGTGGCCGTACCGTCACCCGTTTAAAGCGATGAAAAGTTGCGCGACCGCAAACCGTATCTCTCGTAGGTTCACGTTTGCGTAATTTTCCATAATCATTTGAACTAAATCGCTTAAAACAGGCAATGGTACGGACTATGGCCCCGGAGGGTTACACGGATTTGTCTGTAAGCCAAAAGGAAAAAAGTTACTGCTCCTTAGTTAAATGTCATTCTCACAAAAAAAAATTTTCGTCAAGATGGGTAATCTTCCAAAGATACTCAGCGGCACTGAGGAAGAGCCTCTAACGCCCTCACGATGACCAGCGTTAGTGCTCGAGGGCTCTGGAGTCTCCAGAGGAACGCACCGGAGCCTTTAGCACTGATCTACGGCTACGGCTATGTATTGTCTCAGCTCCTCCGCCCATTGACAACGTGGTTGTCATCCTCACCCGATTCTCGCTTGGGTGAATGGTCAAAGCCCCACCTTCGACCATCCCCAGTCCAAAGGTTGGTTTTACTACAAGGAGGGATACTGGTTGCGTATTATATTGCCCCATTGTCCCATTTACTGTCGGAACGAAGATTATCGCCGAAGAACTACAGTCACCGACATAGCTATTAAAATTTGCAAGTTGAAGTGGCAATGGGCAGGCCACATCGCTCGTAGAATATATACTATCTGATAATAATTATTGCTGATGGGGAAGAAAAGTTCTTGAGTATGGAGCCCACGAACCGGAAGACGCAGCTTACGTAGGCCTCCTACTAGATGAAACGACGATATTGTGAGAGTCGCGGGCATCCAGTGGACGCAGGTAGCAGGCTGTCGTGTCGTACAGAGTGACCTGTTAAGGGGGAGGCCCATATTCAGCAGTGGACGTCTTCTGGCTGATGATGATTAAGATTCTATTGCTCCGGCTTCAGGGCTACACTCTATACACCTACATACTTTCACATTTTTACAAAATACTGATCGTTTAATCATTAAATAACCAGTATTTTTTACCAAACGCAAGCCGCGAAGATTTCAATCGCCCAGCGTTAAAACTACACGATGTGAAACCATAATCAACTACAATTATATTCGTCCCTAACCTACATGCTCATTGTATTGTTTGTACAGACGCTTAAAGTCTTCTTGAGGAAGGAAATATTGCAATACTTATATTGCTGTCGTCTGGCCGGCAATTTGGTGACGAAAATGCTGATAATCTTGAAGAAATGCACTTAATCTAGGTCTGTGGGCAGCTAGGCGTGAAATTATAAGTAGATCTTTGCAATGGGAAATACACCTAGTGACTTCTTACGTAGTATTGTATTCTCTTTGTTGTGACTGGGGAGATTTTAAGTAACTACGATGCTGCTACCACAGAAATCAGTAAATAGAACGGAAATGAGAAGGAAAATCTGTTACCAGGCATTATGAGTGAACCTTGATTGAACATTCTCATTTATGTCAACGCGTCGAACTCCGCATCATAGTTGCTAACTGATTTCGAATGACTGACGTTTCGTTTATATGGGTGCAACTGGCAACAACAAATGCCTTGACAGCACAGATCTACTACCTACTTGACAGCCATTCTTATTTAAACAATTTTTTTTTTCATTTCTGTGCCTGCTACGACAAGATGTTTAGTTTTTTTTATCTGCCTACAGCGGGGGTATTATGGATCTTTGATAGGGATCAGTCAGTGTCAGAATTGACAGAATTTTGACACTTGAAAGGGGTTATGACGCAAAATAAAAAAAAAACAGCGTTGTCTATTTCCAATTTCATACTACGAAATTGGAAATAGACAACGCTTTTTTTTTACATAATTTTGACAAGTCGCGATCCCGATCAAAGTTTCATAATACTCCCGCTGGTCATACCACCTTATCTAACCTATTTTCCAGACAAAGAATAAACAATAAATACATTGTCATTACAATAGGTACATATTTATAGTAATTTAAAATTTGTTATTTAAATTAAATGGCAAAATATTGAGGAATCTACAAGAGACTCCCAGAACCAATTCAATAAGAGTTCTTAGAAAAAGTAGAACAGATATAACTTGAGAAGAGAAAAAAAAAGAAAAGACTAAAGAGGACGGTGCAACAATCGAAACTAGTAAAGTGAAAAGGTTTACTGAAGTACAAAAAATTTCGAGGGCATAGAAAAATCTGATACTTTTTTTTTCATGTCGATGATTCTAATGTAAATTTCCCAAAACCAAAAGCTAAATACTGATACGTTATGGTAAAATCAATTGAAATAGAATTTCACTAGGCACTTCTCTACAACAGCTGCCATATTCTTGTCTATGTTTGTGTCAAACAAACCAAATGTCATTTTCTTTTCAGATTCAGTGTTGTCATCTTAAGAAAACAATATCCCGCCGTTTTCTTGTGACAAAATACGGTTGGACCACGGTTGGACGATATTATTTTAAGAGAACTGACACAGACTAAAAAGAATGTTCACACAAGGATTAACGCTACATCAAATATCAATCCTGACTTTAAAACATGTATAAAATCATAGCATTGTTTGTTTGTTTGCAATCTTAATTAATTAATTACCACAATACCAAATCTACTAAGACAATAGAGCAAGGCATGCAAGGATATTAAACTGTTATAGCAAAACAATGGGTTCTAGGTATTTACCTAGGAATGCTACCAGTATTGTTAGGTTCCGGAAAGTATGTTACAGACAAGTGACGTGTTAGATAATATCGTTTAAGCCCAGTTTAGACTAGCGAAAAGTTCTCACAATTTATTTATGCTTATAAAGTTGCTAGTATATCAGTTTTTTATCGGATAGTCATTTTGGAGAGTATGTATCTGATTTGCATGATCTAATTATATCCTGCCCGTTTTTTTATTGAACTGCCAGAGTGGGCACGAAATAGCAAAACCACTTCATATTCCAAAAACCCGTACAAAGTGCTTTACTTTCAATTGTTTTATTGTGCGAACTGCTAGTCTATAGAATACGTCTTCAAATCGAGAATAAATCGGTTTCTTCTAGGTAAGCGAGCTCCATCGTGGACCGCATCATCGCTTAACATCAACGAATTGGCGGTCAAATTGCAAGCAAGAAAAATGCTTGCAGCAAACGACTTATAAGCTTAAGCTTAGTTGTCAGAACTGTAGATTGCTGTTTATATGAAAAGATGGAATTTGTTTGCAAAAGTCTAACTTCGCAATTTTTCTTGACATTTTATTTGGGACTAGATTATCTTATTTACAAACATTATGTTAATCAAATATGCTGTCAATTTCTAGCTGATGGAAATCGCCACGCGCAAAAACGAGACAAAGTAAATTTAGGTTCTAACGCCGCAAGTGTCAAAGCTTACAAAGTTTTCAGAACTGAATTTATTACAATTGTTCACGCAGACAGAATGAAGGAATTCGTTAACAAAAGTTAACATTCGCGAGTTTTCATGCCAGTGTATTTGGCACTTTATGGTAGATTATATGATCATAGAAAAATATTTTTGAGTCGGTTACAACACAATACGTAGATATATACATCTACGTATGTATATACCTAGAATCTAGATAACGTAAATGTCTGTAAAGTTACTTAGATTTCAAATTAGGTCACAATGTCTTGACTTCATGTCAAGACATTGTGTGATGTCAAGTGTTCTTGTCGATAAGTTGAAAGGCTATCAAGGTAGCTTCACGGTAGCCCTCTTTAAAGCAGAATGCTGATAAAAAAATCCAAAAGAAATCATGAAAAAAAATTATTCGTGTGTATATATATTCTAGTCTAGTCATATATTTTTTCTAATATAGATAAAAGTAAATGCGAGAGTTTCTTTTCACAATTTAAAGGACACATTACTAACAAGAACATATTTATGCGGGTTCCAAAACACGCCAACAGCACCAACGATGCCAACGGCGCCACGCCACGAAGAAAATTTATTTGCGCTATGTTGATTCTCATTCGCGCTGATGGCGTGACATTGTGCATCCTGAGGGGCGGTCATTGGATAAGAAAATGATTTATTTAAAAAAAAATACTTGACACTAGTATATGCGCAAGAGGTGCGATGCCAAAATAATCTCAGAAGAAAAAAACAAACGATAACTGTGGAACACTTTTTTCCCGGGAAAGTGCTGAAGACGGAAAAATTACGAAAATTATTTCTGATTAAATGAGATATTTCTGAATTGTTAAAAATGCTACAACGTAAAGTGGTTTTGTCAGCAAACTAAACCTCACAGCAATCGAAAGTGAACGTAATACGCACACATGCAAGCCGTGTACGTGTGGGGTGTAGCACGTGTTATGTGTCTGTGTGCGTGGCGCAGTACTAGGAAGTGAAGCGGACATATAAACACGCAAATATACAGTTACTGGAAGCATGGATGTAACGTACTTAGTCGATGCTGGAAGTGATAAAGAACAACATTGTTAAGAGCTGATATGAAAAATGTACATGAGCATAATAGACTAGATGACAAGTTTATTTAATTGTCCTATTAAAATGTAGCCCATATATATAGCTGATTAATGAAAACAAAATGAAAATCTGATCAAAAATAAACAACTTATAAGCATTTTAATATCATGCTAGGAAGATAGCACGAAACAACAAATTATGACGTCACTTCTCTGTAAGCCATAAATTCTATTCTGACAAGAATGGCGCACAGAGGCGTGACGTTGCGGAATTGCTACGAATTATGGAAGTGATAGGTAAATACTTACCACTTCCATAATTTCTATATAATGACAGACAAATTGTAAGATAGATCACGAGCCAGTCGACAACGGAGAAAACTTAACAGAATTGATTTAATATCGGAATAGAAAATTGGCAAGAAACCGCACATCTTTGAAAACAGTCGAGAGTTATTTGAACCCAGAAGTATAAACTGCAATGCAAAAATTAAAATAATAGTAGTAGAAGAAAGAAAAGAAGAAGAAATAATATATTTTTTACAAAATAATAACAACAGACTTCAATCAGAAAGTTCCATAAACGGGATTCATTCCCAAATTTTTGAATGCTCTTTATTGTTTGCTTCACAATAAAGAGAATAAAAAAATAAATGAATTGAAAAAATTGAATATTTTCTTCATATTTAAATAACCACCCTTCAGAAATAGAATATAAAATGTAGGAAAAAAATCATTAAAATCGTTTTACAATTGGCGAAATTATCACGTAACATACACACAAAAAAACTGTCCAATTGATAACTGCGTTTTTGAAATTCATAAGTTACAGGCATGAACGTAATAAATTATTTTGTTGTCCATGGTCATGTAGTTTCTCAATTTAAAAGCAATGTGAAAAGATAGCTTCTGTGCCTTTTTTAGCACTTAATAATATACATTTCATGCGCGTAACCATACGAAATTACTGTTGTAGGCATAAGCGTTGGTGGCAAATCGTAATTTAGCCTATCCCTATTCATTGGAAAGCGCATCATTTGACGGACGGCTAGACCAATTTGTATTTGTTTTTCGTAATAGTCTCAGCATTTTTTTTAGGAAAAGATTGTTTTTTAAAGTTGCCCGGTAAAATGGTAAATTTGCAAAAACTGAAAGTGATTCCATGTGATTTTGTATGACCTCGAGAGGTCAAACAAATTTATTAAAATTTGGACGGGACAAACACTATCAGTTCAGCTAGTCTTATAAAATTTATTTCATTAGTAATTTACAAAAAGTTGGCGTTGGACTTTGCCACCAAAGATACGATGGAAGTTTGTTGAAAATTTGAAACCACGGTAGCTCCGTCGATTAACTGTTGTCAGTTTATGTAATAGTTCCATTTTTAATCCACCTAAACAGCTGGTGATGCTGTTTAACGATTTTTGTTGTTGTCTCCTTTAATATAAAGCAGATAAGTTTTTATAACTCACGCCTTTAACAGCTGTAGTTCTGATAATTACCTGCAAATAAAATAAAACCACATTAATAATTTTACTAGGATTTCAAAATAATATGTAATAAAAGAATGCAATAAACAAGAATAATTATACTACGGAGAATCGAAATGCCATGAAATATGCACAAAATGTCGTAATAAGGCTTTTGATAAAGAATCACGCATGTTTTATCTCGAAGATAATACAAAATAAACAGACGTGACTTCGTTTTAACTGCGTGTTTTATATCTAAATAATATCGGAAATTGAGTTTTAATTATCATTACATATTATAATAAAGATCATGTATGATAGTGCGAGTGTCCCTCAAGGCAGTTATCTCGGACCGATCTCGTTCCTAATATGGATAATTGCTACCATATTTAGTATCATTCTAATTACAGAAAGTTGCGCCTACCCGAGTGGAAGGCTGCATTGCATCGATTACCATGTTTGGAGGTTTAATTGTGGATTGAAGTGAAGATTCTCAGACATTTTCTGTGATTTTGAGCTAATCAGATGAGTAAGTATTAATTATTTTGATGATGGGCGAGCAAAAAAGAGTAATGTGCCTATACCACACAGTGTCGAAATTTAGTATTTATGTGTTAAGATTATCTTCTTTATATTTCCATGAAGATTATTCTAGCAAGATTAAAGAATATATAGATATCTACAGTGACAAGTGTATTCATATAAAAGGCACTATACTGAAAAATCAATTTTTTTTTTAAGCAAGATTTTATTGATCCTGAAGACTTCTGAAGTCTGAAGACTTCTTATAAATACCAAATATGACTTCTGTTATTTATTTTGTCTGTAGCTCATGATGGACGGATCCTGTCAATTTTATTGTTTTCATCTGTTTCTCTTTTCAGGTCCTGTGATGGACAATGCTCTTTGAGCAAGGGAAAAGATGACTGAATTTGACAAATGTATATTAATTACCACTTGGGTTAGTAGATATAATGATAATAAACCAATCCCTAAGCACATCATTACTCTGCTAATGCAATGATACAATAGAGCTCCCTAAAAAGGTCATATGGCAACAGATGACCCATTGCTGCAATTAACCAGTTACTACTGCATGACCTTTTCAAATAGTAACTGGAAATGTCAATGTGGACACCGAAATTACAATCAACTTAATACCTTATTACCTTCTAATACGATTAACAATCACATGGCAGAATCTGAGAGGAGCGTCAGATTCGATGTAGACACCCAAAATTATGTTACCTACTACATTTTCAAGTTTTACTACTTCACAATAGGGTTTATAATTCAATGAAGAAGAATGAGTGTGAACTATGTGAAAGGTATTGGTAATATAAAAATTTAATAACAGCAATAAAATGTTGTTAGCATAATGTTTATTGCAGCAGTAGCATTCTTACATTGTTATTTTCGATTCGATTTTCATTACATATTAAACATTGTTACAAAATTATTAGTATATTATAACGAATTACAATCGAATGTCTGTCTTCCTGTCATCACAATATTCTTTACCATTATCCTAGCGCATAAGTTTTTATTATCTTTAACCAGCATTACATTTTCCTCTGGATCATAATCATATTTTACACGTAGGTATATACCTACGTTTTCCTATCATAAAACTGCTAGCGGATCAGCTGTTCCTGGCACACACAGAGACACCTCACCCACACATAGTTACGTAGCGTGGTAAAAACAAGTTTCCTTGAGCATTGAATAGTACTATGAAATTGTTTTTACTACGCGGTGTGTGCAATTTAATGATTGAGTATTCATGCCATAACCTACAAACAATATTATGTCGTGGGCAGGAAAAAAAAAGGTAAAAGAGCTTACTAAATTGTTCTTAGGATAGTATTTGATTTATAGCACAAATAAAATATTTTTTACACAAAAAATACAAAAAAACACACTTAAGTATACTAATTATGATTAATTAGTAATCGTGGTTTTCATTGGGCTTATTGTAACGTAGCTATCAGATTTCAGAGGAAATAAATGCTTGGACTAAGTTTAGGAATGTTCCTACGCATTTAGCCCTTTGTCAAATACTAAATATTTGTCCCAAAAACTGATTTGTCCAATTCAACTCATATTTTTCCCAAAAATCGTCTTATTATGCAAGAATTTGAATCATCTCGCTACATTTTGTAACAAATGGAATCAAAGACACCACATCCCATTTCCGCCCACAGAAGCCCCTAAATGTATCGTATTTGACCTTTTACTTTCAAACTCATTGTTGATTTTGGCTTAAATTATACTTAAATATCTCTTTAGGATCGTGAAGATGTTTACATTATTGTAAAACAGATGTTGTAGGTGGATACAGATTTTGGTGTAAGCTTTGACATGAAAGTCTTGACTCAAGCCACTTTAAAAAAAGTTTTTTAACAAGCATAAATTGACTTTTTTATCTCCGATAAAATAACTGGTAATCTGGCTGAACACATTTTCTCTAATCATAGCTAAGAACAATCTTGATCAAGCCACGTATCAAACAAAAAAATAATATCAAAATCGCTTCAGTCGTTTGGTAGCTACAAAGCCACAGATAGACCTTAGCTTTATAGCCTTTCGCTGTAAACATCTTATTTGTTACTATCTGCATCACGAGACTTCACCACGTGAAAGATACTTGCAGAACCTTATTTTTCAGGGGGTAAAAGTTATCCTATATCATGTTCCGACCCTCCCTTAACTATCCCTTTAGAAAAAATAACTACGACCCGTTGCTCTGTTGCTGCGGAAAAAAGAAATGCGCTGCCTGAATGGGTGTTCCCCGATAGTTATACTAGATGGGTGACGGTCAAACGCAAGCTTTTTTAACACGCTTTTATTAGCTTGGTATTTATCTACGTTACGGAATCTTAGAACGTGATTTTCATCCCATGGCAAAAGTGTTATTATAATCTAAAGTATCTAGTACGATAGATTTTTGGTAAATAAATAAATAAGGTTGAGGTAGTATTTTTCATTTTGAAATAACTACTTACCTGGCATTTCCTCATCAACCGCGAGTTACATCACGAAAGATGGTCCATTACATCATGAGATACGGTCTAAGCTAGACATTACAGGACAGTGACTAAACAGAATCATTAGAATGGTCGTACGAGAGGTCAGACTAACTTGTGGTGATTGTTTCAAAGCACTTTCAGTCTGACTAATAAAGATCATTATCTTTAGCCATGTAACATTCGGATACAGCCAGAGTAATCTTCCCTTAAAATATGTTACTTAAAGTGGCAACTCAGATTACGTAATTGTTACAAACTTTGGACCTGGCAACTTGAAAATTATACATTACTAGCCGCCTCGGCTTCGGACGGGTGGAGTTTTTATTCAACATTCTAGTAATAAATATGCTGCGCCCCGCAGTTTCACCCGCGTGGTGATGAAAATGGGTGATGATGATGAAAAGTAGTCTATGTAATCCAGGATATAAGCAATGGATAAACCAAATTTCATCTAAATCCAACCAGCCGTTTCTGCATGATTGAGTAACAAACATCCATCCATCCATCCATCCATCCATCCATCCATCCATCCATCCATCCAAACTTTCACATATATATTGTATGATATTAGTGTGATTAGTGTGATGTTACTCAGGGATTCAGCATTCATAGGTAGCATTCTAATTGTGAAACAATTATTTTTAAAATCAGTCCAGTCGTTTTTGATTCAATTCGTTACAAACATACACAAATCCAAAAATACAAATCTTTTCCCCTTATAATATTAGTGTAGATTGGGCCCTTGGAAAACGGTAGCTCACCTCATTTTCAAAGCATCTTTCAAAGCTGGTTCATGCGACGCGTGACCAAAATGCTATTTATCTTCGAAGCTTACACAATAACCCGATAAAGAATACAAAAATATCTGCTTCAAATAAGTTGATCTAAATCAAACAAACAAAAATACTATTTCCATTTAGCAACGTCATTTGAAACGCTCGAAACTCCATTATCATCGAAGTTAATCGTCAAGATTTAATGCCTCTCTCTTTGCCAAACTATATTTCACAAAATTTGCAAATGTCGAAACATCATTAACCATGAACTTAAATTGCAGCTAATTAGCATTGCAAGACAGAAAAAATGTAAGAAAAACTAAAATGCCACGGCTGAAATTAAAACAATATCTTTTTTTTATATTTTTTACGTATACTCAACTCTAGCCTTGTGATTGTGAAAGTCTAACTTTGGCACCCATTTTAGTCAGTGCCGTAAATAGGGGTGTGCCAGCGGTGCCCAGGCACAGGGCGCAGACTCTGGAGGGGCGCAAAAATGACCACACCATGACCAAGTTTTGTTTTCAAGGGCGCAGTTATAAAAGCTCGCACCGGGCGCATAAAAGGCTAGTTACGGCACTGATTTTAGTATGCAGATTTTCATTATTATTCTATTTAAATCTAGAAAGAACTAAAGATGTAATAACGTTAAAAAGTGAACCGGCTGGCTGTTACAGTAGATGATGCAACACGATAATAAAATATTGAATTAAAACAGGCACAGACATTAGCACCACTAGCAATCAGCGGCAGTCATCGTAAACAGCAGCCGCCAAAAAAGCCGTTGTCTATTTCCAATTTCATATTACGTCCTCTACGAAACTGGAAATAAACAAAGCTTTTTTTTTTGCATCATAACCCCTTTCAAGTGTCAAAATTCTGACACTCGCGATCCCGATCAAAGATTCATAATACGGCTACTGAAATAGCCGCGCAACTCTCTGAAGTCAACCAAAGATAATATAACCGCTAAAGTCAACAGAGACAATTATTTTATGTATTTGTATTATATTGTAGACGGCCCGTTAAAGTTTTGACGCGTATGTGAAATATTACTCGCAGTAAAAAAAAACTAAAAAACCCACTTCAACATCGCTAATCCTGAAGACCCTGGAAAGGATAATGGGACAAACTTTTTAAATTATTACATTGTCATCGGTCCTTGATAAGTTTGCAAAATTTCAACTTAATTGGACGTTTTGAAGTAGGTGATAATCAAGTTCAAATATTCCGTTACATACCTACCAAGCTAATAAAAGCGTGTTAAAAAGCATGGCAACTCATTGTATTGCTCCTAAACTTGTGTATTTTTGGGGGGTTTCTATTTATTAAGTGTTCGTTGAACATGCTCGAGTATGTAAAAGTAATATACCGATGGAAAAGTAACATACATGGTTGCCTGGAAGAGATCGCTTTAAGAGATAAGGCCGCCTATTAAACAACCTAGATAATATTTTAATTGTAATGTATGTTTCCCTTGTTTGTGTGGTCTTTTAATAAAGAGTTATATGTCAACGGAAGTCTATGTAAACCTTGATATCATTTTGACTATGATTGTAAATAGCGAATACTTTAATAGCCATTCCTATCAGAAAAAAATCGGTCAAAAGATTAGTCTGTTCCATAGATCGCGGTATATATGGATGAAGCGTCATTAATAAACAAAAAGTTTTTAATTATATATGTTTAACTTCTAATGTACACTACATAATAATTGTAGCGTACATTTATTTAATTTACGTACACTAAACTTATACAATGATAGTAGAAAAAAACTGATTAAACAATTCTTATAAAAGCAGTTTTAGTGTCAAAAATAAAAATAAAATGTGCAATATTATTATTATGTGTATATTATAATATTTCTTTACACACGACAACCCTGAAATCAAATGCCAAATACCAAAAACTTTCAATAAACAATGACTCCATCACATTCGCTACAGCAATGAAAGTTACGCAAGCTATCTGCTTACTAGCGATCGGTTTTAACTTGCATTGGAATTGATACATTAAAAATAGTCAGAATATGATTAAATTATTTCTTTTGTAGCAAGTTTTTATCGCAAAAAATGCAATAAAAAATGCGAGGTCTGTGCAAAAATGCGAAATAACTAGGTATTTCTTTTTTATTTAACGCAGATACACAATCACAATATACTAACAAATTTTAATGACAGAAATGCAAAAAATATACTAAATTAATTTACACGTGACAGCTACATCAAAACAAGACGAAAACCAAAGACTTTCGATAAACGATGACTCCTCCACATTCGCCGCACAATGCCGGTTACGCAAGCTATCTATTTACAAGCAGCTGTTATAACTTGCATTGGAATTGCAACATTTCTGCGCAGCGCACATCTGTTAGCGGCCGTCGACCGCGTTGTGCAATTCGCCGAAGATAATATTCGTAAAAAGTGGACATCAATTCTCGTCGCTTCGCTGATCGATAGCGAAGATTGATGATCCGTCTTGGTTTGTTACTTCCCATTTGATACGATTTATTTTTGCGAAATAGAAAAATAATAACTTACATCTTCAAACCATGGCCCTGATTCACTTACTACAAAGACGGTCGTAACACGGCGCGTTAAGTTAACCTCCAAAAGTTGACCTTTATTCTCTAGGGAATAGAGGCCTAACTTTTAGAGGTTATAACAGTAAATAAATAAGGGCCCAGCGTTAGCAGCTAGAAAACGATCGGAAACATATTTTTCTCACCTCTTAAAAGGATTTTGGCGTCACATGTCTTGTGCATTTGGCAGTATTGGAATATTTTCAAGTTTTATTATATATTGTCAAACAAGACATAGTCATAGTCAGAGTCAACGGTCAAGTCAGGGTCATGTCCTAGCAAAATGTACTAATGTCATATACCTACTAAAATATGCTTCTATGAAGTTTTGGAAACATCACGAAAAGACAAGTTTCCTTCCACCTTCCAACAGTCAAGCACGCACATTTTTTGAGGTTTCTGACCATAATGCTAATGTAGCCAATATAAAGAAATGCATTGTGACAAATTCGTAACTCCATCAGACTATTTTTAAAAGATTTAGTTTAAAAAAATGAAAGGAGGCTTTAGTTTCAGAGTTTTTTAAATCAATCAAAGGCGTCTGAAAGCGATTAAAGGTTTTTGTTCCAATACATTTAACCATACAGGACCTACCTACGTAGTTAACTACTTATTAGATGAATAATTATTTAAATTATTTAATCCTGGAAAATGCGGAGAATTATAAAATAACACAATACGAAACCAATTTTTAGAAGGCCTAAGTTACAAAAAAACATAATTTTCTTTTCGTGTTACTTTAATCAGTGGTCATAAAATACAAGACACTTATCATTTTATCCTGATCCTGATGCAACTTGCGGCCAGGGCTATCATAATCTCAAAAACATTCTTATAAATAACCTTACATTGAGCTTTTTCTCGCTCTCTCTGCTAATGAGAGAGAGCAAGACAAAATTCAATGTAAGGTAAGATGATAAGAATGTTTTTGAAATTATGGTAGCTCCCCTGGCCGCAAGTTGCATCGGGTTCAGGATAACATGATGCCCACCAGGTGGAATGATGACCTGCGTAAAACGGCGGGTAAAAACTGGATGGAAAGAAACACACACCCACAGACCTTAGATATATAGGTAATAGGTAAGTGCAAAGAACTGCCAACCGAGCGTGTATTGCATTAGGAGTTTAGGAGATTCCTATGTCCAGCAGTGGACAGTTAAAGGCTGGTGATGATTTCAAAAGCTAAGCCATAATATAAGCACTACACACAGATAATTATTACAAAATAACTGTAATCAGTTAACCAATCGACGCTGTAATCACTTTTTGCAAAAACTTTGCCCACAAAGAAAAAGTGGTCCCAAGTTACAACTTAGCAGTCGAGATACCGGAATAACCTGAATTCTAATTAGGTACGGTAATTATTGTAAACGTTATAACGTAACAATAACTGGTGCTATAATAAACACGTTACTAAAAAACTACTTAAGCAGGCTGCACACCTGAGCCACATACTACATGATGAAACATAATTATCAATATAAAAAAACCGACTTCATAAAAATGTCAGAACTAGACCAAATTGAAATGGGACCACACGGGAAACACCAGCTTTCAAATTAAAAAAGAATCATCAAAATCGTTTCACCCATATACCCCGGTATATCTCGGGGTGACGAGCGCAGTGCATTGCCATCCAGGGTTTTGAACTGTTGAAGTTCAAAATTCTGAGTGGCGTTGAGCTATTATGGGCAAGCGTGAAGAGCCATCAGGCGAGCGACTTCGCCCGTCTCGTCACCCAGTATCATAAAAAAAACCCAGTCAAAATTTCTGTGGTAAACTTTTTTTTTAAACAAGCGAATTGATAACCTCCTCCTTTTGGGAAGTCGGTTAAAAATAGGTATGTGTCCTGTGTACAAACTTCACCCGCTATAAATGAATCCATGCGTGTTCATTGACTGTTCATTCCACAGGTTATAAGGAAAAAGTATGCTAAACCGAAAGGGCTTCGTTATTCTCATCATTATGAACAATCTTTACTACAGGACCAACCCTGAAATCGTGAAAAAAATATCGGCATTGTCATAGAAAATCTATTTTTTGACAGTTGACAAAATTTATGGAATACCTGACTTTTTTTCTTCGCAATTTACGCAATTATTAGTTCTATAGCGTGTTATAGTCAGTGTTGTACGCACCTATAATTGACTGGTTCACATAATTTAATATTTATCTTAAGCAAACCATTAATGTTTGGTGAATTATTCGTTGGTGTGTCTAAATAAAATAAATAAATAGTAGTATAGGTGCAACATTTTTCCGTCAGGTGTGCGGTCACCGATTTATCTTAGCTTATTCATTCTTAGTTATGCACGCATTCTTATTTAACAAACAGTAATAGAATCTGATGTTGAATTATGCATTCACCTACATAAAGGTAATTTGTAAATATTCAACTCTCATAATTTTCTACGGTAGTTGGTCAGCTGGTCAAATAATTCGGTCGTAGGTACGATGTTGCGTGAATTCGCCCCGTCGCATTAGATACGTTTTTCAATATAAAACATCTTCATGTAATGTATTGCTTTCACCTTTGGGATGGATCACCTAAGTACCAGCTTGTGGCATTGGAGTCTATTGAGAAACGTGCCAAGAGGCTCATCAGCAATGAATCTTTAGTTCGAACTAAGCTTCTTATTCTTGGGCACTGTCGCAAGGTCTACCGGTTTTTAAGGTTGTCTTGGCGTGTCTATCGGTTTTTTATCGGATACATTTCGGAGAGTGTGCATCAGATAGGTATACATGGCATGATCTAATTCCCTCCTGCAAATTTTTCTATCGGACTGCCAGAGTGGGCACGAAAAATCGTCACCACTTTATGGTTGACATTCCGAAAACCTGTACGAAACGCTTTTATTGTACGAAGTGTTATTTATTCTGTGGAACTCACTGCCTTTCTGCTACTGGAATGTGTTCCCCGATAGTTACAATCTGGGTGTCCTCAAATCACGAGTGAATCGGTATCTTTTAGGCAAGCGTGTTCCACCGTAGACCGCATCAGGCGACTTGGCGTTCAAACGCAGCCTATTAACTAAAAAAAGTTCTTGAAGTGTGAACTGGCCCTTATAGCTTTCATTATTTAGAAGAAATAAATTGGTACACACTTCGTTTTATATAGGTTAGCCTTTGACCACATTTCAGCTGATGGCGTAAGTGACGACGTGGTCTAAGATGGGGCACGCTTTTTTTTAATATTGAATAAGTTGCAAACAAGCTCCGGGACACTTGATGGTAAGTGGTCACCGCTGCCTATAGACACCTACAATACCCGGGCATTGTCAGTGTGTTGATCTTTGAGGACTCTATTCACCCCTCGTTCTATACACGCTTGCCTAAAAGGTGTCTATTCACTCTTGTCCTACCCTCATCCACGCTAAAAGGAAACTCCGTATCCGTCTGTCCATCCGTTTTGCTAGCATACATTCAAAGGCCGTAAGAATGAATCGGAAGTAGTATGATTGGGTTATTACTCATTTGTAATACAATCACCAGTTCACAGTAATATTTGGGTATCATGCAACAGTAGAGAATGACCCCATTTTAACTTGGACTGACGCATACTATTTTATAACCTTACATTGTAAACATCAAACCAAACCTTGTAAAAAAAATATATTATTTTACTGTAGCTTACTTATTACCAGCTACAGTATTTTGATCAAAAAGTTATTAAGAGTGATCATAATTTACTGTTTTCGTAGTTCGTCAGTTTTTTGCAATGGCAACTGTCAAAAGCATTCTTTCAACGGCCGCACTTTAGTGTACCTACCTTTCAAGAAGTAACTTTGTCTTTAGACCTTTAACGGTCTAATAAAATTGCCAGTAAAAAAAACAAGGTATACCTCAAAATAATTATATTTTTTCACATTTGCGAGCAAGATAGAGGACGTAAGAAACATTACCTGTCATTAAAATATTTATCAAAATAATTTAAGCCAACAAATTAATAATTATTTAACTAGCCGACATATTTCCGTCTTTATTTCGCAACGTTAAGGTCACGAGTGTCGTAGTGTATCGGAAGTAGGGTGTTACGTCACGTGGCCAACTTTCTGCGCCTGCGCAACGCGGCCGATCGCTGCACTGCACTCAATGATGTTAGGATATTGCTTTATACGTGTCGTATAAATCACAACTACTTCGTCATACTATGAATTTAGAGCTCATATTTGTTTATAATGTTAGCTCAGAATAAATTAGGAGAACTCTTCAAGGTCCTAATTTTCACATAAATTTTACCCGCCAAAACTTGAAAAGTTCACCTTAAAAAAAACCTGCTAGCCTAAATGAAAATATATACAAATGAGGTTGACTTATATTTTATAACGCTATATCAATGTTTGGTTGCACCTCCGAATATTATATTATGAGGGTTAGACAATATTATGACAAGACTGGACTACGGACATGAAGACAAGGTCTGAAGTGTGGCCAGAACACAAGAAAGGGAGGTTAAAAAAATCAATACTTAACACTGGCAAATATATAAGGTGTGCGACGCTAAAATCCTGTACGGAGGAAATAAAAAAAAAAGATTAGGAAAGAACTGGAGTCGCTCGTTCCCGGTGTTACTACCCTACCAGTCTTACTACCAATAGTAACACGTTTTTTTTTGTCCGTGCTACCACTAACTAATCCAATAGTAACATGCCATATTTTTTGTTTCCCATGTTCATCATCATCATCAGCCATAACTCGTCTACTGCTGAACATAGGCCTCCCCGTTTAACCTCCACACTGAACGACATCCTGCACTCTGCATCCACTGGATGCTCGCGACTCTCACCATGTCGTCGGTCCATCTAGTGGGAAACCGACGCTGCGTCTTCCGGTTCGTGGTCTCCACTCAAGAACCTTTCTTCCTCATCGGTTATCGGTTCTTCGAGCGATGTGGCCTGCTCATTGCCACTTCAACTTGCAAATTTTAATAGCTATGTCGCTGACTCTGGTTCTTTGGCGAATATCCACGTTTCGGATTCTATCGCGCAAAGAAACTCCGAGCATAGCTCTCTCCATTCCTATGTTACAACTGGCAAAATTCGGATTTGTTTCACATTTATTATGAATGTATTAATTTTTATTGTTCACGAAATGTCATAAGGTCAAACATAAAGCAGGCTACAGGGTGTTCATAATATTAAATCCGAAGTAAATAATTCTCAGAAAAATATATTCTACTGGAATCGGAGTAACATAGTCCTAAAAAAATGTAAGAAACTTATTTATTTCAATATTGATCGACAAATCCAAACTAGGTTATATAAGTACTAGCGTAGGATAAAAATAAGTATCCACAGTAAAACTAATTTTATCATTATTAATTAAGTACGCAATATCTACCTATATACTAACATTTAATGGTTTCCATAAGACATTGCAGCGATTTCATTTTCCTACTGCAGTTCCTAATGAACCAGGAAATGTCATAAAACTTTAATATCTCTTTGTATTAAAAATCCCAAGCCTTCAGTTATACAATTTTACTGACACGGGGTCATGTCAAGCAATTTTCTACTTTAACTGCACAATTTTAAACGAAATTAGGGTCCAGTATTGCGTGTTCCAGCGTTCTCGTGACTTTAAAAATGGTCGAAATGAGTTTGACTTATATTTTATAATGCTAGCGATAAGTTTGGTTACACAATGGCAAGACATGACTCTAGGAAGGAAGGTTCAAAACATTTAAATACTATAGTTACTAAACTATTGACTATAGTTTTAAACCATAGTTCAATTTATTTAGTTTTATAAATTGTCGTTTGCTGAGTGAGACTCAATGGGTCTTACTTACCTTCAAAATATTTAATTGTGTACCAAATTGACGAGTCCATAATATAAGCATTCGTAGTACATATTTTTGTTTAAAAAATTATTACAAATGTTGCTTTATGATAATAAATGATATTCTATTCTATTCTAATTATAGTTCAAACTAGTAACAAAGCAAAATGGAAATGTCTCAGGTACGCAAGGTGATAGACGTGGAAGATGAAGAATGATATATTGACTTTTTATATTATTATTAGCTGTAATATTTAACACAGCCTTAATTTATCTTATTTAATATGACAATTATTTTTGAATTGATTTTGTTTATAGTCAGTATTATTACTTATTAATCTTGACATGGTGTATATTTTATTATTTTAATTCTTTTATTTTGACAATTATGTGACATTTTGAATTTAATTTAATTTATATAATTTAACTAATGTAATTGGTTATAACCGTTTTAGTTAATAAATAAATAATAATAATAATTTAAGCAATCTGAATTATCAACAAAATTGGTTTGTAAAATTTAAATAAATCAGTGATAATATCCGAAGATAGGCCACCTGTGGCGAGAAAAGCCACAACATGTGACTGACCAGTTTCTTACGTACTCTCATACCCAAAAAGGTATAACTGGAATAAAACGGAAATACCTAACATTGGACTTGTCCGCACAAGTACCCTTGAGAGACAAAGATTAAAATATAATTGGCAATTAGATACGACAGTTTCAATTAAATTAAAAGTTAACAAATTAATTATTTGTATCTGAGATTAGTGTCAATAATGTGCAGTTTCAAGGTGATTGTTAAGATATTTTGTTACTAAATCTACTCACTTATTACCCATTCCTGCATAGGAAGTAAATGCTATTATACCTATGTTAAATTGCATTTGCAAATAGCATTTATAAAGAATTTTAATGCTATTTTTTATGCCATAGGTGTCAAACAAGCTATCAGGCCGCCTGATGGTAAGGCACACTGTCCCTATGGATATCTGTAACACCAGAGGCATCACAAATACGTTGCCGACCCTAAAAGACTCTAATAACAGCCCTTTAGAATATACCCATGTTATAGTTACTCTAAAATGCCGCAGAAGAAAGCATTCCTCATATTGCATTTAAATATCTAATTTAATTATTTTCCTGTCTCTCCTATGCATTTATTTCTACCTGTGTTACTTTTCACGGCTAAATAGCTGCACAGAACTTGATAAAACACAGGACTTTACTTTTCATTCCGGAAACAAGTACGGGACATCCACACCTACAGGGAATACTAATTTATTTACCTGTCAACTCAAACTGCCACTGTCACTTACATCAAAATTGTTTGTCATGTGTAAAATAGGAAATCATACTATATTAATTTGGTTTCAAATTTTAAAAGTTTAAAATTAATTAATTTTATTTTCATGTTGTATCAAAGTTTTTTTTTTCAAGTGACACATCCGCGCATTCTTTAATCTATGACCAAATTCAAGCATAATCTTATTTTCGCAAGAAAAAGTGTCATTTAAATAATATCTTAACCTAAAGACGGCTCGATTAGGGAAAAACATTATCAAAACCGGTCCATCCGATTAGATCATGGTGTTATTTATACAAGCACATCGGTAGGGTGTCGATTAATAATTTCTTTATCGTATTTTATAATAATTTGCATAATGATTGTAATTAAAATGCATATGACTAGCTTTGTTTACTAGCAGTTATGTTTCAATGAGTATGTAAGTAATTTATGGTTTTCTGTAATGTCTAGAAACAATAAGGTACTATATTTTTAATTATTTAACCGCATTTAAATCAGTCCAGTGGTTTAGAAGATGTGCTTGGACAAACAAACAAACAGACAAACATTCTAAAAACTGTCTTAACCTGTTCAGCTGCTTATTTTAAAACAGCAGTTACATATTTTTTTTCTCTACGTTTTTATTATAATTATGTGTAGATGTAGATACATGGTCACATTTTTGGTGGCATTTTTGCACATAAGGTCATCTGAACTGTGCAAAAATGTCCTGAATATTTATTTATTTTTAATAACCGAAAACCTCAGCAGCTTACTTATATCATACTTAACAACTTCAGTTCAATTATTTTTAATAACTCGTATTTTATAATTCCCACAAAATTTAATTAGGGCTCTAAATAGCAATAATTTTACTTACAGTAACTGATGCAGCGACCCAAAATGGGTCTTGGCCTCGAACACAAGAAAACGCCATTGGGACGAATGCGGGACTAGATCAGCAAGGGTGGGACTGAAGTAGAGTGGATTACGGGACGGATCGGGGCTGGCTGGACGCCATAGGGCGGAAAGGGAGGAAATTAGATTATAGGACGGGTTCGGGCCTGGAGCGGAAAGAGCGGAACTGGACTGGAAAGGGTGGTACAGGAGTAGAGTGGATTACAAGACGGATGCGGGACTGGAACTGAAAGGGCGGGAAGAGGTTAAAGTAGATTTCTACTACGCGAGCGAAGCCGTGGGCAATAGCTAGCTCCATATAAATATAAATATACAAATGGCAACCATAAAAAAAAACTTTTAAACTTATGGCTTAACATCAGGCAAGATGGCGTTCAAAAATAGAAACTAATCACATATCCAAGCACTAGAGGTGTGAAAAATAAACATTAGAGTCTAATAGCAAACCGGTACATGCCGTTAACCATAGACAACAACAGCTAGAGAATTAGCCCCTTGACTTCATACTTGAGACCAACTGGAGATGATTAAAAACCTTAAACTTGGCATTTCAAGTGAATGTTATGTCAAGATAAGTGGTTGTCTCAATGACGAAGAAATACCAGGCTGACTCCATAGAAGCGTCTGTTTTGACGTATAGACATATACGTCAAAACAGATGTATGGTCTATACGTCTATGGCATAGAGTATGTAGGTAATAATTATAAAATTATGACTGGTATGAAACTGTGAAGATTTTTTTTAGGCTGTAGACAAGTATACTGCCTCTTTTACTGTTGGGGCAAAACTGTGGTTAAAACCCTCAAAATACATATAAAACAGTTAAAAAAGTATTAGGTACAGGAAGCCAATTTTCTATCCGCATCTTTAGGTACTTATTAAATTGTCATTCCGTCTTTACGAAACATTTTCTTTCTTCGCCAAATTTCTACAAGATCGATTAGTAGTTTAGTTATGAGAAAGCAAAAAAACAAAGGGACAGAGACAAATATTGTTCACATTAAGTAGGTAAAGTATGATGATTAATGCGCAAAAAGAACTACAAAATATAGCCAAAAATACTACCGGAGATAAAAACGAATCTATCGAAACTAGCACTTCAAAATTTGTCAAGTCGCTTGGGTTACAAGAAATAACATGGACAGACAAACATACATACATGCGTTCTTCTTTATTTCACACCTGCAATTTGTGAAATGAGGTCCTCCTGCGGCATTTCCGAGTAACTATAATATGGGGTTCTTTAAAAGAACTATTAATAGAGTCATTAAGGCTCGGCAATGATGTCGATTCTGATGTACCATTCTCCAAACTAAACGAAATTTGACAGCTCTAAAATGGTTGCCATCCTGTTCTGCCGTACTGAAATGAAAAAAGACGCCGATAATTTTAGTCCTGTCAGATTAGTTTAGTTCAGAGAATGGTAAAATAGAATTGATGCCAATGTATCTGTGATGCCCCTGGTATTAAAGGTGCGACAGTGATCGTTAACATCAGGCAACCCGTTAACTTGTTTTCCACCTATGACATAAAAACATCTACATCTTGGGCAGTCGAGTAAAAATGACCGCAAAACATCGTCTGCCATCTGACAACCGATAAATGAAGGTACAAAATTGCCACATTTTTGTCACATAAACACATTGAGCTTGTGACGTAAGTGATTCTGCACTACAGCCTACAGCACCTTTACACCAAATTATTATTAGAGAAATGACGCAAAACATTGCGTATGCGCACAGCAACATTCTAGACACCGTTACACTTGACAGAACGACAACCTGTTTGTCAAACTACTTGACACAATTCACTGAAGTTTTGTCTGTAAGTGCATTGGTGAAGTTCTGTGTCACACGAAAAAAATATACATATTTAGATATTACAACTGTATTAATTGTTTTGGACAAACTTTGTTTATTGCTTTAAGTATTTTAAATTAGACGAACATATTTTACTAACATATACAAGAAGACATGAAATGTATAACACACGAACAAATCAATGGTCATATTTCAGTGAAGTTGGGACCAATTCGCTTTTATAGTATATTTAAATAAAATAGAATATGTAATAAGTAGGTAGATATATAAGAGAACTTTAATGTCAAAATTTGCAATAAGTGTTATTAAAAACTCTAAAAACTTGAAAGAGGAAATGGACAAAAAAAAATGGGCGCCAACTTCAAAAGAAAAATATCGCCTCTTGATATTATTTTCCTAAAATTGTGTGTGTACCTAATATTGGTAGATTATTACTTAAAAGTTCGATCCCGAGTTTGAGTGTGCGCGAGCACATGACGAGGTGAAAC
The DNA here is from genome assembly GCA_949125355.1 of Agriopis leucophaearia. Taxonomy (NCBI): domain Eukaryota; kingdom Metazoa; phylum Arthropoda; class Insecta; order Lepidoptera; family Geometridae; genus Agriopis; species Agriopis leucophaearia. The sequence goes on along the minus strand of OX421284.1, from coordinate 6,790,412 downwards.
GTCTCTATTCGTGTTATTTAAAAAACTCCATAGAAGCCTCTAGTAAAGTCTCCAGAGTCTCCACTCACTTTACTGGCCCATGACTTGAACTTGACTGTGACTTACTTTTATGTTGAACTTGTTTTGAATTCACTAAAACTTGAAAATAATGTTTAAATATTTAACACTGGCAAATGCACAAAAATGGCAATGCCAAAATTCTTTTAAGATGAAAAAATACGATATTAAAGATTAAAACAAAATGACATTATTACATCTCTGGCAGCCATATTACAAGCTTTGCTTAGTTCGGGGTCAGATGACAGTGTGTGCTAAAATTTCCCAGATATTTATTTATTATTTATTCCCAGACATTGACAACAGCAAACAGCTACGAACCGATCTGTACCACAGAAAAGAGAAGTAAATAGAACGGAAAAGAAAAGGAAACTCTGTCGCCAGGTATAGTGACAGATATGTGATTGAACATTCTTATTTATGTCAACGCGTCGAACTCCGTGTCACAGTTGCTATGGGTTTATATGGGTGCAAGTGGCTACACCAAATTTCTTACAAAAATGCCTTGATAGCCGTTTTATTTTAAACAAACAAATTTTTTTTTGGATCTGTACCACCATCTACGAGTAGTAAACAAACTCAAATTTCGACAGCCCCATTCAAACATTCAAGGAGCGTTCAATGGTACAATGCTCCTGAATAGCCAAAGGTTCCAAGAGTCAATGACATAGGAAACAGTTATTTCGCTGTACGGGACTACGTGCAATGGTGTAAATATTTATATTTCGGTGACTACGATTACTGAAAAGTCGGTCAGAGAGCGATGGACGAAAGAGTGTGCTGAGAATTTTGTTTATTTTTCATTTTTTTTTTCTCTGGTGCCAATTTTAAGGGGCCTCTATTCGTCTGCAGCTTTCTCATTGCAGACTAATAGAGGCCTTTTTATGCGGCGGTGAACAAATTACTTTAACTATAACCAATTAGTATATTATGTGCGAGTGCTATTTTCATCTACTGAACTCTAACATCAAACGGCAAGTGATGTTCTAGCCTTACCAATATAAACCTGCACATGCAAATTACATAATAAGCGACCTTTTAATATAATTTTGTAATGCAACGAGCTTCTTAACAGCATTAAATCTATGTTGCAACACTTTCGCTTGGTAGCGACCTCTTGACACTCCGTGACCCTCTGTGAAGATACTCTTTGACCGTATCTAGAGATGTGGGATTGAGTCATTACTTGAAAAAGTGTTATCAAGTATGATAATGTGTTCGCCGGCAACTATACTAGTTAATGTAAGATTGAAGAAAAAAAAGTGGGAGTCCTATATATTATATATTGGAGCGAAGTTCCCTTTCGCGCGTTGCGAAAGGGGGCTAGACGGAAAAAATTAAGACCAAAAGTTGTAACGACACTTTTTGCTATAGTTGTAAGCTGTGCGGCGTGCGCGTGTTTCTCTGTCTGTCTCTCTCTCTCTCTCTCTCATAGAAAGGAACTTCGTTCCATCCGAGTGTCCCTTGACGCCTCTCAAGTTTTTTCCCTGGGGAATTGATTTTTCGAATGGGGAATATAAATATCGGGAGAGTTTCTTCCGCCAAAAAGAATCAACTATAGCGTATTTTTCAAAATTAAAAACATCCTCGTCAACATTAAACACAACAGAAAATTCAAAAGAAGAAATGCCAGCTGGGTTTTTTATACATGACTTTTTTTTTCTTAATGGTTATTGGTTCATTTTTTTTTCCTTTCTGATTAGATACTGTTTTTTTTATTAGACCACAAAATAGGTCAATTAGGTATATATTTACGTGGCAACGCCACCCTGCGTAACTGAAACAGTTATGTTACCTACATGCAAAATTAACCCTGAATTACCTGTTAGTAAACAAAATTGCAGTACGGGTAATTTATAAAGTATTAATTATGTATTTTTTTTAATTAATAATAATATGATCTATTGAATCATCATTGATTCGTATTTAAACTAATTAATATTTATTCATTTAATGCAATTGTTCAATTTAACGAAATCCACTCTCGAAGTTTCCCTCCTAGAGTTTTACGAAAAATTACTTTTGTAAATTGAAAGTTACAAGTTGATATGTTGAGTTTTTCCAAAATTTTAAGCCGTTATTTTCAATAAATAATTTTCAATAGAAAAACCCGACTTCATAAAAATCTCAGAACTGGACCAAATTGACACGGGAAGCACCAGGTTTCAAATAAAAAAGAATCATCAAAATCAGTTCACCCAATCAAAAGTTCTGAGGTAACAAACATATAAAAATAAAACTGTCGAATTGAGAACCTCCTCCTTTTTGAAAGTCGGTTAAAATCCAGATCTATTTATTACATAAATAGATTTTTCTACTTACTTGATAGAATTAGAAATTTAAAAATCCATTATCCATTGCTTTTCTCGTCAAAAAAATTATGAAGGCTCTTAATGCCAATATTTCAGCAGTAATACAGTAATTAACGTCACCCGTTCAGGGTTGTTTCCCAAGCTGTTGGCCAAGGCACTGCGCAAGCACGGGACGGTCGAGTGCGCGCTGCGCGAGCTCAGTTTTTATGCAAGGGCCGACCTAGATTACTAGTTGGTTCCTATTTTAGCGCCAAACAGTCTAACTTAATTTTCATTAAATAGACTAATGAGTAATGACTCATTAATCAGAGTAAACAGCAGAAAACGAACCCTTATTGCTGAGATGCAAACTAGGCAAAAAAAGGATAGTCGTTAATGTTCAACCAGAATTTAAGAAAATAAAAAAGAGGCAATTTGACTTAACCGTGACTTACTTTCCTTAAATCTGACTATGACTTGTGTATTTAACGATATCATGAAAATAATTTAATACTTGACGCTGACAAATATACAAGACGTGTGACGCCAAAATCCTAAAAAGAAGTCATAGCGTTTTGGCGTCAATGTGAACAAAACATATAGAATAGGCAATAGAATATTTTTTCAAAATTTGTGTATTTTCGAGTTTCAATGTGTTATGGTGGATTATTATTTACTCATGTGTTCGTAAATGTGCTCGAATATGGCGAAGAAATATAACAAGATTAAAGGTAAGGAAAAAACATGTATTTACGAGTTTTTTCCATAATCCATAGAAGCCTTAATAAGTAAGTACCATTTTAATCACAGACCAAAAAAATATTTTTTTTAAACACTGTTTTAAACTATCACGGTTGTTCACTAAAGTTAAATGATTATTTACGGGATATTTACCGTGGTAAGGTTGTGGGTGCTAACTTTGAACTTTTTCACCAACCACCCGCATTCTTCAGTCTTCCCGTGAACATGGTGCATGTAACTGCGCCGAAATATCGGGAGCTCCTTCCACAACCTTACCACGGTAAATATCCCGTAAATAATCATTTAACTTTAATAAAAAAAAATCTATCTTACTAGAGCATGACATGGATTTCGCCGTGACTTACTTTGTTTGACTCTGACTGTCATTACGAATTGTTATTAGGTACATAATTTTATCCGCCGTCTGTTGTGTCGTCTCTACAAGTCGTACATGAATGATATATTAAAACGGTTCATCATACTGAATTATGATTTGATTGACTGCCTCGGTGGCTCAGTTGGTAGTGATCCTACTTTCTGTGCTTGGGGGCGTGGGTTCGATTCTCATCTAGGACAAACATTTGTGTGATGAACATTTGTGTTTGTTCTATGTCTGGGTGTTAATATCTATTTAAGTATGTATTTAAAAATATATATGTATGTATATCAGTCTCTGGCAGCCATATTACAAGCTTTGCTTAGTTTGGGGTCAGATGACCATGTGTGCAATAATGTCCCAGATATTTATTTATTATTATTTATGATTTACATTGTGAAACAAGATATATAATTTCAATATTTGACACTGGCATTGTACAAGACGTGCGACGCATAGGTACATCTTTTTAGAAGAAAGAAAAAAGTAGGGTCTCTGTCAACGAAATCAATTAGGAGAGCAATATTATGCAAAAGAAGGTATAGAATTTAAAAATATTGAAATAGTAATTTTTTTTAGTGATCAGTTATTCTGGTTGATGAACCAGGATTATCTATCTTTAAACAATCTCATCATCTCCTACCTCATTGTTGATTGCAAAATTGGCCCAATATCCAAAATGGCAGTAGCCAAGTTTAAAAAAAACTATGTATGTAAGCAAAGCAAGTAAATGTACTGGAATTACCTACCGAATATTGATTAGTACGTGACGAGTCTCAAAATATAGGTCGTAGTGATAAAAATACACAGAAGATAGCGCGTACCATTCTCTACAACTGATAACTCCACAACTCTTCTTTCTTCATCCATAAACTTTTTGTGAATCTAAGTAAGGATTTTTTTATTGTTTACACTAGAAATGTAATACAAAAGACCAATAATCGACTACTTTCACGAACACTGAATAAATAATAATCCACCATACACATTAACATACTCACAAATTTAGGAAAATAACACAATGAGGTGACGTCTTTTTTCACGTTGGTGCCAAAACATAGTGACGTCGTATTGTCTCTTCATAGGTTCCTCAGTTATTTCTTAGTTTTAATTTTATTTATTTAGTAATATGCTTGCGTTTGACCGCCAACTCGCCGGATGTTAAGCGAGTTATTGTTAAACTGAGCCCTAATTTGAATCGCTAAGTCTTATACACTTACAAATTAAATGAAAACTTTTTTGTACAATTTCGCTACTATCTCAGAACAATCCTTCTTCTGAGGTCACTATGGTCAAGGGGTTCATGACAACAGTTTGATCTTCAGAGCCCCTCTTCAGCCGGAATTGTTTCTTTCGCAAAAAAAATATTGTAAATAAATAAATATATTGACCATTATATCTACAATTAGGTAGTAAATTTGTAAATCATGGTAAAAAGCAATTTTCATGTTATGCTTCTTATTTAAGCGAAGAAAATCTAAATAAAACTATTTTATACAGTATTTTTCGAACTTCTCCATCAAAACGTATGTAAACCGGCTTTTAAATCGACTTACTGTAGCGACTTGTAAGTGCACCTCTTTGTACCTATATACAAGCCGCTAGTACGTACTTAGGTACGCAAAAAAGTCGTGTAAATTTCAGTCAAAACTGAATTGAGAGATGTATTTGCGGATATGATGCAAGCTTTGAAAGTGCCGTACGTATTACCAAAAACCGACAAACTTTCGATTTTACATTATTAAACGTTGTGCAAAACACTCTTGACTCACTTCTGTAGTCTTTTGTGTGAGTGGGTTGAATAGAACCCAAAACTAAACTAATTGATGCTCTTTTCATTTTTCCAACTTCCCACTGACCATACATGGCAACGTAAGTAATTAGAAGAAGCGAAACTGTTGAATCTGGTTCAGCTACTTAATAAACAAGTTGTTCTGAGCACTCGCCACCTATTTATACAACCCCTGGACCGATTTATCTAAACCTCGTATTTTCTTTCATCATCATCAGCTAGAAGACGTTCACTGCTGAACATAGGCCTCCCCCTTTAACCTCCACACTGAACGACATCCTGCCATCTGCATCTACTGGATGCCCGCGACTCTCACAATGTCGACGGTCCATCTAGTAGGAGGCCTACCTACGCTGCGTCTTCCGGTTCGCGGTCTCCACTCAAGAACCTTTCTTCCCCATCTGTTATCAGTTCTTCGAGCGATGTGGCCTGTCCATTGCCATTGTATTGCCATTGTATTTTGTTTACTAGCCTTTATTTTGCATTTAATTCCTCTTAAATGTACTATATTATTAACTGACGTCTCGCCCCGGCTTCACACAGGTGTAACTTTTATTATTATTACATATAAACAGACAGATAGACGCGGAAACCGCCTTTTTAACTAGTATGTAGAGATAGAGAAGAGAACAGATTTGTAGATATAGAGATTAATACAGGATTATTAATTGTTCCTATTTTTGGGAAAACTCTGTCTGCTTTAGCGTTAGATACTTTACAACATAGCTAACGCTAAAACAGCAGGTATGGTTACTATTTTTTACATGCACGCATATTTCTAAACAATAAAATATTTATCTCGTGATCAAAATGCTGGTCGGTCGGTAATATAACCAATTTAGTTAGTGTAATATAACCAATTTAGTCTTTGTATACTAAAAATTGAATTTAAGGAATTGAATTTAAAACTTTTACTACAATAAACTATTTGCCTACAAAATTACATAAAAATCAGGGTCTTCTTTCGTTATCTAAAACACCCATTTTCTCTAAATAATAAAGACCAACTTTTAGAGGTTAACGCGCGTTACGAGCGTGTTTTAGTTAGTGAATCAGGGCCCCAGTACATAAATTGTCATTGAATGAATATACAAACATTTCAAACTCGTATACAAACAAAACGGCGATCTGTCCCAGTAGACTCGCCTTGCTTGGTCATTAGTATAAAAGAACTTAGTTACTCGTTCCGAAATGTGACCTTCTGAGTCTCGCGACCGATATCTTTGAGACCCCTGGACCAATTTTGGTCAGATTTGAATTTACGTAGTTTATTCCACGTTTTTTTTATTGTAATCTATACTAATATTATAAAGAGGAAAGATTTGTATTTTTGGATGTTTGTAACGAAATAATTCAAAAACGACTGAACCGATTTTAAAAACTCTTTCACTGTTGGGAAGCTACACTATCCCCGGGTGACATAGGCTATATTATATTTTGTAGCGAGGCCGAAGGCCGAGCTTGCACCCGTGCGAAGCCGGGCGGGCAGCTAGTTAGAAATAAAACTATAGTGGGCAATTTATACTGACAGAATGTCAAAAACATTGAACTTTCTTAAGTGAGGTCAAAAGTAGAATGTTTATGGCCATTCATGATTAAAAACTAGCGATGTGACCACATAATAGGTATTATCAATTTCTCAGAAGTAATAAGATATAATTTTGTCCAACCGTCTGTTGCCAAGGCCAATTAATAATTATTATTGTCAATATTACCTAATCAAATATATCGGTTGTAACATAAATAAAAATCGAATAGTAATAAAGAAAATTACAAAAAATACTGTCATTTAATCATTTTTATAGGTTAATTGTATATATTTGTATAATATATTTACTGACATTTTATTGATTGACAAAAGTAATTAAGAAAATGTGATTTAATTTACATACAGTTGGATCATTTGTGACACGACATTTCAGAACGAGTTTTTTATTTTATTTTATTCTAACGATGCTGTCTATTTTTTATATTATTAGATAGGTATAATCATAAATAAATTGATGTCACAGGGCTTTTCTTAAATGTTCTCATACTGTCTCTCACTATATATAGGTTTTCAACTGAAATATATGTATAGAGTCTTAATCCGGCACTATTAAATACTAGGAGATGCCGGATTATTGGTATATTTACTGGATTATATAAGGAAATTCAAGGTAAATTAAATAAAGCATTGCATATGTACGTAGTATGTATATACAGATTACATATTTATTTATTACAACAAACTTACAGTAATCTGGGAAAGAAAAAGAACAGCCAATTGGTGTAGGTAGCGGCTGAGGAAAGGAGAAGACGCGGGTGGAGAAAGCGGGTGCTGTAGGCGTAGAGTGTCGGACTACTAGACGTGCCAATGTACTGAGGTGCCGCATTAGTGAGACTATTGTACATTGTAATTTTTTTTGACATATATTATATCAGAAAAAAAAAAAATTTATGCGGAGATTAACTTAATATTTTATTATTTTAATTAGTGGAAGGAGTGACATAAACAAAGAGAGGCATATATCCAGCAGTGGGTCATTCAGGGCTGATGATGATGATATTATTTTTAACGTCATCATAATTTTTATTTGTTTTTCTGAAGAATCTCTAGCGTAATTCCGCTTCTATACGTCGCTTCACGTACAATAAGGAATTTGGGATAAATTTTACTCGGTAGATGTTTGTTAAGGAAGTTTTTTTTCAATAAGTTTAATTTAGTTTTTAATTGAGAGATACTACAGAAAACAGTTTTGAAGGTGGATTTCCGCAAAGTAACGCCTGATTCAATCAACTAGCTATAAAATTGTTGCTTTTTTGACGTATTGAGATGAAAAGAGACGGCGACCATTTTAGTCCTGTCAGTTTAGTTTAAGGAATGGTACAAACATGGAATGGTCAACTCTGTTGTTCCATTCTCTAAACTAAACTAATTTGACAGGACTAAAATTATCGGCGTTTCTTTTCAATTCAGTACGTCAGAAAAGGATGGTAACTAATTTAAGGCTGTAAAATTTAGAGAATGGTACATCAGAATCGACGTCATTATCTCACTAACTTCAGATCACGCGTGAGCGGTTCAAAGTTGTGTAAAGAAACAAAAAGTTCTCGACAGATAATCTTATTGCACGGAGAGCACGTAACTGAGTTCACGTTGCACTGTGCACGTAATATTTATAACATGTTGAATAACGATTTGTATCTGTGTTGTCTCGACTAGGCAACGGCGGAACCTTTTACTGGAAAATGTATTGATAAAGCGTCACAATCAACAAACTTAATATATTGTATAGAACTCTATTGCTGCTGCCCGCGACTTCGTACGCGTAGATTTTCATATAGACTTTCAACCCTTTTTCCTCCCTTAATCCGGTCCTTGCGCAAAATAACATAGCCTATACTTCAATCTGGTCATAGCTAAGCATATTCATGAAAACCGCATTGAAATCCGTCCAGTGGTTTAGAAGATGTGCGTGGACAAACAAACAATCAGACAAATTCTATAAACTGTCTTAAGGTGTTCAACTGCTTATTTTTAGACGCCCTGTTTTTTTTTGTATCCATGGTTACCGTGTCATTTGAAACCAAGCGTTATAACACTTTTGCGTCGTGTTATTGGCGTGGTTTGTGGTTTAATGCAGAATTAGGGCCCTCGTTCATAGACAACTTCACAACAAAAGTCACGCGTAAAAAAAACAGCCTTCGACCTTTTAAGTTTTCCTAGTATACCTATTAAAACTCGAACTGTATACCTACTCATTAAGTAAGTTTATTTTTAAAGATAGAAATCTTGAAACTTAAATGTTATATCTAAAATCCATTATTATGTTAGGATTAAGTAATTTTTTTTTTATTTCAACTACCGGGTTCCGCGGGTTTTCCTGTACATTTTCGCTGTTTGAATTATTAAAACAGTAAAACAGTGAAAATGGTCAGGAAACTCCACGGAACCCGGTGAGGGAAATAAATAACATGTGGATCACATTAAAAATAAAAACCGACTTCAAAAATATATGAAAAACGTAATAGATAAGTAGTAGATAGTAGTAGTAGAGGTGATGGTTTTCAACTCGCTAGTACGTGGAATCCAGTATTAGGTTGCCTTAAAAATAAAAGTCCGCGTTCAAAATGTGTTCAAAATACTATACGCAGTGATACAGTGAGTGTGTTTTGTCGAGACTTAGGTTCGAGTTCGAGTTCCAGTGATAACCGTAGCAAAAGACTAAGAAAGAGGGTAGATCGTTTTGTCTGTACCTAACTTTGAACTTTTTCACCAACCAACCGCATTCTTCAGTCTTCCCGCGAACATGGTGCATGTAACTGCGCCGAAATATCGGGAGCTCCTTCCACAACCTTACCACGGTAAATATCCCGTAAATAATCATATAACTTTTGTAATAGATAAGTGCCTATAAAATTTGAGGGTTGCCCTTGATTTCCCGAGGATTCCATCATCAGATCCTGACTTGGTGACAATGGGACCAAATTGGAAGTATATCCTAACAAACAAAGGTTTTTTTTTTAATCGGTCAACAGTTAGCGGAGAATTTGGTGAACACATCACCAGCCAATTAACGTCCACTATTGGACAAGGCCTCCCTCATCTAGAGGGGTGTTGCCATAATCCCCACGCTTGGCAGGCGGCTTAGGGATCGCAGTACGTTCACCGTGTACTATTAGGACGCTGCTGCCCATCCTCAGGTGGTTCTGGTCGCAGTTTTAGGACATACCCCGGGTCCTTTGGTTTTTTGTAATTTGGTGAACATATATAATAAAAACAGTGGAACATAGAACAGCCCTCCTTTTTTGAAGCCGGTTAAAAAAGATGTCTTAATCCTAATACAATAATGTGTTTTAGATGTAACATTTATTAACAGTTCAGTCTCAAGAGATTTCTAGCTTTTAAAAATTAACTTATATAAGTATGTATATGACACAAGTTATTAGCAAGTGTGACGTCACATACTCACGCACACATACGTAGTATACTAAGTAAAGAAAACTAAGTCTATTTGTTTAACAACAATGGTGGAGATTTAATATACGGTTAAAAGAACAAAAATACGTATTGTGTTAAGGATCTGGGGTATTAATTGGTTTGTTTAGCTGAGTACCAAGTTTAAATAAGGAAATATTTGTTTTAATTAATGTTACTTATTATACAGTCAGTATCGTAATGACGAAGAATCTATTTTACCATCTTTTTAAAGTATGTGTGTGGCTGCGCCCCGCGATTTCACCCGCGTGGTGATGAAAATCGGTGATGATGATGATGATGATGAAAAGTAGCCTATGTGTTAATCCCGGTCATAAGCAATGTATATTTCAAATTTCATCCAAATCCATCCAGCCGTTTCTGTGTGATTGAGTAACAAACATCCATCCATCCAAACTTTCAAATATATGATATTAGTGTGATGTGATTAATTTCATCTTATTTATAATTACTCACGTAAGATTAGGCTAATTTCAATTAAAATAAATAAGTTTCAATTTGAGCAATGATCGAGGGTTTGCTTGCGAACTTATAGGGGTTGCGAAGTTCAAGGCAAACGACGAATCATTTTAATTGTATAAATTTGATAAGTACGTCTTGCCTTACGCAGGTCTGGAAAATGTACGATAAAAAAAACTTTCTATGTTACATCTCTATTCACCCCGTCGTTTCTGTTTGCCCTGTTTGACGGTACTCTTCACAGAAAAGAAAATATTTTTTGTTTAATCTCTTTTCTGTGGTACTCTTCTTGATATTTTAATACTGTGGGCGAAGTACGAATTTTCGTTACGTAAAATACGTATCGAATTCTATACAAATTTAATTTAGAAATTCAAAATTTGTATGAAATTCGTTACGTATTTTACGTAGCGAATATTCTTTCTTCGCTACTGGTCAAAACAAGAAAAAAACAGCAAATTGTTTTGTTATTGACTCAAAATTGTATTCCTTCTAGAAAAATATTTACCTATAAAGTGTTTCTTTAACTAAGAATTTTGTTTCTTTTTATTACTGTATGAGCAGAAAACTTTAATCTAACCCAATATCGATGATGAAAGACTACAGAGGTCACTATTTAAAAAAAAAAAAAAACTTAAGTCCTAAAATGACACCTGGTACGTTCAGGTGCTTTATGCCTTTAAATAAATCACAAACATAATTTAATAACCCACGATAAAAAATAAAAGCTTCTCGCATTTAAATAATACGCCTTGAAAAGACTTCAGAGACATTAAAATATATGACACGAAAACAAATGAGGTTTATGCCCTATTAAGTCTGACGTAATAATGACGTTTGCCAAACAAAGCAAAATCCGCTTGACACCCGCCATTTTACTTAAATATTTATACAAGTTAAGTTACCTATACACGAGGATACGGAGAGGAAATGAGTCCTTATGACCTTAAGCCCAGTACACAACACCCGAAAATAAAAAACCAGAATCTTAAAACAAGAAAATTATCAGCGAGACGCATATAAATTATTCCGTCTTAAGTGGCAAAAAAACATAGATCATTATTTATTAATCGTGTCCAAACAAGTGCAATAATTTTCGAAATTAAACCTTTATAAATAAGGATAACTTTTTTTATAATAATTGGCGTGATCGGAATACGATCGTTTGAAAAAACAACCGAGCAATAAAAGTAAACGAGCAAAGTTTTTGGCTATATGTAAATAAAAACTGGTAATTACAAAACTGTCACGTGGAAAGGCGATAGTTGGCGCCACGAGACCCGATCTATGATTATCTGCTAGTCTGAACAAGCCTTAATAGTTCAAAGGTTGTGAGACGGGTTTTTCAAGTGACCGGATTATAAAATCAATAAAGTATTTTAAATAACTTTACGAACGACATATTTTTATCGGGTACGTTTTTAAATGAACGAAATTTTGCTGGGATATTATGGACTCGTGTTTTGCTTGCAAACTCTTCAACTAAATTATATTGACGCAAAGGAATAAAGGCTAAGTCTAAAATATTGACTTTGCTAAGACTTGCAGACTTGCGATTTCGGACTTGAAAATTTTGGGACTTGTCTCAAATATTTATGAAATCTTTAAAACACTGTTTTAAACTATCACGGTTGTTCACTAAAGTTATATGATTATTTACGGGACATTTACCGTGGTAAGGTTGGGGAAGGAGCTCCTTCCACAACCTTACCACGGTAAATATCCCGTAAATAATCATATAACTTTAAATCTTTAAAATTGGTCCTGTTCACACATTGTTAGAGATTGTTTGTGTGCGCCGTTCGTCAAATCGAATAAACGGATTTTAATAAAATTCAGTTAAAAGATATTAAAATGTATGATAGTTTACATTTGTCTAAATTTGGGAAAATGAAAAAATTGCTGTTGACTACAGTGCGCAACTTATTAATCTAGATACATTAAATAAGTAGCTTAAAGATTTAGATCTGTATACTTAATTATTTTGAAACTTCATTATAATTAACGTTAAGTAAAACCGTTTTACAACAATCACTAACTATAATTGTGCAATTTTTTTACTGCGTCTACTTTTTGCGCCATTTTTTTGCCGCTATTGGTCACAAGTTTTTACTCGTCTCGCTGTAGTTGTGACATTTAATGTTACCTAAACTTGACGATTTTAATTTATTTTTCAATTTATTAGTTGAATTATGGCAATATTTTATTACTTGTTTATGTTGTATTTATTAAATTAATTAATTGCTAATAACATTAATCGATCTGATAGTTTTAATTAAATTTTTGAAGAATGAAAAATGAGTTGAAAAACGAATTTTGTTATTATCTGTGCATACAAAGACGAATTTATCTATACATTTTAATGAAGGCGGTAAAATTGACAGCCATGTATTTCAGAGCCATCATATGACCAACTCTAGAGACGAGTTGGTTGGTCTGTAATATTCAAATGTTAAATTTAACATTTGACCTTCCAATTCGTGAAATTAAAGTTATTTAAATAACCGGCTTATTTCAATCAAATTGCATACTATGTGTAAACTAGGTACGCCCCTCGGTTTTGCTTAAATTGCCAGCGTTTTTCACATTTTCCCGGATAAAAATGTCCTTTCTACTAACATTAACTCTACATCACTAAAATAAGTTAGTGGCCAATTCTTTTGCCATTATGGAATTCAGAGTTTTTATTAGCCTACAGTTTTTTAAAATACTAATTACTTTATTAACAATACGATTTTCTTATAATACAGTTAAATAAAGAAAGTTATATAAAAATTTGAAAATAAATTAAGTTATATTTAAGAAGGATAACCTATTTGACTTGTTTATGTGTGTTTACAAATATCATTTTTGACATAATTTTTTTTTTTACTTATGCACGTATTTGCATTAAAATAAATTTTGTGTAATTCACCTTCAAACAGTCGCAATAATACTATTTTTAATGTGATGATACCAAAATATGTAAAAGTATGTACCTATTCTAATATCATTTATTAGCGCCTAAGGCGTCCAAGTCCTTTCAACTTTCAGTTTCAAATAAGTTGCGTAAGAATTATTACGTACCGTTTACGTAGGTTTACTGAGCGAAGTAGGAGGCCCGGGCGCACTGACGTACAAAAAATCACTAGACGTACTCGCCATACACACAATCCATCATTGGTTGATAACTAACACACGCGGCACAATTTTTTCCGTGTTTGATGAAGGAAAACTGATGCCGCGAAGCGTGTCTCGCGGACGACGGCGGGTGGGCGACTGGCCTGCGCTTGCGCTCCCCCACACAATAAAACCTTCGCTTTTCAAGAGTGGGGCGTGTAGGTCTTAGGTGTTCTTTTTTCGAAAAAAATCGAGTTGAGAGTCTTTGAGATACTTTTATACGCAATTTTTTCAATTATTTTTAGGAAAATGTAAGATTTAAAATTGAATATGGGGTCAGTGCTCAAAAATTTCAGAAGCAAATGTAGACTAAAAACGTTCTATTAGGGAAATCTGTGTATTTAATCTACATTTCGTTTGTTGCCAGCTAAATTAGATATTGTTTTAATTCAAGCAATCAATTACAAAATCAATAATTCCATGCACAAAATGGCAAAATTAGAATTAGATTTATATTATTGACAATAAGACAATTCGATGTAATACAAATCCCAATCAATTAATAAATAAAAAACAAGAAAAATGTAACTAAATTTCAACTTTCTTAACCTATATATTGGCTTAGAACCGTAATGCTCAACATGCACTTTGGTTCAGTGCTGCATTATAACATATAAACCTACATTTATAAAATTTAAATTAGTAAGTCAGTACTTCTAAAATCTACCCAAATAGACCACAGCGCGGTGCAGCGGGTGCGGTGTGGACCCGGGTATGTCCTAAAACTGCGACCAGAACCACCGGAGGATGGGCAGCAGCGTCCTAATAGTACACGGTGAACGTACTGCGATCCCCAAGCCGCCTGCCAAGCGTGGGGATTATGGTAACACCCCTTTCTATGAGGGAGGCTTTGTCCAACAGTGGACGTTAATTGGCTGATGATGTGTGTGTACGTGTGTGTGCGGTGCAGCTCGCGCTGCGAAGAAGTGGAAATGCTCTGAGCATTTCCCAGGAGAGATGTTTCAGGCAGCGTGCTAGGGTACCAGTGAGGTTCTGTGGATATCCTGGTGGAGGCCTGGCACAGAGACCGGACACTGAAATGATTTTATAGATCCAATCTCACATAACCCAGCTGCACTCCATTGCAGATATGGTACCTTTCGATCATTTTCTTCCCGTCAACAAAACAAAAAAGTACTTGTATGAGACACATCCATGTGTAAATGAATGGTGCTTATCAATTTATTATTAGATTTATTATTATTTTTTATTTATTATTAGACGTGACGTGACCAAAATGCTGTCCTCTACTAGCTCTATGGGTGAGCATTGCATACATTGCATGGGGCCAGCATTTTGGGTACAATTCCCACTGCCAGTTTAATAGATTAGTTTTTTTTGTACTTTAGATTTAATTTTATTTTCTCTGTACATACATTTTTATTAGATTCGTTTTTTTAGTAGCTAGGATTTAATATGCTTTTTTCTTTTCATTTCTTTTTCTGTTTACAAATAAAACCGTTTTTGTAAAGGTTATAGAACGGAAAGGAAAGTTGCCCTGTATGGACTCATACAGGGCAAATAACTTTAGTTAGGGCGAAAAACTTCCTCTCTTCCCACTTTTCTATATTGCGTACTATTATATACAACTCTTTTGTATGGAACTCAATTCATCTTATTTTCATAACATTTATGCGTGGAATTGTGAAAAAATACAAGTTGCACGAAAAAAACAATTTGCAGGAAAAAAATGCAGACCATACACAACATACTGCGAAAAAAACACACGTAACAGAAAACCCAGCTACAGCATTTCTCTTTAACCGACTTCCAAAAAGGAGGAGGTTCTCAATTTGAAAGTTTTTTTTTGTTTGTTACCTCAGAACTTTTGACTGGGCGACTTTTGATGCGAACCGATTTTGATGATTATTTTTATTTTATTTGAAACTGGTACTTCCCGTGTGGTCCCATTTCAATTTGGTCCAGCTCTGTCATTTTTATGAAGTCGGTTTTTTATATTGATTATTATGGTAGTAACTGTAATATTGGGTTCTTCTAAGGGGCTGTCAATATAGTCTTTTAAGATCGCGAACGTATATGTGATGCTCCTAGTGTAATAAATGACTAGCAACGTTGATCGCTTACCATAAAGTGGCCCGTTAGCTTGTTTGCCACCTATGTCAGAAATGAAATAAAAAAGATGGAAGTGTAGTAAATATAATTAAATTTTTAAATTGTTTGCTAAATTAAAGTCCACTCAAACTTTAAAGCTAAACTTCGAAATGATCCTCGTTTAGATACATTTTGGTGTATAATAATGGCGGTACATTGCGACACAGCTCTTCATGATGTGGTCGAAAATGGAACTACATAAATATTGGGGATGCCACTATCGCAAATATATGGCACACTGAAACTGCTTGTAGGGTATTGTAAACTCTTCAATAGAATTTTGAGAGTGGATTTCGTTAAATTACTGACATAAAATAATCAATTTTACAATACAATATAATATCACTTTATTATACACCATAAAAATACAAAGTAACTTAAAATTAATACAAAAACTGGCAGGCAACCTTTGGAATCGATTTTTATCTATTTCTAATTGTCATATCAATTTGGTTCGAAGTCTAGTAAACGCTTTGCGTTTGGGTTTGTTTGGTATGTTTTCACGAGTCACAAAAGCTAATTTTCATGCTAGAACTCGGGAGTTCTAGACTCCATCATCCGAAGGGTCGTCACTGTGTGTATTTTATGCGACTCGCTACAACTCGCAACAAACCAAATGAATCCAAACACGGGGTTAACTAGTAGCTAATGAAAAATTTAACTAACCACCTCCTGGCTTTACGTCAGATCAGTTCAATTGTACCAAATTATTGTAATCATTTTATAATATTGTATTATCCGGAAGAAAAAATTATGTGATGTAACTTCAAATTAACAACTTTCGGATGTTTTTCAAGTGCTGTGAGACCTTGCTTCTTACTTAATTTCATTATTCTAGGTCAACGGGAAGTGCTCTATAGTTTTTGATTCCCTTGAGTCTTGACAGACAGACAGACGGACAGACGGAGTCCAGACGGACAACGAAGTGATTCTATAACGGTTCCTTTTTTCAGTTTGAGGTACGGAACCATAAAAAGCGACAAAAGTAGTCACAGCACTACATCAGCTCCCTCATCTGTCATTATAATCTGTGTCGCACTCTAGATATATAGAATTATTTATACATATACGTGTAATAGGTTTTTCTCGGTGATTCACACATTTATGCGAATGAAACCCGTTTAAGTTTATGAGTTTGTTATCTGTGATGGAACGAGTCTGATGAAGAACGGGTTCGTAATAATTTTGCGAAATTAATTCTTTTTAAGACAAGCTAATTAGTTGGAAATTGCATGGGGTTCTAATTTTCGGACCGTACCGGAAAAATATTGGAGTTTTGTTGACAAAAATTTAATTTTACAAGTAGTATTAAAAAGTAATTGGTGTTTTTGTTTCATTAGTTGCAAAGACAGCTCAAAATTTTTAAAGCCGACAGGAAAGTTTAGCGGTTAGCGCGCTCAGGGCGTATTTGTATGGCACGGGTTCAAATCCTGTTGGTCACAAAAAAATTTATTGTCAATATTCTTCTTTTCAATTCAGTTCATTTATTTCGGGTCTTAAATATAACTAGTAATTATACACTTGACGACGACATTGAGGGTTTGTTTCAGAAGGTTAACGTTCTGGTTAAGCTAATAAAAACTTATCAACTAAATAAACACCGCTTGCGTTTCACAATTATTAAAAAGGACTAACCATCAGATAAATTTTCTATTTATTTATATGCCAGATCAATTTGTAATTAATTTATTAGTAGGTTAGGGATTATGACAGTAAAAATGAAATATGCGGCGTTGCCATTTCACTGCCCAAGTTATATAGAACCAAATAGAACTAAGCACAGGAACTAAGTACCTATCTGACGTCAATTGCTAGCCTATTGATTCATTTCAGAATATGCATTGGGTCTGCATGACCTAATTCCCTTCTGCCCATTTCTCTATCGTACGACGGGCTGGCACGACAGAGTTACACCGTTTCATGGTTGTAATTTATAAAAACTTGTACGAAGCGTTTATTGATTCTACTTTGTATGAACCACTAGACTATGCAATGCGTTGCATAGATGGGTGTTCCCCGATAGTTACAATCTGGAGTGTCTTCAAGTCACGCGTGAATCGATTTCTTCAAGGCAAGCGTGCTCCATCGTAGACCGCATAAGAGATTAATATTAATTTGATACTATTGCTCATTTTTCACCTATTATTTTGTGGTAGTTTATCATAAATCCACATTTTCTAAATGCTTTAATAGATAACGCGTGTGTTACAGCTGGTGGTTCTCAAGGAATTCGGAAAAATAAATACCTGAAGGTTTTTTTTTTTAACTGTAAAAAACTCTTTTTTATTTATTTATTTCTGCCGTGATCATCCCATTGCAGGGCAAAGGCCTCCCTTCCTTTCTTCCACTCCTCTCTGTTCTCTGCTATGGTGTACCAGTCTGTTGCGTGGGAGTCAAGCTCGTCCCGCCATCTTTTTCTGGGCCTTCCAAGGGCTCGTATGGCATGCGGCAGCCATTCTGTAGTGGTTCTAGCCCACAGCTCAACCGACATCTACTTACGTGGCCGGCCCAGTCCCACTTCAGTTTGCCGGGTTTTTCTCAAAAAAACTCTAACTTACCTATATTTATATAAATAACATACTGTGCTTATTCCACAATCGGTCAAACGGTATTATTAAAATTTTAAAATATCATGAAAGGTTTCATAGCTAACAATATACTTAAAATTGAGATCTATATCAAAACTATAATTGGGCAAATTTTTATGCACTTAAAATTAACAACTATGGAAATTAGAAGGTTCTGAAGACAGACAGACAAACGGACAGAACTATAAGTTCGTAGTTAAAAACCTAGGGTTCCTTGTACCCTTGTTGTGTTGTGAAATGTAATTTATTTTTACTAAGGAACCTTAAAATTGCCTTGAGCCACGGTCCTGCCAAATTCCCGACGCGAGTTTTATTTACTGCATACAAAAGACATCAACGCGATCTCTGCTCTACATACATTTTCTACTATCGCAAACAAACAGCGAATTTAAACTTCGCTGCAAACAAATAATCTTTGGCTATTTTTCTGCTTTCTCTAGAAAAAAAAAGTCGTGTTTACTTAATTATTAATCTCAAAATGAGCATTAAAAAAAAACTCTACTTCAAATTTTATCTAAATCTGTTCAGGCGGAGAATAATGGTTAACAACTAATACTTAAAAACATTATTCAAGTGGTATTATTATTCTTAAAAATACTCAGTTCAGTAAAGAACATTCCCGCACTATTATATCAATATTAACGAACACAAGATCTTGAACTGAATATACCACTCCCTTATTATGAAAAAATATTACGCATTTGCGTGCTATGGGTGGCTTCTACAATATTAGGTTAGGGGGACACCAATTTCAGCTGTTAAATGTAAGACACACATAATATTATAGACGTTTGACCGACAACTCTCCTGATTTTATGCTATGATACGGACTACAATGGAGCACGCTTACCTAGAAGAAACCAATTCACTTGTGTTTTGAAGACACCCAGATTGTAACTATCGGGGAACACTTGTTCAGGCAGCGCATTCCAATGACTAGCAGTTCGCACAAAAAATGTGGAATCAAAGTGCCTCGTACGGTGTCATAAACCGGTGTCAATTAGTCATGCACTCTACTACTGTATCGCCCTTTCCGCTCCAGGCCCTAATTCCTCCCGGTTTCAACTCCACTTAATCAACGTGGAAATATGGGCTGAGACAAGCTCAAAACCAGCATCATATTAATTTCAGAGTGCCCACTTTTCTCATTCCCTGCGTGGATATTTACCTAATAGGTACACATAAATATTTTAAGGTAATTTTCACCACCTGGCGCACCCCATATTTGTGTGAACGCCTTGTGATCGCGGTGACTGCTGTAAGAGTAGGTTTTACTATTCAAAACTGGTTTTACTCCGCGATACGCTTATGCCTATAACAACAGTTTTGTGTGATCGCGCGCATCTTTTTGTACTATGTAGGTAGTTTGATAAAATTATTAGTCTAAAGTTAAATGATTATTTACGGGATATTTACCGTGGTAAGGTTGTGGAAGGAGCTCCCGATATTTCGGCGCAGTTACATGCACCACAACCACAACCTTACCACGGTAAATATCCCGTAAATAATCATTTAACTTTAGTGAACAACCGTGATAGTTTAAAACAGTGATTATTAGTCTAGTTGAAACTAAACATAGATTTTAAGACAACTTATTAACATAAACTGTACTTATTATTAGAAAGATGTTATGTATTCTATGTATTAAGTAACGTAATATAAGCATTTAATAATAATAAAAAACAACAAAAAAGTTCAAAAACAGTTTTTGAAAATTAGTCATTAAAATTTATATTAACAGGAATCCTTTAATTACCTTGCGAAATGGACACCCTATACTAATAGATACGTAACAATGTAGGTCGCAACAATCGAGCCATGTTCGATATACCTATTGTTTATCGACACGCGATATAGTTTTGGTCAGATTCTTTGTTAAGTGTGCCACTTTTGCTTGATTATAAACCTTAATCAACACTTTAAAAATAATTGATGAAGAACATGAAATTCTTTACACATTGAAATTACTGAAAACTTTATGCTGTACAAAGAAAAACTAAATAAAACTTGGATTAGGTTTTAACTAACGCCGCGATGCCGTAGCCTCGATCTACCGTCTACGTTGTACCTAATAGTATAATTTTGACATATAGTAAAGCGCAGACTAAACTTAAATATTTTTAATTCCTTTATTATGGCACTAAAGTTTTCAACCAGTATAAGCTAATCTTTGGTATGCATACTTAAATAATTAGTCGATTTCTCGCTCGCGAGAAATGTCATGTGCGAAAACGAAACGACGCACATGTTTTGAATATGAAGACTATAACAAGTACCTAATGACGTTTTAAAAATAATCATTTCTTTAGTAATTCACACATTTTCTTTACTTAATTTTAACTTGAAAGGTACTTGGAAACTTGACGTCAGAATGCCTATAAGAATAAGCTATGAGGAAGAATCAAGCGTAGAACCTATGACCTCCGTAATATATTTTAGACTTTAATACGTTGCAATATAAGTTATTGTTGAGGAAAAGATATAACGGAAAGATGTATTGTTTCTAATAGGAAGAAAAATGTAATTAAAAGGAAGATGAATGATTGGTTAGGGCGGAAAACGTCATTTAATTATTTTCGGGTAATTTTCTGATGCAATTTTCATTTCACGTTTGAGTAACGTATTAGTTTTCACTTCTGTCGATAGTCAACAAAATATGTAACTGAAAAAAATATTTCATCCAAAAAGTTACATCCAAGTTTTTTTTTTAACGCGGCAAGTGCCTTTATTAACTAAACAAAATACTAGCTAAAACTAACACTAAATAAACAGGACTGTTCGTCTGTGTCCATAGACCGTTGAAGGTCTAAAGACAATCCAAATGCTCAAGCCCACTATCAGTTGGCAGCGTACCCAGCATGCTGGCGGCATTACCACGTTGAATGGGAATGCTTATACGTTGAGCCAGATACACGCCAGCATTTTGGTCACGCGTCACGTCAACCAGACACTCTGAAAGATTTTTGAAAATGAGGTGAGCTCCCGGTCCCCAAGGGCCCAATGTCTCGACACCAAACGCCTCAAATATGTAACCACTGCCGAGGTTAGCATATTTGCGCCGCTTGTGCTGCTCTGCCGAATTGGCAGCTGCACCAGCCCTAACCCTGTGTCTCAGGAAGATGTGACGGTGCCGTATTTACTAATTCTGAAGTCGGTTTTTTAAACACTGTTTTAAACTATCACGGTTGTTCACTAAAGTTAAATGATTATTTACGGGATATTTACCGTGGTAATGTTGTGGAAGGAGCTCCCGATATTTCGGCGCAGTTACATGCACCATGTTCACGGGAAGACACGGGTTCCCGGGTTCGGTTTTTTAAATTGATAATTATTTTGAAGTGATAACTTAACTTATTAGCGGCGTTAAGCTATTTTTCGAAATTCGCGAATTCTAGAAATGAAATGAAATATAACCAGCCAAGTGCGAGTCGGACTTGCGCACAAAGGGTTCCGTACCATCATCTATAAAAACGGCAAAAACATCACGTTTGTTGTTTGAGCCCCCTTGAATTTTTATTTTATTTTGTATTTCTTGTTATTTTATCATCTATGAAAATTTCAACTGTCTAACTATCACCGTTCATGAGATACAGCCTGGTGACAGACGGACAGACAAACAGACAGACGGACGGACAGTGGAGTCTTAGTAATAGTCCCGTTTTACCCTCTGGGTACGAAACCCTAAAAAGGCTACACGAGTTCATTATGCCGCGAAATAGAAGGAAATGTCCTAAAATTTATTTGAGCATCCGGGTTTTTCCTAGTTTTTATTTCATTTGGTAACCTTATACAGGTAGCTATTGGTTTACCAAATAATAAAGAATAATACACAAAATAGGAAAAAATACTGTTTATGGTCTTCCTATGCAAATGAACACCTGCATTTCATTTTGCATTTTTTTTGCTGCATTTTATTTTGACTCCAATAAATAACGATAATATTACGTCAATATGGGAATATTATTCTCACAAGAACCATTTCTCAGAATTTCTTGTAAGCAAAACGATGCAAAACGACGCAGGAGCGTAGAAACGACAAGATTTTAATAATGATCAATATTAAAACCGACTTACAAAAACAAAATTAGTAGGCGCTGGGCTTGAACAAAATTATTGATATTGTCCAATCAAAGGCGCTTGTAACGCCCAATTCTAAACGCGGGCCCGAATAGGTGCAGATTACAAAATCACGCGAATGCGAAACCTTAACGCGCCAAGATACGATTTGCGGTCGCGTGATTTTGCAAACTGCACCTGCACCTTGCTGCGCGTTTAGAGTTGGGCGCAAGACCCCTGGTTAAAAAACTTGAAAATATTTTAAGATCTGACATTGGCAAATGCACTGGCAAGACGTGCAACGCCAAAATGCTCACAGAGGAAAGAATAATTACAAAAAAGACCTAGCGAAATAAAAGATTAGAGCCTAGATTTTTTCCATTGCTTCGTGAGACTATTAATTTATATTAACTACGTACAAATAGTTATAATAACAACTAAACGATATAAAATTAAGATTATACTGTCAGGAAGACATCTTGTGATAGCAAATCTTGCAAGTGAACGTTAAAATTATAGATTCTAGTACGACATCCGGGTATCTTCCCCATGATGTATGAAAACTTAGCACTTACTGCATTCGACACGACCCGACACGATCTACCAATGTCTTCGATCAAAGTACTAGCTAGCTGTACTCTGCGGTTTCATCCGCGTTGACATAACCTTATGAACGTACATTTTTTCGGGATAATTTTATTAAGTATTCTTTGACAATGCAAATAATTCAATATAAAAAACCGACTTCATAAAAATGTCAGAACTGGACCAAATTTAAATGGGACTAAACGGTAAGCACCAGCTTTCAAATAAAAAAAGAATCATCTAAATTGGTTCACCCAGTCAAAAGATCTGAGGTAACAAACAATAAAAAAAACTGTCGAATTGATAACCTCCTCTATTTTGGAAGTCGGTTAAAACATATCGTCGATCAGATGCTCTATTGCCGTGTAAAAGAGGAACAAACACACCTTCGCATTTATAATATTAGTATACTAATATTATTATATATTTTATTTATATTATATATTATATAATTTCGGTAAAAAAATCTGATATTTTTACCGAAATTGAAAATTGGGTGACAGGCACGTAGAGTAAACAGCCTAGGGACCCGCATAGTTGATTTACTTTTTAGTTTTCAAGATATTTATTTTGTATGAAACACATAAATAAAAAAATTTGTTATAAATAAAAACTGTTTAAAAACAAGGTTGTGTAGCACTCTACACAAACTTGTTTTTTTATTTTTGTAAGTCTGTTTTTATACATATTGATAATTATTAAAATCTGGACGTTTCTACGATCCTGCGTCGTTTTGCTTACAAGAAACTCTGCGAAATGGTTCTTGTGAGAATAATATTCCCATATTGACGTAATATTATCGTTATTTAATAATAGCGCTTTAATTTGAAGTCAGTTCTTTTTATTTTTCGTATTCTTCTCAGCAAATCCTTTCCTAAATTCAGTTGCAAGAGACCCAAAGTAAGAAAGTAAGGTAAATGAAAGCTTGAAAAAATTAACAGTTTAAAAAACCGACTTCAAAAATAGTATATTCGCAATTTCGGTTTTAAGATCAAAATAACTGGAAAAAATATGTGATCCAAGGTTTTTTTTTGTAGTAGGTTTGCGTTTGACCGCCAACACGCCTGATGAATGAAACGAAATCTCGTATTTATTACTATTGTTTAAATCGGGTTTTTTATTGATAATAATTTTATTTTTATTTTCACTTGCACGTAATCGCCACCTGTGGGTGGTTAAATCTTCATCTAAGAATTACAAGCAAAGTAAGTGCTAAAGATCAATTCATTGACCTTTTGTGAGGAACGGCCCAATGGAACATTTCTATGGTACCGACTCAGTGCACCCAAGTACACAGCACACCAGTATAATATGGAGACACTTACACGCCAACTTCAGCTTTTATCGCACTTGAGAACGATGCGGCTTAGTTAGTCAAGAACAATAGTTTGTCAATGTAAATCAATAGTTAGTGGAAATTTCAACAGATTTTTTAATCTCGAATATGACCTCGTTTGACCACCAACTCGCCTCGCAGACTTAGATTGGTCGATTGGTCGGTTCGATTGATTTTTGAATTGTTTTGCTTAGTTTTTCGCGGATTGCTTATGCATTTCTATAAACGTTTGTCTAGACTACCTGTGACCACGGTCACTGCAAAACAAAGTGTTCGAAACATCAGGAAAATAATGTAAAAATACACACGATAAAATCCATTAAAAGACGAAACCTAAGAAATCATTAACTAACCCTATTTTTATTAGCTTTACAAACTAGCTAACTAAACAACATAATAAATTATCGGATCTATAGCCAATATATTCAATTTAAACGTCAGGAAATAATATAATCTAAAATACACGCGATTAAATCCAATAAAGTGTTTAATTTCAATGTATACCAGATATATTATCTGGGCTGCAAATGTCCGATGGGCATGTCTTGATAATCGACATCTATGGACAATTTGCATATAACATGCCCATCCCGCAGCGGTTTTACAACAGCATTATTAACATTATCATTATTAATAATACCTATTATTTATTCTTATTATCTTTACTTCCTACCTTCCGCTGCCTCGGGTTGCAAATATCATTGAATCTTAATGATATGCAGTTATTTACCTGTGTTTATTTTACTACTTTACGAGTATGATTGAAAACAAAACTTGTCGGAGACATTTTTGACGTGAATACGTATTTAAATTTGCTTCCATAGTGGGAGGCAATTCAAATGATGATAACAAAATCGCGGGATACAGTTTGATGCTGCAGCTACATAATCTATCATCTACATTCAAAATTTATAACCCGTTAGCTAAAAGATCAAATAATTCCTAACGCTGAGGGAGACATACTAGCTGAGGCCCGTGACTTCGTATGCGTATTGTAAAGTAAAACGTACACGTATAAAAAAAAACGGACGTGTCCACGATACAACCACATTCCATTTATTTTATTCAATTTTTTTGGGACTTATATAAAGCGCAATACACACCAATGCACACACAGGAACGTGGCGGTAAAACGCAATCATCCATACTAATATTATAAATGCGAAAGTAACTCTGTCTGTTTGCTACATAATCACGGCTAAATGGCTTAACCGATCTCGATAAAATTTTGCGAGGTAATAGTATGTATAATGAGGACGGACATAGGCTATTTTTTTCTGAAGAAATCGCGGACGAAGCCGCGGGTACAGCTGGTAATAAGTAAATAAACGTGGAATCAAAGTGCTTCGTATGTGTTTTCGGAATATCAACCTTGAGACGGAGTTTTCGCCTGGTCTGATAGATAAATGGAGAGACGGATTTAGATGATGCAGAATATTATCATTAAAATAACTGTCTGGGAATATTAAAATACTGATAATGATATCATTAATATTCCAAGAGAAACCGCAGGATGTGACCTGCTATAAATAGTTCCAAAAACACACCAAAATGCCAATCTATCTCGCGAATAATAAATCAAAAATTGCCCGAGGAGCTAATTTTGCTTATAATTATATTTAACCTACACAATTTAGTTTTTGAATCTCAAGTGGTATTTAACGTGAAATGATTAACTAGCGTACATTTTAAAAGAAAAGGTTATCATTATTATAGAAGCACGAAGTAAGTTTAAAACCATAGAAAAAATATATTTTTTGTTTAAATTAGAACGGCTGAGAAGGCATTTTGTTGAAGCAAGAAATTTGTTGTAGCCAGTTGCACACATATAAACGAAACTTCAGTCATTCGAAATCAGTTAGCAACTGTGACGCGGATTTCGACGCATTGATCTAAATAAGAATGTTCAATCAAGTTTCTGTCATAATGCCTGGCGACAGATTTTCCTTCTCATTTCCGTTCTGTTTGCTTCTCTTTTCTGTGGTTAAAACTTAAATCAGACAAACAAGGGAGGTTTCGTGACGGGTGCGAAATCATCAGGCCAAAATCGTGCTTGATTCCTTTAATCGAAATAACCCTGCAGACAACCTTGATGCCCTTTTTTTGCATGTGACCTATTAGTTAGTTCATTGGGGTCACTACAAGTTTCTTAGTGTCCGCGAAAAATTTGTAAGTGTGCCGTAAGATTTTGCGTTAAGAGCCCTCTCACATTTTTTGACGAAAAAAGCAACGAGAACTGTTTTTCTGGTTCTACCAAACAGAAATTTCTATAGACATGTGGATCACATTAAAAACCGACTTCAAATATATTACATGAAAAACGTTATAAGTGCTTATAAGATTTGAGGGTTTCCCTCGATTTCCCTGGGATCATCTGATCCTGACTTGGTGACAATGGGACTAAATTGGAAGTATATCCTACCCAACAAAAGAAAAAAAAACGATCAACAGTTGACGGAGAAATTGGTGAACATACATTAAAAAAACAGTGGACCATAGAACCGTTCTCCTTTTTTGTCGGTAAAAAAATCAATTTTCGTTATAAATAGATTTGAAAAGTGTCTTGATCGAGAATGTTCTTAGCTTCTTATTCATGAAAATTGGTTCAGCCGTTTTAAGATTATCAGTCTTTTATCAAGTTTTTTATTTATTTTAGTTATTAGGCTACAGTGCACCATGCGGGTTACCTCTCGGCAAATGAGAGAGCAAGACAAAAGACAATGTATGGTTATTATAAGAATGCACAGATCTACTACCGAATGTTTTTGAGTTTATGGTAGGCCCACAGTGCATCAAATGCAGGGTTGGTGACGAGCCGTCCTAATTTCGGTACAGTGCACGCACTGTCACTCAAAATGCCTGACACTGCAGACGAGATGCATTTTGTAGAGTAGGTAATTTGTGGCTTACTTTCTGAGATTTACTGTACACTGGTACACTTTTTTTTATGCATAAATAGGCTTGCGTTTGACGCCAACTCGCCTAATGTTAAGCGATTATGCGGTCTACGATGGAGCATGCTTGCCTAGAAAAAGCCGATTCACTCGTGATTGGAAGACACCTAGATTGTAACTATCGGGGAACACCCATTTAGGCAGTGCTTTCCACAGACTAGCAGTTCGCACAATAAAAGTGGAATCAAAGCGCTTCGTACGAGTTTTCGGAATGTTAACCATAAAGCGGTGTCGATTTTTCGTGCCCGCTCTGTTTCCTCAGAACTTTCGAATGGGTGAACCGACTTTGATGATTATTTTTTTATTAGAAAGCTGGTGCTTCCCGTGGGGTCCCAATTTGGTCCAATTCTGTTTTTTTTATGAATTCGGTTTTTTTATATTGATAATTATTGAGAGAATGCCTGTTAAAACATATCGTCCCAACAGTGGGACCACGTGTGACCTGCATAGCTAATATCGTTGTAAGTAGCACGTCAAATTGTCCTACCGTGTCGCGTCTGCCAAACCCAAGAACTTGTAAATTTAAGTGCCCATTGTGCTCTGTCCTTAACCCGCAGACATTATGCCAAACGCTAGCATGAATTATGTATGGACTATTTAGAGACTTCATTATGTGAACGACACTTACTTATCATCACGCTTCAACCTTCTAGTTTAAATGAGTTTGTAGATAATCTATGGTACAGTTACTCGTAAGTTACCTAAGTGCTATACTGGTTCCCTGTTGTTATTCATAAAAAATACCATATAATTTGATAAGTAATTATTGTATTTAGTGGTGGTAAGGAACCCTCAGTGCGCGAGTCTGACTCGTACTTGTCCTTGCAGAATTTTGCGGAAATATGTCCTAATAATTATGTCCTCATCATCATAAGCCACAAGACGTCCACTGCTGAACATAGGCCTTAATCTCCACACTGAACGACATCCTGCCATATGCATCCAGTAAATGCCCGCGACTCTCACAATGCCGTCGGTCCATCTAGTGGGAAGAAACTCAAGAACCTTTCTTCCCTATCGGTTGTCGGTTCTTCGAGCGATGTGGCCTGCCCATTGTCACTTCAACCTGGAAATTTTAATAGCTATGTCGATGACTCTGGTTCTTTGGCGAATATCCACGTTCCGAATTCTATCGCGCAAAGAAACTCCAAGCATAGCTCTCTCCATTGCCCGTTGTGACCCGAGTTTTTTCAAAAGGCCAACAGTTAAAGACCACGTCTCAGTACCATATGTCATCACTGGCAACACACACTGGTCAAAGACCGTTATCATTAGGCACTGCGGTATCTTGGACGAGAAGATATCACGCAATTTCCCGAATGCTGCTCATCCGAGTTGGATTCTTCGGGCGACCTCTTTGCCTAAGTTGGACTTACCTTAAGTGAACAATCTGCCCAAGATAGGTGTAATGGTCAACAACTTCGAGAGTATCGTTCCCAAGGATTACCGGCACGTGTACAACATGGACATTGGACAATTATGCCCTGCCGAGGGCTAAATGAGCCATTGATTATGATGATGAAAATGACAAGCTATCTCCATACCAAATCCTTTCAACCATTACCGAGTTGAGTGTAGACAACCATACACACAAACTTTCTCATTCAAGTACAATATTAATGTGATGGGATGACGTTGTTATGATTCAGTAGCCTTGACTTGTGTCAACCCACAAAGGTTAAGGGCAACAATGCGCAAACGCACGCTTAATTGCAATATTGCGGTCCTAGCACTTAAAGTTTTACTTACTGCGTCAGATACGATTCAACCCTACGGATAATAATAAGGAAACTAAGTATAACGTAGGATTTGTCGGGGAGACTTAAAGTTTCTTTGCGTGCTGGCCTGTATTTGGGTCAGAAAGTTAGCCTCACAATCCAGCGAGGCAACGCGGCCAGAATTTTGGGCACTCTGCCGGAAATTAGAGATCGTTTGAACTAGTAGTTTTCTCAATTAATATATAGTTATAATAAAAATGTAGATCATTGTTTCATTTTTGTTCAACAAAACGAGAGATATTTACCTACCTATGTATAAGGTGTTACAGAATGGTGTAGTAAATCTATCCATCCCACCGTTTTACTTGCAAAATGTGGAATGAGCTACCTTCCGCGGTGTTTCTGAGAAGCTACAACATGGGGTTCTTCAAAAAGCGAGTTAATAGAGTCTTAAAAGGTCGGCAACGTATTTGTGATGCCTCTGGTGTTACAAGTATCCATAAAACGGTTATTGCTTACCATCAGGCGGCCCGTCTGCTTGTTTGCCACCTATGGCATAAAAAATGCAATGGATTCCTTCCTGGCTACGGCCTTGCTGACATGTACCATGTTCACGAGCTGAAGAAGGTGGTTGTCAGAAAAGTTAGAGGCGCAAACAAAACGATCTACCCTCTTTCTTAGTTTTTAAATCGTGTCCGTACCAGTGCGTAAACTAAGTAGACGTATAGGTAACAATAATATCACACTAGGTAATAGAATAGATATACCCACTTATATGTAAGTAAGTAATACTTATCAATGCACAATTGCACGCGCTCTTTATTGATTGCATCGCACGTGATTGTGTATCGAATGATGCGCAATTATACACCTTATTACTTGAGCACTAGTAACTATTCTGTGCAAACAGATGGACTTTGGACACGTGAGTAGTATTAAAACAAAATGGAAGAACAAGATTTTTTGCTTTTGGTTCTTTTTACAAGACTGTTTTCTGATGAATTTCTAGTGTAATTCCGCTTCTACGTCGCTTCAAGTACAATAAGGAATTTGGGATAATATTTACTCCGCAAATATTTGATAATGAAGTTAATTTAATTGAGTTTAATTTTGCCTAACATGAAATTTTTTTTTTTTTTTTTTAAATATTAATTACATAAAAAAGATAATTAACCTAACCTGAAATAAAATAATTAATTCTGAAATATTATTTCATTTAAATTTAAAAATTATATTAATGAAGTCAATTTAATTTTGCCTAACCTGAAATAAAAGATTAATTAAATAAAAGAGTAAATTAACCTGAAACAAAATTAATTAATTCTGAAACTTGAAATATGATTTAAAATTAAAATGATAAAAGATTATCGGTTATTATTGAGAAAATTATCGGTATATTGTTCGGGTAATTTTCTTTTATTTATTTAATATCTTATTTCAGATTTAACCTTATACATTTTTATTATTATACTCTTTGCCCCTCGCGGTAATAACTTGGTTCACTCCCCTTTTGAATCTCTAAACATAAATTAAAAAAACACATGTTATACCTTCTCCGTGCCTTCTCCATTCTGTCGTGGGCACAGGTCGTGGGTAAGAATTGCCAATAAAATCCAAGTGTAGGAATGTATGCTATCAATAAAACAAATGTGAAGATGCGTGGGCATCAATGCAGACATCTATAAGATAACGATCCGTATTGGTATCATCTTACACCTTACACCTGTTAATAATGTAGGCAAATTAATAAATGTGACTGAATGAAACGATATGTAGGTACAAGACAAGACAAGGCTTTTGTTATTAGGTATCCTTAGAGGATAAGATTGTAAATACCTACGACCAGTGAGACGTAATTATAGATATGTTATAGGCGTACAACACTGCTTTTTCAACATTTTTTTTCTTTGGATAATTTTGTGATAGTTTGTTCGTTCGTTTTTTTATTAAAATTAAATACTTACGTGAAAAATTCGTGAAAATTTGTGCGCACCGCGCTCAGACCGCGCCACTTGTAAAACCTACCGATAAACATTTTTCTTGTCTCTCACAGTGCGTACCTATGTGGAACTATATGGAACCTAAAGACACAGAAAGGCATTTTATTACAATTATTTTTGCTGCGATTTGATGCAGGACCACGGAACGCTATTACTCCTAGTGCCGGACACTCGTAGTGCGTAACTGAGAGACGGCTGTAACGAGTACGGTAATGTACCTTGCATTCGTTTAGTCAATATGGTGGCGGGCACAACCTATCTACAGGTAAAAATATCTTAGCCTAGCGACCGTTGCGCGACCGCAAACCGTATTTTGGTGCGTTAAGGTTCGCGTTCACGTGATTTTGCAAACAACGCGTTTTCGAGCCCGCGGTTAGTTAGGCGTAACGCCCCTGGCCACGTAAAGGCAATCGATCACGGTCACTTATTTGTAACATTAGAGGCATCACAGGGCCCCGATTCTACTAAACCAATTGTTTTTAAATTGTTAATGAATTGCCTCAAAAATTGCCCTTTTGACACTTTTGGTATAGATAAAGTGTCAAAAGTAAAAACCCATTGTTTTTGAATTGTTGACTGCCTCGGTGGCTCAGTTGGTAGTGATCCTACTTTCTGTGCTTGGGGGCGTGGGTTCGATTCCCATCTAGGACAAACATTTGTGTGATGAACATTTGTGTTTGTTCTATGTCTGGGTGTTAATATCTATTTAAGTATGTATTTAAAAATATATATGTATGTATATCAGTCTCTGGCAGCCATATTACAAGCTTTGCTTAGTTTGGGGTCAGATGACCATGTGTGCAATAATGTCCCAGATATTTATTTATTTTATTTAATAAAGTGTCAAAAGAAAAAAAATTGCGACACTTCATTGACAATTAAAAAACAATTGGTTTAGTAGAATCGGGGCCTTAGGTTGTCTACCTTCAAAGACTACCGCTTGACATAACAAAAAAATTTTTTTTTTTTTTTTTTTGGGTTATCGATACTTTTTGTAGATCAAAATGGTTCATTCTGTTAATTAAGTTGTAACTAGCAACACTTGATGATTTGACGCAACGCATGCCAGCGTGATTGGCGAGCAATTAAGCAGTATGTACCTACAGCATAACAAGCAGCTCAGAGTTACCTCACCATAGCAGTAGCATGCACGCTCCATTTGGCGCATACCTCTTAGGTATTTGACGACGGGTGTACTTGTAAATTTAGGTACTTACTATTGAAAAGAATTACAGCCCATTGTGAACGTAATCGCCAAAACAATCCCATCTCTGCAGAGATGCACCGAAGTGCCAGCGACATTTCCTTCCGCAGTATGTTTCCGAGAATTTACAACATGGGGTTCTCCAAAAGGAGAGTTAATAGAGGTGTCGACAACGTATTTGTGATGCCTCTGGTGTTACAAGTATCCATAGGCGACGGTGACTGCTTACCATCAGGCGGCCCGTCTGTTTGCCAACTATAGCATTAAAAAAATTTCGTAAATAACATTTATCCACGAAACATTTGTTTTTTTCGCGAGTTCAAGGTTAGCCTGTACAATGTAGATATTCATAATGATATGTGCAATCACTTACCTCCGTTCGGCTTAGTGCCACCCTTCCGTTTAACCCTGTATAATAATAACTACGGCCGAGATAAAATGATCAAAATTATTTATAACTTTAATACTTCAAATATGCAATTAAAGAATTTAGTGTGGATTTTAATGTAGGTACCTACGTTGATATATCTACCAGTTATAATCCAACGGAAAATTGATCTCAGATCAGAGAAACTAGAGAGATACCTCAGTACAATTATCATCAACCAGAAGACGTCCACTGCTGAACGTAGGCCTCACCTTTAGAATGCCACACTCAGTGCCATAAATAGGGCTGTGCCAGCGGTGCCCAGGCACAGGCCGCAGACTCTTGAGGGGCGCAGAAATTACTACTCCAGGGGCCTTACCCCTAGCTCGAAAAGTTGACCCGCATAGGCTTATTTGTCTAAACGGTACCATCAACTACGATAAGCGGTAGTTATTTGATAGCCGCTAAGCTTTGCTATTTTCACGCACACACGCATAGTAACGGATTTTCGTTCATTCAAGTTAGACGCTTTTAAACGTTGCTGCTTAAATGAGTTGGTTAATTTTAGGTATTTATCAAGTACCTACTAAAAGTTGGCTCGGTAAGGCTCCAGGACCAAGTTTTGTTGTCTAGGGCGCAGTTATAGAAGCTCGAACCGGGCGCAAAAAAAACTATTTACGGCACTGGCCACACTAAACGACAGCTTGCCATCTTCATCCACTGGATAGTGGATACCCGCGACTCTCACGATGTGGTCGGTCCATCTAATAGGAGATCTACGCTGCGTCTTCCGGTTTGTAATCTCCACTCAAGAATCTTTCTTCAATCGGATATCGGTTCTTTGAGCGATGTGGCAAGCCCAGTATTTCTCTAACTTTTTTCCCTATACCGCTCAACCGTTCATACGACTGTAAGTACGGCTAGCATATGTACCTAATATACAGCTGAATTAGTAATAGAATTTTGAATAAATTTCAGTATTGTATAAGTGTACCAGTCTGACGAGGCCACAGACTGGCCTGGACTGGAGGCTGGGGGTTATACAGCCGATTTAATTATCGCTTTTACGGGCATAGATCTACACTAATTTTTAGATATTATAAATTGTAGTTTGCTGAGTGAGATTCAATGGGTCTTACGTAGCTTCAAAATATTTAATTGTGTACCAAATTGACGAGTCCATAATAGAAGCATTCGTAAGACTGATTTAGGTCAGATGCAATGGCATCCGCAACGCCATCTTACCATATCTCCTTAGTTTGTCTGATCTGAGGTTGATCTACATTTTGAAGGCTCACTCTCTGAGGGGTAATAACAGCTCTATCGATATCGTTCAATGCGATTCTGATTACGACACTCGATGCATCCCAGTGTGGTGCTATGTTGCTAGGTTTTGAATTCTCCCCACATTTATTTTTTACCCTACGTCAATGCCAGAAAGTCATCATCATCATCATCAGCCAGAAGACGTGTATTGCTGAACAAAGGCCTCCCTTTAACTTCCACACTGAACGACAACCTGCCATCTGCATCCACTGGATGCCCGCGACTCACTGTCGTCGGTCCATCTAGTGGCAAGCCTACCTACGCTGCGTCTTCCGGTTCGTGGTCTCTACTCAAGAACCTTTTTTCCCCATCGGTTATCGGTTCTTCGAGCAATGTGACCTGCCCATAGCCACTTCAACTTGCTAACTTTAATAGCTGTGTCGATGACTCTGCTTCTTTTTCGAATATCCAAAGCCAGAAAGTATTGTCTACCTATTTCAAGGCACTGCAAAAACTACCATTGTTCTTAGGTAATAATTAGTTAGCTTCGGTAGTAAACGATAGTATAGCTCTCTATACATTTAGGCAGGCATTGCATTCCTGTCGTTTAACGTTAACGCGCCGAGATAAGGTTTGCGGTCGTGTAACTTGTTTCAAACAAAAAAACACTACTTCTAATCAAAATTGGTTCAGCCGTTTGGGAATTTCCTATCGCCTTCATCATGGAGAATGTGCACAAGAGCTGTTCAGGCTGATCCCGTCATCCAATTTCCGCCATAGATCATCGAGGCGGTCATTCCATCCTTACATCGTGAACTTTGGTAAAGTCCGTACGCAGCGTTTTCAAAATTCCTTCGAACTGAACAGGAATGGAATGCGCTCCCTACCTCGGTGTTCCCTATAAATTACAACCTGGGTCTCTTCAAGACAAGAGTGAATAGGCACCTCATGGGCAAGCGTGCCCCATCTTAGACCGCATCGTCGCTTACCATCAGGTGAGTTGTGGTCAAATGCTAGCCCATATCATCATTAAAAAAAATACAGATACACGTGTTAAACTTATAACAACACTGCGTCAGGAGTTGAAAAGGGGATTTTATTATCGAGGCATTTTTTTAATAATGTACATTATTACAATACAATAGTGTACATTATTTCCATCCGACTGCTTAAAAAGGAAGGATATATTTTTCTGGCATGTTACTTACGTTCTAAAAGAAATACCTACTTTTACACACTATCACTATGACCACAGAAAAGAAAAGTAAATAGAACGGAAATGAGAATGAAACTCTATGGTCAGGTATTTTGACATATACTTGATTGACCATTCTTATTTATGTCAACGGGTCGAACTCCGCGTCACAATTGCTATGGGTTTATATATTATGGGTGTAAGTGGCTACAACAAAATTTCTTACAAAAATGCCTAGACAGCCGTTCTAATTTAAAAGTTTTTTTATTTATGTGACTATGACGATGACTTTTTTAACTTTTGTAGTAATGTCTACCCCCAGCCCCCCGTATACAATTATGTAATAATGACCACACGCGTGTGTTCGATTCCCACCTAGGACAAACACACATTGTTGTTAACATTTGTGTTTGTATTATATTAATATCTATTTCAGAATGTATCTAAAAAAGACATATGAATATCCAGTCTCTGGCAGCCATAGTACCTATAAGCTTCGCTTAGTTTGGAGTCAGATGACCGTGTCGGCATAAATGCCCTGTACCCTTAGTACAAGATTTGTAGGTTTTCAAAAACTTTAATCGTTTTCGTTTTGATGCATACATTGCTGGGCTGAAATCTATTCGAAACTTTTTTTCGTATTTGAGTGAAGCAACCTATACTGCTGATTACTACCGATTTTAGTTCTTCCGCGTTTCCGCTGGAGGCGCCTTACTAAAATGTATGGGACAATACGGAAACGAAAAAAGTTTTCGAAAACTGTCAAATCTTGTACTAAGGGAACTGAATATTTGTTTATTCTTTTCAAATTACTAAACTGGCCACACCGCGCATCCCAAACCGATTGTAAAACCAAAACAAGACTGCAATGTAAGCACGCCGCTAATTTTGCACTTTCAACGTGGATAATTATAAGAGGGCTTGCGTAATGGAGGCCCCGTTGCCTCCGGAGTCACGAACAAATCGTAACACAAACAAACTTTTGCAATCACCACCGCTCTCTTTCAGCCTTATTGCAACAACAATAAGGTTGAAGAATCGTTTTTTGGTATAAAACTCTCATGGCAGTGACACAAAGCGGCAAAAATTATATCAAAACTTCAAAAGCAGTTGCATAACCTCGTTCCCAATAGAATAATAATAGATGTCGCAGAAAAAAAACGAAAGTACAAGAATCAGAGCAAGTAATGGACACAAAGACGCTGCGCGCACGAAGTTCCGATTTTAGGGTAGGGTGTGGACTAGCTAGACTGACACTAATGTGCATTTTGTAAGGTTAGAGTTAGTAAGGTTGTAAGGGTTTTGTATAAATAGTGCAAGTTAGACGAATCTGTAGGTAACTGCCTTATTATCTGCATATGAATATTATGAAAATACAGGGTCACCATTTGGAATGCGCAAATTTTGTATAGTGCGTTTCATCTTTGTCGTTTCACCAAATACTTCCCATACACATTAGGAGTGAAAGTGCAGGAAGGCCAACATTACGGCGAGGGAAATCTTTAGTGAAACGCCCTATATAATTATGCAAAGCTTATTTTAAAAAAAACGTACTTTTTTGTTACGCCCTTTTTGGCACAGATGTTAATTTTAGGTGTGTGCTTTTTGTAGAGAGAAATTACCATTCCTTATTCTGTGGCTTTTTGGAATAAACATTACGTTGCGCCCCGTTGACCCTCTGTTCACCTCTATCAGTTACCTTCTCTATTATCTATTCTGCAGCCGGACTCGTTGACACAATAAGTTAGTAGTAAAAAAAGAAGCTTTTAGCTTTAGCAAAGAAAAAGTAATCCGCCATGTCATGGTAACACCCTAGAATGGGTTATCATAATTGAATGCTTATATTGCTTATATAACATCATATCCGTGCTACTAATTATATTGAGGAGTTCCCCAGTCAGGACCCAATCCTGAGTGCAGCAACCATTGTCATGATAGATACCTACCTTTATTATTCACACCATAAATTACATACATAAGACAAATTAATACTAGTGAAACAATTGGCAACCGTATCGTTATAAGCAATCTCTTCCATGCAACCTTAGTATGGAGAGAACATACAGGGGCCTTACCCCTAGCTCTGTTTTTGCGAGCCAACTTTTGGTAGGTACCTGATAGGTACGATTATTGCGACAACCAACTCATTTAAGCTGCACCGTTTAAAAACGTCTAACTTGTCTCTGACTGGATGCACGGCGGTTTAAAATCTTTACTTTATCTGTAGAATCTTGGTGTGTTGTGTATATCACGCCCGGGGTACCGAGTCCTACAGATTGAATGAAAGAAAATCCGTTTTACTATGCGTGTGTGTGTGTGTGTGTGAGAATCGCAAAGCTTGGCGGCTATCAAACAACTACCGCTTATAGTAGTTGATGGTACCGTTTAGACAAATAACACCTATGCGGGTCAACTTTTTGAGCTAGGGGTAAGGCCCCAGGGCCCTTATTCCGCAACAGCAAACACGCTCGTAACGCGGCGCGTTACGTTAACCTCAAAATGTTGGCCTCTATTCCTTAGGAAATAAAGGCCAACTTTTTGAGGCCAACTTAACGTGGCCACGTTAGCGCGCGTTTGCCGGTGCGGAATAAGGGCCCAGAAGAAGAAAAGAGGTCATGGTAAAACTTAAAATCGGCTATTATAATAAAATGCGTACACAAAATTTCGTGTTGTTAGGTATATAATATAGGTACATGTGCAAGTGTGAATGCAATTTTTAACGGAAGTTATTTGTTTTCGCGCACAGGGTTGGTCCTGAAAAAAAGTAGTTCACAATATGAATAGAATCTTGAAGCATATAAAGACATGACTCTAGAGTATATGGTAAGAAAAATCATTACCTTCCCATACACTATCCCGGTGGCTCAGTTGGTAGTGAACCTGCCTGCCTATTTGGGGGCGTGGGTATGATTCCCACCTAGGACAAACATTCATGTGATGAACATTTCTGTTTGTTCTATGTCTGGGTGTTAATATTCATTTAAGGATGCATTAAAAAAATTGGTTTAGGTATATCAGTCTGGCAGCCATAGTACAAGCTTTGCTTAGTTTGGGCTGTGGTTTGGGGAGTGTATTATGTATTCTGTTTGGGGTCAGATGACAGTGTGTGCAAAAATTTCCCGAATATTACCTTAGTAATGATTACATAGAAATTGAATTGGATATGAACTTTTCTTGAATTATGATGACCTACAATTGCAATTCTGTTTTATGGCCAACACACAAAATCGATTTTTTGTGCGGGGGCAAAAAAAAACATACTTTTACACCGCGAGATCACATACTTTTTCATGTCTGTGACATGTCTTAAGTTGGATCAAGGATCAATCCTCTAACTCAGTGTTTTTCAAAATATGGGTCGCGACCTCCTGGGGAGTCGCCATGTCTCTATAAGAAGGTAAAAAAAAATATTTGTGAGTAATTATAAAAATAAAAAAGGTTGTACGTATTTGATGTTTATAAACTGTGGCAGGCTCTAACTAGTAACGTATTCACTTAGTAATATATAGTAACGTATTCACACTGGCCAAAGTTTCAAAAAGTACTGCGATTCAAAAGAAGCGATACATTCGATTGTGCACTTTGACATTGACTGTGAACCAGTTTGGAAATCGTTTAATCGATAGATAGCTACAAATAATCTAAAGGTATGTAAACCTTTATATAGATACTGAACAATACTGATTGAAAAAGAGAAATCTGCGTTCAAAGGTCAGACCAAACACATTTAGGCTAGATAATAACAAATACTGCGAATTGAATGTTCTTTATATTATTAGGTAGTTACCTACATCTGAGATGAGAGAAAATAATTTAGCAAATGAATTCTATCTTAGCATAGAACCTGCTCCCCGATTTTACTAAACCAATTTGTTAATGAATTGCCTCAATTTTTTTACTTTTGACACTTTATCTATACCAAAAGTGTCAAAAGGGTAATTTTTGAGAAAATTAATTAACAATTTAAAAATGTTTGGTTTAGTAGAATCGGGGCCCAGAATAAACTATTATTATCAATAATCTAGGCTAGGACATCTAAGTTATCGTGCATTTACAAAGGTGTTCTTCTTTTCTCTACATAGTCTAAACTAATATTATAAAGAGGAAAGATTTGTATTTTTATATTTATGTATGTTTGTAACGAATTAACTCAAAAACTACTGGTCCGATTTTAA
Organism: Agriopis leucophaearia; assembly: GCA_949125355.1. NCBI lineage: Eukaryota > Metazoa > Arthropoda > Insecta > Lepidoptera > Geometridae > Agriopis > Agriopis leucophaearia. The sequence goes on along the minus strand of OX421284.1, from coordinate 6,751,000 downwards.
AAATTCTTTCGCCATTAGAATGTTACATCATCCTTGAGTAATATTACTCAAGGATAATGTAGCATTCATGTAGGTTATATTTATTACTAGAATGTAAAAAAAACACCCTTGTGAAACCGGGCCGGGCGGCTAGTCTATCCATCTATCCATATATATAAAAATCAATTGCTGTTCGTTAGTCTCGCTAAAACTCGAGAACGGCTGGGCCGATTTAGCTGATTTTGATTTTGAAATGTTTGTCGTAGTCCAGGGAAGGTTTAAACGGTGAGTAAACGGCTGGATTTGGGATGAAATCTTGTGTTACTGGAACGGGTCATAGTAGCGAGGCCGAAGGCCAAGCTTACACCCGTGCGAAGCCGGGGCGCGTCGCTACTGTCGCTAGTATGAAATAAATTCGCTTTCCGCGTCTATCTGCGTAGGTATATCCGGTAACTCCTCCTGAACCACGCAACGGATTTTGATACGGTTATTGTGAGATTATGGCAACCCACATACCTGGTAACCCACGTACCTATGTAATTTTTATTTCTGGTATGCACCATAAAGAGTTTCTATCTGTCCAATATTACGCAAGTGGCAACTACGATCTAGGCCTAGGTACAGGAAACTAGCATAATGTCCTATTACTTTCACTGCTCCAATATCGGCAGATCTGGCTGCTTCCTGGCCGCTGTCACGAATTCACACGCCGTCTCTGTCGTGAGGCAATGGGGCCAGGCAAATCCAAATGCAGATGGCGCTAGTTAGGTAGGCATGAAAAAGGGTTTGTCTACACCACAGAAAAGAAAAAAAAAATTGTTTAAACACGAACGGCTGCCTTGAAAAAGACCGCCGAATGCGGTTGAAACTATAGTCGGAGTAACCGGCTCTGTAGATAGTGTAAACCACAGAAAAGAGAAGTAAATAGAACGGAAATGAGAAGGAAACTCTGTCGCCAGGTATTGTGACAGATATGTGATTGAACATTCTTATTAATGTCAACGCGTCGAACGCCGCGTCACAGTTGCTATGGGTTTATATAGTATGGGAGTAAGTGGCTACAACAAAATTTCTTACAAAAATGCCTAGACAGCCGTTCTAGTTTAAAAGTTTTTTTATTCTTGTAGCTAGGCCCGGTAATTATTGTAAACGATCATGATGTTTGCCAAAATTGATTATTATTCTTTACAAACTCGCGTAAAGCTATTTATCTCTAATGCACATTATTACATACTATTTGTCAATAAACAAAACGAAGTGTTGGGATCCGAGGACGGCCATTAGACGAGGAAAGCCGCAGCTGAGGTTTGGGCCCAAACAGGTGACTGGATCATCAGCCGTCCTCTGGTACGAATTCCAACCCTCTTTTTTTTATGAAACTCCGCGCATCGCGGATGTGCACGAGCCGCTTTGGGTTCGTACAGCCACATTTACTTCAATTTAGACGTTATGTCGCTTGCATAGTGCTCAACGTCGCTTGTCCGATAGGGCATCGTAGCACTGGCATCGCGCGGCGTTGTAATCGTATCGCAGTGGCCTTACAACTAATTAAAAAGTCTGCGCAATTCATAGCGTGCACCGAGTTTTGGTTGGGACGTTTTTTTGGCACAATTGGGACTCTATAGTTATTGTATCTCGATGTACGCAAGTAACAAAATATACGAACTTATAAAAATATTATCATACTATGCATAAAGGGTTACGCGGAAAGGGTGTATCGAAAAGGGTCCATAGTACCCACAGAAAAGAGAAGTCAATAGAACGGAAATGAGAAGGAAAATCTGTCGCCAGGTATTGTGACAGAACCTTGATTGAACATTCTTATTTAGGTCAACGCGTCGAACTCCGCGTCACAGTTGCTAACTGATTTCGAATGACTGACGTTTCGTTTATATGGTTGCAACTGGCTACAACAAATTTCTTACAAAAATGCCTTGACAGCCGTTCTAATTTAAACATTTTTTTTTCTGTGCATTGTACCGTCATAATGAGCGTCTTTAACTATACATTTTGTCAAGTGTGAATAGCCGTTTTCTATAGAGCAGCTGATATTTTTTTCGCGTTTTCTGAGTTGCTCCCATAGTAAAAGATGTTCATATTTCGCCGCACACCACACCGTACTAACAGTAATCGAAACTGGCGTGGCCTATCGGCTGGAGTCCTGTGTTCAGCAGTGGACGTCTTCTGGCTGATGATGATAATAGTGGCATACAAACGCCGATCTGTTTCCGTAAACAGAAGCCTTCGCTTCGCTCGGATAAAAAATTAAAGATGTAAATAAGTATGTACCTTTGTTTTATTTTCATTTTCACATATACACCTTAAATTACAATTATAGCAAAACACTCTACATAAAATTGCTTTACAATAGACATCGTATTAAACAAACGCAACGATCTGATCCTGACTGACTGATCCACACCATTTTTAGGGTTCCGTACCCATAGGGTAAAACGGTATCCTATTACTAAGGCTCCGCTATATGTCTGTCCGTCCGTCTGTCACCAGGCTGTATCTCATGAACCGTGATAGTTAGACAGTGAAAATTTTCCCAGATGATGTATTTTTGTTGCCGCTATAACAACAAATACTAAAAAACAGAATAAAATAAATATTTAAGGGGGCTCTCATACAACAAACGTGATTTTTTTTGCCGTTTTTATAGATAATGGTACGGAACCCTTCGTGCGCGAGTCCGACTCGCATTGGCCGGTTTTATTTTTTATTATTGTCTGCATCTTATTACCTGTAGGGCCTGAGCCGATAATCCGCCTACTTTTCAGCCAAATCAGATCCTGAATTCGACAACGTACTACAAGATTTCACAAAGAATACTGGGCAAGTACCAAAAACTGCAAACAATCTAGGGAAGCTTTTTTTCCGTTCTAGAACTTAATTCGAGATACTCCCATAGATTTTGAATCTATAGTTATAAATATAAAAACCAACTTCATCAGAACTGGACCAAATTGAAATGGTACCAAATGGGAAGCACCAGCTTTCAAATAAAAAAAGAAATCATCAAAATCGGTTCACAAAAACATTGCATGTTTTTATCCACAAATAAAGATTTTCCTATATTGTCTGTTGTCTACATACAAAAGAAAAGCTATGCTTGAACATACAAAAAAAATTGCAGACAGTTTTTTGTCTAAAGAGGATAAAATATACAGTGCTCATTCGTCAGAAAAATAACAGCCTAACATTTATTCTGACATAAGTGGAATCTGACCTAAGTGAACCAAACCTATTATTTTTTATTATATAAAAAGAATTATTGCATGTGTAAAATCGCCTCTTCGAAATACTTTTAAGAGCTCATGCTTCGTGCATCCTTATCTTGCTTGCACATTCCAAAAATGTTTAAAATACCATAATAATATGCTCATAATAAAATCCTATACTGTACAATAGTTTCATACTCCTTTTTATACATATTTCATAGTTGCATGTATTTTATATTCAAAAGGGCCTCTTGGTGTTGGCTTCGGCTCCATCAATGCCCACCACATGTCCGGGCTAGACTCGAGAATTTAGTGAAATAAATAAAATAAAATTATTCTCTGATCCAATTACACAATATATACTAGTTATAGGTACTTAATAAAAACATACTTAATAATAAAACATACTTAATAAAAAAATAAAAATAAAATTAACACCAGTTTCTGAATCAGGTTGTCCTGCCTGGACATAGGCTTCCTCTAGAAGTCACCATTTCTTCCTATCTCTGGCTATTCTGCGCCTAATATGCTAATACCAGATTTAAAAAAAAAATGACTTTTTTTTTAATTGTCTTGTTGTGTAACAAATTGCAGTTCTTAATATCGTCACCAGGGCCATCTTTAACCTATTGGAGGCCCTGGCCCCTATGACCTTGACAGAGCACTATTTTCTGATATGAGTAAAGTAGCTTCGCACATTCAAAAGCCAATAGGCATTGTAGTCATTATCATTTGTTTTTTTTCAAAATAAATGTGTATTTGGTAATAAATACCGGTTATCATTTGGTGATCTGACAGGAAGTAGGGGCCCCTATCGATCGCGGGGCCCTGGGCAAGTGCCCAGAGGGCCCAGTGGGAAAGAGGGGCCTGATTGTCACCATCAACGTTTCTCATCGTCTCATCTTCGCATAACAGCGACTTGTTCTTTAACCTCGGACAGCATCTGTGCAGACTTCAGTATGTTCTCATACTGATATCCCATGTGAACAGATATGAGTTGCATCTTCCGGAGGTTTTCTTCGCTGCTTTCCATCTGGTTCTCTGTGTTTGCCATGTCTCGGGCTGATTTCATCAACAGCTGGAAATAAGAAAAATAGGTATACGGTAAAATCTGTAAATTTCAACAAATACTATGGCATAGCAGTGGCGTAGCTAGATAACTAAAGGCCCTGGTGCAAAAAAATGGGGCCCTATCTAAACTGGGTTAGGTTTTACCAAGTAAAAATATAAATACTAGGTACAAAGCTACTTTATCATCAGCTCTTTATTGTGCTCTAAGCTACTTACTACATGACTTGTGTGTATGAAGGGATTTTTTTTCTCAAGTTCATTTTGAGGTTTACTGGTCTGTGTCCGAGGGCCCCCTGAGCTTGAGGGCCCCGGTGCACGGCACCGCCTAGCCCTCCGATAGTTACGACACTCCGCATATGTCTTTCACATGCATACTCATAAATTATCGCATTTAAGGCAGCACTGCACTCTTCGGCAGAATGATGCCGATGCAAGCAGTTACTTAAAAAACGAATCACTAGAATATCAATGAAAATACTACCAAAAATTACAGTTTACATAAGAATACATAATACATAAAGAAAATAATGGTAAGTACCTAATAAGTTTACAAAGGGTTATTGGTCAGTCCTGAAAGTTCTTAGAGTGCTCGAAGGCCTTCGTTATGAGCTACGTTAGTTCTGTTTACAGTCTGCCTCGCTCTTACCTCGTTAGACTTGGAGCCCCTCTGTATCTGGCGGGCTAATGAAGATATGTTATTCATGTTCACTTGCACTCGCTCTGCTAGCCGCTGCTTAGATTCTGCGAACAAGGACCGGGCGCTGCTGGACGATGCAGACGTCATCGCGTTCAGAAATGTTTATTGCATTTATTTTTTGGAAAAAACCCTTTGCCAAGAGAATGTAATACTCCTACACCCTTTGATAAAATATCGAAGAAATTTCACTGAGCATGAATAAATAAATACAAGTTTTTTCTTTTATTCTCATGTGGTGATTTTGGCGCCGCACGTCTTACTTATGTATTTGCTTCTGTAGTATATAAATGGTATTTAACTATTTTCAAGTTTTATTGGATTTCGTAAAATAAGTTGTAGTCACAGGTAGAATCAAGCAAAGTAAGTCTCGGCCAAGTCAAAGTCATGCCATTATAAAGTGATGGAGACTTATTTTTCCATGGAAGGCACCTAGCCTTCTATGGAATTTTGGAAAAAAATTGAAAACACTCATGTTTCACCTCGATAGATCACTTGCCTACATCGAACGACATTGCTGTGTCTAATTCTGCTTGTGATTATTACTTATTTTACGAAATCTTATAAAACTTGACACTTGTAAATGCACAAGACATGCGTCAAAATCCTCTCAAAAGGAAAGAATTAAAAAAACAATGAAAATCATGCAAATTTTGACATTGAGTTTTCTGTTTAAAAGACATTGGCAGTGATATATATCATTGAGTTTCACTTTTCACCAGAAATTTAAAAATATTATCGTCTATGGACATACGTATTCCAGATTTCTGATTGAACAGAATTTGACAGGTAGAATTTCTTTTCACTTGAGTTCGGACTCAGAATCCAATATGTGCATCTCTTTTTTGTTACTTGGCAGGTAAATGAAAACAAACGAGATAGAAAGATCCTTATTATTTATAATCGAATTTTGATCGCTTTTCACTCACTCAAATCATATTGATATCGTTCTTGTTCCATTCCAGAATATGGATAAGTTCTGACTTTTCGCTCGTCACGGAAGGTTTTGCTGATTTTGTGTTGAAAGAAATTTTTGTAATCTAATTCAATTAATTAAATACCTTTCTTCTGAAATGTGTGTTACAAAATTTGCCCAAGCATTTCTTTATCTTGCTGCCTTTTCTACTCATTAGTCAGTGTACGTTGTAATGTGCTGAGATGTATCCATTATTTACCATCGTGATTTTGTAGACTCCGTTTCGAAGCAATTTTTTATTTACAATGGATAAAGTAGTGACTTGTGAACATCTAAATAAGCTTGTTGATGTCCTGGGAAAGGACTTGTGGCAGTCAAAAGAGGTATGTACTTGTTATTTTTAGTGTTCTAACCTATAATGAAATGTCACTGGTTGAAGTTAATTATCATTAACTTATTCCAATTTACATTGTGTAACGCGGCCTACTGTGACTGGCATGCCCGTGTAAGTAGCTACTTAGTTCCATCTGCTTATTACTCATATCCCTAAGAAAAATGTTAACAATAGAGCTTTGTTCCCGAGCTTTTTATTATCTCAAATGAACTATGATTATATGATGAAACTTGCAGTTTATACTATAATATTTATTCATCAAGACTACATAATGAACTTTTTATGTTCTTATATTTATTTTTTTAACAATATAATGGCCTAGCATTTGGCAATAACACATCTGATGGAAATTGCCTCTTCACTCTTTTGTCTTGAAGATACCCAGGTTCAAGGGCGTAGTTACCGCCGTATCAACTATAGGGGCCCCTATGCTACAAGGGCTCCGATTGTGTATAAGCAAAAGTTCGTAAAATGGTTCCACAGTCTCACTTATACTCTTAGACTGTACTGCCCTTTTTTTAAATATAAGTTGCGCTAGTAATTAGCGCCTCTTAAGTTAATTACAATCTAGCCTAATATTAAGCTAATAAGTAATTTAATTCTAACTTAAACTTCTAAGTATGATGTTTTAAAAACTAAGAATGTGTCCATTAACACGTTTCTTATTGTCTATTAAGGCGAGGACACATTGTTCTCGTGTTCTTTATGGGTAGCACTACACTACTTAACACTAACACTTTGTTTTTCACTACACTAACTCGAATGGTTTTGTTCTCTTAAGTCTTCTAATAATATCTGTGTGGTCAAGGAGCTGGATGGCCTCAACATTCACATGATGACGAAGTCTATTTTAGTGAGCTTCGGCATACTTTTGAATTAGCTTGTCAACAAACTGCTACTTGAAAGTCCCAGTGGAGATCACTATTTCTTATGTACAAGATTCCTTATGATGTTTTCCTTCCAATATCTAATATAATAACAATATATGTAAAACAATATTGTTTTTTTTCTCTCCATTTAACTACAACTCTTAATAATGCCACAAAATGCGCAGTCCTTTAAGTGTCGCAGTGTCGCTATATGGAGTTTACACTTTCAATACTTGACATATACACAAGACGTGCAACACCAAAATCCACTCTTATGGAAAGAAAAAAATACTACTTCATTATCTTGTTTTGTTGGATGATCCAATATATATATAAACTGTTCCAGTCTTTAACATGCTTCGACTGCGGCTGCCCTGGCCCCAACCTGTGGATATGTCTGCAGCCGGAGTGCCACCACATCGGGTGTTCCGAAGTCAAGAACGACCACAGCACCTTGCACCAGAAAGTAAGACATATTAAAGTAGCCTTTACAATGTCCACTACCCTTCATAGTGATATTATATTATCACTATCATATACATGATAGTGGTAATATAATATAGTGTTAACATGATATTATTTATCTATTGAATAATAAGAAGAGCGGCTAATGCCATTACTGTTTCTCACTTTAGTGATATACTTGCGTCGGATGGCGTCTTCTGCGGCCTCTACCATGACTGGGACAAAAAATGGGAATATCTTTATTAAAGTACTTAAATCATTTGTTAGTTGTGACTTCCGCTCTGGCTCGTTCCTGGTGCGATGATTGGCCATTGCCATTCAGCGTGGGAATGCTGCTATTATTATGGGCACTTTTGCACCAGGAGCAGTGTGGGGTGGGTTATTTAAATTAACGTGAATTTATGTCATTTAAATTAGTTTGTGAGATGACATCTAATAATTAAATGAATTCAATAAATCCATAGTATTCTTGGATAAAAATTTGTTACTGTAGTAAGTGCGTGATAGTGAATCACTAAGCACGGAATTATTATCGATAGCGAGTGCTTGATGAGCACATCACTACACAAAACATTATTTATAACTGAGATACTGAGAATAGTATAGTAATTCTTATCTTGTTCACAGACAATATCTACTCACTGCGTTCATATGAACATATCAACTGAGCGGGTATGGTGTTACCTCTGCGAAAAGGAAGTTCACTTAAAGGCCGCAGTGGCACATATGGCTGTAAGTATTGAAATAGACACATATCATACAATACAAGTTCAAAGGGCGTCTTTGTAAAACACTCAGCTAAATGAAAACACTATCTCTTAATATTTCACGGTAGTATATCTCCATTTACAGGGGAGTCCAGACTCAACCTCCATCGACGAGTCAATCAGCACGCGTCTCAACTCTATTGGACTCGGCTCGAGTCCAGAAGGTGACTTAGACCCGGATGAGATGGACTATGATGAAGACAATCGTCCTATAGGTAATTACTTCTTCTAGGAAATTTGCAAGAGAGTCTAAACCCAACCTCCATCTACATGTCAATTCCACGACATGATGGAGATGCTGGAAATTGGCAATTACACGTTTTTGGGGTATCCTGACTCAACCTTCATCTATAAGTCAATCAGCCATTTGCGAGGGAGTCGAGAGTCAATATAAATGACCGAGTCAATTGGTACGCATCTCAATTTCGGCCCAAGCTCAAAAGCCGAATTAGACTCTGGTGAGATGGACCATGATACTGACAATCCTACTATAGGAACTTCCTCTTTTTCATAGACTGATTTTTAGTCAGTTAATCAAAGCAAAACTTTTTGTTCATACAGCTGATAAAATATGGAATTTATGCGCAGGTTAAAAGTCAAAAAGTTGACTTTTAACCCCAAGCCGACTGCCAAGCGTGGGGATTATGACGACACCCCTCTCTATGAGGGAGGCCTTGTCCAACAGTGGACGTTAATTGGCTGATGATGTGTGTATGTGTGCCAAACAATAAGGTCTTCTTTTTACAGGTCTGGTCGGCCTTCAAAATATGGGCAACACATGCTACATGAACGCTGCGCTACAAGCTCTCAGCAATACGGCGCCATTGTCGTCGTACTTTCTAGAATGTGCTGCTGCCGTCGCTGTGCTTTCTGCAGACAAAAAGCCGGGAATAAGTCGGTGAGTGCTAGAGTTGCTTGGTTTTCGCCGGTAGATGGCATAATATGCTAATTTTGTTAGCTTCTCCAAATATAGTGTCTAAAACCAGTTTCAAACGCGTCATGCCATTTGTAGACGGCCTTGGTTTAAGTGACATTCCTAATTTATAATCTTATGTTCCTTGCAGAGCATACCAAAAACTAATCAAAGAGATGTGGAGTACAAAAACAAGAGGCTATGTTGTACCTAATGGTATCCTTTATGGAATAAGAAATGTGAGTAACGTCTATCAGAATTTTTGACTTAGCTCCGTAATGGCTATCGAAATTACTACTTTTCATTCTGTCAAAATTACTACTTTTCCAAAATGATCACCTTCCAACAACATGTCCTCTTTCCCGAAATTTTAAAAAGCAATTTGACATTTTCCAAATTCGCCTAGTCTCCCCAAATGACCGTGTTTTAAAATGTTAACTTACTCGAAAGTCTTAAAAGATAGCTGATGTATGTAGATTGGTACTACATTCGTGGCAGTCATGGGCGAATGAGAGTGCAAGTTTGCACCTCTCCACTTTTACATCACCATCTGTCCTGAACATAATAGCTGTAACAGACGTGTCGAACTCGGCTGACGAACCGCCGGCGCCGTCTGACCAACGGGAGAGAAAGAGAAAATTTTCCCTTTCTCTCCTGTTGGTTGGACGGCGATTCGTCAGCCATGTTGACGTGTCTGTTACGGCTCTAAGTCCCATCTGTAAATACAATTATATACGACTGAACGGCTCTTAGTTTGGTTGGAGAATATATTATTCTTTAAGATGGAGATGATTCCTTCAGTGATGTCCTGCTTGGGGTGTATTGTGCATCTACCCGGGCCAACCCCGCCTCTTGAAATACCAGAGTTAGGCTCTAGGGCGCTGGCACAGCTGTTTAAAAACTTCTTCTCTGTAGGTACACCCGATGTTCCGAGGGTACCACCAGCATGATACACAAGAGTTCCTGCGATGCTTCATGGATCAACTGCACGAAGAGCTCAAGGAACCGGTACTCGCTTTATCATTTTTCAATTTCTTCAAATGCAAAATTTTCATAAAACTTCAGTGACCAGAACTTTAAAAAAAATTAAAATTTGCTATCTTTTTTGTCTTGATTAGACTCAAATGTTTATCACATGAATGTCTGACATAGGTGGAAATTGAACTCACGCCCACAAGCCCAGAAGGCGGCTTCACTTCCAACTGAGCCACCTGGGCTGTACCAATCATTATGAACAACTTTTACTATGGAAGCAACTAAAAAAACTGAAATCGTGAAAAATATTATATCAGCTGTTCTTTAAGCAACTGTCACTCTACAAAGTGTATGGAACAGCTGACATGTTTTTCGCGATTTCAGGGTTTGCTTGCTTTCACGGCTTGGGATCGCAGTACGTTCACCGTGTACTATTAGAACGCTGCTGCCCGTCCTCTGGTGGTTCTGGTCGCAGTTTTAGGACATACCCGGGTCCACGTACAGGACATACGTTAGTTACCAGAAAGAAAAGAAAAAATAAACAAATAATACCCAAACTAAAACTATAAAAAACCTCATACAAACTAAATGTATAAAGGTATTTTAATATGGTTTATTGATATATTAAAAAAATGTTTTGTTTTTCTGTCCAGGTGTGGGACACGTCAGCGGAAGACAAGTTAAGCTCTGATGCTGACGGTGATCATCAAGAGACCGGCAGACCGCAAGTGCGCCGCCGAGCCGCCTCCTCTGGAGGTAAACTCTATGATGACGTTTTCTAAATAAATAAATAAATATCTGGGACATTTTTGCACATACGGTCATCTGACCTCAAAAAGCATAGCTTGTAACATGGCTGCCAGAGACTAATATACGTATAAGGTCGGGGAAAAAGTTTCTTCGTATTTTATAAACAAATTCAAAACATATTTTTTTCAAGTTTAATTACATTTAATTATAATATATGTGTGCCATTTTGTTCGATAACTTGTTGCCATCTTGTAGGTAGTGACATGATCCCGTTGCTGTAGAAATTTTGGGACTTCTGATCAAAAAACTGCAACAAGTAGTTTTGACAGTCCTCTCTTGATGTTAATCTAACACTACCCAAAGAATTCTGAAGAGATCGAAACAGGTGGAAATCTGAGGGTAGAAGGTCAGGGCTATATGGTGGATGCATTAACACTTCCCAACCAAGCTCTCTTAATTTTTGCTGAGTGGCCAAAGATGTGTGCGGTCTGGCGTTATCATGATGAAAGACCACACTCTTCCTGTTGATCAATTCCGGCCGTTTTTTCTCAATTTCTTGTTTGAGTCTCATGTGCTGTTGGCAGTAGAGATCCGAATCGATGGTTTTTCCCGGCGACAAAAGCTCATAATGAACGATGCCCTGCCAATCCCACCATACACACAGCATCACCTTATTACGTGTTAATCCGGGTTTCGCTACAGTCTGTGGTGCTTCACTGCCCTTTTACCATGATCGTTTGCGCACATTCTTGTCGTAGGTGATCCGTTTTTCATCACCAGTGATCAATCATTTCAAAAACGGTTCGGTTTCGTTACGTTTCAATAGAGAATCGCAAATGAGTACACGATTCATTTGGTTACTTTCAGTGAGCTCGTGTGGCACCCAAATATCGAGTTTTTTTGTATACCCAGTTTTTTTTCAAATGGGTCAAAACTGTTTTGTGGTCAATTCCCAGTTCTTCAACTACGTCGTAACTACTAATATGCCGATCTTGGTCCACTTTTTCAGAAATGGCATCGACTTTATCCGTAACAGGGCGACCAGAGCGAGCTGCATCTTTGACATCAAAATTCCCGGACTGAAAACGCTTGAACCAACATTGTGCTACTCTTGATGACACTGCATTAGGTCCATAAACGTCACAAATTTTATTCGCGGCTTGTGTCGCAATTTTCTCTTTTTTGTAATAAAATTTCACAATATATCGAATTTCTTCGTTAGATTCACTCATTTTATCGAACAAAAAAACAATTGAAAAATGGCGGGAAATTGCTTTTTACTTTTTGTATTCCTTTTTTAAAATGTCATATTTTTAATGATATCAAAACCAGCCAGATACAAACAGTACAACCGATGAGATTTTTACTACAACTTTATACATACAAAATACGAAAAGACTTTTTCCCCGACCTATTACATTTTTTTTTTAAATATATACTTAAATAGATATTAACACCCAGACATAGAACAAACACAAATGTTCATCACATAAATGTTTTCCCTGGGAGGGAATCGAACCCACGCCCCAAGCACAAAAGATAGGTTCACTACCAACTGAGCCACCGGGATAGTCAGTCAGGCAGTCGGGTTTTCTATTTATATATATATATTTATATATATATATATATATAATAGGTCGGGGAAAAAGTCTTTTCGTATTTTGTATGTATAAGGTTGTAGTAAAAATCTCATCCGTTGTACTGTTTGTATATGGCTGGTTTTGATACCATTAAAAATATGACATTTTAAAAAAGGAATACAAAAAGTAAAAAGCAATTTCCCGCCATTTTTCAATTGTTTTTTTGTTTGATAAAATGAGTGAATCTAACGAAGAAATTCGATATATTGTGAAATTTTATTACAAAAAAGGGAAAACTGCGACACAAGCCGCGAAAAAAATTTGTGACGTTTATGGACCTAACGCAGTGTCATCAAGAGTAGCACAATGTTGGTTCAAGCGTTTTCAGTCCGGGAATTTTGATGTCAAAGATGCAGCTCGCTCTGGTCGCCCTGTTACGGATAAAGTAGATGCCATTTCTGAAAAAGTGGACCAAGATCGGCATATTAATAGTTACGACGTAGCTGAAGAACTGGGGATTGACCACAAAACAGTTTTGACCCATTTGAAAAAAACTGGGTATACAAAAAAACTCGATATTTGGGTGCCACACAAGCTCACTGAAAGAAACCAAATGAATCGTGTACTCATTTGCGACTCTCTATTGAAACGTAAAGAAACCGAACCGTTTTTGAAAAGATTGATCACTGGTGATGAAAAATGGATCACCTACGACAAGAATGTGCGCAAACGATCATGGTCAAAGGGCAGTGAAGCACCACAGACTGTAGCGAAACCCGGATTAACACGTAATAAGGTGATGCTGTGTGTATGGTGGGATTGGCAGGGCATCGTTCATTATGAGCTTTTACCGCCGGGCAAAACCATCGATTCGGATCTCTACTGCCAACAGCAGATGAGACTCAAACAAGAAATTGAGAAAAAACGGCCGGAATTGATCAACAGAAAGAGTGTGGTCTTTCATCATGATAACGCCAGACCGCACACATCTTTGGCCACTCAGCAAAAATTTAGAGAGCTTGGTTGGGAAGTGTTAATGCATCCACCATATAGCCCTGACCTTGCACCCTCAGATTTCCACCTGTTTCGATCTCTTCAGAATTCTTTGGGTAGTGTTAGATTAACATCAAGAGAGGACTGTCAAAACTACATGTTGCATTTTTTTGATCAGAAGTCCCAAAAATTCTACAGCAACGGGATCATGTCACAACCTACAAGATGGCAACAAGTTATCGAACAAAATGGCACATATATATTATAATTAAATGTAATTAAACTTGAAAAAAATATGTCTTGAATTTGTTTAAAAAATACGAAGAAACTTTTTCCCCGACCTTATATATATATATGTATGTATGTATGTATGTATAGAAAACGTCATCACACTGTCTGGTTTTTCAGCTCGTTTCTACCATGGACTAGGGGCTTTACCGCTACCTCTTTTAAGCAATTCTGTTTAGGTGATTGAGCTCATTCACTGCTTTATGGTTGATATTCCGAAACACTACGAAGCACTTTGATTCCACTTATATTGTGCAAACTGCTAGTCTGTGGAATGCGCTGCCTGAATAGGTGATCCCTGATAGTTACAATATGGGTGTCTTCAAACCACGAGTAAATCGGTTTCTTCTAGGCAATCGTGCTCCACCGTAGGCCGCATCATCGCTTAATATCATGCGAGATGGCGATCAAACGCAAGCCTTTTAATGGATTTAAAAAAATAGACATTTGAATATAGTACGCGAAATTTTTTTGAGTTACCAGCTATGTATGTTCATATATGTGGGACAAATCCTTCAGCTGAATTTTAGGCCAATCATCCTCAACGGATTGAACTGAAATTTAGCATGCTTATGTAAGTTGGGTGACAATGCAATGTCGTAGCCGTAACACACGTGTCTAAATTGGCTGACGTGTCTGTTCCGGCTCTTATGGTACCATCTGATGATGGAGACAGGTGTCCATAGAATCTCCGAAATGAAACGATGTAGCCCCATCGAGTTTATGTTCGTTGGATTTGATTTCCAAGCACTTTGGTTTTAGATGATAAAATTCAATATGGCGGACGCCCCAAGATGGCGAACAAAATGTTCTTATCTACCATCATGAAATGGGTATCAAAGAATTATCAATATAGAAAACCGACTTCATAAAAATGTCAGAACAGGACCAAATGAAATGGGACTGGAAAGACACGGAAAGCACCAGCTTTCAAATAAAACAATAATCGTCAAAATCGGTTCACCCAGTCGAAAGTTTTGAGGTTACAAACATAAAAAAACAGTCGAATTGAGAACCTCCTCCTTTTTTGAAGTCAGTTAGTGAAAGGGTTTGCTGAGAAGAATACCAATAAGCTTGTATTTAAAAACTTTTTTTTTAATAAATAATTTTTATTTGCAGCAAGTGATGCCCCATTCTTCGCGCGCATGAGGCGAAAATCCCCGGCCGCGTCTTCTTATAGTGAATCCAGAACAGATGGCTATTTAAGGTAAAATTTAATATCGGTTTTAAACGTCTGTTACTAGAAAATGTCCACTACTGAACATAGGCCTCCCCCTTTAACCGTATTCCCGAACGTCATCCTGCCATCTGCATCCACTGGATGCCCGCGACTCTCACAATGTCGTCGGTCCATGTAGTGGGAGGCCTACCTACGCTGCGTCTTCCGGTTCGTGGTATCCACTCAAGAACCTTTCTTCCCCATCGGTTATCAGTTCTTCAAGCGATGTGGCCTGCACATAGCAACTTCAATTTGCAAATTTTAAAAATCTTGAATTATATCCTTTCAATAAAAAAAAACAAATCGGTCCATAAATGAAGAAGTTTTGAGGTAACAAACATTTTAAAAATATACAACCGAATTGCAAACCACCTTTTTTATGAAGTTGGTAAAAAAAAACTTTTAAATTGGGTATTCAAAAAAGAAAAAATCTATTTAGAAATTCATAAGTACTATTTCCAATATAAAAAAATACATACTATTTCATAAAAATTGAACGAGCAAATAAAAAAAGATGGCAATCAAAAATTGAGATTCGTACTAGAAATCTTATACTGTGGGTAAGGCAAAGATCTTTAACTCTATAGATTCAACATAACACACATCATCATCATCATTTCAGCCATAGGACGTCCATTGCTGGACATAGACCTCCCCCATCGATTTCCAAAAGGACCGGTTGGAAGCGGTCTCTTTTAGTTCGTCTGTCCATCTTGTGGATGGACGTCCTACACTGTGCTTACCGGTCCGCGGTCTCCACTCGAGAACCTTTCGGCTCCATTGGCCATCAATTCTGCGTGCTATGTGCCCTGCCCACTGCCACTTCAACTTGCTGATCCGGAACATAAAACATATAACGCGCAAATTAACATGTTTTATTTTTACAGGGTGTCCCAAGAAGCCCGGCATCGTCGCTCAGCCAGTTTTGCGGGCACGCAGCAGATTGCCTACAATGTTTTCCCTCAACAAGTCAATGGTAAGAATATAACAAACTAATAAGAAAAAAGTCTTGACAGATAGAATGATGCTTCAGAGCGTTTTACTTGTCATGCGTTTTGTTATCATTCTACCTGTCATGACTCACAGTTAAGTCATGACAGGTAGTACCGCATGTCACCGCATAAGCCATGTAGAATAGTAGAAGTTGATATTAGTATGATAACAACTTACAGGTCCAACGGAACAAGCCCCGAGGGACCTGGGCTCGGAGTCCGAGCTGTCGTGGTCCTCGGAAGCCGAGGAGAGGTACGAGACCTGCTCCAGTGGAGCCAGCGACGCTCCCAACCCGGACCGAGCCGACCAGTCAGTATCTCTCAGGATATCGTTATTTTTGTCGATATGTTATATTTTGGATATCCGTGTACCGAATTTGATGAATCTTTTTTTGTTATTATAAGTTGGTGCTTCCCGTGTGGTCACATTTCAATTTGGTTCAGTTCTGACTTTTTTTGTCAGACATGATGACCAATATATTTTTATTACCTCAGAAAAAACTTAATCATCAATTGAGCCTATCAGCGAAACAAAATTTAAATTAGTTCAAAAATAAATAAGTTATAAGTATTTTAATTTCATGCTAGACAGAGAGCGCACTATACTGAGCTATGACGTCAAGCCTCATGCGCGGCATACAAAAGCTATACTAACACACGCTTTGTGAAAAAAGGATGGAGCATCCCCTGTCTATCCCCACCTAAAACTTTAAACACTCATATCTCAAAGATTAATCAGCCAATTCAATTTATTTTTTCAGTATGTGTAATGTATCTAGTTATATTCATCGCTTAACCTGTTATTTGTAATAAATTAAACATTAGGCCACATGCCTATTAAAAAAATCGATTTGGAAATACAGTAGAATCCGTTTATTATGACTCCGCCTATACTGACCAACCGCGTATTATGAAATAATTACACAGCGAAGTTTGGTTTTCATAATTATAATTCTTTATAACTGAGTTGAATATAATGACTTCGCTTATTGTGACCCTTTTGTTTTGAGTCTCTATGGGTACCAATAATTACCCTTTGAGACTCAAAACAAAAGGAACAATGCGTGACCTTCATCTATCAATTATTGATAGTTGAAGGTCAAAATACATTCAAAAACAGGAGATTGTTTTTATTTTCTACAAAATGCTTTGTACGACGTCCGCTTAGTATGACGTGTTTGTTATTTCCATGCGATGTCATTATAAACGGATTCCACTGTATTATCAGTGATGTTGGTAATGTGGTTTGTTGATAATGTTGCAGTAAGTCGGTCGGCGGTTGCGGCGGCGGCGACGGGTCGAGCGGCGCGAACCGCTACCGTAGCATTGTATCTGACGTGTTCGACGGGAAACTGTTGTCCTCAGTGCAGTGTCTCATTTGTAACAGGGTGAGTAAACACCCATACATCATCATCATCAGCCAGAAGACGTCCACTGCTAAACATAGGCCTCCCCCTTTAACCTCCACACTGAACGACATCCTGCCATCTGCATCCACTGGATGCCCGCGACTCTCAAAATGTCGTAGGTCCATCTAGTGGGAGGCCTACCTACGCTGCGTTGGAAGACGCATTCGTGGTTTCCACTCAAGAACTTTTCTTCCCCATCGGTCATCAGTTCTTCGAGCAATGTGGCCTGCCCATTGCAAAATTTTCTTCAAATTATAAAAACACTAGACGTACCGTTTTCGCATGGGTGGAGTTAATTCATTTTATTAATAAATATAGCCTGTCGCTCAAGCAGGGATAATGTAGCATTCTAATGGTAAAATAATTTTTAAAATCTGTCCAGTAGTTTTTGAGTTAATTCTTTACAAACATCCAAAAATACCAATCTTTCCTCTTTATAATATTAGTGTAGATTAAAAACCTACCGTATTAGAGAAAAACTTAAAACTAGTGTTGTTTCCAGGTGTCGACCCGCGTAGAGACTTTCCAGGATCTATCTCTGCCGATACCTTCTCGTGAACACCTAGCAGTGTTGCGCGCGCAGCAACCCGCGCCCAGCGTTGCGCATGATTCCTGGGTACGCACAAGCCACGATCACTCGCGCGTTCCGAATCACGTCAAGCGTTAGTGACGCCAACAGTGCTATTATGTACAATAAATAAATTATATTCGTACCGAGTTGGTTCTCATTAGCGTCGTGGGCGTGATTCGGAACGTACAAACAAACTTCAATTCGACATAGAATACTAAAATACAGATCTCTGACATGACATGTAGAGACTTGCTACGTCGTCAAATAGAGACTTGCTACGTCGTAATAAAGTTAATTTTTGTATGCAATGCAGAGTACCAAACTTCAAATATACCTACAGACGTTCGAAGAGTGCATGCAGTCGTTTATCTATCTTTTGTTTCTCTGACCGTTCCAGAACAGCTCTGTCACTTTCGCACTGGTTAGGTTAGATGCCCATCCTCTCTCTCAGAAGAGGCCAGATTCCTAGCGGACATGAGAGGTTGAAATGATGATGCCAATAAGGCAATTTCATCCTGCGTGAGCCCGTATTAACAGTAAGCCGTAGCGTGTAATGTCTTTTCCTAATGAGGGCGCCACTCCTGCGCCCTTTTCGCGGTAATCTATTTTATTTGCAAGCAAAAATTTGAGTAATTATGTTTTAACATACGCTATATTTATTTTGACACCATCCTCTCTGATTGGTAGAAAACGAATGTACTTATTGTAAAAGCAGTATTTATCGCAGGTGTGGTGGGTACTCACGTGGCTGCGTTCGTGGTTCTACGGACCTGTGATATCGTTACAAGACTGCCTCGCTGCCTTCTTCAGCGCTGACGAACTGAAGGGCGATAACATGTACAGGTGAGACCTATTCCTACTGCCCTGCCAGTGGGTTACACTGGTGCGGAAGTAGATCCTGGTTCTACGGACCTGTGATTTTGCTACAAGACCGCCTCGCTGCCTTCTTCAGCGCTGTCGAACTGAAGGGTGAATCTGTACATGTTGTACAGATGAGACCTATTTCTAGTAAGCCCCCATCAATGGGGACACCCCACCAGTGTCCCCATTGATGGGGACATACTAGTGGGAAGTAGATCCTGATTCTACGGCTCCCTGATATTGTTACAAGACTGCCGCTATCGTTCTGCGCTGACGAACTGAAGGGCGATAACATGTGGAGATGAGACCTGGTGGTCCCCACCATCGGTGGGGATGTAGGTTCTGGTCCTACGGGCCCGTGATATTGTCACAAGACTGCTTCGCTGCCTTCTTCAGCGCTGATGAATTGAAGGAAACTGGTACTAGTTAGAATTGCCTAGTTCGAATAGTTTTTTTGTAGCTGTCAAAAATTTCCTTAATGAGAAATAAAATCTTTAATCCTTTTTTATTGCAGTTGTTCCCGCTGCAACAAACTACGCAATGGCGTCAAAATGTCCGGCGTGGTGCGACTGCCCGAAGTCCTGTGCGTGCATCTGAAGCGGTTCCGGCACGAGTTGATGTTTAGCGCGAAGGTCGCAGCCAGGGTTTCATTCCCCATACATGACTTGAATATGGCACCATACACGCACAAAGGTGACTTATAGAGATACAATTAAAGTTTCTATTTGTTTGACATTTTTGTAGTGTGGCCGAACAGGCAGCATTTGAAACATTGCAGCTAAAATAACCTTAATATGACACCCTACATGTATAATGGTGGTTTATTGAGTTAGTGTTAGATACGTTTCATAAATTTGGCAATTTTTTTTCTTCATTTTGTGCAGATTGCACGTCAAAAATTACCCGGTACGAGCTGAGCGCGGTGATCGTGCACTCAGGCACGGCAGGCGGCGGGCACTACACGTGTAGTGCGCGTAACCGAGGCCACTGGTACACGTTCGACGACCAGTGCGTAGCCCCAGTAGCGCCGCACCAGCTAGCCACTTGTGAAGCTTACGTCCTCTTCTACAGGTGAATGAATTATTGAAGGCTTATCGACTGTCGATAGTTTTAAATCGATAGTTTCATAATTAGTCCACAATCGACAGTTTCAAAAACAATCTACTGTCGATAGTTTTTAATCAACAGTTTCAAAAACAATCGGCTGTCGATAGTTTTTGTCGATGGTTTCAGAAACAATCCACTGTCGACAGTTAAAACAATCTACTGTCGATCGTTTTTTTATCAACAGTTTCAAAAACAATCGGCTGTTGATGGTTCCAGACACAATCCACTGTCGATAGTTAAAACAATCTACTGTCGATCGTTTTTTTTATCAACAGTTTCAAAAATAATCGGCTGGCGATAGTTTTTGTCGATGGTTTCAGAAACAATCCACTGTCGACAGTTAAAACAATCTACTGTCGATCGTTTTTTTATCAACAGTTTCAAAAACAATCGGCTGTCGATAGTTTTTACCAATAGTTTCAAAAACAATCGGCTGTTGATGGTTCCAGACACAATCCACTGTCGATAGTTAAAACAATCTACTGTCGATCGTTTTTTTTATCAACAGTTTCAAAAATAATCGGCTGGCGATAGTTTTTGTCGATGGTTTGAGAAATAATCCACTATCGACAGTTTTAAAAGCAGTCTACTGTCGATAGTTTTTTAATCAACAGTTTCAAAAATAATCGGCTGTCGATAGTTTCAGAAACAATCAACTATCGACAGTTTCTAAAAGAATCGGCTGTCGATAGTTTTTGTCGATGGTTTCAGAAATAACTTACTGTCGACATTTTCAAAACAATCTACTGTCGATAGTTTTTTTATCAACAGTTTCAAAAATAATCGGCTGTTAATAGTTTCAGAAACAATCCAATATCGACAGTTTCAAAAACAATCTACTGTCGATAGTTTTTTTTTATCAACAGTTTCAAAAACAATCGGCTGTCGATAGTTTTTTATCAACAGTTTCAAAAATAATCGGCTGTCGATAATTTTTGCCGATGGTTCCAGAAAAATCCACTGTCGACAATTGAAACAATCTACTGTCGATAGTTTTTGCCGATGGTTCCAGAAAAATCCACTGTCGACAGTTGAAACAATCTACTGTCGATAGTTTTTTATCAATAGGTTCTAAAATAATCGGCTGCCGATAGTTTTTGTCGATGGTTTCAAAAATCACGGCCATTGATAAACATTCAATGAGCGGCATATGATTTATATGCTAAAAATTGGAGACCAACTGACTTATTGTCATATTTACAGAAAAGTAAACCCCCAGATGGCAGTGTTGCGGCAAAAAGCGGCCGAAATATTAGAAAATTTGGAACCCAACGGCATCAAGTTCTACATCTCTAAACAATGGATTAATAAGTAAGTAATTAATAAGTAAGTTAGTAAGTAATTTTAATTTAAAGTGCAAGTAAAATATAGATGACGTCACCAATTAGACTTAGATTGGTTACAAATACAACCTAAGGATTAAAAGGCCGACATGCGGCGGCCATAGCTTAGTGGATAGTGCGCTCGAGGCGTATACCCAATGATGCCGCAGGTTTGAATATCAACAACAACAAAATCATTTTTTTAAATTCAAATTCCCACCATCGTAACACCGGGTGAGCTGGCGGTCGAACGCAAGCCGATTCCTAAATAAAAAAAAGTTTTATTAGTTACTACTAATTATTCCGCGGGTTGAAGTATCGCACTGTCTGTTCCAGATTCAACACGTGGGCGGAACCTGGGCCGATAGACAACAGCGACTTCGTGTGTTGGCACGGCGGCGTCAGACACGACCGCGCGCCGCACCTGCACATGTTCGCCGCGGTCATACCGCAGCCGCTCTGGGAACTGCTGTACTCACAGTCAGTATCAGTAGGCTTTAATGTAGTCATTTAAATTATAATATTGTTGGTCGAGGAGCCAAGTTTTAAGCCTGACTTTGAACGACGCGGCGGAAGGTGTGGGCAGGCGGTTATATATCGCAGGTCCTACAATGTAGACTGACCTCTCTGACGAGCTTATGGAGCTAATGGGCTTATGGGATATAACAGAGTTCTCGTTTCGTTTCAGTTTCGGCGGGGGCCCCGCGGTGTCCCACGTGCACGAGTGCGGTATATGCGCGCGCGCCGCGGCCCGGCTGCGCGCGCGCACCGCCGCCGAGCTCGCCGTGTTCTGTGAGCTGCACGCGAGCTTCCAGGTACGAAACCACCTTCACACCGTTACCTATTAAACACATAACATGATGCTATTTATTTATTTATGTGGTACGGCCGGACCACCGCCTGTCTAACGCGGGAGAAAGGACATGTAACTCCCCAGATCTGTATCAGTTATTTTTGTAAATATAATAACGATTTATTAAAATACTTATGCAGAAAGTCAAAAGCTACGCTAAGGCCCTCTTTTCCCACTTTCAGCAATTTTGATCACTCTAGTTTTAGTGTGTCTAGTTCCATGACTAGCTGACAATTATAAAAATGATGTCATATCAAAATGACTGCCCCGGTGGCTCAGTTGGTAGTGAACCTAACTTCTGTGCTTGGGGGCGTGGGTTCGATTCCCATCTAGGACAAACATTTGTGTGATGAACATTTGTGTTTGTTCTATGTCTGGGTGTTCTGGGTTTAATATCTATTTAAGTATGTATTTAAAAATATATATGTACGTATATCAGTCTCTGGCAGCCATATTACAAGCTTTGCTTAGTTTGGGGTCATATCATTTCATGTTTTATCTATAATCCTTTAAATGTAGTTTGATTGAAATGACAGCTGACGACATTTCAGGGCATGTCTTTGTAATAACGTCTGGCGAATTGCATTTACTTGTAACACAAAGAGCACTGGTTTTCTGCGTCTTAAACTATTATGAACTACAAGTGCTGTACATATAAATAGTAAAAGTATATTTGAACTTTAAAACGTTACTGCATTTAGTGTGGATTATCACAATACAATATTTTTCCATTCTGTCATAACAAGGTTACATCAACTTGACTAAAATTTTAGGGACGTGGTTAATCGATAAACGTAAAATCGATTCTTTTATTTTGCCGTGTTAATTTGTATGTTTTTCAAAATTTCTCCTCTCCGTACTATCGAAATACAAAACTCGTACAGATAACGTGCTACTTTTTTGTAAACCTAGATTTCTTTTGTATAAAGTATAATAATATCTAAGTACTAGCAACTGTCTATCAAGCTACATTTAATAGACTATAGGAAACCGTCATGAACGAAAAGACGATTAAGGTCATTTCGCTTGATATAAAAAAATATGAAAGAAACACTGATCAGCGCTTTTCTCCTTGTAATTTTATTTATTTATTGGAATATGATATATAATATACATAATTTAATTTCGATTGGAAATATGAGAAAAACAAAAAAAAGTTCCAAAAACATGTCTGTAAATAATTTTAGACATATTGTATGTATCCTTAAAAATCGAAATAAGATAAAAATAGCTGGCCAAGAGCGTGTCGAGACACGCATATGGTAGGGTTTCGTAACCAAAACCATATAATTGTAGTCTTAGTTCAGAAATTTATAGTTACTCTTCACGCTTGCCCATAACGCCACTCAGAAATTTGAACTTCTACAGTTCAAAACCCTGGATGGCAATGCACTGCGCTCGTCACCCCGAGATATCTGCTGTGTCGTCTCTAAAAGTCGTACATGAATGATATATGAAAACGGATTGTCATAGCGATTATATGATTTACTTTGTGAAACAAGATATAAGATGTTAAATATCTGTGTGCCCTGTAATTTCGCTGGAAACATTGCCCTTCAATCCGGAACTTCAATGCTTGGCGGTTGAATAACTGGCAAAGGTAAGGTACTTCCCCAAGCGGACCCCTGCAAAAGAGTTCTACCACTACCAAATCTGACAATAGATTAGATATACTATCACACACACATGAGAATGTGTCATTAGTCAAAAAATGTATTGTTTCAGTCTCAGGAGCGTCCTCGAGCCATCTACGCGATCAGCATGCACTGGTTCCGGCAGTGGCAAGCATTCGTTCGGAACAAGACGCACTCGCCGCCACCGCCCGTTGACAACTCGGGCATTGTCACCAAACTGGTATGACACATCATCACCCAGTAAACGTCCATCATCATAAGCCAGAAGACGTCCACTGCTGAACATTGGCCCTTTAACCTCCACACTGACGAACCACCCCCACCTGCACCCACTGGATGCCCGCGACTCTCACAATGTCGTTGATCCATCTAGTGGGAGGGCCTACCTACGCTGCGCCTTACGGTCTGTAAACGTACATTGCTGAACAATGGCCTTCCTCTAAGAGAGAGGCGTTGCCATAATCCCCACGTTTGTCAGGTGGCTTGGGGATCATAGTACGTTCTCCGTGTACTAATAGGACGCTGCTGCCCATCCTCTGGTGGTTCTGGTCGCAGTTTTAGAACATTACCCGGGTCCACAGTATATTAATATGGTCACACTAATATTATAAGCGTCTTACTTAAAAACGTTACTCAAGTTTAAACGTAACGTTACTCAAGTTACACTGAACACTTAGTAAATAATAATTATCCATTATTACACATTCATCAACATCATCGTTGTCAGTGAATGTCATATATCTTTGAAACTTTTGAACACTGGCAAATGCACTAGACATGGGACGCCAAGAGAAAAAAAATAAAAACTAGTGAACTTTTTATTTCCAGGAGAAAGACGGCAACGTCATCCACCAACTAAAGCTGGGCTCAGACCACGCTCAACTGAGCGAGGAGCTCTGGCGGTTCTTCACGGAGATCTACGGTGGAGGGCCTGAGGTGTTCGTGAAGGCGCCGGTACCTCAGCCCCACCCGCAGCCCACCCTCGAGCCTAGCGTGTTCGAGAGGCGCCTGTCTAGGAAATACTCGGAGTCGGATAAAGAAGACTACTGCACGAAGGTATCTATTGTTATATCTTCACGGAGATCTACGGTGGAGGGCCTGAGGTGTTCGTGAAGGCGCCGGTACCTCAGCCCCACCCGCAGCCCACCCTCGAGCCTAGCGTGTTCGAGAGACGCCTGTCTAGGAAATACTCGGAGTCGGATAAAGAAGACTACTGCACGAAGGTATCTATTCTTATATCGTCACGGAGATCTCCGTGATCAATGGATTACAGATACACAAAAAAAAGATTTTCTCTTTTGCCCTAGTGAAAACACAGTGGCAGCGTATTCCAAATACAAACTAAATTATGGTATAATAATCTATCTATATCTTTCTATACATATAATAAAAACGTAATAGCGAGATATAAAAAAAAACAGGACGTCTTGTTTTTAGCATTTTTGTCTGTTTGTTTGTTTGTGCACGCACATCTCCTAAACCACTGAACTGATTTAAATGTAGTTTTCACGAATATGCTTAGCTATGACCAGGTATCCTCACAGGCTGTTAAATTATTCTAGAATAATAGAATAAAACTTAAACCTGTAAGAAGCCGGGGCGGATCACTAGTCAATAATTAAAGTTTTGATGTTGATGTTCATCAAACAAATAATAATTACCTTTTGATCCCTTGTTCTGTTGCTTTGTGAAAGACGAACAAACAAATAAACCAATAAACGAACAAACACACTTTTTAACCGACTTCCAGAAAGGAGGAGGTTCTCAATTAGACTTTTTTTTTGTTTGTTACCTCAGACTTTCGACAGAAACAGACAGAACTTTCGACTGGGTGAACCGATTTTGATGATTATTTTTTTATTTTAAAAGCTGGTACTTCCCGTGTAGTCTTATTTCAATTTGGTCCAGTTCTGACATTTTTATGAAGTCGGTATTTTTAATATTGATAATTATACATTAACAATATTAGTATGCCTTGTATTGCATTACATTTGCAAATGGTTTCCATGTAATATGTAATTATTTTTTTCATTCTATTCCCAGTCTACATCGGAAATGAACATACGAGAAACGATTCAAGGCGAACTGCAGAAAAATACGTCTCTCCAAAACATTAATAGACGGTACAAAATATCGAGGACTGCAGACTCCGACGAAGACGTGAACTATAGACACTCGTTTCAGTACAGAACGCACGAACCTAACGGGAACTACGATTCAGACGACGATATGGAAGTCAGTCCAACAAGAAATTATACAAACACAGTTAGAATGGAAAATGGAGTCGATAGCTCCGACCATGATGCCAACGACAACCTCGTATTCACCAACAAAAAAGACTCTGATATAGAAAGAGAGAATGCTCCTTTGAAAGGGAAAAATCAACCGAAATCCGGTAAAGTGAGAAAAATGAAAAAACGGACAGTGAAATGATTTTTTGTCGCGTACCAATTTGTCCACAGACTAAGACAGATGGTGACGCTCCGTCACAGGGACTATGTATGAATAAAAACATTCCTTATATTCGGTGACTGGTGTTATATTTATGTGCATTTAACTATTGTTAATCGTGAAATAACAGTGAAGGAACAATTAAATTTGCTGTGTAGAAACTTCAACTCAAATTCTTAGTTATATTCTTCTTGTGACAACAGCTCAACTCAAATTCTGAGTTATATTGTTTGTGTAAAATTGACTCCACTCTAATTCCGAGTTATATTGTTTGTGTAAAATTGACTTCACTCCAATTCCGAGTTATATTGTTTGTGTAAAATTGACTCCACTCCAATTCCGAGTTATATTGTTTGTGTTAATATGGTTCCACTTCAACTCCGAGTTATATTGTTTGTGTTAAAAAGGCTCTACACCAATTCCGGGTTATATTGTTTGTGTTAAATCGGCTCCACTTCAATTCTGAGTTATATTGTTTGTGTTAAAAAACTCCACTTCAATTCTGAGTTATATTGTTCGTGTTAAATCGACTCCACTCCAATTCCGAGTTATATTGTTTGTGTTAAAATGGCCCCACTCCAATTCCGAGTTATATTGTTTGTGTTAAAAAGGCTCCTCTTCAATTCTGAGTTAAGTATCAATTCCACTCCAATTCCGAGTTATATTGTTCGTGTTAAATCGAGTCCACTCAAATTCCGAGTCATATTGTTGTTATAAAAACAGCTCAACTCAAATCCCGGGTTATATTATTCTTGTAAAGATTGACTGACTCAAATTCAGAGTTATATTAACTATGTAAAAACGACGTAACTCAAAGTCGAGTTATATATTTTTTTTATATGCCAAAAGTAGTCTAATTCTTTGTTGTAAACAAATTGCGTGAAAATTATAACCGAGCATAGCTTTAAATTTAGTTAGCTTTTTAATTATCGCGCCAACTTGTTAACGACCTACTGAAACAGTTGTACTGTTTTGTCTCTTAAAGTGGACGAAGTATGAATATGTTTTTTTACATAAGTAATATAAAAATATAAACACATCGCCTAGAAAACCTCCTTTTTTAACTTTTTAACCTTTTTTTACTGAAACGGCTACTTTACTTACTAAACGCCAAAAGAGAAAAAAACGAGCAATTTTTTTTTTTTCTCCATGATCAGAACAGAAAGTCCAACCTCGAGGAGTTTACTGGTAACTATTGAAGAGTTCCATTATTCACCTCCCGGCTCCATCATCAGATTAAAGAGTCCAAACTGGAGGAGTTTGCTGGTAACTATTGAAGAGTTCCACTATTCCCCTCCGGCTCCAACGTCAGATCAAAGAGTCCAAATTTGAAGAGTTTACTGATAACTATTGAAGAGTTCCACTATTCACCTCCCGGCTCCATCGTCAGATCAAAAAGTCCAACCTCGATGAGTTTACTGGTAACTATTGAAGAGTTCCATTATTCACCTCCCGGCTCCATCGTCAGATCAAAGAGTCCAAACTCGAGGAGTTTACTGGTTACTATTGAAGAGTTCCACCATTCACCTCCCGGCTCCATCGTCAGATCAAAGAGTCCAAACTCGAGGAGTTTACTGGTTACTATTGAAGAGTTCCACCATTCACCTCCCGGCTCCATCATCAGATTAAAGAGTCCAAACTAGAGGAGTTTACTGGTAACTATTGAAGAGTTCAACTATTCACCTCCCGGCTCCATCATCAGATCAAATAGTCCAAACTGGAGGAGTTTGCTGATAACTATTGAAGAGTTCCACTATTCACCTCCCGGCTCCATCATCAGATCAAAGAGTCCAAACTCGAGGAGTTTACTGGTTACTATTGAAGAGTTCCACCATTCACCTCCCGGCTCCATCATCAGATTAAAGAGTCCAAACTAGAGGAGTTTACTGGTAACTATTGAAGAGTTCAACTATTCACCTCCCGGCTCCATCATCAGCTCAAAGAGTCCAAACTCGAGGGGTTTACAAGAAGCGTTTAGTAGGAAGAGTTTCAATATCCACCCCTCGGCTCCATCATCAGACCTTCACCAAGTGAAATATGTTTGGGACTTCGATGCGTCGCTTCGGGGTTTGGAATTCTGGGCGTTGACATTGCTGCAAATGTACAGTTTCGCGGTCACATCGCAAGTAAGGCCAAGCTTGCTTCTAAGAAACTTGGTGAGCTCAACAAGGCGAAGCGGTACTTCACGTCGAGACAATTAAAGGATCTTGCTTTACAAAGCTCAAGTCTTACCTTACATGGAGTACTGCTCCCATCTTTGGAATGGAGCGCCCATTGTTTATGTACATAACAAAGCGTTTCCCTGCGGTCTCTTTTAGGTCGTCCGTCCATCTTGTGGGTGGACGTCTTACGCTGCGCTTAACGGAAGAAGATATACCCACGAGTCGGCGCCCGTCTCCTAACTAAATAATGTAAGCGACAAATGACAAAACTACAGATTACTCAAGATCTAATAAAAAAAACGAATTTACAATATATGTTATAAATGCCCATTAGAATATGAAAAAAACGAATTGTCAAGAACGTCTAGATTCGTAGAAAAAAAAAACGTGTTTCATCATCATGTTTCTAAAATTTGTTCTCCGATTTGACGAAATTATAATAGATTGTTCCGTGCTGACTATTGCCATACACAAATAGGGTAACGCATTACTTTATCAAAACATACTATTCAAGAATTTCATTTACCCACATAATAGGCATGATGACTAATATATTTTTTATACCTCATAAAAAATCTGATCATCAATAGAGCCTATCAACGAAAACAAAATTTAAATTAGTTCAATAATAAATAAGTTATAAGTATTTTAATTTCATGCTAGACAGAGAGCGCACTATACTGAGCTATGACGTCAAGCCTCAGGCGCGGCATACAAATGCTATACTAACACACGCTTTGCGAAAAAAGGATGAAGCATCCCCTGTCTATCCTAAAACTTTAAACGTTCATATCTCAGAGATTAATCAACCAATTCAATTTGTTTTTTCAGTATGTGTAATGTATTTAGTTATATTCATCGCTAAACCTGTTATTTGTAATAAATTAAACATTAGGCCACATGCCTATTATGTCTGCAATAAAATATTTATTTCCAAGGCGCTTGTACACAGAAACCGTTTTGACTCAATTCGATGTTGGGCTTTAGACACTGAGTGAACTCTACACAGTGAACACTGTTAGTTAAATATTGTTAATTTTGAAGGTTATAATTGACAGAGCTAAACCAAAGTATTTCTCTTTGAAATTGAAACTTTAACGGATTTTATCGCCCTTATTTTATTTCCTGAACGTTTCGAACACTGCTGTGTCCGTGGTCACAGACTATATAATGGATGTCTGTCTATACCAGTGTTATGAAACTTTTACAAATACCACCAATTATTTTTAGTAATACGTTCCCTATGTACGCAGAAATCTGTGTTTGTGTGTGTTCTGAAGAACTATTTGATCTAATGCCGGCGTCGCGGTTTTATCATCGCACTAGCCGCCACCGTTTGAAAGCGCATCCACATATCATAGACCAGTAGAAATCGCATACTGTGCGATTGACACGATCTTTCTTGCCTCACACCTGCAAAATGTGGAATGAGCTACCTTCTGCGGTGTTTCCGAGAAGCTACATGGGGTTCTTCAAAAGGAGGGTTAATAGAGTCTTAAAGGTTCGGCAACGTATTTGTGATGCCTCTGGTGTTACAAGTATCCATAGGCGACGGTGACTGCTTAGGCGGCCCGTCTGCTTGTTTGCCACCTATGACATTAAAAAAAGTCGCTCATGGTGTTCCTTTTTAGATCTCTTACAGTTCTGCAGTTTTCTTGCAGGGCTAGGCGCTTGGCATGGGTTTTGCTTAATCGCAAGTACCTAAGAAACCAAAGTACAATGCTGTCTTTACTTAATTTATCTGGTATAAAAGGGACAGCGATTTTTTACAGACTTCCTAAAAGAAGGAGCTCCTCAATTCGACTATTTTTTTTAAAATGTTTGTTACCTCAGAACTTTCGACTGGGTGAACCGATTTTGAAGATTCTTTTTTTATTTGAATCATTAAATTGGTTTAGTCTAGTTCTGACATTTTTATGAAGTCGGTTTTAATATATTGATATTTATTATTTAGTTCTGTCAGCTAAAGCTATCAAAATCTAAATTGTATGTATATTGATTTTTTCCAAATTGTAAGCGACCAGATTGGTCTGCTTTTCTCGTCCGGGTTATAGTCTAGTACAATTTTATTTAGTGCAAATTGTGGTTCATAGATTGTATTATATAAATACTTGATTAGGAGAAATTGATGTTACTTGTGTATTAAACATCAGTGTATAATATATGTATAATTGTAAAATTATAAAGTTGAAAACTGTCTATGTATAGAAATTTAGTGAACAGTGCGACCAACGAATCTGTCAAATTTGGTCAAATGTTTCATAGGCCATAAGAATTAGACAAATCGGATTTAATTGCTACAAAGGAAAACCTAGGGTAGTCTTCGACCAAAATAAAATGAATGGACGGGCCCTAACCATTGAACTTGATCAGTAAAAACGAGTCAAAACCATCGGACATATACTTCAACAGCTAATTATAAAAATGTACAGTATATTTGTTACAAAAAATAGATATCAGTTTTATTTGTGTATTTACACTTCAGAAAAGCATACGAATTTATAATTATGTCAGATGTTTCGTTATCGCATAACAATAGACTCGTGTTTCACTTCCTACGGCTAGAGACCGACTGAAACGAAATGAGAGCTGGCGCTCATTTTGTAATCTTCAAAAATGCGCTTCTACTGGGCCCGTCCATTCATTTTATTTTGGTCGAAGAGGGTAGTCATATTGTGCTATAAATGAAGCCTTTAAGGTGAAACGTTTCACGTATGGCGGGAAATTCAAATTTGAAACAGTTTTTTTTGTTCTTGTAGCTAGGCCGGGTAATTATTGTAAACGATAATGATGTTTGCGAAAATTGATTATTATTCTTTACAAACTCGCGTAAAGTTATTTATCTCCAATGCATATTATTACATACATTTGTCAATAAACAAATTTATGCTGTTTCAA
This sequence comes from Agriopis leucophaearia, assembly GCA_949125355.1. NCBI lineage: Eukaryota > Metazoa > Arthropoda > Insecta > Lepidoptera > Geometridae > Agriopis > Agriopis leucophaearia. The sequence continues at coordinate 6,719,643 of OX421284.1, read as the reverse complement.
ACGGATTATTGCCAAATGTAAGTAATATGGTGAGTAACTGATTAAATAGCTGTACATGATAATGTAAAGAACGACCAACAATTTTCGCGAACACTATGCCATTTCACATTAATTACCCGGCCTAGCTACACGGAAAAAAAACTATGAAATTTGATTTTCCCGCTAAAGTGAAATGTTTCATCTTAAAACAATAAAACCTTTTGTAGCCATTAAATCTGATTTGTATGCTAATTCTAATGGCCTATTAAGGAAGGCTGTCAGTTTTGTTGAAAATGCTACGGTGGCTCTTTAACTATGGCTTATATGTTGGTCGCTCTATGCCTTTAGATAGAGACTTTCTGACTGCATTTCTTGAGTTTCTTGTTTATCATGGATAAGGTATTTATTTTGTTATTTCTGGTACTAAGTCTATGTGTTACTTGTTATTGAATGGATCAGCAATAAAACTGTAATTCATCTGTAATGGTTGCATTATTTTTGTACTTTTTTTTTCTTTTGTAGTGGTAGGACTCTTTTGCAGGGGTCCGCCTGGGGAAGTACTACACCTTTGCCAGTTATTCAACCGCCAATCAGTACTGTGTTCCGGATTGAAGGGCAAAGTTTCCAGCGAAATTACAGGGCACACAGAGATTTGACATCTTATATCTCGGGGTGACGAGCGCAGTGCATTGCCATCCAGGTTTTGAACTGTTGAAGTTCAAAATTCTGAGTGGCGTTGAGCTGTTATGGGCAAGCGTGAAGAGCCATCAGGCGAGCGACTTCACTCGTCTCTGCACCCCCCAGTATCATAAAAAAAAACTTGCGACTGCAGAGGTCTGCAACAGAGGCATTTATGGACGAATATGTGGTATGAAAATGTAGGCCGACAAAGCCAAGGCCAGTAAACATGAGATCTGCAGGCCTAACATGCTCCCCGTTACAAAATCTTGTTGTCACTTTTGTCTTGCGCGAACGTGACATCTCCCGTCTCGTTTTCGCACGATAGAGTCGTCATATTTTGTCGCGGCGCGCCTGCTAAGCCTGCAGAGGTACTGGGGCCTTACGACTAATGCGGGCTCGAATTAGCGCTGAAATAGCACAGTTCGCAGTCACGTGAACCTTAATGCGCTGTGATACAGTTTGCGGTCGCGCAACATTTCTCATCATCTAAACTCATTATTTATATCCCTAAACTGCAGTGCAAGTGCCGTTCTTTATCGATCGACAAATTCGATAAAATGCTATAGAATCGATCATAAATAAGAATCAATATTTCGAAGAAATTAACTGCCAACTGTACGGATCAAATGTCATTTTATCAAGTTTGACGATTTAACTGTCAAATTTGTCGATCGATAAAGATCAGTACTTGCATTGCTGAATCGTTTAAAACAGGTAGCCGTAAGGCATCTGAGCTTATTCTGACTCATTTATATTACAGATTTCAAATTCCTGATTGGTACTAAGGTGAGATGAGTCTTACCTGTCTTTAAGGCAGCTTTCCTTCACCTTGAATGTCATATGGTGGTCTATTCGTAAAGGCTCTGGAGGAAGGTACAAACTAAATAAATAAATATTTGGGACATGCAGTCATCTGACCCCAAACTCAGCAAAGCTTGTAATATGACTGCCAGAGACTGATATACATACAAACACAAATGTTCATCACACAAATGTTTTGTCCTAGGTGGGAATCGAACCCACGCCCTCAAGCGCAGAAGGCAGGTTCACTACCAACTAAGCTAACGGGGCTGTAACTGCCGTGTTTTTCAGCAGTCAACCCTCCATGACTTCCATCTTTTGCACATAAACTATCCTAATTTAAATTAAACAAATAATGATGTTTCAAATATTTATTACAATGAAGACTTTATAATGTTTTATTATAAACCAGGTACAGTGTTTACAAAATGTGTAGTATAAGGATGTGAGGTACTGTTTCGTTAGTACTAATTGTGATGTTTTGAAATGCAACAGAAGCATAATGGTTAGTAATCTGGTGTTCCATAAAGATTTACAGTAAAATCTTCATGTTAAATAATGTAACATTGTTTCCAACAATTTGCCACATATTCTACCTTGACATTATATATTGAAAGGGAGGGTAATGCACACAAGTCATATATGCTGGCAAACCTGATTCCTGAATGTTACATTGCAATTATATAATTGTAAAGTAACAGTACTATTAAATAATTTTACATGTACGTTTCAACCACAGAAAAGAAAAAATATTTTGTTTAAATTAGAACGGCTGTCAATTTTTGTAAGAAATTTGATGTAGCCACTTGCACCCATATAAACCCATAGCAACTGTGACGTGGAGTTCGACCCGTTGACATAAATAAGAATGTTCAATCACATATCTGTCACAATACCTGGCGACAGAGTTTCCTTCTCATTTCAGTTCTATTTACTTCTCTTTTCTGTGGTTTCATCATAATATGTAATTGCAATTGCAACATACATGTACAACTATTTAATATATATATATAATTCAAGTATAAGTTGCAATTAGATAATTCTAATGTAACATTTACAATTCAAATTCATCATGGTAACCAGCAATTTGGCCACAAGAATTATTTTCCCGTTGAAAAAATCAACTAGACTATCCAGTTTTAAACTATCACGGTTGTTCACTAAAGTTATATGATTATTTACGGGATATTTACCGTGGTAAGGTTGTGGAATTCTTCCCGTGAACATGGTGCATTTAACTGCGCCGAAATATCGGGAGCTCCTTCCACAACTTTACCACGGTAAATATCCCGTAAATAATAATATAACTTTAGACTATCCAGTTTGACCATGAGGAAGAACCATAAAATTATGAATTGGAAATCAGAATTTATCATGTGAGCATGGGGCGAGCTGTTTAAACAAGAGTATTCTACCAAATCAACAAAAATTGTTTCGATCTTCTAACCGAACCGACTGTATGACAATATCAAAAGAATAAGGGCCTTACTTAAAAACGTTACTCAAGTTGATCTATGTTTTAAAACGCTCTCTCAACTTCTCGCTGACGGCAATCGTCACACGCGAAAACAAGACGGAGCATATTTAAGCGTAATTCAACTTGAGTAACGTTTTTAAGTAAGTCCCTAAATATTAAGATAATCGTTACTTGAGCATTATAGAATGATTGAAAAATGTTCATATCGAGGCTGGGTTTTATTCGTTGTTCAGTTCGAAAAAAAAACACCCTATACTCTGGTATACCGTATTTACCGTATTGAATGAATGAATGAATGTTAAAAAGCAATATACCATTCACGGAAAAAAGTTACAGAACACCAGTTACCGACTCAATAATTATATATATTACAGTGACACATCTATTAAATTTTAAAATCATCAATATGACGCGTTTACTCATAAAAGCGTAACAAAAATATATCATTTCTATTAAATGTCCGTAGACTTCTAAAAATATTGATTTCTCATTATATATCCAAAAAAACTACAATTTTTATTAATATTTAATAAGGCCCCTATGTTATGTACCAAAATTACGTATATCGTATATCCATATTGAATATTTTTTTATTCTTTTTTGTAGCTACGAGTAAAGTTTCACACTCACTAGACTTACATGGCATGATGCGTTTTTTTTTATATGCTAATTATCTGCAAGTTATAAAAAAAACATATAAATTTTAGTATTCCTGAATTTTATTTTCGTACACCGAATTATTTAAAAGGTGAACCAAATTACTCGTAGTTTCTTCGTTGATGCTTACAAACTTATAGACGAAGATGAAAATAAGAAAAATATTCGAAAGAGTTAAGCAAGAAATAAAAATTAAACGTATTTGGTATTTTACACAACAAAAATAAACAGAGTCACACTCCGTTTACATTTCTAATATAAAACTAGGTATCCAAACTGGTGGCGGAATTAACAATGAATATAAAAATAATTATGCATCAACACTAGAGCCCAAACATTCTAAAGACTTCAACCAAAGCTTCCTTTTCATTTTTAAAGTTAATCTTGATAAATTTCACATAATTATCAAGATTAACTTTACCATTCTCATAGTCAAAGCGATGAGGACAATGCTTGTTGACAATTTAAAATATCCGAGCTTCTAAAATTATAATGTTAATTAACACTTTCAGTGCTTTAAACACAACAGTTACGATTTTTAACGTCATTTGACAGCTGTAAAATAAATAAAACAAAAATATGAACTTCAATATTACATATCCAAGAACAAGTCTAATGTAACAAATGATTTAACATATAAGTAGTCTTGGTATTGTCTAAAAACATGGCTATAGGTGGGTTGCCATAATCTCAATAAAATTCTCATAATAACCTTAGGTACATTGAATTTTGTTTCACTCTCTCGGCTATAAGAGAGCAAGACAAAATCCAATGCAAGGTTATTATGAAAATGTTTTTGAGATTATGATAACCCACCTGGGCCCCGATTCTACTAAACCAATTGTTTTTCAATTGTTAATGAGTTGCCTCATTTTTTTTACTTTATATACCAAAAGTGTCAAAAGGGTAATTTTTGAGGCATGTCATTAACGATTTAAAAAAACAATTGAAAGGGCAATTTTTGAGGCAATTCATTAAGAATTTAAAAACAATTGATTTAGTAGAATTGGGGCCCTGGTGATGAACTTCGTTTGACTTTTTTTTTCATATATTATTATGAATTATATTAAGTAAAAAGAAATCCAGTATTACATCAAGTTTTTAGACAATTACGCTACAACAATCTTTGATATGATAACCATAAAAATAGTTAATATCTAAAATATTATAAAAAATATATATTGCGTTATGTCGTTGTATAATTCTGTGACAATACTAAATATAATACAAAAATCTTCGACCAAAATAAAATGAATGGACGGGCCCTAGCCATTGAACTTGATCAGTAAAAACGAGTCAAAACCGTCGGACATATACTTCAACACCTAATTATAAAAATGTACAGTATATTTGTTACAAAAAATAGATATCGGTTTTATTTGTGTATTTACACTTCGGTAAAGCATACGAATTCATAATTGTTTCAGATGTTTCGTTATCGCGTAACAATAGACTCGTGTCTCACTTCCTACGGCTAGAGACCGACTGAAACGAAGTGAGCGCTGGCGCTCATTTTGTAATCTTCAAAAATGTGCATCTACTGGGCCCGTCCATTCATTTTATTTTGGTCGAAGACAAAAATGCGTGTTAGTCTATTTGAAAATATAATATTGACAAGTATGAGGTAAAAATCCATAAGTCTAAATTCTATTTTATATTATGTGCAGACCTTATCTCATTTATAGTAGGTATTTATCCGGGAAGCTTAGACAGCATTGGTTCTATCGGTAAACATACATAGCGAAACTAGATTATGTAGACTTATCGTGTTTTGTAATTATTAGATAAAAATATGCTATTTTGTACTTGATTGAAACTATTAATTACATTCTGGTGGATTATTATCAGATAGGTGAATATCACAATTAACTGCCTATTTTCTTATTTGAGAATATAACTATGTGCTGCTATTGTTTGACTAGTGGACAAAGGAAATTTGCTGAATAATGTAACATTGTTCGTGGAATATGACAGGAAGAAAAATGTTTAAAAATAAAAACCTAACGATTGATTTGACATGTTTCCAGTAAGTATATAATCAATCAATTTTGTCTCAGAGATAGTTTTGTTATAATTTTTTCGGAAAACGTTTAGCCAGAAACATTTTCTGATATTTTGCAATCGGAAACAATGTATAATCATCAATATCAAAAATAATTATATTGTGTATTTCTTAGTGGTGTGCGAATATAGGACCTAAAATTATTGTTTTTTTTTTGTATTTTTGAATAATTTAAACTTTATTTTTGTATTTTTTTTATCTAGATCTCTGTTGAATGGATACTTATTACGTAATATTTAGGTATTTTGATTCAAAAACTATCCCAAATAACGAATTCAAATAGCGACTCTTAAAGAGCACAATAAAAAATAAAGCACAATATTAAAAATAATTATACATAGTTATTAAGGTTTTACATCAATAAAGATTTCGATATGCAGCACACAAAACTAATATAAAAATTATTATTTAGATATAATAACATGATTATTATTTGAATCAACCATCTCAAGGTTGCCTGTAATTCACATAATGTAGAAAAATCCTAACTTTTCACTAACCTAACATAGTCATTATAATTCTAGAAGATAAGTTTTTTTTTGAGGTAGATTAAATTTTTTACAGTCCTATTAACCTAAAACGATTAAAAATATTTACAAAATTCTATGTGTGAAGTGTGGACAATGGATATTTATTTAGTAAGTATATTCCTTGCAATTACGACGAACTTTTAAAACATTTTTTCTTCTGAATTATCGAGAAACCAATAATCAAAACTTATTTTTTTTTTTTCATCTTATTTATGTGCCAGGAATGAGATGTACTGCGCTCTATAAAAAAATTGACATTTTATATATGAAAACAAAGACACTAAACGGAAATTACTCAAGGTTTTAGGTGTTGGTGTTACGGCTTCATTCAAATCGAATTGGTACAAAAAATTAACTAAAGGATTATCTATACCTTCTTTAATCATTAGAGCATTGCTAATGGCTTACTCCACAGGACCATAAATTCGTTTATTATTATTATTATATCTTTATTTCAGATTCAAGATCCATATCCAGATTCAAGTTTATGAACATACCAGGCAAGAAAATAAATCTCAATATAAAAAACCGATTTCATCAGGACTGGACCAAATTAAAATGGGACCAAATGCGAAGCACCAGCTTTCAAATAAAAAAATAGTCATCAAAATCGGTTCACCCAGTCAAAAGAAATGCGATAACAAACATAAAAAAGACAGTCAAATTGATAACCTCATTTTTGGAAGTCGGTAAAAAATAAGAGAGACCACCTAAAACCGTAATCAACAAAGCTACGGTGTTGTTTGGTGATGGAACGTTCTAGTGGGCGTTATTTCATACTAAATTTATAAATACAGTTTTTTTTGCATGTGTCAATAGGGTCATGTTATGGGTGCGTGATGTTCCCGACCAGTGGTTATCTTCTGGACAATCTCATCCTCATCTATGCCGATCAAAGACAATGCGAATGGCCTCATTGATCTGGGTTTAAAAAGAGGGAGAAAACCAGGATCTGAACGATTTTGGTCACGCGTTTTGATCTTTTTCCCACCAACTACTCTAAGAGCTTTTCAAGATTGCCCACTGAATTTCTTGCTATGTTCTCAGCTACTGCAGGATCCTCTTAAGGCCTCTTACTACTACATTGAACAGCTTTTGACCTACTTTAAGATCACTCAAAATAGTTTTAAAGCACTATGACCAATATAGAAAAGTAATGAAAAAAGACTATTATCTGAAATATGTATTTAGGTATCCCATTTATTTTACTAATGACAATAATTTTATAGAGCCATTCATTGAATTTTCAATATTAAATGGGTATCTCATGTTTTAATATAAAATGTCATCTCGTCAGGATTGAATAGTCATCAATCAATATTTAAAAAACTATGTATGAATAATAATGCGCATTGTAACGATAGCGGCTGATGGATAGAAGTTGTTTTAATCCCACTTGGAAGTGCCAGTTAGAATGTATTACATACAATTCAAGTTTTTTTAAATGCCATATGTGGCCAACAAGCAGACGAGCCGCCTGGTGGTAAGCGATCACCGTCGCCTATAGATACCTGCAACACCAGGGGCATCACAGATACGTTGCCGACCCTTAAAGACTATTAACAGCCTTATTATTGCAGCTCAATTCAAACATTTCCAGACAGTTTGGAGTCTCCTAAAAATTTCATGGGCTTTTTTTGGGTCTTTGGACAGAATATCGACCACAGTACATACCACAGTGCTGTGTCAGACAAAATAATTTCCATCCTAAGATATTCCTTTCATAAACGAGGATTTAAACAATAGATACCCATTTAAGTATTGAATATATTAATCTGACCAGATATGCAAGGCACCTAATTATTCCTATATAATATCCTTCCATTTCATTCTAACCAAAAGCTGTATCAGTTCTCAGTAAAATGGACCACCTGGCACATGTGAACTACGAAACATATAATATATTTTGGCTCTAACCTCTAAAACATATGCCAAGACAAATGCTTTTATGAAAAAAGTACGAAAACTTATTTTGTTTGTCACTAAGGATTGTAACATTTTGGTAGCAAATATCTGATATGCAAAGAATTTTTACGCCAGTGTTTTGAAATTGTTCACTGTACTTATTTTAAAAAGTTACATTTGCAAGTTATACAAAGTTGTTTAAAACTTATGGATATTGAGATATCAAATACGTCCAAACTAAGAGCAGACTAAATCCATACTAACTATAAAGTAATAGGTGCATTTAGTGTATATTTCACAGATCTTTATCAGGTTACAAGCTGCAAGAAAGTCCTAATATTGTAGAAAAATCTCAAGTAATTTAATGATAGTCTAACTATTTGCACAGCCAACTGCTTTCGAAGGGTTTTTACCTGGGATATTTTTTGCATCTCACTGATTTTTAGTTTATGGCGTAATTTGACATTTTTGTATAGACGTCTAACGTGCTACTGCCAAGATGACGGAGATCGAACTGAATTAAGTTCGAGCAATGATCCTATTTAAGACGGGAAACAAGCATGCAAAATAGGTAAACTCGCGGCATCTAACCTGATATAGATCTGTTGTAAATTTGTAGCAAAATAGACATTGTAAATGAAATAGGTATTAAATTCAGTAAAATTTGAGGGTATTTCTAAAATATATCTGCTAAATATGTAGGTATATATGAGAAGACTCAGGGTATTTTTTTTATGCATTTTGTATTTGTAATAGACCAAACATCCATAAGTTTTATAATGTGACATTTTTGAACACAGCACATTATCTGCAGTTTATTTTTTGTTTCTTCTAGGATTTACTTTTGGCACATTTTTGTTAAAATGAAATGAATAGTCGCATACATCTCACACATGATCAAAAAAGCCTACTTGATAAAATCAAGTCTTTCGTTTTTATTTCTATGAGGAAGCAGTTGCTTCTGAGGTATTCCGATTTATTTTTATTGCATTCTCGAATGTAATAAAATGGAGCTTTAACTCTGTTAATTCATCTCTTAAAAATATAACCCTTCATGTAACTCTGTTTTGAACACATACACTTAGATGATAGACATTCTACAATAAAACAGATCTGATGTTAACCTACTCTGGCAGAATAATAATTATATTGTTTGGTTTGAAATATGCTCTCTGTTGTATTTTATCGCGTGGAGAACAACGAGCCTCTCTAAAACATATTATAATAGCTCGTTGCCCTCAAGAGCTATATTCTCGGCAATTCTGCTCCGTGACCGATAACCATGCATTCGGGTTGAACCCAAACTCAAACTAGCACTTACCGTGCCCCATACAGCTTAGAGTTGGTCCCCCGCAAACGTCGTTAATGTACGCTATAAATAAACAATATACGATTCCGAAAGTACATACATGACTAGATCACATATTCATGCAGAATTCGGAAATATTTTGGTATAACCAACGTACAAATACACAATTTGGCAATTTAGACCAGAGGGCGAGCCCCCAAGCTTCCTAACGAAATTGAAATATCTAGTCCAAAATTACAATCAACTACTGCATAGACTATTTACAGCTCAGGCCAACCTTACCTAGTGAGGTAGTTTGGTATTCAAATAAGCTAAATGCAGGGACCACACCTGGGACCCGCTCCATTCCCAAACTGACTGAGGGACTCTATAAATATTGTACTTACACCTAGCTGAGTGAACAATGAATTTGGGAGTGATGCGGGGGCTTACGAAGGTGAGGGGTTAATGGGGAGGGGGAGGAGGCGGCGGCGGTTTCGAGCTCTGGGCAGTTTGAAAAGCTTGCGTGAACGCGGGCAAGCGTTGCTGCGACCGAGTGCTGCTTCCGCTGCTATCTTCAGCCGGGTACGTGGACTCCGGCTCTTCAAGTAGACCTCGGAGTACCTGAGTCGACAGCCCCGAAGGCCCCTCACCTGGATCATAAAGCTCAACGCTGGGATCGAGTAAATGCGCCTCCATCGTGTCTGGTAGTTCCTCAGTGATGTAAGGCAAGTTGGCCGGTGGCTGGTATTGAGGTACTATGTACATGAGAGGGTACAGGGAACTCGGTGACGGCGGCTGCTCCAGCTTTATGTCTAAAGGATCTCCACCTTCCACTTTCACATCTAAATCCGCTCCGGGCTCCATTTTGATGTTGAGCTCGGAAGGGATCTCTACAATGATCTCTGATGAGGGTACCGACGTTTGCACAGACTTTGCCTCTTTGGGAGACTCCGATTTCCAAATAGTAAAATCGGTTTCTTCCATCGCAAACTCAGTCGTGTATGTCTCTTCAAAAGCAGACGCCTCAGGTGTAGGGTCGCTAGAGGTGCCTACAGCTGCAGACCTCCATGACTCATCAGGATGTGCATTCTTAACATGCCTTACCAGATGATCTTTCCGTCCAAACTTTTGGGGGCAGTAAGGACATAAGAAATCGCGCCTTCCCGTATGCACCACCAGGTGCCTCCGCACATCCTTTGCCGTGAAAAACCTTCGCTCGCAGTAGTTACAAGTAAACTTTTTATCTGTTTCATTCTTAACAGTGCGACTGCCTGTATGGATTTTTAGATGGTATACAATATCCTGGCGATTGGTGAAAACTTTATCACATATTTTACACTGCAAGTTTCCTTCTTCCACTGAATGCAGGGCTGCATGCTTGCGATAGCTCATCAATGAGGTATAGGACTTTCTACAATCAGGTTTTTCACAAGTATACAGCTTTTTGACAGGGTTGTGCACTCGAACATGATTAGTGAGGTGGTCTTTGCGGTTAAAAGTTTTCCCGCATACATTGCAAGCGAAAGCCCTTGCTTCGCTGTGTATGAGGTTGTGGCGCGCTAGCTTAAATTTAGAATTAAATCGTTTATCGCAAAACTCGCATGGGAAGGGTAGCTCACCAGTGTGTGAGAGAAGGTGCTGACTGAGTTTCCCGGGGCTGGTGAAGCGCTTGGCGCAGGTGTCACAGGCGTGGCGCTTGGCTTGGTCCCGGCGCGTGCGGCGAGGCGGCTCGGGCGGTGGCGGCGGCTCCGGCGGAGCAGCCGACGTTGATGCGCCGGCGCCCGCCGGGCCCGTCACCAGAGGCAGCTTGCGCGGCAGGGTGGGCACCCGCCGCGCCACCTTCACCGTGCGAAAGGTGGACTTGACGCCGGAGGGCCCGCTGGGGCCCAGCGACACAAAGTGCAGCCTGGAGGGCACCTCCGACGCGGGTGGCGCTATGAATCTCTTCTGCGCGGCGGGCGCGCTCTCCCCGCCCGTCTGCGAGCGCTCGGCGGGGGCTCCGAGTTCTTCTCCTTCTCTAGGGTTCGGTGGCGAACTGGCCATCTCGCGCTCATTTTTGATCTGCTTGCTCTATATCCCCGTTCGTGGATCGCGCGGCGCACTCGTGGCGGCTGTGTGGTGGCGCTGGACCGTCCCGATGGCAGAAAACATTTCTGTCACATTGACGATCTGGAAGCCCTTTTTCGTATTCGTGTCACATGGTTCTCGCGGAATTTCTTAACTGTGCCTACGGGTAACTCGCGACAGTGTGCTATTATCGCTTTCCTGCACTCAAAATTCGCGAGAAAACGGTGAGAAACGATGGAAAACTGTGCAAAAAAATATTTTCTCAAAGAAATACGTAGCGCTTGACATAAAATTCACGAAATGTCAAAATAATGGAATGAAGCCAAAGCCATGTCAAAAAAAGTCCGCCGAAATCCGAATCGTCAATTCGTCAGCTGTAGACCATTGACCTAAATCGGCCGCTTCCAGTGATTTCAGTGCTTGAGTGATACCAGATTTTAAAAACTTAAAAACTGAATGATTGAAAACAGAACAAAATAAAACCAAAAACATCACAACAAATTTAGTGAAAATTCTTATCCCTTTAGAGAATGAAACTTGGGAATTAATTTGTTAAAATATTGTAAGTCATACGTCTTCTATTGTATATTTAAAACCCGTCCGAAGCCTACCTACACTTACACATACAATGCTGATGGTCAGTTGCATTGTGCGCCTTGCAACAGGACCTTTAAAACTAAGTTTGGTTTTGCCAGCCATATACGCGCTCATAACCGGCGCTAGTCAGGTTCGCCGTTGACGGACACGTCAAGGAGGCCGATATTGTATTCTCTTTGGTCATACGCCTGTCATTGACATACATACTTTCACTTGTTATTTATAAACAAAGATATGTTATGATTTTTCCGGTTTGTAAGCTATTAATTTCGAGTCGACGCCTTGCTTACTTGTCTTTTTCAGTTTATAATAAGTACTCTTTGCTTGTCGCGCGAAGTCGTTGTAGCCCACGTAAAGTCATAAAGTGGGTATTATTGCATGATAAAAATACCACACTTGATTGCTTGACAGCCACAGCCATCATAGACAACATCAAACTCTCAAACAGCTCTGTTATGTCAAAATTGTCAAATACGTACGCCCGCCGCCCCTTCCCCGCTCCGAAGCGTTTTTTATTCTATTCTAAGTAATTCTAACCTAATTTTCTATTCAAATATTTATTTTTGTTGTAAAACTAGTGCTTTGTCTACATTTCTTGGTATAAATCGGAGCTTCTGACGTACTGCAGTAAGTATCTTACACTATAAATATCTGGGTTTATTCAAAGGTTCATGACCTTACAGCCCAAAAGTTTTTATGATGCAGTGACTGTACATTATATTTTTATCGTATATTGATGCAAGATACCAGTTTTGCTAATCCCTTATATTTTATTATCCGCCAAGCAACAGAATATGCATTGTTCTGTCCTTGTTCATTATCAGGTGTAGGCTCTTGATAGAAATAGCCGAGTTCTTGCACTGCCGAAGTTGTATGAGCATTTGGGCTAGTAGTGTAGCCCCATCTTGCAGTTTATCGCTATACAGTAAGCAAAACAAACACAACCAATACTTGGTCCAGGTTTTTTTAGCTCTAACAGCTGCAATACAAGTAGAAAGCTGAATGAAAACTTTTACCAACATTTCGCTGTAGTATAGCGGCTACCACCTTAATCTTACATTATTTGGGGACAAATATATCGGTCCTCCTACCAAAACCTTGTGGTCCTACTACCAATTCGCTACTGTATCGCCCCAATATCACCATAACAATGTTGAAGTGAAGGTGTTGTGCAAAGCCTCTGATATGATCTTCCTAAGGTTGCAAGGAAGAGTTCGCTCTAAGCGGTAAGGCCGCCAACAATGAATAAAATAAACAAAAGCTTTTCTGTCTCATGTTACATGTAATTTTTGGTGTGAACAATAAAGAGTTTATCTATACATTCAAGAGTTTATGTCCTTGTACAGAGTTTCCAGTTGGTGATCTAGATATAAGCCTTCCAGCATGTGTAAACCATAACTACCTCGAGGCTAGACCTCTCAGTTTGCTTAATTTTGAAGTATGCAAGCCAAGCTAGGTTTTATGAACCAGGAACCCGATAACGGCTTGTCATAGCTGTAGTTCATTAGAGGGCCCAATTCAAAGGTTTATACTGTCCTCTCCCTGTCTTAGGACTTCACATAACCCAAAAATGTCCCATCTTGTGTGCTCCAGGTGTTCTTCCAGCTGTGCTACAAAAACAAAGTCACTGACTTTTATTGCTCACAATATCAGCAAGCTGAAGTGGCAGTGGGCCGGTTATATCTGTAATTAAACTGATAACCGTTGGGACTGTTCTAGAGACCACAAATTGGGAAATGTAGTGTAGAACAGCCTGAGACTCGATGGAGTAACGACATACGTAAGGCAGCTGTCACTGGCTGCAATCAAAAAGTCGATGATGAGGACAAACATTTCACATACACATAAACATTTCCTTTGTAGGAATGCACTATATCGATCATGCACGAGCAAGGTTCATACGCTGACTCGCACTTGCCCGATTTTCGGGTGGCTGTGACCAAAACCTTTTTTGAAAGCTGGATCCGCACCTGGCCTTGGGAAAGGCCTATGTCCAGCTCTGGACTAAGATGGATGATTATGAAGACTGAATGAAATCCATAAATTCTGTTCACTTATGACTGGAATAAAGAAAAGGTTTTCATTCAGAATTATATGCTATTGCAGTTGACAGAGCACTTTTTTTTTACTGGGTATTGTATCCAAAGCAATATATTTTCTGCAATCCATTCAGGTCCGAAGTACAAAGAGTTTCCGGATAACGCTCATTATAATAATATGTATTAGCAGTGCCACTTGGATTAACCCGCTAACCTACCTATTAATCCAGGGTATGAGCTTCCTCCATACCAAATTTCATCGGAACCTGTTCATCCATTACGGAGTCGAGTATTATATATTATCGAGTATTGCAGTCAATTTATCGCCTCAGCATCCAACCAGTACCACCTCGCCTCACAATCATCTAAATTAAAAGATGTTTTAATGTGGATCACATAAAAAACTTGTGACACTGTGATATAGGCATATCAGGCTATGCTGCTTGCTTATAATCAAATAAATATATAAATAAAGTGACTCAAAAAACTAGTTGCAATAATATTTGTGCTAATAATAGTCAAATACCATACATTCAGTTTCAGGGGATTTCAGTTTAAATTCCACAATATTTAATACAATTTTCCTCCTTTATATTTGTAAATAAATTGAAATGCAAATTTAAAAAAATCAATCTATTTTAAAGAGAGCTCATAACTTTTCAACCCTTCTGATTTTGATCAAACATAGCTAAGAACGACTCCAATGAAACTAGCTTTGAAAATTAAAAAAGCTACATTCAAATTGGTCCAGCCGTTTTGGATAGAAATGGCAACACTTCCGCACCAATTCTGTTCCATTGTAAATTAAAATTAGTAGGTAATAGTATAGATTCCCTAATCTAACAGTTATTTAGGCATGTTTAGGAATCCGGCGCCATTTGGGCAGGGGTCAAGGGTAATTGAACTGACCTTGTTGGCATCCGCTTCTCTGTCATTTATTCCGAATAAGTTTTTTTATATAACGACATAAATTCTTTCTACAATTTCATTAAATGTCTCTCAATTCAGTGTACCTTTTGGCATAGACCTCCTCTTACTGTCTACATTGGTCTCTATCATCTGCCACTCTTGTCCAGTATGGCCCCAGGGTCAGCCGAATGTCGTCATTCCATCTTCTTGCTGGACGTCCCTCTGGCAAATGGCGGTTTCGAGAAAATTGCGGAAAACGCATTTTCTGGATATATAAACGATATGTCTATAGATAAACAGATAAACATTTTTATTGATAATAGTGTGTATAATTATAAGTCAGTATGTCTATGTTTTATAACTTTTTAAGTGTACCTAAAGAACAAGATTAAAATTATTATTTGATCATAGATTATTCCCTTGGGATACGATTTCTGCAAAAAAGTGACCCAAAAATGTCGATAACTGCAAGTGGAATTAGTAGGGCAGAATTATTAATACTAAGTGGAATTAGTAGGGCAGCCCTGTCTTCTTGTGCTGTCCCTTGGTTAGCATAGTGACTAACTTAATCCATTTGTTTATTTTTCAAACAAAAAAGAATCATCAAAATCCGTTCCACCAGTCGAAAAGTTCTGAGGTAATAAATATTTTAAAAAAAAAACAGTTGAATTGAGAACCTCCTTCTTTTTGAAAGTCTGTTAAAAAAACGGGTAATTTTTGCACACACGGTCATCTGACCCCAAACTAAGCAAAGCTTGTACTATGCCAGATACTGATATACAAACATACATATTTATATATTTATAAATACATATATAAATAGATATTAACACCCAGATATAGAAGAAACACAAATGTTCATCACATAAATGGCAAAATAAATAAATTTATTATATTATTATTATTATAAATGTTTGTCCTAGGTGGGAATCAAACTCACGCCCCCAAGCGCAGGTGGTAGGGTGCAATAAGGAAGTGAAGTAGAATAGATGAAAATAGGCAAGAGTACTAGAAGCCATCCCCGACTTACCCTGAGAATATCTTCGCATTTCAATAATTACAAATTAAGCGGTGTTATTTTCCAGCCATGTCGTCCGAACAAGTAGCACCAGCCCTGTCAGTCCACTCGGCCGCCGCTGTGGGCGCTTCCGCCCAGGAAGTAGGCAGCGCAGGCGCAGGTAGCGCTGGTAGTGCTGCCGCTGGGTCTGGCTCCGCCGCTGGCTCTGGCTCCGGTTCGTACCCAAAAACAGCTAATATGAATATTTAATAAAAACGTAGAGAAAAATAAAACTGTAATTGCCAGATATAAAAATAAACACAGGGCGTCTTAAAATAAGCAGATGAACATGTTAAGACACTTTTTAGAATTTTTGTGTTTGTTTGTGCACGCACATCTCCTAAACCACTGATTTTACTGATTTAATATGGGGTTCTCCAAAAGGGCTGTTAATAGAGTCTTTAAGGGTTGGCAACGTATCTGTGATGCCTCTGGTGTTGCAGGTATCTATAGGTGACGGGTGATCGCGTACCATCAGGCGGCCCGTCTGCTTGTTTGCCACCTACAACATAAAAAAAGGGTTCACGAATATGCTTAGCTGGCTGACCAGGTATACTCACAGCTATGTTATATCATTCAAGATTAATATAATAAAACTTACACCTGTGCGAAGCCGGGGCGGATCACTAGTTATTCAATAAATAAATAAATGTAACCAACATGTTTAAAATGATAACAGTAAAGTGTAAGAATGAGAAGGAATTAATGTGTAATAAGTAGGTTAGAAAGAGTGCAAGGATTAAATGGAACATTATGGACTGTGTGAAAGAGATGTCTAGATGCGAGATATGTATGAGTATGAAAGAGTAAGATAAATAAGAAAATGTATGAAAGAAATAGATTAAGTAAATATGTATAGTGTAAAAGAACTGATAAACAAAGGGGAAGAAAGGTTCTTGAGTGGAGACCGCGAACCGGAAGACGCAGCGTAGGTAGGCCTCCCACTAGATGGACCGACGACATTGTGAGAGTCGCGGGCATCCAGTGGATGCAGATGGCAGGATGTCTTTCAGTGTGGAGGTTAAAGGGGGAGGCCTATGTTCAGCAGTGGACGTCTTCTGGCTGATGATGATGTATAGTGTAAAATAAATAGCAATTAGAAGGACGCCATTTGTTTAATTCACTTTCTTTCATAAAGGTTATCTAATAGTTATCTCCTTCCAGTGCACACTGCGGCCAGTGCAGGCTCGGAAGAGAAGGTGTACGGCGGCTGCGAAGGCCCAGACGCGGTGTACGTGAAACTGATATCTTCAGACGGACACGAGTTCATTGTGAAACGGGAGCACGCTCTCACCTCAGGCACTATCAAGGCGATGCTGAGCGGCCCGGGACAGTTCGCGGAGAACGAGGCTAACGAGGTCAACTTTAGGGAGATACCGTGAGTATAACAACTTGTTTGGTAGCTTTACGAATTATTGAAGTTTTTTTTTTAATACTTTGGACCACACGTTAAGCACTAGCTTTCAAATAAAAAAAGAATCATCAAAATCGGTTCACCCAGAAAGTACAGAGGTAACAAACATTAAAAAAAAACAGTCGAATTGAGTACCTCCTTCTTTTTGAAAGTCGGTAATAAGTATCGGAAAACTTAAAATAAAATATCTGGGACATTTTCGCACACACGGTCATCTGACCCCAAACTAAGCAAAGCTTGTATATGGCTGTCAGAGACTGATATACATACATATATATTTTTAAATACATACTTATATAGATATTAACACCCAGACATAGAACAAACACAAATGTTTGCCCTAGGTGGGAATCGAACCCACGCCCTCAAGCGCAGAAGGCAGGTACACTACCAACTGAGCTAACGGGGCTGTCAATTTCATAGGTATACACAATAGTTAGGACAATAAGTATCGAATAACTAAGATGTTTGAAGAAATAAAACGTATATGCTTGTCCGCAGGTCCCACGTACTGCAGAAGGTATGCATGTATTTCACATACAAGGTTCGGTACACAAACTCCTCCACCGAGATACCAGAGTTCCCTATCGCTCCGGAGATCGCCCTCGAACTGCTCATGGCCGCTAACTTCCTCGATTGTTAAATGTAATTATGTAAAAACTAAACAAGTAAGATTACTTGCAGAGACGAACGAAAGAGAGAGATAGGAACAAACTATTGGACGCGAATCTAAGCTTCGTACATCCTCTATCTCGCTTGCACATTTCTAAATTATTTAAGAAACATAATTATTGAATAGGCTTAAAAAAAAATATTCCTTAAATATTTTTTTTTTTTTTTTTTAAAATATAGAACTGAAATAAAATATTGTTTTTTTTTAAATATAAAACTGAATTAAAAAAAAACTAAAATTAATGTTTAAGCATATAAACTTGTTAGAATCAAAATTATACCAAACATATTGTAATGTTAATTTATTTATTTGTTCTGCTGTGTTATCACATAGTAGCCAGTATACATATTTTTTTTTCATATCACAGCATTCAATTTCGAATAAATGTACTCAACATAAAGTAAAAAGTTATGTAACCTTAAAGGAATTTGAAGATTTTAGTATGGAAGGTGGCCTATGATCAGCCGCCATCTTGAATTTTTACGAAAATATTTTCTGTCTAAAATTGATGTATACAGGATAACTAGACGATCAAAAAATTTAAACTGCATTTTGTCATGTAATATCACCGGTTAAAAAGATATATAGATTTTTGAGATTTTTCTATAATCTTAATTTCTTAGTAATATTTTTACTTTTGCGATTTGAACAAATGTTTGAAATGTTTAAAATGCAATTTTTTAAAGCAGTATTTAACCGTAGGCCACTTATCTTGAACCCCTTTGTGGCATAACTATGTATATATTCATGCAGGATATGCGTGGCGTGATAAGGTTTCCAAAAAAAAAAAACTATAAAGATACCTTCTTTGTGCTATATAGATAGGAGGTGTAATAAATCAATCTATATTGTTTCTATCTCCGTCTTTTCTATGTCAATAAGAGTGAGAGAAAGAGAGACAAGAGTGACAGGTGACCATCGAGATACAATACCTATAGTCACAATCGTACCAAAAAAAAAAAAAACTCGGCGCACGCTACACATTGGCATACTTTTTGGTTAGTTGTTCGGCAACCGCGATCCGACTACAACGCCGCGCGATACCAGTGCTACGATGCCCTATCGGACAAGCGACGTTGAACACTACGCAAGCGACATAACGTCTTTAATCGAAGTAAATGTGGCATTGTGAACTTTATAATTGATGTCTAGGTATGTACAACGACGCTCGGACGTTTTTTGAATGTTTTCACTTAGAAGTTGTGACTCTATAGATATTGTAACTCGATGCAGGTGACAGAAATAATTTCGCTTCCGCCGCCTTCGTAACCATAATTTCCGCGGAACTGTACATTCGCAGAAATTTCGAGCAACAAATGGGGATTTTTTGCGGTGAAAGCGCAAACTTGCGTCTTTGTAGGTTAATAGGTTTATCTTTTAATCCAACTTACCTGTTTTTTTTTATCAATGTTCGTTCAACGCTTTTGTGTGATGGCACGGAAACCTCGATGCGCGAGTCTAACTCGCACTTGCTTAAATTATTTTCTAAAATAAGGTTTTTCCTCCATCAAAACCGTTTCATCATCATCGTTTCAGCCTTAGGACCGTCCACTGCTGAACATAGGCCTCCCATCGATCTCCGAAAGGGCCGGTTGAAACCGCGATTACGTACTTTAGTACAAGATTTGATCGTTTTCGAAAACTTTTTTTGTTTTCGTATTGTTCCATACATTTCAGCAAAGCGCCTCTAGCAGAAACGCGGAAGAACTAAAATCGGTAGTAATCGCCAGTATAGCTTCACTCGAATACGAAAGAAGGTTTCGAATAGCTTTCAGCCCAGCAATGTATGGAACATAACGAAAACGAAAAAAGTTGTCGAAAACTATCAAATCTTGTACTTAGGGTACAGAAATACAAGTCTTCGCTAGTAACATGCAAAACAAAATTTCGGTTAAGTAGGCGGCCGAAGCGAATAATTTATATCGCGTGTTGCGTACGCGCCACGACATAGATAGGTCGCGTTCAATACTTTGTTTCTAGCTTCTAGAGCTTGGGCTTTATTCTGAAATTAGGAATCTGTATATTATTAAATTCTAAACAGAAATGCCCGAGCTCAATGAAGGCGAAAGGTCTCAAGAGATGACCTTGAATCGCTACTAGTTGTTGAAGCTATGTGATGTGTAAAGGGGAAATCTCTCTAATGTAATTTAGTTTCTACCACAGCAAGCCTAGCACAGGCCGTGGAAAAATTGTCTTTCTACCGTTTTTATCCACGTGGACAGACAATCTGTCCACGGGCCTGCTAGGCCTGCTGACGTTTATCAAGAGAGACCCAGCGATACCACAACCAACAAAGTGGAAAAAAATAATTTGGCTTTGAAAATAGGGCTCTAACAGTTAAGTCAGCGAACCAAAGCCATGCTCTAGGGTTGGCACGATTAAATATTTTTTATTTGACTAACGATTAAAATAAAATGTTTTGTTTTTCAATAAAAATCGATGATTTAATCAAATGTCTTTTCTTTTACTTCGATAGAAATTAAATTAAAAATTAACATGTGATTTACTCCTAATCGGATGTTTCAATGTCATTATTGTAATATTTGAACAAACTTTTTTTCCCGGGTTTTTCGTTGCCCATCA
Source organism: Agriopis leucophaearia (assembly GCA_949125355.1). NCBI lineage: Eukaryota > Metazoa > Arthropoda > Insecta > Lepidoptera > Geometridae > Agriopis > Agriopis leucophaearia. Next base: position 6,698,921 of record OX421284.1, on the reverse strand, counting down.
TCATCAGCCATAAGACATCCAATGCTGAACATACGCCTCCCCCTTTAACCTCCACACTGAACGACATCCTGCCATCTGCATCCACTGGATGCCTGCGCCTCTCACAATGTCGTCGGTCCATCTAGTGGGAGGCCTTCCTACGCTGCGTCTTCTGGTTTGTGGTCTCCACTCCAGAACCTTTCTTCCCCATTGTTGCCCAGTCAATACAAAATTAAACAAAAGTCAAAGGATGAAAGCTCGTTTGAACGAATGAAAAGTTGTAATGCTCGGCGATGTTTCCAAAACACAATGCGGAGATTTCCCTTTTCTCCGACAGCAAAAGGCGTGTGTTGCGTAAACTGTAGTTTTAAACAAATTTTAGTGAAGCTACGATAATAAATTAAGATTTATTTAAGTCATTCTTTATTGGCTTTTTAGAAAAAAATATGGGTTTTCCAACCCTTCTCCGTTATATTAAGGAGCTTGGCTGGTTGGGGTAAGCTGGCAGGGGCAAATGCACTATACACCCCAAGCAGGATGCCAGTGCAGGTCATATCACCCCCACTTTGAAATATAATTTGCCCTCATAAACCCAAGAGCGGGGACTCAAAAAAAATGAGAATTCTGTTTTTTTCGCCCATTTGATAGCTTAATAAATTTCGCACCAGATGAACTAAACAAAATAACCGTATCTACATTGGAACATTGAAATTTAACACAAAAAGTTTTTTTTCTTTTAAAACTATTAATTCTAAACGAAATGACGGTATCTCATAAAAATACAATAATATTGGATTTTAAAACACATAAAAAAAATAAAAATTATAAAAATATATTGATCCTAACATAGGCACATAAATGAAAATAAAGGTATTAAAAAATAAATTTTCACAAAAACTCGATTTTCTCGTAATACACCTAGGTTGAGATACCGCTCTTGGGCTTATGAGGGCAGAATTAGACCTGGCAAGTTCACCTATATTGCATGTCTATGTCCTGTCTTAAGTTGGATCAATGCTCCAACTAGCACGCGCAGTTCAGTTCGATCTTCGTTTTGGCAGTAGCACGTCAGACATCAATACAAAAATGCTTAGTTCATAATCATGTAAGCCTATCATGTTCCCACTACTGGGACACAGGCCTTCTCTCAGAGACAGGATGGGCCCTTATCTACCAAGCTGGTACAGTGAATTTCGTTATGCCCTTGAACTTTGGAGGTCCTTGGACATACCGGTTTTCTCACGTTATTTTTCTTCGCCGTTTTTGAGCGATGACATCAAAACTGCACATCATTTATTTAGGTAGGTAAATAAGTCATTGGTATAGGGCCGAGGATAGAACTGGGTTCCGTACAGTGGCGGATTTGAGAAAGTTCTGATAAAAAACATTTAAAAAAACCGCCGAATTGAGAACCTCCTTTTTGGTTAAAAAGGGCGGCAAGGCATTCATTTTTTTATGATACCGGGATGCGTTTACGGCACTTATCCAGACTAAAACTTATACTAGATGAACGATAAAACACCCGTTTTGGGACTCCACGAGGTGAAAAATTATACCGGCGAAAATTTAAACTGCCCGTTTACGGGCGTCCGCTGGTATAAGTTTTCGCCTGACTAGATTAAATTTTATCTACCTTTTGAGGTCGCTAAATTTTCGCCTGCTGTCAGATTGACAGCTGTTGAGGAGGTTAAGCCGTTTTTGTTATTATTTTGTTCGAATCTTTTTGTTGTAGATGTTTTTATTTAAAATAAAATTTTATATCTATATAATGATAGATTGATATATCATATTTTACTATTATATACCATTTTATTTTACTATATTTTACTTGACATTTATTTATTATTGAATTTGACAGCTAGTATTGACATATATGACATAAAGCTATGACGCCGTTCAGCGAACCTCCGTTAGTTTAATTTTTCACCGGTGAAAAATTCGCCGAGTCCGTAAACGCTCCCCTGGGTGACGAGACGAGCGAAGTCGCTCGCCTGATGGCTCTTCACGCTTGCCCATAACAGCACAACGCCACTCAGAATTTTGAACTTCAACAGTTCAAAATCCTGGATGGCAATGCAATGCGCTCGTCACCCCGAGATATAAGATGTCAAATCTCTGTGTGCCCTGTAATTTCGCTGGAAACATTGCCCTTCAACTCGGAACACAGTAGTGTTTGCACACTACTGTATTCTGCAGAGTTTGACCAAGGAAGATAGCACTATATGGGTCCTTGGTTTGACTATAAGCATCAACCCTGATTAAGGCCAGGTACACTCCCACCACGGCACCCATATCTCCCTTGTCTGTCTCATCTGATGTTTAACCTCATTAGATCTAGTAAGTACCATCTTGCAGCCATTTAACAGACCCCATTACTGACTAAACAAGAGTAGGTATATATAGGTCATCATCATCAGCCAGAAGACGTCCACTGCTGAACATAGACCTCCCCCTTTAACCTCCACACTGAACGACATCATGCCATCTGCATCCACTGGATGCCCGCGATTCTCACGATGTCGTCGGTCCATCTAGTGGGAAGCCTACCTACGCTGCGTCTTCCGGTTCGTGGTCTCCACTCAAGAACCTTTCTTCCCCGTAGGTCTTCGAGCGAGAGTATAGGTATTAGGTACCTACTCGGACTAATAAAAAAATATGCCATTCTGGTTTTTGACAACTTTGCCCAACTAAATCTGTCAAAATTTGTTGTCCGACCGTCGTCGTTACTAAAAGTTATCAAGTATTAGCTGTGTCCCACGGTGCTACCCGCTTTGCATAGTTTTTCCGCATTTCTGCGTTTTGCGATAGTGAAACAATATTAAAATAAATAAATACACCAAAATTAAAATCATAAAAAAACGCCAATATTTAAAATGCCGAATGATGCGTTTAATGATTTCAAATGCCAAACGCGCATAAAACAAAAAACGCTAAATGCCTAAATCGAAAAGATTTTTGCATAGGAAATTAGATCTATCGTTTGTGGAGCACATTAATACACACCGAAGATCGATAAATATAAAATGCATTTTAGCACTTGTCGAAAATGAGAATTTGGCATTTCACGTAAATGCGTTTTGGCATTATGCGTATTTGACGTTTCGCGTAAACACGTTTTGGCGTTTGCGTGTTTGGTAATATGATAATTTGGCTTTTCGCTTAAGCGTACCGTTTTAAGTCTTTGTCATTTTGCGTTTTTGGCATTATGTGTTAAAAGGTGTAAAGCATGCTAAACCTTATTGCTTAGAGTCCTTGGTTGGGTAAAATTAAAACTAGCAACATTGTCCTTTATTCAGTTTATTGCGTAAACGAAAACCGGTCCACATCTCGGAAGTTCGGGTCTCAGGCGCACTACGATACAATGGACTACTGCTTACAAATACCAACTTTGGAATGACATCCCGCTTACACGCTACGCAGAAAATCAACTTTACAATACAAATTATACATACAGTAAGGGAAAAATGCTAACAAACTTGCTAAGCGCTTTAGCAACGGCTTTCTACGATGGAGACATTGACAGGAACTTCATTCGCAATTTAAGTAAGCACGCGAGGGTGGAACTGAACGCTGATTGGTCATAGTTTTGTAGTGTCATTGGTGCAGACGGCGCATTAGTAAATTAGCGCTAATGTGTTATCTGAAAGTGCTCGTTCATACCAGGTGAAGGAAATCGCTGTATTTTATATTATTGAATAAAGGTATGTATATCTTGTTTTTACACTAAAAGCTACTTATATTAACGCCTCAAAAATGATTTATGTAGAAGCGTCATACAAGTTATTATTTTCAAGAAACTATTTCATATAATAGGAACATTGTTTCTAATATTTTATTATTTTTCTCCAATTGACGCTGGAAGTTCTGCACTTTGTAATCATTTCCCATACTGTTTGTATATTTCAGAAAAAAATATAGACGAGTCAAAATAAATAAATTCTGCAGTTATAACTAATTGAAACTCACTACAACTCTAGAAATTCAATCTGAGATCTAAGCTTATAATAAACTTTGGATAAAAAATTAAATACAATCAATTTGTACATTTTTTACAAAGAAAATTCATTTAAATCTGAAATATCCGTGCTATTTAGCAACATAAATCACCGTGCTAATATTAGCATGTTATTTGCTAAATAGCATGCATCCGCCAATAACCAGCTAAATACTGAGTGTGAATGTGAAATAATTAAATGCGAAATATTACAAGAACTTGTGACACAGTGTACCTTATCTAAATAAAATATACAATACGTTAAGGCTCCTCTAGACATTGGGTCATTTTACACTTTCGCTTTTCACAATACTTCTCATACAAACATACTAGTCTAAGCTTTCGAAAATTTCTCGTCCAATTTTGATGAAACTTTGTAAATAAGGTATATTTAAATTGAAAATACAAATTTCAACTTTTTCGAAATTCGAAAAAATAAAACTTAAATTATATCGGAAATTCGTATTGCTCATTTTAAATATACTTGCCAAGATTCATCAAAATTGGACGAGTACTTACCGAATAATAAGACCAATAGGTTTTTTTTATGATACGAGACGAGCGAAGTCGCTCGCCTGATGGCTCTTCACGCTTGCCCATAACAGCTCAACGCCACTCAGAATTTTGAACTTGAACAGTTCAAAACCCTGGACGGCAAGGCACTGCGCTCGTCACCCCGAGATATAAGATGTCAAATCTCTGTGTGCCAAGTTCGTAAGAAAAAGAAAATAATAATTACCCAATCTCCGGAGCGCCGTCAATACGCTTTTACAATAAAAAATAATACTTTAATAATTAATTTCAAAAGATTATTGTTATATGGAAGAATTGATTTACTTATACATATACGCCAGTATAAAAAACCTGCAACATCGTCGCACCAAAAATATAAAATTTGTATGAAAAATATACAAAACTTACTTTACGTGCGAAATTATTCAAGGAATGTGCCCCGTACAGTGATTACTTGAATCTTACATTTAAATTAGGTTTTTAATTTTATTGGCAATAATATCACAAATTAATATTATCAGAATTTATGAACAGTTTTTATTTTATTTTATTTCAAAATTAAAGAACTAAAATGTACCAACTTGAGCCTTAACGAGAGAAAGAAGTGCAAAGAACACAGTAAACAATCTACAGACATAGATACGTAGCGAGCTTTATTCTCAGGCAATTAATTGTTGTTTTTTTTTAATTTGTGGATCTACTTTAATTTGATGAACTGTGGCCGCCCTTAAGAGAATACTATCTAATTTACCAATAACCCTGTATAGAAATACAGAAACAATTTATACTGCTGAAGAATAAGCTCGAAAGTGTTCATTAAATAGTAGTAGCTAGCAAAATATCAGAGTATTGCCAAGCAGTAAATTTTTCTGTGTGTGTATCAACAATATTCGTAAAGTTCGGAAGTTTGGTTACTGTTTCTATAAATAGATATGTGGGCGTAAATAATTTATCCATGAAGCGATAGACATTTTATATGAAGCACAACAATGCCGATGATATGTCAATAAATATCACTAACGACTCCACATACAGACAGGATTTTATATAAATAACACTCTTTGAAACCACACATTTCACTTTGTTTGCTACAAGCGATCTTCCGTCGCCGAACGAACATGTTCGTTCTCGGTTTTCTAACGTAGATGTTCAGAACAGTGAAGACGCAGCTTTATTAAGCAAAAGCATTCATTAAATATAGGACTAGATGGGGTCACAGCTAAAAATCAGACAGAAAAATATTACCACGAATAAAAGTTATTAGAATTTATTACGAGTTATGTATTAAACAAAAAAAAATGGTGGTTCAATTCAAAGAATTCAAGTTCGCCGCAAATCATGACAGTTTTATACTGAGGTCTGGTTCCACTTGAATTCTGTTTCTAGAGTCTAGCTAGACCATTTCGAGACCTGTGGTGTGGCTATGCGTTGTCTCAATGAATGAATGAATGAATTTCAAAATGTTAATAAGTAGATAATAAACCATTAACCTGGACCCGGGTATGTCCTAAAACTGTGACCAGAACCACCTGAGGATGAGCAGCAGCGTCCTGATAGTACACGGTGAACGTACTGCGATCCCCAAGCCGCCTGCCAAGCGTGGAGATTATGGTAACAGAGAGGGCTCTATGAGGGAGGCCTTGTCCAACAGTGGACGTTAATTGGCTGATGATGTGAAACCATTAACCTCACGTCTTTTCATTTTGGTTTTATGTACTTACGATATTTTTAGTTGCCAATCGAGATATGAATTTATAATCGAAGATATAACGTTTTGTAAGATTGTAATTTGTGTAGTGTATAAAAAACTGAATTTCCTAACATTTCAATATTTTTTTGACAATCACTATATTATGTGAATTTTAGCATAGCTGGCCGAATTTCGATGTAACTTTCTTCTTGACTCCATCTGGTCTTAAATTAGATCAATGAGTGAAAGCAACTGAAATTACTTGCAATTCAACTGCACATTCAATTTAATTTTAACAAAGCTATTTAACATGTTATTTATATAAAAACCAGCTTAAATAATCGGTTATGTATATGAATAAACTCCGGTTACAGATGATTATAGGGTAAAATGGATAATTTTAGACACTTGGCTCGAACTAAAACTGACTATGACAGACTACTGTGATACATTTGAGCATTATGTCTTTTCTCAAGCACTACCAAAGAAGCATTGAAAACAAATAAATGCTGATTAATAAGTACTAATTGCGATCATAGCCGTAAAAATAGGTAAAGCTGAACCTTGATAACTACAAGCGACGGATCAACCCTGATCAGAGTGAACTTGATCGATGGGGATCATCTTTTTACTGACGGAATAGATCGGCGGTGAATCAAGCTTCCCCGATAGTGCTTGGACTCGATTCTTGACGGAATCCATCGGCGCTGAATCTATTTTCTCATCTGTGCTCGACGAAGACTGGAGTGAATCTGCGTTGCCATAAATGTGCTGAGGTTCCCGGACGTTTCCATACAAATTATAGTTGTGTATTAGAGCAGATACTCTGTTGGAAGTTGCCGGTAAGCTGCTGTGTTCTTTAGGAATATGGTCCATTGAAGTCAGTTGGCTCGTTGTGACAGGTTGGTTAATCTTGAAGTCTGGCTTTGGGGGCAGTTGCATCAAATCATCTTCCTGAACTGATGATTGGTTACTCAACATTGAAGATTGGGTGCTCAAGACGGGGTTTTGAGGAGTGTATGTCTGTTGGTTTTGGGGGATTGTTTGGGGGGCTAGTATTTGGTTTTGGGAGGTGAGGACCTGGTTTTGTGGGTCTGGGTCTAGAGCGGCGCGCCAGTCGACGGTGGGGTGTCTCTCGCGGATGCAGTCGACGACATCGAGCAGATTTTTCGCGTCCATCGCTAGGACGTGCGCTGCTGCCAGCATGCTTCTAGAATTAAAAGAGTGAAAATTCTAGAAGGTCAGAAGAAAACACGAGTTTATCCTCAATATAAAATGACTCAAAAACTTATGTAAAATCTAAGCAGCACAACAAAAAAAAAAACTGAATGACAAAAAGTACCAGAATTAGTTTTTAAGTAACTTATTTGAGTCATTCACGGAAATTTTACTGAATATTTGTATTATTCTTTTCTTTCTTTATTCCACTTTAGACTTCACATCAGTACCATTCAATCATTTTGATCTTCAATAATATTGAAATATGCGAGCGAGATAGAAGGTACTCGAAGCACTGGCTACGCATTACTAAATGTCAAAATGTTCGGTAGAGTTACGACAGAGAACAAGTGTTGCCAGTGTTTTGACGAGTGAGTTTGTACATTGAATCTGCATTCCCTCCTCCTATTTCTCTATCTCCTATTTTACTATGAAGTATCGGACTAAAATTGTGCTTTTATAATTTGTAAAATGTAATGTTGACGTTCATAAGTGTACATTAATATATTTGATAATAAATGAATTGAATTGTTTGACAAAAAAGTAACAAAGACTGGATTTTTTTCGTTCTGATTCTATCAAATAAGAAGATCTATAGAATTCAATTCCTAAAGAAAATTCAATAAATAACTGTATTTTTTATTTAAAATTCTTCTTTGTAAGTGTTTAACTAACAATCACTATATACATAGTATAAAATAAAGTCACTTCCCGCTATCTGTCCCTATATATGCTTAGATAATTTAAACTACGCAACAGATTTTGATGCGGTTTTTTTTATAGATAGACAGAGGTTTACATGTATAATACATACATAATATGGTCGAGAAACACTGATAATTTTAGTGGTTTCTAATGTGATTACGTAAACAGCATTGCACCCGTACGAAGATGGGGCGGGTCGCTAGTGAAAAATAAAAATCGTAAAAAAAAACCGGCAGCCTGGTATGATATTCCGAAAATCCAAAGCGCTTTTACGATTCCACTTTTGTTCAACGAACTGCTATTCGGTGAGACGCGTTGCCTGAAAAGTTTCCTGATAGTTACAATCTGGGTGTTACAATTATATGGTTATTTACGGGATATTTACCGTGGTAAGGTTGTGGTATAACTGTAATCATATAACTGTAGTGAACAACCGTGATAGTTTAAAACAGTGAATCTGGGTGTTCAATTCGTGAGTGTTTCGGTATCTTCTAGGCAAGCGTGCTCCCTCGTTGACCTTAAATAATAAATAATGTAAAGGACGATAATATCGTTCTTATGTTAGTGTTATACAGAATGTATTCTTACTTAGTGTACTGCCTCATCGCGAGCCGCATCGCCTCCACCAGCGCCGCCATGTCCTTATGTTAGTGTTATACAGGATGTATTCTTACTTAGTGTACTGCAGCTGTAGAGTAGTGTTGGAGTACTGTATCGCGAGCCGCATCGCCTCCACCAGCGCCGCCATCTCCTTATGTTAGTGTTATACAGGATGTATTCTTACTTAGTGTACTGCAGCTGCAGAGTAGTGTTGGAGTACTGTATCGCGAGCCGCATCGCCTCCACCAGCGCCGCCATGTCCTTATGTTAGTGTTATACAGGATGTATTCTTACTTAGTGTACTGCAGCTGCAGAGTAGTGTTGGAGTACTGTATCGCGAGCCGCATCGCCTCCACCAGCGCCGCCATGTCCTTGCTCAGCACTTGATGTGCCATCTCCACCTCCCTGCAAATACGACATAATTATAACACTAATAAATAAATAAATAATAAATATCTGGGACATTATTGCACACATGGTCATCTGACCCCAAAGTAAGCAAAATAAAAAAAGGTAAATAACACGCTGTGTATGACATTAAAGCAAAAAAGGTGAGAGGGAAAACTTCTCTTACACAGTTTTCTTGTTCTTTGACTCACACAATACACAACAATAACAAATGAAAAGAAATAATTTAAAAAAAACACATATTTTTTTTGTTTTTAACTTTTTATTTTATAGGTGCAAGAGTTGAATTCCGAATTTCGGCGGTGATGTAAATAAGTGTGAGGGCCGGGCACATAGCACGCAGAACAAATGGCCGATGGGTCCGAAAGGTTCTCGAGTGGAGACCACGGACCGGTAAGCGCAGCGTAGGATGCATAAGATGTACAGACGACCTAAAAGAGGCCGCAAGAAAACGCTGGATGCAGGCCCAACCGGTTCTTTTGGAAATCGATGGGGGAGGCCTATGCCCAGCAGTGGACGTCCTATGGCTGAAATTATGATGCTGATGATGATAAATAAGTCACCTCTGAGCTCGGTGAGGGAAGGGCACCACCACGCAGTCGACGGTGGCGCACAGCGAGCGCAGCTCCGAACCGACGGTGCGCACCGCCGCTAGCGTGTCAGCGGGTGCGGCATCGCGCTGGGAGAGCGCCGCGAGTCGCATTACGGAGCGCACCACCGCAGTCGTAGCTGCGTATACTGGGTCGTTTGCGTGGCATGGACGCTGTGGAAACAAATTCACATCTCATGTAAAAAAAAACATTCTAGGAAAAAAAAAACTGTTTCCGCAAGAAACTTTGTTTGAATCAAAAAAAATAAAATATGAACGGTTGAACAAAGTAACTTTTTTAGTATATGTCTTCATAACATCTATCTATAGGTGGGTCGAATGATAGGTCCCCATGATAGGTCGGGGAAAAAGTCTTTTCGTATTTTGTATGTATGAAGTTGTAGTAAAATCTCATCGGTTGTACTGTTTGTATCTGGCTGGTTTTGATACCTATTATTAAAAATATGACATTTTAAAAAAGGAATACAAAAAGTAAAAAGCAATTTCCCGCCATTTTTGAATTGTTTTTTTGTTCGATAAAATGAGTGAATCTGACGAAGAAATTCGATATATTTTGAAGTTTCATTACAAAAAAGGGAAAAATGCGATACAAGCCGCGAATAAAATATGTGACGTTTATGGACCTAATGCAGTGTCATCAAGAGTAGCACAATGTTGGTTCAAGCGTTTTCAGTCCGGGAATTTTGATGTCAAAGATGCAGCTCGCTCTGGTCGCCCTGTTACGGATAAAGTCGATGCCATTTCTGAAAAACTGGATATTAGTAGTTACGATGTAGCTGAAGAACTGGGGATCGACCACAAAACAGTTTTGACCCATTTGAAAAAGTCTGGGTATAAAAAAAACCTCGATATTTGGGTGCCACACGAGCTCACTGAAAGAAACCAAATGAATCGTGTGCTCATTTGCGATTCTCTGTTATAACGTAACGAAACCGAACCGTTTTTGAAAAGATTGATCACTGGTGATGAAAAATGGATCACCTACGACAAAAATGTGCGCAAACGATCATGGTCAAAGGGCAGTGAAGTACCACAGACTGTAGCGAAACCCGGATTAACACGTAATAAGGTGATGCTGTGTATATGGTGGGATTGGAAGGGCATCGTTCATTATGAGCTTTTACCGCCGGGCAAAACCATCGATTCGGATCACTACTGCCAACAACTGATGAGACTCAAACAAGAAATTGAGAAAAAACGGCCGGAATTGATCAACAGAAAGGGCGTGGTCTTTCATCATGATAACGCCAGACCGCACACATCTTTGGCCACTCAGCAACAATTGAGAGAGCTTGGTTGGGAAGTGTTAATGCATCCACCATATAGCCCTGACCTTGCACCCTCAGATTTCCACCTGTTTCGGTCTCTTTAGAATTCTTTGGGTAGTGTTAGATTAACATCCAGAGAGAACTGTCAAAACTACTTGTTGCATTTTTTTGATCAGAAGTCCCAAAATTTCTACAGCAACGGGATCATGTCACTACCTACAAGATGGCAACAAGTTATCGAACAAAATGGCACATATATATTATAATTAAATGTAATTAAACTTGAAAAAAATATGTCTTGAATTTGTTTATAAAATACGAAGAAACTTTTTCCCCGACCTATAATAAAAATGAAGAGGTTAAAAAATCTGTTATTGCGAGATATCAAAATAATAATCACACAGGTTGTCTTAAAATAAGCAGCTGAACACGTTAAGACAGTTTCTAGAATTATTGTCTGCTTGTTTGTTTGTCCACGCACATCTCCTAAGCCAATGGATGGATTTAAATGCGGTTTTCACGAATATGCTTAGCTATGACCAGATTGAAGTATTAAGTTATTTTGCGAAAGGGCCGGATTAAGGGAGGAAAATAGGGTTGAAAGTTTACATGAAAACCTACCCGTACGAAGTAGTGGGTAACAGCAAAATAAAAACGAACATCAGCGTAACACAAGGCCAGCTACTTAAAAAAAACAAGGACCCGTCCAGTAGCTTATGAAAATATGATTCGTTTAGAATCACCAGCATTTTTGATAATCTGAACCGCTGAAAAAATCTTTGTTCTTTACTTATACTAGCTGCGCCCCGCGGTTTCACCCGCGTGGTGATGAAAATCGGTGATGATGATGATGAAAAGTAGCCTATGTGTTAATCCAGGACATAAGCAATCTATATATCCCTATTTCATCCAAATCAATGAAGCCGTTTCTGCGTGATTGAGTAACAAAAATCCATCCATACATCCATCCATACAAACTTTCACATATATGATATTAGTGAGATTGATTGTTGCTTCCAACCGGCCCTTTTGGAAATCGATGGGGCAAGCCTATCTCCAGCAGTGGACGTCCTATAACTGAAATGATAATGATGATTGTTTAATATTACCTTTCCTTCTTCACTAGGCGTTTTCTCCATCGGTTTCACGGTGTTCGCAGGGCTGGTTTCCGATGAATTCGCCGCTGAAAATAAAACGCAATTTAAGTTAGAAAACCCTTTTACCGCCATGAGTAAGCACATTTGTGGGAACATAGTTATCGAGAGCTCTATTTATCTACAAATAAAGTACAAAATTAAGTCCATTCGCACGTCATCCTAGTAAACGAAATTCCGTATAGCCAGGCCTGGCGCATTCCGCACTTTAGGTATGAAGCTACAAGTAGTCGTCTTGTCGGACTTGCTGTGCCCGCTGACGCACGATAGACAGAATATTGCGATTGACAGAGAGGCAACTTCTAGGTTAATTTATAGCTGTAGGTACAAATACAAATCTTTATTCATAACTCCATAGTTACAAGTCAAACTCCTCCAGTACACTCTTCTACAAAATTGTATATACAATTATATCTTACTAATATCTTATTATGTATTATTATGTTAAATTAAATTGTACTTTATCAAAAACACAAATAAAAATGATTATGATAATGAGAATGAATTAATAACAATGTCAAAAATCATTTAACTTAAAAAAATCATAAATTTTATAAAAGAAAAATTTTAAGAGCCAAGCTCTAAGCTTGGTCTTAAAGCACGCGGTGGATGGTGCATCCCGGATGGAAGCGGGTAAGCGGTTGTAGATCGCGGGCCCTAGGATATACACTGATCTCTCTGATTTTACGAGCCGGTGCGACGGCGTTACTAATTGCGCTTTCTTTTTGTAGTTAGCGCTCGCACGTCCTGAATTGCACTTTATTATGAAGTAGCAAGAGTCGCTACTTATTTAAATGATTTTGCGGAGTGAATCTTGTGTATTTGTATTTATATGTATTCTTTGGTATAGCGCGATGTCGGTTTTTTAAATTGATAACATATTGTGCAAGCTACACGCTGCCAAACAAAGCTACATCTGATGGTAAGCAATCACAATTGCGACTGAGTTTCATCATCATCAGCCAGAAGACGTCCACTGCTGAACATAGGCCTCCCCCTTTAACCTCCACACTGAACGACATCCTGCCATCTGCATTCACTGGATGCCCGCGACTCTCACAATGTCGTCGGTCCATCTAGTGGGAGGCCTACCTACGTTGCGTCTTCCGGTTCGCGGTCTCCACTCAAGAACCTTTCTTCCCCATCGGTTATCAGTTCTTCGAGCGATGTGGCCTGCCTATTGCCACTTCAACTCGACATTGCGACGGAGTTTGCATAGAAGAAAATCAAGCCTAAATTAGTACCTGATTGCGGCTGACTAGAAGCCCTGAGTTCCTGCGCAGTGCTCTGCCCCTCCGAGATCTGTTGCTCACTAGGTTCAGACTCGCTCGACAACTGCACGTTGGATAAACGCTTTTTCTGGAACAACATCGGAAACGAGTTCGTTAAGCTTTTTAAACGACTTCCAAAAAGGAGGAGGTTCACAATATGACTGTTTTGTTTTAATGTTTGTTACCTAAGAACTTTCCGACTGGGTAAACCGATTTTGATGATTGTTTTTTTTATTTGAAAGCTGGTGCTTCCCGTGTGGTTCCATTTCAATTTGATCTAGTTCTGTAATTTTTTATGAAGTCAGTTTTTTATATATGGATAAAATTATATCACATCTTTTCGAGAAAATGCCCGACGGATATTTCTTTATGCAATAATTGCAATTGATTGTTCATCACGAAATCATCCATTTCTATTTCGTCCACCGCACGTGGTGAAGACTTATTAGATACCCTTTGGTTTTCCGTAGATGGGTGAAAACAATATCATTCTCCTCCATGCATCGATAAAGAAATGGAATAGAAGGTCATTTGAGGAAGTGGTCATATCAAGAAGTGATCGCTTGAAGATAATAATATGGTCATTTGAGGAGTGGTCGTTTGAAATAGTGGTTACTTGTAGAAGTGGTCATTTTTAATTGTGGTCCTAAACCGCCGAAACATTTTTTGCACAATTTTATTATATATTTTTTTTTTACATATTTAGCTACTTTTCAGGATTACTATTTTATTTATGTTTTATTCTATTTTTTGTTTCATGTATAACATACGGGTTTTTAAGGACCTCATGTATCGTATAATGGCAAATAAATAATGTCTGAAATAAAGACATTTAATTTTTATTTATTTATTTTACCTACAAAGTACTGGAGAGGATATCTAATGTTAGTTAATACATATGTATATACAAAACGACTGTACCAAAATTGATACATTTCATTTATTTACTAGCCTCTGCTGGCCGTTCTCTGACTTCGTACGCGAAGACTTTGATATAAAAATGTTATTTTTATTTTATTAATTCGGCCTTTTCTAAAACTTAATTCTTAGTAGACCTTTTAGGACTCTTTTGCAGGGTGTGCTACTTCCCCAGGCGGAGGGAAAGTAGCACACCTTTGCCAGTTATTCAACCGCCAAGCAGTAGTGTGCAAACACTACTGTGTTCCGGATTGAAGGGCAATGTTTCCAGCGAAATTACAGGGCACACAGAGATTTGACATCTTATATCTCGGGGTGACGAGCGCAGTGCATTGCCATCCAGGGTTTTGAACTGTTGAAGTTCAAAATTCTGAGTGACGTTGAGCTGTTATGGGCAAGCGTGAAGAGCCATCAGGTGAGCGACTTCGCTCGCCTCGTCAGTCAGTATCATAAAAAAAACCTCTACCTGCTAAATTTCAGCTTTGTAGGTCAAGTAGTTTTCGTGATTTCAGGATGAGTCTTTTATAATAATACATTTTGAAAGATGGATTATATTGCAGTGGCTCTTAATAAAGTTTGATAAAAATATGTTCAGCCATTTTGAATTCATACACGTCCCGGTTTACCTTAGATATAAAACTGTCCCACCGCCTTGACTGTCCCAAACTATAGTAAACGAGGTACCATTTTGAATCTAGCGTAAACGAGAGAAAATACTTTTCTACAACCGCTTGTACGCTGCACCTTTCTCTCTCTTTCTCCAATTGCCGTTGGCTTCACAAATTTCGATCTTATTCCAATGGTAGGTAAGGTATGTATTTACCAAATTATCTTCCTGCATCTGCAGCCATCGTCTGTCCTCCTCGCTCTGGTGTTGCTGTCTCGCCAGTTCTGCCAGCAGTCGTCTTTCCACCGCTTGTTCCGTGTCGAATTCCGGACTCTGTGCGTACGGATATAAGGTAAGTTTTGGAGTTGGCCTAGTTATTTACTGTATTTTTTTTTTGTTGGTATAATATTTACTATATTTTAAGCCATCTCTAGATTAGATCTAGATGGAGATTTGTAAGCCTACTAGGAAAAACTACAAAGTGACTAATATTGTTTAAAAACATGCGTTTTTTAATGTGTGAACGATTTTACTCGTGTTTTTAATCGCCGACGAAAACAGAGAGGAATGAATGTTAGATTGATTTAATTTATTTCATAGATTTAATGTGTGTATCTGTCTGTAGCATCGTAACTCCCATACGACTGAACCGATTTTGATTTAGTTTATTTTCTTTGAAAGATGACATGATCGAGAGTTTTCTTGGCTATGATTCAATAAAATTTGAACAGCCGTTTGAACATTATAAGCTACTTTATACGGGATAATTAAAAATCAAAAATTACACTTGTATGCAACTAAATTATCTTTATCTTAGTTTGATGATGAGACTTTTTCTTCTCAGGCTCGAAAATTCAACCAAACTAACTAAAAAAATATTAAAACCATACTATTAAAGTAATTTGTGTATTTAGTCAACATTTGTCAGGGGTTATAGACAATCGGACTGAGCCTTTCATTACGATGTCAACCCCATTTTTAGTCAGATGATCGGACTAAAGTTTTGAGTTAGGAGCCATAAATGTGAGAGATATTTGAAAAAAAAAAATTAGGGTACCACAATGATTTTGTGCCTGTGACCGTACCAAAAAAAGTTGCCCAGTATTTTTAAATAGAAATTTTCAAATTTCTGCATAATTCCTAGCTCAATTTCATTAAGATTAGTTCAGCTATTTAGTCGTGAAAGTAACAACAGATGACAGAGCTTATAACGCATTGATACATTCGAGATACAGTACCTATAGTCACAAACGTGCAAAAAACGTCCAAACTAAAACTCGGCGCACGCTACGCATTGCGCTGACTTTATGGTTAGTTGTAAGCCAACCGTGATCAGACTACAACGCCGCGCGATGCCAGTGCTACGATGACATAGCGCTAGTGACGTTGAACACTATCCAAGCGACATAACGTCTAAATTTAAGTAAATGTAACATTGCGAAATATATTAATTGATGTCTAGGTATGTACATCGACGCTCGGACGATTATTGACTGTTTTCATTTATAGATTATAGGTATTGTATTTCAATATCAAAAAACCCTCCAAAAAAATATGACCACATATAAAAATGTGGTCATATTTCGAACTATTTCGGCACAACTAAGTATAGCAATATACTGAAACAATGATTTCTGTGTAAGTTATTGATGTAGACAATATCAAAAAAACTATTAGAAAAAATATGACCACATATAAAAATGTGGTCATATTTCGAACTATTTCGGCATAACTATAGCAATATACTGAAACAATGATATCTGTTTAAGTATTGATGTAATATGGGACGGATCAATGAATGGCCAGAATATGACCACTTATAAAAGTGGTGTCAAATTTCAAAATATTTTGGCGCAACTATAGCCAGCGTGCGGACGCGCCAAATGCCTCAGTGTGCGTTTAACGTTTTGATCTACACACTGAAACTGCTAACATTTTAAAATAGTTTCAACAGTTACTAGCTATATTATGTTTATTCAAAGATACAAGGGTTCCCGAATTTCAATGTGATTTCTTTCGTGACCCTTCATTATGTCCTAAATTACATCAGAAGCTACAGTTTTGTCAAAACTTAATGCTAGGAGAAAGAACTAACTTTATGGTTAATTTTATAACAAGATAAATTCCAATCACTTCAGGGATTTTCAAAAATACGACATCTACATAAAGTTAGTTCTTTTGCTCATTGAAATCACTTGCGAAAATCTAGAAAAGCTCCATCTAAATTGCAAAAAAGTACAAACAAACAAAAACACTACTTTCTATGTAAATTCACGAGCGACTTCAAAAAACTTAAAATAAATAATTAGGTATAATGAAAAAATAAAAAAACCGAAACTCTACCGGACACCCAAGGAACAATAACTGTAAAAAAGAAAATAAGAAATAAAAATAAATTAATTCTCTTATTTACAAATCATACACATATGTACATAATATTTATAAAATTTAAATCTCAAATTCATAACCAATATTTTAGATTTTTTTCTTAACCCTTTTAATACCATTTCCAAATAATTGTATTCACACAAAAAAGCATGCTCTTGAGTCTTTGTTACACACTTTCTATTCTACTAAAATCTACCAAAAAAAGAAAAAATTTCATGCTACCCTCAAAAAATTCACCTGCACAGAACTAGGCCCCTGTACCACCGGCGCGCACTCTTGTCGCGACGCATAGATCGATTGCGCATCCATTGACGACGCCGAAGCAAACTGCGGCCGCGGCGGCGCTTGGAAACCAGCATTGGACGCGAACTGCCCCGCCGCTTGCGGTACCGCTTGCGGGCGATACAACATCGGCTGCGGACCCTGTACTACGTTATGACCGTATTGCATATACGGAGCTTGGGGATATTGAAATTGAGGACTCGCTGAGCGCGGAAACATTTTCGACTTAGGACTCTGAGCGTACGGAACACCCTGAACTATCCCTACTGGGACGTTATAAGCGGCTGGATGAGACGCAGACATACTTGTTACGGTTTGCGGTCTGTACTGAGGTTTGGCCATGGCCTTTTGAGCTGCAATCGCGACACAGCTCTTGACATTATCACCTCCAAAGTCGTATATCTCTTCTACTAAAGGCGGATCGGGTTGCGTGCGCATTTTGTGCATAACGCTAGCAGCCAACTGAGCGTTCGTAGTTCCTTGAACGGAGAATTGACCTACATCTTGGTCGCGACGGCTTCGAGGCGGTGGGGAAGCGGGGACAGAATGCTGTCTAGTGAAAGGAGCTATGGGTACGGGGGAACCTCTGTGAGAAAGACTTCCTCTAGCGTTCCTTTCAAGCGACCCCATTCTGACAGGCGCGCGTTCCACTGTCGACAACCTAGTGTTTCGCTCTAAAGACCGAACGCGACTCGGGTAAGTTTCGGCAGTTTCCGCCTCGTCATTTTGGCACAGATTATCGCAGCTGTCATTCGCGCCGACGACACCCGAATGCGATGAAACGCATTCATCGCTCTCGTCTCTTTCCGGCACGATCGGGTCTAACTTGTGCAGGCTATAGGCTGGTATCGGAGCCGTTTGGAGGGGTATTTCGATTTTCTCGTCCGGTTTAGGGTGTATGATTTGTTCGGGCTCCGGTAGCGTTTCGGCGAAGTCTACGCTGACAGTGTTGAATACCGAAGCGGGGGTGGTGTAGGCTTGCGGGTCGAGCGCCCGGGATTGGTTCTCTCTGAGGAGGTGCGCTAGGACGAGAGGGTTCTGGGCGACGATGTAAGTTTGCGGCGCCGCGGGCGGGGGCTGGGCGGGGGTCATCTCCGCGCCTGGGGACAACAATAATGTTCTTGAAAACTGTGGCCTTAGTACGAAAACTTGCGAAAAAGTTACGTTACGTAAACAACGTTATGTAAATAACGTGCTCGTACTAAGGCCACTGAGTATTAACTAACGATACCACATAATTTAAAAGACATCCAAAACAAATACATTTTTAAATTTAAACTAAAGAATATTCTTTGAAAAGGTATATTACTCTTTATATGATTTTTTCTAAGATAAAGACATTATAGTTTAAGATTCCCGTGTGGTCCCATTTCAATTTGGTCCAGTTCTGTGATTTTTATGAAGTCAGTTTTTTATATTGATAATGTTTAGTTAGTAAAGACACTTGCCCATATAAAAAAAAATGCTTGTCACTGGCTAAATATATTGTAGCAGAAATTAAAAAAAAAACTCACCAGTGAGGTTGTTACTAGGCCTGGTCGGCTTGGGCGGAGGCTCGTCGCCCCAGGACGCGGCCGCCACTCGTCTGTTCTCACGCCGCATCGTATCCCACGCGGTGTTGCGCTCTTCCTGCAGGATCTCACTAAAACATACCCTACATTTAAGCACAGATAACATAATCATCTTCCTATAGTGCGTTTCACCAAAGAGTTCCCTCGCCGTAATGTTGGCACCCCTGCACTTCCCTGTGAAGAAGCATTAATAGGACTAGGTGGGTTTGAGGTTTAGGTAAGTTTGTGGTTGTGTAAAGTAATGAGTTTAAGTACATTTATTTAGGAAATTTATGTTTTATCAGGATACGATAGGGCTGACATTACCATGACTAAAAACCTTCAAAAAAAAAAAAAATACAGTTAATCACGAAATTCAATCAAATTCTCACGAATACACGAAAAAATATTCATAGAAGTCACAACGCTTCGCAAAATTATACTCAGTAAACGTCTGCAGTTTCATATATACATATAACATAGCTGTATACAATTCATTTCGAAACAAAACTATGTTACCAAAACCAACCGTATATTTATATATATTTACGGCTCAGTTTTCTAATGTCTGTTTGATTTGCACAACATCGTCAAAACTCGTGAACCGTCGTTGAGCGAACGAGACGGCGATTATGTCTGAATCGCGAGTTTCTCTCCCATTGGTCAGACGGTGGTTCGTGAGCTATGTTGACGTGTCTGTTACGGCTCTTACGGTGTTACCGGCTTGTGCAATTTGCAACTATCGCGTGACTGTGGATACAATCTGGCTGCATATTGAGTATAGCCGCGATTAGCACGACATTGTGGCATCCTTGTATTTTTTGATCGAGCACCGTCGATGTAAAAAGTCGTAAAATCAAGATTATTGGTACAGTAAACCAGTCCTAATGTACTTACAGTAGTGTTTCTTTCAGCTGCGTCGCAGAAGGCCGTTGCGACGGTTCATACGCCCAACACCTCGACATCACGGAGTACAGTCTCGGCGGACAGCGCGGGGGCAGCGCTAATCGTTCTCCGTTCTCCAACTTGCCGATGACGTCGTTATTCTTCACTCCGCTGAACGGCTTCACACCGAGCATAAGAATCTCCCACATGCATACTCCTGAAACAAGGAACTTGAAATGTTAAGCCTTTTTAACCGACTTCCAAAAAGAAGGAGGTTATCAATTCGATTGTATTTTTTTTTTGTTTCTTTCCTCAGTTCTTTTGACTGGGTGAACCGATTATGATGATTCATTTTTATTTGATTTGGTTCAGTTTTGATGGAGTGGGTTTTTTATATTGATAATTATTTTAAACTCTTTCATTATGGCCACGAGTTCATACTAAATTCCCTAAGAAAAAATTCCTTACTGAGTATTTGCCGAATATCAAGGTTTTCCAATAAACTAAAAAAAAAACTTTGCATAAAAACCTATTTTGGACTATTACAAACAGGAAAAAAACGGTCCAGCCGTTCTTAAGTGATGTGCATATCAACGAACAGCATTTATTTTATTTTAATAGATAGATTTGACACAGGCAATTGCACAAAACGTGAAACGCCAAAATCTTGTCAATGGGAAAGAAAAATAATTTACCGAACATCCAAACATCGGATGCGGAAGTGAACCGCCGGAAGTTGATGGACTCCGGCGCCATCCACTTGATGGGGAGTTTCCCACGGGACGCCTTGTAGTACGACTTGTCTTCCACCATCTTCGACAGACCGAAATCTGCTAGCTGGAACCACAGATAATAGATATTTTTAAATACTAATCATAAAAACCGAAAGTGTGTAAACTCCATAACAGCTTTATTTGGACAAGGCATGCGTTTGATCACAATGTCACTTAATAAGAATTTATTTTATTTATTTATTTAATTTAATTAAAACGGTTACACCAGCAAGAAGCAATGATGTGATCATAGATCAAGCTTGCCTAGAAAATACCTGTAATACGGCTAAACGGATTTGATGTGGAAATAGCTTACACTCTGGATTAACACAAGCTACAGTTTAATTGGAAAAAAAAACGGTTTCTATTTCTGGTGAAATGGGTACTACCCTATTTGTCTATTTCCAATCATTATTGCTGTGACACCTATTCAAAAAAATTGCAGTTCAAATGTGAAAAATATTTTTTCTGAAATGTGAATAATACTATTCTATAGTTATATGATTATTTACGAGATATTTACCGTGGTAAGGTTGTGGAAGGAGCTTCCGATATTTCGGCGCAGTTACATGCACCATGTTCGCGGGAAGACTGAAGAATGCGGGTGGTTGGTGAAAAAGTTCAAAGTTAGATACAGACAAAACGATCTACCCTCTTTCTTAGTCTTTTGCTACGGTTATCACTGGAACTCGAACTCGAACCTAAGTCTCGACAAAACACACTCACTGTATCACTGCGTATAGTATTTTGAACACATTTTGAACGCGGACTTTTATTTTTAAGGCAACCTAATACTGGATTCCACGCACTAGCGTGGAAACACACGCACACGTAGCGTGGCGTACACGTAAATATCCCGTAAATAATCATATAACTTTAGTGAACAACCGTGACAGTTTAAAACGAAATATCGACTTTGACGAAAATCAGACTTTGAGGTCTGCCTCCAACTATCTTGAAGGCGTTGTAGTGCGTACAATATTTTAATAAGCAAAGCTTGATTATTAGGTTTTCCGCAAAAAATGGCTGTGACTTAGTACTCTCAGCAACGTCTCCTTGTACGAACTTCGTGCTCTCTAAATAGCTCAGCACAGTCGAAAGCTTGTACATGTACATTGTACAGTAACAGTGTACACGTCTCTAGCCTGGGCAATCAAATCTAAGTGTACCTTGACGCATGTGGGTGTTGAGACGAGCACGTTCCTCGCAGCAATATCTCGATGTACGAACTTCTTGCTCTCTAGGTAGCTCAGCGCAGTCGATAGCTGGTAGATGTACAGTACTAGCGTACACGTCTCTAACCTGGGGAATATTTTGAGGCGAATTAGTTAAATAGTCCGCTGGAAATCCGGGCAGCTACATAATTATATGTACACACCACTGGGATTGCCTGTGTCCATAATGCCTTAAAACAGTGTGTATTCTATGGCATAGAATACATACAAAGACATGGACCTGATGTTTAACGATGTTTCTCCATTAAGTTAAGTGGCAAATACCAACTTTAGAGCTGCCCAAAACCAAATCCAGAATAACCAGCTAACCATTTATTGCATAGTAAAAATTGTAAGTATGTGTATATGTATTGTATGCGGATGTGAAAAGTACTTCATTTTCTATACCTGTGTATGTATGTATACCTGCGCGTGTGCGTACTGCTGTAGATGTGTACAATAAAAGTGCCAAGTTGGTGTTGCAACGGGGCTTTTACATTATTTTTGTTTGTATTAGTGAAAACATATTTTTGGCTTTTGTGTAACTGTTTATCTCATATCTACTACTGTGTTAATTAGCAGCTGTTTGTTTTCCATGTAAAATAAAATAAAATATGCATACCTGTGTACAGTGTGTACCTATGGAAATTGAGTACATGTGACAACGTGTACACGTGGACAATATGTACATGTGGACATTGTGTGGGCGTTGTGTACCTATAGACAATATATATTAGTGTGTACAATGTGTACTCATGTACATTATGTATGTCTTCGTACAAAGCTTACCTGTGAGAATTCTGCTGTAAATATGCGCGCATTTCTCCCAGAGTAGCCAGTTCCATCACAATCCATATAGGTGGTGAACTGCACACACCCACAAGGCCGATGATGTGTGGGTGCGAGAACTGCTGCATTATATCTGTCAGAAGTTTTTAATTTGGAGTGAGTTGAATGTGATTTTGCTGTCCATGACGATGAATGATGTAATAACTAGCGATGGCTAGTTTTTTTTCTTTTCTTGTTAATAAGTCCGCGTTTGACCACCAACTCGCCTGTTGGTGGTCAAACGCGGACTTAATATTTATTTGCGGGAGGTGTCCCGCAGTCTAGTTTTATAGCATATTCTTGGGTAGATGCGTCGCTAAATTAATTTATATGGTCATTGGCCTGTCACGACCATTACAGAAAGGTACTATATTCTTCTCCCGACATTGCTTTGCTACTTCGTAGTTAGTATGTATATTTCATGCTACGATGGTGATGTCATTTTAAACGACTTCGAAAATGGCGGAGGTTCTATGTTCCACAGTTTTTTTTTTAAATGTATGTTTACCGGTTTCTCCGCCGATTATGAATTGATTTTGATGATTACTTTCTTGTTAGGGTTCCGTACCCAGAGGGTAAAACGGGACCCCATTACTAAGGCTCCGTTGTCCGTCTGTCACCAGGCTGTATATCATGAACCGTGATAGTTAGACAGTTGAAATTTTCACAAATAATGTATTTCTGTTGCCGCTATAACAACAAATACTAAAAAACCGAATAAAGTAAATGTTTAAGAGGGCTCCCATACAACAAACGTGATTTTTTTTGCCGTTTTTATTGATAATGGTACGGAGCCCTTCGTGAGCGAGGCCGACTCGCACTTGGCACTTGAGTTTGGTAGGCAGGTGGTCCCTTCAGAGGTGGTCCCATACAAATTTCATCAAAATCAGTTTGTTTGGTTTTTTATTCAAAATACCTGAAATATGTCATCAAATTAAACGAAATTGCGTATTTACTATTTTTGAAGTCGGTTTTTAATGTGATCCGCTTGTTTTGCATATTATTATACTTACAGGCTTCCACTAAACTTTTTAATGATAAAAAAACAAGTCTAGGCGTCTTGACACCGCGGGCATAAAATACAAGTACAGAAGGTTCACTCCGCAAAAGCATTTAAATAAGTAGCGACTCTTACTACCACACAATAAAGTCCAATTCAGGACGTGCGAGCGCTAACTACCTACTGCTATATTAACCTAGAAGTTGCCTCTCTGTCTTTCGCATAACTCATGTCGCGTTATCTCTGTCTATCGCGCAGCGGCGGACACGGCAAGTCCGACCAGTCGACTACTTGTAGCTTCATACCTAAAGTGCGGAGTGCGCCAGGCCTGCCGCGGACGGGTATACTGTTCCATCGTTTCCCAGAAAATGTCTGTTACTTTGCAGTTTATCATGGATAAATATTATTTTAGGTATGAATATATACTTACATGCTTCTTCTAGAAATTTCTCAGCTGTATCGAGGTCAGCGTCCATCTTGCATGTTTTGACCGCGACGGGCAGGGTGTACTCTCCAGTGGTTCCCTTGCCGCGTTGCTTTTGGATTGCGATCTGCCGTCGCAGTGACGGGTGGTTGGCTGACGTCACTTTGCAGGTGCCTGGAGTAATTTGTTTAACACTTCATCAAATACACTTAAAACTATGGATATTAAGATAACTTTGATTAGCTATCCCAATATCATAGTCTTTGAAATACCACAATCGATCGTTTCATATTATACACATATTTTTAAAGTGAAAACTTCTTTAGGCGCGGTGAATAATTTTTGGGTGAACAAAAATCATGGAACTCGCGCCATCTCTTGTAGAATAGGTGAATTACTACTTACGTTTTCATTTCTGACGTGCAGTTCAGTTCTATGACAGATGTTTTTTTTAAATAAAAAGAGTTGCAAACAAGGGTGCTGCCCGCCTGATGGTAAGCAGAAACTGCCGCCTATGGACTCATGCAACATTAGCGGTGTTTACGGTGCTTTGCCAGCCCGAAGAGGTATATGTAGACACCATTTTTTTTAAACTCCTTGTTGAAGCTCGGCGGAAGGGACTTCCACACCTTGTAGGTTCGCGGAATAAAGGAGCGGAAATATCGGGTGGTGTGGGACTTCCAGCTTTGCAAGATGTGGGGGTGAGCTTTTTGACGGTGTCGGGATGTGCGGTAGTGGAAGTCTGACGCAGGAATGAGATCACAAGGCTCTTCAGAGCATTCCCCGAAAAATACAAGCAATAAAAAATGCAGAGGGAACCCACATCTCTTCGGAGCTTAGTGGATCCAGCTTGTTAGTGAGCTATGGTTCGTCAACAATTCTAGTGGCTCGCCTCTGTAGGGAGTAAAAGAAGCTGCAGCTAGTATTCTGGTGCACCATATCAGAGGTTGCAAGTCAAGCAATACTTAATCAGGGTCGGTGCAAAAAAACTCTTTATTGTTCACACCAAAAGTTACAAACGTACATAGTAGGTAACATAAAAAACAACTTGAAAACTAGTGAAAAAATTGGCGGCCTTATCGCTATAAGCGATCTCTTCCAGGCAACCTTACAGGCAGGTTGTTGAACTGAATAATTATTTGGAGAGAAACTAACCGATCTTCTGACAGCCCTGCAAGTTTTTTGTTATTTAATAAATAGTGGGCTTGCGTTTGACCGCCAACTCGCTTGATGTTAAGCGATGATGCGGTCCACGATTGAGCACGCTTGCTTAGAAGAAGCCAATTCACTTGCGATTTGAAGACACCCAGATTGTAACTATCGGGGGGAACACCCATGCTCAGGTTGTTAGCTCATTGATAGTGTTTAAAATTGATCACTCTCTTACCTTTATGTACGTCACCAAACTGCCCTTCCCCGATGATACCGGTCAGCTCAATCTGATTACGAACCAATTCGTAGTCCCGAACTAAAAAGAAACAATGCAATTATTAGAATATATTGAGGTCTATTTTTAACGCACTTTTTATAGCTGTGACTTGCTGTGACTAGCCACAGAAGCGGTGCTCGCATTGCCTCTTCAAAAAAAAAACTCTTCTAAAAAGTGTTCAAAATACCATACGCAATGAGTAAGTTTGTTTTCTCGGGACTTAGGTTGAAGATCGAATTCTAGTGATAACCCGTAGCAAAAGACTATAAAAAACAGTAGATCGTTTTGTCTGCAACTACTACTACTTTGGTAAACCCGTTAACATGGTGCATGCAACTGCGGAGCTCCATCCACACCTTATCAAGTAAATATCTTGTTAATAAACGTATTATCTATTTCTGACCAAAATACAGGCCAGCATTTTGGTCACGTAAATAATCTTTCACCCCAACAATATTTAAAATGAATTCTTGATTCTTAAATCCTATGTTAAATGTGGGTAGTTGTAAAATTTACCTGCCGGCGTAGAGTAATCCGCGTCGTCGTCAACTATTTCCGCGTAGTCTTCAGACAGAAGCGTGGCGGTGTTGGCCTCCCACGTGCTCTTGCCTTCTGAGGAACTGCTGCTCATTTCCGCTGGAAAATAATCCCTCAGTTAACGTGATAACACACAATGTCATTTTTTTAATGATGCTTCCTGCAATTGACATTCCCTCAGGAACCGCAAACTTTTCCGGAATTAAACGACAGACGATACTTTTAATTCCGGTAAATTTTGTCACCCTCCCGTCTACGCCTCTAAACAATTTCTATGCAATCATCTTCAGCCAGAAGATGTCCACTGCTGAACATACGCCTCCCCCTTAGAACTCCACACCGAACGATAGTCTGCCATCTGCATCCACTGGATGCCCGCGACTCACGATGTCGTCAGTCCATCTAGTGGGAGGCCTCCCTACGCTGCGGCTTCCGGTTCGTGGTCTCCACTTAAGAACCTTTCTTCCTCATTGGTTATTGGTTCTTCCAGCGATATGGCCTGCCCATTGATACTTCAACTTGCAAATTTTAATATATACATCAGTGACTCTGGTTCTTTGGCGAATATATATATTCCGGATTCTATATCGCAAAGAAACTCCGAGCATATTTCTCTCCTTTGCCCGCTGCGTGGCATCTATCTATCTTGACAACCCATAATCGATTTTGCTTTTTTTTTATTGTGTTTGTGTGCGCAATTGTAGACTGCATGGCGGACACCCGGAAACTTATTTATGTAAGTATATAAAAACTACTTGCTTAAAAAAAATCGTGACGATCGAATCCACAATCAAGACAAAATACATACAAACGTATCGGTTTGTTCTCGTAGGCTCTGAGACCTTTTCTTTGTTCAGTCAATTTGTTTAGTCTAAGATGAAATCACAATAAAAATTTGAGAAAACGTCTTTGGGAGTTTTGTCCCTT
Source organism: Agriopis leucophaearia (assembly GCA_949125355.1). NCBI lineage: Eukaryota > Metazoa > Arthropoda > Insecta > Lepidoptera > Geometridae > Agriopis > Agriopis leucophaearia. The sequence goes on along the minus strand of OX421284.1, from coordinate 6,671,749 downwards.
CTTATATTTTTATCGATTGAAGAGAAAGGTTAGTTAAACTCACTTTTTTGGCACTGACAGTGCAGATTTTTCGATATGGTTGCTTGTAAAGGAAAGGAAAAACATTTTATTTTCATATATGCAAAGAATGTTCCACAGGGAAATAAATATTAATCACCAACCCATCACCAAAGAGTCACTAGAAAGTCACAACACAGCATTGAAACACTAGTTCAATGCGGTCCACAAACGGCGCATACTGACGCGTGAGTTACGAACCAGGAGCTCTATGGCGATCGCGTGATATCCTGCTCACACCAATTTACTCGACCAACTGCGCAAGCAGAACGGCAGAATACACAATAAGGAACTAGTTTGTGATTGGTGGCGTGTGTGCGCACCGACATTGAAATAGAAGTGCTGTGAAGTCACATCGGAAAACTCACTAGAAAGTTCTTATGATTTGATGGTGATAAATTATTGAAAACAGTTTTTGTGTCCTTGTGAAAGATGGATCTATACCGGTTGTAAGGAAACGTTCCCGAAGCCGAAACGCTATAATTATACCATCTAAACACAATGTTACATTCTCATGTGTAAAAATGTCCCGAACACATATTTATTTATTTATTTTATTCTATTCATTTTAATAAATAGTTATGTTATGTTATATCATTATTAATTTGTCATAAGCTTGTTGTTCTTGTGGTTTATTATTTTGCAAACCAGCAATGTAAAACGTACAAAACTCGGGTCAATGCACTTTGTAGGTACAAAAGCGTGCGAAGGCGAACGTACGCGCGGCGTTGACTGTGTGCGTGGAGGTCTTTCGTTGACCTTTAGCGTCAGCTTGGTATTTAATTTGCATTACATCGCGAACTTGAAAAATTGTTTTTTTTTTTGGGAACTATTGTATTTAACTCCCCGAAGATGGTTTGCATAATAATTATCAATTGAAATAACCGACTTCAAAATTTGTAAATACGCAATTTCGTTTACTTGGATGACATAATAGGTCGGGGAAAAAGTCTTTTCGTATTTTGTATGTATAAGGTTGTAGTAAAAATCTCATCCGTTGTACTGTTTGTATCTGGCTGGTTTTGATACCATTAAAAATATGACATTTTAAAAAAGGAATACAAAAAGTAAAAAGCAATTTCCCGCCATTTTTCAATTGTTTTTTTGTTTGATAAAATGAGTGAATCTAACGAAGAAATTCGATATATTGTGAAATTTTATTACAAAAAAGGGAAAACTGCGACACAAGCCGCGAAAAAAATTTGTGACGTTTATGGACCTAATGCAGTGTCATCAAGAGTAGTACAATGTTGGTTCAAGCGTTTTCAGTCCGGGAATTTTGATGTCAAAGATGCAGCTCGCTCTGGTCGCCCTGTTACGGATAAAGTAGATGCCATTTCTGAAAAAGTGGACCAAGATCGGCATATTAATAGTTACGACGTAGCTGAAAAACTGGGGATTGCCACAAAACAGTTTTGACCCATTTGAAAAAAACTGGGTATACAAAAAAACTCGATATTTGGGTGCCACACAAGCTCACTGAAAGAAACCAAATGAATCGTGTACTCATTTGCGACTCTCTATTGAAACGTGACGAAACCGAACCGTTTTTGAAAAGATTGATCACTGGTGATGAAAAATGGATCACCTACGACAAGAATGTGCGCAAACGATCATGGTCAAAGGGCAGTGAAGCACCACAGACTGTAGCGAAACCCGGATTAACACGTAATAAGGTGATGCTGTGTGTATGGTGGGATTGGCAGGGCATCGTTCATTATGAGCTTTTACCGCCGGGCAAAACCATCGATTCGGATCTCTATTGCCAACAGCAGATGAGACTCAAACAAGAAATTGAGAAAAAACGGCCGGAATTGATCAACAGAAAGAGTGTGGTCTTTCATCATGATAACGCCAGACCGCACACATCTTTGGCCACTCAGCAAAAATTTAGAGAGCTTGGTTGGGAAGTGTTAATGCATCCACCATATAGCCCTGACCTTGCACCCTCAGATTTCCACCTGTTTCGATCTCTTCAGAATTCTTTGGGTAGTGTTAGATTAACATCAAGAGAGGACTGTCAAAACTACTTGTTGCATTTTTTTGATCAGAAGTCCCAAAATTTCTACAGCAACGGGATCATGGCACTACCTACAAGATGGCAACAAGTTATCGAACAAAATGGCACATATATATTATAATTAAATGTAATTAAACTTGAAAAAAATATGTCTTGAATTTGTTTAAAAAATACGAAGAAACTTTTTCCCCGACCTTATATTTTTGCCAGTTATTTTGATTTTTAACACCATACAACAATAAAGTTTTGATTCATGAACCGATTAATATGAAATTTCTATGGACCCAATCTGAAAATATAATCCTTTTAAATAATAATAAAAAATCATTTTCTTTATCAGTTGATAAATGAAGGACATCAGAGGTAACAAACATTAAAAAAATACAACCCAATTGAGAACTCCGTCCTTTTTTAAAGTCGCATAAAAATGCAAAAAAAAAAGCGTTTACGGGAACATTTCCCTTACATCCGGTATAAAAGTATTTATAAACTATGTCACTGAAAAAACTTACTCGTTCTATTCCATAATGACGTTTGTGATTCCGTGACTAGTCTGCAATATCCATCTACCAAGTCTGCTAAGCTCTCTGCAGCCTGAAAAACACATAAAGGTTGAAAAGCACTTGCAAAAAAAAATTATGTTATTTGGCTGCAACGTGGAAAAAACTTATTTTCGAGTGTTAATGTGTATATATAATAATATAACAGGCGATTTGTATGTATGTTCCCATGGACTCCGAAATGGCTGGACTGATTTTGACGAAATTTTCAGGCAATCTTCAGATTAGCCCAGCGAGTCCTGTGAAGATTGGCAGCAATCGGAACAACAGAATATTATTTTTTATAATTTGTTTAAAAATAAATAAGTTATATGTGTTTTAATTTCATGCACAGAGAGCGCACTCTAGCACGTAATGACGTCAAGCCGTGCGCGCGCCATACAAACGCTATACTAATACACGCTTTGTGAGAAAGGGACAGAGCATCCACTTTCTATCCCCACCAAAACTTTAAACGCTCATATCTCAGAGATTATTCAGCAAATTTAATTGTTTTTTTAGTGTGTGTGAAGTATTTAATTATTCTTTGCTAAGTCTGTTATTTGTAGGCAATGAAACATTAGGACTGTTAGGACACATGACTATTCTGACAGCTCTACGCTGTAATCCATCAAGAGGCTCATGCTGATGTTAGGGTGCTCCGTTTCAAAGACCCGAGAGCAGTACTTCGTGTGAGGAGTTTTACTTACTTCTACGCTGCTGCAAGTGATGGTCAGAGTCTCGGTGGTTCCTTTAACCCTCAGTTGTAACGCCGCCTTGCCGCAAGACGAGTCTTTACCGCTCTGAAACGAACATTTATTGTATTTTTTTTTAGTTGACAAGGCTAAGCTGCAGACGTCGTAAAAAGGGTGAGGGAACTTAAGTGGTGATGAGCAGGATACATGGCCAGATTTAATAATGAGAGGTGGTGTACAGCATAGCCAGCATAGACTAGCGTGAGACCGCGGAGAGTGCCATAAACAAAGGGTGATCTATAACCACAGTTTTTTTTGTTTAAATTAGAACGGCTGTCAAGGCATTTTTGTAAGAAATTTGTTGTACCCAGTTCATCATCATCAGCCAGAAGACGTCCACTGTTGAACATAGGCCTCCCCCTTTAACCTCCATACTGAACGACATCCTGCCACCTGCATCCACTGGATGCCCGCGACTCTCACAATGTCGTCGGTCCATCTAGTGGGAGGCCTACCTACGCTGCGTCTTCCATAGTCCACAAACGCTAGACATAATGGCCGATTATACTCCTCAGTCTTCTGTATAATATGGCGAAGCGTGTATATGTGGTCTATGGTGCTCCAGCCTTTACGGAAACCGGCTTGTTCGGGAGGCTGGAAGTCATCAAACCTGTACCCAGTTGCACCCATATAAACGAAACGTAATGCGGAGTACGACGCGTTGATCTAAATAAGAATGTTTAATCAAGTTTCTGTCATAATGCCTGGCGTAAGATTTTCCTTCTCTAAATGTATTGCATTCTCGCGTTTGTCGTGATATTCACCTGTGTTTGTGACTGTGACTGTGTGCAGTTAGACTTGAGTGTCTGTACCGCGACTATGTCACTGAACGACGCTATTTTGTTGAACGTCGGCGGCTCTCCGGCTTTGTGCGACACGTACGATATATCTGGAATGTAATAACAGTCATCATCATTATTATTTCAGCCGGTATGGCCCACCCAGTGCCAAGCGCCCCCGTGACCGTTTTTCGATTGTAATCGAGTGCAGTTTGTAAGTAGTAATTTTTAAACTTTCGCGATTCGAACACATGTTTTCATATTTATCGGGACTTATCGCGCACTATTAAATATAGGTAAAAATAGATACCTTTCGCTCGACGTTTCGACCATGTTACAATGGCCGTGGTCACGAGCTGACTCTAACTCTTTAATAGTGCGCGATAAGTCCCGATAAATATGAAAACAGTTTGTAAGTACTTACGTAAATACTTATAAACTGAGTGCACTACGATATTCAAATTCAAATTATTTATTGACATAAAAACGAACATGCATTTACATTTATGTCACAAGATTAAGTAAAATTAATACAGCGCTATTTATACAATGTCAAATATTCAAGTCACAGTAACATAAATTATTCAAAATATTTATTGAAATAAAATTAGAAATTAAAAACTAACATGCATTTACAGAGATAATATACAATAAAAAAAACAGCACTATTTATACAATGTCATTAATCAATAGTCATAATAATAATAATGTCACCAATCAAAAGTTGAGCTATCAGGCTCTTTACCCCTATCCCATTGATCGGTCAGATTTTCACAATATGTCAAAAAATATGCTAGAATGCTTTTCCAATTATCAAATAATATGTCAAAATCAGTGTTGGCGGCAAGGAGCGCATTGAAATGACGGCGGGCGCGAACCAAAGGTAAAAAGGTAAAAAAAAATGTGTTTGTTCTATGTCTGGGTGTTTTATCTATTTAAGTATGTATTTAAAAATATATATGTACGTATATCAGTCTCTGGCAGCCATATTACAAGCTTTGCTTAGTTTGGGGTCAGATGACCATGTGTGTTAAAAAAAAAATATACACTCGGGATGTCTTCCACTGTGCGGGGTATTTGCCATGTAAAAGTGAAAGATTTAAAATGTGGAAAAGTGGCAGAGTTATGTGCTTTTTATACGTCTTAAGAATAAAGCTAGGTACATTGTCAGGTCCAGATGAGCTACCTGATATAGATGTATCGGGTCCGATAACTCAATTAGTATGGCCCACTAAGTGCCAAAAACCCCCATTAACTTATCCCGATCGTAACCATATCAGTTTATAAGTACTTACCTAAATCGGGTGATAGCCAACACGACAGGTATGGCCTACTCGGTGCCAAGAGCCCCCTTGAGATTCCCGAGCGTAGCTGTAATGTGTGTGCATATTTTGTGAGTACTTACCTATATCGGGTCCGATAGCCAACTCGACGGGTATGGCCCACCCAGTGCCAAGCGCCCCCGTGAAAGTTTCCCGATCGTATCCGTAATGCGTGTGCATTGTTTCTAGGTATTTGAGCATGCATTCTGTGTCGCTTAGGCTTGCCACCTGAAATTATACAAAGAAATGGTTTATTTACTTTTCAAAACTATGGCTTCATCCTGCGGTTTTATCTTTGATTCTGTACATTTTACTAACAGGAATCGTTTATATCATTATATACACTACTAGCCGTCCGCCCCGGCTTCGCACGAGTGTAAGCTCGGCCTTCGGCCTCGCTACAAAATATAATATAGCCTATGTCACCCGGGGATAGTGTAGCTTCCCAACAGTGAAAGAATTTTTCAAATCGGTTCAGTAGTTTCGGAGCCTATTCATTACAAACATACAAACATACAAAAATAGGTACAAATCTTTCCTCTTTATAATATTAGTGTAGATTTGAGGAATCGAATAGTTTCTGTAACGTAAGTTATATCTGTTTAGTTATGGAGCAAAGTGATTATAACATAAAACACAATTTAAAAAAAACTATTTTAGTAGCCAGATGAAGCAATTTTTTAAACTATAGACGAAAACGCTCTTTTAATAAATAAATACTTTTATCGATGATAAATGTCAACACCGATAAACGTCAACGATCGATCAAAATATCGTATTGATGGACAAAATTAGATCCAAAACAAAACGTACTGCCCACTGCCTACAAAAGCCATAGGTCTCTTACTTATTACCTTACTAGCTGCGCCCTGCGGTTTCACCCGCGTGGTGATGAAGATCGATGACGATGATGATGAAAAGTAACCTAGTGTTAATCCAGGACATAAGCAATGTATATTTCAAATTTCATTCAAATCCATCCAGCCGTTTCTGCGTTATTGAGTAACAAACATCCATCCAAACTTTCACATATGTAAATTATATTAGTGTGATTGAGATTGAGATTATGTGAGATTGAGCACTGGTTGAAAATGGTGACAAACATACCTTTTTAAATTGTTGCTGAATTGCCTTCTTCAATACTTTAGGCTTGATAGCGTCCAGCACCGATTTAGGCATGAACTTGTGTAAACCGAACTCCTTTTCTAAATATTCTATGTTGAATTTCTTGTCTATCGATATCTGCATGTCTTTGCAGAAGTATCTGAAATTTACATAACATAGGTAATTAGATTTTTTTACAAAACAAAAAAAAAACACTTCACGGGAAGTACTTAAATTCAATAACCTAGATTCATCCTCTTATTTTGCACTTATTTCTTCAAATTTAATTAGGAGCAGCCTTAAAATACATAGTCTTTAAAAAAAAAACAATAAAATGAGTTGACAGATGATTTCAGAGAAAACGAACCAAAAAAAACCACATCAGTCATGGGACTGCACGTCGAAGTGAAAACTTAAGTAGTAATTCATCTATTCTACAAGAGATGGCGCTGTTTTAAAATACACGGTACTGTGTATTATGTATTATTTGACAGCGTGACGATGGCGCGAGTTCCATGATTTTATTCACCCATAAAGTGCTCGACACGCCTAAAGAAGTTTTCACTTCAAAAAAGGAAATAAGTTTGTCTAAATGAATGTCATATCTGTGCACTTACTTTATTTCTAAACAACATAATTGTATCGCCAAATCCTGGTCGACCATGGGATGGTTGGCGTTGAGGTAGTCATGTCGCACCTGAGAAACAACATTTCTAATAAATAAAAATATCCTTTCTCCGATCTGAACTGCTACAGTACCACTATTTTCCTATTTATCATTATGAGTCAGTTTTTACATAACACTATTTCCATTCATTTATTTGACCTACGTACCAGCTGTTAGACAGCTATTATATATTCTAACAACAGTTGTAGTTTTAATCCTCGTTCTTTGTATGTAATTTCTTTATACCAAGCACGCTGCGTTCCATATGGAATTCTGTGTGGTTGGTATCAAGAGAATGAACAGCAAACAGCGCACTGCACTCCATAACAGGTGTGATTGACGTTGTTCAAAAAGCTGCCAGATTAAAATGTGGTTGGGCGGAACATGTGGCACGTATGCATCCCGACTGATGGGCCTGGATCGTCACAGTGGGTGCCTGATGGACGTCATAGGATGCTCTAAGAAACGCTGGCGTGATGAGCTTGACTCATTACGGAAAGGTTGGCAAAATGTGATGAAGGACTTATATTTATGGAAGGAAATGAAACTTATGCCCAGTAGGGGGACAGGATAGGAAAAACGGCACTCCTGCAGATCTAGCACGGGCCGTGGAAAAATTGTCTTTCCACACTTTTATCCACGCGTAGACGCGACAGAGCTAGAATATGAATACATATGTCTCTTTCTAGCGGGATAAAATCGGTGGAAAGACAATCTGCCCACGGCCCGTGCTAGGCCTGCAGGGGACTGCCGACAGAAGTGAAAACTAATACGTTACATTAGCATGTCGGCGACGCGAACCCATAAGTTTTGCCCCTACCAAAAGGGCTGTTAATAGATTCTTTAAGGGTCGGCAACGTGATGCATATTTTTTGTCGAAAATAAAAACGCTAAAAGCGGCTAAAGAAGTCATCACTTAAAAAAAATTATTTTAGTGTGAACAATAAAGAGTTTTCTATTTACCTGATCGTAGTAAAAGTGGAAGGTGACGCGGTCGGCGTCGCACAACTCCCGCAGGTTCGCGGGCAGGTACCGAACTCGCAGCTCCAGCCGCCACTCGCTGGCAGGCCACGCACCGACCAGCTCCGACACCGGCGTGTCTTGATGGATCCATCGGATCTGAAAGATGAGAAGACACTTGAGTATAGCACAAATATTAACCCCGAGTGAAACGGGTCTCAGAATATACAGAATTCTTAATTCATTCAGAATCACTCCACTACTGTACATAGAATAGCATCCCCAGAACTCCACACTGAACGATAGCCTGCCTTCTGCAACTGCGTAATAAGGTTGTGGATGAAGTTCCAGATATTGCGACGCAGTTACATTCACCATGTTCGAAGACTCAAAAACTTTGAAGTTTAAAACAGTGTTTTAATTTATGCAATGCGCTCGTCACATACTTGTTCGCCCTATAAATGTTTGTTTGACGTTTTTTTCTATAGACGGGCAACACGCTGAACGCCATTTTGCCAATTTGAAATAGGCTTGCGTTTGACCGCCATCTCGTCTGTTGCTAAGCGATGTTGGGTTCTACTATGGAGCACGCTTACCTAGACACCTATTCACTCGCAACTTGAATACACCCAGATTATAACTATCGGTATAGCAAAAAACAGCAAGATAACGTCATACTTTGCCTTGCCAGTAGTCAACCTTCTGGCTTGTAAAGATCCTGTCTCCAGCAATAGGTTTCTGAGTTTTCAGCCTTAGTAATAGTGGGCTATTCCAGGATCTGAAATATTAGTTTTGTCACCGTCTCGCTCATTCTGATTGACTTCAGTGTGACAGAGACAGTTATATTATTGGATTCATTAGAATAGCCGGCCTGAATAATGTTTTCAACTGCCGCTCGCAGCATGTTAGGGATCAATAGGTGAGATGTCATACCTTGCCAGTAGTCAGCCTTCGCGCTCGTAATGCGTAGCATGATGAGAAGACCCTGTCTCCAGCGGCAAGCCTCGCAGCTTGTAGCCTCAGAACTGATCTCACGTCTTCATCTGCTGACGCTCTCACCACATTGAAACCACCGTTGGGGAGGTGGACCTTCAGTGTGGATTGGTCGCCTGCGCTCCCACCTGGAATTAATGAAAATACACTTTAAGAACAGTTTCCTAGGGTTCAGATACACAGAAACATGCATGTAAATTCACTAAACACTTCAGTGTAGATATAGTATTCCTGAAAAATCTATACTCAATAATTTCTTCTCAAGAATTCATAAAAATGTCAGAACTGGGCCAAATATGCGTTCCTATCCCATAACACGTGCATTAATTAGGCACCATCGGTTTTAGAGAGCGCATGCCTGATTTAGTACTGAGGTGTTCCGACAGACGTCCTTATAATTTTTTTTGTGGGGAAATAACTTTAATTGTTACATTGTAAAAAAATAAGCATAATAGAACTGGACCAAATTTAAATGGGACCAAACAGAAAGCACCAGCTTTCAAATAAAAAAAATCATTAAAATCGGTTCACCCAGTCGAAAGTTCTGAGGTAACAAACATTAAAAAAACAGCTGAAGTGATAACCTCCTCCTTTTTGGAAGTCGGTTAAAAAGGAAACGATTCTCAAACCTAATGAACTCCAATCAAGCAAACGTATGGAAACATAAAACGTGATTATACCCCCAAAACCACCCCTACCCTCTCCCAACCCTAGCATAAACCGGAAAATAAAAAGTCGAGGCAACACCCAGAGGAGCAATAGCTCTCTAACTCAGCGTCCTCGTAAAAAAGCGTCGGTAACAGGTTCATATCTGCGTTCAGCCTCCAGTCATGTTTTCAAACCGTTAAATTAATAAGGACCTAAATTTATACGAATATTTACGGGATATTTACCGTGGTAAGGTTGTAGAACGCTGTACCGTGTATTTTAAAACAGCGCCATCTCTTGTAGAATAGGTGAATTACTACTTAAGTTTTCACTTCTGACGTGCAGTCCTATGACCGACACAATTTTTTTATTAAATTGGCTTGTTTGTTGCGCTTGGGCGCCACTTACCTGATTAATTATATTTATTTTCATAAAATGCTTAAACTTAAAATAAATTAAAAAAAAACACAAAAGAGCCGATAATTTTCAAACTGCTGAATAAGTAGGGTTTCTTGAATACTCTCGTTCAAGTTTACCCAACTTCGCTGCGTTAAAGTCACCTTTTTGTCTAGTGTTTTGTGTGATTTCAAGATTGCCTTAAATCACACAAAATAACCAAGGAAGTTACAAACTTGGACTTTGAGCCAAAATGCAAAACCCTTCTCTCCGTCTTCCCGTGAACATGGAGCATGTAACTGCGCCGAAATATCGTGAGCTCCTTCCACAACCTTACCACGGTAAATATCCCGTAAATAATCATATAAATTTAGTCAAAATGTAAAAGTTCTAGAAACGTCAATAAAATGTGCAAAACGCATTAACGTATCCATAAAGAAGGCACCAGTAAAAGCTTGAAAAGCCGTTCGTTAACCATGTAAGGATGGCGTCATTACCCCCTATTGATTGGTCGAAAACGCACCTTCACAGAATATTGATTGGTTGACAGTGTCTTACTGACTGCTGATTGGTCGTAACAGCCTTTACTGTTCTTGTTTGGCGAAAGGTGGCAGCAATTCCTTTGCGAATGAAGTTGTAAATAAATAATGCATCAGCTTTCACGGTTGCCATAAAAGACAGACTAAGAATGGCAGCAATATTGATGCAAAGACCTGACGTGGATTTAAGAGTAACTTTGTATGTTAATTTAGGTCAATGTGGATGTCTTCAAGTCACGAGTGATTCAGTTTCTTCTCGGCAACATGGTAGCTGACGGTCAATCCAATAAAAAAAGACCATAATCTTCAGTCATTTTTATATTTTTTAAACAAACAATTTATATACAACCTACACTTCATTTATTCAAAAAGGAGCATGGTGCCTGTGATATTAGCCGAACGGCCCCCTGATTATGTAACTTGCAACTCGCGATTTAGTCGCAAATTTTACAGTTTCACTATGACCGAACTGTCACCGCAAATAGTACAACCTTAGTTATACTGGTAAATTCACAAAGCACAAGCGAATCACATTAAAAACCGACTTCAAAAATATATGAAAAACGTAATAAGTGCCTATAAAATTTGAGGGTTGCCCTCGATTTCCCTGGGATCATCTGATCCTGACTTGGTGACAATGGGACCAAATTGGAAGTATACCCTATCGAACAAGAGATTTTTTTGAAATCGGTCGACAGTTAGGAGACTTCGGTAAACATACATAAAAAAATATACAGTGGAACATAGAACCGTCCTCCTTTTTTGAAGACTGTTAATAAATTCATTGGTTATACACCAGGCAAATTCTTTTGCATGTGATATTGTTTCGGTATAACAATCCAAATGAGGGTAGATAAAGATGACAAGACCTTATATTGCCTGGAATTACTCCCCATGTCTTTAAACCATAAACGATTCTTAAAACCTTTCAGATAAGAAGTTTTTTTTTTACCGACGAAATAAAGAAGGATCCTCCAATCGACGCGTATATATTATATCGTTCGCGCAAAACTTTATGAGCCCTCTGAAGTTAGGCCCAGTGGCTGCGCAGTACGCATATTATAGGTATCCGAGGGACTTTACAGGGCGTCGGGGAGGCCTCGCGCCTAACTTCAGAGGGCTCATAAAGTTTTGCGCGAACGATACTAGCCGTCCGCCCCGGCTTCGCACGAGTGTAAGCTCGGCCTTCGGCCTCGCTACAAAATATAATATAGCCTATGTCACCCGGGGATAGTGTAGCTTTCCAACAGTGAAAGAATTTTTCAAATCGGTTCAGTAGTTTCGGAGCCTATTCATTACAAACATACAAACATACAAAAATAGGTACAAATCTTTCCTCTTTATAATATTAGTGTAGATGTATATTTTATGAATGACGTATATCTTTTTACTGAGCAGTCCATTTTTAGGGTTCCGTACCCAAAGGGTAAAACGGGATCTTATTACTAAGACTTCGCTGTCCGTCCGTCTGTATGTCGGTCTTTCACCAGGCTGTATCTCATGAACCGTGATAGTTAGACAGTTGAAATTTTCACAGATGATGTATTTCTGTGGCCGCTATAACAACAAATACTGAAAAACAGAATAAAATAAATCACACGGGGATCACATATAACAGACATGTTTTTTTGACGTTTTTATAAATAATGGTACGGAACCCGACTCGCACTTGGCAGGTTTTTCTTTTTCTTTTTTTCACATAACAATCCTAATAAGGACCTCTTAAATCTGGCAATTTTCTACAAGAACGGTGGTACTCGCAATCCATAGTTTTAAACATTTATGGTATGTACATGTAGTAGGCAAATAACAGATGAATAGATAGGTTTGTAACCATGTATTTTTTACTGTACATAGATCTACATTTGGGCACCAACTCGCATAATTGTAAGTGGCAGTGTATTCTATAGCCTTGATAGTTCGCAGGAAACAAGGAATGGCAGGGAGTTCTATTCTTGCAAGGCCAAATCATGCAATTCCAATACACCGCATACATCTCCTAATTTACATGGCGTCAGACATAAACCCGTCGAGACGGACCTGTCATACGTTTAATGGACGGCCCATGCAAATAGTCCGCGATGTTGTGTCGTGTCATCATTGCAGACGAAAAGGGATAACCAGTCTATAGGCTATACCTTTTCAACCGACTTTCAAAAAGGAGGTTATTAATTCGACTGTTTTTTTTTATTTTTGTTTCCTCAGAACTTTTGACTGAGTGAACCGATTTTGATGACATTTTTTTTTTTGAAAACTGGTGCTTCCCGTTTGGTCCCGTTTCAATTTGGTCCAGTTCTTGTATGTTTTTTCTTAGACAATTAATTAGGCTTAAAATGTATATTGTAATTTGTTTCGTTGTGAAAAGACGAGAGTTCACGACCCGTCGCTAAATTGTGCGTGGGCCTTCGCCTTCTTGTACAAGTTAGGGTAGTTTTTTTAGGAATAAGCTTGCGTTTGACCGCCAACTCACCTGATATTGAGCGATGATGTAGTCTACAATGGAGTACGCTTGCCTTGAAGAAACCGATACACTCGTGATTTGAAGTCACCCAGTTTGTAACTACAGGGGAACACCCATTAGCCCAGGTAGCCTAAAATTGGGCTTCACGCGAGCCAAGTTGAAGTGGTAATGGGCACCCCATATCGTCGAAGAACTGATAACCGATGGGGAAGAAAAGTTCTTGAGTAGAGACTACGAACCCGAAAACGCAGCGCATTCTCCCACTAGATGGACCAACGACATTGTGAGTCGCAGGCATCCAGTGGATGCAGGCTGTCATTCAGTGTGGAGTTCTAAGGGGAGGCCTATGTTCAGCAGCGGACATGATGATGATGATTATTTTCCTAAACTTTTTTCATTTCGAAGCGACATGATTTTCTCACGTTCAAAAACTTTCCACAGTCCTATCTATCATTTTGAACAGTTCTGCGGGTCTTTTGTAGAAGAGGTAACATTCAAAAGAGACAAGTCCAATTTCACTTTAATTACAAGCCAGTTTCCACACATATTTCGCACTTTGCAAGGGTTAATGTGATATAATACCTCATTAAAGAGGACAAATGAGGCGACCGCCGGCGCGGCGTTGGCCGAGAAAATATCGCCGCCTATATTTTACGACGAGAGCCTCGGAAGTATTCTTCAGTCTACGGTATGACTAACTTTACAGCTAAAATTCATCTCTAAATCACCCGGGTGAATTAAGTATATTAATTGGTGTAAGTAAATCACCCGGGTGCTTTTGCAGGTAAATAAAACCTGCGACACCATATTGAGCTGTGTAAGGACGGGTTAGGATTTAGTCCAATGATAGCATGATTTAGAATTTTTCAATAGTCAGTTACAGGTTATCTGCTGAGTAAAACCTGTTAATTTATTGGACAGATACATTTATTGATTTGTTGACTATCTGGCCATTTACCTGCGGATTGAAAAATTTGCCCTCTTCGTACTAAATCATCCTTTTATTCTACCATCGCTATATGTAGAGTTCCCATTTCATATTTCTTCTCTACTGTCATTCCCAAACAAAAAAGAATTTTTTTTATTTATTAATTTAATTCAATCTAATAATATCCGTCTTTAATTTTTTCATTTGTTATTTAGTAGTGTCATCAACCAGGATTACCTCGGATAAACAATGACACTATCTCCATTATTTATATATTATCAGTGATCTACTGATAATATCTATTTAAGTATGTATTTAAAAATAGGTATATATGTATGTATATCAGTCTCTGGCAGCCATATTACAAGCTTTGCTTAGTTTGGGGTCAGATGACCATGTGTGCAATAATGTCCCACTCCCTCACTCTTAATGGCAAAATTGGCACACAGGGCCCGGCAATATATTTCAGTGAAAGCAAGTGAAAGAGACAAATTGATATGGCTCAGCACAAGTACAAAAAGGACATAACAAGACTTTTTTGTCCTTATCGGCGTGGCCTGTTTTTTGGATCAGAAATGTCAAAACCTGACGGTTCTGTGCCAAACAAAACGGGTCTGAATATTGTTTATTGCATTTTTTTGGTGATTTTATGTGATAAATGCGTGTTTCGTCTTAGAAATAATTGTAAAACAAACATTTACAATGGTTGGTTGTATCATTTTGGGCTGCAAGTACCGCAGTGAGAGAAAAAACGATGAAATATCATTTCACACGTAAGTAAACATATAGAGCTTGTAATGATCACCTAAATAAATTCAGGATATCAATGCGTAAATATTTTATTCATAATTAGTCCGTTTTTTGGTCGATTTGTGGTATTTCCTATGAGTTTTATCAAAATATTAACTGAGAAGAATAACAATCAATGTTGCCAGTTTATAAATGAAATTACCCACCACAATTAACATAAATTATTCGTTCTGCAGGTTTCCAACTGATCCTGGCTTACGAATAAAATGGATCAGTGCTACTGGTTGTGAAAATTGGGTGCCAAGAAAACATAGTAGAATTTGTTCCAGTCATTTCAATGCCGAATCCAATATCAGAAAGGGAAAAATTATATTTTTGAGCAACTGCAGCTGCTCAGGGTCTAATAAACACACTTAAATGTACTTAAATCAAAGAAAATATATCATCATAAATCATCATCAGCGTGATTTTGTTCAAATAAAACAAAATAATCTTTTTTTGAAGTCTGATTTATCGTGTGTGATATGAGTACTGTAAATAATAAAGAGTTTTATCTAAGTACCTCATTAATTGGGATGTTATCCATAATTCCATCCATGAAAATAAATAAACTGGCCAAGTGCGAGTCGGGCTCGTGCACTGAGGGTTCTGTACCGTCAAAAAATACAAAAAGTAGTGCAAATACACAACATCACGCCCAGGCTGTCATCCATCCAAGTATCAACCGCGCCCGACGTTGCTTAACTTGTGGGAAACAGAAATGTGTGACCGACTCGCAAGCGGCCAGTATTTATTATTTGTTGTTTTACTTTAGGGTGTGCACTATAATCCGCCAAGTTTGACGCTTGTACCGATTACCGTTACGTACCGTTTGGTTTTTACACCAGAGCAAATACAATAATACCTTAACAAAAACGTTTGTTGTATGTGTGGATGTGTACCCTCTTTAGTTTTGACTTAATTATATTTCTTAGTTAATCCGTCGTAACATTACATATTCTGTGTAAGTTTCAACTGACGATATTACGGCGCGAAAGATACAGCCGTTTAAAGCTGTCTTACCTTTAAACGGATGGATTTGGATCTTAATATTAATTTCTTTTGTTCATAAGTATTTTTCAGATATCCTTCCATCTCACAAGATTTTCCAAAGTTTCCAAAATTACTCATTGAAGAGATTCACTACTCGTCATAGTAGGTAAATTACCCTAACTTAAAGCAAATAATTTTAATGTGGCAACACACCTTGTTGAAGCGAGAGGCACTGAGCTAGCCACGCTCATTGAAAATCTATAGGTAGTAGGTCTGTGTTGGCACAACATCCACGAGGGCAGTAGCCATGTAAAAAAAACAGTTGTTTTTTTTCACCCAGGGGGCAGGCTCGAGCCACTTACCCCGTACCGCCACGTCTTACGCAATTTTACAGCGAAATTATGTTTAAAAAAAAATAGTATTTTAGCATAGTCGGTAGTCTGCAGGTCTTTATAGCGCCGCCTTTAAAAAGAAAAGTAAAGGGGCTCCTAGGAGCTTACTCACTATTATATTGGACGGGAAAAGTGTAAGTGTACCGGTAAGTGCTATAACTTAGAACAGCAAAAAATATGACATTTTAGTAAAACTCTACAAAAATGTACCATCCCAAATTCAGAACCATCCTTTTCGAAATGTATGAATAGATCTGGTAAGGTTCTAATCAGTGTTAAAGAGAACCAAAGTACCTTACATAGTCGGTGGCCAACGTTGTAGCGAATTTTAAAACGACACAACTTATGCTCGAAAGTGGAAACATTAAAATGTAATAAAATAAGGTTTACCATTCCGGAGACATTATCAGAGCCGCGGGATATTAATGCTGATGATTGTGCAACGCGATATCACGCGACAGGGTCGCAGATTATAAAAAAGACAGATGTATATCTCTAAAGAAATTACAAAATACCGTGGATAGCATACCGTACGAGTAAATAGGATAAGCTACATAATAAAAAATAACGACATGAATGCCCTTAGCAATTTTTTTTTTCTATCGCGACACGTCGTCATTCTAATGGCTATTTCTAGTAAACTACTGATTTATGTATTTATAGTACCTATTATTAAATATTTCTAGAATCTGATCAAAAATTATTCATGTTTCAAGTCACTCTATCGTCACGGTAGCGGTGTGTCACAGAATACATATTAGTACATATATAGAAGATCCATTCCACAAAATCATTAAAATAAGTAGTGACTCTTGCTACTTCCAGGCCTGGCGCACTCCGCACTTTAGGTATGAAGCTACAAGTAGTCGACTGGTCGGACTTGCCGTGCCCGCTGCCGCGCGATAGACAGAGATAACGCGACAAGGCTTACGCAAAAGACAGAGAGGCAACTTCTAGGTTAATATAGCAGTAGGTAGTTAGCACTCGCACGTCCTGAATTAGACTTTATTGTGTGGTAGTAAGAGTCGCTACTTATTTAAATGCTTTTGCGGAGTGAACCTTCTGTACTTGTACTTTAAGTATTCTGTGCTACTACACAATAAAGTTCAATTCAGGACGTGTGAATGCTAACTATCTACAGCTATATTAACGTAGAAGTTGCCTCTCTGTCTTTCGCGTAACTCTTGTCGCGTTATCTCTGTCTATCGCGAGGCAGAAGTCCTTCGAACAATTATACATAGAACGCACCACGCGTAGTAAATTTCAGTCCAAAAATGTATGTCCCCGTATTGAGTCGGAACAAGTTGAGTTTGCCGCTATTAGCACGTCATTGTGGCATCTTTGTATGTTTTGATCGAAGGGCAGGTCCGATAAGTCGGCTACTTGTAGCTTCATACCTAAAGTGCGGAGTGCGAAAGGCATGGTAGCGTACACAGCCAAGTTCGGATACTGACCGTGCAGAGGCTGCGGCGTGGCGTGCCGTTTCGGCGAGCCGCCCGCCAGCGCCGGTTGCATGGCGCGCGCTAGCCCCTCCCCGCACCGCCCGCCGCCACCGCCCTCCGGCTCATGGCTGGAACAAACAAAATAATTCATTTAGTATAAAAATTTAGTTTAATTTCTGTAATATTTAAAAGAGTATTTAATAAACCAATTTTATGAAAAACCTGAAACGCATTTGTTTAAATATTAACACTTTACTGCACATTTACAAATAATGCAGAAATGCAAAAATGGAGGACTATTGCTAAGCAAACAAAAAAAAAACAAAGCAGTTTTAAACACACAGTTTTGAACAGTTTTACAGTTCTATGAATAAATCTTCTAATATTGGTTTTCTACAAAATGTCTATAGGTACTACATAAATGTCTTCAGTAGACATACAAGTAGGTAAGGTTAAAAAAATAAGCACATTAAATTGTTTTAATCTTAGATAAAACTTTCCTCTCCCTGTATTGTGAATCACTTAAGTAAATTCGCTAACAAGATTGTAATTAAGTATAACAAAAGTCACGGACCATGGTGTCCGTGGAGTAGCATTTAAAAAAAAAGTTGACATATGTACGCAAAATTTGAAAAAAAAGTATACAAAATTTTGTAAAAAAAAAAGGGGCAAAGGTTAAAACAATTATGTACCTTAGTGGAACCCTTTTCCTCACAAAGAAAGAAAATGAAAGAAACAGTTAATTGTTCAAATATTTTAAATTTGGTCACTTTACAGCTATATTAGATCAAAATCTGTCTAGCGGTAAAAAAATTTTTTTCTTCAATTAATGTTTTTTTTTTTCAATATCTTTTTGATTTATAAATAATATATGTGTTACTTTAAACTCCAAATATATTTTAATTAATCACCAATATCTAATATCAATACCTGAACTAAATTGTAAAATAAACTAAACTTGGCTGTCTTTTTATAGAAATTTTTTTCAACAAACAGCAAACTCTACAAAGTCTTACCTAAGCATACTAGATGTTTTCTGATATTCAATAATAAACCTAAATCTTTCCCAGACTCGACTAACCCTCACAGGGAATGCTTTATTAAAACTACTGCTGATTGCACGGCACAACAAAGCACCGTAATAACGCTTTATTGGACTACGGCACAATTGAACTGTACCGTAGATCAATACCGTAGTTCAATAAAACATCATAAGAAAATGCCATCTGTGTAAATGCCGACAAAGATGTTGTGCTAGATTCTGGTTAATAAGAATCTTCGACGACAATATTAGGTTCCTAGTTTTTTTTTCTCTCTAAGCATGCCTTGTTAACAAAATACAAGCTAACACTAACACTACAAAAACAATTAGACTGCCCATATGATAGACCGTTGAAGGTCTAAAGACAATGTAAATTGTTTCTAGTTGATTGAATCAGGCGGTACTTTGCAGAAGTTCGTTTTCAAAATTGTTTCTTCGTTTGTTTTCTGTTCTGTGCGCATGAGTGTGTGCGCTTTATTTGTGTTTAAGTTATGGTTAAATTAGCATCATTGACAAATTTCTGAAGAATAAAACAAAAATAATTAATTGCAAATTCCTTATTGTATTTACAGGCAAGAGATTCGTCGAAAGAAACAGTTTCTATTAGGTTTCTAGTAAAGTTTATTAAGGTCAGTAGGTCAACTTATTTGAACTCTTATGGTAGAAGCTTTAAAATCCCATTTCTGAATCTCTATGTGAACGAATACGAATGTGAGGTCAATAAATGAAACAAGAACCCAAAGATTCTAGATATGTCCTGGATTTAGTTATTTACTTCATTTTTTTTTTCCAAATCTACACTAATATTATAAAGAGGAAAGATTTGTACCTATTTTTGTATGTTTGTAATGAATAGGCTCCGAAACTACTGAACCGATTTGAAAAATTCTTTCACTGTTGGGAAGCTACACTATCCCCGGGTGACATAGGCTATATTATATTTTGTAGCGAGGCCGAAGGCCGAGCTTACACTCGTGCGAAGCCGGGGCGGACGGCTAGTAATAAATATATGCCAAAAGTGGCATTGTGGGGATTTTATAATGTTTGAGAATGAAGCTTGTTTGTAATGTTTGATTCGAGGCGCCGGCCGCGCCACCTCTGTTAGTCTCGGATATTATTATTGTAGTTATACTCTGATCTATGATTGTAGTCACAATACTCTAAAACTGAATGAGGTAAGTATTCGAGTATTGTGATTACGATAACATCGGAGACTAATAGAGGTAGAGCGGTGCCTGGGATCAAATTAAATACGATTATGATTCATAGACCGGCGCTTATTTGTCGCTACCAAAAAAGGTCGCATATTAAAAACACATGAGTGATCAAGTGACTGTTTTCAAGAAGTAAAATAATGGTTAGACAGATAAATAGTTGGTATTCTTTGCATTCGTATGTACCTAATATCGACCATTTATATCGATTAGCGAATGCAAAGAATATCAACTATTTAACTGTCTCGATTTTTTCGAGCGAACACTGATGACACTCAAACTTTTTTTACCGTAGGTACCTACATTATCTCACATGTACCTAATATCGATATCGACTACTTAGATTCGATTTTTAAAAGCCAACACTATATTGACGACGCGTAGGTAGTACTATATACATAATTATTAAATCTATTAATTTAGTGTTGAGCTTTTAATCTGAAAAAGCACTCAACATTTTTGAATGAGTATTGGACTTCCTTTTCACCTCACACCCCTTTACCTAGCTAATAGCTATGGATCATTCAAGGTACAACTGCGTGCCCCTCCATAGCACCTATAGTCCTATTCGCAGTACACTCCATTGCATATTTAGTGGAGGGGCGTACAATTTAAGTTTCGTAGATCTATAGGCAGTGTTACTAGTATTACAGGAACGCTTATAACCGTGACAGATGCTTCAAGCAACGTTATTAAACCAACCGAAACAAACAAATTAGAATACTGTTGGTTCTAGGCGGCTTCTCATTTTGTAGACAATACATTCGATTCAAAAGCAAAACAGATTTTCTTTAATTTTCATGTTGCATTAAGTTTTTAGATCAGAATTCGGCCACTCTATCTGTTCCCCTTGGCACTACTGGCATCGTTTGGTTGTGTCATTGGGAAAATATATTTCCCTTTGGCACAACAGGTTGTGCTTAAGGAAACAGCAGTTCCCCATGGGCCACCTGGTAGTGGCACGCAGTTGTGCCACGGGTAAGTCACGCTATATTATGGCACTCACCGTGGATTCATTTAGGTCGCCAGTTTTAGAGCAAGCTTCATAGTCCATCAAGTGCGACATAGTTTCAGGCTCACACCACAGAGGTATTTGATATCAGAGCCTTTTATAGTAACCCTCTCTTTGCCATCTGCCCACTTGGGACTGAAGTCGGTTTAGGGTTACAATACAAATAAATAGCTCACTTTGGAGGTGTGGGTATTAAACAAACGCTGATTGGTTCGCTTAAGGTCACGAAACCGGTAGTGAATTCATTGGCAGTTCAGAGTTTATGTAACCACTATTTTCTCTTATGTGTTGCCTGAAATTGTACACCTATATTACATGTTTATAGGATTAAGTCGTTGATTTTCAGATACTAGGCTCGGATCTAATTAAGTTTAGGGGTTCCTTACTTTGTGGTTAGGTTGGTATGACTTGATTGATGAAGTTTTGGGAGTTAAGGATGGCTCCCTTTATCTATTTAATTTATCTAAATGGAATTTAATTTGACAGATAAATTATTTGTCTTTACCGCCAGTGAGAAGGTAGAAAAAGAATGTTAGATACACTGGAAAAAACTACATTTCAGCTATTTCTTTAGATAGTAAATGCCGCCCTCAACTGAACTCGCGTCCCTTATAAATATCTTCACAACCCAGTGACCGATTTAGCTCATATTTGAACTTAAAGACCGCATTGACATGGACTACTTGCCTACAAAATTTTATGACAACCAGATCAACTTCGGACACAACATACATACAAACACCGATCGACTTTTGCCCGTATATTTCGAACCCTTTACAAGTTCTAATCTACAAGTGGATCACATTAAAAAGAACTTCAAAAATATATGAAATACCTACGCAATAATATGTGTCTATAACATTTGAGGGTTGCCCTCGATTTCCCTGGGATTCCATCATCAGATCCTGACTGACATCAGTGGGGTTAGTACGAGAACTTGCGAAAAAGTTATCGTTACGTAAACGATAGCAAATGAATTATTATAAAAAAAAATCAAATTGAAAATCAAGTTGAAAGATTCCGTTACATACATACAGCTAATACACATCATCAGCCAATTAACGTCCACTGTTGGCCAAGGCCTCCCTCATAGAGAAGGGTGTTGCCATAATCCCCACGCTTGGCAGGCGGCTTGGGGATCGCAGTACGTTCACCGTGTACTATTAGGACGCTGCTGTCCATCCTCCGATGGTTCTGGTCAGCTAATAAAGTGTGTTAAAAAACAACAAACCCAAAAACATTCCATTAATAAATCCTTTTAATTATAAACCACGAGTATCCGAATGTCGAGCCCAGTGACCAGACCACCCTGACCTGTCCCCCCCCCCCCCCCCCCCAGCCTGCACGCATCGATTGGTAGGGTTCAGTGCATGCAAATGCACAACGTGCCTTGTGCGACCTAGGTATACGAGGTTACGTGAAAGGGTATCCCAAGTCGAAAGGGGTCAGTTGCACTCATTTATTATAAACAACTTGTACTATGGGACCATTGAGATACAACACCTATTATATAGAGTTACAATCTCTAAGTGAAAACAGTAAAAAAATCGTCCAAGCGTCGTTGTACATACCCAGACATTCATTATATAATTCACATTTATGTAACTCAATTAAGACGTTGCGTCGCTTGCATAATGTCGCTTGTCCACTATAGCATCCACAGAAAAGATTTTTTTTTTTTTGAAAATACCAAATATTTTTTGTTAAATTAGAACGGCTGTCAAGGAATATTTGTAAGAAATTTGTTGTAGCCACTTGCACCCATATAAACCCAACATGCAACTGCAAGGTTTGCAACTGTGTTAGCAACTGTGACACGGAGTTCGACGCGTTGACATAAATAACAATGTTCAATCAAGTATATGTCACAATACCTGGCGCGAGTTTCCTTCTCATTTACTTCTTTTTTCTGTGATAGCATCGTAGCGTGTGATAGCACTGGCATCGCGCGGCGTTATAGTTGGATCGCGGTTGCCTTACAACTAACCAAGGGGTTGTATCTTCAATAGACAAACTTTTGCCAGTACACACTCATACATATTGGAATAGTGTGAGTTGCGGATCTTTATGTGTAACCAAATTAAAAATAAAACCCAATACATAGGGAAGATAAAATGTAGGGTATTAATGTCTATATTTACCATATACAAGAAAAAACATTCTCTATTTATAGCTACACCTTATCTGTATTTTATCATCATAATGTTATATAGTTAATAGCTGCATTCATTTATTAAGTCTGTAAAATAATTTTACTGTATACCAAATTTTTTTCATTGTGCTGGCAATTTTGTATTTATGACATTCGAAAAGGAGTTGGGGCGCCAACGTGGTAAATATTATGTCGGCTCGTTGAATTATTTTCCTAAACTTGTGTATTTTCGAGTGTTAATGTGTTTTAAATGATTAATTATTATTCATTAAGTGCTCGTAAACGTGCTCGAGAGTGGACAAGTGATATAACAACGTGAAACGTCTTTTCGTGTTGTTTCCAAAACTCCATAGGAGCCTCTTGTAAAGTCTCCACCACTTTACAGGGGCATGAGTTTGACTTGACTGTGACTTACTTAGCTTGACTCTAACCGTGACTATGACTTGTTTGACGCTTTTAATATTATGTAAACATGTTTAATATTACGACTAAAGGATATTGAATCCACGGTCATGAAAATTTTAACAAAACAAAAAAAAAACAATAAACGTCATTCGAAAAATTTCGTCTGTTATTTTTCTTTCGTTTCAAATTTCGATATTTCGGAATCGTGATATTCTTCTTGAATATAATAATATGTTAAAGCGATTGTGATTTGGATATTGGACCATAGTTGTTCGCTGGAGATTACTCGCGACAACGACCTGAGCTGTGTTTATTTTCTGATATTGGACCATAGTTGTATGCTGAATCACAATAATCACATTATTATGTCAACGTTTTATATTTGCGTTAAAAGGTACGTGGTAGTGAAAAATAGAGAGTTTGGTGAAGATGAAAGAACGAAATCTTTGCAAAGGAAAATGCGCATATTAAAAAATAAATAATCTTATTTATTATTTATATTTTCATTTCTAGAATTTAAGAAACCTTCGTTATTTCAAGATCCCTTCACGAGGCGATGGTCTTAACCCGGGTTTATTTTTATATAACATTTATGAATTAAGAATTTCCTTAAAAAACATGTTTTTCGTTCCAAATAAAATATTCGCTTTCATATCCCATCGCTAAGTGATAATATTAATAAAAATAAGTAATACATAATTGAAATAATAATTAGTAAAGTTTGGCTAGCGATAGCTGAGACTGAATTTAACTCATAAAATCAGTCTCAACTTTCGTTAGCCAAACTACTTAGTCAAACTGGTTCTTTGAACTAACAATAGATTTTGAAATTTCGCGCTACTAATTTTACCTCAATATTCCGTGCGGAATAAGCAGCGCTAGTGGTATCGGTGAATTTCAAACTTTTTTTATAGAATGATACCCTTCTTCTCTCGTTAGAGTAGTATATTCCTTGCAACTAACGAAAAAGTCTGCGCAATGCCTAGCGTGGTCGAGTTTTGGTTCGGTTTAATTTTTATTTTTTTGGCACTTTTGTGACTATATAAGTATTGTATCTCGATGTATGGGAACAACCCTGAAATTGCGAAAAGAATATCAGCTGTTCCATACATTTTGTCGAGTGTGAATGACCGTTTTCTATGGAATAGCTCATATTTTTTCGCGATTTCTGGGTTGGTCCTATAGTAAAAGTTGATCATAATGATGGGTATTATGGACCCCTTTCGTCTTAATACACCATTCTGCGTAACCCTGTTGAGTACTGGGTATCTAGTTATTGGGGATGTGTAGGTATCGCTGTGTTGGTATATATGCGGTGTTTACACTGTGGACACTTACAGTTGGAGCGGTCAGTGTAGTGAATGTCATTTTTCTATGGTACGTTTGTTATTTTTGCGGTTTATAAGTTTTTTTTAACACAACAAACAAAGACTTAAAACTAGTGTATCTTATAAGCGTAACGGGCCGCCTGTGTTATTAGTGTGATGTGGGCACATCGCCACCGGGACGACAATCGGGTCTATTAGTGTGATGTGGGCACATCGCCGCCGGGCCGCCCACCGGGTTTATTAGTGTGATGTGCACATATCGCCACCGGGCCGCCCATCGGCTCTATTAGTCTGATGTGGGCAAATCGCCGCCGGGCCACCCACCGGGCCTATTAGTTTGATGTGGTCAAATCGCCGCCGTGCCACCCACCGGGTTTATTAGTGTGATGTGGGCACATCGCTACCGGGCCGTCCATCGGGTTTATTAGTGTGATGTGGGCAAATCGTCACGGGGCCGCCCACCGAGTCTATTAGTGTGATGTGGGCATACGCACAGTATGCGTATTAAGAAAAACTAATCACGAGTAGAGACTTAAATTGCACTGTACGAGATTAGGAGAAAGTACAGAAGAGTTTTTGTGCATAGAACAAACTGTAGTCAGATTAAGACTTTTCCACCGGCCCTTTCCTAATCTGTTATCTCAGTGAGTCAGTATATTTCTTTTTGGTATCACGAATGGGTAATGGATTATAAGAGAATAAATGTGTCTCTTGAGGGTTGGAGGGTGAATTTCTGGGGGAGATTTCGTAGTGACCACTCAGACATGATTCTTTTTCTGTTTTGAGGGATAATCAAAAGGTAGTGGATGGCTTAGGCTGCTCTATGATTAATTTTTATTTCCCATGAAATGTTCTCAGTCATAGTGGCGGTGACCTGCAGTTTTTACCCGCAATTTTCCTATTTTCCAGCAATATCCGAGATGCGGTGGGGGCATATATATGCGCTTTACAATCTAACGGCACACGGAACGAAGACTCAATGGAAATACTAGTAGTCCAAGGTCATGTAGCAGGAAAGATAGGTCGAGGCACTTACTATTTGTCTTGTAGTAAACAAGCTAATTTGCTCGAGGCTTTGCAATTTTTTGGCGACTTGTTTGCTTTCACCAATCAGCCTCAAAGCACACAGGTCTACAGAATCTAAAGCTTCCAAGAGTTCTCGACTCTGTCGACAGTTTCCAACTAAGAACAAGAAGACAAGAATTCCAAATATCTATAATGTGTGGGTGGATTACATTTTCACGTCAAATTGCGAGGAAAGGGTAAGCTGTAAAAGGATCGTTCTACTCATCATTATGAAAAACTATTAATACTTTTATGGAACCAGACCAGAAATCACGAAAATAATATACAGATGCTCCAAACATTTTTCCTTTGTAACAGACATGATAAAAACTGATTGCATGCTTTAACAGCGAAAATAGAGTACTTATTTACAATTATTTAAGATCACACAATTTATTGTTTACACCTATTTTGCAATGAATATATATGAATTAAGTAAATTACCATTTTCTATGAAACAGCTGCTTTTTTACATAATATCTCAACTTGTTTTTGTTTGCGAGTAAAAAAAAATTCATTGAAAAGATTTTGAATTAGGTAACATTGTTAATTTATTTGTTGTCTATATTTAAGCTGCAATCCAAAGGTTTGGAATGTTGACACACATTAAACCCACGTAAATGTAAATAATCCGTGCAAATATGGACACACAACCAAAACAGGTGGACAGTTTCATTCAATAATACAACATACTTATACATATATATATCTATTCTACTAAAGATTAGTATATTAATCTACAATTTCAAATGAACTTAAAATCAAAAACTACGTAAAAATAAATACTACATATATATCATCATTATTATCATTAGCCATAAGACGTCCACTGCTGAACATAGGTCTCTCCCTTTAACCTCCACACTGAACGACAACCTGCCATCTGCATCCACTGGATGCCCGCGACTCTCACGATGTTATCGGTCCATCTAGTGGGAGGCCTGCCTACGCTGCGCCTTCCGGTTCGTGGTCTCCACTCAAGAACCTTTCTTCCCCATCGGTTATCAGTTCTTCGAGCGATGTGGCCTGCCCAACTGCCAACCAAACCTACTAAACCATAAAAACTACCTATTCTTATATGTTATAGCAGACTCGGCAGACGTCGTCCTGCCCGACCGGGTCCAATTGTGTTTTCAAACTATCCAGGAACCGATACAAAATTTCATCCAAATCGGGATAGTTAGGAGTAGGAGTTAGGCGACAAATACACGTAAGAATATATGCATATCTTTAGATACCTACATACCGCACCAATCGAAAACGATCATCGATTTACATGTTACATGTGACATTGACATATCTCACATATTATGTCAATGTCACATGTGTCGTTCTATATAAAATTCGTCTTTCTGTTTTTATTTTTACGTTGCACTGTTTTTTCGAGCTTTTCGTGACTTCACTGAGTGGCTTCAACGGATGATCATCGCTGTTTGGTAAACATGCTGAGTTGAGGCCATTTTTGTGACACAACTTTTCCATTTAAGGACCATTTATTATATCTGTTGTTTATGTTAATTTGTTACAAAATAAATGTTTCTTTCTTCTTTCTTTCTAATCTACACATATTTTGTAGATTTTTCGCCGTTTTCTTGTGAAAAAATGCAATGGTTTCACCTTAATAAATCAATTTTCAAAAATATACGTTTCGCTTTAATTATTTATCATATCCTGAAGTGACGCAACTCGGTCTAAGCATTTATTTGCTCTGACAGTTGCATAAAAATAATTTTATTTTAATATTTCACTGAAGTATATAACCTGCTACAATCTCATGTATAAAAAGTAAAATAAGTGATCAGAATACGTGGTTTCGTTCAGTAGTAGGCAGGTAGGTGCATAGGTGTTTCATACATCATGGTCATTGACACTCATTATCGGCTTTATGCGGTCGTAATAAGGTTTATTGACTGGTGGAGAGTTTTGTAATGTTTATCATGATTCATTATGACTGATGGCATTCTGGTTCAAACATGTTTGATATTTGGCCTAGACAAAACACCTGTGACTCCCACACGTCTTATTTTAATATGATGGCTACCACGACGAAATCACTTAAGCTAATTTCAGACTACACTATAATATATAGCACATAGTTCACACTTAACTGTACTATATATATTGGCTCCTTCCTTATTTCCTTATTTGCTGTACTATATAGCACAATAGTATAGTTTGAAATTTGAGTTTTTCAACTAGCGTATTCAGCCAGTGGCAAATACCTTAGTCATTTGTTTCATTTGTCAGATATTAAACAAGTGACTGTGAACGACCTAGCCCCAATTCACAGTTCAATGCCTCATCATAACATTGCCAGTAAAAAAATAGTTTTAAATATTCGCGATCGTTACTCTTCTTAAACGTCAAACCTATCAATATTTATTGGGTGAAAAATAGGCGTGTTGAAAACATAGGAGCGTCCAAGTAGGTCAGGAACGCAGAGTTTCATTTTGAAATGTTTATTATTTAAAAGTACGATACGTTTCGACTTTGTTGAAATATAATTTAAACAGATGTAGAGTAGTAATTATTTCTTTTTACTATTAATGTTGTAACAATTATACACGTTATAAAGTAAGACTAAACTTCTTAGTCTTGAGCATCGGCGCAAAGTTGCTAGTCTATCGGTTTTTTATTGGATACATTTCGGAGTGTGCATCGGTTTTGAAAGATCTTATTAATTCCTGCCCATTTTTCTATCGGACTGCCAGAGTGGACATGAAAAATCGTCACCGCTATATTGTTGATATTCCATAAAACCCGTACGAAGCGCTTTGAATCCACTTTTACTGTGCGAACTGTTAGTCTGTGGAATTTGCTGCCTGAATGGGTGTTCTTCGATAATTACAATCTTTGACGATGATGATCAATTCGTGATTTAAATACACCCGTATTTAAATCACGATCGAATAGATTTCTTTTAGGCAAGGATGCTCAATCGTAGACCGCATCATCGCTTAACATCAGGCGAGTAGGCGGTCAAACGCAAGCCTATTAATACATTTTTAAAAAGCCCAACTCAGTGTAGTTTATGAAATTTGACAAGGATGCATCACCTATATAGTCTATATAGTCCTACTGTAACGTTACGCCTGTTTGCTAACTTAAACAGGCGTCCCGCGACAATTTCTAGGTGTTGAAAAATTAAGCCTGCCTATCAGTTCCTGCAGATCCTAATGGGTGGTAAGGAAAACAACAAGGTAACGGATAGATAAGTTTAATTGACCAGTACAGTACAGTACAGTAATATAAAGAAGAAAGCTAAGGGGCTAAGGGGCCTAAGCGCTCCGCAGTCTCCGCACGGCAGGTATCCGGCGAAGTAGTGGGCCGGAGATGTAGCCTTCGGAAGAGGTACGGAGGTCGTAGCTTCTCTTGCGTGTATCCGGAGGTCGTTTGAGCGAGGATTTAAGTAGGAGGACGGCAGCGGAGCAAATTCCAGGTCGAAGAATGGTAAAATACTAAGGGACTCACGGTTTCAGCATGCCGGTCCTCTTTTCTCCAGGTTTAGAGCAGCATCAATATTCGAAACATTTCCTCTAGGTTCAGAGCCACGGAACACTATTACTCGCGGAGTTCAGATCAGCATCAATATTCAAAACATTTCACCATTTTACCATTTGATGTTCTTCCTTTCAAGATTGTTTCCAGAATCTTTTTCGAATGACGACTCTGTTTGCCGTCACGGCTTTCGCTCTTCCTTTTTCAAATTTTGAATTTCGACTTGCGGAGCGTGTGCCCAAAAAGTTTTACTAACCGATAAAAAGTTTACAAATTTTATATAAAAATGGATATGAAAGAGGATGAATATGAAGGAATACTACACTACACAGACTTTTCTCGCGAAAAAAAATGCTGGAAAACCCTATCATACGTAAGGTCAACTAGCACAATTGGCCGCCTTGGCTCCAATATTCAAACATGAGAACTACATGACTATTACGGTATTTGCCATATGCGATCGTCGCTGTCAAAGTGACAAAGCGATAATCGCAATTTTGACGTTCTGACAGTTCTGCAACTATTTGGTTTATGATAACTGCCGCCAGTCGCTAGTGGCGCCAGCGTCTATGCAAATTTTTCTCATTTTTTTATTTTTTACTCGCGTTTTTGCTATTCCTGGCATCACCATAACACACGTTGACGAAAGAATTAACGTAAACTATCTTTTGGGGAACACGCGATAATACTTCACGACATACCACAAATAAAATAGACATAGACATACTAATTTATATGGGATTAAAACAATATGCAATAGGTACAATGTCAATGTGTGGACGCTGCTTACACTATCATACTAATAATATAAATGGGAAGGTGTGTTTGTTTATCAGTTCCTCTTTCACGCAGAGAGCAATAGATTGACGTGATTTTTTGTATAGCGTTAGGTGGAGAGCCGGATCGTGACATAAGATACTTTTTATTTCGAAAAAAACATGGGTTGGAGAGAATATCCACAAAGTAAAACCGCGGGATGCAGCTAGTAAAGAAATAAATAAGAATGCAATGCCAAGCCATGACCTATTCTTACCTACTCAATATTTACTAAACGATCACAAATACTGTTATGGCGGCTCCACATTAGTGCCGTGAATTCACGCGCGAATTCTCGGCACAAGTCGTGCCCTCCACATTCACGGGATGTTCACAGTCGTTCGTGAAACCCGCCGCGAAATGGACGTAGAATCTGCTGCTGCAATAACTTTGTTTGCTGTGGCATCATATTACTATTTAGACGTCCAAAACAAGAAAGTTATTAAAAAGCGTTGGAAAAAAAGAAGATGGTGGTAGGATGGCGGATGACGTCCGTACGCCTTTATAGTCCGGAGTAAACTGGCGCGGGGCCGTGAATGTGGATGTGTACGCCTGAACGCCGCGCGAACGGGGCGCGAATCCTTTATCGCGGGACAAAATACCGACTCTGATCGGGGAACAGGCGCGAACGCGCGTGAACACCGCGAAAACCCTCCACATTCACGTTCACGCTTGTTCTCGGAGCTTCACGGCACTAATGTAGAGCCGCCATTAGACTTATAAGCCAGTACATAAATACCTAGATTCTTAACACCTAAATTCCGAGGTAGTAAAGTCAGGTTTATTTTTAGCGAAATCTCCAATTGTACTATGTTTTACATATTCAATCACTAAGCGTACTGAATACAAATGTTAGAATAGTGCAACAACCTTATTATTACTTATACCGCCATCTATTGAATTGGAATAGAAGTATTTATTATGCCTTCGATGTTTAATATGATAGGCCGTAACCGGATGTCCTATTTGTCAATAATTCATTTCATTTCACGCATATCAACTTATAATCAATCAGTTTATTATATAACATAATTACCACTTGCGAAATTAAGCTAATTACACTAAAAATAATCAAAAAAACTAAATAAAATCGGTTCAATTAATAACATTTATGCATCGGGGTTTAAAAAGAACTCAAAAATAGCTTTACAACTTTCAGTGATAAATTCTTGGCACTGGCTAAATCCCGACTAGCGTGGAGCCAAAAAAAAATCTTTTCGCGCAATGCGTACTGCAAATTTTTTCTCTCTCTAGAATCTGACAGGAGCACCGGCTTACATTTCATAACAGTTTGAATATTCAGAGCACGGGTGCAGATGTCCTGCATTGCAGACACTTCTCGGAGCTCCGGAAATTGAAATGGGAAATGATTGATGGCAGACATGAATTGTAAATTAGTTTTAAAATGCGAAACCTTAACAAAATATCTCTTTGAATGTAATTGGCAAGCAGAACATGCATAATTCAAGCATACTTAATACTCAAAAAACAGGGGAAGTCTCAATAAACGGTTCACCCTATTTCGATAAACAGTTCACCTACGGCAATTAGATACTGATGACCTTTCGTTATGTGTGCCTCAGTTTCGCATTTATATGTATATTGTTTCTTTATTCATTAAGACTAACATATTACAAGGATATTTACTTAAATAATGCAATTAACTTAGTCTAGATTATAAACACTGTACCTATGGTGTATAACATATTATTTGCCTGCCGCTACAGTTTTTTTGAAGTGAAAACAATTTTTGGCGCTTTGTGCACTTTTTGGGTGAACAAGGAACTCGCGTCATCGTCACCGAATGCTTTGCCGTGTATTTTAAAACAGCGCCATCTTTTGTAGATAGGTGAATTATTACTTAAGTTTTCACGTCTGACGTGCAGTCCTATGACTAATGTGCTTTTTTTATTAAATTATCATAACATAAAAAGTATTACTTTTTGTAATCATTCTAAAGCTCAGAAAAAACAAATAATTATAATGTATAATTAAATATCAATAAAAAAATCGACTTACAAATTAGTATCAAATGGCCAAATTGTGTTACTTAGATGATCGCGCTATCATCCAGGTAACAAAATTTTCCAGTTATTTTGATTTAAAAGCCAAACTGTTGAACCGATTTTGATGAAATTTTTATGGGAACGAAAGAATTTTCCAAATAGGTTCATAAATGACGGAATTCTGAGGTAACATACTCGTATATAAAAAAAAAAAATTTGAGCTTCGTGAGCTTCGAGCGCGTGAGATCCTTTTTTTGAAGTCTGTAAATAAATGGAAGCGTTATACTTACAGTTTCCCCTATAGCACTTACACCCCCCTTGGTCATCCAATCGATTACATTTTGAGCACATCGTTTGCAGTTGTGTGCCGCTCAATATTGAAGTGTGCGTGTGTAGAACTAGTAAGAATATATCAGTTTTTGCAATAAGTATTTACCTCGCCCCCTTCAGTTTTTGGCAGACTTTTTTCGGTAATAGCTCGAGTTTATGGCATAACCAAACCATATAATACTAGCTACCCGCCCCGGCTTCGCACGGGTGTAATTTAGAAAATAAAGATGTGAAAATGTGAACGTAAGCCATGTAAATTTATTTTTCGGCGACTTGGTTGCAAAACATTGTTTTTTCTACTTACATAACAACTTAATTGGGTTTTTGTATATATATAAACTTTCCATATTATCTATAACTGATGGTGAAAACCACATCAGTTGCGTAGTTTAGGAGTTAGCGGATACACAGACAGACAGACGCGGAAAACGGCTTAATTTTATACTATGTAGAGATAAAGATAATCATGTTCCAAAGACATACGACCAGCATAGATATAGCAGTTTCGCCATTTCGGAAGCGCCCGTACATGTCCGACAATAACATGGTGCGTCCGTTGGTATCGATCGACGGTTATAATTTACGCGCGATGACGCATACGCCTGTTGGCTTGGCGGTTAGGAAAGAGCGATAGTTAGGCACGTGTCAGAAATTTCCAGAAATGTTCTGTGAAAGTAAGCTCTATCTATAGTTACTAGTACACAAATTAGCTATCCTCGCAGATTTATAGGAACTTCACAGTTTTTAGTTTTTATTAATCCACTAGCTGCGCCCCGCGGTTTCACCCGCGTGGTGATGAAAATCGGTGATGATGAAAAGTAGCCTATGTGTTAATCCAGGACATAAGCAATGCATATTCAAAATTTCATCCAAATCCATCCAGCCGTTTCTGCGTTATTGAGTAACAAACATCCATCCATCCAAACTTTCACATATATGATATTAGTGTGATTTTCAAATATCATAGTTCGTTAGGCGGTAGTCCAACTAGTTGGACCACGGGCCTTCAGAAGAAGCAGTGGTAAGTCGATGAACATTATACATATACATAAATAAACGTAAAACTACTTATACAAGTACCTACTTTCAAACTTGTAAAAAGCGCAGAAAAAATATGGATGGCAAACTGACGGCCCAGATAGAGATGAAGGGATGAACTGGAGTCCTACCTGAAAGACTGGACCCAAATTGCCCAAAACAGAGACAAATGGAAGGAGGGAAGGGAGGCTTTTGCCCTGCAGTGGGACAATACAGGCTAATATAATAATAATAACGTAGGGTCAAGGGTCAGATGCAGAAGGCGGTAATCCTTGACACGGCACGTATTGTCAGGAGGTTCCTCACTCTGCAGCCCTAACCACCGGTAGCTTGGGTCCTGCCCCGCTGCTGGCGGCAACCTGGTTTTTTATATTATTTATGTTTTTGTAATTCTATTTATTGAACAAAACTTAAAAATTAAGCAATAAATGAATACGAAAATAACGTAAAAAGGCTAGCTACGCCACTGATGAATTTGCAGAACTATAGTTAGACGCGGCGCGTTAGTGTGGCAAATAATTATGTAATTATGCCTATCCCTCGAGCTCTGTGACAAATTTAATTAAAACACGTCATATAGAGCGACCAATTTATCGCACGTACCTACTAATTATTCCCTACTTAAATATTTATGAAATAAACCGGCCAATTTCGAGTCGTGCTCGCGCAAAGGTTTTCGTACCACCAAAAAATACAAAAATTAATTCAAAAAGTCAACATCACGTCCAGACCGTCACCCATCCAATTACCGACTGTGCCCGGGTGATCAGGAATTTGTCATCGACTTACACTTGGTCATTATTTATTGTCTTACTTTAGAGTGTGTACTATAATCATGCCAAGTTTGACGCTTGTACGTATTACCGTTTTTACACCAGAGCAAATGCAAAATACGTTTCAAAAGCGTTTGTTGTATGGGGACCTCCCCTAAGTTTTATTTTTTTTAATTTATTATATTTTTTAGTTAATCTGCCGTAACATTACATACTTATTCTGTGAAATTTTCAACTGGCTATCTATTACGGTTCGAATGATTCAGCCGTTAAAAAGTAGGACAAACTGACAGGCGGATAGCGTAGGCTCAGTAATAGAGTCCCGTTTACATCCTCAATACTCAATATTATGCATACTATGAAATTCACATACAAATCTTAGATAGTAAGTTTGAGGTAGGAATCCTAAAAATGACGATGGTACCTATTTGACTACCTATAAGCAAGTTGGTCGCATTGTAATTACAAACAATGTTTTTGCTTGGGCTGTTTACTTGGAGTGGTCACGCTTGCTTAATCGATTAGAATCTTTTGCGACGGTCTATGTCGGTCAAAACATTTTTATGTCGGCTACAATAGAATGGTCATGCTTAGCATCGATTATCGATACTTCATCGATTGTCTATAACTTACATTTACAGTTGAGCGGAAGAAACATCATTGTATTTTATGAAAACTTTAGCATGCCGGAAAAGAATCGTTACCTAATTTGGTCACTTTTACAAATAAGTAAGTCACTGATAATAAGATGGCAACACTGAGCACTAATTTCATAATGTGTCAAAATTCCGGCTCCATTTTTATATCATTGAGCAGTCTTTTTTGATTATTTGACTTCGCACAGTTTCTACATTTAGTCAGTGTAGCGTGTTATTGTAGGAAGAAAATGAAGTAATTTTAATGCAGAACGTCATCAATGCTTCGCAAGCTGTGAAGCCAAATCCATGGTTCCTTAATCAACACCCACTGGACATAAAAACTACATTTTAGTTTATCAAAAGTTTATTTGCATAAACATTTTCACTACTTTATTATTCTGTTGCAAAGAATGAATGGCTTCATAAATACCGAATCAAAATACTCCTACGCTAAACGTGCAAACTTTTTTCTGTCTCGTATGTATTTTTATTTATTGTATAAAAGGCCTACTTATACCATCATAGCAATACTAAGTTAGGTTTAAATTAGGTCAGATTAGATTTACCAGCCCTAACTCCAAAGTCTAACCCTTTTTTCATGGTGAGCATCATGGAAGTTTTGACCACATCTCACATGTTATTAAAGTACTGCTAAAAGGTTAGGCCTCAGGCTTTTCATTGATAGATAAATGGCAAGTGAAAAAAAAAACTAGACAAGACAAAGAAAAAAAACCTTGCGTTTCTATGACAAGTACATACTGTAAAACTGACAAACACCTAACTACTGATGAGTCTTTGTATCCAACCAAAGCCACGTTTTTTTTTCGTGATACAGATATAGAAAAGGCTGAGCTCTTCAATGATTGCTGCTTCAGAGAATTTTACCTCTAGCCGTAGCAGCTATTCGCTCTGACAGCAAGTGGTACCATAAGAACGGACAGAGACGACTACATAATGTCACAGGTAAAACAAACTGTATACGGTCTATATTTCTACTGCTTCATATGGCAACATTAAAAAGTAACCTCATGATGTACCCTTAGTACAAGATTTGACAGTTTTCGAAAACTTTTTTCGTTTCCGTATTGTCCCATACATTTTTGTAAAGCGCCTCTAGCGGAAACGCGGATGAACTAAAATCGGTAGTAATCGGCAGTATAGGTTGCTTCACTCAAATACGAAAAATAGTTTCGAATAGCTTTCAGCCCAGCAATGTATGCATCAAAACGAAAACGAAAAAAGTTTTCGAAAACTATCAAATCTTGTACTAAGGGTACTGTTTATTTATTTCGTGACCATGGATACAGAATCCTTCTGTCGGAATAATAAATAGGGTTTACAAAATTTTAAATAACGTCAAATAAGTAACAGACAGAGTCAAGCATAGTAAGTCATGGGTAAGTTCAAGTCACGGCCTATTAAAAAGATGGAGACTTTACTAGAGGCTTCTGGGAAGTTTTGGAAATATCACGAAAACATTTTTCACATAATTATCACTTGTCTTAACGAGTATAGAGAAGCGGCTTCAAGAACACTTAATAAACAATAATCTATCATAATTACAAATAAACACTCGAAATAACAGTTTAGGAAATGTAACATACAATGAAGTGATATGTTTTTTTTTTCACATTGGCGCCCAAAATCAGTAAGTCTGATTAAAAAGTAGTGTTGCCAGCTGTATGAATATTAAAAAGTAGTGTTGCCAGCTATGTATATGAACGTTTATATCTCAGAACGTTTTCTTGTGACACTATGCCCTGCTCATCGATTCTCTGATTGCAAAAAAAAATATGTCTACACTTTCTTAAAAACTTTCCAGAACGCAAATTACAATTTTATAACCACAAACAGGGCTCGCACGATTATACATTGGTCAACAAGGGTCGATGGTCTTCAGATAACCACCTGGCGGACCGGAGGACGATACACCCACGCATTACACCCACGAGGCCGAGTTTTATAACGTGGTGAAATGGAAAGAGGTAGCTTATCTTATACAGGTAGGTGTGTGCTTGCGATGGCATTGAGAAAATATTAATAAGCAAATAAGTAGGTAGGCCTCCCACTAGATGGACCGACGACATCGTGAGAGTCGCGGGCATCCAGTGGATGCAGATGGCAGGATGTCGTTCAGTGTGGAGGTTAAAGGGGGAGGCCTATGTTCAGCAGTGGACGTCTTCTGGCTGATGATGATGAAGTAAGCAATATCATACCAATATATTTTATGCTATAGGTAACAAGAAGACGGGCCGCCTGATTGTAAGCGATCACCGTCATCTATGTATACAACACCAGGGGCATCATAGATACGTTGCCGACCCTTAAAGACTATTAAAAGCCCTTTTGAAGAACCCCATATTATACTTAGCTAAGAAATATAGCATAATCAGCCTTTTAATAGTCTACTAAAGATATTTCGAAATTAATTAGTCCACTGCTAGACTTAGGCCTACCCCCGAAAGGGTGATTGGGCCATATCCACCACAATGGCCCAGTTGCGGGTTGGTGTATTCACATATTTCACATACGCCATTTAATTTCTCCGTACGATAAGATACGATAATAAGTCCGTACGTATGCAGATTTCCTCACTATGTTTTCCTTCACCAAAAAGTCAGTAATATGAAAATCCGTATATAAAATCCGAAGAGCTCTTTGGAGTCTAGTTGACGCCCAAATAGGCTACCACGGGTTTTTAAGAAAAGCTTTCAGATCAAATAAAAAATACAGGTGGATTACGGCGTACCTACAGCCAAATTTAAGTCAAAATAGCTTCCAAAACTACGTGAATTCCCAGTACTAATACACGTCTCACGCACACTCACGTAGTTTTGAACGCGTATGCATTGATTACGGCATCATTTACGTGAATTTCATTCTGAAAACATCAATCGACTACACACACTTTTTTATTTGAAGAAAAACAAGGCAGTTATGTAAGAAGCATTCTAGCAGGATCCATAGACTAGGAGTTAAATTTATAAACCAAAAATACCTAAAATTCTCCCTATTGAAATAAAATGGTAGAACTTAGTGCAGTTCTTCTCTTGCGACCCAAAAAACAGTTAAAAAAAGGAAAACACACAATTCTGTACCCTTTCACAACATAATTATCTCAAGCCATATTTTGTAAGACGTTATTAATTGATTAATTAACTCAATGAGCAAGTTTCATAATTATTGATGTAATTGCAGGGCCAATGCACGCAATGATTCTATAATGCATTAAGGAGAAAACTTGTCACGATAAAAATCTGATAAAGAAACTAATGAACTCCTTACAGCTTTTCCTTTATTGATAAACACTTTTAGCGTTCTATTAGAGTGCCTGGTATGAGTTTTTAGGGTTCCGTACCCAAAGGGTAAAACGGGACACTATTACTAAGGCTCCGCTGTCCGTCCGTCTCTCACCAGGCTGTATCTCATGAACCGTGACAGTTAGAAAGTTGAAATTTTCACAGATGATGTATTTCCGTTGCCGCTATAACAACAAATACTAAAAAATAGAATAAAATAAATATTTAAGGCGGCTACCATACAACAAATGTGATTTTTTGCTTGTATTCGCTCGATATTGATAACGGCATAAGGTAGACGCTTGAAATATTTACAGAATATTTAGTTATATATTGACTTCAAAAATAAATAATGAAATTAAAATAATATTAATATTTTAGGGGGACTCCCATACAAAAAACGTGATTTTTTTGCCGTTTTTATAGAAAATGGAACCTTTTGTGCGCGAGTCCGACTCGCACTTGGCCTGTTATTTCAATTGCGTTGCTCTTTCCCACTTATAGACTGACGACGATTTTATTCCTTCTAGTTTGTTTAGCTTAAAAAAAAGTGTCATATCAAAACTGAATGTTTTGTCTAGGAAATCGTAAAGATTAATGATATTTCGCTCGATAGAAAACTAATACTGTTTTAAACTATCACGGTTGTTCACTAAAGTTATATGATTATTTACGTGTCTTCCCGTGAACATGGTGCAAGTAACTGCGCCGAAATATCGGGAGCTCCTTCCACAACCTTACCACGGTAAATATCCCGTAAATGATCATATAACTTTAGAAAACCAATAATTAAAATAGCACAGATTTTCGCTTCTCTCCGTTTTTTTTTTTGGATTCTTTTAAATACCTAAAACCGCCGATTGTTGCACTAGTTTTTAAGCTGTTTTATGGTGTATGTATGTAATTTGTAGTGTGAACAATAAAAAGTCTATCTACTTATTTACTAAATGATCTACAATGTCTATGGTGTCTACGATATCTTGATATACAGATTTCATATTTATGGAGGGAACTGTAAGGGTACGTTTTACATTACAGCTATAGTTTTTGAAAAATATGAGAAAATCTTCAAAAATAGAAATAGCGAAACGCACGACTGTGTGTAAGCTGCATTGTTTTGCTCCATTAAATGAGACTATATTACAATATATTAAGCGTTATGGTCATATGCAGTAAAAAAACGTTGCTTGAAATTGAAAACCTCGCCCTAACGCGTGAAAGAATTTCAACGTGAAAACATTTTTTAAAGGTTTCCCTACTATAAAGTTTCGCCGCAATTAGGGATAAAACGCCGAAAAAAAAGTAATGTCATTGCAGCTGTCAGAACAAATAAATTCTTGGACCGAGCGTAATTTAAATCAATAAAACCTCTTTCATTATTAAATGGTGATTAAACTCCAAGTAATGAACAGCCGTCTTCAACTGTTACTAAAAGCCAATAATTAAATTAAACCTTTCCAATGAGTTAACGATAGCTTTTATTGTTTCACGAATTGCTCGGGGCAATAAAAATAATTAGAGGTATAGGGAGGGAAAGTTGGTTTTGCCCTTTTATTGAGAGTGGCAGAAATGTTGTGAAATATCAACACGAAAATTGCTTTACACTATTTGCAATGTTATTCTAAAGATAAAGCCCAATCGTTTTAGGGTTCCGTACCCAAAGGGTAAAACGGGATTCTATTACTAAGGCTCCGCTGTCCGTCTGTCACCAGGCTGTATATCATGAACCATGATAGTTAAGACAGTTGAAATTTTCACAGATGATGTATTTCTTTGCCGCTATTACAACAAATACTAAAAAACAGAATAAAATAAATATTTAAGGGGCTCCCATGCAACAAACGTGTTTTTTTTTTGCTCGTTTTTGCTCGATATTGATAACGGCAACAGGTAGACGCTTGAAATATTCACAGAATATTTAGTTATATATTCACTTTAAAAATAAATAATTAAAATAAAATTATTATTTCAGGGGGGCTCCCATACAACAAACGTGATTTTTTTGCCGTTTTATAGATAATTGTACGGAACCCTTCGTGCGCGAGTCCGACTCGCACTTGGCCGGTTATTTTTAAATTCTCACTCATTGATTTCAAAAATGTTGAAAACTTGCTAGTGGTACAGCCACGCGCCTTTAGCTGCCCGTTAACAACGATTTTTGACAGCATTGCTATTTCATATCAGAAAAACAAGGATGATATGGTAAGGTAGCGTGGGGGGCATCGGGCGTGGACGCATCAAGCCTTAATCAGGCATGTAGTATTGTCATTCATGAAGACATACGTTGGTATACTTTTTATTTGGGGTGACTGGTAATTAATCGGTAAAACTGCGAAGCGCAACAACGTAAATAATGTATTTAACTATAAGAGTATGTTTTTCATCCTCCATCTCTTGTAACATTAATTTAAATCAGTATTGGAATGCTGCCAACCAACGTCTATTTCGCATTGTAACTTTTTCAATCGGGGAATAAAAAAAAATTCGCATGAGCCAAAACAATGCAAAGATTTCCTCTTCGTGTTAATATTACTACATATTAATATTTGAAACTGTTAAGTGTACTTATTTAAATTAGAACCTACGAGATTGTGTACTAAGATTTCTTGTTAAATTACATAGCATTGAAATATTTAACACATATATCATTTGAGATATCTATGGTACTGAGACGTGGTCCTAAACTGCTGGCCTTTTGGAAAAAGTCAGAGTCACACAGCGGGCAAAGGAGAAGACTATGCTCGTAGTTTCTTTGCGCGATAGAATCCGGAACGTAGATATTTGCTGAAAAACCAGAGTCACCGACATATCTATTAAAATTTGTAAGTTAAAGTAGCAATGGGCATTGGGCAGGCCACTTCACTCGAATAGCTGATAACCGATGGGGGAAAAGGTTATTGAGTGGAAATCATGGACTGGGAAACGCAGCGTAGGGAGGTCTCTCAGTAGCTAGATGGTCCGACGACATGCATAGTGAAAGTCGCTCGGGCATCCTGTGTATGCAGACGGCAGTCTGTCGTTCAGTGTGTAGTTTTTTTTAATTGTAAAATAGGCTTGCGCTTGGCCACCAACTCGCCTGATGTTAAGCGACGATGCGGCCTACGATGGATCACGCTTGCCTAGAAGAAACCGATTCACTTTTGACTTGAAAACAACCAGACTGTAACTATCGTACGTTCTAAGGTAGTGGGAGACTTATGTTCAGCAGTGGACAGCTACAGGCTTATATGATGCGTATGAGCTGGTTAATAAAGAAAGTTTGAAAGTGTTATACGTACTCTACGAACCTCTTAGACCGGACCCTGGTGTACCGCCAAGTGTTGCTGCTGTAGTGTCCAGAATTTGACGGACACAACAACAGCTGGAGGCTATTAGGCCTTGGCTGTCTCTGCTTTTTCACTCTCAACTTCACTTCTTCTTCCGTCTTCTTCACCTCCTTTATTGGAGGCTTTTTAGAGTCAACACTCCATCTGTTGTCATGGTAATCTTCTAAATTCAAATGATCCAATCTACTATCCTTGATGCAGCTTCGCGAACGGATTAAATCAGGGGCGTTCTCCATGACTTTCCTTCGGAACTCTATTGGAGAGGTCGGAGGACGTCGAGGCTCGAAAACTACTTTTGAGTACTCGTTGCTTCGTCGCCAGAGTCGAGGGGATAAGGGCCAGAATCGCCCCGTCTGTTGTGCAGGCTCCATCACCATTTTTGGTAGACACTTCGAACACAACACTGTAAGGACTTTCGATTTCGACGGTTTCAACTTCAAGTTCGACTTTATCGACGCGCACTGTTATAATGGAAAGAAAATAAGCAAAATATCCTCAAATCACTGGCTCAAACTTATCGGTAATGTTAAAATTGAAGGTGACCCAGTGATGAAACTGAATAAATAAACAAAAGATTTTCACGGCAGATTTATGTATTTAAAACCGAAAGCGGCGACCTCGTTAGCACGTCTGCCGAGATCGGATGCCATTCATAAACTGTGGGATCGAATCGAAAGGAAAGGTGCATGCCCCACTCACACCTACAGACTCATTGACGAGACGTGCGAAGAT
The DNA here is from genome assembly GCA_949125355.1 of Agriopis leucophaearia. Taxonomy (NCBI): domain Eukaryota; kingdom Metazoa; phylum Arthropoda; class Insecta; order Lepidoptera; family Geometridae; genus Agriopis; species Agriopis leucophaearia. The sequence continues at coordinate 6,629,291 of OX421284.1, read as the reverse complement.
AAAATTACCGCGTAGGTCGTTCGTTCACAAGACGACGCAAGTATAGGATACGGAGAGTATCCGATCTCGAGTAACGTTGCAACTATTGTGCACTTGAATGAGACGTACAGTGTTACACGGCACAATCCGAAAGGAGGTCGTTGTATTTATAATTTAAACAAAGTTCACAATGACATCAACCCAGAAGCAACGAAAAATTATCTGGCTGTCTGTTATTGTGCAACATTATTTCTGACACCATCACACTAATATCAATCTGAATCAGAGCAGAGTGACTGTGACAAAATATAGTAACGTGATCACAGGTCCTTGAATAACCCGCCTACAGATCCATACAAAAATGTCATATACACTCGACGAGATGTATGGAACAGTTGATATTATCGCGATTTAAGGGTTGTTACCGTAATTAAAGTTGTTCGTTAATGATAAATGACCTGTTTTCGGCTTAGTGCTACCGTTTACCGCTGTATTATTTATTTATTATATACACAAAACAAATCACAGTCATAAAAAACATTATATATTCACACCAGACCTGGATTGTAATATAAAAAAAAATTGTAAACATTAAAACAAAATGAGAAGACATGAATGAGGTTAGTGTTGATTCCTTAATATTTATTATACCACCTATCAAAGTAAAAAAAAATACATTTAACAGCTTTAAGTTATGAAAAATCGATTTCAGTCATTATATCGAATCGAGTACGAATCTATGTATTTCAAAGACACCGCGCGAGTCGCGACGACTGACGACGCTACTCGAATCGCCAAATATCGAGATACTTGCGTCACCCTGTGTACGAACGGCCCAGTTGTGACTCAAACGGTAGTAGTTATTAGATAACGATTGCAATTCTTTTTATGTTTACAAAGAAGTTGCAGATTTTAGTTACCATTTCCGAGTATCTTATCGCATCAGATTATAGTTAGAATTTGTAGAATGTTTCTGATGATTTGATTCTACAATTTGACATGTTAAGCCAGACAAATTGAGTAAGCAACGAAACGTAATTAAAAAAAATGTTTTCCCGATTATTACACATCGAAATTAAACAATATTAAGTACTTATTGGATTTATCGCGTGTATTTTAAATTAATTTAATTCCTGTCCCTTTCTACGCGAACGATAATAATTTTAATAAGCGCCCTTGTTTGGCTGATCTGAGTTTGAATAAGTACTTACAGAAAAGAAATATTGGAATATTAAAAATTGCTCTTTTTCCATGGGATTTTCGTATATAATTACAAACTCAAGACCATAACTCAAACAAATTTATTTAAATTTGGACAGGACAACGTCGGGTCAGCCAGTTAACAATATTAACTAACATGACCTCATTTATCGTTCGTATTTTCAACAATGTCTGTATAACTACCAGCAATGCTCAATTAAGTGAATCAAGGACAATTCCCGAATGGGACAGAAAAAAATGGCAGACCAACGTACGTGATATACAAATAGTGTCAACAAGTTGAATTGAGCTCATTGAACTCATCATTTGGAACATTTACTATGCGGCAATGGAGAGCTATGCTCGGAGTTTCCTTGCACGATAGAATCCGAAACGTGGATATTTGCCAAAGAACCAGAGTCACCGACATAGCTATTAAAATCTGCACGTTGAAGTTGCAATGGGCAGGCCACATCGCTCGAAGAACCGATAACCGATGGAGAAGAAAGGTTCTTAAGTGGAGACCACAAACCGGAAGACGCAGCGTAGGTAGGCCTTCCACTAGATGGACCGACGACATCGCGAGAGTCGCGGGCATCCAGTTGATGCAGATGGCAGGTTATCGTTCAGTGTGGAGGTTAAAGGGGGGAAGGCCTATGTTCAGCAGTGGACGTCTTATGGCTGATGATGATGACTATGGGGAAAAGTAAAAAAGTGCAGACTGTACGAGAAGTTTCTGTGACGTTTTGGAAACAACACGGGATAACATGTTTTACCACATTAAAATATCACTTGCTACACTCGTGCACACATAATCCATCCACCATATATAAAATAAAAGAAAAATAGTTTATTGATTAGGTATGACACTTTTGACTCTCGAAAAAACACAACCTTTCATTTTCATAAGCAATGCAATGTTGGCGCCAAAAAGTATTGGTTGTTTTTGTTTGACATTAACCATAGACAAAATGTGGCTATTACAATAGAATGACTTGTGACAAAATTAATAAAATGCGATGAGGATAAATAATGATGTGGAATAATTTTAACTACACATAATAATCTAAATAATTGTATGTAAATCATTTGCTATTAACAATAACAATAAGGAAATTAGGCTACTTAACACCCGTGTAATTTTTTTCCAGGAAAAAATGCGTGAATCTAACCATAGCCGCCGTTCCAGGAAGAATGCATGCACTTTGACGTCCGATACAGAAATCAAAAAGTTTCCGACTGTCGCATACTCTAGCAATGATTGAGTCATCAAAACAAATATTAAAAAGTACGTTCTTTTTTTTAATTTTTCTTACTTCTGTTACATAATTCAGTAGCAAGCGACAAGCCAAGTGTGTAATAAACTGCAATTATGATTAACTTAAAAAAAAACAGGGTTACACGAATGGTACTAAGCCGAAAACAGGTGATTGTAGTCACGTTGTGAACGACTTTTAATCTATAGAACAAACTGCTCGTGAAAAAACCTAGCTTTTTACCTGACGGCCAAGTAGGAGGGTTATGTTTTCAGTTTTATGTATATTTAGGTGCGTATATAGTTACCTCTTGTAACCTAAACAGCTTGACCGATTTTGACGAACGAGGTGTCGTTGGATTCCACTTTATGTAAAACAATAAAAAAACCTACTTTTTTTCTTCTTTTTTCCTCTTTCGGGTTCCGTACCCAAAGGGTAAAAACGGAACCCTATTACTGAGCCTACGCTGTCTGTCTGTCTGTCCGTCCTACCTTTAAATTGCTATATATTTCGAACCCTAATAGATAGCTAGTTGAAATTTTCACAGAACATGTAATGTTATGGCGGATTCATTATAAAATAAAAAATACAAGAAATATAAAATGACAGGGGTGTCCCCATACAACAAACGTATTTTTATACTTGCCTTAGTGTAAAAACGGTAATATGTACAAACGTCAAACTTGGCATGATTATAGTACACATTCTAAAGTATAACAACAAATAATAAATAATGGCCAAGTGAAAGTCGGTAACGTATTTCTGTCCATTACCAAGTTAAGCAACGTAATTCAGTTACTTGGACCACCTCATCATTTCTTTCACCGAACCAAAATTGCATATATACTACTAATTTTGAAGTCGTGTTTTTAAAAGTTATATGATTATTTACGGGATATTTACCGTGGTAAGGTTGTGGATCGGGAGCTCCTTCCACAACCTGACCACGGTAAATATCCCGTAAATAATCATATAACTTTAGTGAACAACCGTGATAGTTTAAAATCGTGTTTTTAAGTTGATAATTATTGTATTTTGTGGTAATACGGACCCCTCAGTGCGCGAGCCCGACTCGCACTTGGCCGGAATATTTTTCCTGACTTAGTAACACAAGAGTTTATAAGTAATTTATAAGTTTGCTGTCTTGTTCGTCTACTTACATAAATATCTAGTATTGTAATTGATTCATGCCTATTTTTTTTCGTCAGAAACTTGGTTGGAAGGTATACAGGTTACACGTGTAGTCTGTATATATCGCAACACAAGCAAGTCTAGATTGCATAGCGTTTGTGCGTTTAGTCAACACGTTTGTTACCTTGACATAATCTAGTATGAAAGCTAGACGAGCATTTTTTATACATACCTATCTATATATCTTCTTAATATCTATATATTAATTCTTCTGTACGTGTTTGTCACCTAACTCCTCCTAAACGGCTGGACCGATTTGGATGAAGTTTTGGTGTGTGTATAGCAACGGGTTCCTGGATGGCTTCAAAACACAATTGGACCCGGTAGGTGGCGCTGGTGTCGGTATGTCACCAATCGGGCAGGACGACGTCTGCCGGGTCCGCTAGTATCACGCTAATATTATGAATGCGAAAGTAGCTCTGGCCGTCTGTCTGTTTGCTGCATAATCACGGGTAAACGGCTTAACCAATCTCGATTAATTTTTGCGAGGTAATAGTATGTATCATGAGGACGGACTTAGGCTATTTTTTTTCTGAAGAAATCGCGGACGAAGTCGCGGTTACAGCTAGTATAGATGTATATATAAATCGATGTGTGTATTTATGTTCAATATGGACTCCAAAACGGCTGGACGAATTTTGACGGGACTTTCACTGCAGATAGCTGATGTTATGTGGAGTAATCCACGCGGGTGAAACCGGGGTGCAGCTAGTACATAATAAAAAGTTTACGTTTGACCGCCAACTCGCCTAATGTTAAACAATAATGTGATCTACGATGGAGCACACTTGCCAAGAAGAAACCGATTCACTCGTGCATAAGTCAATTTCCGACACTTGAATCATCTAAGTAAAGAATTATTTCGATCTTTCGCTTTAAACTATACTTTAAAAACTAAAAAATAAGTTGAAAATGTGACAAGCTAAAAGGAAACTGAACGAAAACGTGGATATAAACTTGTTCAAGATCTATCATCACCTATCGCTATCTCTATTACCATACGGTGTCGTTTGCATATAGAGTAAATATAGGCTTCCCGTTTAGTATGCCATATAGTAAATAGCATATCCGATGAGATACGCCGTGGCAGCTTTATGGGTATGCTTCCTATCCGGTCTGAGGCGAGCTTGGAAACGGGTCCATCATATGGCAAAATGTTTAAAAATGATATCGTGATTTTGAAAAATACGCACGGAAATATTGTCTGTATGCCTACAGTACCATTTATCATTACTTCGGTTCAGTTGATTGTATAACAGCATATCATTTGTTTACTATCTAAATTGTGTGTTTTCAGTGAAATTAATGGTTGTAATACTTTACTTTCAATAGCTTCTAAATTTGCTTAGAAACATTATCTGGGACATTTTTGCACACACGGTCATCTGACCCCAAACTAAGCAAAGCTTGTAATATGGCTGCCAGAGACTGATATACATACATATATATTTTTAAATACATACTTAAATAGATACATTGTCTCGTCTAATCTTAAAAATCCATCAACTTACCTTTCAAGTTACTTTTCAATAGCTTCTAATTTTGGTTAGAAGCATCGTTTTTTGGGTTCCGTACCCAAAGGGTATAACGGGACCCTATTACAAAGGCTCCGCTGTCCGTACGTCTGTCACCATCAGGCTGTATCTCATGAACCGTGATAGTTAGACAGTTGAAATTTTCACAGATGATGTATTTCTGTTGCCGCTATAAAATACAAAAAATGGAATAAAATAAATATTAAAGGGGGCTCCCATATAACAAACGTGATTTTTTTGCCGTTTTTTTTTTAGATAATGGTACGGAACCCTTCGTTCGCGAGTCCTACTCGCACTTGGCCAGTTATTTTTAATTTGCCTTTAAAGGCAAAATGGCAGCTTAGAACTTTGCTTATAATTCGTCTCGTCTTATCTTCTCAATCGAAAATCAATCAATTTGCCTTAAAATTTACTTTTCAATAGCTTCTAATTTTACTTTAAAAACATCGTTTTATATTCTAGAATCCATCACATTGCCTCTAACCATTGTCAAATAGCTCGAGTACATGCTTTTTGATTCTGTCAAGTAATTTTGTTCGACCAACGAATCAGACATGTCATCACAATGTCGTCTTCGCAAGCTTCTCCGAAGACTTGAATCGGCACTCAGCTACCGGGAACTTGGGACAATGGCCGGAAGATGACACGGCATCGTAGACTAGCAACACCAAGCGTTACCTAAAGTTTTTTTAGACTGTATTAAAATCGTGATAGGGTTCTGGATGGTTGGTAACAGAATAGAAGACTGGGTCGACTTTTGATTGTTTTCATTGACAGGTAAATTCGTATAGACTAGCAACGCCCCGTGGTTTCACCCGTTATATATATATACATATGTACGTACTCGTATATCAGTCTCTGGCAGCCATAGCAGAAGCTTTGCTTAGTTTGGGGTCAGATTACCGTGTGTGCAAAAATGTCTCAAATATTTATTGATTTTTATTTATCCTACTAGAACCATGTATTTTCCGAGATATAACACAACATTTTTGAAGTGAGAACTTCTTTAGGCGCGCGCTCTTTTCGGATAAACAAAAATCATGGAACTCGCGTCATCGTCACCGATCGCTGTACCGTGTATTTTAAAACAGCGTAAAGTGTTTTTTTTTTATTATAAAAATAGGTTTGAGCTTGATCGCTAACTCGTTTGATGTTAAGCGTTTCCCAAACTCCATAGAAGCTTCTAGTACAGTTTCCACTACTTTACTGGGGCACACTTATGACAGTAAAATACGTTAGACGAGGCGGTATAGCCTCGATTGCTTTAACTTGCCCAGGAATGGGCGAAAAGTAATAAAAAAATATGTGAACGGATGAGGCGGTCTACGATGGAGCACGTTTGCCTAGAAGAAACCGATTCACTCGCGACTTGAAGAGATATATAGATTGTAACTGTCGGGGACCACCCAATCAGGCAGCACATTCCACTGTCTAACGACTCGCACAATAAAAGTGGAATCAAAGCGTTTCGTTGGGTTTTCAGAATATCAACCATGAAACAGTATCACTTTTTCTAGCCTTCTCTGGTAGTCCGATAGCAAAATGGGCAGGAGAGAATTATGCCATTCAGATTAAATGCACACTCTAAGAAATGTTAATCCAGAGCAGTACCGTAAACAGAGCTGTTGCAACGGTGTCCAGGCACAGGGCACAGGCCCTGGAGGGGCACAGGAATGACCACACCAGGACCAAGTTTTGTTTTTAAGAGCGCAGTTATAGACGCTCGCACCGGGCGCATAAAAGCCTAGTTACGGCACTGATCCAGAGACAAGATACCTTCATATTAAATTTCATTAAAATTCTTGCCAACTAGTTCGTATTGGCTAATCTATTAAGACCGGCTAGTTGAGCCGTTGCATGAGCGCTACTACTGGTCACTACTTTAAAGCAGAAAATTAAAAGAACAAACGTCAAATTTCACGTTCTACTTCTTGCCCAATGCAGTAACACCTATTGATGATGATAGGGAACACTAAACGGTTAACATTATGAAAACACGGCACCGTGTGTCCAATTTATCTGTACAGTTGAACGAGAGAGCCGCTACCGCATTTTGTTATCAAAAGCGATGGAAAATTAGTTCTTTCATTTGGCCACGTATTTGAATAAGTTGGTTAGTTTAGTAAGTACAGTACGTCTCCTTCATCTCACAAAAGCGCAGGTTGTGAAAGAGTTGGGTAAATAGACTGAAGAGTGTCGCTAGTAAGTAGATTTTCTTTTAAATTCTGCTAGAATTTCACGTAAAATTGAATGTAATTAGCATGAACTTTTCAGAATTATTGTGTCCGGAATGAAGTTATTCGCCAGCGAATCAAAGAAGCATAGACCAGCGTATCAGCAAGCTAAAGTGGTGGGCCGGTCATATCTGTCGCGGAACCGATAACCGTTAGGGTACACGTGGTGTAGAGTGGAGATCAGAAATCGGCTAACATAGCTTAGGACGTCCTGAGACTCGACGGAAGCTGGCAGTGGCTGGAAGTGAAAAGGCGAAGATTGAGCTGATTGCTTTAAATAAAGGGTGGACTAAAGTAGGCTGATTATGATGATGACTTGCATCAAGAATGTTTGAGGAAATTATGTTACCACTATCCTAATGCTAAAAACGCTAAAATATTTAAGAATTTGGTACTTCTCTTGGACCTGCACTGCCCAATAATGCAGCAATGGACAAGGGTGCATGTTGAGCATTCCTAAACCATACCGAAATATAGATTAAGATAATTATTATAATATCAATTTTTGTGTTTCATTGTGTATTTTTAAACTAATGATAAAGTAGGAGAATATTACGAAATAATTAAATTTTAAAATGTAAGTAACATGGACTTTTAAAGTGTCTGAAATAAATTCTTTTTTATTTATCATGTTTTTTTTTTATCATGAAATAAATTATTTATCATGATTTCTAAAAAGGATAACTATAACTTACAAACTATTGACTAAGTTAACTTATATACTTTTGAAAAGATAAAATCATATTCAGTCCCAACTTTTGGAAATTACAAAAAAAAACTTAAAAACGGTTCAATTGGGGAAATGCCAAATCTAGCAACACCGGTCCCAAAAGAAGCGCAACGATCGAGGATTTAGTTACTCTAGTGTTGGTATTAGAGCACAGTACCACAGATAAAATAACAGCTACGACAGTACCGGGAATCGGATGCTGCCACAGAATTTTCTAAAAAAAGATGCCGATTTTTTACACATTCATAGGCGCGATTTAATACACATTCATAGATTTAATAATAGAGGTGTTATAGGCGAACAACACGGCTATAAAAACTGACTAAAAGCAGCATACTAGCTTACCTACGAATATATACGTGCATATTATGAAGAAATGGAAAGAATTTATACGCTGTATCTGTTGTAAGAAAGAGACAAATTAGCTAATAGCGGTATGTAGTGCCGGCTGGCTCACCGCCGCCGTTGTGATGATCGGTTTAATTTGGCTTTGTTCGCATATTATTTTTCTGTTTTAACAAAAAATACAGTACTTACGCATGAAATGAAACATTTTTCTTGTCTCTCACACAGCGTGTGTTGTTTGCGCAGTTTATAAAAACACAGGAAGGCATTTTATTACAATTATTTTTGCCAAAACACTTATTTTAATTAGCAGCGATGTGTTGCCGGACACTCGGAGTCCGTGACTGAGAGACGGCTGTAACGAGTATGATAATGCGCCTTACATTCGTCTAGTCAATATGGTCGCGGGCACATCATCCTGATTTGATTGCTTTTGATTTTATTATCTAAATGGTTCTTTGAAATTAGAGTACTTCACGTGGAGGGCTCTGCCAATCAGTTCCACAAATCATTAGCTATAATTTTTAGTATTTTTAACTACTCAGAAAGTTCTAAGCTTTATTAATTATTATTGTCTAATTTAAAACTTTAGTTCAATCTTCGTCGCCTTGGCAGTAGCACGTCAGATGTCAATATAAAAATTTTAAACTGCGCCATACTAAACAGTGAAAACTCTTTGAATCAGCCGTACAAATGGAGATAAATTGCTCTCATGACTTCATAACCTACTATGAACCAAAACCAAAGTCTGTTTGCCGCATCTTTTAGAACATATTCAAAAAATGCGGCAATCTTGGTTTTCATCAAACTTGACGTGGTGGTCCTGTGTCTATTTTAACAGAGATCTGTGGATGCTCTAGATACGCTGGGATTGCAGCCAATGTACGAAGCTCTTACGCTTGAAATATGGGTTTACTTGCAGGTTGAATTTGGTGCAAGTGGTTGCAAAATACAGTATCAGTTAGTAATTTTACAAACATGCTGGGTTACAGGCCGTCTACATGGAACGGTAACCAGGCATTTATTTATCAGTAACACACCTTATTACATTTCACCATTAACTACTTTTCAAACGGTTAATTGGATAAATGTAAGTAATAAATTGCGTTACTGATAAATAGCAATGATAATGTAATAGTACATTGTTATCCTAGGGGTGAAAGTAACTTATTTAGCCCCGAGACTGGGTTTGGCTTCGCTAATAGTTCGAGGGACTAAATAAGTTTTTATCCCCAAGGTAAACACTGTTATTTTCATTACGAATACAAGGAAACTAAAAATAAAAACATGAACTGACACTGGAAAATGCACGAGAAGTGCGGGACCATAATCCTTTGAGGAGAAAAAACTAAGTTGGAACATTGTTCAATACAAATGTGAAAACAGAACAAGTTTTTTTATATAATTTGAGTGTCTGTCAGTTGTCAACTGTTACTGTCAGTTGAAAGTGATTCTCCCTAGGGCTGAAATATATTACTTTCAACCCGCTCCTCAGGCAACTTCAGACCTACTTTCCAAGTACGAGTAACGAAAAGAATATTTATCGATTTTCACAAACACCGTGATCTTTTTCAATAATTACAAGCCAAAGCTCGGCCTAGCTACAAGAACAATAAAACTATTCGAAATTATACTTTCCCGCCATATGTGAACCGTTCCATCTTACGCAAAGTTTGTGAGCCAGTTAGCAAGCAAAAAAAAAAGACTCGCATAAATCATATACGATGATGGCACCAATATATTTTATGAAGTCTCTTTAAACTAGAATAATTCAGAAAATAACATCATGCATGAACTCCGCAGGCAGATTACATGTCTAGATTGGTTTGTAAACTATCCCGACGAGTAAACGAACTGGAATGGAAACTGGAACGACAAGTGGATACGGGCGCGAAACGAACAGAAATAGATGCACTTTCACAATAGAGATGCGAGGCAGAGCCCTCACATATGTCGCTCGTGACGAAATCTACGGTACTGAAGAGATAAATAAACCGAGGAATCTTCTTCGCAGGCTAAAAACTCGACGAGAATCTCCGAGAGAGACTGAGAGCATATACTCTAATATAGAGTATTTCGCTTGGTAACTAATAATCACCCAATAATTTATTGACAGCCCCGGTGGCTCAGTTGGTAGTGAACCTACCTTCTGCACTTGGGGGCGTGGGTTCGATTCCCACCTAGAGCAAACTTGTATGTGATGAACATTTGCTTGTTCTATGTCTGGGGTTTAATATCTATTTATGTATGTATTTAAAAATATATATGTACGTATATCAGTCTCTGGCAGCCATATTACAAGCTTTGCTTAGTTTGGGGTCAGATGACCGTGTTTGCAAAATGTCACGGTTTTTTTTATAAGAAGGCTTGCGTATGCACGCTTGCTTAAAAGGAACCAATGCACTCGCAATTTGAATACATTCAGATTGTAACTATCAGGGAACATTCAGGTAGCGTATTCTACAATCTAGCAGTTTGCACAATCATAGTGGAATCAAAGCACTTGTTCCGGATATTTGGAATTTGAACCAAGGAACGGTGTTGCCATAGCGTGCCCGTCTTGACCGCCCAAAAATATGATACCGGTCAAGTGAAACAGGACGAATGTGTGTATCCTCATTAGCTTTGTAGAATAATTCTGTGTGACGGCACCTTGGCGATGCAAACAAGCCACTGTCTGTTAACAACTGTGCTGGCACCGAGCCAAAAGACTCAATGACTCAAGTGCCAGGGAATTCCTGGTACAGTGCTGTCAGTAAGATAATGACTATGAATTTTAAAGTTTTTTCGTGCTGAAACGGGTTTCATTTATAAAAAGCAGCTCTCATATTCGTACGTGTTTAAGAAGACGATAGGTTCATTAAGTTATAAGAATTTTACATAAAGACCACGATTGTAACAAGAGCGGCAAATAAGCATGCGGTCCACCTGATGGTAAGCAAAAACCACCGCCTAGTCATCGACAAGCCAGTGGGTAAGACCCACACATAGGACGAGACAACCAGACCCAGAAGACCAGACGACTCCAGACCCTAACCAGTCTAAGGGAGGGAACTTGAGCGCCGCCGGTCAGACAGTACCGACTGGTCACTCGCCCCTCTGTCATCCCACGGGACACAGGTCCTAAAGAGGGCGCCGAAACGACGCCCGGTCGGACAGTACCGGGCGGGCGCTCGCCCCTCAAATTCCCTGGGGGCAGTGATCCCCCAGAGCCCAGCTACAGCAAGAAAATAATCATTTTGATGCTGATACCCACCTCTCCGACCCGGAGAGAGGAAGAACTCTCGATCGACCACCGCCTAAACTAGAAAACTTGTCATGTCGGTGCTTAAAAAAAAAAAGAACAGTTAAACAATTTGACATTTGGTATGGTGTTTTCGCCCATTAAAAGGCAGGTTAAAGCTATTAAGGACATACCGCCTCTAAGGTATTTTACGGACATTTATGTATGTAACAGTAAAATTGTGGAGACTTCACAAGAGGTTTCAACGGAGTTATGGAAAAAACACGAATACACGTTTTACCTTATTATATCACTTGCCCACGCTAAAATACATTCACGAGCAGTTTATTAATAAAATTCCACCACAATTAGGTACGCATTTACAGCTTAAATTCATAAATGTAGGAAAATTATAGCGAAATGTTTTTATAATTTGACGCCAAAACTAGAACATGTTTGTTTGGTATTGGCCACAGACAAAAATAGCCAGTGACGTTTACAAAGAAATGCCTTGTCACAAAATATACTGTATTAAAAAAATTCCATAGGTGGCAAACAAGCAGACAGGCCGCCTGATGATAAGCGGATACCAGCAACAACAGGGGCATCACAGATACGTTGCCTACCCTTAAAGACTCAAAACCCTCTTTAACCAAATGTTATGTGGAAGGGTTACTGGTATTTTTGTACTGTGTCCGATATATTGCAGTTTGTCATTGGCACCAAGTGTTATTACTCAATTTCCCGCCAGTAATTATGCGCTAATTAAAAAAACATTTATGATTTGTAAACGTAAATGGCTTGTAAAGGTCAATGACTTGACGTGATTGTCAGTCTTTTCCTGACAGTTGTGACTTTAGAGATAAAATGACGTGTTATTTTGATAAATATATATTTTTTTGTACTAAGATAAATGTGCGGGGCAATTCTAGGCCAATAGATATTATTTCCATCACCTGTCACTGTCATCTAGATATGGGAATATGAAAGAGACCAGCAGGGCTATTATGAATCTTTGATCGGGATCGCGAGTGTCAAAATTTTGACAATTGAAAGGGGTTATGAGGCAACAAAAAAAAAGCGTTGTCTATTTCCAATTTCGTACTACGACTGACCATGGCCCTAAAAAATATGTGACATCCTAAATCTATGACTCTGACTGTGACTACGACATGTGTGACGTCATTTAATACCATGTAAACCTTATTATTATTCCGTCTGAAGGACTATGTATCCATGGTCAAGAAATAAATGTAAAAAATAGCCATGCTAACTACAATGTTGCTGATGTCATAAAATAAAATTATATTTATTTACTTCTTTCCTTACAATAGCGTCCTTTTGGCTTTGCGTCGTCTGGTAAAATTAGACGTCTTGATTCAAGTAAAACAGACACAACAAAATAGGGTTCCATTGGCAAAAACACGAAACAAAATTACTCACAAAACACGGTGCATGGTATGGATACGATAACAAAAAGCTGCATGCCATTCGGCCAAATTGACTCTGTAACAGTACACAATCTCCTCGCAATTTTGATGTGTTCACTCAAAGTAGTGCAGTAATTTGTGTTGAAAAGGTTTCATCTTCTCAGTATTAAGGATGTTGGCAAATATTGTAGTTAATAAAAAATATTATAGATAATTTCGTAGCAAGTCAGTTCTTTTATAATGCCCGTTGAATGAGCTGGTGTCGACTAAGACGCAGTTAATGGCGCGGCTATCAGGTGTAACAACGTTTTTGAAGAAGAAAAATCGCTGAGTGAGATTTAAAAAACGATTGGGCATCATTAGAATAACGCATTACAAATAGTATGAAGCAAATTTCGTGTTGATTGTTTATAGGATGGCGGAGCAGATAGAAAACAACTCAAAAAAATGTTTCTATCTCCTCTTATAGCCGTAACAGACGTATCGAACTTGGCTGACGAACCGCCGCTAAATTTGACAGCTCTAAAATGGTTGCCATCCTTTTCTGCCGTACTGAAATGAAAAAAGACGCCGATAATGTTAGTCCTGTCAGATTAGTTTAGTTTAGAGTATGGTACGACAAAATTGATGCCAGTATCATTAGACTATAGCTCATAGTAAGCTCGATAACTGCTCCATTCCATTGTGTCAAATTCAGTTAGAGCAATTTAGTAAATTGGAGTCTGCCGCTTGGAATTGGAACATGGAAGAGTCTTTAATCACGCTATTATTAGTGACGGAACGAAGCGTATCATGAGTAAACAATACAAAAACACGTTTCTCTTGTTTGAAATATAAAGATAAACTTCGCAAAGATATGTAATTGTAATTTAGGCAGGGGAAACCTTTTTGTAACAAGAAATGAGGAAGGCGTTGTTTTTCACATCTTCCGGGTGGGTTTGGTCAAAGAATATTGAGTAGTATCACCAAATGCCTAAAACCTCATGTAAACTTAAAGATAATACCAAATCGGTTCTTTGAATTCTTACCTAGTGATTTTCTACTGAAATGTTGAAAAATTGAGAACATCCCTTTTGGAAGATGTTTGAAAAAAAAACTATTCTCAGCTACGATACATTGTTATCTTAAAAAATTGCGCGTTAAAAAGCAAAACGTAAATGTTCGTCCTGTCCTCAAATTATTAAATTGTCACCATAAGAAATCAAAGAGAAAGTTTCATAACACGTTTTGTGTTTCGGGAATGTACATTCGATGTTTTGTTGAAAAGTCTTTTATACTTTCACGATGAATAATCCTTTCAATATAAAGAAAGACGTACACAATAGAACGGAAACCTTTACTTATTTGATTAAATTTCTGTTGTTGTTCCATAAATAAACAGTTTATACAGGGTTATAATAAGGAAAGGGTATGCTAAGCCTAAAGGAGGTCATAAATGGACCGACGACATCGTGAGAGTCGCGGGCATCCAGTGGATTCAGATGGCAGGTTGTCGTTCAGTGTTTAGGTTAAAACGGGAGGCCTGTGTTCAGCAGTGGACGTCGTATGGCTGATGATGATGAAAGGAGGTCATTGTACTCATAATTATGAACAACTTTTACTTTGGGACTAACCCTGATATCGCGATAACAATATCAGCAGTTCCATAGAAAACGGCCATTGACACTCGACAAAATGTATGGAACAGCTTAATTGTTTTTTTTTCGCGATTTCAGGGTTGGTTTCATAGTAAAAAGTTGTTCATAAGGACGAGTACAACGAACCCCTTTCGGCCTAGCATCACATTCCACACATCATCAGCAAGTAAACATCCACTGCTGAACAAAGGCCTCCCTCTTAGAGAGGGTTGTTGTCATAATCTCCACGCTTGGCAGACGGCTTGGGAATCGCAGTACGTAGTCGTCGTCGGCTTAGCGTACCCTTTCCTTATAACCTTGTATAACACTAACAATTTGACGCGGCTTCGCAAAATTTCAAATAATCACATTATCAAAGGATACCTACTTACTTCAATACAAAACGCGTATTTTGGAGGCAATTATATTTTGATGAACACTATAATATAAATTTTGTTGACAAGGAATAATGGGTTTTTTTACCGACTTCCAAAAAGGAGGGGGTTATCAATTCGACTTTTTTTAAAGTATTTTTTTAATGTTTTTACCTCAGAACTTTCGACTGGGTGAACCGATTTTGATAATTCTTTTTTATTTGAAAGCTGGTGCTTCCCGAGGGGTCCCATTTCAATTTGGTCCAGTTCTGACATTTTTATGAAGTCGGTTTTTTATATTGATAATTATTAAAGGATATAATCTGGGTGTCTTCAAGTCGGTTTCTTTTAGGCTAGCGTCCTCTATCGTAGACCGCATCAGGCGAGAAAGGCGAGGAAGCGTATCTCCTCTAATATATTAAAATCTATGCGTGTATGTATGTCTGTGTGTTCCCTATGGACTCCAAAAGGGCTGGACCGATTTTGACGGTACTTTCACTGGCAGATAGCTGATGATAGAAGGAGTAACTTAACCTACTTTTATCGAGGGTATCCACGCGGCCTTTACGCAATTTTATATAATATTTATTTTTATGTACTAAAAATGTGTGGTTTTCTAATTAAATATATTATCCCTACTAATATTATAAATGCGAAAGTAACTCTGTCTGTCTGTCTGTCTGTCTGTTACCTTTTCACGCCTAAACCGCTGAACGGATTTGGATGAAATTTAGAATTGAGATAGCTTATGTCCTGGATTAAAACATAGGCTACTTTTCATCATCATCATCATCATCACCGATTTTCATCACCACACGGGTGAAACCGCGGGGCGCAGCTAGTCTTGATATATTTTTCATGATAACCTGTCATCTATAACGTCTTCCCCAATTCCAACCACTGATAATCGGCCAATAAGTCAGCAAAATATTGTGGGTCGCGTGTACGAAAATGAAACAGTTGACATAGTTTAAATTATCATGTACTTGTACAGTACGAATGTCTACTCCAAATACGGAATGCATACGTTTAATTATATGACTATTCTGATAACTTAATCTCACTTCATTCTGGGTTCAAGCTCTATTTAAATAAATAAGGTCGTACACAAAACGACGCTAATTGCCAACAAATTGTTGTGTAGAAAAAAACCCGTTAAACGGTATTTTTGCCAGATATTTCACAAACGGTTGTAGTGGCAGGACTCTTTGCCAGTTATTTAACCGCCAAGCAGTAGTGTGCAAACACTACTGTGTTCCGGATTGAAGGGCAATGTCTCCAGCGAAATTACAGGGCACATAGAGATTTGACATCTTATATCTCGGGGTGACGAGTGCAGCGCATTGCCATCCAGGGTTTTGAACTGTTGCAGTTCAAAATTCTGAGTGGCGTTGAGCTGTTATGGGCAAGCGTGACGAGCCATCAGGCAAACGACTTCGCTCGTATCGTCAATCAGTAACAAAAAAAAAACGGTGCACCTGCCCAAAAAATATGTAGCAAACCTCGCTCTTATTTTAAAAGTGTAGTTTTTCTATTCAATGATATACATGAGTAAGTACAGTCTTTTTTTTCTTTTCCCACTTTACATGTATGAGGCTAGTCATTATCTTGTATTTATCCAGCTTTGCAGCATCTTTTCTCGATAAAAGGTACTACAATAGATTAATTGTAAATGATACACTAGTGTGTATCATTTACAATTAATCTATTGTAAGAGAAATTTCATTTTATTCATTTCATTAGAAATTTCATCAACATCTGTGAAACCGTTCGTCATGACAAACAGATTCTCATTTCTAACATTAGGGAAATTATATACTTATAAACTAATATAAATGAGAGAAAACTTTGACTAGCAGTCAGATCTAATAGGTTAATAAAAAAATATACATAGACATACAGACAACCGTATTGTGTCTAGTCAAACAAAAAGCAGCGAATGTACAAGAGGTCAAATATACCAGACCGATATGGTCAGATAACGTTTTTGCAGTAATTACTGTAACAATCGCGATGATTAAGTACTTGGCCAATAATGTTGCCATTTGTCAGTGAATTCCACAATTACAAGGAAATCTGACTGTCATCAGGAAATTCCGTCAAGGAGGAAAATAATGAATAATCTCAAAACACCTAGATAATTATCGTGATATACCTCGTCTTAATTTATAAAAAATTCAAAGATTTAGTGATTTTTTTTTAAACAGAATAGGTAATTTCGATCGTACCTAACCAGGAAAAGCAAGTGATAATACGACCATGTTTTTCGAGGAACTACAGAATTTTACATAAAGAATACATTTAATTTCACAGTTAAAAATATGTCCAAGCACAATTATAAGAATCAGAACAACTCAGTAAATATAGGAAAGACATCTCGACGACTTTATATAGGCATTGCACACTACTATCTGATCCACAATTAAATCTTTTTGATGTTTTATTTATGTGCCGTGTTCCGGCAGTGGCCAACTGCAGTGCTAATTGAAAAATTAAATTCAAATTACCATGCAAGTAAAAACAATAATTGTCATATTAAAAATGTTTTTAATACAAGCTTTTAACTCGTTATCATGTATATTTAATATTCTCACGATAACACATTATTTTTTATATTTATAGAAAAATACCGACAAAGGTTATAAGGTAGATCATATTATGTGTACAATCTCAATCTCACTTTCATACGCCACGTGATGAAGAACAATGAAAAGATTCTCCTTTTTATTTATTTTCCAAAAATGTAACAAAACAACAACATAAACAATCTCGATCTTTTGTTTAACAAAAAAAACAAATAAGGGCACACACACACATCATCCGCCAATTAACGTCCACTGTTGGCCTCGCATAGATAGGGAGGGGTGTTGCCATAATCCCCACGCTTGGCAGGCAGCTTGGGGATCGCAGTACGTTCACCGTGTACTATTAGGACGCTGCTGCCCATCCTCCGGTGGTTCTGGTCGCAGTTTTAGGACATACCCGGGTACAACAAAACAACGGGTGTTTAACAAAAAAAAGGGCGTTTTTATATAAATGGTCTAATATAAAGACATTACAAACCTACACTACATACATTTTTTAGAGCGCGTACATTGACTACAAATAATTAGCGGTACTTGTAAAAAAGTGCATAACATTTTTATAGACATCCGTCATCTTGTATACCTTTGACCATGGACAATTAGACACTGCAGTTTAAAACGTCGCAGAATAAAATAATGTAAATTACACGCGACAAAATTGGTTAAATAAGTGTTTAATTTTAAACTGAAATCTACTACTGGTTTACGCGGAAAGAGTTTACTTTAGCTGAAAGGCCCATAGTAGGTACCCATCATTGTAAACTTTCACTATGGGAGCAAATCTGAAAACGCAAAAAAAACAGCTGTTCCATAGAAAACGGTCGTTAAAACTCGACAAAATGAATGGAGCAGCAGATATTTTTACGCGATTTGAAGGTTGGTCCCGTAGTAAAATTTGTTCATAATGATGAGTGTAACGGACCCCTTTCGGGTTAGTACACACTTTCTGCGTAGCCCTGTACAGTCATTCAAAATATACATGCAAAATTTGAGCTCGATTGGAAGCAACTATAGGTGCATTAACTGCGCTGAAATATCGGGAGCTCCTTCCACAACCTTACCACGGTAAATATCCCGTAAATAATCATATAAAATTTTTATTTAGTGAACAACCGTGATAGTTTAAATTAGTGTTCAACTTTAGGTGTCCGAAAATTCAATTAAATATTATGTTTAACCGGAAGGACAACATAATTACATTTACACCGAAGTCCGCAAGTTAAACAACAGATTGCAAAAAGCAAAATACTTACTGGCGTCGAAACTGTCTCGAAAAAGTATAATGATGAAGTAGATAATAAATATCTGCAAACGAGGTGAACTGCAAATAAGGAAATTCAGTTTATTTTTTAATATTTATTGACTGTGGTGAAATTAGTACCTTTTTACGGCAACGACTTCGTTGGCGGTGGAATCAGCTTTTTTAACCTTTAATTATTTATTGGACAGGTTAAGAAATGGGGTGAAGTTTAAGTAAATTTCTCTTGAAATAATAAATTCAACACGTTTGATCATGATATGTATAACATTACAAATAATACCACTGCAACGACGTCGTGAATACACTGAATAAAACGGGCGCAAGGAGGAAGCCTTGGTGTGCTCTGAATAGGTAACCAATAATGATGAATGAAAGAGGAGTAATAATTAAAATAATATGAAGATCTTTCTTTCATTTGTAGCATCACAAATTAAGCTTCAAATTAACGGGGTTAGCTTAGATATGACAGACAATAGTTTTCACTTTCAACATTAATTATTGGAAGGTTAAAAACGTCAATAGTTAAAAGACGATAATTCTCGCTTATAGTGGTTAGTGCTTAATTCAAGGGCTAAATCCGATACGACGGTATGAATGGAATAGCGCACATACTGAACTGATTCCGCATAAATGAAAAAAGGTACGGTAACGGCGATGAGATGAGATGAGAGGTCGAATAGTTCAACATTAAAATTCTCAAGTTTAAATAAAGAATAAACCCCCTATGTAACTTGATACTAAACTTCTTAGTTAAATGCGAGTTTAAATTTAAACCTAGACTCACCGTGAGTCAGTTACCCGAAGTGGCTACAAGATTTGTTTGGAAACAGTTGTGTCGACTATGACACTCGCGTTGTCATAGTCGCGCATAAAAACGTGAAATATTGAGAAAATACGCCCACTACTCCCTTCAAGGTCTGAGATATCCGACTGAGATATCAGGAATAAAATATGGTATTAAGAATAATATGACGCGGTAGTTACGGGTTGTTAACTTCTGCCTGATGAATAGGTTGGCTGGCGAAGTATATTTACGAGTGTTTTTATTTTATTCTGCTTGCAAACCAATAACATTTCCTATTCTTATCGTCATTATCAACAGCCTTCTGCTGGGTATAAGATTCTTATTCCACGTTTTGCCTCGTCCTGTCCTAATTCTTCTTACTTTGATTATATACATGTCTAATCAAAGTCTGCTTACATATTATTACTTACTTACCTAAATCAATTTAGTTTACGAAGTCTGCAATTTAATCTAGCTTTCCTGATAGTAAATCTACAATAGCATTATAGAGATAAAGTTCTTGATTTTGTAAGAATTCATCTCAGGAACTGTTTTAATCAAAAGCTACACTATCATTGAGTGATATAAGAAAAGTTTTGTTACAACACAGGTGAAGTCACGGTTAAAAACTTGACTATGTAAATTAAGAAGCAACATAATCAAAGAAAATATTTAAATATGTCTGACTATTCTGAAGCATATACAAAATAAGGCAAAAAAATAATACTCCAACTTTGGTGACATCATTTGTCTACCATCAAAGCTTCTTAGTCAAAACAAATAAAACATTTGAAAACGTTAAAGAAATGAGACACAACAAAAGCTATGCATTCATAAGTTAAGTAAAAGAACGACAGCTTTTAACTGCACATCAATCATCACAAAAAAGACGTAAAAATTGTCTTCCCCTCACACACGGCGTGCATAGATGTGTATCCCGTTTTATGGGCACATGTGTCCCGAAAGATCACCAAAACAAACTTCACCTAAATAGAAGTTTAACAGTGTTGCCTCAGTTACTCTGAAAAAGTAACACATTTAAAATCGAACACCAATTTTCTCAAGGAAAATGAAAAAGAAAACATGACTGATTCGGAAAAAAGCTCGTAACTTTGAAACCACAAAATTTATTTTGATCAAACAAACATTCAAATCAATCAATTTTAGAGAATAATGGTAACATTCTCATACCACCTCGTACCCCAAGCGCAAATACCTTCACTGTTTACTGAAAGTTTTGGTGAAAGTCTACGTGTACGAAGTCGCGGGTAACGGCTAGTAATAGTTGATTGAATCAGGCGTTACTTTGCGTAAAAACATCTTCAAAACTGTTTTCTGATGATAAACAGTACAGTTTCAGCTAGTATAATATAAATTATCCTTAAAAATATTACACAGACTGATATATATTTTTGGTACTGGTATACTTACTCATAAGCGCGCGCAGTTAAACAAATATAGGCAAATCTTTTTCGGGTCATCTAGAGACTGCCTACTGCCTAGTCGAGTTTAGGGCACACTGCTAAGTTTATATTAAATTTGTCGTCCTATATTTGTCGTACTGTTTTTACGTTGCACTGTTTTTTCGAGCTTTTCGTGACTTTACTGAGTGGCTTCAACGGAAGATCAGTGCTGTTTCGTAAACAGCATTATGCTGAGTTGAGGCCATTTTTGTGACACAACTTCAATACCTAAGGGTCATAATATTATCAATGTTTTTTATGCTAAGTTGCTTTTACAAAATAAATACTTCTTCTTTCATATACACATATTACTTACAGTGACGATTGAGCATGTATTAAATATATATTTTCTTTCATTATATTTTTTTCTGTTTTGTAATGTTGATTTAGTGTTTTGTGTACAAAATAAATGTTTTCTTTCTTTTTTTCAGAAATAACTATCAGTACGTGTCATCAAAACTCGCGAGAGGATTCATTATAAATTAATATAACAACGGCTTACATTCACCATCATGTTGATCGGTTGAGACGATCGACCGGTTTCGGAGCCATTAGTGCTCCTTCATCAGAGAATACGCGTGTTTCTGGAGACGGTCGTCCACGTACTGGCGATGGCAGATCCGCGGTTGTGGATCGTGAGTGTAAGCCGTAGTTATAGTAATATATCAGCACGTTCATTGCAGTTAGCTGCAGTAAAATTACTCAACTATTTGGCCAGTTAGTCCAGCCGGGCCACTAACTAGGATTTCCTGTATTAAATCGGATCGGAAGCTTGGCCCCACAAATTATTAACATCTATATAATAATATAGTCCAACTGTTCCAACCAGAACCAACAGGCTAATGTTTATTATGTCAAAAGATTTGTCTGATGTAATGTCAATAATCTTTAAATAGGTATTGTAAATATATTTTTAACCGACTTCAAAAAAGAAGGACGGTTCTACGTTCCACTGTTTATTCAATAATCTTTAAATAAGCATTGTAAATATATATTTTATGGACTTCAAAAAAGGAGGACGGATCTATGTTTTTCACCAATGAGGTTTGTTATCATGTTATATGATTATTTACGGGATATTTACCGTGGTAAGGTTGTGGAAGGAGCTCCCAATATTTAGTCTTATTTAGTCTTGAACAACCGTGATAGTTTAAAACAGTGTTATCATGTTGTTCCTAGTTGTGTCATCAGGAGGAAAAACTTCCCTTTGGCACAACAGGTAGTGCTTAAGGAAATATCATTTGCCTTGGCATTACTGGCATCGTTTGGTTGTGTCATTGTGATAATATATTTCCCTTTGGCACAACAGGTAGTGCTTAAGGAAATATCATTTCCTCTTGACACTACTGGCATCGTTTGGTTGTGTCATTGTGATAATATATTTCCCTTTGGCACAACAGGTAGTGCTTAAGGAAATATCATTTCCTCTTGGCACTACTGGCATCGTTTGGTTGTGTCATTGTGATAATATATTTCCCTTTGGCACAACATGTAGTGCTTAAGGATCATTTCCCCTTGCCATTACTGGCATCGTTTGGTTGTGTCTTTGTGATAATATATTTCCCTTTGGCACAACAGGTAGTGCTTAAGGAAATATCGTTTCTCCTTGGCACTACTGGCATCGTTTGGTTGTGTCATTGTGATAATATATTTCCCTTTGGCACAACAGGTAGTGCTTAAGGAAATATCATTTCCTCTTGGCACTACTGGCATCGTTTGGTTGTGTCATTGTGATAATATATTTCCCTTTGGCACAACAGGTAGTGCTTAAGGATCATTTCCCCTGGCCATTACTGGCATCGTTTGGTTGTGTCTTTGTGATAATATATTTCCCTTTGGCACAACAGGTAGTGCTTAAGGAAATATCATTTCCCTTGGCACTACTGGCATCGTTTGGTTGTGTCATTGTGATAATATATTTCCCTTTGGCACAAAGGTAGTGCTTAAGGAAATATTATTTCCCCTTGGCACTACTGGCATCGTTTGGTTGTGTCATTGTGATAATATATTTCCCTTTGGCACAACAGGTAGTGCTTAAGGGAACAGCAGTGCCTCATGGCACACCTGGTATTGTCAGGCAGTTGTACCAAGGGTAAATCACGACATATTATCAAATTGAAATATGGGGAGATTTCATAACTAAGTGTATGGCAACAAACTGGTGTCCGATCCAAATAAAAGTTCTAACGACTTGACAGTTCTAATTATAGAGGCGGTTGTGGTATCGTTTATTTTAGAAACTAACGACACTTCGAATGCTTTTAACGGCGAGATGTGAAATATAGGAACACACTATAATTTAACTGGCAAATTAAGAACTGTAAAAAGTAATATTGAATAGAAATACATAAATAAATTGGTGATTCTGTAACATTACCTAAATTTAACAGCTCCAAAAATGTTGACATCCTTTTTCACATATTGTAAATAGAGTCACTTGTTATGAAAATATACGCAATTAATTAGTTAATGTCTCATTCGTTTAGTTAGTGAGTGGTAAAACAGAATCGACGCCATCAACATAATAAGGAAGTAGAACTTAGAAGACTTACGAAATAAGCGTATATATGATATGATGCAGCAAATCCTAACAAATATTATAACTCTCTCTCTCTCTCTCTGTCTGTCTGTCTGTCTGTTTGTTCGCTTTTCACGACTAAACGACTAGGCCGATCTTAACGAAATTTGGCAGGATGATAGTGTACATCATAACGACGAACTTAGTGTACTTAAAAGAAAATGCGCAAAACTGGAAAATCAAGGGTAACACAGATGTTCAACTTGAGGGTAGTTAGCTAACCGAGCATTTTAAAAATACCTACTCTAGTACCGTGGTCGCTTCATCACAATATTTTCCTTTATATTAATGTTGTCCGCAACTTCGTACGTGTAGATTTTCATATAAACTTTCAACCCTTTTTTCCTCCCCTAATGCAGCCCTTTCGCAAAATTACATAGCTTGTACTTCAATCTGGTCATAGCTAAGCATATTAGTGAAAACCGCATTTAAAGCCGTCCAGTGGTTTAGCAGATGTGCACAAACAAACAGACAAAAATTCTAAAAACTGTCTGAACATGTTCAGCTGCTTATTTAAGACGCCCTGTGTGTATATTTTTTTTTTGATATCATGCAATAACAGTTTTTTTTATCTCTACGTATTTATTATATGCATAGAAGTCACATCACCCGCCACAACATTTGGACATGTGACATAATTGGCGGGTGCCATAGCTCATACCATAGACCAGCTCAAAACCATAATGAACTCGCCACAACAAGAATTTTTTAATTTCTTACCATAAAATCATTTTATATTCCCTTTTATAGACATGCAATAAATGTATTCCTCTTGGCTTCGGCCCTAACAATGCTTCTCAAATATCCGGGCTAGAGCCGCGAAACAATAGAAATAACAAATAGTATTAAAATCCTTATTTCAGAAAACATCCTCAGTTCAAATCAAAGTGGTGCCAGTATGATGCCTTCAAGTTTTTCTCTATAATATTTTGTGAAGCCATTATTGTTAATTATGGTTTTAAAAAATGACGTTCAGTTTGAATGTTCAATGATGAAAAAACATTCAATAACATACTGTTTAAAAGATAATGATGTTGACTCAAATAATTACGTATTGGAATTTTGTGATGGAGTTTCCTCGAAATTTTAGTACGTCTGACACAAATTGTGTGAATACACCACAGTTTAAGTCATACAGGTAACAGTGATTTATTAGTAATATGATATATTCTTATTTCAATACTGAAAATAAAGATTTCCGAAGGTAAAAATATCAAATAAATACCAAAAAGTCTTTGATAACTAAGCTAAATTACGACAATAGCCAATAATACAAAAAACCTGATGATATATTGAGTATTCATTAATTTGGTAGCTAGAATTAAAATTATAAGATATAAATAACAGTTTACAGGAAGGTAGTGACCATAAAAACAATGACTAATAAAACCAGTAACAATGAGGATCCCTTGCTTACAGACCATAAACAACAAACTTCACAGTTCACAGAAAAACCACTCATCAAAAAAACAAAAGCACATCGATAAACTTCGTTTAAATATTTGAATTCGAAACGATCGCGATTCGTCGATTTGAAAATAGAACGGGTCGTTTTCACGCGCGGACCGCGCCGCACGCGCAGCGGCCTGAGACTGGCTGGAGTCAGCGACTCACCGCTTCAACGCTCATTCACCAACCTGCCATCTCTTTCGTACACACAAAGCTCTACATTGTCAAACAAGGACACAAAAAGCTAGGCTTTAACGCTTTTCCAGGTCTCATAGGTGCAAATTTCGTAAGCCAAGGACGATTTACAAAACCAACTTGCATTTTTTTCGACGAAATGTCAGCTGCCCATATGGAATTTATGCGCGTGTGTCATCTGTAGGCGATTTGGTTTATTTTAATCCGCGCTTGGAAGCTTTAACGGACATTTTATGGTAAACGAATTATCATATGGAAATAATAACAATAATTTTATGCTTAAACATACCGGTGTGAAGGATGATCAAGTAGGCAGGATAACAGTAATAGTCGAGAGCCTAGATCTAGGCCATAGTTATGCTTGTGATCTTGGAGATGAAAACAAATAAGTCGATGGTTTATAAGATGGATTTAACATAGAAGCGTAAAGAAAGTATATTTTTTCTGTTTACAAAATGACGAAGGAAAATTGTTGAGATAACTTAGTGGATAATTTGAATCTAGATGGATGGTAATATAACAAGTTGTTCGCCACGAACTTGCTACCCT
The DNA here is from genome assembly GCA_949125355.1 of Agriopis leucophaearia. Lineage (NCBI taxonomy): Eukaryota > Metazoa > Arthropoda > Insecta > Lepidoptera > Geometridae > Agriopis > Agriopis leucophaearia. Next base: position 6,603,314 of record OX421284.1, on the reverse strand, counting down.
TGCTACCGTTATATCTTCGGAACCCCATCGACCGATTTAGCCCATATTCAAAATTGTAATGAAAAAAATACTAGCCTACGAAATGTCATGAAGATCGCATCAAAATTAATGATTAGGTTGATACGACTCTACTTTTGTCGTAATAATAAGTTTTTTTCATTGAAATGGGGCCCTAGGAGAAAATTTTTTTGCTCTTCGATATCTGAGTGCAAAAGCCGTTTTTATCCGCTAGAGGATAAAGTAAATTGAATTTAGAACATCGTGTGCACTAGGTTTGTGAATTCAAAACATCATTAAACCTATTTTCTTCTACCTCCATCGAATCTATCATACAACCTTTTTTAATTTTTTTAAAACTCAGACTCAGAACCTTCTTGGCTTACTTTTTTTTTATTTGCTTTGCGCGCGCTAGTTTAATTTCACGTCATATTGTTAAAACCTTAGGTCATTTCCTCGCTGAGGTGGGATGAAAAGTTAGGTGTTGCACTCGAGTGCAAAGATTTTTCACCTCGTGCTCTTTTGATTCCCTCGCTAACGCACGGGATTCTAATTTTTGAATCCTTCGCTTGTTCGGTCATCAAAATTGAACACGCGGTTAAAAAGCAACTTTTCACTCTTGTATAATAAATAAAATAAAATAAATATCTGGGACATTATTGCACACATGGTCATCTGACCCCAAACCTTGCCCCAAACTAAGCAAAGCTTATAATATAGCTGCCAGAGACTGATATACATACATATGTATTTTTAAATACATACTTAAATAGATATTAACACCCAGACATAGAACAAACACATATGTTCATCACACAAATGTTTGACACAAATAACTATTAGGACTCATTTAACAATTCAGAGAATGATCCTACAGGCTAGGTCCCATGGTAACAAATACATAGAATAATGTATATACTATTAGAAAATAACATTATCTATATTTGGCCGGCACTTTCAGATTTACTCCATCATCATTGCTGGACATAGGCCTCCCCCATCGATTTCCAAAGGGACCGGTTGGAAGCGGCCTGAATCCAGCGTTTTCCTGCGATCTCTTTTAGGACGTCTGTCCATCTTGTGGGTGGACGGCCTACGCTGCGCTTACCGGTTCGCGGTCTCCACTCGAGAACCTTTCTGCACCATCGGCCATCTGTTCTGCGTGATATGTGCCCTGCCCGCTGCCACTTCAACTTGCTAATCCGGTGACCTATGTCGGTGACTTTAGTTCGTCTACGGATCTCCTCATTTCTGATTCGATCTCCTAGAGAAATCCCGAGCATAGCCCTCTCCATAGCTCGTTGTGCTACTTTGAGCTTGCTAATGAGTATGCTAAAAATGCCAAAATGTATGATGTTCAAGAATTCCAAGATTCCAGAGATTTTCAAGTATTTCACAATCACACTTCCAGTTTGTACTTTCAATCGCGATAATATAAGATAAAATACATTAAACTAAATAAACTGCCAACGCTCTAAGACACCGGCTCCGTAAAATTATTTTAAAGGTTAAAGTATGGTATTGCTTATAAAAATTAATGGACTAGAACCATTAAGCCTCGGTTATAGTGCAAGGCAATAAGAGTTGTTTAAATAACTTTGCAGTTATTATCTCGTTTGCAGAAATGCTGCAGCGGAAGTTGAGAAAATAAATATAGTGTGAAAGATCTTGAGAAAAATCACCATCATCAATGTCATTTCAGCTTACCTATCCACTGCGTGTCATATCCTTCTTTGGCACATAATTTTATCTAATATCATTTTAATAATATCATTTTTTTTAACGCGTATAAGTCCGCGTTTGACCACCAACTATTTGACGAAGAAGTTAAAAAAAAGGAATAGTTAACTGGAGTAGTAATACAATTGTTTTAATATTTATCGGGACTTATCTATTTTTACCTATATTTAATATTGCGCGATAATTCCCGATAAATATTAAAACATTTGTTCAAATCGCGGAAGTTTAAAAATTACTAATAATACAATTATTAATTTAATAAACCAATTTCAAAATTAGTGAATACGCGATTTTATTTACTTAGATGACATATTTTTGTAGTTATTTTGATTTAAAAACGTTTGTCATTCAAGTAAACGAAATTTCTAATTTAAAAGTCGGTTTTTAAATTGATAATTTTTACATAATAGTCTTGAATTTGACCGCCTGATTTTAAGCAAAGTTTGATACAAGCTTTTTCTATTAAGGTAACCATTTAAGGTACTACTGACATGTTAATTCATTTATTATCTTGTAACTGTTTTATTTTTTTACATTAATATTTGATTATTATTATTTTTATTACTTTTTCTAATTTGTGATTATAATATGTACATTCTTAGTACTCTAGGTTATTATAAGTATTACCACAGAAGACATAACAGGTATAGGTAGTACATTGTTATACCTTTTTACTATACTTGCAAGTATAATATAACACAAAAATTACCTGTAATTGATGTTACCAATAAAGTGATTATGATTACTATTAATTTATTACAAACTAGCCGTCCGCCCCGGCTTCGCACGAGTGTAAGCTCGGCCTTCGGCCTCGCTACAAAATAAAATATAGCCTATGTCACCCGGGGATAGTGTAGCTTTCCAACAGTGAAAGAATTTTTCAAATCGGTTCAGTAGTTTCGGAGCCTATTCATTACAAACATACAAAAATAGGTACAAATCTTTCCTCTTTATAATATTAGTGTAGATTAAGTAGGACATAAGTTTTTTTTTCTCTCATAGAAAAACTATAACCCAAGCATTTGTGTGCTTTATATACGAAAACATGCAAGGAGCAAGTTGAAATAAATAATTTGGACCATGCGGAAACTGCTTCGATTAATTATTACACTCATATGTAAATACTACTTGATTTAATAACTTCTGAACTGTAGGTTGTTCCGATTTTTAGAAGTCAAAAAGATAATAACTTAAAGGGCGAGGCCTCATTTCAGGGCGAGCTAGTCACAATAAACAACAGAAAATAATCAATTTAAAAAGCCGCCTTCAAAATTAGTTAATACGCTATTTCGTTTATTATTTATTTATTACTAAAAACACTTATAACACCATAAGAGATACACTAAAGCGGTGCTATAACAACTTAAACAAATAAATAAAAATAAATATTTGGGACATTATTGCACACACGGTCATCTGACCCCAAACTAAGCAAAGCTTGTAATATGGTTGCCAGAGACTGATATACATACATATATATTTTAAATACATACTTAAATAGATATTAACACCCAGACATAGAACAAACACAAATGTTCATCACACAAATGTTTGTCCTAGATGGGAATCGAACCCACGCCCCCAAGCGCAGAAAGTAGGATCACTACCAACTGAGCCACCGAGGCACACATATAAACTATTCTAATTTAAAAATACCAAAAATATATTCTATAACAAAATTGCATTATTCAAAGATTCATCATCACGTCTGGTCGATGCAACTCGTGACCAGAATGCTGGCCACTACTTTGCTCAAAGAGTGAGCATTGCCATACAACGTGGTAATGGGGCCAGCATTTTGGGGGTTTAATAGATTAGTTTAATAGTTAGGTATTAATATGTCGTTATTTTTTTTATTGTATGTATTAATATTATCAACCATAGATGTCCCTTAAAATATATTTATTTTGTTTAGTAGTAGTTTGCTTGACTGACATATCTTTTTCCAGTTCTTTGGATTTAAAAACCAAGCTACTGAATCGATTTTGATGAAATTTTTATGGGACTAATTTGAAAGTATGAAGTGTAAGAATTTTCCAAATCGGTTTAAAAATTACGGAGTTCTGAGGTAACAAAAAAATACATCCGAATTGAGATTCGTAGTTGTACTGTACTCAGTTTTTGCGTTAAACGGTTTAGCAGTAATGTAAAAAAATATATGGGTGAATAGTTAATTGTACCAAGATTGACCTAAGGCAGTGTTTTTCAATATTTTTCCCGACGCGACCCTCTTAGTATAAAAAAAATTTCGCGACCTACCCTCCACAGTTTATAATTTGTATTTTATTATATTACAAATATCCAATACGTACAACCTTATTTTTATAATTACTCCTTAATTACTATTTTCGTAGTAAAAATATTTTTTAACTTTTTTTTTCTTTTACCTAAGCTGCACGACCCCCTTGTTGGCTTGGCGACCCCGCAAGGGGTCGCGACCCACAGTTTGAAAAACACTGAGCTAAGGCATAACTCTTTTGTTTGTCTGATCTGATGTCGATGTTAATAATTGTCGTTGAGGAAATTCAAGTTTATTTCATCTAAATGATGAGAGCAATGAAAATGATTATGCAGATGGCACCAATGAGACCTAATAAAGTAATTTCAGCGCGGAAGCACTTACTATCAGAATTTGCATATAATTTTTATGGTGAAACCATCCATCTAGAATATACTGGTACAATACAGACGGACAAAGACTGTATTTTCATGTAGTAAGGATGAATATTGATTGATATAATTGTATATAAATAAGGTAAATAACTTGGCAGATATGAGACATTGTCGATTCATAAATCATGTTTGTTTGTCTACGTAATAACAACCTCCATAATGTGAGGTTGACGGACACTCTCGTTTCCGCGTGTATCATTATCATCATCAGCCAGAAGACTGCTACTGCTGAACATAGGCCTCCCCCTTTAACCTCCACACTGAACGACAGCCTGCAATCTGCATCCACTGGATGTCCGTGGCTCTCACGATGTCGTCGGTCCATCTAGTGAGAGGCCTACCTACGCTGCGTCTACCGGTTCGTGGTCAGATCATCATTACATTTATTTATTTTTAAAAGGTCTAATTTGTTAGTTCGAATTACATTAATGAAGTAGTTTAGGTAATAATAGGCTATTTTCAAAATTCTGCCATCGAACAGTATGCTTTTCCGGTCAGAAACTGCTTTGATTTATGTACAAAGTTATCGGCATTTTCTATCTTTTTTTTTGTCATCTTACTATATTTTATTATTTGGTTGCACGCTGCCTGAAGTAAGACCGAGGTTGTCGTTGAGTGTGGAGGAAAAGTCAAAAGCATTTCCCTTCCTACTCTCTACAACGGCGCGGGGCTGTCACTACTCACTTAGACCTAGGGCCACGCCTTTGCCTTTCCTGCTCGTTTAAATGCAGTCAGATCCCCAAATCTGACGATCTACAAGCTAAGCTGCTTTACCGATAGCCGGAACTACCGCAGCCGTATTCTAATTTTACCGGACTTAATGATGCATTTTAAATTTTTATTATAATTGACATTGTAAATTGTAATGTATTGTTGTTTTAAGTAATTTTGTGTACATTTTAATTGGAATGGTGTTAATTTAATTGGAATGAGGTGAATTAAATTGGAATTAAGTGTTATTTAGTTGTAATTCAAATATAATTGAATAAATGCATGAAATTAGTTTTAAGTTGATTATTATTGTATGTTCACAATGAACTTGACTGTTGTACCTACTTAAATCATTAATTAAGACCATACATGTAACACATTTTAACAATAAATATTATCTGAATCCATATTCTAAGACCCCAGAGTCCGTACTCACTACCCAGGTTCAACGTTTATATACTCGTACTCTATACCTACCTACCTATCATAATCATTGTAATCATTCAGTCTGGATTCGGCTGTATCCTTTGTCTCATGTAGTTTATCACAAAACACAGATCGTGATTCCGAATCGTGACCGGCTCTGAATAACGAAATTAGCCGTTCGTATACTCTTATTAGTTTATTTAAAAAGCCTCTTCAGACTACGCTATAAATAAATATCTGGGACGTTTTTGCACACACGGTCACCTGACCCCAAACTAAGCAAAGCTTGTAATATGGCTGCCAGAGACTGATATACGTACATATATATTTTTAAATACATACTTAAATAGATATTAACACCCATACATAGAACAAACACATATGTTTACCCTAGGTGGAAATCGAACCCACGCCCCCAAGCGCAGAAGGTAGTTTCACTACCAACTGAGCCACCGGGGCAGTCAAATGCTATATAATACAGGGTTTAGTAATACGGAACGGTGGTATTAAACCTAAAGGTCATTACACTCATAAAGTTATATGATTATTTACGGGATATTTAACGTGGTGGTGGTCTTCCCGTGAACATGGTGCATGTAACTGCGCCGAAATATCGGGAGCTCCTTCCACAACCTTACCACGGTAAATATCCCGTAAATAATCATATAACTTTAGTGAACAACCGTGATAGTTTAAAACAGTATTACACTCATAATTATTAATAACTCTTACTAAGGGATTAACCTTGAAATTGCGAAAAAATATTAGCTATTTCATACATTTTGTTGAGTGTGAATACTGTGAATGACAGTTTTCAATGGAACAGGTGATATTTTCGCTATCTCATGATTAGTCTTATAGTTAAAGTCGGTCATCAATCATTATGATGTGCACAATGCCCAGTTTTTTATTAGCATAACAGGTCCTGTGCTAATAAAGTAACACTGCTTTCCTCAGAATATTATAGCATTATGTTGAAGCAGATACTTGGACCGGCCCAGTGGACTTTGTTAATGGTATCATTTCGATGGTGCGCCCAATTATAAAGCGCACCAGTGAGTGAGCCCAGTTTCACACCTACTTCGTTGGATGGGTCGTCGTATTTGAGAACGGTATGACGTAGTTTAGAACAATACGACGTGTTTTTTTTTTACTGAGCAAGTGCCTTTATTAAATAAACAAAATACAAGCTAACACTAAAAAAAACAGTTACGACTGTCCATAGACCGTTGAAGGTCTAAAGACAATCCAAATGCTCAAGCCCACTACCAGTTGGCAGCGTACCCAGTATGCTGGCAGCATTACCACTTTGAATGGCAATGCTTATACGTTGAGCCAGATACACGCCAGCATTTTGGTCACGCGTCGCCGACGTCGTCAACGTAGTTAGTTGAGTTGTCGACAGATGGCGCTTATTCAAGTACTAGACATCTGTGACGCAATGTTTAGATAGCATATCTTAATAATAAATATCAAGGAGGTCTACATTTACGTAGCGTTGTCTGAAAAGGGATTGAGAGCACAGTTTAAATTAATTATGTGTCTTAGATGATTTTTATGACGAGTTGATTTGACGTAGAGTTAATGGGATGCAGAGATGGTGTGTTTCATTATGTACTTATAATTAGATTCATAACAGTTGTGAAGCGAAGTTTATAGAAATCAACTGCGGATTTGCATGATCTATTTCCTTCCTGCCCATTTTTCTATCGGACTGCCAGAGTGGGTAAATCGACACCACTTTATGGTTGATATCCTGTGCGAACTGCAAGTCTGTGGAATACGCTGCCGGATGGGTGGTCCCCGATAGTTTCAATCTTCTTCCCAGGCAGGTGTCTTCCATCGTAGAGCGCATCATGGCGTAACATCAGGCGAAGTGGCGGTCAAACGCAACCCATTTTTTTTTAAACACTGACCTCACAAACAAACTCACCAACATAGTTCAGAAAAAGTTCACTAACAATATTCACAACATTGTAGGAAGGCAGTATTAGTACTTATTCTTATATTGCGTGAGAGCGAAAGAGATTGTGTCAAGGGACAAACTTTTTCAATATGAGGACAGAATATGTACAGGAAAAGATTATTTAATCAAACCATCTCGGGCTCTGTTATGTGGCTGACTTTTAATAAACGAGAACATGGAAAATTCTTCGTAGAACGAAAGACAGAGCAGAGGTAATGATCTAAATAGTAGCCTTCAAAAGTAAGCAGAAAAACTCGGAGCTAATTGTAAAACCAATGGGGGCTAGGTAGGCTGTTCACGATCCAGGGGGTCAGAGTCTTAAAATACGGCTTCGATACTTCGGCGCTTATCGTAAAAGCCGATTAAAACGGGACATTTTTGGGTCGTGAGATTTCGGCATCTAACCTCCCATTAAAGCGAAACAAGTTAAGACAACGGCGCGACGTGGACCGCTCGCCCTTGTAGAAGGAAGGAGGGAAAATGTTCTGAGCATATCCCGGTATATAGTGTTGCCTCAGGCAGCTTGATAGCATTGCGGTCCGTTCCTCTGGAAGTTCTGTGCCTCCGTCATGCACAGAGACAGTTTTAATACGAACAATCATACATGACTATACTGTACCACAATAAAGTCGGGTATCTTTACAAGACCCTTTTCGTTACGAATGGACAATGATAACAGCGATTAAAAACATTTAAATAAAACATCAGTCATAGGACTGCACGTCAGAAGTGAAAACTTAAGTAGTAATTCACCCATTCTACAAGAGATGGCGCCGTTTTAAAATACATGGTACAGCGTTCGGTGACGATAACGCGAGATCCATGATTTTTGCTCACCCAAAATATGATATGCCCCCAAGTGATGACCCCAAATGTTCGCCTAAAGTAGTTTTCACTTCAAAAACTGTTCATTTCATTCGTTGAGATGTTCACAGTCACAACTGTTTGGTATTTCGCCTCTGCCGCGGCTTGGCCAATTACCGAGATCCCATCAGTATGCTTCACAGATTGTCTACCACGATTTCTAACGTAACACCAAAACGTGACTGCCACGCCCGATTAACTCCTCATTATCCTCATTCGATTTACATACTCGATTCTTTATTTATTGTTTTTGTGAAGCAGCCTTGACCCCGAGTTAGATCAGTACAGTCACCTGCACAATATTATTTTAACATGTTAAAACATTTTAGAGTCGGTGCAAAGTGCAAACCTATTTTTTGGGTGTCACCAAGACCCTATTACCAATCTTACACTGTTTGTCTGTCCTACCTTTTAATTGCTGTATTTATGAACCGTAATTAGGGTTTGAATCGCGGGACGTCTCGGCATTTTTGCAAATTTAACAGTATCGCGTCCCGGCACTTTTTGGTCAAAACTCGAGACAAGCTTGCTTTGGACAGACAAAACTACTTTTCCCGCTACTGAAGTCGCACTGTCACAGTCATATGCGATTCTGATTAGGTGATTGCGAAAACTTGGGCAAACGCAAACTGTATCTTAGCCCGTTAAAGTTCACGTTCGCGTGATTTTCCGCAATCATCTTAACTGTATCGCTTAAAACGGTTGACAGTATTTGCCCTGGGCTTTGATTAGCTGCAATAATGTTATCAGAACAGAATCAGATTCTGAGAACATAGAAACGTTTCAAAAGTTAGTGCAGGCGACTATACCAACCACACAGTTGACTTGACACTCATACCACACACGTGGTTTACGAGCTTATGCCATTGAGACGTAAGGGACATGGGTCCACCGAACATGCAAGGTCGAGTGAGTTTTTTAATTTAGTAATAAGCTTGCGCTTGACCGCCAACTCGCCTGATGTTAAACGAAGATGCGGTCTACGATGGAGCACATCGTAGACAGCATCTTCGCTTGCCTAGAAGAAACCGATTCACTCGTGACTTGAGGACACCTAGATTGTAACTATCGGGGAACACCCATTCAGGATATGAAGAATTTGGGAATGCTAATCATAGGAAATGTTTTCTAATTAAGTCAATTAAGTGAAATGGTTTTATTTTAGTTCTAGTGCTGTTGCCCACGACTTCGTACGTGTAGATTTTTATAAAAACTTTCAAACCTTTTTTCCTCCGTTAATCCGGCCCTTGCGCAAAATAACATAGCCTATACTTCAATCTGGTCATAGCTAAGCATATTCGTGTAAACCGCATTTAAATCCGTCCAGTGGTTTAGGAGATGTGCGTGGACAAACAAACAAACAGACAGACAAAAATTCTAAAAACTGACAAAACGTGTTCAGCTGCTTATTTTATAAGACGTCCTGTTTATTTTTTGATATCTCGCAATTACAGATTTTTTATCTTTATGTTTTTATTAGTATAGATTTGTGATAAGCGTGGGTGGCCCAGTTACAGCCGCATGTTAGAAAAGCTCTGGGCTAACATTACAAGTGGAGTTCCCAACTCGACATGGCGTTCAGGGACATCTCCGAGGTCTTCACATGGCCTGGGGAGAGTCCACTCAAAATCAACATTAGAAACTTTGAGGAATGGCCTTTGCCCAGTAGTGAAACTCCAAGGGTTCCTCCAAACAACGACAATTCTGTTCTGATAGATCAAATCCTGAGGAGCTGAGTATTTTTCTCTCTTTACTTTCCTAATTTCCTTTTCTTTTCCTCAACCTTTTTTTTCTAATTAGTTCATTATGTTAAAAAAGTGTAACTTATTTTACATAATCTTCTTCTTCATATACTACCTAAATAAAAGACGGTGGTGTATGTATTTTCCCCATGGACTCCAAAACGGCTGGACCGATTTTGACGGGACTTTCAGTAGCAGATAGCCGATGATAAAAGGAGTAATCCACACGGGTGACACCGCAGGGCGCAGCAGCTAGAAAGCATAATGTGCAATGAATAATTTGACTTTTTTTTTACTTCTAAAGTAAAAAACGTCACATTTTCTTAGGGAAATTCGTAGGAACCGGTCATGAATACGAGTACAATACGACCGACTAATGTGTAGGAAAATGAAGGAGCCACTATCGTGTATTTTCGTAACAAAACTAAAGGCAATCCACTGAAAATGTATAGTTCCATCATTTGACCAACTCTTCAGATATATTTGTCGGCATGTATATTGGTGCAACATTGTAAATTGTAGAGAACCATCGCCATGAGCATTCCATTCACGCCCATATATGATTAATGGATCTCCAGAGGTGGTAGCGATATTTATAATAGGTATCAAATCGAATCGCTTTACAAGGAGATCTGTCATTAATAAATTTTCATTAATTCGCTGATGCCCACGGGTCGTATCTCTGATTTAATCATTTATACGATCCTACGACTATAAAAATATTACTGTATTGCTAACTGCGGCAGGAAATAATCATTTATGGGCTGGATGTACGTCAAAATGTATGGCCGATGCCATCACACATGGTCCATACATGTCCAGTTGCCGCTAACGCTTGGTATTTTTCTCAAATATTCCGTGGATATTCACGCAAAAATATTATATGCAATCTTTTCTAGTTAGATTAGTCAGATAAATAATTCAATTCTTTATTTGCCAGTTATGGGTCACATTGATCTTATAATATTATGATTGTACAGCCAAAACAACCTTAAATTAGGCATCACATCACACGCATCATCAGCCAATTAACGTCCACTGTTGGACAAGGCCTCCCTCATAGAGAGGGGTGTTGCCATAATTCACACGCTTGGCAGGCGGCTTGGGGATCGCAGTACGTTCACCGTGTACTATTAGGACGCTGCTGCCCATCCTCCGGTGGTTCTGGTCGCAGTTTTAGGACATACCCGGGTAAATTAGGCATGCAAATTAATAATTAATTATATAATATAATAGGTACATACTTTTAAAATGTCACAAATAATTGCTTTAAATAATAATCAATCAACATCCCCTGCGATAGACGTAATAGCGACACGATGCTTTAAATAAAACCCTTCGCTCACTAGCTACTAGCCACGCTCACTCACACACACAGCACCATAGGAGTCATACGGTCAGCACGATGAGAATTTTTATCAATGTAAAATTGTACGATTTTTATGGTGCACGTGAATGAAACCGCAACACTAGTGAAATATAGTGAAAACAATATAATTTGATTTTTATTTTGTAATGGCCACATTTTTGTCTCTGGTTTGAGTTTGACATTAAACTAACAAACCAAGTGTCAAATTGCTTTACTGCTTTTCTCACAGGCTTTTCTTCTACGGAGTTTCAAAAAAAGCAATGACACGTTTCACCTCACTTTATCACTTGCCTACAAATAAACACGTTATAATCCATCTTTTGAACCGACTTCCAAAAAGAAGGAGGTTCTCAATTCGACTGTTTTTTTTTGTGTTTGTAACTTCAGAACTTTCGACTGGGTGAACCGATTTTGATGATTCTTTTTTTATTTTAAAGCTGGTGCTTCCAGTGTAGTCCCATTTTAATTTGGTCCAGTTCTGACATTTTTAATAAGTCGGTTTTTTGTATGTATAATTATTAATTTACACATTAATACTCGAAAATATACTTATTTAGGAAAATAATACAGGAGGTAACATGTTTTTTTTAACGTTGGCGTCAAAAATCCAATTGGTTTACTGCGTTTGATAAATAAAGATTGTGTAATTTTCCCGCAGTTCTCTTGTAAAATATACGCTGGTTTTCTAAGTCCCGGAAATAACAACGTAACTAAAGATAAAATCAGCCAAGCGTCATGTTCCTTGATTCAAATTACTATGCCAGCTTCGTTCTCTGCATCATTTACTAGGTTTCTAGTAAGCAAAAAGGATTCCTAGGTTCGGATTAATACTTATGAATATTTACTAGATCTGGGTAAAATTACATTACTCGGGGTGATTTTCCTTGCTGGAAATAGGAGGGATCTATGTATTCTGGTTATCTTCAAAATTCGTGTAGCTTGTAAAAAAAGAACTGATTGTGTCAGATTTTTGGCCAATTGAGACAGGACCCGGGTATGTCCTAAAACTGCGACCAGAACCCACGGAGGACGGGCATTAGCGTCCTATTATTACGCGGTAAACGTACTGCGATCCCCAAGCCGTCTGCCAAGCGTGGGGATTATGACAACACCCCTCTCTAAGAGGCCTTTGTTCAGCAGTGGACGTTGACTGGCTGATGAGGTGATGTGAATACAGGATCTCGCGATCTCTCGTGTGCACATTCAACATCTTCAGATATAAATTATTCAGCGTGGTAATGCAGCCAGCATGCTGTGTAAACTGCCAACTAACTAAGACACAAGTTAAGTGAACTCTGTTTAGTGCTGTTCCAGGGTATTCTCTTGAAAATCTCAAAGAACTTGGAGATCCTCGGCGTTAAAATTTTTAGTGAGGTCCAGTTTCGGGAGGCCAAAGCTAAACTCGCTTATTCTTTATAAAGCAACAGTGCGGCTTCACATGGAGTATTGCTCTCACTTCTGGAATGGCGCACCGGAATACCATTTGCTACCATTTTCTTGACTCCCTACAGCGGCAAGCCACTAGAATTGTTGACGATCCCAAGCTCACTAACAAGCTGGGTCCACTTAGCTTCCGAAGAGATATGGGTTCCCTCGCATAGAAGCCGAAGAGATATGGCTTGTTTTTTTCTGAGGAGCTTTTTGATCTTATTCCTGCGTCGGACTTCTATTACCGCACATCCCGACACCGTCAAAAAGCTCACCCTCACATCTTTCAAAGCTGTAAATCCACACCGTTCGATTTTTTTCCGCTCCTTTATTTTGCAAGGTGTGGAATAAACTTCCCCCAGAGGCAAAAGGTCTTCCCACCAAGATTCAACATGAAGCGTTTTAAAAAGGGTGTCTACATCTACTATGCCTTTCCGGGCTGGCAAAGTACCGTCAATACGGCAAGTGTTGCAGGTGTCCATAGGCGGCGGTTTCTTACCATCGGGCGGACAGCATGCTTGTTTGCCGTTCTTTTTATACATAATATCTATATATATAAAAGAAAGTCGTGTTAGTTACACTATTTATAACTCAAGAACGGCTGAACCGATTTGGCTGAAAATTGGTGGGGAGGTACGAGTAGCTTAGAACCAGGAGACGGACATAGGATACTCTAAAAACGGCTGGACCGATTTTGATGAAATTTTGTGTTCCTGGAGCGGGTCATAGTAGCGAGGCCGAAGGCCGAGCTTACACCCGTGCGAAGCCGGGGCGGTCGACTAGTATATATATAAGAATAACAATAAACTGCGAGCGAATGACGCAAGGACCATGGAAACATTGATGCTGGACATGGACAATGCGTAATAAATAACGAAGGCTTGATTGATATTAGATGAAATAGCAATTAACTTAACCTGTTGATATTATCATTGATAATTCTAGTAATTTCTAGTTTTCCTGACAAAACAAACACATCAATCATCTCAAAAATACGTATTAATTATCAAGAAACTATTATGCCAATAACTTTATGACATTAAGCTCATATTTCAAGTGATACGAAACCGGGAAACCGAAGTAGGGCTACCAATAAACAATTTCTGAGAAAACATTACTTATAAACTTTCCTTATGGGTCGAACTGAGTGTCGAGATAACGAGTTAGAATTGTAATCCGTATCTCCATGAAGGCGAGAAAGATTTCGTGAAAACTTTCTCCTACATCGGATCGTCGGCCATTACGCGTCAGTATGGCGACTATGTTTATAAAGTTATTATGTAGTACCACAGACTAGGTATAGCTACGTACGGTAGGTAATATTTTTTAATGAAAACAAGCAACTAGCGCCGCTACTGACCGGCGGCAGTAATCGTCAACAAAAAATCGAACTGTCAGAAGTTAACGTCAAGTTTGCGATTTTTTGCTAGATAATTTGCTTGATAGCGACGATTGCAAATAAATGCTATTTTATGTTTTTATTTTATTTTATTTCGCGAGTTATTTTTTTATTGAAAGGTTTGCATTTGACTAAAAATAATGCTAATTCCGTAATAGCCATGCGATGGAAAATAGCTATTATTGCAATGAGGGTATAAAATTTCAAATGAAAGCAGGCGTTAAATCTCGCACCACTACACAACCGATTTTTTTTAATCCAACAAAATTAATTAAATATTTAGTAAGTTAAATTACCTTACGGATAACAGCGAATGAGACCCTGTGTTGGATTGAGATAAAATTATAATGCAAAAGTTTAAAATTGTTGGTCTGTTCGATATCTAACTTTCGGAGGCAGTAATCGTCAACAAAAATAGTGGCGCAGATAATTAGTCAGAAGTTAACGTCAGAATTGTGAATATCGCTTTTTTGACAGTTTTCGTATCCAACATTCTCAACCGAAGCTGAGAACCCTAACCTGAAGGTACCAGGTTAAGTTTCCATACAAGGAGAGGTTTAAGGTTTTAACTTTGAAGCCATGGACATTTGAATAATACCACAGAATACATAATACACAAAGTTAGTGTTGTAAAACCTTACATTTGAACCTTCTGATTGTAAACAATTCGAGTGGAGAATAACATTTTGTTAAATACAAATTCACTAATGTAAAATTGTTTAACATTACCATTTTTGTGATTTTTAACTAATTTAGTTGCAAGTTAAGCGACAAAATGTCTCCATACCATAATCTTCATGTGTATAATAAATACTAGTAAGATTGAAAATCGAAATAGTACATTGTTATCCTAGGGGTGAAAATACCTTATTTAGTCCCGAGACGGGGTTTCGAGGGACTAAATAAGTCTTTAACCCCGAGGTAAACACTGTGCTTTTCATTACGAATACAAGGAAACTAAAATTAAAAACATGAACTGACACTGACAAATGCACGAGAAGTGCGGGATCATAATCCTCTGAGGAGAAAAAAAAAGTTGAAACATGGTTAGTACCATGGTGAAAATAGAACATTTTTTTATTTGAGTGTCTGTCAGTTGTCAACTGTCACTGTCAGTTGAAAGTGATTCTCCCTATGGCTGATATGTATTACTGTCAACCCGCTCCTCATGCAACTTCAGACCTACTTTCCGAGTATGAGTAATGAAAAAATATTTCTTTCTTTCTCCTCCGCCATCCTCTAAAATATACAAGCTTTTATAATAATGTTAAGTTTGTTTGTTTAGGTAAAATGTTGCAAGCTGAATTAATACCATCTAAGCAATTTTGCTGATATTTGGCATACACCACTGAAGTAAGAATTTTTTCGTTTAGATTAGAAGGGCTGTCAAGGCATTTTTGTAAGAAATCCGTTGTAGCCAGTTGAACACATGCAAACGATACGTCAAAATGTAACTACATAGGAAGGAATGCAGTAATTCGTCAAGATTAGTATTATTTCAAAAGGTTATGAACGCCATTTTGATAAAGTTTAAAATTGACCTTTTCGTGGTGCAATACGGTTCAGTTCCCCTTGAATTTTGTGCAATTATTTTGGTAAATGTTGCTAGTGCAAAAAAACTGCATGATTATTGATACTACACGGTTTATGATACTACACGGTTTATAATACTAGTAGAGAAATATAGACTGTATCGTAAATTAACGTACGTCATTATTAAAACAGTTCTACCTTAAACTGCACGAAAAGTGGTTGGTAAAAAATTTGAGTTAAAGAGTTTTTCAACAATTTTGTTTATTTTAATTAACAAAAGTTGTATATTAACGCATGTGATTGTGTTATACTAGTGAATTAGTATCCTTAAAATAATATTAAGGTAAGTTCGTAGGTTTACATGAGTGTGGGCAAACAATAGGAAGTAAAAAAAAATATTTTCGGTTTTGCCCCAAAACTGCGCACAAACTTAGCTAGATAAGTTTCCATGACCTTAATAGGTTATACTTTGACCATGATATCGATTAAGGCTATGTTTAGAGCTCGCTTTATGTGACTTTAAATGGGTAGAAAAATAAATAATATTTGATAAGGTAATATGCAATTTCCATGCATTTTAAACATAAAAATATATTATAAAATTTAGAATGTGGTATCACTGCTAGTGATGGGAAAGTTTTGTGTGCAGTTTAAATTTTATCGATAACCTGTTAATTTTATACCTTATAAAATATTTTATGGTAAAACTTGCCCTAGTCGTTTAAAAAAATTACAAACTCTTATTTAACTTGCATCGTTGGTATGTCTGTCAGCTTCCCGATTCAAAATTTGTAATCCATTTTTCAAGCACGTTTCAGTTGCACTAAGTAAATTTGATGTTTGTAAAATAATATGGTGGTACTTAGCTGGCCTGATGATGGAGCCAGAAAGGTAGGTTATAGTACTACTTACTGCATACTTATTACTCCGTCGTGTTTGGACTCGTTGAATTCATTTTGATAAGGACTATTACACCAAAAAGACAAAAACATTTTTTTTTGTCTGTCTAATAATTCATAGATTTACTGACGACTTGTAGCGCCCCGTGGTTTCACCCGCTATCCTATAGGAACTGCTAATTTTTCGGGATAAAAACTATGAGTCAATCCAGAATATAAGCTACCTCCATACCAAATTTTATTTTAATCTATTCGTTTTTACTACAGAATTCAGTGGAAACAAACATATTAATACGCAGACTTTCTTATTTGTAATAATAGTGTGATAATGTTGTTGTCTACATCTACATAATAAGACAAATGAATAATAACACAATAAAGTTTAATCTTCAAAAAATACTCCTAAAGTAGGTATTGTAGGAAATGTTGTAAGAAAAAAAAATATCGATATCGATAAAATTATGGTAACCACTATTATTGTCAACGGCTTGTCAAGGGCTTATAATAAAAACACGGTGAAATCACAAAATTATCAACAATTTAGACGATTTCGAATTCAGTTAGCAACTGCGATGCGGAGTTTGATGCGTTGACGTGCATACTAATGTTCACTCGTATGCCTCGTAACAAATATTCCATCTCTCTTCCGTTGTACACCCTTCTCTTTTCTGTGGCATACAAGTTTATAGTTCTAATGACAATACAACATGCAATACCCAATATTGTAAGCCTCCGCCACAAGATGGGGACGGTGTATATTAAATAAATATATATCTGGGACATTATTGCACACATGGTCATCTGACCCTAAACTAAGCAAAGCTTGTGACATGGCTGCCAGAGACTGATATACATACATATATATTTTTAAATACATACTTAAATAGATATTAACACCCAGACATAGAAAAAACACAAATGTTCATCACACAAATGTTTATCCTAGGTTGGAAACGAACCCTCGCCCCTAAGCACAGAAGGCAGGATCACTACCAACTAAGCTAACGGGGCTGTCAATATATTATATAACATATTGTTTCAACTCTGTTAATATTGGCAAAAAACAAATAATTATTTTGTGATATGGATATCGAATGAAAAGCCTTAAAAAGCAGAAAACGATAAAGTGGTGGGTGATATCACACTAAATTCAATATGGCGGCCGCTCAAAGATGACGGATTACATTTTATTTGTTAATAAAGTCAAAAAGCTTTTTAAACTTATTTTAGTTATCACTCAGTTATTTTCAAAGACGTTGAAACGCGCAAGTAGGATAGCGTCTCGGTTTTACCAAAATATTCTCCCTTATTAAGAAAATAACTGAGGAGCTTCATAAGACCGCAGCATCAGCTTTAAAAGAGTTGCTAGATTTAAGTGCTGATTACAAAGTTTCAGGCACTAAAAACGAGGTTGCTAAGAGCTTGCACTCCGTCGTAAAAGACGCTTCAGTCAGTATGCTATCAAGGCTAAGTGGAGTTTAGGTTAGCAAGAACTTCTCGCAATTTATTGCACATGCGACTTGCGAGTGCTGGAACTACGAGAGCTTTTCGGGATGGTTTGTTTTACACTATAAACAAAATGCGTGAAGTGGGTCCTTTACAAACTTTTATGTAGATACAATTTTTATGAATATGTTTTAAAATTATAAAATAAGATGTTCGGAATTACCGATCACAAAATTTTAACAATAAAAATTTAGTAATTACAATTCTATTAATTTATTTGTTTTGGCAGCTGCAATAACATAAAAAAACGAATAGAGTTATTTTATTTTATAATTTCACTGAAATATATCGGGTACCTGCCAGTCTTAAATGTTCAAAAACATAGCGCAAGTGATCAGAATTCGTGGCTTTTATTCAGTTTTTTTTAATGCTTTTGCAACTATCAGGACAAATAAATACTAGGACCGAGTTTAGTATGAAGTGTTGGCAATAATTTACTATCGGAAATAAGTTATGCAAGTTTGCTCGCAGGTCTAAACGGGACTTAAGTCCACCTTCATCAAGCGGGCAACATAAAGCTGGGAGATAACTAAGTTAGTGTAAACTAAGAATTTAACTTGGTCTGGTGGAATTACTGTCATCATAATCATCATCGTACCACTTTATGCATCTGCCAGCAATGATCTATGTTTTGCCAGTGTCAACTATTGAGATTTTTTCAAATTTTAACAAAGTTTGTACAATCTGCCGGCTTCCTTGTTTCCTGAGAGATATAATCTGAGCCTTGTCAAGGCAAGAGTGAATAGATATCTTCTAAGTCTGCGTGTTTCATCTTCGACCACATCGTCCCTTACCCAATAGTCGAGTTGGTGGTCAAACGCGGACTTATTCGCGATAAAAAATATATATGAAAGTAGCCTATGTGTCAATCCAGGACATAAGCAATGTTTATTCCAAATTTCATCCAAATCCATCCAGGCGTTTCTGCGTGATGGAGTAACAAACATCCATCCATCCAAACTTTCACATATAGGTATGATATTAGTGGGTTGGGATGGGATAATTATAATACATGTCTTATTAATGAGAATCCAGATCTTTCAGTATGGCCTGCAGGTACGCGTCTAGGCTATAGAGTAACATTCGTGAGCAGTAGGGTTTTGGCAATTTTATTCTCATTTTCTGTCTTTTTTCTGCACTGGATAAATGTCACAAAAGTGACTGCATATTATCTAGATCCACTGGTATCTTATGATCTTTTATGTTGATTCCTTACTCTATTAAAGCAGATCAAATACCTACAGCCCTCGATATAAGAATAATAAACTCGTATGCAAACTGTATTTGTATGAATATTTAGGGCGTAGGATGGTGCCCACACACTATTGTTTGTTGAATGTTCAATTTAGCGAACTGAGGATTGCGTATTATCATGATGATGTTTATAGAGTTCCGTGGTGTTTTAGAGCCCTCTTTTTGCGTCTGGGCCGAAAATGCTAACGCGTGAACTAGAATGCCTGTGGCGGAAACCGGCTGCCTTAGTAAATGGTATACGTCTAAATAAGTTTTACCGATGATCATCATCATTTCAGCCCCATCAACTGCTGGGCATCTTCTTTAACAGACCATTCTTTCCGCTCCTGCGCAGATATTGTCCACGGCTTGCCATTAGTCCGGTCAAAATGGCCATTCAAGGTTACAAGAATTTGAATAGAGCTGAAAATTGGTACGAATGTGTAACACCATTATATATTAATTGTCCCCATCGATCCCACGTCTGCATATTTTTTTATTCAAGGTCAAAGTAGACACAAATTCTTTTTCTGTAACGACCAATTTCTGAAATATGATGATTGTGACCACAATTATGAGACTGGCTACGGAAAACAAAACCCTACCATAAGCGTGTCTCGACTTGCTCTTATTTGTGACGTCAGATCCTTATAATTATCACGCAATAATACAATGCAATAAAGAGAATAAGAGAAAAAAGATAGAAATATATTGGGTCGACAAGTTTTCGTGCTTTCAGGATGAATACTCGTACTATTAATTTTAGTAATTGTATCGATTTTAATGTGCATTTTAATTAATTAAACCTCCCTTTTTTCTTCATCAAATGTATATTTACGCTTAAATCTTTCCTTTTTTCGTAGTCTTTGAATAAAACGGATCTATATCGAGAGCCATGAATCACTCGCGTCGCTCAGGATTCAGTCGTTAGAATACTTCACTTGCTCGTGATTCATCTATTGCCCTCGCTTTAAATCCGTCCTTTATTCATTAATTGCATAATATACTATTATTTCTCGCCGTACTACCAGTAGTATGTTACCATACTAGGACTTTATTGAAACCGTGAGAAAACGGCATCTGCATAATTCAACAAGATACATGACATTACCGGCACATGTTACCGACACAACAGATGTTAATGCCTACTGGCATTGTTACTAGCCATAAAGTTGTTTTATAAAATTGCCAGGCTCTTGTCGATTCTGGCCACGGAGTAGATACAAACAGGAGATGGCATACAAAAAGGCATGGTATACAAAAAGGCATGGCAATGGATAAATATTGACATAGCTTCAAGTTACTGTAAAAAATGAAATAAAATAAACTACATTTAATGTAATTAATTTATTACATACTAAGATCTATTCTATATAAAAAAAATATAAAAAAATATTATATGTATTACATGCAATATTCGAATTTGACATTTTACAATTTTATATATATTTGACATTTTAATTTTAAATTTTTACTACTCTTTAACTACGTTAAAGAACATTTTTTATTTTATTTTATAAAATTGTGTGGTGCAAACATACCAAACAAGTTTGGTAGCTTTCCACCACTGACACTAGGGAACACCTTGTTGTGAAATGTGCGTCGTGAGTGAAGGAATTAAGAAAATAGGACATAGTTTTATAACATTACAAACGATTTAGAGTATTTTTTATAGAGATTTATTTATTTATTACAAATATGTACACTTTATTCTAAAAACTAAGTTTTAATGACAAGATTTGAGCATAGATGCGCGAAAGTAAATAAAACTTATTCAGGTATTCCCCAATAAAGATCATGACTAACAACCTGAACACCTAGAAACCTGAACAGATAAAATAATACAATATTTACGCAAGTTTAGGGGGGGAGCATACGACGGTTAAGCGAGTTTTGTCAGCAAATGCTTTTGCTGACAAAACTTAAGAAAAATATTGTTGTGCCATCTCCTCTTTGTATCTACTCGATGGCACTGGCTTTATGCCAGGCTTGCAATTGTAGTCATAGAATAAGTAACGATCCGCAGAGGGAGCCATTTCAAATAGGAATTAAGCTTTCATAAAGGTGAACGACAGAGGTTTTCGTAAATTGCTTTTTACAACACTTTTGCAATGTAGTTACAACTTCTGTTATGAGATTAACCAAAAAAATTTAATAAAACAGCTGTTCAGTATAAAATGTTATCCAACTGAAGACATTTGAGTTTTTGACATTGAAATTTAAAGTTGTTTGTTGTTGTTGTAATTTTTTTCATGACCATGGATACGAAGTCCTTCGGTCGAAATATTAATCAAGTGTACATAGTCTTAAATAGCGTCAAATGAGTCATATTCACAGTCAGAGTCAAGCAAAGTAAGTCACGGTCAAGTCAATCTCATGCCCCAGTAAAGTGGTGGAGACTTTACAATAGGCTTCTATAGAGTTTTGGCGCCAACGTGGAAAAAATATGTCGGTTTGTTGTATTATTTAAACTAAACTTGTGTAGTTTCTAGTGTTAATGTGTAATAACGGTGGATTATTAATTATTAAATGCTCATGAAGTGCCCGAGTGTGAGTAAGTGATATAACGAGGTGAAACAATATTTTCGTCGTTTCCAAAACTCCATGTAAAGCCTCCACCACTTTACTGGGGCATAAATTTGACTTGACCGTGACTTACTTTGCTTGACTCTGACTGTGACTATGACTTGTTTGACGCTGTTTAAGACTTTGAAGAAGGACTTTGTATCCATAGTCATGAAAGAATTTACAACAACAAAACAAATAAAAACCAAAACAAAAAACATTGGGCACTTACTTCTTGGGCAGTCGGGTAAGAAGTGTTTCACATCTTTGTTAGTATCTATTTAAGTATGTATTTAAAAATATATATGTATGTATATCAGTCTCTGGCTGCCATATTACAAGCTTTGCTTAGTTTGGGGTCAGATGACCGTGTGTGCAATAATGTCCCAGATATTTATATTAATTTATTTGAACTATCTTTATATAATAATCTCATGATAGATTACTATGATAACTATAAAACCTATTTCTCAGATATTCGCCAACGACGCCAACACTCATTGTAAATGTCTTATCTGTATCGTATTTGCATAATCTGCGTTCAATGAACTTTAAACCAACTCATACGCATAACCATAAGTAGGTGTACAATATGCATCACCAATCATGAAGCGAATGTGTAAGCGGTCAACGCTTTGATTAGATAATTTGACGATAATTAACGAGATAATAGATTCTTATTATAAATCCAATTAGGGTATCTTGATTCATTCTAATGATTAATTATTAAAACAGATTAGCAACAAATACTCATTTCAGAATGTTAATTGAATTAATTCATAACTTTATTCATAAAACTATAAATAAACTAATATTTTCTACAAAAATAATTGTCTTGCTGCGCACGAGGCTTTTTTGCCAGCATAAAAATCCGATGACTCGTTAATTTTCTGTCTCCGGCAGATCTATAACAATAACCGCTAGGCCATTACTGTAGCTTTCAGGTGAAACTCTGACATCAGAGTTATAGCCTTAGATTAGCCTATCTAGCATAAACATAAGAGACAGCTACTAAGAAAATTAAAGCCTACTTTCGAGTTTAGAATGTCAGTGTTTTGCCACAAAAATCAAATGAAGCCCGGTTGTGTACTATACCAACCATCGAAAAATCAATCGACCATTATGGCTTATTGGTAACTGATAACGAAAACCAATCAACCATTATGGATACAAATAACGTACAACCTATCGACCATTTGGTTTATTAATCTATAATAATGAAAAATCTTACGACAATTATGACTTATTCATAACTAATAACGAAAAAACAATCAAACATTATGATTTTTTGATAACCAATAACGAAAAACCAATCGAACATTATGGCTTATCGATAACGAATACCTAAAAACTAACAGAATAATAGGTCGGGGAAAAAGTCTTTTCGTATTTTGTATGTATAAAGTTGTAGTAAAAATCTTATCCGTTGTACTGTTTGTATCTGGCTGGTTTTGATACCATTAAAAATATGACATTTTAAAAAAGGAATACAAAACGTAAAAAGCAATTTCCCGCCATTTTTCAATTGTTTTTTTGTTCGATAAAATGAGTGAATCTAACGAACAAATTCGATATATTGTGAAATTTTATAACAAAAAAGGGAAAAATGCGACACACGCCGCGAATAAAATTTGTGACGTTTATGGACCTAATGCAGTGTCATCAAGAGTAGCACAATGTTGGTTCAAGCGTTTTCAGTCCGGGAATTTTGATGTCAAAGATGCAGCTCGCTCTGGTCGCCCTGTTACGGATAAAGTCGATGCCATTTCTGAAAAAGTGGACCAAGATCGGCATATTAGTAGTTACGACGTAGCTGAAGAACTGGGGATTGACCACAAAACAGTTTTGACCCATTTGAAAAAAACTGGGTATACAAAAAACTCGATATTTGGGTGCCACACGAGCTCACTGAAAGAAACCAAATGAATCGTGTACTCATTTGCGTCAAAAATGGATCACCTACGACAAGAATGTGCGCAAAAGATCATGGTCAAAGGGCAGTGAAGCACCACAGACTGTAGCGAAACCCGGATTAACACGTAATAAGGTGATGCTGTGTGTATGGTGGGATTGGCAGGGCATCGTTCATTATGAGCTTTTACCGCCGGGCAAAACCATCGATTCGGATCTCTACTGCCAACAGCAGATGAGACTCAAACAAGAAATTGAGAAAAAACGGCCGGAATTGATCAACAGAAAGAGTGTGGTCTTTCATCATGATAACGCCAGACCGCACACATCTTTGGCCACTCAGCAAAAATTTAGAGAGCTTGGTTGGGAAGTGTTAATGCATCCACCATATAGCCCAGACCTTGCACCCTCAGATTTCCACCTGTTTCGATCTCTTTAGAATTCTTTGGGTAGTGTTAGATAAACATCAAGAGAGGACAGTCAAAACTACTTGTTGCATCTTTTTGATCAGAAATCCCAAAATTTCTACAGCAACGGGATCATGTCACTACCTACAAGATGGCAACAAGTTATCGAACAAAATGGCACATATATATTATAATTAAATGTAATTAAACTTGAAAAAAATATGTCTTGAATTTGTTTAAAAAATACGAAGAAACTTTTTCCCCGACCTTATATTATAACTTATTGATAACTAGTAACGAGAAACCATTCTACCATTATGGCTTATTAATGAAACCGATCGACCATTATGGCTTATTAATTTCGCAATACTTATTGAATTTCGCGTAGTAATAGTTTTAAAAGTTTGATTATTAAATCTCCTAAGTATATTTTTTTTCCTGATAAAACTTATGATAAGTTCTCCATCTTCAAATTCATCAGATCTGTCATAGTGTGATTATGTCCGATGGTTTGTCACGAAGGTTTGTCACAAAAGATAACGTTTCAATAGACGCCCTTCATAGCGGGCGTGGGCGGGCGGATACTGCGGATAAGTTATCGCACGCGCATGTCGTTACGCAAGCTAGGGATGGGCATCGACTATCGATAATTTGGAAATTTAATGATAAATAAAATAAATAAATAAATATCTGGGATATTTTGCACACATGGTCATCTGACCCCAAACTAAGCAAAGCTTGTAATATGGCTGCCAGAGACTGATATACGTACATATATATTTATAAACACATACTTAAATAGATATTAACACCCAGACATAGAACAAACACAAATGTTAAATGATCAATAAGTAGTTTTTTTTACCAACACTAACAGTCACCAAGGAACATTCTGGGATGACATGGAACAAACACGGAGTTTTTCTGTTTAGAAATAGTTTACTTTTAGGTAAATGTATAATAAGCGAAAAAGTAGCTTCATTAGCGCAGTGTGAGGGTTTAAAAAAGTTACAAACTGATGCTAGACGAAACTATATCGATTTATGCAAAAACATGTTGTTTTTACTGTGCTGGTGTTATTTTAAAATATACATCCTTACATTTTGTTAAGAAGAATTCACATTAATTTTATTTTATTTAAAATTTATTTCTATAGACACCCGGACTTTTGTTATACATAACTACAATTTTGTTAGCTTAAACGAATTTACTGTAGTTATTCATAATACAGGGAGAGAAAAGTTAGTTTTATCTTAATCTCAGATTAAATCAATTTAGTCATGTTACTACTGGTTTGTGTGTATACCGCGAGCAGACCAGCGACCCGCAAGCAGCATCCGATCACGAGTATGAGTCATGTGCCAGCCATCGCCCTCCTCACCCATATCTGAGGGAAAAGAGCGGCCTGACACACAATTCCGCCGGAAGAAGGTGCCTTCGATGGCGAGCATGAATGCTCGAGGTATACACACAATTCTTAATTCTAAACGCTTCCTTTTTATTATACTACATATTTATGCATTCACTCATGGTACTTATGCCACATAATAAACCAGAGAGCTTATGCGACTATTAATCTAGATCAGTGTTTTTCAAACTCTGGGTCGCGATCCCTTGGGGGGTCGCCATGCCTCTATAAGTGGGTCACGGGGTTCACGAAGCCTCGGTAAAAGAAAAAAAAAGTTAAAAAATATTTTTACCAATAAAAATTAATTAATGAGTAATTATAAAAATAAAAAAAGGTTGTACGTGTTTAATATTTGAAATATAATAAAACACAGATTATAAACTGTGAAAACAATGGGGTCCCGATTTTTTTTTCATACTAAGGGGGTTGCGTCGTGAAAAGGTTTGAAAAACACTAATCTAGATATTTAAGTATCGATATTATCATTCCCTGAGTGTGTTACATCACTATGAATACGAACACATGGTAATCGGCATTCTGCTATTTATGGCTACTAAAAAACTACTTCATTCGTGAATTTCACAAGTATTGAGACTTTATCGAACTTGAAACTCATTTCGTAACTTAAATAATATATGGCTTTGCTTTTATTACAGCGATTCGACGGATTTGGGTCTATAAAATGATTGTTGTGTCGTTTTTATGTAATAATTATTAAATGTTCTGGTCGTAAAATTGGACAAGTTTTATTGATACAACTTTGTTAAGTATTGATTTTAAACTTTTATACAAAATAGCTGAGAAATCTTTTTGGCGTATTTTATTGGATTTGAATCGGTTTGACGGAGTTCTCCAAAAACATTAATAAACGCGTTCAGGTATGAATATTCCTTATTCGATAGTTTTTTTCATTGGGTTTAACCAAGTACCTGCAAGTAAGGCCCTTCGTACATGCTACGCAAACCGGCACACTTTAGCACAGAGTTCATCATGATCATCATCATAAGCCATAAGACGTCCACTGCTGAACATAGACCTCCCCCTTTAACCTCCACACTGAACGACATCCTGCCATCTGCATCCACTGGATGCCCGCGTCTCTCACTATGTCTTCGGTCTATCTAGTTCTAATTTGCGTTGGTTAATTGCACCGTGTGCAAGGTGCAGACACCGTAGCAGTGTTTTTTTTTTCATGTAATGCCAGAAGAAATTTCAACTTTATATCAATTTCTCTAATGATCTTATTTGTTTAATTCTTCTGTAGCATGCTACAACGATGTTGCTTTAGAGTCATTAATCCTTCCGCGTAATGTAGCATGCCACAACACCGAAAGATGTTGCTTTAGTGTAATTATTTTACATAGAGTCTTAAAGGGACATTATTGCACACATGGTCATCTGACCCCAAACTAAGCAAAGCTTGTAATATGGCAAAGGGTCGGCAACGTATTTGTGATGCTCCTGGTGTTACAAGTATCGATAGGCGACGGTGACTGCTTACCATCAGGCGGCCCGTCTGCTTGTTTGCCACCTATGGCATAAAAAAACCGCATCATGACGTAACATGCCACAACGCCCGACGATGTTGCCTTGGTGTCATTAATTTTTCTGAGTCCTGATGTAGCGTGTTATACTTACCAACACCGAACGATGTATCATTTCAGCTAGGTTTCCTATAATCTCAGTAAAGCGAGACGCAATTAGTGTCTGACAGGGGTTGTGCATCGATCCATAGTACGAAATCAGCCAATCATATAGGAGTGGTACTATTGAAACTCGCATTATACATAGTTACTCAGCACCGGTGTCGATTTTTATGTGACCTGGACACTATGAATGAAAGCGCAAAGGGGGTCATTTTATTTAACGTGTATGTAGTTCTCAGCTACATGTTAACATACATACAGTCACGCCTCTTTCCCACTGTTGTAGGCAGAGACCACATCACTTCACTTGCTACTACAGAAAAGAGAAGTAAATAGAACGGAAATGAGAAGGAAAATCGGTCGCCAGCACAGATCTACTACCTAGCCAGGCATTATGACAGAACCTTGACATTCTTATTTAGATCAACGCGTCAAACTCCGCGTCACAGTTGCTGATTTCGAATGACTGACGTTTCGTTTATATCGGTGCAACTGCTTGGCTACAACAATTTTATTACAAAAATGCCTTGACAGCCGTTCTAATTTAAACATTTTTTTCTGTGCTTGCTACGATCCTGTCACATATGTTTCGCTTCTTCTCCTTTCATGAGTGTTTTCATACAAGCTCGTCGGTTATGGGTACTTTTGATGACTCAAGTAATTTTGATAAATGCAGATTTCTGTAAACTCATAAATGTTTTTTTTTGTGATTATCTCGCGTTTGAAAACCAATTTGCCTGATGGATGCGGTCTATGACATTATGGAGCACGCTTGCTTAGAATAAACCAATTCTCTCGTCATTCTTTGTAAGTTACCTCTTTTATGAATAAATTTACCTTTTTTTGTTTAATTTTTACCACAAGTATGGTTACAGAGTAGCACGCCTTAGTATGGTTGCAACCCCATCCCTGGTCGGATATTGCATTTCCTCTCCGAAGTATCCTGCAGAGTATGCAGTATGCGAGGGGTTGATTAATAGACTGGATTGGTTTGAATAGTATGTGAGCACGGTAGTGTGCATGCCAAGTTAATCTCATTTACGTTAAATCCAAAAACGTCCGAGCGTCGTTGTACATACCTAGACATCAATTATATAGTTTTCAATGCCACATTTACTTCAATTTAGACGTTACGATGCTTGCAGTGTTCGCTAGGGCAACGTAGCACTGGCATCGCGCGGCGTTGTAGTCGGATCGCGGTTGCCTTACAACTAACCACAAAGTCGACGCAATGCGTCCGAGTTTTAGTTCGGACATTTTTTGGCACGATTTTGACTCTAATGGTTAATCACACAATTTTATTTTACTTTTTATTGACATATTTTAAGCATAGAGCAGCCCATATGTTATGAAAATTTGATTCTATGCCTAAAATAAAGTTTTTTTTTTTAAATAAAGTACTCATGGTTATATTTCATCGCATCCTAAAGCTCCAACTGATCAGAAAGGAAGCCGTGGCTAATAATGGGCCTGGACATATCGTCATGATGTTGTAAACGAAACAAAATTTCACGACTCTACTAAATTAATCACGATTATTTGAAACCTACCTTAATAAGAAGGTTCTAGATTCGACGGTTGTTTTTAGGATATTAAAAACGCTATTTCATCGATGATTACAAAACGATTATATATTTTTTTATTGAATAGTGAACTCACTTTTCAACCCCATTGTCCCATTTGAAGAAAATATTCCATTTCTAATGGTGAAAAAATACTAAACTAATACCATTTATTAAATTTTACCCACTTCCCGTGAAGTCAGTTTTCATTTATTCGGTTGCGTTGAAATTTTTCTATGGAACACTCATTCTTAACCGTCTTCCAAATAGGATGACGTTATCAGTTCGACTATTTTTTTTTTTTTGTTAGGTACCTTATAACTTTTGATTGGGTGAACCGATTTTGATTATTCCTTTTTTTTAATTGAAAGCTGGTGCTTCCCGTTTGGTCCCATTTCTATTTGGTCCAGTTCTGATGGAGTCTGTTTTTATATTGATAATTATTGGTTCGCTTTTTCAGTGCTGGTCTAGGATAGGAAAAGTTGTAAATAATGATGAATAAAATGATCTCCTTTTGAATTACTACTGTTTCGTGTAACCCTGTGAATGATGACAAAGAATCAACGCCAATGGCAAAAAATATAATCAAGGCGTTAATCGCCTTAATTTTCAAACCGTTTTGTAAGAAAAAAACATTGAATAATTCATTACTCATAACAATTAATAATTCATTCCTAGACTTAACTTGATCCTGTTTTAACGCAATATCTAATTTATCGTTTATTAAAGTGATATATTAACCCTGTCACGACAGCAAAGTGCAACAGTCACGCTATTTATCTGCCCTTAGAAGGTAATAAACATTTTCTACTGCCATTTAGTTTGGTTAATTAATTTTGAACTTTATCCCGCAGGTTTAGAGATTGAAATAATCGTGAGTTAGGAAATGGTATTCTCGCTAATGAAAGCTTATCATAAAATGCAATATAGAAAATGACGCAGTAAATAACTTCTAGACAAATAACTATACTATCCAATCTTGAGTAATAATGATAACTAACCTCTTTCTATCATATTATTTAATAAAATAGTTTGCACAGTGGTACAGAACCCTAAATACATATTTCAGCAAATACGAGTATTTCCAACAGAGGAATCCATTTCGTGAGTTAGTTTACTGATACAGACATACTTTATACAAATTATACACTACACTGAACTACTAAAGGTTGCATTTAAATATCAAACGTGAAGTAATCAGTTAATCATGTGCATTGAAGCGATAAATTGAATAGAAACAAAGCGCTTGCGTGCGTGATGTAGAGTTAACATGTTGTAAGGTCGTGTCGGGTGAGATGTTAACACATCGTGTGTTAAAGCTTTGCATTATGATTTATGAAAGCAGTCAATAAAAGGCAGTGAAACAAATGACAGATGGTCAAGTTAGCGATCATCTGACAGCGAACGAACTATTATACAGAAAGGGGTCCATAGCATAAAACAAATGACAGATGGTCAAGTTTGCGATCATCTGACAGCGAACGGACTATTATACAGAAAGGGGTCCATAGCATGAAACAAATGACAGATGGTCAAGTTTGCGATCATCTGACAGCGAACGGACTATTATACAGAAAGGAGTCCATAGCACCTATCATTATGAACAACTTTTACTATGGTAATGGTAACTAACCCTGAAATCGCGAAAAAAGTTTCAGCTGTTTCATAGAAAACGACAACTCGACAAAATGTATGGAACAGCTGATATTTTTTCGCGATTTCTGGTTTGGTTCAGGTTTAAAAATTGTTCATAATTCAATTCATTTTTTTCGACCAATTTAGACCATAGAAAAATTATAATTAAAATACAACATAAAATTTGGAATAAATAATAATTAATTCTATAATAATTAAAAACTAACACACACCTTTCACCATTTGCTTGTTAGTCAGTACATGAACCATTGTTCAATGGTACATATACTGACAGTCAAACCTCTTCGCAAATACGTTTAGGATGGTGTTGGGGCTGGCCCGGATCCTGCGCACCAGGGATGTGCACCGTTTTCGCATGGTCGTGTAGAAACAATCGACACGTGATTCGGTAAACATACGCGCTGCAAGCACAAGGCAGCTGCAACAGCACCCTTAACGCATTATTGTACTGCACACGAAGGGCATTGTACCGTTTCTGCGTATATGACACCCACAGGCTGCTCACGTAGAAGGACGTACAAAATGTTCTGAAACGAGTAACTTTGACGCCCCTCCAACACCGCGTAAATCTGCGGGCAATCATATTAGCCCTCACAGACAACGCCCTTCGCTCCCTCCATAATGATGGGTACTATAGACCCTTTTCGCGTAACCTGTATAGAATAGGGAAAACACTAAATAATGGAAAGTTGTTGCAGCACTTGTCTTCCCTTTTGGTGCTTCTGGATAATAAACACTCAAGTAATAGCTTGACTACTTAGTTACTAAGCTACGGCTACCCACCACCGTGTAGTAAGCAAGTTAATCTTACCGGAGGCGTGGCAGTGAGATAGAGAATGTCACACGTTTTGATAACATGCCATGCACTACGAGCTCTTACCTGAAACAAAACAAGTTGTCATTAGTTATGATTGTTATAATATAAAGTTGCTATTGCTAAACAGTTTTATTATGGAAAATGACGTGGTTTTCACACTATTTATATTACACGGGAATTACTCACGTAAGATTAGGCCGGATACTCCGACTATAGTTTCAACCGCAATACCGCCGTATGCGGTTGAAACTATAGTCGGAGTATCCGGCCTAATCTTACGTGAGTAATTCCCGTGTAATGTAAATAAAATGGTAAACAGTTGTTATTAGTATAATAATGTCATTGACAAAACGTTGTTAACACGCTTTTATTAGCTTTGTATGTATGAATGTAAATATGTTTGTATGTAACGGAATCTTTGAACTTGATTTTCGACTGTACTTAAAATCGTTGAATTAAATTTAAATTTTGCTCACTTAACGAGGGCCGATGACAATGCAATAATTTAAATAGTTTGTCCCGTTACCATTACCAAGATCTTCAGGATTAGCGATTTTAAAGCGTGTTTTTTTTTTTACTGCTAGAATTATTTTTGGTAAAAGGTTGGTTGATAGAAAAATTATATTGCTAAAAAATGCAAGGCCAAAACTGTTAATATATCAGAAACACAGTGAGTTACAACTAACTTATAGTTAGAGCATTTCTTGTCAGCAACAACCAATGTTCATAGCTTCGAACAGTAAAATTCATGGTTAGACAGTTCATTCATTTATCTCTAATATTTTTAGAAAAGAGATTATTATAATCAGTTAACGTTAAAAAAAAACTTAGGTTTGCATACAAAAGCATAAGTAAAAAGTAAAAGACTTTAAATTCATTATTAATAAATACCGAGTAAAGTCTAAAGCACGGTTTCACATCAAATATGAAGCCCAAAGCCTGCTCTCTACTTGTCTAAAAATACTCCACAAATTTGGAGGAACCCTTACGAAATGTTAGTGAAGTTTAAAGGTTGTTCCTAATTTGTGAGTTAACGATGTTTCTTTAACACCCTTTGTGGCTATTTGAGTCTCGCTAACTTCTCTGAAGTTGGAGGAACTGTGGTTTTCATTTATTAAATTTTGGCTTTTAATTATTAAACAGGTTAAAAGTACAATTGTATCAGTGCTACATTGAAACACTGCGTACATAGAGAAATGGCATTTAATGATGCTTAAGCAAAGCGCTTATTTTTATATTATATAGAATATATACATGATAAAATTATGGAACCCCCGTCTATAGAGACGTTTTAGGTGCAAGAGAGATAACTTAGTTCGTATGAATTAATATGACTTAAATTATCGATTGACCGGATTGCAAACTGACAGATCAACAGATAATATTAATATTTATGGTAGATTCGAACAACAATAACTTTAAGTTAAGTCATAAATCTGGGACATTATTGCACACATGGTCATCTGATCTGTAATAATGGCTGCCGGAGACTGATATACATACATATATATTTTTAAATACATACTTAAATAGATATTAACACCCAGACATAACCATCATCATCATCCTTTCAGCCATAGGACGTCCACTGCTGGACATAGGCCTCCCCCATCGATTTCCAATAGGACCGGTTGGAAACGGCCTCCATCCAGCGTTTTCCTGCGGTCTCTTTTTGGTCGTCCCCCAGACATAGAACAAACACAAATGTTTGTCCTAGGTGGGCATCGAACCCATGCCCCCAAGCGCAGAAGGCAGGTTCACTATACTAACTAAGCTAACGGGGCTGTCATATATTTAATGCTATAATATTATGGTTGTTTCTTAAATAATTATGAAGTATATTTTTTTGTATAATTAACTTTTGTTTTGTAAGCTTTTTTAGAATATATTAAGCTGAACACTACGACACTTGTAGTAAAAGAATATAGTGCGACGTTGTAGCATGCTACATAATGAGACGTTAACAAAGTAACTAAGTTTTTTTTTTATGATACTGGGTGACGAGACGAGCGAAGTCGTTCGCCTGATAGCTCTTCACGCTTGCCCATAACAGCTCAACGCCACTCAGAATTTTGAACTTCAACAGTTCAGAACCCTGGATGGCAATGCACTGCGCTCGTCACCCCGAGATATAAGATGTCAAATCTCTGTGTGCCCTGTAATTTCGCTGGAAACATTGCCCTTCAATCCGGAACACAGTAGTGTTTGCACACTACCGCTTGGCGGTTGAATAACTGGCAAAGGTGTGGGACTTCCCCAGGCGGACCCCTGCAAGAGTCCTACTACTACAAAATCTTCAAAGTCTTCATTGCATTCTTTTATTTTCGTCATATGTGATGAGAGTTATTTCAACTTTAATACAATGCAATGCTACTAATGAGCTGTTTGTCGACGCCAAATTTATGTACCATGCTACAACGCACAATGTGTCAGAAAAGACGTAATAAATTGAGACTCGAGAAGAAATTGAGATTACGACGTCGGGTAAAGCCAGGCATGTAACAAAGTTTAAAGCAAAATATTCGAACTTAACTTTCCAAGACCAACAAAAACAAAAGTGCCACTTGAAAAGGAGCTCTTGGCAATATTTCATACTTGCAACGTTAGGACGCGACACCAAGCAAAAATAGAGAAAAAAAAAATTCAAGCTAAAAGCCACACCGCTAGATTTTCAAGCGGGCAACACTGGCGGCGGTGTTGTTAGTCGGCGGGAAAAAATGGATAGAAAATCAAGGTTTCTCGATCTTATTATGGAAATTTGTTGGTCGGCGGGAAAAAAAAGTTTATTTTAAACGGAAATTACATAAGATTAAGCCGGCATTACGCGAATAATTACTGTTTAATACAAACAAAATCATTCCTCGATCTTCAAACTTTACATAAACCACATTAAAATCGGGCGTTGTCCTGTCCAAATTTGACGGAAAAAGATATGGTTCTTACAAAAATCCCATAGAAAAAGGACGTTCAGTTTTTTTCGAATTAGAAAATTTTCTTGGTGCGGGTTTTCGGAATATCAACCAGGAAACGATGACGCCGTGTAAACAAGTTTTTATAACACAGCGTTAAGTGTATTCAAAAGGAAAACTGTAAACATTTCACTACTTTCAAAGCGGAACGAAGCTGACAAGCGCTCAGATAATTAACCAAATGAGGGTAGTCAGTGAGTCAGTAGGTAGTTGGCTACTTCAAACTGAAGCGCTCTAGAGACTGGCGCTGGAGTGAAACTTTTGCTTTTGTCAGTTCTGGTATGTTGTAAAATGTAGAGCATTGTTTTACCCTCTATGATAAACAACAAGTGGACCACATTAAAAACCGACTTCAAAAATATATAAAAAACGTAATAAAACACTGTTTTAAACTATCACGGTTTTTCACTATAGTTATATTATTATTTACGTGATATTTACTGTGGTAAGGTTTCGGCAAGTTCATGAACCATGTTCACGGCAAGACTGAAGAATGCGGGTGGTTGTTCGAACAGTTGGAAGTTAGTTGCAGAGAAAACGATCTACCCTCTTTCTTAGTCTTTAGCTAAAATGTAATAATTGCATACAAAAATTAGGGTTGGCCTAGATTTCCCTGGGCTCCCATCATCAGATTCCGACTTGGTGACAATGGGACCAAATTGGAAGTATACTCTACCGAACATTTTTTTTTATTCTGTCTACAGTTGGCCGAGTAATAGGTGAACACACACGTATGGATGGACTTTCAGGCGGAAGGTAATATAGTTATAACTGTTTGTATACACAAATCAATCGATTATGATAAATGAGGTGTCGATAGATGTACTTTCAGTCATTTACCGCTTATCGGTATCGGTCGAACAGTGAATTTTCTAGGCAAATTCATTATTTAAAACAAACCACACAAGTTCCAGCAAAATATCTAAATTTTAACAGTATATAATTCCGAATTTTCCATTCCAAAGTTATAAATAGAAAATCGAGATTTCCACCGCGTCGCGCAACAGACAATAAAATATCGAACTGAATCTAGAACGTTCCAGACGCTTCTGGAATGCAAACTAGAAACAGACTAGACTGGGTCTGGTTAGATAGATAGGTAGAATCCATAGACTAGGTAAATCTACGCAGCCATAGAATCAGATGATTATTCTTAGTTCAAATGTAATGAAAAACAATTTCATTAATATTTATTACACGGGTATATTTTATACACGGGTTAAAACAAAACGAAATACGACACGCACAGCGCGGGCACGATTATCGTAATGAAACACTTTTACTACGGAACCAAACCTGAAATCGCGAAAAAAAACAGCTATCAGCCTAAATAATGTCATTCTTTTCATTTCATAATAATGAGTACAATTACCTCCTTTCAGCTTAGTACTACCATCCCGTGTAACCCAACATGCATATAAAGCCAAAAAATCTAAAATTATTATACTTACTTTTTAAAACTTATATTCACATAATTGATATCGCAAATTTATATATATACCAATAAACGTAGCGATAAGCATAAAACGTTGAAAATTAATCCGATAGATACATGAAGCGGAGTATCCGGCCAAATCCGGCAAATTAACGATACCACCAACACAACTAGTCGGATAAATAAGCCGGAACCATGGAGCAGATACAAAAAGGAGATGGCGTGTGTGACAATGTATTCTACTGACGCGCTTCGCACCAGTGATGCTGCGCGAGGCGAAGATGTCGTTACACCCTGCTTTTTTCTACTCAACGATAGATGATGGGTGAATATTATCACGGGTGCCCGGGTGTTTAACGCGTACAATATGAATAGTGAAATGTTTATGCTAGTAGACGTCAACCTTACTTAGAATTACCAAGGACGATAACACTTAAAATGATCATTCTATAGTTATGAGAAGAAGTGGGGGCGAACGAAGATTTTCCAGCAGTACCAACTCAGTGGTGCTTTCAAGTACAGTGCGCACCAACGCAAAGTCATTATCTCGCAGGCATTCCTTGTCAAGTCCCTATCAATAAGTAGAGTCATATAGACGAAAACCAAGATATGTGTACGTATAGGTACGCTACGACCAACACGACGTAGTATAGAATTCGGTAAAAGGCCTAAAGATTCAAGTACTAAACATAAATCACCTTCATCATCCTCTCTTGATATTTAACTCTATGCGAGAAACTGCTGTGCGCGTAGACGGATAGAAACTTGCGTACAAATCATGATTGATGGTGACCAAGGTCACATAGACTGAGGTGTAACCTAGGCACGTCTTATACCACCTCCTCTTCGTGTTTTCTCCGTGGTCGAATCAAACAAGCCGGATTATGTCTCCCGGCTCGGTTTGGCAACCAGCCCGATTACAAATGAACGCTCTTGAACGAAAACAGAATTGTTAAGCTCACGGAATTGTTAAGCTCACTGTTTGGGATGTCAGCATTTTAAGCCTTTAACTGCAAAAGTTGTATGCTCACAGTTTGAGCATCTGTGCTCTTGTGTTAGCAGATTGGACATGTGATAATGTTTTAATGTTTTAGCCATTAAAAAACTATTTGCTGTTGAAAACTGAAAATCTGTTTGAAACTGTCACAATATTTACAAGTTATTCAGCGACAGACGGGCGTGGAAATGCATGAAAAAACGTAGTTAAATTATCCCATTATCTCCGAAAACTAGACGCAGCATAAAAGACGCGCTCGCGATCTTCATCTATATATATTAAATAATTATTTACTCATATATATATAACTAAATATCCTGTGAATATTTCAAGCGTCTACCTGTTGCTGTTATCAATATCGAGCAAAAACGAGCAAAAAAATCACGTTTGTTGTATGGTAGCCCCTTTAAATATTTATTTTATTCTATTTTTAAGTATTTGTTGAAATCATCTGTGAAAATTTCAACTGTCTTATTGTCACGGTTCATGAGATACAGCCTGGTGACAGACGGACGGACAGACGGACGGACAGCGGAGCCTTAGTATTAGGGTCCCTTTTACCTTTTGGGTATGGAACCTTAAAAACGATTGAATTGAGAAACATCCTCATTTACTGAAGTCGGTTGAAAAATAAACTATACTTTAGTCATAATGATTTCTTACGTTTTACGGAAATGTCCTTACTTATGTTTGGGTCTTTGCTATTTCCTGGAACATTCAATTTTGATATGACACCATTTTTATGAAGTAGACACACTTAAACCAGAATGACTAAAATTGCTAAAAATAGGAAAAGTGCCTTAATTCTAATGTCACCTAAATGTAGCAAATACATATAATGGAGGTAGAAACAAACTGCCCGCACCGTCACGTATTGTAGTCTAACCAAAGTACTACACTGCATTTAGCAGACGTCCGGCTATTGTCGTTGGTTGCAGCCGCCACAGACACAGAAGAACTAATTGTAAATCAATGCCTACGATAGACGGCACACAACGGCATATATATTGTGTAATAAATATTAATAGTGAGTTAACTCGGCGTCTAGACGGAGCAACGATGGGGCGCGGTATGAAAGAGAGTGGAGGAGTACCCCCCCCCCCCCCCCTGCCCGCAACGTCTGCAGTAGTACCGGTCAGCTTCGCTTGCGTACCGGTACGTACGTTTAGGTGTGTCACGTACACGGAATCGGTTGCAAGCTGCGGGACGCAACCAGTACTTTATCACAAGGAAAAACTTTGTCGTGGAGAAAAATATAGCTATGATAATGACCCTTTAAGTTTATATGGAACGAGTGTTCTAAGCCGAAACGAGCTCAGTTTCCATTATAAACAAAAAAAAAAAAAAAAACAGTTATACCTTGTGTTATGTATTCTGTGGTTATACTCACCAATGTGTACGGACGGAACAGCTGTTTAATTTACCGTAATAACGTTTTTAACAGCGCTTCCATACTAAACTAAGGTCCCATCAGAGTTAGAATACTCTTGATGAAGTAACCATCAAACAAAAAAAAAACGAAATCATAATAGATTCAGCCGTTTGGGAGCTACGATGACACATACAGACACACACCGATACACACCTTAAACTTACAACACCCCTATTTTGCGTCGGGGGCGTAAAAACGAAAGTAAGACGTCTTCATATCAAAATACGATAGAGTAGCGATAAAACTTACCAAATTTTTTTTGCTAGTTTATTGGCCTTCTTTCGTCCTGTTACATCCTTTCCCCTGTGTAACCTTGTAACCTTTTATTATAGCGTAGTCTGAGAAGGACTGTATGAAGAGTATTTCGAGGATTTAGTTGCTCGATGGTAGAGTACGTCCTTAGTGTAATTGAGTTCAGACCACCCACGCAGTTTACGGGTTATAGTAAAAACTACGTTGATCGAATATTGATGTCTATGGCCAAGGATCATAAAGATGATAGATTGTATGTATGCTGGGTTACGCGAAAAGGGTGTACTACGCCTAAAAGGGTCCGTAGTACCCCTCATTATGAACAACTTTTACTACGGGAGCAACTCTGAAGTCGCGAAAAATATATCCGCTGTACCATAGAAAACGGACACCGCTTTATGGTTGACATTCCAAAAACCCGTACGAAGCAATTTGATTTCACTTTTATTGTGCGAACTGCTAGTCTGTGGCATGCGTTGCCTGAATGGGTGTTCCCCGATAGTTACAATCTGGGTGTCTTCAAATCACAAGTGATTCGGTTTCTTATAGGCAAGCATGATCCATTGAAGGCCGCATCGTCGCTTAACATCAGGCGAGTTGGCGGCCAAGCGCAAACCTATTTTATAATTTAAAAAAAAGGGGCAAACAAGCGACGGGCCACTTGATGATAAGTGGTCACCCCTGCCTATAAACACCTTCTATCTAGTCTGAGACTTTATCTTTGACCACATCGTCACTTATCAACAGGCGAGTTGGTGGTCAAACGCGGAATCATTCGCGATAAAATAAAAATATAAACATCCCTTAGTACATTTCCCGTGTTTCGCTCGTGGCTCAGACTTCAGGATGAGCACACACGATAAATCCCTTTACTAGTGCCAGTTTCACGGCGGAAATGGAATAGCGAGGTACGAAATCTGGTTCAATGCACAAGGTATCTCAATGTGAAATGGAAAAAATATATGTTTTTTTTTGTTTGTTTATAGTAACACTAGGTGCTCCTCTCTTTAGCAGCAGCAACCTCTTTTGACTTCGGTTCCATACAAAATATGGGGGAAAATGTATTTTAATCATAATATTTTTTCCGTGAATTTTCCGATAATTTAATCTGTGATTTTAAGGACGTGTTTCCGCAAATGTTAAACATAAGCTAACTTTGGGTACATTTTCCGACGAATCCATAAAACTTATTCAAATGGTATTATTATCTCAAGATAGAAAGCTCTTTTTCCACACCATTCAGGCTATTTTTTTTATGAGTATCCATAATTCATGAAAAATATTTTCCGTAGCCTCTTCCAACAAAAGTAACAAAAACCAGTCGTGTTTAGGTACATATTTCTCAAAAACTCTATGATTTTAATCAATATAAAATACCTACCATTTTTATGCATATTAATTAACAGATTCAGGCAAAAAAATACCAAATATGTTTCAAATAGGCATAGGAAAACTATTTTCTAATATTTTGCTAGAACCGATAACTGAACTTGCTAGAACGCTACTTATTCTGCTATTCGGAGCAGAGAGAAATCCAACAAATCAAATATGTATTATCAAAATCGGTCCACCGTTCTTGAGTTACAAATGGTGTAACTAATCTGACTTTGTTTTATATATATCACATCACATCATCAGCCAATTTACGTCCACTGTTGGACAAGGCTTCCCTCATAGAGAGGGGTGTTGCCCATAATCCCCACGCTTGGCAGGCGGCTTGGGGATCGCAGTACGTTCACCGTGTACTATTAGGACGCTGCTGCCCATCCTCCGGTGGTTCAGGTCGCAGTTTTAGGACATACCCGGGTCACATCCCGGTCATTCCCGGGTTTATATATATATTTTAACAGTATTAATTGTTTAAAAGACATTGAATCACCAACGACATTATTTTTGGCGTAAATTACATAATCTTTCATTTAAAATACCTATTCAATATTATAATACCATTCACATGAGGGGCTACAATAAAAAATATAAAGTTAACATACAAAGTTCAGTAAAGTCTGGCAACACCAGCCATGAAAGCTTCGAAAACGTTGTAAATTTTAAACCTGACGCCTGAAAAGCTGACATCGCGCCACGAATAAAGAATATATAAAAAGTTGCCGAACTCACAAAAACTGGCTAGAATATGAAATGTTTGACTGCACTTTTACTGCTCTTTTTGACGGCTTGAATAATAGCAAGACTTTTCTGACTTTGAAGTGATATTTCAAAAAGTACAGCATTTTTATTTTTCAATGTGATAACCCTTCTGGTGGAGGCACTTCAAAGATCTTTAACGGTGGCATAAATCAAAGTTCTACGTACCTTACGATTGGAAACATGCTACTTTTATGGTCATTAAAGTTTAAGAAGTCATGATGTCTGAATCTGATAGTAACGAAACTTTAGCTTACAATTAGAAACATGCAACTTCTGGGGGTCACAAAACTCTATCTTACAATAGGACTCAGCTATTTTGATGGTCACAAAACTCTATCTTACAATAGGACTCGGCTACTTTGATGGTCACAAAACTCTATCTTACAATAGGACTCAGCTACTTTGATGGTCACAAATGTCACAAGTCTATCTTACAATAAGACTCGGCTACTTTGATGGTCACAAAACTCTATCTTACAATAGGACTCAGCTATTTTGATGGTCACAAAACTCTATCTTACAATAGGACTCGGCTACTTTGATGGTCACAAAACTCTATCTTACAATAGGACTCAGCTACTTTGATGGTCACAACTGTCACAAGTCTATCTTACAATAAGACTCGGCTACTTTGATGGTCACAAAACTCTATCTTACAATAGTACTCGGCCACATTGATGGTCACAAAACTCAATCTTACAATAGGACTCGACTACTTTGATAGTCACAAAACTCTATCTTACAATATTACTCGGCCACTTTGATGGTCACAAAACTCTATCTTACAATAGGACTCGACTACTTTGATAGTCACAAAACTCTATCTTACAATAGGACTCGGCTACATTGATTATTAAAAAAACTCTATCTTCTTCTTACGATGGAAAACTGCTACTGCAACAACTCACTCCCGATTAAATAATTAGTATATGAAACAGCAGATATTTTTTCGCGGATTTTGAGAAATCGTAGAACAAAAGTGGTTTGTTTTGATGGGCAATTGACTGAGCCCGGCCTTAAGAGGATGCTAATTGATTACCAGTACCCCTTTAATGTATATGCAACCTTGTGCCTTGTATATAAACCATTTCACAAAGCAACGATTATCCTACCAATACAATACTAAGCTAGCTAAGAACCTCCATTTTCTCAGAAGACGGTGATCCAATTGTCTTCACGCTCAGTCAATTGCCTTACATTGGAATGACGTTGGGACAATCTAATAACACGCCTTCTCACGCGGTTCCTGATGGATGTCGCTTTACGAGCTTTGTATCGATCTGGGGATTCTGGGACCTTGTAGAAATAATATTACGTTGCGACACTGCATACAGGGTTACCGTGAAAAGGGCGTACTAAGCCGAAAAAGATCAATTACCCATCATTATGAGCCACTTTTACTACGGGACAAAACTGAAATCGCGAGAAAATTTCAGTTTTTTTTTA
Organism: Agriopis leucophaearia; assembly: GCA_949125355.1. Taxonomy (NCBI): domain Eukaryota; kingdom Metazoa; phylum Arthropoda; class Insecta; order Lepidoptera; family Geometridae; genus Agriopis; species Agriopis leucophaearia. The sequence goes on along the minus strand of OX421284.1, from coordinate 6,561,177 downwards.
AATTGCAGGCTTGCGTTTTAGCTTCATCTCGTCTGGGCCCCGATTCTACTAAACTAATTGTTATTGAATTGCCTCAAAAACTGCTCTTTTGACACTTTTGGTATGGATAAAGTGTCAAAAGTGAAAAACCAATTGTTTTTAAATTGTTAATGAATTGCCTCAAAAATTACCCTTTTGACACTTTTGGTATAGATAAAGTGTCAAAAGAATAAAAAAAAAATAGACAATTCATTAGCAATTGAAAAACAATTGGTTTAGTAGAATCGGGGCCCTGAGGTGAAGAGATGATACGATCCATCCATTGAGATACAATACCTAGAGTCACAATCGTGCCAAAACAATGTCCGAACCAAAACTCAGCGCACGCTACGCATTGCGCAGACTTTTTGGTTAGTTGTAAGGCAACCGCGATCCGATTACAACGTCGCGCGATGCCAGTGCTACGATGACATAGCGGAAAAGCGACGTTGAACACTATGCAAGCGACATAACGTCAAAATTGAGTAAATGTGGCAATGTGAACTATATAATTGATGTCTATAGGTATGTACAACGACGCTCGGACGTTTCTTGATTGTTTTAACTTAGAGATTTTGATTCTATAGGTATTTTATCTCGATGGATCCATCGTAATCGCACGCTTGCCTAGAAGTTCAAATGTTCTTATTCTATGAAACAGCTTAATCAGTATTCAGCTGTATCCTAATAGAAAACAGACATTCGCACTCGACAAAATTTATCGAGTCTGATTTTTTATTTATTGCTAATCCTGGTGAATTTAAATTGAAAGTTCGGAACCAGCAATATCGTAACCTCCTTGATACAAAATATCACGATAAAGAGCGTATACAGCATTATAGGATAAACAATGGCCGCAAGCTGGCTCGTTACGTGCACTCATGTTACCTTAGCAAGTCATCTGAAACGCTGTAATGACATAGTGCTTAGAAAATACCGCAAAACTTTATCAGGTACACACTTCACCTACTGTTTACGTCTGTGGCTTGTCATAAGGTCCCTTTCGCAATTTTACCGAAAAATGCAACGAAAACTGGATTTTTGTCATTCTAGTTCTATCAACTATAAAGATCTAATTATAGATAATTCAATTTCTGAAATAATTAGATTTATTTGTAGGCGACCGGATCGGCCTGCCTACTCTACTCAACTACACTGAATTGACGATTCGACATTTATTATTGAAATTTAAAATTTTGGAAAAACTCTACATATCAACTAATTACGCTGTAAAAAAATACTAACTTTTGAGTATTAACTATGCTGTGACTGGGCGTGGACACTTACATAAGTTAGCACTACAAGAAACTTGATGCAGTAGCTTAACAAATTAATAATTCTCTATGTACGCTAACATTCTACATTATGCATAAAAATAACTGGTATTTTACCTCGATGATAAAATCTGTTAAATTACAAAATTCCTCATGTCTCAGTCGTCTCCGTCACGTATTGACACGGGCATTTTAATTAAAAATGCGCCACCACATTGTGGGGACACTAGTGTTTAAAAGCATTTAAATATTTCACAGTCTACTTCAGGGATGGTCAACCTTTTATTGGTACGGGAGAGCTTTTTGCGGCCCATTTTTGTCGAAATTGGCTGCAGTTGCTGCAACAGTGGTTAGTCTGTATCACTTTTTATTGGAAAATAGGCTTGGGCTTGTCCGCTCCTCGCCTGATGTAAAGCGATGATGCGGTCATTGAACACGCTTGCTTAGAAGAAATAAATTCACTCGCGACTTAAATACACCCAGATTGTAACACTACCCTACTAATTCCACTTGCAGTAATCGACATTTTTAGGTCACTTTTTTTGCATAAATTGTATCCGAAGAGAGTGCATAGAATTTTGATTTTGATCTTTAGATACACTTAAAAAGTTACATAATATAGAAATGTTGTTTATATGTATATCCAAAAATACGTTTTCCGCATTTTCTCGAAACCGCCATTTGCAAGTACTGCATTTGTTATAAGGAGGGCAGAAATATCGGGGAACACATATCCAATTTTGCTAGATGAAGAGTGGAAGGAGACCCTGTTTTAAACTACCACGGCTGTTACTACTTCAATACAGTTACTTATACGGAATATTCACCGTGATAAGGTAGTGGCCTACCTCAACCAGAACCCACAACCTTATCACGGTAAATATTTGGTTAAAAATCATTATAGCTGAAGAGTGCAGAGAGAAAAAAAGTCATCAAAAACGCGGATTTGGTACCTAATAAGTGAAAATATACTGTTGCTACTAAGCTTCTTGGGCATCGGCGCAAAGTTACTAGTCTATCGGTTTTTTATCGGATACATTTTGGAGAGTGCGCATCAGATCTGCATGATTTAATCCCTTTTTTCTATCGGACTGCCATAGTGGGCACGAAAAACCGACACCGCTTTATGGTTGACATTCCGAAAACCCGTAAGAAGCGCTTTGATTCCACTTTTATTGTGCGAACTGCCTAGTATGTGGAATGCGCTGCCTGAATGGGTGTTCCCCGATAGTTAAAATCTGGGTGTGTTCAAGTCAAAAGTGAATCAGTTTCTTCTAGGCCGCATCATCCCTTAACATCAGACGAGTTGGCGGCCAAGCGCAAGCCTATTTTACAATAAATAAAAACTTCACTATAGCGACTGGACCATCCAGAACATCCAATTAGATATTTTAGGTTAGTATGGACAATTTTAGAACTGAATACATAACAAAACGAATGTGTTACCCTAAAAGTTAATACCGAATGCATAGACAAAAAACTGCGTAAAAAAACATTAATACATGTATCTTGCAACACTCAATTCGCTTCTAAACTAAGTGATAAAAGAGAGTTGTAAATGATGCAATTCAGTTAGCCTCAGCAAGGATGTTAACATTTTAAAACTTAGAACCGCAAAATTCTAGCGGGCCGCAGGTTGACCACCTAGCCCTCTAACCAGGCAGCGGGGGACCGTCTGCTAAATGTAAATCGATGGAGGGAAACGTCCTCGCCAGTTGCTCTCATACCAGTTTTTCCTTTTTGTTTATACCGGAATTAATGAAAAACGATCCGCTTCAGGCAATCCAGCCCTGACAATAGAGGCGGACGGTGCTGTGTTTTTCGATTCCAATTTTATGTTCGCGTTTATAAACAATGTAAAAAAATATATGGAAATTTGTGTTATTTGTTGATTTAGATTATATTTTAATCTAGTTTTTTTTATTCGATAAAACATTAATTAGGGTTATACGGAACAGTGGTACTAAATTGAAAAATTATACCGATTTTATCTTTCTTTTCCTTTGTTTTTTTGCCCTTTTTAGCGTTCCGAGACAGTGTAGGCTCAGTAATACGGTCCCGTTTTTACCCTTTGGGCAAGGAACCCTAAAAACAAAGCTACTCTCCTAGCCTGTAATAAACTTTAAAGAGAGTCTATAATCGAGTGTTGGTACAATCGAGTAAAATCGACCGGCGTGCCCAATGGGCCGTGATGCCGTGAGCTCTCGCTACACCCCTTCTTGCTACTTACTAAGTGTAAAACTCAAACTCAGCGGCATAGATTATAATAATAGGTGCTTAGGCTGTTCGGTCGGTACTGGGGAAATGAACTTGCCTTAGGCCACATTTTGGACATCGGCGGGCAGTGGAGCGAGATCGACGGCGGGCGGGCGGTGAAGCATTGTTTTCAATCGACTTACTGAGAAGAATACGAAAGATTAAATTACGTCACCTATATTCAATATGGCCGACGCATAAAAGGTCGTTTTTAAAAAGTATTTTTTTAATTATTAATATTTATAAGCTTTGCATAAAATAGCTAGCGCTGCTCTCGCCGCGCCGTTGCCGTCTGACACTCACGCCGCACCCCGCTGGTCCCTAGAGGCGAAAACGCGGCCTCAGCGTTCCAGCTGCATAATTTGAGATACACTATGCCTCTCTGGGGAAACAGTTTATTATTGTGGACTGTATTTTCAGCTCTTATGTTGCTAGAGTGATTATCTTTTTTGTCTATAATTCGGTAGTAAGTAAATAGCTTTAGTTATTTTTTTTAGGGTTTCATACCCAAAGGGTAAAACGGGACCCTAAGACTAAGACTCCGCTGGCTGTCTGTCTGTCTGTCTGTCCGTCTGTCACCAGGCTGTATCTCATGAAACGTGATAGTAAGACAGTTGAAATTTTCACAGATGACGTATTTCTGTTGCCGCTATAACAACAAATACTAAAAAACAGAATAAAATAAATATTTAAGGGGGCTCCCATACAACAAACGTGATTTTTTAAACATATTTTTGTATTAGCTCTAATGTTAAAACGGTGATATGTACAAGCGTCAAACTTGGCATGATTATAGTATACACTCTAAAATATAACAACAAATAATAAATAATGGCCAAGTGCTAGTCGGTACCAAATTTCTGTTCATTAAGTTATACCCAGCGGCACTTGCAAAATATTAACTATGTGACGGCGTAGCAATTGCTTGGCTATTTTGGTAGGCGTTAAGTCAGACCAAATAGTTTTTTTTTGATTGAAAATTATTGTATTTTGTGGTGGTACGGAACCCTCAGTGCAAGAGCCTGGCTCGCACATGGCCGATTTGTTAAAGTTATTGTCCAACAAATATACAAACATAAAAAACAACGTCGACTTGACCCATTAGAATCTAAGACCCACTACGCTCGTTCAAAAACTGTTACAATTTTTTTACGCGCGAAGAGGTATGCTTGACGTGTTTACTGAAAAAAACCCACATCAGTCATAGGACTGCACGTCAGAAGTAAAAACTTAAGTGGTAATTCACCTATTCTACAAGAGATGGCGCTGTTTTAAAATACACGGTACAGCGTGACGATGACGCGAGTTCCATGATTTTTGTACACCCAAAAAGTACTCGACGCGCCTAAAGAAGTTTTCACTTAAAAAATCATGCCTATTGTATTAACGCAACGGTACGCAAATTATCGTTGAACTAACTATACATAATACAAACGCTGATCTGTGGCCTTAGTACGAGCAAAAACATTACAGCGCCTCTATCGGACGTGAAAGGAAACTGAAATTTACATACATTTGCTATCGTTTACGCAACGATAACTTTTTCGCAAGTTCTCGTACTAATCCCACTGTTCCAGTTGTATACTGGAGCTTCGTTGAGAACAATCTACAAATAACTATGTACAAAAAGCCTGGGCTGAAAGGGTTGTTTGTTAAAAAGCTCGTGGTTCATTGAGCACATCGATTTTATAGTCTATGGGCTGTTGCGGCTTATAGGACTTGTTACTGGCTTTCCGGATTAACTACCCGTGAGAGAAGTTTTCAGAAGCCTTTGTCTGTGAAGGTTTTTATGTATGCTACAGTTTTTTTGTTTGTTTTAAATTTTGTCTACAGACGTATTTTTTTGTTACTGAGTGACGAGACGAGCGAAGACGCTCGCCTGATGGCTCTTCAAGCTTGCCCATAACAGCTCAACGCAGAATTTTGAACATCAACGGTTCAAAACCCTGGATGGCAATGCACTGCGCTTGTCACCCCGAGATATAAGATGTCAAATCTCTGTGTGCCCTGTAATTTCGCTGGAAACATTGCCTTTCAATCCGGAACACAGTAGTATATGCACACTACTACTTGGCGGTTGAATAACTGGCAAAGGTGCTTCTTATGTATTTAGCCACCATCAAGTATGATAACATTTTCAAGTAGGCGATTAAAAGCTTAAAACAATTAGGGTTTTTAATCAACTTTAAAAAAGAAGGGGATTCTCATTTCGGTTGTAATTTTTGAAATGAAAACTTCTTTAGGCGCGTTGAGCACTTTTTGGGTGAACAAAAATCATGGAACTCGCGTCATCGTCACGCTGTACCGTGTATTTTAAAATAGCGCCATCTCTTGTAGAACTAGGCGAATTACTACTTAAGTTTTCACTTTTGAGATGCAGTCCTATGACTGATGTTTTTTTTTTTACTTCAGAACTGCGTTATTTATGGAACGATTAGGTTTTTTTTTTAATTTAATGGATATACTTTCAGATTGGTTTCGTAAATATGTCATCAATATTTTGGCTTTTAAATCAAAACAACTAAATAAAAATGTTAAATGGATGACAGTGTGATCAAGTAACCAAATTTGCCCATTATATAGAGTGAAGTCGGGTTTTTTAAATTGATTATAGAAGATATCTTCAAATACTCGTATGTCACAGTCAAGTAGAGTTAGTCAAGGTCAAATATGGTAAAATAAACAGTATTGATTCCATTTTTATTGTCCGAACTGCTAGTTTATGGAATGCACTGCCTGGGTGTTCCCCGATAGTTACAATCTGGGTGTCTTCAAGTCAAGAGTGAATTGGTTTCTTCTAGGCAAGCGTGATCCACCGTAGGCCGCATCATCGCTTAACATCAGGCGAGTTGTCGGCCAAGAGCAAGCCTATTTTGCAGTAAAAAAAAGTAAATATTACAACTGCTCAGATCATAAAAACTAGGTATATGGTAAGGTGGCGTGGCGGGTGCGAACACATCAGGCCTAAATCAGGCTTGATGCATTTAGTCGAACTCCCCCTGCAGACGACCTTGCCGCCCTTTCTTGCATCCTTTTTTTCTGGTACTACCACCGTTCCGTGTAACCTGTATTTACTGAATGTAAACTAGTGGAGCAAAACAGTTTGTCAGAGTGATTGCCTGTGATCACGCGAGTGTACGTGTGTAGCCGACTTTAATTATAGCGCCTACAGACTACACCCATTAGGCAATCACTGAACTTTACGGCGAGATAACGCTGGGTAACTATGTATTATGAAATCTTTTACATATATTGTGATTTATTTATAACTAGCCGCCCGTACCGGCTTCGCACGTGTGGAGTTTTATTTTTTAAACATTCTAGTAATAAATATAGCCTATGTTCTTCTCCTGCCTAGCGTGTGTCCCGGCACGGGCCGGGGTCCGATTTCCTACTATGATTCTTCCACTTTGCACGGTCGTTAGCATCATCCTTGGTGAGTTTATGGGCTCTCATATCATCTTTTACGACGTCAATCCATCGTCAGTTTGGTCGGCCACGAGGTCTTGTTCCAGGGAGCTCAGGGTCCAAGAGTTGATTGCCGACGTACTCCACCGGTCTGCAGAGAACATGACCCATCCACCTCAGGCGACTTTCCTGAAGCTTATCCGCTATGTACCGTACTCCGATAACAAATAAATATAGCCTATGTTACTCAGGGATAATGTAGCATATGTAGGTGAAAGAATGTTTAAAATTGGTCCAGTCGTTTTTGAGTTAATTCGTTACAAACATCCAAAAATACAAGAACACAATCTTTCATTCATCTTTATAATATTAGTGTAGATTATTTGTATAATGATACAGTAACCTCACTACTGGGGCAAATAATAAATCCAAGTAAACTGTAGCAAAACTTTAACTAGACGACATGCAGTTCCTGTACTACGAACTGCAGATTTCTGAACGATAACTCCAGCTGTTCGAAGGAAATGGAACTTTGCAACTATTTATAAGACTCCGGGCGAGTTCCAAAACTGACGCAGTGTAGAGAAATCAGTAAAGCATCTTTTTGGGTTAGTGTTATGCATTTCAGTTTCTCGTCTCTCTCTTTGTCTCATCTCTCAGTCTCTCATCTTTACATAAAAGTTTCTTTGTTAACGAAAATTTAGTGTATATTTGGCGAAATTTATATGTCGTAAAGAATAGATTTGGGTAATTTAACATAAAAAAACTTCTTTGTTAACGAAAATTAAAGGTATCTTTTTAGAAATATATTTGACGTAAAGAATACACTTCGGTAATAAACGAAGTACCTACCAAACTCAAGTTTTTTTTTAGTATTTGCTCTTTCTAAGGTTTTAGCGTCACACGTATTGTGCATTTGCCAGTGTAAAGTATTTAAAAGGTTTACAAGATTTATTAAGTAATGTCATACAAGTCACAGTCACAGTCAAGCAAAATAGTCATGGTCAAGTCCAAGTCATGCCCTAGTCAAGTAGTGGAAACATAACAAGAGTCTTCTACGGAGATTTCGAAACAACACGAGAAAAGACGTTTCACTTCATTGTATCACTTGGCTACACTGGAGCACACTCACGAACACTAAATATACAATAATCCACCATTATTATACATTAGCACTAAAACTTCACAAGTTTTGAAAAATAATACATTGAGGCGACGTTTTCTTTTCACGTTGGCGCCAACACAAGGGGTTACAGTCAAATAAATAAATATCTGGGACATTATTGCACACATGGTCATCTGACCCCAAACTAAGCAAAGCTTTTAATATGGCTGCCAGAGACTGATATACATACATACGAGTATATATTCAAAATATTATCATGATCCCAACTGTACATAGACACCGTAACCGAACCTACACTAATCTTAAAAAGAAAAGAAAAAATGACTTGTTTCTTTTTTAACACGCAACTTAGCTCGGTATGTATGTAACGGAATCTTTGAACTTTATTTTCAACACGCTAAACGCCGAAATAAATTCAAATTTTGCACACACTTATCAAGGACCGATGACAATGGCATAATTTAAATAGTTTGTCCCATTATCCTTACCAGGATCTTCAGGATTAGCGATTTTAAAGCGTGCGTTTTAGTTTTTTAAACTGCGAGAATTATTTTTTATTTTCTTTACTACACTTATCTTACTGGAATCTATACTCTGTTGTCGATACTACGTCGGGAAGGGAGTTTTCAACTGTCACCTATTTATTACCTATGCAGGCAATAAACAGGTGACATGCGTAAATACTGCCTTTTAGTTTATTTTAGCTATGAAAAATTGATTGTATTGTTAACGTTTTATATCTTTTTTAGGGTTCCGTACCCAAAGGGTAAAACGGGATCCTATTACTGAGGCTCCGTTGTCCGTCTGTATGTCTGTCACCAGGGTGTATCGCATGAACCGTGATAGTTAGACAGTTGAAATTTTCACAGATGATGGTATTTCTGTTGCCGCTATAACAACAAATACTATAAAATAGAATAAAATGAATATTTAAGGGGGCTCCCATACAACAAACGTGATTTTTTTGCTCGTTTTCGCTCGATATTGATAACGGCAACAGGTAGACGCTTGAAATATTAACAGAATATTTAGATATATATTCACTTTAAAAATAAATAATTAATTTACGGGGGGGCTCCCATACAAACAACGTGTTTTATTTTTTTTGCTGTTTTTATAGATAATGGTACGGAAGCCTTCGAGCGCGAGTCCGACTCGCACTTGGCCGGTAATTTTTTTATCCTGTGTGTTGAGGCCACATCGCTGGATGGGGAAGAAAGGTTCTTGAGTGGAGACCACGAAACGGAAGACGCAGCGTAGGTAGACCTTCCACTAGATGGACCGACGACATCGTGAGAGTCGCGGGCATCCAGTAGATGCAGATGGCTGTCGTTCAGTGTGGCGTTCTAAGGTGGAGGCCTACGTTCAGCAGTGGACGTCCTCTGGCTAATAATGATATTGACTTTTTAAATAAATGTTAGTGTTAACCCCTGAAACCTCGTAATGTCTATGACTTTGTACATACATACACACAAATGCCGGTCTGTTCTTGTAGAGTCAGAGGGCCTACTAGGTACGCTACAATTTGTATGAGAAAATAGCAGTTCCATCAGAACGGGCTAGATGGCGCCGTTTTCATTTCATACAAACTGTATTATTTACGGGATATTTACCGTGGTACGGTTGTTGAAGGAACACCCTATATTTCGAAGCAGTTACATGCACCATGTTCACGGGAAGAATATAGGGAGCTCCTTCCACAACCTTACCACGGTAAATATCCCGTAAATAATCGTATAACTGTAGTGAACAACCGTGATAGTTTAAAACAGTGTTATACAAACTGTAGTTAACGTTGACTCGATCGAGTAAGTAAACGCTATTGGAAAAACTCTCACTACCGCACTAGGCACTCTGATCTTTCTTTTACTCTGTCAACTTGGAATGAAACTCCTTCCACTGGATTTCACACATGATGACCAAGACACATTTTAACCACGAGACATGACAACTTTAAAACTTCATTGATGACCGACCACTACCTTAAATAACACCTAGGCAAAACGTCAACTACGCTAAAACTGTCACATTGACATCTGACATTATGTTATATCAAATTGATATTTCAAAATTAATTTTACATTATCACTGTTAAGTTTAAGTGGCTGTAAATTCTCAAACTTAGGACTTCATTCGTCTTTATCAACCAATGAACTCTAGATTTAATAATGTGACGACCAATGAAGATGCTTTATTTTGGACCTAATTAGAACAGAAATCAGTTAAGAGCTGTACACTTTTGCGTTTGACTACTTATTTTCAGGAATTTTGGACTGACTGCGTATTTGACCATCAGCGACATGGACGAAACGCGTATTGGACCAAGTGCTATTATAGATAATTTTTACGGTGCCAAACATGTACAATGAACATAAGTTTTACCAATAACAGTAAAAATGTTCACAATGTAACGAATGCAATGAGCAGTCATGAGTGAAGTTCTACACGTACACCACACAACCCCTATTCGTAACTTGTCGGAAATCAGGATCTACTTGACCTAATATTATGAGCATCATCAGCCATAAGAAGTCCACTGCTGAACATAGGCCTCCCCCTTTGGGGGGTTGCCATAATCCCCACGCTTGGCAGGCGGCTTGGGGATCACAGAGCGTTCCACCATAAAAGTAGGAGGTTATTATGAACTTAGTTGTTCATAATTTATACATATTGTTTTCTCTTCTTTTTCTCGCACATTTACTCTCTAAGTTATGCCAAAATGGCTAACTGGATGAAATTTGGCGTGGAGAGCTACCTAGTGGGTTATTTCAAAATCTCCGATTTTAGTTTTGACATCTGTCATTCTCTCACTCTCATTCGGATTGACTTAAGTGCGACAGGGACAGAAACAATATCGCATACAAACACCAAGAAACACTTGGTTCAATTAGTTCATAAATGTCAGCATATATAAATATAATATACGTGTACTTACATTTAAAAATAAAACCGGCCAAGTGCGAGTCGGACTCGTGCACGAAGGGTTGCGTACCATTATCTATAAAAACGGCAAATAAATCACGTTTTTTGTATGGGAGCACCCCCTTAAATATTAATTTTATTTAATTATTTTTAAAGTCAATAATTAATATAACTCAATATTCTGTAAATATTTCAAGTGTCTACCTGATGCCGTTATCAATATTGAGCAACGAGCAAAAAAATAACGTTTGTTGTATAGAAGCCCATTTAAAAAAAAAAAAAATTAGTTTTCTAGTATTTGCTGTTATAGCGGCAATAGAAATACATCTGTAAAAATTTCAACTGTCTAACTATCACGGTTCATGAGATACAGCCTGGTGACAGACGGACAGACAGATAGACAGACGGACGGACAGCGGAGTCTTAGTAATAGGGTCCCGTTTTACACTTTGGGTACGGAACCCTAAAAAACTCACAACTCCTAAGAAACATTGAAAACATTGCATTCCTACTTTGCAGTGATAAAAAAACGGCAAGCATCCAAAGTCGTTTCTAGTTAGCGACAATACAACCACCCCATAACGATGGGGTGCATTATTGATATTAATAGTCAATGGGGTTCAATTGAAATAAAGGCGTGATGGGAAACCATATTTCATGCCATTATGGCATATTGTTCGGAGAATGAAATTAATTTGATTCAGGTCAAGTGACGACAAATAGAAGGATTCTAACAAGCACTACACTACTGCTACTAGGGTTATATGATTATTTACGGGATATTTACCGTGGTAAGGTTGTGGAAGGAGCTCCCGATATTTCGGCGCAGTTACATGCACCATGTTCACGGGAAGACTGTCCACAACCTTACCACGGTAAATATCCCGTAAATAATCATATAACTTTAGTGAACAACCGTGATAGTTTAAAACAGTGTGCTACTAGGGTGTAGCCAGAATAGGCCTGTGTCTAATGTTTCATCTCTATTATTTACTATAGTATAAAATAAAGTCACTTTCCGCGTCTGTCTGTATATCCGCTAACTCCTAAACCACGCAACGGATTTTGATGCGGTTTTCACCATCAATTAGATATTTTTTCACGGAAAGTTTATAAATATAATAAATCCCACACCCGTGCGAAGCCGGAGCAGCCATCCCAGTTTAAGTATTTCACTTTCTAAACACAACATTTTTGATTATTTTTCATACTCCAAAATCGCGCATAGTACATTTGGATCGTTGCCAGATACAGGACGGACTAAGTTCACTCAAGCTAATTAACTAAAGTATTGCCGTGCAGACCTAGGTAAAACGTATCTACCACAGTTTATTAACCGATTTCCAAAAAGGAGGAGGTTCTCAATTCGACTGTTTTTTTAATATGTTGTCAGGACTTTCGACTGGGTGAACCGATTTTAATTATTCTTTTTTTTATTTGAAAGCTGGTGCTTCCCGTGTGGTCCCATTTCAATTTGGGTCAGTTCTGAAATTTTATGAAGTCGGATTTTTAAATTAATAATTATATGAACATCATAGGCGGCAAGCTTACAAGTTACTAAAAGCTTTGAGCAACCTTACAACTAACAAAACATAGCATGCCAAAACTTTTTACTGTTACAAAGTTCAGTGGCCCTCCCTTAATGCACAGTTGGTTGGCACAGGTCCTATCGATTTTACGAGTACGTGTCTGAACATAAGTCTTTAATATTACAATATGGATATGTTTCATGGCTGATTTACATCTAGGCTTCATCTCCATGAGCTATATAATTATCCTAACATATCACGAGATATACGAGCACAAATATCTCAATATTTATCACCTATCTCTTACTAATCCGCATTTTTACCGTTTCCAGTATTAGTCCGTACGAGGTACACAGTTTATTTTCAAATTTCACTAAGATCGGTTCAGCCGTTTAGTAATGAACAGGCAACAAACTGACTGAAGGATAGAGAGACAACGGTTACGTTAAAGCCGTAATAGACGTACAGTATTTGGTACGCCGGACCGCCGCGCCGTCCAACCAACGGGTGAGAATTTTCTCTTTCTCTCCCGTTGGTTAGACGGCGGTCCGTCAGCCAAATCCGTCACGTATGTTAGCTACTTTATTTAGACATGATCGGCACCAATTTCTCGTGCCATCCCCTCAAATCATTTTCACTCTCATGGCATTTCCAAGGAGAAAGAAAGAGAGATGGCGAGCACGAGACAAGACCATATATATATATATATATCATGGGCGCCAGAATACCCTACCCGACCTGAAGTCGTATAGATAGATATAGACACGTTATAGTGCCAGTAAAAAAAAGTTATATTTTAGTATTTGTAGTGCGTTTGACATTACTCGTATCCCTACTCACTCATACATTTTATTCATAACAACTAGTTACATGTCGCCGAAAGTAAGCTCTATGATGGAAGTAATCACGTAATCCTACCTACTTCCTTATTTCGGGGAAGTAATAAAGGACACGAGTAGTGTTTAGTGAAAGCGCAGCAAACCTCTCGACACCCTAAGCCACACGTGTCAATATAAGGTAGCCATTATTGAGGGGGGAGGGGGGACATTTAGTGGTTGGCAAGACATCACCTGCCTTAAGGTATTTTGAGATGAGACAGGATAAGGCAGGTGCCGTTTCTTATTCTATAGATCTGTTCTCCAATCCACAAGTTGTTCATCTTAATAGCGCAGTTTATTTGTAGCCCTATAGCATTAATAGTCAATTTACCGACAACATGCCTATTCAATTGGATTTGGCTCTATTGATGCCGTATAAACAACGGGCTGTCCCGAGATTAGAAATTTAAATTAAGAAAAGAAATTGGGCAATTAATAATTTGTCAATTACTCTTACGTCATTTTCGTTTCTGACAATGAGGGAGACAATTTCGAGCGCTAAAATGCTCTCTCCTTTTATCACAGATTTAGGGGGAAATTACATAATATCTTTTGTCCATAATTTTAATTCTGACCAAGCGCATAACATATTACAATTATAGATATTTAAAATCAACGATTATATCGATTGAGCATGAAAGGGTGATCCAGACACAAAATAAAAGACAAGAAAAAACAACATAAACACATTAAGTAGATATCGCGTATTTAAAAGGTTAGTTTTTTCCAGCTGGCAATACTTCGCTGTTAATTGTAAAAGTTGCCATCAAAGAGTATAAAATGGAAGCAATAAATAATCACAACGGCGAGATAAGTTCACGAAAGCTAATTAGAGGTGGAGTTTCAAACTCCATTATCTAAATTACCGGTCGAGGGTTGTCACTCATGATATTTTCCCTGAATTGTATGAGATTTACTGCATTTTTCTCCAACCGTGGGAGAATGTAGCCGAGAATAATGAAAGTAAAGTCAGCTTTTATCAAAGTTGACGTAATACCGCAAAAGAATATTTCGCTGATTTTATTTTGTCAATGAAGCTCAAGCTCATTGAAGACTATTGAATGTTTTATTAGAACCGAGTTTTCATTCTTATCATTATCATTTCAGCCTACCATGTTCTCACTGCTAGGGCACAGGTCATCTTTCAGAGAGAGAGAGAGAGGATGGACCCTAATCTACCATGCTGGCCCTTGCAAGCGAATATGATTTATCTTTGAACTTTAAGGTTCTCGGACATACCGGTTTCCGCACGATCTCGACAAGCAAAAAGTGGTTTTATAATTATCCCAAGACTATTATTTACCATACTTAATTACTTATAATGAACTTATAGTCGGTTACAAACCCGGGAAAGGGCGCACTTCGTAGGATTGTTTGCACTTATACCAAACTTATAGTACACTGACGAAATGAGACTTACCCTAATGGTAAGCTTATAATAGCATTATGCATAATATTTTTTCTTACGAAGTTCATTATAAGTATATAACAAAACTAAACGCGCCCTACGGTTCTCTTACAAGTCCATGAGTAATATCGGTGAGTTTAGTGGGTGCATCTTATGGTAAAAAATATAGGTTAAAAGGTATGATATTAAGTATGTTAATTATTGTTATTGTATGTTATTAGGACAGACGACCTAAAAGAGACCGCAGGAAAACGCTGGATGCAGGCCGCTTCCAACCGGTCTCTTTGGAAATCGATGGGGGAGGCCTATGTCCAGCAGTGGACGTCCTATGGCTGAAATGATGATGATGAATTATTGTTTGCCAGAATGGTGTTTTTATAGGATGAGTGTTAATATTGCTGTTAAGTACTCTACTATTTACCGAAGATAGAACCGGGTACCGTCAGATTGTAAAACGCTCATGCTACCGTTTGGCCACCATAATCAGTCTTATTCTAGCACGGTCGAAATACATGATATTATTTCCTAAAAATGCTACGAGAATGATTAAGATAATCTAATCCACGCCAGAATAAGGAATTATTAAGGAATGAGTATTGTTTTTTTTATGAGCTTGCGACTAGGAAAATAGATTAGAACACAGATGCTGTTATGGTTTTAATTACAATTGAAAACGGTGAGTTTATTTGACAAGCTACGGGCAACCCCTACCGGACGGAGTGTTTTAAAAATGTTTGCGTTGAGGGAAGTAACCCTCTATTTGCTCCATGACGCATTTTATTGACGTAGCCACGTTATGCAAGGGTCTCAGCAAAAGGGTAGTACAAATGGGGATGGTAACTGATGGTTTTCTTTTTGATTTTACTGCTTTGGGTTTTGCTCTTTGATATGAAGCAAGCACTTGAAGCACTCGAAAAAAAGGGATTGATGAATTTTCAAAAATCTTTTCTTGGAATTCACCTACGTTATTTATGAAATAATTGCAATTAATGCTTTATTTTAAGATTTTTATTACATTCATATCTGTACCTATGTAGTCGTATATTATCCATTGATTAGGAGGGATCTTCGCGTGCGGGCGAAGCGAGTCTAAACATCGCAAAGCCACCTCCTATAAGCCATTTTTTTTCTCTTTTCTACTGCGTGAATTTTGGTGTACCAAGTCTTGTCCATTTGCCAGCTACAAGTATTGTTTTTTTTTTTTAATTTCGTCAAAGAAGTTGCAGTCAAAGAGATCTTTGATGCAACCTGTAAACTGTTAAGTCATCCAGACAAATCGTTAAACTTTAATAAACGTATCCACGGAGATTTCCTCACGTGTTCAAAACAAACCGTTGAACACATTTCAAAACACTTAGCGCCCCTTTCAAACTATATTTAAAACTGCTTTATGAAAACATCCTCACCCTTTCGCTTGAAAAAGAGCACTTGGCTACCAGTGTTTAATATTTTATAATCGTTTCTTGCACGGTGGAATTTTATTTATTTTGAAATCCTAAATTGAAAAGTAATTTGAATAATGAACAGTGGGGTTAGTACGAGAACTTGCGAAAAAGTTATCGTTACGTAAACAATAGCAAATGTATGAAAATTTCAGTTTCCTTTTACGTCCGATAGAGGAGCTGTTCAATTTTTCATACATTTGCTATGGTTTACGTAAGGATAACTTTTTCGCAAGTTCTCGTACTAACCCCACTGATTGATTATAATTACAATTATATTACTTTCCCGTCGTTTTTTTTTTTTTTTTTGGTTTCCGGCATTATTGTGTTTTGCGAGCCAAGTTTTTTTAAACATTGACGCCACGCTTTTATTGTATTTTTAATATATATTGTATTAATATATTGTATTTTATTTATTTAAAACTTCCCGTGAAGTCGTTGTTTTATTTTATTTTTAATCATATCAAAGGTAAAGCTTTAATTCCTTGGTAAATAATCTACTAATTAACATTAATTTTCATGTATGTTGTTTACTTCTCTAGAATTTATCTTTAATTAAAAAGAAAACTACTAGTCCCTTATAAACTTCTGGAGTTCTGATACAGTCATGTCCACAGAATATAAATGCAGAAATTTAGCATATCAAGTAGCGAAGAGCTGACGTTCCGAATCTACATACAGATGTCATATATCACGGGAGAATCCCGGGAATGTATATTACACCAACTTTTAATATGCAGCCTACTTTTCGAAAGACTTTTTGTTTTATGCGATTTGTGCGTTTCGTTTTATGGCCGTTTCGACATCATTTCTTGTTTCCTCTTGAGAGGATTTTGGCGTTGCACGTCTTGTGAATTTGCCGATGTCAAGTATGTATTGAAATCGTTAGAAACTTTGCTGGACTCTGACTGTGATAAGGACTTGTTTGACGTTTATTTACTAAAGCTTGAAAATATTTCGATACTTGACTGGAATGCAAAGGACGTGATACGCCAAATTCATGTTTTATTTCGTTTAGAAAGTTGACAAATTTAAAGCTCTCGCAGGGGTTTTGAGGAGTTGTACTTACGAAAGACGTCATCTATGTCCTAAGTCACAAAATATGTACAGTACTAAACCACTCTTGCACTCCTATATTTTGGCCAAGCTTAGGGTTAGGGATAGTTCCCTGTGTGAATTTGGTTTGGATGAAGGAAACGTGGCTCATATTTTTTTCACTTGTCCTAAATTACATTTCTCCCTTAATGTCATACCTCCTGACATCCCTCGTCCCATCTCCTTGAAATTTCTCCTCTCCCTTGTATTTACTCCATTTATTTATATTCTGTGTAAATTTATTAAAGTTAATAAAATAGTTGTAAGTACTTACATGTAGTATATTCCCCGCAATTATTATATTGTTTTTTTTTTCTTCTATGTCTTTATAGAATGTATTTTGTTAGTGTAAATATGATAGATGATGGTTTTAATTATCTTTGTTTTAGTGTACCTACATAAACGCGCTCCGTCTGGAAAATTCACGGTGGAATTATAAGCACCGTCCAAATTTGTGTTCACCAGACAATCTCCTTCGTTGGATGGTTTATCCCAATACGTTGTATTGGCGAAATTGTGGTGGCTCCGCTCCACATGAGAGGCCATTAAATAAGAGTTGAAGTTATGTACAATATCCCTGAGTATATCTATTGAATATTGAACCTTCGTCAGAGACATCTATCTAGGCAGTAGACACTGTCACATCTTTCTAAGCCCACTGAGTTGTCAAACACAGACCGTTTCATCACAAGTGGTCGCCCTTCACGGAACAATGGCAAGCGGTAAACACAAGCCATTGTCATCTTTACCACATATATTCTGTGGTAAAATACAGAAAAGATGGCGTTTCGAGGTTTAGCCAGTTTTTTTAAAGTGTTAGCTCTATACTCACAATTAGCTCCAAACCAAAAAAAAAACAGTATGGGTAGGTATATATTATTATTATTATTCACTGACTTTGTTATGGCAATTATTTAAAAAAACATCGACGCATAAAAAAAAAAGAAAAAGATCAAAACGAAAAAAAATATATAACATGTAAAACTTTTTTTTATGATACTGGGTGACGAGACGAGCGAAGTCGCAACACTATTGAACATCAACTATTGAATTATTGACTATTGTAAACTGTTAAACTGGAAAATGAATTCTGAGTCCAACGCTCACCCCAACGTGGGCATTGCCATCCTCATAGCAATGGTGTGTCAATTCGAAAGCTATCATACAACTGTGTTTAGCTGGTCAATGTCTTCGACCCAAGTTGGAGGAATAATAGCAGAACACACAAAAAAAGCATATTAATATATATAAATCAAAGATAGCTTATTGTCAGTGCCGTAAATAGGGCTGTGCCAGCGGTGCCCAGGCACAGGGCGCAGACTCTGGAGGGGCGCTGAAATGACCACACCAGGACCAAGTTTTGTTTTCAAGGGTGCAGTTATAGAAGCTCGCACCGGGCACATAAAAGGCTAGTTACAGCACTGCTTATTGTAACCTAAAAACAAACAAATAGACCTAGCATATTTACTAGTTTTATTTTATTTTATTTGGATTTGTTTAGTATTTTAGGTTTTAATGCAGTAGTTTGGAATTCATAGCCATCACAGTTATATCAAAATTAAAGCAATAGCTAATGTTTCTGCGCTCCACAATCAGGTTAGGGAAGTACGGCAGGGTAGCCTCATGAAAGATTCAGGCTCTAGCAGCAGGCTTCCATTAGAACGGCTGTCTCAATTTGTACGGCTTATTTGGAGATGTTAAGCATTTGTCTGATGACGCGGAAAACAATTTTCCTGGGACTGAAATAAGATATTGAAGTGAAAACTTTTTTAGGCGCATTGAGCACTTTTGGGTAAATAAAAATCATGAAACTCGCGTTATCGTCACGCTGTACCGTGTATTATAAAACAGCGCCATCTCTTGTAGAATAGGTGAATTACTACTTAAGGTGATACGTTTCATGTTTGGCCGGAAATTCAAATTTCAATCATTTTTTTTTGTCCTTGTAGCTAGGCCAGGTAATTATTGTGAAATGACACAGTGTTTGCGAAAATTGTTGGTTGTTCTTTATATTATCATGTCCAGCAATTAATCAGTTACTCACCTTATTACTTACATTTGTCAATAAACCGTTTGAAACAGCAAAAATGTGTTTATTGACAAACGTATGTAATAATGTGCGTTAAAGATAAATAACGTTACGTGAATTTGTAATAATAATCAATTTAACAATCAATTGTTGTGATAGTAATCAATTTTCGCAAACATCATGATCGTTTACAATAATTACCCGGCCTAGCTACAAGAACAAAAATACTGTTAGAAATTTAAATTTTCCGCCATACATGAAACGTATCACCTTAACTTTTCACTTCTGACGTACAGTCCTGTGACTGACTTTTTTTACGAATCGATACTCGACCGATACCACGTCGTCAGTTTAATACAAGTTTTGCCCCTACACGGAACATTGTGTCAAATATTTGCGATCTAGGCCTTTAAGAAGAGATATGCATGAGTCGGCGCCAGCCTGAGAACGTAAGCGACAAACGTTAAAATTCCAGATTAGTCGAGACCTATTTCAATTTAAATAAAACGAATTTACATTAAATTGAAATACACAAATGGTCATTAGAATATGAAAAACAGAATTGTCAAGAACTTCAAGATTCGGAAAAAATACTAAAATCGTGTTTTCACAATGAAAACAAGCCTTCTAGGCTTGTTTTCATCGAATTATTATATCGACATAAGTTTCACCAATAATGTTTCCAAAAATACATTAAACCTGTTTATATTTTTAACTAAATATTACATAAATATAAATTTGATACTGTTTACCATAACCCAATACTGTTTCCAACCAATATGCTGAGGTACATCCTCAGCATCTTATTCTAAAGTGTACACATTAGTATATCTGGATCTGAAGTGATGCCAGAACACATTGTTAGGTGCTTTGCAACGGGTTTTACAACAGGTTTTGCATCTTAATTTGTTTCATGAAAGGGAAGGCTAAGTATACTCACGTGTCCAAATACTGGAAGACCCGGTAGACCGGCTTGCGGTAGACCAGGAACCCATCACACCGCTCCATCTTAAGTTCAAATCCAAGTGATCCTTTGCATCCAAATCACCACCTCACGTCATCACGAGACCACCACTGAATGCACTTTTCCACTACTGCCATTGTTTTATTAGAAAAGTACAAAAGTCTAAAAGAAGCACTATTTCACACTACTTTCGTACAAAAGTTGAGGCGTCCGACCACCTGGTCTGTGCAAGAACTAGTCTATCAGGAATTCCCTTGCAAATCTAGTCAGACAACGGACTCTCTAGTCACTAAAAAGGTTACAAATCACTACTTGGTCCTTTAAGGTATGTTCTAATATTAAGGCTGGTTATTCGTTATAGGGTATATTTGGTAAAAGCACTAAATAACGTTTTAACGCCTGCAGGCGATATAGTTTTTGTTTTGGCGGTTCACATTCCTGAAACAGGGGGCAAGGGTTAGGATGCGGAAGGCTTTTGTATCTACAAATTGCGTATTTGCTGCTGGATATTTTTATAAACGTTTTGGGGCAAAAGCTTCTGAGTACGAGTTAGATATTGCTCTGTAACACGCCTTGTGGTGCAAGCTAAGATTGAAGAGACAAGACCGCGCGGCTGATCAGACAATAGCTTCGGCCGGTTGCAGACGATGCTCAGTAAACTGGCGCCAGTAATAAATTAAGTAAACCTGTCAATACTCGACACTGGCAAATGGACAAGAGGCGCGACGCCAAAATAAAACGAATTATTTGTTATTAATTTTCTCACAGGCTTAGGTTAAAAAAAAAAACTAATGCAAACGTCACGTCTCAACGTCACATTACAAAAATGTGAAATCCAATCCGCAATTTCCGAGCGATTGACCCCAGCTATCGCGTCTGATCCTTCACAAGCTTTGAATACGTTCACTCGGGTTTTCTTTGTAAAAAGTAACGTTCAAACATAAAACTATATGAATTGAAAACCCTTTGTTACCCACAAAGGGTATGGGGCACGGAAGGCACTTGACGACATCTCTTTCCCAAGATTCCAAACATCAAAATTGATGGGGGGTTTGACGAAAATGTCATCTCACCAGCGATATTATTGATCGTTTGTTTTGACCTCTTTTGTTTTGGCTAGAAGAAGCTAATCTTATTGGATAGAAGATTATTTTTAAGCGACTAGTTCGTTCGGGTAATTTTTTTATTTGTGTCTTACTTAGGACATATATTACTTCTTTTGTAAGTACAACTAAAAAAATATGCGACAGCTTTCCAGCTTTACTAGGGCATGACTTTGACTGGATCGTGACTCTCTTTGCATGACTCTGACTGTGACTATGAGTTGTTTATATATATTTAGTAAAACTTGATAATATTTCAATACCTGTCACTGGCAAATGCACAAGACGTGCGACGCCAAAATCCTCTCATCATCATCTTTATCAGCCTATCATGTGGCCACTGCTGGGACATAAGCCTTCACTTAGAGAGAGAGAGAGAGGTTGTGCCTTATTCCACCATGCTGTCCTAATACATGTTGGTGTATGTCCAGAAACTTTTAGAGGTTAAATGAAAAACCCTCAAGAAAAAGAAAAGTTAAATCTTCTCAGGAGGAAAGAAAATAAGTGTATAAGATTATTTGATGCTATTAAAATATTGTGCAGGCATTCAACTTGTTTGCCCGTAGAATCCAACTCGGATAGGCAGCGCGAGTGGCATGTAGACCACGAACCGGAACACGAGGCGTAGGTAGGCCTCTCACTAGATGGACAGACGACATTGTGAGAGTCGCGGGCATCCAGTGGATGCAGATGTCGTTCAGTGTAGAGGTTAAAGGGGGAGGCCTATGTTCAGCAGAGGACGTCTTCTGGCTAATTATGACGATGATCACGATTCAAATCGTCATATTTAAAAATACTATGATATTTTTGAACAAAAAAAGGAATTATTTTAGTCATTTAACTGTCGTTATCTTTCAGGAAGTCTGCCCGACCACCGGATGACCACTGGCAGATAATGTCTAATGGCAGTGTTCTTCATCGCACAATGTAATTGATATGGCACGAGCTTATCGGCACTGATAAGAATGTTTACTAATAATGGATTAAAGTGTTAAGTATTGGTTGATATCGGGTAACGAGACGAGCGAAGTCGCACGCCTGATGGCTCTTCACGCTTGCCCATAACAGCTCAACGCCACTCAGAAGTTCTTCAACAGTTCAAAACCCTGGATGTCAATGCACTGCGCTGGTGACCCCGAGATATAAGATGTCAAATCTCTGTTTTACTTTGTTATTAGGGTTCGGTACCCATAGGGTATAAAACGAGACTCCATTACTGAGCTTACGCTGTCTGTCTGTCCATCTGTCCGTCCTATCTTTAAACGGTTGTATCTTTGAAACAGTAATAGATAGCCAGTTGATATTTTCACAGAATATGTAATGTTACGGCGGATGATTAACTAAGAAATAATAAAGTCAAAAAAATTAAACGAAAAGGGGGTACAACAAACCCTATACAATAAACGTATTTTTGTAATTGTTATAATGTAAAAACAGTAATACGTACAAGCGTCAAACTTGGCATGATTATAGTACACACTAAAGTATAACAACAAATAATAAATAAAATGGCCAAGTGTAAGTGAGTGACAAATTTTTGCTCATTACCAAGTTATAACTGGAAATTTCGTTACTTGACCCCCCCCCCCCTTTTTTTTTAATTCTGTTAAAAAACAATCAACCTGACGCATTCTACATGTCTGGCCAAATGGCTGGCGGAAGCAGGTGACACGCGCACCACCTGCCCGCGAATACCAAAACGCAGGCGTAGGCGCATCGACCCGCGACCAGTTGGCCACTGGACGGACAGTTATGTGGTTAGGGCTGCAACACAGACACCTTCAATCTTCGATCATATACTATAGTTCGGATTTGCCTTAAACTCGAACATCTCCCTCCTGCGGCATTTCCGAGTAGCTTTAATATGGGGTTCTTCAAAAGAGCTGTTAATAGTCTTTAAGGATCGGCAACGTATCTGTGATGCCCCTGGTATTGCTGGTATACATAGGCGACGGTGATCGCTTACCAGCAGGCGGCCCGTCTGTTTGTTTACCACATATGGCATAAAAAAAAACTAGTACGGAAAAAAGTCTGCCAAAAATGAAAGGGGCGAAGTAAACACGTATTGCACACACTGACATATTATTATTAGTTCTACAAACGCACAGTTCAATATTGAGGTTCACTCAACTGCAAACGAGATGATCAAATGGACGACCAAGGGGGGGAGAGGGGTAAGTGCTATATGGAAAACTGTATGTATAACACTTCCATTTACTTTTTCTGAGCCTTTAATCGACCTAAAAACAAGTATACATTTCTATAAAACCGACAAAAGAGCTGATGATCTGCAAACGGCTGAACCGATTTTCTTTAAATATAGCTAAAAAAATAAACTTAAAAATACCCAGTCTGTTAACACCCTAACATATAGCACATTGCTAATTGGGGCTCATTTCGGAGCTTACCAAGCTTGATACAAACATGGCTACGAGGCTACGACGACTCGAATAAGACTGTCAAAGTCAAATCATTTATTGCACATTATGTTATGCTAAAGTATATATTTAACACTTATATTAACACAAATTCAAATTCTTTGCGAAATTTAGTTCATTTTGTCGTCGGGTAATTTATTAAATATTTTTATAGCCATTGCATGAGGACTACTACTTTGCATTTCTAGTCTCGATTTACTTTATATATACCATCGATACCATCTTTAATCGATAACCAGGTATAGAATATCGATTATGACCGGTACAGTTGTTGCGGCGTAAATAAATAGAGGTGCAAATATAAATTGATTAACATGATCGATGTGTCATTATTCTATTCTATGACGGCATATTGATAGAGAAGCGGTATTTATAAAAGAGTATTGAAGGCATAAAAATGCTATAAATAGGTAATACTAATTTGGACGAACAAGACGTCATACAATATCCT
Source organism: Agriopis leucophaearia (assembly GCA_949125355.1). NCBI lineage: Eukaryota > Metazoa > Arthropoda > Insecta > Lepidoptera > Geometridae > Agriopis > Agriopis leucophaearia. The sequence goes on along the minus strand of OX421284.1, from coordinate 6,536,836 downwards.
AACTGATGCTTGATAGGAAATGACTCAATATTACCGAATCGTTTTCGAGCATTCGTCTACACAAGCGTATATAAAAACCATTAAAAAAAACGAAAAAAGTATATAGGGAGCGATTAACCTAACACCGTCTGGTTAATAGATAAAAGACAAAATGAAAATATATTTGACAAAACCCTAAGAGACATATTGCTTGCAAAATTTTACTAGCCTAAACTTCGACCAAAATAAAATGAATGGACGGGCTCAGTAGAAGCGCATTTTTGAAAATTACAAAATGAGCGCCAGCGCTCACTTCGTTTCAGTCGATCTCTAGCCGTAGGAAGTGAATCACGAGTCTATTGTTACGCGATAACGAAACATCTGACAAAATTATGAATTCGTATAATTTACCGAAGTGTAAATACACAAATAAAACCGATATCTATTTTTTGTAATAAATATTCTGTACATTTTTATAATTAGGTGTTGAAGTATATGTTCGACGGTTTTAACTGATCAAGTTCAATGGTTAGGGCCCGTTCATTCATTTTATTTTGGTCGAAGAGCCTAAACGAGTATTTAGAAGACAAATCAATCATCCAATAAATCGATCCGCTCCACATTTTAATGCTACACTCAATTAGGGTCATTATGTGAAACTTACATTAAACATGCTACCTAAGATTTGTAGGTAGGTATGTGAATTTCATAATATGCAATAAATTATTAAGTACGTATTAACGACTAGAAGTAGCGTCTTCGACGTAGAAGCAGTCGTGGAAATTAATTTTGAGGCATAATATATATATGCAAAGGTAATTTAAACATATTTACATAAAATGTTGTTCGTTGTTGATTTCTAATGTTCGATCGTTGATATCCATGCGTAAGAAAAATTTGGAAGAATTTACCGGGAATTGTGAAGTCTGGTAGAAATGGTGATCACGTGCTATCTCATTAGCGCCAATTTACTCGCAACATGCGTGCGAGAGAGATAGCACGCGATCACCAGTGCCACCAGAGTCACCAGACTTCCACAATAAGACGGGCTTAAGCGGGTTCTCAAGTCAGAGTCAAGCGCTTGGGGGCAAAATTTTGATTTGGAAAATGATTGAATAGTACTACTTAGACTTAGCACGTTGCAGACTATGTGCAGTAATCAAGCTGCACCACTTTTTGCTTAGAGACTACTAATCTTCCACTGCCAGTAGTACTGTATTGTGGCTCGTTGCAGGCGGTACACGGTGCGCGAGCGCAAGTCAAGTACCACTTACGCGAGTACTGCGCATCTCCTGCAACGGGCATTAAACGAAATACCAACGATTACTTCTTCCTATGTTACGTAAACGCCAAAATGTTACGTAAACTACTCAGATAACGAAATTCAATTTAAAACGGGAATGGGTCACGAAATTCATTTGAAAACGTGAAACTTATACAGGAGTTTGTCGCGAAAACAAAATTGTTTCGCAAGACATTTCGAAGTTGGACTTTAAAGGTAGTGTATAAAATAAAGACTAGTATTAATACTAAACTAGGTCACCCATGCGATGGACCGACCAGATCAAGTCTGCAGTGGGTGGTCTCTTAAACGAATGCAGCAGGATGACCTCCAGCAGAGAGAGATGGCGAGACATCGTGAAGCGCATTTTATCTGCCCTGTCCAATACGACTACATGACGACCACGACCGCTCTGCCAAAAGCGAAACGACTAAGAGGAAGAAGATTTACTTGAGTGAAATTTATTGAATATGAGTGTGACGCGGAAGAAGTCCTCTCAAGCTTTTTTAAGTGCATCGGAGAGTGTGCATTGGATCTGCATGATCTAATTCCCTCCTGCCCATTTTTCTATCGGACTGCCAGAGTGCACACGAAAAATCGACACCGCTTTATCTACACTACACTAATATTATTAGGAGGAAAGATTTGTATTTTAGGATGTTTGTAACAAATTAACTCATAAACTAATGCATCGATTTTAAAACTTATTTCACCATTAGAATGCTACATTATCCCTGAGTAACACAGGCTATATTACTATACGTCGATCCCAAAAAAATATTTAAAAAAATCTCCACCCGTGCGAAGTCGGGACGGGCGGCTAATGGTTGATATTCCGAAAACCCGTACGAAGCGCTTTGATTCCACTTTTACTGTGCGAACAGCTAGTCTATGGAATGCGCTGCATGAATGGGTGTCCCCCGATAGTTGCAATCTAGATGTCTTCATATCACGAGAGAATAGGTCTTCTAAGCAAGCGTGCTCCATCGTAAACCGTATCATCGCTTAACATCAGGCGATTTGGCGGTCAAACGCAAGCCTATTAATACATCAAAAAAAAAACTTACTAATATATTTTTAGGATCATGGATGCCGGACGCATTTTTTAAAAAAATATATTTATTCCTCCGGTCGATGCATCTGGTGACCATTCAATTCAACGGGGCAATGCAGCCAGCATCTTGGGTAGGTATGGCTGCTGGCAGCGGTTAATTAAATTCGTTTAGTTTTATATTTTAATGCTAGCTTGTTTATACCGGATGTACGGAAATTCTTCCCAAAGCCGAAACGATCTAAAAACAATCGAATACCAATAACCATTTGCCGTGTAGGTACTTGTTGTTTTCGTGGTTTAGAATTTTTCAAACCAGCAATGTAAAGCGTACAACGGTGCGCGCGGCGCACCGTTCGTCAATTTCCTAGCGTTAGATGATAAATAATTTGCATTACATTGCGCAGCAGCAAAAAACAGCATTTTTGTTGAGATTTATCAGCAATCACCAGCTCTTTCACCAGTCTTCGTTTTCGTGAACTTTTCCCTTACACCCGGTATTAGATTTTAAGTTGTTTTCATATAATTGACTAAATATTACTTTTTGTTTATGCAAATTCGATCAGCGCAGGACCTCGATTTTACTAAAACAATTGTTTTTAAATTGTTAATGATTTTTCTTAAAAATTGCCCTTTTAACACTTTTAGTATAGATAAAGTGTCAAAAGTGAAAAACAAAATTGTTTTTAAATTGTTAATGAATTGCCTCTAAAATTACCCTGTTGACACTTTTTGAATAGATTATAGGTTCACATGGTGTTGGTGTTTATTTATGAGGTTACTACTAGCTATAACTATACTTTATATATAACCTATACTTGTAATCACTATTGTATTAACTGTTTTACTGTTTTTTGCTCTAATAAAGATTTATTATTATTAAAAAAAAAAAAAGAAAAAAAAAAAAGGATCAAAAGTAAAAAAAAATATAGGCAATTCATTGACAATTGATAAACAATTGGTTTAGTAGAATCGGGGCCCAGGTATCGTTCCAGGCAAAATCTATCACCAATCACGCGCACACATCCCACCTCCGGTGTTTCAGTTAGTGAAAAAGTCCACTATGAGTAGGGTTACCAGGTGGAGAAGAAAAACTATTTTACTAAAGAGATTTTTGGGCATTTCCTTCAAAGTTCATATTGTGGCATAATTAACTGATTGGACTGTCTTTCTCATTTCATTTATAGAATTCCGGACGTTTCGGAATTCCCCCGAATTCCAGACAAAAGCCTGCATTTTCGGACATGTCTGGAAAATTCCGGATGTATGGCAACCCTAACTATGAGAGTTTATCGACCAATCATGGGCCGTATTCAAAACTCAGTTGGTGGATTTTGACATGCGTCGCGACAAGAGCCACTACCGCATGTCGTATCATTCCAAAGCCAACCTTACAATATTTTCTCGAGAATCGCGAATAAATTTACAAGCCCGCTTGTTATTCAAGCGCACCGAAACAGGTGTGTTCTCGGAAAGGATCTCGAGGGAGTTTCTTCATGAATTTGAATGACTCCGCTTGTCTCTCACTTGTTGTGCTTTCTTACGCGTGTTATTTTAACACCCTAGCGAGCTACAATCGATTGTTTTAGTTAGCTTTTGATAATACTTAAGTATATTCGACAAAGAACCAGAGTCATCGACATAGCTATTAAAATTAGCAAGTTGAAGTGGCAATGGGCAGGCCACATCGCTCGAAGAATGGCCCGATGGGGTAGAAAGGTTCTTGAGTGGAGACCACGAACCGGAAGACGCAGCGTAGGTAGGCCTCCCACTAGATGGACCGACGAGATTGTGAGAGTCGTGGGCAGTGGATGCAGATAGCGGGTTGTCGTTCAGTGTGGAGGTTAAAGGGGTAGGCCTATGTTCAGCAGTGGACGTCTTATGGCTAATGATCATGAATAATTATTTATTCGTCGTTTCTTTAAGGTCTGTTCAGATCTAAACGAAATTCGCTACAGCTGTAGGAAGTAAAAAATATCGCGTGGTATTCCGCTGGCAGTTCATACAAATATCCGGCGAAATAGCGTGCGGTATTTTTCGCAACCTACAGCGATAGCGAATTACGCTTAGATCTGAACAGCCTTAAGTCTTTACAGAAATTAATGGTTACATAATTTTTAGGGTTCCGTACCCAAAGGGTAAAACGGGACCCTATTACTAAGGCTTCGCTGTCCGTCTGTCACCAGGCTGTATCTCATGAACCGTGACAGTTAGACAGTTGAAATTTTTACGCTTAGATCTGAACAGCCTTAAGTCTTTACAGAAATTAATGGTTACATAATTTTTAGGGTTCCGTACCCAAAGGGTAAAACGGGACCCTATTACTAAGGCTTCGCTGTCCGTCTGTCCGTCCGTCTGTCACCAGGCTGTATCTCATGAACCGTGACAGTTAGACAGTTGAAATTTTCACAGATGTATTTCCGTTGCCGCTATAACAACAAATACTAAAAATAGAATAAAATAAATGTTTAAGGGGGCTACCATACAACAAACGTGATTTTTTTGCTCGATATTGACAACGGCAACAGGTAGACGCTTGAAAGTTTCACAGAATATTTAGTTATATATTGACTTTAAAAACAAATAATTAAATTAATATTTATTAATATTTATATTTTTTATATTATCCCATACAAAAAAACGTGTTTTTTGCCGTTTTTATAGTAAATGTTACGGAACCCTTCGTGCGCGAGTCCGACTCGCACTTGGCCAGTTTTTGAGATTATGCTAAGTGCATGTTTTAAACAAAACTTGTTCAAATCGCAAGAGTTCAAAAGTTACTTATGCTGAGTACATTTAATTTGGGTTTGATCAAAAGGAAAATTTTACTGAAATGTTATTTTCTTTATTCGTATCTACACCTTAGATTTTACAAAAGTACATTAAGTAATTTTATTTATATTACACGGGTATTACTTCCGACTCCGTCTCGCTTCGCACTGCGCGCGCGCCGCATTTCGACACGTGACAAAAATGCTCGCGTGTTTCTAGTTGTCATTCAGCGCGGTAATGCCGCCACCATGCTGCGTATACCGCCAACTGGTAGCGGGCTAGAGCGTTTATATTGTCTTCAGACCTTCAACGGTCTATGGTTAGTCCAACTATTTTTGTAGTGTTTATCATCATTATCAGCTTATCATGTTCGCACTGCTGGGACACAGGCCTTCTCTCAGAGAGAGAGAGAGAGAGGATGGGCCCTAGCCCTAATCCACCATGCCGGCCCAGTACATGTTGATGAATGTCACGTCTTAGAACTCTTGAGGTTCTTGGACATACCGGTTTCCTCACGATGTTATCCTTCACCGTTTTCAAATGATGGCATCGAAAAGACACGTCAACATGGCTGACGTCAACCACCTCAACCAACGAGAGAAAAAGAGAGGGAAATAATGCTCTCACTCTTTCTCTCCCGTTGGTCAGACGGCGGTTCGTCAGCGAAGTTCGATACGTCTGTTACGGCTAAAACTGAACATAATTTAAGTAACGGGTGTCTCAGTAAGAGTGCACTTTTTAAATATGGAATTTTTTTTCCGTGTAAGTGGCAACTCTGAAACTTGACAGCTGTCACCTATGATTATTCCGATTATTAAAAAATTCACAGCGCCTCCTGCCACACCGCGCATGAAACAGTTGACTAATTGCAGCAAAGTTTTTCAGAACACATTATCTCACGAAATTCTGATGTCAACTGGCCACCAAGATCGTGCGATTTAACGCCGTGCGATTTTTTTCTTTGGGGTTTTGTGAAATATCGGGTTTATGCGAATAAACCAGAAACAATTCCTGAGCTTAAATCAGAGATCCAACGCGTCATACAGCAGTCGGTGAGATACAGCCACATCTCTGTGTAAAATTCATGGAAAATTTCATTAAAAGAGTAATGGCCTGTCATCAGAGCCGTGGAGGCCATTTGCTGGATATTTTATTCCATACTTAATCGGAACATATCTTCTTTACAATCCAATAAAAATATCACAACTCTCTCATAATATAGGTACATGGATTTATTTTAAAATGGAAAAGTGCACTCTTACTGAGACACCCTATACTAAATAGGTCATATGTGCAGGCCTGAAGATCGAACCTGGTTCCGTTACATTATAAAGCGCACATACTACCACACGCCACCATCCCTCTTGTAGTGTTAGCTTATATTATTAAAAGCACTTGCCATTAAGTGTCATTTTATATCTTGGAAAATGTTGAGATTTAAAAGCGAGATAGAGGATGCACGAAGTATTTATTGGTTCTGAAATGACAACCAAATCGATCAGACGTCAGACCTCGTTACCGAAACCTTTTGGATGCTTTTGATTCGCAACCAATTAGCAGATTTAATTAGCTCGTGACGTCACTGGCTTGCTATTAGGTACACGGTGTCGACATTAATGAAGGATAAACAACACGGAGTAGTATTTATGGACAGTGACTAAGCTCTGGACACAATAAATAAGTACTGAGTACGAGGTAATAAATAATATTATTGTCGACATTGTTTATTTTTAAATCTGAATTCGAAAACTGTCTCTTGTAATTAAAACAGTGGCCTTAGTACGTGTACTTGCGAAAAAGCTATCGTTTCGTAAACAATAGCAAAATGTATCAAAAATTTATCAGCGCCTCTATGGGATGTGAAATGAAACTGAATTTTTTGGTTCGGTACTTCGGGTTCGGGTTCAATTCGGGTATAATGTTAAGTATGCTACAGTGTTGATCCCAGAGGCTCCTGAACTAGGTAGAGACTGTATGATCGCCAATAGCTTCTTCTATTCAACAAATAATTATGCAAAAACAGAAATATATATTAGGTAAAAAAAAAAAAGAATTTTGCTTATGCCAATAAATTGCCATACAAAATATGTATATTTTTAAACCAAAAATTCAATATAGCCTGTAATATTCTATAGAGATAAGTAAGACCAAGAAGATATCCAATCCAAACCCAACAGCGAGCGACCCCACTGGCAAAAAGGCTGGGATATATTTTACGTATAATACAATATACAAAGTCCGAGTACGTCAGCAAACTAAACGGTTTTTTTTATTTTGCATTTGGCTCTGCACGATTTGGCCATTTAGCCAATATCAAGATATTTCTTCACGTGTCAGACTATGACCATGTTTGGTCTAACAAGAAGTTAGATCACTGTCCTTCGCTAGTACCGCCAGCCCGTCTAGTGGGCCGGGGTCGACGCCCCAGGCTAATGGTTCACTACAAAACACTGGTAACTGGTAACCCCGCCAGAATTAGATTGTTTGTTGTCTATGCTCGGTTGTGTATGGAGGATTTAAAATATACTGGTTTTTTTTGGGTCGGTAATGTTGGTAGCCTTTAAACTAAAGATACCGATATACTACTTGTTTCTTGCTCATCCTCTGAAAAGATTCTGGCGTCGCACGTCTTATGCATTTGGCAGGGCCAAGTATGGAAATATTGTCATGTTTTGCTACAATCGTCAAATAAGTCAAAGTCCAAATCATGCCCTATAGTAAATTTGTGGAGACTTTACTACAAATGCGTTTTAAAAACAACACGAAAAGACATGTTTCACCTCTATTACCCCACACTTACGCACGTTCACGAACACTTAATAAATAATTATCCACCATTATTACACATTAACACTCAAAAACACACAAGTTTAGGAAAATAAAGAGGCGACATTCACGTTGACGCCAACACACTGTTATCCGAATTTCATGTAAAAAAAATGTATTTATTGCAGCTGTCAAATCCGAAATTCGGACCGAGTGTCTTTGCAAATCCTGAACAAAAACAACACCCAGCAAGAAATAATAGGGCAAACAACGTCAGTTCCGCTTCCGATATCATTTATTCCTTTGTAAAATAACATTTCAAAGCTTATTGAATTCCGTTGAGTGGATCTCCAAATCAAAGCACAATAGAGCAAAAATAAACGAATTATTCTGCCTTTGTCGAACCTTTCGATTATTTAATCTATACAATATATATTATTTATTTATTTAATATTATAAAGAGGAAAGATTTGATTGTTTGTTTGTTAGTTTCCATCGAATAGGATCCGAAACTACTGAACTGATTCGAAAAATTCTTTCACTGTTGGGAAGCTACACTATCCCCGGGTGACATAGGCTATATTATATTTTGTAGCGAGGCCGAAAGCCGAGCTTACACCCATTTGAAGCCGGGACGGTCGACTAGTAAATAAATAAAATATAAATATCTGGGACATTTTTGCACACACGGTCGTCTGACCCCAAACTAAGCAAAGCTTGAAGTGAAGCTTTAATAAGTAAGTAGTCTGATAACAAATGTTCTACTATTTAATGAATAGTAAGGTTTTCTCAGTATATTCAATGCGTTCAGAAACTAAGATGTATGTTTTTACCTTCGACGCAAACAGAGGGGTGTTACTGCGAATTTGTACGCGTAGACTTTTCAGACTGTGTAGACTTTGTCCGCCTTAATTTGGATTTTTCTCAAAATCATTTCCTAGCTGACATCTACGCCTCATAAGGAAAAATTTCACAAATATAAACTGCTGTCTGTTAAATTGACTTTCATCAACCGCGCGAACTGAAAACGTGCAAATTTAAAAATCGTCGTTAAGTTTTCTGTAATTTTCTGCGAAATTTTCTTAATTTTTCTTTCCGTAAGAACCTTCTACAAAGTATTAGATAACTTAAAAAAAGATGATGAATGAAATCGGTTCTAAAGTTATGGCGTGACCAAGATAAATAAGGATTAATTTATATATATATATATATAGATAATAAGTTTGCGTTTGACCGCCAACTCGACTGTTGTAAAGCGACGATGTTGTCTTCGATGGAGCACACTTGCCGGGAAGAAACCGATTCACTCGTGATTTGAAGACACCCAGATTATAACTACCAGGAAACACCTATTCAGGCAGCGCATTCCACAGACCTGCAGTTCGCACAATAAACGTGGAACCAAAGATAATATAAATCGTCATTGCGTGGAACCAAAGCTCTTCGTACGGGTTGATTGCTCTCGTAGAGTAATAGTACGTACAAAAATGCAGCACGCTGTGTTTTCATACATAATTAGACCTGTCTACGATATCGCGTAGTTCCTCCGGGAACCAGAGAACAATAGAGTGCTGGAGCTGCCATATCATTACCGCGAACAATGGACGACCAATCGATGAGATCAGACCAGTGGCTTTACGGCTACCTCTTAACGTGGGCTCAAACAACCTGCCGGCTTCTTTTTTTCCTGAGATATAATCTGGGTCTTTTCAAGGTCAAAGTGAATAGGTATATTGTATATTCTAAGTCTGCGTGCTTTATCTTCGACCACATCGTCGCTTAACAGGCAAGTTGGAGGCCAAACATGGACTTATTCGTAAAAAAATTGATATAAATAAGTAGTTAGTAAAGTAAGGTTAACGTAGACATAATATCGGTAAGCGTCAATTTTCTATCCACCGCAGAGAAAATGAAAGCGATTTAATCGCAATTGTCAAGTGTCTGGTGTCTTGGGATCAGTGTCTAGACACTCTCTCGGGCAATCATAGTGTCATTAACACGTGATGGGTTGCCTTTCCACTTTCCCCCGGCTATGCTGACATTAGTGTCAACACTAGGCAGCTTAGAAATGAGCTTGGTTGGCTACTGACTTATGGAAAGTAATATTACAATTCAGAAGGGGCTACCAGCATCACGTCTTTTTGACGTGAAAACTAAAGATCCCAGAGGCCAGAGTTAGCGAAAAACACCGACACCGCTTCAATGTCGGTACTCCGAAAACGCGTACAAAGCGCTATGATTCCACTTTTACTGTGCGAACTGCTAGTATGTGGAATGCGCTGCCGGAATGGGTGTTCCCCGGTAGTTACAATCTGGGTGTCTTCAAATCACGAGTTAATCGATTATTCTTTAAGGCAAGCGTGCTTCATCGTATACCGCATCGCTTAACATCAGGCATGTTGGCGGTCAGACGCAAGCCTATTCCTGCTTCATCGTAGACCGCATCATCGCTTAATATCAGGCGTGTTGGCGCAAACGCAAGCCTACATAGGCTTGCGTTTGTTATTCAAAATTCATTAAGAAAGAAAACTAATGCAGACTCCTCACTTATATGCGTTTATTTTTTCGACTCAGAAATCAGAGTGCTAAGGCCCAGAATATACAAGGGTAAGGTTGAAGAAGGTCAGCAAATAGTACTAGAAAGTGCCTACAAAGTGGTGAAGTCATCACCCTGCTTTAAATTCCCATGGTTTCCCGCACCAGTTTTAGGACATCCCGTTATGCGGGCAGGACTTTAATTCGTCCATTAGGACCCGCAATGGTCAGCCACTGGGACCGCTTACTAATTATAGCTAAATGCATCTGTGTCATCGAACTTAGGACTGTCAGACGTGACTGGAAGGCATCATATCAGGTTGACTTATAATAAGACTGTATTATGACAATGGAACCAAATTGGAAGTATATACTACAGAACAAAAGATTTTTTTTAAGTCAGTCACCAGGTGGCGGTGAATACCGGTGAACATACAAAAAAAAAACAGTGGAATATAGAACCATCCTCTTTCCGTCGGAAAAAAATTGTTAAGTCGGTTTTTTTAATTGTTTTTTTTTATTATTAAATACCTATTTTAATTTGAATCTCAGAATTATACATAATTACTTAAACGCTGACTAAGCTACGGCTTAGTTAGTGTGTAGGTAGAGTTTAGTATAATGGGGTCGAATCAAATATATCGAAATAGAATAATATTTTAGAAATGCCTCTTTTTATAGGCAATATAACGGAATTACGACTCTTTAATTGTTGATAAACACGCAACATCATTTGTTAAAACGTAGATTAAATCACTCAAAACTGTAAAGGAAGCAGGGGGAGTAAAAAATGCCTGTTTCAGGTAACGGTAAAGCAAAACTATAAATAAAATGTTGCTTCATAGATATATACTATAACTATATTATATTATATGTATAACTATATAACTATAAATAAAATGTTGGTTCATAGATAATATGAATACAGTCAAAATCTGTTATAACGACATCGCAGGGACTGCTCATATTCAATCGTAAAAACCGATAGTCGTAACAACCGGTGACGTTTAATGTGTATCGTGCAAGTACAAACAAATCGATAGGTTATTATAACCGGCATGTTGTTCTAAACGATGTCGCAGTAAAAGGTTTTGCCTGTATATGCCTATTTAGGCAAGCTAACACTTGATAAAATTTCAAATAAATAATTTTCGAAGTTTAAAAAACAAAAATACAAGCTTTAAAATCACTAATCCTGAAAATCCTGGTAAGGATAATGGGACAAACTATTTTAATTATTATTGCATTGTCATCTGTCCTTGATAAGTGTGCAAAAATTCAAATCAATCCGACGTTTTGAAAGGGGTGAAAATCACGTTCAAAGATTCCATTATATAGATACATACCAAGCTAATAAAAGCGTGTTAAAAACCCTGCCTTCACACACACACGCACACACACAGACACAGACTTCAGGAGGTTCTTAAATCTGTACGATTCATCATCATCATTCGGCAGCAACGCAGAGATTGTTCTTATTTCAATTTAACTACTTAGTGCATGTTTACTGGGCCGAGGTAGTAATGAGGGGGAGAGCGATGACACTTTTATTTTCAGTTAAGAAGATTTTGGCGTTGCACGTCTTGTGCATTTGCCAGTGACAAGTTTTTAAATATTAGCAAGTATTATTAAATTTCAAACGTAAATTATGTATGTTTTGATAAGAAAACTCATTAGCCATCCTACAAATGCTTTCCGTCTAAAAAGTGAAATCAATTCGCCCTAAGGATCGAAACCCAGATAAAAACCGATTTCCGATATCTCAAAGGAATCCCAGACAAATAATGACTGATGTAAAATTAACCGCAAACAAAAAGAGCGGACAACAGCGCAATCTGGTCTCCCGGGAAATTCTATATTTCCTTTCCGCGGCAAATAATTTTCATCGCTCACTTCCAACTCGCTGTCTACCTCGGTGAGGGTTGTCACACGTCACGTTAAAAAAAAAGATGCCCGATTTCTTTTTTTTTGGCAGATTGGGGTTTCACTTTATGGTAAGTGGTCACCGACGCCTATTTTTTGGTGCTAACGTAAGGCATTATCGTCGCATTGTATCATTTTCCTAAACATGTGTATTTTCGAGTATTAATGTACAATAATGAGGTAAAACGTGTATTTTCATGTTATTTCTAAAATTTCATAGATGCCTGTCGTGAAGTCTACGCCACTTAACTGGGGCATACTTATTACAGTAAAATACGTAATAAAAAAAACCTTAAAAACTTTAGCTACCTTCCGCGGTGTTTCCGAGAAGTTACAACATGGGGTTCTTCAAAAGGCGAGTTAATAGTCTTAAAGGGTCGGCACGGCACATATTTGTGATGCCCCTGGTGTTACAAGTATCCATAGGCGACGGTGACTGCTTACCATCAGGCCCGTCTGCTTGTTTGCCACCTATGGCATAAAAAAAGCTTGCCCAGTAATGAGCAAATAAAAACACCATCGCCTATGGCCACGTATAAAGCAGGGAAAAAGTTAATATCGTTTCAGACTAGTAGTAAACCATTCCACAGCTTTAGACACGAGGCAAAAGCAATCAATTTCATTAGCTTTGTAGCTTTAAAAAAATACATATGTCCTAGCGACAACCCTGTAGGTTGTCTTGGTAACCTTAATCGCGGGGTGTTTCAAGCGAAATAGAGCAGTGGCAACCTACTGGCTGATGTCCCAGAAACATAAAACGCGATTTTGACATAGTCAGTCAATGAGATTGGCAACAAGAATCGCGGATTGTAGAGCTCGTAAACAGAGCGACTTTTAAAAAGAGCGAATAAGGGCGTTTTTGAAAGACGCGGTTTTCAGTGTTGTACTTAAGATTAGCAATATTATTATTTTTAGGGATAATTTTTAAACAAGGTCGGGCAACTCTCTAACATCCAGTCTCCATAATCATGTATGCGACAATAAATCAAAATTGGAATCTGAAACACCTACTTTAAAAAGAACACTGGAAAATAGACAAGTGACAACCCTAAACATTGTCCCCGCAACTTAAAACGTGGTTTCAGACATAATTACGCAAATTGCCGCCATTGTCTTCATAGCTCTTATTACCGACTTCAGGGGCCTTACCGCCTACCTGTAAATGATTCAGTTTAGGTGATTATGTTGCGCGACCGCAAACCGTATCACGGCGCGTTAAGGTTCGCGTTCACGTGATTTTGAAAACTATGCGTATTCGAGCCCGCGGTTAGAGCTGGGCGTAAAGCGCGTGGTACTCTGCGAGTAGTCTATCTTTCTTTGGAAATGTAGACGTAGACTGAGTATTTGATTAGACATGGCAACATTTAGACAATACAGCTTACTGGGTCTATATTTTATAGTCAAATAAAACGGGTTTTTTGGCGCAAACTTGAAACGTTAATACCTATCGCAACATTGTATTATTATCCTAAAGTTGTATATTTTTAATATTTTCGAGCGTTAATGTGTAATTAATTGTGGATTATTATTATTATTGTTAAGTACTAGTGCGACTTCGTACGCGTAGATTTTCATATAAACTTTAATCTTTTTTTCCTCCCTTTAGCAAAATAACATAGCCTGTACTTCAATCTGGTCATAGCTAAGCATATTCGTGAAATTCGCATTTGAATCCATCCCACTGGATGGATTCAAATTAAAAAAATTCAATATTAAAAAATTTAGGAGATGTGCGTGGCCAAACAAACAAACATAAAAATTCTAAAAACTGGCTTAACGTGTTCAACTGCTTATTTTAAGACGCCTTTTTTATATCTCGCAATTACACTTTTTTACTATCTTTACGATTTTCTTATATGTATCTATAGATAGATATAGAATTATATGTATTGAATAGATATATATTCGTGAATGTGTTTGATTATGGCTAAGTGATATAATGAGGTGAAACGTGACTTTTACGTAAAGACTTACGCTTCTAGTGAAGTCTCTATTTGAGCATGAATTGGTCTTCATCGTGACTTTTTGAGTGTTACAACGTATTGTTTGAAACCTCTACTATAACTTAAAATTATCAACTAATAGAATTGTCTATAACTTACATCATGGCTAAATAGACAAGAAGTATGGAGAAAAAATTTAAAAAAAGTTGTGGCTCTATCATCAGAAATCACAATCATTTAAATGGTTTACAATGTCTTAAAAAAGTATAGAATTGAGAACCTCCCTCTTTTATTGAAGTCGATTATCTATAACTTACATTGGCTAAATAGACAAGTCGTCTGGAGCTAAAAGTAAAAAAAAACTCTTGAGGTTGTGGTTTTATCTGGGTTCTATCATCAGACATCACAATCATTAAAATAGTTTTCAATGTTAAAAAAATATATAGAACTAGCTTCCGCCCGCGGCTTCGCCCGCGTTATTTGAGGGAAATATAATCGAGTTCTCTGCAAAGTAGGTACTTATATTTTAGGGCAATATAAGTATTTCATCCTATACGAGTATATTGATACCACATACCATACCGGTCGGTATGGCTAAGTACTAACACATGTGCCTTATTAGCAGGAGGTTTCTGGTTAGATTCTGGCCTGGCAGATGTTTAAATGGTGAATTTATCTAAATATTTATATGCTTAGTCTCAGTGCTAGTTATCTGTGCCTTTAAACTGGCTTACCGCGCGACATCGAAAGTCACCTTTTCTTGACACTCGAACTCGCGGGCCGCTTGCGGCCCAGCGAACAGCACGACATCGATTTTTTTTTTACTTGTTTGACGTCACCTTTTCCTGACACCCGTAGACAGAGAAAACAATAGACGCAATCACATTTCCTACTCTTTTACTCCGCAGCGAAACAGCCATATGAAAAAATAGCATGCGTGAAATAGAAAGATCTATGCTTTTTTTCTCTATGTCGTTGTAACCGGTTGCCTCCAAGCTCTAATTGACAGTGTGGTGTCAAACATTGAGAGATTTTTGTGTTTTTTCGGAAATAAATCATCTAAATTCAATTCGTTATCCTTAAATTATTATCCTCACGTGGTCAAGAGTATTGGATTTCGTCACAATGGTGCAGTGTTGTGTTTTGGGTTGTCCGAACAGAACAGAACAGAACAAGGTTTATCTGATGTTACATTTCACAGTTTGTAATGGCCGTTTTTATTTACAATATATCGTCTAAAATCAATAAAAATAATAAATATGATGTATTGATGCAGGGGCAACATATTTAGATGTGAAGTTTTACTGCAAAATTACAAATTATACAAAAGCAAAGAAGAACGTAACCTCAAAGATATTGAGTAAGGGCTGCCATAATGTAGCTTTCCATTTTTCCCTACTTTTCTAAATGTTTACCGACGATGTATTGAATTTGACAGATTTATTTTATGCGCTCAAATTAGATGCCATTACTGTATTATCGGTTTTGTATAGCAGCGTTTTTTTTAACGAAAAATGATTTTTTGTTTGTACTAAACTCATAGTAGAGTCGGAATCTATGTTATCTGTAATCACAGAATTTACCATATACTTAAATTTCCTAATATTTATTTACAGATTTCCATCGAATGCAGGACCGATAGAGATTTGGATACAAGCATGTGGTAGATATGATTGGAGACCAACACGAAATTCCAGAATTTGTTGTCTTTAGATAATCACGAGCTTCTGCTCACAAAAGTGATCATATGGGAGTACTTAAAAGTGAGACTACATTATGTAGCTAAGCGAGTATCAGAACCTAATGAAAAAATAAGAAATATATATAGTAAACTGATTTTATTTAAAAATCAATAAAACATTAATATATAACCTGAAGTTTTACTGTTTTTTATTTTATTACAATAGTAATAAAACCCACCCTAACTTCCCTATCTTCTATGGAGCCATAATAAAGTGGCAACACTCTTAGAAAATATCGCTATCTCTTAACCGGTTACAGCGTACTTGTGTCCATTGGTTCCTCCGTCTACGTTGACACCGAACTCGCGGGCAGCTTGCGGCCCAGCGAACCGCGCGACATTGAATTTTTTTTTACTTTTTTGACGTCACCTTTTCTTGACACTGGAACTCGCGGGCCACTTGCGACCCAGCGAACAGCGCAACATCGAAAGGATTTTTTTTACTTTACTTTTATGTTTTTCCACGGGAACCATAATTTGTTACGGGGTCAAAAGTATTGTGTATTTCAATATGGTCCATTGCTTATCTTTATACCAAATTTTATTGAGCCGTTGTTGATTATGGTATCCTACGGGAATAGTCTTATGTTTTCGGGAAAAAAGTAGTCTATATCTACTATTGTCCTTGAACTACCTCAATAAAAATCACGTCGTTGGTTTGTTGCTGCTTGAAAGAAGGAAAATAAAGCAACATATTATGATATTAGTACGATAACCTACAGGGTTATTTCAGATGTCCTGGATTTATGAAGGTACTTATTTTATTTGAGAATCAACGCTAAACTTTTACATTCTAGTGGCACCCTGCAGTTTCAATCGCGTGGTGATATAAAATAGTGTGATGATGATGATAAGTAGTATTAAGTAGCCTATTGTGTTAATTCAGAACATAAAAACCCTCCGTACAAAATTTCATCGAAATCCGTTAAACAGTAACAGAGTTGAGACTGAAATTATCCTACAGGTACCTTTAATTTTTTTGGTATAAAAAGTATGCTATGTGATATAAAAGTATATTCAGATACAAATTTTCATCACTATAACTTAAAAAACAAATAAATTTTCATACAAAGTTTGGTCCCCTATTTCAACCACTTACGTCATCCCAGTATTTTTTTTATTAATAATAGCATTTTATTTTTAAATGAACTATCCAAATACTAATTTTTACATCTCTAACTTCAAAAACGAATTTTAAGGTTTTTACCCATTTTCACTCCTTTAGGGGTGGAATTTCGGAAAACCCTTTCTTAGTGGGTGCATACACTTCACAACAAATACACCCTCCAAATTTCATGTCTCTAGGACCAGCGGTTTAGGCTGTGCGTTGATATCTCAGTCAGTCAGGACTTTGAATTTTATATATACAGATTGGGAACCTCCTTCTTTTTTCGAAGTCGATTAAAACAGTATTTCCACATTTACCATGCAATTTCATCGAAATTATACAGCACTATTAAGCGAAAAACGTAGCGAAAAGGCAAATAATAGTTGAATCAATGCCGAAAAGCCAATTCCCGAGGACAATGGCTCGTTGCGTTGGTAAGTTCCACATTCAATGAACGCGTGTTCAATGTGAACGATAAAACAAAAACTCTTTCAATGCAGGGAAAATAACCCGTTTTAATTAATAGGCAAAAACTGTGCTTTTATACTGAAAATCACCAACCAAAGTTCTGTACCCAAAGGGTGTAACTATAAACGGAACTCTCTTAATACTTAGCCTATGCTGTCTGTCTGTCTGTCTGTCCTACCTTTTAACGGCTGTATCTTTCGAACTGTAATTAATAGCCAGTTTAAATTTTGTAATGTTACGGCAGATTAACTGAGAAATTTTATTTCTTTTCACCACCGGTTGTACTTGAATTGGAGGACTTTTTTGAACTTTAAAAAATATATGGTACGGAACCCACAGTGCGCGAGCCCGACTAGCACTTTGCCGGTTTTATTAACTTTTTTCCTCATGAGAGGATTTTTGCGTTGCACATCTTGTGCATTTGCAGTGTCAAGTATTGAAATATTTTCGAGTATATATTAGACTAGTTTTTTTGCCCGCGACTTCGTACGCGTAGATTTTCATATAAACCTTCAATCCTTTTTTCTTCCCTTAATCAATTCAATTCAATCTGGTCATAGCTAAGCATATTCGTGAAAACCGCATTTAAATCCGTCCGCATTTTCTTCCAGGGGTGTAGGAGATGTGCGTGAACAAACAAACAATAATTCTAAAAACTGCCTTAACATGTTCAGCTGCTTATTTTAAGTCGCCCTGTGTGAAGTATTGATAGAAGCATAAAAGTAATAAATAACACCGTCAACAGTTTTCAAATCAAAAAGATAATGTGACCACAGTGCAGAGCATGTTTTGAAATTTTCTTTTTGTCTAAACCATTAAAAGTATATCATCTCATGTCGGGATGATATACATCTCTGAAATTTGACTGTCCAGTTTCGCTGGCCACAGAACCCTGACATAATGCTTGTCTTAACACGCTCTTGGCTAGTTATTTCTTATTTCGCGTGCATTTGTATGTATACCTTGATTAAAAAGCCATGAAATGGAACTACTCTATTTATCTGTTAAAATATCACAGTAAAATAAAATTATTTCCATATTCTTATTGCAAATATACACTGTATTCTTCTAAAAGCTAAGTTTATATACCCTGCATAAAGGGTGCAGCAATGACTTATGTAGTGGCTGTTCACAAAACCAGACCACAGACATAAACATATAAATTTAAGTATAGTTAAATCTATTACATAAATATTATATATACTATTCAAACTTAACCTAGGGTGAAGTAATTTTACAAAACAAAAAAAAACATACTTAGTGTGATAGGTTACTTAATTATAAGTATATGCGATGATACAAAACTTATGACGCTACTTTCTTAACTATTTATATATCGATATTTATTTTCTAATTATAATTTTCTAAAATTTATCGTCGAATAAATCTTTTATCTCGTAATAACATTTTTGGGTTAGAAACTTACGAAGTTGGTTCTGGAAAAATGTTATTATTTCTTTCTTTCTTTATTGCGTCCGGAATTTTTGTTGTATAGGTTTTTTTTCATGTACAAAGGGCTTTTTTTGAATATTTCTATTCGCGGGACTGAATTAAAATAGTATGCGGTATATTTTGTGTTTTAAATGCTAACATAGAATAAAACCAAGAGAATGTAATACTCCTACTCCATGCACTGGAATGAATCACCAAAGAGGTTGTAAGGCCTATAACATGCTTGATTTACACGTTCATTCATCTAAGAAGGTTAAGGAACCTCCTTTAAATTTAAACTGATTAACCGAATGACAGTTGACAGTTTCAAAATTTTAATGGCTATGTCAATAACATTCTCTTTACTTTGGATCTCCTTGCTTGAGGCTATGTGACGATCCTCATATTACGTTTCGGGTAACGAAGAAATAAATCATTGATTTTTATTTTCGTTTATGTAAAAATAAAGAATTAAAATAAATGATAGCCTATGTTTTAATCTGGTAATTTCTAAGCATATTCGTGAAAACCGCACTTAAATCCGTCCAGTGGTTTAGGAGATGTGCGCGGACAAACAAACAAACAAACAAACAAACAGACAAAAATTCTAAAAACTGTCCTATCGTGTTTAGCTGTTTATTTTAAGACGACCTGTGTGTTTTTTTTTTGTTATCTCGCAATTACAGATTTTTTTATCTCTACGTTTTTATTATATGTATAGATGTATAGATAGATTATATGGCAACAGCCGCTTCAGTCTTCCTACCTACCATGTCTGCGAGTAGAAGTCTGTCATTACGACAACATTACTATAAAATAAGCTAGATGGCGTTATAAATAATTATTTTAAAAAAAAAAATTCACTATTTTTTATCATAAATTAATATAGCCTATGTTTCAATCAGGTATTTTATAAGCATATTCATGGACACTGCTTTGAAATCCTTCTAGTAGTTTAAAAGATGTTCGCGGACAAACAAACAAACTGACAGCCGTCAGATTTGTAGTTCCATAGTTTGAAAATAGATTGCGTACTAAAACGATGTTTTGCGAAAAAATTGAAAATTTGCTTTAACTTTACGAATAATATTATTAAAAACGTAATAAGGTATTCAATAATTCCTAAAATAATGAGTGTAAATGGATCGTAGTTTCACAAATATGAAAAGTGCGTCTATTATAGGTAAATACGACACTTTACCTGAATCACGCAAACGGGATTTTTTTTGGTAGTTAAACCGATATCTGGTATTGCTTCTACTTAGTTAGAAGTCATGTGTGAAGGTATTTGATCTACACATTTATAATATGGTAGGGATACTATTCAAACTTAACCTAGGGTGGAGCAATTTTACAAAACAAAAAAAAACATACTTAGTGTGATAGGTTACTTAATTATATATCAGATGATACAAAACTTATGACGCTACTTTCTTAACTATTTATATATCGATATTTATTTTCTAATTATAATTTTCTAAAATTTATCGTCGAAAAAATCTTTTATCTCGTAATAACATTTTTGGGTTAGAAACTTACAAAGTTGGTTCTGGAAAAATGTTATTATTTATTTATTTCTTTATTGCGTCCGGAATTTTGTTGTATAGGTTTATTTTCATGTACAAAGGGCCTTTTTTGAATATTTCTATTCGCGGGACTGTATTAAAATAGGATGCGGTATATTTTGTGTTTTAAATGCTAACATAGAATAAAACCATGAGAATGTAATATGGAGCTTGGAGCTTCCCGGTGTGGTACTGGATGTAGATGCGACCTGGGCTATAGGGACAACGTCATGTATGCGGTCGGCTAGGTCTGCCAGCACATCGAGTGATGACGTCATCTGCTGCGAAGCAATGATGGTCTGCGTGCTGTTCGGTAGGCGGCTGGTCCAAATCATGCGTAAAAAGTCTTCTGAAACTCCGGGGCCTGCTAGGTGTCGTAGATGACGTAAGAATTAAGAAGGCTTACGATCACCTAGCTCCTCGTGTGTTAAAAGTTGCTGTACCTTTTTTTCTCTTGATGCGGACAAACGTTTAATTAGCTCCAGCTTGAGTTTTTCGTACTTCTCGGTCACAGGCGGGTTGACGATGATGTCTTCGACTTCAGCTGCGTATTGCGGGTCAAGTTGTCCAATCACATAGTAGAACTTGGTGCTATCTGCAGTGATGTTGGAAATCGCGAATTGGCCTTCGATCTGGGCGAACCAAATCGCCGGCTTCTCGGGCCAAAACGGTGGAATTCGCACGCCAATTTGGAATACATTGTCATCATCTTTATTCTTCGTGTCAGCCCCAGTGCTATCAGTACGATCTAGCGGCATTCTGACCTTTGTCGGTGGTGTACGGTCCATTCAGTGGTCACCAATTATAGTGGATTTGTACTATTTATATAGAAGGAGAGGGTTAAGCTACCGACAATGGAAGAAAATAGCTGAGTCCGAAAGAAATTATAAATTTAATGCAAAGAAAAATCTTAGACAAATCTTAGAAAAAGCGAATGACAATTCCATTTGAAATTCGGTGTTCTTTTATTATTTTCTTTTCGCGCCCCAGCGCCACACGTCGTGGAAAATTGGAATAAAATTCACGAAGGTTGGCGCAAGGAGTACGAGTACGCCACACTCCTACTCCATGCACTGGAATGAATCACCAAAGAGGTTGTAAGGCCTATAACATGCTTTATCTACACGTTCATTCATCTAAGAAGGTTAAGGAACCTTCTTTAAATTTAAACTGATTAACCGAATGACAGTTGACAGTTTCAAAATTTTAATGGCTATGTCAATAACATTCTCTTTACTTTGGATCTCCTTGATTGAGGCTATGTGACGATCCTCATATTACGTTTCGGGTAACGAAGAAATAAATCATTGATTTTTATTTTCGTTTATGTAAAAATAAAGAATTAAAATAAATGATATAAGATAGCCTATGTTTTAATCTGGTAATTTCTAAGCATATTGGTGAAAACCGCATTTAAATCCGTCCAGTGGTTTAGGAGATGTGCGCGGACAAACAAACAAACAAACAAACAAACAAACAAACAAACAAACAAACAGACAAAAATACTAAAAACTGTCCTATCGTGTTCAGCTGCTTATTTTAAGACGACCTGTGTGATTTTTTTTTTGTTATCTCGCAATTACAGTTTTTTTTATCTCTACGTTTTTATTATATGTATAGATATAGATATAGATAGATAGATAGATGTATAGATAGATATCGAACAAGACATATTCACAGTCAGAGTCAAAGTAAATAAAGCACAGAATACAAATACAAGCACAGAAGATTCACTCCGCAAAATCATTTAAATAAGTAGCGATCTTGCTACTACACATCATCATCATCATCAGCCAGAAGACGTCCACTGCTGAACAAAGGCCTCCCCCTTTACCATCGACATCCTGCCATCTGCATCCACTGGATGCCCGCGATTCTCACAATGTCGTCGGTCCATCTAGTGAGAGGTCTGCCTACGCTGTGTCTTCCAGTTCGTAGTCTTCACTCAAGAACCTTTCTTCCTCATCGGTCATCAATTCTTCGAGCGATGTGGCCTGCCCCTTGCCACTTCAACTAGTAAATATTATATGGTGTTTTTTATAGTCTCAGTAAATTAGAATTTTTGATAATTTTATCACTTACGTATCTCGCTTTATATTATACTTTTGGGAATATTATGACGCGAAGCAAAAGGGAGGATTGTGTTTAACTTTTACTTATATTTGTCTGTTCTACGTCTAACCTACAGCCTAAACTGATTTTGTCAGCCAGCCAGGGTCCAGGCCAGGGTCTCAAGCATACGCCAAACAATTCAAACTCATTCCGCAAAGCCGTTCAAATATTACTCCAACTTCAATAAGTAATGAAGACAATAGTTTAAACTTTAAAGTATTGTTCCTCTGAAATTAGATTTAAGGTACGGCGGCGGTGAGAGTTTGCTCTTAAATTCATTTCCTAAACGACTCCGAACTGTCTCTGTCTTTAGCTTTAGATATAACTCGGGGAGAAAAGCACAAAATAAATAGGTACAAAAGACCGGATCTATAAAACGAGCGCACAACTTAACAGGCGCACGCACACAAAGACGCGTACGTATGTACAACGATCTCCGACCAAGTCGGTCGAACTCCAGTTGCGAGTACCCGCGCTTCGGCAATACACGTAATTATCGTTTCGTATACAAATTAAATGAAATATATAAATATTTGGGAAAAATTTCCAGGGAGATTTCTTTTATAAACAACTTCATTTGAGAGTTGATATGTCGTCAATTTGGACTGTTGCATCAATTACACGTTTATAAATATATGGGACATTTTTGCACACACGTCATCGGACCCCAAACTTAGTAAAACTTGTACAATGGCTGCCAGAGACTGATGTACATCCATATATATTTTAAATATAAATATTAACTTAACATTCAGATATATTTAAGAATGAGGCCTTATTATACCTTAAAAAAAATTGCCTTTAGTACATGCCGTAATCGACGAAAGTACTTTTCGGTTAGCAATTCATAATTTTAATTGGTTACCTTTTCTATTAAAAAAATAAATGTGTTTTTAAGTAACATAATAGGTCGGGGAAAAAGTCTTTTCGTATTTTGTATGTATAAAGTTGTAGTAAAATCTCATCGGTTGTACTGTTTGTATCTGGCTGGTTTTGATACCATTAAAAATATGACATTTGAAAAGAGGAATACAAAAAGTAAAAAGCAATTTCCCGCCATTTTTCAATTGTTTTTTTGTTCGATAAAATGAGTGAATTTAACGAAGAAATTCGATATATTGTGAAATTTTATTACAAAAAACTGAAAAATGCGACACAAGCCGCGAATAAAATTTGTGACATTTATGGACCTAATGCAGTGTCATCAAGAGTAGCACAATGTTGGTTCAAGCATTTTCAGTCCAGGAATTTTGATGTCAAAGATGCAGCTCGCTCTGGTCGCCCTGTTACGGATAAAGTCGATGCCATTTCTGAAAAAGTGGACCAAGATCGGCATATTAGTAGTTACGACGTAGCTGAAGACCTGGGGATTGACCACAAAACAGTTTTGACCCATTTGAAAATAACTGGGTATACAAAAAAACTCGATATTTGGGTGCCACACCAGCTCACTGAAAGAAACCAAATGAATCGTGTACTCATTTGCGATTCTCTATTGAAACGTAAAGAAACCGAACCGTTTTTGAAAAGATTGATCACTGGTGATGCAAAATGGATCACCTACGACAAGAATGTGCGCAAACGATCATGGTCAAAGGGCAGTGAAGCACCACAGACTGTAGCGAAACCCGGATTAACACGTAATAAGGTGATGCTGTGTGTATGGTGGGATTGGCAGAGCATCGTTCATTATGAGCTTTTACCGCCGGGCAAAACCATCGATTCGGATCTCTACTGCCAACAGCAGATGGGACTCAAACAAGAAATTGAGAAAAAACGGCCGGAATTGATCAACATAAAGAGTGTGGTCTTTCATCATGATAACGCCAGACCGCACACATCTTTGGCCACTCAGCAAAAATTTAGAGAGCTTGGTTAGGAAGTGTTAATGCATCCACCACATAGCCCTGACCTTGCACCCTCAGATTTCCACCTGTTTCGATCTCTTCAGAATTCTTTGGGTAGTGTTAGATTAACATCAAGAGAGGACTGTCAAAACTACTTGTTGCATTTTATTGATCAGAATTCCCAAAATTTCTACAGCAACGGGGTCATGTCACTACCTAAAAGATGGCAACAAGTTATCGAACAAAATGGTACATATATATTATAATTAAATGTAATTAAACTTGAAAAAAATATGTCTTGAATTTGTTTATAAAATACGAAGAAACTTTTTCCCCGACCTTATATACCAAATAAATTGTTTTTCATTGAAATTCCCTAATCTAAATAGTTGGCTATATGGTTGCTTTGCCAACTCTAGCGTTGCGGCCGAAGCCGGCCTCTGCACCTGTTTATTTTGTGATGAAGGTCTGAGTTCCAAGACACACTCAAGACGGGACGCGGGCGTTCTACTTTAAAGCAATTTCAACCTTAGTTTCCTTTTAACTCCGACAAAACGGAATAGGTACATGCGTTTGGAGTAGGAAGTTCTGTGCTTGTGTGTTACTAGTGTAAGACTATTACCATAATTACGAAAACAAAAAGTTTTTTTTTATTTAAATTAGAACGGCTGTCAAGGAATTTTGTATGAAATTTGTTGTAGTCACTTGCACCTATATAAACCTATAGCAATTGTGACGCGGAGTTCGACGCGTTGACATAAATACGAATTTTCAATCACATATCTGTCACAATACCTGGCGACAGAGTATCTCATTTCCTTTCTATTTACTTCTCTTTTCTGTGTATACGAGTATATAATCATTTGTATCTAATATTAATATGAACCATAATGTAAAAGTATTTATGTTCTGTGGTGACGAGCATCTGTTGACAGATACAATATTAATGGCGTTTCAAACGGTAACATACTTTGACAGATACTCATCACCAATAGATAATTGTCAGTTGCATTAAAAACTGGCACTTGATATCGAGCTGTAAAGCAGATAGGACATTTGTTTCTTATATTTATCGGGACTTGTCGCGCATGTGTTCAAATCGCAAAAGTTTAAAAATTACTAAATAGGACATTATTGTAATATTATAATAAATCCTCAAATGTCTTAATAATCCTGATGTCATTTCTGAGATTTAAGGTTAGTATTTCACTTGTGTATCTTTGTATATCTATTACAATTACTCCAAAACGGCTGGACTGATTGCAATGCACTTTTTTAATTGAACGTGTCAGGCGTTACAATGAAATCTTCAAAACTGTTATATAGACGAATCTCTAGTGTACCTATTGTACGAGTACAAAAGGTGATAAAATGTTAGCCTCCTTGTATAACTTTTTGCCTATGAGGCGTACAAATTTAGGCTTTTAAGTGTGTCTTGCGCCTAAAGCTACCAGCCGTAGACTCATGCCGTGACTACAGCACGTGGCCCGAAGTGCTGGCACAGAATAGGTAGTAACTACCAGGCCTTTGCAACCAAATCGAGACAAACTGGCCGCCGCTGAACGTCGTATAGCTATTAGCCGCAGCGGTTGCCTAGAGGCACGTCTCGGTTTGGGTAGAGCAATTAAATGATTGCTCATTTCGTGTTTGGAGTCGGTTGCATTCAGAAATGTACGATAGACGTTGACTTATATATCGGCGGTGTATGGGGTACAGCTCGCACCTTTGGAATGGATCAGATCAGCCAACTGGAAGCGTTGTAGTCCATTGATAAACGTGCCATAAATTCCTGTTTTTTTATGACACCGTTTCATGGTTGATCTGCCGAAAACCCGAACGAAGGGCTTTGATTCCAACTTTATTGTGCGATTTGCTAGACTGTGGAAGGCGAAGCCTGTTTGGATACTCCCCGATAGTTACAATCTGGGTGTCTTCAACTCGCGAGCCTATTACTCAACAACAAAAAAACTTACTAGTTAGATTCCTGGAGATAAAATTTCACAACAACGCCTTAGGAAAAGTAACAAAGTAACTTCCGCGTTCTTTTGAAACTCAATAGCCCGGCGAAATTGCATTGCGTTCAGTGCAACGCTCCCAGTATCTCTGCCTACACTATACACAGTATGGGTATCGTTGATATTGGTCTCTGCAGTAACAGAACATGGGCCGCGGTATAATACCTACCCTTTTTATTCGTGCGTGAACATGACACTGCTGGAATATGGATGCCTCATATACAATAATTCTTAATATAAAAAACCGACTTCATAAAAATGACAGAACTGGACTACCAGGGAAGCACCAGTTTTCAAATAAAAAAAAGAATCATCAAAATAGGGTCACCCAGTCAAAGTTCTGAGGTAACAAACATCCTCCTCTTTTTTGGAAGTCAGTTAAAAAGTATAACTTATTTTGTAAACCAGTAGTTAGGATGTGTCGCCAATACAATGAAATCGTCAAAAAGCATTTTAGCTCTATTATAGATATTTTTTATCAAAGTCTACCGAAATTCAAGAGAAATATAATGAAGATAGCATTCATGGCTCATCGTGAATGTAGCCAACTGAAAGTAAAATCTATAATTAGTAACCCAATTATCATTATTGTATATTACAATATTGCTTTAATAATAACCATGACGAGTACGCATGTATATGGATTCCGTGGGAATTAGGAGCCAAAAAAAACAATGATTTGTCATCACGACTGGTCGATGCAACTCTAGAGCAAAAAAACAGATTCGCGCGGACTGACGATCGATATCGCGTCGCGTCATGAGTAAAGTAGCTTATATGAGTTTTTTGCAATGTTGAACTGCCCATACTGCCTTCATATTGTGTCTGACCATTATCTGAAATTACATTGCGTAGTCCGGTCGCCGTAGTTTATACACAAGATAAAATGCAGTGACAGAATATTTAAAAATACTGCACATACAAAGTACTTACAGTAATAGTAGGTACATGGGGAAGGGGGGTGGATGTCTTCGATTACTTACTACTCATTAGTTTCATAGATTCCTGAGAATAAAAAACACATATGTACCAATATTTTAATGCGAAAGTGTGTTTGTTTATTCTTCTTCCGTGCCGTATCCGACTAGTCGACGTGATTTTGAATAGAGATAGTTGGAGGGCCAGAGAGTGACAGGATACTTTTGCATCTCGGGAAATGTACGATCCCTGAAGGAATGTCCACGCGAGTGAATCAGCGGGGCGAAATTAATATATAAACAAACGCATAGAAACCAGAGACCAAACCCCAAATTAATAAACGCAATAAAGGTACCTCGAATATTAACCTTGAGTGCTTACTTTGCTAAGGCTGATTTGTTGGTCCTCCATCATATTTGTTGGTCCTCTATCATATTTGGCATTGTATATCGTCTCTCATTGTTGCACCAAGGTTCCTCAGTCAACCACAAAATGAAGACAAAATCAGACATCATCATCATAGATGACTTTATCAGATTTGTAGACATCCTTTATTGAGGTAACGATAACAGGGTTTAAACAACTTAAGATTCCTTTTTTTTATCGACTAATAAGTTAATAGTAAAATTTTAAAAAAGCATTTTTTTAAACAAGCTTTTAGCCTTAGCAAAGAAAATGTAAACCACCATCTTGGAGCGGCGGCCATATTGAATTTAGTGTTATGTCACTTTATCATTTCATACTCTTCAAGCTCTTTCATTTGATACCCATATTAACAGGGTTGACAAAAAATATACACCATCAGCCATCTTGTGGCAGCGGCCGTTTTGAAACTATTACAATATTGCGTATTACATATTGTATCGTCACCAGACCTAAAGGTGTACGTAAGGAAAATTTCAGCAAAATCGGCTAGGAAGAACTTGTTCAAATTCAACTTGCAATATTTGACCTCAACAAACAAACTTACAAACATTTTCTGCTCTTGCTCTGACTGCGTCTCGTTTTGCAAAGCGAGACGCAGCCGCGCGCGCGCATTCACCTTGATAAAAATCGCCGAATGCGGTTGAAACTATAGTCGGACTAACCGGCCTAATCTTACGTGAGTAATTCCCGTGTAACATAAATAAAATGTGTGAAAACCACGTCAGTTTCCATAATAAAACATACAAACATTGCAAGTTAAATAAAAGCTTTTTAAAATGTCAAAAACTTTAATAGTGAGTAGAGGCAGAGGTAACCCCTATAAATACGGGGCTTCTGGAGTCCCAGAAAGGCTAACAAGCTAAATAACGGTGGTTATCTTCATCAGTCTGAGATCGCATCTCGTCGATTGTGAAGCCCGTTCTCATGGAATGGGAATTCTGATTATGTGCAGGGCCTTCCGAAGCTGCCAGGCCTCTACCTCTTCATACTATTTCCAGCAGGCCACTTGACGAGCCCTTATATCAGTAGAATGGCAATAATTATCAATTTAAAAAACCGACTTCGTAAAAATGACAGAACTGGACCAAATTGAAATGAAATGACTCGAGAAGCACCAGCTTTCAAATAAAATAATCATTAAAATCGGTTCACCTAGTCGAAAGTTCTGAGGTAACAAACAAAAAAAAAAGATACAGTCGAATTGAGAAATTCTTTTTAGAAGTCGGTTAAAAAGGAAGTTGGCCAAAAAAAATTACGCAGATTATCAGAAACGCCACAGATAATTATATGGTACGTCTGTGCGAAACTCAGATCTCTATGGCAAATTCAACTGACTTGTAACGAAGGTTTATTTTTCTTCAGTTTGGCTTAGGCCGTCTCCCACTCCATGTAACTATCACACACTTTTCACTGTCAGAGTCAAACAAATTGAGTAACGACCAAGTCAAAGTAATGCCCTAGGAAAGTGGTGGAGACTTTACAAGAGCCTTTTATGGAGCTTTGAAAACACGAAAATAGATGTTTCACCTCGTTATATCACTTACTCACACTCGAGCACTCGTACACGTATTAAATAATGATCCATCATTATTACGCATTAACACTCAAAAATACACAAGTTTAGGAAAATGATACAAAGAGGCGAAATGTTTTTTTCAAGTTGGCACCATAACGTCAAAAGGTTCTTAAGGGGAAAGAAGAAAAACTGGCCAGGTGCGAGTATGACTCACGCACGAAGGGTTCCGTACCATTTTCTATAAAAACGGCAAAAAAACACGTTTTTTGTATGGGAGCCCCCTTAAATATTAATTTATTTTTAAAGTGAATATGTAACTAAATTTTCTGTGAATATTTCAAGCGTCTATCTGTTGCCGTTATCAATATCGAGCATAAACGAGCAAAAAAATCACGTTTGTTGTATGGTAGCCCCCTAAAATATGTATTTTATTCTATTTTTTTAGTTTTTGTTGTTACAGCGGCAACGGAAATACATCATCTGTGAAAATTTCAACTGTCTAACTGTAACGGTTCATGAGATACAGCCTGGTGACAGACGGACGGACGGACAGCGGAGCCTCAGTAATAGGGTCCCGTTTTACCCTTTGGGTACGGAACCCTAAAAAACAACAACAAAACAAAAATCTCAAATACACTTTTCAATACAAAATCAAATTGTTACTCGGGGAACTATCTCGGTTACCGAGCACCCTTGTCAAGCTATCAGACTGGTAAAGGAGGTCGAGACGAGAGAGCAGACTCAAGTCTTAAGAGTGACGCTTCGGATTCCGGCTTCCGAGAGAAGCAATCCAATCACATTTGCTGAATTCAAGTGGCTGACTTTTAGAGATGGTTTAAAGAATTTTACAAAAATATTTCAGAACTTTTAAGAACGATAAATCTTGCTGCATTTCTGAGTTTTTTGGGCTTGTTATTATGAGAGAGCTTTATTTTTCAGGGCAAATGCTTGGGTGCTTACAGCGAAGCACACAGCAGAGCTGAGACCAGACTCAATTATTGAGAGTCATACTTCAGATTCCAGCTTCCGAGGATATTAAATTACGAATGCAATCTAAACAACTTAAGGGTCGTATTACAAAATGCACCGTTAAATTTTAGGTATTTTTATTTTCTAAGTATACTAAGGATACTGTGCAAAAGTTATTGTGAGTTTTTTTAAAGATTCATATTAAAAGAATGCCACGGTTTCTTTTAGCAATCTGGAGACATTTTTTTACCTCAAAGTATTGCAATTGCAACAATGTTACCACTTGCATTATTTAATTAAAATTTTCTTAACAGAGTGCGTAAATCGCAATTATCATTACGAAAGTCGTCCACACCGTAAAGGTACAGAGCGACCAAATTATATGTGGTGTTCAATAAGGGAGCCACAGTCGCATATACTGAACAAAAGCAATAGTATTATGGAAACTGACGTGACTGACTTTATAACACGGGTATGCGGTTGAAACTATAGTCGGAGTATCCGGCCTAATCTTACGTGAGTAATTCCCGTGTAATATAAATAAAAAGCAATAGTATTAAAACTTTAGCTCCATCATTTGACCAACTCTTCAGGTAATTTGTTCTGCACCGCAAAGATCAAGGCAATTTCTACGGGGACAGGATAATTAGCTAATTATAAAACGTTTATTACTCGCGGTGGACAGTAATGAAACTTGAAAAGTAAACTGGTGAAGTAGGGGCTTGTCTGCGAAAGGAATTAGCGGAATAGGTTATTGGTTCCTAGTTTATTTTTTATTAATTATAATATAATTACTAAAAACTACAAATAATGTCCCGATTTTCAAGATAAAAAATATCAGTCATAGGACTGCACGTCAGAAGTGAAAACTTAAGTAGTAATTCACCTATTCTACAAGAGATGGCGCTGTTTTAAAATACACGGTAGGTACAGCGTTCGGTGACGATTGCGCGAGTTCCGTGATTTTTGTTCACATAAAGTGCTCAACGCGCCTAAAGAAGTTTACACTTCAATAATTTCTTTGATCACGTGACTTAACTGCAAACTGTCCTTATGACGTCACAGGCAAATAATAGAGGCAACAATTGTACGGCGAGTTAGAACTTGCTTGTGTCGTCACGTGGCCCCTTAAATGTCTAAAGAAGGATGGGGAAAATAAGTATGCATTTTTAGAGTTCAGCTTGCAAGATTTGACCTAAACAAACTGACAACCCTTGCATGTTAAAAAAAAACAAACAATTTAATTGTGAATCTCCTTTTTTGAAAGCTGACAATTGAAAATTGACAATTTTTTCTCAGTCTCGTCAGCTTCTTTACCAAAGCCTGGGATAGGATTTTGTGTAGGTAAGGTAGGTATGTTTTGTGATAAAACTTCCAGTCAAAACACGGAAATTAGCCTGAATCAGGCCGCCTGATTACGGGAATGAACCGCCGCCATTATCCTTCAAATGAGTTCATATTTGTTTAGCCTTGGGAATTTTTGTCGAGAATATTCTGCCTATGAAATAAATGTTAAATTGTATTTATTCATCTCTTTTACAATACTCTGAATCGTCCATACTAATCCTTCGTATATCCTAATTTTCGCGTATCGTTTCTACCTTTAAATTCTAAAACATAATACACTTAACAAATTGTAAATGCGTCAATCACGCGAAACCAAAAATCACCTTTTTTGGGAATATTTTTTTTTGTTGCTTTTGGCTTGGCAAGACATGACTTGAACGTGATCGTGACTCTTTTGCTTGACTCTGACAACATATACATAGAATAAAAAATAGAGTAAAACCTTAGGGTGCGCGATTAGACGTAGGTATATAAACGGGACAAAATAAGTACAACGTAAACGTAGGCTTACGATAGACACGTATCAAACGCACGCCAAAATTTTAAAGCTTGAAAAACGCTCATTATTCGGATTATTGCGTATTTCCAACAAATAAGAACAAAATATTAGGCACAAACACTGACACTATTTTCGTTTTCTTTCCTCTTGAAGGGATTTTGGCGTCACACGTTTTGTGCATTTGCCAGTGTCAAATATAAAAAAGTTTAAGTTTGAACTTTTTTTCACATTGTCACCCGTGGACGTACTAAACATTACTCAATTCTATGTCAGAGGTACTCTCACACAGATCTACTACCTGTGTACTCTCATGACTATTATTGAGTGACGACGTCAATATCTGTCAGAATCGACCAATTTTGTAGGATACCAAATAAGATAAGAATGAATATACAAATACACATTCAATTGCACATCAGATACGCTTGTTGACCACGCTACAGTAAAGGTACTTATTTAGACTGCTATAGAATGAATAGAATTAGACCGTGAAGTATGGAACATAGAATAGGAAAAGGACACAAAATTAGGTTATCTACTTTTCCTAACGACTACAAAATATTATTATTAGAGTTTTTAATGTTTAATTAACTATTCATATTTATATATTTTATACTGTTATAATATTAGTATAAAAACTATAAATAACAGTGAAGCATGGAAAGCCACGGAGGGCCTTCCCCCAGTTATGGGTGGGCCCTAATAAAATAATATTTAAGTACCTATCTACCTAATAATTAAAATAATTTGTAGTATTTATAATAGGTCGGGGAAAAAGTCTTTTCGTATTTTGTATGTATAAAGTTGTAGTAAAATCTCATCGGTTGTACTGTTTGTATCTGGCTGGTTTTGATACCATTAAAAATATGACATTTTAAAAAAGGAATTCAAAAAGTAAAAAGTTATTTCCCGCCATTTTTCAATTGTTTTTTTTGTTCGATAAAATGAATGAATCTAACGAAGAAATTCGATATATTTTGAAGTTTTATGACAAAAAGGGAAAAATGCGACACAAGCCGCGAATTAAATATGTGACGTTTATGGACCTAATGCAGTGTCATCAAAAGTAGCACAATGTTGGTTCAAGCGTTTTCAGTCCGGAAATTTTGATGTCAAAGATGCAGCTCGCTCTGGTCGCCCTGTTACGGATAAAGTCGTTGCCATTTCTAAAAAAGTGGAGCAAGATCGGCATATAGTAGTTACGACGTAGCTGAAGAACTGGGGATCGACCACAAAACAGTTATGACCCATTTGAAAAAGTCTGGGTATAAAAAAAACCTCGATATTTGGGTGCCACACGAGCTCACTGAAAGAAACCAAATGAATCGTGTGCGCATTTGCGATTCTCTGTTAAAACGTAACGAAACCGAACCGTTTTTGAAAAGATTGATCACTGGTGATGAAAAATGGATCACCTACGACAAGAATGTGCGCAAACGATCATGGTCAAAGGGCAGTGAAGCACCACAGACTGTAGCGAAACCCGGATTAACACGTAATAAGGTGATGCTGTGTGTATGGTGGGATTGGAAGGGCATCGTTCATTATGAGCTTTTACCGCCGGGCAAAACCATCGATTCGGATCTCTACTGCCAACAGCTGATGACACTCAAACAAGAAATTGAGAAAAAACGGCCGGTATTGATCAACAGAAAGGGCGTGGTCTTTCATCATGATAACGCCAGACCGCACACATCTTTGGCCACTCAGCAACAATTGAGAGAGCTTGGTTGGGAAGTGTTAATGCATCCACCATATAGCCCTGACCTTGTACCCTCAGATTTCCACCTGTTTCGGTCTCTTCAGAATTTTTTGGGTAGTGTTAGATTAACATCCAGAGAGGACTGTCAAAACTACTTGTTGCATTGTTTTGATCAAAAGTCCCAAAATTTCTACAGCAACGGGATCATGTCACTACCTACAAGATGGCAACAAGTTATCGAACAAAATGGCACATATATATTATAATCAAATGTAATTAAACTTGAAAAAAATATGTCTTGAATTTGTTTATAAAATACGAAGAAACTTTTTCCCCGACCTTATATTTTTAAACAACTTTATAATATGTATTATTAAGGGTAATAAAGGCTTTAATAATTTTTTTATTTATATATTAGTATATGAAAGTAATTTAAGTATTAAAATGTAATATTATTAGAATTATAAGCATTACATTATTCACCATCGCCCCGCCTTCTACCTCCTGTATGAATCCTCTCCATACTAAGATTGCCTGGAAGACATAGCTCTTAGCGATAAGGCCGCCGATTATTGCGCTAGTTTAAAAAAAGCTGTTTATCGTGTTCTATGTAATTTGTGGTGTGAACAACAGAGTTTATCTATATATCTATCTGATTTACACCCGATGCGTTCGCACCCGCCACGCTACCTTACCTACCATATCTCTCTGGTTTGTCTGTTCTGAGTTCGTAGGTCAATTAGACTTCGTAATGTGACTAAACGGGTAAGTGGTATAATTTTAGAGCATGAAACTAAATCGTCACCATTAGTGTAGTCTGCAGACTTATTTCAGTAACTTTGTCATATCATCAACCATAAGACGTCCACTGCTGAAAATAAGCTTCCCCCTTTAACCTCCACACTGAACGACATCCTGCCATCTACGTTCGGGATTTTATCGCACAAAGAAACTCCGAGCATAGCTCTCTCCATTGCCCGTTGTGTGACTCTGAGTTTTTCCAAAAGACCAACAGTTAAGGACCACGTCTCAGTACCATATGTCATCACTGGCAACACACACTGGTCAAAGACCCTTGTTTTTAGGCACTGTGGTATCTTGGACTAGCAGATGTCACGCAAATTCCCGAACGCTGCCCATCCGAGTTGGATTCTTCGGGCGACTTCTGCAGAGTTATTTCAGTAATTTTGTCATATATTCATTGGCAATTTAACAT
Organism: Agriopis leucophaearia; assembly: GCA_949125355.1. NCBI lineage: Eukaryota > Metazoa > Arthropoda > Insecta > Lepidoptera > Geometridae > Agriopis > Agriopis leucophaearia. Next base: position 6,501,705 of record OX421284.1, on the reverse strand, counting down.
CTGCTATTTTCGAAACGCCAAGCTTTATAAAACAACTAGCCGCTCGCCCCGGCTTCGCACGGGTGTAAGCTCGGCCTTCGGCCTCGCTACAAAATATTATATAGCCTATGTCAAATTGGAAGAATGTAGCATTCTATTGGTGAAAGAATTTTTTAAATCGGCCCAGTACTTTTTGAGCCTATTCATTACAAACATACAAAAATAGGTACAAATCTTTCCTCTTTATAATATTAGTGTAGATTAGCTAACAAGTTGTTTGCAAATATAGTAGTATGCGCACGGGCCACATTGTAAATATCTGCATTTCTGGCATCGACGGTAGTGATGTCATCCTGACCCGCTAAAATTATGTAGCAATATGCAGGGAGTTGGAATAAGTAATCGTGAAGGTAGATTTCTGTTATAAGCAACTTCGTATTTCTTCATGAAAAACATGAAATGTTTGCCCTAAGGTGGGAGGGAATCGAACCCACACCCCCAAGCGCAAGAGGTAGGTTCACTACCAACTGAGCCACCGGAGCAGTCAATTATAGCAAACAGTACATTATTCATATCGACGCAAGAAAACGGAAAGGTAGTAACTAACAAAAATGAAATTGTTCACCAGAGCCAAAAAACTTTTCTGATTTTCAAAAAAAAAACATTATCTCGGGATTTATAGGTCCTAGGAAAGTGATATTTGGACAGTAAATCGAAAGTAAATGAAAGAATCTATGAATGTGCATCAATTCGATCCAAAGTTGTTTTATAAGACACTTTATGTCAGTTACATCATTTGATGTATTTTTAGAGGCAGTAAGAATGTTGTAACTACGGGTCAAAATGTATGACGAGTTCTAAAACTATCTTTTCTCAAGAATGTAAAAACGTTGTAACTGATTTCACTTCTTCAAAAAACACCGGTTTTTTTGTTAGTTACAGCGCTTTGTAGTCACAAAATATGTCACTCAACGTACTTGTGAAAATCCTAAAATCGTTAATATTCATCGTAGAGCTATGGGAGTTACACCTTTCGACGCAGAAAAATTTGCTGATTTCAAAAGTGTAAAAAAGCATTTTGGCAAAATGTGTCAGTTACGACCTTTTTGATTTCTTGCGTCGATATATGGTTATAAATGGTTATGGTTATAAATAGTTGAGGATATAAATGAGTAATTTTAGACAATGACTGGTGAAACTCTTCTCATTATAATAATTCAGCGAAAACAGGCTTACGCTTTTATTAGCTTGGAAAGTATATCTGGGTAGGTATCTATGTAACGGAATCTTTGAACCTGAGCTTAGAACGCGATTTTCACCCCTTTCAAATGACGGATTGATTTGAATCTTTGCACGCTTATCAAGGTCCGATGACAATGCAATAATTTGTATAGTTTATCCCATTATTTTTACCAGGATCTTCAGGATTAGCGATTTTAAAGCGTGTTCTTTAAACTGCGAGAATTATTTAGTTTTTAGCGCAGACTAGAAATATTATTTCAGATATTATTTTATGGAACAACTGCAAATCGACAATTGTTCTAAATCTACCCTACAACTATTCTGTTTACAAGGGCCAAGCACGAAGGCCGAATCACAATTTTGACCACATTCAGTTCAGCCATTGAAACGGCCCTCTTGTCATGCAAAGTGACATACATATACTAGATACACAATACTTTTTAATACAGTGGGTGACCGAAGTGGATGAGTATTGTGTGGGGACAAAACCGATTTTCTGGACATTTACATTCGGGCACTTTTGGTGTTTTTTTTTTGAAGCGAAAACTTCTTTACGCGCATCGAGTACTTTTTGGGTGAACAAAAATCATGGAACTCGCGTCATCGTCAGAGAATACATAATACACAGTACCGTGTATTTCAAAACAGCGCCATCTCTTGTAGAATAGGTGAATTACTACTTAAGTTTTCAGTTTTGATGTGCTGTCCTATTCTGTCTATGGCTGTATGTCTGTTTTTTTAGATGTATGAAAATATTTGAGAAAAGAAAACTTGACATTTTTCTTCAATTGTCTGAAGTTTTGGGTTCAGACATCTTGTCTATTGCAGAGCTGGGCAGGATACGGCCAGACAAAATGATGATACTCGTAGTTTACAGCGGTAACCGCGTGGTGGCCGATACTAGAATGAATTATTTTCTTAAACTTGTGTAATTCCGTTTGTTAATGTGAAACGAACACAACAAATAATATTAATGGTAGATTATTATTTATTGGGTTCGTGAACGTGCTCGATTGTGGCAAGTGAAGCAATAACGAGGTGAAACATGTCTTTTCGTATTGTTTTAAAAACTCCAAAGGCCTTTAGTAAAGTCATTTTTACTGGGTCATGACATGACTTAGACTTAACCGTGACTTACTTTGCTTGCTTCTGCATGACTGCGACTGTGACTTGCTTGACGATATCTAATAAAACTTGAAAATATTTCAACACTTGCCACTGGCAAATGTACAAAACGTGCAACGTCAATATCATATCATGAGGAAAGAAGAAAAACTTCTAGACATTTCAAAATCACTCACACATCCATAAAGTAATATAACACATCATTGCGCCAGATCAATGAGAACTAAGATCCAACGTGTTCTGTATCGGGTAATGGTGCTAATTACGCTCATGGTGAGTAAACGCACGAGTGTTCAATCAATTACATGCACTTTCACTGCGCGTGAGTCAGGTGTTCGCACCTTGGTTCGATTTTATATGGTTCTACCGGAGAAATGAGCTTTATGAGGCGCCTGGCACAAATTGTGATTGCTACCTGGCACAAATTGTGAGTATGCCAAGACGCCAACGGTTCATATAAATTCAAGTTTTTATGCTGTTACCACCACCAGGGGCAATTTATCGAATATCTAATACGTATCTATCTTGTATATATATACCTATCTATTCTATTCTATATCTATACATTATAATAAAAACGTAGAGATAAATAAATCTGTAATTACGAGATATCAAAAAAATAATCACAAGGGAGTCTTCAAATAAGCAGCTGAACACGTTAAGACAGTTTTTGTCTGTTTGTTTGTTTGTCTACGCACATCTGCTAAAGCACTGGACGGATTTACGAGTAAATGCAGTTTTCCGAAATATGCTTAGCTATTACCAGATTGAGGTAAAGGCTATGTTATTTTGCGCAAGGGGCAGATTAAGGGAGGAAAAAAGGGTTAAATAAAATAAATAAATAAATATCTGGGACATTATTGCACACATGGTCATGGTTGAAAGTTTATATGAAAATCTACGCGTACGAAGTTGCGAGCAACAGCATTTTTGACATTTATATAGATACTAGCTGTACCCGCAACTTCGTCCGCGATTTCTTTAGAAAAAAATTGCCTATGTCCGTTCTCATGATACATACTATTACCTCCCAAAATTATATCGAGATCGGTTAAGCCGTTTAGCTGTGATTATGTAGCAAACAGTCAGAGTTAGTTTCGCATTTATAATATTACTAGCCGTCCGCCCCGGCTTCGCACGAGTGTAAGCTCGGCCTTCGGCCTCGCTACAAAATATAATATATCCTATGTCACTTGGGGATAGTGTAGCTTCCCAACAGTGAAAGAATTTTTCAAATCGGTTCAGTAGTTTCGGAGCCTATTCATTACAAACATACAAAAATAGGTACAAATCTTTCCTCTTTATAATATTAGTGTAGATTGTGGATAGTTCAATATAAATGTCAAAAAAATTAAGCCATATTCAAATGGCTTCAATTCCAAACTCTTATCTCGTTTTTGACTGCAAATAATACATGTTCAAAGAATTAAATTAAGATAACACAAACATAAATGCATTAACGATCCCGCCGTAAAATGTGCTTTTGCGAATGGATCTAATCTTCCAAGGAATATCAAAAGCAGGTAGTCTTGCCATTAGGCCAAGCTATTTTTAGCTTAGGTCCCAAAATGCAGGTTAGTGTGTTCTCTTAAAATTCGTAAAGACCTTTTTGATGATCTTGTTGAATATTAAGGTCGACCATCTGCCTTATTCAATTAAGAGCCAGCTTTGCTGCTAAAGCTATCTCTTTTGGAAATTTTAACATACATATTTAAAGATAAAAAAACACTGAGGGAATAAAAAAAATTGACAATCTTCAGAATTACACCTCATGAAAAATTTCAAGTTGTAGTCGCAATGGGCAGGCCACATCGAATGGGGAGAAAAGTTCTTGATTAGAGACCACGAACCGGAAGACGCAGCTTCGATAGTCCTTCCACTAGATGGACTGACGACATCATGAGAGTCGCGGACATCCAGTGGATGCAGATGGCAGGCTATCGTTCAGTGTGTGTGCGTCTTCTGGCTGATGATGATGAGGTAAAGTCAATTTAAAACGGCCTAGATTGAACAAAGATGGTTGAAATATAGCCATACCTAATATATGACCTCGATGCCGCCTACGGAGCCCTAGACAATGTTCAAAGCACGTTCATGAATGATTCAATACGACAAATAGATATAGCACAGGTTGCCTTATGTAGGCAGTAATAGAGATCACGCACGTGTGAGAATCCTAATGACCTAGGACTCGGGCAATAGATAATTTTTGACCACTCTTATTGACATAGACAACGGAGGACAGAGAAAACTTCTAACACGCCAGATTCGGCACCTTTTAGTTGTCACAAAAATCTGAAAACGAAAAGCACTTAAACACTGTTTTAAACTATCACGGTTGTTCACTAAAGTTAAATGATTATTTACGGGATATTTACCGTGGTAAGGTTGTGGAAGGAGCTCCCGATATTTCGGCGCAGTTACATGCACCATGTTCACGGGAAGACTGAAGAATCTTCTTCAGTCTTCCCGTAAATATCAGTAAATCTCCCGTAAATAATCATTTAACTTTTTTTGTCGAAAAGCACTTGTTTCAAAATGGTTACCGTGGTTTCATACAGAATTAGGGCCCTATAAGTTTCATTATTTACACACTAGCTGTACCTGCGACTTCGTCCGCGATTTCTTTAGAAAAAAATTGCCTATGTCCTCATGATACACATTTTTACTTCGCAAAATTGTATCGAGATCGGTTAAGCCGTTTAGCCGTGATTATGTAGCAAACCACCGGAGGATGGGCAGCAGCGTCCTCATAGTACACGGTGAACGTACTGCGATCCCCAAGCCACCTGCCAAGCGTGGGGATTATGGCAACACCCCTCTCTATGAAGGAGGCCTTGTCCAGCAGTGGACGTTGGTTGGCTGATGATGTGTGATGTGATGTAGCAGACAGACAGCATTACTTTCGCATTTATTTTATTAGGTGTAGATTTACACACATACACGTTAAACACATCACCTGCCTTTATTGCGTCGTCGCGTAAAAACGATCTCCACAAATTGATAATCAGCTAAGCAATGTCCTCAAGGCTACTACTGTACAACTTTCGTATTGAAAATGGCCGAAATCTCTTTAACAAGATTGGTTTCAGATAAAGTTTGAATAGCTGTTATCCTTGATGAAATGCCTCGATCGATGTCGGTATGTCGAGTCAATGATTGCGGAATGTTCGGTTCGTAATTTGAGCTTCCATATTGGTTTATCAAACCTTTAGGGACCTTTTTTATACTTATATGATACTAGCTGCGCCCCGCAGTTTCACCCGCGTGGTAATGAAAATCGGTGATGATGATGATGAAAAGTAGCCTATGTGTTAATCCAGGACATAAGCAATATATATTTCAAATTTCATCCAAATCCATCCAGCCGTTTCTGCGTGATTGAGTAACAAACATCCATCCATCCAAACTTTCACATGTATGATATTAGTGTGATTAGGGTTTTTGTAATGGGGATCATTGCACTTATACAACATAGACAACTTTTACTATAAGGTTCAACAATAAAATCGCGAAAATGGCAGCAGTTTTTTCATACGTTAGCACCTAACCAATAACGTTAACGTTGTCAAAATTTGTAATTACGCAATTTAGTTAGTTGTCATTTTTTTTATGATACTGGGTGACGATACGAGCGAAGTCGCTCGTCTGATGGCTCTTCACGCTTGCCCATAACAGCTCAACGCCACTCAGAATTTTGAACTTCAATAGTTCAAAACCCTGGATGGCAATGCGCTGCGCTCGTCACCCCGAGATATAAGATGTCAAATCTCTGTGTGCCCTGTAATTTCGCTGACAAGGTCAGTTCTGTTATTTTGACTTAAAAACCAAACTACTAATCCGATTTTCATGAAATTTATTTGGGACCACCTTTGAAGTATGGCCTACCAAACAAAAAGGAATCATCAACATCAATTCATAATTGGCGGAGAAATCGGTGAACACACACAAAAAAAAAAAAGAAGTCAGTCGATAGGACTGCACGTCAGAAGAGAAAACTTAAGTAGTAATTCACCTATTCTACAAGAGATGGCGCTGTTTTAAAATACACGGTACAGCGTGATGATGACGCGAGTTCCATGATTTTTGTTCACCCAAAAGCGCTCAACGCGACTAAAGAAGTTTTCACATTAAAAAAAAACAGTAGAACATAGAACCGCCTTCTGCTTTGTAGTCGGTTAAAAATGAGTTCCTTTCGCTCGACGTTTCGACCATGTTACAATGGCCGTGGTCACGAGCTGACTGAAAACTGCGTGTAAGTCCGACGAGAAGAGCGGATGTTTTGTTCTTCTAACTTGCAAAAACTAGCAAACTTTTTTTTATGCCATAGGTGGCAAACAAGCCGACGGGCCGCCTGATGGTAAGCAGTCACCGTCGCCTATGGATACTTATAACACCAGAGGCATCACAAATACGTTGCCGACCCTTTAAGACTCTATTAACTCGCCATTTGAAGAACCCCATGTTGTAGCTTCTCGGAAACACCGTAGAAGGTAGCTCATTCCACATTAAACTTGCAACATTCCTTTAAGGCGGGGTATTCCCACTTTTAAGCAACGCTTATTACTATAGATGACCATAATCCTTGGTTTATTGTATTAAAGTCGCATTTAGCGGAGCAAAATCATGGCTCTTACACACAGTCGTGCGTTTCGCTACTTCTATTTTTGGGGGTTTTCTCATATTTTTCGAAAAGTATAGTTGTAATATAAAATGTACCTCACCGGTTTCCTTAATAATTTTGAAATCTATATATCAAGATATCGCAGACATAATTTAATAAATAGGTAATTGAATGAATCCAAAAAACAGAGATAAAAGCGCAAATCAGTGCTACTTTGATATTTTTTTTCTATCGAGCGAAATGTCCTTAATCGTGTTTCGGTCTCATGGGTTTCCTAGATAAAACATTCAATTTCGTTATGACACCATTTTTATAATTTTAAGCTAACCATGGAGGTATGCACACTTAATCTAGAATTACCATAATTGCTAAAAGTCGGAAAAGAGCGTCTTAATACCTGGTCATGTAATAACTAATGAAACTAATTTATCCTTTAGTCCGGTAGTTATCACTGACAGTAGTAATAGTTGTTACAATAACAGTGGTTGTAGGTCGAGCGGTCTAAATATAGAACCAATCTGCGACGAGTTCAGTGAAGGATGTTGTTTGATGATATACCTACATGGTTAGGAATGCCTTCTTTTTACTTTTATATTTTAAAAGTAAAAAGAAGAGAGAGTTTTTTTTTTCTTCTCTTATAGATAGAAACTCTTTATTGTGTACACCAGAAATAAAAATTACATACAGATAGAAAACTCTACTACTGCCACAAGTGGCGGCCTTATCGCTAAAAGCGATCTCTTCCAGACAACCATTGGAAAGAGAGACCACCATCACCATCAGTGAGAAACTTTTAGTTTTTTATTATTTAAAGATTTGGCTCCTGAAATCTTGTATATTAAGCCAGGCATCAAACTATTATTATTAACGCCGCGATTAGTCTACTCCGACTCGTATATACCTACTCAATTCTGCTGATATGAGTACCTAAGTAAGTAAGTAGTCGCATTGTTACTCAGTTATAATACAAGCACGATTTTCAATACAAATTTCCTTAAATAATGTTGATCACGTAGAAAATAGATGCATCTACTAATATTTATGCAAAGTTTCAGCTAGCGTTTGCATTTTGCATGTTTACACATTTCAACGTGTACCATTTATGTATTCTGTGCCGCTTGCGCAATACCTGCGTTATTTATGACTTACGATGGTAAAACATGCTTCGATTTTGGTTTATTAAAATGTAATGTTCTCGAAGTACTAATCCGCAGACAAACATGGGTTATATGGTAAGGTGGCGTAATGGTGAGTTTACAAACTATACCTAGTAAAGGACGCCGAAGACGTCATAGACTAGACTGAGCTCAGGTATAGTTTGGAGATCTAATGCGCTATGTGACCACTCCAAAATGTAGCTCACTAAGACGCAGCGGCTTAACTCGTATCAGGTATATATAGTAGCTGACTACAAATAATTATCAGTATAAAAAAACCGACTCCATAAAAATGTCAGAACTGGATCTAATTGAAATGGGACCACACGGGAGAAGCTTTCAAATAATAAAAGAATCATCAAAATCGGTTCACCCAGTCGAAAGTTATGAGGTAACAAAAATATTTTTAAAAAATATACAGTCGAACTGAGAACCTCCTCCTTTTTGGAAGTCGGTTGAAAAATAGAAACTAGGAGAACAATGTTATTTTGTTTACAAACCGGCCCCACCTTGGCGTGATGCCGGTTGTGGACAACCGGAGTTGGTCTTCCGTTGTGTTCCGTTGGCTTAGTACACCAATTCGCGTAATCCAGTATATGTATAATGGCCACATAGGATAGGCACGAGTATATATATATCTTATGTTATTGAGATGACACATTGATGATTGATAACAATCGTTTTGTTTCACCGGAGTTTAAAAACAACCAGCGGTCAGTTATGATTAACTAAGGACTATAAAACTGTTTATTTTGTGTTTTATTGCTATGTTGCCTATATTTCTTATTTCCTGCTGTCATCTTTCGAGTGGATGTTTTTTTCAATAAATTTTTTGGACCAAAATTTGGCCATTCCAATGGCACTCTCCGTGGCTTCATTCGGTCGTCTAATGTGCAGATTGTACGGCACTCTGCACAGTCCATCAAGTTTTCTTGTCTTTTTATCGAGTTTTGTTTTAGTATTCTTGTCTTTTGTCAAGTTGTCTTTTGGTTGCACAGTCCATCAAGTTTTGTTTTAGTATTCTTGTCTTTTGTCAAGTTGCCTTTTGGTTGCACAGTCTATCAACTTTTGTTTTAGTATTCTTGTCTTTTGTCAAGTTGTCTTTTGGTTGCACAGTCTATCAACTTTTGTTTTAGTATTCTTGTCTTTTGTCAAGTTGGCTTTTGGTTGCACAGTCTATCAACTTTTGTTTTAGTATTCTTGTCTTTTGTCAAGTTGTCTTTTGGTTGCACAGTCTATCAACTTTTGTTTTAGTATTCTTGTCTTTTGTCAAGTTGTCTTTTGGTTGCACAGTCTATCAACTTTTGTTTTAGTATTCTTGTCTTTTGTCAAGTTGTCTTTTGGTTGCACAGTCTATCAACTTTTGTTTTAGTATTCTTGTCTTTTGTCAAGTTGTCTTTTGGTTGCACAGTCCATCAAGTTTTGTTTTAGTATTCTTGTCTTTTGTCAAGTTGTCTTTTAGTTGCACAGTCTATCAACTTTTGTTTTAGTATTCTTGTCTTTTGTCAAGTTGTCTTTTGGTTGCACAGTCCATCAAGTTTTGTTTTAGTATTCTTGTCTTTTGTCAAGTTGTCTTTTAGTTGCACAGTCTATCAACTTTTGTTTTAGTATTCTTGTCTTTTGTCAAGTTGTCTTTTGGTTGCACAGTCCATCAAGTTTTGTTTTAGTATTCTTGTCTTTTGTCAAGTTGTCTTTTAGTTGCACAGTCTATCAACTTTTGTTTTAGTATTCTTGTCTTTTGTCAAGTTGTCTTTTGGTTGCACAGTCCATCAAGTTTTGGTCAATTTGGTCCAGTTCTGAGATTTTTATGAAGTCGTTTTTTTACATTGTTAATTATTAGTGTTGTCTGTTAGTGTTTTTCCCCCAAATATACGATGTCTATGTCTAAGCCGAAAGGGGGTCCCTAGTATCCTTCATTATGAAAATTTTTTACTACGCACCTCGCGCAAACTTAGGTCCCATAGTAAAGTTTGTTCATAATTATGAATATAACGGACCCCTTTCGGCTTAGTACACACTTTCCGCGTAACCTTATATTACCTCGACACTATTGAATCAAAATAAATGTACTTAATAAAAAATGCTAGGTCAAGGCTAGGCTAGATATCATCATAAACTCTTCTTTATCTGTACATATGTGTTTTTAATTTCTGGTAAGTACAATAAAGAGTTTCTATTGATAATAAATAAAATAAATTATAAACCCATTAAAATTATTTTTTTACTTTGTCTATAAAAAAACGGATGACGAGGTGGTATGGCCATAAAGGCATTAACCTGCCTTATGGAAAATTTTACGGTAAATTAAAAAAAAAAAAAAACATTGCTGTTTATTTAACATCATAGAGAAAAATTTGTCGCCTCATTATATTATATCCCTAAACTTGTGTATTTTTGAGTGTTGATGTGTTCGAGTGTGTATTATTATTTATTAAGTGTTAATTAATGTGCGAGTGTGAGAAAGTGATATAATAGGGTAAAACGCGTTTTGTTTTAGTTAGCTCTATTTTTATTTGCTCATAGGTAAATACGGTAAAACATACGGTAATATCTAACTCAAAATACGGTATTATCTAAACTAAGCAAAGCAGCTGTATGTACGAAAATAGTTATGAAGATTATCTTTCGTAATTTATTATCAGTTTCATCACAAGATGGACAGACGATGCAGGCCGCTTCCAACCAGCCCTTTCGGAGATCGATGAGGGAAGCCTATGTCTAGCAGTGGACGTCCTATGGCTGAAATGATGATGATGCACACATTGTTTTAATTACCTACTTGGTATAGAATATAGAAACATGTGTGCGTACTGGATCGTACTAATGCAATATGTAACCCCCGCGACGGGTAACTGACCCCGTATTGGTTAACTTAACTAACGTACCTACTCGAAATGGATATTAATGATATTAATGAATGAGATGGTAAGAGATAAGGGTTTTTTAATTGATCAATTAGGGTGTTTTTTTATCCAATTGGTGGCAGACAAGCTAACGGGCCGCCTGATAGTAAGCGACTTATAACAAACCTACTTAACCTGGTTTGTAGTGGTAGGACTCTTTTGCAGAGGTGCGCCTGGGGAAGTACCACACCTTTGCCAGTTATTAAACCGCCAAGCAGTAGTGTGCAAACACTACTGTTTTCCAGATTGAAGGGCAATGTTTCCAGCGAAATTACAGGGCACGCAGAGATTTGACATCTTATATCTCGGGGTGACGAGCGCAGTGCATTGCCATCCAGGGTTTTGAACTGTTGAAGTTCTGTGGCGTTGAGTTGTTATGTGCAAGCATGAAGAGCCATCAGGCGAGCGACTTGGCTCGTCTCGTCACCCAGTACCATAAAAAAAAACCTGCTTATTTTGTTACAAGAAACCGGCGGGAATCAAAAAAGCTTTAGATGACAAAATTTAATGTGGTTAGAACACAAATGACATTTTGTTTGTTTGTTTGACATTTACCAAGGACAAAATTGTAGATAAAGATATGCCTTATGAATATACCTGTTTCACAAATATTCACAACAGATTTAGCTTGTACATTTTACATTATGTATTTTGAATTAAGTTTTTTTTAAAATCTCGATTAAGTCTTCGTTTGACCACCAACTCGCCTCTTGGTAAGTGACGAAGATGAAGCACACAGACTTAGAAAATACCTATTCACTTGGACCTAGTTTTTTTTTTCATAAGTAATATTTCAACTTCTTTTAGCATTATCAAGGATTAAAAGTACATACTCTATGCCCGCCCTTGCGATACCATTAAGTTAATTTCAGCAAAATCGGTTTGGCCGAAATGGTAAGAGACAGTTACTACCGCTTATAAGAATAGGTAAGGTAGGTCGTAGTCACAGAAAAGAAAGTTTTTTTTTTGTTTAAATTTGAACGGCTGTCAAGGCATTTTTGTAAGAAATCTGTTGTAGCCACTTGCACCCATATAAACCCATAGCAACTGTGTTAGTAACTGTAACGCGGAGTTCGACGCGTTGATCTAAATAAGAATGTTCAATCACATATCTGTCACAATACCTGGCGACAGAGTTTCCTTCTCATTTCCGTTCTATTTACTTCTCTTTTCTGTGGTTGTAGTAGACAAGTACTTACTGTGGATTATTTTTATTTGCTTGCTTATTTATTAGCTACACTAATCAAGTAGTCCTTTGATCACTCAAGACTTAATTCACTTACTGGGCATTTATCCAGATTTGCGGGTTTTGCAACAAAAAATACAAACTGCTACAAAAGGTAAACAAAACTCCACAATGAGGTCATCAGGTCAAGAGTCTATTTTATCCGATTGCGGTTTTAAAAACGCATACCAACAAATGTTGAACAAAGCTCTATAACAATCAGCTCTACATGTAACGCGGCTCCCATAATATTAAGACCAGGGTCCTTATTCCGCAACTGCAAACACGCTCGTAACGCGGCGCGTTAACCTCAAAAAGTTGTCAGATATTCAGTTGTCTTCCTTAGTCTAATGAACATTTACTGCTATACCATGGCGGTAGAAATGTGGAAGAAACATGAAGAAATGTAGGAGAAACCAGATGAAGTGTGGAAGAATCAGGATGAAATATAAGACAATCAAGATGAAATATGGGAATAGTACTTAATAATACATCTGGCTTGCCATAACCAGCCGTCTGAGGATGGAAACTGCAAGAGCTAAGAGCCTAAGCTCCAGGGTGAAAGTGTTAAAGGGCATAACGCCGCGAGCAGCGTTTAGATAAGTGCAGCACACCTCTCTACACCCTAAGCCATACGCCAATATTCCTCCGGTGCCAATATACGGCAGCCTTTATGGGGGCTTCCATTTAGTGGGTGGCAAGTCATCACCTGACTAAATATATTTTGAGATCCATCCTATATCTAGATCTGTCATCCTATCCACTATAGTTGTTCACCTCAATATGTTTATTTTTATCTTTAGTTTCATATTGCATTTTATACACATTCCATTATTTTTTAAGTGCCTTTATTAACTAAATAAAATAGAAGCTAACACTACATAAACAGTTAGACTGTCCATACACCGTCGAAGGTCTAAAGACAATCAAAATGCTCAAGCCCACTATCAATTGGCAGCGTAATTTACGTTCCATAATTGTATTTTTGTATTCAACATTCCATAATTGTATTTGGTCTCTTGGTATTGGTATCGGCTCCACCAATGCCTATCAAATGTCCGGGCTATAATATTTAAGAATATTTCTAAATAACTTAGAAATCTGTTTCAGTCTTTAGTAGCTAACTGGCGTTGAATCTGTCATACCAATCTGACAAGACTAAAATCATCTGCGTCTCTTTTCATTTTAATATGTGAAAAAAAAGGATGGCAACAGTATAAGAACTGTCAAATATAATTTAGTTTAGATAATGGTACAACAGAATCGATACCATTATGACGTTAGTTTTTAGATCACCTGAATGCATAGTCTCAACCATAATGAAATCTATGTTTTAACGCGGTTTATTAATAAAGCCATTGCAGCATGTTAGATCGATACAGTTCCGGTGCAGTATTTGAGTTGTATTCGTTACTAATGAAAATTTACTGGTTTATATGCCCAGGCGGTAGAAATGTGGGAGAAAAATGATGAAATATTGGAACCAAGATAAAATATAAGAGAAGTAAGATGAAATTATGAAAGTACTTAATAATGTAAGTAGCAAATGACTTAGAAGTTTGTTAGATAGGTTTCATTTTTATACAATGAAGGTAAATGGATAAAAAATAAAAAATAAAAAATGTACCGAGAACCAGTTGTAAATGGATAAATCTAACATAGGTTTTAAGACAACTTACTAATTCAAAATGTAACGTACTATGTGTTTTAAATAAATTAAAAAAAAAAAAAAAAAAAAAAAAAAGTGGCTAGCTCTGACGTTAGTTTTTAGATCACCCGAATGCATATAACATGGCCTAAACTACAATGAGAGACAGCCCCGTTAGCTTAGTTGGTAATGAACGTGATGAAAATGTGTGTTTGTTTTATGTCTGGGTGTTAATATCTATTTAAGTATGCATTTAAAAATATATATATGTATGTATATCAGTTTCTGGCTGCCATATTACAAGCTTTGCTTAGTTTCGGGTCAGATGACCATGTGTGCAATAATGTCCTAGATTAATATTATTATTTATTACATATGTTTTAATGCAGTTCGCATGTTTATGAGGCAATTGCAGTATGTTAGGTCGATACAGTTCACGGTGCAGTGTTCAAGTTGTCTTTGTTAGTAACGAACATTTACTGCTTCATCCCTGGTGTTAGAAACGTAGTAGAAACACGATGAAATATGAGAAAAGCAAGATAAATGTAGTAAAAACAAGATGAAAGTTGGAGAATAAAGATGAAATGTAGTAGAAACAAGGTGAAAGTTGGAGAATCAAGATAAATGTAGTAGAAACAAGATGAAAGTTGGAGAATCAAGATGAAATGTAGTAGAAACAAGATGAAAGTTGGAGAATCAAGATAAATGTAGTAGAAACAAGATGAAAGTTGGAGAATTAAGATGAAATATGAGGAAAACAAGATGAAATAGGTAAAAATAATTAGATAATTATATTTTTTTGGTAGAGTCAGTGGTAAGTCATGTCATGGCGTCAGTTTTAAGACGTTAGGGCCTTACTTAAAAACGTTACTCAAGTTAATCTATGCTTGAAAATGCTCTCTTAAGTTCTGGCTAACGGCAATGGTCACATGCGAAAACGAGACAGCGCTATTTTAAGCAAAGATTAACTTGAGTAACGTTTTTAAGTAAGGCCATTAATATGGTCTTATTCTAAATTACCTTTTAGCTACTAATCTCTATCAATCAGAATCGACAGCACTATCCATTTTCAACCGACTTCAAGAAGAGGTTCTCAAATCCTCTGTATTATTTTTTGTGTATGTTACTTGATATCTCGCATATAGTGAACAGATTTTATTAATTATCTTTTTACTAAATACACCAAAAAGGCCGGACAAAGGTCAAAATGTCCGTCCGTCATGTCCGGATGGATAGTAACCCTAGTGGTTCAGCATAAAATCTGAAACATTACACGAACGAAGTCACGGGTAACAGCTAGTGTGTAAAAATCGAAACCCTATTAAATAATAAAATATTTGTGTTATTATGTCGGATATGTCAACAAATAGACTCATAGATTTAGGATGTCAAAAAAAAATTTGGTCTGTGAATAGACTGATGTTATTTGTTTTGCGTAGATAATGGAGGGCTGGAAATTGGCATACTTAACACGGAAAAATGTACGCCAATTCCCGGAGCGTCCGTGGAACTAACCGTGAGAGAATTTTTTGTCCCTCGCACGATATTAGCAACATTACAATAGTTACGGATAAAACAGCTAGCAGAAAATATAGGTAATAAGGAAAACGGATTTTAGGTAATTAATTTTAAATGTCACCATAAGTTGACAGGAAACTGTAGACGTGGATTTATTAAAAGCGTTTACTACGCAGCGGAGATATGATCTTTCTACGCAATTTCCCTAGAAAAAAACTTCCGGAAGAGGTGTCCCAAAAAGCCTTAACTTATTTATATTTTCTGTTAACATCTCTTTTTTAGGAATTTAAAGATAATACAGCAGCAAATACGCATTTGTTTGTAGATGCAGAAGCCAATGTTTAGAAACAATAACAATCAAAACTTACAACCACTGCGAAAAACTTTACAAAAGCTTCGTTTCACAAAAACAGAGTAAACTGCACTAAATGCTTCTAACAATGCTAAATACAAAATTCACTTTATACACTTTCACAGTTACGCACTGTCTTCGTAAAAAAATCGCGAATTTCTAGCGAAACCTACCGCAACGCGACTGACGTTGCCGAAATCGCCCGAAGACCGCAAGGACGCAAGCGGTGATGCCGGCGGCCGGCGAGGCACTGCGGAGCCCGCTGGACGCGTGCTGCCCCCCCTTCAAAACCCTTACGACCTAACCACCCTCGACAACCATCCCATTTTAGACCTTAAGACTACTAAATAGAACGTATATTACAAAAGTATGCAAGAAGAACGCCAATCGATGCCTCAGAAACAGGGCAACACATCTTTCCGCCTCCGCTCCCGCAAATGACGCGAATTTTCACCAATTTCGCCGCGAAATCGATTCCAAAATGTTAATAAGCAAATCGATATAACGCATCGGGTCTCGGATTTCATTAGGTAAAGTGTAAAATGTTAATATTTCTGCCGGTCGAGTGTAATAAACAGGCTTTTGAATTTAAAAATATGGAAGCGGATGGTCGTATGTTTGGATTTATATTGCATGCAAACGTTGCCAATTCATGTTCTGAGGCTGCAGATTGGAAGAATAAATGTAAAGAAGGAGGAAATAAATACGTGAATTCATTGAACAATAATAGATGCGTTAATAATGAAATGGCCAATAATGAGGTCACACAAGGATAAAGAGTTCAATAATAAATAACAAATATATTCTATAAATTTTAGAAGAATGATAGTGTGCATCATGAGGACGGATATAGGGTACTTTCTCCAAAAAAAAAAAGATAGATAGATAACTCTTTATTGTTCACACCAAAAATTACATACATACATAGCATAAAAACAACTTAAAACTAGTGAAACAATTGGCGGCCTTATCGCTATAAGCGATCTCTTCCAGGCAACCTTAAAAAGAAAAGCGGGAAAACTGGGAATTCGCGGGAACACCGCGAGATTCAGCTGGTAATTATGTAATTTTCTCAATACGATTCGCTCGATGTATTCAATTACTTTTTTCTTAATAATTATACCGGTTTAATTTTTCCAGGAGTCCTATGGTAAAGGTATGGTTCTTCATTCTTTAAAAAAATAATTTGTTTTTATGTGATATCGTTAAATTTCAGGTAAAATTCGTTTTAAGATCCTTACCCTCTGACCCAATTGGCGGTCTATTTTCGCTCCTTTAATATCTTAACGTATTTAAACTTTCAAACAAAAGAGTGAGGCGCTTGCCCCACCCTGGCTGGCCCTGGGATGATAGTTTTTTTTTTCACATGTACTGTCCCTTCTTCAGTTCATAGTCTTTGTAATCATAGAGCATGAACGTATTGTAGAAGTCTGACTTCAATGAGTACAATAATTACACTAAACTTGGTTACGGTCAACAACGACAGAATGCCAGCTTGACTTAAGTATGATGAGTGTGCATAGAAAAAGGGTTCCAGAAAAAGTTATTTAGAACTGAAATTCTGACAAGATTTAGGACAGAACTCTCGTGGGCTAGTTTTTAAAGAACGTTTCAATGTTATAATAATAAATAAATATCTGGGACTTTATTGCACACATGGTCATCTGACCCCAAACTAAGCAAAGCTTGTAATATGGCAGCCAGAGACTGATATACATACATATATATATTTTTAATACATACTTAAATAGACCCAGACATAGAACAAACACAAATGTTCATCACACAAATGTTTGTCCTAGATGGGAATCAAACCCACGCCCCCAAGCGCAGAAAGTAGGTTCACTACCAACTGAGCCACCGGGGCGGTCAGTTATAGTATAAATATTTATATGATTATTGTTTTACTCAAAAAGTTTTCGGTCCCTACTCTAGATTTTAATTTTGTGCTCCCCCCTAAATTAAATCCTGGCTACGCCCATGTACTCAACACCATTTCCATTAAATCTCATTTCCGAGTTCTGAGTATAAAGCTATTTCTAGATGTAAGGGAAGCAATACGATGAAATAAGACTTTCGCCTCGATCTAGACATCCTCGAATACCAAAATAACTTGTAAGACAAAATTTGACTTTGAATCATGCAACTGACGAGAAAGCTAACTGTGGAAGATTTTTTTAAGTGAAAACTTTTTAGGCGCGTTTTAGCACTTTTGGGTGAATCAAAAATAATAGAACTCGCGTCATCGTCACGCTGTACCGTGTATTTTAAAACAGCGCCATCTCGTGTAGAATAGGTGGATTACTACTTAAATTTTCACTTCTGACGTGCAGTCCTATGACTGAAGTTTTTTTTAATCGTTTCCCTCCCGCGACATTAGCAACATTACAATAGTAAACGTGAATGTATAAACGCATTCTTTCAGCGGCCGCACTTTAGTTAAGACTGTAGGTCCTAACTACAAACAAACATAACTACATACACGCTTACTGCCCTCATTTTGTATTTGTGTCGTCGGGGTTGATAAAAGACATTTTCATTACTCATACTCGGAAAGTAGGTCTGAAGTTGCCTGAGGAGCGGGTTGAAAGTAATAAATTTCAGCCCTAGGGACAATCACTTTCAACTGACAGTGACAGTTGACAACTGACAAACACTCAAATTAATAAAATAAAAAAGTCCTATTTTCACATTGGTATTGATTTATTGAACCACGTTGCAACTTTTTTTTTCTCCTCAGAGGATTATGGTCCCACACTTCTCTTGCATTTGCCAGTGTCAGTTCATGTTTTTATTTTTAGTTTCCTTGTATTCGTAATGAAAAGCACAGTGTTTATTTAGTCCCTCGAACGATTAGCCAAACCCCGTCTCGGGACTAAATAAGTTACTTTCACCCCTCGAAAATGTACTATTAAACATGCTATTATAAGTATCAAGTATGATCAAGGACATTGAATTTCAACATCGACAGCTCGAGTCGGAGTCCCATTTCAACACCTAACATGACTCGGATCCAATAACAGACGCCGAGATTGTGGTTGCAAAATTATTCGCAACATGTTATTCCAATTCAACTGATACAGAGTTTTGCATAATTAGATTTGGCAGGACTATCAATTGGTGGTAAAGTTATCCACTCCATCTAACACGCGTCATCATCATCATTTCAGCCATAGGACGTCCATTGCTGGACATAGGCCTCCCCCATCGATTTCCAAAAGGACCGGTTGGAAGCGGCCTGCATCCAGCGTTTTCCTGTGGTCTCTATTAGGTTAGCACGCGTACAAGAAATATATACGATTAGCTGCCCGTCCCGGCTTCGCACGGGTGGAGATATTTTTTAGCATTTTAGTAATAAATATAGCCAATGTTACTCAGGAAGTATATGTAGCACTCTAATGGTGAGAGATTTTTTTTAATTTGTCCATTTGTTTTTGAGTTAATTCGTAACAAACATACAAAAATACTATTCTTTCCGCTTTATAATATTAGTGTAGTAGTCTATACGATATTCAGCATTATTTGCCATTTTTTTGTTTATTCGAATAGCGAACTTATTATTTTTTTCCTGATATGATTTTGGCGTAGCACGAGTGGAGACCACGACTCGGCAAATGTGAAAAAAAAACTGGGACATTATAGCACACATGGTCATCTCATGCACCCCAAACTAAGCAAAGCTTGTAATATGGCTGCCAGAGACTGATATACATACATTTATAATTATGTAGTTTTTATTCTTTTCTGTCCCCCTAAGAAAACGACAGGGGATTAGAATACGGAAATAATTAGTGCAATCTGGCCCCTTGCCGGTAAAATGGAGACAAACTGGACTTTATTGAAGTGATAAATTCTTTAGGCGTGTTGAGCACATATTGGGTGAACAAAAATCATGGAACTCGGGTCGTCGTCGCCGAACGCTGTACCGTGTATTTTAAAACAGCGCCATCTCTTGTAGAATATGTGAATTAGTACTTTCATGCTTTTCCCCTCGAGGGGAAAGAACGGAATAATCCCGTAAGATGCTCTGACAATCGAGGGGGTGACGATATGCGTAAGGCAGCTGACAGTGGCTGGAAGCGAAACTGGATAAATTTACGGTTCCTGAAGGAATGTCCAAGCGGGTGAAATTGTGTGGCGCAGATAGTAGATATGATAATAATCCACCATTTTAGGGTTCCGTACCCAAAGGGTAAAACGTGACCCTATTACTAAGGCTCCGCTATCCGTCCGTCTGTCACCAGGCTGTATCTGATGAACCGTGACAGTTAGACAGTTGAAATTTTCACAGATGATGTATTTCCGTTGCAGCTATAACAACAAATACTAAAAAATATATTAAAAATATGGGTATGGACAGCGGAATCCGAGGGGCCAGCGGCTGGTCGACTTCATGGAGAAGGAGGAACTCTATTTGATGAACTTCTTTCAGAAGCGACCATCCAGGAAGTGGACATGGATGAGCCCCGATGGTTCGACCAAAAATGAGATCGACTTCATCATGACGACGAAGAAGCGATTCATATTTAATGATGTCTCCGTGATCAGCAAGGTGATAACCGGTAGCGATCACCGGCAGAGGCGGTCAGAGGCACATTAAATATCAACATCAAGCTCGAGAGGTCGCGTCTGGTGAAGTCCACGCTCCGTCCTGGTCATGCCCAAATCCAAAACCCCGAAGACTTCCAACTCGAATTGCACAATCGCTTCCAGGGCCTAACTGAAAGCGGAACTGTGGACGAACTAAACAATGGGCTGGTGGAAACTGTCCAAGCAGTGGGGTCCAAGTTTTTTAAGACCCCACGCCGGAAAAGACCTCAGAAGCTCTCAGACGAAACCATTAAGTTAATGGAAGACCGGACTGAGATGAGACTTCAATCTTCAGCTGATATGTCGGAATATGGCAAACTTAATAGACGGATCTCGAAATCGGTGCGACACGATCTGCGTTCCTATAATACAAGATGTATTAGGGACGCAATTGAGCGGAACCAAGGCTCGAAAGTGTTCGCAAAGAATTCGTTTATTGGGAAAAGCCAAATGACGAAGCTGAAGATCGAGGATGGCAGTACCATTTCGTCAAAGCAGAGATTCTGAGAGAGCTCGAGAGGTTTTACGGAGAGTTGTACACCTCGACACGTCAGCCCATTGTCAGTACAGCTCAGGACAAGAGAGCTAAACTGACCCGACACTACACTGAAGACATCCCAGACATCAGCATGTACGAGATTAGAATGGCTCTGAAACAGCTTAAGAACAACAAGGCGCCGGGTGATGACGGAATCACGACAGAACTACTGAGAGCCGGTGGAAAACCGGTACTTTTAGTCCTCCAGAAGTTGTTTAATTCCGTCATACTTGAAGGTACTACGCCTGAAGCATGGTACAGGAGTGTGGTGGTGCTCTTCTTCAAAAAAGGTGACAACACCTTATTGAAGAATTATAGACCCATCTCACTTCTGAGCCATGTGTACAAGTTGTTCTCCAGGGTCATTACGAACCGTCTCGAAAACAGGTTTGATGACTTTCAGCCTCCCGAACAAGCCGGTTTCCGTAAAGGCTGGGGCACCATAGACCACATACAGACGCTCCGCCAGATTATACAGAAGATTGAGGAGTATAATCGGCCATTATGTCTAGCGTTTGTGGATTATGAAAAAGCCTTCGATTCAATCGAGACCTGGGCAGTATTGCAGTCCCTCCAGCGTTGTCATATCGACTATAGGTATATCGAAGTGCTGAAGTGTTTGTATAGAAACGCCACCATGTCGATCCGATTACAGGACGAGAGCACGGAGCCAATCCAATTGCAGAAAGGCGTGAGACAGGGAGATGTTATCTCTCCAAAACTGTTCACGAACGTATTGGAGGACGTTTTCAAGCTTTTGGACTGGAACGGATTGGGCATCAACATTAATGGCGAATACATCACTCACCTTCGTTTTGCCGATGATATAGTTATCATGGCAGAGTCGCTGGAGGACCTCAATATAATGCTCAGCGACCTCAGTAGCCTTTCCCAACAGGTGGGTCTTAAAATGAACATGGATAAGACAAAAATCATGTACAATGTCCATGTTGTACCCGTGCCGGTCAATATTGGGAACGATACTCTCGAAGTTGTTGATCATTACACCTATCTTGGACAGATTGTTCAGTTAGGTAAGTCCAACTTAGGCAAAGAGGTCGCCCGAAGAATCCAACTCGGATTGGCAGCGTTCGGGAAATTGCGTGAAATCTTCTCGTCCAAGATACCACAGTACCTAAAGACAAAGGTCTTTGACCAGTGTGTGTTGCCAGTGATGACATATGGTACTGAGACGTGGTCCTTAACTGTGGGTCTTTTGGAAAAGCTCAGAGTCACACAACGGGCAATGGAGAGAGCTATGCTCGGAGTTTCTTTACGCGATAAAATTCGGAACATAGATATTCGCCAAAGAACCAGGGTCACCGACATAGCTATTAAAATCTGCAAGTTGAAGTGGCAATGGGCAGGCCACATCGCTCGAAGAACTGATAACCGATGGGGAAGAAACGTTCTTGAGTGGAGACCGCAAACCGGAAGACGTAGCGTAGGTACTTAGGTAGGCCTCCCACTAGAAGGACCTACGACATTGTGAGAGTCGCGGGCATCCAGTGGATGCAGATGGCAGGATGTCGTTCAGTGTGGAGGTTAAAGGGGGAGGCCTATGTTCAGCAGTGGACGTCTTTTGGCTGATGATGATGATGACTAAAAATATAATAAAATAAATATTTAAGGGGGTTACCATACAACAAACGTGGTTTTTTTTGCTCGTTTTTGCTCGATATTGATAACGGCAACAGGTAGACGCTTGAAATATTCACAGAATATTTAGTTATATATTGACTTAAAAAATAAATAATTAAAATCCCATACAAAAAACGTGTTCCCATACAAAAAACGTGTTTTTTGCTGTTTTTATAAATAATGGTACGGAACCCTTCGTGCGCGGGTCCGACTCGGACTTGGCCGAATTTTATACATTGACATTCGAAAAATCACAAGTATTAAAAACAATAAAGCGACATGTTTTTTTTTATGTCGCCGTCACCCTTGTTCTCTTTACACCAAAATTTGCTTACCACGTAAATTTTGGAGAAAAAAAATACAGATAGAAAAAAAAAACTAGACGCAGTTTACTGATATGGACAACGCATAGCGTCAACATACCACGTGTCTGTGGACGAAGTACTAAACGAATGCCTACTGTAAATTCTGTCGATGAGTAACGTAAGAGATGATTTGACACACGACCCGTGCATCATCGGACGGAAGGCAACGCAGCGCAAGTCTTTATCGGCAGAAGGTCAAGCTGAATGAGTGGTTTATTAATAGACGTGACCCGCTTTTGATTTAGTGTCTTGTTAATGGCTTAACCTAGAGTCAAATTTTCACACAGTTTTGACCCGAAAACTAAAATAAATATCTATAAATAAATATCTGGACATTTTTGCACACATGGTCATCTGACCCCAAACTAAGCAAAGCTTGTAATATGGCTGCCAGAGACTGATATACGTACATATATATTTTTAAACACATACTTAAATAGATATTAACACCCAGACATAGAACAAACACAAATGTTCATCACACAAATGTTTGTCCTAGATGGGAATCGAACCCACGCCCCCAAGCACAGAAGTTAGGTTCACTACCAACTGAGCCACCGGGGCAGTCAAAACTTGAGGGTTACCTTAATAGACGTGGAGTAGAAGTCGTCGTTTTTTTTTATTTTTTTTTGTGACTTTCGTTTGACCGCCAACTCGCCTGATGTTAAGCGATGATGCGGTCTACGATGGAGCACGCTTGCCTAGAAGAAACCTATTCACTCGTGACTAGAAGACATCCAGATTGTTACTATCGGGCAACACACATTTAGGCAGTGCATTTCACAGACTAGCAGTTCGCACAATAAAAGTGGAATCAAAGCGCTTCGTACGGGTTTTCGGAATATTAACCATAAAGCGGTGTCGATTTTTTGTGCTGCTCTGGCAGTCCGATAGAAAAATGGGTATTAAGTACCATTTTTTTCGGCGGGTCAAAGGTGTGTTACAATTTGGTGCTGAGATATAATTAGGAACGTTGTGGTAGGCCTAAGCCCGCCCCCCCCCCCCCCCCTCCCCACACCAAGTCTCGCATGATTTCTTGCATCCAATGCTTTTGATGCCACCAAAGGAATTCAGTCAATCCTCTATTTTGCAGTAAATAATCAAGACTTGATTGTGCCACTGCCGATTTGCCGTGCGATGTTATGCCGGCGTCGGAACTCGGATTCCACGAAGAGAACCGCAATACGAAATCATGTAGGCAAAAATCACAGCTGAGAAATGACAGTAAGTTAAATACTCTGGTGCACTTAAATGGGCCATTCTATGCACTGTTAAACAGAATCAGAAATGCTATGTGAGATCGAAAAAAGATCAGTGTTACAATTTTGTGACAACTTGTAAACCCAACCCAGCAATCGCCAACAGTTCAGCAGTTCTTTAGATTTTGCAAAATGTCAATGACCTTTTTTAACAAACAGCTGATTTTATTATAGAAACTGACGTGGTTTTCACACATTTTATTTATATTACACGGGAATTACTCACGTAAGATTAGGCCGGTTACTCCGACTATAGTTTTTGAGCGGCGGCACGCAGTGCAAAGCGAGACGCAGCCGCGCGCGCGCATTCACCTTGATAAAGCTCGCCGAATGCGATTGCAACTATAGTCGGAGTAACCGGCCTAATCTTACGTGAGTAATTCCCGTGTAATATAAATAAAACAGCTGATTTCTTTTATTAACATTTAAGGGTCACAGTAGACGTTTTTTTTTATTGTGAGAATAATTACCTTCTGGCGGCTTTGCGTAATATTTTCGGCTAACACTGTTTGCAGTTTAGACTGCATCCATTTCTTATGCTCCACTAGGACAGTCTTATCTGTGATTCTTCAAACATGAGTGCTAAGCTCTGTCAAGTTCCCTAAGCTGACCAACCTTTAGTATTTCTAATGCTATATAAATAAAATAAATATCTGGGACATTATTGCACACATGGTCATCTGACCCCAAACTAAGCAAAGCTTGTAATATGGCAGCCAGAGACTGATATACATACATATATATATTTTTAAATACATACTTAAATAGATATTAATACCCAGACATAGAACAAACACAAATAGATAGTCCAAATGCAAAATAGGCGACAAGCTCGTTTGCTAGGTGAGTTCGACTAAAGACATCAAGCCTTATTTAAGCCAGATGCGTACGCACCCGCCACGCAACCTTACCATATCTGCCTTAATTGTCTGATCTGAGGTCAAAATCCCTGAGCTGACGGCTAACCTCCTGTATATTTCTAACGCATCCATCACTTTTCCGGAACAAAGATATCCTACTCTTGTCTCTTTTCTATGCCGAGTTTAAGTTTAAACGCTGTCATCCGGGAGCACATAGCTCCGTCGAGCGACCTGAAAGAATCGTTCCACACCGCGATTACGGCCGTGGGAACTCTACACAAAACTACACGTAATGCCGTTTAATTTACATTCCATTGTGAAAACGCTAGGGGTGGTGACTAGCGTTTTCAGTGCTGCTATGTTCAGACTATAACGGAGGGTTTTCACATCAGCCGGTCTATTCTGCAAGCTAAGTGAACACGCAAGTGAGGTGATAAGCTAAGTGAACGCTATTTTTCTTATCTATTACTATAGAGATATGTCAAAATGTCGAGGGATCAATCCTTGACTGTAGTCTCTTACCCTTATAATTCGATTTTTTTACTTTATCTACAGAAATAAGCAAGAAAAAATCACATTCACTTAGCTTATCACTTCACTTGCGCGTTAACTTAGCTTGCAGAATAGACCGGCAGTACGTTTGCCTAGCTAAGCTAGGCCCTAGCCGTTGTTAACAAGATCTGTATTACAAAATCGATTGTTCAATTTTAGGTATCTAATTTTCGGGTATAAAGCTAAAAAATAAAGCCGTGAATGTCGAGACGAAAATACAACAAGCAAACATAACAATAACAAAAAATTGTTTATTTTACACAGGGGGTCACAAGTGTGTAATAATAATGGATTATTATTTATAACGTGTTCGTGGACGTACCTCCACGAACATTTTAGTCCTTCAAAGCTTAACTTTTTTTTAAATTTAGGCTGCTATTGCTTATGGCACTTTAGCCTTAACCTTTCTTACAAAGCAAAACGTTCCAGAGGTGCTGTGACTGGTTGTATTATTTTTCATTTTTTTTTCATTTTTAATATGCAACTCCACCGACACCGGTTTACAAACTACAATTTAGTAAACTTAAACGAATTTATACTTTCGCTATACACAATACTGTGACAGAAAAATAAAGACTCAAGTTAAAAAAGAAGTAAAGTAAAGAAAGAAATTTAGATTGAAGGTTAAGATTTCAAACTGTGTTCTGATTGGTCTGAAAATAGCAGCACAACGGCTAGTCAAAGATACCAGGGGCCTTACGCCCAACTCTAAATGCGGGCCCGAATAGGTGCAGTTGCCAAATCACGCGAACGCAAACGCGCCGATATACGGTTTGCGGTCGCGTGATTTTGCAACTGCAGGCCCCTGGTATCTTTGACTAGCCGTTGTACTGCTATTTTCAGACCAATCAGAACACAGTTTGAAATCTTAACCTTCAATCTAAATTTTTTCATTCTTTGAATGGAGTATATCTACTTACTCTGAAAACCATTATGCTATACTTTGACTCGATAGCGCTAAGTCTCAATTATGATAAATAATGTAGATTAGGAGAGAACTGGCGCCGGCATCTTATCTATCGATAGAGGTTCTTATCCAAACATTTGAGATCAACTTTTCATCTTTTTGATTCGACGCCGCGTTTTTTATTCAAGACAAAAAGATGACACTTTGATTTGAACGCTTCGTCGTTGAGATTGTAAGGTAAAAGGTTCTCAAACTTGAAAGACCGACTTAAAATGTCTTCAAGTTGTTAAGCGAGCGCCTTTATTGAGACAATGGCTGATGAGAGATTTCGCACTCTTTTATTCATTTCTAGACAATTTGACAGAGATTCAAAGTTGTTTTTATAAAGAGTATTTTTTTATTATTGTAGTGCGTTTCACCAAAGAGTTCCAACACCGTAATGTTGGCTCCCCTGCACTTTCCCTGTAATGTGTATGGGAGGTTCATTTTCATGTTATGACGACACGCGTTTATGACAAAATATGTTTTTTTTTTTATGATACTGATTGACGAAACGAGCGAAGTCGCTCGCCTGATGGCTCTTCACGCTTGCCCATAACAGCTCAACGCCACTCAGAATTTTGAACTTCAACAGTTCAAAACCTTGGATGGCAATGCACTGCGCTCGTCACCCCGAGATATGAGATGTCCAAACTCTGTGTGCCACTTAACGCAAAAACGGTAAGTACATGGTATCGGCAGTGCAGCGACACTAATGATAATAATATAAGATAAGATAATTTATCTGCACAAAAACACGAGTAAATAATACATTAAAAAAAAACACATTCACAATAAGTGAGTTAAAATATTAGTCGCATCGAAACATGTAAACTAACTAATACCCACTAATACTAATAGTCCTCACGCAATAATTATTAATACAATAAACCAACTTCATAAAAATTTCAGAACTGAACCAAATTGAAATGGGACCACACGGGAAGCGCCAGCTTTCAAATAAAAAAAGAATCATCAAAATCGGTTCACTCAGTAGAAAATTCTGAGGCAACAAACGTTAAAAAAAACTAATTGATAACCTCCTCCTTTTTGGAAGTCGGTTTAAAAAAAAGGACGGCAAGCTCGTCTTAGAGGGTCACATTTAGACTATGCGTTCGCACCCGCCGTCTTACCTCATATCTCTTGTTTTAATCTGAGGGCCCAATAGTTCGCACTATTCCATCAGGCGAATCACCAATGAAACGCAAAACAATTTTATATTTATAAAAGCAACTTTGAGAGACTTAGCCTCACTAATTGTCTAGAAACGAGCAAAAACGTGCGAAATCGCCATCAGCCATTGTCAGAGGCTGATTCATCGAAACTAGGTTGATGTGCTATTAACTGTGCATTAACTGTACACGGTACTGTTATTAGCAAATCATCAGAGTTGTAATTACTTTGATCTACGGTGTGTTTTGATATAGGCTGTGATTACCGGGCAATGACGATATAATCACTTGACTGGTCATCCTTTACTCCGCCGTGGTGAAGAGGTACAAAATTTTCAGCATGATCTTTTTTGAGCGGGCCAATCCTAGGCGCGAATTAAATTAATGACTTTTGTTTCCTCCAATCACAAGCGCCATACAATACCAGTCCGATTCAAGACCGCGCCCGACGTTGCTTAAATTGACGGTGACCTGAAATTTGCCACCAACTCGCACTTGGCTATTATTTATTCGTGCTCCAATCCGACGTCCTCTATCGTAAACAACGTCATCGCTTAACATCAGGCGAGTTGGCGGTCAAACACAAGCCTTCAATATAGGCTTGTGTTTTAAATTTAAAAAAAAAATTAGGTATGTCCGGACAAAAGTTTTTAAATGTCCGGACAAATCCGGACGGATGGTAACACTAACAAGATGCGTTTTCATATACAATTTGTCACACTCGCGGGGTCAATCTTGAGAAATGTCTGTGGCTGCACCACATGATTTAACATGCGTGGATAATGTCAGATTTCCGAAATGTCAATTTATTGTTTAGAATTTGCTAGTTCATAATATTTTATAGGTATCGGGAGCAACTTTTCTTGACATTATTTACAGTCCATTCCGTTAACCCTTTCGACAGTAAGTGGTCACTTCCGTCAACGAGCGACGCTCTCAATGGCTTAATTCGGCTTAAGCTGAATATATGTTGTCGTAAATAAGAGCAATCGAGAGGTGGAACTGTCTGGCTGACCACCCACGTATGGGCCATACATTTTTCAAGTACCTATGTACCTAAATACTTTACAAAAATTCACAAACTGAATGGCTCAAAAACCTACAGACCTAACAGAACAAAAAAAATACACCAAAAAAGTCTGTGATTTTGACTAATCTCATTGGATTTTGACAGCTTTTCATAGTCAATTTTCTTTTTCCCCTATTGAAGCTTTTGGCTTCGCACGATCTGGGCATTTGATAAAATGCGTTCTCATTTTTGCGCGTGACACTTTTAATTAGAATGTTTGTGATCCAAATAGCTTCTTTCCTCGTGTTGAATTTTCCTAAAGTGGATTAGGCACGGTATAATCATAATTATCTTTAACTAATGCTTTTAACGTCGTAGTTACGAACTCAAAGATCCCCAGTAATCACGCAATGTATTATGCTGGGTTGAAAGATTAGTCCCAAGGGAGGTTAGTTCCTTTATCAGAGGACACTGTCAATAGATCTGAGTGAGGTTTGCGGTTAGTTCGAGGGTTAACGGGATAAGTTTAGGTGATAATGAGATTGAGATATAGAAAACTGGGTATGCCACGCAGTTTTAGCTACGTAGACATTCCCTAAAAAACTATTTTTCCGGGATAAAAAGTCTCTTGTGTTATTTCCGGCCCTTCAATTATGTGTGCAGAAAAATCACATTTCTGCGTGAAAAAGGAACAAACGGAGGAAACCTACCTTAAATACTTAAAATTTACATTTAGCATGCTGCCACCCACCAAAGGAGTTTAATAAGCTTGCGATCGACCGCCATCTCGCCTGATGTTAAGCGATGATGCGGTCTAAGATGAAGCACCCTTGCCTAGAAGAAACTAATTCACTAGAGATTTGAAGACACCCAGATTGTAACTATCGGGGAACACCCATTCAGGCAAAGCATTCCACAGACTAGCAGTTCACACAATAAAAGTGGAACCAAAGCGCTTCGTACCTTTTATTTCTAAGTTTGTTACGTGTACGATATCATAATGTTATTTCTTACCAAGCTACCATAAAGTAGATATAAAGCAAAGAGACGTATTTTGAATCTGTGACTAAAGTAATAAAATTACCGCTGCTGGGATAGACATATTAGACATTGCTGGTGATTTTTTTACTGGTTTAGTTTTCTGCTTCGTTATGCGATTAATACTTCTCAATTGGCACATTATGTTGAGAGATGTGCCCAAGTAATAGCCGTAACAAACGTCGAACTTGGCTGACGAACCGCCGTCTGACCAACGGGAGAGAAAATGTGAGAATATAATTTCCCTCTCTTTTTCTCTCGTTGGTTGAGGTGGTTGCCGTCAGCCATGTTGACGTGTCTGTTACGGCTCTAAAGATGACAACAGCCGGGCTATAGCATAAGCCGCACCGCGACAAAATTTTATCGACTGTTTTTTATCGTGCCAAAGCGAAACAGGCGTATAAGCGGTATAAGAAACCGTATAGACACCTTGTCACGTTCTCGCTCGACAAAGTGACGACAAGATTTTGTCGCGGTGCGCATCCTAGCTCAGTTGGTGTCATCTTTACTTAGGTAGGTACATCTCTCAACACAATCGAAAATCGGTGACACACTGTCCGGAATCTAATACCACCGAATCGAATGATTGTGACGAATCGATTGTTATATCGATACGGAGAATCGCGTGACTTATGTCCGATCATCAGGTCGTGACTGACGATTAGAGAATGAAGGTTTGAACGAGGCCTACTGAAGATTGATGAACCAACTTATCTGCAGATGCGGGCATTTTAAGGTTTTTTATTTTATTTTAGCAGACCTCCAACCCTCACAACCTTCTTTCTATACTCGCAGTCACGACCACCTGATGATTGGACGTAAGACAGGCGTTTTTTAGGGTTCTGTACCCAGAGGGTAAAACGGGACCCTATTACTAAGACTCCGCTGTCTGTCTGTCTGTCCGTCTGTCACCAGCCTGTATTTGATTAATGTGATAGTTGAAATTTTCACAGATGATGTATTTCTGTTGCCGCTATGACAACAAATACTAAAAAACAGAATAAAATAAATATTTAAGGGGGCTCCTACAGATAAAGTTGGCTGTACTGTAAATTTAAAATAAACAGAACTATGATTCCAACGGATAATAGAATAGTTTTATTTTCTGCAAGTTGAAGCCGTAGGGTGAATTAAACATGATAGAATAACAAACACAAATACTCGCTCGGTCCGCTGAACAAAACTTTTTCCATCTATATTGACACTGGCTGAATGCTCAAACATTGCGAAGCCAACCTAAAAACAAAAACACTCGTATTTTTCCGCCTCCCAAGTTCCAACATACACAAGGAGGTTTCTCGTCCAAAAAGTCTGAAGTAAAAGTGAGTGGAAACGTGGAACGTACTTCAACCTTCAACTATGTCGTATATTTTCGCGCGTGTCTAAGTGCTTCCATGTTTCTAGGTTACTATGTCTGTCCCTAATAACTAGGGGCTCTTCGTAGACCTCGATAAAGTACGAGATCTGTCAGCTTTGATGAACTAACGATGCGTTTCATTTATTATTATGCTGGGGCCACATTATCGCACATATGTTCGTGTTCTCACGATAAAAACTTCGGTCATAGAGAACGCTTCATCCACTTTTTTACTTGGATGACAATGCATTAAACTATGGTACCGTGGCGCTTTTCTGATGATGGAGCCGGAAGGTTGTCATAAAAACTAATAAACAGAACAAGATAACAAGATAACCCATTCGTGTTTGGGCTCTTTGGAATGCTCTTGATGAGTTCTACATCATTTTCTTTGCCAAAGCTATACTTGTTTAAACTATGTTTTTTTTAAATAATTTATAGAATTCTTGCTTTTGACCGTCACCTCGCCCGATAATAAGCGATGACGCGCGGTCTCGATACACGCATGCCTAGAAGACGAGATTCTGACTATCGGGAAACACCCATTCAGGCAGCGCATTCCACGGACTAGCAGTGGGGTTAGTACGAGAACTTGCGAAAAAGTTATCGTTACGTAAACGATAGCAAATGTATGAAAAATTCAGTTTCCTTTCACGTCCGTCCGATAGAGGCGCTGTTAAATTTTGCATACATTTAGCTATCGTTTACGTAACGAAAACTTTTTCGCAAGTGCTCATACTTAGGTCACAGCAAAACGTAAATTTTGTTCCCAATGAAATGACATTCTGAGGCAAACTAGAATCCATTTACAAAACCCTTTGATTCGCTCAAATTTACGGACACCACGATAGGCATTCGTGTTCGTTCGAATACATCAATGCGACTGGTTTTTTTAAATGTTTGTTACCGCAGAACTTTTGACTGGGTGAACCGATTTTGATGATTCTTTTTTATTTGTAAGCTGGTGCTTCCCATTTGGTCCCATTTTAATTTGGTTGGTTGGTTTGGTTCTGATGAAGCCGGTTTTTTTATATTGATAACTAGTCGACCGCCCCGGCTTCGCACGGGTGTAAGCTCGGCCTTCGGCCTCGCTACTATGACCCGCTCCAGGAAAACAAAATTTCATCAAAATCGGTCCAGCCGTTTTTAGAGTATCCTATGTCCGTCTCCTGGTTCTTAGCTACCTCCCCACCAATTTTCAGCCAAATCGGTTCAGCCGTTCTTGAGTTATAAATAGTGTAACTAACACGACTTTCTTTTATATATATAGATTATTTTAATTGGTTAGCAAAGAGGGACATACCACAATCTCAAAAGCTTATGTTAATCTTACATTAAGCTTTGTCTCATTTTCTCGGCTTATGAGAGAGCAAGACAACATTCAATGTTACATTAAAATAATAATACTTTTAAGGTCGCATTTGGTATTGCTTCGGTTATTAATAGTAAGTAGGTATTATAATATACATAAAAATCTAAACTTTTCACAGAACATCATAGTTGCTTAGCCAGCTCTGTAGCGCTACGATTGCGCGTAGGTTATTAAAATTAAGGTCAGCCAAAGCCGGCCTTCTGTGCCTATTTTTTTTGTGAATCAACTAAAAATTTATTAAAAACAATGAAACTTAGGTTTTTAAAAGTACATGGTTTTACTTTTTCTAATGACATCAAGGTTCATTAACTTCATAGGAAACCGAGTTTTTTTAAAGATAACAATGGCTGGTGATCAGGAAAAACCGGAACAAAGGAGGCGAGTATGGAGCGAGGTTCTAGGATAATGCGGAATTCTGGAATGGAAAATGGAACTTAATTATGGTTGTTTTAGAAAATAGTAAATTCGAAATTTGCTTGGCAAGTGCCAGATAGCCATATGTATATAAGTATTATTATCTATTTTAAATATCTCATTTAAAACCGTTATCTCAATTTTTTAACGAAAAAAGCAACAGACTGGAATATTGGCGTTCTGATTTTATCAAACAGAAATATCTATAGAAAATTGGATTCCCGTATTAAATATATCTGTACATTTTTATAAAAAATAATTGCTGAATTTTTTGGGAAACACTTAATATTTTGGCCTCCAATTTGAAAAGTAGTTTTTCGTAAAATTTTAGATGGGAAAATGCATCGAATTTTTCCAAAGTTTACAATAAAAAAATACAGATCCATATATAACAGAAATTTAATTCTCAATAAATATTTCTATTTGATAGAATCAGAACGCTAATATTCCAGCTTTCATTGCTTTCTTTACGCTAGCTTTTTCCGTATTTTTTTTTAAGTGAGGCCATTTATATAAATTTTTAAGACTTACCAACTGGAATGGCTCGGGAAACGGGAACGTGGCACCTGAAATGCAACATTTTATTAAAATATAATAAAGATGCAGAACATAGTTTTACTATAAAATAACAAAATTACATATATTTCACGTGAGGGTCAACAAATGTGATTCATCCCCTAATTTTCAGGTGAGATATTAACTTTTTTTTCTCTTTCGATTCTCTGGACAAACCCCTTTCTTTATACGTAGGGTTACAAAATGAAAAAAACAAGTGGACCACATTAAAAACAAACTTCAAATATATATGAAAAGTGTAACAAGTGACTATAAAATTTGAGGGTTGCCCTCGATTTCCCTGGGATCCCATCATCAGATCCTGACTTGGTGACAATGGGACCAAATTGTAAGTATACCCTACCGAACAAAAGATTAGAAAAAGATAGAGAACATTTAATTTTGGCGGAATAATCGTGAAAACCGCATTTAAATCCGTTCAGTGGTTTAGATGAGCGTCGACAAACAAACAAACAGACAAAAATTCTAATAACTGTCTTGACATGTTCAGCTGCTTCTTTTAAGTGATATTGTTTTTTATATCTCACAATTACGGATTTTTTAATATCTACGTTTTTATGATATGTATAGATAGATAGACAACAAATTTAATACAATATTTAATTATTTAATCCTATTTTATGTTTCAGGTAATAAAAGTCACATCCCCTGAACTATCTTCGCTTCAGAGAAGCAATGCCGAGCAATGCAACTGTCCCACATTGTTAGGAAAAGTAAGATTTATTCCACAATGTAGACTGCAGACGTGTCGTGAATGCTTGTCCCGGTGCCCTAGTTCGTATCCAGACGTCCCATTGGGAAATGGGAATAGGCTACGCAGAGGAAATGAAGCGCGACGAACACTTATGTTCTTTAACTGTTAACTTAAAAAAAAAATATGATTGATGAATAACAAACAATTTCTTTTTTATATAAAAAGATCGGCAAAGAAGCATGCGGCCCGCGTGATGGTAAGCAAAACCGCCGCCTATGGACACTATCAACACTAGCGGTGTTGATGGTGCTTTGCCAGTCCGGAGAGGTAGTTGTAGACACCCTTTTTGAAACGCTTCATTACGCAAACGTTGAAGCTCGGTGGGAAGACTTTTGGGGGAAGGATATTCCACACCTTGCAGGTCCGCGGAATAAAGGAGCGGAAAAATCAAACGGTGTGGGATTTCCAGCTTTGCAAGATGTGCTTTCTGTGTGACACTCGAATGTTCGAGCTTTTTACGTTCGAACATTCGAGTGTGGCGCTACCCTATGGCGATTTTGCGAAGCTCAAATTTGCAAACGTCAGTTCTTCGCTAACCCTGCTTTGAGCTACGAACGTACCTAAACAAATTGACCTTAAAGATATAATTGTGATCCTACAAAAGTTTAATTGAATTTGGCTCAGTCGTTTTTGACCAGCTCCGATAGCACAAGTAATTTTGTTGGAGCGCCTGTTGATTCGGCAATATCAATCATACTACTTTTGAAGTTTTTTTTTAACTGATAATTATTATATATTTTATCTAAAAAAAATAAGTTAGAATTTTATATATCATTCCCTCTTTTTAACCGACTTCCAAAAAGGAGGAAGTTAACTCAAAAACTACTAGACAGAATAAAAAAAAATATTTCTGCATTAGAATGTTCAAAAAAAACTTCACCTGTGCGAAGCCGGGACGGGCAGTTACTATTATGTATACAGAATGTGGCGTAATGAGTTGATAATTTACCCATTACGTAACACGCTGTATCCAGCTTATTATTCTATTTCTATGTGAAAAACCTAAACAACAATGGCTTAGTCATACTGCAAGTGACTGCACACATTGTTTTTATCACTGCAGTAGGCACATGATAAAAAGTCCCTTTATGCCAGCGCATAAGTTAATCTATTGTGGCTATAAGCCTATATTTAAATATACAATACTTTTTTCACAAAAGCGCCGGCAGTTCTGACAGTTTCCTGCGACAGTGGCGCCGCGACTTACGAGTGGGAAAATGAGTATGTTAGAACCAAGGAATTTATATACGTAGTATATAAATTCTTACTAATAACTAATATACTAATACTTCTAACCAAGGAATTTATATACATAGTATATAAATTCTTACTAATTACTAATAACTAATATACTAATAGTTCTAACCAAGGAATTTATATACGTAGTATATAAATTCCTTGGTTAGAAGTATTAGTATATTTATTCTGGGACAACACAGAGTGACATTTTTTTAGCAGAATGGAACAGGGAAAGCTGTTAAACTTAGGGTAGGAGGTTGTTAGTGTGTGTTTATACATATAATTATTTTTTTATTGTAAAATAAGCTTGCGCTTGGCCGCCAACTCGCCTGATGTTAAGCGATGATGCGGCCTACGATGGATCACGCTTGCCTAGAAGAAACTGATTCACTTTTGACTTGAAAACACCCAGATTGTAACTATCGGGGAACACCCATTCAGGCAGCGCATTCCACATACTAGCAGTTCGCACAATAAAAGTGGAATCAAAGCGCTTCGTACGGGTTTTCGGAATGTCAACCATAAAGCGGTGTCGATTTTTCGTGCCCACTCTGGCAGTCTGATAGAAAAAAGGGCAGGAGGAAATTAAATCATGCAGATCTGATACGCACTATTCAAAATGTATTCGATAAAAAACCGATAGACTAGCAACTTGGCGCCGATGCTCGAAACTAAGAAGCTTAGTCTGAACTAGGGCTTCGTATAATAATAATAATTATGATTTATATGTTTGTCCTGTTTTCACAGCTGGACCGATTTTGATATTATGCTTTTATCTTTTTAAAAGAAATTTTCGTTGCAATATTCCTTGGTAGTTTTTGATGGAATCCATATAGTGGATTAAAAGTTATGACCCCGCCTAAATATGAATTGAAATTTTATTTATTTAGGAATAGGCTTGCGTTTGACTGATGTTGAGCGATGATGCGATCTTTGATGGAGTATGCTTGCCTATAAGAACCCGATTCACTCGTGATTTGAAGAGACACCGATAAGTTGTACTTTTGGGAACATTCAGGCAGCGCATTCGAAAGATTAGCAGTTTGCACAATAAAAGTGCAATCCATTTTAATTTATACTAGTTTTAGCAGTACAGATCTTATACAGATCATTTATTTATTTGCACTAATGCCATAGTTAATACCTTATTATCAGCATTGAGGACATTGACTTTATTTCATAATACCTACCTACTGCCTAAATACCTACTTTCCTGAAATTAATTAGAGATAAATTACACATAGCTTTTCTGCTGATAAATTAAATGTACAGTGATAACTGATAATTAGGTTATCACAGTAAATACATAATTTTTCTATCGCTAATAAGTGCGCTTTTGACCACCAACTCGCCTGTTGGTAAGCGACGATGTGGTCGAAGATGAAGCACGCAGATTTAGAAGATACCTATTCACTCTTGCATTTAAAAGGCCCAGATTATACCTATCAGGAAACAAGGAAGCCGGCAGGTTGTTCCAATCCTTGGTCATGCGGATTAGAAACGGATATTCATTCAAGCTTACTTTTGAGGATGCTTCCATCAAAACCCTTCCAGATTGGCGCTTCAAGTTGGTCGTCCAGCCTGCCCAGTCTGGCAATGTCCATACTTACCCAAAAAGTCTAACTAAAATGCCCATTTCTCAGAAAACGACAGCATCCCAAAAACTCAAAGCTACTTTCCACCAGTGGAAAAGTGGATCACATTAAAAACCAACTTCAAAAATATATGAAAAACGTAATAAGTGCCTATAAAATTTGAGGGTTGCCCTCGATTTCCCTGGGATCCCATCATCAAAATCTGACTTGGTGAGAATGGGACCAAATTGGAAGTATACCCTACCGAACAAAATCTTATTTTTTTAATCTATCAACAGTTGAAGGAGAAATCGGTGAACATACATTAAAAAAAACTATATACAGTGGAACATAGAACCATCCTCCTTGTTTGAAGTTGGTTAAAAAGAAATAGCTCTCATAACCAAACACTTAAACAACATGCCATAAAGAAATTAACATAATTTACAATTTTTGTACATTGACATTGGTTGATGTAGGGAGATTTTTTCTGCCTACAAATTATTTTAGGTGAGAAATGTGTACTCTAGAAAATATGAAATAGTTCATTGTCACAAGAATTGTGTGATTTTAATTCTTCACTCAAATCTTATACTTCTATCTTACTATCTTATTTTACTTTTTATTTTTGTTAGCCTTTAGTAGAAATGAAATAGTTTATTGTTTAGATTTGCATCCATAATTTATTCAAATACAAAATTTATAAATTGATGGATAATTAAATTGATTATTATTTTATTATGTAATGTAATTACATGATGTTTATTTGTTTGTTTATTATGTTATGTAATTGTTTATTTGATTTAAAACAAAGAAAAATATATATTAAATCAGTAATTTTGATAATGCCTTTTTGACCTTTTTAGAGCATATTTGCAAACTTATTTTGTCAATGCATATACCAAATGTTTATTTAACAGCTACCAGGTACAAACTTACGTTTTAAAACCTTTATAAATTAATCAAGATTTGGGTTTTCTTAAACTTTTTAGAATCTACTGAAGCTGTCACAGAAAAAACAACTAGGAACGAGTATAGGTAATTTTATGTACGTCGGTAATTATCAACTATGCTAGTTGTCGCTTATAGCAATCTATTCAAGTGTAATTGACTCCGATTTAGCGGCATTCCATGATGTTTTGCTACTATAAACCGGTCGCGAGCTACCTACTATGAATTGCCCAATAAAAGCTAACAAAATCGTATATGCGATGATTTACCAGAAGAATAAAACATATTATACGATAGAGAAGGTATTGAATGGTATTATAAGGATCAATGTAAACAATACGCTCAAGAAAACATCGAATTAATAGCGCGACAATGGTGTTAGTTAGGACACGCAATAAACACAAGAAATTGGCTTGTTCCTTGTAGATAAAATAACGAGACTTACAGTTTATGTTAACCACCACTGTTTAGCACTTTTTGAGAGAATTTTAAGAGTGAAAACACAAAGGATATACCAAAATTTCGATACCTATTTATCACTTTGAAATGAATTATTGACACTGGTCTTTGACACTTTCCTCTTTTCAAGCGAACCACAGACAGTTTATGAAGGTAGGTATTTTTGTATTTCTCCTCTCCTATTAGAGCATTTTTTGCATGGCACGTTTTGTGCATTAGCCACATAGCCAGTGTCCAAGTATTTAAATATTTTTAAGTTTTCTAAGTCTTAGTCAATCAAAGCTTGTTATTGTCAAGTCCAAGCCATACCCTTTGGCCATGTCCTTATTTCAATGTGGGGGTGATTTGACCTGCACTTGCGGTGTGCATTTTAACGTCTAGATGTTAAAACCCATACCCACCAGACCTCCATAAAATAATAGAGTATGACCTTGAGTCACTGGCTTAGTAGTTCCACTCGTATTTCGTCAGCAGGCCTAGCACGGGCCATGGACAGATTGTCTTTCCACCGTTTTTATCCCGCTAGAAAGAGACAAACATATCCATATTCTAACTCTGTCGAGTGTGGAAAACTTGTGGAGTTTTTGCAAGTAGACTGTAGACCTTAACTATTTACTTCCTGTGACATCGCATTCCTAGGCTCAGAAGAAAATAGAAGTGAATACCTACAGTTTCCACTTTAGCACTTCGGTCGGTCGTTACATTTTTTGCACATCGTTTGCAGTTGTGTGCTGCTCAATATTGAAGTGTGCGTGTGCGTTGTAGAACAAGTAAAAAATATCTCATACGTGTTTACTTCGCCACCTTCAGTGTTTGGTATACTTTTTTCGATACTAGCTCAAGTTTAATTCAGATCCAGACTATTTTATCAAAGCTCCTAGGTTTGGCCTTAATAGCTTCAGCGTGCCCAGTAATAGGCGGAAAAAAACCCTGATATTGTTAGACTGTCAGTGTCATATGTCAGACTCAGAGTGTAGAGACGAGAAACGTCACAATTATTTTCTTTTCTTGTATTTTTGCTTGAGCAATGTTGGTCGTCAAACTCGTAACATTCATCTTTTTAAGATAAATAATAGTGTAATCGAGATTGTTGTCTGCAAACCGAATGGCGCATAATCGCTTATCAGTGAGAATACATACTACCTTATCGTAGGTACTCTGATTTCTGTGCGTAACACAAAAGAGCAGAGCGATGAGTGATAGTACACAATTAAATGGTACCTATGATGTTACCAGTGGAATCAGTTTAGAGAATGCTGGCGTATTGCCTAATTCTGGTGTGGTTGATGTTTCGTTTCGCAATGGAGCACCCGTCGCTACTCACAACCCTGCTACAAGCAGTACAGGTAATGCTAGAAACATGAAGTATTTGTATGATCTTTGACCTATAGAAGCATATTATTTCTAACCAGCTGCACTCCGCGTTTCTACTCGCTGTCTTACTGGAACCGTTGATCTTACTAGGGAAAATTATACCAAATTTAATTTAATGCCTCCGCTACGCTGTTGCTGGCTAGCACAACACTCACCTGGCAGCAATCCGTTCAGTCAGTCATTACAGAGTGGAGTGTTATAAGACAAAACGTTGTAAATTTCTAAACGTGGTCTAGGTAAAATCTGACAGCTACAAAAACTTTCTGAACACTACGAAGTCTTTTGCTAGGTTTTTGAACGTAAGACTGTAGCAATACTTCTGTGGAATATTCTAAGAAAATGTTTTTATTCAGCTTTTTATAATGTTTTTGCAACTGTCATAGCAAACAAATGCTTGGGCCGAGTTTAGTGATTATTTTTACACGTAAAATGTATCACTCCATTATCCTACAGATTATATCTTAACTTGCATATGATTATGTTTGCAGGTTGAACTCAATTTTATCAAAATGATGTAGTTATGCTTTGGTTATTTTGTATTTAGTTCTTCTGAAATGGACCATGTATATTAATTACCATATTTTTTGTAAATGTTCCTATTTTTGGGAAGACACTATCTGCTGTGTCGTGCTGAGGTGGGGTCGGTTTTTGTGACAATGTACATGTATACTTTTATTTTAATATTTCTTGTTTTATTTCATTGTCACAAAATAAACTTTCTGATTTCACAGCTAATGCTAAAGCAGCAGGGGTTACCTATTTTTCTGCATCCTTATTTGATAACAATAAATAAATTTTTATATTGTTACCAAACTACAGAGACAGTTTCTTGACTGACAAACATACTGGCAACCGGCTGTGTAAATTAGGTACTCATTACAAAGCATTTTTTTTTAATTGTATTGTCTTGTGAGTAATTTAAATAACAATGGAATAATTTAAATAATGATGCTTTGTCTAAACTAATCGTATGGCACTACATTTATCTTCCTCTCAAATGCATTGGTCATTCAAAAAACGTATGCCAAGACAAAACGGCCATTAATAAGGCACCAACCCTGAAATTGGAAAATTAAGATCAGCTGTTCCATAGAAAAAGGTCATAGACCCTCGACATGGTAAATGGAACACCTGTTTTTAACCCATTTATTAGTTTGTATCACAGAATCTTTGAACTTGATTTTCAACTACAAAATGTCGAATTAAATTGAAATTTTGTACATGTATCAAGGACCAATGACAATGCAATAATTTAAGAGATTCTTAATCCTTACCAGGATCTTCAGGATTAGCGATTTTAAAGTGAGTTTTTTTAGTTTTTTTTTTTTTACTGTAAGAATTATTTGTTTGTAATAAAGTTATATAGTTTAACAATTAATTAATTTCGGCGAAGAAATGGCATCTAATGAGGCAAATATTGTGTTTCCTGGGCAGTTTAACCCGAAAACAAACTAACTTTATTACTACTCATCACAATATTAAATTATACAAATACTGAATGTAAACAACTAAAGTTAAATGATTATTTACGGGATATTTACCGTGGTAAGGTTGTGGAAGGAGCTCCCGATATTTCGGCGCAGTTACATGCACCATGTTCACGGGAAGACATGAACGTCTTCCCGTGAACATGGTGTGTTGAACAACCGTGATAGTTTAAAACAGTGTAAACAA
This sequence comes from Agriopis leucophaearia, assembly GCA_949125355.1. Lineage (NCBI taxonomy): Eukaryota > Metazoa > Arthropoda > Insecta > Lepidoptera > Geometridae > Agriopis > Agriopis leucophaearia. The sequence goes on along the minus strand of OX421284.1, from coordinate 6,460,218 downwards.
CTAGTTACATACAACAGAAACCATACCTTGTTGAGTGTCAATGACCTTTTTAATTCCCGACGTACTATTACAAGTTTAATGTGTGTATCTGTGTGTTTGTCTATGGCATCATAGCTCCCAATTGGCTGACTCGATTTTGATTCAGTTCAGTCCAGCAGTGGACAGATGCAGGCTGATGATGATGATGTTTTGTTTCAGGGCCACCAGTTTTACCTCCGCGACCAGAACTACCAATGAATCAAAACTATGGAATGAATCAGATGTCCACCTATGGCATGGGTGGAATGGGATCCTACGGCATGGGAAATTATGGGATGGGATCTTATGGAATGGGCGGTATGGGATCCTATGGAATGGGGGGAATGGGATCCTATGGAATGGGGGGAATGGGATCTTATGGTATGGGGGCTATGGGTGGATATGGGTATAATAATATGGGACAACCAATGTATGGAGATGTTGAGGGCAGGTATGTGCTATATTTCTTCATTTTATCACAGAATAGAATTAACAAATAAAAAACAGAATGCACAAAATTTGTAAATTACGCAATGGATGTCACTATCATCCAAGTAACCAAAATTTCCAGTTATTTTGATACAAACCCAAACTACTGAATCTATTTTGATGAAATTTCTATGAGACCAATCTGAATATTTGTATTATGTATATTATATTAGTATTCAATTTGTACATAAAACTGAATAAACAATCGAAATTAATTAATTAATTAGATCTGAAAGTTTTTGAATGAATGAATTCTGTTTTTTTTTCCAAATTGATTCATAAATGACAGTTCTTAATAAAGTTTCCACCTTGTATACAGGATGTCTTTAGTTAGTGCCCTTACTGTCCATAATAATGTCTCTATCTTGTATTCAGGTTGTATCTCTAAACGTCTGACATATTAAAAGATGTCAATGTACTCATTTTAAAAACTTTTAATTTTAGGACCCACCGTGACATTACGATAAAAAAATAGTAGTTTCATAGAAAACTATCTTTAACACACAACAAAGTGTATGAAATAGCAGATTTTTTGTGTAAACAGTGTATTATTTCAGATTTATACGTTTAGCAGAAGAGAACACGCGACCAACATTCGAGTCCATACAAAGTCTTGTGCATGCGGTTGGCAGCATTGCTATGATGATGGAGAACACATTCTTCGCTTTGACCAGCTCGTTTAGAGCTATTTTAGGTATGTATCTTTTTATAAGGTGCCGTACCCAAAGGGTGTTAAGTCTGTCCTACCTTTTAAATGTAATATTTGAGAAATCCACCATTGTCGGTTTAGGACTAGCGCACTAGACAAGATTTGGACGACGACGTCTCCGTCAAAATGTTCACCTTTCACAACCTTAATTCGAAATGCAGGCATGCTAATCACTTGTGTCAAAGGCGCCATTACAATAAATTGTTTGTTATGACGCATACATGGCGCTAATCTTTAAAACGAAAACCTGAAAGAGCGTCTTCGGCGCTTCTTCCAATTGGTCGTACAGCCCGCCCAGTTCTAAAGCTGGCAATGTCCATATTTACCCAAAAAGTCTATTAACTAAAATGACCACATCCCAAAAAGTCAGAGTTACCCAAAATGACTCCTTTTCCTTATTATAATTTCAGGTGTAGCAGAAAACTTTGGCCGACTCCGCTCTCTATTCGCCCAGTTCTGGTCTACATTTGCAGTGGTGCGGACATTCAACTGGCTCATCAGAAAACTGATGGTGATGCTCGGCATCAGGACTGAGACTGAGTTCAAGGTAAATTGAACTTTACTTATAGTTTCAAGGTTGTTTTCGTCATTTCTTTTAGCAGATTGCGATCTCTATTTGCTTAGTTTTTTCAGAGTTTAATAGTAAAATGCTCGGCATCGGAACAGACGGAATTCATGGTAAAATTAACTTTATTTCTTATAGTTGCAAGGTTGTTTTCGTCATTTCCCTTTATTAAATATCTCTATTCACCCAGTTCTCATCATCAGAAATCTGATAGTGATGCTTGGTGTTAGGACTGAAACTGAATTCAATGTAATTTGTATTCTTACACGGATTTTTTCTTTGTTATGGTCGTTATATTTGTTTGGCCGAGAACTGGCCGAATAGAGAACCCTCTCTATTCGGCCAGTTCTCATCATCATCAGAAAGCTGACAGGACTGAGAATGAATTCAGTGTAATTTGTATTCTTACATAGATTTTTTCTTAGGAATTTTCGTCATATTCATTTGGCCGACTAAAGTCCACCAAGCGTTCATCCTCAGAATACAGACTTTCTGTATTCTGAGCGTTCATCAAGCATCAAAAACCAGGGCCCCGATTCTACTAAACCAATTATTTTTCAATTGTTAATGAATTACCTCAATTTTTTTACTTTTGACATTATCTATATACCAAAAGTTTCAAAAGGGCAATTTTTGAGGCAATGCATTAACAATTTAAAAATAATTGGTTTTTCACTTTTGACACTTTATCTATACCAAAAGTGTCAAAAGGGCAATTTTTGAGGCAATGCATTAACAATTTAAAAATAATTGGTTTTTCACTTTTGACACTTTATCTATACCAAAAGTGTCAAAAGGGCAATTTTTGAGGCAATGCATTAACAATTTAAAAATAATTGGTTTTTCACTTTTGACACTTTATCTATACCAAAAGTGTCAAAAGGGCAATTTTTGAGGCAATGCATTAACAATTTAAAAATAATTGGTTTTTCACTTTTGACACTTTATCTATACCAAAAGTGTCAAAAGGGCAATTTTTGAGGCAATTCATTAACAATTTAAAAACAATTGGTTTAGTAGAATCGGGGCCCAGATGTCGGGGCATCAGTCGGGGCTGACAGTAATCCTAAATGTTTTAAACTATCACGGTTGTTCACTAAAGTTAAATGATTATTTACGGGATATTTACCGTGGTAAGGTTGTGGAAAGAGCTCCCGATATATTTACCACGGTAAATATCCCGTAAATAATCATTTAACTTTAATCCTAAATGTATTTACTATTTTCCATGTACGTTTCTATTTGCGATTTCATTAGTTTCTTTTTTCTATATTATATTTGGTAAGTAATTTACAATGCACACTCTGTATATGGTTACAATCTGGGTGTCTTCAAATGAAGAGTGAATCGGTTTTTTCTAGGCAAGCGTGATCCATCGTAGACCGCATCATCGCTTAACATCGGGCGAGTTGGCGGCCAAGCACAAGCCTATTATTGAATTAAAAAAATATGAAAATATTACTCTTCATATGTAAATGATATTCATAATATGCTATGTAAATATTTATAGGTTATATCTTAAGATAATTTTCTTTTCACTATTAATTTCGATTTCCTGTTCTGATAGTTGAGTCATGAAGTTACTAATTAATCTGCAAACTACGATACTTTATATACTCCTATACAGTACATACACAGGCCGCATCATCGCTTAACATCAGGCGAGTTGGCGGCCAAGCGCAAGCCTATTAAAAAAAAAACATATGTACTCACTATATACTCAATTTAATTTTGAATCAATGGGCGACGTTATATATAATCAATGGGCGGCGAAAACGTTATATTCCTAAAATGTTTGACTTGTCTTATCAAAGACATAATTGCTTTGATAAAAAATATTGCAACATTTTTTACAACCTTTGATTTTTTTTCAAATAAAACACGGGAGCTATCAGCGGATCATTAAACTTATCTTTCATTTGACTTAACTGCCGAGTTAGGTACTCGGTTTGAAACCTTGGTTTTAACAGACATCAAATAATTCGCAACATAAAATACCGACTTCAAAATTAGTAAACGTTCTAACAAAATTTTATAAACTCCTGGGAAATCTCAAAAAAAACGACTTCGGAAACGATGTATTTCCCGGTATTTTTTGTTTAGATAGATCTATACGTTTGGCCACCAACTCGCCTGACGGTAAGCGACGGTGTGGCCGAGGATAGAACGCGTTGATCTAGATAGGCCCAACTTTCCCACTGGGCTCAGGGCCCCGCCATCGATGGGGCCCCCAAGTTCCCGCCAGATCACCAAACAATAACCGATATATAAGGTCGGGGAAAAAGTTTCTTCGTATTTTATAAACAAATTCAAGACATATTTTTTTCAAGTTTAATTATTTTTAATTATAATATATATGTACCATTTTGTTCGATAACTTGTTGCCATCTTTTAGGTAGTGACATGACCCCGTTGCTGTAGAAATTTTGGGAATTCTGATCAATAAAATGCAACAAGTAGTTTTGACAGTCCTCTCTTGATGTTAATCTAACACTACCCAAAGAATTCTGAAGAGATCGAAACAGGTGGAAATCTGAGGGTGCAAGGTCAGGGCTATGTGGTGGATGCATTAACACTTCCTAACCAAGCTCTCAAAATTTTTGCTGAGTGGCCAAAGATGTGTGCGGTCTGGCGTTATCATGATGAAAGACCACACTCTTTATGTTGATCAATTCCGGCCGTTTTTTCTCAATTTCTTGTTTGAGTCTCATCTGCTGTTGGCAGTAGAGATCCGAATCGATGGTTTTGCCCGGCGGTAAATGCTCATAATGAACGATGCCCTTCCAATCCCATCATACACACAGCATCACCTTATTACGTGTTAATCTGGGTTTCGCTACAGTCTGTGGTGCTTCACTGCCCTTTGACCATGATCGTTTGCGCACATTCTTGTCGTAGGTGATCCATTTTGCATCACCAGTGATCAATCTTTTCAAAAACGGTTCGGTTTCTTTACGTTTCAATAGAGAATCGCAAATGAGTACACGATTCATTTGGTTTCTTTCAGTGAGCTGGTGTGGCACCCAAATATCGAGTTTTTTTGTATACCCAGTTATTTTCAAATGGGTCAAAACTGTTTTGTGGTCAATACCCAGGTCTTCAGCTACGTCGTAACTACTAATATGCCGATCTTGGTCCACTTTTCCAGAAATGGCATCGACTTTATCCGTTACAGGGCGACCAGAGCGAGCTGCATCTTTGACATCAAAATTCCCGGACTGAAAACGCTTGAACCAACATTGTGCTACTCTTGATGACACTGCATTAGGTCCATAAACGTCACAAATTTTATTCGCGGCTTGTGTCGCATTTTTCAGTTTTTTGTAATAAAATTTCACAATATATCGAATTTCTTCATTAGATTCACTCATTTTATCGAACAAAAAAACAATTGAAAAATGGCGGGAAATTGCTTTTTACTTTTTATATTCCTTTTTTAAAATGTCATATTTTTAATGGTATCAAAACCAGCCAGATACAAACAGTACAATCGATGAGATTTTTACTACAACTTTATACATACAAAATACGAAAAGACTTTTTCCCCGACCTATTACATTACCGAAAAACATATTTATTTCGATAAAATCAAATCTACTTGCTTATAAGCTTTTGCATGCGCGAAGCTATTCTACTCTCGCCCGAAAATAGTGCTCTGTCAAGGTCATATCCCCCATTATCCTAATGTGCCCAGAGCCTCCAATAGGTTGGTTGGTCCAGACTGCCCTGGATCTAAAAGAAAACTATTCACTCTAGCCTTGAAGATGCCTAGATTGTAGTTCTCAGGAATTAAGGACGGCAGGGATTTCCATTCTTGCGTAATACGTGTCATTAATGACGACCCAAATCGTTGTGTACGAGCTTTGGAATTGCCTCAAGGAACGGGTGGTACTTTACAATCTTCCTACTTGTCCTGTAGTAAAAGGGGGAGGGTGGAATAAGGTTATGAATTACGAGACCCTATATATAGGGTCTCGTCCCTTGATATATATATATAGGGTTTCGTAATAACGTCATTGATTAGGTCAATATAGGGCCTATATAGACCTAATAATGTACGTTATAATATTATCTTTGGAGCTGATTGACCACTGTCAGCTTGTGACCACAGCCATTATAATATATAAGCAATTAAAAACATGTCATGAGTTAGAATCGCGAAGTTTAAAAGTAATTGAGAATTGTTTTCAGTTCTGTATCTCGGGAATTTATCTTAGATTAACTTGATACAGAATCTTCAAATGTCTACCGTAGACATAATCTTATCAAGACTCGAATGTTATCTGGGAATGTCCTTTGATCATACATGATTTGGATTTGCCTTAAACTCAAACTAGAAAAAAAAGTCTGCCATAAACTAAAGAGGGCGAGGTAAACACTTATTGCAACACTCTGACATTCTTACTAGATCTACAAACGCACACTTCAACATTGAGCGGCACACTACTGCAAACGAACGACCAGGGGGGGGGGGGGTGTAAGTGCTAAAGGGGAAACTGTAGGTATAGCACTTCCATTTCTTTTTTCTGAGAGTAATGTCCCACTAATTGTTCTTAATAAATGCTTGAACCTCGGTCCAAGCATTTATTAGTTCTGACAGTTGTGTAAAAATAAACGATACTTAATCACATACCTAAAAAATGTTTTTGCTAATACATAATACCACGCCATCTCAAATTCCAGTTTCCCCCCTGCGCGAAACAGTGACAAATCTATGCGATCTATTATATTTTCCTGCCCTTAGCGTGTTTACCAAATTTATCTTATCTATTATTGTTAGAAACAATGTAATAAATGTTTCGATAGTAATTTATTCAACAGTAAGCTGCGCCGCGCGGTTTCACCCGCTTAGGAACAGACTATTAGGTTACAATTTGTGTCCAAATCGCCAGTGAATCGGTTTCTTCTAGGCAAGTGTGCTCCATCGTAGACCGCATCATCGCTTAACATTTTTTTGGACAAATACTAATTAATTTATAGCCTGCTGCTTTAGCATTAGCTGTGATGCAGCAAATAGTGTTTTCCAAAAAATAGGAACATTTACAATAAGTATGGTAATTAATAATATACACAGTCAATTTAAGAAGAACTAAATACAGAACAAAGGCTAGTTAACAAAAAGAAAGTCAAAAAGAATATTAATATATATTATTTATATTTTTTATTTATTTATTACTAGTCGACCGCCCCGGCTTCGCACGGGTGTAAGCTCGGCCTTCGGCCTCGCTACTATGACCCGCTCCAGGAACACAAAATTTCATCAAAATCGGTCCAGCCGTTTTTAGAATATCCTATGTCCGTCTCCTGGTTCTAAGCTACCTCCCCACCAATTTTCAGCCAAATCGGTTCAGCCGTTCTTGAGTTATAAATAGTGTAACTAACACGACTTTCTTTTATATATATAGATTTTATATTATGATTGGATGACTATTCCGATCTTACTAACATGTCTTCAGTTGATTTATAGTCTAATTGCATCATCCAGTCATGTATAGATCCTTTAAGTTTAAATCTATTCACTACTAGCCGCCCGTCCCGACTTTGCACGTATTAGTAGTTATTAATTAATAATAAAAAGGTTAAAATCAACTAATCTTGTTTGCACGTTAGTTTCAAGGGAAGGTTAATAAAAGCGTGTAAAAAATCTTAACCCTTATTTAGTCGTCCTAACCCTTCGTTTCCAGGCGTGGACGGAAGCAGTAGCAGCCACCCAATCCGGTTCAGCGACGCCGGAGCAACAGGCACGAGGCTCGAGCTGGCCCGTGCTGCTGTTCTTCGGAGTCGTTGCCGCAGCACCCTATATTGTGCTGAGGATGTTCAACGGACTCACCAACTCCATACATGAGAGATGTAAGAATTGTTTCTAATCATCATCAGCCAGAAGACGTCAACTGCTGAACATAGGCCTCCCCCTCCCCCTTTAACCTCCATACTGAACGATATCCTGTCATCTGTATCCACTGGATGCCCGCGACTCTCACAATATCGTCGGTCCATCTAGTGGGAGGCCTACCTACGCTGCGTCTTCCGTTTTGTAGTCTCCACTCAAGAACCTTTCTTCCCCATCGGTTATCGGTTCTTCGAGCGATGTGGTCTGCCCATTGTCTCTTCAACTTGCAAATTTTAATAGCCATGTCGGTGACTCTGGTTCTTTGGCGAATATCTACGTTCCCGATTCTATTGCGCAAATAAACTCCAAGCATAGCTATGTCCCTTGCCCGTTGTGTTTCTAATACAAATAAAAAGTTATTTATTTCACATAAAATAAAGATACAATAAGGCAATTGCCTATGAGGGCCTCAAACTAAGCTACTAATTACTTCATTAGTCTAAGGGTTTGTTACAGAATGTGCTATTGAAGTACCTAGCTGCTAACACATTAATCACACACACATCACATAACACAAATTACACACACTAAAAATATGTGGTATATTTAAATAATGTGGAAGATAAAACATTCGGTTATCTCGCATCGCGTTTCACAAAAAAAATGTAACGACCGGATACTTAGTTCTATATAACTCGGGCAGCGAAATGGCAACGCCACATTATTATTTTTTTCATTTTTACTGTCAAACTCGGTACTTAAACATACTTGAAAGTGGCAAATGCATAAGAAGTGCGCCGCCAAAATCCTCAAAAGGAAAGAATTAAAAAAAACCCCTAACCTACTAATAATATTTATTTACAAATTGGTTTGACATAAATTAATATAAACTTTATGTGATGGTTAGTCCATTTTAATGATTTTGAAACTTGTATTAAGTAGGTCAAATACATTTGTTATGGAAAAGAAACTCTTAAAACTAACTATGCACAGTTACACAATACCCAATAAATCTTTATTTTCCAGTAAACGATCCATCAACATGGCAGAATCCATTCCGAGCGGTCGCCCATCACGACTTCCAAGCGACATCTCCCCAAGAGATCAGTTTCCACGCAAACCAGGTCCTAACCGTCGCCCCTCAGCAACTCCAAGCCAATCTGTGGCACTCTGGATGGCTAATGGCATCAACAGACAGACAGACCGCTGGTCTCGTGCCAGTTACGTATATAAAACTTGTAAAACCTAACGAGCCCGTGAAAGACGAAGGACAAAATACAAGCGAAAAGATAGAGTTGTAATGTTAAGGAATATAGTTTTTTTCTATAGCCTAAGCTCTAGAATTTAAATTATTATGCTTAGGAATCAAGTCAATGGTATGTATACAAGTCTTGCGCGTAATAGTTCGCGACCGGTTTAGTTCGTAGCTCCTTAACGAACTAGGTCAATCTTTTAGTTCGTCAGCTTCCGTCTCGAACTAAAGAAAGGCCAAAACTTTGACAGCTCACTTCCGTGGACATGAAAGGTGTGGAATGTTCTTCCCCCAAAGGTACCTATTCCCGCTGAGCTTCAAACATGAAACGTTTTAAAAACGGTGAATATAACTACTATAAAATAATATAACCGTAATACTATATACCTACACATACATAATTAATAATGATCACTTTATTACTAATAAATTAATTAATAATTGCATGTCAACAGTGAACAATAAATCATAAAAATAATGAAATTCAAAAATAATAATAATAAAATGTAATTCAGCTAAGAACCTAAGCTCTAGGGTGGAAGTGTAAGGGCATAACGCCACGAGTAGCTCTTAGTGAAAGTGCAGCACACCCTAAGCCGTCCACGCCAATGTTGCCCTTCCGGTCGAAGATACGGCAGCCTTCATGGGGGGCCCATTCAGTGGGTGGCAAGTCATCACCTTTGAAATGAGACAGGATAAGGCAGGTGCCGTTTCTCATCCAATAGATCTGTTCTCCTATCCACAAGTTGTTCACCTCAATAGCCCAGTTTTTTTAATCCTATACTGTACAATAGTTTCATATTCCTTTTTATACATATTCCATAATTGCATGTATTTTATATTCAATAGGGCTTCTTGGTGTTGGTTTCGGCCCCACCAATGCCTACCAAAATGTCCGGGCTAGACCCGAGAATAAGTTTAAATGTCATTCTAATATAATAGGCATTAGTTATTTACTCCAGTTATGAAAATAATTCCTCTACGCCATATCGATCAGAAACATCTTAGTTAATTAATCGTAGTTTATTTTTTAATAAATAAAGCGACTTGGCATCCCTTATGGATTTCGACAAGGCGTTAATTTTATGCCAAATATTTGGGTACATTTGTGAGACTTGGTTAGCCTTTGTATGGGCATAATCAAGGTATCCTACTAATAAACCTGGGACCTAGTTCGTGTAGTTCATCAGTGGGAGTGTTCTAACCATCTAGTTTATTCGCAAACTACAAAAGACTAGTATACAGTCGAACCTAAAGCTTTAGTCTTTAATCAGAACGCACAATGCCGTAAGTGGTGTCAAGCTAAAAAACCGAAGAAAAAAGCACTTAGTTGCTCTGATAACTGCAATATTGTAAAATGCTGAAAACCACAAATTCTGATCACTAGGTTTTTGCACGTAAGACGTAAGCAGGCACTATTTTTCAATATAAAAACTTCAGTGAAATATTAAAATAAATTGTTTTTATTTAGCTTTTTACTGCTGTATGCTTGGACCAACCATAGTTCGAAAGTTTTGGATGGTTTTCACAGAACTGGGGTGGGCCTATACGTAGTCATTCAGTCATATTATTTCTGTGATATTAATCCCGATAAAAGTCATAATAACTAAGTTATAATTGTCTCTTATTAAATTCAAAACATGACATGATTTTAGTCTTTGGCTTTTAGGCTCGGGCTAGAATACGGGGTGCGAGGACATCGCTTGCACATTCGATGTTTTTAAAAATATAAAATTACTGTTTTTGAAAAATGTGCTTTAGTCATTATGCAGTTCTGAATTAAAAAAAAATAAGATTTTTTTTCATTATTTTTATGACTTTTTCAAATTCAACAGAGGGGGGTGTAAAAGCTAAAGGGGAAACTGTAGGTATAACGCTTCCATTTATAATTTTTTCTGAGTAATGCCTAGAATAAAATGGAAAAACTGTTTATCCAATTTTTAGTGGTCATAACGTAAAATATTAAAACAAAAATTTGTTCTAAATATTTTGAAATACATATTTAGAACAGCAAAATGACCCAAGCTCATTTTATCAAACGTAGCCAGTAATTTTATATTTAAAAAACATTAAATGCGCCAGGGTGATAACGGCGCGCCATATTCTGGTTTTTAAAGCTCAACGCCTACCACAGACGAGGCGACATCGCGGTGACAAGTCTCGACACAGTCGGCGTCGGGTAAAAGGTCAAATGCAGAGTGAGACTTGCCTGGCAAGTGCTAGTAGTCACTTAGAGTCAAACACTAGCGCTAGTACTTTTGATTAGTACAGTCGCCTGCAAAAATATGTGTACATTTCATAATTTTTAGGGTTCCTTACCCAAATGGTGTAAACGGGACCCTATTACTAAGCTTACGCTGTCAGTCTGTCCTACCTTTAAACGGCTGTATCTTTCGAACCGTAATAGATAGCCAGTTGAAATTTTTACAGAATATCTAATGTTACGGCGGATTAACTAAGAAATAATAAAAAAGTCAAAACAAAGGTGTCCGCATACAACAATCGTATTTTCATAGTGGCTCTAATGTAAAAACTGTAATACATGCAAGCGTCAAACTTGGCATGGTTATAGCACACACTCTTAGGGCCTTAATTAAAAACGTTACTCAAGTTGATCTACGTTTTAAAATGCTCTCTCAACTTCTCGCTGACGGCAATCGTCACACGTGAAAACAAGACGGAGCATATTTAAGCGTATGTCGACTTGAGTAACGTATATAAGTAAGGCCCTTAAAGTTTAACAAAAATAATAAATAATGGCCAAATGTGAGTCCGTGACAAATTTCTGTTCATTACCAAGTTATAACCAGTAATTTCGTTATTAGGACGACATCATTTCTTTCACTGGATTAAAATAACACTTTTCACAATTATTTTTTTTTACTAAAAGGGACCTACAATAAATTAAACGCCCTTTGTGTACGGAATCCTAATAATTATGAAATGTATTCACATTTTTGCAGGCGACTGTACTTGCGCAAGTTACTAAACATAGTGTGGGACGTAGCTATGTGAATATTTTCACTCTCGGTATCCATTCCTAATTTAAATCGTAATTTTTTTGGCGATTACATTACAATGTATTAACGATTTGTGTTCACAATTCTTGCATTTTTCCATTCTTTAGTTTAAAAATGGGGTTATTGTTTAGTTTAAGACATCGATTTACAATGTTTATAATAAATAACGTTATTTAATAAGAACTTAGTTTTTTTTACCCTGTATTGTGTGTTGTTTTAATTCCAAGGTACAAATAAAGGTAAACACAAGGTATAAATTATACTATTATTTACACTTTGTTCACTGAAACAGCGCAGTGCGGAAAATCACGCGAACGTTCACCTTAACGCGGAGAGATATGATTTGCATTTGCGCAACTTTTCGTAATCACCAGAATCGCTTAAAACAGGGTAGCCTTAAGGCTCCAGGGGCCTTACGCCCAGCTTTAGTTTTGCGAGCTAATTTTTGCCCGGTACCTGACTGGCGGGTTACCATAATCTCAAAAACATTCTAATAATAAATCTTACATTGACTTTTGTCTTCTCTCTCATAAGCCGAGAGAGCAAGACAAATTCAATGTGAGGTTACGACCATTCCGTCACGAGTCCCGTTACGTTTTCTTTTTATATCTTCCAAAGATACCCGGCTGCATTGGGGTGCAGCCAGGTTATGTGGGATTGTACCCACTAAACCCCCCAAGCACTAAGGCTGGGGGGGGCAGCGACCAGCCTTAGTGCTTGACAAGAGGGCTCCGGGATCTCCAGAGGAACGCACCGGAGCCAGAGTCCCACTACCTGGTGTTACCCCTGTTCGGGTCAAGTGTCCTGCCAAACGATACTCAGGTTTAATTATAACATAGACAAAAAGTTGTCTATGGTTATACAGGATAATCCGATGGGTTCTAGCCAGTAAGCTTAGATAGGGGCAGCCATTAGATCCACCCCTGTTCGTGCTGACGTGAAAATTTGACCCCAGAGTAATTTCCTCACTATTGCTTGACCCTCGTTCACAAGTATGTCATGACGGTTTATAACTGCTTTACTGTTATCTGTCAGTTCTGTCAATTTTTGTTATTAATTTATGTGAAACGGTAGTTTCGAAAAATGTGAAAATTGGTCCTGCAACATTCTTACCATTATAGCCTGTCATTCCGGTACAATAAAAGAAAATGCTATGTTTTTTATTTTATTGTAAAGTCATAGTCTAATTTACAAGTAGGGTTCGGGGAATTCGAAGGTAACTTCGCGCCCCGTCAGCTTCTTGTATACTGACTGGAAAGTGTCGACCTGTAGACAAACAAACAAGCGAATTAGACAAGGCAATGAACTAGCAGGGGCCTTACGCCCAACTCTAAACGCGGGCCCGAATAGGTGCAGTTTTCAAAATCACGCGACCGCAAACCGTATCTCGGCGCGTTAAGGTTCGCGTTCGCGTGATTTTGCAAACTGCACCTAATCGATCGAACGAATCTGGAATTTATATATGAAAACTTGTTTTAATCTTAATGAACATTTGTGATGTTATTTTCTTTGTTCATACAGCTAAAATTATATTTTATTTTATTTTTAATTATAAAATAATGACTGCTAGAAAGAGACAGTGCTTCCAGATTACCAATCTAATTTGACCAGTTTTTTTCTGATATTTCTGTGTACTATTTTGTTAGTGGTGAGCACTTTCTAATGCCCGGTAGTTTACGAGATAAAGCTGTGTGAATGAGCTCTGCATAGTACACCGATCTGACTGCTCCTGGCAACAGGAAATTTTCAGTTTTTGGTATTGGCGCCGGTTATCAAAGGCACACACACACAACGATCCCGCCGGCGGGATCGAAGACCCCCAGGATCTGTCAGAAGATCGGTTAGATTCTCTCCAAATATTCATTCAGCTCAACAACCTACTAGGGCCCCAGGGCAAGTCTGATCCCCACTCCCGGCGACGGCCCAAGCCGAGGTTCGTACCTCCGAGGTGCCCTTGCGCTTGTCGCCCAAAAATCTAAATCATGTTGGCCCAACACCCTCTGCGTTCACCAACTAGTCTGGTCAAGCTGTAGAGGCCGCAATGCAAAGAGCAAAGTCACATTAGAAAAAAAAAGCTGCATAGTACATGTAGGTATAGATAGGTACGCAGCGCGCCGCTGTTACTTTTCAGTTACCTACTACTACTTAATTTACTCGATGACATGTTTGTGATAGTTTTTTATTTATTTATTTGTGACCTGATTTTTATTAACTGTCTACAGTATCACTGTATATGGATTTTAACCTAAATAACCTAAAAATAAATGATTTTTATTATCAGTGTTAGCATTAACAGACACATTACATTGTGAAGCTGCATTTTTCACAACTAGACCTATCACAGGCTCATTTTTTCTAGTTCTTCCACCCAGTCTCTTTCAGGAAGGCCAGGAGCATACCGGCTTTTCAAAGTGTCCTCAGTGACACAGCAAGGAATGTTGTTTCACAGCAAACGCGCAGTCAGAAAAGTAGTAAACAAAGAACCAATACCTTGTGTTCAATAGTGGTTTGCTGGTTCTTATCAAGATGGACCTTGATGAGCTGGGAGCCGTCCAGCTTCACTCGGATGCGCTTGCCAACAATCTCAGCGGGGAACACCAGGTCTTCGAGGATCGCGTCGTATACTGATGTCAGTGTTCTGGAATAAGGAGACAGGTAAATGATATAATATACATGTCATACACAAGTGAGGTTAATAGTAACCCCGGAAGACCAGTCCAATGGTGGCTTGCTTACATAATTAAACATCACTTCTGTAACGCAGTGTCAGGCGAACAACTTTCACACAGTAACTTCTGTCACTTAGTAACAAGTGAACAAATTTCATGCAGTCACTCAGTCTTCTATCACTCAGTGTCAGCTGAACAACTTTCACACAGTAACTCGTCACTTAGTAACAGGTGAACGAATTTCATGCAGTCACTTCTTTTACTCAGTGACAGGTGAACGACTTTCACACAGTAACTTCTGTCACTAAGTAACAGGTGAACAAATTTCATGCAGTCACTTCTTTCACTCAGTGTCAGGTGAACGACTTTCACACAGTAACTTCTGTCACTAAGTAACAGGTGAACAAATTTCATGCAGTCACTTCTTTCACTCAGTGTCAGGTGAACGACTTTCACACAGTAACTTCTGTCACTAAGTAACAGGTGAACAAATTTCATGCAGTCACTTCTATCACTCAGTGTCAGCTGAACAACTTTCACACAGTAACTCGTCACTTAGTAACAGGTAAACGAATTTCATGCAGTCACTTCTTTCACTCAGTGACAGGTGAACGACTTTCAGACAGTAACTTCTGTCACTTAGTAATGAATTTCATGCAGTCAGTTTTTTCACTCAATGTCAGGTGATAGACTTTAACAGTCACTTCTGTCACTTAGTATCAGGTAAATGATTTTCACACTGTCACTATTAGCGAAGCAAAGTGCAGTGTAGTGGGGAAATGTTGGTGTACATATGTTCAAAATGTTTGCCGATCAATGTAACAGAAACGCACCTGGAACGGGGTCTCTTCTGTTTGTTAGCTACACGCGTCTTGTGGCTGGGCTTGGGTAGGATCTTGCGGTCTCCAACGAACACAACATGCTTGCCGCTGAACTTCTTCTCCAGCTCTCGCACCAAACGGATCTGAATCTTCTGGAACTGCTTCAGTTTGGGCATCGGCACATAGATGATTATTGACTGGAATTAGAAACAACAAAATGTTATGTAGGTTGTAAATAAGCAAGATGGTAATTTTAGGAAGTTTTTTCATAGATTTACACACAAATGTAGGGTCTAGAGCAAAATTCATGAACAAAGTGTTCAGAACTGTTTGTTAATGAATTTTGCACTATACCTAGGTTACCTATATTTTACATACATTTTAGGAATCATCATCATCATCATCAGCCATAAGACGTCCACTGCTGAACATAGGCCTCCCCCCTCCCCCTTTAACCTCCACACTGAACGAAATCCTGCCATCTGCATCCACTGGATTTTAGGAATAAACTAGTCTAAATCTTATGTCGTCATTTCAATTACTAATTTAGGTTATTTAAATGCTCAGATTACTAAACACTGTTATAATTTACTTTTTGTTCTGACCATTAAGTGTTGGCCCTTTATCTAGTTTAAAGTTTTTACTGTGTAAAAATGTGGGCTGAGGCCAACATATGTGAGTCCATACTTATTATATGTTCAGTCGCTTGGACAGAGATTTACCAGTGAAGTTGTATATCAACGATTGAGTACAGGGAATAGAAAGATGTTCTATTTTATCAGCGAGTCTAGTGCAAGTTCACCCCACCCGCGCTTCTCCTGTACTTGTGAATTTAGCAGTTGTCAGGTTACAGTTCATAAGTTTGAAACACTGAAACTGGAAGCTAAACTAGCCTGTATGTATGGACAAAACTTGCTACTTAACCAAACTAAATCGTTGAAATCGCTAGTTAACTCGCTACTGAACTAAAAAAAGTGTAAAACAGCCTTATAAAAATTTTGGGGTAGTTTTCGCATTTAATTGAAATGTTGGCTAGCAACAAGTTTGAACTTGAAGCAAAGTACGGACACCATTGGGAATTGCCAAGTTTTTTGTTGTTAAGTTCGTACATAACCTCTGTGCATTCGCCTCTTTTTAGTGGAAAACATAATCAGACCTCTTTGCAATTTGAAATGAGTAACTACAACTATTACGGTACTGTTTCTGTTGTGGCTTTTGTGAAGATGCTTCACAACTCCGCCAATGTCGCGTAGATAGACTGTCAATGGCAAGGTTTTTGAAATGAGTTATTGCCAGTGTTATTTGACATTGGAGGTTATGTTTCTTAAACCATTTACATATCATGAAAATAATTCTAAATCAATTTTTGAGGAAAAAGCCTACTTAAACTACCAGAACTGTACTTAAAACACTTACTTTTTTATTGTGTAGTTCTATTTCCTTAGCCTTAGTAATGTATAGCTCCCTAAGCTGGGCTTTCAGGTCAGAGTTGGTCTCCAACTCAACAAGGGCTTGCGAGATCGAGGTCTCGAACCCGTCTGCCTCGGCAGCGCCGGCCTTGATGATCTTCGTACTCATCTGGAACACCAAAACACTACTTTCAGCACCAACTTTTGTCGCTTAGAGGTTATGAAGTTTCACAAGTCGAGACACTTTGATATATAAACAATTCACAGAAAATCACATCCGTAGCTTTGAGACCACTTTAAACACATGAGATTTTTGTTATTAGTTGCAGAATTATCTTTTAACATCACTTGTAAAAATCAAAACAACGTTGGACACCAAAGGAGAGGATTTGTCACCAACATTTATCTGAGTAATCTTTACCGTATATTATGAATAATGGTCGTAATAATCTAGGGAAATATATTTTTGAGGAGGAAACCTAAGTATTTCCCAGAAAAACTCATTAAAATCAGAAAATTTTCATTAAAATCCACAAGATCGGCTACCTTCAAGACTTTACGGGAGCGAAAGAGAAAGAAATACAATGTTGTCAGACTTCAAACATAAAAACACCCAGATACAAAAATATATAACTATGTGATGAATCCAACTTTAAAATATTTCTGTAAATCAAAGAGCTGTATTGTTTTACGATGTCACATCTTTATGATTCACAAAATTAAATAAAACTGGTATGCCTACGATTATGTCTGATTTAGATCGATCAAACTTTGCTCCAGAATAAGCTAGATAAATTAATTTTTCTGATCAGCAATTACTAATTAATGGTAATTACTCAACAAAACTTCCAAACGGCCTTTTTGGACATCGATGGGAGATTCTTATGTCCGGCAGTGGACGTCCTATGGCTGAAATGATGATGATGATGACTCAAGAAAATCCGCATGGTTGGTGGATTAGTTATCGCGTGATCGATGAACAGCAGATTAGTTTGGTATTTTTTGCCAACACAAATGGGAAAAAAATACCTAGTAACATTTGATACATCGTTCGTTCAGAAATTAATAGAAAATATATAACTTTTATTACCTGTGTATAGTATTTTAATTTTAAACGAAACTTTGTTACAAGCTGACAGTCGCTGACAGTTTTTTGACATCTCTACAATGCGCAATATTTCGTTCTTAATCTTGGTAATTTTTCTTTAAAAAAAATCTCGATCTCAATGTTCAAACATTTATATTAAAAATCATAATACCTACAATATTTATTCATGAAATTTAGGTACATACATAAGTTTCTTTTTTCTGATGATCTGCAACACAAATAAAATGGTTTGCTGATATTTGTGCATAATCACCTGGCATAAAAAATGTGTTAGGTATTTGTTTATAACAAGTGGTTGTGTGATCCCGAAATAAGGAAAAATGGGAATAGTGATAATAAGGTATTTATTGATAATATTTAGATAAAGAGTTGCGGATTTTAATCTATAGTTTCAGAAAGAATATTTTAGATTTAGATAATCATAATCATAAATACTCGGAAGTTTTGTAAAAGGCAATCAAAAAATATAGTTCATAAAAATTTATATAAAAAGCGATAGATGGCAGTGACGAGGCCTGGATAATGAACATTTTTCAAACCACAGACTAAGAAAGGTCGTTAAAAAAAACTTACTTATTCTCATACACTGTCTGTCATGCTTGTTTTTGTGTTGTTTTATTTCGTAGTATAGTTTTTTGTGGTTATTGTTTGCTAACAAACTACATGTTTTTCCACAACACAAAACATATTAGTAGGTAAATAATTGTGCTTTGCCTAGCCGTGTTATAAAATGTCTCCTTTTTCTTGTATTGTAGGTTTCATTGAACAAAGTGCAAATGCAAAAAAAAAAACATGTCTCGTCAGCGCCATCTATCGATGGCTGCAGAACTATGTTCCTAGAGCTGTCAGAAAACCGCCCTTTGAGTTCGATAACTTCGATTTCACAGATCATAGATCGGCAGGCGTAATATGGATCTTTGATCGGGATCAGTCAGTGTCAGAATTGACAGAATTTTGACACTTGAAAGGGGTTATGACGCAAAAAAAAAGAAAAAATTGCGTTGTCTATTTCCAATTTCATACTACGAAATTGGAAATAGACAACGCTTTTTTTTGACATAATTTTGACAAGTCGCGATCCCGATATTATCCACAGAACACAGCAAAGAGAATACAATAGAAGATTGGAACACAGATTCAAGCAAAGTTCAAAGAGAGCAAAGTTAGTTCCAGTGGCGGCGGCGAAAATCGGGAATTCGAAAACAATTTTCATCCCATAATTTAATTTATTGATTTTTAGGGAACAGCTCGCCGACATACTAGCATAATAGTGTATATAATTATTTATAACATAGATAATCCGCTCTTAATAAGTTCACTTCGATACGAATTAACGGCAAACCAAACTTCAAAATGCTTCACAAAATTGTTTACATTTGCAAACCAGCAACGAGTGCTCGATATAATAAACAAACCTTGAGTATCGTGACGTGGTCCGAAGAAGTGCTGAAACAATGAAACTGGGGACCAATGGGTAAGTATAGAATATTATTTTAACAGTATAATTTCTGTGATGTACTGTGTAGCTACTTATCTAACAAATCGTTCAACTACTTATTGCGCTGATGCTATAAAATAAGATTAATAAATGTAAGTAACACGCATAAATGTTTCAAAATATCTATCACGTATGCTTCTTTTTTATCACCAACACACTTCAGTGTAGGCAGAGGTAGATTGCTTCAGGCGGCAGATTTACGGGGCGTCGCAGCGGGGTCGGCCGCCAATAAAATCGTCTTTCTTCCTGTGCTGCTCCAATAAAAAATCGAATGTACATTGACCTAAAATAACTAAAACATACCGTTTCCGGTTTTCGTAAAGGCTGGAGCACCATAGATCACATACAGACGCTCCGCCAGAAGATATATTATACAGAAGAAGATGAGGAGTATAATCGGCCATTATGTCTAGCGTTTGTGGATTATGAAAAAGCCTTCGATTCAATCGAGACCTGGGCAGTATTGCAGTCCCTCCAGCGGTGTCATATCGACTAGAGGTATATCGAAGTGCTGAAGTGTTTGTATAGAAACGCCACCATGTCGATCCGATTACAGGACGAGAGCACAGAGCCAATCCAATTGCAGAAAGGCGTGAGACAGGGAGATGTTGTCTCTCCAAAACTGTTCACGAACGCATTGGAGGACGTTTTCAAGCTTTTGGACTGGAACGGATTGGGCATCAACATTAATGTTGAATACATCACTCACCTTCGTTTTGCCGATGATATAGTTATCACGGCAGAGTCGCTGGAGGACCTCAATACAATGCTCAGCGACCTCAGTAGCCTTTCCCAGCAGGAGGGTCCTAAAATGAACATGGATAAGACATAAATCATGTCCAATGTCCATATTGTACCCGTGCCGGTCAATGTTGGGAACAATACTCTCGAAGTTGTTGACCATTACACCTATCTTGGACAGATTGTTCAGTTAGGTAAGTCCAACTTAGGCAAAGAGGTCGCCCGAAGAATCCAACTCGGATGGGCAGCGTTCGGAAAATTGCGTGAAATCTTCTCGTCCAAGATACCACAGTGCCTAAGGACAAAGTTCTTTGACCAGTGTGTGTTGCCAGTGATGACATATGGTACTGAGACGTGGTCCTTAACTGTTGGTCTTTTGGAAAAACTCAGAGTCACACAACGGGCAATGGAGAGAGCTATGCTCGGAGTTTCTTTACGCGATAAAATTCGGAACATAGATATTCGCCAAAGAACCAGGGTCACCGACACAGCTATTAAAATCTGCAAGTTGAAGTGGCAATGGGCAGGCCACTTCGCTCGAAGAACTTATAACCGATGGGGAAGAAAGGTTCTTGAGTGGAGACCGCGAACCGGAAGACGCAGCGTAGGTAGGCCTCCCACTAGATGGACCGACCACATTGTAAGAGTCACGGGCATCGAGTGGATGCAGATGGCAGGATGTCGTTAAGTGTGGAGGTTAAAGGGGGAGGTCTATGTTCAGCAGTGGACGTTTTCTGGCTGATGATGATGATGATGATGAACTAAAACATTTCTACTTCTAATGCATTAATACTTTTATGATCACCTAGTTTGGACCCCGCAATTTCTACTTTCCCTCAGGAACCATTTATTGTTTTGGGATAAAGCATATCCAGAGGCACTCACTGACTCTCCTCAATACAGAAAAACAACGTCCCCCAATTGCTTTGTTGCTGTATGAAAGAGGAACAAACAAATTAACAAACATACACACCTTCCCAGTCGTAATATCATTGAGCTATGGTGGCCGAGCAATAGCATAATTATGCACTTTATAATCTGACGGCACCCGATTCAATCCTCTACCCCGCATCAGTTTTAACCGACTTATTTAGTACTTAAAATAGTAAGGAAACTAGTATGTTATGGGCCCGAAGGTATATAATGTATTGCCAGATGTAGTAACAGCTACTCCAAGTGTAAGCTGCTTTAAAAGCAGACTCAAGCACTGGCTCATCGAGCAAACATTCTGCCACTTCGATGAATTCAGGAAATTCAGTTCAAATAAAAATAAAGATTGAATAAAGTAAAATACCTATGTATAGTATATATTTTTTAATTCATGATTATTGACATGTTTATTGATAGTATAACAATTTTGTGTTGTATTTTTTTATACAATTTATATTTGATTTATATCTAATAATTAGAATTGAAATGTAAATTTATATTTATTAATAAATGACTTTGACTTTGTAAGTCCAAGAACCTTAAAAGTTTAAAGATCTAGATCTAGCATGTAGGGCTAGCATGGTGGAGTAGGGCCCATCCTCTCTGAGATAAGGCCTGTGTGGCCTCTAAAGGCGGTCTCTCCCTAGGCCGTTATACAGTCATTATATTACAAGTGGTGCACATTGAAGTTACAAATTGTATAAAGGTGTGTGTACTGTAATTCAACGAATCTTTAGTTTGCACTAAGCTTCTTAGTCTTGAGCATCAGCGCAAAGTAGCTAGTCTATCGGATACATTTCGAAGAGTGCATTGGATCTGCATGATCTAATTCCCTCTTGCCAGTTTTTCTATCAAACAGCCAGAGTGGCACTAAAAATTGTCACCGCTTTATGGTTTAACACCTGTAGGAATGCTTTGGTTCCACTTTTATTGTGCGAACTGCTAGTCTGTGGAATGTGCTGCCTGAATGGGTGTTCCCCTGTAGTTACAATCTGTGTGTATTCAAATCACAAGTGAATCAGTTTTTTCTAGGCAAGCATGCTTTATCGTAGACCGCATCATCCCTTAACATCAGGCGGCCAAACGCTAGCCTATTATTAAATTAAAAAAAAACTCCATGCTCTGCACTTACTACTGTTATGTTACAAATTGTATCATAACAGGTTGTGCACTGTAATGCTCGTTTCTTCTAACTCACTGATGTAATGCTCGAATCTGAATTGTTACATTACAAGTGAACACTCTCGGTAAGTGACCACCATAAGAGTTTTCATCTACCTATGATTGTCAAAGTAGCTGCCCTGTGCCTATTTAAGTTTACACTCTCAGTTTCTGAATACTGCAGGGTTTAATTTATAAATTTGATTGCCCTGGTGGCTCAGTTGGTAGTGAACCTACCTTCTGTGCTTGGAGGCGTTGGTTTCGATTCCCACCTAGGACAAACATTCATGTGATAAACAATCGTGTTTGTTCTATGTCTGGGTGCTAATATCTATTTAAGTATGTATTTAAAAATATATATGTACGTATATCAGTCTCTGGCAGCCATATTACAAGCTTTGCTTAGTTTGGGGTCAGATGACTTTGTGTGCAAAAATGTCCTAGTTTAAAATAAATAAAAAAAATCCCTTGCACAAAGTGTTTTACACAGTGATGGTGGCCGGGTAGTAGCATGTGTGCTTCACAATCTGATGGTACCCGATTCAATCTTTAGGTCGACACCAATGACTTAATTAGTACTTAAAAATAAATTATGTGCAGTTTAGATGCCATCACTCAAAAACAGTGAATGAAAACATCGTGAGGAAACCGGTCTGTCCAAGAGTTTCATAGAAAACTTCAAAGACATTCATGCACTGGGCCAGCATGGTGGATTAGGGCCCATCCTCTGTCTGTTAGAGAAGGCCTGTGTCCCAGCAGTGGGAACTTTATAGACTGATTATGATGACTACACAAATACCATATATCACTATTGGTTCACAGATCATTTACATTACAAATTAGGTATCTCCCGTACCCAAATTTCTTTTATTCCTTGCATTTTTAGCCGACTTCCAAAAAGGAGGAGGTTCTCAATCAGACTGTTTAAAAAAAATATGTTTGTTACCTCAGAACTTTCGACTGGGTGAACCGATTTTGATGATTCTTTTTTTATTTGAAAGCTGGTGCTTCCTGTGTGGGTCCCATTTCTGAGGTGACAAACATTAAAAAAAACAATCAACAATGTAACATAAAAAGGAGGAGGTACTCAACAACTAGTTGAGTACCTCTCCTTTTTGGAAGTCGGTTAAAAAATAAATCAATGTGAAACTTCGGACGTTTATCGACTATCATTTTCTAGGCGTTGTGACTTCTATGTATAATTTTTCGAAGACCGCGGCTGTAATGTACTATTGTTATCAGTAGTACATTACTAATATCAAAACGACTAATTAATAACAAAAAAAAAAACTATCAGCGGTAAAAGAGACAATTTAAAAAAGGAATGTTTTGGTAATCAATTACGGATTACACAAAAGTTGCAGCGTTATCACGCACTTCAACCATATCGCGAGTTCAACAACGATACTAAGTGCTGATAAAATAATGTACTAGTAATAGAAGCATGCCTGATAACAGCTCTCGGCAGCGCGATTCAGTGAACGATCCATCGATCAGGCTGGCAGACGTACGCCGTTACCAGAAAAAAGTTGGTGTTCGAAAATTTGAATTGGCGGCAAGTAAAACTTTTTTTTGTAAGAAAATTGTGGTCAGTATTTTGCAAATTAACCAAAGAGTTTTGTTATCAGACTAAAATTTTCATTGTCAATGAAATACGAGAAAATAAATTCAGATTAACGGTTTCCTCAAACGTGACCTTTCAGTAATGTTTAGCCGCTATATACATACTTACCTATAATTATATAGTATGTGTAAGTAGGTATTGTATTTACAGTTGGCGATGTCAATGAAGGGCAAACGTGTGTATTTAAAACATTTAATATGTAATTCGTATCATAAGCAGCTCCGTTTTGTGAAAAAAATATACACAATTTTATATGCACGCGTCAGTGCCTACGTATGCATTAATTGTCGCCACATGAAATTGGCTCAATAGATTTTAATTAAACGGCTGAAAGGAATCAAATGTTTTTGCTTTGTCTTTGAAATTTTTACCGACTTCAAAAAGGAGGAGGTTCTTAATTAGTATTTCTTATGTTTGTTGCTTCAGAACTCAGTCATATATAAACAAAATTTGGAAACATTTTTTTTTGATATATTTTCAAGTTGCTCTTATTGAAATTTCATCAAAATAGGTACGTTCGTTTGGTTTTCAAATTAAAATATATGAAAAAAATATGTCATCTAAGTAAACGAAATTGCATACTTACTAATTTTGAAGTCGGTTTTTAAAATTGATAGTCATCATCATCATTACTACGTCTAAATTGTTTATGATGAGCTGTCTTAAATGCTCTCTTTCTTGATTCTTTTATTAAACCTTATATTTAACATGTAAGTATAATCTATACTGTATTTGACGTTCATAAGTGTAATGTGTCAAGTTTATGTTCATATATTTGAAGAATAAATTAATATAAACTTGGTTAAAAGGAGTAGGTATTATGGTGAATAACATAATCATCATATTTTAGCCTTATTAGTCCAGTGCTCGATATAGAATTATAGAACTATCTCAACTCAAGGCATTATGTAAATATATCACATTATAATTGGACATTCATTCATCTCTTCTATCCATCCTTCTCACTTTTAGACATAGGGCTATCTCAAGGCGCTCTACTCAGACCTGTTTTATTTAATTTATTTATTTATTTTTTATACCTATAGAATAGATCTACATTTGGCCACCAACTTGCCTGATGATAAGCGACAGTGTGGCCGAGGATGGAACACGTTGATCTAGAAAAAATCTATTCACTCTAGCCTTGAAGATGCCTAGATTGTAGTTCTCAGGAAACAAGGAGAATGGCAGGGAGTTCCATTCTTGGGCAGTACGTATCATTGCCGTGAAGTGGACGATTTTTTATTTAAAAAACCAAATCAATGTTTTTTTTTTTCCCATAAATTAATTAACAATAATTTAATTAAATATACTAGCGGCCACATTTTGATTGGCACCCTGGTTGATATATTATATTCTCCTAATCATAAATATGCGTAAAAATTTGGCTTTAAGCAAAAACTCGATGACCGCACTCAGTGCCGTAAATAGGGCGGTGCCACCGGTGCCCAGCCACAGGGCGTAGACTCTAGGGGGCGCAAGAATGGCCAGACCAGGCAGGACTATTATTTTTTCGATTTGCTCCTGATAAGTTCCCGCTGCTCCCCTAGTGCTAGATTCCAACACATACGTACCTACATGCCAGTATCATCAAAAACGTCTATTAAATTAGACAAAACATCGCGCTCATTTTTTTTTGGCAGCGCACGGGCGTATTAGTGACCGTAGTTCAAGTCTGGGTCTTCTTAAAGCTATAGCCGAACTAGATTTAAAAGAGGTGTTTCCCAATGTAGTAGTCGCTATATTTTTTTTTTAATAATGCTAGTGACTGTATCTTCCTGCGAAAGATCATTCTGTAAGCTCAAATTAATAAAAACTTATTTGCGCTCGATAATTCGCCAAGAAATGTTGACCGGCCTAGCGACTTTGTCGATTGAACGCACTGAAGTGAGTTTTTTTTTCGTTTAGATCTCTTTTCTGTGATTGAACGCAACATAAGACGGTGCCTGTCGTATGAAAAGGTTATCAACGATTTCGCAATGAAGAAAGCGCGAAAAGTAAATCTTTGAAAGTTTATGGCTTGCTTTAATAAATCTTTACTATCTGAATTCATTAATTTGTGTATTGTGTAGTTGTGAATAATTTTGCAAATATTTTCCAATATACGTTTTTTCACCAATTCATACTTAAACGCAATTTATATTATGCTACCTTTCTTATTCAAAACTACCATACCAAGTACTTAAAATCTAATATTAATATTAATTTCTAATCTAATATTATTATAACTTCAATCTTTATTACCGATACACACCTTGTTATAAGTAAAAAATAACCGGCCAAGTGCGAGTCGGACTCGCGCACGAAGGGTTCCGTACCATTATCTATAATAAGCAAAATAGTACCTTAAAATTAAATTAATTTACAGTTTACTGAAACTTTGCAGGGTGTTATTTTATTATAGGCGAATGCTCCACTTAACATCAGATGGCTCGTCTGCTGGTTTGCCCACATCAGTTCTCTAAATAACTGGCCAAGTGCGAGTCGGACTCGCGCACGAAGGGTTCCGTACCATTTTCTATAAAAACGGCAAAAAAAACACGTTTTTTGTATAGAAGCCCCCCTTAAATATTAATTTTATTTTAATTTAATAATTTATTTTTAAAGTGTATATACAACTAAATATTCTGTGAATATTTCAAGAGTCTATCTCATGCTGTTATCAATATTGAGGGAAAACGAGCAAAAAAAATCACGTTTGTTGTATGGGAGCCCCCTTAAATATTTATTTTATTCTATTTTTTAGTATTTGTTGTTGTAGCGGCAACAAAAATACATCATCTGTACTGATCATCGGCACTGAACGCACTAATTCTGCAGTTGGATCTTAGACTAATACCCATTTAAGCAGCGCATTCTACAGACTAGCAGTTCGCACTATAAAAGTGGAATCAAAGCGCTTCGTACGGGTTTTCGCAATATCAACCATAAAGCGGTGTCGATTTTTCGTGCCCGCTGTGGCAGTCCGATAGAAAAAATGGTTAAGTTAGTTTATTACCTTGCTTTAGCGCTTAGCTGTTAGCTTAATGTGAACATTTCAGTAGTTAATCCACACTGATAAATTTTATGGTCCCATAAATCCATACTGATAATTTGAGCGATGATAGTGGTAAGGTAAAGTAGTTTAATGCTGCTATTTTAATAATTAAGGTCAACTCGGCGAAGACCGTCTGTCGGGAAAGATCGTACAACAAGAATTACCACGAATTCAGCAGAACTACGCAGATGGCAATACCATCACCGGAACAATTAAACCATTTAAGTTCTTATTAATTGATATAGATGGCGGTATTTATAGTGTGAACGGAAAAAAATGCGGTTGTTAATTTAGTACGGTGAGCACCTTTGCATTGGAGTGTGCCACGTGCTTACAAAAAAAAGGATTTAAAAAGAAAATTCAGATATTCAACAGATCTATGCAAATAAGTTTATTCTTCATTAATTTATCTATTTGATTATTAAATTACATTAGTATTATAGACGTTTTTTAGTAATTTATGGTTGATGAAAATAAAAACTAACCTCGAAATATATTGCGGGGAAGTCCGTATAGGTCTTGGAGGGTAATAAATGTCATATGCCGGTCTTCGCCTCTTACAGAAATCGTCAACCTTTGGTGTTTTGTTAAGCCTTTCTAGAATACCTATATAAATTATCAAAGTGTCCTAAATATAGAGTTCTACAAAGTAGCACATACTATAAAATCAAGAATATATGTCCGGTTTTTTTAAAAATATAATGTTATGTATCTTGTATACTTAATCAAAGTATATGTGTAACATATGTGTAGGTTTTCAGTTCCGTACTCAAAGGATACCAAATTATGCTGTCTGTCCATTCGTCTGTCACAGGGTCAGCACCGTGAGCACACGTCTCGTGAGTGACGGTGAGTGATTATTTCAACCACTCAGATTTGCTGTTATGGTCACGTGACCGATTTTCTATTGATCTGATTGGGAGAGATAATTAATTACTTATAGTCACTCACGATAGGGTACTAGGCGTAATTTATTTCAATTTTTAGTTTTAATTTATTTTAGCCATGGGAAAATATACGCGAAAAACGGAAAAAGGGTCGTATTCGAAAGAGAAATTAAAAGAAGCTATACTAGAAGTTCAAAGTTTTGCACCCCTGGAACTGCAACGTAGCCGGTCTTACCCGACAATTGCAGCATCTTGCGAAATAAGCGTAATAAAACCTTATTCCTGAGAGTTAGGGTACAAATATTAAGTTGTTACAGGAACTGGCGTTCGTACACTGATTCATTCACACAGGTCTTCGTATCTATAACTACGCCAACTACCGCTAACCAGGGAAATTTGCCACTAGACGGTCTTAACCGACATGGGAGCCAAATCCGTCTATTTCTCTGTGTTTTCAAAAATCGTTTTTATTTTCTGAACTGATAGTTTCTTTGTCATTTCGACATATTTATTGTCAGATCATCTAAATATATTATTATATAGTTTAACCAAATTTGGATTTAAGATTATAGAATAGCCACAATAAGACCATTTGTATTTTTTTAAATTTAGTAAGGCTGTCTTCGCCGAGTTGACCTTATAGACGAGAAAAAATATATTTATACAAGTGTCTGTATGAAACAATATTGCTTTCGGCGTATTTTTAACTCCTGAAATAGCACTCCTATTGAAAATTAGTTGAATGTCTTCAATACTGAGTCACCATCATCATCAGACATAGGAAGGACGTCCACTGCTGAACATAGGCCTCCCTCTTAGAACGCGATACTGAACGACATCCTGCCATCTGCATCTACTGGATGCCTGCAACTCTCACGATGTCGTCGGTCCATCTAGTGGGAGGCCTACCTACGCTGCATCTTCCGATTCGCGGTCTCCACTCAAGAACCTTTTCCCCATCGGTTATCGGTTCTTTGAGCGATGTGGCCTGCCCTATGCCACTTCAACTTGTAAATCCTGACACCTATATAGGTGACTGCTGGACAGCAAACACTAATTAATACTGTAATGTTATTACCATTTTTACAATATGTAAATATATATTTTTAATTCAGGTTAAGGCTGACTGAGATTGTTAATGCCGGCAGCATTTCATTTACAATTATTATTTTTGTGAACCTCTTTAATAAAACTGACAGAAGTAAAAAAAAAACAAAAAGAAACGTCAGTCCCGGTTGGATTTTGAAGAGGGTCGGATGCTGTGGGTCGGATGGATCAAATTTTAGTCGGTACGTTACAACTTACAATACCGAGTAACAGTGCTTTATATGTTGTAGAACAGCAATGTCCCCGGCGATTCTAGTGACGGGCGGTGCTGGGTATGTGGGCTCCCACACCGTCGCCAGCATGCTCGAGCGGCCAGACTTCAACTACGACATAGTGGTCGTAGATAATTTGACCAACGCTTATAAGTGAGTAGAGAAAAGTAGAGTTTGTTGTAACAGCAATGTTCCCGGCGATCCTAGTGTGGGGCGGTGTGGGGCAGTGGGGTATCCAGTTTTCGTTGCTTTTTCTTCAAAATATGTGAGAGGGCTCTTAAAGAAAATGTTCCAACTCTCAAACTTCGATCAAAAAAATACAAAGATGCCACAATGACGCGCTAATACTCAATCTGGCTGGACTCAATACGCAGCCAGATTGGATCCACAGTCATGCGATAGTTGCACAAGCCGTAACACACCGTAACAGACACGTCAACTTGGCTGACGAACCACCCTCTGAGAGAAAGAGAAAATTGACTCTTTCTCTCGGAAGAGAAGTTCCCACTTGCAATTCAGACATAATCGCCGTCTCACTTGCTCAACGACGGTTCACGAGTTTTGACGATGTTGTGCAAATCGAACAGACAATAGAGAACTGTGGCTTTAGTACGAGCACTTGCGAAAAAAAACAAACTCCGGACGTTTATTGACTATGATTTTCTACGCGTTGTGACTTCTATGTATAATTTTTCGAAGCTCTCAAAGTATAAAATTTGGAATCCCATTTAACTGCTCATGAAATAGGTTGTTACTTTTTTTAAAGTTCTAATTATATTCTTTCAAGGGCTGAGGGTCAGAAAAAGCCTGAATCGCTGCGAATAATTGAAGAGCTAACGGACAAGACTATACACTTCTACGAATTGGACATCAGAAATGCTGCAGGACTGGCAAAGATTTTTGAGAATGTAAGTTTTTAAATTTAGGTTTCGTAGATATTGAAGGACATTTTTTACGCGACTGCCCAATAAAGAGGGTAATTGTTTTCCAAGATTAATGTTTGTAAGTTAGAATGGTGTGGTGTATGTTACGCAAGGTTACGCGGTAACGGTGTACTAAGCCGAACCACAGAATACATATTATTAAATATTTAGTCAGTATTTTATTTTATCTTCAAAAATGTTGAAAACCTGCGCAAGAGTTTTAGAGCCTTATGCTACCTGATTTAAGCGATTCTATTTAAGTGATGCGAAAAGTTGCGCGACCGCAAACCGTATTTCGGCGAGGTTGACGTTAGCGTGATTTTCCGCACTGCTATGTTTCAGCGCTGTTTCGAACCCGCGTTAAGAGTTATCCGTAAAGCCCCAGACCGTTGAGCTATAAACGTTTCTTAATTTATTTCATTTAAAAGACAAAAGCCATAATACACCTGCGATAGCAAGTGACGAGTTATGCTAATTTTATTACTTATGCCAATTCAAACAACTGAAGAATATACATTACCTACTTAGAACTGCTTTAACGTTTTAAAGGTCTACTTTGCTAGCCAAGCGATGATTCGATATTTTCATTGACCTATCTTCACAGTATAATTATCTTGTTCAGTTCATTTTGAGAGAGAGAGAGATCGATAAATATGTTGGCATAGTGTTACAAAAAATATGTTTCTCTCTAACATGTATATAATTGGGTCTTTCTCTTTCGTACATATTTACATTAAACCAGGCCTGGCGCACTGCGTACTTTAGGTATGTATCTACAAGTAGTCGTCTTGTCGGACTTGCCGTGCCCGCTGCCGCGCGATAGACAGCTAACGCGACAGGAGTTACGCGATAGACAGAGAGGCAACTTTTAAGTTAATATAGCTGTAGGTAGTTAGCGCTCGCACGTCCTGAATTACACTTTATTGTGTTGTAGCAAGAGTCGCTACTTATTTAAATGATTTTGCGGAGTGAATCTTCTATACATGTACTTATGTATATGTATTCTGTAATTAAACTAAACAGTGCCCTTATAGATTTGTTTTAGAGGGAGAGGGCACAATTGAGATCTCTAAGTCTCGTCGTCGATTCCATACGTCTCAGTAGAGAGCACACACACCTCTCCTGCCAATAAATGAGTAGTATTTTAAATCGTCAAATATGTCTTTCATTGGCTTCTCAAATTAAACAAAATTTGCATATCAACGGAAATGAAGGTTCAACCGCAGTCATCTATGTATTCCTAGGCGATAAGGGCATGCGGTTAGCCTTGTTTCCTTTATTTTATCGATTTTCCCACAGCTGTCCATTCGCTTTTATTAGCTTGGTATGTTTCTATGTAACGGAATCTGTGGACGTGATTTTCACCCCTTTCAAAACGACGGATTGATTTGAAACTTTGCACACTTATCAAGGACCGATGACAATGCAATAATTTAAATAATTTGTCTCTTTATCTGGATATATGGATAGTTGTATGATGGTTGTAAGTTGTTGTAACCAAAGACATCACCGACCCTTAAGAATCGATTAACAAGGTAGCTCATTCAACATTTTGTAGGTGTGAGGCAAGAAAGATCGCGTGAAT
Source organism: Agriopis leucophaearia (assembly GCA_949125355.1). NCBI lineage: Eukaryota > Metazoa > Arthropoda > Insecta > Lepidoptera > Geometridae > Agriopis > Agriopis leucophaearia. The sequence continues at coordinate 6,428,623 of OX421284.1, read as the reverse complement.
CGAACAGTGTGCTATTTTTACTATCTACGATATGTGGATGAGCTTTCAGACGGTGGCGGCTATAGTGCGATGGTAAAACCGCGACGCCGGCATCAGATCAAACAGTTCTTCAGATTGGTGGATTAGGGCCAACCCTCTCTTCGAGTGAAGGCCTGTGTCCCAGCAATATGGGAACATGAAAGGCTGATAATGTGTCAATTTGATTCCAGCACGACATTTACTGCGTGATCCACTTCGCTGCTCTGAAGGCTGTGGGCGAGTCCGTGGAGAAGCCCCTGGAGTACTACCAGGCTAACATCGCCGGGACATGCACGCTTTTGGAGGTAATAATTCTTCTTGGGTGTCTCTCCAATTAGTGAAGGTTGGCAATCAGTTCTGCATATTTGGCGTGGGCCTTAGCAAGGTGAAATATTACAGCGGCACTCGTAATCAGTGACGTAGCTATCGGAGGGCTAGCCGGTGCCGTGAACCGGAGCCCCCAAGCTCAGGGGGCCCTTGGGCCCTGATCAGCAAACCTCAAACTGAACTTACAAAATTTTTGCCCTTCATACACATACATGTAGTAAGTAGCTTTGAGCACAATAAAGAGCTGATGACAAAGTAGCTTTGTACCTTTAAATTATTTATATTTTTACTTGATAAATCCTAATCCAGTTTAGGTAGGGCCCTATTTTTTGGCACCAGGACTTTTGGTTACCTAGCTACGCCACTGCTCGTAATCCCCGTTTATTCTCGGTTGTCATGTTATACGCAACCTATGACTTCGTTATATGACCTGCTTCCCTTTTCCCGACAACTTTTCTCATCACGGTAATGAGTTGCTAGAGCTCGCATCTGTCATGCCTGAGCAGATGTTCCAGATATGCCACTTTAAGCTGTTTGATGGTTTGGAGGTAATTATACTGCGTCTTAATTGTCATCTTCATTAGATCTACCTACTGACCTCCAAACCAGTGACCTCAATATCATGATAAGAGGTATTGAAGATAGGAGTTCTGTAAGTATCTTTGCGCGATAAAATCCCGAATGAAGATATTCGCTGAAGAATCAGTCACCAACATAGCTGCTCAGATTTGCAAGTTGAAGTGGCAATGGGCAGGCAACATCGATCGATAATGAATCGATAACCGATGGGAAAGAAATGTTCTTGAGTGGAGACCACGAACCGGATGACGCAGCGTAGGTAGACCTCCTACTAGATGGACCGACGACATCGTGTGAGTCGCGGGCATCCAGTGGATGCAGATGACAGGCTGTCGTTCAGTGTGGAATTCGAAGAAGCTTATGTTCAGCAGTGAACATCTTCTGGCTGATGAATTAATGAAGATATGTCTTGTACCCTAGAGCCAGGGTCGTAAAATATGATTTCAGTATCACAGCCTATCGTTAGAGCCAATTATTAGAGACTTTTAGGCTCGATGCGGTCAAATTTGGGGATGAGACTTCTTATTAAAGCTAGCTTGACAAAATGTGGATCACCTACTATTTATCCTAGAAAAATGTTCGGTTGAGTAGGGAATATCGCTCGCGGGTAAATCCGCGGGGCCCTGCTAGTTATAAAAAAATAACAACAGCCTTTATCATTTCGAAGCGATTGCTTTTAAAAGCCTACAGCATGAAAACTAGGCACGGCGATATCTTGCAGTGATTTATATTTGTTTTAGAAATGGGGAATTATGAGTAAATGTTTAATTAACGATTGCGTATAATTGATACTAATACTATCGAGTGTGTTGCAAAATGTATGTTTTGTTTATCTTGTGCGTAAAAAGTAGAGTTATCGTAGACACTCCCTGTGTTGATTTAATGTTTAAAATTACCGCTGTTTGAATTGAATAGATTTTGAAACGATGGGTATGGAGCTACAGATTGTCCTCTGTGCTCAGGCTGGCTACAGGAAAACGAGACAGTGGAATATGTACTATTGCAATGCAATGTCACAGAAGATAACGATTAAGATCAGGACTCCTTAAAGGAACTTCACAACAAGCCTCTCAATACGTACCAAGAATTTGCGCTGAAGAATTTTACTTACATACCTACTTTTACTTTCAGGTTATGCGCAAATACGGCATATACAAACTGATATATAGCTCATCTTGCACCGTATACGGTGACCCGGAGGTACTTCCGATTAACGAGTCTCATCCAACGGGAAAGGGGCTTTCGAGCCCCTACGGCAAGTCTAAGTACTTCTGCGAGGAGATTATGAAGGACATCTGTATTAGCGATAAGGTGAGCAACCAACTGATCCATCCTATTTTCCGTAACCAAACAATTTAGTACAACGAGCCAGTCCAACCAATCTAGTGTAACAAGCCGATCCAAGCAACCAAGAAAACAAACCGTCAAAAATATCTTCAGTGAGCAAAGAAATAAGAAACTTTGTTACCAACCGATAAATCTCATGAAGCCAACTGATACACCTCATGTAACCAACTCATAAACCTCATAAAACCAACCGACACACCTCATGTGACCAACAAGTCCACTGCATGTAGTCAATTAATTAACGTCATATAATCAACTGGTAAACTTCATGTTACCAACCGATAAATATCATGCAACCAACCAATACACCTCATGTGACCTACTCATAAACATAAAACCAACCGATAAATCTCATGTAACCAACAAGTCCACAGCATGTAGTCAATTGATTAACGTCATATAATCAACCGGCAAACTTTATGTTACCAACCGATGAATCTCACGCATCTAACCAATACACCATAAATAACCAACTGATAAACAGCATGAAACCAACAAGTTCACTCCATGTAGCGAACTGATTAACGTCATGTAATGAACCGATAAATTATTAACCGATGAATCGCATGCAACCAACCGATACACCTCATGTAACCAACCGATACACCTCATGTAACTAACTGATAAACCTCATGTAACCAACCGATAAACCTCATGTAACCAACCAATAAACCAAATTCAACCAACCGATCTTGTTTGTACAGAAATGGATGGTAATCTCATTGCGTTACTTCAACCCGGTCGGCGCGCACCACAGCGGCCGGATCGGAGAGAACCCCACCGGGATACCGAACAATTTGATGCCTTTTATATCACAGGTACAGTTATTTTTAACCGACTTCCAAAAGGTTCTCAATAATACAGTTTTTTTTTATTACCTCAGAATTTTCGACTGGGTTCCGCAGTTCGCACAATAAAAGTGCGAGTTTCTTCCTATGCCAAAGTTCCTTAATGTTCCAGGTAGCAGTTGGGCGGCTGAGCGAGCTGAAAGTGTTCGGCAACGACTACCCGACGGTGGACGGCACCGGAGTCCGGGACTACATCCACGTGGCGGACTTGGCTGAAGGTCACGTGAAGGCAGCCGCGCTGTTCCGCCAGCCCGGGTTTAGCGGCTTCCACGCTGTTAACTTAGGTATGTACAACCGACCTTTTACGTCTTCACCTGTGAAAAAGAAACCGGCCAAGTGCGAGTCGGGCTCGCGCACTGAAGGCTCCTTACCACCACAAAATACAAAATGTAGTACAATAATTATCAATATAAAAAACAGACTCCATACAAGTGTCAGAATTGGACCAAATTAATGGGGGAAAATGATGAGGGAGGCCTATATCCAGCAGTGGACGTCCTATGGCTGAAATGATGAATATGATGTTCTAAACGTGCAATTTTTTTTCCACCACGCCACCTAACACATCTCCCTTATTTTTCTGATCTGATGGTAACACACATTAAGGCTGCGCTTTCCAGCCTGGCCGCACAATAAAAGAGGCATTCAACTGATGTTACCTAAACTAATAATATAAATATGGGTTTTCAGGGACCGGCACAGGGTACTCCGTCCTACAAATGATAGCAGCCTTCGAAGCGGCTTCAGGCAGGAAGGTACCGTACAAGATAGTGTCACGTCGCGCGGGCGATATCGCGGCTAACTACGCGGACGTGGCGCTGTCGCATCGCTTACTGGGCTGGCGAGCTACCAGGACATTGAACGATATGTGTAGGGACTGCTGGAAGTGGCAAAGCATTAATCCTAATGGATTTGAGAAAAGTTAGATTGCTTAGTTGATGCAAATTGTACAGACAGTTAAACATACCTTAATACGCTCTGGTTACCGTTACGATTTGAAAAACTTAGTACTAACCTATCGAGATGCATTTTACTTGACTTCTACTTACGATTTAAAAAACTTCTACTTACGATTCAAAAAACTTAGTACTAATTTATAATCGAGATGCATTTTACTTGACTTCTACTTACGATTAAGAAAACTTAGTACTAACCTATAATCGAGATGCATTTTACATGATACTTCTTACGATTTAAAAAACTTAGTTTTAACCTATAATCGAGATGTATTTTACATGATTCTTCTTACGATTTAAAAAACTTAGTACTAACCTATAATCGAGATGCATTTTGTGCTAAAGTTACATATGTTGTCCGCAGAGGGTATTAAGCAAATTTATCGCGTTATTTGTATAATTTGCATCTATTTTTAAAAGCCATGGTTTTGTGCTCGCGCATTTCAAAATTTAAGAAGATTTAAAATAATAGAATTTACTTATGTCAAATCTGTAACTATATTAGTAATAGATAGATAGAAACTATTGTGTTCACCAGTAACAAAAAATGCAAACAGAAAACTCGTACGAGCTAGTGCCACAAGTGGCGGCCTTGTCGCTAAAAGCAATCTCTTCCAGGCAACCATTCTTTTTGGAATTATTATTTTAAACAACTTTTAACTGACTTCAAAAAAGGAGGAGGTTCCCATTTCGTTTTTTTTTTTAAAATCTTTGTTACCTCACAACTCCGTCATTTATAACCGATGTAGATTTTGTATTTAATTGAAAAGAAGAAGAAGAGAAATTCAGATTGCTCCCATTTAAATTTCATCATAATCGGTTCAGTATAGTTTGGTTTAATAAATCATAAGAACTGGAAAAATTACGTCATCCAAGTAAACGAAATTGCGTTGATATTTATTAAATTTAAAATTAGTTTTTCAAATTGATTATAATCATTAAACCTAAAACAGAATAAAAATAAATTGTATTGAATAAGTTGATAAAAAAAATGTTGCTGAACATTTGTATAGTTATTTTAATTATTTGTTAGTACAGCTTAGATTGTACATTCAATCTTTTTATATGTTTAAATGCGCGAGCGAGAAATATGAGGCTTTCTTGACGTGTAATATGTAAGTTTGTGCCATGTCGTAGGCCATATAATTTAAGGTATTATTTTGAACCAAATAATTTCGGACGTTCCTATAAGTTGCCATATTTATTTATTTTTATAAATGACCAAAGCGAAGTACCAAAGCATTTATTCACCAGTGAAAGAAATATCTTTTAGCAAATTCATTTTGTATACTAGTAATGTAGATTTATAAAAAATACAATTGTTTTTGTTGTCAAACGAAGGACATATTCGAGGATATGATGATTCCTTGCCATAAACGCGTGACGTCATAACGTAAAAATGTAATTGACAAATGTATTCTGTGCCCTTAGTCTCTATGGCTACATAAACTTGGTATCTACGTGGAATTGGCAATGTCAAGTTTTCTAACGCGATGAGGTGCGTAACGCGCTCGTATTGAACTGTCAAAATAACGTGGAGCAATTACGTCGCTTGTCAAGAGAATGTAGTACCTATCAAATCGACGACGCTTTTGATTCGTAAATTTTTGGAACCATGGTTACCGCGTTAAAGATGTGCTATGTGGTTTCATAGAGGGCTAAAAAACAAAACGTCAATAACACGCTACAAACATGTTGATAACACGGTAAACATGGTCACAGACCACACGGTAACCATGGTTACATAATGGTGAAACGCCTCAAATTAATCGCGTCTTCCGATTGGATACTACATTCTTTGACAAACGCGCTAGCTTGCTTCGCGTTATTTTGACAGTTCAAAACGAACGCGTTACGCACCTCATCGCAGACAACGTGTCGTGGTCGCGTTAAGAGTTCAACTTTCAACTAAATTTTCATGTTAACACGTAGCTGGGCCTCGATTCTTTTAAAACAATTGTTTTTCAATTGTTAATGAATTGCCTCATTTTTTTTCTTTTGACACTTTATCTATAACCAAAAGTGTCAAAAGGGCAATTTTTGAGGCAATTCATTAACAATTTAAAAACAATTGGTTTAGTAGAATCGGGGCCCAGGTTTATGACAAGGAATCTCATGGAGGTTAGAGAATCAGGGCCCAGATCGGCTGTGTCAAATATTTAGGTCCTATTGTGCATATTTGTGTACTAAATACCCTCTTTAATTATCTAATCTCCATTAGAAGTAATAATATTCAAGAAGTTAATTTATTCATTAAAGTTATATGATTATTTACGGGATATTTACCGTGGTAAGGTTGTGGAAGGAGCTCCCGATATTTCGGCGCAGTTACATGCACCATGTTCACGGGAAGAGTGAAGAACTGACTTAGGACTTAGGTTCCAGTTCCAGAATTCGAGTTCCAGTGATAACCGTAGCAAACGACTAAGACAGAGGGTAGATCGTTTTGTCTGCACCTAACTTTGAACTTTTTCACCAACCACCCGCATTCTTCTTCGTCTTCCCGTGAACATGGTGCATGTAACTGCGCCGAAATATCGGGAGCTCCTTCCACAACCTTACCACGGTAAATATCACGTAAATAATCATATAACTTTAGTGAACAACCGTGATAGTTTAAAACAGTGTTTAATTTATTCATGTTTTTTTTCGCCAGATTTGGTATGCATTCGAATATTATATTATTTAGCATTTATTGTTAACATATCATTCCTTTCGCATTCTTGTTTAGAACACGAATTAATTTTTACTAAGTAAATAATTTTATTTTACCCAAGTGGTGCTAATGTTATCCAAAGAATTTTTATTGTATCTAATCATTATGATTAATTTATTAATATGCGTAAATGAATAAATGAAATTTATTAAACTGTTGTTTTCATTTTTAAACATATTTACAGATCCAAATGTCCGGAAAAGCATTTAGTTGCCTAAATTATGCAAACATTCGGTGAAGGAGACTGGGCAAAAGTGGTCTATGATATAAAATGCCTTTCTGTGTTACAAGAAAAATGTTTTATTTCACGTGTAAGTACTGTATTTTTATAGTAACAGAAAAAAATATGTTTTATCTTAGGCGGCTGTTGTCACCACAGAAAATTATTCATTTTAAAAATAAATTAAATTTATATTTAAGGGGGGCTCCCATACAACATACATTATTTTTTTGCCATTTTTATAGATAATGGTCCGACTCGCACTTGGCCGGTTATTATTTATTGCGTGGAGTGCCTGATTTATTGGTGAGGATTTTAGACAAGATCATTTATTATATTCAAACTAGGGTTTCAAAATAGGGTCATGTACAGGTATCTTAGCAGTAAAATGAAATATCAAATTATTTGTAATTATTCTGTATTATCTAAGTTACAAATATTTTATATTTTTTTTAATTAAAAACTAGCTTTCGCGTGATTATTCAGCACATAACTCTTTCCGTCTAAAAATATCAGATTTACATTTTTACATTATATCTCTAACATTAGATATTTCAACATTCTCGTAGGTGACTTTCTACGATTCAAAAACAAGCAACTTATAAAGATGCTTTTGAAGTGCATGAATAAGAAACCTTATCACTTAAAAAACAAACGGCGTCGTGTCTAATGTCTGCAGTACCATTCTCCAAGGCCGCGTTTCGAATCACGCCGAAGCGCCAACTACAAATAGTTTTATGAGTTGTGTTCGTTCTCATAAGCGTTGTTGGAGTCTTTGGCGTGATTCGGAACTCTGTAAGCAAAACTGACAGTAGTAAATTATCTGCGTCTTTCTCAATGCGTGAAAGAAGAACGCCAATAATGGGAAGTTTTCCGAATGGCAATAAAAAAAGTTCATAAAAATGCATTAATGTCGTTAACGGGACATGGATCTGAATAACAAAATTAAAAAAACTAGCCTATTCCATAGACAATATCACTGTGACACTGTCTGTCATGCTAGTTTTTGTTTTATTACGTAGTAGGCTGCGGTCACACATGCGAGATTTTTTTCGGCGCGCAACCGCGTGCTCGCCTCTTGCTGCTCAGAAACTTTGGAATTTATAGTTTTTACTTTTACATAAAGTACATATTTTATCGATATAAATATCGCACGCACGCTCAGCGCCCGAATCGAAAACGCTTCGAACCCGCGTCACGCACTCGCAGTGCCCGCGCCGTATCTACTCCCCTTATGAAAAGCTTCCCGAACGCGACCAGCACGCGTTGAAATCATGTCGTATGAACGCGCTCGTATTGTATGCTATGTTTATTGTTTGCTAAAAAAACAATATACTTGCTAGTTCATTGTCGAATGCGAAAAAAAATAGAATCATGTCTCGTCAGCGCCACCTATCAATGGTTGTAGAACTATGTTCCTCCAACTGTCAGAAAACCTCCTTTAACTGTCAAATTAGGTTTAAGAAAACAGTATGTCAGACTCGGCGCCACTATTTGTTAATTAATCTGTGCCGAATGAACATGAAAAAAAAAAAGAAAAATATTTTCACATACACATAACCTAAATTAACATTTTTCTAAAAACTTAGGTTCCTGGAATTTTAAATAGAAAAAAATTGCACCTATTTTAACTAAGACCCATGCTGAAAGTCAAAACCACGTCGCGGCCTACAAACTCTTTTCGGTTTACGCTGGTTCATAATAAAATTGTATCTTATTTACTAGAACTTAGAGCAATAGATGCGACGCGGCGCGGCAGTTTTCTACCTATGGAAAACTGAGAATTAGGCTTTGCCATGACCAATAGGCCTGTGTCCATCGAGATACAATACCTAGAGAGTCACAATCTCCAATTTATTTATTTTATTTAATTAAAACGGTTACACCAATTAAATCATGAGAATAACACTAAGTGAAAACAATCAAAAAACGTCCGAGCGTCGTAGACATCAATATAGTTCACAATGCCGCATTCACTTCAATTTAGACTTAATGTCGCTTGCATAGGTGTTCAACGTCGCTTATCCGATAGGACATCGTAGCACTGGTATCGCGCGGCGTTGTAGTCAGATGGCGGTTGCCTTACAACTAACCAAAAAGTCTGCGCGATGCGTAGCGTGCGCCGAGTTTTGGTTCGGACATTTTTTGGCACGATTGTGACTCTATAAGTCTTTAATCTCAATCTCAATTGTGTTTTCGAACCATTGAAATATACATACAATATTTCATCCAAATCGGCCCAGCCGATTAGGAGTTAGGTGACAAACACACAAACAGAAGAATCACATATATTAAGATAATAAAACTTACACCCGGTGAAACCGAGGCGGATCGCTAGTTGTATGTAATTATATTCTTAGCTAAGCTTTTTATATGTAATAAATGAAACATTAGGAAACAGGCCTTTTGGAAACTGCGGCGCCTAAGCCGCCTTGACTTTGGCAGCATTAGGGCTAACATAATTACACAAAATTCTTTAGCAAGTGAATTATAGAGTTAAATAATGGAGTAACCACATAAGCAAAGATTGTTAATCTATAAAATCTAAGCAAGAAATCATTATTTAAAAAAAAGACCGTTGGTTTCTCTAAAAATGAAAAAATAATATTAAAATTATCAACATACATAGTTGAAAAGAACTTACAACCATTCTCATGATTTCTTTCCCAACATGAAACGTAAAATTATTGACTTATATTGCTTTTACGATTTTTAAAGGCACGTCTAGACGAGCAATCATTTTACGGAAATGTATGGTCGGCTGGCAAGTACTGTTTTTTGTTAATCTTTTTCATGACTATGGATACAAAGTCCTTCAGTCAATCAGAATCGCTTAGTCGGTTTACGGACGATAATTTTACGTCATAACGTCATAAGAAAACACTGATGCGTCCCAAGCCGAACGCTTAGGCCGATCGCGCCTCGTCCGCGCTCTCACTTGCATGCTCGGCTCAGGCGGAACGTGACAATGAGTCATGCTTTTCCGTGCGTGCAGCCGGCGTTCATCGATTTATAAGACGTTATCACGTCAAAAAAAGTTATGTTTTGGCAACGCTGGTCGGAAATGTTGTGACAATATTGTAGTATAGATGCATCATGGCCAAAACAAATCAAGGCAAATGTATGTTGTTGATATTATAAGACAAAAGTTGAATGATGCCGATAAAATTGCACCTACGTTTCCGCAATGATTACCAGTCTAGACATACCTTAAAGCCGGGTCTCCTGTGACATTATTTGTTAGAATTTTGACAATTTTTTCTGACAAAATGGGGTCGTATCCTGTTTGGTCAAATAAACACATACTCACACGTTATTAAACTTGAGTGGATGACATCCCTGCATTCGCCTGCGGGGGGACGGGTGTTTTTTTCACCACGGTTTTAAAATATTTTATGTACATGTCCGTCTCACGCTTGTGTGTACATACTTACAATATTATGTTTTAGTTTACAATACAGTTTAAACTCTATATAGCGACACTTAGGGACTGCGCATTTTATGGCGTTATTGAGACTTGTCGTTAAACGGAGAGAAGAAAAATCTATATCATTTTACTATTATGTTTAATAGTAATGTATAAAATTTACAAACATTCATATTAGCCGTAACAGATGTATCGAACTTGGCTGATGAACCGCCGTCTGACTAACGGGAGAGAAAGAGTGAGAATATAATTTCCCTCTATCTCTCGTTGGTTGACGTGGCTGACGTCAGCCATGTTGACGTGTCTGTTACGGCTCTATTGATACAAATAACAACGCTTATTGCGTAGTTTTATTATCTTTGTCTGATGTTTTTTGCTGCTTCAGTAATTGGTATGTATTTTATATCCATTAGAACGAATTTCTTAGAATCTTCGGTACGTATGATGCCGACAGTCGATGTAAATACAAAGTCAAGTAATTCCGACGTTTTATTGTAGTTAAATTGAGTTTCGCTATACAGAGTTTACACTGTATTTTAAAATGAATTGGACAGAAGAAAACACGCTATGTTATATTAAATCGTTTTTTATCGATCTATTTGAATTTATAAATTTGCAACTATTGGTTGGTACTTCATTGCAGATATGATCTCACGCTACAGAAAAAAAATACCTACTGTTTCCCCTTTAGCACTTACACCCCATTGGTCGTCCATTTGATGACATTTTGATTATCTCTTTTACAACTGTGTGCAATATGTGTTTACCTCGCCCCCTTCAGTTTTTGGCAGACTGTTTTTTGTACTAGCTCCAATTTAAGGCAAATCCAAACTATATATGATCAAAGTCTAACGCGATAGTGCTTTCTATTATCTTGAATTTAAAATAACTTTAAGAACATTAAGTACCTATGAATGCTGAACTGAGACCGCGATGTTTCGCTAACATGTTTTGTTAAGATTTTTGACGCAGGAGACTTAGACTCAAAAAGTACATAATTATGTTTTATTATAAATATTATACACTAATAACTGCGTGTATTCTATACATACATTATAATAATATAACAATACAATATTTATTGATAAAATTATACTCCACTGACATTATTAAATATCTATAATTTGTGTGTCGATTCGGATAATTCAAGTGTAATTACTTTTTGTATGCATATATTTGACTCTGGGCACAGCTCAGTTACAAATCTTCCCATATGTACCGGCAAAACCTTAGCCTAAAAAAATAAAACGGAAAAGGCATTTTCAAGTTTGCCGAGTCAAAACACTGTGAAAAATAGCATTAAGCCCTTATATATCTTTAGTTATAATGCACAAATCGACATACAAACTATAAATATATAAAATTAATAATATTATTTTTAAGGCAACCATTGGCGAAAAGTTTTATTTGATGTGATAGCAAAGCTGCAATTTTAGTTCACACATAGTCTTGAGAGATTGAGCGGAGAAGTATTTTATTATGCTAAAATATATTATTGAATCTTATAAAATTCATATCGTCGAAATAAACGATTGAGGAAAAAAAAAACATGTGCAAACTTATATGTACATAAATAGCACATGCTTTTGCTATTGTGAATGTACGAACGAATATGTCTATTTACTGTATTCGTACATTAACTACTGTTAAAAAATCTAGTTATTAATATTTTTGTGTAAATAAATTTAGTGGTTACATATTTGAGGCGTTTGGGGTCTAGACAGTGGCCCCTGGGGACCGGGAGCTCACCTAATTTTTTTAAATCTTGGGTCTAGACATTGGGCCCTGGGGACCGGGGGCTCACCTAATTTTTTTAAATCTGAGCGCCTTGTTAATTTGACGCGTGACCAAAATAACGTGTTTCTGACTCAATGCTCACTCATTCAGCGTGGTAACCAGCATGCTGGGTACGCTGCAAACTGATAGTGGACTTGAGTATTTGAATTGTGTTTAGACCTTCAACGGTCTATGGGCAGTCTAACTGTTTTTGTAGTGTTAGTGTTAGCTTGTCTTTTGTTAAGTAAAGGCTCTTGCCCATTTCAATATAACATGAGAATTTTATCGACAATATAACATGAGTTTTTTTTTGTTTCATTTCCCGCTCATCTCTTTAGACATATATACAGAGAAGAGGTTTACGAAAAGAGGTTTATTTTATCTAAACTATAGCTTTGGTGCATTAGGTAACTTACGGGGTGAAGAGTGCGAATTAAGTAAGTATTACCATGACAAATTGCAGGGTAATGCTATCACAACAATGGCTTTAGGTTATGTCGTTGAATAATGGGGCCGGTAGAAACTTTTTACAGATGACGGCGCTAGCATAGCACCTTCATGTAAGGTTTTTTTTTGTATTTGAAAATGTCAATGTCATAGACAAGGTGTCAAATTTAAACAAAATTTCCTTATCAAATGCTAGCGCCACGTCGACAGTTTTCAACCCCAAATATAATATTTTACATTTCCGATAGAATGAAATGCAAATCTGTATTAAAAAAATTACCCAACGATAAGACAGCGGAAAATAATTTTTAATTTACACTATTCATAATATCGTAATGTGAATCTTTTATACCAAATCAACATACGAAATATTACAAAAATAATATATAAAAAAAGGCAAAATTCTGTTTCGCAAAGCATACATACGTTTAGAATTTAAACACAAATACTTGCCATTTTATTTAGTTTTTTGAATAATGTATGATATCTTTGATGCGCAAACATGAAATATATTCAAAGTTTTTTAAGTTTATAAGGTGGATTATTAACCATAATGCTCCCGAACATATCGAAATCACGAAAAGTAAAATCTTACCCATTTCACATGGACATAAATTGGAGTTTGATCTGATTTAATCGCTTGGCTGAATAACTATAGAAGCGTAGACACAAATATAGAAAAAAAAAGACTTGTGGCACTCGGGGACTGCCGAGGTAAAGCTATTGCATAGCATTTTTATCAACTTATGCCATTATAATTATTTATTTACTTGTAACAAATAAAATTATGTAGGTTTTACAACTTTATTTACTTGTAACAAATAAAATTATGTAGGTTTTACAACTCTATGTATGTCGTTCTTTTATCAAACATATTTTACAACGCCATCTAGCGGTGAGAGGAGTGAGTGAGTGGGGGTGTTAGGTTATTTTCGTTACGGAATTTCTGGATTCGGTCTCCACGCTCAAGGCCCGCGATAGAAGCTATGCAATAGCTTAAAAAGTTACAGTATCACTAAATAAAAGAAAATAAACAGAAAACTAAATAAAAAGGCCACTTACAACCTGATCTCTTATCAAACACAATATCCTTTCAATACAATGAGATCCTGGCATCGTGTACCAGTTGCTTTCGAGTGAGAACAAATAACTGTGCAAAATAGTATATAGGCACGAGAATTAGACCTACAAAGCAGTTATATAACCGAAAAACTAAAATCTAATGGGACAGCGTCATTTCTAATTCTAATAGTTGTATAATTCATTTGAGATGTATTAGAATAATAGTTTCGATCGCCAGATGGTATGTTAAAATTGGATGCATAATTATATTCTTACAGTTATACAGGGTTATACGGAAAGATGGTAAAAGCCAAAAGGAGGTCAATCTATTCTCCACTATGAATGTTTACTTTGGGACCAAACTTGAATCGCGAAAATCGACATAAATGACAACGGTTTGACAACTGGTTTAATTCAATAGTAGTACATCTGCGTCATAAGCAAGAACTCCCAGGTCGAATTCCCGGTAGAGCAAATGTTTGAATGAATTTAAATATCAGGGGCTCGATATTTGAATCTTTCATGATTTCTCACGAACCATGCGAAATTACCTGCAGCCGTAACGCCTCGTAGGACAGGGGCAACATTCCGGGTAGAGACAGAGTCACTTGTTCGTATTCCCATAGCGAAACGACTTGATTTTCGATAGTAATTCCAAACAATAGTAGCATTATTGAAATAATCATATCACTCGCTAACACAACGAGTGGTTTGAATCATTCAAATAGACAATATTTCCTAATTTAATTTTTTTTACGAGCGATTCTAAAATTGAGCCCCTGATCTGAGTGTAATAGCCGTAACAGACGTGTCGAACTTGAATGACGAACCGCCACCTGACCAACGGGAGAGAAAGTGAGAACATAATTTCCCTCTCTTTTTCTCTCGTTGGGTGACGTGGTTGACGTGAGCCAAGTTGACGTGTCTGTTACGGCTCTTAGTTTTCTTTGTGTGTGTTTAAATGACACCCCTGACCGGAATCTTAGTGGGGAGCAATGAGCAATAAATTATTGTAAATACAAAATTTCTACAACCCTGTAGGTGTCATAATAATAATTATGCATTAGTAGCAATAATTCTGTTGTTTTTTAAACTAATTAGAAAGGATTTATATTATCTGCATGTCTTTTGATAATAGTATGTAAGAAAAGGAAGGCAAACATTTTAGAACTGTCAAAGTTTTAGTATGAAAATGGTGCAAAAAACCAACCTCGACATCAGGTTAACATTGACATGTGAAACAGTAACAATTTTGACATGTGCAAGTTCACAGTAAACATTTGAACATGATACACATGTTAAATTCATTAAAAAAACTATTGAACACAAAATGACGCCGTCGAAACACAAAAAGTGCTAAGTGAGGATAATGGGTGAGAGTTACCAGTATGTTAATTGGTGTTTCACTATAGTCTTTAGGGCACTTGGTGGGTTGGCTAGCCTTCCCGCTTGATGTTGGGCATCTGCGGTGGGGGCTCGGCGAGACCCTTCACCTGAAAATTAGAACAAACATCCATGAGTATGTTTTTTTTATAATAGAATTGTAGCGATCCATCCCGGCTTCGTACACCCGTATGTTTTTATAAGTATAAACATTCCTTGAAAAGTTATCTAACCTGCCAGACTAAAGAAATTATTTCAATAGGCTAATAAAGCTTGGAGTATAAGCGTTTAAACTTTTTGTACGGATTAAGAAGGGATGCTCTGTCCTTTTCCCGCAAAGTGAGTGTCAGCATGGAATGTGTACGGCATACTCACAAATGACGTCATTAGTAAGTGCAGTGCGCTCTCTGATCAGCAAGACATTAAAATGCTTAGCTTATACTTACGAGTATCTATCTTAATTTTGAATACATTTTGATTTTGTTTTCAGTGTTTCGTACTATTTATGGTCTGCTTTTTTATAAAGGACAATAAAAAAAAAACAGTATTGAAAATGAAAAAATATATTGTTTTTTTTTTTTTTCATTTAAATTTTATGTGAAACTTGTGTTCATCATCAGCCTGAAGACGTCCACTGCTGAACATAGGCCCTCCCCTTTAGAACTCCACACTGATCGACAGCCTGTCATCTGCATCCACTGATGCCCGCGACTCTCACAATGTCGTCGGTCCACCTAGTGGGAGGCCTACTTACGCTGCGTCTTCGGGTACATGTTCTCCACTCAAAAACCTTTCTTCCCCATCGGTTATCAGTTCTACGAGCGATGTGGCCTGCCCATTGCCACTTCAACTTGCAAATCTTAGCATCTATGTCAATGACTGTGGTTTCTCGGCAAGTACCCTCATTCCTGATTTATTGTGCAAAGAGTCACTTCAGGTCAAAAATGTGTGAAAATTTGTGATGAGATTACCTTCAGTCGTGCAGCAGTCTTGAGGAACGCAGGCAGCTGTTCCTGGGAGACGTTCACCTCTCCTGCATACATGAACTCCAGTATCGCTTGCAGGTGCAGGTATGACACATCCTTCAGGATTATTATCGGATGTTTTGATGGGTTCTCCTGTGAAACAGTGTTGTTTCAATGTTCTGATATATAAGCATTTAAAGTTTTTGGTAGAGAAAACTCTGTCCTCGCCTCTGTGCGCCATTCTTGTCAGTGGCCCTAGTACGAGCACTTGCGAAAAAGTATTCGTTACGTAAACGATAGCAAAATGTATGAAAAATTGAACAGCGCCTCTATCGGACGTAAAGGGAAACTGAATTTTTCATACATTTGCTATCGTTTACGGAACAAATACTTTTTCGCAAGTTCTCGTACTAGGGCCACTGAATAGAATTTATATGACGTACAGAGAAGTGACGTCATAATTTGCTGTTTCGCGCTGTGTCTAGCATGATATTAAAATGCTTAAAAGTTGCTTATTTTTGATTGGATTTTCATTTTGTTTTCATTAATCAGCTATATTTACGGCCTACATGTTAATAGGACAATTAAAAAAAAACAGTCATCTAGCTTATGAGATCATGCAGTTTCGATGCACACTCTCCGAAATGAAATGGAAAGTATCTGAGTATGAGGTATCTTTGTATCTATCAATACAACTCATCTGGCAACCCTTAGTTGTGGAAACTTTGGTTTCCGAAAGCCAGTATACCTATATTAATTGTCAAACTTCACAAATGTGGAATTCAATGTGAAAACAAATGAACCAGCTCGAGGTAGGATGTTATGGATAGCTGTTGTCATTTCAATGTAAACTAAGTCTTCTGCTGCCCAAGTTTTAGCATTGGAAATGCCACAATTACACCCAGTTGTACTTAGATAGTTAAATTATTAAAAGAAATAAAAAACCAGTGGGGCTAGTACGAGAACTTGCGAAAAAGTATTCGTTCCGTAAACGATAGCAAATGTATGAAAAATTCAGTTTCCCTTTACGTCCTATCGGATGTAAAGGGAAACTGAATTTTTCATACATTTGCTATGTATTTATATCAGGGCCACTGATTGCAATATGTAACCTGACATGCTGGACGAATCTTACGAGACTGCAAGTCAGGCTCAGTTTTCTCTTATATATTAGGTTTCGAATAAAACCTTTTTAATCAAAATAATATTTTAATTGTGTTATGTAGGTAGCATGTCCATTAATTACCAACAAAAAATGGCGGCAAAACGTCGGCCACAGATTAAATAACAAAAGAGGTTACATCTAAAAACTGATGTTAAAACTATTTACAATCTCTTCTTAGTAGCAATTCTTTTTCTATCTACCATTCTCTATCTGATTTTATCATCTTGAATGACATAAAACTATAAAATTTTACAATCCTCTGATCCTTCAATCCTAATCCTTCCTATATCTTAATTTTCGCGTATGGTTTCTCTACCTTTAAATTCTAAGGCTAAAGCGGCAAACCGAAGCCAAAAAAGAAAATAAAAAAATCTATATGTACTATGTACATTGAATTCTTTGATATGTGCATCACATGCTGATGGAGTGTGTTCGGAACGAGGCTCTTGAGACGAGATTTGTTTTATTATAAAATGTATGATGTAGGTATACATAACGGCGTTTGGCTTCGCCAAGTCCTGAGGAAGCCAAAATGCTGTTAAAATTGTATAAGCGTTGTATAGTCTGATTATATTTGTGTTCGTCTTATGGGGGTGGCATAGTCACTGCGTGTGTTCCCCTTTAAACAACAAATAAAGATTTAAAAAAAAACTGTATATACCCACATATTTTACTAAATAATAAACTTCTGCATGACCGCAACCTTGCCTAGCTAATGATCTTTTTTACTGAATGCACAGTACAGAGACCAGCTTTTTTTTTAACATAATTAGAAACAACTGCATCCAGCTGTTTTAACCGTATGGAAATTTCCTCAGGGAATGGAATTTTTTTCAAGATAAAAAGTATCTATCCCGAAGAGGAGTTTTGTCTCGATGTATACAAAAATCACATCAATCCATTGCTGCGTTAAAGGGAACAAATAAACTACACTTGCGCATTTAAAAAACTATGTGTATAACTAGTACCTTTAGTATTTTGTATCATTTAATATTGTGATGAGGGTACCCACATTATAGTAATAAAGTTAGTTTGTTTTCGACTCAATGGCGTTTACTTTAATGGCGACGAGGATGGGATTCGAACCCACGTACGCAAAGCATGGAATGTCTTTATAATAGATCACAGGCAAGAGAAATCTTTGGACATTGCATTATTTTCAGTCTTATCATACAAACATAGTAAATAAAATCAGGAATTTCTTGTCCAATTTGGATCAACACTCGACTTGATTATTTCAATTTACTTATTACAAAATCACAATAAAAAAAGTTTTTATTTCACTCAAAAAAGTCTGTTCTATGAAAAGTATGAAAATTATTAACCCCTGATATCGCTTAAAGAACTTACCTCTAATAAGCTTTTGAAGTAAGGACTACACGCTGAGAGGACCATTTTATGAGCCTTACAAGTCTGACCTTCACAAGCCAATGTCACCTGCAAAAACACAAATATAGATGTATAATTATAGCGCTATACTAAATACACCATGTGTAATTACAGTCAAAGAACTTTTAGAAGTAGGTGAGGTTATAAACCAAAACAAAAGTGTTTGTATACAAATAAAACATTGTTTTTACCACTCACATCAGTAAAACTCTTTTCATCTCTCAAATGCCTGAAGGACGTAACCATATTTGTTTGAAAATCGTTCCATTTCAGAAAAAATTGTTGGTCACCCATATTGGAAGCTTGGCCCTCTGAAAATAAAAAAAATATTAAATTACTACTTTTTTCGGTATAAGAACAACTGATGACGACTTTTTAGGCATATATATTTGTTAAAAATTGTTAACTCTATAAAATATGATCGAAATGCAACTGAGCAAATGCAGTTTACATAGTTTACCTACATACGTCATTAGAATAGAAAAGAAAAAAAGATGCTTACCCTTCTCACACTTGGTTACAATAATTTTTACAATGTATGTTCCCACCTTATCGCATTGAATACAGTAATCCAAGGGCACCACGTAATATTTCGAAACACTCGCGTTAAAAGTTAAGCAATTGAATCTCAAAATAAAGATGCTGTCTAGAATAAATCGGCGACTTCTTTCTATTTTCTTCAAATTCCTTGATTCGCCTTTGACTAGGTATAGTTGCCAGTTTCTGAAATTAATGTCCTTTATATGCCTCACTATCTCTCGTTAGTGAGTAGTATATTCCTTGCTCACTATAATCTACACTAATATTATAAAGAGGAAAGATTTGTACCTATTTTTGTATGTTTGTAATGAATAGGCTCCGAAACTACTGAACCGATTTGAAAAATTCTTTCACTGTTGGGAAGCTACACTATCCCCGGGTGACATAGGCTATATTATATTTTGTAGCAAGGCCGAAGGCCGAGCTTACACTCGTGCGAAGCCGGGGCGGACGGCTAGTGCCTAATAAAGTAATAATCGTATTATTAACCCCCGATGCAAATAATCGTTGTTATAAGTTTAACGTGCGTATCTGTGTATTTGTGTGTCTGTCTATGGCATCGTAGCCCCCAAACGTCTGAACCGATTTAGATTATAGTACATATTATATTTATTGTTTGAAAGGTGATGTGATCGTTTTCATATTTATTTACGATTCAAGAAAATCTGTTCAGCTGTCTGAAGCCTGAAGATTAATAGCTCTTTGATCGGCGGTTTAACACAATATTTCAATTTATATCTTTTTCTTTTTTCTTTATTTTTTTATTAGCCCAGAATAGTTGGAATGGAAGTAGGGAAAAAATAGAAGTAGCATAGGCTGTCTGTATCGTGTGACTCGTTTCCGAACAGAAATTGTGGTTTTAGTTTCCTTAGTTGTAGTTAAAACACAGAAGAACGTTATTACAAGCAAAAGTTAAATAATGTAATTACTTAAAATTTACCTACCTACTAACTACGCCCCGCGGTTTTATCCGCATGGATTACTCCGTATATCATCAGCTATCTACCAGTGAAAGTCCCTTCAAAATCGGTCCAGCCATTTTGGGGTCCATAAGGAACATTTAAATAGACGCATCGTGTTTTTTTTAATATATGATCCACCGTCATTTTCCAGATGGTCATTTTACAATTTAATCAGGTAGAGTATTTTTATATGGCAACTTGCAAACCTCAGTATTTCTTATCTGTGGTTATGTTCATTCTTTATTTAACGTATTCTTCGCTCTACTAATTACCTTAAAATTATCAGAAAAAAATAAATATATTTAAGGATCAAAGTACACGGATGTGTATTAATAAAAAACTAATTACTTTTTACAACAATTTATTAACAATATTTTAAAACGGTAGGTGGCATGTGCTGCCATCTGTTATACAGTAGCAAAAATACTTTCTTGATGCAATTGCATTAATTAGACCAAATTAGTACAGCTACTCGCCGCTAGATCACCATCTACTAAGGTTGCATATTCGCGTACTCGCATTATGGACGATTTTTAGGGTTCCGTATTCTTTTATAATTTTGATAAAGGAAAACAATAAAAGTAAAAGTTTTATGAATGTCAAATTCTTGCGTTTTACGTTCCGAATAATATGTACATAGATTAGTAACTAATTCTATTCAGAACTGAAAGTCGATAGATTTTTAGATAGGTAGGTAGGTACCTACTAGGTATATTGGTAGGTACCTACCTACTTATATAATTCAGGTACTTAGATATGTTACCTACTTGTGTCTTATGCAAGTCGCTCGCCTTATGCCCTTATGGCTTATGGGTCACCTCACTTTTGGGTAAGGCATCACGGTTGCCCCTAACAGAGGCCTTACGCTTACGTACCTATTATAAGCGATTCAGTTTAGGTGATGCGTAAAGTTGCGCGACCGCAAACCGTATCTCGGCGCGTGATTTTGCAAACTGCGCTAATTCGAGCCCGCGATTATAGTTAGGCGTAAGGCCCTCGTGTTTAAGCATCTAAGGTTATTTACCTAGGTCATAATCAGAAATTATTATCCACACAACTTGTACTTAAAAAGAAAATTATTACGGACCACACGGGAAGCACCAGCTTTCAAATAAAAAAGAATCATCAAAATCGGTTCACCCAGTCGAAATTTCTGAGATAACAAATATTTAAAAAAAAACAGTCGAATTGATAACCTCCTCCTTTTCAGAAGTCGGTAAAAAAAACACTGTTTAATAATACACATCATTTAATTCACAAAAACGTTTTTAAAACGACACTCATATTGCATAAAGTAAGAGAGGCAAAAGGTGAATTTTAAACATTTTATTTAATCACTAAATATTTTATACCAATTAAGTCATGCGATGAATTGTTTATAATTATTATTTAAACTTACATTTAAACGAGAGCAATATTTAAAACACGAGAACTACGTTTTGAAGGCCAAGCGGTGTTGCCACAATTTCTTAAAAGTATTTTTCTTATATAATAAAATATTCAGTACCTATGTCTAGCCTACGTAGTACTATCGAAATAAAGACTTAGAATAACAATTACATATTTTATTTGCCAAAATGATGAAGCAACTCAATTAACTGGCCGTATTTCATACATTAAATATTTAAACTATTAAATATAATTTACAATATCAAATTATCCATTTTCGTTAACTATAATTGACATGAAGCGGGATTTTGTCTTTTAATAACATAATAACTACTTATAGCTAACTTACTTTGGTATACACAAGGTAAAAGTACACGTACAGGTAAAAAGGTAGGTAAATATTACAATCGGCTGTTTACCTCATATTTATTGCTGATTTTATGTAAAACTTTATAGAGGTCTCACGAGAGAAGTCCCGCGGGTCACCTACGGTGTCAATTTAATATTTTGTTTTAACGTATATCAATAAAAAAATATTGCTGAAACAATAAAATCGTATTCATCCTAATAAGAGCCCTAACAGACACGTCAACTTGGCTGACGAACCACTGTCTGACAAACGAGAGAGAAAGATATTTTTTTCTCTTTCTCTCCCGTTGGTCAGACGGCGGTGCGTCAGCCAAATCCGTCACGTCTGTTAGATACTTAAGATGATTTTAAATACGAGTTAAAGCGGTAGAAATAAGTTATATTTTGCCGCATCTGTGAGACTTCTTTCATGAAACGGACTGTACTAATTATGTATAAGGATAATTATGTCAGTACAATATAATACTAAAGTCAAAACAGTACCGTCAGTACTTGCACTAAGTACTAATTAATTCCAAAAAGAAAAAAAATACGCTACTTTGAATATATTAAAATAATTATATATTTATTGTATGATATATTTGGTTTATTTAGCGTTTCAAAATATACAAAGCGCAATCGAACTTAGGTATATTCTAGCGTATGAATCATCGTGCCAGTATAGACAATCGATACTACCTACTCTATAATAACGTAAACTACTTATTAATCGTAAATAGAGTTCAAAACTCTTTAAAATAATCATATTGCTGAGCCAATAAACACATAAAATAAACATTTCTATATAAAAATCTTGAATGAAACGAAAAAAAAAAATATCTTCTTATGTCAAGTTCCCAAGGTAGTTCAACTGAAGTTACTTTACTTTAAATTCAAATAAATTATTAAATATTTTCTAAATACTTCTCCTAGTTATGTATATTTAGCATTAAAATAATGAGAGAGATCTTAACCTATTCTAAACTTTATTCTAGTCTTTATTCAATAAAGAAATGCCATGGATTTGAGCAAAAAAAATTAACAAGTCGATGTGAGGGTAATAGTGTCATAACTACGATTAAATAAGCATATTCTTAATTGTCTAAAATTTTGGTGCAAATTATTTAAAGTGCAGGAATAATATGAAAAGATAGAATAATTAGCAGACAATAAATTATGACAAAATGATTAAAATAGAAAAACTCGAAAATATCAGTTGCTACATTTTTCAATGCAATGGCTATAATTGTCCTACTCTACCAAGATAATTAATACGATATAGATTATATTTCTACAGTTTTTATTTTCTTTGAAGCCGTAAGCATTAAATATTAAATTAAAGTAGGTATATATAATTACATAAGTATTTATGTTCATTGGTAGCAAGTTATGATTATTTTTCTTATTTATTTAGGTATGGAAAATCTTATCTACCTACCTAATTTAATAGAAAATTGCTGATATTTTTACTATTATTACGACCTATTTTAAAGCACAACCTATGTCAAAAGGTAAGTACTTTCTTAATTTACTGACATTTTGGTATTAGCTTAGGATAAGAAAAATCGTTCATAAATTGACTAGATAATTTTGGATTTGCGAAAAACCTTTTTGGCTGAAGTTTACTTTAAGAACGTGCATATAGTTAGTATAAGAAAAGAGTGTTCAAGTCGTGAAAGAGTCATGAAAAATAGTTCGACTAGATGAGAAAATGCAATTTTGGATGGCTCATAGTTTTCAAGACAGTTTCTTAGGTACGGTCTGTTTAATCTAAAACCCTACACTGGCTTTCCTACGCTACACTAGCAAACAACCGTTTAGAATAAAAATGTAACTCTAAAAATTCAAATACAATATACAAAAAATGTACTTACAACCTGGCACTAAGTAAAATCTAATTCGTTGGTAGTACCCACAATAAGTTTTCTAAGCATTTTTATAAGGCAGATAGGACGGTTCGTACTTTTCGAATAAGGCAGCAAAAGGCACCTAGATAAAGATTTTAAATATTTACAAGTTATACACAGAAAAAATATAGAGGCGCCACTGGTCGCCAATCAAAACCGCCAAAACTAAATTGCGTAATGAGAAACCAATGAGAAACGAGGAACAGTGACGTCCTCTATTTACAAAGAACGCGCCATAACTTAAACTACATATAATAGTTACATATACTCGTTGACAGATGGCGTTGCTTTAACCTTCGTTGTTTGTATCTGCAGGTTTAGTCCCCGCGGCGCTAGAATGAGCCTAGCAGGCGTCACGAGGACTAAGGCGTACTCTCATTTGTTCACACCTAAGATCTTCGCTGCTTCATCGGCTGAGCTCAGAAGTTTGTTGATTGTTTTGTCTGGGATGCCTAGAAGTTTTCCGATAAGGTCGCTGCCATTTTCACCGTCTATTTCGGCCTCAGACGAGTACTTGCGAGATGTCATGTCCAATTTGAGTTTCTTCTCAAACGGGGCTGCAGGCGGTGAGTTGTTGTTATTCACGTTGTTTGGGATCTCGTTGCCAGAGTCATCGTCTTGGTAGCGATATCTGCGAAGGAAAACGATTATAATTATCTTTGAGATACGATATCTTTATTAGAATAGTTAGTTATCGAATATTTTTAAGATGATGTTTTTTCCTTTAAATTATAATACGTCATTGAGTTTAAGGAGAAAATACTGCAATGCAGTACCTAAAGCAAATTAATCATATATTTTTTTACGATATTGATGTCGATTATCCTCATTAGATCACATCATGTGAATTAATCTATAGTCTTCAGGAGCTGTTTTATTTTGTATTTTTAACCAACTTTCAAAAAGGAGGAGGTTCTCAATTCGACTCAATTTTTTTATGTTTGTTACCTCAGAGCGTTCGACTGGCTAAACCGATTTTGAGGATTCATTTTTTATTTGAAAGCTGGTGCTTCCCGTGTAGTCCCATTATTTGGTCCTGCAGTGCAAGTACCGTTCTTTATCGATCGACAAATTTGACAGTTAAATCGTCAAATTCGATAAAATGGCATTTGATCCGTACTCGCTATGATCGATTCTATGGCATTTTACCGAATTTGTCGATCGATAAAGAACGGTACTTGCACTGCTGGGGCCTTACGCCTAGCTTCAGTTTTGCGAGCCAACTTTTAGTAGGTACCTGATAGGTATCTAAAATTAACCGACTCATTTAAGCCTCATCGTTTAAAAGCGTCTAACTTGAATGAACGAAAATCCGTTTTACTATGCGTGTGTGCGTGTAAATAGCCAAGTTTGGCGGCTATCAAATAACTACCGCTTATCGTAGTTGATGGTACCGTTTGGACAAATAACACCTATGCGGGTCAACTTTTCGAGCTAGGGGTAAGGCCCCAGTTCTGACATTTTTCTGAAGTCGGTTTTTATAGGTGTTTGATTTTTGTTGTTGTTTTTTTTTTACCTGTCGTAAACCGATGAGTGAGTTGGAGTTATTCGAAATGTAGAAGATAAGAAGGATTTAGAATATGCCCAATTCTATAGTTTGACAAAATAAAGCCCCGGTTTCAAACGTTAGCAAACAATGCGTTACTACTGCAGCAGTTTAGTGCAAAACATAAATAACAAGATCGTTTGTTAGTTAATAACAAAATAATATAGGCCACCTAAATAAGAACAAATAGGTACAAAATTAATTAAACTTTCGCACCCATTGACCTTCTCCTCAGGTGTGCATGGTGGCGAAGGCTCCTCGTCATCCGTGATCTCTTCGCGATGTTTCTTTCTGTGACGCAGCATGCTGTGCTTGAGAGTGAATCGACGTCGGCAAAGGTCACAGGCAAATGGCCGCTCACCAGAGTGGGTACGCATGTGACGGCGTAGGTCTTCCGCAGACCAGAAACGACGGATGCAGAAGGCACAGACCACCTAAAGATAAGAATGGAGTTAGAACTGATATTTTTTTATATTCGAGATTTCTGTAGAATATTATATTTTCATCCCTTTACATACATTAAAAGGTTGACTGATTAATATGCTATCAAAAGAGTATTTACACTTGATACTGAATTGACCTTAATTTGCTAGATATTATGGTTATCAAAGCCATGAAAGATCTAGTTAAAAAACAAAGGTATCGTGACCAAAAATTCAACAATACTATTACTCACCTTTCTGTTAGCATGATCCGGAAACTTCCCTCGCTCATCATCATCAGCGCTTTCACTCTTGTCACTGGCAGCATCTAAAGCTCCCTTGCTAACCAACAGCTCATAGTCCACTGTATGAGTTGTAGCCAAGTGATTTAGGGCACCACCTCGGTCACTAAACGATGCTTCACACAGATGGCACTTGAAAACCAGACTGTCATGGTTATCTTCATTATTTTCTGGGTTGGGCGAACTTGGTTGGGACTCTCCAGATCCATGCCGTGAAGACATATGCTTCTTCAGAGTATCCTCTGTAGAAAAAGTGCTGGTAGGACAAGTGGCGCATTTAAAAGGCCTTTCTGGGACTATCCTAACTTCAATGCTTGGCTGCGGTGGGGACACTGTCTCGGGAATGAGCTCAGCTTGAATCGATCGCGCTGAGCCTCCATGTTTTCGCAACAGATGGCGATCGCAGTTTGATTTTGTGGTAAACAGCAATGGGCAGTGAGAGCATTTGAATGGCTTCTGCCCGGTGTGGGTAAGGACGTGGCGGCGGAGCGATGAAGACCACGGGAACTTCCGGTGGCAGTACGGGCAGGACACGCGGTTTGGGGCCAAACTGTACGCTGATCTCTTTTTTGGTAGCTGATTTCCAGAATCGGATTCCGATCTGAAAAGACAATAGCTATTAGCTCTCTGTGTCATTAAACACAACAATGAAAATAAATTAAAAATCAGCTAAATTAAAAACCTACTTATTTTCATCACTGCCAGAGATGTTGCCCTCACTGGTAGATGCGACCAATCCCTCTTCATCTTCTTCTTCGTCACTGCGAGTAGGAACGACAGGAACTGGCAAAGAGTCATGTATGGTCAATGGGATTGGATCCGTTCCAGTTTCTGCTCTCTCCGTGGTTAAGGCAATAGGTTTATTGATGAGGTTTCCAGCAATCTTGAGATCAAAATCTTTGTTTAATTCTTGCTGACATGTGGCCATTAGAATTTCCGCAGCGGCTCGCCTGGCACCCACATGATCTTCCGGCTTTTGGTCAAGTTCTGGTTCTTCGTCAATGATCAGTGCATCGTCTTCGTCTTCCTCGTTATCAGCTACTTCATCCGAATCACGACGGATTGGCGAACGTTCAGGCTGTTGTAAAGGTCTTTCAAGATGCCGAGCCAAAAGTGCAAACTTTACACGATCAGCTAATGCTTCAGATGAAGGGTAGGGTGGCGGTGCTCTGGGAGCCGGACGTCTCACGCTCCAGTGCTGA
Organism: Agriopis leucophaearia; assembly: GCA_949125355.1. NCBI lineage: Eukaryota > Metazoa > Arthropoda > Insecta > Lepidoptera > Geometridae > Agriopis > Agriopis leucophaearia. Next base: position 6,401,380 of record OX421284.1, on the reverse strand, counting down.
GGGTGCTGCTGCTTCACATGTCTTTCCATGTTAGAACGAAGAGTGAATCGTGCTGAGCATTGGGAGCAAGAAAACGGCCTTTCAGTACGATATCGTCTTTGTTTTTGCTTTGGCATCAGTACGCCGTTTTTTATAACCATCTTGACTGAATCCGGCTGTGAAATTAAGTTGTTGCACACCGGTTTTGGAGATTCGGAGTGAGGGGATAAAGCAGGAGAAATCACTTGAGGCACCGGTTTCTCTTCTCTCTCTTCTGGCTCCGGCTCCAGCATTGGCGGAACTTCTTGTTCGTTTGGGACGAGTCTACCGCCTGACATGCTAAGACCTCGAATTATTTCTTTTTGTATACGCTGCTTCATTTCGGCCAGCTGTTGGGAATCGGAAGGGTGGGGAAAAAAAGAGGGTTGAAGAAAGTAAGGAAAAGACGGTGGTAAAGGGAGACCAGGCAGGCCTGGCACTGCACTGTAAAGTTGCGAGAGCTGGCTGGCGTAGAAAGCAGGGTCAATGTTTGGGATGGAATTTTCGAATAGCCTTTGATGGGCGAGTAGGAGCCTGGTTTTTTCAAAAGCTGTTGCAGCAGCAGAGGCGCTATCAGGTTCAAGTGAAGGTCGCGGTGAGACTTTGGGTTCATCGGAGTCAGAGTCGCGTTTCTTTTTGCTCAGATCTAGGACATCACAGTTATTATTATCATTAGTGCTCAGATCTACAGGAGCTTCTTCTTCTTCTTCTTCATACTCTTCCGTTTGAACATCGTTTGTCTTGTACGAGAGTTCTGGCATTCTGAATTCAGGTATTTGTGTGAGTTGTCCAATTCCTACGACTTTGATTTTCGGCATTGGTTCCGGCTCACGTGGGGTTACAGGTGCTTCTGGTATAATGGGCTTATTCAGCGCTGCCACAGGGTGTCTGTCAGTAATAAAGGTTGGCGTGAAGTGTGTCAGTGGCGTGTCACGTCCAGTGCTTTCAATTCTTCTGTCAAGCTCAGGGGTGTGAAAATTTCGCCTGTCAAGCTCAGGAGTGTGGAAAGGCAGTGATCTCTTGCCCTCATCTCTGACAATTTTTAGGTTATCATCGTTGTTGGGATCCTCTGACGGGTGATAAATTATAGATCTCTTCACGTCCTCTCTTGTGACTTTGGCGTGTCTGTTTCTCAAGTGTCTTTCACAGTTAGCTTTGGTCGTAAACGCATAGTTGCAAACGGCACACTCGTACGGGCGGTCTCCGTTGTGAGTTCTCATGTGTCTCACTAAAGCTGCCTTGTCCAGAGACGCATGAGGACACATATTGCATTGGTATGGGCCTGGCCCAGTACCGCTTAGATGAACCCTGTTGTGGCCTTTCAGAGCTCGAAGATTGGGAAATTTTGCAGGGCAAAGGCGACAAGGGAATTCTCCTCGCAGCTTCATTCGTCTAAATTCCGCCGCAAAATTATCTTGAGTCTCTTCTTGGTCGCGCTCTTTGATGACCGTATCAGGTGGCGTCAATACGGAACTTTCTAAAGATACTCTGGTGCCAGTGAGTCTCTCTAAAAGGCTGCCCGCTGACGTGACGTTCAATATTGATTGTATGTCTGCCAAGTCTCGAGCCGCGTCGATATGCCTTATGCCATTACTGATATGTCCATCGTCGAACTTTGGAGTGAACCTTTCCATTGGAGGAGTCAACGTGCCAGGAATGCCGAACGACCTGTTCGTAAGGTCCAGTTTAGCGAAAAAATCATCCCGGCGATTGCGATCCGGAGTAGGAATCCTATTCGAAGGCGAGCACGTCTTTCTGTGAATATCAAAGACTTGTGCAGTGGGGAAATTTCTAGAGCAGAGCTCGCATCTGAATTTATCGATGTGGTTTCTTTCGAGGCCTCTGGTTATTTCTGGAAACTTTTTGCTGGGAAAGTCGAGTTCGTCGTAGTGGGAGCGGCAATCATCTCCGTGCGCCGTGAAGCGATGAATGTCGAACGCGTTCACGGAGTCAAATCTTTGGTGGCATTTAGGGCATTCGAAACGTGCGCTTCTCTTGTCCATAGGGATAGGTGATGGAGACGTAGAGGCTGGACGTTTTCTCGCTCTGCGCAGATCCTCCTCCTCGCTTCTATCGGAGCGATTGTCGCTATCGATGCTAGTCGTCCGCGTGCCTCTCAGCTCTTGCCGTTCGAATTTCATTCTATCCATTTCTTCGTCTGCTTCTATTTTGGCTTCGCTGATGACCTCCTCTGTTTTGATTTCTGTAACAAAAGAGCGCCCGTTACAATTGATTGCGGATTGTGTTTGAATAACGCAGGACGCTTTCATTTTACGATTCCAAGAAAAGCCGACAATAGATGAGTCAGGCGATTCACTTATGCGCCTGTATTAAAATAATACAATGAGATATCTTCCATAGAATTGTACTAAGCATAATCAGCTAATAGATTTGGGGTGGTGAATTGGGTCGAATCTACGTCATAGTTCTGTTATTGCTACTCAACACAAGATGGCGGTAGCAGTATCTCAATATATATTTTCGTTCTCTTAAATTGTTCTTTATTACATTAGATTTCTTATCAGGGGCGGTACCTCCTTTATCAATATCGGCTTTGAATCATCACTTTGCATCTTTATTTCATCAGATTAAACACTAATACATAAATTTTATCTTGCTGCCTTTGTGATAAAGTTCAAAATAGGGCAGTGTCGATCGAGTCTCCTTCATTCTAGTTCTCTTTGGATGAATCACACTATCTTATGTTTTAAAACACGCCATGGTTCGTCGGCAAGACGGTATAGGAAAGTGTTCTGTATGTTTGAAACGTTAAGACTGTATTTTCGCTGGCGTGTTTGGCAAAGGCTAGGGCGCGAAAATCAATAGACTGCCGCCAGCCCGACGCCTCTGTTTAGCCGCAGACAGTCTGCCTGCAGTACCTTGTATACCTAACTATATACTCTTTATAGACCTATATATTCATCTACATAGGGAGTATAAAAGCCGGTGGTTTTATTCATAGCTCTTTATGTTACGAATATAATGGAAATTGCAGGTAAATGAATTAATAAATAAATTTGAGAATGAAACGATCTTAGGAAACGATCTGTTGGTTTCGATTTCACACCAAATTATTTTACCTATAAGCTGACAAGTTACACTGAAATGCGTGCCTCATCGTAGACCCCATCAGAGCCTATTATGTAAAAAACTTATGTCACAAAATATACTCCGTTGACAGCCCCGTTAGCTTAGTTGCATGGTGGTGAACCTGCCTTCTGCGCTTGGGGGCGTGGGTTCGATTCCCACCTAGGACAAACATTTGTGTGATGATTTTGTGTTTGTTCTATGTCCGAGTGTTAATATATATTTAAGTATGTATTAAAAATATATTATGTATATCAGTGTCTGGCTGCCATTTTACAAGCTTTGCTTAGTTTGGGGTCAGATGACCATGTGTGCAATAATATCCCAGATATTTATTTATACCTACTGGTGAGACTTAGAATATAGGTATAGAAAGTACCTATTATTGAAGTATTTTCCTCTTTTTCATGTGTCTCTTGATGAGTTATTATGCCGTAGATGGCCAGATCCAGTTTTAAGGTAATACATAACTGACGTTCAATAATGATTCAAAGGGATTTCACTTGACTAAAGCTATTGTTCAACTCACCTAAACCGTACGAAATTATTTCTGTAGAAAAATCATCATGGAACGCATGCAAGCGGGCAATATTCCCCGTAGGTAAAGGTATGTTACGCTTACGAACAAGATTCTACAATTTCTACTAACTGAACTTGAAAATACCTATAAATGCAGGTTGTAATAATTATTATTGTAAACTGTTACCTACCAACATACATAAACATTTTAAAAATAGTTTTAGAATTTTTATATTGTCTCAAAACTGATGTCCTTATTAGTCGTAGGTACGTACATACATAGGATACATAACTATATTCGCTGATACATGGTCGTCATTTATAAAAAGTTTAATGACGTACAGTGAGGAGTACATTATTTTTTTTATTATTTTATTGCTGTTTAAATTTTTATGTCATTTAAATTTTTCTTATTGTAAATATTTGGTAATTTAGTGTATAAATTCGTAGATTAAGTAAGTAACGTAATGGTACAAAACTGTAAAGTTATTTATATCTACACTAATATTATAAAGAGGAAAGATTTGTACCTATTTTTGTATGTTTGTATGTTTGTAATGAATAGGCTCCGAAACTACTGAACCGATTTGAAAAATTATTTCACTGTTGGGAAGCTACACTATCCCCGGGTGACATAGGCTATATTATATTTTGTAGCGAGGCCGAAGGCCGAGCTTACACTCGTGCGAAGCCGGGGCGGACGGCTAGCGCTAGATAAATAAAGAATTAAATTGAAAGATTACCCAATAGATACAAAAAAAGTGAAACTGAAGGAGTTTAGGCGCCAACGTGAAAAAATATAGGTATTTCGCCTTTTTGTAACTTTTTCCTGAACTATTATGTACTAGTGTTGTTTCCAAAAAACTACATGGAAGCCTCTAGTAAATTCTCAACTATTTTAATAGGGCATGATTTTGAATTGTCCGGGACTTACTTAAAAAAAAAAACTTCCATACCTACTTGCCTCAGGCAAATGTAGACGTGAAACGCCAAAATACTCTCATGAGTAAAAAAGAAAAAATACAAGAAAATAATATGATATATACAATTGCTTAGCGAAAAATGTAATAATAATGTAGGTATAATGAATGTAATACCCAGATTAATACAAAATTTTGAAATAATAAAGTAATTTAAGTCAGTCATATTTACATACAGTTTAAACACAGTAGGGAAGTGTTTATGTCAAAATGACACTATGTCTGGGGCGAGTAATACTAAGTAGGTAAAAAAATCGTAGGTAAATGTACCTACCTACTTTATGCACGTCCCTAAGTACCTACCTACGTATTCATAATTACTCTTATCTATTCTGCTGTTATTACGCAAAGCGGAAAATATGACCAGAATATGCAAAAAATATGACACCATCACATCACCAGATTAAATAACAGTCACATAGTAAAGTATCTTGTCAAAGACATACCTATATATACCTACTTGATGAAATAGGAAAAGCGCTGCATTTTGTTATATTCGTTTTGTAATGTTTCCAGAAATAAGATATTTAGATTGAAACATCCGCTGAACGTGATCAAATTACTAAGATAGGTGTTATTTTTTCTAAGTATCATTACTTAGAAAAAAATTAAGTATATTATGATTATTGAAAATCATTGATTAAAAACTATCGATATAGATAGATAGATAGGAACTCCTTATTGTGTACACCAGAAATAAAAAATTACAAACAGATAGAAAACACTTATGAGCTAGTGCTACAAGTGGCGGCCTTATCGCTAAAAGCGATCTCTTCCAGGCAACCATTGGATAAGAATAATTTACGTAACAGATCGACGGGCGATGCTTAAACACTTTTAATGATACTATAAATATTACCAAATGATATATAGTATAACATATAAATAAATATTCTTAAAAAATTAATATATATTCTTATAAAAAATTTATTATAAACACTCACAATGATAGAACAAACAACAACCAACATGAGTCAGGAGCAGCAGGTATGTCCAAAACTCTATTCCAGCAGAAACGAACAGTTCTAGAATTGAGAAAGATAAAAATCTTTCACTCCAGCCTTGAAAATATTAATAGACTTTGCTTGTCTAATGGAAACTGGTAGGGAATTTCATAACCGTATGGCTTTCACGGAAAAGGCATCATCATAGAAGATAGAAAATGCTTACGTATATGTTTGATGTAATATTTATGCCCTACGCTACGTAGAAAGATTCTCACGGCTAACTCATCAGCGCACTTTGGAAAATCAGATGAACGTGAACCTTAAGGGCCCTCACATTTTTTCACGAAAACAATGAGAACTGGATTTTTGGCGTTCTGATTCTATCAAATTGAAATATCTATGGAAAATTCGGTTTCTGTATTAAATACATCTGTATTTTTTATTGAAAATAACGGCTTCAAATTTTGGAAAATCTTAACATAACTTATTGCCCCTCCAGTTTACGTAAAACGTAGTTCTACTGTGTATTTATGTATTCTGTGGTTCTACGTTAAATTATATAGGATGTTAGAGAGTGGATTTCGTTAAATTACTGAGATAAAATAAACAGTTTTGTTATGTCAGTAAAGTTATGGTTTAGGTAGGTACTTGATTTATATATTTTGTTCCGTTTTATTTCCGAAATATCAAATTCCTAAAATTTAACGGTGCATTTTGTTGATTTTGTAATACCCGAGATACGGTTTACGGTCGCGCTACTTTTACCAATACCTAAACAGAATCGCTTAAAACATAGCCGTAAGGCCGCTGGCTAAGTCCGTTGATTGAAAAAATATGTCGTCGAAATAAACGAAATTGCGTAGGTTTTACTAATTTTAAAGTCGGTTTTTAACACGCTTTTATGTTATGTATCTATATAACGGAATCTTTGTCACCCCTGTCAAAACAACGGATTGATTTGAAACTTTGCACACTTATCAAGGACCGATGACAATGCAATAATTTAAATAATTTGTCTCTTTATAGTTGTTTTTGTCATATGGTATCTACCTATGTAATTTGGTGTGGACAATAAAGAGTTATCTATCTATATATCCTTATCGATCTTCAGAATTAGCGATTTTAAAGCGTGTTTTTTAGTTATTTAAACTACGAGAATTATTTATATTGATAATTAAAGGTATTTGTCAGAATATAGAACAAACAATCATAACCATCAGGTTTTTTAACATACTTGAGTGAAACTAATTCACGGCTCACGCAATCTTGTGAAGCAATATCTGGGTAGGAACATAACTGGAATTGTTGTTTATTTATAAGTCGAATTACTTCGTTATATGAGAATTGTTCGCTAAACACTTCAATCGTGAGCTCCGCAGATCATGAAGACAATTAAAAACAGTATAGTAAAAAGCAGTAAGTAATGGTACGAACCTACCTACCTAACTATTACATTAAAGCAGCAGGTTGGATTAAAAACCAGTAAAGTATTCAAAAGTAGTATAAGCCTAATGATAATGAATGAAAACCACGAATTCTGTGGGCGAAGTAAGAGTATTCGCTATAAAATACGTATTTAATCGACTTCCAAAAAGGAGGAGGTAAGTATATTAATACTTTTTTATACTTTTATACTATATTTACTTATAAAAGTTTAAGTTTGTGACTTTGTGCTTATCTTCAGAACTCATCATCAGCCAGAAGACGTCCACTGCTGAACAAAGACATCCTGCCATCTGCGTCCACTGGATGCCCGTGACTCCCACAATGTCGTCGATCCATCTAGTGGGAGGCCTGCCTACGCTGCGTCTTCCAGTTCGTGGTCTTCACTAAAGAACCTTTCTTCCCCATCATCGGTTGTCGGTTCTTCGAGCGATGTGGTCTGTCCGCATTGCGCTGCGCACTTCAACTTCTAAATAGTTGAAATGCATATCTCCGGAACTACTGATCTTATTTAAAAAAAAATTCACCTATATAAAGCGACGCTATCACTCAGTAACATAGCAAGGTTAGATTAGGTTAGTTTATTCAGGGTAGGACGTTAAGAGGGTTTATGCGAGCGAGGGGAAAAATATACGTCTAAATAAGGTCTATTTTTTCCCCACGCGTGCACTTCATAGTGCACACGAAAAACATATAGAATTTTAATTATATAAAAACCGTTTCTACATGTATGTATTTTTTTTAGATAAAATATCCGTAATTAAATAAAACAGAAACAGTCCTGTTTACTGTTGAAATGCTTTTACGCAATGTGTTCATGGAAAACGCCTGCAATTTTTCGCGACTTATCGGCGAAATTTAAAACGTGCCGATTCTCGGAAACGACTCTGAAATGCAGGTTTTTGAGAGACGCGTGCGCTCATTTTATGTGTATTTCGGTTATGATGATATGGCGATACAATTGTTTGAGATTTGTTCGAAATTAAAATTTTGTTTATCGATTGCTTTTCTGCGATTTATTTCTTATCAAGCGGCAAAAAATAAATATACACAATCGCACCGATAAAAAATGTCAAAAGGCTATATATTGAAAACGTGCTATTTAAATAAATAAATATAAAATCACCTCTTAGGTGGAAAATTAGGAGATCCTGTTTATCGAATTCCGTATAGTCGTTTTTTTTTTTGTTTAATCTGGGTACCTACTTTAACCTAAAATATTGATAATTTGAGAATCTAATATTATATATACTATTATTACTTAGGTTTACCTTGCTAGCTGACCTAACAAAGGTTGTCCTGTCTAAATTCCACAGAAAAAATAAAATAAATGCTTTTTATAAGCTTAAACTAGGTTATACCGACATCCTACTATCAAACTACGCTGCTACTATCTTCAAAAAACTTATTAAAGTTCCAAAACACATCCAGGCATTAAAATGAAACAATCACGGAATAAAATCCATCGAATCAAGGAGGGTTCATTCAAGTTCACATACGGAGAAAAGGTGTGACATAGATGTGGCAAGGATCGTGACTTCCTCCTTCCCGCTTATTCGGAATTTAAATCGACCTATCGCCATCCCGGGCAGGGTTGCCAGACTTAAATGATTCCAATTCTTTATGGGTAAATTTTATCACATATTGCAACTAGTTTGCAATAATGATATCTCTAGTTAACTAACTAGAGATATCATTATTAAAATCGACCACGTATAAATATTAAATGTTATGTAGGTAACTTCCCATAATTTTGTCAAAGTTTTTTTATAAAAATTAATACATAATTACAAAAAATTAAAATAGATTCCACGGTATGACAAAAAACGGGACTCATCAACAAATTTTCCACCCTTGGAGCTGAAATATTTTCTTCAAATTTAAATGGGCCTCTCAGGATATAGACAGATAAAAAAAAACAAGTATAAGATAATAATTAAAACCGAATTAGTAAAATCGGTTCTCAATTGGCGGAGATCGCGTACCTAACATATACAAAAACGGTCGAATTGACACCCTTATCCTTTAAAGTTGGTTGAAAGGGCTTTCTGCATCATCATTAAAGCGTATCATGTTCCCACTGCTGGGAACATGATAGGCCACAGGCCTTCTCTAAAAGAGAGTGAGAGGATGGCCCATGCTGAATTCACCATGCTGGCCCCGTGCATGTTGGTGAATGCCATAATATATGTCTTTGAACTTTTTGAGGTTCTTTACAAAGGCTTTTACATTAAACCTTTCTAGCCAGGCACCACTTTTTAAAGCCAAGAATTATATACCTATATATACTTCACAGAACGGTAAGTCTACTAGGAAAAATAAAATTAAAGGTCCAAGCGAAATATTTTTCTCAAATGGCAACCCTGCATCCAACCGAAACTGTCATACAACAATATCTCTTATTACCCTCTAATACGGCTATGGGTCACGCATAACGGTGGGCGGCGCGCGCGCATATCATAAGTGTTTTGATTGATATGTCTGCAACGTCGCCAGTACCGCTGCTTTCTTATACACTCCAATGGAGCCAACGGTACCCAATTACACCCATCTCCAGGCCTTCATTTATGGTGTCGCCATCGCCAATTTACCTGACCATACCTCCTACAGTCTCAGCCACTTTCAACTGCACTCACACTCAATTCTGCACCGTGTTCTCTAGAGATAAAGACGCTTTTGGTGCTAGTTGTGTGGTATGTGACATCTAGAACGACTATTGTCGTGAAATTGATAATGCAGTGGTTCGGACGGTCATTTCGGTTGCTGGCCGCTGGACTCGTTTCGTCTTAGGAGAAACTTAATTATGCAGAATTAGATTTTGGAAATCTGGTTCAGATTTGTTGAAATATCTGTAGGTATCAAAATTTGTGAGTGATCAACAGTCTGAAGGGGTTCTAACCTTTGTGGCATACCTACCTATAAGTCCGCCATTTTGAAATACGATGAGACATCATCACATCAGTCACTCGTCAAACCTCAATAGAGGCCTTCCGTAATAAAATTATCTCAGATAGGTACGCAACTATACCTAGACTAGAATACTAGTTGGCATTTGAGGCAAACAAGCTTACAGGCTGCCTGATGGTGAGCGATCACTATCGCCTATGGATATCCATACCAGTTTTGCGCAACTTCAATACAAATTCTCGAATGTATGAAACGGGTGCGAAATCAAACTTCTTCGTTTTCTAAACTATTCTAACGTATAAATATAGGCATCGCACCCGTTTCATAAATAATATTCTCTATGGAAGTCCCACCTCTTCAGCGCTAGCGGTAATATCCTCTTTGATTTGGTATTACCAGAGGCATCACAGATCCATTAATAATAATTAGCATTTTTTTTTCTGATGGCGGAGGTATGTTAGGCTCCATAATAATAATAAATCGAACCTTTGTTCGATTGCCACAAGACAGAGTTCACAGTTACAGAGAACGAGAAAATTACGTACCTACCTATTCATTTACCACACCGTTCTTTTTGCCGGTTTTTACTTGTGACAAAAGCGATGCTCTTAATTTTATCTAATGGGTACTTTATTGCAAGGTGAGAACGGCAGAATAAATTTTAAGAAACAACGTGACTTGGCTTATCGTATTAGTTAAAAATGCGGGTGATTCGATGTCGTCATGACGTAGACAGGTATTTTATAAGTAAAACTCTTAAATTAAGCAAAGTTTTTGGGTAAAGTTTAGCAAAGATAACTTGGTCGGTAAAGAAACCTAATATTTTATGCTACTTAGATTCAAAATTAAGGCTTCAATGTTAACAGCAAAGTGGTTATTAAAGCTAAATAAATTTAGTGGGGTTACCATTTTTACGTAATATGTACCGGACAAGTCAAGTCAAAATGCATCGTACCTACGTCATTTTCGTCATGTTATTTATGTATTTTGGTTACATACATTTTGTCTATTTCGCCAGCGTCAAGTATAAAAGTAGTCAATTAATGCAGTTTGAATTGAGATGAAAGTTTTTAATGCCCATGACGATTACACAGACAACTAAGACAGACAACTTTTTAAAAATAATGAAAATAAATAAACAATGCGCTTCGTCAACTTCTATTTAATTTCATATCTTCGTTTCTATTCCCGTTATGATCCCGCGTAGGAATACAAATCAGTGATTTCTGTGCGTCCATAATTCTGGCGGCCATCTTGCCTGGACGCCATTAATGCCGGTCAGGAGCGCGTCATCCGCGCTTATTTAACGGTAGAACTTACATGGTATGATTGTTATGAAAATACTTGTAAATAAGTTTTATTTTGTACCTTACCAAGATGTATAACTTAGAAGCGAATTAACCTCAGAAAAAAAAGTGTAAGACGTACCTACAGTTTCCCATTAAGCACTTATACTTTGGCCACTTGGACCAAAGGCTCTTGGACGACCAGATGCCTTTGGTCGTCCATTTGATCTCGTTTGCAGTTGTGTGCCGCTCAATATTGAAGTGTGCGTTTGTACCTATAACTAGTAAGAATTTGTCAGTATGTGCAATACGTATTTACCCGCCCCCTTCAGTTTTTGGCAGACTTTTTTCGGTTGGTAGGCTAGTGTTTAGGCAAATCCAAACTATATTATGATCAAAAGAATTAACCTAATTATGCTGGTTTGTAATTAAATTAAGAGTGCTTTTTACAAGCGTTTTTACCGTAACCAAAAAAAGCTTAAGGCGTCATAAGATGATTTTATTATTCAATAAAAAAATGAATCATATTTGAAATTAATATTGCTAATTTTAATATAAGTAATTACTTACTAAGTTTCTACTAACTAGTTTTATACAGAATATTACAACGGTTGAACGAAAAGTACGATAGGACGCGATGTGCGTAGCGACGTTAAAGTAGTTTATATTAATAATTATACTTAAATTTTTACAAATGTATGTTTTTATTTTACATAAAATACAAGCATTGACAGTTACATTTACGTGTGACATTACTAAATAAGTCACAGGGAGTAGCATAGATTACTTTCACGAGGCATTTGCAAAATTGCGGCAACACCACGAAAGTTAAATACCGAAAAGTTAAAGGAAGTGCTTGAACTTAAACTGGGGAAAAATGTGATGAAAAAAAATGTATGAAAATATTTGTCACGTTTTCTAATAAAAGGGAAAGGTTTAAAGGTTTTCAGACTTTAAAATTAATGAATTTAGATGAAATCTAATAGGGTATTTGTTGATCACGATATAAGGCATCAAATAATTAGTAAAAACAGAATTACTGCGCTAATGAAACTAGGACACGAAAATCTATAGGTACAACTCTTCTGTGAACATTTTCGATCAGTTGCAAAACTAGCAAAATGATTACGCGATATTTGTTGAGGTTATCAGAAGGAATGTCGTTGCAATTCGATAGATTCATGAATGAATTGTTGATGGAAAACTGACGGTCAAGTTTCAAGCATACGTCAGGAGCTCTGTTTAGGTAGGTATACCTACAACTACATTCACTATCGTGTAGTACAGACGGACCAACATATCTGTGCCGTTGGGGATATGATGGAACTAAAATATCTTCGGATACTTATCAGTTTTGTTCAGAAAAATAAGATACTGGCTCCTCCACTCAACTTTACTGCTAGATTTGTAGTGTATGGAATAAACGTGTTGATTATAGCTTACGCAGATCGAATTACTCAATAATGGATTTGAAGACTGTTTGACGCTTCAACGCGATGAATAAGACAGTTTTTAGGTAAACAATTAGGTGATTTAGAAATGTTTCTCCTAAATAAATGGTTTTAGTGGTCATTACAAATTTAGGCCTTCCAGAAAATATGAAATTTCAAATGTTGTACGTTTTATTATGTTAAGGATTTTCCTGGATATGCACTGGATGGTTTGATTCTACGTTTCTAATCCGTACAGCTAAGGGTTGGAACTACCTGCCACCTCCCTTTCCTGAGAGATATAATTTAGGTTTTTTAAGGTCAAAATGAATACCTTTACCGAGTTCAATGGCGTGCATTGGGAGAGGCCTATGTCCAGCAGTGGACGGATGCAGGCTGATGATGAATACCTTATTTGGGCAGCGTTTAGTCCATCCTCATGCTTGTAATTCGACCACATCGTCGCTTACTAACAGGCGAGATGGTGGTCAAACGTAGACTTATACGCAATATAAATATATATTTAGAAGGTAAATGATTAAATGAAGAAAAAAAAACACGTTTACTAAATTAGTTATTACCGATCGATACATATTAATAGATCATACTTATAGATTTCTTCTTTTGTCCTTATTAATTTCGAATATTATCATTTTAATTACTAGCTTTTGTCAGCAGCTTCGTTCGCTCAAGTAGCGAATAAAATAATATAATAAGTTACCAAAAATATGGTGTAGCTTTCTATCAGTGAAAGAATTTTCAATATCGGTTTAGCAGTTCCAGAGAATACCTTTAACGAACATACATTCACAAACTTTACCTCTTTACGGCATTAGCGTAGATTGGAGTTATGAATCAAACTTTGAGGATGTTTATATAGCCGGCATTGGTGTACTGCCCAAAGGCGACTCATCGTTTAAAGGCGTACAAACAGTCACGAATCACAAATTGAATTGACTGCTTTCACCAGCGGAAAGGCGTACCAATTAGGCTCCGAGAGATGATTGAATATTAAGCATCAAGGGCTCGAGATGGCGGTAACAGCACTGGCTTGCCGACACGCGTGATCTGACTTTTAAGAACCATATCACTTTGTAACTAGGGGACGGAGTAAGGAAAACACTGAACAGGGGATTACGATGTTATCAAGTAATATTTGAAAAACAATTAATACGCTTACGTAGGTTATATAGTTGGCACGTGGCAGGGGCTGGTAAGCCAAAGATCAGGCTGGGAAGCGTTCTCTGGGTTTTAAGAGGCTAATATGATCAACAGTGGAGTAATGTGGGCTGACGATTACGATGCTGTTAATGAATGACGATTACGATGCTGTTAAGAATTAAGTGAATTTGTACATCAACACTTAGATTATGATATTGTAAGGTTTTCGAAGACAATGTCGAGAATAGAGCGAAGTAGAGAGGAGAACAAGTAGAAATTGTTTTTTTTTTTAATAACCCTTAATATTAAGAGCTGATAATCTTCAAACCACTTACATATTTTCTTGAAACATAGCTAAATACATTTTCGATAAAGGCACCTTTTAAACAAAAAATACTAAATCAAAATCGGTTCAGCCGTTTAGGAGCCACGATGTCACTGACACACGTTAAACTTATAACACCCCTCGTTTTGTGTCAGGGGTTAAAAATGAGAAAATCTGACTCCACCGCCATGTGGGCTTCATAGGTGTTAAGATAAAGAATTCTAAGATAGTTAGAGTTTTTTAAAGAATTACTTAAGAGTCTCTATGGTGAGGGGGTATCTTACATCTCCTACATAAGGGGGCTTATTACACCCCCCTGATTACGTCCATGCTTTGTTTTATAACCGAAGAAACGTCTAGGCGTTAAACTAATGCTAATACTACCACGACAGAGGTACACAGTAACTTGAATAGTTTCGTTTCAAATAGAGATTTCGTTGCTTTAATTAACAGGTATAGAAGGGTTTTTACAATTGAATATGGTAATCATACGGACATGAGTTTGCTGTACGATTAAATGTATTGAAAGAACGTTAATGTTGTTTACGTGACACCGTATGTTCCACGTGTTAGGAAAACGTAGCTGTAGGTATGAAATGAAGACGTACCTAGATCTTTTATAGATTCTGAGAGCAATTGAGACTTTATTATTATTTAAGCTCATTTATCAAAATTTAGGGCTATAATTTTAAACAGAAATTATTTAAATAGTGCAGTTCATGAAAAAAAAAACATAGTTTTGTTTTATATAAGTACTAACTGTATCCGCGACTTTGTACGCGATTTCTTCTGAAAAAATAGCCTATATCCGTCCTAAACCTGATGATACAAACTATTACGTCCCAAAATTTTATCGAGATCGGTTAAGCCGTTTAGCAGTGATTATGTAGCAAACAGACAGACGGACAGAGTTACTTTCGCATTTATAATATTAGTATGAATTTGTTCGGGTCTAATCCGGACATTTGAGAGGCACTGGCGGGGCCCAAGCCAGTTCAATTTCATATACAACTATAGAATATGTGTAAAGGGAATATGAAACTATTGAACTATCATCATCCTCATCAGCTTTAATGACCCAGTGCTGGGTATAGGCCTCCCTTTGTTTATGGAGTTTATTTTACAGTATAGGATTGAAAATTCCTGGGCTATTTATTGTATTGCGTTCTTGATGGTGTTGACCTGGTCTAGTATGGTATGGGGCCACTCGCCTATTTACAATTACAGATTATTGTTTTTTTTTTAATGTTAAAGTTATGTTAAACGAGAATTGATGTGGCCAACGTGGCCGATGAATTTGCTCATTTTGTTTACCAATAACTTCTCAAAACTATGCAAAGGTTGGCTTCTTTTCTCTCCGCAAATGTCGGTCCTAACTGTAATAACTTACGACGTCGGTCCTAACTGTACGATTTCTAAGAATTCTAAAATTACTCATCTCCATTATCACAGCCCAATAATTGTCCAAATTTGCCAGCTTGCCCAATCGGGCAAACAGACAAGGCCGGAAGACACGTCAAATGGGTTATCAGATAACGGTACCGCTAGGTATACGCCTTTGACAGATATGCCAATTGTTGGAGAGTGAACTCATTTAGAACGTCAGAGATAGAATGTTGCAACAAAGGATAAAAAAAACATGGTGCACTTCCTTGGAAAGCATCTAAAAAAAACACTGCTTTGTGTTTTGACTGGTTTTAATGTCTTCCCATTATATATTGAAACGGCGAAAGCATTTAAAACAATTAAAAACTTCACTTTTAATTATGGTTTAATATACTTAAGTAAGCAATGGAATATCTGATATCAAAGAATATTGTCCATTTCAGCAAACAAGTTAAAAAAGAAACTGCTAGTTTCTTTCCACGCTGGGCCCAAATATACCTACAAAATGAGTGTCTTTAGTAAATTTGAAAATAACGCAAACAACCATGCAGTTCGATTAAAAAAAAAAACAACAGTAGAACATTTTTTTACAAAGAGGGTAAGTAAAACGAAGATACAGGAAATGTGAGGAAACTATATCTATATGCAGCTATGCGGGCGAATTCTAAGAGCAAGCTGGAGTTACTATCATCGAAACCTAACTGCTTGGAAAACACACAAGAAACCATGATTGACCTAGCGGAGCGAAGGTCTTAAGAGTATACGGGAACGCGTCGTCGTTTGTATATATATTAAGTTTGTTCGACGATAACTTGCGATAACTTATATATATATATTTTTAAGAATAGGCTAGCGTTTGACCGTCTTTCGCCTGGAGCACGCTTGCCTAGAAGAAACTGATTTACTCGTGATTTGAAGACATCCAGATTGTAACTATCAGGAACACCTATTCAAGCAGCACATTACAAAGACTAGCAGTTCGCACAATAAAAGTGGAATCAAAGCGCTTGGTCACAGTTGGTCCGATCTTCATGAAATTTTGTAAACACGTAGTTCATATCAATACAATCTCAACTTTACATATGAGCAGAACCGTTTCAGGGGTTGTGAAGAAATAGGTGTCGCTAGGTCAAAGTTCGGGGTGAACCAATAGTTAAATTAGGATGGTAAGGCTTTTGGGACCGCGCTTGTTTCTCCCTGATGAAGACGCTTGTTTTTAAATTGCTGAGGAGCTGCACCTTGATCGATCTAAGTGTCGTGAACCAACAATAACAGTAATGTCTTTATTTACTGTTTAAATACACGATACCTTGTCGTGGACTTACACTGTAAATAAAGGTTCTATGCACCTTTATTTACAGTGTATGTACCTTTATTTCAAGATCTGAGTGATTCCTTTGCTGATGACAATGTGTCACATTCTAAGAATCTAATCGCACTTGCCTTTTCCTCTACAGATGATGATGCGGGTCGAAAGCAGGAAACAGATTAGCTAATAGTGTCTGGTGATTTAATTTATTGACTAGTTTTCGAAGAATTTTCAAATGAGCCGTCTTTTAGCTAAATTGTTTTTTTATGAGTTATTAAAAAAAAACTTATCAGATCTTGATTAAGTATTATATAAAATTAATAATTTTTACCACCAAAAATAACATGGTGGTAGGTATTCATGTCTAAAGTACAATCGATATTGCCCACAAACCTGTCACTATTAGAGTATTTTAAATTATTCTTATTCAGCACTTTCATCTAAGTTGTAAAACACTTTTATATCAACCACGTTTTGAGGTTTCTCAATATTTATTTTAACTATGATTTGCTCATACAATATAAGATGAAATGTCGTAATATGAATAAAATCTTCTGTATATTTAGGATACACTAAGTAACTTCATTACATGTCTTTGTCTTGAGTTAGTCCAAGCTGTTAAAATACCTCAGCCCCATTGATATCTTGGGGGCAGTTAGATGTAAGAGAAATGATAGTGGGTGAGGGGTTTTATTGAAAATAGGCTTTAGTTTGACTGCCAACTGGCCTGATGTTAAATAATGATGCGGTCAACAATGGAACTTGCTTAGAAGAAACCGATTCTCGCACTTGAAGACACCCATATTGTATTTATAATAATAATCTAGTAATACATACTCTTTTCTGACGTAAACCCGCACTTCTGCCACAGTACAAATGAGAATAATATTTATTTCATTTGAATATCTATCAGAGGCTTGTGACGGCATCCGAACGTTAAAGTCGCCACTGTTTGACCAAGTGTCGCTACACAAAAGGATGTAGGCTCCCTTGCTCTCCGGAGATCATCTGAGCAAACCGAATTCCGACATTTCTCTTAATGAGTCTTCTAATGAGACATTCTGTGCCTGTTTGCGTTTCGAAATAGTTCTCGCCTTGCTCGTTACCTTGTCTGCATTGTCGTCGAAACTGGTAAAGGTTATTTGTTTAGAGTTTGATTGATTTATATCTAACAATGATTGAGTTGCTTAGATTTTGAGAATGCTTATGTTTCGTTTATTGTTATTAGTAACTTATGTATCGTCTGTTTATTTGGTACACATTTTTAAATCGATTTCAACTTAACTTTTCTATGAGCATGACTTGAATCAATTAATATAGTCATGAACATGATGGATGACAACGCAATAGTAACTTTGTATACCATTTAATAACTAATCAAAATGAAAAACGTGGTATACGAAATGTATACTATTACTTATATACTTACCTATATGTAATTGTCAAATAATATAATCCACCATTATCCACACTAATATTATAAATGCGAAAGTAACTCTGTCTGTTTGCTACATAATCACGGCTAAACGGCTTAACCGATCTCGATAAAATTTGGAGAGTATGAATCATGAAGATGGACATAGGATATTTTTTTCTAAATAAATCGCGGACAAAGTCGCGGGAACAGCTAGTAACATATACATTCGAAACAACTACAAGCTTAGGCGGCACGTTTTTCAAGTTAGCGGTAAAAAAACTATTTTGAGACTTGGTTTTGTTTGACATTAGCCATAGACAAAAATGAAGTCATTATATAGAAATGGCTTGCAACAAAATAGACTGGTTTTGGCTAATAGATTCCTGTTGATTATTTCAGCTTGTCTAATCGCGCTTACAAATATTCTGGTTCTCGTAGACTACGCGATAATAATTAAACATTTTGTTTTCGACACAATGCTTAAGATTATAATTGATTTATTATGTCGTCAATCGAATGATTAATATTTATCGAGTCGCACTGAAACTAGAGGACGTGAGATTATTGACTTCGTGTTTACTGTATTCTACAACTGTGCTATTGAGAACAATTACAATACAATTACAATCAGATATAAGTATGTGAAAAATATGACGTATACTTACTTATGGCGACATTCACGAACAAATTTCTATATATATTGCATTTTACTGATAGTATAACACATTATTGGTCTTCAAGGTTTTCTAGACTATTCACAGTGAAGAATTCGAAATGACGGGTCGACATACACCGGATGCCAGGTCGTAAACATTATCAGCTGTTCTAAAATGGCGCTATAAAATGAGGGTAGTTATATAATGCCTGGTGTCGGGCGCTGCGCGTGCGCTGAATTGTTTCTCAGGTTGCTAATGTCACACCCGGGAGGCGATGACGATGAGATTACGTCTCAGATGATCAACATAAAACAGCTAAATTACCACTTAGATGAATCTTAGGTTATACCTATTGTTAGATTCTTATGATTTTATCTCATACTTTAATTTAAATGAACCATACTTACAGTAGCAATTGAGTGCTTTATTTTTACACAATTACCCTCCAATTCCTGACAAGTATACGCTTTTTATAAAATTTTATTATCATACTAGTTTTAAACTGAAAATGCATATGTTAATTAAATGCAATGCCTGAATGGTTGTTGCCCAACAGTTACAATCTAGGTGTCTTCAAGTCACGAACACATTGGTTTCTTATACCTAGGGCAATTAATATGCTACATCGTAGATCGCATCAAAGCAATCGCGAGGTGGCGGTAAAGCGCAATCTCATGATATAAAAATAAAAAACGCAAAAAATCTCCAAATTTGTCAGTCAGTCTACAAGATTATTCTTACGTTACTTCTCATGTATTTAAATGTTACATACTGTTACACAAATATCACCACAGGCTCGTAATAGATATATATTCCATAGGCTATTATGGCAATACTTTACTAAATTAAAAACATCTACTGTCACAATCAATTGCACTTTATGTCAAAGTCAAGTTTATTAAATGTCAATGTGACCAGAGTGAAAATCGTGCAATCACGACGAACGATTTTCACTCTGGTGAGCCATCTTGGAAAGCTTCACTTCTTGGAGGAGCGCGGTTGTGAACAGAGCTAAGGTTAGTAATGTTATATTGATTTTTGCTTTTTGTGTCCTAAAGACTAAATAAATGTGTATCGTGATATATGAATCGTTTTATTGATCCCTTCTGAGGTGTGGATAACATCTCAGAAGTGGGATAGACTATGAAATTAAGATTTCATGTCGTATACCACCCCACTTGCTCGACCACCAACAATTGCAATTTGCAAACCAATTTGCAATTTAAATCATGTAAAATACCTTGGTCTGTGGAAATATATAGCTAAACGCGTTAAATAACCCGAAGTGAGTGTAGTTTAATTATAAATATTTCATATTATTCCGTTATCGTGTCGATGAATTTGGATTTCAAAATACCTACCTTTTTTTTAAATATATTTGCTAAGTAAATCGAGCGTAGCAATAAAATGTTTTTTTTTTAAATCAAATCGTCATCTATTCAGCTGATTTGCAAGATGCAGATGGATTTGTATTTGCCAGACTACATTTTGAGTATTAATTTTTCTTCAATTACATTTTTTTTTTCTCTTTCTCCGTGATGGTTGTATTAAAATCGTTAGTTATTGTGAGTATTGGTGCTCGCGCTGTAGTTGAAAATGAGCGCGATGAATAGACGGTTCCCCAACTAAATTAGCCGTATAACTAATAAACGGCAATAAGATAATACATCACGATTCACAATGCACATTGATTGTCCCATGCTTGTCATCGAATAAACCGAGTAGCGTCCACGTTACCCGTAACTGTTGCTCTCGAACTTAATGTACAAAATTCATCCCCAACGTTAAACTTTTGAATGCTTTATCCTCAAATTGAAATGATTGCGAATGTATACTGACATTAAAATGTACGAGTTTCAGAAAAATGAGTGACCGCGACCCTGATGCGAGCATGCGACGTGACCAGAGCCTGGCTCGCGCCTCCAAAGACCGACGAGAGAGTTCGCGACGCAGCCGCAGCCGCACGCGTCGTGCAGATGGGCCGTCTCGAAGGCGACGAACGCGAAGCCGCAGCCATTGGCGAAGCAGAAGCCCTACCAGCGTGCATTCGTTGCTACAACAAGAACGCAAGCAGTCCCAGGAGCGAGAGCGACTCAAGGTACTTGAAAGTGAAATACGTAGGGAACGCAAACGACTGGACGATAGCGAAAGGACTTACCAAAATAGTAGAGAAGGTAGGCGACATACGCGTCTACGTGATTCTCGCGATCGATCTTTAGTTACCCCAACTAAAAGACACTTACCCGATGATAACGACAATAAGAGACCTCGTAAAAAACCTAGGGAATCGTCTGACCTTATCGAAGAATTTTTAAATGTACTTAGAGCAAAAGCAGCGGACCGTGAATCATTTCCCAGTTCAGCTCTAAATAATGTTATCCCTGAGTTCGACCCAATGTTGAAAGAACAAACAATCAATATTTGGCTCGATAAGGTCGATGAATGTACTGAAATCTATAATCTAAGCGACAAGCAAACGGCCCACTACGCCCTGCCGAAACTTGCCGGACTTGCTAAGACCTGGTACCAAGGCCTACCCTCTATTAAGCATACTTGGATAGAATGGAAAGCTTTGTTAAGAGAATCATTCCCAGCGACTGAAAACTACGCAGAGTTGTTAACTGAAATGCTTAATAGACGGGTGCGCCCTGGTGAATCTAACGAATTGTATTACTTTGCAAAAATAAACTTGTTGAATAGATGTAAAATATTTGGAAAGCAAGCAGTAGATTGTCTACTTTATGGAATTGACGATAGGGGGGTTCGTGTGGGAGCTCAAGCTGCCAAATTTGATAAACCCGAGGACGTATTAGAATTCTTTAAAACTATCAAATCGCAAAACCGTCACGTAGATTATAATAGGGATTCAAATCGAGACAAACGACAAAATAATTTATCTGCGGGAAGTAACCGAATGAAAATGACCGATAGCACCACCGCAAGGAGCAATAACAGCCTTAAAGGACCGATCCAGTGTTACAACTGTCAAGGTTTAGGACACCCTAGCTTCAAGTGTCCGAAACCTTTACTGAAGTGCACCCTATGCAATTTCATAGGCCACGAATCAACAAATTGTCCAAGGAGTAGAAAGGAGACCCCAAGTAAGGACAAACACGTTTTGGAGGTCTCGACATCTGAAAACACGAACAATAAATATAGACTAACCGTATCCTTAAATGGTGTAACGACGGTATGCCAGGTGGACTTAGGCAGTGAAGCCACACTAATTCGCGAAAGTGATGCTCTTAAAATAGGGTTAAAATGGGAACCGGTAAACGGACCGTACTTGAGAGGATTGGGTAATGTTCCTCACTTACCTTTGGGCCGCACAACAACCAATGTAGAAGTGCAAGGAATTCGAGAGAAAGACGTCGAAGTATTTATAGTAGATGACCAATTAATAAACTGCAATGTACTACTAGGGCATACGTTTACGGAAAGGCCAAATCTCAAGATCATTAAAACTCCGACAGATTTAAAATTTGAACGAGTGGAACATGATCGAGATTTGAAATTACAACTACGTGCGGCTAATGATATTTCTATAAACATAGGACAGATGAAGTCAGTTGCTGTTGACTCTGACATCGCTTGTGATGGGTGCATTTATGTACATGGTTCTGTGCGGGGAAGTGCAGGTCAAGAGTATTACCTCTTGCCAGGGGAGTACCAAATCCAGGGCACTCGTTGTCACCTGCTGATCCAAA
Source organism: Agriopis leucophaearia (assembly GCA_949125355.1). Taxonomy (NCBI): domain Eukaryota; kingdom Metazoa; phylum Arthropoda; class Insecta; order Lepidoptera; family Geometridae; genus Agriopis; species Agriopis leucophaearia. The sequence continues at coordinate 6,378,802 of OX421284.1, read as the reverse complement.
ATGTCTGTGCAAATCCCTTAAACGTTAAAGGTAATACTCTTATAACTCGTGCTAAATACATAGGATCTAGTAAAAGTATAATGAATGTAGTAAACGACATTGACCCTCCGGCACTGGCCATTCCCAACTGTGGCACACAATTACCAGAGGAACAGAAACGCAAATGCCGTGAGTTACTAGTCAAATACAAGGATTGTTTCTCTACGGGCATGCATGATCTAGGATTTACAAATGTAACGAAGATGGAAATCCATCTCAAGGACTCCTCTCCGGTGGTCTATAGGCCTTATCGTATGGCCTATTCCGAGCGTAAACTAGTACAAGATATGGTCAACGATATGACTAATCATGGCATCGTACGAGAATCGAATTCCCCATACGCAAGCCCAATCGTACTGGTCAAGAAGAAATCTGGGGAAAAGCGCCTCTGTGTGGACTACCGCGCATTGAACAGCCGAACCAAAAGGGACCACTATCCTCTTCCAAGGATAGACGATCTACTAGACCAGCTTTCTGGCCAATCCTTATTCACATCCTTAGATTTGGCCTCAGGATATCACCAGATAGCCATTGCTGAACAGTCGCGAGAGAAGACCGCATTTGTCACGCCTGATGGGCAATTCGAATATAATCGTGTACCATTTGGTTTAGCCAACGCACCTGCGGTCTTTCAAAGGGCAATTCACAAAGTTCTAAGTAAGTCTAAGGTTGATTATGTAGTTATATACATGGATGACATTCTAATCCCATCAAAAACGTTCGAGGAAGGATTGGAGCGACTTGAAGAGGTACTTGGTCTCTTACGTGAAGCTGGGCTGACCCTGAAGATGGAGAAATGCCACTTCTTCCAAGAAAGCGTTGACTTTCTAGGATTTGAGATAAACAAAGATGGTATCAAACCTGGAGCTCATAAAACTGAAGCAGTAGCTAGGTTTCCCACCCCCCAAAACCAACATGAGGTAAGGAGATTCCTCGGACTTGCTAGCTTTTTCCGGAGGTTTGTAAAGGGATTTGGACTGATAGGCAGACCCCTGACAAATCTTTTGAAAAAGGATATCCCTTGGCAGTGGAATGACGCAGCAAACCAAGCATTTAACACCATTAAAAAACTTCTCTCAGAGAGGCCAATACTGGCACTTTATGATCACAGCGCAGAGACCCAACTTCATACGGACGCTAGTAAGTTTGGGTTAGCAGGCATTCTTCTGCAAAGGAAAGGAACTGAACCCTGGCGGCCAGTAGCTTACTTTAGCCGCCAGACTCAGGCAGACGAGATGAAACTCCATTCTTTCGAGCTTGAGACGCTCGCCGTCATCAGTTCGCTAAACAAGTTCCGTTCCTATCTTATCGGAATAAAGTTTACTATAGTGACGGACTGCAATGCTCTGCGCTCCACTTTCACCAAAAGGGATCTTATACCTCGCATATCTAGGTGGTGGATTCAATTTTTAGAGTTCGATTGCGAAATTGAATACCGCCCGGGCGAGAAGATGTCCCATGTGGACGCACTTAGTAGAGGGCCAGTGTCAGTGGAGACAGAACAAATACACACACTGGATATACTAACGGTCACCGCAGAAGACTGGATTTCTACGGTACAATCTTCTGACGAAGAAATCAAGCGTATCAAGGAAGTCCTAGAAGATCCAGAGACTGTTAAAATCGCCGGAATATACAAGGAATATACTACGAAGAACAACCGAGTGTTCCGAACACTGCAGGATGGTTCGACCAGATGGGTCGTACCTAGGGGCGTACGATGGCAGCTTTTAAAGGCTAACCACGATGACGTAGGCCATTTTGGGTTCGAGAAGACGCTAGAGCGAGTTCGGTCCCAATTTTGGTTTCCAAAGATGCGCAAGTTTATAAAAAAGTATGTGGCCGCGTGCCTCGAATGCGCGCATCACAAGCTGCCACCGGGAGTCAAAGAAGGTCTGCTCCATCCGATCCCAAAAACCGATATTCCCTTTCATACACTACACGCTGACCATTTAGGACCGTTCCCACGCAGCAAACGAGGGTGCACATACATATTAGTGATTGTTGACGCGTTTACTAAGTATGTCTGTCTAACACCTGTAAGGAGCACGAAAACCAAAGAAAGCATAAAAGCGTTTCGGACCCTTTTTAGCTATTTTGGTTCTCCTACTCGGTTAATCACTGACAGAGGCACCAGCTTTACGAGCAAGAAGTTCAAAACGTTTATGCGATCAGTTGGTGCAAAGCACATCCTCAATGCTGTGGCCACACCACGAGCAAATGGACAGGTTGAACGTTACAACCGAACTATTCTAGCTGCCCTCGGCCCCATGGTCCACGGTAAGAATAAAAATGTATGGGATGAACTTCTCCCCGAAGTTCAGCTAGGAATAAATACCTCAATTCACGAGATAACGAAAAGGACACCTACCGAGTTATTATTTGGCAAGAATGTAACCAACCCAGCTCTAGGTTTACTTAATGACATAGCCGATGACATAACTTCAGACAGAGGAACATTAGAAGAAATAAGGACTGAAGCCAGTGACAGAATCAAACGAAAACAAGAAATAATGAAATCACAATATGACAAGCGTAGAAAAGAGAGCAAAATTTATGCGGAAGGTGATTTAGTAAGAGTAGCTAGGGCTATAACGACAGGAGCAGGTCAATCAAAAAAACTAGAACCGAGATGCAAAGGTCCGTATCGAATTAAAAAGGTATTACCAAATGATAGGTTCCTTGTAGAGGACACACCCCTAACCAGAAAGGGAGCAAAATACGAGACGGTTGTAGCGGTTGATAAAATATTCCCTTGGCTAAGTTTCAGTGCTGCTGCTTGCTCTTCAAGCGAAGACAATTGTGATGAAAATGATGACTAAATGATGAAATTGTGATTAAATTATGACTAAATGATTAATTTTGTACTATGATGTGATGATATTAATGATTGTACTAAACATTGCGTAGCCATAGCCTTGAAAATTATGACTAAATGATGAAATTGTGATGAAAATTATGACTAAATGATAAATTTTGTACTATGATGTGATGATATTAATGATTGTACTAAACATTGTGTAGCCATAGCCTTGAAAATTATGACTAAATGATGAAATTGTGATGAAAATTATGACTAAATGATAAATTTTGTCCTATGATGTGATGATATTAATGATTGTACTAAACATTGCGTAGTCATAGCCTAACAGTGAGGGTGTCTTCGGACCGGGCATGATTGGCGTACGAACTCGCCGCCCATGAATGGTCCGAAACATCACGGTTGCGCGGTATGCAAGCAAAACCTTCACATCGCGCAATCATAACTTAACAGTGAGGGTGTCTTCGGACCGGGCAAGATTGGCGTACGAACTCGCCGCCCATGAATGGTCCGAAACATCGCGGTATGCATTGTGACTGTGAAAGAAGTAGCTGTCACAAAGCTTTACCATAACATAACAGTGAGGGTGTCTTCGGACCGGGCATGATTGGCGTACGAACTCGCCGCCCATGAATGGTCCGAAACATCGCGGTCTGCATTGCGACTGTGAAAGAAGTAGCTGTCACAAAGCTTGACCATAACATAACAGTGAGGGTGTCTTCAGACCGGGCATGATTGGCGTACGAACTCGCCGCCCATGAATGGTCCGAAACATCGCGGTCTGCATTGTGGCTGTTAACGAAGTGGCTGTCACAAAGCTGGACCATACCTTAGTCATTGAATAACTGAACTTTCCAAATAAACTCATACTGATGATGTAACTTCCGATTTCCGAAAATTTCCGTAGTTTGTTATTATACTGAAAATAATTAAGAAATGATTGATGATGATGATTGATAAGTAAAATGTTGAGGTCAGGAATTTAATAAAATTAATTATTACTCTTAAAAATAAATTGAAAAATCAATTAAAAATAAGTGATATATTAGTGTATTAAATAATACTACTAAGTACTTAAGTATTTTTCTTAAATGTATAACATCTGAACGAAGAGACTCGTTCCTATAGGATGGCCGACTGTTACACAAATATCACCACAGGCTCGTAATAGATATATATTCCATAGGCTATTATGGCAATACTTTACTAAATTAAAAACATCTACTGTCACAATCAATTGCACTTTATGTCAAAGTCAAGTTTATTAAATGTCAATGTGACCAGAGTGAAAATCGTGCAATCACGACGAACGATTTTCACTCTGGTGAGCCATCTTGGAAAGCTTCACTTCTTGGAGGAGCGCGGTTGTGAACAGAGCTAAGGTTAGTAATGTTATATTGATTTTTGCTTTTTGTGTCCTAAAGACTAAATAAATGTGTATCGTGATATATGAATCGTTTTATTGATCCCTTCTGAGGTGTGGATAACAATACCTACATGTAATATATACCTACGTAACCTATATTAAACCAATGTTTATTTTTAGAAAAGCTGTTTAAATATGTTCACTGTGTGAGATAGACTTTATCAAGCTTGACAACTATTAATTTTACCTACCGATGTTTACGACGTGATTCGAAGTCATTACTTATTTTCAATGACGCTTTCACACCTACACAAGCAGACATATAAAAATAAAACCTTAGATCAGACAAGGGAGATTTGCCCTAGTACAATTATCGTACGTGTTCAAATAGGTGTATGCACTGCCTGAATGGGTGTTCCCCGATAGTTACAATCTGGGTGTCTTCAAGTCAAGAGTGAATCGGTTTCTTCTAGGCAAGCGTGATCCACCGTAGGCCGCATCATCGCTTAACATCAGGCGAGTTGGCGGCCGGCAAGATAGTTTTTTTTTTCATAATTTATTTATTTATCTAATACATAATAATATCCAAATTAATTAAAATTAATAAAATTAATACGTTTAACTATGGGCCCAAACTAGGCCGAGCCTGTATTTTGGGGTCCCTTGATTTTCCAGGAACATTTAAACATAAAAGATCTGCTATTTATTTATACATAATGTACTTAGACTTAAATTTCTCCCTTGTTTTAATATTTTTTATCAATATACCGCTAAACCAGCGCAAAAACTGTAAGTACGGCACACTTACTTTTACACGCACACTAAGAGACTTGCCGAAACACTAATAAACTAACTAATAGTCTACATATAAAAAAGGGCGACAAAGCCATCTGCAGAGTGAGTACAACCAAAAGGCTGATTTAGATTTCATTTCAAGTCTGATTTAGCCCGCTACGCCACCTTGCCATATCTCCCTTTATTATCGGATCTAAGGTGAAGTCCCTTTTTTTTTAATGATACTGGGTGACGAGACGAGCGAAGTCGCTCGCCTGATGGCTCTTCACGCTTGCCCATAACAGCTCAACGCCACTCAGAATTTTGAACTTCAACAGTTCAAAACCCTGGATCGCAATGCACTGCGCTCGTCCCCCCGAGATATAAGATGTCAAATCTCTGGTGTGCCCTGTAATTTCGCTGGAAACATTGCCCTTCATTCCGGAACACAGTAGTGTTTGTACTCTACTGATTGGCGGTTAATAACTGGCAAAGTACTTCCCCAGGCGGACTCTGCAAAAGAGTCCTACCACTACAAAACCCCACCGCTACCCTCAATCTAGATCAGTGTTTTTCAAACTTTTTTACGACTCGATCCCCTTAGTATGAAAAAAAAAATCGGGACCCCCTACCTTCCACAGTTTATAATCTGTATTTTATTATATTACTAAAATCAAATACGTACAACCTTTTTTTTTATTAATCATAAATTAATTTTTCTTAGTAATTTTTATTTTTATTTTTTACCCCCTTTTTGGCCCCCTTAGAAAGGCATGGCGACCGCCCACCGGGCCCCGACCCTCAGTTTTCAAAAATACTGGTCTAGATAGTCTGTGTGTTTACTATTTTAGAAAAAAAAACGGCTGTACGATCTTGACTAAAAATAGTGAGGAAATAATGCGTATATAAATACTTTCCGAGATTTCTGGATGCGTTTAGACAGTGAATGGTATTTCGCTTATATTATAACATATAGAACAAGATAGACAGTATGATATGATTGTTCTAGTTTATATACATAATTAACACTGATATAATAAAGTAATATTGACTTAAAATAGTGAGGAAATAGTGCGTAGGTTAAATACTTTCCGAGATTTCACGATGAGTTAGTCAGCGAATGAGCGGTTCTTATAGACATAGAAGATAGAGATAGTATGATACGATTATTCTGGTTTATATAAATAACAAACACTAATATGATGCGGTACTCACGTTGCGCACAAGGAGGTTCCGCTGCGGGGGCCGCAGGAGCGGTGGCGCCTCCCTGCATGGCCCGCGAGCGAACGCGACGCCGCCTGCGGACAACATAGACATATTTATTTGTGGCAAAAAAAAACAATGTACAATAGAAAATTAAAACGATAAAAATTTAAAATTAAACTAATCTTATCATTTTTTTGTCACAATCCGACTCCAACTCAGCATGATGCCGGTCGTAAACAACCGATGCTGGTCTTCCGTTGACGACAACAGCGAAAACTTCAGTCCCGGGAAAAACAATATCGTGGTCAACCTTGCATTACATACTCAATACTCAATCATTTATTGCATAATTATTATGAAGTTCACATACAGATGTTAGGTAGCATGTTTAAATTAGGTAACACATAATAATAACCCTGATTGGGTATGGCAATATAGTGCGGAGCGGATCGATTTATTACATAATTGATTTGTCTTCTAAATACCCGTTTAAGGTATAATAACATTTTGCTAGCAACATGTTTTTAGGGTTTTGTCAAATTTATTTTCATTTTCTATAAGATCCTTTATCTGTACTGGTAGTTTATTATATATTTTGATGTCCATTGGATTTGGGCCGGAGCTATGCATTGCTAATTTAGATGTTTATAGTTAGACCGTATTCGATAGTTTCGGTTATCAACTAATTTTCTAAAAAAATGTGGGTACTTTCTAACAAATTTACAGTTTTCAAATATATATAGAGAGACGACAGTTAAAATTTTATATTGAATATAATATGGTCTATGGAAATTTGGTATACTGATGTCTGGGAGTTTGATATTGGCGAGGATACGGATGCATTTCTTCTGGACATAACGCAAGGTCGCACGGTTGCCTGGAAGAGATCGCTTTAAGCGATAAGGCCGCCTGTTAAAAGCCTAGATAATTCCTGTAATGTTATCCTTGTTCTTGTGGTTTTTAATAAAGAGTTATTGTATTGTACATAAGAACTTTTTATTTGAGCTTTTCAGTAGGATTTTTTTTCTCTTCATTAACGCCTTATTAGATTATTAATTAGGATATCATAGTATTGGTAGCTAAGCACCTACTAGCTTAAAAATATGATAATGAGGTTGACTGCGTATTGAAGTCTTAATTATTGGTGTCCCTGCAATTTATACGAAATAACTGGCCAAGAGCGTGTCGAGACACGAATATGGTAGGGTTCTAGTCCATCAATTTCTGAACTATGACTACAATTATATGACTTTGGTTACGGAACCCTACCATATGCGTGACTCGACACGCTCTTGGCCAGTTTTAAAAACATAAGGCTGTAGCAGGTATATTACTAACTAACTCGATATACTTTAGTTTAATATTAAAAGAAAATGTTCAGCCTAAAATAGTATTATAATTTTTATATAGGTATAGGTACATTTGGCCACCAACTCGCCAGATGGTAAGCGACGATGTGGCCGAGGGTGGAACACGTTGAAAGAAGAAATCTATTAACTCTATTATTATTATCTATTGAGCCTTGAAGATCCTTGAAGATGCCTAGATTGTAGTTTTCGTTGGAAACAAGGAGGATGGCAGGGAGTTCCATTCCTGGGCAGTACGTATCATAAATTACGACACAAATAATTGTTGTGTACGAATCTTTAGAATTTCGAGAAGGAGTGGTAGTGCGCAGTCCTAATAGTTGCCCTGTAGTAAAAGGCGGAGGGTGGAATAAGGTCATGATGTCAATAAGCTCTTGCGCGCACTCGCCGAAATGTATCCGATAAAAAAAAGACAGAGAAGCTACGGCAGTGCTCGAGGCTTTACATTTTTTGCGCGACTAGCTTGTGTCACCAATCAGCCTCATAGCACGCCTGTCTACCAAATCTAAAGCTTCCAGCTGGTACTTGACTGCTCCGTCAAAAAGGTGGCAGCATTACTCAACACACGATCGGACTTGGGCCACTACCTACCCTACCCACCCACCTACTTAATTACCCACTAACTATAATTATGTAGTAAAACCACACAATACATATAGTAGGAAAACTATATACCTAAACTGGCTAAGTGCAACTGCTCGCGCACTGAGGGTTCCGTACCACTACAAACTACAAAAAGTAGTGCAATAATAATCAATAAAAATACCGACTTCATAAAAATGTCAGAACTGTACCAAATTGAAATGGGAAGCACCAGCTTTCAAATAAAAAAAATAATCATTAAAATCGGTTTACCCAGTTGAAAGTTCTGACGTAACAAACATAAAAAAAGTCGAATTGATAACTTCCTTCTTTTTGGAAGTCGGTTAAAATACTATCATCACGCCCAGGCGGTCAATTAATTATTGGTCTGTTGAGATCCAGGACCTTACACTCATGCTAATAAGGTAAACGTGTAGTTTGCTTGTCGATTACTATAGAGAAATGTCAAAATGTCGAGTAATCACCCTTGACTGTAGTCGCTTACCTTTATAATTCGATATTTTGATATTTATCTGCAGAAATAGGCAAGAAAAAATCACATTCAGTTAGCTTATCACTTCACTTGCGCGTTCACTTAGCTTGCAGAATAGATCGGCTGTTTGTAACTGAATAATTGTTTATTTAGTTACAAACAGCAAACAGCAAAGAATAAATACTTATAAATGTATCAGTCGAATAAACCTGTAAGTTCAAAAACAAAGGCACAAAAGACAGAAGTTGAGTCACAACACTGCGCGTTATCGGCGCACTTCCTGTGCGAGACAATCAATGATCGAAAATGAGGGTAGCTAATCTACTCGGAGCGCAGACCTATCAGGTATGCGGACATTTTCACGCGTTTACATTTACAGTATTCGTTATTTACATATATTTTGTTACGTTTATGTCGTTGAGATACAATTCCTTTAGAGTCACAATCTCTCAGTTAAAACAGTCAATAAAAGTCTGAGCGTCGTTGTACATACTTTTTTTTTTTTTTTTTTTTTTTTAAATAAAAAAAAATAAAATAAAAAAGTTGTACATACCTATATAGACATCAATTATATAGTTCACAATTCCACATTTACCTCAATTTAGACGTTATATCACTTTGTCTGCTACATCACAGTCCTGGATTTGTTAATAGGCCATATTATAGGCCACGGCCTAGGGGCGGCAGCGTCCTGGGGCGGTAGATTTTAGAGGAAACTCACTTAATTTCAGAGGATAAATTATTATTTTAGAAAGGTAGGTTGGGGCGGCGGAAATAAAGTGGCCTACACTCGTAAAAAATATAAATCCGGCACTGCTACAGCACCGTAGCATTGGCATCGCACGGTGTTGTTGTAGGATCGCGGTTGCCTTAAAACTACTAAGTCAACCAAAAAGTCGGCGTAGCGTGAGCCGAGTTTTGGTTCGGACATATTTTTAGCACAATTGTGACTCTGTAGGTATTGATTGTATCTTGATGGTTTATGAGACTTGTTTTGTCATGACTTCCTCTGCGAACAAACTGGGCTGCTTCAACTAGTAAAACTTTTTGATTTTATTTTTTATCCTACTGGTAATTAAGCTTAATTTTTTAAACATGTTTGATATCCATTATTTATTTATTTTTATTTATTTATTACAAACCAGTTAAAATAACAATGGTAAAAATAATTACAGATTAGCAATTAACTAGCCGCAAGAAAAGTTGTGCCAATAGGCCCCAAACTAAGCAAAACCTGTATCTTGGACGCCCTATAGCCAGTTAACAGCCTCCTGTTAATGCGCTTATGTTTGTACACATTATCTTGTATTAATAATATAAATAAATATTTATATATGCATGCAATTAAACTCCACCAAAAAAACCCCACAAAATCTTGCAAAAAAGTGTGCTAATATACGCTAATTTACCTATAATTGATATGTACTTACTCAAATATCTTCAAAGAAATCTGTCGCACCTATACTCCCATTAAACCAATCAACAAAGCAGACCGCTTATCAAACAGATAAACGTTATAAGTACCTATCGTATTACGATTCCACCGTTTCCAGTAAACAAGTACAGCATATCCTGACGATCAAAGGGCACCGCCGACCGTCTTTTGTTCCAGATTTGCGCTAAACGAGCGAAAGTTGAAACATGATGTTAGCTTTACTTAGCTTAATGTGAATCGGAACAGTGGGAAATATACTCCTTGTTCTTGTGAGAATACAAGAGATAAAAATCGTATTGGAATCTTGCTTATGCGCTGCCGGAATGGGTGTTCCCCGATAGTTACAATCTGGGTGTCTTCAAGTCAAGAGTGAATCGGTTTCTTCTAGGCAAGCGTGATCCATCGTAGGCCGCATCGTCGCTTAACATCAGGCGAGCTGCCGGTCAAACGCAAGCCTTTTTTTTATTACTAATGGCTCAGGCTAAAACTTTCTACATGAAATATATTACAAACTAAACCTCTTTGAACAATTTTAGTAAGAAAGCATTTTTATAAAATCAGTAGTAGTCTGCTTACACCGGGCATAACTTTACGAACATGATAGAGAAGTAAAAAGATCTTTTGTAAAAAATAATTATCAATCGTTTTTTTTTTTTGTAAACAAAGAAAGCAAGTGTTGTCGGCTTAGAGAGTAGGAATTTTTGCAAGGCTGCTTATTATATAGTACCTACGCCATGACGTCGCTGAAAATTTACGGCGGCGTTGAGTAAAAAAGTGAAAAAGTGTCTACGAAATCAACCATGTGATACGCCATTATTTAATCATTTACTTCTTATTCATAGTTTTATATCTAAATATTATTTTCTTATAAGTATCTAGTAAGTACGTACATATTAGAAGCAGCAATAAATAAGTAAGTACCATCGATCGTTTTATCGCCTCCACAAGGATATCTGTTATCAGCATAGCAGACGTGATCCGATGTCAGTCTAAAATAATCTCTACCTGTTATTATTGGGTAATAATTATTAATAGTATTCGTCGGAAAATAACACTTTACACCCTTTTTTTATGCATTAACATTAGAAAAGCTAGTATGTATTTAAAAATATATATGTATGTATATCAGTCGCTGGCAGCCATATTACAAACTTTGCTTAGTTTAGGGTCAGATTATTATCTATTAATCTGTTGTAAGTATAAAAACTTCATTACGCGACAAGGTGTAAAAAGACTTCATTAAAATTTGAACTGATTTTTTTAAATAGGTATCTTTCATGATAATTTTAAGGTATTATTTAGGTATGCGCGATAATGTCTACTATATGTATTTCACTCATTATGTTCCTAAATTATTTGGGTTGCATATTATCGTGGACATGGTTGAAGATATTTCAATAGCTAAAATATAAGTAGACAGTTTTTTAAATTATATAAGAAAAAAAAAGATACTTAGTACTCACTTCTAAAATTAATAGCAAGTGTACCTAAATTGAATCTAAATATTTTGCTGTGCAAACATGAGACGTATAATTATTCCTGGGTGTGTATCGCCATACGATATGGATGAACTTACCTATAATAAAGAGTCAGCCATAGCCTCATGGTAAAAATTAGATTTTGCGTTTTAAAATCATATAATGGCACGTAAATAATAATTATATATTTTTTCCCTTAAGTTCAGCGTTAGTTTCTACTTAGGTATTATTTAAAGGATAGCAATGGATCTGTGGGGGGTTTGGCAGTATCAAATTGCAATCATCTTCCCACAGATCAAGTGATTCACGTTTTTTTTTTTAGCGATTGTATTTATTAAATAGTGAATAAAAGAATATTCTTAAAAAAACATGTGACGGAAAAGTCCATTAATATAACTAAAGTATGAGTATATTATGTAGATATGTTAATAGAGACTTATTAAGTACAACTCTTTTGATCAAAGTGAATAAATAGGTATAAAAACAACTGTAAAAAGACATAAAAAATACAACGATTTTTATATGAAAAATAAATCTAGGCCTTTATAAAATAACATGGAAAGTAAAACGGTTGCATTTTAATCCAGTTCTACTGTCATCTGTCATCATCTATATTATTTTAATGTTTTAATATTAACAGACAAACTGACAGAAAAGAAAACGAGTAACAAAAAACGTGTCCAAAAATAAATACGAACATACAAACTTTTTCCTCAGAATGTGTTTAAAAATATTAGATACTAGCTGCGCCCGCGTTTCCACCCAGGTGGATTACTCCATATATCATCAGCTATCTGCCAGTGAAAGTCACGTTAAAATCAGTACAGCCGTTTTGGTGTCCTTAGGAAACATGCCTCCGTACACTCATCGCCATTGATACATACCTAAGATGTTATTAATATTTTAGGGTTTGCAAATTGCAATGCCCTGCAAAGTAGATGATAATTTATTTTACACCGAGCACATTACTGACGTGTTTTTGCGCCCTATTGTATCTTTAAAATGAATATTTTTGTATGGTATTATTCTAAAATTTTCATACAATAGGTGAGCGATTTAAACATTCCTTTTGTTATTATATTATGTTGCAGAATCCACTGACTTAATTATAACAGGTTAATAAATTTATTGCTACAAAAAGCATATTTTATAGCACTATTATTTTTTATTGTAAAATAAGCTTGCGCTTGGCCGCCAACTCGCCTATGTTAAGCAATGATGCGGCCTACGATGGATCACGCTTGCCTAGAAGAAACCGATTCATTTTTTACTTGAAAACACCCAGATTGTAACTGTCGGGGAACACCCATTCAGGCAGCGCATTCCACATACTAAGCAGTTTGCACAATAAAAGTGGAATCAAAGCGCTTCGTACGGGTTTTCGGAATGTCAACCATAAAGCGGTGTCGATTTTTCGTGCCCGCTCTGGCAGTCCGATAGAAAAAAGGGCAGGATTAAATTATGCAGATCTGATGCGCACTCGCCAAAATGTATTATAATAATGTGTGATATTTATTTATTTTTTACTATATATATATATATATATATATATAACAGATCTACGTTTGGCCACCAAGTCGCCAAAATGCTGGTCACATTACCTCGTTGAATAGCAATGCTCACCCTTTGTTGACGAGAGGCACCGACTAGACTTGATGAGAAATCTTTAAAAAATGGCTCCCGATCCCCAGGGGCCTATGGTTTATTAGTCCCAAAAGGCTATATAATTACCCACTATCCAGGGTTAAACAATGTCGCCCGTGGACAAGTGACCGCCCGGGTTATTTACAATATTTATGAAAAATTATCGAAAAAAATAACTTTAAACGGGGGGTCTAATTTTAACATTTTTTTAAGTTATGAAATTGTAAATTTTTTGCGTATTGTTGGTGACCTTTTTTTAACGATATCTCCGATGGTATTGGCTCGATTTAGATTATGAGTTATTTTTATCGGATTAATTATTAACATTTGAAATAAAATAATAACAAATAATACAAAAAAAAACAACGAAAAGGTTTTTTTTTAATAGTTGAATTATTTATTTTAAAAAATACGTATAAGTACATAAAATGCCCCCCTATGAGCACTCGCCCACACTCTAGCACGTCCACGAACACAAATAATTATCCACTATTATATTATACTATTATCCATTATTATTAGGCATTAACACTCGGAAAATATTCAAAGTTAGGAAAATAATTCGAGGCGACATGTTTTTTCCATATTGGCGCCAAAACCATCTACCTATTGGGTTTTATATAATTCTACTGTAGGTTATACTCAACAGAACCTCTTGGTGTTCACTTCAGCCCCAACAATGCCTCTCAAATAACCGAGCTAGACCCTATGGTATGAAATAAAGAGATAATCAAAATGAATCCCTATTTCTCCTGGTCACGCTAGTATTCGAGAATGGCTGGACCGATTTGGCTAATTTTGATCTTGAAATATATGTGGTAGTTCAGGGAAGGTTTAAACGGTGAGTAAACGGCTGGACCGATTTGGATGAAGTTTTGTGTTCCTGGAGGTGCTATACTAATATTATAAAGAGGGAAGATTTGTATTTTTTAATTTTGGGATGTTTGTATCAAAATAACTCAAAAACTACTGAACCGATTAAAAAAATTCTTTTACTGTTGGGAAGCTACACTATCCCCGGGTGACATAGGTTTTAATTATTATATTTTGTAGCGAAGCCGAAGGCCGAACTTACACCCGTGCGAAGCCGGGGCGGGCGGCTAGTATAAAATAATAAGATACACAGATATCTTGAAACACTTGTAAAATCCAGCTATCGATACGAGAGAACCAAAACATCTCATTCGATATCAGTTGAGTAATCGTTTTCTCAAGAGCGCATCTCTATCACTATCACTTGAGATAGTGCCGTCATTAGTGATAACAATGATGTCTCAACGAGATGAGATATCCATCTCATCGAGTCTTGAACGTGATTATATTTTTACAGGTGGAGTTTTATGGGTAGTTGAATACTCGACAAAAACAAAGTAACATTAAAAATCAAATATATTTATTATATTATTATTAAATTAATGTCCACTGTTGGACAAAGGCCTCCCTCATAGAGGGGTGTTGCCATAATCCCCACGCTTGGCAGGCGGCTTGGGGATCGCAGTACGTTCACCGTGTACTATTAGGACGCTGCTGCCCATCCTCCGGTGGTTCTGGTCGCAGTTTTAGGACATACCCGGGTACTATAAGCTACTTACATAAGCTAAACTACTTAATATTGGCATTTGGGCGTAAGCTACTTAATATTGATTAATTGAAAAAGAAAATATATAAGTACTTACAATGATAATATTTGGAAAAAAATACTCCAATACATTAACTCTTTATTAAAAACCACAAAAACAAGGATAACATTATAAATTTCAGTAATTTCCAGGCTTTCAACAGACGGCCTTATCGCTTAAAGCGATCTCTTCCAGGCAACCGTGGCTCCAACATTTTTAAGTAAATAGTAACTTCTTGTTACTAGTTTTAGTCTAGTTTTGCTAGGTCACAGTTGTATGAAAATTAGACGTGCCCTTAATATAGGGTTGGAAAAAGCATTTTTTTTAATCTTCAATAACCCGTAAGTATTTAAATATATCCTAATAAATCATGACTTTTTTGGATTTTTAATTTATCATAGCGCTTCACAAAATTTTTGCGTAAAACGGAATCCGCCCTGTACTATCGAAGACTTCACTAAATTAGTAAATTCATTTGCAAATAAAAAACCCGCAAAAATGTGGGTAAACTGAAGGGCGATTCCGGAATAAGGTAAATCCGTAAGAAGTAGGTAGATAATCATTTTGTAATATTGTTATTAATCGTGCATTATTTATTTTATTTGGGTAAAGCAAAATAACATATTTAACCAATTTAGATTAATTCTTTTTATTTACTACAATGTACACTGTCTATTTTCCCGATAAAAATAAGAGCAAGAAAGAAAATGGCAAAATAGTCTACTCTAAAATTGAAATATTAGCATAGACCAAAAATTTTTTTTGCTATGTCCTAAATCTATGAATATTAGGTACTATTAAAACCACAGACATAAAAAAAAAATTACATCCTAAATCTATGATTAAAACTGACTGAACTGACTTTACAATGTCATTTCGCAAAACGCCCGTTCGGAAAATTCTTTGATTGTAGATTCTAATTCTCAGAACGATCTAAAGCAATGCTTTGTAACAGATTTTAAAGCAAAATTAAATAAATTATTACACAGTAACAATTTATATCCATGAATGGATTTATATCCATGAATGGATATAAATTGTATCGGTGTCGAGATTTAGTCATTCTGACGAATAAATTTACTGTTCATCTAATACAAAATTTTGCCGTCGGAAAATTGCAATTAAATCAATTATTTCCTGTATCAAATAATTCATAAATTATACTGGATTTAATACATCAAAATCTAATAGTATAAAACAAGTAAGAACTTACTTAGAAAGATGAATGTTTTCAGTTAGGTAATTCCAAGTGGAAATCCATGCACTATGACGTCAACACAATCATATTTTGAATACTTTAAAGCGCTGCATTTAAATGATGGTTCCTGGAATATTTTATAATAAATACCTAACTAAAATGTTTACCTAATGTAGGTACCTATATATAATTTTTGTGGGACAATTTTTTTTTTAAAGATTTTTTTCCTTTGTAGTTACCAAAATGATAGTAAATGGTAATAAATGATTAGGTATAGATATAATTATTATTCATATAGGTTAAGTATATGATATATAATTATTCATTGTATATTAACTATTTGCAAAAACAATCTTCTATGCTATTAGATAATGGTTAGGTAATATGCACTTTAAATTTTATTTCCAACAAAAAATAAATACAATATTTACCTACCATCAAAAAAATTTGCTCAATTATTTTTCTTAGTAGGTAGATAGGTATGTTGATTTACACTGTTAGAGACAGTGGGTACATTTACTAATTTAAATAATTTCCGATAAAATTATTTTTTGTAGAATAGGTAGGCATAAAAATTACTAAAGATACCTACCGCGAACAGCGAAAGTCCATCCGAAAAGCGAAAGATGGTTTCGAGCAAAAAAATCATTCAATCCAAACAACAACCCGAAAAAATACGAGCGTCGAATAAAATTGTAAACAAAGAGAAAAATTATTACTCATTTTTGTCTGTTAAAAATGTACCTTCCGAAGGAGAAAACATTGCCTCACGGCAATACATCAGGTGGGCCATGGCGCACTGAACCAACTCGATTTTTATAACATTCCGTCGCAAAACAAAGGACGTCGCCCTCCGATAATCATTTGCATTCTAATCTAATCAAAACTTACCCAATTGTGGATTATTTAGCACTATCAGCCGACGCACGTACTGGAAATGTCCATAAGCACACACCTTTCAGTCTCTCACAAAAAATAAGACACTAATAAACACTGTTTTTTAAGAAATATCACAAAGTTCTAAGGCACACTATAATAAAAATCTTTTTTTAAATTTCGCGGGTGTTGTGTGCGCATCTCGCGTGAGCGACAACCTCGCGCTACGAGATGTCGTCTCGATGTGGTGATGAGAGTACGCACTGTCGCTCTGCTCTCGGGGGAGCAAGATACGGCGTGTGATTGGTCGAGAGAGCGCGCGGGGAGAAGGAGAGGGCACATCTCGCGCGTACGGCGAACGAGCGAGACAGCTAGTGTTAGAGTGTTCGTCGTGCTACAGATTGTCCGCCGCCAGTTCAGGTGGATATTGCTATGATAATGTGGAGATGCCTCAGCCAGTGGTTCCGTATTATCGACGTTTATTTTAGGAATTATCTATTGCGTGTTGATAATGGCGTCTTTTATTTTTTAATTTTTATTGTTAGTAACCCCTGCTGTTACAAAATAGGTTTAAAATAATAATGAACAGGGTAAATTCTGTACTGATTGTGTCATATGGATGTGCAATTCGAGTATGATTTGGTAATTGCACGATAATTGATTTATATGATAATTACGAAGCGCTTGCGAGTTAATTTTCGATAAAGTTCCGAGAATATGGTTATCGTTAGTTACTCAAGTAATTTTTTTAAGATTACTCTATGTTATGATACTAAATTTCTTAGAATGTGTTGCTTTGTAGTCATGTGTACTTACTTGGCTAACTTATACCATTAAAATGATGTAACATATTATATGATGTACCTAATACTACCTATCTAAAAAGTTGTGTAAAGATTAATTTCCTTAGGTCTTGCAGTTCAGCGCCGTGCGTGAGACTTTATTAATTTGACGACTGTTTCCCAAGCAGGTGGGGTACTTGCCAACCATCCTCTTTATTGAAATTGATTTGAATAACGAGGTTTTATTTATTGATTTGTTTTTTTTTTATTTCAGTTGTCTGGTGTAGCATCGTTGGTACAGGTAAATATTCCGGTTCTCCTTCAGATAGTCGCGAAAACCTAAGAAATCATTAAAAAGTAGGCATCGTCACCTCATTGTGAAGATTGAGACCTGGGGCCTTACCCCTAGCTTAACTTTTGCGAGCCAACTTTTAGCAGGTACCTGATAGGTACCTAAAATTAACCAACTCATTTAAGCTGCATCGTTTAAAAGCGTCTAACTTGAATGAACTAAAATCCGTTTTACTATGCGTGTGATTGTGATTATCGTTCATTCAAGTTAGACGCTTTTAAACAATGCAGCTTAAATAAGTTGGTTAATTTTAGGTACCTATCAGGTACCTACTAAAAGTTGGCTCGCAAAAGTGAAGCTAGGGGTAAGGCCCCTGGTGGGTTACCATACCATAATCTCAAAAACATTCTTATAATAACCCTACATTGAATTTTGCATAATGAAGCTGAAGCTCAATGTAAGATTATTATAAGAATGTTTTTGAGGTTATGATAGTCTGAGGATGGATTTTTGAACTTCTTGTATGATATTTCGCACGAAACATGCGAAACCGTGCGAACTGTTTTTTTTTAATGTTTGTTTCCTCAGAACTTTCGACTGGGTGAACTGATTTTGATGATTCTTTTTTATTCGTAAGCTGGTGCTTCCCGTGTGGTCCCATTTCAATTTGGTCCAGTTCCGACATTTTTATGAAGTCTGTTTTTTATATTGATAATTATATCTGATCCTGATTCCAAGGGGGCTAGAATGATTTACGGACGAACACTTTTCTCCAGACCTTAGGTAAGTGAATTTGACTCCGCATACACTTACCTAGTTAATAATTTGGATTTGATTGGATTCCCTTCAAGTTCAAAATGCGTGTTCTGTCAACTTGGTTCCTGACACATTCCATAAGAGGGTTACAATGTCTTAAAGTTACAAAAAAAGCATTAAAAAAAAATATGGAACTGACACAATTTTTATTGCATTAGTAAGAATGTGAAATATTTTGGACGCGCGCTTTGAATTTTTTGTTACTTAGGTGATTATGCTCATTACTATCTTTAGCTAATATTTAGAGAACCACGAATTGTCTTCTTATCTAAATGAATTGACACGAAACTTGTCCTCATTTAGGTAAGAATTAATTTATACTTACATCTTTTAAATGTTAAATTACTTGCATTGTTATATTTTTTTAACTAAATAGTGGTTCATCGAAATACTTATAATGTGGTATGTGGAGTATAGGTACTTACTGGCTAATCGTAGGTATCGTAAGTCGTAGAATGCTTTTTCTAAAGCTACAAAGTGTATTTAGTACATATGTACCTATAGGTATAATAGCAAGCTTTGCAATCATCATTATTACTTTTAACCGACTTCCAAAAGAAGGAGGTTATCAATTCGACTGCTTTTTAAATATGTTTATATGTTTATGCGGTAACACCGCATAACTTTTTACTGCATGGGTGAACCGATTTTCCATTTGGTCCAGTTCTGATGAAGTCTGTTATTTATATTGAAAAATAATTCATGTTTCCACTGCTACGACACAGGTCTTCTTTCAGAGATAGAGAGAGAGAGAGGAGGCTGGGTGCATGTCGGCAAATTTTTAAGGTTTTTGGACATACCTGTTTCCTCACGATGTTTTCCTTTACCGTTTTTGACCGATGGCATAGAAACTGCGCACATAATTTATTTGAGAACTAAATAAATAATTGAAGCAAGGCATCTATTCTATGGTAGCATTTACTAAACTAAACCAATTCGACTTTACCACAGAATACATATAAGATACAATTTTTTTTGTTTCTTTTAACTTCAATGTGTGAAAAAAGAATTGCAACAGTTTTAGAGCTATGAAATGTGCTGAGATTTTCTTTTTTCTGCCTTCGGTAATGACAAAATATAATCATATTTAAACATATTAAATACAATGTAGCAGCGTGAATGTCCATCTTGTCTTGAGATCAGGACATTTTTAACATCATCATCAGCCAGAAGACGTCCACTGCTGAACATAAGCCTCACCCTTTAACCTCCACACTGAACGATATCCTGCCATCTGCATTCGCTGGATGCCCGCGACTCTCACAGCGTCGTCGGTCCATCTAGTGGAAAGCCTACCTACGCTGGGTCTTCCGGTTCAGAATCAGGACATTTTATCAGCGTGTAGCCATTAAATTTATCGCGTCAATTATTGGCGAATATTATGGCGATGATGGGCATTGACGTTGACCGTTGGTGTGGTTCATCATAAGATGGGAGCCCTTTGTTTAGAAGTAGATGTTTAACGGCTGATGATTTGTGGTGTGTACATACTTTAGCAGCGGGATTTTTGTTTCTTTACATGTTTTTTTTTTATTTTTTTTTAAAGAAAAAAAACCTGTAACATAAATGAATATTATTAACAACTATTATCAGTAGGTCCTTGTGAGTCCATCTCGGAGCTCGCAGGGGCGACCTCTAATCGGTCACTGCTAAATAAACACGGGCCCTCCGATCTGTCAACACGTGTATCCGTGTCCATAGATATTCGTCACTAGTTGAGGAAATCAGTTAGTTTTCCATCGATAATGAATATGCATTGATTTGAAAATAAAATAAATAACAGTTATTTGATTATATTTTCGTAGTGGTCCGCCTGGGGAAGTACCACACCTTTGCCAGTTATTCAACCGCCAAGCAGTAGTGTGCAAACACTACTGTGTTCCGGATTGAAGGGCAATGTTTCCAGCGAAATTACAGGGCACACAGAGATTTGACATCTTATATCTCGGGGTGCCGAGCGCAGTGCATTGCCATCCAGGGTTTTGAACTGTTGAAGTTCAAAATTCTGAGTGGCGTTGAGCTGTTATGGGCAAGCGTGAAGAGCCATCAGGTCAGCCAGCGACTTCGCACGTTTCGTCACCCAGTATCATAAAAAATAAAAAATGATTCATCATTTTAGCCATAGGACGTCCACTGCTGGACATAGGCCTCCCCCATCCATTTCCAAAAGGGCTGGTTATATATATTATTTACGGGATATTTACCGTGGTAAGGTTGTGGCAGGAGCTTTGGATATTTCAGCGCATTTAGATGCACTATGTTCACGGGAAGACGAGATAAAGAAAATTATTTTAAAATTCCACACGATGACGTGTTGCCGAAAAATAATAATCCCCATTTCACATGTACTAGAGCCACCCCTTAAATTTATATTTTTTGTTTATACTTTTATAACTGAGATTTGTACTAAATCTGTAATTTTGCAACGATTCTAGCACCTTTCTTAATAACTATAGAAGTTAGAAGGATCTAAAGAGTTAGGACGGACGGTCAGATGGACGACGAACAAACGGGTAGACGGACAGTGGGACTGACGGACGGAGCGAACTTAATAAGGGTTCATTGTAGTACTACGGAATCATAAAACCAGGTACAGAGTCTATACAAAGTTGATTATATCGCCATTAAGTCTATAGTAGCATTACTAGGTATAAAATAAATTAATCTCTAATTGCGCAGAAAAATAAACTTTAAAATTTATTGATAAAACAGGACAATGAGCTTTCTATTTTTAGGGGTCATCTGCACCCAGCTAATCGGTCATGTCCTGTACAAACACGGCGCCCATGAGTTGTGGTCTGTGGCGTACTTCTGTCAATAACATGTTTTTGTCATATATTTCTCGATATTGAAGGGGGTACTTTTAACTTTTTAGAGTTCCGTACCCAAAAGGTGTAAACGGATGTAAGTACATGTATTATTATACTAAGCCTACGCTGTCTATCTGTCCGTCCGTCCTACCTTTTAACGGCTGTATCTTTCCAACTGTAAAAAAGCCTGTTGTAATTTTAGTCTGTTGTATTAAAGTATGACATGTTACCGTGGATCAACTAAACAAAAATGTAATAATGCCTGGCAACAGATTTTACTTCTCATTTCTGTTCTATTTACTTCTCTTTTCTGTGGACGCGCCTGTTCACTGTTCTGGCGCACTCGAGATTATTCCAGTCTCTCTCATTATCATGAGAGTAAGAGTGACGAATATACTATCGACCGCGCCAGAACACGGGCCCTGTTATCTTCAGAAGGTATTAATTGATACTATATCTAAATTGATAACAATGATCTTTAATCTAATTACATGTTTTGTTTTTCACAGCTCAAGGTGTAATGCCGAGACATTATCTTTATCTTTCTGAAAGGACAAAGTATAATTTATTGACATCGAGTGTTTTAACCAATGCAACAAAGCGTGTGGAGGTTTTCAATATATCGTGGTTTTGTAACATACTTTTATTAGCTTCACTTTGAACTCTTGGAAGTCAATTTTGACTTACTTTTGGTGTATGGTAAAACTTCTAACTCCCGCAGCCAAAACGCTATTATAATACTATCTAAACACAATCTATAATACCATTCTATAATTTATAATATCCATCATCATTTGCAGTATACAAGTTGTTTTACTTGGTAAAAAAATATTCAAACCAGCAATGTAAAGCGTACAAGCTTGCGCGCGGCGCGAGTCGTTCGATGACCTCTAAGCGTCAGCTGAAATTTTTAAATAAAAAAAAAAGATTTGTTTGTCGTATCTTTTTTGTTTATTTATTAACTGACTTCAAAAAAAAGGTCGGGGGTTCAAATCGGTAGTGTTATTTTTTGACTAGTGTTGCCCGCGACTTCGTACGCGTAGATCTTCATATAAACTTTCAACGCTTTTTTCCCTCCCTTAATCCGCCCTTGCGCAAAATAACATAGCCTATACTTTAATCTGGTCATAGCTCATCATCTTCGAAAAACCGCATTAAAATCCGTTCAGTGGTTTAGGAGATGTGCGTCGACAAAAAATCAGACAAAAAATTCCAAAAACCGTCTTAACGTGTTCAGCTGCTTATTTTAAGACGCAGGGCGTCTGTGTGTTTTTTTATATCTCGCAATAACAGAATTTTTTATCCCTGCGTTTTTATTATATGTATAGATATATATATTTATTACCTCAGAACTCCGTAATTTATGAACCGATTTGGAAAATTATTGTTTTATTGATATATTTTTTTATACTTACTTTCAGATTAGTTCCATAGAAATTTCATCAAAACCGTTCAATATTTTCGTTTTTAAATCAAAATAACTGGAAAAATATGTCATCCCAGTAAACGAAATTGCATATTTACAAATTTTTAAGTCGGGTTTTAAAATTAATAAATGTTTGAAGTAGAATTATTATATTATACGTGAGACATATACGTTATAGTAAACGCATTATAATGTGAGTCGTTGGGTCATATTTTTTTTTATCTCGCTCGCACTTACAGGTCTTATGACGTTTATTAGCTTTGGACGAAGGCTCAGGTGATAATGCGTTTACTATATAGTAGCATCTGAAATCTGCGTAAATTTGCTACGCACTGCTACGACTAGTGCTACGAGTGCTACGCGAAAGCACTACGCCAAACCGTTGGCCGTTGGCTACCTTTTTAACCAACTTTAGAAGTGAAGGTTCTGAATTCGGTCTGTATTTTTGTTTTTTTGTCTTCCATTAGTAGGTATTCTTAACTTTTAATTAGAAAGTTGTGCTCTGGGGTTACCAGTGGTTTTCACATATACCGCAACTTTTTATAACAATGATTACGAATACTTATTTACATTATAAGAACTTACTTATTATAAGAATACTAGCTGTGGCCCGCGACTTTGTACGCGTAAACTTTCAACCTCCATCGCCCCTCTTAATTCGGGCCAAGTGGTGATGCTCGGAGTTTCTTTGCGTGATATAATCGGGAATGAGGATATTCGCCAAAAAAACAGAGTAATCGAATTAGCTATTCAAATTTGCGTGTTGATATAGCAATACACTACACCGAAGAACCGATAACCGATGGGGAAGAAAGGTTGGAGACCACGAACCGGAAGGCGCAGCGTTGGTAGGCTTCCCACTAGATGGATCGACGACATTGTGAGAGTCGCGGGCATCCAACAGATACAGAGTGCAAGCTGCCGTTCAGTTAGTTCTAGGTTGAGGCCCATGTGCGACGTCTTCTAGCTGATGATGATTGCCAATTTAAAAAATAAAATAATAACTTTATTTTGTTAGTTTCTTCAAAATTTTACGAGTGACGTAGTGACTCTCTCCTGCATCTATTGACCTATTCATGGTTATTTTTTTAAACAGAAGGGTAAATACAGATTGGTATGGTAAAGTGAAGATAGGATCTTTCATAGAATTGGTAAACGAAACTCATTTAAAAGTTAGCCAATTTGATGGGAATTTTATCCTGCTGGTCAACTTTTTTCACCTCCGAACTTGTCCATTTCAAACGTTGTCAACTGCCTATAGGTATATCTAATTTGTCCATTCCGAACACGTCCTTTTCTAAAGTAGTCGCTGTACAAACTCCTAAGTCGTCCACTTCCTAATTCATCTACTTATTTGTACACGTCTTAATTCATCCTTCCCATATTGTCTATTCCTGATTTATGTGAACAGCGTTCAGGACAAAGATAATATAAATCGATATTGGTTCAGAACAAGCATGGTGGAACACGTGATGCCTATACTTAGGTAATTTAATATCAAAGTATTTATTAATTTGCCTTATCCCAATTATCGCTCCAGTCATGACGTATTGTGTACTAATTTCCTGGATAAAGTCAACGGAAACCACGCTGGTTGATATGTGAACAGCGTTAAGAACAAGTATGTTACCTACTTATACCACGTGAACCCAACGTAATACCTATACCTAGGTCAGTGTTTTTCAAACTGTGTGTCGCGACCCCCCCTGGGGGGTCGCCATACCTCTATAAGGAAAAAAATACTAAGTTAATAAATATTTTTACTAAGAAAAATTAATTAATGAGAAAATATAAAAATAAAAGAAGGTTGTAAGGGTCACGATTTTGTTTTCATACTCAGGGGGTCGCGTCGTGAAAAAGTTTGAATAACACTGACCTAGGTAATTTAGTATCAAAGTAATAATTAATTATCTTAAATATAATCCAGAACGTGGATATCTGCCAAGAACCAGAGTCACCGACATAGCTATAAAAATTTGCAAGTAGAATTGGCAATGGGTAGGCAACATCGCTCGAAGAATCGATAACCGATGGGGAAGAAAGGTTATTGAGGGAGACCGCGAACAGGAGATACGCAGCGTATTTAGGTATGCTAATGGATGGACTGACGACATCATATGAGTCGCGGGCATCCAGTGGATGCAGATGGTAAGCTGTCGTGGAGGTCAAAGGGGGAGGATAATGATGACGAATTATTTTTATCCTAATTATCGCTCCAGACAATATGACGTATTGAGTACTTATTTCCTGAATAAGGTCAACGGAAACCACGCCGGTTGATATGCAAATAGCGTACAAAAGAAGCATGGGGAAGTATGATACATAAACTTGTTTAAATGTTCTAGTAGTTTATTCTACAGGATAAGGTAATCGATGGAACTACATGATTAATGTGAATGATCTGCGTGTGCAGTATGACGACATTTTCAGGGTGCTAATGCGGTTGTTTTGTTTTTGCAGCGCATCTACGATGTTCGCTGAGGCGCGTGCGCACGACTTTCATGCGATGATTCGTAAGAAAGTCACTTCCTTACGAAATCGAGTGCGAGGCAGCTATAACGGCATCCTGCAAATCATTGTTGCACGCACAGAAAATACTTTTTTTTTCTTTTATGTGGTTGCACGCATGTCCCTCAGATCAGACAGACAAGGGAGATATGGTAAGGTGGCGTGGCAGGTGCGAATACATCTGGCCTAAAGCAGGCTTGATGCCTATAGTCGAACTCACCCTACAGAAGACCTTGCCGCCTTTTTTGCATGTCTATTATTTTGTCGCTAAAAGTTTCTTAGTGTGTAATTAACAGTTTTTGCGTTGAACGGTTTTGCGATATAGTGCAAAAAGTGGGTGAAAACCCGCCATATTTAAACACGTACGTAAATAATCAATTAAGCCCTTCTTATCCTTAGAGCATCACCCTCTCGGCTCGTGAAGAGGCGAACTTTTCACGAGCTACTCAGGACGTGCTGACTCTTCGAGCTCTTAGCGCGCTTGGAGCTCTTAGAAACTTGGTTTGGTATTATTTATTTATTTTTATGATACTGGGTGACGAGACGAGCGAAGTCACTCGCCTGATAGCTCTTCACGCTTGCCCATAACAGCTCAACGCCACTCAGAATTTTGAACTTCAACAGTTCAAAACCCTGGATGGCAATGCACTGCGCTCGTCACCCCGAGATATAAGATGTCAAATCTCTGTGTGCCCTGTAATTTCGCTGGAAATATCGCCCTTTAATCTGGAACACAGTAGTGTTTGCACACTACTGCTTGGCGTTGAATAACTGACAAAGGTGTGGTACTTCCCCAGGCGGACCCCTGCAAAAGAGTCCTACCACTACAAAAAGTTGGTTAGTTTTTAAGACAAACTGCCGAAAGTAACACCTGATTCAATCAACTGACAGGATAATTTTATCCCGGAAAAATATAAGGGTCCCGAGAGAATGTTCACGGAAGTGAAAATGCAGAGCTATTATAGTGATTAATATAACGAATAATTATTTCACCAGGAAAACGGTATAAAAATCGTTTTTTACCTTATAAGGTTATCAATGAATAAATATTGCGTTAATTTTGTGGGTATAAAATATCACTAATCACTAGGATTGAGGATAATTATTATTTTAATTAGTGATAAGGGTAAAGTGGTTATCCTGATAAATAACGTTGAATGCACAATTATTGATTTTTTTGGTCTGTTTGGCGTAGGTACGTACGATAGGATTTTATTATTAAGAATAAAATTATTTGACCAGGAAAATAGTATATGAATTAGGTTTTACCTAATGGTACCTAATGGTAAAACCTAATTCATATACCATTTTCCTAGTAGTTAACTAATATAATAAACTCATTCATAACTTCATTAAATTTTTACAATCGTACAATTTCTCGTAAGAAGGATTTTTTTGTTAGTAATAGTGTTAGATGTAAAACGACCTTAGATCAGACGTCAAGGGAGATATATAAATAATAAATTAATTATAAATATCTGGGACTTTATTGCACACATGGTCATCTGACCCCAAACTAAGCAAAGCTTGTATATGGCAGCCAGAGACTGATATACATACATATATATTTTTAAATAGATATTAACACCCAGACATAGAACAAACACAAATGTTCATCACACAAATGTTTGTTCTAGGTGGGAATTGAACCCACGCCCCCAAGCGCAGAAGGCAGGTACACTACCAACTGAGCTAACGGGGCTGTCAGATCATTCATGTCAGATTAGAGCCACATTTCAGTGTTATGAACTTAGCTGCTGCCTCCATCTTATATTCTCTTTGGTGTTGATGGGAGACAAATTTATTAAGTGGTCCAACAGCACCTTCACCTATATTGCATCGATGCTAGATATCAACAGTGAAACAAATCTAATTTAAACTTAAACTAAAAATGAAAGGCTAAATGTCCTAGATGGGAATCGAACCCACGCCCCCAAGCGCAGAAAGTAGGTTCACTACCAACTGAGCCACCGGGGCAGTCAAATGATTAGGTGGAGTGATATTTTTTGCGATTTCAGGGAGGTCCCATAGTAAAAGTTGGTCATAATGATAATTACAATTACCTCCTTTCGGCTTAGTACAGTTTATATACGTAACCCTATATACCTTATTATAATGTAAGTACATATTTTTTGGTGATAAATTCGACATAGAGATAGTTGTAGAGCCGGAGCGTGAAGACTTTTTATCCCGAAAAAATGTACGGTTCCTGACAAAAAACGAAAGAAACCGCGTGGCGGAACTAGTTGACCATAGCCAGATGTGACTATTCTAAATAAAATACCAAAATACAGGTTGGTCTATGAATGTTTGCGTACGCTTTCCCGCCAAATCGCGGAAACCGCGCCAAATTCATTCACGACATCCAAGTTTACAAACATAGCGTCCGCTGACGGAAAAAATAGATAGGTATACGGGATATTGGAGCGGTTAGTTTACAAAATATTGACTAGGGTGGCTGCGAATGGCCTAACAATACTAGGCCACGAACCAAAATATACAGACTAGAACAAGGTACTAATAAATACCCTGTACCTACTACATAAATACACTATACATATAGGGTTCATTTAAATTTAATATAACTAGAGGTCTTGGATACATAATTAATAAGTCTGTTGAACGAATTTTGGTGTTCACAAGGACGAGTTCGCAGAACGCTATTTTAGCAAAACGCCTATATTATGTGTAGCAAAATAAAGACCGTTAAAATTTTCAACCGCCGTTATCCTCTCATTACCGCTAAGATCTCCTCAAAGTAGGTATCGCGGATGCGATATTGGCCTCATATTTGTGGATGTGATATTCGACTCGATTTTTCTGATGAGTTATAAAAACCTGACAGATTGAGGCCCGGTTTTATAAACGTCCGTAATTAAAATGTCGAATCAAATTGCATTAAAATTGATTTAATTGTTAAATTTTCTATGTTACAAAAATCCGTTCGTTATTACGAAGGCTTCTTACCAATGCAGGTCGCAGAGGTTGAGCTTACGAATGGTTTATTTTGACATTTGACAGTTGTTTTGAACAATATGATTAAAAAATATAAAATTTGGCATTTGACAGCAAAATGACAAATAGCCATAGACAATTCACGTAAGAGTTTCATTTCACTTACGGATAGTTAAAATGCGTTTATAATTCAACAATCAGCAAAAAATACTACAGTACTAATGGTTTACCGAAAAAAGGTACATAGTTTATAGAATTAGCCCTTAGTTTATAAAACGTGCCGTCGAATAAACGCAATTAAAACCTGAAAAAAGTTTGATAATAATAATCTATGGAGGTTTTGGTCAAAAGTTGGAAGTAGACATACAGATGAATGGTCGACGAGGGATTTTTGGCGCCAACGTGAAAAAAACATGTCGGCTTATAATTTTATTATTTTCCTAAACTTGTTTATTTTAGAGTAATAATGGTGGATTATTAAGTGTTCAGTGTGCCTAGTGATATACCTAATGAGAAACATGTATTGTTATGTTGTTTCCAAAACTCATTAGAAGCCTCTTGTAAAGCCTCCATCACTTAAGAAAAAAATTGGTCAGTTAGGCTTAGACGGTCGGACATTGCATATTCGTATTTAGGAAACCCGATGGTTATTAAATCGCATTCCTTTCGTAGGTACTACTGTTAACTGTAGTTGTGTGCATTCGACTTGAACTAATTCTTCTTCATGACACTGAATTCAACAGAATCTACGCTAATCAATCCTATTGCAATATAATTACGAGTACAAACCGACAAACTTATCCGTAGTGTTGGTCATATGATGAAACTAAAATTTTGCTACGGGTGGTTGTCAGTTTAGTTCTGAAAATACGATGGAGGCGCCATTTCAAATGTACAGATAAGTTGGTCGCATTGTACTGCGTTATTGCATGATGTAACGTTGTTTTTTTAAGCCGACAGCTAGCGGTAACTGACACTGGCCGGTAGAAATGTCTCGCGCTAATAATCGTGTTCAAGAAAAAAGTTAAGATTCATTTTCGCGCCAACGCTTCCGCCATATTGTTTGCGTGATAAATGTGATGTTATTGGTCATACGTACGACTTTCCTACTTTCGTTTTCAACTGAAGATGTTCATCCGTGATTAGATATCTTCCTTGTTTTATTAATATTCAGTTTTATAAGAGGCGTGTCTTAAGAGTTTCAGTAGACAAGTTTACAAAAAAGTATGACGAAAAGAACGTTATTTAATTGCGACGGCTAAAGTTGTTTTTAAGCTATTGCATAGCTTCTATCGCGGGCCTTGAACGTGGAGACCGAATCCAGCAATTCCGTAACGAAAATAACCTAACACCCCCCCCACTTACTCACTCCTCTCACCGCTAGATGGCGTTGTAAAATATGTTTGATAAAAGAACGACATACATAGAGTTGTAAAACCTACATAATTTTATTTGTTACAAGTAAATAAATAATTATAATTGCATAAGTTGATAAAAAATGCTATGCAATAGCTTTACCGCGGCAGTCCCCGAGTGCCACACGTCTTTTTTTGCCTATTACTTGGCAGGCTAAATCCATTGAGCCCATACCACCTCGTCTTACTTATTTTACTGTCATAAGAACAGAAATAAAACCAGCCTAGTGCGAGTCGGACTCGCCCACGAAGGGTTCCGTACCATAATCAATAAAAACGGCAAAAAAATCACGTTTGTTGTATGGAAGTCGCCTTAAATATTAATTTAATTCTGTTTTTTAGTATGTGTTGTTGTAGCGGCAACAGAAATAAATCACTGTTTTAAACTATCACGGTTGTTCACGGTAAATATCCCGTTAATAATCATGTAACTGTAAAAATACATCATCTGTGAAAATTTCAACTGTCTAACTATCACGGTTCATGAGATACAGCCTGGTGACAGACGCAGGGATAGCGGAGTCTTAGTAATAGGGTCCCGTTATACCCTTTGAATACGGAATGCTAAAAAGATTCTCAATTCCACTTTTTTGTATATAAGTACATAATTACAATGTAACGCGGTAGGTGGGTATAAGTATTCGTGACGCCGATTGGGATTTATTCGTGGTACTAAGTAATAGTCTAGTACCTAAAATCGATCTACGCTATTATTTGCTTTGACAGCTGCCATAACGTTGTAAAAAGCAGATTTTTAAACGTAATACTGTATATAGCAGTTACTCGATAATCTAGATATACTGCAGTAAAATATGTAAGGATACCCTATATATCCAATATTTAACTCGAGTGTATAATGCAGGTCTATAAGTATTACGAAGCACTTTTACAGAAATTATATTTATTTTATATTAGCAATTACTAAAATCGTCTTATTCGTTAAAATGTAGAATGCAAAGTGATGTCAGTCGCCGGCTCAGCACCATCCTTCGACCAACCATCCCCTCCAAGCCATCTTTCAGGTCGTTAGTAACAGTCCTTGATTGGTCGATGGTGCTACGCCAGCGCCCTCTGTGTTAAACTTAATTCAAATAACGAGTTGAAGTCAAATCAATGCAAAGTATACAAATCAACAATGATGATATAGGTGGCGCTAATGTAGTTCTGACTTAAATATACGTAGATAAAAAGCGAGGCGACAACATCCGGCCCTCCTGCGCACGGGGTCGTCCTCGGCCCCGTCTCAGTCTGGTGCAGTTGCTGAGAACGAAATAGACAAATTAATTCTTTTATCAGGAATTATATTAAGTTCACCACACACTTAAGTACCACTTTACTGTTTCGTTCAGTCCAATAACTAAGATAAGCAGTTTTCCCAAGCGGTTGCGCTGCCACATTGTCGCAACCCAAGGTACGCGACTACATATCTTAATCTTGACCCGAAACCATGCCAGGACTTCAAGTTTTCTCTAGCTGCTGGCCGCCTGGCAACTCTAGGTACGCGACTTCACGTTCTCATGAACATGGAGCTTTCCCTAGCAGTTACACTCTTAAGCCAACACTAGGTACGTCACTTTATATCCTGGTTTTAAGATGTAATGTTTTCATGATCACACTGCCATGATACACATTACATCCTTAATAGTTTGATACTTTGGTGTTCGAAGCAAATGCACTTGACAGATCTCACAACAATAAACAACAACAGCATTTAATAATATCTAGGGAGTTTAAAGTAAGTTTCTCCAAAACATTAGATATTACAGATACCCGACAACATCCTTGACCCATCCTGGTTGGGCACTCTTTGGCTTAGTTTTGTTGGAATTATTATTTGTCATCTAAATCAGCTAGTCATATCCAAGGTTTCATGTTTTCCACACATGTTCCGCTCCATTGTACCGTTTAGAAGATCTCTCAGAGCTTCTCATGTTTGTAACCTTGTAACGGTAGTGTCCCAATACTTTGATAACCTGAAATGGGACTTTAAACACACTTAACCTTAAACTGCATTAGTTTGCTATTTTGAACATCATTAATTGGCTAGATATTTTATCACGATGACGTCACCGACATCATATACATGTACATGAGCATCTTTAAGTTTAGAATTGAACGCTTGTTGTTATAGTACTGTTTATTAATACTTTTTGAATTATTGGTATTTACGCTGGTCCCATTTGACTGTCCGTATTATTCCACCGATTGTGCTTAAATCATCCACGATCGTTCGACTATATACCAGTCCACTTGACCGTTTGACCACGGGAACACTGTTGGCATGACGTGGCGCTAAATATTTTTAACATTATAAAATTTTACAACCAGATAAAATGTAAATATACTACCGACATCACAATTAAATCGCTTTGGGTTGTCAAAGACATTAAACATTTTGTTAAGTTCACAACTACCCGACTATAATTGTGTTGCGAACAGGTGAAAAAAAATACAAACTTCGTGAACGAATCTACTGCCACAAATGGTCTATATGACTAAGGTATAGAAAGGTTCAACATATTTTGGTATATAAATATGATATAATATACCTTCATTTTGTGACGGTTTAATAAATACAATTAAATACTGACTGAATAAATAGAATTCAGACATTTTATTAATATATTTAAATATGAATTATTTTCATCTTTTGGACCAATAAACCAATTTACGAATTTAATCCTCTCAAAAAGTTTTATCCACTGCAAAATATGATTTCTCCGAATAACTTTCCAAATACATTGTTTTGAGACTGCCCATCACCTCCCATACATACACCCGCATACATCTCTGGCAGCCATATTACAAGCTTTGCTTAGTTTGGGGTCAGATGACCATGTGTGCAATAATGTCCCACATATTTATTTATTTATTTTATTTTACATAGAGTTCTACGATATACTTTATTGCTTAGCTATTCGTATTCATTAAATACCTAGGTTCATATGTGACTCGGCATCTCCTGACCTTAAAATTGTACAACCATGAAACTTGTCGAATCATCAATCTACAATTGGCATGGGTTTTTTTTTTTTTTTTTTTTACTGTCACGTTATTAAGTGCCCGGTGGTCGGTATATAAACTTTTATCACCATTTAGTTTATCTAAGAGACTAAGAGACATACGAGTCGGTTCGGTACGGACGGGTTTGTTCGGTAGCTACATCAATGTGAGTAGCTCAATTGAAGAAGTTTGGCCTAAAGTACTTAAATTTTTCGCCACGACTCGAGGGTATATGGTAAAAAGTTCGTTCAGTAGTGCAATAGGTATACACTGTTTTAAATTATCACGGTTGTTCACTAAAGTTATATGACCAGTGTATGTGTGTATGTGTGTGTGTTATATGTTAGTTACCTTACCATGGTAAATATCCCGTAAATAATCATATAACTTTGCAATAGGTATGTTTTTGTCACCAATGGACCTTTCTAACCATTATCGATACAAACATTTGTTCGGAAAACGATACCCGCAATCTATCAATGCAACCCTTTTGTTGAAAGTAAAATTCATTTAAAGATTGGATATCTTTAGGTTTGACTTGTATAACTAATTCTTTAAGCTAACTGTACATTTTACGGTTAGTTTGAAACGATTGAACTACCCGAAACTCCGAGTTTTGGCTTCTACGACATGGACCCACATTCGTAGATCATCCACTAACGGTAAAAATTCGGGAACTACCGATGATTAAAATAACGTTCTGACTTACTGCGGTAGACGCACGTCTTGTGCGTTTAGCCTTACTGTGTTGACTTGTATCCGTGCTGCTGCTGGTCGAGCTCTCGGTACTGGGTAGCACCGCGAGCTCGCTAATCCTTGCCTTTTTAAGTTTGCGGTTTCGTGGTATAGCGTGGTTCTGGAGCACTTCTGATGTAAGGATACCCTATATATCCAATATTTAACTCGAGTGTATAATGCAGGTCTATAAGTATTACGAAGCACTTTTACAGAAATTATATTTATTTTATATTAGCAATTACTAAAATCGTCTTATTCGTTAAAATGTAGAATGCAAAGTGATGTCAGTCGCCGGCTCAGCACCATCCTTCGACCAACCATCCCCTCCAAGCCATCTTTCAGGTCGTTAGTAACAGTCCTTGATTGGTCGATGGTGCTACGCCAGCGCCCTCTGTGTTAAACTTAATTCAAATAACGAGTTGAAGTCAAATCAATGCAAAGTATACAAATCAACAATGATGATATAGGTGGCGCTAATGTAGTTCTGACTTAAATATACGTAGATAAAAAGCGAGGCGACAACAAATATAACAAGGAAAAAAATATATATTTATTTATCAGCTTTTTATAATGATAGTGCAGCTGTCAGAGCAAATATAAATGCTTGGACCGAGTTTTGTAATAAATAACCTGAAACTGAATTTAATTTATTTTAAGATAATTATCAATATAAAAAACCGACTTCATAAAAATGAACTGGACCAAATTGAAAAGTGACCACACGGGAAGCACCAGCTTTCTAATAAAAAAGACTCATCAAAGTCGGTTCACAAAGTCGAAAGTTCTGAGGTAACAAACATTTAAACAAAACAGTCGAATTGAGAACTTCCTTTTTGGAAGTCGGTTCAAAAGTAGCAATGAAGGTGTGAAAATTGTAGCATTAGGCAGTTCAAAAAGTTTGTAAACTATCATATCAAACAGTTTGTTTGTCTGTTTGAGATGTAAAATCTTGCGTCGTATCGTATTTGGACACAATGTTTGTCGAGATGATATCCGTTCCTCTGGTAAAGTCAATACTAACAGAGTCACTGACCTCAGATTGGACCGCACTGGATCCAATAATGTCATTTACAATCTATAATATATATAACCTTATATTTGGTAAGTAAGTACTGTTTTTAAAACGATGATAATTAACTTTGTGGTAGAATAACCAACTAGCCGTAATCTCAAACACATTTTTATTTTGAGGTGACAATTCGCCTATTTTTGACCGACTTCCAAAAAGGAGGAGGTTATCAATTCAACTGTTTTTTTAATGCCATACGTGGCAAACGAGCAGACTGGCCGCCTGATGGTAAGCGATCACCGTCGCCTATGGATTGCAGGTGCAACACCTGTAACTTTTTTTATATTTGTTACTTCAGAACTTTCGACTGGGTGAACCTATTATGATGTTTTTTTTTATTTATTTGAAAGCTGGTGCTTCCCGTGTGGTCCCATTTCAATTTGGTCCAGTTCTGTTAATAACGATGCGCCATGCACCCGGGTCCTAATATATTAGGATTATTATCCTAAAAGCCTTAAACTGCGACCAGAACCACCGGAGGATGGGCAGCGGCGTCCTATTAGTACACGGTGAACGTACTGCGATCCCCAAGCCGCCTGCCAATTACTGAATTCTATAAAAAGGTACAACTAGGAATTTACTTTTAAATTTGCGATGAGTGTTTCAAATCGAGATAAGTGCGAAATGCGAAGTTTATTCCATCCGTACGTTAACACTTGTTCAAATACTGTTCAGCTGCTCAGAAATATGCTAAGCGTGTTTTGAATCTGTATCTAAGTAAACATGATAGCTGTGGGGTTAGTACGAAAACTTGCGAAAGAATTCGTTCCGTAAACGATAGCAAATGTATGAAAAATTCAGTTTACCTTTACGTCCGATAGAGGCGCTGTTAAATTTTTCATACATTTTGCTATCGTTAACGGAACGAATACTTTTTCGCAAGTGCTCGTACTAGGGCCACTGTTTACTAATGTATGTCATATTTTACGGTTTACATGTTCATCGTATTTTTATGATCTTTTAATCACACATCACACACATCATCAGCCAATTAACGTCCACTGTTGGACAAGGCCTCCCTAATAGAGAGGGGTGTTGCCATAATCCCCACGCTTGGCAGGCGGCTTGGGGATCGACCTTGGGGAACTGATCTTTTAATCATTCCTTATTAAATCTAATCCTAAATTTATTGCAACCTAATCCTAATGCATTTTGGAACAATGCATATGAGCAGCGGTTTATTAGATTAGTGTAGTTATAATATATTTATTAACCGACTTCCAAAATGGAGAAGGTTATCAATTCGACTGTTTTTATTTTTTTAATGTTTATTACCGCAGAACTTTTGACTGGGTGACCGATTTTGATGATTTTTTTTTATTTGAAAGCTGGACCAATTTCAATTTGGTCCAGTTTTGATGAAGTCGGTTTTTATATTGAGAATTATTATTTTAATTATTTTAAGTTTGTTTCTTTATTTTAATTTAGGTAAGTTCTATGTCTATATAGCGGTCACCAACCCGCTTTTCTAACTAGGCTCAGTCATGTGAACGGACCGACAACGCTATTTATTTTAATAAATAACTTACTATAGTGACAATAAGGGAGAAAGTATGTGAGAGAAAAATGGACGCTTGTCGTGTTGCTTTGGATGAGGAGTTTCTAAAGTAAATAAAGAAAAATGTGATTGTAATATATTTTTTTTCTAAGGTAGCCTTTAGGTTGGATTTTCGGTACTGCAGTGGCGACAATAGAAGCATTTACTTATGAACGAACTCAAGACGAACGTGAAAATTTACTGCTACGCTTTGAGCTAGGTACCGCTCGGCCAGCATACGTGTATAAATACACAGTTGTCACTAAATAGGGGCCTGTTTCATAAAAAAATATAAGTCTAATATTATGAGTATAAATATGAGGCATAGATCATAGTAGGTACCTACTTTTCTAAAATATTAAGTGAAAATTAACAAAAAAAAACTAATTCATTTCGGAGAGTGTGCATCAG
Organism: Agriopis leucophaearia; assembly: GCA_949125355.1. NCBI lineage: Eukaryota > Metazoa > Arthropoda > Insecta > Lepidoptera > Geometridae > Agriopis > Agriopis leucophaearia. The sequence goes on along the minus strand of OX421284.1, from coordinate 6,342,142 downwards.
ATCTGCATGATCTATTTCTCTCCTGTTCAATTTTATATCGGATGGCTAGGGCGGGCCCGAAAAGGCCGTTTCATGGTTTATTCCGAAAACTTGTACGAAGAGCTTTAATTTATCTGTCTAGTCCGTGTAATGCGCTGCCTGAATGGGTTGTTCCGAGATAGTGTCAATCTGGGTGTCTTCAAGTCGCGAGTAAATCGTTTTCTTCTATGACAACATGCTCTATCGCTTAACCGCTTAGCTCAGACGAGGTGGCGGTGAAACGCAAGCCAATCTATCAATAAAAAAGTGGTATTTTTCACGTTGCATGAATTTTATTTTATTTTTACAATATTGGAACCTATACCACCCAGAAGTGGGACTAAGAATCCTGTAGATGATTTTCCGGGATATAAGAATGTTACCCAAGAATTTCACTTACGCAGAACGCCCAGTTGCCTCAGCAAGATAGAAAGATAACTAGAGCTCTGATAAGGTGCTTAATAAGACATTGCGAAACGTTAATATAATTATAATGTTTTCGCCGTTGCGGTTACTGTTTGCATATTATTAGTTTTGTTGTTACGACGAGGTACGAAAACTGGAAGAGACATCGTAGGCAAAAATTAAAAAGGTCTGTCGCGAAAAAACCCGTAATATTTTAGTTTGCTCGCGTTTTTTCGGGATTAAATTAATTATTTGTCTATTCTAATGAAGCATTCTTACTTCTCGTCAGTAAAAAAGTATGTATTTGTGGCAAACTTGATGCAACGCACTACAGGACGGCTAAGTGGTCACTACCGCTCACAATACCCGCATTTACAGTGCGTTGCCTACCTTTGAAGCACAGAAGAGAAAATTCCGTTCCCTTTTCTGTGCATTGAAGACTCTATTTACCTTATGTTTGTTGACTACATTTGACTTTGTGTGACGGCATGTGAAGTAATGCAGCGTTATCTTGTTTAAAATGTATTAGATCATGTCTGTATTAGGTAAGATACTTTTAATACTTGGCTGGCTACCTTCAAATAGAAAACTTGTTGCCAAATAACAAATGGTATGTGTGTGTGCGGTGCAGTTCACTTGAAAGCCAGTTTGAGAGATGTCTACAAAAAAAACACTTGCATAAAATTAGGGCCTTACGCCTAACTTGGGGCGGGGGCTCGAATACACGCAGCTTACAAAATCACGCGAACACGAATGTTATCGCCCCGAGATACGGTTTGGGGTCGCGCAACTTTCGCAATCATCTAAACTGAATCGCTTATAACTGGTAGGTGTAAGGCTCCAGATCATACATAGCGTTCATGCACAGTAAATGTACATGTGATAAAAGATTTTACAAACCGCGGTACCTACGTACTAGGACTTTTACCAATACAGCCAGTGTTGTGTATCGTACTGACAATCCTGCAATTTTTCAAGATAAAGTGAGTGTAGGAGAACAAAATAACCGCACTTCTCGCCGGACTCACCCGCAGTTTTCAGTCAGCTCGTGACCACGGCCATTGTAACATGTTCGAAACGTCGAGCGAAAGGTATCTATTTTTACCTATATTTAATATTGCGCGATAAGTCCCGATAAATATTAAAACAACAGATTTCTGCTCATTTATCCACTTTAATTTATACCCTGCAGTTTCGCCGTCTATCAATCCATAAACCGTTATTTTTTCCAGATAAATAGTCTAATAAATCCGGGGTATAAGCTAACTAGTTACCAGTTACCATGAAAGCATACCAAATTTAAAGCAAATGCGATTAGTCGTTAAGGTATAAGTGCAGACAAACATTACCACACAAACTTTCGCATTTATAATATCAGTGTGATGTAAATTAATCAGATTAAAAACATCTAATAGATACGGGTACAAAAAACCGACCAAGTGCGAGTGGGACTCACGCACGAAGGCTTCCGTACCATTATCTATAAAAACGGCAAAAAAAAAACACGTTTTTTGTATGGAAGCCCCCATAATTATGTATTTTATTCTGTTTTTAGTATTTGTTGTTATAGCAGCAACAGAAATACATCATCTGTGAAAATTTCAACTGTCTAACTATCACGGTTAACGAGATACAGCCTGGTGACAGACGGACAGGCAGATGAACGGACAGCGGAGTCTTAGTAATAGGGTCCCGTTTTAACCTTTGGGTACGGAACCCTAATAAATGGATCTATCATGCGAGTGACACGCTGCCACGTCATTAGGATGCTGATTATTTCGTAAGAAAGTTGGTGAGGAAGAAAAGCCACTGACCTGTGAGGATCCGAAGGTGGCACTCGGGGTGTGCGGTTACGCTCGCTTTACAGTTTTTCTTTTGTAATTGATGCAGAAGATGGGGTGGCGTTAGACGCGCTCGCGCACCTCGTATGGTCCGAGGTTGCGCACTCGTGAGGTGGAGACGTATATCACGCACGACGGTTTATCTCCAACTGCTCGAGGTCGGGTCCCGAAGGTTCCCGAAGGTCGGAGTACCAACACAACGAAAACGCACGGCTCGTAGCCATTCTACCATCACCATAATACTTGGAAACTAATGTTACTCTATGCGTGGTCACGTGATAGTAGATGTTCATTACGCGCGAATCTCAAAATTTGAAATGAAATATAGAAAAGTGGTTCTGTACGAACCATACCGCTCACCTTGAAAGAACGTAATTTCTTTCAACGTAATTACTCATACTCATCTATATGAAACTATTCTATGATCACTAAGTCTACTCTAACTCTAATCACTAAGCTAAGTGGTAGGTACTTCTGAAGGAAAGGTACCTAACCCTCCTCGTTTAATTACTCTATAGGAAGCTTGCAAACCTTTGCAACTGCTCGCTTGTAAAAGCTACGGCCACTCTGCAAAGTTACAACTCGAATCTTATTATCAGTACCAGGATGAAGGGCATGTACACGAGCCAACTTCCACTTGAGTGGAGGCAAATTGTCATCGCACATAACAACAATGTCACCTTCACAGATGGGGGATCCAATATCCGTATACCATTTGCTACGTTGTTGTATCTCATGTAAGTACTCTCGGCTCCATCGCTTCCAAAAATGTTGAACACATTGTTGTACCCAACGCCACCTAGGTAGGCGATCGGGGTTTGACTCGGTCAGGGAAACATCCGGAAGGGCCGTCAGAGGGCCGCCGATGAGGAAATGGGCCGGAGTAAGGGGTAGCGGATCAGCTGCGTCAGAACTCAGAACACAAAGCGGCCGCGAGTTGATCACGGCTTCAACTTGACACAATAAGGTATGCATTTCATCGTAGGTCTGTACTCGCGTACCTACAACTCGACAGAGATGTCTCTTGGCTCCCTTCACCCACGTCTCGTGTAAAGCTCCTAGGTGAGGAGAATTCGGTGGCTGGAAATGCCAGGTAATTCCCTGTTGCAAGGTATGAGAATTCAAAACAGCTTGAACTGAATCGTTTCTCAAAAACTCGTACAATTCTCTTAAATAATTGTCACACCCTACAAAATTTCTCCCGCAATCAGAATATAGATCGGTTATCATGCCTCTGCGGGACGTAAATCGCCGCAATGCTGCCAAAAAACCCTCTGTCGAACAATCGCTCACTAATTCAAAATGGCAACATTTCACACTTAAATCTACGAAAATTGCCATCCATGATTTAATGACCTTTGCATTTCTCACTTTATTAGCCCGGACATAGAATGGGCCTGCATAATCTACAGAAGATCGACTAAAGATACGTTGCGGCTGTACTCGAGCGGCAGGCAGTGGCGCCATAGCTGGTCGCGACGGTACCGGCCGCGCACGAAAGCAGCGCACACACAGGAAAATATGTTTACGTATTGCGTCTCGACTCGATAAAATCCAATACTTACGTAAAAGTAGGTATTGAACAGTTTGAGTGCCCGCATGCAGATGCGAAATATGGGCATCGTCAATAATCAAACTCGTAAGCCGATGTTTTTTAGGCAAAATCAATTGATGTTTTGATTCGTAGGGAAGCAACGACTTGTGCAAGCGTCCCCCGACACGTAAGAACTGTGACTCATCAATGAACGGATCAAGCCGTCTCAGCTGATTCGAAGGTCGTTGACCTTTTGAAATGTTTTTAAAATCCTCGTCGAAGACTTGATGTTGCACTAAATAGATCAATCTATTTAGGGAAAAATTATACTCATGGACTGTAATGAAATTTGGATGGGAAATTTTCTCCTTTTTAACTCTCGACTTTAAACTGTTGTAAAAACGAAACACATAAGATGTGACTCGAACTAATTTACCTAAAGTCGAGTATTTGTCTACAATCTCAATCTCCTCAATCTGAATGGAAGGTAGTGCCGCAACTGGTACGTTGCGTTTCTCCTCGCTCGTACTCGGGATGTGCTTCGACCTTGGCCAAGCAGCGGGTTCCTCATGAAGCCACTTCGGGCCGTGAAACCACATATCATTTTGTAAGAATGTCGAAGGTAATTGACCTCTAGAAGGTGCATCACTCGGATTCTGGGCTGACGGAACGTGCTGGAAGCGACATTTTGGTAGTCTAGTGAGAATCTCACTTGTGCGATTCGAAACGAAAGTTTTCCACTCATACGGCGGTGATCGGAGCCACGCAAGCACTACGGACGAATCCGACCACGCGTATGTCTCAGTAATGTTGACGCGATCGCGGTAGGTATTTTGCACCTTCTCGATTAGTTTAGATAACATCACGACTGCCATAAGCTCGAGGCGAGGTATGGACAGGCACGATGATATCGGGGCGACACGCGTTTTCGCGAGAATAAGAAACGTCCGAACCTGTTTCGTGTCGTCGTCAGTAAGACGGACGTACACGCACGCTGCCATGGCACGCTCACTAGCGTCACAGAAACCATGGAGCTGAACACTGCTCGATGGAAAAAATACCTGACGCGGTATTGACACTCGCGATAAAAGAGGTAACTCTTGGACGAAAGCTGTCCACGCATTTATAATGTCAATTGGAGGTCGGTCGTCCCACTGGACGCCTCGGACCCACAAAAGCTGTATCAGGTGCTTTGCAAAAATTGTGACTGGTGAAATCCAACCCATCGGATCATAGATCTTCGCAATCTGCGACAGAATGGCCCTCTTCGTAGCGACATTCGAGGTACATTGCACACTGAATGTAAAATGGTCACTCTGAGGTTTCCATTGAAGACCTAAGACCTTAGTTTGGTTGTCTTTCTCCATGGAAGCGAAGGACACCTCATCCTGCCGCTCACCATGAACAACTGGCGCCTGAACTGCAGCAAGTAATGCTGGCGAGTTGCTATGCCACTTGTGTAACTCGAAACCAGCTGATTTGCAAATACCTATCAACTCCTGTTGCAATAAAAGTGCGTTTTCCTCATCACTCACAGTACAACACACATCATCGACAAACATTTGGTCCAATAAAACCTTGGACGCACGTGGGAATGACTCTGCTTCGTCTTGGGCCAACTGCCGCATAGTACGAAGCGCCAAGTACGGTGACGAAGCAACTCCAAATGTCACCGTACTCAAACGATAATCGCGTATAGGCTCGCTCGGCGAAGTACGCCACAAGATCCTTTGAAGGTCACGATCTGATTCACAAACCTTTATTTTCAAATACATTTGCCGAATATCAGCTAAAATCGCGACACTATGCATTCGAAATTTCAAAAGGATGTCTACAATATCCTGGTGAAGTTTTGGACCAGTCAAAAGTATGTCATTCAGAGAAGTCCCGTTAGAACTGGGACAACTCGCATCAAAAACTACACGAACTCGAGTAGTCGTAGATGACTCTTTAATCACGCAATGATGAGGAATGTAGTATGTACTACCTGCTGATGGAGGGTCTGAAACCGGCTCCATGTAACTCAACTCCAAATACTCTTGTAAACACGAATGATAGTCAACCTTGAGACTCGGGTTCCGCTCCAAACGATGCTCCAGTTTGTGGAACCGAGCAAGGGCAATGTCACGTGACTCGCCAAGAGGTGAGGCATCAGGTTTACGGGGTAAAGCAACTGAGTACCTACCTGTGGAGTCACGAGACTGTGAACTCTCGAAAATGGACTCGCATAGACGTTCCTCGGGGGTGAGTACCTTCACTTCAGGTACTGACTCGAGCTCCCAGAATTTTTTCAAGTCGCCGTCATCGGAAAATGAGCTAAAACAAGCTTGAACTGGAAGTAAAGTCGGAGAATCGAACGCTAGCTTTCCTAACAACACATAGCCAAACACGCTGTTCATGGCTATAGGTAAACCGGGACCTCCAGATATCACGTCACCTAAAAATACCTGAGGTAAAATATCCGCTCCTAATATCATCTCGATCGGTTGTGGTAAGTGATACGAAGGATCCGCAAGTTTTAAATTATTTATATGTGGCCAACCGGAAGTAGGTAATTTGACACTTGGCATGCACGCATGCGTAAGTTTCGGCAGAACCAGCGCATCAATCGGTATTGACGGCTGTGACTCATTTCTCGGGGTGATGTTAAATGATACTACTCCTTTCGAACGAATAGGCGCGCTATCTCCTATGCCATATATGGGAGTTTTCGAATAACGACGCTTGAGACCCAATTTGTTTGCACACGCTTCTGAAAGAAAAGAAATCTGTGCGCCAGTGTCGACCATACCACGAACGGTCGAGCATTTCTCACCACCAACATATACATCTACTAGTACGGTCGCAAGCAGCACTGTCGGAACAGAACAAGTACTTGATGACGCGCAATCTACTTGTGTCGCCGCACTCGATGTAACTGCATTAGATGGCGGTGATGTCTCAAACTCAATGCATTTCTCAGAAAAAGATAAGGACGCATTCTTATCAGTACTCGGAAGTTCGCCTTTATTTTTGAAACAAATCGAACTGTGGTGATTTTTCGAACACGATCGGCATAGATACTTCGACGTACACTGTGATACGGTGTGAGACCTGCCTAGACAATTGAAGCATACATCTCGCTGTTTAATAAACTCGTAACGCACCTGCGGTGACCAACTCATAAATTTGCTACATCTAGTCAACGAATGTTGACCGTCACAACAAACGCACTTGCCATCTTTATTCTCAGACCATGAAGGTCGAGACTCGCTTGAACTCGACTTTTTATTTGTATTCGAGGCATTTGCACTCAACGCTCGGAAAGATTGGCGTTTAGCAGATGGCGAGTTGCCTCTGCCACTCGACTGAGGAATTTTTGGACTACCCACATTTTGAGATTTTTTATCGCCGGAATCAACAATTTCGCTTGCAATTAAATCTTTTTCTAGGAAATGAATCAATGACTCAACACTTGGTATCTCGGAAGGTTTTTTCAACGACAATTCAAAACGTTTGCGTATCGAAGTAGGTATTTTACGTAATAAAATATGTAACAACAAGAAACTCCATTCAGTAATGGGAAACCTCATTACTTCCAACGCTTTTATATTCTCCTGATAGATGTTCAAAACATTACGCAGACCTGCAGTAACGTTCCTCTCAGAACACGATTCAACATCAAAAATGCAATCAAGATGTTTGGAAGCAATAGCTCTTTTGTTCGAATATCTCGATTTAAGAATCTCTAATGCAATTGAATAATTCTCATCCGTGATAGGTATTGATTTGATCAGATTAAATGGCTCATTTTTTAACGTAAGAAGTAAGTACCTAAACTTCTCCGCATCTGTGTAGTTGTCATTGTTGTGTACAACTGATCGAAATAAATCGTGATACGACGTCCACTCCGTGGACACGCCGGAAAAGGATGGCAACGGTAAAACAGGCAACTTATTAATATGACAATGTCCGTGATTAGATTGCATGGAATTATTTAGTAATAATGCTTTGCTCATTCGCCTGCCCTCATCATCCCTTCGCTTCAGCTCGTCTACATGACCCTGTATCGCGTAGTAATAATCGTTAAATTCATTTCTGATTTGCAGTTGCTCTTCTCGATTTAAAGTTTGCAATTTCAACAATGACCTCTCAATTTTAGTTTGCAATTTAATGAAATTTCTTTGAGTTTGTAAAATATCTCTAGCTCGAATTCGAAATTGTTGTTCGTCTTTCTCGTGATACTCTAATACACGTTTGACTTCGTCAAGTATAATATCTCGCTCGTAAATATCTTGTTCCGCCATTTTGCAGGTCGAAGTTCGGCGCAATACAAAATAAAGCAAATAACAAGGTGTAAACTCAACTTTAACTCAATAATATTATCGGGATTAGTAACATCGCAACGATAATACACGAAATATGCACAATTACATTGAAAGTACGCAGTATCAAAACCAAACACTTGGATATAGCGGTATGGCGACTCGAAATATATGACTCAATATGATAAAATGGACGTAAAAATGTAACCACAACACAGAAAACAAGATATCCGGCTCGAACGGATCAAAATATGGTGAGGAAGAAAAGCCACTGACCTGTGAGGATCCGAAGGTGGCACTCGGGGTGTGCGGTTACGCTCGCTTTACAGTTTTTCTTTTGTAATTGATGCAGAAGATGGGGTGGCGTTAGACGCGCTCGCGCACCTCGTATGGTCCGAGGTTGCGCACTCGTGAGGTGGAGACGTATATCACGCACGACGGTTTATCTCCAACTGCTCGAGGTCGGGTCCCGAAGGTTCCCGAAGGTCGGAGTACCAACACAACGAAAACGCACGGCTCGTAGCCATTCTACCATCACCATAATACTTGGAAACTAATGTTACTCTATGCGTGGTCACGTGATAGTAGATGTTCATTACGCGCGAATCTCAAAATTTGAAATGAAATATAGAAAAGTGGTTCTGTACGAAGTAAGCATGATTAGACTTTTGATTGCAATATGCTTGTTGACTATTGTGTTTCATTTATTACAAACTAGCGACCCGCCCCGGCTTCGCACGGGTGTATTTTTAATTGGATCCAAAAAAGAGGAGAATATCAATTCAAGTGTTTTTTTGGGTTAAACGATTTTGATGATTCTTTTTTGATTTGAAAGCTGGTGCTTCCCGTGTGGTCCCATTAAAATTTGGTCCAGTTCTGTCATTTTTATGAAGTCGTTTTTTATATTGATAATTATATATTACATATATAAATGTGCCTAAATAATATTTTTACTATCGTATACTAGCAACCCGCTCCGGCTTCGCACTGGTGTAGTTTAGAAAAAAAGGTGAAAAATGTTAACGTAAGCCATGTAAATTTATATTTCGGGGACTTGGTTGCAAAATGTTGTTTTTTTTTAACATAGATACTTAATAAGGTTTTATAATATATATAAACCTTACGAGAAAATGTATTTAACTGATGGTGAAAACCACATCAAAATCCGTTGCGTAGTTAAGGAGTTGGCGGTTACACGGACAGACAGACGCGGAAAGCAACACAAACAAGCAAGCATTTTATACTATGTAAAGAATAGATAACAGGCTGAGTGAAGGAAACAATTGAATATATTACACATACTAAAAAAAAGTATTTAAATTGGCTGATTAATTTCAGAGACATGAGCGTTTAAAATTTTGGTGGGGAGTGGGGAGGATTGACGTCATAACTTGCTGTAGTGCAGTAAACAACAACGACAAGAAAAAGAAATCCTATCAAAAACATAATTGTGAAATGAGAGCCAAGTGAATATTATGGTATATGCTTTGGTTGTTGACTTCAACGACAAAAATTCTTAAAATTCACGTCTGACAGAATTCTAAGAGCACCTAAGCTGTACGCCTGCAGAGTCTATAGTAGAGTATGTACATGTCGTAACTGGAAGATTTATATGTCTACAGCAGCGCATATTAATTTTATTATGAATAAGTACCTACTAATAGTTTCTGTACAAAAAGTAATGATATCCTATCAAAAACATAATTGTGAAATGAGAGCCAAGTGAATATTATGGTATATGCTTTGGTTGTTGACTTCAACGACAAAAGAAGTCTGTACAAAAAGTAATGATATCCTATCAAAAACATAATTGTGAAATGAGAGCCAAGTGAATATTATGGTATATGCTTTGGTTGTTGACTTCAACGACAAAAGAAGTGAGATCTAACTTAGGATAATATATTGAAGCCTTATAAGGTCTGACTTGGCTAGGTCGGATATATGAATTATATTATAGCCTTCGCAAGTTCCAAAGCTGAAAGTTCTCATTTATTCATCCGAAAATTTGGCTTGCTGGTAGAAACTTGCAATCGAACATAGGGCTCTTCCATGACTGTTTTAGTAGCTACATAATAATAATTCGTATATTCGAACTAGCCAAGTCAGATCAGACCTTATATATTATCCTAAGTAAGATCTCACTTCTTTTGTCGTTGAAGTCAACAACCAAAGCATTTACCATAATATTCACTTGGCTCTCATTTCACAATTATGTTTTTGATAGGATATCATTACTTTTTGTACAGAAACTATTAGTAGGTACTTATTCATAATAAAATTAATATGCGCTGCTGTAGACATATAAATCTTCCAGTTACGACATGTACATACTCTACTATAGACTCTGCAGGCGTACAGCTTAGGTGCTCTTAGAATTCTGTCAGACGTTAGTCGACCCTGGGTCGACGATACCTGGCGGGCGCCCCGGCTGGGTCGCATATACACGCGCCGCGCTGCATCGTCCAATATTAACTACTAGCTGTGCCCCACGGTTTCACCCGCGTGGTGATGAAAATCAGTGATGATGATGATAATAAATAGCTAAAGTGTTAATCCAGGATTTATATTCCAAATTTCATCTAAATCCATCCAGCCGTTTGATGATTCATTCCTGCGTGATTGAGTAACAAACATCCATCCATCCATACATCCAAACTTTCACATATAATATGCTATTAGTGTGATAACTAAAATGAAGTCAAAAGCATATTGCATCGCATTCAGCTGCTTCAACAATTAGATAAAATAATCCGAAACTCAAGTTTTTCGCAATTCAAAATTAAAGAAATGTACGTCCACCTAAAACCTATGGGTAAGTACATAATTAGTTATTAAGGAAGGTATGTCACCCATATTTACAAATCCATCCTTATAACATCAGCTATCTGCCAGTGAAAGTTCCATCAAAATCGGTCCATCCGTTTTGCAGTCTTTAGGGAACATACATACTCATACATACATACATACACTCACATCGATTTTTAGATATAAGGTCGGGGAAAAAGTTTCTTCGTATTTTATAAACAAATTCAAGACATATTTTTTTCAAGTTTAATTACATTTAATTATAATATATATGTACCATTTTGTTCGATAACTTGTTGCCATCTTTTAGGTAGTGACATGACCCCGTTGCTGTAGAAATTTTGGGAATTCTGATCAATAAAATGCAACAAGTAGTTTTGACAGTCCTCTCTTGATGTTAATCTAACACTACCCAAAGAATTCTGAAGAGATCGAAACAGGTGGAAATCTGAGGGTGCAAGGTCAGGGCTATGTGGTGGATGCATTAACACTTCCTAACCAAGCTCTCTAAATTTTTGCTGAGTGGCCAAAGATGTGTGCGGTCTGGCGTTATCATGATGAAAGACCACACTCTTTATGTTGATCAATTCCGGCCGTTTTTTCTCAATTTCTTGTTTGAGTCTCATCTGCTGTTGGCAGTAGAGATCCGAATCGATGGTTTTGCCCGGCGGTAAATGCTCATAATGAACGATGCCCTTCCAATCCCATCATACACACAGCATCACCTTATTACGTGTTAATCTGGGTTTCGCTACAGTCTGTGGTGCTTCACTGCCCTTTGACCATGATCGTTTGCGCACATTCTTGTCGTAGGTGATCCATTTTGCATCACCAGTGATCAATCTTTTCAAAAACGGTTCGGTTTCTTTACGTTTCAATAGAGAATCGCAAATGAGTACACGATTCATTTGGTTTCTTTCAGTGAGCTGGTGTGGCACCCAAATATCGAGTTTTTTTGTATACCCAGTTATTTTCAAATGGGTCAAAACTGTTTTGTGGTCAATCCCCAGGTCTTCAGCTACGTCGTAACTACTAATATGCCGATCTTGGTCCACTTTTTCAGAAATGGCATCGACTTTATCCGTAACAGGGCGACCAGAGCGAGCTGCATCTTTGACATCAAAATTCCTGGACTGAAAATGCTTGAACCAACATTGTGCTACTCTTGATGACACTGCATTAGGTCCATAAACGTCACAAATTTTTTTCGCGGCTTGTGTCGCAGTTTTCCCTTTTTTGTAATAAAATTTCACAATATATCGAATTTCTTCGTTAGATTCACTCATTTTATCGAACAAAAAACAATTGAAAAATGGCGGGAAATTGCTTTTTACTTTTTGTATTCCTTTTTTAAAATGTCATATTTTTAATGGTATCAAAACCAGCCAGATACAAACAGTACAACCGATGAGATTTTTACTACAACTTTATACATACAAAATACGAAAAGACTTTTTCCCCGACCTATTATGTATATATATTTATAGTCTAAGAGCTAGCAACGTTTTCGAGAGAGAATTTCAGGTAGGCTAGTTTTTAGATATGCTATCTCTCTCACTCCCCCGGACGTCATACGGGCTATCTGGCTGGTGGTAGTGGTTGCGTTCATCAGTGCGCATCCTAAATGTCCAGGTAAAATATCGATTTTTCAAATCATTTTAAGAAGTTTTTTTTTTTTTTTATTATTTTTATTGAATTTTTCGCAACATGAATCTATTATTGCCAGACATTTTTATCGTTGTTTAAATTGTGCCAGACGCTAATTTTGAATTGAAAAAATATTTTTTTTTTTCAAAATATTTCAGTATGGCTGAAATTTTTATATGATGTTATTTAAGTATCTAAAAACCTAAAATTAATTTGCCAAACAATAATTCGATTGTTAAACCTTCAGCCAGACCGATCTAAAAGTGAAAAGTGATGTGGTACCATTTTGCTTGGTCTAGGAATAGTTGTCGAATAAATTACAGAGAAAGAATTAAAAACTATTGAATTAATTGTGGATTAACATAGCATTAAAATAATTATTTATTTTTGTGCAAAATTAAGGTAATAATCAATCTCAAGGATGAAAGTAAACAAAAATTATATTGAATTATCTTGATAATTATCATCATCATCATCTTCATCACTGCTGTCATTTTCATTGTCATCGTCGTCTTTTGGATTATCAACGTCTTGTAAGCTATTATCTGTAAAAGAATGAAAAATTTTATAATCTTTCGGCAAAGAAATTTATTAGTATTTTATTTTCAATTTTTACCTTTAATGATAATGTCGGCAACTAATGATGGTAACTGCTCTCCAACAAACCAGATAAAATCATATTTATCGTCATTTATGGTCCAGCCAGAAGCTTGAGGTGATAGAGATGTTGGGTGTTGTAAATGAGCATTTCTCCAAAACTTTGTTACGTAACGAATTCGTAGTAAATGCTGATACAATTCAGCTTTGCATGGTGGTAGGCTTGATGGATCAAAATTACGATTTTTTTTTTCAAAATTATCATCTGATTTTTTAGACCGATAAGTGTTTGAAAACAGATGAAACCGAACTTCATTGACGTTCCAAGAATCACGAGCTCCGTATTATTCTGTTTTGGAGAAATGCTCATTTACAACACCCAACATCTCTATCACCTCAAGCTTCTGGCTGGACCATAAATGACGATAAATATGATTTTATCTGGTTTGTTGGAGAGCAGTTACCATCATTAGTTGCCGACATTATCATTAAAGGTAAAAATTGAAAATAAAATACTAATAAATTTCTTTGCCGAAAGATTATAAAAATTTTCATTCTTTTACAGATAATAGCTTACAAGACGTTGATAATCCAAAAGACGACGATGACAATGAAAATGACAGCAGTGATGAAGATGATGATGATGATAATTATCAAGATAATTCAATATAATTTTTGTTTACTTTCATCCTTAAGATTGATTATTACCTTAATTTTGCACAAAAATAAATAATTATTTTAATGCTATGTTAATCCACAATTAATTCAATAGTTTTTAATTCTTTCTCTGTAATTTATTCGACAACTATTCCTAGACCAAGCAAAATGGTACCACATCACTTTTCACTTTTAGATCGGTCTGGCTGAAGGTTTAACAATCGAATTATTGTTTGGCAAATTAATTTTAGGTTTTTAGATACTTAAATAACATCATATAAAAATTTCAGCCATACTGAAATATTTTGAAAAAAAAATATATTTTTTCAATTCAAAATTAGCGTCTGGCACAATTTAAACAACGATAAAAATGTCTGGCAATAATAGATTCATGTTGCGAAAAATTCAATAAAAATAATTAAAAAAAAAAAAAACTTCTTAAAATGATTTGAAAAATCGATATTTTACCTGGACATTTAGGATGCGCACTGATGAACGCAACCACTACCACCAGCCAGATAGCCCGTATGACGTCCGGGGGAGTGAGAGAGATAGCATATCTAAAAACTAGCCTACCTGAAATGCTTGTTTTCCCGACGTTGCTAGCTCTCGTACTATTAGGTGATGATTACAAGTTCTGTTTACTTTACAAGGTCAGGATTAGCTTTGATAAATATAGATAGAAAATTAGGTACCTATTTTAATTATTTCAGTATTTTTGTTTTGGTGGAAACATTGCCCTTCAATCCGGAACACAGTAGTGTTTGCACACTACTGCTTGGCGGTTGAATAACTGGCAAAGGTGTGGTACTTCCCCAGGCGGACCCCTGCAAAAGAGTCCTACCACTACAACTACTATTACTACTGTACTACTACTGTAGTTTTGTCACATCCAGTTCATTTGTCAAGTATACGTCTTTGCTGTGCTCACTGGCGTTAAGTAGGAGCAAGGTCTACGCACGCCTCATTATAATGTAAATATTTCAACTCATCTCCGACTAGATTTGCGAAACGTTGAATGTCATATCCAACTGATGCAACCTCTTTGCGAGTTAGATTTTATTATTTATTAGCCAAGACATTTTAATTAACGTTGGTAAATATTTTTAAGGTCGTAATTTCGCATGAAATAGAATACCTATGTGCAAAATAGTTCTAAGTACATCTAAGAAATAAAAAATAATCCTTTTGTCGAAGGAATTCAATACGGCATCGGTATTATCCCTCCTCATAGCTGTAGTAAGAGAATATTAAGTACAATAGATCGGGTGTGGGTGTAATAAGTAATAATACGGCATCGGTATGCTTGGCTCAGCCTCGGGCTCAGGACTTGGGTTTGGTTAGGGGTGGTCTTTAGCCATCAACTTAAACTAGCCAAGGAAGAATGACAAAGGTGCCTGACCCACGTTGTCATGAAGGGAAGCGTTTTGTGACAGCAATTAACAAAGCCACGGACGTCTACTGGGTATTTAATCCTTTCTATCGCAGCTACTCCTGGACTGTTATCCCCATATTAAACGCAATAAAAGTAATAAGTATATTTGTTGTTCGCAATAAGTATCTTTGCTTGATTGCTCCCTTTGCTAAGGTTTAGCTTTAGGGGTCAATGCCGATATAACCACTTGACAGCTCATCCTTTACCCGCCGTGATGAAAAGGTACAAAATTTT
Source organism: Agriopis leucophaearia (assembly GCA_949125355.1). Taxonomy (NCBI): domain Eukaryota; kingdom Metazoa; phylum Arthropoda; class Insecta; order Lepidoptera; family Geometridae; genus Agriopis; species Agriopis leucophaearia. The sequence goes on along the minus strand of OX421284.1, from coordinate 6,326,665 downwards.
CAGAATGATCTTTTTCGAGCGGGCTAATCCTAGGCGCAAATTGAATGAATGACTTTTTTCTCCAATCACAAGCTCCATACGATAAGAAAAATGTATACATATACTTAATCAAAACTAGAGCAGTTTTGTTCTTTCTCTAGTTCTTAATATCTATCAGTAATTTAAAGTATAGATATATATGCATGCCATACATACACATACGCGTAATGTTTGGGTGGCTGGTCGCCAGACTTTGGTAGAAGTTTTCTAGCCATAGCCTTTTACATACATGTTTTGGCTCCCTATTTGCTAGGAAGTCCATAGAACGAGGCAGATTGTTTTTCCACACATGGCTAATGTAGCAATACAGTAAATACCATCAGGCGGCCCGGTATCAGGAACATGATAGATTAAAATGATGATGATAATATATTTTTAATCCCATGTTGACGTTGACAGGTACGTTTTCACCATCAGCATTATCTGTTCACTAGGAGGCGTCCATTAATTACGTGAGATGATTTTGTCGATTTTTCGATCCCCTCTCCCCCCCTTGGTGAGATGTCGTGAGATTTGTCTCGATCCCCACCCCTGATTTTTCAAAATGCGTATTTTTTTTGTGTATATACGTTAATCTGTAATATTTTTATAGGATTTAGCCATATTTTAGTATATTATAGAAACATGTTTTACCTAATTTAACCCAGTTTTTTTGCAATTATATACTATTTCTTGCGGAAAAAAAATATTACGTGATATTGGCCGAGACCTCCTCTCTCCCCCACGTGAGATTGAGTGAGATTCGGCTCGACCCCTCCCCCTAAACGCCTCACGTAATTAATGGATGCCCCCCTATTGGGTATTGGCCCCAAGGCTCTTCATTTAGCCCAATCTTCGTGTTATCGCTTCTTGCCACTGCCTGTGCCACTGCTAACTTAGTACTTACCACAACTGCCTTACGTATATCAATCGTCACTCCACCATGTTTTTAGCATGATAATGCCAGAACAGATAACACTGATATTTTATTCACGTCTCCGCATCAGCTGGCAACACATTACCCATTCATATTTCGGCTGTGCGCCATTCACTGAATCGCCTAGTAAATGTGTCAAATGGACGCGTGCGCACCTATGGCGTGGTGGGGTGACAATGAATAATAGGTTTAGTAGACAGTCTCTACTAAAGCAGAGAGGAAAGAATAAATGTTGCCTTATTTGCGGAAAAATTACATGACGTGACGTAAGCGTACATTTTTAGCAAGTCTAGAACAAACTAATAGAAACTATTGACATTGAAAGCAGAACAAGATGTGTGACGCTTAATAATGGGAGGTTATCTGATAGCTCTTAGAACATAGTACTGCAACCATCAGTAGGCGCTGACAAGGCATGGGTTTTTTTTCGAATTTGTTCAATGAAACCTACAATATAAAAAAGGAGACATTTTATAACGCCTATGGGCAAGGCACACTTATGTACCTATTATTTTAGAACTTTGTTAGCAAACAATAACCACAAAATAGTAAACTACAAAATCTTAATTAATTTCGTATTTAAAATATTAAATAACCTCAGCGATATTGAGGATATGTTTTTTTTTCTCGATTGTTTTTATTTTATTTAACGCCATGTGCTTAGTAATACGGAACTAGTAGAATATTAAAAAATAATAATGTGTGTAGTCATATAAAAAAAATAAGCTTCGACTAGAGTACCTCCTTCTTGTTTCGTCGATTAATAACAAAGTATAAAAAACGGCATCCTTTTCTTGTTCTGGTATGTCAAAGATGTATCACAATTAGGTATTTTTTGACTCTCCTCTGAATTGAATTAGGTGATTTTGGACCTAGTAATTTTTAAACTTTCGCGATTTGAACACATGTTTTAATATTTATCGGGACTTATCGCGCAATATTGAATACAGGTAAAAATAAAGGTAAGCGAAAGGTATCTATTTTTACCTATATTTAATATTGCGCGATAAGTCCCGATAAATATTAAAACGATTTTGAACCTCTTAGCCAGTCTCGTTCAGCCCATAAAGCATGGTGTCCGTTTGTCCGTCTACGCGAAAGCGGGCGGATGCTTGCGCGTACGGATCTCGCGTCCGTAGCATGCGTAATGTGTCAAAATTTTCTCTAGAGGTATTTTGGACGATCTGCTTCTTGACCGCGGACCACAGAACCACCAGCGACAAAACAGTTATTGTGCCATGGAGAGTGGTGGTGGCCGACCGGTAGCTACACATGCTACCAGTCAACTTTACAATGTGACGGCACCCGGTTTGATACTCAGCCCTGCACTATAATGACTTATTTAGAACTTACATACATTATGTGCAATTTTGATGCCATCTTTCAAAAACGGTGAAGGAAAACAATTTTAGGAAATCAATATGTCCAAGAACCGCAACAGTTTAAAGACATAATGACATACACCAACATTCACTGGGCCAGCATGGTGGATTAGAGCCCATCCCTTCTCTCTCTGAGAGAAGGCCTGTATCTCAGCAGTTGGAACATGATACGCTAATGATGATTGTGCTAAGGGAGAGTTATGGTCCACGTTTCTCTGAGGGTATTTATTTATTTAATGAACACAACATGATTACATTACATAGGAGAGACAAGGCACAAGAATTAGACTAAACGTCATCACAATTATAGATGCAGACATGCTTTTAGAACAAGAGTTAAAGTTTTGTTATGAATAAGGTATATATCCGGAACGAAGTTATTCGCCAGATAACCAAAGTTACCGACCTAGCAGGTGCAAGCTGAAGTGGCAGTGGCCCTGTCGCAGAATCGATAATCATTGATATAGACGTGTTCTAGAATGAAGACCATGAATCGGCAAACGTAGCGTAGAGGGCACCATGAGACTCGTTGGAGTGACGATAGGTATACGATAGCAGCTGGCAGAGGCTGGTAGAGAAAAGTTGGAAATAGGGCTGAGCGTTCTGTGTAGGGTTGCCATCTCTAAAATTTGGCAACCAGGACAAGACGCGTGAAAACCCCGGATTTTAGAGCCCAGAACCCTGAAATATCAACAGGTTTTTCTAAACATACCTGGTCAGTGTAAACATTGCGGCGTGCGGGCACAGTGCGTGTGTCGCGGGTGCCCCAAGACTTTAAATTGTTAAGCCCGGACTACAAATGAAGCCCTGCCCGGACGCACCCCGGATGCCCTCTAAACTAGAAGAAACCCGGACGGATGGCAACCTTAGTTCTGGGTAACTCTATAAATGCGCCTTACCTGGTACCTTCTAAGTTCTTCTGTTCTAAATAGGTACCTTTGAGTTTTAACGGCAATTAATACAATAATTACGCAACAACAGTATCCAGAGTAGCTAGAGGCAGAGAAAGCAGCCCATAGAATATGTCCTAGTGTGTATTGCCTAATCACCCAGGGGTTTGCAACGAGAAGCATGTTAATGATCTGGCGCAATGATCATTATCTAATGCTAATTGCGATGACAGATCGATTGACGACTTATTTGTATGATTTGCTGGCGTTCTTGGTAAATGGAAGGGACTCGATTCCGTATTCACGTGAATACGTCTTTAAATTTACTTTCATAGTGGAAGGCAATCATCGAGATATAATTCCTATAGAGTCACAAACTGTAAGCGAAAACACTCAAAAATCATCCGAGCGCCGTTCTACAGACTTAGACATTAATTATATAGTTCGCAATGGCACATTTAGTCAAATTTAGACGTTATGTCGCTTGCGTAGTTTTCAACATCGCGTGTCCACTATGTCATCGTAGCACTGTCATCGCGCGGCATTGTAGTCGGATCGTGGTTGACTTACATGTAACCAAAAAGTCGGCGCATTATGTGGCGTGCGCCGAGTTTTGGTTCGTACGTTTTTTATTGTACCCTTCTTAGTAGACGAGGGGAAAGGTTAAATCTAGAACCCATAATGATGATATCTATGGACGAGGCCGAAGGCCGAACCCTACGCATAGGTCGCTGGTAATTAGCTATTTATCAATAACCCTGAATATACACTTGCAAATTTTGATTAAGTCGGTAATAGCAGAGCTACGTAGATGGTATCATCATCATCATCATTATCAACAGCCAGAAGACGTCCACTGCTAAACATAGGCCTCTCCCTTTAACCTCCACACTAAACGACATCTTGCCATCTGCATCCACTAGATGCCCGCAACTCTCACAATGTCGTCGGTCCATCTAGTGGGAGGCCTACCTACATTGCGTCTTCCGGTTCGTGGTCTCCACTCAATAACCTTTCTTCCCTATCAGTTATCAGTTCTTCGAACGATGTGGCCTGCCCATTGCCACTTCAACTTGCAAATTTTAAACGTAAGTATCAACTTAATTGTTTTCCCGCTGTAATACGTCGACAATTTATTTTTAGCCCATTAATTACAATTGAAATTCAGAATAGATAATGAAGCGAACGATTCCTGATTCGCTTCAGTCCCAAGAACCAACAGTTTTGTAATAAACCAGACGATTTACATATTAAGTGGACCGTATTTGTTCCGGAAGACACTTTGCTTGACAATCTATCTTGACAAAATAATATACCTATTCTCTGTCCAAGTATCTATTTGCTCTGTCAGCTGTAATAACATTGTGAAAATCTGTATGAAAACCACGAATTCTGATCACTTTTGCTAAGTTCTTGAACATAATGTTGTAGCAGCTAAGATAATTTTACCTGTAGATGGGTTGTGCCCGCCACCATATTGACTAGACGAATGCAAGGTACATTACCGTACTCGTTACAGCCGTCTCTCAGTCACGCACTCCGAGTGTCCGGCAACACATCGCTGCTAATTAAAATAAGTGTTTTAGCAAAAATAATTGTAATAAAATGCCTTCCTGTGTTTTTATAAACTGCGCAAACAACACACGCTGTGTGAGAGACAAGAAAAATGTTTCATTTCATGCGTAAGTACTGTATTTTTTGTTAAAACAGAAAAATAATATGCGAACAAAGCCAAATTAAACCGATCATCACAACGGCGGCGGTGAGCCAGCCAGCTAATTAAGTGTTTTATAAAAAAAGCGATAAAAAAGCATGTAATTAAGCCTGATGTTATGATTAAGCCTTACGTTGTATAGATACAGATTGGATAAAAGTATGTACGGTTGCGGACGTAATAAATATTTCCATACATATTCAATTGACCCGCGCGCTCTGTCACCTTTGACTCTGCGTCCGTTGGATTCAATAGGTACTGGGTTGTTTTTATGTATCGTCTCGTCTCTGCGTAGCTCTTGTCAGTAGTTGTGTTTAAGCCACCTCATAATCATTATCATTGGAAACTTATTCAGTCCATTGCAGGGCGCCTCCTACCTCTTTCTTCAATAGGTGTCCTAATATTTAATTTATTACAAACTAGCCACCCGTCCCGCGTTCGCACGAGAGAAGTATTTTTTTAAACATTATAGTAATAAATATAGCCTATGTTACTCAAAGATAATGTAGCATTCTACTGGTGAAAGAATTATTAAAATTGGTCCAGTCGTTTTTTAAGTTAATTCGTTACAAACAAAAAAATACAAATGTTTCCTCTTTATAATATTACTAGCCGCCCGCTCCAGCTTCGCACGGGTGTAAGCTTGGCCTTCGGTCTCGCTACAAAATATAATATACCCTATGCCATCCGGGGATAGTGTAGCTTTCCAACAGTGAAATAATTTTTAAAATCGGTCTAGTAGTTTTTGAGCTAATTCGTTACAAACATCCAAAAATCCAAATCTTTTCTCTTTATAATAGATGGTGTAGATAACATGGTTAGCGAAGTATATGTAATGAAATACATTAAAAATACATGAAAAATATTTTAAATTGGCTGATAAATTTCTGAGATATACATAAGCATTTAAAGTTTTTGGTGGGGATGGAGAGCGGATGTTCTGTCCGTCTCCCCGCAAAGCGTTTGTTAGTATAATATGTTTATGGCGCGTCCACGGCTTGACGTCATAACGTGCTATACTGCGCTCTCAATCGAGCATGAAATTAAAATTTGAAAAAAAATTAATTTTTGTTTTCGTTTGACGGGTTCTATTTATGAACATAAATAAAAATTAGGATACCGGCCTATTTACCTCATTTACCGCTAATCTCGTACGAGAAAGATATCATAGACAGAATAGATCAGCTCTTTATTGTTTACACCACAAATTACATCATCATCATCATCAACATCAGCCAGAAGACGTCCACTGCTGAACATAGGCCTCCCCTTTTAACCTCCACACTGAACGACATCCTGCTATCTGCATCCACTGAATGCCCGCGACTCTCACAATGTCGTCGGTCCAGCTAGTGGGAGGCCTACATTTTTTATTATTAAAAATAGGCTTGCGTTTGACCGCCAGCTCGCCTGATGTTACCTACGCTGCGTCTTCCGGTTCGTGATCTCCACAAGGCCTCTTGGTGTCGGCTTCGGCCCCATCAATGCCTACCAAATGACCGGGCTAGATCCGAGAATTGTCTATACTCTATACTAATATTATAAAGAGGAAAGATTTGATTGTTTGTTTGTTTGTTTGCATTGAATAGACTCCGAAACTACTGATCCGATTTAAAAAATTCTTTCACTGTTGGGAAGCTTCACTATCTCCGGGTGACATAGGCTATATTATATTTTGTAGCGAAGCTGAAGGCCGAGCTTACACCCGTGCGAAGCCGGGGCGGACGGCTAGTATCAAATAAAGTGAAATGATATAAAAAACCGACGTCATAAAAATCACAATAAAAATGACAGAACTGGACACATGGCCAACAAATTTACCACATGGGAAGCACCAGCTTTCAGATAAAAAAAGAATCATTAAAATCGGTTCAACCAGTCGAAAGTTCTGAGGTAACAAACATTTAAAAAAACAATCGAGTTGAGAAACCTCCTTCTTTTTGAAAGTCGGTTAAAAATCGCCTAATTTGTTAGATATAACATATGTAACTGCTACAAATTACGCGTGGGAATATCATTACAATGAAACACAAGTCCAGAATTTCTACAAACCAACGTATTGTCCGGTTTAAAATTGTACAATGATGGCAATTCTTGGTAATGTAGCATTCACACGGTAGATTCGTCTTACGGAGACGACGAGCATTATGAGATAAGTCTTGCATATTTGAGATGATAACTGTGATGCTCCGGACAATCCATACAAAGTAGAGTATTTACACATGGTACCACGATGAGCCCAAATAAATTTTTGCTTCCGAAAACAAAAGACGCTTTAAATTTTCACGGTAGGTACCGAAAATTGTGCCAATCTGGATCTACCGCAGGCAGATCAGTTTCCACGGCGGATATTTTTTTCGATGTTTGGTTGCTAAAACTTTAAAAAGAAAAACACTTGGTGTCTATGGGTTCTACTATGAATTGGACTTTAATGCCTTGGTAGAGTATTTTTGTCTTCTCTAAAATCTTGTAGATACGTGAATACATTTTTTTTACGTGCAGAAAGGTTTTGTTTCGAAAATATCAATTATTTGTTTGAAAAGGTTTTGCTTCGTATTTCTTCTAAAAAAAGTCGCACGCACAGAGGTTATGTTAGAAATTATACACCTAAAAATAATTTAAATTTTCCCAGTTATAGATATGTCAATAATTTTTTCACTGAAAAGAGTCGAATGCACAGAGGTTATGTTAGAAATTATACACCAAAAAATAATTGACATTTCCATAACTGGGAAAATAACAATTCTTTTTTGGTGTATAATTTCTAACATAACCTCTGTGCATTCGACTCTTTTCAGTGGAAATACGAAACTAAACATTTTTGCACGTAAAAATATTGTATGCACATATCCACAAGATTTTAAAGGAGACAATAATGCTCCAACAAGGCCTTAAAGTCTAGTTTTCTTTGAATGGTTCTTCAAATGATGTACATACTCATACTATTTTACAGAAAACTTATCTTCAGGTTTAGGTTTCGTCGTACATTACTCGTATTTGTGCTTGTCCGATCTTCGTATCACATTGTCCACTACAATTTCTCACGGTGCCGCCATATTTACCGGAATACGCGGTGATCTCGGTTAGGGTTGCCACTCTCTAATATTTTAGCAAAGTAAGTTGGTAAATAAATTACAACCTGCTTCTTTTTTCGATTATAGGTGGCTTGCAATTGGCGAAAAGTAGATCGTGCTATTTGACGTCAGGCCTGAGGTCCAGCAGTAGACAAAGTATTACACCGACTGACATTTTTGTAGCTTAATAGGTACTCCACGTTGATACCGATTTTGTTGTTCCAGTCGACAGCTCAAAAAATGACATCGTTTTAGGGTTCCGTACCGAAAGGGTGTAAGCGGGACCCTGATTTTTACAGAATATGTATCTAATGCTTGGGCGAAATTTTGTCTTTCTGCACTACTTTTTTGTACTTTAGCAGTTAAGGTGAAGAGAGCACAGGAGAGTACAAAAAAGTTGATCATAAACCAGCCATGTGCGTGCTTGCTCGCGCACTTAGGGTTCCATGCCACCACATAAATATTGTTAAGGTGACGAGACCGCAGGAGTGGCGTCCTCGTTAAAAAACAAACATAACAGGTGTACTAAAAGAATATTAAAAATAAAAACTTTTCCCATAGTCACTCGAGAATGTAATGAAGTATTTTTGGAGGACTGTTTCTAGTAACATAATATATTGCATACCTATATAGATTATACTAGTCGGCCCGGCTTCGCACGAGTGTAAGCTCGGCCTTCGGCCTCGCTACAAAATATAATATAGCCTATGTCACCCGGGGATAGTGTAGCTTCCCAACAGTGAAAGAATTTTTCAAATCGGTTCAGTAGTTTCGGAGCCTATTCAATGCAAACAAACAATAAAATCTTTCCTCTTTATAATATTATAGTATAGAAGACGCAGATTAGCTAAAAACGGCCGTTTTTGACGGTAATGAGTTTTATATTTATGTGACTAAACATAATAATTCAAATAGTTAAAAAATACTTAATTACCTTTTCAAGTGACTATGGGAATCGAATTATAATTTACTTATATTTTAGTATACCTACCTGTTATGTATTTTTTAAATGACGGCGCCACTCCTGCTCTCTCTTCACCTTAACCATTTATGTGGTGGCACGGAACCATCAGTGCCCGAGCAAGCACGCACTTGACTGGTTTATGATCCGGGTTTTTTGTACCTATTGTGAGTAAAAGAGGTGCAGATAATTTTAGTGCTGTCAGATTAGAATGCTACAACCACAGACCTAAAATGTTTTTTGACATCCTAAATTTATGGGTACAACCGCCTGGACGTCATTACGAATGCCAGGCAGCCCTAGCATACTGCATAATCAACAAGCGGTCGCTGCAAAGGAAAGGAACACCTGAGCTCGTGGCTCATAAACATCCTTTGGGAATCAGCGCATATTTTAATTAGCGTCACCTACGTCTATTAGATGGGCTGGCCCGGTAGCTTGCTGAAAAGAGAAGTAAATAGAACGGAAATGAGAAGGAAAATTTGTCGCTTGGTATTGTGACAGAAGCTTGATTGAACATTCTTATTTATGTCAACGCGTCGAACTCCGCGTCACAGATGCTAACACAGTTGCTATGGGTTTATATGGGTACAAGTGGCTACAACAAATTTCTTACAAAAATGCCTTGACAGCCATTCTAATTTAAACAATTATTTTTTTGTTTTTTTGCGGGGCCGACGATATTCCAAAACGTTTCGGTTTTTATGACGGGGACGATTGATAAATCTTTGTACCTAGAAGGTATCATGTAAGTAAAGTAAAAAAAAAATTTTTTTCGAAGTAACCAACCTATAAATCCTATAATATACTTTTAAACCGACTTTAAAAAAAGGTTCTCAAGTTATAATTTATGTTACCTCAGTAGTCCGCCATTTATAAATCGATTTGGATTATTATTTTTATTTGAAAGAATAATACTTACTTTCAGATTTATTCCATAGAAATTTCATCAATTTCAGTCCAGTAGTTTAGTTTTTAGGGTTCCGTACCCAAAGGGTAAAACGAGACCCCATTACTAAGACTCCGCTGTCCGTCCGTCTGTCTGTCTGTCATCAGGCTGTATCTCATGAACTGTGATAGTTAGACAGTTGAAATTTTCACAGATGATGTATTTCTGTTTCTGCTAAAATAACAATTACAAAAAAACAGAATAAAATAAATATTTAAGGGGGGCTCCCATACAACAAACGTGATTTTTTGCCGTTTTTATAAATAAAGGTACGAAACCCTTCGTGCGCGAGTCCGACTCACACTTGGCCGGTTTTATTAAATCAAATTAACTGAACATTTGAATAAGGTATTTTTTATATTGAGAATTACTTACCCAATATTGCAAGTTATAAGTTCCAATAAAATTCTATCGACAACGCGATCACATCTAAATTAATGCGTCTATGCGTTCGAAAATTGAAAATCAAAATCGTACTTGATGCAAGTCAGTGAAAGCGTGGTCATTGGTCGACGAACACTCTGCGTGATCATCTAAACACGATTACCATATTACAAACACACTCAATTACTATCGTTTGTTTATTGCCGCAGAGTTCAATTTTCCTAGTGCGGAGTGTATAATGTAATTATGTTGTACACTACCGCTGGGCGACGCACGCGCACCGTCAATTGAGATATTATTGTTCTTTTGTTATTTGTTTATGTTCGCGGCTAAGCTTAATTGTTGCTGTGAGATTTTATGAATGAGCGTTATGAGGAAAATTGAGTTTTTTATATTATTTATTAATTAATGGCCTAGTAGTAATTATATTACTGAGCAGTGAAATTTCAGCTACAACTGGTATGTTAGGTATCTCATTTCATTTAACCGACTTCAAAAATGGAGGGGAATGATTAATTCGGTATTTTTTTCCAACTAGAAAATTTGTTTAAAGTTAATTTTAAGGCACTTGTCCGTTAAATAATTATAAATTTAACAATCCTACTTCGCAAAATTAGTAAAATTTGCAATTTCGGTTCTTCGGACGACATTAATATTGTCATCAGAGTAACATAATTTTCCAGTTATTTTGGCTGAACCGATTTTGATGAAATTTCTATGAGACCAAACTGAAAGAATATACTTCAATAAAATAAAATATCCAAAGCGGTTCATAAATTATGGCATTCTGAGGTTTTTAAACAACCTAATTGAGAAGCCTCTTTGTTGAAGTCGGCTTTAAATAGATACATTTCATAATCCACAGCATTCGCTTTCTACTCCACTACTGTGAAATGTTTGCGTGAACAAGCCAGCATTAAATCATATTATAATAAAAAGTTTCCATCTCGACACTGCTAGCATGACTATCTTATATCAACTTATGTGTAGCGTCGAAACGCCACCATCGTATTTCCTGAACAAAACTGACAGCCACCAGTAGCATTTTTAGTTCCGTCATTTGACCACCTATACAAATAAGTTGATCGTGATGAGCTAAGTATTACAGACAATGTTAGATAAACGCACTAACGTTTTTTATGACAAGATGTTTGATCTAATATGCTTGTGGCATTGACTTATAAAGCGGTGTCCATGATTGTGGTCAGAATGAAAACTAATCTTGTACGTATTACTCATTGTTTATTATACAGGGTTACGCGCCCATTATTATGAAAATCTTTTACTATGGGACCAACCATAGAAAACTCTGTCGTCAGGTATTGTGACAGATACTTGATTAAACATTCTTATTTATGTCAACGCGTCGAACTCCGCGTCACAGTCGCTAACACAGTTGCTATGGGTTTATATGGGTGGAAGTGGCTACAACAAATTTCTTACTAAAATGCCTTGACATCCGTTCTAATTTAAACAAAAAAAATCTTTTCTATGGTACCAACCTTTTCGGGACCAACCAACTTTTAAATTATCTCTACAAAGTACAAAATGAAGTCGTTTTCCGGTTCTGTCTGTCTGTATATCCGCTAACTCCTCCTAAACCATGCAACTGATTTAGATGCGGTTTTCACCATAGATAATTTTCACGAAAGGTTTATATATATAATAAAACCTTATTAAGTTTTATGTAAATTAAAAAAAAAAACTATATTTTGCAACCAAGTTTCCGAAATATAAATTTACATGGCTTACGTTAGCATTTTTCACCCCCTTCTTTCTAAATTACACCCGTGCGTAGCCGAGGCGGGTCGCTAGTGTACGTATAATAAAAATATTATTTAGATAGGCACAATTACATTTTTAGCAAAAACTAAGCACATAATTGATGAACCCGCTCGTGAGCTAGATGTGGAAATGTTGCCAACACGAAACACGTAAAAAAGCGCATTTTCGTAACACCCCGTCCGGTCAATCAATTCATATCGATTCTGGCGATTGCCACTAGACTTAAGTGTTGCTAGTATACGAAATATTTTAGCTGAATGTTATAAGTATTTTATGAATGGTTGAATATGAGGATTGCGAGGTGTCAAAAAAATGTTCGAGAAGTTACTTGTGTGTGAAATAATTTACATTAAATTATTTTAAACGTAAATCACGTATGATTTTGTGATATATTGACATCCAAGGAACTATTTCTCAATACATTATAATCGATGGTGATAGTTACGCAACTTTTAATTTTAATGGAACCTAAACCCGTCTTTAGTCAGAAATAAAATAATAAACTAAAAAAAAAAACTTTCTAAAAAGATGTTTTCGTATTTTTCTCAGAGAACCCTTTCGTTTGATACCAATATCATGATGGTAAATAATAAAAAATTGTCGCCATCATCATCATCAGCCAGAAGACGTCCACTGCTGAACATAGGCCTCCCCCTTTAACCTCCACACTGAACGACATCCTGCCATCTGCATCCACTGGATGCCCGCGACTCTCACAATGTCGTAGGTCCATCTAGCGGGAGACCTACCTACGCTGCGCCTCCCGGTAAAATTAAACGTGTATTATGCAAAATATCAGCTCAAAGATTTGGTCCAAGCTGTTAGCTTACATAAAATATTTGAGGTGAAGTTAAATGAAAGCTTGTAAAACAGTGTATATTTTTTCAGTGTATATGCAATACAAGAAGTCTCAACACAAACCTACAAAAGAATACATGCACTAGTTTGGTACAAAACGTGTCAAAAATAATATTAATTGATTTTTATTTACAAGTTTTAACTTCGAATTCCTGAAAAACTGTGAGGTTTCCAAGCCTGGCAGCCCCATTCCTCGCACCGCTGCAGATGTGGCGCGTTCACAATCAGGATGCGTCTGTTGACACGCAAGCGCACGCGTCGATCGCACGGAACATTGCCATACCTTGCCACACTGGTTTACCATCTTTGGCAAATCAAAGATTTAAAAATTGCAAAGATTCTTTGCAGGAAAAATGAGATCTAAGCTCAGGGCGGTATGGCCCGCGCCGTTGTAGAGGAAATGATCAGTGGCCTTTGTACAAGCAAATGCGAAAAAGTTATCGTTACGTAAACGATAGCAAAATGTATGAAAAATTCAGTTTTCTTTCACGTCCAATAGAGGCGCTGTTAAATTTTTCATACATTTTTTTATAGTTTATGTAACGATAACTTTGTCGCAAGTGCTCGTACTAACGCCACAGAGCATGTCCTGGAAGTGAACGTGCTTCTGAATTGCGAAGAAATCACGGTACCCTACGTCGGGCATATAGGCAGGTCACCGAAGGGGCTCTAGTAGGTGTAATTCTAATTTTTTTTAATGCATAAATAGGCTTGCATTTGACCGCCAACTCGCCTGATATTAAGCGATGACAACACACGCATGATGGTTACATGATCTGTACCCAAATACAGGCGGGTATTTTTAGAAAGAAAGAAAACCAATTTTATTCGACACTAAATCAAACCTTATATCTAAAGAACACAAATTATTGTCGAATGGGTACATCTCTGCATTAATGCTGAAAGTCAAAGACTATCAGCGCCGGAATCAGTCAGAATCAGTCAGAGAGAGAGAGAGAGAGTCAGTCAGAGTCGGAATCGGATCAGTGTTTTAGAAGATACTAGCCGTCCGAGTAGGAGTGTAACGTTCGCACGACGTTAACGTGTAAGTGTTCGCACGAGTGTAAGCTCGGCCTTCGGCCTCGCTACAAAATATAATATAGCCTATGTCACCCGGGGATAGTGTAGCTTCCCAACAGTGAAAGAATTTTTCAAATCGGTTCAGTAGTTTCGGAGCCTATTCATTACAAACATACAAAAATAGGTACAAATCTTTCCTCTTTATAATATTAGTGTAGATTGAGAAATTTATGAGAAAAAAAATCTCAAAATTATTCATAGGTTATCTAGAAGTAAATAATACTGCAGAAATTGTGTCTCACATTTTAAAATATCAGAGATTAAAGGTAAATTAAGATAAAGACGACGTGATCGAATCATGCACTCCCGAGATGCTCGAAGAATCAACCGATTATAACCCTTATAAAGTTGTGATAAAGGCTACTTCTATCAACGTTATCACTGTTTGTTTAGGTACTCCATTATCTTATCTACGAGCACCTAATTTAAAAATTATTTTCAGATCTCTGATTATCGATAACATTGGACTTTATGTCTTATTGTATTGTACTTTGGCATATCTTACACTCCTTAAAGATAACACAAAATGGAGTCATACATACAAATCTTGTTTTTTTAAATCAGTGAACGACCTTGTCCATAATTATATGCGGTTGGTTGGTAGAAATATAGACAGATGAATAAGATGGATAGATTAAAAAAACTCCATATTGTTTTTTCTTTTCTTAATTGCTACGCTCAGAGGCCTTACGTCTGCCTGTTATAAACGATTCAGTTTAGGTGATTGCGAAAAGTTGCGCGACCGCAAACCGCATGTCGGTGTGTTGAGGTACAAAGCTGTAATGCATACAATTTTCTAAACATTTTTATTATGTCTGATTCGGCGAGACACATCGATATTATTCAATCACGCCGAATCAGACATACTAAAAAAATATAGAAAATTGTATGCTCTACAATTTTGTGGAAATGCTCGGAGCCGTTTTTAACATATACGTAAGTGAAAAACTGGAACATCTTCTCTCCTGCATTTATTTCTGAATTTAGCTTCATGACCGTGGCACCTCCATGGGTGTCCTCGGGTGCCTTGGGTCCGGAATGCTTTAAAGTACGTTAATTAATAATACGATAATTATTATTATCTAATAGGTACTTACCTATTTATTTTATGGTGTGGTCATACCTATTGTGCTGGTCATAATTAAAAACAGTAAAAAAAATATTGAATGTGTTTTTTTATTGTGTATTTTGTAATTCGAGTTAGTTAAAATTAGTTAGAGTAATTGTAAAGTACCTAATTTTTTTTAAGAAAACTAATTTTTGCTGTTCTTTTATGTTTTTTCTTTCGATTGTTGCACGTGAATTTTGTAATTAGAGTGAGTTAACTAATTGTAGAGTACCAAAATTGTTTCCAATATCATATTTTTTTAGAAAAATTGTTTTTATTGTGTATTTTAGTTTTTTATTTTTATTTTCTCGATTGTTGCACGCATTTAAGTTCGTTAGTTTGCATTAGTTTTTAAATTTTTATTTTGTTTATAGCAAGCGCCCGCCCCGGATTCGCAAGGGCGTAATTTGTTTATATACATATAAAACTTCCGGGAAAAATTATCTAACTGATGTTGAAAGCCGCATCAAAATCCGTTGCGTGTTTTTTTTTTAGAATGTGACTTTTTGCTATTGGCCTTGAGGCTGTTGCTCTACAGCTGGACCAGACTGGTTGGTGAACGCAGAGGACGTTGGGCCAACATGATTTAGATTTTGGGCGACGAGCGCAAGGGCACCTTGGAGGTACGAGCCTCGGCTTGGACCGTCGCCAGCGTTGCGTGGTTTATGAGGAGTTAGCTGATATACGGACAGACAGACGCGGAATGCGACTTGAAGTTATACCTTGTACTCATATGTATTCTGTGATATAGTACAATCACAGAATATGAATATGAGAGAAGTAGAGATTATTTTTATGTCTGCGTGCTGCGCTTAACGGCACAAATAGATAATTTTGCCCGTTCCTTTTCAATTAAACTGCTAATAGTTATTTTTATTTACCGGTTGTAGATAGTTTTTTAAAAGCTCCATGATGAAGTTTGGCGGGAAGATCTTAGAGGGAAGGATACACCTTGAAGGTCCGAGGAAGAAAAGAGTGGAGGAATTGCACGGCGACGGATTCCCAGCTTTGCAAGATGACGAGCTTTTTTATGTTGTCAATATGTGCGGTAGTGGAATTCTGACGCAGAAATCAGATCATAAAGCTCTTTATAGTATTCCCCGAACAACAAGTGGTAGAGAATGCAGAGAGAATCAATAATCAAATAACACTTATCTATTGTGATGTGTACTAAGTTAAAATTATCGATAATTCTTGACACTCTTTCCTCTATAGATTACACTACAGTACATACAACACTCGTGTTTATGAGATCTAACTCTCTGATAAGGAGTTTAAAGCACGCACCGCGGCCACGATTGCCTTTCGTGATGGTACAATTAAATAAAGTAATATTAAAAGACATAAAGAGAAAAATCTTTAAATGGTTTTACCTCAGATCAAAGCAACAATGGAGAAACGCCTTTCGCTTACAATTGATTTTGATACAATTATCAGTCGTGTTCAAAATAATGTCTCCGTGTTTTACCCAATTCTTTCTCTTTACTGCAAAAATGTTTTTGCTACATAGTCAACATGCCACCAGCTCAAGCTAGCCGGTTTGCCTGCTGAGGACTTGAATGCTTTGCCACCGTACTTGTTTCCTGAAAATTATAACCTGGGTGTCTTCAAGGTCAGAGTGAATAAGTACCTTCTAGATCTACGTGCTCCATATTCGGCCACAACATCGCCTTTCGGTGAGTTGGTGGCCAAAGGTAAACCTATTCTACAAAAAAACAACGCTTAATAACTGTTAGTACAGCACACTTAAGTACCTACTTAATTTTCACGCGCGTTAAGAAACTTAAGGAGACACCAATGAACTAACTATATAATAGACTTTATTTTTAACCGACTTCCAAAAAGGAGATTCTCAATTCGATTGTTTTATTTTATTTAAATGTTTGTTACCTCAGAACTTTCGACTGAGTGAACCGTTTTTTTTTCTTTTTGATTTAGTTTAGTTCTGACATTTTTATGCAGTCGGTTTTTTGTATTTATAATAATTTTATGCAAAAAAGACCGGCAAAAAAGAAAGAAAATATATTTTATTCGACATTACATCAAAACTCTTTTATCTAAAGGATACAATTAATGTCGAATGGGTCCATCTCGGCATTAATGTTTTGCTTGCAAGGTGGTCTGCAGGGTGAGTTCGACTAATGTCATCCACCCTGATGTAGGCCAGATGCTTACTATATCTCCTTTGTTTCTATGATCTGAGATTGGCATCGTACCTATCATGCTGGAGGCATAACTACGCTAAAAGTTAATGTTTACACGTTACGATAATTGAACCAGAAAACAGTGAAACTGATCTATAACCTTATTTCTGAGGCATTTTTATTTGTTTATTGGAAGTACTTACTTAGATTTACTTTTAGCCACAATTATGCCTGATAGTAAGCAACGGTATTTCCGAGGATTGAGCACATTGATCTAGCAGCAAAAGGCATAGTTAAAAGGTTTTTGAGGCCCTAAAAATAGTGCTGCGGCATCATGATGCTTACCATCAAGTAAGCGACGTGCACGTCACGTCAGTTGCATTAAAACAAAACATACAGTTATAGTATACAGCACACAAATGCCTACTGCAGTACGTGGCTCCGATCACTAGTCGACGCAGGCTGCATTGTATTCAAATGTGGGGCAGATTCACGGGTCATCGGCGTCACTCGATGATCGACTTAAATATGCCAATATTAATGCTAAATATACATAAGTACTTCAATTAGCTACCTGTCTGTATGAATAAGGAAACAAGCACAGTGGGGATGGTTGTACTTTTGTTCATCATCATCATATCATGTTCTGTCATGTTCCCACAGCTGGGACACAGGCCACTCAGAGAGTGGTGGGCTCTGATCTACCATGCTGGCTCAATGCATATTGGTGAATCCAAGTTCAAGCACATGTCATATCGAGCCTATCCTCTCTCTCTCTTTCTCTCTCTCTGAGAGAAGGCCTGTATCCCAGGAGGGGGATTTTGATAGGCTGATATATCGTCAACTTATAATCGAACTCTTAAAATAACAGGTTTTTCTTTTTGCGTTTTTTTGTTATTTATACAAAAAAAGGAGATATCATGATCAGCTGTGGGCAAACACCTAGCCTGTCAAAAACAATAAGTTTACACAAACACAACACCCGTCAAAGCTTGAAAAGTATACGTTTTTTGTTATAATTTGGTATCCTACTAGTTTCTATGTATATACGTCCTTGATAATGTTAAACTAGTAGGATACCAAATTATAACAAAAAACTTACCTATACTATTCAAGCTTTGACGAGTGTTGTGTGAAAGTTAGGCGCTGCATTATTCCCCGAACTTATTGTTTTTGACAGGCTAGGTGTTTGACCACAGCTCATCATGATATCCAACTACCAACTCAATAAGTAGATTAGTGTAACAAGTAAGTTTATAATTCCGATGTGGTAACGCGCAACTAATCGAGCGTCGATGCAGCATCGTGTAGGGTAACCAAGAGACCGAAAACCACGAGAAATAACTTGTTTTTTTTTGTGGAGGTAAACTTCCAAAGATACAGCGGCGTTGGGGGGCAGCCAGGTTATGTAGGATTATATCCGCTAAAACCGCCTGTGACCAGCCTTAGTGCTTGACAAGAGGCTCCAGGATATCCAGAGGAACGCACCGGAGCCCTTAGCACTTCGCTACGGCTCTTCCTCAGGCGACTGCTTATTGTCGCCCCCTTTTCCATCGACAACGTTGGTTACACAACGTTGTCGTTATCTCCCTGGGTATGCTTAAGTGGATGGTCAGAGCCCTAACTTTGACCATCCTGAGCCCAGAGGTCCTCTTTTAGTAGCCTCTTACTACATAACAGGCACGGGGTACGCCCGGCGCTGCCATGCGCCAGCCCTAAGCCTATACAGGCAGGCAGGGGGTACCAGTGCCGTATTCTATTGCCCCGGCGAAGACTGACGAGAAATTACCTAGTGTAGCTTTTTCTGTAGGAGGTTATTAAAGCTAACTTAATGTATTTAAGCTCGTGATTTTTCGAAGAATCAAAATCAAACAAGTATAACTTTTTTTATTAATAAAAGAGCTGATACACGTAATTATGAACTTTTTTAATCATAGCTAAGGAAGGACACTCTCTTGATCAAGTCATCTTTCAAACAAAAAAAATAAATCAAAATCAGTTCCACCCATTGGGAGTTACTGATGCCACAGATACACAGTGTTCTAAAAGATTTTATTCATCATCTAATTAATCTCTAATATACCACACTTAGGAGGCATATTAGAGGATAAATTCAGTTATTTAAATTTTAGACACTTCCCGTGAAGTAATTTTTTTAATGTACTTTGTTTTTACGCAATCATGGTCTCTACATGTTCCATGCATACGTTGACCCAGCGAGCGAGCGTACTGGCGTCGTAGATTTGCATCGCGCGGTCATTGGAAAACTAGCTGGGTTTTATGTGTGGACTGCATTCTTAGACTTCTTTGTTATGAGTTCTTGCAGTTTCATCATCATCAGCCAGAAGACGTCCACTGCTGAACATAGGCCTCCCCCTTTAACCTCCACAATGAACGACATCCTGCACTCTCCATCCACTGAATGCCCGCGACTCTCACAATGTCGTCGGTCCATCGTAGTGGGAGGCCTACCTACGCTGCGTCTTTCGGTTCGTGGTCTCCACTCAAGTACCTTTCTTCCCCATCGGTTGTCGGTCTTGCAGTATACTCAATTTTTATAACTATCGTTTAGTTCTGGCGTGTTTCAGTCGTGAAATTTAAATAAAAAAATATCTGGGACATTTTTGCACACACGGTGATCTGACCCCAAACTTATTTAACATAATCAGATCACATTACTTTCGCGTATCATAGTACTTTTATTTATTTACGTAATAGGCTTGCGTTTGACCGCAGTTTTAATTTAGCAACTGAATTTTAAAACAGTTATTCCCAATCGATTGAGCTGAAGTTTTGAGCATACACGTTTAGTTGGACGACAATGCATGGTTAGCTAAGTGACGTCATTCTAAATCCAATATGGCGGACTCCCAAAGATGGTGGACCAGTTCTTTTTTATGCACCCTCATGATATGGGTATCAAATGATAGGATTTGAAGAATACGCAAACTATAATGACGTGTAACCAAAGTTCAATATGGCGGATGCTTAAAAGCTTGTTTTAAGATTTGTATTATTAATAATTGTATTTTTGGTGCAACTTGTGCTGAATAATTACACATTTCTTTTTAAAAAGACGGACTAAGTATCTAGGAAGTAGGTGGAATTCAATAAACGAGATTAAACCCCCTAATTTTCCATCCTCAGAGATATTTTCTGAAAATGTATATGGGACCCAAATAAAAAAGCGAATATATCTCGAAATAATTGTTCAAGAGCGTGTTGAGACACGCATATGGTAGGGTTCCGTAATCAAAGCCATATAATTGTAGTCATAGTTCAGAAAATTATGGTTATAGAAAAATTCGAACGAACGAAGCTCTGTGGACTTAGCCAAATTTCAGAGATGTACCATCCCAACATATAATATACATACAACATACAACACAGCATATACTTTTTATGGTTTAAACATAGAGAAAACTGATTGAGAAACTTTATTTTTTAGGACTATTTTACAAAAAAGTCAATGACCTATGAGCTAGAACGCATTGAATTTATTACAGTTAAATCCTTATTACTCAAAAATCTATCATCAGATAATGTCGAAATAGTTTTGAATGAAGGTTTTAAATATGACCTATCTGTGTTGTAAGATTCGAGTTTCTATGTCTTATAGTTTAGAAAGGCAGGGGGGGGGGACCAACTTTTTGCGACTTTGGCGGGTCATATTTCGTAAAGTATAGACTTTATAAAAAAATGATGTAGCAAACTTTACCTTCATTTTAAAATAAATTTTTAACGATACCCCACACAAGTAGTTAAGAGTGAAAAAAAAAATCATCCTCATTTCACATGTACCAGAGCCACCCCTAAATGCAATATTATATATTTTTAATACTTTTAAAATTGAGATCTATATTACAACTGTCATTATGTTAAGTTTCATTCATTTATCTTCATAATTATAGAAGTAAAAAGGTTTCAAAAAATTCGGACGGACGGACAGACAGACAGACAGACAGACGGACAGACTGACAGACGGACGGACATAACGAATATATAAGGGTTCCTTGTTGGGCTACGGAACCTTAAAAAATTACAGCCAAACCGAGAACCTCCTTTTTGAAGTCGGTTTAAAACGAGCATAAAATGCCCTAAACTTAAGTAAAACTCCTTCAATCCTACCACATTCCAGAGAAGCGATGTCGCAACGTTGCTTATTAGGTCGTAGTAACGAGCCAATACACGCACGCACGCAGGATGCGACGCAACGACTCGATTACGATTGCTCTCTACGTATCGAGTGCATCGTTTTTTTATCGATTAAGCAATCACGTAGAACTTTTAATCCTCGTCGTCCAAAGAAAAGTGAAAGGCACAAGACCACGCGGGAGGTCATCCATGCGGTGGATCCGGTCCAACCGCACTGACTAAAGATATTCTCTAGAAAATAGGCCCTACGGAGTTTATATAGATAATATTTCCTCCCCCACCAGTGTTGAGAAATCGTAAGATTTTCGTCCGAGGATCATTAGTGTGCAGGCGTGTGCAAAAATCACGCCATATTTTTTTCTTTAAAATGAGGGTAACCACACCGCGAAATTTTTGCGGTGTGACTCCGGACAGATCAAGCCTGCAATGGGTAGTCCCAGCAGGGTGACCTCCAGCAGAGAGATGGTAAGAGGGAGATAACAGGAGAAATGGTAGCATGTGCGCTTTACAATATAATGGCACCAGGTTCAATTCTCGGCCCTGCACTAATGATTTATTTAGTACTAAAATAAATTATGTTGCAGTCGATGCCATTGCTCAACAACGGTGATGGAAAAACATCGTGAGAATCCAGCATGTCCAAAAACCTTTAAAAGTTCAAACACATAAAATGACATTCACCAACATGCACTGGGCCAGCAAGGTGGATTAGGGCCCATTCTCTGAGAGAAGGCCAGTGTCCCAGCAGTGGGGACATGATAGGCTGATAATGATGATGATGAGAGATGGCGAGACATCGTGAAACGCATTCTAAAACCGCCTCCGGCCTCTTTCAATCCAAGACTACTTTACGACCACAACCGTTCTACCAAGAACACAGCCAAGAGCGAAACGACGAAGAAGAGTTTGTAAGCGAATTTTGTCGGATTCTCTATGTAAATATATCTCATTATCGAGTAAGTACTTTTACTTTCGAACCAATCCTGTAATCGCTGAAATTTTTGCTCCATACGAACTTTTTTCGGTCATAAATAATATACTTACCTAAAACTCGTTTCAAGGATTTATTTGCAATAACAATTATCTAACACTTGCACACTTACAAATAATGTAGATACATATATGCACAAATGAAGGACCATTTTCTACCAATCATTGACCAGATTGGACAGAATGGTATGTAGGCGTACATCAAAAAACATTTAAGTCTAAAATACATATTTGCCTTTTAGACAAGACAAGTTGGTCAACTAACGAAAATAAAGAAGATCGTGCTAAAAAGTTAAAAAAGATTAATAAATCTCGTATAACAAGAAATATAAATACCTAGGGCCAATTTTTCAATCCGCAGTTAAACGGTCAGAAATTTACCTCTCCAATAAATTTACAGGTTTTACTCCGCAGATAACCTCTAACTGATTATTGAAAAATTCCAAATCATGCTATCAATAGAATAAATCCTATCTGATTCTTTAACTGAGGATTGATATATCGGCTCTAAAAGTATATATCATTGTAAAAACGAAATGAAAACTGCTTTCAAGGTCAGAGTGAATAGGTATCGTGCTTCGTCTTCGACCACATCGTCGCTTACAAACAGGCGAGTTGATGGTCAAACGCGGCCTTATTCGAACTATGAATTTTGATCATTTTCGCTAGGTTTTTGAACGCACTTGCCTGAAATACGTCAGTGAAATATTAAAAGAAAATGCTTTATGTAATTCAGCTTTTTACAATGTTATAGCAGCTGTGAGAAAATAAATGCTTGGACCGTAAACAAAAATCTACGTTGACTTAATTTTTTAACGTCTTGAGAGATGCGTCCACGAATCTGCTGAAGAAATCGGAGCTGGTTTTGCTTGTTTAGTTCTATGGTTTTTTTTTCACGTACGCAGGCCTGTCGAATATACGCGTGTATACATAATGTAATGTACTCGTTGTCATAAGTAATAATTAATTTTTTGCGCTATAAAAATAACCAATTGTAAATCCATGATTCATGTTAAAAAATGTAGTGGCTGACTGGTATTACTGAGTGGGCAACTGCAATATAGAATGAGTATCAATCAGGGCAGACCCGATTTCTGTGTTAGGTTATCTCGTTAGTAGTAGATTAGTTGCAAATTTTGATGAATGTTAACAACTAACTTTTACCTTCTCGTATACACAGATTTATACCTACCTCTACCTACAAACTCGTACACTAATACATTTCAGAGTTTCACCCTCTTCCCCCTCTACAGAACACCTTGTCAGCAGACGACAAAGAGATTATACATGCCTACCCACATTATGTACCGACCTAAGCATACACTGTGCCCCCATCTCAAACCACCACCGTCAGAGATTACACTCCAAAATAGAACTTAGTCAGCTATAAATAGAGTCTATCGTAAGATGAAGCGGCTCGCATCTCCGAGCGACAAGGACGCAAGATCGCTGCGAGATTACAAGCTCGACCAACTTGTCTGGAAAGTTGAATGAGAGAGCCACCATTGGATTTTCTGAACAAAACTAACATCTATCCGTAGAAGGTTTTTAGTTCCATCATTTAAGCAACTGCGCAGATAGGTTGGTTGCAGTGTAGAAGCCATTTCGTCTGAGGTATTGATCGCCGCCCAGCACTCGTTGGGCGGGGGCAGGGCGGGCGGGGAAGCCGTTTCGTTAATCTCGCTGTCTGCTGGGGCGGATTTAAATGGGTTTGTGAAATGCTGGGGCATATAGTTACTACTATATGATATGTATATACACCTACGTCTTGCGTTCGATGTCTTGTCTACGAGTAGGGCGTTGCCATGCACAATGAAACATCTGTATTTGAATGTTTATCATTATAGGTAACATAAAAAAAACAAGTCAAGTAATTATTCAAGTTACTTGTCTAATAAAATTGATTGTTACTATTAGTTTTAGTTTTGTCTTGCATGTAAGAAATAATATTCTTTTACCCGAAGAGAATACTGTTTATAGAGAATAATAGAATCTTGTGTGCAGCGAAGGATTTAAGATCGCCCGAGCAGCGAAGGATTTAAGAAGGATTTTAAATCCCTCGATAATCCCGAGATTTAACTTTAAAACCATGGCTAGAGTTCAAGAGATTCAGTATGAAACTGTTTTATAATGAATAAAACTATAGTTATTGTACGTATAGCTTATGATATAAAAAAAACACTGAATATTCGAGGACGTAGCTCACGGCAGTCAAAGGTTTTAACCGGTAGTGTCCGGTACTATCTGGGTCTTCCATTCCCAGTCGTCAATGCAGGATTTCCTTTGGGTGTCGCATAAAAAAAAACAGTAGTTGTTAAGTAAAATAATGACCAATAACCCTGTATAATGTAATTCTAAAGTCTAAAGTCACAAACACATTTCATTTTAATCTCAAAGATTAGTTATGATTCATTTTAAACAAACAAATTTTAGGCTTTAATGAGAATGGAACTGTGAAATCGCTGATACTCTATCTGAATTTTAAGTATGCTGAAAAGTTTTAGGAATAAATTGTGAACATTATCTTTAATGATGTAAGTACGAGTAGATAAGTATACCTACTACCTACAATGTTACTCGGGTAATACAAATAAGTAACATACTTAATATTGAAATAAGTAATAGACTATTCAATTTCAATTCATTGAAATGCATTGAATTGCAAGTTGAAATGGCAATGGCAAGGTCACATCGCTCGAAAAACCGATAACCGATGGGGAAGAAAGGTTCTTGAGTGGAGACCACGAACCGGAAGACGCAGTGTAGGTAGGACTCCCACTAGATCAGATAAACAAGAGAGATATGTCATATATTTTTTTCACTATACCGCTAAACTGCTTAACGGAAAAACGGTAAGTACGGCTCACTTACTCATTTTTCAAACACACTAAGAAACTTGTAGCGATAATTAACTAATAGTTTACGAAACTTGTAACCATAATTAACTAATAGTTTACATGTTAAAAAGGGCGACAAGGTCGTTTGCTGGGTGAGTTCAACTAAAGGCATCCAGACTCATTTAGACTGGACTGCAACTATACCTATTGTATGAGAAACGCTCCAGAAAACGAAGACTGGTGATGCTGGTGATTGCTGATACCAGTACTTATATGACAAATGATTGGTGTTCGATTGTTTTAGATAAAATATAATTATTATATAAGCGTGTCGGCTTCGGAAGCGTTTCCGGTATTACGTTTACCTAAATTCGGGTTCTACGATGAATCTTGTTTCCCCAGAGCTGGTGCGAAAGACGTGAAAAGTAAAAATATTTTTTCCGCATTTCCTTACTTTGTATTTTCTATTCTTCTAAGACACAAAGCTGGCATATTTGGCTTGAATACAATGGAATGTATCCTCAATTCTTCACGAAATCCATCAAGTTGCCCGTGACGACCTCGCCTCGCTACATAGAGGCTTTTGTCCCGAAATCTCGGGCTTAGGTGAGGTGCTAATGTATAGAAATATTACGATTACATCGTTTTTGTTTTTGGAGGTAATGAGATTTTAGCAAATATCAATGCAGCCAATGTTAATGTATGCAATGCTGGTAAAAAAACGGTTGCAATTGCTTAAAGAGGGTTACCCCCTAATTACAAAGCCATTTGTGTGATCTAAATATATAAAAAACTGTTGAGTTTGTGGTAGACACGATTATGGTGAGGTAATTTCGAAGAACAACAATCAGTTTAAAAATGAATATAATAAGTGGTAGTCGAAGGAATTTCAAAATAAAACCTACGATGACCGGTAGGCCTTAGTGATAGTGTATCTGTCTTATGAGCAGGAGGTTTCGGGTTCAATTTCCAACTGGGCAGTTTGAATGATGAATTTAAATATCTGCTCCGGTTCCGGGCGTTAGTTGTCCGTGTTTTTGTGTTTCATGGCATCCCCACATAGGAAATCTTAGTGGTGAGCTCAGCTATATGAGTTTATTTTGTTATATTAAAGTACATTTGGCGTTATTAGCGTTATTTATTTACTTAAAGTATAAAAAATACATTAGGTATAAAAATGCCTATGTTTGAGAGTAAAGAAAGAAAGATAAGAAAGAAAATACATGTATGCGATTCATTGCTATAAAAAAAACCTTATAAGAATAAGAATAATATTTATTTTATTGCCAAAAACAATGAATAGGTAAATAAGGTAAAAACAATGTTTGGCAATAGGGGTATGCTCAGCGCCGTACTGCGAGGTCCCGCAAGGTCACGCAGGGCTGGTTTTCAGCATACCCCTTTGCTCAGAAAAAAAAGATAATAGATTAAGCGACGGCGGGTTTTACAATACCAACTAATTTAACAACAAAAATGAATTAAAATGAAAATATAAATGAAATGAAATTAATACCAACTAATTTTTTCCAGTAACGAATTCACTGGAAACATTACATTGCTATAACTATTATTAGAGTACTTAGAAAGGTTTGTGTATGTGGTATGTGTAATACGTCTGAGTGACTGTGTAGTGTGTTAATGTAGATTGTAGATTTTGAAAGTCTTTAAACATCTACAAGTTAATAAATAAACATTAATCTTGAGAATTGAGCAGCGTAAGCTTAATTAATGATAAAACGAACTTACCTGTACGTGAAGTTCTATCATAATTATGCAAGCTGCTCAATTCGAAACGATTAATATAATAATCCGCCCAGGTCTTCCCTCCCTCTTTTTAAAAAATCTGTATTGGACCATGTTGTCGATATTTACATAAGGATTTTACTATGTTTCAGGAATTACTTACTTTAAACTTAATGAAGCAAAGATGGCGCGAGAGAGATGTGCGTGTTATATTTTAAGGATACAATCAGTGACTATCAGCGCCGGTTTTTAGATGAACGCTTGAGTTTCCAATTAACCAACACAAACTTATTTAAACATTTTTTTATCTATAAATGAAATTTAAACAATTAGAAGACAGGGAATAAAATAAAATATGGTAGTATTATAATTCATAGATGAGAGATGACAAATGTCATGGCATACAAAAATGTTTAAATGCTGGCTGAAGACCGTGAAAGCAGATCCACGATGAAGTTCCCTCCTGATAAACCTGGAACATATCTGCACTCTTAGCAATAAGGCCATCATTTATTGCGCTAGTTTTTTAAGCTTTTCTGTCCTGCACGTACGTATATAATTTCTAGTATGCACAATAAAGTATTTATTAATATTACGATGGAGCAGCAGAAACGGCGCAAATTTGTTAAACTCTGCAGTGGTTACATATTTCTGCTGTTTATGGGTGAGACTGGGTACTTGGGTCAAAATTCTTTTAAAGCGGCTGGTTAATGCATTGCTGGACCAATATGCTGACGTTTTTCTGGCTGAAATGATTAATTTGCCATTCAGCTTGGTAATACCGCCAGCTTTCTGAGTACGCTGCCAACTGGTAGAAATCTATGGGCAATCCAACAGTTTTTTTTTGTATAATAATGAGTGGTATAGTCATATTTCATTGGTTAGTTTGTATTTTGCTTAGATAATAAATGTCTATCTAACTAAATTCATAAAAACCATGCTAAGTCACGTCTAATTAAAGTGACTTCGTGTAATAGTTCTTTCTATAGTCATTATCTCCCTCACTAGGAGTTTTGGTACCAGGCGCGAATCTCCATGGAGGGAGAAGGGATTCCTCCCTCTCCTTACTCAGGGAGGGGTAAGTCGGGGAGGCGATAATTAATATTCGAGCTCGGCACTTCCGCGGGGGCTTTGTTGGCTTCAAAACAATGTGGGCTTGTGAACTGTTCCTACTTGTTCATAGTTTGCAATAAAAATGTGAGGAATTTATATATGATACTCGAAACTTACGGGGCCAGTATGGTGATTTTATTATGTGTCACACTATCTGGTACAAGTTTATTTCTATAAAATAGTTAAAATTCTGACAAGGTTTTGGCAGGTCATATATTGTTGTAGAGCAGAGACTAGAGTGAATCTGGGCCTACGTCCTCAAAAACATCATCCAAACACAGTCCTACTTGCGTTTTTTTACAGAAATAGCCTGAAATATGTTTAAAATGTTTATCGGGACTTATCACGTATTATTATGTTTAGGTAAAAATTGGTACCTTTTGTTCGAAGTTTCGACCATGTTACAATGGCCCGCCGCCCAATAAATATTTAAAACATGTTTCAAATCGCGAAAGTTTTAAAATTTACTTTTAGTTTGAAATATCCAACCAAATGACTAGATACACAAACATTCTATGCAAAACAGATGATATTTTTCAAGTTACGTAAAGTTATTAGGCCGCATTTTCGATCGCAGCGTGCAGCAAGGTGCCTTGCGGTTGGCTACAGCGACCCGGTATAAATACGTATTGGATCGTCGCGTCACGCTGTCTTTTTAGTTTACGGGCTAGAAGTATGACCATAGCCTACAATGCAATGAATGGTGTTCCCCGATGGTTACAATCTGGGTGTCTTCAAGTCAAGAGTGAATCGGTTTCTTCTAGGCAAGCGTGATCCATCGTAGGCCGCATCATCGCTTAACAGCAGGCGAGTTGGTGCCCAAGCGCAAGCCTATTATATAATTGAACAAGAAAGTTATATGCAGATGCAGATAGTAGGCTGTCGTTCAGTGTGGAAGTCTAAGGGGAAGGCCTATGTTCAGCAATGGACGTCTAAAGGCTGATGATGACGATGGAACTGTATTTGTCTACAACGGGGCGGAGACCAGAGCATTGAGGGCTGGCATTATTGGTATGCAACAGCCCCAACGTGCCGTTTAAATCACCCCGCTGCACGCTGAGGTAAAAAACGCGGCCTTTCAGTTCATAGTTCACACGGGAACTGCCATACGGCGCATCAGTTCCAATACAACCTACAATTTCTCCAGACCACTGATTATATGTTAGTGCTTTCATGGCGCTTTGCGAATATCAGCTTTGCTAACCTATTAAGATTAATTACAGTTTGAGCCTCGAAAGAGTAATGACATTTTTTGTAATACGAACCAGTAGAGCTCACCCATCCTAAAAATCAATAGGTACTTTTAGGCAAAATTCTTACTTATATCGAGCGAGCAAAATCTTCAAGCCAAGTCTTTCAAGACTTGGACTTCTTATGTGTTTGCACTGGCTAGGCGGTTGTGGAGCAGCGAATTCACATTCAAAATTCATGTATTTCAGGCTTAGGCCTGGTTTTATGAACGTCCACTGTCCAGTTAAATTGATCTAAGTAATTGACAAACTTTCTGTGTAATAAAAATCCCTTCGTTAAATTTCATTACAGTTTCAGTAATATACCGACGACCACCAACCAACCGACCGACCGACCCACCGACTGACCGACCGACCGACGCCGACGGACCGACCGACAGACAGACGGATACGGACAGCGGAGTCTTAGTAATAGTAGGGTCCCGTATTACCCTTTGGGTACCCTTTGGAACCCTAATAAAATAATATAGATCAATGTCAATGTAAATCACAAACAGTGTAATGTAATGCCGTTGGTAGGCAGTCCAGTCTAGTCGCAATCATTTTAAGAACAATGTTGGAACTGACCCGCACTCTACGCACCACGCGAACGCTTGCGCATAGTGGTGTGAAATCAATCGGTGCGCGCATCTGCAAACACCTATACTTTGACTAATTTAGTTTGAAATAACTGTTTTCAAATAGTATTTTCAGTGTTCATTCTTCTACTTTTTTACTTAAGCCAATAAAGCCGTAATTCTCAAAAAGGATATAAAACAAGTAAACCATTTAACTATCATGTTGTTTATTTTATGTCAGTAATTTAACAAAATCCTTTCTCAAAATTTCCCTTCGAGAGTTTTAAGAAAAACTACTTTTGTAAATTGGAGGTAAGTAATAAGTTGATATGTTGAGTTCGAATTTTACTCAAATTTGATGCCGTTATTTCCATAAAAAAATACATTATAAGATTATTACAGAAACTAAATTATCTAGATCTAGGCTTTCTATTTGATAGAGTCGGAACGCCAAAAACAGTTTTTGTTACTTTATTTGACAAAATATGTGAGATAGATCTATCTATGCATAAAATACCTACAAAACTTATTTAGATATAGGCAAAGGAAACTGTTCCCTTACAGATTCTGAGCCAATGGGACCTCAGCACATTCAATTCACTCTAGAATAATTTTCTCTTTGAGATACACCACTACTCCCTGTTCATGTCATGTTAGAGTAAATTCAACCTAGAGTATAATACTGTTAAGTAAAATTTCAAATTCTCTAACTCAATGTGACTTATAACCTTTTTAGAGCTTATGGAAAATGAGATCGATTCTCTCAAAACAGTGAGATACATTAGAAAGTCGTTTTTATCACTAGCAGTGAAGGTTCGAATTTCTATAGAAAACATAAAATGATAGAACAATTTAAATATAGAGCGTGCAAAGATGGTTCTCTGGGGAAAATCGAAGGAGCAGTTTCAGGCGGTTTTAACCTTTGTTGACGAGAAAACGCATGGTTTCTGTATGATTCTCGCTTGAAGAGTGAAAGAATTAAGTTTTTATGGGTGTGGGTAGGTGAAAAGATCGATTTCCTCTAGGGAGACGGCCTCGGCAGATAGAGTCAGTGGAAAATGTATTACGTTGGAACACTACCATTTTGCTTGAACGCAAAAAGTGTGATATTTCTAAAAGTTGTTTTAAGTTTGTGTAGATAAAAAGGTAGCAAATATTTCTTTGTCTAAGTATCATTTAAGTCAGAGACGAATATATATAATATCAGATATAATATAGTAGTGCACTTAACCATAGATAATAATACTGTATTATAGAAAATTTACACTATATACAGAGATATTTACATAACAATGAAAAAACATTGCAACATTATACTCATTATTATTAATTACTAGCTGCGTTCCGCAGTTTCACCCGCGTGGTGATGACAATCGGTGATGATGATGATGAAAAGTAGTCTATGTATCATCCAGGACCATTCAGCATTCACCATTCACCATTCATCCAAATCCATTCAGCCTTTCCTGCGTGATTAACGCCCGGTTTCTGAAACGCATGTCAAATATTGAATTGGTCAACTGATTGTTACAATTAACAATCTGTCAAACATCTGTGGGTTTCTGAAAAGATAGTTACCGTAAAATTAACTAATTATCCGTTGACAAGAGATTTATTATTTCGTATGGCCACCCTTGCTAAAACCAGTCACCTTCATTCACTCACTTATGTTTTGTGTCTGTCTCTACCTTTTGAAGTTTTGACACAGTATGACAAGAAGTGTCAATTCAACTTTTATAAGTTATAAAAAAAAAAATGGCAGAATTGTCACACTATAGTCGCAGAGGCCATAAATCCAAGAAGTAAAGTGAAAATATAAGATTGTATTTACATGAAAATTTCTTTCGAAGTTTTCTCTTAATTATCGAAAATAAATATGTCGCGTAAAAACTATACGGAGAAAGAAAAAAAGAGAGCTTATTAGAAATCTATGTGTGCACAGGTCTACCAACTCTGCCAAGGCCGGATGATACTTTGGCCTATAGTGTAAAGGAGAAACCCAACATTCTGGCTATTCGGCCTCAAACTCAACTCTCGACGATATCACCACACCACCCACCATTCCGCAGTGTACTAGTTCTATGCCTGAAGTACGTTTTTCTCAGAGGTCGGTACGGAGGAAACCCATGTTCCTTGATGTACGAAAGTTAAGTGAGTTGGATGGCATTCCTGCCAATTGTCCTTAAAACTTAATTAAGCTCCCGAGTTGACTCCAGTCTGAACACGTCTTTTCCAGCTTTTTTATTCAACTGGATGGCCCTAGTCCAACAGTTCCCTAAAAATATACACGCCTATTGCAAGGTGATGGAGTGAAGTGGTAAACACCCACCAGCACCTAGGGTACCAGGAGATACACCAGCTCATCAATAATTGCCAGTGCGGAAATAAGAAACTTGTTTGGTTTTCTTTTAGTTAGCAATATTTGCTTATAATTTCTTCTGACACTCTGTTAATTGGTAGATTTTCGCTAATTAGCTAATTGAGTAATAACAAGCCTTTAACATGCGAAAAATCTTTTCGGAAACCCAAAATTGTTTTAATTTGATTTTTATTATAGATTTCACATTTGCGTTAACAGACTGTCACATGAGATTTTCAGCAACCCAAAATACGTTTGACATTGTATAAACAAACTTTTGAGTAATTTTTTCGCTAATTTGCGTTTCAGAAACCGGGTGTAAGTAACAAACATCCATCCATCCAAACTTTCACATATATGATATTAGTGTGATTTTGACTATGGGGCCCGAAAAAAATAATCTTTTCTGTGATGGGGCCAACACTAAGAGATTATGAGAAAAAAGTAAATATAGGTGTTCCATATAAAGTAATTTCAAAGAAATATGACATTCACCATACTGGGCAAGTATGGTGAATTAGGGCACATTCTCTCTCTCTCTCTCTCTCTCTGAGTGAAGGCCTGTTTCCCAGCAGTGGGAAAATGAGATGCCGCTGCGCCGTTCCGCGTAACCCTACAGCGTATCTTTACAGGTAGCGAACCAAGAGGAGTGGACAAACATTAAAGAAAGTTTACGCGTACGAAGTTGTGAGGAATAGCTAGTGATAACTGGACTGCCCCGGCGGCTCAATTGGTAGTGAACCTGCCTTCGCGCTTGGAGGCGTGGATTCGATTCCCATCTAGGGCAAACATTCATGTAATTAACATTTGTGTTTGTTCTATGTCTGGTGTTAATATCTATTTAAGTATGTACAGTATTTTAAATATTTGTATATATAAGGTCGGGGAAAAAGTTTCTTCGTATTTTATAAACAAATTCAGGACATATTTTTTTCAAGTTTAATTACATTTAATTATAATATATATGTGCCATTTTGTTCGATAACTTGTTGCCGTCTTGTAGGTAGTGACATGATCCCGTTGATGTAGAAATTTTGGGACTTCTGATCAAAAAAATGCAACAAGTAGTTTTGACAGTCCTCTCTGGATGTTAATCTAACACTACCCAAAGAATTCTGAAGAGACCGAAACAGGTAGAAATCTGAGGGTGCAAGGTCAGGGCTATATGGTGGATGCATTAACACTTCCCAACCAAGCTCTCTTAATTTTTGCTGAGTGACCAAAGATGTGTGCGGTCTGGCGTTATCATGATGAAAGACCACACCCTTTCTGTTGATCAATTCCGGCCGTTTTTTCTCAATTTCTTGTTTGAGACTCATCAGCTGTTGGTAGTAGCGATCCGAATCGATGGTTTTGCCCGGCGGTAAAAGCTCATAATGAACGGTGCCCTTCCAATCCCACCATACACACAGCATCACCTTATTACGTGTTAATCCGGGTTTCGCTACAGTCTGTGGTGCTTCACTGCCCTTTGACCATGATCGTTTGCGCACATTCTTGTCGTAGGTGATCCATTTTTCATCACCATTGATCAATCTTTTCAAAAACGGTTCGGTTTCGTTACGTTTCAATAGAGAATCGCAAATGAGTACATGATTCATTTGGTTTCTTTCAGTGAGCTCGTGTGGCACCCAAATATCGAGTTTTTTTGTATGCCCAGTCTTTTTCAAATGGGTCAAAACTGTTTTGTGGCGGATCCCCAGTTCTTCAGCTACGTTTTAACTACTAAAATGCCGATCTTGGTCCCCTTTTTCAGAAATGGCATTGACTTTATCCGTAACAGGGCGACCAGAGCGAGCTGCATCTTTGACATCAAAATTCCCGGACTGAAAACGCTTGAACCAACATTGTGCTACTCTTGATGACACTGCATTAGGTCCATAAACGTCACAAAATTTTATTCGCGGCTTGTGTCGCATTTTTCCCTTTTTTGTAATAAAACTTCAAAATATATCGAATTTTCTTAGTCAGATTCACTCATTTTATCGAAAAAAAAAACAATTGAAAAATGGCGGGAAATTGCTTTTTACTTTTTGAATTCCTTTTTTAAAATGTCATATTTTTAATGGTATCAAAACCAGCCAGATACAAACAGTACAACCGATGAGATTTTTAGTACAACTTTATACATACAAAATACGAAAAGACTTTTTCCCCGACCTATTATGTACGTATATCAGTCTCTGGCAGTTATATTACAAGATTTGCTTAGTTTGGGGTCATCATGGTCGTGTGTGATAATACGAAGAGCGCAAAAAAAATTGTGTACATAAAAATGGGGTGTGGCTGTAGCGTGGAGATTACCGTGTATTTTACGTGAATACGTGTACGTTTTACTTTACGCTACGCATACGAAGTCGCGGGGATCAGCTAGTATATCTCACTCAATTTTACGAATTCTTTGATCCTTTAACTATCGAGTGCAGCGAATTGGACAATTCGCTGATTGAGTGATGTAATTAAATTTTGAACGTAGAAGATAGATATGTGTGTAGCATCAAACTGTACCTACCCCCCGGTTTTGTCATCGTCCATTTTTTGGTTGGCCCACAGAAAAGAAGAATTGTTTTTGTTTATTTTCTGTGGATTTACAACCAAATTTTAAGATGTATTGTGTTCACGTCAAAATTTTGTGACGCCTCGCAGCTCGTAGCGGGTGCGGCGGTGCACTCTTGTGTTGTTTACAAACAGCATACTATTTTGACATGGAAATAGTTTATAATATATGCTGGATGTTAAAAAGAAGCCCATGTATTAACATGGGCTTCTTTTTATTCCTGAATAAATGATCGATTTCTTTACGATAGTTTTCAGAAACGAAACGTGTCGACAGACAATCTTGGTCTATCCTGATCACAGAAAATATTTTTTTTTGTTTAAATTAGAACGGCTGTCAAGGCATTTGGCACCTGGCGACAGATTTTCGTTCTCATTTCCTTTCCATTTACTTCTCTTTTCTGTGATCCTGACCAAAGGCTAGGGCTGGCGCTGTACACAAAATATATCAATAACTATATTTTTGCGTGGCTTGTTGAATGCCACATGCACGTACGATAAAGCTATTAAGTCGATAGTTACTTGTAGATATTATGTTGTTGATAACTAAAAAGGCTTTGTGATTTAGCGGTTACAGTTTAAGGACAACTGGGACCTACAGATATTCGTGCCAAAGAGATAAAACTACACTACCTAACAAATATCGGATCACGTGAATTGGGGTGGCGAGAAAGCCGTTCAGATGGGAGGGCGGGCGGCGCCCAACACACACTACAGCTTTACTTGTCTGTGTGCGGGAAAAACGATGATTCATCTTTGGTTGGCAGCTAAAATGAGGTAAGCCGGGGGCGTATCAAAAGAGGAAGTAAGTATAATCAACTCATTTAAAAAAAAACTTTACTGACCAATGGAAACGGGGCAAAAAGACAGATGACTATGATGACAATTTTATGACATATCTACTAATTTAATGTGACATAGTTTTACAGCAATTTGTTGTATTTATAATTTTATTTTTATTCCTATTTGATTAGGAATTTGAAATTGACTTCGTACGCGTAGATTTTCATATAAACTTTCAACCCTTATTTCCTCCCTTAATCTAGCCCTTGCGCAAAATAAAATAGACTATACTTCAATCTGGTCATAGCTAAGCATATTCGTGAAAACCGCATTTAAATCCGTCCAGTGGCTTAGGAGATGTGCAAAAAAACAAACAGACAAAAATTTAAAAAACTGTCTTAACGTGTTCAACTGCTATTTTAAAACGCTCTGTGTATATTTTATTTTTGATATCTCGCAATTACAGTTTTTTTTCTACGTTTTTATTATATGTACATTATATTGATATATTGATGATTTGTTTTTTATTCGCAATAAATAATTTTAATTCGTATTTTTATTATTATTCAAAATAAATGTTGTTTTAGGACAAAAACAAATAAGGATATGCTGACTTTTTAGCAGCTCTGACATTAGGGCCGGCCACGCCCACGGAAGTTAGATCCAAGTATAGTAAAATGGAACACTAGAGCCTCAGTTAATACTAGTTGAGTACGTAAACAAAAGCGTCACACATAGATAGCAGAGTTCGAAAAACTAATAGGTACTAGCGCTGATAACAGAGGGACGATTCTATACAAGTTTACATTCCCTATTGTGTTTTAAATATTCTATGTCAGTTCAGTTCACTCACTTACTGAATCATCACAAAATGTCATAGTACCTGACCTACAAAGCTGAAATGATTTTTTCCGACGTGAAAATTGGTATTCAGATTAGTGGTAAAAAAAAAAATTTTCCGAAAAAGACGGATTAAGGTGGTGAATTAGGAATTGAATTTTATGTTGAAGGTATGGTAATTACGAATCTTAGATTCCTTATAAGGTGTAGAGTCCAAGTGAGAGAGGTCCGCTAAGTAATGATTTTGTGACAGGACCAAATTAAGGGGGCTAAAGGGGTTTGAAAGTTTATTTGAAAATCTACCCGAACGAAGTCACGGGCAACAGCTAGTAGGTATACGTATAAAGAGAAATAATGCTTACTTATTGACTGACTCATCATAAAATCTCGAAAAGAACTTGATCTACCAAGTTGAGATTTGGCACTTAAATTCTTTATGGGGTGTAGAAGTCTGCTAAGAAAAGGTTATTCGAAAAGGTCGAATTAAAGAGAGCAAATGGAGGTTGAAAGTTGATATGAAAATACGCGACTAACTATTAACAATATAATATTTTTGAGTACTGAATTATTCCATTAGGTATATATAATATACTAAGATATGAATGGCACTATCTCTCTAACTGGGTTACTGTTTCTAGATAATAGCTTAATAATTCCAAGATAATCTCCTGTTTGTGAAACACTCGAGATGGACTGAAATGTTCCTGTTTACTTCGATTGTAATCTTCGTGATAAGAAGAATTGTTATAAATGTTTACCTACTGACGAAAATTGGTCTAAGAAATAGGTGAGGTTTGTTCGTAGAATCTTGGAAGCTGTACCTACAGTGTACGCAACTATATAATTCAATGGATGACTGTCAGTTTTGTTTAGCAAATACCATTAAGGGCAAAAATTTCAAATGCAGGAAATATATAATAATTTATTACAAACTAGCAACCCCCCGTGGGTGTTCCCCGATAGTTACAATCTGGGTGTTTTCAAGTCAAGAGTGAATCGGTTACTTCTAGGCAAGCGTGATCCATCGTAGGCCGCATCATCGCTTAACATCAGGCGAGTTGGTGGCCAAGTGCAAGCCTATGTTACAATAGAAAAAAAAACCCGCCACAGCTTCGCTTTCACCTTCCGTGAAAAATTATCTGATGGTGAAAACCGCATTAAAATCCGTTGCGTGCTTTAGGAGGAGTTAGCGGATATACATACAGATAGACGCGGAGCGACTTTATTTTATATTATGTGGAGAAAAGAAGATAATAGGCTTAGCGAAGTTATTTTATTATTATTATTTCAGTCATGATCATCCCATTGCAGGGCAAAGGCCTTTCTTCCACTCCTCTCTGTTCTGTGCTATGGTGTACCAGTCTGTTGCGTAGGAGTCAAGCTCGTCCCGCCATCTTTTTCTTTTTTTTAGCGAATTGATACAATTAAATACATTAAACATAATAAAGAAATTAAGTAAATTGACTGAGAAATCTCTGAGATATGAGCGTTTAATTTTTTTGGTGGGGATAGAGTGGATGCTCTATCCCTTTCTCACAAAGCGTATGTTAGTACAGCAAACACGCGCACGGTTTGACGTCATCTCATGCTATAGAGCGCTCTCTGTCTAGCATGGAATTAAAATACTCCACTATAATTTATTTTTGAACAAATTTTAATTTTGTTTTGATGGGCTCTATTTGTAATCTGCTTATTTTTGTGTATATGAAATAAAATTGGACACAAGCCTATTGTCGTGGTGAGATATGACTCGCAAAATTGCGTCACACACACGACGGTGTAGACTTAATTACATAAAAGTAACTTACCAAGGCTACAAATGCGAAGAGTCACGTGGCCGTCTTCTAGCTAGGTATCGTCGAAGAAGCGCGTCAATTTTATGGGCTACCCTAACTTGATCAAGAAGGCAAAGGCACACACTAACCCATACGCAAGTCTTCAAGATTTTCTTCCGTATTAAGCGGCGGTACCCTCCGAGGGCGGTCAGCTGCCTTATTATGGATCTTTGATCGGAATCGCAAGTGTCAAAATTTTGACACTTGAAAGGGGTTATGACGCAAAAAAAAGCTGTCTATTTCCAATTTCGTAGGTGACGTAATACGAAAATGGAAATAGACAACGCTTTTTTTTGCGTCATAACCCCTTTCAAGTGTCAAACTTTTGACACTCGCGATCTCGATCAAGATCCATAATAAGGCAGCTGGTCTAGGCAGTTTCACAATATAGTTCGCGCGTACACTATAATCCTTTTCAAATAGCATGGGCACTTGACAACCACCACTAACAGACTAATTTCACCACTAGTTTTCATGGTAGCGCTTAGCTATAAGATTTCGCCGCAAAATGGAAATCTTTAATTTAGGTATGTGACGTCACATTCAATATTTACGTATCAGGTTACATTCTATCGTACTCTCAAACCACCTGTCAAGTGCCATGCTATTTGAAATGGACTAGAGCACAGATATACACAACTAGATCTGTGGACTAGAGTTTTAATATAGACAGGTAAACAGGTATCATAAACCACAGAAAAGAGAAGGGTATAGAAAATTCTCACTTCAGTGTCATAAACAATTCAATTTACAAGGATTATAAATAAATGACTTTTTTCTAAAATCGACCTTTGAAGTTTCTAAAACGAAGTGAACAAAACAAAAATTCAAAATCTATTCCAAAATTCAAAATCTGATCAGCTGTCAAATAACAAAAAAATGGCACAGGCAGGCTAACGCACCTTGCCCTAAAGCGCGGATATTCAAATTTAGCCATGGAAATCAACGATAATAATGCTACATTACTAACTGTTTCGCAAGACAAATATACTCATTTAATCTCTATTTTCAACGTTTTTTTTAAATGCAATATGTGCCTAAGTAT
Organism: Agriopis leucophaearia; assembly: GCA_949125355.1. NCBI lineage: Eukaryota > Metazoa > Arthropoda > Insecta > Lepidoptera > Geometridae > Agriopis > Agriopis leucophaearia. Next base: position 6,287,318 of record OX421284.1, on the reverse strand, counting down.
CAGCTTGAGCCACTTGATGCATACAGCGTAGAGCTATCAGAATTGTCGACGATCCCAAGCTCACTGAACACCTACGGCGGTAAAATTTTGACAGCTATGAGAGAACTTTCAAAGCCCTCTCAACTTAGATTTGGGTTTTTAGGTAAGACTTTCGCTTGATCCGCAGTTCAAAGGTCTCTCAAGAATTTAGAAAGTTTTTTAAGTAACACGGCTAGAGCCGCTCAGCATGCGCAGAGACGTTAGGTCCGTTTGTGTCTTTAATCGCATTTACAACGGGGAATGTTCTGAAGAACTGTTCGTTCTGATGCCGGGATCGCAGTTTATTCATCTCACCAGCCGCCACCGCCTGAAAGTTCCACATATCATAGATCGGTAGAAATCGCACACTGTGCGTTTTACGCGTTCCTTTTTGCCTTACACCTGCAATCTGCAATTTGTGGAATGCTGAACTTTGAGGCTTTCTATTTTCAACGTATCGACTTTTGTAGATTTTTGTTTTCATTCCGGAAAAGCTCTTCCTTTTTACCGTAGGTTGAAAAATGAAACGGGTTCTGTAGAATAGTTGACGACGCGGGTTATATGATAAGCGACTTCACCGGAAACTCAAACGCTATGGACAGTTATTTATTTAAGACGATTATTTTCTAAGTATCTGAACACTCCCAAAATGAAGTAGAGTGCGGCCAACTTATCTGTGAAGATGGAAAAATTATGGAACTATTTATTGACAACTGGAGGCTGTTATTTTCGTTTAGGAAATACTATGGTGGCTCCTGCACACGATTGTAGGTTGGTGGTATTGTAAAGAGCAGGAGCTAATCGCTCGCAACACTTATCTAAAGTGATGTTCCAAATCTATCTGATACGTCCGTAGGTGACATACTTGTTACAACGTACGTATTCTGGTCAACTTCGAGTTAAGGCGAAGTTTTCCCACTTTTAAGCAACGATTGTTACTACATATGACCATATATTGGTTGCATTTAGTGGATCAAAACCATGGCGTTTAAACACAGGCGTGTGATTCGTTATTTCTATTTTAGAAGTTTTTCTCATATTTTTGAAAATTACAGCTCTAATTTAAAATGTAACTTTACAGTTACCTCCATAATTATGAAATCTGTATATAAATATCGAAGTCATCATTTAATAAATATATATTTAAATGTTGCCAACAAAAACAGTGAGAAAATCGCAAATCAGTATTACTTTTTTTCTATTGAGCGTCTATAGTGTCCTTGTTTCGGTCTTTACAGTTTCCTAGATAAACATTCAACTAGAACGACCAGCGAAATTACAGGCACACAGAGATTTGACATTTTATATGTCGGGGTGACGTGCGCACTGCGCAGTGCATTGCCATCCATAGGGTTTTGAACTGTCTTGTTATCTCTGTCTCTGTTGAGCTGTTATGGGCGAGCGTGAAGAGCCATAAGGCGAGCGATTTCGCTCGTCTCGTCACTCAGTATCATAAAAAAAAGACCAACATTGCTAAAATTAGGAAAAGAGGGCTTTAAGATCTATATTAGATTCATTGATATGGTGGCTACGCGAGGATACACGTAGCCCTGTATTGAGTTAGTGTAGGTAAACTATGATTGGTAAAATGTTGAGTTGGCAACACTTGAAGAAAAAAATGCCCTTTGGGAAGAAAAGGCTAAGTCAAAGATTCGAAAAGTCTACTTGGTTTATTTTGTTGTCCAAAGTCTAACTTCGCGTCTAACACTCAGTTTTGTTTATTATATTTGTTTATTCAGATTTTATCGCGAGTATTTTATATTATTTTAATTCCTTTCGTTTCAAACACTTTTTGCTGTGTCCGCGGTCACAGGTAGACTAGATGACGGATGTCTATAGAAATGATATGAAATTATTTATAAAGTACAGCCAATGATTTTTAACTAACTTCCGAAAATGAGCAGTGGCCCTAGTACGAGCACTTGCGAAAAAGTATTCGTTCCGTAAACGATAGCAAAATGTATGAAAAATTGAACAGCGCCTCTATCGGCAGTAAAGGGATTTTTAAACTGAATTTTTCATACATTTGCTATCGTTTACGGAACGAATACTTTTTAGCAAGTTCTCGTACTAGCCCCACTGGTTCTCAATTCGACTGTTTTTTTAAATATTATTTATATGTTTGTTACCTTATAACTTTAGACTGGGTGAACTGATTTTGATGATTCTTTTTTTATTTGAAAGCTGGTGCTTCCCGTGTGGTTTCATTTCAATTCGATCCAGTTGTGCCATTTTTATGAAGTTGGTTTTACATTGATAATTATAATCGTAACGTTCCCTACGCTCACGGTGCCTAAAGATCTTTCGGTTCTGCACCGGGCTTGAAATTTTATTAATTTGAAGACTGATCCCAAACAGAAAGTGTTTGCCAACAATTTTCTTTATTAAAATTTGGAAGTTTCTTAATTTCAGTAGTCTCATGTAGCATTAGTATCTATTAATACCGGCTGTCCTTGCCGCAGATTTGGAGATTAGTTATCAATACGAATGCAGTGGTTGGCAGTAGACTCTTTTTTTTTGCCGACAAGTACATATAACATGTTATATCCTACATGAATCTTCCAGAATAAGTCAGAGTAGCATCACAGTAAGTACCTATAACGGTCAATCCCAAATAACTGATAAGCCACGAGTCGCGACGGATTTCTGAGATATTTCACAAGTGGCTCGCGCTATGATAGGTTTTTATACGGTTCTGATCGTGAGATAAAATGATGACGTAAGTTTGTATGAGTAGAATAGTTACATATTTTTTTATCATCATTCATCATCATCACTTCAGCCTATCATGTTCCCCCACTGCTGGGACTCAGGCCTTCTCTTAGAGAGAGAGAGGATGGGTACTAATCCACCATGCTGGCCCAGTGCATGTTGATAAATTGCATATTATGTCTTTGAACTTTAGAGGTTCATGTACTTACATACTGGTTTCCTCACGACGTTTTCCTTTACCGTGATGGCATCGAAACTGCACATAATTTATTCAGGTACATTCTCGTACACACATAAAATACAATGTAATTGAGAACCTCTGAAGCCGGAAAAAGGCCATCCCACGGCAGAAGTTCTCAGACTTTAAGACCATTCCAATTCTCCTTCGCACTTCAGCATGCAAGTGTGCCACCGTCACCGCCATCTCAAAACAAAATATCCCGCTACCTTTCTTCGAAGACATTGAATGAGCCATTCATTCGAGTCCGATCATCGTATAACGGTCGCATTGGTCTATCACACCACCTGTCCAGTCCTCAAGACCTTTCACCCAGAATAATACACCTGTAGAACCAGGTCTTTGTGAATCGGTACGCCAGTAAGAAGATATGTACCATGCCCATAAATTCTTGACCCGTGAAAAGTGTCGTCAGTTCGTGAAAAGTGTCTTATTGTCTGAGGTTCTAGGGAAAATGGAGAGGTGTGGAAGGTCTAAGTACAGTGGTGTGGTAGTAAGAAGTAATGTTTAGATTCAAATCCCGTCGAAGGCTTCCGCGAACCGATGCCATGTGGACGGTGAATGAGTAAGTGTATTCGGTTACGATTGTTGTTGAAAATTCCGATCGTCAATTGAGGAAGGGAGTTTTCTTAAACAGATGCGATCGGGATTGTCCAAGTCCAATGTTTTGATTGCAAATACGCTGATTGTGGCAATTAGGTACTATTTTAGCCGAGGCTTGAAGTCCGACTGGGCCAAAGGCGGAGAGCAAAGGAAACGCGACATCTCTCTATCAGCTCTAGGGCCTGTAACGGTTCTAGCTGATTATTACATATAGTAAGAATTACAGATGGGCCAGCGACGCTTAGATTGGTTATTCATCATCATCATCATTAGTGAGAAGATGTTCACTGCTGAACATAGGCCTCTCCCTTAGAACTCCACACTGAACGACATTGAACGACATCTGCATCCACTGGATGCTCGCGACTCTCACGATATCGTCGGTCTAGCATTCTAGATGGACCAACGTCTATGTTAGTCTTAGATTAGTTGCAAAAATACAATTCAAGAATTTAAAGACTTACACGGAAGCGACCGTAGCTCAGTGACTAAGATCAATGGCCTTTACTAGGATCGTTGCGCAGGTTCAAATCCTGCTGGTCATCGAATTTTCGAACGCGAACCTTAACGCGCCGAGATACGGTTTGCGGTGGCGTGATTTTGCAAACTGCACCTATTTGGGCCCGCGTTTAGAGTTGTCGTAAGGCCCCTGGTGGCAGGATAAGCTCGCATTTCTTAGAGATATCCACCAAACCCAGCCAGAGAAGCACTTTTTGTCATTCTAAACGACTCTTGCGCATAACAAAGTCGTTATTATTTACGTCCACAACATCCAAATTCAAATTACATATTCCAAACTTTGGCACAGGCTAAAAACAAAAAGAAATAAATTGACATCTTACGAAAGGAAGTGAAAAAAACCAGTGAGCGCGGAAGCGTCGGACATCGCTCCCAGGTGTGACGGTCATACTGATGAGGAGCCAGGAGGCTTTGAGCGCCTCTCCGCAGATGCTAATGATGAACGGTCGTGAGAGGAGGGCATTTGCATAGGCTACGCCGTGACTCGGAGAGTAGGCGTAGATTGTTAATGGAGACATGCTTTCCTGTGTTACGTACTTCTGAAAATCGAAAGACGTCTGACGTTTGTTTTGACGAAGTATTTCTTACCCCACGACGCAAATAGGTGTGACTTCCTAGCTCCCAAACGGCTGAACCGATTTGATTACAAACTTTTATTTAGTTTCACTTGTCCCGGTGTCTTACTGTAATGATATCTTGCAAGTAAAATTTGACCCACTTGCCGGTGTTCGATTAAGCTGAAATTTGGCATACTTGTCAAGGTCTGATGACTATACAATATTATGAAGAAATGAAAAATAGTTTATTAGCATAAACATAGGCTTAGGTACATCCGTTTTTTATCAGCTAAGAACACACACTGGCTTATGTCTATGAAAGCTTTGAATTCAAAATGTTAAATACTGCGATTCCTGCCCTAGGCTAGGCCTGTATCGCAGGAAACTGATACGGTTATGGTGAGAGCGAGCTGATTTGATGATGGTGATGGTGGACAACGGCACTTCTCAGTGTTTGGGCTCATTTTGATCAGCACACCGAGCACTAATTTCGTAAAAGCTTAGTAATAACATTTTTTTCTCTCAATAAAAACTTGGTTTGTTTTTGGTTGGAAAGGTGACTTGATCGAGAGTGTCTTCAACAATGATTAAAAAATATCTGTTCAGCAGTTTGGATAAAATCATTATTTTAATCGTGGATTTTTAGTTGCCAACTTTCATTATTCTAGGTCAGTCTAAATTTGTGACTTAGCGATAAAAATATGTGACACAAATGCCAGTATCTTCAACTTGATACCTGTACGCATTCTTGAGAAAAAGAGTCTTGACAAACGGATATACAAATACTCAGACAGATGAACAACAAAATGATCCTATAAGGGTTCCATTTTTTCCTTATGAGATACGGTACCTTAACAAATTTGAAGTACTAATGAAAGTCGACACTTACATTATTTTTCTACCTTTACAACTTTGAGTGATATCCAACGAGCTGGACAGTTTCTTAATAAACATTTTACGTATCGTGTTTATGGCCACTTAGTATTAAACCCGCATCTTAGAATTCCGATGTGTCAAGATCCACTGGTCAGCATATGTGATTTGAATATAGGAACGGGATGAAGATTTGTAGACAGGGAAGCGGACGGACTTTTTAGTAAAGGTACTTTTAATTTTAATGTATAACATGTCTATATTTAAAGTTATATGATTATTTACCGGATATTTACCGTGGTAAGGTTGTGGAAGGAGCTCCCCAATACATAAATATATATCAATGATGTCTATATTTATTTAAATCGGTTTTTTTAAACGGGCAAGTGCTTTTATTAACTAAATAAAATACAAGCTCACACTAACACTAAATAAATAACAGTTAGACTGTCCTTAGACCGTTGAAGGTCTAAAGACAATCCAAATGCTCAAGCCCACTATCAGTTGGCAGCGTGCCCAGCATGCTGGCGGCATTACCACGTTGAATGGCAATGCTTATACGTTGAACCAGTTACACGCCAGCATTTTGGTCACGCGTCGCGTTAACCAGGCGCTCTGAAAGACTTGAAAATAAATAGGAAATTATTTTATAATAAACCGGTATGACTAAGAACCTCAAAATGTTCAAAGATATTTACATTCACCAACCTGCACGGGGCCAGCATATTAGATTGGTTTCTTCTCTTTTTCTGAGAGAAGGCTCGTGTCCAAGCAGTGGGAACATGATAGGCTGATAATGATAATGGTGATGAAACATATTAATTCATTTACAATGGAAACTGATTAGGCGGCGCTTTGCAATGGCAAAGTGCAATGCAATATGAAGGTGCGCGCGCACAGTCGCCTTAAAACCACCGTCAAATGCGATTGAAACTATGCTGGGAGTAATTGACTTAATCTTACATGAATAATTCTTGTATAATGTAATGTAAATAAAATATATTATTTACGTTATTTTCCGGGGATATTAATAATTATAGGGACATTATGCAATCTAAATAAATTTGCTTGCCTTAAAACTATATTGAAGTGGTAAAGGTATTATATTGTAGATACTAAATTACGTAGTGAGGCCTTAATAAATAATGATTAGTGCCATTGACAATGAAAGTCAAAATAGGTCTTGACTTTTTCTGATGAATCTAAATGATTATTGCTAGGGTTACGTACTATTTATCATATACGCTGCACGTTGTTGCGTTATACATTTTTTATTATTAGTAATAAATAGCCTTGCGTTAGTCTAACCACCTTACCTGCTGTTAAGCGATGATGCCGTCTACGATGGTAATTTCTGTGGTTCTTTGCACCTTGTCCAAATCGACCGGTCACCTCCTGTAGTAGGTCCTACAGTATGATCGGAGGACCGCGATAAGAATCAAGCATCTCATTATACGAGTTTCATAGAAGCATAAAAGTTAAGGTTCGACGAATGTTTTGTACTTGGAAAGGATGGTTTTGCAAGAATGTACATTTTATAAAGGAAAACTTAGCCTAAAAATGCGGACCGAATTAAGAACTTCCCTTTTTTGAAGACGGTTTAAAAAGGATATGTGAGGGCGGGATAGAGCTTGGTTAAATTTTTTAGCGACTTCCACAAAGAAGGAGGCACTCAATTCGACTGTATATTTGTTTTAATGTTTGTGGCCCTAGAACTTTTTTTTTTATTTGAAAGCTGGTGCTTCCCGTGTAGTCCCATTTTAATTTGGTTCAGTTCTGACATTTCTATGAAGTCCGTTTTTTATATTGATAAATTATTTATGTAGTTTTACTTTTTTCTTATATAAACGTAGGTACTGGCTAAATTTTTGGTAACTATTCGTCCTGTTTTGATAAAACTAGATGCTTAAGTACCTATATTCAAATCGACTTAATTATTGTTTTAATATGACTTAACTTTTTTGAAAAACTATTTTTCTATAATTTTTAAATGTTATATGCGATGAGTATGAGTTTTAAATTGTCTATAACATTTTAATTTGTCAATAATTATTTTATAATGACAAACATACATAAGAGCTATGATCAACTGGAAATTACCCTATAGAGTATGATGTAATCATTTTATTGTAATATTAATTTATTTGTTTTTATAACTACCTGTTATTATTTAGTAAAATAACTCCTCAAACACATGTTGAAAAGAATATTAATTTGAGTGCATAGGTAGCAAATATGACACTGAGACGTGGTCCTTAACTGCTGGCTTTTTGGAGTCGCACAGCGGGCAATGGAGAGAGCTATGCTCGGAGTTTCTTTGCGTGATAAAATCCGGAAATAGGATATTCACCGACCAGTCACCGACATAGCTGCTCGAATTTGCAAGTTGAAGTGGCAATGAGCAGGCAACATCGCTCGAATAACCGATAACCGATGGGGCAGAAAGGTTCTTGAGTGGAGACACGAACCGGAAGACGCCGCGTAGGTAGGCCTCCCACTAGATTGACCGACGACATCGTCAAAGTCGTGGGCATCCAGTGGATGCAGAGGGCAGACTCTTGATGAGTATGGAGTTGCGGTGTCGATTAGTTCTAAGGGGGCGGCCTAGTTGTTCGACAGTAGACGTCTTCTGCCTGATGATGATAGTATATTGTTTTACAAAGGAGTAAAAATATTATTTTTTATCAAGCGCTGTGCGAAGTATTTTATGGTAGATTCCTGTGTACAGAGAGAGTTTCTATTCTAACTTGTTAAAAAGTTATTTGTGCACATTTCTTTAAAATGAAATTGATTCACGTGTTATAACCATGTTTACAAAATAACAAGAAAGTTGATTCACGCATGTTAAAACCATGTTTACAAAATAACAGGATTATATAATTAAAATATTGTGTGGTTACAATTCAGGATTCAGGGAATAAAAGGTTACCTAATTAGTATAAAATGAAACAATAGAAATGTTTACATAAGAATATTAATTGCGAATATATCTATAATAGTATAGGTACATTGTAAACCAACAGATTTTTGACGAGAGCGGAATTTTGCAGCGCGTGCGTAGTGAGGGTTTTTTTCTTTCGTCTTATGATAATTTTGGCGCCGCACGTCTTGTACATATTTTTAATTTTAATTAGATATTGTCAAACTAGTCATAATCAGAGTCATGCAAAGTAAGTCACGGTCAAATTTAAGTCATTTCCTAGTAAAGTGGTGAATACTTTACTTGAAGCTTTTATGGAGTTTTGGAAACAACACGAAAAGATATAATTACATTTTGACCTCTACTCAAAGCTTACTTGAGCCAGTGATACCAGCAAGTTGCTGCTGTGCACACCGAGACATGGCTCTGCCGCGTTTCGTGGTAGTTTCAGCTTTAATGCCACTAAATGCTGGAACTCTCTTCCGCCACCCATACGGGAGCTCCAATGTAAGTTTAATTTTAGGTTGAAGTGCAAGAAGCATTTGTTGGAGTTGCAGAAGGCAAATATCTTCTAACCTTATTTCAGTAAATGCTTCTTGTATTTCCTATTTCCCATCTTCTAATATTACTTATGTTTATGTATATATATTTTATTTTATTCCACCAGCATAGTGTTATTCGCATTCCACTTTACTTTATCTGGTCTAACATGTAACTTTTCACTAATTATTAAGTATATATTAATGTCTCTATGTGCTTTTATACATATATATTTCCTTTTATGTTTTGTTTTTATATTTTTTGCATGTTTATTCCACGAATGTTTGTTGTTTTTTTTTAACTCTGAAGTCCCGTGCGTCTCAGGAGGTCAGTGCTGAAAATTAGCGTTGCAGAGAAATCTGTAGCATTATAGCTGAGCACTAACCTTTTTTGTCGTACTGGACACTACAAGACAACTGAACATGTAGGTATTATTGTTATTTTTAAATTATTATTTTAATTCTGTTTTGTAATGTTGATGTTGTAGTGTCTTGTGCGTAAAATAAATGTATTTACTTTCTGCTTTCTTTTCTATATTTTTACTAAATTTTAATGAATAGCTTTTTGAAGAAAAAACTTACCCTTTTCCGTATGGGCATGATAAAAAGCCTTTTCTGGGTTCACTTACTCACATCGTAAAAATCAGACGGATTGGATAACGCCTATTTCAATCCAACCATATACTAAAATTAACTAGGTCTTAACCAGTAGTTAGTAATCATTCGTCGGAATTCGATACGTCAGATACCCAGACGTGGATGCGCACCATTGCGGGCCTGAGCAGAAATCGTGCACTTCCCCCCTTTTGCTTGTATTTGGAAAACAATATTATTTTAGTTTTCGCTTTCTAATTAAATTGCTAGTTGGTTTTAAAGCATTCATGGATTTTCCTTGTTTCATTATACTTTTAAATAAACAATTTGCGTATTTATGTGCGATCATAATGCCATTAAATTTGTAAAGTAATTACTCAATGTGCGTACGTCATATTACACATTTAAGGAAACAAATTAAGAAGTTGTTTTAGAAACTTTATAAGCAAGTATAGGTATAGGTATTTTCATAGTATGGCATCATACCTTGTTCTGTTAAAGTATACCTAACGGACGTTAACTATGTTATAATTTCCAGTTCTTCTATCCACTTTTTTCTTTTTGACAGAAAAAAGGAGGGGGTTTTCAACAGTAATTTTTTTTATTACCTCCGTTTAAGAAATGCGTCATTTAAAACCGATTTGTTTTTTTATTTTTTTTATTGATAGGATGTGCTTTTAGATTGGTCCCATAGAAATTTTATAAAAATCGGTTCAGTAATTTGTCTTTGAAATCAAAATAACTGGAAAATTCGGTTATTTGAACGACAAAATACTGTCATCCTAGTCACAAATCCCAATAATGCATATTTGTTTTTTGTGTGAACTCGATTTTTTGCCGACTTCCAAAAAGAGGAGGTTCTCATTGTGAAAATTATTATTTTTTATTTTATTTTTATTTGTAAGATGGTGCTTCGCGTCATCCCGTGTGGTCCAATTTGTCTTTTTTTTATTTTGATAATTATTTAAATTGATAATTATTCTCGCTTATTTTTAATGGATTTTTTGGGGTAGGCGTTTGATTAGTAAATATACAAGAACACCCAAAAGAAACATTATTCAAAAGCTCCATCTCAGCGCACGCACGCTACCCGCATGCAAACTACCTCTGATTGTGCATGCACCATGCATGCTGGCTGAGATGCTTTACCTGACCGGCAATTTTGATCTGGTTATTGACCTTATCATACATTTGTTTTGCATTGGCTATTTGGCCTAATAACTCTGACACAAGTGGAAACCGTCGATCTGGGACCATTGTCGTTGTAAAGGGAAGGATATGTAAATGGAAAATACCACTATGATATGGGTATCAAATGAAAGGGTTTGCTGAAGAGATTACAAACAGCTTGTTTTTAAAAACTTTTTTTTATTGATAATTTCATTTTACACTAGAGACCCGCCCCGTCTTCGCACGGGTGTTATAGCTCGGCATTCGGCCTCGCTACTATGCACCCGCTCCAGGAACACAAAATTTCATCCAAATCGGTCCAGCCGTTTTTAAAGTAGCCTATGTGCTATTCTAGTCTAGACTATAATCTGTCTTTGTGCTAAATTTCATCCAGATCCGTTCAGCCGTTCTGATCGGCGTGATTGAGTAACAAACATCCATCCATCCAAACTTTCACATTTATAATATTAGTGGGATTAGTGCGGGATATTTGCTTTACATCTTTGGGTAAAATACTGACTACCCATCCCCCCTTATTCCATCGTCAAGCATTCCTTACCTCAAAAACTATATCAGACATTGATTTTTAATTCCTGCTGGTACTTTGGTACTGATTAATCTATTTACGCAGAATTACTGATGGAGGAAAACGTCAAGAAGGGAAATACGAAAACCGCCACCTCAACCTGACAATGATAGTTCCAAAAAGCCGTTCGAGCGATCATCGACCACGATTTTCCATTTAAATGAATAAGTGCACTTATTCTGGTCACAAGTCGTTGCTATCGAATAGCTTCAAACCGTAAAACTATTTTAAAAAACCGACCGTTATCGATAAAGTTAAAACTAGAAAGAAAGGTGAGAAAGAAAAATTAAATCATAAATCATATATGTATATTTCCAAAAGAACAGCACAAAATTTCTGTAAAAGACTTACGAAAATAAAGAAAATCGAAAAAAAAAATTGCAGTGGGCCCCTAAACTAGGCTAAGCCTATTAGAATAGTTAAAAGTAAAATTGGTCGCACACTTCTTATAATTATATTTTAGCATTGGTTCAAATTCAAACTATTTAGGTATTTATTTTTGGAGTTTCTTTGCGCGATAGAATCCAGAACGAGGATATTCGCCAAAAAACCAGAGTCACCGACATAGCTATTAAAATTTGCAAGTTGAAGTGGCAATGGGCATGAAGCCACATCGCAAAACCGATAACCGAAAAAGAAAAAAAGTTCTCGAGATGAGACCACGAACCTGAAGAGGCAACGTAGGTAAGCCTTCCGAACTAGATGGACCGATGACATCATGAGAGTCATGGCCATCCAGTGGATGCAGATGGCAGGCTGTCATTTAGTGAGGAGGTCTAAGAGGGAGGCCTATTTTCTGCAGTGGACATCTGGGCGATGATGATGATCATAATTTGGTTAATGCGACGCGTGACCAAAATGCTGGAGTGTTTCTGGCTCAATGATTAAGCCGCCAGCATGCTGGGCCCGCTGCCATCTGATAGTGAGCTTGAGCATTTGGATTATCTTTAGCCCTGAAAAGGTCTATGGTCAGTTTAACTGCTAATTTTGTTTAGTTAATAAATGCACTTGCCCTTTTTAAATGATGATCTATTTATTTTACATCTTGATGTCCACATTAGTTATCAATCTTCACTACTATAATTAATCCGACAATGCATTTGTTTATCTGACCTTAAAACTGAACGACGATATATTGATTGAAATTCACAAAGGATAGTAAATACGACATTTTTAACCAAAAAAAAAAATACGGACGAAGTCGCAGGCAAAAATAGCGATATTAATAAGCAGATAACTCTTACCCTGAAGACGGTGTCTTCAAGCTTTAGAAATACGGCTTCGGTATCCCTGCGTATCGTCAAATAAGGGACAACTTAATGCACACGGCTACCTTTTCAGCACTATTTAAACATTTTTGAAAATAAAAAATCACTGTTGATAAATTAAAAAAACTGATTGGACATTATCTTTAGAATAACATTGCAAATATAAAGTTTAAAGCAATTTTGGCATACTATATAATTATCATTGCAAATAGTACAAATGTTATTAAAAAAACTATTTTTACGAGTATTTTTTCTGCATCCTCCGCCATCTACATTGCAATAAAGTAAACGCCATAAAGTAATTTTTATGTTAATATGTCAGAACCCTAAAAATCATAGTCTTCGTGAACTGGATTTTTCACTTTGTGTGAAAATTGCCGTTACCATAGACTGTCTGTGTGCATTGAGTTGAAATCGAGCTTTGATTTCGAACCTGTCCAGAATACCCTCCGGAATGGAGCCATCGATTTCACCGGCGCGGGGGCCATTGTATGCGGATTCTGCGTATCGAGAGATCACCGACGGCGACTGCGCTGCTAGAATACTAATGCTGAAGCTGCCAGAAAGAGCCGGCATTGTTTCGTTCGTCATCTCTTGAGCTATATTGGTCATACTGGTGTCACCTACTTGTAGTTATTGAGTATGAAGATGGAATAATTACGCAAATTTTTATGCCATAGGTGGCAAACAAGCAAACGGCCCGTCTGATGATAAGGCGATCACCGTCACCTATGAATACCTGCAACACCAGGGGCATCACAGTTACGTTGCCATCCTTTAAAGACTCTATTAACAGCCCTTTTGAAGAACCCCATATTAGGTATAGCTACTTGGAAACGCCGCAGCTCATTCTACAAATTGCAGGTGTGAGGCAAAAAAGAACGCGTAAAACGCACAGCGTGCGATTTCCGCCGATCTATGATATGTGGATGCACTTTCAGGCAGTGACGGCTGGTGCGATGGTAAAAACGCGATGCTGGCATCAGATCAAATAGTTCTTCAGAACATTCCCCGTTGTAAATGCGATAAAAGACACAAAGAGACCCAAACGTCTCTGCGCATGCTGAGCGGCTCTTGGTACGATATTCAGTGAGATTGGGATCGACGACAATTGTGACAGCTCTACGCTGTTATGTATCAAGTGTCTGAAGCTGATACTTGGGTGCTCCGTTTCAAAGATGGGAGCAGTACTCCATGTGAGGTCGGTCTTGCGCTTTACTGACCTGACTTTCAAGAGCCATATTTTACAAGTTTTAATTAAATTTGCCCTGTTAGTGTGGGTTAAATATTGTAACTGAATTTTAGACCAGTTATCCTCAACTGATTGAGCTAACATTTTACATACTTATGCAAATTTGGTAACAATGCAATGTTATGGCACCGTTGAGCTAGTCTGATGGAGACAGAAGGTGACCATAGGATCTCCTAAACGAAAGACGTAACCCCGTTCAGTTGAATTTGTCTTCCCAAGCACTTTAGTCCTAGATCTGACGCCTAAAAGCTTATTTTAAAAAGACTTAACTGACTTCCAAAAGGATGAGGTTCTCAATTCCAGTTTTTTTTAGTAATTGTTACGTCAGAATTTTTGACTGGGTGAACCGATTTTGATGATTCTTTTTTATTTGAAAGTTGGTCCAGTTCTGTCATTTTCAAGAAGTCGGCTTTTTATTTTGTTATTTTTTTTTGCGAACTGACTTTTTATCCTTTTAGTTTTGACTTCCGATATCTTACATATTTACCAGTATCAATTTATTAAGATTTATCACATCATTATCAGTCTATCATGTTCCCACTGGCCTTCCCTCAAAGAGAGAAGATGGGCCCTAGTCCACAATGCTGGCCCAGTGCATGTTGGTGCCAAAAAACAACACAAAAATTGCCGCCAATTATTTTAGGAATTAACTTGTCCCTAAAATTATTGGGGGCAATTTTTGTGTTTGTGTGTGCCAATAATTTTAGGGTCAAGTTAATTCCTAAAATAATTGGCGGCCATTTTTGTCTCCTCTAATATTTTGTAGCTACGTGCGTACAATATTTCATTGTGCAAAAAGGTATTATGACGTTTTTAGGGATCCGTTCCCGGGTATCAACGGGACCCTGTTACTAATCGGATAGTATATAAACGAGCTAATTAAAATTTTATGTTAAAAAAATACTGAATATGACAAAAACGCTGTAGGTGAACACAAATATTGAAAATGGCTCTCATTATATTCAAAATTGTGTATACATTTTATTTCAATCTCAAAATAAAAATTCATACACATTCACCAACATGCACTGGGCCAGCATGGTGGATCAATCAACAATCAGCGTCTAATTTTAATGGAAGTGTGTTCTTCAAATTATAGACACATTAAATGTTTGATAAAAGTTGTTATTTTTCACAAAACCAGTCAAATCGAGCACGTTATACTGCGAACCGCGTAAACTGAGCAATAACTAATATATTCTAGCGGAAGTGAGATAACGCGACGAGTTTCTTCCATTGGGTTTAATGGTACCACACTCGTTTCGCATAATATTAGACTTGAGATGTGGGGGCTTTTATAGTCCAAGAGGCGGCGGTCATATTGGCTAAGTACCTACACTTTATTTACTAGCTAGACGAAGGACCAAAGAATGCGTCAATTTTCTAGTTTCTTCGTTTCCAGAAAATTCAGGTCTTTATAACTTACTTCCAGAAAGGAGGAGGTTCTCAGATCGACTGTTTTTTTTTAAATGTTTGTTTCCTTAGAACTTTCGACTGGGTGTACCGATTTTGATGATTATTTTTTTATTTGATAGCTGGTGCTTCCCGTGTGGATCCGTGTGCATTTGGTCCAGTTCTGACATTTTTATGAAGTTTGTTATAAATATTGATAATTATATTTTTATATGTTTTGCCATGAAACCGTCACCTCCTCTCTCACACTTTTTTCCTCCCGTCTCGACATGCTCAGACCAAAGCCAGTGGCCCGTGAAGACCGAGGGACATGTATCCTGCCTTCTCCTAATGAAATAAATTACATACATCACACCTTCCAAACGGCATAACCAACAGCTGAAAACTTACACGAAAACCAACCTTTGAATTCAACCTTTAAAGTAGAAGTTAAAATGCGTTCTTAGGATCATCACAGAGGACTTAACCTTTAGAATACATGGACACACATGCCTGGAACTTGTCCGTGAGAACGCCCGAAGGTTGGACCTGAGTGTTGTCATGAACATCTTTGATCTTTATATTGAGTTATTTTTTACCGACTTATGTTAACTTTTTCTATAAGAACCCTTAAGAAACCCCTTTAAATACCCTCTAATAATTAGAACGTGCGAAGCCGGGGCGGGTCGCTAGTTAATCTATATCTATCCATTCTATCTATACATATAATAAAAACGTAGAGATAAAAAAATCTGTTTTAAACTATCACGGTTGTTCACTAAAGTTATATGATTATTTACGGGATATTTACCGTGGTAAGGTTGTGGAAGGAGCTCCCGATATTTTCTTCCCGTGAACATGGTGCATGTAACTGCGCCGAAATATCGGGAGCTCCTTCCACAACCTTACCACGGTAAATATCCCGTAAATAATCATATAACTTTAAAAAATCTGTAATTGCGAGATATAAAAAAATACACACTGTCTTAAAATAAGCAGCTGAACACGTTATGACAGACAGTCATTAGATTTTTTTTCTTTTTGTTTGTCCACGCACATCACCTAAACCACTGGACGGATTTAAATGCGATTTTCACGAATATGCTTAGCTGTGCCCAGATTGAATAGGATATGTTATTTTGCGCAAGGCCTATTTTTCTTTCAATTTATGACTACTTCATGATCATCATTACAGCCATAGGACGCCCACTGACTACTTACTTCTTGAAAATTATCCGATGCCCATTGTGCTTATCTACAAGTAAAGTATGTAAAAACACAATGTGGAGTACATTTACGGTTCGTAACAGATATAGCCACCATTTAACTGGTAATTAGTGTAAAGCGTGAATAGTGTAATCACAATAATAAGTTTTGTTACGTATTATCTGAACTTGAACTGAATTTTACCAGAATAATTATCAATTTAAAACACTGACTTTAAAATTAAGAAATACGCAATTTCGTTTAGTTGTAAGACATATTTTTTTCAGTTATTTTGATTAAAAAAATTAAACTACTAAACCGATTTTGATGAAATATATTTGGAACCGCAAACAGCTGATGGAGTCACCCGCCGCGGCGGCTGTGAGTAGTACATTGACGTCGATTCTTATGTATCATTCTCTAAACTAAAGTAAATTTGACAGCTCCTAAATGGTTGCCATCCTTTACTAACATATTGAAATGAAAAGAAACGCCGATAATTTTAATCAAATTAGTAAATAGAATGGGTTATTTTAATCAAATTATTTTATTTTATAGAATGGTAAATCAGAATCGACGTCGTTTCTACTATAATTATTATTTGACGTAATGCCTGTTTGAGCAATCCATTTCATAACAAGATGAGGAGATTTGTGAGATGCATTCGTCGGTCCAATGCTTCCGATGGCTGATAAACAAGAAATTCTATGCTCAAAGCTTATGTAATAGTATCAAATATCTTCCAGTAATAATATCTTGTAATTCAGGTGAAATGATTATGACTAGGTTACTAACTATTAGCCCTGGTGCCGGGCAATAGAATACGGCACCGGTACCCCCTGCCTGAAGTAAGAGGCTAAAGGGGACCTCCGGGTTTGGATTGGTCAAAGTTGGGGCTCTGACCATCCAGTTAAGCGTGCCTAGGGAGAGTACGTTGTGTGATCAACGTTGTTGGGAGTGGAGATGCTCAGACAAAACGCAGTTGTCTCGGGAGGAGCTGGAGCGCAGTGCTGAGGGCTCCGGTGCGTTCCTCTGGAGATCCCGGAGCCCTCTTGTCAAGCACTAAGGCTGGTTGGTCACCGGGGGGGTTTTAGTGGGTACAATCCCACATAACCTGGCTGCACCCCAATGCAGCCGGGTATCTTTGGCAGATTTACCCATCGAAATTAAATAGTTACGAGAATATCATAAGAGCATGTAGTAGTTCACTTTGAATAATTTATACGCCATTTTGAGTGATGGTGGCTGGGCGGTAGCATGAGCGCACTATAATCTGACGTCACCCAGTTCGATTCCGCACTATTGACTTATACAGCCCTGCGCCAATGACTTATTCAGTACTTAATAAAAATTATATACCGCTTGAATGCCATCGCTCTAGAATGGTGAAGAAAAACATAGTGAGGAAACCGGTATGTCCAAGAACCTTAATAGTTTAAAGACTTCTAAAATTCACCAACATGCACTGGGCCAGCATGGTTGATTAGGCCCTTCCTTTTTCGCTGAAGGTCTGTGTCCCAGCAGTGGGAACAGGCTGATAAAGATGACATAGATATAGCAGTAAACATAATGTTGTTTTATACCCGTAACTGCGGTTCGTCAGCCAAGTTCGATAAGTGCGAACTTGGCTGACGAACCACCGTCTGACCAACGGGAGAGAAAGAGTGAGAATATAATTTCCCTCTCTTTTTCTCTCGTTGGTTGACATGGTTGACCTCAACCATGTTGACGTGTCTGTTAAGGGTCTTAAGTTAAGTTTATCGGTTTTTTCTTTTTCTTTAGCCATTTTCTTTCTGTACTTATACTGAACTCAAAGGAATATTTCTGTGCGTGTTTTTTCCATTATGTTCTAAATATAGCTTGAACGCGGTGATATAGCCTCAGGCGAGATGAAGCCCTCTCGGTCACGGCTGGCTGCCTGGAGGGTCCGAGACGGTCAGCTATACATCTTAAATACTCGGCTATATCTGTGGATACCTAAGTTATGGTCTCCATTTTTTTTACCGACCCTAAAAAAGGAACGGGTTGTCAATTTGGGTGTATTTTTTTAATGTTTGTTTCCTCAGGGGCCTTACGCCCAACTTTAAACCCGGGCCCGGATAAGCATATTCTATATTATTGCGGTATTGCAGTTTGCAAAATCACGCGAACGCGAACCTCGTGTCGAGATACGGGTCAGGCCCGCGTTTTGAGTTGGGCGTTAGGCCCCAGAACTCCGTCATTTGTAAGCCGCTTTGAAAAATTGATTTATTTGAAAGGATATAGACGTAGAAGAAAAGAAGATATATTTTTTATCGGTCAACAGTTGGCGGAGAAATCGATAAACATACATTAAAAAAAAATACAGTAGAACATAGACCCTCCTCCCTTTTTCGTCGGTTAAAAGGAGCTTAAAATAAGCAGCTGAACACGACATTTTGTAGAATTTTTGTCTGTTTGTTTGTTTGTGCACGCACATCTCCTAAACCACTGGACAGATTTAAATGCGGTTTTCACGAATATGCTTAGCTATGACCAGATTGACAGGCTATGTTATTCTGCGAAAGGGAGGAAAAAAGGGTTGAAAGTTTATATGAAAAACTTCGCGTACGAAGTACATATTTGAATAACAGCGATACCATCGCCCGTAGAGACACTGCTTTAGCTCTGCATCTTGTAATCGTCAGATATGCATCTTGTATTTACTTGTATATACGTTCTGAGTCAGAGGGAAACGGACTTTAGAGAACAAAGAGATTTTGTATTATGAGATGTACTAATCACCTTTTTGTTACGATTCGTGAGATTGTGGAGGTAAACTATTGTTTATAGTACACTGCAGCTTTTACATTTTATTCGATTTTCCTAGTATAAAAGTGCCCTAAGTCCTTCATCTTAATGATGCACACAATTTTACTTTCAAAACATCACGAATCAGCTGTTTTACCGTAAAAATAAAAAAAACTTGAGGACGCTTTTTAAATGTCTTCCAAAAAGGAGGAAGTTCTCAATTCGACAGTTTTTTTTTTATGTTTGTTTCTGCATAGCTTTCGACTGGGTGAATCGATTTTAATGATTCTTTTTTTTTTAAAGCTGGTGCCGTGGTGTCCCAATTCAATTTGGTCCAGTTCTGTAATTTTTAAGAAGTCGGTTTTTCTATTGATAATTATTATTTAATTAACACACTTTTATTAGCTTGGTATGTATCTATGTAACGGAATCTTTGAACGTGATTTTCACCCTTGAACGTCGGATTGATTTGAAACTTCGCATACTGATCAAGGACCAATGACAATGCTATAAAGCGTGTTTTTTAGTTTTTTTAACTGTGAGAATTATTTAATATGCTTGTGATTGACCGCCAACTCGCCTGATGTTAAGTGATATGATGTGGTCTACGACCGATCACGCTTGCCTAGATGAAACTGATTCACTCGTGAATCGTGATTTGACATCCATATTTTAACTATCGGGGAACATTCAGGCAGCGCATCACACGTACCATTTAAGCAAATTTAAGTATGGTAGCGCTTCGATAAAAAAAGGTAAGTAGATTTACCAAAAAGCTGTGCGTTTATATTCACTACAAATGTTACAGTAAAAAGCTCGCAGTAGGTATATACCTAATTATATGTTTTCAATTTCACACGCAATCAGCCTACTGCATGTATTATTCATATTGCTGTGGTGTAATGAAAAACACGAGATAAGGTGGGTAGACACTTGTCGTGATGGGTTCTCGATAATTTTTGGTCGTATTTGCTGAAAATTAGGACTGAAATGGGAAACTGAAGCTTCATTTTCTTATTATGGTATAATAATATATTATTACACACACAGTGATCATATTTTAATATTTATTTAGTCATATTACTAGTTTTACAAGGAAATACCGGTAACTAATACAAAATATGTGAAAGAAAATAATTTATTTTAAATAATTTTCAAACAAATCAACAATATTTTAATACACAAATCATAATCTTAGTTATATCTCGGGGTGACGAGCGCAGCGCATTGCCATCCAGGGTTTTGAACTGTTGAAGTTCAAAATTCTGAGTGGCGTTGATGGGCAAGCGTGAAGAGCCATCAGGCGAGCGACTTCGCTCGTCTCGTTATAATAAAAAAAAACAATGTAAAATTTGAATAAATATCTCAACATATTTTTTTTGGGAATTATCTAATTTATTTTTATTTACCGAGGGTGTTGTCGACTAACTGAACCAAGTTACTAAGTAATTTCAACGGGTTAAAGTTCTGTGAAAATTAGCGGCTGTGTTGCCATCACAGCTTTTTTATTTCCCAGTACCTACTACGATTTAGGGAAATTAGACATTTACGTACCTAAGATACATTTTTTGACATTTTAACCGTTACTTTTTATTCCTATGCCGCCTACGAAACATTGCTTACTGCAGACATTCCCTAAAATAGTATGCAGATAACTCGGTATTGTCTCAGGATATTTGTATTTATTTGAATTATTAGGTTGTGGATAGAACTAGCCCGATGTTTCGGCGCGACTTTGTTTCAAGTTCAAATCCCAGTGATAACTGTAGTTAAATACTAAGAAAGAGGGTAGACAGTTTTGTCAGCACCTAACTTTGAACCTTTTTTGCCAACCATCCGCTTTCTTCAGTCTTCCCGTAAACATAGTGCATGTAACTGCACCGAAATATCGGGAGCTCTGTCCACAATATAATCAGGGAAAATCCCGTAAATAATTATATAAAAGGGGCCTTATGACCAATTCTAAACGTGGGCCCGAATAGGTGCAGTTAGCAAAATCACGCGACCGCAAACCATATCTCGGTGCGTTAAGGTACGCGTTCGCGTGATTTTGTAAACTGTACCTATTCGGGCACGCGTTTACAGTTGGGCGTAAGACCCCTATACTAACGACCATGATAGTTTATTTTTAATACATTTTCTTTGCTGCCGTTTATTCTTTTAACATGCAAAACTCTGCGTAAAGAAACACTACGTGAAACTTATGCAGACACTTGACACACTAATGTAATCAGTACATAAAAAAACAAGTATGTTATGCTGCCGTTTCCTCTGCCAGCCCGAGGAACCCTGCTCAGCGGCAGACATTTCACGTGAAACATTATGCAGACAGTTAACCCACATTATAACGAACCCGGTATTTGTATGCCGATGCGAGATTATTAATTATTTTGTCTGACTTGTTCTTTAGAGCGGGGTTGTCACGCGACTTTTGTTTGGTCATTTTTGTGCTATTCTGACACAACTGACGTTGTCGATTATGTCGTTTTTTTTGAAGTGAAAACTTCTTTAGATGCGTTGAGCTGTTTGGGTGAACAAAAATCATGGATTACGCGTCATCGTGATGCTGTCACAGAATACATAATACACATTACCGTGTATTTTAAAACAGCGCCATCTCTTGTAGAATAGGTGAATTACTACTTATGTTTTCATTTTTGACGTGCAGTCCTATGACTGATGTGGTTTTTTTTGTCTATTTTCTTGTTGGCATTTAAGGGCCTTACTTAAATCATTACTCAGGTTAATTTGAAATTAAAGTTTACCTCTCAACTTCTCGCTGACGGCAATGGTCACAAGCGAAAAGGAGACAGCAATTTTAAGCATACATTATTGTTTTTTTAAAGTAAGGACATTAATGTCTTTCTAGACAGAGATCTCACTATACTTACAATGACGTCACATATATAAACTCCATACAAACTTCAAAGGGACAGAGCATCCTTTCCAAATCCGACAATTTTTTTTTTTAATATTTTGTTTGTTTTGTAGGTAAACGCACAGAATTCACCCTTGGTAAGTTATTTTACTTCACATCTTATTTTCATACTAATTCCAAAGCTCAAAGATGCATTTATTTATATACAAATAATTCTACTCCACAGTAGCCTGGCACCAAAAAACAAAATTAAAAAATAAACAAACATCGAAGATGATCGTCTGGCGATTGGTGGACGCGACGTTGCCGCTCTGGAGTCCGTCTGAGATACGCATCTTCTTTCTCCTTCACATTCGATGGATATATCATATTTTTATCCCTCTCTATACATGTCCGCAGGATCGTCTCGCTTGAAGACGCAACGGAGATAATTTCATCTGAAAGCTCGGAACTTTGAACTTCGAACGTGGTTTTATTTTTAAATCGAAGAGCCAATGCGCGGTGGGAATTTCGATTGTAATTTGTTTATTGTCTCGAGTTAATACTGTTCTTTTGTTCGTTATTTGAAAAGAGTTCCAACATAATATAAAAAGCTGCATTTAAGGGCTGTTAAAAGAGTCTTTAAGGGTCGGCAACGAATCTGTGATGCCCCTGGTGTTGCAGGTATCCATAGGCGACGGTGATTGCTTACTATCAGGCAGCCTGACAGCTTGTTTGCCACCTACGGCATAAAAAATATAATAACTTATTTGTCTCAATTTTTTTGATGATGTCTTGTCGAGTTTTTTATCCACAATCCTATTTTACAAAACGGATTCTGTGAAGTACCGACATGAACACGATATTTTTAATTTCGTGTAAAAATTAACTAAAGGTCCGATATCAAAGTGTTCCTTAAAAATGATGCAATTTTGCCTCACAAACGAATACTTTAATTCACATAATAATTATCAAAATATGTTAAAACTCTAGTATTGGCTTCCAATAAAAAAAAAAAACAATTTATGGGTATGTACTAGTCATTTTTCCATCATGAACTTTTATCTCTAGAGCTCACATATAGTAGGTGTTACATAATCTGTGACCGGCGGAGTGAACAATAGCTGACCTTGACCTCTGTGACCCAGCGCCACAGATATATTGTAGTTTCTACACGAGATGCCATCAGACGGAAAATATACCATTATCTCGAGATGACATGTACGACCACAGACCTTATTGTATTATGTATTCTGTGCCTATATCCAAGTCTGATTGTGACGCTGAATTGTGACGTTTGATTCGTATCGTTAACATTACAGACTATTTTTTTCTCTTTCCTTGAGAATATATTGGCGTCACACGTCTAGTGCATTTTCCAGTGTATTGAAGTGATTTTTTTATTTTTTTATGCCATAGGTGGCATACAAGCTGACGGGCCGCCTGATGGTAAACGATCACCGTCGCCTATAGATACCTGCAACAGCAAGGGCATCACAGATACGTTGCCGACTATTAACAGCTCTTTTGAAGAACCTCATATTATTTATTTGAAATATATTTATTATTATTTACTTATTTGAAATGAAATGCCGCAGGAGTTCATTTCACAAATTGCAGGTGTGTGGCAAAAAATATCGCTTCCAAGTTCATATCGTCAAAAACAAGTCAGAACAGTCAGACCTACAGAGTCAAGCTAAGTAAGTAAGTCCAATCCTGTTCTAGTAAAGTGATATAATCACACTAATATCATATACGTGAAAGTTTTTATGGATGGATTGATGGATGTTTGTTAGAAACGGCTGGATGTATTTGGATGAAATTTGGAATATACATTGCTTAATTTATGTCCTGGCTGAACACATAGGCTAGAATAGAATAGAATTATTCATTAACCTTATAACACATTTGTTACACTGGGCAAGTCATTTTACAACAATACATTAAAATATTACACAAATCAATAAAAAAAACAGT
Organism: Agriopis leucophaearia; assembly: GCA_949125355.1. Lineage (NCBI taxonomy): Eukaryota > Metazoa > Arthropoda > Insecta > Lepidoptera > Geometridae > Agriopis > Agriopis leucophaearia. The sequence continues at coordinate 6,263,268 of OX421284.1, read as the reverse complement.
AATTGATCAATATAATTTCTGGAAATTAAGTAATAAGATTAAAATTTCAATATTAAATAATGACAAAATATATCCATAATTAATTAATTACTACTTTTCATCATCATCATCATCACCGATTTTCATCACCACGCGGGTGTAACCGCGGGGTGCAGCTAGTGACAGAACATAATGAAAATACATACGTAATGCGTGAGCTGTTTAAAGCTTTGACTGAGTATAAGCATCTAGAGTGTTTTTCTATAGTTAGGTATCATTACTAATGTAAGTACTTACTTTTAAAGTACATAATTGATAAACCAGTAACTGTCAGTTTGTAATTCGCCTTTATTTTAATTGACTGTTTAAAACTATTTACAATATTGAGCATTTTTAAAAGCTTTCGTTATTCAACTGAATGCCAGTCCCATCCATTGCTACTACCACCTGGTGCAATTAAAAAGATGACGCACATAAATTACTCGAATTCTATCCAAAAACAAGCCATCCTAAATGACTATATTGCGAGTAAAAACTTTTACCTCAGTCTAAAAAAGCGAATACAAATAAATGAGTTTGTCATTTTGCGAAAACAGTTTCAATTCCTTCCTCAGAAAACAGAAATAAATGGAAGCGTTATTTATTTATTATTATTAATTAAAACGGTACAACACCAATTACATTAATCAATTAAAGTTCAAGTATGTCAGTGTATGTACTTCGACCAAAATAAAATGAATGGACGGCCCTAACCATTGAACTTGATCAGTAAAAACGAGTCAAAACCGTCGGACCTAATTATAAAAATTTACAGTATATTTGTTACAAAAAATAGATATCGGTTTTATTTGTATATTTACACCTCGGTAAAGCATACGAATTCATAATTTTGTCAGATGTTTCGTTATCGCGTAACAATAGACTCGTGTTTCACTTCCTACAGCTAGAGACCGACTGATACAAAGTGAGTGCTGGCGCTCATTTTGTAATTTTCAAAAATGCGCTTCTACTGGGCCCGTCCATTCATTTTATTTTGGTCGAAGGTTGTACCTACAGTTTCCCCTTTAGCACTTACACCCCCCTTGGTCGTCCATTCATTTACATTTTGAGCACATCGTTTGCAGTTGTGTGCCGCTCAATATTGAAGATGCGTTTGTAGAACTATTAAGAATATGTCAGTGTGTGCAATACGTGCTTACCTCGCCCCTTCAGTTATTGGCAGACTTTTTTCGGTGCTAGCTCGAGTTTAAGGCAGATCCAAACTATATATTATCAAAGATTCCTTCCAAAAATAGTTAACTTACATAAACATACAGTGAATTAAAATAATCGAGTTTTAAGGCAATATCCTCGTCATTTTCAAGTTAACTTCTCGTGTCACGCGACAAAACTCGACACCTTGGCCGATCGTAATCTCACCACACTTGACAATGACATTTTATTGAATAAGGCAAACTTTATACAAAACATAAACGGTTTTTTTTTGACTACCCGCATTTAATTTATAAAAGTGTGTTGGTTTGTCCTTTCACGCAGGGACACAGTATTGGATAGACGTGATTTTTTTGTTTGCTCGAATATTATATTTATCCCGGAACAACTAGATTTTTTTTTAAATCCCTTATTAAGAGCTGATAATAAAAACTAAAAAGATTTTCTAACGATTACACACTCATACACACAGATGTACAGATACATACGTAAAATTAATAATACCTCTCTTTTTGCGTCGGGAATTATAACTTATGTTACAAGTCAGTATTTCACGATGATCAGTGGTTTTAATTTTAATTGATAGGGTAACATTTCGTGCCTATTTGTCACAGGTGTCCCATAAAGTAGAGAGTTTATCATCATCATCATCATTACTATATATATAAAATTTCCATGTCACAATGTTAGTTACCGTACTCCTCCGAAACGGCTTTACCGATTTTTACCAAATTTTATATGCGTATTCAGTAGGTCTGAGAATCGGCTACTATTTTCCATACCCTTAAGTGATAAGGGTTGTTCACCCTTAAATTTATTTTTTATATTTTGACGAATATTTTTTTTTTTTTTTATTAATTTATAAGACAAAACAACGTTTGCCGGGTCAGCTAGTATGTATATAAAATACTATTGAAAATACTGGTGAGTATTTAAGCGTTTTAACATTTATATTAATTTAAAACCCAAGCAGAAGAATAAAGTAAATATAACCGGCCAAGTGCCATCAGTGGGATCATGATAGGCTGATGATGATGATGTCAGGATGGCGAGCGCAGTGCCTTACCGCGCAAAATCATAAGCTGTAGTTCAAAATTCAATGGTAGCACTGAACCAATATATTTATATATACATACATCATACATCATCTCCCAATTAACGTCCACTGTTGGACAAGGCCTCCCTCATAGAGAGGGGTGTTGCGATAATCCCCACGCTTGGCAGGTGGCTTGGGGATCGCAGTACGTTCACCGTGTACTATTAAGACGCTGCTGCCCATCCTCCGGTGGTTCTGGTCGCAGTTTTAGGACCTACCCGGGGACATATTTATATATATTATACTATATACTCGTATCATTTGGTAATTTTTTTTAATGGTATCACTAAAAGTGTTTTAGCATCCCCCGTTGATCCTGTTACGTAAATTCTTTCCATCCAATGGTTGCCTGGAAGAGATCGCTTTTAGCGATAAGACCACCACTTGTGGCACTAGCTCGTAAGTGTTTTCTATCTTTTTGTAATTTTTATTTCTGGTGTCAAGCAAAGAGTTTCTATCTATCTATATGTTAGCATGACTCTTACCATTAGGCGTGCGACATGCTCGTCTCGACATTTTTGCGTAAAAAAACATTATTGTATACTTCGTCGTCAAAACTCTTGTTAAGTTTGTTTGAATTGAAGTTATGTAAAGTTAACGGCTAAAGGCTTCCCAACTGCCTGGGAGAAAGGGATGTAGGCGCGTGCGCGGCCGAGTATGACGGAGGCTTTACAACTTATAGAACTTACGAGAAATTATATAAATAAGGTAATAATTTACATCAAAAAAAAATCTTTACATGAAAAGGGTCTAATTCTATAAACATGACTCGTCCTCTAATTTTCCACCCTTAAGGTCTCATGTTTGGCGGGAAATTCAAATGTCAAACAGTTTTTTTTTTGTCCTTGTAGCTAGGCCGGGTAATTATTGTGAAATAGCATAGTGTTTGCGAAAATTGTTGTTCATTCTTTACATTATCATGTACAGCTATTAATTAGTTACTCACCATATTACTTACATTTGGCAATAAACCGTTTGAAACAGCAAAAATTTGTTTTATTGACAAATGTATGTAATAATGTGCATTAGAGATAAATAACTTTACGCGAGTTTGTAAAGAATAATAATCAATTTTCGCAAACATCATGATCGTGTACAATAATTACTCGGCCTAGCTACAAGAACAAAAAAAACTGATTGAAATTTGAATTTCCCGCCAAAGTGAAACGTTTCACCTTAAGGAGTGTTTTTTTTCCTACAAATTTAATTGGGACCACTCCCAAAATAAAGACTAATACAAGTACAAATTAATTTATTTTTTTATCCTCCGTTTAAAGAGCTGGTTAATCTTCAAATGCATTAACATATTTTTTTGAATCATAGCCAAGAACACTCTCGATAAAACAACCTTTCAACAACAAACCTTTCAAAGAAAAAAAAAACACATCAGTTATAGGACTGCACGTCAGAAGAGAAAACTTAAGTAGTAATTAACCTATTCTACAAGAGATGGCGCTGTTTTAAAATACCTGGTACAGCGTTCGGTGACGATGGCGCGAGTTCCATGATTTTTTTTCACCCAAAAAGTGATCAACGCACCTAAAGAAGTTTTCACTTCAAAACTAAATCAAAATCTGTTCATCAGTTTGGGCTACGATGCCACAGACACTCAGATAGCTACTACATATCAGTATAGTTATGTTGTCAGTATAGATGTTTTTTTTTTACTGGGTGACGAGACGAGCGAAGTCGCTCGCCTGATGGCTCTTCACGCTTGCCCATAACAGCTCAACGCCACTCAGAATTTTGAACTTCAACAGTTCAAAACCCTGGATGGCAATGCGCTGCGCTCGTCACCCCGAGATATAAGATGTCAAATATCTGTGTGCCCTGTAGTTTCGCTGGAAATATTGCCCTTCGATCCGGAACACAGTAGTGTTTGCACACTACTGGTTGGCGGTTGAATAACTGGCAAAGGTGTGGTACTGCCCCAGGCGGACCCCTGCAAAAGCGTCCTACGACTACAACTTTATATTAGACTAGCCGTCCGCCCCGGCTTCGCACGAGTGTAAGCTCGGCCTTCGGCCTCGCTACAAAATATAATATAGCCTATGTCACCCGGGGATAGTGTAGCTTCCCAACAGTGAAAGAATTTTTCAAATCGGTTCAGTAGTTTCGGAGCCTATTCATTACAAACATACAAACATACAAAAATAGGTACAAATCTTTCCTCTTTATAATATTGGTGTAGATTTATTATTTATAAAAATTACTACTTTCATACAAAAAAAAATTAACTCTCACACAAAAGACATCAACGCGTGCGTTACATAGAAAAGTTTAATCGTTTACATGAAATTCACAATTTCTCCTGTCTTTTTTAACCGACTTCCGAAAAGGAGGAGATTATCAATTCGACTGTTTTTTTATATATATTTGTATCCTCAGAACTTTCGACTGGGTGAACCGATTTGATGATTCTTATTTTATTTAAAATCTGGTGCTTCACGTCTTTCAATTTGGTCCAAATCTATCATTTTTAAGAAGTCGGTTTTTTATAATGATAATGTTTTTTTTGCTATACATTGTTACACGGAAATGTGGTACTAAATCGAAAAGAGGTCATGGTAGTCATCATTATGAAAAACTTTTACTATTGGATCAATCCAAATATAATTAAAAAAAAAACATAGCGGTTCTTTAGAAATTATTATTAAAATATAACAGAATGTATTGAACAGCTGATTTGTTCTGCCTATTTTTGTATGGCATAATCTTTTTTTACATTGTTTTATTGCAGGTCTCTATCTAGGCTTTCCTATATCTACATGGGCAGGTGCGCAGACGCATTGCCTTTGAGAAAAACCGGCGTTCGGGAGTGACTCGGAGCGACCCTCTCCGTGTCACGGGTTAGATTCCCATCTATGAGTCATCTACAACGATCCTCTGAAATATACCTACTCACTTAGAAGAAGAAGGTACCTACAGTTGTCTGCAATAATATGTATAGGCACTTTTTTTTGGTTATTGGTAGGTGATTTATTAATACAATAATAACAGATGACTATATCAAGAGAACAAACATTTACTACAAAACAAAAAATACATAAAATTTCATAATTTTAAAATTTATGTCAATGCATTAATTCTATATCTATATCTATTCTATCTATACATATAATAAAAAAGTAGAGATAACAAAAACGGAAATTGCGAGATATAAAAAAACACAGGGCGTCTTAAAATAAGCAGCTGAACACGTTAAGACAGTTTTTAAAATTTTTGTCTGTTTGTTTGTCCATGCACATGGCGACTTGGCCCTTGGCGACGCTCTTGTCACTTGCCACGGTTTATCACAAACACTAGCAATAATCCACCATCAATATACATTAAGACTCGATAATGCACAAGCTTAGAAAATTATTTAATGAGGTGACATGGTTTTATACGTTGCCAAATAGCTTTACCACCCATGTAATTTTGTTCCGTTGAGAATTTTCGTAACAATATGATTTAACAGTTTTGACAGCTTTGCTATACAGGTTTGTGTCAGTATGTGCTATGATATAAAGGACCTAGTTGCTAACCATCACATAAATTATGTCGACGATAAAACTTTCGGTTATCTCACATCGCGTTTCACAATCCTTTATATCATCTGGATACCTAGTTCTATATTACTTGGGCAGCGAAATAGCAACGCCGTATTTTTACGTCATTTTTCATTTTTACTGTCAAATTCCTTAACCAACGAATTATATTTTTTTGCAACTTGATCTGACAAATAAATTAATTGAAAGTTTATACGATGGTTAAGAACAGTGTTTATTTAATAGATAAGTTCTTATTAGCCCAACCGGAACATTAACCGGACATTCTGAAACAAAGCTTAAAGTTATCAGAATCCGTAATGAAAAAAATTGTGAATAACGCCGAGTGCCGACATTCAAGCAGGTGATAGTTATAAAGCGCAATTTACTGGCTTTCCATGCAATTGATCGGACACCGACGCGGACGCGGCGCACGCGCGCCCGTCACGATATTGATATAAATATACGTTTTAATTTATATTCTGTGGCCGACGCACCTTTCTCTAGCAGGAAGACTGGCCCATTCGGTAATAGGTATTTGGGTTATTTGTGCTGTTCTTGTGAAGACATTCTGTGTTTCTAAATGTTATCGGAAATATATAACATAGATGTCCTGGGATATGAATTCAATGAAAACGTGTGAAATAATTTTATTAGGAACTAGCCGCCCTTTCTGGCTTCGCACGGGTGGAGAATGATTTTTTAAACATTCTAGTAATAAATATAGCCTATGTTACTCAAAGATAATGCAGATTTCTAATGGTGAAAGAATTTTTAAAATCGGTCTAATAGATTTTGGGTTAATTCGTTACAAACATACAAAAATACAAATCTTTCGTCTTTATAATAATATTAATGTAGATATATACATTTTCTAAACGGTTATCGGAAACGTGTTAAATTTGGATTACACGCTAAGGGACTCCATGTCGAATCTGTGACTCATTTTGAATCTAACCTATTCAAGTCCTAGTGCCTTGTGATTCCGGGTGTGTTCTAGTATTCCCCAGAAGCACTTAGGGTTGACCCTGAGTCAGTACCCTTAGTACAAGATTTGATAGTTTTCGAAAACTTTTTTCGTTTTCGTTTTGTTGCATACATTGCTGGGCTGAAAGCTATTTGAAACCTTTTTTCGTATTTGATTGCAGCAACCTATACTGCCGATTACTACCGATTTTAGTTCATCCGCGTTTCCACTAGAGGCGCTTTGGTAAAATGTATGGAACAATACGAAAACGAAAAAAGCTTTCGAAAACTATCAAACCTTGTACTAAGAGTACTGAACGTTTGTTCTACAGATGATCATAAGGCTTAATATATTGTATTAAAGTCGCATTTAGTGGAGCAAAACGATGGCACTTACACAGAGTCGTGCATTTAGCTTCTATTTTCGAGGTTTTTCTCATATTTTTCGAAAAGTATAACTGTAATGTAAAATGTACGGTTTCCATTACGATTTCCTTGATAATGATGAAATATGTATATTAAGCTATTGTAGACATCATTTAGTAAATATGTATTTAAATGAATTTAAAAAATAGGGGTTGTCCCATAGCCAAAGTTGTTCATAATGAGAAGTTGATAACCACAGAAATGAGAATAGAACGGACATGAGAAGGAAACTCTGTCGCCATGCATTGTGACAGATATGTGATTGAACATTCTTATTTATGTCAACGCGTCGAACTCCGCGTCACAGTTGCTATGAGTTTATATGGGTGCAAGTGGCTACAACAAATTTCTTACATAAATGCCTTGACAACCGTTTTAACTTAAACAAAAAAAATCTTTTCTGTGTTGATTACGAACACCGTTTGGCCTAGTACGCCTTTTCCGCTTAGCCCTGTATACGGATAATATATTTCGCAATATTATTCTTACATACAATAAGGAAGATAAACTGTATGAGGCAGATATATACATAATATGAGAACACCATTAAACAATCATTCTTTCAAGTCGTCTGTTATGATTTCAGCACGCGCTGAAGACCAAACATTCTAGAGATTGATTAAACTGAAAAAATGTTTTCATTACATTACCATAAATATTTAATAATTTCTTGAATGTCTTCAAATCTCAATGGAAAAGCAATAATCTGTACGTACTTTTCAGATAGACAATCAATCATTACCATCATCATCATTTAAGACATAAGCCGTCCACTGCTGGTCTAAACATAAGCCTCCTCCATCGATCTCCAAAACGACTGGTTGGAAGCGGCTTGCATCCATCGTTTTCCTGCGGTTTTATTGAAAATCAATAAAACATTTATTTTTAATGATACTAGGTGACGAGACGAGCGAAGTCGCTCGCCTGATGGCTCTTCACGCTTGCCCATAACAGCTCAACGCCACTCAGAATTTTGAACTTCAACAGTTCAAAACCCAGGATGGCAATGCACTACGCTCGTCACCCCGAGATATAAGATGTCAAATATCTGTGTGCCCTGTAATTTCGCTGGAAACATTGCCCTTCAATCCGAAACACAGTAGTGTTTGCACACTACTGCTTGGCGGTTATCTTTAGAATAAAATATATATTCATTTACTCATTAATAGGCCTGACTGGGTGTTCTTCATTTCTTCATGATCATGCATATCCGATGCAGACTCTTCCAAATGTATGTATGAAAATGTAGATGTATATGATAATTATCTGGGCCTTTTCAAGGCAAGAGTGAATAGGTATCTTCTAAGTCTGCGTGCTTCATCTTCGACCACATCGTCGCTTACCAAAAGGCGAGTTGGTGGTCAAACGCGGACTTACTCGCGAAAAAAAAAAGAAAAACCGAAGAATATTTTTTTACATAAAAAACTATACGCATTGCAAACAAAAATAGGCCTTTAAACTAATGCATTTCCGTTAAAACATCAGCGCGATCTTTCCTTATACCTTTTTTACAGTACAGTCCATAAAAAACAGCAATTACTCCCCACTTCCTCTAGCAAAATAAAGCGAGAGCCCCTCGTGTCTGTCCAAGATCGTCACATCGATTCCTCACTTCCGGCAGGGTGGGGGATAAAAACCTCATTTCCGGTGCAAACCCTTCCTTGCCAGCGGCCAGGGAATCGTGTTTGTCACGTAACCATGGTAATTATTGGGGAAAAAAGTAAAAAGATACCGTAAAAAAGTACTTAAGTAATTATGCTTTGTACCAATACTTACAAATTATTTTAAAAATATTAGTTGAAGCTGCATTTCTAATGTTCTGTGATAGTAAACATCTCGTGGATAAAAGGAAGCGATGAATGTGAAACGATTTTTATTTATATTTATAAGATTACTAGCTGCGCCCCGCGGTTTCACCCATGTAGTGATGAAAATCGGTGATGATGATGGACATAAGCAATGTATATTCAAATTTTCATCCAAATCCATACAGCCGTTTCTGCGTCATTGAGTAACAAACATCCATCCATACATCCATCCATCTAAACATTCACATGTGTGATTAGTGTGATTTATGGATATTTTAGAATATCTGGGACATTTTTGCACAAACGGTCATCTGACCCCAAACTAAGCAAAGCTTGTAATATGGCTGCCAAACACTGATATACTTTATTTGAAGTGAAAACTTTAGGCGCGTTCAGCATTTTTAGGGTGAACAAAAATCACGGAACTCGCGGCATCGTCATGCTATACCGTGTATTTTAAAACAGCGCCATCTCTTGTATAATAGGTGAATTACTAAAGTTTTCACTTCTGACGTGCAGGCTAGTCCTATAACTATGGCAACCTGTGACTGATGTATATAAAAAAATACTTTCTTAAATAGATATTAACACCAATAAAGTGTTATAAAATTATTTGAACGACTAAGTAAATCTAGGAATCATCACTTTATTGTAATCTGCACTATTTTTGAATTACTCGTAGGACTTTTTCTATTCGCACACGCAAATAATCACCGGTGATTTCAAACACGAGTGGTATGGTATTTTTGTATCACTCGAATTCTGGGTTGCCGTAGTTCTGTCAGACTTTCTATCGATCATTCGTAGAGTTAAGAGTGATATGACTTGCTCAAAAATGCGACTTTTGGGATTTCGTTCGCAAGTAAATCACATCGCATGAAAAAAGTCCTACGAGCGATTCAAAAATGCCCGCTGACTGCTAGTATGATCTTATTTTAGAAGGGTGTGGGTAAGTCATTAGTAACTGACTTTTCCACGCGATTTGGCTCGCAAGGGGGAGGGAGTTATCAATACAAAGGGCAAATCAAACATGTGGCATGCCACCCTCGGATTTGTATCACAGGTGATAGCAGGATTTTAGCTATTGTGAATAATGAATAATTGACCGTAAGTCATTAGGCCATTTTTTACAATACGTTTTAGTTGCATACTTCCTTTTTTACAAGCTTTTTTATATTTAGGAATAGGCTTGCGTTTGACCGCCTACTTGCTTGATGTCAAGCAATGTTGCGGCTGTGGTTGCTGTCTACGATGGAGCACGACTCACTCGGGATTTGAAGAAACCCAAATTGTAACTATCGGGGAACACCCATCCAAATAGAAATGTTGTTTATGTATCCAAAAAATACGTTTCCCGCGTTTTTCTCGAAACCGCCATTTTGCAAGCACTGCATTTGTTATAATGAGGGCAGAAATATGGCTCATTAACTAATTTTTCACGCACACTAAGAGACTTGCATGTAGATAAACCAATGAACGAATAGTCTACTTGCAAAAAGGGTGACAAGGTCATCTGCTGGGTGACTCGACTAAAGGCATCAAGCCAGATTTAGGCTAGATGCGTTCGCACCCGGCACCCCACCTTAACCCTTGCTTGTCTGGTCTGAGATGTCAACACCTTGTTTGTTTCCATCTCGGCTATAGCTTCTATATCGACATAACAGTCGTGTTATAACTGTTGATACTATATACATTAATAATTATCAATATAAAAAACCAACTTCATAAAAATGTCAGAGCTAGACAAAATTAAAATGGAACCATTCGGAAAGCACCAGCTTCAAAGAATCATCAAAATCGGTCGACCCAGTCGAAAGTTATGAACTAACAAAAAAAAAAAAAAAAAACATTCGAATTGATAACCTCCTCCTTTTTGGAAATCGGTTAAAAACACGGTAACTATAAACGGTAGTTATAAACACAGCAGCACCCCCAAATAATTCCTTCCTTTTTGGCAAAGTCGTTTCAAATGACTCGCCAAAAAGAATATTTTACCAGAGCATAAGTAGCGATTGTTCCATAAACCCTGACTCAAATTGCTTGCGAATTATGTCCAAATTATTTTTCCCCGTATCCCCCACATAAAACGTGAAAGCTTCTCTGAAATTGCCCTCCTGAAACTCATTTCCCCAGCATACAAAGCTTACGAGGGTAAATCTACCTACAATGTTCTTCTGGGAAACAAGCGCGCCGGTTGCCATGGCAACGCGCCGCATCAACACTTCGCACGCACACTACCGCACGTGCGACTATCCAGGTGACCTGGTAAAGATGGAGGTGTAGCGAGAGCAACTGATTTGAGACTACCATATGATAATATGTGCTGATACTGCAGCGCCCAATAGTTTTTTACCGCATTATATGACTTGACATAACATCACTTAACATCAGGTGCATCAGGCTTGACCACCTCCTGCCCTGATGTTAAGCGATGATGCAGTCTACGATGGATGAATTATTAATTTTATTTTTGTGTCATGGATTATGTGGAACTGGTATGATAACATTAGATAACATAATAAGAAAATAATATTAATAAGATAATTCATTCATCACCATGCACACCAGCATGGTGGATTTGGTAGATTACCATTCTTTCTCTCTGAGAGAATGTCTGTTCCCCAGCCGTGGGAACATGTTAGGCTGGTAATGATGATGTTGATGATGGGTTTCAAGTTTTGGTGTGACAAAATAAAATTAGTCGCTAAGTTATTACTTGGTGAGATGATGAGAAATGAGATTGAGGTCCAATTGGACCTATTCTTGAGGAACCACGTTCTAACACTCGGAGGATAGGTCGGCTATATCATTGATGAAGTAGGCTATTAAAATTTAATACCTTTTCTATTTACAGTTATAGTTATATGATTATTTACGGGATATTTACCGTGGTAAGGTTGTGGAAGGAGCTCCCGATATTTCGGTGCAGTTACATGCACCGTGTTCACGGGAAGACCGAGAACCTCCTCCACAACCTTACCACGGAAAATATCCCGTAAATAATCATATAACTGTAATGAACAACCGTGATAAGTTAAAACAGTGTTTCTTTTTCTATTTGTAGAATTATAACATATTTCTTCACAATGTAGAAATTTTGTACTCAACTAAATTTGCCTTGTCCAGAGATTTTTGAGACTTGAAGTAAATTGTTTTTTCAAGCAATTATCATTGGCCAGTTTTCGTCTACAAGCAGCGTCGAAAATACATCTGGTCTCTGGCTAAATAAGCCAATTCGGGAGCCAAATAATTACTAGCATGATTATTTTTTATTATGATTTTACTAGCAGTATTTTTTTTATGTTTACAAAATTATAACATAAACATAATTACCACCATAATTAAGTTATTGTTAATAAAATATCTATTTAAGTATGTATTTAAAAATATATATGTATGTATATCAGTCTCTGGCAGCCATATTACAAGCTTTGCTTAGTTTGAGGTCAGATGACCATGTGTGCAATAATGTCCCAGATATTTATTTATTTTTATTTAAAAAAATCTTCTCATCCAGCTTTGAAGAATTTTTTTACTAAAAAGGTTATCCTCAGGTAAAAGAAAAAAAAAATTCACCACCATTAATTTATTTCCGTATGTAATGTTTTCAGCCCAGTGTGCCCCAGTCCTACTTTTCACAATGTGGGTGTGTGAGTGCCAGTTTGCTGTTTATCTGCCCGCCACGTCATCCGATGTCATACACAGATACAACATAGGCCAAGCAAATAATAGGTACCTAGACAATTATGTTGGGCAGCTATGAAATATGCTATTCTGAACACTTTGAACGGAGCAAATGTTAGTTTTTACAGCTGTTTATCTGATTTAAACGTTAAAAACTTGGTAAGTATATATGTTTACTAAGTCCTGTAAAAAGTTAGTTTGGGAAGTACTATACTCTGAAGCCTTTTGATTTTCGATAAGTTATAGTGGTTACCGCGTTCGACTTGCACGCCGCAGGTGTGGGTCCTATTCCCAAGGATGAGCTTGAGCAGCTGGTAAAAAAAATGTGACGTAACCCTAGGATGGTCTTAGGGTTGTAATCCGACTAGTTAGGTTAGGTTACCACCCTCAATTGAAAATCTCCCATTCTCCCAAAACGATGTCTCAGCCGCCTTACTTGCGAGTAAATTTCTATTCGTATACGTGGTTACCTCGCCCCCTTCAGGTATTGGCAAACTTTTTTCGGTACTAGCTCGAGTTTAAAGGCAGATCCAAAGTATATATTATTAAAGCCAGGGACTTTAGGGCTACAATTTTTAGAGCAATTCTGTTTAGGTGATGCGAACATTTGCGCGACCGCAAACGCGTTAAAGTTCACGTTCACTTGATTTTCCGCACTGCGCTGTTTCGAGCCCGCGTTAAGAGGTAACCGTGAGTCCCCAAGTGTGTTTACTATACTCTACCGCACTATTTTATAGTTAACGGTTAACACCTGTTTTAGATGAATAAAAAAAAATACGAGATTTTTCATTATTTTATTTTGATTTCATTCTACTACAATCCAAATACATGGGGTTTGTTTGTTATACAATTTCATATATCATGTTTTATTTTGTCATTCAAACTACATAGAATCCTTATCTCCAAGTCCGGACAAACTGAATGGCACCTTAGCAATGAGGGCGCACTTCATGCCTTCAAAATCTACTATGGAGGATAGTTGTTACTTATAGTGGAATGTACTGGTTGTCTTATCCATCAAACAACTTGTAATTGTTCCCCAACGACCAGTTCGCTCAAATTGGGTGGTACCTTGATAGTAAGACGCCACGGATCTTTAGACCTTTCTTTCTTTTTGTATCTTTCTTCATGGTTTCAGAGTTTACCACCGAATGCAAAGTTGTAAATTTTAGTGGTCCTACTACTTACAGATTGTCTTAACAATCAAATTAAATAGAATCATTATCTTATACAGAATCTATGTCTTATCTGTATCTTAAACAGAAAGTCTGTTAAAATTGAGTGACGCCTTCACAGTGAGGACACCATGGACCTTTAGACAAAGCAATCTTAATGGCTTCAGAATTTACCACAGAAAATCAGTTGTAACTTTCTGGTCTTGTTTTTTGTTGTTTACTTACCAAACTACTTAGAATCATGGTCTGCAACGTCAAGTCCGCTCAAATTGAGTGGCGCCTTGACAGTGAGGACGCCATCTTTAGATAACGCTGACTCTACCGATTCAGGGTCTACCCCGGAAGGCAGATTAAACTCGCGATGATACTGGTTGTGTATTACACTGTTATCAGATTTTTCGTCGTGCTGTGCTGTGATGATCAGGTTGTTGTCGAGGATCTTCACTACCACCTGAAGAGGAGATAAAAACTAACTTGTAACCGCACTGTTAACGTTAAAAACTATCTAGTTCAAAAAACGATGAAATCACCCTTTCTGTTAAAGTGGAAATACACTAAAGATGCGTCAAAGAAAACACTTTTGAAAATGAACTTCCAATAAGGAACGCCTGATTCAAGATTCTAAAAATAACTCGCTATAAGACCAATCTGATGAGGCGAATTCATACCCACCTCAATCAATTCCTAAAATTATAATATCCTTGTTAAATTTCATCAACATAAGTGCAGCTATTATGTCATGAAATGTTAACAAATATAGAAACGGCGTGTTCCAAATCAGCCTATAGCGCTGAACCACCATGACACAAATAAATTTCCTTCGACAAGGACAGAGTTAGTGCTCTTTTCTTTAGTGTCATCTCTGTATAATGATCACATCAGCTCCTTACCTCTCCAGGCTCAAACTGACTGACATCGAACTGAAGCCTCAGAGTCTTATCCTCCCCTTCCCCCTCCACGAGAGGAGAGTTGGCGATGGTTTCCCAGAAACCGGAGGGCTTCTGTCTTTCTGATGTAACGCCCGCGTTGTAGGTTTTAGGCTCGCTGTGTAGACGCAGTAGATTCTTGCTACAAAGATAGGAAAGGGTTGAAACAATTTTGATGCAAAACATAAACAGCGAGCGGTAGCATGTGTGCTTTACGGCACTTGATTTGATCACCGGCTCTGCAGCAATGACTTTTTTAATACATAAATTATGTGCAGTTTCAATGCCATAACACATATACATATATGTGGTCATGGTTTAAAAACGGTGAAGAAAA
Source organism: Agriopis leucophaearia (assembly GCA_949125355.1). NCBI lineage: Eukaryota > Metazoa > Arthropoda > Insecta > Lepidoptera > Geometridae > Agriopis > Agriopis leucophaearia. The sequence goes on along the minus strand of OX421284.1, from coordinate 6,248,129 downwards.
ACATAGTGAAGAAAGCGGTATGTTCAAGAACCTCAAAGAAAAGTTTGAACCAATATGCACTGGGCCAACTAAGTCCTTATCCAAGTTTACAGGCTGCATTTCGTTACGCTTGCGCTACACGACCTAATCCCCCCTTCCCCCTTCTACAACAGGACAAGTCTGACAATACACCCTACATGGTCGTCATTCGTCATGCCACCGCCTCGAACTAGCGGGTATGCTTCTTCCTCTTCCTCTAGGGATAGAATACTTTGCCACCGTCTTTACATAACATAAGATAAAAATAAAGTTTTTTTTCATCAATTATATTTTTGCGGCTGGTTAGTTATTTGTATAGTTCGAAATTCTGGGTGCCACTAACGTATTATGGGCAAGCGTGACACGTAGAAAGCAAGTGTTTTTTTTACCCTAACTCAGGTTTGTCTCACAGTAAAAGTAGTACAATAATAAACTATACAAATAACTAACCAGCCGCAAAAATAGAACACTGCTGATGAACTTTACCTATGAAAGTGCTGACCTATTTACAAGATTCGGCTCGACCTAGTTTCATTCAATCAGTAAGCCGCAAGACGAAGCGTGTAGCCTGTGTAGATATTGTAGCTTTCGACTCGGTCCGTGTTTTTTTTATTTGACTGGTGCGGTAGATTGTAAAAAGCTAAAGCATGTCCTACCTCATAGTATAAACTCATATTATGCTAAGTTTCATTTGAATTAATTCTCTAGTTCCGCCGTGATGCGCGGCAAAGATACAGACAGACAGATACTACAAACAGACAGAGAAAAATGTTTTTTTTTTTTTATATGCTTGCGTTTGACTGTCATCTCGCCCGATGTTAAGCGATGATTTGGTCTACGATGGAGCACGCTTGCCTAGAAGAAACCGATTCATTAGTGATTTGAAGACATTTAGATTGTAACTATCGAGGAACACCCATTCAGGTAGCGCATTCCACAGACTATCAGTTCGCACAATAAAAGTGGAATCAAAGCACTTTGCACGAGTTTTCGGAACATCAACCATAAAGCGGTGTCGATTTTTCGTGCCCGCTCTGGCAGTCCGATAGAATAATGGGCAGGAGGGAATTAGATCATGCAGATCCGATGCACACTCTCCGAAATGTATCCGATAAAAAACCGATTGATTTGCAACTTTGCGCCGCTGTTCACGACTAAGGAGCTTAGTCTGAACCAGGGATTCGTTGCTGATGAGCCTCTTGGCACGTTTGGCACGAGTTTTGGCTTTAGTAACGATTATAGAATGTCGTCCAATTATTATTTTTTCAAAATATCTTCTGTGTCCGGTGTTAGACTTTATTACAGTTTTATTATAAGTATTATATATACCTATGTATATATTTATATATATTTGCTCGGACCAAGTATAAAAACTTTGACGTACTGAGTCTGTCTTACCCAACGGTCTTACCTAAGCAATGCCATTTCGTCTTCAATTCTCCGCATTTCTTCCGAAAACCTTTCCTTCATGAAGGTGAATGCTCCATCGAAGATGGAAATGTCATTCAACAAAACTGGAATGTTGTAGTTCTTCGGCTGCAGAGCGTTTCTAGATCCCTTTTCAGACATTTTGGAGATATTCTAGAAGATAAAATAAAATCGGAATCTTTTAAAACGTTGCTGAATATTTTTTTATAATTTTATATTTATATATGTTTACTAAAATTTTAATATGCCAAAAATGACGTTTGCTAAAGCAGTCACAAAAGTTGCACGAAAGTCGTAACGAATAGGTATTGTTACAGAATAAGAACTATATTGTACATATTTAACTCTGTTCAAAAATCTACACTCAACAAAAATTCAATCATAAATTAATAAGAACTTATTGCAAACGATGACATTTAAAATCTTTTTTTCTCGCGCTAAAAGGTCAGGGCTGCCCGATAGATGAATTTCCCCCTCGAGATGTGGTATTTCGGGCCAAGGGGGAGGACGTCAGATTGACAATCCCCCCTGCTGCTATGGCGACGCAGACCTAAACACGGAGCCCTATTAATCTCGAAGCGAGGGCGTGTCGAAATGTTAGGGTTAGCCGTGTTTGCTGTTACAAGGGTGTTTGTTTTGATTCAATTTATTATATTATACATTGCTTAAAAATTTATTTGGAACAAATCAATTATTTGTAATAATTTAACTTTTCTTCAGTATCTATAGCTTTAGCTTAAGTGTATTAATATTCTTTGCAAAAACATAAATATTCATTTATAATGTAAAGAAATAAATATTAATGGTGCATGGACAAAGGTTTAAATTACTTAATTTTATTCATTATTTTATAGTGTTGTCCCAGCAACCTTTTTAAAATTAGTTTTAATTAATTACTTGTAAATAGCAACCCAGGGGAGCGCGAGAGGGCGCAAACCGCCACCCGCCGCCGCGCCGCCAAATTGGCGGGAAAGCACTCCGTTTCCGTTTGACAGTTCATTTTTTATTTCATTTCGTTCGGAAATTCGCCTGCTATTGTTCGGCTGATTACCAGGTGGATACGAAATCGAAATACAATTTAACTTTTACATTTATTCAACATGCCACATTGGGCAAGGATCCTGGCGTACTAAATCTTTAAAATAATATTATCACACGCAAACATCACAAAAAACTCTGTTTTGACTTGAAACAAAAGCTGCAAAAGTTGCATTTAATATTAAAAAAGAATAGGCCAACCATATTTTTTTCATGCTACCTAACCTACCTATTGATTGAACAATAATATAGGTATATATAGTTAGTATTGAGCGGCTGCCAATTCGGTAGAGCAGACTAGAGCAGCACATGCGGCGCAAATATGATAACCTTGGCAGTGGTTACATATTTGAGCCGTATAGGGCCGAGACATTTAGAAAGGAAGCTCACCTCATTTTCAAAAATCTTTCAGAGGAGCGCCTGTTTATTGCGACGAATGACCGAAATACTGGCGTGTATCTGGCTCAACGCATAAGCATTGCCATTCAGCGTGGTATTGCCGCCAGCATGCTGGGTACGCTGCCAACTGATAGTGGGCTGGAACGTTTGGCTTGTCTTTAGACCTTTAACGGTCTCTGGGCATTCTAATGTTTTTTTAGTGTTAGTGTTAGCTTATATTTTGTTTCTTTCTTTGTTTAGTTAATAAAGGCATGAAGGCTGGCTTGCACAGCCAAGTAAATCTGATTTAAATATAGAGTGGTTCCAAGTATGTATAATGAGGGATTTATTGCTCGACACACACATCACACACATCATCAGCCTATTAACGTCCACTGTTGGACAAGGCCTCCCTCATAGAGGAGTGTTGCCACAATCCCCACGCTTGGCAGGCGGCTTCGGGATCGCAGTACGTTCACCGTGTACTATTAGGACGCTGCTGCCCATCCTCCAGTGGTTCTGGTTGCAGTTTTAAGACATACCCGGGTCAACACACACACGTGTACGACACACGTTCAGTCAAAAAAGCCGAACAACGAAAGCTAACAAACATTTACACTCATTTTTATTTCTAGCTTCACAACTCCATCATATCAAGCTATAATCTATTTATTACGAGGGGAGGTTTGGCCAGTTTTTAATTCGCGTAAAATGGGCCCGCCATATCTCGGGGGAGAGTGGGCAAACATCATTACGTGCAGGTTTGCTTAGTGATGTCAACTTGTTTGAGCTGTTGTTACCGTTCTTTTTTACGGAAAAGGGGTAGGAAACTATAATTTTCCAAGAGTAACGGCAAATTATCATTTGGAGTAATAGGCACAGGTTTTTTATACAGGTGAGAGAGATCTTACATTTTAAATGTGTGTGCATGTTGAGGGTATTTTTGTAGTATTTTGTATGCGTAGTGTGGTGGAGAAGCGTAATAATAATAATAATAAGCCCCTCCGGTGCCAAGATACGGCAGCCTTTATGGGGGGCCCATTCAGTGGGTGGCAAGTCATCACCTGCCTAAATATATTTTGAGATGAGACAGGATAAGGCAGGTGCCGTTTCTCATTCTATAGATCTGTTATTCCATCCACAAGTTGTTCACCTCAATAGCCCAGTCTTTTTTAATCCTATACTGTACAATAGTTTCATATTCCTTTTTATACAAATTTCATAGTTGCATGTATTTTATATTCAAAAGGGCCTCTTGGTGTTGGCTTCGGCTCCACCAATGCCTACCAAATGTCCGGGCTAGACCCGAGAATTTCATTAAATAAAGTGTTATAATAATAAGAATGAAAGATCTCTACGACATATTATTCTCAATGGCTGAGTTCCTTACAAAATTCAGAGCCAACCTTTTTGACTGCTGCGAATAAAATTAGTGGGTATTATGATTTTATGTCTGTGGAAACATAGACCACATCTCCTTATAAAGTAATCAGGGACAAACATACTTCAAACCAACCAATAAACTGTTATAAACTCAGATTAGACAAATAATAGAGATATGCCTTAGTAAAATTTTCGTTCGTATTGAATTTGCTTAATTTTTCATGTATTCTCACCAATCTGCCTTAGTTAATTTTATTCATAAATATTGATGTGTATACCTAACCTAACACAAACAGAAGATGGTTTGCGATAGCATTGTCATCTGGGTTACATTTACTTGCAAAATATCTACTTACTAATGATTTATTGTTTATTGTAATGAACTGGAAACATATAACATTACCCTTACATTGCTATAACGTTGTTAATATTAGAGTACTTAGGAAGGGAAAATGTTGTTCCGACTTCCCCGCGCACCCTTCTCATTAGTGGTGCCACTTTCTTTCGATTGACGGCATAAAAGCCGTCGGTTTGAGTTTGTGCGACAACGTGCGTTTGCCCAACATCATCCAAAATATATTATTGTATTCGCAATAAAAGTTGGTAAAATTTGACTTCCACCCATCACTCACAAGATGGACAGACGACCTAAAAGATGCCGCAGCGAAACGAGCGAAACGCTGGATGCAGCCCGCTTCCAACCGGCCCTTTCGGAGGTCGATGAGGAAGCCCTATGTCCAGTGCCTATGTGTGGATGTCCTATGGTTGAAATGAAGACGATAATAATGAAATTTGACTTCTAAGTTTTTTTACAAAGTTTGACGCCAGGGCGTGTTAAAAAATAGAAACTATAAACATTTACCTAACCCATAGTTACCGTACCGCATTTACCGTAGGTAGGTATATATCTAAAACCATTGACGCGTCTCATAAAATCACACAAACAACATCAAACCATATTGCTTCCCTTCCCAATATTTCATTACGGCTGATTAAAGTATGATATCACGGTACTCTCCCGTTTCTCATCAATTTGGCTGGTCCCGGGGCTCGTGCAATCAGTAAATTGGCCCGGGTAAACAGGCGCAGGGCAACACTGAGGCGGTACCATTGGCTTTTTGGAGTTATGGGAGTTTTGACACCAACGTGAAATAAAAACATGTCGCCTCTATGTGTTATTTTTAACCGACGAAAAAGGAGGACGGTTCTATGTTCCACTGCATTTTTTGCCGACTTCCAAAAAGGAGGAGGTACCATGTTCGTCTGTATGTTTTTTTTATGTATGTTCACCGATATCTCTGCCAGCTGTGAAAAGATTTAAAAAAATGTTCGGTAAGGTATACTTCCAATTTGGTCCCATTGTCACCAAGTTAGGATCTGTAGATGGGATCCCAGGGAAATCGAGGGCAACCCTCAAATTTTATAGGCACTTATTACGTTTTTCATATATTTTTGAACACAAAAAAAAACCCATAATGTCGTGTTGTTTCGAAAACTCCGTAGAAGCCTCTAGTAATAGTACGAGAGCTAGCAACGTCGGGAAAACAAGCATTTCAGGTAGGCTAGTTTTTAGATATGCTATCTCTCTCACTCCCCCGGACGTCATACGGGCTATCTGGCTGGTGGTAGTGGTTGCGTTCATCAGTGCGCATCCTAAATGTCCAGGTAAAATATCGATTTTTCAAATCATTTTAAGAAGTTTTTTTTTTTTTTTATTATTTTTATTGAATTTTTCGCAACATGAATCTATTATTGCCAGACATTTTTATCGTTGTTTAAATTGTGCCAGACGCTAATTTTGAATTGAAAAAATTTTTTTTTTTCAAAATATTTCAGTATGGCTGAAATTTTTATATGATGTTATTTAAGTATCTAAAAACCTAAAATTAATTTGCCAAACAATAATTCGATTGTTAAACCTTCAGCCAGACCGATCTAAAAGTGAAAAGTGATGTGGTACCATTTTGCTTGGTCTAGGAATAGTTGTCGAATAAATTACAGAGAAAGAATTAAAAACTATTGAATTAATTGTGGATTAACATAGCATTAAAATAATTATTTATTTTTGTGCAAAATTAAGGTAATAATCAATCTCAAGGATGAAAGTAAACAAAAATTATATTGAATTATCTTGATAATTATCATCATCATCATCTTCATCACTGCTGTCATTTTCATTGTCATCGTCGTCTTTTGGATTATCAACGTCTTGTAAGCTATTATCTGTAAAAGAATGAAAAATTTTATAATCTTTCGGCAAAGAAATTTATTAGTATTTTATTTTCAATTTTTACCTTTAATGATAATGTCGGCAACTAATGATGGTAACTGCTCTCCAACAAACCAGATAAAATCATATTTATCGTCATTTATGGTCCAGCCAGAAGCTTGAGGTGATAGAGATGTTGGGTGTTGTAAATGAGCATTTCTCCAAAACTTTGTTACGTAACGAATTCGTAGTAAATGCTGATACAATTCAGCTTTGCATGGTGGTAGGCTTGATGGATCAAAATTACGATTTTTTTTTTCAAAATTATCATCTGATTTTTTAGACCGATAAGTGTTTGAAAACATATGAAACCGAACTTCATTGACGTTCCAAGAATCACGAGCTCCGTAAATGTCAAAATATTGATAATGATGCTCCTAATGAAAATGATATCGATTGTAGAAGTGATCAGTCCGACATGCTACCACCACCAGCAAAAAGAAGACGAACCTTTGAAGCCATTGTTCCTGAACTTGTTCCAATTTCTGCCCGATTGCAAATGTTAGAACGATTAACACCTATTGAGAACAGGATGCGACTACACACCAGCTTTTTTCCGGAAAGGTAAACTTCGACCTTTTAAACTGTTAGAGCAATCAGAAGAGTATCAATTAGCCTGTCAAAATATTATAACAGATGATGAAGAATTGCTGGATGAGACATTTAAGATCTTAGAAAAGTTTATTTGTCACATTTACGGAGCTCGTGATTCTTGGAACGTCAATGAAGTTCGGTTTCATCTGTTTTCAAACACTTATCGGTCTAAAAAATCAGATGATAATTTTGAAAAAAAAAATCGTAATTTTGATCCATCAAGCCTACCACCATGCAAAGCTGAATTGTATCAGCATTTACTACGAATTCGTTACGTAACAAAGTTTTGGAGAAATGCTCATTTACAACACCCAACATCTCTATCACCTCAAGCTTCTGGCTGGACCATAAATGACGATAAATATGATTTTATCTGGTTTGTTGGAGAGCAGTTACCATCATTAGTTGCCGACATTATCATTAAAGGTAAAAATTGAAAATAAAATACTAATAAATTTCTTTGCCGAAAGATTATAAAATTTTTCATTCTTTTACAGATAATAGCTTACAAGACGTTGATAATCCAAAAGACGACGATGACAATGAAAATGACAGCAGTGATGAAGATGATGATGATGATAATTATCAAGATAATTCAATATAATTTTTGTTTACTTTCATCCTTGAGATTGATTATTACCTTAATTTTGCACAAAAATAAATAATTATTTTAATGCTATGTTAATCCACAATTAATTCAATAGTTTTTAATTCTTTCTCTGTAATTTATTCGACAACTATTCCTAGACCAAGCAAAATGGTACCACATCACTTTTCACTTTTAGATCGGTCTGGCTGAAGGTTTAACAATCGAATTATTGTTTAGCAAATTAATTTTAGGTTTTTAGATACTTAAATAACATCATATAAAAATTTCAGCCATACTGAAATATTTGGAAAAAAAAAAAAAAATTCAATTCAAAATTAGCGTCTGGCACAATTTAAACAACGATAAAAATGTCTGGCAATAATAGATTCATGTTGCGAAAAATTCAATAAAAATAATAAAAAAAAAAAAAAACTTCTTAAAATGATTTGAAAAATCGATATTTTACCTGGACATTTAGGATGCGCACTGATGAACGCAACCACTACCACCAGCCAGATAGCCCGTATGACGTCCGGGGGAGTGAGAGAGATAGCATATCTAAAAACTAGCCTACCTGAAATTCTCTCTCGAAAACGTTGCTAGCTCTTAGACTATAAAGTATCCACCACTTTACTGTGACATGACTTGAACTTGACCACTGACATTGACACAACTAAGGCTTGATTGACAATGGCGGTACTTTTAAATAATTTCATAAAATTTCTATAGACATCCGTTATCTACACTATTTCCATTCGTTTATTTGCTCTGATAGCTGAATTAAATTCGTTATAGGTATTAACTTCAATGAATAGGTAATTATCGCGAATCTAAGAAAAAAAATTAAAAAACATTGAAGGTAGGTTTGATTTTTTTGAAGTGAATTCACCGTGAGTTTATGTAGTAACGCAACAGTTACGCAAACGGCGGTCGGACACGCGATCGCCGTGAGATCGGTATCGCATCCCAGCGGTGGGATGAACGGCGCATGCTCGAGATATCGAGAAAAAAACACCTTTGCGGCGGTGACGTCATGCCGACCGGAAATTAAATGGGTCTATTGGGGTTGGAAATGTACGCAGATCTCGACAAAGGCGGTATACATCATTAAGAGTCTCGCTAATGAAAAAAGACTGAAAAAGTTCAAATTAAAAATAAAATGAAAGTGGTTAACATTCATCATCATTATCAGCCTGGACTAGTAAGTATTATATGGACCAGTAAGTCCACTGTTATGGCTCGTTTACACAGTGCGTGCTGCTGCCTGGCCAGTAGACAGCTACTCGGTTTGTCTACTCGTACGCCAGTAGCTCGGCTCGCCTTTGCTGTCTACACCACACCTAGCTACTGCTCAGTCCGAGTCGAGTCGCGCCAGCGCCACTCTTCTTGCTTTTTTCGATTTTACTCACTTCTTGATTGTAGGTGGACCGTAAATTTTTTATTTTCTTGGTTACCTCACCGGTGTTACCTAGGTGCATTTCTTTTGCGATATGTTCCAAAGATTCTTTTCTCATATCTCTATTTCGATAGTTTTTATCGAAACAATTCCATAGGTTTTCTTGTTCTCTGTAGAGTTTCATGAATGAAATATTATTGTCAGAAGACCATCTATCCGTACCCATTTCGTTCTCGATTTAGTACATAGGCGTAGCACACAAAAAACACGGCTTCCACTCACAACTGTCCGGCTGGCACTGGCGAGCTACTGTCGAACGCGTCCAAACGATGCGAGCGACGCACGAGCCGCTGTCATGTGCGAGTTGCTGCCGGGCGAGCAGGCGAGTGAAAACAAAAAATGTTGAAGTAACTCGGATGCGAGCTACTGACCAACTCGCACGTACGAGTTACTCGTAAGTGACGTCCAAACAGTGCGAGTAACTGCAGTGCAGCTACTCGGAAGGCTTACTCGTACGCTAGCTCGCACTGTGTAAACCAGCCATTAGACATAAATAGGCCTATCCCATTGACCCAAAATGACTAATTTTTAACCGACTTGAAAAAATGAGGAGGTTCTTAATTCAGCTGGTTTTTTTAAATGTTTGTCCTCAGAACTTTCGACTGGGTGAACCGATTTTAATGATTATTTTTGTATTTGAAAGCTGGTGCTTCCCGTGTGGTCCTAGTTCTGACATATTGAAAAAGTAGGTTTTTTATATTGATAATTATTATATTATTTTATTTTACATGGAAAACAAACAGCTGCTAATTAACACAGTAGATATGAGATAAACAGTTACACAAAAGCCAAAAATATGTTTTCATGTATTCCATAGTTCAGAAATTGGTGGTTTTAGATAAACGAACGAAGCTCTGTGGACTAAGCCAAATTTCAGACATGTATCATTCCAACCACAGAAAAGAGAAGGGTAAAAAATTCTCACTTCAGTGATTCCAACAAAACGTATACTTTTTATGGTATGTCAAAAAGAAAACCACTAGAAATTTTCTTTGTTAAGATCATTTTACGTAAAGGCCAGTGACCTTCTAAGGTCATTAACCTATTTTTCTTGATAAAATTTTTTTATAGTTCAAAAATAGTTCTAAAAAAACGTTATTGAAAATAGTTCAAAATTCGATAATATCTAATCAAAGGCAAGCGCTTGCCTTTGATATCGCCTGCAATTGCCTTTGATTACGAAAGTGCCATTTTCATCTCTCTCTATGAGCCTCATTAGCAAGCTCAAAGTCGCACAACGAGCTATGGAGAGGGCTATGCTCGGGGTTTCTCTGCAAGATTAAATCAGAAATGCGGAGATCCGTAGACGAACGTAAGTTACCGACATAGCCCACCGGATTAGCATGTTGAAGTGGCAGTGGGCAGGGCACATAGCACGCAGAACAGATGGCCGATAGGGCCGAAAGGTTCTCGAATGGAGACCACGAACTGGTAAGCGCAGCGTAAGACGTCCACCCACATGATGGACAGACGACCTAAAAGAGACCGCAGGAAAACGCTGGATGCAGGCCGCTTCCAATCGGCCCTTTTGGAAATCGATGGGGGAGGCCTATGTCCAGCAGTGGACGCCTTATGGCTGAAATGACGATAATGATTTTCATCTCTCTTTCACAAAAAAGTTTATAATGATATCCCAACATATTGACTTAACCCCCAAGAGTAAAAAGTGGCAACCCTAATGATCGTTACGTTTGATTTACTACTCCCCACAGATAACAAAGGTGCGGCAATAATCAGTTTCATTAGCGGGATGGCTTGCCCCAACCTCCCCTAGCTTTGAGATCGTTGATTTTATGATTGCGTTTAGTTTAGAATAATGTTTTTTTCTAAACTATCATTTGAGATCAATTTTTTTATAGATTAAGTGGCAAACAAGTGACGTACGGGAGTGTTTTCTTATTTTTACATAATGGAAAGGACAAGTGAGATATTTTATTAACCGAATTTGGCCATTTAATACTAATTTCGATGTCGGTTTTTTATATTATTGGTTGAACAGATGCTTGCTTATGTCCGTCGTCTAAGAGAACACCTCGTAGATATGATTAGATATATAGTAATTAGGTTATTAGAAGGAGCTCGCAGTAGCATGCGCGTGCGCAGTGACACTATGCATCACGGTGCATCACGACATGGCTCGTCGTGTGCCACGCGCCTTCCCTGTGACGTGAATTAATGATTTATTTATATAATGATGACCAAACGTACTAATGACATCAGCCTATACTACAGCTAGTTACACAGGGTTCCACGGACCCGTGGTACTAAGTTAAAACGAAGTCATTTCACTCACAATTACGTTTTTTTTAATGTAATTGTAAAAAGTCATCTGTAGAAAATTATACGCTCAACGAAATGTGTGGAAAAAAAGCATTTCAAATTATGTTATTTCAAGGTTGTGTAAAAACTGAAAATCGAGGAAGTGATTTGCTTGGTCGCTCCACAGTCCACAGACCAACACACTACAAGTTCAATGTTGGAATTTTAGAAAAAGCACCAATATGCCCCACTATTGAAATCAAATCAATCATGTATTGTGACACAATATATTAGAGCAGTAAGATTTATATAATGAAGTCTCTAGATCCAGAAGTTAGCACTGTATTTCGGGAACCAGCGTCTTCTAACATTATTATACAATACTGCCCTCATAAGCCCAAGAGCGGTATCCAAACCTATAGGTGTATTTCGAGAAAATCGAGTTTTTGAGAAAATTTATTTTTCGTTACCTTAATGACATATAATTTAATTTATTTTCAGTTATGTGCCAATGTTAGGACCAATATATTTCTTAAATATATGTTTACAAACCCAATATTATTATTTTTTGTGTTTTATGAGATACCCTCATTTCGTTTAGAATGAATAGTTTTTAAACATGAGTTTTAAAAGAAAAAAATATTTTTTGTGTTTTATTTCAATGTTCCAATGTAGATACGGTTATTTTGCTTAGTCCATCTGGTGCGAAATTTTTGAAGCTATCAGATGCACGAATAAACAGAAATATATTTTTTTTGAGCTACCACTCTTTGGCATATGAGGGCAGAATATTTAAACGATTATGATTAAATATTGGTTGTCACAACATTTAGTGTGTGACCAAAAAGCGTCAACCCTGGTTACCACACTAAACTGAAAAAACGAATTTAAATGGAACATTGTTCCGGAAAAAATACTATGCATATATGATTTTTTTATGCGAATATACACGCAACAATTTGCAATAAATTATAATATATATTAACATCTAGTACACTGAAGTGGGTCACTAGAAGAGTAAGCTTACAAAATAATTTTAAATATTTTATACATTAACATTCTAGATGCATTATCTTGAAATTAAGAAATAATCTCGTAGCCTTCAAATAAAACAAGTGTATCCATATTCATTCATATTTTTTTAGATTTAAGATATCGGTTTCGTAACATCCTAGATAAAACCCTGATTTTCACGAGATCAACTTAAAATTAGTTTTTTTACTCTAGCTTGTTTCTTCTTCTTTAGAAATCATTTAATTGTGTAAAGTGACTTGTATGAATCGGTTGTGATCTCGTCTGTGATGCTGTAGAAATTACAATAATATCATATATATGTGAAAGTTTGGATGGATGGATGGTTGGATGTATGGATGGATGGATGGATGTTTGTTACTCAATAACGCAGAAACGGCTGGATGGATTTGGAAATTTGGAATATACATTGCTTATGTCCTGTATTAACACGTAGGCTACTTTTCATTATCATCATCGATTTTCATCACCACGCGGGTGCAACCATGGGGAGCAGCTAGTATATTATATTTTTTCTCAAATATATCATCAGTTCATGTTTTGCTCAATGTTGAGCTGTTGAGCTGCCTTCTTTTGCTTAGTGCAACGCACGTCATACTTACAAGCATTTTTTTATTTTTTAATGAGACTGAGTGACGAGACCAGCGAAGTCGCTCGCCTGATGGCTCTTCACGCTTGCCCATAACAGCTCAACGCCACTCATAATTTTGAACTTCAACAGTTCAAAACTCTGGAAGGCAATGCACTGCGCTCGTCATGCTAGAAATAAGAAATAAGAGAAATAAGATGTCAAATCTCTGTGTGCCCTGTAATTTCGCTGGAAACATTGACCTTCAATCCGGAACACAGTAGTGTTTGCACGCTACTGCTTGGCGGCTGAATAACTGGCAAAGGTGTGGTACTTTCCCAGGCGGACCCCTGCAAAAGAGTCCTACCACTGCATAAAGAAGAAAACAAAAACATTCACACAACTAAACGTATTGAAACCATTTTTTTATATTGAAACAGCTGATATATTTTTCCGTTTTCAGGGTTAGTCCCATAGAAATTAATGTCAATTAATTAGGTATGATTGTAGATTCATAGAGTATACGTAGAGCTACGATGTAAAAACAATGAATGTGACGAGTAATTTTATTATTCATCATCATGACGTCCACTGCTGAACATAGGCTTCCCCCTTTAACCTCCACACTGAACGACAACCTGCCATCTGCATCCACTGGATGCCCGCGACTCTCACGATGTTTGTTGGTCCATCTAGTGGGAGGCCTATATATCTACGCTGCGTCTTCCGGTTCATGGTCTCCTCTCAAGAACCTTTCTTCCCCATCGGTTATCAGTTCTTCGAGCGATGTGGCCTGCCCATTGCCACTTTAACTTGCAAATTTCAATAGCTATATCGATGACTCTGGTTCTTTGGCGAATATCCACGTTTCGGATTTTATCGCGTAAAGAAACTCCGAGCATAGCTCGTCTCCATTGCCCGTTGTGTGACTCTGAGTTTCTTTAAGTTTTATTATTATTTCTAGTGTTATAATTTGCTTATTACTTTAACCTAGTGGTATAATGTAAATAATCTATACGCTCTACTTACTTGAGACGCGTCCAGTGTTTGTTTACCAAATTTTTGGCAATGCTTAGCTAAGCAGGTTTATCTACATCTAAATTGGTTGCTCAATTTTACGCATAACTCATTAAAATATTTTATTTCAAGAAATTATGAAGGTGTAAAATTTAAATAACCCAGGAGATATATTATTTAGCTAAGTAATTATTTTATCTATTAGAGAATTGAATTATCATTTTATCTATGAAATCCTGATTTGCCTTCTCTGTGCAAATTGCCTTCGTTAGGACTTCACTACAATCATGGCTCATCACTACGAGTCCGCGCTGATTGGTTAGAGATTCGTCAAAGGGACGCATGATAGATGGAATCGCGACATACTTTTCCCCCCTTAAAACCGTATAACTATTTATTACAAACATAAAAAGGTTAGCCAAGTCGGTCCAGACGATCTTAAGTGAAGCGCTTAATTTACTGCATTAAATTTTTAATTATATGGATTTGTACGGCTATACAAGATTACGCACATAGACTATACTAAGTCGAAAGGAGGTCTTTGTACTCATCATTATAAACAACTTTTACTATTAGACCAACCCTGAAATCGTAAAAAAAAACAATTTAGCTGTTCCATACATTTTGTGTCGAGTGTCAGTGACCGTTTTCTATGGAACAACTGATATTATTTTCTCGATTTTAGAATTGATCAGGTTACATAGTAAAAGTAATTTATAATTATGAGTACAATGACCTCATCAGCTTAGTACAACCTATATGCATAACCCTATACATTTAGAGCCAGAACTATGAATTATGTACATATTTCTTCTGATGACTTATAAAATAGGTAAATAACTTCACACCTATTCAAATTACGATCAATAACTGCAATGCGAAATACAATCGAAAAATGACTAATGCAAAAGACTATTTAGCATTATAGACAAAACACTTTGTATTCACATCATATGTAGTCTTTAGACTATTAGACTAATATAATACGAACTGATACTATGCTAGTACATTGACTCGATACAACAATTACTAAGATATTACAAACAAGCGTGCACCTACATGCCATGCTGTAATTTCTTATTTTCCAGGTGGCAAGACTTAATATCAGCTGTTGTCTTGTTAGTAGTGTGCATAATGTAGTAAGTAGTTCTTATTAAACAATGGTAACCACTTACCATTTTCGCTGTCATTGTGATTTTAGTTTGAGATAAGTGTTTGAATTTAATAAATGTATCATAAAGTCAACATCTAGGCAAACTTCAGTAACATAATAATAATAAAATAAAAACCAGAACCACCAGAACCAAAGAACCAGAGTCATCGACATAGCTATTAGAATTTGCAAGTTGAAGTGGCAATGGGCAGGCCACATCGCTCGAAGAACCGATAACCGATGGGGTAAAAAGGTTCTTGAGTGGAGACCACGAACCGGAAGATGCAGCGTAGGTAAGCCTCTCAATAGACGGACCGACGACATCGTGAGAGTCGTGGGCATCGAGTGGATGCAGATGGCAGGTTGTCGTTCAGTGTGAAGGTTAAAGGGGGAGGCCTATGTTCAGCAGTGGACGTCTTATGGCTGATGATGATAATGAATAAAAAAAACTAATATAGAGGATTTTTTTATTGAGTAAGTAATTAGAGAGCGAAGTCGGCCGAGCGGTAGCATGTGCGCTTTAAATTCTGACGGCATCCGGTTTGATCCTCGACTCTGCAATACCAGAAAATATATGGTTACGCATATAAGAGTGAATCGGTTTCTTCTAGGCAAGCGCGCTTCATCATAGACCCCATCATCATCAGAAGAGTTGGCGGTCAAACGCACGCTTATCTATTAATATATAATATCTATACATATCTATACATATAATAAAAACGTAGCGATAAAAAAATATGTAATTGCGAGATATCAAAAAAAAATATACACAGGACGTCTTAAAATAAGCAGCTGAATGCGATAAGATAGTTTTTAGAATTTTTGTCTGTTTGTTTGTTTGTCCACGCACATCTCCTAAACTACTGGACGGATTTAAATGCGGTTGTCACGAATATGCTTAGCTATGACCAGATTGAAGTATAGGCTATGTTATTTTCCGCAAGGGCCGGATTAAGGGTTGAAAATATACGCGTACAAAGTCGCGGGCAACTAGTTATTAAATAATATTAGACTGTACTAAGACGCAATGAGGTCATTGTACTCATCATTATGAATAACTTTTACCTACTATGGGACCAACCCTGAAATCGCAATAAAAAAATGAGCTGCTCCATACATTTTTATCGTCAGCCTGCATCAACCCACTGCTGGGCATAGGCCTCCTCTCCCTTGTGCCCTTTATCCCTGTCTCGGGCCAATCTCATCCACGTATGGCCTCCGATGTGGGTGATGTCATCGACCCATCGGGCTGGTTGCCTGCCCACGGAACATACATACATTTTGTCGAGTGTCAATATTGTTTTCTATGAAACAGCTGAAAGTTTTTTCGTGATTTCAGGGTTGGTCCTATGGTAAAAGTTGTTCATAATGATTACAATGACTTCCTTTCAGCTTAGATCAATGTATATGCGTAATACAGTGTATACCAGTGATGCCTCTGATCTTCATCTTCAATTACCATTTGATATAGGCAGGGAGCAATGCACTTGACTGCGCCAACGCAGCTGGTATTTGGAGCATTGTTCTATAGAGACATTGTATAAAGTTAATTTGGATCGATTGTTGATACCATCACTTCGTGTTGGTGTTCCATGTTCCACTGTTTTTTTAATGTATGTTCACTGATATCTCCGCCTACTGTTGACCGATAAAAAAAAAAACATTTGTTCAGCAGGGTATCCGATTTGGCTCTTTGTCACCAAGTCAGGATCTGATGATGGGATCCCAGGGAAATCGAGGGCAACCCTTAAATTTTATAGGTACTTATTACGTTTTTCATAAACTTTTAGTCGGTTTTTAATATGACCCACTTGTTTTTATGTAGATCTTCGTTTTTTCCACCAACTCGGATATTTTTTTTGATAAATGTGTGAAATAGCTCTGTGGCTCGTTTTTTTAATCGCACGTATGATATTTCGTACTAAAATATCATGCGAAATGAAAGATTTTCTATTGATAGAAAGTTTAGAATACCGATGCAAATGGTTCATACTATTTGTTGCTTTTTCAAAAATGCTAATATTGTTTGGGATTTCGTTCGAAAGTCAGTCATTTCGCATGATGTTTTCGTGCGAAATATTCGCTAGAATGCCGCCGAGAGCACGGCCTCAATTCAATTTTTTAAGTAAAACCGTATGTAATAGGGTTGCTTGGATTCCAACCCGATGAAAGCATGTTGAAAAATAACCAGGGTCAATCGATATCGAAAAATTCCTATACTTTTTGTAGGACAAAGCGTGTCTCAAGGAATGCAGAGAGTCCACAAAGATGCAGTTTATCTAAAGGTGTGGTGAACGTTTTAGCCGTTATCGCGAGACACTATTATCTTATGCGCACGCGCCGGTCATAGAGCTAGCTATTGCTAGAACTGAAAATATGTCTGAGCGTTATTCCAATTGAAGGTAAATACACTCGGCGAATGTTCGAGAAAATGCTATTCTTGGAAGTAAGTGTAGATTATTTGAGGTTTGTGGGCGTAATAAAACACTTAGTTAAGGATTTAAGTAATTAACTTGTAAGTGTATTATCCTTATTACTTTATATTTGGAAGTGATGCGACTAGTTCCTATCAAAGAGGCGAACGACAAGTAAGTGGAAAAACAAAGATGGCGGATCCATATCGTTCACAAAACAAATCGTTTAGAAACTTATGAAAGGTGAATTATTGTATACAATGAAATAAAATCAACAGTAAGTAAGGTTCAGGGACTTGATTCACTAACTACTAACACACTCACTCATAACGTGCTTAAGAAAATAGATCCTTCTTAAAACTCTTCTTCTTAAGTTTGAGAGTAGATTTCGTTAAATTACTGACATAAAATGAACAATTTTAATGTCATGGTTCACTTGTTCGTTGTTTGTGTTTGTTGTTATTCGTCTTGACCAGGCTTTTACAGCTTTTTGTTTTTTGTTTATACTTACCCGAAAATCTAGATATCTAAAATTTTACGATGGCATTTTGTAATACATCTCTTAGGTAGATTACTTCACTTCTATGGTTTCCTTTCCACAATGGATGTTGGATTCATCTCAAGAGTATGTGAGTGAGTAACCATCGTATCTTCATTGTCGCCATATAACAGAAGGCTCTTAGTTCGGAGATAACGTTTTCTTAAATTGTAGCCTTTTAAAGAAATACTTTAGATTGTCATTTAGAGTGGGGTTGCTACCGGACACTTCGTGCAGGCTGTGTGGTCATCAGAGCCGTTATTTTTCAGATCTAGACAGCGGTCCCTAAACACCAATTATTAATAAAAGAGATTAGCAATATACTTTTCATCCCCCCATCTCGGAAAGAGTATTTTTGCTCTTCGATATCTGAGTGCAAAAGCCGTTTTTATCCGGTAGAGGAAAAAAGTAAAGTAAAATTGAATTAAGAACATCGTGTGCACTAAGTTTGTGAATTCAAAACATCATTAAACCTATTTACTTCTACTTCCATGGTGCTGAATTTATCATACAACCTTTTTTAATTTGTTAAAAACTCAGACTCAGAACCTTCTTGGTGTACTTTGCGCGCGCTATTTACTTTTTTTGCATTAAGTTATTTCCTCGCTAAGATGGGATGAAAAGTTACGTGTTGCACTCGAATATGTTGCAAATAATTTTCACCTCGTGCTCTTTTGATTCCCTCGCTAACCCTCAGGATTCTAATTTATGAATCACTCTCTACGCTTGTGATTCAATTTTAGAATCCTTCGCTTGCTCTGTCATCAAAATTGAGCACGCGGTTAAAAAGCAACTTTGCACGCTTGTATAACAAATAACTATTATTGCTTGCTGTATCGTCTTGTTCTTCGTCTGGTTAAATATCAAATTTCGCGATTTTCCTCAAACTCACAGACTTCTAAATTACCTGCCTTTTAAATTATGGCCCTTTTTTCCCACTTTTAGCAATTTTGTTCATACTCGTTTTAATTTGTCTACTACTTGTTAGATTAAATTTATAAAAATGGTGTCATATCAAACTTTTATGTTTTATCTTAGGAAACCGTAAAGACCGAAACAAGATCAAGGATAATTTCTTTGATAGAAAATAATATGAAAGTAACACTGATTTGCTCTTTTTTTCCCTGTTTATTTGGATTAATTCAAATACGTATTTACTAAATGATTTCTACGATATCTTAATATACAGATTCATAATTATGGAGGGAATCGTAAAGGTACATTTTACATTACAGTTATACTTTTCGAAAAACATGAGAAAAACCTCGAAAATATAAGTAGCGAAACGCACGACTGTGTGCACCTTTGTTTTGCTCTACTACGACTTTCTTATCTGTAGTAACAAGCGATGCCTAAAAGTGAGAAAACCTCGCCCTAATTCATTGTTCTAGAAAAAGTTAGATCGTTTATTCTTTTAATTTTTCGAACAAAAAAATTACTAATATGTGTTCCCCTCGTGTATTTTTTTTTCCTTGAAAAAGTAAGATATTTTTAAAGAAATTTGTAATAAAAATATTCGGGAACATCTTGCAAATTTGTCTTTAAAGCATGGGTCTCTATTCAGATCTTGTACAGTACGATACATTAGCAACGTTGTCGTTCTCTCTCGAGGCTCGCTTGAGTGTATGGTCAGAGCCAACTTTGACCATCTCGAGCCCAGAGGTCGTTTTAGTAGTCTCTTACTACAGAGGGTACGCCCGGCGCCATCAGCCCTAAACCTACTCATCTGCTAGGTAGGTACTTATCTACAACCTACTTAGTTAATTATGGACCCATGTGTTTTGTACCTGACGCGACATGAATTCCAATTTTAATGATCCAAACAATTTCGGCAAGCCATATAAAACAAGCCATGCAAACCATAGAGAGATCGACTATTCATTTTAATACAATTACGTCTCAATCACCAAGCTATACTTAGTACTTTGTCACTCTAAAACTTAAAAGGTATCATTTTTTCTTGCATATAATTTTAAGGAATAGTTTGTAGTGATAAGGTATTAAAGTGGTAAGCATTATAGTGTAGGCAAAGGTTATTGTATTGTAAGACGCCAGGTCAAAAACCTAGGGCCTGTAGAAAAGTTATTAATCATTCAATACGCCGTCGAGAAGCTATTGAGGGCATACCTTGTTATTTAAAATAATAGATAATAGAACTGACAAAGTATCTTAAACAAAATAACTGTCAAACATACTGGGTTACACGAAACGGACTAACCCGAAAAGAGGTCTTCCCGCCGAGCTTCAGAGCAACAGCTCTAGAAACGTAGTTCTGTGGCCTAAGTACGAATATTTGCGTAAAATACGTACTATAGAATTCCAAACTAATTTCAAATTCGAAATTAATAATTCGTATGAAAGTCGATAGTACATATTTTACGCAAACATTCGTACTTAAGCCACTGCAACCATCGATAGGTGCTATTGATGAGACGTTTTTTTTTTTCATTTATTTAATGAAACGTACAATACATGGACGAGAAGACATTTTATAACACGGCTAGGCAAGGCACACTTATGTACCCACTAATTTGTGTTGCGTTATGGAAAAACAAGTACTTTGTTTGCAAACAATAACCACTAAAGTAGATCTGTGACTAAATACTATATTTTGGTCGAAGCTACGAAATATAATAAAACAAAAAGAAGCATGACTTGAGCATGACAGACAGATAAATATTGTCAGTCTATGAAAATAGGTTTTTTTTTATTGACCTTACTTCGTCTATGGTTATGCAAAAGCTTCATATCCTTGTCTCGTCAACGCCATCTATTGCATTTTTTTGCTTTTTGAAGTACCTCTTATTTAATAGACCACATTTGACATCTGTCAGTAAATTGTTTTCAAAATAAATGGTAAATTTGCTTTCTTTGGGCATTATTACAATAAATATGTATTTTTAACTGAAAAAAGTTAACAATTGTGCAGTTTTAAAAAATTTAAAAAAAAAAAAAAAAGTTTGGCCGCCATCTCGCCGATGTTAAGCGATGATGCAGTCTACGATGGAGCATAGAAGGAACCGATTCACTCGTGATTTGAAGACACCTAGATTGTAACTACAGGGGAACACCCATTCAGGTAGAGCATTCCACAGACTAGCAGTTCGCATAATAAAAGTGGAATCAAAGCGCTAGCATTGAAAAAATAAATGTACAATATTATTACAAGGTTAAGTTGCAAAATTTTATGAAGTGTCTTATTGTGATCAATTAAATTACTTTAAATCGGAAATCGCGAAAAAAAAAAAGCATTTCATAGACAATGTCATTTACACTAAACGAAATGCATCCAAGTTAGGTTTCAAGTTAAAAAAAAGTTTTTATTTTCAACTCTAGCCTGAGCGAATCAATCTTAGTCAGGATTTACGCATTATGCCTAGAAAAGTTGACTTAGCTGACAGGAACAAATACAAAAGAGATCATAACAGTAAGTTAGGTACCTAGTCATCGGACATAACGCGAGTGCCAAGTACCTACCGAGTAAAGTGATACGCGTGGGATTCTGAGTACTCATTTTATTATCTTGTTCCTTGCTTGTACTTCAAACTGTAACATAAGATTTCTCGGCACGCAAATCTTTGACGACTATTCCCCCATTTGTCGGTACGGGATAGTTTCTTATTTTATATCATTGTTTACATTAATCTATAGATTTGTTATTAACTTTGTGGTGGTACGGAACCCTAAGTGCGGGAGCCCGACTAGCACTTGGCTGCTTTTATTTTAGTCTGCCCTTATACACTTAAGTATCCGATAAAGAATCACCAGATATTATAACAATGATGTTTTGAATTCACAAACTTAGTGCACACGAGTTAATTAAGTAGTCCTAAATGTCCTTTGTTATTAATCTATAGATCAATGTAAAAGTGAATATATAAATTCACTTTAAACTGAGTAAAGTAAAGACGTGACCAGCCGGTCTATTCTGCAAGCTAAGTGAACGCGTAACTGAGGTGATAAGCTAAGTGAACGTGAACGGCGGTTTTTCTTGGCGCTTACTATAGAGAAATGTCAAAATGTCGAGTGATCACCCTTGACTGTAGTCCCTTACCCTTATAATTCGATGCTTTGACATTTATCTGCAGAAATAGGCATGAAAAAATCTCATTCACTTAGCTTATTACTTCACTTGCGCGTTCACTTAGCTGGCAGAATAGACATGCTGGTTGGTGTGACCTTTTAATAAAATTAATGACCCAGCACGTATCGTGATTTTATAAGCTTTTATTTAGATGTAGCTTAGGTAGGTCTCCCACTAGATGGACCGCCGACATCGTGAGAGTCGCGGGCATCCAGTGGATGCAGATGGCAGGATGTCGTTCAGTGTGGAGGCCTAAAGAGGGGGCCTATGTTGTAGCAGTAAACCTCTTCTGGCTGATGATGATGAAGAAGTTGGTAGCTAATTATCACTAACACCGTACATTAATATTCGTAATTGAAAAAAATGATCGCATATAAAGAAAAATAAAAACGCATTGTGTCTTCCATAAATGCATGTCGATGTGTATGGACATCGTGAAACGGTAAACTACGCGTTATGCGCAAGAGTGTGTCACCGCTAATGCATGACAAGTCCACCTATCATTCTATTGTGTACTTACTTCTTGAGAACTGAGATGGGGTCAGTGACCCGGTTGTGAGAGGCAGGTTCAGTAAATTGGATACGTGTATCAGGTATTCTATAGAATACCTCGACATTTTATAGATTGCCTAAAACGATCAGGCAATGTATAAAATATCATTTTTATTTCTCATGCCCGTAAAGTTTTATTTTATTTTTTTATCGTGAATAAGTCCGCGTTTGACCTCCAACTCGCCTGTTGGTAAGCGTCGATGAGGTCGAAGATGAAGCACGCAGACTTAAACTATTTACTCTTGCCTTGAAAAGGCCCAGATTATATCTATCAGGAAACAAGGAAGGCGGCAGCTTGTTCCAATCCTTGGCCGTACGGATTAGAAACGTAGAATCGAAACGTTTGGTACGTATCTAAGGAAAGTCCGTAATGTATGGGTGGTAATGGGCCGATTTCCTACTTGTTCTAAATTAAATAGGGAATGGTAGGATAAGGTCATGTATTTCTCGTTTATGCCCGGTATGAGCAGACTAAAGTAGATGACAGTAGGTTTTTTTTGAGAACCCTGAATTCCTTCCTGTAACAGAATCGAGCCGCATGTCACTAGGTCTGCCGGTGACATATACACTCATATTCTTGGCAGCATGAATTGTTTACTTGAGCTGTTTTATTTACCTCGTATACCTTGTTTGGTGAGATTAAGTGAGATATTGTTTCCCCCCTTCCTATGGTAATGGGACGCTCCAAAAACAGTAAGTTTTATTTATTTATTATCTGTATTATAGTAATGTATATTAATATAAAGATGACGTAAGATTTTCAATTTTGACCCCTCAGTTTAAATGAGATTTCACTAGATCCCTCCCCCCCAGTGTAAGGTCACGTAGCTAATGGATGTCCCCCTACTTATGATAATAAGCTAATAAGTAAGTGAAGCCTCAACCTTTCTCCCGTGTAATTCGTTCAGTGGGGTTAGTACGAGAACTTGCGAAAAAGTTATCGTTACGTAAATGATAGCAAAAAAATGAAAAATTCTGTTTCCCTTTACGTCCGATAGAGGCGCTGTTCAATTTTTCATACATTTTGCTATCGTTTACATAACGGTAACTTTTTCGCAAGTGCTCGTACTAAGGCCACTGTTCGCGTAAAAGCACCCCTCTTTTTTCTCGTACAATCGTTAACAAAGTTGTAAATTGTAAAAGTCGGAGCTCTGCGTCTTTTTGGGTTGTTTTTTTTAATGCCATAGATGGCAAACAAGCTAACAGACCCCGCCTGATGGTAAGCGATCACCGTCGTCTATGGATACCTGTAACACCAGATAAATCACAGATACGTTGATGACCTTTAAAGACTCTGCTAGCAGCCCTTTTGAATAACCCCATGTTATAGTTACTGAAATACCGCAGATAAAATTCTCATTCCACGTATCACATATAGCCGGTGTTAGGCAAAAAAGATGCTTGTAAAATCCTTGCTAACAATTTCTAATATTACCTATCTCATATTTTAACATTTGGGATCGATAATCTATCGCAAAAGTTAAAATATTAATTATAATTTTACTTTCCCTCGCTTCGTAGATAGCAGAACTTTGTAGTTCTAATGGAAAACCTCGGCAATCTGACCTGGAAATAAGGTTTCATAGTGGCCTCTGTAACCAAGGCTGTAAGAAATAATTGGTACTGAATCAAAGAAATTATAGACACTGTCTGAAGTCAAGTTCTTAATAGAAAGTTAGCTACAATGGTCTCCGTTATAACTATTTAGAAAGACTATACAACCATTTTCAGTTTTATTTACAACTATAGTGCTCTTATAAACTTTCAACCCTTTTTTCCTCCCTTAATCCGGCCCTAGCGCAAAATAACATAGCCTATCTATCAATCTGGTCATAGGTAAGCATATTTGTGAAAACCTGCTATTAAATCCGTCCAGTGGTTTAGGAGATGTGCGTGGACAACAAACAAACAAAAATGCTAATAACCGTCTTATCCTGTTCAACTGCTTATTTTAAGCCCTGTGGTTTTTTTATATCTCGTAATTACAGATTTTTTTTCTCTCTATGTTTTTATTATATGTTTACAGTATATATATTATATAGGTTATTTTTTTTAACTAAGACCGCCACTTCTGCCTCTAGCTCTAAAATTTCTTTAAAAGCCTGTAACTTTTATTTCTGTTATAAGTATGCACAATAAAGAGTTTCTATCTATTAAACAAGCTTTTATTTAAATAATGCATTTAATTTTATTTAAATGTATTTGTTTTTATTTTGTTATGCTTATTGTATTGTCACCAGAACAAAAGTTGTATGCAAAAATTCATGTCAATCGGAAACCAGAAAGTGGGTCAAATAAAACTTGCATGATTTGATTACAGATAGACACCGGGACAGGTGAAACTAAATAAAAGATTGTGAAGTATCAAAAACGCTGATGGTTCACCTTACACAGTACCTTAGTGTTTTAGCATCCCCCGTCGATCCTGTTACGTAAATTCTTTCCATTGGTTGCCTGGAAGAGATTGCTTATAGCGATAAGGCCGCCACTTGTGGCACTAGCGCGTAAGTGTTTTCTATCTGTATGTAATTTTTATTTCTGGTGTCTACAATAAAGAGTTTATATCTATCTTACACTAGGTTACGTGGAAAGGGTATACTAAACCGAAAGGGGGGTAGTAACCCTTATATATATTTTTACAGTTACATACCATATAACTATTAAAAAAATTATAAAATAAAAATATAAAAATTATACAAATATTTTTTTATTTGCTTCGTCTGATATAGCTCTGTACTTAAATTAAATAAATTATGTTGCCAACTTAAATATTGTGGTTAAATATTAAATTTTGTGGTTCAACAAAGGTTAGTTGCATTGACAATGAAGTGATAGTACGAATTGCATTTTACCACACATAGTCACATTAAGCTGTAAAAGCGTTAGTCAACATTGAACGCAATGAGTCATACTCGTACGAGTGCCATCAATTGAATTTGACGTACTTATAACCGCAAAATTTAGACTTTACTAATACTATATGCCTAACTCACCACAATGTAGGTCTCCCTATTTATTACTCAGAACAATTATCACATTTTCACTAAATACAATATTGCAGTAGCGTAACATTGACCATGATTAAATTTGTTACTAACCTACTTGGATTAGGGTAATTTGAACGCAATTTAACATCCTTACACACACAGCTTATCATAATTATTCCCACTGCTAGGACAGGCTTTTCAGAGAGAGATGATGGGTCCTAATGTATACGTTATGTATTTAACACAATTTTATAAAACACACTTTCAAATCGTTATTCCTGAATATCCTGGTGAGGAATAAACTATTTAAATTGTTGCAATTATTGGCCCTTTATAAGTTTGCAATATTTCAATTTAATTCACGTTTTGAATTAGTTGAAAATCAAGTTCAAAGATTCCGTTACATACATACTCGTACATACTAAGCTAATGAAAGCGCGTTAAAAAGAATTTTACTCGATCTTTCTTGCCTCCATCTATATGCTATCTGTCCCGCGGTATTTCCGAAAAGCTACAACATGGGTTATTTCAAAAGACGAGATAATAGAGTCTTAAAAGGTCGGCAACGTAATTGTGATACTTCTGGTGAAACGGAGACTGCTTACCATCAAGCAAGTCTACTTGCTTGCTACCTATGGCATACATTTATGTTGGCGAAAAATAGAGCAGTTAAAATTACCCAATAGAGGACAAATTCAGCGAATGATGACTTTGATTCAAATTTATTTATTTCACATTTAGGTACATCATTAAAGATTAATCGGCCCTAGCCACCAAAACTGAGCGACCGCCCGTACCTATCTATCCTATCTTGGTGGATAGTTCCTTCCAAGTTGGCTTAGGTCAGAATATTGTACGTTTGTTATATACATTTTGATTTAGAGCAGATTCAATAAAATAAATGATGATCTAGCTTCAATACAATGTCTTTTTAAATAATTATGTTTAAAATATCATACCCGCCACAAACGGAGGTACTAAACTCCGCTATATTTCACCCCTAAATAAAACAAGATTGCTTCCCCGCGTTCTTGGGAAGCCAGTAAAACAGTAAAGCCGCATTTATCTGCTTTTTAGCTGCACATAAACCCCACCCAGCGAGGGAGAATAATCGATATGCAAGCTAAATGTTCACCTGTGGAGGCCATGGCTTGGGGATAAACAGAGACTTATAAAAAATCGTGATATTGAAGCCGGTCGAGTTAGGTTGTGGCAGAAGCACAATATAAGTGGAGCTTTGGTCGTCCAGCAGGGTCGATGAATTTATAGAAATATCTAAATCCAGCCCTGGTCGGTCGTGTGTGGAATACTGCTGCCATTTTTGTGACGGCTCAGCCAGTCCAGTTTATTCTCTATTACCAGCTTAGAGCTTATGGATCTTAGGAAAAGGACTTAGTTTCTAAGAAACTTCTGAACACCACCGTTAAGTAGCGAGTCAGTCAATATTCTACAAGATTCATTTCAGAGAATGTGCATCGGAGCAACACGACCTTATTCTACCATCAAATTTCTACTACAGGCATAGAATACATAAAGTAAAAGTACAGAAGGTTTACTCCGCAAAAGCATTTAAATAAGTAGCGACTCTTACTACCACACAATAAAGTCCAATTCAGGACGTGCGAGCGCTTACTACCTACTGCTATATTAACCTAGAAGTTGCCTCTCTGTCTTTTGCATAACTCTTGTCGCGTTATCTCTGTCTATCGCGCGGCAGCGGGCACGGCAAGTCCAACCAGTCGATTACTTGTAGCTTCATACCTAAAGTGCGGAGTGCGCCAGGCCTGCTACAGGACAAGTAGAAAGTGTACCTGCTTAGCAAAATACAGTGCTGTGAGATAAGAAAGGATGTGAACGATGGTGATGAAGCATGTGTGGAAAATGGGCATAGATAGGCTTTATAGAGAAAGAAATGTAGGTACCTTTCATGCAAGCAAGTGGGGTATGTTATCTATATATGTATGGATTATTGAGTATCAATGTTTTACAATGTTTGTTGTATATAATTATTTACCTAGGCATGTGCTTACCTAATATGTATAACTTGTACATGGTTGCTTATCATGGAGTGGGTGACTTTTTAAACAATGCCTATTAAGCAAGTCGGATAACCTGATG
Source organism: Agriopis leucophaearia (assembly GCA_949125355.1). Taxonomy (NCBI): domain Eukaryota; kingdom Metazoa; phylum Arthropoda; class Insecta; order Lepidoptera; family Geometridae; genus Agriopis; species Agriopis leucophaearia. Next base: position 6,220,254 of record OX421284.1, on the reverse strand, counting down.
ATAAGCACCATACCTTTCTATTGCAGTGTCAGCCAAAAGTCAGTGCTTGTCAAACGTAGACTTTTATTTCTAAAAAAATTATCCCACCGCTTCCGCTAACCATGGTGACCACACAAACACCCTTCAGGTGAGTCACTCCACGGACGCTATCTGTGCGCAGCAGTGTGCGTGGGTGTCGCGGTGTGCGTGCGAGACTCGCTGGCGACTGTCCTGCTGGTGGGGTTGGGGGGAATTGGCGTATTTTACATTATCTTCAAGAGTGAATAGATTTCTTCTAGAATTCTAGATTGACCTGCTCCATCCTTGAGTTTGAGGCATTACATTGTTTTATCTGCAATAAAATATATGGATTAAGTCCAAACAAAATGTTCGATAGTCTCCGCAGACATTACAACACAATACAAGATACTGTTTCAAACTATCACGGTTGTGCACTACAGTTATAAAAGACTAAGAAAAAGGATAGATCGTTTTGTCTGCACCTAACTTTGAACTGTTCGACCAACCACCCGCATTCTTCAGTCTTCCCGTGAACATGGTGCATGTAACTGCGCCGAAATATCGGGAGCTCCTTCCACAACCTTACCACGGTAAATATCCCGTAAATAATCATATACTCGTAAATGTCAATACAAGATGACTTTATAGACAACACGTAAGAAAATATTTTATGTGTAGTCTTTGAGATACTAATTAGGTTGCGTCAGGTGCCTGATACTGTTTCTTTGAGCAATTTTTTTTTGTTCCTTGTCTCTGGAGCTGGTGTTTAAGAATACGGCTTCGGTATCAGGCCCATCGTAAGATCCGATTAAAAGCGGTCCTTTGGGCTCGTGGGTACTCAAATTAGAGAATCAAGCGAGCCCAAACAGGGCACGGACGACATCGGCGCAGTGTTATCCGAGCCGCTGTAAAGGAAAATAAGGGAAATGCTATGAACATTACACGGGAGTGTTGCTTCAGGCAATATGCTATAGGGGAGTAACGGTGGGTTCCAACTTTCAATGGAGATCCTGGTACCCTCCGTCAGGCACAGAGGCAGGTTACCGAAAAGGTTTTAGTTGTTGCAAACCTGGCAATTCCTCAAGCCTCAATGCAACCAGGTTTCTTTAGAAGATTCCTCCTCACTTCAAAAAGGAGCCCAACCTTGCCAGATTCTTCTACTTACATAAACGGTCAAAACGGATGAGGCACGTTGTTACTTTGTAGATAATAATGATACTTCATCAGTCAAGAGCTATCGCACTGCTCTGCACTTGCCTTGCCAAAGCAAAGGTTTACATAAAATAGACCAATTCTCATCGATCCAAGCGTCGCACAGTGGCCGTTATGTTGTTTTTAATATTTCCACCATAAACTCTCGGGGGAGATGACATGCACGGCATAAGATAAACTCGAACGTGTGGACACACCATTACTTCCACAGATTAAACAAAAGTCACAGTACCACCAACTTATGCATAGACTTGGATGAGGGCGCCATCGCTGGATTTCCTAACCAAATCTGAAAAACTCCCATGAACATTTTCTATCATCATAATTATCTGTATTAGGCAAGGCAAGGCTAGTAATTTAGCCTTGGGAAAGTCTTTTACGCTTTGAGTGACTGGCAGTTTTGCGTATATCCTCAATCCATAGAGTCGGGCGTCTTGAGGTTCGTTTCATTCGTGGTCTGCAATAGAAAACGTCTACTCCGATATCGGTTCTGCAACAGTAATGCGACATTTAGGGGATGCAGATGGCAGGCTTTCGTTCAGTATAGCATTCTAAGGGGGAGGCCTATGTTTAGCTGTGGACGTCTTATGGGTGATAATGAACATAATATATATGACCGGTCCACTGCAACTGCGGTTTGCTAATACGCTAAGCTGAAATTTTTTGTTCAATCATTTGGTTAACTGTACAATATAACTTGGTATCTCCTAAATTAACAGCCATATAATGACTTATAGCTACGATGTGTAACTATAGTCACTACGTATCAGGCACACCCTCCTCGTGTACAGTTGGGAGGAAAACTGTCACATGCAAATGTGCACCACTTAGGAAGAATGTTATTATAAGGGGAGACTAGAACTTTTTGTTGATATTTATAATTTAGATACCTACCTGGGAAGAGCTTATAAGTCTGGTAAAAATCAGTTTATGAATACAAATAGCAAATTGCTTAATTTTTTTTATTTAAAACTCTTTCGAAAGGCCAATTAAATGATAATTTTCAGCCAGTTCTGCTTGTTTTTTTTTCGTCACAATAAAATAATTGCTAGTTTCGGAAATGAGAGAAATCTGAAGATCGTTTTTTTGTGTATATTTAGCTGACTAGACATACGATATCCTGTCCAAAAGCCACTTTATTTCTTTGAGGACTGGTTCATATTAAAATCCCATAAAAAAAAACACTTTGAGATCAGATCACAAAAACAAGGTAGATATGCCTTAGTACAATTATCGTTCGTGCACAAATGCCGTGTTTCATCCAATTTTATCACCAACCGCAACTATGTAAGTAAGTATATATACATAGTTGAGGTTTAGTGATAAAATTGCACACTTAAGTTTTTTCACGCACACTAAGCAGTGCAGTCACATCTGTAAAGTTATATCTTTATTTACGGGATATTTACCGTGGTAAGGTTGTGGAAGGAGCTCCCGATATTTCGGCGCAGTTACACGCACCATGTTCACGGGAAGACTGAAGAATGCGGATGATTGGTCGAACAGTTCATAGTTAGGTGCAGACAAAAAGATCTACCCTCTTTCTTAGTCTTTTGTCTTTTTTAAATAGTTTTTAAGTTAATATTTTTTATTTTGGCGGAAAAGATAGAACTTTCTTCGAGTTTTTTTTTCCGATTTCGTCGGCCATCCTATAGAATACCAACACGATAAGGTATACGTAAATAAAAAAAATCATAAGAGCCCCGACAAAAGAGCTTATAATCTTGAAATGACTGAACAGATTTTCTTGAATCATAGATACTCGATCAAGTCACCTATCAAATAAAAGAAACTAAATCAAAATCATTCCACCTGTTTGGGAGCTACGATTCCACAGACAGACACACAGATACATAACATAGTCTACCGATACACAAATACACCGATATACAGATGCATAGATACAGACACACAAACATACCTACAGATGCACACGTTAAACTTATAACACCCCTCTTTTTTCGTTGGGGGTTAAGAATAGCTTTATACCATTCTCAATGTTATTCTACAGATATTTCTTATTTTGCTGTGTAAAAATACGTTTATTTCAATTACATATTTAACCCTGCTGAGTTCGACGATTAAGTTAACACGCGGAATATCCCAACACGGTGCGGTGTTTATGACCAGGGGCTATTCCCAGCCTTGAACTCCATTGTGGTAATTATATATATTTTTTTTAACTTTTAAATAATTATCAATATAAAAAACCAACTTCATAAAAATGTTAGAACTGGACCAAATTAAAATGAGACCACACGGGAAGCACCAGCTTTCAAATATAAAAAGAATCATCAAAATCGGGTCACCCAGTCGAAATATCTGTCGTAACAAACATAAAAAAAACAGTTATTGGAACCTCCTCTGGAGGGGCGTGTAAATAGCCCTTCCTAGATGTGATTGCTCACAAAGCTGGAGTGACTACAATTCCTGAGTGTCAATAAGAAATCACTAGAACCTGCACTGACCTGCAAATGACCGCTTCCATCCCTGTCATCCTGAGAGCAGCTGGCAGATCTCCTCTGCAGCAGGATCTTTATTTCTCGTACAACCAGGTTAGCCGGCCGGCACCTTCACTAGTTTTTATAATTTTAAGCGAGAGCGATGAAAAAATAACTTTTTCACAAGTGCAAGATTCCACCATCAAAATATATTGCGTTGCGAGACCTGAGTACGGGTGGTGTATGTGTCTGCTGGTGTGTGTCTATCCGCCGATCACGTCATATTCGACCAATGGAAGTCCTGGATAGTCGTCGTTTTATAACACGGCTAAGAACAGCTAACGCCATCTCTCGTGATTCGATGCGGAACTTCGACGGATTCATTGACAAGGCAGACAGGTTTGCAATACTTATCAACAACTCAGAAAAGCGCGGTTTGTTTAAATCAAATCTAATTAAACACTTTCTACATTAGGAAATTGCATGTATATGCATTTGCGCTTCACCACTCCTCCTTTTTGGAAGTCGTTAAAGACAAGCTTTTTCGTATTCTTCTTAGCAAACTCTTTCTTTTGATACCCATAATCATTATGATAGATAACAACATTTTGTTCGGCATCTTGGAGCTTCCGCCATATTGAATTTATCATCTAGGACCAAAGAACTTGGGAAGACAAATCCAACGAACCCAAACTCGTCGGGGCTACGTCGTTTCTTTTTTGAGTTCCCATGGCTACCTTCTGTCTCAATCATCAGACCAGGGGCCCACTTTTGCGAGCCACCTTTTAGTAGGTACCTGATAGGTACCTAAAATTAACCAACTCATTTAAGCCGCATCGTTTAAAAGCGTCTAACTTGAATGAACGAAAATCCGTTTTACTATGCGTGTGTGCGTGAAAATAACAAAGCTTGGCGGATATCAAATAACTACCGCTTATCGTAGTTGATGGTACCGTTTAGACAAATAACACCTATGCGGGTCAACTTTTCGAGCTAGAGGTAAGGCCCCAGGTCGATGATACCATAACATTGCATTGTCACTCAACCTACAAAAGTAAAATTATGTCAATTTTCAGCTCAATCAGTTGAGCTCAACTGGTCTAAAGGATTTGTCGGGGAGACTGAAAGATTCTTTGCGTGACCAAAATGCTGGCCTATATTTGGGTCAGGAAGTTAGCCTCGCCATCCAGCGAGGCAACGCGGCCAGCATTTTGGGTACTCTACCTAAAATTAATTATCAATTAGGACTACTTAATTAACTCTATTTTAATAATAAAGGTCTTAAATTCAGTTTCAAGATTTGTCCTACACATATACGAACGTATCATTATAATATTAAATATTGTCTAGGCCTAGATTATTTTTGTCCAGACCATACCGTTTTTAACAATCAGTGGTAAACTGACCGATTTTCAAAAGTAGACAATCTATCTCAAAAGTAAACAGTAATTACTATGGAAATATGTTTCAGTTATATTTTATGTTAAGGTAAATGTTTCAGTTATATTTTATGTTAAGGCAAATGTTTCAGTTATATTTTATGTTAAGGTAAATGTTTCAGTTATATTTTATGTTAAGGTAAATGTTTCAGTTATATTTTATGTTAAGGTAAATGTTTCAGTTATATTTTATGTTAAGGTAAATGTTTCAGTAATTTTTATATTTTTTTTAATAAAAAAAAAAACATCAAATGCGCAAGTGAGATATGTGGATGAGCACACAAAACTGCTGTTATATACACATAAAAAGTAAAACCAGTTTTTAAGTATACAAGTGTAAGTAATACTATGCCAGTAAATTTTATTAAAAGATGATTAATTCACATTTATCGATAATATTTTGATTTCAAGAATCAAATAACCTTGAAAGGATCATTTCAGTATAACTTTTTTTTTTAACTATGATTTTAGTATCAAGAACAAAAATGAACGTGGTAATGCCGCCAGCTTGCTGGGTACGGTGCCAACTGATAGTGGGCTTGAGCATTTGGATTGTCTTTAGACCTTCAACGGTCTATGGACAGTCTAACTTGCACCATTAAAAAAAAATTAAAAAACATAAACGTCAAAAAAAAAAAAACGAAACAATGTATAAAACAGATTAGCATCTGCTATAATATAAGAAAAGATCTGCCCTTTACCTTACTCATTGATGCTTATTGTAAACATCCATAAAAACGACGAGGCATTGATACAAGCCTATTCATTTATCCACCGTTACACCTCTAATCCAGCTTTATTAAAAGGGTTGCTTTTTAAGGTCAAGCAAAATAATTATAAATGCTTGGTAATTCCGAAGGGTAACCTTTATTCATTGTCCAATTTGACCAATCGGATTTTTTGTGAGGAATGACCATTGTCCGGTCGTGGTCCATGTGACCCCAGCTCGCGTTACAGGGTTAAAAGGATCATTTTGTGAATGGTCAGCAAGGGGTGTGATTATGGAGGCAGATCTTCTCGTTTGATAATAATGTTGGTTAATTATCGTTTCTATTTAGTTAAAACTCTTTAAAAACCAAAAACGTGTCAGCAGAAGCACAGCTTAAACGCGGGCCAGCGCGTTTTATTATAAAAAACTGTACGAATCACACACCATACTAACTGTTCCACGGTTGCACTACTCAGGTACTCAGGTGTTGTATTCGGTGCGCAGTGGTTCAAATAGTTCTGCTAATCCACGGTAAACTGTGCTGCTACTGCATTTGGTCTATTGTATATTAAGTAAATTCGTTAAGATGCTGCTGTCTTCTTGGAGTTGTCAACGGCCGCTGTTCTGTCTGCCGGGTGCCGGCCCAGAAATCTGCGCGAATTTCAAGTCGCCAACTGACAAGAGACAGCAGGAGACCATAACCAATGGCGTTCTCTTCTGTTGCAGACCAAGACCCACTTCGATTTGCTGACTAACGCTTTAAACATCACTTATTCACTGTTCTACAGTTTCAAGGAGTTCCTTGAATTCAAAACATGTACATAGTGTACAATATTGTACACTTTTTGTATATTGTATACAGTTACTGACATTATTATTATTGTTATAGGTACCTACTATCGTTTATATACCTACCCAATATTTTATTTTTTATGAATTACTATCTAATACAATTGACATGTAAATAATACTTACGAAATAAATTAATATGAATATATTACATATGATAATTATTAATGGGATATTTACCGATGGAGCGCATTTGAAATAACATGCCATTGCCAGCACATTACAGAACTTTTTTAAGTCGCACACAGAATGAAAAATAAAATTGATCTTATTTTGTCATTCAGTTTCGAAAACTTGTTGTGGTCAGTAGCAAATGCTACTCGCGATCCTTTCTAAATATTAGACAAAAACTCAAATGGTAAGTCTTAGTTAATTTTATTAGCTATCATCAACAATAACCACTTTTCACTTCTCCTGGGAAGCCATAGAGTTCTCTTTTTCTTCATTCTTCTTAAATTATATCTTCGCTTTGGCTTATCGTTCCTTGATCTTATAATTTTGAACCTTATTTGACCTTCTTTTTCATACGCCGGACTGAATAGGTTATATTTTTGGACGATTTTTTTTCTATCTAAAATTGGCGAATTGTTTACGAAGTTTTCAGCATCTTCAAACTCAATATTATTGTAGCAAGTTACTGTTGCAATTTTTACGAGAAATATGACAATAAGAATCGAAATATTCATGTCGAATGAGAGATAATCGATTTTACTCGATTATACTGATAATCGTATGAAATTAAATCGGATACCATGATGATCAATTACTATAACCAATTTTCGCTCTATTGTAATCAATTTGAAAAATAAAGTGCGTTTAACATATCTGTAGAATTGAGTAAAGGGCCATGCTTTTTCGTATTTTACACGTATTTATTTTCTTGTCTATCTGTTATGTAGACATTTTAAAATCTAACATCGTAATGAGTTAATTAAAATTTTAAATATACTCGTAGTTAAGAACTGGATGACAAATTCCTACTCTAAAGGAAATGTGGTACATTACGTTTTTAAATAATAATTTTCTATTGTTTAGTTTCAACAAAACTAGTATTCGACGAACATTTCCATCGTCAGTCCCATCATAGATAGCTTCACTCTCTTTCTCCAAACATCTATGTTACGCCATGATTAGACATATCTACAAGACCTTCACTGCAAATCTTAAATTGCAAATTCTCACACATTCAAAGAAGATTTCGCAAGACATTAGCTAATCTCTTAAATACACATTCTTTCATCCTAACCCTTCTAGTATGACCACTTATAATCAATCATGGGTCCCAAAAAACTTAGAAAGAACTTTTTTGGGTCCGTTCCTTATGCAAATATAAGCAATTAAAATATTGCACGTAACGGTCTTGCGAATCTTTTGTGAACACCCTATGGTCGGCAGCTGGACGTGTCATAGAATACCATAGATAATAGAATCGTGAATGGCGTTAGAGGAAGGAAGATGGTATGATGAACTTGTGAACGGTCAACAAGAAAAAGTATTATATTGATAACTTTTTTACGATTATAAAATCGAATAAAAGTTGTTAAAAAACCGAGATCCCAAAAAACAGCGACTGCAGCGACTGCAATTTCATTTAGTACAAAGATAATGCCTAATAACTTTTTTTAATTCTTCAGTGGTTTTGTATCTTCATAAATGTTAAAAATGTGCAAAAAAGATAGCATTAGATCTGTGCACGTAACATTCATAACTTACACGCCGCAAATCCCTACAGCATCCTAAATTGTTATCCCACGACACAAAAGCTGACGTACAATAAAGATCCAAATTATCATAAACAAAGCATTATGTGAGAGCGGTTACGACCAGTTTCATAACCGGTTTGATGCGGATATCGCCAGATACAATAATCCTATAGTTCCGCGACACCTATACAATGAGATGGTCTTTTGTTTTTTGCTTAGGGTCGAGTAGACCGCGCGTCACTATTAGAGGGTTGGACCAGTATATTTGCAGTAGGGATAAAACTAAGATTTCAGAATTATTCGAGAAAAATTACAACAATTTCATCAGGTTTCTGGGCATTTATTCGCAAATTTTATCATGCCGGGTTTTGACAGTTTTACCCGATGTCTTTACCATAATCTATCATATATATAACATTTTGAATAAGGACCATAAAAAAAAACGGCAAAGAAGCATGCGGTCCGCCTACAGGGCCCCGATTCTACTAAACCAATTGTTTTTAAATTGTTAATGAATTGCCTCAATTTTTTTACTTTTGACACTTTATCTATACCAAAAGTGTCAAAAGGGCAATTCTTGAGGCAATTAATTAACAATTTAAAAATAATTGGTTTAGTAGAATCGGGGCCCTGGTAAGAAGGAAACCGCCGCCTATGGCCTATACACTTGCAACACTAGCGGCGTTGACGGTTCTTTGCCAGCCCGGAGAAGTCCTTACTGTTTCTTTTAGCCAATGTGTGACAATACGGTCAAGACAGAAGCATCAGTAGTTCCGGAAGGGTTGTTTATGATCTTAAATGGCTGGATGTGTTTTATGCGCATATTAAGTGATGATTTTTACAGATTCCCATGGGTTTGTTGAGATCTGCATTTATCAGATCTTAGAAGCTACAACATTCAAATGGTGAGTTAATTGGGTCTTAACATTTCGATAACGTATTTGTCATACCTCTGTTGTTTCAGCTATCCATAGGCGACGGAGACTGCTTACCATCAGGCAAGCCGTTTGCTTGATTTCTACATATGGCATAAAAAATGGGAAACTTAACAACTTGTTTTACTAAGCGCAAATTTGTAATGACAGATAATTCATTACCATCTTTGGAACGAAGCACCCGAGTATCTTCAGCATCTTGATGCACTGCAGCGTAGAGCTGTCAGAATAGTTGACGATCCCAAACTCACTGAATACCTAGAGGCAATCAGCGTGCACAGAGACGTTCCTTCTCTCTGTATCGTTTACAATTACCTAGAAAAGATCGCTTTAAGCGATAAGGCTGCCTGATAAAAGACTGTTAATCTGGTATACTTGTTTTTGTGGTCTTTTAATAAATAATTATCTTTTATTGCAATTATAACGGGGACTATTCTGAACAACCGTTCGACCAACATCGCGGCTTTATCATCGCACTAGCGGCCACCGCCTGAAAGCTCATCCACTTATCATAAATCTGTGGAAAGTGCACGTTGTGCGTTTTACGCGATCTTTTTTGCCTCATATTTGCAAGAAGTTATAATAAGCGCTTCTGCGGCATTTCCGAGTTAACTATAATCCTTCTTATTTATGTAAAGTTAATGTCATTGAGAATTACAATAAATATACAAAAACAATGTTGAATGCTCTTGAATCAGAGCTGAATTTATTCGAGGCATGCGCTGACCATAGACTTAACTCGACCGTGTGAAGCCGTCACCTCACCTCCGAACCCGACCTAGCAGAATCACAGATCTCAGTTCTCACAGCCTCTGTGACTCACACTACTTGGAACTGGATCTTCGGGAGCGTCTTCACGGACGATAGGAACGCAACATGGCAGTGCGACGCAGTCAACGCTGCACTTTGATTTGGGGTACCTCAATGAACCACACTCGGCCCTTACTTTTAACTTTTGTGTTTTCTTGATTATGAAAAGCGTAGTAACATTAAATATTGGTAGATCAAAACTACTTTATTTTGACAGTAGTACCTCAAGACACCACATTCTGCCCTTTTTTTATTTGATGTTTTTCTCGATGTGGCGAAATATCAATAGGTAATGTAATATCGATAGGTGCTCTAATAAATTTTATTTTACTTCTGATAAGTGTGCTATAACTAACGTAATATATGAGACTAGTTCAACAAATTCTCGATTAACATTCATCATCATTTCCTAGGCACGCTTATGTTGTTTATAACCAGCATAAAATTGTGACGTGGAAATAGTTTGTACATTCCTGTACATCATGTACATGGGCTACTCTTTATTGATAGAGTCCTGTACGATAGTTTGCAAAAATGAAACGCGCCGAAGGCAATCATGCTCTACCCTAATTAAAAGCTAGGACCAACGCTGATTTCAATCGCCAATGGAGATAGCCACTTAAGCACTCTCCGAACTTCTTAGATAGACGAGATTATAGCACTTGTACGTACCCATGTAGATACTTAGCTGGCAATTAAGGTAGCTATAATTTATACAACTGTACACCGTCGCGGTGATAATTACTAGACTCATAATAATTAGTTTTTAGGATTCCGTGCCCAAAGGGGACCCTATTACTGAGCCTACCCTGTCTGTCTGTCTGTCCGTCCTACTTTTGAACGGTATATCTGTGGAACCGTAATAGATAGCCAGTTGAAAATTTCACAGAATATGTAATGTTACGGTGAATTAACTAAGAAATAATAAAATACTCAAAAACTAATAACAAAAGGGGGGTCCCCATACAACAAAAGTATATTTTTTTATTGCGCTGATGTAAAAATGGTAATACGTACGTACGTAAAGCGTAAATCTTGGCATGATTATATTATACACTCTAAAGTATAACAACAAATAATAAATAATGGCCAAGTGTGAGTCGGTGACATATTTCTGTTCATTACCAAGTTATAACTGGTAATTTCTTTACTTGGACGACCTTAGCATTTCTTTCACCGAATCCAAATGACACAATATTTTACTAATTTTGTAGTCGGATTTTTTTATTGATAATTATTGTATGTTGCGATAGTACGGAACCCTCAGTGCAGAGCAAACAAAGGCATGGACGATTTTGTCCATGGTGTAATGGTAGGTATATTAAAAATAAAACCTTATCACACCCACAGATATAGGTAGTACATCTGTGATCACACCCCTTTTTTGAGTCGGGGATCAAAAAGTATCATAAATCACCCACGAGAAAGCGCTAAATGAATGTTATTCATTTTTCTTCTCAAGAAAATAATTATATTTGTAAACAGTTTAGTAATGAAAGAACAAACTCCTTTCTTACTTTTCTACCGTAGCTAGCTAAAATATTGACATCCTTGCCCCGCGTATTGACGGAATTTTATTTTTCTTTCTTTTCCCAGTTAAAAATGTATGTGTTCAAAATAATCGATTGTTTCCACCACATCTGCTGAGCACCAACCGTGCTGATAACAAACTCGTTGGGCGATAACAACTGCAAAATAACCTCACAGCCCAACCAAACAACAATCACCTTTACTCCCTAACTTTAAAGCTTTCAAGATGAGCACTGTTATTATTGCATTTTATACCTACATGTGTGGACTATATATTGAGCAATTTTCTTGAACGTTACGCAGTTGTCATAAGGTTAAAATTGGTGTGTTTTTAGAGGAAGGTGGAAGGTGATTGAGGTCAACGGTGCGCACCTTGAGAGCGTGTTTTGTTATCAGTTGACAAGAAAATGTAGGGGGAGAAAAACGTCTCTTTTACAACAAGGGGAAATGAATAATCATGAGTTGAATAATACAATGATTATCAATTTACACCGCCGTAAAGTAGCGAGTCTGTCAATTTTCTATAGGATTCATTTCGGAGAATGTGCATCGGAGCTGCATGACCTTATCCTACCATCCCTTTTCTACTACAGGACAAGTAGGAAAACGGCCCACTGTCGGGTGGTAGTGGGCCGATTTCCTACTTGTCCTGTAAAAGTTCTGGGTAGGTACATTGTGAACTATCCTTAGATAACATTTCTTTTCCTTATATTTCCATATATCCCAATTTTAGAGAACTTTTTTATTAATTTCATTTCAATTTTAGGCTGTTAAAAAAAAAAACTATTATTACCACAGAAAAGAAAATTTGTTTAAATAAGAACGGCTGTCAAGGCGTTTTTGTAAGAAATTTGTTGTAGCCAGTTGCACCCATAGATTTAGGATGTCAAAAAATTTATGTCTATGGTTGCACCCATATAAACGAAACGTCAGTCATTCGAAATCAGCAACTTTGACGCGGAGTTCGACGCGTTGATCTAAATAAGAATGATCAATCAAGGTTAGGTCTGTGATCAAGGTTCACATAATGCCTGGTAACAGATTTTCCTTCTCATTTCCGTTCAATTTTCCCCGATTATTTTTCTGTTTTTTTTTCCGTTATTTTTTTCGACTGCCCCGGTGGCTCAGTTGAACCTAACTTCTGTGCTTGGGGGCGTGGGTTCGATTCCCATCTAGGACAAACATTTGTGTGATGAACATTTGTGTTTGTTCTATGTCTGGGTGTTAATATCTATTTAAGTATGTATTTAAAAATATATATGTACGTATATCAGTCTCTGGCAGCCATATTACAAGCTTTGCTTAGTTTGGGGTCACATGACCGTGTGTTCAAAAATGTCCCAGATATTTATTTATTTATTTACTTCTCATTTCTGTGATTAATACATATGTGATAATACAAATGGGTCGTCTAAAGTTTGTATTTCTGCCTATATACGAGTATGTATATATATATGTATATAAGTCGGGGAAAAAGTTTCTTCGTATTTTATAAACAAATTCAAGACATATTTTTTTCAAGTTTAATTACATTTAATTATAATATATATGTACCATTTTGTTCGATAACTTGTTGCCATCTTTTAGGTAGTGACATGACCCCGTTGCTGTAGAAATTTTGGGAATTCTGATCAATAAAATGCAACAAGTAGTTTTGACAGTCCTCTCTTGATGTTAATCTAACACTACCCAAAGAATTCTGAAGAGATCGAAACAGGTGGAAATCTGAGGGTGCAAGGTCAGGGCTATGTGGTGGATGCATTAACACTTCCTAACCAAGCTCTCTAAATTTTTGCTGAGTGGCCAAAGATGTGTGCGGTCTGGCGTTATCATGATGAAAGACCACACTCTTTATGTTGATCAATTCCGGCCGTTTTTTCTCAATTTCTTGTTTGAGTCTCATCTGCTGTTGGCAGTAGAGATCCGAATCGATGGTTTTGCCCGGCGGTAAATGCTCATAATGAACGATGCCCTTCCAATCCCATCATACACACAGCATCACCTTATTACGTGTTAATCTGGGTTTCGCTACAGTCTGTGGTGCTTCACTGCCCTTTGACCATGATCGTTTGCGCACATTCTTGTCGTAGGTGATCCATTTTGCATCACCAGTGATCAATCTTTTCAAAAACGGTTCGGTTTCTTTACGTTTCAATAGAGAATCGCAAATGAGTACACGATTCATTTGGTTTCTTTCAGTGAGCTGGTGTGGCACCCAAATATCGAGTTTTTTTGTATACCCAGTTATTTTCAAATGGGTCAAAACTGTTTTGTGGTCAATCCCCAGGTCTTCAGCTACGTCGTAACTACTAATATGCCGATCTTGGTCCACTTTTCCAGAAATGGCATCGACTTTATCCGTAACAGGGCGACCAGAGCGAGCTGCATCTTTGACATCAAAATTCCCGGACTGAAAACGCTTGAACCAACATTGTGCTACTCTTGATGACACTGCATTAGGTCCATAAACGTCACAAATTTTATTCGCGGCTTGTGTCGCATTTTTCCCTTTTTTGTAATAAAATTTCACAATATATCGAATTTCTTCGTTAGATTCACTCATTTTATCGAACAAAAAAACAATTGAAAAATGGCGGGAAATTGCTTTTTACTTTTTATATTCCTTTTTTAAAATGTCATATTTTTAATGGTATCAAAACCAGCCAGATACAAACAGTACAATCGATGAGATTTTTACTACAACTTTATACATACAAAATACGAAAAGACTTTTTCCCCGACCTATTATATAGGCATTTGTAGAATATTTTAGCTCCAATGTCTAACTTTGATAAGGAATAGGAAATACTATTAATGACAACGCTCGTTTTGTGTAAAAATCTTCTTAGTCCTAGCTCTAGCCTAGCAAGCTTGGTGATGATTGACCAATTTTCTTATTAGAAATTAAATAGCATCTCATAAGAAAATGTCCTATGTGTCAAATGTTGACTGGTGCCTATGGCTTTTTTCGGGGAAGTACTCGTAACTTTGCTTGGCGGTCTTTTGTCAATGTTTTCACCTCAGATCAGACAACAAGGGAGATACTGTAAAGTGGCCCTAGTGGCAAGTGGCTTTTTCACTACTTTTTTTCCGTAAGTCATCATCATCATCGTCATTTTAGCCATAGGATGTCCACTGCTAGATATAGGCTGCCCCATCGATTTCCAAAAGGGCCCGTTGGAAGCGGCCTGCGTCCAGCGTTTTCCTGCGGTGTCCGTTAGTAGCTAACACTTAGGTACGTGGTGGTACGGAACTCTCCGTACGCGAGCCCAACTCGCACTTAGCCGCTTTTTATTTCAATGTCCTCCGCCGGGTACTGCTGTGTCTGAAACACAGATCAGATCTGATCAGGTCTGTGTCAGATTGGACTGAATCCAATCTTCCTTGGTTGTCACCATGTCCTATAAAATATGAACCCGAAAATTGCTTTGGGTATACCATTTACAACGTTACTACAAAGATAATGCCGAATTGGTTTTTTGAATTCCTACTTTTGATGACTGAGTGATTTTTTGACTTCAATAATTATCAATTTAAAAAAACGACTTCAAAATTAGTATATACGCTTAATTGCAAACTTGACTTTTTGATTGTTTTTTTTTTACTGAAAAAATATGTCATCCAAGTAAACAAAATTTCGTTTAATTGGATGACATATTTTTCCAGTTGGATTAGAAACCAAATTACTGAACCGATTTTGATAAAAATTCTATGGGACCAATCTAAAAGTACATATATCCTTTCAAATAAAAAATTTTACACACACGCACACACACATCATCATCAGCCAGTATACGTCCACTGCTGAAGAAAGGCCTCCCTCTTACAGAGGGGTGTTGCCATAATCCCCACGCATGGCAGGCGGCTTGGGGATCGTAGTACGTTCACCGTGTACTAATAGGACGCTGATGCCCATCCTCCGGTGGTTCTGCATGGCTATTCTGCAAGCTAAGTGAACGCGCAAGTGAAGTGATAAGCTAAGTTAATGTGATTTGGTCTTGCCTATTCCTGCAGATAAATGTCAAAACATCGAATTATAAGGGTTAGGGACTACAGTCAAGGGTGACCACTCGACCTTTTTACATTTCTCTATAGTAATCGAGAAGAAAAATACACGTTCACTTAGCTTATCACTTCACTTGCGCGTTCACTTAGCTTGCAGAATAGAGCGGCTGGTCGCAGTTTAGGACATACCCGGGTCCAAAATGTTTATTATATCCTTTCAAATAAAGTTTTCCAAGTCGGTTTATAAATGACAGAGTTCTGAGGCAAAAAAAAAACTGTATTGAGAACCCCTTTTTCTTATATAGAGAATCCCTTTTTGAAGCCGAATAAAACTGTTGAAAATATGCTTGCGTGCATGTTGAGATAGCTTTCGTCGTAAAGCTTCTCTCTTGGATTCGATTGAAATGTTGTGTTCAAAATATTCTATTAAAATTCCATCTGAGAGTATGGTAATACGCTCAATAAAGTAACTCTCGAGCGATGGAACATCGTTAAAACATTACGCACCTTCGCGACCACAATAGGACAGCCATGTGTCTCAAACTAGAAACCACTTTGTAACTGAGAATTAATAAGAATTATCGATCTAACGGAATCGCTATTACCTACTATTCTTGACTTGAGAAATGGTGGCCGAGTTTGTGCGCTTTACAATTTGAGGGCACCCAGTTCGATCCTTGGATCCCTCGACCAATGACTTATATAAATTATGTTCAGTTTTAATACCATTACTCAACAACGGTGAAGGAAAACATCGTCAAGAATCTTAAAAGTTAAAAGACATATCTATAACATTCACCAAGATGCACTGAGTATGGTAGATTTAAGGCCCATCCTCTCTCTCTATCTCTCTCTGAGAGAGAAACCCTGTGCCCAGCACTGGGAACATGATAGGGTGATAATGATGATGATGGTGATGATTCTTAGACTTACGTAGAGATTGCCTTTTAGCATAACTATATTTACAAAGATTTTGTAAGTAAAAAAAACTGGTAGAGTCGAATGTAGATGAAGAACAACCCTTTATATCCCTTAATAATGTTTGCAGATCATTAATCGACCTCGTTGTGAAAATAAACGTTATACAATTATCAATATAAAAAACCGACTTCATCAGAACTGGACCAAATTGAAATGAGACCAAAAGCACCAGCTTTTAAATAAAAAAAAACAAAATCAAATCACCAAAGTCTTGGTTCACCAAGACAAAAGTTCTGAGGTAACAAACATTTTAAAAAAACAGTTGAATTGTTAACCTCCTCCTTTTTAGAATTCAATTAAAAATAAAAGTTGGACAAACAGAGCTAATTTCGTATTTGAATATTAGTTTGAAAACGTGATAAAGGTCTATTAGGTACTAAGAGTATTCTTTAGTAAAAATATAGGTACCAAATAATTTTCGTGTCGTTTTAATTCTGCGCTAGTCTCCAGCTACAAACCATGGTACAAGCGTCACCAACCTGGCTAACAAATCTGTCCGTTCCAAGCATCTCATGAAGACAACCTATTGTTCTCGCCAGCTCATTCGCATAACCCTGTGATGTGCACGCAACATTGCACCCACTGTCTCCACCAGCTCGGGTCTAACTGACCCATTGTAAAAACTACTAAAGAGACTTAAGACTACGCAAAAATTTCTCACTGTCCATAACAAAGACGTATCTATGTCTATGACCGAACCCTTTTCGCGCTACAATTTTTATGGGAAAGTGTTCTATGCTCTATTTTTTGCATTGTCCGAACTGATTTGCCGTTGGCACAATTCTTTAGCGAATCTTTTTGAGGTTATAATGGAGTACAATGGGTGGACGTTGTTTGCATTGAAGTTGACCGTTATACGTCAAGCCGTTAGAATATTGATAGTAGACAAGATGGTAAAGACGTTGGACCTTGGACGCATGGCCAGAAATCAACACTAGAAAGTTCTGCATTTATATTTAGTAACCACTTAAGATAGGTACTTATTTAGCAAAGTTTAGCAAAAATACACAATATTAAAAAGAGCAAAGCGGTCTCTTATATTAACTTAAACCTGTATGTTTTTCGTTAATGATGTCAAATAACCGTTACAAAACATAACGACATGATTTAACGGGTACCTGTTGTAACACATCAACAACATACTTTATTGCACTTTCACTTTATTCCCCTACACAGAAAAATTAATTACCCAAATAGCTACAAATAGGCTTTCGCTATCACTAAATCAGTTCTAAGAGGAGAGGTTATCGCGATTTTCCGAATTACAACCGTTAGACGGTCTCGTTTTAATTGTCCACACTAGGCAGGGTCAGGATGACCCCCGTACACAGGTAGCCAACCCGCGACCCGCGACCCAAGCAGGGTCACGACAACCCTTTACTGCAGCTTAAAGACCCCGAAATTGGCGCGCATTGAGTGATGGGGTCATCCCTGCGTCTCAGCTGACCCTACTGACCTCACCATTACAATACCACCCCTTTCTTACATCGTATTATTTGTAATCCCTTTCGCGAATCTATTTTATTGTTCCTTCCTATTTTGAAAGGAGTTTTGGACGTCCGTCTATCGGTGAAATTTTTGCGTGTGAACGTTCTAGTTTCTTTGCAAATTGTAACGTTCGGTGCTTTGTCCTTGGTCCTAGTTATGGGAAAGTAAGGCCGGCTGTCCGGTAGACAAAGCATGGTCTCTTTTTAATGATTCGCTTTGTGTTTAGGTGCATTGATACAGTTTTGTCGGCGGGTCAATAAGACCGTTGGCCAACGGATTTGGCGAAGGTATTTAAGGCGATCACCGAACGGTTAAGCGCCATAACTGACTGGTCAATGCATGTTTGCGATACTGCGACGCATATCTGCGATCTCATGATGTTAAGATACAAATACGTGTTAGGTAGGTATACCTATATAGGTACCTAATGAAGGTAAGTATTGGATACAAGAAGTTGCTGTTACACATGTTATTTGATGAAAGGCATCTGTCAATTGCTAAAAACAGCTGAAAACCTCTTTGGCGTGCCTTAAGAGTGCCTATGTCTTGCACTGGATAATGTAGGCTGATGATAAAATGATGATTAATTTACTGTTAGGCATTCCAAACGACTTTATTCACAAAGCAAACACGATTTTTGGATTTTGATGATAAATTAGGGCAGTCAATTATTTTATTGTGTTTGAGTTGGAAAAACCATCACAATAAAACATCTTTTATCAATTCTTGGCTTTAATTTTTCTTTTAAACCATAAGTTTTATTTTCTAGTAGCTGCAGTTCTTATGGCGAGGTTTTCCACTTTTAAGGTGAAACGTTTCACATATGGCGGGAAATTAAAATTTCAAACAGTTTTTTGTTCTTGTAGCTAGACCGGGTAATTATTGTAAGCGTTCATGATGTTTGCGACAATTGATTTTATTATTCTTTACAAACTAGCGTAATGTTATTTATCTCTAATGCACATTATTACATACATTTGCCAATAAACAAATTTTTGCTGTTTCAAATGGTTTATTGCCAAATGTAAGTAATATGGTGAGTTACTGATTAATAGCTGTACATGATAATGTAAAGAACGACCAACAATGTTCGCAAACACTGTGTCATTTTACAATAATTACTCGGCCTAGCTACAAGAACAAAAAAAAACTGTTTGAAATTTGAATTTCCCGCCAAACATGAAACTTACTACAGGGTTTGTTACTGACCAGAATGCTTAAGATAAAGAAAAAAATTGAAGTAATGAAAAGAGATAAAAAGTTTTTATTCAGGTTTTTACAATATATTGTCGAAAAACACTGTAAAAAAATATATTCATAGACCGAGTTTAGTCGCTGCGTCTTCATATTTACCTATAGGTATGTTTGTAGCAGATAAACTCTGGAACAACATAACCGATTCTAAAAATTCTTTCACCAAGAAAAAGCTACACTATTTTTGAGTTAGCTTTTATTGTTCGCCGCGGAAATCAAGCACTCGATAAAAGAAAAGTATTTATATAAATTATTTGAGATTTGACATCTTGGGTGACGAGCGCAGTGCATTTCCATCTAGGGATTTGAACTGTTGAAGTTCAAAATTCTGAGTGGCGTTGAGCTGTTATGGGCAAGTGTGAAGAGCTATCAGGCGAGCGACTTCGCTCGTCTCGTCACTCAGTATCATAAAATAAAAAAATAAAAAACCGCCTTCAAAATCAATAAATACCCAATTTTTTGGATGACATATTTTTTTCCAGTTATTTTGAATTAAAAACCAAACCACTGAACCGTTTTTGATGATTTCTACCGGATCAATCTGAAAGTAGGCCCTTTCAGGGCCTACTTTCAGATTGATCCGGATCCGGATTTCAGAATAATATTATTTATTCCAAATCGGTTTATAAATGACGTAGTTCTGAGGTAAAAAAAATAAAAAAATACATCACATATGTGAAAGTTGGATGGATGGATGGATGGATGGATGGATGGATGTTTGTTGCTCAATCACGCAGAAACGGCTGGATGGATTTGGATGAAATTTGGAATACACATTGCTTATGTCCTGGATTAATACATAGGCTACTTTTCATCATCATCATCACCGATTTCATCACCACGCGGGGTGCAGCTAGTACAAAATAAATACGATTTACGAACCCCTTCTTACTTTTTAAGTCGGTAAAAAATTAAGCTTATTATTTGCCGTCCAGTTTTTAGCTCATTCTCAAAATATTTTACCATCTTCTAATCTTATAAAAGTACAGAATAATACTTTAAGGTAAAGGGAGCAAAGCTTCCCGGGTGCAGCGGAAGCGGGAATGGGGGGAGACATGGGACAGTTGGCACGTGCGCGCGCAGGTGCCTCCTGCGCATGCCAGAGGTAACTAACTGTTTGGGAAGTATTGTTAAAAGGCTTTCAATTTATTAATTTACTAGCTGTATCCCGCGATTTCAACTGTTCGGACATTCCCTCAGTAATCGCAAATTTTTCGGCATTTATTAGCATGTGGTCGGATTCGCCAATGGACGGATTCTCATTTCGCCAGATTCAGTACTAAGTAATAACATAAACATATTAATATTAATACATTTATTAGGTAAGTATATAACTATTAACACACTATTTTGTTGAGTGCAGTAACCGATAACTATAATATGCATGTATAAAAAGTTACTCTCCAGTCTTCCTAGATAAAAAAATATATAAAATTAAGATATTTACACATGTCATCATAATCATCAGCCAGAAGACGTCCACTGCTGAACATAGGCTTCCCCCTTTAACCTCAACAGTGAACGACATCCTGCCACCTGCATCCACTGGATGCCCGCGACTCCACAATGTCGTCGGTCCATCTAGTGGGAGGCCTACCTACGCTGCGTCTTCCGGTTCATGGTCTCCACTCAAGAACCTTTCTTCCCGATCGGTTATCAGTTCTTCGAGCGATGTGGCCAGCCCATTACCACTTCAACTTGCAGATTTTAGTAGCTATGTCGGTGACTCTGGTTCTTTGACGTTTCGGATTTTATCGCGCAAATAAACTCCGAGCATAGCTCTCTCCATTGCCCGTTGTGCGACTCTGAGTTTTTCCAAAAGGCCAACATTTAGTAAGCGCTTTAGCAAAATTATTGTTTATGAGATGGTTCCATAAAAATTTCATTAACTTTGGCTCAGTAGTTTTTGAAACAGCCTTAATAATACGAAATGTATTTTTTATTATTGAATTTCTCGTGTATTGACGATCTCTGCAGCTTCCTCAACCGACTCTTTTGATGTTCGACTTTATAGCTTTAACTTTATAAAACTAGTACATATGATTTTGATACTTGAGTTTTGATATTCTTAAAGTTATATGATTATTTACGGGATATTTACCGTGGTAAGGTTGTGGAAGGAGCTCCTGATATTTCGGCGCAGTTACATGCACCATGTTGATCCCGTAAATAATCATATAACTTTAGTGAACAACCGTGATAGTTAAAACAGTGTTGATAAATTTGTTATACTCACTCATTATTTTGTTATCCTTAATAGGCTGCTATTTTTATGGTTCTATTAAAATGTAGCCCATAAATATAGCTGATTAATGAAAACCAAAATTAAAATCTGATAAAAAATAAGCATTTTAATATCATGCTAGACAGAGAGCGCGAAACAGCAAATTATGACGTAATTTCTCTGTACTCCATATAAATTATATTCTGTTAAGTATGGCGCACAGAGGTGTGACGTCATTTTTTGTTTTGTGGGAAAGGGACAGAGTTTTACCTACCAAAAACTTTAAACGCTTATATATCAGAACATCAATAACCGATATAATTTATTTTTTAAATAAACATATTATATTTACTTAAATTCTTCATCAAAGCTATTGGTTTCAATGACATAAACATCAATCATCTATCCTATTATTGCGCTTCTTAGATCTGATGAGTTTTTTAATCGTTAAATTCATCCTCAAGCAGGCGCGGCGTAAGACGTGGGCTATGTGAGCCAACGCTTACGACCTCGCGGTTTTAGGTATGTTTTTATTAATTTACTTTTGTATGTTTGTTTTATATGATTCCGGCCACAGGATAGATATTGATGTGAGCGACGCACGGGTGGAAGCGATTCAGGTAAAGTTATTTTGACATTTTTTGTGTCAAAATATACTGACGTATGCAAAATTTGTGTACTCCAAAGAGTAACCTTCTATGATAACCCATTACGTAATTATATTTGCTAAATTGGTTAAAAAATATCTGCAAGAAAAATCCTCCCAATCCCAAAAAGTTGCCCCGCCACTACCCCCAAGTATCAAACTCGCGGAAGCGTAGTATGCACAGGTGGTGCATCCGACTCTCGCTGCCTACGCACCCCTATCTCCTTCCTTTGTGCCGGACAGCGGTTTATCGTGGTTACTATGTTTTCTTTTTTTATCCCTTTATCAAGCGCCGTAATAAAAACTTCTTTTTTCTGCGGTGCTGTAGCACTAGGTCTTTGCATCTTCTACTTCTATGTTCAATCTTTGATTTTACTCTACTGTTATACTTACATATTACTCTGTATGTAAAATACGTAAGACGAGACGGTATGGCCTTAATAACTTTAGCCTGCCAAGTACACGGAAAAAAACTCTGCTATATGAACTTTCGTATTTTAGTCTCAGGCTCTGTCCGCTTCATACATTCAATAATCACAATAAAATAAGTATCTTCCGTAATATTTATGTTAAGTGTAGATTTTAAAACATTTTCGTCTCTAGAGGATGCAAAAGGATTGATTTATTATTAAAACAATCGTCATTTTGTCTTTAGTGCCTAAACACTGGCAATCATTCTTAATCTTAGTGTTCAGTTTTCATTGAACAGTTTCAATAGTTAAGACAAAAATATGAGTATTTCGTTATTTTTGGCACAAAAATGATCTGATAGAGCAAGATACAATCTCGACAAATCACTTCTCCAGGCAATATACCTAATACAAGGCAAAGGCAAAATAAACAAAAACAACATTCGAACCCAGAATCAAGATCGAATCTATAAGATGATCGAACAATATTAAATAATTAATTAAATTACTGTCAGTTGTGAATTACATGAGTGATGACTGAAGGGCACCATCAGGCGTCATGTGTGAAGACGCCCTCGTGTCAAAACGCCTTGCTAGACGACATGCCGACAAGACGTTAATGACCGTTATAGTTTACGCGCCAATTTCTGATAGTTGAAGCAATCTTTTTAGGTAAGGAGTCTCTTCCACTCTCTCACTCAAGACGATCTACAATTCTACACATCGCGCCCATCTACTTCATAGTGACAGCAGCCGCCTAAGATAAAATAATTTTATAGCATTTTCTGTTTAAGTAAAAAACATAGTACTTACACGTGAAATAAAACATACTTATTTTATGTCTCTCCCAGTGCATGTGTAGTTTGTGCAGTTTATAAAGACACATAAAGGCATTTTATTACAATTATTTTTGCTAAAACACTTAATTAGCTGCGAGTTGTTGCCGGAAACTCGGATTGCGTAACTGAGAGACGGCTGTAACGAGTAGGGTAATGTACCTTGCATTTGTCTAGTCAATATTGTGGTGGGCCCAACCTATCTACAGGTAAAAATATGTTAGCCTACATGTCCGTAATTCATACGAATTTAGAATTTCGAAATTGAAATTTCTATAGAATTCGATGCTTAATTTACATATTATCTACTCGTACTTCGCTCGCTATTGAAGTACTGAATTCTGGGTGGCATAAATAACCTGTTATGGGGTAACGTGATGCTTACCATCAGGCGAGCAATTTGCTCGACTTGTTGCGTAAAAAAACTGCAAAAGAGTTTGCGCTACAAAATGTAAAACCTAAGTATTCATAATGGCATCTGTTTAACCTTTTCAAAGTCATTTTCTATGGATGTTACTCGATTTCTCCGACCCGTGGACTTAATATAACTAAAGAGGTTATATTACGTGAATACTCTGACCTTTCAAGATCATGCGCCTAATCTATGGCCTCCTTGTACCTACTGTAGACAGATGTTAGGTGTTTGTATTTAAATTTATTACTTCCAAAGGTTACAGAGGACATCTAAAGGTCTTTAAGACTTTTTCTTTGTTCTAGCCTCTAGAAAGGTTTGCGAAGAACTTGCGATTTAATGCGTAAATTTTGACAGTTTCAGAGAAAATATAATGACAACTACTATTCTCAGATCTGACAGTTGCAATGACGTTGCAAAAAAACTGAATAAACAAAAAAATCATTTTCCGACACTTTTGGCGCCAACGTGAAAAAGACACATCGCCTCATTGTAGGTATTATTTTCCTAAAATTATGTATTTTCGTGGTATCTCCAAAACTCCATAGAAGCCTCTTGTAATTTTAAAGCCTATGTAGGTATTATACACCACTTTACTAGGGCATGACTTTGATTACACTACTCAACTCTAAAAATATATAATTTTTTTATTGTAGAATAGGCTTGCGCTTGGCCGCCAACTCGCCTGATGTCTGATTTGATTCATATTGTTTCATATCGAGGCTGACTAATAATAAATATATGTAGGCATTTTATTTTGAATATTACGTCTAGAAACTGAGAAATATGAATTTTAAGTTTTTGACGTAAGTTATATTTTGATTGCGGGTATTTTAAAATCGAAAAAAAAAATAGATGTTATATAAATATTACATACATATTTGTGTTAGGTCAATAAAAAGGAATTATAATCACATAGTAGGAACTCAGATAAAATGAAAAGTTTGTTATTTGTTGAGAGTGTTATTAAATGTAAATAAACGTGTAATATTCACAAAAAAACCATTGGCCAATTAATAACCAAACTAGTGATCAATACTTAATTACGCAACGAACGGGTTTACCAACAAAAACAACGGATCATGAGTAAACATGGTTTTTTAGTGAGGTAAATGAGGTAACACATCTAGACGTAGGCAGGTGTCCGACCAGATGACGTTCGCTTTCGTAACACGCGTAAATGGCGCTTTCATAATAGCCGACATTAAGCTCTAAATTCCTCCTTGGAGAATAAAATTTGAAAAACAACAAAAACACGTTATTATTTATTTCCTCTTTTGGCGCCGCACGACTTGTTTGGCATTTGTCAAAGTCAATATTGAAGAATTTTAAATTTAAATAAATATTATAAAACAAGCGTGCTCCATCGTAGCTCGCATCATCGCTTAACATCAGGCGAGTTGGCGGTCACCAAACGCAAGCATTAAATACCTATAATAATTATCTGTTTAAAAACCGATTTCCTAAAATTAGTCTAATATGGGCAAATTCGGTTACTTGCACGATCATTTATTGTCATCCAAATAACAAAATTTTCCTGTTATTTTTATTTAAAAGCCAAACAACTGAACCGATTTTGATGAAAAATCTATAAGACCAATTCAAAAGTATATCAATCAATTAAAAAAAGAATTTTCTAAATTAAGTCGGCTAAAAATAAAAAAAACAGTCTATTAATTAAGTCACGATCAGAATGTAGATTTTGAATCGAAATAAAATCGAATTAAAACAGTAAATTTTAACTTTGTAAATTTAGACTTCGTTAAAGAACCAGAATCACCGACATAGCTATTAAAATATACAAGTTGAAGTGGCAATGGGCAGGCCACATCGCTCGAAGAACTGATGACCGATGGGGAAGAAAGGTTCTTGAGTGGACACCGCGAACCGGAAGACGCAGCTTAGGTAGGCCTCCCACTAGATGGACCGATGACATTGTACGAGTCGCGGGCATCTAGTGGATGCAGATGGCAGGTTGTCATTCAGTGTGGAGGTTAAAGGGGGAGGTTCAGCAGTGTTCAGCAGTGGACGTCTTCTGGCATGATGATGAAACTTAGACTCTGAGGGCTCGGTGTTCGACCTCGCACTTAGATAAAATTCTCAAAATGTTTTCTTTCCTTTCCTTTTTTTCTCCTTTTACCTTTGTTTTATAAGGAACACAAATGCAGTTTTATATGTACGGTAGGCTAACGGCTGTGCGTTGTCTGTCAGTGAATGAATTAAGTAACTAGATTTCTTCCGATATCGTGTCGGTGTCTTCATCGGCTAAAGTAAAAGCGCCCACGGGTGGTTCACCCTACTTTATGTAAGATCCACTCTTATTAGAATTTGATAAAGGTTGGTCACCTTTTGGGTGGCGATTGTTGAAGGTTACCCTAACGTGATCGAATGAATAGTAATATAATTAATCTAATGGTATTTCATAGTAAGTTAAGGCTGTACTTTATATTGTAACCAGTAGTGCCATTACCGTTCTTTATCGATTGACAAATTTGACAGTTGAATCGACGAATTCAATGAAATGCCATAGAATCGATCATGGAGAGTACGGATCAAATTTGACGATCGATAAAGAACGGTATTTGCACTGCAGAGAATATAAAAATACCGTGAAACGAAGCATTTTTTTAGGTCTCTGACCTACAATGACAATACACTACGCCGCGTAATGATGCTTCCACTTTGGCGACAAAACTACTAAACAACTCGGCTAAAAAAATACCAGCAAACTAACACTAATTATAATCAATAAAAAAAAACCTATGTACAAAAATATATATAAAAAAATGCATTTTCCTCCATATTTTTTGTTTTTAGTTAACGGGATTCCGTCTGACATTTGTAGAGGTTAACAATAAAACAGGTCAAAATTTTATTTTTATTTCATTATGAAACTTAAAATACAAAATTAATTGATTTATTATTATTTCTTTATTTGTATTATTTTATTAATAAGTTAATTATAATTTCCTGTTGTAAAATTTTTGAAAGCGCAAAGCTCTATCAACTAATTTGTAAAAGGGAATTTCTTTGTGAGGTTTTTGGCGTCACGCATCTTGTGTATTTGCCAGTGTCAAGTATTAATTAAAATATTAAATAATAATGCACCATTAAAATACACAAGTTTAGGAAAATAATACAATGAGACGACATGCATTTTTCATGTCTCATTGTATTGCGTCAAAAACCCAATATAGGTACTTTCTATGATCATATCTACTCGTGCCAAAGTAGAAAGCGTAAGGTCAGTGGTTGCCGTCCAGATGTCAGCACATCTGCCGCCGCGCTCCGCTGCCTCTAACGTCTTCAGTATATGGCATGTAGGTACCTATAGCTGTAGATAAGGGTGCAAGAAGCCGTTACAGTCGGACTGCCAGAGCAGGCACGAAAAATCGACACCGCTTTATGGTTGATATTCCGAAAACCCGTAAGAAGCACTTTGATTCCACTTCTGCAAACTGCTAGTCTGTGGAGTGCGCTGCCTGAATGGGTGTTCGCCGGTAGTTACAATCTGGGTCTCTTCAAATCTCGAGTGAATTGGTTTCTTCTTCATAGGCAAGCGTGCTCCATCGTAGATCGCATCATCTCTTACCATCAAGTCTGAGTGGCGTTGAGCTGTTATGGTTATGGTAAGCGTGAAGAGCCATCAGGCAAGCGACTTCGCTCGTCTCGTCACCCAGTATCATAAAAAAGGTGGGTTGGCGGTCAAACTTCAGCCTATTACTAAATAAATCTATATCTATCTATCTATCTATCTATACATATAATAAAAACGTAGAGATAAAAAAATCTGTAATTGCGAGATAACAAAATAATCACACAGGGCGTCTTAAAATAAGCAGCTGAACACGATAGGACAGTTTTTAGAATTTTTGTTTGTTTGTTCACGCTCATCTCCTAAACCTCTGGAAGAAAATGCGGACGGATTTAAATACGGTTTTCACGAATATGCTTAGCTATGACCAGATTGAAGTAGAGGCTATGTTATTTTGCGCAAGGGCCGGATTAAGGGAAGAAAAAAAGATTGAAGGTTTATATGAAAATTTCCGCGTACGAAGTCGCGGGCAAAAAAACTAGTAATAAATAAAACAAACAATCAGTGTTGGCCTAGCCTTTGATAAGGGTAGAGGGAGAATGTCTTTACCGGTAAGCGCAGCGTAAGACGTCCACCCACAAGATGGACAGACGACCTAAAAGAGACCGCAGCGAAACGCTGGATGCAGGCCGCTTCCAACCGGCCCTTTTGGAGATCGATGGGGGAGGAATATGTCCTGCGGCGGACGTCTTATGGCTGAAATGATGATGACGATAAGATTGTCTTTCAGCGCGTTTCATTTCTGAAAACTATAGTACAGGAATCGATTGCGGGATAAAAAGTATTCCATGCGCTAATCCAAGAAATAAACTATTTCACATCAAAATGTAGTGAAATAATTAATATCATTACAACGCAAGTACGAGTACATCCACAAACAATTAATAATAATCCACTATTATTACACATTAATACTCGAAAATACATAAGTTTAGGAAATAATATAACGAGCCGACGTGTTTTTATCCACGTTGGCGCCAAAAACCCTTCAACTATTCAATCGACCAGCCGGTCTCTGCATATCTATTCTGCAAGCTAAGTGAACGCGCAAGTGAGGTGATAAGCTAAGTGAACGTGTATTTTTCTTGTCGATTACTATAGAGAAATGTCAAAATGTCGAGTGATCACCCTTGACTGTAGTCCCAAAGGACTACAGTCCCTTATAATTAGATGTTTTGACATTTATCTGCAGAAATAGGCAAGAAAAAATCACATCCACTTAGCTTATCACTTTACTTGCGCTTTCACTTAGCTAGCAGAATAGATATCAGTGAAATCGAAGCCTATTCTAACTAAAAATAATTTACACTTTACCATCAGTGTCGGGCATCGACACCGATTGTAAAGTGTAGTGTGGTCACGGTGTCGCCCTCATGTCCGCAGCTCCGGTCGGAAGGTAATCCGAGATAGAAGCCATAGGATGCCGCTTCCACTGTTACCGGCGCCACAGAATAGCAAGGTAGCTTCCCATTAAACACTACTCATATCTGTGTTCTGTTAGGACTCCTAGGAAATATGCAATGATGAAAAAGAAAGGTAATTATTGTAAAATGGCATAGTGTTCGCGAAATTTTTTGTCCGTTCTTTAAATCACCGTAACCGTTCCAAATGTAAGTATATTACTGTAAGTAATATACTTACATTTGGAAATAAACCGTTTGAAACAGCAAAAATTTGTTTATTGACAAATGTATGTAATAATGTGCATTGGAGATAAATTATTTTACGCGAGTTTGTAAAGAATAATAATAAATTTTCGCGAACATCATTATCGTGTACAATAATTACTCGGCCTAGTAACAAGAACAAAAAACTGTTTGAAATTTGAATTTCCCGCCAAAGTGAAACGTTTCACCTTAACGGAACACCGAAATCCTTTATTAAATCACAGTATTTATCCAGTTTAAACAGACTCGCGATTATAATCAGAAATGATCTCACAGAAGGTCAATATTAATTGGATTTTAAACCTTTGTCATTGTGTGGCTTGGATGATCTCTTTCGAAGTTTTTTGTAAGTTTTGCATTATTTATGCAAAACTAAATGCTTGTATTTCCTGCAGGATGTCTGTTTACATGTATTTGTATAAAACAGCTATTTCTATGGCTAATTTTGGGGATTAAAATACTAATAAAAGGATCGAATTTTCATAGATTAACATCTGTTTCCTGTCAATGACATTAATTTGCTTATTTTTTTTTCTGTTGCTTTTGGCTTCGCGTCGATTAATTTGCTTATTAGATGAAATTACTTCAAATCTTTGTCCGTCAGAATCACAGACAAAAAAAAAAACTTTGATCTATGGTTAGAATACTTCTTTTTTTTATACCATGTAAAGCTATTTATTAGTAACGCACCTTCTTTCTTACATTTGCCAATAAACCGTTTGAAATTAAAATAGGTTGTTTTTGTCATTAATAACTGAATGATTATGTAAAGAATAATCATCGATTTTTAACTGACTTCCAAAAAAGGAGGAATTTATCATTAAAAAAATTATCATTGTCAACAGTCGATTTCGACTGTTGACAATGAAAATGGGTGAACCGATTTTGATGTTTTTTTTTAATCTGGTGCTTCTCGTGTGGTCCAATTTTAATTTGGTCCAGTTCTGACATTTTTATGAAGTCGGTTTTTTATATTGATAAATTATTACAAACACCGAAACAATTTACCCGGCCTACCTAACTACAACGACAAATAAAAAAGCCAACTGCGAGTCGGGCTCGCGCACTGAGGGTTCCGTACCACCACAAAATACAATAATTATCAATTTAAAAACCCGACTTCAAAATTAGTGTAATATGCCATTTCGATTCGGTTAAGGATATGATAAGGGGCCTTACCCCTAGCTTCACTTTTGCGAGCCAACTTTTAGTAGGTACCTGATAGGTACCTAAAATTAACGAACTCATTTAAGCTGCATCGTTTAAAAGCATTTAACTTGAATGAAGGAAAATCCGTTTTACTATGCGTGTGTGAGTGAAAATAACAAAGCTTGGCGGCTATCAAATAACTACCGCTTATCGTAGTTGATGGTACCGTTTAGACAAATCACACCTATGCGGGTCAACTTTTCGAGCTAGGGGTAAGGCCCAAGGTCGTCCAAGTAACGAAATTACAAATTATAATTTGGTAATGAACAGAAACTTGTCACCGACTCACACTTGGCCAGTATTATTACCGTTTTTACATTAGAGTTAATACAAAAATACGTATAAAAATACGTTTGTTGTATGGAGCCTTTTTTTACTTTATTATTTCTTAGTTAATACGCTTACATTACATATACTACTGTGGCTACGAAGCGCTACATCTTTGACTACATCATCGCTTCCCACCAGATGAGAATATGGTCAAACGCATGATCCTACTCTATACTATAATATTATAAAGAGTAAATTTGTATTTTTCGATTTAATATTATAAAGTGGAAAGATTTTTATTTTTGGATGTTTGTAACGAAATAACTCAAAAACTACTGATCCGATTTCAAAAACTTTCACTGTTGGGAAGCTACACTATCCCCGGGTGATGAAGGCTATATTATATTTTGTAGCGAGGCCGAAGGCCGAGCTTAAACCCTTGCGAAGCCGGGACGGACGGCTAGTCCGTTATAAATAACAGATTGATTTATAACGGACTAGCCGCCCGTCCCGGCTACGCACGGGTGGAGATTTTTTTTGAACATTCTAGTAATAAATAAAGCTTACTCAAGAATAATGTAGCATTCTAATGGTGAAAGAATTTTTAAAATCGGTTCAGTAGTTTTTGAGTTAATTCGTTACAAACATCCAAAAATACAAATCATTCCACTTTATAATATTAGTGTAGATTAGGGGCATGCGTTTGACTAAAGAAGAAAAGCCGCTCATTCATATTTTTTGCGTTGAATCATATAAATATGTATGGGGTTTCCAGTGATGTGGTACAGGCTGATATCAAAGTATGTATACGTACCTATAGGTACGGAGAGTAGGTAGAGATATGGTCCTGAGATGTGTGAACGGAAGCGAGGCGGGAAACTGCGGTCGCCCGCAGATTCCCGACTCTAACTATCTTATCGGACGTGAATAGTGACCAAGTTTGTTTATGCACTATTGAAATACCTAACTAAAATGTATTAATAGAACATATCGGGAAATTCAATATTCAAACCTTTTTAGGGTTCTGTACCCAAAGGGTAAAAACGAGACACTATTACTGAGCTTACGCTGTCTGTCCGTCCGTCCTTCCTTTAAACAGCTGTATCTTTGGAATCGTGATAGATAGTCAGTTGAAATGTCCACAGAATATGTAATGTTACGGCGGATTAACTAAGAAATAATAAAATTGTAAATAAGTACAAAAAGGAGGGATCCCCATGCAACAAACGTATTTTTTTACGTTTCCATACGGTAACGGTGACGATACCGTTAAGATGACCGCTAGGTACCTTTACATCTATCCGTATCCATGTGGCGACAAATCGGCCCAGTATGGCGACAAATTGCCCAGCATGGCGTTAAATAGCATATTGCAACAGATTGGCTGCTAATTGCATAGGCTGCATGCATCTGCCGATCAATTGGCATGGAAGAAGACGCATGGAATTGGATGGCTTTTCTAATTGGTAGTAATTAATTCGCTGTACCAATTTATAATTATAATTATTGAAGACGTTCCGTAAAAAAAATTGCAAGCTTTTGTTATTTAATAGAGATATTAGAGTAATATTCACTAATAGTGACACTTGTAACTGTTAATAATTCAGATGTAACAAACAAGGAATACATGGTAAGGTGGTGTGGTGGGTGCAAGCGTATCTGGCCTAAATTAGGTTTGATGCCTTTAGTTAACCAAAATCCAACCTTGCAATACACAGCTCTGGCCCTAATACAATGGACATTAAAATATATTTAAAAAATTGCCAATTGAATTAAAAACATTGAAAAAGAATTAAATTTCACAAATAATTAAATGTTATTACGACTTAGATAAAAAAATTCAATGATGATTTTGTCAAAATTTTAATAGATCGTTCCGTTCCGACTATAGCCATACCTAAATAGGGTCATATGTAATGCTATATTGAAACTTGTAATTTAAGAAATTCATGAAGCTACTTACATGACTACAAATAATATATTTTGGAGTTAAAAATCCCCCTGCAGACGATCTTCCTGCCCATTTTCTTGCATGTAGATTCATGCATGTTCACTGTTGTCGCTGCAAATTTCTAAGTGTGCGTTAAAAATGTAAGTGATCTGTACAAAGGAAGATAGGAGCTGAACTTATAGTTTTTGTGCTAAGCGGTTTAGCGGTATAGACTTTGATCAAAATATTTTTTTCGGTCAAAGTAGGCGCCAGTATTCCGCCCACCAGTCGCTTCCACCAAACGTTTGGCCAGGTCTCTATACAGCTCGTAAGCGGCCAGCCCTAATGATCCTATAGTCTCAACGCCAAACGGCACAAACATGTACATTCTGTCTAGATATCCATATGACTTGTTTGAGGTTTTCAATCGCGGCAACGCCAGCCCAAACCATTGTTGCAGGAAATTAGATTATGTAGAGAAGGAAATTAGATTGCCAGTGTCGAGACGTGGACACTCACGGTTAAGGTGGTCTACAAGTTTAAAGTCGCTAAGCGAGCTTCGGAGATGCTATGCTCGGAGTTTCTATACGAGATAACATTTGGAACAAAGATTCGACATAGAACCAAAGTTACCGACATAGCTCAAAGGATTAGTAAGCTGAAGTGGAAGTGGGCCGGCCACATAGCCCGAAGGACCGATGGTTATCGGTTGATGGGGTAGACGAGTTCTGAAGTGGAGACCTCGTTTAGTCAAACGTCGTGCAGGACACCCTGTGGCCAGGTGTAGTGACGACCTGCGTAAAACGTAAATACTGGATGCAAAGAACTGCCGACCGAGCTCAGTGGCGTGCATTGGGAGAGTCCTATGTCCAGCAGTGGACAGCTACAGGCTGTTGATGATGAGGAAATTAGATTAGATTTACATGTAATAAAAGTAGAAAGTAACCTATAGACTCCTCTCGTCTTTGTGTAAAACTATCACGGTCTAGACAATAAATGATTCAACGCATTGTGGCGCACTGACTCACGTGGCATGTCTGTCTGTACTTTGTACGTCACGTGTAGTAAGGTTATTTTTATATCAATATTTTTGTGAGTCATACATACTCATATCAAATAGCAATTCAATACCAGTCTTTAATTCGTCATCTCTTCAAGCGACAATTATTTCAGAAACCCCAATCTTTCAAGTAAGGTATAGTTGATGCAATCGATGAATCGATGGGGGTGGCCTATGTCCAGCACTGGAAATCCTATGGCTAAAATGATGATGATGATAGATGGTGGACTATATTTTTAAGGTCAGCTTTTTTATGAGGTAAGATAAAGTGTGAACATGCCTAATCTGTTATGGACAATCGTGACGCTTACCATCATAAAGCGAATTGCTCGCCATGTTAATAAACTGTCCAAGTGCGAGTCAGCCTCGCGCACAGAAGTTTTCTTTACCACCACAAAATACAAAAATTAGTGCAAAAAGATGACATCACGCCCACGCTGTCAGCCATCCAAGTACTGACAGCATTCAACGCTGCTTAACATGATGGTGAACAGAAATTTATCACCAACTTGCACTTGGCCAAAATTTATTATTTGTTGTTTTACTTTAAGGTGTGTACTTATAATCATGCTTAGTTTGACGCTTGCAAGCTTTGCCATTTTTACATTAGAGCAAATACAAAAATACATTTAAAAAAAACGTTTGTTGTATGCCCTCTCCCCTCGCCGCATTCATCATGGTCATCATTTCAGCTATAGGACGTTCACTGCTGGACATAGGCCTTCCCCATCGATTTCCAAAAGGGCCGGTTGGAAGCGGCCTGCATCCATCGTTTTCCTGCGGTCTCTTTTAGGTCGTTTGTCCATCTCGTAGGTGGACGGTTTACACTCCTTTTAGTTTTTACTTTTATATTCTATGACAATTTCAACTGACTATCTTTTATACGTTTCGAAAGATACAGCCTTTAAAAGGCAGGACGGACAGACGGACATACAGCCAGACAGACGGACAGCGTAGGCTTAGTAATATATAGAGTCAAATTTTCACCCTTTGGGTACGGAACCCTAAAAACTACAAAAGGTACAGCTCGCGCGATAAGAGTTTGGCTTTGACCGTTATTGCGCAGAAATCAGAAATTGGGTATCAACGGGCAATTAGCGGGGTGCGGGGCGGGTGTGTAGGCGCACGCGGTGCTCTGATTGGCGCTCCAGTCGTACCCATGCGCAGTAATCCCCTCCACCCGAAGGTCAAAGCCAAACTCTTATCGCGCGAGCTGTAACCTAAATATAATAGGTCGGGGAAAAGTCTTTTCGTATTTTGTATGTATAAAGTTGTAGTAAAAATCTCATCGGTTGTACTGTTTGTATCTGGCTGGTTTTGATACCATTAAAAATATGACATTTTAAAAAAGGAATATAAAAAGTAAAAAGCAATTTCCCGCCATTTTTCAATTGTTTTTTTGTTCGATAAAATGAGTGAATCTAACGAAGAAATTCGATATATTGTGAAATTTTATTACAAAAAACTGAAAAATGCGACACAAGCCGCGAATAAAATTTGTGACATTTATGGACCTAATGCAGTGTCATCAAGAGTAGCACAATGTTGGTTCAAGCATTTTCAGTCCAGGAATTTTGATGTCAAAGATGCAGCTCGCTCTGGTCGCCCTATTACGGATAAAGTCGATGCCATTTCTGAAAAAGTGGACCAAGATCGGCATATTAGTAGTTACGACGTAGCTGAAGACCTGGGGATTGACCACAAAACAGTTTTGACCCATTTGAAAATAACTGGGTATACAAAAAAACTCGATATTTGGGTGCCACACCAGCTCACTGAAAGAAACCAAATGAATCGTGTACTCATTTGCGATTCTCTATTGAAACGTAAAGAAACCGAACCGTTTTTGAAAAGATTGATCACTGGTGATGCAAAATGGATCACCTACGACAAGAATGTGCGCAAACGATCATGGTCAAAGGGCAGTGAAGCACCACAGACTGTAGCGAAACCCAGATTAACACGTAATAAGGTGATGCTGTGTGTATGATGGGATTGGAAGGGCATCGTTCATTATGAGCATTTACCGCCGGGCAAAACCATCGATTCGGATCTCTACTGCCAACAGCAGATGAGACTCAAACAAGAAATTGAGAAAAAACGGCCGGAATTGATCAACATAAAGAGTGTGGTCTTTCATCATGATAACGCCAGACCGCACACATCTTTGGCCACTCAGCAAAAATTTAGAGAGCTTGGTTAGGAAGTGTTAATGCATCCACCACATAGCCCTGACCTTGCACCCTCAGATTTCCACCTGTTTCGATCTCTTCAGAATTCTTTGGGTAGTGTTAGATTAGCATCAAAAGAGGACTGTCAAAACTACTTGTTGCATTTTATTGATCAGAATTCCCAAAATTTCTACAGCAACGGGGTCATGTCACTACCTAAAAGATGGCAACAAGTTATCGAACAAAATGGTACATATATATTATAATTAAATGTAATTAAACTTGAAAAAAATATGTCTTGAATTTGTTTATAAAATACGAAGAAACTTTTTCCCCGACCTTATATATTTTGACAGGTATGAATGTCAACGACATTCTAAGTTATAGCACAAAATGCATATAAGTACAAGTACAAAAGATTCACTCCGCAATATCATTTAAATTAGTAGTGACTCGTGTTACTACACAATAAAGTGTAATTCAGGACGTGCGATCGCTAACTACTTACAGGTATATTAACCTAGAAGTTCCCTCCTTGGCTATCGCGTAACTCTTGTCGCGTTATCTCTGTCTATCGCGCGGCAGCGGGCACGGCAAGTCCGACAAGACGACTACTTGTAGCCTTATATTCTCTTTGCTTGTAGCTTCATACCTAAAGTGCGGAGTGCGCCAGGCGGTTATAGTAGGAACCGTGCAAAGCCTCACGTGCGAGCCACGCGAAAGAAAGAAAAATTGATATATGTAGGTACCTGTACCGTTATTCACTGACCTCGTGTGTTGGTTAAAGTCACATGTTACTAAGGAAGAAATCATTTGGTTAACCAGTCTATTACTCACTGACCCTTTGGACGTCATAATTCCGTGCCATGTAAGACTTATTTTCTGCACATTACCTAACTTTTAAAGGCCACGCCAATTACATGGTCCTCAACTGTTGGCTTTTTGGAAAAACAACAAACACACAACGGGCAATGGAGAGAGCTATGCTTGGAGTTTCTTTGCGCGATAGAATTCGGAACGTGGATATTCGCCAAAGAACTCAGTATGGAGGTTAAAGGGGGAGGCCTATGTCCAGCAGTGGACGTCTTCTGGCTGATGATGATGACCTAAACTTTTTGGTATTCGTAGATAGGCTTGTCTTTGACCGCTATCTGTCATAGTCAAAATGTTGGAAATAAATAATCACTGAGGGGGAATTATATTCTAAGTTATATTATACAAACTTACTAGCACTAAACATCTGAACTATTTAGCCAATTACAATCCTTTTAATTGATAGTCCGTTGAAGGTCTAGAGACAATACAAATGGTCAAGCCCTCTACTACTGGCAGCGTACCCAGCATGCATGCGACATTACTACGCTAAAAGTCAACGTTTACATGTTGTTCAAAGACTTTCTCTAACTCTACCTAGCCTGGGACGTTGATAGTGTAACATTCATAAGATCACTAGCTGTTACCCGCGACTTCATACGCGTAAACTTTCAACCCCCTTTTGGTCCCATTTATTCGGCCCGTTTGGCAAAACAATTCTTAGCGGACATCTATACCACATAAGGAATCTACTTGCCAAATTTCAGCTTCGTAAGTCAAGTAGTTTTCGAGATTTCATGATGAGGCAGTGAGTGAGTGAGTGAGTAGATGATTTTCGCTCGTTGCACGTTGATCCAGATAACTGTGAAACTGATTAATAAAAACCTTATAACTGATGCGTTAAAAAAAAAATGGAAATACAATTAGTTTTGGCCACTGACTAGCCTGATTGTAAGCAACGGTGTTGCCGAGGTTTGAGCACGATCTAGCACAAAAAAGTACAACATTATAAGGTTTGTTAGGTCCCAAAAAATATCGTAAGCAAACTAAACTTGATCTTCTCATTCTCTTCCTGGACACAAAATAAATAGGTACAGAAGGCCGGCTCCACACAACGAACGCAACAGGCGCACGCACACAAAGACGCGTACGTACAACGATCTCGGATCAAGTAGGTCTAACGCCACTCGCCCACGCTTTGGCAATATATTATTTTTTATAATTATAATATTATATTATAATTATACAGTAATTATCGTTTCCTGTGACAATCAATTGTCATAATTTAATATAAGTAAATCCTACAAGAGTTGTTGTGTTGGGTTGTTTAAATACAACATTATTATACTTTCAAATATAATAATCGCGCCTCTCGTACATGCCGTAAATACTTTTCGGTAACCAATTTATAGATTTTATTTGGTTGCCCATTTTTATTAGAAATAAATTTTAAAGTAACATATATATATTTAATATTTTTTTAATTGAAAGTCCCATATCTAAACTAACACAGAACATAAAGGTTGCTTTCCCAGCTACGGTTGCGCGTAGGTTATTAAAATCAATGTCAGGCGAAGCTGGCCTTCTGTACCTAATTATGTTGTGTCCTGGATCCGTTTGCAGATCAGCTCAAAGCGCGCCGCCGTGCATTCACCCGGCAGGTGTCGGCGCACGCGCCGCACCTTGCGAGATGCCAGATTACAACCATTGTCTGTTTTTATACACGCTGCCATTGATATACGATTGTGCTTTAATTGTTAACGTTTATCTGCTCGGTTATTGTACTTGACATTTTAAATTTTAATTAAGTATCTCGTTTACCGGTAGTTTGTTGCGGTTAATCGGGTAGGTTATTTCTTAGCTTGAAGTGTCAAGTCACAGAGTTTATTTTCTATCCTTTTTAACCAACTTCAAAAAAGGCAGGGGGGGGGGTTCTATGTTCCACTGATTATATAATTATTTTTATGTATGTTTACCGATATCTCCGCCAACTATTGACCGATTAAAAAAATAATTTTCTTCCAATTTTGTCCCATTGTCACGCAAGTCAGGATCTGATGATCGGATCTCAAATTTTATAGGCACTTATTATGTTTTTCATATATTTTCTAAAGCTGTTCAAGTATTTGCGTCTGATAATCATCATCTCATATTGATGAGCTGATGATGAAGGGAACAACTCCTCAACGGTTAGGAGTTGAAAGAAAATTCTTTAAAAACAAATATTTGTGTCTGGTAATCATTATCTCATTGAGCTGATGATGAAGGGTACTTTTTGTAGTGTTTAGGACTCTTTTGCAGGGGTCCGCCTGGGGAAGTACCACACCTTTGCCAGTTATTCAACCGCCAAGCAGTAGTGTGCAAACACTACTGTGTTCCAGATTGAAGGGCAATGTTTCCAGCGAAATTACAGGGCACACAGAGATTTGACATCTTATATCTCGGGGTGACGAGCGCAGTGCATTGCCATCCAGGGTTTTAAACTGTTGAAGTTCAAAATTCTGAGTGGCTTTGTGCTGTTATGGGCAAGCGTGAAGAGCCATCAGGCGAGCGACTTCGCTCGTCTCGTCACCCAGTATCACAAAAAAAAAGTTAGGGATGAAACAAAATTCTTTCAAAATTATACGTACATATGGACCGATAGTTGTTTTCTATCAGGCCATTAGAACCGACTTCAAAAAAGGCGGAGGTTCTATGTTAAGTCGGTTTTTAATGTGATCCACTTGTGATTTAGCAAGTGCCTTTATATACTTAACAAAATACAAGTTACCTGATACTAAACTTCATAGCTTATTATACAATAATAATTAATTTAAAAAGCCGACTTCAAAATTGGTATTAAATACGAAGATGTCGTTTACTTAGATGACAATATTATGTCATCTAAGTAAACAAATTTTCCAGTTAAATTTTCAACTTCACTCTATATTAAAGTTTGTAACATTTTCCAGTTAATTTTTCAATCAATTTTTCAAGATCAAGTGAGGGTAGGAGAACAAAATATCCGCTCTTCTCGCCGGACTCACCCGCAGTTTTCAGTCAGCTCGTGACCACGGCCATTGTAACATGGTCGAAACGTCGAGCGAAAGGTATCTATTTTTACCTATATTTAATAGTGCGCGATAAGTCCCGATCAATATGAAAACATTTTCCAGTTATTTTGATTTAAAAACTAAACTACTGAACCGTTTTTTATATAATTTCTGTGGGACCAATCTGAATGACAGACAGATAAATTATTATCGCGAACTCAAAGAATACAATCAAAAAAATATCGAAATAATTTTGAATAAAGGTTTTTGATATGACCTACCACCATGGCAAGTTCTATTTCTAAGTCTATGACAAGTATCTAATATATACATATGTCTATATAGTTTAGAAATGCAGGGACATGCAGAGGGGTCAACTTTATGGACATATTTCGCAAAGGATATACTTACTTGATTAAAAAGAGGTATTATATATTATGTGAAACCTTACTTTCATTTAAAAATAGGTTTTTAATGATATACAACATGAGGGGATGAAGCAAAAATAATAAATCATCTTCATTTCACATGTAATAGAGGCACACCTAAAATTCAAAATGTTTTTTTTTAATTAAAATTGCGCTACTATGTTAAGACTGTAATTTTGAAAAGTTTATCATGCGTTTTACTTATAAACTATGGACGTTAGAAGGTTTTAAAAATTAGGACGGACGAACAGATGGACAGACAGACAGAACCTATATGATATATACCAGATAATAGCTATATGATATGTATTCTACTCCAATATATGGGTCTAAATATAAGTAATTTGAAAATTTGCTTCTCATCAGGTTGGATTAACCTGGAGTACAAATGCAGGCTAAAATATTGAAATGCAAACCAAACTGTTAAAGAATTGTTTTTATTGAATATGTCTTCAGATTGAAATCGTGTTTCCGTTATTTTGTCCGCGGCCATTTAATTTGTTTTCGATGTAAATGAATAACCAAACCGCCTTGTAACGGAAATGAAGGTTTGACAAAGAATGTTTTAGTAAGAATCCTGTTTTAGAATATTTTTGTATCAATGTACAGGTAGGTAACTGTTTTTTTATTTAGTTATAAGTTTGCGTTTGACCGCCAACTCACCTGATGTTAAACGATGATGCGGCCTACGATGGAGCACGCTTGCCTTGAAGAAACCGTTTCAATCGTGATTTGAAGATACCTAGATTGTAATATGTAATATAACTGTTTTATAACATGAACTGATGTCAAATCATTTGGGAGAGAGCATAATTTAATTATTTTTTTGTTTTGCCTTGATATCTTGTCTTTCTAGCCAGTACAATTGGAGTATCTATTGGAAATTTCAAGTAGAGTGCTTTTCATGAAAGAAGTCCTCCAGACGCGGCGCTGTCATCGCGTATCAATCACTATCAGTATATTTTCTAGAGCAGCACTTTTTACAACTTTAGGCATCGTACACGACTCTTTAACGATGGCAAATTAATATAAATCTAACTAGCGACCAAACACAGTAATTACACCTGACAACTAGAACATGGAAATTTAATTCCGCTGTTTGCCGTTACCTATACTTCTTTCATGGAAAGCACTTAAGTCAATAGTTTCAAGTTTTTGATGTCATTCTCAATCTAGTCATAGTCATAGTCACAGTCAAACTCAAGCAAAGTAATTCACGGTCAAGATCAAGGGCCAACTCTAAATGCGGGCCCGAATATGTGCAGTTTGCAAAATCACGCGATCCCAAACCGTATCTCGGCGCGTTAAGGTACGCGTTTTTTCACGTCCGATGGAAGCGCTGTTAAATTTTTCTTACATTTTGCTATCGTTTACGTAACGATTACTTTTTCGCAAGTGCTCGTAAGGCCACTGTAGTTTACGAGATAAAGCGGTATGGTAGACGATACCTACTACGAGTACTACCTATAGATAGATAGATACGCCGCTGTTTCTTTTTAGTTTATAGTGTACTAGCGACCTGCCCTAGCTTCGCACGGTTATATGTTTTATTATATATATAAACCTTTCGTGAAAAATTATCTAACTGATAGTGAAAACCGCATCAAAATCCGTTGCGTAGTTTTAAAGATCTAAGCATATATAGGGACAGACAGAGGGAAGGGACTGTGTTTTATACTATGTAGTGATACAAATGCAGTAGGTTATATTGTATTATAATTTAATTTGCTTTCTTCACGTTGACGTCAAAAATCCCCAACACAACATAACAAACATCTACAAAAAAAACCTTCAAAAACTGTCTTGTAAGCAAATTTTTTTTTTGTCCAGTCATCATTTTATATTAAAATAAAACAAACATTCCGAAACATTCTTATAAGATTAAGAAAAAAATTCTCTACAATTCCAAAAAAGGAATTGCTTAAAATTGCGCACGCGTTCAAATAGTAACAAGCGTATAAAATAGTCGGGGGTGAAATCTCCCAGCTGTCGCCCACCTGCCTTCATAGGGATTTGAGGACGTTGACCCTCGGGCATAATGGGGGGCACTGTCAAGGAACTTAAAGAGGTAAACTTACACGTGAACTGATAGGTACTAGCAATCTTAACATGCAGCTCTTATCATTATTATAATTATGTTGATGTTGTAAATTTGTTCATGACCATGGATACGAAGTCCTTCGGTCGTAATATTAATCAAGTTTACTTAATCTTAAATATGACCTA
Source organism: Agriopis leucophaearia (assembly GCA_949125355.1). NCBI lineage: Eukaryota > Metazoa > Arthropoda > Insecta > Lepidoptera > Geometridae > Agriopis > Agriopis leucophaearia. The sequence continues at coordinate 6,177,969 of OX421284.1, read as the reverse complement.
CGGTGTCGAGACGTGGACACTCGCGGTTAAGTTGGTCCACAAGTTTAAAGTCGCTCAGCGAGCTATGGAGAGAGCTATGCTCGGAGTTTCTATACGAGATAAAATTCGGAACGAAGTGATTCGACATAGAACCAAAGTTCCCGACATAGCTCAAAGGATTAGTAAGCTGAAGTGGCAGTGGGCCGGCCACATTGCCCGAAGAACCGATAACCGATGGGGTAGACGAGTTCTGGAGTGGAGACCACGTGTAGGTAAACGTAGTGTAGGACACCCTGCGGCCAGGTGGAGTGACGACCTGCGTAAAACGGCGGGTAAAAACTGGATGCAAAAAAATGCCGACCGAGTTCAGTGGCGTGCATTAGGAGAGGCCTATGTCCAGCAGTGGACGGATGCAGGCTGATGATGATGATGACTTAATATTAAATAGCGTCAAATAAGTCGTAGTCACAGTCAGAGTCAAGCAAAGTTTAAGTCACGGTCAAGTCAAACTTATGCCCCAGTAAAGTGGTGGAGGCTTTACAATAGGCTCCTATGGAGTTTTGGAAACAACACGAAAAGACATGCTTCACTTCGTTATGCAACTGCCAGTTGCCTACACCGGAGTACGTTCACGAGCCCTTAATAAATTCTGACGAAGTTCTGTGATAACAAACATTAAACAATCGCAAACAGTATCTCGGCGCGATAACGTTCACATTCGCGAGATTTTCCGCACTACGCTGTTTCGAGCCCGCGTTAAGAGGTAGCCGTAAGGCTCCTGTGGCCTTAGTACGAGCAATTGCGAAAAAAATATCGTTACGTAAACAGTAGCACCCGGACCCGAAAACTGCGACCAGAACTACCGAAGGATGGGCAGCAGCGTCCTAATAGTACACGGTGAACGTACTGCGATCCCCAAGCCGCCTGCCAAGCGTGGGGATTATGGCAACACCCCCCTCTATGAGGGAGGCCTTTGTCCAACAGTGGACGTTAATTGGCTGATGATGTGATGTGATGTGAAACGATAGCAAAATGTATGAAAAATTAAACAGTGCCTCTATCGGAGGTATAAGGAAATTGATTTTTTCATACATTTGCTATCGTTTACGTAACGATAAGTTTTTCGCAAGTTCTCGTACTAAGGCCACTGGTCTACCTTAGTCTTTACCTCATGGTAAATCCAGACTACCTGAAATTAAATTAGGTAATTTCAATATGACTTAAACATAACCAAACATAGAAAAGGTACTTGGTAAATTACGTACTTAGCGTTTTCATGATTTCACAGAAAGAGAAGTCACCTGAAAAGTCGATTAAAGGAAGTGCCTACGTAAATATTATTTGAGAAGTTACGCAATGGAAATCCCATACGCGTTACAACGATCAAATTGCGTACACGCGGAGGTAGGGTTGCCAACTCTACTTTATAATAAATAGTAACTACTTTATTGATTATCAACCGACTTCAAAAAAGAAGGACGCTTCTATGTTCCACTGTATTTTTTTATGTATGTTCACCGATTTCTCCGCCAACTGTTGACAGATAAAAAAAATATATGTCCTATATTAAACTTCCAATTTGGGCAACACTCAAATTTTATAGGCGTTTTACGTTTTTCATATATTTCTGAAGTTGGTTTTTAATGTCATTCACTTGTTAAAAGTCCACTGCAGAAAACACATCAGTCATAGGACTACACGTCAGAAGGGAAAACTTAAGTAGTAATTCACCTATTCTACAAGAGATGGCGCTGTTTTAAAATACACTGTACAGCGTGACGATGACGCCAGGTTCCATGATTTTAGTTCACCCATAAAAGTGGGTACTTACCTACTCAACGTGCCTAAAGAAGTTTTCACTTCAAAAATATATAAGTACGTCACTGCCTAAACATTCTTGAAGAGATTAGGTACTTCATGCGTGTTGTCTGATTAACTGAACTAACGGATCCAGTGACGTAGGTATAATTACGCTTACACCTGGACATGACAGTGGTTTCCCAAATCGCACCTGTTCAAAACCGTTGACCCACTGACCTGAATTGGTCATGTCCATTCAAAAATGTCTTTAATTTTTTAAATAAGTTGGTTTTTTATGAGTCACTCGCGAATAGTTTAGCGAAATTTTGTGGTTGACTCGTGGACATTGTAATATGCATAATGTATATCGAATGCCACAGCGTTTGGCAACCAGTCATCATCATCATCAGCCAGAAGACGTCCAATGCTGAACATATGCCTCCCCCTTTAACGTCCACACTGAATGATAGCCTGCCATCTGTATCCACTGGATGCCCGCGATTCTTACAATGTCGTCGGTTCAACTATTGGGAGGCCTGATCAGCAACCAGGGGCCTTACCCCTAGCTTCACTTTTGCGAGACAACTTTTAGTAGGTACCTGATAGGTACCTAAAATTAACCAACTCATTTAAGCTGCATCGTTTAAAAGCCTAACTTGAATGAACGAAAATCCGTTTTACTATGCGTGTGTGCGTGAAAATAGCAAAGCTTGGCGGCTATCAAATAACTACCGCTTATCGTAGTTGTTGGTACCGTTTAGACAAATAACACCTATGCGGGTCAACTTTTCGAGCTAGGGGTAAGGCAAGGCCCCAGTAGATATACCCTTTTAAAATTCATAGCAATCTATTGTAAGCGATTATGGTAGGGAAGTTAAAAAAAAATCTAAATGAAGATAAAATAGATTTGTAAATAAAAGAAAGAAACACAAATGAAATCCTAAAACGACTAAAATTAACACAAAAAAACTAATTTAGTAAACTGCTACCAGTGGGAATTGTTCCCAAAATGCTGGCCTCATTACCACGTTGTATGGCAATATGCACCCATTTAGCAAACTAGATTGCCAACATTTTAAAACATAACTTTTTTGGTTATTTATCTTAGCTACTTTTTTGTACATTTTTAGGGTTCCGTATCCAAAAGGTAAAAACGAGACCCTATTATTAACAGTTGAAATTTTCACAGAATATGTAATGTTATGGCGGATAAATAAGAAATTATAATAAGTCTCTTAAAATCAAAAGGTCAAAACTAAAGGGGGTCACCAATAGTCAGCATACAACAAACTTTTTTTACGTATTTTTGTATTTGCTCTAGTGTAAAAACGGTTATACGTACAAGCGTCAAACTTGGCATGATTATAGTAGGTATAAGTACACAATCTAAAGTAAAACAACAAATAATAAATATTGGCCAATGCGAGTAGGTGACAAATTATTGTATAACTTTATCAAACTTTAAGCCAACCTTTAAATCCTTTAAAAGTAAAAAGAAAGTCACAGGTATCGATCAGCTGTTCTCAGACAGGTTGGCGCGCGCGTGTGGGATCGTTTTTATCTGTGTGCGTGAACAGATGCTGCGCAACATCTGCCGCGGCGCGTGCGCTAATAACACATCTTGATACTATAGATATCTAATTGGAATTGAATTTATTTGAAATGAGAACCTACAGACAAATTAGACAGCGAAACTGTGAAGATTCCTAGTTTTTCTACGGAACCCTGAGACTCTCATATCTAAATGTTTAAAAATGACACCATTGACGGCAACAACTCTAATGAATACTAACACAGCACAAAAAAGCTTCGTGCCGTGGCATCGTTGGAAATTAAACTCCTAATCCACAAATCCTAAAAGTCCGCAAACATACCTACTTGTTTTTCGAAACTATATCTACTTTTTTACTCAAGAACAAGCTAAACATTTAAAAATTTTTTTATTTAAACATTTAACTTCGTCAAATTAAAAGATATCAAAAAAAAAAAAACTTTATATGCTAAAATATTATGTTAAGATATTATATATAGACATCAAAACATGGTACTGTCAGTTTTTTAATTCTCACTCAGTGATTTCTATCTTCAGCAATAGGAGCACTGCGAACGGGGAGAGTCTTGAGAAAAATAACTATTGTACAAGTTATAGGTAATCTTTAATTTTTATCTTAATGTCAAGTACCAATTCGTTGTGGTCGTGGTGTTGATAGTCGCGGGTCAGCTGCCGGCGCGTGCGCATCTCGCGCCTAACCGGTGAGGCTGTGCAACGTCGCGTTGGCCTGCCGCAAATATGGGGATATAGCGATTTAAATTATGTATTATATTAAAACCATAATAGTGTGGGACACAATGTTTTTTATTTAATTACATTCTCGGGTCTAGCCCGGACTTTTGGTAGGTGTTGGTGGAGCCGAAGCCAACACCAAGAGGCCCTGTTGAATATAGAAAATACAATTATGGAATATGTATAAAAAGGAACATGAAACTATTGTACAGTACAGGATTAAAAAAAACTGGGCTATTGAGGTGAACAACTTGTGGATGAGATATGAGATATATTGGATATATGAGAAATACCTCTTATTTTGAAATTAGTTAAAATGTTGTTTGGAATAGCCAAATTTTTGTTGATAATCAATAGGTATTTTTAATCATAATTATTTTATTCGTAACAAGCTTACAACCTACATGTGTGTGTGTATATATATATATAACTGTATAGTGTGTCCTTATTTTAACTGACTGCACCTTAATTATTTTATCTACGTTTTTGTTTATTAATTTCCTTATAGTTCCCGGTTGTAGGTATAATTTTTATAACTATATACCTGTTCTACCAGAAGTGCCATTGGGAACTGCTGTTCCCTCAAGCTCTACCTGTTATGTTAAAGGGAAATATATTATCCAAATGAAACAAATAAACGAAGCCAGTAGCCAAGGGGAACTGATATTCCCTTAAGCTCTACCGGTTGTGCCAAAGGGAAGTTTTTCCTCAAACACAACTAGGTGAAACTTGATAAGAAACTGGGTTTTTGTGTATGGTGGTGACCACTTTACCATCTAGTGGCCCGTAGCTTGGTTGCCATGTATTTTTGCTTTTCAGGAAAAAAAATTGTTTCGTTCTCTTTCGCTTAAAACTTGCGCCTGAGTGCATCGAGAGAATTCTCGATGAGTCATTATCCATAATCTCTCGGAATAACATCTCTCGAACACATTGCCTTTATACAAGTTATATTAGGTAATAATTAAAACAATATACGTCATCATTGTGTAAGTAGATTTTATTGCGGTTTTCCTACATTCATTCATGGGCATAGAATACATATTTATATAAATTATATTATAATTCAGGATGACAAATTACTTTAAACGTTAATTGAATTGTTATTATTATAACAATTATAATAGTTATTGGTATTATTCAGAAATGCAGATTTTATAAGGTATTTTGAGACTAATATGGACTTCCCAAGGCTTCAGTTCTTCGTTTCCAGAAAACCTGGACAAAGATGGGCTACATTGTTACTAAAACATGGACATGGCGTTGAGGCAAAAAATTAAAATCCGATTACCGTTTTTTTAGTTAAACAAGCATCTAGGTATATCTTTATCTATATCTTCTATACATCTATCTATATATATATATATATATATATCTATCTTCTATATCTATACATATGTAGTGTTAGTGTTAGCTTGTATTTTGTTTAATTAATAAAGGCACTTGCCCGATTAAACTAATAGTCTAAATGCGCGAAAAAGGGTGGAAAGGGCGTCTGCGAGGTGAGTTCAACTAAAGGCATCAAGCCTGATATAGCCCAGAACCCGAAGAATGAACCCGCAACCACAGAATACATAATACACATGCCGCAACTCCACCTTAACATTCTTCCTTGTTGGAAACATTCAAATTGTTTGTTCTGAGGTGCCTCTACACCTAAGTAATAATTATCAATATAAAAAACCAACTTCATCAGAACTGGACCAAATGGGACAAAACGGGAAGCACCAGCTTGCAAATATAAAAAAAAACATCATAATCGGTTCACCCTGTCAAAAGTTCTGAAGTAACAAACAAAATAAAAAACAGGCGAATTGATAACCTCCTCCTTTTTTTTTTTTTTTTTAAAAGAGAGTTATTGGATGGGTAACCGCCGCCGAATAATGTGAATAAATAGGTAGGTACATCAGTAGTAAAGTACTTTAAGAGATAACGATTGTAGAGTCTTAAACAAGAAACTTTATAAACCGTTTTAACAAAAGGACCGGACATCCAAAAGGTAAAAGTTCATCTGTCAAAGCGTGCTACCTGTTCGAAATAAGAGAACAATGCACCCAAAAAACTAAGAGAAATTAACGGGACGGCAAAAACTGACGACAGATGCTGACAAAGGCGGTACTGGCGAGTGCAGAATGTTAAACGAAACAATTTAGTTTTGCACCTTAAGGTGTAACTACAGAAGAAAATTTTAATAAAAATATAGAATATAGCCCAGTAGGCCCGGCCTAGGGCGGCTAGAAATCAAGGGCGGCCAATCGTGACAAAAAAATCGCTGATGATAACAAGAAATCTGAGAAAGGGGCAGCTGGTACTTACTATTTATACTCTGAGGCCTAGATTGCAAATTCGCCACTGAGAAAGCGTCATTGCATTTGACGTCACGGCATATGAGTCTGTTTTACTGCCATGGCACGCCAATAGGTAGATGTTTCACATAAAAAAATCTGGGTATTTACTATTTGTTCAATGGAACATAACGTCACAGAAAAGAGAAGTAAAAAGAACGGAAATGAGAAGAAAACTCTGTCGTCAGGTATTGTGACAGATATTTGATTGAACATTCTTATTTATGTCAACGCGTCGAACTCCGCGTCACATGCAGTTGCTAACACAGTTGCTATGGGTTTATATGGGTGTAAGTGGCTACAAAAAATTTCTTATAAAAATGCCTTGGCAGCCGTTCTAATTTAAACAAACCATTTTTTTATTTTCTGTGCATAACGTCATATTTTGTCATTTTTGTCGATAGAACAGCAAACTAGCGTTTCACCCGAGATCACTTCTCAGTGATGTCATGCTACAAAATGAGATTCTCTTTCGATCGCGGCTGTACCGGAAGCTGTCGCGGCCGGCACGAGCTAGACGCGTATAAAAACAGTTCGATTGTCTCCGCCGATCGATCGGGCATCAGTTCACGAACGGCTTTTTGTACGACAGCGCTTAGTAAGAGATGACGAAGCTATTTACAAGTCATCAAGCGTCTATTTTATTAGAGACAGGCTAGTCTGTTGGCCTCCTCTGCATAATAGAGGGAATCCAATAAAACCAGAAATAAAACATTCAAAAAAATCAAGGAAAATTCTTCTTAGTTTAATCACTTAATCAGCCTTTTAATTGTCCACTGCTTGACTTGGGCCTACCCCCGAAAGAGCAATTGGGTCATATCCACCACGCTAGCCCAGTTGCGAGTTGGTAGATTCACATATATAGGTACCTAGATACGCTATTGGAATTTCTCTCTCTCCTCCGTACGTATGCAGGTTTCTCACGATGTATTCCTTCACCGAAAAGCCAGTGGTATGAAAATCCGTACTTACATAAACTCCAAGGAGCTTATTGGCCCGGGATTTGAACCCTCGACCTAACGCTTTTCAAGTCTAGTAGTCTCCCAAATAAGCTACCACGGCTTCATTCAAATTCTTCCTAAACAGTTTCAATGTCCATCTAAAGCTAGGTCGTACTCATAATTGACTGCCCCAGTGGCTCAGTTGGTGATGAACCTACCTTTCCTTATTCCCATCTAAAAAGAACATTTGTGTGATGAACATTTGTGTTTGTTCCATGCCTGGGTGTTAATATATATTTAAGTATGTAGGTATTTAAAAATATATATGCTGGCAGCCATATTACAAGCTTTGCTTAGTTTGGGGTCAGATGACCGTGTGTGCAAAAATGTCCCAGATATAGGTATTTATTTATTTTATTTTATTCGGAAACATTCATATAAAATTTAGCCACTTAAAACGATGTGCCTGTAAAAGCAATGTGGTGTGGTCAAGGAATGACTTATAAACACTGTACTTATGACCTACCTATACCTACTCATTTCGGAACTCGTAAAGGAACGAGAGATCTCCATCGTCCGCAAACATTTTCATCTATGAATCATAGAAACTAATAGGTCGGGGAAAAAGTCTTTTCGTATTTTGTATGTATAAAGTTGTAGTAAAAATCTTATCCGTTGTACTGTTTGTATCTGGTTGGTTTTGATACCATTAAAAATATGACATTTTAAAAAAGGAATACAAAACGTAAAAAGCAATTTCCCGCCATTTTTCAATTGTTTTTTTGTTCGATAAAATGAGTGAATCTAACGAACAAATTCGATATATTGTGAAATTTTATAACAAAAAAGGGAAAAATGCGACACACGCCGCGAATAAAATTTGTGACGTTTATGGACCTAATGCAGTGTCATCAAGAGTAGCACAATGTTGGTTCAAGCGTTTTCAGTCCGGGAATTTTGATGTCAAAGATGCAGCTCGCTCTGGTCGCCCTGTTACGGATAAAGTCGATGCCATTTCTGAAAAAGTGGACCAAGATCGGCATATTAGTAGTTACGACGTAGCTGAAGAACTGGGGATTGACCACAAAACAGTTTTGACCCATTTCAAAAAAACTGGGTATACAAAAAACTCGATATTTGGGTGCCACACGAGCTCACTGAAAGAAACCAAATGAATCGTGTACTCATTTGCGATTCTCTATTGAAACGTAACGAAACCGAACCGTTTTTGAAAAGATTGATCACTGGTGATGAAAAATGGATCACCTACGACAAGAACGTGCGCAAAAGATCATGGTCAAAGGGCAGTGAAGCACCACAGACTGTAGCGAAACCCGGATTAACACGTAATAAGGTGATGCTGTGTGTATGGTGGGATTGGCAGGGCATCGTTCATTATGAGCTTTTACCGCCGGGCAAAACCATCGATTCGGATCTCTACTGCCAACAGCAGATGAGACTCAAACAAGAAATTGAGAAAAAACGGCCGGAATTGATCAACAGAAAGAGTGTGGTCTTTCATCATGATAACGCCAGACCGCACACATCTTTGGCCACTCAGCAAAAATTTAGAGAGCTTGGTTGGGAAGTGTTAATGCATCCACCATATAGCCCAGACCTTGCACCCTCAGATTTCCACCTGTTTCGATCTCTTCAGAATTCTTTGGATAGTGTTAGATTAACATCAAGAGAGGACTGTCAAAACTACTTGTTGCATTTTTTTGATCAGAAGTCCCAAAAATTCTACAGCAACGGGATCATGTCACTACCTACAAGATGGCAACAAGTTATCGAACAAAATGGCACATATATATTATAATTAAATGTAATTAAACTTGAAAAAAATATGTCTTGAATTTGTTTAAAAAATACGAAGAAACTTTTTCCCCGACCTTATAGATTTCGAGTAAGACTGTAGAAAAAGAGACACCTGCACCTGTTGACAGATTTTTTTATATTGAAAATTCATCTTCATCAACCCGAAGACGTCCACTGCTGAACATAGGCCTCCTCCACACCTTTGACCTCCACACTTATTGACATCCTGCCATCTGCATCCCCTGGATGCCCGAGACTCTCACGATGTCGTCGGTCCATCTAGTGGGAGGCCTACCTACGCTGCGTCGTCCGGTTCGTGGTATCCACTCAAGAACCTTTCTTCCCCATCGGTTATCAGTTCTTCGAGCGATGTGGCCTGCTCTTTGCCACTTCAACTTGCAAATTTTAATAGCTACGAGTATGTCGGTTACTCTGGTTCTTTGTCGAATATCCTAGTTCCGGATTCTATCGGGCAAAGAAACTCCGAGCATAGCTCTCTCCATTACGTCAAGATAAACGTTTAAAAGTACACAACTTTTTTATTTTGCTCATAGCATTGAGAGTCATGCGCTGCATGAATGGGGGTGTTCGCCGATAGATGACTGCCTCGGTGGCTCAGTTGGTAGTGATCCTACTTTCTGTGCTTGGGGGCGTGGGTTCGATTCCCATCTAGGGCAAACATTTGTGTGATGAACATTTTGTGTTTGTTCTATGTCTGGGTGTTAATATCTATTTGAGTATGTATTTAAAAATATATATGTATGTATATCAGTCTCTGGCAGCCATATTACAAGCTTTGCTTAGTTTGGGGTCAGATGACCATGTGTGAAAAAAAATAAAAAAAATATCAACAATCTGGGTGTCTTCGCAAATCATGAGTGAATCAGATTCTTCAGGCAAGCGTGCTCAATCGTAGACCGCATCATCGCTTAACATCAGGCTAGTTGGCAGCCAAATGCAAGCCTAGGTATTTAAGGATAAGTAATTTCAAAAAGTCACCTCGCAAACCTTGCAAACACTTCAATGACTTCGATTTTGAGATTTGTCAGCGATGGACCGAGATATCTACTTTTGGGGGGCTCAAGCCCCCTTAGCCCCCTGTATCCACTACTGAGTCCCACAGTCTACAATCAGCTATCGGAGTCCGGACGACGCCACTGGTTTCCTCGGGATGTTATTTCCTTTACCGTTTTTGAGCGATGACGTCGAAACTGCGCAGTGCCTGTAAATAGAGCTGTGCCAGCGTGCCCAGGCACATGGCGCAGACTCTGGAGGGGCGCAGAAATGACCACACCAGGACCAAGTTTTGTTTTCAAGGGCACAATTATAGAAGCTCGCACAGGGCGCATAAAAGGCTAGTTATGGTACTGCAAAACTACACTTAGTGCACACATAAATTATCTACAATCTAGGTGTCTTCAAATCACGAGTGAATTAGCGGTCAAACGCAAACCTATTACTACATTAAAAAAACTGGAGCTTAGTTTCTTAGCTGTTGCCGTTTCCACCCCAGACGGCCGGTTAAGGCAAGCCAGGGGTCGGGGTCTCATTTAGCCCCATGGAATCGAGGTACGCGGTATCGCCACTCACCAACGGCTAGCCATAAAGCATTCTCCTGCGTATTTATACATTATCGCGCATTTTTTTTTATTTGCGTTTTTTTTCTGCGTTTTTTTTGTATTAAATACATTTTCAGGTCTAGCCCAGACCATTTGACCATTTTGAGGCATTGGTTGGGCCGAAGCCAACACTAAGAAGCCCTGTTGAATACAAAATACAATTTTGGGTTATGGGGTGTGTATAAAATGGAAAATAAATCTATTTTACAATATAGGATTTAAAAAAAACAGAGCTATTGAGGTGAATAACTTGTGGATGGCATAACAGATCTATAGGATGAGAAACGGCACTTGCCTTATCCTGTGGGGTTAGTACGAGAATTTGCGAAAAAGTTATCGTTACGTAAACGATAGCAAATGTATGAAAAATTCAGTTTCCTTTCACGTCCGATAGAGGCGCTGTTCAGTTCACACATTTTGCTATCGTTTACGTAACGATAACTTTTTCGCAAGTGCTCGTACTATGGCCACTGTTATTATTATTGTTTCTAAACCAATCGTTCTCCTCCATCGCAGTATATACCTACATGCAATGACAACGATCTCTCCTCAATCACAGTATTGTGTACATAATCTCGTTATGTACATCTCCCTACAAATCAGTCCCCTTGCGAGAGATGCATAGATGATTGGATGCTGCGAGCCACGCCCGCCCGGCGCGGCCAATGGGCGGACTCGGCTCGCATTACCGGATCGACCCGGTTTGAGACCGGTAAGTATTGATTGAGATTTCTTTTTCAACGTACCTACATTATCTACTTACTTATACCTAATATTTACGTACAAAACACACGTGCACATACGTACACATACGTGATCAATATGATCATAAAAATAATTATCAATACTTATAAAAAAAACCGACTTCATCGAACTGGACCAAATTGAAATGGGACCAAATGGAAAGCACCAGCTTTCAAATAAAAAAAAAAGAATCATCATAATCGGTGCAGCCAATACAATAACTCTTTATTAAAATCCACAAAAACAAGGATAACATTATAAATTACAGTAGGTAATTTATCTAGGCTTCAACCAATCAAAAAACCAATCAAAAGTTCAGAGATAACAAACATAAAAAAAAACAGTCGAATTGATAACCTCCTCCTTTTTGGAAGTCGGTAAAAAAAAATACAGACAGATGACCAAGAAACAGCCCAACTCTAAACGCGGGCCCGAATAGGTGCAGTGTGCAAAATCACCCAAACGTGAACCTTAACGCGCCGAGATACGTTGCGGTCGTGTGATTTTGTAAACTGCGCGTATTCGGCCCGCGGTTAGAGTTGGGCGTAAGGCCCCAGGGGCCTAGTTTGGGGTTCACTGATAAACTATTTCAGAAGTACGGAAACTCCAACTACTGTAGGTTTAAGTCTAATATTTAAGCATCTCTGAACCTAGTTATTTTTGCTAAATAAAAAAATACTTAATGTAACTAAATAAAATATACCTATACCTGCACGAACTTAGGTCATATCTGCGCATTTCTGGCATAGTAATAATGGTAATTCCCCTCACCATCATCACCAAAAAAGGGTAAAGTCTTAAAACGAGTCGTCTTCGTGGGGGGTGGGGAGGAGGGGGGAGTGATAGTACCTCCCCACTTACCCTCCGCCGCCGGAGACCTATACTTTTCGAGAAAACAATAAAAATGTATTTTGAGGTTAAGTATGGAAAAAATGTTTAGGAATAAATTTATCAACTGACTTCACTGACCAAAATAGTCGTTTTGTTGAATGCTCACTGGCAAGCTAACAAACCTAACGAGTTCTATGTAGTAGTCAGAGTTGAAATCATCTAATTTCTGTCACTGTCGATATCAATCTGCTGCAAAATAAAAGTCAAATTTTCAACCTGACTAAAGTCGATGTGCTCAGTGTCTGACTCTGGGTGGGCTCCCGCCAGAAGCTCTAGCGGTCAGCCCAGAGTGTCGCATCGCCACACTCGGCCTTCGCTTCACTCGTTCTCGTATGGCTCACTCTCACTCAGGACCTCCCTTGAGCTTCTGGCTCCCGCGCTTTTTATATACACTCTAAGGGTAGGGGCCACAAGACTAGGTGGAGTCGGGGTGCTCTGTGTCGGATCTGTCACTCATTTCGAACCTAACCTACTCAAGTCGGGGTGCTCTGTGTCGGGTCTGTCACTCACAAAGAGATCAAATCGGTGTCCAGAAGCGTAGCCAAGTCGTCGTAAATAAACAAAACCGGAGGACCGGAATTCCGGAGCAACGGAATGACGCGTGACACGAGCGAGAAAAGCAGCTGTCAATGTCAACAAAATGGCGGCTTCACGTTTCTTTTCACGTACTTTGACAAACGCAAAGCGAAATTGTTGACATATCAAGGTAAATTACGTTCCATTTCATGCATTCTACGTAATTAAAAAAAAAAAAACTGCATCTCCGGCAGCTAATTTTGCTTCAGGGCGCTTGGTACGAACCCCCTTAACCAGATTTACAGTTTATTCAAATTCGGGCGACTCGATATAAGCCCGACCGATATAAGACTCGACCCAACCCCAAAAAAGAAATCTCATTTTTCCCGGGTTAATCGGGGCCCCCAACAAATTTTAATACATAGGCCTTAGGTGGGGATGTAATGCAAGTTGCACCACTGCTTATAATGACATATTGTCATGCCTGGTATTGGTTTTTAATTCATTTGGATACCTATATAAAGCAAAATTAATTTTACTGATTCAGAAACGTTTTTTATCAATTTTATTTGCAGTGGTATCATCAAAGAAAACACATTTCGTAAACTAGCATTGCCATCTATCTCACATTTTCATAACTAATTTACTTTCTAATTGTAATCATAGGTGACGCTACCTAATAGTACTGCTACTCGACGCTAGATGACAGGAGATACGTTTATTTTTAATCTGTGATAATATTCAAAATTGTTCATTTCGTTCACTCAATTGTCAAATCAAATGTCAACAATCAACAAAGCAACAAACAAAAAGTTACCGGTTTAGCGCCGTAAAATGAAAATAAAACAAAAACATATTTAAACTTATCTTCTATTAGAGCATAAACAGTTAGGTTGATGAACGAAATGACTACTGAAAGTAAAGGAATCTATCACTGGAAGCTGGGAGACGTTGCTCTGGCCAGGGTGTGCCAGAAAACCTATGCTAGAGTGCGCGTGGTCAAAGATGAAAAAGGGCTGTTTTATGACGACAAAGGTATATTCTCTTTCTAAATACTTATTCTCATATTTTACACTACTTTGTTTAAAAACTAAACAATGTATATACTTTTCAACTTTAATCACGCCAAACAATGAACTATTTCATAAGATTGTTGTCAAATTACAAATCTAAACGAAGCACAACTCTTCATTTAAAACTTCCGACTTTCCAAGCTTATCAAGCTTAGAGTAAATATGTATATTCATACCTACTATATTTCTACATCAAAGCATAAAGCTGACACCACAAATCGGAAAACTTAAATATTAGCTAATTTCAACCTCTTTGTAACCACAATAACCTTTCAGTTCTAGGCATATCGGGCAATGAAGATGGCAGCATCACAGTCACTAAAGAACTGTGCTACTATGTGGAGACTTGCCGGACTAACCACAAGTTCTGGCTTCCATACACAAGTCTCCACCTCGCAGAGAGATCCCGACCATTCTATAGCTCTGAAAAAGAAACCAATAAAGACAAAAGTGAAGTGTCTAGTAAGACTCCAGCGATGCTAAGAAAGGTAATGTGTAAGTGAAGAATAAATGCCATCTTTTGAACATTATTATGTGAAGTGCATTGTTACTTGTGAGAGCTTAAATGATTGACTGATGTCCTTTTGTAGACTAGTGGGCAAAGTACCAGTACCAGTTTTTTTCTAACGGTTATGGTTGATATTCCGAAAATCCATATGAAGTGCTTTGGTTCCACTTTTATTGTGCAAACTGCTAGTCTGTGGAATGCGCTGCATGAATGGGTGTTCTCCGATAGTTACAATCTGGTTGATCAAGAGTGCATCGGTTTCTAGGCAAGAGTGCTCCATCGTAGACTGCATCATTGCTTAACATCAGGCAAATAGGTGGTCAAACGCAAGCCTATTGTTGAATAAAAAAGTATGAACATTCGCTATATGTAAAATATGTATTGAATTTCATACAAATTTTGAATTTCGAAATTGAAATTTGTATGGAATTCTATTCTACACATATTTTACATAGCAAACTGGTTATATTTTAACCAAATTCTGGATGGTTAATTAAAAGTTGGTTTTAGGCCTCAGGAATAAGTTCAAGATTGGGGGCTTCTTGAAAAAAAATTCACCTAGTCTACAATCTAGAAATCTATCTTCAAGGATAGAGTGAATAGATTTCTTCTAGATCAACATGCTCCATCCTCAGCCATGCTGTCGCTTACAATCTTGGGAGTTGGTAGCCACACCTACCATACTCATACTTAGGCCTGCCATCTGTCCAGGACGACGACCAAACACCTCGTTCACAGGGTGTCCAGAAAAAACATCTCAGGGGTTTTAAAAGTTTTTGTCCGAAGTCGGCCATTTAGAATAGCCTAAATGGCAGTCCTACTCATACCTGATGTTGTGCAAACATGCAGTCTAGATTGAAGCACGATAATCTAGAAGCCTGTTGACTCTTAATTTGAATACAAGTCAGTGTGGTATCTCATCTAGTATGCAGTACATACATTGGTTTTGTCATTAGATTTTTGGTAAATTCATTATCAAAAACCAGGACACAGTTAATCGTTTTAGCTTTTTTCAAAAAACAAAAGCATTTTTTAAAATGAATTATCTATTAACATTAATTTATTTTTACATGATTA
The DNA here is from genome assembly GCA_949125355.1 of Agriopis leucophaearia. Taxonomy (NCBI): domain Eukaryota; kingdom Metazoa; phylum Arthropoda; class Insecta; order Lepidoptera; family Geometridae; genus Agriopis; species Agriopis leucophaearia. The sequence goes on along the minus strand of OX421284.1, from coordinate 6,162,377 downwards.
TCTTGATACCACATGAACTGGTGCCTTAATGAAATATAATATCCTATCAAATAAGATAACAATCTTGTTAAGTTATTTTTAAGAATGGCATGTAGAAATAAATACTGTTGGGCCAATTTAGCCTTTCATTTTTAGTTTAAGTTTAAATTAGATTTGTTTCACTGTTGATATCTAGCATCGGTGCAATATAGGTGAAGGTGCTGTTGGACCACTTAATAACTTTGTCTCCCATCAACACCAAAGAGAATATAAGATGGAGGCAGCAGCCAAGTTCATAACACTGAAATCTGGCTCTAATCTGACATGAATGATCTGACAGCCCCGTTAGCTCAGTTGGTAGTGTACCTGCCTTCTGCGCTTGGGGGCGTGGGTTCAATTCCTACCTAGAACAAACATTTGTGTGATGAACATTTGTGTTTGTTCTATGTCTGGGTGTTAATATCTATTTAAGTATGTATTTAAAAATATATATGTATGTATATCAGACTCTGGTAGCCATATTACAAGCTTTGCTTAGTTTGGGGTCAGATGACCATGTGTGCATTAATGTCCCAGATATTTTAATCTGGAAGAATAAAGTTCGAGACATTGGTATCGTGGTAATGATTCTACAGTGAAGCTGGGAAGTATATGTTGCTAGGCAGAGTGATAACAAGTTAGGTTGAGACAGAATGGTGACCGAGAAAAGCGAAGCGTTGTTCACCAAGCTATGAGATGGGTCGATAATATAACTACCATCCCGAGTCAAACCCGGACTCAATTAGCACAGGACGGAGGCAGACAGCATAGCAAGAGTGAGGTCTATATTTGACTGCCCTGGTGGCTCTGTAGGTAGTGAACGTACCTCCTGCGCTTGGGGGCGTGGTTTCTATTCCCACCTAGGACTAGGACAAACATTCATGTCATGAACATTTGTGTATATTCTATTTCTGGGTGTTAACATCTATTTAAGTATGTATTTATAAAAATATATCTACGCATAATATCAGTCTCTGGCAGCCATATTACAAGCTTTGCTTAGTTTGGGATCAGATGACCGTGTGTGTAAAAATGTCCCAGACACACCCAGTAGTGGGATAAGGAAGGCTATGGATGATGATGATGGTAAGGGTTACACACACCAACACAACACTATATGACATTCGCCAACATGCACTGGGCCAACATGGTTGATTAGGGACCATTCTCTCTCTGAAAGTAGACCTGTCCCAGCAGTGGGAATGTGATAGACTGATAATGATATTGTTAAGGGTTACACAGACTGACGGTACTAAATCGAAAGGAGGTCATTGTACTCATCAGTAGAATGTGAACAAGATTTACTATTGGACCAACCTATCTCGAAACTAAAATATCAATCTCTTCCAAACACCAGGGTTCCATACCCAAAGGGTAAAACGGGACTCTATTACTAAGACTCCGCTGTCCGTCTGTCTGTCTGTCCGTCTGTCACCAGGCTATCTCATGAACCGTGATAGTTTGACAGTTGAAATTTTCACAGATGATGAATTTTCTGTTGCCGCTATAACACACACACATCATCAGCCAATTAAAGTCGACTGTTGGACAAGGCCTCCCTCATAGAGAAGGGTGTTGCCATAATCCCCACGCTTGGCAGGCGGCTTGGGGATCGCAGTACGTTCACCGTGTACTATTAGGACGCTGCTGTCCATCCTCCGGTGGTTCTGGTCGCAGTTTTAGGACACACCCGGGTCCCGGGTGCCGCTATAACAACAAATACTAAAAAAAAACAGAATGATATAAATATTTAAGGGGGCTCCCATACAACAAACGTGATTTTTTTGCTCGTTTTTGCTTGATATTGATAACGGCAACAGGTAGACGCTTGAAATATTCACAGAATATTTAGTTATATATTCACTTTACAAATAAATAATTAAAATAAAACAACTATTTAAGGGTCCCATACAACAAACATGTTTTTTTTGCCGTTTTTATAGATAGTACGGAATCCTTCGTGCGCGAGTCCGACTCGCGCTTGACCGGGTTTTTTTCTATGGATCAGCTGCTTTTTAATGTGATTTCGGGATTATTCCAATTGCAAAAGTTATTTAATGATGAGTACAGTGGCCTTTTGGCTCTTACCACACTTCTATGTAATCCTGTATTATATCAAATACAGATTTATATATTTAGCGCAAGTGTTGAAACTTTAAGGACTATGAGGGCAGCTACTAGATTTTTGGGCAGCATTTAGAGATTTTGGATATAGTGTATATATGAACCACCGGAGGATGAGCAGCAGCGTCCTAATAGTACACGGTGAACGTACTGCGATCCCCAAGCCGCCTGCCAAGCGTGGGGATTATGGCAACGCCCCTCTCTATGAGGGAGGCCTTGTCCAACAGTGGACGTTAATTGACTGATGATGTGTATATATATTGTAGTGAATGAGAAATTTAGTTTTTGGTGATAACTTTTTTGATTCGATCCTGTTATTTTTGAGGATCAAGCCTCCATGAGATCTTCTTCTGTAAGAGTACTAAAAAAATTCAGAAAAAAATTGTTTCATTCCATTCGATTTCTGTTCTTTATTGCGTTGTTAGTTGCTATGGTCAATAATAGCATAATTAAAGCTCTCAGAATACTTCCATTATTTCCAGAAAAAAGTAGAAGCAAGGCGCAAAGTTTCTCTTGATGTAGAACTAAGGGAAAGCAACGACGCCGAGCAAAGTATCGATGACCCCGACCAAAGTATCAGCGACTCCGACCAAAATATCAATATGTTCGACCAAAGTATCTGCGACTCCGACCAAAATATCAATGAGACCGACCAAAGTATCTGCGACTCCGACCAAAATATCTATGAGTCCGACCAAAGTATCTGCGACTCCGACCAAAATATCAATGAGTCCGACCAAAGTATCTGCGACTCCGACCAAAATATCAATGAGTCCGACCAAAGTATCTGCGACTCCGAACAAAATATCTACGACTCCGACCAGTGTACCGACGACTCCGACCAATGTATCGACGATTCCGATCATAACATTGACGAGTCCGACCAAAGTATCGACGACTCTGACCAAAGTATTAACGACTCCGGTCAAAGTGACTCTGGGTACTCTGACCAAAGAATCAACAACTCTGACCAAAGTATCAACGGCTCCGACCAAAGTATCAACAACTCTGACCAAAGTATTAATAGCTCTGATGAAAGTATCAACGACTCTGACCAAAGTATTAATAGCTCCGACCAAAGTATCAACGAATCCGATCCAGATACCAGCATGGATGAGGAAAGCGACTCATATGAAGATCTTGAACTTGGTTCCAAGTACATTGCTGCATATAAGAAATATGTACGTGGATACAAAGATATGCTACTTGACCAGTACGTTGAGCTTTTGAAAGAAGAGAATAATGAAGAATTAAATAATGATTGTTTAAAAAATGTGCTGGAAGGACACTCAAGTACAAAAGATAAATCCCAACATGTGATAAAGGTAGCAGTGACAGAAAAGCAATTAGATAAGTATGTCCAACAATGTTGGAGGTATAACAGACAGAAAAAGAGAAAATTGGCTGTGATGTCAGAGATTGGTGTGAAAAACAAGGTATATTTACTCTAACCTATTATATTTATTTGATACTAATGCCTGATTTACACTTTGTTAAGTTCAATTGCGAGAAATAAGTGTTTTTTTTTTTAATTTTGAGTGTATTGACAACGTTTAGACCGTGTTTAGTCGGTTCTGCACGTTCAAAGTAACCAGTAAGGACGATCAGCACTGCCCTCATAACCCCAAGAGTGGTATCCAAGGAATATACTACTCTCTAACGAGAGAAGAAGGGTATCATTCTATAAAAAAAGTTTGAAATTCACCGATACCACTAGCGCTGCTTATTCCGCACGGAAAATTGAGGTAAAATTAGTAGCGCGAAATTTCAAAATCTATTGTTAGTTCAAAGAACCAGTTTGACTAAGTAGTTTGGCTAACGAAAGTTGAGACTGATTTTATGAGTTAAATTCAGTCTCAACTATCGTTAGCCAAACTTTACTAATTATTATTTCAATTATGTATTACTTATTTTTATTAATATTATCACTTAGCGATGGGATATGAAAGCGAATATTTTATTTGGAACGAAAAACATGTTTTTTAAGGAAATTCTTAATTCATAAATGTTATATAAAAATAAACCCGGGTTAAGACCATCGCCTCGTGAAGGGATCTTGAAATAACGAAGGTTTCTTAAATTCTAGAAATGAAAATATAAATATTAGATAAGATTATTTATTTTTTAATATGCGCATTTTCCTTTGCAAAGATTTCGTTCTTTCATCTTCACCAAACTCTCTATTTTTCACTACCACGTACCTTTTAACGCAAATATAAAACGTTGACATAATAATGTGATTTTTGTTTGCATTATAATGTTGTTGACAATTTGTTAAAAATCCAAAATCCACCTGAGAGATCTCCAGCATACAACTATGGTCCAATATCAGAAAATAAACACAGCACGGGTCTTTGTCGCGAGTATAGGCTCCAGCATACAACTTTACTATGGTCCAATATCCAGAAATAAACACAGCTCAGGTCGTTGTCGCGAGTAATGTCCAGCGAACAACTATGGTCCAATATCCAAATCACAATCGCTTTAACATATTATTATATTCAAGAAGAATATCACGATTCCGAAATATCGAAATTTGAAACGAAAGAAAAATAACAGACGAAATTTTTCGAATGACGTTTTTTGTTTTTTTTGTTTTGTTAAATTTTTTATGACCGTGGATTCAATGTCCTTTAGTCGTAATATTAAACATGTTAACATAATATTAAAAGCGTCAAACAAGTCATAGTCACGGTTAGAGTCAAGCTAAGTAAGTCACAGTCAAGTCAAACTCATGCCCCTGTAAAGTGGTGGAGACTTTACAAGAGGCTCCTATGGAGTTTTGGAAACAACACGAAAAGACGTTTCACGTTGTTATATCACTTGTCCACTCTCGAGCACGTTTACGAGCACTTAATGAATAATAATTAATCATTTAAAACACATTAACACTCGAAAATACACAAGTTTAGGAAAATAATTCAACGAGCCGACATAATATTTACCACGTTGGCGCCCCAACTCCTTTTCGAATGTCATAAATACAAAATTGCCAGCACAATGAAAAAAATTTGGTATACAGTAAAATTATTTTACAGACTTAATAAATGAATGCAGCTATTAACTATAAAACATTATGATGATAAAATACAGATAAGGTGTAGCTATAAATAGAGAATGTTTTTTCTTTTATTTGGTAAATATAGACATTAATACCCTACATTTTATCTTCCCTATGTATTGGGTTTTAATTTTAATTTGGTTGCACATAAAGATCCGCAACTCACACTATTCCAATATGTATGTGTGTGTACTGGCAAAAGTTTGTCTATTGAAGATACAACCCCTTGGTGGTATCTCAACCTAGGTGTATTTCGTGACAATCGAGTTTATGTGAATAGATAGATAGAAAACTCTTTATTGTTCACACCAAAAATTACACACGTACATAGTAGGTAACATAAAAACAACTTAAAAACTAGTGAAACAATTGGCGGCCTTATCGCTATTAAGCGATCTCTTCCAGGCAACCTTAAATAATAATAATTTTGATTTTTCGTTACCTTAACCACCCTTAACGACATATAATTTAATTTATTTTCAGTTATGTGTTTATGCTAGGACCAATATATTTCTTAAATAATATGTTAAAAATCCAGTATTATCGTTTTTTGTGTTTTTATAAGATACCGTCATTTCGTTTAGAATTAATAGTTTTTAAACATGATTTTTAAAAGAAAAAAATATTTTTTAGTTTTTTATTTCAATATTCCAATGTAGATACGGTTATTATGCTTAGTCACTCTGGTGCGAAATTTTTTAAGCTATCAGATGCGCGAAAAAACAGAAATCTCATTGTTTTGGAGTTACCGCTCTTGGGCTTATGAGGGCAGAGCAGTGGAGGGGCGAACGCGGGTGTACGGGGGGCACTTACTTGACAGTTAAATTAGACACGTGTTCTAATTGACTTCACACCTGCACTTATAACTTGCGCTTATCACTTAACTCACAAAATCAGCGTGTAAACGGATGCGCCGTTTACACGCTAATTTTACTAATTACTTAACACTTACACTTGTCACTCGCACTTAAAAGTCAAAGTTATTTATTGATAAACATATGTTTACAACAAAGATACTTAACAAAGTGTAAATCAGGCATACTTAACAAAGTGTAAATCAGGCATACTTAACAAAGTGTAAATCAGGCATAACATCATGTTCTTAAAGGATCGTTCAAGTATTACGTAAGCACTATAGGGGGGCGGAGGGTCTATGCTTTGCTTATTTTTGATGACATGGGGGGTGGGGGGGTCTAGATGATGATTACGTCAGCAGTAATTATTTACTTTTTTACACATGGCACTGCTGTTCATGAATCAATAAAAAATTCATATACTTACCAATGTTTACGTAAGCATGGGAGGGGGGAGTAAGAGCTTTGCTTACTTTTGCTGACAAGGGGGAGGGGTAAATAATTGTAATAAATCTGCTTACGTATTATTTGAGCGCCCCTAAGGTGAAAAGGTGCGCAGGAGTGGAGCCCTAATTAGGGAAAGGCATTACAGGGTTATACTGTAACATGGCTAAATGAGGGTTCGAGTCCCATAGTTGCTCCGGAAGAAGTGTTTATTGTACCTTAATAAAAAAATCTAATGCCCAAAGTTTAGCAGTCATTATGTAGCAAACAAACGGACAGAGTTACTTTCACATTTATAATATTAGTGTGGATGTTTGTTACCTCAGAACTTTCGACTGGGTGAACCGATTTTGATGATTCTTTTTTTATTTGAAAGCTGGTGCTCCCAGTGTGGTCCCATTTGGTCCAGTTATGAAATTTTTATGAATTCGGTTTTTTATATTGATAATTATATTTATTTTTTTAGTAATAGGCTTGCATTTGACTGCCAACTCACCTGACGTTAAGCGATGGTGCGGTCTACAATGGAGCACGTTTGTTCAGAAGAAACAGATTCAATCGTGATTTGAAGACACAGTCAAATAAGAATTATTAATCATTTATGTTTTCTAGCTATTCGACCCTTGTGACGATGAGTCAGTGCCAGTCCACATAAAGTGGTGCTTAGTTTGCGGCAGAAACGGGAACACTGAAGACTGCGACATCTGTCCTGCCGCCTTCCACGCAATGTGCGCGCACAAATGGCTGCACACTATTAAACGTATGTTCTGGAATCTTGTTTTTTTTTTTAATGATACTGAGTGACGAGACCACTGAAGTCGCTCGCCAGATGGCTCTTCACGCTTGCCCATAACAGCTCAACGCCACTCAGAATTTTGATCTTCAACAGTTCAAAACCCTGGATGCCAATGCACAGCGCTCGTCACCCCGAGATATAAGATGTCAAATCTCTGTGTGCCCTGTAATTTCGCTGGAAACATTGCCCTTCAATCCGGAACACAGTAGTGTTTGCACACTACTGCTTGGCGGTTGAATAACGCAATAATAATAATAGCAAAAAAGAATAATAGCAGCACGGGCTGCGTCTTCCGGTTCGCGGTCTCCACTCAAGAACCTTTCTTCCTCATCGGTTATCAGTTCTTCGAGCGATGTGGCCTGCCCATTGCCACTTCAACTTGCATATTTTAATAGCTATGTCGGTGACTCTGGTTCTTTGGCGAATATCTACGCCAAATATCTACCCTTTTGCTCAGAAAAAAAAGATGGTAGGTGAGCATTAGGCGACGGCGGGTTTTTCAATACCAACTAATTGTTTGTAGTAACTAATTCACTGGAGACATTACATTCCTATAATTATTATTAGAGTACTTAGAAAGGTTTGTGTATGTGGTATGTGTAATACGTCTGAGTGACTGTGTAGAAGTGTGTGTGTGTGAATGTGAGAGATGTAAGTGTAGTGTTAACGCGGTATCTTATGCAATTTTAAAAGTTCTCAATGCAAGTTTTAAAAGCTCTGATGAACTTTTTGACCTCATCTCTCCGTCCCAGTTTTACCATCGAACCGGCCTCTATAAATTCCCCTTCCGCCCTTTTACTATCGAATGGCCAGAACGATACGGTACAGAAAGGGTGTTCCCCGATAATTACAATCTGGTCAAATCAAGAGTGAATCGGTTTCTTCTAGGCAAGCGTGTTCCATCGTAGACCATCATCAACATCAGGCGAGTTGGCGGACAAGCGCACGCCTATTAGCTGCGCCCCGCGCGTTTTACTCGCGTGGTGATGAAAATCGGTGATGATGATGAAAAGTAGCCTATGTGTTATCCAGGACATAAACAATGTATACCCCAAATTTCATCCAAATCCATCCAGCCGTTTCTGCGTGCGTGAGTAACAAACATCCAACCCGAATGAAGTGCTTTAATTCCACTTTCATTGATGAATTGATGATTATTTGAAAGGATATATATATCAGGTTGGTTCCATAGATTCATTTCATCAAAATCGATTCGGTATTTTGGTTTTAAAATATAAATGGAAAAAAATATGTCATCAAAGTAAACGAAATGGCGTAGTTACTAATTTTAAATTCTGTTTTTTTTTTTTTAATTTATAGTTATTTTTAATATAACAATTACTTATCATCATCATCAGCCAGAAGACGTCCACTGCTGAACATAGACCTCCCCCTTTAACCTCCACACTGAACGACAGCCTGCCATCTGCATCCACTGGATGCCCGCGACTCTCACAATGTCGTCGGTCCATCTAGTGGGAGGCCTACCTACGCTGCGTCTTCCGATTTGTAGTCTCCACTCAAGAACATTTCATCCCCAACAGTTATTATTTTACTTATACACATTTACAGCCCCGTTAGCTTAGTTGGTAGCGATCCTGCCTTCTGTGCTTGGGGGCGTGGGTTCGATTCCCATCTAGGACAAACATTTGTGTAAAGTTATTTTATTATTTACGGGATATTTACCGTGGTAAGGTTGTGGAAGGAGCTCCCGATATTTCGGCGCAGTTACATGCACCGTGTTCACGGGAAGACAGATAGAGAGGGGACGGACGAACGGGGACGGGGACGGGTGATAGTTTAAAACAGTGTTTAAACATTTGTGTGATGAACATTTGTGTTTGTTCTATGCCTGGGTGTTAATATGTATTTAAGTATGTATTAAATTAAAAATATATATATGTATGTATATCAGTCTCTGGCAGCCATATTACAAGCTTTGCTTAGTTTGGGGTCAGATGACCGCATTGGCCATGTGTGCAATAATGTCCCAGATATTTATTTTAATTGTTTACACATTTGTATATATATTTATCTTCCAGAACGCAAGAACCCTCCAAACAAGCCTCCCAAGATTATATCCAGTACAAGATGCATCACTACCGAGGGCAACAAAGATAAAAGTATTTGCCCGAGCTGCATGTGGGGGCCTCAAGTTGGGTATGTTGATGTTGCCTTTGATCAGACTTTAGTCAGTTAGATCAGACCTTACTTTGTTTTTGTCACCGTATGACTATTGTTTTTATCAGTGCAGAGTGATTGTTGAGTTGGTACCAGGACAGACCAACTGTGGTTTTTGGTACGACATTAGTTAAATTATATTGTAAAATAAGTTTAATAAACAATTAAAAAAAAAAAACTCGTCTATTAGTCAATTTTTCAACCGACTTCTAAAAAGGAGGAGGTTATTAATTCGAGTGTTTTTTTATATTTGTTACCTCAGAACTTTCGACTAGGTGAACCGATTTTGATGATTCTTTTTTTATTTGAAATCTGGTGCTTCCAGTTTGGTCTCATTTCAATTTGGTTTACTTCTTTGAATGAGCGAGCGTGACATGGGCTGTCAGTTTAAAAGTTGCCTATCATTAGGCACCCCTATCAGTGTCGTGTCTTTAGGTGACGCCTAACGTCACTAGTTATCACCTAAAGATTGGTTAAACTTTTTTTTGCCCTACACAACTCTTAAATATTTAAGCGACTCCTAGGGTTAGTGAAAACGGGTATAAGATAATGATGAGGTGACCAACAATGTTCATTGTTCTTTCCTGATTTCAGGTATGATGACATAGTGTGGAATAAGCTGAGCATGTGTGGGTGGTGGCCGGCTCGCGTGCTGACGCCGGGAGAAGTTCCATTGTGTCTGCACGAGAGACCACATTCGGCGCAAGATTTGCCGCTGAGATATTACGGTAAGAGTTTAAGGCTTCATCGGCCGGCAGCGGTAGCAAGGAGGCAGTGCCGTAAATAGGGCTGTGCCTGCGGTGCCCAGGCACAGGACGCAGACTCTGGAGGGGCGCAGAAATGACCACATCAGGACCAAGTTTTGTTTTCAAGGGCGCATAAAAGGCTAGTTACGGCACTGCAGGGAGGTAGTGGCAGCGGAGCGATAGCGGCAGAGGGGCGGTAGCGACTGTACAGCGTTAGTAACCCGAAAGCGATATCGGCAGCAAGGCCGTAGCGGCGGTAGTAGGGTGGTAACGCTAATGTGAACCTTAACGCGCCGAGACACGGTTTGCGGTCGCGCAACTTTTCTCTTCACCTAAATAGATAGCAGCAGAAGGCCCCTGCAGTGGGGCGAAAGTGGTGACCAGGGGTTTAGAAATGAAACTGCCCGGCAACGCCACCACCCAGCTGCTCGCTAAAATTGAAACCAGCATACGTAAGAGCAACGCTTCCGAAGCCGCAATGTTATACTATTTAAAATAACATATATACATTTGCCTTATACTTAATAATTAAGTTATTTAGTATTCTAAACCAGGAACTACGGCGGATTAACTGAAAAAATAATAATGTCAAAGAGTAAAAACAAAAGGGGGGTTCCCCATACAACAAACATATTTTTTTATGTATTTTTGTAATTATTAGGAGTACAATTACTGGAGCCCTCTATCGAACACAATTGATGAGATTGAGCCGAGCTCTGAAGGAAAAACGACCTCAATACTATTCTAGACACGAAAAAAATATTCTTCTGCATGACAATGCTCGTCCACATGTTGCGGCTCCCGTGAAAAAGTACTTGGAAACACTTGATTGGGAAGTGTTACCCCACCCGCCGTATTCACCAGACATTGCACCGTCCGATTATCACCTGTTCCGATCCATGGCACATGCTCTGACGGCGCAGCGGTTCACATCTTATGAGGATACCAAAAATTGGGTTGATTCGTGGATAGCCTCAAAAGACAAGGAGTTCTTCAGACGTGGGATTCGAATGCTGCCTGAGAGATGGGAAAAAGTGGTTGCAAGTGATGGGCAATATTTTAAATAAATTTATATTATAAGCTAACCGAAACTCCGTGCCGCGCCATCTACTATAAAACGGCAGAAACTTATTTGTACTCCTAGTACTTTCATGTAACAACAGTAATACGTACAAGCGTCAAACTTGGCATGATTATAGTACACACTCTAAAGTATAACAATAAATAATGGTCAAGTGTGAGTCGGTGACAAATTTCTGTTCATTACCAAGTTATAACTGGTAATTTCTTTACTTGGACGTCTTCCTTACTTCCTTATCATTTCTTTGACCGAATCCAAATTCCACATTTTACTAATATTGAAGTCGGTTATTTTATTGATAATTATTGTAATTTATGGCGGTATGGAACTCAGTGCGCGAGCCCGACTCGCACTTGGCCGGTTTTATTTTTGATTGTAAATAAACGGATTAGCATCATGCCAACACCACTAACCGGACATTTTTTTACGTTTGTGGGTTGTTCTGTCTTTATCCATTTGTGCGCGCGCTGTACAAATGCTATACTAACACGCTTTGCGGGAGATTAACAGAGCTTCCGCTCTCTATCCCCACCAAAAATTTTAAACGCTTATATCTCAGAAATGTGTCACCCAATTTACATTATTCGTTCACCATGTGTATATAATTACTAGCTGCGTGGTGATGAAAATCGGTGATGATGATGGTGGTGAAAAATAGCCTATGTGTTAATCCAGGACATAAGTAGTAATGTATATTAGTAGTATATAGTAACAATTTGGATATTACTATTAGATAAATAAATTATTTGATTTGATTTGATTTGATTTGATATTCCAAATTTCATCCAAATCCATCCAGCCGTTTCTGCGTGATTGAGTAACAAACATCCATCCATACATCCATCCATCCAAACTTTCACATATATGATATTAGTGAGATTAGTGTGATATCTTTCGCTAAGCCTAATTTATTTATTAAGCCTAATTTGTGATAAATTAGGCATTTCGACACAGGCCCATTATTCAGCCAAACAAATTCACGACGCTTTTTCTTTGTGCATGCGTTTTTTTTCAATCTATACCTTATATTAACAGGGACGTTAAACCATTCGTGGGGTAATTTGAGCCGGACGTGCCTCTTCCTGCCGAGCCACACCCGCTCCCTCGCCGGGGCTATGGTCGATCTGCAGGAAGCCGTCTTGGACGCTTACGACGACTACATCACTGCCTACTTGACATAAGGAGCAAGACATACTCAAAAAGTTGCAAATGATCGGACGCAATCAAGCTAATTTCCGACCTAAACTGCATACTATTATAAATCGCGGACGTGACTTTGAGCGATGGGACGTCCGAATATGATCTGGCGCACTGGATATTTTTACTAGCCGAAGATACGTCCGACCAACCGTACACACCAATCAGTCGCGGCTTCGGACGCGTCCCATAATTGGTTCGCAGCTTAAGTGTGCAGTCTTTCAAAAGACAACAACGGCTGACAAAAACAGCCGGCGCGCCTGATTTTTGTCGGACGTCCGAACGCTCAAGGTCAACCCAAGGTTACGTCCACGACTTACGTCCGATAATTTGCACAGCTCAGTGTACATTAATTATCTAGATACCTTTATGTCGCGTCCGTCAGCCGCGTCCGATAATTTGTTTCCAGCTTAAAACGGGACGCGGACGCACAATCAAAGCAATTTCAACCTTTGTTACTTGTAGACGTGGAACACGCGCGTGACCTTAGTTTGTATCGTATTAGAAAACACTCGCCTCCATCTTAAGCCTAAAAAAAATTCAGACGTCGAAATAATTGGATGTAAGAATTATCTTGCGTCTTAGAGATACATACCTTAATGTCGCGTCCGATAGCTTAAAACGGGACGCGGACGCACATGCTCTCCTTCAAAGCAATTTCAACCTTTGTTACATTACTAATATGATTACTACTACTATGATTAAAGTTGTCTTCCGCCTCATCGTAAATCTGAATCTTTTAGAGGTCCAGCTGACACAAACATTCGAAAACACGAGGTTTTTCTAGCGTCAATCCAGTGGCGCAGCTATCGGAGGGCTAGGCGGTGCCGTGCACCGGGGCCCCCAAGCTCAGGGGGCTCCTGGGCCCTGATCCGCAAACCTCAAACTGAACTTGCAAAATATTTGCCCTTCATACACATACATGTAGTAAGTAGCTTTGAGCACAATAAAGAGCTGATGACAAAGTAGCTTTGTACCTTTAAATTATTTATATTTTTACTTTATAAATCCTAACCCAGTTTGGGTTGGGCCCCATTTGTTTGCACCAGGGCCTTTGGGTACCTTGCTACGCCACTGCTTCAATCGTATGCCTGGGACGAATAAACTACAGTGCACGGCGCTGGCCCGTTTAAGGCACTTTGTGTTGTTTGGCGTTGCATTTCCCATTCCAGGCTAGGCGTGTTTACCATCTTCGACCACACTTTCACTTAACAGCTGTGGTCAGACGCCTAGCCTGTCAACCATGTAAAAAAAGCTTGGAGTAAAATGGTATTTCAGGCTTGAAAAGATATAGATAATAAATATAGTGTTACTTTAGTTTGATAGTGGGCTTTAGAATTTTAATTTTCTTTAGACCTTCAACGGTCTATGGGCAGTCTTAAGTTCTGTTTATGTTGTGTTAGCTTATATTTTGTTAAGTTAATAAAGGCACTTGCCATACATAAAATAAATAAATACATATTAAGGATAGTTTCTTCACACGTTCCGAAACGCTATCTCTAATTATCTCGATTTTAATGCTAAAATTAATAATCCTTATCGTTTTTTACAAAAATTTCTTGTGACTAACGTGACCGGTGTAATCTATATCGAATTGAAAACCGTTTAAAAATCGATCGATCAAATTTGGACAGCCTGTAATCTGATCTATTTACTTGATATCGAAAGGATTTGCTGATATAATTTATCATTGATTTTATCGATTTTTAAATGTTTATCTTTTGTTGTGGCGAAATGATTACGTTCTTTTATGATTATGATTTAATTCGTAATTACCTTTCCTTACTTTTTTATCCTCTTTGTTGTAGGCCATTAATATTTAATTGTGGGTTTATTCATTCGTATTTGATAAATACCTTACTTAATTTCTTTCTTGTTCATATCTAAAAAAAAAAAAAAAAAAATTGGTTGATCTTAAAGTTTTTATTTCGTTGACAGAAGTAAACTAACGTATTGCTGTCGTCATCAAACTTGCCTAGTAGAAAAGAGACAGTTATATTGTAATAAATTTAGTTCTGTCAAGTAAAGCCATTAAAAACGACTACAACAGATTCCTATAATTTATTACTGTTCGAAATAAAAACAAAATTTAGAAATTATTTACACATTTTATTCATCATTTTTACATAAAAAATAATACTTTTTACATTATCAACACCTAGCAAAGCAATAACATATTCTACAATAATGTGAACTACATTCTAGATCAACACAATTATTAGGGAATTAAATATCAAACGTTTTGACAGCTCCAAGCCATGTCGTCAAAATGCTTGACAAATCCCTTCGTCTGGATAAACCAAGGAATAAATTGGAGCATTTGGATTGTCTTTAGACCTTCAACGGTCTATGGACAGTCTTAACTGTTCATGTAGTGTTAGCTTGTATTTGATTTAGTTTTGTTTATTTTTGTAAAGGCACTTGCCCGATAAAAAAAAAGTTAACTGTCAGTGTCAGACAGATGTAAAGAAAGGAATAAATTATTGATATTCAATCATATTTCTGCTATTTTATTTCACTCCTTGATTATCCTTAATACATTTGATCTTTAAATCGTCTAACAAAAACTACAACCGACGCAGCGGAAATGTAAAATCTTTCACAGACGTAAATTTTACATTGATAGCACCAAGACTGTTTTATTTTTCATATAATTTCAAGCAATTGTACAAAACTATTTTAATTACGCTTTCAAGTACAGTTGAATCATCCAATGCTAACGTTGTTGTAGTTTCGGACACAAAATATAAAACTTGTATTAAACATATCTAGCGGGTTATCTAACAGAAAGCTCTGTAATAGACCTTTTGTACTTGCAATGAAAGATAGACTCCGTAATGTATCTTGCAAACGGTGCAAGTTACCTGCTTAACATAGAACGGGTTGCACGTATGCTATGCGTTCAAACTTTTCATCCCGCCTTAAATGCGCCGTGTGCAAAACGTAAGTCTGATACAAACTTGGGTCTTACTAAAATGTACGACTTAGAAAAATCCACGTTTGCTTATATTTTACTATAAAATTAATTGAAGTAAATTTTAAGGATATGGGAAATGACAGGGCTAAACTAACTAAATGTGACGCTGGCTTCATCTAACAGATTATAATGAAGAAGCTACACGTCCACATTAATTAATGTGTATTTCTGTCAACAACAAAAACACCATCATCGCGTTCCTACTCTATCAAGATTAAACTGGTCTGATTTTGGGTGTATTCCGAATCACGCCAACAGCGCTAATGAGAACCAACATGGCACGAAGAAATGTCTGTTCCAGCGTGTTTGTTCTCATCGCTGCATCGCTATTGGCGTATTTAGAGCTGCTGGCGTGATTCGGAATGCTCCCCTTTTTTTAAGAACTTAATAATATTTTGTGTACTAGCCGTAACAGACACGCCAACCAACGAGAGAAAAAGAGAAGGGAATTATATTCTCACTCTTTCTCTCCCGTTGATCAGATGGCGGTTCGTCAGCCAAGTTCGATACGTCTGTTACGGGTCTACTACGTCAAACTGACATTAAAATAGCATATCATTAGTGCTAACTGCTAATATTATATAACAGTAAGTAATAATAAAATAACATCACAGGCGTATAGTACAAAAATAGATGCGAAATCCCAGACGGGTTAAGATCACGCAATCGCCTAAGACGTCAACAGCGTCAGTGAGAATCAACATAGCACTAGAGAAACTCTTTTCATGCCGTGTGACATTAGCAGTGTTGGCGTCGTTGGCGTATTTCGGAACGCGTGTACCGTTTCGTATCATGTAACAATAGTTTTTTTTTATATTCAGTAATAGGCTTGCGTTTGACCGCCATCTCGCCTGATGTTAACCGTGATGCGGTCTACGATGGAGCACGCTTGCCTAGAAGAAACCGATTCACTCGAGATTTGAAGACACCCAGATTGATCTTATAGTTCAATCGACAAAGACGTATTCATTTATGTATGTACTGAATATTTATGTAAATGTTTTATTACTGACTCTCCTATTTATCTCAAGCCAGTTGCAGACTATGCGCAGTACCTTGCGCGAGTACTCGCGCCGGCGTTCAAATGTAAATAGCCACTCGCTTAGTAACGCACACAACTCGCGTGCGAGTACATACTCGTGTTGCGCATGCGCAGATTGCGCAGTAGGCATCAAGCGAGATGGGCGGGGAAGGTGCGAAAAAGGAGGTTAATTTTTGAAGTCTGTTAAAATATATATTAGTATAGCTCGTAATTTTATCAGTAACTAAAATCAATTAATTCACAATCAATTCGATTATAATTTCACAATGTACGTAAGAACGTGACTATAAGATTTATACTTATCAATGGAACAAAAGTACATAAAGATAGATTTATAGATAAAATGTAGCATCACTTTTAACCACAAACCTTTATCAGCACAGACACCGCAAGCACGTCAACTTGAATAAAAACTCATTGTGCCGCATTTTTTGTACCTACTATGACGTCACTATACTCTAGTGGTAGTTTAACTCCATACACTCGGCTAACTGTTTTCGAAGAGTTTTTCCAGTTTGCTACCGGCAATTTCATTCAGGTTCAAAATGTCCCTATCCCAAAGAAACCCTTCTCCAAAATGTCCCTTTCCTAAAATGTGATTACTGTTTCCGACCGGTTTCGCTCGCGTTGACAATGATGAAAAGTAATACTGATGAGCACCCGAAGTCCTATGTCAGGTCCTAAAGTATCTATTTTTAAAATGTCATCAAAATCGCTTCAGCCGTTTTGACATGTTCCGACAAATTAGCATACAAACAGTCGCATTTAGTATTTTGGGGAAGGATCATTTTGGGAAAGGGACATTTTGAACCTGAACGGCCAATTTGGAGCCTAGTATCTATATAGTATATCTAGTTCGATTATTTAGTCCGATGATCGGACTAATGAGACTGAGATGGAAGTCTCATTAGTCCGATCATAGGTAACTATATTTCAGTTTTTTTTTTTATATATTAAGTAGATGGAATGTTATTTAAGCGTCCGATCATTGGACTAAGTAATCGGACTACAGATACTAGGCCCAAATTGACACTATTGGAATTGACGTACCATGTGGTACTGCTAAGGCGGTGGAGATCGAACTGAATTATGCGATGTGCTAGTTGGAGCATTGATGCAACTTAAGACAGGACTTAGACATGCAAAATGGTTGAACTCGCGGTGTCTATCTTGGTAAAGAGGTCTGTGCTTTTAATACGCCGTCTGTGATTTATTTGCAAAGATATTTTTTATGAAACAGGCGTGACGCATTTAGAGCTATTACAGTTTGGCGGAACATGTGGCATGAATGAACTAGAAATAGACTAGCGCTAGAATAACTAGTACCATTTTATTGGAACATTGCGCCCTAGATAGGTTGGTTTTCACTCATTCGTTCGCCAAAATATGCGTCGAGTGGTCGGCACTATCTTGCGTTATCGGCACTTGACTTTTAACAAGTACGCCGTTTCTTTGTCTTGTCTCTACGACATTATGCCTTTTCGATGTCAGCGGGCAGCAAGGCGAGTAGCTTTGTTCGTACAGAACCTCCGCTTCGTTACCGCTCCGCTGCCCGATGAGCTCGAAAGTGCGGCCTCAGAAGTGGGATTCCCACTGACAGTTGTATCTTGTAGTACTTAACCAGAAATATTAAAACATTTAAAGCGGCCTCTTTTCCTTGTAGTTTATCTATAAAACCCATTTTTGTTCAGAGAAACTTATTATAGTAGCAAAAAAAAAAGTATTCCCGACTTTTATGATGGTTAAAATTACATAATTATCTCGAACATTGTTTCCAATAAACATACCTAAGTAAAAAAATATACAAAACAAAAATATATGTAGTTACAGCATCAAGCTCACATTTCAGCAATTTCGATTTAAGAATTATATTTCAAGCGAGCTTATAAAACCTGTTTATCCTCATTACAGTGCTTCCCACAAATAAATGCACATCCTCAACTATACAAAATGAGATTGTCTAGTCTAAAACAACGATTTTTACAATATTGTCACTTACACATAGCTTAGGTAAGGTCGCTATTCGCCTGGGCCGATGAATAAGGCGCTCACCGCAAACAATAGGAACACTACACCACCGATGATTGTAACTGTGGAAGAAGAAAAAACATTATTTTGCATGACTTTTAAGTTTGTTTTTGTCTGAGATGGGATTTTATTCGTATTAGAGAATAATATCGCCTGCAATGTAGCGATATGTCTCAGGGTCCTAATCCACACTAATATTAAAAATGCGAAAGTAACTCTGTCCGTCTGTCTGTTTGCTACATAATCACGGCTAAACGGCTTAACCAATCTCGATAAAATATTGCGAGGTAATAGTATGTACCATGAGGACGGACATAGGCTATTTTTTCTGAAAAAAACTCGGACGAAGTCGCGTGTACAGCTAGTTGTGTATAAAACAACAAATCACGTCAATTACACGCCGTAAACATGTTATAACACAGTAACTACTGTCATGAATAATACGGTAGCCATGGTTACACAATAGAAACGAATCAAACGCGTCTTCCGATTGGATACTACGTTCTCTTGACAAACGCGTTAGCTTGTCCATGTTATTTGACAGCTCAAAACGAGCGTGTTACGCACCTCATCGCATTATTAAACATTGCCAATGCCACATATAACGTAACGCGGCCGCGTTACGAGCTTATGTGATCATATAGAGACTAAAGGCACAGAGTCCATATTTCTATTATATTTTCATGTTACCATGTAACGCGTTAATGGCAAGGAATCTAATGTGAGATGGAGAATAAGGGTCCAGTGGTTGGCGCGTTTGCGGTTTAACCCCTACAATTAGCTTGAGCTGTTGTTAAAACATAGCATGGTGGTAGGGTACTTCCTAGTTGTCGGCTGGCTAACTACCCTCAAATTGAAAATCTGTTTAGTGACAAGTACTGGCAGGGTCAGTACATCTGGGATGAGACTCATCATCAGCTATATGACCTTTTTTTTCTATTCATATTTAAACATTTTACACTTTTATCTATTAATTATATCATAGTAATTTTAAGTTATTTAAGTATTAGAATATGTTATTATTAGAATGTAAGTATCACATATTTCTCTATTGCATGCCCCGCCTTCTACCTCCTGTATGAATCCTCTCCATCCTAAGGTTGCCTGGAAGAGATCGCTCTTAGCGATAAGGCCACCGATTTTTACACTAGTTTTTTAAAGCTGTTTTATAGTGTATTATGTAATTTGTGGTGTTAACAATAAAGAGTTTATATATCTATGATGTTAAAATAAACAAGTACATTTAAGTACGCCTGCCAGGCGCTATAATATTTTTAAAGAATCATCAACTCGCCTAGTTGAAGCATGTAGCGACCAAAACGATGGCCGGTATCTTGTGCAACGCGATAGCATCGCAATTGAACGCGGGAATGCGGCAGTTTGGGAATGATGCCTGCTGGCAGCGGTTAATTATTTTAGTTTATATTTTAGTTCTGGTTTGTATACATTTGACATTGATTTTAAGTTGTTTATTGATAATAATAAAAATCTATGTTCTTAATTACTTCTTCTTGTTATTAATTATATTTTCTCAGTGTGTTATAACAGTAAATTATAAAACAAGTGCAAAAAACAATCCTTTTTAATGTATACACTTTACACACACTTTTAGTTATACACTCGGCTTTTCACTTTCATGGTGAGGAAATGAAACAATGATATTGTCATTAATATCATTAATATTGACAACCCCGTTAGCTCAGTTGGTTTGGTAGCATACCTGCCTTCTGCGCTTAGGGACGTGGGTTCGATCCCCACCTAGGACATTTGTGTGATGAACACTTGTGTTTGTTCTATGTCTGGGTGTTAATATCTATTTAAGTATGTATTTAAAAATATATATGTACATATCAGTCTCTGGCAGCCATATTACAAGCTTTGGATAGTTTGGGGTCAGATGACCATGTGTGCAATAATGTCCCAGATATTTTATTTGATTTATTTTTTTATCATAATTTAAAACTAAAACTAATTAAAACAATTTTCCGTTCTATGTTATATTCGGCAAAAGTTGTATTTGGGTTAAGACCCAGTAAATATATGAGTATTATTAAAGACCCAGACAAACTTGCTTCGTGAAATATATTAGAAACTGAACCTCTTTGAATAATTTTGAAGAGGTTCAGTTAATTTTTAATCACTCGTGCACAAAAAGGAAGCTCTTTTGCACTAGAGCATTAAAAGCAGTTTATTTGCTTACACCGGGCATAAACAAGGTCTATACCAGCACGAGAAGTGAAAAATTCATTTATTTTTACTTTGGAGTACATTTTTACATCATTATCGTCAAGACATCTTGACAGAACAATGTCAGTTTTATATTGATTATTTTTATCGTGATGTCTTTTAAGATGAATAGATTGCTACTCTACTTTCAGATACGAATCAGTCCCGATCAAGACGCCAATTTATATACCTACCTACGTATCGACTACTGTTGCCAGCCAAGCTTAAGGGAAGTAATACAACTAGTAGTAAAGAGTTAGTCCCACTTATACATATCCCAATCATTAACAAACGTGGAGTAGTCTTGGAATAGTAGTTTTGTCCTTTTCTCTCTTTTAAATGTTGGACTCGATCAAAAAGGCCAAAAGATGGAGTAACTATTCCAAGGCTACTCTACGTGTACTAATAGGGTTATTAACGTATAAAATGCCTGCCGTCTTTACAGTAATTGAGATAAGAAAATCTTCAGTAAATAATAAGTCCCATAATTTTTGCCAGGTGTCAAAGTGACAGATGTCAGAGTGACACCACCAATTACCCTGAGAGGTCCAAGATCAGCAGTGAGCTGATGATGATAACAGAGTCCACACACATTAACACCCCACTTTTTGCGTCGGGGGTTAAAAATACAGAGTATGTTTCACTTGACTTTCGAAACTGGCACTGCTGTTGCCACCTCAGTAAACCCCTTAAATCTATAATAGTAAGACTCAAAATACTCACCAGTTCGTACAGAGATCTTCTGCGCCACTAACCGTCCGCCTATCACAGCTAGGCCCGTACACAACGCGTGTCCTAACGACCCACCCACCACCACCCCCACTACGTCTTCTCTCGTAGCCAGCACCACTGTTGCCAACTGTGACCGATCTCCCCATTCGGCCAGGAAGGTCAATGAAGCGGCTTGGAACAGCACTTTGAGCACTGCGTTTCGTTTCCGCCTTCTATTCTCGGCTTGACCTTGCTCGAGCATGTCGAGCGTTTCTTCTTTTTCTTCCTGTAAATTGAGGGTTTGGGTTTGAATTTGACATAAAAGTGTATTTTTTATTCTAGTATTGAAAGTTAAAGGAAATAGACGAATAAATTGATCAATCTGACTTATTTATAAACATTAATGCCCGTTTTCACTACACCACGAACAAGGCGACGCCTAACTAAGGAACTCCTAATCTAGCAGTCTTAAGCGTAATCTTTTGTTTTAGAAATTAATCTTTAATAATTATTTACTCCTAAGTTCCTAAGTTGTCTATGGTTTTGATGTGAGTGAGCGAGCGTGACGCGGGCTGTCAGTTCAAGAGTTGCCTATCATTAGGAACCCCCATTGGTGTCGTAACTTTAGGTGACGCCTAACGTCACTAGTTATCACCTAGTTCGGTGAAACGTTTTTTGCTCTAGGCAACTTCTAAATATTTAGGCATCTGATTTAGGCGACTCCTGGGGTTAGTGAAAACGGGCACAAGTTGTGCTAAAGATATGCCTTGTCCGTAGGAGAGAATGAGCAATAAAGAATAGAAACGCTACCCGCATATAACTAAAGGATCGTTTATAATTAAAGTAATTTACTAAGATACAAATATAAGTATAACGGTCACATGTCACACTAGTCGGGTAGTACGTTTGTTGGGAGCCAGTTTATAACCCAAGTAATTTATAAAGACGCTTTCAAGTATGGCGGTCACATGTAAACAAGTACTATCTAATCTAGTCGGGTAGTACGTTTGTTGGGGGCCAGTTTATAACCCAAGTAATTTATGAAGACGCTTTCAAACATGGCGGTCACATGTAAACAAGTACTATCTACTCTAGTCAGATAATACGTTTGTTGGAAGACGGTAGGAAGTTTCCTTACAGGAAAGGCATAAAGAAGATACATATCTGTCTTGCTCACAGAAAAAAGGATTTCTTTATTTAAGTAAAACGAATTTCTTAAAATATTTTGTAAGTCGAAAAATATATCTCATTAGCTTGGCAATAAAATTATGAGAATGAAATGATGCTGATCTTGCATTGAAAACATTTTTCTCTTAGAATATATTGTGTAATCTAGAAAAATAATCTATGGTCAATATACTTACAATTTGACTCAAGATTACTCTTTAATAATGAATACTTGTTTTCTTGGATTAACTATATTTTTGTACAATTGAGTCTTTTGTTCTTGATTGAAATAAATATATTTAAGATAATGTTTTACCTAAATTATTCTCTTACGTCTATAGGGAGAGAACCATATTGTTGGAACAAAAATATTTGCTTTGACTGAAAGAAATTTCCTTTTTGCTAAGAAATCTGTTTTTACCGTGTAATTTGATCAGCATTCTCTCATTTTTGTTATTTAATTACCACCTGTCTATTGCTCATTCTCAAAAAAGAATAAGGCATATTAAAAGTTTGTAAAATGGAAATATGTTAATAATTTGCGTGTCGTTTAAGAAAAACAAATGAAATATTTTACAGTCGAGCACGCGTGAGTAACTTTGATTTATTTAATCAGGTCTCATAAAATTTAATATTCACAGGAAATCCATGTTTGTTTTACGTATTTCGGGTGTACACAAAACAAAGCTATTTACAATAGAAAATGCTTGGTAACAACATCTATTTAATAGTAAGATGTGTATACAAACACTAATTTAGATACGTGCTAAGCATGTGACAGAAAAAGCCCAATAAAATTTCAAAATACAAATAATATGTACTTTAATGAAGAAGGCGAGATGTCAATAGATACATTGATTTATGATTTTTAAATACAAAATGCATGACAAATGCTATACGATCTCTTTATTTTTAGCATTTGAACTATGTAAACAAATATGGCAGACATTGAACCAATGACTATCACTAACGAGAAAATTTAGAGCTGCAATTAGTTGAAAAACGCCATATTTATTTACATAGTTGGACATCTTGGGGAGTATTGTGCATTTAAGTATAATTTAATTTAAGTGGAGTTGGACATCTAGATAATCTCACAGAATACCTAATAGTTTGTATCAGGATCAGGCAAGTTTTGTTTGTACTGATATCAAACCACATTTAATAAACACCTACACTCGCATAGATACACGTTTGGTTGATAAAATATGAGAGAATTAGAAGATAAAATTAGTAGAATACTGGAAAGTGACATACTGAAACCCTAGTCATAGAAGATAAATAAACGAATATATATTTTACTAGTACCGAAATGGAGCATGGGAGGTTTTTGAATAACTTCATTCCTAAATAAGTACTTAAATTGTAATGTAACGGTATGTACTTAAATAATGGGGTAATACATAAGTCCTAAAGAGAAGAATAAAGTGCACAAAATGTATGTAATGCTTTCTCTACACGGTCAGTCTAAATCTGAAAGATTTGATGTCAGGCTAAGGTAAGTTCGGAACGTTTTACGAGGCATGCCTTTTAAGTTCTGACGTTTCCATATTTCCCGGCAATTTTGAATTTAGAACTGTTCTATATTCGAATGTGTTTAAATTTTGAATCTCTAAACAGTTAAAAGTATTAGAATTAATGCTATTGTTTAGTTACAGCGTCGATTGCAATCTGTCTGGTTACGTACGAAAATGAATCTTTCTAAGGAAAATGTTCGTGCAGTAAGTTTCTACAACTTTAGAAGAGGCCTGACACGGCTTCAGTGTTTTGAAGAGCTAACATCTGTGTTCAGTGATGAAGCCCCATGTCTGCGGACTGTCGAACGCTGATATTAAGAATTCCAGCGTGGACATACTAGTGTTAGTGACAAATCTCGCGAAGGACGCCCAAAATTCGCCTTCACTGAAGATAACATCATTGCTGTGAGACAACGAATTCTCGAATATCGTCATGTGACGTATCGAGAGATAGAGGCTCTATTAGGCATCTCGGGGACAACCATTCAGAAGATCTTGCATGAAGCGCTTGGTGTGAGAGAGGTAGTTTGCCGTTGGATACCGCATCTGCTTTCCGACGATCACAAGGCGGCCCGCGTCAGATGGTGTAAGAAAACTCTGCAAAGGTTCAACCGAGGAGAGTCAAATCACATCTACGACATCATCAGTGGTGACTCTTAGATCTATGACTACGATCCTGATTCCAAACAACAATCTGCAATCTGGATCTTTCAAGTCGAGCCAAAGCCGACTAAAGTTGTTCGTTCTCGAAGCACTTCAAAGAAGTTGGTGGCCACGTTCGTTGGAAAAATCGGCCATGTTGCGACTATTGCACTTGAAGATCGTAGAACGGTTAACGCAGAGTGGTATACCACAGTTTGTTTACCACAAGTCATCGCCAAACTTCGAAAATCTAACTCAAAGCGACGCATCATCCTGCACCACGACAACGCAAGCTCACACAGCGCTCGTCAAACGATTGAGTATTTGAAGCAGGAAAAAGTAGAAATTCTTTACCATCCTCCATACAGTCCTGACCTAAGCCCTAACGATTTCTTTACATTTCCTAAAATTAAGAAAAGTCTTCGTGGTCAAAAGTTCCTGTCCGGTGAAGAAGTAGTCGACGCTTTCAAGTCAGCCATTTTGAACACCCCCACTTTAGAGTGGAATAAATGTTATAATAACTGGTTTGAGCGAATGGAAAAGTGTATTAAGCTACGTGGTGAATACTTTGAAAAACAATAAAAAGTACTATAAGGTTCTAGTTGTGTTTTTTTCTTCAAACGACAAAACTTAAAAGGCATGCCTCGTAAGCCACGTAGGTTTCGTGCATTATTTGAAGCGGATGTCGGCAATCAAATTGGTGTCGACTGAGTTTCAATACAAATGCAATAATGTATGTATAATATTTGTGACAGTTCATGATTAATTTTTATTTTGTGATATTTTTCTAACAAGCTGTCATATCTCTAAAGCAAGTGTCAAGCAATCAGTCTCGCAATGACTGATGGTGTAACGCTCGCTTTAGGCACTATACAATCAAATGCTGAATTCCTTTGTACGCGTACTGTAAAGCTGTCAATAAGCCGTTGCTTACAAACAAAATGACATGATTTGTGCGAAACGGAACGTAAAAAGCTAGGCTAAAAGAAAAACAACTATGGTGTCATTCGTACTGCCAGGCATAATGACGTAAGATCACCCTCAGCGGTTCTGACTGTGTAGAGGTGCCTGGTTGGGGCTCCTCTGGCGTCCCGGGGGCGCTAGGCTCTACCGGGTGCGAAGGCCCTGGGCTCCCGCTTCGGGAGGAGGCGCCAGACACTTCGGGAGACCTCCGCTCTTTTGGCGAGTTCGCCTGTACAGTCACAACTTTGAAAAAAACTTTTTCAAAACTGGCAACTCTCGAATTCTAAAATCGAATCCCCTTCCCCTTTTATTGTTTTTGAAATAGTGTGCCAGTCACAGAGCCAAAACAATAAAAAATAAAAGGAATTCAACATTTGTAAATCTTTGTTTAAACTGCGAGGAGTACAAATATTTTAATGAAATTATGTCTACATATTCCGGTATCTTATCATGTGATTAACTACACGGTCGGTGGTATATTTAAAGAATATATCGTGTGATAATTTAGCTCTAGTCCAAGTTTGACTTACCTTTTTACTCAACCTATTTTAATACAGATATATCTATAAAAAAACATTGCATAGTCAAACCAGCTTATTTTGTCACAAGAAAACAGCGGGAAAATAAAAAACATTCAGAAGGCAACACTGAAAAAATATTTTTTGACAACCATAGACAAAAGCCATAATAAAGAAATACCCGATGACAAAATTGGCCTTCTACTCTTATGTCTGCGATATTGTTTTTGTCCCCGTCGCACTTCTGTCAATCCGAATAAGAGTGACAGGTGTCAAAACCAATATCTTCTAATAACCCAGCTTGTTTGACTATACTAATTGCCATCTCAGTTATTCTGTATAACTCTTGTAGGTACTTTAAATATATTTTTATCTCAATCTAAGATTAAAGCGTTTTGTGTCCGATCCGATTAGAAGAACAAAAGAATAATAAAAAATTGTAGATAATAAATGCAATGGAAAAATACAAGCTTAAAAAAATGGATTTGTTTTTTGACCAAGGGGTTGGTCATTAAACTTAAGTCGTTATGAACTTGTTAGCTCATTATAAAAATAGTATAAATATAGCTACGAGAAAAGAGTTCGAGATCTCGGAGACCTTCGGGTGTATCTCGCAAGAATCTGGAGGCAAGGTCTTGCCATAAATAAACTCTAGAAGAATTTCCAATTTGGAGAATCGACATCACACTAATATTAGAAATGCGATATTAACTTTGTCTCTGTACTTCAGTCTGTCTGTTTAGTTTAATAGTATTTTCATATTTTCACAAGTAAACGGCCAAACCAATCTTGATGAAATTTGGTACTGAGTAATGTGCGTCATTAGAATAACGGACACGGGAGTCATTTATCTCGAAAACGGTTAGTAAAACTAAAAAATGCGGGTAAATCTGGAAAGCGCAGCGCGCCGTCTACACTTTTACAAAAACATTATAATGATAAAGTTTCTGAAGTTTGTTTGAATGAGGTAATATCTGAAACGAAAGAACCGATTCTGAAAAATCTTTGAGTGATAGAAAGCTACTCTATCCCTGACTGACATAGGCTATATTTTATTCACAACGCATGCGAAGACGCGGACACAAACTAGTCGTAAGTGCCAATTCTGCACTTGTCAACGTGCCTACTCACTAAGGCACGATTCATACATTTATCTATTCCTTCGTCAGGTCAGATTATAATGTAAGTAACTGAAAAGCCGCTTCATTGATAAGCGTCACAAGTACACTGATTTCTTAGATAATTTACCTAACATACCAATTATAATTAATTAACCTACTCCCAAAAAGGAGGAGGTTTTCAATTGTTTGTTCAGCATAACTTTTGACTGGGTTAACCGATTTTGAAGATTCTTTTTTTGTTTGAAAGGTGATACTTCCTATTTGGTCCCATTTCAATTTGGTCCAGTTCTGATGAAGTCAGTTTTTTCATATTGATAATAATTTTATTATCGAAAGTGACGTCGTTTTCACATATTTTGTTTATATTACATGGGAACTACTCACGTATGATTAAGCCGGTTATTCACAACTTCGCTGGGTTATTCAGACTATCGTTTAAAGCCTTTGATAATATATATATTTTCGCTAACATCATGATCGTTTACAATAATTACCCGGCCTAGCTACAAGAACAAAAAAACTGTTTGATATTTGAATTTCCCGCCATACGTGAAACGTTCCACCTTAACGACGCATGTTGCTCAAAAATGGTTTAGCTCTAAACTTGAATTTAAACCAGGTTTTAAATTATCATCACTAATAATTATTGTGAAAATATACCTACGGTTAATATTAAACGCCTAATTAAATGACATAATAAACGCCTAGTGCCCTTGTGAAAGATATACTGTGTTGTCTTGTTCTCATTCAAAATGTTGTACTAATAATGAACGTTAAAAAATAAAATAAATGTACGTATCTATAATACACCCATCGAACTAGTAGTATATGAAATAACTGCTTTCGTAGCGACAGAGAAGAAAAAAATAAAAGGGGATGGAGATTTCAACTTCATAAAACTAAAAACTACACAGGATACTAACAATAAACATAATCTTTATCTTTATCGATGTAAGGACTAAAATAGATTGCCTTCTTATACGGCCCTACATCACAAATTTAAAATAGGCCAAACAAAATTAAACTTACCTGATCTTCTCTTCTCTTCAGCTCGCTCTGTACTTCTTCTAACTCTTCTTGCCCTTCATTAGGGTCCATTTTCCAACCGTCTCTCAGCATCTTCAGACCAAATATCGCAAATAAGATTGCACTGGCGTAATACGTATACACTCTTGGTATGAAAGTAGCCACGGACCCGAAAGCGGCAGATAGTATCGTCATGAAGACAAGAGCTGATATGGCCCCAGCAAAGACGATGATGCGGGCATGCTTCATGGCCATAATAGCCGCTATGAAGAAGGTTTTGTCGCCCAATTCTGATACTATGACGACTGAGAGAGAAGCCAGGAACCCTTGCCAGAAACTGCCTTGTGCCGTCGCTTTCTGCAAAGATAATGAGAATTTGATTAGGTTTTTTAGGATTCAGACAAAAAAGTTATGCTACTATATCTTTATTAACAAAGGTGCAGTAGTCTTGGAATAGTTACGCCGTGTTCACTTGGAGACCAGTAATCTTTTTTTTATGCCATAGGTGGCAAACAAGCAGATGGGTCGCCTGATGGTAAGCAATCACCGCGCCTATGGATACCTGCAACACCAGGGGCATCACAGATACGTTGCCGACCCTTAAAGACCCTATTAACAGCCCTTTTGAAGAACCCGGAAATACCGCATGAGGAGGAGCTCATTCCCCAAATCGCTGGTGTAAGGCAAAAAGGAAAAAAAACTGTGCGTAAAACGCACAGTGTGCGATTTCCAACGATCTATGATATGTGAATGAACTTTCCGGCGGTAGCGGCTGGTGCGATGATAAAACCGCTATGCCGGCATCAGATCGAACAGTTCTTCAGAACATTCCCCGTTGTAAATGCGATAAAAGACACAAAGAGACCCAACGTCTCTGCACATGCTGAGCGGCTCTAGGTGTTCAGTGAGCTTGGGATCGTCGACAATTCTGACAGCTCTATGTTGTAATGCATCAAGTGGCTCAAACTGATACTTGGGTGCTCCTTTCCAAAGATGGAGCAGTACTC
This sequence comes from Agriopis leucophaearia, assembly GCA_949125355.1. Lineage (NCBI taxonomy): Eukaryota > Metazoa > Arthropoda > Insecta > Lepidoptera > Geometridae > Agriopis > Agriopis leucophaearia. Next base: position 6,132,930 of record OX421284.1, on the reverse strand, counting down.
CATGTGAGGTCGGACTTGCGCTTTGTAAAGCAAAACTCAGAAAATAAGACTAAATAAGACTTCAAACCATTGCAGTGATTGTACCGCATTTACAAAACAGATATACCCCCGACTATTTTTGTATTTGCACGAGCTTTGCTCAACACGTCTAGAGTTTACATAATTTTAGTACGATTGAAACAAATTGTAAACGTTGCTTTGTTCGAATGATAATATTATTATGGTGTTTGTCATTTTGTTAATGACGTCTTTTATCTCCTTTTTAATGACGTCTTTTATTTTCTCTGATTGGATGGAGTCACCAAAAATGCATGTCCCAACCCCAACGAAAAGTTTGAATCCTGCCAATTGATGCAGACGGAGTTTTCTCGGCTGTCATCTACGTCGCAACAAAATATGCTACCTAACGAAAATATTTATTTATGGCAGAAGGATTATTATTCTTAGTCTATTTTGTCCAACTGCAGGGAAAATGCCTCCCTTTAAAATTCAAGGGTCCATCTGAAAACCGGCGCTGATAGTCTTGGACTTTCAGCATTAATGCCGAGATGGTCCCATTCGACAATAATTTGTGTTCTTTAGATATAAGGTAGTGGTAGGACTCTTTGCAGGAGTCCGCCTGGGGAAGTACCACACCTTTTCCAGTTATTCAACCGCCAAGCAGTAGTGTGCAAACACTACTGTGTTTCGGATTGAAGGGCAATGTTTCCAGCGAAATTGCAGGGCACACAGAGATTTGACATCTTATATCTCGGGGTGACGAGCGCAGTGCATTGCCATCTAGGGTTTTAAACTGTTGAAATTCAAAATTCTGAGTGGCGTTGAGCTGTTATGGGCCAGCGTGAAGAGCCATCAGGCGAACGACTTCGCTCGTCTCGTCACTCAGTAACATAAAAAAAGGTTTTATTTAATGTCGAATAAATTGATTTTCTTTCTTTTCTTTCTTTCTTTTCTAGCCTTTTTCTATCTATGCTATTGCTTGCCAGGCTTTAAGGCCCTCTTTTCTCACTTTTTGCAATTTTGGTCAAAATGTCTGTGTCCTGAAATACAGTATGGTGTTTCTTATTTGGTCCATAAGTTTTACACCGACCAAGAAAGAGATGGTAGGCGAAATTTGGCTCATACATTATGGCGAGGTTTTCCCACTTTTATGCAACGCTTATTATTGTTAATGTTGTTGTTGTTAAAGTCGCAATTAGTGGAGCAAAACCATGGCGCATACGCACAGTCGTGCTTTTCGCTACTTGTATTTTTGAGGTTTTTCTCATATTTTTCGAAAAGCATATTAGCTTCGCTGTAATTTAAAATGTACTTTAACGATTATCATTATGAAATCTGTATATTAAGATATCGTAGACATCATTTTGTAAATAGGTATTTGAATAAATAAAAAAAAAAAAAAAAACAGCGAGCAAACCGCCAATCAGTGTTGCCTAATTATTTTTTCTCTCATCGAGCGATATGTCTTTAAGATTGTACCTACGTACTTAATATTGTGTTTTACCTATGGCGGGAAATTCAAAATTTCAACCGTTTTTTTCCCCTTGCAGCTAGACCGGGTTATTATTGTAAACGATCATGATGTTTGCGCAAATTGATTATTCATTTCTTTTATTAATCTTTACAAAATCATGTAAAGCTATTTATCTCTAATGCACATTATTACTTACATTTATTAATAAACATTTTTTTTCTGTTTCAAAGTGTTTATTGACAAATGTAAGTAATATGGTGCGTTACTGATAAATAGCTGCACATGATAATGTAAAGAACAACCAATGATTTGCGCAAACACTGTGTCATTTACAACAATTACCCCGGCCTAATATTAATTAGCTACAAGGCCAAAAAACTGTTTGAAATTTAAATTTCCCGCTATAGGTGATAAGTACCTCCTTAACCGCGTTTCGGTCTTTACGGTTACCTAGATATAACATCCAATTTTGATATGACACCATTTTTAGGGTTCCGTAGCCCGACAAGAAACCCTTATAAATTCGTTCTGTCCATATGTCTGTCTGTCTGTCCGTCCGTCCGATTTTTTTAGAACATTCTAACTTCTTTAATTATTAATATAAGTGCATGAAACTTTGCATTATAACAGTTGTTATATAGATCTCAATTTTAAGAGTATAAAAAATATATAATATGGCCCGCCAAAGTGGAAAAAATTGGTGATAAACCATAAAAAGTATATGTTATGTCGGGATGGTACATCTCTGAAATTTGGCAAAGTCCACATCCACACCACAGAGCTTCGATCGTTCGAATTTTTCTATAACTATCAATTTCTGAACTATGACTACAATTATATGGCTTTGGTAACGGAACCCTACCATATGCGAGTCTCGACACGCTCTTGGCCAATTATTTTAAAGTAGGTACTTTTTTTTGTATTTGCTATAGATGTAAATACGGTAATACACACAACTCTAAAGTAACAATACTATTACTAGAAAGTCCAAATTTGCTAAAAGTGGCAATTGAGAATAATTGCTTATACCTGTTTTACATTACACTATATTTAGTATTTAAAATGTTTAAATGCTCGACAGACGCAAACAACAGATAAGCTAATTGCCTTGCACTAAAAAGATAGTCGGTGCGAATATATTTTAAGGTTACGAGTTTTACAACGTTTACGTTATACTGAAAACTAATTCTTTCTTCCTCAAAATTGGTTGTAAATGGTATTTTTTGCTTGTTTCTATTTATATCACCCTCAGTAACCAAGCACACGCCGGAGTTTTTAACAAACTTCCAAAAAGGAGGAGTTTCTCAATTCGACTGTATTTTTTTATATTTGTCACACGGCGTGACGATCTTGACTCATTCCGGAGAGGTTGGGAAGAGGTGACGGAGAACCGAGATTTATGGAAGGACATGGGGGAGACCTTTGCCCAACAGTGGGACAGTATAGGTTAAGGAATAAAAAGTTTGTTACCTCAGAACTTTCGACTGGGTGAACCGATTTTGACGATTCTTTTTTTATTTGTAAATGATCCTATTTTTGGGAAGACACTATCTGCTGCATCACAGCTAACGCTAAAGCAGCCGGCAGGTTACCAATTTTTCTCCATCCTTGTATGAAAACAATAAATAAATTTGAATTTGAAAGCTGTTGCTTCCCATTTCAGTTCTGTCATTTTTATAAAGTCGATTTTTTAAATTGATAATTTTTTAATCCACGCGTAAACGGTACCTATCTAGAATATGAATACATCTGTCTCGTTCTTGCGGGACAATAAGAATGGATAGGTACCTACTTTTTTGTCGCGGCTCGCGTGCCAGCCTGCTGATCGAGTCTTCCCCTTTTGTTGGCCAATAAACCTTTATGATACCGGTAGAGCATTCACTTATATCAAAACACTAGATTTTGCCTGCAACTTCATACGCGTAGATGTAGTTTTTATTAATTCAATAATAATAAAAAAACTACGATTATGATGGCCGATGGGGCCGAAAGGTTCTCGAGTGGAGACCACGGACCGACGTGCGCAGCGTAAGACGTCCACCCACAAGATAGACAGACTTAAAAAAAAAAATAGGCTTGCGTTTGACCGCCAGCTCGCCTGATGTTAAGCGATGATGCGGTCCACGGTGGAGCACGCTTGCCTAGAAGAAACCGATTCACTCGTGATTTGAAGACACCCAGATTGTAACTACCGGGGAACACCCATTCAGGTAGCGCATTCCACAGACTAGCAGTTCGCATAATAAAAGTGGAATCAAAGCGCTTCTTACGGTGTTTCGGAATATCAACCATAAAGTGGTGTTGATTTTTAAAAAGAGACCGCTTGAAAACGCTGTATGCAGGCCGCTTCCATCCAGTCCTTTCGGAAATTGGGGGAGGCCTATGTCCAGCGGTGGACGTTCTATGGCTGAAATGATGATGATTACACCAGCATTAATCATATTTTTTACAATCAAACAATCAGTCAAATACCCTATTACTTCAATCGACGCAAGCCTATATCAGTAATAAAAACCTCGCAGGCCTCGATGGTTTCAAGGTGGGCCCTTTCATTACGTAACTACGAGTATATTGGGTCGATCTTGTATCCATTTCCACTTAAGCTATTATACCTAACCTAACAAGAAAAAGTAACCGACGACAGCTGATATCAAATACCTGATAGTACTGCCGATAGCTAATAAAGCCTTAAAGAAAAGGTCGTGTTTATAAATAACGAACCTAGTCAGTCTATTTACTCACCGCATCCGACACGATGCGAATTAAAATTAATAAAATATTTTTACACAGGAATGTTTTACAAAGTTACGTACAGAATATGCTCAACATGCGCAGAGACGTTTGGTTCCCTCTGTGTCTTTTATCGCATTTACAACGGGGAGTGTGTTCTGAAGAACTGTTTGATCTGATGCCGGCGTCGCGGTTTTACCATCGCACTAGCCGCTATCGCCTGAAAGCTCATCCACATATCCACATCCGTGATCGGTGTCGCATACTGTGCGATTCACGCGATCTTTCTTGCTTCACACCTGCAAAATGTGGAATGAGCTACCTCCTGCGGTGTTTCCAAGAAGCTACAACATGGCGTTCTTCAAAAGGCGAGTTAATCGATTCTTAAAGGGTCGGCAACGTAGTTGTGATGCCTCTGATGTCACAAGTAACTTCTATAGGCGACGGTGACTTCTTACCATCTGGCAACCCATCAGCTTGTTTGCCACCTATGGCATTAAAAAGGAGGCCAAAAATGGACGCTCACCAAGCAGATTGTGCCTAATACGGCGTTGTTACTCGTAATGCGAAATAAAGAGATCCGAAGATGTTTATGCTGTAGAATGTAGATGAAAAAGAACTAATAATTATGAAGACAAGTATAAGACTAATTCTGAAAAGAGCTCATAACGATCAAATTCAAAATTATTTCTTTTAGAAATCTTTACATTTACACTCGCATGTGGATGCCCAAACTAGGTGTGGTACGTACACCCATATCCGTTTAAAAACCATTTTTTTTGTCTACTTTGTCGACTTCATATGTTATTAGACTTAGTTTTAATTTAGGTACGTGCTAATTTAAGTATTTGATGTAAAGTTATGCATATTTCAAAATTAGTTACAGTCTACAGTTAAGGTTAGATAATTGAAACGCAAACGCCAAAAACCAAACGCGAAGTAAAACGCAAAAATGACTTGTTAACAGATTGAAGGCATATAAAACTTATTTATTACGTTTGAACAGCTGGACAAATTTTGATCAAACATAGCTAAACCCCACCGCAATAGAACCTGCTTTCAGATTAAAAAACACATTCAAATCGGTCTAGCCATCGAGAAGTGTGAAAAGACACGCACGACCTCTTTTCCTAAACGGTTCCGCTCCGTCGTTGGTAGTACAAATAAAGATCTTGAAGACCGCACTCTGGGCCCTGATTCCATAACTATACAAAGACGCTCGTAACGCGGCGCATTAAATTAACCTCAAAAAGTTGGCCTTTATTTCCTAAGGAATAGAGGCCAAATTTATAGATATTAACTTAACACGCCGTATTACGTGCGTGTTTAAGTTATGCAGGGCCCTGTCTTCAGTCGGATCGGACCCTGTGAGTGCAGGTCGTAAGTAAGACAAGTAAGTATTTACAGTCGGCTTAGCTACGATTTTCCCTAACGGAGAGTAGCATGCTAATGCATCTGCATCGCGTAAAGAGTACGCAACATCCTTCGAATTTAATTGGCGTCTAGCTTAATAGTTAGCGGTCATGTTGGGTAATTAAATCTATCTATATCTGTTACGTTTCGACACGCGAGCCAAAACGGCGCCTTTTGGCGTCGGAAACTTTTTATTTAGTTTAATAACATCAAAGAATCATAACATACTCGTAATGACTAATGAAGAAAAATAATAACTAGATGCTAGATGTTTCTGTGAAGCCTAGTTGCTAATTAGATGTCATATATTAGGCTCATACTTTGTTATTTTTAGCAGCGAAATTATTTCTCCATCCACAACCTTGTCACGGTAAGTTGAAGTGGCAATGGGCAGGCCACATCGTTCGAAGAACCGATACCCAATGGGGAAGAAAGGTTCTTCAGTGGAGACCACGAAACGGAAGACGCAGCGTAGGTGGGCCTTTCACTAAATGGACCGACGACATTGTGAAAGTCGCGGGCATCCAGTGGATGCAGATGGCAGGATGTTGTTCAGTGTAGGGGTTAAAGGGGGAGACCTATGTTCAGCATTGGACGTCTTCTGGCTGATGATGATGACGTGTATATCAATACGATTTTTAACTTAGAAAATGGGCAAACCCAATCGAGATTGCGAGGTGACTAACTAGTGTACCTACACTACCTACTCAATTTGGGGCGAATAACTAATGTAGTTTAGTGTGAAGCGTATTTGTAGATACATACATAATTCTGACACCAACTTATACTGTGACAATCAATCTAAAGGTAAGCCATAAGATTCAGGTGGCCAACCTTAAGCACATAAACTATTTTTAGTCAACGTGTAGAATTATACCACCTAATCATAATAGAATAGACCTAGTGGCGACGCGACGACGTTTAAGGTGCGGACAGACTGTGGGCGGAATGACCGTCGTTCGCTCGCCATTCAACCTTCGTCCTGCACAGGCTTGCATCAGGCTCTTTGAACATATTCAGGATAAAATCCAATTTATAAAAAAGTGCTATTGCCACATTGTCCGTCTTACTTATTATTTATACTGTGGCATGGCTAACAATTGCTAATGCAATATCATACATGCGGGCAGGTGATTCATAAACCTTGTTTTAACACGGTGATTTACCTTTAGTTATATCGGTCAGGGAAGTACAGCCTGATGTCTGAAGACATGCAAGAATTGCAAATATGAGTAATTGTTCGTAATCTATTCTCTTCTATATATATATATACATATACAGTAGAGTCTCACTACTCCGACATTTCAGTATATCGGCATGTGCAGTAGTCTGGCAATCTACGCCTACAGCCCCTGGTTTTCTCTGCCCGCATCTTCCCCTTTTTTCAGCTCCTACCTACACCCACTTGCGCTCTTTTTGTTCCCCTGATTACTTAAGTAAGATAGTTTTCATAAAGAAATTTTTAATCTGTGTATACTACCTACATATTCAATGTTTTATTTTATTTATCCGGTAATCCGAATATTCCAATAACCCGGCACTTCCCTGCCTGTAATAGTGTCGGATTAGTAAGACTCTATATATATAAGCAAAATACCACTCATTCACTCACTTACTCACTGACTCATCATGAAATCTCAAAAACGACATGACCTACGAAGCTGAAAATTGACAGTTAGATTCCTTATGAGGTGTAGAGTTCCGATAAGAAAGGATTTTAATTTTTAGTGATTTATGTTTTTTAACCGACTTCCAAAAAGGAGGAGGTTATCAATAACAATAACTCGGTTACATCCATAGTCACTATAGCCGCATTAATTTTGTACTAAAGTATGCTTTCTTCTTCTAGGGACTTCTTCTTTATTCAATGGACTTAGATTTAACGTCGCTATAGCCAACTGGTCGCTACAACCAAGGACGTAATAAATGAAATCCACTGTAATTGTATTTAAGGCGCTAAAAAGCACGCAAAAAAAGGCAAAACTACACTTTGTAAATAAAGAGTCATTTTGCCTTTTTTTACCGGGCAAGTGCATTTATAGGTACTTAAACCTTGTACGCATACATACGGGTACTTCAGTTTGATTATGTCTATTAAAAAACTATTACATTTCGTTTAAGAGTTTTTGTTCTGATTAGAAGAGCTAATCTGGAAACAGTAACGCATTTAAAACTTTATTTCTACGCAATAAGAGATCATTTGATACCTACTTCTTTTTTGTTTTGTTACCAATTTACAAAGTACAATTTCTTGTGCCACTTTTTGCTCGGAGAATAATTTAAACAAGAAATAAAGTACCCAGACAAGTACAAATTTACTAAAACGACTTATATGGAAACAGGTTATGCAAAGTAAGTACGGTTATTACAAATTTTTTATCGACTTCTAATAAGTGACGGGGTTCTCTACTGTTGCATTTTTTAAATGTTGTTATCTCAAAACTTCATTTTATTTTATTTGAAAGAATTTACTTTCAGCATGGTCCCACAAAACTTTCATCAAAATCGGTTCAGTAGTTTGGTTTTTAAATCAAAATATCTGGCAAAAATATGTCATCCAAGTAAACGAAACTGCGTATTTTACTAATTTTGTTTTTTAAATTAACAATTATTCATATGCATGACTTTGACCAGCCTTTTTTCGTAATTTCAGAATTAGTTCCATTGTGTTAGTTGTTAATGATGAGTGCAATGCCTCCTTTCGACTTAGTACCACGATTCCGTGTAACCCAAACAAACTTCAAAATCCGACCACATGTTTTTTTACAAAAACATAAAAACCTATTTTACTCCTTGAGGTATTCAATAGTATTATGTTTTCTGTGGCAGTGGGTGAAATTCAATGACAGGATTAATTATTACCACGCCTTTAATAAATCTCACCATCTCCTCCCTCACTGTTGATGGCAAAACACAACCAGGGTAGTAGCCAAGATTTAAAAAAAAACTTCCTTAAAGGGGAAATATTATTTTCCAAATTTGTTTTTTTTTAATCTTTAATTTTCTAATTTAAATGGGTCCATTCTTGAGATATGAGCGTATTCAATAAAAAAGAATTATTAAAATCGGTTTTCAATAGACAAATATAACGCGTTACATACCTACTCAAACAAAAAATACAGTTTAATTGAAAACCACTTTTTTTATTGAATGTGGAAAAAATATGAAATGGCGCGGAGACTATAAATATCGATGTGGGTGATTGAACTATTACATAACACAAACTAAGTCAACATTATTTGTAAACAAACCTTCATCACCGCGTCCATTAACCATGAACGCAACCCAGGAGATTGACTCGAAATATCCGGCATCATTGTCGTGGATACCATATCCATATCTAACCAATCCGTGTCATTCATTTCGAAAAGAAAAAAAACTATAGACAGCACTAAATTTCACTCAAAAAAAAAAAGTTGACTGCACCGCGCGCGGGAAAACTATCAACTAAAACAATCTATTTCACATCGCGTCGAAACCTTTGTAATAAAAATTGATAAAGATATCATTGACGTCAGATAATTTTAGAGATATTTCGTTACGATCAGTGTTTTGTGCGTCGTAGTGGCAAGCGACCGCGCGCTGCGTTTCACGCGGGCTAACTGCGATGTTTGCATGACAAGACCTATCAGCAAGGAATACACTACTCTCTAATCAGTAAGTAAAATCAAGAGTATAGTGTTTGAACCGATGCCAATTCTATCTAGTCATATATAATGAGAGCAGGCTTTATGTATAGATTTTCATGTAAACTTTCAACCCTTTTTTTCCCTTAATGCGCAAAATAACATAGGTCATACTTCAATTTGGTCATAGCTGAGCATATTCGTGAACCGTATTTAAATCCGCCCAGTGGTTTAGGAGATGTGCGTGGACAACCAAACAAACAAACAGACAAAAATTCTATAAACGTGTTCAGCTTCTTATTTTAAGACGCCCTGTGTGATATTTTTTTGATATCTTGTAATTATTATTTTTTTATCTCTACGTTTTTATTATATGTATAAATGTATAGATATATTTTTACACGACTGTCAAAGGTGTTTAAGAGTTAATGTATGATGTATGTGACGGCGGTTAATCCGTATTTCATGACAAACTAATTTTTCTAGACCAAACTGGTTTACCCTACGCGTATCAGAATAAACTAGTTTATCCTGGGACAAACAATTAGTTTGTCCTAAAAACTTTAGATTTAAATAAACCGGCCAAGTGTGTCTGTTGTGAAAACTTGACGAATTTGACGCATAAAAAAACTGTATATAAAAATACAAAGCAGAATACCCAAAAGAAAAAAAAATACTGTTGGTCTACGTGCCAAAACAGTTTGGGGACCTCTGCAAGATTCATGATTTAATGACACAGACATCAAAATGAACTGCCTAAGCTATGTGTAGATTAGGTATTTTTAGCTCTCCAGTTTTTCCATGCGCATTGACGCACGTAGTTTTGGCGAGGCAATCGTCACCAGTGGCTATTTTAGTTTCCTCAGGATGTGAAAAGTTACAAAAAACACCCATGAATTTATGATGGATATCTATTTGTTTGCCAAAACCAGTTTTTTGCTCTACAGTTCCAAACAGTTTTTCAAACACTGGGTTTTTACAAATCATAGAGCCGTGATTAATATTAAAGATTCTCGGTTTATTTCAGCAGTAAATTTTATCAGATTCACTTGTAACTATACAAATCTGAGAATTCGATATTAACCTACTTCTAATAATTGTAGAATCGATTTAAAACTTTGGAAGTCATCATCATTATTCATCATTATCAGCCAGAAGACGTCCACTGCTGAACATATGCCTCCCTTTTTAACCTCCACACTGAACGACAACCTGCCATCTGCATCTACTGGATGCCCGCGACTCTCACAATGTCGTCGGTCTATCTAGTGCAATGGTTCTTTAACTTTTTGTAGCCACGGACCGCTTTCAATGTTTCAGTAACACTACGGACCCCTTGCGAAGAGAATTTTAAAAGTAAACAGTGTTTCTTGACAATTACTTGATTTTTGGTTTTGTTTATTTAAATATCAGAACTGCATACTTCAAACGAATTCTACTAAATAAACCTCGGGAATATGGACCCCAGCACTCGCGTCATGGACCCCATAGAAGAAACCCTGATCTAGTTCCCACTAGATCACAATGTCGTCGATCCATCTAGTGGAAGGCCTACCTACGCTGCGTCTTCCGGTTCGTAACCTCCACTCAAGAACCTTTCATCCCCATCGGTTATCAGTTCTTCGAGCGAGGTGGCCCGCCCATTGCAGCAACATTACAAATGTTCGGTATACTTTTCATTTAGTTTCAAACAAGTTTACCTACTAGATAAATCGATTCTAGTAGTTACAATTATTATTTACTAGCGACCCGCCCCGGCTTCGCATGGGTATATGTTTTATTATATATATAAACCTTCCGTGAAAAATTATCTAATTGATAGTGAAAACCGCATCAAAATCCGTTGCGTAGTTTTAAAGATCTAAGCATATATAGGGACAGACAGACAGAGGGAAGCGACTTTGTTTTATACTATGTAGTGATTAAGTTTTAATATAAATTTAGATTCAATCAAGTAAAAATATTTACTTGTTTGAATCAAAATCTTAATTATACTAAACCATGGGGTAATGTTATTATCATTATTAGTTCTACTTAGATTTCACATAAAGTACATTCGATAATTTTATATCAGTGAGCTTTTTTTATATCTTCAAAACTGATTCAATGCGCGAGCGAGATAGAAGACGCACAAAACATATTTTCATTTTAATAATACCTATCGGTGACGCAAAAATAGCCAAAACATACCAATTTTTTTGCTTGTATATTAGAATAGTTACATGTTAAATAATGTATTATGCACAACAGAATAGAAAAGTTAAAAGTTTTAGTTATTTTTTTTTTACGTGCCGACGTAGCTCAGAAGGCCGCTTGCCTAAAGTGGGACTGGGCCGGTCATATCAGTCGAATGCCGGAGGATCGTTGGGGCAAAACCACAACACAGTGGCTTCCACAGGATGGCAAACGACCTCCCGGACGGCATAGATGGAGATGGAGGAATGAACTGGACTCCTACTTGAAAGACTGGACCCAAATTGCCCAAAACAGAGACGAATGGAAGGATGGGAAGGAAGCCTTTGCCCTGCAGTGGGACAATACAGGCTAATATAATAACAAAGTGTTTTTTAGTAATAAATAATAATAATAAAAATAAAAATGTGAATGTTTGAAATAAAAATATTTGTTTTCATATTTATCGGGGCTTATCGCGCACTATTAAATATAGGTAAAAATATTATCAGGAATAATATTTCAGCTCCAACGATAAACAACCCTAAAACTACTTGAGTCTATTTACTTCGTCACTGTGTCTCCATACCATATAATTTGGGATGCGGCTTGAGTATGGCTTCTTTGACCATTGGCGTAAGATTGGCGTCTCCAAATTACAAGTCCAGTTCTACGCTATGCTCAATCAATCTTCTAAAGAATACGGAGAATGACGCAAATTCAACTATGTACTTGTACATCACATATACATATATCCTAACCTCAGACAAGGCCGTAGGCAGAGGGGAGGGGTTGGGGGGTTTTAATACACGGTTTTCTAGACGTAGGTACTTACTAAAATACTGTAGTATAAAAGAGATAGTGCATGTTCTAAATTTTCAGCATAAAGCGCAAATTGTACCTTGTTTACGCATACGCTGTCTGTCTGTCTGTCTGTCTGTCTGTCCTATCTTTTAACGGCTGTAGTTTTCGAACCATAATAGATACCGTAAAACGGGGCTACATTGCGCATATATCGATAGTTTTTTGGGAATTGCTTTTTTTTTAACAACCAAAATTAATGATGTTTTTGTTCCAACAGAACAATGTGTCCTTTAACTATCAATCTCATACCAATATCAAGCCGTACAGGCCCCCCACAATTATGTTTTTTTTTTCATGTGTCTAAGTAAACCCCGAAGTGGGGTTTCTTTGACAAGGCATTAAAATGCAATCAACATCAAAGATCTAAAGTGTAAGGGTTACTTTGACATACAAAGCCGCTTTTACGCACCACACTACAAACACTAACGACGAACACGTTCAAACTAGTCCCTAAAGTCGTGCGTTACCGACATATTGCACTCTCCCCGCTCCCCCGCCACCAATCAAGGTCACTAGCATTTGTTTCGCACACGTTCAAACCATTAGTTGGCGCGCTGTTAAAGTAGCCCCATAAACTGTCAAAGTTACCCCGTTTTACGGTAGCCAGTTGAAATTTTCCCATAATATATAATGGTACGGCGGATAAACTAAGAAATAATAATAAAGTCAAAAAGTTTCAACTAAAGGCTGTGCTATATGTACGTTTAAAAACCCTTTTATTAAACGCAGGTACTTTTTTTTGTATTTGCTAATTAAATACGGTAATAAGTAACAACAAATAATAAACAATAGCCAAGTGCAAATCGGTGGTAAATTTGTGTACACCACCAAGTTGAGCAACGTTGGGCGCGGTCGGTAGTTGGATGGATGACCGCCTGGACTTAAGGGGCAATTTGGGCAGCGTTTAGTCCATACAAACTTATTCTCCTGTTTCCTCCCTGGATAATACCGCTAGAGCTATATATTATTCTTTTATAAAATTTATCTCCTTTATGGTCAGGCTTGTGTCATTTATTTTTTCTCGTAAGTTAAGTACTATAAAAAATATGAGCCTTTAAAAATCCCAAAAAATATCAAATTTTTACCTCCGTGTTCAGACGTCTCTCAAACAAAATTTATGAGTTTGTAAAACAAAAATAAATGACAGAAGCCGAGATCAATCCTTTTTAAACAATTAATTGAAAAAAATAATGAAATCGGCCTATTTTTGAATGAGGAAACAGAAGAATCCGGGACGATGATTTTGTCTACTTTTCGTAGGTATAAATCGATCCGAGCTGCAGTTGTCCTTATTGCGCTCTACGGGCAGAGGTTCGAGGTCAGGGGAGGGTCGGTCTAATACGTATACAGTTAGAGAAGAGACATGTAGTCAATAATTGTATCGACACATTAGTGCTGTCCATCGATATCGATATGTAACGGTTCTCGTCTTTAGTTAGTGTTTTGTGCGTGAAGTGAATTTAGCACATTACTGCAACGGCCGGCAAGTTAGGATTTGGACAAAATTGTTGACGCATAACATGATTTATTTTTACTATGGAAACTGACGTGGTTTTCACACATAACACATTTAAGTACGAAAAGAAAGAATTTAAAAAATATTGTAACTTGTGTATCAGGAATATCAGGATCGTAACAAGTGGAAAAATTTATAAATAAATAATTCTCTTAATATTAGTTAATTTTGTTGAGATATTTTTTCAAAATTTTATTCAAATACATTAGGTTATTACGTTGCTAGGTGATTAGATTATAGCTTATCATCATCAGCCAGAAGACGTTCACTGCTGAACATGGGCCTCCCCCTTTAACCTCTATACTGATAGTGATCGACATCCTGTCATCTGCATCCACTGGATGCCCGCGACTCTCACAATGTCGTCGGTCCATCTAGTGGGAGGCCTACCTACGCTGCGTCTTCCGGTTCGTGGTCTCCACTCAAGGACCTTTCTTCCCCATCGGTTATCGGTACTTCGAGCGATGTGGCCTGCCCAATTGCCACTTCAACTTGCAAATTTGAATATCTATGTCGATGACTCTGGCTCTTTGGCGGGTATTCACGTTTCAGATTTTATCGCGCAAAGTAACTCCGAGCATAGCCCTCTCCATTGCCCGTTGAGTGACTCTTGAGTTTTTCTAAAAGGCCAACAGTTAAGGACCACGTCTCAGTACCATATGTTATCACTGGCAACACACACTGGTCAAAGATCCTTGTCTTTAAGCACTGTAGTATCTTGGACGAGATGTCACGCAATTTCCCAAACGCTGCCCATCCGAGTTGGATTCTTCGGGCGACCTCTTTGCCTAAGTTGGACCAAGAATGATGGTACTGATCGTTCTTGGTTGGACTGACCTAAATGAACAATCTGTCCAAGAGTGGTGTAATGGTCAACTACTTCAAGAGTATCGTTCCCAACGATTACCGGCACGGGTACAACATGGACATTGGACATAATTTTTGTCTTGTCTATGTTTATTTTAAGACCCACCTGTTGAGAAAGGCTACTGAGATCGTTGTGCATCGCATTGAGGTCCTCCAGTGACTCTGCCATGATGACTATATCATCGGCAAAACGAAGATGAGTGATTTATTCACCATTGATGTTGATGCCGAATCCGTTCCAGTCCAAGAGCTTGAAAACGTCCTTCACTGCGTTCGTGAACAGTTTCGGAGAAATAACATCTCTCTGTCTCACGGCTTACTGCAATTGGATTGGTTCCGTGCTCTCGTCCTGTAATCGGATCGACATGTTGACGTTTCTATACAAACACTTCAGCACTTCGATATACTTATAGTCGATATGACAACGCTGGAGGGACTGCAATACTGCCCAGGTCTCGATTGAATCCAAGGCTTTTTCATAGTCCACAAACGCTAGACATAATGGCCGATTATACTCCGCAGTCTTCTGTATAATCTGGTGGAGCGTGTGTATGTGGTCTGTGGTGCTCCTGCCTTTACAGAAACCGGCTTGTTCGGGAGGCTGGAAGTAATCAAACCTGCTTTCGAGACGGTTCGTAATGAATCTGGAGAACAACTTGTACACATGGCTCAGGAGTGAGATGGGTTCAAAAAAGGTGATAACACCTTATTGAATAATTATAATTATTCAATAAGGTGTTATCACCTTTTTTGAAGGAGAGCACCACCACCCTACTAGTCCATGCTTCATGCGTAGTACCTTCGTGTATGACGGAATTAAATAACTTCTGGAGGACTAAAAATACCGGTTTTCCATCCGCTCTCAGTAGTTCTGTCATTATTCCGTCATCACCCGGAGATCTTGTTGTTCTTAAGCTTTTCAGAGCCATTCTTATCTCGTACAAGCTGATGTCTAGGATGTCCTCAGTGTAGTGTTGGGTCAGTTTAGCTCTCTTGTCCAGAGCTGTACCGATAATTAGGCTGTCGCGTCAATATGTACAACTGTCCGTAAAACCTCTCGAGTTCTATCAGAATCTTCGGCTTTGATGAAATGATACTACCATCCTCGATCTTCAGCTTCATCATTTGGCTCTTCCCAATAGACGAATTCTTTGCGAACACTATCCAGCCCTGGTTCCACTCGATTGCGTCCCTAATACATCTTGTATTATAGGAACGCAGATCGTGTCGCACCGATTTTGAGATTCGTCTATTAAGTTGGCCATATTGCGACATATCAGCTGATGTTTGCAGTCTCATCTCAGTCAGGTCTTTCATTAGCTTAATGGTTTCATCTGAGAGCTTCTGAGGTCTTTTCCGGCATGGGGTCTTAAAGAACTTGGACCACACTGCTTGGACAGTTTCCACCAGCCCATTGTTTAGTACGTACAGTTCCGCTTTCGGCTCTGGAAGCGATTATGCAATTTGAGTTGGAAGTCTTTGGAGATTTGGATTTGAGTATGACCAGAATGGAGCGTGGACTTCACTAGACGCGACCTCTCAA
The DNA here is from genome assembly GCA_949125355.1 of Agriopis leucophaearia. Lineage (NCBI taxonomy): Eukaryota > Metazoa > Arthropoda > Insecta > Lepidoptera > Geometridae > Agriopis > Agriopis leucophaearia. The sequence continues at coordinate 6,116,725 of OX421284.1, read as the reverse complement.
GCTTGTTGATATTCAATGTGCCTCTGACAAAACGGTGATCGCTACCGGTTTCCACCTTGCTAATCACGGAGACATTGAATATTCGCTTCTTGGTCGTCATGATGAAGTTGATCTCATTTTTGGTCAAACCATCGGGGCTCATCCACGTCTACTTCCTGCATGGTCACTTCTCAAAGAAGGAGTTCATCAAATAGAGTTCCTCCTTCTCCATGAAGTCAACCAGCCACTGGCCCCTCGAATTCCGCTGTCCATACCCATATGACCCGACTCTTAACTCATCAACATTCCGCGTTCCATCTTTGCGTTGAAGTCACCCATAACAACGGTGAAGTATGTTACGGAGGTATCTATGGTCTCGGATATCTCCTCAAGTCCTCATACAACACCTCTACTTTACTTTAGATTATTAGATTATAGTTACAGTTATCCCATAGGAAATGTACATGGTAATCCTATCCGTAACTATCATCATATTACAGACCGGCACCCTCACAGGTAGTCTTCAAGCGTCGTGTGAAACTACTATATCGTTATTATCTCGCTTTAAGTTTATAAGTATGTATGTATTTAATATTTTTATTTATGTATGTTAAAATTATTGGGACAAAAGTTGTAGATATTTTTATTACCTACAACTTTGCCATTAAACTATATTGCAAAACTATAAATCCATAGGATTTATAGGATGGAAATCGAGTTGAACCATTTTTTATCCTTAAACCCCCCCCCCCCCTCCCACTTCCCGAACTCAGATCGCCCGTAATTTATTTTTTCTTTCGTTTTTATCATAATAATGGGTTTCATAATACTGTGATTTTTTTTGGTTTCAAAAATTATCGACCCTGGTCTATTTGGCGTAGTCGGTTAGTAAAATATGAGCAGATCGCAAAATAACAAAAATCACTCGACATTCGGCAAACGCCGATATCAACTAGCCGAGTAGACTGCGAGGCGAAATGAATTTGTAGGCAACTAGGCATTCAGTGCGGGAGCACGAGCGGGCACGCACACACGCACAGTCTGTTCGACACGCACACGTCGATAGCTCGCTGGTCAGGGCGCAGCGAGACAGCAATAGAGTTGCTAAATACCTATTCATCAAATTTCTTGGCCATGGTATATCGGCTTAAAGTTATCTTTTTGCAGTACTTTTTGTATCTTGTGGTGGTTCGGAATCCTCAGTACGCGAGCCAGACACGCAGTTGGCCGGGTTTTTTTAAATGTTTTATGAACTTCACTAGTTTTATGCATACTTAGTTGTTTTATTATTATTAAATAATATAGGCTTGTGTTTCACCGCTACCACGCCTGATTATAAGCGATGATGCGGTCTACGATGGAGCACGCTTGCCTAGAAAAAAACATTTCACTCGCGATTTAAGGACAGAAAAAAATGTTTTAGTAATCAATGGATCTCACAAGGGCTAATTCCAATGTCTATGCCCAAGAATCTAGCACGTTACAATCTAATTAGCATAAAGATTTAATTTCTTTTTGAATCATTCCCAAACTTAAGTGCTTTAAAAACTTATCGCATAGAACACCTAATTGCATGTAAATTAAAGCCATACATCAATTCGCTTTCTGTAATTTCGTAATCGTATTGATATTCTAGACTAGCTGTTATCCGCGACTTTGTACGCATAGACTGTCATAAAAACTTTCAACCTCCATTTGTCCTGTTAATTGACATATCATTGTGTTCTAATGTTTCATTTATTACAAATAACAGGCTTAGGGAAGGAATAACTAAATACATTACACATATGTAAAAAAAAATTGGCTGATAAATCTCTGAGAGCGTTTAAAGTTTTTGGTGGGGATAGAGAGCGGATGCTTTGTCCCTTTCTCGCAAAGCGGGTGTTAGTATAGCATTTGTATGGCATGCGCAAGGCTTGACGTCATAACTTGATATAGTACGCTTTCTGTCTAACATGTAAATTGTCATCTTAGTCAAAGGAGGTCGCTGTCGCTACCAAGGCGGCTGCTTCAAGGAGGTTACGCGGGTAAAACCGCCGGATGCAGTTTTGTAATAAATTAAACACCAGTCAACTAGCCTACAGTCTATAGGCGGAAACTAGTAATTGGCCCAGTCACCAAATCTATTTTTAAGTTCATACTATTAGGCTTTAAGTTTCCCTAAAAATGCAAAATAAAATAAACAAAATAGCCTATTCATCACATTTATGTTGTGGGTCCGGTCCGGTCATGGACCCGTGTACGTCCTAAAACTGCGACCAGAACCACCGGAGGATGGGCAGCAGCGTCCTAATAGTACACGGTGAACGTACTGCGATCCCCAAGCCGCCTGCCAAGCGTGGGGATTATGGCAACACCCCTCTCTATGAGGGAGGCCTTGTCCAACAGTGGACGTTAATTGGCTGATGATGTGTGATGTGATGTTGTGGGTCATTTAACACAAATTCTTTCGAGTTTTAGAAATTGGTCATGGTTGTGTAAAATAATAAAATTGCATAAATAATGAGGCTTAGCAAAAAGTTAAACAAGCGGTCCGCAATCTTCCGTGACTAGTTCGTGTATTATACAATAGTTATTGTATGAAAATTATCTTGGAGTCCTTGGTCATTATTGATTTTCCTAGAACAAATATTTCACAGCCAATTTATCTGGGACAATGTAGAATTTGTAATAGGGTTTTTGCCAGTTATTTAACCGCCAAGCAGTAATGTGCAAACACTACTGTGTTCCGGATTGAAGGGCAATGTTTCCAGCGAAATTACAGGGCACACAGAGATTTGACATCTTATATCTCGGGGTGACGAGCGCAGTGCATTGCCATCCAGGGTTTTGAACTGTTGAAGTTCAAAATTCTGAGTGGCGTTGAGCTATTATAGGCAAGCGTGAAGTGCCATCAGACGAGCGACTTCGCTCGTCTCGTCACTAAGTATTATAAAAAAAGGGTTTCTTAGTACATTGTTGCTCAGAAAAATCTTTCAAAGAATGTGTACAAGTCTTATGACTTCTAAATTCATGTTGTGTGTCAATATGGCTTATTATTACTCGGTTTAAAGGTGATTGCACACTTAAACACAGACCACTACCCTGATTAAACTATAAATGGATCACATGATCCATTTTGAGCGATCTAGATGCAGGTTCAGATCTTAAGCGCGTACAGATAACTTGATGATGAGCTAGCTGGTGCTTCCCGCGTGATCCCATTTCAATTTGGTCCAGTTCGGTCATTTTATGAAGTCGGTTTTTAGGGTTCCGTACCCAAAGGGTAAAACGGGACCCTATTACTAAGGCTCCGCGTCCGTCTATCCGTCCGTCCGTCCATCTGTCACCAGGCTGTATCTCATGAACCGTGATAGACAGTTGAAATTTTCACAGATGATGTATTTCTGTTGCTGCTATAACAACAAATACAAAAAAAAAACAGAATAAAATAAATATTTAAGGGGGGCTCCCATACAACGAACGTGTTTTTTTTGGTCGACATTGATATAAACGGCAAAAGGTAGACGCTTGAAATATTTACAGAATATTTAGTTATATTTTTTTACTTTACTTTAAATATAAATAAAATCAATATTTAAGGGGGGCTCCCATACAACAAACGTGATTTTTTGCTGTTTTTATAGATAATGGTACGGAATCCTTCGTGCGCGAGTCCGACTCGCACTTGACCGGTTTTATATTGATAATTATTTCGAATTGAGAACTCCCTCCTTTTTTGAAGTCGGTTATAAAAAGAAAGGCTTCGACAGCAGAACTTCCTTCTTTTTTTCTTCGGTAAAAATTGAATCACTAACCACAGCATTATCGCTTTCAAATCTATCTTTCAATTGAAAAGTCAACTTTAGCTGTTGTAAAATCATATCAAGCTTTTTGAACGGAAAAAAATACAACCAGGGATTCTCCCACATCTGTGCGTAATGCAGAAACATAACAGAATTGTACATAAGATTGTCTGAAGTACACAATAGAATAGACACACAAATAATTACTATCGCTTTGTTGCGGTTTTCCTTGCTGTTAAGTACTGAAGGTATAGGGTTGTCAACCATACAAGTATAAAAATAATTATAGTTATTATTATATTTGAAAACTTCCTTAGGCGCGATGAGCATTTTTTGGGTAAACAAAAATCATGGAACAAGAACCTCGTATTTTAAAACAGCGCCATCTCTCGTAGAATAGGTGAATTACTACTTAAGTTTTCACTTCTGAGGAGCAGTCCTATGATGTAATTTTTTTTTACCCCACGAGCCTTACTAACTCCAAGGATCCATTATACTAGAGAGGATACATATTCACTGAGAAAACTGCGTAGACGCTTTGGATAGTTCCAAAGTAATCCTTCAGATGACGCTAGGAGTTTCGAATTAGATATTATACTGAACATAAACACAGAATACAATAATAGTTAGTTATACGGCACCGAAAACTTTACCTTACCTCGCATTTAATGATAATCGTCTTTACTAGCGCCTTTAGTAACGCAATTCAAATGCAGTAGATGGCGCTTTACTATAAATAATCGTATGCAATCGATTTTGTATTTCACCCATTTCACCTTAAAATGCCTAATATGTAGTTACATTGTTTTAGTGAAATAATTTAGAATAGAAGTAATTAGCCTATAATTAAAATAATACCAAATTTTGAACACCACCATTGATACTGTTTTAAACTATCACGGTTGTTCACTAAAGTTAAATGGTTATTTACGGGATATTTACCGTGGTAAGGTTGTGGAAGGAGCTCCCGATATTTCGGCGCAGTTACATGCACCATGTTCACGGGAAGACCTACTTATATAGTGTTTAAATAAATCATGTGCAGTTTCGATGCCATCGTAGTCATATGACAAGTTCAAAGACATATGACAATCACCAACATGTACTGGGCCAGCATGGTGGATTAGAGCCCATCCTCTCACTGAGAGAAGGTCTGTGTCCCAGCACTGGGAACATGACAGGCTGATAATTATGAAAATATTGGTAACCCTACTGAAGTAGCTACGATCTGATGAATATGGACTTGTGAGTTGGTGACATAAGTGTAAAATTTTAGTAGTTTTACCACAGAATAATACAGAGCATATAGAATCCATCACGTGATTTATAAAGCGTGTACGCTTTATAAATTATATGTTTTTATAGATAATGGTACGGAACCCTTCGTGGGCGAGTCCGACTCGCACTTGGCCGGTTATATTTCGTTGACAGCACTGCTCTGTCATTGGCAGCATGATTTAAAATGTTTTATACTTGGCAGGAACCTACTTAGTTCTCACTAGTTCTCAGGTGCTACTAGGTAGGTACATCAAATACATGCCTACTAATATTTAATTCACCGTGATGCCACAGTTCTCTTTTTGCACAGAATCAATCAATAAATAATGAATGCACAAAAACGTGTATTGTTCCCGTAAAAAAAAAACTACATCAAGACCGTCCGATTGATGAAATTTGCTATGCTCAGAGCTTCCCAGAGCTCGGTCAACTCCAATACATGGATGTGCTACTATTTAAGAACATAGTGAAAAATACACCTAACGCCATCTAGCGATAATCCTTTGAACTATGAAGCCAACTCAGGTTTAATCTTATCAGTGTTACATAGTAACTATTACTTAATATTTCGAGTAATAAGCACCTCATTGTCACGGTAATTTCAGTAATTTGTTACGCATAGTGCTATGCTTATTTAACTTTGACTGTGAAAAAATGATAAATCACCTAATTGGAATTTAAATGTAAAATTTAGAATTGAGATTTTGTGTTTTATAGAAAATGTTTGTTTCTGTCTTTCAGTGGTGAAAATTCATAATTATTAATCAGTTTTACGGGTCTTTAAACGAAAAATTTGAGCTGGCAACAACAATATTGCAGTGAAATATGAAAATAAAATGTTTTCGTTCTGCATTTTAAGTCATATTTATCTATATAAAAAGAGCGGCAAACAAGCCTGCCATCCGCCTGAAGGTTAGCAGAAACCGCCGAATATGAACACCTGCAACACTAAAACGTTGACGGTGCTTTGCTAGCCCGGATAGGTCGTTGTAGGCAGCCTTTTTTAAACGCTTTATGTTGAAGCTCGGAGGGATGATCTTTGGGGGAAGGACATTCCACACCTTGCAGGGCCGTGGAAAAATCGGATGGTGTGGGATCTCCGGCTTTGCAAGATGCTTTGCAGTTGTCAGTGTAAAAAAGCAACTTTTTTATACAACTGAATGATGAACAACTTGCTCGTTTCGTTTCGGCCATCGGTAATTTCACTATTACCACTAAGAGTTCAGCGTCACTCAGAATTTAGAGCTTTAACAGTGTAAAACCGTGTTCGGCAATGTTCCGTAATTCAGTAACATACCTCTGTGCCGTTGGGTACCGAAGGCTCTGGTGGATCAGGAATGTTGCCTTCATTGGCTGCTGATAGCGCCCATGACGCGGCCAGCACGCCCGCAGCCAGGCAGACGCTTCGCTTCTTCAGCATGTCGCCCCTGAAAAGAGATATCCAGTGTATTTTACAATATATTCCCCAAATTAAGAAGAAAAAGTAGTATCTATTAACATCTTGCATTATCAACTTTGGACGAGTTAAAGTCGCAAGTGAATTGGTTTCTTCTAGACAAGTGGACTCCATCGTAGACCGCGTCGTCTATCGCTTAAGAGATGTTATCATCAGGCAAGGTGGCTGTCAAAAGCAAGTCTATTATATGAATAAAAAAATAAAACTTCTCCTGGCTGACTAAGGCTAAAGTTTCAATCTCAGATCAGCCAACCAAGGGTGTATGCCTTAGTACAATTTATTGTTTGTATCCAAATTTCTCAACCATTTTTTTCATTATAGCGCTGAACCTTATTATGCAATATTTCTTCTAAGTCTACTGTACATTTTCTATGTCTGCTTGCTTCATCTTTGACCACATTTTCGCTTACCAACAGGCGAGTTGTTGGTAAAATAATTATTCAGACTAATTAGTGATAAAAAAACTAGTGTTCTATTAATAAATGAAAAAGATTATTTTTAAGCGTTTTCTACACAGTAAATCATATTAGAAATACATATTGCCAATTAAATTTTAGTACCAGATTATAGTATTAGTATCTTTTATTTTTTATTGCTTCATGTCATATACATTATCAGATTCAGTTTTTTTTTGTATGAAAAATATGAAAATTACCCAAGTTTATGGTAATTACCTAAGAGAATTTTTTTTAACATTATTTTATTTCTGGTATAAATATCAAAGCACAGAAACTGATCTTGTAAGAGATATATATCGAGATCGATATTATTAAATTAGTTGACTAGATTTTTTATTGTCTGTTTTATGTGTTGTTTGTCTGTTTCTGTCTGTTTTAGCTTACAATAAGCTATTCAAACGCGAATAAGTTACAGGATGTAGTTAGCTATATCGTGTAACAAAGAGAATATAAATTAGCGGAATAAGTAGGTAATTCTGTTATATTCTGCCAATATAAGATAACAAAGTGTAATAACCTATTCGAGTTAATTATCTGCAGTATACAGGGTAAAAGAAAATAGTGATACTAAGGAAAAAGGCCATAGTACAAATAAAAAAAAGTTTTTAACTGACTTAAAAAAAGGAGAGTTCCCAATTATTATTATTTTGTCTTTAAGTCAGAACTTTTTTTTTTTTTTTTTTTTCTGTGTTCTGTTTTTATCTGCGATCAGTTATATTAACTATAAGCAGATGTCTTGAGTGCAATGTGTCTTGTAAAGTGTGCCCTCCAGTGAGGACATCTCCTTTTATGTATTTTCTTGATGACCAAATGGGGTCAATCGCTGGGGATAACGCGCTTTCTTTTTAACCTAGGCTTGTATGTTTGTTCCGTGAGTTCAACAGCCAAGCTATTAGGGTGTCTGAGCAGGCGATGTCTATAGTTTTTGCCGATTTTCGCAATTTCTTCTTTAACTGTGCTTATCTCAAGGTTGTTGTGGATTTCTGCATTGGTAAAAAATATAAATATATAAAAATAAAAATATAATATAATAATAAAGTATAAAATATAAACCGATTTGGAAAATTCTATTTTTATTTGAAAGAATATACTTTCAGATTGGTCCCATATAACTCTCATCAAAATCGGTTCAGTAGTTTGGTTTTTAAATCATAATAACTGAAAAATTCGTTACTAATAATCCAAGTAAACAAAATTGCATATTTTTCTCATTTTTAAGTCGGTTTTTAAATTGATAATTATTTCTGTGGACTTCAGGAGTGGAGACAAAATTATTCCTGATAGCTCCACTCAGACACAAGTACTCGAAAATTTTACTGGACCCACTAGTGGAACCAAGTGGAGAAAAAAGTATTTGCAAATCTTAATAGCTCCACTCATTTTAGCAGTGGAGCGGAGTGTACACAAATACTTGAAGATACTATTGGACCCACTAGTGGAACCAAGTGGAGTCAAAAGTATTCACAAATCTTAATAGTTGCACTCATTTTAGCAGTGGAGTGGAGTGTACACAAATACTTGAAAATCCTATTGGACCCACTAGTGGAACCAATTGGACACAAAAGTATTCACAAATCTTAATAGCTCCACTCATTATTAGCAGTGGACTGGAGTGTACATAAATACTTGAAAATCCTACTGGACCCACTAGTGGAACCAAGTGGAGACACAAGTACTTGAAACTCCTAATAGAACCACTAGTGGAACCAAGCAGTTTCCACTACTTGGTTAATCTTTTAGTGAGTAGAGTAGATGCCCTGTATGCCAGGATGCCAGGCAGGTTATAGAATAGAACCCATTGAGAATTTTAAGAGTTGTCCATCCACCCTTTGGTCTGTTCGTCACCCCTTGGTCTATCCGTCGACCCCTCGGTCTGTCATCCACCCCTGGGTCTATCCGTCTGTCCGTCCGCCCATCTGTCTATCTGTCCGTCTGACCACCCATCCATCCATCCACTTATCCATCTGTCCTCTAGTCCTTAAGAGGACAATACTGCCCTCCTAAGCCCAAGAACAGTAACTCAATAAAAACATAGTTTTCTGTTTTTTCGCGCATCTGATAGCTTACGAAATTTCGCACCAGATGGAGTAATCAAAATAATCGTATCTACATTGGAACATTAAAATAAAACACTAAAAAAGATTATTTTCCTTTAAAACTCAGTTTCACACACACACACACACACACACATCATCAACCAATTAACGTCCACTGTTGGACAAGGCCTCCCTCATAGATCGACTTCTACAAAAACTCGATTATCTCAAAATACACCTAGGCTGAGATACCGCTCTTGGGCTTATGACGGCAGAATAGAGCAACGGATTATCTGCACTTGCCATAACATTAAAAAAGCTAAACGAAAGCAGTACATTTTGAACACTTACTAGCTTTATATATATAATATATGTGTAAGATTGTAGCTAGTACTGGTAGCCAATATACTACATTCAAATATTAAAAGTTTTTTTTTTTCAATTTAGACTGGAATATCAGACGCATTCTCTCAGCATCCAAACTGTAAATTCATCTTCTTTTCATATTATCACATAGGATTTGTGGCATTGACCGAAAAACAACATATCATTGAATTCTACAAGAGTAGTTTAATTGGCATTATCAGCAAATCAGTATCTATTGTATTGGCTATTACTCGTTGATAAGGCAAAAGGTTACTGCCACTAATTCGCGAGAGAATTGATTGGATTTGTCTAACACACCAACGTCACCGTGGTGAATGGGCGCCGGAGCGCCTTGTACTTACACGTATATTTCTCCTCGTTAGTAAAGAATTGAAGAAACCCGTAAATAGATCGCGTTTTTCATCACACTTTTATGCAATTCAGTTTATTCACAAAGCTTTCACGTTGATGTAAAATAAATTCAGGCCATATTATTGAGGATTTTAATAAAATTCGAAAGCCAACAAGTTCAGCAACAAAATCATTAGCGACAGCCACAGCAAGGCAGTATTTTACATTGACAGTGACTGCTAAGAGAAATATGTCAGCTTAACATTGACGTTGAACTACATATTTTTCTTGGCCTCAGAAGGACACGAACCTCTACTTTAACGAAGTATGTATACAAATTGATGCAGAACAAGAAATATTTCGATTGTTATCTAGGGATGAAGGATTTTTAGTTGTTACTGACAACGTCGTTTATGTTTTTGTTTTTTTATCCTTATACGTTTTGGTACTACCGTAAAATCTTCTTCTTGAATAAAATTATATTCAAGACAAGACACAGAAAACTTGTATGTTGAAATGTTAATCTTGCCTTCAACTTGCCTTCGCCTGCCCAAGGTCTGACCAGTAGCCTGCCTATATGCTATAAAAAAAACAATAATTATCATGACTGTCACATATATGTCATAACAACATTTTTTTAGGTTATGTGGAGATTGTCGATTGTCGAGTTCGAGGGTCAATGAAATTAATGAATATTGGTCTGTGGAATAAAATAATCGAAAATATTGAAAAATGCCACAAGATTACCGGAGATTTAACGGCCCAGAAGACAGTATACCGTACCAGCGATTCACAAAAGACTTCGTGAAGACGTATGATGAGCAATATGCCGAGCTATTGAATGATAACGGAAATAGAAGAGATGGGCGCGCATTGGAGGAAGCCCGAAGCATGTGTATGTTTTGTATGTATTCAGGTTTTTGGATGAATTTTGTGCTCCGTGAACTGTATTTCCGTTCTTATTTGAGGAGCTCCGGAACAAAGGACGATAATTCCACTTTATGCGATTTTTTTTTCTGTTATAATGCTCATACATACCATACATCACTCAGATTGCTGCAAATCTCGTTAAAACGCACTAAATAAGGCTGTAAAGATGGGCAGGTGGACTTAAACCCGACAAATACACTAATTTTTTATCGATTATGTAAATTATTCTTTTGTTTTCTGTAAAATTACGAAAAATGTATTTATCGGCTTTTGTTCCGGAGCTCCTCATTTGCTAACTTCTGCTTTCTTCCCAAACTTTTAAATTGAACCTTCAACCAAGTTTCTACAACTATTATTTGGCGGCAGCAAAGTTATTTACAAAAACTTTTCACTTAGTTCTGAAGGAAAATTCTGAGTGAGCACTTGTGTACAAAAAAAGAAATCATTTAAGATGCTTAGATAAAAAGTTTCTTTCGTAAGCACTTTTGTATCTTGTTTTCATTTTCAGATGCAAGGACAAACATGGTATCACAAGCAAAGGGGTCTGCTTATATTGAATTGAAAAAGACGAAAGTCATCTGCTCCGTGTTTGATCCAAGAGAGATACCACATCAGAATGAGTTCAGGTAGAAATATTTATCATTGGGCTTCTTAGATGATCTTTTTTTTTATGTACACACCACAGCCACTTAAAACCCATAAACGTTTCAATTCTACGTTTCTAATCCATAAGGCCAAGGGTTGAAACAACCTGCCGGCTTCCTTGTTTCCTGAGAGATATAATTTGGGCCTTTTCAAGGCAAGAATGAATAGGTATCTTCTAAGTCTGCGTGCTTCATCTTCAACCACATCGTCGCTTACCAACAGGCGAGTTGGTGGTCAAACGCGGACTTGTTCGAGTAAAAAAAAAAAAAAGTTTTTCAAAACCAAATGGTTCTGAAATAATATCGCCCTTAATTATAAACGTTACTTAAGTGATGCTTAAAATTGCTCTGTCTCATTTTCATGTGTGGCAATTTCAGTCACCAAGAAGTTTAGAGCAATTTTAAAAATTGCTTAACGTAAGTTACGTTTATAAGTAAGGCCATAAATGTTTTTTTCTATTTTGAAGAGTCGCTATGAGCTGTCAAACCTCACAGCACAAGCGCATTTTGTGGGCTGGAAAATTTTGTGGTAGCCAGGTAACTAATGCAACATCTTCGGCCTTATCGCTAAAAGCGATCTCTTTCAGGAAACCTTATTTATTGAATAGTCAAAAGGTGGTCCCATTTAAATTTGAACAAAATAGTCTCTAAGCATGGTAAATTAGGGAATTAATCCAGTGAAGTTGTTTGTAATTTTTTTTTTCAGCCAACTGGGTCAGATATTCTGTGAAGTGAAATTTGCACCGTACGCTTGTAAAGGGGAGCGTAGATCCCCGGTGCCCGATGCTGAGGAGAAGGCACTCTCCGTAGCCATGAGACAAGCCTTGGAGCCATGTGTGTGCAGACACTTGTTTCCTAACTTCCAGGTAGTTTGTCATAGAAATACTAAAAAAACTAACATCAGCAGTCCTAGGTGCTTATAGAAACCAACTTGGCACAAAGAAATTTTATTCATGCTATGTTTGTACTTTTCGAAAATTTAATAATTAGCTTGTACTTGACCGATGCGAGAACCTTTACAAAGTTTTAGTAATGGCGGAAGTATGTCAAATTGATTGTTTTACAATATTAGAAATGTCTATCTGTTATTTAATTAAGTTAATAACATCATGATATCTTAACAATTTTAAATTGTTTCGACAGTATTTTTTAATATAAATTATATTTACAGTATTTTTGTGCCATCTCTCTATATTTGTAAGCCTACTAACTAAGCAAAACATGATACAATTTGACTTATATTTTAAACCACCTATTGGGCATGCCTTTTTTTAAATGTGTGTGTGATTTACTCCTGTTTTGTGTTGAAAATTAATCATCATAATAATATTATGAATGCTAAAGTTTGTGTGTGTGTGTGTATCTTTGTAACTCCTTCCTGCTGAAATGACTTGACGGATTTGCATGCAATTTAGAATATGGATCGCTTATGTCCTTCTTTAACACATAGGCTTTTCATTATCATCATCACCACGCGGGTGAAACTGCAGGGCGCAGCTAGTCTATCTATTTTTTTTGCAATGTGTTATAATTTATTCCTAAATCAATGCTTTCCATTGCAGATTGACATCTTTGTGTACATCTTGGAAAATGACGGAGCCTGTCTCGCAGCTGCCATCAACTGTGCTGGCTTAGCCCTCTCTGACGCTGCAATCCCCATGTACGATATAATAACATCTGTCTCACTCGCTATTATCGGAAACCAAACCTTCGTAGACCCCAACTACAATGAAGAAACACTGGCTATTGCTAACACAGACATGGATACAAATCACGGCACGATAACTCTATCTTCATTACCAGGGTTGAAGCAAATATCCGAGTTCAGACTTGTCGGGTCCATGGATATGGAATGCATCACAAAATCCTTAGACATCTTAGAGACAGAATGCAGCAAGATTTTGCCGATCATTCAGAAAGTGATTGTAATAGATGTTGTAAGAAATATGGAACAAAAAAAGCAATTAGAAGAAGATGCAAAAAAGCGAGCAGAGGTGCTGAACTCCAAAATGGGAGAATGGAAAGCATTATTAAAAGCAGGATGAGATTTAACATTTTGTTTCAATTGACGTCATAGAGCAAATATCTTATTTCCTACAAATAGGTTACCAAACTGACTAGATTTTATTGTCTTATAATAAAGCTGATGGTAAATAGAGCCCTTCAATCAAAAAATACATTGTAGTTTTTCAAAGATAGAGCCAAAACAAATTTTTATTATGTATAGAATTATGAGTTGTATTACAAAATGCACCATTCAATTTTGGTTTTTGGGATTACGGCCATAAAACCGAAAAAATAAAGACTTAATTGTCAAGACTAATATAAAACAAGTAAACCATTACATTTAAATTGTTTATTTTCAGTCAGTAATTTAACAAAATCCACTCACAAGCTTTCCCTCTGAGAGTTCTATGAAAAACTACTTTTGTAGATTGGAGGTAATTAGTAAATTTTGATGGAACGCCAAAAATCCAGATTAAGATGCTTTTTTCATCAAAAAATGTGAGAGGGCAGAAGCATTTTCACAGAAAAGAAAAAAAGGCCCTCTTGTCGGTGCCCTTCTCTGTTTTAATGTATTGCTAGATAGAGAGCGCACTATACTTACAGATGACGTACACTTGTTAATACTCCATACAAAATATACTTACACTGACTGCACCCAATTCTAATGCATCTAAAAAACTAAATGCTTTTTTGTAATTGCATAGTTGGCAAACAAGGTAACGGGTTGCCTGATGGTAAGCAATCACCGTTGCATATGGATATCTGCAACACCAGGGGTATCACATATATGTTGCATACCTTTAAAAACTCTACTAACAGCCCTTTTGAAGAACCGTATGCCGAGCTGGCAATGCCACAGGATGGGAGCTCATTCCACATATTGCAGGTCTAAAGGAAAAAGATAGGATAAACCGCACAATGTGTGATTTTCACAGATCTATATTTAAAATACAATTTACTAACCTGCTCTGGCTTTGCTTTGGCTTTTTTTTTTTGTGGTTTGGGAGGAGTTAGCGGATATACAGACAGACGCGGAAAGCAATCTAATATTATACTATGTAGTGATTTTACATATAGTAAAACCTAGTTACTGTTATTTGAAGGCTATCTGTTGATGAGCTATCGCTACAACTGGATTTTGATTGAATTCTTGTGCATTATAGTTCGCGACTGAGACTGATATTTTTTATTTTAAGCTCTCAGTAAGTGAACTGAGACACTTACTAGTTCACCAGCTCTCTGCTTGCGCAGTGGCAACTGCTATTCTGCCCACTAGGTTGTTCATTTCAAGTTTATGATGAGAATTGAGACTGATTCACCGCTTGTGCAGTGAGGAGTGCTCTCCTGCAGCTCTCTTAATTATTATTTTGCTCTCTTACTGTTAATAAAACTTTACGCTTGGAGGTTTAAAGTAAGCATTGGCCCGATAAAAAAAAATTTAGGTCTACAGTTAAAGCTCTAATCATACCACCATGCTTCACTACTCACGAACGGCTGAAACTAAGCGCTCAAGGACCAGGTAAATGGAACGTATGAGATGCGGCATTCTGTCAACTAACAACCTACAGACTGATCTAGGTTGCGTCGGTTGTCTGTAAGATAGCTTTTTTGTGACCGTAACCTTTTCAGCCACTATCTACAAGAATTTTCACTAGTATGTAGCCAATAATGCGTAGTGAAACTACCAGGCAGAAAATGAATACAATTTGTCTTCAAATTACTTATAATTAGCAGAAAGTATAATAATTTACAGTTATCAACTTAAATTCATTAGTTTAAGATTCGTAAAATGACTTAATCTTCAGGTTTTTCTGGAGGAGGACCGCAGGGCTGTAGCATTCTTTCCATAAGATTGAACTTTACGCGAGCCTTTGACTCGTTTTCGACTATTGCGAAGTAACTGAGCAAGTCAGGATGACCCATGTAACTGCAGCACGAATCTCTGTGCTGGTTCGTCATCCACTCGTATTTTGTGGTATCAGCGTGTCCAGTACCGATGTACTTGCTCTGTAAATGCTCAAGCTGACTGTGGATGTTGTAACGTTCACCCATTTTACTGAAAAAGATGAATGGTTTAGGTTAAATACGATAATTATGGAATCACAATATTTAAAGGGTTTCTACTAGTTATGAAACAAATTACCTGATGTGTATATGTTGTACGATGAATTATTTACGGCCAAATGACCAAACAAAAGTTCTACGTTTTATCGAAATTTACAAACAAAGCAATACAGCGCAAGCAAAGAGAATACAATAGAATTATAGAAGAGAGCAAAGAGCGCAAGCCCGAACCCGACCCGAAATGAATGAATGAAAATGACATTGACGTGATTGACATGACAGTTTAGACACTTCAGACTATAAAATATTTGCTTGTTTATGATCGATCGATTTTCCTTTAATATTCTAATGTTATCCATTCCGGACCCAAGGCAGGCACTCAGGCTCAGCTCAGAAATATCCAGGGGCTGTTTTTTTCACCAATTTTTTGTTACTTCTGTTACTTCTACTCTGTGGTTTTTTATCTATGGCATCCAAGTTCCTACAGCGCCATTTTCAAACCAAACAAAGCAAAGTTTGATCAATTTTTAGTTGCGACGTTTTATTATGATGTATTGAAATTATGGATAGCAACAAATTAGATAGTGCTAAAGAAGTCGAAGCAAAACTACGTAAACAAGCCCGAAGAATTATAAACAAAAAACATGCTGAGGCTATCAAGAGACCGACGCATTTGTTCATGCACGAAAAAAATCTAACTGCTATCGTAAGATTATTTCATTATCCCACAAAAAAATATAATTTAAAATTAATGAAATAAATGCACTTAGAACTTCTAGATTTTTGGTCTACTTAGTTATAACTAATTAAGTTTTATAATAAGTTTATAATTCCCATTATTTTGGTCATATTTTTTTATTCACAGCCCAAGGCAAAAAACACGAACCACCTAATTTACGCCTACTACCACAACAATCAAATTGCAAAAATCGAAAACCTCGAGTTGTTCTACAACGTCACCCACCTCCACCTCCAATGGAATAAGATAAACAAGATCGAAGGATTGGAATCTCTTCATAGCCTGAAGAAATTGTATTTAGGAAACAACCGCATAAGTGTTGTGGAGAACCTAGAAGGACTGAGATATTTGGAGGAGTTGCACATTGAAAAGCAGAATACAGAAAGCGCTGATGGACTTTGCTTTGATCCGAGGACTATTATAAATATTGGGGTTAGTAATTAGAGTCTGCGCAGGCGACCGACTTGCGATAACCAGACTACGATCTCTTTCGTTTTAACTTACGCAATGTTCCATTCTCACCAAATATTTGACGTCTGCAGAGTTCTATCATACTTATGCCGCATCCACACATATTGGCCGTGTTGGCCCAATATAGTTCTTATTCATTCTTTTGCCAACGTCACGTTAGCGAAAGAATGAACGGAAACGATCGTAAGATTGCAAATTTGGTTCAAGAGCCAAGAACCTTAAGTCCAAATGTGGTCTAAATATAGGTTCTTGCCATTTTATTTGACAATAGTATGAGAGAATTATTACATAGGTACTTGTACTGGTACTGTACAAACAAGCATAAAGAATGTAGCGTGTGTTTTGTTACGTAGATAATGTAGTTACGTTTTCAATATGCTAAAACTGCTGAATGGTGTTTAAATTATCAATTTTTCAGTAATTTATCTTATCACTGTATGTTTTCCGAAAAAAGTAAAATAAGTATGCTAGAGTTCTCCAGTCACACTTGCTCTTGCTTTAATTGTTAGCTCATTTCCGTGTTATTTTGTTGGTATTTTCATCCTGCCTACAGTTTAAAACGGTATCTTTCAAGTCTACATCCCATGATGTCGTTTCGCAGGCTTCTCTTCGTATCTTGAACGTGTCTGAGAATAAGCTGGTGGACATGAGCTGGGTGAAGCCGCTGCGCCGGCTTGAGGTGCTGGTTGCTAAGAAAAACAGACTAGATGATCTGCAGGTCAGTGATCATTTACACAGTGGGTGGGTTACCCACTCCTACCTAGATAGTGATCTGTAGAATCTTCGATCAAAAAATACAAAGATGCCACAACGTCGCGGCAAAAGTGTGGCATGCCGCACTGAATTTTCTGTTTGCTGTGTGCGTTCCTCCTGGTTTTTTTATGACTCAGATAGGACACTTGTAAACAAAGTTTGCATTCCACTTATTTCACTAAATATAAATAATTATGACCTAATAAATTACTAAAAGTACCTTTCAGGTAGTGGCTGACGACTTATGTACGTTGCTGAGCTTGGTTGATGCCAATTTTTCCGCAAACCCGATCACGAAAAAGCATCGTTACAAGGAGACTATCATTGCGAGATGTTCTCAACTTCGTAAGTACTTATTTCCTACCCTGATCTAAGAGTAACGTACAGTCATCATCATCATCATCAGCCAGAAGACGTCCACTGCTGAACATCGGCCTCCCCCTTTAACCTCCACACTGAACGACATCCTGCCATCTGCATCCACTGGATGCCCGCGACTCTCACAATGTCGTCGGTCCATCTAATGGGAGGCCTACCTACGCTGCATCTTCCGGTTCGCGGTCTCCACTCAAGAACCTTTCTTCCCCATCGGTTAACAGTTCTTCGAGCGATGTGGCCTGCCCATTGCCACTTCAACAACAACATTTCAACTTACAGTGCCACCAATTTATCTTCACGTCACTTCCGCAATCACACATTGGTCGTATTGGCTCCAAGTTTGTTTTCAGTATTTCTTGTCAAGGTTTTGTTGTCGGTGTTCGCGTCGCAATGTGAAAACCGATACGAAAGTTTACGAAAGAATAAATTAATATGCCATGAACTATATTGAGGCCAATACGGCCAATATGTGGATGGACGCGAAAAAACAATAATTTGTGGCACATTTTTTAGGTTACCTACCAAAATAATACGATACGATTGCGATATGACTTTACCGACCATCTCCAATAAGTGTATTGATGGGTTCCACTATTAGAACAGTCACAAAAATAGCCTAAATAAGTGTGTACCTATGCTAGTAATACCTTTACCACTCATGGTTTCTATAGTATAGTGGATGATCGAGACGCACTTTATTTTATAAGTTAGTCGACTGGCTTCTTAAATATTTAGCACAATTACAAAAAATATCCTAAGTCCATTATTACTTCATTTTTGTTGAATTCACAGGCGTCCTAGATGGGATAGTGATCCACAACAACTCCAAAGTTTTTCTGCAAAGTTTCGACAAACACGTCCGCCTTCGCCAGATGCACGAAAAGAACAAATTATCGCTCAACAGACAAGGCGCAGATGAATTTTTCAACTTGAATATGCTGCCTGGGCCTAGAACCCAGAGTGCATTGACTATAGCTGAGCACTCTGCTGCACAGAAGTCTAAATGTAAGCAGCCGTATCAAATAAGTCGAAAACACTGTCGCTGACCACACGAAGGTGGCCAACTGCCGTCCACATTCTGTTACTAAAAAATCAATCGACATCAATGAACGGTCGCCTAGTAGACAAGACCACAAATGTTAGGCGACTTCTTTCTCGCCGCTTTGGGTTGAGCAGAGTTTTACTTAAATATTGTTTCAAAACGTCGATTCTCGTGACTTTCTCCGTTCATTTTGGAGCCAACACAGCTAATGTGCAGACAGGGTTACCCCCTATATATTTTTTTCATGCATTCTTGAATGTGTTTATGACACACGTTGACGAAAGAATGAACTAAAATGATTTTGGGCTAAACACGGCCAATGTAACTACCAATGCAATGCAACTAGGCATAGAAGTAAACTTTACCTACTGAACCCCTACCCCCTCCATTTAACAAATAGCTTTTACTTGGCAACTTTCAAACACAGTTCACAACTTGTTTTCAGTGACAGCAATAGACTCTACATACACGTTTATGCCGAGAGCATTCTGGCGCGCCCGCCCAGTGCCATCGCCACGCGACGTCGTCGCACCGCCTATGGAGCCGCCGCCGACGCCCAAGCAGCCGCCCACGGATGCCAGCCCGCCCATCAAAGGGATACTCAAGAAACCCATGCCAATCAAATATATTTGAATGTTTTTAGTTATCGTATTGTAACTGATGATTTTGATATAAAAAGTTTGATAGACGATTTGGAAATAATTTCTCTCTCAGCCTACAAGCTCCTAATTCCGTAACATTGGTAGGTAAATTTGTCTAAATATATAAATCATGCAGCCCAAATTCAAGACCAAAAACTTAGTACCACACCGTATTCCGAATACTCAGAAAAATAAATAGATGGAAGCTTTATACCTCCTGTTTCCCCTTTAGCTCCTCGGTCGTCCATTTGTTTACATTTTGAGCACATCGTATGCAATATTGAAGTTTTGCGTTTGTAGGACTAGTAAGAATATGTCAGTGTGTGCAATACATGTTTACGTCGCCCCCTTCAGTTTTTGGTGCACCTTTTTCAGTATTAGCTTGAGCTTTGATTATAAATTTCTTTATCTTTGAACTCGAATCAGATCTAAAATAATAATATTATCAAAGCCCGACCCGATACCAACAGTGCTGAGAAATAATAGTAATAGTAAGCCGTCGTGTTGATGTTATCTATAGCACTTTTGACGTGATTTGGAATGCGCTCTTAGCTATTGTTATGATCATTTCTTTGTGAGTTTTGGCATGGGACGTGATGTATGTTAATAAAATACGTAAGATAAGGTGATATGGCCGTATTAGCCTTGGCGTAACCAGTATCAGGCGAAAAAAATCACAAAAAAGTGATAATGGACACTGTCAATTCGTTAATTTTGTAACATTTGACATTGACACAAATATGAAACGTCAAACATGAAATTCTTAAAGTTATGTATAGGTTATGTTTATATAAAGGTAATCAAGATCAAGATTTTTGTTGTTTTTTAACTGAAAAGCTATGCATAAAGACATACTTTATTGATATGACGCACAAGATATTGCAAGCCTTCGATGTTCTCAATGAAGAGTCATCACGTAATAGCAATACTTACACAACTTTTAAAGAAAGAACGTATTCGGACTTGCAATAAAACTTTCCTTTGCTTTCAGAGCTATATCTCGGGCAAGAAGTAGCAGAAACATGTTATATCAAGCCCTTAGAGTTTTACAGGGACTATGTGTCGAAGAATATACCGTTAGTCATTCGAGGAGGTTGTTCTGCCTGGCCGGCGGTGAGGAAATGGAATTCACAATATTTCAGGTTTGCATTAAGATAAACCTATTTTTTCATTCTGGAGATCTCGTAGCGTAGTTTAATTAGCCAGTGATGATAAGAGCTCATGCCATGTCCATGCACTCTATCAGTCTTCATATGGATGAGTGCTAGCGGTCCCACTGTCACCTTTTTATGGTATGTTAAACATTAACCACCTGTTATTTGACTTAGGGCACGTTTCAAATCACTAATGCACAAAGCATAAAGTGGAAACGCATCCTTCGTTTACACTGAAGCAGATAGGAGCTGTGAGATGAGGTGTGTTTCCATTGAAGCAGAGACAAGTGGAGCTGTGTAGTGGAGACAATCAGACTTATATCCTATACTCTGTCTGCTAATATCCACTTGCCATACAATTTAATACAATTCTTCTTATCTACTCTATGACTGTTGCCATTGAAGCAAAAGAGACGAGAAATGGATTTCAATCAATGTGATAGGTTGATTCTGGCATGTTTCTTCTATTATGCTAGTTTCCTCTCTTCCGCTCATTTCCACCTTTGTGGAAACACCTTTATGCTTTGTTGTTTTTTTTTTTTATGATGAAATGGGCTAGCGTTTGACCACAACTCACCTGATGGTAAACGACGATGCAGTCTAAGATGGGGCATGCTTGCCCATGAGGTGCCTATTCACTCTCGTCTTGAAAAGACCCAGGTTGAAATTTATAGGGAACACCAAGGCAGGGAGCGCATTCCATTCTGGTTCTCATTAGTGCTGATGGCATAATTCAGAACATGCTCTTAGATCAAAGCAAAATAAAACCTTCCTTTTTTTCCTTCCTTCTTTGAAGTCATTATATTTCATTTTGTTCTAGGGAGACAATACCGAACAAGAAAGTCACAGTTGCTGTAACACCCAATGGTCTCGCCGACGGCATAACAAAGAAAGATGACATTGAATATTTTGTGATGCCGCATGAAGAAGACATGAGGATGGTTGAATTTCTTGATGCTTTGGAAGCCAAAAGGTAAAATTAGAATTCTTAATAACAGCGTCCCTCCCACAGATTCACCCACTATCCTCCAGAAACCATGGACATGGACAACTTGAGGAAACCGGTATGTCCAAGAACCTCAAAAGTTGAAAGACATGAATATTCACCAACACTCACTGGGCCAGCATAGTAGATTAGGGCCCATCCTCTCTCTTTGAGGCCTGCGTCCCAGCAGTGGGATCATGAGAGGCTGATAATGATGATGATGATGCCATACAACTAAATGACTTATACAACTTAATCTTAGCGTTATGTTCTGGGTTCGATTGCCGGTTGGACAGATGGCGAATGAATGTATACCTGAGACACGGAAGGCGATCACGCTAACCTAGATTACACTATCTTCAAACCACTCTTCCAGACCCGAAGAAATAGTATACATCCAGAAGCAGAACTCCAACCTCACCGAAGACTTTCCCGAGCTACTCTCCGATGTGTATAAAGAAGTCAAGTTCGCCAGTGAGGCGTTCAATAAACAACCAGATGCTGTCAACTTCTGGATGGGTGATGAGAGAGCAGTTACTTCTAGTTAGTATTGATCACACTCATACTTTGAATGGAAAGGTTTATGTGTAAACGTATCTTTATTATTCTTTATACTGGGTGTAAGTGAAATGTTCGTGAAACTGAGTGACACTCCCAGACTGGTGATTGCTGATAATATACCACAAAAAAACGGATGATTTAGTATAATTTATTTTTAATGTTGGCAATGTAATGCAAATAAAATGTCAGCCGACGCTAAAGGGCAAGGAACGACCTGCACCACGCGCACGCTTGTACGCTGGTTTACAAAATTGTAACCACGAAAACAACAAGTATAAGGCAAATGGTTTTTGGTATTAGATTGTTTTTAGATAGTATAATAATAGCATTTTGTCTTCGGGAGTGTTTCCCTTACAACCTGTATATCACTAGCAACGCCACGTGGTTTTACCTGCAATCCTGCAGGATCAGTATATTTTTGCTGGACAACAAGCCTATGGTAATAATCCTAATCCAGGGTATAAGCTATCTGTTTTTCCTCTAACATTTTTGACGTTATTTACACCTGCTAGGCTTGCTGTAGTATATCGACTACAATTTTATGTTCAAAAACCTAGTGAAAGTAATTTTCATTCAATTTTTGTTATCTTTATGTTATGATCTACTGTAGCTTTGAGCTAACATCAGGCAGTCAAACGCAAGACTATTATTTAATAACTAGTGCTGTTGCCCGCGACTTCGTACGCGTAGTTTTTCATTTAAACTTTCAACCCTCTTTTCCTCCCTTAATCCGGCCCTTGCACAAAATAACATAGTAGGCTATGTTATTTTGAGCTATGCTACTTCAATCTGGTCATAGCTAAGCATATTCCTGAAAACCGCATTTTTTAAATTCAAATTATTTTATTATCAAGTAACCATGGACTCAGTCATAACATTTAGACATATAATTAATTTACACAATATAATTATTAAAAAAAAAGTCTGTGAAAATTTAAAATAACATTTATAACATAAAATCCGTCCAGTGGTTTAGGAGATGTGTGTGGACAAACAAACAATAATTCTAAAAAATAAGATTTTATTTTAAGACATCCTGTGTGATTTTTTTATATCTCAATTACATTTTTTTTTATATCTGTGTTTTTTATTATATCTATATAGATAGATGTATAGTAGATAGATACAAATATACACATAACTATGTATACTTGGACTGTGTCTACTAAAATAAAAAAAACCAATTCAAGACAGATTTTAACTATAATTTAGAACGCATAAAAATCCAAGGAATGCTGCTAGTTGCAAATTAAAATAATCACAAATTAATTTAAACTTCATCCAAATTTCAGTGCACAAAGATCCATATGAGAACATCTACTGCGTGATCGAAGGCTCGAAGCAGTTCACCCTCATCCCTCCCACTGACCTCCCATATGTGCCTTACAAGTGGTACCCACAGGCTGTGTTCAAAAGGAAAGATGGCCGCTGGGAAATTGACCCTCTTAAAGATGGCTGTAAAGGACTGCCCTGGATTTGTATAGGTGAATAAAGCCATAGTGCATAGATCAGACATAGATGGTGGCGATAAGCCCTGCACTGTCGTCCAGCTTTGAGTGTATTGTGCATTTCCCCCTACCAGAACCTACCTGAACAAACCTAACTCCTTAAAATATCGGAGTGAGGCTCTGGAGTGCTGGCACAGTTGCTCCAGTGGCGTAGATGGAAGTGTGCATAATGACGTTGGAAAGCAGTCTGACTGTTGTTGTGACGTGGATGAAGATTTTTTTAAAGGGTTTTTTGAATTGATAATTACAATAGAATCCGTTTATTACGACTCCGCCTATATTGACCAACCGCTTATTATGAAGTAATTACACAGCGAAGTTTGGTTTTCATATAAAATTCTTTATCACTAAGTCGGAATATAATGACTTCGCTAATAGTGACATGTTGCTTATTGTGACCCATTTTTGATAAATTGTGTCTTGTGTTGTGTATAGTGACCTACATGATTCCTAACACTTTCGGCAGTGTTCGAGAGAGTCACGTGATACCTGACAACGTTTGGCGCGTGCATGGCTTTTTTGTTTTGAGTCTCACGCATTGTTCGTTAGTGATTTGTGAAAAAAAAAACATCTCAACGTCGTCGTAAAGCATTTACGAGGTTAACAGGAGATTGTTTATTTTCTACAAAATGCTTTGTATGACGTCCGCTTAGTATGACGTGTTTGTTATTTCCCTGCAATGTCATTATAAACGGATTCCACTGTATGTTTCCTTTACTTTCAGATCCCCTATCCCCATCAGACATCGCAAGCCATCCATCGTTCCTCAAAGCTCACAAGTACACAGTGGAACTAAATAAAGGAGATTGCCTTTACCTGCCTAGCCTTTGGTTCCACCACGTCACGCAGAGTCACGGGTGCGTAGCTGTCAATTATTGGTATGATATGGAGTTTGACATCAAATACTGCTACTTTAAAATGCTTGAAAGTTTGTGTGATAAGCTTTAAAGAAACCTACTAGAACTAATTAAAGGACATTGCCTCTACCTGACCAGTCTCTGGTTCCACTCCGTCACGCAGAGCCACGGGTGCGTGGCGGTCAATTGTTGGTGTATGACATGGAGTTTGACGTCAAATACTGTTACTTTAAAAGGCTTGACAGTTTGTGTGAAAAGTTATAGATTACCTAAATAAAGCTGATTGGCAATATATGCCCAGCCTGTGCTTCATCTGTGTCACATTCAAGTCTTCTACGTCACGCAGAGTCACGGGTGCACGAACTCAATTATTGGTGCTATATGGAACTTGACGTCAAAAACGGCTACTTTAGAATGCTTGAAAGTTCCTGTAAAAAGTTAAACATAAATAACGGGGATTGCCTATACCTGCCCAGCCTGTAGTTCCTCTGCGTCACATTTAAGAGCTATGATGAGAGTCAAAAACTAGTTACAAACACGTGTCACCATGTGATGAAGACCTTAGAACACAGATGGCCTTTTCAAAAAGTGGTTTCCATCAAACAAGCGAAACGCGAATCCGTTATAAAAAAGATAATAAATCTTTAGCTGGTTAGGAAAGTTTCTTCCTCGTGTTCAAACTGGATAGTCTTAACGTGTTTGTCCAACAGGAATAATTTCCCTTGTGGTCTAAATATCTCGGGCAACAATAAGTACGAAAGATAGTTACGCTGGTGGACCAAAGGGAATAATCTATTTTTAATTTTTATTACCAAATACGCTAAGATAAAATATAATACTCAAATTTGTTTTATGTATTTTTAACACATGATTTTGCTATTTATTATTGTTAATAAAAATGAATTAAATAAGCACAGTGTTTAATATTGGTTATAAAACAAGGAAGGTAGATATAGAAACTAAAATATCTGTCGGACGCAATCTTCTAGAATACGAAACAACAGGGGCGCTATGCAACTTCACATGCTGAAAAAAAATTGAATAAATTAGGAATAAAAAAATACCTTTTAATTATGAAAATTTGTTCATTCTAGTATGCTCTCCTACAATAAGCACGGCTTTTAAAGATTGTCACAATAGTCAGGCTTGCAAATAAAAAAATTGGGACATTTTCACGAATGTAGTATTAGAGGTTGAAGTCTTACGTCGACGGGATCGTACGTACCATGATGTCTGGATAGAGGTTGGAGCGAGGAGTGTTGTGTAGGCGGGTGCAAACTCCGCGCGCTGAGCATGCGCCTACGACTCCGCGCGACACGCACACTGCATTGCTCGGCCAGCCTCGCAGTGTCACCATACGGCACTGCCCCATCCGTTCGCTGCACAGCCGCACTGTCACGTTCGCTGCATACATCATGGCAATCATCGAAAAAAACCCCGGGTGGGATAGCAAAAAGATAGAGCTTTTAAACAATCTAATTTAAAGGCAAATATGTAAATGTCTTTGTGCTATAGACGATTTCGGCTGCTCGAGTCTACGCTACTGGTTGTAGTGTGCGCTTGTGGACTTGCGCTTACTCCCTACCCCTCTATACGCCCCTTTTTGTTCGAGATGTTTGCCAGTCAGTATACTTTTTTTATATGGGAAAAGTGAATAACCACAAGAGAAACTATGTTAGGTAAGTGAACCCAAACAAAGCGGTTTGATTCAACTTTCAATGTATGCGAACCGACAAACTGGATAGCTCTGCCTGAATGGGTCTTACCTGATATTTACACAGACTGGAACTAATTCTTTATTCAAGACTCTTGTGAATCTTGTGGTTCAAGTGGTTTCTTCTAGTCAAGCGTGCTCAATCTTAGACCGCATCATCGCTTAACATTAGGAGCAAGTCAAGCGCAAGCCTATTATTTAAAAAATATGATGGTAGATGGATACTTTACGTCCTTCGTATTCATCTCCTGGCCACTCGGGAGGAATGCGGCGCTTCTTACTATACTCGTTGGCGGCTTGCTCGGCGCCCACGCACTGGGGGCTCCGGTGCGGCCCATCCACCAGGCAGCAGATACCGCACATGTGCCTCTCGCCTAACGCGCCACCCTGGGGAATATCACACTCAATCACACTCAAATTTAAATAAATATAAAAGTACTTAGGTTTAAAAGTACTTTCTACTCGTATCTATTTTTTGTGACAAACACGCTACGTTGTGTGTTTGACCACAATTTACCTAACATTAGGTGACTTGTGGTCATGTCAAAATTTAAGTACTCTTGGACATTAGGTAATTAAATTCTATAATTAATGTAAATTTGTCTATCGTTAGTGTAATTGGTGTTTAACCATGCTAATAAAAAAAATACAAATACAATGTCATATTGAGAACTGTTTTTTAAACGCTGCTAAACTCACCATTAGACAGATTTTCTAATTCGCTTTTGCTGGCCAGACAAGTCCCACTACCATGTTTTTTAAAATTCATAAATAGGCTTGTGTTAAGTTGTGTTTGACCTTCACTTCGCTTAATGTAAAGCAAATATTCGACTTACGATGAAGCACGCTTGCCTAGAAGAAATCAATTTATTCGCGACTGCATCTATTGGGGCACCCACTTGGACAGGTTCCTAACGATGGTTCGCTAATGTTAAAATCTGATACTGTAAGAGAGCTTTTAAATGAAAGTTATTTTGGGTCTGAGAGCTGATACTTTAATTGGGACTGAATATTTAAATTATTGGAAAATTTAATGCACAAGAAAATTATTTCTTCTGCATTTATTTGTTGGGTTGGCCAGCTATCGCAACAATAGTTAACAAGTACCGGTGATCGTAAGCACTGGCACTCCTTGAGCCCAAGTAGGGCGCACTCCGCCGCATGGCAGCTCCAGTCCCTCATGCAGCGCCCGCCGAGCCCACACCGGCAGGTCTTCGGGTTGTTACACGTGCACACCAAGTTCTGACCTTTGCAGTCCTGAACCAACATGAAAGCGAATTATCATCAACATATTCAATCCTTGGCAAACAACGCGCTGGAAGAAGGAAAAAGTCGTGGTTGCGCAACATCTGGGAATGGGCCAGCATAGCCAGCGTTGAAAAACTATTCTGTTTGGCACAAGTTCGTTGAGCTGACGGCCAAACTTCAGTAGAGAAAGGGCACCGGAATAAGTAGAACCCCACCGCCTGCTAGATCTGTATTGGCCTTCAAGGCTGGATTAAATAGATTTCTTCTAGATCTAGATCAACGCGCTCCATCTTCGGCCACACGACATGCTTACCATTAGGGGATTTGGTCGAAAAGAAAAACGGCTTTCTCTTGCTATGCCATCTCGTTGCTGCGTTAAAATGTCTGGATTCGACCTTGGATACCGAAAATATTGTCAACCCATCTTACTTGTTAGTGATCAACGCTCTGTTTACATAAAGAAACAAGAAGAAAAAAATCTGTTAAAGTGTTATATTGGCTGTGACATCATCACGTTAATTTAGAGATAAGCCTTGATCACTTGCTGGGTCGAGAAATTACACTGTCAACATGTGAAGTGCGTTTTTTGAAAGTGTCATATGCTAAAAGTCCTGCGACACCGACGCTGTCGATGCTTTTCCAGCCCGTAGAAGTGGTTGTAGACAACCTTTTGAAAAGCTCCAAATTGAAGACGGGAAGACCTTTGGTGGAACATCCATACACAAAAAAGGAGCGGAAAAATCGGACCTAATTAACGTCAAAGTTGCGCTACTCACAATGCCGCTTTCGGTGAGGTTCGCGAACCGACAGTTGGCTCGGCAGCACAGCCCCTGCGAGGGGTGGCACTGCGCCGAAGGAGCCACGGAGCAGCCTTCCTTGTGTACTGTGCTGCAAAACGTTACATGCGGAACAGATATGAACATACCCAAGACGATAGAAGAATAACAATAGTCGGACTATGTCCAAGTGCATGCAAAAGCACAGTACCAGCTTGAGGCTTTAGATTCAATATAAAAACGAGCAACAAAGCTCATTGATGACGAAGTGTTGGTTGGAAATAAACTTTAGAACCTGAACCACCGGTGTAAAGTCGCAAGCTTGTTGGTATTTTACAGGATTTTTCACGGAGATTGTGCAATGGAACTTCACGAACTTGTTCTCCCATCACCTTTTCATTACCGGACGTCCAGACATACAACAAAGCGTCGCTCTTACATGGTAGAAATATCATTCATTCGCACCAAGCGTTTTGCCAACTCTTTTTTAATTAGAACGGCAAATGGCTAAACTGTGCGGTCTGTGTTTCTGCAGCATTACAATCTTGGGAGTGTTCAAGTCTGGGGTTAATAGGTTAGTATTAGTACTAGGTAGACGTGCTCCATCTTCGGCCGCATCATCGCTTTCCATCAAGTGAAATCGTGGTCAAAAGTAGGTATAGTCTTATGTAAAAAAAAAAAACAAGATTGTGGCGAAGTTCGACTGCAACAAGCAACTCCGTCAGTTTTCGTATGGGTGATTACAACGTTACTGTGGGGTTCGAACGATGTGGCCTTGTTTTACGTAAGTATCTTCGCATAGCTTGGCTTTAATAAGTCACTGTGAGCTTTTAAACCCGACGCCGCCATAGGAGTAGAGCGAGGGGGTGGTAATTGGGTAAAATATCAACGTTGAGTGACGACTCATGTTCAAGTTGATCGCTTTAAACTATCGTTGAGATGATTCCAAAGAAACATATAAGTAGGTACTTACTAATTAAAGTGAAAAGCCTTACCCTTCTTCAAAAGCGAGCGCTCCACCAGCTCTCGGAGTACAACAGGGGTCCCTGACATTGCATCGTGAAGGCAGGCCGCAGTCACAAGCCTCACCATCTTCCACTATTCCTGAGAATATTTCTAGGTTAAAAATCGGGAAATAATGCGATAATAGATTTTTGGCTATCCATGAGGAATGACTTTAGTTGTGGGACAGTAGAGGTTGTCTGTTCCAATTTCGCCCCAAGAGAGGTTTCAAGTTAGGGTTTCCCTCTCCGTTTTCTGCTAAAATAACAGCATTAGCATTTGCCTAAATCTGTCAGAGTGGGTATGATGTTTATGGAAATCTCCTTATACCCTAAGGATGCGTAAAGGTTTGTGAATACGTCAGAAAGAAAGTAAACCTGAAAAGTGAAGAAATCTCAAAATATTACCATTTCCGCAATAAGGCTTAGCTTCCTCCGTGAAGCAATAGCTAATGCTGTTGAGCGTGGATGCTATCAGCCGCTTGCTGCAGATCGAGAACTCAAAGTGGTTGCTGTTTTCTGCCGCGGTTGATTGGGAGCCCATCAGGTGCCCGCGGCATTCCGCAGTAGGGAAGTTGTCGTCATGATGCGCTCCAAAGCTGTGACCTGTTACGATACAAGTACTTGTTCCAGCCAGACCGACCAACTTATCTTTAGCTGATACAACGATGCAACTAGAAATTATTTTACGGATGACTGATCAGAAAGATCAGTCATCCGTAAATAAAATACGATGGTGACTCTCCTATACAACTATAATGGGTTGGTCGCTCCGTATGCCGCGTTTAGAGCCGTAACACACACGTCAACTTGGCCGACATCAACCACGTCAACCAACGAGAGAAAAAGAGAGGGAAATTATATTCTCACTCTTTCTCTCCCGTTGGTCAGACGCCGGTTCGTCAGCCAAGTTCGACACGTCTGTTACGGGTATTACGATTTAGTAGGAAGCGGGGCGAGAGCGGAAACAACTTTATTTGTATCTCCCCGACCCACCTGATACCCGCTCTGGCCTTGCTGTGAATTCTTCTTGCTGCCTATTACACTGCCAGGTTTTGTATCAATTTTAAGTACTTTGTATTTTGTTCGGTGTATTTTAAAGTGATATTGTATTGTAAGTTGGCGCAAGCAGGATAGCACGCGATCACTATTGCGGACTACGCGATACATTTCTAAAAGTTAGCGCTGGTCACACCACAAATTATGATTTGCACCACACTGCACGCAAGTTGGCAATAGAATAGAATACAATAATTTTATTGCTTAGAACTGTTTACGATGTTTTAGTGTGTTTTAGAATCAACAGTAACTACAAAACTAACAGGGAATGCCCTAATATTAATTTATTAATTTGACAACCCCATTAGTTCAGTTGGTAGTGAACCTGCCTTCTGCGCTTGGGGGCGTCGGTTCGATTTCCACTTAGGACAAACATTTGTGTGATGAACATTTGTGTTTGTTCTATGTCAGGGTGTTAATATCTATTTAAGTATGTATTTAATAATATATATGTATGTATATCAATCTCTGGCAGCCATATTACAAGATTTGCTTAGTTTAGGGTCAGATGACCATGTGTGCAATAATGTCCGTGATATTTATAATAAACTCGATAACCTAAAGCAATGCAAGGGCCCCTTGATAGAATTTGCTACAGGCTCCGCGCTGACTTAATCCACCACTGGTAGTTACTACCTACATTGGCGTAGATATATCTAAGTAAATGTGACCAGTTGAAATAAAAATCTTGTGGTTTCAGTAAATTTAATTATTTCCGATTGTTCTATTCTTTAATGTTGTCACCAAATTGTTTATTCTGATTGATTACGCTGTTTTAAAGTACGGTTAAGCAATTCCAATCGATTTGCGGTTGCAATACGATTTGTTGCGATCATTTTTAGGGTTCCCGATAGGTAGGTAGGGTAGGGGTAGCCTTATAAATTCGTTCTGTCTGTCTGTCCGTCCTATTTTTTTAGAACCTTTCAAGGTGTTCTAGTCTAGCTCCTAGGTCATTGACCTTTTAAGTAAAATGTTTTTAACAAAGAATGTTTCTCAAAAATGCTTCGCTAATCTTGAAGATCCTGGTAAGGATAATAGGACAAAGTATTTAAATTATTGCATTGTCATCGGTCCTTGATAAGTGTGCAAAATTTCAATTTAATTCAACGTTGTGAAGTAGCTGAAAATCAAGTTCAAAGATTCCGTTACATACATACTTAATATACCATACATACATACCAAGCTAATAAAAGCGTGTTAAAAAGAAGCGTCACTAACCCATCTCGTGCGAAAGAGTGAGCGCCGCTATTCGCTGCGGCACACGCTCGCTGTCCACGGAAGTGGCGTGCGCGATAGCCAGTGTGTTGAAGGAGCGGCCGTATGCGCGTCGGTCGCACAGCCCGCCAGCAGCGCCACCAAGCCCTCCACCCAACGATGTGAAACTGCAGTGTTTTTTATATTTTTAACCGACTTCCAAAAAGGAGGCAGTGCCGTAATAAGCCTTTTATGCGCCCGGTGCGAGCTTCTATAACTGCGCCCTTGAAAACAAAACTTGGTCCTGGTGTGGTCATTTCTGCACCCCTCCAGAGTCTGCGCCCTGTGCCTGGGCACCGCTGGCACAGCCCTATTTATGGCAGTGGGAAGAGGTTCTCAATTCCACTGTTTTTTTTTTGTATGTTTGTTACCTCAGATCTTTCGACTGCATGGGTGGACTGATTTTGATTATTCTTTTTTTATTTGAAAGCTGGTGCTTCTCGTGTGGTCCTATTTCAATTTTATCCAGTTCTGAAATTTTTATGAAATCTGTTTTTTATATTAAATATTTTTAATGCCATAGGTGTCAAACAAGCAGACGGGCCGCCTGATGGTAAGCGATCACCGTCACCTATCGATACCTGCAACATCAGGGGCATCACAGATACGTTGCCGTGAACAGGCCTTTTGAAGAACCTCATATTATCATCATCATCAGCCAGAAGACGTCCACTGCTGAACATAGGCCTCCCCCTTTAACCTCCACACTGAACGACATCCTGCCATCTGCATCCACTGGATGCCCGCGACTCTCACAATGTCGTCGGTCTATCTAGTGGGAGGCCTACCTACGCTGCGTCTTCCTGTTCGCGGTCTCCACTCAAGAACCTTTCTTCCTCATCGGTTATCAGTTCTTCGAGCGATGTGGCCTGCCCATTGCCACTTCAACTTGCAGATTTTAATAGCTATGTCGGTGACCCTGGTTCTTTGGCGAATATCTATGTTCCGAATTTTATCGCGTAAAGAAACTCCGAGCATAGCTCTCTCCATTGCCCGTTGTGTGACTCTGAGTTTTTCCAAAAGACCAACAGTTAAGGACCTCATATTATAGCTACTCGGAAATGCCGCAGGAGCTTATTCCACAAATTGCACGTGTGAGGCAAAAAAGAACGCGTAAAACGCACAGAAAACATCAATAATAAAATAACTATTACAAGGCATAGACGGCGTTCTAATTGGCTAACGATCGTACAACCAAACGATGCGATTTCGTTGCATGGATACCTACTTTTAGTTCTGGAGTTTGTTCAAGAACTCCGAAAGCCTATTGATCTTGGTCTTCTGTGGCCTTGTAATGCATTGAGTTGCTCCACTGTATTTTTTTGCTACGTTGACTTATTTCGACACTGTCGTATGCTTACATAGTAACCTAAAGTTTCTAGTTGTATCTGGACTAGACTACCGCGTGACACCATTTACTGCATGTTCCATCTATTAATTGACCAACAAAATATTTTTATTGAATGGTACTAAAGTACTTATATCACGAATACCAACCCATTCAGGTTCTGTTCGGTCAGTTAAGTAAATGCAATGGGCCTGTTCCATCACCCCACAAGTATTTGGAGGAAGAATGGAAAAAGCTAGCGGACCTAGGCGGAAGTTTTTTTTTGTATACATCGATATGCCATACCTACCTATAGTCACAACTTTTACCGAACCAAAACTCTGCGCACGCTACGCATTACCGACGCCGACTTTTTGGGTAGTTGTAAGGTAACCGCGATCCGACTACAACGCTGCCAGTGCTACGATGACATAGCGGACACACGACGTAGAACACTATGCAAGCGAAAGAACGTCTAAATTGGAGTAAACGTGGAATTGCGAACTATATAATTGATGTCTAGGTATGAACAACGACATTCGGACGATTTTTGACTGTTTTCATTTAAAGATTGTGATATATATTGTCTATATACGATTTTTGTATCCTTCCTTGGGGCGAAGATTTGGGGGATAGATGGAACAAGTCCATTTACTTAACTGACTGTCTAGTCAACCGGATGTGTAGTATTTGCTATACAATATTTTCATCATCATAAGCCAGAAGACGTCCACTGCTGAACATAGGCCTCCCCCTTTAACCTCCACACTGAACGACAACCTGACATCTGCATCCACTGGATGCCCGCGACTCCCACGATGTCGTCGGTCCATCTAGTGGGAGGCCTACCTACGCTGCGTCTTTCGCTTCGTGGTCTCCACTCAAGAACCTATCTTCCCCATCGGTTATCGGTTCTTCGAGCGTTGTGGCCTTCCCACATGTGGCCACATGTGACGTGTATGATACAATATTTTACTACCATTCAATTAATTTGGTTTTAAATATTTTGTTGACGAAAACAAAGCATAGGAACATTCTGAACTGACATTAGTACAGTTAATAAGAAGAGAGTTCCATCTAAATGACACCCATATTTATTGCTATTTAATAAAAATCGTAGCAGACCATAGTTCAATTGGCCGATATCAGGACAATTAGACAAGGGTAAACAATAAATAATATCTATAAATCGATAGGTACATCTAATTGAAGTCCATGGTGATATCAATAACCAGAATCGATGCGTCAGAATAATAACCAGACGTATATTCCAAGAAACAATTTACTTCATAAATTAATAATGAATTGCAGTGACAGGACTATTCTCCAGTTCAGAGTCCGTCCGGGGAAGTACCTTTCCAGTAATTAAAGCAGCGTACTCAAATATTGCTGATTTGTTTTGTTTCTATCAAAATTACGGAGAATATAGACAATCGCAGTGTCGCAATGTCGCGCAAAGTAGAGTTAGATATTCCGAATGGCATTACAAAGAACAGGCGAAGTTTAAAATTCCAAGTGGCTTTGCAACTGTTATGGGTAAGAGTGGCGATTAATATCAAGTGCGCCCAGTAATGAATGCTCGTCTCACCAAAAAATAAACCTAAGTTAAATCCAACCAATTTAGCAGACCCTTGGAACACTTTGACATCGTGAGGAAACCAATATGTCCAAGAACCTCAAAAGTTTGTAGTGGTAGGACTCTTTTGCAGGGGTCCGCCTGGGGAAGTACCACACCTTTGTGGTACTTCCTGAAAGTACCAGTTATTCAACCGCCAAGCAGTAGTGTGCAAACACTACTGTGTTTCGGATTGTGAAGACAAGCGTGAAGAGCCATCAGGCGAACGACTCCGCTCGTCTCGTCACCCAGTATCATTAAATAAAAGTTCAAAAAACATATTACATTCACCAGCATGGTGGATTAGGGCCCATCCGCTCTCTCTCTCTCTCTCTCTCTCTCTCTCTAAGAGAAGGCCTGTGTTCCAGCAGTAAACAAGATAGGCTGATAATGATAATATACTAATGTATAACTTCCAAGGTTCTAAAAGGTACCCAATTAAGTCGCTATTAAAACCTCACCTCAACCCCAGCGTCCTGTTATGGAACGCGTGCCCAGAGAAGGCCACACCGAGGCAGACCTCGGACAGTCTTCGGAGCCTCGCGAACTTCATCAGGTAATCGCGCCCGTCGACCGAGTTCACGTTCAGGAGGTCGCCAAACACTCGCTTGTTGGTCTCCTGGGAAGTCAGCACTAGGATGTACTTTACTGAAAACCCTGTGAATGATAAATGGAAATCATTACTGGGCATAATTGATTTATCTATATGGGTGTCTTCGCCGAGGCATTGCGAGTTTCCATGGTAAAAAGAAACCCGAGAATAGTTGTGTAAGTTGTTGTATTACTGGATTTCGGATTGTTAGCACAGAGATATGTGGTGTTGAACAAGGTTATCTATGACATCTTGAATAACGTATGATTGTATTTATACCTAGTAAAAACTTAAACATGGAGGGTAGATTCCGTCGGTTTTTAGTTGTGGAAAAGGTTCGACACTTGCTTATGATGAAGTAACTCTGTTCCTATATTCGTATAGTTGATGAAGCGTTAATTTCAAGCCGCGATAATGTGTGACGAGCGCCGCAGTGCTACCGCGCGGGGTTTTGAACTGTTGAAGTTGTAAATTTGCTGTGCTAGCGGTGCCCAGGCACAGCGCGCAGACTCTGGAGGGGCGCAGAAATGACCACACCAGGACCAAGTTTTGTTTTCAAGGGCGCAGTTATAGAAGCTTGCACCGGGCGCATAAAAGTCTAGTTACGGCACTGGCTGCAGTGCTGGACGTTCATCTCTTAATATAGGTACGTTGCTTAGTTACACCTTCAGCTTTCTGCATCAGTCCAGAGACCACGGAACAGTGGTACTAAGCTTGGAAAAAAGATCGTTGTGCTCATCATAATGAACGAGTATCCTTTGCGAAATTTGGTCAGCCAAAGTCGCAAAAAGTTGTCTCTCCTCCCCCCTTAACTTTTATTAAGGAACCAACCGTGAATTTCAAAAAAATATCAACTGTTTCATCGAAACATTATAGTCAGTTCGATAACTTCTTTTCGGCTAACGCCGTTCTGTGTCACTTGTAGAGATAATTAATTGCTTTGGTGATATACATGGCTCTGTGGTTAGTGCGTTCGAGCCGCTGGTGTCAAAACCCAACAATGAGCTCAAGCAGCCGACTTCCTCCCAACTTCAACTACGTAGCTACGTAACTGTATAACTTCTTACTTCCTTTTTTTTTGAAGTGAAAACTTCTTTAGGCGCGTTGAAAACTTTTTGGGTGAACAAAAATCACCGAACTCGCGACATCGTCACGCTGTACCGTGTATTTTAAAACAGCGCCATCTCTTACAGAATAGGTGAATTACTACTTAAGATTTCACTTCTGACGTGCAGTCCTATGATTAAGGTGTTTTTTTTTTATTATAACTTCCTTATTTAAACAAAGAAATTGCATCTTCCCTATAAACAAAACATGGTCCAGAGTCAAAATCTCACCAATATTATCCGGAACCCCATCCTCATTAAAGTCCGCATTCCTGAAGATGATATCAGCCTGCGCCACCGAATGCATCATCCTCTGCACCACGTTGTTCAGGCTGGAATTGGCATCCTTCTCGTAGAACTCTTTATCAGCTAAGAGGAGCAGGTCGCAGATGCGAGCGCGAGCGGTGCCGATGATTCGCCGAGGTTCCTCGATTTGATACGGCAGGTAGTGACGATCCAGATTTTGCTGGTTTATCTGGGGATTTGGAACTGTCGTGATGACTTTTGACGCTATTCGGCTGTCGAGCAACGAAACTTTTTTCGGGATAAAAAATATCCCACAAGTCATCGGCCCTTTAACTATCTCTATGCAAAAAACACGTCCATCCTTCGCTCTATTGCTGCGTAAAAGGAACAAACTAACACACTTTTTCACACTTATTATATTGAAGGAGCAATGAGAAAAAAACTGCCTTATGTAGACTGTGCAATTATGAAGCACATCTCCAGGAACATAGACTCAATGGAAAGACTAGTAGGCAATCTTAGGTAGCAGCAAAGAAAGGCCGAGGCAGATCTCCTACACGCTGGTTGGCCAAACGAAGGCCTTTGAAATTTTAGACCAACTATTTAACGCGCTATCTGACCCACGATGACAATTTAGTGGTTGTAAAAATGTCTTCCGAGTTCACCGACCAGTAGACTGCTAAATTGTACGATGCTTATCCGTAGGTTGCAGGTATTTCCGCACTGGCTACATACATCACAAAGTGAACATCATCACCTGATCACCTGAGCATCGTGACGTCTTTGTCGTGGCACCGACATGTTGTCGTTTTCAAATGCACCGAAGAACTTGCGGGGGTCGTCTTTGCCGTAAGGATCAGCGTGAAGGGTTTTGTTTCCTGAAAAACATCAGCTCAAATAGTTTCTAGGCTTTTAGAGTAGAGCCCTAGCTGACTCTGGAGCCAGGGTCTTACTACGGTTTCACCGTCGCCTGCCGATTGTAAGAGTTAACTGTAGGCAAGCAGAGTTGATTTGCGCCCTTGGGTGTAGGTCTGGTGATTGCGTGCTATCTCCCTTGCGCACATTATGCAAATGAAGTTTGCGCGAGTTTGCTATCACCATCGCCATCATACTTACGTAAAAAGTCTGATCTGTTGTCCAAGCGAAGAAGCGAGATTTGGAAAGGAAGACGGCAGGGTGTTGTGGCCCTAGTTGTAGTAGAGCCATATGTGTAATAAATACTACTATTGAGTCAAATCCTTTGTTTAACCGCACAGTACCTACATAGCTGCCTCGATGTCTAGACGCGAAGGGTTGTCACAACTCCAATCAAATAAAAATAGCCAGTGGCCCAATTACGAATGTTCGCGTAAAATACGTACTATATCGAATTTCATACAAATTTCAAGTTCAAAATTCAATATTTGTATGAATTTTGATAGTTCTTATTTTACGCGAATATTTGTACTTGGGCCACTGGGTAGGTTTGCAATATTAGATAATATTTTAACAATTTTATTTTATCTGTATTCCTCGTGATCATTTGTTTTTCTATACCTACAAATATACAAACGTACTAGTAGCGCCTCGCAGCTTGCAGCCGATTCCGTGTACGTGACACAACTGAAACGGGCGTACCTACCACCTAAAAGCGAAGCTGAGTAGCACTACCGCAGACGTCGCTGACAGGGGGAGGATTCCGCTGTCCTTCATACCTCACCTCATCGTTGCTCTGTCTTAGACACCGAGTTGACCCACTATTAGTAATTATTACACATATATGGTAGAGCGAGGGATATACTCTCAATATTTTCCCAGGTATGACGGCACAAGGTCACCGGTATGCTCAGTTGTGGATATCTTGGTGCGCACCATCAGCCAACCGAGGGGTTATAGTGAATATACCTGCCTATAATCCTCCATATCCCAGATGCAGTTGCAGAAGTTAAAATAAAGCTGACATTTAAACTGCTACTCGTCCATGACACTATCATATTGATCGACCATCGATTATGGCTAGTTGCCAATTTCGACAAACGGATAGACTTGGATTCATTTACAGGAAATTACGTAACTCTGTCTGTATATGGAGGTTTGGGTTAAGTGTTTGGCTGCGATAGAATAGGACCATTTTCCGTGACAGTTTTCCTAATTAACTTTCTAGAGACAAAAATCGAATTTCGTAACAATAAAATTATAATAAACATTAATTAAAAAATGTATATATGGTTTAAGAATCTCAAAACTTCAAAAATACATGACATTCACCAACATGCGCTGGGCCAGCATGGTGGATTAGGACACCTGCTCTCTCTTTGTGAGAAATCCAGTGTCCCAGCAGTGGGAACATGATAGGCTGATAATTATTGAAAGAAATAAATAACTCTACACACTTATAGCTCCCCACTAGTATTCCCTTAGTCGAGGATATCATGGAACACACACAAAGACAACTTACACTCAGACCTAGTGCATATATTTAAATTCTTTTATTCAAACATCTGCCCGGCTGGGATTCGAACACCAGACCTTCTGCTGATGAGGCATACATGCTACTGCTTGGCTAAACTAGCCGGCAAATAATGTTTAAAATATCTGAAGACCATCAATGAAAGAGACTGAGCTGACAGAACGTAAATAACACAGCATGCTCTGAAAGTTGTGCCAACTGATCTCCAAACTTCAAAATGAATACAAAAAGCAGAAAAATATATTATAACTTATAGTTGTGCCCCGCGGTTTCACAAGCACGTATACCCTCGATAAAAGTAACCTAAGTTAGTCCTTATAATATCAGCTATCTGCCATTGAAAGTCCCGTCAAATTTAGTCCAGCCGTTTTGGAGTCCATAGGAAACATACACACATCGGTTTTTATCTTTGATCATATATCTTGGATTTGCCTTAAACTCTAGCTAGTGACGAAAAAAGTTCATCATGATCTGAAGGGGGCAAGGTAAACATGTATTGCTCACGCTGACATATTCTGACTAGTTCTACAAGCGCACACTTCAATATAGAACGACACACAACTAAAACAAGATGACCAAACGGACGTAGAGACGTAGCATTTACCTAAATGAAGTACTCCATAGAACTGATGGTCATCTCCAATATAACCTTCTGCGGACCCCGACGCCGGGTCTTCCATCGGGTACCCATACGCCATTGTGAACTCAGTAAGAGGGTAGGCCTTTATAAATTTATCGTCTTCTACATTCTCGCCGTCACTTTCGTCATAAAACTCGTCAGCATCAGGCTCTAACAGCAAAGCTGAATGGTTGTTTGCCAATGAAGATGATGCTGGAAGATAATTAGGTTAGTTTAATCAGTTTCAAGTTTAGTTAGTATGACTCAATATCCCCAATTAAAAAGCTAAAAAAGCACCTCATTGCCCGCACTGCCGTCCGCCTGCCTCTCGAAATATAACAGCATTACAGCTTCATCATTTCAGCCATAGGACGTCCACTGCTGAACATAGGACACCCCCATCGATTTCCAAAGGGACCGGTTGGAAGCGGCCTGCATCCAGCGTTTTCCTGCGGTCTCTTTTAGGTCGTCTGTCCATCTTGTGGGTGGACGCTGCGCTTACCGCATTACAGCTTTCCTATAGCTAATGATTGATTTCCTTCTATGCTGACGTCCCGTCGGTCGTGCGTTGGTCTGCACTGCGATGCTGATGATCATCAGAGACGTGAGAGAGATGATAGTTTGCAAAAATATGGTTCGCAATTATATTGCAGTTGCCAACGTCAGTTATCGACATCAGCGACCGACGTCAGGGAACAAATCATCGACCAACGTCAGAGAGTAAGGAAACAAAGCTAAGTGTGAACTTCCGCAAAAAAGATGTAGGTATGGGAGCGATAATCATCGTCCATGGAATTAATTATCGCGGGGCTGGCGGCAGACAGAATGCTATGATGCAATATAATTTCAGTGTTTTCTGGTGAAGCTGTTAATGATGTGGATTTTTTACGCCATATGTGGCAAACACGCTAACGGGGCGCCGGCTGGTAAGTCGTCGCATATGGATACCTGTAACACCAGAGGCACCACAGATACGTTGCCGACCTTTAAAACTCTAGAAACAGCACTTTTGAAGAACCTCATGTTATAGTTACTCGGAAATGTCGCAGAAGAGAGATCATTCCATATATTGAGGCAAAGAAGATCGCGTAAAACGCACAATGTGCTATTCCACAGATCTATGGTATGTGGATGAGCTTTCAGGGGGTGGCGGCTAGTGATGATTATATTGATTAGTGTCAAAGAGTGTAAGTTACCAATAGGCAGCAGCTTCAAGCAGAGAAAATGCGTCTTGTTCCCGAACCGGCCTTCCACCAGCACAAAGCCATTCATATTGCACACAATCTCGTCCACAGTCTGAGGATCCGTCCCTATCCTCACCGTGGTCATCTTCACGGAGGCAGCGAGGAGCAGGAAGATAACGATGCTCATAGCTGCTTCAGTTTAATTGAAGGCATCGTACCCAAATACTTTGTGATTGTAAAAAAACTGATATTTTTAAAGAATATTCTGCTTTGTTTACAAAACGACCAAAAAGCACTTTCTGCTACGTTGTCAGGTTGAGAGACGAATGCAAAGAGAATACAATAGAGACCACAGACCTATCTGTGATAGAGACGAATGTCCCCCGTATATTATAGTACTCTTTGGACGAATGACAATTGTGTCAAGGAAGATATTAGTTTAGACCATTTGATAGACCTCTTTGAAGGCGATCTTTTCTTGGCTTCAGATCTTTGCACCTTTTTCAAGCCCCAGCAGTGCCAAGTTCTAGCCCAGCTAGAATGCTCTGCCAGTTTGCCTACGAACTATCCCACTATCCTGTCTTTCTGGTGTGCACAATAATATATCAAAAAGCTGGTAAACGTGATCAGAATTTACTATTTTCGTTCAAGTTTTTACAATTTTATTGCAACCGTGAGACGCATTCTTTGAGCGGCCGCTTCAGTTTAAAGCAGCAGGCAAAGTTACCGTTGGCCGCATTCTTTTTGATTGCGTATCTACTTTTTATTTTAACCGACTCCAAAAAAAGAGGGAGAAGTTCTCAAATTGATCTAGTTTTTTTTAAGTACTTACGCTGATTACTCCGACATTTGTGGACCGCTTTACTTATTTTTTTACCGACTTCAAAAAAGGAGTAGGTTCTGAATTCTTATTTTATATGTTTGTTACTTCAGAACTCCGTCTTTTATAAACAGATTTGTTTTTTTTTAATTTGGAAGGATATACTGTCAGATTGGTCCCATTGAAATTTTATCAAGATCGGTTTAGTAGATTGGGTTTTAAATCAAAATAACAGGGAACAGAAAGACCAGAAGCTAGGATAAATAGGTATCTTCTAAATCTGCGTGCTTCATCTTCGACCACATCATCCCTTACCAACGGCCGAGTTAGTGCTCAAACGCCAACTTATTCGCTTCGAGTAAATAAAAAAAAACAAGTACTTAGGTTTTTACGTCTACATCTACGTAAAATGCGTATTTTGATTTTCTGTAACTTTTCAGATGTTTTAGAGCTTTTGTGTGTTAGAGCGCATACTAATTTTGAAGTCAGTTATTCAGGTATTGAGAATCCACACAAATACTATAAATGCGAAAGTAACTCTGTCCGTCTGTCTGTTTGTCAATCACGGCTAAATGGCTTAACTGATCTCGATAAAATTTTATAAAATAGGTTATAGTATGTATCATGAGGACGGACATAGGCTATTTTTTCTGAAGAAATCGCGGACGAAATCGCGGGTACAGCTAGTTATATACTTTTCATCTTTTTTGATTAGCTGTAAGTTTTCCTAAAATTATAATAATATGTGACAGAAGCTCTCGAATTGAGCCAGCCAGGTAACTCCGTAACTTCGAAGGCTCCGGCGCCGGATGGGCAGGCTTACATTAATTAGAGTCTATTTAAAGCTGGAAGCGCTATTCCTCGAATGCTGGGCGCTAAATATAAGCTAATTGCTGCACGTGACGGATGCTCAAGAAGTCTTCGGGAATCTTGCGCAGTGGATGGACTAGCCAGTGACTAATATTGCATCAACAGCTAAACTCTTGTAAATAGGTGTCGTATGACTAACATAGGAGAGTAAGGAACTAATAAACCGGCTAAGTGCGAGTCAGGCTCGCGTAATGAGGGTTCCGTACCACCACAAAATACAATAATTATTAATTAAAACAACCGACTTCAAAATTAGTAAAATGTGTCATTTGGATCCGGTGAAAGAAATGATAAGGTCGTCCAAGTAACGAAATTACCAGTTATAACTTGGTAATGAACAGAAATTTGTCACTGACTCACACTTGACCATTATTAATTATTTGTTGTTATACTTTAGAGTGTGTGCTATAGCGCACACACTCTAAAAATCATGCGAAGTTTAACGATTGTACGCAATGTAAAAACGGTAACGTTTTTACATTAGAACAAATACAAAAATACGAAAAAAAACACGTTTGTTGTATGGGGATTCCCGATTTGTTTATACTTTTTGATTTATTTTTATACGGAAAGGCGACACCGCTTCATGTATTCTGAGGGTTTATATTCCGAAAACCCGTACGCTTTGATTCCACTTTTATTGTGCGAAATGCTAGTATGTAAAATGCGCTGCCTGAATGGGTGTTCCCCGACAGCCACAATCTGGATGTTTTCAAATGACGAGTGAATCGGTTTCTTCTAGGCAAGCGTGCACCATCGTAGACCGCATCATCGCTTAACAAGGAGGACATCGCGGAGGTCAAGCGAAAGCATATTACTTAATTTAAAAAAATACCGGCCTTTTAAACCCGTTTAATCTTGTATACTGTTAGATAAATACATATCTCGTCTAGCAGGAGTCATGCCCCTAATGGCTACTTTCTCATGCATCGTGGAAGGTAAATTGACGGAGGACGATTTAGCGACTATTTTGAATATAAAAGCGATATGGAACTCAAGGTGTTGCATACATAATTTTGCAGTTGAAAATGTATGGGCTTCACGATCTTGGACAGACGAAAACACGCCATTTTTGGCCGCATCATCGCTTAACATCAGGCGAGTTGGCGGCCAAGCGCATGCCTATTTAAAAAAAAAAAAGTTTATTAACTACTAATAATTTGTGTTTGGATGGCATCGCTCAATAAACGGCGAAGGAAAACAGCGTGAGGAATGTGGAATGTCCAAGAACCTCAAAGAGTTCAAAGACCTGACATTCACCGACATGCACTAGGCCAGCATTTTAGATTAGGACCTTTCCTTTCTCTCTGAGAGAACGCTCGTGTCCCAGCAGTGGGAACATGAGAGGCTGATAATGATTATAATAAGTTACTAACTGCGCCTCGCGGTTTCACCTGTGTGGACATTATCTCAGGAACCGTAGATTATCTGGATAAAAAGTATCCTATGTCACGGAAAGGAGCAATGCTATGTCTAGCGTGACTGGTCACCGCTACGATCAAGTTCAAATCCAAACTATTTAACTACCTGCTTAAATGATAAATTAATATTTAATTAGGATCACGTATTTGCGTTCTGATACATAATTAACATAAAACTTAAATCCAATTACATAACTCTTCAATTCCTAATGCTTACAACAAAGATATTTCAAATTATGGATTACAGGTTGGCAGCTATGCTGGCAGGCGTACCCAAGATGCTGGCCGCATAGCCGCGTTCAATTGCAATACTAAAACGTTGAGCTTTAGTATTGCAATTCACAGATGATGTATTTCCGTTGCCGCTATAACAACAAATACAAAAAAATATAATAAAATAAATATTTAAGGGGGCTCCCATACAATAAACGTGATTTTTTGCCATTTTTATAGAAAATGGTACGGAACCCTTTGTGCGCGAGTCCGACTCGCACTTGGTCAGTTTTATTTTAAATGTTTGTTACTTACCTCAGAACTCCGTTATTTATAACACGACTTTGATTTTGAAAATTATTTTTTGAAACTATATAAATGTACTTTCAGATTGGTCCCATAGGAATTTCATCAAAATCGATTCAGTAGTGAATTTATAAATCAAAATTAT
The DNA here is from genome assembly GCA_949125355.1 of Agriopis leucophaearia. Classification (NCBI taxonomy): domain Eukaryota; kingdom Metazoa; phylum Arthropoda; class Insecta; order Lepidoptera; family Geometridae; genus Agriopis; species Agriopis leucophaearia. Next base: position 6,072,317 of record OX421284.1, on the reverse strand, counting down.
TGGAAAATATGTAATCCAAGTAAACGAAATTATGCGTATTTACTAATTTTGAAGTCAGTTTTTTAAATTGATAATTATTTCCGTTTCGGTAAAAAAAAACACCCGACTTGGGATAATTCCCTTGAATTTTGTAGGTGAACCCAACATCTATGTTTGTAAATCTATGGCCTACAAGATCAATAGCAGTGCGCAAGATGCGAATAAAACAGGTACTCATTATTTACATAGGATAAAAGAAATAGAAGGAAGATGGGCAAAACGGTCTACTTACTTAACGGGAACAAATATAAGTATCTTTAAAGATATATATATCATTTAAGTGAAAACTTCTTAAGGCGCGTTGAGTACTTTTTGGGTGAACAAAAATCATGGAACTCGCGACATTGTCACGCTGTACCAGAATACATAATACATAGTGCCGTGTATTTTAAAACAGCGCCATCTCTTGTAGAATAGGTGGATTACTACTTAAGTTTTCACTTCTGACGTGCAGTCTTATGACAGATGTTATTTTTTTTTCCTATGATGATCAGCACAGAAAAGAAAATATTTTTTGTTTAAATTAGAACGGCTGTCAAGGCATTTTTGTAAGAAATTTGTTGTAGCCACTTGCGCCCATTTAAACCCATTGCAGCAACTGCGACGCGGGGTTCGACGCGTTGACATAAATAAGAATGTTGAATCTCATATCTGTCACAATACCTGGCGACAGAGTTTCCTTCTCATTTCCGTTCTATTTACTTCTCTTTTCTGTGATGATCAGACTTCTAATCCAAAAGAGGTAGGTATTACATTTAAATAAAAAGTCAAGATAATTATATATCAATTTGAAAAACTGACTTCAAAATTGGTAAGTACGCAATTTCGGTTACTTGGATGACATATTTTATCCAGTTATTTTAATTTGCAAACCTAAATACTAAACCGATTTTGATAAAATAAAGAAGAATTTTCGTATCGGTTTATAAATGACAGAGTTCCTAGATAACAAACATTAAAAAAAAACAACCGAATCGAGAACCCTTCCTTTTTAGAAGTCGGTTAAAATACCTGTAAATATCCCGCCATTAATTTAAATGTAAAACAGCCTTTAATTTTAGAGATAGGTAGGTATAGAAACCGAAACCGAACCTAGTGAATAACCGTAAAAGTTTAAAGTAGTGTTTAATCGGGTTTTATCGAAATAAATATTTCCATAAAATTTATTTTAATTATAATATTTTTTGTTAGATATGTATTGCCGGATTACGAAATAACTGGCCAAGTGCAAGTTGGAGTCGCGCACAAAGGGTTCCGTACCATTATCTATAAAAACGGCAAAAAAACACGTTTGTTGTATGGGAGCCCCCTTAAATACATATTTTAATCTGTTTTTTTTTTGTATTTGTTGTTATAGCGGCAACAGAAATACATCATTTGTGAAAATTTCAACTGTCTAACTATCACGGTTCATGAGATACAGCCTGGTGACAGACGGACAGCGGAGCCTTAGTAATAGGGTCCCGTTTTACCCTTTGGGTACGGAACCCTAAAAAGCCAAAGTAGGTACCTACTTAGGTAGTCCTATCTTTTAATGACTTCACAAAGACGCAACTCAAAAATATAGTAAAATACTTTTACCTGACTTTCCCCAACCAATTCTACTGTTACCTAGCCGTTTGCATATTTGTTTATTATTCACTCATCAGAATGCTAAAACTATGACTAATAAAGTAAATAAGAACATAAACTTTGAAAATAAAGATGTCACCATTTATACAGGGAAACCAATAAAGATTATTTAAAATAACTGACTAAGAGCGTGTCATAATATGATAGGGTTCCTAAATGGGGAGCAGGAAAAAAAACATTCTCATTTCACATGTACCAGAAATTAAAAATTATGCTTTTTTCATACTTTTAAAATTTAGATCTATATTAAAACTGTAATTGTGCAGTTTCATAAAAGTTTGAAGGTTCTAAAATTTGGGGTGGACGGTCGGACAGACAGACGGACGGACAGAAGGAACGTATTAAGTATTAAGGGTTCCTTGTATTACTTTTATAAATTATATAATAGGCTTGCGTTTGACAAGGGTTTTTTGGTTAATTTTGCTCCCTTGGGCACAATATTTTAACACTGTGTATTTCAACATTTAAAGAGAACTTTTTATTTTAAGGGTTCCTTGTATTACAATAGTACTACGGAACCCTAAAAATAAATGTAGTTCCTGCTGACTCGACAGATGGCGATGCAACCGTGACTAAATCTAAGGTATTGTGCATTTAGGCATAATTTACCCCCAGTTGTGTTTTTAGCGTAGGTAGGCCTCCCAGATGGACCGACGACATTGTGAGAGAATACTCGTCGAATTGAAAACTTCCAACGTCCTTCGACGGTTAAAAGAAATTTCTGCAAAAATATGACGTTCACGCGGTACCGAGAAAAGGTTTTATTTTCCAAACAAAATCCCGAATGGTTACATAGTTCTTACGTATACTTTCTGTACAAGCATGTGGAATGTACCTATAACCGCCTAGTCTGTAACCGGCCTACCATTGTGCCGTGGCGGTCGCGGAGGCCGCTTGTGCCTTAAAAAACGGAAGAAAAAGAGTGAAGTTTTTTTTATATTTTTAAAATGTTGAAATACACAGTGAAAAAATATTGTGCCCAAGGGAGCAAAATAAACCAAGTTTTGGTGTCAGTTTTAAGTGAGTTTTTTAAATTGTATTTTTCTCGATCGACGCAACTGCGTTTATTTTATTAAAGGAAACTAAACAGGGTCCAAGCATTTATTTGCTTTGACAGCTGCATGACTGCTGTAATAAGCTGAAATTAAAACCACGAGCTCTGATCACTTTTGCTAGGTTTTTGGACGTATGACTGTAGCAGGTACTCGATATATTTCAGCGAAATATGAAAAGAAAATGTTTTTCTTCTGAGCAAAATATATGCTTGCCCCGAGTTTAAGTAAAGGTTCGCTATTTATTGACTACTAGCTGTACCCGCGAGTCCGTCCGCGATTTCTTCAGAAAAAAATAGCCTATGTCCATCCTCATGATACATACTATTACCTCGCAAATTTTCATCGAGATCGGTTAAGCCGTTTAACCGTGATTATGTAGCAAACAGACTGAGTTACTTTCGCATTTATAATATTAGTGTGGATTTACTTAGATATTATACAGGGTTACGCATATGCCCTGTGCTAAGCCGAAAGGAGGTCACTGTACTCATCATTATGAACAACTTTTACTATGGGACCAACCCCAAATCGCGAAAAAACAGCTGTTCCATACATTTTGTCGAGTGGAGTCAATATCCGTTGAAACAACAGTTATATGATATGCATAACCTTGTATAAAAATTACATCTACACTAATATTATAAAGAGGAAAGATCTATTTTTGTATGTTTGTATGTTTGTAATGAATAGGCTCCGAAACTACTGAACCGATTTGAAAAATTCTTTCACTGTTGGGAAGCTACACTATCCCCGGGTGACATAAGCTATATTATATTTTGTAGCGAGGCCGAAGGCCGAGCTTACACTCGTGCGAAGCCGGGGCGGACGGCTAGTTATTATATATTTTTCTGTACTCTACTCGAGATAAAATTACAAAGTTTTGTGAATTTCTGTGATGAACATTTGTGTTTCTTCTATATTCTTCTCTTTCTTAATATATATTTAAGTATGTATTTAAAAATATATATGTATGTATATCAGTCTCTGGCTGCCATATTACAAGCTTTGCTTAGTTTGGGGTCCGATGACCATGTGTGCAATAATGTCCCAGATATTTATTTAATTTAAATTTATATAAAGGCATAAAATTTCGTTATAAGTAAATTCTGTGTATCGAATTTTTATAGCAAAAAAAAAACTTTTCCTGATTTTACGCTTTTAACTACCTCGATCGTTTGAAATTAAAGACAACTCAAATTTTAGTACAATACTAGCTACGCCCGGCGGTTTTACCCCGTCGACACCCTCGATAAAGTAGCCTAAGTTACACCTGTGTACCATCAGTTATCTGCCTGTGAAATTCCCGTCAAAGTCGGTTCAGTCATTTATGAGTCCATAGGCCATAGGAAACATACATATAAACATCGCCTTTTATATTGGGTTAAACGGAAAAGGTGCACTAAGCCGAAAGGAGTCCATAGTTAAAAAGTGGTAACCCAGGGTTGCCATTTTATATTAAAAAAAAGTCGATAAGTACATCGGTCAGTCATCGTTGACGACGACGGGGGAGGGGTGGGGTAGTTTGTGGTGTGAGTTTGAACAAATTAAACGATCGTCGCGTGTTATAAAAATCGGGACTAAATTATAGGTTATCGGAACGCGGGACAATATCATCAAAATCGGGACCGAATCGGCAGAATTGGGGCAGGTGGCAACCCTGATAGTATCCATCAATACCTACGAACAACTTTTGCCACCGACAGTACAGACACGCAGACAGGCAGTTTAGAAAATAAAGCCAATTGTCAGTTTAAATTATTGATATATTAGTTTAATTAAATAGCAATAAGCGGGATTTTTAAAAGTGGAAGCCGTGGTAGCTTATTTGGGAGACCGCTAGACTTGAAAGCGTGAGGTCGGGGGTTCAAATCCCGGGCCCGTATCAAAGAGCTCTTTGGAATGTATGTACGAATTTTCATACCACTGGCTTTTCGGTGAAGGAAGACATCATGATGAAACCTGCATACGTACGGAGAAGGAATTCAATGGCGTATGTCCACCAATCCACGAATCCACCAATCCGCAACTTGGCCAGCGTGGTGGATAATGGCCCAATCGCCCTTTCGGGGGTAGGTCTAAGGTCCAGCAGTAGACTATTAATCCGTGATTTTTAGTTTTTTGTGACTTGTTAAAATAAACTAACTGAGCGCAAACTCGACGGGTTTACTGGTAACTAATTAAAAGTTCTATTGTCGACATCTTGCCCCATCATCAGACACTTATCATCAAGTGAAAACAAACTAAATGGCGTTAAATTCGAGGGGTTTACTCACTGAAGTGAGAATTTTTTCGTTTAGATCTTTTCTGTGGGTTTACTAGTAGCCAATGACGATATAACCACTTGACAGCTCATCCTTTACCCCGCCGTGATGAAAAGGTACTACTTACAAAATTTTCAGCATGATCTTTTTCAAGCGAGCCAATCGTAGGCGCGAATTGAATGAATGACTTTTGTTTTCTCCAATCACAAGCGCCATACGATATCCCCCCACTAACCACGTCCTGGCTCCATCATCAGATTAGTTCGATGGCACCAAATGACTGTGTTTGTTATCCGGATACATCCTCCGTCTATCATGTAACGTATTCTTTCCACTCTATGGTTGCCTGGAAGAGATCGCTATTAGCGATAAGGCAGCCACTTGGGGCACTAGCTCGTAAGTGTTTTCTATCTGTTTGTAATTTTTAATATTTGGTGTACACAATAAAGAGTTTTATCTATAGATAAAAACTCGTTACCTAGGTATATCCATAGACCTAAAAAAAAATGCTACTCCTAAATCTATGGGTATATCTATACTTGTGATGTGTCAAATCGAAATTACCTTAAAATCGCCTTCCAAGATGTGTTTACAATTTGATCTATTATATTAGATCATTATTAGTTAGTTATAGAAGTGGAGCTTACAAAAGCGTGTTAAAAATAGCCGGTACATTACAAAATGCGAGTTTAAGCATTTTACATAATTAACAGCCCTCTTAAATTTTTTACCAAAAAGGCAACGAAAACTGGATATTTAGTGTTCTGATTCTATCAAATAGAAAGATCTAAGTATAGAAAATTCAATTTCTGTAATAAATAAGTTAATATGTATTTTTTATTGAAATTAACGGATTCAAATTTTCGAAAACCTCAACATATCAAATTATAACCTCCAATTTACAAAAAAAAAATATTCGTAAAACTCTTGGAGTGGAAGTTTTGTTAAATTACTGACAAAAAATGTGGTTTAATTGTTTTTTATTTGTCTTGACAATTACGGCTTAAATTTTTCGTGTTATGCCCGAAAATCTGCCTAGAGTGCTTTTCATGAAAGAAGTCCCAGGGCAAACAGCGAAACTAAATTTCCATGTTGTAGTTTTCGGGTGTTGTGACTATGTTTGGACTATGGACGCTATATGGACGTTGTAGTTAGATTTTTTATTAATTTGCCGACGTTAAAGAGTCGTGTACGATTCCTAAAGTTGTTAAAAGTGCTGCTCGAGAAAATATACTGATAGTGATTGATACACGATGACAGCGCCGCTTCTGGCAGACTTCTGTCATGAAAAGCACTTACAAAGTGAATGTTGTGCAAACAGTGTTTTTTTTTTATGACACTGGGTGACGAGACGAGCGAAGTCGCTCGCCTGATAGCTCTTCACGCTTGCCCATAACAACTCAACGCCACTCAGAATTTTGAACTTCAACAGTTCAAAACCCTGGATGGCAATGCACTGCGCTCGTCACCCCGAGATATAAGATGTCCAATCTCTGTGTGCCCAATAATTTCGCTGGAAACATTGCCCTTCAATCCGTAACACAGTAGTGTTTGCACACTACTTCTTGGCGGTTGAATAACTGGCAAAGGTGTGGTACTTCCCCAGGCGGACCCCTGCAAAAGAGTCCTACCATTACAACTACCGTGTTGCTCCATAAGGAGTCCTACAGGAGCCCTATGCCCATGAAGATGACGTGTTTAGGATTTGCAGAATTGGTAGCCAGTTTGTTAATAACCTTAAAGTCGTCCTTATACTATTCGAAGCGACGTAGAAGCGGAATTACACTAGAAATTCATTAGAAAAACACCTTAAAGTCAAGTATCGAAAAAGAAATGACATACCTTCACACCTACGAGAGGTTTTACAAGAGCTGTTTTCTTCCACAGATGTTTAAGGGCTCCATGAATCTCAAGATTGGTTACCAATTACTGGTCAATTGGAAGAACAAGGTCGGATAAACAATGTTGATGCACTGATTGAGTCTGGAATGGTTCTAGATTTTGTCGTCAACAAAACAATCTGCCATCAGATGTTGTTTTGTCAACAAATAATTGAAACGCTTGGTGGAACGCAGTGCGGCCAACTGATCATAATACGAGTATATCAATTAAGTTTTTGCAAACGATCAAGCAGTGTAAAGTCGCATACAGTCGCATTACAATAAAAAATTAGTCCAGTCATTATATACATTTGGAAATGAAAGTGAACCGAGAAAGCTAAATTTTTGATATTACGTGGGGGCCTAGAAAAGCTTAACTTCAAATTGTCGACCAAAATTTGCTTGTGGAATTTCAGCTGTCTTGACAAAGGGTCAAATTCAGTTTTTTTCATAATAACTCGGTTCTCCGTTGAGATAAGATTTTTTATGCAATTCTTATCGTTCCTCGTTATTGAGATATCGATCGAAAAAAACATACATTTTGGGAGTAATTTTTTTTTTTTTTGCAATTTTTTTTTTCTCTGATTCTGTCCAGTATCAAACTTTGTAGAGCGTGTTTAGACCTACAAATTCGTCTTTTTATTTTTGACAAAAATTACGTTATATGATTTTTTTTATGACTGGACTATATCTGGGACATGTGCATGACAGATACGAGCTCTTGCAGCTTATAATGATGAGGAAAGGAAAAGCCTATCGTAGCAGGAAATCATGGTTGCGTCATCATTATCAACCTGTCATAATATGATCCCACTGCTTGGACACAGCCCTTCTTTCTCAGAGAGGATTAATCTACCATGCATCCTTTCCACCCTAAGGTTGCCTGGAAGAGATCGCTCTTAGCGATAAGGCCGCTGATTGTTCGGTTGTATGGAATTGGTAGTGTGAATTAGCAAAATCTATCTAAGTATCTATCATACTAGCCGAGAGCATGTTGGTGAATGAAATGTCTTTAAACTTTTTAGGCTCTTGGACATACCGGTTTCTTTTGCGATGTTTTCACCGTTTTTGAGCATCGAAACTGCACATAATTTACCAAACCTACTAAATAAGTCATTAGTGCAGGGCCGAGGGTCGAACCGGGTGCCTTCAGCTTGTAAAGCACAGATTCTACCGCACGGCCTCGGCCACCATCGTTGCATAACATCCTTGAATAGGCGGCGATTACGAGCAACCTTGAGGTGAACCCGGGTCCACCTTACCAGAAAACTGAAGAGTTTGGGCTCCTGTAGGTAGTTTGTTTAGATGAATCACATACCTAAGCATAGTTTTTGAACTGCATTAATTATTAAAGGTGTCAAGATAATCACGTGACGAAGCCTAATTTTAGAAATGAGCTGGTGAGCTAAAAGCACGTGCCATTAGTCTGAACTTAATGTGTTTTTCACTTAAGAATCTTATTACCTATTATTTATGTGTGCCCTAAGTGTAATTGTTAATATATCACTAAGTGTGATGTAAGCATGATAATAAGTAATAACATATTTTTCATCCCCCCATCTTGGAAAGAGTATTTTTGGTATTCGATATCTGAGTACAAAAGCCGTTTTTATCCGCTAGACGATAAAGTAAAATTGAATTTAGAATATCGTGTGCACTAAGTTTGTGAATTCAAAACATCATTAAACCTATTTACTTCTACCTCCATGGTGCCGAATTTATCATACAATCTTTTTTAATTTGTTAAAAACTCAGACTCAGAACCTTCTTGGTGTACTTTTTATTTGCTTTGCGCGCGCCATTTTCATTTCACGTCATATTCACCTCGTGCTCTTTTGATTCCCTCGTTAACGCTGAGGATTCTAATTTTAGAATTTTAGAGTCCTTCGCTTGCTCGGTCATCAAATATGAGCACGCGGTTAAAAAGCAACTTTGCACTCTTGTATAATCGTGTTATACAAGAGTGTAAAGTGATATATACCGTGGGATCATTCCAGTACGACTAAATTTGGCAGCATTTGCAATTTGCTGGCTACCCTTAAATCTATCCTCAGACAATATCTCTCCTATTCTAGTGGTCATGCCGGTCTTCTCCTACGGGTCAGCGATCGGCTGGATGTCTCCCATGGGCCCCCTACTCATGTCTCCGGATGGTCCGACGTCAGAACCCGTTCATCCTGACGTCATATCCTGGATGGCATCAGTAGTGTATCTCGTGGGGATCCCCACTGTGTTTGTGTACGGGTATATTGTGGACAACTTTGGAAGGAAAAAAGCTCTGATACTGACTTCAATATCTATGGCGGTAAGTAGTAAATCAACTCTAAGACTAGGGGTTTTATTGTGTAAATCTGGTGGTGATGGTTTTCACCTCGTATCCCGCTGACCGGATTAGCAAGTTGAAATGGCAGTGGGCCTCTATATCTGGAGACCAACCTAGTCGATATATCCTTGCAAAACTTTTTTTGTTGGACGACCACGGGCCCAGAATCTCCACAGCTAGCGCAACAAACTCATAATGTACGCTGAGCTGTGTGTACCTCCTGCGTTTTTTTAGTTGGGCCTGTTCGACAGCCCCGACACTGCGAGCAGAACTGGCGACATGAGAAGGAGCCAGGGTGACCACGCAAATGGTGTCCCAGACCAGAGATCGGCAAATCACCAAGGTACCAGACTGGCTCCGTCTGGTCTCCGTCGTCTCTTGTCACACCGTTCTGTTCCAGTGTCGAGGGCACGGATGTAATGGAAAAGGCTCGCTTGACCAAATCATTAATAGCCCAATGAATTGTTTTTTTCCTAGTTATGCTGGAGTTTGAAGCTTTCCTCAACCTCTACATGGGCTCTCATCACAGCCAGAGCTATTCTTGGGTTCGGCGCTATGGGGACGTACGTCGTCACGCCTCTATATATAAAGGAGATCAGCGAGGATACCATCAGGGGCACCCTGGGCAGCCTCGTGGTGCTGTCGCAGAACTTCGGGAACCTCGTCGTCTACATGTTGGGTATGTTATTATTTACAATAGAATCTCTAAGAAAAAAAAACAATGTTTAAGCCCCGACACAAAAAGTGGGGTGCTATAGCCCCCCACCCCTATATAAGTTTAACGTGTGTATGTATCTTTCTGTCTGTGTGTCTGTCTGTCTGTGGCATCGTAGTTCCCTAATGGTTGAACCGATTTCGAATTCGTTATTTTTTTTGTTTGAACGGTGACTTGATCGAGAGTGTGTATTGTGTTTTTAGCTGTGATTCATGAAAATCTGTTCAGCCGTTTGAAGGTTATCAGGTCTTTAAAAAATTACAAAAGCGCGCGGCGCTGTGTGCGGCATCAGTTGGATATTTAATTTTATTTGCACTACTTTGCAATTTTTTTTTTATTTTTTATTTTTTATAACGGTTGTATTTAACTCTCCAAAGATGGTCTTGCAGCAATAGGAAAAAAATTAAATGTAAATAATTATCAATATAAACAACCGACTTCATAAAAACTTCAGAACTGAACCGAATTGAAAAAGGACAACACGGGAAGCACCAGCTTTCAAATAAATAAATAAAATATCAAAATCGGTCCACCCAGTCGAAAGTTCTGAGGTAACAAACATTAAAAAAAACTCGAATTGATTACCTCCTCCTTTTTGGAAGTGGGTTAAAAATAGTTTTTGTTTTTGTGGAATTGTGTCAGTAGTCACCTGCAGTTATCACCAGTTTTGGTTTTCTGGAGTGTTTCCCTTACACCCGGTATAATAGACAGAATTTTTCGTACTTTCTAGGAGAATACCTGAGCTACCACGGCACCCTCTGGATTTGCCTGGCGGTGCCCGTGATGCACGTGGTGCTATTCACGACGATGCCGGAGACACCATCGTACCTGTTGAAGTGTGGAAAAGTTGAGGTCAGTGCTGTTTTGGGTCACTTAAATAGTCTCTAAAAATAAGCGATCAGTGTGGAGGTTAAAGGGGGAAGGACTATGTTCAGCAGAGGATGTCTGATGATGATGAAACGGATTTTATTGTGTGTATTTCACATTATTTTAATTCCTGATGTTTTGAACATTATGCAGTGTCTGTAATCACAGGTAGACTTGACTACAAAGTGTTTGAAACGTAAGGAATTAAAAAAAAACCGAAATCGGTTCATAAATGACGGACTTTTGAGGTAACAAACATTTAAAAAAATTCATGAATTTATATTTATAAAACTGCGAAGCTGGCATCAGATTGAACAGTTCTTCAGAATAGTCCCCGTTGTAAATGCGATAAAAGACACAAAGAGACCCAACGTCTCTAGGTGTTCAGTGAGCTTGGGATCGTCTACAATAGGCTTGATGACTAATATTTTTGTATTACCTCTTAAAAAAGCTGATCACCAATAGAGCCTATCAACGAAAACAAAATTTAAATTAGTTCAAAAATAAATAAGTTATAAGTATTTTAATTTCATGCTAGACAGAGAGCGCACTATACTAAGCTATGACGTCAAGCCTCAGGCGCGGCATACAAATGCTATACTAACACACCCTTTGCGAAAAAGGGATGGAGCATCCCCTCTCTATCCCCACCTAAAACTTTAAACGCTCATATCTCAGAGATTAATCAGCCAAAACAATTTATCTTTTCAGTATGTGTAATGTATTTAGTTAAATTCATCGTTAAACTTGTTATTTGTAATAAATGAAACATTAGGCCACATGCCTATTCTGACAGCTCTACGCTGTAAGGGCGTAGTCACGTAGAAAGCAGGTTACCAGCGTTTATCGGTACTGGCGGCTGGTAACCTGCTTGCTACGTGAATACGCACTAATGCATCATGTGGCTCAAGCTGATACTTGGCTGATTGCAGGAGGCAAGAGATACACTAGCATGGCTCCGTTGCCGAGATCCCTCAGAGGCGGCGGTGGACAGTGAGCTGCAGATCCTATTACTAGAGCTGGAAAAGTCCGGCCAAGGGGAGGTCTCCTCTGCTCTGAAGACCTTGGGTAAGTCCTATAAGGTTTAATTCATGTTTGTAGGCACTCCTTGGAAGTGTCGGTGCATAGCGAGTTACATCTTTAAATGTCGGAGCTGGGACAGCTTTCTTCAATTCTGAAGACTTTGGGTAAGTCCAAGAAGAAAACATCGATATAAAAATTGATTTAAAATATTTGTGGCTAGTTATTGTAGGTCAAATAGTTTGTGATTTTACATCACACTATTACTAATATTATAAATGCAAAAGTTTGATAGTGTATGTGTTTGTTACTTCTTCACGCAGGAACGGCTGGATGGATTTGGATGAAATTTAGAATATACATAGCTTATGTCCTGGATTAACACTGACTACTTTTCATCATCATCATTAAAAGTTTTCACCACCACGCGGGTGAAACCGCAGGGCGCAACTAGTCTTAAATAATACATTTTAAAAATACTTCACAGAAAGTTCAACAAGCGAAATTCGTCCCCTAATTTTCCATCGGAATTTTTTCTTCAAATTTAAATGGTGTATGTTCACTGATTTTTCCGCTAACTGTTAACCGAGTTCAAAAAAAATATTTGTTCGTTAGGATATAAGAACTTCCAATTTAGTCCAATTGTCACAAAACCAGGATCTGATGATGGGATCCCAGGGAAATCGAGGGGAACCTTCAAATTTAAAATGCACTTATTACGATTTTCATATATTTATGAAGTCAGTTTTTAATGTGATCCACTTGCTTATCTTAAACATGGGAAAACGTGCGAAAGAAACGGATCAAGCCGTTGAGCGCAGCCTGTTAAGGGGCTTTCGCATAACCACTACTTTCTAAACAATTTTACCAAGAATTTTTGCCATAAACAACTCTGACACGACCTTAGCTATCTCACCCTATTTACGGACATAACTCGACTGCCCACTCAGAACGGTAACAATATGTAAACGAACGATAACGGTCAAATATACAGTCCGTTCCCAACGAGACTATTTGCCATCAATCAATGGTACATGGTAAGTTGTTACCACAGACATTTATATCAGGATAGACACCTACTTTGCATGTCTTAAGTTTGTTTGATGGTCCAACCATGATCCAATGATACAATGTCAGAAATTTCAATAAACAAAACCAAATACTCGTACAGTTAAAAAACAGTTTTTTTTTTGTTTTGGTTTTTAGGCATATATATTATTGGAGAGTAGCCTAAAACGTCACCAATGTAATTATGCTAGTCATGTTATTGTAATTTTTTGTTGTGTGTGCTAAAATATAAGTGAAATTGCGCCATAGTGAACTGTAACGAGTATTTATAGAAAACTAGCGACGCGCCCCGGCTTCGTAAGTCCTTCGTAAGTCCGTAAGCTCGGCCTTCGGCCTCGCTACTATGACCCGTTCCAGGAACAAAATGTCATCAAAATCGGTCCAGGTGTTTACTCACCGTTTAAACCTTCCCTGGACTACGACAAACATTTCAAAACCAAAATCAGCTAAATCGGCCCAGCCGTTATCGAGTTTTAGCGAGACTAACGAACAGCAAATGATTTTTATATATATAGATTAATGAAACTTTTATTTTAATGATGATGGTTTCACGTTTCAATAAAATGTTTTTATTAGCACGCTTCTATTGGCTTGGTATGTATCTATGTAACGGAATCTTTGAACGTGATTTTCACCCCTTTCAAAACGCCGGATTGATTTGAAACTTTGCACACTTATCAAGGACCGTTGACAATGCAATAATTTGTATAGATTGTCCCATTACCAGGATCTTCAGGATTAGCGTTTTTAAAGCGTGTTTTTTAGTTTTTTAAACTGCGAGAATTATTTTTATTTTAGCGGCCATTTTGCAAATATTACAATAAGATAATTATTGTTATTTTTATTTCTACAATAACGTATTTAATGTGTCTTAATTTTTATTTTATTTTGGATTTTTTATAATGGAAGAATTTTAGATAATTGTGATTATATTGACGTGTAAATTTTATTTTTTTATGAATAAATTACTATGACTATAGCCAGCCATATATTTGGCCTAAATCTTTAATAAACATTGCAAGTGTAAACTCTTTGGAAGCAGTTGATTGTGCTCTCGTGACGTTGTAGTATGTGCAAAAAATGCGGCAGGCTGTGGTTTCATACTCTATATGACGTGCTCTCAGGGTCTATCATTTTTCAAGGTCTGTGGTTGAAGGCTAGCGTAGGCGGGGTGGTTCTCTTCCAGTTAGTTTGAATGATTAGTTTTAGTTGTCAAACTTTCTAGTGAATTTACACAGGACAGCAAAGGCTCCGGACCGTCATCATCATCAGCCAAAAGACGTCCACTGCTGAACATAACACTGCCTCCCTCTTTAACCTCCACAGTGAACGACATCCTGCCATCTGCATCCACTGGATGCCCGCAACTCTCACAATGTCGTCGGTCCATCTAGTGGGAGGCCTACCAACGCTGCGTCTTCCGGTTCGCGGTCTCCACTCAAGAACCTTTCTTCCCCAACGGTTATCAGTTCTTCGAGCGATTCGGCTCCGGACCATTCGGGTTATTTTCATCCAGAAGAAACATTTATCTAGCCTACATTTTTCAGATCGAAAACTACTCTGATTTTGATATATTATGGCAAATTATCTAAAAAAAAAAAACAAGACTATAGGCATACGAAGACTATAGACATTTGGCAACATAAAATTACAATTGATTAAATGTATTAAAAAAAAACTTTTTTTAAATGACCCATAGGAATTCGGGATGCCCCTTGCCCGTCCTTGGTTTAATCGTACATATATATTTACAGACAAACAAGGGAGCGAACGCATCAGGCCTAAATCAGGCATGATACCTTTAGTCGACCTCACCCTGCAGACATCCCTGCCCATCTTCTTTTGCATGTAGACTATCAGTTCGTTCATTGTGTCAATTGCCGTAACCAGGCACGGGCAGCTGCCTTCCCCCCCTTAGGATAGTATAGGTAAGCGCTCGTACAAGAGCTTCACTTCCTAACCTACATATATCTACTTTTGGCCACCAACTCGCCTGATGGTAAGCGGCGGTATGGCCGAGCATGGAGCACATTGATCCAGGAGAACGAAGAATGCGATTGTTTGTTACTGCTATACGCATTATTGCATTAAGTAAGTTTTTTTGTTGGATTTGTATGCATTTGGTATAGATAGATAGCTCATATTACTCTGGATTAAAGCATAGCCTATTCTTGTCACAAAAAATTTAAGGGTTCTGTAGGTTAGCGGGTAAAACCACGGGGTGATCCTACATTAAGTAGGTAATGTTACTTATCTAATTTAGTTTTTTTTATTGATACCGTTACAAAATAAGCTGCCTACTAGTTATTGATAACTGGACATAATGAATAATTAATACACTTAATCCAGTTTTATGAACGGCCTTCACCTTGCCATTTTATCGTCTATGTTAAGCTCGTTGTAGACGATGCTGAGTTAACTGGCGTGAGTGATTCTTGCGCAAGTACTGCGCAACGTTTGCAACGGGGACCAAGTATTGGCCGAAGGAGCACAACGAGCCACAACTTTCTGCTTAGTGCCATTGCAGTGGAAGATGCTTAGTAGTCTCGCTCTAGGCAAAAAGTGGTGCAGCTCACCCCAGGCGACGCACAGCGTTTACTGTGCATCGTTTGCAACCTCAGAGAAAATAAATAAATGGAAGCATTTTACCTACAGTTTCCCCTTTAGCACTTACATCCCCCTCGGTCGTTCATTCATTTACATTTTGAGCACATCGTTTGCAGTTGTGTGCGCTCAATATTGAAGTGTGCGTTTGTAGAACTAGTAAGAATATGTCAGTGTATGCAATACGTGTTTACCTCGCCCCCTCTAGTTTTTGGCAGACTTTTTTCGGTACTAGCTCGAGTTTAAAGGCAGGTATAAACTATATATTATCAAAGTTTGCAACGACCTTAACTTCCACTGCCACTTGCACTAAGTAGAAAATATTGTAGCTCGTTGTAGATGGTGCGCAATAAACTGGCGCGAATAACACTTGCGCAAATACTACAAATTGTCTGCAACAGGCTTTAGGCGCGCAGGGTTTTCAACTTGTTTTGTTCTGATGAAGTTGTAAATTTTGGGTGGCAGTGAACTATTATGGGTAAGCATGACGCTTAACATCAGGCGAGAGACTTGCTCTTCTCGTCACATGAAAAAAAAAAACTTTAGGTGTCAATAAAATCTCCACGCGGTATTCGGACTCAGAACCTTAAAAGCGTAGGTACAAAGGTAAATAAACATCTTACCAACCTACTTTTTACGTTTTAAAAGAATGTCTAAAACGGCTTTAATTTATGCTAATTATTGTTTAAGAACACCGCTAGGTCGATCAACTTAATCACATCCCGTTATAAACAAGCCAATTTTTCCGTCATTTCAATAATAATTTCAAACTAGAACTTAGAAATAACCTAACCTAACTACATACGAGTAAGTATATGCACATACGCATTACCTATTATGTAGGAATAGCTCGTCTCGCGGTTTTACCCGTAACGTTCTAGTTAATTAGTTTTTTTTTTAAAGTATGTATACATACATTTTTGACATTATTGCACACACGTTCATCTGACCCCAAACTAAGCAAAGCTTGTAATTATGGCTGCCAGAGCTAGTAGAGCTACATTTTTTTAAATATATATACTTAAATAGATATGAACACCCAGACATAGAAAACACACAAATGTTAATCACAAATTGCCTTAGGTGGGAATCGAACCCATGCCCCCAAGCGCAGAAGGTAGACACTACCAACTGAGCCACCTGGGCAGTCAATGTTTGTGGGTATGTATGTATGAAAAAAAAACGTGTCGTTACTAACCGCCTCTCCAACTGTGAATAAGCAAAATCACGTGATTTGTTCCCCACTGAAAAAAAATATTTTTTCCCTTCTCTTTTCTGTTTGTTCCTACGTAAAAGAGGAATAATAATTATCAATATAAAAACCGACTTCATAAAAATGACAAAACTAGACTTAATTGAACTGGGACCACACGGGAAGCACCAGCTTTCAAATAAAAAAAGAATCATCAAAATCATCATCAATCATTCACCCAGACGGAAGTTCTGAGGTAACAAACATAAAAAACAGTCGAATTGAGAACCTCCTCCTTTTGGAAGTCAGTTAAAAATAATGACACATTCGCATTTATAATTTTAATATGAGTATAATTGACGTTTAGAGTCATCCAAAGATAAAAATCTGAAAAACCGGATCCTTTATTCATAAAGCTAATTTTAAATTGCAGTGACGGACCGCAGCACCTTCCGAGCTTTCCGCATCACCCTCATCATCACCCTGGCGAGAGAACTGTGCGGATGCCTCGCTGTCTTACACTTCGCATCGCTGATCTTCAGCAAAGCTACTAGTGCAGATGGATGGGTGTTGACGGCAAACCAGCAAGCTGTTGTGCTCGGAATTGTGCAGTTTATTGGATCTTGTACCGCATCGTTTCTGGTCGAAAGGACTGGCAGGAAGGTATGATAATTTATTTCCGTTCTGTCTTACTCTCTGTTTCTATCAGTGATTTGTAGTGGCAGAACTCAAGAGACCACCTGAGGACCTTGAAGTAGGGAACTGCAATGTATCCATTGCAGTCCTAGGGCCGTACGTAAACCTTAACGCGTCCAGATACGGTTTGCGGTCGCGCAACTTTTTCAGATTTACGCATGTGACGTCCCCCGTCGTCACACGATGTCACATTTTATCGACCCCCTTCTCCCTCTCTTCCCTTAACTTGTGACGTAATTTTTGTTATTCCTGCGTCAGACTTCCACTACCACACATCACGACACCGCAAACAACTCACCCCCACATCTTGCAAAGCTGGAAATCCCACACCGTCCGATTTTTCCGCCCCTTTCTTCCGTGGACCTGCAAAGTATGGAATGTCCTTCCCCCAATGATCTTCCCGCAACATTCAAGCGTTTCAAAAAGGGTGTCTAACCTAACCTACCTCTCCGGACTGGCCGGTACCGGTACCGTCAACACCATTAGTATTGCAGGTGTCCATAGGCGGCGGTTTCTACTTACTAACAGTTTGCTGCCCATTTTTATAAAAAAAGGCCCCTAGTAAAGATGGACGCAAGCAGATTGTTGTGCAACAAATTATACAAACTCACAAACTTTTCAGTTCCTTCTTGGCACCACGTGTTTCGTGTCTGGGGTAGCCATGTGCATACTGGGAGCGTGGTTCTTCGCGGCAGCGCAGTCTGGCAGCGTGTCCTGGATGCCGATCGCAGCGCTATGTCTCTGCATCTACTGCGACGCGGCGGGGCTGCAGCCCGTGCCCTTTGTCATCATGACGGAGATGTTCTCTTTCCAGGTACACTGATACTTCTTTATAACTCTTCACTGAATGACTTTTGGCGCCAACGTGAAAAAGAAAACATTATTGTATTACTCATTTTACTAAACTTGTGTTATTTATAGTGTTAAAGTATGTGTCGCTCAAAAACATCGTGAGGAAACCGGTATGTCCAAGAACCTCAAAAGTTCCAAGACCACTTGCACCATCATGCACTGGGCTAGCATGGTGGATTAGGTTAGGGCCCCCTCCTCTCTCTCTGAAACAGGCCTGAGCCCCAGCAGTGGGAACATAATAGACTGATAATGATGTGTAATAATGGTAGATTATTATTTACTAGTGTTCGTGAACGTGCCTGAGTGTAGTGAAGTGATTATAATGAGGTGAAAGGCAGCTAAAAGGTACAAAACCGAGCGTCGGGCGAGCATTATTGGGAAAGGCTATGCCCAGTATTGGACTCGTTATCTTTGGCAGCTTATTCGGTCACTGCAGAGCATAGGTACGAGCAAAACTCCTTCCTCTTTACTCGAAATTATGTTTATTTATGATCAAATATGAACTGACGATGATAATTTAAGATTATTCGACCGAAATTTGTGGAGTGTAGTCAAGTTGTGGCCTTATCACTCGGGATCTTAATGTGTAAGTCTGGTGACAATGGTGATTTCGTTCTATCTTGCCAACTTACGTGAGCAAGATGGCAGACCAACACCATCG
The DNA here is from genome assembly GCA_949125355.1 of Agriopis leucophaearia. Classification (NCBI taxonomy): domain Eukaryota; kingdom Metazoa; phylum Arthropoda; class Insecta; order Lepidoptera; family Geometridae; genus Agriopis; species Agriopis leucophaearia. The sequence goes on along the minus strand of OX421284.1, from coordinate 6,053,452 downwards.
CTACATCGGCAACCAGACTTAGGTTGTATTGGTAAAAAATACCAATTATTTAACCCTGACTGTACGATCTAAAGTTCTAAAATTACCTTTTTCTTCCAGCTTCGTGGCACAGTTACAACAATCGTCATCGCAATGGCGTGCGCGCTCGTCTCTGTGGAACTCAGAGTGTTCCACCCGCTAGCGACAGCCGCCGGCCTCCACACGGTCTTCTGGATATTCTCAGCGGTCTGCCTTGTCAGCACAGTGTATATCGCGCTCGTGGTGCCGGAGACCCGGATGAAGACGATAGATGAGATATACGCGGATATCGGTGGAAAGAAGGATAAAAAACGCCCAGACGATTCTGAACGGGCTGTTACTAAACTCTGAAGAGAGGGTGAAGATAAAATCGAAGAATCCATTTTAGAATTTAAGAGAAGAGGAGTTGAGTAGAACTGTGAATCTTTTAAAAGAGATAGATAGACACACATTTTTAGTTTTTCTTTGTCATTGGATATAGAAATACGTGTGGCCATCAACTCGTTTGAAAGACGGTGTGGACAAGGAAGGAGCACGTCGATGTAGAAGTAATCTATTCAATCTAGCCTTGAAAATGCCTACATTGTATTTCTTAGGAATCAAAGAAGGCAGGGAAGTTCCATTCTTGGTCAGAACGCACCTGGAATGTGGTCACCCCAGTTTGACTACGGGAGATTATTACAGCAATCTGTCATACCATATGAGCGTTTATCTACGGGAGGCAGCATCATGGATCCAAAGGGTGAATAGACTTACATACGAGTAAGTGTTATCGCACTATCATACTACCAGGTATGTGGCGATATGGGGTCCACCATATCATCATTTGACCATGGGCCCTAATATACCACCAGTGGTATGGCCAGTGGTATGATGAGCCCATAGGGTCTGCCAAAATATATGACCATGCACGCAACATTGTGTAAGGCTGTATTTTGTTTATAAGTGTGCATTTTACGTCGGTGTAGCTTTGTTACATTGTGCGTTCTTATTTCTAAGAACCCGATTTTGTTTATAGCTGCGTCGCAGAATGCAGAAAATAATGTTATCGGATTATTGCGTTGGCTTATCCCGTATGGTGACTACGGGGAAACATTGTCTTCGTAGACAAATCGAAATAACCACTGGGAGAGGTCGAAGCGATTTCGACCTATGGTTTTTTGGAGTCGCGGGCATCCAGTGGATGCAGATGGCAGGATGTCGTTCAGTGTGGAGGTTAAAGGGGGAGGCCTATGTTCAGCAGTGGACGTCTTCTGGCTGATGATGTTGATGAAGGTTTTTTGGACACATGTTCGATATTTGCAAGACCGTGCGTTTAATTTAGGCTATGAAAAATGAATATTAATTTGTAAAGCCTGCCTAACCTTCTGTAGCTTTGTTATTTAAATAGCAATGACGATATAAATTAAATTTTGTTTAAATCTTACGTTGAACGTTGTATACGATTTGTAATAAATAGGTCTTTCTAGTATCGTACGTAGGTTTGAAACTTGAAAAACTTGTATTATTTTTTATGCAAAATAGATCTACGCTTATCTTCCTCGTATTAAGAGTATTATAATTTTATGGAAATAGTGATAGAAACAAAATGGTATAAATATATGGGTACAGATACCGGCAAATATCTTGAGAAATATAGGCCAAGAGCGTGGCGAGACGCATATGGTAGCCGTAGCCAAAGCGATGATAATTGTGGTCAAATTAATAGTTTAGAATAGATGGTAGTAAAAAAAATCAAACGGAAAAAGCTCGGTGAACTTAGCCAAATTTAGAGATTTATCATCTGTACCCTTAGTACAAGATTTGACAGTTTTCGAAAACTTTTTTCGTTTCCGTATTGTCCCATACATTTTAGTAAAGCGCCTCTAGCGGAAACACGTATGAACTAAAATCGGTAGTAATCGGCAGTATAGGTTGCTTCACTCAACTACGAAAAATAGTTTCGAATAGCTTTCAGCCCAGCAATGTATGCATCAAAACGAAAACGAAAAAAGTTTTCGAAAACTATCAAATCTTGTACTAAGGGTACTGAACACAAAGATAATACCTACGACAAGATTTTGACCGCGCGATTGATTGTATTGTAGTATGTGCATGGGGGTTTTTAGGGTTCCGTACCCAAAGGGTAAAATGGGACCCTATTACTACTAAGACTCCGCTGTCCGTCTGTCTGTCTGTTTATTATTTGTCAGTCTTATTTTGCTTGCGTTTTCAACTTTCCCTTCTACCCCGCTTTTTGACTAACTTCAAAATAGGAGGACGTTCTGAATTTTAATGTATAGGTATATTTTTCAAGGTTCTGAATTTGACTGTATTTTTTTTTGTGTTTGTTAATTACTTCGCCAATTATGAAATTGATTTAGATGGTTTTTTTTTGGTAGTTCATACTTCAGAAGTGTTCCCATACGTATATATTTTACAAAAAATGATTCAGCGCTTTTAGAACGAATCAGTAAAAACAAAAATATATACCTACACGCATATGAAGTTTTGGTTTGGTCTCTTCAGTAAGAGTTTTGATGAGGTCTATCAATCTCGGTTTTAACCATAATTTTTTTTTTTTAGTTTAAAGGTTGTACCTACATGTGTTTTTATTTTTATTCGGTTCACTAATTGGATGTTACACCCTTAACCTTTGATATTATATAGTTTGGACTTGCCTTTAAACTCGAGCTAGTACCGAAAAAAGGTCTGCCAAAAACTGAAGGGGGTGAGGTAAACACGTATTGCACACACTGACAAATTCTTACTAGTTCTACAAACGCACACTTCAATATTGAGCGCACACAACTGCAAATGATGTGATCAAAATGTTTACGAATGGACGACCGAGGAGGGGTGTAATTGCTAAAGGGGAAACTGTAGATATAATTGCATTTATTTATTTTTTCTGAGCCCTTAACACTACAAATTAACATTATATAAGGAACGTTTAGCGACCATCCTAAAAAATTTGATGTAGGTAGGTATAAGCCTTGAAGTCGGTGTTAGTTTTCTTTAAAAAAAAACTTTATTCCTTCAGATGTTTGCCGGTCACTAATACACATACTGTTTTTTTAGCTATCACAAGCTGTAATTTATGTATATAGAATTAAAATAAGCTATACCTACAATTAAAACATTTAATGAATAAGTTTGCTTTATTACTGACTAGTGCTGTTACCCGCGACTTCGTAGGCGTAGATTTTCATATAAACTCTCAACCCTTTTTTCCTGTCTTAATCCGGCCCTTGCGCAAAATAACATAGCATATACTTCAACTTGGTCATAGCTAAGTGAAAACCGCATTTAAATCCGTCCAGTGGTTTAGGAGTTCAGATGTGCGTGGAGCACATCTAAACTCCAAACAGACAAAAATTCTAAAAACTGTCCTAACATGTTCAACACTTGCTTATTTTAAGACGCCCTGTGTGTTTTTTCTTTATCTCGCTATTACATATTTTTTTATTTCCACATTTTTATTATATGTATAGATATAGATTTGGCAGCGGATATAGAATACTCATAGTTAAATTAAGTTGGTTTTTTTTTTCGACATTACCGTCACATTTATTTTCTTTTACTATACCGACACCGCTCCCGAAAACAAAGACTGGCGATAGGGTTTGGTGATTACCAATACGATACTGCAACTTTTTTTATTTTTATCAATTTGTATGCAACACCACTGACATGGCCATTAGGATAAGGCAGAGTCACAGACACCTACCCTGGAGTAGGCGGAGCCAGCAGAGTTGCAGATTCGGAACGCACCTATATACAGGATAGGAATAAAATAAAACAACACTTCACAAGCAATGGAATGTATACAGTTGCAATGAGTCCTTACAATTACCATGTACACGTACATAAACTCTCAATACCAGGGAAAATCGCACTTTATAACAGTAAGGCTTAACGCAGAAGATTGAGTAGAAGCACGACGTCGTCGCAGCGAACAAGCGATCGCGAAACTCTTGCCGGTTAACCGTAGGTTAGGGTTGCCAACTTTTTACACAAAATAAAACAATGTGGGAAAAAGAAAATGAACAGGGGCCTTACCCCTAGCTTCACATTTGCGAGCCAACTTTTAGTAGGTACCTAAAATTAACCAACTCATTTAAGCTGCATCGTTTAAAAGCGTCGTAACTTGAATGAACGAAAATCCGTTTTACTATGCGTGTGTGCGTGAAAATAACAAAGCTTGGCAGCTATCAAATAACTACCGCTTGTCGTAGTTGATGGTAACGTTTAGACAAATAACACCTATGCGGGTCAACTTTTCGAGCTAGGGGTAAGGCCCCAGTATTTTGGAAACATAAACAGTATTTACATTTTAAACCACTAAACGTCTTTTTATGCCCGTTAGCATGTTATGTTCGACGCGCACACCAAAGTAAATGCTATTGCCAAATCAACAGGCGCTCAAACATTTTTAATATGTAAACTGACGGGGTTTTCACTCATTTTATTTATATTACACGGGAATTACTCACGTAAGATTAGGCCGGTTGCAGGCCGCAGGAGGGAGGGATCTCATTCCACAAATTAAGAGGTAGTTTAAAAGTCAATAAAAAAACTTAGCGTTTTGCCTAATGCTCTCCGAATCATCAAAGAAACCCGAATCCACTTGATGATGTAAACCAAGAGTTGACTTTCCACGATCATTTGTACGCCGCGACATCGGTCGCCTAGACTTCAGTCGGCATCAGGCCTTACCTACCGTGGTGTGATCAGAATTGCGTATTTTTTCAGCTGACTCGACAGATGTCCTGTCTAATTTTAAATTAAAAAGATTAGTTATACTCAGTCTAAGCATTTATTTGTTGATAGCTGCAATGACATTGTAAAAAGCAGAATGAAATCCTCAAATGAAAAGCAAGACCTTCTCCAATATCAGTACAAAATGACGTTTTATACACAAATCCAAAACATTCGAATATTTTATAGATTTATATATTACATAATATGCATAGAACATAACAACTTCTGTCTATACATATATACGACACAAATATAAATGGAAGTATATTTTTTATAACCCAAATTTTATTCCGGGCGTGTTCCGAATCACGCATACAGCGCATGCGAGAAAAAATACGACTCAATACTTGTACTTTGTGTTCTGTGGCGCTGCGTTGGTTCCCGCAACCAACGCCAGCAGCGTGATTCGGGACGCGACCTATGAGTCACCCGTAAACGTCAAAATGTTCACCCTCTCAGACTACTGCTAAGGTATTCACGGTGGGAAGTTTGACAGCTCAAATGGACTTATAAACGTTGGGTTATATATAGTATATATATAAAACGTACGACCACGATAGAAAATGATTTTAATATAAATTTGTGCTTTCTCCCTACATTAGTTAATATCTTCTTACATAGACATACAACTACATAGACCTATGCTAATACAAAATCTATGGGTATAAAAGTTCATATAATATAGGTATGTATGTTTGTTAGTAAGCATTACTTATGTTGCAAAAGTAGTTTTATGTAACCTACATTTAAGTTTTTAATACAAAAAAAAACACGTAGTCAATAAACAGGATTTTCAACGACCAAAAAAAATTGCTAAATACTATTTATTTCACCATCACTTTAAATCTGATCCAAAAAGTTTCGACGAAAAAAATTACCAATCTTTTTTTCGGAACTCTAAAACGAAGTATATTGGCAATTTATTTGTATTGAATACTGTAATTTTTTACAAAATACTGTTCTTTTTCTTTCTACCAGCTGGCAATCTTAGTGATTAGAGGACACTTTCTAATGCCCAGCTGGCTAACTACCCTCAAATTAAAAGTCTGTCCCCGAGCACCTGACGGTGTATTCCGGCAGCATCACTGGACATAGACAGTTCATATTCCAGGCTAGCCATATTTACTATCTTCGACTACACAGTCACTTAACACCAGATGAGCTGTGGTTAAACGCATAGCCTGTAGACTTCTAGCAAAACACCTATATTTAGGATGATTAAGAGACCTTATTATGGAAACCACAGAAAAGAGAAGTGTATTGAACGGAAATGAGAAGAAAACCCTGTCGCCAGATATTGTGACAGATACTTGATTGAACATTCTTATTTATGTCTCCGAGTCACAGTTGCTAACTGATTTGATTTCGAATGACTGACGTTTAGTTTATATGGGTGCAAGTGGTTACAACTAATTTCTTACAAAAATGCCTTGACAGCCGTTCTATTTAAAACAAAAAATACTTTTCTATTCAGTGATGGTAACTGGTTTTCACACATTTTATTTATATTACACGGGAATTACTCACGCAAGATTAGGCCGGTTACTCCGACTATAGTTTCAACCGCATTCGGCGGTCTTTATCAAAGTCTCATACGTGAGTAATTCCCGTGTAATAAAAATTAAAATTAAAAGACCAATTTTCAAACAAATTGCATAAAACTAATCTGGCAACATCAGCTTCAATAATTAACATTAAGTACAAATATCTCTGATTTAAGTATCACGTGATGAGTAATATAATCTGTGTAAAATCTCAACCGAAACGGAATGTCATTTTATAACTATTTAAGGGCTTAACTCAACGCCTAACTTTCAAACTACTATGGCCAATCGAAACTTTAAAAAAAAAACACTTCTCATACTCGTAAAATTCTTATTTATGCCCAGTGTAGGCGGACTAAAACTGTTTTTATATTGTAGTGCATAAAAAATTTTACTATTAAAAAAAAAGGTTCCGTTTTTAAAGTACCTATATCAATAGGCGATTTTTTTGCCAGTTCAAAAAAAAAAAACTAAAAGATAATGGATGGCGTTGACAAACAATGAAGTCAGTGTGACAGTGACTGACTTAACTTAATGGCAGTTGGCTACTCGCTTTTTATTACTCATTGTTTACTAACGCCATCCATTGGGTCATTTTGTAAACTATTCCTCTCAGTCACTTGAGAAAATCTCCCATTGAGATGTTTGCCTGGGTCTTAATAATACCCCATAGATCAGGGTATTATTAAAGACTGACATAACTTTCGTTTAATAAAAACAAAACGTTTTACAAATTTCAGTATTATGTTTAATTAAAGAGATATCACTTACAATATCACTTTCATTTCCTCGCAAATAAAGTGAAAAGCAGAGTGTATAACTCGCGCATAAAACCCATGTTACCCTCGATTTAAATATCCTCGATTCCCAGATTTAAATATCTGCTAAAATGGTCTGTTTTATGCACTTGTTCTACAATCAACTATTTGTTGTTTCATTTTTTCATTAGCTCCACAGCTACATTAGGTAATTTTCAAACCCAGATTTTGTTGCGTGCGTTTGCAATTTAACCAATCGTTTACGAATAAATAGGTCTAGTACGAAAATCACGAAGCAAGTGTTAATCCTACATAAATATATATACATTTTAGAAATACCAACAAACGAAATAAAACCCTTTGCCCTTTTTATATAATAGTAGAAAAACCAGCGACGGGCAACCTGTTGGTAAGTATTTACCACCGCCTATGGAACAGTTTAGCTTGGCCAATGTTGTATAAAAATTAGGAGTGTTGAGTCATCACTTTAAAATACATATTTATTTATAATAATTGATTTTAATTTTTTCTAATACAAGTTAATATTAAGTACATAATTAGCAAATAAAGAATTAAAAGTAAAAAATACAGAAAATGAACATCTAAGCCTAATGCATTGAGAATATAAATACAAAAAAGGTATATATAAAAAGGACTTGTAGTAACATAACTTAATCTAATTATAAATTTTAACGCTTTGGGTATAATTTTCTTAGACATATTCTGTGAGCACCCAAACAAATTCGTCAATAGGTTGTATTTTAAACAAATGAAATTTCGATACTACTTTTAAAAAAAGTAGGCAAGTCCCGTATGATCAATACGAGACAAAAGGTTAATATTCAGTCATCAACGCAAGTGATATTTTGAATTCTTGACATTGTTGCTCAAAACTTCAAGGCCCTGATTCACTAACTACTAACACGCACGTAACGCGGCGCGTTAACCTCTAAAATCTGGTCTTTATTATCTAGGGAATCAGGCCGCGTTACGTGCGTGTTTTAGCTAGTGAATCAGAGCCTTGATAAACATGAAAAAGGCCCAATTATAATACCTTTTTACTCAAACGTACCTTCTTTATTCGCCTTTGGTTTCAGTGTGTCACTGAAAATAACTACGATTAGATTTTGCTTAATTCTCTTTGATATTTTACGAGCATTGCAGCCCTAATTATGGTAAAAATTATAAATTCTTAGCACAGATGTTAACAAGTAAACGTCACCTTATGTCAATGTCAAATTGAAAGTTCGGATGTAATAAACATTTATAGGAAGAATGAAAATAATAAAACAAGAGGTAAGATATAGCAGATAAGTGTCTGATGAAAAAAGTTTAAAGATCACAGCAATTTCACCAGTAAAAAAATTAAAAACCCAACAGCTCTTTTTTTGTGAATAATGTAAAAATATTTTATAATGCTAAAATATTCAATCTCACCAAAACTTAGTTTTTTTAATAAGTATAATTTTTTTACAAAAATTTTGTTATTACATGATCTGTTCTTTGTTTAAATTTTTGCTTTGTTTTTTTTTTCATATAATGATCAAAATAGATGACCTGTAGAAAGTTGAATAATTATCAATTTAAAAAACTGACTTCAAAATCAGTAAATATAAAATTTCGTTTATTTGATTTGGATGGCATATTTTTTCCAGTTATTTTCATTTAAAAACCATAATACTGAACCAATTCTGATGAAATTTCTATGGGACCTATCTGAAAGTATACTTAAAAAAAACGGTTTATAAATGAGGGAGTAACGAGGTAACAACCATTAAAAATATAGGTATACGACCGAATGAGAACCGCTATAAAAAAATGTTTTATCACTGAAAAGTAGAGACGTACTTAACAAAGTTTGGGTGCTTTCAGAACAAAATAATAATTAGACAAAACTAACAGATCTAAATAAACCTTAATTAACAAAAGTTCGGCAAGACCAATGGACCAAATTCAACAAATATTGCACAAAAATGATATTATGATAACACTTATCCTAAAAAAAATATCAAGTAAATATAAATTTCGGATCTTTGAATGTTTTTGTGAGCAAATAGGTTATTTTCTTTTGATGTGATAACGTCTTATAAATCGATGAACGCCGGATGCACGCACAAAAAAGCATGACTCTTTGTCACGTTCTGCCTGAGCCGAGCGTGCAAGCGAGAGCGCGGAACAACCGATAGAGAGGCACGATCGGCCTAAGCGTACGGCTTGTGACGCACACGTTATCACATAAAATTATCGTCCGTAAAACGACTTTACAGACAAACAATTTTTTCATTATAGATCGATTGATATGCCTCTCTACAAACGACGCGTCTTTCAACGTGTGCTGCGGCGCAATCCCATCTGCCGCCATTGTGATACCTACTCCCTCAGTATGGTAAACAAATTGTAATAACCGGCCCAGCGCGAATAGGACTTGCGCATCGAGGGTGCCGTGCCGACACACATTGTTAATCAGTTCGGGATTCTCAGCGCAAGCTTGATTAACATTTGACTCACAGCCGGTTTTTTAATTGTTTGTCTTACTTTAGAGTTTGCACTACGAATTGGACGCTTGTATGTATTACCGTATTAATGTAAAGCAAAACACATAACAAAACGATAAAAACATGTTTGTGTGACGTCTCTTTTTCTTGAATATGTTTTATTAATAGGACATATAAACTTTTTTCACAGGTTTTATCACGTATAATTTATTATTTTAGTTCTTAAAGTGACTGCAATGTCCGTCGCAGGCAGACTAGATGACGTATGTGTATAAATTTCTTCTGAAATTATTTACAAGTACGCCAATGATTTTTACTTTAAACGTTCCCTGAGTACGCAGTAGTCGCTCTACGTTCATAGGTCTTGCAGTTTTGAGATGAGATTCTATTAAAAATCCGAAATACTAAGAAATCAATAAAATATCTACAATAACACTTATCCTAAAAAAAACTATCACCGGCTACCTATTACGGTTCAAAATACAGATACTATACCATAAAGGTAGGATACAGACGACGCGGTTTTAGTAATAGGGTTCCGTTAACACCTTTTGGGTACGGAACGTTAAAAAGAACCAAATACTCAACAGGCATTGACTGTGAAGGCAGATGGGATTAAACCATGCTAATCTAGTAGAAAACATGTATCAGATGCGTCGTCTTAGCACGAGGGCCTATTATTTTCCATCGCAATGATCTAAAGAAGTGTTAGTAGTAATTTGGTATTGATTTGGTATTTCCACTTTCAAAGTGTCAGGTTTAGAGTCTCAGTCTTAAACAAATATAACACCTAATAACCGAACAAGCATTTTTTTTCATGTAGACGACAGCATTGTAAAAGCTATTTTTGCGTAATCGCTCGCTTGACAGCGGTGGGACAGGCGCCTAAGATACGAACCATCCGATTCGGTAATGCCCCAAATAAAAGCCAAGCCTGTCAAGAGTTAGTAACTGTTTTCAATGCCTGGATATGACTTCGATTGCCGTGTATAGACAACTACTAACTTATTTGTACAGGGCCCTAATTCACTAACTAAAACACGCACGTAACGCGCCGCGTTACGTGCGGCGGGTAAAGGCCAGCTAGGAAATAAAGGCCAACTTTTAGAGGTTGGCTTAACGTGTCACGTTGCGTGCGTCTTTGTAGTTACAGAATCAGGGCCCAGTTAAACGGAGGATCTATCACCGTATTTTCTTAACAAAAATGACAAGCTATACACAGAACAAATTTAGTTCCAACATTTGTCAAAATATTGACAAGTTGGTAAGTACACAGAGACCAGTAAGATAAGTACATAAGCATAAGTACAAACGCAATTTTTAATAGCAAGTTAACATTAACTGCAATACTGAAAAGATTCATGATACTGTGTGAAAGATGTATAAAACTTTAGATTTAACATTCAACGCGTTAGAAACCTGAGGAAAATGCAGTGGTTACAAGCGGGAAGCACGTCATTACACTTTTACGCATTTGAGAAATTAATCGTTACTGTGTACCTACTGTATAGCAAATAACAATGTAGTTTGTTTTAGGAAATGATTGTTTATTTAAATTATCAATATAAAAAATGGACTTCATAAAAATGTCAGAAGTGAGCTAAATTGAAATAGGACAACACGGGAAGCTTTCAAATAAAAAAAAACAAAATCGGTTCACCCAGTCGAAAGTTCTGAGGTAACGACATTTAAAAAAAAGTCTAATTGATAACCTCCTTTTTGGAAGTCTGTTAATTATTGTTAACTAGCTGCACCCTGGTGTTTTACTCACGTGGACACTCTCTCAGGAACCGTACATTTGCCGGAAAATATCCCGGAAAAATGTGACCCTCTATGGCCCTTTAACTATATGCAAAATATTGCGTGGATCCGTTGCTCTAGTTCTGCGTAAAAGAGGAAAGACACGCTTTTATTTCGCTTTTCTAAACTTAGTATGATGTTCAATCCATAGTTTTAAAGATCTTTGTACTGTGTATATAAACAAACATAGCTGCCGCATTTAAAAACATGAATTAAGTGTAGCTTTGCTAATATAGATCTGCTTCTCTATCAAAAGCCAATCAGCTATTTCGTAGGTACTTTTAGGCAATATTGATACGTAATTATTATTATTATTATTTAAAAAAATTAACGCAAATTAAAATAGCTTTTACATTTGCATCGATTCTGTTATCATTTACCAAAGAGTTAGAGCTAAGTACCCTTAGTACAAGATTTGACAGTTTTCGAAAACTTTTTTCGTTTCCGTATTGTCCCATACATTTTAGTAAAGCGCCTCTAGCGGAAACGCTGATGAACTAAAATCGGTAGTAATCGGCAGTATAGGTTGCTTCACTCAAATACGAAAAATAGTTTCGAATAGCTTTCAGCCCAGCAATGTATGCATCAAAACGAAAACGAAAAAAGTTTTCGAAAACTATCAAATCTTGTACTAAGGGTAATGTAATGCTGCCATCCTTTTCTTGCAAGTAGGATTAAAATGAGATGCAGATAACTTTAGAGCTGTGAGATAAGTGTAGTTTAATAAGTACACAACGCATTGTTTCCTTTTTCTTTTGGCTATAGACGTGTTGTACATTTAGCCAGTGTCAAGTGGCAAAATATTTTAATAAATAAAGAATTTCTTGTCAAAGAATTAAAACGCATATAGGGTGTTTGTTGATGCAAGTCACAATATAAATTTATTATGCATAAACAAATTATGCCATGGGAAGTATAAATTGACATTTTTGTACAACATGGAAGGAATTGACGCATGGAAGACGGGAAATGAATATGTACCAAATAATAGACACGGGGTGGTTTCGACAAAGTAATTTCTGCCTTATTTTGTGATAAAATATGATTCTGATTGTCTTGGCATAGAAAAGAGCTAGTCGCACGCGCGCTATATTCGCCCATATCATTTAGGACATAAGGGCAAAGATCGCATGCTTGTAACAAGATTGTTTAGTTCCAAAACCGGTTTGGACGCCCCGCTAGGTAGCCGCGGGAAATGCAAGAGGCACAGGGGGGGGGGGGGCAGAGCGACGTCTGCGCTTCCCGTGCCAGTCATCTACTTTAGCTTGGCACGTACGCACGTCGCCACGACGCGCGCCAGGGGACCCGCTTGTTTAGGCGCGACTTGATGTCCATATTTTGGGAAGACCGCGAGTCACCATTTGGACTCCGCGCGACTTGAACGTCATTAAAAGACGCACCCGAATTACACTCTGTTACGGCGCGACCGGATAGTTTCCTTGAGTTGACAGTATCAGCGGAAATCGCGAGATCGGGTAGTATTTGTGAAGTGTTGAGGATCTGAGGACGGCCACGGGACGAGGAAGACTGACGTCTGGGCCCAGACAGGTGACAGGTGGCAGGATCATCAGCCGTCCTATGGTAGGAATTCCAACCCCTTTTTTTTGTTCTTGGACTCCGCGCATCGCCGATGTGCACGAACCGCTTTGGGTTCGTACAAGATATTGAGGAGTTTGGCGATTGAACTGCAATATTTACTATGCGTTCGTTGTGCATAGGACCTCGATAGCTTTGCCGTACGCAAGGTAGAAAGCCGTCAACTGAACATTCGTCAATTGACCGCTTTCTAGTTTATACACTGCAGCAGATTGTGACGTTTTCGATTTCAGAGGACAGTGGGGCGGCATCACCAGCGATCAAATAAGTTCACTATGCATTTGTATGGAACTGCTTTAGACTGGTGCTTTTTGTTGTACACACGACCACAATGTTGTATCCACAAACTTTATATTGCGTACACGACCAACCTGAAGGGCAATGTTTCCAGCGAAGTTACAGGGCACACAGAGATTTGACATCTTATATCTCGGGATGACGAGCGCAGTGCATTGCCATCCACGGTTTTGAACAGTTGAAGTTCAAAATTCTGAGTGGCGTTGAGCTGTTATGGGCAAGCATGAAGAGCCATCAGGCGAGTGACTTCGCTCGTCTCGTCACTCAGTATCATAAAAAAAAACCTACACAAACTTAAAGTTGTGTACACGTCCCGAGCAATGTTGCGTTCATAAACCGTTTGTTGCATTTTAATTCATATTTTTGCTGCGCCCACAATTTTTTTTCCAACACGCCCCGAGCTATAGTTTGCTTTATTTTTTCTATTACGTACACGACTGCAATGTTGACGAGTACAAATGTAATATTGCGTACATGTCTGCGATTCTTTATGTTATATATAGTGCCAGCGACGGCGGATAACTATCCATTAAAATTATGCAATAAGCATTTGTTAGAGCATGGAGCTGCTTTGGATTACAGCATGCAAGTCGTCGTGGTTACAGTCACCGCCCCGCGGCACGCTGAAGTCTAAAACGCGGCCTTACAAACTTCTCTTGTAAGAATGATGTAAATAATATAAGAAACATATTTTATCACAGTAAAGCAGGAATAAATGACCTAATTAATTTCGAGTGCATTTACAAACCTAACCGCTTTGAGACTAGTCACAGTAAGCCAAAACGCAATCTTAAAATTTATACCTATTTACATTTCGACTGATCAAAATATTTTTCAACCACGTAGATATAATTAACTCTATTTTTTATCAACAGTCATCATTTTATTTGAATAGTAACTAGAAAATATCAATATATAATGTATTTCAAGGGGTTCTAACATTTCCCATTATGCGTGTGGCCTAGTAAGTGTACAAACTGGTACGTACCATCTAGTGTTTTTAGGGGACTTTTTTATAAAGTGATATTTTTATAGACGAAACCATATTCTAAATCGAACATAATGCAGTTAACAGTTGTTATTAACTTTTTTCAATAGGCCCAAATGTTTTAACCCCTTTATGACGTAAGCAATAAGCATTGATCGTTTCATATGAGAAAACGAATTTTCAGCTGCCGAAGTTTTTTTCAAAATGTTTGCTGCAATGAAGTCATATTAAAAGTACAAACACTTGTTATTATTAATTATTAAGTTACACAATATAAATAATTACCATGACCGTCAGGAGTTTTATAATCTGTCCATATTTACAGACTATATAACTTTAGTTTAAAAAGGTTTAAATACAATCGGCATTATTAAAACTCCTTTATAGACACGAGGGCATAACATGAAAGTGTTTTAATGTTAGGAAGTGTATATAACACAATGTATGTACCATTGCAATGCATTATTGACACGCACGGAAACGGCCACAATTTTAGTTTTTTTTTCTCATACGTACGTGCATAAACACAAATCATGTTGCGTATGTGTCAGCAATGTTGTGTACGTTCTGTACACGTTAGCAATGTTGCGTTTACAAACTTCTTGCATGTTAGTCCGGAACATTGCACCCACAAATTATATGTTTTGACCATGTCTCGAGCTGTCGTTCCCTTTGTTGCATACACGACCGCAATGTTGTATCCACAAACTTAATGTTGCAAACACGTACGGAATGTTGCCGTACACAAACTTAATGTTGCGTACACGTCTCGAGTTACGATTCTTTATGTTGCCTACGCAGTACAATGTCGAGCTATGTGCGGGGGTAATAGTGTCCTGTACGGGCGGGTAACGGTGGTGGAGTATCCTGCAATAATACACAGGATTCATTATGGATGTTTCATATTACACTATAATTAATTAATTACTAATCAGTGGCGTAGCTATCGGAGGGCTAGGCGGTGCCGTGCACCGGGGCACCCAAGCTCAGGGGGCCCTTGGGCCCTGATCAGCAAACCTCAAACTGAACTTGCAAAATGTTTGCCCTTCATACAGATACAAGTAGCTTTGAGCACAATAGAGAGCTGATGATAAAGTAGCTGTGTACCTTTATATTATTTAAATTTTTACTTGAAAAATCCTAACCCAGTTTAGGTAGGGCCCTATTTTTTGCACCAGGGCTTCGGTTACCTAGCTACGCCACTGTTACTAATATTAATTTATAACAAAAAATTATTTAGTTTTCATGATATTAAAATACTCATACAAATAATAATTAAAATATTAAGCAAATAAATACAATAAGATTCATGTTTATACTGTGCAAAATAAAATTAAAAAAAACAAACCTTTGGCGTGCTTATGATTGCGTGCTTACACTAGGTGCCAAACTCTGGAATAAAACGGACGTCACAGTGTAAAGCAAGCAAAATAAGGAATAAAAAATTATTTATGTATATGACCGGAGCCACAATATCTCTGGTGGAATTTATTTACGAAAATCTATGAAAAGCAAAATCCAAAAATTCTCTACTTCCAACCCAAATCCAATGGCATAAGAACCAATTGTACCTGAACGTTACTATCGTGCAGGTAATGCCTGGGAGGCTGCGGCCGCGGCATCGGCTCATCGCTGTCATCGTCTTCTTCGAAATCTGGAATCATTCGATCAATTTCGTTCATTCTATCTCGTTCTATTTAGTTCATTCCTTCAGTTACTGTAAATTGAAGTACTCTCTTGAGATTGTTTCACAAAAAATCTTCCAGAGTTCTGTGGCCCTAGTACGAGCAATTGCGAAAAAGTATTCGTTCTGTAAACGATAGCAAAATGTATGAAAAATTGAACAGCGCCTCTATCGGACGTAAAAGAAAACTGATTTTTTCATACATTTGCTAACGTTTACGTATCGATAACTTTTTCGCAAGTTCTCGTACTAACCCCACAGAAGTAACGATATTGCATTTTTCGTAAAAAAAAAAAGGAATTTATTTTCACTTCAATATCCAAGCGAAACGTGATTGACATGGGCCCTAATTCTTAAGATATCTTATACAGATTAATTAAATGTTATTTCGAGTCTTTTAAATAAAGCATTCCCGAGATTCATGCATTAAAAAACATGCATATAAAAATATTAAAACAATGCGTATTTTGAAAGGTATTTAAAATGTTTATTACCTCTGAATTCTAGATGCTTAATAACGAATTTCATTATATGATAAATGTTGCAAAAGAAATTTATGACTGTATGGAAACACGTGTACGAATTTAAGCATTTATTGTATCCTATTTAAGTAGTATAAACTTTATACAAACAAAAATTTATTCATGAATACTTTTAATTTTCAAATTTCTACAAAATGCATTAGTGTCAGTTTTTTTTTAATGATTTTGCTCCCATCTGCTACTTTTTTGTTGAAATGCAGCATCAACCAGAGTAGGTAAAGACACTAAGAATTCTTGAAATGAGAAATTCAGCGTTAATTGGCTCAAAAATAAATTACTTTAAAGAAACTGATTCACTTGTGATTTGAAGGCGCCTATGGTCATTAGTGAACGTCTTCTGACTGATGATGATAACTAAAATGTAACTTGTTCCATAGAACAAGTTTATTGACCTGCTACGAAATGTATGGAACTGTTATGTTATTTTTTCAAATGTTCAAAAGTTGTTCTTTATGATTTACAGAAGCGGCCTTTAAGGAGCTGGTTAATTAAAAATAACCCTGTATTGTATAGCTCTTTATAGGAAAAAATTTAGGGTCCCATTTAAAGAGGGTAAGACCGCAGCACGTAGCTAAAGTATTGCCAATTTAATTGATCACAATTGCCACTTCACCAAAATTTAACAACTTAACCTTGTAACGAAGGTTTTTTTTTTCAAAGTTGCACAATTGCGTAACTTTTTTTCAGTTAAAAATACATATTTATAGTAAAAAATACAGAAGAAGGCAATTTTACGATTTACTTTGACTTATAAACAATAGACCGATAGATGTAATCTACTAAATTAGCCCTACTTTAGTATATTATATAATGGTACTTACTTCTCTGCTTTCTCGCGTCGCCTTTAACAGTTTCCTCAGTGTCGGACCCTTCTGCAAAACATTTAGCAATAAACATCTACAACCAGCAACCGTACGGACTGTGCTTCCAAAATAATATATTTAATTAGATTTTTATTTATTGAAAATTGGCTTTTCATAGATTTCACTTTTGTTTCTTTTTTCTATAGCACTATAGATATCATCTCTTTGCTTATATAAGTAGAAGCGGTCGAAACATACTTTTTAAATTTGTGAGTGAAGGGTGAAGCAACTCACCATTTTTAACAGACTTCAAAAAAGGAGGACAGTTCTACGTTCCACTGTCTTTTTTTATGTTTGCTTAGCGATTTCTCCGCCAACTGTTGACCAATTTTAAATTATCTTTCTTGATTATCAAAATTATTATTATATGTAGCAAAGTGAGTCCCAGTATTGTACTTATTTAGATTCTACATATGGAAAGTCTAATCAATAAATTTATGGGTGTTTAATTACACCCAGTTTGATGGTTGGTTCCGCAACTGTTTTTGACAAGTACTATTTTTACATTTAAATGATTTGATGACATTCTTTGCCACAAAAAAAAAATATAGAAAACTGAAGCAGAAGTTACGACTAAAAGCCTTAATAGACACGTCAACATGGCTGACGAACCACCGTCCAACCAATTGGAAAGAAAGACAAAATTTTCTCTTTCTCTCCTGTTGGTCAGACGGCTCACGACGTCAGCCAAGTTCGATACGTCTGTTTTATGGCTATAAAATCGCGAACCGCCGAAATGCCAATTTTCTAAATTAGTCACACATCTAGGTGATTCGAACTCGATAGAAAATGTTCTAACGTGTGAAACAAAATGTCGAAGAGATGTACATCCAGCCATGCCCAATGCGGATAGAAAAAATGATAATAACATGCAAAGATATGAAATAATGATTTTTGAAAAAGTTTGAAAGTGTTAGTTTTTATCACATTGGTTACATAATATGATTGTGTATTAATGTGGGTTTTTTTTGCAAAAGATTTTTGGTTGATGAAGGGGAATTTTATTTTGGACACATCAGTGTGTGCTTTTTACAAGTTATGGTTTTGTTATATGGTAATTGCACATGCAAGTTTTTTTTACATAGGACTGGGCTGACGATTGACCGCGATCTCGGCTGATGGAATGCGATGATGCGGCCGAAGATGGAGCACGTTTTCCTAGTATTAAACCTCGACTTGAACACTTCAAGATTGTTATGCTGCGGAAACACACAGAGGCTAAGCGTTCCATTGTGTTGCCGTTCTAATATTATATTATTTGGTGTTAATATCTATTTAAGTGTGTATTCAAAAATATATACGTATGTATCTCTGGCAGCCATATTACAAGCTTTGCTTAGTTTGGGGTCAGATGACCATGCGTGCAATAATGTCCCAGATATATTTATATTTCATTAAGAAAGAGGAAAAAACGTAGTGCGAATGAATGGTACTTCGACCATGTAAGGATGACGCTTAGCCGTTTGTCTGGACGTCCGGCGATGGAAAGGTGATGGGGCAACAATTCAACGGCATTTGAAACTATAGTCCGAGTAATGCTTAATCTTAATCAAGCAATTCCCGTATAATAAAAACAAAATGATCAGGAAAATGTGGTGTTATGGTTTCAGAAGTCACTGCAAACCTTATTTATTGCACGATAAGGATTCCTATCCACCAAAGCGTAGCAGTACTTTAATTTTTTGATGATTAGGCACTACGATGGGCGATCGCGAGATAACTAATTAAATACATTTTTATGTTTATGATGACAATAGGCTAAATGACTGTTTTTTTTATTGTCCTATTAAAATGTAGCCCATAAATTTACCTGATTAATGAAAACAAAATAAAAATCTGATCAAAAATAAGCAACTTATACAGGCATTTTAATATCATGCTAGACAGAGAGCGCGAAACAGCAAATTATGACGTCACTTCTTTGTACGCCATATAAATTCTATTCTGACAAGTATGGCGCTCAGAGGCGTGACGTAGTTTTTTGTTTTGTGGGAAAGGGACAGAATTTTCTCTACGAAAAACTTTAAAATCAGAACATTAATATCAGATATCAGAACATTAATAACCTATTTATTATTTTTTCATTAAACATTATATTTACGTAAATTCTTCATCAAAGCTATTGGTTTTAATATATAAACATCAGTCATCTACCCTATTGAACAATATTGATTCCGTACATTCTTTTGAATAGTCAGATCTCAGACGTGCTTGCAGTAATGTTAAACTAAAAACGTCACTATTCGCCTATTAAAAAAGTCGAAATACCTTTAATCGATTAACTTTTTGGGATCCAATCAAATTCGAATATGGAGTGTTTAAAAAAGGACAAACATCTCTCCGGGCTCAGGGCAGTCTTTAACCTATTGGAGGCCCTGGGCACATTACGATAATGGGGCCCCAACGACCTTGACAGAGCACTATTTTCGGGTGACAGTAGAGTAGCTTTGCGCATGCAAAACCTAATAAGCAAGAAGGTATTGTAGTCGATCATTATCCTTTGATGTTTTCGAAATAAATATGTTTTTCGGTAATAAATATCGGTTATCTTTTAGTGACTTAACAGGAACTAGGTTGATTGATCGCGGGGTCCTGGGCAAGTGCCCAGAGTGCCTAGTGGGAAAGAGAGGCCTGTCCGGGGTGGCAAAGCTTCGACAAAATCTCTAGTAAAACACTGTTTTAAACTATCACGGTCGTTCACTAAAGTTATATGATTATTTACGGGATACATTTGTCTTCCCGTGACCATGGTGCATGTAACTGCGCCGAAATATCGGGAGCTCCTTCCACAACCTTACCACGGTAAATATCCTGTAATTAATCATATAACTTTAACATTTCTAGTGTTTCAGATGTACACAGGAGGCGAAGACCGAGGGGCGATTATAATTTGTCATCAAGTGGTCCGTATGCCGGTTAATAATAGGCTAACGTTTGATAAAGAGAGTCGACAAATGTGGCGCGCATGCTATTATCGAGGAAGTTGAAAATGAGCCAAATGCGTGGATGACATCAGAAAGTATAGAATAGTACAAAGAGTAATGAACATCTTACCTGAGTTAAGTTCCCGAACTAGCGTGGACATGGCGTTGGTGACGGAGTCAGCCGCGTACATCAGGTCGCTGCGGATACGGTTGTCTATGCCCACTGAAACACAGATTCGGTTACTAATCTGTGGCCTTAGTACGAGCACTTGCGAAAAAGTTATCGTAACGTAAAATTGAACAGCGCCTCTATCGGACGTGAAAGGAAACTTAATTTTTCATACATTTGCTATCGTTTACGTAACGATACGTTTTTCGAAAATTCTCGTACGAAGGCCACAGTATTCAATACCGGAGTAGCCAGCCCAATAGAATGGCACGGCATGGCCTGCGTCGTTGGAGAAGAATTTCTCGGGAATGTTGGTTCAGGCAACTTGCTCGGGCGCACCGGTGCGATTCTATGGAGATCCCTGTGCCCTCTGTCAAAGTGGTTGATAAACCAAGCGGCCGCAGCTACCTACCGCTTTTTTTCTCCAGTTTCCAGGGAACTTAGTGTAATGAAAAATTATTACGCGAAAAATTTCTTTCTTTTTCTATTTTGAAACTGGGTTAGATAGGACCCTCAGCTGTGATTTTCCACCGTAACCGGGCGTGGCAGCCTTCGACCTATCAACGAGACTAAAAATCTAAGCTGATAGTAAGGCGGAGCCAGTGTCGTCCACTATGTTTCCGTTAGGTTAGTTAGGTCATTTGTGTTTGTTCTATGTCTGGGTAATAATATCTATTTAAGTATGTATTTAAAAATATATATGTACGTATATCAGTCTCTGGCAGCCATATTACAAGCTTTGCTTAGTTTGGAGTCAGATGGCCGTGTGTGCGAAAATGTCCCAGATATTTAATATAAAAAAAAAAAGTTTGTCCTAGATGGGAATCGAACCCACGCCCTCAGGCACAGAAGGTAGAAGGTAGGTTCACTACCAACTGAGCCACCGGGGCAGTAAATATTGATTTTTCTTCTCTCCGTTTAACGACAACTCTCAATAACGACATAAAATGCGCAGCCCCTTAAGTGTCGCTATATTGTGTCTGTATATGAAATAACATTTCAACTTCAATGTTTTGAAGAGCCAAAGTCCTTTTACATGCCATGTACCTATAGGAATGTACTAGCATTATTGTATGGTTTACTCACTGGTCGTAGGTCGCTGATTCTGATGAAAGTTCCTCCCGTCGTTTCCCATGCCCTCTATTCCTCCTGCCAAAAACAATAAGTCATTATTTTAAATAATATTTTTCAAAGGTTTGAAAATCCAGTTTTTTAGGGTTCCGTACGTGAAGGTAAAAACGGGACCCTATTACTAAGACTCCGCTGTCCGTCCGTCTGTCACCAGGCTGTATCTCATGAACCGTGATAGTTAGACAGTTGAAATTTTCACATATGATGTATTTATATTGCCGCTATAACAACAAATACAAAAAAATATAATAAAATTTATATTTAAGGGGGCTCCCATACAAAGGACAGCGGAGTCTTGGTAACAGGGTCCCGTTTTACCCTTTGGGTACGGAACTCAACTCAGCTATCATGGTTCTACTATCGTGGTTTTGTTGAGTGAATTTGCGTGTTATTTTTGAGATATTTGTCCGTTCAAGCACAATCCAAGTACAATCTCGTCCTGAACAGGCTCTACCAAACTTCATAGAATCACTCGCTGGCCTAACCTGAAGACTGCCTGACAATTTCATCAAAATCGGTCCAGCCGTTTCAGAGTCCATATGGATCATAGATACATACACACATCTCTTTTTATATATATAAGTATATAGATAGATAGATATAATGTTTACCGAGGCTGTGCGTCATATCGATGCGTTCTCTCTCGCCGAGAGATGGCGTTTGCGGCGCACTTCTTACTACACCACGTGTGCTGGGCTCCCTGGAAGCAATGAAAAGTTTGATCACATGGGAAGCGGCCAGAGCTAGAAACTGTAAGTCGTTACTTAAAACAATATATATTTATCAATATTAAAAAACTGACTTTATAAAATGTCAGAACTGGACCAAATTTCCTTTTGGCTTTCCATAGTCAGGTAAAAGAAAACATAATAGGAGGAACGCAATGTTAAAAGGGAGTAGAGATGAGGTTTCTTCATTCATAAAAAAAATATAATATTATCAATATTAAAAACCGACTTCATAAAAATGACAGAACCGGACCACACGGGAAGCACCAGCTTTCAAATAAAAAAAGAATTATCAAAATCGGTTCACCCAGTCGAAAGTTCTGAGGTAACAAACATTAAAAAAACAGTCGAATTGAGAACCTCCTCCTTTTTGGAAGTCGGGTAATGAGCGGCAAACACACTTGCCAGCGCCGTGGTGGTTGTAGATACCCTTTTTTGAACGAAGATATTTTTTATTTCATTTAATACCTACCAGTGCTGTTGTCCGCGACTTCATACGCGTAGATTTTCATATAAACTTGCAACCTTTTTTTTCTTCCTTAATCCGGCCCTTGCGCAAAATAACATAGCCTATACTTCAATCTGGTCATAGCTAAGCATATTCGTGAAAACCGTGTTCAGCTGCTCATTCGAAGACGCCCTGTGTGTCTTTTTGATATCTCACAATTACAGAGCCCTCTTCTCAAGCACTAAGGCTGGTCACCGGGGGGGTTTTAGTGGGTATAATCCCACATAACCTGGCTGTACCCCAATGCAGCCGAGTCTCTTGGGAAGATTTCCCCCTCGAAAAAAAAAAGTTGAATGGTCTTCGGTCACGCAGCCGACATTTGTCACACGAATCAACTGATGGCATCGTCGAAAGCAGATGTTATTAGTTTGTACCTTTCAGGTGCGGAGGGTGGTGGCTGTGCGCCGGGTAGTGGCGGACTCTTAGTGGAGCGCGGAGACGAGTTGGGCGTCGACCGCGGGGACGACTGCTGTGTCTGTAACAATCAAACCAAGATGAATATAGTACATTGATGCTGCTGATTTCAGGATTGGTCACATTGTTAAATTTGTTTATAATGATGAGTACAAAGATATCCTCGAATATGTCCGTCGTCTAGAAATACACCCCGTATATTATTTATTTATAAACTAGTGTTGTTGCCCACGACTTCGTACGCGTATATTGTCATATAAACTTTCAACCCTTTTTTCCTCCCTTAGCCCGGCCCTTTCGCAAAATAACATAGCCTATACTTCAATCTGGTCACAGCTAAGCATATTCATGAAAACAGCATTTAAATCCGTTCAGTGGTTTAGGAGATGTGCGTGGACAAACAAACAAACAGACAAAAATTCAAAAAAATGTTTCAACGTGTTCAGCTGCTTATTTTAATACGCCCTGCGTGTTTGTTTTTTTATATCTCGTAATTACATATTTTTTTATTAAACAAACAAACTTTTAAAAAAAATATTAAGATTTTGGTGCAGGAATAAGTAGTGGGAAATGAAATTTAGTATTTAGGTATCTAAAGGATTTTTAATACGACTTATTATTGAAAAGAAAAACATTCCACAAATTTAATGTCGCAAAATAGTTTTAATATTATTATTTTTTAATTACAACGAACAATTACAGACATTCTAAACATAACAAAAAATAGTATAAAAAATACTGTAGGTTTTGTTGTAGCATCACTTTACAGAAAGTCATCGTACAAGATACGCTGTGTTCGAAATTAGTTCAGTCTGAAGTCTAGACGATTTGGTGATAAAAATGAAGTTGTTAATATTAATGTTTGCCATTTTGGCAACTCTATATACAGCTGATGCAGCACTGCTAAATATGGGGGAAATTGTCAAAAACATAAATTCACTCATTAAAAGCGTTGTCGACAATTTTCGGGGCAAACCAAATCAACCGGATCAAAAATCTATCAAACCAAGCCAACCAGAGACACCTGTCAAACCAAACTTACCAGAGATACCTTTCAAACCACGCCAACCAGAGACACCTGTCAAACCAAACCTACCAGAGACACCTGTCAAACCACGCCAACCAGAGACACCTGTCAAACCAAACCTACCAGAGACACCTGTCAAACCACGCCAACCAGAGACACCTGTCAAACCAAACCTACCAGTGACACCTGTCAAACCACGCCAACCAGAGACATCTGTCAAACCAAACCTACCAGAGACACCTGTCAAACCAGTTCAAGAACCTGTTAAACCAGATCAGGGAAGTATTAAACTAAATGAAGGAAAGATGCGTACGCGTCGTTCCCCACAGCAAATTCCAAATGTGGCAGAACTATGGAAGGCTCTAATAGAAGACGCCAGAAACGCTCTGATTAAAGATATAGATGACATTTTGCATCAGCGACAGCCTCGTTCCGCAGATGATATCGGATCTATTGAAACTTGCATCATCCAAGGTGTACAAGACATAGTCAAGTGTATCACGAAGACATTCGATTTCGATGATTGGGGAAGCTCAGAAAATTACAGATATAATGAAGACAGTGGACCCCGATATTACACAGATGATGTTCTTATTTACGAACCCAACGAGTTTGAAGGCGATTCGGATAGTAAAGGTTTAAAATAATTTATGATAATTTAAATTTATTTAATTTAAGGCAATGTGGAGATCGGATCATTTTGATACTAAATGCAAACATATATAAAAAAACGTAGGGCCAATTTACATCACATTTGACATCTGTCAGTCTATAGTTTATTTGTCAAAATAAATTGTAAAATTGCTTGCTTCTTTTGTCACTATTACAATAAATATGTATTTTTAACTGAAAAAATAAGCTATTCTGCAGTTCTAACGTTGATAAAATAATATTCCTCCGTTACAAGGTTAGGTACGTTGTTGAATTTTGATGAAGTGACAAACGTGATCTATTAAATTAGCTTAGAAAAACTTGGAACTTTCTTTTTGAAAACCTTATCTTTTATTCGGGTTTTCAATGAAGTAAATCAAATTATAAAAGTATATTGCAAACACAAGTACACCCCCCCCCCCCCCATCAGGCACTGTCACTGGAAAGGAAAGTCGAAGATCAGGCAGAGGCGTGGTTTTCATCGCGGTTTCACGCGCGTAACTTTTCGTCAAGAATTTTGATTTTAAGGTTATTGTCTAGACCCTCTGGCCCTCCAGAGGGTCTAGACAATAACCAATTTCTGTTAGCGTTAACGCCTGCTGAATATGATAAGCTGATTATGAAAAAAAAACTTCATCGTGGCAATTTATATATCCTGGTGTTTTTTTCAGGTGTTGCCAAGTGCATTGTAGAGGTTATTATGAACTTCTTGGTGTGTCCAAGCCTAGCCGCGCCGTAGCTGACGCGGAAGCATGAAAAGCAACTCTCTATGCATGGTTTTGTTTACTAGATTGCTTGTTCAATAAATAATATTTTTAACCAATAAACATTGTTGTATAATTTATCTAGAATAAAAATAAGCTATCCTAGCTATCTATTGTTTGTGTCTGTGTTTTCTGTACACAAAAAACACAGACACAAAGAAGGACAAAAAATATCCTGAGCACTTCTGCGCATGTTTTTAAGTACCTTCGTTCAGTTTTTTTCCTGTTCCTTGGTAAGGTTGATAACCTCTTCTCTTCCAGACAACCTATTTGTAAATGACATAAGCTAGGCTCTAGTCCGTATAGGCAGCTATAGGCCTTATAGCTTGAAGGTTATTGACTAGAGCTGTTGCCCGCGACTTCGTACGCGTAGATTTTCATATACAGTTTCAACCCTTTTTTCCCTTAATCCGGCCCTTGCGCAAAATAACAAAGCCTATACTTCAATCTGGTCATGGCTAAGTACATTCGTGAAAACCGCATTTAAATCCGTTCAGTGGTATGGAGATGTGCGTGGATAAAACACCACAAATAAACAAACAGACAAAATTTCTATAAACGTTTTCAGCTGCTTATTTTAAGACGCCCTGTGTTTTTTTCAATATCTCGCAATTATAGATTTTTTAATCAAACAAACAAACTTGAAATAAAAATGTATTTTAGATTTTGGTGCAGAAATAAGTAGCGGGAAAAAAACAGTTTTTTTTTTATATCTTGTAATTAAAGATTTTTTATCTCAATGTTTTTATTATGGTTATGTATAGATATAGATAAATTTAAGTAATGTGTCAGTAAGTCAAATAGTTTATTTTGCAATTTTATATATGTCTATTTGTTTATTAATTACATCGAGATAGAATACCTATAGTCTTCGACCAAAATAAAATGAATGGACGGGCCCAGTAGAAGCACATTTTTGAAGATCACAAAATGAGCGCCAGCGCTCACTTCGTTTCATTCGGTCTCTAGCCGTAGGAAGTGAAACACGAGTCTATTGTTACGCGATAACGAAACATCTGACAAAATTATGAATTCGTATGCTTTACCGAAGTGTAAATACACAAGTAAAACCGATATTTATTTTTTGTAACAAATATACTGTACATTTTTATAATTAGGTGTTGAAGTACATGTCCGACGGTTTTGACTCGTTTTTACTGATCAACTTCAATGGTTAGGGCCCGTCCATTCATTTTATTTTGGTCGAAGTATAGAGTCACAATCTCTGAGTGAAAACTGCCAAAAAAAGTCCGTGCGTCGTTGTACATACCTAGACATCAATTATATAACTCACAACACCACATTTACTTTAATTTAGACGGTATGTCGCTTACAAAGTTTTCAACGTCGCTTGTCCGATAGAGCATCGTATCACTAGCATTGCGCGGTGTTGTAGTCGGATCGCGTTTGCCTTACAACTAACCAAAATGTCTGCGCAATGCGCAGAGTTTTGGGTCGGACATTTTTTTTGGTACGATTGTGCCTCTAAGGCATTGAATCTCGATGAATTCATAACATGATATTTTAATTATAGAAATTGAACTATTAAATTTAATTCAATTTTTATACTCCGCTGTCCTGTTGTATGGGAGCCCCCTTAAATATTTATTTTATTCTGTTTTTAAAATTTGTTGTTATAGCAACAGAAATACATCATCTGTGAAAATTTCAACTATGTAACTACCACGGTTTATGAGATACAGCCTGGTGACAGACGGACAGCGGAGTCTTAGTAATAGGGTCCCGTTTTACCCTTTGGGTATGGAACCCTAAAAAAGAGGCGGGCGGAATCAAATTGTGCAAATTCCAAAACTTATAATAACAATAAACGCACTCTGGTCTTATCACATCACTCTAATATAAATGGGAAAGTTTGTGTGTGAATATGTGAGTGAGTATGTTTTTTACTTCTTCACGCTGAAACGGTTGAACGGATTTGGATAAAATTTGGAATGGAGAAAGCTTATACCGTAGATAAGACTACGATTTACGACTTTTTATTCCGTTAAATTTAAGGTAAAACAGCGTAGCGCAGTTAAGAGTAATACTCTGGAAAAATTGACAGGGGGTCAATGGATTTTGTCTTGCTCTTGCATTAGCCGAGAAAGCAAGACAAAGTTAAAATGCTATTGAGATTGTGGTACATGGTGGCAGTTACATGCACCATGTTCACGAAAAGACATGGTTGAGTCTTCCCGTGAACATGGTGCATGTAACTGCGCCGAAATATCGGGAGCTCCTTCCACAACCTTACCACGGTAAATATCCCGTAAATAATCATATAACTTTAGTGAACAACCGTGATAGTTTAAAACAGTATTCTTATCGCTATCTTGTGAATTGCAATAATTTATCTAGCATATTGATTGCTCAACACCTATTTACCTTAAACAATTTGCATTTTATTAGCTTTTTATCTAAGACATTCCATACATCATTTCCTCTTTAGTTAAACTATCTTTACGGGACTTTCAGATGCCATACATTTTTTTCAAAAGAACACGCAATTACTTAGATGTAAATATAGCAGTTGCATATTTTTTTCATCATTCTATTACGTACTGCATACAATTTTGTATTCACTTGAAGCATCTACGAGTTTTTTAATATTTTATTTTCAAACAATTCTTAGTGTTGCCACTTTTATATTGTACCTTAAAGTCATCAGAATGAAGTGTGTTTTACTAGCGCTTTCAAGTTTCGCTTTACTATCTTCTGCTGTTGGACGAGGCATCGAAGAAAAGCCCAAGAAAATACAAGAAGCCAATATACAACCGTTTTATGGTGGGTCCATGTTTAGTAACTTTTTTTTTTAACGCGAATAAATCCGCGTTTGACCACCAACTCGCCTGTTGGTAAGCGACGATGTGGTCGAAAATGAAGCACGCAGACTTAGAAGATACCTATTCACTCTCGCCTTGAAAAGGCCCAAATTATATCTCTCAGGAAACAAGGAAGCTGGCAGGTTGTTCCAATCCTTGGCCGTATGGATTAGAAACGTAGAATCGAAACGTACATTTTTCTACAGTATGTTGATTTTGCAAACATGCAATGTTCAGAGATACGGTTTAAGATTTTTATTTTTACAAAACATCGAGGAAGAATACCTATGGAGTCTCAATCATGCCAAAAAATGGTGAACACCAACCTTTCAAGTTTGGCAGGAAATTCAAAATTAAAATAGTTTTTTTGTCCTTGTAGCTAGGCCAGGTAATTATTGTGAAATTACACAGTGTTTGCGAAAATTGTTGGTCGTTCTTTATATTATCATGTACAGCCATTAATCAGTAACTCATCATATTACTTACATTTGTCAATAAACCGTTTGAAACAGCAAAAATTTGTTTACTGACAAATATATGTAATAATGTGCATTAGAGATAAATAGCTATACGTGAGTTTGTAAAGAATAATAATCAATTTGCGCAAACATCAAGATCGTTTACAATAATTACTCGACCTAGCTACAAGAACAAAAAAACTGTTTGAATTTCCCGCCCCATTCGTGAAACGTATCACCTTAATAATGACATATTTAAATTTCTATTCTAGTATCTGAAGATGCCCTGCTAGGTATTAGCCCGTCCTGCGTCTGGGACGGTTGGGTGAAAATGACCTTATGCATCGACAACTCGATCAAAACCTCCAAACATAAGCTGGGTGAAGGCTACTTCGAGTTTTTGGTTTCAACCGCTCGACGCATGGGATGGATTGATTTCATCGGATCTGATTCGGAGTTACCCGACCTTGCAGAAGGTATGGCTGTTATCGTTGCTCTGTGCTTCGTCTATTTTAAACCCCGACGCAAAAGGAGGGGTGTTAAAAGTTTAACGTGTGTGTCTATCTGTGGCATTGTATAGCTGTAACTCCCAAACCGTTAACCATTGTTTTTAAAGGCTATTTGATCGACAATTTTCTAAGTAATGATTCCAGAAAATCTGATCAGCCGCATCGAGATACAATACCTATAGAGTCACAATCTTCAAGTGAAAACACTCAAAAAACGTCCGAGCGTCGTTGTACATACTTAGACAACAATTATATAGTTCACAATGCCACATTTACTTCAATTTAGACGTTATATCGCTTGCATAGTGTTTAACGTCGCTTGTCCGATAGCGCTGGCATCGCGCGGCGTAGCCAAATGCGTACGTGCGCCGAGTTTTGGTTGGGCCATTTTTGGACACGATTGTGACTATATAGGTATTGTATGTCGATGGTCAGCCGTTTGAAAATTAACAGCTATTTTTTCGAGGTTTAAAAAATTCAATTTATAGTTGTATGCTACTTTTTGTATACGTATTAATAGGATTGCGTTTGACCGCCAACTCGCCTGTTAAGCGTTAAGCTGATGTTAAGCGATGATGAGGTCTACGATGGAGCACCCTTGCCCAGAAGAAATCGATTCACTCGTGATATGAAGACACCGAAATTGTAACTACCAAGGAACATCCATTCAGGCAGCGAATTCCACAGACTAGCAGTGAGCACAATAAAAGACGTATGGCGCTTGTGATTGGAGAAAACAAAAGTAATTCATTCAATTCGCGCCTACGATTGGTCCGCTCGAAAAAGATCCTGCTCAATATTTAGTTCCTTTTCATCACCGTGAGGTAAAGGATGAGCTGTCAAGCGGTTATATAGTCATTGGCCATGACAGATGTATTAGAAAATAATAATGATAACAGGTTTAACAAATAAAAAGATAAAAACTTAAATAACTTAGAACATTTTTATTTTATTTTTAGGTTTAGTTAATTTTTGTTTCAGGTTAGGTAAAAATTAACATCATCGACAAATTTCTGTACAGTAAAACATAAATAATTGATCCCTAATTCTTTATTGTACTTAATACGCCAGCGAAGTCCAGTCAAAGCGAAAATACACTAGTTAGAGATTTGTCAAAGAAACAGTTTTGGAGATGACCTTCCGCCATGTAACGCCTGATTCAATCAACTAAAAAACTTTATTTCAGGGGCGGTCCTTCCCATGGAATGCATTGTACAAGGGATAGACGCCTACGTTCAATGCACCCAATCTAGTACCACTCCAATTAACGAGCCAAGCGTCGAGTGGGATCAAAATGTCGAGTGGGATCAAGAATATAGCCCGAATTTTATCGGCAATTGCCTCTGGGATGCATTAATTGACATGGGTACATGTATCAATGCGACAGGAGTTCTGGATTCGGAGACTGCTGAGCTGTATTGGCCATATTACGATATGGTTATTAATTTGTTGACAGATTGGGAGCCTCAGCAGTGGGATTCTATCCCGGAGGTAGAAGGTATGTGTTGTTTCATTATCACATCAACTCATTCCAAGTTTTTTTAGGGTTCCGTACTCAAAGGGTAAAAACGGGACCCTATTACTGAGCCTACGCTGTATGTCTGTAATAGTCTGTATGTATGTATGTCTGTCTGTCTGTCTGTCTGTCCGTCCGTCTGGATGTACTGATTCTAATCAAAACGTTCCCTATGTACGCAAGGCAAAATCAACGTCAGGAATTAAAATAACGCAAAATATACGCGAAAAAAACAAAACTGTTTTAACTTCATTGTTTAATTTCAATTTGTTACTAAGAAAAATCCTATATTGACTTCCTATTTTTTTCAGCCCCTTGGGACTGTATAATGTTTGCGGCATACCAATATGAAGAATGCACTTATGCAAGAGAACCAACATCGGAGCTGAATGAACATGCATAAGTAAAGAATTTTTAAATTGGCAAGCCTTTATTAACTAAACAAAAAAAAAACTAACACCTAACACTATACAGTTAGACTGCCCATGGACTTTTGAAGGAAGACAATCCAAATGATCAAGCCCACTATCAGTTGGCAGCATACCCAGCATGCTGGCGGCAATACCACGCTGAATGGCAATGCCTTATGCCTTGGGCCAGAAACACGCCAGCATTTTGGGCAACGCCGCATTAACTAGGCGCTCTAAATGATTTTTGTAAATGGAGGCAGCTCCATGTCCCCAAGGGCACAATGCCTCGACCCCAAACGGCACAAATATGTAACCACTGCCAAGATTAGCAAATTTGCGCCGCTTGCGCAAATATATTGAGTATAATAATTACCTAACGGTGGTACTAAGCCAAACCGAGGCATTGGACTTGTCATGAACAACTTTTACTGACTAACCCTGAAATTGCAATAACAAAAACAGCTGTTTTTTGTGATTTCCAGGGTTGGTTCCATAGTAAAACTTCTTCATAATGATGAGTACAATGACCCTCTATCACTGCCACGTCAAATGCTACATGAAAAGTCTTATACGATCACAAAAAATATTGAAATTAAAAAAAAACCTTTCAGTTTAGTACCATAGTTCCATGTAACCCTGTATTGTTTGTGTGATTATTGTTTTACTGTAATAAATTGATTTCGATTTTTTATTTTTTTTTATTCATCATCATCCGCTAGAAGACGTCCACTGCTGCGAACATAGGCCTCCCCCTTTACCCTCCACACTGAACGACATCCTGCCATCTGCACTAGATGCCCGCGACTCTCACAATGTTGTCGGTCCATCTAGTGGGAGGCCGGCGCTGCATCTTCCGGTTCGTGGTCTCCACTCGTTTTATTGTATTATGCTTATTTCTCTGAGTAGTGTAGTATAGACTGACCAACTTATCCAAAGTTAATATCACCAATTGATCGGGCATGAGTCATAATTTGCTTGTGCACGACGGTTTGGGGTACCGTATGGCTTGTGATTGGAGAAAACAAAAGCCATTCATTCAATTCGCGCCAGCTGTTCCTTTCTTCATACTCTACTAGCTGTTGCCTGTGACGTCGGTCGTACGCATAGACTTTCATGTTAACCATAGCATACCTTACATTCCGTAAGGAATCCACCGACCAAATTTAAGCTTCATATGTCAATTATTGGTCGTGATTTCGTGATGAGACAGTCAGTCAGTTTGTGAATGAGCGATATTTCGCTTTTAAGTATAAAGATAAGCGAAAAGAGAACAAAACACAGAAAAGAGAAGGAAAATCTGTCGCTAGGTATTGTGACACAACCTTGATTGAACATTCTTATTTATGTCAACGCGTCGAACTACGCGTCACAGTCGCTAACTGCTTTCGAATGACTGACGTTATGTTTATATGGGTGCAATTGGCTACAATAAATTTCTTACAAAAATGCCTTGACAGCCGTTCTAATTTAAACAATTATTTTTTTCGGTGAATTTGACCATCCTGCAAGATCACAGGTACTTGAATCACCTTTCAAGTTGATTCCACTTAGGCATACCTTAAGCATCCTCATGAGGCCTTCGAGCTGCTGCATGAGGTGTTTCCGTGAGTCCTGTAGCGATGACAGGTGGCCTTCGAGCTCATCTTTCCTCTGCCGTAGCGCTCGTAGTTCTGAGACAAGTGGAGGGGCGGATCCCCCACTGCTGCACGCACCAGAGCTCGCTTCCGCTTCCTGCTGCCTTCTGGTCAGAAAATTATTACCTTTTTTTTAAACCGACTTCAAAGTAGGCGCAAAAAAAAAACTATTATCGGAGCTGGTTAAAAAACTTTTCAGTCAAAGTTAATGACATTTTTGTGAAGGCACCTCCAGAGCTTCCTCTACATAAAGACGCACATAAATCGGTCCACAAATGTTGGAGCACCGAATCGAGAGCCTCCTGAAATCAGTTCATCACTATCCGCCTATCACATTTCCTCTGCTGGGACACAGGCCTTCTCTCAGAAAGAGATCAGTTAAAAATATGAAATACTAGCTGCGCCCGCGGTTTCACCCGCGTGGTGATGAAAATCGGTGATGATGATGAAAATTAGCCTGTGTGTTAATCCAGGACATAAGCAATGTATATTCCAAATTTCATCCAGCCGTTTCTACATGATCAAACATCCATCCGTCCACAAACTTTCATATATATGATATAGCTGCGCCCCGCGGTTTCACCCGCGTGGTGATGAAAATCAGTGATGATGATGATGAATAAAAGTAGCGTATGTTAATTCAGCGGTTTCTGCGTGATTGAGTAACAAACACCCATCTATCCATCCATCCAAACTTTCATATATATGATATTAGTGTGATGAGATTTAAGAATATGCTTGCGTTTGACCGCGAACTCACCTGTACCTAGTACAAGATTTGATAGTTTTCGAAAACTTTTTTCGTTTTCGTTTTGTTCCATACATTGCTGGGCTAAACGCTATTCGAAACCTTCTTTCGTATTCGAGTGAAGCAACCTATACTGCCGATTACTACCGATTTTAGTTCATCCGCGTTTCCGCTAGAGGCGCTTTACTAAAATGTATGGGACAATACGGAAACGAAAAAAGGTTTCGAAAACTATCAAATCTTGTACTAAGGGTACTGATGTTAAGCGCGTGTGGTTTGTTATTATATTAGTATGCGAGTTAAATGCGTGTAATTACCTGAGCCTGGCGATTTCTCTCATGATTTCCCTGTTCTTGGCCTCGAGCTGCGAGATGAGCTCACGCTGCTGCCGCGCCGCGTCCACCTCCGACCCTTCAGATGACGACCGACCCTGGAACATAACCTATTCATCAATGGATCTATCAATGTTTTTTTTAACTGTCTTCTAAAAAGGAGGAGGTTACCAATTCGACTGGTTTATTTGAAAGCTGGTGTTTCCCGTGTGGTCTCATTTCAATTTGGTCCAGTTCTGTGATTTTTATGAAGTCGGTTTTTTAAATTGATAATTATTTATTGAATAACTAGTGACCTGCCCCGGCTTCGCACGGGTGTAAGTTTTATTATATTACAAGTGCTGTCGCCCACGACTTCGTACGCGAGAATTTCATATAAACTTTCAAACCTTTTTCCTCCCTTAATCCAGCCGTTGCCAAAATAACATAGCCTATACTTCAGTCTAGTCATAGCTAAGTATATTCGTTAAAACCGCATTTAAATCCGTCCAGTGGTTTAGGAGATGTGCGTGCACTGACAAACAGACAAAAATTCTAAAAACTACGAGTATCTTAACTTTCAGCTGCTTATTTTAAGACGCCCTGTGTTTTTTATATCTCTCAATTACAGTTTTTTTATCTCTACGTTTTTATTATATGTATAGATAGATATAAATAGATTCTAGAATGATATACTTAACATAGCCTGTGAGTATACCTGATCATATCTAAGCATATTCGTGAAAATCGCATTTAAATCCGTCCAGTAGTACATGTTCAACGTCATCATCATCAGCCAGAAGACGTCCACTGCTGATCATAGGCCTCCCCCTTTGACCTCCACAGTGAAGGACAGCCTGCCATCTGCATCCACTAGATGCCCGCGACTCTCACGATGTCGTCGGTCCATCTAATGGGAGGCCTACATACGCAGCGTCTTCCGGTAAATATACATGTTGAGACGAGTAAATTATGGTGGAATTTCACTTACCAACTCTGGTGTGAGTGACGCAGATCTGCCCGCCCTAGGCTAAAATCAAAAACAAACATTTAAGAACTCATAAAATCTTTTTTTTTCGCTACTAAAGCTGGATTTAACCACCAACTCGTCAGTGTTTAAGCGACGATGTGGTTGAAGATGAAGCACACAGACTTAGAAGATGCCTATACACTGATCTTGAGAAGGCCCAGAGTATATCTCTATAGGCCATTTTTTTTGGCTCTTTGAGGTTCCGGGACATACATGTTTAGCGATGGCATCAAAACTGCACTTAATTTATTTAAGCACTAAGTAAGTGATTGGATGCGGGGATTGAACCCGGTGCCATCGGATTGTAAGCCGCACATTTTACCGCTTGGCCACTACCGATCTAAGCAGGCGCGGATCCAGCCTTCAAAAAAGGTTGTCGTTACAGCCACCCGAAAATCGGGCAAGTGCGAGTCAGTGTATGAACCTTGCTCGTACATGATCGATATATTGCATTCCTACAAAGGAAATGTTTAAAAAAATTATATGACGGCCTGACCAATATTTTGTACATTGTATCGTAGTTTCACGCGGGTAAAGCTGTGGGGCGTCACAAGTCACGTATAGGTAGCGGCACGTAAGTTTAGCGCTGAGCGAAATGTGGAGGGGATAGCTGCGCATGGGTACAGTCACGAACATAATACAATTAAAACTTTAATTGATATAACCAAATAATTTTAAGAACATATGAGCAAAATATTCGTTGCTTTATCTATCTCACTTTTAATTTGCTTTAGAGAATCAATCAATTCGCTGGTTTCTCTTTTAACAAAACATTCAGCACATCATACACCATTTTCATGCCCATCTTTTCAAAACAGTATTTCTTCTAGGCATATTCACTATCTACTAAAAATACACTAATATAAAAACCAACAATAACAAACTAACTCAAACTTAACAAAAACAATAACAATGAACGGCAAATACAATACAATTTTTTTTTTTTTGCACACATGGTCATCT
This sequence comes from Agriopis leucophaearia, assembly GCA_949125355.1. NCBI lineage: Eukaryota > Metazoa > Arthropoda > Insecta > Lepidoptera > Geometridae > Agriopis > Agriopis leucophaearia. The sequence goes on along the minus strand of OX421284.1, from coordinate 6,017,407 downwards.
GACCCCAAACTAAGCAAAGCTTGTAATATGGCTGCCAGAGACTGATATACGTACATATATATTTTTAAATACATACTTAAATACTAGATATTAACACCCAGACATAGAACAAACACAAATGTTTGTCCAAGATGGGAATCGAACCCACGCCCCCAAGCACAGAAGTTAAGTTCACTACCAACTGAGCCACCGGGGCAGTCAAATTTAGAACGCGACTGTTCAGTCAGAAGTCCGCGGAGCGTCGTATCAGGGCGGGGGACGGAATACGACCGGCTGGACAACTGGCGCTACGCACGCGTACCCTTCGTCCCTCTGGCCCCCCTGTGATACCTATTTTTCTACTTCTGCGCAATGACGGTCAGCGCTAGAGTTTCGTGCCGCTACTTGTATTAGGGTTGTGGGCATGCCCATCGTGCCCACAACAGTTGATCCGCGCCTGGATCTAAGCTAGTTAAGTCTTACCATTGTTCTGTTCTCGTGCGCTAGTCGGGCCGCGTATCGCGCTATGAGTCGATGCTCATCGTCCACTCCACGCGATAAATGCTCTGCTATACCTGTAAGATATCATTGTACTGTCAATCAATGTGAATGCTGTACACGTGATTATGACAACACAGCCTAACCCCCACTAACATGATGGAAATTCACACTCAGTGATTGTACGAACCCAAAGCGGCTCGTGCACATCCGCGATGCGCGGAGTTTCATAAAAAAAATAAAGAGGGTTGGAATTCCCACCAGAGGACAGCTGATGATCCTGTCACCTGTTTGGGCCCAAACCTCAGGTGCGGCTTTCCTCGTCCAGTGGCCGTCCTCGGATCCCAACACTTCACAAACAATGTTCAAAGTGTCCTAACACTGAATTTAACGCTCACGGGCTATAGAAAACACACCCGAATTCGCGGTTTCCGTTGATACCTTCAACTCAAGGAAAATATCCGATCGCGCCGTAACAGTGAAATTCGAGCACGTCTTTTAACGAAGTTCAATTCGCGGAGTCCAACGTTGACTCCGGTCTTCTCAAAACACACGGACGTCAAATCGCGCTTTGTTATTTGCGGGCCCCGGTCGAGACGTGCGTTCGCGCCGAGCTATATGTATAACTATCTATCTATCTATACATATAATCAAAACGTAGAGATAAATATAAGGTCGGGGAAAAAGTTCCTTCGTATTTTTTAAACAAATTCAAGATATATTTTTTTCAAGTTTAATTACATTTAATTATAATATATATGTGCCATTTTGTTCGATAACTTGTTGCCATCTTGTAGGTAGTGACATGATCCCGTTGCTGTAGAATTTTTGGGACTTCTGATCAAAAAAATGCAACAAGTAGTTTTGACAGTCCTCTCTTGATGTTAATCTAACACTACCCAAAGAATTCTGAAGAGATCGAAACAGGTGGAAATCTGAGGGTGCAAGGTCAGGGCTATATGGTGGATGCATTAACACTTCCCAACCAAGCTCTCTAAATTTTTGCTGAGTGGCCAAAGATGTGTGCGGTCTGGCGTTATCATGATGAAAGACCACACTCTTTCTGTTGATCAATTCCGGCCGTTTTTTCTCAATTTCTTGTTTGAGTCTCATCTGCTGTTGGCAGTAGAGATCCGGATCGATGGTTTTGCCCGGCGGTAAAAGCTCATAATGAACGATGCCCTGCCAATCCCACCATACACACAGCATCACCTTATTACGTGTTAATCCGGGTTTCGCTACAGTCTGTGGTGCTTCACTGCCCTTTGACCATGATCGTTTGCGCACATTCTTGTCGTAGGTGATCCATTTTTCATCACCAGTGATCAATCTTTTCAAAAACGGTTCGGTTTCGTTACGTTTCAATAGAGAGTCGCAAATGAGTACACGATTCATTTGGTTTCTTTCAGTGAGCTTGTGTGGCACCCAAATATCGAGTTTTTTTGTATACCCAGTTTTTTTCAAATGGGTCAAAACTGTTTTGTGGTCAATCCCCAGTTCTTCAGCTACGTCGTAACTATTAATATGCCGATCTTGGTCCACTTTTTCAGAAATGGCATCTACTTTATCCGTAACAGGGCGACCAGAGCGAGCTGCATCTTTGACATCAAAATTCCCGGACTGAAAACGCTTGAACCAACATTGTACTACTCTTGATGACACTGCATTAGGTCCATAAACGTCACAAATTTTTTTCGCGGCTTGTGTCGCAGTTTTCCCTTTTTTGTAATAAAATTTCTTAATATATCGAATTTCTTCGTAAGATTCACTCATTTTATCAAACAAAAAAACAATTGAAAAATGGCGGGAAATTGCTTTTTACTTTTTGTATTCCTTTTTTAAAATGTCATATTTTTAATGGTATCAAAACCAGCCAGATACAAACAGTACAACGGATGAGATTTTTACTACAACCTTATACATACAAAATACGAAAAGACTTTTTCCCCGACCTATTAAATCTGTAATTGAGAGATATCAAGAAAAAACAAGCGGCGTCCTAATATCAGCAGCTGAACACGTTACGACAGTTTTTAGAATTTTTGTCTGTTTGTTTGTCCACGCACATCTCCTAAACCAATGGACGAAATTAAATGTTGTCCCTACGAATATGTTTAGCTATAACCAGATTGAAGTACAGGCTATGTTATTTTGCGAAAGGGCCAGATTAAGGGAGGAAAAAAGTTTTTTTTTATATGGAAGGTATATATGGAAACTTAAAAGGGAATTATTCGCGAATTTCAAAAAAAAACTTACTGCGATGCGTTGACCTTGAAGAACGTGAATCCAAAGAACCAGTGTTGACGTAACCACCCACGTATTCCGGGAACCCGTTGTGTGCTGGCACTGGAGACGGCGGCCTGGGAACGATCAATAAAATCAATGCCATAACGTATGTGGCTTGCAGTCAAATTTATTTATTTCTCGATATTATAACAGTCTATATAATCTATTTATATTAAAAACTAGATGCGTCACGCGGTTTCACCCGCGTGGTGATGAAAATTGTTGATGATAATGAAAAGTAGCCTGTGTTAATCCAGGACATAAGCAATGTATATTCCAAATTTCATTCAAGTCCATCCAGCCGTTTCTGCGTAATTGAGTAACAAACATCCATCCATCCATTCTTTCTTTCTTTCTTTCTTTCTTTTCATCCATCCATTCCAACTGATTGTCAAACCAACCATGGTTTTTGGTGCAACATTATATTCTAAATTGTGTTGTTAAGTGTTAAGAAAGTAAATTAAAAAAAAAAAAAAACATCAGTCATAGGAAAGCACGTCAGAAGTGAACTAACTTAAGTAGTAATTCACCTATTCTACAAGAGATGGAGCTGTTTTAAAATACACGGTACAGCGTGACGATGCCGCGAGTTCCATGATTTTGGTTCACCCCAAACACGGGTCAACGCGCCTAAAGAAGTTTAAAAAATGCTTAATACACAGTGTACATACACGATGTGGCTAAGGTTGAGCGTCCGTTCCGGCTGGTCAGGGTAGCGGTGCGGCGTCGCGCGGCCGCGCTCCGGCACGCAGCGGAACGACTTGCGCAGCGTGGCGCCGATCTGGCGAGATGGCGACTTCTGAAACACGATAACAACCATTGTAATAAGTTTTAGTGTAGACAAAATAAGCACACAGAAAAAGAGAACTCAGACGTATCACTTACAATTAATCTTTCATACAAATTCTGCCCTTCCGTCTGTTTGTCTGTCTGTCCGTCCTAATTTTATTAAAGCTTTAAGGCAAGTGCATGGCACTTTGCACTAAGACAATTTTTAAAATTATAAAAAAAAATGCCTTTTAGGGGTGGTATATGCAAAAGGGGGAAGTTTTTTTTTCCGCTGCACCCCCTCATTTGGGGTATCATTGCAAAGGTCTTTCAAAATGAAGGTAAAATAGCAAAACTTTGCCCCCCCCTGAATTTCTTAACTATTTCACATAGAAACTTGTTGCTTGCCATGCTGATAGGTCATATTACAAGCCTTCACTTAAAATTAATTCGAATATTTTCTGATAATACCTTTATGAGTTATAGCGATAAAACTGTAATAAATTCACGACGTTCTAGCTCAAAGGTTATTGACCTTTTCGTAAAATTTTCTTAACAAATAATGTTTCTTAAGTAGTTTTCTTTTTCGACTAAATCAAAAAAAGTATATATTATGTTAGTAAGTATATATTATAACCTCTGAAATTTAAGTCCAGAGTTTCGTTCTTTCGATTTTTATCTGTTCTAAACCATGGCTGTGATGACAATTATATGACACACTCTTGGCCAGTTATTTATAATACTAATTTTGTTATTACCAGGCCTGGCGCACTTCGCAGTTTAGTTATGAAGCTACAAGTAGTCGTCTTGTCGGACTTGCTGTGCCCGCTGCCGCGCGATAGACAAAGATAACCCGACAGAGTTACGCGATAGACAAAGAGATAACTTTTAGGTTAATATAGCTGTAGGTAGTTAGCGCACGCACGTCCTGAATTGCACTTTATTGTATAGTAGCAAGAGTCGCTACTTCTGCAAATGATTTTGTGGAGTGAATCTTATGTACTTGTACATATATTTATTCCGTGGATATACTCACATATGCGGCGTATTCCTTCACTTCATGGTCATTAGTGTGCGTGCCGGAGATGCGCCCACGCCAGAAACACTCCTGGCACATGGTGTAGTTGGCGCACCGAGTGCAGCGGTATCGGAACCCGGTGACGGAGCCGCGCCGACACACGCTGCACGCTAGCGGGTGCACCACTGGGGAATAAAGGTTACGTTAGAATCAGTGGCGTAGCTAGGTAACCAAAGGCCCTGGCGCAAAAAAATGGGGCCCTATACCTAAACTGGGTTAGGATTTATCAAGTAAAAATATAAATAATTTAAAGGTACAGAGCTACTTTATCATCACTTTTTATTGTGCTCAAAGCTACTTACTACATGTATGTGTATGAAGGGCAAACATTTTGCAAGTTCAGTTTGAGGTTTGCTGATCAGGGCCCAAGGTTGAGGGTAGGGTCTGAGCTTGGGGACCCCGGTGCACGGCACCGCCTAGCCCTCCGATAACTACACCACTTAGAATGTGACTGAAGCCCCAACACTCGTAGATGCCGTAGGGGTACTTGCGGGCGTACGGAGCTCGGCCGCGGCTCCACCGCTTGCTCAGCGCCAAGCAGTCGCACATTATAGTTTAAAAGTCAACGTCAAATTATTTATTGCACACTAGTACTGTTCATATAAACTTTCAACCCTTTTTTCCTCCCTTAATCCAGCCCTTGCGCAAAATAACACAGCCTATACTTCAATCTGGTCATAGCCCAGCATATTCCTGAAAACCGCATTCAAATCAGTCTAGTAGTTTAAGAGATGTGCGTGGACAAACAAACAAACAGACAAAAAATACCAAACACTATCTTAACATGTTCAGCTGCTTATTTTAAGACGCCCTGTGGTTTTTTTATTATATCTCACAATTACAGATTTTATTATCTCTACGTTTTTATTATATGTATAGATATAGATTTGTCTATTTTATAAAATAAGTATAGATGAGCTGTTCGGGATGAGAATGGTGATCGCGAACTGGCGTGTGAACCAACCAGTTGAAGCGCTAGGCTGCGGGCACATGAGCGATCGAACAAGAGGACGGGTGACAGCGGAATGAGTGACAAAATGACGGGGAAAAGCAAGTGTATATGTGTGTGGCGTGTGAATCTATGCGTTTTTTCTTATACAGATAACATCAATTAAATATACCATTCTCAACACTGGCGAGACGATGCAGTAACGGCAGCCATACGAGGCACGGAGGTCCGGGGTCACACATTAGCGTGTCCAGGAAATCATTTACTGTTACTTTTGTATTCTGAAACAAACAATAGTTACATAATTTCCACAGTTAAATACAGTACAGTTTTTATACTTCCGTATTTGACCATCAACTCGCTATTAGGTCACGATGTGGTCGAAAACTCGAAAATAAAGGATAGATTTTAGACAGAAGCTATACCACTTAACCTACCAAGTAACCTAACCTAACTGTGTTATTAATTTAACATGTGTATCTCTGTCTGTGGCATCGTAGCACCCAAAAGGCAAATCCGATTTGGATTAAGTTTTTTTTTTGTTTGAAAGGCGACTTGATCAAGAGTTTAGCTATGATTCAAGAAAATATGTATAAATATTATCAGCTCTCTTATCAGGGTTTTAAAAAAAATAAAAAATATGGTCACTTAATTTAGTTACGTAGTCTGACCAACCCAATGACTCGATAAAGAGACAATTTGCATTTTAGCTACAGCTAACGTATGTAACGTGAACCTCAATATGACGAGATACGGTTTGCGGTAGCGCAACTTTTCGCATTCACCTAAACAGAATCGATTAAAACAGGTGACGGTACGGCCTACGGTCCATCGGAGGCGGGACCCTATTTACTATCAATTAACGTGACATCCCTATCATCTGTCAAGTAAGGATTTGTAGGTTAGATCCGGCGTTAAATAAAAGCAGTTTGCATGTACTATTATTCGTGTTATCACAATGAAGACTAACTACATCTTTGTCTATAGTATATTTGACTGCCCCGGTGGCTCAGTTGGTAGTGAACCTGCCTTCTGCGCTCGAGGGCGTAGGTTCGATTCCCACCTAGGGCAAACATTCATGTGATGAACATTTGTGTTAGTTCTATGTCTGGATAGTATGTATTTAAAAATATATATTTACGTATATCAGTCTCTGGCAGCCATATCACAAGCTTTGCTTAGCTTGTGGTCAGATGACCATTGTGCAAAAATGTCCCAGATATTTATTTATTTACTAGTGATGTTGCCTGTTCAACCCTTTTTTCTTCCCTTAATCCGACCCTTGCGCAAAATAACATAGCCTTCAATCTGGTCATAGCTAAGCATATTCATGAAAACCGCATTTAAATCTGTCCAGTGGTTTAGATGTGCGTGGACAATCAAACAGACAAAAATTCTAAATAACTGTCTTAACATGTTCAGCTGCTTATTTTAAGATGCCCTGTTTTTATACATCGCAATTACAGAATTTTTTATCTCTACGTTTTTATTGGATTCTGATGTACCATTCTCTAAACTAAATTTGACAGCTCTAAAATTGTTGCCTTACTTTTCTGACGTATAGAAATGAAAAGAAAAGCCGATAATTTTAGTCCTGTCAAATTAGTTTACTTAAGATAATAGTTTTTTTTTATTTTTTTTTTATTCGGTAATAGGCTTGCGTTTCACTGCCAACTCGCCTGATGTTAAGCGCGATGCGGTCTACGATGGAGCACGCTTGCCCAGAAGAAACCGATTCACTCGAGATTTGAAGACACCCAGATTGTAACCATCGGGGAACACCCATTCCGGCAGAATAGTACAACAGAATTGACCCCATTATATGTATAGATATAGATAGTGGGTTTTACCTGGTTAAATATAGAAAGCGCCAAAGTATCGTCGTAGCTGAACGATGGTGACTCGTATACCGCTGCCGGCAACGCGAGTACTTCCCTCAGGTAGTCGGATAGCCTCTTCATTAACAAATGACCGTTGCCATCCGACAGCTGGGAGAATATATCTGGAACATTACACAATAGGTAAATAATAAGTTGCCATCTATTTGAGTAATTAAAAATAAAATGTAGTTATATTTAATAATGTAGAAGGAAGGTTCTTAAGTGGAGACCACAAACCAGAAGACGCAGCGTAGGTAGACCTCCCTCTAGATGGACTGACGACATTATGAGTCGCGGGCATCCAGTAGATGCAGATGGAAGGTTGTCGTTCAGTGTGAAGGTTAAAGGGGGAGGCCTATGTTCAGCAGTGGACGTTTTCTGGCTGATGGTGGTATTAAATAAAAAATAAGTGCATCACTCGAGAACGGTAGCACTTTTTATATTTTTTTTACATTTTCTGCGGAATTTGTGTGTATGAACTCAAGACCATGAACAAATTTATTGATCTAACAGAGTTTTTTAAATAATGCACTTACATCGCAACTTGTCTGTCAATTTCCCAGCGCACATTGTAGCCAGGGCAACTTTTATCGAGAAAACTCTGATTTTTCCCACATTCTCCCTGAAAAAATAATACACAAATGAATATTATGATGGCTATGATCATAGGAATTAGAATTTCACTTTCATTTCATTATAGTAAAATAAATGTATGAAACACAAAGACATTTGCATACATCTGACTGCCTCAGTGGCTCAGTTGGTAGTGATCCTACTTTCTGTGCTTGGGGGCGTGGGTTCGATTCCCATCTAGGACAAACATTTGTGTGATGAACATTTGTGTTTGTTCTATGACTGGGTGTTAATTTATATTTAAGTATGTATTTAAAAATATATATGTATGTATATCAGTCTCTGGCAGCCATATTACAAGCTTTGCTTAGTTTGGGGTCAGATGACCGTGTGTGCAATAATGTCCCAGATATTTATTATTTATTTATTATTATTATTATCTATACATATAATAAAAACATAGAGATAAAAAATTCTGTAATTGCGAGATATCCAAAAAATAATTACACAGGGTGTCTTACAATCAGCAGCTGATAACGTTAAATCAGTTTTTAGAATTTTTGTCTGTTTGTTTGTTTGTCCAAGTACATCCTATAAACCACTGGACGGATTTAAACGCAGTTTTCGCGAATATGCTTAGCTATGACCAGATTGAAGTTAAGCTATGTTATTTTGCGTAAGGGCCGGATTAAGGAAGGAAAAAGGGGTAGAAAGTTTATATGAAAATCTACGCGTACAAAGTCGCGGGCAAAAGCACTAGTCTACACTAATATTATAAAGAGGAAAGATTTGTACCTATTTTTGTATGTTTGTATGTTTGTAATGAATAGGCTCCGAAACTACTGAACCGATTTGAAAAATTCTTTCACTGTTGGGAAGCTACACTATCCCCGGGTGACATAGGCTATATTATATTTTGTAGCGAGGCCGAAGGGCGAGCTTACACTCGTGTGAAGCCGGGGCGGACGGCTAGTATATAATATATGGAATTGATCTACATTTAGCCACCAACTCGCCTGATGGTAAGCGACGATGTTTCCGAGGATGGAACACGTTGATCTAGAAGAAATCTATTCCCTCTAGCCTTGAAGATGCCTAGATTGTAGTTCTCAGGAAACAAGGGGGACGGCAGGGAGTTCCATTCTTGGGCAGTACGTATCATAAATGACGACCCATATCGTGGTGTACGAATCTTTGGAATTTCCACAAGGAAGGGGTGATAGTGTGCAGTCCTACTTATACATAAACGTTAATTAAGTTAAGCAATGCTTAAAATTGACATGTCTCGTTTTCATGTGTGACAATTTCCATCAGCGAGAAGCTAACAGAGGAATTTTGAGCATTGTGTGATATTTAAGTCTTTCTGACCTAATTTGTCCATAAAATACCCAATTGGGATTCATTGAAACAATCAATAAATTAATTGAACTGAAATGGCGTGTTAGTCATGCTCTGTTTATAAATGTTTGAATCAAATGTAATATGATCTTATGTCTACTTGTACCGTTTGCACACATTTTGGAGTGTATCAGATCTGCATAATCTAATTCCCTCCTGCTCATTTTTAGGGTTCCGCAACCAAAATTATTTATTTTTACATATTTATAACAATACAATTTAGAATATGATGTAAATACATGCCAAAATAGCAATAGTGCCTTAGTTCAAAAAATCATTACAATGGCTGAATCTGTTCTAACATTATTTAGAATTAGTTATGGTATCTTTATTAATATTCATGACCTAGCAACTAAGAACTGGCAACCAAGGTCAACATCAGGTTTAAAACTATACTGACTCTTTATTAACTGAGTTTCTTTGCGCGATAGAATCCGAAACGTGAATATTCACCAAAGAACCAGAGTCACCGACATAGCTATTAAAAGTTGAAGTGACAATGGGCAGGCCACGTCGCTCGAATATCCGATAACCGATGGCGAGGAAAGGTTCTTGAGTGGAGACCACAAACTGGAACACGCGGCTTAGGTGGGCCTCCCACTAGATGGATCGACGACATTGTGAGAGTTGCGTGTGTCCAGTGGATAAAGATGGCAGGCTGTCATTCAGTGTGAAGGTCTAAGGGAGAGGTCTATGTTCAGCAGAATGTCTTCGGGCTGAAGATGATGAATAACGCTAATAGTTTGAGGGTGTAAAAGATCACCTAGTCTCGTGTAAGGTGAGACTAAAAATCCTGAGTAAAAACAGGTTAATTTTAATTTCCAGCCAAAAAAAATAACAAAGCACCAGGTAACTTCACAGAGCTTTTACATAGTTGTTTACTTCTTTGGTCAAAGAAAATAAAAAAGTAAGCTCAATGGGTTATTTTTAACATTGACTAATTAGATTTTAAATTACTTTACCTCCCTGGGAAAGCATATTGATATTTACCGCCTGCATTTTTAGTCATTAATGAACCAACTACCGAGCGGTAGCGGTGAAAAAAATAATTAGGATACATGCATATTTTAAGTGAAGCTAATAAAAGTGTGTTAGAAACTAAAAATTCTTCTTACCCTGTACTATAAGCTGCCAGCAGCCAATTTAACAACAATGCCGAGCAAGCCTCCACAGACACCTGGTGCGCTGGCGGCAGTCTCTTATTCAGATTGTGGTATAGTGAAGACACAAGGGTCTCCAGTCTGGTGACGTTCACACACGCTGTGGGCTCCAGGGTGTTCAGTGCGTTCTCTCTGAACGCTTCTATGACATTCCAGATGTCTATTACATGCACTGGAAATAGATATATCAGTGTTTTTATTTGAATTTTGTAGTAACAATGGACGTTCTATCTTCTAAGAGTGTTATTCTTAGGCAGGTAACTAAATGTAGAATTCTTTTGGCCAGATATCCACCCATACCTTGAAAATTATAAATAAAAAGATGTTTTATAAACAGGTAGGCCTAACTCCCCAAATACTGGTGTACCACACCTAGTGTGGACATTAGTGCGATCTACGAGTGTAAATGTAATGATTTCTGAAATAAATATGTTTGAATACAATCATGTCTCTGGCAGCCATATTACAAGCTTTGCTTAGTTTGGGGTCAGATGACCATGTGTGCAATAATGTCCCTGATATTTATTTATGTAACCTGTCACTTATCTCAGTTTTCAGTATTTGTATAGACTTGTCAGATCACAAACAAGTCACGTCATTTATCATCGGGCTTAGCCCTTCAATTTCTTAGTACTTAGTTCATATTTTTGGTAATAATTTGATAGTACATTCCACATGAAGATATTAATCATTATTATCTAAAAAATAATTAACATTTACTACCAATGATTACATGTTTGTGATAACAACTTCTCTACATAATAAAATATTAACAACTCATAAATATACTGTACATCACTCACAATTACACTTCTTCTGAACATATCGGAGTTTGCAGGCCGTCCTATAAGTGGCAAATCTGATCACATCATAGTTCTGGTCTCTCATCTCCTGAAGGAGTAGGGAGCGGGGGTCTGCGGAGGCGCTCGCTGAAATCGCAGGCCCCGGGCCCGGGCCCGGGCCTACGCCCCCCAAACTTGGGGCTACACCCACACTGTCGCGCTCCAAAGACATTTTTGACACTAAAAACACAAAACCACATTTGAATAATAACCAAGGGATGTTGAAGAGAGAGCTAGGTAATTTGTGTACGCACGTGTAGGTACGCTAATGAAGAAAGTAATTTACAGTGTCATACAAGGTTTCAAAATACACGGCTTGCTCAATACTACTACGAACGTCCGAATATTTTAAGTTATTCAAGAACTGCTGTCGAAACACTGTCTCACCTTTGTTTTACGGTTAGCTCATCACTTTGTTGACATAACGATAATATATTCACGGCAAAACCGGATAATTAAAACGCTATATCGATTCCATGATAATAACACCAATAATTTTAAATTGGCACTTCGGCCAACACAATACTGTTTAATTAATCCAGCTATTAACTATCAGATTCAAGTTCAACTATCTTATAATACCATTTTTACAGACTTTCTAGGGAATAAATAGTAAAATTGCTATATATGAACAAAATCATCGCAATCAACATGACAAATTTTCGCTTTCTCTGATTCTGTCTGATTATTTCATCTTCTCTCTCCTGCCATTAAAATTACGTTCCTTTCTTGTTTTGCTTTTTTTCACACAAACTAAGCGCCATTGAGACGGTCGAGACCGAGGGGTAATATCGAGACGGTCCACTTTTGATTTGAATAAAAACGCGATCAGTAGACCCGTGAGTCTGTCGTAAAATTAAAATCAGACTGTTTCAAGTTTGAAATAATAACATAGTAGGTATTCATGTTTTTATTGCAGCATTTACTTACCTAGAACGTTGTTTAATTTTATTATGTCTCTAAAGCATTTGATCTGCTGCCTCACATCGTAGCCATGGTCTGCGTAAGTTACATGCATAAATTTGACAATAATTATTTACGGTAAAAATGATCGTGTACCTATACATAATATCAGACGTCTAGATTGTGATTTATTGAAACATTGATGCCCTACTTCACTTGTGGAATTTAGGACTGTGAATATTGCAAATTATCTTTGCGATATTATGTAATGAAGTCAATTTAATACAAAATAGAAAAAGGGTATATATCTAGAAAAAAATAAAACGAATTAATTTGAAGCTTCATCTATTTCGTTTCGCCTATCAAACGGTCTTCAGATCGTACCGAACAAACTCTCATATAACCGGACCGTCCGTCGATCATTAACCAAGTAACCAAATCGTCTCGGGAGCGCTTTAATATCAAAAGTAGATATTATGCTGAATTCACCTTTCTGCGTAACATAGAACGTTTCGTTTATTTTCATAGCTAGCGAGTTTCGGCGCCAACGTAGAAAAAAACATGTCGCTTCATTGTCTTATTTTTCAAAACTTATGTTTATACGAGTATTAATGTGTTATGTAATACAGAGAAAAGAGAAGGGTAAAAACGAAAAATACTAGTGGATTATGATTTATTAATTGTTCGTGAACGTGCAGTGCTCAAGTATGGTGAAGTAAAACGAGTATTTTCATGTTGATTCCAAAACTCTGTAAGAGAAGGAGCCTCTCCAGTCTCCAATCTACTGGAGCAACCACAGACCTACTACCTATAGATTTTCAATGAGCGTGGCTAGCTCAGTGCCTCTCGCTTCAACAAGGTGTGTTGCCACATTAAAATTATTTGCTTTAAGTTAGGGTAATTTACATACTAGACGGGTAGTGAATCTCTTCAATGAGTAATTTTGGAAACTTTGGAAAATCTTGTGAGATGGAAAGATATCTGAAAAATACTTATGAACAAAAGAAATTAATATTAAGATCCAAATCCATCCGTTTAAAGGTAAGATAGCTTTAAACGGCTGTATCTTTCGCGCCGTAATATCGTCAGTTGAAACTTACACAGAATATGTAATTACGACGGATTAACTAAGAAATATAATTAAGTCAAAACTAAAGAGGGTACACATCCACACATACAACAAACGTTTTTGTTAAGGTATTTTTGTATTTGCTCTGGTGTAAAAACCAAACGGTACGTAACGGTAATCGGTACAAGCGTCAAACTTGGCGGATTATAGTGCACACCCTAAAGTAAAACAACAAATAATAAATACTGGCCGCGTGCGAGTCGGTCACACATTTCTGTTTCCCACAAGTTAAGCAACGTCGGGCGCGGTTGATACTTGGATGGATGACAGCCTGGGTGTGATGTTGTGTATTTGCACTACTTTTTGTATTTTGTGACGGTACAGAACCCTCAGTGCACGAGCCCGACTCGCACTTGGCCAGTTTATTTATTTTCATGGATGGAATTATGGATAACATCCCAATTAATGAGATACTTAGATAAAACTATTTATTATTTACAGTACTCATATCACACACGATAAATCAGACTTCAAAAAAATATTATTTTGTTTTATTTGAACAAAATCACGCTGATGATGATTTATGATGATATATTTTCTTTGATTTAAGTACATTTAAGTGTGTATATTAGACCCTGAGCAGCTGCAGTTGCTCAAAAATATAATTTTTCCCCTTCTGATATTGGATTCGGCATTGAAATGACTGGAACAAATTCTACTATGTTTTCCTGGCACCCAATTTTCACAACCAGTAGCACTGATCCATTTTATTCGTAAGCCAGGATCAGTTGGAAACCTGCAGAACGAATAATTTATGTTAATTGTGGTGGGTAATTTCATTTATAAGCTGGCACCATTGATTGTTATTCTTCTCAGTTAATATTTTGATAAAACTCATAGGAAATACCACAAATCGACCAAAAAACGGACTAATTATGAATAAAATATTTACGCATTGATATCCTGAATTTATTTAGGTGATCATTACAAGCTCTATATGTTTACTTACGTGTGAAATGATATTTCATAGTTTTTTCTCTCACTGCGGTACTTGCAGCCCAAAATGATACAACCAACCATTGTAAATGTTTGTTTTACAATTATTTCTCAGACGAAACACGCATTTATCACATAAAATCACCAAAAAAATGCAATAAACAATATTCAGACCCGTTTTGTTTGGCACAGAACCGTCAGATTTTGACATTTCTGGTCCAAAAAACAGGCCACGCCGATAAGGACAAAAAAGTCTAGTTATGTCCTTTTTGTACTTGTGCTGAGCCATATCAATTTGTCTCTTTCACTTGCTTTCACTGAAATATATTGCCGATCTGTTGTGTATATCTGTGGGAGCAACACTTAATTATGACCCTTACGACAGGTAAAATAATACGGAAGCGGTATGGCCTTAATGGCTTTAGCCAGCTCATAAATGAGCGAAAAACAAAAAAAGGCAATCAGCTCGGTAGTTTTGGCGCCAACATGAAAAAAACATTTCATCCTATTGTATTATACATCTAAACTGGTCTTCTTGTAGTCTTGGACGTGCTCGAGTGCAGGAAAGTCATACCTATAACGCGGTGAAACAAATTTGTAACTTACCTTATGCTGATAGATCATTTATAATTCAAAACCTTTATTCCAATGACAGTTTAAAAAAAATACAGGCGAACATAGAACCTCCTCCTTTTTGGAAGTCGGTTAAAAAGGGGGAAGACGCGTGACATCCAAACGATGTACTCATTAAATATGGCTTGGTTCAAGCAAAATTTTGGCAAGTAAGTAACTCACGAGATATCACAAACGCCAGTTCGATTGTGACTGAAGTCGATTTGGCCCTTGGGCCTAATTTGTGCGGTCCACGCCAAGGACTTCGTTCCGTATCTTCCCACTAATTCCTTACATCAATGCTTTATTCAAAATGATTTCCTAAATTTTCTGATCATAACTTTTTTAAGATATAGCGAAAAAACTGTAATAAATTCAAGGCGTGAACAATGTTTTCTATGCTATGAACGTGACTACAATTTTGTTACGGAACCCTACCGTATGCGTGTCTCGATTACGCTCTTGGCCAGTTATCACACTAATATTATAAATGCGAAAGTAACTCTGTCTGTCTGTCTGTCTGTTTGCTACATATCACGGCTAAACGGCTTAGCCGATCTCGACTAAAATTTTGCGACTATTTTTTTCTGAAAAAAATTGCGGATGAAATCGCGGGTACAGCTAGTATTGATATAAATCAGTCGCAAATTAGCAGTGGCAGAATACTCGTCCACCTAGTAAATTTGTAGCATAGTGATTTGCTGTTTGGATGTAGGCAGGATGGGCAGTTAAAACAGATCAGTAAGTCTAACACAATATTTATTTATATAATTAACTATTAAAAAAAATTAACACTGTTTAGGTAATACAAGTTAGGAGCATCACACACGATAACATAATATCTAAAAAAAAATAACATTACAAAATTTCATTCATTCATAATATCGCTACCAACATTTTCTACGAAGCATTTATACAGGAGCCGGTAATACGAATTTTATATTACGTTAGTTAAGTGTGATTTATATTTTGATATGATCTAAACCGTGTGTGATAAGTAAGTTAGTAATTTAATTTATTATAAAACATGATTTTTAACAGCTGCATCTGCAGATCATATAAGTATTACAACGTTGTTAAAACTGAATTGCGCTAATATACATCGAAGAACAATAAATATAAGTAGGTATATACTTACTAACTTAACATTTTTACATTATTTGAATTGATAAAAAACTAAGAGTGAAAAAATATCGCATATAGGTACCTACCTTCAAATCATCATAAATACCGATTTACATACTTAAGACGCGATCATCACAAACATTTATCTAACCATTATTGTAAAAAAAAATATCTTTCCTTATGAGAAAACTTTGGCATCTCACGTCTTGTGAATTTGCCAGTGTCAATTATTGAAAGGTTTCAAGATTGATTAAATATCCTCAAACAAGTTTTAGTCAGAGTAAAGCACAGTCACGGTCAAGTTCAAGTCATTCCTTAGTAAAACGATGGCGACTTTACTAGAGGTTTCTAAGGAGTTTTGAGAATAACACGAAAAGACATGTTTCACATTATCATATCGCTTGCTCACACTCTAGCACGTTCACAAACACTCAATAAAAAAAAACTACAAGACACACAATACTCCAGTTTAGGAAAATAATTCGACGCCATGTTTTTTCACGGTGGCGCCAAAACTCAGTTTACCTCATTATCGTTTTTTTCTTTTTTTTTTTCAAAATTCGTGCGCCTATTCCACAGAATAATAAAATCCTTCTGAGACATATACTCTGATCCACTGAAGTGAGATTTTTTTTGCTCTGATCTATGGACTATGCCACAGACAAATGGGACCAACCATAGAGAACATTATAGGACCAACCCTGAAATGCCGAAAAAAATGTCTGCTGTTCCATACATTTTGTAGAGAGTACCAAAATGACAGTTTTCTTTGGAAGAGCCGTTTTTTTGCGATTTTCTGGTTGACCCCATAAGGAAAACTTAACAACTTAACAAGTTGTTAAGTTGTTCATAATGATGGGCATTATGGACCCCTTACGGTTTAGTAAATGTAAGTAATAAAATATATAATAAATATCTGGGACATTTTTGCACACTCGGTCATTGTATTATATGTCTGTGGACTATGCCCTCCGCCTCCTATTGACCAATCACAAACGTCAAGGTCAAGAACTAACAACAAATCAAGACACAGCTGTCAAAAGTACTACCCTATATATCATGCTCTATGGTAATAACTTCGTCGGGCCATAAATCAGTTTGAAAATTAATTTAGTATTTTTGTAATATCTGATCTAGGTGAGTACAATATTGTTTCTAACAAATTGTATTGGTCTTGTAACTCTGTATAGACATTTACGCGAAAAGGTTGAACAACTTTTCTAATGGGACCAACCATAGAGAACATTATAGGACCAACCCTGAAATGCCGAAAAAAATGTCTGCTGTTCCATACATTTTGTAGAGAGTACCAAAATGACAGTTTTCTTTGGAAGAGCCGTTTTTTTGCGATTTTCTGGTTGACCCCATAAGGAAAACTTAACAACTTAACAAGTTGTTAAGTTGTTCATAATGATGGGCATTATGGACCCCTTACGGTTTAGTAAATGTAAGTAATAAAATAAATAATAAATATCTGGGACATTTTTGCACACTCGGTCATCTGACCCCAAACTAAGCAAAGCTTGTAATATGGCTGCCAGAGACTGATATACGTACATATATATTTTTAAATACATACTTAAATAGATATTAACACCCAGACATAGAACAAACACAAATGTTCATCACACAAATGTTTGTCCTAGATGGGAATCGAACCCACGCCCCCAAGCACAGAAGTTAGGTTCACTACCAACTGAGCCACCGGGGCAGTCACAATAATGATTACCGAGATGATTATCAAGTACACCCTTTCCGCGTGACCCTATATAGACAGGTAGTCCCCACTGGGTTGCTCAATTACCTACTGACCACTAGCTTTCAAGGTAACAGTAACCAAAAAGATAGGTAGGTACACATTCATCTACATTCTACAATATACTGTTTCATAACATTATTAATTATTGTCTGATTATGTACAATGATAATAAAAATAATGCACTTACACACTTACATCTAAAAATCGATCTACAACATTTAACCATTTTACTTTTTACTCACCCGGAGCTCAATTTCTATTAAATACAATTTTTTTCGACAATGACATTAACTACATAATATATAGTTCTTAAATTTTCTATGAACCACTACATTTAAATAGGTACCTATACATTAAAAGGTACGCACAATATTTGAATAAATTATGTGGGTAGTTACAGAATATAAAATCAAAGATTAGGTACTATTATTTGTTCTGTGCCGTAGGTAAAGTGCGAGTCTGCGACCAAGTTATCTGTGGAGTGATAATTTTTCAAAGGTGGACTGGCGAAATGATAGAACATGTTTTATTATTACCTATTGACATTAATTATTGATTTATAAAATTATTGTTTTATGCTATTTTGTGACATGTACGATATTAATTGGTCTTGTTTGTAATTTTTTATTAGTGTAATTGGCTTTTAGCCGTTTTAGTAAATAAATAAATATAATATAATAATAATATAAAAAACTGACTTCATCTGAACTGGACCAAATTGAAATGGGACCAAATGGGAAGCACCAGCTTTCAAATAAAAAAAGAATCATCAAAATCGGTTCACCCAGTCAAAAGTCCTGAGGTAACATACATAAAAAAAACCAGTCGAATTGATAACCTCTTTCTTTTTGGAAGACGGTTAAAAATTAAATAAAACCGCAATCTAAAATAAACCGTAAATGAATACCGTATACAGTTTGTGGTTGAAAGGCCA
Organism: Agriopis leucophaearia; assembly: GCA_949125355.1. NCBI lineage: Eukaryota > Metazoa > Arthropoda > Insecta > Lepidoptera > Geometridae > Agriopis > Agriopis leucophaearia. The sequence continues at coordinate 5,998,598 of OX421284.1, read as the reverse complement.
GGCCTTTTACCACATTTCTCCTGATTTTAAGTGATGGTTTGTTCGAAGATGGTAATTTATTTCACAAATAAACTATATCCGGTCATGCATAGAGGGGAGTTTGTAAATTTTGTTCAGAAAATACGATAGTGTCTCCTCTGAACCCCACAGATAATTAGATTACTTTGCTTCACGCTTATCTGCCAAATAAATTTATTTAGCAATTACCCATTAAGTAAATAACAAAATTCAAGAATATAACTAGGTAGGTACTGACCGAATACTAGGGTAGGAATTTAGGCTGGTATTTTATTTTTCATTAATTTACCACAATATTTAGTACAGCGTCTTGTATCATTTTAAAGTGCCTAAGTAGGTATATATTTTTCTATTAAATCAAAAATATTTTATATACACGTTATTAAGTATTTTTGTGTAATTGGTATTACCAATATAGTTATTATGACCTACCTTACTGAATATATTTGCAATTCTATTCATATTTGGTAAGGTATACGTATTTGATTATAATATATCTGGTACAAACATAATATATTATAACCTAGTACCTACTTAGGAATTTAATTATTAAAAACATTATGTTAGACAGGGCTACGCATATAGACTGTACTAAGCCGAACGTATGTCATTGTGCTCATTATGAACAACCTTTTAATAAGGGATCAACCCTAAAATCGCGGCGAAAAAACATCTGTTTACTAGAAAACGGTCAACAAAATGTATGGAACAGCTGTTAATTTTTTCGCGATTTCAGGGTTGGTCCCATAGTAAAAATTGTTCATAATGATGAGTGCAATGACCTCTTTTCAGCTTAGTACAGTCTATATGCGTAACCCTGTATAATTACGTCATCTCATTTAATTCTACAGTGTGTACATTATTCAGGTAAACGTTTTCAAAGAATAAACGATAATACATAAATATAATATAGAATTATATCACTTTATTTACAAAATTATTGTGTTTGTCACAGATTTGTTAGCTAGATTGGTCCATAATTGGACGATTTAAAATATGATAAAGGTTAATTTTCAATTCATAATATTTATTAGAAGAAGAAACACGCCAATCAAACGCATTGTTACGTGGGTTAGATTACTATTTTCAGCTTAAAGCCTATATTTTAAAATTTCTAAAATTCCATACATAGGAAGTATAGAAAATTATCTAGACTTCAATAATGACTGCTTTTAATTTTTCGGCTTTTAAAAAAAAATTGAGCAAAAGTTGAAAACTAAATACGGCAAAGTTTTTAATTATAAGTACTTATATTTGAATTCCTACTCATTTATTTTTATTTCTTTAAAAACATTTATTTTGTCCTAAAATTCGTACCAGCATACCATCTTGATTTTTATAAATGCCCCGCTACCTTTCATCATCCCAGAGTTATTATAAGTATACGTATGCTCTTGGTATGCTGTCACTCTCTATCGTTATCGTGTCTCTCACGCCAAGGATGGATGCTATTTTTTTGTCAATGCTCACGCGCAAGGTACGATTAAGTTGATACTAATGGGATGACACGAAAGTGTAAGTGACACGTACGCGCTTACGTAATAATCCACTGGCCGAGATGATTATCAAGTAATTTTTCGCTCGAAAGAGCTTTCGTGCATACTACAGGGTTGCGCATATAGACTGTACTAAGCCGAAAAGAGGTCATTGTACTCATCATTATGAACAACTTTTGCTATGGGACCAACACTGAAATCGCGAAAAAATATATCTGTAGTTCCATACATTTTGTCAAAAGTCAATGACCGTTTTCTATGAAACAGCTGTTTTTTTTTTTGCGATTTTACGGTTGGTCTCATAGTAAAAGTTGTTCATAATGATGAGTACAATGACCTCCTTTCGGCTTAGGACAGTCTATATGCGTAACCCTATATATTCAGCCAGCACGATATTCTTCATTTTCAAGCTCGTGTGGTTTCGAACCATGCACGGCGTTTCAGCTTTCATCTCTTCGCAGTAAAGATCAAAGTTCTCTGCCTTATTCAAGATTTCCCATTGTGTCCTCCGCTCGTTTTCGATGTTTGTTTACACGTACAACCAATGCCGCCACGTGAACCGGCTGACCGGCGCCCCGCCGCGGATCGCCTCGTGTTCAGACTCAGGTGAAATGCAGCACGCGATGCGCTGGAAAATAAAACTACAAATATTACAACAACAATTGACAATGGGCCTCCGTCATCTATCGTCACGAGATGATGGATTCATTCGATAACATATTCATTGTCGCCAATAAACATCTGTCCACTGCTGGATAGGCCTATCTATTCCAAATCACGCCCTCTGCCTGATCTTTGTTTTATGCTTCCAACCTTAATAGGTTATCCTATAAAAACAAGCTATGGTGGCTGGGCGGTAACATGTGTGCACGGCACCCGGTTTGATCCCGCTTTGTTTGGCCAATAAAGCCCTGCGCTCAACAACGATGCAGGGAAACATCGTGAGGAAACCGGTATGTCCAAGAACCTCAAATGTTCGAAGACATGTGGCATTCATTAACATTCACTGGGCCAAAATGGTGGATTAGGGCACATCCTCTTTCTCTCTGTGAGAAGGCCTGTTTCCCAGCAGTGTATTCAGATAGGCTTACAATGATGATGTAATATAAAAAATGAAATCACTTCTCACCTGTCGAAACGTCCCGGGAGTAGTAGCCAGCTTGTAGACCGCCACTATGGGGATCATGAGTATGGAGGAGCAAGCTAGCCCCCAGCCTAGCACCACGGCCCACGGTGGATATGTGTACTGCTGGTACTGGAGCGGTTGCTGGTAAAGCAGGCCAAATACAACCACGCCCTGAGAAGAAAGAAGTTTACTAAAAAGACTGTTGTAGGTAATCTTAAAGATATCTGAAATCAATAATCTAAGAGCCCGACCACATCTCCATATTTTGTTTGAAAAGGCTTTTGCATCGGAGGACGGCCTATATAGCAGCTAGTCGCAACCTCGCCACCGCAACGTATTGTATAATCAAAGTTGACTTTACTATGTTGTTCAAAATCAGATAAATAAATTACTACAAACTAAACAATTTATAACATTGTTTGAAGAACACCTTAAAACACAGATATTTACTTACAATAATAAAAGTGGGACTGACAAATTTCCAGCATATCCTCCAGTACAGCCCAGGTCGAAATCCGAGCATCTCCTCAACATCGTTTGAGAACTTCTCTAAACCTGTAAATGAAAAAAAATATATGATTATCAGTGATAATTAATTTAGGATCAAGTTAGCAAGGGCCAGGCAGGCCTTATAAAGAGAAAATCATAAATATATTTAAAAAGTTTTTGTAAGATATTGATTACTAAAAACAAATGCATAAAATATAACGTCATCATCATCAGCCCTAAAACGTCCACTGCTGAACATAGGCCCTATTTAAGCACGCCACACTACACTAAAGATAGCCTGCCATCTGCATCGTATAGTGGGTGCCCTTGACTCTCACTGTGTCGTCGGTCCATCTAGTGGGAGACCTACCAATCCTGCGTCTTCCGGTTTATAGTCTCCACTCAAAAATCTTTCCCCGGGTTCAGTTATTATGACGTATTTACCGTAAAACCAGGAGACAGCGACGGCTTCAAATAATGCAGAGCAAAGCAGCGAGATCCCAGCAGCGTAGGTGTCCAGTAAATGGAACATATAGATCCCACCCTGAAACATAACACGTTCATTACAATAGTTCTGCCCCCTAAAAAAGCTGAGACCGATAGACCGTCTATTAGAAATGGGAACCTTAAAAGAACCCTTGATTTTGACAGACAAGATCGTTATTGCTACTTACCGGTGTAATGTTGATGCAAGCCACGCAAAAGGAGACACAAACGACGACCAGCGTGAAGTGTTCCCGTCGAAGTGAAGTCGCGCCGCACGCGCGAGCCTGGTCTAGCAGACCCGTGATCACGCATTCAAGACCGCCCATCTGAGAAGAGATGATGTTGGTTTCACTGAACTTCCATGAAATACTTTTTTAAACTAACTCCGTGTTTTTAACTCCGTCTTTTTTTCGAAAGAGCTATAAATAGAAATTCAGAGACAAAATGCGTAGTATATCTGTGCAGTAAATGTGAAAGGTTATCGTTTTAAGATGGCGTATTAAACTTACTCCAGAATCCAAGCCAAGCATGATCAGCATAAAGAAGAAAAGCATTGCCCAAAGATTCGATCCAGGCAGAGTCGCAACCGCTTCAGGGTATACTTGGAATACTAAACCGGGACCTGGAGAAACAGAGGAAACATAGTTACCTGTTAATATGTGAAAGCTAGCTCTAGATATTTTGCTATGCAATACTCGTTGCTAAGAGGTGAGTAATCAGATATCGAATCAAATACGTAATGAAAGGTAACCTTCGGTGGCTACTGAAGAAATTGGCACTCCCTGCTTGTAAGACATGAACCCGAGGTATGTAAAGATGACGAAGCCGGAGAAAAATGACGTGAAGCAGTTCACCAAAGTTGTCACTAGGCAGTCCCTGGAAAAAAAAAAAACTTTTTTCACATTTCTTATGATTCTGATGAGGCTTCGTGTAAGCACTTACGGATGTAAGTAATTTTACCTGTAGCAGTTGTTGTGAAAAGTGTTGTAACTCGCGTAAGAAAGGTGGACTCCAAAGCCGGCTCCAACCGAGTAAAAGATTTGAACTGCTGCGTCCACCCAAACCTGTATATAATTAAAAATAATTAAAAAATATATTAATGTTATGTACAATTTTCTGTATCTAAATAAATAGCCCTTAAAATACAATGGGCAGCAAGAAAGTAGACGGCCGTCCAAGAGATTGGTAGGCAACATTTGAGAAAAGCCTCAATTTTTTTGGGGAATCTACTTATAAGGATGTTTGCTTTCAAAAGACTTTTTGGGAGAATCATCATCCCACAACTTGCGTGAGAGAACGAAGGTGTGAAGCAGTCTTCAGATAGACATACCTGAGTGTCCTTCAACCTTGTCAGCTCTGGCTGCAAGTAATACGCAATGCCCCTCGTAGCGCCCGGTAGCAGCAAACCCCTCGCCAACAGTATCGACAGTACAACATAAGGCATGGTAGCTGTCAGCCATACAACTTTACCTGAATAGAAGAGAAGGTTATCAATTACAATTTATTATTTATATATATATTATAATATTATAATTATAATATAGAAATTACAATTTAAATTGTACTTAAATTTCGGCTACTTCCTCGTAGGTGGCATTGACGGCCAAATGTACTACAAAATAATTACTTACCTGAACTCTTAACGCCCTTGAAGAGTGACAGATACAGAGTGATGTAGACAACTCCTAAGCACATGGCCAGTTGCCATTTCGGAAAGCCGAGGTCATTGAGTCCTTCTGAGTATTGCATTTCAAGGACAGAGCGGCTAAAATTAAAAAATAAAACATTTTATTAGGTACTGGCACTAATCACGAATTTGATAATGTTGGCAAATAATGTAATCCGCGTGACAGAAAGTTTACTTGATACTGTGATTTGTATTGAAAACATCGGTCTATCAAAAAGATAACATACTGAAAAAACTCCGAAGCCGGCGTGAAGTGTGACAATGGGCCTTGGTAGGGCACATCTGTTTTGTTCGTCACGTTGGCCATCGTTGCGTCCCAACACTGCTCTGTATTCCAGGAGTTGTCGCAGTGCAGCCAGGGGAGCTCTGAGCGAGCTGATGACACCAGGAAGTAAAAGGCCCAGCCTGATATAGAAATGACAGAACATAGAGTATAAATCAATTTTTATTTCGTTCTAATTTCTAGATCGCTATTAAAATCATATCTAAATCATAGCTTAGTTTAGGTCTTTTATTTATTAGTGGTGCCCAACATGTTGAAAGTCACATCTGTATAACAATTTAATTTTTATGTTAATCCATAGGAAAACGTCATCAGGAATAAGGTATACCGGTCCAGGAACCTCAATAATTCAAAGCCGTATGACATTAACCTAAACCTAACCTAACCAGTTAATAATTTATTTTAATTTACCAAAATGTTACCTGAAATCGCAAAAAAACAGCTATTCCATACATTTTGTCGAGTGTGAGTACAATGACCTCCTTTCGGCTTAGTTATTTCGGCTTACGGCCCATTACCACCCATACATTGTTGACTTCCTTGGATACGAACCAAACGTTTCGATTCTACGTCTAATCTGTACGGCCAAGGATTGGAACAACCTGCCGGCTTCCTTGTTTCCTGAGAGATATAATTTGGGCCTTTTCAAGGGGAGAGTGAAGAGGTATCCTAAGTCCCCGTGCTTCATCTTCGAGCACATCGACGCTTACCAACAGGCGAGTTGGTGGTCAAACGCAGACTTATTCGCGATAAAATAAAATAAAAGTTCAGTCCGTAAGTGTAACCCTGTATATTATATAATAAGTAGTTGCAACAAGGTATCACAATTGAAGCATTACCTTTACATAGTTAAAAACCACACTTACACCATTGTGAACGTAAATGGTAGGTTTTTAACAGTATCATAACATAACGCTATACATGTGGTGGTTATGGATATTTTCCCTAATTGCCTTGCATTAAATTTTGAGTTCCAAATGTGATGCGGCCGCGTCGGTTACCGATTGTAGAGCAAGATAACGGGATGGCAAACGTGTTGCACAAAAAGCTGGCAGTTCACGCCAAATTAAAATAAACCTACAGAAAACATCCGTGAGAAAGCAATGTGAAAGAAAATACTTGTAAATACTTGGAAGTAAAATCTTGACCTTTTTAGTTTTCCTAGAGTCAATGAAAACTTAATAAGGTGAATTATTTTAGTATCTGTTAATGAATAAATAGTTCATTTATTCTATATATGAAGTAACTAATTAGAAATTATGTATCTATGGTGTATTTATGAAATAATTTGCTCACCGATTATAACGTTGTAATAAAATGAGACGTAAAATGCTACCATCACAGCGCAGAATCCAACACCTGAAAAAAAGAGTCATCAAAAAGATGTGTATATACGCGTCGACTTGAACACATAAAAATATTGAAATTCAAGCAATTTAATTTTCGCGTTCTTACTTAGATTGTAGGGATAAAATGCATTTTGCAAAACTATCAAGTTGAAATTAATTTGTAATGTTACCTTTGAAAAGTGGACAGATCTTCCACAACGTGATTGGGCCTTGCCGGTTGTACTGGCCCAGAATTAGCTCCATGTAGAATAGAGGTACGGCACCGAATATCAGCATCAGCGTGTATGGGATCAGGAATGCGCCTGAACACATATAATGAAAATGGGTACCCACAACATAAAATTTTTACTCGTATGTAGGAAATGCTTGACACAAAAACATATAAAAAAAGTCAATAAATCTAGCTGTCGATGTACGAATTTAATTTATCAAATAAAGCCATTAACACCCATTCTTTAGAGAAGGATCCGAACTCTAATAGTTTTCATTAAGGAAAGAGGGGCAGATTAAGATCGGGAGAGATTAACCGACTATTTTCCGTCGCGCCCTGAAACACTCTAAGACAAAGCGATGTGTTATGAACAAATATTTTTATGTATTTTTTTATTTATTTAAGCGCATTCTGCACCTTGTTTTCTATTCAAAAGTTTACCTGGTAGCAACCGCTCTGTTAAGTGATCACGTAAAATACAAGCATACCTCCTCCATTCCTATAACATAGGTAAGGAAACCTCCAGACGTTAGCCAAATCGACTGCGAATCCAATGATTGACAAAAGAAAATCAGCTCCGGTGCCCCAAGTTTCTCGCCCATCGTTTGCTTCAGGACCTGAAATAATAATAACAAATCTATATGACAAACCACACGATGGACGCCTGAATAAACTATGCCCCATGTTGGGCGCCACTATTCTTATTGTTTGCTTGTTACGTCATTTCATATTTTAAGCATCTTGATTAGTCACCTACCTGCCTTGATACTATTCGCTCTCAATCTTTTATTTGCTTCGCTGTAAAACTCTTCTTCCATCTGGGTTTTAGGCTCCTCTGAGAACAAAAAATCTAAATTAGAGTATATATATCCTTCCTAGTAAATTAAAATATACTGCGCACTTACTTTTGTAACACGATAACGTCACAACCGATCCTTTCGTTGATTTGTGATCTGAAAAATATAAGAGCGCAGATTATTAAAAAAACTAAGGAAAATATTATATAAATAAGTTTTTCACATCAGAGAATACAGGTTCAAATCATATTTATTCAATCTCTAGGCTAATTAAGTTACTTTAATCACTAAATCAACAAAATCATAAAAACGCTTCTTTAAAGCTAGTAAAAACCGATCACCGCCTAGCCAGCTATAGCCAGATAACTCCTCGAAAGTCATAGCGATACCTAAAATACCGTTCGTTCCTCCTCACCCGTGCCATCTTAATAATGGCCAGGCATCCGACCTCATCGCATAATAGCGTGCCGATGCGGAAAAATTCCGCAATAATTCTGAAGGTGGCAGCCCTATTGGAATTCAAAAATTGCGGTGACGAGAAATGCGCGCTAAACGGAATCCAATGAGCTTTTTAGAGATGTATATTTTTTTTGTACACACTTAGAAAAAAACCTGGTATGTATATCGCGTGTGCTGTAGTAGCAAAATTTTAAGTATCCCTACTCATCAGTCTAATTTGTTCATATATGTAGCGCACACAGCTAAATTCCGTCTTCGGCCTCTTCAATTTCTACATCCTCTTTCTACCCGATACACTAAACAGTCTTATTTTATTATGGAAACTCGACGAGTGACATTCCGGAGAGTCTGCATGATCTGATTCTCTCTTGCCATTTTCCTATCGGACTGCCAGAGCGGGCACGAAAAATCGACACCGCTTTAAGGTTGATATTCCGAAAACCCGTACGAACCCCCCACTTTTATTATGCGAACTGCTAATCGGTGGAATGCGCTACCTGAATGGGTGTTCCCCTGTAGTTACAATCTAGGTGTCTTCAAATCACTAGTGAATCGGTTCCTTCTAGGCAAGCGTGCTCCATTGTAGACCGCATCATTGCTTAACACCAGGCGAGCTGGCGGTCAAACGCAAGCCAATTATTAATAAAAAAAAAAACTGACATAGTTTTCATACGTTTTGTTTATATTACACGGAAATTATATATGACTAAGCCGGTTATTCCAATGATGTTACATATAAACTGAGGTTGATACATTTTACCGATTTCGGTGCGGCAATACAAATACAAGTTAGTTAGCTTGAGTGTACTCAGTCCGTCCTGTGTCTGGTAACGACACAAATGTACGATGTGCGATTTCGGAGTATGAAAAATAATCAAAAATGCAATGTTGTGTGTTTAGAAGGTGAAATACTTATAACTGAGACGGCTGTCAAAGAATATAAGGCTGTAAAGTTCTTTGAGTCCTAAGTAGGTAACTATAGTAAAATATCGCCATGTTTAAAAGTGCTTTTTTATTGAGTATGACGTCTCTATTGGTAAAACCTCATTGGGTTATTCTTTTGATAATAATATAGTTTGGATCTTTGCCTTTAAACTCGAGCTAGTACCGAAAAAAGTCAACCAAAAACTGAAGTGGGCGAGGTAAACACGTATTGCATACACTGACATATTCTTACTAGCTTTACAAACGCACACTTCAATATTGAGCACACACAACTGCAAAAATGATGTGATCAAAATGTATACGAATGGACGACCGAGGAGGGGTATAAATGCTAAAGGGGAAACTGTAGGTATAACGCTTCCATTTATTTATATTTTCTGAGGGTTATTCAGACTATAGTTTCAACCACATTCAGTATTCACGCAGTTAATACGCAGTCGTCGTCATTTTAGCTGTTGGGCCTATTTTGTTAAGTAAATACATACCCAATAAACCGAATGGTAAATATTATGTAGGTCATCATCAACATAGCCAACAGCCCCCATCAGTCAGTTGCTACGAGGACGTAAGCCCAAGGCATCTCATTAGGTAAAGTCATGTTTAATAAAAAAAAACGTATATACATATTGTCATGTTTCAAAGAAACTATGCAAATATTCCCGCAATTAAAGATTCTAATTAAAAAATATGAAACTAGTTTTCATAAAGCAGCACATTGCAATAAACATGAGCTCTCTTTTTTTGAATGAGTTTCAGAGGAGTAGCATCATGCTGCTATTATTAAATACGAAATTATCACGACAAACTACCTACAAGTACATATTATTTAATTTCGTCTTATCTGTATAGCCTTCTACATTGACACTTATTTCCATTGACATGTAAAAATTCAAACCCCGATGATGCCTTTCTTGGTATACCTAATTTACGAGATACTGCGCGTATCTTATTAACGCGTTGTCACTGGTATTGATGTGTCTAAAAATACAACAACTTATTTCTTTCTAATAAGTACGATGACTTTGTTATCCAGGCGACTAAAGCTTCGGGCAATTTCCAAGTTGCTTTGCTAGCGCGAAATATATTAAAGGCCAGTAGGTACTTTAATAGCCCTTAAGTCCAAGCCTTATTGCCTCTTCAGTATTTAACTCATTCTAGAAGCTGCCCAGTGAAAAACTTTGTTTTTAATAAAACCCTTCCTTTGTTTTCTTTTTATATTGGTAGTTCAGATTGTGAATCCACTAAGTGCAAGAATTATTTTGTTTCATTAGGTAGATATCGACTTAGTTAGATTGAAGTGGTTATTAAGTACCTACCAAACTTTGCCCATTTAATTTTAATAAAACAAAAGATCTCAGTAACAAGAGTTCAGTTCAGTTTATTTAGGTACTTTCAGAAGCTAGGTCTTTAACGTATAGTACCACTCTACTGTCTACGTCTATATAATCACTTGTTGATTGTTTTCGTTTCAGTCTGTTTCCCTCGATAGTGGTACTCAGGGAATTACGATATTGTCGATGGGTTCAATGACAAGTTAACAGTATAATCGATTGATGTGATGAAAAAGTGTAAATACCTTTTAAGCTAGTTAGCTTTTAAATGATTTCTACGAAAATGTTTATGTACTTAAGGTTTTTTCACTGCTTTGTATCAACTGTTCTAGTAGGGCGTTGCTCCTTACTGATCGCTCCACTGTCGCGTTGCTACTTACCGACCGCTTTACTGTCGCGCTGCTTCTTACCAACCGTTCTACACTCGCGCCGATCCTTACCTAACGCTCTACTGTCCCGCTGCTCCTTACCGTCCGCTTTATTGTAACTGACCTAGTCCTTACCGAACGGGTTACTAACGCACTCACCCAGTGCTCTATAACTGGAATGGTGGTACTACCTAATCGACCGCTCTACTCGATCTACTGTCACGTAGTTCTTACCAAACGCTCCCCTAATACGCTCGCCTCGCTTTGCTCCACAGTTGCGGTGCTTCTTACCAAATGCTCTCGGAGTACTGCTGGCTGAACAGTAGCCATCGTCACGCACGCTGCGCCCGCCTGGCGTGCCACTGGCACCTCGGCTCAGAAGCGCGGGACTGGCGCGCTGCTCCTCGTATGATGGTGCTGTATGCGTCACCACTCCACCAGCCCCGCTGAGAGACGCCTGATCACGACAAAGAAATACTAGTGATTAGTATGTATTTATCATGATTTTTGATGTAACGACTGTCCCGTCTAGTTTAATTTTGGGTGCCTTATACCTATGAGTACCTACAGATCTCGCACGCACACAAAGATGCGTACGTACACTGATCTCGGATCAAGTCGGTCGAACGTCAGTCGCGACTGCCATTACACGTAATTATCGATTCGGTGTCGTTTCGTGTGAAAATTGTCATAAATTACAAAGACTTTTCCAATTGTCATATTGTAAAAAACTTTATTTAAGAATGAGGCCTTAAAATATAATAAACGTGCCTTGCGGACGTGCCGTAATCGACGAAAGTACTAAAACTACGATAATCAATTTATAACCTTTTATTTGGTTATCTTTTTCTATTAAAAATAAATGTGTTTTAGAGTAACATATACCTTTACCTATACCTTTTTAAATTGTTTATAATTGAAACCCCCAAATCTAAACTCTTCACAGAACATTTAGCCAGCCCTAGCGCTACAGTTGCGCGTAGGTACCTAATTAAAATCAAGGTCAACCAAAGCTGGCCTTCTGTACCTTTATATGTTTTGACATGAGTTAGCATGTTTCCGGGGGCTAAATCTACCTTTGCTATGTCCATGCATGACCAAATTACCATCTTCGATCAAACTATCACTTAAAAATCAGGAGAAATGCCTGGCCTTTCAACCACAAACTGTATTCGGTATACGGTATTCATACGGTTTATTTTCGATTCTTCTGGGTCTCTTCAAGTCAAGAGTGAATCAGTTTCTTCTAGGCAAGCGTGATCCACTGTAGGCCGCATCATCGCTTAACATCAGACGAGTTGGCGGCCAAGCGCAAGCCTATTTTGCAATTTTTAACCGACTTCAAAAAAGGTGGAGGATTCGCAATTCAACTGCATGGTTTTTTTGTATTCTTATTACGCGATTAGGTACTCCGCCAAAAATAACTATGATTTTTATGATTATATTTTTATTGGTAGGTAATCAACTTCAGAGGTGATCTCATATACATTTTATAGAAATTGATACAGCGCTTTTAGAAAAAATCAACAAGCACAGATGACATTTTAGTTTTTTGTTCCCTTCAGCAAATTTTCAACTTTTTAGTTTAAGTTTGTACATGTAAGTATAGTCTTGAAGTCGTCATTAGTTTTTTTCTTCTTCTAATGATTCACTTTACTTATTTTATTTTTATAATTTTAATCTAAAAAGAAAAGTGTAGTTGAAGTGTCGTATTTCTGCGAAATATTAAGAAACTGAAATGTAATTTTCAAAAAATAATTACTTATCCTTCTTCGTAAAATACCTGTCCATTATGCAAAGTTCCCATCCCAAATCATTGTGAAAAGGCTTTAGAAGAAAATGATCTCCGTTTTAATTTTAAAAGTGAAATTAAAGTTAAAGTCCCAGCGTAGCAGATGGTTCGAATCTCATATCAGATACACAAGGGAGATATGGTAAGGTAAAGTGGCGTGGAGGGTGCGAACGAATCAGGCCTAAATCAGCCTTGATGCCTTTAGTCGAACTCACCCTGCAGACGATCTTGCTGCCCTTTTCTGTATGTGGACTATTATTTAGTTCATTGGTGTCGATGCAGATTTTTTAGTATGCGTGATTAATATAATGTGTGATGCCAATGATGACATATGGTACTGAGACGTACTTTTTAAGGGGGCTCTTTTCGTCTGCAGCGTTCTCACTCGCACATTTTTACGTTATTGACGATATAAAATTACTGGGTGTGAATTTACAAAAAGTGACACAATCAAGTTTTGCTGACTACCATAAATAAACAAAAAATGTTTTGTTTCGAAATCTTTTAATTTGATGGAGTAAAATGGGAACAAGTGATTTTTTATCTTGTGTGCAGACGAAAAGAGCCCCCTTAACTGTTGGCCTTTTGGAGGAACTCAGAGTCACACAACGGGCAATGGTATGTGCATGGAGTTTCTTTCCGCGATAGAATCCGAAACGTGGATATTCGCCAAAGAACCAGAGTCACCGACACAGCTATTAAAATTTGCAAGTTGAAGTGGCAATGGGCAGGCCACATTGCTCGAAGAACCGATAACCGATGAGGAAGAAAGGTTTTTGAGCGGAGACCACGAATCGGAAGACGCAGCGTAGGTAAGAACTCTCCTCTCACTAGATGGACCGACGACATTGTGAGAGTCGCGGGCATCCAATGGATACAGATGGCAGGTTGTCGTTCAGTGTGGAGGTTAAAGGGACTATGTTCAGCAGTGGACGTCTTATGGCTGAAGATGATAAATAATTAATTGTGCCACACGCAGCGTACGTACAGTTTTTGTGACAAGCTATTTAGCGGAATAGTGAAAAAAGTAAGTGAAACATGGAGATATTTGATAATTGTACTACCTAAAGCATATCTCCCTTTTTTTCTGATCTGAGGTTCGAACCCAACTAGGTGGAACGAACACCTGAAGTGAAATTCGATACCAAAATGTAATTGCAGTGTGACATCCAATTTACCGCACGACTCTCTTCAGTTTTTGTGTTTTCAGATTTTTGGGATGTCGCGCTATTCAGCAATGTACAAAAATAATTTGTACGAAAATTATAGAGAAGGCGATTTATAGTTTTTTATGTTATCGAAGGATCCTGAAAATTGAATAGTTCCTATGATAGTCTCTTGTCATCGTGTTTTTAGGGTTCCGTACCCAAAAGTTAAAACGGGACCCTATTACTAAGAATCCGCTGTCTGTCACCAGGCTGTATCTCATGAACCGTGATAGATAAACAGTTGAAATTTTCACATAACGGCAACAGGTAGACGCTTGAAATATCTACTGAATATTTAGTTACATATTCACAAATAAATAATTAAATTAAAATAAAACAAATATTTAAGGGGGGCTCCCATACATCAAACGTGATTTTTTTGCCGTTTTTATAGATAATGGTACGGAACCCTTCGTGCACGAGTCCTACTCGCACTTGGTCGGTTTCATTTTTTTATGAGGGCACCATTCCTGCGCTCTCTTCACCTTAATGTAGAGGCAATTACCAGGTACTCACCATAGTTGGTACCTTGTCATGGTACTCCCGGTCGTAGCTGATAGGCCTGGTCTTGTTGTAGGGCAGCGCACTCGTTAGGTCTGGCTTGTGGACGGTCGCATCCGTATCCTGGAATGCAACGATACAGTACAATATACGTAATAACTTTATTGCACACAGAAAAGACAATTGTTGACATTTTACGCAAGAAAACCTCTTGGGTAACATCACACTCGAGCTCCAAGACACAAGCCTCGTGCTTAGTTTGAGGCTAAGTTACATGTCTTACTTTTTTTTACTATCTGTTTGTCACAAATGATTTTGCACAAGGACCAGCGTGTCTTACTTTCTTTCTTTTCTTACTAGCTGTTTGTCACAAATGAGCTGGAAATGCCTCAGTGGAAGAAGAAAAAATCAAAAACTACTGCAAAGGACTTTGCTGAACGGACGTGTTCCATCCTCGGCCACACCGTCGCTTACCATCAGGCGAGTTGGTGGCCAAATGTAGATCTATTCTATAAAAAAAAACGGTTTTCTTGAATTATTTAATACCATCGATCAAGTCAAATTTTAAACAAAAAAGTCAAATTAAAAACTTAATCAAAATTGGTTCATCCGTTAGCACACCCCTCTGCTAAACTACACCTACACCCCAACTATGGCATATTGACCTTGTAATGCTTATGAGTACAAGGTCAGAGGCGTAGTAAATATTTGCGTGTGAAGTTGACATACCGGGAGGGGGTGCGGAGACGAGCCTCGTCGGGAACCGCTGCTAGACGACCTGTTGCTCCCGTCTGGAACAAACAAATTATCTCCTACAACCACTGAAAGTTTTTGCAGGTTTCGATCCCATCGCTTAAAAACGGTGAACCAAAACATCGTGAAGAAAACCTGTATGTTCAAGAACATTAAAAAAAGTTCTAAATCATACGACATTCACCAACATACACTGGGCCAGCATGGACCCCCATCCTCTCTCTCTCTCTGAGAGAAGGCACATGCAGATGCATTCCCAGCAGTGGGAACATAATATGCGCATGATAATGATGATGATCATCATCATCATTTCTGCCATAGGACGTCCACTGCTGGACATAGGCCTTCCCCATCGATTTCAAAAAGGACCGGTTGGAAGCTCTCTGCATCCAGCGTTTTCCTGCGATAATGATGATGAATCACTGTAATACCTACTTATTACACTGTTTTAAACTGTCACAGTTGTTCACTACACCGCATTCTTCACGTTAAACAAGTGTCTTTTACTATGTGGACTATTAGTAGAGTGCTTTTCATGAAAAAAGTCCCCCAGACGCGGCTCTGTCATCGCGTATCAATCACTATCAGTATCATATCTCGAGCAGCACTTTTAGCAACTTTAGGCATCGTACACGACTCTTTAACGATGACAAATTAATAATAATCCCACTTGCTTCCCAACACTTGCCAACTACAACATGGAAATTTAGTTCCGCTGTTTGCCGTGAGACATCTTTCCCAGTGTACCGTAGGGTGTAAAAGTGAGAAACTTGGAGACATTTGATCGTGAACTATAATTATATGAAGGCATATCTCCCTTGTTTTTCTGATCTGAGGTTTGACCACAACTCACCTGATGGAATGTAACTAAAGATGTGATCTACGATAGAGCACGCTTGCTCTTGAGGTGCCTATTCATATGTCTTAAAGGCACCCAGCGGGCTGGTATGGATATCCGTTTGTAATTCGAATTGTGATTGCGATCTGTCATCTCGCTCACGCGCGTGGATGTGAGTAGTAGATGCGAACGGGATGTCATGCTATCACTTCTGTAATGAGCCCGCGGAATGTACTATATAGAAAAGTCAAAAAATTCTAACATACAACATTGTAACTTTAACAATTTTAACAGCACCCATTATTACTTCCGCATAAAAATCTAATAATAAAATAGAGGTAGAAGCAAATTCATAAACTCTCGTCCTATCACGTGAATGGTTCTCATACATCAAAGTGCCATTTACCCAATTTAATTGTCACCGACTGGCGTAACTGAATACAGTATTTGAACTCCAGCAATACATAACAAATACATACATAAGTAAGTTCGTGAAGGCTGAGTGACTCCACCGCAGGGAAATGAGCTGGGCCCTTATTCTCTGACTTACGTGAGATTCCTTGCCATACACGCGCGACATGTCAACATGAAAATTTTATTAAATAAAACGGTCGCGCGAGTCGGGCTCGCGCACTGAGGGTTCCGTACCACTACAAAATACAATAATTATCAATTTAGAAACCCGACTTCAAAATTAGTAAAATATGCCATTTGGATTCGGTGAAAGAAATGATGGGATCGTCCAAGTAACCGAATTACGTTGCTTGAACAGAAATGTGTCACCGACTCGCACTTGGCCAATATTTGTTGTTATAATTTAGAGTGTTTACTATAATCATGCGATGTTTGACGCTTGTAACTATTACCGTTTTTACACTAGAGCAAATACATAAATACGTTTGTTGTATGGGGGCCAATAATCGATGGTTCGTGCGAACGATGGTCAAATAGGACGCCAGGTGAGTCCGTTTCTTATGTTAGATGTCAACAAATTTCATAGAACTCATATACTGTCTCCAAGTCTACGCCCTCTGTGCGTCAGTTCAGCGGTATAGCCCCTTGACTCGACCTCTACACCTGTACGAAAGTAAAAACAAATCCCTCTCCGCTGTCCTAAACAAATACATTCACCCTTCCGTGTGATGACAGGACCTTCTCATTATCTTTGTGGTTTATCGATATTTTGTTTAAGAACCGGATCGAATCACTTTTTATTGCTATGAGACCAAGTGCCTCACAATTATTAGCTTACCATGTTCTACTGCTGGGATACAGGCCTTCTTTCAGATTGAGAGAGAGAGTATACTCGAGAGTAGCTATGCTGGGCCAGTGCATATTGGTGAATGTCATATGTCTTTGAACTTTTTGAGGTTCTGGCACGTGCCTTTATTATCTAAATTAAATACAAGCTAACACTACATAACACAATTAGACTGTCCATAGACGTTGAAGGTCTACAGACAATCCAAACGCTCAAGCCCACTATCAGTTGGCAGAGTACCTAGCATGCTGGCGTCATTACGACGTTGAATGGCAATGCTTATGCGTTGATAATGATAATGATAATGATTTTGATGATGATTTCTTTTGTGGTTCTTGGGATTTTTTTTACGATATTTTCATTCGCGTAAATAAATATGTAATGAACTGCACACAATATAATTACCTCTATCTCCCGCGCCGACGCTGTTTCCCAGCGCTGGCATGCCCGCCATCTCGCCGTTACTCCACCCCTCTCCTCATCCTTCTATACCTGCAAATAAAGAACACGTATTTCAAGCTACGGCCACTTATTTTCTCTTCAAAAGCTTTTTTATTTGCTCAGCTGCAATAACATTGTTTAAAAGACGTAACGCCCACTAACTCCATAGCACTCCATTTCATGCCATGCCTTCGCGAAGTTTAACGAAGCCCTCGGAAGGGGAAGTGTATTATATAACCCAGCCAACCAGCTAGCCTTTGATATTTTAATTTCTATAGCTAGATAAACTAAGTAACCCGTTCTGAGTGTTTCGTATTTCATCCCGTTTCAATTGGGAAAAACCGAATGAAAAATTCGTGTAAAAAATTTCCAATTGTTAAAACCCACAGAACTAAGATTTTTTTCGTTCCCTTCTCTTTTCTGTGTCAAAACAGAAAGTAACAATTAAAATTCTTGCAACATTTTTAAATTATCAAAAACTGAGTAAATACATCAAAATTCTTGAAACATTTTTCAATTCTCAAAAACAATCAAAAAATCAAAATTCTTGCAACCAATACTGAATTAAACTCGCTATAGATCTGAAATTACGCCTTATTCCTACGAATTTTTGATCCAATATTCTTGACCCCCCATTTTACGAAGCTTCTACGGCATAGATACTGTTCGTAGCGAAGCATCTATACGATGTGGCGTAGCGCCTACGGCGTAGAAATATTAATGCTGCTATACTATACGGCTAAACCACCTAACGCAAAAACGGTAAGTACGGCTCATTCATTTTAGAGTTGAGTTTTTTTGAGTTCCGTATTCAATGGGTAAAAACGGGATCCTATTACTGAGCCTACGCTGGCTGTCCGTTTTACCTTTAAACAGCTGTATCTTTGGAACCGTAATAGATAGCCAGTTGAAATTTTCACAGAATATGTAATGTTACGGCGAAAACTTAGAAATAATAATAACTAAGCAATAATAAAAAAGTCAATAAGTAAAATCAAAAGGGCAATACAACAAGCGGGTAAAAACTTGGACTTGGCCATGAAATCCGACAAAAAATACGTAAAACGTTCATGTGTCGCATTCAATGCTATTTCATATTTTTAACTCACCCATATCCTACCATCCTCGTTAAAGGAATATGCTCTTTATTACAAGTAAGTAAGGTATGTGAGTTGAGTATATATTGTCACGAAGACTGCCATTGCCTTATGTGAATAGGGCTGTCAGTAACGCGTTCTAAAATATTTGTAATTGAATTTTGCAAAAACATAATGTAGTCGAATGAAAAAGTACTCACAACTCAGATCAGAAAGACAGTTTAAGGAGATATGGTAACGTGGAGGGAGTGGCGGGTACAAACGTATCAGGCTTGATGCCTTTAGTTGTACTCACCCTGCTGACGGCCACGCCGCTCTATTTTACAGGGACTATTACATAGTTTATTTATATTAACTGCAAGTTAACGCACCATACTATGTAGTAATCAAATCTGGCATGGCCCCTGCAATACAAGCCTTACCTAGTGCAGGGTCTACAAACACTCTGTACAATTTTGTGTCTACATAATGTTCATATAAGGTTTCATGTAATTGGTTTTATAGCAAACTAACCGTCCACCCCGGCTTCGCACGGGTGTAAGCTTGGCCTTCGGCCTCGCTATAAAAGATAATATAGCCTATGTCACCCTGAGATAGCGTAGCTTCCCAACAGTGAAAGAATTTTTCAAATCGGTTCAGTAGTTTCGGAGCCTATTCAATGCAAACAAACAAAAAATCAAACCTTTCCTTTTGATAATAATTATTATATATAGCACTAGCCGTCCGCCCCGGCTTCGCACGAGTGTAAGCTCGGCCTTCGGCCTCGCTACAAAATATAATATAGCCTATGTCACCCGGGGATAGTGTAGCTTCCCAACAGTGAAAGAATTTTTCAAATCGGTTCAGTAGTTTCCGAGCCTATTCATTACAAACATACAAACATACAAAAATAGGTACAAATCTTTCCTCTTTATAATATTAGTGTAGATAGATAAACATATTTGTATTGTATAGTTTCTTAGTGTGCGTGAAAAATTACTAAGGATGCCGTACTTACAGCTTTTGTGTTAAGCGGTTTAGTTGTATAATAAAGCAGCATTAATATTTCTACGCCGTAGGCGCTACGCCCCATCGTAGATACTTCGCTACGAACAGTGTCTACGCCGTAAAAGCTACGTAAAATCCCCAATTTACGGCAAAAACATTGTCACGGTCAAGAATATGGGATCAAAAAGTTGTAATAAGAGTCTGAATTAGACGTAATTACGGTAGGTGTAATGAAAAAATTGGTTGAAACTTATTAGAACACGAATAATAATAATTGAAGGCATAACTGACTGACTGTTTGTCTAATCTGAGTTAAAAAAGATAAACACATTTTGTAAAAAACATGTAAAAAAATAACAATATTTTTTACAGCAGGCAACCCTATCTCGTAGGGGTGTGATCGTGTAATTAATTAGTGACTAAGTGAGAGGCGCGAGGGACCCGCTTCCTGACCTTCTGTGCCGTGCAAAATTACACAAATAACTCTACTTACACCCAGGTATATTTCAATTACAAATGATTTTTTACTTGTACTCGTGAGTTTTTTTAAATCTCGCATTTAAACTTATCAGAAAGTTTAACGAATTCAGATTACATAAACTTCCTGATACGTTTTAATTGCTTTGATATGAATCGCTCAATAATTTCGCTCGCACTCTTCTGTCGCTAATAGATTCCTACTGTATCTATATCGGCAAATCTAGAGGAGAGCATATATTGTTCAGAGTCGGGAAATTGTAAGAACTACAGCAGTGATAAAACGATAACGAGAAACCGGGAAGTTTAGTTGTTTTACGGGAAGACTACAGACCACGCAAACTGTGCCTGAATTTTTTAAATAGTTTTGTTAACACACACAAAATAAACAAGTGCAGGAAGGCTGGCTTCGGCTGACCTTGATTTAAATAACCTACCGCAACCGTAACGCTATGGCTGGCAAGGCAACTATAACATTCTATTGAAACAATTTATTATGTAGTATATGGTTACTTTAACTTTACTTGCGCCCTGCGCCTTGCGCTTTTGAATACGATGCATGTAGTAAGAGTCTACTAAAAAGGGACCAGCAGGCGTATTATGAAACTTTGATCGGGGTCAGTCAGTGTCAGAATTGACAGAACCTTGACACTTGAAAGGGGTTATGACGCAAAATAAAAAAAAAACAGCGTTGTCTATTTCCAATTTCATACTACGAAATTGGAAATAGACAACGCTTTTTTTTTTACATAATTTTGACAAGTCGCGATCCCGATCAAAGTTTCATAATACGCATGCTGGCTCTCTGTCTTTCTTACTCTGTGCAATAATGGTCATTATTAGCACCCATTTCGTCCTAATAAACCTAAATATGGTGTCCATTATTTTAGACAAAATCTCCTTTACGTCAGTAACATTATGGTGCAAAGTTGTTTGGAAATCTTGGAAGCTGTAATGAAGACTCGATGTCGAAGTCCGTGATCAAAATTAGATTGAACGCTAAGTCAGTGAACAAGATTTGAACAAGTCTGGGGACCTTCTGAATAGATGAAATGCCTATACTCGATCCACGCTAAGATTAGCTCTGACAGCAGCAGTATGATGACGACGATGTGGATGAAGAGCACGTAGGGCGTAGACTTATTAGGTAATTATTCACTTTAAACTTTTTTTTTACTGGAAACTTCTTTATTAACTAAACTAAATACAAGATAATTCAAAAATAATTACTGCCCATAGAACGTTGAAGGTCTAAAGACAATCCAAATGCTCAAGTTCACTACCAGTTGGCAACGTACCCAGTACTGCTCCGCACTTGCTCTAGACTGGCACTACTATTTAACTCAAACAGCTGTTTACCTGCCACTACCATCATAATATGGGTATCAAATGAAAGGGCTTGCTGAGAAGAATACGAAAAAAAGCTTGTTTTGTAAAGTTTTTTTTAATTAATATTTTTTTGCATTAAGATAGATGAAGGGCTTAACATAGAATATTTATTATCTGGAAAATATACAGTTTCTGAGATTATATCCACGCGTGTGAAACCGCGGGGTGCAGCTAGTAGTTGTTATGCTAAAAATTAAAACACCCAAACTGAAAAATTTAGATTTTTGGAAGTTTAGGTACTGTCTACTAAAAGTAATTGCACCCCCAAGGTGTCCATAAAACCCGAGCGGCGTGGACGTCTATCATATTTCACGTCCGGGAAAACTGTAAAATATTTATGTCCACAGTATTATTTGCATTACCCACGTTTCATATTTCTCTTTTGCTTTGATGAATTATTTGTCATCTACTTGTTGAATTTGACGTTTAATATCCTCTATTGAAGCTTGTTTACTGCACAGACATATAATAAAGAAGCAGAACCAACAAGCCACAGAAACATTGATGCAAAATACACTACATATACATTACACGCAAACATTTGCAAAACGCGGGCCGGACTCAAGGACATTATTTTATAATAGTGCTAACAGATACTATTAGATTGTATCTGAAATGTGACGTCACAAAATTTACGACCCCTCCCTACCCCTTGTCAGTCACACTTCGTCGACCCCTCCGCCCCTCCTCTTTATGTGACGGAATTTATGGATGGTCCCATTAGGTATTAATATTCAAACACACCAGACCAAGTCAAATCATTTATTTTTGTGTAAAACAATTTGCCAGATGTGTCATGTAGTTGCAGGATCTGAATTTGATGGAACTGAGGTATTCTGCAGCTCCCGCAGAACATTTTTGCCAGTAACACTTCTTTTTGTGGCTTTCTTTTCACTTGGTATGTTATCGCTCTGAAAATTATTACATGCAAGTTATCATAATGTAGTACAACTTGAGATTCATGATAATGATAGTGACTGATAATTGAAAACTGTTGTTCCAATAAGCATTACACCTCGGGCAAGGATTGTACGGAAACCAGTCCGGTCGAACAAATGTGCCTCTAAATGCTTTGAGCACAACAAACTTGTCGCACTGGGCTGCCAATTTTCTCGATTCAAATTCTTCAACCATGCGTTTCTCAACATTTCATCCTTGGGAAAATCTAAAATGTAATAAAAATGTTTGTTACTTGAAATATGTCTAAATAACCCTTTATTTACACTATCTAGATCACTACGTATATATATGACATGAACCACAATAGGTAGGTAGGTACTTTATTTACATTACTTAAGAAAAGCAGCTAGTAATTAATGAAAAATGTTCATGTCATCATAATCACATCAAGCTGAATCATCTATTTTAATTATACTTCTGAAATACGAATTCTGATTCTGAAATAAATTCCCTGGACAATGTCTAAATACCGTAAACATAAAACAATGATCTTAAAAGAAAATAACTTATACTATTTTAATTATACTACTGAATACGTTCCCTGGACAATGTCTAAGTACCTCAAACGCCAAACAATGATCTAATCTTTTTTTTTTTTAAGAAAACTACTTATTAACTTTTATTACACCCACCAAACTTGTATATTTATGAAATTGGAAGAAACACAACCTTCTCAAGCCTTCAAATTGTAAAGTTTATAAAAGATAACAAGAAAAAATAGCAATTCAAAATAAGCCTATTATGACACACGAAACTTACCTGTGAAACGTTATACCGCGTCACCGTCATCTTATGAGATGAATTAAAACACATGAGGACACTGCACTTCACCATAGTATTTTCGTATCTTTTAAACCAAATATGTAAAAATAACTTTTATTTTAGGTAATTTTTGCAAGCCGTGGTTTTCGCTGTCAGCCTTCTGTCAGCTCAGCAAAATGGCAACTTGGAACATCGTACCACATGCTCATTTTTTTTCTATTATGTTGCAACTTTACGACAAAAAGAGATACGAATATATGATTTTTGTGTAATCGAGAAGGAATGCAAACATAACTGTTGAATGTAGTTGTAAAAAACATGTTCGGTCTGTTTCTGTATTAAAAGTCTGTGGTTTACTGTTATTTTACTTGCTTTTTAACCTACTTTAGGAAACAGGATCTCAATAGGCTACAGAACTGTTGTTTTTTTATTAAAAAGCTGACCCTAAATAGGGCCGAACATAAAATCAAAATTTGAATGTGTTCAAACTTAATTACGAATGACGTCACAAGTAAGTACGTCATACAAATTACATACTGATACCATCATCCATCCTTGCTGATACTCACCTTTCGAGAAAGAAACGAGAGCCGACTTCCTAATCCAAACAAAAATTTTAAACGCTTACATCTCCGAATTATATTAGCCAATTTAAATATTTTCTTTAAAATTAATTGTATAACAAAATATATATTTGTTGTTCTTTATTTCAGAATTCTTATCTATGATGCAAGTTAAGTTTTAATGGTTTTTTTGTACTTATTCAAAAATATTTTTTAGTAAATTCCTGTTTTATTATGGTGTTAGTAAAGAGCAGCATATAGTCGAGGTGACGATTGCCAGCCGGGGCCCCATGAGCCTGGTTTGCAGGGGTTGCCGCAAGCCAGGCGGTAGGTAAGATAGGGCGCCCGCGCAGCCTAGCCAGTTTCAGGTCCGGGCTTCTGAGCCACCCGGGCTCTTCCGGCCCAGTCCGACCCTGGATCCGGTTGACGGAAATGTGATGTTTTTGCTCCTATAACAGTTTCATTGATATCTCACTATGGCGTTTACAAGCACTGAGCATTGAATAACTGAATATCTTTATACCTATTATCAAAGGCACTGAGTATAAAACTTGATAGTTTGAAGCGACTCGTTAAAATACAGTCTAAAACTTAATCAAAAATATAGTTAGGAATGTCCTGCAGTAGTAATAGTCTAGCTAAGTATTAGATCTAACCACTACAAGTACAAGGTTCCGAGTTTGTAAAGACCGGTCGCGCTGCTTCGGACGTGAATGCAAGGAGTTGGAAAACTCTCTGTGAATATTGGCTGGTGGAATTTCTGTAAGCTTTATAAACATTTTCATGACAATTCGATTTTAGAGGTTATTCGTTTGAATTACTTTTCAACAAAAGTACTCACAAGAAGTTTGTACAATTAGAAAATAAGGTAGAGATCATTTTCATGGACTGGATCACACTTAACACCCTGTATAGCTTATGCAATTAAACATTGTAATGTCTAAAAATATTTTTTGCTAAGAAAATGGTGCAAAAATTTGCTTCACTTATTTTGACGTCTGTTCCCAGTAAAGTCGCTGTAAGACGGGTTAATTTCCTATCGACGTTCGTCGTGTCAATCGTGTTGCAGTTGTTTTCTTATGTTCTATCTACTATTAGCAGTGCCCGCGGTTTCATTCGAAAGTAGCCAAATAAGCTACCTTTAATTTAATTTAATGAGTTAAGGCGAGGATTTCCCACTGTTAATTTCAGTACTTCCACTTATTTTAAAGTGATTATTGCTCATTAAATTTTCAAATATTTTACTTAAATATTTTAACCAATGTATCATTCGTTATCTGGTACTGAATGACATTCGCAATCACGTGTGGCCTTCAATGTCACATATCCACAGGTTGGTCACAAAAAGTGGCTGGAGCTAGGGTAAACATTCCAGGGGCCATTTACTATAATGGGCCCCTTATAGACAGCACAGCGAAATGAGAGATGGTGGCCGAGTAGTATGTGCGCTTTACAATCTGACTGCACCCGGTTAAATCCTCGGCCCTGCACCAATGACTTATTTAGTAAAATATGTGCAGTATCTACCATCGCTCAAAAACGGTGAAGGGAAACATCGTAAGGACACCGGTACGTCCAAGAATCACAAAAGTTCTAAAACATATGACGTTTCCCAATATGTACTGGGCCAGCATGGTGGATGAGGGCCCATCCTCTATCTCTCTGAGAGAAGGCCTGTGTCCCAGGAGTGGGAACATGATAGGCTGTTAATGATGATTGGTGAGGAGAAAAGCCACTGACTTGTGAAGACCTGAAGGTGGCACTTGGGGTGTGCAGTGACGCTCGTTTTTTTTTCGTTGTAATTGGTGCAGAAGACGGGGTGGCATTAGACGCGCTCGCGCACCTCGTAGGCTCCGAGGATGCGCACTCGTGAGAAGACGTATAGCAAGCGCAACAGTCAATCTCCAACTGCTCGAGCTCGGTTCCCGAAGGTTGGAATGCCAACAACGAAAACGCACGACGCTTAATTTAAAAATGATATAATAAGTACATATACCTCGTTTAAAATTTAAATAGTTAACTTAGTTAAAAATCAATTCTAAAATGTGTACCAACCGAACAGAGACTAGAAAGTGAGTTAGTAACACGTGCTAAAAAGTAAAAGGGTTAGAATCATAGGGGGGAATAGGGTGGGAATCACTCAAACAGTGGTCTAGCCACACTATACGAATTCGAAAGGCCTCTTTCCTCGACCACTTTAGCAACGGGCCCCTTAGTAGAATGCATACCTGTCCTACCTATCACTGATTGGTATCTGCCATTGAAACGTGCACTGAATAGATTGAAATTAGCTCGCTTTGACTGGCACTTTCAAATGGATACTGCTTGTGAAATGTATACAAGTGAAATGTATATGTTACCTACTTACATTATATTAAAATGAAATGCAAAATAACTACGCAATCATTATAGCTATGTTCGCTGCAGTTTAACCTGCGTACCCCCAATGTCAAAAGAGGGGTGTTATAAGTTTAGCATGTGTTGTGTCTGTGGCATTGTAACTCCTAACCGGCTGAACCGATTATTATAAGATTTATTTTTTTTGTTTGAAAGGTGACTTGATAGAGAGTGTTCTTAGCTATAATTGATTAAAATCTGTCCAGCGGTTTGAAGATTATCAGTTCTATTAACGAGAGTTTAAAAAAAAACACAGTCTTAGGGCTACACGTCAGAAGCGAAAACTTAAGTAGTAATTCTACAAGAGATGGCACTGTTTTAAAATACACGGTACAGCGTGACGATGACGCGAGTTCCTTAATTTTTGCTACCCAAAAAGTGCTCATCGCCTAAAGAAGTTTTCACTTCAAAAACTATTTATACTTGTTATCAAATTTAAATGGAATCACTCGAGATATGGTTATATGATTATTTACGGGATATTTACCGTGGTAAGGTTGTGTATGTATCTACCGATATTTCAGCGCAGTTACATGCACCATGTCTACGGGAAGACCTTCACAACTTTACCACGGTAAACATCCCGTAAATAATCATATAACTGTAGTGAACCACCGTGATAGCTTAAAACTCGAATGGCCTAAATATATATATGACCTAAAATAAAATAAACAATAGGGCACATAGTACGTAGGACAGATGGCCAATGGGGCCGAAAGGTTCTCGAATGGAGACCACGGACCGGTAAACGCAGTGTAGGACGTACGCCACAAGATGAACTGACGACCTAAAAGAGACCGCAGGAAAAAGCTGGATGCAGGTAGCTTCTAACCGGCCCTATTGGAAATTGATGGAGGTCTATGCCCAGCAGTGGACGTGTTATGGTTAAAATGATGATGAAATAAAAAAATAATCATTATCAACGGAGTTATCGCGTCTGTAACATAAACGAATAAACCAATACATAACATATATAAAAACAGCCGAATTGAAAACCTCCTTTTTTGAAGTCGGTTGAAAATGTTCAAGTTATTTGCGTCACAAAAGATCTTCTAAGTAATAAATAGTTTAATAACTCCGTACAATATCTTCAATATTAATTTATATGTTGTTTTATTCGCCATTAAACGACAGATGGAGAAGTAATAAACCCCCGAGTACTAATATAAAGTTATGCCTATAATAAAGGTTTTTGGACTAAAACGTGGCGCATCGTTATAGTAATATCTTATAATACCTGTCCGCAAGAATGGCCGACATCATCAAACATTCATGCGATATATATGTATATATATATACATATCGTTAGCTCAGTTGGTAGAGTTCCTGCCTTCTGCTAGAGTTCTTGGAGGCGTGGGTTGGATTCCCACCTAGGACAAACATTTGTGTGATGAACATTTGTATTTGTTCTATGTCTGGGTGTTAATATCTAATTTAAGTATGTATTTAAAAATATATACAATACAATACAATATCTGGGACATTTTTGCATACACGGTCATCTGACCCCAAACTAAGCAAAGCTTGTAATATGGCTGCCAGAGACTGATATACATACATATATATTTTTAAATACATACTTAAATGGATATTAACACCCAGACATAGAATAAACACAAATGTTCATCACACAAATGTTTGTACTAGATGGGAATCGAACCCACGCCCCCAAGCACAGAAGTTAGGTTCACTACCAACTGAGCCACCAGGTCAGTCGAATATAGTATATAGGTATCAGTCTCTGTCAGTCATATTACAAGCTTTGCTTAGTTTGGGGTTAGATGACCGTGTGTGCTAATAATGTCTCAGATATATATATATATATCGGCAAGTGACCGCCCGATTTTTTTTTTTTTGAATATTCATTGAAAATTATCGGTAAAAACCTATAACGGGGGTCTATGTTAAATACATTTTATGTTATTTACTTTTTGTTTTATTGTTTTTTTTTGTGATGTTGGTGACCATGTTCTACATTTTGCCCTAACTCCAATGTTATGAGCCTGATATATATATATATATAAATATATGTATATATATGTATTAGTCTCTTGAGGTCATAGTATAGATTTGCTTAATTTGCCGTCAGATGACCGTTTGTGCATAAATGTCCCCGAATATCTATTTATTTACTTCTACATGAGCTCTACGGATGTTTTAGGATTCCAGAAACCTACCATAAAGGATGGGTCAACACAACGTCGCGTCATTCGTCATTGTCTTCTCTCTTCAAACATGGATAATTCATTGTTTTGGAAAAATCGTTCTATCTGTGTGCGCTGACCTAGAAACTATAACTTATCTATTAAAAGCACCACGGTGATCCATAACACCAAATACAGGGTTTCTTAGAAAACGGTCATTCAAACTGCACAAAATGTATGCGGAACAGCTGTTTTTGAAGTGGAAACTTCTTTAGGCGCGTTGCGCACTTTTTGAATGAACAAAAATCATGGAACTCGCGTCATCGCCACGGCGTCACAGAATACATTAATACACAGCGCCATATCTTGTCGAATATGGGAATTACACAGCCATATAATACAGAAACAGACCGAACATGTTTTTTACAAGTGGGTGAATCGTAGTCAACGAGTGGATTACTCAGATCAGAGAGAACAAGTAGAAGACTAGGATCTACGAGGTATAAGAAGGTACCGCGTAAAAGAAGCGAGCAGGAGTAGCAAAATTAGGCTACTAAAAGATACCAAATCGTAGCAGCTATTACGGCGTTGACGAGTTGACAACTGGTAATTGGGCCAAAGGTGGTCCGTCCGCGTTGTACCTATACTACGGAAAGTTTAGGGGTGGTTGTCAAACTATACTGTATGTCTCTGTGTCGTGAGACATATTATACAGTATAGGGTTTGGTTAGGCACTATTTCAATCTTTTGCTCTTAGTTAGACAAGTCTGCAATTTTAAATTTGTACTATGATCTAAACTGTCGTTATTATTAAAATCTCCACCACACCAGCATCTTAGAAGTAATAACCTCGTCTACCTTTGTAGAGTACAGTCTGTAACAACAGTCGGTGGCAAGGGTTTGTCAACACGATGCGGTTAAATATGCAAAGGTCGAAAGACACTGAGAGAATATTCTGATTAGATTAGGTTACATTAAGTCATTTTCCAGGTAGGCAAGCGAACCTTACCTAAACCTAGCTTAGTCTTCTTCATAATCTATACCACTACCTAGACAATTTGTTCGCCATGTTTTTTTTAGCCAAGTAGTTAATTCCAATAAATATAGTTCACATATGTGCAAACATTTTCTGACATTTGAAAAAATAAAAACCTCGGATAAAAACGTTCTAAGATTTAAGAATATTGGGCCTTACTTAAAAACGTTACTCAAGTTGACTTACGCTTAAATATGCTCCGTCTTGTTTTCGCGTGTGACGATTGCCGTCAGCGAGAAGATGAGAGAGCATTATCAAACAGATCAACTTGAGTAACGTTTTTAAGTAAGGCCAAGGATGGACTATCTTTTGTCGATGGTAAGGCCCATAATTTTCAATGATTTTTCCTATGTCACATTGCGAATAATTTTATTTAAGAATTTGGGTTTATTATACCTTAAAATAAAATTGTCGTACCTTTTGTAGGTGCTGCGTAATAGGGTATTTGACTGATTTTACAAAACCATTTTAAATTGTTTATTACATTAAAATAAAGCAATCTTGTAATTTAATCGTCATAATTTTCAGTATTTGTGTATTAAATGACGGATCAAATATCAAATTATTAAACTACCGCGTAAACGATACCTTTGACATTCATGGGGCCACGTGACTTTAGTGACGTCACACATAAACAAACGAGTTAATCTCGCCATACAATTGTTGCCTCTATTTACTTTTCTGTGAACACATAAGGGAATTCGGTTAACATAGAGCGTTTGCAGTCAAGTCACGTGATCAGTGAAAAACATATTTTTATTATGTATTTTTCTAGAAATAGGGACTTTATTTTTTAGTTTTTAGTCATTAAATACTTTTTGCAAATAATAATCTTCTAGGATTACACCAGTATTAATTATATTTTTAATACAATCAAACACCCTATTGACGATACTTACTTTTCGGTAATCAATTTATAGACTTTTATTTGGTTACCCTTTTCTATTAGAAATAAATGTGTTAAGTAACATATAACCTAGTAAATTGTTTTTAATTGAAACTCCCAAATCTTAACTTTTTACAGAACGTAGGTGCAGTCCTAGGGCTACAGTTGCGCGTAGTTTATTTAAATCAAGGTCAGCCGATTCCGGCCTTCTGTACCTGTTTTTAGGTTTCCGTACCCTAGAGTAAAATTGGACCCTATTACTAAGACTCCGCTGTCCGTCCGTCTGTCACCAGGTTGGATCCCGTGAACCGTGATAGTTAGAAAGTTGAAATTTTCACAGATGATGTATTTTTGTTGCCGCTATAACCACAAATACTAAAAAAACAGAACGCAGAGCGTGCGCGAGTCCGACTCGTACTTGGCCGGTTTTATTATTTTGTACTAGTGTATACAATGGTATCTGATTCTGTTACCTGTTAATAAAGTCATAGATCTGAGTGTGTCGCCAGCTTTACAAACATAACAAAGAGTAAGTAGATTGCGGCGGAGTGGCAGACGACTAATGAGACGGTTCGTGGCGCACTCATCGAGGTATCATAACAGTGTACACCCGATGCTATTATGACTTTACATAATTTACGTACACAGATGCTATGAATTTGCTTATAACTAGTGCTGTTGCCCGTCTTCGTACGCGTCATATAAACTTTCAAACCTTTTTTCCTCCCCTAATCCGGCCCTTTCGCAAAATAACATAGCCTGTACTTCAATCTGGTCATAGCTAAGCATATTCGCAAAAACAGCATTTAAATCCGTCCAGTGGTTTAGGAGATGTGCGTGGATAAACAAACAAACAGACAAAAATTCTAAAATCTGTCTTAACGTGTTCAGCTGCTATTTTAAGACGCCCTGTGTGATTATTTTACTCCATAGTAATATTATAAATGCGAAAGTAACTCTGTCTGTTTGCTACATAATCACGGCTAAACGGCTTAACCGATCTTGATAAATTTTTGTGAGGTAATAGTATGTATCATGAGGACGGACATAGGCTATTATTTTTCGAACCGTGATAGTTAGAAAGTTGAAATTTTCACAGATGATGTATTTTTGTTGCCGCTATAACCACAAATACTAAAAAAACAGAACGCAGAGCGTGCGCGAGTCCGACTCGTACTTGGCCGGTATTATTATGTTGTACTAGTGTATACAATGGTATCTGATTCTGTTACCTGTTAATAAAGTCATAGATCTGAGTGTGTCGCCAGCTTTACAAACATAACAAAGAGTAAGTAGATTGCGGCGGAGTGGCAGACGACTAATGAGACGGTTCGTGGCGCACTCATCGAGGTATCATAACAGTGTACACCCGATGCTATTATGACTTTACATAATTTACGTACACAAATGCTATGAATTTGCTTATAACTAGTGCTGTTGCCCGTCTTCGTACGCGTCATATAAACTTTCAAACCTTTTTTCCTCCCCTAATCCGGCCCTTTCGCAAAATAACATAGCCTGTACTTCAATCTGGTCATAGCTAAACATATTCGTGAAAACAGCATTTAAATCCGTCCAGTGGTTTAGGAGATGTGCGTGGATAAACAAACAAACAGACAAAAATTCTAACAACTGTCTTAACGTGTTCAGCTGCTTATTTTAAGACGCCCTGTGTGATTATTTTACTCCATAGTAATATTATAAATGCGAAAGTAACTCTGTCTGTTTGCTACATAATCACGGCTAAACGGCTTAACCGATCTTGATAAAATTTTGCGAGTTAATAGTATGTATCATGAGGACGGACATACACTATTATTTTTCAGAAGAAATCGCGGACGAAGCCGCGGGTACAGCTAGTATGTCCTATATAAATATACTATACTATATATATATACATACATAGATATAGATAAACAAGGTTGCACGAAACTGGTACTAAGCTAAGTTAAGAAAGAAAGCTATTTGTTGATTGAATCAGGCGTTACTTTGCGGAAATCCATTTTCAAAACTATTTTACTGATGAGTTTCTAGTGTAATTCCGCTTCTACGTCGCTTCAAGTACAATAAGGAATTTGTGATAAATTTACCTGGTAAATATTTGTTGATAATGTTAATTTTATTCAGTTTAATTTTGCCTAACCTGATATAAAATATTAATTACATAAATTGAAAATTAACGTAACCTGAAACAAAATGTAATTCTGAATTATTTTTAATTATAAAATTATTTAAAGTAATCAGAAACAAAAATTAATTAATTCTGACACATGAAATATGATAATACTAAATCTGAAAACAAAAATGTATTAATTCTGAAACTTAAAATATATATTAATTGAAATGACATGTATTTTAATTGAATTTAAAAAAAGTAATAACTTGTCGACTTTGTCGACACGTGTTTCGCCTCTCCACGAGGCATCCTCAGGACGTGTTGACTCTTCGAGCGCTTGGCCGAGAATCATTCATCATCATCAGCTAGAAGACGTCCACTGCTGAACATAGGTCTCCCCCTTTAACCTCCACACTGAACGACATCCTGCCATCTGCATCCACTGGATGCCCGCGACTCTCACAACATCTTCGGTTCATCTAGTGGGAGGCCTAACTACGCTGCGTCTTCCGGTTCGTGGTCATAATCATATGGATTCATAATTATTATCATTGATCAATAAACCCAGATTTGTTTAGTTTTTATGCATTTTTTTTTTCGGAATAAAAGTGCCCTGTCCATGTATGTACGTATTGTTAAAATTCAGTTTATTTCCACATAAAATATATCAATACAGATAAAAAATCTATGGCGTACCTAATATTTTATTTACTAATATTATGCATAAATTTTATGAAGTTCTGTTCAGCTATAATTGTGTAAAACTAAAAACATTGACTATTGATTTTTTTCTAGATACGCCCGCTATTTAACGGGCGATTGGAATGTTCCATGGATCAAATAGGGCATATATTTTCTCGGCCGTTAGAAAGTCTATTAGTTCGTTTTTTTACCGACTTCCAAAAAGGAGGAGGTACTATGTTCGTCTGTATGTATTTTTTTTGTATAAAAACTGTTTTAATGATGAATTTCTAGTGTAATTCCGCTTCTACGTCGCTTCAAGTACAATAAGGAATTTGTGAAGCGACGTAGAAGCGGAATTACACTAGAAATTCATCATTAAAACAGTTTTGAAAATGGACTTCCGCAAAGTAACGCCTGATTCAATCAACTATTTTTTTTGTATGTTCATCGATATTTTCGCCAATTGTGAACCGAGTTCTAAAATTCTTTTTTAGTTCGAAAGGGTATACTCCCGAGGCACCGACTTCAAATAGATGAGTGGGTATCGCTTATAATAGTTATAATAATTTATTTTTCGCTTTTGAGTGCCTATTTGTGGTTTTGAAGTTGTTTTTTTTTTGTTAAAAATAATTTATTTTAGTGCGCCTTAGAACAGTGCGTAACCGACTTCTAACCTCTTTGAAGAGTATCGCTGAAATAAAATTGTCATGCGAATAGGAATCTGTGTGCCTTCACGTGGCAAATTGACGGTAATCTGTAATCCGTATCCTGAGCATGCATGGTCTGGCGCTGAGGACCTCCTTTGACTGTCTTTGAGCGCGCTTCTTTTCAACTTTCTCTGCCTTTTTGAGGGTAGGCCGCCTTTTTAGCAACATATCATAATTTTATAAAAGATTTCCAATTCCAAATATATTATGGCAGTAGTTTTTTCAAACTTATACTATTTCCTGTTTTTATCTTTTTACGTTCCGGTTCATCATCATCGTCATCTTTTCAGTCATTTCGGCCTTTCACTGCTGGGACGCAGGCCTCCTCTCAGAGAGTGAGGATGGCCTTAATCCACCATGCTGGTACAGTGTGCATGTTGGTGAGAATCGTATCGTCTATGTCTTTGAACTTTAGAGGTTCTTGGACATACCGATTTCCTCAAGATGTTTTCCATCGCCGTTTTTGAGCGATGGATTGAAACTGCAGGGCTGAGGTTCGAATCGGATGCCGTCAAATTGAAAAGCGCACATGCTACCGCTCAGCTACCATCGCTCATCATTATTAACGTTCCGGTTCGCAACGTCTAGTTTACCAATATAAGTAGCTTTACTTATAGTTGAGCTTACCTTATCATAGTATTTTTTTATATATTGAAATATTAAATTATAATACAATAATAGCTGTACCCGCGACTTTGTCCGCGATTTCTTTAGAAAAAAATAACCTATTTCCATCCTCATGATACCTCGCAAAATTTTATCGAGATCGGTTAAGCCGTTTAGCCGTGATTATGTAGCAAACGGTCAGACAGACAGAGTTACGCATTTATAATATTAGTGTGGTTTTTTTAAGCATTTCTTTAAAATCAACATTCGTATAAATTTTGTATAACGTATCTAGCATTTTTTGTAAACCTGTGATCATTGTACCTTTTGAAGACGCTGTCTTTGCAACACAGTATTTTCACTTAACCAAAGGCAGAACCTTAACAATAAATTGCGTCATCGTTAAATAAAAACTGCTTGGAAATGGAATGGAACTCTCTGCCGTCTTCCTTGTTTCCTGAGAACTACAATCTAGGCATCTTCAAGACTAGAGTGAATAGATTTCTTATAAATCAACGTGTTCCATCCTCGGCCACACCGTCACTTGCCATCAGGTGAGTTGGCGGCCAAACGTAGATCAATAAAATTATATCTATTTAAAAAACTTGTAAAAACCCTTTTTTTATTATTCTGCGTAAAAACCTGTCTATCAGCCATGATACCTACCCAAGAGAATGTAATATTCCTACGGAGAATACCTACTAGGTATCATCACAGATCTACTAGGTATTATGCTATCAGCTGACACGTGAAGTTTACTGATAATCGTCACTTCTTTTTAGTTTTGTCTGTCATTGTCATGACTTGAGCTTTCAACTCAGAAACATTTAGCTTTCTTGTAAAAATCCTTTATTGGAACAAGACGTGAACTTCGCAGAAGCCATAAACCCAAGAAATCAAGTCAAAATGACGTGAACTTCTTTTTGGGCAAGGACCACAGTGACTCATCGTAAACTGTACTAATAATTGTTCAACCAAACAACCAATACAAAAACACGATTTTTGAAAATCATAGCTCAAACCGAAGGTCACTGCCATTGTTAAGGTCTGTTCACACTCAATTAAACATAACGCGCGGCTTATCACGCGTGTGCCACGAACGAGTGATTTTTGCCGTCGCCTCGTCGTTTTATAGCTTTATCGGACACTGGTTAACCGTTTGTAAATTAGGTGTATGCTACATTAAACACAGGAATACTAAACGTACAGTAAGTACCAAAGATTTTGGCCACTCTGAACTTAAATCACTCTTAACTCTTTAAAACGCCTTGTTGATGAATTAAATCACTATAATGCGTAAAAGCCAGTAAACTGAAGTGAAACTGGGCTGGCCACGTAAGTAGAATGTTGGATGAGCTGTGTGTGAGCTAGAACCATTACCGAATGGTTGCCGCTTGCTATCCGACCTCGACCGGTAGGGATTGAAGCAAATGAAGGGTGTATAGAGTCCTTAATAGTAGGCAACGCACTGACAATGCACTTACCATCACGTGGCCCATAGCTTGTTTGCCGCTTATTCAATATAAAAAACATGGCAATGCTGCTAGCATACTGACCACTTTTCCGTATAGGGGCTTTAGATTAGTTTTTAGTTTAGGGTAGGTATAATATTTTTTTGTAAATAGTTACAGGTTTTATCATTGTTTCTTATCCAAATATAATAAAAAAAAACACTTAATAAACATTTCGATTTCATTCTTACAAGAACAATAACACTTTATTGGGTAATTTAGGAGGCAGTTTTAAAGTACGATTTGGAACCTCACCACGACAAATTAGGTCGCTCTGGTTCAAGATTAAAATGCAAACTTTCATAATCATCATTCATCAACAGTTTAATCTACAAAAATGCGCTCCATATAAGTGTCTCAATTTAACTTTTGCAAGAAAAAACATAATAAGTTATCTCACAGCTAATCGCAAATTGCCCATATTTGATCTATGCATTTTTTAGCCATCAACACAAAGCAAAAAAGAGTAAAATTGAGCCATGGTAGCCGAGTATGATGAAGTTCATAATGAAGTCACCTACCCATTGCCAATCCCTGAATTTAAAGAATCTACCAACTAATATTCAAATAGTTCTCGCAGTTTAAAATACTAAAAACAAGCTTTAAATAAATCGCTAATCCTGAAGATCCTGTAAAGGATAATGGGACAAACTATTTAAATTATTGCATTGTCATATCGTTCCTTGATAAGTGTCCAAAGTTTCAATACAATTCGTCGTTTTTAAAAGGGGTGAAAATCACGTTCAAAGATTCCGTTACATAGGTACATACTAAGCTAATAAAAGCGTGTTAAAAAGGACGCTCGGTGTATTACGAATTCGAAAATTTTCAGTGTAACTTTTCCACTTTTTCCTGCCATAAAAACTTAATTTGAACTATTACAAACAATTCAAAAAACCAACTTGAAAATTTGCAAAATATGCATATTTCCAGTTATTTTGAATTAAAAACCAAACTAATAAACCGTTTTTTTTCCTCCTGTAATACTAGACAATAAAATAAAAATTGTAAACTCTTTTAATCTAAATAATCTTAAGGTAATACCTACTTGCATGTTATAACTGAGGTAGTGTGCTTTATTTAATTATAACATCACAATGTAATTGTTCGACTTACTCTCGCAAGGAATAAATTAATTATGAATTATGATTTTGATGAAATTTCTATGGGTATAATTTGAAAGTATATTCTTTCAAATAAAAAAATTAATAGAAAATAGGTAATAAAAAAAAAACGAATTGAGAACCCACTCCTTCTTTCAAATCGGTTAAAACTAGCCATATCGGTCCAGCCATTATCAAGGGATGCGCTTACCAACGAATAGCATTTCATCTTTATTATAATATATAATTTATATATATAGATAGAATGGAGCTTAACTTTAAGGCGGGATTAAATATACCCGGTGAGTAGATCATGTAATGCTGTTGATGGTGATGATGATCAATTAATCAATTATTAAAGACCTTAATAAAACATATTGATCTCTTATTAATATATCGAAAACTAATCATTACACTAATACAATACAATACAGCAATAATCCCTCGAAAGCAATGTGGAGAATTGTTAATACAGAAAGGGGAAAAAAATAACACGCCCAAGAAGGGACACTAATGGAGTGAAATTTATCTCACCAATGGATGCTGTCGACGCTATAAATGCGCAGTTTTTTAACGCTGCTGCAGCATGCGGCGCACCCAAAGCCGACGTTGTCACTGTACTTCGTACGTTAACGGCGGCGCGCCGGCCTTCAGACCGCTCGCTCAGACTGCGAACCTTCTCTGCCGATGAGGTATTCCGAATTGTCACAACTCGAATACCTCCAAAAAAGGCAAAGGATGTGTATGGGCTATCTATGGTGTTAATGAAGATGTCGATCTTGCCACTCGCGCCGGTGCTAGCCATGCTATTTAATAAGTGTCTTAGGGAAGGTTCGTACCCGTCTCCACTAAAAATATCAAAAGTATCACCTGTATTTAAAGGGAAGGGAAAACGGGACGATATAGATGGGTATAGACCGGTGTCTATAATTCCTGCTATCGCTAAAGTGTTCGAGAACGGCTTGAGTTCCAGGTTGGTGGCCTACTTAACTGACACCAACGCCCTCACGGAGCGCCAATACGCCTACCGTGAAGGGCGCTCTACGACCTCCTTGACTCGCGAAGTGGTTCGCTGCGTCATGTTCGCTCGCGAGCGTAGTCAGCAGGTAGCTGTCCTGTGCTGCGATTTATCCAAGGCTTTTGATGTCGCGGACCACGAAGTACTCGCCAGGAAACTCGAACATTATGGCATAGTTGGCAAATCGTACGATGTACTCACGGACATGATGCGGGGCCGATCTCAGGTGGTCGATGCTGGAGATGGCTGTAAGTCAGACCCACTGTCAGCAACCATGGGAGTCGCACAGGGATCATCGGTATCGAACATAATGTTCTCCCTCTTGCTAAACGACCTCCCCGATGCCGTGACATGTGCAGACATCTTTATGTACGCCGATGACGTGGCTGCCATTTTCACTGCGCCTAAGATAGACCAGCTAGAGAAGAATTTAAATAGACACTGTAGTGTCTAACCTCGCCGAGTGGTTTCGTTGGCACGAAACCACTCGGCGAGGTGGCCTAGTGCTAAACTTGAAAAAGACACACTTGCTGCACTTCTGTCTCTCAGGTCATACTACGAAGCCACTGAAGGTGTTACTAAACGGCGTCAGGGTTGAGCAGGTGATGGATACAACCTTTTTAGGTTTCAATATAGACCGGAGCATGACGTGGGAGTGCCATATTGACAAGCTCTGCGGCAGTGTAAGTAGTGCGTGCTTTGCGCTGAGGCGGGTGTCCCGAGTGGTGTCTGCGGAGGTGTCTCGTGCATGCTATTTCGCTACGGTGCACTCTAGATTGCAGTACGGCGCGGAACTGTACGGGCGCGCTGCCGACTGGATGCGCGCCTTCCGATCGCAGAAACGAGCTGTACATGCCATCGTGGGGGTGTCGCGATGCACTTCCGTGAGACCTTACTTTATAAAGCTCGGAATACTCACGTTACCTGCCATTCTGATATTCCAGGTGGCAGTGTATGTGAGAACTAACTTCCACCTGTACCATAAACTCAGCGACATGCACTCTTGCAACATACGTAATGCCGACAGGCTTATTGGTATCACGCACTCACTAGCAAAGTCCGGCAAGTCGACGCACGTTATGGGGCCGATGATGTACAACCGGTTGCCAAAGACAGTGACAGATGCGCTGACTCTGAGCTGTTTTAAATTTAGATTAAAACGCTGGCTTATCGACCAAGCGTTATATGATTTTGACCAGTTTCTAAAAACTGACGGTAAAAAAATGTAATATAGGTGTATAATATGTACGGTGTTTTTACTAATTTAATGTTTGATTATTATTTGCTGATATTTAATTTTATTTTTATTTCATATTATGTTGTATATTTTTTCGTATACATCTTCTATGTAAAGGCCTGACCTGTAAACATATGTTTATCAATAAATGACTTTGACTTTGAGAGTAGAGCGCATCCTGCGTGTGTAATGTGAACAGAGTCTAAGTGAGGCCGGAAGTTAAGCGTTTGCTATTTCGGCCAATATATGCTCGAATTCAAACACCTTATGGGAGTTGTGGTCCAGGTATCGGGATGCGTCCCTCTGGACATTTCCATATTATATTATTAATGGCGAAGGTTAAATAAAACTCTCATTGCGATTAATTAGATATCAGACACGGTAAAAGTATGTGAGGAGAAAACTTGTCTCTTTGATTCCAGTATCTGTCTGTTAGTGTTGCCACTCCCAGACCACTAAAAGTGACGTTCGGTTTCCGAACGCCACAACCTGCTTACGTACAAAACTGCATTTACCCTTTACCACACAATACATATAAGTACAAGT
The DNA here is from genome assembly GCA_949125355.1 of Agriopis leucophaearia. Classification (NCBI taxonomy): domain Eukaryota; kingdom Metazoa; phylum Arthropoda; class Insecta; order Lepidoptera; family Geometridae; genus Agriopis; species Agriopis leucophaearia. The sequence continues at coordinate 5,958,533 of OX421284.1, read as the reverse complement.
ACAGAAGATTCCCTCTGCAAAATCATTTAAATAAGTAGCGAATCTTGTTACTACATTATAAAGTACAATTCAGGACGTGCGAGCGCTAAGTATCTACAGTTATATAAACCTAGAAGTTGCCTCTCTGTCTATCGCGCAACTCTTGTCGCATTATCTCTGTCTATCGCGCGGCAGCGGGCACGACAATTCCGACAAGACGAGCTGTACAGTAGCTTGTAGCTTCATACCTAAAGAGCAGAGCGCCAGGCCACCCTTTACAGTAAACATCTAGTTTCGTAAACTGAATCAAAACGCGTTGCAGCCCAATGTAATTTCCGTTCAGACCACAGGATACAATTTACTTGACCTATTTGTATATCTCCGCTTATAGCTGCTATTGCATTTGTTGTATTTAATGCACTCCGAGTGAGCTTTTTGCTTCATAATGCTCGTACTTTGTTCATAATGTCATGTACAGACCTATTTTTTTCGAGGGGGAAAACTTCCAAAGATACCCGGCCGCATTGGGGTGCAGCCAGGTTATGTGGGATTATACCCACTAACCCCCCCGGTGACCAGCCTTAGTGCTTGACAAGAGGGCTCTGGGAAGTCCAGAGGAACGCACCGGTGCCCTTAGCACTGCGCTACGGCACCTCCCAAGACAACTGCGTGTTGTCTCAGTACCTCCACTCGCGACAACGTTGGTCACACAACGTACTCTCCCTGGGCACGCTTAAGTGGATGGTCAGAGCCCAACTTTGATCATTTCGAACCCATAGGTCCCCTTTTAGTAGGCTCTTACTACAGGCAGGGGGTACCGGTGCCGTATTCTATTGCCCCGGTACCAGGGCTAGTCGTGTAAAAATCTCCATGTAGGTACCTGATACCTGTCCTACCTAGGTTGAACTAATTTGTTCTAAACTACTTGGCCTACTATGCAAAAACAGTTTGATTGCCCATATACCTACCGTTGAAACTTTAGATATAATCAGTTGGCACCGTACCCAGCATGCTGACGATATTACCACGCTGAATGTTAAAGCTTTTTTATTTATAAAAAGAGCTGCAAACAAGGATGCGATCTGCCTGATGGTAAGCAGAGACCGCTGCCTAGACACAACACTAGCGGTTTTGACGGTGCTTTACCCATAGATTTTTTTTTTTAGGTCTGTGGCTTTACCAGTCCGGAAAGGTAATTGTAGACAGCCTTTTTGAAACGCTTCTTTATGCCTATGTGTTGAGCCAGAAACTGTTGTCAAACTGTGTTGGTAAATCTCAACAGCTTTGTCCATAGTAATTTTTAAAATTTTGCTATTTGGTCACGTTTTAAAGTTTATCGGGACTTATTACACAATTATTTATATAGGTACAAAAAACCGGCCAAGTGCGATTCAGACTCACGTACGAAGGGTTCCGTACCATTATCTATAAAAACGGCAAAAAATCACGTTTGTTGTATGGGAGCCCTCTTAAATATAATCTAATTTTATTTTAATATAATTATTTATTTTTAAAAGTGAATAATATAACTCAATATTCTGCAATTCATTCTCAATTTTCTTATTTCAAGCGTGTACCTGTTGCCGTTATCAATATCGAGCAAAAAATCACGTTTGTTGTACGAGAGCCCCTTAAATATTTATTTTATACGGTTTTTTAGTATTTGTTGTTATAGCGGCAACAGAAATACATCATCTGTGAAAATTTCAATTGTCTTACTATCACGGTTCATGAGATACAGCCTGGTGACAGACGGACGGAAGCCAGACAGACAGACAGACAGACAAACAGACAGACAGACATACAGATAGACAGACAGACAGACAGACAGATAGACAGACAGACAGACAGACGGACGGACGGACAGCGGAGCCTTATTGATAGTGTCCCGTTTTACCCTTTGGGTACGGAACCATAAAAAGATTAAATTAGATAGTCAATACAATTTCAATAGTTAAAACATCATGTTATTAATCTATTTAATCAACAGATAGACCTTTATTTAATAACAAAATGGCCTAATGCCGCTATAACTAAAATTACAGAAGTATATAAGTTACAGAATTCTAAGTTCGATACAATATCACAGACAATATTTCCAATCAACGCTAGAAAACACTCCATTAGAGATGAAGATGTCTTGTGTAAGCCCAATCAAGAGATAGATGCCTGTAACACTATATCTTGAACACTAGGGATGTGCTAAACATATCGATACTTATTTCGATAATCAGACTACGGTTAATTGAGTAACTGACGACCCGGACAATATATTCGGACACTTGTCTGAATTGACACTTTTTTTTATTTATTTACTGAACACGTCTAGTATAATAGTCTTAATAAGAATAGTCTTAATCATTTACCGTCTTACTTAAAAATCTTCACAATAATCCTCTCGCAAACCTCTCTCAATTGCGAGGCGTTTTAAGACTTGATCCAGGATCAACTTTTTTTCACCCATATATCTGCATAAACCTATTTTATCCCTCTCTCAGATAAAATACCCACAGAGAAACAAAAATCATTCAGTTGGCGCAGACTATAGCAAAAATAATCGACTAAAATTCTTGTTGAACGAATAATGTATGAAAATTTTGATTTTTACGTCAGTGGTAATATGAATGTCAATGTCAGGTGTCAAATTTGACGGTACTCAGAGCACGCGTGTGTCAATCTGGGTTAAATTTTTGCGCATTTTCTGTATAAATAAATAATATTTTAACTTGTGTTAGTGAAAACAAGCCGATTTCAACAGTGAACAGTTTCGATTTCAGCATTCAGTAGCGAAAACACTCTGCTGGAGCCGAAATTTAAGGATAAAAAGGATTAGAAATGGAGCTCGTAAAAAAAAATCGCTTCATAAATTGGAGTGAACAGGAAAAGGTAATTACCAAGTTTTAGTTGTATGCTGACCCTTAAAAATGCACGAATTAACATGATCTATTATAAAAGAGGTCCAAGAGTTTTGGATTGCAGGCCACGCACCATTCCTTGTTTCAAATTCGATTCATTATGCCAAGGCGTTATTCTAACATGACCCATGATCTTTCCTCTGTTTGCCAACCACAACTACTTGGAATATGGCCTGCCAGAGGTCTAAGAACACCACAGGCAATATTTATGGCCAAATACAACCTACAATTCCTCCAAAACCTTGGTTCTTCAAATAAATAAAAAATAGATAAACATGTTACTTGTACCATCTGTTGCTTGTACTTCAGTGTTCCTCGCGACAATTAGAATCCGAGACCACTCCCTCTGTGTATTTTTAAATGCATACTTAAATGGATATTAATACCTAGACATGGAACAAACACAATTGTTCATCACATGAAAGTTTGTTGTAGGTGGGACTCGAACCCGCGCCAATAAGCGCAGAAGGAAGGTTCACTAGCAATTGAGCCACTGGGGCAGTCTAATAATTGCTCGTTTAGTTAAATATTCAATAAATTAAGCATTTAGTTAGTTTGTGCACGTGCCGTGTGGTACGTTCGTGCGTGAAGTCACCTGCCGGCCCAACGGAAGACCAGCGTCGGTTGTTTACAACCGGCATCATGCTGAGTTGGAGCCGGATTGTGACAAAAAAAATATGATAAGATTTAATTAAGGCGTGCCGAAGTCTTTACCCACAGCTATAGTGGTTCGCAAATTGATCCTGCTTGCCATATACTTGTGCAATCAGGTAGGAAGTCAAAACTCTGTCATGTGTTCTAATGTTATTATGTTTTTTTAGGTGCTGTCGAGCTTTCTACACGAAAACGAGTCCATGTAGCATGTACTATTGCAAGGCCACAGAAGACATGATTCAAGTCGAGACTCCTTAAAGAAAATCAACAACCACAAGTCACCAATACCAAAACACCTGGCAAAATAGGGATAGAATAGTTTAGGCAGCGACCCAAAGCCTTGCTCTGTTATCTTAGGAGCTTGGCTGGTTTATGTAAATGTGTTTAGCTAAATGCACAATACACCCCAGCCAGTGTCAGTGCAGGTCTTGTCACCCTAACTTTGAATTAGAATTAGGGACTCTTGGGGTTGGCTTCAGCTCCACCAATGCCTATCAAATATCCGGGCTAGACCTCGAGAGTAAAGTTAATCAAAAATACATACCTATTTAATATAATTATAAAAATACTATGAGAGAATTAGTACTGAAAATATGTTTAGTATTTGATTACATATTTAAAATCTATGCTCTTATGTAAGATTTTTAATTAAAATACATGTTTAGTTTTTGTGTAAGTGTAATATATTTTATAATAAATTATTTTCCATAAAAATGCTTTGACTTATTCGGCCAATGTCATCATTGATAATGTCCTCGTTGTTTGTCATTTCTTCATGTTAAAGTTGTGCTGTATCTGAGGAAATAAATAATCAATTAAAAAAACCGACTTCAAAATTAGTAAATACGCAGTTTTGTTTACTTGGATGACATATTTTTTTCAGTGAGTAGTAGTAGTTTCATTTAAAAACCAAACTACTTAACTGATTTTGATGAAATTTATATGGGACCACCTCTGAAGTAAGACCTACCAAACAAAAAAGGAATCATCAAAATCAATTCATAATTGGTGGAGAAATCGTTGAACATACATAATAAAATACAGTAGAACCTCCTCCGTTTTTGAAGTCGGTTAAAAAAAGGAGATTGTCATATTCAATGCATTACAATGTTCCTATATCTAGTCATTTGAGAGTGGAGATTCTGAGAAATGTTAATGAATTAATAGAAAAATAAATAGCCAGACATTTAAAACTTATTTTGGTGGGACAACGGGTGGATACAATTATGTCCACTGTCACACAAAGCACCCTGAGACTACCAGTGGGATGAAGCAGTAGATTTAACAGAATGTAACCCTTTCTCCAGTAACGAGCCCAGGTGTTGTTTGTTATTTACACCTGAGCTCATTACACTAAAAGAAACTGAAGAACAAAGAAATCCCAATGCCTGCCAAGCGTAAAGTGTACAACATGTGTATTCTACCAATACTTACCTATGGGTGCCAAACCTGGAGCCTAACAAGGGCTCGCACCCAAAAACTCAAGGTATGTCAACAAGGAATGGAGAGAAGCATGTTGCCCATTAAGCTGAAGGACAAGTGAAGACTGACCAGAATATGGAAGGCCACATGCGTGACAGATGTCTCACAGAAAATCAAGTGACTAAAATGGCATTGGATAGGACATGTAGTCAGACTCCCTAAACAAAAATGGATCAAAGAGGTCATATTGTGGTACCCCGGAGATGGGAAGAGATCATGGGGACGACCACATAGAAGGTGGGAGGCTGACCTACCAAAAGGGTGGCGCATAATAGCCAGAGATAGGGAGAAATGGCCACTTCTAGAGGAGGCCTATGTCCAGTGAGGACAACCTGATTCTGAAACTGGTGTTACAAACAATTTTTTTTAGAATTAAGTATTGTTTTTTTTTTAATTAAGTAGTAAGTATAACTAGTATATAATTGTGTAATTGGATCAGAGAATAAAGGCTATTTTTATTTTAACCCTCTCTCCGATCCTCTTCGAACAAAAAGCTGAGATGCTAGATGCAAAGCTAATAAAAAAAAGAGTAACTCACCTAGTTCTTTGTAAAGAATCGACAAATTGTGCAGAACAGCACTATCGTAGTTTTGATATTGGCATAGTTACCCCTCATCAATTTCAGCAATATCAGAAATCGCTGCTTCAAGACACTGAAGTACCTTTCAACAACATTGCGGGTTCGGATATGCCGGTTGTTAAAACGCATCATGTGTGCTGCCTCCAGTGCCACGATGTCACATATTTTAAGGTCAGCATCACAGACGATCTGAAAATCGTTTTTTACATTTAAAAATTATTTACTGATAACTAGCTGCACCCAGCAATGTCAGTGACACATGTGATTTATCATAATACCTATAAACATGAGTTCCCACTGCTGGGACTTGACCTTGTCTTCCTAACACAGTAGCAGTGTGCGGCAGGGTTAGAAAGCTATGCGTGACTATAAAATCTTGCATGCCGTTCTACGAATACCGACATGGATTATAATATACAAGCTGGAATGGCATTGTGCAAGATATGTACTTACTTGGGTATTGATAGAGAAATGTCTCTTACTGTTGATGTGATACTGGCCAACGTCTCCTTCATTATTTCTAGGTGCATGCAATCTATTGCACCCATAATCCCTTGAAGGCCGCAAATAGCTTCAAACTTGCTGATAGCGTTGGCTTTTTCCATCATAATATTCAAAGGCATTTTTATGTACCTACTGTGAACTTTTGGGAGCCAACGCTATTGCTACTTTGCGGGCCACACGTGACAGCGTCTGCTGGCTCAATCCGCGCAGTCTTCTTGGATCTAAAAATAAAACATAACTTTCTTACTTATCTTGGATTCACATACATACTGCATAACACGAAACTTGAACAAAATAAGTATTTTTTATCTACCTCATGGTGGCCCCAATATCTGATTACTGCCATTACTTGCAGTTCCACAGGGATGCCGCCACCTCGCAGATTCACCTGTAGAATAGTGTTCCGTGGTCTGCCCTCAGCAAGTCAGAAATCCGGCGGATATTTTCATTGCTGGAACGGTACCTCAGCCGAAATTCATCATCCGATAAATCATATATACCATGTATCGGATCACGCCTTAATTCTCTGGCGTATCCTTCTTTTCAACGCGGGAGCTCTAAATTGGCGTAACATGTCCACATCCCTTCGGAAATTGCACAAATCCATGATAAATAACCACAAAACTTAGCCAAACAACAAAAAAACAACCTAAAAGAATGTTATTCAATCAGCTAAATGCTGATTGGCCGATATATACTGTGATCTATGCTGATTGGTTAAAAAGCCGCCATATTGCCTCGCAAAGGTCTCTTAACAACGTCCGGCCAGTGGTAAAATTTTGACAGCTATTGAGAGCGCTTTCAAAGCCCTCGCAACTTTTTTTTTGGTTTTAGGTAAGAATTTCGCTTGATCCGCAGATCAAAGGTCTCTCAAGAATGTAAAAAGATTTTTAAGTAAGACGGTTAATGTAATGACTTACAGTGTTACACTTCCACAGAGAAATTCATTACAGAATGATATAAAAATAAAACACTGTTTTAAACTATCACGGTTATTCACTAAAGTTATATGATTATTTACGGGATATTTACCGTGTTAAGGTTGTGGAAGGAGGTCCTGATATTTCGACGCAGTTACATGCACCATGTTCACGGGATATCGGGAGCTCCTTCCACAACCTTAACACGGTAAATATCCCGTAAATAATCATATAACTTTAGTGTTATAAAAATAGTTTTGGAAACGCACTTTCTCGACGTATTTAACAACTTTTCATCTGACGGTACAAAACACAATTTTTTATTTGTGTCCAAATCGCCAGTGAAAAAAATAATAAAATTAAAATCTGTCAATTTTTTTTCTAATGTGACTTTTTTGCTTTTGGCCTTGCGGCCTCTACAGCTTGGCCGGACTAGTGTATCTGTGAATTTGGATAGTGTCCGAATATATTGTGTCTGAGTCGTCAGTTACTCGGTTAATTTTACAAACTCAATTACCGTTTAGTAGTTTATTTCTACATCCCTTTGGCAATTTAAGCCAACATGTTAATAGAAAGCAATTTAAGTTGTGAAGATATACGTCTGATAACGTTATTAAAACTTGCGATGTGATTTGAAATGGTAATATAGCATTTAAAATACAGGAGCTATTTTAATTTATTACGAATGAATATTACATTTTCATAGATTTTATACGGAAGTTTTAAAATTAAGTATTCATAGGTCAAAGAAGTATTTTTGCATTGTCAAATAAATGGATGCCTTTGTTTTGGGACGATCAAGACTAACATAATCACAGACCTACTACCTATAGATTTTCAATGAGCGTGGCTAGCTCAGTGCCTCTCGCTTCAACAAGGTGTGTTGCCACATTAAAATTATTTGCTTTAAGTTAGGGTAATTTACATACTAGACGGGTAGTGAATCTCTTCAATGAGTAATTTTGGAAACTTTGGAAAATCTTGTGAGATGGAAGGATATCTGAAAAATACTTATGAACAAAAGAAATTAATATTAAGATCCAAGTCCATCCGTTTAAAGGTAAGACAGCTTTAAACGGCTGTATCTTTCGCGCCGTAATATCGTCAGTTGAAACTTACACAGAATATGTAATTACGACGGATTAACTAAGAAATATAATTAAGTCAAAACTAAAGAGGGTAGACATCCACACATACAACAAACGTTTTTGTTAAGGTATTTTTGTATTTGCTCTGGTGTAAAAACCAAACGGTACGTAATGGTAATCGGTACAAGCGTCAAACTTGGCGGATTATAGTGCCCACCCTAAAGTAAAACAACAATTAATAAATACTGGCCGCGTGCGAGTCGGTCACACATTTCTGTTTCCCACAAGTTAAGCAACGTCGGGCGCGGTTGATACTTGGATGGATGACAGCCTGGGTGTGATGTTGTGTATTTGCACTACTTTTTGTATTTTGTGACGGTACAGAACCCTCAGTGCACGAGCCCGACTCGCACTTGGCCAGTTTATTTATTTTCATGGATGGAATTATGGATAACATCCCAATTAATGAGATACTTAGATAAAACTCTTTATTATTTACAGTACTCGTATCACACACGATAAATCAGACTTCAAAAAAAGATTATTTTGTTTTATTTGAACAAAATCACGCTGATGATGATTTATGATGATATATTTTCTTTGATTTAAGTACATTTAAGTGTGTTTATTAGACCCTGAGCAGCTGCAGTTGCTCAAAAATATAATTTTTCCCTTTCTGATATTGGATTCAGCATTGAAATGACTGGAACAAATTCTACTGTTTTCCTGGCACCCAATTTTCACAACCAGTAGCACTGATCCATTTTATTCGTAAGCCAGGATCAGTTGGAAACCTGCAGAACGAATAATTTATGTTAATTGTGGTGGGTAATTTCATTTATAAACTGGCAACATTGATTGTTATTCTTCTCAGTTAATATTTTGATAAAACTCATAGGAAATACCACAAATCGACCAAAAAACGGACTAATTATGAATAAAATATTTACGCATTGATATCCTGAATTTATTTAGGTGATCATTACAAGCTCTATATGTTTACTTACGTGTGAAATGATATTTCATCGTTTTTTCTCTCACTGCGGTACTTGCAGCCCAAAATGATACAACCAACCATTGTAAATGTTTGTTTTATAATTATTTCTAAGACGAAACACGCATTTATCACATAAAATCACCAAAAAAATGCAATAAACAATATTCAGACCCGTTTTGTTTGGCACAGGACCGTCAGATTTTGACATTTCTGATCCAAAAAACAGGCCACGCCGATAAGGACAAAAAAGTCTAGTTATGTCCTTTTTGTACTTGTGCTGAGCCATATCAATTTGTCTCTTTCACTTGCTTTCACTGAAATATATTGCCGGGCCCTGAACATAATAATGATGTCCGGGGAAAATAATAGACAATCGAGGTCAATTTATCCATACTATTTACTAAACCAAACTAAATTTGACACCTCGGAAATTGTTGATATCCATTGTTTCGCATATTAAAATAAATAATTTAAGTCCCGTCAGAATAGTAAAACCGAATGACCAATTATATATTTAAATGAAACTGGCGAAGTGCGAGTCGAGCTCGCGCTCTGAGAGTTCCGTATTACCACCAAAAACAATAATTATCAATAAAAAAACGACTTCAAAATTATAGTAAAATGTGTCATTTGGGGTCGGTGAAAGAATGATGAGGTCGTCCAAGAAACGAAATTACCAGTTATAACTTGGTACTAAGTAGAAATTTGTCACCGACTCACACTTGGCCATTATTTATTTTTGCCATTTGTTGTCATACTTTAGAATGTGTACTATAATCATGCCAAGTTTGACGCTTGTACCTTTTACAGTTTTCACATTACAGCAATTACAAAAATACGTAAAAAATAAATAAATATCTGGGACATTACTGCACACATGGTCATCTGACCCCAAACTAAGTAAAGCTTGTAATATGGTTGCCAAAGAATGATATACATACATATATATTTTAAAATACATACTTAAATAGATATTAACACCCAGACATAGAACAAACACAAATGTTCATCACACAAATGTTTGTCCTAGGTGGCAATCGAACCCACGCCCCCAAGCGCAGAAGGCAGATTCACTACCAACTAAGCTAACGGGAACTGTAGGCAAGTATTCAGTTTTCAAATTCATCCCACCGTGATCATGATCATAAAAATAATCTCCGTCCTAAAGTCGGTTTCCATTACCTATACCAGTTGTTATAATACACAAATCAAGCGCTTCATGACTCGTCATTTTATTGAAATGAAATCGGCTGATTGCCAATTCGATTATACGAAGGTCCGGAAATATCATTACGAAAGGTATTGAAATGAAAAAGAAGCAGTACCTAGTAACTAATACCTGTAAATTAGTGCCTAGCTGCTAGCTATCGATATCTTTGAAAGATTCCCGCCGTTACCTAGGAAAAGGTATCGATATCATCTTACTATTAGAAATGTTATTGATATTTCGTATTTCACTACTAAAAGCCTTTGAGCCTTGCCTCTTTTTGCAAGTATGTTTTGTTTGCAAGTATATATTATTTGCCTCTTGACGCAAGTATGTTTTGTTAAATACAAACTACCCTTAATGACTAGCCACTTTAAGTTAAGTGTGATAATAATAAATGTATTTCTTTATATATAAAAGGCGATGTATATATGTTCCCTATAGACTCCGAAACGGCTAGACGGGACTTCCACTAGCAGATAGCTGATGTTATGAGGAGTAATCCACGCGGGTGAAATCGCGAGGCGCAGATCGTCCTTTATAAACGTTAAAAACCTTGACAATGGTATTTTAGGCACGTCATATTTTGCAAACGGTACATTTCAAAACTCTTAACAAAAAAAAAAATACTTCGTTTTAATTTTAAAAATCAATTGGGGTTAACATATTATTTTTCCTTCACACTACATTTCGCCATATTGTACTATTGATAACGTTACCTGCCAAGGGTCCATCCCTTAATCCGTAGTAACGTACACAAATATATCGATATTCGATACCTCATTTATCGAAATAGGAGACACGCTAACTGCACTACCTAGCATCTCCTCAACAGTTTTTGCATCTCTTTTATCAGTCTATGCTTCGTGCGTCTTGTACCTCGCAATCGAAATTCAACATATTTGACGATATTAAATGATTAAATAGACTTATTGTATATGAAATCTAAGCAGAAAGAATAAAGCAAATAACATTACAAATATTCAGTAAAACTTTCATTGTGATTCAAACAAGTTTACAAACATACTATATAAAAACTGAATAGAAAAATAATTGTACGAATCAAAATGAAAATTTTACTCATATTTTTTTCGTAATTGGCTTGCGTTTGACCGCCAACTAGCCGCAATGATGCGGTCTACTATGGAGCACGCTTACCTAGAAGAAATCGATTCACTCGTGATTTGAAGACACCCAGATTTTAACTATCGGGGAACACCCATTTGTAATGTTAAATAAATAAATAAAATAATAATAAAATATGTTATTTTATTTATTCGTTACGCTTAGATATCACTTAAGTCCACCATTAAAATGTGCAAGCGATATAGTGGATGCATGGAGCACAAACTCTGCATATGATCTACAAAAGTATTGATATGCAATCTTACAGATTTTCCTAGTTTGGGCATTACTTACATATGAATTCTGTGGTTTGGGTTACCAATGCGCTTCCATCAGAATTTTACGTATGTCTTTTAGTAATGATGCTTAAAGATTCGGTGATTTATTAGTGGCATATTAGTGATTTAGTAGTTATGACTAACAGAATACGGCTAACTTAACACATACGGATCTACTCAATTTTATTACAGAGTTGTAACAATTAAATAACAGTTTTTTTTATATAAAACTAGCCGTCCGCCCCGGCTTCGCACGAGTGTAAGCTCGGCCTTCGGCCTCGCTACAAAATATAATATAGCCTATGTCACCCGGGGATAGTGTAGCTTCCCAACAGTGAAAGAATTTTTCAAATCGGTTCAGTAGTTTCGGAGCCTATTCATTACAAACATACAAAAATAGGTACAAATCTTTCCTCTTTATAATATTAGTGTAGATATCCAATCACCAGTCTGAACAAGGCTGTACACAATTTCATCGATATAAATCAATTTATCGATATCTAAAGGGCATCTCTAGCTAATACTACTCGTAGAGGGTAGTAAGACACTAAGTGCTGACCGCAACCTATAGTGTCCGATCTAATGGTGTATGCATTGTCCTTGCCGTCTGAATTTACATAATTAAGATCCGTACCTATTACAAAACGAATCGTAAAATTTTAGGTATCTGGATTTTTGGGTATAAAACTAAAAAATAAAGCTGTAAATTGTAAGACAAATGCAAAACAATTAAGCTATAGCATTAAAACTGTTCATTTATATGTCAGTAATTTAAGTGAATCCATTCTCAAACGTTCTCTCCGAGAGTTTTACGAAAAATTACATTTGTAAATTGGAGGTGATAAGTTTACCTATATGTTAAGTTTTTCCAAATTAAGGCATTATTTTCAATAAATAATACAGATCTATTTATCACAGCAATTTAATTTTCAATAGATCTTTCTATTTGATAGCATCAGAACGCTATAACTTCAGTTTTCTTCGTCAAAAATGTGAGAGGGCCTTAAGATGTTTAACTCTGGACTAGTTACTAGCTACTAGGTACCAAACTGTAAGTATATCATTTCAAATAAAAATAAAAAAGTTTTACAAATAGGTTTATAAATGACGGAGTTCTGATTTAACAAACACAGTAGATTGGCTGTGTTTGTTTAACTACCGACTGCCCCGGTGGCTCAGTAACTAACTTCTGTGCTTTGGGGCGTGGGTTCGATTCCCATCTAGGACAAACATTTGTGTGATGAATATTTGTGTTTGTTCTATGTCTGGGTGTTAATATCTATTTAAGTATGTATTTAAACATATATATCAGTCTCTGGCAGCCATATTTTAAGCTTTGCTTAGTTTGGGGTCAGATGACCGTGTGTGCAAAAACGTCCCAGATATTTATTATTATTATGACACTTTATTTAATGAAATTCACGGGTCTAGCCCGGACATTTGGTAGACATTGGTGGAGCCGAAGCCAACACCAAGAGGCCCTGTTGAATATAAAAAATACAATTATGGAATATGTATAAAAAGGAATATGAAACTATTGTTAAGTATAGGATTAAAAAAGTCTGGGCTATTGAGGTGAACAACTTGTGGATGGAATAACAGATCTATAGAATGAGAAACGGCACCTGCCTTATCCAGTCTCATCTCAAAATATATTTAGGCAGGTGATGACTTGCCACCCACTGAATGGGCCCCCCATAAAGGCTGCCGTATCTTGGCACCGGAGGGGCAACATCGGCGTGGGTGGCTTAGGGTGTAGAGAGGTGTGCTGCACTTTCACTTAGAGCTACTCGCGGCGTTATGCCCTTTAACACTTCCACCCTGGAGCTTAGGTTCTTAGCTCTTGCGGTTTCCACCCCTGGACGGCCGGTTAAGGCAAGCCAGGGGTCAGGGGTCTCATTTAGCCCCATGGAATCGGGGTACGCGGTGTCGCCACTTACCGACGGCTCGCCATAAAGCCGCCCCCGCGTTATTATTATTAGATTATGCACTAAGCGAATAAAGCAGTGTCTTACGTCGCGGGCGGCATATTGAACCCTAAGCGTCACGATGGACTGTGTAGAGTTAGTTTATATAGAGTCCTGAGTGAAACAAGGGGTCCAAGCTGCCCAAGACGAAGACAGGCTTTATTCCGGAGGAGCATACTCTACTTTTCACACTTTCTGCGAGACAATAAAAAGCCAGGTTTCACTGAAAATCACAGCACCAACCACCGTCTTTTGTTTCACATTCTTTGTAAACGCACTTTTTTTTTAGTTCTGCTTTTGGTGGCCAGTTCGATCTTCGAACAAACCTCTTTACAATGCCATATGGGAAATTTTAACTTAGAGTTTTCCGCGAGTTTCCATACGAATGTAACGTTCCAAATTCAAATGACTTCATTCTCCAGGGAGTTTGATACAACTTTATATCCCTTAGGTAATAGATAATGCTTTACTTTACGTTGAGGTTGCATGATATGTAATTGGACATAAAAAAAAACATAAAACCGAATTGAGAACCCCGTCCTTTTCTGAAGTCGGTTAAAATATATTTAAATTCTTAATCCACCTCACCATTTGACGCCTTTTTATCGGCTCCATAGGTGTTAATCCCTGCTCTCGAAGCCCAAGGTTGCCCATCAAAGCTTTCAATAGATAAGAAGCTTCGGCTAACTTTTAATTTAATCTTTATCTTACATCGTTTGGTAATAAGCTTTTACAGACCGAGATAGGATTCCAGACTTTATTTTGATGGACATTTCAATTTCATTACTAATTGAATATGAGTCTTTTCGTATAAGAAATTATTACTTTGGCAAAAATGTTCAATGAAATTAGTTTCTTTTTCTTAGCCTGGATATATATCCGATATATATCGGATATAAACGGATTTTTGATATTTATTATAAAAATCGGATTTTTTCGAACCATGATTAGAACACCAAAAAAAACTATTGATCCGATCGCTATCAAACTTCTTGTTATGACTTCCTTTACAGGATCACTCGCTAAGCTGATCTGAAGATTGCCTGAAAATTTCATCACAATCGATCTAGCCATTTCGGAGTACATAGGGACAAACATACATAACATATCGCCTTTACTTATAACATACAATTGAATATCCTTTTATTATACTTACACAGAAAAAAAGTACAAAGTAACTTAAAACTAATACAAAAACCGGATTTATTATATCGATAACAATCAAATAAAGAAAAGAATGAAAACACAAAGAAGAGAAGAATCGAAATCTAGAGAGAAATTTAACAATCGAGAGTAATAATTATTTCTTCAATGGGAATTGAGAATATTCTCCTCCGTTATCAGGTACTACATAATAATAAATAAGTGCCATTGGCGGATACAGGGGTGAGGGGTGGCATGGCTGCCATGCCCCCCTCTCCCCCCCAAAACACCTATTAATTACATACATTTGATTCAATTCATCGATTAGATCAGGTGCACTTTTACACAACGTACTCATGGTTATATATTTTTTTACTACAATTGAGTTGCTACTATTCAGTTTATTATTTTTTGTTTACTTATTATTTTAACCCTAGCTCCGAACCTTGTCAGAATGTTCCCCTCAAATGATATCCTGGATCCGACCCTGAGATGCGTATGATTTCGTGTATGTTGAAGCTAAACAAGTAGGAAACTAAGCTCCACTAAGACTTAGGTAGTGGGTAAGTCAAAACTTTTTCATTAGGCGCACTAATATTTATCGTGAATATGTATCTTTTGAACTACAAAGGAAAACTGTTAAAAATTGTACAACTGTTTCAAGTTACAGTGCGCGATAGTTTCGCTGTAAGCACAGCAAGCATTTGAACTAAAATAAAATAATTATTTCTTAGGTTGTCACGACTATTATACATCGAAATTAAACACTTTTATCGGATTTTATAGCGAGTATTATATTTTACTTTATTTTAATTCCTGACGTTTCAAACACTTTTCCTGGTCCGTTGTTCAGGTTGATCGAGGTATAGTATTCAAAAAGTCATGATTTAAAATAATGTAAAATCCATATAAGTATTTAATTTTAAAGTGAAATAAAATAATTTAAAAATATACGGATCGAATTGAGAACCAAGATATCGGTTTAAAAGATAAAGATCTAATTAAAACTATCCGCAAATTTGTTAATGCTGTAATTACAGAAGAATAAAACAATTAACTTAAGCTATACATTATTTTAAACAAA
The DNA here is from genome assembly GCA_949125355.1 of Agriopis leucophaearia. NCBI lineage: Eukaryota > Metazoa > Arthropoda > Insecta > Lepidoptera > Geometridae > Agriopis > Agriopis leucophaearia. The sequence goes on along the minus strand of OX421284.1, from coordinate 5,942,610 downwards.
ATTAATTGCACTGACCTGCAAAAACACCTATTCTCTCACAAAAGTCCTAGAAACACCGAAGCACAAACTCTTGAAGCAGGCGATCGTAAAGTTACGACCGCGGCGGACGTGTACTCGCCTCACAGTCTGCCACGATACTGCCGCGGGAGCTGGTGTCACAGGTGCTGGCAGGTGGCTATCCAGAACGCGAGACGTTTTTTCTTTGAGATGATTTAAAACAGGAAAGTTTTTGAAGACGTAGAATCAGATAGAGTGATATGATGACAATATTTCTTTGCATTAGATTGGCGAATGATTGAGAATTACAGAATACAGTCCATACTGAATTTATATAAAAAAAACTAGCAGTGCCCCACGGTATTACCCACTATCCTACTAGAACCGTATTTTTTGTTGGGATGAATATAGACTGTGTTAATGTGATATTAAAATACAAAATTTTATCTTATTCCGTTCAGCCGTTACAGTGTGAGTGTGGACAATCATACACACTTAAACACAATCTTTCGTATTTATAACATTAGTGTGAAGGTCAGCTGATATGGCTACTTTTGTTTCTTTTTATCAAATTCTACGAAAGTCGTAGCTCGTAGCAGTGACATCGTGGCGCGCACGCGTAGGACAAGCTACAGAGTCGTAGATGTGCTACGGCTACAGCATGCTACGCTGCTTTATTTTTTTAGACGAGGCGATTTAATTCCAGTAACACAAGTGCCACCAGTGCCACAAGCCTGAAGTTTTTTTACAGATGGCGGCGCTACCAATGCCAGTCACTTTTTTAATCAACTTTCAAAAAGGAGGAGGTTCTCAATTCGACTGTTTTTTTTAACGTTTATTACCTCAGAACTTTCGACTGGGTGAACCGATTTTGAAGATTCTTTTTTTTAATTGAAAGCTGGTGCTTCCCGTATAGTCCGATTTTAATTTGCTCCAGTTCTGCCATTTTTATGAACTCGGTTTTTTATATTGATAATTATTAAAAAAAATACTTAACTTGCAATGTTTGTAAATTAGATTGTTTAGGTCAAATCTTGCAAGCTGAATTAAAACCATTTCCTCTTATCCTACGGATTTTAATTTTGACATGTTGGTTCAGTTCCGATTACGATGCATTTTATGGTAAGCATGCAGTAAGCATGACCTGACTCGACATCCAAGATTAGCTCCAGACAAAGGAACTCTTCAAACGTCAACAGTACGAGACACGAAATTTAATGTACGCATTGTTTTATGATAGCCGGTTTTAAGGTTTACCTTGACATGTTTGCTATAAATAAATAATAATAATAAATATTTGGGGCGTTTTTGCACACGCAGTCATCTGACCCCAAACTAAGCAAAACTTGTAATATGCCTGAGACTGATATATCATCACTATTATCACTCAGATATGGAACAAACAAATATTCATCACATGAATGTTTGTCCCTAGGTGGGAGTCGAACCCACGCCTCCAAGCGCAGAAGGCAGGTTCGCTACCAACTGGGCCACCGGGACAGACAAATTTCAAATGGACAAATGTCATAATTCTACTGCTGGAGCCACTTTGACAGTTCTTGACCACTTTTGCTACGATGATGGATAGATCTTAGAAGTTTTTTTTTTTCAATTGGTTTAACGTTTTCAAAATAATTAAAAGCAATAATTACCTTTTAGTAATTGATGACTCTTGAAGCTTGCAAAAAAACCCCCTAAATTTGTAACCCCAATCTCTTACGTGGCAGTATGCTTCCATGTATGAAGGACACTTTCACAATAGGGCTTGATATTCGCCAAAGCGGTGCTGGTTTTTCGCGAATGGGACACCTGACCAAAATATGATGTACCAAACCTCATTTTCATTATAAACGGTGGTAAGGTGGTACGTTGCGGGTGCAAACCAAATTTTTTTTCATCCCCTCTTTTCATCTTCTTGTATTTATGACCGCCATCTGAGTAGGTGATGTCCTAAAAAATCGAAATCGGTTGATACATTAAGATTGTAAGTGGAAAAACAAAAAATAATACGAGTCGAAATGCAACCTGCCTGACTTCATTTCGACCCGTATTTTTTTAAAGTTCCTGTTTTGAAGACGGTAAAAAACCACCCACATCGGCGCTAGTCTATACAATACAATTCACACAATGCAATGCAATGCAACGCAATGCAATGCAATGCAACGCAATGCAATGCAACGCAATGCAATGCAATACAGTACAACACCAGAAGGGCTAGCACGCGCACTGCGACAAATTTTTGTCGACTCTTTTTATCGTGCCAAAGCAAGACAGGCGTATATGAAACAGTAGGCACCTTGTTGCATTCTCGCTCGACACAGTGACGACAAGATTTTGTCGGTGTGCGCATTTTAGCCCTGCAGGTACGAAAGGCGGTCTTAAAGCGATGTCTCTTCTTAGTTGATGGAATCAGACGTTACTTTGCGGAAGTCTTTCTTCAAAACTGACGATCTCTTCGTTCTCTTTTATTGGTTTTTAAAAGAAACATTTCGGAGAGTGGGCATCGAATCTGCATGATCTAATTCCATCCTGGCTATTTTTCTTTCGGATGGCTAGGGTGGGCATGAAAAAGCGACACCGTTTCATGGTTGATATTCCGAAAGCCCGAACGAAGCGACTTGATTCCACTTTCATTGTGTGAACTGGTTGACTGTAGAATGGGTGTTTACCTTTAGTAACAATCTGGGTGTATTCAAGTTGCGAGTGAGATGGTTTCTTTTCGGAATTGGCAAACGTGCTCCATCGTTGACCGCATCATTGCTTAACATATAGCTTATTGCTTGCAAAATATTACTATAGCCTAGATGAGTATTTAAAAGGCAAATCAATTAAGGCATAAATGGATTTACTCCACACTTTGTTTCCATACCCAATTAGGGCATTATGTGATACCTACCGTAGTCTGTATGTAAATATCATAATGTGCAATAAATTATTGAGTATATCAAGGGCAAGCCTATTTTCTAATTAAAAAAACTCCTCCTTTTTGCTATGCGTTGTGGAGTAAAAGCTATGACAAAATTGACATGACGCCACAGCGATGAATGTTTTATGCACTTCTATTGGTCAACGGTCAACACCATACCATTAAGTTCCGATCAAACCCAGTACGTGTGTACCAGGCCTAAGCCAGTGAGACGTTGCAGATCGTGCTGGTATTGCCACGAGAACGCTTAACACTTTAGACCTATCGCAAGGAAACTCGAATGTTTGACTTGCATATTCTCCATAATTGAGGACGTCTTTGGAAATTGATGCTTTACTTTGAAATTGAAATTTGAGAAATTGCGACAATAGACTACCGGACAGTTTTTTAACTGACCATAGATCTAGCCAATCGACAAATAAAATATTAAAATGTAGATATAAGTAAGGAAGATATGAGCACGTTTCTACTTTCAAAAATGACGTCACTGGTAATTACGCCATACAAACTCCACACTTACACTACCATACCATACCATAGTAGAAACAAAGCTTACGTTGTGGGAAAGAGACAGAGCAACCCTTTCTAATCCAACCACGCGATTATGTCAGAACGTTTTTAGCTGTTTTAAATAATTTGTTCGTTAAACATATCACATTTAACTATCAAAACTGTCGTTCTGATAAATCTCTAATGTAATTCCGCTTCTACATCGCTTCAAGTACAATAAGGAATTTGTGATAAATTTTACACAGTAGATATTTTTCAATGAAGTAAATTTAATTAAGCTTAATTTTTCCTAACCTGGAAATGAATTGAATAATAATTACATAAAAGAGAAAATTAACCTAACCTGAAACAAAAATTAATTAATTCAACACAAAATATAATTAAAAATTATATTAATGAAGTCAATTTAATTAAGTTTAGTAAATAAATAAAAAATGAAAGAGAAACTTAACCTAACCTGAAACAATTTATTAATTGTAAAACAAGAAATACAATTTAATTTGAAATAAATTTTAAGTTATATTTTCAACTTTTAAGTTCGATCTTTGGCTATTTTTAGCTTTTTAGTGTTTTAAACAACTTAGAAAGTGGTGTTGGCTGGTAGAAATTTTGAACGGACTGCACTTGTATAGCTTGTATCTTTTTATACCTTTTTAATTTGGAATTATTCTGATGTCAAATGTTACAACTAACAAAATTCCCATAACCTAAGCTAAAAAGCTTAGGTTTAAGCATTAAGCTGAACCACATTCGTTTGTCTTGTGTCACTTTTAAATAACAATTCAATGCATTATTATCATATCTTAGGGTTTATATAAGACTATTTTTTGTTTTGAATTGCTAAGAGAAGAATATATAGGTACGGCGAATACATACGTTTAAAGACTCCATTCGATTCTTTACATTATCTTTGGGACTATTACTATTTAGGTCTATTTTATGTTTTGAGCAATTCACAAAATTGATAAAAGTATTATATTTATACGAGTACCTACATACGTTCTAAGACAATTTGCCGACGTTGAAAAAAGGCCCATAGACCGTTGAAGATCTATTTAGACAATCCAAATAATCAAGCCCACTTCCAGTTGGCAGCTTACCCAGCATGGTGGGGACATTACACTGAATGACAAGTTTTTATCTGCAGTTTACGCAGTATCAATGCAGGGCAATGTTTCCAGCGAAATTACAGGGCACACAGATATTTGACATCTTATACATCGGGGTGACGAGCGCAGTGCATCGCCATCCATGGTTTTGAACTGTTGAAGTTCAAAATTCTGAGTGGCGTTGAGCTGTTATGGGCAAGCGTGAAGAGCCATCAAGCGAGCGACTTCGCTCGTCTCGTCACTCAGTATCATAAAAAAAACATTTTAAAGTTTCAATGTGAAAATCCTAATAACTGAGTTATAACATACGATAAAACCTTTTACGAGGCCGCAACGGACACGGGACACTGGTTTTGTTTTGCTTATTATCTATTCATTTTGATCATGCAGCTTTTATTGTACCCGATTTTCAGTGGGAATCTGGGACTGAAAAGGAGTTTTGTTTCGTAGAAGTATGGACGAGTTTACGCCATGCTGACCCAGTTAACCCACCTTAGCCAGCCTGAACTTCAGTTAAGTCTTACTACCTTCGGTTTTTTCTCCGAAGTATAATTTAGACTGCTTCAAACAAAGAGTGAATAGAGTCCTCAAAGATAGGCACCACTGAAGTGAGAATTTTTAACCCTTCTCTTTTCTGCGGTAGGCACCGACTGACAATGCCCCGAGTAGTTCAGTTCATATATCTTTATTTCAAGTAGTTACACCAGGATAAACTTTCGAAACGTCACAAAATACAAAGTTAAAATAAGAAATAATTTAAAAACAACAAGTATTGGTAGGTGTCTACTGTCTACAGGGTTAAGCATATAGACTATTCTAATCCGAAAGGCGAAACATTTCCTCATTACAAAACATTGTACTCATCATTATGAACAACAATGAGGCTTACCCTGAATCTGTGAAACAAATTACAGTTGTTGCATATAAAACAGTCAAAATGACGACAATTTTTTAATTGAAATTCAAATTAAAATAGCGACAAAAACCTACTATGGAACAGTAGGTTTTTTGTCGCTATTTCAGGGTTGGTTCTATATTAAAAGTTGTTCATAATGATGAGTACAGTGACCTCCTTTCGGATTAGTAGAGTATTTATGAGTAACCCTGTATAGGCAGGGATGACCATACCTTGTTTCTACTTCTATAAAAAATCTATGAAAAAACTGATTTTTATATTATTATGATCCTTTCTAACCCATAGTTTTCTGGGTTGTGCAACAAAGATCACTGATAACGCTCCAACTGAGCTATCGCTCAGAAAACTTCTACGAAATACCTAAAACATTTTAAAAGGGCCTCGTGATCTTGAGCAATTTTCCCGTTGAAAACGCAATTAACTGAAACAAAAGAGTTGCCGTGGATTTATAACCGACATCAAGACGAATATCAGCCGAGAGATTAAATAGATTGATATTTTAATCGAATACTCGTTAAATAAATTAAGGAGCCACGCGAATGACCTTTTGGTGGGGAAAAGAATTTGAAGGGACCGATATCTTTGTGGTTAGAGCGTCCGGATACTACGTCTAGTATAAGTTTATATACAGACAGATCATGTTGCTGGTCTGGACACTATGCAATCGCACGCCAAATAAACATTTAATAAATTAAGGTACAATAAATAAAATAAATATCTGGGACATTATTGCACACACGGTCATCTGACCCCAAACTAAGCAAAGCTTGTAATATGGCAGCCAGAGACTGATATACATACATATATATTTTTAAATACATACTTAAATAGATATTAACACCCAAACATAGAACAAACACAAATGTTCATCACACAAATGTTTGTCCTAGATGGGAATCGAACCCACGCCCCAAAGCGCAGAAAGTAGGTTCACTACCAACTGAGCCACCGGGGCAGTCAATACTATAAATGTTCAACCATATACACACACACGGCAGTATATTTACATAATGTTTGAGAATAGTTATTTGTTATACAAGATTGAAAATTTGTTTTTTAACCGCGTACTCAATTTGGATGACCGAGCAAGCGAAGGATTCAAAAATTATAATCCTGAGCGTTAGCGAGGGAATCAAAAGAGCACGAGGTGAAAAATCTTTGCACTCGAGTGCAACACGTAACTTTTCATCCCACCTCAGCAAGAAAATGACTAGAAATGCAAAAAAAAACGTTTGTGCATTATTAACAGTTTCAGTCAATTCTGTTGGCGTCAAATCCTCGTCGCTAGAATCATGCATTTTAGGTTTTTCACTTGTTTTCAAGTTTCTTGTTTTTAACCTAAGGTTTTAACAATATGACGTGAAAAGAAAAAGACGCGCGCAATGCAAATAAAAAAAAAAGTACATCAAGAAGGTTCTGAGTCTGAGATTTAACAAATTAAAAAAGGTTGTATGATAAATTCGGCACCATGGAGGTAGAAGTAAATAGGTTTAATGTTGTTTTGAATTCAAAAACTTAGTGCACACGATGTTCTGAAATTCAATTTTACTTTATCTTCTAGCGGATAAAAACGGCTTTTGCACTCAGATATCGAAGAGCAATAATACTGTTTCCAAGATGGGGGGATGAAAAAGTATTTTAAGCCTCGGTCAGCAAATTATTTATGATGCCTCTGTATAGACAACAGTGATTGCTTACGGAATAAAAAATCTTGACGCCATCTGGGCATTTATGCACTCACGTATGCTGGCCTCGGATCATCATCATCAGCCAGAAGACGTCCACTGCTGAACATAGGCCTCTCCCTTTAACCTCCACACCGAACGACATCCTGCCATCTGCATCCACTGGATGCCCGCGACTCTCACAATGTCGTCGGTCCATCTAGTGGGAGGCCTACCTACGCTGCGTCTTCCGGTTCGCGGTCTCCACTCAAGAACCATTCTTCCCCATCGGTTATTAGTTATTCGAGCGATGTGACCTGCCCATTGCCACTTCTACTTGCAGATTTTAATAGCTATGATTTTAATAGATATATAATGGCCTCGGATACCTCAGCCCCATTTTCACGTTTGTCCATAAAAGCCCTGTATGATATTTCTGAAATGAAATATTTTCTATCGATAGAAAGCAAATTCGAGTGATTCAAACCACTCGTTGCAATAGCGAGTGATATGATTATTGAAAAAATATTACTTTTGTTTGGTATTTCGTTCAAAATTTAGTTATTTCATCATATTTTCGTGCGAAATATCATACAAGCGATTCAAAAATCGAGCTCTCGTTTGTTTAGATTACCAACGGTACTATACTTAAATGTGTACTTGTATTTACTACAGATCTTTTTCATTTCCAATTTTAGAATGCAATCAGTGAGCTGTAACTAAATAACCCGTGGATTGAAACACCTGGGCTTACAAGGGTAAGCTATGCGCATCCTACCTCTTTATACCAATTTAGTTTGATACTATTATCTTCGACCAAAATAAAATGAATGGACGGGCCCAGTAGAAGCGTATTTTTGAAGATTACAAAATGAGCGCCAGCTCTCACTTCGTTTCAGTCGGTCTCTAGCCGTAGGAGGTGAAACACGAGTCTATTGTTACGCGATAACGAAACATCTGACAAAATTATGAATTCGTCTGCTTTACCGAAGTGTATATACACAAATAAAACCGATATCTATTTTTTGTAACAAATATACTGTACATTTTTATAATTAGGTGTTGAAGTATATGTCTGACGGTTTTGACTCGTTTTTACTGATCAAGTTCAATGGTTAGGGCCCATCCATTCATTTTATTTTGGTCGAAGACTATTATTGCATTTTTTTTGTAAAGGAGACTTGTAGGAAAAGTATTTTGCGTTTTCTGAAGGTCATCTAGTACCTAGATTTAAAGATAGAATAGATCTACATTGGCCACCAATCGTCACTTACCATCGCCTGATGGTAAGCGACGATGTGGCTCAGGATGGAACACGTTGATCTAAAATCTATTATTCATTAATCTATTCTATCCTAGAAGAACCCATAGGTCCCCTTTTAGTAGGCTCTTACTACAGGCAGGGAGTACCGGTGCCGTATTCTATTGCCCTGGCACCAGGGCTAATCCTTGAAGATGCCTAGATTGTAGTTCTCAGGAAACAAGGAGAACGGCTGAGAGTTCCATTCTTGGGCAGTATATATCATAATAACAACTCCAATTGAAGCCTTAAACTATTGTATTGTATCCGAGTTACATATTATACTTTTCACACCACCAGCAGGCCTAGCACGGGCCGTGGACAGATTGTTTTTCCACTGTTTTTATTCCACTAGAAAGAGACAAAAGTATCCATATAGCTCTATCATCCATATATCATCTAGCTCTGTCGCGTCTACGCGTGGATAAAAACGGTGGAAAGACAATTTTTCCACGGCCCGTGCTAGGCCTGCTGCTCGACAATGTCCAATTACATATCATGCAACCTCAACGTAAAGAAAGAAAGAAAAATATTTATTAATGACAGAAACAATACTATATAGAATATTAAAAACAGTAAAATAAAATTATGGTTTCTGTCACAAATCGGTCCCAACAAAAAAACAAACAAACATTAAAAACATAAAAAGCTAAAGTAAAACATTATCTCTTAAGAGATATAAAGTTGTATGAAACTCCCTAGGGAATAAAGTGATTTGAATTTGGAACGTCAAATTCGTGTGGAAACAAAAAAAAGAAAACGGTGCGTTTAACAAAGAATGTGAAACAAAAGACGGTGTTTGGTGCTGTGATTTTCAGTGAATTTTATGATAATATTCATGTCTCGCAGAAGGTGTGAAAAGTAGAGTATGCTCCTCTGGAATAAAGCCCGTCTTGGGCAGCTTGAACCCCTCAACTTGAACCGCTTCACTCAGGACTCTATATAACTCTAGAATCCCTCGTTACGCTCAGGGTCCAATATGCCGCCCACGACGTAAGACCATAGATTTAGGATGTGAGCAAAAAAAATGTATAGGTCTGTGCGTAAGACACTGCTTTATTCCCTATAATCTACTACTGCAAAGTTTCAAATCGATACTACGACAATTGGCAGTAGGTAAAAAAGAACTCCCAAGATTTGATTACATTGTTAGTAATATAAAGTAAAAAAATAAGAAGCGCCCGCTAGGTGCTCGCTCCTCTAGGTAGGTATTTTACCGCTATTTCAATTATACATCTTATGAAATAGTTGTCGCGGGCGGCGCCGATCGCACCACCGGTATCCCTGGGATGCTATGGACGATTGGAATTTTCGTTGTGGTGTGGTCGTGGTGGTTAGCGACGCGAATTGCAACCTAGCTGGGATATTTGATAGCACATGAATAAAATTTAATAATGAACCTAAACTGAAATCTATACATATAATAATCGCTTCTATAGTTGACGACTTAAAGATGCAGCTCCGCAGGCGACGGTAGAACGCAGACGACAGTGAGAGACGGCGACGGCATGTACCGCAGTGGCAGACGGCATTACTTTATAGTATTAATTTGTACGATTCCGACATACGACTACAAGTTGTAAGTCGGAATCGTCTGCCGCTGTCTGAGTCATGTGTACAAGTAACGCCGTTGCCGCCGCGGCACATGCCGTCGCCATCGTTCACTGCCATCTGCGGTCTACCGTCATCTGCCAAATTGCACCCTTACCGTGCTAATGCTCTCGATATTATTTTTATTCTAAATCAGTTTTCGTATACTAGGTGTAAGGGAAACGGTCCTGAAAACAAAGATAGGTAATAGTGCTAGTGGGCATTATCTGTGTACACTGGATGCCCGCAACTCTCAAGATGTCGTCGGCCTATCTATTGGAAAGCCTACCTACGCTGCGTCTTCCGGGTCGATTGAGTATCCATCATCATCATCAGTCAGAATACGTCCACTGTTGAACATAGGCCTACCTCCACACTGAACGACACCCCGCCATCTGCATCCACTGGATGCCCGCGACTCTCACGATGTCGTCGGTCCATCTAGTTAGACCCTACGCTATCCATTACCTTTAAATATCTAATTTTAAATTTAATATACCCCGTATATTAATTTAGCTAAGTTCGTATTGTCTGCCCACTGCCTTTACAAACTCGATGCCATGAGTTTGATTCCGCAATCGCTTCTGCTTTCCCTTCTCTCACCAACACGACCAGACCTTAAGGCCCGTACGCACGCCATTGCGCCAAGAATGAGAGATATAACGCGATCAAGGTTTTAAATTCAGTGCAGGCTGCCTTCGAAGACGGCTCATTTATTAGATTTTTATTTTATTGGTATTCTATTAAACATATTTCGTGGAATTAAAAGGAATTATTGAAATTTTTAATGGTTTTGAAATATTTTGTGGTTGAACTTGAGCTTTTCTATTGAATTATGTGTTCTTGAATTTGACTTTTATCTCTCCTATTGAAGTAGAAAGTTGAAAATCCATTATCCATCCAACTTATATGGTAGCTGATGTAGTTTTAAAGAAATTTTCTATTATTATCTGAGAATTACTCGCGATGTTAGATTAGGCCAGAGACTCCGACTATAGTTTGAACAGCGAGGTACGCCTTTTTCAAGATCCATCCATCTATCCTTCACAGTTTTTTTAACCGACTTCCAAAAAGGAGGCGGTACTATGTTTGTCTGTATGTATTTTTTTTTGTATGTTCAATATGTTCATCGATATTTTCGCCAATTGTGAACCGATTTAAAAAAATATTTTTTTTGCGTTGCGTTACCACTTTTTATAGAACTGAATTACGAAACTACAGCTAATTAGTCGCCTTTTTTAAATGCTTGTGCCATAAATGTGACCTTAGATCAGACAAATAAGTGAGATATGATAAAGTGGCGTGGTGGGTACGAACGCATCAGGCCTAAATCAGGCTTGATGCCTTTAGTCAAACTCGCAGCAGACGACTTTGCATGTGGACTATTAGTTCATTGAAGTCGCTGCAAGATTCTTAGCTTGCCTAGTAGCGGGGTAGCGGTGTAGTGAAAAAAGAGGGTGAAACGCGATAACATTTGAACACGAGCTATAATTGTACTAAGGCACATGGGCGTAGCCAGTTTTTAACTTAGGGTGGGGAAAAATAAAAATCTAGAGTAGGGTATCGTTTTTTTTATTATACTGAGTGACGAGACGAGCGAAGTCGCTCGCCTGGTGACTCTTCACGCTTGTCCATAACAGCTTTGAATTTTGAACTTCAACAGTTCAAAATCCTGGATGGCAATGCACTGCGCTCGTCACCCCGAGATATAAAATGTCAAATCTGTGTGTGTGCCCTGTAATATCCTGTAAATTGTTTTAGTTAAACAATAATCATTTAGACACCTATATCCTAACATTGCAATTTTCTTTTTAAGGTAGCCCACGAGTGTTCTTGAGTAATATTGTCAGAATTTCCGTTTCAAATTAATTTTTCGCTTCAACCCTTTCCCTATACCCACTCATCATGCATAAGCCGCAACAAGCCAGATTTCTGTCGTTGTTGACCTTAACCAAGTTTAGTGTAATCATGATAATCATTGAAGCCTGCTTTTTGGAAATTCCCAGGAGTAAACTTCTATAACATATTCATGATTTATGCTCTATGAATACAATAATATGAGCAGTAGAAAGGAAAACCATCTTATCATTATGAAATGCTGTAAATTTGAAGAAAAAAAGGTTACCCCAGGGGCCATGCCAGGGCCAGCCAGGCCAGCCAAATGTTATGTAAGTTTTTAGTAATTAATGTATTTGTATTTTTCTCCCAGTTATTTCCTCTCCCTTGTTTCCTCTAATTTTATGTTGTAATTCGTGTGCCTGTCTCGGAACTCGGCTCTGTAATCATCTTCGGTAATTGAAATGGACGTCTAACGTAGTTAGCTAGCGGTGGCGAGAAATTAACACGAAATGGCTAGATTGCCTTCTGGTTCTATAACACGGCCTAGAGCATTAAACCAATAAGTATACCAGGCTACTTGTGGCCACCAGACGCCAACATATCATCTACTTAATCATTATTATCAGCCTATCATTTTCCTACTGCTGGGACACAAAGCTGGGACATAAAGCCTTTGTTTTCATGTCGGGTGTTAGAGGATGAAATTTTATATGAAAGTACTCGTACGTCAGATAGGATAGCGTAGGTACATAACGAGCTTTAGTATACTTATAATATACATAAAGTAAATAAATGATTATAGGTATAAACACTTCTTCAGGAGAGAGTTGAGAGAGAGAAAGGGTGAAAGAGATCAGGGGCCTTACGCCCAACTCTAAACGCGGGCCCGAATAGGAGCAGTTTGCAAAATCACGCGACCGCAAACCGTATATGGCGCGTTAAGGTTCGCGTTATATATATATAAGATAAAAACCTCACATTCTCTGGATAATACTTAAATGTTCATGACTTAAATTAGTACTTTTTTAAAATCTTTTTAACATATTTTTTTTTAAGAAAACTTGGAATGACATTGGCATGCAATAGAAGACGTTGTCATATTTGACACCAAAATTCTATGTTTTGCCTACGTGTTTACGATCCCTAATATTTTTTTTAAAAATCTACATAGCTTTGTTTACAAAAGTTTTATTTTAAATATCTATATTAGCCACAGACATGGCGGAAGGGAAGTGTACTTTTGGAACCAAGCTGCCCATAGACATTCATATGCTAAACGAGATCATATATAGGGAAGTGAAGCACTTTCGGAACTATAAAATCTACAGACCTAACTTCGGATGTTAGTACCTTTTACTACATTTAGCGTTGGGTGTCCTTACTAATTCAAGTTAAAGAAGCAACAATTCTGAACACCCAACCTCATATTTGCCACAAATAGGGCATTTTCAGAGCGCTTCAAATCGATGCCAGTAGATCGAGATACAATACCTATAGAGACACAATCTCTAAGTGAAAACAGTAAACAAAACGTCCGAACGTCGTTGTACATACCTAGATATCAATTATATGGTTCACAATACGACATTTGCTCCAATTCAGACGTTATGTCGCTTGCATAGTGTTCAACGTTACTTGTCCGCTATGACATCGTAGCACTGGCATCTTGCGGCATTGTCTTCGGTCAAATTTCGAAAGGCATTGTAGTCGGATCGTGGTTGCCTTACATCTAACCAAAAACTCGGCGCAATGCATAACATGCGCCGAGTTTTGTTCGATTTTTTTTGCACGATTGTGACTCTTATCAGTATCTCTAATAAAAATCTTTAGCAAGAATTTTTTTCATTATGTTGTAGTGATTCTCAAAATAGCCGTTGTCTTTGTTTACACTGTCCGCGTGACTCAGAACTCGCCCCTAATTTACAACTCATTCACAACTTAATCACAGTAAATATCCCGTTAATAATCATAAACTGATGTCTTTTTCTTCAGCCGTCCCAGTGACGGGCAAGTTCTACGCCGCTCACGACCAGGTCAAGTCGGAGACGGCAGAGCAGACGCAGAAGGTGGACACCTACCAGCATAACGTCACCCAGAGCCGAGCTAAGGGCCCGCACAGCAAGTATTCTAATCCCGCGACTGAAAATCAAGTGTAAGCCAATGGACTTCCATACAAATATTTTGTAGGCATTAATTTAATCTGAGAGTTTTCAAATTTGTAGCTTCATGTTGTTTTGCTTGAAAGTTAGTTTAATCAGGGTAAGGATTGCCATATGGTATAAACATGTAGATTGTGTATTCCTTTTCCACAAGTGGTCTTCCCATCCTCTCTTAGCTACCATGTTCTATGTCGTAATGGCCTTTTTAACCCCCGGTGCAAAAAGAGGGTGTTATAAATGTTACGAGTGTATCTGAGTACTTTTCATAAAAGAAGTCCTCCAGACGCGGCGCTGTCATCACGTATCAATCACTATCAGTATCATTTCTAGAGCAGCACTTTCAACAAATAAGGCATCGTACACGACTTTTTAAGAGCCGTAACAGTCAACCTGGCTGATGAACCGCCGTCCAACCAACGGGAGAGAAAGAGAAATTTCTCTTTCTCTCCCGTTGGTCAGACATGTCTGTTACGGCCTTAACGATGTCAAATTTGTAAAATTTTCATTAGCCTCCAAGCACAGTAACAACATCCTGACAACTGCGACATGGAAATTTAGTTCCGCTGTTTGCCGTGGACTTCTTTCCATGAAAAGCACTCATCTGTGTGTCTATCTGTCGTAACTACTAAACCATTTTTATTTTATTTTGAAGTGAAAACTTCTTTAGGCGGTTTGAGCACTTTTTGGCTTAACAAAAATCATGGAATTCGCGTTATCGTCGCGCTGTACCGTGTATTTTAAAACAGCGCCATCTCTTGTACAATAGGTGAATTACTACTTAAGTTGTCACATCTGACGTGCAGTCCTATGAATGATGTGTTTTTTTCTTTTGTTTTTTTTTGATAGGTGACTTGATTGAGAGTGTTCTTATTTATTGAAGAAAATCTGTTTAGGGCTGCGTTCAGTTAGATCGTCGGGCGATCGCTCGATGACGACTCACCCGTTCAATAAGCCAGTGTGTTTCACACCGCGTCGTTCAAAAAGATCGTCGAACGTCGTCGGGCGATCGCACTCATCGCACCGTAAAATCGGTGGGTGAAAATCACACTGCTGTCAGTTTGACTACTGTAATTGGATAGTGGTAGATGGCGCGGTAAAAGTTTCTATTTGAAAAAGCTAAGAATATTTTTATTTTTTTTCGATGTTGTCATGCACAAAATCCAAACCAATATTATACTTTGACTATTACTATAATTATTTATACATTAATATCAACTACTATTGATGATATAATATAATAGTAATTTTTTTTTCTGAGCTGTAAGGTTATAAAACAATCGGAGTCGTTCTGTGCCGTTCAGTAACTTCGGCTGAAAATCATAGACAATCGGTTAACATTCGTCCGGCGAAAATCAAACAGAGTGTGTTCTTTCTGAACGCAGCCCAGGAGTTTGAAGATTATCGGCTCTATTATGGAAGGTTTTTGAAAAATAAACCATGTAGACTTGGAATTAATACTGTTTTTGTTTTATCAAGTTACGGCTGGTACCACGAACCCCTGGTGATGATGGACCGTAACGATCGTCGCTTCTACAACCCGCAGAAAGAGAGCTCTCACACCAAGATCGAAGTCATCATCCGTCAATGTAACCCTAAATCTAAGAAATGACTCCGGTCTATCAGTGGCCTTAGTACGAGCACTAGCGAAAAAGTTATCGTTACGTAAACGATAGTAAAATGTATGATAAATTGAACAGCGCCTCTATCGGACGTGAAAGGAAACTAAATTTTTCATAAATTTTGCTATCGTTTACGTAACGATAACTTTTTCGCAAGTGCTCTTACTAACCCCACAGAACTGTATGTAGGTACTTTTAACTAAAACAGCTGCAAAAACATTTTAAAAATATGAAGGAAAACCGTAACTTCTGATCACTTCTGCTAGTTTTTAAGAGCCATGTTACAAAATGCATCTTTCATTTTAGGTATTGGGATTTTTGGGTATAAAACGAGAAAATAGAGCCGTAATTTTCAAGACAAATATATTTTAATGTTATAGTTTACTTGTTATATATATATTATTATATATTAATTTTATGTCTGTAATCCACTCTAAAATAAGCCGTTATTTTCAATAAATAATTTTCGCAGTTTTAAAAACTTAAAACACGCTATAATGAATTGTTATCGGTCCTTGATAAGTATGCAAAGTTTCAAATCAATCCAACGTTTTGAAAGGGGTGAAAATCACGTTCAAAGATTCCGTTACATAGATACATACCAAGCTAATAAAAGCGTATTAAAAAATACAGATCCTTATAATAAGAAACTGAGTTTTGTGTAGATCTTTCTTGTTGATACATACAGAACGCCGAAAATCCAGTTTTCATTGCTTTTTTCGGTTACAAAATGTAAGTGCAATCTAAAATCGTAAATAATATTTTAAACTGTTCCATAGAAAAAAAAAACTTGACAAAATATATGGAACAGCTGATATTTTTTTCGCAATTGCAGTGTTAGTGCAATAAAAATTTTATATAATGATCGAGAGAAATATAACCCTTTCTTTGTTTGTTTTTTATGCTGCAATAATTTACTCTAACGTAAGATTATGTCTAGTAGTTGATTAATGCAATAAAAAATGTGTAAAAAAATATTAAAAAACTAGCCGTCCGCCCCGGCTTCGCACGGGTGTAAGCTCGGCCTTCGGCCTCGCTACAAAATATAATATAGCCTATGTCACCCGGGGATAGTGTAGCTTTCCAACAGTGAAAGAATTTTTCAAATCGGTTCAGTAGTTTCGGAGCCTATTCATTACAAACATACAAACATACAAAAATAGGTACAAATCTTTCCTCTTTATAATATTAGTGTAGATAAATTTTCCTTCATCTCCTTACAATTTTATTGCAGCTGTCATTATAAAATTCGAGACTCAATGTACGTAGCTAATTTTAAACACAAAACAATACATGTGGTCTCGTATATGGAGACACGATGCCGACGAACTTAATATCTCCGTAAACAAGGCCTAACACTTACAAAATTTAAAAATTAATCTGTGAGATGCATTCTTTATGGTTTCATAACACAACAGGATCTTCTAAATATATATGCATTATCCTACACACACATAACTTCATTTATTTTTAAGTTTGTCAAGTTTTTGTCATATTATTTTATTTCATAAGTGCAATAAAACATTCTAAATACTCAGATGTTTTTTTGTGTGTATGTATTTCATCGCCTACAAGAATCTAAGACACAAAGATGACTCCAATCAAGGCAGCGCGGTGTTGTGGCGTACAAGTGGCATTGGAACAGTCAACCCTTTCTGATTTACCGTAGATTCAAAGTAGTACTCGCTGCGTACCTACTCTACAAAATAAGGCAGCCTCCACAAAACAAAATCCAAAAATCTAAATGCATCGTTAAATTTTAGGTATCTGGATTTTCGGGCATAAAACGAAAAAAATAAGTCCGTATTTGTCAAGACGAATATAAAGTCAGCCATAAGATTATTTTTGTCAGTAATTTAACAAAATCCAGTTTTATGAAAAACGACTTGTGTAAATTGTAGGTATTTTTTTATTCATAAATAGGCTTGCGTTTGACCGCCAACTCGCGATGCGGTCTACGATGGTGCACGCTTGCCCAGAAGAAACCGATTCACTCGAGATTTGAAGACACCCAGATTGACATAACTTATTACCCAGATGGTAATAAGTTATGTCAAGAATTTTAAGCAGTTATTTTCAATCTTCTTCTTATAATAAGTATATGAAAGGCAATGTGTGTACCTATGTATATCAGCAAATTTATACCAGCTGATGATATCAGATAATACACGTGGAACAACTACTTTGCACAACTAGTTGTGCAATAGGTACAAACTAACATACAAGGAATTCACGCGGGTGAGACCGTTGGGCGCAGCTAGAACTCAATGCTTTGACAGATCTAATAGCACTTTAGTCCAATGCACGTATGCAAAGAGAATGTAAATACTACGTAAGAAGCGTAAGGTTTACACGCATATCGTCCAATTCGCAGTTAGTGCAAAATTCCTGTAAAATATGCAGTCAAACACAAGTGTAGGTGTAGTGCTGTTCTGAGGTGCTGTTAGACTGATATGATCGCCGTTTCCTCGTGGTCATACTAGTTTGTCATACCAGTATGATCACGAGGATATACATGTTCTGATGGTCCTACTCTCACTTCTGGGCTTCCTGTGAGGAAAACAATTGCTAGACTATAAGAAAAAAAAATTAAGAGCTAGAAAGATTTAGACAGAACTTCGTATTTAGTTAGGTATATTTACCAAAGAAATTAGCGTTACAGGGTCGTGGTCTAACTACTCTGTCCAACCAGATGGGCTACGGGCCTTCGGTAGGGGCAGTAGTCCATCTGATAATGACAAACTAGTATGACCACGAGGAAACGGCTGATTTGACCTTGGAATATACTACTATCTACCGAGAGGATATGGCTGACACCAACGGACACTTTCTAACTGCATAGTGAACTATGAGGGAACTTCTATTATTTATACTAAGTACAAGGTTCGATAATTTTCTCTTTTGATATTACTCTTGTCATAGATCCTTAGTCGTGTATTGACAAGTGAAGTTTGTCTTTCTGTCTATTTCACTTTCTGACTGTATTCTCTTGTTTCTGACTAGAATAGTAGATATCTGCAAGATATCTGTGTATTTCACTAAAAAGAATTCCAAGATACAATAATACCTAATATCTTTACTAAGCTTTTCAACATAATCTACGTAATAACAATTACCTATCAAGAATGGGGGAAGGAAAATGCTCATTCGGTACCAAGATGGACATCGATGTGAAGATGCTCAACGCGATCATATACCGTGAAGTGAAACACTTTCGGAATTATACAATCTACTCGCCGAACTTTGGATGTTAGTAGTCAGCATAACCTAGCCTGTATCCTCAGAATACAGAAAGTTCTGTATTCTGAGCCTGTGTCACATTTAACCCGTAATGACGGTTTCACAGGCGAAGACAAGAAATTATTCTCCGAGCTACGGCCTGGCTATAGGTACCTCAGATCAGATAAAAAATACAGATGGATTATGGCGTACTGCCAAAGTGAAGTCAAAATTGCTTCCCAAACTACGGTAATTCCCAGTAACTCCACTCACGCACACATACGAGTATACGCATTCAAAGCTACGTGAATTTCCCGTAAGAACGTCATAATGAAAACATCAATTATATAAAGAAACGACTGCGTAGTCGTTTCGAAAAGTGAAGCCACTTTTTGAAACGTGTGCGCGTACACATGTTTCAAAAGGTGGCTTCATTTTCGTATTCGCCGTAATCGATCAGGCTATTTTTATATGATCTGAAGGCGTGTCACTACTACTTGTTTGCTAATGTTTCGAGTGAAACGTTATAATTTTACTATTGGATATTTATCATGTATTTTCCCCGGATTTGTCCTAGTTTAAACAGCGTCCAGAGGGCGTCTGGTACGGGGTTTTTAAATAATTGACAATATAAAAAACCGATTTCATCAAATGACAAAACTGGACCAAAACGGGACAACACGGGAAGCACAAGCTTCCAAATAAAAAAAGAATCATCAAAATCGGTTCACCCAGACGAAAGTTCTGAGAACACAAAACATAAAACAGTCGAAAGGAGGAGGTCCTCATCCTCCTTTTTGGAAGTCGGTTAAAAAGATCCTATTTCATCGATTGTTTTCCTCGCACATCTCGGCATTTCCAACATTTTTTTCTAATCAGCGAACCCGGTGGCTGGCAAGTTCTACGCCGCCCATGACTCCATGAAGTCGGAGTCACCAGAACAGCAGCAGCTCTTGGACAGATATCAGCACAACGTCAGTCAGAACCGATCCAGAGGCCCACATACCAAATATCCTAGTCCAGCATCAGAAAATCAAGTGTAAGCTACTGAGATATTTTAACCGAAATAAAAAATAAGGTAGGTTCTTATCATCAGGCGAGTTGGTGGCCAAACTTAGATCGATTCTATATAAAAAATAAATAAAATAAAAAACAATTTAATCACCATTTCGTTTGAAAGTTTGCAGAAACAGTACTGTTGACATAGACTATCTGTGAGATCGTGACGTAATAATCAGACGCCATTAAATGTTAACCACAGAATACATAATTACCCACATATAGTACAAGTGTGTTAATGCGAATTCAACTATGGTAAAAGTATAAATTTTTGCTAGTAAACCTGAAAAAAGTAGCTTTTGGAAATAGCATCATGCCTATAAGACGGCAAGAGTACAGTAAAAAAGATAATTGATGGACAGACGCCAAAATGCGAGCCTAAACAAAGCCGAGGCACAAATACCGTGAGTCCACCGATGCATCATTACCGCCAAGACATAATCAATACACCTGTTCCTCCAACCAACCGGCGTATGGACTGGAGTACCGGAAAAATCCTTTCTCAAACAATGAAGTCGTCATCACAAAAACACCCTTTTAAACGCAACGAGCATGTTTGAGAAAAGTTTTTTTTTTCAATTTTCTCTAGGTACGGATGGTACCACAAGCCACTGCTGCCAATGGATCGTAACGACCGTCGTTTCTACAAGCCAAGAAGAGAGAGCGACCACACAAAGGTCGAACTCCTCATTAGCTCATTCAACCCGAAAAAGAAGAAAACCTGATGATCCTTGTTCTCTATCTACTCTAGATCACGGTCACTGTCTCTCTTATTAGAAATGTCATGCAAGTGAGGAAGACTAAAACCTTCCACAAACTATCCGTGTGTCAGTAACACCACAGCTTGAACGCGGGACCGCGTTTTGTCATACAACGAACTGTATGAAACTCCACACAAATACACATTGCACGAGCTTCTGCGCGGCTGCGCTACTCGCTCATGGGTTGACGATGTATATTATATGGTGTGCAGTAGGTACCCTAGTCTTTTTGACCGCCAACTCGTCTGATGTTAAGCGATGACGTGTCTGCGTTTGAGCACGCTTTCCTAAACGAACCTATTCAGTTGCGACTTGAAGACACACAGATTATAACTCTCGGCGCATTCAGGCAGCGTATTCCACAGACTAGCGGTTTGCACAATAAAATTGGAATCAAAGCGCTTCGTAAGGAGTTTCGGAATATCAACCATGAAGCAGTCTCGCCTTTTATCGCGTAGGTATAAGTCTGCGACTGCATTGTCTACCTTGGATGTACGAATTTGAAACGTAGAATCAAAACGGATATCCAGAATTTATGAGTGCCATAATGGGCCGTTTTTCTACTTGTTCCGTAGGGTGGCTTGTGGAAGCCTTTAGTCTTATTAGACAATATCTAGCGACAACAATATGGATATTGACAGTATACAACCTCGCCTCTTGTCAGGATTTCTATTGCCCTCGCTTCTTCCACACTTGGGTCTCTTCGATGCGATATGGGTATTCCATTCTTTACCACTAGTTTTCCACCGTTGTCACAAAACGGAAAAAATTCCGTCTAGTGTCTTTATTCCATTCTGTATCGTCGGCATCATTGACAATATATGATCTAAGGTCGGCACAGGACGAAAACAATTCCGTCTAGTGCCAGTGTTCTCTGTTCTGTAGGTCATGTTCAATGTACTGGGGCCTTACCCCTAGCTTAACTTTTGCGAGCCAACTTTTAGTAGGTACCTGATAGGTACCTAAAATTAACCAACTCATTTAAGCTGCATCGTTTAAAAGCGTGAATTCTAAAAGTGAGAATCTAACTTGAATGAACTAAAATCCGTTTTACTATGCGTGTGATTGTAATTATCGTTCATTCAAGTTAGACGCTTTTAAACGATGCAGCTTAAATAAGTTGGTTAATTTTAGGTACCTATCAGGTACCTACTAAAAGTTGGCTCGCAAAAGTGAAGCTAGGGGTAAGGCCCCTGGACACTCACGTCAAAGAATTACGAAAAAGGATATTATTATCTATGATGTCTATATATGCTATGCACCAGTTCTGTCATATTATTTAAATAATACAATTAACGTGCAAAGTTAACAATCTTCTGACGTAAGTAGCCAGTGCTTTGAACATGACCCCCAAAACAAGCACGAGTCGGAAAATCGTTTCCGTTTTGTGACACCGATGCTACTAACGATACAAAATGGAATAGTGGTATAGACGGAAGAGTTTTTCCGTTTTGTGTCACCGGTGCCAGAATTAGAGACGCAGAACGGAATATTATCTTCGAGGCACATGTTTTACTTTACCTACTTAGTGTTATATAAAATTATTATTATCATGGCATGTATAAGTTTGTCTAGTTTGTACTCTAGTTTGTATTTAAACTTTTATTTCCTAAGTGTAATTAATAAAACTAAAAATATTAAGTATTTGTTCTATATTCCATAACTTTTATGCAATTAGGTGGATAGTACCTGTACAATAACGATATAACCACTTAACAGCTCATTCTTTACACCCGTAACGTTGTATATATCTGTCCCCCTAACAGACGGGTCAGTATGGCTGAGCTCAACCATCTCAACCAACGAGAGAAAAAAAAAGGGAACATATATTCTCACTCATTATCTCCCGTTGGTCAGACGGCGCGGCGGTTTGTCAGCGAAGTTCGATAGGTCTGTTACGGCTTTTACCCCGCCGTGATGAAAAGGTACTGAATTTTCAGCAGGATCTTTTTCGAGCGGGCCAATTCTAGGCGCGAATTGAATGAATGACTTTTGTTTTCTCCAATCACAAGAGCCATACGAAACCCTCCCACCCTGCGACCGACGTGGCTTACAAAACACACAAACAAATGCGCGATCAGAGCCTTACTTAAAAACGTTAGTCAAGTTGACATATGCTTAAATATGCTCTGTCTTGTTTTCGCGTGTGACGATTGCCGTCAGCGAGAAGTTGTGAGAGCATTTTATAACATAGACCAACTTGAGTAACGTTTTTAAGTAAGGCCCCAAGTGGTTATAAATTATCTTTGATAGAATACGAAACAAACAAAACAACTCTGCCATCAAATACTTAGATAGTGAACAAATAATTCCATTACTAGCGAATCACTTGATTATTCATGGTTCTTATCTTTAGCAGCGTACTGGTTCCATGGAGTTTTCTTTGCTTTGTAGTCTTTCTTCTCCAATGGTTGTAAGTGAGCAGCAGCCACACGGTCTCTAAAATAAAATATTGGGTTAGATAGGATCATATCGTCTGGATTACAATAGGCTGTGTAAACGAAATGACGCAATTGCAGAACGAATTCATAAGCCATAGAATTTCTATTGCTATGAAATTAAAAGTAAAGTTTAATCTCTCTACATATAGTATAAAATAAAGTCGCATTCCGCGTCTGTCAGCTCCCAAACCATGCGACGGATTTTGATGCGGTTTTCACCATCAGTTAGATAATTTTTCACGGAAAGTTTATATATAAAACATACACCCGTACAAAGCCGGGGCGGGTCCCTAGTACTAATATTATAAGCTTCAATGAAGTCTACCTACAAAACTCATGAAAATAAACGAACTGTGCTTCGAACTAGCGTCTTTCGATCTATTGGTATTTTAAAAAAAAATGCTACACATTCAGAAAGTTTTTCGCAACAGTATGCGTATTAAATAAAAGTCTGCGCGTACGAAGTCGCGAGCAACAGCTTGTTTGGTATGAAATCGTGGCAGGCAAGCAACTCACGCGAACTCCTCATAGCTCCTAGCCGTATGGATGGCGTCGCACTTGACGTCGTTCACACGCCAGTACCTCCGGTCATCCTCGACGCAGCCACGCAGCTGCTGCTCCATCGCTGCTATGTCCTCCTTGCTGAGCGGCTTGTTCATTGCTGAGAAAAGGAGTAACATTTACTTACGTTGACAAGTTGCGACGTGGTTGCGACCTCTATGACTTCGGGCTTCTTTCAGCAATCACAAATGTGATGAATACCTATGTCTTCCTAAACTCATTGGATGCATGTGATTGCTTCATTCTTCATTGCTTGTATCACAAACTAGAACCAACCTCTTAAGGCAGGTTCTATTTTGTAATTGCAGCCACAGAAAAGAACTTTTTTTGTTTAAATTAGAACGGCTGTCAAGGCATTTTTGTTAGAAATTTGTTGTAGCCACTTGCACCAATATGAACCCATAGCAACTGTGTTAGCAACTGTGCAGAGTTCGACGCGTTGACATAAATAACTGGCGACAGATTTTCCTTCTCATATCCGTTCTATTTACTTCTCTTTTCTGTGATTGCTACTTTACGAGGCGCTACGCTGACCTAGTCAGTTTAATAAGTAGGTATATTTTGGACCAATCTGTAACAAAGTTCTTGTGGCCGTTGATACCAGCATGAAGGTATTTATATAAGCTGTACTCGTCGATATATTATGTACTGCGTACGATGTAGGTACCTACTACTTATTGTAAGTACTGTTATACCCATTGATTTATTTTATTACTTAGCCTCACAGAATTCTCCCTATAGTAGTACCTACGTATTATAAATCTATGCCTAATTACATTGTTATAATCTCATTTTACTGCACCTTGGTAAGGTTGATTTACAATCTATAAGTTCCTTGTAAAACATTTGATTAACACCAGCACTACCTAGAACCATTTGCAAATAAAAAAAATATGATTAATTTACCAAAAATTCACCAGAAACTGTGAGTATTTTTTTTCTTCTCGTAGACTAATTTATAGACGTATGACCACAACTTGTGAAATCAAAGAGAACACTTGGATAATATAAATATTACGTCAATCAAAATAAACAATTTATATAGTGTGCTTTAGTGACAGTCCTTAGAATTAAATAAAAGCCAAGCAAAGAGAATACATGAAGCCAAGTACTCAGTAGTCATGGTAACGTCAAGCGGGCGACTATACCACCTTCGTGAATACCATGACATTGTTAGTTCGATTCTGTTTCTAGCATCGATTTAGTACCTCTTTTTGAAAACGTCATTGGTTTTTAGCATCCTATTTTTAGGTAGGAAAATGTTGGAAATTGTTCTACCAGAAGGCAGGCATTCTTGGCGCTTACCATAGATTTAGAAAAAAAAATAGGTCTATGGCGCTTACCATCAAATGCTCACATGTTTCATATCTTCATATCGTAAAATTAATATCCGATTATTTTAATCAAGAATCGATTCCGAAATTAGACCGCACCGCTTTTTGTTTTTTTATCTCAAAATAATGCTCAATCGTTTTTTTTTTTAATATTCTTACTCGGTGATTTATATGAGATAGCTCAGGCCGTTGAACTACCTGCTACTCGTTAAATAACAAATACATCAGAAAAGTATAGTATTACAAAAAAATTAAGTAGGCATCCAGTAACCTGTTAGATATTGGCAAAAAACAAGGGAAGTAATGTACCAGCTTCAAGAAGTAGCAAACAGTGACCTGAAGCTGAGTTTCCGAGAATACCTTTCATAAGGCTTTATCGGTTCCGTAACTGTTTACAAAACACTTGACGAAAACATTCCACTGATACTGTTGTTTTGGATCGCTGCCGCGGCGCAAGCGCCATTTTTAAGCGACTTCCAAAAAGGAGGAGGTTCTATGTTCGTCTGTATGTTATATTTTTTATTGCATTGGACTTCACACTATCACATAATAACGAGCAAAATAGCTAATATAATAATTATCAAAATAAAAAAACCAACTTAATAAATACGCAATTTCATTATGGAAACTGACGTGGTTTTCACACATTTTACGACGTGGTTTTTTGCCGTATGCGGTTGAAACTATAGTCGGAGTATCCGGCCTAATCTTACCTGAGTAATTCCCGTGTAATACAAATAAAATACGCAATTTCGTTTACTTGGGTGACATTTTTTATTTTATTTGATTTGAATACCAAACTACTAAACCGATTGTGATTAAATTTATATGGGACCACCTCTGAAGTATGGCCTACCAAAGAAAAAAGAAATCATCAAAATCAATTTATAATTGTCGGAGAAATCGGTGAAAATACATTTTAAAAAAACCAGTGGGACAAAAAACCTCCGCCTTTTTTGAAGTAGTTTAAAAATTGCTAGCTATGCTAATTCTATGCTTTCACACTTCACACAATATCCACACTGATATCGACGAAAAAAGGCGGAGGTTCTGTTCCACTGTTATTTTATATGTATGCTCACCGATTTGTCCGCCAATTATGAATTAATGTTGATGATTCTTTTTTAGTTTGGTAGGCCATACTTCAGAGGTGGTCCTATATAAATTTCATCAAAATCGGTTTAGTAGTTTGGTTTTTAAATCAAAGTTACAAAAAAAATGTCAGCCAAGTATAAGACATTGCGTATTAATTTAGATGTCGGTTTTTAATGTGGTCAATTTGTGTAGTAAATGAAACATTAGGACCCAAGCCTATTGTCCATTGCTTTATTGAGACTGGCTAGTAAATCAACACCTCAAGCGCTACGACTAAAGTAGTACAGTTATTATCGGTAAAGCGTGCCCACAATCAGAACGCGCGGATTTAAAACGTAGCTCTTTGCTCTAAGTTATCAAGTTAATACTTCAATGTTATTAAACATGTACTTAGGTAGTTAATTGTTTGCTTTTTACCCCTGATGCAAACAGAGGGATTTTATAATATTATTTTTATTTAATTTTTTATTTTATTTTATAAGTTTAACGTGTGTATCTGTGTAACTGTGGATATGTGTGTCTGTCTGGCATTGTAGCTCCCAATCGGCTGAAACTATTTTCATATAGTTTTTTAACTGACTTCCAAGGAGGAGGTTCTCATTTCGACTGTATTTTTTTTGTTTGATTCATGTTTTTTACCTCCGAACTTTCGACTGGGTGAACCGATTTTGATGATTCTTTTTTTATTTGAAAGCTGCTTCCTGTGTGGTCCCATTTCAATTTAGTCCAGTTCTGTCATTTTATGAAGTCGTTTTTTATATTGATAATAATTGTTTGAAAGATGACTTGATCGTGAGTGGTCTTAGCTGTGATTCCAGATTAAAAAACCGACTTCATAAAAATGTCAGAACTGGACCAAATGATATGATACCACACGGAAAGCACCAGCTTTCAAATAAAAACAGAATCATCAAAATTGGTTAACCGAGTCGAAACTTCTGAGATAACAAATATAAAAATAAAAACAGTCGAATTGAGAACCTCCTCCTTTCTGGAAGTCGATTAAAAATCTGTGTAACCGTTTGAAGAATATCAGCTCTATTATCGGGGGTTTCAACAAAAATCTAATTATAGTTGACTAAAATTGGTTTATCGGTATATTTTCAGCTATAGCGATTTTCGCCGTACACTTCTCATATAGTTTCTGCTTCCTCGGCTACGTACAGTTCCCAGGGTTTGGAGACGGGTATGATACGATCCGATACGGGGTAAGCCCGCCATTTGAAAACACCACTCATAGTGAACATGTGGCTGCAAATCGACATCACTCTCCACTATTTTGGGTAAAGACTGCGGCCGCTACATCGGAGTCAGTAACAAAAGCGGTGAAGCCTACCGTAAGTACCTAATGTGAAAGTCAAATTGTATCATCATCATCATCATCCAGAAGACGTCCACTGCTGAACATAGGCATCCCCCTTTAAACTTCACACTGAACGACACCCTGCCATCTGCATCCACTGGATGCCCGCGACTCTCACGATGTCGTCGTGTCTGACATTTTTCTGAACTCGGTTATATTGATAATATTTTGTAAATAAATTTCATTTCGTTTCTTTTTACCCCGCTGCGCATGAAGGAGGGTTATGTTTTTCAAATGTGTGTATATAGATGATATATGTATGTTAAAGGCTTCTAACTTTAAAAACTACGAACTTGTATAAAAATTTTCATCCTCTCTATTTAACCCCCAAAGGGGATGAATTTTCAAAAATCCTTCATTGTCAGTGAATGAATAAATTTGAGATATTGTATTTTTTCTGGTTCTTTGGCGAATATATATTATGTTCCGAATTTTATCGCGTAAAGAAACTCCGAGCATAGCTCTCTCTCCATTGCCCGTTGTGTGACTCTTGAATTTTTCCAAAAAGCTAACAGTTAAGGACCACGTCTCAGTACCATATGTCATCACTGGCAACACACACTGGTCAAAGACCTTTGTCTTTAGGCACTGTGGTATCACACACCGCTGACATCGCTCGTAGAACTGATAACCGAAGGGGAAGAAAGATTCTTGAGTGGAGACCGCGAACTGGAACACGCAGCGTAGGTAGGCCTCCCTCTAGATGGACCGACGATATTGTGAGAGTCGCGGGCATCCAGTGGATGCAGATGGCAGGATGTCGTTCAGTGTGGAGGTTAAAGGGGAGGCCTATGTTCAGTAGTGGACGTCTTCTGGCTGATGATTATGTTTTTTTTATCGCGAATATGTCCATGTTTAACGTTACATACTACGAAACCGAACTGGTAGATACGAAACCATAAGGTCAGTAAAATACTCAGGAAAATGGGTAATTGATAACGCTTCTCCTTTTAAAGCTTTTAACTGGATCGTTGACTGTTAATGCATTTAACACATTTTTGCGCATTTTCAGACGCCAGCAGTAATCTCCACAATCACAAAAGCCACCTCTCCATCCACCAGGCCTGTGTTATTACCAAACATCT
The DNA here is from genome assembly GCA_949125355.1 of Agriopis leucophaearia. NCBI lineage: Eukaryota > Metazoa > Arthropoda > Insecta > Lepidoptera > Geometridae > Agriopis > Agriopis leucophaearia. The sequence continues at coordinate 5,914,063 of OX421284.1, read as the reverse complement.
ACCCAAAGTTCAACTGCTCTGAAGACGAGCGACCTTTCAACATCGGGCCTTACGAAGTCCCCACTCAAAGAGACCTGGTGCTGCAGATACAGAGAACGCTAAGACGGATGTTCAGCTTGTACCAGGAGAAGGCTTTGGACTTTCTGCAAGATATACAACAGGTATTGCTTCAGAGCGGATTAGATTAGACTAGATATAGAATTAGACTGCCTCGGTGGCTCAGTTGGTAGTGATCCTACTTTCTGTGCTTGGGGGCGTGGGTTCGATTCCCATCTAGGACAAACATTTGTGTGATGAACATTTGTGTTTGTTCTATGTCTGGGTGTTAATATCTATTTAAGTATGTATTAAAAAAAAAATATGTATGTATATCAGTCTCTGGCAGCCATATTACAAGCTTTGCTTAGTTTGGGGTCAGATGACCATGTGTGCAATAATGTCCCAGATATTTATTATTTATAGATAACCCTAAGGCAAATTTACGCAAGTGCCTACTGGCGCCAGAGAGCAGGGGGCGCGAAATAATGTACTGTCTGTCTGTCTGTCTATCTATCTGTCTGTCTGTATGTCTGTCTGTCTGTGTCTGTCTGTCCGTCCGTCCGTCTGTCTGTCTATCTCTCTGTCTGTCTGTTCGTCTGTCTGTCCGAAAGGGCGTCCCTATATAAAAAAACGTATTTTTGTTTTTGCTGTAGTGTAAAACAGGTTTTACCTAGTCGTAGTACAGCTGCTTTTGATCTACCTACTAGACTCCAATCTGATTTCTTTAATTTTATAAATATCTTTTATTTCATAATATTTTCGGGTAAATATTAAATAATTTTATTGGTAGTTAGTATAAAACGTGGGTTACAAAATAAAGTGGTTGATTTTGTTTAAGTTTTTGGAAATAAATGTATTGGATAAAAACGGTTGAGTGTTTACGTACAAGCGTCAAACATGTCTCAGCAACTCTCTTTGCCCCAGGCCACCAAAGCAACCACCGACATAGAGAAGAAGTGTGTTAGCTTCAACCAGCACAACCATCGGAAGAACTATAGGAACTGTGTGAAGGAGGTCAGCAAGAAGTGCGAATATCTTACGAAGAGTTTGGTGACGTCACTCGAGCGGCAAAAAGCTGACGTTTCCGCTTTCATTGAGGTAAGCTTCTGTATTATATGTTTGCGGAGGTAAGGATAAATCTATAACACTTTTGTCTATGATCTGTATAACACACCTCAGAAAAAGGATAACAAGCATTACACAATTGTAATTTAACTACTTACATAATAAATCAATTTTGACTGTTTTTAAATAATATCTTCCTACCCGATACGATGTGCGTGAACGTGTCTGTATATTATATACTAGCTGCACCCCGCGGTTTCACCCGCGTGGTGATGAAAATTGGTGATGATGATGATGAAAAAATATCCTATGTCCGTCCTCGTGATACATACTATTACCTCGCAAAATTTTATCGAGATCGGTTAAGCCGTTTCGCCATGATTATGTAGCAAACAGACAGAGTTTCTTTCGCATTTATAATATTAGTATGGATATAAAATGAAATGAAAATGAAATGAAAATGAAATGAAAATGAAATGAAAATGAAATGAAAATGAAATGAAAATGAAATGAAAATGAAATGAAAATGAAATGAAAATGAAATGAAAATGAAATGAAAATGAAATGAAAATGAAATGAAAATGAAATGAAAATGAAATGAAAATGAAATGAAAATGAAATGAAAATGAAATGAAAATGAAATGAAAATGAAATGAAAATGAAATGAAAATGAAATGAAAATGAAATGAAAATGAAATGAAAATGAAATGAAAATGAAATGAAAATGAAATGAAAATGAAATGAAAATGAAATGAAAATGAAATGAAAATGAAATGAAAATGAAATGAAATGAAATGAAAATGAAATGAAAATGAAATGAAAATGAAATGAAAATGAAATGAAAATGAAATGAAAATGAAATGAAAATGAAATGAAAATGAAATGAAAATGAAATGAAAATGAAATGAAAATGAAATGAAAATGAAATGAAAATGAAATGAAAATGAAATGAAAATGAAATGAAAATGAAATGAAAATGAAATGAAAATGAAATGAAAATGAAATGAAAATGAAATGAAAATGAAATGAAAATGAAATGAAAATGAAATGAAAATGAAATGAAAATGAAATGAAAATGAAATGAAAATGAAATGAAAATGAAATGAAAATGAAATGAAAATGAAATGAAAATGAAATGAAAATGAAATGAAAATGAAATGAAAATGAAATGAAAATGAAATGAAAATGAAATGAAAATGAAATGAAAATGAAATGAAAATGAAATGAAAATGAAATGAAAATGAAATGAAAATGAAATGAAAATGAAATGAAAATGAAATGAAAATGAAATGAAAATGAAATGAAAATGAAATGAAAATGAAATGAAAATGAAATGAAAATGAAATGAAAATGAAATGAAAATGAAATGAAAATGAAATGAAAATGAAATGAAAATGAAATGAAAATGAAATGAAAATGAAATGAAAATGAAATGAAAATGAAATGAAAATGAAATGAAAATGAAATGAAAATGAAATGAAATGAAATGAAAATGAAATGAATATGAAATGAAAATGAAATGAAAATGAAATGAAAATGAAATGAAAATGAAATGAAAATGAAATGAAAATGAAATGAAAATGAAATGAAAATGAAATGAAAATGAAATGAAAATGAAATGAAAATGAAATGAAAATGAAATGAAAATGAAATGAAATGAAAATGAAATGAAAATGAAATGAAAATGAAATGAAAATGAAATGAAAATGAAATGAAAATGAAATGAAAATGAAATGAAAATGAAATGAAAATGAAATGAAAATGAAATGAAAATGAAATGAAAATGAAATGAAAATGAAATGAAAATGAAATGAAAATGAAATGAAAATGAAATGAAAATGAAATGAAAATGAAATGAAAATGAAATGAAAATGAAATGAAAATGAAATGAAAATGAAATGAAAATGAAATGAAAATGAAATGAAAATGAAATGAAAATGAAATGAAAATGAAATGAAAATGAAATGAAAATGAAATGAAAATGAAATGAAAATGAAATGAAAATGAAATGAAAATGAAATGAAAATGAAATGAAAATGAAATGAAAATGAAATGAAAATGAAATGAAAATGAAATGAAAATGAAATGAAAATGAAATGAAAATGAAATGAAAATGAAATGAAAATGAAATGAAAATGAAATGAAAATGAAATGAAAATGAAATGAAAATGAAATGAAAATGAAATGAAAATGAAAATGAAATGAAATATTATTCCAGATTTACATCCATATACAAAATTAAAAAAATAAAACTAAACACTAAACGATAACATTATTTAGAAAAATTAAAATTATGTGATGGGCGTGTGGTACGCTCTCCATGTACGATGCAGGGGACTAGAGTGCCAGTTGCGCACCGCAGCCACCAGAGTGTTGTCGGAGCGGTGTAGGGCGGCGCGCGTGGCGGCCGACCGGCTCCGCAGCAGCGCCTGCCAGCAGGGCGCGCGTCCCGCGGCGAACATGGCGCTCGCGCTGCACCACCGGGGCAGTCGGAACATCGCGCGCCACGCGTCATTGTACTGTACGCGCATCTCGCTCATGGCAGCCTCGGTGTGGTTAGTCCACAGTTCGACAGTGTAGACGCTGGTGCAGTAACTGATAAACAGCTGAGTCTTCACTGCTTCGCTGCAGCGTCTAAATCTCCTAGCCAGCATATTGCCGCGCACTGCGATGGCTCGCCTCTGCCTCTCTATATCACCATGGTCGGATAAATCGGAGCTCAATACGTGGCTGAAATATTTGACTTCTTCGACTTTTTCCAGGGCGACGTCGTACAGCGTTAGAGGAGGAAGATCAGGGCACCAGTTCACGCTCTTGAAAATCATGTACACTGATTTATCAGAGTTGTACTTCATATTGTGTTCTTCTGCGTAATCTTCACATATAGTCAGAAGCTTGCGCATCGCCGATATAGATGGTGCTAATAGCACCATGTCGTCCGCATAGGCGATATGATTTGTCATTGTCCCGTTGATGGAGCAGCCTACGCAAGATTGCAAGAGCTTTTTAGACAGACCATCCATAAACAAATTAAAGAGGGATGGGGATATACTCCACCCCTGCCTCACACCGCATTTAAGCTCAAAGGACTCGAAGTAGTCATTTTTCCACCGTACCCGATTTCTTTGTTGTTGGTACCAATTTTTGAGCACTTGATATGGATATAGGATATGACATCATTGTTTTTATGGAAACGTTCACAAATTTCAAAAAAGTTATCTATACATATAATAAAAACGTAGAGATAAAAAAATCTGTAATTGCGAGATAACAAAAAAAAACCACACAGGTCGTCTTAAAATAAGCAGCTGAACACGATAGGACAGTTTTTAGATTTTTTGTCTGTTTGTTTGTTTGTTTGTTTGTTTGTTTGTTTGTCCGCGCACATCTCCTAAACCACTGGACGGATTTAAATGCGGTTTTCACGAATATGCTTAGAAATTACCAGATTAAAACATAGGCTACCTTAAATCATTTATTTTAATTCTTTATTTTTACATAAACGAAAATAAAAATCAATGATTTATTTCTTCGTTACACGAAACGTAATATGAGGATCGTCACATAGCCTCAAGCAAGGAGATCCAAAGTAAAGAGAATGTTATTGACATAGCCATGAAAATTTTGAAACTGTCAACTGTCATTCGGTTAATCAGTTTAAATTTAAAAAAGGTTCTTTAACCTTCTAAGATGAATGAACGTGTAGATCAAGCATGTTATAGGCCTTACAACCTCTTTGGTGGTTCATTCCAGTGCATGGAGTAGGAGTATTACATTCTCTTGGTTTTATTCTATGTTAGCATTTAAAACACAAAATATACCGCATCCTATTTTAATTCAGTCCCGCGAATAAAAATATTCAAAAAAGGCCTTTGTACATGAAAATAAACCTATACAACAAAATTCCGGACGCAATAAAGAAAGAAAGAAATAATAACATTTTTCCAGAACCAACTTCGTAAGTTTCTAACCCAAAAATGTTATTACGAGATAAAAGATTTATTCGACGATAAATTTTAGAAAATTATAATTAGAAAATAAATATCGATATACGAGTATAAATAGTTAAGAAAGTAGCGTCATAAGTTTTGTATCATCTCATATATACCTACGAGTAATTAAGTAACCTATCACACTAAGTATGTTTTTTTTTTTGTTTTGTAAAATTACTTCACCCTAGGTTAAGTTTGAATAGTATATATAATATTTATGTAATAGATTTAACCATACTTAAATTTATATGTTTATGTCTGTGGTCTGGTTTTGTGAACAGCCACTACATAAGTCATTGCTGCACCCTTTATGCAGGGTATATAAACTTAGCTTTTAGAAGAATACAGTGTATATTTGCAATAAGAATAAGAATATAGAAATAATTTTATTTTACTGTGATATTTTAATAGATAAATAGAGTAGTTCCATTTCATGGCTTTTTAATCAAGGTATACATACAAATGCACGCGAAATAAGAAATAACTAGCCAAGAGTGTGTTAAGACAAGCATTATGTCAGGGTTTCGTGGCCAGCGAAACTGGACAGTCAAATTTCAGAGATGTATATCATCCCGACATGACATGATATACTTTTAATGGTTTAGACCAGGGGTCTCCAAACTACGGCCCGCGGGCCAAATCCGGCCCACCACTGCCATCAATCCGGCCCGCGACAGGAATTGAAACTCGCGGAATTGTCGGTGATTCAGCCCTGTGGATCTGATAAAATTAACAACTGATATGACTGGTCTTAGAAATTCAGACAATTCCAAACATTTTCCGCACAATGACTGAAGACTGTAGCTGAAATAGATAGTACCTAGAACCGTACATAGTATCACTACTCGACACTGATGTAGTTACGTGTCACAATACACAATCAATAGTAATTGAAATTCAATAAAAGCCTGTTTGCTTCGGTGGGCAGAAAAATTAAATTGTGACGGCCCTTGCAACATACCGAAAAAAATATTATGGCCCCAAGGCTTCAAAGTTTGGAGACCCCTGGTTTAGACAAAAAGAAAATTTCAAAACATGCTCTGCACTGTGGTCACATTATCTTTTTGATTTGAAAACTGTTGACGGTGTTATTTATTACTTTTATGCTTCTATCAATACTTTACACAGGGCGACATGAAATAAGCAGCTGAACAGTTTTTAGAATTTTTGTTTGTTTGTTCACGCACATCTCCTTTACCCCTGGAAGAAAATGCGGACGGATTTAAATGCGGTTTTCACGAATATGCTTAGCTATGACCAGATTGAAGTATAGGCTATATTATTTTGCGCAAGGGCCGGATTAAGGGAAGAAAAAAGGATTGAAGGTTTATATGAAAATCTACGCGTACGAAGTAGCGGGCAAAAAAGCTAGTTGACAATAAGTATGTAGGTGTGTCCACAGAAAAGAGAAGAAAAAATTCTCACTTCAGTGGGTGTCAGTTATGTGTCAGTGCTTTTATAATTTACTTATGTAGTTTTCGCTTTTTGACATTTTGGTGGCCCTTGCTCTAAGATTCATACGAAGTATAATATAAGTATGAAATTCTTGCCCTTGCTATATGGCGCCTAGAACGACCGCTTCTCTTGCTCTACCCCAGAGCACCAGGGCCGGCGCCTGTTGATTTGGCGATAGCAATAATATTGATCGAGTATGGCTTTGGCTACCCATTTTGAAGTCTGTTTTTTGTATTGATATATTATATTTTTTTTTTTTTTTTTTTTTTTTTTATTAATGGCTATCGCCCACATTTAGGGCACTTTGGCCAACGTCACGTTAACAAAAAACGAACGCGATTTAAAATAAAACAATATATGACCAGCAATCCTAAAACAAAATAAATAAGTAATACAATACATATAAATGCTTACAAACACAAAAATACACTATAAAGCACTTTATACACTAACATTATTGTCAGAAAGAAAATTACTTATAATACGGAAAATGGAAATATCATTTGATGAGAGAAGAACAGACATAGAAGTTGGAAAAGGAACTACAAGACTAAGAGAAAGAAAAAAAGCTGAGTGATCAAGCAGCGGACAGGAGAAGAAAATATGATTGAGGTGGCCGTCATCAAGGCCACACTCACACAAAGAAGAGTCCCTGATACGTAACTTTTTAAAATATGTGGGAACACAACAGTGTCCCAACCTCATTCGAATTATGCAACTTGTATTTTTTTTACTAAAGTGCATTCTGGCAAACCACGGCCTCCGAGGGATTACGGGCTGGAGAGCCGCATAAGCGGAACCCCTAGACCTGGCAGAGCCACGCCAGCAGAATGACCATGACTTAAGTAAAAGAGACTTAGGCAGGGATGCAAGATCATGGGGAAAGATACAGAAGGGAATTTTGTCTCCGCAGACAACGGCATCCTTTGCCACTCTGTCAGCCCGTTCATTTCCAGAGATACCAGCATGACCAGGAATCCAAACAAAAACAACTTCTAGACCTTTGGAATTGCAGATAGATAAGGATTCCTTAAGGAGAAAAAGAATAGAGTTGTGGGAATTGGGGGAAAAAGGGTTTGAAAGAAGAGACTGAAGGGCACTCCGACAGTCAGTAAAGACGAGAGAACGGCGGAGATTGAAAATAAGAATATATCGAATAGATTCAAGGAGCGCCCAACACTCACCCGAAAAAACTGAGGTTTCAGGGGGAAACTTAACCTTTTGTACAATGTTAAATTGTTCATGGAAGATACCACAACCAACACAGCCTATAGGGGAGAGTTTTGAAGCATCAGTAAAGATATAGTGCCACCCATGCCAATCCCTCCGCAGAAGATCACGGAAATATTCATCAGCATGGGGGTCACCAGCACAAATGTCAAAGTCTAAAATTACATTTGGACGAGAGACAATGACATCATAACTAAACGAGAAAAGAGGAAGCAAATGAGAACGGAGAACAGGATCTTTTAAAGACTTATAGGTAACAAAACTCTTCACTAGAAGAGGAAGCTGCTTATGGAGCCAAAACCGAGAAGAAAACGAGAAACTATGGAGAAGCTGAAGTTTAGGGACAAGAGGATGATTAGAAAACTGCACACAGCGAAAAAAAAACCTATTAGATAGAAACTGACGGCGAAGATGAAGGGGAGCATCAACACATTCAACCTGAAGTGCATTGATAGGAGAGGATAGCATAGCACCAGAAACAATGCGAAGGGCTTTCGATTGAATCAAATCCAGTTTCTTGATACCACCCTTGTTAGCTGGCTCCAGCAAGAAGGAGCCATAATCTAAAATGCTACGAATAATGGCGTTATACAAAAGTTTCAGTGTAAAAGGATGAGAACCCCACCAAACACCTGATAAACACCTTAGAATGTTAATATTTTTCCGACACCGATCAGCAATATAATCACAATGCAACTTTCCACTAAGCTTATTGTCCAAAATAAGACCAAGAAATTTCACTGACTCCTTAACTGGAATCCTGGACCCTTTAACTAAGATATCTATTTCAGGGGGATTGCGCTTTCGAGAAAAGAGAACAATGTTACTTTTTGATGGTGAAAGATCTAGACCATTTAAATGTAGCCACGAGTTTAAGCACTGAAGGGATTGAGAAATACAGTGACTGGCAATGTCAATTTTATGGTGAGAAGTATATAAAAGGATATCATCCGCATATTGAAGAATACGGCAGAGACCAATAGATACCTCAAATCAAAAGTATACACATTATATAGAGGAGGACTAAGAACAGACCCCTGAGGAAGACCACGCCAAATGATTCTGTGAGGAGAAATTGAAGAATCACTGCAACGAAGATAAATATACCTTTCAGTTAGAAGATTCATGACAAAATTACATAACTTAGGAGGAACCTTCAACAAAGAAAGTTTATTTCCGAGAATAGAAAGCTGGACGGAGTCATAAGCGGCAGAAATATCTAGAAAAGCACCAATAACTGATTCATTTCGAGTAAAGGCAAGTCTAATATCAGTTGTAAAAACACTTAGGCTATCCATAGTGCTCTTGCCTTTTCTAAAACCATACTGAGATTTGGCAAAAAGGCCCTTACTTTCAAGAAACCATTCAAGGCGGTTCTTGATCAGGCGCTCAGCAAGTTTCGCCAGGACAGAAGAAAGAGCAATAGGACGATACGAATTATGATCCTCCGGGTCCTTATCGGGTTTAAGAATTGGGATAATATACTGAGATTTCCAACTAGCGGGAACAAAACCAGACTCAAAAATAGAGTTAACCAAAGATAAGAAAAAGAGAAGTAAACTGTCACTCGCCTTCGTGAAAAATGAATAAGGTATGCCATCCATACCAGGAGCAGAATCTTTGACGGACTTTAATATATTTTTCAATTCAATTAATGAGAATGGCTGATCTAGGGGATCGTTTGACGAAGTAACAGCTAAGGAGGGTAATTCCGAAGGGAGTGGACAATACTGAGGAGCTAACTTATCCATAAATGCCTCAGCCCAAGACTGAGAAGGGCTACAGCAACGAAGAGGAGGACACCAGGAGCGTCTATATCGGCGAATTTTCAACCAAATAACTGAAGCAGGAGTACTAGGACTTAAGCTAGAGCAATAAGCCCTCCAACTATCCAGCTTCTTCAAGCGGAAAAGGCGCTTAGAACTAGCAATGGACCTATTCACTTCAGAGAAGTTCTCTAGAGTCATAGAGCGGCGGAAATTAGCTTCAGCCACCTTACGGGCTTTAATAGCGTTACTGCAGTCCTTATCCCACCACGGAGGAGGAGGCAATTTTCCAGACGAAGGCTTTTTAACAGGGAACGATTGGCTAGCACACTCATGGAGCATACGGACCAGATTATCAGAGGAGGAAGAGATATTAAAAGAATTAACAGGAGGTAAATTAGCAGAAACAGAAACAGAGAGGTCGTGAAATTTTTCCCAGTTAGGACAATCATTATAATTTAAAATATATTTAAGAAGAGGAGGATTAACAGAAACACGACTAGAATTACGTTGAGGAAATTCAAGAAGAATAGGAAAATGATCACTGCCATGAGAAGAAGGAAGGACATGCCACGACAGAAGAGAAGCAAGCTCAGGAGAACATAATGAAAGATCAACAGCACTGCGAAATTCATGAGGACGAGTCCTTCTAGTAGGGGAGCCATCATTAAGAATGCAGAGATTAAGAGTATCAAGAGAGTCCAACAAAAACTCACCACATTCATCGGACTTACCACAACCCCATACAGAATGATGACAATTCAGATCACCAAGGACCAAAAGCGGCTTTGGTAGGGAACTCAAAACCGAAACTAATTTACGAAGAATTAACTTAGAAGGGTCAGGAATATAAAGTGAGACAACAGAATAATTCTTGGCACGCACAGCAATTGCTTGAAAACCACTATGAACAGGAATAATAATAGGAGAGAAAGGAATATTATTTTTTATCAGGAGGGCAACACCTCCAAAACCATCTTGTCTGTCACTTCTGATGACATCAAAGCCAGGAACTCTAAAATGAGAACCAGACTTTAACCATGTCTCAGAAATAGACAAGGCAGTAATATTATATTTATTAACTAAATATATAAGATCAGATAATTTATTATATAGTGATCTACTATTCCATTGAAGGAACTTGAGATCCATTAGATAGAAGGGAAATGAGTGAATTTAAATTAAATGCAGCGTTGGACGGTAAAGGATGGGAAGGGGAGTGATGAGCACGGGGAGGGTTGAGAAGAGAGGACAAAAGATTTAAAAGTTTGAGAAGTTCAGAGATAACCGATTGAACAGATGGAGACTCGGGGGTTTTATTAGGGTTAAGGGCACATCCATTAGGAGCGGCTTCCGCAAAGTCACCCCTAACAATGTTTGAGTGAGCCAAATGGTCATAGCCAGAAGAGGGAGAAGTTGAACCAACAGGCCTGTTTTTTTTACCCCTGTAGTGCACTCTGGCAGGCTCCACAGTAACGTGATTAGTTGAACCCGAAAGCTGAGAGGGAAAAGGAGGAGAAGGTGCCAAAGAAGAAGAAGTCACTTCTGCATAAGTAATTCTTGATGAGGGGTGAAGTTTCGATGCCTCTGCGTATGATAAAACATTTTGCGACATTGTTTTTTTAATAGAAATCTGGCGAGACATTTCGGGGCAGATTTTATTGGTTGCGAAGTGACTACCACGGCACCAAACACATTTGGCGCCCTCCGCATCTACATTGCACGAGTCTCCAGTGTGGGCTAAAGAGCATTTGAAGCATACTGGCTTCGACCTGCATTGGATCTTGGTATGTCCGTACCTACAACAAGAAAAACACTGGATAGTAGGTAAAACGTACTGCTCCACTTGAAAAGAGTTATAGCACAAAAAAACTCTTGGGGGTAGGAGTTGGCCATCAAAAGTTAAAACAACCGTTTGAGAAGGTTTCCATGACACTGACCCATCAATCACCAATTTGAAGTTCAATCTACGAACTTTGATTATCGGGCCGCACTCTTGGGGCACCCGTACTTCCTTTATTATTTCTTCGTCGGATAAATCGACGGGGATGCCCCGTACCAGACCCAGACGAGTTACATTATATGAGGGAATAAACGCTTTATACCCCTTATTAGCGAGGGAGCTCGAGTCTATGAAGGCATTAGCGGCCTTAAATGAGTGGAAACACAGCGAGATTCTATTTCGGCCCACGCTTTTAATTGATCCATCAACAATGCCTACAAATTCTCTCGAGCGCTCAAAAAGGAATCGCCCGAAAGTAACAGGGTGTAAAGAAGTGCTATCAGAAGATACAACCGCGATTTTTTGTACGTGAATAACATACGGCCCACGATCGGATGAAACATAGCACTGACGTGCAACCGGAGTTGGAGCGATTTTTTGGCCCGGGGGCAAAAATGAGGAGGAACTTGTTGAAGCAATTGTCTTCTGACCTAAGGGCAGAGACGCAGATACGGGGGTTGGAAGAGTGGCAAGGGGAAGCTCACTGCTCACAGTCGAAAAAAAATTTGGGGGTGTGTTTTGTCCTGAAGTAAGAATTACGTCATCAGCAATTTTAAATTCTTCACCAGAAGAGTCAATGGGAGAACATGCTCTTACATCCCGTTTCAAAGCTCTACGCTTAGAGCGTTTATGGGTTTTTTGGACATCCTCCGAGGTGGATATTGCTGTAAAAGCACCAGGAGAGGGAGGAATATTATAATCGGATGCCATTATTCCACCGCCAGGATCAGGAGGCTCTTCGTCAATCATATTAAAGTGTTAGAAAAGGGGCTACTGACAAAAATCAAGATATATAACTACAATGATACTAATTATACTAGAAATGAAACTAAAAATTAAATGATAGCTATTTACTAGGAAAACTGGTCAATTAGCTATGATAAATGGATTTAAATAGAAAAATATAACCGGAAAATTTTTTTTCAATGGTGACACGGCGATGACGTTCGACCAAAAAAAAAACTGATATATTATATATAGCCAAATCCATAAAAAGGTACCCCGACAGATTGAAGTAAGTGCTGCCATAAAAATTCCCTTTCAAAGAAAAAGAAAAAAAGAAATTGTCATCTGTCAAAGGAAATTGCTGACGCTACCAATGAGATTGCTTCAAGGAGGTATACATTGAGTGAAACCGTGGGGCGCAACTAGTATCAAATACATTCAAACTGTTAAAAATTCACTACGCCCTGCGGTTTCACTCGCCTAGACATTTATCAGTATCTGAATGAGTAGACACTTCATTTGAAGTCGGTTTTTTAAAAAGATCATCCAGCTTTGTTACCTACCTAATACTTGCTTTCGAAGTACTTGTTTTGAAAATGTTAAGTAACGTTTAAATAAAATTCCGTTTACTATTTCCAGGGAACTATTTGCAACGTGACAGAGATGAGGGCAGACCCGGTGCAGCTGATCAAAACGCTGGCCATGGAGCAGGCGTCCCTGGAGTTTGCTCTGCCAGGCTTCTTGCGGTTACTTGGCTCTTGTTCGGCCTACTGCCGCAAGTAAAGGATAATTTTATTGTATCTAAATAGCAATAAATAATAAATGTATCGCTACAGATATTACATGGTGGTAGATATGTGTATACATATCGCTTAAAGTAGCCATATCAAACATGCGGCCCAATGAGCATTTTCCTGCGGCCGGAATCAATTTTAAAAACACCCAGACAATGCGGCCCGCGAGCGTAGAAGTACCTATAAGGGAACGTACCCATACTACATAACCCATTGTTACTAATTTTGTTCAAATTTGTCTTTATTAATACGGGGCTTGCCGCGTGACGCCATGAGTGCGTGCATTATTTGAATATTTAGCTTGAAAAAGTCCGAGACTTCCCTAGAGGATATTGACTACATGACGAAAACCTAAGCATCATGCTTTTGTCCCACCAGTGACTTTGTTTGACATGGCTGGCTTAAAGTATAGACTTGTCACAGAATCATAAAGAGAATATAATCACTACGTTTACTTATCTATAGACACGCCCTTAAAGAAATATCTACCTAAGCTCGCTACACCATCATGTATAACCAAAACACTTGCGATATCTTCATCCCTTCATCATTCATTTACTTAATCGCGAAAAACAGAGTAGGTACCTAGTAGGTACTTTTCGGTTATCATTAAATTATAATTTGGAAGTGTAGTGCACCATAATTCACGATTGGGAATGGGATATATGTATTTAACTACGTTCAAAGCTTACGTATGCCTGATTGCTTATTTTTTACCCACGTAAAAGTTTTTTTTTTTTCAGAACACATCCAATCATGAAGCACAAGAAACCTGAAAGGCATATGACAGATCAAGATCTTGTTGTAAAACATTTCCTCACTAAGAAAAGCTACGCTCAACTCATTAATTAAAGAGTCCAAATAAATAATAATAACCATAGAATGCAGTGTCCTTTGTGTGTGACAAACTGGATGCATTCCAACATTCATTAGGAACGCATCCGGAGCGATTGATTGAGCTTTCATGAGTTTCGCATTCTCCACGCTAGATGGCAGCACAGTAGTTGAACTTTTGACGTGAACTTGATTGTAACTTACGAATAACTTAACCAAAATATCTAAGCTTTTTATGTGATGTGCATAGTGATAACCGTGGGAATATGTTCCTAAATAACATAGAATTATAATACAATACGTGAGAAATGTCCGTGTTTGGTTTGACGCTGTGCGAATGATATCCTGCTTGACCCCACGAAACCTTACGAAACTTCGTTTGTGCCAGGTATGTAATGTTATTTACTAGTTTTAACAATATTTCACTATCTTATTCTCATTTATGAATACATGAGAAACAAACGATTCAAAACATTTTCCTGGGTATGTGTAGTCAAACATTTACTTATTTGTAGTGACTTTCATTTCTTGTAGTACTGCATTGAGTACTGCACATTTTTTGATCAAAGACTGCACGAGAAATTTCTTAGAACGCGGAACGGAACGCAAGCTCTTTAATATATATAATATCAGAAATATAACTCAGGATTTGGTGCTTCAAACCACCAATATTAAAAAAGTTTTCAACTAAGTACATAATTTATGTAAACCGCGGGTTAACAGTTTTTGTACATTGTAATCATTGACTTTACAATGCCTCTAACATTTAGTTGGCACCTACCTTAAAGAATTACAAGACAATTTCTAGATTTGTTTCCTATTACAGAAAAAAAAATGTACTTTCAAAGTCGCGCTTGTAACCCACTTCAGTATTTGTCTTGTTAAGTACCTATCATTCAAGTTTATGTTGAGGCACCTAGTTAAACTTTTTTGTGGATTGGTTTATTTTCAATTAAAAACTATGAATTAACCAATAAGCTCACTGCAATTAACATAATAATTAATAGGCTGGCGTTTGACCCCAATCTTGCATGACTATTACCTACTATTTAAATGCAATGGCCAAGAATATAATGGATCCGTATACCTGGATTTTTGTGCAGGTTAGAATCCTGCCAAACATTCTTGTAACTAAACACTGTCTTCCCGTGAACATGGTGCATGTAACTGCGCCGAAATATCGGGAGCTCCTTCCACAACCTTACCACGGTAAATATCACAAATAAAAAAGGAAGTCACAAAGAATATGGCAATTACCGACCGATTACCATACTACCAGTCTTAGACAAAATAGTTGAAAAGTATGTGTGTCAACAGATACAGGATTTTTATGTAAAAAATGATGTGCTGTCTAGTGTACAATATGGATTTCAGCGTAATAAATCAACTGCACAGCTTCTTTCCAAATTTACGGACGAAGTCAACCAGTGTCTAGATAACAGGAACCACGTTATACTCTTGTTTATCGATTTTAGTAAGGCCTTCGATACTCTCAGGCATGACACTTTACTGCGGAAACTGAATAACTCTGGTGTTCGAGGACCAATTCTTAGGTGGTGTGAAGACTATTTGAAAAATCGGGAGTATCGGGTGAAAGTTGGTGAGGAATACAGTGATGCGATTGAGGTAACCGAAGGTACAGCCCAAGGCTCTGTGTTAGGGCCCTTGCATTATCTTGCTTATGTAAATGATATGGAGCATGTGGTCAACCACTGCTCCATTTATCAATATGCGGACGATACTTGCCTACTAGCCTCTAGCAAAAATCTAAGTACGGCTGTCAGTTACATGCAGGATGATTTCACAAGATTGGCTAAGTGGTCACACGATGCTGGGCTGGTTTTAAATGCAGCCAAGACTAAAATTGTTCATATCCATTCAAATCATATGAGGCACACAGACCCTTTTAGAATAATTTCACACAACCATGATTGTCTACATAGATCGCCTCAGCATAATGACAGTAACTGTAGCTGTGAGTCAATAGAACAGGTTTCGCACCATACATATTTGGGATTGATAGTTGATAATAGGTTTAACTGGGGCAATCACGTTGAATCAGTATGTGATAAGCTTAGGGCGATACTAGCTAAATTTTACATTATAAAGAATAAGATACCATTTCAAATATTACGAACTATGTATATAGCTATGGCGGAATCAATTATATCATATGGTATCACTAGCTATGGACGAACATTTAAAACGTACATTGATAAAATTTATAACTTACAAGTTCGATTACTAAAACTTATAGTCCCAAAACATATTAAAAAACAGTATAAAGAGAACATTATTGATATCTTTGAGTTTTGCAATATTATACCAGTATATACTAGAGTGCATTTGTCCCTATTAATAGAGCAATATAATAACACGGAATTTCAAATACCTGTGCTACATAAAACAGTAACTAGGAAAATGTCTCAAAATATGTTAGTGATACCCAGAGTGCATAATTTCTACGGAAGAAGAACGTTACCATTCATTATTCCCACACTGATGAATGATATACCCCAAAAGACTAAACATGAATTAAATAATAAAAATTACAAACGCATATTTAAAAAAATGTTTTCTCTTAAAAGTAAACGATAAATAGCTTTATGTATGCTTGTATGTCGGGACGTATGTAGTGTGTTTGCATGTATGTTTGTGTATGTGTGTCGTGTATGTATATGTGTATATATAGGTGTATTGTATGTATATATATAATATAAATAGTATTTTATTATGCACAACTTATCAAGCAGGAAATTAACGAAAACTTAAAATGCTAACTAAAAACTAAAACTTGAAATAACTATACAAAAACTTAAACTAAAACTTCTTGTCTTGTCTAGCAATTGGTTCAGCATGACAACATCCTGTATAGGTGTTGTTTACGCCAGGGAACCGGTTATGTTAACCGATAAGTGAAGTTGGTTGCGTCCGAGCTTGACTCGTGCGCAACTTCACTTCAACTCACTAGTGGTGGTACATTTGGTTTCATTGAGCTTAAATGATACGATGATGTGGGTATGTATTTTTTAAGAGTGTAGTTCATATTTATTATTTAAGTAGCTGTTTTTGTTTTGTTTTTTTTGTAAGCGCCGCGGAGGATGTGAGCACCATCTCAAACCAACTGTGGTTTTTTGGTGCAACATTAATTTAAAATTGTATTGTTATGTATAAAGAAAATAAATTAAAAAAAAAAAAAAAAAAATCCCGTAAATAATCATTTAACGTTCTTGTAACTAGATTTTCATGAGAGGGACCACAAGCTACACACACAAACGTGTATTTTTGTAGGAAATAATACCATTTTCACTTCACATGCTCGTAAACTTCTTGTTTATGCCTTGTGTAAGCAGACTAAAACTAAATTTCATGCTCTAGTGCATAGTCGGCTTCTTAAGCACCAGCACATTAGTAAAATTGTTAAGAGGTTCAGTTTCCAATATATTTAACATAGGAAGTTTTCTCTAGGTCTTTAATAATACTCATAGATCAGGGTATTAGACAGAGCCAAACATAACTTTTGTTGAATAAAAATAGACCATTAAAATTTCAGTTTTAATTTTAACCAAAGAGATTTTACTTAGAAGTTATTAACGCATACATAAAACTAATTTTATCCTACATTTTAGTATAATATGTCAACTTTATTTACCTTGCAATATACACTGTCCTATAATGTATATTTCATTAAGAAAACTTAAAAAACTAAACTAAATAAATATTGTTTATACTATATATAAGCAACGAAGGCCTATTGATAGTTCAAACGATCTCTAATTTCAGGCAGAGTGCCCAAAATGCCTCGCTGTATTAATTCTGACCAAAATACAGGCCAATACTTAAATTTGTGCCCTTGTCAGTAGGCTTTGGATAGAGTATTTTATAATGATAGACGGGAAAGGACCAAAATAAACATTAAAAATATAAGAAATGTTGGCTCAGCCTATGGTATAGATAACATAGAGTAGACATGGGATTATAGTTAATCCAGGGTGTAAGCTATACCAAATGTCATACAAGAAACAAACATATGCATTTATAATATTGACTGTGATGGGTGTCACTAGGAAAAACAGCTAGAAAAAAAAATTGGTACTTAATAACAAAATATCCATTTAATTTCACCACCAAATACATTGAGGAACTCTTACACAATAAATCAGCCTTAGTAAAATTTATAACATAATTCCAAGGTTTACGTAAATGTAAAATTAGATTAGTAATGATACAATAAATGATTTCTGACTCTGATATATTTTATGAACAATACAGTAAAGTTTTGCAACAAAACAGTTTTGAATTGGTGCGCATTTCGGTAGTCTAGTTCTGGTTTGAACATTTTTGAGTGCAGGCTGACCCAATCCAGTTTTGAATATCTATGTTTAAACTCTGTTTAAGCATCTATTTGCTCAGACTAAAAAGCTGAATAAAAAAAATTATTTTAATATTTCACTGAAGTATATCGGGAACCTGCTACAGTCTTATGTTGAAATCCTAGCAAAGTGATAGGATTTTTTACGATTTGCCTATGAATACCTGCAATACCACATTACAGATACGTTGCCGACCTTTAAATACTATTTCCGACCCTTTTGAAGAACCCCATGTCATACTTGCTACGGAAATGCTGCAGGAAAACGGAAACAAAGGAAAAAACTAGGGTTTTTTTTTTTATGATACTGGGTGACGAGACTAGCGAAGTCGCTCGCCTGATGGCTCTTCACGCTTGCCCATAACAGCAAAACGCCACTCAGAATTTTGAACTTCAACAGTTCAAAACCCTGCATGGCAATGCACTGCGCTCGTCGCCCCGAGATATAAGATGTCAAATCTCTGTGTGCCCTGTAATTTCGCTGGAAACATTGCCCTTCAATCCGGAACACAGTAGTGTTTGCACACTACTGCTTGGCGGTTGAATAACTGGCAAGGGTGTGAAATTTATAGTTTTCATTCAACTTTTTACAATATTTTTGCATCTATCAGAGCAAATAAATGCTTAGACCGATTTTAGTTTAACTTTTTACTATAATTCACATGTCACTAGATCTAACAATAATATCGAAATGATCCCTATTTTTTACTTTTCTTCTTCTCTTTGTGAGATTTCTTAGACTTAGACTTTTTGGATTTCTTCTTCTTGTCGCTGTCGGAGTCGCTTTCTGATGATGAAGAACTGCTGCTTGTAGATGATGTACTCGAAGATCTGTGATACATATTTTTTTTTATTAGTTTCATAACAAGTATAAATTGAGTTATATAACCCACCGACAAAAGAGCTTTATTGAAATGGCTGAACAGTTTTTTCTTGAATCATAGCTAAGAACTCGCGATTAGGACACCTTGCAAACAAAAAAACTAAATCAAAATCAGTGCATTTTGGGAGCTACATTGCCACAGACAGACGCTCAGATACACACGTTAAACTTATAATACCCCTCTGCTTCGGGGGTTAAAATTATGGGTCTTTAGTATGTAAATGTGTGAAACAGTCTCAAAACAGGTTTGTCTTATATATCAGATGTGCTGTTACCCACAACCTTGTTAGCGTTACTCGAGGGATGGCAACCTTCTTTAAAGTATTGCCATTTTTTATCAAAAAAAAAAATTGCCCAAGAATCAAATAATCTTGACTTAATGACAGCCCGTTAGCTTAGTTGGTAGTGAACCTGCCTTCTGCGCTTGGGGGCGTAGGTTCGATTCCCACCTAGTACAAACATTTGTGTGATGAACATTTGTGTTTGTTCTATGCCTGCGTGTTAATAACTATTTATGTATTGAAAATATATATGTATGTATATCAGTCTCTGGCAGCCATATTACAAGCTTTGCTTAGTTTGGGGTCAGATAACCATGTGTGCAATAATGTCTCAGATAATCACACTAATAAAGAAACAGTAAAACTAGATGCTACTAACTTAAAACTCTTCATTTGAAACCTGAAATAATACATTACATTATAGACTTTAGCTTGGTATAATTTTAATGTGTGAAAAGGTTACATTACCTAGATCTCTTCCGTTTCTTGCTCTTCTTCTTTTCCTTAGCCTTCTTTAGTTTTTCCGTCAGTTTCTGGCGAAGCTCGGCTTCCCGCAACGTCTGCAGAGGTGTTGCGTATTCTTGTTCAGAGTCACTACTGGTACTGCTCACATCCAGTACTATTTCTTTATTCGGGTCAACCTAAAAGAACACATTGTTTCTATAAAATACTGGGTTGCGCAGAAAGGGTGTACTAATCCAAAAGGGGTCCATATTACCCAACATTATAAACAACTTTTGCTGTAGGAGCAACTATTAAACTAGTAACTTCTCCATAGAAAATGGTCATTCACACTCCACAAAATGTATGGAAGAGCTGTTATATTTTTCACAGTCATAATGATGATTGTAACGCACCCCTTTCTTTCACCCTTTACACTTATCTCTGTGTAAGGTTACATAGTGGCACTAAGCAATGAGGTCATCATACCCATCTTACTTTTACTCTTGGGACCAAATCTAAAATCGCAGAAAAAGACAACTATTGCATACAAGGCTAAAGTGAATAGATGTCTTAAATCAATGCGTTTCATCCTTGGCCACACCGTTGCTTACCATCAGACGAGTTGAAGAGGAAATGTAGACAATTTGATTAAAAAACCAAATTTATAGAACTGCTGATTTATTTGCACGATTTCTGTTGATCATAATGTTGAGTACAATGATCTAATTTCAGTTTAAACTCCGTCCAAACAATTATTTGTTCTAATAGCTGCAATAAAATGTTATTGCAGCTATCAGACCAAACAAATGCTTGGTCGAGTTTAGTACCACCATTTTGTGTAACCTGTATAGGTACTTTATGTAAGCACAGTGCCGTAAATAGGGCTGTGCCAGCGGTGCCCAGGCACAGGGCGCAGACTCTGGAGGGGAGCAGAAATGACCACACCAGGACCAAGTTTTGTTTTCAAGGGCGCAGTTATAGAAGCTCGCACTAGGCGCATAAAAGGCTAGTTACGGCCCTTTGTAAGCATTATTTTATCTAAGCGTGAGACTCAGAGCCATACTTCACTATTTCAAGGAGCTTGGCTGGCTCGAGTAGGCACTGGCAAGAGCAATGCACAATACACCCCAAGTAGGTTATCAGTGCTTTACTTGTTTTGTTGTCCCCATATCAAATAAGAGACATAATACAGTTTTCTTTTGATTATTTTTGACTAACGAAGAATAATAACATAGTAGGCATAACCTAAATAAGGCTATTTAAAGAACTACGAAATTAGGGCTCTAAAGGACTGGAGGTTATTTTATTCGTAAAGCATCGAAGTTCAAAAGTGACGCATTAAGTAAACTTTAATGTATGCTATCCAGTGTTTGCTTAAACTGAGGAAATGTGATTAAAAGATAAAACTTACTTTGATGAAGTTTCTACACTGGAAAGTTAAGTGTCCCGCATAACCACACTTTTTGCAAGCAGCCCTCGATGTGTCCTTGCTTATTTTAGTCACTAAATCGTAATTGGACATTGTATTTTACTATTTTCACTGAAAAAATTGCTAAAAATCGTTAAAAATATAATTTACGCAATACAAACACTGCCTAAACAAACGCAATTTGTAAACGTCAACAATATTACGTTCCGTTTCACGTTATTTTTTTGCCCATTTCTGATCAGGCTAACGTGATTAAGGCCATACCTCCGCATTTAATCTTCTGTATTTAAATGCCATAAGTATGCCCCAGTAAAGTGGTGGAGATTACTAGAGGCTTTTATGGAGTTTTGGAACAAGCACATATACGAACACGTAACAAATAATAATCCACCATATATTAATGAATGAGACTACGTTTTTTCCACGTATCGTTCGCGCAAAACTTTATGAGCCCTCTGAAGTTAGGCGCGAGGCCTCCCCGACGCCCTGTAAAGTCCCTCGGATACCTATAATATGCGTACTGCGCAGCCACTGGGCCTAACTTCAGAGGGCTCATAAAGTTTTGCGCGAACGATAGCACCAAAACCCCTATTCGGTTTGCGTTTCTTATACGGCCTTCCGAATTACGCAACGACGCCAACAGCGCTGCGAAACAAACTAGGAACCTCAGAATACCTAGGAACAAAGAAATTCTTGGTGCCGCATGCCATGTCGGTTCTCAATAGCGGTGTTGGTTGGCGTGGATTCGGTACACGCATGTAAATGATTAAAAGACATAATTTTTAACGAAATTATTTTCTCTCCATGCGACGCAGACTCAAATTAATCTAGTAAATTTTTACAGCCCAAAGAAATGCAAAAATCTACAGTTCACTAAATAAATGTGGGAAATGAGTGGCGATGGCGGAGTTCCTACCTCTTTGCGACGTTCTTTTCAATGTGATCTCTCTGGCGGGCTACTTCTGCGACGTCGTTTTCGACGTAGTAATGGGGTATGCCTTGCTAGAGAGGGGATATAAAGGCACGTTTGCGGCTGCTATATCGATCGTTGTCACATCTCTACTGATAACGCAGGTACTTACAAACAAAAATAAAATATTCTAAAGCTTTTTAAATATTATTAACCTGCCTTCACATTAATCTACACTAAATATTTTTAGGTCCTCTCAATCCGGTGGTACCTGCATGTGTGGTTCGAAGGCGAGGAGCGGAAAGGCCGGCCGCCGTGGTTACCCATAGTGCTCCACTGCTTGCAGCTCGGAGTGCTATGGCGCTATGCAAGACTGTTAGTGCCGCTAGAACTTCGGCGAGTGAAACACCAAGTCAGGGATTTATGTGAGTATCACAAAACACATTAATATTTATTTATTTATTATTCAACAGAATGCTTACAGTCGAACTAAAGCGCAAACTATTTAAATATAATAAAATATAACGAATTTAAGTAACTACATACCTACTTATATTGCTGATAAAATGCTATTGCTTAAATATTCTTCTAATACCGTTTTTTTTCTTGTACCTTTTATCATAATGGTTGTTGGAATGAAGGCAGTAACTGCCGTATTTTCTGAAGGAAAAACAGCCTCTCGGGAAAAATCTAATTCTATCCTTGGCCTAACGGCAAAAAAAATGCTTGCTCTGTAAGTTCATCCGACTAGTATTAAAATTGCGTAAAACGGAACTGAATTCGAACCTTCAAGCGGACACCAATGACGTTTTAGCGATGTTACTTTAGCGCGAACTTTGAAACAAATTTCGTGTTATTTAGCTTGCGTTTGGCCGCTAACGCGATAATGTGGTCTATGATGAAGCACACTTGCCTAGAAGAAACCGAATCATACTACTCAATATTTTATTGCATACATAATAAGAGCGTTTTCACATTATCCGATCCGATATCGGTGTCGGACGACGATATCAGACATCCGATAGCATCCGACACCATGTGCTATTTTCACATATTTCCGACAAAATCGTTCCGATACGGCCATTTGCTCGATAGCTTAGTGCGGGCAGGTCATCATGGCAGACTATAATAGACAACTTTATTTGCTGTATCTATTATATTTGAGACGCAAAAAAAATCTGTCCACAGACAGTATTGGATACATCCCATTGTGGAAGCTAGATATTCGGAGGGAGCATTTTATACTCTTTTTAGCAAGCTGCAAAACGCACCTAGAAAGTTTTTTAATTACTTTCGTATGAGTGAATCCACATTCAATTATTTGCTAATTCATCTCACAAACAGTATCAAGAAACAAGCTCAAAATGGCCGCCGCGCATCGGGCTCTACGCACACAGAGACAATTTAGATAGACGTATAGCACACATACAAACATTATCGCCCGACGGCTCACGGGCGTCCGATGGTGCCGCCAGCATATCGGTGTCGGCTCCGATATCCGATATCGGGCCGGACAATATGAAAGACAGGTACATATTTCATACATTTTACTTACCCCGATATCGGATCGGCGTCCGACACCGATATCGGATCGGATAATGTGAAAACGCTCTTACGAAGGTACATGAAAAAACGAAATTATTTCAGATAACCGAAACTGTCGTGATAGTTTAAAACAGTGTTTTACGAAATTATTTATTTCACATATAATATATTTTATTTAAAATTGCTTTTAAATTATTTGTGAAACTAACTTCTTTATAACCGAGTTCCAAAAAGGAGGAGGTTATCAATTCGCCGTTTTTTTTTTTTAAATGTTTGTTACCTCATAACTTTAGCATGGGTGAACCGATTTTGATGATTCTTTTTTTATTTGAAAGCTGGTGCTTCCCGTTTGTTCCCATTCGTCCAGTTTTGACATTTTTATGAAGTCGAATTTTTATATTGATAATTATTCGTCAGGTATGCTCCGGTTAGTTCACGCGTTTTGCGAGGCGGCTCCGATGTTGCTCCTGCAGCTTCACATACTATTCCGTGACAATGAGGCGCAGGAACCAGAAGAGCTGGGCACGATACCCGAGCCCAGCGTCGACGAGCCTGCAGGTGAGGACATCAACACATCAACACGACTTTACAAAAAAAAAGAAGTGTCATATTTTCGGTCATGGTATGTACAGGGTTAAACGGAAAGGGTGTACTAAGCCGAAAGGGGTCCGTTATACTCATCATTATGAACAACTTTTACTATGGGGTTAATGTATGAACAATTCAGTTTCCTTTCACGTCCGATAGAGGCGCTGTTAAATTTTTCATACATTTTGCTATTGTAATAAATAAAAAAATTATAATAAATATGTGGGACATTATTGCACACATGGTCATCTGACACCCCGTTATTGTTTACGTAACAATAACTTTTTCACAAGAGCTCGTACTAAGGCCTGGGCCCCGATTCTACTAAACCAATTGTTTTTAAATGGTTAATTATTTTTCTCAAAAACTGCTCTTATGACACTTTTTGTATAGATAAAGGGTCAAAAGTAAAAAAATAATAGGCAATTCATTAACAATTCAAAACAATTGGTTTAGTAGAATCGGGGCCCCGTGCTCTTTATGATTCTGTGACAAGTCTATACTTTAAGCCAGCCATGTCAAACTCAAAGTCACTGGTGGGCCAAAAGCATGATGCTTAGGTTTTCATCACATAGTCAATATCCTCTGGAAAAATGACTGCCTCGGTGGCTCAGTTGGTAGTGATCCTACTTTCTGTGCTTGGGGGCGTGGGTTCGATTCCCATCTAGGACAAACATTTGTGTGATGAACATTTGTGTTTGTTCTATGTCTGGGTGTTAATATCTATTTAAGTATGTATTTAAAAATATATATGTATGTATATCAGTCTCTGGCAGCCATATTACAAGCTTTGCTTAGTTTGGGGTCAGATGACCATGTGTGCAATAATGTAAAAAAAAAAAAAAAAAAAAAACTCGCGCTTTTTCAAGCTAAATATTCAAATAATGCACGCACTCATGGCGTCATGCGGCAAGCCTCGTATTAATAAAGACAAATATGAACAAAATAATTTAAAATCATATTTATGAATTACTACATGTAATATAGAAGGGGGGAGTGATGATGATGAATTGTTGTTCCAGCCAACAAAGCGTTTGCAGAACTAAATGTGATATCAGCGTCTCTGTCCCTGTTCTCCGTGTGCTGGGCGCTCGCGAGCTTCAGCAAGAATGTGCGCTGGAAGAATGTCCACCGACTCGTACTTACGTGGCTCGGGGTTATATTCCAGGTCAGTGCATATAAGTGTTTTATTTTCTGTGTTAATTCATCATCATTTTTTCAGCCATATGACGTCCACTGCTGGACATAGGCCTCCCTCATCGATTTCCAAAAGGGCCGGTTGAAAGCGGCGATTCAGCGTTTTCCTGCGGTCTCTTTTAGGTCGTCTGTCCATATTGTGCTTGTTCATTTTGTTAAAATAATGACTGTAATATTTCCATAATGTGAGATGGCAGCCGAGCGTAGCATGTGCGCTTTACAATCTGACGGCACCCGGTTCGTTCCTCGGCCGTGCACCAATAACTAATACTTAAATAAATTATGTCCTATTTCGATACCATCAACAACAGTGAAGAAAAACATAGCGAGGAAACCGGTATGCCCAAAAACCTCAATAGTTCAATGAAAATATTTA
Source organism: Agriopis leucophaearia (assembly GCA_949125355.1). Classification (NCBI taxonomy): domain Eukaryota; kingdom Metazoa; phylum Arthropoda; class Insecta; order Lepidoptera; family Geometridae; genus Agriopis; species Agriopis leucophaearia. The sequence goes on along the minus strand of OX421284.1, from coordinate 5,888,135 downwards.
CCAACATACACTGGGCTAGCAAGGAAAATTAGGACCCATCCTCTCTCTCTCTGACAGAAGGCCTATGTCCCAGCAGTGGGAACTTGATAGGCTGATAATGAATTATGTTTCCATGTTCCAGTTTCTATGGAGGCTGGGCACAGTGTCTGCGCGCGTCTGCGCTCTCACAGTCTACGGTCTAGTCTACGAGTACTGGCTCTTCTTAGTTATAGGTGAGTTTTCACGATTTCAATGCAGTAGCACACAATACATATAAGTAAAAGTACAGAAGATTCACTCCGCAAAATCATTTAAATAAGTAGCGACTCTTGCTACTACACAATACAGTACAATTCAGGACGTGCGAGCGCTAACTACCTACAGATATAATAAACTAGCAGTTGCCTCTCTGTCTATCGTGGAACTCTTGTCGCGTTATCTTTGTTTATCGCGCAGCAGCGGGCACGGCAAGTCCGACAAGACGACTACTTGTAGCTTCATACGTAAAGTGTGGAGTGCGCCAGGGCTGACAGTAGGTGTGTGTCCTTATTATTTTTTATTACCTCATAAAAAGCTGTTCATAAATAGAGCACTGCATCTTGCAAAGCTGGGAAACCCACACCGTCCGATTTTTCCGCTTTGTTCCGCGGACCTGCAAGGTGTTGAATGTCCTTCTGTCAATGGTCTTCCCGCCGAGCTTCCACATGAAGCGATATAAAAGGTGTCTAACCTCTCCGGGCTAGCATTTAGGTCGATCTTACCGAAACTTGACTGAATGATAGTGTACTTCATAATGACGGACATAATACTTTTCAGCAGAAAATTCGGAAAAACTGGGAAGTCGCGGGTAACACCGCGGGACTAAGCTAGTATTTAATCACTACTTCAATACATGACACTGCCAATGCAAAAGACGTGTCAAATATGCCATGCCAAAATAATAATAAAGTCAATAATTATCAATGTAATAAACCGACTTCATAAAAATTTCAGAACTGGACCAAATATGCGCCCTCTATCCCATAGCGCGTGCATTAATTAGGCACTATCGGTTTTAGAGAACACATTCCTGATTTAGTACTGAGGTGTTCCGACAGATGTCTCTTATAATATTTTTTGTATAGAAATGACGTATTAATTGTTATATTGTAAAAAGAATAAACATAGTAGAACTGAACCAAATTGAAATGGGACCAAACGGGAAGCACCAGCTTTCAAATAATAAAAAAAGAATCATTGAAATCGGTTCAACCAGTGGAAAGTACTGAAGTAAAAAACACACACAAAAAGCAGTCGAATTGAGAACCTCCTTTTTTGGAAGTCGGTTAAAAAAACTGTTCACATCACAGACCTCGCATTCTTGTGCTACGTAGATCTGTGGTTCACACAATCGACGTAATGTTGTTTGATCTCCAGGTCTGCACTGGCTGTCCATGTTCCTATGGCTGATATCTCCGCGCGCGGGCGGGCGGAGCGGAGGCGGTGCGGAGGCGGGGCGGGAGCGCGCGCGGCTCTCTGCTCTCACCGCCGCCGTGCTCGTCCTCGCGTACGTGAACCTGCACGACTGCAACCACACGCAGAAGATGGTAACAACTGTTCTATAGAGTTATCTACATCTACACTAATATTATAAAGAGGAAAGATTTGTACCTATTTTTGTATGTTTGTATGTTTGTAATGAATAGGCTCCGAAACTACTGAACCGATTTGAAAAATTCTTTCACTGTTGGGAAGCTACACTATCCCCGGGTGACATAGGCTATATTATATTTTGTAGCGAGGCCGAAGGCCGAGCTTACACTCGTGCGAAGCCGGGGCGGACGGCTAGTACCCTATATATCGCATATACCCTACCTACACTAATCCGAAAGGTACCGGAAACGAAAAACGGACCGGAACACGAACCGGAAGTCGCAGCGTAGGTAGGCCTCCCACTAGATGCAAGGGCGTCACCAAGGGGGGCAGGGAAGGGCAGCTGCCCCTCCTAGAGATTAAAAAAATATAGCCAACTACAATTCATATTTCACTCATCCTCTATAATATTAACTTGCCCCCCTTGGGCCATGGGCTGGCGACGCCCTTGCTAGATGGACTGACGACATTGTGAGAGTCGCGGGCATCCAGTGGATGCAGATTGCAGGATGTCGTTCAGTGTGGAGGTTAAAGTGGGAGGCCTATGTTCAGCAGTGGACGTCTTCTGGCTGATGATGATGGAGCCGAAAGGTCATTGTTCTGATCATTATGTACAACTTTTACTTTGGGCCAACCCTGATATCGCGAAAAACAAATGTGCTGTTCCATAAAAAACGTTCATTGACACCCAAATGTATGGAACAGGTGTTTTTAGGGTTCCGTACCCAAAGAGTAAAACGGGACCCTATTACTAAGGCTCCGCTGTCCGTCCGTCCGTCTGTCACCAGGCTGTATCTCATGAACCGTGACAGTTAGACAGTTTTTTTCCCTCGTTTTCGCTCGATATTGATAACGGCAACAGGTAGACGCTTGAAATCTTCACAGAGTATTTAGTTATATATTCACTTTAAAAATAAATTATTAAATTAAAATAAAATTAATATTTAAGGGGGCTCCCATACAAAAAACGTGTTTTTTTGCTGTTTTTATAGATAATGGTACGGAACCCTTCGTGCGCGAGTCCGACTCGCACTTGGCCGGTTTTTTTACTATGTTGGTCCCATACTAAAAGTTTGTTTAATGTATGTTTACCGATTTCTTTGATTTTGATTGATTCTTTTTTGTTTGGTAGGCCATACTTCAGAGGTGGTCCTATATAAATTTCATCGAAATCGGTTTAGGAGTTTCGTTCTCAAATCAATATAACTGAAAAAAAAAATGTCATCCAAGTAAACGAAATTGCGTATTTACTAGTTTTGAAGTCGGTTTTTTAAATTGATAATTAACTCATATTATTCATTTTATTTATTAACTAGTGATGTTGCCCGCGACTTCGTACGCGTAGATTTTCATATAAACGTTCAACCCTTTTTTGCCTTCCTTAATCCGGCCCTTTCGCAATATAACATAGCCTAAACACTGTTTTAAACTATCACGGTTGTTCACTAAAGTTATATGATTATTTACGGGATATTTAACGTTGTAAGGTTGTGGAAGGAGCTCCCGATATTTCGGCGCAGTTACATGCACCATGTTCACGGGAAGACTCTAACATAGCCTATACGAGTACTTCAATGAAGGCAAGAGTGAATAGGTATCTTCTAAGTCTGCATGCTTCATCTTCGACCACATCGTCGCTTACCAACAGGCGAGTTGGTGGCCAAACGTTGACTTATTCGCGTAAAAAAAACGGGTCATAGCTAAGCATATCCGTTAAAACCGCATTAAATCCGTCCAGTGGTTTAAGAGATGTGCGTGGATAATTTAATTTTTAAGTCGATTTTTGCCTGCGGCTTGTACTTCTACATGATACATGTGTGTTGTCTGCAGGTGATATTCTACTGTGTGATGTGCATAGAGAACAGCCTCCTCATTACTCTGTGGTGGATGTCGGGTAGAGCGAGACGCGCCGCGGCACTTGCCGCCGCCGCCGCTGGGGCTTTTTTAGCTGGAATAGTATTTATGCTGCTATATTACAGGTACGTAGACCACAATACAACAATAAAGTATTATCTCAAACATGCCTGATTATTAAAATAAATCAAACCAAACACTCACACACGCATTCCCTTACACTCACCTCCACACACCCCCACATACACCACGTAACTATACACACACACTACACAACATTTGAAATATTTATATACCTAAGTATGATTATTTTTATTTAGATCTATTTTAGACATGCATGCTTATCATTTTTAAGTTTATTTAGTGATTGTTGTTTAAAAAAAATATTTATCTATAAAATGTAAATCCGTTATTGGCTGTCAGTATATCTATAAGTTAAATGTATTAATTTCAAGATCTGTGGATTTTATAAAATAAAATAAAAAATTAAAAATTCGTTTAGTACAGTCGTGGTATTACCGGAAGACGCAGCGTAGGTAGGCCTCCCACTAGATGGACCGACGACATGAGAAACGACGATGTGAGAGTCGCGGGCATCCAGTGGATGCAGATGGCAGGATGTCGTTTAGTGTGGAGGTTAAATGGGGAGGCCTATGTTCAACAGTGGACGTCTTCTGGCTGATGATGATGATGATTACCGTATAAGATGATTAACGTTATATTGTATGAACAAACCATAATGTGTAGCTCTGTAAACAAATATAAAAATAATTTAAAAAAAAAACAACTTCATTAAAATGACAGAACTGGACTAAATTGAAATGGGACCACGCGGGCAGTACCAGCATTCAAATAAAAATAGAATCATCAAAATCACCCAGTCAAAAGTTCTGAGGTAACAAACATTTAAATAAAACCAGTTGAATTGATAACCTCCTTTTTGAAAGTCTGTTAAAAATCTAAATATATTAAATTGTATTGTTCCATACATTTTAGTAAAGCGCCTCCAGCGGAAACAGGTTGGAACTAAAATCTGTAGTAATCGGCAGTATAGGTTGCTTCACTCAAATTTAGAAAAAAGGTTTCGAATAGCTTTCAGCTCAGAAATGTATACAACAAACTAAAAATGTTTTCGTAAACTATCAAATCATGCACTAAGAGTACTGATAAAAATATATTATTATATATATTGCAGGTACTTCCACGTAAGAAGACTGGGCTATATGCTCGGGGAAAACCAACAGGGAACTAATAGTACAAATGCTTCATCACAACATAAAAACGGTAAGTTATCATTTTTAATCGACTTCCAAAAAGGAGAACGGTTGTATGTTCCACTATACTTATTTTGTGTATGTTCACAGATATCTCCGCCAACTGTTGACTGATAAAAAAAAATATTAGAATAATATGAGAAGGATTTACCTTTGCCTTTTCAAACGACTACAAAAAAGGAGGTTCTCACTTCTTACTATATTTGACATCCCAAAGCGCGCTCTTTTAGGCAATCCTATTCCAGGAGAGTTTGGGGCCCACTGCTAAGTCAATGTATCCTATTTTAGACATAATTTATAGCTATGTGCTTGTATACATACATGTAATAGCGTTTCAGAAATAAATGTTTTTATTACGTCAATTGAAATAATATAAAAAAAAAACCCTGGTATATATGTATATTTGTTGATGAAGTTCATTTAATCAAGTTTAATTTTGCCTAACCAAAAAAAAAAAAAATTTTTGTTTCAGGTTAATTTTCTTTTTATGTAATTAATATTTTTATTTTAGGTTAGGCAAAATTAAACTCGATTAAATTAACTTCATCAACAAATATCTACCGAGTAAAATTTATCACAAATTCCTTATTGTACTTGAAGCGACGTAGAAGCGGAATTACACTAGAAAATAATCAGAAAAATCGTTTTGAAAATGGACTTCCGCAAAGTAACGCCTGATTCAATCAACTATCCAGAGATTGTGTTATTTCAGGAAAGCAGTCAAGCCAAGCAGACAACGCGGCTATACCGGGCGTTTTTAACTGTAGATTCACGAATCCTGTCAATAGGTAAGACTGATCCTTCCTCGTTATCAGCCTATCATTTTTACAAATCAAATCAAATCATTTATTTGCTAGAATACATTACAATAAAGAGAACACAGGCCTTAACCGGCCAAGTGCGAGTCGGAGTCACGCACGAAGGGTTCCGTACCGTTCTATAAAAACGGCAAAAAAACACGTTTATTGTATGGGAGCTTCTCTTAAATATTAATTGTAATTTAATTATTTATTTTTAAAGTGAATTATATACTTCAATATTCTGTGAATATTTGAAGCGAATTTATGAGGGTTCCTTGTCGGCCTACGGAACCCTAAAAATGGACCTAAAATAGAAATTTTTTATTTATAAAAATATTTATGACAAGAGTAAAAAGTATAAAGATTGTATTATTTGTAGCGCTGCGAACGGTCGCAAGAAAAAGAAGCCAACATCGTTCGTGCCGCCCCCCGCCGCTCCACCCGCCCCCGCGGCTGCCTTCTGGCGCCGCCCTCAACCTGCTACCACCGCCCCACAGCACAACCATCACGTAAGGAGTGCCGTAACTAGCCTTTTATGCGCCCGGTGCGAGCTTCTATAACTGCACCCTTGAAAACAAAACTTGGACCTGGTGTGGTCATTTCAGCGTCCCTCCAGAGTCTGCGCCCTGTGCTTGGGAACCGCTGGCACAGCCCTATTTACGGCACTGCACGTAAGATAGACACTACTAGGGTTGTGTGAAAGAAATTAACAAGAAAACCTGCATACACGGTTAGAGTGAACTACCATACGACTCTACAAATTTTAGTAAAGTATATTTACGTGTTAGGAGTATTTTCATGCTATGGTTACATAGAAGAGATCGCTCTTAGCGATAAGGCCCCCAGTTTCTGCAGTTTTTTAAAGTATTTATGTCTCATGCATGGTATTTCTAGTGTTAACAATAAATAGTTGATATATTTATTGTTATCTATGTGTCGTATTTGTAACAAAAACACTACACACAAATAACATGTAATTATTATATATTGTGTTTTTTGCCACAAATAATGATATATGTCTATCACCACAAACCGGAAGACGCAGCGTAGGTAGGCCTCCCACTAGATGGACCGACGACATTGTGCGAGTCGCGGGCATCCAGTGGATGCAGAATATGCAGATGGCAGGATGTCGTTCAGTGTGGAGGTTGAAGCCTATGTTCAGCAGTGGACGTCTTCTGGCTGATGATGATATGTCTATCTATCTCCAGGGTGGGTCATCAGAAAACGAGGGTTCCAGCGTAGGATCCCGCGTCAACATCCAACAAAAGCTTCAAGAGAAGAAGCAGAAACAACTCGCCGAACTACGAGTCATAGAAGAAGAAATAAAGCAAGGCAAACTAGCCAAAACAACGCCAGTTGCCGCAGAGGAAATATACAGCAGCCTTCAGAGACAACCTATTCCTAGGGCAAAGACGCACGCAGAACCTCCCGCCTGGCCCAGCATAGAGATGGCCCATTCATACCAGAACTACCCGATACTACCCCATAACTGCACCATCTACTCAACCTACACGGAAATAAAACCAGACTTCACATTCCAAAATGACAACCCTACCGAATTGAAAGTCCGACGATATGACAACAATCGAACTTTCTACGAAAACCCTGCTAATTTAAGAAGTGACGTCACAAGAACTCCCATACGATCACCAAATTACTTAGAAACGCGTACCTATGAGAGCAACTCCTGCGCAAGTCCCAGAAACGTTATAAACACTAGTCCAAGGAACTATGCAACTGATTCCAATAATTATGATAGTAATCTAGAGAAGCCTAGAATACAGAACGGGATATACTCCGAAGGTCACGTTAGGGAGTACTCGGGGTACTGCGAAAGAAGCCAGTATAAATATAGTGATAAAGATGAATATAGCTCGCCGCTGCAGCATGTAGGAGTGCAGCCGATAGAGAATTTGAGGACGACGTATGAGCCCTGTAACCAGTACAACCAGAATTGTGAAAGGTATGTCACATCAAACAAGGCCAACGCCCACTGCATATTGCATGCTTTTTTTCAACTTTATATACAGTGTAAACTCTTATAACGACACTTTAGGAACTGCGCATTTTATAGCATCATTGAGAGATGTTAAATGGAAGAAGAATAACCGGCCATGTGCGAGTCGGACTCGCACACGAAGGGTTCCGTACCATTATCTATAAAAACGGCAAAAAATACACGTTTGTTCTATGGGAGCCCTTCAATAATAATTTTATTTTAATATAATTATTTATTTCTAAAGTGAATATTATAACTCAATGTTCTGTGAATATTTCAAGAGTCTACCTGTTGCCGTTATCAATATCGAGCAAAAACAAGCAAAAAAATCACGTTTGTTGAATGGGAGCCCCCTTAAATATTTATTTAATTCTGTTTTTTAGTATGTATTGTTATAGCGGCAACAGAAATACATCATCGGTGAAAATTTCAACTGTCTAACTATCACGGTTCATGAGATACAGCCTGGTGACAGACGGACGGACGGACAGCGGAGCCTTAGTAATAGGATCCCGTTTTATCCTTTGGGTACGGAACCCCAAAAAAGAACGCGTAAAACGCCGGTTAGTAACAGTAGTTGTAATGTCCAGGTTCGAATACCTGTGCGGCGCGAGCGGCGCGGCGCTCCGAGCCCTGGCGCGCTGCCCCACGCCGGAGATATTGCTGGCGCCGCACTACCTGCGGCCCTCGGGCGCTCCCGCCTGCTGCCACGCGCCCGCCATACACCCACATCCTATACAGTAAGCAACTTATAAACGGGTGATGACAAGACGAACATACTGTCCGATGTTCAAGTTGTACCCGTACCGGTAATCGTTGGGAACGATACTCTCGAAGGTACATTACAAGGTACCATTACACCTATCTTGGACAAGTTATTCAGTTAGGTAAGTCCAACTTAGGGAGCGTTCAATTATTACGTAACGCAATTTTTGGAGATTTTGGACTCCCCCTCCCCCCCATGTAACGAGCCGTAACGTTTCTCTGTACCCCCCTCCCCCCTAGTAAAACGTTACGTAACAACCAAGTGTAAATTTTTACCTAAAAGTCACAATTATGCGGCGTCAAGTACCGGAAAGTCGCTAAAATACTTTTGTTATATAAAAAATGCGCGAGAGAATGTCTTTACGCGACCGTTCTGAAGAGTTTAAAAGAAACAATGTTACGTAACGCGTAGTTCAAACACCCCCTCCCGCCCCTGTAACGCATCGTTACGTTTTACAAGACCCCCCCTACTTGAACGCTCCCTTAGGCAAAGCGGTTGCACAAAGAATCCAACTCGGATGGGCAGCGTTCGGGAAATTGCTCTTCTTGGAAATCTTCTCGTCCAAGATACCACAGTGCCCAAAGACAAAGGTCTTTGACCAGTGTGTGTTGCCAGTGATGACATATGGTACTGAGACGTAGTCCTTAACTGCTGGCCTTTTAGAAAAACTCTAACGGGCAATGGAGAGAGTTTCTTTGCGCGATAGAATCCGAAACGGATATTCGTCAAAGAACCAGAGTCACCGACATAACTGTAAAAATTTGCATGTGAAGTGGCAATGCCAATGGCAGGCCACATTGCTCGAAGAACCGATAACTAATGGGGAAGAAAGGTTCTTGATTGAAGACGCAGCGTAGGTAGGCCTCGTGTCAAGCTCAGTGTCATAGACTATTTAATGGAGATATTATTTTTTCTTTTATTTAATAATCTACTAGTCATTTCGACACCTGATATATGCGTACTGCGCAGCCACTCGAGCTAACTTCTGAGCCCTCAAAAAGATTTGCGCGTACTGTATACAACCTCTCTTTTTGCGCCAGGAGTTAAAAATACAGTCGAAGCAATCGATCCCAGGATAGGTAATAAATAAATATCTGGGATATTATTGCACACACGGTCATCTGACCCCAAACTAAGCAAAGCTTACACTCAATAATACATATGTTGTTCTATAGGGGTAGGAAGAAAGAGGAGGGCGGCAGTAGTGGCGCGGAGTCCAGCCCTGATGCTGCACGCGACACACCGCGCCCGCCCAGCGACATCGACAGCCAGGTATATATAACCAAATTTAGTCTTTACACCTTTAACGAACGGTCTTTGAGAGAGACGCGGGCATCCAATGGATGCAGATGGCAGGTTGTCGTTCAGTGTGGAGGTCAAAGGGGGAGGGCTATATTCAGCAGTGGACGTCTTCTGGCTGATGATAATGACCTTTAACGGCCCAGCAAAAGTAGGCAAAGCTCTACGTTGACATTATTATAAATATTATTTTATTCGTAGTGCACATTAAGAATGAAAGATCTCTACGTCCATGAGAGAGATACGTCAGTCAAAGTTGAAGTGTTGAAGATGAATTTGCCCAAAGTATCACCTGATTATTTATATGGCTGCAAATATAATGTATTGCAATAAATGATTTTTTTAATTCCACTGTTTTTTTTTAAATGTTCTCATAACTTTCGACTGGGTTTTTTATTTTTTATGATACTGAGTGACGAGACGAGCGAAGTCGCTCGCCTGATGGCTCTTCACGCTTGCCCATAACAGCTCAACGCCACACAGAATTTTGAACTTCAACAGTTCAAAACCCTGGATGGCAATGCACTGCGCTCGTCACCCCGAGATATAAGATGTCAAATCTCTGTGAGCCCTGTAATTTCGCTGGAAACATTGTCCTTCAATCCGGAACACAGTACTGCTTGGCGGTTGAATAACTGGCAATATTGTTTGTTACCTCAGAACTTTTGACTGGATGAACCGATTTTAATCATTCTTTTTTTTTATTTGAAAGCTGGTGCTTCCCATTTGGTCCCATTTCAATTTGGTCCACTTCTGATGAAGTCGGTTTTTTATATTGGTAATTATTAACATTTTAATGTTTCTGTTTATTTTGTGTGCAGATATCTCTGCCCCGGTCGTACACTCTGCCACGAGAGTTCCGCTACTGGCGACGGCGGCCGCGCCTCAGAGACGCTCACGTACCTAGCAACAACAGCAGCGACGGTAACTACTCCACTTACTCACCACCTACGTGGCTTCAGCATCATTTCACTCATACGACGTCCACTGCTGGACATAGGCATCTGCAAAAGAGTCGGTTAAAAGCGGCCTGAATCCAGCGTTTCCCTAGGATCTCTTTTAGGTCGTCTGTCAAATTGTGGGTGGACGTCCTACGCTGCACTTACCGGTCTGTGGTCTCCATTTGAGACCCTTTCGGCCCATCAGCCATTGTGTCATCATCATCATCATTGTTAGCTTTGCATTAGACATTGCCATTTGACTGCCCCGGTGGCTCAGTTGGTAGTGAACCTAACTTCTGTGCTTGGGGGCGTGGGTTCGATTCCCATCTAGGACAAACATTTGTGTGATGAACATTGGTGTTTGTTCTATGTCTGGGTGTTAATATCTATTTAAGTCATCATCAGCCAGAAGACGTCCACTGCTGAACATAGGCCTCCCCCTTTAACCTCCACACTGAACGACATCCTGCCATCTGCATCCACTGGATGCCCGCGACTCTCACAATGTCGTCGGTCCATCTAGTGGGAGGCTTACCTACGCTGCGTCTTCCGGTTCGCGATCTCTGATATTTTCCTATGATGCTAAAAGCTCTAGTTTCCACCACCAGGTGATGTGGACAGCGCAGACGACAACGAGAGTGACCGTCGCTCGAACTGCTCGGCCGGGTCGCAGCTGCAGAGCGCACCCTACACGGAGTACTACCCGCGGCCGGACATGCTGCCGCGGCACGAGCCCTACGACGAGCGCCGCCGCCGCCCGCCCAGGAAACAGCCCAACAAACCCGAGACCAAGCTATAACGCTACATGTTACTGAATACGATATCGGACTAGTGTTTGTTTTGTTAAAAGTAACAGGCTTAGTAAAAAATATTATTAAATGTTATACATATCATTCCTGAGGTACCGGCACTTAGGGCGACAGACACACACAAGGCACGGGACGGCATGCCTAAGAATCATATGGCATGGGCTCATAGACGACGAGGCACGGGACGGCACGCTTCGGCATGCCTAAGAGTGCCGATGGATCCTGTGGGTTGGGCTCATAGACGGCGAGGCCACGGGACGGCACGCTGTGGCATGCTTAAGAGTGCTGATGGCTGATGGATCCTGTGGCATTGGCTCACAGACGACGAGGCACGAGACGGCACGCTTCGGCATGCCTAAGAGTGCCGATGGATCCTGTGGCATGGGGTCACAGACTGCGAGACGCCACGGCATGATACGCTTCTGCATGCCAAAGGATCCTGTGGCATCCCAGTGACGAAATCTAGATTTCAACCTTGTTTCATTTACTTAGCACTCGCATTCCTTTGACATGAAGGTACCTTCTCAAGTGATGCAACGGCATGCCGCGCCGTGTAAGCATCCCTGGGAATGACGCGACGTGCCGCGGCATCCCGCGAGACGTTTCGGCCTATATTCGTGTTGAAATAAGAGAAAGTCTGTGCTTAAGGTGAAACGTTTCACTTTGGCGGGAAATTCAAATATCAAACAGTTTTTTTGTTCTTGTAGCTAGGCCGGGTAATTATTGTAAACGATCATGATGTTTGCGAAAATTGATTATTATTCTTTACAAACTCGCGTAAATTTATTTATCTCCAATGCACATTATTACATACATTTGTCAATAAACAAATATTTGCTGTTTCAAACGGTTTATTGCCAAATGTAAGTAATGTGGTATTTAACTGATTGATAACTGAACATGATATTGTAAAGAACAACCAACAATTTTCGCAAACACTGTGTCATTTCACAATAATCACTCGGCCTAGCTACAAACACAAAAAAACTGTCTGAAATTTGAATTTCCCGCCAAACATGAAACGTATCACCTTAATTCATTGAAATAAGGTTTTAATACATTTTTCAACGAAAAAAACCCTTTGCCATGCCTCGCCGTCTGTGAGCGGCTCTGTATCACCTATTTTGTTTGTAATAAATGTGCAGCTATTAGTTTATCCGTCCATAATCATTTTTTTTGGATCTCTTTGTATTATGATCTGAATCTAACTCATAAATTATAAGACTTTAGTGCCTAAAATGTATACTATTCTTATTTAAGTGTACCTATGTGTATATTAGAGGTATATTTTGTATAATACTGTATTATACACTAACCGAAGAAGAGGTGAAAAATAAAACAATTTTTTCAAACTTTTTTATTTTATTATCTATATTCCAATTGTAAAAGGGGAACCAGTCACTCGCTCACTCCGTGTTCACTACTTTACTACAGATCTCGGCCATTTACACATTTATAAAGAAACATCAACCGAAATTAGATTAAGAATTCACAAATACACATTTAATGTTGATTAAATCTAGATTAAAATTAAGAGGTTCGGGCGCGTGGAGAGACGCGCGGTCTTATGCGGGACTCTACAGGATATTAATGAATTCCTTTATGCTAAAAATATCGATAAGGCTAGGGTTAAACACATCACTATGATGCGAAGTCGTCGTAGTGAATATGCAAGAGGTCAACCTTGCCATTGTATTATGGTTCTATGACTGACGGAATGCAGTGGATACGAGTGAACCAAGATTGGCAAGGGGGGTTTGGGGTTCAAACCCCCCCCCCCCCTCCCGCCATTCCTGGCCTCCGGCATTGCTGAACTAAGGACCAAGTCCTTCATTTCTGGGAGATGCACAATACAAACGAAGTAGGACAGTGCAGGTTTTCACGATGACGACCTCCCTTCATTTTAATGTATTTAGGCTCATTTCATGCGGTCAGAAGCAGACATATCAGTAATATATGGTATACATCTGCTCCGGCACGCAACGGTGTCTCCACGCGCTCGAACCCGCCTATCATATAGCTCAACCACGGACTTAGCGACGACTTCGACCACAAAAAAAAACAATATCAAATGCTATAAAGCACCTATAGTCAAGCGGGTGATCTATCCGAAATTAACTTACATTAAAAAGAAAAATGATATTGGCCGATCGGTGCAAAAAGCTCTTGAGAGCTACACGCGTAGTTTCTTTTAAATCAAATACAGTAACTTACTGCGGAATTATATAAAGTTCAAGCCAATAAGTAGGTAATATTCCTTGAACACATTGCAGTTAAAGGCTAAATTATGCAAAGGAGTCATTTACATAGTATTCTAGTGTCCTTCTGTAGTACCTTATACTACAATTTTCAAAAAGATACGCATATCTAAAGCCCGCGTTTAAAATGTATACGACTATACATGTTTCTATATCTCGAATGTTACAACGTAGTCCCGGATCTTGCTTGTGTATATTTACACGTCTTCTTAAAAGTACACTTATTTCTTAAATCAGTTACGCTATAGAGCCCAACTGCGAAAAAATACGTCAACTATCTCCACGTTCAAAAATAAATTCTTATCTTCCAAATTTAATTTTTCAAACCAAAACTATTAACAAATATTAAAATTAGGAAACGTACTGCCAAATTTTTTACACTACGAATGTATTTTTTTCCCCACCTAAAATACTGCATCTGCGTCATTAACAAATTATCCAATACATACAAAAATATTTTATTAATGTTTTATATTGAAGAAATAATAATAAACACATAGAAAAATAATTTCATATTAAAAATACAAGTCAAAGGTTGCTGAGGGACAACGAGGTTGGCAACTGTCAAAGACGGTAATAGCATAGCTTGAGGATCTTTATCTTGGACGAACCATCATAATGGACGGAGCCATGAGACGTTGCCGCTCCGACGTTCATTGTGTCAACATTGTCATGTTTCTCTTTTTATTACACGGATCGTTACGTAGAGTAAACGAGAAAGCTATTGTAAGATCGACAACCTCGCACTCTGTGTCCACTTTTGACCGACTACTAGGCCATAACATTGCGACGCGTCATAGTTAAAAGTTACTGGCAGTCATTTCTACTCACGCACACTCAAGCAGTTCTAAACATGCACACCAACATAAAATTACCACGCTGCCAAAACATTCACTCTGTTCATTGTGACGGTTCGTCCAAGATCTTTAGTATGGGGATTTTGTCATAATGACAATTTTTTGTCTATGACATTATTCAAATATGAAAAACCCTAATAAAAAAGGCACAAGCTATGCTGCTAGCGCGCCACTAGTAGTTATTTCATTTGTCACAAAGATAAAATAGTTATCATTACCGTCATAACATCGGCAACAGAAACAAGTAACGAAATCACACAGACGGAAAATGAACGAACCTTATACTAAAAACTGTTTACTTGTGTTATTCTTATGCTAAAGGGAATTATTTCCTACAACATAAAATTACATTATAGCCCTTGCCGCGCTGTCGCCGAACATATCAAATATAACTACCGAGGCGAACATAGCTGGATGACGGAAGGGTCGGACTGGCCATAGTGGAGGCGTTTGCCAGCCAGGCCTTGCCACAAGCCAGGCGGTAGATATGATAGGAAGCCCGCGCAGCCTAGCCAGTCCCGGGCCCCGGGCTTGTGGGGAGCCATCCGGGCCCTTCCGGCCCAGTCCGACCCTGGATAACGGCCATTACACACGACACTTTCTGCGAGCAAAATAGCCTGCAAGTGACTTCCTACAGTATTGATACGTACGTATTATGTGCAAGCAGATATTCGGACACTACTTGTTACAATGTATTAAGAAAATAGTTACCCTTACTCCAGTAGCTCGATTATTGAATCGCTCTTATATTTCGTACGAAATCCCAAACAAAAGTAGCATTATTGAAATAATAATATCACTCGCTAACGCAACGAGTGATTTGAACCATTCGAATTTGCTTAATCACTAGAAAATATTTCATATTTTCGTGCGAAATCAAACGAGCGATTCAAAAATAGAGCCCCGCTTCATAACTCTCATACATTTTCAACGATTCGATATGCCAAAATCTGCAAATTTTGGGCACTCTTGAGCACGTCAAACTTTTAGTTTGCAGTATGCCGTGTTCTATTTTAACTCGCAAAAAAATCGTGTGTATTGGTCATAATATCAGTTTTGATTTAGTTACCATTTTAAATTCAAGATATTAGAAAATAGCTATAACATGGCGCATCCACAATTATTACGTATATGCCTCTTGCACATGGTGCAAATAACCTGCGCAACTTGATAATGGTACACGTATCATTACATGCGTGCATCCTGTTATCGCACGCGAGTCCTATCTAAAATTGCGCTGGTGACTTGCACTGTGTGCAATTGCTCTTATGGCCTTAAATGACACCATTTTTGTACGTTGCTACTTTCGAAAATGAGCCAAACTGACGGGCTGTCACTGTCACGTGACGAAATATAATGAGCCAAGGTGATAGGATGTCAACCCTATCAGCTTGGCACATTATATTTCGCATCATTCTTGGCTTCACAGTGACGAAATATAATTAACTAAACTGACGGGGTGTCAAGTGACGAAATATAATGAACCAAACTGACGGGCTGTCACGTGACGAAATATGATGAGCCAAGCTGATGGGGTTGCCACGAAATATAAGAGCCCAACTGATTGGGTGTCACGTGACGAAATACTCATGAATTCAGTTGCATAATATGAACACGCCACTCGGTCTCAATTAAAAACCATCGAAACTGATTTCCACCATGTTCGCCTCCATACAATTCTGGTAATTCACGAGCACATATAAATGTGGGTAGTTTTATACAAGCTAGGTGTTAGACTATAGCTCACGTGATAAAGTGATGGCATGGTTGAAGATGCCGAACACGCCTAGGTTGGACTGGCTGCAAGGCTGCGGCAAATTGGCGGCACACTTTCGACTCAACGGTGGTAGTTAACCAGTGTCTTAGTACCATGCTACGGCTTCCTTTTTGTACGACTGCGAAGAGTTTTTATGACTGCGAAGTTTTTTTTATGACTAAGCTGCTGGCCTCAGTCGGCCTCACAACTTGACAGCGGTTGGCAAACGCAGAGGGCGTTGGGCCTAACAGCCGAAGAGGTCATGTTTTTTGGGTATGCACAAGCATTTATGTATTAACCCATGGGGCTACAGATTAGAACTTATGGCGCGTCGGGCCCGAGTTGCTTAAGTTCAAATTAGAACTTAAGGCACTTGGGAGGTTAAGCATTTATACATATTACCTCTTGTAGCAATGGCTTGACAGATCTTCAAGTGTGTCATTCGATTTATTTTTATCTGTGGAGTGTCATAGACTACATTTACAAAGCTAGAGTAGGATTTTTAGTTTTTATTTTAATAATATACTTGTTACAACAGTGGTTCACATGCATTCGTGTATTACAAGAATTGTATTTTGACAGTAGTGCTTTTAGTTTGTGGCTCCCAGACGGTCGGGACAAGTGACATGCGTCGACGAGACGTGGCGAGGACATTAGTACTACTTTTCCTTATGTGTTGCTTACTCCTATGTATTTATTGTATTGCGGCCGAGTCACTGCTCACGATGATATGAGCTGGAAAAAATTAGGTCATTTTTAATAATGAATTAGTAACAAATACTAGTTAAACATCGATCAACAAACACATGTCGATACTTGTACAAAATTCACGAAAACAGTTTTTTAATAGGTGGCAAACAAGCAGACGGGCTGCCTTGATAGTAAGCAGTCACCATCGCCTAAGGATATTTGTAACACCAGAGGCATCACAACTACGTTGCCGACCCTTTAAGTGTCTTGTCATGAGTTTACCTATACCGGGTGTAAGGGAAACGCTATTATTAGACTATATAGGGGCGTAGCTACCGCCGTATCAAAAATAACGTACGAACGTGTGTCAGCACAAATTCGTAAAAAATCTTTACCCTGTATTTGGGCCTCCAACTAATTTTGATACAGGACCCGTCTATGGCAAGCTACGCCACTATCTAATACCAATATCCATTTGTCTTATAAATTTGGTTTTAATGGTTTAATATTTTGCAAACCAGCAATATGCAACTACCAAACAACAAAACTGCACCGCGACAAAAGTACAGTCAGGTACAAAAGTACGCTGACTGTGTGCGTGTGGAGGTCGTTTGTTGCTATAGGTAAAGCGTCCGCTAGATACTTTATTTGCATTACATTGCGAACATTTAAAAAACTTATTTTTTTAAAATAACATTCCTATTTAACTCTCCAGATCTGGTGTAGCATAAAAAATATTTTTCTTTATGTAAAAAAACGCGTTTTTGTCTGATATTGTATCACCAGTGTTAGTTTTAGGGAGCGTTTCCCTAACACCCTGTATAATTCAGTGTACAACACAGCATAACGCTTTACCAGCATTGTGCGTTTCGATAAAGGGCCGGCGCTCACAAACGGCGAGGCACGGGACGGCGCGACACAGTACGCTTCGGCATGCCGAAGGATCCAATGGCATCCTACGTGACAAAAGCTAGATTAAACCTTGTTTCAATAACTTAGCACTCACATTCCTTTAACGACGTGAAGTTACCTATGCGTCTCAAGTGATGCAGCTGCGTGCCGCGGCATCCCATGGAATGTCGCGACGTGCAAGCATCCTTGTGAATGACACGCCGTGCCTAAGCATCCCTGGGAATGACGCGATGTGCCGCGGCATTCCCCGGCATCACGTGAGACGTTTCAATACTAATTGAAATAGGAGAATGTCAGGGCTAAATGCATTGAAATAAGGTTGAATATCATTTGTCAATAAAAAAAAACCTTTGCCGTACCGTGCCTCGCCGTCTGTGAGCGCCACGGGCACGTAGAGACCTCAGCTTACGCAGTCTATTATGAGGTATATTTAGAACAAATGTCGACTGGAGCGGAGTATAAGCCGAATAGCAAATCTTTTCGGTTACTAGGGTCCTCAGGGTCTAAGTTAAACCAATTACTGAACTTAATAGAAGAGTCTAGATGTGGCGAGAAGGGACAATTTTATTCCTACGGTAAACCGGGAAGACTTGACTTTTCGCTCGCTTGTACGCCTCCACTCTCCAATGGGCCTTAGTACAAAAAAAAAGCATGCCAAAAAATAATAAGCAAAAAAATAACTACCTTGAAATGGAAACCGGGTGTTTATCTGTTCCGACATCATTGCAGTAATTTAACATTTTATTTTATAATATATTATTATTGTAATAATATATAGCTATGTCCTTTTATAAACTATAGGTATACTATGTAGACATCTACACTCCTCCCTTATCACTTAACATCTTAAATACACTGCAACAAAGAAAAAGAAAACAAATTAAAATAATATATACATGGTCATGCTTGGCAACAAAAATTCATGCTCTCAAGAATTGAACTGCCATTTCCGATTATAGAGGAATAATGATGTAGCCTTTTTAATGTAGCTGTAGCTTTTTTAATTGGCAAAATGTGGTAATTAAATAATGAAATTAAAATAGTTAGCAACTATCAAAGTAGCACTAGGTAAAGGGACCTTTGTTATGGGAATTTTGCATGGTAGGTAGGAAGACTATGGAGCAGCTTTGTCACTGACTACAATACAATATCACTTTATAATACATCAAGAAAAAATACAAAGTAACTTAAGTATGGATTTTGAATTTTGCATGGAAGGTAGGAAGACTATGGAGCAGCTGTTGTCATTGAATTTGTATGGATTTTGAATTTTGTATGGTAGGTAGGAAGACTATGGAGCAGCTGCTGTCATTGAATTTGTATGGATTTTGAATTTTGTATGGTAGGTAGGAAGACTATGGAGCAGCTGCTGTCATTGAATTTGTAGGGTTTTTGAATTTTGCATGGTAGGTAGGAAGACTATGGAGCAGCCGTTGTCATTGAATTTGTATGAATTTGGAATTTTGCATGGTAGGTAGGAAGACTATGGAGCAGCTGTTGTCATTGAATTTGTATGGATTTGGAAATTTGCATGGTAGGTAGGAAGACTATGGAGCAGCTGTTGTCATTGAATTTGTACACGCGCGAGGTCACTCCCGCGCGGTCTAGCGCCTTCCACCTTTCCCTGGATAACGAGGCGTTCTATATATTGATAATCACGTCTCGAAACGTGTCCGAAAAAAGCTAGTATCCGAGACTGTTTTGAAGAAATTATGCGCTGCTTGCCATTTCGAATAAGAATAAGGTATATGTATGCGTAACTCTGTATAGACCATAAGTAAGTCAGTAGATGTGTGGTGTTGGTGGTACATACCGACTTGACTGTAGCCTTAATGAAGTCCTTCTTGTGTGCGAGATCAAAGTCTGGGTAGTGCGAGTAGACCTGCTTGCAGACGGTTTTCATCGTGATCTGCTCCAGGTTAGCGCCCTCCAGGATCTGCTTCACGTACTTCTTGATCTCATCGTCCTATCGACAACATCACGTGTTAGTTCTGCCCAGAGAATAGTTGTGCGCGAATTTAAGGCGGAGATAAAGTTAATTTTTAGGACCAGCTTTCAAATAAAAAGAATAATCAAAATCGGTTCACACAGTGAAAAGTTCTGAGGTAACAAAAAAATACAGTCGAATTGATAACCTCCTCCTTTTTGGAAGTCGGTTAAAAACAACTTCGAGACTGTACCTACATGTACAAACTTAAACAAAAAAAAAATAGAAAACAAAACGTCATCTTTGTATATATTTTTTGTTTTTGTTGTTTTTTTTAAAATGAGCTGTTTTACCTTCGATCATTATATTTCTGTAGATGCACTGTTGCCACCTAAAAAATGGCAACGGCAAAACAAGGAATAAACAAGAAATATGCATTGTTTCGCTCTAATTCGCTGTAACGAATTTGTGCTTTATTGTAATTCATTGGTTAGTTGATTGAATCAGGCGTTACTTTGCGGAAGTCCATTTTCAAAACTGTTTTTCTGATGAATTTCTAGTGTAATTCCGCTTCTACGTCGCTTCAAGTACAATAAGGAATTTGTGATAGATATTTGTTGATAAAGAAAACAAAGCCTTGGCCTCGGGGCTGTAAGTTTCCCTAAAAATGCAAAATAAAATAAGTATTTTATATAACTTTTTTTTTCGTTGAAGGGCTCTGTTTAGGATCAGCTTTTTTAAGAGGCAATAAAAATATTAGGACAGGTATATTGTAGCTATCTAGTTACTTACAGTGGGCGGGCGCTTCGCCTTCTTGTCCCCGGGTGCGTCAGACTCTTCCCCACTCTCCTCCTCTTCGCTCCCCTCTTCTTCCTCGCTGCCCTCAGCGGACTCCTCTTCTGAAGAAGCCTTCTTTCCTTTCTTGGCTGGCGGTCGACCGGCTGGTTTGCCTGCTGGCTTCTTTTTGCCTGCTAAAATATATATAATTTTTAATTTATTAAAAGGGAATTAGAACTATGAAGCATGAACCAAAGCGAATCAGAACACTCACATTCCTGCCAACAGACAAAACAAGCTTTCAGGAACACTATTTCAGTTACAGTTTAAATCAGAGTTAAATTTCTTATACTAACATAAGGCTAGATTATAATTTAATCAAAGGGCGCCTTTTCCTTACTTTAAGAAAACCTTGAGAGAAAAAGAAAACGCCACATTTAGAAAGTTGATTGAATCAGGCGTTACTTTGCGGAAGTCCATCTTCAAAACTGTTTTTCTGATGAATCTGTAAACTCAGTTAACACTTGTAGTTCATAGTAGTTTTACATGTAGAAAACAAGTGCTCTTTGTGTTACAAGTAAATGTATTTATAATTTATTTATTTATTTAATTTGCCAGACGTTATTACAAAGACATGTCATGAAATGCCTTCAGCTCTCATTTCAATCAAGCTATATTTCAAGGATTATAAATTGGTTCAGCCGTTGGCGAACTACGTTTTTCTTTCATTATCTTTATTTGTTGGGAAAGGGTTTCCTCACGCAGTGACTATGCCACCCCCGTAAGACAAACACAAATATTAAAATCAGGCGAACTACGATGTCACAGACAGATACACACGTTAACTTTTAACAACTCTCTGTTTGCGTCGGAGGTTAAAAACAATAAATAACCATAATCAGTCATAACGCCGCGTACAGACCTAGCAAAGGAATGCGAGTGACCGTGCATACTGGTGAATGCATACATCGCTAGACAACCATTGTTGTTTCCACACATTGCCCGCCTTGTTAACGCGGCGAGCACAGGGGCACGAGAACATATCATTCGTTCACGTGCTTTCGCTGATACGTCCTCACCAATAGGGTATTTGACTGTATTCAAAATATAATTCATGCTGGTGTAATCCTAGAAGGTTAATATTGAAAAAAAAAAAAAATACTAAACAAAATAAAAATTATTTTTTATTTGATCACGTGTCTTGTCAGTGCAAACACTCCATGTAAGTCGAATGTCCTTATGACGTCACAGAAAAATAAATGGATGCAACAATAGTAGAACTCGTTTGATTATGTGTGACATCACTAATGTCACATGGCCCCATAATTAATGTCAAATAATGCGTTTACAAGGTAGTTTAATGATTTGAATTTTGATTCGCCATTTACGACACAAATAATAAATATAAATATCTGGGACATTATTGCACACATGGTCATCTGACCCCAAACTAAGCAAAGCTTGTAATATGGCAGCCAGAAACTGATATACATACATATATATTTTTAAATACATACTTAAATAGATATTAACACCCAGACATAGAACAAACACAAATGTTCATCACACAAATGTTTGTCCTAGATGGGAATCGAACCCACACCCCCAAGCGCAGGAAGTAGGTTCACTACCAACTGAGCCACCGGGGCAGTCAAATATTGAACATTATGAGTATTATATCACAAGATTGCTCTATTATAATACAATAAACAATTTGAGCGTCCTAATAGTACACGGTGAACGTAATGCGATAAAATTCGGAACATAGATATTCGCCAAAGAACCAGGGTCACCGACATAGCTATTAAAATCTGCAAGTTGAAGTGGCAATGGGCAGGCCACATCGCTCGAAGAACTGATGGGGAAGAAAGGTTCTTGAGTGGAGACCGCGAACCGGAAGACGCAGCGTAGGTAGGCCTCCCACTAGATGGACCGACGACATTTTGAGAGTCGCGGGCATCCAGTGGATGCAGATGGCAGGATGTCGTTCAGTGTGGAGGTTAAAGGGGGAGGACTATGTTCAGCATTGGACGTCTTCTGGCTGATGATGATGATGAACGTACTGCGATCCCCAAGCCGCCTGCCAAGCGTGGGGATTATGGCAACACCCCTCTCCATGAGGGAGGCCTTGTCCAACAGTGGACGTTCATTGGCTGATGATATGATGTGATGTGAAACAATTTAAGATGGATTCATAAGATCAGTCAAATACCCTATTCCTTCACTGTTCAGTGTTGGCAGTGTTCAGTCGCGTTATAAAGATATAAGCCGTATTACCTGGAGGTGTAGGTGCTTTCCGTTTGACGGGCGTCGCTTTAGCGTTGGTCTTAGCAACGGGTCCCTTGCCTTTCTTCACTACTGCCGCCGCCGGCCGGCCGCGCTTGTTCTTACTAGGCTCCTGGCAAATACAACAACAATATTAATAACTAATTAAAGACTGCAATTAACAAGTAATTTTACTTGATGTGTTCATGTTTCATCATCATCATCTAGTATGAGGATCAGTAACGTTTTTAGTTGAGAATGCAGATTTATAGAGCTAAGAAATCCATACAATGCAAAAAATATTGTTCTACGACAAAAAATAACGAAGTTATGACCAAATTACTAGCGAAGTTCACTGGCTGGCCGGCACGATAGCTTGTGACGTCACAGTGACAATCGTCGCCAGTTACCCGTGGGCAGCTATAAGGCGCGCAGTGTTTTGGGTGGTTAATTGTGACTGACACAAATTAAGTGCCCGATTTGTGTCTAATTCATCTTTTTAACTATGTACAAATATTGTATGGTGCCGAAATGTACAAACACTTCTTATAAAACGCCAGAAAAACTATTTTTTAACATGCCGAGAGATACAATACTTTTTATCGAGAGATCCAAGAATTTGCTATTACTATACTGATCCTCATTGTCAGGGGTAGAAAAATAGATGGCAACCAATTTGTCCCATATCCCTGACTAGACTTCATAGTTGCTCCCATATTAAAAGTTTTTCAAATGATGGGTACTATGGACCCCTTTTGGCTTATTGCTCTCTTTCCGCAGACATGGCCGAGATACCAAACTATCCATCTCTTGACAGTGTGCTAAAGTTGGCGGTTCTTGCCAACAGATCCGACCTAAGATAGTATACCAGTAGATAACCACTTGATCGCGCATGCATGATAAGATGTCGTATGGCGCTTGTTGTTGTAAACAAAAAGAAAACTTTTCTGTGGTCTTAATAGGCTTTGTACTTACATCAGACTCCTCCGCCTCGCTGGCGGACTCGTTCTCGCTCTCACTCTCTGACTTCTCACTCTCGTCTTCACTCTCCGAGCGCGCCCGCCGGCCGCGGGTCTTGCCTGCCGGCTGTGCAATACAATTCACTGTTAAGTTGCATTATGGAGAAAACATAACTATCTCACTGCTGAGTACAGATAAACAATTTTATTATATTATCATTATATAGTTACCTTGACCTTCTTCCCCTTGCCCGGTTTGCGGGTCCGTTTGCCGCTGGGCCTGCCGGCGGAGCGGCGGCGCACGGCGCCCGAGCTCTTGCGTTTGCGGGTCGCGGCCGGAGCGCCCTCGCCCACCTCAGGGTCGAAGTCAGAATCGGCCTCTTCTGAGCCACTCGGGTTGAATGAACCCTGGACGAACAATCATTAGAAATTAGAAAGTTATGTGTGAAAATGGAACCGTAGACAGTGAAGCAGAAAGCAGAGCTTGAAAAGTATTAAAGTTTTCTTTTTAGATAGAAATTATTTTCAAAAAAGGAGGCGTACCAAGCGCTTTGGTTCCACTTTTATTGTGCGAACTGCTATAGTCTGTGGAATGCGCTGCCTGAATGGGTGTTCCCCGATAGTTACAATATGGGTGTTTTCAAATCACGAGTGAATCGGTTTCTGTTAGGCAAGCGTGCCCCATTGTAGACCGCATCATCGCTTAACATTAGGCGAGTTGGCGTTCAAACGCAGGCCTATTAATACATTTAAAAAAAGGAGGATGGTTCTATGTTCCATTGTATATATACGTAGGCGCATCAAAATTTTTAGAGTGGCAAGAAACAGAACTGTCTATGACAGATGGCAGCAGATGGCTGACAGTTGAAGTTTCGACACTTTATCTGAACTTCCGGCGCATAGTTTTTATGGATGAGATTGTTTAGTTAAATTCAAATTAGGTTTATTTTATCATAAAATATTTAGTTAATCGCCACTAGCCTAGTTTTGGTGGATTAGTGATGGAAGTGGCGCCATCAGTGGTGTAACGCTGGTACCGGATGTTGTTGATGTGGCTCGGTGATCGGTCGTTGGCGACCAATCAGCTGGCGAGTTTGGTATACCGTCCGTCAGAGGCGCTAGCGAAAGCGCGTGGACAAGCGAGGCTCGGAGGAGCGTACTTTACGTTTTGATTTGACCGTGCAACGTTCGTTACTTAGCGGAATACCTTATCCCCAAGTAATTTCAGGTACTTTTCCATTGTAAAATTTTAATCATAGTGTTATGGAATAAAAGCTGACAATTGTACGCGCGATGTCTCATTTTCCTCGCCCGCTATACCCACGCCGTAGAACAATGATGTCTGATGCGGATCAGCCTGCCTACTATTACTCTGATGCTTGACGATTCGACAGATACAGGGTGTGTCATAAAGAGTGGATATACCTTTACCTATTGGCGGGGGACATCATAACTGTTCATGGAAAAAAAAACACCCCAGTACAAGTGTCACGGTTTTCGAGTTATGAAACATTTTAGTTTTTTTTTTACCTTCATCCATTCTTTTTGGTGCCAAGGTCACAAATGAATGACTTTTCCCAATGTTATTTTTGTAACATTCTTAGATAACTGTTCTATCAAATATTAACTGCCGTTTTTGTGTCACAGCTAGAGTTTTTTATTTGAAAAATATTTAGCAAAAAAAATGTTTTGCTATTTTTTCTCAAAAGTTTGACCTCTTGCAGTGTAAAAAAATTATAAAGCCACCTAGGTGGCCCAACTAATTAAAAACTTGCCTACTTCATTGGAATTCCGAAATAGTATACCACTCGGTATTTATAGTTTTCAATTCAAAGAATATTCCTGTTAAGATTAACCAAGGCCTGTTTTTCTTAGAATGGCCACCTGTTTCTGTGTTCTCCATTCGAGAATCTTTCGGCCTCTACAGCCATCCGTTCTACATACTATGTGCCCAGCCCACTGCCACTTCAACTTGCTAATTAGATGGGCTATGTCGGTAACTTTCGTTCATCTCTGGATCTTCTCATTTCTGTTTCGATCTCGTAGAGAAACCCCGAGCATAGCCCTCTCCATAGCTCGTTGTGCGACTTTGAGCTTGCTAATGAGGACTATTACTGAGAGACCACGTTTCAGTGCCGTATGTCATCACAGGCAACACACACTGGTTGAAGACTTCAGTCTTAAAGAACAGGTATTTTGGACGAGAATAAAGTGATCTAAATAAAATTATGATTCAACTTCTCAATTCTTCAAAAGTTTATGAAAAGTAGTTATTTAGTGATGCTGTTTGAACTTACATCAGAATCTTCCGATCCTTCTTTAGCTGGTTTTGGACCTTTCACTTTTGTTTCTGGATCAGTCTCGTATTCTTCATCTGAATAGCCTGAAACACAAATATATCAATGTGTATACATCTTTGGGAGGCGAGTACAAGATATTTTAAGTGGTACAGAGAAAGTATGACGAACTTTTTACAAAAAAAAAGATACCAGAAACGGCTGGATGGATTTGGATGAAATTTGGAACATACATTGCTTATATCCTGGATTAACACATAGGCTACTTTTCATCATCATCATCATTGATTTTCATTTTGGTGAAAATCAGTGTGAAACCGCGGGGCGCAGCTAGTAAATAAATAAATGATGTGGTACTAACCTCGGTTGTGCACCTTGACGGCAGCGGAGCGGCGCGGGCGGCCGCCGGGCGCTGTGGTCGGCGCGGGCGGCGGCCGAGCCACGCCCCGTGCGTGCGGCGAGTTCATCACCGGCTGCCGGAGGAACTCCACTAGCCGCGACGCCAGCTCCGATGATGAGCCTGCACATACAATAATACATTTTAACGCCCTGTTTTCAGACTTTTAGCAATTGTGGTCGTTTTACAGCCGAATACTGAAACGCCACTCAACTGAGCGCTCCTTAATTCTAAAATGCCGTTAAATATAACTGGAATTCTCAAACGCCACTCAAGAATTTTAATGTGGTAATTTGACAGGGCTTTGCTATTTGCTGCGAACAAAATAATGGACTTCTTCTGACGCTTCTGAGCCAAGTACTAGTGGAAATTCGTTACTTATGAACTGATTATATGATTAAAACTATATTAATAGCTGTTTTTATAATATTATACTTTATTTTAGTAATTATATTTAGTCAGATTTAAGTAGATACCTAAAAAAATACCCGACTTTGGTAATCTGCTGATGGTTGGCGAGAGAAAGCGGGTATTTTGAGGTTATTGGTTAGGCAAACCAGCGACTGTAATGTAACACCCTTCAAAAGACTAGTCAGATAAAAAAACACAGCCTAATAGTACATTGTTATACTAGGGGTGAAAGTAACTTATTTAGTCCCGAGACGGGGTTTGGCGCCCGAGCGTAGCGAGGACACTAACAGCTCCAGGGACTAAATAAGTCTTTAACCCCGAGGTAAACACTGTGTTTTTCATTACAAATACAAGGAAACTAAAAATAAAAACATGAACTGACAAATGCACAAGAAGTGCGGGACCATACTTCTCTGAGGAGAAAAATAATAATAGTTGGAACATAGTTCAATACAAATGTGTAAATAGAACTAGTTTTTTTTAATAATTTGAGTGTCTGTCAAGTGTCAACTGTCACTGTCAGTTGAGTGATTCTCCCTAGGGCTGAAATGTATTACTTTCAACCCGCTCCTCAGGCAACTTCAGACCTACTTTCCGAGTATGAGTAATGAAAAAGTAATTTTAATGTTACCTTTCTTATCCAAGTCGAGCATCTCGCACATGGTCCTTAGCTGCTTCATTTCCATCTTGGAGGTCTCTTCTAGTTTGGCCTTGTAGTCCGAGGAGCCGATGGTCCACTCGTAGCCCTTGAACTTCTTTATGTTGCGTTTCACATTGCGGTCTAGGCACAGTTGCTGTGGGGAAATAATAACATTGAACTCTGTTGTAACCATTGTTGTAACCGGTATTACTACGGTTGAGCAAAGCATATTTCCCATATTTTTTTTATGCTATAGTTGGCATAAAAGAAGAGCTGCCTG
Organism: Agriopis leucophaearia; assembly: GCA_949125355.1. Classification (NCBI taxonomy): domain Eukaryota; kingdom Metazoa; phylum Arthropoda; class Insecta; order Lepidoptera; family Geometridae; genus Agriopis; species Agriopis leucophaearia. The sequence goes on along the minus strand of OX421284.1, from coordinate 5,860,353 downwards.
ATGGTAAGCAGTCACCGTCGCCTATGGATACTTGTAACATCAGAGGCATCACAAATACGTTGCCGACCCTTTAAGACTGTTGACTCGCATTTTTTATGCCATAGGTGGCAAACTTGCAGACGGGCCGCCTGATACTAAGCAGTCACCGTCGCCTATGGATACTTGTAACACCAGAGGCATCACAAATACGTTGCCGACCCTTTAAGACTGTTGACTCGCATTTTTTTATGCCATAGGTGGCAAACTTGCAGACGGGCCGCCTGATACTAAGCAGTCACCGTCGCCTATGGATACTTGTAACACCAGAGGCATCACAAATACGTTGCCGAACTTTTAAGACTATTAACTTGCCTTTTGAAGAACCCCATGTTGTAGCTTCTCGGAAACACCGCGGAAGGTAGCTCATTCCACATTTTGCAGAAGTGAGGAAAGAAAGATCGTGTGTATCGCACAGTATGCGATTTCCACTGGTCTATGATATGTGGATGCGCTTTCAAACGGATACGTTGCCAACCTTTAAATACTATTAACAACCCTTTTGAAGAACCCCATGTTGAAGTCCCATTTGCTTGACACAGCCCAGTTTGTCCTTTTTCCTGCAGCATTTCCAAGTAAGTATGACATGGGGTTCTTCAAAAGGGTCGTTAATAGTATTTAAAGGTTGGCAACGTATCTGTAATGTGGTGTTGCAGGTATTCATAGGCGACGGTGATCGCTTAGGTTTTCGGTGCCCAATTGGTTGCTAACTAAACAGTGGTCGCTGAATAAAATGTGGTTGCTGACTAAACTGTGGTCGCTGTTTAAACTATGGTCTGAGTAACTCAGTAGTGGTTGCTGACTCAACTGTGGATGCTGACTACACTGTGGTTGCTGTTTAAACTGTGGTTGTGACTAAACTGTGCTCATTGATTAAACTATGGTCGCTGACTAACTAAACTGTGGTTGCTGACTTCACTGTGGTTGCTGACTAAACTGTGCTCGCTGATTAAACTATGGTCGCTGACTAACTAAACTGTGGTTGCTGAATAAACCATGGTTATGACTAAACTGTGCTTGCTGATTAAACTATGGTCACTGACTAATTAAACTGTGGTTGCTAACTAAACTGTAGTTAAGACATAAATTCCAACCAGTTTACTTCGTACCAAGTGAAGTTTGAGCGGGAATGAGATATAATTTACTACATAAGGACTAAGACTATTGTACCATTGTATGTGTCTCACATCTCTTTCACTCACACATTCTGTAAATGTGGATTCCACCATGAGCTCCAGTTTTAACAATTAGAAGCTTTACAGAAGAGAGTACTTTTTTGGGCTTACATAAAGAAGCAGTTTCAGGTCTACTGTTGTAAAGCGTCTACGAAGCTACGCCTCTGGGCCTTACCCTAACCCATTTACGAGGAAAGTGACAAGTAGATTTTTACCAAATAATCCACAAATAAACAATATCAAAAGAAATTCAACTTACTCCATACAAGTACTGATGAAGTAACTTCTGGTCCTGGGTCTTGAATCGTGAAAGTGACACTTCAACATTGCTGATGTGACCAAGCGGGATTCCCTTGCCGGCGGGGAGAGGCACTGGGGGCTCCGTTGGCTGTATACAAATAATACAATACATTAGAAATGGGCCTGGTACAATAGGTTAATTACCCGTAGTTTTTTTTTAAAGCATTGCCATTCAACTTGGTAATGCCGCCAGCATGGTGGGTACGCTGCAAACTGATAGTGGGCTTGAGCATTTGGATTGTCTTTAGACCTTCAACGGTCTATGGACAGTCTAACTGTTTATGTAGTGTTAGCTTGTTTTTGTTCAGTTAATAAAGGCACTTGCCCTATAAAAAAGGAAAGTATTTACTGGTCAGTCATTCGTTTATAGTTCTTGATTTTAAATGTTATTTTATAATTAAACTTAACTTTTAAAAAGACTAACAGAGGCATTCATTGCTAGCCCGATCAAAACATTTATACAATATCGACGTATATATAGGTTTTGGACCGTCTAGTTTTGTTTGAATAAATAACATGTAGATATAAAAATAATAATAATAGTAATAATTGGCGACTATTGTCGCCAATAAGCCTGATATCGTGATGGTCGACCGGTCCCAGCGCCGGGCAGTGCTCGTCGACATCACCATCCCGCATGACGAGAACCTCGTGAAGGCCGAGAAGGACAAACTCAGCAAATACCTTGACTTGGCTCACGAGGTTACCGCCATGTGGGATGTTGACTCGACGATCATTGTCCCGATAGTTGTATCGGTGAACGGCCTTATAGCGAAGAGCCTCGACCACCACCTTAAGAGGCTCTCGCTAGACGGTTGGGTCAAGGGTCAGATGCAGAAGGCAGTAATTCTTGACACGGCACGCATTGTCAGGAGGTTCCTCACTCTGCAGCCCTAACCACCGGTAGCTTGGGCCCTGCCCCGCTGCCAGCGGCACCCTAGTTTTTAAGTTTTTTATATTATTTATGTTTTTATAATTATATTTGATGTAAAAAACTTAAAAATTAAGAAAATAAATAGATATGTGAATAATAATAGTACATTACAACAGATAAATAGCTTTACAGAATAATGTAAATATTAATTATCGGTTTTCGCAAATACCGTGATCATTTACAATTACTACTCGGCCTAGCTTTGTTTATATTTGAATTTCCCGTCATAAGTGACACATACCTACTACCTTAACATGAGTGGGAATTTTGCATAGAATAATTATCAATTTAAAAAACAGACTTCAAAATTTGTAAATATGCAATTGCGTTTACTTGGATGACATATTTTTTTCAGTTATTTAGATTTCAAACCAAACTACTAAACCGGTTTTGATTAAATTTATATGGGACCACCTCTAAAGTATGGCCTACCAAACAAAAAACGAATCATCAAATTCAATTCATAATTGGCGGAGAAATCGGTGAACATACAAAGAAAACTTTGGAAAATAGAACCTCTTTTTTTTAAGTTGGTAAAAGAAATTAAAATAGAAGAAATATAATAGTCATTGACATTGAAATTTAATATTTAAGGGATTTTATCAGGTGTATTTTACATTATTTTAATTCCTGACATTTCAAACACTGCAGTGTCCGTTGGTCACAGGTAGTCATTGATAGTTTGAGTCAGTACATATAAGTTTATGTCTCACTAGCTGCGCCTCGCAGTTTTGCCCGCAATTCTACAGGAACCATATTTTTGGAAAAAGCCTCTAGGATTCAATTTCCTCTATACCAAATTTCATTCAAATCTGTTCAGCCATTACTGAGTTCAAGTCAGTTCAGCCATTACCAAGTTATGAGTCTGGGTACAAAAATTGTTGACAGAAAATACACATACCTCTTTCTTAGGCTTGGGTTTGGGCGCCTCTTCCGTCCCTTCTTCCTCCTCCTCTTCTTCGTCTTCCTCCTCATCCTCCACATCATCCTCTTCCTCATCAACCTTACTCTTTTTCTTGGCCGGTTTCTACAAAATTCAATGATAGGGATACTCTCATTTGCTCTACAGATAGTTTTACCATCAAAAAATTTGAAAAGTCCTAACAGTTCTGTCCGGATATTTCTATAAAAGTGTGGACTTTTTGGTATGTTAGTTATATTTACAAGATTTTTGATTTGTTTATGGAGACGTTAATAAGATTTAAGTTTATATTATGTATCTTTTTTTTACTCGCATTACCTAACTCGTGTTAATTGCTTAAAAAAAGCCAGACCAAAAAATCATGTCGACCTGTGTAAATTATAAAAAAACTGACCTCTTTTTTAGGCTTGGCTTTAGGCGCGTCCTCTTCCTCTTCTTCCTCCTCCTCATCTTCGTCACCCTCTTCATCTTCGCCCTCTTCCTCGTCAGCCTTGGCTTTCTTTACCGGTTTCTTTGCTCTAGCAAATGGGAAACTGTTATTAGAAATCTATTTACATATTTTTTATTCGTATATTTCCTTTCGGCTCAGAAAGTTGAATTCCTAAGATGTTGAATGAAATATGTTAATTCCCAAAATGTTAAATCCTATAAAGTTGTATTCCTTCATATTTCCTTATCAATTAACAATCCGACTCTAATGATTAATTTAGAAAGATTCCATATTTTAGATACTCTCTTATCCCTTTTGCTTCTAAAAATGTACAACATATTAATATCATATGTTCATATATGGGGGCGTCCATTACGTGAGGCGATTTTGCCGATTTATCGGCCCCCTGCCAAGGTGGGAACCTTGATGAGATCTCATGAGATTTGGCTCGACCCCCTCCTCCACCCCCTAATCTCACGTGAGATTTTCAAAATGCGTATTTTTGCGTATGCGTATCAGTGTAAAACCCTATTTTTAGTGAATAAATTACGTTTCGTTTCACGGTTCTTCAAATATTGAATGTTTCGACGGTTATCAAAGTTAACTTTTGGATAAACTTTGCCCACCTCTTCGCATACTAGCAGAAATCATTAGATCATCATACATAGACATCATGACACATGTGTGTCAGAGTGCACGAGAGTGTGACAGCAGTCTGGCTCCTATAAATTGATATACTACAGATAGAAATTGTTAAGAATGGCGCGAACGCCACGAGGTATACAAACATTTAATGATTTGGTGCCTTACATAAAAACGTTACTCAAGTTGACATACGCTTAAATATGCTTCGTCATGATTTCGCGTGTGACGATTGCCGTCAGCGAGAAGTTGAGAGAGCATTTTAAAACATTATCAACTTGAGTAACGTTTTTAAGTAAGGCCCTACTAGACATTACCGAAGTCAACTTTTTATAAAAAGTCAACTTTTGATTAACCCACTTTTGTTGCCCACCTCTATCCATATCCTACTCACCATATACTTTGTGTACTAGTGTAGGTGAAGCCGCACTTGTGTGCGTGCGTTTTAGGACACTTGTTAAAAGCTACCTGACGGCAACATTCATACAGATTACAAGTCGTTTCAACTTACTTCTTATCTTTAGGCTTTTTCACTTCTTCCTCCTCTTCCCCTTCATCACCATCTTCGTCCTCCTCTTCTTCTTCATCCTCCTCCTCCTCATCTTCCTCTTCAGTGTCCTAAATAAATACAGAAAGAATGTCAAATATTTTGCCACTATAGGCGTTTTTTTTTGTGTAGCAGTAGTGTTGTTGTCAGAGTGCATCTCTTGTACATCTTTTTGACTTACCTCTTTCTTTGCCTTTTTCTTTGGCGCGGGTTTCTTGGCTCCCTTGTCGTTGGCCTTTACCTCCTTCTCATCATCGTCGTGTGTCTCGCCGTTCTCCTCCTACAACATCCAGAAAGTATACTTTCTTCAGTCTTGTATGAAAAGCATGTAAATTTTAGACCAGAAGTACAAATCATTTTAGACCATTTACAGGCTTTTTTGGGTTCGAATATCCTTAATATTAATATGGTGGGCGACTCCAGAGACTACGAAGAGATTCCCCTGTCCTACGTCAAAAGGAAAATCCGTGAGGAATCAGTCCGGAAGTGGCAGGACCGGTATGAAACCTCGGACAAAGGAAGAGTCACACAGACGTTCCTCCCTGATATCGCAAACGCATATAGGGTGACGCGAGCTACAAAGTTGACTCCCTTCCAGGTACAAGCTTTGACAGGACACGGAGGAATAGCCGAATACCTGCACAGGTTCAAGCTCAAGAGCAGTCCTGGTTGCGAATGCGATCCTGATGTGCCCGAGACGGTCTGGCACGTGCTCATCGAGTGCCCCAGATTTTTGGCTGCGCGACAGGACCTCGAAATGCAGATAGACAGAAAACTTGTGGTCTCGGATCTCCACAACATCCTAGCAGACCCAGGTAGTAGACCACACTTCATGTCTTTCGTAAGGAGGTCCTTCCGCATTGCGGCTAAGAGAAATTCTACCCTCCCCCCACTCCAAACCATTCCCTCCCTCCAAACCACCTCCTCACTACAAACCATCCTCCAAAACTCCAAATCCTCTCCTCCTCCTCAACAAACACAACACCCACACCGTCCACCGAAGCCACGCAGAGTGTGACCCCCGGCCAAGTTACTGTTCCAAAAAGCGTATCCATTCACCAACTTCTGGAAAACGCAGAAAGTGGAGTGCCGGGAATCATAATTCGCGGTGTGGCTCTCTTCATGGACAGCAATAGAGAAAGATTCGGGATAAGCTTTTGCCTTGCCCGGAACCAGAAACGCGTTCGCCTGTCGCCTGGACTAGCATGTCTCCACAATGGGAGTACCGCTAAAGTTACTATGAAGCGGAAATCCTATGACGCTATGCCAGTGAGCGAGGTAGACGGTCACCAATTCCGACTGGTGCGATCGAAAAACAAAACAATCGCACTTTTCGAGTGGGCGGCACAGTCACCTTTCGCACAGACTAGCTCACTGCTCGAGTACCTGAGCAGGAAAGCAGACAGCACATCCCGGGTGATAAGCGTGGACGCGATGATGGTAGAATACTCGAAAGCGGAAGTCACAGATCGGCTAGGTTGCACCAAGGCCTCTGAATACCATGAGGTCGTCGTGTTGGAAGACAGGGGACAAAACTTAAGTTTTCTCAGGGCTCCTTCACACGATTGCACAAGTGCAACAGACAGCTGGGGACACCCCGTTCCGAGTTCGACCGCTCAATCTGGCTCCGAAAGAGCACAACAAAAAGCAACCGCTGAAAAAGCCGCAGCCTATCATCGAAGTGGTAGCCGAGATGGAAGAGAAGGCCAGATAGCGACTTTCTTAACAGCTTTCAGCAACAAAAAAAAAAGTCAATGCGAACCTTTTTGACATCTCCATCTGTCTTATCAGCGCCTTTATCTTTGGGGTCGTCGCCGGCCGCGTCGTCATCTTTGCCGTTTGCTGTTGTGTCTTTTGCATCTCCTGGAAAAAGGATAAAATCTATTTAGTTGTATGTGTATCTTATGTCTCTATTGTCCAAATAATGTAAATTTATGCCGTGTCTCCACAATTTATTGCCAAAACCTTCGATCATATATTTCAGTAGGTGCACTGTTGCCGTCAAAAAAATGGCACCGACAAAACAAGGCATAAACAAGAAATAAACCTTGTTTCGCTCTAATTCGCTGTAACGAATTTGTGCTTTATTGTTATTCATTAGGCTTCATTTTCAATACACTTTTTTTGACATGTGTTATTTCATTTATGAATTTTCTAAAAGTCGTTAATTTTTACTAGGGACAATTTTTAGTTTGATTTTGCATTGAATGGAAATATATGATCGAAGCCAAAAACAAACAATGGACAGAGACAAAAGGAAAAACAATGTTTGGCAATAGGGGTAAGCTCAGCGCTGTGCCGCGAGGTCCCGAAGGGTCTCGCAGGGCTGGTTTTCGGCATACCCTTTAGCTCAGAAAGAAAGAAATGGTAGGTGAGCTTTATGATTATTGTATGTATTGCACTGGAGACATTACATTACCCTTACATTGCTATGGCTATTATTAGAGTACCTACTTAGAAATGTTTGTGTATGTGGTTTGTTTTATATATGTTGTGAGTGACTGTATATGAGCGTGGTGTGGTGAGGTAGGCTAAAGCATATGGTCCGAGTAAGTAGATGTTAACGGGATTGATCGCGATCACAATCCAAATCACGGACATCCATAATAATCCTGCTGGCCGGCTATTCTTGAACATGCAATAGTTTCAGTCCGCATCGCACTTATGTTAATACGAATAACTAACAGTGACAAAACTAATATCACCCTATCAGACCCATCAGAGCCGGCACTTATATTTTCTTATGCTTAGTATAAATGCTAAGTTTGATTGAAGAATAACGTATTTTTTCAATGAGAAATTGTCGCCCCATTTTGCCCCTTTAGGGAATGATTTTCTGAAAATGCTGAAACAAATGCTTAATATTTTCTTTTGCTTAGTATATGCAAAGTTTGATTGTCATTTCATGAAAAACATTTATTTTTCCATACAAATTTTATCACCCCATTTCACCCTCTTATGCTGAAACATGTGTTTAGTATTACTTATGCTTAATATATATGCAGTTTGTAGGTACTAGGACTTTTACCGATACAGTCAGTGTTGTGTGTCGTAGTGACAACCCTGCAATTTTTCAAGATCAAGTGAGGGTAGGAGAACAAAATATCCGCTCTTCTCGCCGGACTCACCCGCAGTTTTCAGTCAGCTCGTGGCCACGGCCATTGTAACATGGTCGAAACGTCGAGCGAAAGGTATCTATTTTTACCTATATTTAATAGTGCGCGATAAGTCCCGATAAATATGAAAACATGTGTTCGAATCGCGAAAGTTTAAAAATTACTATGCAGTTTCATTTCCATAGATAGAATCAAAAAACATATTTTTTTCCATACAAACATTATCCCCCCATTTCACCCCTGTAAGGGATATTTTCTTGAAAATGCTGAAACAGGTCTACAATAAAAAAGGAAACAACATCTTTAGTAGTTTAGGCTGTGCTTTGATCTTATAAGTAAGAACTTTGCCTTTGGTAGGTATTGTACACATTACCTCGCACATTTTTTGATAACAACTATTCGAGTTAGAACAATAAAACTAATAATTTCAAATTCACATTCTAGCTTAAAAGACCATTGCTTTTTCGTAACGTAATTTTAACAAAGAGACTTTCCAATTTAGTTTTCTATTTGACTAAACAATAAAAAGTTTTTATGTTATGTCGAGATGATTTCTCTGAAATTTGGCTAAGTCCACCGAGATTCGTTTATTCGAATTTTTCTATAACCACCAATTTTTGGCTTTGGCTACGGAACCCAACTATATGTTATTGTTGGCGGGTCATTGTTTGACGGGTGTATTATGACATATTTATTAAGTTTTTATGGAACTAACGATATATTACATTATCTTTGTATGGAACCCTCAGTGCTCGAGCTATGCAGCTTGTTTTTGTCGAGCAAAAATAGGCTTATCACGATACATAAATAATTATGGATCTGACACCAGGGGCCTTACCCCTAGCTCGAAAAGTTGACCCGCATAGGTGTTATTTGTCTAAACGGTACCATCAACTACGATAAGCGGTAGTTAGCGGTAGTTGTTTGATAGCCGCCAAGCTTTGCTATTTTCACGCACCACACGCATAGTAAAACGGATTTTCGTTCATTCAAATTAGACGCTTTTAAACGATGCCGCTTAAATGAGTTGGTTAATTTTAGGTACCTATCAGGTACCTACTAAAAGTTGCCTCGCAAAAGTGAAGCTAGGGGTAAGGCCCCAGGGCTAGCCACTCAACCTATACAAAGTTATTTATAGACAATAAGTGCGTAACAACAAACCGTAAACTTACAATACAGAAATTTGCGCTGTATACAATAAATAGGTTTGTGCCTTATTTTTAACCGACTTCCAAAAAGGAGGAGGTTATCAATTCAACTTTTTTTTTTTTATGTTTGTTACCTCAGAACTTTCGACTGAGTGAACCGATTTTGATGATTCTTTTTTATTTGAAAGCTGGTGCTTCCCGTGTGGTCCCATTTCCATTTGGTCCAGTTCTGACAGTTTTATGAAGTCGGTTTTTTAGTTTTTGTCTTTTTTATTACCTTATAAAAAACTGATCATAAATGGAGCCAATATTTTTTTTTTTTTATACAGAAGTTTACATATTTTAATTTTATGTTGGACAGAGAGCTCACTATAGAATGTTATTAAGTCAAGGCGTGCGCGCGCCATACGAATACTATACTAAAAATATGGTTTGCGGGAGAAGGTCAGAGAATCCCCTTTCTATCCCCAACAAAAACTTTAAACGCTTACTTCTCAGAAATTAATCATTTTTGCAACATGTTTTTTTTATTTTATTTAAGGATCAACAACCAGTATGCAACAAACTATAAACTTACAGTAGTAAAGAAAAAATTTAGCTAGTGGTGATACCAGCACCATTGACAACGGATTAATTATTTTATTTATTTATGTAATTATATCCTTGCAAAATTAAACATTAGGACACATGCCTGCATGGACCCGGGTATGTCCTAAAACTGCGACCAGAACCAACGAAGGATGGGCAGCAGCGTCCTCATAGTACACGGTGAACGTACTGCGATCCCCAAGCCGCCTGCCAAGCGTGGGAATTATGGCAACACAACTCTATGAGAGAGGCCTTTGTCCAACAGTGGACGTTAATTGGCTGATGATGTGATGTGTGGCACATGGGCCTATTACTGATGCGTGGGTTTTACTTTGAAATTAGCTATACAGGCATATCAAGACACATTATCTAGCTGACCTAAGCTATCAAGGCAAGCTTTGCTCAAATATCTGCAAAGTAACAAGTGAGATACGACAATGTCAAGCATCGATAAAGTTATCTTCGTTATGTGGTGTTACATAAATTGAAAACAGTGATAAAGGCGATTGGCCTACTGCTGGCCTTAGAGCTTATCTGGAGCAAATCGATTTTATCATTTTGACTGTAGAAATTTCAAATGTCGTAAAGGTCATTTTGTCGTAAGGGTCCATTTGTCGTAAGTAAACTGTATATACCATTGAACGGCAAATTTTGGTTTCTCTCTGTTTTTTTTTTTATTATCTCATAAAAAGGTGATTATAAAAATATAAACCAATCAATCAATGAAAACAAAATTAAATTTTTGTTTAAAAATAAGTTATACCGAAGTATTTTTATTTAATGCTAGACATAGAGCGCTGTATATCACGTTATTACTCTAACGCACTCTTTATATCACGTTATTACTCTAACGCACGCTTTGCGAGAGAGGGACAAAGCATCTCGCATCCACTCTCTATCCCTGACAAAAACTTTATACGCTTATATCTCAGAAACTTATCAGCCTTTTAATATTAATTAAAATATTTAAATAATAAAATAAAAATAAACTAAATTAATTTTTCAGTTAGTGTCATGTATTAATTTATATCCTTTGCTAAGCCTATTATATAGTAACTCGCTGTACCCGCAACTTTGCGTTCAAATTTCAATTCAACATTTGTGTTTGTTCTATGTCTGGATGTTAATATCTATTTAAGTATGTATTTAAAAATATATATGTACGTATATCAGTCTCTGGCAACCATATTACAAGCTTTGCTTAGTTTGGGGTCAGATGACCATGTGTGCAATAATGTCCCACATATTTATTTATTTAATTTATTTATTTAAATATCCCTGCACTCGGAATCGCAGTAATATGCTACTAATAACATTGTTTACAGAGCTTTTATTATTTGCTTATCATAACGTAAAATATCACAAAACACAAAACATCAGACTAATATTTGCAATTAACAACGAAAAAAAACAACGATAAAATTTTTTTTTACTATTATAGTTAAAAACTATACAATGTAATATACAATAAAAAAAATACAAAATAAATAAAACATTTGGCACTATGCGAGGTGAGCTAAGCAAGAGCTATTTTTATTGTCATTATCTTGTTACAGTGTGTATTAGAATGTATTCACATTTTACCACACACTGGGTATTTTATAATTTGGTCCAGACGAAACACTGAACTTATATAAAACCTCAATTGGAAATTTCTCTGAATGTTTTCCTTTCTGAATACCAAACAACACTGCACATGAAATAAACAAAATACTAGCTAAAACTAACACTAAATAAACAGTTAGACTGTCCATAGACCGTTGAAGATCTAAAGACAATCCAAAAAAGAAAGAAGAAAGAAAGAAAGAAAGACACCGAAAGACATGAAAGACTTGTAATGTCGTTGCGAATCTCGTCACCGCGATTCAGAAACTTGCGTCTCGTTTGCAGACGCCATCTAGTTAAAATCGGGTTAACTAAATTATGCGCCAAAAGAGCAACGAACGTCTAAGCTTCCATTACAAAAGCACTCCCAAACGCACCGTCACGCGACTCTATCGCATTATTTAGGCTACACACCACAGAATAATAATTAGTACTTTAGTCTATTAAATGTAGCTTGATTGAAATGAAGTTTGTCAAAATCCTCGAATAGTGCTGGGACAATTCGGACCAAATCGAGAATAATGTGTATGTTTATCGACTGGAAGTATTTTGCACGAATAATATTTTCACGAGCAAGTATTTTTTTGTAATATAAATAAATCTATTGTTTAATCTAATGGTGTACATCCTTAATCAGTGTCATTATCATCATCAGCTTCATAGTCATTTGAGCAATCCTGTAGATTAATAATAAATGATATTGTGACGGTTTCGGTGCGGACGGACCTCTACGAGCACAGGGGCCTTACCCCTAGCTCGAAAAGTTGACCCGCATAGGTGTTATTTGTCTAAACGGTACCATCAACTACGATAAGCGGTAGTCATTTGATAGCCGCCAAGCTTTGCTATTTTCACGCACACACGCATAGTAAAACGGATTTTCGTTCATTCAAGTTAGACGCTTTTAAACGATGCAGCTTAAATGAGTTGGTTAATTTTAGGTACCTATCAGGTACCTACTAAAAGTTGGTTCGCAAAAGTGAAGCTAGGGGTAAGGCCCTAGGTAGCGTTCGATCTCGTTGGTAAGAGGCCGTCACCATGTCATCTTGGGGAGATTGACGGTGGATGTCAGGGCGTGTTGATAAACAGAGTGAAAAATAACAACATTTTAATAAGATTGTGCGAAATAATTAGTCATGATTTACTGAGTGCATTGAAGAAAGCGCTTCGAAATAAATCGTCGTATCGGTAAGCTGTTTTTTCTTCCAATCCCGATACCCCGTAACACTATTCAATCAATAGTCAGTCTAGTATGCTATTCTAGTAGTCGGTCTTTGGATAAAGATGTTTCGTTCCGTAAACCTTACAAAGACATCTGCTAGTACTTATACACATTAATAAACTTTGTATAAAAGAAATCTAGGTTTACTGAAAAGTAGTACGTTATCTGTACGAGTTTTGTATTTCGATAGAACGGAGAGGAAATTCTTAAAAACAAAAAAAATACTATTTAATTCACACAGCAAAATAAAACAATCGATTTTACGTTTATCGATTTACTACGTCCCTACAATTTTAGTCAAGTTGATGTAACCTTGTCATGACAGAATGGAAAAATATTGTTATTGTATTGTGATAATCCACGCTAAATGCAGTTCTGTTTTAATGTTCATATATACTTTTACTATTTATATGTTCAGCACTTGTAGTTCATAGTATTTTTAAACGCAGAAAAACCAGTGATCTTTGTGTTAAAAGTAAATGCAATCCACCAGACAAAGTACAAAGACATCCCTGAAATGTCGTGAACAATCATTTCAATCAAGCTACATTTAAAGGATTATACTGAGTTACACACTAACTAGTTCATATAGAAACAGACACAATATTATTATATTTTTACTATACATTCGGAAAACATTACACTCCCTTTGGGATAGTCCGGTAAAATATGACAAGTTGGTTCAGTTTGTGGCAAACAAACAGATATTGTTGTTTGAATGTTGTTAAAAGTAATGCAACTACGCAGCTGATTACTGGTTGCAAGTTGATTCCTTATGGAGTATAGAGGTCTGCTAAGAAATTTATTTTGTAAAAGAGACGAATTAAGGGGGACAAATGTAGTTAGATAATATTTTGTTAGTTTGTTTTTTTTTTTGCTGTAGTGTTTATCGAATGCGAATCTATATAATATTAGAACTACCAATAATTAAACAATTAATAATTAAACTTCATTATTATCATATTAACATATTTTAATGCATGAGGCATGTTTACTTGCAATGTATGGAAATTACAATAGTGTGTCGATTTTACTTTGTGGCTAGTTAACAATAACCCAACCAATTGATTATAATTATATAGTGAACTGGCTGATGCGTGACTTCGCCCGCGTAGACTTTCATATACCTAAAGTTTCATCCCCTTTTAGACCTTAATTTATCCATGTGGTAAAATCCTGTCGGCTATAAATTTTTTGGCACATGTCTACCTATATTCCCTACTAGTTTTTTTGCCCGCGCCTTCGTACGCATAGATTTTCATATAAACCTTCAATCCTTTTTTCTTCCCTTAATCCGGCCCTTGCGCAAAATAACATAGCCTATACTTCAATCTGGTCATAGCTAAGCATATTCGTGAATACCGCATTTTCGCCCAGGGGTTTAGGCGATGCGCGTGAACAAACAAAAATTCTAAAAACTGCCTTAACATGTTCAGCTGCTTATTTTAAGTCGCCCTGTGTGAAGTATTGATAGAAGCATAACAGTAAAAACACCATCAACAGTTTTCAAATCAAAAAGATAATGTGACCACAGTGCAGAGCATGTTTTGAAGTTTTCTTTTTGTCTAAACCATAAAAAGTATACCATGTCATGTCGGGATGATACATCTCTGAAATTTGACTGTCCAACTTCGCTCGTTCGAATTTTTCTATGACCATGCAGTTTTTGAATTATTTGAATACGACCACAAGTATGGCTTTGGCCACCGAACCCTGACATGCTTGTCTTGCAAAATGCATTGGATTGAATCACCAAAGAGGTTGTAAGGCCTATGTTTTTATAACATCCTTGATCTACACGTTCATTCACCTAAGAAGGTTAAGGAACCTTCTTTAAATTTAAACATTTATCTCACTATATTTATATATCACTAACATTTATCTGACATATTGTTAAACTAAAATAGATTTCCTAGTAAAAATAGGAATAATATTATAAAATTACTAATATAATAAATACAACAAATTGCTGTAAAAATATGTCAACATAAAATTAGTATGTCATACAAATTGTCATTATAGTCAACGGCTTTTTTGCCCCTGTCCCATTGATCAGTTAAATTTTCACAATAAGTCAAAAAAACTTTCGTTACATTTTTCCAACTGTCACAAATAATATCACAATCAGTGTTGGTAGCAAGGAGTGCATTGAAGTGGCGGCGGGCGCGAATCAGCGGAGGCATGGAGCGCGCCACGGTACGGCTGTGAGCCACGTGGAAAAACTTGGGCAATTTTCCACGCCTATTAGCCGGAACCCCGGGTTTGTCTGGCACAAACAAAATGCACAATAAATTGTGCAGATGCAAGGAGTCAACCGATCCTCTGAGCACCCTGCAGCAAGTAGCAAGCTGATCCAACATCCTTCTCACTTCTAGTGAGTTGTAGCCGAGCTGGCCGTGCAAGAATTTAGTTGGGTACATGAACGGGTAATATGTCAATAACATTCTCTTTACTTTGGACCTCCTTGCTTGAGGCTATGTGACGATCCTCAGGTAACGAAGAAAATAATCATTATTATTTTTTATTTCTTTTATGTAATAATAAAGAATTAAAATAAATGATATAAGATAGCCTATGTTTTAATCTGGTAATTTCTAAGCATATTCGTGAAAACCGCATTTAAATCCGTCCAGTGGTTTAGGAGATGTGCGCGGACAAACAAACAAACAGACAAAAATTCTAAAAACTGTCCTATCGTGTTCAGCTGCTTATTTTAAGACTCCCTGTGTGATTATTTTTTTATCTCGCAATTACAGATTTTTTTATCTCTACGTATTTATTATATGTATAGATAGATAGATGTATAGATATAACCCACATATTTTTGGAGAAACTAAAAACTTTTCATAGATTCAATTCAACCGGTTTACCATGCACACTGCTACAAAATGTTGTTGATGAATGAAAACAAGATAATATGTATATGTCTGTCTTATTTTCGTACAACAAAAACATGCAGTACAAATAGCTATTTTTTTCGAATGACAAATTTAACATTTGACATTATGATTTTGAATTTATTGATTCTGTGTCATATATGGCTATACTATTTCTTTTATTCTTTACTAGCTGTAACGGCAACTTCGTCCGCGATTTCTTCAGAAAAAATTGCCTGTCTGTCCTCATGAAACATACTATTTCCTCGCAAATTTTTATCAAGATCGGTTAAGCCGTTTAGCCGTGACTATGTAGCAAACAGACAGACAGACAGACAGAGTTACTTTCGAATTGTAATATTAGTGTGGATTGCAAATATGTACACTTTCGTTCTGGCAAGTATTATTATTTATTTCTATCTTTATTGCATCCGGAATTTTGTTATATATGTGTGTGGTCATGTACATAGGGCCTTTTTTGAAATATTTCTAATCGTGGGACTGGTAGTTTGAGTTTATATTGTCTGCGGGGGGTTAGTATCAGGTCTGTATAGGTGTAGATGCTTTCTGACAAAATTTGCCGCTTCATAAATGTAGATTCATGGTAGTGTTAGCATTTGTTGTATGGAGTAAGGTTTACAACTTGTGCGTTGGCCAATGTTGATGATTACGTACATGCATTTGTTCTGCATTTTGTAAACTTGTTTCAATTTTCAATTTTTTATGAATTGCCTCAATATATTTTTTGTGCTTTTGACACTATCTATACCAAGTGACAAAAGGGTAATTTTTGAGGCAATTCATTAACAATTTAAAAACAATTGGTTTTTCACTTATGACACTTTATCTATATCAAAAGTGTCAAAAGGGCAATTTTTGAGGCAATTCAATAACAATTTAAAAACAATTGGTTTAGGATCGCGGCCCAGTAGTGTTTCCCCATAATATTATTTGGCCAAAAACACTTATCAATCAATTAGTTACTGTATTGAGTGAAAAAAATTTTAATGCAATATGCATGCTGTATCTGTAGAACACACACAAGCATGTGACATACAGATTTATGGATTCGCCTGTGACTTTCCTAACTCTTTGTTATAGTTAGGCTAGGCAATCCAGGACACACACAATAATGAAAATGATACCAAAACAGCTCCAAAAGGTTAGTAGCGATGTAGATGAACACAGACATGAAGCAGAGACGTGACTGATCAGAGCCTGACCTTGTGGCTGCTCCTCTGGGTTTGGTTGTACTGGTTGATCTACAGCGTTACCTTCTGGCGCGGCTACAGACTCACCCTTTGAGTCTTGGGACGACTCATCTTCTGTGGTATGCCCGTCGCCTGCACCAGACTTCTTGTCTTCATCCTGGTTTGAAAAATAAATCATTAGTAGTTTTATTACTGAAATAAATTCTTCTGAGTACTCTTCTAATTTGCGCAAATTGAGAAAGATACATGTAACATTCTTTACAAGTTGAGACAGTAAGGAAAGCTACATTATCAGTAACAAGTACATGAAAACTGTATGCGAAGAAATGACATTAATTTTGGAGACATCTTGAGTGACATTTACTGATTTAGGAAAAAAAATTACTATTAAAAGGTGATTTTCACAAAAAAATGATTTAATTTTCCGTTCCTTATAGGGAGCAAGATTCTCTATAGGGCCAACTTAGTTAAGAGTATTAGAACGTCAATAATCGCAAAACGCGCGCGCTTGTTCTTAGAGTTGCGCAGGCGCAGGTAACTTGCATCGTATCCAAGACGCATTAAAAAAATCGCACTCTTGTAGAATTTGCTTGTTTTTTCATGACTAGCTCTGTTACTATAACTAAAAAAATTGTTTGGTTATTGTTTTTAATTATGTATGACATTATATTATGTATGCCAGTATAAAAATCATCTATTCAAGAAACGAAAAATATCAATTACATTATTTATATCCTGGAGAAGTTAATTGGCAGGCTGAACTTGACTGTCATTCAAGATTGGTGGACTGTAGTTCAGAACCAGGAAAAATGAAGGGAGGCTTTTGCCTTGCAATGGGAAAAATTTAGGCTCTTAATAAACTTAATAAATTTAGACATGTTTATGTTGATTCTGAAAAAGGTACTGTGCTTTTCTCATTTAATGGGATCACGAGACAAACAGCTTTAGCAGTCTGAATAGAGAACAGTACAAAAGAAGTGTCGGAGAAGGTATTTTCAATGTAACATATTATTTAGGATGAAATATACAGAATAGTGATGTTACCTTTATAAAAACTGATTTGTGAATCTTATTAGATATTCTGTATGTACATTCATTTATTAGTGTAGCATTTTTTTTTTTAACCTGTATAACGGGTAGTTTTGGCGGCTAATTACAGTTTTGAATAGAAACTTGGTTTTACTTGACAGAACCAAATATTATCATCAAATAGACTGTAATGTTTACTTGAGAGTGAAAAACATCAAAAGCTCAAAAAAATTGCAAAATTAATTACCAAATATGCAAGTACAGTAGGACTTATTGGTACACCATATTGGTTATTGGCATAGTGGGCATTACTAGACGGTCCGCGGCGATTTAATATGAACCTTATTCTGTGTGATATAAAGCTTAATTTAGAATACCTTATCTTTAGCACTACCAACACATAGCTGTTACATCTGTACATACAAGTTGGTATATGCATGTGTGAACGTTCAACTCTATCGAAAGGAACATTTTATACAAATAGGTAGAGCCTCGTGTCGGCGTCGAACATTTATCTACTTTATGCCTCAAATATGTATATTTGCACGACAATCGGTTTCTACCGCAAAAAAGACTTCCTGCAAAAATATTAAAAAGGTCAGCAATAAAGGCCCCCGAAAAGGTATCCGTGTTTTATTTACATTGCTGGGCGAGTAGAGAGCGTCCGTAATGAGTCGCGAGGCAGCCGCTCAGTGGAAAACAACATAGCGCGCTGCCTCTAAAATTGAATAATCGCAAGAAACTAAATATCAAGGTCATGCGGATTTCATATCAATGTCATATAACATCGTGCACGCTAACAAAGGCCCTGCAACGAAATGCAAAGGGGCGGGGGTGGCCAAAATATGCGAAATCCTGAAAAATATCACATTAGAATCAGTTTCGATAACTGATCGTGATGGCATTCACAGTTTTCATTGCGAAATATTGACTGGTATCACAACCCTCCGTGGCGTAGTTCCCGCTTTTAGCGGGAAGCAAACGTTTCGTCAGCCATGTTGAGACGCAGACAAACATTTGTGATATAACACGGAAATAACATCACTTCACTGTTGAAATTACTCTTTTTGGACGCACACTTATACGTAGAAAAGAATTGGGAAAACATATTTCACAATTATACCTGATTGTCACTGATTTTTGCTTTATCGGTATCACCCGACATTTTTCCTACAAAGAAATTGAAAGCGAATTTCCAAGCGTCTTCAAACACCGGACAACACAAATGCACGCACCCACAACATAGAGAAAAAAGTTATTGCGTTTCGTTTCATTCAATGCAACCCTTCATTTGCAATTTCATTCATTCATTTTGGACGGTTTCTAAAGAGCTTCGAAGACAGACAAGCCGTTTGAGACAAACACAAAAATATTGACTAATGACAACCATCGTTCATCAACACATTATATCAGGCACATTTTTTCATCAGTCACGGACTCTTGGTTGCGAGTGCACATATGTATGTGCGTCGAACGGGTTGTATTTAAGCGTACAACAGGTTGCAGCTACTGCCAATTCAAATATATATTGAACTTCACTTTAGACGTCATGATGCACGGGAGGAATTCTGCGTAATAAGAATGAATCACGATCGACACCATCCGCACGTCCAACGAGAGCGCAGTGCAATTGATAATTATGTTGCGACTGTCAGTCACGATGGAAAGTCGCATCCGTTAATTTGTTTTTAGCTCAATTCAGACAAAAAAGAAGTACATAGCAAAACAGTCAGAATTCGTTACAGTAAAAAGTTAGTAGTGTAGAAGTTAAAGCCATTCGTTAAATAGTAAAAAAATCGTATCCGTAGATTTGCTCGCATGGTCAACATGAGGAAATCCACCGATAGAAACTTCTCAACCTCATATTTTAACAACATTGTGATACACAGTCAGCGCCATGTCAGTGCAAATAATTTTAAGCAATGAATCTGTGATGTAAAATGCTCAGAACGAAACGCAAACTTATTAATTTAAACCAGAGACAAAAATTAAAACTTTTTTTTTCTTTTTAAATGTCTACCTTGTCAAACACTATTTTAAATTCACAAAAACGCACAGCAAGTTAGCACAAACACAAAGGAAACAATTTTTCATTATACAATTTAATTGTAAGTTAGCAGTAAAGTTTTAAATAAATCTAAATCATAATTAAAATCTTGTTTGACGCGGCTCGCGTTGCGTCGTGGTTTCGAAATCATCTATGTTGTCTATGGGCCGCGTCTTTCTCGCTCGGCTTTCTCGCAAAATTTGCGAGGCGAGTTAACTTTTTCGTGAATTTTGGGTCATTTTGATCCATATTAATGGCTGCCCTGTAGCTTATTTGAGAGTGTGGTTTGGTACAAACATGAGTGATTACTCTTCTATGGCTACGCTTCAAAATAATAGTCCCACGGCAGGAGGTTTTGCGGCTGCTTTACAACGTGCCAGATTGGTAAGCGTTTTGTCAGTGTAATTTATCGCTTGTCTGACCACCCTCGCATAAATTTTGCCTGTACCTTTTCTTCTATTACCTTAGATTTTCTTAACATTAGCACGGATAACTCAAAAGTACAGTTTTTCTTTCATATCTGTCATCTATTGTTCAATGGTGAGTACGCCACTTTTACCTAACCTACTTATTGATTCTAATATTTCGCGTATTAATTCATTGCAATATTGCTAAAACTCAGATTTTAAAACTGTTTGTTAAGCATTTTTACGCTCCTGCATATTTTACAAAAGATGGCCGTAATAACAAACTCGTAAAAGACATGATAAAACGGCGCGAACGTCTTGTGTTTAATTCATATGCTCATTATACCAAGCTTCATAAAAGCGGCAAAAAGCCTTTTTTACTTAAAATTCTATTAACAGACAATATCATAGTTGCCCACAAAGAATTTGGGTTCAATGTACTTGCAATATGAATGTCAGGGTCAATTAAAGGCTAAAACAGCCTTGCTTCCCATTTAAAGTACAATCTTCAAAACTATGACTTTTTGGGGAATATTTCTGGATATCGTTGAAGTTTATTAAAGCTGTAACTACATAAGGCCGGAGTGGGGCACATACTCCGATCTGGGCTCATCAGAGCCGATGTAATAATTTTGTGATATGGAGAGCATTAAAGGTGTATAGGTAAGCTAACAACCTTAGATCTAAGCATGGAGTGGATCTGATGTAGTTCTAATCAGCTATTGGCCGGGTACAGACTGATAGAGGAGAGTCGAGCATTGCTCGTAAGCCACCGTGCAGGGGCTTCTGCCTCGCAGATCGTTTCTGAAGGACTTACGAAGCAGGACTCGCGAGGCAAGGTGAATCATCAGTCTACGTTGTAAACAAGATGGGGAATCACATATTTGTAGCTGCCATGGCATTAATATTGTCTAGTTATTTGATTAAAAAAACTAAAACAAAACTGATATCTGGATCAAAAATTATCATTTGTGTTGTATATAACTAGTGTTTATTTTCAGTATTTTGTATGATTTAATATTGTGATGAGGGTACCCATATTATAGTAAAAAAAGTTCGTTTGTTTTCGACTCAACTTAATGGCGTTTAATTTAATTTGTATTGTCACATTTTGTTTTATAATATTTTATGGTATCTAAAGTCCAAGAACATATTAAAACTGCCATTAAGTTTTATCAAGCGAATACTGTCTTTCTTGTCCATTTTGGCGCGCTCGCATCGCAATGTCACAACAGTCCACACAGAGTGAGCTGCTCAGACTGAGGCTCCTTTGAGCACGGCCCTCATACTGACGCTGAATAAGCACCGTCCAGGCACGGTGCGGATCTTAGCTATCTAGCTAAAATGCCTCGGTCGGTATAGACGTAGCTCAGCCATAGTTGGGTGCATCGCCGCGACCGAGCATGCCTTGACTTCATAGTCTAATAGCTCAGGCCATTTAGTGTTGGTACAGAGGCCGTTCTGAAAAGCGTCTCAATCTGAGCTGCTCGCATTGTGTTGTGATGCGCCAAAATGAGAAAATAAGGACAGATAATATATTGTAATTGTGTAAAATTAGAGATTGGATGGTCAAAACTATCTTTAGTACCTTGTTTCTGCATTGATATAATTTTTTGGACCGCATTTTCCGTTATTGTTTTTTAATCAAATAACCAGACAATATAAAACCCATGGCCGCTACCAATACGTGATTCTCCATCTTGTTTACAATGTGGACTGATGGTTCGGCTTGCCTCGTGAGTCCCACTTCATCAACTCCTTCACATTGCCTAGGCAGATATGACTCTCAAGCAATGCTTGACCTGTCTCGGTCAGCTAATGGAAAGTCAAGGCAACCCAAGTCACATCCATACTTGTGCCAGCTTAGCTTCTACGATTTTGAACCCCCGACACAAAAAGAGGGGTATTATTGTAACATGTGTATATGTTTGTCGGTATGTGTCATCGTAGCTCCCAGACGGCTGAACCGATTTTGAGTTATTTTATTTTATCAATGGTGGCTAGATCGAGAGTGTTCTTAGCTATGATGAAAATCGGTTCATCCGTTTGAAGATCATCAACTCTTCTATTGGGTGTTTAAAAAAAAACAGTTTATGACATATTTTGATTATGTGACATTTGTCAAAATCCCTTATATGAGTTTTTTGACTTGCTATTGCAGAGCCTATAATGGACAATGCTCTTTCAGGTTGCTGCTAAGCTTGAAGGTGGTGGTAGCAAGAGGCCACTTGAAGAAGGAAACGAACCAAGTGCTAAGAAAGTAGCTTCATCTGATCAAGGATACCCACAACCTCCAATGGGGTATGTTTACTTTCATCATCATCACTATCAGCCTATCATGTTCCCACTACTGGGACACAAGTAACTCTTTATTCTTGATCAGAAATGACATACAAAACAACTTAAAACTATTGAAACAATTGGCGGCCTTATCGCTAAAAGCAATCTTTTCCAGACAACCTTAGAGGCCTTCTCTCAGAGAGAGAGGATGGGCCACTAATCCGCCATACTGGCCTGGTGCATGTTGGTAAAAGTTATGTCTTTTAACTTTTTTGGACATTGATAATGCTCATAATTTATACTGAATAAGTCAATGGTGCTTTGTCGAGCGAGAACGCGACAAGGTGCCTACGGTTTCATATATGCCTGTCTCGCTTTGGCACAATAAGATAAATAGACGTTATTTGCTAGCATAGTGTTCAACGTCGCTTGTCTGTTAGGGCATCGTAGCACTGGCATCGCGCGGCGTTGTAGTCGGATCGCGGTTGCCTTACAACCAAAAAGTATGCGCAATGCGTCGCGAGCGCCGAGTTTTGGTACGGACATTTATTTGGCACGATTGTGACTATAGGTATTGTATCTCGATGTTCTAAATATTAAATTTAATATTTTTGTTCCAGAAACCCAGCAGCGGCGGCGGCGGCAGCTGCGGCGGCGGCACAGGCGGCTGCAGCGGCTCAGGCGGCGAGCGCGCGCCTCGGGGGCTCCAGTGGTGGCCTCGGTGGCCCGCCTGGTCAGGGCCCCAACATGATGTCGGACCAGAGCATTAATGAATATATACGGGTGCCTGACAAGATGGTTGGACTGAGTAAGTAGATTATGTAATGTACTGGTGATCTGGGTAGTGTCAAATCTTTAAGATATTTGGTATGTAGATTTGCCAGCATCGGCCAATTGAATGAAAGTTTTTTTTTTCATGTATATAATCTTGAAATAGGTTAGAGATAACAAATCCAAGAGATACACCCCTGGTGTGATGCGAATGTAGGTCTTATCACTCCTGCACATGACTATATCTGAACTAACTGGATCCCGTGGTGTTACCCGCGATTTTCCAGTTTCAGGAGGAAGAAGTACTCTATGTATATGGACGCATTTGATGCACATTTTTGTTGATGAATTTTGTTGAACAGGGGTTGACTTCCGTGCATCGCACCCGATCGCAGCCGCGCGCGGCTTATGCGACAATGCTTCATAGTATGAAAATGTATGGCGCCGCTTCCGAGGTCTCCGTCAGACGCAGGCAGCTGACGAATGACGTCGCCATACATTTTCAAATCGCATCAGGCGGCCGCGGCTGCGATCGGTCGCGATGCTTGGAAATCTACCTTTAGTATCTTGAACCTCTGTTCAAGAAAATAAAACATCAGAAATTCGCATGAAATGCCTTCTCGCATCGCCATATCCTATAATAAATATTATAAAGGCGAAAGTTTGTAAGTATGGATGTATGGATGTTTGTTACTCTTTCACGTAAAAACTACTGAATGGATTTGGATGAAATTTGAAATATACATTGCTTATGTCCTGGATTAACACATAGGCTACTTTTCATCATCATCATCACCGATTTTCATCACCACGCGGGTGAAACCGCGGGGCGCAGCTAGTTTCAATATATATTAATCTTATATTTTGAAAATTTCGGGGTGGGTTTGAACCACCCCTAGCTACATCCATGCCTGTCTGCCCATTTCGTTAAGATCGTTTAAGAAATAGTACCGACTCAGAAACAGTCATGTCCACAGTAATAGGCCGCGGAGGCGAGCAGATCACGCGGCTGCAAGCGGAGTCGGGGTGCAAGATACAGATGGCTCCAGACTCGGGCGGCCAACCAGACCGCATGTGCACCCTCACCGGTTCCCATGAGGCGATACAGAGGGCTAAGTACGATATCTTCCAATAACGAACTTGGCACTTCTTGCAACTGCTTGCTAGGTAGACAACACAATTTGTAACTAAATTCATCAGCACTTTGCTAAAGCTACTTTTATATTCACAAACATTTGTTTAGTCTACTACATTGAGGTACAGTACCTATAGAGTCACAATTTCTAAGTGAAAACAGTCAAAAATCGTCCGAACGACGTTGTACATACATGACATAAATTATATAGTTCACAATTCCACATTTACTCCAATTTAAACGTTATGTTGCTTGCATAGTGTTCAACGTCGCTTGTCCGCTGTCATCCTAGCACTGGCATCGCGTGGCGTTGTAGTTGGGTCGCAGTTGCCTTACAACTAACCAACAAGTCGGTGCAATGCGTAGCGTGGGCTGAGTAAATATGTAATTGTGAACTATATAATTTATGTCATGTATGTACAACGTCGCTCGGACTATTTTTGACTGTTTTCACTTAGAAATTGTGACTCTATAGGTATTGTATCTCTTTGCTTGTAATATCTAAAAATATATACAATGTTTTTTTTTATATTATAATATAAGTTCTGGCAGCCGCAGTACAAGCTTTGCTTAGTTTGGGGTCAGATGTCCGTGTGTGCAAGTGTCCCGAATATTTATTTATCTCACTGTAGTATATACTACTAGAAAATAGAACAAATTGTTACATTATAACAAGTTGACTGTGGTCAAACGCTAGCCTATCACATTAGAAAAATAACATCCAGCAGATAATATGATCAGAATTGAATTAAAAAAAACTTTGACAAGGACAAGTAGGATGAGCTGTGGGCTAGATAGAACCACTACTGAATGGCTGCTGCCTGCCATGCCATTCGACCCCTTTGAAGTCCCAGAAAAAGTTGGCGGGATGAGCTTGACTCTCACGCAAAAGACTGGTACTCTAGCACAGAACAGAGAGGAGTGGAAGAAAGGAGGGGAGGCTTTTGTCCTACAATGAGATGACCACGGCTGAAATAAATACATAAATAGAAAATGCATGTGCACATATAATTTACTAATGTATCTAGTTTATTGGGATTGGACGGTTCTTATACGAGGTCAGTGCCGTCTTGAGACCCTGGGCACATTAGGATATTAGAGCCCCTATGAGCTTGACAGAGCACTATTTTCGGGCGGGAGTAGAATAGCTTCGCGCATGTAAAAGCTAATAAGCAAGTATTATAGTCGGTCTTATCCATTGATTTTTTCGAAATAAATTAGTGTTTCGGTAATAAATATCGGTTATTGTTTCGTGATCTGACGGGAACGTAGGGGCCCCATCGATGCGGGGCCCTGGGCAAGTGCCCAGAGTGCCCAGTGGGAAAGAGAGGCCTGTACGAGATAGCTTCTTATCAGGTAGACGAGAGCCTTTGCAACCAACACTTGTTTGGTGGATTCAGTGAGATCTTACTGCATGCTAAGCAGAAAACCTGTGAAATTTACCAATACTTGTCCTTTCAGTGTGTTAACTTCATGTTAATGCTTGATTTATTACTAAGCATGTATTTTAACTTTAACTGGCAACGCCAATCAGCATTGAAAGTGCTGATTGGCGTTCCTAGTTCTCACTTATTCCAGTGGTTTGTCGTATCTTCTATTTTTAACCGACTTTATAAAAGGCGGAGGATCTATGTTCCACTGTATTAAAAAAAAAAAAATTTCACCTTATAACCTACCTCACCTACTATAAAAAAAAATGTCACCCAAGTAAACGAAATTGCTTATTTACTAATTCTAAAGTCGTTTTTTTTTTTAAATTGATAATTATTTAGTTACTAAATTAATAAAACCATTTTTAATTTGCATATAACAAGCACGAATTATGTACTTAAAATCACAGAAAAGAAAATTATTTTTTTGTTTATATTAGAACGGCTGTCAAGGCATTTGCTGTAGCCAGTTGTACCCATATAAACTCATAGCAACTGTGACGCGGAGTTCGACGCGTTGACATAAATAAGAATGTTCAATCACATATCTGTCACAACACCTGACGACAGAGTTTCCTTATCATATCCGTTCTATTTACTTCTCTTTTCTGTGCTTAAAATAGATATAACTACTGGCTGGCGGAATAGAGCTATTCCAGTGAGCTATCCAATATTAATTAAGGAAAAAAAACGTAAATGTTAGTTAGTTTTCTTTTCTATTATCGTGGTTGTTTTATGTCATTGGAAACAAATACTAATATTTATTTTCCTGCAGTCAGTGACAAAAAGTTGAGTACATAACTTGTGAAAAAAAACATTTCGTGCCTTGTACCATCGCTCCGCTCAGGATGCTCCTCTAGAATCCTTCGCTGCTCTCGGGATCCTACTCACTCCCTCGAATTACATTTCCTTTATTTTCTTTTGTTGTATAATCTAGTGTAAAGTAAAAGGTCTAACAAAATAAGCATGGCAATAAATAAAACGCGATACGCACCACTAAAACATAGTTAAATGCTAGTAGTGTGACGCAAATTAAAAACGCGCTTAAACTTACAAAGTGTAATATTGTAAATACTTCGTATTGGAACAACGCGTAGAAAGCATGCATAGCAAAATGCGCTTTATGGAATGGGCAATAGAAACTGATGACCAAACTTTCTACACGATTGGTTTGTTCGCCAGGGATCTAGTCAACCAGATTGTTAATCACAGAGGGCGGGAGAACGCCCCGCAGTCCGACGGCCCGATGGGCGGTGGAATGGGTGGTGGCGGCCCCCCCATGGGCAATATGCCGCCAATGTCGCGCGGCGGAGGACTGGCTACTACTGTAAGTACACATTCTCATTTACTAGATACTTTAGGACTTTAGACAGGACAAGTCGAGGCTGCGGGACCTGACTATGGGATTTTTTTATAATAAAAATATTTTTCTCTTTTATTTTTACGAACATACATGCATACTTGAGTCACCAACATAGCTAAAATTTGCAAGTTGAAATGGCAATGGGCCACTTCGCTCGAAGAACCGATAACCGATAGGGAAGAAAGTATCTTGAGTGGAGACCACGATCCGGGAGACGCAGCGTAGATAGGCCTCCCACTAGGTGGATCGACGACATCGTTCGTTGGTATTAAAGTTTAACATTTTACTGAAAAAGGCGCAATCATTGAGGTACTAAATTAAGCAGTTGTAAGTAGTATTTGGTATACGTCTGAATGATAAAAAAAATTAGAAAAACTTTTTTTTTATCTGGTCAATATTGCCTTAAATCACTGCATCCAGTTTTTGCATTTTCCCCTGGTTTCCAATATATATGTCCTCCGGCCCAATGATATTGAATGAAATGTGGTGTGCAGTTAACTGATAGAATATCACAATTATGATACTTTTTATTCTGGAACAAAATACGAAAAAAGATAACGAGTAAAACCGCAACTGGGCTTAATCAGTTATTATAATACTTTACAGGGATCTGATTGATCAAGATAAGACAGTTTAATTTTGAAATAGAGTTTTTGGATCCCACTTCTGATCTGAGCAAGTTGGCAGTCAAACGCAAACCTATTACAAAAAAAAAGTATTATGTGATATTTACAGCAGTCTTCTTATAATCGCATTATTGTAGTAATAAATCTTGGTTTTATTTTTTAAGTTATTAGTTTATTCTTATCACACAATTATGAGTCAAAAACTTAATCTTGTATTATTAACCCTACCTCGTAGTTTGTGTCCGAAATTCATGTAAATTGTGTGTGTGTGTATCAAACAGGACGAAATAATGCTCCCGGGGCCAAAAGTTGGTCTCATCATCGGAAAAAACGGCAAGACCATTAAGCAGCTGCAAGAGCAGTCGGGTGCTAAAATGGTTGTCATTCAGGACGGACCTAACACTGAATATGTGAGTAAATAATTCAAACATAAAAATATTAGGACACTTGCCTATTTGAATATATATATAGTAAAGTACTAATATATATAATAAAGTAAATTTAAATGTGTTCAAAATTAAGGGAGTTATAAGCATTTTAATATCTTGCTAGACAGAGTGCGCACTATACTTAAGAATGACGTCACATGTAACTGTGTCATACAATCTCCATACTCACTGACACCTTGCGGGAAAGGGACAGCATCCCTTCTTAATCTGAACAAAAACTTAAAACGCTTATATCTCAGACCGTTACTAGCCAATTTAAATAGTTTCTTCAGTAAATGTATAAAAAAAACCACTAAACCTGTTCATTTTAAGAAATCTAATAGCCGTAACAGACGCATCGAACCACGAACCGCCGTCTGACCAAGAGAAAAACCGGGAGAGAAAGAATGAGAACATTATTTCCCACTCTTTTTCTCTCGTTTGTTGAGGTGGTTGACGTCAGCCATGCTGGCCCGTCTGTTACGACTATAACACCTGTCTGGTTGCCTATTGTGTCGTTTGCAACATGATATTCTTATGGAACACATTCCGTCTAGGAGAAGCCACTACGTATTTCGGGAGATCCTCAAAAAGTTGAGCATGCAAAACAACTGGTCTTCGAACTGCTGGCTGAAAAGGACATGGGTCAGGGAGGCGGACAGAGACAGCAGTTCGACGATTACGCTCCGGACCAGGGCAATGGACTCGCAACAAACTCCACTGAGGTAACGCATAATTATTAACTCCTTCGGAAAGCTTTGGTCTGAATGTCAGTTTATATTATTCCAGTCCAGTAATCCAGTAGCCCGTCTTTGCTGGATTTATGTCGTCTACATTATTCCAGTCATTTCAAAGCTGCTGGATTGTAAACGCTAATCTCAAGATAAAACAGTTCAGAAAATGTTTTGAAAGCTTTGGTCTGTGTGAGAAACAGGATACGCGAAAATACACATGTTATTTATATGTCGCAGATGGATGTCACGGTGACGTCTAAACGAAAAACAGATTCACAAAAATAACCCTATAATGAATATGTTAGTTTTACGATTTTTGTCTTTTCAAGTTTGGGTTTTAAGGATTTTCACCCAAAATGGGCAAAACTGTTTTTTGGGTAGTTTAGTTTCCTACTGTCGTTAACGAACGTACTACAACCTAAAACATCGAAAAAAATAAAACACTAAAGCAATATTTTTAAGCCTTTAGGCAGAAAAGGTGGGCAGGAGGGAATTAGATCAAGCAGGTCCCCGTGCTTGGTCGCCAACTCGCCTGACGTTAAGCGATGATGCGGCCTACGGTGGATCATGCTTGCCTAGAAGAAACCGATTCACTCTTGACTTGAAGACACCCAGATTGTAACTATCGGGGAACACCCATTCAGGCAGTGCATTCCACAAACTAGCAGTTCGCACAATAAAAGTGGAATCAAAGCACTTCGTACGGGTTTTCGGATTGTCAACCATATAGCGGTGTCGATTTTTCGTGCCCGCTCTGGCAGTCCGATAGCAAAAAGGGCAGGAGGGAATTAGATCAAGCAGATCTGATGCACACTCTCCGAAATATATCCGATAAAAAACCGACAGGCAACTTTGTGCCGTTTCTCAAGATTTAAAGCTTCGTCTGATCTAGGGATTCCCTACAACTGTGTTAAACCTTATTGTTCAGGTGCTAGTGCCGAAAGTGGCAGTGGGTGTGGTGATCGGCCGCGGCGGCGACATGATCAAGAAGATCCAACAGGACACCGGCGCAAGAGTGCAGTTCCATCAGGAAAGAGACGACGGGCCCGGAGATAAAAGGTTAGTTCGCCTTACATAATTTTAGAAACATGATTGGTGAAACTTTTCTCGATGGAATCATCATCATTATCAGCCTATCATGTTCCCATTTCTGGGACACAGGCCTCTCAGGGAGAGAGGGTGGGCCCTTATCCACCATGCATGCCCATTGCATGTTGGTGTATATCATATGTTCTTGGGGTTAGTTTCCTTACGATGTTTTCCTTCAAAACAGCACATAATTTATTTAAATACTAAGTTATTATTAATAAGTCATTGGTGTAGGGTCGGGGATCGAACCGGGTGCTGTCAGATTGTAAAGCGCTCTGCAATCATCGCTCCATAGAATTATTCGGCGAAAACAGACCATCTATAACTTGTTTTTAGTTTTTTCATGTTTTTAGTTTGTTGTAGACAACTCGTTTTTTCATATTCTAATGGTCATTTATATAATTAATGTAATTTACGTAAATTCGTTTTATATCAAATTAAAATAGTTTTTGAGTAATCTGGAGTTTTATCATTTGTCGCTTACATTATTTAGTTCTGAGGCGGGCGCTGACTCCTGCTCATCTCTTCCTGCAGGCGTAGATCGCATATATTTGTCACTGTTTTGCGCATGAGCTAAACTTGGATTTTAGCTGACGACGGCGACGTATTGATTCTAGATCAACTGCTTCCGTGGCATGATTTTTAAAATACTTTTTATTTGGCAGGTGTTATTTACAAGGCAAGCCGCATCAAGTGGAGCAAGCGAGGCAGATGATTGAAGATCTAATCAGTAGTGTGAATGTAAGTCTATATTACAAAAGTTCTAGGATACCTTTTTATTTGATAACTAGCTGTTTTCCGTTCTTTCGTAAGCCTTTACTTTCATATAAACTTTCAACCTCCGTTTCCTCCTAATTCGGCCCTTTAAACATGTTTTCTGGCCTGTACACCCCATGAAAAATCTACTTGCCAAATTTCAGCTTCATAGATCAAATAGTTTTCCGAGATTTTGTGATGTCAGTCAGTCAGTCAGTGGAAAACTTCGCTTTTATATGTATATCTACATAGAATGGTTTGCGATTCACCGTCATCTTGCCTGATGTTTCTACTATGGAGAATGCTAGCCTTGAAAAACTCGATTGTTACTAAAGGGGAATAATCAGACAGCACATTCCACAGCGTTCTTAGAAAGGGTTTTTGTAATGTAACAATGCAATAACTTTGAAAATTGTGAATGAAAACAACGTCAATGGAAAATGTTAAATGACGTAACAAATTTGAACGTAGCTTACATTTAAAAGATACGGCCATATTGCACAACGACAAGTCTTTTTTCATGTTCTGAATTTTATCTGCAATCAGTTATGTGTACTATAAGCAGAAGTCTTGAGAGCTTTGAATGTCGTGTTAAGTGTACCTTCCGGTGAGAATATCTCTTATTATGTAGTTTTTGATGATCCTTTGGTCAATCGCTGGGGATAACATGCTTTCTCTTTAGCCTGGGCTTGTATCTATTTTCCCTGAGTTCAGCAGCAACTCTCTAGAGTTGTCGTTGGATATATTGATTATAAAAATGAGCACATAATCGACGCCGATATAATATTGCAAGCAGAGGCGGGAGCAAGACAACCGAGGGCGGCCACGCCCCCCTGCGCGGAACGGAGACCGCGGCGGAGACTTCGCCCCCTGGCAGGAGCAGCCCGAGATACGGGTCACTTTCACCGTCTCCAATGTCAAGTGCGGGCTCATCATCGGCAGAGGTATGTGAACTTTAGCGGACTTGAAATCTTTCCTGCCTTACGCCTACCTAACGATTCAGTTTAGGTGATTGCGAAAAGTTGCGCGACCGCAAACCGTATCTCGACGCGTTAAGGTTCGCGTTCGTCGACTATGGAATGTGTATAAATTGGAATATAATAGTATTGTACAGTATAGGATTTTAAAAATCTGGGCTTGGAACAACTAATGGGTGGGATAACAGATCTATAGGATAAGAAACGGCACCTGCCTTATTCTGTCTCATCTCAAAATATCTTTAAGCAGGTGATGACTAATTGCCACCCACTAAATGTGCCCCCCATAAAGGCTTCCTCATATTGGCACCGGAGAGGCAACATTGGCGTGGGTGGCTTAGGGTATCGAGAGGTGTGGTGCACTTTCACTAAGAGCTACTCACGACGTAGTCTTTTAACACTTCCACCCTGGAGCTTAGGTTCTTAGCTCTTATTATTATATGAATATTTCTCTCATTAGGTGGTGAAGTGATAAAGCAGATAAACGCCCAGTCTGGTGCGCACTGCGAGTTAGACCGGCGCGCGCAAGGCGCCGACCGCAACAACAGGATGTTCTACATCCGCGGACACCCTGAAGCCGTCGAGAACTGCAAGCGAATCATCATGGAGAAAGTTGGCATGGTGAGTGTTGAAACTCAATATAGTATTAAAGTTGGCATAATGACTGCTGAAGCAAGTATTATTGCAAGTTGAAGTGGGCAGGACAGGGCACATAGCACGCAGAACAGACGGCCGAAAGGTTCTCGAATGGATACCACAGACCTGTAAACACAGCATACGACGTTCACCCACAAGATGGACAAGACGACCTAAAAGAGACCGCAGGGAAACGTTGGATGGAAGCCGCTACTAACCGGCCCTTTTGGACATTGATGGGGAAAGCCTATGTCCAGCATTAGATGTCCTATGCTGATATGATGATGATGATGACTGTTGAGAAGTGTTTGCAACCACTCCGTAAATAAAAACAAAATTGGTAAGTTACTATAGCAATTTGTACTCTGTACACGTCGCTGATTAAAGCAAGATCATTGTTGAAGAAACCGATTGCAGATGGATGGTTGTTTGTGTGGTATCGTTTTGACGGTCAGATATCTCACCACGACACTTCTCTGTACTTCAATTTTAGTGCTGTTCAAGAAGTCTGTGTGAGTTAGAGATGGGTCAACTCTAGTTCAGGTTATTTCAAGTCAACTTGAGTTGGCCAGCTCTGATTAACTCGAACAAACATCTTTTCAATTCAAATGGATTCTCAAACCGGGCAGACTAGTAGATTTCTCCGTCCAATCTTCTCGAGTTATTCATATTTCCACTCAAGTTAACTCAGTTTGGCTCAAACTCGTGTTCAGTTCACCCATCTCTAGTGTCATTGTTGAATGTCGACATTATGAGTATTACAAGTCGCCATAGTGTATTTTGAAAAGTGTAGCCTTGCGTAGTTGTTGAATCATCTTTTTAATATGATGAGTTTTTTTCACAGCCCGTGAACTTTATCCAAGACGGGTCGCCTGGCGGCAACGGTAACGGAAATGGAGGCGGCGGCGGCGGCGGCGGCGGTGGTGGTGGTGGTGGTGGCGGCGGTGACTTCTATGGCGGTGGCGGCGGCGGCGGGGGTGGTGGCGGTGGCGGCCCCCCGGCCTGGGGCTACAACCCGCACTGGCACCAGCAGAACCAACAACCGCAGCCACAGGTAAAACACTGCGAACACTTACAGATAAATCCCCGATGCAAGAATAATATTTATTTCCGATGTGTTATGGACACATTTTTGAGTTTTGAACCGACTTCCAAAAAGGAATGTGAACCGATTTTGATGATATTTTTATTTGAAAGCTAGTGCTTCCCATTTGGTCCAGTTCTGATGAAGTCGGTTTTTATATTGATAATTACTAAACGTTCACGTGTGGGTTCACAGAGAGCGTCTTAAACGCCAAGTTTTGCCGCCTTAGGCCCTCGACCGCCTCCGGGAGCGCGCGCTCCGGGAGACAGTCGGCCGCGCACAGTTAAAATAAATAGATCCTAACGAATTTATTGTTATTAATATCTACTAGTGATAACTAACAGTTACATAATTTCCAAAGCAACAAGTGCAAATCAACCCAGCGACGGGTCAACCAGACTACTCACAACAGTGGATCGACTACTATCGCTCGCTGGGACTGATGCGGGAAGCAGAGGCCATAGAGATGCAGGCCAAACAACAACAGCCGCAGCAACCAGGTAACAACAACAGGCCAATTGGTTTACTTACAACAGTGGATTGACTACTATCGCTCGTTGGGACTGGTGAAGGAAGCAGAGGCCATAGAGATGCAGGCCAAACAACAACAGCCGCAGCAACCAGGTAACAACAACAGGCCAATTGGTTTACTTACAACAGTGGATTGACTACTATCGCTCGTTGGGACTGCTGAAGGAAGCAGAGGCCATAGAGATGCAGGCCAAACAACAACAGCCGCAGCAACCAGGTAACAACAACAGGCCAATTGGTTTACTTACAACAGTGGATTGACTACTATCGCTCGTTGGGACTGGTGAAGGAAGCAGAGGCCATAGAGATGCAGGCCAAACAACAACAACAGCAACCAGGTAACAACAACAGGCCAATTGGTTTACTTACAACAGTGGATTGACTACTATCGCTCGTTGGGACTGGTGAAGGAAGCAGAGGCCATAGAGATGCAGGCCAAACAACAACAACAGCAACCAGGTAACAACAACAGGCCAATTGGTTTACTTACAACAGTGGATTGACTACTATCACTCGTTGGGACTGGTGAAGGAAGCGGAGGCCATAGAGATGCAGGCCAAACAACAACAATAGCAACCAGGTAACAACAACAGGCCAATTGGTTTACTTACAACAGTGGATCAACTAATACAAGTGCGACCCCAAAATCCTCACATAAGAAAGAATTTAAAATTATTACCCTAACCAATACATTTTTATTTGCAACTTGATCTCACACATAAATTAATAGAAACTACATCTGATAGTTGGTCTTTTTTAATGATTGTGAATGCAAGCACAGTGTTTATTTAATGTATAAGTTCTTGTTAGCTTAACTGGAACGCTAAACAGACATTTTGAAACAGATTTAGAGCGACCAGAGGATTAAAAACCATCACCGAAACGAACTTTTTCATACAGAGCCGTTCGAGGCTGGAGGCGGTGGGGCGGCACAAGGCGGACCTGCGGGGGCGGGCGGTGGAGCCGCGTCTGGCGCCGACTACAGCGCACAGTGGGCTGAGTACTACCGCTCCTTGGGCAAACTCAAGGAAGCAGAGGCAATCGAGGCGCAGATCAAACTGAAGGTATAATATGTTTCTAGCAAATATGTTTTTAGGAGCATTCAAGTATTACGAATGTAAAATTTTAGTAAATTTTAAGCACCTCTCCTTGTCAGCAAAATTAAGCAAAGCTCTTACACCACTGCTTGACTGCCCCGGTGGCTCAGTTGGTAGTGAACCTACTTTCTGCGCTTGGGGGCGTGGGTTCGATTCCCATCTAGGACAAACATTTGTGTGATGAACATTTATGTTTGTTCTATGTCTGGGTGTTGATATCTATTTAAGTACTAGTCGACCGCCCCGGCTTCGCACGGATGTAAGCTCGGCCTTCGGCCTCGCTACTATGACCCGCTCCAGGAACACAAAATTTCATCAAAATCGGTCCAGCCGTTTTTAGAGTATCCTATGTCCCTCTCCTGGTTCTAAGCTAGGTAGCTTAGAACCAACGCAGTTACATGCACCATGTTCACGGGAAGAACCCGTCATGTCTTCCCGTGAACATGGTGCATGTAACTGCGCCGAAGTATCGGGAGCTCCTTCCACAACCTAACCACGGTAAATATCCCGTATATAATCATAAAACTTTAGTGAACAACCGTGATAGTTTAAAACAGTGTTTAGTAAATACATATTATAATACTAAAATAAAATCGATTTTTCTTCTCTCCATTTAACGAAAACTCTCAGTAACGTCATAAAATGTGCAGTCCCTTAAGTGTCGCTATATAGAGTATACATTGTATATCCTCCACTAAGCCTTACATTAGGACTCGAGCCTATTGTTGAATACAAAGTTATTTCTGGTCCCGAGTAACACCATACTCGTTTACCCGTGCAACAGCAGGCAGCGCCGGCCCCACCGCAGCCCCCACAGCAGCCGACGCCAGGGCCAAACCCGACGCCGCCGTCTTCAGTGCCGGGCCAGTACCCCCAGTACCCGGTCTACGGGAGTGGGGTCTACCCTGGATACGCTCCATACCCCTACGCGGGAGGCCAGGCGCCGCAACCTGATCACCAACAACAGTAGTGAGTTTCTAACAAACACTACAGATTACCTGCACCACCCCACCCCCTAACTGCCATTTTTTGGGAACGAGTACAAAAAAATAGATATATTATTAAAAAAAAACTTCAAAATGTAGCTCGTAAATGTATGTAAATAAAGATGAATCTAACGACATCTCGGATTTTAAAATCTTACTTGCACAAGGCTTATTTTATCACAGTGAGACAGGCTTGACCGTGAAGCACGAGATGGTGCTAGGCTTATCCACCAGAGATGAGCGATGCACAAACAAAAAATCTGCCAATAGGATTGCTTCAATTTGTCTCGCCTCGCCTCCTATTGGTTGTTTTTTTTCCTCGCACACTGCTTAGCTGCACGAGGAAAAAATCGACCAATAGGATCGCTTCAATCCGTGTCGCCTCGCCTCTTATTGGTTGATTTTTCTTCACACACCGCTTAGTTACCTCGCACATCTCTGGTGGATACGCAACGTCACTGCAAGAGTGTATATTGGGGCTCTAATTTCATCTTGATTGATTTGATCGTAATAAAGTATGCTTCGATATTTAATAAGGAGCTTGGAGCTGTAAATCTTCATAATGCTGTCAGTAAGATAAAGACATATCGAATTCTAGGGGCCGCTTTAAAGTGTTTTAAGACCCCGCAGAGTTTAGTTAGGTCTATTTTAGCAAAATGCTTTATCAACTTCTCGCTTAAGTGAAGTGTTACGCGCGAAAATGAGTCAAAGCGCATATATCTAAATCAGGCGTATAGTTACGTAGTTTAGAAGCTATTATAAACTGGCATAAGAATTATTGCTTTACTTAACGCTAATTTATTTTATTTTTGACGAATAAATATTAGTTTTTTTTGATAGTTTTATTGTCGTATCCATGTATTATAAATTTAATTTGCTGTAGAAGTCGTGATATGCTTATCTACTGAATATTATATTTACTTATATAGGGCTGCCAACCATCTGGGTTGTCCTCCATGTGTGGTCTCAAGAAGTGTTCGGGTGAAACCCAGAAGCTTCATGCACTGACAATTTCGTTATAACATGGCAACATAAATTAGTACCACAAAGAACATTTTAGTAGTACATATTTTATTTATAAGCCATAATTAACTGAGTACTTACATATTTTATTTATTAATTATAAATTCTTATATACTAGCTTTTACATGCAGCATGTACATAACATACCCAATCACGCAGCCTGTAAATATTGAGAGTTTCACTGCTTATTTAAGTGACTTCCTTGGTTACCTGAAATAATTTGTATCGCAGCAAAAGGTTAATACTTTATCACTCAGAATAACAAGATCTGTAGATAGTTACCAGCCGTCTCGGTTTGTTTGGAGATTTCCACAAAGCGGCGACGATTTTTCGTGCCCACTCTGACAGTCCGATAGAAAAATGGGCAGGAGGGATGTTTGTGTAGGTCAAATCTTGCAAGCTAAATTAGAACCAGTTCCTCCTAACTGATTGTGCTGAAATTTTGCTCGCACCTTTAGTTCTGGTGACAATGCAATACCCAATATTGTAATATTAGCAAAATGGCCGCTGCTACAAAATGGCGGATGGTGTTAATTTTTTATCAACTCAGGGTTAACAAAAACCTGTTATTATCAAATTTTAATTATAGAGTAGAAATCTGAAAATGAGAATCGTCATTGTAAAATGGCCTGCAGTCACAATATATAGTTATCAAATTAAATAGCATAAAGTGTAGAAAACGATAGTGATATCACACTAAATTCAATATGGCCGCCAGTCCAAGATGGCGGATTACGTTTTTTTTTTTACTATTAATTTATTCTATCTTCCGTTTGGATTTAGATTGTGATTGTTGTTGGTTTTCAGAATACAAAGTATAAAGTAGAGAAATATTTTTTAGGAATTTCCAGGTTTTTCTGCAAAGGGGTTTTTGTCCGAACTTAATATAAACCTCAAAATGGTAACCCTAATCACAATGCATCTAGACAATTTTAAGCTACTTTAAATCTGAAATATTTCGTTGGAATAAAAACTAAGCTTTGTGTGATTGGGTGAAATATTCCCTCAGGTGGTGGGTGCCTCTTATTATCTTTATAAGCAATGCAATTTAATTACCCTTTATTTTACAGGCAATTTTTATATGATACTCTATAAAAATATGCACGCATGTCCTAATGTAGAATTCTTTTTCAGTTTTATTGCATGGTTTATATTATTTACTATATTATGTTTACAAGGTGTATGTGTAGAACGTATTTTGTATGTAGTTTTTAATCAATGGCTCACATTTTTTGTTCAGTATGTAGTGTTACAGATGTAGGTACCGGCCGGGGCTGCCAGCTCACGAGAAATCTACCACTTTTTTTCTACCAATGTTGCCATGTCGTTTTATTTGTCTGCTTGCAGAGTGCCGGGGCGGGATGACCAGCGCAGCGCCACTTCATTGTAGATTATAATTTCTACGGATAAGCTAACTCGTTTCGTCACTCACTGGGGACAGTTCAACGCGTTCTCCACCCGTAATGGATAAATTGACACTTATCGGAACCTGTAAGAAGTGTTGCCAGTTCAGAAAAACTATGTTGGCAGATTTGTGGAACTTTATACAAAATTAATTGACGACGATAATGTAAAATTAGAGTTAGATTTACATTGAATCGGATTTAAATAATTTTACATATCACAGTGTCAATTTATTTATGCGGGTCACAGCACTTAAATTGTATGTCGTAATTATATGAGATTAAGTTTTAACATTCGACCGGTACCAAATATATATTTTTTTTATTAATTATGAATCACATGTGAGCATAGTGCGGAAGTGTGGTCTTTCTCGGTTACTTTACCCTGTCTCTTTGTGTAATTATGTGTGTAGTTGTAATATTTGAATCTTGATTTTGTGCCAATGTTTTAACTGACATGCCAATCTGTCCAGGTTTAAAGTATAGAACCACACTGCCCTTTAATCATACGAGAGCCGCGGAGCTATAAAAGAGAGACAAGCGAACGATAACGCAATGTACCGATCGAGTACTGTCGCCGCTCCGCAAGGAACCGAGGTAAATGCACTTGTACTGAGTGATTAGAACACTTTTACTGTCATTTTTGTGTGTAACGGTGTCACACCGCTGGTCCTAGCGGGGAAACCAAACTTTTAGCATTCTAGACATAAGTAAGATATTCGCGTTTCACCTCTCTCGCAAGCTCACCAGGTTGTTACACACCGGAATAATAGATATATGTATAAACTAAATTTACAATATAAATTAGGTGTTAGTGTAATTGAGTAAAATCCAAAAGGTAATGTATGAGTACATTCCTTGAGAAAAATTGTTCAATTATGATAAACGCGAGTTGAGCGGTTCAGGCCACGCGCCGTCTTGTATTTACTTTTAAGATATAAAGTGTATGTTGATTGATTTGTGTGTGTTCATTTTATTTATAATCATGTTTCTCTCCACAGTACCGGAGGTAAGTCACCCTTGATATACTACTGAATATTTCACATGTCACTGTGTGTATATATCTTTTTACTCTATGGTGTGATACACATTTTGTTATGTTGATTTTTGTTTTAGGGATGTCTGTTAGGATGATTTTTCGAAATATCTCTTGTTATTTCATATAATTGCATTGAACATGTGCATTCCACAGCATTTGGTGACTTAGGCGATCCTGATGACCATGATTATTTTAGGTTATGTTCTGTGCCCACAGGCATAGAGAAAATTCAATCTATATAGATTATAAATTTTAATTATCTATGCTATAGTAGAAGACGCCATAACTATTGAACATTGAAATTACTGTTGAGATAAAACATAAATGTTCAATGAATATACAAATAGAAAATACATTTATTATGGTTCAATGAAAATGCCAATGAAATTTACTTGAATCTTCTCATTGCCAAATTTTAAATGATGTAGGTTTAAGGGGATAACCTAGCACCAAATTGCTACTACTATGAAGTCCCA
This sequence comes from Agriopis leucophaearia, assembly GCA_949125355.1. NCBI lineage: Eukaryota > Metazoa > Arthropoda > Insecta > Lepidoptera > Geometridae > Agriopis > Agriopis leucophaearia. The sequence continues at coordinate 5,820,254 of OX421284.1, read as the reverse complement.
AAATTTTAATATAAATACCTGAATAGGTCTAACAGAATACTAGCGCTGGTTGTGTACAACCTAAGTAGAAACCAGTTTTGTGACTATGTAATTATGGTTTAAAATTCTTTAACGTTCTATTTTGTCATACAAAGTTTCGCATAATCAAACATTTCTGCAGATAATATTAGATAATAAAACAAAATGCATACTTTACAAGTTTTGGTTCTTCAAAGTTGTGTGCGGTGCTGAGTTATCACCTTAACAAAGTTTGTTAACATCCTTTACGTCGGCTTCAGTCTATAATAGAACAAAATCATCCAAAATTTTATTCACTTTTTATAACATATCAACACCATTTGCTGAATTAGTTATTTGTGAAGTAAAAACATTTCCAAGTAATATTTCTGTTACTGGTCCATAACTGCCTTCCAAAAGGCTGTTAATCAATTTTGTGCATATATTTTTGGTCGCCATTGACTGTTAACCTTCCGTGTCTATATAAGATATCTATGATTTTATATGAACATGATGCATTGTTGATGTACCATTTTTGATGTAATTATTTTGCATTTCTCGTATATTTATTTGATTTTCTTGTGATTATGTCACTGTCCTCTATGTTGTCGATCTGTTGAAGGTGGAAGAAGCTCCCATTCCACAAACAGACCAAAATTACAATACTTATATACTACTTGGACGAGATGCGGTTGGAGACGAAATGTTGCCGAGAAAGGTGGTATTTGGAAATGAGGGTAAGTTGGAATTGGAAAACGGCTGACTTGAAATATATTCATTCCGTGACTATATGGAATAGAAAATTATATGGATGCTATATTTATTTGGGGATATTACAACCATTGGATTCATTCCGAAGACATCTTTGCTTCTAATAATCTATAACATTTTGACTTATAATAATAGAATATGGTCAAATTCTAATTCAATATACTCTATAACTTAAAAATAGCGAAACTGTCTTCAGGATTATCTCATTACGTTCTCCAAACTAACAATTGGTTCGAATATTAGTATTTCCTACAAATTGTCGCTGTGAGATCATGAGATTCCATGAAAATTGCCTCGACGTAGACCGACCGCTGTAGGGTTACCAACTTGAAGGCCTAAAAAATTCGGATATATCAGTATCAAAATTAAATCGGATAATCACGCTAGTGGCGTACTAAAGTGTTGTCATTCATTTAGAAAGGGAAAGTGATACCCGTGGGTCGTACCAAAGCCGAACAGTGCAAGCAGATAAGGAGAAATTCAGTCATAAGGCCGGACAGAGCCAGGTGGTTGGTAACCCTTATCGTGGTAATATCATGTAATACTTGCACACTTTTCATTGTGAATCGTGACAATTATCTTCATTAGTGGTTATTAATTTCATGTCATCAACATACATTCAAATTGTCCATCCAAACTCGACTCGTTAAATAGGTGCAAATGTACGTCATGCAAAATGCGACTGATTCCGCTAAATATGACATGGCCCACTTCGCCGATAGGGTAATGTTTTATAGGATTTTAATAATGCGAACTACATTATCTTTATGCCTTTTATCTTGAGATTATTTTCAAATTAACATTTTCACCTTCTGATCTAAAAATATACTACTGACCCAGTGCCGGATTTACCAGCAGGCTGAGTAGGCTAGAGCCTAGGGCGGCAAATTTTAGGGGCGGCAAATTTGGGGATTTTTTTTATGTTTTACAGAATTTAATTCATTATTTATATACCTATTATGTAATTACCCTAAAACTACTTTTGTGCAATCGTTTGGGTTTTAAAAATTATCTAATAACTTACACATCGATCCCCTAGTTTCAAAAAAGGTGGTTTAATTAGGACGATAGTTCACAAATCATAGTTTCGATTACATTGTTTATTTTTTACTAATGAATAATTGATGTTGGTAGGGGCGGCAAAATTTGAATAGCCTACTGGCGGCAAATGTGTAAATCCGCCACTGTACTGACCCATCCAAAATTATGCCAACTACTTGCATTTACCTGAAAAGTAGAATACCTATTTCTCACTGTTTCGGTTGATAAATCGACAGCAAGTTGGAATAAATATTATAAACAGAGATCCTTTGTTTCATTTTACAAACTAGCTTAGAACTTACTTTATAACTGTACTTATTACTTACGTAGTGTTAAGGCATTTAGATAATACTAATAAAGTAACTTAGTACTAGTAATAAATAAATAAATAGGTACATCTAGATATTATTTACAACAACTGTCGGAAGTACAGGGTTATGCGGAAATAGTGTCCGAAAGGGGTCCGTTATACTCATCATTATGAACAACGTTTACTATGGGACGAACCCTGAAATCGCAATATCAGCTGTTCCATACATTTTGTTGAGTGTCAATGACCCGTTTTCTCTCGAACAGGGGCGCGTTTACGTAGTCAGCGAATTTTTCACTAGCTAAAAATTAAACTAACAGTGCCCTTAGTACAAGATTTAATAGTTTTCGAAAACTTTTTTCGTTTTCGTTTTGATGCATACATTGCTGGGCTGAAAGCTATTCGAAACTATTTTTTCGTATTTGATTGAAGCAACCTATACTGCCGATTACTACCGATTTTAGTTCATCCGCGTTTCCGCTAGAGGCGTTTTACTAAAATGTATGGGACAATACGGAAACGAAACAAGTTTTCGAAAACTGTCAAATCTTGTACTAAGGGTACTGAGGTTCGCTGAACGGTGTCAGCTTTATGTCAATACTAGCCGTCAAATACATTAATAAATAAATATCAAGTAAAATAAAAAAAACGTGGATTCTCAAAACGGGTGTTTTGACGTTTATTTAGTATAAGTTTTAGTCTGGATAAGTGCCGTAAACGCGCCCCCTTGCTGGTATTCGCGATTTCAGTGTTGCTCCCGTAGTAAAAGTTGATCATAATCATGGATACTATGAACCTCTTTCGGCTTAGTATATCCTTTCAGCATGATCCAGTATATTCAATAATCTAAATATTTAATACGTTAAAAAACAGCTCAATAGATAGGTAGCGTAAAAAATACAGGTACTTGCCTACTTATGAAAGATCAAACGTGCACTTACTAATAATGTGTGCTTTTACTTATAATGTAGGCTGGCAGTGACTCTTGTCTCAATATACCTAATAATACTAAGCTTGTCTTAAAATTGTAAGTATAGCATGTAGGTACATTAGTTTTAAAAGACATCATGTTAAAATTGATCAAGCGCTAAGCTCTATACCTAATGTCCGCTGAATTTGAAGACTCATTGATATAGGTATTCTTTACCTACATTACTTTTCCACTTGTTTATAGGTATATGAGGACACAGACTAGGTAAAGCTACTACGTAGGAAGTCTGTCTGAGGATATCGTCAAGATTCGACTAAATGCCCTCTATTACAATATATTCAACCAGTTGAACATATTAAACCACTGTCGTTCTGTTTTTACAACTTTTGGATTAGTTAAACAGCTTGTGCAGACTGTTCAAATGCGTCCAACCAGTTGCTTTAGATAACTTACGCCCTGTATTTTATAAAATTTCTGGATTAGTTGGACAGGCTATTGAAATGTGCTCAACTTTCTGTTCAACCAGACTAACATATTAGACAACTTTCGTCCTGTTTTTTTTTTAACTTTTGGATTAGTTTAACAGCTTGTAGACTGTTCAAATGTGTTCAACCAGTTGCATTAGATAACTTTCGTCCTATTTTTTCAACTTTTGGATTAGTTTAACAGCTTTGACAGACCATGCAAATGTGTTCAACCAGTTGCATTAGATAACATACTTCGTTTTTTTTTATATTTCTAGATTAGTTGGACAGGCTATTGACATGTGCTCAACTTTCTGTTCAACCAGTTGAACATATTAAACAACTGTCATTGTTTTTTCAACTTTTGGATTAGTTAAACAGCTTGTGCAGACTATTCAAATGCGTTCAACCAGTTGCTTTAGATAACTTACGTCCTTTATAAAATTCCTGGATTAGTTGGCCAGGCTATTGAAATTTGCTCAACTTTCTGTTCAACCAGATGAACATATTAGACAACTTTCGTCCTATTTTTTTCAACTTTTGAATTAGTTAAACAGCTTTACAGACTTCAAATGTGTTCAACAAGTAGCATTAGATAACTTACGTCCTGTGTTTTTTTCTGCATTAGTTGAACAGGCTATTCAAACATGTTCAACCCTCTGTTCAACCAGTTGAACATATAACATACCTATTGGACAACTTTCGTAATTTTTTTCAACAAATTCATTAGTTAATTTTAATTCGTATGAAAGGTTCAATTGATGCTATTTGGTTTGATTGCTACGTTATTTTGCAATTATATGTTTATAATATGAACTGGACATTTATTTTAATAATTTGTTTATTGATCTTGCACTTTTCTGTCCAAGCTGTTCAACTAAACCAAAAGTTAAAAAAACAACGAAAGTTGTCCAATAGGTATGTTCAACTGGTTGAACAGAAAGTCGAACATAGTGGAGTAGAGGCTAAACTACCTGCACCGAAATACCGCACAGTCAGAAGCACAAAAGAAAGACAAGTCGACGCGCCGTACTTGCAGTGTGCAGAATGTTGTAATGTCATCTTTTAAATGTCTATCGGACCCTATCGCGTATTATTTTACGTAGGTAACTTTCGCTCAACGTTTCGACCATGTAAGAGCCGTAACAGACACGTCAACTTGGTGACGAACCGTCCAACCAACGGAAGAGAGAGAACATTTTCTCTTTCTCTCCCGTTGGTCAGACGGCGGTTCATCAGCCAAGTTCGACGTCTGTTACGGCTATTACAATGGCCGTAACGAGCTGACTAAACTGCGTGCGAGTCTGGCGTTGTGTATTTAAGTAACCTTCCTAAAATAAAGTCCCGATAGACATTATGACCATAGAATTCTATGATTATGACATGTGTTCAAAACGCGAAAGCTTAAAAGTTGCTATTGCCGTGTGCGTTTGCCTGATCGGATTTTCCACTTAAAAGTTGAAAAGGTGCCATTAACCACTCTTCAATATTTCTCTGGCGACTCGACCGAAGTGAGTGATGCAGTAGAAGCACTCGACGACCGTATGAGGCGAGACAGCCTCGAAAGGGGCGCAGTCGCCCAGTGCTCCAGCGGACTCCCTGCCTCTGCTGGAGACGGTGAAATCCTAGTACAAGAAGAGTTTGTAAAGATGGCAGAATTTAATAAAACCGCGGCAGTTCAAATGTTTATTTTCTATTAACGAAAGGGCCTAGGATAGTCTCAAAAACGGTCGTGGGTTGGGCTGTCTACCGCTGCCTGTGATATCCTAATTCAAGACCAGAAAAGTATGTAAGAGATGATAGGCATATTTTTTGTAGATCTATTCCAATATGCCTATGGTCATAGTAGGTTATGTACTTACCTATTTCGTCGACACCGCGCGGTCCTGGGCCGAACCCTCTTCTCGGACTTCGGACGAGGTGGGGCTGCGCTTTCCACTTCAGCGCCATCACCCGGACCTAGTTCAAGAATTGCTGTTATAAAGAGCTATGAAATACCGCAACTATTTTTACCCGACTACGGCAAGCGAAGCCTGGTTGAGACAGAAGGAGGGTAATGCTTTCCATGTGTGTACTGAAAACAATTTATCTTGCCTGCATGTCCCTATCGACTACGATCCAAGGTCACGTCTGGTCTGAGTCAAACTACTGCCACATGTTTTATTTATATTACACGGGAATTACTCGCGTAAGATTAGGCTGGATATTCCGACTATAGTTTCAACCGCATACGGCGGTCTTTATCAAGGAATGCACGCGCGCGGCTGCGTCTCGCTTTGCACTACGGGCCGCCGCGCGACGCGCACCGCACGTGACGACAACGGATGCTGATCGGGGGTGGGGGTGCGTGGAGAAACATGCTGCGCCGGCGCGCACTGGAGCTCTTCCCCACTCGAATCTTCATGTGTTCCCGCACCCGATCGGCATCCGTTGTCGCGCGGCGGCCCGTCGTGAAAAGCGAGACGCAGCCGCGCGCGCGCATTCACCTTGATAAAGACCGCCGTGTGCGGTTGAAACTATAGTCGGAATATCCGGTCTAATCTTACGTGAGTAATTCCCGTGTAATATAAATAAAATGTGTGAAAACCACGTCAGTTTCCATAATAAAATACTGCCACATGATACTGCTTTAGCATACAGGTTCGACTGCATATCTACTGACTGACTATGGTATTATTAGTAGGTATGTAAGTATAAATTGTCAATAATCAAAGATTAAGATACTTGCCGTCCACGTAAAGGGAATGCTCCACTTGTGGCTGCGCTATGCCAGTGGCATAGTCTACGCATAGCGGTCGAGCTGCCTTGATTCGATCCACGTTCTCTCTTCTACCCAATGCCCTGAGGAATAAACAGGGTTTCATGGAGTAGGGAATATAGTTGTAAGTACTTAATAATTCTCGCAGAAAAACACGCTTTTAAATCGCTAATTCTGAAGATCCTGGTAAGGATAATGGGATAAACATCGGTCCTTGATAAGTGCAAAGTTTCAAATCAATCAGTCGTTTTGAAAGAGATGAAAATCTCTTAAAGATTTCGTTATATAGATACCTACGTATCTAAATACCTATACCAAAATAATAAAAGCGAAAGGAATTGGATCCAAGTTTAGTACCTTGCACTTAAGTATTGCGCGTTGCCATCGAGATACAACTGGATCATAAGTATTTAAATAAATAGTTTGGATTTGCGTTAAACTCCAGCTATTACCGAAAAAAAGTCTGCTCAAAACAGAAGGAGTGAGGTAAACACGTATTGCAACCTCAGAAAAAAATAATTGAAGCGTTATCTACTATTTACCCCCTCCCTCCTTCTCTTCGGTCGTCCATTTGATCACATCGTTTGCAGTTGTGTGCGTTTGTAGAACTAGAGTAAGAATATGTCAGTATGTGCAATACTTGTTACCTCGCCCCTTCAGTTTTTGGCAGACTTTTAGGTACTAGCTCTCGAGTTTACAGGCAGATCCAAACTATATATTATGAAAGAGTTCTACAAATGCACACTTCAATATTGAGCGCAAACGATGTGGTCAAAATGTATACGATTGGACGATCAAGGGGTGTATAAATGTTAAAGGGAAAACTGTAGGTATAACACTTGCATATTTATTTTTTCTGAGACGCTCCTCAAACCATGAACCTACTACCCAAAGTTCATGCCTCAAACTTTAACACATTATAATTATCTATGGGACTAATAGCAGAAAAAGATCTGTGAGAAAAAGTAAATAGATGTCACGCACGTCAGTCAGTCACAGCGTCACTCAAGTCAGTGTCACTGTCAATCAGTGGTGAAGTATTCATGGTGGTTAACGGCAAACATTCTTTTTGGTTTTATCAGTTCTCTTGTTTCCATCAGGCAATCCTCAGTTATCCGACAAGATTTCTTCAAGTGTTTTCAATACTAAACTTTTCATCCATCAATATTTACTATGGACAAAAAAGAGACCATGACCTTAAAGGAAGTACTCATGAGCCATAAGTACGAATCAGGAGGTCCCGTCGACTTGATCTCCATGGAAAAGAAGTTCATACGAAAATACAAGCAGCTACCTCACCTTTGGAATACACATCATCCTGAATATCACAACAGATTAAAAAGGAATACTGGTTACGATGCTTTGATGCCGATATTTAGGCAATATATGCCGAGAGCTACCAGGTTTCATATCCGTCAAAAGATAAACATACTGAGGTCATGCTATAGGAAAGACCGTCGGAAATACTTAGCTTCGCGTAGCATCGATGATGAGGGGAATGTAGTTTACTCGTATATTCCACACTCTTGGAAGTATGAGGCTCTGAAGTTTTTAGATGAAGACGCAGATAACGAAATGGATATGTCTGAGATTGAAGCTTGCCCGGACTATGAGGTAAATAAACTCTGCAACTTTCAATGTTTGTATGTATAATTATTTGTAGAGACATATTTGGCTATACCCAGCAGTGGCTAGCCTAGCACAAGGCTGAAGCCTAATGGATCATTTACAAGAAGCCATTTGGCGAATCATTCTGCCAAGCTAAGCAATTATCGGCGTTGTGTAAAAAGAGATTAGAGACAATCTATTAAATACATGGGTGGTTGTCGAAAACGGCAATCAACTGCCTTAGTCAAATGTAAGTCAAAAAGCCTAATGTAAATGGCCCATATAGCTGAGGGTGTTGAACTGCAGCAACAGACAGTAAATTGAAATTGTAATTAATGTAGGTAAATGCCATTAAGTTGAGTCGAAAACAAACTCACATTATTACGATAATGTGGGTACCCTCATCACAATATTAAATCATACCAAAATACTGAAGGTAAACACTAGTTATATCATCATCATCATCAGCCATTAGACGTCCACTGCTGAACATAGGCCTCGCCCTTTAACCTCCACACTGAATGACAACCTGCCATCTGCATCCACTGGAAGCCGGCGACTCACGATGTCGTCGGTCCATCTAGTGGGAGGCCTACCTACGCTGCGTCTTCCGGTTTGTTGTCTCTGCTCAAGAACCTTTCTACCCCCATCGGTTATCAGTTCTTCGAGCGATGTGGCCTGCCCATTGCCACTTCAACTTACAAATTTTAATAGCTATGTCGATGACTCTGATTCTTTGTCGAATATCCACTAGTTTTTTGTTTTATTGAGATAGGTTCGGTTACAGAGTTTAAGTTATTACACATATATAATATCAGCACATACAACATAACATTTTAAACCTAAATTCCAATTAAAACCGTACACAACTTAGACTATATAATAATGTTGACACTAAATGTTAAACAGAACTTTTTTTTATTTTATTTTTTATAGTACATATATTAATTTTACAATCATCTATGTTCTTGGTTCAATTAAAATTTAAAGGACAAAAAACTACATGAGAACATGTCTCTGGGACTACTCAATTCATCATATGCATGACACATTCTGGTTTGTGTACTGTTCCGCGAGACATTATTGTATGCAGGTGGCATGTTAAATAACTGGATCTTTCGAACAGAACGTGAGGGTACCTTAAAATTGACATTCGACAACAATTCACTACCAGACAAACCATTAACTATCTTGTACAATGTGCACAGATCGGTTGCCTTTCTTCTACTCTCAAGGCTTTTCATTTTGAATTTATTTAATCTGTCCGAATATTCTTTTATCTTCCGCCTTAGACCAAGTCTACTGCACAGTGACTGCAAAAATCTACGCTGAATAGACTCAATTCTGTCTACATGCGTATCATATATTGGGTACCACACAGAAGAGCAATATTCCAGAATTGACCTTACCAAGCTATTGTATAAAATAATCCATGTGGCACTATTTTTGAAAGGTTTAGCTGTACGCAAAATGAAACCGAGCATTCTATTTGCCTTATTTGTGATGAAATCATAGTGAGGCCTAAAAGTGAGAGTAAGTGAGAGTGTAGAATCAAACATGACACCCAAATCGCGAACAACTTTGACATGTCTTAGGACAGTTTCATCAAGGTGGTAATAGAAACAAATGGGTGATTTGTTCTTAGTAAAGCTAATTATTTGGCATTTATTAGCATTAAGTGACATGTGATTAATTAAACACCAGTCATTAATCAAATCAAGATCTTCCTGCAGACGTGCACAGTTAATCTTTGAGTAGATTTGACGAAATATCTTGATGTCGTCTGCGTACGCCAGAAAGTTACAATCTAATTGATCTAAGAGATCATTAATAAACGCCAAAAATAGCAGGGGACCCAAATTTGATCCCTGCGGCACACCAGACGAAGCTATGAATGGCACAGAATCATACCCGTATAATGACACTAGCTGAGATCTGTTCAAGAGATAAGAACTTAACCATCTATGCAGATTTCCATGCATGCCCAAGTGATTTAGCTTTTTTAATAATAATTGGTGATCGACACGATCGAAAGCTTTTGAAAAATCTGTATAAATGGCGTCCACCTGGACTCCATCCTCAAAAGAGTCACTAATGAATGTAGTATACTCGAGAAGATTGGTGGCTGTATATCTTCCCGTGATAAAACCATGTTGATTGGGATTTAACCTATGTTTTAGATGGTTGTAAATGTGATCATAGGCTATACCTTCATATATTTTAGCAAAACAACTGAGTATACTGATAGGTCTATAGTTAGTAGCGTCACATTTATCACCAGACTTGTAAACAGGCGTTATCTTAGCTAATTTCCACAAAGACGGAAAAGTACCCTCAGACAAAGACTTTGAAAAGACCAGTGACAATGGTTTAACTAGTGCTGTTGCACAAAGCCGAACAAATATCGGAGGAATACCATCCGGCCCAGCCGACTTAGTTGTGTTTATGCTTTTTAATCGCGTTAATAAGTCCACTTCAGATATAAATATAGAATAAGTGGAGAAACTTGTTGGTGCAAAGCGAGGACAATAGCGGCTGTTGGATGGGGTGTTGTATACCGACGAAAAATAGTCAGCAAATAGTTGCAATTTAATTCGACTCGGAATAGTGTTTGTGACTCGTTTACTTTTGGTATAACGCCAAAAAGCTTTTAATTACTGGATAAGTCATCCTCAATGCGTTGAATGTATTTTTTGTAGCAATCACCCATATAGGCCTTTACAGTATTCCGGAAGTAAGAATACATATCGTAGTCTCGAGGGTTACCAAATAGTTTGAACTTATTGTGATACTTATCTTTTTTATTTAATAATCGAATGAGTTCTTTGGAAAACCAAACAGGAAATTTGCAGTTACGAGCTTTACTTTTGGGAGTATAACTTTCAATAATTAAATAAAGTTTATTATAAAAAAATTAGTACGAAGTCAGTGAAGTGGAATGAAGATTTTCCGAATATTCATTCCACTTCACTGAATTTATCTCACTAATACATTTTTCGTAGTCTGTTTTATAAAAACAGAGTTTCTCTACTTCTTTATTTTCCAGTAAAGTAGGGAAAATAGCGATAAATTAACTCAAGGGGAGGATGATGACTGTCCAGGCGACTAACTGTTGTAGAGCCTGACAAAGCACAATCCTCCGGACTGTCAAAAAGAACCAAGTCTAATATTCTGTTATTGTGATTGTGAATATAATTAAGTTGATGAAGTGGGGTTGCCTGTAGTAGTTCATAGAGAGCTTTTGACTTTTCGCATATATATGTTATCGGGCAGCCTAACTCCTTAGACCATTTTAAATCCCCCAGGTTGAAATCCCCGATAATACAAGTAGGGCAACTAGCAGAGCTAAGCACTTCCTTACAACGGCTTAAAAAGTTCTTAGTATTTTTTATAGTTAGTATATAAAAAGTACTACACAATGTTCAGCACTTAATTCATTTTATATTTTTTTAGGATGAGCAAGAGTTAGAGTATGTCGACTCAGTGGAGATAGAAAGCGGTAACGAAGATCCCGATACTTCAAAAATAGACATAACACCAATATACCTTGAAGAAGAACACCTAGAGGACCAGGAAGACCAGAAACCATTCAAAAGAAAAAAGCAAAGAGATACTTACGATAGTTATACAAACGAAACACTTCAAAGTTACATAGAAGGGGAAGTGTTAGAAAAAGAATTTAATGCAATAGGAGCGAATGTAGCATGTAAACTCCAACGAATGAGTTTACAGCAAAGATATCAGGCAGAGCTACTTATAAACAAGGTACTGATCGAAGGATTGAAGGAAAATTTGACGGAGGCAACTGACTTGACAAATACTTGGCAAAACGAACTTGAAGGTATGAAACCCACAAAGTATACTCCTTTTACATTGCATAATTCAATATTAGCAAGCTTGCTGCTAAACCTTGGTGAGTCTCACCTTGGGAAGTGATCCGAGTATGTCCTAAGGGCCGTTCAAGTATTACCCCCCCCCCCTTGTCAGAAAAAGTAAGCAAAGCTCCTACACCCGCCTCCCATGCTTACGTAAACATTGGTATATGCATATTTCTTTTCATGTAAGTATTCTGTTTTTTTTTATTGATTCAAGAGCAGCAGTGCCATAATGTGTAATAAAGCAAATAATTACTGCTGACGTAATCACCATCTAGACCCCCCCCACGCCCCATGTCATCAAAAATAAGCAAAGCAAAGACCCACCCCCCCCTACCCTATAGTGCTTACGTAATACTTGAACGGTCCCCAGTAAACCAGTAAAACTGCGACCAGAACCACCAGAGGATGGGCAGCAGCTTCCTATTATTACACGGTTAACGTACTGCGATCCCCAAGCCGCCTGCTATGCGTGGTGGTGCTAAGCAGTCCTTTGTTTGGTGCAGTGCAATGCATGCAATGGTCCCAAACCATGAACTAGAACTGCATGTATTTCTTTTACAGGGCCACAAAGGGAGGAACCAACTTGACTGTGTACTGTGCCAGGATGCTGCCTCTGTTTCAGACCCTTGAACCTACCGTCGCCGTAACTGCCTAGCGACTATTGGATCAAGTGCGGGCTATCCACCGGTGCGAGCTGATGGATCAGTCGGTGTTTCATCGGCTCCAACTGGAGGCGCTACTTGCTCGCCCGTCTTCTACCTGACCTCACGTGGACCTGCCTGTTGTCGTCCGCCCCGACACTGGCTTCAGTGCCAACGTCAATGGTGAGACTAGTAACACCGGCTAATCTTGCACTCGATGGAGTTTGTGCGAGTAGTAGTGTTACAAACTAGGTAAGGGACCGATTGAGGGGGCTTTGGAAGACGCGATCTCGCAGTATCGGTTCACACTTGACTCTAGGCCGCGACTACCACATTTTCCCACCCATAGAAGTAACTTAGCATTACTAGCTGAATTGCGACGCTTTGCACGTGTTAATTTTCAGGACACTAACCATGCACCGCGTACTGCCAAAGTACATTGCAAGCATGGATCGAGCGGCGTATCAGCATATCCAGGTCTCTCATAGCAAAGCTAATCTACTTCAGCCCGGGGAATGATAAGCCCCGAGTAAAGCATTTCGTGACTCAGGCATATGCTGGGACCGGTATCAGGCCCCAGGACTATGTAGATTCTAGCCAATGTCACGGAACGCATCGACTATCTGAAGCAGAAAGTCTATGCATGGGGAAACCGTATTCGCCGCTACAAAGACCGTGTGGATCGATACTGGCAAAATCGCCTCTTCCATAGTGGAACCAGAGGAAGTTGTACCGAGGCTCGGAAGGAACTGACCAACGTGTTAGTGACGAGCAGCTACCGGATGCAAGTGCCATGATTAATTTTTGGTGAGATATCTGGTCGGTGCTCGTCAAGCACACGGAGGGTGATTGGATGCGCTGTGTTGAGAGCAGGAATGTGGATCGATCGGACCCATGGAGCTTATTTAAAGAGACCCTGTAGACATTAGTAGTCACAGAACTGCAATAGTCCTGTGCCGGACGGGTTGCACAACTTCTGGATAAAATGGGTTCAGTGCTAGCATGACCGCTTGGCGACGCAAATTCAAGAAACCCTTAAGGTCGCTTCCCTTCCTAGCTTCATGACTATCAGTGTCACCTTTCTGCTCCATAAGTCCGGTAGTTCGACGGAAGCTAAGAACTATAGACCCATCCCGGCTTCTTACCATCTACAAGCTCATTTATATCCATTTTGAGATATAAAATTAACGCACGCATAGTCGCGAACAAATTTTGGTCCCCGCTCAAACTGGATATAGGGTTGGGTCCGTGGTACTGAGGAGCTCCTCATCAACACGACCATTATCCAGCAAGTCCAGCAGAACAAAGGAGCCCTCTCCACTGCCTGGATTGACTATAAGAAGGACTATGATTCAGTGCCTCATTCATGACTAGAGAGGAGTTGTATAAAATCGATAAAACTCTAAAGTCATTCTTAAGCGCATGAGTCAATGGACCACCTTCATTAACCAGGTGGTGGAGACGGCGACAGTCTGAGCCCGGGCTCTGGGCTATTGGTACGAAGAGACAGTCAAGTCATTTCTCACTTAATGTACGTGGACGACCGAAAGACTAGTACTTAACACCGAAATACCAAGAATGAAAGAAAGAAAAGAAACAATGACTCTCAGATCTCTCTGAGACTGATACCTTTAAGTACCTTGGTATGTTAGAGATTGGGTATATCGGTAGTTGACATCAACAAATCAGTGAAGGAGCACTTCTTTTGTCGTTAAACAAAAGTACTTAACAGTTGTCTGGCGGCAACAAGGAGCATGCCTTAAACGGTTGGGTTATGTTACTACTGATATACCCCTTTGGCATATTGAGGTGGAGTGAGATGTGAGCTGGACGCCCTGGACAGTTATGTATGAGACCGGAGGGTCCATCAACTGCTCACATCACATCACCCACGCTCGTCTGTTATGAGACTGTACATTCCGCGAAAAGGGCACAGGAGTGACGCCCTCATTTATAAAAAAACGTATAATGAAAGATAAGTAAATAAAAATTCGACTCCCTTAATCAATCGAGAAGGTAATGAAGTATTTTTGAACTATTATTTTAAATAACATAAGGCAGATATCAACTATAAAACTCATTACCGCCAAAAACGAACGTTTCAGATAATCTGCGTTTTATAACCAATGCAATACGTTAAGTTACTAAAAATAATGGTCCAAAAAAAGCTGATATAATTGCTAAAGCTAAAAATCTAAATACTTTATTACGTTCGCGACCGACTATCTGAGTTAAATTTTAATTTATCTGTTTTTGTTATTAATGAGGACGCCACTCCTGTACCCTTAGTACAATATTTGCTAGTTTTCGAAAACTTTTGATGTTTTCGTTTTGTTCCATACATTGCTGGGCTGAAAGCTATTCGAAACCTTTTTTCGTATTTGAGTGAAGCAACCTATACTGCCGATTACAACTTTTTTTAGTTCCTCCGCGTTTCCGCTAGAGGCGCTTTGCTAAAATGTATGGAAAAGTACGAAAACTAAAAAAGTTTTCGAAATCTATCAAATCTTGTACTAAGGGTACTGCTTACTCTTACCTTAAATGCCAAGAACCTACACAACCGTAAAATGTGCCGTCTCAGTATGTCGTGGTATGCATCACGATGTTGTGGCAGTAGATAGGATTCCACGTTGCTCTCCATAGCGAACGAAAACTGGCGCCAATCATCGGAACGCAGCATCGAGAACCGCAGGGACGTATGGAAAGGCAAGATGTTGCACGGGCGGTTCTATCGAGCCTTAATAGGGCCTGATGTGGATCTGCTACCGTCGGTGAACTGGTTACGTTACCTCTAGAGGAAACCGAGTGTTTCGCCTGGGTGATTACAGACGAAGTTATTAAGACAAACAACTATCGGAAACATATCATGAAGGACGGCACGCAGGCGTATTATGAAACTTTGATCGGGATCGCGACTGGGGCCGTGAATCGATCGATTGGTGTGCGAAATCTATCGATTTTTGGTATTACGTAGTGTCTTGGCTCGCGATCGCTAATGAACGAATGACTACAAGTGAAGCAAGTAGGTACTTTTTCGGCGTTTCGATTCTGAAAACCTATGTACTGGAACATATTATGATGGGCTGGCACTATGTGGCAGGCGTTCGCAAATAAGTGCATTAACTTTATCTCCGGCCGCACAGCGTTCGTGCGCTGTCTTACGGGCAAAAGTGGGATTAAATCTTCGCAGAGAAGTTCATACTCAACTTTCCGAAGACGGTAGTGCCCAACAAACTCGTTTTCCGGCGTCATCAGAGGCTGGCTTGCCTCTCGAATCACTTGCCGATTGATTTTAACACGTCTTCTCAGGCATGATGCGTAGTTTAACGGGGGGTCCGGGGTTGTAAATAAAAATAATAGGCACCACAATGGAGTAATTTAGAAGAATAACCTCCAAATAGCTAATTGCGGCCAGTTGTCATCGGAGATACATAATACCAAATTTGAGCCAAAGTACTAGAATTGTTCATTCATTTGCGATCACAATCCCTATCTTCATAAATAGCGGTGACGTAATACGAAATTGGAAATAGACAACGCTTTTTTTTTTTGCGTCATAACCCCGTTCAAGTGTCAAAATTCTGTCAATTCTGACACTGACTGATCCCGATCAAAGTTTCATAATACGCCTGCTGGTCGACATTTGTTGGGCATGGTACCGTCCCGGAGAGTCTCGCCGACATATCATCACCGGTTGTTTGCATCTCGCTGACGACGAGTATTTGCGCAGATATAATCAAGTAGCCATAATCGTCCATCAGCAACTTGGCCTTCAATACGGCCTTGTTGAGTCCAAGGTACTGTACTCTATCATCACGCACAGGGCTGTTGTCGCCAATAAGCCTGATATCGTGTATGCAACCGATCCCAGCAGGGCAGTGATCGTTGGCATCACCATCCCACATGACGAGAACCTCGTGAAGGCCGAGAAGGACAAACTCAGCAAGTACCTTGACTTGGCTCACGAAGTTACCACCATGTGGGATGTTGCTCGACGATCATTGTCCCGATAGTTGCATTGGTGAACGGCCTTATAACGAAGAGCCTCGACCACCACCTTAAAAGGCTCTTGCTAGACAGTTGGGTCAAGGGTCAGATGCAGAAGGCAGTAATTCTTGACACGGCACGCATTGTCAGGAGGTTCCTCACTCTGCAGCCCTGACCAACGGTAGCTTAGGCCCTGATAACCCCACCGTGTTTGGGCTCTTTGGATGGGTCTTGATGAGTACTATACCCCTAGGTGATATTCAAGGTCTGATCATCGTCAGCCCGTATCAACCCACTGCTGGGCATAGGCCTCCTCTCCCTTGCGCCATTTATCCCTGTTTCGGTCCAATCTCATGCACGTAGGGCCTGCGATTGGTGTGATGTCATCGACCCATCGGGCTGGTTGCCTGCCCACGGAACGCTTATCCGCTATTGGTAACCACTCTGTCAAGGTTCTACTCCACCTGCCTGCATCACCACGCCTAGCCACGTGCCCTGCCCAGCGCCACTTGAGTCGCATAATACGGCTACCGACATCCGTGACTTTTGTCCTTCGTCGGATTTCGGTCAAGGTCTGATGATGATGACGAAAGGTGGCCATAGGAACTAATGAACGCAACAAAAGTTGCTAAAGCTAAAAGTTCATAGTTAAAAAAAATATGATTTTTTACTATGAACTTATTTTTAGGGACAAGATAGCTGAAAACAAAAGTAGGCAGCTACTATTGTGAATTAAAAATGTATTCTAACGGTCCTTTTTAAGGGTTCCGTGACCAAAGGGTAAAAACTGGACACTATTATGAGCCTACGTTGTCTGTCTGTCTGTCTTTTAACGGGTGTCTCTTTCGAACCGTAATAGATAGCCAGTTAAAATTTTCACAGAATATGTAATGTTACAGCGGATTAACTAAGCAATAATGAAGTCAAAACTAAAGGGGGATCCCCCATACACAACAAAAAAAAAATTTTAAACCTATTTTAATATTTGCTCTAATGTAAAAAACGGTAATAATAGTTATAGGAGACGTGGAAGATCGACCTTCACCGATCTGATAACCAGATGATACGTATTTTTTATCAAATATAATTTATAAACAAATATGCCTATAACTTGCCTATCAAAAAGTGTTTATAGCAAGTTTTTAGCTTGGCAATAATATTTTATGTACGATTTTTGCAGGCAAGCCTATATGATTGATTTTGTAATTAAAATATCTAACCTATGGATATATCAATATGATATATCATAGGTTAGGTTAGGTTATGATATATCAATTTCGATTGGTTGACAGATCGGTGTAGTTACCTATATTGACTTATCTGTTCACATTTGCTTGCCAGGTAACCATGCACAGAAATGAGTAGGCAAGCCTACCTAGGCATATTCTGTGTTAAAAAGTAAAAACTATCAATTGAGATAAAACTCATTTGGTTATCAAAACAGTGAAGGTGTTGAAAGAAAATTGATTAAAATTAATTAAATAAAAAATAGCTATGATCACTTTTTGATAGGCAAATTATCATAGGCATATTTATTTATAAATATTATTTGATAAAAAATACGTCTCATCTGGTTATCAGATTGGTGAAGGTTGATCTTCACCGGCTCTTAACTATAAGTACAAGCGTCAAACTTGGCATGATTATAGTACACACTCTAAAGTATAACAACAAATAGTATATAATGGCCAAGTGCGAGTTGGTCACAAATTTCTGTTCACTATACCAAGTTAAGAAATGTAGGCCGCGGTCGGTACTAGTGACCGCCTGGGCGTGATGTTTTTTTGCATTAGTTTTTTGTATTTTGTGGTGGTACGGAGCCCTTAGTGCGCGAGCGCGACTCGCACTTGGCCGCTTTTTTAAAAGAAATTTCTCACCAGTAAAACATGTAAATATTATTCCATTTTGTTACAGAATCCATAACTTATAACCGCATACATAACACAAGTAGTAAAGAAGATTCCAGAGAAGAACTAAACAACTCCACTGCCGACGACAAATATGAAATTTGTGAAGATAAATGAATATGAAATAACTTGTTTTGGTAAGTTATTAAGAAATCTTATGTTCAGTTAAGATTTCAACACTTTTTTTTTAATGAAAAGTATTAAAGGTAATCTTTTCATTATGACTGCCTTTTTTTTCTATATAAACTAATAGACAAAAACTGTAGCAAAAGCTAAACCTCTGATTTTTTTTCCCGTAATCCTCCCTAGTGAGGAAAATATGTATAGTCAATAAAATTCTGTCATAGACTGCATCACACTAATAACAAAAATTTTGATGGTTGCGGTCAGATAAAAAACTCATTTTTTTTGTTAAATTGCCTACCGTTTGGCTGCAATTCCCATGATGGAAATGACAATGTGATCTAAGATGGAGCACGCTTGCTCATGAAGTACCTATACACTAAAATACCCAGCTTGTACATTATAGGGTACACCGAGGTAGTGAGACTAGCAAATGAATCTCACCCCTTGGCAGTTGGTTACGTTACAAGGACGTATAATGATCTAATGCTCGTTTTCACTAACCACGAACAAAGCGATGCCTAATTAGTTACTCTCACATCAAAACCATAGATATCCAACTTAATTTTTTTTGGCAACTCATAGCTAAGGAGAGTCTATTAAAAATAGATTGGTGAAACAGAAGATTGATGTGAGTGAGCGAGCGCGACGCGGGCTGTCAGTTTAAGAGTTTCCTATCATTAGGCACCCCCGAATCGGTGTCGTGAATTGTTTTTTGGCCTAGGCAACTCCTAAATATTTAGGCATCTGATTTAGGTGACTCCTAGGGGTAATGAAAATGGGCATAAGTTTGAGATACAACATGTTATAAAAATAGAATTAGGTGATAGAACTCTCAGGGTCTTCATCAAATGTTTGATCGGGCGCACAAACCCATTGATAAACATAGGCCTTCTAAGCCACGCTTTTTAGTCCGATCCCAGTTTAATTTCTTATTTTAATTTTCAATCACTGCTAACTGCTTTATGTACTTATGACTGGAGATCGGGTCATTATTACACAGAACATCCAATTATAATTAAATATTTCGACATACTGGCAAGCAGCACCGGCCCAAGCCTTAGGGCGTATTCACGTAGGAAGCAGGTTACCAGCGCCGATCTAAGAGCGCTTATCGGTACTGGGCCGCTCTGATAACCGCTACATAAAGTAAGAGGGTATGAGCAGGGTCTCAGTAAGCAACAAATGGCGTTCTACCAGCGCTGATAGGAGCAGGTCGGAATTTGTCGGCGACGTTCGACACTTATCGGTGTTGGTGCGGCACAATGTAGAGAGACTGCCTGCGCCGACTACCTGCGCGTGACCTGCGCGGACCAGTTCCGATAAGCGCAGGTAGATCGGCGCTGGTAACCTGCTTCCTATACGTGAATACGCCATTACATCAAGGTAGAGGGAGATTGTCTTTTGGCGCGTTACATTTCTGAAAACTGTCCTATAGGTTATATGATTATTTACGGGATATTTACCGTGGTAAAGTTGTGGAAGGAGCTCCCGGTAACGTAACCCGGTACGGTAAATATCCCGTAAATAATCATATAACTTTAGTGAACAACATTGATAGTTTAAAACACTGTCCTATAGGAATCGATTCCGGGATAAAAAATAATCCATTTGCTAATCCAGAATAGAAACTATTTCCACATTAAAATTTTATGCCGTCTACAAATAAATAAAAAAATCACAATTTTTTTTTCGTTTTTGAGATTTTAGTGTCCCTTGAACTATCTGGCGCCTACAGCATCTGCTCCTCTCGCTCTACCCCGGGGCTAGCGCTGCTGGCAAGCCGATACTAAACATACTGGTACTTACGAGTTATTCCCGGAGCTGGGCAGTTCCTCCCATGGTGCATCACTTTCGATGGCACTGCTCTCAGATGCCACCAAATACATGGACCTGTTTAGTTGTAATGTTATATGAATTAAAATTTGACTTCAAATGTAAGCTAAACAGACTTAGGGTTCCGTACCCAATAAATCACCTCACTCTACCCTATTCCTAAGACTACGCTGTCTGTCAATATACTACTTTTTAACGACTGTATTTTTTTAACAGTATGAGATAGTCAGTTGAAAATTGTCTGAATATTACGATGGATTAATGAAGAAATAAAAACATCAAAAAATAACAGGGGTCTCCATACAACCAACGTATGTTTGTCTTTGTTCTATAGTGTAAAAACGGTAATACGTACACAAGCGTCAAACGTGGCACCATTATGGTACACACTCTAAAATAAACCAACAAACAATATATTTATAATATTAAGTTTTTGTAATTGTGGTAGTACAGAACCCTCAGTGCGCAAGCCCGATAAGCATTTGGCCGATTTATTTTGCTAGATATTCATGTGAATTTGTTCTGCTTAAATAGTGGAAAACATCTAGTTTATATAGAGCGGATTAAGAAAAAAAATGTGTAGTCGCTCTATGTAATCCATATATCTCATCATAGCATTTAGTAGTTGTAGAATCGAGCTTACCTAGCTGGTACATAAAGGTGTGGCGGTGGAGGCGCGGCCTTCTTAGATGCTGATCTGGCCCGCCTTGCGCGCGACAGCCTTCCCAATAAAACAGATTCTGCAATAAACTGCTTATTCTCAAACATAATTGGATATTCGTTCATTAGGAAACCACAAAAAAATAATTGAAATACGAAATTGAATTCGTTTTTTTAACTCAAGATCAGTTTTAGTGCAACTCAAGATCGTTCTTAGGGCAACTCAAGATCGTTCTTAGGACAACTCAAGATCGTTCTTAGGACAACTCAAGATCGTTCTCAGGTCAACTCAAGATCGTTTTGGGGCAACTCCAGATCATTCTTGGGATAACTCATCCACCTCCTGTATGAATCCTCTCCATCCTAAGGTTGCCTGGAAGAGATCGTTCTATGCGATAAGGCCGTCGGTTGTTGCACTAGTTTTTTTAAGCTGTTTTATCGTGTATCTGTAATTTGTGATGTGAACAATTTACCGTTTATCTATCTAGTGAGAAAATAAGTTCTCTAGTTAGATCTTGACTTCAAGATCGTTTTAGGGCAACTCAAGATAGTTCTTAGGGCAACTCAAGATCGTTTTGAGGCAACTTAATATCGTTCTTGGGGCAATCGAAAATCGTTCTCGAGCACATTGTCTTTGTACCTTCTGTTTTTGACCTGTCTTTGGTTTGGCTTACTTAAATAATTCTAAAAATAAAACTAAGTTACATTTTCAAATTTAATTCGAATGTTACTAGATAGTAGAGGAGACGTGGTAGATCGACCTTCACCGATCTGATAACCAGACGAGACATATTTATTATCAAATGTAATTTATAAACAAGTATGCCTATCAAAAAGTGTTCATAGCTATTTTTAATTTACTTAATTTTAATCAATTTTCTTCCATCACCCACTCTTTTGATAACCGAATGAGTTTTATCTCAACTGATAATTTTTAACACACAGAATATGCCTAGGTAGGCTCGCCTACTTATTTCTGTGCATGGCTACCTGGCAAGCAGATGTGAACAGGTAAGCCAATATAGGAACTACACCGATCTGCTAACCAATCGAAATTGATATCATAGGTTAGATATTTTAATTACAAAACCAATCAATCTTGCTTGCAAAAAATCGTACATAAAATATTATTGCCATGCTAATAACTTTTAGAGTTTTAGCTATTTGATAGGTGCGAGAGAGAAAATAGAGCGTCCGAGGTCCGTGTGGTAGAACAGGACACAACATAGCAGCTGCACGCTACCTGACCGTTGAATGTATCCGAGTGCACATGCTCGAGTATATATGTATATCAGTCTCTGGCAGCCATATTACAAGCTTTGCTTAGTTTGGGGTCAGATGACCCTGTGTGAAAAATGTCCCAGATATTTATTTATTTAATTTATTAGTGACAACACGTGCTTAATAATATTTATTGTGATACATTTTTTTTGTTAAAAGTGTTTTTTGTGTGGTACGAAAAAATAAATTATTGACTTTGATGAAAATTCATTTAAAACATGCTATTTAAAATTGGCTTTCCGTAAATAACAGAACTTTAAGTATGGAGATATTCAATTAAGCAAAGAACCGTTGGATTTTGTTGGTTACGTGTTACAACAAAGTTACAGTTTTAAATAAAAAAATACAAAGAATTTGAAAATTTCGTTAAAAATTATGAACTAAAAGTTTTTGTTTATACTAATAAAAAATTACAGATAGCTATTTTTTCATATCGTTTTTTGCTTTAAAAAAAAGCCGTACATTCTGATAGTGAATAATAAAAATAATAATAAGTATATAAGTGCGTAGTACAAGGACGCACCAGCGCCAGTTCTCGAGAACGGTCGTGCTTTGCTCTACGGGACCGGTCTCTCTCCGGACAGGACTATTGTCGCCAATAAGCCTGACATCGTGATCGTGGACCGGTCCCAGCGCCGGGCAGTGCTTGTCGACGTCACCATCCCACATGACGAGAACCTCGTGAAGGCTGAGAAGGACAAACTCAGCAACTACCTTGACTTGGCTCACGAGGTTACCGCCATGTGGGATGTTGACTCGACGATCATTGTCCCGATAGTTGTATTGGTGAACGGACTTATAGCGAAGAGCCTCGATCATCACCTTAAGAGGCTCTCGCCATACGTTTGGGTCAAGGGTCATATGCAGAAGGCGGTCATCCTGGACACGGCCCGCATTGTCAGGAGGTTCCTCACTCTGCAGCCCTAATCACCGGTAGCTTGGGCCTTGCCCCGCTGCCGGCGGCACTCTAGGTTTTTTCTTTTTTTTTTTCATAATGTCTTGTTTTTTTTATATTTATTGTAAAAAAACTTAAATTTAAGAATGAAAATAAATAATGTGAATAATAATAATAAAAACGCAGGGGCGGCTTTATGGTGAGCCGTCGGTGAGTGGCGACACCGCGTAACCCGTTTCCAGGTGGCTAAAACCCCAGACCCCGACCCCTGGCTTGCCTTAACCGGCCGTCCAGGGGTGGAAACCGCAAGAGCTAAGAACCTAAGCTCCAGGGTGGAAGTGATAAAAGGCATAACGCCGCGAGTAGCTCTTAGTGAAAGTGGAGCACACCTCTACACCCTACGCCACCCACGCCAATGTTGCCCCTCCGGTGCCAAGATACGGCAGCCTTTATGGGGGCCCATTTAATGGGTGGCAAGTCATCATCTGCCTAAATATATTATGAGATGAGACAGGATAAGGCAGGTGCCGTTTCTCATCCAATAAGTCTGTTCTTCTATCCACAAGTTGTTCACCTCAATAGCCCAGTTTTTTTTCTATCCTATACTGTACAATAGTATTATATTCCTTTTTATAAATATTCCATAATTGCATGTATTTTATATTCAAAATCAAATCAAAATCATTTTATTTTCAGACACAAAACATATATTCAACAGGGCCTCTGGGTGTTGGCTTCGGCTCCACCAATGCCCACCAAATGTCCGGGCTAGACCCGGGAATTATATGAAATAAATTAAAATAATAATAGATATTTGAATTTAATTATTTTGTTTATTTTTTATGCTTTGTAATGAACGCTTTTAACAACAAAAATGTATTTTTTTTCTATATTGATGTTTTTTTTTAATTATACTAATATTTTAAAAGTAACATTTATTCAACACTGTTTTAAACTATCACGGTTGTTCACTAAAGTTAAATGATTATTTACGGGATATTTACCGTGGTAAATACTATACGCAGTGATACAGTGAGTGTATTTTGTCGAGACTTAGGTTCGAGTTCGAGTTCCAGTGATAACCGTAGCAAAAGACTAAGAAAGAGGGTAGATCGTTTCGTCTGTACCTAACTTTGAACTTTTTCACCAACCACCCGCATTCTTCAGTCTTCCCGTGAACATGGTGCATGTAACTGCGCCGAAATATCGGGAGCTCCTTCCACAACCTTACCACGGTAAATATCCCGTAAATAATCATTTAACTTTAACATTTATTCTTTCCCGTCTTACGGCATTTATTTAATTTGAAATAATAAATAAATAATTCATTATTTAATTATAAATAAAGAATATGGAATTTTTAAATTTTATAATTTAGCTTTAAAATGATGAAAAAAAATATTTGAATTTTGATTTTATATATTTATTAATATATTAACTTATTTTTTATTATTATTTCACAGCTTAAGTATATATAGTGTGAAATAATCAAAAATTGTGATCGAAATTAGAGTTATAATAAATTAGAGTTCAAAATTACTGTCATGTGTAAATAAATGCTGTCTCTGTCACTCACATGTACACGAGCATGGGCACTCGGATACATGCAACGGTCAGGTAGCGTGCAGATGCTATGTTGTGTCATGTTCTACCACACGGACCTCGGACGCTCTATTTTAACTCTCGCACCTATCAAATAGCTAAAACTTTAAAAGTTTTTAGCTTGGCAATAATATTTTATGTACGTTTTTTTGCAGGCAAGCCTATGTGATTGGTTTTGTAATTAAAATATCTAACCTATGATATCAATTTCGATTGGTTAGCAGATCGGTGTAGTTACCTATATTGACTTACCTGTTCACATCTGCTAGCCAGGTAGCCATGCACAGAAATGAGTAGGCGAGCCTACCTAGGCATATTCTGTGTGTTAAAAACTATCAGATGAGATAAAACTCATTCGGTTATCAATCAATCAAGAGTGGGTAATGAAAGAAAATTAATTAAATTAAAAATAGCTATGAACACTTTTTGATAGGCAAGTTATCATAGGCATACTTGTTTATAAATTACATTTGATAATAAATGCGTCTCATCTGGTTATCACATCTACTATCTAGTAACATTCGAATTAAATTTGAAAATATAACTTAGTTTTATTTTCAGAACTATTTAAGTAAGCCAAACCAAAGACAGGTCAAAAACTGAAGGTACAAAAACAATGTGCTCGAGAACGATTTTGGATTGCCCCAAAACGATCTTGAGTTGCCCTAAGAACTATCTTGAGTTGCCCTAAAACAATCTTGAAGTCAAGATCTAACTAGAGGACTCATTTTCTTACTAGATAGATAAACGGTAAATTGTTCACATCACAAATTACAGATACACGATAAATCAGCTATAAACAAACTAGTGCAACAATCGGCGGCTTTATCGCATAGAACAGGAGGTGGATGAGAGTTTTCCCAAGAATGATCTTGAGTTGCCCCAAAACGATCTTGAGTTGACCTGAGAACGATCTTGAGTTGTCCTAAGAACAATCTTGAGTTGCCCTAAGAACGATCTTGAGTTGCCCTAAAACTAGTTGTCCCAAGAACGATCTAGAGTAGCACCAAAGACGATCTTGAGTTGCCCCAAAATTGTTCACACGACCAATGCGTAGACGCAGAGTTAGATCGCTCGAACTCATCACCTGAAATAGGGTCGCTGTCGCTGTTATCCTGCCGATCTCGTCGCCAGGAATCTGGTGCGGGGGTGTTGGCTGCCACTCCAAATAAACCAGATACAGCACCCGCTACCACCTTGCGAGCTGATCTCGCTGCCAGCTATTAGAAAAAAGGCCTTGAGAACTGTAATTTTTTCCAACGCTTTAGTTAACAAACTCAAGATTGATATTCATAGAATTTTTTTTCTTTTACAAAACACAACATTTTGGTAAATCAAAAAAAATATATGATAATATTGCAAGTATTTTGGATTCAACATTTACTAAAACTATATCTAATGGTTTCCTCACTAGGCAAGCATGTATCGAGGAAACGGATTTTCAAGCAACAGTTAATAAAAATAAAAGCACATTGGCAAGACAGTAAAAGGATTTAAATCAAATAAACTTAGCAGATAAAATTAACGTTAAATGAAATATAGTATGAGGTGTAATTATAGCTACACCAAATAAATGTTTTAGTCTCAGAAGGAGGATAAATTTAAGATACAATTTTCAATATACTTTCCGATAAAAAAAAGAAACGTGACAACGAGGGAGCGGAACTCTGCCTTTTGAGTTTGCTTTCGCCAAAAAGTACAAAGGAGTGTCGTTAAATCGATAATAAATGGGTTCCTTTTAGGCAAGCGTATTCCGTCTTAGTCCTCGTCTTTACCTAGCAGCAGGCATGATGTGAACAAGCGCAACCCCATCATGACTAAAAACCGTATTTATTTTTCGTTTACGCTTTAGTCAAGAAATAAAAACTTACACAATTATTGATGTCGATTTCGGGAACATTAGCCAGATCTGCCGCTTTTTGCGCCAATTCTATGATTTCCTGATTGCTTGGGCTTGGCTTCTCAGCTAGTAATATCAGCTCGTAAAGGTAATCTTCAAACACCTTTTCAGGTGGCACTGTTTAAGAAAATACATTAAAACTTTTAAAATTAGTTTTATGGATCAAAAAAGTAAATCCGTAAGTACCTACAATAGTGACATAAAATAAATAGGTGCAGAAAGCCGGCTCCATAACACGAGCGTTAACATGCGCACGTACGCAGTACGCATACGCACGCGTATATACGGACACGTAAACAGTAATCTTGGAAATAAGTCGGTTAAACGTCAGTTGCGAGTGCCCGCGTCTTGGCAATACACGTAATTTTCATTTGTGTGACAATTGTCATAATTTTTCAACGATTTTCCATCATCATATTGCAAAAAACTTTATTTAAGAATTGTGCTTCATTATACTTTAAAATAAAATAATCGTGCCTTTCGTACGTGTCGTAATCAACTGAAGTATTTTACGGTAGCCAATTTATAAACATTTATTTGGTTACACTTTTTTATTTATTTATTCAGTAATATACATAATAGGCTTGCGTTTGACCGCTACCTCGCCTGATGTTAAGCGCGATGTGGTCTACGATGGAGCACGCTTGCCTAGAAGAAACCGATTCACTCGAGATTTGAAGACACCCAGATTGTAATAATCGGGGAACACCCATTCCGGCAGCGCATTCCACAGACTAACAGTTCGCACAGTATAAGTGGAATCAAAGCGCTATTACATATTTTCTATTACAAATACATGTGTTTTAAAGTAACATATACTTAATAAATTGTTTTTTATTGAAAGTATTAAAACTAAATCCAAATCAAATATTTTCCAAGAACGTTATTGTTGCTATGCCAGTTGCCAGCGCTACGGTTGCACGTAGGATATTAAACTCAAGGTCAGCCGAAGCTGGCCTTCTGTACCTGTTTATTTTGTGATAGTTACTTATACAATTAACTTTACTTAGTCATATTGTTAGTTTACTTACCAATAGTTCTTAAAACTGGCATGGAGTTCGGATCCGTCATAATCAACTCCATGGAACCTTGCGTGATCATATTGCCTCTGACTGCAGCTGTTCCAGGCATATTATTGAGCATAAGTCCTGGAGAGGCAGCTGATGCCACTGCACCAGGCATCATCTGGACACTTCCTGGCTGCACTATTCCAGTTCTCATGCCAATGCTCGTTGGACCCATTACTTGACCGGCCAATAAACTAGTTTGGCCCATAACATGCACATTTCCTAAACTAGTCTGCCCCATCACTTGGCCAGTCATCGAAGTACCGAGTGGACTCAGAATTTGACCAGCACCTAAACCAGCTTGAGTGTAAACTTGGCCGGTTCCTAAATTAGTCTGAATCATCGTTTGGCCAGTCATACTGGTTTGACCTATAAACTGACCCGTATTAGTTTGCCCTAACATTTGCCCAGTATCAGTTTGGCTTATTACTGGAGCCGATATCATGACAGATTGCCCTAAAAGTTGACCAGTCCCCAAATTAGTCGGGCCTACAGTACTTTGACCTAAAACTTGCGCAGTTCTAATGCCAGCTCGACCAAACACTTGCTTCGGTGGGGAAGACTGGCCGAACATTTGTGCCATACCGATACCAGATTGGCCCAGCATTTGCGTCCCCACACCAGTTAGTCCAGTTTGCCCCATGCCTAAACTTGTTTGGCCTATCCCTTGCCCAGCTCCAAAATTACCTTGACTCAAGCTTTGTCCAGGCCCAAGTCCAGTCTGCCCAAACCCAGCCCCTAGACTAGATATGCCCATAGGAGTAAAAGTAGAGGGAGGTATCAATTGGTTAAGGTTTGAAGCTTGTGCGACTGGCAGGGTTCCTGATTGAGGAACCATGGGAACACTTTTCCCATTTACTAACAAGTCTGGAGTTGGTTGCTTGTGGATGTCTTGTACTGTGGAATAAAAAAAGTAATCAGTTAACGGCTTCCGGAGATCAGTCAATTTCAAACTGGTTATTTTTTTGGAATCTTCTAGTATGTTTTTTATTGCCTATCAGAACTTATCGCGCATTATTATTTGTTTATTTAAAAGAGGCATCCCGCTTGACACTACTACTACTATTTGTTACTATTCTGATTTTGATGTAATTTGGTGTATACATAAATTGGAAATTTGAATGAATGTAAAGTTTTACTTATTAGAAAAACAAATTAATAAAAATAAAATTATTTTTCCGTTTTTTGCTCACACCGTCATTTAACATCAGAGTTGCTGTAGTTAAACAATGAACGTTGTCAACAATAGAAAAACTCGCGTTGCTATTTAGTATCATTTGTATTGGCTATACCGGTACTAAGGTCCATCTCCTGGGTGAAAGCCATGACGTTCAACGCAGAAGACAGCGCCGGCCCCACTCCGTTGCCTACTTCTCCCGCTAAACCCACGTCAGTAGAGGTAACATCTGGTGGCGGGGCTGCAGCTCTTCTACTGTTTGAGGACATGTAATTGCTATATTATAACATTTGGATGTAAGTGCTAAATGGGAAACTGTAGGTATAATACTTTTTTTTTTTCTTGAGGTACTACTATTTCGCTTTCTTAGATGAAACCGATTCACTCGCGACTTGAAGAAACCCAGAATGTAACTACAGGGATGTTTCCCGGCAAACATTCATGTGATGAACATTTGTGTTTGTTCTATATCTGGGTGTTAATATGTATCTATTTAAGTATGTATTAAAAAAATATGTATGTATTTATACATATATCAGTCTCTGGCAGACGTAGTAAAAGCTTTGCTTAGTTTGGGGTCAAATGACCGTGTGTGCAATATTTTCCCGAACATTCATTTATTGATGTATTAAATTTCTCGCACACCATCATCCTCACACATCTCTGGTGGAAAAGGACCCTAATGTTTGATACTTACGCTAAAGGACCCTTGGTAGGCGTCGATATGGACACGCGACCCCACATGAGGCGTCGTAATTCCTCGCCACTGATCCCCCTGCGGCGCAACTCTGCAATCGTCACTTTCCCAACTCGCTGTAAAATAATTAATACAGTACAAAGATAAAGATATGTTTTGC
The DNA here is from genome assembly GCA_949125355.1 of Agriopis leucophaearia. Taxonomy (NCBI): domain Eukaryota; kingdom Metazoa; phylum Arthropoda; class Insecta; order Lepidoptera; family Geometridae; genus Agriopis; species Agriopis leucophaearia. Next base: position 5,790,563 of record OX421284.1, on the reverse strand, counting down.
ACAAAACACGAACAAATCATACACAGACACACATTTAATACTCAATTAGGTTATTGCGACATATTATGTACAGGGCTGGCCACGTAAGTAGAATGACGGATGAGCTGTGGGCTGGAACCACTACATAATGGCTGCAGCATGCTGTACGACCCCTAGGAAGGCCCAGAAAAAAAATGGTGGATCGAGCTTGACTCCCACCCAAAAGACTGGTACACCATAGCACAGAACAGAGAGGAGTGGAAGAATTACACTAGAAATTCATCAGAAAAACAGTTTTTAATACCTACGTAAAGTTAATAGTCGATTAAATTTCAAATAAATTAAATATCATGTCACTAATAAAGTTCACAAGAATAGTTTTTTTTTCACAATTATCTCGCTTCCTATGGTTTTAATGATATTTGCAACCAAAATGAATACTATTAAGTGTACGAGTCAGGTTTACTGCCCAGGCCCTCCAATAGATGTTTCACATTAAAATATGTTTTTTTCAGACATAACATAAAAAAAACAATGTGCATTATTTTATTGTGCCTATTTGTGTTCTATTTATTAATACATGACATTTGCCAAAAATGCACATTTAAATCCTAAGGTTGGCTGGAAGAGATCGCTCTTAGCCGCTGATTGTTGTATTAGTTTTTAAGTTTTTTCTTTCCGGGATGTGTTCGTTCCGATATCTGACCGGCTTGAGCTTTTGGGCGTTTCTCTGTCTCCTACACTCAACTTTGGCTCCTATATTGAAAACAAGGCTCAATTGGCTGCCAAGAAGCTAGGTATCCTATCGAAGGTGCGTCGGTACTTCACGTCGTGCTTACACTGTACCAAGCACAAGTTCGGTCGTGCATGGAGTACTGCTCTCACCTTTGGGATGGATCAGCTAAATACCAGCTCGAGGCCTTGGAGTCAATTGAGAAGCATGCCAAGAGGCTCATCAGCAACGAAGCCCTAGTTCAGACTAAGCTTCTTAGTCTTGAGCATCGGCGCAAAGTTGCTAGTCGGTCGGTTTCTATCGGTTTTTCATCGGATACATTTTGGAGAGTGTGCATCAGATCTGCATGATTTAATTCCCTCCTGCTCTTTTTTCTATCGGACTGCTAGAGCGGGCACGAAAAATCGACACCGCTTTATGGTTGACATTCCGAAAACCCGTACGAAGCGCTTTGATTCCACTTTTATTGTGCGAACTGCTAGTTTGTGGAATGCACTGCCTGAATGGGTGTTCCCCGATAGTTACAGTCTGGGTGTCTTAGAGTCAAGAGTGAATCGGTTTCTTCTAGGCAAGCGTGATCCACCGTAGGTCGCATCATCGCAAAACATCAGGCGTGTTGGCGGCCAAGCGCAAGCCTATTCTACAATTAAAAAAAGAAAAAAAGTTTTATCGTGTGTATGTAATTTGTAGTGTGAACAATGAAGATATTATCTCAATACTCAATACTCAATAATTTATTGCATAATTATTATGAAGTTCACATACAGATGTTAGGTAGCATGTTTAAATTAGGTAATACATAATAATAACCCTGATTGGGTATGGCAATATAGTGCGGAGCGGATCGATTTATTCCATAATTGATTTGTCTTCTAAATACTCGTTTATGCTATAATAACATTTTGCTAGCAACATGTTTTTTAGGGTTTTGTCAAATTTATTTTCATTTTCTATATCCTTTATCTGTACTGGTAGTTTATTATATATTTTGATGGCCATTGGATTTGGGCCGGAGCTATGCATTGTTAATTTAGATGTCGGTAACATTAATTTATGTTTATAGTTAGACCGTATTCGATAGTTTCGGTTTTCAACTAATTTTCTAAAAAATTGTGGGTACTTTCTAACAAATTTACAATTTTCAAATATATATAGAGAGGCGATAGTTAAAATTTTATATTGAATAAAATATGGTCTATGGAAATTTGGTATACTGATGTCTGGGAGTTTGATATTGGCGAGGATACGGATGCATTTCTTCTGAACAACAAAGAGATCTGTGGCGTCTACACTATTGCCCCAGAGAGTGATGCCATAGCTGAGCCACGAAAATGCGTATGCGTAGTAGGCTGTTAAAGCTGTGTCTAAGTTAGTAGCACGGCGTAGTTCCCTAAGTGCGTATGTGAAACTTGACAATTTAGCTTTTATTTTTTTTATGTGACTTTTCCAATTTACATGCGTATCAATGTCTATGCCTAGTAAATTAGCTGCGTCTACACATTCTAATTTAATATTATTATATGAAAAGTTGATGTCAAGAGGGGCTTTTTGATGGGGTCTAAATTGTATGATTGCTGTTTTTGAGAAGTTTAAGTCAAGGTTGTGGTCGGTCATCCAATTAATTATATTATTAAATATGTCAGTGAGTTTTTCATTCAAATTATTATTTCTATTACACGATGTCAAGATAGAGATATCATCTGCAAAAAGTACACAGGGTTCATTTATTATTTTCGGAAGGTCGTTAATATAAATTAAAAATAAGATGCATGCAGCGACGCTTCCTTGGGGAATTGAATTATTAATTGGCGTTGGGGTTGATCTAGCTATATCTATCATACCAGTGTTAGGTTCAAAATTTTCAATTTCTACACACTGTTCGCGATTTTTTAGATAAGAGCTGAACCATTGGTGTGCTATACCGCGTATGCCTATACCATATAATTTATCTAAAAGTATGTCGTACTGAACTTTATCATATGCTTTCGTCATATCTAAAAAATCTAATCTAAATCTATTTATCTATCTAAAATCTTAACTCGGTGATTGATAGTTTAGGTTACAGGAGGTATGATAGATTTAATGTGACTTCAAAGTGCATCTATCTCGATCTCAAATCACTATGATCTCGATAGTAGTTTTTTTTTTATGATATGACTTTTTGCTGTCGGCCTTGCGGCCTCTACAGCTTGACTGGACCAGTTGGTGAACGCAGAGATTCTCGATAGTAGAGAAGAGACACCCGTTTTATAGGTTGAGATAAAATTCTTAAATTATTCAAGGGCATTCTTTGTGCGAGCAGGGGCCTTACCCCTAGCTTCACTTTTGCGAGCCAACTTTTAGTAGGTACCTGATAGGTACCTAAAATTAACCAACTCATTTAAGCTGCATCGTTTAAAAGCATCTAACTTGAATGAACGTAAATCCGTTTTACTATGCGTGTGTGCGCGAAAATAGCAAAGCTTGGCGGCTATCAAATAATGTGATAATGTGAATTTACGACTAATTAGGTACTCGAGATCCGTGAGCATCAGAAGCATAATCTGTTGGCTCAATTGAACGAAATGGACTTCTGAGATCAAAGGCGATCTAGTCCAAATTAAAAAAAAAATGCGTGGACAGATGGGGCCACTTTTACGCGATCAGGGCCGACACCTGGCCCTTCGGACTCATAGGTGGTCTCGGGGAGGGGGGCGAGACATCCGGAATGTCGGCGCGCCTACACTCGGCCTCCATGAACTCCACAAACGTGGAGAACTCGGGTAGAAACTGGGCTGCGTCCCCGCCATGCAACTGCTCAAACCGCGCCTGTACTTCGCAAGGAAGGCGCTGCAATACGAAATTGAGCAGGAGGTATGACCACTGGTCAACGGGCAACGTGCTTTTGTAGCTGCCAACACCGGATTCAAAACATGCACTCGAAGGTCACTGACCCGAGTGACCTTCGGAACATTCCAAATCTTCGCTAATAGCGTGTCAGCAAGATGACGCTTATTATCGTAGCGGCCGATCAACAATGCGCGAGCCGTTTCATAATCGCTGTCCGACACACTTAAATGAGCGATCAGCTCGCGCGGTTCATCGTACAAAACGGCCTTTAATGGAGCCATTTTGAGCACCGGTGATAAATCCGTTCGCTCATGCACCAAGCTATCGAACAAGTCGATAAAGCTTGAGAACTCGTCATAGGAGCCAGCAAATTCGGGTATGTGGATCGCCGGTAAACGCGTGCTGCACCGGTCAGTGCCCCCCTGGGTCAAACGACTGACCTCCAAGGGTGGAGCGTTTTCCCTGGCCCGTTTAATCACACACAGCCTTTGGGTGACCTTATCAGCAATTTCCTGACATTGATCCAAATCGTTTTCGGCCAAGACCAGTTCGGTTTCCGACCCATTAGCCGAAAGCAAACCTTCATACTGTTGTTGTACCCGAAATAATCTGTCTGTCATTTCACTAGACCGAGCTATCAAAGCTTCGTCCTGGTCATTCCGGTTCGCTAACAAATTCAGCGACGCAAACCATCGCAGTTCGGACCGGATTATAGCCTTAAAGTGCGGACATCGTATTAATCAGACCCGTAAATTATTCCTCCAAAACGTTGCAAAGTATGAAGTAGGTACCGTATTTACAATATTAAATATAATTATCAAATATCCAAAACCTTGACCAAATGTCACGGTACCCTAAATACAAATAAATACAAATACACATCGGCAATAACAAACATTCAATGTAATCTTACGTAATTACGTAAACAAAAAGATTTTTCAAAAAACAACAAGAAAATTTGAATTTAATCTGTGCCACTAGCCACTATGTCTATCTATCTATCTATACATATAATAAAAACGTAGAGATAAAAAAATCTGTAATTGCGAGATAACAAAAAAAAACACACAGGTCGTCTTAAAATAAGAAACTGAACACGATAGGACAGTTTTTAGAATTTTTGTCTGTTTGTTTGTTTGTTTGTTTGTTTGTCCGCGCACATCTCCTAAACCACTGGACGGATTTAAATGCGGTTTTCACGAATATGCTTAGAAATTACCAGATTAAAACATAGGCTATCTTATATCATTTATTTTAATTCTTTATTTTTACATAAACGAAAATAAAAATCAATGATTTATTTCTTCGTTACCCCGAAACGTAATAATCGTCACATAGCCTCAAGCAAGGAGATCCAAAGTAAAGAGAATGTTATTGACATAGCCATTAAAATTTTGAAACTGTCAACTGTCACTGTGTTCGGTTAATCAGTTTAAATTTAAAGAAGGTTCCTTAACCTTCTTAGATGAATGAACGTGTAGATCAAGCATGTTATAGGCCTTACAACCTCTTTGGTGATTCATTCCAGTGCATGGAGTAGGAGTATTACATTCTCTTGGTTTTATTCTATGTTAGCATTTAAAACACAAAATATACCGCATCCTATTTTAATTCAGTCCCGTGAATAGAAATATTCAAAAAAGGCCCTTTGTACATGAAAATAAACCTATACAACAAAATTCCGGACGCAATAAAGAAAGAAAGAAATAAAAACATATTTCCAGAACCAACTTCGTAAGTTTGTAACCCAAAAATTTTATTACGAGATAAACGATTTATTCGACGATAAATTTTAGAAAATTATAATTAGAAAATAAATTTCGATATATAAATAGTTAAGAAAGTAGCGTCATAAGTTTTGTATCATCTCATATATAATTAAGTAACCTATCACACTAAGTATGTTTTTTTTTGTTTTGTAAAATTACTTCACCCTAGGTTAAGTTTGAATAGTATATAGGGTGAATCGGCCGGTTTACGATCAGTTAGTCAATATGTCGCCTTTAAAGTAATGTAAGTTAAAAAATCAACGCATTGTAGAGTAGGCAGCGGCTTACACAGATAAAAAAACCTTCAATTAATCTAATAAGCGTATTTTTTTCAGTGTCTTTATATATATTATGTTATTTAATCATGAATTATCGAAAAGTACGTTTTTTTTAGTTCACGATCACCTTACGTCATTTTACGTTCACAAGTTTTTGCCAGTTTACGATCATTGAAAATCACTGAAAAAAAAACTTTATGCTATGAAATTAAAGTCGAAATAGTGTTGAAGTATTTTATTCATCAAAAAAAAAACCAACCAAGTATAGAGATAGGACTAAGCTACTATAATAATTCTAATATTCATTAAAATCAAATTATTATGTTATGTTCTGGTATGTTATGTTGTTGTTGTAATGTTTGTGTCTGTATTTTGTTCATCATCAGCCAGAAGACGTCCACTGCTGCACATAGGCCTCCCTCTTTAACCTCCACACTGAACGATAACCTGCCATCTGCATCCACTGGATGCCCGCGACTCTCACGATGTCGTCGGTCCATCTAGTGGGAGGCCTACTTACGCTGCGTCTTCCGGTTCGTGGTCTCCACTCAAGAACCTTTCTTCCCCATCGGTTATCGGTTCCTCGAGCGATGTGGCCTGCCCATTGCCACTTCAACTTGCAGATTTTAATAGCTATGTCGATGACTCTGGTTCTTTCTCGAATATCCACGTTTCGGGTTCTATCGCGCAAAGAAACTCCAAGCATAGGTCTCTCCATTGCCCGTTGTGTGACTCTCCGAGTTTCTCCAAAAAGCCAACAGTTAAGGACCACGTCTCAGTACCATATGTCATCACTGGCAACACACATTGGTTAAAGACCCTTGTCTTTAGGCACTGTGGTATCTTGGACAAGAAGATTTCACGCAATTTCCCGAACGCTGCCCATCCGAGTTGGATCCTTCGGCAACCTCTTTGCCTAAGTTGGACTTTCCAAACTGAACAATCTGTCTAAGATAGGTGTAATGGTCAACAAATTCGAGAGTATCGTTCCCAACAACTACCGGTATGGGTACAACATGGACATTGGACGTGATTTTTGTCTTATCTATGTTCATTTTAGGACCCACCTGTTGAGAAAGGCTACTGATGTCACTGAGCATTGTATTGAGGTCCTCCAGCGACTCTGCCATGATGACTTTATCGTCGGCAAAACGAAGGTGAGTGATGTATTCGCCATTAATGTTGATGCCCAATCGTTCCAGTCCAAAAGCTTGGAAACGTCCTCCAATGCGTTCGTGAACAGTTTTGGAGATATAACATCTCACTGTCTCACGCCTTTCTGCAATTGGATTGGTTCCGTGCTCTCGTCCTGTAATCGGATCGACATGGTGGCGTTTCTATACAAACACTCCAGCACTTCGATATACCTATAGTCGATATGACAACGCTGGAGGGACTGCAATACTGCCCAGGTCACGATTGAATCGAAGGCTTTTTCATAGTCCACAAACGCTAGACATAATGGCCGATTATACTCCTCAGTCTTCTGTATAATCTGGCGGAGCGTGTGTATGTGGTCTATGGTGCTCCAGCCTATACGGAAACCGGCTTGTTCGGGAGGCTGGAAGTCATCAAACCTGTTTTCGAGACGGTTCGTAATGACCCTGGAGAACAACTTGTACCCATGGCCCAGGAGTGAGATAGGTCTATAATTATTCAATATGGTGTTGTCACCTTTTTTGAAGAAGAGCACCACCACACTCCTGTGCCATGCTTTAGGCGTAGTACCTTCAAGTATGACGGAATTAAACAACTTCTAGAGGACTAAAAGTACCGGTTTTCCACCTGCTCTCAGTAGTTCTGTCGTGATTCCGTCATCACCCGGCGCCTTGTTGTTCTTAAGCTGTTTCAGAGCCATTCTAATCTCGTACAAGCTGATATCTGGGATGTCCTCAGTGTAATGTCGCTGTCGGGTCAGTTTAGCTTTCTTGTCCTGAGCTGTACTGACAATAGGCTGTCGTGTCGAGGTGTACAACTGTCCGTAAAACCTCTCGAGCTCTCTCAGAATCTCCGGCTTTGACGAAATGGTACTGCCATCCTCGATCTTCAGCTTCGTCATTTGGCTTTTTCCAATAGACGAATTCTTTGCGAACTTTGCGAACACTTTTTTTAATGTTACGTGAACGAGTTGGATTACGATCATACTTTGCTTACCACATCTCATCGTGGTCGTAAAATATTCAATTCTCGATCACCTAAATTAAAATCGACGGACAATTTTTTTACATGATCGCTAACTAGTCAGTAAACGATCACATAAAACTGATGCTTTTGTATGGAAAAGAAGTAAAAATCGACAACAGGCTGTTTCCCGATCACCTTAATTTTTATCACTAAAACGCTTTTACATTACTGGTAATTGTTCATATTAGGCTGATCGCCAACTGACACATAAATAAAACACGTTATTAAAGATCTAAACAGATGATAATGTTCCCGCCAACAACATGCAACATACTAGAAAAGCTCAACAAAGATTTGACCAAAACCACCCGTTTACGATCAGGTGATCGTGAAAAGAAAGTACCTTAGTTTTACACCATCCCATGGCGATCACCTTATATTTTAATGAATTAATCATTTTTCTCAGTTAAATGTTAGATTAGAAGATATTATGATTATATTTTTATACCACAAACACAACATCAATGCGTAAACTGTACTAAAACATGTTTTACTTACGATTCGATGATTGTTTCTCACTATTTTTTTCGTAAGTTTTTGCTTCAAAATCCGCGCACGCACACTAGCTCGTAGTCATCGGCTTACTGATCGAAAACTAACGTATTTGGTTGGTGAAATAGGTGATCAAAAAAAAAGGGATAGGTAATGCAAGCATTTTCAAGCAAAATTAACGCTTACTTTGCATTAATACGGCTATTTTTGGAAGTTTTTTCAAAAGTGATCGAGAGCAGGAGGTGATCGGTGAATGGGCCGATTCACCCTATATTATTTAAGTAATAGATTTAACTATACTTAAATTTATATGTTTATGTCTGTGGTCTGGTTTTGTGAACAGCCACTACATAAGTCATTGCTGCACCCTTTATGTAGGGTATATAAACTTAGCTTTTAGAAGAATACAGTGTATATTTGCAATAAGAATAAGAATATAGAAATAATTTTATTTTACTGTGATATTTTAACAGATAAATAGAGTAGTTCCATTTCATGGCTTTTTAATCAAGGTATACATACAATGCACGCGAAATAAGAAATAACTAGCCAAGAGCGTGTTAAGACAAGCATTATGTCAGGGTTCCGTGGCCAGCGAAACTGGACAGTCAAATTTCAGAGATGTATATCATCCCGACATGACATGATATACTTTTAATGGTTTAGACAAAAAGAAAATTTCAAAACATGCTCTGCACTGTGGTCACATTATCTTTTTGATTTGAAAGCTGTTGACGGTGTGCTTGCTTCTATCAATACTTCACACAGGGAGACTTAAAATAAGCAGCTGAACATGTTAAGGCAGTTTTTAGAATTTTTGTTTGTTTGTTCACGCACATCTCCTACACCCATGGAAGAAAATGCGGACGGATTTAAATGCTGTTTTCACGAATATGCTTAGCTATGACCAGATTGAAGTATAGGCTATGTTATTTTGCACAAGGCCGGATTAAGGGAAGAAAAAAGGATTGAAGGTTTATACGAAAATCTACGCGTACGAAGTCGCGGGCAAAAAAACTAGTTAACAATAAATTCTTAGACTAAATAAATCGTCCAAAGTCTAGAACATAGGTTAAATTCCAATAAATTCCAATAAACTTCCTGAACTACGATTGAAAAAGTGCAGTGGAAGTGTTTTTTATTTGCAATCGCAGCTAACTAGGCAGGACCCTACTTCAATAAATAAAGCATCAAAATTAAGGTAGGTAAACAATTATTCGTCAACGGAACCAAATGTTAACAATACTTGTATTTAAGGTTTAGAATCGTTTAGTTTAATCATATTTATTATGAATGTCTCAATTGATATTGAACCAACGACCGACTACGTGGTCTGACTCGCGGGTAATTTTGAAACAGCCAATCATAGACGCCGATAGTGGCGCCGCCGTGCATGCGATTGCTTGTTTTAACAGCCAATCGCAGGCATCGGCGAAATCGCAGGCATCGGCGTTCGCGCCGTCTGTGCATGAAATTGGCGATAAGGAGTGCTATAAAACGACGAAGAGTCAGACCACTAGTTCAGGGGTCTTACCACTAGCTCGAAAAGTTGACCCGCATAGGTGTTATTTGTCTAAACGGTACCATCAACTACGAAAAGCGGTAGTTATTTGATAGCCGCCAAGCTTTGCTATTTGCGCGCACACACGCATAGTAAAACGGATTTACGTTCATTCAAGTTAGACGCTTTTAAACGATGCAGCTTAAATGAGTTGGTTAATTTTAGGGACCTATCAGGTACCTACTAAAGGTTGGGTCGCAAAAGTGAAGCTAGGGGTAAGGCCCCAGTTCTGTTTCATACTTCGTGACGTCACGCTCTGAATCTTTCAAACTCTATGTAATATACCTAAAGTAAGAGTGAAATATAAAGACGTGAAATGGATCATGTAAGTACAGTTTTATTACCTAAAAATCCTATCCCTGCCAACGTTAGTATAGGTGGAAACAATGGTATAACCAGGTTATGCATTACTAAATACTGGGTGTGCCATTACAAACCACCTGCCTATTTCGGAAAATCAAAGTTTACAATATGATATGATACGTAACCACGCTCTGCTACCAAATTGTACAAGCCCAATTCTTTGGCTCGTACATGTCCGCGATGCGCGGAGTCCGAAATAAAAAAAAAGAGTTTGGAATTCTTACCAGAGGACGGCTGACGATCCTGTCACCTGTCTGGGCCCAGACTTCAGCTGCGGTTGTCCTCGGAATCCCAACACTTTACAAATACAATGTACAAAGTGTCCTAACACTGAAGTTATCACTCGTGGGCTATACGAAACACACCCGATCTAGCAGCTTCAGGTAGGCACCGAAAGACAAAACCGCCTTCAAATCGAGTTTCGCTGGGATACGGCCAGCCACAATGAAACCATCCGGTCGCGCCGAAACAGAGTGCAACTCGCGCGCGTCTTTAAAACGAAGTTCAACCGCGAGATCCAATAATTGCTAACTCCCGCGCGCGTCTGTAAGTACAAAACATCCGATCGCGCCGAGACCAATTGTGTCACACCCGCGCATCCGAAATTCGGACGTCCGTACTACTACTACTAATTTTCCGTTAATTTTTGGGCAGGAATGATTGACGATGTCCTTCTTGGACCAGTATTTTTACCGGAGACAATGAATGGCCCAAGATTCCTGAAATTCCTAAAAACGAATTTTTTTGATGCGCTATTAGAGTTACCATTGCCTAAAGGAACAGAATGATTCTGCAGCTGGATATTGCTCCCGCACACTTTGCGCTCCTTGTGCGAAATCATTTAAATGAGCAGTATTCGCTGTGGGTTGGACGCAGTGGACCAATCGCATAGCCACCGCGCTCTCCGGATTTAATACCCTATTAATATATTTTTTGTAATATATATTTTACAGGGGCACAATAAAAAATAAGTCTACGTAAACGTGCCACATGCACGAGAGGAGTTGATGAGAACATCATTCGAACAGGAAATTAATTGCGAGAAGGCGATGATGCAGCGCTCTACGCAACATGTCGCAACAAAAGCAACAGCGTGTCTGCAGAGATACGGAGGTCACTTCGAACAGCTCCTGTAACTCTTGCTACAATGCAATAAATTAAAACAGTTGATAACCAGATACGGTTATTTAATTTATTTGCCAGACGCGCTTTTGAAGTGACTTATGTTTTATTAGGCAGTAGAAAATTCAAAATTGCCGACAAAAAACAAAAACGTGTATTACCTTCCAATTAGTCAGTGCTCCCTTCCTTTGTTTTGCTCTAGTCTTAGCCTTACTCTTAATAACCATGACCGCTCGTTGCTCGTACCGAGGGTCATCTGAAGGGCCAAGGCCGATGGAGTACTCTTGCAAGTACTTATGAGCGTCTTCTTGCGCCACTGAACACTCCAGTGAAACGACGATTTTAGCCCACTAGAATATTAAAGATAGCGATGGCGATAAAGATGGCTATGAATTGGTTATATGACAAGTATGACAACAGATACCGTTCAGAAAAAAATTCTATATGAGACAAACTTATTTTAGTAACAAAAAATAATAATTTTAAATTAATGTCAACCTAAGAGTTGCACGTTTTTTCAATATCTTTTTATCGCGTATATGTCCGTGTTTGACCACCAACTCGACTGTTGCTGTTTTTTAGTTTAGTGTAATAATTAAGGCGTTTTTTTTTATTGCTTCGTTTTATATAGTACCTTTGTAGATATTAAATTAAGAGATTAGAAAGAAAAATAATAATAATAAAATTAACTAAAACGTAAATCAAGAAAGTAGACATCGCCCCCATAGCTGTACACTGCCTACTTGGCCCAAATCACTCTGAATGGACAGTGCAGGTGTTTGCACTCTTGTACGAAGCACTCTTACCTGCTTCACCCATTCCTTCTCCGACTGCTCGATGACGTGCGCGTAAGTGTTGCCCATCATGGCTATCAACATGTTCAGCAGCAGTATAGGCACGAACACCATGAATACCGTGAACACAGTCTTTGAGAGGTTGGGGTATGTTGTCATGCCGAGGTCTGAATACTGAGAACAATATAGGTCCGAGTATAATAAGTACTTCCACAACATTAACAACATTACAAGTATGTATACCACGCATTTAGCCGATCAAGTTTGGTTGGGAAATCATAAACTTACACTATAATCTCCAAGGGTAATCTGAAACAAAGCCATCCACGTGCTTGGATAGCTTGAAAATAAAGTTGATGATACATTTGGAAAACCTGAAACAAAGATCTTTTTAATACATGGTGATAAATTTGTGTGCTTTTGTAGAATTTCTACCTTTTTTGACAATCCTAAGGAATGTATACGTCCACGCATGGTGACCATCAATGTTAAAAAGCTAACACACCGATAACTAAGTAGTGAAATTTATTCCGTTTATATTATACTTAGCGTTAACGTACCTTTGTAGAGAAAATAAAAAGACTGCGAAAAACCAAATAGCACGATGCAGTAGATGATGCCGAACGTAAACATGTCTCCTGTGATCATGCTGTAGATCATCGTCACGAACGGACCGGTGAGCTTTACCGCACTGTGGATGAAGAGGGTTGTAATAAAGAAGACAATTAAAATTTTATGTAACAGCCTAGAGTGATGCCTGGCCCATAACCTATTCTTTTAATGTTATAAATTGAAAATATTGATTGAAATTAATTTGAATGTCAAACTCACTTACACTACTGCATACTATATATGTTTTCTTGGATACATTTTGGTTGCTTGCCGGCAGAATATATTATTTATTTGTTGATAGGAGAGCAACAGCAAGCTGATGTGCCTAATGCCTATATCCCAGTGTCGAAATGTAGTGTTTGCCTGTTAAGATAATCTACTCTGATCTTATCCATCTGTTCAGTTTGTTTTTAAACGCGACGTGACGGAACGGTGGTTCTCCTGGGACCCCACTCAGACGGAACCTAGTGTGTCTTATCAGTAATCAAGATCGACTTCTAAAATAAATAGATATATCAAACTCTAACTTCATCAGAATTTTGGTCTATGTTTCTTTCGAAAAATCTTACCCGGCAAAGAACATAAGAAGGAACCAAGATCCAGGTAGCAGGAAAATCAGCATGGCTTCTTCTACCATTGTGTACCGCATCAGGCGAGCTGGTATGCAGGCCAGAAGAAGGAAGTTCGATGCCAAGAATATGAACTTTGCCGGTTCGCAGATCTATAATAATATGTCCGTTAGTTTGGAATCTTCAGTGGGGTTAGTTCGAGAACTTGCGAAAAAGTATTCGTTCCGTAAACGTTAGCAAATGTATGAAAAATTCAGTTTCCTTTTATGTCCGATAGAGGCGCTGTTCAATTTTTCATACATTTTGCTATCGTTTACGGAACGAATACTTTTTCGCAAGTGCTCGTACTAGGGCCACAGATATGCGTAAGACTCTTTATCACTCTAGTAAGCATGTAATATGGTAAGCAGGTATGACTTATTTATTAAGACCTGGGGCCTTACCCCTAGCTTCACTTTTGCAAGCCAAATTTTAGTAGGTACCTGATAGGTACCTAAAATTAACCAACTCATTTAAGCTACATCGTTTAAAAGCGTCTAACTTGAATGGACGAAAATCCGTTTTATTATGCGTGTGTGCGTGAAAATAGCAAAGCTTGGCGGCTATCAAACAACTGCCGCTTATCATAGTTGATGGTACCGTACAACACCTATGCGGGTCAACTTTTCGAGCTAGGGGTAAGTCCCCAGAACTTAGATCAGACTCTTCTTTCCATCATTAGTTCATTTAATGAGGTTCAAAATTTCGACTTGTGGCTTACGGAAAAAAAAACAATTAAAATTATCAAGTAATTTTACATCAATTCATACCAACTGCTTAAAATACGCCACAAGCCCTTGATTTTTCAACTCATCGCCCTGCTGCAGTATGATATAGCACAGCGTACTCAGTATAGTCCCCAGTTCGCTGGCCAGTCTCACTCCGGTCTTGGCGTCGGTGATCTCTAAGCTCCAGTTGGGCTGAGCGTCTGCTTCTAAACTGCTGTGACGAAGGTAAACGGAGACGGAGAGGAGGAGTAAGTGGAGCAATAGGATTAATAGGCGTTTGAGGAATTTCGTCTAAAAATAAAAGAAACAGGTTGTAATCAAAGCCCACATTCATAGGTATTTCTTCTGCAAGCCAAATACACTGCGACCAACTTATCTGCAGAATGACCTAAATATCTACGTAAGGTTGTTAATGTTGATCAGAAAATACGACGACAGATCCCATCTCAACTCTACAGATAAATTGGTATCTTTGTATCGTACAGTATAATTGCTTACCCTGGCAAAAGTCTTCCATTTCTCTTCGAGTAATCGTTGAATAATCCCGCCATCCAACATGTTCAAGTGCTCCTGTTTTGTACCATTTAAGATGATGAATAACGCGGAGTTCCAGTCTACAAGAAAAAAACACCTAAAAATTAAAGCATCCTGAATTAGATGACAAAGTATAAACTCATCTAGCAACGGTCTCTTCTAAAACTGTTTTTCTGACGAATCTGTAGTGTAATTCCGCTTCTACGTAGCTTCAAGTACAATAAGGAAGTTGGGGAAAAAAATACTCGGTAGATATTTGTTAATGAAGTTAATTTAATTTAGTTGAAGTTAAGCCTACCCTGAAATAAAATATTAATTAAAAAAAGGAGAAAATTAACCTAACATGAAACAAAAATTAATTAATTCAAAAACATGAAATATAAATTAAAAGTAAATTGAATTTAAAAAAATGAAGTTAATTAATTTAATTTAGCTTAACCTGAAATAAGATATTGAATAAATAAAAGATAAAATTAACCTTACCTGAAAACAATAATTATTAATTCTGAAACGTAAAATATAATTTAATTTAATTGAAATGAACAATTATACCCGTTTCCTTAGTGCACTTTGTTGACACGTGTTTCACCTCTTCACAAGGCAACCAGGACGTGTTCACTCTTCGAGCGCTTGGCCGAGAATATTATATTTATATGTTCTCTTATTTATTATATTTATATCTTTAAGGTTTTGGCTGGTTCTGGATGGGGAGTCCATCCTAAACATTTGAGGCGATTGTATATTGCTATCATAAGAAGTAGAATAGATTACGGGAGCTTTCTTTATAATAACAGTAGTAAGAAAAATTTATATCAGCTAGACAAAATTCAAAATCAGGGTTTGAGAGTAATTGGAGGGTTTATCAAGACTACCCCGATTCACGTGATGGAGAATGAGCTTTGTCTCCCTCCATTGCGTGTTAGGAGGATGTATTTAGGTGGAAAATTTTGGATGAAGTGTAAATCGGTTAAAAATAATGTAACGTTATGTATTTTAGAATGCTTGTTTCAGTATAAAAATAATCAATATTGGCGGGGTAAAGGAATACCAACCTTACTTGAAGCGCACGAATGTTTCGGTGGGCTTAACATCCATTCCAGCCAAAAACTGGATACGTTTGCTATGAACACTTGGGTAGGAAGTATAGATCTGACGCCAGTTATAAATACTAATATAAACAACATTACCATTGCTAAACGACATTATAATCCATCAGATATTAAAAACTTGAGTGAAGAATATATAGAACAACATTATAACCAACATTATAAATTATATACAGACGGTTCTAAGGATGGAGTGTTGATAGGAGCTGCATTTTTAGACTCAGAATTAGGCGTAGCTATGAAATTCAAAATTAAAGACAACATTTGTATTATGAACGCAGAACTCATAGCTATTTGTGAAGCTTTGGCATATATAAAATCAATAAGCTATGACAAGTTTGTTATATTTACCGATTCACGAAGCTCTCTTCAACATTTGGCTCGCTGTACCTCAGCAATCCGAGGCACAACGACAGCCTACTCTGTGCTTAAACTTATTTTAGAGTTAAAAAGTGATTCTAAGTCTGTAGTACTCCAGTGGATACCGTCCCATTGCAACGTTGGAGACAACGACAAAGTTGATATTTTGGCTAAGCAAGCATGTAATGAAGGAGTATTGTTTGAAGTTCCTCCATACTACGCAGATTGTGTCTACTTAGTCAGAAAGCGATGCTATAAACTGTGGAGCGAATATTTTGACCAACGTTCCAAGGAGAAGGGAATCTGGTATAAAACCATTGAACCGCACCCACCAAGAAAACCTTGGATAGATAATGATGAGTTAAGTAGATGTGACATGGTTTCCGCTCTTAGGCTGCGTTCCGGACACACTACAACAAAAAAATTCGCATTTTTAATGCGCAAAGTTCCATCTCCCAACTGTCCCGACTGTGGAGTCGTAGAGGACACTTACCACGTCTTGATGGAGTGTGTGCGGAACGGGGCCTTTCGGGGAACCCTTCACATCGATCCTTGGAAGGTTGGAGAATGTAACAGTATCCTGGCTTATCCATTATCGGATAGAGCCAGGTTACTGTATAAGCTAAGTAGACTTTAAGGTATGTTCTCTTATAATATTAGTTTCATTTCTTATTTAAATTTAGTTACATATTGTATAGTTTGCTATTTATTAGAATGCCATTGTCGGCAACGACAAATTTCTAAAATAAAGATTAAAAAAAAAAAAAAAAAACGGGCGAGCGGCTGACCGGGTGTCCGGTGACTCACTGGCAAGCTGTCGAAGTCTAACGAGTATCGCCCGACTCGTTCCCCACTCTGACTATTAGATATAAAAGGCGGCGCTCGCTTGTCAGCGGAACATTTGTATTAACGACGTCGCCCGATGCACATGCTGTGCCATACTTTATATTATTGCTTACAAAGTGTACTACAGTGATTATTGAATTGAATAAATTATATAATGTCAGACCTCGAGCCTTTATCAGAAGTGGGATGGACCCGCCTCCACTTCAGTCATCAAGCAATATGACCGATGACTCATTAATGACGGAACAAATGTCATTATTTTCTCCCAGTATGGAAGCTATTTTCAAAAAAAATCGCTGAAAATATTACAACCTGTCAGCCTGTTCAAAGTGCACCGACAAAATTGGTCAACTTTGATCCGGATAAGTTCTTCGCCCGCAAGTCATCTGTTACGTGTGCGGCGACCACGGCCACACAGTCTCCGCGTGCCCCATGCGCTACAAGAAGAAAGAAGACGCCTCTTCTGGTGCCGGAGCAGGTCCTAGCAGGCATGTCAACGTGTGTTCCAGAGCCTCGCATGGTGTGTTACAGATAAGTAGTGTTAAGTTACCTTTTATATTTGATTCAGGGTCAGAATGTAGTCTCATAAAACAAAATTGTAGTAATTTACTTAATGGTGAACGATTACGTGAACAAGTCATTTTGAAAGGTGTAGGTAGTAGTAATGTTACCTCCGCTTTACAAATCAAATGTCCAACTATTGTGCAGAACCTTACGTTCGACGTTTTGTATCACGTTTTGCCAGATGAAAATCTTAGCGAAGAAGTGTTATTAGGACGTGATATTCTAGATGCAGGTTTATCTGTAGAAATAAGTGAGGGTAATTTAACGTTTTCTAAAACCAAAACATCTAATTATAGCTCAAAGTCATTACAATTTGACGAAAGCATGATCGACACTGATCTGGTAGGTAAAGATAGGGAGCGTTTAGTTGGCATATTCAAAAATATTTCAATTCTTTTATCGAAAAGCTGCCAACCACGCGTGTTAAAACTGGTGAGCTTAAAATTGATCTTATAGACCCAACCAAGACCGTTCATAGAAGGCCCTATAGGCTGTCTTCTTCTGAAGAAAACATTGTTGACGAAAAGGTTCAAGAAATGTTGGCTGCTGATATCATTAGGGAAAGTTCTTCGCCATTTGCAAGCCCCATTCTATTAGTGAAAAAGTAGGATGGAAGCGATCGTATGTGTGTGGATTACAGAGAACTAAATAGTAATACGCGTTCTGATAGCTACCTCCTTCCGTTAATTAATGATCAGATAGATAAGTTACATGGATCTCGTTACTATTGTAGTATTGACATGGCCTCCGGCTTCCATCAAATTGAGGTCCACGAAGGATCCATAGATAAAACCGCCTTTGTAACACCAACAGGCCAATATGAATTTTTGACTATGCCATTTAGACTTGGAAACTCTCCACAGGTTTTCCAAAGGGCGATCAATTCAGCATTAAAGCCACTTAAAGATGATAAGATCACTATATGGATGATGTCCTTTCTGCATCGGAAACAATCGACGAGGGGTTATCTCGCCTTGACAAACTGCTAGAAACTTTGAGCAATGCCGGGTTTTCTTTTAACCTAAAAAAGTTCTCGTTTATGAAGCAAGAAGTTGAATATTTGGGCTACGTTATTTCATCAGGGGAGATTAGGCCAAACCCGCGTAAAATTCAAGCTCTGCAAAATGCCCCAAAACCTACGACTAAAGCAAGTTAGACAGTTTATTGGGTTAGCGACATATTTTCGGCAGTTTATCCCAGACTTTTCCAAATTGATGAAACCTTTATATCCTTTAACATCAGGAAAAGGGCCCATCTCATGGACCGCCCAGCATGACAATATTCACAGTAAAATCGTTAATCACCTAATAACTGAACCGGTGTTAAAAATATTCCATCCTCATTTACCTATCGAATTACATACTGATGCAAGTAGTGATGGATATGGAGCTGTCCTAATTCAAAAACATGATAATCTTCCCCATGTAGTCGCTTACTTTAGTCTCAAGACAACCGATGCTGAGAGTCGCTATCATTCATACGAGTTGGAAACATTAGCTGTGGTTAAATCTGTGGAACATTTCCGCCGTTATCTTTATGGCCGCAAATTTACGGTGTTTACAGATTGTAACGCATTAAAGGCATCTCACTCCAAAAGAGATCTGACACCTAGGGTACATAGATGGTGGGCAATTTTGCAGTCCTACGATTTCGACATCGTATATAAGGAAGGCAAAAATATGGCTCATGCAGACTATTTGTCTCGTAACTGCTATCCTGAGATGCAAAGTGATAATGAAACCACAAACGCCAAAATTGTAAATTATTCGGAGCTTGAAAAAGGTTTGCTGTCTGTAGAGCAGCAACGTGATTCTGAGATATCTGATCTAATGGCTAAAGTACAGTCCGGTCAAATGCCTTCTGAAATTTCACACATACGATATTAGGGGGGTATACTGTATCGAAAAATAGAGCGCAGTAAAACTACCAAATGGTTGCCTATCTTGCCACGTTCTCTGATCTGGCCCCTTGTAAGCCACGTACATAATGAAATCAAACATCTAGGGTACGAAAAAACTCTTGAAAAGTTGTATGATCTTTATTGGTTTCAAAACATGGCAAAATATGTGAAGAAGTTTGTAGATTCTTGCGTGATATGCAAGTCTTCGAAGGGCCCATCGGGTGCTCAACAAGTACGCCTACATCCAATTCCAAAAGTAGCAGTTCCGTGGCACACTGTGCATGTAGACCTTACGGGAAAGCTAAGTGGGAAAAGCGACCAGAAAGAATACTGTTCCGTGGTTATTGATGCCTTTACAAAGTTTGTTTTGCTAAAACTCACATTAACTTTAAACTCTTCTGACGCCATAAAATCAATAAAAGATGCCGTACATCTATTTGGCGCACCAAAAAAAATAATTGCCGATCGCGGACGTTCATACGATAACATAGATTTCAAGACTTTTGTAAAGGTAACAATATAGAACTGCATCTTATTGCCACGGGTACCAGCAGAGCTAATGGACAGGTTGAGCGTGTGATGCGAACCTTGAAGGGTCTTCTCACAATAGCTGAAAGTAATTCCGATCAATCATGGCAAGAACAATTGGGAGATATTCAACTGGCACTTAATACTACACGCTGTAGAGTAACAGGATTCACCCCGGTAGAGTTAATGTTCGGTATTCAGGGTAACTCGCTTGAAATTTCCAAAATTGCAACCCGCTGCGATAATTCGAGATAAGATCTCAAATCAGCACGATCTTCTGCTTCCAATAGTATCAACGAGTTGGCCCAGAGTGATGTCGTTCGGTTTAATCGAGGCAAAGCTAAAGTTAAACCTTTCTCTGTCGGAGATTTTGTCTACGTCAAAAGTGAAGAACGACACCAAACAAAATTAACTCCAAAGTATAAAGGTCCCTTTAAAATTACTGCCGTTTTGGAAAACGATAGGTATGAGTTAAGACACATAAATGGTTCTAACAGGGTCTACAAATACGCCCATGAAAACTTACGTGAGGTACCTCGTGGTCCATTAGCCTTTTTAGAAATATCTGAAACTTATAGTGACGATGACGTGACGGCGTATACAAATGACAATGACTTTGTTCACGAAACTGATCGTAATATTGCCAATTTATTTACTGATATCAATAGTGATACTGAGTCTTTGAATAGCAATACTATGTCTGTTAATAGCAATACTTTATCCATAAGCTAACGCACCTTAAGTTCAGGTACAGATAATGTTGAGAACTTTGTTCGGTCTCACACTATTTCTGAGGAAACTTCGTCAGATGTTCCTGATTCGATCAATATTACAACTACCGCGACTGTACATAGAAGTCAACGATAATTTAAAAAAAAAAACATAGTGTCATTGAAGGGGTTGTCCGGTCCAATGATTTAACTAAAGGGATATCCATCCGGACTAGCACAGTCAGTTAAAGGGATGTAAATCCGGCCTAGCACAATCCGGTCCAGTTTCCAAAAACTGAAGGGATAACGCAGCTACCTGAAGAGTCAAAAAAAATACAAAAAAAAAGGGGGAAAGAAAAGACTGGGCCGGGAATTTGGTGCGCAGTCTGAAGGGTATTACCGGACCAGACGTTGTCATAGCAATGAATTTCTGAAGGGTTTTATAGTCTGAAGGGTATTACCGGACCAGATGTTGTCATAGCAATGAATTTCTGAAGGGTTTTATTTTAAACCGGACCAGTCTATGTTGTAGATTATATTTAACGTTTTTATTTGTTAAAATATGTCAGGATGATCGATCGATGTTTCTTTGTCTCCAGATAACGCTTAAGAATGCGCGCACGAGGACGTGCGCACGTCAGTATGGCCGTGACGGCGCCATCGCTACCACGTTCTGTAAACAGCACGTGCAACGGGCGAGCGGCTGACCGGGTGTCCGGTGACTCACTGGCAAGCTGTCGAAGTCTAACGAGTATCGCCCGACTCGTTCCCCACTCTGACTATTAGATATAAAAGGCGGCGCTCGCTTGTCAGCGGAACATTTGTATTAACGACGTCGCCCGATGCACATGCTGTGCCATACTTTATATTATTGCTTACAAAGTGTACTACAGTGATTATTGAATTGAATAAATTATATAATGTCAGACCTCGAGCCTTTATATATATTTTTTTATGATACTGGGTGACGAGACGAGCGAAGTCGCTCGCCTTCACGCTTGCCCATAACAGCTCAACGCCACTCAGAATTTTAAACTTCAACAGTTCAAAACCCTGGATGGCAATGCACTGCGCTCGTCACTCCGAGATATAAGATATCAATCTCTGTGTTTCAGAATTAATTAATTTTTGTTTCAGGTTAGGTTAATTTTCTCTTTTATTTAATTAATATTTTATTTTTGGTTAGGCTAAATTAAATTAACTTCATTAATATAACTTTTAAACTCAAATTAAATTATATTTCATGTTTCTGAATTAATTAATTTTTGTTTCGGGTTAGGTTAATTTTCTTTTTGTGTAATTAATATTTTATTTCGGGTAAGGCTAAATTAAACTTAATTATATTAACTTCATTAATATAATTTTTAAATTCAAATTAAATTATATTTAATATTTCAGAATTAATTAATTTTTGTTTCTGAGTAATTATTATTTTATTTCAGGTTAGGCAAAATTAAACTTAATTAAATTAACTTCATTTACAAATATCTACCGAGTAAAATGTATCCCGAATTCCTTATTTATTTATTTATTTATTTATTTATTTATTTAACAAAATCCACAGCCCTTTAAAGACTTAACAATAGACTAAGATCTTAACTTACGGCCAATAATGGATTTACATTATATTGCTAATCTAATTAATACCTACAGTCGTATATTATAATCAATTTATGGGTACATGTTGTGGGTGTATGCGGGAGGCGAGTGTGGGGTGATAGTGTGCATGTGTGTGTGTGTGTGTGTGTGTGAGTGAGTGAGTGTGTGCGTGTGTGTGAGTGGATATTTAACTTGCATTTCTGTCATGTATAATTTTAAAGACATCACTTTTAAAAACTTGCTTTTTAGAGTGAAAGATGTCAATTAAATTATTAAACTTTATGTTGTAAGTTCTGTGTAGACGACTAACAATTGAATTCTGCGCGTAGTTAGTACGAGAATGTGTGACAGCAAATAATTTGGTATGTCTGGTGCGTTTCATTGGTGTACGAAAACTCAGAACATTACTGATCAGGTCAGGACTATCAATATATCCATTACATAAGCCATGCAGAAAGGCCATATCCAAAATCGTACGTCTGTTCTCGAGGCTAGTTATTTGGTGATATTTACAAGAATCTTCATAATCTAATGAATAAATGTGGGTTCGATAGTTAAGGTGTTTAATAAACTTGTATTGGATATTTTCCATTTGTCTGATATATGTAATGTAAGAGGGACTCCATATGGTACTGCAATATTCTAAAATGCTTCGGACATATGAGTAATAAAGTAACTTAATACAATTTATGTCTGAGAACGGTTTACAGACACGCATAATAAAACCAAGGCTTTTGTAAGATTTATTGATAATAGATTCAATGTGTTCCGAATAAGTTAGTTTATAGTCAAGTAAAATACCTAAGTCACGTACTACTTGTTCTTTTGATATATTAACACTAGATAACTGATAGTCAAATTTTATAGAGTTTCTCTTACGCGTGAAGGAAACGTAGTGATACTTACTCACATTAACACCTATACGATTTTTCAAATAATATACACCAAGGCGATTTAGGTCAGCCTGTAGTTTAATGCAGTCAGATTCATTATTAATTTTCATAAAAATTTTCATGTCATCTGCATACATTAGAAACTTGGCATGCTGAATACATTCACCGACATCATATAAATAGCATGCGTAGAGCAAGGGACCCAATATGGACCCTTGTGGGACGCCTGATGTTATATCTATATAATTAGAGCAATAACCACCAACGACAACAGCCTGAGATCGTTTGCATAAGTAAGATTCTAGCCATCTTAACAGGTCACCGCGAATACCTAGCTCGTAAAGCTTTTGTAACAAGATAACGTGATCAACACGATCGAAAGCTTTCTCGAAATCAGTGTAGACCACATCTACTTGCGACCCTCCGTCCATATTAGTAGCCACGTAGTCCGTAAAGGTACTCAAATTGGTGACTGTGGAGCGGCCTCGCATAAAACCATGTTGTTGAGAAGGTATTGCTGGCGTTATTACGGGGTAGATATGATTATGAACTATTCGTTCCATTATTTTGCTGAGCACGTTCAAAATTGATATGGGGCGGTAATTTTCGACTACTGTTTTAAGGCCTTTTTTGAAAATAGGAATAACCTGTGCCTCCTTCCAGATCTTGGGGATGGAGCCCTCTTGAAAACATCTGTTATAGATTAAGGTAATCGGGTGCACCAAAGATTTAACACACTCGACAAACAAAATTGGGGGCAAGCTGTCATTACCTGCACCTTTATTAGTATCTAGGTTCTTTATAACTTTTTGAACTTCGTCCACACTAACTTCAATATTAGAAATCACATTACAATTTGATGGAAACTTTTCTTCGAGTGAGCAATGATCTAAATAATTATTATTGTTTGGGGAAGTATTAAAGTTTCGTTGAAAAAAGTCATTAAAAACAGAACATATACTAACCGGATTATCAAATCGAGCATCTCCGTACGTCATAAGTTGTGGATAGTCAGTGGCGTTTTTCCTTTTAGATTTTATATAAGTCCAAAAAGCTTTCGGATTTGATTTGATTTTCTCTTGGGAGAATGTAACAAAAGATGAATGACATTTCTCTTGCAGCACTTTTTGTCTTTTTCTAAGCTTTGAAAAGGCTTGGTAGTCGTTTTGATTTCCATGCTTTTTCCAGTTACTGTGTAATTTAGCTTTTTCTTTTATGAGCTGAATGAGTGATTTGCTGTACCAACAAGGATACGAGTACTTGCCACCACTGCGAACTTTAGGGACATACTCATCAATTACTTTGTTCAGTATTAAGTAAAATTTACGCACAACATTTTCCAAATTACTGTATGAGGTAATGAAAGTCCAATCCTGTCTCAAGAACGATTCATTCATTGCTGAATAATCTGCTCGCCTGTACTGGTACTTTATCCTAACACATGGTTTGAGTAGAGGAACCAACACATCCGTGGCAGTTATTGTCAGCGCAGGGTGATACAAATCTTCTTTTACCAAGGGAATTTCAGATTTCTGAATTTTTAGTGGAAATGTGGAAAAAATTAAGTCTAGTGTATTATTACTACTATTCCGGAGGTAATTATACTGCGAAAGGCCATTATATGCGAAATATGATAAAAGTCCGGTAGCAGCATTTTGTATATCCACAGAACCCTTCTTAATTACAACTGGTTCCCCAGACGACCAATCTATGCAAGGCAAATTAAAATCACCTGCGATCAACAAGTGATCGCCCGGGCATTGATCTTTGACAGTTGATACTATATCTGTTAATAGTTGTATGCGTGATGATATTAAAGAATTGGGCGGTATATAAGTGACAGCAATATGAATATCGCTAGACGAGCCAACGCTTACTGCTGGGATGGTAACCCAAACACATTCAAGATCATCACGTTTCCATTCCGGTCGCAATCGAGCATTCAGTCCAGAACGACATAGCAGCATGACTCCTCCGCCCAGGGATGCACGATCATTACGAAAAACTTTAAATTTATCATCAGACAATTCAGCATCAAAGACTCCGTCATGAAGCCAGGTTTCAGTGACCACAATTACATCAGTATCTGATAACAGTACGTTGTTATAAAATATATTAGTTTTTGTGCGCAAGCCCCTTACATTTTGATAAAACAGATTTAATTTTTTCATTGTGCTATCCATTTATAAAAATTATATAATATCTTAACAGATTAATATTCGATATATAGATAATAGATGAAGTGAAAATCAAATAATGTTCGTCGCAATGTTCATCGCAACACAATATTCGCATCACACAATCTCGTATACACGTTAATACTTTTAATATGATTGACATGGCCAGTATATGATATGGTTTTTTGATCCTATAATAATTATATTTGCAAGTGTGTGGGGTATGCGATGTGATGTGTGAGTGAGAAAATGTTATATACCTTGTGGAGTAATGTACGCAAAACAATATAAAATAACATGTAAGATATGGAAGCAACGGTTTTAAACAATTTTGGAGAGATCGGCCGACGAAGATATGAGTAAGGGGGGTGAAGTTTCGTTTCTTCTCACGTAAATGCGACAGTTTTTTGTCCAAGTGTATTTGTAACTTGCTTCTTTAGCTTTTTGCTTACTTGCATTAAGTAGCATCTTATTTTCTCTAGTAAGATGCTCGTTTACAAAAATACGATGAGATTCCTCTCCCATTCTCAGATCCTGAGCACTTAGGTTGCGGTACTTCCGAGCGGCCGCCACAATGCAATCTTTAGCAGCACGATGTCTCAGGCGGACGACGATAGGGCGCGCACGAGCAGCGCCAGCAGCGTGCCGCGGCTGCACCCGGTGCGCGAACTCGATGTCGGCCGCCTGAATAGGAACTCCAACATGATTTATGACTCTTGTAATAACATCTAATGTGTTTTCGTCTTTATTTTCTGGTATTCCGGTGACCTCGATATTCTGCATTCTCGACCATTGTTGCTGCTTTAGATTATCTTCCTCTAATGCCTTAATTTTAGCGGATTGTGTTTGTAAAGAATCCTTAAGAATTTTATTCTCATCTTTAAAAGTCTTTAATTCCGTAGAAGTACTTCCAAAAAACTTTTTTAATGATGTTATCTCTTTATGTAATTCGTCGTACTGCTTACTCATAAATGACAAGGACTCCTGGTAGCCGGCACAATTGAGCTTTTATTGCATCAAGTTGGTCAGATAAGCCCTTAACACATGATTCAATAATTTCGCGTAAGTCTTGCTTTTCGACCTTCAAAAACTCCTTTAGTTTGATCTCCGTAATGTAACTGCCAATAGGTGACTGCCCTCTACGCAACGTAACATTACTGTCGGCGGACAAACATTCCGCGTCGGAATCGATTCTGGGGGATTGCTTTGGTGGTCCAGACGACCGAACAGGAGTATTGGTGTTGTCAGACTTCGGCACCTTACTGGTACAATCCAGGCACCTCCATTTCCGCTTACCTTCGTCATTCAGTGCCTTATATCTCTTTGGAGAGAGATTTGCACATTGCAAATCGTATTTTTGATTGCAGCCTTGACAATTCATAAACTTCTTGTTCTGTATATTCGATCTACAACCAGCACACTGTTGCTTATCCATACTATGTTAAAGCAACTCTGATAACGATCGAAAAAACGTTCGCCCTGCGAATAAAGCCGAAGCAAACAGCTACTTGATGCGATGATATTTTAAGCAGGCAGTAATTAAAGTTGCATCCATGCGCGTGAGACAGGCGCGGTGGCGCTGCAGCGGTCATACGAAGGACATACACGCCTCGCGCGTAAGCGCACTGCGAGTTGTCGTAGGTCAGGGCAGTGACAATTTTAACAAAATGTTTTGCAAATTACTCACTGGATTTTAAATGTTCTGTGGTGCCACTGCACAATAATCAAGCCCTTATCAAGAGCTTCACACACATATATATCACCTGGGTGAATACGCACTTTAAACCTGATATTATAAATATCAATCAGAAACAACATGTACACAGTGTACAATATACGACTGCTGCAGTCATGAAGTGAAAGTGAAGTATTTACTTATTGTACTTGAAGCACCGTAGAAGCGAAATTACACTAGAGATTCATCAGAAAAACAGTTTTGAAGATAGACTTCTGCAAAGTAATGCCTGATTAAATCAACTATTTAACTGTCTCTTCTTCAAGTTCATCATCATTTAGACTGACCGCACAGTAAATGAATTTTAATTTTCACAAGAAAATCTGCCAATATCATTGGTATTGCTGCTACTTTTTAGAATTAAGTACATCTTACTAGTTTTCCCATCAGGCAACAGTGTGTCCAGCGCATTCAAAGGGTACGCAGAGCACGTTATATTGGAGTACCGCCAGAACTCCCTCGCAGATAGCTCCAGCATCTCCCTGAAGACAGACGCTCGGCCCAGCTGGCACGCGAGGGTGAGAGGAGTAAACCCTGCGCGGTTCATGCGACCGTTGCTGGCTGGGACTTTTGGATGCCGGAGCGCGTAGCCGAACATGTCCTAGCGAAATAAATCTTAAAGTTAGTATTTTCCAAGATTTTTTTACAGAGATATTTTTAACAAATATTATTTGTGTCTGCATCCGTTTGCACATCATCTGCCACATCCTTATTTACCCCAAAACCGTGCAATGGCCTGTCCGTTCATATTTCGTCTGTCTTGGAAACTGTGTTGGGTATGTACGTAATGCAAGGTATTTAAGATGCAAGAAATCAGCAGATAATGAACAAAGATTCAATAGATGTCTTTGAACTGATGATGATGTTTTCTAATCCTTACCAATTTATCACACACCACAACCATATGTAGTATCATGTTTCCAAACGAGTCCTGGGCGTCAGGGTCGGCCCCTGAGTCTAGCAGCAGGTTATAAACGGCTTCGTTGGCGCAGCAAGCCGTCCAAGCGAGTGGGTACTCCCCAAGGTACGCAAGACCTTCGTAGTTTGTCTGTCGGGCTGGAGGATTCTTCTGTTGATCACGAGGAAGGAAGAAGCTTCCTGAAGATAATAGTTTAATGATATAGTAATGTCTCAACTTATTTAGATGTCACGGAATCAAATCATAACAAGGCTTTCAAGTCCACAACCTGTGTGAGAAGAAACAGATTACTTAATACAAGAGTAAGTTTTTAGCGTTTCAACCAACCAATAGCTCTTTGCTGTACATCAGCTCCGGCTTCAACCAGATCCTGTACCAGCTCGTTGTTGCTGTATGCTATAGCAAGGTGTAAAGAGCTGGCCCCTGAAAACGTTAGTAGAAAAAATAATTTGAATTGCAAGGCATGTAGATTCAAAAGAACTTCATGAGGTCTTACCCAAATATTCTTCTCCTTCGACCACGTCCAGAGACAGTTTGGGAAAACATTTCACTAATGTCCTTGCTAATCTGGTATGGATCTGAAATAAAACTCTCATAGGTGACTTACGGCGTGGCTGGCTAGTGTCATGTTTCTGTTTAAAAAAAGATAATCCAAATCAATTTGTGGACCATTAGAATTTGTACCTGCAACTGCAAACGCCTGGAGTTGCATAATCTTCTGTATATATAAAATTCAAAGTCCTGAATGAGATATCAACGCACAGCCTAAACCGCTGGTCCTAGAGACATGAAATTTGGAGGGTGTATTTGTTGCGAAGTGTAGGCACCCACTAAGGAAGGATTTTTCGAAACTCCACCCCTAAGGGGGTGAAAATGGGTAAAAACATTAAAATTCGAAGTTACAGATGTGAAAATTGGTATTGGAACAGTTATAATATAGATCTCAATTTTAAAAGTATAAAAAATATATTATATTGCATTTTAGGGGTGGCACTCCTACATGTGAATTAGGGATGTTTTTTTTTTCACTACACTTATTCGGGTGTGGTATAGTTGGAAAGGTCTTTTAAAATGAAGGTATGGTTTCATACATCACTTTTTTATAAAGTCTATACTTTGCGAAATATGGCCCGCCAAAGTGGCAAAAAGTTGGTCCCCCCCTGCATTTCTAAACTATAAGAGAAAGAAACTTGAGTCTTACCATACAGATAGGTCATATTTAAAACCTTCATTCAAAATTATTTCGAACATTATCTGATGATAACTTTTTGAGTAAAGCGATAAAACTGTAATAAATTCAAAGCTTTCTAGTTTAAAGGTCATTAACCTTTTTGTGAAATGGTCTTAACAAATAATGTTTCTCAATCAGTTTTCTCTATGTTTAAACCATAAAAAGTATATGCTATGTCGGGATGGTACATCTTTGAAATTTGGCTAAGTCCACAGAGCTTCGTTAATTCGAATTTTTCTATAACCATAATTTACTGACTACAATTATATGGCTTTGATTACGAAACCCTACGTGTCTCGACACGCTCTTGGCCAATTATTTAAGTTATAGTGATGAAAATTTGTATCTGAATATACTTTTTAGGGTCCCGCACCCAAAGGGTGCTAACGGGACCCTATTACTGAGACTTTGCTGTCCGTCCGTCTGTATGTCACAGGGCTGTATCTCTGGAACCATAATAGGTAGTCACTTGAAATTGTCTTTGAAATATGTATTTCTATAGCCGCTATAACAACAAATACTAAAATAAAATTAAGTTGAAAATTAAAGGGTTTGATACAAAACGCTTTTGCTGCGGAGTTTTTAGTTTTAACAAAAATGTACACGTATAGTGGTACGGAACCCTCGGTGAGCGAGTCTGACTCACACTTGGCCGGTTTTATTAAAACAAAATCATACCACTTTTTTTTGCCAAGGTTGATTTTAAGGGGTGAAAATGGGGAGGAATTTTTTTTTTTTTTTTTTTCGAAGTCACTATTGTAGAATCGGTTATTATTGGGTACCTTTATGTCTAAAAATTACAAAACAATAATAGCTATGTATGATTTGGACGCGCACCGAGGGTTACGTATAAACATAGGTAAGGTATAGGTATCTTTAGTATCATGTAAAATTAATTAATGAATTTACGGTTTTCAGAATTTTTCCTTTGTAAGACTTGCTGTAAGACACTTGCCAAATTTCATGACTCTAGGTGAACGGGAAGAAACTTATAGGTTTGATTCCGTTGAGAAAACGCAAAGTTTGCGAAAATCACAATAATATTATGAATGCGAAAGTTTGTGTGAAAGCGTGTGCGAGTGTGTATGTTTGTAAATCCTTCATGCTGAAACGGCTGGACAGATTTGCATGAAATTTGGTATGCAGATAGCTTATACCATGGATTAACTTATAGGATACTTAATACTACTGATCATCATCATCACTATTTTACATCACTGCGCGATTGAAATTGCAGGGTGCCACTAGAATGTAAAAGTTTAGCGTAGATATTCGTTTTTAACTGTTTTCTCAAATAAAATACTACCTTCATAAATCCAAGACACCAGATATAACCCTGTAGGATAACAATCATAGTACCTAATATTATATATTGAATATTTTTCTTCCTTCACGCAGCAACAAACCAGCGACGTGATTTGTTTATTGAGATTGTTCAAGGACTAAAGTAGATATAGACTACTTTGTATCCCAAAAAAAAAGACTATTCCTGTACGATACCGTAACAAATAACGGCTCAGTAAAATTTTGTATAAAGATGAGCAATGGGCCATATTAAAATACACAATACTTTTGACCCCGTAACAAATTATGGTTCCCGGTTCCCGTGGAAAAACATAGAAGTAAAGTTTAAAAAAAAACTTTCGGTGTCGCGCAGTTCGCTGGGTTGCAAGTGGCCCACGAGTTCGAGTGTCAAGAAAAGGTGACATACGAACAAGTGAAAAAAAAACCTTTCGATGTCGCGCGGTTCGCTGGTCCGCAAGCAGCCCACGAGTTCGAGTGTCAAGAAAAGGTGACATACGAACAAGTAAAAAAAAATTTCGATGTCGCGCGGTTCGCTGGGCCGCAAGAGGCCCGCTAGTTCGAGTGTCAAGGAAAGATGACGTACAAATAAGAAAAAAAAATCGGTGTCGCGTGGTTCGGCCCGCGAGTTCGAGTGTCAAGAAAAGGTGACGTACAAACAAGTACAAAAAAAAACTTTCGATATCGCGTGGTTCACTGGGCCGCAAGCGGCCCGCGAGTTCGAGTGTCAAAATAAGGTGACATACAAACAAGTAAAAAAAAATTCGATGCCACGCGGTTCGCTGGGCCGCAAGCGGCCCGCGAGTTCGAGTGTCAAGAAAAGGTGACATACGAACAAGTGAAAAAAAAACCTTTCGATGTCGCGCGGTTCGCTGGTCCGCAAGCAGCCCACGAGTTCGAGTGTCAAGAAAAGGTGACATACGAACAAGTAAAAAAAAATTTTGATGTCGCGCGGTTCGCTGGGCCGCAAGAGGCCCGCTAGTTCGAGTGTCAAGGAAAGATGACGTACAAATAAGAAAAAAAAATCGGTGTCGCGTGGTTCGGCCCGCGAGTTCGAGTGTCAAGAAAAGGTGACGTACAAACAAGTACAAAAAAAAAACTTTCGATATCGCGTGGTTCACTGGGCCGCAAGCG
This sequence comes from Agriopis leucophaearia, assembly GCA_949125355.1. Lineage (NCBI taxonomy): Eukaryota > Metazoa > Arthropoda > Insecta > Lepidoptera > Geometridae > Agriopis > Agriopis leucophaearia. The sequence goes on along the minus strand of OX421284.1, from coordinate 5,758,973 downwards.
GCCCGCGAGTTCGAGTGTCAAAATAAGGTGACATACAAACAAGTAAAAAAAAAATTCGATGCCACGCGGTTCGCTGGGCCGCAAGCGGCCCGCGAGTTCGAGTGTCAAGAAAAGGTGACATACGAACAAGTGAAAAAAAAACCTTTCGATGTCGCGCGGTTCGCTGGTCCGCAAGCAGCCCACGAGTTCGAGTGTCAAGAAAAGGTGACATACGAACAAGTAAAAAAAAATTTTGATGTCGCGCGGTTCGCTGGGCCGCAAGAGGCCCGCTAGTTCAAGTGTCAAGAAAAGGTGAAGTACAAATAAAAAAAAAAAATATGATGTCGCGCGGTTCGCTGGGTTGCAAGTGGCCCGCGAGTTCGAGTGTCAAGAAAAGGTGACATACGAACAAGTGAAAAAAAAACCTTTCGATGTCGCGCGGTTGGCTGGTCCGCAAGCAGCCCACGAGTTCGAGTGTCAAGAAAAGGTGACATACGAACAAGTAAAAAAAAATTTCGATGTCGCGCGGTTCGCTGGGCCGCAAGAGGCCCGCTAGTTCAAGTGTCAAGAAAAGGTGAAGTACAAATAAGTAAAAAAAAATACGATGTCGCGCGGTTCGCTGGGCCGCAAGCGGCCACGAGTTCGAGTGTCAAGGAAAGGTGACGTACAAACAAGTAAAAAAAAAACAGATATAACTAGCACTGAGACCCAAAGCATATAAATATTTAATTTAATTCACCATTCAAACATCTGCCAGGCCGGGATCTAACCAGAAACCTCTTGCTCATAAGGCACATGTGTTAGTATTTAGCCATACCGGTCGTCAATAGCCAGGATGAAATATTTATATCGTCCTAAAATATAAGTACCTACTTTGCAGAGAACTCGATTATATTTCTCTCAAACAACGCGGGCGAAGCCGCGTCGGAAGCTAGTATACGATAAAGCTTTACAAATTAAACTGCGGTCGCGTCCAACTGGCAGACCACATTTCGAATCGCTGACTCACTATCAACCATAATGCCATAGGTATCTTCTAAGTCTGCTTCTTCGACCACATCGTCGCTTACCAACAGGTGAATTGGCAGTCAAACGAAGACTTTCGTGACTAAAAAAATTTGGTGTCGATCATAAAAAAAATGCTTTGAACGAATTTCCAAAATTTGAACTATATCTTAAATTGCGGCCATATACTAACACAATGATAATAAATTACCCATAGTTTTTTAATAAAATGAATGCAATAGCAAAATAGCCATATTTGTTCCTTTATCAATGTTATGATAATGATGATTATGACGCGAAGTTTTGATGAAATGAGGAACACACATAGCTAATGTTCGTTTAATAATAATAAAATATGAGATATTTATATAATCATTGCATTAGTATATGACCGCGATTTAAGATTTAGTTAAAACTGGATTGCAATTTACGCCGTTTTTTTTTAAATGACTTTAGCGCCTTCTCTTGACAACCTAGTTTTAGACAAAAAAATAACAAGTTTGCGTTAGAAAAAACACTTTCAGGACAGATTACCTTTGTGTCACAAATGATGAGGACATGCAGCAGCGACTCTCCTAATGCTCCTCGATAGCACATCTGCCAACAAGCGGTGTGGTCCTGCCACTTCGCCAACGGGTCATGAGGAGATAATGAGGCTTCTATGGGTAGCACCACCTGAGAGTACAGGCTTTTGTTTAGAACAAGTGGATCACATAAAAACCGACTTCGAAAATGTATGAAAAACGTAATAAGTGCCTATAAAATTTGAGGGTCGCCCTCAATTCACCTGCATGGCTAACATGCACACCGCGACATAATCCTGTCGTCGCCCTGTCGAGCGAGAATGCGACAAGGTGCCTACGGTTTTATATACGCCTGTCTCGCTTCGGCACGACAAAAAAGTCAACAAAACCCTGTCGCGGTGCGCATGTTAGCCCGCCTGGGGTCCTATCATCAGATTCTGACTTGGTGACAATGGGACCAAATTGGAAAATCTTTTTTAATCGGTCAATAGTTGGCGGAGAAGTCGGTGAACATAAAAAAATTTAAAAAAAATACAATGGAACATAGAACCTTCCTTCTTTTTCGTCGGATAAAAACTAGAAGTTCCATAGAAGATGGCCGACTAAAGTTAAAGAAAGGAATTTGCAAAGTATCACTACTGCAGGAAGACGTTAGCACCCAACGACGATATAAACACTGACACTGACTGGTTATATTACCTTTTTAACCGACTTCCAAAATGGATTTGACATCTTATATCTCGGGGTGACGAGCGCAGTGCATTGCCAATATTGCCATCCTGGGTTTTGAAATGTTGAAGTTCAAAATTCTGAGTGGCGTTGAGCTGTTATGGGCAAGCGTGAAGAGCCATCAGGCGAAGCGACTTCGCTCGTCTCGTCACCCAGTATCATAAAAAAGGAGGAGGTTATCAATTCGCCTGCTTTTGTTTTAAATGTTTGTTGCCTTAGAACTTTCGACTGAGTGAACCGATTTGGATGTTTTTTTTTTTTGAAAGCTGTTGCTTCCCGTTTGGTCCCATTTCAATGTAGTCCAGTTCAACGATGTTTTATTTTTTTACAATGTAACAATTAAAAAGTCATTTCCACACAAAAAATATTGTAAGAGACATCTGTACTAAAACAAACACCTCAGTACCAAATCAGGCATGCGCTCTCTAAAACTGATTGAGTGCCTATTTAATGCACGGCTATGGGATAGAGGGCGCATATTTGGTCCAGGGGCCTTACCCCTAGCTCGAAAAGTTGACCCGCATAGGTGTTATTTGTCTAAACGGTACCATCAACTACGATAAGCGGTAGTTTGATAGCCGCCAAGCTTTGCTATTTTCACGCACACACGCATAGTAAAACGGATTTTCGTTCAGTCAAGTTAGACGCTTTTAAACGATGCAGCTTAAATGAGTTGCTTAATTTGCGGTACCTATCAGGTACCTACTAAAAGTTGCCTCGCAAAAGTGAAGCTAGGGGTAAGGCCCCAGTTCTGAAATTTTTATGAAGTCGGTTTTTATATTGATAATTATTTAGCACCCAAGATATAGAATATCTTGTTCGGATGATAACAAGTAGGTATACTATACACCTAGCATGCCTACCCAGTATACCGGGTGTAAGCCGTGTAAGGGAAACGCTCCCGAAACCGAAATGCTGTTATATTATTATCTTTATATAGTATAAAATAAAGTCGCTTTTCGTGTCTGTATATCCACTAACTCCTCCTAAACCACGCAACTGATTTTAATGCGGTTTCACCATCATTTAGATATTTTTTTACGGAAGCTTTATCACACTAATATCATTTATGTGAAAGTTTGGATGGATGGATGGATGGACGTTTGTAAGGTAATCAATCACACAGAAACGGCTAGATGGATTTGGATGAAATTTGGAATATACATTGCTTATGTCCTGGATTAACACAGGCTACTTTTCATCACCATCATCATCACCGATTTTCGTCACCACGCGGGTGAAATTGCGGGGCGCAGCTAGTATCATATATATATATGTCGGAACACGCCGTTACTAGGAGTTACGTCATCAATGATGACGTCACTATTTCCATTAGAAGGTTCTACCACAGTAAATAAAACCTTTACTTTTGTCAGGGCTACCCTCTTTTAAGCTACTTTCTAATTTTAGACAACCTAACCGACTTATTCACGGGGTAGGTAAACAAAACACATTAAACTTGTGATAATGAATTCTTGATCTTTTATTTCTGCACAGACCCTAAGAAGGTGCTCTATGCTAATGCAAATTTACCGCCACGTTCGTAAAACCCTAGACACTGTAGAAGAAGGGCAATAAACTACAGTGTCATCACTTTACCACAATCATTACAGAATAACACTTTTTATAACACTGATTTGAGTAACAAATAAACAGTGCACCAAGTGCACGGAATCACTTTCTAAGCAAGACTGCCTGAGTGTGCGCTTTGCACTGTGCTCGACGAATACTTGTAATACACTGAGTGCCGCTTCACGACAGCCCGCCATTTTATAACAAATATGGCGTCGTCGTGTCGTTGCGAAGTCATAACAGTAATTCATTAGATCTTTAAATAACTTGCTTTACAGTGGTTAATAACTAGTTAATTAATCTTAACTATTTATAGAACTTAGTTTCTTATTATAATCCAATCAATTATTGGTTTAGCTAATACATTTAAACAATTAAAACAAGGCGCCATGTTTCCCTAATTAAACATCATTATCAAAACTGTTTTGATGATGAATTTCTAGTGTAATTCCGCTTCTACGTCGCTTCAAGTACAATAAGGAATTTGTGATAAATATTTGTTGGTAATGTTAATTTTATTGAGTTTAATTTTGCCTAACCTGATATAAAATATTAATTACATAAATTGAAAATTAACGTAACCTGAAACAAAAAGTAATTAATTCTGAATTATTTTTAATTATAAAATTATTAAAGTAATCTGAAACAAAAATTAATTAATTCTGAAACATAAAATATATATTAATTGGAATTACATGTATTTTAATTGAATTTAAAAAAGTAATAAATTATACCCGTTTCCTTAGTGCACTTTGTCGACACGTGTTTCGCCTCTTCACGAGGCATCCTCAGGACGTGTTGACTCGTCGAGCGCTTGGCCGAGAATGAGTAAGCCGTAACTGCAACGGTCCTTTATATACCGGCGCTCGCGTGGTGTTGGCAGGTGACGAAACACCTCAGCAAAGGTGACGTAACGCTTGTTTGTTCATTCAGCAGTGAATCATCCATTCCTTGATGTTTGAAAATTTCTAATTGTTCGAGAACGCTCATACGAAACCCTTTTTCACACATATGTAGTACACTGAATGTATTATTGTCGTCCAAAACGTGACCAGTTTCTAACAGATGTTTTGCAAAACATCTGTTAGAAACTGATGATGCTGAATGAACAAACAAGCGTTACGTCACCTTTGCTGAGGTGTTTCGTCACCTGCCAACACCACGCGAGCGCCGGTATATAAAGGACCGTTGCAGTTACGGCTTACTCATTCTCGGCCAAGCGCTCGACGAGTCAACACGTCCTGAGGATGCCTCGTGAAGAGGCGAAACACGTGTCGACAAAGTGCACTAAGGAAACGGGTATAATTTATTACTTTTTTAAATTCAATTAAAATACATGTAATTCCAATTAATATATATTTTATGTTTCAGAATTAATTAATTTTTGTTTCAGATTACTTTAATAATTTTATAATTAAAAATAATTCAGAATTAATTACTTTTTGTTTCAGGTTACGTTAATTTTCAATTTATGTAATTAATATTTTATATCAGGTTAGGCAAAATTAAACTCAATAAAATTAACATTACCAACAAATATTTATCACAAATTCCTTATTGTACTTGAAGCGACGTAGAAGCGGAATTACACTAGAAATTCATCATCAAAACAGTTTTGAAAATGGACTTCCGCAAAGTAACGCCTGATTCAATCAACTAAACATCATTATATTTTATTTATTAATATATAAAAAAAAAAAAAAAACATCACATCAACTGTTTTTAATATTACCACTAATCTAACTTAACCTTACTTAATGTTTATCGTTTATAAATCAAGACATGAATTAAGCAATAGTTAACTTGACATTTAACTAAAGATTAAATAGTCTCGAGTCATTGTTTGCTGTCTAGACAGACAACAAACCATTTTATTACATTTTGTTTCTCCATAGTTATTATTACACTTAAATAAGTAAACTAACTTACATTAATAAGATTTTAGACTTTTCTAGTCATCATTTTAATAGACATTGTTAAATTCGACATTATTATTTATAAGTTTATTGGTCTTGCGCCGACATATATATATAATAAAACTAACATCCGTGAAAAGCCGGGGCGGGTCGCTAGTGCTAGCTAAATACAATCGAATACTAATTACAATTTGTCTTAATGTTTTAGTGGTATCTATTATCGGTATCGGTGGTAGTGGTACCTATTATTTTGCAAACCAGCAATGTAAAGCGTACAAAACTCGGGGTGTGGTGCAAGCGTAGCAAGCACGCGGCGCTGACTGTGTGTGCGTGCGGCGGTCGTACATTGACCTCTAGCATGAGCTGGATAATTTATTTAATTTTTTCAAAAGCGTGCGCGCCTCGTCCACCGACCAAGATAGTCCTAGAAAAAAACTGGGGTCCAAAGCGCACGAGTCGCTCGCACGCTGACACTCCTGTCGCGACTATTTTTTTTTTTCTATAATAACTTCTATGTAGTCTGTACCTACCAGTTATTTTGCATTATAGTATTTTATCCCCCGGAACTTGCCATCTTTTATTGTGCCTGGTTCCTGCTATAATCTGGCGTCCAACGTGCGGGGCCGCGAACTGCGATATATACCTACATAAGTTTAGCGTTCGACTTCACCCACTTCGTCTGGTACAGGCGTCACAGGTCTCGTGTCCCGAGGTAATGCAACTCGTACGTGTACTGTGTATTGTGTTTAAGTGTCAAAGTTAACTGACTTTCGAAGCTTATGGTCAGTACGTAGGTATTAAAACAGGACTTCTAGCTCTTGTGCCGTGAACTCATGAACTGTTTTGTGTTGTTCGTTAACGCGTTGGTTGTGTTAGGTATTTACAACGATAGTGTTAACGCGATCTCGCGCGGCAAGCCCGTCCCACATGGGGGCTGCATCCTTAGATGCGGTGCCGTTCCACCTGCGGAGGGCCACCTTGAACCATCGTCTTGCACTGCTGGAGCACAAAGCGAACGCGCGGCCGCGGCTGCGCAGGAGGACGGTGCGCCGCCTGGTGTTTGTGCGCCTCTCACCGCCTCCGACACCGCCATTATGATGACCAACGAGCAACTGATGCTGCTCATAAACAGGCTAAGTAGAGAGCCGTCGGTAAGCACTACCATTCCATCTAATAAAAACTTTTCAAAATGTTCTGCACGCTTCGACGGCGAAAAGTCCTCGGATGTTTTAGCTTTCATCGATGCTATAGAAACATACAAAGAGTGTGCTGGTGTAGATGATGGCATCGCGCTGAGAGACTTATCTATGGTACCTACTGACAAAATTAGCTGCAACCTGGTGGCAAGGTGTAAAGGCTTCGACGACGACTTTGTCAGATGCAGTTTCGGCTTTAAATAACACTTTTGGTCCACGTATGCCGCCTCACCAAGTTTATAGAAAACTTTTCTAAGCCAAAAGAGGAATAGGTGCTTAATATTATGAAAAACTTTTACTATGCGACCATACCTGAAATCTCGAAAACATTTCCATATATTTTGTATTGCCAATGGTTGATTTTCTATGGAACAGCTGATATTGTTTTCGTGATTTCAGAGTTGCTCCCGTAGTAAATGCTACGGGGGTATTATGGATCTTTGATCGGGATCAGTCAGTGTCAGAATTGACAGAATTTTGACACTTGAAAGGGGTTATGACGCAAAAAAAAAACAGCGTTGTCTATTTCAAATTTCATACTACGAAATTGGAAATAGATAACGCTTTTTTTTTTACATAATTTTGACAAGTCGCGATCCCGATCAAAGATTCATAATAGCCCTGCTGTTCATAATGATGGGTACTATGGACCCCTTTTGGCTTAGTAGGTACACCCTTTCTGCGTAATCCAGTATTTGTGTGTTATTAAACTTATTTGAATTGTAATAAATAATAATAATAATAAATATCTGGGACATTATTGCACACACGGTCATCTGACTCCAAACTAATTGTAAGGCATTCCTTACATCATTATGGATAACACTAGGTAGGTACTTGTGTTAACTTAGGTTCCTATCATTCATTTTCCTATGCAGGCTACCACTTTATGTCTTTGTGAAAATATAATCTATACAAGACATTTTTGCTATTTTCTCGTTGAAAGCCTTTGCTTATTGATGCTTTCTAGCGATGTCGTTAATTTGCCGTTATTATGAGTCTACAGACTTCGTCGCAGAGGGCAAGAACCTGTAATGTCACCTTTCTTTTGCCCTCAATATTTTCCATAACAAAATCCATCTTTACTTACAGGCAATGCAGAATACCGGGTGTAGTGATAATATTTTTATTTTGTTACCGTTAATATTTCATAGGTATTTAAATATTTTGAACAAATTATTTATATTTTTATAATGCCCAGAATAAATGAGAAAAACTGTTTATCCAATTTTTGTTGTAGGTAATAAAAAAGTACAAAATTAACAAAGTAATTTTTTCTAAAATAGACAGTAATTTTATATTTAAAAAAATGTGCGAGTGAGAAAAAGACGCGCTATATTTTGGTTCTTATTATATTCAAAGAATCCAAATTAGGTACCTATATCTTCTGGGCTCATGGGTGGCAGGTTTTGAAGATTTGACTGATCTGTCATCAGATTCAAGTGAGCGTATGAAATAAAACGCCACAGCATGGCCCATGTCGCCGTGCAACTGATATTAATTCGAAGAATGATACTTATTACCTTAGAATATCTTATTACTCGATCTCACTACCTTAGTTCTTCTACCTATACTACCTCATTGTTTTTACCTCTCTCTCTTAAAATGGTTTCTACATCCTGTGTTAATAAAGTCTAGGCTGAAGGTAAATAACCCCTTAAAAAACCCCACTCAAGTATTACGTACAAATCAAAAAAAAAAATACCTATACCTGTAATTGCTGACGAAATCACCACTAGACACCCCCCCCCCTGACTGACATAGCCATTGAAAATTTAGAACTGTCAACTGTCATTCAGATAAAATCAGCCGGATTAAAACTTTTTATTTAAATTCGAACCTTCTTAGATGAATGAACGTGTACCTAACCTAGATCAAGGATGTTAAAAAACATAGGCCTTACAACCTCTTTGGTGATTCAATCCAATGCATTTTATTCTATGTTAGCATTTAAAACACAAAATATACCGCATCCAATTTTCAATTTTATTTTACTGTGATATTTTAACAGATAAATAGAGTAATTCCATTACATGGCTTTTTTATCAAGGTATACATACAAATGCACGTGAAATAAGAAATAACTAGCCAAGAGCGTGTCGAGACAAGCATAAGTCAGGGTTCCGTGGCCAAAGCCATATATTTGTGGTCACAGAAAAGTTTTTTTTTCTTCTTGTGGTCGTATTCATAGTTCAGAAATTGCATGGTCATAGAAAAATTCGAAAGAGCGAAGCTGAACAGCCGAATTTCAGAGATGTATCATCCCGACATGACATGATATACTTTTTATGGTTAAGACAAAAAGACAACTTCAATAAATGCTCTGCACTGTGGTCACATTTTCTTATTGGTTTTAAAACTGTTGAAGGTGTTTTTACTTTTATGCTTTTATCAATACTGTCCGTCCTAGACCAGGGTAGCGTCATCATGTGAAATTTTATTGAAACGTTTTTGTGGAACGTTGTCATAACTAATAACCATTATATTTTGTACCTTTTGGCGCAGTATTTAAAAATATTGTTTACCAACTTTTTGCTTTATCAGACTCACTAAATTGGTTATTTATCTATACATCTATGTCTATCTATCTATATCCATCTATACATATAATAAAAACGTAGATATAAAAAACTGTAATTGCGATATATTAAAATACTAGCTTTTTTGCCCGCGACTTCGTACGCGTAGATTTTCATATAAACCTTCAATCCTTTTTTCTTCCCTTAATCTGGCCTTGCGCAAAATAACATAGCCTATACTTCAATCTGGTCATAGCTAAGCATATTCGTGAAAACCGCATTTAAATCCGTCCGCATTTTCTTCCAGGGGTGTAGGAGATGTGCGTGAACAAACAAACAAAAATTCTAAAAACTGCCTTAACATGTTCAGCTGCTTATTTTAAGTCACCCTGTGTGAAGTATTGATAGAAGTATAAAAGTAATAAATAACACCGTCAACAGTTTTCAAATCAAAAAGATAATGTGACCACATTACAGAGCATGTTTTGAAATTTTCTTTTTGTCTAAACCATTAAAAGTATATCATGTCATGTCGGTATGATATACATCTCTGAAATTTGACTGTCCAGTTTCGCTGGCCACGGAACCCTGACATAATGCTTGTCTTAACACGCTCTTGGCTAGTTATTTCTTATTTCGCGTGCATTTGTATGTATACCTTGATTAAAAAGCCATGAAATGGAACTACTCTATTTATCTGTTAAAATATCACAGTAAAATAAAATTATTTCTATATTCTTATTGCAAATATACACTGTATTCTTCTAAAAGCTAAGTTTATATACCCTGCATAAAGAGTGCAGCAATGACTTATGTAGTGGCTGTTCACAAAACCAGACCACAGACATAAACATATAAATTTAAGTATAGTTAAATCTATTACATAAATATTATATATACTATTCAAACTTAACCTAGGGTGAAGTAATTTTACAAAACAAAAAAAAACATACTTAGTGTGATAGGTTACTTAATTATATATGAGATGATACAAAACTTATGACGCTACTTTCTTAACTATTTATATATCGATATTTATTTTCTAATTATAATTTTCTAAAATTTATCGTCGAATAAATCTTTTATCTCGTAATAACATTTTAGGGTTAGTAACTTACGAAGTTGGTTGGATTTTTTTTGTTATTTCTTTCTTTCTTTATTGCGTCTGGAATTTTGTTGTATAGGTTTATTTTCATGTACAAAGGGCCTTTTTTGAATATTTCTATTCGCGGGACTGAATTAAAATAGGATGCGGTATATTTTGTGTTTTAAATGCTAACATAGAATAAAACCAAGAGAATGTAATACTCCTACTCCATGCACTGGAATGAATCACCAAAGAGGTTGTAAGGCCTATAACATGCTTGATCTACACGTTCATTCATCTAAGAAGGTTAAGGAACCTTCTTTAAATTTAAACTGACTAACCGAACACAGTGACAGTTGACAGTTTCAAAATTTTAATGGCTATGTCAATAACATTCTCTTTACTTTGGATCTCCTTGCTTGAGGCTATGTGACGATTATTACGTTTCGGGGTAACGAAGAAATAAATCATTGATTTTTATTTTCGTTTATGTAAAAATAAAGAATTAAAATAAATGATATAAGATAGCCTATGTTTTAATCTGGTAATTTCTAAGCATATTCGTGAAAACCGCATTTAAATCCGTCCAGTGGTTTAGGAGATGTGCGCGGACAAACAAACAAACAAACAAACAAAAAGACAAAAATTGTAAAAACTATCCTATCGTGTTCAGCTGCTTATTTTAAGACGACCTGTGTGATTATTTTTTATGTTATCTCGCAATTACAGATTTTTTTATCCCTACGTTTTTATTATATGTATAGATATAGATAACACAGAGTGTCTTAAAATAAGCAGCTGAACACGTTAAGGCCTTTTTTAGAATTTTTGTTTGTTTGTTTGTTCACGCACATCTTCTAAACCCCTGGAATAAAATGCGGACGGATTTAAATGCGATTTTCACGAATATGCTTAGCTATGACCAGATTGAAGTATAGGCTATGTTATTTTGCGCAAGGGCCGGATTAAGGGAAGAAAAAGGATTGAAGGTTTATACGAAAATCTACGCGTACGAAGTCGCGGGCAAAAAAACTAGTCATAAATAAGCAAAGCAAAGAACCCCTTGGTGCTTACGTAATAATTGAATGACCCCAATCATGCCTTAAGTATAATTACCTTTCTTATAATCAGCGAGTATAAGAGAGTATGGTCTTCGCTGCTAGGCTGCGAGATGACGCGGTCTAGCACAGAGCTGACGCCTTGGACGTAATATGGCAGCCAGTGACTGATATACATACATATATATTTTTAAATACATACTTAAATAGATATTAACACCCAGAGGACCCAGACATAGAACAAACACAAATGTTCATCACACAAATGTTTGTCCTAGATTGGAATTGAATCCACGCCCCCAAGCGCAGAAAGTAGGTTCACTACCAACTGAGCCACCGGGGCAGTCAGAGAGATACTGGTTCTACTTGGTTATTTGAATGGCTCCTAAGGAAATATTGATAACTAGCTGCGCCCCGCGGTTTCACCCACGTGGTGATGAAAATCGGTGATGATAATGAAAAGTAGCCTATGTGTTAGTCCAGGACATAAGCAATATTTCCAAATTTCATCCAGATCCATTCAGCCGTTTCTACGTGATTGAGTAACAAACATACATCCATCCATCCATACATCCATCCAAACTTTCACATATATGATATTAGTGTGATTATTGGTACTCACTTGTTCCTGATCCCGGAACTTCCATCGAAGGTACTCTGCGCGGTTGATGACCCTCCCCTTGCCCGATGCGTACATGTATGCAGCTAGCGTCTCCCGGATGAGCTTCTCGGCTGCCACCATACCGCCTCGCGTGTACGTCTCGATCAGAAGACCGCCTAACAAAAGACACATAAATTTACTTATAGACGCTCCTTTCTATATAAAATCTTGTTTAAGCCCTTTACTCTATTGTACTTTAAAGAACATTTCAAGTTTGTTCAACCTCACTCCAGTTCCTTGCGATCCTCTCGTGCCCTTCAACTTAAGATTCCTACTTCCTCTCATACTAACCTTTCCTACAGTAAATCTTTCACTGTTCAAGCTGTCCTGCTGTGGAATGAGATGCCTACTTCTATCAGGCAGGCCAAATCTCTTCCTATTTTAAGAACCTTGTCTACAATGACTATCTTTCTTTATAATTGGTATGTATGTCTATGTATGTATTATTTATAGTATGCATTTGTAAGTACATATAATTATTTGGAAATTCAGTATTTATTTGTATGTAGGTATGTATATTAGATGTATCTACACTAACAACCCTACTCCTCTTTCAGTTCATGTCCATCCAAAGGTTGCCTGGAAGAAATCGTTTAAGGCTATAATGCCGCCTATTCTACGACCGGTTTTTATATAAATTTATGTTACTTTGTTTTTTTTATATGGTGTACAATAAAGTGATATTGTATTGTACAAATATTATGGTAGAAAATTCAATTAGTGCTGCAACATGACGTGGTGCAGTCATCATCAGCGGTAACAGCCTATCATGTTCCCACTCCTGGTACAAAAGTCGTCTCTCAGAGGGAGAGGATGTGCCCTTATCGACCATGCTGGCCCAGTGCATGTTGGTGTATGTTCATAAGTTTTTGGCCTTTGGAGGTTCTTGGATATCTTTCAACAACGGTGAAAGAAAACATCGTATATAATATACGATGTTTTCCTTCACGTCAGCAAAGCTCTATCCCACTGTGCTGACGTAGGTGTACATTAATAGGTATATTAGGTTGGTTGTTTGTTTATTGTTATTCACGTAATGAGTCTAGAAATAAGGAACTAATAGATATTATAGATACTACTAATACTACTACTGCTGATGTTATCACCGTCCAGACCCCCGGACCCCCTGTCAACAAAAATAAGCAAAGCAAAGACCCCCCACCCCCTTTGGTGCTTACGTAATAATTGAATGGCCCCAATTGTGCCTTAAGTTTAATTACCTTTCTTATAATCAGCGAGTTTATATAAGACAGTATGGTCTTCGCTGCTGGGCTGCGAGATGACGCGGTCTAGCACAGAGCTGACGCCTTGGACGCCCTTCGCTGTGAGCAGTTTACTGCACGCCTCGCCCATTCTCAGTATTCACACCCAGTGTCTTCACTGAGTCATTTTATACATGCAGCGGGCAATGACCTACGTTTATGGCCAAAGAAAAACTGTTAGGACTTTCATATTATTATAAATACGAAAGTTTGTATATGAGTGTTTGTGTTTGTCGGTACTGGAACTTCATAACGGCTGAACGGATTTAGAAGATAATTTTGGTTTGGCGGTAGTTTATTACATGGATTCCCTTATTTCGCGAAACTTATGTGCACTTCAAAATTATTAATTTGGTTTACATAAATGATGCAGTCGGAAACTCACCTGTGTTATTAGAGACCCACTATTCTACTCAACTTCTTCATGGATCTAATTGTCCAAAAGTTTCCATTGCATTTAGTAACCATAACATTTAATATCATTAGTTACTTCAATTCATCTCCTCCATATTTTATTTGTAACATAATACATCATTAGTCTCTTTACATATATGTTATTTGCGATATAAAATATCATTGGTCACTTCAATGTATGTTCTTCATATTTTATTTGTAACATTAAATAAAAAGCTATTTCAGGAAGAAAATTCCCAGTAGGCTTTTGTTTAGTATAGTTGCTTACTAAGATTACTGGGAACGGCCTCTTTTCTCCAAATAGCTCGACTAGCCTAAGATCGAGTGATCAAGTGTCGGAGGGCAAGCCAAGTCCCACTTAGAATCACTGCACCAACGTGGCAACGGAGTAAGTTTTGATGCTTACGTATATTAGTAGAACACTGCACTGGGAAGCGAAATAGGTACCTACCTACTGATTAGGTATCCGTAGTTATTACCTATACCTAGTTTAGAGCTACTCAATAGCATGTTTTTTTGCGTATATACTAAGCAAACACTTACAAAGTATCTACGTTTATTATTAATTAATTAATACACTTTTAACATTTCACAATCGACTATGTATCGTACTCGCACTTGGCAAATACAGCTGAATTAGATTGAAATTATACAACAGATCAACCAATCAAAGGTTTTCAAGCAAAATCAATCAAATGTTTTAAAATTCTCACTATCAATTAAAAAAGAATGACACTATCCCACTTGAAACATTCGTGGAAATAAACAGTGTAACATTGCTATGGTAACTAAATAAACAGTGTCACTGCTATGGAAGTGCTATGGTTACTATATAAACAATTTGCTGTGTCCCATTTAGAATCCTTTCGTATTTACTGAACAATAGTTATAGTCTTATTAAATTTTAATTGTTACCATCGATTTAGTTATACTGGAGGCCAACGATCTGCATGTAGGTATAGGTACCTGGAGGCACTGGAGCTACACTACATCGTATTAATACAATAAAAAATGCAGGCACACGCAGGGGCGGCTTTGTAGCGAGCCGGTGCGTCGTCGGTGAGTGGTGACACAATGTGGGGTACACCGAGTCAGTGATTCCATGGGACTAAATGAGACCCCTGGTTTGCCTTAACCTAAGCTTTAGTGTGGAAGTTTTAAAAGGCATAATGCCGTGTAGCGTCTAGTGAAAGTGCAGCACAACTCTCGGCACCTTAAGCCACCCACGGCAATGTTACCCCTCTGTGCTGGCCCATTAGGTAGGTGGCAAGTCATCACCCGCCACTGAAATGGGTGATTGGGTCCTAGCGTAGCTTATAATGTAATTGCATATTAAGTTAGTATTAAACTATAGATACATCGTGTAGTATCGAACAGTCGTGAGTTATTTCCACGTTATTTTCAATTCCACCTCATGGCGACCCTGCCATGCGTAGGCAGTCTCGTGTTGCGAGTAGCAGGCGGCAGCGAAAAATGCAAGCTACGAGTAGCTCATTATTCTGTGCCTCGGTGCCCCGATTTAAGACTAGGTATTCCAAGGCAACCAGGAGATATCCAACGTAGTATTTTAGACGAAACCTATATTCATTTTATTGCGTATAATATGGGTACATATGATGGAAAATGTACAGTAGAAGAGCGCCATAATCGACCTTTCGGCATGCAAACAAACTTAAAGACCTAAGGAAAAATTAACTAAACATTTAAAAATAATATCACATCACAACATTACACAAGTCAATTTATTAAAGTAAAGAGAATTTATTTTTATTTTATATTTTGATTTATCTGAAATAATCACACGTTCTTCCAATATCTTGGCGGGACGCGAGACTCCAGGCGTGCTGGCTATTGCCGAAACCTGAAAAATGTATGATAAAATTATTATAATTTAAAGGTCACCTAAATAAAGACATTTTCGTCAGCAACGAAATTATGCTTAGTCAGCAATTTAGTGGTCGGCAAAAATAATTAAATTGACAGCTAGCATTTAAATATACCTACTGCAATTTTCGCAATAAAGGAACAAATCGTGATTTAATTCTAATAATAAATCCCTGAAATATATACAAATGAATTTAAAAAAAAAATAGGCTAAAATAATTATAACTAAATGTACAAAACAGAAACACAAACATTCAACTAGTTAAAAACACAAATTTTCTGGGAGTGAAAATCACGAGTGACTCGGTTTCTTCTAGGCAAGCGCTACAGACATTCCGCATCATAGCTTAACATCAGGCGAGATAGTAGTCAAACGCAAACCTATAATTTAAAAAAAGTTGCACTTGAAATTTGTTTATTAAAGATATAGTTTTTATTTTACTTTTAAAGTTTAATTTGAGTTATTTTAATTAACCGTGTTTTATAAGTTTCTTTAGTAAATAAAATATGGTACCTAATGTAATCAATTTGATAGCGAGCGGTATTTACGTTTGCATGCTGTGGTGACAAATAAATATTAGACAAAAAAGTTAATTGTATGCTGAATTTTGCTGACATCACTAACTCGGCTCTGATATCATATTAAAATGTGTTGTAAAAATCGGAAATACTTCTTTTAAATAGAACTTCTGATTAATACTAGTTCAATTAGTGGCCAAATGTCTTAAAAAATATGGCACTTTTACCCATACCTCTTTGCCAGATGTGTCATGTGGTGCAGGATCTGATGAAAATGAGGTATTCTGCAGCTCCCGCAGAACATTTTTGCCAGTAAAACTTCTTTTTATGGCTTCCTTTTCGCTTGATATGTTATCACTCTGAAAATTATAACATGCAAGTTATCATAATTTAGTAGGTACAACTTGAGATTCATGATAATATGCGGGAGATAGTGATAGCGACTGATCATTGAAAACTGTTGTTCCAATAAGCATCAAAAATAAGAAGAATAGAATAGTGCTTACTTCTTCAAATAATGTAGGGATGGCACCTCGGGCAAAGATTGTTCGGAAACCAGTCCGGTCGAGCAAATGTGCCTCAAAATGCTTTGAGCCCAACAAACTTGCTGTACTGGGCTGCCAATTTTCTCGGTTCAAATTCTTCACCCATGCTTTTCTCAACATTTCATCCTTGGGAAATCTTAAATGTAATAAAAATGTTTGTTACTTGAAATATGTCTAAATAACCCTTTAATTACACCATCTAGATCACTAGGTGTATATGACATGAACCACAATAGGTAGTTACTTTATTTACATTACTTAAGAAAAGTAGCTAGTTATTAATGAAAAAGGTTCATGTCATCATAATCACATCGAGCTGAATCATCTATTTTAATTATTATACTACTGAATACGTTCCCTGGACAATGTCTAAGTACCTCAAACGCTAAACAATGATCGAATCAATAATTTTTTAAAGAAAACTACTTATCAACTTTTATTACACCCACCAAACTTGTACATTTATTAAATTGGAAGAAACACAACCTTCCCAAGCCTTCAAATTGTAAAGTTTATGAAAAATAACAAGAAAAATTTGCAATTCAAAATACGCTCTATTATGACACACGAAACTTACCTGTGAAACGTTATACCGGGTGGCATCTTATGAGATGAATTAAAACACATGAGGACACTGCACTTCACCATAGTATTTTCGTATCTTTTAAACCAAATATGTAAAAATAACTTTTATTTTAGGTAATTATTGCAAGCCGTGGTTTTCGCTGTCTGCCTCCTGTTAGCTTAGCAAAATGGCAACTTGGAACACCGTACCACATGCTCATTTTTTCTATTATGTTGCAACGTTACGACAAAAAGAGATACGAATATATGATTTTTGTGTAATCGAGAGAGATGCAAACATAACTGTTTTTGCGAATGTAGTTGTAAAAAACATGTTCAGTCTGCTTGGTATTATATGTCTGTGATTTCATCAAGGTTTGTACCGTAAAGCTTAATATCGTCCATATACATCAGGTGCGATAGAGTGTAATGTGAGTCACCATTATTAATCTTATATCCGCAGCCACTCCTGTTAAGTAAATTTGAGAGTGGGTTTAATGCTAGGCAAAACCAAAGCGGACTAAAAGAGTCGCCTTGGAAAATGCCTTTCCTGATTCGAATTTGATCTGTTTCCAAAGAGGTTGACACCTCTTTGGAAACAGATCAAATTAATCAGAACCTAACTTTAATTTTAAAACTGTTATCCAGTGTCTCATGGTATTTTCGAGGAAGTTTACTATTGTAGGATGAATATTGTAGTGATTGAGGATGTGTAAAAGCCAGCTATGCGGGACTGAGTCAAAGGCTTTTTTGTAGTCGATATACATCGTATAGATATTTCTTTTTTTGACTAGAGCCTGTTTAGACACCACCGCATCAATTGTGACCTGCTCTTTACAACCTTGACTGTGTCGTCTGCACCCTTTCTGCTGTTCAGCCAAAATATTGTTGGAGTTGGTGTGTTTATATATGATTTCGCCGATGCAAGAGGTGATTATTTTATAAATATTTTGAAGGCATGTTATAGGTCTGTACTTAGCTGGGTTTCTTAAGTCTGACTTTTCTTTGGGGAGCATGTAAGTTGTTCCAAGAGTTATATAGTGGGGCATAGTTTCGGGTGATTTGATGAATGTATTAATGTGATGAAGTAGTATGGGGTGTAAATGGGTGAACTTTTTGTACCAAAAGTTGTGTATATTATCGGAACCAGGCGCTTTCCAGTTGTGGGTTTTAGCTATAACTTGTTTTAGGGTGTCTAAGGTTATATTATCAAACTCCATCATAGGGATTGCTTCAAGCCTTTTTTTATCTTCTTCAATCCATTCAGCGTTTTTATGTACTTTTGGAGTCGACCATATATTTGACCAGAACGTTTCTAGTTGTTGTGGTTCTGGTGTTTCGGGGTTACTATTGTCCGATTGCTCATTGTTAAGGGTTCGATAAAACAGTTTTTCGTTGTTTGAGAACATTGTGTTTTGAGATTTCCTTTTGGTTGTCAGTTTATATCTGCGGAGCCGGCTTGCTAATGCGCTTAGTTTTTGTTTCAGTGTAGGTATCCAGAAAATGGATTAGTTCAGTGTTTTCGTTTTCATATTGCGAATGAATTTTATATTGATTTTTAATTTGATCTATTAACTTTTTTACTCTAGGGCTTGTATTACCATTAATGAATTCTGAAAGTCTACCTATATTTGCTCTTAATTTCCTAATGCGAATTTCTAAACGTTTTTGCCATGCGGGTGTTTGGTTCTTTGTAGATGAGGTTCGGTTCCCATTGTTATTGATATTTTGGTCCTCTCTAATTTTGCCTCCGTTATGTATGACGGCAGTATATGCTGCGCAGTAAATAGTAAGTTGTGTGTTTTCAAAGTCTGAGTCAGTTGAAATGTGCCTAGGTAATATTGTATTATTGATATATTTGACTATAGCGGCAAACCGGTTAGATGAGTTTTATTTTGGTATCGAAGGGCGTGAAATCGGTTCAGTCGTTTTGTATTTATTAAAGGTTTTAAGATATGTTTCTTCTATTTTACTTTCTAGCTCTTGGGTAATGTATTGTATTTTAACTGATGTATCGTTTTGTGTTTCTTGTGGTGTTGAAGTTTGTGTATTTAATTGTGGTGATGGTCCATGTATTTGCGTGTGTGTGAGTAATTGTATGAGTGGACAGTCGTCGTCGCTTACTTCAGGTTCGTTAGTGCTGGTGTGTTCGTTTGACTGTGAAGCACTTTCTGTGAGAATTTGTGTATTTTGTACTCTGTTTAATTCAATGGACACATTGTCGCGTATTTCTTGTAGCCGTTCATCTGAGATCATTTTATTGTTTATAATTACCCGCCGTTGGTCCGCTACTCTCTGTTCAGATATATGAGAGAGGTGAGGGTAATTGCTAATGAAAGCCTGGTGTAATGGTTGCCTATAAGCTGATTTGTTGGTGTCTAGTTCGGTTATTTTATAGTAAGAATTTATAATGAATTCGTTTATTTAGTTTGACCACCTCATTCTTTGTCCAGTTTGTGATATGCATGTTTGTGTGATGTGTCGTTCGTTTGTGTATTTTAATAGTGTTTCTACATCTTTTTTTATCTCTTCTATTTTCTCAATTGACAGTAATTTTCTCTGTGTTATGGCTCGTCGTTGGTCTCCTACACTCTGTCGACTTGCCTGCATGTTTGGGTATTTTTCTGTGAATGTTTGGTGTAATTCTGCTAAGTAAGCTTTTGTATCCGTTTCAAGTGATGTTATTAGAAAGTATGTGCGCATAATGAAGATATTCATTTCATCAGTCCATTTCTTGCGCACGCGAGTTCCAGCTTTGGTGGGTGCGGGGTCGTTGGCGCTTGCCTCCCGCACAACATCCTCAGCTGGCGAAGAAGAAATAAAATCGGAGTCCATTTGGCTTGCGTTGTTCGTTTGACAGTTAATCGATCCCGCCCGGAGATTCACCTTGCCCCTGGCCACAGTGGGTTCCCTCCTACTGTCATCGGCATCACCCCTGGAGCCGCCGGGCACTTGGGGACAATGTTTAATTTTTCTATCCATATTTTTTATTGAACGTAGTATTAACTCACAGCGCTAGTCCGGAACGTGTGAGCATGCAGTAGGCTATCTAACTAAGCCCGTGGGTGCCGCCGTTGGTATATTACTTCAAGCTACTCTTCCGCCGCCACCCTAAACCACCGTCCTGCATTGACGTTAGTTGTCCCACTTAGATCTCACTAAGACTTTCTCGCCTAAGAGCCCTAAAGTGGCCTAAAAACTATTCTTACCATCT
The DNA here is from genome assembly GCA_949125355.1 of Agriopis leucophaearia. NCBI lineage: Eukaryota > Metazoa > Arthropoda > Insecta > Lepidoptera > Geometridae > Agriopis > Agriopis leucophaearia. The sequence continues at coordinate 5,738,325 of OX421284.1, read as the reverse complement.
TTCTCTTTTGACCCTCATATTTTGTGCTCTTACTAAACCTCTCCTATCTCTCTGCTACTTTGCTCTTTCTGTCAACCCTTTGCTCCTCTGCTTTCACATAATAGCTCCAGCTCTTACCTACTTACTTACTCTTGCTATTACCTCCTTCCTCCTGCTCTTACCTATATACTTACTGCTGCTCTTACCTACTAACTCCTGATCTTACCTATTTACTTACTCCCTCTTATCTACCCACTCACTCCCGCTCTTACCCACCCACTCACTCCTGCTTTCAACCCACTCCTCTCCTACCCTACGTTCCAGAGCCACGTTAGCCGCATCAGTAATTTCTCATTGCGTTGCCCGCCCCCCACGTGATCAGATGGTCGATCAGGACGTGTGGTTGGTCTTTAGGGGGCTTATTATTATGTTCAAGTGTTTATTATCTCGAAATTATATGAATTTCGGTAGTAGATGAAACAACACGGGCCTAAACCAAGTGTTGTTCATTTTGAGGGGTTGAATCAATAAGTGATTCTTCTTGTAAAAATTTCCGTACGATACGACAAGTATTTAGAATTGCAGCTTTTTGCATTGTTATAAAAATATTTTTAGGTAAGTCTAGTAGTTTGATACCATGGTGAAGGTATTTGGGTATTACTCCTGTGCTAGAGAGCACCAAGGGCACAATGTATACTTTTTCTATCTTCCAAATCCTAATTATTTCTTCTTTTAGTTCTGTATATTTATGTATTTTCTCGGTTATAGTTTTTTGCAAATTATGTGTATTGGGGATTGCTATATCAATTAGGTATACGGTTTTTTCAATTTTGTCTGTTAACGTAATGTCTGGTCTATTATTGTGTATAGTTTTATCTGTTAATATGGCTCTATCGAAGTACATCTTGTGAGTGGAACTCTCCAGTACTGGTTTTGGAACGTATTGATAGTAAGGTTTGATTGTATTGTCTACGAGTTTGTGTTTTATTGCAAGTTTTTGATGGATAATATGTGCAACCTGGTTATGTCTGTGTGTGTAATCGGTTTGAGTGAGAGTTGGGCAAGCGCTTGTGATGTGTTGTATAGTTTCTGGATGACGATGGCACTTTCTGCATTTATCGTTTTGGGCATTTGGGTCTTTTATGATGTGCTTTCTATAATTTTTAGTATTTATTACTTGGTCCTGTATTGCGATCATGAATCCTTCGGTTTCAGGAAATAGATAACCTATTTTAAGCCATTTGTTTGAAGCTTCTGTGTCTACATGGTCCTGCTCTAGGTCGTGGATGTGTCTGCCGTGTAATTCTTTGGCCCGCCATCTATTTAGTTTTTGGTGTTCATGTCCTTGCTGTGTATTAAATTGTATGTCTATGTTTGATAAATTTAATGGTGTATATTTATCATCTATTGCAACTATTGCGGCATGAATTTCGCTAGAATTTGATTTTTCATAGAAAAAATTTCTCAAATTTAGCACTTGTTTCTCCCACAATAGTTTTAGATCTATAAGACCCCTACCTCCATTTTGTCTTTTTACTGAGGTTCTTTCAATTGCTGATTTTGGGTGTAAGTAATTGTATTTGGTAAGGGTTGTACGAGTTTTTATTTCGAGTTTGTTGATGTCAGTTTTTGTCCATTTTATTACTCCAAAAGAATAAGTTAGAATCGGTATAGCAAACGTATTTATGGCTTTAAATAATTTTTTTGCATGCAATTGTCTTTTGCAGATGTGGTTTAGTCTACGTATGTATTCGGTATTAAGATTCTGTTTAATTTGGATGTGGTTGATTATGTTGGACTGATAAATGCCAAGGTATTTATAGGTGTCTGAGGGTTCCATTTCTGCAAAAGTATTATGTCCTACTATTTCAGGATCGGTTGTGGTCACTTTACCTTTGTGTATGTGTAGCGTTCGACATTTATCTAGGCCAAAAGTCATGTTAATATCTGTGCTAAACTGTGTCGTCAGTTTTAATAGAGAGTCTAGGTATTTTTAGGATTTGGAAAAAAGTTTGATGTCATCCATGTATAACAAATGTGTTAGTGATGTATTAGGTGTTAATTTATATCCGCAGTTAGATTTATTGAGCATGTTGGAGAGTGGATTCAGAGCGAGGCAGAACCATACAGGGCTAAATGAGTCTCCCTGAAAGATACCATTTTCAATCGGAACTTCATCTGTTTTGATAGTGGTATTGTTGTTTGACAAATGAATCATTGTTCTCCAATCAGCCATATTTTATTTCGGAAGAATATCCATATTACACCAAATTAAAAAAAAAACTGAATAGAAAAATTATTTAAAAAAAAAAAAAAAAAAAGTGAAAATAATACTACGAACATTAAAAAAAATATTAAAATTAAATTACATTGCACAATAAATTAAATTATAGCATCTCGTCCATCATAACATGCATCCATTTGTTATGGATGGGGCAATCCAATCGGGCAACAACCATTTGTAGGATGCCGTTGCGTCTGCCTGCGACTTTCTTGCGAATCATCGCATGGAAGTCGTCCGTGGTGCGTGCCTCAGCGAACATTTCAGATGCACTACAGAAGCGAGGCAATCGCATCTAGACCAGGTCGATAATTTTTAAAACCAAAAAAAAAAAAATTAGGATGAAACCCATTAGAAAAGGAGGGGAGTGTCTGAGTGACCTACGTGACCTACGCAAAATTTTAGCCCAGTATTTATAGAGAAGTGGGGAAGGGGCTAGGCGGGTCTGGGTCTTACTACATACATACATACCTACTATTTCGTAGCAGCTGTAACAACCGTTACCTTTTTGCATTTTCTGAGAAGATTTACTATAGTAACATATATTATTTTTTTCACCATCGGAAAGTAGAGATTTCAACAAACAGAAAACATATACCAACTTTTTGAAAAAAGCTGATATTTTGACGGGTGAATTTTCGATTGAAAATTAGGGTGCTTTATCGATATTAATTCAAAATAAGGTGAAAAAATAAATATTTTTAATCAAATAAATTACAGCGTATTTGGGACATAAAAATGTACGTTTTCACCAAATTTCGTGAAAAAAACAAATTTTTTGTAAAAGATAAAATTAAAAAACCAAAAACTTGTTTTTTTTTAATTTTTTACATAAATTTTGAGGTTACGGCATTTTCAGTAGGTAGGTACCATTAGACGCAATATAAAACAAGATATTTCAATAGCATACAATAATCACATACAAAATGTACAGGAAAATCTTACAAAAAATCCACGTGCTTTTTGGAATCACGTTGCGAATTTGAAAAGTATAAGGGGTTTCGATTCTGCCATCACCCACAAGGGCGTTAAGCATAACGGTCAAGCCGCAGCCGCAGCGTTCGCAGATTATTTTAAGAGCGTATTTCTTTCATATACACCAAACTTAAATCTAAAAGTACCTGAAACTACAATCAACAATACTGTCATAAATATTACAGACCAAAAATGATATCAAATCTCACATAGATAAAATAAAACCATAAAGCTCCCTAGGACCTAATAGTGTTCCACCATATGTTATTTGTAGGTATATTTTAATCATATTTACATAATAGTATTTTAAATATTTATTGTTTGTAATAATAGGTCGGGGAAAAAGTCTTTTCGTATTTTGTATGTATAAGGTTGTAGTAAAAATCTCATCCGTTGTACTGTTTGTATCTGGCTGGTTTTGATACCATTAAAAATATGACATTTTAAAAAAGGAATACAAAAAGTAAAAAGCAATTTCCCGCCATTTTTCAATTGTTTTTTTGTTTGATAAAATGAGTGAATCTAACGAAGAAATTCGATATATTGTGAAATTTTATTACAAAAAAGGGAAAACTGCGACACAAGCCGCGAAAAAAATTTGTGACGTTTATGGACCTAATGCAGTGTCATCAAGAGTAGCACAATGTTGGTTCAAGCGTTTTCAGTCCGGGAATTTTGATGTCAAAGATGCAGCTCGCTCTGGTCGCCCTGTTACGGATAAAGTAGATGCCATTTCTGAAAAAGTGGACCAAGATCGGCATATTAATAGTTACGACGTAGCTGAAGAACTGGGGATTGACCACAAAACAGTTTTGACCCATTTGAAAAAAACTGGGTACACAAAAAAACTCGATATTTGGGTGCCACACAAGCTCACTGAAAGAAACCAAATGAATCGTGTACTCATTTGCGACTCTCTATTGAAACGTAAAGAACCGAACCGTTTTTGAAAAGATTGATCACTGGTGATGAAAAATGGATCACCTACGACAAGAATGTGCGCAAACGATCATGGTCAAAGGGCAGTGAAGCACCACAGACTGTAGCGAAACCCGGATTAACACGTAATAAGGTGATGCTGTGTGTATGGTGGGATTGGCAGGGCATCGTTCATTATGAGCTTTTACCGCCGGGCAAAACCATCGATTCGGATCTCTACTGCCAACAGCAGATGAGACTCAAACAAGAAATTGAGAAAAAACGGCCGGAATTGATCAACAGAAAGAGTGTGGTCTTTCATCATGATAACGCCAGACCGCACACATCTTTGGCCACTCAGCAAAAATTTAGAGAGCTTGGTTGGGAAGTGTTAATGCATCCACCATGACCTTGCACCCTCAGATTTCCACCTGTTTCGATCTCTTCAGAATTCTTTGGGTAGTGTTAGATTAACATCAAGAGAGGACTGTCAAATCTACTTGTTGCATTTTTTTGATCAGAAGTCCCAAAAATTCTACAGCAACGGGATCATGTCACTACCTACAAGATGGCAACAAGTTATCGAACAAAATGGCACATATATATTATAATTACATGTAATTAAACTTGAAAAAAATATGTCTTGAATTTGTTTAAAAAATACGAAGAAACTTTTTCCCCGACCTTATATAATTAATTTCCCTATAATTTTTCTAAATTCAAATACTGGCAATACATTGTCCAATTAATATTACGACCGAAGTACTTTGTATTCATGGTCATGATTTTTTTTACAACATCTTTCAATAAATTATTTTTGAGCTCAGCGAATTATGAGAAGACAGAGAAGAGCGGCAACAGCGCGTGCCCCGTGTATGCCACGAGCTGGCAACGTCGCGCGTCGCCATCGTATTATTCCTATTATGTATTCTGTGCCGCTACTAAACACACGTAGGCACCGTACGATACTATCTGTGTTCACTCACCAATTGACAAAAATGAACTAAAATTCGATGTTATTTCTGCTATAAATCTATTGTTTTCTTCAACTAAATATGAAATACCGCAAATAAAGACCAATTTAAAAGCCAACTATAGTCATTTAAAATTATACTCTCGTCGCCCATGAATAGTCAAATAGTCGCAGGACCGTAATCCGGCGACAAAGCATACCTACGTGGAAAATTATCGGCCCATAGCTATTTTATCAGTATTCGCAATACTATTTGACAGTATATTGCGTAGTAAATTTTACAAACATGTATACACAGATCAGCGACGCTCAGCACGCGTTCAGATAAGGTAGATCTGTAAACACTAAACACCAACCTACTTACATTGGTAGACTTTGATGCTAAGAATATGGATGAGAACATTCAAGTAGATTATCATATAATATATCTTGACTTTAAAAAAGCTTTCAACCAAGTAGACGATAATATCCTGCTCCAAAAGCTTAGTACAGCTGGATTTGCTCTGTTTGTTTGCGTATTATTCATTGTGATGCTAGTGTTCCGTGTTGTGATGTTATTGAATTAAACATTGCTTTGCTTTAATTATCCTTTATTTTATGTCCACCATCTTGTGTGTCTTACCATAGACTAACTATATTCTACCCATAAACATCCCCCTTTTTCCACGTTAGAGTAACATAGCAATATTTTTAGTAAAACATATAAAAAAATTAATCAAACTAATTTTCTAAATCTGAAATCAATCCAAATCTTTATATTTAACTGGTATTCTTACACGGCGGCCACTGCGTGTTACATGATTATCATTATTTAATTCATTAGTTGGCGATTGTTCGGAGACAAGGTTGTTATCAGATTCTACACTGCCATTGATATTACTTTGATGTGGTATAAAATCAGTTTCAACATGAGGTGTTATTACGTTATTTTCTGCAAATGAGATATCTGGCACATTATCATCGGTGTTTTGATGTTTATTTACAGTAGTGTTTTCATAATTTTTATTACAATTATAGCTTGAATTTATGAATTTTCTATTTCTCCTAAACTTATTCCCTGCTTCATCCTCCACAACATAAGAACGAGGCTCATCACATTTCTTTACAATTTTAGCTTTTGTCCAGTTAGCATCTAGTGTTTTCTTAAAATGTACCTCTTGGCCAACATTTAGGTCTGTCAGAAATTTAGATTTTCTATCATAACTTTTTCTTACATATTTTTGATGATTGTGGTATTTTTTGTCATAATTAGAAATTTTAGGTTTTAAGTTACTTCTCGGGATTGGGAGCAGTGAATTTAAATTTCTGGAAAACAACAACTGAGCCGGAGATGGCATATACGGCTTCGGTGTATTTCGATAATTTAACAAACCCAAGTATGGATCTGAACCATCTTCTTTACATTTTTTAAATATATTTTTAAATATTTTTACACCACTTTCACTTTGCCCATTTGATTGTGGATATCTTGGACTTGATTTTATGTGCTCAAATTTATAATGATCAGGAAAAACCTTGAATTTTTCAGATGTGAATTGTGGACCACCATCAGTGACTGTGATTGCCGGTATGCCATATCTTGCAAAGATAGATTTATAGCTTAATATTACACAATCACTTGATAACTTATCCAGTTTACATACTTCAATATACTTTGAATAATAATCCATGAATACAAGAAAATCTTTGCCATCAAGAACACAGATGTCGATGCCAACCTTGTGCCAAGGATTTTTTTCTACAACATGATTGATCAATGGTTCTCTCTGTAAATTTGGATTGTATTTAGCACAAGTTTCACATCGTTTTACAAATAATTCAAGATCTTTATTTAAGTCTGGCCAGAAATTACATGACCTAGCTCTAATCTTACAAGTGTTTAAACCAACATGTCCCTCGTGAATATTCTTTAACATTTCAGTTTTCAAAGATTCTGGTATCACAATTAAGTTGCTTTTTAATACAATGCCGTCTAATAGGCTTAGCTCATCTCTAAATCTCTCTCCAACATATCCAATGAAAAAATCACCCTCATCTTCACTTTTCAAGTCTTCAGTTACTTTTACTTGTGTTTTGTTTGATACACTTCGACACGCTTTTCCAAAATGATTATTTTTGTTACACTTATAACATGTTTTTCCGAATGCTGGGCATTGATTTACACCGTGAGATGAGCTGCAGTTCCGGCAATTTTTTATGTTTTTTTTCTTTTATTCTTTATCACCAATACATCTTGACTTGTACTTGGCACTGGTTCACACTGTTCTAGGTACTTGCTGGATGCTTCTGCAGTTAATAGGTATTTCATCACGTAGTTTAACGTTAATTTGTTATCATCCTCTGACATAAGCTTGGTTTTCCATGAATTGTATTTGGGGTCGAGCCCTGCAATTATTTTCGACACTGTCAAACTTTCCCTCAATTGATCAAATTCACAAATGTTTCCGAGATTGATAACCTTCTGAAAATAATCCTCTAATCTCATGTTGTTCTGCGTTACTTCAAAAAACTCATTACGCAGTATGATAAGGTTCTTTCTTGGGGTGAAATAATTCTCGAATTTGTTCAAAATTTCTAGAAAAGTTTCGGTCCCGTTTGAGTTGAATGTGTTGTAAATCTTGATGCCTTCATCGCCGATGTAGTTTAACAAGATGCTTATTTTTCTTTTATCAGTGGATTCTTCTAATCCCGTGGCCGACAAATAAATCTCAAGTCTTTGTTTATAGGATCGGAAACTTTCTGCGAGGTTATCCTCAAACTGCATTCCGCGGAGCGGCACACCTGACACCATGTTTGTTTGCGTTTTATTCATTGTGATGCTAGTGTTCAGTGTTGTGATGTTATTGAATTAAACATTGCTTTGCTTTATATCCTTTATTTTATGTCCACCATCTTGTGTGTCTTACCATAGACTAACTATATTCTACCCATAAACATGCTCCTCTTCTTTTCCTTTTTTGCAAGCTCCCTGAAAGACCGTCAACAATTCGTGCACCTTGGTTGCCACGATTCGCCATATCATACGCCGTCAGGTATCAGCCAAGGCTCATCCCTTGGGTCACTTATTTTTCACGTTTATTAGGACCTGCCAACATCACTACTTTCATCACTAAATCCTTTTTTTTCCAACCAGATATTATTACCCTTGAAATATTGCAATGGTTGAAACTTGATCACCAAAGTTCCAGTGAACGTCTAACAATTGAGTCAATTTGTATTTTGTACGTATGTTGAAGTATGCGGACATATTTAACCTACCTGGTGAATTACGGAGGATGATTAAAAAAGTACATAAGAAGATGAATCATGCTGGAACACAAACCTTGATGGCTACACTAAAAACACCTACTGGATTATTGGAATCTGGAAGGAAGTAAAGAATATTGTTTCGAAATGCATTATTTGCAACAGATACAAGGCGAAAAACTATGTAGTTCCAGAACCACCGCTACCTGCAGATCGCATCAAAGCTTCAGCTCCATCTGAAGTGACTGGCTTAAATCTGGCAGGACCATTGTTTCTGAAGAGTAACCAAAAATGCTGGATAGTTCTGTATACATGTGCCATTTATCGATGTGTGTTTCTTGGACCAATTTGAATCACTTTCAACAAGTAGCTTATTAATGTCCATTATGACGATTTATAGCAAGGCGTGGGAGAACTCACGAACTGTGAGTCCGTGAACCACTTCAAGACTATGCCTCGTATACCCACGTCTCCTAGTCTCGTCAGTAGTATTGGAATCAAAACTGAATAAAATAAATAAATAAATATCTGGGACATTTTGCACACATGGTCATCTGACCCCAAACTAAGCAAAGCTTGTAATATGGCTGCCAGAGACTGATATACGTACATATATATTTTTAAACACATACTTAAATAGATATTAACACCCAGACATAGAACAAACACAAATGTTCATCACACAAATGTTTGTCCTAGATGGGAATCGAACCCACGCCCCCAAGCACAGAAGTTAGGTTCACTAATAACTGAGCCACCGGGGCAGTCGAAGGCTTTCTGCAAATCCAGAAATACTCCGACACGCTTTTTTTTGTGTCTTATCCATATACGATGTAATTAGGAGATATCAACGTTAGTTCTGCATCTTCAGTTGACCTGCCTTCTCTAAAACCATAATGATTTTTGGGTAGCGGTTATTTTTTCAAGATATGACATCACCCTTTTCTTCACAAGCTTCTCTTATTTTGAGAGAGTAAGTAAAAGAGAGATCGGCCCGTAATTCGAAGGACTACTAGCTCTTATCTCCAGATTTGTAAACAGAACAAACTACTGCCTGTTTAAAAACTGCTGTGAAGACACCGGATTTTAAATTCAGATAACATATAAATGCAATAGGTTCAGCCATAAACATTGTTTCTTTTTTTTTTATAGTTGACCTTATTTTATCGCAACCAGAGGCACTAGGAGATTTCAGTAAAAAAAACTTTTTTAACTTCAATGGGGTCTGGTCTGTAGCAGTAGATGACATGGAGTTGACAGGCATGTTTGAATCTTTGGCAAGCATTGTTAATTCTTTTTCTGATTTGGCCATGTTATTTAATATATTCTCAGCAAGTGATACCAATTGATGTGAAGTAGGAGTTTACATATTTAGGTATTCGCTATATTCAGTAGAGTTATTTTGGCTATTTAGTAGCTCGCTTGAAGCTGTCTCATCTTTTATCACTTTCCAAGTTTCTTTTAAATTTCCTTTATTTTTATTTAGTTTGATTTTATAACACTCACTTTTAAGATTTTTGACAATTTTATTGCAAATATTTCTATAATTTATATATTTATCTTTTACTGTTAAGTAATTTGGCGCTATTTTTACCTATTTATGTAGTCTATCTCTTTTTCTTATACATGTATCACTCATCTAGTTACCCATGGCTTAGGTGGTTGATATTTTTTAGAAACTATCTTAGTTTGTGTATTATTGTTAATGACCTTAAGTAATTTTGTTGTATCTCAGCTGCCAAATTAACATTAATACAAAAACAAAAAAAAAAACAATAATTTGGAAACAAAAGAATTGTGGGAGTGTGGTGTGCGAATGCCCTACTATAAAATCCAGTATAAAAAATATGTAGGTACCTACAAAAAGAAATTCACCAAAAAATAAAAATAAATACACACAACAAAAACACACCAATAAAAATCACACCTAGAGTCTCTAGTCCACACAGTCACGGTACAGTGCCACAAGTCGCGAGATGCAAATCCTCTCCAAAGGAACCGCGAAGCATAGTCCAGCAGCAGCAGTTTATTCCATCAGCCCATGCGCTCCGTGCGCCTCGACACTGTCGTCAGCAGCACACCACTCACAATCAAGGGCAACGTCCCTCGTCAATTTTGTAGTCTTGTACCACCGAAGAAATTCTTTTGTCTCTCTGTTGTCTAAATGTGCTCGAATCGGGGTCACCAATTTAGGAATAATACCTATTCCTTTAAAATAATAATATTTTGAGGACAACGAAAATCAGTTATATTTTTCATTCTGACAATCTCTTCTGTCTAAAAACAAAACAAAACGCATCTCGCCTTTAAATAATAGGTACAGGCGGTCGCACCTTATAAAAGAGTTCCGCCACACATTCATCAACACTCATACACTCCCCCCCCCCCCCCATACACTCACACAAAAACCTACATCCTCCTCTCACACATACACACATACTGAGAGCCATGTCAACCTGGCTGACGTGTCTGTTACGGCTCATACTGCATGAATATTAATACTAATATAATAATCTACCTACCTATATCTGCGTAAGGTACAGAGTATTGGAAGGGAACCCTTTAGACCTTGCAAATATTATTCCGCCGAAAAATCGGAATAATCTGAATTCCAAAAAAACTGACGTTTCGGCTACTTTCAAAATAGTAGATAAAAAAATTAGTGATGGCGATATCAAAGGCGCCGCACGTGTCTTGTTCTCTAGCGATACAATCGCACCCTATACACCAGTTACGGTTCAGTCACTACGAGACAAACATCCACCTGCAGCGGCAAATCTCCACCTCCCTGATCCACTACAACCAGATGACGTTGCCATTGAAACCACATGCCAAGAGATTGCAACGGCTGTCACTTCTTTTCAGAGTGGCTCAGCTGGAGGCCTAGATGGTCTGACGCCTCAACATCTATCTTTTAGTTGTTGTGAGGCAAGTGAGGCTCTCTTAAGAGACCTGACAGCATTGGTAAATCTCATGTTATCTGGTCGGGTCAGTAGTGACGTCATTGAAATTTTGTATGGCGCTAATTTATGCGCACTTGTCAAAAAAGACGGTGGTGTCAGACCTATAATTGCTGTTGGCATCACATATTGTCGCCTCGCGGCCAAGGCAGGCTGTAGGGAAAAGGTCGCTCTTTTGAGTAGCCTTTTCCAACCAATACAGCTTGGTTTTGGTTCGCGAGGTGGATGTGAGGCTGCTGTTCATTCTGTCCGGACTTTCCTCGATCAAAATTGCTGAGAGATGCTGCTATAGGTGTATGTCAAAAACGCTTTTAATTCGGTCGATCGCGGTGCCCTGTTGACACAAGTAAAAGATAAAATTCCTGACCTTTTCAATTTTCTCTGGCAATGCTATGGCAGTCCTACCAAATTGACATACCAAAACAATGTTTTGTTACCATCCGTCGGTTGTCAGCAGGGTGATCCTTTCGGTCCCGCCATTTTCAGCCTAGCTATTCACAGAATTATTCAACGTCTTCAGTCCAAACTTAATGTTTGGTACTTGGATGACGGAACCTTAGGTGGCGACGTAGACCTGTTCTAAGTGATTTGCAAATTCTCATAGACGAATTTCGGTCACCATGGTCTCTCTTGCTCGAGAAGCGCTGGTCGTATTGGTCGACACGCCAGCCTAAACGACATCATACGCAGGGCTTTTTCCACCGCCAATGTCGCAGCCTTGCTCGAACCGAGCGGTCTTGCGCATGACGATGGAAAGAGGCCTGATGGTATGACACTTGTTTCCTGGAAGTTGGGGCGGCCCCTTGTATGGGACGCGACTAGTGTCGATACTTTGTCACCTTCTCAGCAGCACAAGCGGCGCAAATATGCTAACCTCGGCAGTGGTTACATATTTGAGGCGTTTGGGGTTGAGACATTGGGCCCTTGGGGACCGGGAGCTCACCTCATTTTAAAAACTCTTTCCGAGCGCCTGGTTAACGCGACGCGTGACCAAAATGCTGACGTGTATCTGGCTCAACGTATAAGCATTGCAATTCAACGTGGTAATGCCGCCAGCATGCTGGGTACGCTGCCAACTGATAGTGGGCTTGAGCATTTGGATTGTCTTTAGACCTTGAACGGTCTATGGACAGTCTGTGTTTTTTTTTAGTGTTAGCTTGTATTTTGTTTAGTTAATAAAGGCAATTGCCCAGTTAAAACAATAAAAAAAATAAAAACTACCTAGCATAGCAGTTGAAGATTCACTTAACTTGTGTAACTATTATTATTAATAGTAATTAAATACTTTCGTATAAGTAATGTATTTTATAGTGTAAATATCCAGGATCTAGGACGTTTTAAAAATACGTCCTTGGTAAACAAGGAATACCTATACTACATACTCTCTAACGAGAGTTGGTAAATATTCTAATTCTTGGAACAAGCTGAAATGCTCGGCAATGTTCGGTTAAATTCGTGTCCCACCCCGCCCGCCAAATTTCGTTGCCTTGCCCGCGCACCCTGCCGCGCACCGTTACTTGTACATGTTTTGTACTATATATGTATTCTGTGGCTCAGCCAGCACAATGGAAATGGCGGCGGCACTGCGGCAGGCGTCGTTGATTCAGTGTTATGTTATATTATTAAATTATAACCCCTTGCTATCTGTGCGAAATGGAGGATTACATAAAATTGGAATACGGTAAGCATGCTTTAATTGTTGTTCATTTGGTAAACTTATCTCAAATTAAAACAATTTTACCGATTAAACTGTACAACGATTTAGGTCGTCATTTATGATACGTACTACCCAAGAATGGAACTGCCTGCCGTCGCATCTTGTTTCCTGAGAAATACAATCTAGGCATCTTCAAGGCTAGAATGAATAGACTGTTTCTAGATGAAAGTGTTCCATCCTTGGCCACACCGTCGCTTACCATCAGGCGAGTTGGTGGCCAAACGTAGAACTATTATATCTCAAAAAAAAACTAATGGTACTTACCTGGTACCCAAACAGTCCTTAAGTACTTCCTTCCACCTCTCCATCTTATCAAAGATTAGCACCAGGCGGACATAATCAGAACGGACACTATTAACTCGCTTTTATTAGCTTGGTATGTACCTATGTAACGGAGTCGTTGAACTTGATTTTCAACTACTTGAAATAAACATTGAAAATAATTTATTAACTGAATTATTTTAAGCAGGCTTTTGACGGGGTTTGGCACAATTGCCTTATTAGCAAGCTCTCCTCGTTTGACATGTCCACCGGTCTCGTTGTATGGATAACAGACTTCCTGAGGGATAAATCTATTGAGGTAGCCATTGATAGCTGCTTATCCGATCAAATGGCTATTTATGCTACAGGGGCAGTGGCCTCTGCTGCATACCAACAATTAGCTAAAACCTTTGGATAAGCAGATGAACAGCAAGTAGAGCTTATACATCCAAATACCAGCATACTACAAATCCAGTCTCATAGAGAGTTCATGGTCGAGTGCATGGAATCGTCCCTTAAGGCAGTCTCCGATTGGGTCGATGCTAACCTGGTCAAGTTCAATGCAGCTAAGATCCATGCTTGACTGTTCCATATTAAAAGGACGCCATTCCAGCTGGCTCCTACTTTCTGGGATGTATCGGTTTCTGCTAGGCAAGCATGCTCTATCGTAGACCACATAATCGCTTAACATCAGCCGAGTTGCCAGACAAACGCAAGCCTATAAGTTTTTTTAAGACAAGCTTTTATTAGATATTAGTAAAATAAAATGGACAAGTGCGAGTCAGGCTCACGCACTGATGGTTTCGTACCACCACAAAATACAATAATTATCAATTTTACAAAAAACAGACCTCTAAATTAGTAAAATGTGGCATTTGGATTCAGTGAAATGAAAATGATAAGGTCTTCCAAACGAAATAGTAACGAAATTACGTTTGTCTTTTGCCCCAACCCCCCCCCCCCCCCCCCCTTTTGTTTTTACTTTTTATTATTTCTTAGTTAATCCGTAACATATATTCTGTGAAAATTTCAACTGGCTATCTATTACGGTTCCAAAGATACATCCGTATAAAGTAGGATGGACAGACAACGTAGGCTCAGTAATAGGGTCCCGTTTTTACCCTTTGGGTAAGGAACACCAAAAATCAGAGATGTTTTTCAAATAAAACCGTGTTATACTCTTTTTATAGGGCCCGAACAAGGAACCCTTATAAGTTCCTTCTGTCTGTCCGTCCTAATTTTTTAGACATTATAACTTCTACAGTTATTAAGTAGGCAACTGCATGAAACTTTGCAAAATTACATTTTAAGTATAGATCTCAATTTTAAAAGTATGAAACGTACCTATATAATTTTACATTTTAGGTGTTGCTCTCCTATATGTGAAATGGTGATGGAATTATTATTTTCTCTGCACTCCCTTGTTTTTTTTTTTTAAATCTTAATTTTTAAATAGGGTTTGGTCAGACATGACCATGCCACCCTCATTGGCCTATTCTTAAACTTATTTTCTTTTATTAATGCAAAGCCTAACCAGCCCGCATAGCATTCTGCACTCCTCCGATAATGGATCAGCTAGTACACTGTTGCACCACCCAACATCTTTTAGGTTAAGGTTGGTGTACTGGTAGAAATCAAACCTTTCAGCCTGTGTCCGGACACACTCTATCACAACATGAAACACATCTTCGACTACCCCACACTCGGTGCAGTTTGGTGAGTCTGATTTGCCTTTCAAATTTAGAAATTTGATAGGCTCCCTTGTTTGTGGTATCGTTGAATATCGTTGTGTGGTACCTACTAAACGTTTGATCAAAATTTAAAATACATAACAACAAAATAAAACCATTCAAAATCTATAAACAAATAAGTGATATACGCAAATGAAATAATAATTATTTTATATACAATTCACTACTATTAAACTCGTACCTATGTTTTGATCGAGCTTCAAAAAATATACAAAACTAAACATCAAAACCTTTTTCTGAGATCGAAACTTTGGTTACATTTCAAACATAAAAAATAAACTTCTGACATAAACAGAACTCCTCGGCTCGCTCATTGTGGCCCACCAGTAACCTAACACTCCTCGCTTCGCTAGTCGTCACACCTATTATATGACTAGTTTATTAGCCTTAAACTAGTCATTTATTTTATACAATGACATCTATGTGTAACCTCGAATCTTTTTATTTAATTAACAATTTTAACGTATTTACTGCACGGCAAAGTAATGTGACTTTAATGTGTGAATTTAATGTGACTTTCAATAATTTTTAATTTTTTATGTGTAATAATAACAATATGAGTCGTGTTACTTGAAATAAATAAAAAAATAAAATAAAAAATAAGTAAGTTTTGAAAATAAAAAATACGGGTAACTTATAATTTCCTATTCCTTCTCGCTAGGCGATAAATCAAATTTGGTGACATATCGAAAGCAGCGCCACCTACCGGGTCCAATTGTGTTTTCAAACCATCCAGGAACCCATTGAAATATACACACAAAATTTCATCTAAATCGGTCCAGTTTTGTGACCTACCGACAGCAGCGCCACCTACCAGGTTTAATTGTGTTTTCAAACCATCCTATAACCCAATGCAATATACACACAAAATTTCACCCAAATCGTCCAGTTTGGAGGAGGAGTTAGGTGAAATAGCGACAGCAGCGCCACCTACCGGGTCCAATTGTGTTTTCAAACCATTGAAACCCATTGAAATATACACACAAAATTTCATCCAAACCAGTCAGTTTTGTGACCTACCGACAGCAGCGCGAACTACCGGGTTTCAATTGTGTTTTCAAACCATCCAAGAACCCATTGCAATATACACACAAAACTTCATCCAAATCAGTCCAGTTTGGAGGAGGAGTTAGGTGAAATACCGACAGCAGTGCCACCTACCGGGTCCAATTGTGTTTACAAACCATTAAAACCCATTGAAATATACACATAAAATTTCATCCAAATCCAGATTCGGCCGATCAGCTGGTGATCTTCTGGTGTACCTCACCACAGGGCTGTAGCCGTAGAAAGTAGAGAGGAGTCGCTTGCAGTTAGTCTGGACATAGCCAAAGCCTTCGATCGGGTCTGGCACAGGACACTCTTATCTAAGCTACCATCCTACGAACGTCCCAAGAGGTTATGTGCTTGGGTCACCAGCTTCCTATCTGATCGGAGTATTAAGGTCGTTGTTGACAGTTCCAGCTCTGCCAGCATGGCTATGAACACTGGTGTCCCGCAGGGTTCTGTATTATTGCCAACGCTCTTCCTTCTCCACATTAGGGACATGTTGCTTTCGAGCAATATGCAGACGATAGCATGGGCGATGCACAGTTTACCAGTTGTGCAAACACCCCTCATGCCGTAGTTGAAGAAAGTAAGAACAAAGTACTGTCTGAAGTTGAAGCCTATTTTGAGCAGGTCTCGGATTGGGGAGATCTGAATCTGGTTCAGATCAACACAACGCACGCGTTTACGTGTTCACAGCTTAAACCCATTTGTTGTAGCTCTTCACTTTGAGAACACTCCCCTCAAAGTTTCGGAAAGCATTGGAATCCTAGGAGTCGCCATTTCTACGAATGTAGAAAATTGGTGTGCTCAACAAGGCGAAGCGGTACTTCACGTAGAGAAAGACTTTTGCTACACAAAGCTTAAGTCCGACCTCACATGGAATACTGCTCCCATCTTTGAAATGGAGCACCCAAGTATCAGCTTGAGCCACTTGATGCATTACAACATAGAACTGTCAGAATTGACGACGATCCCAAACTCAATGAACACCTAGAGCCGCTCTGCATGCGCAGAGACGTTGGTTCCCTTTGTGTTTTTTATCACATTTACAACGGATAATGTTCTGAAAAACTGTTCGATCTGATGCCAGCATCGCGGATTTATCATCATCCTCATCATCCACATATCACAGATTGGTTGAAATCTCACACTGTGCGTTTTAAGTGATCTTTTTTGCCTCGCACCTGCAATTTGTGGAATGAGCTCTCTCCTGCAGCATTTCCAAGTAACTATAATATGTGGTTCTTCAAAAGAGCTGTTAATAGAGTTTTTAAGGGTTGGCAACATATCTGTGATGCCTCTGGTGTTGCTAGGCTACGGTGATCGCTTACCATCAGGCGGCCGTTCAGCTTGTTCGCCACCTATGGCATAAAAGAAGAACTTCAGCTAAATTAGCTGCTAAAAGCTGGATATTTTATTGAAGGTGCAACGGTACTTCACATCGGAAGTGAAGTACCGTTCCACTACATCACTTTCACTGTACCAAATACAAGTTCGGTCGTGTATGAAGTACTGCTCGCACCTTTGGGCTGGATCAGCCAAGTCAGCTTGAGACGTTGCGGTCCATTCAGAAACGTGCCAAGAATAGAAGTAGTACACGTCTTATGGCTGATGATGATTATGATGATGAATCAGTGATAAAAAGCAAGCCTAAATCAAAAGAAAATAAGAATCAATATAAATACCGACTTTATAAAAAAGTCAGAACTGGACTAAATTGAAATGGGAAATGTGGTCCAGACCACACGGGAAGCACCAGCTTCAAATAAAAAAAGAATCATCAAAATCGGTTCACCCCACATAAAAGAGAAGTAAAAAAAATTTTTTTTTTCTCTGGTTCACCCAGTTGAAAGTTCTGAGGTAACAAAATTAAAAAATACAAATAAAACAGTCGAATTGAGAACCTCCTCCTTTTTGGAAGTCGGATAAAAAATATGCTTTCATTGTTAAGACAAGCATGTTTGTGATGTAAGAAAGTAATGTAATGTAAAGAAGTCACAGTTGCGACATTTGCTGACGACACGGCTACTGGCTTCGAACAAGAAACTCCGGAAAGCCTCCATAGGCATCAGCGAGCTGCTGGCTTTACTGGAGGAGACTGGTTGACTGAAATAGCTGCAGCTGGGTGACGCAAAATGGGCCAATGAATGGCTTAGTTGCGGAAAACGCCTGCTACACAAGTAACCCCTACATTATTGACAAAAAAATAAAACTACTGAGTGTGAATTTACAAAAAGCCAAAATTACATAACCTTGCCGACTATCATAACATAAAGAAAGTAACGTTTACAGAGTAAAATTTTAACAAGAAATAAAAAATCACTTTTTACCATTTTACTCCTTCTAATTAAAAGATATCAAAACAAACATTTTTTACATTCTCCAAATTTCATGTCTCTAGGACCAGTGGTTTAGGCTGTGTGTTGATAGCGATCAGTCAGGTCTTTGCCTTTTATATACATAGATATATAAAAGGCAAAGACCTGAGATAATAAAGATAATAAAGAGAATAAAGATACATAGATATACACATAGATTTTTGAACTTGAATGTTATATCTGCCTGCTATATTATCTCGTCGTAATATCTATTTGCTAATCGGGTATGTTCTCCGTAACCCACTCATAGTTTTTGTTGTCCAACTACATGCTGGCTTGACATGTGTCATGAACAATGAGACATCCTTAAAGAAATTAAACTATTTTAAGAGTCTATAATGATAATTTCAAAAAGAAAAACGTGATTTCACACAATCTTGATAATATTTACTTTTATTGTACCGGTTTCCAAATTTGCTCTCTGCACATTTTTTCCTGGGCTTCTCATTTTCCCAATAATTTATTCTTGTTTTTCTTTTGGTAAACCGCATCTCTACAGTAATTGTATCCATCTGCGATTTATAGGAATTTGGAACTCGAACATTGCTTCCGTTGGCGTTTGTAGGGTCTTCATGAACAACCTGTTAATTACTCTATCCCCGTGCAAATATCAGATAAAAGATATGCACGAATCTATTGTGACTTTCTCACAAAATGTTCATATTCTGCTGGAGCCTGGCACTATTGCCTCTGCAGCTTTCGGTTAGCATGTTCCATTGGAACATACAAGTCCTAAACAATGTACAGCTGTTGCCGTAAGATATGTTCTTGTAAGAACTACCACATCTCCGTTTTTTGGGATCCAGGTGTTGCTGCTGATAATACACTTTGCTTGTTTGTGCCTAATTTTCGCACTCGCGATTTCTCTTTTAACGAAAAGGCCGCCACTTGTGGCACTAACCTTAGATCAGAGTTAATTATCGGGGCACTAACTCGTATTTTCTGTTTGTAATATTAATTTCTGGTGTGCACAGTTTCTATGTAATATTTTTTTTTACGTTTCATTTCACTAATTTTTTGTACGTGACTTTGACGGTAGGCAATAATGTGCGACACAGATAATGTACAGCATGATAACTGGTGTATATGTACATCGAATATCATGCTGTGCATTATCGTGCCGTGCAATATCATGGCGTACATTATCAGCTCGGCCCAATAATGCACAAGCGATAATGTACAGATTTATATTTGATGTACAAGTACACGAATTATCATGCTGTCCAAGTTTGTGTCGTACAATATTATTCCGTACATTATTGACTCAGTTCAATAATGCACACCCCGATTTTGTACAGCATGATAATTGACGACCATGAAAACGTGCATAATGATGATGAGACAGATCAGGCTCACAGATCAGTTCAGAGCACCCTGACATCAGTAGGTTAGGTTCGAAATGGGTCACAGAACCGACACAGAGCACCCCGACTCCACCTAGTCTTGTGGTCCCTACCCCTAGAGTGTATATAAAAAGCGCGGGAGCCAGAAACTCAAGGAAGGTCCTGAGTGGGAGGGAGCCATACGAAACCGAGTGCGAAGGTCGAGTGTGACGAAGCGACACTCAGGGGCGACTGCAAGAGCTTCTGGCGGGAGCCCACCTGGAGTCGGATTTGAGTTGGTTAGGTTTGAAATGAGGACAGATCAGTTCAAACGACGCAACAGCCAATCAGAGCATATACATTTCAGCAATATTAGCCAATACGGGAGATGCCACCTTTTATCATGTTGTACATTATTAGCCGTACATTCTCGGCCCGTGTCGTCAAAACACAGCCCGTATTGCACGACATGATAAAATACGGCATAATAATGTACAGCCCGATAAAACGTAGATGTATCCCATGTACATTGCCTGTACAATTCTGGCAGTGCTTTCCTTGCCGTACTTTATAGACATGGGCCGAAAATTGACGGCCAGTATTGTACACCATAATATTCCATGTATTCCATGTACACCAATTAGGTATCATGCTGTACATTATTATGCCGTACAATATCATGTCGGCAAATATCATGTTGTACATTATAGACACCCACTTTGACAACTAACCGTTTTAATCCGCTTTTACCACATTTTACAATATTATTAAAATTGCGTTACGTTTCAGGTACCATTTTCTTTGGTTTTTATTTTTCTCGTAAAAAAGTAATAAAAAAAAATTTTTGATCTAAAAACCTTAATGTTAACCCTTAGAACAATCCTAAACTTACACCAATATTTAAATGAGGTACCTTCCATCGATACCGACGGTGACGTTTATATTCTCAGAAGAAATAAATGGAAGTGGTATAGGTATCGTTCGCGCAAAACTTTATGAGCCCTCTGAAGTTAGGCGCGAGGCCTCCCCGACGCCCTGTAAAGTCCCTCGGATACCTATAATATGCGTACTGCGCAGCCACTGGGCCTAACTTCAGAGGGCTCATAAAGTTTTGCGCGAACGATAGGTACCTAGTTTCCCCTTTTAGCACTTTCACGTGCTTACAGTTACACCCCACCCTTGCCTGGAGCAAGGCTGTTCTGATCAAAGTGAATTGAACATTAAGGTGCTGTGTTTTTTTGGGAAATAATTTGTATTAGTCTTCGCACCAATCCATTTTTTTTACTTCTATGTCCTCATGCTAGCATGCGCACCGCGACAAAATCTTGCCGTCACTTTGCCGAGCGAGAATGCAACAAGGTGGCTAAGACCCGTAACAGACGTACGGACCACGTACCACGCACCGCCGTCTGTCAGAGGATTTATAATATACCTACGCCAGTCTCGCTTTGGCACGATAAAAAGAGTCGATAAAATGTTGTCGCGGTGCGCATGCTAGCTAGCCCGGCTGGAAACCTGTAATATTTTTTTATTAATGAACAACGCATCACACTAATTGAGTGAATATTCGAATTAGAAAAAATACTCAGCTCAAAAATCTCATTCCTCATTTTTATAAATCGATTCATTCGAATAATCGAAAGAAAAAAAAAAACGTAAAAGCACTATTAAATAAAAATTAAAGAAAAATGAAAAAAAGCATATCACGACGGTAATGGCGCCCCAATGCTTCGAACCCCAATGAGTTTATTCGTCATTGATCGAACCCCAATGAGTTTATTCGTCATTGTTCGAACCCCAATGTATCAATTGCTGATATTTCCATTGCGTGTTAGCATAATGTACCATGTATATCGTAGAAAATCATCACAACCATCCATAAAAACCACTGAAGTGAGAATTTTTTTCGTTTAGATTAGAAGGGCTGTCAAGGCATTTTAGTAAGAATTCCGTTGTAGCCAGTTGAACACATGCAAACGATACGTCAAAATATAACTACATAGGAAGGAATGCAGTAATTCGTCAAGATTAGTATTATTTCAAAAGGTTATGAATGCCATTTTGATAAAGTTTAAAATTGACCTTCTCGTAGTGCAATACGGTTCAGTTCCCCTTGAATTTTGTGCAATTATTTTGGTAAATGTTGCTAGTACAAAAAAACTGCACGATTATTGTGCGGTTTATAATACTAGTAGAGAAATATAGACCGTATCGTAAATTAACGTACGTCATTATTAAAACAGTTCTACCTTAAACTGCACGAAAAGTGGTTGGTAAAAAATTTGAGTTAAAGAGTTTTTCAACAATTTTGTTTATTTTAATTAACAAAAGTTGTGTATTAACGCATGTAATTGTGTTATACTAGTGAATTATTATCCTTTAAATACTATTAAGGTAAGTTCGTAGGCTTGCATGAGTGTGGGCAAACAATAGGAAGTAAAAAAATATATTTTCGGTTTTGCCCCAAAACTCCTCACAAACTTAGCTAGATAAGTTTCCATGACCTTAATAGGTCATGCTTTGACCATGATATCGATTTAGGCTATGTTTAGAGCTCGTTTTATGTGACTTTAAATGGGTAGAAAAATAAATATTATTTGATAAGGATAAATGCAATTTCCATGCGAAGCCATTGAAAAAAAAAGAGATATTATAAAATTTAGAATGTGGTATCACAGCTAGTGATGGGACAGTTTTGTGTGCAGTTTTGATTTTATCGATAACTTGTTTATTGTATACCTTATAAAATATTTTATGGTAAAACTTGCACTAGTCGTTTAAAAAAATTACAAACTCCTATTTAACTTGCATCGTTGGTATGTCTGTCAGCTTCCCGATTCAAAAGTTGTAATCCATTTTTCTAAGCACGTTTCAGTTGCACTAAGTAAATTTGACGTTTGTAAAATAATATGGTGGTACTTAACTGGCCTGATGATGGAGCCAGAAAGGTAGGCCATAGTAACCTCTCTACTACATACTTTTACTAATTACTCCGTCGTATTTGGACTCGTTGAATTCATTTTGATAAGGACTGTTAGACCAAAAAGACAAAAACAATATTTCACATCACATCATCAGCCAATTAATATCCACTGTTGGACAAGGCCTCCCTCATAGAGTTGACATAATCCCCACGCTTGGCAGGCGGCTTGGGCATCGCAGTACGTTCACCGTGTACTATTAGGACGCTGCTGCCCATCCTCTGGTGGTTCTGGTCGCAGTTTTAGGACATACCCGGGTCCAAAACAATATTTATTGTCTGTCTAATAATTCTATAGATTTACTGACGACTTGCAGCGCCCCGTGTTTTCACCCGCTATCCTATAGGAACTGCTATTTTTTCAGGGTAAAAACTATGAGTCAATCCAGAATATAAGCTACCTCCATACCAAATTTTATTTTAATCCATTCACTTATTACAGAATTCAGTGAAAACAAACATATTAATACGCAGACTTTCTTATTTATAATAATAGTGTGATAATGTTGTTATCTACATCTACATAATAAGACAAATGAATAATAACACAATAAAGTTTAATCTTAAAAAAATACTCCTAAAGTAGGTATTGTAGGAAATGCTGTAAGAAAAATCAAAAATTATCGATATCGATAAAATTATGGTAACCACTATTATTGTCAACGGCTTGTCAAGGGCTTATAATTAAAACACGGTGAAATCACAAAATTATCAACAATTTAGACTATACCGGTGATAGGAAATTCTTCCTTTAAAAAAAAATTAAAATCCATTCTAGCTCTACCACACGTAATTACAGCGCAAGAGGGCATTGTGGATAAATCCGATGGAGCAGCATACGAATTCGAATTCAGTTAGCAACTGCGATGCGGAGTTTGACGCGTTGACGTGCATACTAATGTTCACTCGTATGCCTCGTAACAAATGTTCCATCTCTCTTCCGTTCTATACCCTTCTCTTTTCTGTGATAAAAACCACTATGCGCCGGACCGCCGGTAGTTCCGATAGAGTGCTGAAACGTCAGCCGTCTGTTGCCATCTGTCACTGTCAGTCGTGTCAGTCCTGTTTCTTGCCAGTTGCCACTATAAAAACTTCGATGCCTTGCCTTCATATATTATTTTTCTATTTTTCCTAAACTTCTGTATTTTCGAGTGTTAATTTGCAATAATGGTGGACTATTATTTATTTAAACGTATGGGCAACTAACTGATCTAATGAGGTGACGCATGTATTATCGTTGTTTTGTGAGTTGTTACATGTTTTTTTTTTTGTGGTTAGCCAGTGTGTTTTTTATACTTATATTTATTGTACGATTGTATCAATGTGCAGTACATAATATTTTGTGAAGTGTTAGCTAACAGCAAGCTTTATGAACGAGCTTTCTGTTCTTAGCGGTATATTGGTGAGTGCTTATACCGTGTTATTCAAGGAACACGCTCCCTAGGTCTGACTCATAGATCAGGGTATATATGTCTGATTACGCGCCGATTGCTTGACTTGGGCTCTGACGCCGTTGACGGTTAGCCGCGTTCCCCCCACTGCGGCTGCCCGTCTGAGCCTCACTATGCTTCTGTTATTTTTGCGACGCGTCCCACTAGGGAATGCAATCTCATGAGATCTCGACCACTTTTTCGATATTCAATCTCGACGGAGGAAGGTAATCGCGTTCGAGATTTTATGACTGAGAGTGCGCGAAACATTCATGTCTATGCATGCGCCGCAGCTGCAGATATTAGCTGTCGCTTAGCAGACGATACTTTGAACACTGTGCTTCCTAAGAAGCTATTTTCAAAACCATAGTTGATATACTCAAAATTGTTTGTAATTTAGTCATTATTTTGACAAACCTCTTTGAGCAAAGTCAACCTTTCTGTGCTACTCGAAGCACTAGCAATGTGTTTGCTGGTGACTTTTAGCCACCTGCAGCAAACAACTTTGCTAGTGCCTAATCGAGTAGCACGGATAGGTTGGATTGTGTGAGTGTGAATTTGATTTTATTCAGAATTTGGCTGTATCGGGTGTTATTAGGCAGTACAAGCATCAACGCCTATAATTTTTATTTTATTTTTTTATTAAAAAAAACTTACTATACCTACTAAGCTGGTTTTGTTAAAACTCTTGCATTGTTTGAAGAAAGCTCTATACAGGCCTTGGTTAGCAATGACTGTACTGCTGGCTACTCTATGATGGCCTCGAGCGAACAGCAAGAGCTTGCTGTTCATGCTATAAAGTCATCAACCTGCGGTCTCAGCCTTTATTCCAGCTTGTCCATCAGTGGCTGCAATGCTAACCGAGATGTGATGGCCTGAATCTCCACAAGCCCCACCAGGGCATCATTCCGTCATATAGGCTAAGCAGTAACCAGTCATAATGTAATTTTTAAGATTGTTCAGAGGTCTCCCATGGCTGAAACCTCAGAGAACCTCAGACAAATAAGGGGAAAATGCTTTAGTACAATTATTGTTCGTGTTTTTAAAATTTCTGTTTTTCATACTTTTTTTACCGTACTGCTATACCTCTTAATGGAAAAATTGTAAGTGTGGCTCACCTACTCATTTTTCATGCACACTAAAAAACTTGCAGCGATATTAAAAACTAAAAGTCCACATCCATAAAAAAGGGTGGCTAGGTCATTTCCTGAGAGTGAGTTCGAATAAAGGAATGATTAGAGTATGTAACAACTTTAATTGTAATTATTCCAAGGACGTGGACCTGTTTACAGCGGGACAAAACTTCTTCAAAAATTATTCATTTTCAGCTTTTTTTTCTTCTGATTGACTTTCATGATTTTTATTTTATTTATATATACATTTATAAATTGTACTTCTTTTTTCATTGTTTGACTGATATGGCTTTCATTTTAGAACTTTTGACTAAATACATATATATATAATAGGTCGGGGAAAAAGTCTTTTCGTATTTTGTATGTATAAGGTTGTAGTAAAAATCTCATCCGTTGTACTGTTTGTATCTGGCTGGTTTTGATACCATTAAAAATATGACATTTTAAAAAAGGAATACAAAAAGTAAAAAGCAATTTCCCGCCATTTTTCAATTGTTTTTTTGTTTGATAAAATGAGTGAATCTAACGAAGAAATTCGATATATTGTGAAATTTTATTACAAAAAAGGGAAAACTGCGACACAAGCCGCGAAAAAAATTTGTGACGTTTATGGACCTAATGCAGTGTCATCAAGAGTAGCACAATGTTGGTTCAAGCGTTTTCAGTCCGGGAATTTTGATGTCAAAGATGCAGCTCGCTCTGGTCGCCCTGTTACGGATAAAGTAGATGCCATTTCTGAAAAAGTGGACCAAGATCGGCATATTAATAGTTACGACGTAGCTGAGGAACTGGGGATTGACCACAAAACAGTTTTGACCCATTTGAAAAAAACTGGGTATACAAAAAAACTCGATATTTGGGTGCCACACAAGCTCACTGAAAGAAACCAAATGAATCGTGTACTCATTTGCGACTCTCTATTGAAACGTAAAGAAACCGAACCGTTTTTGAAAAGATTGATCACTGGTGATGAAAAATGGATCACCTACGACAAGAATGTGCGCAAACGATCATGTTCAAAGGGCAGTGAAGCACCACAGACTGTAGCGAAACCCGGATTAACACGTAATAAGGTGATGCTGTGTGTATGGTGGGATTGGCAGGGCATCGTTCATTATGAGCTTTTACCGCCGGGCAAAACCATCGATTCGGATCTCTACTGCCAACAGCAGATGAGACTCAAACAAGAAATTGAGAAAAAACGGCCGGAATTGATCAACAGAAAGAGTGTGGTCTTTCATCATGATAACGCCAGACCGCACACATCTTTGGCCACTCAGCAAAAATTTAGAGAGCTTGGTTGGGAAGTGTTAATGCATCCACCATATATCCCTGACCTTGCACCCTCAGATTTCCACCTGTTTCGATCTCTTCAGAATTCTTTGGGTAGTGTTAGATTAACATCAAGAGAGGACTGTCAAAACTACTTGTTGCATTGTTTTGATCAGAAGTCCCAAAATTTCTACAGCAACGAGATCATGTCACTACCTACAAGATGGCAACAAGTTATCGAACAAAATGGCACATATATATTATAATTAAATGTAATTAAACTTGAAAAAAATATGTCTTGAATTTGTTTAAAAAATACGAAGAAACTTTTTCCCCGATCTTATATATATATATATATATTTTAAGTTATTTATATGTACTGTTTGATAGTTATTTTATTTGTTATTTCAACATTCACGGAACTGGACTGTAACTCTCTTTTACTTGTGAAAACTTTTAAGGCTTGTTTGTTCCTATTTTTATTGCTATGTTTTACATTGCTTAAGCTGTTTGTTTTCCGTAAATAAATAAATAAATAAAGACATCAAGGCTGATTTAATCCAGATGCGTTCTTACTCGCTATGACACAATTTACAATTACATTTGTAGTGGTAGGACTCTTTTGCAGGGGTCCGCCGGGGGAAGTACCACACCTTTGCCAGTTATTTAACCGCCAAGCAGTAGTGTGCAAACACTACTGTGTTCCGGATTGAAGGGCAATGTTTCCAGTGAAATTACAGGGCACACAGAGATTTGACATCTTATATCTCGGGGTGACGAGCGCAGTGTATTGCCATCCAGGGTTTTGAACTGTTAAAGTTCAAAATTCTGAGTGGCGTTGTGCTGTCATGGGCAAGCGTGAAGAGCCATTAGGCGAGTGACTTCACTCGTCTCGTAACCCAGCATCATAAAAAAAAAAAAACATGGAACATGGAATTAATATAAGATGGAACATACAAGTTGACATGTCATTCTACGTATGGATGTCATCATCATCATTATCAGCCTTTTATGTTCCCACTGCTGGGACACATGCCTTCTCTCAGAGGGAGGATGTGCCCTAATCCACCATTATGGCCCAGTGCATGTTGGTGAATGTCATGTAATATGTGTTTGAACTTTTGACGTTCTTGGACATGACAGCTCCCTCACAATGTTTTCCTTTGCCGTATTTGAGCAATGGCATTGAAACTGCACATTATTTATTTAGATCAAACTATCTGATCCCAACTAATATTAAAACCGGCCAAGTGCGAGTCAACTCGCGCACGAAGGGTTCCGTACGATTATCTATAAAAATGGCAAAAAAATCACGTTTGTTGTATGGGAGCTCCCCTTAAATATTTGTATTATTTTAATTTAATTATTTATTTTCAATGTGAATATATGTATAACTAAATATTCTGTGAATATTTCAAGTGTCTACCTGTTGCCGTTATCAATATCGAGCAAAATGAGCAAAAAAATAATCACATTTGTTGTTGTATATATAGCCCCCTTATATATATTTTTTTTCTGTTTTTTTTTAGTATTTGATATTATAGCGGCAACAGAAATACATCATCTATGAAAATTTCAA
Source organism: Agriopis leucophaearia (assembly GCA_949125355.1). Lineage (NCBI taxonomy): Eukaryota > Metazoa > Arthropoda > Insecta > Lepidoptera > Geometridae > Agriopis > Agriopis leucophaearia. The sequence continues at coordinate 5,710,120 of OX421284.1, read as the reverse complement.
CTTACTATCACGGTTCATGAGATACAGCCTGGTGACAGACAGACAGACGGACAGACAGCGGAGTCTTAGTAATAGGGCCCCCTTTGGGTACGGAACTCTAATAAATGCGAAAGTTGTTGTGTCCTTACACAACAACTTGTGTATAAATAATAATAAATATCTGAGACATTTTTGCACACACACGGTCATCTGACCCCAAACTAAGCAAAGCTTGTAATATGACTGCCAGAGACTGATATACATACATATATATATTTAAATACATACTTAAGATTGGGCCTAAAGCAAAATCTTCAATCTTTGATTAGATTTTCACAGTAGTAAATCATGTCCAAAATCGAAAAAAAAATACGTTAGGAAACTTCAATATATAAGTAAAGGTCGACCCTGACGAAAACATGGTAGGATAAAATTTTCTCGATAGAAAACCATCACAAAGTTACCTCTAATTTTCAAAATTTTTGGTTTGCATTCTGTTTTGGTACATATTATTGAACAATAAATTATGTAAATATTATCACTCATGTATAACCTAGAGCTGACCCTAGCAATTTTTAAAAATATTGTCTATTCTATAAGCTATGAGAGTAGAAAGCACTTGGCGCTTACAACATTTTTAATCCGCACAATACGCTGTCTTTCGTCTCGCGTGACACAAGCTTGAGGCATCGGTTTGTTGCACCGATCAGTTACCATCGCTCTGTTGAGACGGGCAGTCCATGTCAGTTCAGACGTCGAGTACGCAAGCTTGGTTCCGCGCGTCGTCGCGCCGCCCGTGTTTGTTATCCGTACATGCGCTGGGTGTGGCGAGATGCGCGGGGGAAATCAGAATTTATCCTGCCATTAGGCCCGCTCTTAAATAGATATTAACACCCAGACATAGAACAAACACAAATGTTCATCACATGTATGTTCACGCAGAAACTGCTGGATGAATTTAGATGAAATGTTTAATGTAATTAGATTGTGTCTTGGATTAACACATAGGCTTATTTTCATCATCATCATCATTGTTTTTCATCACCACGCGTGTGAAACCGCGGGGCGCAGATTGTAAAGTGTACATGTACATGCATGCAAGTGTAGTAAACGTTTGATTGTAAACTACAGCTGCAGTCACCCATACCCCATACGAAGTCTGACTGGCTCGACTTGTGTACCTTTGGTATACAAACAAAGTAATTTATGACATAAATTTCATCATCATCAGCCAGAAGACGTCCACTGCTGAACATCCTCCCCCTTTAATCTCCACACTGAACGACATCCTGCCATCTGTATCAAGTATCAACTGGATTTCCGCGACTCTCACGATGTCGTCGGTCTATCTAGTAGGAGGTCTACCAAAGCTGCGTCTTCCAGTTCATGATCTCTATTCAAGGATGTTTCTTCCCCATCGGTTAATTATCGGTTCTTCGAGCGATGTGGCCTGCCCATTGCCACTTCAACTTGCAAACATAAATTTAGTTTAAACATAATGTGTTGTTCCATAGGCTCCTGAACTTGTCTGGGACTGTGTGTGTTGTCACCAAGTCAGGGCGAAACACCTTAATTTTGCGAGAAGAGCCGGTTTACCTTCGTCCGGTTCTCACTTCTAGCAACTGTTTTCAGCTTTTCCCTCCTGTCCAGGGGCTCACTTTTACTATTCATATATTTTTAACGATATTTAAGCAAGTATTGTTATATTATTTAGTATTGTAGGGCTGGCGCGGCGGCTGATTTCGCAGAAGACCTTAAAAGGCGCAGATATAGTACCTTGGACAGTGGGTACATTTTTGAGCCTTTTGGGGTTGAAACCATGAGCTTCAACCCCAAACTGGGGATCAGGAGCCAAAAAAATATTCTAATATTTATCATCACGTCTGGTCGATGCAACTCGTGATCAGAATGCCGGCCTCGTACTTTGCTCAAAGAGTGAGCATTGCGATACAACGTGTTAATGGGGCCAGCATTTTGGGGACTGTCCACTGGTAGCGGTTTTATAGATTAGTTTAGTAGTTAAGTAGGTATTAAAAAGTCGTTTTTTTAATTATTATTACTATTGGAATGTTGTTTAATTTATTGTAAATAAAATATCTTTTGCTTCGAAACTAAAAAAAAATTGATAACAACAGCATTATTTATTATCGTTTTTTTTTTTCAAGATATGATCAAAAGTTTTTTATTTGATTGCGTATGCAATACAGGCGGGTATTATGTTTTATATTATTATGTAGTGTATATTGTTTATTTATCCATGTAACTGTACATAGCACATGATAGGACTTCTACTAGTCAGGTTGAGTCAATTGATTATTGAACAGTTTGGTTTTTAACCAACTTCAAAAAAGGAAGACGGTAAAAAAAATGTTTTTCACCGATTTCTCCGCCAACTGTTTACCGATTGAAAAAAAAAAAAACTTATGTTCGGTAGGGTATACTTCCAATTTGGTCCCATTGTCACCAAGTCAAGGCAAGATCGGATGATGGGATCCCAGGGAAATCGAGGGCAAACCTCAAATTTTATTGGCACTTATTACGTTTTTTAAAATATTTTTTTTTACTTTTTGACTTTTTTATTGTTTCTTAGTGAATTCTGTGAAAATTCAACTGGTTATCTATTATGGTTCCAAAGATACAGCCGTTTAAAGGTAGGTCGGACGGACGGACAGACAGACACAGCGTAGGCTCACTAATAGGATTCCGTTTTTACCCTATGGGTACAGAATCCTAAAAAGCGTACGAGTAGGTATATGTACCTAGATACCTTACATGTAGCAAAGTTGATGTTCATAAGTAATTCCCCACTTATGACTTTAGTCATTTGCAATCATGAAGAGGGAGCACATATCAGTGATTTTACGTCGCTGTGTGAGGCTATGGATATTGAAATGAACTAGAAGTCTTCATACTCAGGAAGAGCTTTTCTTAGGCCTAGTTTAACACTTAGTTGTTCTAGGAAACGTCGTTGTATCGACTCAATTTAATCTCTTAACATTGTAAATAGGCATCCAAACAGAAGAACAATTATTCTAGTTGTGATCTGACTAATGATGAGGGATTGAGGGACTCAAATTGTTTATAATGTTTTGCTGTGCGCTTAACAAAACCCAACATTCTACTTGCTGTTGCTGCGACAGTTTTATAGTGGAATTTAAAATGTAGTGATGAATCAAACCATGCACCTAATTCTAGCATAAAGTTAGCCTTGTCTAGTTTGATTCCCTTAATATAATAATTCGTGAATGTTATTACATTAAACCACCGGAAAAACCACTGGTTTTTTAAATATATTTATGCTATCATTTTTACACCTCTCATTTAAATTATTATATTTATTTATTTTTCCAATAGATCATTTATAAACATTAAAAGAGAAGGGACCTAAATTCGATCCTTGGGGAACTCCTGATAATGGTTCAAATGGAATGGATTCGAAACTATACAAGGCCACCAGTTGAGTGCGACTCATCAGATAAGTACGGAAGCCAGCGATGAAGATTGCTAATTGCGATGAACACCTTGGTGATGAAGCTTGGCTAAGAGTATATTATGATTAACACGATCAAACGCCTTCGCAAAATCCGTATTATACTGAGTTGAGACTGACATAAATAATTTGAATATCAACTATTGCTAATATAACATTTAACTAATGACTTTACAAGAGGAACATACAAATTATAAAAATCTTATTACTATTTCGCGTGCATACCTACACCGAGCAGTCCAGCTCCCGCAAGCAGCACCCTTTCACGAGTAGACGCATGTGCAAGCCATCGCTCTCGTCGACCATATTTATTTTGTTGTAAGTATGGAAATAAAAATAAATAAATAAAAATAAAATTTCGACGCCGCCACAAGGAACCTTGAAGCGAGTGTGAGTGCTCGGGGTGTACACTGTGCACACAATACTTAAAACGTATGTTATTCACATACAATGCTTAAAACTACGAGTATGTTATTCTATTACAACAACTCTGGTTTTCGCCGCAGGGCCTCCATCACCACCTCGTTCCAGCTTTTAAAGACCGGAATGAGGTGGTGGTGGAGGCCCTGAGGCGAAGACCAGAGTGACATAATTATTGTCACAGGACTTATGGATTGGAGTGATTTTAGCAATTTTCTATAGTAAGTCTGAAAAACCCCTTGACTAAGCGACTTATTGAAAATATAACTTTGAGAGCTGAAAAACACATGAATAGAAATAGGTGGCATGCCATAATCACCATTAAAAGAGCTGTAAACCATTGAAGAAGTATTTTGCGAAGAGGTTCTATATTTCTGTTCCAGAGTTGGCAGTTTCATTCATATAAATATTTAAATCTCTTTGGGAGGTTGTTAGTAATACGTTTACATTCTGTGTATCGCTAAAATGCTTTGACATTGTAAGATCAGTTCAATAGGAGATATAATGTATAATATAAAACATTCACCCATTAAAAACTGTATGCGAATCCTCAGTAGAGAGTAATGATCATAATAATCACGAGGATCGTGATATAGTACTAAATCTACAATGATATTGAATGAACTCGCTAGATTGCAAGCGTAAGAAGCGGACGTGTCATATGTAACTGTTTTAATGAGTTTTTTGCCACCATTGGGTCTACATTAGCCAACCGAATACCTCAATCATTCCACGATATTGAAAATTACAACCATTTGTATACCAAACAAACAAAACCCGTAGAATTGCTCAATTTTACACCTGCTTCGTTAGACGAAGTAAGTAAAATAATCGACAGCCTTAACCCAAACACCAGCACAGGGCTTGATGGTATCTCTTGTAAAGCTCTAAAATGTATCAAAAATCTAATTTTTGATAAATTAACTGCATCTATAAACAACTGCTTAGAACGTGGCTATTTCCCTGAATCATTAAAAGTGGCTAAAGTGACGCCTATATTTAAGTCCGGTAAAAAAACTGACCCAGGGAATTATCGCCCAATCTCTGTGCTTCCAATCGTATCAAAAGTTTTTGAAAAAATGATTTACAGTCGCTTAGACAGGTATTTAAAATCATTTGACTTCTTGTATAAAAAACAATACGGCTTTCGATCTCAATCAAATACACTATCTGCCTGTATAGACCTAATAACGACCATAAAAACTAAAATAGACAAAAAACTAATAGCACTTGGTGTATTCATTGATTTAAAAAAAGCATTCGATACAATTAGTCACAAACTACTCCTGCATAAGCTTCACACTATTGGTATTAAAGAAACAGCCTTAAAAATGATGCAGTCTTACCTCACTGATAGATATCAAAAAGTAAAAATTAATGACAAGACCAGTAAGCCGGAATTAATTACCTATGGGGTCCCGCAGGGATCTATCTTAGGTCCCTTACTTTTCCTGATCTATATTAACAATATTAACGAGCTCAACTTGACCGGTAATACTACGCTATACGCTGATGACACCTGCCTATTTTATTTTGGAAACGATATACATACTGTGGTTACCCAGGCTCAATCTGACCTCGACACTCTAAATACCTGGTTTCAGCATAATTTGTTGACTATCAACGTATCGAAAACTAATTACATGATTTTTAAGGCTAAAAACAAAAAGATCCAAAATCACACACCATTACATATAAACAATGAAACATTGAACAAAGTAGATTCAGAAAAATATTTAGGCCTACTTCTTGACACTGAACTTACCTGGAAACCACATATAAATAGCATACGATCAAAGTTATCTGCCTTACTTGGTATACTCCGGGGTAATATCCGTTGCTATCCAAAATCAGTTCGATACTTAATGTACAATTCGTTCGTAAAATCTCATTTGACCTATCTAATAGAAGTTTGGGGATCAGCAGCCAAAACAAATCTAGAAAACTTGCGAAGAATTCAAAATAAAATTGTAAAATTACTTTTTCACCTTAATTATTTGACCCCAACAACTACAGTCTATAATAAAACAAAAATAATGACATTGAATCAACTATACCGCTATAGCACTTGTATTCTTGTAAGAAAAGTAATAAAAAAAGAAATACATACATCCATAACTTTCACTATAAAGTCGCAAGTTCAAACAAGATCCTCTAGGTATTCCAACAACATCTGTTTACCAAAAAGACCAAAAACTAATAACTATGGCCTGAAAAACTTTACGTTTGAAGGGGCTCAAATATATAATAAATTACCTAAAGATATAAAAGATATCAAATCATTCCCACTTTTCAAAAAAAAATTTAAACATTACATTTTTAAGAAGTTCACAGTTTAAGCAAATAATAATAATATTCGTATTAAAAAAAATATATATATACTAAGTAACATCATATACAAGCCAAACTTACATACCTACTTCTTACTCATATACATATCATATACCTTATACACATAACAAATATAATCACATACTAAAATATCACGAATACTTAAATAAATTACTTATATCATAAAACCTATAATTAACTATTGTAACAATTAAAAATATACTATAAATACAATACACACAAAATGTAATAGGTAATTACTAATTACCGATATTGCTATCACGCTTTGGCCTATTCGCGATACGCAATAGAACCCAATTTTTACGCTGTCAGGTACCCACAAAAAAAAAATTGTTATGATAATTACTATAGAATAGTTTGGAATGTTTGCAATCTACCTACCTTAGTTAAGTAAAACATTGTATTTTCTCACCTAAGTGAATTATTGTAATTTTTTGAGAAAATAAAATCTTAAACCATATATTCGTTATGCTCTCTCATAGCTCTGACGAGTGATTTAGAGAACCAAGAATGGCGACTAGTTTTATGCAACGCAGGCGGTGTGTAGGTACTTATTAATTACATCCCAGACTTGGTTCAGATAAATCATTGCATTCTTATGAATTAGCATATGTATGCTATTCAATATCATGAATTTCCGTAATACACTTAACATAATCAGTTTTTCTAAAGTAAAATTTTAGCAATAGGTTATTTTCTCTTAAATTTTTACTCAAATATTTTGTAAAATCAAGGGTAGGATGTATCTTCGTTCAGCTAGGCCTGCAAGTCAGTAAACAAAGCGTCGAAATTTTTAGATAGTTGCTGGTGCTTGCTGTTTTGTTTATGAATGCTAACTGGTATGAGGGTTACACTCACAGCACGATAAATAAAGTTACAAATCTACCTGCAAGTTAAATAAACAAATCTGCTGTTCACATGTAATTTTCTTGAATTCACTGATATCATTGAATATTTCTGTCGAATTTTCAATAGACCGCACGTTTTATATTATTTTCTATACAATCTGCGTACTAAAAACAAAAGTTGATTTACTGGTGAATTCAGATTGGTAAATCAGTTTTTTTATTTTATCTAGTGACCGGAGAACATGTTCGCGCTAGCAGTGACATTGAATTTATATTATGATTATGTTGAAACTGTCAGCCTTTAAGTATACATTCCGTAGATAATGTAGATATAGAACGCGCCTATCTCACTGGTCTCCCGATGTGCGTAGACAAGTGAACTATAGTATAGTTAAATTTATGGAGACAAATTGTGCGCCGCAAGCGCAAGTCGATAAATACAGTTGCAAGGCACCGGACCTATTGTTGGGTGTAATTTTGTGTGTGAAATTTATTTATTTATTAATAATATATTGAAATTGCACTAAATTACTTGTACCCCACTCACATACTATACCTACGTAAAAAAAAAACAGATGAGGCTGTGGTTAAACGCCTAGCCTATAAGCGAAGAAACCATATGCTAAATTTAAATTTGTTACCTAAATAAATAACTTACATTTTATTTGTTGCAGATGAAGAAGATTTTATTGTGTACAATATAATTGAAGACCCTGATGACTTACTTTATGACAAAAATGAAGATCCATTACTGACTCTTCATCCTATCGTCTACACTACCAAGCTTGACGACATGAAAACCATCAAACGAGATTTGAAAAACTTAAACGCGAAAGAAATATTAAGAAAGCTACACACTGAAAGCAAACCAATAATTAGAACGGAAACCATACAACGCACATCGTCCTTAAAAAATATAGAGTCGTTTAATAAAGTTGTCAGTGTTATAAGTGATATACGTTTCAAGGCGAATCATCAATTGTCTCCAAATGCTGGCATACCTCCAAATTCATCTGCCGATTTCGATGCGAATAAGGAAATCATTAAACAAATATGCAAATCTGAAAATGTAGAGTCGTTTATTGAAGTTGCGATCGATGTAAATGATATGAATATCAAAGCGATTCATCAATTGTCTCCAAATGCTGACATACTTCCAAATTCAGGTACAAATAATGAAAGCATTGAAAACGCATGGAAATCTGAAAAAGTAGCATCGTTTAATGAAACTGCCAGCGTTGTAAGTGATATGTATAGCAAGGCGATACACCGATTGTCTCCAAATGCTGGCTCACCTCCAAATTCAGGTGTAGCCTTCGATACAAACGAGGAAAGCATTAAACACACGTGTATATCAGAAAATATAGAAATGTATAAAAAAGCTGCCAATAACGTTTTAAGTGATACAAATTTAGAGGAGAAACCTCAAATATCTGCAAATGCCGCTAAAACTCCGAATTCCGCTTCCAACTCCAGTTTTGGTGACAATTTCAATCCAAAAAAGGAATGTTCCGTAGTTTTAATAGATATAGGAAAGTGCATACCTGCAAATGAGACAGTTAAACTTGATTCTCATGGCAGGATAATAAGCAAAGTGCAAGTTAAATTGGAACAAGAAAAAAAACAAAGGACTGATCTTGAAATCGATACAGAGGTAGCTGTCTCATCTGTAACTCAAATTACCCGAAATAAAAATACAAATGGTAAATTGTTAAATTCACCACCAGAAGAAGCAAAAAAACAAAGTACAGAAACAGAAGAAATTCCTGTTCAACTGGAATCGGAAGATAAAAACGCAAAAAATGCATCTTCTGTTAAACTAAAGAGAAAAAGAAAACCGCGCATATCCTTTGAAACATCTTCCGATGAAGACTATGTACCAATCATAAACATAAAGAAGAAATCTAAAAAAAATCCAGTTTCTAATAGTGATTCGAAGGTTCCAAATGATGTTTCAAGTTCAAATATAGCATCAAATAATGTCTCAAATACTGCAAGTGTGACCATTGTTTCAAATGATTTAGGTCAAATGTCCTTCCTAGAGAAATATACTCTTATTGTTTTAATGCATAAAAAGATTAAAGCGTATGTATATCGAGTCAACCCAACAAAACTTGTAACTGACTATTACGTAACTAAAGAATGTAATGACTATAATTTGGCTTCGATGTACCCTAAGGAAGATAAAATTATTGAACAATATTGTTGCTGGTATAAAAGAGAAGATGTTATTGGTAAAATATGTTCTCGGAAGAATTATCCATTCACGATTCAAAAGTTTTTAAAGCTGCCTCACATCTGTCACCCTGAGGAATGTCAATGCTGTTGCCGTACAATCAATATGGACACTAACACAAGTAAACAAAAAGAAAGACGTGTTGTAATGAGCAAATCTCTTACAGTTGCAGACAACTGGATTCAAGGATTGTTAAATAAAACTAAATCTATGACCACCGGGTTAGTTAACAAAGCATTAACTTATGCTCCCAAAGCAACTAAAGAAAATACTGTAGAAAAACAATCCCAAAAATACCTGGAGAACTTTTTATTATGCTTAAGAAACAGTAGTCGTGATTTATACTACGAATTGTATGAAATTGGGCAAAACGGCAATGTTCTAAGATCATGGTTACTACACAACAAAGAAGAAGTAGCACGAATTAGAAGAACGTTCCAACTGATGTCAATGCCAATTAGAGAGGCGGAATTATGTTGCTGGTTCAAACGAGAAAATATGATGCATGAATTGAAAATGCTTAAAACATCACCAGCTGCACTGAAACATATACAAAAAAGACACAGTTGTAACTATCAGCAATGCTCCTGTTGTTGCAAATCAGTATCAGTAATACTCCGTGCAGTTGAAACTCTTCCTCCAACTTTAAAACACACAACGCTACATGGAGAAATTCTGCGACCACTTATAATTAATTTCAGCGCGCAGTCCAAAAACGCAATGTCAAAAGCAAGGGAAAATTACGACATATCCAAAAAACTAACAAAAAGCACAGACGCAAGCACAGCTGCTGTTGTTTTATCTGGTTGTGCTTCCAAGGACTATAATCCAGACCTAAGCATCAGTATACTGAATGAATTTAAAAATCTCAAACTAGGCATAAACACCGGTGGTCAATTGGAAGCTGTTCTTAATAAACCTGCAAAGAATTTGACTGTGGCCCAACTTAAAGTATTATCTAAAATTCTTGCTCTTTCATCTAAGCAAACACTCGAACTCGGCTTGTCGGCTGAAGAATTCTGTAACAGGATAAACTCGAAAACAGGAAATGTGATTCGTGTTACAGCTCCAGAAACTTCCGTGATAAGTACGAAAGAAATATCACCAACGCGGATACAAGATCACTATGACGACAACGAAATGATGGACGAGCATGATATTAGTATAGAGAATGATCCAACTGTACCCAGTGGGGAAACTGTCACAAGTACGAATTTACACGACCAAAATAGACCCATCGAGAAACCAAAAATAATAGCTTCACTTTGTTTGAAAAAATCAGCTTCTAGCATGTTCAAATCGCTTTCAAATTTGATGGAAACAAAAAACAAGAATTATGTCAATTCATTTAAATCATTCTTCAACAAATCTGAACCTTCAAACGCTGTTTTACCAAATATCACCAAATTTGTGCCATTGTCTGAACCACTTGGCGCTTTTGATAGAGCGATTATAGAAGAAGTACCTATGCCTATTATTGAACAAACATATACTTTGGTAAAGTCTCCAATTAAAAGATCTGCTGTTGCTATACCGGGACCGTCTGGTGTAACTCCATGGCAAGAGGAAAAAGTTGCTACAATCGTGCAAAATAGTACAAGAGTACACGACATTAACCTGACTACAAAAACCAACACACCAATCGAGATTTCTAATAAACGCAAACTGGAAGATGTTATTAATACTCAAATAGAGAAGAAGATACGCATCAAAGCTCCCGGTGAACTGAACGCTCCAATTATTCAAGTGCCATCTGTAAATGACAACTCAAAGTCGAAACCGATGTCTGAATGGCCAGCTCCTATTGTGCTAAAGCAAGAGCCGCAGACCAATATCCAGCAAATTGTAAGGGCTATTGAATCTACAGCTAAATCAATCGATACACACGTACAGAATCAGACCTACGTAGTTCCCAATAACGTCAACGTGCCTCTAGCAAACAAATTGTACCAAATGTCTGCTAAAACTGTGACGAAAGCCAATGGTAAACGCTACGTGACCCTTGCCCCTATAATCGAACCTACTCCTGTTGATAAAAGTACAAAGTCGATGCTTGTTAACATTCTGAATTCACCGCAAGCTCAATTCGCTGCCGCCTCAAGTGCGAAGCGAATTATTAACCCTCTAGTAAAGATCAGGCCCGATGGCATTGTTCCTGTCTCCATTGCAAAAGAATCTTCTGATCGAACCCAAGATCTAGAAAACTCCTGATAGTGGTATCCAATAATATGTAATACGGTGATATAAAAGGGCGTGTCCATAATGTACTTTAAATTCAAAAAGTTTGTACGTCAGAGCAAATAGCAACATAGAAATTACGGCGAACACGAAAAGTGAAGTCAAACACACGTGAAACATCCATTTAAAAAACACTTGCCGTGTTAAAACTGCAAAAGCAACGCAAAAGTGAATAAGAAGAAAGACGGCATAACTTATCCACCAATTAGGGTTCTACGACTAAATTGCTAAAACCAGGATCTTCGTCTTCATGTTACTAAATTGTCATGTAGTGTCGGGTAAGCAATTCTATGTTCTTATTTACGTAATGCATGTTATAATGTCTTATGTTATTTTTTCTTCCTTATTGAGAGAGTTTTCTTGTCTCACGTCTTTTGTATTTGCCAGTATCAAGTATTAAAATATTTTTAAGTTAAAAACACACCCAACAATAGGAACCGTGCCGTTCAACTGTATTTATCGACTTGCGCTTGCGGCGCACCATAGACCATCTCTATTGTCACATCTATCAATATAAAAATTTGAATAGACTGTCAGGCAGACGCACAGAACGAACATATAAGGATAAGTATTAACTATCGCTGAACTAATGTATCGCTTAAAGTATGATATTCCTGGATCAAATAAAATTAAAGGAAATAAAATTGTCTGCAGGCGAGGATGCAACGCATGTATTATTCAAAATACACAAACTACATCACGGTTATATAGTTATCAAAAGATACGATGATTTAAGATTAATGGGTTCGATTCCCACCTAGGACAAACAATTGTGTGATGAACATTTGTGTTTGTTCTATGTCTGGGTGTTATTATCTATTTAAGTATGTATTTAAAATATATATGTACGTTTATCAGTCTCTGGCAGCCATATTACAAGCTTTGCTTAGTTTGGGGTCAGATGACCGTGTGTGCAAAAATGTCCCAGATATTTATTTATTTATTTAATTAATTGAATATTAAATTCCTAATTATAACGTGGTGTCCTTACAACAAACCGGAACAAAGTGAATGATGAGTTAAATTAAATTTGCCATATCGCAGGAAAAGACTATAGAGTCATATTTAGTTATTTTTGGTTAAGGCAGTTTATACAATAGGAAAATACGATTGACAAGTACAACAAAGTATAGCCCCAAGCGTCTATAGACACGCCCTTAAAAGACTAAGCATCTGCCGTGGTATTCACTAGACGTGCGCGCTGATACTAAAAACATCGGCGGCGGTGGCGTGTTTTTTTCAACACGCCACAATTAGATACCCTCAATCGATGTACACAAGTTTCAGACCATAGGCCACTAATCTTCGAACCCCTTTGCTGCATGGCGCTCTTATAATAACTATTATAAGAGCGCCATGTATCGTATATAATAGCATCGACAAATTATAGTGAGACTATTAATAGCGGTTCATTATGGCGTAGATCGGAAATATGCCAAAATAACGGATTAAACTTAGATGGCGCTACAATTTGATCGTGTTATAGGTTGTCTCGAACTTCCGTAAGCGCTACAGTCAGCTAGCGTACTAAAAGGTTCAACTATTATTAGCAGACAAGTTTTGCAGCATTTCAAGAGAAGCGCAACGAAACCAGTAGATGGCGCTATTATTAGTTGATTGAATCAGGCGTTACTTTGCGGAAGCCCATTTTCAAAACTGTTTTATCACAAATTCCTTATTGTACTTGAAGCGACGTAGAAGCGGAATTACACTAGAAATTCATCATTAAAACAGTTTTGGCGCTATTATTATTTTTTTACTTCGGATGCCGCGACCAGCCTCCATATGTTTTCATAAAACCATAAAACTAAATTTATATTATATACATACAGTAAGTACTTGTGCAAAAGCATTGTATTTTTGTATTTTTTAGAAATGTTTCATTAACGTGACCTTTAAACATGCTCGTTCGCCATTCGGGGCCGAAGTCTACCTGTTATAAACGATTCAGTTTGAACCTTAATGCGCCGAGATATGGATTGCTTTTGCGCAACTTTTAGCAATCATCTAAAATTTGCCTAAACACGTGACGGTACGCGGCCCTCAGATCAGACAAACAAAGGAGATATGCTTTACTACAATAATTATATTTATTATTGTTAGTTTATTAGTTCATGTTTCTGAAACTACCTAGTTATTATAATAAAGATTAGCCTGTTTTTCTAATAATTCCGGTTTTCTTCTGAGTATGCCAATTCTCAGATGGTCACTGTTGAAATTTCGAGGTAGTATTAAATTAATCCTACTAATCAATTTTGGTGCAACAAATACCTACCTACATTCCGTGTGGATTTGGTTGACCTCAACCGCCGTCTGACCAACAGGAGAGAGGGAAATATGTTATTCTCACTCTTTCTCTCCCGTAAGTTGGAAGGGGCGGCGATCTGTTCCACACGTCTATTTGTTACTTTAGGACCTAGGGCCTTACGTCCAACTCTAAACGCGGGCCCGAATAGTTGCAGTTTTCAAAATCACGCGAAACTTACCGCGCCGAGATACGGTTTGCGGTCGCGTGATTTTGCAAACTGCACTTATTTAGGCCCGTGCTTAGAGTTGGGCGTAAGGCCCTTGTTCTGTTGTGAAGGTACTAACTGCTAGTACCTATACCTAGTTGCCTCTACCAGACCTGAGGCCTGGCGCACTCCGCACTTTAGGTATGAAGCTACAAGTAGTCGTCTGCCAGGCTAGCATGCGCGCTGTGACAAAATGTTGACGACTCTTTTTATCGTTCCAAAGCGAGACAGGCTATATGAAACCGTAAGCACAAATAGGCTAGGCACCTTGTTACATTCTTGCTCTACGAGGTGACGACAAGATTTTGTTGCGGTGCGCATGCTAGCCCGGCTTGTCAGACTTGTGCCGCTGCCGCGCGATAGACAGAGATAACGCGACAAGAGTTACGCGATAGACAGAGAGGAAACTTCTAGGTTAATATAGAAGTAGGTAGCGCTCGCACGTCCTGAATTACGCTAAATTGTGTAGTAACAGTCCTACTTATTTAAATGATTTTGTCCGGAATGAATTCTAAATAAATTTTAAAGCGTCCAGAATTCGAGATATGAAATAAAAATATTTTAAAACAATCAATATATTTTTCGTACATTATACATAACATAAGTATGTGCTTCGTAATCTATATCTATATTTATTTACATTAATATCTAAGCCTAGCCTTAAGGCTAGGCTTACTCACTTTTAAGCATTGCTTGTTACTACAGATAACCATAAGGCTTAAAATGTTGTATTAAAGTCGCATTTAGTGGAGCAAGACCATGGCGCTTACACACAGTCGTGCGTTTTGCTACTTTTATTTTTAGGGTTCCGTACCCGAAGGGTTTTGATAATCCACCATTATTATAAATTTCGGGCCTTACTTAAAAACGTTACTCAAGTTGACTTACGCTTAAATATGCTCCGTCTTGTTTTCGCGTGTGACGATTGCCGTCAACTAGAAGTTGAGAGAGCATTTTAAAACATAGATCAACTTGAGTAACGTTTTTAAGTAAGGCCTAAGGTGATACGTTTCTTGTTTAGCGGGAAATTCAAATTTCAAACAGTTTTTTTTGTGTTTGTAGCTAGGCCTGGTAATTATTGTGAAATGACACAGTGTTTGCGAAAACTGTTGGTCGTCATGTACAGTTATTAATCAGTTACTCACCGTATTACTTACATTTGGCAATAAACCGTTTATAACAGAAAAAAAATGTTTATTGACAAATGTAAGTAGTAATGTGCATTGGAGATACGCGATACGAGATTTTACGCGAGTTTGTTAAGAATAATAATCAATTTTCACAAACATCATGATCGTTTACAATAATTACCCGGCCTAGCAACAAGAACAAAAAAACTGTTTGAAATTTGAATTTCCCGCCAAACGTGAAACGTTTCAACTTAAGGGGCAATTTGGGCAGCGTTTAGTCCATACAAACTTATTCTCCTGTTTCCTCCCTGGATAATACCGCTAGAGCTATATTTTTTTTTTTATAAAATATATCTCTTTTATGGTCGGGCTTGTATCATTTATTTTTTCTCGTAAGTTAAGTACTATAAGAAATATGAGCCTTTAAAAATCCCAAAAAAAAACAAATTTTTACCACCGTGTTCAGACGTATCTCAAACAAAATTGATGAGTTTCTAAAACAAAAGAAAATGACAGAAGCCGAGATTAAACCTTTTTTAAACAATTAATTGAAAAAAATATTGAAATCGGCCTATTTTTGAATGAGAAAACGGAAGAATCCGAGATGATGATTTTGTCTACTTTTCGTAGGTATAAATCGATCCGAGCTGCAGTTGTCCTTATTGCGCTCTACGGGCAGAGGCTCGAGGTCAGGGGAGGGTCGGTCTAATACGTATACAGTTAGAAAAGAGACATGTAGTCGATAATTGTACGACACATTAGTGTTGTCCATCAATATCGATATGTAACGGTTCTCGTCTTTAGTTCGTGTTTTGTGCGTGCAGTGAATTTAGCACATTACTGCAACGGCCGGCAAGTTAGGATTTGGACAAAAATGTTGACGCACAATATGATTTATTTTTACAATGGAAACTGACGTGGTTTTCACACATTTAACATATTTAAGTACGAAAAGAAAGAATTAAAAATAAAAATAAAACTTGTGTATCAGTATCATAGCAAGTGGAAAAATTAATTCTCTTAATATTAATTAGGTTATTATGTTGCTAAGTGTTTAGATTATAGCTCATCATCATCAGCCAGAAGACGTCCACTGCTGAACATAGGCCTCCCCCTTTAACCTCCATACTGAACGACATCCTGTCATCTGCATCCAATGGATGCCCGCGACTCTCACAATGGCGTCGGTCCATCTAGTGGGAGGCCTACCTACGCTGAGTCTTCCGGTCATGGTCTTCACTCAAGGACCTTTCTTCCCCATCGGTTATCGGTTCTTCGAGCGATGTGGCCTGCCTATTGCCACATCAATATGCAAATTTTAATAGCTATGTCGATGACTCTGGTTCTTTGGCGGATATTCACGTTTCGTATTTTATCGCGCAAATAAACTCCGAGCATAGCTCTCTCCATTGCCCGTTGTGTGACTCTTGAGTTTTTCTAAAAGGCCAACAGTTAGGGACCACGTCTCAGTACCAAATGTTATCACTGGCAACACACACTGGTCAAAGACCCTTGTCTTTAAGCCGGTATACCACGGCCAAGAAATTTGATGAATAGGTATTTAGCAACTCTATTGCTGTCGCGCTGCGCCCTGACCAGCGAGCTATTGATGTGTGCGTGTCGAACAGACTGTGCGTGTGTGCGTGCCCGCCCGTGCTCCCTAGTTGCCTACAAATTCATTTCGCCTCGCAGTCTACTCGGCTAGTTGATATCGTCGTTTGCCGAATGTCGAGTGATTTTTGTAATTTTGCGATCTGCTCATATTTTACTAACCGACTACGCCAAATAAACCATGGTCGATAATTTTTAAAACAAAAAAAATCACATTAGGATGGAAGATGAAACCCATTAGAAAAGGAGGAGAATATGATAAAAACGAAAGGAAAAATAAATAATTGGCCAAGAGAGTGTCGAGACACGCATATGATAGGGTTCCGTAACTAAAGCCATATAATTGTAGTAATAGTTCAGAAATTGATAGTTATAGAAAAATTCGAACGAACGAAGCTCTGTGGACTTAGCCAAATTTCAGAGATGTACCATCCCGACATAGCTTTATACTTTTTATGGTTTAAACATAGAGAAAACTGATTGAAAAACATTATTTGTTTGGATACGCTTTGAATTTATTACAGTTTTATCGCTGTTACTCAAAAGTCATCATCAGATAATGCTCAAAATAATTTTGAATGAAGGTTTTAAATATGACCTATCTGTATTGTAAGACTCAAGTTTCTATGTCTAGTTTAGAAATGCAGGGGGGGGGGGCAACTTTTTGCCACTTTGGCGGGCCATATTTCGCAAAGTATAGACTTTATAATAAAAGTGATGTATCAAACTTTACCTTCATTTTAAAAGACCTTTTCAACGATATCCCACACGAGTAAGTGGATTAAAAAAACAATTTCATCCCCATTTCACATGTACGAGTGCCACCCCTAAAATGCAATATAATATATTTTTTATACTTTTAAAATTGAGATCTATATTATATTACTGTAATTATTATTTAAATTTAATTTTTTTATCTTAATAATTACAGAAGTTAGGTTTTAAAAAATTCGGACGGACGGACAGACAGACAGACAGACAGACAGACGGACGGACAGAACGAATTTATAAGGGTTACTTGTCGGGCTACGGAACCCTAATTACGGGCGATCTGAGTTCGGGAAGTGGGAGCCCCCCCCCCCCTTCGTTTAAGGGTAAAAAATGGTTTATCTCGATTTCCGGCAAAACTACAAGTTCTATGGAAAAAACTTTATGGCAAAGTTGTAGGTAATAAAAAGATCAACAACTTTTGGCACAATAATTTTTTCACATAACCTCAAAATTATGTGAAAAATTCAAATAGCCAAGTTTTTGGTTAAAATAATATACACGTTTATAAGTATGTATATTAAATACATACATACTTATGAACATAAAGCGAGCTAATAACTATACAGTAGCTACTCCAAGATATAGTGCAGTTTCACACGACGCTTGAAAACTTCCTGTGAGGGTGCCGGTTTAGAATGTGATGATAGTTACGGATAGGATTACCATGTACAGTTCCTATGGGATAACTTTAACTATAATCTAAAGTAAAGTAGGTAAAGTAGAGGTGTTGTATGAGGACTTGAGGAGATATCCGAGACCATACATACCGCCGTAACATACTTCACCGTTGTTATGGGTGACTTCAACGCAAAGGTGGGACGCGGAATGTTGGTGAGTTAAGAGTGGGGTCATATGGGTATGGACAGCGGAATTCGAGGGGCCAGCGGCTGGTTGACTTCATGGAGAAGGAGAAACTCTATTTGATGAACTCCTTCTTTCAGAAGCGACCATGCAGGAAGTAGACGTGGATGAGCCCCGATGGTTCGACCAAAAATGAGATCAACTTCATCATGACGACCAAGAAGCGAATATTCAATGATGTCTCCGTGATCAGCAAGGTGAAAACCGGTAGCGATCACCGTATTATCAGAGGCACATTGAATATCAACAAGCTCGAGAGGTCGCGACTGGTGAACTCCACGCTCCATTCTGATCATACTCAACTCCAAAACTTCAAAGACTTCCAACTCGAATTGCATAATCACTTCCATGGCCGAAAGCGGAACTGTTCGTACTAAACAATGGGCTGGTGGAAACTGTCCAAGCCGTGGAGTCCAAGTTATTTAAGATCCCACGCCGGAAAAGACTTCAGAAGCTCTCAGATTAAGCTAATGAAAGATCTGACTGAGATGAGACTGCAACCTTCAGCTGATATGTCGGAATATGGCAAACTTAATAGACGAATCTCGAAATCGGTGCAACACGATCTAAGTTCCTATAATACAAGATGTAGTAGGTACGCAATTGAGCGGAACCAAGGCTCGAAAGTGTTCGCAAAGAATTCGTCTATTGCGAAAAGCCAAATGTCGAAACTGAAAATCGAGGTTGGCAGTATCATTTCATCGAAGCCGGAGAATCCAACTCAGATGGGCAGCATTTGGGAAATTGCGTGACATCTTCTCGTCCAAGATACTACAGTGCTTAAAGACAAGGGTCTTTGACCAGAGTGTGTTGCCAGTTGCCAGTAATAACATATGGTACTGAGACGTGGTCCTTAACTGTTGGCTTTTTAGAAAAACTCAAGAGTCACACAACAGGCAATGGAGAGAGCTATGCTCGAAGTTACTTTGCGCGATAAAATCCGAAACGTGAATATCCGCCAAAGAGCCAGAGTCATCGACATAGCTATTCAAATTTGCAAGTTGAAGTGGCAATTGGGCAGGCCACATCGCTCGAAGTACCGATAACCGATGGGGAAGAAAGGTCCTTGAGTGGAGACCACGAACCGGAAGACGCAGCGTAGGTAGGCCTCCCACTAGATGGACCGACGACATTGTGAGAGTCGCGGGCATCCAGTGGATGACAGGATGTCGATCACTATCAGTATAGAGGTTAAAGGGAGAGGCCCATGTTCAGCAGTGGACGTCTTCTGGCTGATGATGATAAGCTATAATCTAATCACTTAGCAACGTAATAACCTAATGTATTTAAATAAAATTTTGAAAAAATATCTCAACAAAATTAACTAATATTAAGATAATTATTTATTTATAAATTTTTCCACTTGTTACGATCCTGATATTCCTGATACACAAGTTACAATATATTTTTTTAATTCTTTCTTTTCGTACTTAAATGTGTTATGTGTGAAAACCATGTCAGTTTCCATAGTAAAAATAAATCATGTTGTGCGTCAACAATTTTGTCCAAATCCTAACTTGCTGGCCGTTGCAGTAATGTGCTAAATTCACTGCACGCACAAAACACTAACTAAAGACGAGAACCGTCACATATCGATATCGATGGACAGCACTAATGTGTCGATACAATTATCGACTACATGTCTCTTCACTAACTGTATACGTATTAGACCGACCCTCCCCTGACCTCGAGCCTCTGCCCGTAGAGCGCAATAAGGACAACTGCAGCTCGGATCGATTTATACCTACGAAAAGTAGACAAAATCATCGTCTCGGATTCTTCTGTTTCCTCATTCAAAAATAGGCCGATTTCATTATTTTTTTCAATTAATTGTTTAAAAAAGATTGATCTCGGCTTCTGTCATTTACTTTTGTTTTACAAACTCATAAATTTTGTTTGAGAGACGTCTGAACACGGAGGTAAAAATTTGATATTTTTTGGGATTTTTAAAGGCTCATATTTCTTATAGTACTTAACTTACGAGAAAAAATAAATGACACAAGCCTGACCATAAATGAGATAAATTTGATAAAAAAATAATATATAGCTCTAGCGGTATTATCCAGGGAGGAAACAGGAGAATAAGTTTGTATGGACTAAACGCTGCCCAAATTGCCCCTTAAGCACTGTAGTATCTTGGACGAGAAGGTGTCACGCAATTTCCCAAACGCTGCCCATCCGAGTTGGATTCTTCGGGCGACCTCTTTGCCTAAGTTGGACTTATCTAACTGAACAATCTGTCCAAGATAGGTGTTATGGTCAACAACTTCAAGAGTATCGTTCCCAACGATTACCGGCACGGGTACAACATGGACATTGGCAATGATTTTTGTCTTGTCTATGTTTATTTTAAGACCCACCTGTTGGGAAAGGCTACTGAGATCGCTGAGCATCGCATTGAGGTCCTCCAGCGACTCTGCCATGATGACTATATCATCGGAAAAACGAAGGTGAATGATTTATTCACCATTGATGTTGATGCCGAATCCGTTCCAGTCCAAGAGCTTGAGCTGTTTCAAAGCCATTCTAATCTCGTACTAGCTGATGTCTGGGATGACCTCAGTGTAGTGTCGGGTCAGTTTAGCTCTCTTGTCCAGAGCTGTACCGACAATTAGGCTGTCGTGTCGAGGTGTACAACTGTCCGTAAAACCTCTCGAGTTCTCTCAGAATCTCCGGCTTTGATGAAATGATACTGCCATCCTCGATCTTCAGCTTCATCATTTGGCTCTTCCCAACAGACGAATTCTTTGCGAACACTTACCAGCCCTGGTTCCGCTCGATTGCGTCCCTAATACATCTTGTATTATAGGAACGCAGATCGTGTCGCACCGATTTCGAGATTCGTCTATTAAGTTTGCCATATTCCGGCATATCAGCTGAAGATTGCAGTCTCATCTTAGTCCGGTCTTTCATTAGCTTAATGGTTTCATCTGAGAGCTTCTGTCTTAGAGCTAGAGTCTTTTCCGGCGTGGGGTCTTAGAAAACTTGGACCCCACTGCTTGGACAGTTTCCACCAGCCCATTGTAGTTCGTCCATAGTTCCGCTTTCGGCCCTGGAAGCGATTATGCAGTTCGAGTTGGAAGTCTTTGGGGTTTTGGATTTGACCATGACCAGAACGGAGCGTGGACTTCACCAGACGCGACCTCTCGAGCTTGTTGATATTCAATGAGCCTCTGACAATACGGTGATCACTACCGGTTTTCCCCTTCCTGATCACAGAGACATCATTGAATATTCGCTTCTTGGCCGTCGTGATGAAGTCAATCTCATTTTTGGTCGAACCATCGGGGTCATCCACGTCTACTTCCTGCATAGTCGCTGCAAGGAGTTCATCAAATAGAGTTCCTCCTTCTCCATGAAGTCAACCAGCCGCTGGCCCCTCGAATTCCGCTGTCCATACCCATATGACCCCACTCTTAACTCATCAACATTCCGCGTGCCCACCTTTGCGTTGAAGTCACCCATAACAACAGTGAAGTATGTAACGGAGGTATGTATGGTCTCGGATATCTTCTCAAGTCCTCATACAACACCTCTACTTTACTTTAGATTATAAGATTATAGTTACAGTTATCCCATAGGAAATGTACATGGTAATCCTATCCGTAACTATCATCATATTACAGACCGGCACCCTCACAGGTAGTCTTCAAGCGTCGTGTGAAACTGCACTATATCTCGGAGTAGCTACTGTATCGTTATTATCTCGCTTTATATTTTTAAGTATGTATGTATTTAATATTTTTATTTATGTATGTATATTATTATTGTATCTGGTCTGGTATCTGGTACATTATTGCACACACGGTCATCTGACCCGAAACTAAGCAATGCTTGTAATATGGCTGCCAGAGACTGATATACATACATATAAATATTTTTAAATATGTACATACTTAAATAGATATTAACACTCAGACAGAACAAACACAAATGTTCATCACACAAATGTTTGCCCTAGGTGGGAATCGAACCCACACCCCCAAGCGCAGAAGGCAGGTACACTACCAGCTGAGCTAACGGGCTGTCAATATATTGTTTCAGTAGGTATTAGTGTATTATTATAATGTATGTATATGCTTTACATACCAGTTATTCCATTATTACATCACACCCCGTCCTTTACCTCTTCTGTATGTCCTTTACATACTAAGGTTGCCTGGAAGAAATCGCTTATAGAGATAAGGCCGCCAATTGTTTCACTAGTTTTAAGTTGTTTTTGTCATATTATGTACCTATGTAATTGTTGGTGTCAACAATAAAGAGTTATCTATCTATCTATCTATAGGAACTTCATTCAAATCCATCAAACTATATTAACCAACATATAATTATTATTATCTTGGTTATTATCAAACCAATAGATTATAAGTAGTTTTACTACAGGAAACGTGTGCTTGTCAGGGATATAAGAAGAGTTGCAAATTATTACTTTTATAATTTTTTATAAATAAATTATAATTTTAAATGAAATAATAAATTTACTATTAACATTGACATAAATATAACAACATTTGTCTATGCTATTAATAATAAATTATAAATAAATTAGAGCAGTGTTTTTCAAACTGTGGGTCGCGACCCCCTGAGGGGTCGCCATGCCCCTATGAGGGATCGCGGGGGTAGCGAAGCTTCGGTAAAAGAAAAAAAAACAAAGTAAAAAAAGTATTTTTACTAACAAAAATTAATTAATGAGTAATTATAAAAAAAGGTGGTACTTATTTCATAATTATAATACAATAAAATACAGATTATAAACTATGGAAGGTAGGGGGTCCCGAATTTTTTATTCATACTATAGGGGTCGCGTCGTTAAAATGTTTGAAAAACACTGGATGAGAGGAATACAGTCATGAGCATACATACATACAACATAGACTGTCAAAATCATAACCAACCTTTTGGCGTAGTCGGTTAGTAAAATATGAGCAGATCGCATAATAACAAAAATCACTCGACATTCGGCAAACGCCGATATCAACTAGCCGAGTAGACTGCGAGGCGAAATAAATTTGTAGGCAACTAGGCATTCAGTGCGGGAGCACGGGCGGGCACGCACACACGCACAGTCTGTTCGACACGCACACGTCGATAGCTCGCTCGTCAGGGCGCAGCGAGACAGCAATAGAGTTTCTAAATACCTATTCATCAAATTTCTTGGCCGTTCGTTTTATTAATAACAAAACAACATATAATTATATTAATTATTAAAGTACTTTTCAAGAAATAAAAAACTAAATCAATTCATAGATAGGGTATCGTTCGCGCAAAACTTTATGAGCCCTCTGAAGTTAGGCCCAGTGGCTGCGCAGTACGCATATTATAGGTATCCGAGGGACTTTACAGGGCGTCGGGGAGGCCTCGCGCCTAACTTCAGAGGGCTCATAAAGTTTTGCGCGAACGATAGGTGACTAACTTCTGCCACAGTTATGGTTTTCATTGTTACAAAATGTGAGTAATGGCAGCTGAATTGATATACCAATAATAATCATACATTTATAATTCGATTCGTCACCTTCGACAAATATAAAGTAAATGGACATGCCATAACCATTAAACTTTCACAGTAAAAACAAGTCAAAACCGTCGGACATATACTGCAATACCTAATTGTAACCATGTACAGTAAATTTGTTGCAAAAAATAGATAGCTAATATAATAACTACGTGAGTAAAAGAGAACACCTGTGTTTGTCTATTGCTCTTGAACCGTTTGAAATTCACAGGCACCAGGCGGCTAGACATGTTGAGTAGCGTTAGCAAAACCGATCGCTTATTCACTGCGTCTCGCCGTGGATGGACGTGACTGGTCACGTGACTAATAAATCAGTGTTTACTTCGCTACTTGAAAAACATCTTTTACTAAAGAAGGTGTAATAAGCGTAGGGGGGAAAGACATGTTGGTAAATAAGTTGGTAATATTATTATTATTCTGTTATTTTAGAGGGATGGGTACAGGGGTAAGCACAAAAAAAATTGTTTTAAAATCTACCGGCTGTGCCTATACATGTCAGCTGAGGATTAATTTACGCAAAACTTATTATAACTTAACCCTCCAAGTGTGTTACGGACCGCTTGTCGGCGTAAGAGAAAAGTGCCCGACGCGCGTTAGGCATGCGGTGCGTATGGGAATTGCTGCTATTCGTCAATTTATTTTCGATCGAATGAACGTTCCAACGACAACTTAAGTTCACTGACCTGTAGCTTATTTCAATCAGTACAGAATAAATACATCTTTGCTGGTTATGAAACTTATGAAGCTAAGTTTGTCTTTAAATATTTCAACTTCAGTTAGTTGTTTTTTTGGACTCGCGCTCTGAGGGTTCCTTCCAACGGAACCCTCAGAGCACGAGTCCTACTCCTACTCATCCGGTTTTTTGTATTCGTAGTGTCTTTCTTATAAAACGGGTCAGACAAATAGACAGACCTGGCGAAACTATAAGATTTCTTTGTTGGACTACAGAATCAAGAACAAAAGAATATTTATCATAACTATTACCTGATGAGGTATAGCAGTTTTATTTAAGTATTTTTCGTCTTCCTATTTTCGTCGTGTACATTTCATCGGGTGTAAAGTGGTTAGAACATACACGGGTGTATTTATTTGAAGTCCACTCTTCATCTCGTCTCACTGCCCGTATTTTTCCAACCATTTCTTGTGCATGGCAACATCACTAGGAAATCTACAATAAATAATATTAAAAGTAAAAATAAAACAGTTTGAAAATAACATTTAACCGAAGTATAATTTGATAATTTACGAAATTAGTTTGCTGTCGGTACATTCGCCTCAAGTTCGGCATGTCCGATGTGCGGTGAAGATTGTCGAACATAGTGATGCTTTCCTTGTCTCACTAAGTATATGCGTATATTTCTATCCCGCAACGATGGAATAAAACAAAATGGGGACTAATTAGCGATGTTTGATGAAATTAATTTACATTTTATGACAAAATAGAATGATCAATAAATACTCACGAGTGAAAAGTGACACCTGAACTTTTATTTCGTGTTTTTGTTGTGTTTTTACACTTCCGGAAAACACACGAAGGCATATTTTTGTCAGATGTTTCGTTATCATGTAACAATAATCTTGTGTTGCACTTCCCACGGCTAGAGACCGACTGAAACTTGTGATCTTCAAAAATGTTCTTCTTCTGGGCATGTCCATTTACTTTATATTTGTCGAAGTTCGTCACCTGTTATTTTCACTTAAACCCATTGCAATCAAGAAAACATAGCTACTTCGATCAAATGTTGCCTACGTAGGTACCTACCTACGTTCGATTGTTATCCATGGAAAAAAAACAATGGTGATGTGGAAAATCCTGGTATTATTTTAATTAAATGTTATTTACTTCTTTTCTAAATTATTTCACTAAAACAACGGATTGTTAGGCATTTTAAAGTGAAATACAAAATCATTGCATACTATTATTTATAGTAAAGCGCCATCTACTGTATTTGACTTGTATTACTAAAGGCGCTAGCAACGTCGATTATCTTTAAATGCGAGGTAAAGTAAAGTTTTCGGTGCCATAATACTAACTATTACTGTATTCTGTGTATTAGTTCATTTTAATGTCTAATTGGACACTACTATCGCCATCTCAACGATCACTTTGGAGCTATCGAGAGCGTCTACGCAGTTTTCTCAGTGAATATTTATCCTCTCTAAGTACGATGGAT
The DNA here is from genome assembly GCA_949125355.1 of Agriopis leucophaearia. NCBI lineage: Eukaryota > Metazoa > Arthropoda > Insecta > Lepidoptera > Geometridae > Agriopis > Agriopis leucophaearia. The sequence continues at coordinate 5,683,982 of OX421284.1, read as the reverse complement.
CCTTGATAATAGTATAGAATAGTAGCGTATAGTCTCCAAGAGTTAATTCAACAAAAATACGCGATGAAGCAAATTATCAAGTTAATTAACATTGAGTGGTGAGGAAGAAAAGCCACTGACCTGTGAGGATCCGAAGGTGGCACTCAGGGTGTGCAGTTACGATCGTTTTTAGGTTTTTCTTTGTAATTGGTGCAAAAGATGGGGTGGCGTTAGACGCGCTCGCGCACCTCGTATGGTCCGAGGATGCGCACTCGTGAGGTGGAGACGTATAGCACGCACGACGGTCTATCTCCAACTACTCTTGCTCGGGTCCCGAAGGTTCCCGAAAGTTGGAGTACCAACACAACCAAAACGCACGGCGTGTAGCAATTCTACCATCACCATAATACTCGGAAACTAATGTTTCTCTATGCGTGGTTACGTGACAGTAGATGTTCATTGCGCGCGAATCTCAATATTTGAAATGACATAGACATAATTTATAAAAATTAAATAATAAATAATTTATATATATATATTTTAATGAAATATAGGAAAGTGGTTCTGTACGAACCATTGAGGCTAGTATCGTGAAACATTTGGCTTCACGCCGGTCCCAAAATCGGCGGCGGCGGCGTCGCGCCGGCGCGGCACACAGGTCTAGTATTCACACATTTAATGAGTGAGAAGGAGTACAACAATGTAGAATTGGACCTGTTACAGTTTAAGTATACTAATGTAAATAATGTATAAATAGATTAGTTATTTTGATACATAAGATATTTTGTAATAGTTTAAAAAAAAGCGTTGTCTATTTCCAATTTCGTACTACGAAATTGGAAATAGACAACGCTTTTTTTTTTGACTTAATTTTGACAAGTCGCGATCCCGATCAAAGATTCATAATACCTCTGCAGGTAACTAAAAAAGGCTGATTTAATTTGGCTTTTTACAATATACTGCAGCTGTGGGTGGATCATCCGATAGTGAATGGACTGTACAAAACAAACTTGTAATTATGTACAATTTAAGATTATATGTATATATAACAATGTACAAAAACAATAAAGACTACAAACTACAGATATTTGGCTCGTTAATATTAGTTTTCTAAACTATTACAAAATATCTTATGTATCAAAATAACTAATCTATTTATACATTATTTACATTAGTATACTTAAACTGTAACAGGTCCAATTCTACATTGTTGTACTCCTTCTCACTCATTAAATGTGTGAATACTAGACCTGTGTGCCGCGCCGGCGCGACGCCGCCGCCGCCGATTTTGGGACCGGCGTGAAGCCAAATGTTTCACGATACTAGCCTCAATGGTTCGTACAGAACCACTTTCCTATATTTCATTAAAATATATATATATAAATTAATTATTATTTAATTTTTATAAATTATGTCTATGTCATTTCAAATATTGAGATTCGCGCGCAATGAACATCTACTGTCACGTAACCACGCATAGAGAAACATTAGTTTCCGAGTATTATGGTGATGGTAGAATTGCTACACGCCGTGCGTTTTGGTTGTGTTGGTACTCCAACTTTCGGGAACCTTCGGGACCCGAGCAAGAGTAGTTGGAGATAGACCGTCGTGCGTGCTATACGTCTCCACCTCACGAGTGCGCATCCTCGGACCATACGAGGTGCGCGAGCGCGTCTAACGCCACCCCATCTTTTGCACCAATTACAAAGAAAAACCTAAAAACGATCGTAACTGCACACCCTGAGTGCCACCTTCGGATCCTCACAGGTCAGTGGCTTTTCTTCCTCACCACTCAATGTTAATTAACTTGATAATTTGCTTCATCGCGTATTTTTGTTGAATTAACTCTTGGAGACTATACGCTACTATTCTATACTATTATATACGATACATGGCGCTCTTATAATAGTTATTATAAGAGCGCCATGCAGCAAAGGGGTTCGAAGATTAGTGGCCTATGGTCTGAAACTTGTGTACATCGATTGAGGGTATCTAATTGTGGCGTGTTGAAAAAAACACGCCACCGCCGCCGATGTTTTTAGTATCAGCGCACACGTCTAGTGAATACCACGGCAGATGCTTAGTCTTTTAAGGGCGTGTCTATAGACGCTTGGGGCTATACTTTGTTGTACTTGTCAATCGTATTTTCCTATTGTATAAACTGCCTTAACCAAAAATAACTAAATATGACTCTATAGTCTTTTCCTGCGATATGGCAAATTTAATTTAACTCATCATTCACTTTGTTCCGGTTTGTTGTAAGGACACCACGTTATAATTAGGAATTTAATATTCAATTAATTAAATAAATAAATAAATATCTGGGACATTTTTGCACACACGGTCATCTGACCCCAAACTAAGCAAAGCTTGTAATATGGCTGCCAGAGACTGATAAACGTACATATATATTTTAAATACATACTTAAATAGATAATAACACCCAGACATAGAACAAACACAAGTGTTCATCACACAAATGTTTGTTCTATGTGGGAATCGAACCGACGCCCCCAAGCGCAGAAGACAGGTACACTACCAACTGAGCTAACGGGGATGTCTGTGTATTGTGTATGAGCTAATAGGACATGGCGGCGTTACTACCACTGTATGTTTGTTTATGTATTTGTTCGACGATAACTTGAGAACCGTTGATCCTGTCGACATGTAATATTGTAATCAAGTAGTTCTTTCATATATATTTTTTTATGTTTGAATAAGAGCAAAATTGGTCGAGGACTTGCGATCATATGGCGATGGTTCAGAACAAACTAGTTTAAAAAAAACATCGTTATATGATGTATGTAATAGTTATCAATTATTATTTGTTAGTACATATAATTATTATCTAGTTTTAAGTGATAATCTGTAATAGCAATCGCTACAAATACTAAATTGTGAGGTTATAAAAATAACCGTTCTATAACTGTGAATTCTGGGTTGGAATTATTATCTCACAAAAAGTAAAAATAATCATAAGCCCCTTTAGGCTTAGACTACCCCCGAATGAACTGTATAATTCGACCCTCACTATCTTAATTGTGATTCCTAATTACAATATACCAATTTAAAAATAAAAATGTTTTAAGTAGTTTCTAGATATTTTATTTTTATGCGAACCTTCAAAGGTAGGTTTTTTCTTCGAATCGATGATACTTTTTTGTGTTATATATATTAGTTTCGTTTCGACCAGTAACTGCAATAGTTGCCTCAAGAGGTGAAGTCTCCAGCGGGTCGGTGGATCAGTGTGCAAGCCTGGAGTATTACCGTTTGCCCCCACGCGGTGGCAGTCGGTAACAATTATGGATATCGAATCCCGCGGTGGTGGTCGACCACAGTGATCGGAATCTGGCCCCACAAATCACCCCCGCGTGGTGGTAGACTAACAAATATAGCTAAAAGGTAAGCAGAAAAGTAGCGTCACACGGTAATATATAATTATTGTCTGCCACTACAGTCAGCGCCGCGGTGGCTAACGGTGACAACTATATGGTTAGTATGGCTACCGGTACGGATGCGATGGTGGTTGACCATAGTGTTCATAATCGGATCCCAGTATCAACTTAAGTGGTGGCGACAGTATATCTATGTCTTTCGGCCCCCACGCTTGGCAGGTAGGATAATTTGTAATCCTATGTGGCCCCACATTCAAATCTTGTTATTATTATATTAGTTTCAGACATAGCTTAATTTATAAAGTGTGTTGTGGGAGGAAATATGAAACAGAGTGGCGACTACTTCATTTTTTCAGCAATCTAAATGAATGGTGAGACAGATGGCTGGCAGGCTGGCTTTTATACACTCCCCTCCAAAGGAGGGGGGCCAAGCCTGGCTTGGCAAGCTTGGGTGTGTCATAGCTGGCTGTCATTAGTGGATCTTCAGGCAGACGTCACGTCAGTTTTATTACACTCGACCTTCCTGCAACAATTCTCCCGCAATGGAGAGCAAACAACAAGGTTTAGCTTCTAATATATTCACAATGTATTCAGTCTGAGGCTCACTGCACTATTGGCAATAATAAGGGCTACTGGCAATAATAATTAAGGGCTACCGATAATAAGAGCTACTAGCTATAAGGTTACTGGCAATAATCAAGGCAAGACAATAATAAGGCTAATGATGATTTTGCAATTCTATCGGTTCTATCAAACCTATCGGTACCATCAAAGCTATCGGTAACATCACAGCTATAGTTACCATCAAAGCTATCGGTAACATCAAAGCTATCGGTAACAACAAAGCTATAGTTACCATCAAAGCTATAGGTACTATCAATAGCAAAACTATCAGTACCATCAAAACTATCGGTACTTACCACAGACCTTTATCTAAGTAGAACACACCAGTCTACCTACCTTGCATGTCGTAACTCCGATACAATTCAGACCAATTGTCGTCTTTGAGTCCGGCCAAAGCCAATATGCTCTCAACCGATGCCGCGACAACACGTGCCAGTTGGAAACGAAAATGGTTAATTGTGCAATACTGAGTTGTAACATTATTTTTATAGTAGACGTAGACTTAAACTCCATATGGCATTACTATTAAACCTTAGTGGTTTTTAAATGCTATTATATCTTTTTTGTATTATTTTCTTATTTAATGATAAATAAATGAAAAAAACTCAAGAACAGTAGGCCGGCAAAATAGAGATTTTTCAAGGTGAGTATTTTTTAATTTGAAATGAATAAAAAATGTACTAAAACGAATAAATGTATATTTGTCTCACTTCTACCACTGGAATTTTACTGTAGTAGAAGTGAGACAAATTGTAGCGTTTTAAACTATCACGGTTGTTCACTAAAGTTAAATGATTATTTACGGGATATTTACCGTGGTAAGGTTGTGGAAGGAGCTCCCGATATTTCGGCGCAGTTACATGCACCATGTTCACGGGAAGACTGAAGAATGCGGGTGGTAGGTGAAAAAGTTCAAAGTTAGGTACAGCCAAAACGATCTACCCTCTTTCTTAGTCTTTTGCTACGGTTATCACTGGAACTCGAACTCGAACCTAAGTCTCGACAAAACACACTCACTGTATCACTGCGTATAGTATTTTGAACACATTTTGAACGCGGACTTTTATTTTTAAGGCAACCTAATACTGGATTCCACGCACTAGCGAGTTGAAAACCATCACCTCGATTGAAATTCTGGCATTTCGAGATTTCAATAGTTTCCTTTACCAGCCTTGGTATGTAGTGACGCTCGGTGGACAGGATTTCGGGATTATGAAATTCAATCCAGTGGTTAGGACCCGCGTCCAGCAGATGCTCAGCTATGGCAGATTTATGTCTCTCATTATTTTTGACTGCCTTAATGTGTTCCTTGATGCGGCATGAGACAGTTCGCTTCGTTTGTCCTATGTACGAACTTCCGCAGCTGCAGTTGATTTTGTACACCCCGGGATGCTGAAATGGAATCTTGTCCTTGGGGGAACGCAGACATTGCGCAATTCTCTTATAAGGAGTAAATATGGTCTTTATAGCATATTTGTCAAGTATACGACCTATTTTATCTGTGACTCCTTTTAAATATGGCAAAAAAGTCGGCTGTCGTTCCACTTTTGGTTTCATCTGTTTCTTTTTCGGTTTGGTCTTACCGATCTGAGCCTTGTAACCGTTCCTGCGTAACACGAGTTGTATGTGGGATAGTTCCTCGTCAAGGTGTTCAGCATCACACAGATCATAGGCCCGATTTGTTAGTGAACTGACCACCGAATTAAGAGGTGAGAGAATGTCATGAGGTCTTCTCTGATGACGTTCTGAAGAAGCTCCTACGACCCAGAACTTCACAGCCACCGAAAATGTATGGTTTGCCCAAAATCCACAAAAGAGATGTGCCGCTGCGGCCAATAGTCAGCCAAATTGATTCCCCTACTTGTGACCTGGCGCGACAAGTCTCACGCGTACTTCAGGGACTGACAGGTCAGACGTCATCTTTTGTGAAAGATTCTAGACATCTAGTGAGTCTTTTGAAGCAGACTAGGGTAGAAAGTGATGAGATTATGGTCAGTTTTGACGTCGAATCTCTATTTACGAAGGTACCGGTACTGGAATGCTTAGAGGTAATAAAAAAGAAACTGTCTGACAACAACATTTCGATGGAACACGCCAAACTGCTGGAACACTGTTTATCCGCCAGTTACTTCTTATATAAAGGCCAGTTTTACCTGCAGATAGATGGAGTAGCAATGGGCAGTCCAGTGGCCCCCGTAGTTGCTAATCTGTGGATGGAACATTTTGAAGACCGGGCTATCTCCACCTGTCCCGTAGAAATCAAGTGCTGGAAGAGATACGTAGATGGCATAATATGCCAAAGTAGAGTGGACATCACAGTTTGCAGTGAAGATCTTCTTCCGAAAATAGATAATTGGTATGTAGACGACACCGTGTCGACCTCGGACCACAATGCAATTTCTTTTACAATAATAACAACAAAACCGAAACTAAATTTAAACTATAAAACTACTCGAATATATAATACTAAAAAAGCAAAGTGGCCCCAGTTTGACTCAGTGCTAAGCGATGCCCTCACCGAAAAAGAAATTAATGTATCTACTGTAAAATCTATTACAGACAGTCAAGAATTAGAGGAAAATATTAAATCATTTTCCAAATGCATTACAACTGCATGTGAGTCTGCAATTCCGAAGAAGAAATATAATTGTAAATTCAATTTACCTTGGTGGAATGAAGATGTTGAGCAAAAGATGAAAGTAATGATGACAAAAAAGAGAAGAATAAGATGTGCAGCTCCAAGCAGGAAACAATATGTTATAGATGAATACTTAAAGGCAAGAAAGGAGTACGAAGAGGAAGCAAAACTACTACAAACCAAAAGCTGGAGGGAATATTGCACAAAGCAAGACAGGGAAAGTCTATGGGACGGTATCTATCGAGTAATAAAGCAAACTGCGAAAAGACAAGAAGATGTGTTACTTACTTTAGAAGGAAATACCCTTAACTCCTTACAGTCATGTCAGTTACTTGCCAATGTATTCTATCCTGATGACGATGAAAAGGAAGATACTCCACATCATGCTGAAATAAGACTACTGACAGAAGACTCCTTTCCGAATCCAAGCGGCGTGGAAGACGATCCGCCATTTACCACCGATGAACTACATAGTGCGTGGAATAGCTTCAATCCCAAAAAAGCTCCAGGGAGTGACGGCTTCACAGCTGATATCTGCACGAGAGCCATAGAAGCGAATGTAATTTTATTCTTGGAAATTGCAAATAAGTGTATGCAGTTGCAGTACTTTCCAAAAATATGGAAAAATGCCACAGTTATTATATTGAGGAAGCCGGGCAAGTCTGACTATAGTCAGCCAAAATCATATCGACCAATAGGGCTTTTACCGATTCTTGGGAAAATATTAGAAAAAATGCTCGTAAAAAGGCTAAGATGGCATCTACTCCCCAAATGTAATCCACGCCAATACGGTTTTATGCCTCAGCGCTGTACGGAAGACGCTCTCTATGATCTCGTGAATTACATCAGGAATGAGATCAATAATAAGAAAATAACAATACTCGTCTCACTTGACATAGAGGGCGCTTTCGACAACGCGTGGTGGCCATCCATAAAACATCAACTAGCAAAGAAAAAACGCCCAGGAAACCTTAGATGCATGGTCAACAACTACCTAAAAGACCGTCGAGTAGAAGTGAGGTATGCAGTAGAATGTAGTCCCAAGCAAACTACTAAAGGATGCGTCCAGGGCTCAATAGGGGGACCCACATTCTGGAACATCTTGTTAGACCCATTATTAGATCTGTTGGACAGCACTGATGTCTATTGTCAAGCTTTCGCCGATGATATTGCTCTTGTGTTCTCCGGAAAATCAGCACTGGACCTGGAACAGAAAATCAACACATCATTACAGGATATTAGTGAATGGGGGAACAAAAATAAATTAAAATTTGCGGCACATAAGACCTTTGCTATGCTTATAACAAAGAAATTAAAATATGATATACCAAATTTAAACATGGGAGGAATTTCAATCAAACTTACTAATGAAATAAAACTTCTAGGTTTAACAATAGATAAAAAACTTACATTTAATAGTCATTTATCAAATATTTCTAAAAAAACAATAAAAATATATGGACAATTGGCCAAAGCGGCGAAAGTTTCTTGGGGACTCAATCCTGAGGTCACAAGAACCATTTACACAGCAGTGATTGAACCGATAACTCTATACGCAGCAAGTGTATGGTCGCAGGCTGCAACTAAGATTTCCGCGAGAAAGAAACTAAACTCTATTCAGAGGGGCTTTGCTCAAAAGATATGTAGGTCCTACCGCACTGTGTCCCTGAATGCAGCACTATTGTTGTCAGGTTTAATCCCTCTAAATATGAGAGTCCAAGAAGCTGCACAAGTATTTGAAGCCAAGAGAGGGAAACCCTTTGAATATATAGCTGGTCGCCAAGTTGAAAACAGAGAAAGCTTCTTGAGCGCAATACACCCAGCTAAAAACAGAACAATAGGATTTAGATGTATCGAAGATTGGACTGAAAAAAAAAATAAAAGAAAAAAATAATATAAGAGGACTGTTGGTATTTACCGATGGCAGTAAAATCGAAGGAAAAGTAGGAGCTGCCCTCTCTTGGTGGAGGGATGGCAGAGAAGTCAAGAGCACAAAACTAAAACTAGAAGCATACTGCACAGTTTTTCAAGCCGAAATTTATGCCTTATACTCGACATAAACATACAATTAGACATAAATCTGCCATAGCTGAGCATCTGCTGGACGCGGGTCCTAACCACTGGATTGAATTTCATAATCCCGAAATCCTGTCCACCGAGCGTCACTAGCACTACATACCAAGGCTGGTAAAGGAAACTATTGAAATCTCGAAATGCCAGAATTTCAATCGAGGTGATGGTTTTCAACTCGCTAGTGCGTGGAATCCAGTATTAGGTTGCCTTAAAAATAAAAGTCCGCGTTCAAAATGTGTTCAAAATACTATACGCAGTGATACAGTGAGTGTGTTTTGTCGAGACTTAGGTTCGAGTTCGAGTTCCAGTGATAACCGTAGCAAAAGACTAAGAAAGAGGGTAGATCGTTTTGGCTGTACCTAACTTTGAACTTTTTCACCTACCACCCGCATTCTCCAGTCTTCCCGTGAACATGGTGCATGTAACTGCGCCGAAATATCGGGAGCTCCTTCCACAACCTTACCACGGTAAATATCCCGTAAATAATCATTTAACTTTAAATTGTAGCGTATCGCCAAGTTAAATACTTCCATTGCAGCTTTTGCTTGATACGATATATTATTGTACGTTTGGTAACACGCAATGGAAATTTCAGCAATTGATACACTGGGGCGCCATTGCCGTCGTAGTATGGGAACTTTTCTCATATTTCTGTCTTATTTATATAATAGTGCTGTATGATTAACTTTTTCTTTTCGATTATTAGAATGAATCGATTTTTAAAATTGAGGAATGAAATTAATATTTTGAGCCGAGTATTTTATCTAATACGAATATTCAACGCATTAGTATGTTTTTTATTAATAAACCTAGTGGGAGGCCTACCTACGCTGCTTCTTCCGGTTCGTGGTCTCCACTCAAGAACCTTTCTGCACCATCGGTTATTGGTCCTTCGAGCGATGTAGCCTGCCCACATCAACTTGCAAATTTTGGTAGCAGTTTTTTATATTTCGCGAATAAGTACAAGTTTGATCACCAACTCGCCTGTTGGTAAGCTACGATGCGGTCGAAGATGAAGCACGCAGACAGAAGATACCTACCTAGTACCTGCCTATTCAGTCTTGCCTTGAAAAGAAAAACAGTTTTGAAGATGGACTTCCGCAAAGTAACGCCTGATTCAATCAACTAAATAACATACAAATCATTAGTGAGCACAAAATTTATTTTGACTAGTATTTTTTTTAAACTAAAAATCATAGACATCGTTTAGGATTCTCATTCCTCTACCGATATAAAATCGATTCAGTTCGACAGAGGAATCTATCAGACGTACTCGTAGTAATGAGAAACTATAAAGTATGCGGCGTGATAGCCGTAACAGACATGTCAACTTGGCTGACGAGTCTGTTAAGTAGTTAACAGACGTAAGGGATTTGGCTGACTTACTCGTACTTAGATATATCTGGTACTTACCATCAAAACTATCGGTTCTATCAAAGCTATCAGTCCCATTAGAGATATAAGTCCCATTGAAGCTATAGGTTGCATCAAAACTATCGGAGCCACCGAAACTATCGGAGTCACTGAAACTATCGGTGCCACCGAAACTTCTTAAAGCAGTAACAGACGAACGTACCATGGACTACCGTCTGACCAACAGGAGGGAAAGATAAATTTTTCTTTTTCCCTCCTGTTGGTCAGACGGCGTTCCGTGGTACGCGGTCAGTACGTCTGTTACGGCTTTTAATATATTACCGAAGATGTTAAAAACACTGGCGAAAAATATCAGAACTACTGGTTATTAGAACAATGAGTACTAATCGCACTATCAAAACTATAAGAATTAATTACTATCACTGTCGCTTGCTATTAAAGGCAGTCATGCCAAAATGCGGCATGCTTCCATCACAAAGTGCAGCTTTTTTAGAGTTCCGTACCCAAAAGGTGGAAACGAGACCCTAAAAAAGCTGCACTTTGTGATTGAAGTAAGCCTAATATTTATAATAAAACCTAAGCTCTATAATATTATTATATATTTATAATAACACACTAATCCACCTAAGATTGTAGATCTTATTCTGATCAAGGATGCCAAGCCTATTAGCAGAGTCAGGCAGGACGCTTAGGCGTCCAGTGTAGGCTGTTGGGAGATCGATAGTCCGCAGAAAGGAATGTGGTGTGATGAATGCGTATTGCATCAAAGAAATACACTGATTGATTGCAGAGTTTAATGTCTCAGCAAAAACGACGAACAATACACTTACGTTACTAGCACTGTTTTTTTTTTCTTAACCTATACTGTCCCACTGTTGGGCAAAGGTCTCCCCCATTTCCTTCCATAAATCTCGGTCCTCCGCCACCTCTTGCCAACCTCTCCGGAATGAGTCAAGATCGTCACGCCAGCGGTTCGTAGGCATTCCTTGACTGCGTCGTCCATCAGGCACCCACTGTGTGACGATGATGTGACCTGGCCCATCGGTCGGGGTTCATACGCGCCACATGTCCCGCACTGATTACTTTAGTTTTAATGAATAAATAAACTGATATTAATAAATTTAATTAGCGTCCAATTTGACGTCCGATATCAATTATGGCAGCGACCAGAGAGATAAAAAAGAGGGAGACGGAAAACATTTGTACGGTGACATGATCACAGACAACAATGTTGCAAGGCTATACAGAAAGCGCCCCGTACACCGCACAGTGCTCCGGCTCGTCAACCGTTCCAGGCATATACATACATTTCTAACAAAGCCAACCTACTGCTGCTGAAGTGGCGCCGGGGCATTATTGATCTTTTAGCTGGTGCTGATGAAGTGCCCCGTTTTGCTGAGGTCCTGGCGAACGGTTCGGTGCTGAAGAGAGCGGTGGCAACCTTGCACGATTGCCAGCAGATTAGCCGGACAGGTTCACTGTCGAGGCGGGTAGATGTTCGTGCCCATTCGATGACGCTTTTTGCATTAGCCTGTTTTTGTTTTTGTTTGACTGTCAGCTCTATTAGCTGTTAGGTTAATTTCATTGCCGAGCACACAATGCTTTATCCTTTTTCCGAGTTGCCGAGACACACTTAGTACGATCTAAAGATTCTAAGGATTAGACGTAGTTTACTAGTGTTTTAGTCTAGTCAACAAGTGCCTTTTAGGTCAAAATTTTTGCGCCTTCTTCGAAAATTATGATTGAGGTGTCATTCGATTCGGAATGGCATGTAGATAGTTTTTGAGAAAATGCTAAGCCCGCTCGCAAAAATTGCAATAGTTATAAACAATTAAGTGAAAAAAAAGGGGGTTTGGTTTTTCGTTAATATCTCAAAAACTGTTCGAGAAAATTTAAATTTGAAAAAAGATTCAAAAAGAGGAAGAAATTTCCTAAAAAAAGTCTCGACTCCCGAAATTGTCGGACTAATGTTTATAATTTTCCCAGAGGGTTGAAAATACGCTCGAAAACGGGTACTCCGGCTTGCGCTAGCCACGCCCCCATCGGACCTTTAATGAATAAATATTATTTAAACTTATTAAATATGAAAATTAAAAATTGAAAAAATTCAGGCGCCTGTAGGATAAATCAATGAACAATAATCCATGATCAAAAAAAATTTATCGCGATTTTTCAAAAAGTTATCCATTCATTAATTAACAATTTTTTGTAGCATGAACATTAACATTGCAAGTGGGATAATTGTTAAACTATTAATCTGAGATTTTTTTCCTTTCATGGAGCTATTTTTCAAAGGTCTTAGAATAGATTCCCGTTGGAAAAATTCAAAAATTGATAATTTTCGTTTTGTTATTAACAATTTGCTGAGGGAAAAAATTATAAAGCTAATTAAACATTGAAAAAAATTTTTTTTTGTAATATTATTATTGGTCCATTTTCTTATGATCAGAAAGAAGCTACTTAAAAATGATTTTTAATAATTTTTATCTCCTATTGTTTAAAAAATTGTTATAAACAAATGCGTTGTTTATGAGATAATTTAATTTTTTTTTTGATAACATAATCTTTGATGATAATTAAGTTTTTTTTTAAAATATCGTTACTTAAAAAAAAAAATTGCTTAAAAACGCATTTGTTAAATAACAATTTTTTTTCGCCACTTATTATGAAAATTAAGGAACCATTTTTTTTTAATCATTATTTATCTTGATCTTTGATATTAAAAAAAACGATTATTATTTAAATTTTCATTGTTTATTTAATAAACAATTTGTTATAAACAAATTAATTATTTCTATGTATTTTTTTTTTCTTTTTCTACTTAAAGAAACAAAAACAACCACGTATTATTTTTTGAAAAAATAATAATAATTATATTTTTTATTAAACTTTCAATTTTCTGTTAACTTTAATTTCGTCACTCTGACCTGGTTTTTTATGTTTAATTTTATTATAACTTTTTAACTAATGAAGATACAAAGAAAAAAAACATCTTAGTAACTAAAAATTAATTAGAAATGTTATTTAAATTAAGTAAGTTTATTTATAAAATATTGTTTACAAATAATATAATGTATTTTTTAAATTATGTTTTACATTAGAGTTTTTTTTGGGAACGTTTTTTAATCGGTGGCTCATAGTCTTCAGCATCATCCCCTTGATTTGTTTCAAGATCATCTACATTTTCTTCACTCCCCAAAGAAGTTTCGACAAGCTAATAAACTTGGAGAGTTTTTTTTTTCTAACTTATTTTTATTCATAACTAGCGACGCGCCCCGGCTTCGCACGGGTGTAAGCTCGGCCTTCGGCCTCGCTACTATGACCCGTTCCAGGAACACAAAATTTCATCAAAATCGGTCGAGCCGTTTTCTCACCGTAAAAACCATCGTTGAACTTCAACGAACATTTTAAAAAAAGATTTGGCCAAATTGGTCCAGGCGTTGTTGAGTTATGCGCTTACCAACACATTTTGCGATTCATTTTTATATTATAGATTGAAAAAATTACCGAGCAAAACTAAAATTCATAAGCTGAAATTGTACATAAATATACATTAAATAAAAAGTTACATAAGTTGTAAGTTGATAATTAAATTAGTTTATAAGATATTTAGACATAAAAGTATAAAAAATCATTTTCCAAGGTTTTTTTTTCAACAAATGATATAATTTAAATAAATAATTAAGTCAGAGCTTCAAATTTGGGCTTAATTAATTGTTTAATTAATAAAGAATACATAAGTCCGAAATTTTTTCTTTGTATCTTGATTAGTTAAAAAGTTATAATAAAATTAAACATAAAAAACCAGGTCAGAGTGACGAAATTAAAGTTAACAGAAAATTGAAAGTTCAATAAAAAATATAAATATTTTTTTTTTTTTCAAAAAATAATACGTGGTTGTTTTTGTTTCTTTAAGTAGAAAAAGAAAAAAATACAAAGAAATAATTAATTTGTTTATAACAAATTGTTTATTAAATAAACAATGAAAATTTAAATAATAATCGTTTTTTTTTTAATATCAAAGATCAAGATAAATAATGATTAAAAAAAATGGTTCCTTAATTTTCATAATAAGTGGTGAAAAAAAATTGTTATTTAACAAATGCGTTTTTAAGCAATAAATTTTTTTTTTAAGAAACGTTTTTTTTTTAAAATCATAATTATCATCAAAGATTGTTATCAAAAAAAATATTTAAATTATCTCATAAACAACGCATTTGTTTATAACAATTTTTTAAACAATAGGAGATAAAAATTATTAAAAATCATTTTTAAGTAGCTTCTGATCATAAGAAAATGGACCAATAATAATATTACAAAAAAAATTTTTTTTTCAATGTTTAATTAAGCTTTATAAAACCAGATAATTTATTACAATAACTTAAACAACATTCCAATAGTAAAAAAAATAAAAAAAAACGATATGTTAATACCTAACTACTAAACTAATCTATTAAACCGCTACCAGTGGGAACGGTCCCCAAAATGCTGGCCCCATTACCACGTTGTATGGCAATGCTCACTCTTTGAGCAAAGTAGAGGCCAGCATTCTGGTCACGAGTTGCATCAACCAGACGTGGTGATAAATATATGAAAATTTTTTTGGCTCCTGATCCCCACGGGCCCATGGTTTCGACCCCAAAAGGCTCAAAAATGTACCCACTGTCCAAGGTACTATATTTGCGCCTTTTGAGGTCTTCTGCGAAATCAGCCGCCGCGCCAGCCCTACTCAGCGTTCTGGGAAGATGTGACGGCGCAAAGGTGTCAACACAAGTCGCGTCCCACACTAAGGGCCGCCCCATCTTCCACGGAATCAGAGTCATCCCGTCCGGTCTTTTACCGTCGTCACGTACAAGGCCGGTCGGCTCAAGAACGGCCGCGCAGTTGGCGGTGGTAAAAGCACGGCGGATGATATCGTTAAGGCTGGCGTGACGGGGGATCCAACCTGCACTCCTTGTGCATGTAAGCCCGTGGTAGCCGAACTGGTCGACAGGAACGCCACACTGGCAGCGGTGTGGACCACAGCAAGATGCGCCCAAGCGGAGGGAAGTCGCGATTCTGAAAGTGGAGGAATCTAAAAGAGTACCAGTATTGGGCGAAGGGAGGGCTTGTAGCCACAAACCTGACTCCCACTCCCCAACGGCTAAGAGCCGGGCACGATCTGTAGAGCTTAGACACGTATCAAAAAGTTGTTTCCGCACTCGCTCACAGATCGGTCCATCCCATAGACGCTGTGAAGATGGAGTCTTAGGTAATTCAATGTTAGGGCATGCTACTTTCCACGCGTTCCTGGCTTCGTTCATGCATGAAACTTCAAAGTCATAAGAGTTACAAAGAATTTTTTCGATTAGGTGTTGATTGCTATGAACTGAAGACAGGAAAGCGGGTAGAGCGACTCCAGTAATGGAGCGAATACCAAGGCCCCCCAACCGCACTGGAAGTGAAGCCTGTAACCACTCCCGATCTTTCAAATTTACATTCAAAATAGTTGACAAAGTGTTTCGGATAATTTTGTCTAATTTATGGAGTAGATCTGAATGTTTCCAAAGCTGGCTACATCGTACAAGATATGT
The DNA here is from genome assembly GCA_949125355.1 of Agriopis leucophaearia. Taxonomy (NCBI): domain Eukaryota; kingdom Metazoa; phylum Arthropoda; class Insecta; order Lepidoptera; family Geometridae; genus Agriopis; species Agriopis leucophaearia. Next base: position 5,668,326 of record OX421284.1, on the reverse strand, counting down.
AAATTTGGGCACAAAAAGGCAGAAACGAATAATTGTGAAAGCCATATGGGTATTAATTTTGCTTAAACGATCACCTTCTTGCGGCGGCGTCGTGTGTCGGGTCGCTCTCTACCCTCAAATATGGTTGAGGAGGGCGATGGCTGGCACATGAGTCATACTCGTGACAGGGTGCTGCTTTCGGGTCGCTGGTCATTTTTTTTTTTTTATCTAAATTTAATTTGGTACTTTAGTCGCTTTGCGACAGAATGCTAGTGATAACGAGTCGAATATTTTTTTTGTTGTTTTTTTGAGGCTTTTGACATTCATACTTATGAGGCAAAACTTCAGTTTAAGCTTTCCTCCAACCAACTTTACGCAATTTTCCATATCTTCTTCCACATGAAATAAAAAATATTTATATTAATTTCTTTGCTTCTCATAAGGCATAGCTGAGGCAGATACATAAATGCACCGATGTTGTGTAAAGGATTAAAATAAATTATCATTCACTATTTGATTTTTACCCGAGTACGTCTCTGTGTTATTATTTTGACCTTGAAATATTACCTACATAGAAATGGAAACGGGTGAATTGGTAGGTACGTAGGTTTATCCACAAATATCAGAAAAAGTAAGTAGGTATGTTTTTATTACGACAGCAGGCTTAAAATAAGAGAATACATAAATACACTACACATAATAGTAGGTACCAACTTATTTCTATATCAACTAAATAATGGGTAGGTATAGTTATGGATGTAGGTACTTACATCGAAATGATCTTCACAGCAATGTCAAGTAGCCTGGATAGAGGGTGGAGTTTGATATCTCTTTTTACAATGAAATACAATTTTTACGAAGTTTTGGATCTCTCGGCACGTAAAAAAATAGTTTTTCTGGCGTTTTAAAAGAAGTGTTTGTACATTTGGGCACTATACAATATTTGTACATAATTAAAAAGATAAATTAGACACAAATTGGGCACTTAATTTTTGTATCAAAGTCACAATTAACCACCCAAAACACTGCGCGCCTTATAGCTGCCAACAGCTAACTGGCGGCGACCGTCTCGGTGACGTCACACGCCCTGCGTCCATTACTTTTAGCGGCAGGAACGGCATAATGTTTATTAATATCTTCTTAAGTAATGGTCCGATTTGGATAATTCAAAAAGATATATTATTCTTATGTCATGAAGAATAAAGTGAGTACTAATTCTATTGAATTTGCTATTACTTTACTGATCCTCATTGGCACTGGCTGCCCTCTTCATTTGTCTCTCTCTCTGTTGATATGAAAAACCAATATAGCGTAGGTACGCTTATCAAAATAAAATACGTAGTCTAAGTCTAAAAACATTGTCCAGAAATACATAACTTATGATAGAAAATAATATTGATTTAGCTCACCTTGTGAAAACTCAACAAACACGTGCGTGTCATACGCGCTTCCCTTTCCTTCACTTGCTTGACTGAGAACGACTGAAAAGAAAAACAAAATGGCGACGTCGTGTGCGGTACCTGGCGGTGCCCCCCTCAGAGCTGACACCTCGCAGCGCCTCTGCCGCACTCAGTCAACGTCAAACCAAAGCCTAACAATATAATGATTACTCCCTAATACCTACCTTGAAGCGCCTTACTAAAAACGTTACTGAATTTGATCTATGCTTAAAATTGCTCTATCAACTTCCGCTGACGGCAAACCTCACACGCGAAAACGAGACAGAATAATTTTAAGGATAGGTCAACTTGGGTAACGTTTTTAAGTAAGGCCAAAAGTGTCTGGATGATGTCGTAATTAATTCTAGTTTTTAAATTAATATTTATAAAAAAAAAAAACCACTGTCTTAAGCGGCAGTCCGCCCATGTCGTAATTTATTTATTAGTATTACCTAATTAAAATTATAAACAATGGAGGTATAATTCTGGTAGTCCGGAGTTTTTCATCGAAAATTTCCTCCTCTTTAAGGATCTTAAAAGAAAACTTAAATATTATTCGTTTTTGAGGTGTTAACGAAATGCTGTTTTTTATCTAAATTTGTTAATAACAATTGCATTTTTTGTGCTAATACATGATACTTTTTTGTAGACGTCATTCCGAATCGAATGATGCGAAAAATATGAGCGATATCGCTTATATTTTTTAGGAGCTTTATCAAGAATTGACACGTTTTTGAACTTGTTGAGTATAGACTAGCCTAAAATTTCAATTCCAAATCATGGGCTTAGGGAGTACTGTGGAAGTACCTAACCTCAAAATTTGAAAATTAGACCGAAAATGCCCAAGTGCGATTTATGCAATGTTGTGATCAACGAACTCCTGGCCTTTGTTCAGAACAAAATAGAGGTCATGGATGATGAGAGTATGGTGCCGTAGCCGTAGTTTCAACGCAGCCAAGATTGTGGCAGCCAAAACTCTCCTATATGAAGTTGTACCTACCGATCAACGCCTGAGGACTAGAAGAAACGAAGGAAAGTCTCAGCGGGACATGGAAGACATCATAGGATTGATGAAATCCACAGAACCTAAAGAAATACCAGTGTTCGTGGCCCGCGATCTTAGCCGCCTTCCGCCTGTCACATGGGACCATATCGAAGTGACGCGTCTTCTAAAAGACATCGTTGCTATGAAAAAAGATATTGAGACTATTCGCCATAATTCGGCCACAAAAGAAGAGCTAGAGGCAGTCCAGCAGGAAGTAGCAATGTTCCACGCGCAACAGCGCATACCCTCGGTTCTGAATAACGCAGGAACCGCGGCTCGATTTATGGAAGATAGCGGCCCCATAGGACTAGATGGAGTGAGAACACCCCCAAAAGACATGCCGATGCCTACACCAGTACCAATAGTCAGTACTAAAATATTGTCCACCACATCGAGCAACGACACTAGTAACAAACCCGCCAACATGAATAAGCAAAAGGTAGGGCGCTTACCTAAGTCTAAATTAGTCATCAGTGATAATGTGGATGACGGTTTCAAAGTTGTTACTCGCAAAAAGCATCGCCGTTCAAACCGAAATTTAGTAGGAACATCTATAAGTAACGCCAACAGTAAAATCAAAGCTGCCCCGCGCACTGCATACGTATATGTAGCAAACCTGCATAGCTCGGCGGTAACTGTCGAAGACCTATTTGACCATATGAAAGATATCGGTGAGACTGCTATTGAGATACAAAAACTTCCTCAAAACAGTAAAGTATCATATAGTGAGTATAAAATAACCATACAGTGGGACAGGCTGTCAACAGTGATTAATAAATATATGTGGCCTCCAGGTGTAATTGTGGGTCGCTACCACCAACATAGTGCTCGCAGTGGCACCAACAATATTAAACAATAATTAGTATGGATCTAAGTCTCAGAATAACGTCAGTAAATTGTAAAAATGTTCGGAAGAAGGTAAAATTCATTCACGACCTCTGAAAGAAAGAAAGAAAGAAAGAAAATAAATTTTATTCGGCACCTTTACAAAAAACTTATATCTAGAGGATACAATCAGTGTCGAATGGGTCCGTCTCGGCATAAATGCTGAAAGTCAAGGACTATCAGCGCCGGTTTTCAGACGAACCCTTGAGCTTACACTTACAATACACTTAACACAAATTTACATATATATTTTTAATTATCTATATGCAATTTAAACAAATAAGACATAGGAAACAGAAAAAAAAGTAGGACACAGAATAAGTATACCAAATTTACGGTACTAAAATATATGGAAAAACAACAGGAATTATACATAACAACAAGACAGAGTATTTAATAACAATAGTAATAAAGACAGCAGGAACGAAAAATTTATTGAAATAAAAAATGGACCAAACGGAAAAAATAAATAAATACATAAAACTATATTAACTAAACAGCACAACCACAGAAAATATATAAATATATTTTACATACACCTACCTTCCCACATAACATGCAACACCAGTAGGTGTTACTTCTAAATGTAAGACAAATCAGCATTTACCACACCATGCTGACGCTGTTGTTCAATAAGGAATTTTTTAAGGTGTAACCGAAAAGTAATCAGCGATTTCAAGTGTTTGATGGGTGGAGGTATGTTATTCCAGCATTTGGTCGCTGCGTAACGGAAACTGCCAGTGAAATTAACAGTGCGGTGCCGCTGCGTGAACAACTGCTGGGAACATTGCCTTCTATAATTTCGCCTGCTGTCAGCGCCCCAGTCCAACTTATCGTACAAATAAGCAGGACCTTTATATTTGATAGTGCCGAAAAGCAAGCACGCAAGATGAAACTTACGACGAGATTTCATTTTCAGCATGAATTTATTGTTCATGAACGGAGTGACATGAGTTCTCGGTGGTATAGAAAAACAGAACCTAGCGCACGCATTTTGGACTCTCTGTAACAGACGCTGCGTACGGCACAGGAGACGAGGACCATACACAACGTCTGCGTAGTTCAGTTTCGACAGCACCAAAGACTCCACTAATTGGACCCGAAGATCTTCGCATAAAAAAGGCCTGAGTTTATAGAGCGTTTTCAACCGGAAAAAACAATTACGAACAGAATCCGCAATGTGCTTCTCAAACCTTAGTGCTTCATCAACGTTTAGTCCCAGGTTACGCGCCTCATAAACTCGTTCCACTACCTGACCCTTTAGACTTAAAACAATGTTCGAGGGTAGCGAAGCAAGCTGGTGCCTACTGCCAAAAACCATAAATTTTGTCTTAGCAGGATTAAGCAAAAGACAATTAGCGTCCGACCACGAAACCACTCTGTTTAAATCTTCCTTCAAATCATTTAATGCGTTCTCAAGATTATCTGGCTTGAAATGGATATATACTTGTATATCATCTGCGTAGATGTGATACTTACACATTTTAAAACAACTGATAACATCAGCGCTAAACATGGAAAACATAATTGGACCTAAGATGGAGCCTTGCGGTACGCCTCTATAAATTTCTGAAAAGGCTGAAAGATTGAGAGAACCGTCAGATTGGCGTAGCTCAACAAACTGCTGCCTGTTACTTAAATAACTATTAAACCAGTTAAGTGTGGACGTGTCAAAACCGTAGAAACTAAGCTTCGAAAGTAACAGTGTGATATTTATAGCATCAAAAGCGCGCGAAAAATCGAGTAAGACCAACAAAGTACACATGCCTTTATCCTGTGCCTCTAGTATATTGTCTGTCACGTCCAGCAGAGCTGTGGCCGTACTTCTTCCTCGCCTAAAACCCGATTGGAATTCTGGAAGGATTTGATTTTCCTCAAGAAATTCTGTTAACTGTTGAGATACAACCTTTTCAAGAATTTTGGATGCACAAGGTAGTATACTTATGGGCCTCAAATCCTTTACCACAATCGGGTTATCATTTTTCGGCAAAGGACGAACAATTGCAATTTTCCATAAATCAGGGAAAGTAGCAGTTATAATTGATTTGTTAATAATTGTAGTGATAGTATCTAACGAGTTTGGTAAGGTCATGAGTAACATTTTTAAAGATATACCGTCGAAACCTATAGCATTAGATTTGAGACTGTTGATAATTTTTAAAATTGTATTTGGATTCACTGTTTGAAGTGAGAAAACATTAGAAGTATTAAATCGTTGAAATTCGAAATAACTAAGTTGAGAAATAGAGACATCGGTCTTACCAGGAACGTTTAAAAAATGGTTATTAATTACTTGGGGGTCATTGAATTGAAAAGGAAGTTCCACAGCCTTAGACGATGGCAAAAGAGTAGATTTTAAGTTTTTCCATAACGCCTTTGGATCATTTAATTTATTATTTATATTGTGCTTATAGTACGCTTCCTTTTCCAAATAAAGAGATTTATTCACTAATGCTTTCAGGCTTTTGTAATATAAAAATTTGGTATTTAGCTTAGTTCGCCTATACTCAGATAATGCTTTGTTACGTAAGTGCATCATCAGCTTAACGTTTTCAGTAATCCACGGATATCTTTTTTCTGTAATAGTAGAAGTTTTAAAAGGAGCATGTAAATCAAACAAGGTTATAATTCCAAAATTGAAGAGATCAACCATCTCACTGACGTTATTGTGCATTGAAAGAAGATCCCAACGAATTGAACCTAAGTCAGCGAGAAATGCGTCTTGGCCAATATTGTTAAATGGCCTAAAGGTAATCGTGAAAGGTGCAGGCCTATCTCTTTTTATATTGAATTCACAAACAACAAACGAGTGGCCCTGCAAGTTGCCAGCTGGCTCAACAGTAACCCGTCTTGCGCAAAGATCCGAGAACACCAGATCGATGACGGTCTCACTGTGGTCAGTGAAGTGCGTTGGAGCCGTAACAAGCTGGTTTAAATTTAAACACTGTAAAGCAGTTAAAACATTTATAGTGTTAGTGTCACGAGTCTTTAGCAAGTTTACATTCCAGTCACCTAAAACAATTATATTGTCACAACTGGAAAATGAGTTGATGGAATCCATTACCGCATCTAAAAAGGTGTTGATACTCATCCACGGTGGGCGGTAAGCTGTGCCAAGTGCGACATTCCTGCCACTTACAGAAAATGTGAGCCACATTTGCTCCACAGATCCATGAACCGGATCGACAGGGTGAGGCCGCGTCCGCGCATTGAAGCCGCGTTTAACATAGAAACCTACGCCGCCACCCCGTCCGCCGCGCACATGCACCGGCCGTGGGGTGTGGCGAAATCTGAAATTAGGCACCCAGGGTGCCCTCCCTTCTTGTCCCTCTCGAATCCATGTTTCGTTGAAAAAAAAAAAAAAAAAAAAAAAAAAGTAACCTACTCAAGTTATTATACTAATTCTAAAACCGTATCAAAGTATACTATGTTACCTACCTAATACAACCTAATACAAGTATACAAGTCGGTATATATATACCTATTACGCGTTTACATCACCCGCCTAAAACACTCAAAACTAATATTACCAACCAGTTAAGAGAGAGAGAAAAAAAAAAAAAAAAAAATAAGTTACTATTTATTATGAAACGGTCCATCCCTACCTACTTACTTATTATAATTATCCATTCATGTACTAGATTACAGTAGTGAATAGGCGAACCTATACACGCATTTCTGTATACATGTCGTTATTAATGTTAAGATAACTAAACTACCAATAGTACTTGAACACAGTAAAATTTTCGGAAAAAGTAATAGTAAAAAACAATAATAATAATAAAAAAACCTTTTTAGGATCATAATCAACTAGACATAAGTTGCTGGAATACAACTAAAAGTAGGGGCAATTCAATGGATCACATCTGACACACCATCAAAAGTCAACAACGTAACATTTAAACAATAAAAACATATTTTTGTAATAATGACATAAAAGGGCGATTGTAGGTATGATTTACTTTGACTTTACTTAGTTAAGATAGATAGATGTCAACTGTGATCCACTAAATTGGCCATACTATAAACTATTGGCGTAACTTTCAATATAATATTATTTTATTACTATTATTAACTAATACATGAAACACCATCTATATGTATAAAAATGAATCCCTACTTAACCTTGGTCACACCATAACTTAAAACAAGAGTTTACACATTATATTTTTAAGTTTTCAAATACTATTTTTTGGCGGTTCTTACGGAAAGAAAAATTAAGAAAATTTAACGACGAATTTAACTTCGCGGGTTTTACAGTTCTAAGACAGGACAACATCCTGTTATATCAGCTTGGTAGTAATAAAGTTAATCTTTGTACACGAAAAGTATTGAAGTAGAAAGTCACGCAGAAGGGTACACTGTTGTTAAAAATAATGAGGGTAAATTTTTAATTTGTAGGGTAACTCGTAGGTTAGTACCTACAAGTATCCGAGCGTACCCTCTCCTTAAAATAAGTGGTTAGATAGACCGCAATACAAACAACAAAATAAGTAGCACCTATAACATCAGGGTTGTAAGACTACACTAAAAATTTCTTAGGCGGTTTCCTCGCTCTCGGAGGCAGAGCTGATGTCTTCGTCACCGCTGCCATTGGAGTAATATTCTTTATTACTTCCTTCGCGGGCGACCGAGGCATACTATTGCTCCTCCGGCCAACCGCGGCGAGCTCGCCGGCACAGCTGATTCGGTGCCGCGTCCCGTCCGGTCCTATGACGAATATGAAACCGTCTCCCGTCCAACATTTCGAAACGCCAAACTCCTGCCGAGCTGCCAAAAAGACACTGTGTCGCGCCTTAGTTAGAAACTCCGTCACCGTTATTCCAGAGCCTTTGAAACCCGCTTTCGACGACCAAATCTTATTTCGAATACCGTCGTCACGCAATTCAAACAAAATGGGACGAGGCTTAGTATCGTCAGAAGTGCGCCCCATCCTGTGACATCGAGTGACGTCACTCGCTTTAAGGTCCGTGACTTTTATGCGTTCGATTAACGTCCTCACGACGACTGCAGGTGTGTTTTCATCATTCTGCTCGCGGAGGCCATGCAGCAGGAGTATTTTCCTCCTGCTGCGCATTTCTTGCTGGTCCATTTGCTCGGCAAGCAACTCGATCTGCTCCTGAATTGCGCGAAGAGAAGCGAGGACGAAGGTTTTAAACGCCCCAAATTCGACGGCCAGGTTGCTGTTGCCCGGCGTCCCCGGCGACGAGGTCCGAGAGGCTTGACGCCCTTCAAATGCATCCATCCGCTCGCCAAACACTAACATCAGGTGATTAAGACTTTGTTGAACGGCGTCCATGTTGTAATCGATGAATAGTGTGAACGAAACGAAGTGCAAACAAAAAAGTGTAGCTTAACTTGTTGGACGTTACTAAAGAACGGCAGGTGAAGCACTATCAACGCGCACTAAAACATCACAAATACAAAATTACACTATATATTTGTTGTGTTAATTTATTTGATTTAATAATTGTGAGCGCACCACGCGAACGCGACTGTCACCTGGCTCGCTCACTGGCTCACTCCTCTGTACGAATAATGATCTAATTTTACTACAAGAAACATGGCTGCTGCCAACTGATTTACACTTCCTTAATACTATCCATAATGGCTTTAATTCTATCGGAACATCTTCGATTGACATTTCGAAAAACTTAATCGGACGACGGTTTGGAGGTACCGGAATATTATACAAAAACACATTGAAGTGTATACCTATAGAACGCGACAGTCCGCGGCTCTGTGCAGTTGAAATTATTTCTCACAACAACATTTTACTTGTTATAAATGTATACATGCCGTGCGATACCACTGATAACATAAACTTGCCCGAGTACTGCGAATTATTAGGCAAAATTCATACGATTGTAGAAGACAGAGAAGTAGCAGATTGTCTTATAATCGGAGACTAATGCGGATCCCACGCGTCGATTTGGCACTGAACTAGACAAATTCTGTACGGAATATAAGTATAGATACGTAGATAAAGTAAAGCTACCAAATACATCATACACGTTTGTAAGCGATGCGCATCACACAACTAGCTGGCTCGATCACTGTCTTGCCACTGAGAATGCATACCGCGCCATCAGGAATATTTCCATAGACCTGTGGAATTGCAAGTACAGAAACTGACAATATCTACAAACGTGACTTCACCGTCTCGGCCACCATGGTCTTGGAGGGACACGTCATGGGTCTGTATTGAAGAATACACGTCATTGGTGACGCAACGACTAAATCAACTCATGTCTAGAAGCATTGATTTACATGACACATCGGCGATTGACTACTTTTACAACTCGATTGTTACGATAATGCAAAACTGCGCTAAACACTGTTTTTCTAAGAAAAATCAAAAGATTCAGAACAAAAATGTAATTCCTGAATGGAATAAATATGTGGCAACTAAATACGCCGCCTCGCGCCAATCATTAGCTCTGTGGCACCGAGCCGGCTGCCCCACCACCGGGCCGGTCATGGAGAAACGCAAGCGCAGGCGCGCGGTGTTCAAACGAGCGCTAAAGAATTGTCAACAAAATCACGAACAAGTAATTATGGATAGGATTGCATTAGACATGCAGCATAAAAACTTTGCCAAGTTTTGGCACAGTATCAATAAAATTGTCAAGCCTTCCACTAATTATCCTTCACATATAGATGGCACAACGGGCGATAGAAATATTGCGAATAATTTTAGTAAAATATTTTACCAACCGGCGCCTGCTAGACAACATAAGTTAGAGATACCGCAGCCTCAAACTGATATTGATATAGCAATAACCTTAAACGATATTATGGAAGTAGTTAAACAGACAACCAGGGGAAAGTCTCCAGGATTAGACGGGCTGACCATAGAACATATAAAATACGGCGGCATAGGTATGTACCATGTACTATCTGTTCTATTTACAGCTATCATAAAATCTGGCCATCTACCGGCAGCACTCACTGATACAGTGATAATTCCGATATGTAAGAACCGTAGAAAGAGCATATCCAGTGCCAACAACTATCGGCCAATAGCCCTCGCTAACATGATAGCGAGGCTTCTGGAGAGGGTTCTGCATAAACGCGCCGCTCCGTATATAGAATCGTCGGATTGTCAGTACGGGTTCAAAAGCCATACATCGACCAGTACAGCCATCTATGTACTCAAGCACGTCGTAGGTTACTACAAGAGCAAGAAGACGTCCGTTATAGCATGCTACCTAGATCTCAGCAAGGCATTCGACCGCGTAGACCACAACCTGCTGTGGCAGAAACTTTATGATCGTAATGTTCCTGGTCCGATAATACAAGTGCTCAAAAATTGGTACCAACAACAAAGTAATCGGGTACGGTGGAAAAATGACTACTCCGAGTCCTCTGAGCTTAAATGCGGTGTGAAGCAGGGGGGAAGTATGTCCCCATCCCTCTTTAATTTGTTTATGGATGGTCTGTCTAAAAAGCTCTTGCAATCTTGCGTAGGCTGCTCCATCAACGGGACAATGACAAATCATATCGCCTATGCGGACGACATGGTGCTATTAGCACCATCTATATCGGCGATGCGCAAGCTTCTGGCTATATGTGAAGACTACGCAGAAGAACACAACATGAAGTACAACTCTGATAAAACAGTGTACATGATTTTCAAGAGCGTGAACTGGTGCCCTGATCTTCCTCCTCTAACGCTGTACGACGTCGCCCTGGAAAAAGTCGAAGAAGTCAAATATCTCGGCCACGTATTGAGCTCCGATTTATCCGACCATGGTGATATAGAGAGGCAGAGGCGAGCCATCGCAGTGCGCGGCAATATGCTGGCTAGGAGATTTAGCCGCTGCAGCGAAGCAGTGAAGACTCAGCTGTTTATCAGTTACTGCACCAGCGTCTACACTGTCGAACTGTGGACTAACCACACCAAGGCTGCCATGAGCGAGATGCGCGTACAGTACAATGACGCGTGGCGCGCGATGTTCCCACTTCCCCGGTGGTGCAGCGCGAGCGGCATGTTCGCTGCGGGACGCGCGCCCTGCTGGCAGGCGCTGCTGCGGAGCCGGTCGGCCGCCACGCGCGCCGCCCTACACCGCTCCGACAACACTCTGGTGGCTGCGGTGCGCAACTGGCACTCTAGTCCCCTGCATCGTACATGGAGAGCGTACCACACGCCCATCACATAATTTTAATTTTTATAAATAAGGTTATCGTTTAGTTTAGTTTTAATTTTTTAATTTTGTATATGGATGTAAATCTGGAATAAAAATATTTCATTTCATTTCATTTCAAAATACTCATCTCTATCTAACTGGGAGCACACTATGAGCGACAGAGAGCGCGCATCGCAGTTCAGAATGGCCGCCATGTCGCCGCGAGAAGGAATTTGCCGACATCGGGTACCTTCGTGTACCTTCGTCACCGAGTCATGACATGAGTGAGCACAACATCTAGTTTTAACTCTCTTTGTTAACAAACTCATGCCTATTGAGATAGACAACAATTTAATTTATGGCAGACACATTAAAAATAATCATTAGAATTAATACCTACATATTGTCATGCCCAATGCCCACTATTTATAAACTATTTATATTACTAAATCGAAAATGTCATGCAATAAAATCAAAATGTTATTCAATAAAAAAAAAACACTTTTTTTAAGTTCACTCCCGCACTGCAACGCTCGTACTAAAAAAACCCTCTCGTCCTTTTATTTTTTTCATTTCAAAGACGTTTTTAATTTATAATACCGAGTGGCATGCAGTTTATAAAAGGTTTATTATAGAAGGTAGAGAGTGGCGATGATTAATGATAAGTGGACATTACAAGACCTAAAACTTGGCCAAGCTATACTGTAGGTAGGTAGGTGTGTAGTGTGTACCTACACACGCATGCAACTAAAGCCCTAACGTGTGGCACAAAATAGTTTTCCACGCGGCAAACGCCTTTCTTCCAAAGAAAGAAATTTCACACGGTCGCTCGCAAAAACATCAAAACACATTTTTTACTCGCCGCCATAGCGTCACTGTACCCAACCCTAGGCGTCCCAAAATAAAAAAGCTTTTAATTAACAATAATGCAAGGTTTCAATTCAAATTCAATGATTCCACTTTTATTATGCGAACTGCTAGTCTGTGTAATGCGCTACCTGAATGAGTGTTCTCCGGTAGTTACAATCTGGGTGTCTTCAAATCACGAGTGAATCGGTTTCTTCTAGGCAAGCGTGCTTCATCGTAGACCGCATCATCGCTTAACATCAAGTGAGCTGGCGGTCAAACGCAAGCCTATATTTTCAATAAAAAAAACTTAGTCGTGACAAGAAAACCAAAAATAGAGCCCAATGACAATTATTATCAGTAACGTCGACTCACACATTAGTAGTCTGTCGACTGATACGAGTAGGTACTTATAGACAGCCTAGGTTTTTGCCTTTCGTGTTTGGCACATACCAAAGCGGCAGATTCACCGCTTAGACAAGTATATTCGCAATCGGTTGCGATTGTTGCGAACATCTACCCGCCTCGGACAGGGAACCTGTCCGCTAGTCTGTCGCTACCACTGAAGTGAGAATTTTTTACTCTTCTCTTTTCTGTGGTTGCTACCGCTCTCTTCAGGGTCGAACCGTCCACCAAGACGTCAGCTAAACGGGACACTAAATTAGATCCAGTTCAATATTAATATTGGTGCTGCAATCAGACAGAAATTGACAGAATCAATTACAGGAGCCCCTTTGCGATACAAACCGGTACAAAATTGCAACAAATGCTAGAGTGGACAACGATGACACCAGTTCCAGGTGCACCGAATTCCTCCTCAAACAAATAAACACAAAGTCAGATTTTTACCACTCGGTTGTACCGCAGAGGGGATTTTTGAGAAAAAATGGGCCCACAAAATACGTCCCAACTGCCATGGCATGGTAGAAGTATTGATTCTGTTCTTTAACAACTAACAAGGCACATAACATTTATGCGCAAGTTCAAACATTCACTCGTTTTCTGGTGTGGTACTTGTTCATAAAGGTCGCCGCGCCTGCTATCTGATCTGTAATGATAAAATCACGATTAGTCGAAAGTTTCTGATTGTTACTTTTTAACACCCTTTCACCCCTTTCAAAAAGACTGATTGATTTGAAACTTTGCACACTTATCAAGAACCGATCACCGATGTGAAGTGGCCTGGAGAAACTTTTTTCATTTGGCACCCATTTTATAATATTTCAAATGGTTCTGATTTTTTTTTACTTAACTTTTATGTTTTTCCAACCATAAAACCAACCAACCATAATTCAACCATATGGAACCATAATTTGTTACGGGGTCAAAAGTATTGGGTATTTTAATATGACCCATTGCTTACTTTATACCAAATTTTATTGAGCCGTTGTTGATTATGGTATCCTACGGGAATAGTCTTATTTTTTCGGGAAAAAAGTAATCTATATCTACTATTTTCCTTGAACTAACTCAATAAAAAATCACGTCGTTGGTTTGTTGCTGCTTGAAAGAAGGAAAAATAAAGCAACATATTATAATATTAGTATGATTGTTATCCTACAGCGTTATTTCAGATGTCCTGGATATATGAAGGTACTTATTTTATTTGAGAAAACAGTTAAAAGCTGATATCTACGCTAAACTTGTACATTCTAGTGGCACCCTGCAGTTTCAATTGCGTGGTGATGTAAAATATTGATGATGATGATAAGTAGTATTAAGTAGCCTATGTGTTAATCCAGAACATAAAAAGCCTCCGTACAAAATTTCATCGAAATCCGTTAACAGGTACCTTTAATTTTTCGGGATAAAAAGTATGCTATGTGATATAAAAGTATATTCAGATACAAATCATCACTATCATCTATGTGTTTCATCACTATAACTTAAAACTTTTCATATAAAGTTTCGTCCCCTATTTCAACCACTTACGTCATCCCAGTATTTTTTTTATTAATATTAGCATTTTTTATTTTAAATGAACTATCCAAATATTACTTTTTACATATGTAACTTCAAAAACGAATTTAAAGGTTTTTACCCATTTTCACCCTCCTTCCTTTAGGGGTGGAATTTCGAAAAACCCTTTCTTAGTGGGTGCATACACTTCACAACAAATACACCCTCTTCATGTCTCTAGGACCAGCGGTTTAGGCTGTGCGTTGATATCTCAGTCAGTTATGAACATGAACTGAACCAGGAGCTTTCCACGAAACTCTCCATTTTCCAAACTTCTTAGTCATGAGCACTTCCTTTCTATCGTGCAACAATATCTCGAATTTTTTATTTTGCATCACTGACAAGACAACCTGCCACATTTATTGGAAAATATAATTTTAAAATTAAATATGGTAACCCTAACTGCAAGTGAATTCTGCAGACTGCCAGATACATGAATGATCCAACTAGCTGTCTATATTTAATGTACATTTCTTGGTTCAAACATTCTTCTTTCATAAATAATTTATTTCCAGGATACATGAGTGACCCGACTAGCTGTCTATACTTAATGTACATTTCTTGGTTCAAACAGTCTTCTTTCATAAATAATTTATTTCCAGGATACATGAGTGACCCGACTAGCTGTCTATACTTAATGTACATTTCTTGGTTCAAACATTCTTCTTTCATAAATAATTTATTTCCAGGATACATGAGTGACCCGACTAGCTGTCTATACTTAATGTACATTTCTTGGTTCAAACATTCTTCTTTCATAAATAATTTTAATTATTTATGATTTAATGTTGGTTAGTTTATTTAATTGTATTTATTTAGGTAGTTATTGTTTTTCAATATTATGTGTGATATATTAATTATCAATTTGAATAGCCACCTAATAAAACTAGTAAGTACTTGAGTAAAATTATTGATATTGCCTGACAATATTATTCGCACTAACATTATGTAACCCTTAATTTTGGCTAGGCAGACAATTTTAGTTAGGAAATATGCAGTGACCTTTAGAAGCTAATAATCTAAGATAGATGGTCAAAACACCGATGGCCTAACCCATCTGTGAGAAAAGTGGTTCTGATAACTATTGACAGAGTCAGGAGAACTGTCAATAGTGTCAGAGAAAAAATGCCACGAGTCTTTTTCTATCGATCGAGCTTTCAAAAAGAGCGAAATAAAGAAATAAAGATTTGAAGTGGTGGATTGGGATCCTGCCTGAAACTAAAGACCATGCAAGACGCGGAGTAGCCTTTACAGCGCAGCCGCGGCATATAAGGAAAGAAAATTAAAAAGAATGCATATATCCATTGCACGCGTCGTCGTTAAGAGACTTTCCGGCGTCGCGTGCCAAATTAGAGTGCGTGCTTGTAAAGCCACGTGCCCAAATTCTATAAACCCCATCTCTACGGGTATGTAAATAATCTAATATTATAACTACCATCTGACATCATAAAGATTAGGTGATTAATTCGAACCTGTGCTTCTCACAGGGTTTTTTCTTTGGTATATGAGACCTTCGGTCCTGTGAGGACGGTTCACCGACTGACGCCTGCTACCCACTTCACCGCCTGCGTGTTGGGTCTTGCCGGTCCTGTCAGTCCGGTTGAGCAGTCTCCTCAGGCAGGTCCTCGACCGACGCCTGCGTCCGCTGCACCGCCTCTGCGTGCGGTGGTATCACCGGCGGTAACTAAGGCGCGCAACTTTGTACTAGCGTAGCTAGTTGTGACAAGTTAACAACTGAATGTGATAATCTGTGAGGAAAGAGAGGTTAAGTAAATAAAGAAGGAAGCTGTGCGACCACTATATATTCACCTAAAGAATAGTTTTATTCACTTCTTCCTCGGCCAATAACCAATAACAATAACCTAGGTAGCGCGGCCTACAGCGAGGCCGGCATAAATTCTAACGTTACAATCATTATTATAATTTTTAAATTTAAATTAAATAATGTTATATGATTATTTACGGGATATTTACCATGGTAAGGTTGGGTAAATATCCAGTAAATAATCATATAACTTTAGTGAACAACCGTGATAGTTTAAAACAGTGTTTAAATTAAATAATATTTCAGAATTAATTAATTTTTGTTTCAGGTTAGGTTTATTTTCTTTTTATGTAATTAATATTTTATTTCAGGTTAGGCAAAATTAAACTCGATTAAATTAACTTCATCAACAAATATCTACCGGGAAAAATTATAACAAATTCCTTATTGTACTTGAAGCGACGTAGAAGCGGAATTACACTAGAAATTCATCAGAAAAACTGTTTTTATAGAGCGGCTGTTGCCATTGAATTTGTAAAGATTGGCAGCCTAGAGTAGCCATTTTATTCGTCGCTATTTAGGAGGTTGAAGAATTATTGGTACAAAATAAGTTCATATCGAATCTATTAGAAACTCCTTCCTATAGCTAACGGTATTTTATAACTTTGTTTTTTAATATCTGTACAACCTCTGCATCGAATTACCGCTGCATATTTAATTGTTCCTAGCAATAAGTTTGAGTTAGAAATAAGAGATTTTTATTGTTCATCATCAATATTTGACAATAAAATATTATCTAGAAATTGTGCAGTGACTGCAGCAATTGATATTATTTTGGTACTGACCAACGATGCCTAGTAAGGAAACTGATGTACTTATCACTATACAAAAACGTCTCTGCAATGTATGTAGGTACTATAGAACTTTATTTTCGTGTATATTTATATTTGCAGTAATTAAACATTTTTCATTGTCATTTTCGTTATGAAGTTATCGTTTGAGCGATACACATTCAGAATGATATTTCCTACTAAAAATAATTTCGAGGAATATAAAAAAAAACTATTCACATGACAGTTCATTTCTATCATTGACTAAGGATAGGTACGTTTCCCTTACGCTTTCCTTTCTCTCATGTTTCTCTCTCTACGTTTTCTATCAAGAAAAAACATAAAGGCAGTCGCGAAGGTCGCACTCTATAAAAAGAGTTCCGCCACACACAGTTCCAAAAATCACAGCCGGTTAAACCTATATATTATCAACAAAAGTATGTAACTTTTATTCAGAAAAAGGACTAAAGCATAGAAGTAGTGCTAAGATTAGCATATAAAATTATATAAAATTCAAAGTCCTGACTGACTGAGATATCAACGCAAAGCCTAAACCGCTGGTCCTAGAGACATGAAGAGGGTGTATTTGTTGTGAAGTGTATGCTATGCACCCACTAAGAAAGGGTTTTTCGAAATTCCACCCCTAAAGGAAGGAGGGTGAAAATGGGTAAAAACCTTAAAATTCGTTTTTGAAGTTACAAATGTAAAAATTAATATTTGGATAGTTTATTTAAAATAAAAAATGCTAATATTAATTAAAAAAAACTGGAATGACGTAAGTGGTTGAAATAGGGGACGAAACTTTGTATGAAAAGTTTTAAGTTATAGTGATGAAACACATAGATGATAGTGATGATTTGTATCTGAATATACTTTTATATCACACTAGTTTTTTTGCCCGCGACTTCGTAGGCGTAGATTTTCATATAAACCTTCAATCCTTTTTTCTTCCCTTAATCCGGCCCTTACCAAAATAACATAGCCTATACTTCAATCTGGTCATAGCTAAGCATATTCGTGAAAACCGCATTTAAATCCGTCCACATTTTCTTCCAGGGGTTTAGGCGATGTGCGTAAACAAACAAACAAAAATTCAATAAACTGCCTTAACATGTTCAGCTGCTTATTTTAAGTCGCCCTGTGTGAAGTATTGATAGAAGCATAACAGTAAAAACACCGTCAACAGCTTTCAAATCAAAAAGATAATGTGACCACAGTGCAGAGCACAGAAAAGAGAAGGGTACGAAAAAAATTCTCACTTCAGTGGTGCAGAGCATGTTTTGAAGTTTTCTTTATGTCTAAACCATAAAAAGTATATCATGTCATGTCGGGATGATACATCTCTGAAATTTGACTGTCCAGCTTCGCTCGTTCGAATTTTTCTATGACCATGCAATTTCTGAACTGTATGAATACGACCACAAGTATGGGTTTGACCACGGAGCCCTGACATAATTATGCTTGTCTTGCAAAATGCATTGGATTGAATCACCAAAGCGGTTGGAAGGCCTATGTTTTTATAACATCCTTGCAAAGAGAATACAATAGAAGACATCCTTGATCTACACCACAGACATTTAATACAGAAACAGACTGAACATGTTTTTTACAACTACATTCGCAAAAACAGTTATGTTTGCATCTCTCTCGATTACACAAAAATCATATATTCGTATCTCATTTTGTCGTAACGTTGCAACATAATAGAAAAAAATGAGCATGTGGTACGGTGTTCCAAGTCACCATTTTGGTAAGCATCAATATTCTGATAGAAGGCTGACAGCGAAAACCACGGCTTGCAAAAATTACCTAAAATAAAAGTTATTTTTACATATTTGGTTTAAAAGATACGAAAATACTATGGTGAAGTGCAATGTCCTCATGTGTTTTAATTCATCTCATAAGATGCCACCCGGTATAACGTTTCACACGTAAGTTTCGTGTCTTATAATAGAGATTATTTTGAATTGCTATTTTTTTCTTGTTATTTTTCATAAACTTTACAATTTGAAGGCTTGGGAAGGTTGTGTTTCTTTCAATTTCATAAATGTACAAGTTTGGTGGGTGTAATAAAAGTTAATAAGTAGTTTTCTTTAAAAAAAATATTGATTCGATCATTGTTTGGCGTTTGAGGTACTTAGACATTGTCCAGGGAACGTATTCAGTAGCCAAGAGAATGTAATACTCCTTTCAGTAGTTTAATTAAAATAGTATAAGTTATTTTCTTTAAAAATGTATTGTATCGATCATTGTTTTACGTTTACGGTATTTAGACATTGTCCAGGGAATTTATTTCAGAATCAGAATTCGTATTTCAGAAGTATAATTAAAATAGATGATTCAGCTTGATGTGATTATGATGACATGAACCTTTTTCATTAATTACTAGCTGCTTTTCTTAAGTAATGTAAATAAAGTACCTACCTATCTATTGTGGTTCATGTCATATAATAGGTCGGGGAAAAAGTCTTTTCGTATTTTGTATGTATAAGGTTGTAGTAAAAATCTCATCCGTTGTACTGTTTGTATCTGGCTGGTTTTGATACCATTAAAAATATGACATTTTAAAAAAGGAATACAAAAAGTAAAAAGCAATTTCCCGCCATTTTTCAATTGTTTTTTTGTTTGATAAAATGAGTGAATCTAACGAAGAAATTCGATATATTGTGAAATTTTATTACAAAAAAGGGAAAACTGCGACACAAGCCGCGAAAAAAATTTGTGACGTTTATGGACCTAATGCAGTGTCATCAAGAGTAGCACAATGTTGGTTCAAGCGTTTTCAGTCCGGGAATTTTGATGTCAAAGATGCAGCTCGCTCTGGTCGCCCTGTTACGGATAAAGTAGATGCCATTTCTGAAAAAGTGGACCAAGATCGGCATATTAATAGTTACGACGTAGCTGAAGAACTGGGGATTGACCACAAAACAGTTTTGACCCATTTGAAAAAAACTGGGTATACAAAAAAACTCGATATTTGGGTGCCACACAAGCTCACTGAAAGAAACCAAATGAATCGTGTACTCATTTGCGACTCTCTATTGAAACGTAAAGAAACCGAACCGTTTTTGAAAAGATTGATCACTGGTGATGAAAAATGGATCACCTACGACAAGAATGTGCGCAAACGATCATGGTCAAAGGGCAGTGAAGCACCACAGACTGTAGCGAAACCCGGATTAACACGTAATAAGGTGATGCTGTGTGTATGGTGGGATTGGCAGGGCATCGTTGATTATGAGCTTTTACCGCCGGGCAAAACCATCGATTCGGATCTCTACTGCCAACAGCAGATGAGACTCAAACAAGAAATTGAGAAAAAACGGCCGGAATTGATCAACAGAAAGAGTGTGGTCTTTCATCATGATAACGCCAGACCGCACACATCTTTGGCCACTCAGCAAAAATTTAGAGAGCTTGGTTGGGAAGTGTTAATGCATCCACCATATAGCCCTGACCTTGCACCCTCAGATTTCCACCTGTTTCGATCTCTTCAGAATTCTTTGGGTAGTGTTAGATTAACATCAAGAGAGGACTGTCAAAACTACTTGTTGCATTTTTTTGATCAGAAGTCCCAAAAATTCTACAGCAACGGGATCATGTCACTACCTACAAGATGGCAACAAGTTATCGAACAAAATGGCACATATATATTATAATTAAATGTAATTAAACTTGAAAAAAATATGTCTTGAATTTGTTTAAAAAATACGAAGAAACTTTTTCCCCGACCTTATATATACGTAGTGATCTAGATAGTGTAATTAAAGGGTTATTTAGACATATGTCAAGTAACAAACATTTTTATTACATTTTAGATTTTCCCAAGGATGAAGAGTTGAGAAACGCATGGTTGAAGACTTTGAATCGAGAAAATTGGCAGCATAGTGCGACAAGTTTGATGTGCTCAAAGCATTTAGAGGCACATTTGTTCGACCGGACTGGTTTCCGTACAATCCTTAGAGAGTACGAGGTGTAATGCTTATTGGAACAACAGTTTTCAATGATCAGTCGCTATCACTATCATGAATCTCAAGTTGTACTACATTATGATAACTTGCATGTAATAATTTTCAGAGCGATAACATACCAAGTGAAAAGAAAGCCACAAAAAGAGGTGTTACTGGCAAAAATGTTCTGCGGGAGCTGCAGAATACCTCATTTCCATCAAATTCAGATCCTGCAACCACATGACATATCTGGTAAATTGTTTTATACAAAAATAAATGATTTGACTTGGTCTGGTGTGTTTGAATATTAATACCCAATGGGAACATCCATAAATTCCATCACATAAAGAGGAGGGGTCGACGAAGTGTGACTGACAAGGGGTAGGGAGGGGTCGTAAATTTTGTGACGTTACATTTCAGATACAATCTAATAGTATCTGTTAGCACTATTATAAAAGAATGTCCTTGAGTCCGGCCCGCGTTTTGCAAATGTTTGCGTGTAATGTATATGTAGTGTATTTTGCATCAATATTTTTGTGGCTTATTGGTTCTGCTTGGTATTATATGTCTGTGATCTACACGTTCATTCATCTAAGAAGGTTAAGGAACCTTCTTAAAATTTTAACTGATTATCTGAATGACAGTGACAGTTTCAAATTTTTATACCTAATGGTTATGTCAATAACATTCTCTTTACTCTCCGTAGGAGTATTACATTCTCTTGGCTCTTTACTTTGGACCTCATTGCTTGAGGCTATGTGACGATCCTCATATTACTTTTAGCCACAGTCTGTGCGTTTAGCATTGTTTTTTTTTATTTATTTTATGTAATAATAAAGAATTAAAATAAATGATTTAACATAGCCTATGTTTAAATCTGGTAATTTCTAAGCATATTCGTGAAAACCGCATTTAAATCCGTCCAGTGGTTTAGGAGATGTGCGCGGACAAACAAACAAACAGACAAAAATTCTAAAAACTGTTCTATCGTGTTCAGCTGCTTATTTTAAGACGCCCTGTGTGATTTTTTTTTCGTTATCTCGCAATTACAGGTTTTTTTATCTCTATGTTTTTATTATATGTAGATAGATAGCATACTTTTATCCCAAAAAAAATTAAAGGTACCTGTTAACGGATTTCGATGAAATTTTGTACGGAGGCTTTTTATGTTCTGGATTAACACATAAGCTACTTAATACTACTTATCATCATCATCACTATTTTACATCCCCACGCAATTGAAACTGCAGGGTGCCACTAGAATGTACAAGTTTTGCGTAGATATCAGCTTTTAACCGTTTTCTCAAATAAAATAAGTATCTTCATATATCCAGGACATCTGAAATAACGCTGTAGGATAACAATCATACTAATATTATAATATGTTGCTTTATTTTTCCTTCTTTCAAGCAGCAACAAACCAACGACGTGATTTTTTATTGAGGTAGTTCAAGGACTATAGTAGATATAGACTACTTTTTTCCCGAAAAAATAAGAATATTCCCGTAGGATACCATAATCAACAACGGCTCAATAAAATTTGGTATAAAGATAAGCAATGGCCATATTAAAATACACAATACTTTTGACCCCGTAACAAATTATGGTTCCCGTGGAAAAACATAAAAGTAAAGTAAAAAATAAATCCTTTCGATGTTCCGTGGTTCGCTGGGTCACAAGTGGCCCAAAATATTAAATATTTAGGTGTGTGGTTGGATAAATGCCTTTTATGGAAGAAACATATCAATGAAACTCAAACAAAGACGATGAAGATGTTAAATATCTTAAAAATATTTAGCAGGTGCTTCTTGGGGTTTACATCCCAAACATCTTAGACGAGTGTACATTGCTTTGATTCGCAGTAGAATTGATTATAGTAGCTTTATTTATGACACTGCAGCTAAATCATATTTGTCTAAACTTGATAAAATTCAAAATGCTGCAATGCGTGTGATAGGAGGTTTCATTCGAACCACACCAATACACGTTATGGAAAGTGAATTGTGTATCCAGCCGCTTTATCTTAGACGTCAATATCTAGCCACTAAATACTGCCTAAAGGTGCAATCGTTGTCTGATAAATTAACTATGTCCACATTTCGTGAGCTTTCAGCTCTTTCTAATTTAAGGTATTGGCAAAAAAAGAGAAAACCACTGCTTATAAAATGGTTTAATGAAACTAAAGATGAAAAAATGAATACTAGTGAACCTCTGTCGTTTTTCTGTCGGAGACGTGTGCCTTGTCTGACCGGCAGTATGCTTATCGACAGGGTCGCTCGACTACGTCACTTACACGCGAGGTGGTGCGCCGTATCATGGCAGCACGGGACTGCAGGCCCAAGCAACATGTAGCGATTCTCTGTTGTGACCTCTCGAAGGCGTTCGATGTCGCGGACCACGCTGTACTTGCTGTTAAATTGCAGCATTACGGCGTGGTGGGTACTTCGCACTCTCTTTTGACAGGCCTGATGCGGGAGAGATCACAAGTAGTTGTCGGTGGTGGCGGCAAGCATAGATCAGATCCAACGATGTCTGAAATGGGCGTAGCGCAGGGATCCTCAGTGTCCAACATCTTGTTCTCTCTGCTCTTGAATGACCTGCCAGATGCCGTTACTGCAGCCGACGTACTAATGTACGCTGACGACGTTGCTGCTGTAGTAACGGCACCCACGGTGGATGCTCTGGAGCAGAGGCTGAATGACACAGCCTCCCAGCTGTCAGGATGGTTCCAAATTAACCGTCTCGCTCTCAACCTCTCCAAGACTCACTTCATCCAATTCTTTCGTCGGGCAGGTCTTTACGACCTTTGACAGTGCTCGTGGATGGAGTGACAATTGAAGAACGGGAGACAACCACATTCCTGGGGTTCGAGATAGACCGTGGTCTAAAGTGAAGGGACGCCCACATAGACAAGGTCTGTGGATAGCTCGGGAGCGCGTGCTTTGCACTGAGTCGGGTGGCGAGAGTGGTTCCGGGCGAGGTAGCACGAGCTTGCTACTTTGCAACGGTGCACTCTCAGCTGCAGTACGGAGCTGAAATATGGGCTAGAGCCGCGGACTGGGAGCGAGCGTTCCGCATGCAAAAGCGTGCAGTGCGGTGCGTGGCGCGCGTACCATGGGATACTCCAGCTCGCCCTTATTTCAAGAAACTGGGAATCCTTGCGTTGCCTGCCATATTGATATTTCAAGTGGCAGTGTACGCGAGGGTAAACCTAGCTGAGTACGCAGAGCGGGGCTCCATGCACGGGTGCCGCACCCGCAACAGGCACAAACTGTTGGCCGTGCCACGCTCTCTCGAGAAGTCCTCCAAGTTGACGCACTTCATGGGTCCGACGGTTTATAACCAATTACCTGATGAAATTACGGCTGCCACGAGTATGCAGTCCTACAAAAATAGGTAAAAAAAATGGCTCATCGAGCAGTCTTTTTACGCAGCCCCCCCCCCCCCCCCTCTGTTAGAATGAGTTTCTAACAAAATTGAACTTTATACTTTAAGGAATTTAAGGTACTATTTTATACACCTTTACTACCTGTTACCTGCTCAAGTAACCACAATCGAAACTCTATGGTCGCGGGTCGTTCTTACCTGTGTTGGAACTTGGAGGCATACACAGAAAAAATTTCAGCTTTTATAAAATAACGGAGGTCTGGCCGTCGTGGGCTCTTGGGCTATAATGACATAATATATTACAGGCGCTATAAGTAAGTGTTACTAATAGAATCAATTATATATTGAAAAAATATTATAAAATAATACAAATTTACCAGTTTCTGATTTATTCCTTTTTATTCACCCAACTACGTATCTGGATGCCAAATTTGAACTTTCTAGGTCATCTGGAAGTGGGTTAGAGTGATGATCGATAAGTCAGTGATAAAAATGACGATTTTTGGACGTTAATATCTAAATAACTGTTTGAGGTGTGTTTATGAAATTTGGAGCACAAATGTATCTCGCAAGTCTCAATATACGTATATGCCAAATTTGACATGTTTGTTTATGTGAAATAGTCTTTGAGTAATGAGGGGGACAAAAGTAGCTCCAAATGGTTCGTGTAATATATAATAACACACGGTACCGCTCGAGACTTTGCTTTGACGCGCTCCCGCGCGTCTAGATCTAACATTTGAAATATTATAAAATTTGGGTGCCATATGAAAAAAGTATCTCCAGGCCACGTCAAATCGGTCATCGGTCCTTGATAAGTGTGCAAAGTTTCAAATCAATCCGTCGTTTTAAAAGGTGTGAAAATCACGTAGAAAGATTTCGTTACATATATAAGGTCGGGGAAAAAGTTTCTTCGTATTTTATAAACAAATTCAAGACATATTTTTTTCAAGTTTAATTACATTTAATTATAATATATATGTGCCCTTTTGTTTGATAACTTGTTGCCATCTTGTAGGTAGTGACATGATCCCGTTGCTGTAGAAATTTTGGGACTTCTGATCAAAAAAGTGCAACAAGTAGTTTTGACAGTCCTCTCTGGATGTTAATCTAACACTACCCAAAGAATTCTGAAGAGACCGAAACAGGTAGAAATCTGAGGGTGCAAGGTCAGGGCTATATGGTGGATGCATTAACACTTCCCAACCAAGCTCTCTCAATTGTTGCTGAGTGGCCAAAGATGTGTGTGGTCTGGCGTTATCATGATGAATGACCACGCCCTTTCTGTTGATCAATTCCGGCCGTTTTTTCTCAATTTCTTGTTTAAGTCTCATCAGCTGTTGGCAGTAGAGATCCGAATCCATGGTTTTGCCCGGCGGTAAAAGCTCATAATGAACGATGCCCTGCCAATCCCACCATACACACAGCATCACCTTATTACGTGTTAATCCGGGTTTCGCTACAGTCTGTGGTGCTTCACTGCCCTTTGACCATGATCGTTTGCGCACATTCTTGTCGTAGGTGATCCATTTTTCATCACCAGTGATCAATCTTTTCAAAAACGGTTCGGTTTCGGTACGTTTTTACAGAGAATCGCAAATGAGCACACGATTCATTTGGTTTCTTTCAGTGAGCTCGTGTGGCACCCAAATATCGTATTTTTTTATACCCAGACTTTTTCAAATGGGTCAAAACTGTTTTGTGGTCGATCCCCAGTTCTTCAGCTACGTCGTAACTACTAATATGCCGATCTTGCTCCACTTTTTCAGAAATGGCATCGACTTTATCCGTAACAAGGCAACCAGAGCGAGCTGCATCTTTGACATCAAAATTCCCGGACTGAAAACGCTTGAACCAACATTGTGCTACTCTTGATGACACTGCATTAGGTCCATAAACGTCACATATTTTATTCGCGGCTTGTGTCGCATTTTTCCCTTTTTTGTAATAAAACTTCAAAATATATCGAATTTCTTCGTCAGATTCACTCATTTTATCGAACAAAAAACAATTGAAAAATGGCGGGAAATTGCTTTTTACTTTTTGCATTCCTTTTTTAAAATGTCATATTTTTAATGATATCAAAACCAGCCAGATACAAACAGTACAACCGATGAGATTTTACTACAACTTTATACATACAAAATACGAAAAGACTTTTTCCCCGACCTATTATATTAGATACATACCAAGCTGATAAAAGCGTGTTAAAAAGTAACAATCAGAAACATTCGACTAATCATGATTTTATTATTACAGATCAGGATAGCAGGCGCGGCGACCTTTATGAACAAGTACCACACCAGATAACGAGTGAATGATTGAACTTGCGCAAAAATATTATGTGCCTTGTTAGTTGTTAAAGAACAGAATCAATACTTCTACCATGCCATGGCAGTTGGGACGTATTTTGTGGGCCCATTTTTTCTCAAAAATCCCACCTACGGTACAACCGAGTAGTAAAAACCTGACTTTGTGTTTATTTGTTTGAGGAGGAATTCAGTGCACTTGGAACTGGTCTCATCTTTGTCCACTATAGCATTTGTTGCAACTTTGGACCGGTTTGTATCGCAAAGGGGCTCTTGTAATTGATTATGTCAAATTCTGTCTGATTGCAGCACCA
Source organism: Agriopis leucophaearia (assembly GCA_949125355.1). Lineage (NCBI taxonomy): Eukaryota > Metazoa > Arthropoda > Insecta > Lepidoptera > Geometridae > Agriopis > Agriopis leucophaearia. The sequence continues at coordinate 5,641,489 of OX421284.1, read as the reverse complement.
ATATTAATATTGAGCTGGATCTAATTGAGTGTCCCGTTTTGCTGACGTCTTGGTGGACGGTTTGTTCCTGAAGAGAGCGGTAGCAACCACAGAAAAGAAAACGAAAAAATTCTCACTTCAGTGGTAGCAAATATTTCAAGATTGACAGACTAGCGGACAGGTTCCCTGTCCGAGGCGGGTAGATGTTCGCAACAATCGCAACCGATTGCGAATATACTTGTCTAAGCGCTGAATTTGCCGCTTTGGTATGTGCCAAACACGAAAGGCAAAAACCTAGGCTGTCTATAAGTACCTACTCGTATCAGTCGACAGACTACTAACGTATGAGTCGACGTTACTGATAATAATTGTCATTGGGCTCTATTTTTGGTTTTCTTGTCACGACTAAGTTTTTATAATTGAAAAATAGAAATTAAAGGGGGAGGCCTCTGTTCAGACATCCACTGCTGAACATAGGCATCCCCCTTTAACCTCCACACTGAACTACATCCTGCCATCTGCATCCACTGGATGCCCGCGACTCTCACAATGTCGCCGGTCCATCTAGTGGGAGGCCTACCTACGCTGCGTCTTCCGGTTCGCGGTCTCCACTCAAGCACTCAAAGTAGCATACAGGGTCGTAAGAATGCAAACGTATCTCATGTCCTTGCCAGGTACGGCGTACAAATGTTTTTTTAAAATATTTTTATTATTTATTAGTATGTTTTTGTTAAAGTTAAAAAAGGAATTATGTCTATGTTAGAATATTGTCAAAATTATATTTTAGTTTCGTTGTATTTTTTGTCTTAGTTACTAAAAGAGACATGTTAATTACTACCTATATTAGTTATTATTAGTTTAATTTTTCCTAGTACCAAGTCTCGATCTTATGTCAATTATTTAGTCTACATTACATATCAGAACATTTTTATCACTAAGGAATTCTGAAATTTCATAGTAGCAATTTTGTGCTAATACAGTTTTAAGTTTATTTTTAAACATTCCAATACTTAAGTCTCTGATAATTTTAGGAATTTTAGTATATATTACAGGAGCCATACAAAATACACTTTTTTGCATGAGTGCAGTACTCATTTTGTTTTAGTTGGAAATATTCCACAAATGCTTCCAGTATTTCTTCGTATTTTAGTATCTGACCCTTCTTTATTGCCATCATCATCATCAGCCAGAAGACGTCCACTGCTAAACATCACCTCCACACTGAACGACATCCTTCCATCTGAATCCACTGGATGCCTGCGATTTCCACAATATCGTCGGTATATCTAGTGAGAGGCCTACCTACGCTGCGTCTTCCGGTTCGTGGTATCCACTCTAGAACCTTTTTTCCCCATCGGTTGTCGGTTCTTCGAGCGATGTGGCCTGCCCATTGCCCATTCTTTAAGGTATAATACAATTCCTGTTCTTTTTCACCAAAGTAATTCTGCAAAATGGCAGAATTCCTATTCTCGGATAGTTTTTCATAGCCTGCGGATATTATGAAAATCTTAAATGACTGCTTAAATCATTTTTGGTTCTTGATTGGGATTCCAAGTCTTCCAGATTGTCTAACTTTATTGAAGCCGGCATCCGATATTCGACACCGTCCATCACAATATCTACATGTCTTCCTGGTCCCGATGTTTCTTGTCTGGTTTTATCCATACATGACTGCGCCATGTATCGCAAGATCATCTTTATTCTCTAGATAGTATTAAAAACCGACTTCAAAAATAATAAATATGAAATAAATTATTTTTAACAAAAAAAAAACAGACTTCAAAACCACAAATAGGCACTCAAAAGCAAAAAATTAATTAATATAATTTTTAGAAGCGCTATCCACTCATCTATTTGAAGTGGGTGCCGAAAAAACATACAGACGAACATAGTAGTCACCTCCTCCTTTTTGCAGCCGAATTCGCAGCAATACACTAAAGAAAAGTATAAGCTAAGTACTAAACATAACCCACAGTAAAATAAAATTTTGAGGGATAAGCGTGGAGACGTGCTCGTCGGATCGCATGCCGGTCCGGTCAGCACATACATTAGAGTATGTACTTTCTGGACCGCAACTCCAATTTTGGTTCTCTCCTCCTTTGATTCAGGACAGCAACTCCACTTTTGGTTCTCTACTCTGGTTTAAAACCGGTGGAAGCACCTCATCTGAAGTCCGCCTGGCTTGCTACCACCTTCTGTATCACCAAATGTCGGTGTTTATGCGTCGACGTGTTCCGGTACTAGTGCAGGAGTGCCAGTCCTTCCCCCTCGTACAACATGTTCTTTTCACTACCATGAGACCTCGCGTGAGTAAAGTTACAGTCGCTGTCCAACGCGTAATCCTGTGGAGGTGCTGCCGTTTTTTTATTGTTTTTTTTATATATAAAGAGCGGCAAGCAAGCGTGCGGTCCGCCTGATCGTAAGCAGAAACCGCTGCATAACTAGCGGTGTAGACGCTGATTTTCCGGCCCAGAGAGATAGATGTACACAGCCTTTTTGAAACGCTTCATGATGAAGCTCGGCGGGAAGACCTCTGGAGGAAGCATATTCTACACCTTGCAGGTCCGCGGAATAAAGGAGCTGAAAAATCTAACGGTGTAGGGTATTTCCAGCTTTGCAAGAAGGGGGGGGGGGGACTTTTAGACGGTGTCGAGATGTGCGGTAGTGGAAGTCCAACACAAGAATAAGAACAAAAAGCTCTTCAGAGTCATCCCAACCCCACATCTCTTTGGAGGCTAAGTGGATCCAGACTTGTTAGTGAGCTTGGGATCGTCAACAATTCTAGTGGCTGACCTCTGTAGGGAGTCAAGAGGCAGCAGCTGGTATTCCGGTGCGCCATTCAGAGGAGGGAGCAATTCTCCATGTGTGGCCGCATTTGTGATTTATAAAGAAGAAGCCGCTGACCTAGCGTGAAGTATCGCTGCACACCGAGCTTCTTGGAAGCGAGTTTAGCTTTGGCTTCCAATTAAGCCCGAAACTGGACCTCACTAGAAATGGTAATGCCGAGGATCTGCAAGTTTTTTGAGATTTTCAAGGGTATGCGCAGAGCAGCACTAAACGGAGTTTTTTTCTCAGAGAACGCGCAAACTTGTGACTTTGTAGCGTTAAATTTGACTAGATTAATCGCCCCATTACAAGATTCTCTCTCGAAAATTCTCGCGTCTTTAAATTTGCAGCTGAACAGTGAACACGTTAAGACAGTTTTTAGAATGTTTCTTTGTTTGTGCACGCACATCTCCTAAACCACTAGATGGATTTAAATGCGGTTTTCATGAATATGCTTAGCTATGACCACATTGAAGTACAGTACCCTTAGTACAAGATTTGATAGTTTTCGAAAACTTTTTTCGTTTTGATGCATACATTGCTGGGCTGAAAGCTATTCGAAACTATTTTTCGTATTTGAGTGAAGCAACCTATACTGCCGATTACTACCGATTTTAGTTCATCCGCGTTTCCGCTAGAGGCGCTTTACTAAAATGTATGGGACAATACGGAAACGAAAAAAGTTTTCGAAAACTGTCATATCTTGTACTAAGGGTACAGGCTATTTTATTCTGCGAAAGAGCCGGATAAAGGGGCAAATAGAGGTTGAAGTTTTATATTAAAGTTTTGTTTTGACATTGAATTAAAGGTTTAAAAAAATACAGTCGAATTGATAACCTCCTTCTTTTTGGAAGTTGATTAAAAATAAATAAATACTGTAGTAAGATTTTTCAAAAAAGGACGGATTAAGGAGGTATAATGGGGGTTTGAACTTTGTGTTAAAAAAGTAGCTGAATTTTAGCAAAAAAAAATCCTTGTAAAGGTTCGCTAAAAAATGATTATGCGAAAGGGCCGAATTAAGGAAGGCAAACAGAGGTTGATTCTTTAAAATAAAATTCCTGTTTTTGATACTAAGGCGATGAAATTTAGTATTTAGGTTGATATAGGTAAAAAAACTGTTGTGAGATTAAAATTTAAAAAAAAACATGGATACGCCCCGTATAGGGGCGTAGAGGTCCGCTAAGAAATAATTTCTTAGCGGTTAGTCTTATGTTTTCGATGTTAGGGAGATAAGTTGGTAGGATTCAAGTTAAAAGTTTAAAATAAATAATTACAATATTGTAAGATTTTTACAAAATGGACGGATTTTGGAATTGGGGTTTGAATGTTATGTTGAAAATTATGCGTGATAATTTGCAAGCAGATTACTTATGGGGTGTAGAGGTCACCAAAGAATTGATTTTGTGAAAAGGCCGAATCAAGGAGGGCAAACGGAGGTTGAAAATTCATAGGGCAATCCTATAGACGTTACTGATAATAGGGAGATGAAATTTGGTATTGAGGTTGTAGTAAAAAAATAAAGTCGTGAGATTTTTCCGAAATGGACAATTAAGGAGGTGAAATGGGTGTTGAAAATTTTGTAACTACAATGTTGAAATTTGGTGAAGAAATAATTACACAAAAAGACCGAAGTAAGGAGAAAAATGGAGTTTGAAAATAGCATGTTTTTGATTTTGATGGAAATAAAATTTTGTCTTCAGGTTTATAGATTTAAAAAAACTGTAATAATATTTTTGAAAAAGGACGGATTGAGGTGAAATTGGAGTTTGAATGTTATGCAACAACAAAGCTGTAATTTGGCGAGTAGACTCCTTATGAAGTGTAGGTATGGGTCTATTGAGAAATTATTTAGCAAAACGGCCGTATTAAGGGACGAAAAAGAGGTTGAAAGCTTATATGAAAATCTACGCGTATGAAGTCACGGGCAACAGCTAGTTATTAATAAAAGTCTGATAAGAACATTTTCCATGCAAGGAGAGAAACGTATTTTCAATAATCATTAAAAAAAATATTATATTCTTGTATTTCGTCCTGCAAAAAACAGTTTTATCATTTAGAATGTATATTATCTGATGCAATCTGTATATTTCTGCTCGGAATGTTTTGTAGTGGTAGGACTCTTTTGCAGGGGTCCGCCTGGGGAAGTACCACACCTTTGCCAGTTATTCAACCGTGAAGCAGTAGTAACAAACACTACTGTGTTCCGGATTGAAGGGCAATGTTTCCAGCGAAATTACAGGGCACACAGAGATTTGACATCTTATATCTCGGGGTGACGAGCGCAGTGCATTGCCATCCAGGGTTTTGAACTGTTAAAGTTCAAAATTCTGAGTGGCGTTGAGCTGTTATGGGCAAGCGTGAAGAGCCATCAGGCGAGCGACTTCGCTCGTCTCGTCACCCAGTAACATAAAAAAAAGATAGGTGAGAAGAGAGCATATAATGATGGTTAATAGATTATACATGTCGGAGAACCATTATTCTTATCGACATCGTCATTAGTGGTTGCGAGCCTAGTGGGCGTCATCAGGGTAAAGTGCGAGCACAAAACACAATAGTCACAGTTTCACTTTATTTTAATTTAGATTTAAGCTTATTTCATTTTACACTTGTGATTTTAACAATAATTTTAAAATAAAAATGAAGTTAAGACCGAGCAGTGGGTTCAGGGCACCGATCTTACTTTAACCAACGATACTTTTCAATACGAATGCTTCCAACGATCCAACTCGATTGGTTGCTGCCACCAGAATGCCGCAAAGAAGTGCCGGCCTCTCTTAAGTCAAGATGGCGCCTCGACCCCACTCGAGGCACGTGCTCTGCTCCGATTGGTCGATATTTGAACAACAATATTCATAACTTTTAATACATTGGTAAGGTTTTTTAAGTTTAGAAAATGTAACAAATTAAATTAAATTACGAATTTTAAAAGTAAAAAAAATGTAAACAAATAACATTACGAGTAAAACTAGTAAACAACAATCAACATGACTCATAGCTTCCTCCGACACGGCAGTCCTGACGTATCACACGTCCTCGTGTGATGTTGAAGGCCGCGCATCATAGTTATCTGCAAAAAAGAAAGATACTTTTATACAGTTCGGCCACTCCTGACCAAGGAGATTGTGCACATTATTACATTTTATCTTCTGCGCAAGAACTTCATTTAAGATATTTCCATAAAATAGGTGCCCCACGACAATTATAAACGTTTATAGATTCCACGCTACATACTAATTTGAGTCTGTGGTATCGAAACAGCAGTCCAAGTACCGTTCTTTATCGATCGTTATATGTCGAATCGTTATAGTCGACAAATTTAACGAATCGTCATAGCATTTGGAAGTACGGAAGTGGTGTCGACATAGTTTAACGACTATAACGTGTCGTTAAAAATGACGTGCTCACAGACTAGTTATATTGATGGAATGTCAGGAAAAGAAGAAATCATTCATTCAATTTCATTCGAGGCTTTTGGCGCTAACGTGAAAAAACATGTCACCTCATTGTATTATTTTCCTAAGTTATTTCGACTGATAATGCGTTATATGAGGTTATAATGGTAGATTATTATTCACCCACGAGTTCGTGAATGTAGGAACGTGATATAACGAGGTGAAACATGTCTTATCGTGATGTTTCCAAAACTCCATAGAAGCGTCTACCAGTCTCCACCATTTTACTAGGGCATGACTTGCACTTGTCTGTGACTTTTTTTACTTGACTCCTACTCTGACTGAGACGCTTGTTTAAAAAAAAGGGATAGAAAGGACTCCTTATGAAAGGCATCAAGGGTTTGTTAATGTTCCGACTGAACAACTCTGTACCAAAGGTCACAAAAAAATCCTATCACTTCGAATTTGAGGTTACTTTTTGACTACTTGATTATGTATTACATTCTCTTGGACTTTTCTTATATTTTGGTTGGAAAAGACTAAGATCTACTACGCAAATTGAGATCCCACCGCCCATAAACCGGACAATCTCCAGAATAACTGACCATACACAAGACATTGGCAAGTTGGGGCAGAAGCCATACCACAGAATTACCACATACCACAGAACCATGAAATACCACAGAAGCCAAGAAGAAAAATTGAATTGAAAATCTTGTGAGTACATTCTGCCTAAATTCCATCTAGATAGTTTTCTTGGCAAAGCTGCTGATCAGGGATCATTCTTCGTGTGAATGCGGTCTGGACGAAGGAAACGTGGACCACATACCTATTTTCCGATTGTCCTAAATTGAAACGCTCACTTTATGATATCCTCTCTCCCAATATCTCTCGTCCTACTTCCCTGAAATGTCTACTAACCCTCACCTCTACCCCATTAATTAACTTAATTATGTAAGTTTATAAATATGAATAATATCAGATTGTAATCTGTAAATACTCAACATTTATGCATGCTGATCACGGAACACTATTACTCCAAGGAGATGCTGATTGTACTAACGTATTATGTCATCGTATAATGTAATACCCTTATATATCCTACTAATACTTGTGATTGTCTCTTTTGTTTTAGAATAATCAACGGCAAATCATCAAGACTCATAAACATAACACTGAGCATATTATTAGTTACCGTTTATTAAGTGCCACAAAACGGACATTGGCAGAATTGTGACACTATAATAGTTGCAGAGGCTATAAATCCAAGAAGTGAAGTGAACATCGTTCTTTGCTAGCCAAAGATTTGTGAAAAGACAATCTGCAATGTCGGAGCCACCGAGGTAAGTCGTTGTTTTTACTATCAAGATAAGTAGTTAGTCAATATTCAAAATCGCGATGGAGTTATTAAAATTAAATTAAAAACCCATGAAGAGGTCCGCTCTGAGAAGGACATGAGCTTATTTAATGGCTTTAAAATCTTAACTAACTTAGGTGAATAAAATTGATGAGGTGTCAGACACAATTTCAAGTGTTTGCAAGCCCACGCCGCGTCTACCTAATTGGGCTGCTAACATAAGTAGATACAACTGTTTAATCGGCTTACAAAATCTATGTATCTATCTATTGTTACTATCGGTTATTATTTCTTCTCATTCTGATGACTCTCTCCGAACTCCATAGATCTGAAATAGGAAATCAAAATGTAATGTTATAATCCTAATTATTATAAATTCGAAAGTAATTTTGCCTTTTGATGCATTATCCATCAGTTAGATAACTTTTCACAAAAGGTTTATATCTACACTAATATTATAAAGAGGAAAGATTTGTACCTATTTTTGTATGTTTGTATGTTTGCAATGAATAGGCTCCGAAACTACTGAACCGATTTGAAAAATTCTTTCACTGTTGGGAAGCTACACTATCCTCGGGTGACATAGGCTATATTATATTTTGTAGCGAGGCCGAAGGCCGAGCTTACACTCGTGCGAAGCCGGGGCGGCCGGCTAGTCATATAATAAAACTTACACCCATGTGAAGCCGGGGCGGGTAGCTAGTTTAAAATATATCTTTTAAATTTGTTATTTTTTGTAACTATGTGCATTTTGCAAAGTGCTAATTTTGAGACGTACCTATTACGAAAAGTGCACCTTATGGTAAATGCATGTTATGAAAAGTGGACTTATTGCAAAATACATGTTTGGCCTCTGTGCACATTCTAGGCCGAACCCTTACATACCTAGTTCTGTGAGAGGTTTGTCCTTACCTAATTGTTTATAATATTTATTATTTCTTGCTGCCGCTGCAGAGCTGCAGCCCTTGGTGTGGTTATATTTTCTCCTATATCATCGTCATAGTTTTCAATTTGGCCTTCTTCCCCATCTTCTACTATATTTTCAGGTAGAGACAACCTAAAATATAAAAAAAGCATATATTTTTTTACCTCTATGGTACAATCATAGTATAAACCCATAGTCTTCCAATGAAGTCGACGAGACAGAGCAATCATTTAGGGTGAGCAGGGAGATGCAGATGGCGGCGCCGAGCTACATTTATATCGCAGATGTATACACCTTGCAAAATTGCTCTGTCTCGAAGGCTTCATTGGACAATTGTTTGGATTTAGATTGTCTTACCTATAATGGTGCATCATATTATATATTGTGCAGCAGGACAAGATAATTAATGCTGCAGGCTCAGGTTGGTAGTGTAATACCCTGTCCTTACGAAGACACCGAAACACTGCTTTTATAACCCCATTGGTGCGCTCAATGCAGTTGCGCATTTTTGCTAATCGATCATTGTAGCGTTGTTCTGCAGAGCCTTCTGGGGGAGTTGGCAAGATAGGTGTTATCATGTATGTTTCTTTGGCATAGCCAGAGTCACCTGAAACAATACAATTGATTTGTATTTGCAGGGTTTAAAGTACCTTGTATTGTAGTGTGTACTGTGTAGAGTATTAGTAGTACAGTAGTTAAATATTGTAGTAGTTAGTATATGTTTCTTTGGCATGTTTAGTTGGTAATGAAAAATACTGTTTTAATTTTATCATGTTAATTTTTCTTTTTCAGTATGGTATATAAAAATACAGAAAATGTCGAGGTGGTTCAAATAATAGAAGATGATGAAGATGATTGAACAGCCCAGTGACACAATGAAAGGAACTACACTCTTCTCGCTGCTCGCCAACTCATATCTAGTTTCTAGCTCTAATCGCTTCTCGCTCTTCGCCGGTGGTGAGACAAGTGCCTTAAGTGACAAGTATTATATACTTACCATTATATAGCGCGTGTGTTTTTTGAAACATGTACGTACATTTAAAATAATTGTAATTAAATGTAATAGTTAAATTACTTCTTATTTTTCTTAATGTGTAACAATAATAATTACCAATCAGAAAAGAACGGCCAATTCTCTCTGAATTTAACCGTGCCATTTCAGTTTTTATGTTACTGCTATTAAAGATATGCTGGTCATGTGTCGAGCCTGGGAAACATTTAGCAGTCGTAAATCTACATCACATACCTGTAACAAAAAAACAACAACATTATAGTGAAGACCTATGTCCGTTGTTTAGAAACCGTTTTATATGATAGGTGTGACACCTGATAGGTCACAGACTATAGACTACCATATGACCAATGACAGAAAAAAGACCCTCTTTTTTTAGTTTGTTTGATACACAGCAGTTCTTGGTCTTTGATCTATCATAAGGCCGTTAATGGGTGTTACTATACAACACCCACCCAGTGACTGAAAACTAAGAAATTAAAATGTAGTTCATCTCACGTTTCATATGATGATAAAACTGACCAATAGAAACATTGCTAACTAATATTTATGCAGAATATTGAAGGTTTCTGAATAATTGCAGGTAAAACTATGGAGCGCTTAATAATTTGTGGCACTTGCTAAATACTTACATGCAAAGTTATGTAAATATGCATGAATAGCTAGCTTACTTAGTCATTTTAAGGGTACTTTTTAATTAATAAAAATATACTTACAAACTGTGTGTTGATTGAATAATATCCCTTTCTATTTTTATACCCTGTGGGCGGATCATTAGGGTTGTTATTGTAGGGGGTGACAATTGCAATGTGCGTGCAATCTATACACCCCAAACAGTCTGGCACACCATGTTGCTGTTCAAACCCTTCAGCTACTGCCCTCCTTTCTGCCACTGTGCTAGGGAATTTTATGTACACAGGAAAGAGGCTTTAGCTTTATAATGCTTAGCTTTAAAATCTTTGTTTGCAAAACATCTACCCTGCTCTGCGACAACACGGACAGGGGTCCGGAAAAGAGATACGGACGCTTTAAGAGCGCTGATAGCACTATCAGTATTAAATCTTGTGGAATGCCTGACTAACACATATTTGGTAAAAGCGTCAACAAGAACAAAAACGTATTCCTTTTGATCATTTTTACCGCTGAGCTTACCTGTGGCATCGATGTGGATTGTATGCCAAGGAATATTCGTTTTCGGTATAGGGTGTAATTCAATCTGTTGTTTACCACTTCGCGACTTAGCTACTCTACACGTTATGCAATTTTCTACGAATTTTCTGACGTATTTAGACATATCCTCGATGGAAATTTCAATTGGCGTAAAGGACAAAATGGCGATATTGAGTTATATATATTGCCGTAATCAGCTCGCCGAGATCTATCGAATGGTATAGTCAAAGTTTCTAAATTCCAATGTTTATGACCTTTACGTCCAAGCATTTTATGGCATATTTTGGTAAGAGAAAATACATTTTATGGTGTAAAGTTCTGGCAATTTTTACATTTTTTGTAATATGGGTGTACAGAACATCACAACGAAAAGTGATGGTCGTATAAAACTTATTTTTTTTTGTGATGGCCTATACGACACAAATGACTAATTAGAAATGAAACAAGCTTTAGCGTATGTACGGTTGAGTTTTTGGTTTGTCCTTTACGACCTCACGCTTAATAAAATGCACTCTGGTTTAAAGGTTGTAAAGGACATGAATTTTGGCATCATGTCCTTTACGACTTGAGTTTTTACAATACACTGTACCTATTGATGGTTGTATCGGACATGTTCATTCAATCTTGTTTTACAAACTACTTTCTCATTGGATTAAACCAGGATAAAAATACAGTTACTGACAGAAAAAGAAACAGAAGAACTGAAAGAACATACTGAAGAAAAGAAAGCTACCTACAAAAGATTTAAAATTCACCAAAATCTTCTTTCGAGTGACACTATTACAGTCAGTTTTGATTTGCAAAAAGTGTTAAATACGCCCCATGGGCAAAGCATGCTTCTATATTACAGTCGAAAATACGCCATGTCCGACTTGACTTTCTATGAAAGCGGTACTCAAAACGGAATCTGTTATGTTTGGGGAGAATCTGACGGGAAACGTGGTGGAAATGAGATTGCTACTTGCGTGTACAAGTATCTACAAGAAATCGATAAACGAGGCTTTAAAAACGTTTAACTGTACTGCGACTCTTGTGCCGGACAAAACAAAAACAAAATTGTACTTGCAGCTCTGTATAATTTTTTGCAATCATCGACAAACGTACAAAACGTGCAGATCAATTATTTGTTGCCCGGCCATACGTACATGCCAGTAGACTCGATGCATTCAGTAATCGAACGCGAAGTACGTAATCTAATCGTTTGGGGGCCCAGTCAGTGGCCAACATTCATTGAATCAGCCAGAAAAAAGCCCAGGCCTTATAAAGTTAATGTTTTGGAATACTCCGACTTTATCAACTGGGATCAACTCGTTTTTAAATTGTTTACAACGGAAACCAATAATCAGATTCAGTTTCGGAAACTGCGTGTGATCACATTGAAAAAGAAAAATCCTAGTCTTTGAAATAAAGTGTTCAATGAAAGAAGAAACAGAAGTTGTACTTGTCAATTTAGCAGCTGAAAACCCAAAGAAGGGCAAGCAAGGAAAAGGTCTTAGGAAAAAGGGCTTGAAAAAACCGGAAGAATGTGATACACTGACATAGGACCTAAAACCTGCATACGAGGCATGCCTTTTAAGTTCTGCCGTTTCCATATATCCCGGTAATTTTGAATTTGGAACTGTTCTATATTCGATTGTGTTTAAATTTTGAATCTCAAAACAGTTAAAAGTATTAGAATTAATGCTATTGTTTAGTTACAGCGTCGATTGGAATCTGTCTGGTTACGTACGAAAATGAATCTTTCTAAGGAAAATGTTCGTGCAATAATTTTCTACAACTTTAGAAGAGGCCTGACACGGCTTCAGTGTTTTGAAGAGCTAACATCTGTGTTCAGTGATGAAGCCCATGTCTGCGGACTGTCGAACGCTAGTATTTAGAATTCCAGCGTGGACATACTAGTGTTAGTGACAAATCTCGCGAAGGACGCCCAAAATTCGCCTTCACTGAGGATAACATCATTGCTGTGAGATAACTAATTATCGAAGATCGTCATGTGACGTATGGAGAGATAGTGGCTCTATTAGGCATCTCGGGGACAACCATTCAGAAGATCTTGCATGAAGCGCTTGGTGTGAGAGAGGTAGTTTGCCGTTGGATACCGCATCTGCTTTCCGACGATCACAAGGCGGCCCGCGTCAGATGGTGTAAGAAAACTCTGCAAAGGTTCAACCGAGGAGAGTCAAATCACGTCTACGACATCATCAGTGGTGACGAATCTTAGATCTATGCCTACGATCCTGATTCCAAACAACAATCTGCAATCTGGATCTTTCAAGACGAGCCAAAGCCGACCAAAGTTGTTCGTTCTCGAAGCACTTCAAAGAAGTTGGTGGCCACGTTCGTTGGAAAAACTGGCCATGTTGCGAATATTGCACTTGAAGATCGTAGAACGGTTAACGCAGAGTGGTATACCACAGTTTGTTTACCACAAGTCATCGCCAAACTTCGAAAATCTAACTCAAAGCGACGCATCATCCTGCACCACGACAACGCAAGCTCACACAGCGCTCGTCAAACGATTGAGTATTTGAAGCAGGAAAAAGTAGAAATTCTTGACCATCCTCCATACAGTCCTGACCTAAGCCCTAACGATTTCTTTACATTTCCTAAAATTAAGAAAAGTCTTCGTGGTCAAAAGTTCCAGTCCGGTGAAGAAGCAGTCGACGCTTTCAAGTCAGCCATTTTGAACACCCCCACTTTAGAGTGGAATAAATGTTATAATAACTGGTTTGAGCGAATGGAAAAGTGTATTAAGCTACGTGGTGAATACTTTGAAAAACAATAAAAAGTACTATAAGGTTCTAGTTGTGTTTTTTTCTTCAAACGACAAAACTTAAAAGGCATGCGTCGTACCAAGACCGATTGCCCATATCTATAGCCAAATAATAAAGACTTGAAAAAGCTTTGTGACAATAATACTATTCCAAAGCGCTTCCACAAAGAATATCTAGAATTACCATCCCTAGGTATCATCCCTAGGTATAATTTAAACCAAAGTAAAATAAAAAGTCTGGTAAAATGTTCCTTGAAGAATTTAGTTAAGTAAATAGTTAAGGTTCAATTGTTATGTGTGACAGGATTAAGTAGACAGTATTCCTTAATTCATCGAATAGGTTAAAAATCTTAGGAAAATGCAGTCTTCCTACGATTTTAAATACAAAACATGCAGGGAATTTTCGTTATATTCATATAATTTAAATTGAAATCATTGAAAAAACTTCATTTACCTGAGCTTTCAATTAAATTAGTATAATTAAGTTTGCATTAGATTAATTACTAATGTGAATGCAGTGTTGTCTTACCTCTGTAAATTGTTTTATTTAAACAAATGTCCTTTATTTTTATTAAATACCTTTAGTGCAAAAATTTTGCTGTAAAAATTTCACAAAAATTACCAATAAAAGAGATTTATATCAGATGTTATTTTATTTACTTTTACGTGGGAATTGTCTTAATTTTATTGAAATACAAAGGTTTGAAACCAAAATTTTGTCATTTACAGCTAATTTTTATGTAAATTATCGACTTAAGACACAAATTCAGGTATATTATTTAATAGAATGTCTGATACGACAAAAAAAAATATTTTGTTAAAAAAAAATAGACGGCGTATGTCTAAAAACTAGCAAAATTGCTACGTCGTAAAGGACAAAAACTTTTTAAATATAGTATGTAGAGTAATTTTAATAATATCAACTAATAGAGCTTGTCAAATAAAATATAGTCCCTTTAGAAATGTTTTTTGTAAGTACAATATATATAAAGTTAAAAAATATTTTATAAAAAAAAAAGTGTTTTTTGGCTCTCCTGAAAAGTTGGGTTTTGTCCTTTACGCCAATTGAAATTTCCATCGACGATATTAGGAAACCAATAATGTTGATATGCCTTCTCTAAAGTTTTATCCCGTCCCAAATGGAGAATTGACTCATGAATGTGATTTATAATCGACCAACGGAAAGCTCTAGGCACAATTGGTAGCCAAATTATTAGCCGATTATTCCTTTGTAATTTTCTGTAGAGCACATTAGATCGCAATTCATAAATTTTACAACTCTCCAAGTCCAGATCATCATTTTCAAGTTTAGTAATAATTTCATTGTATTCGGGGTCTCGTCGTTGTTCCGCTTGTAACCAATCCGAAGATAACTCGGCTATATTAATGCGTTTTTCTTCTACATGGCTTTCTCTACCTAAACTATGAGTAACGCTGACGGTAGTACTGTTCACCTCAGGTAAGTGATTTCTGGAGAAAAAGTCAAAGTGGGCCATTTTTCTACCCTCTTTGTAGAATAGAATAGAATATCATTTATTGATCGGCCGACTACAACATCTTAGTATAATTAAATATTATGAGTTGGGCATCACACCGATCTCGTCGTATCACAACATTAATAATTAATAATTTAATATTCAGCTGTAAAAGGGCTATGGTATAAACAATAATCATATAAAATTAAAAATAAATTAAATAGGTAGATGTTTGAGTTCTCAAACAGGCTCTAAATGGCTATAGTCATTATCAAAAAACTCCTTAATCGTATACGTATATTGACTTATCTAACAAAAGCATTTTGACAGCATTGGAGAATTGGATTTCGTTAGTAATGGACTTTACAAATTCTGGAAGTTGATTAAACAAAGATTGGCCCATAATCATTGGTTTCTTTTTCGTCATGTTTAGTCTTGGGTATGTTGTCTCTAATAGTATCTTATTATTTCGTATGGCCCGCTTACTCTTCACTTGTTTTATTTTACACTAGCTTTTTTGCCCGCGACTTCGTACGCGTAGATTTTCATATAAACCTTCAATTCTTTTTTCTTCCCTTAACCCGGCCTTGCGCAAAATAACATAGCATATACTTCAATCTGATCATAGCTAAGCATATTCGTGAAAACCGCATTTAAATCCGTCCGCATTTTCTTCCAGGGGTGTAGGAGATGTGCGTGAACAAACAAACAAAAATTCTAAAAACTGCCTTAACATGTTCAGCTGCTTATTTTAAGTCGCCCTGTATGAAGTATTGATAGAATCATAAAAGTAATAAATAACACCGTCAACAGTTTTCAAATCAAAAAGATAATGTGACCACAGTGCAGAGCATGTTTTGAAATTTTCTTTTTGTCTAAACCATTAAAAGTATATTTCCGGCCAGTTTCGCTGGCCACGGAACCCTGACATAATGCTTGTCTTAACACGCTTTTGGCTAGTTATTTCTTATTTCGCGTGCATTTGTATGTATACCTTGAATAAAAAGCCATGAAATGGAACTACTCTATTTATCTGTTAAAATATCACAGTAAAATAAAATTATTTCTATATTCTTATTCTTACTGCAAATAATATACACTGTATTCTTCTAAAAGCTAAGTTTATATACCTTGCATAAAGGGTGCAGCAATGACTTATGTAGTGGCTGTTCACAAAACCAGACCACAGACATAAACATATAAATTTAAGTATAGTTAAATCTATTACATAAATATTATATATACTATTCAAACTTAACCTAGGGTGAAGTAATTTTACAAAACAAAAAAAAACATACTTAGTGTGATAGGGTACTTAATTATATATGAGATGATACAAAACTTATGACGCTACTTTCTTAACTATTTATATATCGATATTTATTTTCTAATTATAATTTTCTAAAATTTATCATCGAATAAATCTTTTATCTCGTAATAACATTTTTGGGTTAGAAACTTACGAAGTTGGTTCTGGAAAAATGTTATTATTTATTTCTTTCTTTATTGCGTCCGGAATTTTGTTGTATAGGTTTATTTTCATGTACAAAGGGCCTTTTTTGAATATTTCTATTCGCGGGACTGTATTAAAATAGGATGCGGTATATTTTGTGTTTTAAATGCTAACATAGAATAAAACCATGAGAATGTAATATGGAGCTTGGAGCTTCCCGGTGTGGTACTGGATGTAGATGCGACCCAGGGACAACGTCATGTATGCGGTCGGCTAGGTCTGCCAGCACATCGAGTGATGACGTCATCTGCTGCGAAGCAATGATGGTCTGCGTGCTGTTCGGTAGGCGGCTGGTCCAAATCATGCGTAAAAAGTCTTCTGGAACTCCGGGGCCTGCTAGGTGTCGTAGATGACGTAAGAATTGAGAAGGCTTACGATCACCTAGCTCCTCGTGTGTTAAAAGTTGCTGTACCTTTTTTCTCTTGATGCGGACAAACGTTTAATTAGCTCCAGCTTGAGTTTTTCGTACTTCTCGGTCACAGGCGGGTTGACGATGATGTCTTCGACTTCAGCTGCCTATTGCGGGTCAAGTTGTCCAATCACATAGTAGAACTTGGTGCTATCTGCAGTGATGTTGGAAATCGCGAATTGGCCTTCGATCTGGGCGAACCAAATCGCCGGCTTCTCGGGCCAAAACGGTGGAATTCGCACGCCAACTCGGAATACATTGTCATCATCTTTATTCTTCGTGTCAGCCGCAGTGCTATCAGTACGATCTAGCGGCATTCTGACCTTTGTCGGTGGTGTACGATTCATTCAGTGGTCACCAATTATAGTGGATTTGTACTATTTATATAGAAGGAGAGGGTTAAGCTACCGACAATGGAAGAAAATAGCTGAGTCCGAAAGAAATTATAAATTTAATGCAAAGAAAAATCTTAGACAAATCTTAGAAAAAGCGAATGACAATTCCATTTGAAAATTGGTGTTCTTTTATTTTTTTCTTTTCGCGCCCCAGCGCCACACGTCGTGGAAAATTGGAATGAAATTCACGAAGGTTGGCGCAAGGAGTACGAGTACGCCACACTCCTACTCCATGCACTGGAATGAATCACCAAAGAGGTTTTAAGGCCTAAAACATGCTTGATCTACACGTTCATTCATCTAAGAAGGTTAAGGAACCTTCTTTAAATTTAAACTGATTAACCGAATGACCATGTTGACAGTTGACATAGTTGACAGTTTCAAAATTTTAATGGCTATGTCAATAACATTCTCTTTACTTTGGATCTCCTTGCTTGAGGCTATGTGACGATCCTCATATTACGTTTCGGGTAACGAAGAAATAAATCATTGATTTTTATTTTCGTTTATGAAAAAATAAAGAATTAAAATAAATGATATAAGATAGCCTATGTTTTAATCTGGTAATTTCTAAGCATATTCGTGAGAACCGCATTAAAATCCGTCCAGTGGTTTAGGAGATGTTCGCGGACAAACAAACAAACAAACAAACAAACAAACAAACAAACAAACAGACAAAAATTCTAAAAACTGTCCTATCGTGTTCAGCTGCTTATTTTAAGACGACCTGTGTGATTTTTTTTTTGTTATCTCGCAATTACAGATTTTTTTATCTCTACGTTTTTATTATATGTATAGATTCATGTATATTTTTTTTAACATATTTGAGTACTTCTAAAATGTATACGGATACTGACGTTAATATTCGTAATTCTTTAAAATGCCCTCTGCATGTTTCGTCAAATTTACCACCGACCAAAACTCTTATGGCACGTTTTTGCATCTTTAGTACTCTCTCATAATCAGTGGAACTACCCCACAGAATTATTCCGTATGACAAAGTAGAGTGGATATATGCATAATAGATCTCTTTTAAATTATCTCGTGTTGTCATTGCTTTGAGTTGCTTCATCGCATATATACCTTTTGCCATTTTCTTGCAAGTTACATCTACATGATGTCTCCACTTCAGGGCTGGGTCAATTTCGAACCCTAGTAGTCTCACAAGATTCGATGAGGTACATGTTGTGTCATCTTGCAGAATGACAGAAACAGGCATTTGGTCGGAGGATACGGCATTGAAGAACATTATGTTTGTTTTATCTGCGTTAAGTTTTAGTCCATTAAATTTAAACCATTCGCTAAGCTTGTGCATGGTATCTCTAATGTTAGCTTGAAGTTCTTCTGTCGTATCCGCCGACAAAACTATTGTTGTGTCATCTGCATACTGTACTATTTCTCCGGGTATATTAAGGCTGGAAAAATCATTCAGAAAAACTATAAATAATATATTTCCTAGAGATGATCCCTGAGGAATACCTATGTTAGTTATTTGCGATCTAGATCTAATTGTTTTATAATTTATTTTAATTCCAACGGTTTGTTCTCTATCTGTCAAAAAGGATTTCAGCAGTTCTAGGCTCTTTCCTCTGAAACCATACACCTCAAGCTTCTGAAGTAGAAGTTCATGGTTAACAGAATCAAACTCTTTGGACAGATCTACAAACACAGCTGCTACCTTTTTCTTCTTTTCTAAGCCCTCCATTACTGCTTCTATGACTTTGTGAGTGGCTGAAATTGTAGATCTACCACTTCTGTATGCATGTTGGGATTCTGTCAATAACTTATTTTCATTCATGTGATTAACTATGCTATTCGATATTATGGACTCAATAATTTTAGATATTGTAGGTACGATTG
Source organism: Agriopis leucophaearia (assembly GCA_949125355.1). Taxonomy (NCBI): domain Eukaryota; kingdom Metazoa; phylum Arthropoda; class Insecta; order Lepidoptera; family Geometridae; genus Agriopis; species Agriopis leucophaearia. Next base: position 5,622,403 of record OX421284.1, on the reverse strand, counting down.
TAATCGGCCTGTAGTTGTTAACTGATGTTGTGTCTCCCTTTCCTTTATACAACGGTGATAAACGCGACTTCTTTAGTGATTTTGGGTATACATTTGATTCAAGAGCGCTGTTAATCAGAAATGTAAAATGGTCATCTAAATTTAGCATTATTTGGAATAAAAAGTTTCCCGATATGTCATACACATCTTTAGTATCAGAATTATAAATTTTCTGCTGTGCTAGTTTCACTAAATCATATGATGATATTCTTGGAAGGTTAAGCTCAGGTTGTTCATCAAAGGACTCTCTCAGAAAAGCCATAGCTTTCTTGCAGTCTGGGGGATTATTTATACAGAGATCTTTCCCTATTGAAATGAAAAAGTCATTGAAATGATCAGGAATTAGTTCATTATCTAATTTCTTGTCCGTATTATTGTCTGTTATATCCCATGTCCATTCTTTATGATATTTATTGGTTTCTTCTTTTATGACTTTCCATATCTCATTTTTAGGGTTCTTTGAGTTCTTCATGCGATTTTCTATGTATTCTCTCTTCTTTTTTTTCATTACTATATCTCTATGCATAATTTTCTTTTCGATTATGTTAGAATTTGAAATAATTTGTGGGTATTGTCTTTGAATGTGGTATAGGTCGTGTATGTCATTTTGCAATTTTATTAATTCGCCACATACCCATGGTGTTCGAGTTGTGTTCCTCATATGCAGAGTCTCAATTGGAAAATATAAGTTTAAGTTCCATACTATTTTATTAATAAACTCGTCAAATGTATTGCTATTATATTCATCAAAAAAAATTTCCCAGTCGTATGACAGCATAGCTTCACCGAATTCTTCCAATTTACGTGTATCATGAAAACGTTTCTTAACAAGAATATACTTAGGGGGTTTGTTATTTTGAGCTTCAATACTTACTAGCTGTGCATCATGGTCAGCGATTCCGGCTGCAATTGGTTCGACATTGATGTCATCGTTCGGCATATTTGTAATAACAAAATCAATTGAAGTTCTTGAATTATTTTCAATTCGCGTAGGGAAATTACGGAATTTGTAAATCCGGCGGGTTCTAAAATTTTAATGAGTGAAGCTCTTTTGTTTGAAACCACCATAAAATCAATATTCCAATCTCCGGCGACAATAATCCTTATGTTAGACAGACCAGACAGTAAATAAAATAGCTTATCTAAAACACCCAATAATACATCAAAATCACCCTTGCCAGTTCTATATAGTCCTACAATTAACACTTTGCATGAGCTAACATTGAGTTCTACGGCTGTCAGTTCGCAGTGATATTCAACTGATAGTGAATCAATATTTTGACATCGTTTAGCTTTATACATATCTTTAACAAAAATAGAAACACCACCATGTATGTAATTTTGCCTAACAAAGTAATTTACGTGATTATATCCTTTGATTGATATGATGTCGACATTATTTTTATTCAGCCATGTTTCACTTAAGATCAATACATCAGGGCTGTAAGTTTCTGTGACCACATACAGTGATAACAACTTATTACTGACACTTCTACAGTTTTGATTAAAAATTTTCAAAAACTGTACTGTACTGTATGTCAAAATCAAGGGCCTGGAGGAAAGCCCACCACCGGTGCACTCTAGGGGCTAAGTCTACTTTAGTTGTCGAGGCTTTCAGAGAATTGCAGTCAGTAACGACTGTGAAAGTCGTACCATACAAATAATGGCGGAAATGCTTAACCGAGTTTACAACCGCTAGTGTCTCTAACTCATAAGAGTGGTATCGAGACTCCGCATGCGTAGTGCGTTTACTGTAGTACTCTACCGGATGTAATTTAGTACCAGCTCTTTGGAAGAGGATCGCGCCGTAACCTTCACTACTAGCATCCATATGTAACTCTATAGGCAACTCTGGGTCGAAGAGCATCAAAACCGGAGATGAAGTCAATACCGATATTATGTCTTGTCTGATTTTCTCGTACTCTGAGGTCCAAATTATTTTAGAATTATTGTTAGCCAGCAGACGGTAGAGCGGTGCCATTTTAAGCGAAAAGTTATTGACAAACTGCCTAAAGTAGGACGCTAAACCCAAAAATTGTCTGAGCCGAGTGACGGTCTGTGGTGGTAAACTCATAATGAGCGTCCGGGGTAATAAATGCGGTTTTCTCTATCGAATGACTCTACATTTACAGGAACTTGATAAAACCCACTAGCCATATCAAGACACGTATAAAATCGCGAGCCCGATAATCTTTGAACTTGATCACTGATTAGAGGTAAGGGATACCGGTCGGGAACTGTAGTAGCGTTTAATTATCGGTAATCGACGCACATTCGGTCTGTGCCATCGCGCTTTTTTACTAAAAGTATTGGGCTAGAGAAGGGCGATTTGCTTGGTCTAATAACTCCGGCAGATAATAGTTCACTACACTTATTACGTACTATCACTCGCTCTTTAGGGCTCAAGTGATAAGGCCGCTGTTGCACGATTTTGCTAGGATCAACTAAATTAATTTCCAATTCACCTGTCTTTACTCTATTAGTAGGCGTGCCGTCAATAAATGAGCTTTTAAAGCAGCTAAGAAGTTCTGTTAGTTGTAGTTTAAGGCCATCAGGTATATCCGTATCCACGTCATGAAAGTCGGCCACCGCGTTACTAACGTTGCAAATATTAACTAGAGAAGGCTTCTCAGTTATAGAAAGCTTATCACTCGATATGTGTACTGACAACCCTAAGGCCAACAAATCGCGTCCAATCAAAATATTATTATTAAGGTAATCATCAGGTATAATGTGAAATAAAATTTGTATGTCATGACCACTAAGCGCGACTTTAGATAAAATTTGCGAGTCACATAATACACTAGATTTTCCTACACCAGTCAAGGTAACAATTGCACGCTGCAACGTACCAATAAGCTTACGAGAGACTCTCTTTAATTAAGGAACAATCAGCACCGGAATCAAAACAAAATGAGAACTGCTCACCAAATTGCGTAATTATCCCGGTGACAGGTTTCACATCACACACGTCCACTCGCTTCACTACGCTGGGTGCGGCGGGCTGTGCGCTGCTGCTCGCAACTGGCCATGTTTTTGAACACCGTGATGCCACGTGATCTTCAACACCACACTTGTAGCAAACCACAGGGGGCCGCGTAGCAACGGCCGTGTTGGGGCGGTCAGAGGTCAGAGTTGTTTGCTGCTTGTCATGCGATCGGCTGAAACATTCAAAAGACTTATGACCAAATTTTCCACAAGCGTAACATTTTGTTGAGGCAGGACTTAACCTAGGACGTTTATTATCTTGCATGGCGTTTGCAATGGTCTTTGTCATCTCTTGGTAACTTCGCTTTCGATAAAAAAAACGCCATTATTTCACGTTGCATTTTACAGCGGGTAGTTATTTCTTCAGAAAAAATATTGCGTTGTAACCGTGGCTCGATTTGCCTCATGTGGCAAGTATCAAGGATACCACCATTTCTTCCTTGCCCAAGTTACTCCATCGTGACACGAGTAAAGTAAAGAGACGGCTTGCATATGCAGCAAGACATTCACCTTCTTGCGGCTTACCAGCAAGCATCTTTAATATAGTTGTCGCACGTGTTTCTATCGTATCGAAACGAGAAAGAAAAATTTCTTTAAAGTCTACCCAATGCATATTGGGAAAAGCTATCTGCGAAAACCATGTTGCGGCCGAACCTTTCATGGCCTTACTAAGTATGAGAATTAATGTACTTCCCTGTATACCACGATCCGATAAGCAGATATCCGCCGTTGCCAGCCACGCCCGGGCATCAGTGTCTGCATCTTCCGGTTGAAATTTAGGCAGTGTGATGCGCTTATCCTCGATATTCGGCGAGTTAGTTAGCGCCTCCACGAGTAGCCTCATGTTGGATTGTTGCGCTTCGAATAACGCGCGCCATCCGTCATTTCCTGCGCTCACGTTTTGTGCCGGCACGGATCCCACTTCTGATGTCGGAGAACCATTATTCTTATCGACATCGTCATTAGTGGTTGCGAGCCTAGTGGGCGTCATCAGGGTAAAGTGCGAGCACAAAACACAATAGTCACAGTTTCACTTTATTTTAATTTAGATTTAAGCTTATTTCATTTTACACTTGTGATTTTAACAATAATTTTAAAATAAAAATGAAGTTAAGACCGAGCAGTGGGTTCAGGGCACCGATCTTACTTTAACCAACGATACTTTTCAATACGAATGCTTCCAACGATCCAACTCGATTGGTTGCTGCCACCAGAATGCCGCAAAGAAGTGCCGGCCTCTCTAAAGTCAAGATGGCGCCTCGACCCCACTCGAGGCACGTGCTCTGCTCCGATTGGTCGATATTTGAACAACAATATTCATAACTTTTAATACATTGGTAAGGTTTTTTAAGTTTAGAAAATGTAACAAATCAAATTAAATTAAATTACGAATTTTAAAAGTAATTAAAATGTAAACAAATAACATTACGAGAAAAACTAGTAAACAACAATCAACATGACTCATAGCTTCCTCCGACATACATATAAAATTAAGTTTCATTTTGGTAAAACCTGGAATATGGAATAATAGGTAAACTGGTTGACCCATTAGGAAATTCCTCAGATGCATGTTATTTTCTAATAATTATATATTATAAATTTATATACCTAAATGCAGGGCCATCTTTAACCTATTAGAGGCCCCGGGCACATTAGGATAATGGGGCCCCTATGACATTGACAGAGTACTATTGTGTTAGAAATCATAATGAACAACTATGTTCTCTGATGCTAATTATTTTTAAAAACACTGTAGGTACTTAGTATACTTACATAAATTGTAGTTTTATCGAAACATGCTAAAATTGGAAAGCCTGTTTTTCAGGTGAGAGTAGAGTAGCTTCGTTTATGCAAAAGCTAATAAGCAAGTAGGTAATGTAGTCATTATTGTTGAATTTTTGGAAATAAATATGTTTTTCGGTAATATATATAGCTTATTGTTTGGTGATCTGGCGGGAACGAGCTACCCCCCCCCCCCCCCCCTTATCGATAACCCTATCGATCGCGGGGCCCTGGGCAAGTCCACAGAGTTCCTAGTGGGAAAGAAGGGCTTACCTAAATCTTCCTAGAAATCAAGCTATTCATAGATGAAAAGTTCAGATTAGCGAGCACAAGCAAACGGCCAAACAAATGCAGCTGGGAGACATGGTTTCATATAGGGTTGCCATCCCTCCGGGATTACCTGGATTTGTCCTAGTTTAGAGGGCATCCGGTGAGCGTCCGGGCGGGGTTTCATTTGTAGTCCGAGTTTAAAAAATTTAAGTCTTGGGCCACCCGCGACATTACTTGTAACTTTGCTGTAAAAGGTGATTTACGACATTTTTAACTCTTTTTGTACACGATTTAATTTTATAACATTGTATTCAAATTAATTTACAATAACTTAAATAAAATTCCAATTAATAAAAAACTACATATTAATACCTGACTACTAAACTACCAGTGGTAATCGTCCCCAAAATGCTGGCCCCATTACCACGTTGTATGGCAATGAAAATTATTATTTATTATATGTCCCAGATATTATTAGATCTGCAATAGCATCTGCTAATTTATAGTAGCTTTTGTCCATTAAATGTTTTTTTATATAATTGAATATATCATTTTTATTACAATTTTTAATAATATCAGGGATTTTATTATAAAATTCAATTCCTAAGCAGTAAAAACTATTTGATCAATGGCCACCTCATCTTATTTTGCAATGATATGTATGATTTGCTATAAAATTATGAGCCTGTAATTGTTTTACCAGTTTGCAAGTGCAGTTCACATCCATTGTAGACATGTTTGCTTAACATCAGTCGAGGTGGCAGTCAACCGCAATCCATATTATACTGGGTTTTGCGGAAAGGGTGTACTAATCTGAATGGTGTTTATATTACCAGTCATTATGAACAACGTTTACTATGGGAACAACTCAGAGTACAGGAACAAATTGCAAAACAAATATCAGCTTTTCCATAGAAAACGGTATTCGCACTTGACAAAATGCATGGAACAGCTGATTGTTTTAGTTTATAATAATCCCATCAAAAACATAAATGTGAAATGAAAGCCAAGTGAATAAATATTATGATATATGCTTTGGTTGTTGACTTCAACGACAAAAGAAGTGAGATCTAAATGTGAGATCTAACTCAGGGTTATATATTGAAGCCTAAGGTCTGACTTGGCTAGTTCGAATATCATCATCATCATCGTCAGCCCGTATCAACCCACTGCTGGGCATAGGCCTCCTCTCCCTTGTACCATTTATCCCTGTCTCGGGCCAATCTCATCCACGTAGGGCCTGCGATGGGTGTGATGTTATCGACCCATCGGGCTGGTTGCCTGCCCACGGAACGCTTATCCGCTATTGGTAACCACTCTGTCAAGGCTCTACTCCATCTACCATCACCACGCCTAGCCACGTGCCCTGCCCAGCGCCACTTGAGTCGCATAATACGGCTACCGACATCCGTGACTTTTGTCCTTCGTCGGATTTCGGTATTTCGGACTCGGTCTCTCAAGCTGATATTCTACATGGCACGCTCCATTGCCCTTTGCGCGACTCTTACTCTGTGCACAGCCTCTTTGATTAGCGTCCATGTTTCGGCACCATAAGTCATCGTTGGCAGGACACATTGGTTGTAAAGCTTGGTATTCAGGCATTGCGGTATTTTTCGATCCCTGAGTACGTTTTCGAGTTTTCCAAAAGCGGCCCAACCGAGCTGTATGCGGCGTGAGATCTCGAGTTCGAATATACGATATATTATTTGGTTAGATCTTACCCCTAAGTTAGATCTCACTTCTTTTGTCGTTGAAGTCAACAACCAAGGCAACCAAGTCAACTACAAAAGCATCACATGTGTAGAAGTAGAGGGTAGTAGGCCGATCCGCTTATAAACTATGCACCGGAAGTTCCGATAGAGTGCAGAAACATCAACTGTCAGCCGTCTGCTGCTATCTGTCACTGTCAGTTCTGTTTCTTGCCACTCTAAAAATATCGACGCGCCTACATATATATCATAATATTCATTCACTTGGCTCTCATTTCACATTTATGTTTATGATGGGATATCATTACTTTTTCTACAGAAATTATTAGTAGGTACTTATTCATAATAAAATTAATACGCGCTGCTGTAGACACTTAAATCTTCCCAGTTACGACATACATACTATATAGTCTCACGCAACCTATAGGGTGATAGGGTATTTAGGCGTACAGGTTAGGTGCTCTTACAATTCTTAAGTTCTAACTTCTAACGCCTGACGGAATTGTAAGAGAACCTAAGCTCTGGGTTGGTTGGTGCCTGACGCCTGTACAACTATAAATATTCTTGTTTATAAGTACTAAAACTGATATTGTTTTAAACTATCATGGTTGAGTTATAAGTATGATTATTTAGGGGATATTTACCGTGGTAAGGTTGTGGAAGGAGCTCCCTATATTTCGGCGCAGTTACATGTGCCATACATAGATATATACATACATAGTGCACCATGTTCACGGGAACCGTGAACATGGTATAGCCGTATTTAATATCTGATTTATTCCTTTCTATTGACCCAACTACCTATCTGTATGCCAACTTTGAACTTTCTAGGTCATCTGGAAATGGGTTAATAGTTTTGATCTATAGGTCAGTCAGTGATAAAAATGTCGATTTTTGGACGTTAATATCTAAATAACTGTTTGAGGTGTGTTTATGAAATTTGGAGCACAAATGTATCTCGCAAGTCTCAATATATATATATGCCAAATTTGACATGTTTATGTGAAATAGTTTTTGAGTAAAGGGGGGACCAAAGTGGCTCCAAATGTTTCGTGTAATATTACACACGGTACCGCTCGAGACTTGGCTTTGACGCACTCCCGCGCATCTAGATGGTTACTACAAATAAATATCTAGGACATTTTTGCACACACGGTAATCTGACCCCAAACTAAGCAAAACTTGTAATTTGGCTGCCAGAGACTGATATACCTACATATATATTTTTAAATATATATTAACACCCAGACATAGAAGAAACACAAATGTTCATCACATAAATATTTGTCCTTATTATTATTGTGTTTGTAAATGTTTGTGGGAATCGAACCAAGCGCAGACGGCAGGTTCGCTACCAGCTGAGCCACCAAGGCAGTTGTTGTAACTATGAATCCTTTTTGCATAGCCTGTATAATAAGAAAAAAAAACAAAACATCCCGCTGCTGGAGATAATTAACTTACTTCCTTGTAGAAAATGCCATCACTATCAAATTTATTCTCCTCCATCATGACATTACTCGGGCACATCTCTATTTTTCTTTCTTGTGATGGAAAAGGTTCTCTCACCACCACCAGTTACAAGAATCGCTCTTCTATGTTGCACGACTTTTTTTGCCAAAATTTTTATTGTTCCCTTTGTCTTTCCAGTTAGTTCTTGAAACCTGCGATAGACAACATTGTATAAATTTAAAACAATTCACAGAGCTTTGTAATTTCTACATAGTATAAAATAAAGTCGCTTTCCGCGTTTATCTGTCCCAAACCACACAACGGCTTTTGATGCCGTTCTCACCATCGGTTAGATAATTTTTTACGGGAGGTTTATGTATTATAATAAAACCTTATTAAGGTTCTATGTAACTAGATAGAAAAAAATGTCGCTGAAAAATAAATGTAATTGTACATGGCTTATGTTCACATTTTTTCGCACCTCTATTTTTCTTCTAAATTACACCTGTGCGAATCCGGGACTGGTCGCTAGTAGGGTATTTTTGTGTGAGCAGGTACAATACCAGGCCTGGCGCACTCCGTGCTTTAGGTATGAAGCTACAAGTAGTCGACTGGTTGGACTTGCCGTGCCCACTGGTGCGTGATAAAGATAACGCGACAAGAGTTACGCGAAAGACAGAGAGGCAACTTCTAGGTTTATATAGCAGTAGGTAGTTAGTGCTCCCATGTCCTGAATTGGACTTTATTGTGTGGTAGTAAGTCTCTACTTATTTAAATGCTTTTGCGGAGTAAACCTACTTGTACTTTATGTATTCTGTGACAATACTCCATCATCATCATCATTTCAGCCATAGGACGTCCACTGCTGGACATAGGCCTCCCCCATCGATTTCCAAAAGGGCCGGTTGGAAGCAGCGTGCATCCAGCGTTGTCGTACGGTTTCTTTTAGGTCGCTGTCCATCTTGTGGGTGGACGTCCTACGCTGCGCTTACCGGTGGTCTCTATTCGAGAACCTTTCGGCCCCATCGGCCATCCTTTCTGCGTGCTATGTGCCCTGCCCACTGCCACTTCAACTTGCTAATCCGGTGGGCTATGTTGGTAACTAACAATACTTACTTCTTTTGAACTATGCACCACTCTGCTTGTTTTCTTTTATTTGTATTAGTATCACTTTTTTCATTTGATGATTGGTGCCGAGTCTTTCATTATGTCAATAAAAATCTCTTAAATAGAAAAGTAGAGGCAAAATTCTACATTAGGCAACGACAATAGATTAGTATTTTTATTTTTCAGCATACTCATAGGTACCTAACTTGTCTTCTGCAGTCGTTTTCTCCGCGATCTCTGTGCTTTTTGTACGTCCATTTCAAAATTTACAAAGTTATTTAGCTTTGATGTCGTTTTAGTAACAAAAATAAAATATTAAAATTAATATTTATAACGCACGTAATTAAGTTTTGTCAATACATAGTAATTTATTGTTTATCAATGTTTATCAACAACATAACAGAACAGACAGAAGTCAGAACTGTCACTTGTCATTGGGAGGCAATAATGTACGACACAGATAATGTACAACATGATATTGTACGGCATAATAATGTACAGCATGATAATTGGTGTACATGTACATCGAATATCATGCTGTGCATTATCGTGCATTGCAATATCATGCCGTACATTATCGACTTGGCTCAATAATGCACACCCCGATTTTGTACAGACTGATATTTTATGTACAAGTACATGAATAATCATCCTGTGAAATTTTGTGTCTTACAATATTATGCCGTACATTATTGAATCGGTTCAATAATGCACACCCCGATAGTGAACAGCATGATAATTGATGACCATGAAAACGCGCATAATGAGAGACAGATCTGGCACACAGAGCAGTTCAGAGCACCCTGACTTGAGTAGGTTAGGTTCGAAATGGGTCACAGAACCGACACAGCGCACCCCGACTCCACCTAGTCTTGTGGTCCCTACCCCTAGAGTGTATATAAAAAGCGCGGGAGCTAGAAGCTCAAGGGAGGTCCTGAGAGAGACGGAGCCATACGAGACCTTGTGGAGCGAAGGGAGAGGTGGCCAGCGAAGCGAGCCGGCGACCTCCGTATCGTAGCGAAGGTTGAGTGTGGCGAAGGGACACTCAGGGGCGACTGCAAGAGCTACTGGTGGGGGGAGCCCACCTGGAGTTAGACTTGAGTTGGTTAGGTTTGAAATGGGTGACAGATCCGACGCAGTTCTAGCCAATCAGAGCAAAGATATTTCGGCTATATTAGCCAATACGGGAGATGCTACCTTTTATCGTGTTGTACATTATCGACCGTACATTCTCGGCCCGTTTCGATAAAACACGGCCCATACTGCACAACATGATAAAATACGGCATAATAATGTACAGCCCGATAAAACGTGGATTTTCCCCATGTACATGGATTATTGGCTGTACAATACTGGCTGCGCTTTCTTTGCCGTACTTTATTGACATGAGCCGTTAATTGACGGCCAGTATTGTACGACATGGATTGTACAGCCATTATGTGTAATAAATACTAATAGTGGGTCAACTCGGACGTCTAGAAAGAGCATCGATGAGGTGAGGTATGAAGGATCACGGAATCCTCCCCCTGCCCGCGACGTCTGCGGTAATGCTACTCAGCTTCGCTCGTAGGTGGTACACCCGTTTCAATTGTGTCACGACCACGGAATCGACTAAAAGCCGCGAGACGCAACTAGTAAATTTGTATATTTGTAGGTATAGAAAAATAAATGATTACGAGGAATACAGATAAAATAAAATTGTAGAAATATTATTATTTATTATTATTACCTAATATTGCTAACGAGACCTGGGCAGTGTTGCAGTCCCTCCAGCGTTGTCATATCGACTCGTATATCGAAGTGCTGAAATGTTTGTATAGAAACGCCACCATGTCGATCCGATTACAGGACGAGAGCACGGAACCAATCCACTTGCATAAAGGCGTGAGACAGGGAGATGTTACGAGTATCTCTCTGAAACTGTTCACTAACGCACTGGAGGACGTTTTCAAGCTCTTGGACTGGAACGGATTCGGCATCAACATCAATGGCGAATACAGCACTCACCTTCGTTTTGCCGACGATATAGTCATCATGGCAGAGTCGCTGGAGGACCTTTATACAATGCTCAGCGACCTCAGTAGCCTTTCCCAACAGGTGGGTCTTAAAATGAACATGGACAAGACAAAAGTCATGTCCAATGTCCATGTTGTACCCATACCGGTAATCGTTGGGAACGATACTCTCGAAGTTGTTGACCATTACACCTATCTTGGGCAGATTGTTCAGTTGGTAAGTCCCACTTAGGCAAAGAGGTCGCCCGAAGAATCCAACTCGGATGGGCAGCGTTCGGGAAATTAAATAATAAATAATAATTGCGTGACATCTTCTCGTCCAAGATACCACAGTGCCTGAAGACAAAGGTATTTGACCAGTGTGTGTTGCCGGTGATGACATATGGTACTGAGATGTGGTCCTTAACTGTTGGCCTTTTGGAAAAACTCAGAGTCACACAACGGGCAATGGAGAGAGCTATGCTCGGAGTTTCTTTGCGCGATAAAATCCGAAACGTAGATATTCGCCAAAGAATCAGAGTTACCGACATAGCTATTAAAATCTGCAAGTTGAAGTGGCAATAGGCAGGCCACATCGCTCGAAGAACTGTTAACCGATGGGGAAGAAAGGTTCTTGAGTGGAGACCGCGAACCGGAAGACGCAGCGTAGGTAGGCCTCCCACTAGATGGACCGATGACATTGTGAAAGTCGCGGGCATCCAGTGGATGCAGATGGCAGGATGTCGTTCAGTATGGAGGTTAAAGGGGGAGGCCTATGTTCAGCAGTGGATGTCTCCTGGCTGATGATGATGATGATGAATATTGCTAACTAGCCAGTGGCCCAAGTACGAATATTCGCATAAAATAAGTACTATCAAAATTCATAAATTATTGAATTTCGAACTGTATGAAATTCGATATAGTACGTATTTTACGCGAACATTCGTAATTGGGCCACTGGCTATTTTTATTTGATTTGAGTTGTGACAACCCTTCGCGTCTAGACGTCGAGGAAGCCATGTAGGTATTTTGCGGTTAAACAAAAGAGTTGACTCACTAGTAGTATTTGGGCGTTTGGTGTCGAGACATTGGGCCCTTGGGGACCGGGAGCTCACCTCATTTTCAAAAATCTTTCAGAGCGTCTGATTAACGCGACGCGTGACCAAAATGCTGGCGTGTATCTGGCTCAACGTATAAGCATTGCCATTCAACGTGGTAATGCCGCCAGCATGCTGGGTACGCTGCCAACTGATAGTGGGTTTGAGCATTTGGATTGTCTTTAGATCTTCAACGGTCTATGGACAGTCTAACTGTTTATTTAGTGTTAGTTTTAGCTAGTATTTTGTTTATTTAATAAAGGCACTTGCAGTAGTATTTATTACACATGGTACATGATATTCGATGTACATGTACACCAATTATCATGCTGTGCATTATTATGCCGTACAATATCGTGTCGGCAAATATCATGTTGTAATTATTGACAGATTGATACCATGATACAAGTGTCAAGTGTTCTTTTGTTTGTCGCCCATTTCAGAACAGGCCATACCGTTTCTCTTCCGCTGCCTGATATTTCAAATGCGACTAGTTGTACAAACGGCACAGCAATCGTAAATAACCGGCCAAGTGCGAGTAGGACTCGCGCACGACGGGTTCCGTACCATTATCATAAAAACGGCAAAAAACCACGTTTGTTGTATGGGAGCCTCTTAAATATTTATTTTATTCTGTTTTTTAGTAAGTTCTTGTTATAGCGGCAACATAAATACATCATCTGTGAAAATTTCAACTGTCTACTATCACGGTTCATGAGATACAGCCTGGTGACACAGACGTAGTAATAGGGTCCCGTTTTACCCTTTGGGTACGGAACCCTAAAAAGGGGGTCCTCATACAACAAACATATTTTTACCGTATACCTATTTGTATTTGCTCTAGTGTAAACACGGTAATAAGTAAGTATAAGCGTCAAACGTCAAAGCGTTGGCATGATTATAGTAGGTACATAGGTACCTACACCTTTGATAATTATATTATACTACCTAGTTTGGATCTGCCTTTAAACTCAAGCTAGTACCAAAAAAAGTCTGCCAAAAACGTTTGTTTGCGTACACGTGCGAAACATAAAATGTGTGTTTGTAGAACTAGTAAGAATATGTCAGTGTGTGCAATACGTGTTTACCTCGCCCCCTTCGGTTTTTGGCAGTTTTTTTTTCGGTACTAGCTCGCGATTAAATGCAGATCCAAACTATATATTATCTAAGCTTTCACCGAATCGAAATTGCATAGGTATTTTATCAAATTTTCAATTCTGTTTTTTTATGAAATTGATGCTACCTACTTATTGTGTTTTGTGGTGGTATGAAACCCTCATTACGCGAGCCCGACTTGCACATGCCTGGTTTATTTTTAACCCGGAATAAATAATATTGACTAAAACTCATAACCTGCCTGAGGCAGGACTCACCTACCTAGTACTAGTACAGCTATCCAGCACAACACAACGAAAAATCGATTGAAGAATTTTGTTTTGTGTTTCGATGCGCGCACGAAAGTAACAGAGAAGGCTATGTACGTCCATCTCTTTCCCTCTAGTGGGCATCACTGCAACGCCGCGTGGCTCAGATGTTTTTCGGCTTTGATTAGAAGCGGTCGCGTTGTGCGCGGGCTGACGACTTTCTTACGTTAGAAAATAGGTAGTTTTCAGTGAAAGGAGTCGCAAGAAATAGAAAATGTAAGTTTGAATAGTTTAACTAAGAATTCTTTTACACCCTCGCCATATGAATACGTAATATTTAAGGCAAGGGATCAACGAGAATTTTTTTAGGAAAGGCCACGTTGCGGCTATATTGGATTTTTCTGATTTCGAACGGATCAACATAGATCAGAGTAAATTAATAAAATTATAATTTCGAAGAGATTATAAATACATTTTAAAAAGACTGCACAGGACCAAGTACCTAAAATAAGCACAATTTGTTTAGTAAGGTAGATGGGTCGGTAAACGGAATTCACCTTATTACTTAGGTTAGTCAAAGATTTATTGTACCTACTACCTAATAGGCTAAGGTAATAGGAGGATTTCTGAGAGAATAGGCTTAGATCTTTCATCTTTACCAATATGTATTTAAAGAGGAAACATTTGATTGATTGTTTGCATTGAATAGGCTCCGAAAATACTGAACCGATTTGAAAAAATCTTTCACTGTTGGGAAGCTACACTTTCCCCGGGTGACATAGGCTATATCATATTTTGTAGAGAGGCCAAAGGCCGACCTTACACCCGTGCGAAGCCGGGGCGGACGGCTAGTTGATTATAAACAGCTTCGGCAATGTTAGGTTATGTCGATAGGTATAGGTTTTGATAGATAGTTTTGTACCACACTACGTAGGTATTACCACAATCATTATTGTGGTAGGTTACCAAAAAATATGTATGATTAAACCTAGGATATCCTTTCACTACCTATGGAAATATTGAATAAATATTATTATTCACGTGACATTCACCCTCGTCCATTATTGTTATTTGACAAGAATGAACGAGGGTCTTGTGATTTGACAATGGAAGTTAGGGTGAGCTCACATTGAAGACATGACCCCGCGAATAAAAAAAAGCCTTACCTACATTACTCATCTACTAGTCAGTTTTTAGGGTTCCGTACCCAAAGGGTAAAACGGGATCCTATTACTAAGGCTCCTCTGTCTGTCTGTCCGTCCGTCTCTCACCAGGCTGTATCTCATGAACCGTGACAGTTAGAGAGTTGAAACTTTCACAGATGATTTATTTCCGTTGCCGCTATAACAACATATACAAAAACATAGAATAAAATAAATATTTAAGGGCGCTACCATACAACAAACGTGATTTTTTGCTCGTTTTGTTCGATATTGATAACGGCAACAGGTAGACGCTTGAGTTAATCACAGAATGTTTAGTTATATATTCACTTAACAATAAATGATTAAAATAAAACAAATATTCAAAAATGGTCAAAAATTTATAGGACCTTAAATGTAGATCCTAAAGAAAGCAACAAAAAAGTATTGCATATTCTTTTTGTATCTCAACGGAAAACCGAGTTATTATGGAAAAACTGAATTTAACCTCTTTTGTTTAGATGGCGAAAATTGCACACGCCAGTTTTGGTCGACATTTTGAAGTTAAGCTTTTCTAGGCCCTCCCCACGTATTATAAAAAAAAGTAGCATTCTCGGTTCACTTGCATTTCTATCCCGCTTTTTCCGACGTAATGACTGGACTAGTATATAGGTAGGTATCTGGGTTAATAAAGCAATAGAACCGTCACACTAAACTTGCTCGCGAAACATAGTAGGTATATTTTCTGCAATGCGTGCTTACCCTTACTCTTGAAAAGATTGTACAAGGGATGCCAGCGTCGATCGTTGCTTGGGTTGAAAAAAAAGCGCTTTATTTCGATCGTCTGATGTCAAAAGCGGCTAGATTTCGATTTTTGTCCCTTGGTGGGCTAGGGTTGAGTAATTGGGTTGAATAAAAAAAAACGCTAAATTCAGCTACAATCAAGAACGATCATATAAAGTATTATGGATCCTTGCTACAATGTAGATATTTTTAACCCCCGACGCAAACAGAGGGGTTAGTGTTATAAGCTCCCAAACGGCTGAACCGTTTTTTTTGTGGTCTGAAACTAGGTATTACCTCCTCTCGGCAGTAAAACCGACTCGTATGGAGTAACGTCAAACGGCATGACGCTCTCTTATGCCGTCATAACATCTTGATCATTGACTGACTTGATTGGATGGAGTGTGTACGTAGCAAGTTCGAAGCTATGATTCAAGAAAATCTGTTTCTTGGAAATTTTTAGCTCTTCCATCAAGGGTTTAAAAAAATATATACGTATGCCTGATCTATAATAATATTATTTACCCGTCTATTTTCACGATCACGTAATAATAGGCCATTCAAACAAGAACTTCCCAAATCGGTTTATGCATATCAGAGTTTCGAGGTAACAAATATGAAATAAAATACGGATCGAAGAGAGAACCCCCTCCTTTTTTGCAGTCGGTTAAAAAAGTTAAAGTGTTGGCTTGGCAGCACTGTTCGGTCATGCACTAATCAATGTGCGTCTGCGTCCCTTTCGAGCCGAGAGCGAGTACCTACCTAAAAAGATTGCATGTTTGCGAGCAAAGGGCGACAACTTATCTGAGGAAACCTCTGAGTATGTAAATAGTTATTATACTCAAAGCACAGAATACAATATAATAGTATAGGTACTCAAAGCTGAAAACTATTTTGTTTCATTGAAAGCTGTCAGATGTTTCGAAAATACGATGGTGGCTCCATTTAGCTCTACAGATAAGGTGATCGTCATCGAAATCTATGCGTTCCGTACGGAATTTATGACCGGCTGCATTTGATCGCGTCGTCCGCTCGGAACGAGATCACAATGTAAAATATTTTTATCTAAAATTTAGATAAAAATATTTTACATTGTGATCGAAAAAATCGAGTTGGCAACACAGACTGCACCATTTAGATTCTAAATGGTGCAGTCTGTGTTGCCAACTCGATTTTTTACCCACGTCAGAAGGGAGATTGTATAGAATGTGTTGGGTTGGGAGGTTGCGTTGCGAGTGTACCAATTACTATTTTTAGGGTTCCGTACCCAAAGGGTAAAACGGGACCCTATTACTAAGGCTCCTCTGTCCGTCTGTCACCAGGCTGTATCTCCTGAACCGTGATAGTTAGACAGTTGAAATGTTCACAGATGATGTATTTCTGTTGCCGCTATAACAACAAATACTAAAAACAGAATAAAATAAATATTTAAGGGGGCTCCCATACAACAAACGTGTTTTTTTTGCTCGATATTGATAAAGGCAACAGGTAGACACCTAAAAATATTCACAGAATATTTAGGTATATCTTCAGTTTAAAAATAAAAAATAAATTAAAATAAAACAAATATTTATTTTTATTTATTTCCCATACAACGTGATTATTTTATGTTTTTTTTAGATAATGGTAGGTAGTGTACGGAACCCTTCGTGCGCGAGTCCGACTCGCACTTGGCAAGTTATTTTTCTCAAATACTCATCGAGATCCAGATACAATTCCTAGGTATAGGCTCCTAGGTTTAGGTAGTGTATCTCTATGCAAATACTATCGTTCGCGCAAAACTTTATGAGCCCTCTGAAGTTAGGCGCGAGGCCTCCCCGACGCCCTGTAAAGTCCCTCGGATACCTATAATATGCGTACTGCGCAGCCACAGGGCCTAACTTCAGAGGGCTCATAAAGTTTTGCGCGAACGATACTTAGGTAGGTACTACGAAAATAGCGATACAGACATAAGATTGCCTGTTATATACTCGTAAGTACATCGGATTAACCGTTTTTGCGGTTTTACTTTATACTAAACACTGTTTTAAACTATCACGGTTGTTCACTAAAGTTATATGATTATTTACGGGATATATTAGGTTGTCTTAAAAATAAAAGTCCGCATTCAAAATGTTTTCAAAATACTATACGCAGTGATACAGTGAGTGTGTTTTGTCGAGACTTAGGTTCGAGTTCCAGTTCCAGTGATAACCGTACCAAAAGACTAAGAAAGAGGGTAGATCGTTTTGTCTGTACCTAACTTTGAACTTTTTCACCAACCACCCGCATTCTTCAGTCTTCCCGTGAACATGGTGCATGTAACTGCGCCGAAATATCGGGAGCTCCTTCCACAACCTTAACACGGTAAATATCCTGTAATTAATCATATAACTTTAGTTTTACTTTATGTTTAGTAAAGACAGAAAAGAGCTAAAAGTTTTTTTTAAATTTATAAATAAAATAACCGGCTAAGTGCGAGTCAGACTCGCGCACGAAGAGTTCCGTACCATTATCCATAGTATAATATCTACAAAAACGGCAAAAAATAACGTTTGTGGTATGGGAGCCCCCTTAATATTTTAATTTTTTTAAAGTGAATAATATATCTCAATATTTTGTGAACAATTCATGCGTCTACCTGATGCCGTTATCAATATCGAGCAATAACTGGCCAAGTGCGAGTCGGACTCGCGCACGAAGGGTTCAGTACCATTTTCTATAAAAAACGGTAAAAAATAACGTTTTTTATATGGGAAATAAATATTAATTTTATTTTAATTTAATAACTTATTTTTAAAGTGAATATTTAACTAAATATTCTGTGAATATTTCAAGGGTCTATCTCTTGATGTTATCAATATCGAGCAAAAAAAAACACGTTTGTTGTATGGTAGCCTTCTTAATTTTTTTTTTTTTTTAATAGTTGTTATAGCGGCAACGAAAATACGTCATCTGGGAATTTTTCAACTGTCTAACTGTAACGGTTCATGAGATACAGCCTGGTGACAGACGGACGGACGGACAGCGGAGCCTTAGTAATAGGGTCCCGTTTTATCCTTTGGGTACGGAACCCTAAAAAACATCACGTTTGTTGTGTGGGAGCGCCCCTTAAATATTTGTTTTATTTTAATTTAATTATTTTAAACTTGAATATATTAACTTATTATTTTTAATTTGAATATATTAACTTAATATTCTGTGAATATTTCAAGCGTCTACCGGTTGCCGTTATCAATAACGAGCAAAACAAACAAAAAACGGAGGAGGTTCTAATTCGAATGGTTTTTTTTGTTTGTTACCTCAGAAATTTTCTACCGATTTTGATGATTCTTTTTATTTGAAAGCTGGTGCTTCCCGTGTGGTCCCATTTTGATTTGGTCCAGTTCTGTCATTTTTTATGAAGTCGGTTTTTTATATTAATAATTATTAGTATATTCTTTGCAATTTTTATATCGTGTAAGTACATGAATCAAAGAGAATACAATAGACATGAATGATTAACGGGATTGGTCAGCACAAACTTTTTAAACATGCTAGCAACGTTGCCTTTTTAAAAGTTTTTGTTAGTGTTTAGAAAGCGGCAAAAAAGTTAAATCTAATTTTATTTAAAAACTACTAGCTATGCTGGTGCCAATTCGACAACCCCATTGATTGTATCTTTATTTATTTTAATAAATTACTTTACTAAATTAAGTACTGTGCTGTTATTTTCTTCAGGAAAAAATATAGCTGGCACACCCACCCGGAGGTAAGAAGGGCTGTACAATGCATCGTGAAAGGCGATTCTTTCCATAAAGCTTCCAAGAAAACTGGAGTAAGCCCTGGCACAATAAAAAAATTCTATTTAATGTATGTAAACAATCCACAAAACTTGAAAGGTGTAAATGAAAAACATGAACCAAATGCCAGATATAAAGAAGAAATCACGGTATTTACTCCAAAACAAGAAATTACACTCATGCAATGTTATAAACATTTTGAGTATCTCTTTTACGGTATATCCATGAAAGAATGTCGCATGTTAGCTTATCAAATGGTAATCAGTGAAGATATGAAGATACCTGTTGGCTGGAGGCATGGCATGGCGTCAATTGCCTGGTTAATCTCTTTCCAACTCAGACATTCAGACTTCATGAATAATTTAGAAAAACCAAATCGATGCTGGCCCCGCTATTCGATACAGCGTACTCGTGTCGAAGATCGAAACATCATTGAGGGAAAAAAAATCGTGACCACTTTTTATGACGATTTAGAAGCATTTATTCAAAAAACCCCCAAATTAAAAGACAACAAGCGGGTATTCAGTTTAGATGAAGCATATACGAGCATTAATCCTGAAATACAGATCGTTGATAGGGAAAGCAAGAGCGATTTACTAACCACATGTTGCTTTATATGTGCAGACGGGACTAGTTTGCCCCCGGTTGTAATAAAACCATATCTCCTATTTAATGTTTGCTTTGACATCCCGTCTGGGGCAGTAGCTTTAACAGGATCTCGTGGACAAATGACTCCTGACTTGTTTACAGAAGTAATGCAGCATTTCGTGAAGCATTCACACAGCTCAGTAACCAACCCCAGCATCTTAATCATAGATACAGATTTATGTCATTTATCGTATACCGCTTTAAATATTGCCAAAGGATCAGGGGTACATGTACTGACATTACATCCGCACGTTAGTGGCCTTTTACAACCATTGCACGGGGAAATATTCAGTTTGTTTTACAAGACATATTATGACGCAATGGAAGCGTGGTGGCAGCTAGAAGAATACAATGAACTCGCTTGTGATCTTGGCAAATTTGTCAGTGAAGCTTACTCGAAGGCGATGACACCTGAAAATATACAGAATGCTTTTAAAAATTGCGGTATAAGTCCGTTTGACAGAGACCTTTTCACTGATGCCGATTATCTATCGTGTATAGGGGACCAGGGGGATCAAAGTTGTATCGAATGCAGGTTACGATATGACAGAAGTAAGAAGCCATGTTTGAAAAAATCTGATGATGATAATGACGACGCTGACGATAAAGCTGGTGAAGAGCAAGTGGAGGAATCGGAGCATCTAGTCGGTGATGAAGGGGAATCAAGTCAAACTCAAGGGAACAAACTCGGAGATCAAGAAGCGCGCAGCGATTGGTAAGTCCCTTTATATTACAATCACACTAATTATCATAAGTGCAAAAGTAACTCTTATCTATCTGTCTTATTTGTTACACACGCACGTCTTGAAAGAACGACAAAACAGCTTGAATGATCGTGATGAAATTTGTCAAGGAAGTTGTATGCGTCGTTATGAGAATTAATACGAGACATTTTTATATCAAATAATGCAAATTTTTAACTACAAAATATGTCTGTGTCCTATTTTTTCATTTATAACAATTAACAGGTTTAGCGAAGGATTTGATTAAGTACATTACACAAACTTAGTGAGTAAAATATTTAAAAAATAATTATCCAAATCAATTTTTAAATGAAGGAGAAACTACTTTTTACCTCATATTTTTAAATACTTGATTGAATCAGGTGTTACGTTTTGCGGAAGTCCATTTTCAAAACGGTTTTTGTGAAGAATTTCTAGTGTGTAGTGTGTCTAATATTTTTAGACTTGGGACTAGGGAGACTATTGTATAGATTAAACCACGTAACCCAATAGCCTTCCCTATTTCCCGGATTGAACAATAGTGTGCTATTATTATGTTTTCTGTGAAGTTGTGACATAATTATTATCGTCTTATAAATTGATTACCTAAATGTTATAATATGTAAAATACTCTACTACTTTTTAGGGTTCCGTATCCAAAGGGTAAAACGGGAGTTTTACCCTTTGGGTACGGACCCTACTACTAAGGCTCCTCTGTCCGTCTGTCCGTCCGTCTGTCACCAGGCTGTATCTCATGAACCGTGACAGAGAGTTGAAATTTTCACAGATGATGTATTTCCGTTGCCGCTATAACAACAAATACAAAAAAATAGAATAAAATAAATATTTAAGGGGCTACCATACAAAAAACGTGATTTTTTTGCCGTTTTTATAGAAAATGGTACGGAACCCTTCGTGCGCGAGTCCAAATCGCACTTGGACAGTTATTTTTATTAGCAGAAACACCGTGAGACTATTGTCAGTTTTCGGTATAGTACTTCATAAAAAGTTCAGAACTGGGACCAAATTGTCACAATCATCAAAATCGGTTCACCCAGTTGAGGATGATGGAACTTTTGAGGTAACAACAGCGAAGTTGATGGTAATAACCATAAAAACACAGTTGAGTTGAGAACCTCCTCCTTTTTGGAAGTCGGTTAAAAATCTAAACGAGATCATGTACCTATCTGGGACCACTCAATCATCATTGTATGGCACATCCTACAGTACAGAGGACTGTTCCGCGATACATTATTGTGCGCTTAAATGCAGTCCCCAGGTATTTTATAAAAAAATATGCTAAGCTGTAATTAAGCTTATCAGAATTCCGTCTACTGCAGCTGTTATCGTACTATGTATGAATACGAACCTGAGGGCGTGACGTCACGTGCTTCGTAACGGTTGGTACAGCTTGCAAAAAAATTTATATATATATGTTTTTTATAATTGCATGTAATGATAAAGTTTTATTCCATATTTTTACATCTAGAATGTGATATATCTAAATAAAAATATGATATGATAAATATTAAGTGAAAATAAATTAAATTACGAGTAATTGGCGTATGGTACGTTTTCTACGTGTAGGGCTCGGCTGTCACTCACATGCAGAATGATGTATAAAGCTCACTTTTATAATAATGGGCAATGACCCTAATTTGGACAGTATAGCTTATTTTTTTTCGAATAACTGAGCTTCTCATTAAAATTAAGCTGTATTTTTTAAGTCTTTTACCTCAGTACCCCGCCATTTATAAATCGATTGTATTTTTTTTTCATTGATTTATCTTCATAAAAATCGTTGAGGATCCGTTGTAAACTATGTCAAAACAAAACAGAACGTGAGTCATATTATCTTAGTTTATTATCTCATTCTTCAACGGTAGTATTTTCTTTACTTCAACTATGACAATGGCTTATTTGATGATATATTTTTAAATTTGACACTATCAACTACTTGACAATTTTAATAGACTTGTCTAAAGCCAAGTTTTTTTTTTATTGACAGATAGCCCGTTTATGTGCGACTCTGCGTTCAGTGGTCGCAATGATTTTTTTATTCATCTTCTGTTAAAAATAATATTTTAGAGTTGTAATTTTCGTCATTCTTGATATGAAAAAACTTACATGCATACAAATAATGCCAAAATCATAACCCTACTTTTCCTGTTAAGTTGTAAATAATCATAATTAAGGTTAAACTAAATCAAATAAATAAAAATATTTATTTTATTTTCCTTATGAATACTATAAAGTACAAAAACTTGAAAAGAATACCCCCCTTTATGGTTTTTTAATTATAATAATGTATGATCCTACTAGTCTTAAACAATCAATAATGTGCCAGACGTGTTTTTTTTAAATAAAATTTACTCATTTTTGTTTTTTACTGAGTTTAACCCTTGAGTTTGTGTATTAACTAGTATACTAGCAAATTAAAACAAAAATATTCCTTTCAAATGTACCTACTAGTACAAAGTTACGTGAAAATTAGGTGCTCAGAAGTATCAAATATACTTGCTTATAAATCGATGAATAAAAAAATCTCACTTGTATTTTTTTTTTTATGTTATAAAATTTGCGTTGCCGACAGTACATACGCTGGCCAAGTGATTACGCCATGTGACGGCACAAGACTTAATGGAGTCGCTTTGAACAGTACAAAATATTCGGTGCATTTTCTTCTGAATGCTAAATGTCAAAATGTCTAGCCAGTCGCATTGGCTCGACAAAACAGTGGTATGTGTCAATATCTAAGTCTCAAATATTTAATTGACTTTTCTGGAAAGTCTAGAAACATTAAGTAGTAGCCTTCATAATTATGTCAACAGTCAACTGACATATTTCCGCTATTATGTCAACGACACTCAACGATAACAATTTATCTAATTTATTGTCACGTCGTCTACCGCTACTCCATGCGTTCTTGTTCAATCTACCGCCACACTATCTAAACAAGTTCGAAATTCAAAACATGAACGAAAATAGAACTGTGCGTATGCACAGAAAATCAGAATTGTTTCAGCCAATAGCTGCGTTTATTTTATAGTACAAATATGTCCTACATAAAAAAAGAAAATAGACTAACTAATACGGAATGCGGAGCGTGTGTCATTCATTACCTTGGATTCATATTGAAGTTAACCTTTTTATTTTCATTAAAGTACAGTGGTACTCATAACACCTACTAATAATAAAACTTTGTTTAAATTACACCATTTCCTATAAGGCACGATACGAAGACAAACCTTGAATAAAATTATGAATACTCTGACATCGCTTGTAATTTTTTGGTTGAGCACGTCTGCCGTACGCGGTGTCTGCCATCGGAATGATTTTCTACGAACTTTTGAAAGCGGAATGTTTTGTCTTGCTCGCACTTGCGCGGTTGTGACTTCTCACTCTTGCAACGTCGCCGCTGCCGAGTGAACGGGCCTCAAATCGCCATTTTGTGATCAAACTCCGTGGCGTTCGCGACTAATAACAAAATGCGGTTCTGCCACGCTACGGCATTATTGTGTTGAGTTGTTTCGTTAAAAAACATAATCAGATGTGCAAATTGTCAAGTTTTGTGTTATCAACGATTTCAGCGTGATCAGGTACGGTATTTTTTTTACCTAGCAGTTAGTTAGCGGACATGGCATTCTGGTGACGCCGCTCTTGCTGTGCGGACGTGTCGAGATAAAATGAAGGCTACTGTTGACTTGATCTGAATAGTTTATTAACAAAGTTTTGACCTATATTATTGGACGCTGGATTTTGAAAAGAATTAGATTGAAGAACAACTACAAGCTGAGATATAGAGTAGTGCGTAGGTATTTATTACAAACGAGACCTAATTATTTATTAGGCAGCTACATAGGTGTTAATATCTATTTAAGTATGTATTTAAAAATATATATGTATGTATATCAGTCTCTGGCAGCCATATTACAAGCTTTGCTTAGTTTGGGGTCAGATGATCATGTGTGCAATAATGTCCCACATATTTATTTATTTATAGGAGGTAGGTACCATAGACTAGATACTATAGTCTGTGTAGCTAGGCACGTAGACGTTTGGCAAAAAAGTCTTGAAATATTTCTTTGCTGTTTATGTGGGCCTGTGAAATTATCAATATACACGGCAATATAGGTACCTACTTACAATACTTACTAAAATATTTTTATTAATATTTTAACGTTTTACATAACGTTTTTAATAATCTCAAAAACATTCTTATAAATAATCTTGACTTTTGTCTTGCTCTCTCATTAGCCGAGAGAGCGAGACAAAATTCAATATAAGGTAAGGTGCCTGAAGCCTAAATTTTACAACAAAATAGCTAAGAATACAATGGCGAAATGACCACCCTTGACAGCTGTCAAATCCGTACCAGTTTATATAGGTAACAAAAGGCGCTTCATAGTCTTTAATCTTACCATGTTTTTCTTTTATTAGTAATCTGACGATACGAATAACTTTGTTTCTTCATTTTGATACGTGCGAAAAGAATAACAAAAATATAAAAAAGCGTTTATTTTATTCTGTTTTTTAGTATTTGTTGTTATAGCGGCAACAGAAATACATCATCTGTGAAAACTTAAACGGTCTAACTATCACGGTTCATGAGATATAGCCTGGTGACAGACTGAGAGACAGACAGACGGACGGACGGAGCGGAGTCTTAGTAAATAGGGTCCCGTTTTACCCTTTGGGTACGGAACCCTAAAACGCAGAGTGGCAGAGCGACTACTCTGAAGCGACAACACTGCGTAATATCACTTCACAGAATAGCTAATAATATGTACACGTTCTAAGTATGTGAGCGTGTGCCCTAATTTCTCGATTGTTCGCCATGTCCGACGTCCGTGCTGTTGCTATGTTGCCGACGGAATGACGAATTTGTGGAATAAAACTTAAATGCGAGAGAAATGTAGTTAAAAAATCGGGAGAATATGAAAATTATGGTTAGGTAACGCAAAAAGAAGAATTTACGAGAAAAAAAAGCAGCAGGTAGGTACCTTTTGCCCACCCGAGATTAGGGAATTTATCGTCTGGATATTTACAAGGTTAGTAAAATGTATCGGTAACGTTGGTAACGGAACGGTAGAGCGCATTTGAACCCAGTGCCCGATTTACATTTTTCACGAGTGTACGCCACTTTATTTCCGCCGCCCTGCCTTTCTAAAATAATAGTTTTTGAGCTTTCTCTAAAATCTGCCGCCCCTAGGCCGCGGCCTTTATGGTTTATTGACAAATCAGCTGCCTTATTATGGATCTTTGATCGGGATCGCGAGTGTCAAAAGTTTGACACTTGAAAGGGGTTATGACGCAAAAAAAAGCGTTGTCTATTTCCAATTTCTTATTTTGTCACCTACGAAATTGGAAATAGACAACGCTTTGTTTTTTTTTTGCGTCATAACCCCTTTCAAGTGTCAAACTTTTGATACTCGCGATCCCGATCAAAGATCCATTATAAGGCAGTTTTTAGCAGAACTTGGCTGACCGATCGATGACTTGAACTGATATAAACAGGCCAAGTGCGAGTCCGGCTCGCGCATTGAGGGTTCCTTACCACCAAAAAATACAATAATTATCAATTTAGAAAACCGACTTCAAAATTTGTAAAATATGTAATTTGATTCTGTGAAAGACATAATAAGATCATCCAAGTAACCGACTTTTCCAGTTATAACTTTGCAATGAACAGAAATGTGTCACTGACTCGCACTTGGCCATTATATTATTTGTTGTTATACTAGTGTGCGTAGGTACCTAGTATAATCATGCCAAAGTTTCACGCTTGTACGTATTGCCGTTTTTACACTAGAGGAAAAACAAAAATACGAAATAAAAATAAGTTTATGAACCCTTTAATTTTTTACGTTTTGGCTTTATTTTTGTTTTTCAGTTCATCCGTCGTAACATTACATATTCTATGAAAGTTTTTGCTGTCTATTACGATTCGAAAGATATAGCCGTTAATAGGTAGGACGTACAGACAGCGTAGGCTCAGTAATTGGGTCCCGTTTTTGCCCTACGGAACTCTAAAAGATATAGCCGTTAGTAGGTAGGAAGGACAGACAGAGTAGGCTCAGTAATTGGGTCCCGTTTTTACCCTCTGGGTACGGAACCCTAAAAGATATAGTCGTTAGTAAGTAGATAAACAGATAAACAATTTTATTGATAATAGTGTGCATAATTATAAGTCAGTATAAAGATTTTTTTTGTCGGACGGACAGACAGCGTAGGCTCAGTAATTGGGTCCCGTTTTTACCCTCTGGGTACGGAACCCTAAAAAAATACAATGTAAACATCGTCAATGGGAGAATAACGATTGATCAGGAGATGGAACGGAAAGTAAGTAGATCTCCCGAAAACTCGAGAGGATGAGACTCGCTGTGACGAGAATTTTAATTAAATTTAAAATAGTTATAGGTAG
This sequence comes from Agriopis leucophaearia, assembly GCA_949125355.1. Lineage (NCBI taxonomy): Eukaryota > Metazoa > Arthropoda > Insecta > Lepidoptera > Geometridae > Agriopis > Agriopis leucophaearia. Next base: position 5,595,124 of record OX421284.1, on the reverse strand, counting down.
GTATTTTACGTAATTTTTTAGCATAACTAGCTGATACCCGCTACTTCGTACGCGCAGAGCTCGGCCTTCGGTCTCGCTACTATGAATGACCCGCTTCAGGTGCACACAATTTCATCCAAATCGTTCCAGCCAGTAAACTGGCTGGACCGTTTAAACCTTCCCTGAACTTCCACAAACATTTAAAGCTCAAAATTAGTCAAATCGGTCCAGCCATTCTCGAGTTTTAGGCTAAAACATTTAGCGAAACAAACAACATCAATTGATTTATATATATATTTATATTAAGAGATGTACTTAATATACCTATAATATAATTATCAATTTAAAAAACCGACTTCATAAAAATGTCAGAACTGGACTAAACTGAAATGGAACCACACGGGAAGCACCAGCTTACAAATAAAAAAAGAATCATCAAAATCGGTTCTCACAGTCGAAAGTTATGAAGTCACAAACATAAACAAAAAAAACCAGTTGAACTGAGAACCTCCTTTTTTGGCGTCGGTTAAAAAAGATGAATGAAATAATAATAAGTATTCCTTTTTATACATATTTCATAGTGGCATGTATTTTATATTCAAAAGGGCCTCTGGGTGTTGGCTTCGGCCCCACCAATGCCCACCAAATGTCCGGGCTAGACCCGTGAAGAGAAATAAATGAAGTGAAATAATAATAATAAATCTTTATTTCTAATCGATAACTGAAGTCATTCACAAGTTAAGACGTGACCAAGGTAAATAGGGATTAGTTTTTATATAAATTGACAAACATTTGTGTGATGAAAATTTGTGTTTGTTCTATGTCTGGGTGTTAATATCTACAAGGACCTAGTTAAAATCATCCTTGATATCTATTTAAGTATGTATTTAAATATATATATATGTATGTATATCAGTCTCTGGCAGCCATATTACAAGCTTAGTTTGGGGTCAGATGACCTGTGTGCAATAATGTCCCAGTTTTTTTTAAATATGTATATAGATATATATTTAGAGATGTATAAATAAGGTACGGATATAAAAATAGCGTTTTCTAGGAATAATAATACTATACTTTCGTAGTCATTTATTTTAAATAACATCGATTCATTGTAGGTAGCTACATAATAATTAATAATAGAGACATGAAATTTGAAGCTAGTTTTCTTAAAATACCTAGTAGGTACAAGAATTAATTTTGGGAAAATTCTCCTCTTAGGAGGTTGAATGGACACCTAAAGTTTATACTTCACTACATTGTATAAAACAAAGTCGCTTCCCTCTGTCTGTCCGTCCCTATAAATATGCTTAGATCTTTAAAACTATGCAACGGATTTTGATGCGGTTTTCACTATCAGTTAGATATTTTTTTACGGAAGGTTTATATATAAATATGTATTATAACATATACCCGTGCGAAGCCTGGGCGGGTCGCTAGTATAGGATAAAAAGAATGAAAGAAAGACGGACGCTTTCTTTAAGTGATCATCTTGTTCGACTGACCTTGCTTGCGTTCGCGGCGTGAGGCCCAGAGGAAGTTTACAAAAACCTGTTATCTACCTATTCGAGTACCTATAAATACCTGATACGAATAGGTAGTTGTGTTAGTTTGTTGTGTGTTGAAGGGCCGGCGAATGTAGAGGTAGAGCTAACCAGAGCCATGTATTCTGTGCCTAGCTAATAACTAGGTAGGTAACGGTATAAAATAAACCGGCTAAGTACAAGTCGGGCGCGCTCACTGAGGGTTCTGAACCACCACGTAAAATACAGAAAAACACAAAATTATCTTTTTAACCGTCTTCAAAAAAAGAGACTGTTTTTTTATTATTCTGTAATAGGCTTGACCGCCAACTCGCCGGATGTTAAGCGCGATGCGGTCTACGATGGAGCACGCTTGCCCAGAAGAAACCGATCTACTGATCTACTGTTTTTAGGCTTCCGTACCCAAAGGGTAAAACGGGACCCTATTACTAAAGCTCCGCTGTCCGTCTGTCCGTCCGTCTGTCACCAGGCTGTATCTCATGAACCGTGATAGTTAGACACTTGAAATTTTCGCAGATGGTGTATTTCTGTTGCCGCTATAACAACAAATACTAAAAAACAGAATAAAATAAAAATTTCAGAGGGCTCCCATACAAAAAAATGTGATTTCTAACATTTGAGTACTTTGATTTTGCTACTCAACACTAGATGTCTCCTAATGCGTTCGAGGCATTAGAAAACATTGTATTATTGCCGCTACTCACTCATAGATGTCGTGGCAATACAAAAAATTAATAAATAGGTACTATTCTGCTTATTATAGATAATGGTACGGAACCCTACGTGCGCGAGTCCGACTCGCACTTGGCCGTTTATGTAAATTGATAAGTAATTATTTCATTTGGCTGATTTCTCAAAGAAATAATCACGACTTCAATTAAGGCCATAAGCCACATAAATTATTATAAAAATGTAGAGCAATAAGACAACACACCCAAGCGGTCATCCATCAAAGTATCGACCGCGTCCTACGTTGCTTAATTTTGGCGATCGTACGAGAATCGGTAGCGTATAGAATTTTGTCACCGACTCACACTTGGCCACTATTTATTATTTGTTGTTTTACATTAGAGTGTGTACTATAATCATGCCAAGTTTGACGCTTGTGCGTAATACCTTTCTTACACTGGAGTAAATACAAAAATACGTTTACGTTTAAATGATGTAGAAGCGGAATTACGCTAGAGATTTATCAGAAAAACATTTTTACAATGTTATTCCAGGGGCCTATTTCCATTTCTAAACGCGGGCTCCTAATAGGTGCAGTTAACAAAATCACGCGACCGAAAACCGTATATATCGGCGCGTTAAGGTACATGATCGCGTGATTTTGCATACCTGCTTAAGACAGTAAAATACGTAAGACGAGGCTGTATGTTCTTAAATGGATTTAGCCTGCACTTAACGGGCAAAAAACGGATAAAAAATTAAGCTTTGTTTGAAGAGTTTTGGCGCCAACGTGAAAAAACCGTAAACGGTACGACTCTTGCTACTACACAATAAAGTACAATTCAGGACGTGCGATGCGAGCGCTAACTACCTACAGCTATATTAACCTAGAAGTTGCCTCTCTGTCAATTGCTTAACTCTTGTCGCGTTATCTCTGTCTATCGCGCGGGAGCGGGCACGGCAAGTCCGACAAGACGACTACTTGTAGATACATACCTAAAGTGCGGAGTGCGCCAGGCCTGGTTATACACAGACGCACAGGTACACACGTTATACTTATAACACCCCTATTGTTGGGTCTGCTCTTATAAAGCCGATTATCAGCTCCCTCTGTTAACTGTCTCCTTTGATCTGCAGCGTTAAAATGCTGCCGCGGACGCAGAGCGGCCAAGAGCTGGATAAATTAAAGCGGCGCCTAATCAGATCCGTCGCCCGATTGATTAAGGAGAAGAAAACTGAAGATGAAGTGTGGGCCGAGCTGAAGAAAGAGTGCGGGAAGAACTGCAAAACGTTATGGTAAGTACTTCAATGGAAATATAATACAGTGTCATCCAAATTCTAGCGTTATTAGGGTTCCGTACCCAAAGGGTAAATAAAGGAATTTTCGAATTAGCATTCTCAAAAAAATTGCCATTTCAGCAGCTTTTTCTTTCTCTCTTTCTTTATTCTTTATTTATTGCAAATATGTACACTTTCTTCTAAAAACTAAGTTTTAGAGTACATTGTGTAATATACCCTGCATAAAGGGTGCAGCAATGCTTTATGTAATGGCTGGTCACAAAACCAGACCATAGATGTAAATTTATACATTTATAATTAGATTACATTACATTTATATCTCTTTCACACAGGGTGCGAATGAGAAGCTTAACGTTGAAGAAACTGAAGCGTCTACTGGACGCAAACGATCGGAGCGATGTTGTGCCGTCTGTGGCCAGGATGACCCTCACAGATTGGCTGCTATACGACTTGGTCCTCGTGCATGAGAAACTAGACGTTATTAACAGGGTAAGTAGCTTTAGCCTGTTATGTTATTTTAGATGGAGGCGCCACTCATGCGCTCTCTTATGATTGTGAACGGCAATTTTATCCGTTGTTGACTATCTATGCTTCATGAAATGTTTCCCATAATCTCCAGAGCAGCAACCGCGACAGCAAGGTGCTGAACAACCTGTTCTCGTTGGTCCAGCGGTTCCAGATCGAGGGTCGCTCCGGCGACGACCTGGCGGAGGCCTGGACGGCCGCCACTGTCAGCTACAACTCCAAGTGTGTACAACATTATTCTACGATATAATCAAATCAAATTACCTATTTATTTGTTAGAAATGGTAGGTACACAATTACACATACATATTATTATAAAGTTGCATACAGGGTCGTACAAACGGAAACGTATCTCATGTCCTTGCCAGGTACGGCGTACAAATATTTAAGTTTATTTTTTATTAGTTAGTAAAAAATCGACTTCATAAAAATTTCAGAACTGGACCAAAGTAAAATAGAACCACACGGAAAGCACCAGCCATCAAATAACAAAATCATGAAAATCGGTTCATCCAGTCGAAAGTTATGAGGTAACAAAAATAAACAACTAAAAAACAGTCGAATTGAGAACCTCTTCCTTTTTGGAAGTCGGTTAAAAACAGGTAGCCATAAGTTCCTAAGACGTAAGTATATCCATAGTTTTATATATGTTTGTTAATTAACGGAATCCTCCGCTAGGGGTCACCAGTGCTCCCCGATGTTGATGCAGCGCCGCTGGTACCAGATCAAGGAGCTGACGCGGCACAAACTGTACCAGTTCTGGTTCAACTACCGCGGGAATGAGCGGCTTCTCTTGAGCGCCAAGCAAGACCCGCCCACTCCTCTGCAGAGGGCCATCTCTCTACGGTATAAACAATTTACAAAACTATAAATTATCTATATAAAAACACTTTAATACTTAAGTTAATACTTAAGAAAAAAAAAAGATTTTAGCCTTATCACGGAATACATATAAGAACAAGTACAGAAGATTCACTCCGCAATATCATTTAAATAAGTAGCGACTCTTGCTACTACACAATAAAGTGCAATTCAGGACGTGCGAGCGCTAACCTACCTACCTATATTAACCTACCACCCCGAGTCTTTCACCAGTGTGTGTGGCCATCGATGACCATAATATATAATAATGGTACAGAAAAATGATCCTTATTTGCTGGCCTTCTGGAGAACTCGAGAGTCACATAGCGGGCAATGAAGAGAGTTAATATCCTCGGAGCTACTTTGCGATATAATCCGGTACGGGGATAATCTTCGAAAAACCAAAGTCACGGACAAAGACATAGCTGCTAAAATTTGCAAGTTGAAGTTGGTATGGGCAGGCCACATCGATCGATGAACCGATAACCGATGGGGAAGAAAGGTTCTTGAGTGGAGACCGCAAACTGGAAAACGCAGCGTAGGTACGCCTCCCAGTAGATGGACTGACGACATTGTGAGAGTCGCGAGCATCCAGTGAATGTGGATAGCAGGCTGTCGTTCAGTGTGGGATGCTAAGGGGAGGCTTATGTTCAGCAGTGAGGACTTCTGGCTGATGAGCTTCCTTTAAGTAACGAAAAAATAATCTAGGATTCCGTTACATACATACATGCCAAGCTAATCCAGCACTACTATCGGTCAATATCAGTAATTTTGTTCAAACACTTACAAAATTTGAAGTTGGTTTCAAAAAATTACAATTATTTTTAGTAGTGGACCAATGGTAACCGAGCTGTAGCATGTGAGCAGTCTAAGGGGACCTATACCGAATTTATAACCAAAATTATGTTCAGTTTCGATGCAATGACTCTAAAACGGTGAAGGAAAACACCGTGAGGATACTGATATGTCCAAGACACTCAAAAGTTCAAAACGTAAGACATTCACCAACATGCACTGGGCCAGCATGGTGGATTATGGTCCATTGTGTTCTAGCAGTGGGAACAGCTGATAATAATGATTTTTATTTCAGCCGTGGTTGTCCCATTGCAGGGTAAAGGCCTCCTCCCTTCCTTTCTTCCACTCCTCTCTGTTCTGTGCTATGGTTTACCAGTCATTTGCGTGAGAGTCAAGCTCGTCCCGCCATCTTTTTCTGGGCCTTCCAAGGGGTCGTTATGGCATGCGGCAGCCATTCTGTAGTGGTTCTAACCCACAGCTCATTCAACATTCTTATGTGGTCGGCCCAGTCGCACTTCAGTTTGCCGGATTTTTCTCCAATGATAATGATGATGATGAATATAATTTCCAGATATCCCGACATAATCACACAACAGTTCCCAACCTGGGAGGAGAGAGTGGAGCAGAAGCTAGTTATAATGCCAGAGGAATTTGTAAGTGCACATTCAAATCTTTATAGGCCCCGCAGTTTCACACCCTATCCCGCAGGAACCGTAAATTTTTCGAGAAATAAAAATAGCATATGTGTTAAATTGTTAATCCAGGGTATGAGATACCTCCATTCCAAATTTTATTCAAATCCGTTCAGCCGTTACACACTTTATAACATACCGGGTGTACTACCTTAATTTGATTTGTGGTCAATGTGATCAAGAAGCAGGGAAACGCTCTCCTAAAACGCTATTAATAATAATATTGGTATTCCAATAACCATTTACCTTATAGGTACTTATTGTTTTAGTGGTTTATAATTTTGCAAACCAGCAATGTAAAGCGTAGGTACAAGCGTGCGCGCGGCGCAGGTCGTTTGTTGACTTCTAGGAACAGCTGATATTTTATTGGCATTACATTGCGAACATTAAATAATAATAATAAAATCGGCTAAGTGCGAGTTGGGCACGTGCACTGAGGGTTCCGTACCACCACAAAATACAATAATTATCAATAAAAAAACCGGCTTCAACATTTGTAAAATATGCAATTTCGATTCTGTGAAAAACATGATAAGGTCGTACAAGTAACCGAATACGTTGCTTAACTTGTTAATGTACAGAAATTTGTCACTGACTCACACTTGGCCATTTATTAATTATTTGTTATACTTTAGAGCGTGTACTAATAATCATGCCAAGTTTGACTCTTGTACCTACGTATTTATTCCCGTTTTACACTAGTGCAAATACAAAAATACGTAAAAAATATACGTCAGTTGTAAGGAGGAAGGTTTAATCCGCCGTAACATTGAACTAACATAATTAACAGTGAAAATGTCAACTAGCTATCTTTTATATATTACGGTTTGAAAGGCCTTTTAAAGGCAGGACGGACAGACGGACGAACGAACAGACAAACAGCGTAGGCTTAGGAATAGGGTCCCGTTTTCTAACCTTTGGGTACGGAACCCTAATAGAAGCCGCGCATAATATCGACTACTGTGTAAATAGATAACTCTTTATTGTTCACACTAGAAATGAAATACATAAGAAAAAACAACAACTTAGAACTAGTGAATCAATTGGCAGCCTTAGTATAGATAGGACACACAGAAGAAGTAAAGGACGGGGTGTGCTGTAATAATGGAAATTGATGTAAAAATAAAAATATGACAATTCGTTGTTGTCAACGAGTCATTGGAGAAGTGTTAGTAACATTTTATACTTTGTAAAATTTCTATTACGTGATAATAAATAATATTCTATTCTATTCTTGGTATTTAAAGGCATATACATACATAACAGGCGCGGATCCACCGTTGTGGGCACGATGGGCATGCCCACAACCCTAATACGTGACTTGTGACGCCCCACAGCTTTACTCGCGTAAAACTACAATATACTGTTCATTATCTTGGTCAGGCCGTCATATAATTTTTTATAAACATTATATTCCTTTGTATGAATGCACTATATAGATCATTCACGAGCAAGTTCATACGCTGACTCGCACTTGCCCGATCTTCGGGTGGCTGCGACCACAACCTTTTTTTGAGGGCTGGATCCGCGTCTGATACATAATAGGGAATACATATATAATAATTATAGGGAACGTTTTAACCTAAAATAATTGGCTGTACTTGTAAATAATTTCATGACAGTTCTATTATATAGACGTCCGTCATCTAGTCTACCTGTGACCACGGACACTGCAGTGTTCGAAACGTCAGGAATTAAAACAATGTACAATACATGCCCTAAAGTCTATTAAGTGTTTAATTTAAAATATTTCTTTTATTACTTTACAGGAAGTGAAAATGCGCAAAAAGGACTTAATGAAGCCCAGTGATGGTGAGTTATTAAGCAGGCTACTTATAATTTTTTTATACTCGCTTGAGTTTAAGGTACTAAATCCAAGCTATATAAATGATCAAAGTATAGACAGTACGGTTATTATTACAGTTTTTGTATTTTGAAATGTCATAATGAAACAATTCCCATAACAAAAGGTACTATTCTGGCGCCATTTTGACAGTTGTCAACAGCCCCATTTGTTGGTATAAAAATGAAAAAACATGCCAACACGACGTCTGCTCAAGGTCCGAGGCGTTCTACTAAAGAACTCAAAAGTAGGACGATACAGGAGATTCCCCGGCGGGGAAACCCGGATGTATACCAGCCCTAGTTATATCTAAGGTATCTCAATAATTGACTTCCTTAGTCCCATCCGAGAGTAACCGAAAAATTAAAAATATGAACTCTATATTGTGTTACGTACAGCAACATTTCATTGACACATTGCAAATAGATGAAACTAAAATGCGTGCTTGTTTCTTAATTTTCAGAAGCGATACCAGACGTATTAATTGTCGAGCAGAAAATCGACACAATCACTGTCGACTCGGATTCAGATTTCAATGATGACGAAAATGAAGATTCTGCCCTTCTAGACCCAGAGGACACCGAAAACGATGAAATGTCACAAACACCCATAATAGTTCAAGTCAAAACTGAACCGCAAGACCCGTACGAAAACATCGACATTACAGAACATCCAGTTTACCCAGAAAAATCGCAAGACCGATTTCAAGATGCAATAGAAAAACTAAAAATAGAAGAAGATAGATTAGCAATGAGCCACAATGCTGCGGACGAAACTTCACAAGTTGATGATTGTATGATGCCACTCATCACAAACGTTACGGGAGCTGTCGATGAAACGATAACTACCCAAGATATATCTGAAAACTATATGGAAATAGACGTAGAAAATACGATTGAAATTGTTAATACTGAGCAAGAAAAAAATATTCTAAATGATATCGATCGAGCAACAAGGATAGATAAGGAATTGAATAGTGTAGTAAATGACTTTGACGATAATACACAAGAATCTATAGTAATTGACGATGACGATGATGTTACAAAGCCATCTGCAGATGTAACACAAAACAGAAGTAATACTCCACCGATAAATGAAATTAAAAGTAATGTTATTGATATTACTAGCCCTGAAGCAAAGAAAAATAGAGAAGACGACGATGGAATGGCATCTACAGCGCATAATTCACAAACTGTTTCCATAACAAATGCTGGAAAGCCTACTGATAACAACGAAGTGTGTCCTATAATAACTGCAATGGCAAGTGAGTCTCCAACTAAATCGAAAATAGAAATGAATACAGGTATTGAAAACAAAGAAAACGTCAACGAGGAAACGTCTGACCTTCAAGACACTGAAGATCTTATGGAAGATATTATAAAACTGAGACCTGAAAAAGAATCTAACATAGAATCGGGTAACGAAGTTATGATAGAAACGAACTATGCAGACGATGGTTTTGAGTTTGCTGATGATGGAATTGAATATAACGAAGAACATAACGACCAGATTGGATTGACCGGTATGAAATGTTCTCATGTTGTTTTTAGGGTTCCATACCCAAAGGGTAAAAACGGGACCATACTACTAAGCCTATGATGTCTGTCTACCTGACCGTCCGTCTGTCTGTCTTTCTATCCGTCTTATCTATCAGTCTGTCTATCCTACATTTAACGGTTATATCTTTCGACCCGTAATATATAGGCAGTTGAAATTTTCACAGATTATGTAATATTAAGGCGGATTAACTAAGAAATAATAATAAAGTAAAAAAGTAAAATATAAAGAGGGGTATCCCCATACACGAAACGGTTGTTTTAAATATATTTTTGTAATTACTCTAGTGTACAAACAGTAATACGTACAAGCGTCAAAATTGACATTATAATATTACACTTTAAAGTAAAATCACCGAAGTTAAGCAACGTAGGGTGCGCTTGATACTTCAATGGATGGCCGCATGGGAGAGATGTTGTTTTTTGCACTACTTTTTTGTTTTTTAGTAACTATTTTATGAAGTGGTACGGAACCCTCAGTGCGCGAGCTTGACTCGCACTTTGCCGGTTAATTTCTTAAACTATCTCTTCACAGTCTAAGACAGTTGATTTTAAAGATAGTCAATATTTGCCCGAATAAATAAAAACCATATCTCTTAAATTTTCAGAAACATCAGAGAAAGAAGATATTGCTGATGCAGGTATACCCAAATTTGATCTGAAATTACTCATGAACCCTGTAGTCTATACAACAAAATTAGACGAAATGAAAGTTTATAAAGGTAGATCGCTTTTCGACACGATAGATGAAAAACAGTTAGTCGATAAAATAATGAGTGAAAGTAAACCTGTTAGCGCTAAATCCATAAATGTAGAACAAATTAAATCTGACAATCAAAACATTGAAGAGGCAAACGAAATTGTCAAAGTAAAAGTTGAAGACGCTCACGAATTTGAAGATGATTTGTTCCAAAACGAGTCATCAAATGAATCTGATAGTGAGAACTCAGAAATGTTACCTTACGACGATAGTAAAAGAGTTAAACTATCGAGTTCCTTACTTCAAAAGCCTAGAAGTCGTAGTTACAATCCCATTCAGTTATGCAAAAATCCCGATTTCAATACACGACTTAAACGGTTAACGGTTGGTTTCTTTAGTTCCGAGCGGAATAGAGTGTTCCTAAAAGCTTGTAAACCAATGACAATAGATCTAAGCAAAGCATTCGAATCTAAGCTAATAAACGGCACGATATATCTCAAACCTAGTGATTCAATTGTCAACAAAGAAGTCGAAGACGTGAGCGAATCTGCAGCGTCTATAACGCCGTCTGCGGTCGCTGTCCAAAGTTTAATGGATACTGTTGATGTCGATAAAATATTACAAACAGAACTCAGAAAACGTATGATGGAGAGAAATAAAACTATTAACCTTCCAAACATATCTGTCGTGCGACAGATTAACCAACAGTTACTTATGGCAGAAGTAGCTCCAATAAGAACACAAGTTTATAAACCTACTCGTCAAGTATTAAATAACCTTTGGAAAAATCATTTGAGCTCCTTGGAAAATAGAAACAGTACAGATACACAAGCCAAGGAAATGAACGAAACTCCCACAGACCCTGTGATAGAACTTTCACACGTCAAGGAAATTACAAACCAATCATCTACAAATCTTGTAAATCAAACTGCACCAGTGATTAACAATGAAAAATGTACAGTTATAAACATTACCGCCCCGCCGTTACCTATAATGGTCAACGATAAATCAAAAGAAGATAAAATTCTAGAAAAACAAAGAAAGAAATATGAGAAATTAAATGTGCGTATGCCGTTATGGTCAACAAAAATGACCAACTACGATTTGAGTCCTTGTTCGGAGTCACTTTTGACAATTGATACATTATACAAAGTGCTCAATGCTTTGGATCCTACCAGCGTAGATTATAGACCAAAATCTAAAACTAATCAAAATAAAATAATCCATCCCAGGCCAGGTAGACCCGTAGGCAGTCGACCCCAATGCTTGAATGAACAAAAAACGTCAAATTCTGACAATCAAAAAGAACAACCACCGACAAATTTACCAATAACAGATCCGCCAACCATAAATCAACCAAAACCAAATCCACCAACAAAAAATCGACCAACAACTAAGAAAGTCAAAGCTTTACCTAAAAAGCAAAGGAGTTGTTGCTGGGCCAGAACAAGAATTAGTAAAATGAATGGTTTAAGTAACGTACGCGAAAATAAACACAAATGTCCTGTAGCAAACTGTAGATGTTGTTGTAGAGAAATTTTGAGACAAACGGAGATAAATCACGAGATTGAATTATTAGAACAGATGCAAAATCATGATAAATTCGATGAAACAATAGAACAAGTAGTGCAACAGTCGCGTGATTCTTCAAATAAGGTAATACCAGCGGTCGCTCAAGTCAATTATCCATTTAAAAAACTATATGCCCAAAAAAAACAGCCACACAGTTTAACAGATATGGTGATGTCAACCGTCGCTCATTTACGTAAACCTAGCCCAAACCTGCCTAATGCACTCACAAAGACACAACGAAAACGAATAATGGTTAATGTTGGCACACAAGCTGATGACGAAAATGATGATGACACAGTGTCTATAACAAATGAAGACAATACAGAACCTCAGGAAAATATTGGTACTATGATATCTGTACCCGAGAGCCAAATAGAAGTGACGATAGACCTCGATGACGATCATGAAAATGTATCAGGAATACAAACTCCAAAGCCTAAAATACGTGTCCATGCTGCTCAAAACGAGAGTGCCGTTAAGAAAGCTCAGGCAAGTAATTCGACACCATTGCCAATGGTGCCTGCAGCCCCACAGCCGCCGACGGTAATGCCACTGTCTCTAATACCAAGAACGAGAGTAAGAGCAAAAATAGTGGCCGCTAAGGCCACGCCTACAGTATCAAAGGTCTCATCAGAAGAACCTGATGATGTTCTTGCGCTTCCATGTTCATGTCGACCAAATGTCGTCGTCGACAAACAATCGTCAATGTTGTTGGTAGATGGTTCTAACGAATGTCCGCGACATACAAAATCGCGTATTTCGAAAGAGACAAGAATATACCTAAATCGCAAACACATGTCTGCAGCAGCGCGTCCATTTTACGTGGGGAAAAATAAGATATTGTTGACAAATATCAGCCCACGAAATGCTCAGCCGCCGCCACCGTCAGCACCACCGTTAGAGTTGCCTGAAGGTGTGCAAGTAGTGCTGCTATCAGACGGGACGATCTCTTACGTGGTAGATCCTGGTGTAGAACTTACACTCAAACAAATAAATGCGATGCCAAATATTTTAGCCGCAGTACAGAACCAAATCAAAGCTTCCGGTATCACTTTGCCTGACAACCATCAGCCTACACAAGATAGTGATATTAATAATGCGAATGAAGAAGTACTGTCTACGAAACCGGATTTAGTGCAAGAATGTAATGAACTTTCTAACTCAGATAGTGCTCAAGCAGATTTACCAAAAGAAGCTCAGCAGGAACCATTAAACGAGGAGGCCAATGTCAATGTTCAAGGAGATTTGTCAAAAGAAACCCAGCAGGAACCATCAAATGAGGCGGCCAATGTCAATGTTCAATCAGATTTACCAAAAGAAGGTCAGCAGGAACCATCAACTGAGGCGGCCAATGTCAGTGTTCTATCAGATTTACCAAAAGAAGCTCAGCAGGAACCATCAGCCGAGGCGGCCAGTGTCAGTGTTCAAGCAGATTTACCAAAAAAAGCTCAGCAGGAACCATCAGCCGAGCCGGCCAATGTCAGTGTTCAAGCAGATTTGTTAAAAGAAGTCCAGCAGGAACCATCAAATGAGCCGGCCAATGTCAGTGTTCAAGCAGATTTAACAAAAGAAGCTCAGCAGGAACCATCAAATGAGGCGGCCAATGTTAGTATTCAAGAAGATTTGCCAAAAGAAGCTCAGCAAGAACTATCAAATGAGGCGGCCAATCTAAGTGTTCAAGAAGATTTACCAAAAGAAGCTCAGCAGGAACCATTAAATGAGGCGGCCAATGTCCTTGAAAATCGAAATGAAAGTCAAGAATCGTCAGTTATGGACAGCAGAGACACTGAAGTCAATAATGACACCGAGGAAGAAAAAAATTACTTATTAAAGGACACATCTGACGATAAAGAAACCACTGCCACGGATGTTGCAGAGGCAGAAAGTTTAGCGTTCTCAAAACCTGCTGTAAATACTGATAATTCAGGTGGAGGAACAGAGCATAATGCGTTAGTAAGTGATCCACTTCAGACTGTAAGCTCTAGTAGAAATTTACTTTCAGATTTAATGGAAATGTCAGGAATTCTCGAAGAAGATGTCACTCCTGTTCAACAACAACCTTCTACAACAAATACTGCACCGGAATTTATACAACCCTTAGCCATAGATACTTCTCAAGATTCTTCAGATTCGTTTTCTGCTCCTCCCTTGTCACCTTCTCAAATATCGGCACAGATTAATGAGAAAACATACAATCTCAATCCAGTTACATCCTTTGCTGAGCTTAAATACGCGTGCGACAACAATGGCTTATTCTTTAAACTAGATCTGAACAATGGCCTTATTGTTCCTATTAATGTATGTATTCAAAAAACCCCAGAATCGTCAAGCGTTAAAAATTTAACGCCATCGGAAGTTATAGATTTGACGGATGAGCAAACCTTAACAGTAGATGAAGAGGCCGACCCTCAATTCGACCACCAACCACTAACCAGGCCTCAGCCTCTGTCTACTAGAGTATATAAAAGAAACAAAAGTGAAATGATGACACAAAAGATTAAACCAAGAGATATATCAATGATGCAGCCACGGCCACGGGGTCGACCACGGAAATTCACTAAAAGCATCCTTATAGAAAAACAATTCGAAGTCGAGGAAGAAGTACCATTTGCGTCGTTATCTTCCAAGGAAGAGAAAAAACAAGCGCTCATAAAAAGATTATCAAACAATCTAAAACCACTGAAAATACTACCAACAAACAAACGGAGTATAGTGAAAATATTAAAGAAAAGTTCACCATTACCAAATACATCAATTCTGAAACGAATTTCTAACATAAAGAATCAAGTCGAAGCCAAGATTGATTTAGTAGACTCAGACGCTCCTATGGAAGAGGAATATCTTTTAGAAGATTTTAGTGACGATTCAGATGACGAACCACTAGCTAAAATCGCAAAAAAAATGAGGTCTGATAATTCTGACGAGAAAACCAACAACCAAGAATCTCAAGGTGAAGCGATGGAAGAGGATAATGTAGATTTCGAAGTTGCCATTGATGCTATAAGTGCTGTCGAGCCTCCTACGATTTTGAATTCCTTACTACGGGCTAGGGAAGCGATGTCGGGCCCTGTACCAACACAGTTGGTGGTGTCTGGATCTGCGCTCGATCAACCGTTACCCACTATGATGAATAATTCGTTAAGTTTTGTCGAAAATGAATCCGATGATGAAGGTTCGGAAGACGACTGCATTTTGGGAGTTTAATTGAAAGATTTCTGGATGTAAAATATTATGATGAAAGTATTTTTTCTATTGTTCAAACATTAGGATGTACTATTATATGTTAGGCAATTCAAAAAAATTACGATCGGCATAGGATTCGAGACTTCGGTATCCAGGCCCGATTTCGATGTCTGGGTCTGGATTAAAATCCTGCCGGTCTTTAATTTTTTCGAACTGTCTATAACATGTAAAGTTATGGTGAACATGCCCAATGACTTGTTTTATAACTAAATGCTGAAGCTTATTCTTAATAAGATAAATCTTGTGAGGATAAATACTGCCAGATTTTATCTTCTCCCTAAGTTACTACTTTGAAAGTATTTTAAGGGTTTTGCGTAGTTGCGACTGTGTGGCTGTTATTATATTTCTAAGAAAATCAGATGCGGGCTTCAGGTATTAAAAATATTTAATTTAAACTTGGCTAGTGTTAGTTTTCGCTGTTAGGAGAGTGGTAGGGATCGCTAGATCTATGTATTTGTTTGTAATTGCCACGTTTTTATTAACTCGCTTTCTTGTTTGTTTAAGTTTAGTTGTAAAATGAAGTCGCTTTCCGCGTCTGTCTGTCTGTCTGTATATCTGCTAACTCCTCCTAAACCACGCAACAGATTTTGATGCTGTTTTTATGATAAGTTAGACAATATTTCACAAAAGGTTTATATATATATATATAATCATAAAATCTAATTAAGTTTTTATGTAAATAGAAATTTAATTAAAGGTTTAATTTAACCGAAAAATGTTCACATTTTTCACCTATTTTTTTTTCTAAATAGCACACGTGCGAAGCCGGGCGCGTCGCTAGTTTGGTACAAATTTTAAAATCGACTTTACTAACTTCTCAATCAAAGCTTAGAGACTTGAAACAAAATATAGTTGAGAATTTAAATGACAATGCAATATTTATTTTCTTTAGATTAAAAACGTGGTACATACAAAAAAACACTATTTGTTCTGTGTTTTGTTGTATTAATTTTATTTGTCCTTTATACAAAGATATATATCTGGACTTCTGGGTACTGGTACTTGTGGGTTATCAAATTTTCAGACAGAAGATTCTTTAGCTACGCGTTTTATATTTTGACTGATTTTATTAAGTAAGGTGTCACTTAGAAGTTTTGTTAATATTTGAATGGAATTAAAAATAGTTATTCTTAGTTGTGTATATAGGATCTCATGCCTTACGCTGCGTACATATAACTTATATACTTATAAGCATTATGGTTAGTCATATGGGCATATCATGTAATGGTATTGTATTTAAGTTATATGAATAGGTATCTCATTATAGTTGATAATTAAGGACAACAATAATTTTCATACAGTACTATTTAGATTCTTCGGAAACTGTATGGTTTTGATGAAACTTGCATGTATATTATTATAATTTATCAAAATCTAACTAGATATTATGTAAAATAACTGCATAATGTGATTAATTCTGTCTCATTAATCACTTTGTCTAGATTGGGTAGGTAAATATTATGTATAATGGCTGGATTGTATACATAATATCTAGATTAATTATTTCAGCTGTAACATACATACATAGGTTAATGAATATATATAGTTCTCGATTGATAGCCTTTTTAACCGACTTCCAAAAAGGAGAAGGTTCGCAATTCAACTGTTTCTTAAAAATATATATTTGTTACCTCAGAACTTTCGACTGGGTGAACCGATTTTGATGATTCTTTTTTTATTTGACAGCTGGGGCTTCCCGTGTGGTCCAAGTTCTGTAATTTTTATATTGATAATTATTTTTTCCATGATAGCAAGAAGAAAAAAATAATGATCAAAATCGGTTCACCCAGTCGAATTAAAGATATGAGGTAACAAACAAAAAATATTTAAAAAAAACAGTCGATTAAAGTACCTCCTCCTTTTTGGAAGTCGGTTAAAAACTAACATTTGTCAGTGTTAGACAGATATTGTCTGGCTATTTTATTTTATTCACTAAACAAAACAAACTACGAACTCAACTTACGGTCAATTAAGAAATTTTTGTATATATTTTTATTTTCACATTAATATTAACGACAAAGGCGATCTCCATCTGATCCCATCTGCAGACCTAGCACGGGCCGTGGACAAATAGTCTTTCCACCGTTTTTATCCGCGCGTAGACGAGAGAGCTAAAATATGAATACGTTACGTCTCTTTCTAGCGGGATAAAAACGGTGGAAAGACAATATGTCCACGGCCCATGCTAGGCCTGCAGATAAGTTTGCCACGGGGGGACACGGGACTCGGTGGTATAGTTAGAAGCGCCACTGATTTTCGATGAGTCTGTAAGCTTTGTTAACTTGACTGACAATTTATCTTACTGCATTATGAATGCCCATGTAATATAGTTATTATTTAATTTATAAAATACATATAATAATATGTAGATACCTACTTAAGTAAGAGATTGCTAAGCATTTACCATGCTTGAGGGGGCAACTCAACACATAATTTTCTCATGACTTTGACCATACTAAACTTTTTTTATTAATATGCTGCGGTACGCGAATGATAAGAGATCGGCCGATGTGAGAATGCATCTGACAGGATAGCTACAATAGCATTCTAAAAATCAGAATTAAAACATTTTCTTTTACTATTTTACTGTAGTACTTATATTGGTACATTACTACGAATATCTTACGTTCAAAAAACTAGTAAATGGGATTAGAATTTCCTGTTTTCTTTCAGACTTTTACAATGTTATGGCAACTGTTAAACGCATTCTTTCAACGGCCGCACTTTATGTCAAACTATTCGTATAACAAAATAGAAAAATTTAGGTATAATTACTTTCAAGGTTGGACTGATCAAAGCTGTGAAAAAATTTACCCATTGTATTTGAATAGAGTGATACACCTTATTACTTATGTATGCCGAATTTAATTCAAGACATAATGTAAATAAAAGATATTATTGAATAAAATGCGTTTTTTTTAAACTAGTCTCAAACTCTATTGCAGTCTGTTTGGGGAAGTTCCATTAGCCAGTTATTCAATTGTCAAGCATGTGGTAGTGTAATAGCGATGGTGGCCTTGCGGTAGAATGTGCGCTTTACTTACTGACGGCACCCAGTTCGATCCTTGGCCCTGGACCAATGACTAAATAGTACTTAAATGTGCAGTTTCGATACCATCGCTAAAAACGGTGTAGGAAAACATCGCGAGGAAACCGGTGTGTCCAAGAACCTCAGACACGGGATCCTAGTGGGGAGATAGAAGTGTGAAATGTGGATCTGCGTTTAAATTCGTGCTAGTACCGAGCTAGTAGGGCGAGGTAAACACGTATTGTATTGCAGGGTAAGCGCTCGCCCTAATCATTCTAAGAGCTTTCCAATCCAAGAGATTTTTTTTATCATCATCATCATCAGCCTGCGCCGTCCACTGCTGGACGGTGACCTCCCAATGCACGCCACTGAACTCTGTCAGCAGTTTTTTGCATCCAGTAGTCCCACTTAAGTAAATCCTGGCCCACTTTTCTAACATCCATGTTCAGTTTAATTAAGCTTTTTAAAATCTACTACAGCTGGCAGAGATAAAAAAAAATTGGACCAAGTATAACAAGTAACAACATAAAACAACTTTAATTCTATCGGATAACAACGTCGAATGTGCTGACTATAGCTTTCTCAATATCTTTATGTATTGTGTTGACTTCTGCTTGGGTGAGAGTGCGTTCCAGGTGACGGTAAACTATGCTGAAGCAGACACTGTGCTTCTTGGTCTTGGGGTGCACAAACTTGTCTTTGAGTTTTACCTGGAACATACAACATTGGGTAAGTGTCCGCACTAAAAGTTTCCCTACACACTCTTCCCACCAGGCCATAGATCGTACGAGCCGTCGAAAGGCACTCGCTCCCTCGAAGATAAATTTCTAGGCTGTTTCCCTCAGAGCCCAGCATCGGCAAGAAGATCATACCTCGCCACCGATTTCCAACCTCTCAAGGAGAGAGTATTTCAACAAGTATTTTATCAGACCCTAGCATCACCCAGGTGATCAAAGTGGAATAGACCATTCTAATTCTAAGGGTCAGAATTATTTATGGACTGGAGAACTCTTTTTCTCAATCATCATCATCATCATTTCAGCCATAGGATGTTCACTGCTGAACATAGGCCTCCCCCATCGATTTTCAAAGGGACCGGTTGGAAGCGGCTCGCATCCAGCGTTTTCCTGCAGTCTCTTTTGGGACGTCTATCCATCTTGTGGGTGGACGTCCTACGCTGCGCTTACCGGTCCGCGGTCTCCACTCGAGAACCTTTCGGCCCCATCGGCCATGCTTTAAGTAATTCTAACTACACAAATCTTATCCACTTCTTACTTATGATTACTTATGAGAAATCAATAATTCATCAAAAACTTGTTTATAAATCAAGCTAAATAACAAGTATGTTTTATACAGGGTAACGTGGAAAGGGAAAGTCATAAGAGGTCCATTATACTCATCGATATGAACAACTTTTACTATGAACCAACTCTGAAATCATGAAAAAATATCAGCTATAAGCAAGTTTTTGATGAAAAAAGCACTACTCACTTGATGGTGACTGACTTACTTCTCCAAACGTCTACAATACCCAAGGCATCACATCACACATCATCAGCCAATTAACGTCCACTGTTGGACAAGGCCTCCCTCATAGAGAGGGGTGTTGCCATAATCCCCACGCTTGGCAGGCGGCTTGGGGATCGCAGTACGTTCACCGTGTACTATTAGGACGTTGCTGCCCATCCTCCGGTGTTTCTGGTCGCAGTTTTAGGACTTACCCGGGTCCAACCCATCTACCCAAGGCATAGATGTGACCAATGGTTTATGCCCAACACAGAAGGCAGACTTTTTACACAACTTCACAAAAAGGAGTGTTGTTTTTAGAGTGAATGTATGAATGTAGGTTTCTCAAAGAGTACAATGCATACCTGTTCAATAATGTCTCCACCAATATCCCTGACGATATCATAAAAGTCATTACTCTGGAAAGTGTCTACTGTTAGATTTGCTGGCAGCCAAAATGAAATATCATTCGTACATTGAGGGTACTGTGACACTGGCTTATACGTTATCTTAGCATTCAAATCATCTGTCTGGAACTGTGTTACGAAACCAGAATCCGTACTCCACATGAGACGAATATCAGGTATTTTGTACAAAGCCATAGCCAGCCTTTCTAACCCAAGACCAAATGCATAAGCTATGGTGTTATTAGGACCTGCATTGACTAGAATTTCGTTTCTAACTATCCCACAGCCTAGGACCTCCATCCATTTGTCTTCGTAATATATTTCTAGTTCCCATGACGGATGGGTAAAAGGGAAGTAAGCTTCGACCCATCTGTGTTTTATATCCTTGCCGAATAAGTTCCGAACCATGCCTAGTAGGTGGTTTTTTAATTGTCCCTCCATAAGTTTGGTAGCTTCTAAAGTATGGCATCTTTGTTTCATTGGGTCATTTATGGAGTTGACGAATTTATGTGGGTTTTCTGGGTTGAATGTTGACTCAAATATTTCATAATCGGGTTGGTCGGCAAACAGTTCTTCTTTGCGCTGTGATCTCACTGCGTCTAACTGAAAATAATAGGTAGCTATATCGTACTGCATTAAGAAACATTCTGATAGCTACAGTAACTAGTACAAAACTGAATAAAAATCATAAGTTCTTATCACATTTGCTAGGTTTATGAATGTAAGATTGTAGACGGAAATCAATATACAGCCATGAAATAAAAAAAAAACATGAAAAATTATTAATTAAACAGTGAAAATGTTTTCATTCAGAGTCGAGACAGGGTCGCTACGTATATGTTGCCTGACTTCCCAATACACAGTTGGTCCTTACTGTATGTTGGAACAGCCACTTACTCCAACCAATCACCTTGCTTGGGTAGGGTAATGCTCAGTCGAAGTGCTCTTGCACCAAAGCTTGTGCTGCTCACCTAAAGCCTCTGCCGAGCCAGCACTAATATGTTTTAGGAAGATATGATGGTGCCAAAGTATCAATATAGGTCACATCTCATAAAAGGGGTCAATACTAAGGGGTTGTGACATTAGCAGTGGAAAAGACATGCAGATATCGTTCAGGCTGGTGTGTTCGCCAATTCAACCAGAATGTCTCAAGCAAATGAGACCATAGTGACCAAGCTAGTCAACTGCAGTACCACACAACAGCAATGGCCTTCACAGCACCTTGCACCGAGGCATAAGCTGACAGGAAACTTACTTGATGAAATACAGGAAAATGAGTGGAATCGATTTCATCTCTTCTATAAACATCTCCGATCATTAGAAAGTTGTCCAATCCTGATCGTAGCAGCTCGCTTTGATGTGCCGTCATGTGTGCTCTGAGCAGAACGTCTTTGTTTACGTAATAGCAGTCAGATTTCGCTCTACTTGGGTGATCAGTTGGAATTAACAAATCATCGAAGTTTTGCTTAGTTGTGACAATTGGAGACAAGTTGTCATACACACTAAAGGCAGGGTTCCCTCTCTGCGTGAAGGAGGAGTAAAAATATTTGACGATACGTTGCCGCACGAGCGACAGGGGGTTATGATTTTGTAGGTGCAGGTTTCGACCTAAATATGATGTCATTTTAGGTGTGATGTTGGTGAAGTCGTCGGCTTGGAAAGCTTTTCCATTTATATTCACTGTAGACACAGAATTTGGCGCAGTACTGTAATTATTTCGGGTTAAAACTGCGGATATAATGCAGTTTCTTCTCAAGAGCAGTTTTGTCATGTTTCTCCAGTTCTGGTCGCTGGTATATTGTTATTACGGACCTTAGATTTTTGTTTAACTACTCATACATTCACAAAAATCCAGGATATAATATAACTAAGGGTTATAATAAAATTGATTTATAATCAAATTTTAGAACAGCTAAGTTCCAATCCAATGTTGTCAAAAACTTTCAACAGATTTACAGCATTGATGATCATGAAACGGAAAATTTACCAAGAAAGAACATTAGACAAAGATAACACATTTCAAGCGGTAAGTAATGCTTCAAGTAATTAATGTACCTATTATTGCTATAGTGTTGTCTTGTCACTGTCATTTTTGAAATGAAACAAAGAGCTTGGACCTTGCGGCTAGCTTGGTTTTTGTCATTTCGTGATTCGGAATTTCTGAACGGACTATATATGACTAGAACTACAAACTTTGTAGATCCGGAATTTATAGGGAACACAGACCTACTACCTATAGATTTTCAATGAGCGTGGCTAGCTCAGTGCCTCTCGCTTCAACAAGGTGTGTTGCCACATTAAAATTATTTGCTTTAAGTTAGGGTAATTTATCTACTATGACGAGTAGTGAATCTCTTCAATGAGTAATTTTGGAAACTTTGGAAAATCTTGTGAGATGGAAGGATATCTGAAAAATACTTATGAACAAAAGAAATTAATATTAAGATCCAAATCCATCCGTTTAAAGGTAAGACAGCTTTAAACGGCTGTATCTTTCGCGCCGTAATATCGTCAGTTGAAACTTACACATAATATGTAATGTTACGACGGATTAACTAAGAAATATAATTAAGTCAAAACTAAAGAGGGTACACATCCACACATACAACAAACGTTTTTGTTAAGGTATTATTGTATTTGCTCTGGTGTAAAAACCAAACGGTACGTAACGGTAATCGGTACAAGCGTCAAACTTGGCGGATTATAGTGCACACCCTAAAGTAAAACAACAAATAATAAATACTGGCCGCTTGCGAGTCGGTCACACATTTCTGTTTCCCACAAGTTAAGCAACGTCGGGCGCGGTTGATACTTGGATGGATGACAGCCTGGGCGTGATGTTGTGTATTTGCACTACTTTTTGTATTTTTTGACGGTACAGAACCCTCAGTGCACGAGCCCGACTCGCACTTGGCCAGTTTATTTATTTTCATGGATGGAATTATGGATAACATCCCAATTAATGAGATACTTAGATAAAACTCTTTATTATTTACAGTACTCATATCACACACGATAAATCAGACTTCAAAAAAAGATTATTTTGTTTTATTTGAACAAAATCACGCTGATGATGATTTATGATGATATATTTTCTTTGATTTAAGTACATTTAAGTGTGTTTATTAGACCCTAAGCAGCTGCTGTTGCTCAAAAATATAATTTTTCCCTTTCTGATATTGGATTCGGCATTGAAATGACTGGAACAAATTCTACTATGTTTTCCTGGCACCCAATTTTCACAACCAGTAGCACTGATCCATTTTATTCGTAAGCCAGGATCAGTTGGAAACCTGCAGAACGAATAATTTATGTTAATTGTGGTGGGTAATTTCATTTATAAACTGGCAACATTGATTGTTATTCGTCTCAGTTAATATTTTGATAAAACTCATAGGAAATACCACAAATCGACCAAAAAACGGACTAATTATGAATAAAATATTTACGCATTGATATCCTGAATTTATTTAGGTGATCATTACAAGCTCTATATGTTTACTTACGTGTGAAATGATATTTCATCGTTTTTTCTCTCACTGCGGTACTTGCAGCCCAAAATGATACAACCAACCATTGTAAATGTTTGTTTTACAATTATTTCTAAGACGAAACACGCATTTATCACATAAAATCACCAAAAAAATGCAATAAACAATATTCAGACCCGTTTTGTTTGTCGCAGAACCGTCAGATTTTGACATTTCTGATCCAAAAAACAGGCCACGCCGATAAGGACAAAAAAGTCTTGTTATGTCCTTTTTGTACTTGTGCTGAGCCATATCAATTTGTCTCTTTCACTTGCTTTCACTGAAATATATTGCCGGGCCCTGATAGGGAAGGTTTTCATTGAGGTTTACCGTGTTGTAGACAGATTAAAGCCGTAACTGACATACGTACTCCTTGTGAGTAATATGTTCCTTGCATACGTACCCCGAACCACGGACCGCCGCCGTCTGACCCACTGCTGCCAGATGAAAAAATCTAATCAGCGCTGACAGCGGTGCACTAAGCGCTAGATTCGAATATATTCACGAGCCATTAAAGCGCTAAATCGGCTCAAACGAGTCAATAAAGCGCTAAATTCGAACTTTTAAGTGAAGCGCTTTGTAGACGATCAGTGTGATTAAATAATCTCCCATACTAAACATGGGCTGTAACCATGAACTCTTAAAACAATTCTGATAAAGGTTTGGAAGCGTGACGCAGATTGCGACTCGTATAAACGCATCTCGTTTACGGCTCCGTTGTTTTGCTCTATGTGTTTAGTATGGTAGATTATGTAATCACATTGATCGTGGAAAAAGCGTCATACGCACGACAAAAATAAAATAAAATACGAAGTGATTGTAGTGAAAAACAACTTTTTATTACAATAATAAAATTTAGAAGAAAACACATAATAATATTATTCTATACCTACAGTTTGGGTATAGTAAAGTCAACTTTAAGTAAAAAAAATATTAAAATTCTTCTTCCATCATAGCTGAACTCGAGGGTCCAGGCTGGTTAGGTTCAGTAGTATTTACTTTATATTTTTCGGATGATCCTATCTTATTTAAAATATCAGCTGGTAGTTGATAATTATAACAGTTGCTGTTAACCGCGGGTAATCCTGTTCTTATTATTAAAAATTAAGAAAGCGCTATTAAAAATTAAGAACGCGCTAAATTATCCGCTAGGCGCTAAAATTATCAAGTGCCCGCTAAACATAGCAAAAAAGCGCTAGATCTAGCGCCGAAAGCGCTAAAATGGCAGCACTGGTCTGACCCCAGAGAAAATTTTCTCTTTCCCTCCTGTTGATCAGACGGTGCGCGGCGGTCCGTGGTCCGTGAGTACGTGGTACGTACGTCTGTTACGGCTTTTACAATTTTGATTTTTGACGTTGATTTGACGTACCAAATGGTACCAAAAAAAAACCTCAAAACATAACCTAGCTGAGCTGTTTATTTTTGCTATTACATTTGAGTATTTACTATAAATGAAGGAAAGCCACTAGATAATTCAAAACTTTTACTTATTGTACTTTGATATAGTGAAAAACAAATCATGTTTAAAAAGCGCCTGCTACATTTAGCGCAAATTAGCTTTGTTGGCTTATCTGGGTACTATTTAGGAAAAAACCAAAACTACGATACGTGTGCTTTTGAAAATGAAGTAACTGTGAATGGAAAGCGGTTGAGAAACATGCCAGGACTACCGATATTTGGTACTGTATCTGCTGCTACGCCGTACACTGAAGGACCCAAAGATAGAGTGAGTTTTGGTTGTTTACATCAAAGAGGTTTACATAATCACATTTAGGGTTGCCATCTCTCCGGGTTTGAACGGAGTTGAACGGTGCTTCGCCGGGCTTCGGGTTGACATCATATATCTTTAATCTTAGTCATAAGACACGGAGACTCTGGGTTGGAACGTTGCTTGCTTCTCCAGGCTACCATTGGCAGAATTACATTGCAAGTGCTTTATTTTATTACATTACAAAAAATTATACATACGGTTCGCGCAAAACTTTATGAGCCCTCTGAAGTTAGGCCCGAGGCCTCCCCGACGCCCTGTCCCGTCCCTCGGATACCTATAATATGCGTTGCGCAGCCACTAGGGCCTAACTTCAGAGGGCTCATAAAGTTTTGCGCGAACTATACCAATGGTACTTCACTTTTAATCTGCTTCAGGCCATTCAATTGTTGTCTATAAAATCCTATAACATCTTACCTACTGAAATAGAGAAATACAATAGTTTACTAAACATATATTGTCGCCACCGGTGGATTCCCAGCTTTCCCGCGTTTTTCTGATAGGAAAATGATTTTTCTTTCTTAGTCGATAAAAACCTATTGTTTTTCAGCTCACTCCTGGAAATAATTTGACAGCCCCGTTAGCTCAGTTGGTAGTGGACCTGCCTTCTGCGCTTGGGGTTGTGGGTTCGATTCCCACCTAGGACAAACAATTGTGTGATGAACATTTGTGTTTGTTCTTCATCTGGGTGTTAATATCTACTTATTTAAGAATGTACTTAAAAATATACATGTATGTAAATCAGTCTGTGGCAGCCATATTACAAGCTTTGCTTAGTTTGGGGTCAGATGACCATGTGTGCAATTATGTCCCAGATATTTATTTATTTATTTAAAAATAGGCCTAGCCTAAGGAATGCCACTACGAACTAATTTGACTGACCATCACAACCTAATAAGAAAAAGTGACTGTTTCCTTTGATGTTATTATAACTGATTTGACTGTTCGGGGGCCTTACGGATACCTGTTTTAAGCGAATCTGTTTAGTTCAGAGGTTCCCAAAGTGGTCTAGGTGGACCCCCAGGGGTCCACGGGAGACTCGACGGGGGTCTGTGTTTTTGTTCCACAGGAACCAGCAAAATTTTGAAAGTGGTCTATGAGAAAAAAAGTCTGGGAGCCTCTGGTTTAGATGATGAGAAAAGTTGCACGACCGCGAACCGTATCACGAGGCGTTAAGGTTCATGTTTGCGTGATTTTCCGAACTGCGCTGTTTCAACTCCAATTTGAGCCCGTGTTTAGAGTTAGCGGTAAGGCCCCAGTTAACATTTTCTAAAATTTTCAGGTATCCCAAATAATGAAGTACGGGTTCCCAAGTTTAGACAATGTCCGTTCGTATGATGACTTTGTGCTATCCTATGACCGGCGGACGAGAGTGCCGCACTGGGTGTTCGAGCACATCACTAAGGCACATATTGAGAAGAACGATCAGGTTGATAGAAGCAAGTGTGACTTTAAACCGGATGAGAGCATACATCCCTTCTTCAGGTGAGACTTGATGTCCACAGATAGCTGAGTAGTTGGCACATTTTAATCCCAAACTGCAGGATATGGGTTCAACAATGAGCTTGAGCTACTGGTGAAGAAAAACATTGTGAGGGAACTATATACACTAACTAACTTTGACAGCCCCGTTAGCTCAGTGGGTCAGTGGTGTACCTGCCTTCTGCTTTTGGGGGCGTGGGTTCGATTTCCACCTAGGACAAACATTTGTGTAATGAACATTTGTGTTTGTTCTATGTCTGGGTGATAATATCTATTTAAGTATGGATTTAAAAATATATATAGATAGAGATATATGGATAGATAGAGGGATAGGATTTAATAATAATAAAAAAAGAGTAACTATTACTATTGCCAGTTAAAGCATTATTATTTTTTCACAAAAGCTGAACCCTAAATGTTTTCTGAGCATTTTGAATTATAATTTTGTAGCAGAGCTTAGACATCTTCATCCTCATCCATGATGCCATGTTACATAGGTCGGTGCAGGCTATCACATCAGATTATTGTCAGCAGTTATGCTGTAAGCCACGTCGAAATCACGCATTAAAGAAAGGCGCTGCGCCTATGTTTATTAACCAACTTCCGATGATCTGATCCGACTATCCGATAATAACCTCCTCCTATTTGGAAAAAAAAAAATATAGTCGAATTAGACTGTTTTTTTTTAAGAATGAAAGAAGAAAGAAATGTTTGTTACCTCAGAACTTTCGACTGGGTGAACCGATTTTGATAAAAAAATAATATTTGAAAGCTGGTGCTTCCCGCGTGGTCACATTTCAATTTGGTCTAGTTCTGTCATTTTTATAAAGTCGGTTTTTTATATTGACAATTATATTTTTATTTTAGTGAACTTAAACTTGAAATAACATCTCAATTATACTCATTCCAGATCACTAAACAGCGACTACAAAGGGTCCGGGTTCGACCGAGGCCACATGGCAGCGGCTGGTAACCACAAACTGTCTCAGAAGCATGTTGACCAGACATTCTACCTCACTAACATGGCTCCTCAGGTGTGTATAGGGTTTCATAGCTCTGTCCCACTCTTTCACTGTTGTGCATGCAACTAAACTTCTTTAAAACTGTACAAAGAGGTTCAGTTTCAAATATATTTACTGTAAGAAGTTTGCCTGGGCAGCACTGGTACTGGCGCCTAGAGAGAGACGACTGGTCACTCTGGGCGCCAGTTAGGAAGGCGCCAAAATGCCAATAGTGAAAAAACATTTAGAGCGGAAAAAAAACTGCCTCGAACCTGCCGCTGCCCCTCACGAAGGAGGGGCAGTGGAGCCTACTTGCATTGTTTGTAACCAGCATAAAATTTTGATGTGGAAATAGTTTACATCCTGGATTAGCGCATGGGCTACTTTTTATTCCGGAATAATGATCGATTCCTGTTCGATAGTTTTCAGAAACGCGCCGAATCAATCTCATCTCGATATAATATCGTCCTACCCTGATCAATTTAACATAACATATCATGACTCATAACTTTTATTGAAATAAAAATAGACCATTGTACAAATTTCAGTTTTAATTTTTACTGAAGAGTTATTACTTACAATGTCACTGTTTCATATCCTCGCAATTAAAGTGAAAACCGAGGGTATAACTCCTGCAGAAAACCCATTTTGTCCTTGGCTTAAAATGTCCGCTGTCGCCTTTGGTTCGGGCCGATAAACGTCTCAGCTAAAATGACTTGTTTTATGCACTTGTTGTACAATCTACTATAATAGATTGTTGCATCGTGCGTAAAATGAGTTATTAATGCACGAGTGTTATCATGCGAGAGCACTAAATTAACACTAGTGCATTAACTAGTGCAGTGCACTTTAGCAAGGTGCTACCGTAATAAAATATACCTACTCAAAATAAAAAAGTCAAGTTAATGAAAACAAAGTATTGAGAGATATTGTATTTTTTTTTCACCAAGTCGGTTTTATTCCGCCGATTTTTATTTTCAGCCAGTATCATTTTGGGCTAATTCATACATATTAAACGTAATGGGAGACATTAAACCTCTGTGGTAAATTTATATTTAAATAAAAAATAAAAACAGTGCATTAATGAAAAACTGTGCAACCATGACATTTCATATAACATTTCTGCGCTGTTTTGGTTCTAAGCAAAAAATACGTCCTTCGTGAGCAGTTTTGTAGTGATTAATGATAACATTACTACGTAGTTGACAGAAAAACTTTTTACTATTCACAGGTTGGTGAAGGTTTCAACAGACATGCGTGGAACAGGCTAGAGAGGCATGTGAGAAAGCTGACCAAAGTTTATGTCAATGTATACTGCTGCACTGGACCACTTTACTTACCTAGGTAACTATAGTTAATTACTATCGGATCAGTGGCCTAGTACGAGCACTTGCGAAAAAGTTATCGTTACGTAAACGATAGCAAAATGTATGAAAAATTTAACAGCGCCTCTATCGGACGTGGAAGGAAACGGAATTTTTATACATATTGCTATCGTATACATAACGATTACATTTTCGCAAGTGCTCGTACTAAGGCCACAGGCTATATAGGTAAGCGAAGTGATGACATGGTACTGAGACGTGGTCCTTAACTGCTGGCCTTTTGGAAAAACTCAGAGTCACACAACGGGCAATGGAGAGAGCTATGCTCGGAGTTTCTTTGCGATATAAAATCCGGAACGTAGATATTCGCCGAAGAACCACAGTCACCGACATACTTACCAAGATGTGGAAGTTGAAGTGGAAGACGCAGTGAAGGTAGGCCTCCTACTAAATGCACCGTTGACAGCGTGAAAGTCGTGATCAAGTGGATGTAGATGGCAGGCTGTCTTTCAGTGTGGAATTCTAGGGGGGAGGCATAAGTTCAGCAGTGGACGTCTTATGGCTGAAGATGATGAACGTAATTCCGTATGGCGTAAGTTAGTCCATGTGGCGTAAGTTGACACGGGGTATGGTAAGTCCACTAAGATTTTTTGCGACATTTGAGGACGAAGTTTTACCGGGTGTAGGTACCTAAAGGAAACGCTCCCAAAGCCAAAACATTACTATTATACTATCTAAACATAATCAAATACCAATAACCATTTGCTTTCTTTCTTCTTTCATTTGCTTTCTCTCTTATATTCTTGTTTTAGTTAGTGGTTTATAATTTTGCAAACCAGCAATGTAAAGCGTAGGTACAAGCGTGCGCGCGGCGCAGGTTGTTCGTTGACTTTTAGGAAACTGATATTTTATTTGCGTTACATTGCATTTTTTACTTCTCTTTTCTGTGGTCTCGAATTTCTAACCGACATTGGGCCTAAGACCTTGCCCATTCTCCAACGAATAAGGAGAAGAGCTAATGTTTTATTAAATGGATTTTTCCAGAAAGGAATCGGACGGCAAGAGCTACGTCCGGTACCAAGTGATTGGCGCAAACACCGTAGCAGTCCCCACACATTTCTACAAAGTGATAATCGCAGAGTCTCCCGACGGCTCACTAGATATGGAGGCCTACGTCATGCCTAATCAGAAAATACCTGAGGAAACGCCAGTCTCCTCTTTTATGGTAAGTACCTATGACGTAAGCGTAAGTCCAAATGGCGTAAGTTAGTCCATGTGGCGTAAGTAAGCTGATATAGTGTAAAGGAAATCCATATGGCGATGTTAGAAATACCTGGGCTCCGATTGTACTAAACCAATGGTTTTTCAATTTTTTTTTATTCTGACACTTTATCTGTACCAAAAGTGTCAAAAGGGTAATTTTTTGAGGCAATTCATTACCAATTTAAAAACAATTGGGTTAGTAGAATCGGGGCCCTGTCCTGTCGTTTCGTAGTGTTGTTGGGTTGATGTCCTCGTGATTTTCAGTTGTCTTAATCTTTGTTAGCCTTTTTGTAATGTAATGGTCGCGAGCCGACAATTATAAAAGTCCCAAAAAAAAAAAAAAAAATAAAAAAAAAAAAAAAGAGCCGACAATTTCTGGTCTTCACAAATTCATGTGATTGTTAGCTGTCAAATCCGGTGTTGCTTGTTATGTCAGTTTTTGGTTTGGCTTGTATTTGTTAGCCTAAACAGGCGTAAGTAATGTGGCATAAGGTAGTCAATATTAATAACTATGTTGATATGGCGTAAGTGATAAGTGCGAACACTAGCAGTTCCGCTGCATAGGTGTAAGGTAAACCCATATGGCGTAAGTTCTTGGTATTATGAGACGGACAGCCATAAAATGCCTGTGAAAACACCTTTCATATCTTTTATAGAAAATTACTTATGGCGTAAATAAGTCCACATGGCGTAAGTCCGCTTATAGATCCACTGTCGGGTATCGGCATCATCTTCAATACATCGTTATTTGTGGTCCTGCATTACCTTATCCATGCCATGCCCTGGAACTTGACAATATCAGCCAACTGCCCAGTGATCTGTGGCCTTAGTACGAGCACTTGCGAAAAAATTATCGTTACGAAAACAATAGCAAAATGTACGAAAAATTGAACAGCGCCTCTATCGGACGTGAAAGGAAACTGAATTTTTCATACATTTTGCTATTGTTTTCGTAACGATAACTTTTTCGCACGTTCTCGTACTAGGGCCACAGGTGTGGCGGTGAGTTTTGTCACCATCGCTCTAATTTGGATTGACATAAGTGGAACTGGGACAGAAATTGCATACATAAGAATATCCGGCTTTCCGATTCTCTAATTTACCTCTCTGTGAACGCTTTAGTCCACCTACCGTCATTCTGACTAGGTTTTTAACAAGCTTTAATTTAGTTTCACATGTCCCGGTGTCTGTCTGTAATCAAATCTTTCAAGTTAATAACCCACTTCTTGGTGTTCGATTGAGCTGAAATTTGGCATACTTGTCAAGTTCCGATGACAATACAATATTATGGTGCTACGATGCCACATACAAACACAGACACAAATACACAGACGTTAAACTTATAAACCCTTCTGTTTGCGTGGGGGGTTCGAAAGATGTATGTTTGGACATCAACTCACCCAATGGAAAGCAACAAGGTGCCTGATGATGGAACGCATCTTTTTAATTTTTTTCCGCCAAATAAGTATCGAAAAAATAGGATGTTTGTTACTTATCATCAGCCAGAAGACGACCACTGCTGAACATAGGCCTCCCCCTTTAACCTCTTCGAGCGATGTGACCTGCCCATTGCCACTTCAACTTGCAAATTTTAATAGCTATGCCGGTGACTCATGTTTATTGGCGAATATCTCTTCACTCTTCTGCCTAGCGTGTGTCCCGGCACCGGCCTGGGTCCGCTTTCCTACTATGGTTCTTCCACTTCGCACGGTCGTTAGCATCATCCTTGGTGAGTTTATTGCCTCTCATGTCTTCTTTTACGACGTCAATCCATCGTCGCTTTGGTTGGCCACGAGGTCTCGTTCCAGGGAGCTCAAGGTCCAAGAGTTGATTGCCGACGTACGACAAATATCTCTTCACTGATAGCGCAAAATTAAAAATTACGTATTTACTAATAACCTACACATTTACAAGTAAAGCACACCTTTTTTTTCTTGTTTTCACCATTCCCTAATGTAGGTATTCTATTTTATTTCAGGTCCCGCCTGAGACAATAGAAAGGGCAGCCGGACTTTTATTCTTCGACAAGATAAATAGAAGTAAATTGAGCAGGATAAACGGGAAAAAAGCTTAACGTTATGTGGCTGTAATAGAATAATTATAAAGGCGCTGACGACCCGTCCAGAGCATACAGACTAGAATCATGAATCGTAGCTGTAATGCAATATAAAGGCGCTGATAGACCTGGCCAGAACATTCGAACTAGAATTTAGAAACGTAGCTGTAATAGAATAATTATAAAGGCGCTGATAGACCTCACCAGAACATTCGGACTAGAATCAAGAATCGTAGCTGTAATAGAATTTAAAGGCGCTGATAGACATGGCCAGAACATTCAGACTAGAATCTAGAGTCGCAGCTGTAATAGAATAATTATAAAGGCGCTGATAGACCCCATCAGAACATTCGGACTAGAATCGAGAATCATAGCTGTAATAGAATTTAAAGGCGCTGATAGACCTCACCAAAACATTCGGACTTAGAATCGAGAATCGTAGCTGTAATAGAATAATTATAAAGGCGCTGATAGACGTCACCAGAACATTCGGACTAGAATCGAGAATCGTAGCTGTAATAGAATTTAAAGGCGCTGATAGAACTGGCCAGAACATTCGGACTAGAATCTAGAATCGTAGCTGTAATAGAATAATTATAAAGGCGCTGACAGACCTCACCAGAACATTCAGACTAGAATCGAGAATCATAGCTGTAATAGAAGAATTAAAAAGTCGCTGATATACCAGTAAGTGATTGGTATTGTAATGACATTTTTGTTCATATTTATTTATTTAATTTTTAATTGAATAAATTATTATTTAATTTAATGTACCTAGACCTATACATATTATTAAGATACAATTTTTCGGACCGGTAAGCGCAGCGTAGGACGTCCACCCACAAGATGGACAGACGACCTAAAAGAGATCGCAGGAAAACGCTGGATGCAGGCCGCTTCCAACCGGTCCTTTTGGAAATCGATGGGGGAGGCCTATGTCCAGCAGTGGACGTCCTATGGCTGAAATGATGATGATGATAATTTTATATACAATTTTGTAGAAGAGTGTACTGGAGAAGTTTGACTTGTAACTATGGTGTTATTAATAAAGTATTGTATTGTATTTTGCTCTTGTATATTTTATAATAAAAGAATCTTTCAATAAAAAAAAAATACAGTGATTATTTATTTATTTTATCATCACGACTGTTGCAACTTGTGATCAGAATGCTGGCCTCTAATTTGCTCAAAGATTGAGCATTGCCATACAACGTGGTAATGGGGCCAGCATTTTGGGGACAATTCCCACTGGTAGCGGTTTAATAGATTAGTAGTTAGGCATTCACTTGTTTTTACTATTGAAATGTTATTTAAGTTATTGTAAATACATTTATGTTTACAGAACAACAAATTATTATAATAATTAACTTTTATTAAGACAAAATAATATAAACTGTTATTATAATGCGTCGTACTCCGGAAAAGGAATCCTGATTCCTAGAAAATTTTATCCTACTTAATTTTAAGTAGAATGAAGTAAATTTTAGTAGTCGTTTTTAAAATTTGTATCGACTATCGCACAATAGGCCTATGTCCTAATGTTTAATTTATTACAAAGAACTGAAAAAATATTTTTTATTGGCTGATAAATTTCTGAGATATAAGCGTTTAAAGTCTTTGGTTGGGATGGAAAGCGGATGCTTTATCCCTCTCCCGCAAAGCGCATAGCATTTGTATGTCACGCGTGCGGCTTACGTCATAACGTGCTATAACGCGCTCTCTGTCTAGAATTAAATTACTTATGACTTAGTTATTTTTGAGGTCCAGTTCTACTATTTTATTGATATACAATATAACAATTAAAATAATTTTCACACAAAAATATTATAAGAGACATCTGTCGGAACACCTCAGTACTAAATCAGGCATGAGCTCTCTAAAACCGATAGTGCCTAATTAATGCACGCGCTATGGGATAGAGGGCGCATTCTGCTATTTTTATGATTGGTGGTAAAACGTAGATCTATTCTATAATATATAAAAAAAACAGTTTTTTATATTGATAATTATGTTTGTTGTAACCTTGTATATATAACCTTGTGGCGCCCAGAGCTTTTGAGACTCAAACTAGCATACCGGTAAACGTTCTCCATTATTTCGTTCAAAAACGTAGGTAAACAAACCATTACAAAGACAGCGGAAAAGCTTTTTCAAAGATGTCTTTTAAAAAGGTCCTTGGGCGGTAATTCAATCTCAGTCTAGAAACGCTTTGGGCCGTAACGACTCGATTTTTGATAAGCTTTTGTAAGAAATAAGAAAAAAAGTTAGGGCACATGTCTACGTTGTTCCAAATATTTGTCGTAAGTGTTTTCTGACATATTTAGTTATTATTACCCATCGAGATACAATACCTATAGTCACAATCTCTAAGTGAAAACAGTCAAAAAACGTCCGAGCGACGTTGTACATACCCAGATATCAATTATATAGTTGACAATGCCACATTTACTACAATTTAGACTTTATGTCGCTTGCATAGTGTTCAACGTCGCTTGTACGATAGGGCATCGTTGCACTGGCATCGCGCGGCGTTGTAGTCGGATCGCGGTTGCCATACAACCAACCAAAAAGTCGGCGCAATCCGTAGCGAGCGCCGAGTTTTGGGTCGGACATTTTATTGGCACGATTG
Source organism: Agriopis leucophaearia (assembly GCA_949125355.1). Lineage (NCBI taxonomy): Eukaryota > Metazoa > Arthropoda > Insecta > Lepidoptera > Geometridae > Agriopis > Agriopis leucophaearia. The sequence goes on along the minus strand of OX421284.1, from coordinate 5,559,854 downwards.
TGACTATAGTTACGAGTATTGTATCTCGATGTTATTACATATTACCATTGAAATTATAATTCATCCACACTATATAATATTATAAATGCGAAAGTAACTCTGTCTGTCTGTCTGTTTGCTACATAATCACAGCTAAACCGATCTCGATAAAATTTTGCGAGGTAATAGTATGTATCATGAGGACGTTTATAGGCTATTTTTTCTAAAGAAATCGCGGACGAATTTGCCGTTACAGCTAGTATTAAGTATATAATTATAAATTATGAAAAGCCATAAAATGTTACCGTTATGATAACATAAGAATCTGTTATTTGTTATGAGTTGTCATATTTTATTTTCTACATAGAATGAATACCGACATTTTTAAATTAAATAGTTAATTTTTACAATTTTGTTTTATTTCTTAGATGTTGCATAATTATACAGAATAGGCTATCAGAGAGTTGTTTGTGTAGTTAAAAACATTAGTAAACTATTACACTACACTGTTTTTAGGGTTCCGTACACAAAGGGTAAAACGGGACCCTATTAATCCGCTGTCTATTCGTCTGTCACCAAGCTGGATCTCATGAATCGTGATAGTAAGACAGATGAAATTTTCAGAGATGATGTATTTCTGTTTCCGATACAAAAACAGAATACAATAAATATTTAAGGGGGCTCCCATACCACAAACGTGATTTTTTGCACGTTTTTGCTCGATATTGATAACGGCAACAGGAAGACGCAATAAAATAAAACTAACCTAACTTTATTGCAAAAAAAATAATATCCTACCTTAAATTTTATAATATGAAATATAAACCTAACCTAACTTTAATTTTTGCTATAAAAAAACTAACCTAACCTAACTTTTTTTTAAAACAAAGAATCTAACCTAACGTAAACTTTTTTTTTGGTTGATCTATTTGTTTCAAAAAGTCAGGTTATGGTAGTTTTATTTTTATTTTAAAAGAGTTAGGTTAGTTTATTTGTTTAAAAAAAATTAGGCTAGGTTAATTTTTTTATTTAAAAAAAGTTAGGTTAGGTCTACTTTTTAATTGCAAAAATACTTAGGTTAGGTTAGTCTTTAAATAACAACAAGTACAAAGTAACTAGTCAAAAAGTAGACCTAACCTAACTTTTTTTTAAATAAAAAACTAACCTAACTTAAAAAAAATTATTACCTAACCTTACATAATTTTTGCTATAAAAAAGCCAACCTAACCTAACTTAAAAAAAATAGATTTCCCCAACTTTAAATGAGGTTGCCATTTTGGGAAACTATCTAAATTATTCTGAATTGTAGTTTTTCGCTACGTGTTGCCAGGGTAAACATTAATCTTCAAAAATTTTAGTTCAGAAGACAGGAAAAAATCAATTGATATATATATCGGCGAACCCTGAATAAAACACTATAGAGCAAAAATGAAAGTCACAAATGTATAAAATGTGTATATATTTAATTAGTAACACTGCGCGGTACAATTTACAATACGCATACAGCTCAATCGTCGTCTTCATCGTCAGAAGCACCGTTCTGTTGAGGTTCTTCACCATCCACGCGCGCGTCGCCCATACCTGAACAAAAGAAAAAAAAAAACAAGTAAAGCACTTGTAATTTCTTTTTAACCGACTTCCAAAAAGGATGAGGTTATCAATTCGATTTTTTTTATGTATCGGAACATTAGACTGAGTTAACTGATTTTGACGATTCTTTTTTTGGTTTGAAAGCTGGTGCTTCCCATTTGGTCCAGTGTTGATTAAGTCGGTTTTTTTATATTGATAATTATTACTACTCGTCTGATTTTGATGAAATTGTGGTAAGTTTGGTATTACCAGGCCTGGCGCACTCTGCACTTTAGGTATAAAGCTACAAGTAGTCGTCTTGTCGGACTTGCCGTGCCCGCTGCCGCGCGATAGACAGAGAGGCAACTTCTAGGTTAATATTGCTGTTGGTAGTTAGCGCGCGCACGTCCTGAATTGAACTTTATTGTGAAGTAGCAAGAGTCGCTACTTATTTAAATTATTTTGCGGAGTGAAACATCTGTACTTGTACTTATATGTCGACACCGCTTTATGGTTGATATTCCGAAAACCCGTACGATGCGCTTTGCACTTGTATTGTGCGAACTGCTAGTCTGTGGAATGCGCTGCTTGAATGGGTGTTCCCCGATAGTTACAATTTGGGTGACTTCAAATCTCGAGTCAATTGGTTTCTTCTAGGCAAGCGTGCTCCATTGATGGCCGCATCATCGCTTAACATCAGGCGAGGTGGCTGCCAAGCGCAAGCCTGTTTTATAAAAAAAAAACTAAACATGATTTATAGAGCAATATGAAGTCGAATATTTCAATATCACAAGCCGAACGTGCCTCCCTATCGCTTGTTCCGCGGTCTCGCTTGCACGCTCGGCTCAGGCGGAACGTGACAATGAGTCATGCTTTTTCGTGCGTGCAGCCGGCGTTCATAGATTTATAAAACGTTATCACGTCAAAAAAATTATTCTGTATTACCTTCGTCCTCGTCTTCCTCCGCGGAGTCTCCAGCAATCTCCGTGTTCTCCATCTCTGCCCGTTCCATCTGCCGCGCCAGCTCTGCCTCGTCAGTAGCCGTCACCACTTTAGGCTGTGATATTAAAACAGTTATATAAATAATATTCCACATCAGGGGCCTTACCGCTACCTGTGTTAAGTAAACTAACGCTAGCTAGATGACTGTTTTTTATTTTATTGTCCTATAAAAATTTAGCCCATAAATATACCCTAGCGAACAAAACATATTTTTTTGAAATCGGTGAACAGTTGGCGGTGAAATCGGAGAACATACATTAAAATAAACAAGATGGACAGAGGACCGAAAAGAGACCGCAGGAAAACGCTGGATGCAGGCCGCTTCCAACCGGCTCTTTTGGAAATCGATGGGGGAGGCCTATGTCCAGCAGTGGACGTCCTATGGCTGAAATGATGATGATGACATTTAAAAAAAACAGTGGAACACAGAACCGTTCTCCTTTTTTGAAGTCAGTCAAAAATAAGGTAAAACTTGTTTCAGCTAAAATAGACTCGGAAGTTTCTTAAGACCTAAAGTAACTCTCTATATCCTGTGTTTTTTTAATCTAATAGTAAATTTAACAAAAACACGGTACATCAAATGCGCGTGCTTCCCCCAGGGGTCTAGACAAGAACCACTTTCTGTCAGCGTGAAAATGACATTAGCAATCACGTGACATCTCTCAAGCTAATGTCATTATCATACAATATTATCATTCCATAGGTGTTAACGGTATTCTAGCCCTAAAAATGTTGCTGCTTGTAACATGCAAAGTAACATTATAGAATCTAAAAAGTGTACATACCGCCATCTGTATATTGAATACTCCGCCCGCCGCGTCTATGGTCTCTTTTATTTTATCGATGGCGTCTTGGAGCGCTTTGAGACCGTCTGTCTTCTCGGGCGTTGAAGTCGTCATCACTGGAATGTAACATTTGAATTATAAGGCTAGGTATTTTTAAGCTCCCACGCAATATTAATAAAATAACCAAAGCCTAAGGGTGTAGACCCTAAGCCATACACCAATGTTGCCCCTCGGGTGCCAAGATACGGCAGCCGTTATGGGCGGCCCATTTAGTGGGTAGCAAGTCATCACCTGTCTAAATATATTTTGAGATGAGAGAGAATAAGGCAGGTGCCGTAACTCATCGCATAGATCTGTTCTCCTATCCACAAGTTGTTCACCTCCATAGCCCAGTTTTGTTTTTAATCCTATACTGTACAATAGTTTCATATTCCATAATATTGTATTTTTATATTGAACAGGGCCTCTTGGTGTTGGCTTCGGCTCCACCAATGCCTACCAAATGTCCGGGATAGACCCGAGAATTTGACCCCAAACTAAGCAAAGCTTTTAATATGGCTGCAAGAGACTGATATACATACATATATGTTTTTTAAATACATACTTAAATAGATATTAACACTCAGACAGAACAAATACAAATGTTCATCACACAAATGTTTGTCCTAGGTGGGAATTGAACCCACGCCCCTAAGCGCAGAAGGCAGGTTCACTACCAACTAAGCTAATGGGGCTGTCATAATAGAAAATAATTATCAATATAAAAATCGACTTAATAAATATGTCGGAACTGAACCAAATTGAAATGGGACCACACGGGAAGCACCAGCTTTCAAATAAAAAAAGAATCATCAAAATCGGTTCATCCAATCGAAAGTTCTGAGATAACAAATATAAAAAGATTTTTTTTAAACTCTGCACAGTTTTTGGTCCTTTCCATCCTTCAATTATTTCTTGTATGGTGGTTTGTCAGATCGCCAAATATATCTCAATAATCTTGATAATTTTATAGTAAAAAACACCGCTATAAGTTCTGTTTTCACTATCAGAAAGACTAAATAACATTTTATTGATACTCCGACTATAAAATAACTACATTATCTATATAATTCTAAATAACTTACCATACAAGGGAGGCGCAATAAGGTTGATTTTGATCGGCAAGTCAACGGTTGACAGCGCAAGGCCAGCTTTCAACGCAGCTCTGACCGCGTCAATTCCTTCATATCCATAGCATGCACACTCGATGTCAGCTCGGATCTTGACAGCTTGGGAGGTGAGTTTCCGCTTGATGTTGGCTAGGAGTACTTCCTTGGTTTTGTCGTCAAGACCGCACTCGTTGAGGACTGATGGGTCTCTGGGAGATACAGAATGACATGATTAGCAGTTATCATCACTTAAATTAAGCCATCTAAATTTAAGTGATGATAACTGCTAAATATCATTCTTCTATACTTTATTATCATACTGCTTATCTTCCCAGTTCCATCACTCTCAAAAATATGAATAGATCACAATATGAAAGGCAAGTTACACAACCCTTAAACTAACTGATAATTTTCAAACAGCTGAACAGATTGTCGTGAATGATAGATAAGAACACATTTAATCAAGTCACCTTTCATACAAAAAAAACTAAATCAACATCGGTTCAGCTGTTTGGGAGCTACGACGCTACAGACAGACACAACTACAGACAGACAGACAGATTAAACTTATAACACTCTTCTTCTTTTTGTCATCTTCATCATCAGCCAGAAGACATCCACTGCTGAACATAGGCCTCCCTTTAACCTCCATACTGCCATCTGCATCCACTGGATGCCCGCGACTCTCACAATGTCGTCGGTCCAACTAGTGGGAAGCCTACCTACGCTGCGTCTTCCGGTTCGTGGTCTCCACTCAAGGCCTTTCTTCCCCATCGGTTCTTGGCTTCAACTTTTAAAAACTTTTGCTTATCATGTTGCCCATGTCAGAATTAGTTTCAACACATTTTATCATTTTCATTTGTATCTAGGGTTCATGATTTCGCGGGCTTTTCAATTTCTCGCGTCTCGAGAATTCTCGAGGCTTCTCGTGTTGCCGAGAAATTTACATTTACGTACGTTTTCTCATATTATTTGGTTCCAATAACGTCATTAAATTCAGTGGTTTTCCTCTCACAGAAAAGTATCAAATTAATTATAAAACTTTCATTGATTATACAATTCAATTCAATGATTAAATTCTTATGAAAAAGCTAATTAACTTTTTTTTTATACAGAAATAATATTATTCAGACTCATAATTATAATGGCAGCACCATTTTTGGTTGGTTATTTAGAACTTATAAACAAAAGTAGCTTCTATTAAACTAAACAAAAAACCAACATGAAAGAAAACGTTAATATCTTAACTTATAATTAAATTACAATTACAATCAGCAACAGTTTTGGCTGGTTATTTAGAAAAAAAAAAAAACTTAAAACTTGTAAACAAAAATAGCTTCTATAAAAAAAAAAAAATAATTACATAAAAGAAAACGTTAATATCTTAAATTCAGGTAGTAAATTATAATTAAATTACAATCACATCACCATTTATGGCATGTTAATTAGAATAACAACAAATGAAAACTTTGCAAGATCAATGGAACATCTCACGCTGAGGAGCTGAACAATCTGAACATACAGATTAACAGATACATAACAATTAGGTCAGATTTCACGAGTTCTCGACTTTTCTCGAGCTTGATTTCTCGGGAACAAAGCCCAACGATTTTCCGGGAATTCTCAAGACGAGAAACCTACTTGTATCCTACCTGCTTTGCTGGTAACATAAAGAGGTAGTTAAGACTTATGGAATAACTTACATTGCTGCCTGCTTAAAGAAATCATATGCTGATGCTTTCTTCTTATATTTTTCTTCGAACTGCCATGCGGTCCTCTTGTACAGCTCTTCCAGCTGTTCTGAGCTCTCGTAGTGGAGCAGTTCCGCGACGTGACGGAGGATTGAGTTGACCGCCTTTGCTTTGGCATACCTCTCGGTGCATTTGTCTATGTCTTCCGCTGAGACACGACGTTTTGACAGATCAATGTAACCTGAAAGAGGATAAGACTAATGTAGGGCAAAAAGAAAAACCTTTTTTTCTGGTTGTGCAATGTATATGACCCCCTTTTTTGTGACTAAACGAACCCACGTTTAAGTTTAGGTATTGAATCTCATCTCGGCCAGAAGACGTTCACTACTGAGAAAAAGGCTTCCCCCTTGGAATTTGACACTGAACGACAGCCTGCCATCTGCATCCACTGGCTGCTCGCTAATCTCATGATGTCGTCGGTCCATCTAGTGGGAGGGCCTACCTACACTGCGTCTTCTGTTCCGTGGTCTCCACTCAAGAACCTTAAATTGCGTTAGTTATCTGAATATCGACTAAAAATATGTAGTTAAAAAAAGCAGAAAGGTTTATCTAAGTTTTTTTGCAACTGAGTGTGGAAATGAAGAATAAGCCACTCGCCTGATGGTTTCACACTTTTATACAGTTCCCTGCCACCAAGAATTTAAAAACTTGAATACTTCAATGCACTGTACTTGTGTCCCTGAGATTTTAGATGTTCAATCTCTTTCTACCCAATTTCACTGAAGGATATTGTCCATAAATTCAGAACACAGTAATATTTGCTCACTGCTGCTTGGCGGTTGAATAACTGGCAAAGACGTGGTACTAAAACTAATCTGAGGTGTCTGGGGACTCTGCGGAGATACACCTAGGATATTTTGCATACTGTTTAAGTAATTACTGATTGTTTTGTACATGGTTATAATAACAAAAACTACTAACCTTTCTCTTTATCCACTCGGATAACCACAACGGGTTCAGTTTTTCCTACTCTGATTAATTTGTTGATAGAACGGATACGTCTTCTCGACAACTCAGAGAGCAAGATCATGCCCTCGATATCGTTGTACTCCAGCAAGCGGACGTACGCTCCCATCTCGGCGATGGAGCGTACAGTCACCATCACCACATCTTCAACCTCAGGGTACTTCTCCTGGTAGAACCTACACGACAACGGCATCTGCAAAACAGGCTACATTTATAACCTATACGTTTCACAAACAACTTATTTGGCTAAATAAAACTGTTTCAATAGACGGATTTAAGCACCTTGATTGTGTGTTTCAATTATTTAGTAGTTAATAATGATAAATAATTGAAAAAATGACGAAATAGCGCGCTTGTTCACGTTGACACAAAAAGACAACCCGTTTTTACGTTCTGTTTCACGACGTTTTTTGACGTTTGACTTTCAAGAAGCAATCCATTATATATTTTTTGCGTTGATTGGAACGCAAGCAGTAAAATATGTTGCCATCATGAAAATATAGCATGCTATTTTAACTTGCTAAATTAGCAAATTAGCATTAACTAGTAGTTTATTATCTATAGCAACATATTCAGGCAAAAAACTATGGTTTGGCCTTGATACCAGCGAAGTAGACACATAAAAAAAAAATGGCGCTTGATTTAAAAATATCGAAGGACGATTTTAATAAATAATGAAATGAAACGAATGGGCCCTGGGATAAGGTAACTAGCATTGCTAAAATACTAATTAAGTATTGGTTAGTTTTTGTTCTTGGGTTGCCCATTAAATTGTATCATCACTTTCATCATAGCACTAGGAAGATCTCATGATAATAAATCTAACAATTTGTGTTAGGGGCTTGGTCATAGTTTGAAAACCACAGCATTAATTGATAACGATGTACGGTACGCCTTCTCGCATGACAAATATCTTTGCAGCCTATTAAAATCCATTAGAGCAATACAAAAGCTGTCGCATTCCTTGCTGCACGCGGAATAGATTACGGTTCTGTGAACTCGCCCTATTTTAATGCGTTACGCATCCTTGGCCATGCAACGTCAGACAGATTCAGGAATTTCGTTGGGGCAGGGGCAGCTAGGTTTTTGTCCGTAGGCCGAGTTCCGAATAACATCAATAGTGAAACGGTTCCGTCTAAGCAAGCATTTTCCATCGAACGCATCATAGGTGGCGGATGGCGGTCAAAGGCAAGCCTATTAATCAATAATAAAATAAAAAACACAGTTGGCGTAGTTGGCGCTATTGGCATGAAAGGGAACTTACACATTATTAATTAGAGACCAAAAAAAACTTTTTTGGTCTCTAATTTCTTGCTCTTATTACATTATTAATTAGAGACCAAAAAAAAACTTTTTTCGTGTTTTTGTTTCTTCCCGTGCCACAAATATTTGTCATGTAGAGTGTACATGGATGAATGGATGTTAAAGTAATAATAGATATCCATAGTTTTTTTTCCATCACTTACATGATTATTTGATAAATAATTACCTCTTAATCTATGTATAAATATCTCATTACACATTTTACAGGAAGATATTAAATAAATATAACTAACTAATAATATCACTAGGTAACAACTTTCTCTGAGGCAACAAACATTAAAAAAAAAACAGTCGATTTGCTGGCCGGTAACTATCTATCATAATCTGATTTTTCTTCTGGTCAAGAAATATAATACAAAAAAAAACAATAATATTAAAAATATTAAAGCGTAGAACAAAATATAAATAAAATTCTTTTTAAGACTTCCGACATCCTTTTTTTAGGTAGAGGTTATAACGTGATAAGCTCCTCCTTTATGGAAGTTCATAAAAAAAAAAAAACAGTAATAGGACTGCACGTCAGAAGTGAAAACTTAAGTAGTAATTCACCTATTCTACAAGAGATGGCGCTGTTTTAAAATACACGGTACCTACAGCGTTCGGTGATGATGACGCTAGTTCCATGATTTTTGTTCACCCAAAAAGTGCTCCTAAAGAAAGCGCCTAAAGAAGTTATCACTTTAAAAAAAACAATCAATGTCGTTACTATAGGTGTACTAGGCTTTTAATCAAGTTAATATAAAAAAGAAGGCTAGGCTATTTACATTATTCCTAATACTGAATTCGTTCCTGACTTCTACAAGTCATTCAATATCTTGAGATGCGATGGTGATGTTCATTGCTGGTGACTAAGGATTTAAGGATCCAATGATTGGTTAACTATAATTGTTTAGGCCGATCTATTTAGGCCCATTATGGGGGGCTTAATTGATCGGCCCGGCAAATACCTATTGCTGTAACTAGGGCCTACATTCTCGCATGGAGACCTGTGGTTGAATTTTGTGACAGCGTGCTTTCTCTGCGTGCGTGGACCCGGGTATGTCCTAAACTGCGACCTGAACCACCGGAGGATGGGCAGCAGCGTTCTAATAGTACACGGTGAACGTACTGCGATCCCCAAGCCGCCTGCCAAGCGTGGGGATTATGGCAACACCCCTCTATGAGGGAGGCCTTGTCCAACGGTGGATGTTAATTGGCTGATGATGTGATGTGTGTGTGCTTTCTCTAGTTATAAGAGCTTCACGGACACAGCGGGCCGTGACTTTTGTCAATTTTGCTAATTTAAACGAATTTTCTTAGGTACCTACACAATACTAGGAGAGGAAAGTTAGTTAGATCTAAGGTTAAAACAATTTGGTTATGTTATTTTTTGTAAATTCAGAAATAGGCCTGCGTTTGACCGCCAACTCGCCTCATGTTAAGCGCGATGCGGTCTACGATGGAGCACGCTTGCCCAGAAGAAACCGATTCACTCGAGATTTGAAGACACCCAGATTGTAACCATGTTACTACTAACTACTAGCTTGTGTGTATACCGTGAGCAGACCAGCGACCCGCAAGCAGCACCCGATCACGAGTATGACTCATGTGCCAGCCATCGTCCTCCTCTATCATATCTGAGGGAAGAGAGCGACCCGACACACGATGCCGTTATAAGGTTTTACAGCTTTGATTACAGCGAATGCAATGTCTAAGACCAGGGAAACTGAAGGAAACGGATGCAACAAGGGGCAGAGTCATCATGAGAAACAAATCGCATTTAATATGTCCATTCATTATAATGAAAGCATGTTTTTTTCTCTTTGCATAATAAAGAGTTGTAAAACCTCCTTATACATATTATATTAGTTTTATTTCTACTTTTATAAATAGGCCAACAGAAACAATAACATACCCACATCTCCGAAGCCCGTTGGAGCAATTGTAAATTATTTGCCGATGGGCCAAATACACTGCTCGATTGATTTTATTGCCTCAATGTTCAAATCACGAACTACGCGCAGATCTCGCAATTGTAGAACGTTAAAAACGTTGGCATGGTTCGAATTAATTGATAAATTATAAGCGACGCGGTAGAATCAGTCGACAAAATCTCAGTTTCAGTTTTCAGTACATACCTACTACTTCAGCTACACTGCACGCTAGCAGTGCTTTTGGTCCATTTAGCAGAAGCGAGGTCTGGCGCGAAAGTTTACTGAAAAAAAGTTATATTGGCGGGAAAGTTATGACGTAATGTTTGTGTTTCATGACTAAATAATTTTGAAAATGGGATCTTTAAATTGGTAAGTACGTTTTTACAAGCTTTTTTTCAACTTGCCCCGTTACTTATAGTATGTAAGTAGGTACGTTCGTACTCGTATGTGTGGGACACTGAAACTGAATTTTACACCAATTATCCTCAACCGATTGAGCTGAAATTTGGCATACTTATGTACCTATATAAGTCCGGTGACAATTCTATGTTATGATACCATCGAGCTAGTCTGATGATGGAGACAGAAGGTGGCCATAGGAACTCCTAAACGAAACGACGTAACTTCGTCGAGTTTGGGTTCGTTGGATTTGTCTTCCCAAGCACTTTGGTTCTAGATGATAAATTCAATATGGTGGACGCCCCAAGATGGCGGATATAATGTTCTTATCCACCATCATGATAAATGGGTATCAATTAATGAAAGGGTTTGCAATTAGGTTTATCGTTATACTTTTTTTTATGATACTGCGACGACGCGACGAGACGAGTGAAGTCGCTCGCCTGATGGCTCTTCACGCTTGCCCATAACAGCTCAACGCCACTCAGAATTTTGAACTTCAACAGTTCAAAACCCTGGATGGCATTGCACTGCGCTCGTCACTCCGAGATATAAGATGTCAAATCTCTGTGTGAATGACAGTTTTCTATAGAACGGCAGATAATTTTATTGTGATTTCAGGGTTGGTCGAAGGGTTGTTCTTATAGTAAAAGTTATTCATAATTATGGGTACTATGGACCCCTTTCGTCTTAGTACAACCGGTCTGCGTAACCCAAATTGGGTTACGCAGACCGGGTGTACTTTCTTGAGTAAGTGATGAGGCTTTCAAAACCTCATCACCAACTGACGTCTTGTGCAAGGGATGACAGTATAGGTTGATTTGGTAGTTGGCGGGTGCTTAAAGCCTACTTATAATAATCATAAAACAAAAAAAGTAATTTTTAATTAAAGTGAAAACTACTTTAGGCGCGTTGAGAACTTTTTGGGTGAACAAAAATCATGGAACTCGCGCCATCGTTACGCTGTACCGTACGTTTTAAAACAGCGCCATCTCTTGTAGAATACGAGTAGGTGAATTACTACTTAAGTTTTCACTTTTGACGTGCAGTCCTCTATGACTGATGTATTTTTTTTTTTGTTGGGTTACCAATACTTTTTTATCGGACTGCCAGAGCGGGCACGAGAAATCGACACCGCTTTACGGTTGATATTATGAAAAACCGTACGAAGCGCTTTGATTTCACTTTTATTATGCGAACTGCTAGTCTATGACATGCGCTACCTGAATGGGTATTCCCCGGTAGTTACAATTTGGGTGTCTTCAAATCACGAGTGAATCGGTTTCTTCTAGGCAAGCGTGCTCCATCGTAGACCGCACCATCGCTTAACATCAGGCGAGCTGGCGGTCAAACGCAAGCCTATTCTGAATTAAAAATTTGTATATATAAACTCAACTAATGGTAAGGGAGATGGATAAAGATGTAGTACGTCGATCTAAGAGAAATATAAGTGGTATACTCACTCTAGCTTCGAATAAGCATTCCTATGAATTATGAGGAAATAGAGTACCTCTACTTTTCTTCCCGGGACAAGCAAGAAAACAAGAAAATCGCAGGTAATACCGAGGGATTCACCTAGTGTACTATAGTTTTAACACTTGTTGGTATCTACATCTAGAATTACTACGCTTATTGTTTACCGACTTCAAAAAGGAAGGGATTCTCAATTCATCTGTTTTTTTAACGACTTCCAAAAAGGAGGAAGGAGGTTCTCAATTCGAATGGTTTTTTTAATGTTTGTTAGGTACCTTTAGAACTTTCGACTGGAAGAACCGATTTTGTTGATTCTGTTTTTATTTGTAAGCTGGTGCTTCCCGTGTGGTCCCATTCAATTTGGTCCAGTTCTGATATTTTTATGAAGTCGGTTTTTATATTGATAATTGTTTTATATTTCAATTTATTTAAGGACCAACAAGCAGTATACAACAAAATATAAAACTAGAGAGGAAGAATACAAATATTAGCTAGCTGTGATACCAGCATCGTTGACCACGGATTAACCTCACGATGTTACCTCAGAACTTTTTGAAATTTCATACAAATCGGTTCGGTAGTTTGATTTTTGTTGAATATTATAGTGAATGTCCCTCTTTATTCTTATAGCTTGTGAATGGTAATCTTTAATTGTCTATTGAACCGAAGTCTATGGCTATGTGACATCTGACAGCTAGACAAGACATCCTCTTTCGCTCTGACCGTTACTCGTAGGAAGCCATTTTTCCTGTATAATCGTAGTATTAAAACTTGCTTAATAAACCACAAGTATAAATCAATACAAATCGTTTGGAATCCAACTCTGAGTCCCTTAGGCCCTTCAATTTTAAATAAAAACAATAATAAAAAATATATCATCCAAGTAAACAAAATTGGGTAATAACTAATTTTGAAGTCGGTTTTTTAAATTGATAATTACTTATCTGCTACGATGCAGTAAGTAGGTAAGCCTACCGGGATTTTCCGGTACCTATACCCACCTTAACAAAATATTACCTACCGTGCCTAATTACCTATTAAGACAAGATCTGTTAGCTATACTCGGCACAAGTTTTAATCCCTAACACCTGCAAAATGTAAAAAGATGAATGAAAACATTTGATTTTAATACCTATTTCTCCATCCCGACAACGTTACGTTAAACCTAGCATAACCAGAATTTATAGTATTCATTCATCTTTTTACAATGTACTGAAGCTATCAGAGTTTAAAAAAACTTGGGCCGAGTATATGTTATTTCTAAAATTCGAAATTCCAAAAAAAATAAAATTAAAACTTAAATTCATAAATTGTTCTAAGTATAGAAAATGATGCAAACAAATTATGATAGATATCAGAGACGCTCGTAAAATGTAATTTTGGAATAGGTACTTGTTGTAACGTCGTTATTTTTATGGACACTTCACACACACACACATCATCAGTCAATTAACGACCACTGTTGGACAAGGCCTCCTTCATAGAGAGGGGTGTTACCATAATCCCCACGCTTGGCAGGCGGCTTGGGGATTGGTTGGACACTTGTAATTGGTTTATTGAGATTTTCACCGGCCGCATTGTCCATTCCATCAAACCCAGTTGCTGGCGATTACTTGATATGTTGTAAAACGTTACGATGCGTTACAGGGGCGGGAGGGGGTGTTTGAACTACGCGTTACATAACATTGATTTTTTTAACCTTTCAGAACGGTCGCGTAAAGAGATTCTTCCGCGCATTTTTTATATAACAAAGGTATTTTAGCGACTTTCCGGTACTTGACGCCGCATAATTGTGACTGGGTATTGTACTGTGTATTATTGTATTCTGTGCTTTCAGGTAAAAATGGTCACATGGTTGTTACGTAACGTTTAACTAGGGGGAGGGGGGGGGGGGTACAGAAAAACGTTACGGTGCGTTACATTGAAGGCGTCCAAAATCTCAAAAAATTTGCGTTACGTAATACTTGAACGCTCCCAACTCAGAATTCCTTTCACTAAAACAATTTATATTATATTATGCTACATATCTAATATGTACCAGCATCTTCTGGTCTGCGTTTCCAGATATATACTCCGATCTATGGCCCTGCGTGCGTGACCACAGATAAGAGCAGTAAATAGAACGGAAATGAGAAGGAAAATCTGTCGCCAGGCATTATTACAGAACCATGATTGAACATTCTTATGCCAAAAATGCCTTGACAGCCGTTCTAATTTAAACAAAAAACAACCTATGTGCGTGACCACAGATATACAGATCGGCAATATATTTCAGTGAAAGCAAGTGAAAGAGACAAATTGATATGGCTCAGCACAAGTACAAAAAGGACATAACAAGACTTTTTTGTCCTTATCGGCGTGGCCTGTTTTTTGGATCAGAAATGTCAAAATCTGACGGTTCTGTGCCAAACAAAACGGGTCTGAATATTGTTTATTGCATTTTTTTGGTGATTTTATGTGATAAATGCGTGTTTCGTCTTAGAAATAATTGTAAAACAAACATTTACAATGGTTGGTTGTATCATTTTGGGCTGCAAGTACCGCAGTGAGAGAAAAAACGATGAAATATCATTTCACACGTAAGTAAACATATAGAGCTTGTAATGATCACCTAAATAAATTCAGGATATCAATGCGTAAATATTTTATTCATAATAAGTCCGTTTTTTGGTCGATTTGTGGTATTTCCTATGAGTTTTATCAAAATATTAACTGAGAAGAATAACAATCAATGTTGCCAGTTTATAAATGAAATTACCCACCACAATTAACATAAATTATTCGTTCTGCAGGTTTCCAACTGATCCTGGCTTACGAATAAAATGGATCAGTGCTACTGGTTGTGAAAATTGGGTGCCAGGAAAACATAGTAGAATTTGTTCCAGTCATTTCATTGCCGAATCCAATATCAGAAAGGGAAAAATTATATTTTTGAGCAACTGCAGCTGCTCAGGGTCTAATAAACACACTTAAATGTACTTAAATCAAAGAAAATATATCATCATAAATCATCATCAGCGTGATTTTGTTCAAATAAAACAAAATAATCTTTTTTTGAAGTCTGATTTATCGTGTGTGATATGAGTACTGTAAATAATAAAGAGTTTTATCTAAGTATCTCATTAATTGGGATGTTATCCATAATTCCACCCATGAAAATAAATAAACTAGCCAAGTGCGAGTCGGGCTCGTGCACTGAGGGTTCTGTACCGTCACAAAATACAAAAAGTAGTGCAAATACACAACATCACACCCAGGCTGTCATCCATCCAAGTATCAACCGCGCCCGACGTTGCTTAACTTGTGGGAAACAGAAATGTGTGACCGACTCGCACGCAGCCAGTATTTATTATTTGTTGTTTTACTTTAGGGTGTGCACTATAATCCGCCAAGTTTGACCGATTGTACCGATTACCGTTACGTACCGTTTGGTTTTTACACCAGAGCAAATACAAAAATACCTTAACAAAAACGTTTGTTGTATGTGTGGATGTGTACCCTCTTTAGTTTTGACTTAATTATATTTCTTAGTTAATCCGTCGTAACATTACATATTCTGTGTAAGTTTCAACTGACGATATTACAGCGCGAAAGATACAGCCGTTTAAAGCTGTCTTACCTTTAAACGGATGGATTTGGATCTTAATATTAATTTCTTTTGTTCATAAGTATTTTTCAGATATCCTTCCATCTCACAAGATTTTCCAAAGTTTCCAAAATTACTCATTGAAGAGATTCACTACCCGTCTAGTAGGTAAATTACCCTAACTTAAACTTTTTAATGTGGCAACACACCTTGTTGAAGCGAGAGGCACTGAGCTAGCCACGCTCATTGAAAATCTATAGGTAGTAGGTCTGTGTGCGTGACGGTTGCGCATCCGATCCAATGAGCGACCGTCTAGCCCACAGCTAGCCTATTAATAAGCGATGACGTGGTCGAAGATGAAGCACGCAGACTTAGATAATACCTATATTTACTCTTTGACTTTGTAAATACGTCTTACCCCAAATGCATTACACCGTCTCCGTTCCGTAGATATAAACAAAGAAATAGGAAATACTGACGTATATTTTACTAATTTTTTTTACCCATGCATAGATTATGATCATGAAGCATAACACCTCGATATATCTCATACTTCTGATATACCTTCTAATACTTCTTCGTCTACCTCACAAGGAAGCATAACATTCTCAAGGTCCTAACCAAATTGGCCAGCTAACGCCTGATTGACTGATGAAGGTCACCCACAAGTGGGTCGCATCTGCGTTTTCAGGCAGATCAATTATTTGTTGACCTCTGTTCTGTTTGGTTCTATCGACATTTGATGTCTTGGAACTGGAACACGCGTCTGATGTTTCAATTCCTTAGGGTCAATGCTAAGTGCCCGTTGACGGTTGATTTTAATGGTTCTTGACTGAGGCCTGAAGCTTAAAAATTTGCCTAAATCTAGAAAGAACATCTGAAACATCTAGTTTTTTTTGTTTTCATCATCGGCTTGCGTTTGTCCACATCATTCCTGATGTTAAGCAAAGACTTGAATTAGGACGCAGCACGCTAACCTACTCTCAATTTGAAGCCATATATAAGTAGCTATACCGGATGACGGCAGAGTAGCAAAGTACTACCTACTTTCCTCTAGTACCAGGTGTCGTACGAATCAACGGAAGCACTTGAAGGATGCTTATTTTAATGCCATCACTATCAGAGAACGTAAACTAGGAATAAGCCAGGAATGGCACCTTCGTGAGGCAGGTCCTGCAATTGACCCTGCACTACACGTAGTGACTACACGTCGTGAAATTGTTTAATTGTCCATAACATTGAAATAGTAAAAGCAACCTCTTTCTGTCGGTTTTGAGACCTCTACAGTTCTAGCTAGCTGAGTAATTGCATGTCTAGACTACGATTATTAGACATCAAAACTTCAACATAAGAGATAGGTAACCAACGTTTAGATAAAGGATTAAGGCAAAACTCGATATAAGGTAGGCAATTTCGTTTGGAGCCCGACAGAAAAGAGAACGTAGCTAGAGCAATGGGGGCGTTTATATGCTCAGATCATTGCACAGGTTAAAATCTTGCCAGTCGTCTTTTTTTTTAAATTTATATAATTACTAGCTGACCCGGCAAACGTTGTTTTGCCTTATAAATTATACCCTTATCACTTGGGGGTATGGAAAATAGATAGTAGCCGATTCTCAGACCTACTGAATATGCATATAAAATTTGGTAAAAATCGGTAAAGCCGTTTCGGAGGAGTACGGTAACTAACATTGTGACATGGAAATTTTATATATATAGTGATGATGACTAGCTGACCCGGCAAACGTTGTTTTGCCTTATAAATTATACCCTTATCACTTAGGGGTATGGAAAATAGATAGTAGCCGATTCTCAGACCTACTGAATATGCATATAAAATTTGGTAAAAATCGGTAAAGCCGTTTCGGAGGAGTACGGTAACTAACATTGTGACATGGAAATTTTACATATCTACACTAATATTATAAAGAGGAAAGATTTGTACCTATTTTTGTATGTTTGTAATGAATAGGCTCCGAAACTACTGAACCGATTTGAAAAATTCTTTCACTGTTGGGAAGCTACACTATCCCCGGGTGACATAGGCTATATTATATTTTGTAGCGAGGCCGAAGGCCGAGCTTACACTCGTGCGAAGCCGGGGCGGACGGCTAGTATAATATATATATAGTGATAGTGATGATGATGATGATATAAAATACGATGTGTGTATGAATGTATGGTCGCGTCGCCTGGTTTAATGCGACACGTGACCAAAATGTTGGCGTGTTTCTCGCTGCCAACTGATAGTGGGCTTGAGCATTGGGATTGTCTTTAGACCTTCAACGGTCTACGGTTTTACTTTTGTTTTGTTTTTGTAGTGCTTATTTGTATTTTATTTAAGTAATAAATAAAATCACTTGCACACATTTAAAAAAACTCAATTTATAAGTATGTATGCAACGATCTGTGATTATGTTGTAATATTGGTAAATTCTCAATCTATGTATGTGTGTGTGTTATATGGGCTCCGAATCGGTTTTGATGTAATTGTCAGGCAATCTTCAGATCAGCCCAGCGAGTGATTGTGTGTTTGGTAGCGATAGGATCTACAGAATTTATTTGTTTTGTATATTTTCCCTACAATAAAATACAAAAATAAGAATTGAAATCTATAAATTGACAATTAGGTACATCATAGAAAAAAAAGTCATCTAAATTAAAGGAGGTTGCTGTCGCTACGAATGAGGTTGCTTCAAGGAGGTATATAATGCGGGTGACACCGTGGGGCGCAGCTAGTTGTCTATAAAATTCATACACGAAAATTCATGTTTCAGACATTATCTTATTCACTAACAGGTTTCTCTACCTTGATTATCCCTCCATTATCACAGT
Organism: Agriopis leucophaearia; assembly: GCA_949125355.1. Lineage (NCBI taxonomy): Eukaryota > Metazoa > Arthropoda > Insecta > Lepidoptera > Geometridae > Agriopis > Agriopis leucophaearia. The sequence continues at coordinate 5,541,125 of OX421284.1, read as the reverse complement.
AGTTCACACTGAACGTTTCAATAAATATATTCTGATTCAAAGAATAATAGTAAGTAGGTATAATTTTCTCATCACAATAGGTCCCCAAAATTTTGCACCCATGCTACATTAACATTATTGATTCCATCCTGCAAAATAAGCCACTTACGATAAGTAGAGCAACCGTCAATATCCCAGAATGCGACAGTTTGATTTACAGCCCAGGTTGATATATTGATATTTATTGCAGGGTTTTACTGGCCATATTTCTATCAGCCAGTCCTGTGATATTGGGAGAGACATTGGGTAAGTGTTTCTTATAAAAATATAAACTTTGCAGCTAAAATTACGGCAAACGACATGACGCTCTCTTATGCCAGGCGCGGATCCACCGTTGTGGGCATGATGGGCATGCCTACAACCCTAATACGTGACTTGTGACGCCCCAAAGCTATGAAACACCCGCCTGAAACTACGATACACTATACAAAATCTTGGTCAGGCCGTCGTATATTTTTTAATAAACATTTTTTCCTTTGTAGGAATGCACTATATCGATCATGCACGAGCAAGGTTCATACGCTGACTCGCACTTGCCCGATTTTCGGGTGGCTGTGACCACAACCTTTTTTGAGGGCTGGATCCGCGCCTGTCTTATGCCGTCATGTTTCAAATCTGCCGGGCGTCCCGCGCGACTGGCAAATTTCACTAAATATTTTACTGTACAATCTTCGTACAAAACCTAAACCTTGTAAAAATTATGAAAATGTACGCTTTCCTTAGCTTTTTACAATTTGATGCAGTTGCATATTTGGTCCTGCTTTAGTTACTTTGTAAAATCATACATTTGATCGTCTCAATAGTGACTTGACTTTCTTTTGCTGTCGCCTTTTATTAAGTAGCTAACCTAAATTTCTTTATTTCTATGGCAAACGCTAAAATGCGTATGGTATTGTTTTAGTGTATGACACATTTTATCTCCTTTTTACCGACTTCCACATAGGAGGAGGTACTATGTTCGACTGTATGTTTTTTTTTGTATTTAACTGACGAAAAAGAAGGACGGTTCTGTACAGGCGCACCCAGCCGACCTCTGTGTGGGTCAGCAGACGTCTGACAGGAGTATCGGAGCACCTTTTTTAAAGTTATGTTCACCGATTTCTACGCCAACTGTAGACCGACCAAAAAAAAACTTTTGTTCTGTAGGGTATACTTGCAATTTGGTCCCATTGTCACCAAGTCAGGATCTGATGATGGGATCCCAGAGAAATCGAGGGCAACCCTCACATTTTATAGACACTAATTGCGTTTATATTTATGAAGTTGGTTTTTAATCTGATCCACTTGTTTCTTTTAAGCATTGTTTTATTTTTCTAAAGTAGTTTGAATCATACCTGCCACGTCAAGTTCTTTTTACGGAGTTATTTACAAGAAGTTTGAAAATAAGGTCTTTCGCTCCTTTCAGAAAACACCACTACAGTAGCCCCATTCTCAAACGCACCATGCTCTTCGCAGAACCCTGGAGACGTGGACTTTCAGACAGTAGACCTCATAGCTGTATACCAGCTGGATAGGCCTAGTACTGCTGGTGTCACTATGGTCCAGGGTTCGCAGGATTTGCAGAGAGCTTATAGGATCGGTGGCATAGCTAATTTGACCCTGCCTGTTCAGTAAGTAATGAGGATCTAGGTCTTTTTAGGGTTTGAACTATGGCCAAATGGTATATAGTACTTAGCAAAGGCCTTTTCTGAACCCAGGAGATGTGGATTCTAGACACTACTTTATAATATGCCTATTGTCAATTTTCAAGGTTGTTAATGATCGTAATCTTAAAGCCAGAAATATTTTTGGATAGTTCACAGGTCTGTCCACTGCTACTTATTTCTTATTTGTAAAAAACTATAAAAAGTTGTAACCTTAAGCAGCAGAAAAAAAACATTGTTATCAATACATACGAATAATTGGTCTCTATTTTCTTTACTTCTAAAATGTTGCTGACAATCGTTCCCGTATTGTGTTGGTCTTTCCAAAGTCTAAAAACGTTGATACTCATATAATTTTACTTGGTTCTAGGCAGGTGTTCCCAAACGGGTTTCCTCATAGCTTCAGCGTAATAGGCACCTTCAATTCACGAGGCCAGCGCCGACCGTGGAGCCTCCTTAAGGCACGATCCAAGGCCCTCCACTTCTCATTGACGCTACTGCCTAAGGCAAAGAAGTTGGCCATATTCGTATACAAGAAGAGGCTGGTCTTTGACAGCTGGGAGGTAAGGAATTAATTATCATCATTATTATTCATACTTTCTTCTCTCTTCACTCAGGCGATACAAAAATATATCTATTAGATACCTACAGAGCGAACATTAGACAAATACAAGTAACTGGCCAAGAGCGTGTCGAGACACGCATATGGTAGGGTTCCGAAACCAAAGCCATATAATTGTAGTCATACTCGTAGTTCAGAAACTGATACTTATAAATTCGAACGAACGAAGCTCTGTGGCCTTCAAAATTTCAGAGATGTACCATCCCGACATAGCATATAGTTTTTATGGTTTAAACATAGAGAAAACTGATTGATAAACATTATTTGTTAATATTATTATGCAAAAAGGTCAATGACCTTTGAGCTAGGACGCTTTGAATTTATTACAATTTTATCGCTGTTACTCAAAAAGTCATGATCAGATAATGTTCGAAATTATTTTGAATGAAGGTTTTATAAGAAGGTATAATATGACCTATCTGTATTGTAAGTTGCAAGTTTCTATGTCTTATAGTTTAGAAATGCAGGGGGGGAGGGGGCAACTTTTTGACACTTTGGCGGGCCATATTTCACAAAGTACATTTTATAAAAAAGTGATGTATGAAATTTACTTTTACTTACTTTAATTTTAAAAGACCTTTTCTATGATACCCCACACGAGTAGGTGCAGCGAAAAAAATAATAATCCCCATTTCACATGTACCAGAGCCACCCCTAAAATGCAATATTATATTTTTTTAATACTTTGAAAATTAAGATCTATATTACAAAGAACTGTCATTATGCAAAGTTTCATGCACTTATCTTAATAATTGTAGAAGTTAAAAGGTTCCAAAAATTCGGACGGACAGACAGACAGACGGACAGACGGACAGACAGACAGACAGACAGACAGACAGACAGACAGACAGACAGACGGACAGACGGACGGACAAAACGAACTTATAAGGGTTCCTTGTCGGGCTACGCTGCCCTCAAAAGCCCAAGAGCGGTAACTAAAAATAAATAAATGATGTTTTTTCGCGCATCTGATAGCTTAAACAATTTTGCACCAGATGGATTACCAATTAACAACTTAACTACCTGCAGATTTAGAATTAGGTATTATTTTATTTTATTTTAGAGATACCAACGGACTTAGGTAACAGGGATAGAACTAAGATATAACATAAAAGAGCCAATTATAAGTTTTCACTAATAGAAATATTAATATATGGTATGACCGAATTGACAACACCTGAAACATTGAATTGTTCTTTTCCAGCTGTTTTCACCGGGGTGGCACAAGGTTCATGTTGGCGTCAATAACGAAACCGTGAATGTTGCTGTAGATTGTAATGAGGTAAGTAAGGTCTTAAGAATTAACAAATTTGCAAGTTTTGCAAGAAAATTTATTGTTTCTTGTTGTGATTTTTGTAGACGATTAATAAAACCCATGTCTTAATCTTGAAGCATAGAAAAGTAACGAATAAGGTTTAGATTTTTTTATCCAGATTATAGTTTAAGAGTCTTTCAAGTATTTGTCTCTTTAAAATGCTGTTACTATAGCTACATTGTCCGTGAACTGTGACACGGAGAACCTCAAACACGTAACGTTAGGAAACTTTTTCACAAGGCCACAATTATGGTAAAATATACAAGCGAAAAGAGATCAAAGCCTTACTTACATACTTGTGATACCTAAATAAATTATGTGCATTTCCAGTTGGAACCGGAAGAGGTGACCCCGCATGAGCTGACGCAGTATCAGGAGCAAGCCAAGTCTGTATCTATCGTATCAAATGACGATGGAACTCCTGCACCTGTATGTATTTACATTTATAATAATACGTCTTAGATATTACCCATGTTAATTTGTGTATCATCGTTTTGTTTACTGTGGTAGGATTCGTCATGTTTACTGTTACTTCTTTTATCTCATGAGTGTAATTTATGACCCGTGACTTTGTCGCGTAGAACGGATTTTGGCCTCACAAATTGATATAATTTTCAAGAATCTTTTCTTATTCACGTCTATATGCTAAGCCTAACTCAAAATCTGCCATGACTACCTAAATAGACCACAATTTTTACCATTTTTTGCAAATGGTCCAACAGAATCAACGCCTGTGCCATTGATTGATTTTTATTTTTCAGATAGACCTCCAATGGTTGTCGTTGAGCTGCAATAAATACAACTTGACTCAAGATAGCTGTGAAGAAATTGTAAGTACCATTGACCCATTGCAAAAATCAATTAAAGAAAAGTAGAAATGTACTTACTTATACCTTACTTTTTCAGGACAAATCGGAATACCTTCTATCTACGCAATCTCCTGTAAGTAATTTCTTTAGTCAAATTTTTCATAGTCCCGTTTTATAATGAGGTTATATATGTATTATAAAAAAAACTTGTTATTTTTTGTTTATTTAGTTTGCCGTTGGTCCAGAATCTACAAGTTTAACAGCATTAGATGTTTGCAACGCTACATGTCCTCCTGTAAGTAATACTTAATGTAATTTCTTTGTATAAGAACACTACTTACTTATTCACTAATACCTTAAATAATTATCAATTTAATAACCGGCCAAGTGCGAGTCGGACTCACGTACGAAGGGTTCCGTTTGTTGTATGGGAGTTCCCGTTAAATATTTGTTTCATTTTAGTTTAATGACTTATTTTAAAGTGAATATATAACGAAATATTCTGTGAATATTTCAAGCGTCTACCTGTTGCCGTTATCAATATCGAGCAAAAACGAGCAAAAAAATCACGTTTGTCGTATGGGAGCCCCCATAAATATTTATTTTATTCTGTTTTTTAGTATTTGTTGTTACAGCCGCAACAGAAATACATCATCTGTGGAAATTTTAACTGTCTAACTGTCACGGTTAATGAGATACAGTCTGGTGACAGACGGACAGACAGATGGACAGCGGAGTCTTAGGCCCTTCGTACACAACGTTACGCAAATCTTCGATACTCGACGATTTTAGTCTACAAGCAACTACCGCCATGCAAATCCATTGAGCGTACACGAGTACAATGTATGACGGTAGTCGCATGGAGACAAATCGTCGAGTATCGTAGATTTGCGTAGCATTGTGTACGAAGGGCCTTAGTAATAAGGTTCCGTTTTACCCTTTGGGTACGGAACCCTAAAAAGATTATTAAAGCTATCTATCTATATTTTATATAACAATATCTTAATTTAAAATGCAATAAAAAAGACACGGCTATGTTTCTAAAATTAAGGTGTTTTTCTCTCAGGGTCCAGAAGGACCTCCAGGTCTTAAAGGAGAACAGGGCATACGAGGATTTGTCGGTTTGCCAGTAAGTTACAAACATGATTCCTGAATAAACTATACACTTTACTAAGCTTGGTATAACTATAATTTAAATCTGTGTCATTTTACAGGGTGTTAGGGGTATAGAAGGGCCGGTTGGTCCACAGGGGCCTAAAGGAGATAGAGGCCCACCGGGATTCCCTGGACCTGCGATAAGTGTGAGTGGAAAAGTTTTGTCTTTCGAAGACGTGATATCATATCATCATATCATAATCATTTTGAAACAATTATGTTCTGCTAGAATAATAATAAATGTTTTAATAAATATATGGGTAAAAAAGTTAAAAAGAAATAGGTACAATAACAAAAAAAAAAACATTTTTTTTATTATTATTTAACATTACTTTAGTTTTTGTATTGTATTGTAGGTAGCTTTTTGTATATATATTACTCCTACGGATATCTTATCAACGACGCTCAAAAATGTCTGTATCGAAAGTCTGTAGCATTTTAGTCTACGTTTGTTGTGGACTACGAGTAAATTAGACATTGTAGTTATAGTGACGACAGAGGATTTAAATTAGTCGGTATTTCTTAAAATGTATTCATACTTATTTTTTATAGGGCAATAACACAGTTCAAGGACCGCCAGGGGAACCAGGCCAAAAGGGCGCCAGAGGAGAAAAAGGGAATACCGGGGAAAAAGGTAATATACTCGTAAACTTACATCTCAACCGACCGATGGGCCAGGATCGTCACACAGTGGGTGCCTGAAGGACGACGCAGTCAAGGAAGGCCTAGGAAACGCTGGCGTGACGATCTTGACTCATTCCGGAGAGGTTGGCAAGAGGTAGCGGAGGACCGAGATTTATGGAAGGAAATGGGGGAGACCTTTGCCCAACAGTGGGACAGTATAGATTAAGAAAAAAACCATCTCAATTATTCGAGTACGTAAACAATATAATTTCTACTCTACGCCTATTACGCGTTGACAGAGTACCAATATGAAAAGCGCGGTCAAATTATTTGTTGCCACCAAATATATTTAAAACTATAAATAGCCCTGAATAATGTCCGAACCATGTTTCCAAAAGGCCAGCAGTTAAGGACTACGTCTCAGTACCATATCTCATCACTGGCAACACACACTGGTTAAAGACTTTTGTCTTCAGCATTGTGGTTTTAGGCCTCCCACTAGATGGACCGATGCCATCGTGTCTCTGGCATCCAGTGGATGCAGATGGCAGGCTCTCATTTAGTATGTAGCCTTTATTCAGCAATGGACGTCTTCTGGCTGATGAAGATGATGTAATGAAATTTAAAACAATTAACGATATATTAACGACAATATTGAGAATCTTCTTTTTTTAAGACGGTTGACAGTTACTAAAAAATAATTATGTTTTAGGAGAGGCAGGTGATCCAGGTCCAGTTGGCTTTGCAGGGTCACCTGGGGACGATGGGAAAGACGTAAGTTACCTTATCATTAAACCTTTTCATATTTTCTATCTAAGATTACACTAGTAAAATACCCTAATTCTCTATGAAACTACATAACGATGTAAACGTGTTATAGCACGGTATATGGTTACAGAATGAAAAGGCGACAAATTAATCAAATGCGTCCACCGATTGGATAATACATTCTCTACAAACGTGAACGAAACGCGCTAGCTTGATCCACGGTATTTTGACAATTCAAAACGGCAATTTTTCAATTTTTGTAGTGGTAGGAATCTTTTGCAGGAGTCCGCCTGGGGAAGTACCACACCTTTGCCAGTTATTCCAAGCCGCCAAGCAGTCGTGTGCAAACACTACTGTGTTCCGGATTGAAGGACAGAGATTTGACATCTTATATCTCGGGGTGACGAGCGCAGTGCATTGCCATCCAGGGTTTTGAACTGTTGAAGTTCAAAATTCTGAGTGGCGTTGAGCTGTTATGGGCAAGCGTGAAGAGCCATCAGGCGAGCGACTTCGCTCGTCTCGTCACTCAGTATCATAAAAAAAACGGCGTTACTACCCTCATCGTGTTAGCAAACTTGACATTGCCAATTACATGCAGATAACGTAACGTGTAACGTAGTGCTCGAAGAACTGATAACCGATGGGAAAGAAAGGTTCTTGTGTAGAGACCATAAGACGCAACGTAGGTAGGCTTTCCTCTAGATGGTCCAACGACATCGTGAGAGTCGCGGGCATCCATTGGATGCAGATGGCAGGATGTCGTTCAGTTCAGTGTGGAGGTCAAAAGAGAAGGCCTATGAAATTGAAAGATCTTATTTTTTAGATTTATAAGTTAGTCGAATTATTTTGTTTCCTAAAATAACTATTAAATTGTACTAATAACAGGGTGAACCGGGTGTACCAGGGCCCGTCGGGCCCCGTGGGGACACCGGGCCAATGGGGCCCCCCGGACCCGCCGCTAACGTCAACGCTTCGCTCATTTTAGGTAATTGATTTTTTATCAACGCAAGAAAAAGAAGGTATTGACTTTAAGAATTAGACACAAATAAATATGGGAAGAGAGTGAATGAGGACTAGTGAAGTGACTCATAGAAAAACGAAATACTGACAAATCTCAAAAACGACTTCACCTATATGACGCTGAAATTTGGCAGGTAGATCCAGTAGGATTTTTCGAGAGAGAGCTAACAAAAGAGGTTTGCAAGTTTGTACGCTTAAGTCGCGGGCAACAGTGAGGTGTATTAACAGAGATGTTACAGGCGAACAACTACTTTAAAAACTAACCCGTACGAAGCGCTTTGATTCCACTTTTATTGTGCGAACTGCTAGTTTGTGGAACGCACTGCCTGAATGGGTGTTCCCCGATAGTTACAATCTGGGTGTCTTCAAGTCAAGAGTGAATCGGTTACTTCTAGACAAGCGTGATCCACCGTAGGCCGCATCGTCGCTTAGCATCAGGCGAGTTGGCGGCCAAGCGCAAGCCTATTTTGTAATATATATATAAATATATAACTAAAAGCAGCATATCGATTCTGTTTAAATAAAAGTACAGTAAGTACCTATACTTACGCGAAATGGTTTTTTATTCTTGTCTCTCACAGTGCGAGACACAGGAAGGCATTTTATTACAATTATTTTTGCTAAAACACTTATTTACCTGCGATGTGTTGCCGGACACTCTGAGTGCGTGACTGAGAGACGGCTGTAACGAGTACGGTAATGTACCTTGCATTCTTCTAGTCAATATGGTGGCGGGCTCAACCTATCTACAGGTAAAAATATCTTTGGCGGGCAATAGCTAGTGTAACATGTATGTCATCATCATTTCAGCCTATCATGTTCTACCTGCTGGGACTCAGGCCTTCTCTCAGAAAGAGAGAGGATGGGCTCTATCCACTATGCTGGCCCAGTGCATGTTGGTGTATGTCATGTCTTTGAACATTAGAGGTTCTTGGACATACCGGTTTCCTCACGATGTTTCCCTTCACCGTTTCGAGGACATTGAAACTGCACATAATTTATTTAGGTACTAAATAAGTCATTGGTGCAGGGCCGATGATTGAACCGGGTGCCGTCAGATTGTAAAGCGCACATGCTACTTCTCGTCCACCATAATATCGCTCCTCATATATTTACATTACCAAAATGTATAGTTATGTTTAGTTTAGATTGGGGTCAGATGACCGTGTGTGCAAAAATGTCTAAGATATTTATTTCTATTCTTTATTTGTACGTTGTTTTAGGAGCAAAGGGAGAAAGAGGTGCTCCTGGAAGGCCGGGTAGGGATGGTAATCCCGGAGAGAGGGGACCACCGGGTAACGACGGTATTATGGTGAGACAACTGTACATTAAAGAGATACGTTTCATCTTTGACGGGAAATTCAAATTTCAAACAGTTTTTTGTCCTTGTAGTTAGGCCGGGTAATTGTTGTAAAATGACACAGTGTTTGCGAAAATTGTTGGTTGTTCTTTACATTATCATGTACAGCTATTAATCAGTAACTCACCATATTAATTACATTTGGCAATAAACCGTTTGAAACAGCAAAAATTTGTTTATTGACAAATGTATGTAATAATGTGCATTGGAGATAAATAACTTTACGCGAGTTTGTAAAGAATTAATAAATTTTCGCAAACATCATGATCGTTTATAATAATTACTCAGCCTAGCTACAAGAACAAAAAAACTGTTTGAAATTTGAATTTCCCGCCAAACGTGAAACGTTTCACCTTAAGGCCTTATATTATTCTATTATAATCTTTTGTGAACGTCATTTATCTAGAACTAATCAGATTGATGAATTTGATGTCATATCAAAATTGAACATAATATTATCTAAAGGTTCCAAAAGACCGAAACACAATAACCGAAACCAAAATAGGTATTACCGTTTTTACTCTAGAGCAAATACAAAAATACTTTAAGAATACGTTTGTTTTACGGGGACCCCAGGTGACCCCATTTTAGTTTTTACTTTTTGACTTTATTATTATTTGTTAGTTAATCTGCTATGACATTACATATTCTGTGAAAATTTCAACTGGATATCTATTACGGTTCCAAAGATACAGCCGTTAAAATGTAAGACACTGTAGGCTTAGTAATAGGGTCCCGTTTGCGCTCTTCGGGTACGGAACCCAAAAAAAAAAAAACTGTTTAAGCTGATAGTTTTCAAACGGCTGAAGAGATTTTTTGAACGCTTATAAAACTCTCCATCAAGTTACCTTTCAAATAAATAAAAGAACTAAATCAAAATCGGTTCAGCCGTTTGAGAGCTACGATGCTACAGGCAGACATACTTATAACACATACACAGAGATACACAAATACACATGTAAAATTTATAGCACCAATTATTGTAGCCGATGTAAAATATGCTCCAGAAACTTATTCCTACAGTAAAAATATGTGATGACCTCAAACAATAAATCCTAAAATTCCAATTGCTATTATAGCAGAAATGAACAAATAAAATAAATAAAACATAGCATAAATTATACCTATATTATATGGATTGACGTCGTAAAAGATGACATTAGAGCCAATAAACTCGCCAAGGATGATGCTAACGACCGTGCGAAGTGGAAGAACCATAGTAGGAAAGCGGAGCCAGGCCGGTGCCAGGACACACGCTAGGCAGAAGAAGATAAATTATACCTATATATCCGAAAGTTTAAAGGGGCAGGCCTATGTTCAGCAGTGGACGTCTTCTAGCTGATGATGATCCAAAAGTTTATTTTTTCATATGGAGAAATAATATGTAAAATTATTCCTTTTGGGTCGGGGGTTTTGAAAATGCCATTCAGTGTTAGCGAAATAGCGGAACAGCTGATATTTTTCAGCAATTTTAGCCTTTGTCCTTTAGTAAAATGCTCCATTCTGATGAGTACAACCCCCGTTCAGATTAGTACCACCATTCCGTGCAATCCTATAAAACATATTATCTTTAAAACAATTTTCAGGGTCCAGCAGGGCTACAAGGGCCAATGGGGATGCCAGGTATGCCCGGGGAAAGGGGTTCCGTTGGCCCCCAGGGCCCAGCCGGCGAAAGAGGGCAGGAAGGACCACAGGTAAAATAGATGTTCTATCATATAATTTGTAATAATTATCTATAAAAAAAAACTACTTCATAATTAGGTAGGAAATACGCAATTTGGTTTACTTGTTATTGTTTTATTTATTTTTTATGTAGGATAGATCTACGTTTGGCCACCAACTCGCCTGATGGTAACTAACAGTGTGGCCGACACGTTGATCTAGAAGAAATCTATACACACATATATATACTCGTATATATATATTTTACTTGTATCACGTAGAGACTGTAGTGTTCACTTGTAACAGGCAGAGAAACAGTTCCTTTCTTTGTGACATATTCGGGACATTGTTGCACACATGGTCATCTGACCCCAAACTAAGCAAAGCTTGTAATATGGCTGCCAGAGACTGATATAAGTACATATATATTTTTAAATACGACCCGGGTATGTCCCAAAACTGCGACCAGAACCACCGGAGGATGGGCAGCAGCGTCCTAATAGTACACGGTGAACGTACTGCGATCCCCAAGCCGCCTGCCAAGCGTGGGGATTATGGCAACACCCCTCTCTATGAGGGAGGCCTTGTCCAACAGTGGACGTTAATTGGCTGATGATGTGTGTGTGATATTTTTAAATACATACTTAAATAGATATTAACACCCAAACATAGAACAAACACAAATGTTCATCACATAAACGTTTGCCCTAGATGGGAATCGAACCCACGCCCCCAAGCACAGAAGGTAGGTCCACTACCTAATGAGCCATCGGGGCTGTCAATGACATGACATCACTTTCTTGTGATGACATGACAAGTTTTGACACTTCTTCGTCACCATCATTAGCCAATCAACAAGAGAAAAAAAGAAAAAAGAAATAATAGGCTTGTGCTTGACCGCCACCTCGTGATGATAAGCGATGATGCGGTCTACGATGAAGAACGCTTGTCTAGAAGAAACCGATTTATTCAAGATTTGAAAACACTCAGATTGTAACTATCAGAGAACACCCATTCAGGCAGCGCATTCTATAGTAGCTTTTCACACAATAAAACTGAAATCAAAGCGCTATGTAAGTGAAATAAAAAGTTTCTCAATTAATATGTTTACTTTTACAGGGTCCAGAAGGCCCCGAGGGTAAACCTGGCCCACCTGGGCTTCCAGGGCAATCTATAGCGGCCTCACAAGGGCAAACGTTACCTGGGCCTCCCGGCCCACAAGGGGAAAGAGGACCGGTAAGTGATCAATGAAGGCCGAGCGCACAGGCTCTATTTGAATAATTTAAAAAAAGTTGGCCGTGGGTCGACCAGCGGATGTGAAACATCACGAAACATTTGTTATCTTATGCCGTGACGAGTTCCACTCAACCACTTACAGCGTGATAAGTTCAAGCTGTAAGTGGTTGGATGACCTCAAGGACTAGACTGGATATCAGCATATAAAGATCGACGCACGGAGTGACAAGAGTTTTGTCTTTCAACTGTCAAACTATAATACTGAAGATGGCACAAGATAATGACCTCAAAATAATTTAACAATCGTAATATTTATTTCAGAAAGGTGACCCGGGAACCCCGGGCCTGCCAGGTCGGGACGGAACTAATGGTATTCCGGGAAGCCCCGGCGCTACTGGCCCGCCTGGTGCGCCGGCGCATCCCATACTATCATATAGTCAGGTAACATTCACAGAAACATGAAACCAGTTTAACGTATCATGACATCTCAGATCAAAAAATAAGGGCACCCTATTCTTGTGCGCTTCAGATTATTTCAGCCCAAAGACCCTTATCAAGATTGACCCTGCAAGTTCACCTATTATACGTGGTTTTATACCTATGGTACGCCGCATAATTCTATTCTATCTCCGTCAGACGTCAATACAAAATGTCAAATTGCACCATAGCAAACTACAAAACGACCCGGGTATGTCCTAAAACTGCGACCAGAACCACCGGAGGATGGGCAGCAGCGTCCTATTAGTACACGGTGAACGTACTGCGATCCCCAAGCCGCCTGCCAAGCGTGGGGATTATGGCAACACCCCTCTGAGAGGCCTTTGTTCAGCAGTGGACATTGATGGCTGATAATGATGATGATGATGAAACTACAAAAACTCTTCGAAAGCAGTTGTCCGTGCGAATAGTTGGACTACCACAAAATTATTCTCGCGACTGGGTTTTCATACAAGTTGACGTACTAGCGAGCTTACTGGTGAGCTTTTTGACGGTGTTGGGATATCTTGATAAATTTTGTAATTCAGCCACCTTACATTCAGTGACCGAGATAATTTCAAGCACTCAAGAAGGTCGAAGCCGATCTAGGGAACATATCCTCGATCGGAATCAATGAAATTGGTCTGGGTGGTGAGATGAGCTATGTTACAATCTCATGGTGGTGAGACACCAAATTAAGCTTAAGAAAGATTATTCGTCAAGAACTAATAATCTTTCAATATCAGCAGGTGCCTTCAGTAACAGAAAGTGAAGTGAGGAACATATGCGAAGATTTGATAAGAGGTAAGCTATTAAATATTTGATTTTTTGAAGGCCCTATGTCTCTTATATATCTTACAAAGTAAAGTAACCAACAAACTATTTAACAAGGTCGGAACTCCGTCTGATACTAGCTATATCCTGAGGTATAACCACAGGTCAATGTGAGTTGAACCTTCAAAAAATAAGAGCTACGGATAGTCCCCTGTGCAGAGGCTGTGTATAAGTGAACGAAACCATAAAGTATGAGCTACTGCACTGCGAAGCCATAAGAAGTATACGGTTAAGGTCGGGACTGCTTGAAGAAACTCCACAACAAGTTTTCAACACCACAACACCTGACTAAATAGAAACTGGAACTGGTATGCCAGTGATTCAAGGCCGTGCTCTATGGGATGGGGATATCTGGATGAGGCAAATGCACAAAACGATCTAACCTAAGTGCAGGTCAAATCACCTCCTTTCACCCTCGCTTCGAATTAGAAATAGATATTACCTCTTACACTACCGATAAAGCGTTGAGGTTTAATACCTCCATAATCTCGTTAAGTCTTGTTTAGTGAGAGAATAATTTAAATCATTACAAGTGTAATAATTTCTGTACAGCGCGACTGAGTGAATTAACAGCAGCAATGATCGCCCCTTCGGTGCAATCAGTCGTGGGAAGACGGGGGCCAGCTGGAAGACCAGGGCCTCCTGGCACTCCAGGTATAACCGATGCAATATGTTACAATCGTTTATTTTAAGAATATATATGACATTATCTAAACAAAACGGTCTCTTTTAATTTACTTTTTTATTACTATTCTTGCGACCAGCATTTTAATTGCGATAAAGAAAACAGAATGCCAATTGTACTTATTTTCGTACACGGTTCACCAAGATTTCTTAAAATTTAACGCACAGAGGCAGAATTGCTTTTACATTTACAATACAAATGATTGACACCCAACTATAACCTTTCAGGAACTCGAGGGGACCCAGGCGAGCAAGGTCCCCGGGGGTATCCTGGGGAATCAGGAGAGGCAGGCAAGCCAGGTACCCCAGGCAGCCGGGGAGAAAAGGGGGACAAGGGCGAACGGGGGCCGCAGGGGATTGGCATGCCAGGACCGGAAGGGCCAAGGGGACTACCAGGTACTTAGTATATCGGTAGGTCATTAGTTTAAATAATCAAGGAACTTAAGTGAACAAGGTCGATACCAGCACACCCATGGTTCAAAACGCTACCCTGGGGATTTGGGGGAAACCGGCAGACCAGGCTTCAGGCCAGATCAATAGTATTGATCTTTAGTTTCAAGTTAATCAATATTATTCCACTAATATTTATTAAACTTAATCGATTATTTTGTCTTTTTCCGCAGGCCCTGTTGGTCCCTCGGGATCAGAAGGCAGATCGGGTCCGAGAGGGGATCCTGGCAGAGAAGGTATAAAATAATGTATTTTTTAATTCAAGCCTTCACCAAATGAATTTTATCTAGCGGAGAGCTGTCAGAATTGTCGACGATCCCAAGCTCACTGAACACCTAGAGCCGCTCAGCATGCGCAGAGTTGGGTCTCTTTGTGATTTTATCGCATTTACAACGGGAAATGTTTTTGAAGAACTGTTCGATCTGATGCCAGCATCGCGGTTTTATCATCGCACCAGGCGTAACCGCCTGAAATTTTATCCACATAAATCATAGATCGGTGGAAATCGCACACTGCGTTTTACACGTTATTTTTGCCTCACACCTGCAATTTGTAGAATGAGTTCTCTCCTGCGGCATTTCCTAGTAACTAAAAATATGGGGTTCTTCAAAAGGGCTGTTAATAGAGTCTTTAAGGGTCAGCAACGTATCTGTGATGCCCCTAGTGTTGCAGGTATCCATGGGCAACGGTGATCGCTTACCAGGCGCTCAGGCGACCCGTCTGCGTGTTTGCCTCATATGGCATTAAAAAAAACTATATTCTGTTCTTCATTTCCCACAGGTGCAATGGGACCCCGCGGCGTCCCGGGGCCCCGTGGGACCTGCGAGTGCCCCGTAGCAGCTTACTACGCTTACTCACCGCAGGGTTACATGAAAGGACCATAATAATATGCTCACACTTTGAACTAACGACTTAACACAATAAATCAACGTCCATAATTAATAGTTGCTATGTTAGTTTTCTGAATGTGATGTAATGTCTATAGTCTTCAAAAGTCGTTGCTCTGTTATTTTATCAAGACTTTTGGTTTGGGGTTCATTTCACCATAGCGCGAAGTTCTTATACTTTCCCCGACTTTCCACAATTTTTGCCGTAACGGATTTTGATAGCTGTCAAAATTAATTGAGCGAATGTTTCAATCCAAAATGGTTATCTTTCTTCTTCTTCTTCTTGTTACTGTTTTTACGTAGCGTTATTATTCGATAGTCTTCATCCTTCGTCTCGTGTGTTATTAGGGAGGGATCGCACACTTTCTTTATCCAAAGAGTATCCACTACATACTATAATTTGTTTAATATTATATCAATACGTACATTAATTGTGATTCTACTCTAGATATAAAATTGTATACGAAAAAGTTTTTGAATGTATTTAATGGAAGTCGAACTTCCTTGTACTTAAAAAGATACAATAAAAAAAAAATTGAATCATCCTTTGATTTTTATTTCGCTAAAATATACTAAGAAACAAGACTACGTATAATCAAAATATTGACACAAATTCCTCAATTAGTATAAAAACAATAACGCCATAGTAATATTATAAAAAACTAATACATGATTGTCGTGATTTCCATGGATTGGAAATTCAATCAAAAGTAGTTCAGACATCACTCACGTTTGCTTCGTCAGTTGTTCGCAGGCTCTATTTCCCGCACTGAATCAATTTCTGCCTTGCAGAAGAAACACTGCTTGCTGTTCAAAAGATGCTGCATAATGCATGCCCTGCAAAGACAAACACTCTTTTATTCACAAACATACGATAAAATTACCTATGCTCTCAGAATAAGGAGATATTTTCTATTTGCTCTGAGCCTATCCTATAGAGTGCAGTCAAACTTTAACTCACCAACGCTATACATACTGATCGGTCAAACTATAGGCAAACCTGCGTCAGTTTGGCTTAACCAAACGCTAGCCTGAATAATTTTATATCGATTTTAGCTTAATTTCAAATTAATTTATTATTTACTATTTCCGGCCGTCCCGTAGCACATAAACTTGGAAGCTGTTTTGCTCGAGAAACAACAATAAAAGGTGTCTTTAAGCGTGAAACCCACCCCACCTCAGTAACGAGGCATGTGATATGAAAAGTTGTGCGTTAGGCTAAGGGTCGACTTACGTGAGATGCCATTACGTTATTTTTCTATTACCTATATTGCGTGATTCGTCACGCAAATGCTTGAAATGTTCAAGTCGAAAATTGCATGCCTGAAAACTTATCAGATCGCCACATAACGCAGAAGGTATAGGTCTCGAACACACGTACAATACCTGCAAGAATGGTGACCGCACGGTACAAACGCGGTATCGGCTGGTCGTGCATAACATATAGTGCAGAGTAGGTCAGACTGCGCGCCACTGGAGCCCGGAGACCTCGCCCTGATGGCAGTGTCTCTCGCTACTCGGAGCCGGTCTACCACGATTTCAAAGGCTTTTAGCTCGTCTAGCGTCACGTCGTCTGGGTCTAAATAAGGAAAGGTATATTTTATTGATCTGTTTTTTGGAGAAGACTATGAATTTATATCCTGTTTTGGATACAGGGTCAATGATAATTAGCAAACAGCAGATCATTCGTTTTTCTTGCATACTGAAGCAAAAATATTGAAATTGGATCCTCTTATAACAAGTAGATTTCTCACTGCAACTCTGACTACCAGTAGCTTCTGCCCTGCAGCCGGTGGCTACATGGATTTAAGTTTTTTGAAGTGAAAACTCTTCGAAAAATCTTTAAGCGCGTTGAGAACTTTTTGGGTGAACAAAATCATGGAACTCGCATCATCGTCACGCTGTATCGTGCAATTTAAAACAGCGCCATCTCTTGTAGAATAGGTGAATTACTCCTTAAGTTTTCACTTCCGACGTGCCTCCTTCCTATGACTGATTTGTTTTTAGGGTTCCGTACCTAAAGGGTAAAACGGGACCCTATTACTAAGGCTCCGCTGTCCGTCCGTCTGTCCGTCCGTCCGTCCGTCTGTCACCAGGCTGTATCTCATGAACCGTTACAGTTAGACAGTTTAAATTTTCACAGATGATGTATTTCCGTTGCCGCTATAACAACAAATACTAAAAAATTTAATAAAATAAATATTTAAGGGGGCTACGATACAACAAACGTGATTTTTTGCTATTTTTATAGATAATGGTACTTAACCCTTCGTGCGCGAGTCTGACTCGCACTTGGCAGCTTACGAGTATGTCATTTAATCAGCTGATAATGTCAATGACCTATTACGAGTTCAGTCACAGAATAGATTATAGCAAGTTCGATGATTTAATGTAGAATTAATTTCAAAACGTACTTACACTTGTAAAAAGTGAAGTGACTTCTGTCTTTAGCCTTTCCAAGCATATACTCAAGACCGTCTATTCTGAACAAAGGCTCCGAAATTATAGCTTTCGTTGACCTTTCTAGGTGCTGGAAAAAAAAACATTTGAAATTTAAATACCTAGAAAAAATTCGGACGAACGGACAGACAGACAGACGGACAGACAGACAGACAGACAGACAGACAGACGGACGGACGGACAGAACGAATTTATCCTTTATAAATTCTAAATTCTAAAATTTATTATACGTCCTTGTCGGGCTATGGAACCCTAAAAACGTGGGAAAATGACGGGTGAGGCGCAAAAATTTATATTCCCGTCATCAACGACGTTGTTGTTGGTTCGTCAATTTCCATTCTCTACAATTGTTTCGGTAAGGGGGAGGCCTATGTTCAGCATTGGATGTCTTCTGGCTGATGAAGATGATGAAATTGCGTGTGAATCGGTTTCTTCTAGACAAGCGTGCTTTATCCTAGACCACATCATCACCGAGGTGGCGGTCTAACGCAAGCCCATTTGTAAAGAACAAATACAAAAATTTTATTATCATTTTACGTACGTACCTCAGGTGACAGCTTAGGGTCCAGCATCCTAATAAGGCAGCCGGCAACTGGCGCAAGCGCAACGTAGTAGTGCACTCTGTCGGTGTCAGGGAGCCCCCGCGCAACCAGACGGGTGAACCCGGCCCCGCCACCGCCCCTAATGCACACCCTGGATACCACCGCCATCAGGATCTGAGAGGCCGAATATGTCAGTCGTCATAAGAAGGCACATAAGCAACGCGCTGGTCATTTTAAAAAATATTGCTGTTACCATACCCTATTAGCTTGTATGTGTTCTATTTTGTTTACCTGTCAAGTCTTCACAAGTAGCAGTTCGCTCTGGTTGTCAGATACCTCCGGCTTCATCAGAAGAGTGAGAGCAAGTGCGAGGGTCACCTCCCTCCAACACCAGGGCCCGTTGTATAGATCGAAGCATGTCGCTCACAGCTTAATCTGCGATCGTGGACTCCATATTCACCTGTGATAGGGTTCTATTTTGTTTACCTGGCAAGTCCTCCCAAGTAGCAGTTCGTTCTGGTTGTCACACGCCTCTGGTTTTGTCAGTAGAGTGGGAGCAAGCGCGATGGTCATCTCCAGCGCGCGGGCCAGCCCGTGGTAAAGATCGAAGCATGTGGCGCACAGCTTGATCTGCCGAGACTCAAGCTGCGCGTCTACGTGTACTCTATCCATCTAGAAGACGGATCACAAATTATAACGATTACGTCGAGACCACGCGATGCTTCTAGATTATCTAGATTTACCATTTTATACTACAATAGTCCCTTCAATCAGAGGAAAGTCCAGACAAGAACATGATAGTTCAAAAAGTTCCGAACATTAGTTAGGTAAGGCTTAGCTCCGTAATTCCTCAACGGATTCGGATGAATTTTGGTATGGAGGTAGCTTATATATATTCCGTACAGTTTTCGGGATAAATGTAAGCTACCTTCATAATCCTCTTGAAGGATAGTAGGTGAAACCGCGGAGCACTGATAGTGAAATAATAAACTCCACGCGCACAGTGCCGTAAATAGGGCTGTGCCAGTGGTGCCCAGGCACAGGGCGCAGACTCTGGAGGGGCGCAGAAATGACCACACCAGGACCAAGTTTTGTTTTCAAGGGGGCAGTTATAGAAGCTCGCACCGGGCGCATGAAAGGTTAGTTACGGCACTGGCCACGCAGCGCACACGAAGATCCAGATAAATTATTTAGACAAATAACCCTACTTTCAACGGTGATCTACTAATTAGCTGGCGTCCAATCATCGTACTCGGGATGATGACGTTACAGCGGCGTTAGCAATGGTAGCCAATCAGTAGACGCTGTCTGTGATGTCAACACCGCTACCGATTTTGTGACTAAAACGACAGGAATCATTAAATCCTCACTTCACCAAAAGTGTGTCTCACCTCTTGCATCATGGTGATGAATTCGGAGAAGGCCCAGTTGAGCTGACTGAGCAGAGAGTTAAGAAAGGCAGCGCCTTCAGTGGGGTGCGTCGCTAGGTACTCCTTGATGCGGTTTTGTATGACCTCCGAGGGGCATGGGCCTGTGTTGGACAATTATTTGAGCATTTTTTTTTAAGCTATGACTACAATTACTACGACAAACAATGGGTAAAAAAACAGTCGTATTGATAACCTCCTCCTTTTTGGAAGTCGGTTAAAAATGGGCAGGAGCACTGAAGTGAGATTTTTTTCATTTAGGGCAGGAGGCTAAATAGATTCAAAGTATATTTTACCTACAAAAAATAGGTTTTCGTAGAGATAAATATTTACCGAAACATTGGCTCATGAGGCCCGCATCCACTTTGGCTCCGAGGTTGTTTACCGTCGGCTCCCGGTCGCCGTACCTGTCACATGTTGTTAGTGTTACATGTTAACACATTTATAAAAGGAAAATGTTACACAGGGGTACGCAGAAAGGATGTATTTGGGTAAGATAATAGTGCTAAGTTATCAAATTCTTTGTAAATTTGTTATGTATGTATGTTATGTGGACCCAAATTTCCGAAAACAGAGACGAGTGGAAGGAGAGAAGGGAGGCCTTTGCCCTGAAGCAGGACGATACAGGCTAATATAATAATAATGTATGTTATATATCGTGTACAAGGGCCCCAACTTCTAGGGAAGTGTCATACTATCAGGCCTCCTTCCATCGTCACGCGCAAGACTGCTCGGTAAAATAATATGTATATTTTTCGCACGTATAATATAAGATAGCATTAGAAACGACAACAATTGGCTGCCAAATACTCTAAGAGAACTCGACAATACCTAAGAATCTAAGTTTCGTCGAAGCGGTTTCTTCAAATAATGTTCACATTAAGTACCATGTTTAAAAAGAAAATAATTGATCAATTTCTAAAATGATTTCAATCGATATGTCAAGGTTTGTTATTCAAATAGTTATGTCGTTTGGAACATTATATAGCCCCTATTGAGTTTAATTGCCATAATTGATTCGATCAATATTGTATCGGCACGATTCCCGTTATAAGTAACTACAGACTAGAATATGTACAGAGGAACACCTCCTAAAGCACAATACTGAACGTAATTCAATAGTTTGCGTGTAGAGAACGCTACATAAGCTATATAACATGCCAAAAACATGCCATGAACGTGTTATAACGGTAAACATGGTAACAAAATTCAAACTCGTCTTCCGATTAGATTCTACATTCTCTTGAAGTCTTCACAAACGCATACAAAACGCACTAGCTTGCTTCACATTATTTTGCCGTTCAAAACGAGCGCGTTACGCACCTCATCGAATTAGCAATTTTGACATATGCTGTGACAGTCAATTCCACGCAGATAATGTAACGTGGCCGCGTTACGAGTTTGTATGGTCATAGAGACGAAGGTCAGAGTAAATTTTTCAATAACATTTTTATTTTATGACGTCGCGCGTTTATGGAAAGGAATCTCTCGTGAAATAGGGAATAAGAGCCCAGGGGCCTTACGCCTACCTGTTATAAACGATACAGTTTATGTGATTGCTTATGTTGCGCGACCGCAAATCGTATCTCAAAGCGTTAAGTTTCGCGTTCGCGTGATTTTCCGCACTGCGCTGTTTCAGGTAGCCGTAAAGAGAATCTTGTAGTTACACTTTTCACTGCTGTTTCTCTGTTGATTTTGTTCTCTAAAACATTACAGGCCTAGGATAATCTAGATTTATCGATTTAATAAGCTAAATGGACAGCTAACGGCGATACGACATTTACGGGGAAATATACTTAGGGTTTTCGTTTGTTTGGGTCTGAAGTTAATTAAGTAGAAAGGTGATAATAATATAGTTATAATTAACTATATTGATAGGTTTGTTTATATTATACGGGAATTACTCACGTAAGACGACTCACGATTAGGCAAGAAGCTCGAAAGGGAGGTAGGTGTTCCGAAACAAAAACACGAAATATCACAAGTTTGGGGTAGTGAGATACCACCGTTATAAATCTTTTAGTTGAAAGCACGATCTCAAATTTATCACGGTGTAGAATTAAATTAGATTATACCTATCTTAGTCTAAGATCCGGCTGCAGAATTAGTGCGGTTATCGAGTTTTTGCTTTTTACGCATATTTATGATTAGGAGAATATATATTAACCAGGGTGCCAATCAAAATGTGGCCGCTAGTATTTTTAATTAAATTATTGTTAATTAATTTATGGGGAAAAATTTCATTCAATTGGTTTTTAGATAAAATATCGTCCACTTCACGGCATACACGTGATTTTTGATAAGTTGGGGCGTTGGGTTTAAACCTCACCAAGTATTACCAGGGGGTAGGGGATTAAAGTATTGAAAAGGTTCTAAAAAACATCACGTGATTAATACGACCCCTTATATGTGCCTATGTATGTATATACATATTTTATTTATCTACACCGCCGACCCTTACTTCTGTTTTTGTAGTGTCGAATTACTGAATTATGAATGGGACCACAATTACATGGCTTTGGTTACGGAACCCTACCATATATGTTTGACCGCCGAGCCACCTCGCTTGATATACCTAACTATTTTAATTTCGTAGGTGTAGTCGTTTTCGAGATTTCAGTCAGTCGATATTTCGCTTTTTTATAGATTTGTATCACATGATAGTATGGTTTTCCGAATAACCAAGACCGTGATAAGGGTGTTGGTGGTTTAAAAATACATCATCATTGATGATGGAATTACCTAGCAGCGAGATGCGGCCACTGCCGATGCCGGAAACCGAAACCCGTCCCATGCCAGAAGCGAACCAGCACCCAGTTCGACTGCGCCCAGGCTCGGTTTTGATAAGGACGGAGCAGTTCTTCCACCATGCTCATCTGCCTGGAACAAACAATAATTTGTAGATAATTCAACAATTTACTGACCAGCAGGATTTGATATACGCCCTAGTATAAGCCTCAAGGACTGCATCCACTAAGCTACAGCCATCTTCCTGTAAAAGTTAGCCTCCACATTCTGGAACTGTCTTTGCAAATCTAAGCGTTGAGCGATGGCGTGAATCAGTTATTTCAAATTCTCACAGAGTGATAGTATTCAGTGCGATGGTGGCCGGGCATTAGCATGGGCGCTTTACAATCTGATGGCACCCGGTTCGATCTTCGGCCCTGCACCAATGTCTTATTCAGTACCTAAATTGTGTGCAGTTTCGATGCCATCGCTCAAAAACGGTGAAGGAAAACATCGTGTGGTAACCGATATATCCAAGAACCTTTAAAGTTTAAAGACATGACATTCACCAACATGCAGTGGGCCAGCATGGTGGATAAGGACCCATCCGGGAGGAAACAAACCTTCTCTCAGATGGAGAGAGAGAGAGGGATCTCTCTCTCCATCTGGGAGGAGAATTTTTGTTCACCCAAGAAGTTCTCTTCACTTCATAAATCCTATCCGGCTAGTTATAGGCACTTCTAGACGTAGCCAAGTCAAAATTAGGGAAGTCCAAACTCACTGCTTCATCGGCACCCTCTCGATCGCCCTCATGGTAGCCGGTTGCGTGGCGAACGACGCCAGGGTCTGGACAAGAGACTCCCTCGTGCTGGCTAGCACTATCCTCTGGTCTGCGAATTCTGCGCAGAGGAACGACGCGCAGGAAACCACTAGCTCTTCCCATTCTGAGAAAAGAGCAACAAGACGCGCGTCAAGATGAAGCGGCGGTAGGTTTACAATCTATCCGGATTTGTCCGGACATGTTCGTATTTTTAGACCATTATCCGGACTTTGTTATTAATAAAACACTGTTTTAAACTATCACGGTTGTTCCCTACAGTTGTATGATTATTTACGGGATATTTACCGTGGTAAGGTTGTGGAAGGAGCTCAGTCTTCCCGTGAACATGGTGCATGCGCTGAAATATCGAGAGCTCCTTCCACAACCTTACCACGATAAATATCCCGTAAATAATCATATAACTATTTGTTACTACTGTAAAGACGTGCGCACTGTTCGAATTATTACGTGACTAAAATGCCCCGACTTTATTGAAATATTCGGCTTCATTTTGCTCCCTATAAATTATGGTTACATTTAAATTTGCTAAGAAGTTTGATACGTTTTCCTACATACAGAGATAAATGCACAGAGGTTTATGTTAGAAAAACAGGTACGAGCCGTAGCCATCTGGAAATTACAATTACGCAAAGTCGTCTGCTGGGTGAGTTCAACCAAAGACATCAAGTCTGATTTAAGCCAGACACTTTCGCACCGTACTGAGTACTACCGTGGTACCGTAAAGTACCGTGGTACTGAGACGTGGTCCTTAACTGTTGGCCTTTTGGAAAAAACTCAGAGTCAAACAACGCGCAATGGAGAGAGCTATGCTTGGAGTTTCTTTGCGCGATAGAATCCGGAACGTGGATATTCGCCAAAAAATCACTGACATAGCTATTAAAATTTGCAAGTTTTTGGCAATGGGCAGGCCACATCGCTCGAAGAATCGACAACCAGTGGAGACCACAAACCGGAAGACGTAGCGTAGGTAGACCTCCCACTAGACTAGATGGACCGACGACATTGTGAGAGTCGCGGGCATTCAGTGGATGCAGATGGCAGGATGTCGTTCAGTGTGAAGGTTAAAGTTGGAGGCCTATGTTCAGCAGTGGACGTCTTCTGGCTGATGATGATGACGTTGGCACCCGCCACCACCTTACCTTATCTCCCTTATTTGTTTCATCTGAGGGCAGGAGACTTGAGGATTTGTGTCCGTATACCTGGTATCTGTGTTAGGGGTACGGTAGGATGCATGTAGAGTCGCAGCGTGTTGCAGAGTTCCAGCATGGCGTCCACGTGGTACTCTGGCACGAACGCGAACAGCGAATCCGTGAACTCCGACCCTGGGGAAACGACGCTTTCATTGGCGTTAAGATAATTTCATACTACGCTATATGCTACGATATAATAGCATATAGTTCATAGCAAGGGCGTCGCCTAGGGGGAACAGGGAAGAGAAGCTGCCCCCCCTCCAGAGATTAAAAAAAGTAGCCAACTGCAAAGAAATGACTGTAGCAGGCAGGTTCGATCGCGTCACCCACACCCACATAAGCTAAAGGTTTCGCCACTGCGCAAAATAAATATCATAACAATAAAATTTCACAGTCCAAAAAAATCGCTGCCACTAATTTCGTATTCCGCACAACAGATGCAGAAAAAACGTTCCAATTTGAGGGTAGAAAGTGAATCGTAAGCGGTTCTAGGTGGTAATTTCGGGCGCGGGTGAATAATGACATTGTTTTTTGTTTTTGAGGCCTTGGAGCGCTTCCAAGCAATTAAAAAGAGGTTGCGGCATGGAATACAAACCAGTCAACCATGTTTCGGTTAAGGCGATACATTTCACCTATGGCGGGAAATTCAAATTTGAAACAGTTTTTTTGTTCTTGTAGCTACGCCGGGTAATTATTGTACACGGTACAACTTGAGACGGACTTGAGGATATGCTTGAAAAGACTAAAGACAGAAGTCACTTCAGTTTTTACAAGTGTAAGTACGTTTTGAAATTAATTCTTCATCAAATCATCGAACTAGCTATAATCTGTGACTGAACTCGTAATAGGTCATTGACATTATCAGCTGATTAAATGACATTGCCTGATGAATTGACAATATCTAAATACCATATATAAAACTAGCCGTCCGCCCCGGCTTCGCACGAGTATAAGCTCGGCCTTCGGCCTCGCTACAAAATATAATATAGCCTATGTCACCCGGGGATAGTGTAGCTTCCCAACAGTGAAAGAATTTTTCAAATCGGTTCAGTAGTTTCGGAGCCTATTCATTACAAACATACAAACATACAAAAATAGGTACAAATCTTTCCTCTTTATAATATTAGTGTAGATAAATAAAAAAAACAGTCATAGGACTGCACGTCAGAAGTGAAAACTTAAGGAGTAATTCACCTATTCTACAAGAGATGGCGCTGTTTTAAGGTACAGCGTGACAACAGCGCGAGTTCCATGATTTTTGTTCACCCAAAAAGTGCTACGCGCCTAAAGAAGTTTTCACTTAAAAAAAAAAACGTTCGCAGCGTATCTTCCACGTATTGTTACCGCAAAATGTGTCGTGTCGTACAACATACCTAACTCACTGTTTTTTCACTGTGTACTTTGTAGGTACTTCAGTACACTGAAATGTGCCGGTTGGGTGTATATTCTTTTGTGTCGTTTGTATACAATATATTTCAGGGCTATATTGTCGTTCTGGCAAATGACAACAACGTTATGACCAATTTACAGAAAATTTACATTTTGTAACGAGAATCTATATATGGAATGTGTTTTTGTTTTTACGTAATTATTTTGCAGCTGATATTTTTGAAGTGAAAACTTCTTTAGCATTTTTCAGGTGAATAAAAATAATGTATTATAAAACAGCGCCATCTCTTGTACAATAGGTGAATTACTACTTAAGTTTTCACTTCTGACGTGCAGTCCTCAGAGATAATGTTTTAGACATTAAAATACACTCAAAAGTCGGGACGCGGCGTGGAAGCGGGTGATCTTCAAAGCACTTACAACCTTAGTTTCATTTTAACGACGAAAAAGGAAGTTGTTAGAAGTTTAACGTGTGTATTTATGTATCTATTATCTGAGTACCTTTGTTCTTTGGCATCGTAGCTCCCAAACGGCTGAACCGATTTTGATTTAGTATTTTTTTGTTTGAAAGATGACTTGATCGGAGAGAGTTCTTAGCAACGATTCAAGAAAAGCCGTTTGAATTTTATCTGTTTTTAATTTTATCGGGAGGTTTTATTTTTAAAACAGCCTTCACAATTAAACTACCAGAAGCCTTACGGCCAACTCTTAACGTGGTCTCGTATTAGCGCTGAAACAGCGCAGTTAGGAAGATCACGCGAACCTTAACGCACCAACGATACGGTTGGCGGTCACGCAACTTATTTCATCAACTAATTAGAATCGCTTAAAACAGGTAACCGTAAGGCTCCAGGGGCCTAACGGCCACCTCTTGGCGCGGGCTCGAAACAGCGCAGTGCGGAAAATCACGTGAACGTGAACTTTAACGCACCGAGATACGGTTTGCGTTCGCGCAGCTTTTCGCATCACCTAAACAGAAACGCTTAAAACAGATAGTTGTAAGGCTCCAGGGGCCTAACGGCTACCTCTTAGCGCGGGCTCGACACAGCGCAGTGCGGAAAATTGCATGAACGTGAACTTTAACGCACCAAGATACAGTTTGCGTTCGCGCAGCTTTTGCATCTGAAATGTAAACGATGTGATGATGAAACAGTAGTATACTCACTCGTTGCTGATGCCATTTGCGCGTTCGAGCCTAGTCGAGGCGTAGCTGCCCTGGATGTGGGGCTCTGAGGGCTGTAAAATTAATCATAATAAATTACAATAGCAAAGTCACGGTCAAGTCAAAGTCGAGACCTAGTAAAGTGGTGGAGACTTTACAAGAGGCCTTCTTCGGAGCTTTGGAAACAACACGAAAATATTTTGTTTCAGCGCGTTATATCACTTTCTCACACTCGAGCATTTCCAAGAAATTGTAATCCACCAATTATTACGCATTAACACTCGAAAATACACCAGTTTAGGAAAATATTACAATGAGTCGACATGCCTTTTTCGCGTTGGCGTCAAAATCTTGTGGATTCAGGGGTCTTACGCCCAACTCTCAAAGCGAGCCCAAATAGGTGTACTTTGCAAAATCACGGCAAACTGTATCTCGGCCGCGTTCTCGTGATTTTGCAAACTGCACCTAGTCGGGCCCGCGTTTACAGTTAGGCGTAAGGCCCCAGGTATGACCTAAAATTGCGACCACCGGATGATGGGCAGCAGCGTCCTATTAGTACACGGTGAACGTACTGCGATCACCAAGCAGCCTGCCAAGCGTGGGGATTATGACAACCCTCTCTAAGAGGGAAGTATTTGTTTAGTAGTGGACGTTTCGTGGCTGATGATGTGATGTGATCAGGGCCGTCTTTAACTTATTGGGCCTTTTAGGATAATGGTGACCTATATGACCTTGAGAGAGCACTATTTTCGGCCGAGAGTAGAGTAGCTTCGCGCATGCAAAAGCTATATACGCAAGTAGGTATCGTAGTCAGTCATAATCAATATGGATTATTTCTGAAATAAATATGTTTTTCGATACTAAATATTGGTTATTGTTTGGTGATCTGGCGGGAACTTTGGGGGCCCCATCGATGGCGGGGTCCTGGGCAAGTGCCCAGAGTGCTCAGTGGGAAAAAGGGGTCTGGATGTGTTGTGTATCACCATTTTCCATGAGCCGATACAAGCTTACCTTTGATCGGAGCTCGAAGTGTATTCCAGTTGCAAGGATGCATAGCTCATCGTCCCGAGTATAGAGCTCTTACCGGGCAATATTTCTTTACTTGCTACCTGAAATAACTGATTAATTTAATATTTTTCATTTCTTCTTTTCTTGAGAGGATTTTTGGCGTCGCACATCGCACGCACGCAAATTGCCAGTAATCGTCAAAAAGTCTTAGTGAATTAAAAAACTTCTTATAAACAATTAAATTATTAAAAAATATAACCCTACTTATTGCATTGCATAAAAAAAAAACAGACTTCAAATCAAAACCACAAATAGGCACTCAAAAGCAAAAAATAAATTAATATAATTATTGTAAGCGCTACCTACATCTATTTGAAGTCGGTGCCAGGCAAGCCAAGTAGGTATTATGTATTTTCCTTCTTTTTGGAAGTCGGTTAAAAATAATAGGTAAATGAAAAGTAACAGCGGTGCGCTGCGTACGTACCTATCTATTCCTACACGTATTAGATACAGAGCTCTATCATACCGCTTTATTTCGTAAACTACTGAATATTTCATCATCATTTCAGCCATAGGACGTCCACTGCTCCCCCATCGATTTCCAAAAAGGCCGGTTGGAAGCGGCCTGCATCCAGCGTTTTCCTGCGATCTCTTTTAGGTCGTCTGTCCATCTTGTGGGTGGACGTCCTACGCTGCGCTTACCGGTCCGTGGTCTCCATTCAAGAACTTTTCGGCCCCATCGGCCATCTGTTCTGCGTGCTATGTGCCCTGCCCACTGCCACTTCATTGCTGATCCGGTGGGCTATGTCGGTAACTTTCGTTCGTCTACGGATCTCCTAATTTCTGTTTCGATCTCGTAGAGAAACCCCGAGCATAGCCCTCTCCACAGCTCGTTGTGCGACTTTGAGCTTGTTAAACGTACTGTATACTGAATATTTCATAGTAGTATTATATTTTTGAAATCTGCATGGAAATATTGACATACCTATAGGTATTTAACAAAGTTAACTTCGTTAAGTTCGTGTTTTTTCCTCAATTTTTTTATTCGCAGACGTCCTATTTAAAAGGAGCCTCCTCCTTTTAAAAAGGACGTCTTTTCTCAATTCGACTGCATTTTTTTATATTTGTAATCTCAGAACTTTCGACTGGGTTAACTGATTAAAAGCTTCCCGTTTGGTCCCATTTCAATTAGTTCCAGTTCTGTCATTTTTATAAAGTCGGTTTTTACATTGATATCTATTAATTCTTGTACTCTATATCACTCCCACTATTAAAACGATTTAAATGACACCTCACATATCGAAATCCACTGTAGGGCGTGCATAAGAAACCATTATACATACAAACATACATTTATACATACATACATGTATAGTATATATACTACATACGTACATATATACACTCCAAAAACATAACCCTCGTTTTTATATTACACGGGAATTACTTACGTAAAAAACAGTAAATATAAGTTTCCATAATATAACCCTCCTTCTTGCGCAGTCGGGTAAAAACCTAACTTAACCTAACCTTTGACAGCCTGATTAGCTCAGTTGGTAGTGTACCTGCCTTCTGCGCTTGGGGGCGTGGGTTCGATTCCCACCTAGGACAAACATTTGTGTGAAGAACATTTGTGTTTGTTCTATGTCTGGGTGTTAATATTTATTTAAGTATGTATTTAAAAATATATATGTATGTATGTATGGGCCGATCATATCAGTCGAATGTCGGAAGTTCGTTGGGCCAAAACCACAACACAGTGGCTTCCTCACGATGGCAAACAACCTCCCGGACGGCCTAGACGGAGGTGGAGGGATGAACTGGACTCCTACTTGAAAGACTGGACCCAAATTGCCCAAAACAGAGTCGAGTGGAAGGAGGGAAGGGAGGCCTTTGCCCTGCAGTGAGACGATACAGGCTAATATAATATAATAATATAATATGTATGTATATCAGTCTCTGGCAGCCATATTACAAGCTTTGCTTAGTTTGGGGTGCAATAATGTCCCAGATATTTATTTATTATACTTTTGTAGGGCAAAAACCTGAACATGAATGGCGTAGTCCGGGTCGGAAGACAGCCTGAGCGAGTGCAAGGTCCCCGCGAAGTGTTTGGTCAGGTCTTGTTGTCGCTGCTTCGTCCAAATTGCGCCGACCACCCATCCCATTTGCAGCGCGCCCGCTTCTAGCTTTTCCTATGATAAATTCCATATTAAGGTGATACGTTTCATGTTTAGCGGGAAATTCAAATTTCAAACAGTTTTTTTGTCCTTGTAGCTAGGCCGGGTAATTATTGTGGAATGGCATAGTGTTTGCGAAAATTGTTGGTCGTTCTTTAATTATTATCTTAATCAAAAATGTCGATTTGTGAACCTCCTCCTTTTTGGAAGTCGGTTAAATATGAGGTGAAAATGTGAACGTAAGCTATATAGAAATTAATTTTCGGTGACTTGGTTGCAAAATATTGTTTATTTTTTTCTATTTATATAAATAAATAGGCTTTATTCCTTCATTGAAAAAATATCTAACTGATGGTGAAAACCGCATCAAAATCAGTTGCGTGGTTTAGGATTTATAGACAGACAGACGCGGAAAGCGACTTCATTTAATACTATGTAGTGTAGAGATAATATTTACGGTATTTTTATGCCATCTCTCTAGATTTGTAGATATGCATAGTGCATACTACCTTAACTGGGCAAAGCATGATACAAAGTGGCTTATATTTTAACCCACTATTGGCATGCGTTTTTAAATATGTGTTACTCGTGTTTTGTGCAAATATATTATCTATTTTAAACTATCACGGTTGTTCACTAAAGTTAAATGATTATTTACGGGATATTTACCGTGGTAAGGTTGTGGAAGGAGCTCCCGATATTTCGGCGCAGTTACATGCACCATGTTCACGGGAAGACAAAATATCGGGAGCTCCTTCCACAACCTTACCACGGTAAATATCCCGTAAATAATCATTTAACTTTATATTATCTATATATTTAAAGATATTTGCTTCTACCTCGTACACTGCTTTCGAACGTTCCAGTTCAGATAGCATTTTCAACGTCAGTTCTTTCTTCAATTTCTCATGTTCTGAGAATTCTCCATTTGCACCTAAATAAAATAAAATGTGTTAAGTAATTTAGTCTCTACTATTCACAAACGTTTGTTAAGCCCTGTTATAGCCGTAACAGACATATCGAACTTGGCTGACGAACCGCCGTCTGACCAACGGGAGAGAAAGAGTGAGAACATAATTTCCCTCTCTGTTTCTCATGTTGGTTGAGGTGGTTGATGGCAGCCAAGTTGACGTGTCTGTTACGGCTCTTACAGCTCTGCCAGACTGTGGACCGTACCGCGCCAGAGCAACGAGAGAAAAGAGCGGGAAATATTTTCTCACTCTTTCTCTCCCGTTGGTCAGACGGCGGTCCGGCGAACCAAATCCACTTGTCTGTAATGGGTATAAAAAATATACGAAAAAGCAATGAAAACCGGATTTTTGGCGGAAAATTCAATATCTGTGATCAGTGGCGGATTTACCAGCAGGCGGAGTAGGCTGGAGCCTAGGGCGGTAGATTTTAGGGGCGGCAAATTTAGGGCCAATTGTTTTATGTCTTACAGAAATTAAAAGTTTCATATTTATATATACAGGGCTACTGGGAATCAGGATTCTCTTAAGAGTGGCTTAACAGCTGATTTATTCCCGCGAATTTTGATAATTCTTAGTAAAGTTGTTTGTTTAATAATTATCATTATAAAAAACTGACTTCATAAAAATTTCAGAACTGGACCAAATTGGACCACACGAGAAGCACCAGCTTTCAAATAAAAATAGAATCATCAATATCGGTTCGTCGAAAATTCTGAGGTAACAAACATAAAAAAACAGTCGAAATGAGAACCTCCTCCTTTTTGGAAGTCTGTAAAAAAATCACGCTTTATTGTTTTGATTTTTTCATCTTTTTTTCCATCCCTGGAATGGAGTGAAAATAACACAGGGCGTCTTATAAGCAGCTGAACACGCTAAGACAGTTTTTAGAATTGTTTTCTGTTTGTTTGTCCCATTCCTAACGCCCATTTCCGAAGCCACTGGACGGATGCGTTTTTCACGAATATACTTAGCTGTGACCAGATTGATGTACAGGCTATATTATTTTGTGAAAAGGAGGAAAAAAGGGGTGAAAGTTACTATAAGGGTATCGATTTCAAAAGGGGCACCACTACTGTAACAAAGATAATTTAAATGTAGAGAGAGATAATACCTGAGGTGTGAGTGTGCAGCTCCGTGGACAATGTGGCGATGCGCAGCCTGATGTCGTGCAGACAGTCAGCCATATCCAGCTGGTTGTCACGTAGTTCACACAGCTGGAAACCAAACGACTTCGTACAACTTTGATAATATATATAGTTTGGATCTGCCTTTAAACTCGAGCTAGCACCAAAAAAAGTTTGCCAAAAACTGAAGGGGGCGAGGTAAACACGTATTGCACACACTGACATATTTTTAATAGTTCTACAAACGCACACTTTAATATTGAGCGCACACAACTGCAAACGATGTGCTCAAAATGTTTACGAATGGACGACCGAGGGGGTGTAAGTGCTAAAGGGGAAACTGTAGGTATTAAGCCGGGTTCGCTGCGGCATGTTTTCGTGTTAGCTAACACACTAACATGTTACTGATACAAAAAGTGGGTGTAGCTTTGGTGTTAGCTAACAGTTAGTGTGTTAGCTAACACGAAAACATGCCGCAGCGGACCCGGCTTAATACCTACAGTTTCCCCTTTAGCACTTACACCCCCTCGGTCGTCCATTCGTAAACATTTTGAGCACATCGTTTGCAGTTGTGTGCGCTCAATATTAAAGTGTGCGTTTGTAGAACTATTAAAAATATGTCAGTGTGTGCAATACGTGTTTACCTCGCCCCCTTCAGTTTTTCGCTTCAATTTTTTTGTTAGTCTTACAACAACTAACTAATACCTAACTTAATTACTTCTGGGGGACATTTTTACACGCACGGTCTAACCCCAAACTAAGCAAAGCTCACTACCAGGGCCGTCTTTAACCTATTGGAGGCCCTGGGCACATAAGGATAATATGATGACCTTGACAGAGCACTATTTTCGGGCGAGAGTAGAGTAGCTTCGTGCATGCAAAACCTAAGAAGCAAGTAGGTATTGTAGTAAGTCATTATTATCCTATATATAGTAGAAATGTTACAGCGGATTAACTAAGAAACAATAATAAGTCAAAAAGTAAAAACTAAAGGGATCTCCATAGAACAAAAAAAAATTTTACCGACGAAATAGGAGGACGGTTCCATGTTCCAGTTTCTTTATGTATGTTCACCGATTTCTCAGCCAACGAATGATCAAATTCAAAAAATATCTTTTGTTCGGTAGGGTATACTCCCAATTTGGTCCCATTGTCACCAAAGTCAGGATCTGATCATGGGATCCCAGGGAAATCGAGGGCAACCTTCAAATTTTATAGGCACTTATTACGTTTTTCATATATTTTTGAAGTCGGTTGTTTATGTGATCCACTTGTTTAAACGTGCTTTTTATTTGCGATATAGTCTAAAAACGGTAATACGTACAAGCTTCAAACTTGGCATGATTATAGTACACACACTTGTACACACACTTAGTACACACACTTAGTACACACTCTAATAAATACTGGGCAAGTGCGACGAGTTTGTGTTCACTACCGGTTCTCGTATATGATCACCGGAGTGAAGCAACGTCGGGCGTTGCCGGTACTTGGATGGGTAACCGCCTGGGTGTGATGTCTATTTGTACTAAGTTTTTGTACTAGCCTATGTCCTGTTTAAATCTTTGAAAAATCAGCCAAATAAAAAGAGTTAGTTTTGTTTCATATTAACTTTATGTATTTTATGTGATGGTACGGAACCCTCAGTGCGCAAGCCCGACTCGCGCTTGGCTACTATCTTTTTATAGTATAATAATTTATGATCATTCCATTACTCGAGTGATCAATGTGATCGTCTGTTCGCAATCTGCGTGTCGCCTAGCGTAAGCGGTTCTCCGACCTTGAGGGCTCGTGTCATCTGGCCACATTTCACAAGTTCCCAACTTGTCAGGAAAGTCGAAAGTACAAATAATTTCTCCCTTTGTTGGAACGAGTTAAGAAAAACAACGACAACAAAAAAAGTCGTGATCCCGACAGTGACGAGTTTGCGAAGAAATTTAGTTGAGATGGTATTTAATTTTGTTTATTTAGCTCAAATCTAGTCAAGGTCTGTAATAAATGTTTAATAGTTTAAATGTTTGTAGATTAGCGATTCGCACAGACGTCCTTGCACTTACGTCGACTCAGATCAGAGAAACAAGGAAAATATGCCTTAGTAGTACCAAGTTAGTAGTACAATATTTGTGAAAACTTTTAATTAGCTGTAAGTTACCTATATATATATGTATAATCAAATCTAATGTTTTTAGAGTAGCTGTTAGTTTTCCGAAAACAATAAAATAAAATAAAACTATTGTTTGTGTTTAAATGTCTCTGTTTCGTCCACTTTTTAGGGTTCTGTACCCAAAGGGTATAAGAACAGGACCATATTCCTGAGCTTACGCTGTCTGTCGTTCCATCCGTCCTACCTTTAAACGGCTGTATCTTTCGAACCGTAAAAGACAGCCAGTTCAAATTTTCACAGAATAATGTGGATTAATTAAAAAATTATAAAAAAGACAAAATATTAAAGGGGGCTTACGTTCGCATCCGCCACGCTACCTTACCATATCCCCCTCGTTTGTCTGATCTGAGTATACGTTAATGCAAAACACGAAGGAAACACATTGAAACTGAATTTCTGTAAATAATGGGGCTTTACGGCTACCTTTTAATGCGGTCTCGAAACAGCGCAGTGCGCAAAATCACGTGAACGCGCTTAAAACAGATAGCCGTAAGCACAGAAACCAGAAGTAAATAGAACGGAAATGAGAAGGAAAGTCTGTCACCAGGTATTGTGACAGATATGTGATTGAACATTCTTATTTATGTCAACGCGTCGAACTCGGCGTCACAGTTGCTATGGGTTAATATGGGTGCAACTGGCTACAACAAATTTCTTACAAAAATGCCTTGGCTGCCGTTCTAATTTAAACAATTTTTTTGTCTTTTCTGTGGCCGTAAGGCACGGGTCCACAACCACATAGCTTCGGTGAATTCTCACCCTTACTCCTGACCTTGGCGGAGAAAAACAAGAACTTACAGAATATTATTTTTGTAAGCTTTTTATCTTAATGTAAACAAATAGGCACTTATTCGGCTATTCCGTAAACAGATAAACAATCAAGATCTTGGTAAACTATAGGTAAGTCTAGACTAGGATGTTAAGTTAAAACAACAAATGTTATGGAATGTTTGTTTTGCCATAGAAACAAAACAAAAATTGTGATCAGTTTGGCTAATTTCGAGTTTTTGGTGCCAACGTGAAAATTAGATGTTATGCCCCGTTTTTAACTGACTTACAAAAAGGATCAATTCAACTGGTTTAAAAAAAAAGTTTGTTTCCTTATAACTTTTGACTGGGTGAACCGATTTTGATGATTCTTTTTTGAAGAAGAAATGTTTTACCGTTACATCTCTTGCTCGAGGATGTCCACTCGACAACCATTTAATAAATAATAATCCATTATAATAACACCGAAAATACACAAGTAAAGGAAAATAATATAATTGTCAATATAAAAAACAAACTTCATCAGAACTGGAATAAATTGAAATTGGACCACAAGGGAAGCACCAGCTTTCGAATAAAATAAAAAAAGTGTGTGTGTGTCAGCTACGACGCACGATTGGAGTTTACTCGGCAGCAGAAGAATGAGATGGAATACATGTGTTGCGCGCAGGCGCGCAACACATGTATTCCATCTCATTCTTTTACACGTTCAATCCTACAGATATATATGTTTGTCTCTTTCTACGTAACGCCTCAACTTTTCGTGTTACTCTTGATTTTACTCCTCATAAAATTTCCGTACCGGGCCTTATAACTCAAATCGTTTCTTAAGGAGTAAACTCCAAAAAATGATCAAAATCGGTTCACCCAATCGAAAGTTCTAGTAACAAACATTTAAAAAAAAACAGTTGAATTGAGAAACTCCTCCTTTTTGGAAGTCGGTTAATATGCAAATCTTTCCTCTTTATAATATTAATGTAGAAGTGTAGATGTTGATGGTGTAGATAGGCTTGCGTTTGACCGCCAACTAGCCAACTGATGTGGATTATCTTACCTTCTCAGCATGCTTGATGGCGGCTCCGTGATACAGAGCTAGGAGTCCGTCTAGTAGCCTCAGGTACGCAGATCGGATGTCGATTGCTCCAGCACCGGGCATCATAGAACGAGTGCTTTTTAAAGCTAGGGCAGTTTCCCCAGCAGTCCTTAAGAAGAGAGTAGAAAATAATGTATACTTCTATCTATCTATGTATATATAAAAGACGATTTGTGTATGTATGTATGTTCCCTATGAACTCCGAAACGGCTGAACCGATTTTAATTTAATTTTCAGGCAATGTTCATATTAGCCCTGCGAGTGGTCCTGTGAAGATTGGTAGCGATCAGATTAGTGGCGTAGCTATCGGAGGGCTAGGCGGTGCCGTGCACCGGGGCCCCCAAGCTCAGGGGGCCGTTGGGCCCTGATCAGCAAACCTCAAACTGAAATTGCAAAATTTTTGCCCTTCATACACATACATGTAGTAAGTAGCTTTAGCACAATAAATAGCTGATGATAAAGTAGCTTTGTACCTTTAAATTATTTATATTTTGACTTGATAAATCCTAACCCAGTTTAGATAGGGCCTATTTTTTTGCACCAGGGCCTTTGGTTACCTAGCTACGCCACTGGATCAGATTAACAGTTTTTTTTGTGTTATAATATTTTCCTTACAAAAACAAGAACAGGCATGGAAAGTTTTACGAATCGCTGGGTTGTCCACTATTTGAATGTAGTACCTACCTACTAGGGACTTGTAAAGGCTCCAAAAGCTACATACTATTTGACAGATGGCCTTGTACGCTTTGTAAATCACGTGACGAATTCTGTGGCCTTAGTACGAGCACTTGCGAAAAAGTTATCGTTACGTAAACGATAGCAAAATGTATGAAATTTGAACAGCGCCTCTATAGGACGTGAAAGGAAACTGAATATCTCATACGTTCTGCTATCGTTTACGTAACGATAACTTTTTCGCAAGTGCTCGTACTAAGGACACTGATGTCTTTATTATTCTGTGACACACAAAAAAAAAACATTGAGTTTACTTTTTCTTTTCTTCAACCGTGTAGGTCCGTACCATTTCAGAAACTTTTTACTAGTGAAATATTTTACCTGTTCGACATGGGCGGCATGGGTGGATGCATAAACCTGGCCATTGAGGATATGACCTGCGGGAGCGTCGCCAGGCCTGGAGACCCAGCTGCCATGTCGCTTACACCTGCACGTAAATGTACAAGATACACCTGGTGTCGATTCTTTTGTACCATTATCTAAACATAACTAAATTTGACAGCTTTCAAATTATTGTTATCCTTCTCATACCTACATATTTACTATTTTGTTAACATCTGCGTCTAGGTGCAGATAATTTTAGCCCTGTCAGATTAGTGTGATATGACAGAGTGACGCCGATTTGATTATTTTAGCGATAGCAACTCGTCTTACTTTCGGATCAATCTAACGAAACAAGGCAAGTAAAATAAAAGCTTGTAAGGCTTACAAAAAAAAGCTTAAAAACTTACAAAGGTAAAGGTATTATATTTGTATTATTACTAGAAAATATTGACATATCTTCTCTAACCTAAATACAGATTAATTTTATTGTTATTGTATTCTGATTCACAATTTTTATTGTAATTTTTTTATTGTATGACCCGTTACTCGCCTTTGGCGTAGCTATAAGTGTAACGAGTATTTGTCTATAAATATTTTTTTATTTTTTATTTATTATATACACAAAACAAATTACAATCATACAAAACAATATCTTAAAAAAATAGGGTCAGACCTGGATTGTAATGCAAAAATTTGTGCAAACTTAAAAACAAAATGAGAAGACATGGATGAGGTTAGTGCTTAACTTATACATGTGTAATGATGAACTACAGGAACGGGTAGACCACACTGACTACAATTGTCGCAGGTGTGCACGAGTATGCTATGTATCTAAATGTTTGGAGCAGGCAGACTCAACACAGGGGTTGAGTCTGATCTGACGGGTTTGGTATAAAGAATACTCTTAACTGTTTTTATATAACATGAAATTGAACCTAATAAATAAATTAAACCTAACCTACCTTGAATTGATAAGACTTTTTACACCTCGACCTGTCGCACCAACTCGGGTGAGCGATCTCCGTTGTATCGTATAACTAAATGTTATAACGATCGTTTTAACAGTATCGACATATTTCATGAACGTTCTAGTGGTTTCCGGAGCTCAGTGCTGAAGGTTTTGGGTAGTGGTGACAGCAAACATTCCTCATGATGTATCCCTGGCTCTTAATTTAAATTTAATTTAATGTATAATCTGTCTTTCCCAAGACGCCTTGGATATGGCACTACCCATGGGCCCCGATTCTACTAAACCAATTGTTTTTAAATTGTTAATCATTTTTCTCAAAAATTTCCCTTTTGACAGTTTTGGTATAATAGGTCGGGGAAAAAGTCTTTTCGTATTTTGTATGTATAAAGTTGTAGTAAAAATCTTATCCGTTGTACTGTTTGTATCTGGCTGGTTTTGATACCATTAAAAATATGACATTTTAAAAAAGGAATAAAAAACGTAAAAAGCAATTTCCCGCCATTTTTCAATTGTTTTTTTGTTCGATAAAATGAGTGAATCTAACGAACAAATTCGATATATTGTGAAATTTTATAACAAAAAAAAGGAAAAATGCGACACACGCCGCGAATAAAATTTGTGACGTTTATGGACCTAATGCAGTGTCATCAAGAGTAGCACAATGTTGGTTCAAGCGTTTTCAGTCCGGGAATTTTGATGTCAAAGATGCAGCTCGCTCTGGTCGCCCTGTTACGGATAAAGTCGATGCCATTTCTGAAAAAGTGGACCAAGATCGGCATATTAGTAGTTACGACGTAGCTGAAGAACTGGGGATTGACCACAAAATAGTTTTGACCCATTTGAAAAAAACTGGGTATACAAAAAACTCGATATTTGGGTGCCACACGAGCTCACTGAAAGAAACCAAATGAATCGTGTACTCATTTGCGATTCTCTATTGAAACGTAACGAAACCGAACCGTTTTTGAAAAGATTGATCACTGGTGATGAAAAATGGATCACCTACGACAAGAATGTGCGCAAAAGATCATGGTCAAAGGGCAGTGAAGCACCACAGACTGTAGCGAAACCCGGATTAACACGTAATAAGGTGATGCTGTGTGTATGGTGGGATTGGCAGGTCATCGTTCATTATGAGCTTTTACCGCCGGGCAAAACCATCGATTCGGATCTCTACTGCCAACAGCAGATGAGACTCAAACAAGAAATTGAGAAAAAACGGCCGGAATTGATCAACAGAAAGAGTGTGGTCTTTCATCATGATAACGCCAGACCGCACACATTTTTGGCCACTCAGCAAAAATTTAGAGAGCTTGGTTGGGAAGTGTTAATGCATCCACCATATAGCCCAGACCTTGCACCCTCAGATTTCCACCTGTTTCGATCTCTTCAGAATTCTTTGGGTAGTGTTAGATTAACATCAAGAGAGGACTGTCAAAACTACTTGTTGCATTTTTTTGATCAGAAGTCCCAAAAATTCTACAGCAACGGGATCATGTCACTACCTACAAGATGGCAACAAGTTATCGAACAAAATGGCACATATATATTATAATTAAATGTAATTAAACTTGAAAAAAATATGTCTTGAATTTGTTTAAAAAATACGAAGAAACTTTTTCCCCGACCTTATAGATAAAGTGTCAAAACTGAAAAACAAAATTGTTTTTAAATTGTTAATGAATTGCCTCAAAATGTAATTATTTTACACTTTTTGTATAGATAAAGTGTAAAAAGTAAAAAAATTGAGGCAATTCATTAACAATTAAAAAACAATTGGTTTAGTAGAATCGGGGCCATGGTCTCTCTGCCGGCAACGGGATGTTGTCATAATCATGCATAACTTGCTTTTTTTTCTCAACTTCAACTTTAATGGTTACCTACCTTTAGTGGTATATTTTTAAACTTACATATTTGTTTAGCACTAGTTAGTATTTTGATGTAAATTTTTATTATTTTTCTTTTCGCCATGTTCATATCTGTTATATATTAACCCGTGGTCAACGATGCTGGTATCACAACTAACTATTTTTTATTTTCTTACTCTCTAGTTTTATATTTTGTTGTATACTGTTTGTTGATCCTTCAATAAATTGAAAAAAAAAAAAAAAAACTAGTACCAGTATCAATGCCTCCCGCTCTGTTGTAGTTAGGTTCGAAGCTCTGGATGAAAGGGTTGTCTTCGCCGAGCACGCCGATAAGGTCCTGTCTGGAAACATTTTAATTCATAGTATTCATACCCCTCACATCGTTTAAAAACAAACCATTTACAACATGAAATAAAGTTCAAGTTACTTGTGGTATAATGCGTTTGACCGCCAACTCGCCTGATGTTAAGTGCGATGCGGTCTACGATGGAGCACGCTTCCCCAGAAGAAACCGATTCACTCGAGATATGAAGACACCCAGATTGTAACCATAGGGGAATACCCATTCCGGCAGCGCATTCCACAGACTAGCAGATATATAGTGCCGCGGCATATTCTGGTTCTTAAATTGGTCTCTATGTCAAGCTAGATAAGGTGTTACCGTAAAGTCCTCACTAGAAACGGTAGCACGCCGCCAAGTCGGTCCACATTGTAGAAATCCAGCTCGCCGTCTATAAAGGTCTTTGCCGGAATGTGGGGTGGCAAATGACTGTAAATGAAAATGAATTTACACGACCCCAGCAAGGAAAGCCTTTCTTAATCGTTTAAAATCTGCGCATAATTTTCCGCTAGCGTAAACTAGTAAATTCGAAATTAAAACAATTTATTGTCGCCCATTCGGGCTGGCTAAAACCCGCACCGTCTTAAGTATTTTGCTGTCATAAGTATGACCATAGAAATTAAAATATAGGCTTTACTAGAGGCTTGTATGGACTTTTAGAAACAACATGAAAACACATATCACACATCATCAGCCAATTAACGTCCACTGTTGGACAAGGCCTCCCTCATAGAGGGGTGTTGCCAAACAACATGAAAACACACATACTATATTAGGGTCCCGTTTACACCCATTCGGTACGGTACCCTAATTACTTTCATAATAAAAGCGTATTAAAAAGAGTCGTAAGATTTTAAATCTTACGGCGTGCCCACAGGGTTTTCATTCCAGAGGTGCAGGATCGCGCTGAGCAGGCGAGCATGGCAGCACCACGATATCGCTGGAGAGTTTCGCGATATGTTGAACAGTCTCTGAAACATTTGGGCCTGATTCTCACTTGAGGCTTTGAATCTTGTAGATGCTACCCGTAGGCAAAACTTTCGAGCTTTTCACCTTAGTAAGAAATGGTTACCAATTATACTTGTACCAAGTTTCTTTTAGCTCATTTTACAACGTGTCATCGAAACAACGCAAAAACCTGAAAATAGTTTCTTCAGAATCACGAGTATAATCGACATAAGTACTAAAATAATTGAACCGTACTAGATGAACCGACGACATCGTGAGAGTCGCGGGCATCCGCAGTGAATGCAGATGGCAGGCTGTCGTTCAGTGTGGAGTTCTAAGGGGGATGCCTATGTTCAGCAGTGGACGTCTTCAGGCTGAAGAAGATGATGATGGTGATTAATTATAAGGTTTTATTTATTGCAAAACATTATCTTAGGAAAATCACAACAAGTCACATCTTTTAATCTGGAAAAAGTGATCAATATTTTCCATCCATTGTCTTACAATCAGCTGTTAGGACTTGAAAAAACTTGGACCGAGTTCATATCAGTAGTTGCTGTACTGTAATTTTACCACAATTCACAACTTTGATGATTCAAAAAAACTATGTCATTCTTCGTGGTATGGGTAGTACACCAGATTTTTGCCAAAATTTCAAAACTTTAACGCAGCAATTCATAATGCAGCAAAGCAAAACGCGGCAATACAGAACGCAACAATGTATAGATAGTAGCAATGTGAAACGCGGCAATGCAGAACGAAAAAAATATCTATGATGTTAATTTGGATACGGGTCTGTGGGAAAGCAATTGAAATAATAAAATAAATGAGCAATCATGATGTTTGTCATTTTTTTTTCTTTTACAGATGTTTTAAGCAACCAAGAATAATATACGTATAATTTTTAAATTATGTACATATTTTGCAGATAGAGATTATAGATCGTAAATTAACTCATAAAGTTATATAAAAGGTGTAATTAGGTTTACTGGGTAAGGATTCCAGAAGGCTCACGTTATTATGGGTGAGCTCAACCACGCTACGCTAGTATAAAGTACGCAATAGTGCCATGATACCTAGTAAGACTCACGCCAGTAAGGCTAGTAATTTTCTCGATAGCAGTGGATGTAAAGTAATAAATTAAGGCTTCTTTTTATCCAGCATTGCAAGCAAACGCAAAAACATGTAATAAGTAATAGAATATATCTCACTCATATTTTACGTATCTATTGTAAAACTAAGTCCAAAAATATGGAACCTCATAATTCAATTACCATGTCCAAAATGCAGTTGTCCATTACATATCTCCGGAACTTCTCTAGGAATATCTTCCTCGTGGAAGGCACCATGTTGGTACCGTCCGTATTGTCAAGAAGAATTAAAAGAAACTCCAGCTGTTGGCCAAATAATAAACAAGATTTGACTGATGATAGACCTAGAGCCTGGTGGAGCAAGAGGAGCTCTAGATAGAAGAGAGCTCCTTTCTATCCAGTACCTAGGTACCGGATAGAAAGGGGCGCCAAAATGGCAAGAACTATTATTAAAAACAATCGAGCGAAAAGTTCAATTTTGATGGCACCTGGCGCCTCGGGGCA
Organism: Agriopis leucophaearia; assembly: GCA_949125355.1. Lineage (NCBI taxonomy): Eukaryota > Metazoa > Arthropoda > Insecta > Lepidoptera > Geometridae > Agriopis > Agriopis leucophaearia. Next base: position 5,497,714 of record OX421284.1, on the reverse strand, counting down.
GGGGCGGCGGGGACACTTGCATTGTTTGTAACCAGCATAAAATTTAGATGTGGAAATAGTTTACTTCCTGGATTAGCACATGGGCTAGTTTTTATTTCGGAAAATGATCGATTCTTATACGATAGTTTCAGAAATGAAATGCGTCGACAGACAATCTCGCTCTATCAAAAGCTTACTCCTCACTATTAATGAACTAGAAAAAAATCTGCTGTCCCATACATTGGCATCGTGAGTCAGTGACTTATTTCAATGGAACAGCTCATTTTAGTCGCGATATCAGGGTTATCCATCGAGATACAATAACTATAGAGTCTCAATCGTGCCAAAAATGTCTGAATCAAAACTCGGCACACGCTACGCATTGCGCCGATTTTTTGGTTAGTTGTAGGCAATCGGGACGCGACTACAACGCCGCGCGATGCCAGTGCTACGATGCCCTGGCGGACAAGTGATGTTGAACACTATGCACGCTATATAACGTCTAAATTTGAGTAAATATGGCATAGTGAACTATATAATTGATGTCTAGGTATGTACAACGACGCTCTGACGTTTTTTTTTAACTTTTTCCACTTAGATATTGTGACTCGATAGGTATTGTATCTCGATGGGGTTATCAGTCTTTTTGACAATTCACTTCTTTTATTTTCGCCAAATGCCCAATGGTATTTTGACTTTATTTCAATGTAACTTGATCATATTTTGTAGATTATATTCGACAAACGATTAGTACATTTTTAAGATGGTAAGAGTTTGACAAACGATATATTTGTTACCCTTGCTGTAGACTCTAACTTGCAGAGACACTACAAATTATCCCCATAGGTACTTCTCGTCAGAAACGATGTCTTCTTGACTGAGACCGCAGCGAGCAGCCGGGGTTAGACATACGTATATGTTTACCTGAATCTGTTCCAAAGGTTCAACAGCTTTGGTGATTTTATTACAGTCTTCTTTGAAATTAGCTTCTAATGCGGCGTCGTCCTGCGCGGACGGCAGCAACTTCGTTATTTTATCTACAAATTCCAATTTCAATAAGGCTACACGAAAATTGGCAGATAAAAGATAATTATTTATCTGCTATATAGTTTTTTTGTTTATGCGACTGATAGCCATTTAAAATGTAAATGATGTGTAAAGAAAGGCTAGTTCATGTATTGCAGTTTGCATCATTTCCATCTACGCATGGTAGCTCCAGTTTTGATACGAGTAATATTATAGAAGTAAATTTATTTGTAGGTTTGTTTCTGAATTAATCTAGGCAACTATTGAACGGATTCTGAATTAATTTTATTGATAGCAAAGCTAGACTATCCTTAAGTTACTAGTTTACATAGGCTTATTAACTTGCTTGCTACTTCTCTTTTACACTATTAGGTACCTCTCGCCACAGAATACATATAAGAACAGGTACAGAAATATTCACTTCGCAAAATCATTTAAATAAATCACGACTCTTGCTACTACACAATAAAGTGCAATTCAAGACGTGCGACCGCTAACTACCTACAGTTATATTAACCTAGAAGTTGCCTCTCTGTCTATCGCGTAACTCTTGTCGCGTTATCTCTGTTTATCGTGCGGCAGCGGGCACAGCAAGTCCGACAAGACGACTACTTGTCCGACCTTCATAGTGCGGAGTGCGCCAGGCCTGCTCTTACGTAATTAATGTAAGTATTCCTTAGTGTTAGTTTATGAGTCCGTGACACTAGGCCTTAGCTACACTTTGTTCGCTACACTGGTAAAGCAATTTTCCTTCTAATTCTTCGGTCAATGTGAGCGGGGTCTTAAAATAAATTCGATTGCAAGGGAGATTGATGGGTAGTTATTACCTGTGCCGGTGGGAGCGAACGGGGAATGATTTATCATGCCCTTCTCAACCATCTCTGTGGAAAAAATCAGCCTGTCATTGAGTATTTCATTTACTAAAAGTAAGTAGGCATATCTACCTATTAATGGATACTATACTTCGTTCCAATTTAAGGGTGGTTACCCCACTTTTAAACACGGCGCTTGTTACTAGACGACCATTACAGGCATTTGGTGGAGCAAAACCATGGCGCTTACGCATAGTCGTGCGTTTCGCTACTTCTATTTTTGAGTTTTACTCATATTTTTCGAAAAGTATAGCTGTAAAATGTACCTTTACGGTTCCCTCCATAATTATGAAAGCAGTATATTAAAATATTGTAGGCATCATTTAGTAAATAGGCATTTGAATGAATCTAAAAAAACAGGGAGAAACACGCTAATCAGTGATGACACGATCATTCATTTATTTTTTGTACCTAACGAAATGTCCTTAATATGTTTTGGTACGAGTATTTACGGTTTCCTAGATAAAACTTTCAATTTTGATATGACACCATTTTTTTTAATTTTTAGATAACCAAAGAAATGGACAAACTAAATCTAGAATAACCAAAATTGCTAAAAGTGGAAAAAGAGGGCGTTAAAAGGCTTTTTGTGTCCTACCTTATTTTATTTTCTATGTCCTATTTGTTTAAATTGAATATTATAGTTATTTTTTATTGTGTTGTTTTAATAACTGTAAACTCAAGGGTTCATCTGAAAACCGGCGCTGATAGTCTTTGACTTTCAGCATTAATGCCGAGATGGACCCATTCGACAATAATTTGTATTCTTTAGATATAAGGTGTTTGATTTAATGTCGCATAAATTGATTTTCTTTCTTTCTAAGCAAAAATATCATCGGACAATGTTTTTCCTCTCAGTCTACGCTATAACAGGCAAATGAGAGGAGATTAAGACCGCACCTGAAGCATGTTAAAAACAATTCGTATCGAACCCTACAAAATTATTGATTAGAGATTTTTCAGAATGTAGGGTTAACGTTCTGGTTAAGCTAATAAGAACTTATCTATTAAGTAAACACTGTGCTTGCGTTTCACAATCATTAAAAAGCACTAACATAAACAATGTTCCTATTAATTTATACATCAGATCAAGTTGCAAATAAAAATTTATTAATTGGTTAGGGAGTTTGACTTCTGTCGCTCGGACGGAACGTAAAAATGCACAAAATTTCGCTGCCCGAGTACGTAAGAACTAAGTATCCAGATGATAAAAATATCGCGATGTGAGATAACCGAAAGTTTTATCTTCCACACAGGGCCGCCTTAAACTTATTGGAGGCCTTGGGCACATTAAGGATAATGGGGCCCCTATAACCTTGACAGAGCACTATTTTAGGGTGATAGTAGAGTAGCTTCGCGCATGCAAAAGCTAATAAACAAGTACGTCTTGTAGTCAGTCAATATCCATGGATTTTTTCGAAATAAATATGTATTTCGGTAATAAATACCTGGTTATTGTTTGGTGATCTGGCGGGAACTTTGGGGGCCCCATCGATGGTGGGACCCTGGGTAAGTGCCCAGAGTGCCCAGTGGGGAAGAGCCTACTTCCACATAATTTATGTGATGGATAGCAACTAAAGTAGTTTCTATAGCACATTCAGAAACAACCCCTTAGGAATTTATTTGCATAGTCCCTTAAAATCACTAACCTGCGACTCGAGGGTCAGTCTCGCCGTTCACAGAAGTAGGTCGTTGCCACCACGGCTTTCGAATGACGGTCCGAAGCACGGTCTCGTCCGGACACTTCACGTTTAGAAAATTATCGAATCTGTGGAAAAAGATCTTCATTCGATATTTTTTATTAGTAAACATGGGTCTCCTGCGCCCAAAATTTAACAAAACAATGTTTTTTGGCGACAAACTTGTTGTCACCAATCAGCCTCATAGCACGCATCTACCGAATCTAAAGCGTCCAGCTGGTACTTGGCTGCTCCGTCGAATAGGTAGGTGGCAGCAGTACTCAACATACGATCGGACTTGTGCTTGATACAAGTGAAGCAACTGTCCCGATGAGAAGTACCACCTGACCTTATTGAGGATGCCAAGTATTTTACTAGCCAGTTTAGCTTTAGATTCGAGGTAGGCCCCGAAGTTCACGGTAGGCGTTAAGGTAATTCTTAGTAGCTCTACATGGTCTGCCAGAGGTATGGATACATCCTGAAGAGTAGGATACTAAGGAAACTGACTCATTTTGGCGGAGAAAAGGTTGGCGTTGAATTTGACGAGATTTTCGTCACCCCAGTCACACTATCAACACTATCAATGCTCACACTATACGAAGATTTATCCTTATTTTTGCCGACCTTTAGAAATATATAAGGCTCTGGAAAGCAAGTCAATTAAGGTTAATGCTAGGACGGCTAACGCTAGTAAAACTCACGTAATCTTGTTAAAGAACACGTATTTGACGAGGTGATGCCTGGTTTCCCGGTGCTGCATCAAACCGCAAAGGACGTACACACCTTCGATTTGCTGCGTAAAGTTCATGTTCTGCAATTAAAAGCGTTTGAAGTTCAGTATCAGGTCAGTAGTTGCAGAGATTACTTTCTATGAAGTATTACAGAAAAAAAAACTCACGGGTGAGACCAAGTCAAAGAGCAGACACTCCCTCACGATGCAGTGTTCGAAGATGTCGCACAACGCTGACTCATCGAGGAATGTCCAGAGCAGGTCCAGAAGGGTGCACAGACGAGGCTGAGGCTGGGAGAGTATCTTGGCAGATAGGCCGTTCTGTAGAACAAGAGAAGTTTTATTTTTATCCAGCTAGAGGCAATACACCGCAAGACACTGAGACGAAAATCGACGAGTACGTATCTCTGATGCTAAATAACACAGTTTGTCTGTAGGTAATGCCTAGGGTATTTATGACTGTTTTTAAGAAACCATCTCAAATTGTCTATAATCACACTAATCACACTAATAACACACTAATCACACTAATATCATATATGTGAAAGTTTGGATGGATGTATGGATGGATGGATGGATGTTTGTTACTCAATCACGCAGAAACGGCTGGATGGATTAGGATGAAATTTGGAATGTACATTGCTTATATCCTGGATTAACACATAGGCTACTTTTCATCATCATCATCATCATCATCACTGATTTCATCACCACGCGGGTGACACCGTGGGCGCAGCTAGTATTATAATAAAGCAATCATGTGATTTAATCGTCATAATTTTCACAAGATACATAAGTAACATGGCATGATACGACAATTAGTAGGAACCTACTTACAAATTTCTCATCCTTGACCTTCCCATAGAACTCAACCGCGTGTGGGTCTGCTAAAAACAAGGGACTGCCCTTGGGCTTGAGGCCTAAAGCACTCCGAAATCGCGGCAGCAGCTCACTCACCACCACGTATGAAAGCCGGAGAGTGGTGCCCAGTTCTGACACCACCAGTCGACCGAGCGACATTATGAATGCCTGAAATGAAAACTCGGAAGATTGTAGCCCTGGCAAATCAGGGGTTGCACCACTTTCACCTCGGAATGAGAGATAATAAGCTGTAAACTTGTATAACCTTGCATTAAAAAAGTTGTCTCAAGAGTCTCATAAAATTCTAGTTATTTTGATTTAAAAACCAAACTACCGATTTTGATGAAAAATCGGTTTATAAAATAATTTTATGACGGAATTCTGAATTGAGAACCTTCTCCTTTTTGAAGTCGGTTAAAAACCAACTTCAAAATTAGCGAATACGCAATTGCGTTTACTTGGATGACATAATATTTTCCAGCGAACTGAACCGATGTTGATGCAGTTTTTAAGGAAACTTTTTTCTAGTATTCCTTTTAGGTTTTTTCCTGATTTACCGTTTGCGTAATTTTCCTGGATTACCTTTTTAGACATTTTCTTGGTTTCCGTGTTCTGTGAGTCCACTATAGCGTGCGGGGACGCCCGGGGAGAGTATACAGAGTTTGAGCTGTGGATCCGTAGTGCTACTTCTTCTTCTGCCGCTCTGGACGACTCTGATTTAGCCTAATGACAGAGAGAAGACAAGTGTCTTCGTACATGAATATCTATTATTATTAAAGGTATAGATAGACATTAAAATATTGTTACTAATAAATAAATAGTGTAGAACAACACCTCAAATGTAAAAAAATACTTTCGTATACCTGTTATTGTACGAACGCTCTTTTCGTGGACTCACGGAGATTGGAAAAAGCTAGTTCCTATGAAAAAAATGGGCAGGAAGGAGGGAGGGATTATATAAATAATAAATAAATATCTGGGACATTATTGCACACATGGTCATCTGACCTCAAACTAAGCAAAGCTTGTAATATGGCTCCCAGAGACTGATATACATACATATATATTTTTAAATATAATACATACTTAAATAGATATTAACACCCAGCCATAGAACAAACACAAATGTTCATCACACAAATATTTGTCCTAGGTGGGAATCGAACCCACGCCCCCAAGCACCAAAGGCAGGTTCACTATCAACTAAGCTAACGAGGCTGTCCTAAGCTAACGGGGCTGTCAATCTCTTTAGCCAATGTCATATTTAGCCAATGTCATATTCTTACTTGACATTGGCTAAATAACTAGACATGATGTGTGGAGTAAAACTTTAACAGAAAAAAAGTAAAAGTAGGACCTCACCTCAAGGGACGCCCGGCAAATGAAACACATGACAGAATATCACGTCACGTCCGTCACGGCTTCCGAGTCGGTTTTACTGCCAAGGTGCGCCATCAAAAAGTATTGTTCATTTACCTTACTATTTTTAGCAGTGAGAGCTGGCTTCAAATCTGATAACCGTGACAGTTCGTCGAGCAACGCGTCGAAACATTTGAACAGCAAAGCTGAGCGCACGCAGTCCTTAGTCGGAGGCGCTTGGAGCGGAGCGAAACCTTCTACCGGAAACCTGTATAAAAAAAGATCATCATAATTCATAATCAACCTATGTGCCCCGGTGGCTCAGTTGTAGTGAACTTCTTTGCTTGGGGCGTGGGTTCGATTCCCATCTAGGACAAACATTTGTGTGATGAACATTTGTGTTTGTTATATGTCTGGGTGTTAATATCTATTTGAGTAAGTATTTAAAAATGTATATGTACGTATATCAGCCTCTGGCAGCCATATTACAAGCTTTGCTTAGTTTGGGGTCCGATGACCGTGTGCAAAAATGTCCCAGTTTTTTTTTTAATTTATGTTAGTCCACTGCTGGACATAGGCCAGCCACTCACCTCCGTCTTCATTTTTTCGCTTCGATCCACCACCTGCAGCCTGACGTATATCGTCACCCCATCGAGTCTTAGGGCGTCCTACGCTACGTTCACTGATTCGTGGTCTCCACTCTAGAATATGTCTACCCCAGTGGTAATCGGTTCTGAGAAAGATATGACCGGCCTACTGCCACTTCAGCTTGATAATACGCTGAGCTATGTCAGTAAATTTGTTTCTTTGTGGAAGGATTGTTTCCAGATGTGGTACAGATGAGGTGGACACTGATTTTACTTGACGTTAACTTTATATTTGATATTAGACGTGGATCTTCGACAAAGAACCAGAGTCATCGACATAGCTATTAAAATTTGCAAGTTGAAGTGGCAATGGGCAGGCCACATCGCTCGAAGAATTGATAACCGATGGGGAAGAAAGGTTCTTGAGTGGAGACCACGACCTGGAAGACGCAGCGTAGGTAGGCCTCCCACTAAATGGATCGACGACATCGTGAGAGTTGCGGGCATCCACTGGATGCAGATGGCAGGTTGTTGTTCAGTGTGGAGGTTAAAGGGGGAGGCCTATGTTCAGCAGTGGATGTCTTATGGCTGATGATAATAAATCTTTATACATATATATTTTTATTTGATAGATAGTTAATGTAGAATTCGAGTTGGAAGCGGTCATTATCAATTCAATGCGAATTAATTTTGGGCCTGTCAAAATTAATTCGCATACGGCTAACTCTTACGGTTGAAACAGCACAGTTTCGAAAATCAGGCGAACGTGAACCTTAACGTGCCGAGATACGGTTTGCGGTCGTGCAACGTTTCGCATCATATAAACAGGATCGCTTAAAACAGGTAGCCGTGAAGCCCCTGATACAGGTACGTTATGGTCAATCCGGCGCGCCAAATGGCGTGAAATACCAGAGAGTCAAATCTTCAATTGAAATTTTGGCGCGATGACAAACCACCTGATTTCCACCATCATTTATATGTGAATTGACGTCCACTTGCATTCATTCCGCTGGCGTGAAGTCATGGCTTTACTCCATTTGCAGTAAAGTCATGTGTGGCCTAAATTTGCGTGACTGTATATACCCAGATTTACACTCTATTACTAAATGCTGTTGATATGTTTTCGAGCACTTACAAAAAAGGCACGTGTCCAAAGTTTGCGTAAAGATGTTCTTGCATAGCGAGCGAGACGGCGGGGAAGTACGCCAGCCCGGATCCGTGCACCACTTTGTCGAAGGTCAGACCCAGAGAAACGCCGTTCCTAGAAAAAAGGACTTCCTTTATTTCATAGCACAAACAACAGAGTAACAAGACATATCTAATTAAAATAATGTTTAGTATAATAACAATATTGGCGATGTTCTAGGCTATACTCTCAATAAATATAATATGTGACTTACTAGATGGTTACAATAATCTATACCTACCAATATATAAAGAGGAAAAATTTGATTGTTTGTTTACATTGAATAGGCTCCGAAACTACTGAACCGATTTAAAAAATTCTTTCACTGTTGAAAAGCCACATTATCTCCGGGTGACATAGGCTATATTATATTTTGTAGCGAGGCCGAAGGCCGAGCTTACACCCGTGCGAAGCTGGGCCGGACGTCTAGTTATCAATATAAAAAACCGACTTCATAAAAATGACAGAACTGAACCAAATTGAAGTGGGACCACACGGGAAGCACCAGGTTTCAAATAAAAAAATAATCACCAAGATCGGTTCACCCAGTCGAAAGTACTGAGGTAACAAACATAAAAAAAACAGTCGAATTGAGAACCTCCTCTTTTTTGGAAGTCGGTAAAAAAAAATTGTTGTTGTTTTACTTTTATCTGTTAGCAATGTAGACAATAGCCTAATAACCTAGAAGTAAAATATTTCGGACAAACCAATTTTTATAACCATCTTGCAACAAAAACTCGCGTCTATTTTGTTCATCGGCCTTGAAAAATAAGAACAAACAAATTAAAACAAGCCCACCTTACCTTCTCTTTGATATTATTAGTTGGTTTTAAACGATTTTTCAACATTGGACATAAAACGATTACACAACGCGATAACTACAGTGTGATATAATGTGGAATATTTGTTATTGTCTATAATCATCGACTTAGAAACACATGGATTTCGAGTCAGCGCTGAAAAACGTTCCAAATAAAGTTAGAGACTAAATTATAGACAAATAAACAAGGTCGTATCGTCGTAAGGTGAAAAGTTGTCGCAAGCTAAATTAAGCTACTCGTAATATAGGAGTCATAGGATTTAAGGGTAATCTATCTACATGTATCTATTATATCTACATATATATATATATATATATATATATAATAAAAATGTACCTAGAGATAAAAAATCAGTAACTGCGAGATTTCAAATAAATAATCATACATTTAAACGGACGGACGGACCACTGGACGGATTTAAATGCGGTTTTCACGAATATGCTAAGCTATGACCAGATTGAAGTACAGGCTATGTTATTTTGCGAAAGGGAGGAAAATTGGGTTGAAAGTTCATATGAAAATCTACGCGTACGAAGTCGCGGGCAACAGCACTAATATAAAATAGGTAAACAAAGGACACTTTTATAACATTTTGTACTTGACCCAATATCTCTGTTTATAGATCGATGCCTATAATGGTATTCATGCGCACGAACCTTTCAATCTCACTGACAGTTCTTTAATACTGATAAATCTTTTAAAATCGTTTACATACATTTAGTTTATGTATTCAGGGTTATACGGAATAGATGTACTAAGCCGAAAGGAGCTTATTCTAACTACCTACGTACCTACTCATCATCCCAATCAGCAAGGTTTAACGGTTTAAGGTTTTGACGTCGAATCACGTCACTCCAGACGTCATGCTTCACTTGTTCACGTCATTTCGACGTGGTATGTGACCTCATTTTTAAGCAAGTGTTGACAAAGATAAAACAACGTGATTTTTGACGTCATTTATTTCCACAAGACGTAAATTAGAAAAAAATAAACCCTAAAAATCATGTCATATAGGTATCACGTTTTTTGGCAGAAAATGTTAACTGGGATTATGAACTACTTTTACAATGGGGTCAAATAAAAACGCGAAAACAATGTTCCATACATTTTATTATGAGTGAATGGAATTTTTAGGTTGACAAGCTAGGCGTTTGACCTCATCTCATCTGATGTTAAGTGACAGTGTTGTCTAACTATGGGAATAGAAACTGGATTTAAAGTTAGGCTGCCGGAATCTGTCGCTAAGCACATAACAGAGTGTAGAGAGTGCTGTTAGGTGTTTGACCCCTATTTCCCACTGGACACTCTGGGCACTTGCCCAGGGCCCCGCCATCGATGGGGGCCCCAAGTTCCTGCCAGATCAACAAACAACACCTATATATATTACCGATAAACATATTTATTTCAAAATAACAATGGATAATGACTGACTACAATTTCTACTTGGCCTATTAGCTTTTGCATAAGCGAAGCTACTCTACTCTTGCTCGAAAATAGTGCTCTGTCAAAGCCATGGGGCCCCATTGTCCTAATGTGCCCAGGGCCTCCAATGGGTTAAAGACGGCCCGGTGTTTAGCGACAGATTTTTAACTTGAGAGTGGATAGCCATGCTATGGGTTTTTTGAATTTGTATTTTTGAGCTATTATATATTTTTTCTATTGATTAGCTGTTTTTCACGATTTCAGTAAAAAGTTGTTCATAGTGATGATTAAAATGATCTCCTTTCAGCTTAGTTGACCGTAGATCTTTCTGTGTAATCCTGTATCATTATGATCCAAATTAAGAAGACGTATGGTCATGTAAAATATTATTACCTAATAGAAAATTCTTTGCCGTTCAAGATTTCCACATTATCCACACGTTACAAGTGTGGATTTGATTTGGACATTGGACAATTGAATGAGATTCTTACGCGTAATACTCTAGTGTGGCTTTTTACAGGTCTAAATAGGAATCGATTACGTCACTGGGTAAGCAGGCCGTACCTTATGCCACATACCACTTACTTACCACAATCAACATTCTCGTCTGACCCCCAGTTGACGCGTTGTATATATATGAGATGACCATATCTCCCACACTTGTAGCATTGGACACTGAGATTCATACCTGTAATACTCGAGCGTGCCTCTATCCAGGTCTAAACAGGAGCCGATGACATCACCAGGTAACCAGGCGGTACCGTAAGGAGAAGTCGCCACGTTCCACTTCCTGATCCGGCCTCCGTCATATGCGTAGGAATTGGCAGTGTCTCCCACGCCCGTATCCATAGAAAATGTGCAGGCTGATGTACACCAGCCAATCTGGAAACCAGATATTTTTATTAAATTAATGTATCATAGCATCATCATCCGCAGCCTTATTCATCCCACTGCTGGGTATAGGCTTCTCTCTTGCTATGCCATCTAACTCAGTCCTGCTAATTGGGTCGCAAATTCGAGCTGTTTAGTTCGAATCACAACACTGCTCTTATATATATAGATTTCTTCGCTTCCAAGCAAAAATTTGAATCATCATTCGAACTTAGGACCACTGGCGCAGCAAGGCAGACACTATACCAACTTAATTAACAAAAATATCATGCTCTTGTCTGCAGTAATACATTTAAAAAAAATGGTTTCCCGGGAGGTTCTATAAACGGGATTTATCTGCAAATTTTCCACCCCTAGAAGTGACATATTTTCTTTTAATTTAAATAAACCGTATCTTTGTCCCTCGAGATATTCAATGAAAAAAGGAACATCAAAATCGGCATATCGCGTAGCACACACAAATATAAGGTTACGATTACGTTTGCCCCGGTATGAAACCTTTATATTTTTTAAAGTAGCTTTTATCTTGTTGTTCTCAGCAAACCCTGTCATTTGATACCCATATCATGGTTATCTCCATGATATGGGTATCTACATACAAAATAATTGGTCCGCCATCTTGGGAGCTTGCCATATTTAGAATGACGTCACTTAGTTAACCATGCATTGTTATCCAAACACACCAAATTTCAGGTCAATCGATTAGGGATAATCTTCGTCTAAAACGAAAAAAACATGACCAAAAGGTCAGATTATTTGAAAAATTAAAAGTGTCTGTTTTCATCTATGTCCAGTAAAATCTCTTTTTTATAAGAGCGTATGGTAAATAAATAATTTTAAAATCTATTTATTTAGATTTTATTCTATGAATTATATTTTTAACATGCTTTTATATTAGCTTGGTATGTACCTATGTAACGGAATCTTTGAATGTGATTTTCAAACCTTTCAATACGTCGGATTGATTTGAAACTGTGCACACTTATCAAGGACCGATGACAATGGAGAAATTTAAATAGTTTGTCCCATTATCCTTACAAGGATCTTCAGGATTAGCATTTCTAACGTTATCGCTATCATCAAAATCAAAATCGGTACAGGCGTTTAAAGGTTATGGTGGTATTAAGTATCTCATATTACATGAACTCTACAAATATAACAGTCGTGTAAAACAGGGCGTTTATCTTAAAATTTTGTTCCGGACCCGACTTCAAACTTTTATCGGTTATTAAAAGTTCTCGGAGAAATTTGCCGCTCATTTTTTACGATCATGCAAGCTCTGGCTGCGATCCACACAAATTAATTTGCGCCACTTTGAAGTAAAATTTCATAACCTCTTCAAATATTAAAAAGAACAAGAGAAATTTTTACCGCTATTAATACAAGTTTAAAAAGATCTATTAAAAGTAAATTACAAGTTATTAAAATGGCAGAGGGTTACTTCATTATGGTAATTAAACGTAGGACTCGCGCTCGAAGGGTTCCGTACCATTATCTATAAAAACGGCAAAAAAACACTTTTGTTGTAGCCCACCATAAATATTAATTTTATTATAATTTAATTATTTATTTTAAAGTGAATATAAAACTAAATATTTTGTGAATATTTCAAGCGTCTACCTGTTGCCGTTATCAATATCGAGCAAAAACGCGCAATAAAATCACGTTTGTTGTATGGGTGCCCCCTTATTTTTTTTATTTTTTTTTAGTATTTGTTGTTATAACGGCAACAGAAATACATCATCTGTGAAAATTACAACTGTCTTACTATCACGGTTCATGAGATACAGCCTGGTGATAGACGGAAAGACAGACAGATGGACGGACAGCGGAGTCTTAGTAATAGGGTCCCGTTTTACCCTTAGGGTACGGAACCCTAAAAATGGTTTTCTTTTGACCGCCTGATGTTAAGCGATGATACGGTCTACGATGGAGCACGCTTGCCTAGAAGAAACATATTCACTCGTGATTTGAAGACACCCAGATTGTGACTATTGTGGACTATCTTGGCTTTCATCCAGTCTGTTCTCAGTTTCAGTGACTGTATTTTGCTTTTATGTACATATATACATAGATGAACGAACAGTACCTGCATGATTCCCTTAGTGCCGAGCTGCACCTCGTACATCCACTTGCCAGCGAACACGCAGGCCGTGGCCCGAATGGTTGCAAAACTTGACAGGCCCTGCACGCTCACTCTCTCGTCTCCCACCAGGACTAGACGACCCGTGCCTGAGCAAAGCGGTCTCTTGAATCTCGGCATTTCATTGAAGATATATTAAAAGCACATACAAACCGTTTCGACTGGTTCTTTGTGTGCGAGAGTGCCGAGGTTGCCACCAAAGTATATTTGACTCGAAAATATAACTTTGGAGTCCTACGAGTCTTGCCGACTACCGTGGTCTCTCTCGTCAAAAGGTAGCCACATCTCGCAAATAAATAGACGATATTTATTTTTGTGTCACAAATTTCGTCACACACCTAAAGCTTGACACTTATTTCGAGTTGTAGCTGGGTTTTGTCTCAAACCGACCCCAGCCCAGTATGATGCCGTCTGTTTGTTACCAACCGGCGCTGGTCTTCCGATGGGACCACGATGCACGGTGCGCGTACAAGTAGGTAATTTAATCTGGGGTTCAACGTCCAGTTCTGTCCGCGTTTGACCACCAACTCACCTTTTGGTAAGAGACGATGTGGTCGAAGCTGAAGACTGACAGACTTAAAATATCCCTCTTCACTCTGACCTACGAAAATACCTTACAGCAGGAAACAAGCCGGCAGGTTGTTCCATTCCTTGGCTGTATGGAATAGAAACGTAGAATCAAAACGTTTAGTATGTATCCAAGGCACAGATAATTATCACAATTATCCGAGGACCATATTGGGTCTGCAAACTAAAAAAAAAAATTGTCAGCTAGAAGTTCCACCCGGTCAATTATCGTAACTACTTGGTCAGCTCAAAAATATATTAGTAGGATAATATGCTTAAAGGTAGGTTTAATAAAATAATTGGCACCTAGCAGAGAAAATTGTGAAGAGCTAACCCAAATCTGAATAATAGCTATAATAGTGCTGACCTTTTAAATCTTAAACATAGTAAATGATGCTTACCCGTGGAAGCATCGAACACAACGATTTTTGGGCCAATTCTCCCTGTTCTCTCGTCTCCTGTATCGGAAGACTGAAATAAAAACAACATATTAATTTCTCTATTGATGACCAGGCGGGCATTGCCTGCAATTTTGTGGAAACAGTACAATAAAACTAACCAGAAAAATATGACAACGAAAAAAGTGTGGTTATATTTTGAACTACAGTCCAGATATTAACACCCAGACATAGAACAAACACAAATTTTCATCACATGAATGTTTGTCCTAGGTGGGAATCGAACACACGCCCCCAAGCACACAAGGTAGGTTTACTACCAACTGAAGCACCGGGGCAAATCAATTTCAATCCCCACGCAGAAATCTGAGCGAACATTGCATACCTACATAGGGAACGTTTTGATTGAAAATCATTGACTTGTAAATAGTTTCATAACATTTCTATATTTTCTATAGACATTAGTCAGTGTTCGAAACGTTAGGCTTTATTTTTTTTTAAATTCTGTAATGGGCTTGCGTTTGCCGCCAACTCGCCTGATGTTAAGCGATGATGCGGTCTACGATGGAGCACGCTTGCCCAGAAGAAACCGATTCACTCGAGATTTGAAGACACCCAGATTGTAACAATCGGGGAACACCCATTCCGGCAGCGCATTCCACAGACTAGCAGTTCGCACAATAAAAGTGGAATCAAAGCGCTTCGTACAGGTTTTCGGAATATCAACCATATAGCGGTGTCGATTTTTCGTGTACACTCTGGCAGACCGATAGAAAAATCGGGGATGAGGGAATTAGATCATGCAGATCCGATGCACACTCTCCGAAATGTATCCGATAAAAAACTGATAGACTAGCAACTTTTCGCCGATGCTCAAGACTGAGGAGTTTAGTCTGAACCAGGGATTCATTGCTGATGATAATGTAAATGAATACACGCTATGTCAATAAAAAATTCAATTTACCACCTCCGGTGCAGCAGTGGGAGTATGTTTCTTCACGGACTTCTTATGACTTACGCTGACTCTGGTTTCCAGCATTTTGCCGAGGTTTTCGCGAATGTGACTCACATATTTACTGCGCCTGTAAAAATAACATTTCTCAGTTGACTGACATTCTGTAGGTTGATCAATCAACAGAGATACCCTTTCTTTTAAACCGAGTTTAAAAAAGGCCAAGTGCGAGTCGGGCTTGCGCACTGAGGGTTCCGTACCACCACAAAATACAATAATTATCAATTAAAAACCAGCTTCTAAATTCGTAAAATGTGTCATTTGGATTCGGTGAAAGAAATGATAAGGTCGTCAAAGTGACGAATTTACCAGTTATGTCTTGGTAATAAACAGAAATTTGTCACCGACTCACACTTGGCCACTATTTATTATTTGTTGTCATACTTTAAAGTGTGTACTATAATCATACCAAGTTTGACGCTTGTTCGTATTACCGTTTTTACACTATAGTAAATACAAAAATAAGTTTGTTGTATGGGATCATCTTTAGTTTTTACTTTTTGGACCTTATTATAATTTCTTAGGTAATCCGCTGTAACATTAAATATTGTGTGAAAATTTGAACTGTTTATCTATTACGGTTCCAAAGATACAGCCGTTTAAAAATAGGACGGACATACAGATAGACAGGCAGCGTATGCTCAGTAATATGGTCCCGTTTTTACCCTTTAGGTACAGAACCCTAAAAATGACAATAATATGTAAATTCAGTGATTAGAACGTATATATCCACCCTCAGTCTCTAATGTGAACGGAGCCTTAGAAACGATTACGCTTGACTAAACAGAAAACTTTTAGGATATTAGTTTTCTCGGAATCTTTGACAAACTTTAGTTTCATTGAATTCTTTATGCGGAAAAAGCTCGGACCTGGTGAATTTTAAACGAGCACAGAACATGTTACTTCTTACAAGTTTTCTTGTTACTTTTCTTTTGAGCTGAATGGATGATACGTGTGCCTTTTAGGTAATTAAACCTTTCGTAAGTACCTAGCCTTTTTTGTTTTGCCGCTTAGAGGTAGCTGATGGACATCTCTATCTGTTACTAAGCAATGAACGTAGAAGGTTTTTTTTGTAGGGATGTCATTAAGTCCAAGTACATACTTGTACTAATATGTATTCTTTAAAACTTATTATGAAATGCGCTGCCTGAATGGGTATTTCCCGTCAAAAAAAAGGAAGTGTTTCCCCTTTAGCTCTTACACCCTTCCCCCCATCCATACATTGGATCATCTCGTTTGCCGCTCCTCAATATTGAAGTGTGCGTTTGTAGAACTAGTAAGACGTCAGTGTGTGCAAATTGCAAATTTTATGTTGCACCAAAAAACCACAGTTGGTTTGAGATGGCGCTCACATCCTCCGCGGCGCTTACAAAATACAGATCACAATAAATACCACCGTAATAATTTGATGCCGTCGCTCAAAAACATAAATGAAAACATCGTTATAAATTAAACCTACACATGACATTCACTGGGCCAGCTTGGTGGATTAGGGCCCATCTTCTCCCTTTATGAGAGAAGGATTTGTCCCAGGAGTAGGAACATTGAAGGCTCATAATGATTGTCACGCTGAACTGAATAGGTACAAGAGATAGCTACGCATATAATTATGGGTGAGTCCACAAATGAGTATGACGTATGATATGAAACCTACTGGGTATGCTTGTCCGTATTGTCTTTCATGACCATATCATTCCCGAAGACTCTTCTGATTGTGTCATGGACCTCTCCCTTCTCAGCTGAGCTGCTGCAGACTCCAAACATAGACCGGAGGACGTTCATCATCAGCTCTTTGGACATTAATGGAGAGATAAACTTTGTAAAGGTTTTATAAAACGCGTTTGAGTTGAATCGCGCGATTTTTTGAGGTTGACAATATGTCAGTGTTTGCTGTCATTGTGACATTTCTATGTGGTGAGAAAAATAGTTTATATATGTTGAAAAGAGGTTGTAATATTTATTGCTTTGAAGACCTTTCTGAGGTCCTGAACTTGCTAGTATATATATTCTATCTATACCTACATAATATAAAAAGCAAAATACTTACTCACGCATCACTCAAAATTTCAATAAACTAACTTAGGTTTTTATGGTTATGATATTATATTGAAAAGATGTCGTTCAGTGTGGAGGTTAAAGGGGGAGGCCTATGTTCAGCAGTCGACGTCTTCTGACTAATCATGATGATGATGATATTGAAAATGGCACAACACCAGCACTTACCACTTTTTACGGGGTTTTACGGATGTCTTCTAGTGAACACGGACACTACATGTTTTAAACGCCAGAAATTAAAATATTATTAAAAAAGTATTATTTCAATGTTTCCTTTACAAAGATAATACAGGGTTACCCATATTGACTGTACTAAGCCGAAAGGTGGTCATTGTACCCATCATTATGAACGACTTTTACAATGGGACAAACCGTGAAATCGCGAAATAAAATTAGCTATTCCATAGAAAACGTTCATTGATACTCGACAAAATGTATGGAATAGCTTTTTTCGTTATTTTACCTTACCTATAGTAAAAGTTGTACAATGGCATGAATTCTACCCTAATAATTCCACTTGCCGGTCAATGTTGGGAACGATACTCTCGAAGTTGTTGATCATTACACCTATTTTGGACAGATTGTTCAGTAAAGTTAAATGATTATTTACGGGATATTTACCGTGGTAAGGTTGTAGAAGGAGCTCCAGATTGTTCAGTTAGGCAAGTCCAACTTAGGCAAAGAGGTCGCCCGGAGAATCCAACTCGGATGGGCAGCGTTCGGGAAATTGCGTGAAATCTTCTCGTCCAAGATACCACAGTGCCTAAAGACAAAGGTCTTTGACCAGTGTGTGTTGCCAGTGATGACATATGGTACTGAGACGTGGTCCTTAACTGTTGGTCTTTTGGAAAAACTCCACAACGGGCAATGGAGAGAGCTATACTAGGAGTTTCTTTACGCGATGAAATTCGGAACATAGATATTCGCCAAAGAACCAGAGTCACCGACATAGCTATTAAAATCAGCAAGTTGAAGTGGCAATGGGCAGGCCACATCGCTCGAAGAACTGATAACCGATGGGGAAGAAAGGTTCTTGAGTGGAGACCGCGAACCGTAAGACGCAGCGTAGGTAGGTCTCCCACTAGATGGACCGACGACATTGTGAGAGTCGCGGGCATCCAGTGGATGCAGATGGCAGGATGTCATTCAGTGTGGAGGTTAAAGGGGGAGGCCTATGTTCAGCAGTGGACGTCTTCTGGCTGATGATGATGATGATGAATTCCACTTGCAGTAATGAACTTTTTGGGTCACTTTTTTAGGAGAAATTGTATCGCAAGGGGATAATTTATCCACAGAAAATAATTTTGATCTTGTTCTTTAGATACACTTAAAAAGTTAGAAAGATAGAAATGTTGTTTATACGAGTATATCCAAAAATACGTTTTCCGAATTTTTCTCGTAACCAAGTACCTACTGCATTTGTTATAAGGAGGGCAGAATTCTGTTGTACCATTTCTCTAAACTAAACTAATTTGACAGGAATAAAATTATCGTTGTCTCTTTTCATTTCAATACGTCAGAAAAGGATGGCAACAATTTCTGAGATGTCTAGTTTAGTTTAGAGAATGATACATCAGAATCGACGTCAACGACCTCCTTTCGGCTTAGTATAGTCTATATGCGTAACCCTGTAGACACAAATCCTGTAGTGTGCAAACACTACTGTGTTCCGGATTGAAGGGCAATGTTTCCAGCGAAATTACAGGGCACACAGAGATTTGACATCTTATATCTCGGGGTGGCGAGCGCAGTGCATTGCCATCCAGGGTTTTGAACTGTTGAAGTTCAAAATTATGATGCGTTGAGCTGTTATGGGCAAGCGCGAAGAGCCATCAGGCGAGCGCCTTTGCTCGTCTCGTCACTCAGTATCATAAAAAAAAATGATACAGTAGTCATCAGTAGTGTTTTACATACTCTGTTGAGTATTCCAAAACATCATAGTAATAAACCACGTCTTATCGTAGATGCCTTTGTCCAAACTTGAAAAGTGTGTTTACCACACTCTTGAAGTTGAATTGTGGTCGTATAAATAAACAAAGAAAAATGTAGTTAGCTTCGAGACGTAATTTCCAGTCTACCAACTAGGGCGATAGATCGTAGGGAGAGGAAAGTTAGCTCGAAATGACTATGCCGAAAATATCGGCCAAAAATAAATGACGGCGCCATGTTTGAAAAGTTATATCACACCGCGTGTAACGGGAAGCGATGGTAGCTATAGTCACAGTAAATCTATAAGCTGAACTAAAATGTGTACAATTTATTATGTATTCCGTCGCAGTAGTTTGACTCGGACGTGTCTTTGAATTCGATGCCTACTGTTCAGTGGGGCTAGTACGAGAACTTACGACAAAGTATTCGTTCCGTAAACGATAGCAAATGTATGAAAAATGCAGTTCAACTTTACGTCCGATAGAGGCGCTGTTAAAATTTTCATACATTTTATACATTTTGCTATCGTTTACGGATCGAATACATTTTCGCAAGTGCTCGTACTAGGGTCACAGTTGGTCACAGGGTTAGGGTTGCTTTGCTACTATTCATTATTTAACTGACTTCCAAAAAGGAGGTTCTCAATTCAACTTTATTTTTGTGTTCGTGTGTGTGTGTGTGTGTCGTCGACATAGAAGTAGCGTACAAATAATTATCAATATAAAAAACCGACTTCATAAAAATGTCAGAACTGGACCATTGAAATGGGACCACACGGCTGCACCAGCTTTCAAATAAAAAAAAAGAATCATAAGAACGGTTCACCCAGTCGAAAGTTCAACAAACATTAAAAAAAAGTCGTTTTTTTTTTTATGATACTGGGTGACGAGACGAGCGAAGTCGCTCGCCTGATGGCTCTTCACGCTTGCCCATAACAGCTCAACGCCACTCTAAATTTTGAACTTCAACAGTTCAAAACCCTGGATGGCAACAATGCACTGCGCTCGTCACCCCGAGATATAAGGTGTCAAATCTCTGTATGCCCTGTAATTTCGCTGGAAACATTGCCCTTCAATCCGGAACACAGTAGTGTTTGCACACTACTGCTTGGCGGTTGAATAACTGGCAAAGGTGTGGTACTTCCCCAGGCGGACCCCTGCAAAAGAGTCCTACCACTACTATTTGAGAGCCTCCTCCTTTTTGGAAGTCTGTTAAAAACAGTCAACACAGAACTTCAACAAGTTCGAAGCTGCAAGCTCATCAAATTCTATGAAAACCCTGTGTTCCACATTTTTTGTATGGCACGAGAGTAATTTAGTGTATGTTTAACGCACAGAAAAGAGAAATAGAACGGAAATGAGAAGGGAACTCTGTAGCCAGGTATTGTGACAGATATGTGATTGAACATTCTTATTTATGTCAACGCGTTGAACTCCGCGTCACAGTTGCTAACACAGCTGCTATGGGTGCCAGTGGCTACAACAAATTCCTTACAAAAATGCCTTAACAGCCGTACTAATTTAAACAAAAAAAATATATTTTCTTGGATTAACTGCATTCGCGCGGCTAGACGTTATACAGTCGGCCACCTGCTTGAAAATAATTTGACACTGATCCTACTTAAGACGGGAAACAGACACGCAAATTAAGTGAACTTGCGGCATCTAACCAGGTGGAGATCTATGAGTCAAACACATTCATAAATCAGCAGAATTTCTAGTGTTATTTTCATCATAATCTTCTGAAAGCCATGACTTGACAGAAACCAAGAAGCCGAATTTCGTCCGCATTTCGTATTTCTTTCGCGTACACCACTAAGGAAAATAATAAAAGTGTTTACAGGAAATTCTCAGTTTTATTGATACCATTTGTTATAATAATAAAGCTTGGTATTGATGAGAATAGCCCGTCTGATCCTGCGACCTTCGGAGGTAAACACCTACATTGTGACGAGAAAGATATAAGAAAAAGAAGTAGGTACTTATTGGTAAAGTTAGAATGCGTTTGGGAAGAGGTTCTGTGTAACGGACAGTATATTTTTAATGCCGTATTTGGAAAAAAGGTTACGAGCCGCCTGATGGTAAGCGAACATCGTCGCCTATGGATACCTGTAACACCATGGACATTACAGATACGCTGCCGACCTTTAAAGACTCTATTGATAGCCCTATAGAAGAGCCCCATGTTATAGTTACTCGGAAATGTAACAGAATGGGAGCTCATTCATTCCATATATTGCAGGTGTGAGGCAAAATTGATCACGTAAAACGCACAGTATGAGATTTCCACATATATACATGGATGAGCTTTCAGACGATGGCGGCTAGTACGATGATTTAACCACGACACCGGCATTAGATCGAACAGATCTTTAGAACACTCTCCGTTGTAAATGCGATGCAAGATGCAAAGAGGCCCAACGTTACGTCGTTTTTCTCTAACAATCATAGCAACAATGAAAACTTTAGGTTTTGTTCACACTAGCGCACGTCCGTTGTGTTTCATACAAAACCCACGCACATGCGTTCAGCGCGCGCTGAACGCTACAATAATGTTAGGTAGGTATCACTATAATTTCAAACGTAACCATGGCTTATCACAATACGCACTACCTCAAGAATGGCAGTAGCTAACCGAGCCATAACACGCCGACATCCAAACCAATAAAATCCCAAATATAAACGGCAAGGACTTCGCAATCAATCGTTTCATACAGGCTGTTTACAAAACGCGCCATTGTTTGAATCAAACACGTGATTGTACAATGGGAATAAGCTGGAGTTAATTAAAGGGAATAATAACAGGGAATGTATTTTGGGATTTCTCATTACATGGAGTTTACGTGGAGGAATTCTACGAAGATTTTCTGGATCCATTACGTATATTGTATAATGGACATGAAGTCTAGAACTATGGATGGACTTAGTATGAAGTGGGATTTCTCATTACATGGAGTTTACGTAGAGGAATTCTACGAAGATTTTCTGGATCCATTACGTATATTGTATAATGGACATGAAGTCTGGAACTTTGGATGGACTTAGTATGAAGTGGGATTTCTCATTACATGGAGTTTACGTAGAGGAATTCTACGAAGATTTTCTGGATCCATTATACGTATATTTTATAATGGACATGAAGTCTGGAACTATGGATGGACTTAGAATGAAGGCCATCCATAGTTCCAGACTTTTGCAGTCAGTCTGGGGTAGTTCCAAACCTTTGCAAGTTATTCAACCGCCAAGCAGTAGTGAGCAAACATACTGTGTTCTTTTCAATTTACTTTTTTGAACAGAACAGCACATTCTAAACATGTACATTGTTCAAGAAAAAAGTCAAATAGGTATTTCCTAGGCAAATGTACTACATCTTCGACCACATCAGGAGAGATTGTGGTCAAATGGGTGCATAGTTCATTACAAAAAAAAAAAAACAATGTTACGAGAGTAATTCCCAGAATATTTTCTCCATTAAAAACTGAAAGTTGGCATTTTTAATCAACCCCAAAAATCCAAAGGGTAAATTAAGTAATTTGCCTAAGCTTTTACACCATTAAAATACGCGGGCGCGATATCATAAAAATGCAAGAAGGGTTGGAATTTCTACGGCTTATTTCCATTTACCCTAAATGCGGGCAGTAAAGGAGTGGGTTTTGGGGTGTAAAAATATTTGTCTGGCAAGTTTATTCTGGTTTTATTTAGGTAGTAAATATCTGTAGGAATATTTCAAGTTGTTTGTGATTGGTAGTTAGGTTAACCTAATAATATAATACTAGAGATCTAAAATGTCCTCTATAACCTCTATTTTAGTTATATTTTTAATTTAATATTTAACTTACCATTGTATATTGTGTTTTTGCCACAAATAAATTATGTCTGTGACGTGTATGTGAATGTGTGTGTGTGTACTGTGTATGTGTATGTTTCTGTGTCTATGTCACATGTTCCAGAGCCACCCCTAAAATGTAAAATTTTATTCCTTGTAGTAAGTACTACAGAACCCTGATAAAAAGAAGGTCTTGTATTATGCAAATGTTTCATTATAAACCAGTATCTACCTCTCAGCGCCTCACAATGAGCTGTTTGCGAGTCCTTCGTCTACACAATACTATATCTGGTTAAAGGTTTGCGAAGGACGTGAGAGGGTGTAAGGGTGACATGCGTGTAATTAAGGGTTAGGTACCTAATCTTTCAGTACTTCACAAGGATGAGACAAGCGTTCTGCTTCGGGTGTCCTAATAATATTGTCCTTTCATTAACTTGTCATTCAAACTCAACTGCCTTACCTATCCTTAACTTTTTAGGTATGACCTATAAACATTTGTCTCAAAGGTACAAAATGTTTACGTATATACTCTGTCGACGCAAAAGGCATCCTTTTACATTACGCAGAGCCCCGTAGAGTAATACGTTTTGCCTTCCATTTAACATATAATTGAGTTACAGGGAAGAGGCACTTTGCCTGTCACAGTTCAAGCTTTTAAACAATAAACAATGTAAACATACTACCTAATATCTGAATTTCATAATATGTACTTATATGCAATAAATTATTGAGTATTGAGTGTAGGGCATGTGGCCATTCTAGCCATTAGTAATGTAAAGGTAGGTATCACACATAATTACCCTAATGGGGTATGGCAACAAAGTGCGGTGCGGATCGATTTATTCCATAATTGATTAGTCTTCAAAATACTCGTCTAGACTATAGTAATTTTTTGCGAGCAATGTCTTTAAGGGTTTTTAATATAGAGTTATCTTATCTGGCGAGTTTTGCGATATTCATGCCTTTACCACGTGATCTTTTTCTAGTTAGTTGGTCTCAAAGTCACGCCTATTAATACTGCTGTCCTACGAATCGATCGGAAGTGTTTGTAAACTACTTACATCAAAGGACTGATCAAACATTCTATTTCGCGATGCCATCTGCTTTATGCCAAAACAAGCGCCTGTCTGGCGTTTAAATTGTCTTGTTATTTATTTTTTACGGCTTTTGCCTGGAAATTCGTACGATATGCCGAAACGCCCTTCACCGATGGAATGCTTCACCGACTGGACTCTTTTACTTACGAAAATATATTTCGCCGATATAACGATTCTACGATATCGCTTTACGAACGGTTCGCCGAAAATACTCTTTGTCGATGATCGTTTTGCGAGGAAACCTTTTCCAGATAGAATTGTTCAACCAAAACCTTACCGCCGGGAGTTGAACCCGGAACTTTCTTTTCAGGTACGCGTACGTTGAAACTAACCATTTATAACTTAAATAGGTAGAGCTGGTGCGGTTGCCAATTCGGCAGAGCAGCACAAGCGGCGCAAACCTCGCCTCCACCTCAAATATGCTAACCTCGTTTAGCATATTTAATTGGTTAATAAGTGGTTACATATTTGAGGTGTTTGGGGTCGAGACATTGGGCCCTTGGGGACCGACAGCTCACCTAATTTTCATAAATCTTTCAGAGCATCTGGTTAATGCGACGCGTGACCAAAATGCTGGCGTATTTCTGGATTAACGCATAAGTATTGCCATACAGCGTAGTGATGCCGCCAGAATGCTGGGTACACTGCCAACTGATAGTGGGCTTGAGCATTTGGATTGTCATTAGACCTTCAACGGTCAATGGGCAGTCTGTTTTTGTATATAGTGTTAGTGTTAGCTTGTATTTTGTTTAGCCCTTCCCTTAAAAAAAAGGACTTAATTATATTGTAACTTATATTTATAGTAAGTAATTATTACTAGTACTAGTAAAATAACTTTTCCAATAGTCATCGGTGCTCGGGTTGCAAAATCACGCGAACGCGAACCTTGACGCGCCGAGATACGGTTTGCGGTCGGGTGATTTTGCAATCTGCCCCTATTTGGGC
Source organism: Agriopis leucophaearia (assembly GCA_949125355.1). Lineage (NCBI taxonomy): Eukaryota > Metazoa > Arthropoda > Insecta > Lepidoptera > Geometridae > Agriopis > Agriopis leucophaearia. The sequence continues at coordinate 5,472,330 of OX421284.1, read as the reverse complement.
CCGCGTTTAGAGTTGGGCGTAAGACCCCAGGTTATTATTTCGCTGCAGCAAACCTAGATACTATTTATCACATCACACCAATCTTATAAATGCGAAATTATGTATGTAGGTAATGTGTACGTTTAAACGCGCTCAACTGTCACAGTCGATGTAAAATGTATATTTTTAAATATCTTTGCGTCAAACAATACCGTGAACTACAGTTAGACGTACCATCCGGAGTAGAATTACAGTTCTACAAGTTTGACAGCTGTCACACGATGCGGCGCGGTGGCGGCGAAGAGAAAAAAGTATTGAAAAACCGTCTTCAAAATGTTACACAATAATGGGGTCAATTCCGGTGAATCATTCTCTAAACTTAACTAATTTGACAGCACTAAAATTATGAGCGTTTCTTTTCATTTTAATACGTCAGAGAAGAATGGCAACAAATTTAGAGCTGTCAAATTTAGTTTAGTTTTGAGAATGGTACATCAGAATCGACGTCATTATATTGATAATATTGTTCTATTATTGATTTGTGTAATATTTTAATGCATTGTTTTAAAATTACTTGCCCACTGTAACAAATTTTATAAGGTTAGTAAATAATTCTATGATTCTAAGACAATACTGCTAGCAAAATGTTATGTTAATATAACCTAGACCAGTTTTTAAATGTAATACAGTCTTAAAGGAACAAATCAATCGGCTCTGCGCTTTATTGTCATACCCAATCAGGATCATTTTGTAAATTTCATAACCCTCAGTGTGCGATCCCGACTCGCACTTGGCCGGTTTTTATTCTCTAGTCTTTTAACGGCCAAGTACCCACAATCCCACACCTTCGCTATAGAAATGTCTATTTATAGATTATTATTCTGTCTGAATAGCTATTCTAAACTGGGCGATTGCCCTCTTACCAATGGCAGCTACAATGGCGGCAACGTTTAAGGTCAGTGCTTAAATACTTTGATCCTTATTGCTCTGCTCGTCTTAGCCTCAATCTTTTGTTACTGCTCTCCATAGAATTTTAAACTAAAACACACGCTTGTGTTACTTATTAAAACAAACCAAAAGAGCTCCACTTCGAGGGGTTTACTGGTAGCTATTAAAGCGTTCCGATTAACCACTTCCCGGCGCCATCATCAGATCCTCTTTACCAAATGAATGACTCTGACCCTGAGAAGCCAAAAAAAAAAGTTGATTATGCACTAAGTGAATAAAGCAGTTAGGTATATGATTATTTACGGGATATTTACCGTGGTAAGGTTGTGGAAGGAAACATGAACTTCCCGTGAACATGGTGTAAATATATGTAACTGCGCCGAAATATCGGGAGCTCCTTCCACAACCTTACCACGGTAAATATCCCGTAAATAATCATATAACTGAAGTGAACAACCGTGACAGTTTAAAACGGGGAACAAAGCAGTGTCTTACGTCGCGGGCGGCATATTGAACCCTGAACGTAACGAGGGATTCTATATAGAGTTATATAGAGTCCTGAGTGAAGCGAGGGGTTCAGGCTGTCCAAGACGAAGACAGGATTTATTCCAGAGGAGCAAACTCTACTTTTCACACCTTCTGCGAGACAATAAAAAGCCAGGGCTCTATAAATTAATAAACTCTGGAGTAGAATCACTATCGCTCGACATTTTTATCAACATATATTGCAATAAAATTCACTGCTAATCACAGCACCAAACACTGTCTTTTGTTTCACATTCCTTGTAATCGCACTTTTTTTTAGTTCTCTTTATGGTGGCCTGTTCTATTTTCGAACAAACCTCTTTAAAATGCCATATGTACATTTTTTACTTAGAGTTTTCCACGAGTTTCCAGAGGAATTTGACGTTCCAAATTCAAATCACTTTATTCCCTATGGAGTTTCATACAACTGAGATAATGCTTTACTTTACGTTGAGGTTGCATGATATGTAATTGGACATTGTGGAGTAGGTGGTGTGAAAATGTACGACGTACGTATAACCTGACAACATGGTCCGTAACTTATTGAGAATAAAATTAATACTATGATAGAAACTGGATAAAAATAAGATTGATAATTTTAAACACTTTGTGCAGACAACTTCTAACTCCTTCCTCGCCTCTTTGTTGACCATCATCTGCACAAAATGCTAAATATAGGCAAGAAAAGGGTTCTCCGCTACAGTTTTTATACGTCGATAGAACGTCGCACCTAGGGTTCTATCTTTGAATCGCTCGTATGATATTTCACAAAATTAAAGATACAATTATATATTTATTTACGGGATATTTACCGTGGTAAGGTTGTGGAAGGAGCTACCGATATTTCGGCGCAGTTATATGCACCATGTTCACGGGAAGACTGAAGAATGCGGGTGGTTGGTCAAACAGTTCAAAGCTAGGTGTAGACAAAACGATCTACCCTCTTTCGTAGTCTTTTGCTACGATTATCACTGGAACTCGAACTCGAACCTAATTCCCGACAAAACAACTAACAAAACTCAGTGTATCACTGCGTATAGTATTTTTAAAACATTTTGAACGCGGAAAGAAAATGAAAGATTTTCTATTGATAGAAGCAAATTCAAATGGTTCGAACCACTCGTTGCGTTTGATAGAATATTTCAAAAAAGCTACTTTTGATTGGGATTTTATTGAAAATTCAGTTATTTCGCACGAAAATAACGCATGAAATATCACACGATTGATTCAAAAATTGAGCCCCAAGGGTGCAGACATCGTAAAAAGGGTGACGGTATTAAAGTGGAGCTGAACAGGACACATGGTGAGACGTGATAATAGAAGGTGGTGTATAGTACAGCAAGCAGTAACCGCGTGGTAGCTGACTGGTTGGCAACCGAGGTTGAGATATACCGACGACATCAAAAGACCTGTTGAAAACGATTGGAAGCTATTGACGATAGACCGGGGAGAGTGGCAATAACAAAAGGAGGCCTATATCCTGAAGATGGGATTCCCAGGGCTGACGATGATGACATAGGTGCATTGAGAACTCTAATACAGAAGTACTTAAAGCTTAAATACTTAATAATCAAGTCCGATTAAATTCCCCATTGCAAAGGCGCAAGAATTTCTTTCATAAAGAAAATAATTTGCATTTTAAGTGCGCCATATCTTAGCAAGGAATGTTAATGGCAATCATTTATGTCAAGAGAAGATTAGAGGGACACAGTATTGCGAATATTTGCGAGAATTCCAACCTACCCTGGGATAAACATAAACCTATCAAGTTAAAAAGAACCTTCGTAAAATAAACAGACAACCACGGAGCTACTCTTGAAATTGGCCAGGGTTTTCTTTAACAGAATCCAGTAGACTTTTCCATAATCCAAACAAATGAAAACGCCTCTATTTTCATTCCTTTTAGTCTTTTCTTTCGGGATTTATGACTTGGCCGGGTTATAAAGGCCGGTATGCCCCGCCCTCGGCACCCCTGAATTCATTCATTACCATTCGTGTTTGGAAGCTCAGCCGGGATAGAGGTGCCCTTAACTGTGGCTCGCGTTTCGTGAATAAACAACTGTTATTTTCGGTCTAAAAACATCGCTTTTTCAGCTTACACTTGAAGTAAAAACCTGGTAAGTTTGAATAATAATAGATATTTTATAATAATTATATTGTACAGTTTTAAAATGTGTGTTTTTGGTAGAATTGTCACGACTTGTCTGGATGTTTCGTCTCGTGAATAGTGAGTGAAAATGTGCTTAGTAGGTACGAACGGGTTTATTCGATTTTTATTGTGATGGGATACGTGGAAACATGATTAAGAAAATTCAATAGGATGCTGGAGTAAAGTAAATTTTTAGAAAAATGAAACGATTTCAAGATTATATCTACAATGTATAAATTTAAACTAAAAAGTACTTAGATTAACTAATGTTGCTGTAATGACGATTATCAATATAAAAAATCGACCGCACAAAATTTGAAAAATATGCAATTTTGGTTACTCGGATGACATAATTTATTGTCATCAAAGTAAGAGAATTTTCCATTTATTTTGATTTAAAAGCCAAAATACTAAACCGATTTTGATGAAATTTCTATGGGACCAATCTGAAAGTATATCCTTTTAATAAAAATAAAAATCCATATTGGTTGATAAATGACGGAGTTCTGAGCCCCCCCCCTTTTTTTTGTCGGTTAAAAAATTAAAGCAATTATTTAACCGACTGTAACATAAGAGGTAAAGTTTTCGGGAGTGATGACTGGTAGTAATTTTTTAAGTAATGTTTAGTACAATAATGATTTTCAAGTTACATTTTCAAGCAGCTAAAATTAATCTTTTTATATTTTTAATAATCGTTTATTTATGTGAACTTTTAAAATGACTCAGTGGTTTATCTACTACAGTACCTTGATAACGACTGAACAAAATTTGATGAATGTTTGAGTAAAAACAGTTTTTTGGATATTTTTCATAAAAATATATATCTACAGTCTCTGTGATGTATCCGTTAACGATTACGGCTGAACAAATTTTGATGAAATTCAACATAGCTACAGATTATTTCGTAGGCTTATTAATGAAAAATGCAAAATTCATATTTGTAGTTTGGAATCATACGGTGACAACGTGGGGCGTAATAAATCAAAGTCCAAAAATAACACAGGAAAGACGACATTTCCTCTCTTGGAACATTTTCCACATTTTTCCTCCCTAGGGACATTAGCTCAGAGAAAGTAAGTCCAACTCGGTTCCTGTAATGAGATCTTTTGTGCAAAACTTTAATATTCTCTGTTCATTCACTCCATCGGTCCGTAGAGGTCTACGCCTTCGAGCGGTGCTACGAAGTGCTACGAAATCCTACGAATATTACTTCCAACTAGATTAGCTCCAATTTTCTGGGTTTTTAAAAATATTTTCTGAATAATCTGTTACGAAGTTGAGTGCAGATAATCATACACACATAGGTACACTTACACATTCATATTATAAGTGCAAAACAGAGACCTAATTTTTTTTGCTATAATCCTATGGTGCGAAGTGGTTTTTTTTCTAATGTGACTTATGCTGTTGGCCTTGCGGCCTCTACAGCTTGATCGGGCTAGTTGGTGAACGCAGAAAGCGTTGGGCCAACATGGTTTAGACTTTGGGCGACAAGCGCAAGGGCACCTCGGAGGTACGAGCCTCGGCTTGGACCGTCGCCGGGAGTGGGGGATCAGACTTGCCCTGGCACCCCAGAAGGGGTGTGCCCTGGGGCCCTAGTAGGTTGTTGAACTGAATGATTATTTGGAGAGAATCTAACTGATCTGGTGCGAAGTATATTTTAACACGCTTTTATTAGCTTGGTATGTATGTATGTATGTATGTATGTATGTATGTATGTATGTAACGGTATCTTTGAACTTGATTTTCAACTACTTCAAAACGTCGAATTAAATTGAAATTTTGCAGACTTATCAAGGACCGATGACACTGCAATAATTTAAATAGTTTGTTCTATTATCCTTACCAGGATCTTCAGGTTTAGCGCTGTTTAAAGCGTGCTATTAGTATATTAAACTTAGAGAATTATTTATTGAATTATAGGCTTGCGTTTGCCCGCCACCTCGCCTGATGTTAAGCAATGGTGCGGTCTACAATGGAGCAGACACGCATAGAATAAAAAGGTTCATTCGAACTTGATGACACCCAGATTGTAACTATCGGGGAACACCCATTCAGGCAGCGTATCCACAGTCCAGCGGTTCACACAATTAAAGTGGAATAAAACCTCTTCGTACAGGTATTTGGATTATCAACCATGAAGTGGTGTCGCCATTTCGTGCCCTGTCTGGTCGTGCGATACAAAAATGAGCAGGAGGGAATTAGATCATGAAAATTTGATGCACACTCTCCGAAATGTATTCGATAAGAAACCAATGAACGAACCGACAAACTAATAATTATATACGTGTAGCAAGATGAACGATTCCACAGAGAACGAAAAGTTTGCACAAAAACCTCATTATAATTATTTCGCTTATCCCTTTGAGCTTTTTTCAAAGCCATCGGAATATTACCGAGTAGCTTTTGTTTGCGGTTTTACCCGCATAGTGAAGTAGTTTGTATAAAAAAAAGTTATACAAGTATAATTTTATTTACGTTTTGGTTTGTTTACCCTTTAGAAAATGTTTTTATCTGTTATAACTGTAATTTTTCTACTTTTTCGTTTGAGTTAGTACCTACATCTAAGTATGATGTCGGTAGCATACCTCCGCTGCGAAACCGTAGCAGCGAAACCGCTACTCATTGAAATATGAACCTTATATAATGTTTCTTACGACAAAATTTATATTATTGGCGTTATTATAAGCGTTGGTGAAATGCCAAACGTGTCGAGTTGCGCCTCCGTTCCAGGTTTGCTATTTAAATTACTGCTGTATGCCACAAGATATAGGGTTTACATTTTAACTAGTATTGCACTGTTTTAAACTATCATGGTTGTTCACTACAGTTATATGATTATTTACGGGATATTTCCCGTGGTAAGGTTGTGGAAGGAACTACGGAACGGTAAATATCCCGTAAATAATCATATAACTGTAATAGTCCGGGAGGTAGCGATGCATTTTGGGTAGTGATTTTACGCCGACTGCTTGCCGTCTTGTAGTATAGACCTCGAACGACTTATAACTGATCCAAGCGTCAGCTCGCGCTCCCGCGGTGGGTGTGGCATCGGGAGGTTGCGGAAAGGGTAAAAAATAAATAAAAAAAATAGTACACCGGCAGATTTTTTTTTCATAAATAGTTGTCATCATACTGAGCTGAAAAAATATCGTCAGCTGCATCGTGGGGATTATGCATTAACTGCTCGCATGAACTTGTAAGTTATAGTACACCAGATGAAATTGAGCTACGCTACTTGAGCAGCTGACGGTCGGTTCACTTGTTAGTCATATAAGATCAACTATCGATGTTAATATCAGCCGGTTTACTATGACTTTTGTATTTGCAACGCTACCTCCCGGACCATAACTAGTATTGGTTTCGCGGCGGAGGACGCATCAGTCTTGAAGTCGATTTTTGTTTTTGTCACAGATTTGGGATGTCAAAGATAGCCTATGGCATTTCGAAAACGTAACAATAAATATTAGCGCATGTGTGAGTAAATTAGTGTTGTGAAACGTACGTTTTTTTAAATAGTTTTTTTATGTCTGTGGTTTTTGTTTTTCCAAAAATTTACTTATTATTTTGTGACGTAAAAGGCATTTGAAAAAATCCTTCTCCGATGAATGTCACCTATGCCTGAATGAATTCATTATTTAATGTTGATTGCTAACAATTATTGTCGGCAAGCGTTAAAGGCGCTATAAATTATTTACTAACCAGTGGGTCGATAGTTCCAATAATCAAGAGCAAGGGCAAACTAACTAGCTACTGAAACTTTTAAGCCTTCATACCTTACTTGTGTATAGGCTAGGGCATAGTTTTTGTGCCTGTTTTTCTACAGGGTCCGTTTTTAAGTTCATTCTGTCCACCTGTCTGTCTGGCCGTCTATCCGTTTGTCCGTCTGTCCATTCGTCCAAATTTTTCAAGAATTAACAGTTCTTCGAGCGAATCTTCAGTGAATGATATAATTATAACGTATTATAACCTGAATGAAGCCACGGCGAGTGCAATTGGATTTATTTTATTTGCTCTCAAGAACGTATTAATGTATTTGCTCTAGTGTGAAAACGGTGTTGTGGTAAGCGTGGAGATTATGGCAACACCCCTCTCTATGAGGGAGGTCTTTGTTCAGCGGTGTACGTTTAAATTTTTTGGAGGGTAGTCTTAAATAGATATTATCACCTAAATATAGAACAAACACAAATGTTCATCACATGAATGTTTGCCCTAGATAGAAATCGAACCCACGCCCCTAACCACAATAGTCACTCGACCAAACATTTATGCACGGCTGTGTAGCCTACGTACAACAGTTTTGACTTATATGGCTGAGTAGCCAACATTATTCTCAGGGTTTCAAAAAGCTTGACCTTTGTGCTACAAAACTTAAATTTTATTATATTTGTTCAGTAGATTAAACTTTTTAGGACATTATAATGTTACAACGCCTCAACATGCTGCCTTGTTGAAATCGCACCTAGACTTTTTTCTAACGAGTTATTTATCACGATTACCAGCCAGTTTCTTTTCATTACTTACGTTACGTCCGGCACGCAACGGGCAACTTCACGGAAAAATTATAACAAAACAGCCGCCTTGGCACTGAAATAAGTGATTATGGCAGTATCGCGACGCCTACAGCGGTAGTGGAAAATGGTACAGTATTATAAACTTAAATTAATGAGGTTGAACAATAGAAACTTTTTACAGATAGCTATAACTTTTTTATAAGGTTTTTTTTTGTTTGGAAAATGTCAGACTTAAGGTGATACGTTTCACTTTGGCGGGAAATTCAAATTTCAAACATGCTTTTTGTCCTTGTAGCTAGGCCGGGTAATTATTGTGAAATGGCATATTGTTTGCGAAAATTGTTGGTCGTTCTTTACATTATCATGTACAGCTATTAATCAGTTACTCACCATATTACTTACATTTGGCAATAAACCGTTTGAAACAGCAAAAATTTGTTTATTGACAAATGTATGTAATAAAAAACTGTTTGAAATTTGAATTTTCCGCCAAACATGAAACGTTCCACCTTAATATAGTGTCATAACCTAAGATATTTATACCTATAGAATACTTGAACGAAGAAGGTTGTGCCCGCCACCATATTGACTGAGATTAAATTAATAAATTTGACATCCTGTTTATTATGTTTCAAGTTGTTTAACAGAGGTTTACAAAACATTGTTCTCTGTTTTTCATTTCGTCTAATAAAGTGGTTTTTAATTTGTCCCTAACCTGAACGGCACCTGCGAAGGTTGCTTTGCCAGTTACCATTATTGTAATGAAACGTTAACATTATCAATATTTGTACCTACAAGGGGTGAAGAACAAATAACATTCGTACGCAGTGTTATAGGTGGGTTTTTTGACCTTATATTATTAGTTAGAACTTTTCTAGATAAAACCTAAAATATTTTTACCTGTAGATAGATTGCGCCCGTCACCATATTGACTAGACGAATGCAAGGCACATTATCATACTTGTTACAGCCGTCACTCAGTCACGCACTCCGAGTGTCCGGCAACACATAATTAAGTGTTTTAGCAAAAATAATTGTGTAAAATGCCTTCCTGTGTCTTTATAAAGTGCACAAACTACCAACGCACTGTGAGAGACAAGAAAAATGTTTTATTTCAAGCGTAAGTACTGTATTTTTTATTGAAACAGAAAATAATAATTGTTTTATCTTCGCCGGCTGTTGTCATTATGAAGTGTATGAGTGAGATGTGTAGATCGTCTTATGTGAGAGAGTGATAGAGATCGCAGCATAATCGACGACCAAAGCCGAATTCAGCCGATCACCACGGCGGCGGCGAGCCGGTTGCAACTTTTAATAAGTTTTTAAAGCAGTGTTCTTCACCTATAAAGGCTCTATTAAATTATATCTCACTGGATAAAACGCTATCAACTTCATATCCATCTTATATTAAATATCATCAAACAAGTTATAGTCATAGTCAGAGGCTAAATAAGTCACGATCAAGTTCAAGTCATGCCCTAGGAAAGTGGTAGAGACTTTTCTTGAGGCCTGTATGAACTTGTGGAAACAATACGAAATTGCTTTAATATAAGTGACGTTGTTTGTAATGCTAGTATAATTATGATTTATCTTTTAATTATATACTATTAGATCTATGGAATAATGTGAAAAGAATGTGTCTGATATAAAGAATATTATTATTTGATTTTGTAACGAGGCGAAAACTCGTTATCCAACGAGGTGAAAACCTCGTTATATCACTTTCCCACAAAACTCTACCATTATTACACATCAATTCTTGAAAATACATAAGTTTAGGAAAATAATACAACAAGATAAAATGTTTTTTCACGTGGCGCTGCATCCGCTAAAGCTCATGCATGAAACTTTTTAAATAAAATCCTAACACAGTATTAAAATACTCTCTAAGGAGAGTTAGTATGAAATGTCTCAATAAATAACTCCGAGGCTTAGTTTCCAAGTTACTCGGCCAACAAATTAACTTCTTGGGAAAATTCATTGAATTTTACCTCCGAAGTGTCAAAGAAGTTTGGATGTTTCGCGAAATATCTGACACGAGATTGTGAGTACCAAGTTCATTATTTTGACATGCGTAGGGCTTGGTGCATAATTTTCAAACAATTTTGAGCTGTCAACGTCTGAAAAGTGCTCTTTTTACGCCTTTTAACTGACTTCAAAAAAGAGGGGATTCTCAATTGTTTTTTTTATGTTTGTTATAACTCCGTCATATATGAACAAATTTAAAAAATTCTTTTTTTAATTAAAAGACTACGACATCAAAACTCGCTGAAAAAAACAGCTGTCGAGAGTCAATGACTGTTTTACTTACATCAATGTCGGGAATTAATTTTTTTTTGTATGGAACGGCTGTTTTTTTTTCTCGAATTTCGAAAAGTCATAGAACAAAAGTTGTTTGATTGAATGCTAACTGATTACCAGTAACCCTGTAGACAATTTTGGAGAAATTAAGCTTATGAGCTCTGGCACCTAAAAAATACATACAAAAATAAACACCTACAAACTAAAAATATTTATAGTGAATGTAAAACTGTCAAGGAACAAAAATTATTAAGCGATGATGATGAAGGAAAGCCTGAGGATCTTAGCTGTCTGCAAGATGTTGTTAGCTATTCAGTAAGTCAATAACTCTGGGCGCTAATTCCATAACTACAAACACGCTCGTTACACGACGCGTTAACCTCAAAAAGTTAGCCTTTATTTCTCAAGGAATAGAGGCCAAATTTTTAGAGGTTAACTTAACACGCCGTGTTACTTGCGTGTTTTAGTTATAGAATCAGGGCCCTGTATCTGGATCAAAAAGATTGTATCAAAAAGCAATCGTCCTCCCAAAGATCCTGCAGCTCAGTTAATCTACAATTTAATTTTTACTTCGTAAATACAACGTAAATTTCTTGTTCATGCCCGGTGTAAGCGGACTAAAACTGTTATTTATGCTCTAGTACAAAAAAGTATGTATTTTCGCACTTGTGCATATATATATATATAAATAAATAATGGTTGCCTAGAATAGAAAGCTTTTAGCGATAAGGCCGCACTTGTGCCACTAGCTCGTAAGTATTTTTAATCGGTCAGTAATTTTTATTTCTGGTGAACACAATAAAGAGTTTATATCTATGTAATAAACTGTACCTCTTTGAATTTGTTCAAAGAGGTCTAGATTCTTATATTTTTAATGTAGTAGGTTTGCCTAGGTCTTTAATGATACCCATAGATCAGGATAAATTATTATATTATAAAGACCCAAAAACATAAAACTATTGACGAATAAAAATAGAACGTTCAAATTTAATTTTTAGTTTTAAATTAGGAAATTAGTTGCAATATCACTGTTTCATTTCCTCGCAATTAAAGTGAAAGGCAGAGTGTATATAACTTGTCCATAAAACCTATTTTATTCGAACTTAAATATCCGCTTTTGACTTTGGGTCGAGCTGAAAATCGTCTCGGCTAAAATGGATTGCTTTATGCACTCGTTTTACAAACTACTATTTTTATCATTAGTGTTTTAATGTTTCTGTTTTGCAAAAATAATAAGGAAAACCCTGCGTATAGATAAACTAGCTGCGCCCCGCGGTTTCACCCGCGTGGGTATGATGAAAAGTAGCCTATGTGTTAATCCAGGACAAAAGCAATGTATATTCCAAATTTCATCCAAATCCCTCCAGCCGTTTCTGCGTGATTGAGTAGCAAACATCCATCCATCCATCCAAACTTTCACATATACGATATTAGTGTGATTAGTGTGATGATTATTGTGATTAGATGTTTAACTTACCATTGTATATTGTGTTTTTGCCATAAATAAATTATCCATCCATTCAAACTTTCACATATATGATATTAGTTTGATAATACTAACAATTCTCCTTAGTTTATAAATAATATGATTGCCTTTACCCATCAGTGATACGGGCTACCTGAACACACCCGGATATATCCCGGACCGACTGTTGGGATAATAATGTTTATTGAAATGGAAATGTACATCCGTCGAGGTAGATATACCTACATTTAGGTGACAATTTGCTGCGGCTTAAGGTTGACCCACATTGGAACTGGGACCGATCCAGCTCTCGCTCATTGTTTCACATTAAAATGCGAATTCTAATACTATTAATATTATAAATGCGAAGATAAAGGCAATTTATTTGCACAAAATATGAGTAATTCATAAACACAGCATTGGTTTTACCGCTTTCCTAAACTTTCAGCTTGTTTTATTTTATTTTTTATTGTAGAATAGGCTTGCGCTTGGCCGCCAACTCGCCTGATGTTAAGCGATGATGCGGCCTACGGTGGATCACGCTTGCCTAGAAGAAACCGAGTCACTCTTGACTTGAAGGCACCCAGCTTTATCTGGTCATATCAGTCTCATTAGAAATGAGAGTAGTTACTCTAGTGGCCTTAGTACGAGCACTTGCTAAAAAGTTATCGTTACGTAAACGATAGCAAAATGTATGAAAAATTTAACAGCGTCTCTATCGGACGTAAAAGGAAACTGAATTTTTCATTTCATTTTTCACTATGGCCACTGAATACCTCCTGGCACGCGAACCACGGTCACATCCTAGGATTTTTAGGGTTCCGTATATAAAGGGTATAAACGGGACCCTTTACTAAGCCTACGCTGTCTGTCTGTCTGTCCTATTTTTTCACGGCTGTGTCTTTCGAACGGCATTAGATAGCAAGTTGATTTTCTTACAGAATATGTAATGTTACGGCGGATTAACTAAGAAATTATAATAGTCAAAGAATAAAAACTAAGGAGCCCTACTACATACAATAAACAAAAAAATATTTTGTATTTGCAAATTGCAAATACAAAATTATTTTGTATTTGCTCTAGTGTAAAACGCTATTTTTGTATTTTATCTAGTGTAAAAATGACTAGTGTACAAGCATCAAACTTGACATGACTAATATGTCTATAGTACATACTCTAATAAGACAAATAATAAATACTAGCCGGTCTGGCGAGCCGATGACCAATTTCTGTTCAACATTGACATTTTTATGATGTAGATTATTATATTGATAATTATTGTACAACTTTTATGTACTTCAGTAACTTATGGCCCTAATTGAAATATTGCTTATTTCTTTGAGAAATCAGACAAGAGATTATATTTTTTTATATTAACTCTTTGTATGTTGTGTTGGTGGTACGTAAATCTCAGTGCACGACCCTGACTCGCACTCGGCCGGTTTATTGGTTACAGTGATGTGCAATGGTTACAGTCTAAACGGTAAAAAAATAACCTTCTGTGCAGTGGCGTAGCCATCGGAGGGCTAGGCGGTGCCGTGCACCGGGGCCCTCGGACCCTGACCAGCAAACCACGAACTGAACTTTAGGAAAAAATCCCTTCATAACTTCTTCACAAGTCATGAAGTAAGTAGCTTAGAGCATAATAAAGAGCTGATGATAATGTAGCTTTGTACCTAATATTTATATTTTTACTTGGTAAAACCTAACCCAATTTAGATAGGACCCCATTTTTTGCACCAGGGCTTTTGGTTACCTAGCTACGCCACTGCTTCTGTGGTTATAGTATAATAACAGTGTGTATTTTCCTTGAAGCGTACCGCATAGTACTACTTTACTATATTAACTACAAACTCCGTCGAACATGACCGTATAAACTGTACGGATAAAAACCCGGATAAGCTTGCGTTATGACTTCTTTATTGAAACTCGTAAAGTACGGATTAAATTAATAAAGAGCTGTTTTGCTTATTTACGGGCTCTTGAACGACTTTATTGGAATGCTTCTTCCGCCTTTCGGTGCCGTTAACAAAATATATAAATAAACTTGTTTTTTTGCATAAAGATTGTAGCAGGCAGGAGAGTGACTTTGGCGACTTTTTATCCGGGACAAATGTACGATTCCTAGGGACATTTTAATTATTTATTTTTAAAGTGAATATATAAATGATTATTCAGTGAATATTTCAAGTGGCTACTCTACTCGTCCCCGATATTGAATCGAGCAAAAACGAGCAAAACGATCACGTTTGTTGTATGGGAGCCCCGTTAAATATTTATTTTATTCTGTTTTTTTTGTATTTGTTGTTATAGCGGCAACAGAAATACATCATCTGTGAAAATTTCAACTGTCTAACTATCACGGTTCATGAGATACAGCCTGGTGACAGACAGACAGACGGACGGACAGCGAAGTCTTAGTAATAGGGTCCCGTTTTACCCTTTGAGTACGGAACCCTAAAAACCTGTTTAGGAGTTTGAAGATTATCAGCTCTTTTATCGGGAGTTTTTTTTTTAGTTGATTGAATCAGGCGTTACCTTGCGGAAGTCCATTTTCAAAACTGTTTTAATGATGAATTTCTAGTGTAATTCCGCTTCTACGTCGCTTCAAGTACAATAAGGAATTTGTGATAAATATTTGTTGATAATGTTAATTTTATTGAGTTTAATTTTGCCTAACCTGATCAGCCTAATCAGGTTAGGCAAAATTAAACTCAATAAAATTAACATTATCAACAAATATTTATCACAAACTCCTTATTGTACTTGAAGCGACGTAGAAGCGGAATTACACTAGAAATTCATCATTAAAACAGTTATTTTTTTCTTGTTCGACTTTTTAACCGACTTCAAAAAAGGCGGAGGTTCTATGTTCCACTGTATATATATGTTTTTATGTTTAGTTCGCTGATATCCACGAAAATGTTGACCGATTTCAAAAAAAAAAAAAAATTGTTCGGGTATACATACTTCTAATTTGGTCCCATTGTCACTACGTCAGGATCTGATGATAGATAAGATAGATAGATAGATTAACTCTTTATTGTTCACACTACAAATTACATACATAACACATGATAAAACAGCTGATAATGATGATGATGATGATGATGAGAGATCCCAGGGAAATCGAGGGCAACCCTCAAATTTTATAGTAATTATAAGTGCCTTCTTACGTTTTTCATATATTTTTGAAGTCGGATTTTAATGTGATACACTTGTATCAGCCCTTTTAAAGAACCCCATACATTGCATACATACTTCTAACAAGAAGTCAGTAGTTTATAATGAATACTACCGCGAGTTCCAAAATGATATTTGGTTACATCCATTTTCCTGAATGTCCTATCTCCAATTACCCGAATGACCAATTCCCTAAATGGCCAATGTAACAAACCTAACTGCGAGATAATCTAGTTTATCGCTTCTAATTGTGTCTGATATTTTAATCTGGGAGCGTGGTGGTGAATAAATCAGGGATTCTCCTGGATTACCTATCTTGGATTACAACGGTGCGGCCGAGGCGATAGCCGCTCGGACCTTGGGGAATTACAGACAGTCTTACCTTTAGATCAGACAAACAAGGGAAATATGCCTTAGTAGCTTAGTATAATTTGGTATGAAGCACCAAGCCTGTTTTAGGCCAGATGCGTTCGCACCCGCCACTCCACCTTAAAATATCAATATAATACAATAAAGTTATATGATTATTTACGGGATGTTTGCCGTGGTAAGGTTGTGGAAGGAGCTCCCGATATATCGAAATCGGGAGCTCCTTCCACAACCTTACCACGGTAAATATCCCGTAAATAATCATATAACTTTAGTGAACAACCGTGATAGTTTAAAACAGTGTATAATACAATAACTCTTTATTATAAACCACAAAAACAAGGATAACATTATACATATACAACATACAAAAATGTTTATTTGTTTGTTATAAAAACCAATTACATGAAACCTTATATATATAAGCATTATGCAGATACAAGGTTATTCAGAGTCTTGTGGACCCTGCACTAGGTGAGACATGTATCGCAGGGGCCATACAAGTTTCGATTAGGTACTACATAGTACGGTGCGGTAAAATACGTACAGATACAGAAATGGAATTACAAGTTTTAAATAATTATTAACATAGACAATTCAATTACGTGTATTAGCAAGAGTAGCAAGCAGTTTTTAGTGATAAGTAATACAAATTAATGAATGTTGATGTATTGTTTGTGGGTGCGTGTGTGGGGTTGAGTATACGTTTGTGGGTGCGTGTGGGGTGTGTGTGTGCGTGTGAGTAAGTGTGATGAGAAATAAATAGAGTTACAGTTACATAATATTACATTACATAACATTACATTACATAACAACAAATATAAGGTTAACATTATACATTATAATATCTCTCTTATTTGTCGGGCGTGAGATGATCACTCATGTCTGCAATTCTTCCATGTCTTCAGACATCAGTTTGTACATCCCTGACCGATATTCATACATACATACATACAGTCACGCCTCTTTCCCATTGGGGTGGGAAGAAACTACATCTCTCCTCTTGCTACGATCCTGAAAGTCCTGAAACACATCTTTCGCTCCTTCTACTTTCATGAGTGCTATCAAACAAGTTCGCCAGTTACGGGTACTTTTGACGAAGCCTTTTCTCAACATATCTAAAGGTAAATCATCTACACTATATTCTATATCTATACAAGAAAAAACTACGAAGAACATATTACGTTGCCATGACATCTGTCACAATCTACAATAATAGAATATGGGAAAATGTTTAAATAATATAGAAAATGATCACACGGGCTCAAAGAAAAAAGAACACAGCGGATACTAGCGCACACCCTCCAGCACCGCCCGCCTCGTCGTCGTCTCCGAGCACCTCGTCGGGTGAGGATGATTTCCACACCACCCGCGAGACCAGCGGCTCGTCGAGCGACGCGAGCGGGCCCGGGAACCCGCCGCCACGTCCACCTGCGCGACGAGGACGTCCCCCGCTGCCAGCACGCTTGGGGCCTGTGGGGCATTCTGCCTCACGCCCGGCCCCCGCTACCGGTGGTGTAGTGCGTCGCATGCGATGGTCTCAAAATATGAACGAGGATTGCATGCGCGCCTATTACGGGGCTACAGAGGGAGGAACCAACCTGAGTGCGTATTGTGCTAGGATGCTGCCTTTGTTTCAGGCCCTTCAACCGACCATCGCCGTTTCCGCCCAGCGACTATCGGATCAAGTGCGGGCTATCCAGCGATGTAAAATGCTGGATGACTCTGTGCTTGATCGGCTCCGCCTGGAGGAACTGCGCACTCGTCCGACTCCTGCCTCGGCACGGAACCCGCCCATCGCGTCGTCTGCCCTGACATTGGCGTCAGTGCCGGCGTCGGTGGCGACACTAGCGACACCGGCTGATCCCGTAGTCGACGTGGGAGATTTGGCGAGTGATAGTGTCTCCGACCAGGTGAGAGAGCAACTGAGGGGGGCTTTGGAAGACGCGATCTCCCAGTATCGGTTTGCACCCGACTCTAGGCCGCGACTACCACGTTTGCCCACCCATAGACGCAATTTGGCTTTAATGGGAGCCCTGAATGCTTTGCTAGCTCCATATTTGCGGGCTAGTGAAGATTTAGTTGATACCCACTCGATCATGTACTGCGGGGCCATCGCGGCGTGTCGCGTTGCACGTGTTAAGTTTCCGGACACTAACCGTGCATCGCGAACCGCCGGGGGGGTGCCCGCATGGCAAGTGCGGATCGAGCGGCGTATCACCTCGTTCAGGACTCTCATTGCAAAGCTAATCTGCTTCAGCCGGGGGAATAATCGCCCCCGAGTCATGCGTTTCGTGACACAGGCATTCGCTGGGACCGGTATTAGGCCCCACGACTACCCAGCCAAAGTCACGGAACGTATTGACTATCTGAAGCAGAAAGTCTATGCATGGGCAAACCGTATTCGCCGCTACAGAGAACGTGTAGATAGATATTGGCAAAATCGCCTCTTCCAAAGTGACCAGAGGAAGGTGTACCGAGGCTGGGAAGGAACTGAGCAACGTGTGAGCGATGGGCAGCTACCGGATGCAAGCGCTATGATTAATTTCTGGCGCAGCATCTGGTCGGTGCCTGTCGAGCACACGGAGGGTGATTGGATGCGTGTTGTCGAGCGCGAATGTGAGTCCATCGAACCCATGGGGTCTATTTTAATAGACTCCGTAGACATTAGTTGTGCGATCCGTACGGCACAGAACTGGAAAAGTCCTGGGCCGGACGGGTTGCACAACTTCTGGATAAAGTGGATTCGATGCTCACATGACCGCTTGGCGACCCAATTTCAAGAAGCCCTTGAGCTCGGCACCCTTCCTAGCTTCCTTACCACCGGTGTCACCTTTCTGCTCCACAAGTCCGGTAGTACCACGGAACCTAAGAACTACAGACCCATCACGTGCTTGCCTACCATCTACAAGCTCCTTACATCCATTTTGAGAAATAAAATTAATGCGCACATTGTCGCGAACAACGTTTTGGCCCACGCTCAAAATGGATGTAGGGTTGGGTCCCGTGGTACT
Source organism: Agriopis leucophaearia (assembly GCA_949125355.1). Classification (NCBI taxonomy): domain Eukaryota; kingdom Metazoa; phylum Arthropoda; class Insecta; order Lepidoptera; family Geometridae; genus Agriopis; species Agriopis leucophaearia. The sequence continues at coordinate 5,453,883 of OX421284.1, read as the reverse complement.
AAGGAGCTCCTCCTCATCGACACGGCCATTAGCCAACAAGTCCGGCGAAACAGAGGAGCCCTCTCCGCTGCCTGGATTGACTATAAGAGGGCCTATGATTCGGTGCCTCATTCATGGCTAGAGAGGGTTTTAGAGTTGTATAAAATTGATACAACTCTAAAATCATTCTTAGGCGCATGTATGGGGCAGTGGACCACAGTTCTTCGTCAACCAGGCGGGGGAGATGGCTCCTCTGTCCCGCAGGACTTAATAAGGATTGAGCGAGGCATCTTTCAGGGTGACAGTTTTAGTCCATTGTGGTTTTGCCTAGCTCTGAACCCTCTCAGCACTTTGCTGAGGGATTCTGGACTAGGCTATCGGCTTCGAAGAGATGGTCAAGTCATCTCCCACCTGTTGTACATGGACGATCTCAAGCTGTTTACACCGAAACGCCAAGACTTGGTGGAGCTGCTAAAAATCACAGAGGTTTTTAGCAGCGCCATCAGGATGGAATTCGGTGTAGATAAGTGTGCGGTCATGCATGTGCAACGGGGGAAAGTTGTAGATTCCCCGAATTTACAGCTTTCTGAGGGGATGACTCTCAGGTCTCTCTCTGAGGCAGAGACCTACAAGTACCTCGGTATGTCAGAGTCGTTGGGTGTATCGGTAGAGGACATCAAGAAATCGGTGAAGGAGCGCTTCTTTTGTCGCCTGACCAAAGTACTTAATAGTCTTTTGTCTGGTGGCAACAAGGTGCGTGCCTTCAACGGTTGGGTTATGCCTTTACTGATATACTCCTTTGGCATATTGAGGTGGACTCAAACTGAGCTGGACGCCCTGGACAGAAGGGTCCGTCAACAGCTCACTTCACATCGCATGCTACACCCACGCTCGTCTGTTATGAGACTGTACATTCCACGGAAGTGGGGGGGTCGAGGCTTTTTAAATGCCAAGAACCTACACAACCGTGAGGTGTGCAGTCTCAGGGATTTTTTCCGTGACAGTGAGAGTGGGATGCATCGCGATGTTGTGGCTGTTGACAGGGGCCTCACGCCACTCTCCTTGGCAAACGAGAACTGGCGCAAACCATCGGTGCTAAGCATCGAGGATCGCAAGGACGTATGGAAAGGCAAGGAGCTGCACGGGCGGTTCTATCGGGTCTTAACAGGGCCCGATGTAAACCTGCTTGCGTCGGTGAACTGGTTACGTTTCGGGGACCTCTTTGGGGAAACCGAGGGGTTTGCCTGTGCGATTGCGGACGAAGTTATCAAGACGAACAACTACCGGAAATATATCATGAAGGACGGTACGGTCGACATCTGTCGGGCATGCCACCGTCCTGGAGAGTCTCTTCGACATATCATCTCCGGTTGTTCGCATCTTGCTAACGGCGAGTACTTGCACAGGCACAACCAAGTAGCCAGGATCATCCACCAGCAACTTGCCCTTCGATACGGCCTTGTCGAGTCTGAGGTGCCGTACTATAAGTACGCACCAGCACCAGTTCTCGAGAATGGTCGTGCTTTGCTCTACTGGGACCGGTCTATCATCACGGACAGGACTATTGTCGCCAATAAGCCTGATATCGTGATGGTCGACCGGTCCCAGCGCCGGGCAGTGCTCGTCGACATCACCATCCCGCATGACGAGAACCTCGTGAAGGCTGAGAAGGACAAACTCAGCAAGTACCTTGACTTGGCTCATGAGGTTACCGCCATGTGGGATGTTGACTCGACGATCATTATCCCGATAGTCGTATCGGTGAACGGCCTTATAGCGAAGAGCCTCGACCACCACCTTAAGAGGCTCTCGCTAGACGGTTGGGTCAAGGGTCAGATGCAGAAGGCAGTAATTCTTGACACGGCACGCATTGTCAGGAGGTTCCTCACTCTGCAGCCCTAACCACCGGTAGCTTGGGCCCTGCCCCGCTGCCGGCGGCACCCTAGGCTTAAGTTTTTTTAGAATATTTTGTTTTTATATAGATATTGTAAAAAAACTTAAATTTAAGAAGAGAAATAAATGTGTGAATAATAATAAAAAAAAAACCGCTGACAGCAAACGTCTTTTTGTACCGTTGTGATTTTAAATTTATTTTCTACCGTAACTAATACCAAACTTTACAAAAAACTGTGGTGAACTACGAGAAAAATACATATACCAATTTATTTTATAATTTATTTACAAACAATACTCCATAAAAGCAATAAGATGAAAATCAGAGAAAATAATATTTTGACACTGAGTTCGACACAAGTTGTCAAAACCAAACAAGGAATTTTTGGTAAATGAATAATGATCACGCGGTCTCAAACGAGGAAAACAGCGGACACAGCCACACGCCTACCATCTCCGCCCGCTCCGTCATCATCATCAAGCTCTTCGACGGGGGATGAAGAGTTCCATACCCCCCGTAACACAAGCGCGTCGAGTGACGAGGGCGCGGCTCGGACGCCGCCGCTACGAACAACTACGCGGCGAGGACGTCCCCCGCTGCCGGCACGCTTGGGGCCTGTGAGGCATTCTGCCTCACGCCAGGCCCCCGCTACCGGTGGTGTAGTGTGTCGCATGAGATGGACTTCAAGTGTAAACGAGAACTGCATGCGAGCATACTATGAGGCTACAGATGGGGGAATCAACCTGACGGCGTACCGTCCCAGAATGTTGTCTCTGTTTCAGGCCCTTGAGCCGACCGTCGTCGTATCCGCCCAGCGACTATCGGATCAAGTGCGTGCTATCCATCGGTGCAAGCTGTTGGATCAGCCTGCACTTGATCGGCTCCGCCTGGAGGTGCTTTCTACTCGCCCGACTCCTACCGCGATGCGGGATCAGCCCGCTGCGTCGTCTGCCCCGACTTTGGCTTTAGTTCCGACGTCGGAGGCGACACTAGTGGCACCGGTAGATTCTGCAGTCGGCGAAGGTGTTCCGACGAGTGGCGATGTCACAGACCAGGTGAGAGAGCAACTGAGGGGGGCTTTGGAAGACGCGATTTCCCAGTATCGGTTTGCACCCGACTCTAGGCCGCGACTACCACGTTTGCCCACCCATAGACGTAATTTGGCTTTGATGGGAGCCCTGAATGCTTTGCTAGTTCCATATTTACGGGCTAGCGAAGATTTAGTTGATACCCACTCGATCATGTACTGCGGGGCCATCGCGGCGTGTCGCGTTGCACGTGTTAAGTTTCCGGACACTAACCGTGCATCGCGAACCGCCGGGGGGGTGCCCGCATGGCAAGTGCGGATCGAGCGGCGTATCACCTCGTTCAGGACTCTCATTGCAAAGCTAATCTGCTTCAGCCGGGGGAATAATCGCCCCCGAGTCATGCGTTTCGTGACACAGGCATTCGCTGGGACCGGTATTAGGCCCCACGACTACCTAGCCAAAGTCACGGAACGTATTGACTATCTGAAGCAGAAAGTCTATGCATGGGCAAACCGTATTCGCCGCTACAGAGAACGTGTAGATAGATATTGGCAAAATCGCCTCTTCCAAAGTGACCAGAGGAAGGTGTACCGAGGCTGGGAAGGAACTGAGCAACGTGTGAGCGACGGGCAGCTACCAGATGCAAGCGCTATGATTAATTTCTGGCGCAGCATCTGGTCGGTGCCCGTCGAGCACACGGAGGGTGATTGGATGCGTGTTGTCGAGCGCGAATGTGAGTCCATCGAACCCATGGGGTCTATTTTAATAGACTCCGTAGACATTAGTTGTGCGATCCGTACGGCACAGAACTGGAAAAGTCCTGGGCCGGACGGGTTGCACAACTTCTGGATAAAGTGGATTCGATGCTCACATGACCGCTTGGCGACCCAATTTCAAGAAGCCCTTGAGCTCGGCACCCTTCCTAGCTTCCTTACCATCGGTGTCACCTTCCTGCTCCACAAGTCCGGTAGTACCACGGAACCCAAGAACTACAGACCCATCACGTGCTTGCCTACTATCTACAAGCTCCTTACATCCATTTTGAGAAATAAAATTAATGCGCACATTGTCGCGAACAACGTTTTGGCCCACGCTCAAAATGGATGTAGGGTTGGGTCCCGTGGTACTAAGGAGCTCCTCCTCATCGACACGGCCATTAGCCAACAAGTCCGGCGAAGCAGAGGAGCCCTCTCCGCTGCCTGGATTGACTATAAGAAGGCCTATGATTCGGTGCCTCATTCATGGCTAGAGAGGGTTTTAGATTTGTATAAAATTGATACAACTCTAAAATCATTCTTAGGCGCATGTATGGGGCAGTGGACCACAGTTCTTCGTCAACCAGGCTGGGGAGATGGCTCCTCTGTCCCGCAGGACTTAATAAGGATTGAGCGAGGCATCTTTCAGGGTGACAGTTTTAGTCCATTGTGGTTTTGCCTAGCTCTGAACCCTCTCAGCACTTTGCTGAGAGATTCTGGACTAGGCTATCGGCTTCGAAGAGATGGTCAAGTCATCTCCCACCTGTTGTACATGGACGATCTCAAGCTGTTTACACCGAAACGCCAAGACTTGGTGGAGCTGCTAAAAATCACCGAGGTTTTTAGCAGCGCCATCAGGATGGAATTCGGTGTAGATAAGTGTGCGGTCATGCATGTGCAACGGGGGAAAGTTGTAGATTCCCCGAATTTACAGCTTTCTGAGGGGATGACTCTCAGGTCTCTCTCTGAGGCCGAGACCTACAAGTACCTCGGTATGTCAGAGTCGTTGGGTGTATCGGTAGAGGACATCAAGAAATCGGTGAAGGAGCGCTTCTTTTGTCGCCTGACCAAAGTACTTAATAGTCTTTTGTCTGGTGGCAACAAGGTGCGTGCCTTCAACGGTTGGGTGATGCCTTTACTGATATACTCCTTTGGCATATTGAGGTGGACTCAAACTGAGCTGGACGCCCTGGACAGAAGGGTCCGTCAACTGCTCACATCACATCGCATGCTACACCCACGCTCGTCTGTTATGAGACTGTACATTCCACGGAAGTGGGGGGGTCGAGGCTTTTTAAATGCCAAGAACCTACACAACCGTGAGGTGTGCAGTCTCAGGGATTTTTTCCGTAACAGTGAGAGTGGGATGCATCGCGATGTTGTGGCTGTTGACAGGGGCCTCACGCCGCTCTCCTTGGCAAACGAGAACTGGCGCAAACCATCGGTGCTAAGCATCGAGGATCGCAAGGACGTATGGAAAGACAAGGAGCTGCACGGGCGGTTCTATCGGGTCTTAACAGGGCCCGATGTGAACCTGCTTGCGTCGGTGAACTGGTTACGTTTCGGGGACCTCTTTGGGGAAACCGAGGGGTTTGCCTGTGCGATTGCGGATGAAGTTATCAAGACCAACAACTACCGGAAATATATCATGAAGGACGGTACGGTCGACATCTGTCGGGCATGCCACCGTCCTGGAGAGTCTCTCCGACATATCATCTCCGGTTGTTCGCATCTTGCTAACGGCGAGTACTTGCACAGGCACAACCAAGTAGCCAGGATCATCCACCAGCAACTTGCCCTTCGATACGGCCTTGTCGAGTCTGAGGTGCCGTACTATAAGTACGCACCAGCACCAGTTCTCGAGAATGGTCGTGCTTTGCTCTACTGGGACCGGTCTATCATCACGGACAGGACTATTGTCGCCAATAAGCCTGATATCGTGATGGTCGACCGGTCCCAGCGCCGGGCAGTGCTCGTCGACATCACCATACCACATGACGAGAACCTCGTGAAGGCCGAGAAGGAAAAACTCAGCAAGTACCTTGACTTGGCTCACGAGGTTACCGCCATGTGGGGTGTTGACTCGACGATCATTGTCCCGATAGTTGTTTCGGTTAACGGCCTTATAGCGAAGAGCCTCGACCACCACCTTAAGAGGCTCTCGCTAGACTGTTGGGTCAAGGGTCAGATTCAGAAGGCGGTAATCCTTGACACAGCGCGCATTGTCAGGAGGTTCCTCACTCTGCAGCCCTAACCACCGGTAGCTTGGGCCCTGCCCCGCTGCTGGCGGCACCCTAGGTTTAAGTTTTTTTATAATATTTTGTTTTTATAAAAATATTGTAAACAAACTTAGATTTAAGAAAACAAATAAATACGTGGAATAATAATAATAATAATAAACGCAGGGGCGGCTTTATGGCGAGCCGTCGGTGAGTGGCGACACCGCGTACCCCGATTCCATGGGGCTAAATGAGACCCCTGACCCCTGGCTTGCCTTAACCGGCCGTCCAGGGGTGGAAACCGCAAGAGCTAAAAACCTAAGCTCCAGGGTGGAAGTGTTAAAGGGCATAACGCCGCGAGTAGCTCTTAGTGAAAGTGCAGCACACCTCTCTACACCCTAAGCCACCCACGCCGATGTTGCCCCTCCGGTGCCAAGATACGGCAGCCTTTATGGGGGGCCCATTCAGTGGGTGGCAAGTCATCACCTGCCTAAATATATTTTGAGATGAGACAGGATAAGGCAGGTGCCGTTTCTCATTCTATAGATCTGTTATTCCATCCACAAGTTGTTCACCTCAATAGCCCAGACTTTTTTAATCCTATACTGTACAATAGTTTCTTATTCCTTTTTATACATATTCCATAATTGTATTTTTTATATTCAACAGGGCCTCTTGGTGTTGGCTTCGGCTCCACCAATGCCTACCAAATGTCCGGGCTAGACCCGAGAATGTAATAAAATAAAGTGTCATAATAATAATAAAGCTTTATTTAAATTTCATACAAATGTGAACATACTTATATAAACTAAATTTAATTAACTCTTTGTATGAACCCCCTATGGGTAAAAGCCTCCTCCAAAGATAGCCACTTTTCTTTATTTTTAGCTATGTTTAGCCAATCTTGTCCTGCTGTATCTAGTATATCGTCGCACCATCTGGCGTGTGGCCGGCCTCTCGCTCTCGTGCCGGGCGGACCTTTCCATTTTACACTCCTTAGTGTCCATCTGTCATCTCTATACCTGGCCACGTGACCTGCCCACTGCCATTTTCTTTTCAGAGAAAAAGTTAAGGCATCAGTTATTTTGGTCCTCTTACGGATATCGACGCATTTCACCTTATCTTTCAACTTGATGCCTAAGCAACTTCTCTCCATTTTTCTTTGAGTTGTTTGGATCTTTTTTCGAGTTGTGGCATCAAGCGTCCAGGTTTGGCATCCGTATGTTAGGCAGGGAAGGATGTCGGAATCCATGACGATACTTTTTACCGCCATTGGAAGGTGTGATTTGAGTGTCTCCTTGTGGGCCCAGAACTTCCTCCAACCAATGGCGATTCTCCTGTCCACCTCCTCTGCGCCTCTGTTGCTACCAAACGAGATCCTTTTTCCCAAGTATACATATTCCTTTACGTACTCTAAAGGGGTGCCATTTACCAGTATTGGGATTTCGCGGTTGTTTGACATCACTTTCGTTTTTTCTAAGTTCATTTCGAGCCCTACGTGTATACTGGCTCTATGTAGGTCATTTACCATACTGTTGAGTTTTTGTGGGCTTTCTGAAAAAAGGATAATGTCGTCAGCAAATCTTAGGTGGCTTAAGTACTTGCCGTTCATATAGATTCCCTGTTTAGACCATGGTAGGGTTTTCATTACGTGTTGAAGAACTGCTATAAATAGCTTGGGAGATACAGGGTCACCTTGTCTTGCACCTCTAGAAATCTTAATTTTTGTTCCGGTTCTGTCCAATTTGACTCTACTAGTACAGTTGGAATAGATATTTTTCAGTATGTTTATATACTTGTCATGTACATTTAGCTCTCTTAGCGCTTCCCATATACTATTGTGTGTAATAGAGTCAAAAGCTTTTTTATAGTCGATAAAAGCCACATATAACTGTCGGCGGAACTCTAAATACTTTTCTATCACTTGATCGACTACTTGGATGTGATCCATAGTGCTAAAACCACTCCTGAAACCAGCTTGCTCTATCGGTTGCTGCTCGTCAATCGCAGAGGATATTCTCTTGAGCAGGCAGGATGAAAACAGTTTGTACAATGAAGGCATGAGACTTATTGGGCGGTAGTTCGCTATATCGGCTGGGTCTCCTTTTTTATACAACAAAATGATTTCTGATTCCGTCCATGAGTGTGGTACAGTTTCTTCCTCTAGAATTTTATTCCATAGCAGCGTGATTGGTGTTAGTAGTAGAGTTCTTGCAAATTTGATACATTCATTGGTTATGCCATCGTGTCCTGGGCTTTTTTCTGCTTTTAGTTTTTTGATTTGGCATAGGATTTCAGAATCTGTGAATTCTGGAACTGGTAGAGCATCAATCTTCTGATGAGTAATATATGAAAGCTGTGTTGAGTTAGGTTGGCTATAAAGTTCTGCATAAAAATCAGTAGCTATGTCGACTATTTCCTTCCGAGAATTTCCCTTTGTAGAGCCAGGACAGAGTGATGGTATCCACTTCTTCGTTTTATCCAGTTCTTTGTAAGCTTTTTTTGTCGATCTTGAGTTTTGTAAATGTCTCTGAATAGTATTTATTCTGTAGGTATCATAGCATTTTCTTATTTCCTTATTTGTGGTTTTGTATAGTTGTTTCAGCTCTTCTTTTTCGTTTTTACATAGATTTGATTTATTTTGTAGAAAGTTTCTTTGTTTCATGAGTTCTAGTGCATTTTTTGATAATATTTTACTTTTCTCCTTTCTATTTACGTTTTTTAGACTATCTAATATGGCTTGTATAATTTTTTCATGGTACTCGTTCGCGGCATAACGCTTTTGTGTAGAGATAAGTGTTGGTATGTAATGGTTTAGGCTATTGAGATAGAGTTCTTGATCCTCTGTTGTTTTTAGTGTTTTTGGTGGGGTTGTGAAGTTTCTTCGGTTGGTTTTCTTGACATTTAGGTTGATTATTGCTCTCACTAATCTGTGGTCTGAGGCAAAAGGAAATTTTATTAGCACTTCGTACTTAGAGAACAAATGAGGTTTTGTAGTTAATATGTAATCAATTTCATTCCTGGTATTTTTGTCTGGAGAAACCCATGTCCATCTGTTGGTGCTTTTCAGATTGAACATAGTATTCACTATTTTTAGGTTGTACTCATAAGCATATTGGATGAGCCTCTCTCCTCGGGGACTTCTGTTACCATAGCCATGTTTCCCAGTGACTGATTGTTCATGGTTCTTGGGTATTCCGATTTGTGCATTAAAGTCGCCCATGCTGATGACGTAGTTGGTAGAGATAGAGTTGTGAGCTTTTGCAAGGTCTTCGTAAAACTTGTCTAAGTCCGCCTGTGGAGATCTCTCGGTTGGTGCATATGCCTGTATGATTCCAAATTGTTTGTTTTCTAACTCTATTTCTAAAATGCAGACTCTCTCTGATATACCGGTAAATTTTATTATGTTTTGTTTGTATTTCTTTTTAACCAGGAATCCCACACCATATAAACCTTTAGTTTCTCCTAAGTGGTACATGATATAGTCTTCATCTTCTATAATGCTCTCTCCTAATCGTCGAACTTCACATAATCCTATTATGTCGTGTTTAATATTTTCTAGAGCGGTTTTTAATTCAATGAGTCTTTGTGCTGATGATAAAGTTCTGGTGTTGAGACTACAAATATATATATTGCGTTTCTTTGTTTTGTTAATTATCTCTGGAGGGTTTTGGTCAGTTTGCTCTTCCCTGTCGGTGACCAGCCGTGATGGAAGAGAATGAGAGGATAGAGGGTCCGTTTGTAGTTGCTATTCAGTGTTCTGTTGTGCATCTATCTCTTGTCTAGAAGATGGAGTAGTATCTTTTTGAGTGTATGTTTTTTTTGGATTTTGTAGAAAATAGTCTTTCATATTGGCTGATTTTTTTATCTTTGATGGCTGTTTATTAAGCAGTTGAGGCGCTTGGCTATTGAGATGAGACATTTCTGGAGATTCTGATAAATTTCTCTTGTTAGTTTGGCGAGGTGTGTTTTTGTCGCTACTCCGTACTATTAATTTATCGTATTTAATAAAGGCAAAATTTCCCTTTTCCTTTTCTATCTCTAGTTGTTTCTGTAGTTCTCTACGCTTGTTTAGGATTTCTATCGGGTAATCCTCTTTTAAGTAGTAGGGAGAGTTGTCGAGACATTTCTTATTACTTTGTATTTTTATTTTTATTCCCATTGTATTAAATGTAATTACCACTGGTCTGGTTTTATCGCCTTTTTTGCCAATTCTTCGGACAGTCTCGAAGTTATTTTTGTCGCATGATATTTTGAAATATTTGTTTATTATATTCAGTATGTTTTCCTCAAGCTCGTGATATGTTTCTTCTTGTTCTTCTACACCAAATATGACCAAATTCCTGCGCCGGATTTCTCTCTCTAGGTTTTTAATTTTAAAATTTTGTTGCTCTATTTTTTCCTCCAACAGTTCATTTTTTTGTTCAAGACTGCTAAATTTTTCGTTGATATTACTATTAATAGCATCTTTTATTTCCTCTTTCATTTCTAGCATGTCGCATTTTTGCTGGGTTAGCTCCTGTTTTATGCTTGTTAAAATGTTTTTGATTTCTTCCATGGTGTGATCTATAAGGGTACAGAGCCCTCTACTGGTTGGGTTCGTTATAGTACTGATCTAGTATCAGATCGTGTTTGCAAATTGCAATGAAGCTTTATCACCCTAGAGGTGTTAGTTCCGACTGGAATTGATAGATGGCGCTAATATCAAACAGAATGATGGCGGGTTGAATTATAAAATTAAATTATTACTTTGCACTTTTGAGGTTATGTCCGGAATCACTTTGTTTGTACGTATATTTGACTGATCAATTATTTTTGAACACTGAACACTCATGTATAGCAACCATGTTATACACAGATCTCTTAACCATAACGAAACAGTAAATCTATCATCCAGAAACACAAGAAGAGAGCTAACAAATCCCAATTGGATCTACGACCTTGCGCTGATTGACTGAAACCCGCAATCGTACGCACAAAGAATCCAATCTACATCCGGGTCCAGCCGGATATAAGCTGGCGCTAAGTCAATCCGTTTGCGGCCCGCATCCGGTAGCCGGGTGCGGCGTACACTAGAACTTCATATTTTATACGTTTTTGAACGTATCCGTAAATTCTACGCCGTAGCCATCGAGATACAATACCTACCTATTATAGATAGAGTCATATTCACTAAGTGAAAGCAGTCAAAAAACGTCCGAGCGTCGTTGTAGGACGTACCTAGACATCAATTATACAACGTAATCTTTTTACTAAAGATGTAGTAATCACAGAAAAGAGAAGTAAATAGAACGGAAATGAGAAGGAAAATCTGTCGGCAGGCATTATGACAGATACTTGATTGAACATTCTTATTTAGATCTACGCGTCAAACTCCGCGTCACAGTTGCTGATTTCGAATGACTGATGTTTCGTTTATATGACTATAACAAATATCTTACAAAAATGCCTTGACAGGCGTTCTAATTTAAATATTTTTTTTGCTGTGGTAGTAATACTGAAGGATATGTATGTAGGACATGTAGGCACTCCTCATTATGCACAACTTTTACAATGAAGCCAAATCTGAAATTGCGAAAAAAAACTGCTGTCCTATAGAAAACGGTCATTGTCCCAGCAGTAGGAATGATAGGCTGATAATGACGATGATGATGATCGCAAAGAAACATTTTTATTGCGTTTTTATTTCTTGTCGTAACACGGAGTACTTTGCTGAAAAATATGTGTAAATTAGATAATTATTTTATTAATAACCGACTTCATAAAAATGTCAGAACAGAACCAAATTTGAATTGGAACCACACGGAAAGCGCTAGCATTCAAATAAAAAAATCAACAAAATCGGTTTACTCAGTCGAAAGTTCTGAGGTAAAAAACATTTAAGAAAAATATTTAAAAAATATAAGTCGAATTGAGAACCTCCTTCTTTTTGGAAGTCTGTTAATAATAGCGAGTGAAACCACGAGAAGCAGCAAAAAAATATAGAAGACAGCAAACTGAACACATTTTTCCAACTTTTAAAAGCATTTTCGCCCATAAATATCAGTTAATAAAACGAAATCCCGACGTGCACTTTGGTAATAAATTGTCTTATCTTAGCAAATAAGCTTAAAAGATCGTATAAAGAAAAATATTTGTGAGGCTTCGTTTCAAAAATTGACTTTCATATCAATATTTTACAGCGTTTTGATTTTAATATTTCAGAGTATTTTTAACCCCCTACGCAAAAAGAGGGGTGTTATAAGTTTAACGTGTGTAACGATGTATCTGTGTGTATGTCTGTGTCATCGAAGCTTCCTATCGGCTGAACCAAAATTGATATAGTTTTTTTTTGAAAGGTGACTTGATTGAGAGTTTTCGCTAAGATTCCTTAAAATCTGTTCAGGCTCTTTCGTCGGGTTTTTAGGGACCCGTAGCCAGACAACGAAACCTTATAAATTCGTTCTGTCCTTAAATTCCGTCTGTCTGTTTGTCTGTCTGGCTTGACGCTTGAAATATTTACAGTTTATTGAGTTATATTATTCACTTTAAAAATAAATAATTAAATTAAAATAATATTAATATTTAAGGGGGAATCCCATACAACTAACATGATTTTTTGCCGTTTTTATAGATAATGGTACGGAACCCTCCGTGCGCGAGTCCGACTCGCACTAGGCCGTATTTTTTTTCTATAGTTATAAAATGTTAATTTACGACAGTACCGAGAAGGTAGATTAACATGCGTTTGGGGCACAGACTATAGGTTAAAGCACGTCTTTGGTTAGGGGTTATAGGATGTGTGTATGTTTATGTTACCCTTTTTCTCCGAAACGACTGGTCCGATTTGAATGCAATCTTATAATTGGAAGCAGGTTTCATTGTGGTGGTTAAATCTTAGCTATTTTTGATCAAAATCTGCTCGGCGGTTTGACTTATGAGTGTATTTTCTAATTGAATTACCCACTTGGCTCAAAATTCAATACACGCAAGTTATCTCGCTCAAAAATACCTTTATTTTCAATACAATACATGCATAAGAATACAGTCAGAATACGCTCATCGTTACAACCACAAAAGAAAAAGAAAAACGTTTCTTTTCTGTGGTTTCAACCCTACATTATGTGCTCACGGCACATTTGCTCTCAATGCGACGCCGCGAGGTTATGAGAATTATTTTCCGTTTGTGTTGCCAATGTTTAGTTTTGTTATTTTTTGCTGTTTACGTTTCTCTGAGTATAACTGATTGTTTTATAGATTATGTATGAACTACGACGAGTTTTAACGCCAACGTGAATAAAACATGTCACCTTGGCCCTGATTCCATAACTACAAACAGGCTCATAACGCGGCGCGTTAAGTTAACCTCAAAAAGTTGGCCTTTATTTCCTAAGGAAGCCAGTCCAAATTTTTAGAGGTTAACACGCCGTGTTACGTACGTGTTTTACTTATGGAATCGGGGCTCTTTTGTATATATAATGTTTTAATTTTATCTTGTTTATTCTTAAGTTTCTAAATTAAATTTCTTATCTCTATTTTAGGCTTACCTAATATTGAATTCATAAAGACTGGGAGAAGCCACTGGCTTCCGAAACACATTTTTTTACTAGTTCTGAATGTATTATTATTTTCCTAAATTTGAGTACTTATTATTGTGTTTAATTATCATCATCATCAGCCATTACACGTCCACTGTTAAACATAGGCCTCCCCCTTTAACCTCCAAACTGAACGACAGCCTGCCATCTGCATCTGAATGAACTGAATGCCCACAACTCTTACGGTGTGGTCGGTCCATCTAGTGGGAGGCCTACTTACGGTTCGTGGTCTCCACTCAAGAACCTTTCTTGCCCATCGGTTATCAATTCTTCGACCATTGCCACTTCAACTTGCAAAGTTTAATATCTATGTCGGTGAACTAGAGTCACTTTGGCAAATACCTACGTTTTGGATTCGTTAATTATAATAATGGTGGGATCATATAGTTATCGAATTAGACATCCAAAATCATACGACGATCGCAAATAGCGAATACCGTAAAGTTTATTGGCGCTAACGTGTATATTACAAGTACATAATATAACGAGAAGAAACATGACTTCCAAAACGCCTCTAGTAAAGATCTACCACTTTACTTGGGCATGGCATGGACTTAACCGTAACTTTTTTGCTGGACACTTGACTTATTTGACTATATCTTAAAATACTAGACAAATATATATTTCAATAGGTACATACTTGATACTGGCAAATGCATAAGACGCGCGATGCCAAAATCTTCGAGAGAGGAAAGAAGAGCAAAAAAACATTTTTATTGTAAATAATAATTATCGTATTCCTACGAGTAAAATAAACAGTAATTATCCAAGATTCCTCGTGTAGCTCGTGTAATTTAAATCCGTCCCTTTCATTCCCGTAATGAAAGGCAATCCGTTCCGATTTCAAGGGTTAATTACCACAGAAACACTGAGTAGAATATCTTAAAGGTAGAGTTCCGTGCATCGCGGCTGATGCGATAATACTTGCACTATGAAAATGTATGGCGACGTCAGTCGTCGGTCGCGCGCACAGGAAAAAATTCTCACTTCAGTGGTCGCGCGCGTCTAACGCAGAACACCGAAGTGCCGCCATACTTTTTTTAACCGACTTCCAAAAAGGAGGAGGTTATCAATTCGACTGTTTTTTTAAATGTTTCTTACCTCAGAACTGGGTGAACCGATTTTGATGATTTTTTTGTTCCCATTTTCATGGTCGATGTTAAGATATTTATTATTACCATAAACAAAATAAACTTGTCGTCGTAGGTACATTAGAGGGTAACTAAAACAGTAATTACAATAACTTAATTATTTGTTCAGTGCACGAAATACAAATATCATACAAACTTTATATTGAAAAATTGATATAATGACTAAATTATTATGGAATATTTTTACTTAGTTCAAAGGTATGCGAAAAATCCGCCAAATACACTTGTAAGGTGCTTGTAAGTTTTTATTTTAGAATAATGATTGTCATTACGACATTTGTCATTTTTCAGATACAAAAACCCACAGACTAGGTATAGATACTATTTGCAAAAACCTGACAAAAACCATTTAAAAAAGGTACGAAGGCACCATCTGTAAAAAGTTTCTACCATTTCATATATGTGTAGGCAGTTTTTTTTAAACCCTGATTTTTTTACTTTTGCGCCACTTTTAGCCATCTCTCTGTTTTCTACTCCGAGACAAAACCCTGAACCTCTTTTACGATTTAAGTTCAGACGTCAGGAATTGTGGATATAGCGGAGCAAATCGATTTCGATTAGCGGAATCGGTGTATTTTAGTGCTGGTGCTATCGATCTACGGAAACAAGTGCTATGTAAGGAAAGCTTCGGTTCATTTCACATACCTATGGTAGGGCGACTTTATTACGAGTCGATGGTGAGTGGCGACACCGTGTATCTCGATTTCATGGGGCTAAATGAGACCCCGACCCCTAGCTAGGCCGTAACCGACTGTCTTGGGGTGGAAACCGCCAGAGCTAAGAAACTAAGCTCCAGAGTGGAAGTGTTATAGGGCATAACGCCGCGAGTAGCGTTCAGTGAAAGTCCAGCACAGATTTTATGGCGGTAGGGGGGAGGGGCATTTAGTGGGTGGCAGGCGAGTGGCTTACCCCATACCATAGAACATCTCAACACCATCAATAATTCACCACAATAGCCCAGAATTTGTCAATCCTAAACAGGGGCGTATTTACCCTAAGGCCAAAAGGTCCATGGCCCAGGGCGACACGCTGTGAGGGGCGGCGCAAGCCGCACCTACACACTAGGTACTGCATTTATTTTATTCCATATTAAAAGTTTTTGCTTTTTTCCGTTAATATATGGAGCGGCGAACCTTACAGGCCCAGGGCGCTGAATCTTAAAATACGCCACTGATCCTAAATAGTTTGATATTGCCTTTTATATATACTTACACACAATAATTGTATTTTATGGTCTTGGTTTTGGCTTCGGCCCCACCAATACCTGAATGCCAAAAGCTATAGCCGCGAGAACCCTATGACATAATAATAATAATAATAGATAACAGCTGGCATTATCGGGGGCTCATTTAGCGATGAGACAGGATAAGGTAGGTGCCATTTCTCATCCTATAGATCTGTTCTCCTATCCACAAGTTGTTCACCTCAATAGCCCATATTTTTAAATCCAATACTGTACATAGTTTCATAATTATAATCAAGCGTTCTACGACATTGATAAGGAATTTATGGCTCTAAAATTAACATCCTAAATGTATTTAATTATTATTAGTTTTTAGTTAGGTACTATTAGTATTTTTTATTGACATTTTTATAATATTTTCTTTACATCTGACATATACTGATCGTATAAATAAATGAGTATGAGTAATACATTTAATACACATTCTATTTTGTATTTTCATATTCAACAAAGCCTCTTGGTGTTGGCTTTGGCCCCACCAATGCCTATCAAAATGTCCGGGCTAGACCCGAGAACATTTCGGAACAGCCGGCAGTGATTGGAAGCGTAAACTTGAAGATCGAGCTGAGTAAGAGTGCCTTGGGAAAAGCCTATTTCCAGCAGTGGACTCAGGCGGAGTTTTAATAATGAGGCACCAAAACATAAATCCATTATGTAAATCTAACACGTGTTGTGAATATTTTAACGTAATACGTAACGTATACCATTTACCTACGTAATAATACATAATCCGTACGTAGGAGGCACCACGTGAATTGTGAATTTTACCTTTGTGTCAAGAAAAGGACATCTAGCTTTTTCGTTACTAATGTTTATTGTTTATGTAATAAAAATTACGACAACTGTACATTCATCGCCAACGAGTGCTAATGAAACACAAAAAACTATTGTGCTCTATTGCATGGATTCGGAACGCGAAAATGTGCTTAAAAATTAAAGTGATTATATAACATTGGTACCATGTGATTATAGTGCCTCCACGCCAAAGCACATTTGTAGCCTAAATAAAATGTAAATATGGGAATAGTTTTAGAAAAATAAGTATGAAAATGAGTCTTACTCTGGCTAGTGCTTTCACGCATTATTAAAATTTAAATAAATGAAAAATTCACTTTGTTTTTTATTGTTTCAGATGACATGACAACGAAACTGAAGAACGACAACCTGACTCAAATAAGTTAGAATTTAGCAACATTTACACTACAAAACACTGACAATAAATCACGCCAAATCGTTTTTAGTATATTAAATTAGGATAAAATATAGCAACTCTATTTAATTAGCTCCTATTTTAAATACAAATTAAACTCAAAACCCAAACAACAAAAATAAAGAAAGAGTTGCGTACGCCATTTTTGTAAAAATAATAATTTGACATTGACATTTTAACTTTTAAAAAGTTTAAAATGAGTATTGACTCGACGTGTTCTGCCAAGAAGTTTAACTTGGAAAGAGCTACGAACTTCATGAGACAGTTCAGGGATCCAGACTCGAGGGAGCTGAAGAAGCTATCTGCAAATCAGTTTATGGAAGTTTGGAGTCACTACGACAGAGATGGTAAGTCTTACATCCTTCTTGAATGTTTTTTTGTGATTATTGTATTTGTTACAGGTATTATTGGTTACAAGTATGTCGACAAGTATCTCGTATAGCAAAAAATTAAAAACTGACCAAGTGCAAGTTGGACTCGCGTATTTAGGGTTCCGTAAAAACGTTATAAATATGTTTTACATACACCCGTAAAACGTTACCCTCAGTCGAATCAAAAGGTTGAAATATTTAACGGCAAACTTAACTTTGCAGTGGAAACATATTTCCCACCACAGACTAGGCAAAGCTACTACGTAGTTTCCCACACATTGGTCTTACATCACTGTCAATTTTCTAACTACAAAATGTAAGTTTGTAATCACACAAAAAAAAGTACATAGCAATTTTTTTGAGGTCTGTTAGGTTACAACTTCAAATTACGAATTTTCTTTTTTTTTTCTTTAGCATTGTGTTGTGAGCAAGAAGGTTGTATATTTAATTGCCTAACTAAAATGGCGATTTTAAAACGTCCTTGTTTGTGAGACCTTAATTGCTTGTCTTTCGTTATTCTAGGACAACGGGAAGTGTACACTGTAGGTTTTGTTTTGTGAGTTTGCGAACAAAATATGTGACATAAATAACCGTATCTTTTGATTGCGTTGAGTAACAACCATAAATTTTGTACACCTCCAAGGGACTGTGAACATAAATATTTAATATTAATTTCGACTTGATACCTGTACGGTACACGTTCTCGAGTAAAGTGATCCTTAAGGATTCCGAGTTTTTCTTTTGAGGCACCTAGGTAAAAAACTTTTAAAATATTTGTCAAGTCCACAGACCTAAAATTTTGACATCCTTAATCTATGGTTAAGTCATTGTTTATTCCGATTTATACTGATGGATCGATTTCGATCGACATCAAGAGGAGATTTTTTTTGTTGAGAAAATTTAATTTACTCAAACATGGTATTTGAAATACCAAAATCTTGTTTTACTAGAGACTAGTAAAATAGTGGAAACAACCTATAGAGACTTCGATGAAGTTTCGGAAACCATTAAAAAAAATCCCTCATAATTTAAACTTTTTTTTTTTAGTTTCTTTTTCCCAACAAAAAAAAGTGATCTATGATGGTACATTCCACCTTATTATATTCTGCATCTAGTGACAATCGAGAAATAAAACTTCTTTTATATAAACATTAAACATTTTATACCTTCCTAAACATACCTAGCTATTTATACCAGCACAATTTATTTTCATCAAACGTCTGAAATCCAACCTCTTTCGTACGTTTCCCTATACGTTTCCCTGCAAAGGAGAATAAATATAATAGGTCAAGAAAAAGTCTTTTCGTATTTTGTATGTATAAAGTTGTAGTAAAAATCTCATCGGTTGTACTGTTTGTATCTGGCTGGTTTTGATAAAATATGACATTTTAAAAAAGGAATATAAAAAGTAAAAAGCAATTTCCCGCCATTTTTCAATTGTTTTTTTGTTCGATAAAATGAGTGAATCTAACGAAGAAATTCGATATATTGTGAAATTTTATTACAAAAAACTGAAAAATGCGACACAAGCCGCGAATAAAATTTGTGACATTTATGGACCTAATGCAGTGTCATCAAGAGTAGCACAATGTTGGTTCAAGCATTTTCAGTCCAGGAATTTTGATGTCAAAGATGCAGCTCGCTCTGGTCGCCCTGTTACGGATAAAGTCGATGCCATTTCTGAAAAAGTAGACCAAGATCGGCATATTAGTAGTTACGACGTAGCTGAAGACCTGGGGATTGACCACAAAACAGTTTTGACCCATTTGAAAATAACTGGGTATACAAAAAAACTCGATATTTGGGTGCCACACCAGCTCACTGAAAGAAACCAAATGAATCGTGTACTCATTTGCGATTCTCTATTGAAACGTAAAGAAACCGAACCGTTTTTTAAAAGATTGATCACTGGTGATGCAAAATGGATCACCTACGCAAGAATGTGCGCAAACGATCATGGTCAAAGGGCAGTGAAGCACCACAGACTGTAGCGAAACCCAGATTAACACGTAATAAGGTGATGCTGTGTGTATGATGGGATTGGAAGGGCATCGTTCATTATGAGCATTTACCGCCGGGCAAAACCATCGATTCGGATCTCTACTGCCAACAGCAGATGAGACTCAAACAAGAAATTGAGAAAAAACGGCCGGAATTGATCAACATAAAGAGTGTGGTCTTTCATCATGATAACGCCAGACCGCACACATCTTTGGCCACTCAGCAAAAATTTAGAGAGCTTGGTTAGGAAGTGTTAATGCATCCACCACATAGCCCTGACCTTGCACCCTCAGATTTCCACCTGTTTCGATCTCTACAGAATTCTTTGGGTAGTGTTAGATTAACATCAAGAGAGGACTGTCAAAACTACTTGTTGCATTTTATTGATCAGAATTCCCAAAATTTCTACAGCAACGGGGTCATGTCACTACCTAAAAGATGGCAACAAGTTATCGAACAAAATGGTACATATATATTATAATTAAATGTAATTAAACTTGAAAAAAATATGTCTTGAATTTGTTTATAAAATACGAAGAAACTTTTTCCCCGACCTTATATATTTTTCCCGCGGCACAGTTTGGTGATCCATCAAGTTGTTAGCGAACACCAAATTTCAATTTGTAAAAACTTATTGCTTGAATGTTTTGTTAAGTAAAAGCCCACCAAAATATGTTTTGTTATGATGGATGGAGCGAAATCTGTAGGTATTCGTTTGAGGAACGCAATATTGGCAACCACAGAGGAAATTTTTGTTTTGTTTAAATTAGAACGGCTGTCAAGGCATTTTTGTAAGAAATTTGTTGTAGCCAGTTGCACCCATATAAACGAAACGTCAGTCATTCGAAATCAGTTAGCAACTGTGACGTGGAGTTCGACGCGTTGATCTAAATAAGAATGTACAATCAAGGTTCTGTCATAATGCCTGGCGACAGATTTTCCTTCTCATTTCCGTTCTTTTTACTTCTCTTTTCTGTGTTGCCAACCAATGAAATATGAAATGTTGGGTGGTTTTGACAAGTGTCGTTCGGAACCGCTTAAGAGTTCAACATCAAATCACAAACGACTTCAAAGACCTCAATCCTCAATTAGGAATCCGTTCAGTTCAATTGCTACGGAATTGAGTGAAAACAAAATAATACACACATAAACTCAAAAACATGCACATATAAAATTGGTGTAACGCGAATATCACAAACTCGGTGTTCTCAATCGAAGCCCCTTGAATTTAAAGCATACTTTAGTACAAAATTCATGTGGCTATAGCGACTTTGGATGTAACGCCGAGTTCGGGTGTAGCGACTGTTTTTAATGAATCATTTTGTAACAAATTAATAGAAATCCCATGCAGATATTGCGACCGGAGTCGGCCGCCAAGGGCACAAAGAGCTTTCTTATCTTTTGTTTACATCCACACAGATGATCAGCAACTGTGGAGACATTTTCCTTTTGTTTATATATACAGTCAAACCTGGGTAAGTGAGAACTGGATAAGTGAGAAAACTCTATAAGTGAGAGTGATAGCCAGGACCCGTCATTTTAAGCTCCCAAAACCTCTATTAGCGAGAAACAGAAACCTTTGTAAGAAAGAGAGAGAGAGAGTCGTTTTCCCTCATGGACCTCCGTAAGTGAGACTGCTACTTATCTATACTATATCAATTCTAAGCCGATATTAATCCACACCTTAAAGCTTTATAAATATCTCGAGAAACCTGCCTGAGCATGTGACCTACTTACGATGTACGAATATAATATGAGACCTTTCCTTTCAATCGGTAGGAATGTGTCAAAACACGTACAGAAGAGGATAAAGTAGATATAAACATACGGTACAGTGGCGTAGCTAGGTAACCAAATGCCCTGTTGCAAAAAAATGGAGCCCTATCTAAACTGGGTTAGGTTTTATCAAGTAAAAATATAAATAGTAGATAATAGTAGATTATGTACTAAGGGAATAAAGCAGTGTCTTATGTCGCGAGCGGCATATTGAACCCTGAGCGTAACGAGGGAGTTATATAGAGTCCTGAGCGAGGGGTTCAAGCTGCCCAAGACGAAGACAGGCTTTATTCCAGAGAAGCATACTCTACTTTTCACACCTTCTGCGAGACAATAAAAAGCCAGGTTTCACTGAAAATCACAACACAGTCTTTTCGTTTCACATTCTTTGTAAACGCACCTGTTTTTTTTTGAGGTCTGCTTATAGTGGCCATTTCGATTTTTGAACAAACCTCTTTACAATGCCATATGGGCATTTTTTTATTTTTTTACTTAATTTTTTGAGTTTTTCACGAGTTTCCACACGAATTTAACTTTCCAAATTCAAATAACTTTATTCCCTAGGGAGTTTCATACAACATTATATCCCTTAAGAGATAATGCTTTACTTTACGTTGAGGTTGTATGAATTTGCATGATAATATGTAATTGGACATTGTCGAGCAGGTGGTTTGAAAAGTAACTTTGTAATAAGCTTTGTGCTCAAAGCTACTTGCCACATGTCGGTATGTGTATGAAGGAAAAAACGCAAGTTTCGTTTGAGTTTTGCTGGCCAGGGTCTGAGGGCCCCGTAAACTTGAGGGCCACCGTGCACGACACCTCCTATAGCCCTCCGATGGCTACGCCACTGATACTTATCGTTATGCCACAAGGTTAACAATAGCTTCGTAGGTACGGCTCGCAGAAGTTAGGTGTTTGTATACTTTACTCACACTAATACATACACACTGTATGATTAGTGTGAGTAAGGTAATACATACGTACACCTGTATGTATTTTGTCCGATGGCCGTTTTTAGGGTTCCGTACCCAAAGGGTGTAAAGGGACTCTATTGCCACAAGCCGTGCGATTCTAAAATCCTCTCAGAAGTTTTTCTTTTTACAAAAGAGTTGGTGTAGCAATAACTAGTGAGTCTGAATACGAGAACACCGCATTCCTGCTTCCATATCTCAGGCCAAACAAATACTAAGTAAATACTTTAAATAAAACAAAACTTTTCACGTCTACACAACATTATCCTTTCCCCTAAAATGAAACCGGTATTATTCTCTGTAGACAAACAAATTCTGTAGTTAGGGTTCGAATTCACTTTGTAGAGTGCTTTTCACGAAAGAGTTCCCATGGCAAACAGTCGAAATAAATTTCCATGTTGTAGTTGTGAGGTGTTGTTTGTTCCTGTGTTTGGATGCTAGTGAGATATTTATTAATTTGCCATCGTTAAAGAATTGTGTACGATGCCTAAAGTTGTTAAAAGTGTTGGTATAGAAAAGACTGATAGTGATTATTAGATAGTGACAAAATTAGTAGTATACCCTACCGAACAAACCAATTAATATTGCTATCACGCTTTGGACTATCGTCCAAACAAACGTTTTTTTTTTGTAATCCGTCCTCAGTTGTCGGAGGACTCGGTGAACACAGAACTGTCCTCCTTTTTCGTTGGTTAAAAATACGGTTGGTTTATATTTACTTTTTTAATGCTATTAGGTTGCATGTTTGCTACCGCTGACGAATCGCCTGATGGTAAGCGATCACCGTTGCCTATGGATAATATGGATATCTGCAATACAAACCGAGCTAAAACCACGAATTCTGATGTGTGCTTAGCGCGAATGCTTACGAGAAAGTATTCGTTACGTAAACGATAGTAAAATGTATTAAAAAAAACAGCGCCTCTATCTGACGTCAAAGGAAACTGAAAATCCGTAAATTACGAGTTTATGTAGGTATATAGCTTAACTATCAAGTGTATGGAATTAGGTGTGAAATGGAATAAAAAAAATTAACATGTTAAATTCGTTTATGCTGAATTAGCACTACTATATTTTAGTCTTCGATAAATTTTTTCGAAGGCTTTAGTCCCTTTTCTGAGGTCATACCATTCTCGAATCAAAACTAATCTAACGGGACTAAAATAATCTGGTTCCTGATTCACTAACTAAAACACGCAAATAACGAGGCGCGTTATTTTAACCTCAAAAAATTTGGCATTTCCTAGGGAATAAAGGCCAACTTTTAGAGGTCAACTTAACGCGCCCCGTGAGCGTGTTTGTAGTTAGTGAATAAGGGCCCAGAACGACGAAGAGACGAAGCAGTGACGCTCATTCAAATCTAAAGATAAGGTCCTAACTAGGTCGTATGAAAGTGCAAGTTCCAAAAGCTTTTATTGTGACCGGAAAGTTCCAAAGAACCATATCCCCGGGGAAAAGGGAATGTAAATTCGGAATAACACAGAATTCGCAAGTTAATTTTTTTGGATCCTAAAATATTGGGCCGTAAAAATGGGTACCTCAGAGAAATTGTGGGGATTGCTTTTGCGCTAAGTGACGTGAATAAGCTGATTTACACGTATCTATATTATATACCTACGTGCCTACCATGTACCGGGCAGGGTAACAAGAAAAGGTACTCATACTAAAATCGGTAACATTTTAAAAAGTTGGCCGTCACGGGACGCCCTGGTAGATATGGAACATGACGGCAAAAGAGAACATATGACATCACGTTCGTCACGGCATACGATTCGGTTTTAATGCCAAGACGCGCCAATAGATGTTTCACATCTAAAAGCTGAATCAAAACTACGAATTCTGATGACTTTTGCTAGATGTTTGATGTCAAATATTAAAAGATGTTGCTGAAAACAAATAAATGCGAAAGTGAGTTTATTGGTCGGTTTGTTTGTTCCTCTTCGACGCAGCAACAGAGTGCCGATCCGAAATTATCTAGGTGTATATACCATGGCTATACGTATACTTAGGGACAGATACACAGGCACACACGATTAATTTATAATTCATTAACAATTTAAAAACAATTGGTTTAGTTGAATCGGGGCCCTGGAAACACATTCTCCTTATTAGAAGATTAGATAAAAAACAGTATTTCTTTAAAAGAGAAACGATGTTACGTACCTACACTACATCAGAGCACGTTTAAGCTAAGTGCTAAGTCCTTCAGCAGGGTTGTAAATCCGTCACAATTCAAGTAGTTAGGCCTTGAGCCGCTCCTGTGGCGTCGAGGGTTCTCAAATCCACACTTGAAGACATCTTGGCGATTACAGTCGAATGTTTCGAACTTGGAAGCTTTTTGAAAATGGTAGAATTTGGCGAATAGCGAATTTAGAACCTTGTGGATAGCCTTGGCGCCTCGGCAATAGAATACCCCTACCCTGGCACCGGTACCCCTGCCTTTAATAAGAGGTTACTAAAAGGGGACCTCCGGGCTCGGGATGGTCAAAGTTTGAGCTCTGACCGTCCACTTAAGCGTGCCCAGGGAGAGAATGAAAACGTTGTGTGACCAACGTTGTCGAGAGTGGAGGGACTGAGACAACACGCAGTTGTCTCGGGTGGTGCCGTAGCGCAGTGCTGAGGGCTCCGGTGGGTTCCTCTTGAGATCCCGGAGCCCTCTTGTTAAGCACTAAGGCTAGTCACAAGGGGGGTTTTAGTGGGTATAACCCTACATAACCTGGCTGCACCCCAATGCAGCCACTTAACTTTGGAAGATTTCCCCCTCGAAAAAAATTCCCTTATAGTACTACGATACGAAACCCTAAAAATAATGCTCTAAGGTGCAGTTGAGGACGAAATATTAGGTAACAGTTTTCCATCATAATTTAGTAGGTAAACAAATCGGGCCTATCGATTATTACAGTATTACCAACTTATTTATTACGGGTGGCCGAATTACGGAACCAACAATTTTCAATAGGCAGCTACCAGATAATGCGACAGTGGCTCTCGTTCAAGTCATTCAAATCTATGGATAAGATGGTACTGTACCCAATGCGATTAAGCAGTCCATTACGTATTAAAAAGGTGGTGTGACCTATTTCCGTAACGGAAACATATCTGATTGGTTTTTTTATGCCATAGGTGGTTAATAAGCTGACGGACCGCCTGATGGTAAGCGATCACCGTCGCCTATAGATACTCGCAACACCATCACAGATACGTTGCCCTTTCGAAGAATAGTTACTCTGAAACTTGGGGGCCAAGTTACCCACGTCCGTAGGAGAACACCCGATCATGAATCCCTACACGTGGCCCCTGGGTGGTGCAAAACAGGTAACACTGGTGGGAGGCTTCGGCCGCTGTTAGTTACCACCCACCGGACTAAGTCGTGTCGTGAAGCGACCTACTCGTGTTTTGGCATGTCGTCCGGTGAAACTGATAGGGAAGTGGGTCTGAGTAATAGCACCATAGCGAAGCTCCGTTTGCGATGCTACAGGTTGTCACCGCACCTGTAGGCTAGTCTTGGAGGGTAGCGGGATCCGTAGCACGGTTCATTCGTTTCCACTGGCCGACCGCAGATAGTAGGGGGCCCAAGTAGTGAGCCAGCCACTCATGAAAGGCTGCCCCGCCATCTAGCGAAAAATCCTGGGGATGCGCCATGGTGCCGGTTGGCGACCGGTCGAGAGGGCCCCATGGACATCTTCGGGGGGGGGGGGGGGGAGTACGGGCGTCCCCGCAGTCTCCAGGCTAGTCTCCTTCCGATGTGGCGTCTTCATGTGGCATTAATGGACGCGCAAAATGGTGCCTCGCTCAACTGCCACTTCCCATACCCTATTCACTCCAAAAATATGGCCAAAAGAAATAATAAGAAAACGTTTAAACAGTGGAAGCATGTCCTCTCACTTCACGTGCACCTCGGCAACATCAGAGGCTTGCATGCCAACCTCGACTCGGTTCACCATCACCTCGAGTCCACCAAGCCGCACTTACTATTTCTCACGGAGACGCAAATAAAACGTCCCGCTGACACCGCGTACCTCAGTTACCCAGGCTACGTACTAGAGCACAACTTTAAGCCACGTGCCGGTGTTTGCGTCTTTGCACGCGATGACGTTTGTGTAAGACGTCTCCGAGACCTTGAAAGGCCTAATTTCTCCGTTCTCTGGATATTGGTCGACACTGGTTTAGAGAAGATTATCTATGCTGGTGTCTATCGCTCGCACTCTGGAGATCAGGAGACGTCCGGGCTGTGTCAGTATCTCAGTGAGTCTGCTGATGTGGCTCAACAGCGGTACCCTTCAGCCCAATTAGTGCTTCTGGGGGACTTTAATGCGCACCATAAGGAATGGTTGTTCCCACACCAGAAGACCGACCACGCAGGGAGGGAGGCGTACGAACTTTCGTTATCGCTAAATCTCACCCAGCTGGTCCAAGAGGCTACGAGAGTTCCTGATGTTGAGAGCCATACAGGTAATTGTCTGGACCTTCTGTGCACCTGCAGTGCCTCTATGTGATGCTACCATGAACGACTTCCACATCAACCAAAGAGAGGTGCTCAAAGCGCTCCGAGATTTAGACGTGAATAAAGCAAGTGGCCCTGACGGTGTACCGGCAATAGTGTTGAGGAACTGTGCACCCGAACTATCTCCAGTTCTGACACGTTTGTTTCGCTTTTCCTTACGTGCGGGGGTAATTCCAACATGTTGGAAGCTTGCGAACGTGCAACCGGTTCCCAAAAAAGGTAGTCGTGCCGACCCTAACAACTACAGACCTATTTCAGTCACCTCCATCCTTTGCAAAACAATGGAACGTGTTCTGAATAGGAGGCTCATGGCATACCTTGAAGACAACTGCCTCCTCAGTGATCGTCAATATGGCTTTCGCCGAAACCGTTCGACTGGGTATCTTCTTGTGTATGCCACCCACATATTGGGCGAGGCCATTGAAAGGCACGGCGAAGCCTTGGCTGTGTCCCTCGATATTTCGAAGGCCTTCGACAGGATCTGGCACGAAAGCCTGATTAACAAGCTTCCTTCACACGGGCTACCTGCTGGCCTATGTACATGGATCGCTGACTTTCTGAGGGAACGATCTATTCAAGTTGTCGTTGACGGCTGCTCGTCTGATCAAATGGCTATTAATGCCGGGGTACCTCAGGGGTCAGTACTCTCAGCAACTCTATTTCTGCTTCATATCAACGATCTGCTCATACCCGGTATCTTTGGGTACGCAGATGATAGCACAATTATAGAGAAGTACATATCCAATCCCAGGGCCGGAAAGGCAGAGATTCAGGAGTTAAGAAAGGACATGGTTGAGCGAATGAATCAGGCCCTGACGACCGCATCAAATCGGGGTGACGAGAATCTCGTCAAATTCAACACCAGTAAAACCCAAGCTTGTCTTTTCTCCGCAAAAAAGTGTCCGTTCACGTTATCTCCACAGTTTCGGAATGTTTCTGTACCTTTGACAGACCACCTGGAACTCCTTGGGTTATCCCTTACACCGACCCTCAACTACGGCACCTACCTAGAGTCAAAGGCTAAATTAGCTGGCAAAAAGCTGGGCGTCCTGAGTAAGGTTAGGCGGTATTTCACACCGGGACAGTTGCTTACTCTATATCAAACCCAAGTCCGATCGTGTGTGGAATACTGCTGTCATCTTTGGGACGGTTCAGCCAAATACCAGCTCGAAGTTCTTGAATCGGTAGACCGGCGTGCTGCTCGACTTATAGGCGATGAGAAGTTAGTGGCTAAGAAACTTCTCAATCTTGAACACCGCCGTAAAGTAGCGAGTCTGTCAATTTTCTATAGGATTCATTTCGGAGAATGTGTTTCGGAGCTACATGACCTTATCCTACCATCCCCTTTCTACTACAGGCCAAGTAGGAAAACGGCTCATTACCACCCATACATTGTGGACTTTCCTTGGATACGTACCAAACGTTTCGATTCTACGTTTCTAATCCGTACGGCCAAGGATTGGAACAACCTGCCGGCTTCCTTATTTCCTGAGAGATATAATTTGGGCCTTTTCAAGGCGAGAGTGAATAGGTATCTTCTAAGTCTGCGTGCTTCATCTTCAACCACATTGTCGCTTACCAACAGGCGAGTTGGTGGTCAAACGCGGACTTATACGCGTTAAAAAAACGCTGCAAGACCTCGTGCCTCAAAATATATCAGAACATTATAACCGATTTAAATATATTTTTCAATATGCATATTATATTTACTTAAATTCTTCATCAAAGATATTTATTGGTTTCAATGTTATAAACATAAGTCATCTACCCTATTGCTTCGCTTGAGCGGACAAACAAAATTACCATTACAGTGCTTTTTATATTTTATTTCATAGATTATTCCCAATTTCTGTGTTTGTTGCAATGAAGTGGCAACTGGACAGTGACTTAGGTATGTGTCACTCCCGGAATGTCAAACCTTGTTTTATGGGATCATGTTCATTCTGAACAACTTTCCCAATGGGAGCATTGGAGCAACCTTGAAATCGCGAAAAAATATAAAGAGGTAAAGTTTGCAACTTACGGCCTTACTTAAAAACTTTACTCTAGTTGACATACGCTTAAGTATGCTCCGTCTCGTTTTCGCGTGTGACGATTGCCGTCAGCGAGAAGTTGAGAGAGCAACTTAAAGCATAGATTAACTTGAGTAACGTTTTTAAGTAAGGCCCTTAATATAAATGATCACACTAAAAACCAACTTAAAAATATATGAAAAACGTAATAAGTGTCTATAAATTTGAAGGTTGCCCTCGATTTCCCTGGGATCCCATAATCAGATCCTGACTAGGCGACAATGGGACCAAATCGGAAGTATACTCTACCGAACAAAAGAAAAAAAAAACGGTCAACAGTTGGCGGAGAAATCGGTGAACATACATAAAAAAATGCAAGGAACCCTTTTAAAAAATTTAATAAAATTTTCAAAAAAGAGCACTTACAAATGAATTATAGACATACACAACATGAAAAACCCAAAAGATATTGTTCGGTGGGCCCCAAACTAGGCTAGGCCTGTATCTTGGGTAGATTTAGTTTTTTTTTTGAAGTTGGTTAAAAGTATGTGAAAACGATGGCTGTTTCCATAATAATTTCTCATTTTTTCAGGTAACGGGTACATCGAGGGCACGGAGTTGGATGGGTTCCTCAAGGAGTTCGTGTCTAGTGCCAACTTCACGGACATCAGCCCAGATGTGAGTACTTTGTTTTTTTAATTTTTTTTTATGATACTGTGTGACGAGACTAGCGAAGTCGCTCGCCTGATGGCTCATCACGCTTGCCCATAACAGCTCAACGCCACTCTGAATTTTGAACTTCAACAGTTCACAACCCCGGATGGCAATGCACTGCGCTCGTCACCCCGAGATAGATAGATAGAAAACTCTTTATTGTTCACACCAAAAATTACAAACGTACATAGTAGGTAACATAAAAAACAACTTAAAAACTAGTGAAACAATTGGCGGCCTTATCGCTATAAGCGATCTCTTCCAGGCAACCTTAAGAGAGAAAAGATATACGATAAGATGTCAAATCTCTGTGTGCCCTGTAATTTCGCTGGAAACATTGCCCTTCAATCCGGAACACAGTAGTGTTTGCACACTACTGCTTGGCGGTTGAATAACTGGCAAAGGCGGACGGACCCCTACAAGAGTCCTACCACTACAAACTTTGCTCTTTACTAGGTAGGTAAGTAGGTAAAAGTAAGAGTAGGCTAAAGCCATTAAGACCATACCGCCTCGTCTTCCATATTTTACTGTCATGTGTACGTGCTGTATGCTCCAGTAAAGTAATGGAGGTTTTACTAGAGGCTCCTATGGAGTTTTGGGATCGACTTAAAAATACAGATTTTACCCCATTAGATCACTCGCCCACATTCAAGCACATTCACGAACACACTTATCTATGTTATCTATATACATAATATAATAAAAATGTAGAGATAAAAAAATCTGTAATTGTGAGATAACAAAAAAACACACCGGGCGTCTTAACATAAGCACCTGAACACGTTAAGACATTTTTAGGATTTGTGTCTGTTTGCTTGTCAACGCACATCTCCTAAACCACTGGACGGATTTAAATGCTATTTTCACGAATATGCTAATCTATGACCAGATTGAATTATAGGTTATAATATATGTTATTTTCGCAAGGGACGGATTAAGGGGAGAAAAAAAAAAAAAAAAAAAAAAGGGTTGAAAGTTTATATGAAAATCTACGCGTACGATGTCGCGGGCAACAGCACTAGTTAAATAATAAACCACCATTATTATTATACGTTAACACTCGAAAATACAGAAATTTAGCAAAATAATACAATGAGACGAAGCATGAGCGCCAAATATCTGAGTAGGTACGTTGACGTCACTCTTAAACACAGACACACACATATCTACGTTTCCCCAAAAGCTAGTTTTCCCAATCTATCGTCTGCTGGAAGTTTATTGATATACTTACCAGCTGTTCTATATATTTCATTGAGAAAACTTAAAAAATAGAGTACCTAAATAAATACCTAACTAAATTAAATCTAAATTAAACTGAATACCTATCCTGTGGGGCTAGTACGAGAACTTGCGAAAAAGTATTCGTTCCGTGAACGTTAGCAAATGTATGAAAAATTCAGTTTCCCTTTACGTCCGATAGAGGCGCTGTTCAATTTTTCATACATTTTGCTATCGTTTACGGAACGAATACTTTTTCGCAAGTGCTCGTACTAGGGCCACAGATCTATCCAAAACTATAAACTATAGATAAAAAACTGCATTAAGGTCACTGTCTTCGGGTCCAAGGTAAGCGCCAGCTCTTTGATCACCCGTCACATCTACGAGGAAACTAAACTAACTAATTGAAGATCGTTTATACTTACTATCTATAAGCAACGAAGGGCTATAGATAGTTCAAACGATCTCAAATTTCAGGCAGAGTGCCCAAAATGCTGGCCGCGTTGCCTCGCTGGTTCGCGAGGCTAACTTTCTGACCAAAATACAGATCAGCAAAGAAACTTCCAGTCTCCCCGATAAATCCTTAAAAATTTCGAAGGCCAAGAGCCTCCACGGTCCAAGTGTTTCTAATCCAAACGACACAAATAAGTAACCTCTGTCAAGGCTGGAATATTTCAGCCGCGATAACCGCGCCACCTGCCTGTTTTGATGGAAGGTGAAACGGCGCCAGTGCATGTTACATCCCCAATGACGACCGAATTTTTACCTGAAAACCTAATTTTTATAACGTCCTTGAGTGTCCCACACTAAAAGCCGCCTTCTTACTTCAAGTGAAGAATCAAACCTAATATTATAGAATACCTACTCAGAAATAAGAAGAGAAAAATAATTATAAACCTGACACTGGCAAACGCATGAGACTCGCGGCGTCAAATTACTCCTTAAAACAGAGGGGGGGAAAAATCTTTCGCGATTGGAACAAATATTTTAATTGAAATATTTTGAAGTCGGTTTTTAATGTGATTCACTTGTTAGCCATAAACATTGTGGTGAGTATTATTTTCTGGTTTTAACGATTTCATGTCTCGCATTGATTCTTAATTGACCTATTACCAAATTCCTAATGATAAAAGAACAGAAACATTAAAATTTCAAAACCACAAAAGGTCCAAGCATTTATTTGCCTTATCAGCTGCACATTATAAAAAATAACATTGTAAAAAGTCGAAGGAAAACCAGAAATTCTAATCGCTTTCGCTAGAGCAAATAAACGCTTGGACCTTGTCTAATACAATAAACAAATCGACAAACAATAAAAACGTAAATAAAATGAGTCACTGTACATGTGGCTGACGATTGTTATTAGGGTTCCGTTGTATTACAAGGAACCTTTATAAGTTCGTTCTGTCTGTCCGTCTGTCCTAAGCACAATTACAGTTTTGATATAGATCTCAATTTTAAAAGAAATATAATTTTTGCTTGGCTCTGCTACATGTCAAATAATAAATAAATATTCAGGCTTAGATTAGGTACATACTTATTCTTAGTAATTAAGTAATTTTTGCACACGCGGTCATCTGACTCCAAACTAAACAAAGCTTGTACTATGGCAGCCATGCAGAGACTGATATATACATCACATCACACTTTTAATATTATAAATGCGAAAGTAACTCTGTCTGTTTGCTACATAATCACGGCTAAACGGCTTAACCGATCTCGATAAAATTTTGCGAGGTAATAGTATGTATCATGAGGTCGGACATATGCAATTTTTTTCTGAAGAAATCGCGGACAAAGTCGCGGGTGCTGCTAGTACATAATATATCTAATTTTAAATACATACTTAAATATATATTAACAACACCCAGATAGGGATGATTTTTTTCGCTGCTCTTTCCCCCTCTTGTGTGGTATTAGTGAATATGAATAGGTCTTTTAAAATAAAGGTAAGGTTTTATACATCACTTTTTTCCACATACTTTTTTATCACTTTTTAAGCTTTGGTTACGGAACCCTACTCTTTATACGTGTCTCTACACAATCTTGGCCAGTTATTGACACCTTATGTCCTCTTGCAATAGCGTACCTACGAATATATCTACTAAAACTCTGTTTTGCTCAAAATCAATTTCAAAATGTACACTTGTTCATAACTTAAATGACCTAACCACTTAACAATCATTTGGTAAATATTAATTCCGATATTCTATCGGTCTACTATTATTACTAAAACGTTCTCAGAAGCGAGAGGTCAAAATGGCAACAGCAAGAATTTTTACAATTTTCATTGTACTATTTTCTGTTCGAGATTCTGAATTGAAAGGCAAAAAACAAATCTATAATTTTTCACCAGAAGTATCCAGTTTTAAAATTATAGATGGTAATAGTGAAATAGATTTTAATTTAGACAATATTGTTTTTCGAGACTCTTCTGAAGTTATAATGGAAGATGGAAGAAAAGAAGATTCTTCTAAAGTTGAAATAAGTTCGAGGGCATCGTTTGTTGGGAGCAAGTGTCCTACAGGACGTGTGAGGTTTGGTACTATGTGTGTTAGTATTGACTAATAATATAAACAACAAAATAAAGTTAAACCTGGTAAAGTCGCTAGCTTTTTAGGTACCTAAAGTTATATGATTATTTACGGGATATTTACCGTGGTAAGGTTGTGGAAGGAGCTCCCGATATTCCCGGGTTTAGGTACCTACCCTACCCGAAGACAGTTAATGCAGTTTTTTATCCATAGTTTTTAGTTTAATTTAGTTAGGTATTTATTTAGCTACTTTAGTATATAAATTGCTATTGTTTAGTATAAAGCAATTTTAGGGTTCATATTTTATAATATAGCAGAGGAGATCTACAAAATAAAGTTGTGTTTTGGAAATGTTGTTTTAAATAGTCTATTCTAATCTAATAGAGCGCTTTGGGTAAGATATTTTTTTCGCGATTTTTTGGTTGCTCCCATAGTAAAAGTTGTTCACTATGATGGATACTAACTATGGACCCCTTTTAGCTTAGTGCACCCTTTCTGCGTAACCCAGTATTACTACGCGTGATCGACGTCACGACCGACGCGTCGTTAGCAGGAGAAAATCAAGCATTACAGTGTGATTTACATCTAGACGGACACGAAGCTATAACAGTAGTAGCAAACGGAAATCGTGAACGCCAGACAAGTAGACAATTTGCGAGAAAACTGGGAGAAAATCTCGTAGTTTATAGCGGGTACAGGAAGTAATTTTAAAGTTTCACAGCGCAGTTATCGTTGTCAGATTGAAACTGCTCGAGTTATGAACTGGAGATGTGATTGAAACAAGGCTACAAACTGAAGGCTATCTATATAATTGTCAATATAAAAAAACGACTTCATAAAAACGTCAGAACTGGACCAAATTGAAATGGGACCACACCGGAAGCACTAGCTTTCAAATAAAAAAAGAATCACCAAATTCGGGTCACCCAGTCGAAAGTTCTGGGGTAACAAAAAAATATAGAAATATGAAATACATATCGAATTGATAACCTGCTTCTTTTTGGAAGTCAGTTAACAATACATTCGTATAAAATGCAAAAGTGAATTAGGTACTATCACGCATTCACAGATTGACTGACTCGTCGCCACAGAAAAGAGACGAAAAATTTCTCACTTCAGTGCTCATCACCGAATTTCAAATTGCTTACTTGAGCTATGAGTTCAAATTTGGCAAGTAAATTCCTTGAGGGGCGTAGAGATTCGCTAAGAAAGGATTTCGCGAAAGAGGCGAATTAAAAGTGTAAAATTGGTATTGAAAGTTTAAAGTCTACGCGTACGAAGTCACGTCAAATAAAACCACAGA
Source organism: Agriopis leucophaearia (assembly GCA_949125355.1). Lineage (NCBI taxonomy): Eukaryota > Metazoa > Arthropoda > Insecta > Lepidoptera > Geometridae > Agriopis > Agriopis leucophaearia. Next base: position 5,419,423 of record OX421284.1, on the reverse strand, counting down.
TAAAACACAAAAAATTAGCTTTTGCCCATGACGCTACAGATAACAAAAGGGATCGTGCAAGGAGAGAACGGCGGCTTACCCTCCCTTTGTCGTCTTGCCCCGTATATCCTCATGAAAAATTACCCACTAAAATGGTCATCAAACCAATTCCAAATCAACATTTTCATTTTGCAAAAAAATGCAGCTGTTCCATAGAAAAGGGTCATTAACACTCGACAAAATCTATGGAATAACAGATATGTTTTTCGCGATTTCTGGGTTGGTATCTGTAGTAAAAGTTGCTCATAATGATTAGTATAACGGACCTCTTTCGGCTTATTACACCCTTTCCGCATTACCCCGTATAAAATATATTAGAAACCACGTCAGTATCATAGTAAAATCATTACGCGTTTTCAGAATTGATTCTAAAGTTTAAAAAAATTACAAAGGTGAGTACAAACATCTCCTTTCGGCTTACTACCACCGTTTGGTGTAATCTAGTGGAAAATGTTCCAAAACAACTTTTTCCAAATTGTTCAAGAGAATCTTCATCTTGATCCGAAGCGATTATTTTTGAAAGGATTCCAAGTGTTCCAACTCAAGAGATTGTCGCTTATCGAATCCGGAGTTTTGATGAGTTTTGGCGATTTTAATCAAACATTTAGAAAGTTTCAATGGTGAAACTTGGATGAAAATTCCATTGTTGGTTATCTTGACTTGTTTTTTAAGAACCTAATGATGAGATGTTAATTATTGATGTTGCTGAGAATCCCGATTTGACACAATAAAAATCTAGCAACCCTGACAATTTGTGAGTCAGTTTCCAAGGCCTAAAGCCGTAACCTCCGCGATGCACATATTGCAATTCCAAATATTGTTCTGCAGCCAACTGACATTGAAGTGAAATTGTCTACTGGTGAAGGTTATTCTGTGGTTTGCCAATGCCAGCCGTGAAAAGCTCTTGTAAAGAGTTCTGAAGTTCATGCAAGCTGTTCAAAGGAAAGTCTGTCTTGAATAGTTTTCAATTTCTCGACATATTTTGTTTCTCGAGTTTTAAGAATTCTTGACAGGAATTTCTCGAGTTTCGAGTTGTCGAGTATTTTTTGACACATTTATAAACTTACGATAAAAAATATAATACGTACTGAGAATCAACGTCCTGGCTTTTACTACTACTAACTGCGTGCGCGGCCGCTCTCCAGCCGAGCAGTCTCATACGTAGCGATTGGCGTGATCTATCTCGGCCACACCGTCGCTTACCATCAGGCGAGTTGGTGGCCAAACGTCAATACATATATACATATCATCATCATTTCAGCCATAGGAAGTCCACTGCTGGACATAGGCCTCCCACATCGATTTCCAAAAGAGCCGGTTGGAAGCGGCCTGCATCCAGCGTTTTCCTGCAGTCTCTTTTAGTTCGTCTGTCCAACTTGTGAGTGGACGTCCTACGCTGATATATACAAATGTTTGATCCCAAAAAAAAACCCAACTTGAATGTTTACCTTTGAATAATACACATCACACATCATCAGCCAATTAACGTCCACTGTTGGACAAAGGCTTCCCTCATAGAGAGGGGTGTTGCCATAATTCCCACGCTTGGCAGGCGGCTTGGGGATCGCAGTACGTTCACCGTGTACTATTAGGACGCTGCTGCCCATCCTCCGGTGGTTCTGGTCGCAGGTGGTCTGGTGGTGGTGTATAATACAATACAATACATCATCATCGGGCCGAAGACGTCCACTGCTTAATATAGGCCTCTTCCTTTGATTTCCACACTGAACGATAGCCTGCCATTTCTGCATCTAGATGCCAACGACTCTCATGATGTCGTCGGTCCATCTAATGGGAGGACTACGATGCGTCTTCCGGTTCGTGGTCAGATACTACGTAAAAAAATGTGAGAGGGCTTTTAAGATTCGTTTGTTGCTTGACTTTGGATCACAAAGTTTATACACAGCTACACAAATCAATAAAACAAATAACATAGATAATAAATTATATTCGACAAATAACATGAAACATAAGACCCTTAACAGACGTATCGAACTTGGCTGACGAACCGCCATCTGACCAACGGGAGAGAAAAAGTGAGAATATAATTGCCCTCTTTTTCTCTCGTTGGTTGACGTGGTTGACGTCAGCCAAGTTGGCATGTCTGTTACGGCTCTAACAAACACATCTTAGCACCGTAAACATAGATATACAAACATGTGGATACGGTCTCCTACCAAAAAAATCACGAAAAGTGTCCTCAGTTTACCTATAATGTATTTTAGAGAATTCTTTCACATAGGTAAGTCAGATTCCGCTTTCGACAGGATAAATATTAGGCTGTTGTTATTCTGACGAAAACGGAATTCCTTATTATGTCAGATACTTTTTTTGACATAAAAACTTTCATTAAATTAGATGTTCCAATATTTATTTGATGCAACACTTAAAAAACAATAGATAGATAGTAACACCAGAAATAAAAAATATAAACAGATAGAAAACACTTAAAAGCTTAGTGGCACAAATGAGAACCTTATCGGTAAAGCGTTGGATGATTCCAGGCAACCATTGGATGGAAAGAATTTAATTTAATCTATTCAAATCGGTAAAGCCATTTTGGAGGTTTTGCGAGACTAATGCACAGCATTTATTTTTATGTAGATAGAAGAGAATAGATAGATGATAACGATGCCTTTATTTGGTAACTAAAAAAAATACAGGCTAACACTAAAACTACAAAAACAGTTCGACTGCCCATAGACCGTTGAAGGTCTAAAGACAACCAAATACTTGGCCCACTATCAGTTGACAGCGTACCTAGGATGCTGGCAGCATTACCACGCTGAATGGCAATGCTTAGGCGTTGAATTAGCGCCCCCAGATATCAAACAAATAGTAGTACCCATAACCTCTAGCTGACGTAAATCTGACAGTGACATTCGCCTGTCCAATGCCGCCCTGGATGATGTACGCGCTGGCCCACTGTGTGGCGCCTACTTCCGTCGCCTGGATGGCGGAGATGCGAGTGGTGAGGTTTCCGCGGTAGACCACGTCTTGGTACTGGACTGCGTTAACCATAGCTGGCTGATTGATGTACTGTCTGGAATTATTTATATATTTTATTAATAAAATAAAAAAAATACTGGAAAACATCATGAGGAAACCGGTATGCCCATGGTCCAGGAACCTCAAAAAATATTTGTCATTCACCAATATGCACTGGGCCGTCATGATGGATTAGGTCCCATCCTCTCTCTGAGAGAAGGCCTGTGTCCCAGCAGTGGGAACATGAAAGGCTGATAATGATGATGATGATGAGAATTATTAATGTATTTACATTGAGTGATTGTTTTTAATTTAATTTGTTTGTTAATGTTTTTAGGGTTCCGTACAAAAATGGGATCCTATCTGTCTGTCTGTCTGTCCGTCTGCCCGTCCGTCCTACCTTTTAACTGCTGTATCTTTGGAGCCGTAATAGATAGCCAGGTGAAATTTTTACAGAATATGTAATGTTACGGCGGATTAACTAAAAATATATAAAAAAGACAAAAAAGGGGCCCACCCCCATACAACAAACCAATTTTTTTAACGTATTTTTGTTATTGCTCTAACTCAGGGGTCTCCAAGCCTTGGGACCATAATATTTTTTTCGGTATGTTGCAAGGGCCGTAACAATTTTAATTTTTCTGTCCACCTAAGCAAACATAGGCTTTTATTGCATTTCAATTACTATTGATTGTGTATTGTGACACGTAACTACATCCAGTGTCGAGTAGTGATACTATGTACGGTTCTAGGTACTATCTATTTCAGCTACAGTCTTCAGCCCTTGTGCGGAAAATGTTTGGAATTGTCTGAATTTCTAAGACCAGTCATATCAGTTGTTAATTTTATCAGAACCACAGGGTTGAATCACCGACAATTCCGCGAGTTTCAATTCCTGTCGCGGGCCGGATTGATGGCAGTGGCGGGCCGGATTTGGCCCGCGGGCCGTAGTTTGGAGACCCCTTCTCTAACTCAAAAACGGCAATACAACAAGCGTCAAACTTGGTATGATTATTGTACACACTCTAAAGTATAACAACAAATAATAAATAATGGCCAAGTGTGAGTCGGTGACAAATTTCTATTCATTACCCAGTTAGTTATTATACCAAGTTAGTTATATGTATTACCAAGTAACTGGTAATTTCGTTACTTGGACGACCTCAACATTCTTTCACCGAACCCCAAATAACACATTTTACTAATTTTGAAGTCGGTTTACTCGCAGTTGGCTGGTTTATGCGTCTTAAATGACCGGAAAACATCAAAATAAATGACAGTGTGGACTGTGCTAACTACAATCATTTGGGATATCTTTCATGAAAAGCACTCTAGCATTATGTTATTTTTATTTTTTATAATACTTGGTGACGAGACGAGCGAAGTCGCTCGCCTGATGGCTCTTCACTCTTGCCCATAACAGCTCAACGCCACTCAGAATTACCTGTACAAGAGCCTGTCGCCAGCGCCGATGAAGCCGACATTCAGGTTAGCCCTGGAGTTGACTCTGACGACGGAGCTGTCGGAGACCGTGGCGATAACAGCCAGGATGACCAGAGCTAGAGCTGTCTTCATCTGGAGAAATTAATAAAATTAGGTACTGCTAGGTTTAGGTACCCACAAGGTTAGCCCATGGTATACTCCGCCAGGCTTTGATCATATATCGTCAGTGGAAAGCAAAATATGCTAAAGCGCCATCTGGCCCAAAATGAGTTATATATAACGTTGGATTGTTTTTTTAGGGTTCCGTACCCAGAGGGTAAAAAGGGACCCTATTACTAAGACTCCGCTGTCCGTCTGTCTCCAGGCTGTATCTCATAAACCGTGATTGTTAGACAGTTAATTTTTTACAGATGGTGTATTTCTGTTGCCGCTATAACAACAAATACTAAAAAACAGAATAAAATAAATATTTAAGGGGGCTCCCATACAACAAACTTGTTTTTTTGGACGTTTTAGCTCGTTATTGCTCGAAAGCAATAACGAGCTTAAACAGGTATACGCTTGAAATATTCACAGAATATTTAGGTAAATATTCCACTTTAAAAATAAATAACGAAATTAAAATAAAACAAATATTTAAGCGGGGCTCCCATACAACAGACATGTTATTTTTTTGCCGTTTTTATAGATAATGGTACGGAACCCTTCGTGCGCGAGTCCGACTCGCATTTGGCCGGTTTTATTTACTTTAGGTGAGAGGACTTCGGAAAATTATTACCTTGTAACGTTTGTAATTTCACTTAAATAATCAACTGTAACACTTCTCAGTTCTCTGAGTACTTCTGTTGGCTGTAAAGTATTATTTATAGTGCTCTCGATCTTACGAGATAAGATACTGCTATCTCTGACTCATTTGGATGGGGAAAACAACTATTGATAAATATGTACTTAATTGTGACGCCTTTCTTAGAATAACTGTTTGTTATTTATTGCTGATTTAAAACAACATGGCTTAAAAAAAATTGTTAAAATTTTGGTAGGTTAAAAAATTAACAGTTGCCACCTTGCCACACACCTGCAAATATTGGAATGAGCTACCTTCCGCGGTGTTTCCAAGAAGCTACATGGAGTTATTCAAAAGGCGAGTTAAACTCTCAAAGGGCAAGTGCCTAAACAAAATACAAGCCAACACCAAGGACGATCATATTAAAATCATCCTTACCAACACTAACACTACATAAACAGTTATAAAATAAATAAATAAATATCTGGGACATTATTGCACACACGGTCATCTGACCCCAAACTAAGCAAAGTTTGTAATATGGCTGCCAGAGACTGATATACATACATATATATTTTTTAATACATACTTAAATAGATTAACACCCAGACATAGAACAAACACAAATGTTCATCACACAAATGTTTGTCCTAGATGGGAATCGAACCCACGCCCCCAGGCACAGAAAGTAGGTTCACTACCAACTGAGCCACTGGGGCAGTCAACTAGACAGTCAGTCAGTCAGACAGTCAGTTAGACTGTCCATATACCGTTGAAGGTTTAAAGACAATCCAAATGCTCAAGCCCACTATCAGTTGGCAGCGTACCCAGCATGCTGGCGGCATTACCACGTTGAATGGCAATGCTTATGCGTTGAGCCAGATACACGCCAGCATTTTGGTCACGCAAGATTTTTGAAAATGAGGTGAGCCCATTGTCTCGACCCCAAACGCCTCAAATATGTAACCACTGCCGAGGTTAGCATATTTGCGCCACTTGTGCTGCTCTGCCGAATTGGCAGCTGCAGCCCTACACTGTGTCTCAGGAAGATTGTGGCGGCGCCAAAGTATCGACGCAAGTCGCGTCATACAAGGGGCCGCCCCAACTTCCAGGAAGTTAAAAGAATCTTAAAAGGTCGGCAACGTATTTGTGATACCTCTGGTGTTACAGGTATCCATAGGTGACAGTGCCTGCTTACCATCAGGCAGCCTGTCTGCTTGTTTGCCATCATGGCATAAGAAGAACATCTAGCGATTTTTTTTTCTATTATAAGTGTAATAGCAATTCAGGAAAAATCGAACTCACACTCGCCACCTTCGATCAAAAAATCTCGACACTCACCGCCGCTGCAGTACGCTGACCAATAAATGAAACTTTACTAATGGGAAATTCTTAATTGAAACATTTTTCATACCTGTTTAACTTTTTGCAAGTTTAAAATAAAATGGCTTGCATGTAATCCGTTAATAGGATTTTAACGTACTCGTATCTATGGGATTAGGATATATTGACCTCACACTCGCCACACGGCGCCAATGCAGCACCCAAAGGGTCGGGACCAAGGCTACTCTGTACGTAACCCTTAAAATGAAAAAGAATCTTTATATTAGCAAAATTAATTAGCTACTCCAGTAGATTTCTACAAAACCGCTTTGATTAGGGTTTTATCTATTTAAGTAGTTAGGTATCAAATTTATTAATATAGTCATTAAAGGGAAATTGCCTAATATGTATATGTCAGTAATAAATAACATCCGTTTCCCTCCTTATTTTATTTTATGTTTTTCCGTACATTAAATTCCTACGTCCCCCTAAAGAAAGTTAAGTAAAGTTTGTCTGGTTAGGTTAGGCGGCGCGCTGCGGCGCGTGGAGAGTGTGAAGTTGATTTGTCCTTATGCACTGGTTACGTTAAAAGCCATATATTAACATACTAGCTGTACGCGCCAAATCGTCCGCGATTTCTTCAGAAAAAAATAGCCTCTGTCCGTCCTCATAATACATACTATTCCTACCAAAACTTTATCGAGATCGGTTAAGCCGTTTAGCTGTGATTATGTAGCAAACAGACAGAGTTACTTTCGCATTTATAATATTAGTGTGGATTAGCGTGGATTAAATGTAAGCCATGTTATTTTTAACTTGCGATAAGTAAAACGCATATAAAAAATGTTCCAATTAAGAAGATTCATTTAATTGTCAGCGCACTGCACCAGTGGCGTGTGGCGAGTATGAGGTGGATTAAATGGGGTCTGCGTAATTAAATACAAAAATCGGGCAGTTAACGCGATTTTTCGAGGTTAAAATAAATATATAATTAGACTAGCCGTCCGCCCCGGCTTCGCACGAGTGTAAGCTCGGCCTTCGGCCTCGCTACAAAATATAATATAGCCTATGTCACCCCGGGATAGTGTAGCTTCCCAACAGTGAAAGAATTTTTAAAATCGGTTCAGTAGTTTCGGAGCCTATTCATTACAAACATACAAACATACAAAAATAGGTACAAATCTTTCCTCTTTATAATATTAGTGTAGATAAGACAGCATTTTCAGCACCATTTTTTAATTTTCGTTAAAAGCCGAGCTATCCTATGCTTTAGGTATTATAAACGGCATTTTCATGTAAAGTAGCAAGAATCCAATAAACAACCGGGAGATATTTTCAGCTCGTATCTACGTACAAAATTCTCGGGGAAAATGCTGGTATTTTTCCATCACATTCATGGTTAAAATTCCCGCAGACATAAAAGAGATCGGACGACCTTTTTACCATATTACAGAAGTAATCGAATCTTGCATACCTACAGGTATTTTGTAAACAAGACTATCTACTTCGTGCTGAAACTGAATGGCTAAATTAAAAAGGTTATTATAATAAAACCTCCTTAGCAAATCTTGATCATAAGCAAAAAGGTTAATATAAAAAATCATTTGAACATGGTTTTATTAGCTTTATTGCCTTTTATAGAATACTCTGACCTTTATTTCCAAGCCATTAATAATCTGAAGCATCAGTAAAAAAAAGGAAGTTTCCTACAGTTAAATACCTACAGCTTCCTCTTTTGATCTTACGCCCCCTTGGTCGTACGTTTGATCATTTCATTTGCATTCGTGTGCCGCTCAATATTGAAGTGTGCGTTTGTGGACTAGAAGAATATGTCAGTATGTGCAATAAATGTTTACCTCGACCCTCTATAGTATTTGATATATATATATATATTAGATTTTTTTGGTACTAGCAAATCCAAGCTGTAATATGACCAAAGGCGACAAGAGTCTGATGATGGAGGCGGGAAGTGGATGGTCTTCCGCTACGAGTAAATCCCTCAAGTTTGGAAAATAAGCGTGTTTGTACTTATTTATTTAAAGTTTAAATGTGTACCTTTCGGATGGATCACCCATTATTTTATCATGGTAATAATTATCAAAATAAAAACCGACTTCAAAATTAGTAAATTAGATTAGACGCAATTAGATGACATATATTTTTCAGTTATTTTAATTCAAAACCCAAACTACCAATCTTAGGCACCTTTCGCTTCACGTTCGAATCGCAAAAGTTTAAAAAATATTTTATATATCCTAGTATTATTATATAAACCTTCCGTGAAAAAATATCTTAACTTAATGGTGAAAACCGCATCAAAATCAGTTGCGTGGTTTGGGAGGATAGCGGATACAATACACCATAGATTTAGGAGTAGCATTTTTTTTTATAATTGTGGGATATACTGACAGACAGTCGCGGAAAGCAACTTCATTTTATACTATGTAGAGTTTTAGAGATAGAGAAGATAGAGATGTAGTCAGATTTTCTTACAATTGGCTCATCACACTAATATCATATACTTATGTGAAAGTTTGGATGGATGTATGGATGGATGGATGGATGTTTGTTACTCAATCACGCAGAAACGGCTGGATAGATTTGCAACATACATTGCTTATGTCCTGGATTAACGCATAGGCTACTCATCATCATCATCGCCGATTTTCATCACCACGCGGGTGAAACCGCGGGGCGCATCTAGTAAGTAGTACAATAAGTAGCCAGTGGAGTCTGTCTTGTAATAATTACAACCTCGCGCCGCATCAATAAATTCTGTCCAAACGCAGGTTGGTTTCTGGCGTCAAGCCAACAGACCTAAATGACCTATCCGTCTCGACGCCCACTGGTCACATTTTGTGTGATACCTACTTTTTATCAATATTTAGCGTTTTGTTTGTGTACTAGTCCTTACTTAGGTATAGGTAGGTCATCATCATCATCCGCCAGAAGACGTCCACTGCTGAGCATATAGGCCTCCCCCTTCGAACTAACTGAACGACAGCCTGCCATCTGCAACCACTGGATGCCCGCGACTCTCACAATGTTGACAACCCCGATAGCTTAGTTGGTAGTGATCCTGCTTTCATTGCTTGGGGGCGTGGGTTTCGATTCCCACCTAGGACAAACATTTGTGTGATGAACATTTGTGTTTGTTCTATGTCTGGGTGTTAATATCTATTTAAGTATGTATTTAAAAATATATAAATATGTATGTTTATCAGTCTCTGTCAGGCATATTACTTACAAGCTCTGCTTAGTTTGGGATCAGATGACCATGTGTGCAATAATGTCCCAGATATTTATTTATTATTTATTAATGTCGGTCCATCTAGTGGAAGGTCTACCTACGCTACGTCTTCCAGTTCGTGGTATCCACTCAAGAACCTTTCTTCCCCATCGGTTATCAGTTTTTCGAGCGATGTGGGCTGCCCATTGCCACTTCAACTTGCAAATTTTAATAGCTATGTCAACTGGTCCATTCGTTTTGTCGAGTGTCTATGACCGTTTTCTATGGAACAGCAGATTTTTTTCGCGATTTCTGGTTTGGTCCCTTAGTAAAAGTTGTTCATAAGTACATACATACCCTTCAGTATTATACTACACCTTTAGTAATAAGTACCTACCTATATTTTAAGAACCTATGTACCTGTCTATGGTTACCTTTCCAAGTGTTCCAACCTTTCGTTATTTTTTATGATACTGAGTGACGAGACGAGCGAAGGCGCTCGCCTGATGGCTCTTCACGCTTGCCCATAACAGCTCAACGCCACTCAGAATTTTGAACTTCAACAGTTCAAAACCCTGGATGGCAATGCACTGCGCTCGTCACCCCGAAATATAAGATGTCAAATTTCTGTGTGCCCTGTAATTTCGCTGGAAACATTGCCCTTCAATCCGGAACACAGTAGTGTTTGCACGCTACTGCTTGACGGTTAAATAACTGACAAAGGTGTGGTACTTCCCCAGGCGGACCCCTGCAAAAGAGTCCTACCACTACAAAACCACTACTGTCCTTCGTGTTCCCCGGTAGTTACAATCTGGGTGTCTTCAAATCACGAGTGAATCGGTTTCTTCAAGGCAGGCGTGCTCCATCGTCGACCGCATCATCAGGCGAGGTGGTGGTCAAACGCAAACCTAATAATACAGAAAAAAACGTGTAACTCATTTGCTAAAATCTTTCGTATAAGCAAACCTAGTTTTAAACTATTACGGTTATTTTCCAGTTTATATGATTATTTACGGGATATTTACCGTGGTAAGGTTGTGGAAAACCAACCAACCTTATTCCAAATTCATATTTAGAACACGCGCTCCCACCGTTCCAACAAGATTCCAACTGTTTCAAGTTTAAAATTGCTTCCCATTGCGACGAATGGTCGACAAGCTTCTGGAACTTGCTACGGAAACAAAGTTTTCTTTCTTAGAATTACTACCTTATTTTATGTTTTCTTTACTTTTTGGGTTCCGTGCCAGAAATGGTTAAACCTTAGAGGCTTCGGCGTATGTTTTTATGTCACAGTCGATATTCCCTAGAACAGAAATTTGGATAACGTCAAACCGCGTCAAACGAACAAATCAAATCTAGTAACGTTTGCCCACACTTAGTACCTCTATGCTGCATTTTTTATAATGATGTTCCCCACAGTTAACATTATCCAAAAATATTTAATGTACAGATTTAGCTCAGCTACAGTTTTATTATATGTATAGATTTTAAGATTTGGCTCTAGATATCTTTTCTATTAAGTCAGTGTCCTAATAGAATTTTCAAGAGACGATAATTTCAACTTAAGACGAACTAACGAAGATACCGGCAAACAAGTCATAAAACATACCTTTTAAATGTGTAATATTTGAATGTAAAATTACAAACAAGTCATAGTCATGCATACACATGCATACTTTGAGTATACACATAACGAATTATACCTTACGCATATTATTATAAGTTACTTTCAAAAAAATGTACGAGTGTAATATAAACCATAGTTTATAAAAAAAATATGTAAAAATATCTTATTCTACGTTACGTTGTTTCAGGCCGTGTCAGATGAGATGTTGGTAGAACTGAAGGCCTGCTTCATGGAGGCCTACGATGACAATCAAGATGGCAAGATCGACATTCGAGAGGTAAGCTTCTTTCATTTAGTGATAGAGATCGCAGGATAATCGACGACCAAAGCCGAACAAAGCCAAATTCAGCCGATCACCACGGCGGCGGCGAATCGGTTCCATTTTTAGATAGTTTTTAAAGCAGTGTTTTTCGCCTATAACGTTTCTATTATATTATACCTCACTGACTATGACTCTATTTTTTTTTTAAGCAATTGAAGTCTTATTTCTTAGAAAAAAACGAAGAGTTTACAGGTACGTGGCAGAAACAATCGGTCATATCGAAACTTCCATCCATCTATATTGTGTGGCCTTTTGAAAAGGCTATCTATCTACACAATACTAATAATAATAATAAAGATGTACTTGAGCTCTTAGTGAAAGTGCAGCACACCTCTCTACACCCTAAGCCACCCACGCCAATGTTGCCCCTCTGGTGCCAAGATACAGCAGCCTTTATGGGGGGCCCATTCAGTGGGTGGCAAGTCATCACCTGCCTAAATATATTTTGAGATGAGACAGGATAAGGCAGGTGCCGTTTCTTATTCTATAGATCTGTTATTCCATCTACAAGTTGTTCACCTCAATAGCCCAGACTTTTTTAATCCTATACTGTACAATAGTTTCATATTCCTTTTTATACATATTTCATAGTTGCATGTATTTTATATTCAAAAGGGCCTTATCTATCTATCTATCATTTAAACCAAGGACGCTATCTATCTATCTATCCTTGTTTAAACTAACTCAATATTCTACGCCGTAATTCCCTCATCCTCTCCTTTCTATATATTAAATCCTGTACTCCATTGTACTTGAAAGAACGTTTCAAGTTTGTTCAACCTCACTCTGGTTCCTTGCGATCCTCTCGTGCCCTTCAACTTAAGATTCCTACTTCCTCTCATACTAACCTTTCGTACAGTAAATCTTGCACTGTTCAAGCTGTCCTGCTGTGGAATGAGATGCCTGCTTCTATCAGGCAGGCCAAATCTCTTCCTATTTTTAAGAACCTTGTCTACAATAACTCTTTCTTTATAATTGGTATGTATGTAAGTATGTATTAGTAAGTACATATAATTATTTGCAATTTTGGGACATTATTGCACACATGCTCATCTGACCCCAAACTTATCAAAGCTTGTTATATGGCTGCCAGAGACTGATATACATACATATATATTTTTAAATACATACTTAAATAGATATTAACACCCAGAAATAGAACAAACACAAATATTCATCACACAAATGTTTGTCCTAGGTGGGAATCGAACCCACGCCCCCAAGCGCAGAAGGCAGGTACACTACCAACTGAGCTAACGGGGCTGTCTGTATGTACTCGTATGTATATTAGATGTGTTATCTACACCACCAACCCTACTCCTCTTTCAGTTCATGTTCATCCAAAGGTTGTCTGGAAGAAATCGCTTAAGGCGATAAGGCCGCCTAATATACTGCCGGTTTTTGTATTAATTTTAAGTCACTTTTTTTTAATGGTGTATAATAAAGTGATATTGTATTGTATTCTTATCAAGATTTGTTAATTCACAGTTGGCACAGTTGTTACCGATGGAGGAAAACTTTCTTCTGCTGTTCCGATTCGACAACCCTCTGGAGTCCAGTGTCGAGTTTATGAAGGTCTGTTCTTTTCTTATTAACCGACTTCATAAAAATGTCAGAACTGGACCAAATTGAAATGGGCCTACACGGGAAGCACCAGCTTTCAAATAAAAAAAGAATCATCAAAATCGGTTCACCCAGTCTAAATTTCTGAGGTAACAAACATATTACCTAAAAAAACAGTCAAATTGAGAACCTCTTCCTTTTTGGAAGATGGTTAAAAATGCGGAGGTTCTATGTTCCACTGTTTTTTTTTTTGTTTTTTTATATATGTTCACCGATTTCTCCGCCAATTATGAATTGATTTTGATGATTTCTTTTTTGTTTGGTAGCCCAGAGAGTTCTTCAGAGGTGGTTCCATGTAAAGTTCATCAAAATCGGTTAAGTAGTTAGATTTTTAAATCAAAATAAAGGAAAAAAATATGTCATCCTAGTAAACGAAATGGTGTATATATTTACTAATTTTGAAATAATTGATAATTATTAGATCTAAAATGTGTTAAACAAAAATGGTGGTAATAATTTTATTGGTAACGGTTAATATAGGTCATATTTATTTTTACTGTTACAAATTGTCAAATAGGTAAGTATATGAAAATTTAATTAAATCAAATCGTATCTACGCAATATTATCTTAGCAAAAACAGTAAAATAAATAAAATTAATATGTAATTTAAAAATAATTACTGCCTATAATAAAGTAAACAATTCAAATTGAAATTATACGGAGTTACTTTTAATCAGTTAAGTAGTTAATCCTTATGGGTTGTTCTACGACTTATCAAATACAACTTATCAGCCGTTCCATACAAAAAAACATTCTCTCCCGATAAAATGTATGAAACAGCAGATTTTTTTAAATCGCGTATTTTGATGAGTCTTAGAACAAAAATGGTTTGTTTTGACGTATTGAAGAGGATGCTAACATTGCTAACCGATTACCAGTAAGTAAACCTGTATAATTTTATTTTTATTTTACCGATTTCCACGCCTAATGTGTAGAGGATTTTTTCCACTTGCCCCAAAATGTGGTAAGGTCGCGGTGGGAGGCAGGAATTAACCAGATAGAAACTTGCGGTGACGGATTTTCAACTTGAAAATGGTGCCTCGTTGGTTACCAAGCACTAGAATATAATCTAGTAGGTCACAGGTTCTAAATTTGAGTTCGACTACTTTTCAGTAATTTTTTTCTGTATAAATTAAACTCATTTCCTTTATCAGTCCTCAAGTGTCAAAGTGTCACAGATGAAAATAAGTCGGACCTGTCAGTTCACGAGCAAGGTCGTTATACGGCATAATTAGAAAATCAATGTTTCCAGATCTGGCGAGAGTACGACACCGACGGCAGCGGGTACATAGAGGCTGATGAGTTGAAGGTTTGTCAACAATGCCCCTTTTTAACCCCTGACGCAAACAGAGGAGTGTTATACCTATGATATCGTGTGTATATCTGTAACATCGTAACTCTGAACCGATTTCAATTTAGTTTTTTTATGTTGTTTTTTTTAATGGTGACTTGTTTCGATCAAAAAAATACAATGATGCCACAATGACGCGCTAATCGCGGCAATTCTCAATCTGGCTGGACTCTGGACTCAATACGCAGCCAAATTGGATCCACAGTCACACGATAGTTGCACAAGCCGTAACACACTGTAAGAGCCGTAACAGACACGTCCACTTGGCTGACGAACCACCGTCTGACCAACGGGAGAGAAAGAGAAAATTGTCTCTTTCTCTTGGGAGAAAAGTTCCCACTTGCGATTCAGACATAATCGCCGTCTCGCTTGCTCAACAACGGTTCACGAGTTTTGACGATGTTGTACAAATCGAACAGACATTAGAGAACTGAGCCGTAAATTTATGTAAAAATACGGTACGTTTTGGTAAAATAGTTTTGTTTCAATATAAATTGTATACAGCTATGTTTATATATGAAACTGCGGACGTTTATTGACTATAATTTTCTACGCGTTGTGACTTCTATGTAGGTATAATTATTTTGAAGGCGACTTGATTAAGAGTGTTCTCAATTATAGATTTAGATTTTTTAAAGATAGTTTTTTTTAAGGTGACTTGATTAACAGTATTCTCAATCTTAATGCTGTGTTGGTTCCCTTGGTTTACATTATCTAGTGGTTTAGCGCTGTTGACACCGGTAGCGATGTCGGCGTGTTTCGAAATAGAAACTAACGAGTTTTTGGTGCATCATTGTCAGCCTATCATTTTCCCACTGCTGTGACACAGGCCTTCTCTCAGAGAGAGCATGGACCCTAATCCCCCATGCTGGCCCAGTGCATGTTGATGAATGTGATAGGTATGTCTTTGAATTTTTGAGGTTCTTGGACATACTGATTTCCTCACGATGTTTTCCTACACCGTTTTTGAGCGATGGGATCGAAACTGCACACAATTTATTTATTAAGTAAGTCATTGGTGCAGGGCCGAGGATTGAATCGGGTGCCGTCAGATTGTAAAGCGCACATGCTACCGCTCAGCCACTATCGCTTACCAGTTTTTGGTACATTGGGTTTCAAATAACGTACAAAACATGTAAAAATTTCAAGTAACGTACGTTTTTTATTTTATTTTTATTCTGTAATAGGCTTGCGTTTGACCGCTAACTCCCTGATGTTAAACGATGATGCGGTCTACGATAGAGCACGCTTGCCCAGAAGAAATCGATTCACTCGAGATTTGAAGACACCCAGATTGTAACTATCGGGGAAACCCATTCCGGCAGCGCATTCACTCGTGTTAATACAAACTCTGTGTCTGTAAAAACTACCTTGTTGCTTAGTACCTACATAATTAACACTTTTTTTACATATGAATTTTCAGAATTTTCTACGAGACCTCCTGAGAGAAGCGAAGAAAATCAACGACGTATCAGAAGATAAACTAATAGAATACACAGACACAATGGTTAGCAAACTTTCGTTCGTTCATCGTTTTGTTCCAAAATAACAAAAAAAATACATCTGTCATAGGACTGCACGTCAGAAGTGTAAACTCAAGTAGTAAGTGATTCACCTATTGTACAAAAGATGGCGCTGTTTTTTAATACACGGTACAGCTAGACGGTTACGCAAGTTCCATGATTTTTGTTCACCCTAAAAGTGCTCAACGCGCCTAAGAAAGTTTTCACTTCAAAAAAAGAAATAAAACAAACATTCGAGTTCCAAATTATTGAATATCAATTGACACAACATTGTTCTTTTGTTACTTTAAACAAGTAGGTATTTTTGTTCTTATTTTAGAACATTTTACTAAATCAAGTTAGCACAAAAAATTCTCTTTTTGGACTTACTTGATTTAGTTACACATTTATACGTATTTTTCATTTGTTTTGTGCTTTAAAATGAAACGTTTCACTTTGGCGGGAAAATCAAATTTCAAACAGTTTTTTGTCCTTGTAGCTAAGCCGGGTAATTATTGTGAAATGGCATAGTGTTCGCGAAAATTGTTGGTCAGCTAACAAGCTATAATCAGTTACTCACCATATTACTTACATTTGGCAATAAACCGTTTGAAACAGCATACATTTAGTATTTTTTAAACTTTCGCGATTCGAACACATGTTTTCATATTTGTCGGGACTTATCGCGCACTATTAAATATAGGTAAAAATAGATACCTTTCGCTCGACGTTTCGACCATGTTACAATGGCCGTGGTCACGAGCATACATTTGTTTATTGACAAATGTATGTAATAATGTGCACTGGAGATAAATAAGTTTACGCGAGTTTGTAAAGAATAATAATCAATTTTCGCAAACATCATGATCGTTTACAATAATTACTCGGCCTAGCTACAAGAACAAAAAAAACTGTTTGAAATTTGAATTTCCCGCCAAACGTGAAACGTTTCACCTTAACCAAAGAGCTTTTTGAACAAGTTGTTTTTTTTTTGTTCTTTTTAATAAGTCTTATCCTATTACAGCTGCAAGTGTTCGACTCAAATAAAGATGGCAGATTGCAGCTTTCAGAGATGGCGAAGTGAGTAACAATGGGTCGCTGTAGCCTTTTGTTGTTTTGGAGTTTTACATTTTAATTAAATTACCTGTGATTTATCTTTTAAGTTTAAGAAATGCTAGGCAAACATTAAATCTGGAAAATTAAGAAAGTTAAGGTTAGGTAGGTACATACCTACTTTTCAAAAAAGGTTTAGTTACTTTTTTGTAGAAACCACTACAAAAAGTCAACTTCAACTCTTAATCTGTGGCTATTGTGAAGTAAAGATGTCTCACAACTCCGCCAATGTCACGTAGATAGACCGCCAAACGCAATTTTTAAGTCTCCACTACTTTACTAGGGCATGATTTTTGACTTGACCGTCACTTACTTGACTCTCACTGTGACTGGCTTGTTTGACACATATCTTTAAAGCATCAAAGTAATAATTCACACTGGCAAATGCACAGGAGTGCGACGCGAAACACCTCACAGAGGAAAGATTAAAAAAAAGGATATGTCATAAACATTTAGTAATTTTTTTTAAACCTTTTTTTAATGTAATGAGGTTCTGATCGACTTAGAGGTACGTATATATATTATTCGTAGAGGTACCCAAATATTGATCTAAAATCTTCTGAAGGTCGATTAAAAGCACGTTTTCCATTTTAGTCTCGAGTCTACGACCTTGCCTTCATATAATTAGCATACGCTGAATATTTTATGAAGAAAATTCTGTTTCATGGTTTGCGATGCGATGTTATTAAGTGCTTTGCAATGTTAATGTAATAATATTCTGAGTAAAATAGGTATAAATTGTTAAAACCGACTTCAAAATTAGTAAAATGTGCAATTTACTTGGATGACAATATGAGGTCATCCAAGTAAACGAATTTTCCAATTATTTTGATTTAAAACCAAACTACTGAACCGATTATGATGAAATTTCTATGGGATCAATCTGAATGTAGAGTCTGTGCAAATAGTGAACCGTCATGGCAAAACGGTGAACTAAAAACTATTACCTACACACACATCATCAGCCAATTAACGTCCACTGTTGGACAAGGCCTCCCTCATAGAGAGGGGTGTTGCCATAATCCCCACGCTTGGCAGGCGGCTTGGGGATCGCAGTACGTTCACCGTGTACTATTAGGACGCTGCTGCCCATCCTCCGGTGGTTCTGGTCGCAGTTTTAGGACATATACCCGGGTCCATTTACCTACACGCGCGACCTCAATTTTACGACGCTTCTCTTTTTACTTAATAATTTATACAAATAGCACAAGCATCATTTTCATTTATACATTTTAACCACCGAGGCGAAAAGAGGGGTGTTTTATTCAGTAAATTAGTACACACGCGCGCCCTCAGCCCTACGACAGTTCTATAGAAAACGATAGTCAAAGTGCAAAGAGATCTTTTTGCACGGCCTCTATATCCTTTTAATGAAAAAAAGAATTTTCCAACTAGGTTCACAAATGAAGGAAGAAATCTGACGATCTGAAGTTTAAAATCACGTATTGAGAACATCCTGAGAAACCCTCGTTTTTTGGAGTCGATTATTTACTTAGCTAATGAATATTATATAGCTCCTATTGTAGATACCGACAGGGTTGCACGGAACAGTGATTTTAAGCCAAAAAGAGGTTATAATAACCCTATTATAACCTCCTACCTCCGGATCCTGATTCATAGCAAAAAATACATAATCTTTTCAACACATTTCGTTCAGTGTGAACAATGAAATTAAACACAGTGTGAATGACAGTTTCTATGAATCACCTGATATTTTTGCGATATTTTAGGGTCGAGCCTTTAGTGAAAACGTTATAACGTCTTTCCGGCTTAGTGCTTTTGCTCCGTGTAACCGTGTATTTGTAAACTCTGGTAATTTTTTGTGGTTTTACTTACCTATCCTAGTATTCCGAACCGATAACCAATGGGGAAGAAAGGTTCTTGAGTGGAGACTACGAACCGGAAGACGCAGCGTAGGTAGGCCTCCCACTAGATGGACAGACGACATCGTGAGAGTCGCGGGCATTCAGTGGATGCAGATGGAAGAATGTCGTTCAGTGTGGAGATTAAAGGGGGAGGCCTATGTTCAGCAGTAGACGTCCTTGTAAATGCATAGGTATTTAAACACGCCTCTTCCTCTATAAGCCAATATTTACATTATGATGTTTACAGGTTGCTTCCCGTCAAAGAAAATTTCCTTTGCAGACAAGTATTTAAGGTGAGTGACATAAAAACGATATTCTGTGGTGAGTGGCACTTCATTTCCCATCTCTAGCTCCCAGTGTCGACGCCATCTTGTAGCATAAACACGCTTTGTATCGTATTTTAGAAAAACATTTTTGAGTATTTCTTCATTATTCAAATTATATTTTAGTAAATCTCCTGGGTAGTCTGTGATTAAGCAATGCTTTTTATTGGTCGCACAGGGCCCTTAATTATTCACTAACTACAAACACGTTCGTAACTAACTTCTAAAAGTAGGCCTTTATTCCCACAGATATGTTTATTCCCTAGGAAATATAATAGGGTCCATAGATTTAGGATGTCAAAAACATTTTAGATCTATGATAGGGTCGCATTTTTATCTATGGTTAATCTCTAACGAACAAACCAAGTGTCAACGTAGGTAAATAAACTAATATGTAAAAATTATAAATGTCAAATAATTAATCAAAAAAATTTCAAACAGTTTATTGGTATAATGTGGTAAATTAATGTCAGAAATCGTCAAAATAGTCAAAAACATTTTTGTACAGTGTTGTAAACATGTAATAAACTTTTTTTATAAACTTAATTCAACTTTACAAAAAATTGCGCGCTGACAAAACGTGCGAAGCCAAATTTTGTTTGTGAGAAAAAGTTTAATC
Source organism: Agriopis leucophaearia (assembly GCA_949125355.1). Taxonomy (NCBI): domain Eukaryota; kingdom Metazoa; phylum Arthropoda; class Insecta; order Lepidoptera; family Geometridae; genus Agriopis; species Agriopis leucophaearia. Next base: position 5,399,271 of record OX421284.1, on the reverse strand, counting down.
ATTACCTTACGTGATCGAAATTTTTCGATTCCAATATATTCAGACATGATTCAGACAGACAGACGTTATTGACTATTTTTCATGCTTGACACGTCGCAGTCCACCACAGAATGGAAAATAGCTTCGGGAAAAATAAGAGACCGTCGGTCGAAGTTATTTTCGTAGCAATCCCTACGCGTAAAAATTTATGATATGCAGATACAATACCAGTGGCCTTAGTACATGGGGCTCTATTTTTGAATCGCTCGAAGGACTTTTTCAATTCTCATACACAAATAATCACCGGTGAATTCAAATGCGAGTGATCCTATTTTTTTTGTATTTTTGTATCGCTCGAATTCTGGGTTGCCGTAGTTCTGTCAGACTTTCTATCGATAGAAAGCAAATTCGAATAATATAAACTCGTAGAGTTCAGAGTGATATGACTTGTTCAAAAATACGACTTTTGGGATTTCGTTCGCATCGCATGAAAAAGTCCTAAGAGCGATTCAATAATAGAGCCCCAGCACTTGCGAAAGAGTTATCGTTACGTAAACAATAGCAAAAATTATTAAAAATTGAACAGCGCGCTTCTATCGGACGTGAAAAGAAACTGAATTTTTCACGTTACGTAACGAAACTTTTTCGCAAGTGCTCGTACTAAGGCCACTGTACCTCGACTCGATGTCTACGTCTCATTCGATGCGTTCTCGTTCTAACATCTATAGGCGCACCTTGGCAGAAAAACCAACTCAAAATACCGTGACGGCAAACGACATGACGCTCTCTTATATCGTCATGTTTGACATGTTTCACATCTGCCGGGCATCCCGTTTTTCCGGCACAGACTTTTTTCTGTTCTGTTCCATTTTTTTCCCTGGTTTGTAATAACGATGTCTATACTGCCCTCTCTCGTTTTCGGGCGTGATATTTTCAGCCGTCAGAAGTTGGCAGAACAATTTTAAGCATTGTTTATTTTCAGGCATAAAACTAAATACATCTTGTGTGTAGTTTAAATAACTAAAAACACGCTTTAAAATCGTTAATCCTGCATGAAAATCCTGGTAAGGATAATAGGACAAATTATTTAAATTATTGGATTGTCTTAATGTTGTTAAATTATTACAACTTTGCACACTTATCAAGGACCGATGACAATGCAATAATTTAAATAATTTGTCCCAATAACATAACAAGCTAATAAAAGCGTGTTAAAAATAAAGCCGTAATGGTCAAGACGAATAAAAAAAATGTTTTATATCAGTAATTTAACGAAATCCACTCTCAAACTTGCCCTCCGAAAGAATTACGTAAAACTACTTTAGTAAATTGGAGGTAATAATACTCATATATAAATTTAAAATAGTTTTTCTAATGGGTAAGGCCACGAAAAAATGTTCATTTCAATTTTTTACACGTAGACCATTATATAATGTAAAAAATAAAATATACGGTACATTATTCTCAATACCATTTACTGTTTTATCAATATTTAGAGGGTTCTTGTCCAGCAAGGCGTAATTAAAATTCAAAAATATCTTATTTATTTATGTAAATTTTTATTTATAATTTAGGTTGATTACTGCTTCCATACAAAATCTAAATGTCCCTCGTCCATGTGAAACCAAACTATTGATTTTTTTCTGATCAAATCAAGTTATTATCATATATGTATGCTACATTTTACCTAAAATATAGTTATAGCTTTGTTTTAAAACAAATAAATAATCGTTATCTGCCTATTATTAAAAAAAAAACACGGTTGAAATTAAGGGCCAAATTTGATTCCCGTGTGTGACATAGCATGAAAAACTCAGTAGTATTTAATTTTAAAATCACAGCAAGACTGTGAGTATTTTTTTAAGCTGGTAAACTACCCTACGAGTCTAGAGAAGTGTCAAACATCTGTCAGTCATTTTAGTATGGAAGCAATTCGTGAGATCGTTGTGAGCGGAAATTTTGTTCATCTTGTTTTTTCGAGTTATTTGATGTGATTTGACAAGGTAAGTATTGAAATTTAATCCGTTAAAGTCAAAATAACTGTAAAGAATGTTGTTTTCTGGGGAATCGTCTAGTTTTTTGTGCAACTAGACTGTATTTAAAAGTTTTAATCTCAGAAAAAGGTGATATTTTCGCGTGTGTTTATTCCCGCACGTTGCGTGTGTTATGTTTTGTGTTACGTAACACACAAGAAAATACGTTAAGCCTAGTTCACATTGCAAAATAGTTGAAACATCCATACTTATATAACCTCGGTGGCCTACGACTTGTTTTACGATAATTATTAAAAACATTAATATTCTTAGTACTTGACACTGCCTAAATGCACAAAATGTTTGAAGCTATAAAAAACATGATAATAACTGCCAAGTCTGGGCAGTATTATCCACAATAAGCTTCTTTTTTTAGGGTGCTGGAAAATCCCCTATTATATTTGATAAGCTTTCCCAGTGAAGGGTATAATTTCCTTCTTTTTTTTCAGATGCCAATGACGCCAGCTGAAAGGCAGAAGATACAGGGAAACACTCAAACAAAGGGATCCTGAAAAATTTTCAGCGCAGAAGAAATCAAACGCGGAAAGAACTAAAAAAAAAACAGGAAAAAAATATTACTTGATAAACAGTTGTGATGAGGTTTATATTAATTGAATTCTTTTGTCGCCTAACTGATCTCATATAATTATTACATCTTAAAAAAAATTAAAAATAATATAAACTGATGTGATTAAGAGTGTGTACTTTATATTATATTGTAATAGTATATGTATATTGTTGCTCCTTGAATTCCAAAATATGATTATTATATCTTAAAAATATACATCAACTAGCTGCGCCCCGCGGTTTCACCCGCATGGAGATGAAAATGATGATGATGAAAAGTAGCCTATGTGTTAATCCAGGACATAAGCAATGTATATTCCAAATTTTATCCATATCCACCCAGCCGTTTCTGCGTGATTGCGTAACCTACATCCATTCATCCATACATCCATCCAAACTTTCTTGCAAAAACAAATCTTCATATATTATATTAGTGTGATATAAACTGATTTGATTAAGAAATGGTTACCTACTTTATATTATACTAGCGACCCGCCCCGTCTTCGCACGGGTGTAAGCTCGGCCTTCGGCCTCATTACTACGACCCGCTCCAGGTACACAAAATTTCATTCAAATCGGTCCAGCCGTTTTTAGTAGTTATAAACTTTCTACAAAGTATTAGAAAACATTTGAAAAAAAGATGAATGAAATCGGTAAATTAGTTCTCAAGTTATACACCAGGAAAATATGGGTTCATTTTTATATATATAGATTGTAATATATAGGTATATTGATGCTCCTTAAATTCCTAAACGCGCCACTTTAAAGCCTTACAAAGTAATACACTTCTTAGTACACTGTAAGAAGATATTAAATGTTGTCAAAAATATTCGTCCCTATATTTGGAGTTTGTTAGCGGTGAGAATACTCAAATGAATCTTATGTAGTTATAACTATTTTGTGTTTTTTTAGTATGTAAGTTATATTTTCGAATCTTACGGGCAAAGCCGCGGAAAAAAAACTAGTTTTATTATTTGATCAATTATGTGTACTAGGCTTTACTATTTTCCGTTGTGTTATATTATTTCTAATGTGTTATCGTGTGTTACAGTTTCAAGTGTGTTATTGAACAATTTTTCATGGCCGTACCCTAATACTTGAAGCCGTTATTTTCAATAAAAAATACAGATCTATTTATTACAGAAATATAATTTTCAATAGATTTTTCTTTTTGATAGATACAGAACGCCAAAAATACAGTTTACGTTGCATTTTTTGTAAAAAAAAAGGGGCTAAAAGTTTTTTTCTTTTTGGTGAGGCCAAGCCCAACGCGTTCAAAGTCGCTGCCATTTGGCTAGTATAATAAAAATAAAATTTGCCACTATTAATATTATGTACAAAGTTTAGTTTAAAATTAATAAAATTTGGGTACAAACTTATTGCAATATGATTAAATTTAACATAACATGCCATTATTACAATTTACAGTCGCTAGTTGTCGCTGTAGGATTACCTGTGTCATGTCTGTGATAATATTATGTATAGTAAAAGAAGTTCCCTCACAAAAAAGATAAAACATAAACTCTTTATACCTAAAGTTATATTATTATTTACGGGATATTTACCGTGGTAAGGTTGTGGAAGGAGCTCCCGATATCTTTATACCTACGCGTAACTACATATCTACAAAAAAAAAGCTAGTATGAGCTGTCCACTATTTTGGAGCATACGATATTGTTTCTGTCTCCGTCTTACTCATGTCAATTCGAATGAGAAGGAAAGGTGACAAAACTAATATCGCAGATTTTTTTAAATGATACTGGGTGACGAGACGAGCAAAGTCGCTCGCCTGGTGGCCCATAACAGCTCAACGCCACTCCGAGTTTTGAACTTCAACAGTTCAAAACCCTGGATGGCAATGCACTGCGCTCGTCATCCCGAGATATAAGTTGTCAAATCTCTGTGTGCCCTGTAATTTCGCTGGAAACATTATCGCAGGTCCTAGAATAACCCGCCTGTTCACGAATTCATGGGCGCTCCATCACAGCGAATGCAGCGATGCGCGCTGCATAATTTAATACCTGCCTCTGAAAACAGCAGGAAAGTCAGGTTCACCAAGGTTAGGTTTCAGCAAGGTTTAGGTTTAGCCTTGGTCAACTTGATTATATAGATTACAAGTTATATATAAGTACTCTGGTTGTATTGGCAAAGTCATTGATCAAAGGCAACCTGAGCCCCATTATTGGTCGTTTGTCTGCAAGACAAATGATCATCGATTTGCATTTTTTTCAGATAAGCATTTTGCGCCTAGAGAAACTTAAAAACATAATGTAAGAGGTAGAGATCATCTCTAGATTAAATGCTCTCTACTATATAAATGCTATATTATGGATAGATACATTAAAGGTTACAGCACACAAACCAGCTCGACACAGGATCGACATCGCCTCGCCGTCAACCGAATGCCGCCTCGTAACTACTCCTAGTAGCTTCCTAATTGTGGTACCCTCCCCCCCCCCCCCCCCCTACAACTTCAAAAACATTATTATTATAATCTTACATTAATTGAGCTTTGCCTCGCTCTCTCGGCTAATGAGAGAGCAAGACAAAACTCAGTATAAGATTATAAGAATGTATTTGAGGTTGTGGTATAGCTCACCTGAGCGACTCGGCTCCTCCAAGGTTTGGCGGCGTGGCAATGACGATCCCTTCATATTTCCGGCGTGGCTACAGGAGACAGAAATTAATCTTTATTTGTCATTGTAATGAGGCAATCCATTTGTGTGTTTTGCATACATTTCCACACGTTCTATAGTCGTGGACAAATAAAATCTGAACTGGCACTGTCCGAGTGTCCGTCCTTTGTCTATGCTCAGCGCCAGAGTCGAAGGCGAGTCATCACGATGACAGCGAGTTAAGCGTAAACCGCAAGCGGTTCACAAGCTTGTCCCGAGGCGATACTGTTAAGCTGCTGATTAGTATGCATTGCAATATGGAGTTCTACAGAATACTGAACGATGGATTCTAAAGAATCCTGAACTCGAGTTGAGGCGATGCCGATCCGGTGCCGAGCCGATATAATGTGCTGTGACCTTTAGTGTGTACTTTGATTATTTATAAAAATGCAGAGGTGCCAGTTTTAGTACAGATGATCTCTTCCTACCCTAGATCCATTTATAGACTTTATATTGTAAAATAGCTGCATGTTTTTATCGCACATTTGGGTTCAATTCAAGTTGAAATAAATGTTCTACCCTACCTTGATAACAGCACTACTGAGGCCTTACCCCTAGCTCGAAAAGTTGACCCGCATAGGTGTTATTTGTCTAAACGGTACCATCAACTATGATAAGCGGTAGTTGTTTGATAGCCGCCAAGCTTTGCTATTTTCACGCGCACACGCATAGTAAAACGGATTTTCGTCCATTCAAGCTAGACGCTTTTTAACGATGCAGCTTAAATGAGTTGGTTAATTTTAGGTACCTATCAGGTACCTACTAAAAGTTGGCTCACAAAAGTGAAGCTAGGGGTGAGGCCCCTGATAGCAATTTATCAATTATTTTTTCACTTTCTAATTTCGTTTGCTTAGTTAACTACCATTTACAGATACATATAGATACATAACATAACCGTAATCAATCACAAAACTCAACATAAATTACCTTATCATTATCACGTATATAATTTCTCAAATACTTTTTGTGAAGAATGTAATGGTACGTAAGTAGATTAAGAAAACTGACTTCACAAAATTATGAACACATGCAATTTCGGTTCCTCGCACAACATAATTAGCTAATATTGCTATGAAAGTAACAAAATTTTCCAGTTAAATATTTTGATTTAAAAGCCAATTTAGAATTACTGATCCGAGTTTTATGTACTAGCAAAATGTATGCAAATGTATGAAAAATTTAACAGCGCCTCTATCGGACGTGAAAGGAATCTGAATTTTTCATACATTTGCTATCGTTTACGTAACGATAACTCTTCCGTAAGTTCTCGTACTAAGGCCACTGTTATAAGCAATTCAGTTTAGGTGATTGCGAAAAGTTGCGCGACCTCACATCGTATCTTGTCGCGTTATGGTTCGCGTGACTGTAAACTGCGCTAATTCTAGTGGTTAGAGCTATCCGTAAGACCCTTGGCCACCCTTTCCCGCAGCCTTACTGGAGAGCGCGCTCCTAATCCAGCAGGCCTAGCACGGGCCGTGGACAGATTGTCTTTCCACCATTTTATCACGCTAGAAAGAGACAAACGTATCCATATTCTAGCTCTGTCGCGTCTACGCGCGGATAAAAACGGTGGAAAGACAATTTTTCCACGGCCCGTGCTAGGCCTGCAGGGGCCTTATATTACGGCTAACTCTTAACGCAGGGCGAATTAGAGCTGAAACAGCGTAGTTCGAAAAATCATGTGAACGTGAACCTTAACGCGCTGAGATACGGTTTGCGGTCGTGCAACTTTTCTCATCACCTAAACAGAATCGCTTAAAACTGGTATATAGCCGTAAGAGGCTAGATATTGTGTCCCTTCACTTTGCATCCAGTATGGGTTGCAATTAAATGCATACCATTTATAAAATCTTACACTTAAAACTACACACAAAAGCCGCGCACACCTAGTTTAAGCTGTCTCTTTCGCACATATTGAACATTATTAAAGATTTAAGGCCTTACTTAAAAACGTTACTCAACTTGATCTATGTTTTAAAATGCTCTCTCAACTTCTCGCTGACGGCAATCGTCACACGCGAAAACAAGACGGAGCATATTTAAGCGTATGGCAACTTGAGTAACGTTTTTAAGTAAGGCTCAAATAAAAAATACACGGAGGAGGAAAAAATATTGGGCATTATTTTTAGAATAATATTGTAAATGGTATCTCTAGAGCAATTTTCGTGTTGAAATTTTATAGGATGGTTATGAGGCGATGAAAAAAAAAACTAGAAAAAAAAAACGTTTTTTCCATTAATAATATAAGTAACTAACTAGCGGACCCGGCAGACGTCGTCCTGCCCGGAAAACCACCGCCACCTACCGGGTCCAATTGTGTTTTCAAACCATCCAGAAACCTATTGAAATATGCACACAAAATTTCATCCAAATCGGTCCAGCCGTTTAGGATAGGTGACAAATACACGTACAGAAGAATTATATATATATTTAAGAAGATTAATGTTTTATTCGATCTATTCCGCCAAAATAATATATATCTAAGTATGATACTTAAAAATTACTATAAAATGTTATTCTACAAAGAATGCCAGTTCGTTATTTTTTATTTGTACTATAAGCACTTACTTAATAGCTAATATTTAACATAAAAAATGTGCGGAAAAAATTGCTCTGGCTGGTGATCGCGACCTCAATTTAAGGATAGCATGTTACTTGTTATTTGTTTGCCTTTCTGTCTGTCTGTCCTAACACTACTGCTTGTTGCACTACGCACTCTTAGGAAGGCATTGAGGTGAGTCTCTAGGATTCTTGTGCACACATGCACTGTTTCTAAACTATTAAGCCTTTTAAAATAAATACATAGATAAAAAAGCTGTTACTATAAAATCTTGTTATTTTCTTCTGTAAAAGAAGTAGATTAAATACCACATATGCACGACTATTATAATGCATAAACTAATTTTAACTATGTGTGGGTGGGTATCCATAATTTAAGAAAATTAATTTAAAATAGATTTATCTGACGCCCAATCTATACATAGATCTATATCTATACAATAGATACATTGGCCAGATTTGGGCCAGAACCATTCTTGTTTTTGAAAAATATATGTATTTAAATACTTACTTTAAGTAAACAGTCTTTTACTTTAAGGAAGTAGGTACCTAGATACGTATTAAAATAAGAAAACGTATTAAAAAAACCAGAACGTGGATATTCGCCAAAGAACCAGAGTCACCGACATTGCTATTAAAATTTGCAAGTTGAAGTGGCAATGGGCAGGCAACATCGCTCGAAGAACCGATTATAACCGATGGGGAAGAAAGATTCTTGAGTGGAGACCACGAACCGGAAGACGCAGCGTAGGTAGGCCTCCCACTAGATAAACCGACGACATTGTGAGAGTCGCGGGCATCCAGTGGATGCAGATGGCAGGATGTAGTTCAGTGTGGAGGTTAAAGGAGGAGGCCTATGTTCGGCAGTGGACGTCTTATGGCGTATGATGATTAAAAATAAGGAAATGAAAAAAAAAAGTTCTGTAGTTATAGTAAATTGTTAATGATGAAAGAAAAAAGAAAATTATCACGAAGAAAAATAATTATCACTTAGAATTATCAATATGAAAAACCGACTTCATAAAAATGTGAGAATTGGATCAAATTGAAATGGGACCAGACGGCTTTCAAATAAAAAAGAATCATCAAAATCGGTTCACCCAGTCGAAAGTTATGAGGTAACAAACATTTAAAAAAATACAATTCGAATTGATAACCTCCTTCTTTTTGGTAGTCGGTTAAAAACGAGTTGTTTTTTTTATTGCGTTCTTTCATTGTTACGTTACTTATAGAAGGACTACACATTAATAAGCAAATCCAAAGATATACGAATAGGTATATAATATTACTAGCCGTCCGCCCCGGCTTCGCACGAGTGTAAGCTCGGCCTTCGGCCTCGCTACAAAATATAATATAGCCTATGTCACCCGGGGATAGTGTAGCTTCCCAACAGTGAAAGAATTTTTCAAATCGGTTCAGTAGTTTCGGAGCCTATTCATTACAAACATACAAACATACAAAAATAGGTACAAATCTTTCCTCTTTATAATATTATTATATTATATATTATATAGTGTAGATATATGTTTGAGCAAACCATAATATTTATAAGTAAGTTTTTTTTTAATAGGTTTGCTCGCCTGATGTTAAGAGATGATGTTGTCTACGATGGAGCACGCTTTTAGCAAGTTATATTTCGTCACAAGACATTTTTTATAACAGCCAAATTTTTGTCTACATAATATTATGGTAAAACAATCAAACCAAGTGTAAAATTTGTTTTTATTGTGATAAAATAATTGTTTTTATTAATTCCAGGGGGCTACAAAATTAACTAAGGATGACATCGAAAGAGTATTCTCCTTATACGATAGGGTAAGCATATAGCTATATGTAATAGTGAATACGGTCGTGGGTGCTCACGCGCACCTCACCTCATTTCATTCCCCAACCTGCTACGAACGTAGTCCTTATCCATATTTTTTTATGTAACCTTTTTTTTACGCGAGTAAGTTCGCGTTTGACCACCAACTCGCCTGTTGGTAAGCGACGATGTGGTCGAAGATGAAGATCTCTAACCTTGATATGAATTCTCCATCTACTATGGAAGTCAACATTCATCCTTACCCAGGCCCGGATCTAGAGGGGGGCAAACAGGGGCACGTGCAGGGGCAGCTTAGGGGGTGCCAAATTACACTTTTTAAAATCATTTATCTAATGCTAGAGGTGAGGGGCGCCAATGTCAAGTTTTAGCCCCTGCTCGGAAAAATCGGAGATTCAGGGCTGCCCTTACCTACCTACATAGTAATCTTGTGATCCCGCGGGCTAAATCAACTCCAAAATTAAAAAAAAATACTGGCCAAGAGCGTGTCGAGATACGCATATGGTAGGGTTCCGTAACCAAAACCGTTTCACATGTACCAGAGCCACCCCTATTTTTTTTTAATATTTATATACTTTATAATTGAGATCTATATTACAACTGTTATATTTTAAAGTTTCAGGCACTTAATAATTATAGACGTTAGAAGGTTCTAAAAAAATCTGACGGACGGACAGACAGACAGACGGACAGAACGAATTTATAAGGGGTCCTTGTTGGGCTACGGAACTCTAAAAATAATATATTTACATACCTATCTACTAGTATTAATGTAGAGTAGATCTACTGAAGGAGGATAACATTTTATATTTTAATATACTAAGTTGTTTACGATACGCCTGTCTAATTTCTAACATGTTAGATTCGTCTTCTTCAACGCCTCATTTGCCAGCCGTCTAATATTTTGGTAAATGTTTTCCAGGATAACAACGGCTCAATAGAAAACGAAGAACTGAGAGGATTCCTCAAAGATCTTTTAGAATTAGTTAAAAAGGTGAGCACCTGCGTATTTTTACCCAACTGTATGAGTAGGAGATTTACCTACTCTTATGATTTCATGTAAAGAAGGTCGGTCGGTCGGTCGGGCGGACAGACAGACAGACAGAACTAACTTATAAGGGTTCCATAACGGGCTAGGGAACCCTAAAAAGAACGGAGTCAATTTTGACACCACTTTGGCACGTTTGTTTTTGTTTGACATTAACCATAGACAATACAATGTGGCCATTTTAGAGAAATGCCTCTTTGACGAAATATAATTTGATATTTCATCCAAGAAATGCCTTGTGACAAAATATACTAATTTGATATATAGTAAGGAGTTAGTTCTTTGTCATTCATTTACCCTAGGCAATCAAGTGACTGAAGTGAAAGGGAATAACTGCTCAGTTTTGGAAAATTTTAACCGGGGATAGTTGAAATGAAACAGACAGACCAAAGTAGGTAATCTTGTATAATAATACCTACAATAAGCTAAATAAATTCATTCCAGGACTACGACGCTCAAGATTTGTTAGAATTTGAAGAGACAATCCTGCAAGGTGTCGAGTACAGCAGCGAAGGCAAGATCAGCAGAAAGCAACTCACCATGATACTTCTGGCGCTCGCGAAACATCATCAGGAAGAGGAGCCTTCTACGCCATAAGAGTATCCGAACGTCAAACGCCACTCCGTCCCGATATCCGAACGAATTTCTAGTGATGCGACCTAGTAACTCAATAATTATCTGCTATTTTTGTTCGCGAAATTTTATTTTTACAAATTTTATCAGGGTCTTTAGTTAAGAATGTGCTAAACACAACACAATGGCCAGCCATTGTCTGTTATTATGATCACAATGATACAAAATAATCTTGAAATTTTATTGTGTATTAAAATCAGTTCTAAGGGAAATATTTTATAATGTGAATAAGCTATAACTTATATGCTATAATGTGTTTGAAAATTCTTTTTTTCATGTATGTCTTATAATATTGGCTGTGTTAGTTTCATGCAAAAAATAATATCGATATTAGATAACTTTATTAAATCCATTTCATAGCATCATAACTAAGTACAGCGTGATTGTGAAAAGCCAAATAGAATGCCAAATATTGTAAATTTATAGCTACAAAACATGAAAATGTTGTGAAATCATAAGATTTTCAAATGTTAGCCATTTAAAGCTAGTTTCTTAAGTGAACTCACATTACAAATTTCAGAACAGGTATAAACTAAATGTTTCGTGCTGCAAATTTGCACCATGCTATTTTCATAAATATTTACCTACCTACATTAAGAATTCATATTTTCTATAGACAAATAAACATATCATTCCATATTTCACTTCTTTCTACCGATTTACCTACTTTAATAGTTTAATCTGCACTTTGTTATGGCACAAAAAAAAACAAATTGATTATGCATTTTATCGTTCCTAGTAGTTTTAATATTAGAGATCTCTTCTAAATTTTTGAATTCTTCTTCTACTCTTCGTAGTTATTAAAATATTGATATGCGTAAACAGTCACATCAATTTGAAAATTCAACGAATACCTAACTTAACGCGGCGTTATCATTCATTAGTAGGAGCCAACTTTTTGAGCAGCCCTAGCTCGAAAAGTTGACCCGCATAGGTGTTATTTGTCTAAACGGTACCATCAACTACGAAAAGCTGCAGTTATTTGATAGCCGCCAAGCTATGCTATTTTCGCGCACACACGCATAGTAAAACGGATTTACGTTCATTCAAGTTAGACGCTTTTAAACGATGCAGCTTAAATGAGTTGGTTAATTTTAGGTACCTGTCAGGTACCTACTAAAAGTTGGCTCGCAAAAGTGAAGCTAGGGGTAAGGCCCCAGTGAGCTTCTAATACGATTTTCAATATTTTATTGAAATGTGAAATTCGATACGTCAGAAATATTTCGTATTCAGCCTTGCCCTATATGTACGATAAATAAATACAAAAATAATAATAAACAAAAAAAACATGCAGACGAACATAGTACCTCCTCCTTTTTGGAAGTCGGTAAAAAGGATGATCATATTAACTTGTATTGGATGGCTTCAAATGTAAAGAAATAAATGTCTTGTACCCTTACGCATTTCAGTCCTCAGTAGAAAGTGTCGCTTGAAGTCTTTTAGATCGATGTGTCTCTACGTGTTAGAAAAATAAAAATCATAATAAAATACAGTGATTAATAAATTACGAAATGTATAACTAGCATCCGCATTGTGACTTGATAAATTTTGCATTATGTATTGTTAATACATCTCTAATCAAGTAATATCTACATACTATATGATACATAGTTCTAGGTACTGATACACTGTAAACAGGCGGATCCAGCCCTCTAAAAAGGTTGTCGTCACAGCCACCCGAAAATCGGGCAAGTGCGAGTCAGCGTATGAACCTTGCTCGTGCATGATCGATATAGTGCATTCCTACAAAGGAAATGTTTACAAAAAATTATATGACGGCCTGACCAAGATTTTGTACAGTACCCTTAGTACAAGATTTGATAGTTTTCGAAAACTTTTTCGTTTTCGTATTGTTCCATACATTTTAGCAAAGCGCCTCTAGCGGAAACGCGGAGGAACTAACATCGGTAGTAATCGGCAGTATAGGTTGCTTCACTCAAATACGAAAAAAGGTTTCGAATAGCTTTCAGCCCAGCAATGTATGGAACAAAACGAAAACGAAAAAAGTTTTCGAAAACTATCAAATCTTGTACTAAGGGTACAGTGTATCGTAGTTTCACGCGGGTAAAGCTGTGGGGCGTCACAAGTCACGTATTAGGGTTGTGGGCATGCCCATCGTGCCCACAGCGGTGGATCCGCGCCTGACTGTAAGCTGTAAGTAGGTGAAAATATTGATAGTTTATCATGTCACGGTTTGCTAGAGATACTTAAGTGTATACCTACCTAATTGCATTAATTTGTTGCTAAAAATGTGTTAGACTGTTTCTAGAATCGGTGTTTATTTTGTGTTAGGTTTATTTAATCAAGTATTTATTAATGTAAAATTAATAGGTCTCTATTTATTGTTATTAAATGGTATGTTTTAAAATAAATAATGGTGTGAGGGTAATTAGTTAGTATGAAATTGTTTTAATATTAAAATGGATGTAATCTAGCAATGTTAAGGTTCTTAGCGCCTTTATTATTTTTATTACATAGAGGTACCTTATATTGGTCTATAATATGTGTTGTGATGGTTAAATAATAACTAGTCTTATTGATTACAGTTAGTTATTGATCAATGATTTATGTTATAAACCAATTAAAATGTGATATAACAATACATAAATCTTAATTCTGTCATAATTAAAATTTAATTTAAACTTAATTTGCATAATTTCAACAAAAACGATAAATAACAGAAATTATTAACGAATTAAGTACTTAACTGTTGTCATCTATAAAAAAATATAAAATGTGCTTTATGTGTGCTACTTTGAGCACTTATTATGAATTAGGGTATTTATTGATTACAAAGACGTTTACTTTAATTTATATTTTCTTACCCTTGTTACTTGTATGTATCTATCTAATTTAATTTATCCACTATACACATTTAATTGCCTGGCACTACATGTTAATGTTTAAGATTGATGATGATGATGATGTTTGTTATAAAAATATTTATATTTGTACTGACAGTTTTTTATTTATGTATATAATTGTTTCCTTTTACGTCCGATAGACTAGATGTCAATTTTTCATACATTTTGCTATCGTTTACGTAACGATAACTTTTTCGCAAATGCTCGTACCTACTAAGGCCACTGTTCCGACGTGAAGTACCGACGAACCTTCGATAGGATACCAAGTGCACGAGTGTTATGTTGGTGCCCGAGCGCATGCTAAATTAATACTAGAAGATGAATACTACATTAATTACTCTCTTTAGCAAGCTGTGTAATCTACTTAACTTTCAACAACCGTGATTAAATATACTCAAAATAAAAACTCAAGTTATCAAAACAAACTTTTTTTCACCAAGTTGATTCGAATACGCCGATTTTTATTTTCAGCCAGTATATTTTTGAACTAATGCATATATTTTATATAAAACTTTATGGGAGTTAATAAATCTCGGTGGTAAATTTATATCTTAATAAAAAAACTGTGCAACCATCAAATTTCATATAGGTACTTAATTATCAATTCTGCACTGTTTCGGTTCAAAAAAAAAATACGTTCTTTGTGATCGGTTTTGTAGTGATTAATGTTATAATACGTAGGTAATTGAAAGAAAAATAATTATCTTATTCCATGTCATGAGCCCAAGGAATTTATATACTACGTAACTGGAACGTTCACTCGACATAATGTAAAAAAGGAACTTGAGCCTTAAGACAACTGAATAACGTTCATTTTTAATTTAACGTAGCTAGAAGGAAAAAACGGTCTTGAGAGAGATTCTGTTTTTAGTGGCTGTGTCCCTTTCACACAGTTGCTAGTAGGTATATGATTAAAGTTGGCATGGTAGAAACAACAGGAACATTGGGAATAACGTAATTTCACTAAAAAGACACAAGTGTCGTTTTATTATGCAAATGAATAATCTTTCAGTTCTCACTAAATACAAAAATGTATCTACATTCTGATAAATGTTATTGAAAGATAGGATTAATATGGGAGTAATGTGATGGCAATATTCTGGTAACTTATTGTCAATAAAGGAAACAATATGGCGGATTATTTGTCTTTGCGATTGGCGTCGGTTTTATAATATTGTTTTTTGGATGGATTAGTTGCTTTAGTGCATTTTTTTAGCTAAAATGGTCCAGATTTGTATAGTGAGTGAGAGATGTAAGAAAGAGTCGTCATGAGAGATCTTGCCAAGCTAGAACGCCTTGAATTTGTTACAGTTTTATCGCTGTTACTAAAAAAGTCATGCAGACAGACAGACGGATGGACACAACGAATTTATAAGGATTCCTTGTCGGACTACGGAACCCTAAAAACGCAACTCTTTTTGATACTAGGTACTCATTTTGATACTAACAAACTGTTTTTTGATAATAAAATAATGACCTAAAAAGCAATCGAGAGAAAGTTATTTCTGCTCAATAGGATAGTACTTAATATTATCTCTGTCTATGATTCAATGGTATATTACTGTTTCTACATAACAGTGTTTTTTTTCTCGGTAGGTAATAGGTATCACTTATAAGTATATTGCTGACTGTACTAAATAATTCTAAAGAAAATTGTCCTGTTTAGTTCATAAATTATGGTCGCTCTTTTAGAAAAAGACAAAGCCACTTAGTAGTAGTCTCTTTCAGACCGCGTTTGCTGTACCAGTGATCCTTCCAGTTACGTAGTATATAAATTCCTTGCATGAGCCCTACTTCTCTGAATGCTGATAGCTGCTATTTATTATTAACTTTAACCCTGCTAAATGCTAATTTACTCTATACTCTATGGTCAACACTGAACACAGAAGTGTGCACATCACTAAACCAAAGTCCAAACTAATTTTTTTTTCACGCCATTAAAAAAAACAAACCGCATTGCTTTGGATTGCCGTGGTTTTAGATTTAAAATACAAAGTTGTAAATAAAAGAACCATGGGCGTGAATGTTGAAACAATTTCTCCCGGAGACGGTAAGCATCGATCTATTTCGCATATTTTCATGATTTATAAATACCCGGTTGGACTAAGGAAACACCGCCTGCTGTGTATTGAATTCCACCGTTCTAAATGCTCTTATTACCTCTCAAACTATTATTTACTCTGAGAGGTACCTTAATATTACCGTAATTGCATGTTTATGTGTATATTGTTTCGTAAAAAAAACCTTTGCAAAGCGATTCTCTAACTGGAATTTGATACGTACTAGTGTTCCGTGTACTCCATCCGTTAACGCCTTGTCATGATAGTTCTGCCGACAGAAAACTTCACAAGACAATAGTGAGCTAAAAACGTATGTAACTGTGTCTCGTATAGGACTCAATTCAAATGTAATGTGAATTGTCCCAACCCAGAATAGCCATGCGATACAATCTTATTTCTCCTACATACATAATTATTTTATAGGTTATCTTACATTATGACCAAGTGACTTTAGTAAGTAGGTACAAGCTTAAATCTCAATGATACTATTTTGGTCTAGCATCTAAATGTCATAAACCTACTCTATCCAAATATCTTTTTCTCTCACAACTTTAGTGATAAAATTTAGTGAATACACCAAACAATTCGTAAAAGAGTTGATAATTTATTTATTTATTTATTTATTTATTGAGACAAAAACGAATTATACAGTTACATTTATCTCACATATTAAAATTAAATTAAAATTAAATCCATCTAATGTCACATATCTAATTTAAACAAGAACAAATACCTACATACAAATAAATAATTGTCAAATAATTAATACAACAAATGTCAAACAGTTAATTTATCAAAATTCATTAATTAATGTCATAGATCGTCGGAACAGTCACAAAATTCTGTTGATGTAACAGACTTTTTGCACCTGTCCCATTGATCAATTAAATTCTCACAATAGGTCAAAAAAACTGTCATGATAGTTTTCCAATTATCAAACATGAAGTCGCAATCAGGGTTGGCAGCAAGGAGTGCATAATTAATTAAACCGCTGGAAAGATTTTGGTCAAACATGACTAAAACCACTACAATGATACTGGCTTTTAAATTAAAACTGTATTCAAATTGGTTTGTTCGTCAATTATTCCAGAGCGAAATATAGTAACAGACATACAAAAACGTCATGCCATTGTATAAAATTTAATTAATACCGTAAATCGCTGTCTGCTGTCAAAGCTACCTTGAAGAAGTGGTCGCATTTTATAATACTGTTTAGGAAGGGTCCGTTACAAAAACGACATTGGCAGAATAGGCCTGTGTCCTAGTGTTTCATTTGTTACAAATAACAGACTTAACGAAGGATATAATTAAATACATTTTGTAGTGGTAGGACTCTTTTGCAGGGGTCCGCCTGGGGAAGTACCACACCTTTGCCAGTTATTCAACCGCCAAGCAGTAGTGTGCAAACACTACTGTGTTCCGGATTGAAGGGCAATGTTTCCAGCGAAATTACAGGGCACACAGAGATTTGACATCTTATATCTCGAGGTGACGAGCGCAGTGCATTGCCATCCAGGGTTTTGAACTGTTCAAGTTCAAAATTCTGAGTGGCGTTGAGCTGTTATGGGCAAGCGTGAAGAGCCATCAGGCGAGCGACTTCGCTCGTCTCGTCACCCAGTATCATAAAAAAAAACATATACTGAAAAAAAACAATGTAAATGACTAATACATTTCTGCGATAAGGAGTAAAACTTTTTGGTGGAGATTGAGAAGGGATGCTATAAATCACTTTCCCGTAAAGCGTGTGTTAGTATAGCATTTATATGGGTCGTCATGTCTTGACATCATAACATGCCATAGTGCGATCTCTGTCTAGCATGAAATTAAAATACTTATAATTATAAACAAATTTTAATTATGTTTTCATTCGAGATGGGGGTGATAAGTCCTGCACTGACGTCCCGCTTGGGGTGTATTGTGCATGATTTCTTTGTTTTCATTGATTGATTTTATTTATATTCAACTTCTTTATGAGACAATAAAAAATAGTAAAGATGCAGGTCTATTGTGACACTATAGTCAAAGAAGCCATTAACCCAAAAAGTTCATTAGAAATAATTCATCCATCGTACTATCTAATTGAAACACTCAAAAGTAACATATTTTCTCAAATATTCTAGAGTCCACATACCCGAAGTCTGGTCAGACGGTCGTAGTGCACTACACTGGTACGCTCACGAACGGCAAGAAGTTCGACTCATCACGCGATCGCGGCAAACCTTTCAAGTTCCGCATCGGCAAGGGAGAGGTCATCCGTGGCTGGGATGAAGGCGTTGCTAAGGTAAAGCATACTACAATTGATGACTGGCTGTTGCGTTTGACATATGCGTTGACAGTTTATGTGAACTGTCAACAGAACTACCAGAACTATTAGGTATATTTATTTAAAATACCTTTTTTGCCTCTTTAATTTGGCCCTTTTGCGAAATCCTTGCTTAATAGATTCTACACCTCATAAAGAATCTACCTGCCAACAATTTAATCTATCTGAATTACATATATACCTTGTACTAAGCTGAAAGGAGGTCATTGTACTTATGAACTTTTGCTATCGAAACCAAACCTGAAATCGCGAAAAAAAAATCTGCTGTTCCTTACATTTTGTTGTCAATGACAATTTTCTATGGAACAGCAGTTTTTTTCGGCATGATGAGTACAATGACCTCCTTTCGGCTTAGTACAGGGTATATGCCTAACCCTGTAGATGAGATAGTTTGAGAATGTGTAAATATGTTTTATTTTATTAAATAATGGACTTGCACTTGATCGCCACCTGGCCTAATGTTAAGCGATAATCTGGCATTGAATTTTTTCTCCCTCTCCCGGCTAATGAAATAGCAAGACAAACATCAATGTAAGGTTGATGTATGATGGTAACCCATCATAAACTCAAAAACTTTCTACAATGGAGCTATTTCACTTGGACCGTTTATCACAAAAATTAACATATTTTCTCCTGTTGTTCTCAGATGTCCGTAGGCGAGCGTGCCAAGCTTACCTGCACTCCTGACTTCGCGTACGGCCAGCAGGGCCATCCTGGCGTCATCCCCCCCAACTCCACCCTCATTTTCGACGTGGAACTTATCCGCCTCGAATAAACCAACCTCAATCTCATTTCACTCCCACCTGACTTCATCACTGTTCAAATACACCTCTGAAGTACTTAAAGGGATTCAGTAACGTTCAAGCTCGTCTATGCTATTCTCGCTGATGAGAAAATCTTAAGAAATCAAGGCGTTCTGAATAAGATTATACATTTTAGTAACAACTAAAATGAGGCTTTTTCTGCCACAAAATATTGACGGTAGTGTTAGAAAAATCTATGCAATATTGAAGAATGATAGTATTCGACTGATTTGGAGTCTATTATGTATGTATCTGGCATGATATCAATTTTTCATGTATTTGGTGAAATTAATCTAAGAATTACTGAATTTTTCATTGTCATAGAAATTATGCATTTACTTGTGTATTTATGTATTTTAAGTTTGCACAAATATGTAAGAACAATTTAAATGATGGAAGATTTTTCTAAGGATTTCTTGATGTGTGTAGGTAATGGTGATTTCATTAAAAAGCTTTATCATAAATACTAAGCAAATAAACGTATTGTGGAAAACAATGTTTTATTTTTTCATCAAGTTTAAGCAAGTAGGTGTCAAGTTTTTTTTTTTATCCTCAAATCAAGGTAGGTACGAATTTTAGTAGATAATTGGCAAAAAAGTACCTACTAGAGACATCTACTACATTTTCAGCAAATTCTAAAACGGATAATAAACATTTATTCAAGCCCTAGATTTTTTACACACCTCACGTAACAATGTAATCAAATCTTGAAAGTAAATTTTAACCTACTACAATAAAATATAATTGACCTGAAACTATAAGTACAAATATGTTATTCGGTTAACAATGACGTCGATTCTGATGTACCATTCTCTAAAACAAACTAAAATTTGACAGCTGTAAAATTGATGTCATTCTTTTCTGACGTATTGAAATGAAAAGAGACGGCGATAATTTTAGTCATAGACCTAACAATTTTTTTTTATTTTAGTCCTGTCTGATTAGTTTAGTTATGTGAATTGTAAAACAGAATTGATGCCATTATATCTATAAAATTGGTATCATCGAACTAATTTGATGATAGAGCCACAAGGTGGATAGTATGGTGAATCACTTACAGAGCCATCTAGCGGAAAAGACGCCAAAAAACCATGACGCATGAGTCGAACTGTCGACCAGTGAGCTGTTGCCTTAGTACGTAAAAATTTAACAGCGCCTCTATCGGACGTAAAGGAAACTGAATTTTTCATACATTTGCTATCGTTTACGTAGCGATAACTTTTTCGCAAGTTCTCGTACTAACCCCACTGGCAATCTATGGATACGGCATACCCACGATGAACATGAAAATGAACCATTTTTAGGGTAGGATAAGAAAGTATCGATTATTCGTCAGGCCGTGTCAGAAGATTAAAAATTCACTGAGTGAGATTTAAACGATTAGGGCATTATTTTACAATACAATTGGGAATGTTTTATTTATATTATATGGGAATTACTCTGGTAAGATTAGGCCGGTTACTCCGAATAGCATTGGGAATGGTTTAAGCTTTTTATGTAGCAAGTATTAGGATAACATAGTTTATAGAGAGTGCCGTAACAAGCCTTTTATACGCCCGGTGCGAGCTTCTATAACTGCGCCCTTGAAAACAAAACTTGGTCCTGGTGTGGTCATATCTGCGCCCTGTGCCTGGGCACCGCTGGCACAGCACTATTTACGGCACTAACAGAGATATAATATTCAAAGTATGTAAACTTTATGTAGCGACACGGGACGGCTCATTTTATGACGTTACTGAGTGTCGCTATAAATAGAGTGCACACTGTATTATATAAAAAACGTTTATTCATAAATCCATTTATTTATTTTCGTATAGAATCCTCTTCACATACTTTTCAATAAATTCAAATACAAAACTTACAGTACATAATGTTCTTAAATTTAAACATAATATAGGTACTACTTGAAATTGCACCAACATTTTAAAATAAAGGTTTTCTTCTAAAATTTGGAAAGATCTGTTAGGTAGCTAGGATCAAGGACGCTCCATGGAGTGGACGTGCCACAAAGTACCTACTTAATGTAGGATCTCCTTGGGGCACGTCTGTCATATTTGCATACCTGTCAAGGGGTACATGAGCTGTCTAAACAATAAATATCCCTAGCGAAAGGCGCAGTTTTGAGCACTGACGGGGCTGCTCATCACGTGACCTTGGTACCTCTCCATCACCATGGAGAATCCTTGGCTAGGATACTAATAATAATGTGTATATATTATGTACAATGTCAAGACTTGAAAATTTAACAACATAGGTTTTATTTATATTTCACGGGAATTACTCACGTAAGATCAAGGCTACGGCGGTTTTTTACAAGATGAATGCGCGCGGCAAAAAGAGACGCAGCCGCGCGTGCGCTGCCGAATGCAGTTGCAACTATAGTCGGAGTAACCGGCTTGATCTTACGTGAGTAATTCCCGTGTAATATAAATAAAATGTGTGAAAACCACGTCAGTTTCCATAATAATGTACGTTTTCTATAAAACAAGACAGTTGAGCGAGCAAGTCGCTCACCCAATGAAAAGCGCCACGCTAGAACATTATCACTTAGGTACTCTAAAACATTTGTTAGGGTCATAAATATAAAATCAGTGTGATTTTTTAACTAACTGACAAAACCAAAATAAAAGTGTCTGTCTAATAAATTCATAAGTCACAACATTACAACCTAACAAATTTTCGTTTTGCTGCCTTTCAATTTAATTTACCAAGTAGAATAGTAACCAGCGAATTTACTTACGACCATTTTACTCCACCATATTACGTAGGTTAACTACAATTTTAACACCCTATTTAATTTTGTAAATTTAGTTGCCCAATGAATGCGCTTTCCGCTGTTATGACTAACGTAATCCGACAAGACTCTTGAACTTGGTTAGTTACAATTATTATCAATTAAAAAAACGACTTCAAAATGGGCGGTTCACTGACAGCTCTAGAAATAGTTCTGCAACGATCGATAGATGGCGCTGAGATGTTTTTTTCGCATTTGTTCAATGAAATCTACAATACAAGGAAGAATAGATTTTATAACACGGCTAGGCAAGGCACATATGTACCTACTAATTTGTGTTGTGTTGTGGAAAAAACAAGTACTTTTTTTATCAATCAATAACCACAAAGTACTATACTACGAAATAAAATAACACAAAAACGAGCATGACAGACAGACAGATAGATATTGTGAATAAGCAAGTTTTTTTAATAGACCTTTCTTCATCTGTGGTTTTGCAAAATCTTCATATCAATGTCTCGATCGCATTAATATAATTTTGTGGTTATTGTTTGCTCAAAGTACTTGTTTTTCCACAACACAACACAATTTAGTATGTAGTATATAACTAAACAAAAAGTCTACGCAATGGGTAGCGTGCGCAGTGTTGGTTCGGACATTTTTTTGGCAAGATTTTGACTATCGGTATTGTATCTCTATGGTTTCATTGAACAAATGCGAAAAACCGATAACCATGTGTCGCCAACGCCATCTAACGATGGTTCCAGAACTAAGTTCCTAGCTGTCAAATGAGTGGAGGTTCCACATAAAAATAGCAGTGTCATAATATTGTGACATGACATAAATGTTGCTATTGCTACGATCCAGGTGAATGCCCATTGGTCTAAGCCACTTTGGTGATGGTGGCTGAAATATTGACAGCTCCAAAAAACTCATAATTACTCTAAACTTGAACATTCGAATACATTCGGGACGTTTTTAATTACTTCATAAAATAACATGACTTGCAACCAAATACGGACACAAAAACAAACCTACAGGCAACATTATTCTTTCATAGAAACTACATCATCATCAGCCAGAAGACGTCCACTGCTAAACATAGGCCTCCCCCTTTAACCTCCACACTGAACGACATCCTGCCATCTGCATCCACTGGATGCCCGCTACTCTCACAATGTCGTCGATCCATCTAGTGGGAGGCCTACCTACGCTGCGTCTTCCGGTTCGCGAAAGATAGAAATTCATAGAAACTTAGCACTTAAATAAGCAATTTGGTTTAACATGTTTAAATCATTAAATAAGTCTTTCCGTCGATATCACAACATAAATAAGTCCTTCCGATTAATAATTTTGAAATTTCTGTTTTATGACGTCATACATGTACATTTGTACACTTCATGAAAGTCATGATAATACTGAATAGCCTTTCTAAACTTAGACCAAGCATTTATTTCTTCTGACATATGTAATAACATTGTAAAAGGCTGAATGGAACCTCGTATTCTGATCAGTTTAGGTAGATTTTTGAACGTAAGACAGTATCCGATATATAAAAGTGATATAAATAAATAAAATTAATAATAAATATCTGGGACATTATTGCACACATGGTCATCTGACCCCAAACTAAGTAAAGCTTGTAATATGGCTGCCAGAGACTGATATACATATATATATATATATTTTTAAATACATACTTAAATAGATATTAACACCCAGACATAGAACAAACACAAATGTTCAGCACACAAATGTTTGTCCTAGATGGGAATCGAACCCATGCCCTCAAGCGCAGTAAACAGGTTCACTACCAACTGCAGTCATATATTAAAAGATAATGTTTTTAATCAGCTTTTCACAATGCTATTGCAGCTGTCATAGCAAATAAATGCTTGGACCGCTCGGCCGCTTATGTGTTATGCTCATAACACATAATGATTGGCAATCAGACAGTACTTTGTTCTCATATAAAGTATAAAATATAATTAACGGCGCCCGGATATAGAGTAATTTACATACTTTCATAGAAATGTGTGACTGGCAAAAAGCGGCGCAGTGGGGTTAGGATGGCGCATGTACACACTAACTCTTGCGCTGGTACACGTCCACAAGTACACAGGTAACCAATTCTGACGCATGTACACGTTCACATGTACACACTGTAATTATTGTATCGACATTCTAATTTAATTATGTATCACAGTGTTGATTAAATAATATATACTTTCTAGGAAGTAATATATTTTTTAATAATAATATATTATATTTTTAATATAGTGTTTTGGTTTTTTAACAAGTGGATCACATTAAAAACCGACTTCAAAAATATATGAAAACCGTAATAAATGCCTAAAATTTGAGGGTTGCCCTCGATTTCCCTGGGATCCCATTATCAGTTCCAGACTTGGTGCAATAGGACCAAATTGGAAGTATACCTTACCGAACATAAGTTTATTTTTAATTATTAAATCGGTCAACAATTGGCGGAGAAATCGGTGAACATAAAAAATATGTTATTTTTAAGTTTCTTTGGCGAACCGAAGAGAATAGGGGATTTAGACGAAACGATTGTTTGTCGTTGCCACTGCGCAGTTTTTTGGTCAAGATGTTTTCCAGTCACTATAATTATTATGTTTGTATGAAAATTACTGATGCCCGGAAAAACCTTATTAAGCTCATACCGGGTATTCCCATTGTATACAGGGTTGTTGTAAGAATGCAATATGTATTAAAAATATTAACTATTACACGAGCTTAACCTTTAATTATAAGTATATGAAGTGTTATTAATTAATAAGAAAACAAAGTCAATCATGGTTTCTTCAAACAAAACCCAAGGAGGCTCAGTTGATGAAATATTTACCTAAATTAGTTATTAGAACGCGTTATTTGTAGTCGTATTATTTGCACTTAATTGTAGTTTTAAACAACACTATATTATGAGTCAACGTCAAAATATCTGCACTATACTCAAGAACTCTTTATAGACGTGCCACAAAATAACATAATCAACACATAGCAAGGGCAGCAATTTGCGAGGGCTAGCATGCGTACCGCGATAAAATTTTGTAGACTCTTTTTATCGTGCCGAAGAAAGACAGGCGTATATGAAACCGTAGGCACCTTGTCGCGTTCTCGCTCGACACAGTGACGACAAGATTTTGTCGCGGTGCGCATGCTAGCGCAGGACTTCTTTGCGTCACGTCGGCCATTATTATATGCATGCCAACTGATTATGACAGCTGTCAAAACACAAACTATAAAGACGCCATTTTGTGCTTTCAAGTGACCTTATTTTCCTCTACAATAAAGAATCCTCGACTCTTCCTTACTGCTGGGGGGGGGCTTTTCATCTAACTTAACGAGTGCTGCAGTGAGATTGATTGTGATTGATTCAGATTAATTCAGAATCTTCATTACTGTAATTTAATTTGTGCCGCTGACGAATTAATCAAACGGTTAGTAAGTGCAGATATTCTGACGTTAACAGGGGAATCAATCATTGAGTTAGGTACCTATAATGCAAATAATAATAGCTTATATCTAATGTCAACAGTTACACTGACAACATTATTCAGGAACTAAAAATATGAACATAAAAGAATTTCTTTTTATAAATTTACCTTAACTGTTGAGTCGTCGTAGCTGTTAAGTCGGACTATGTAAACAAAAATGGCTGACTTTTGCGAACTAATAGCGAATGTGAAAAAGAGAATCGACAAAAGGCCGCGGTTGGGGCTTTCCTACAGGGAATAGAATATTCAAGTATTACTAATGAAGAAAAGAGACAGGTATATTATTTGCGTTCCTGTTTTTATTAGCAACTGCTATTTGACAAAAATAATTGCGTTGTTGTGAAGTATATAGCACGTTATGACGTCAAGCCATGTGCGCGCCATACAAATGCTATACTAACACACGCTTTACGAGAGGGACAGAGCATCCGCTCTCTACCCCCAACAAAAATTTGAAACCATTGTATCAGAAATGTATAAGTACTTCATTTTTTCAATATCTGTAATGTACATATTTATTTATATTCTTTGCTAAGCCCTATTATTTGTAATGAATGAAACATTATGACACTGGTCTACTATATTTATATGACCAATACTGACGCATAATTAATATAGAATAGACGAATTACGTTTGTGGTTATTTGTCGGGCGGCCATTTTTGTTTACAAAGATGGAATTTGGAAAAATACACCTTAGGCTGTCAGACTGACATTTTATTTTTTTGAAATTTTGTAATTTAAAAAAAGCTGCCTTTTAATAGAGAAACAAAACAACAAAATTAAGGAAATGGAAGCACTTAATGTCTTGCTAGACAGAGACTGCACTATACTTACAAATGACGTCACTTATAAGTACTTACTCTATACAAACTCCATATTCATACTCACTCTCCGGGAAAGGGATACAACATAGCTTTCTTATTCGACCGAAGGCTTTAAGTGCTTATATTTCAGAACTTTAATAGGCGGTTTAAATAATTTCTTTAGGATGCATATTAAATTTGATGCTATTTTTCTCTATGCCTGTTATTTTTAACAAATCAAATAACTGTCTGATAGCCTATTAGTATAGAATAGATAGCAGCTGGATGGTACTTGCAATCATTTATCCATCTGCCATTTTTGTTTACAAAGATGGAATTTAAATAATAATTCTATGGCTCAGACAATTAGTGTACAGTGGTGACCAATACAGAGTCAGATGCAAAGATAATTATCATATTTACTAGATACTATTAGGTACTTAGAAAAAGTTATTTACAAAATAGAAAATAATATCCCTATCTACTAATCGCTTTTAAATAGGCGCAAAATAAAACTCTGTATCTTATAAATCTACTCTTACATAATAAGATCTACAATAATCTACGTGTTGGGTAATGGTTTAAGTGGACCTAAACTTAAGAGGCCATCCGCACCCAGTGCTTGTAAGCTACTGGTCATGCCATTCTGAATATTATGTACTGAGATTACAGGGATGCCGAAACATCCACCCCCTTGGTCTTTACCAGCCAAGGGAATAAAACTATAAATGCCTAAGCTACTCAACCTTGAAAGATTGTCTTCTTGGGACATATCCACAACAGGCAATCCTAGCTCTCTGTTGGGACCTACAACATTATGGAACACCCTCTTATGATGCTGTAGCTGCAGTATTTTAGGGTATGATGCAGGACATTCTTCGCATTTGAACGTGGGTACTTTACTCTGCGGATGGGCGTTGGACATGTGAACAGATAAAGAGTTTTGGTTCATGAACATTTTCTTGCATATCCTGCATTGCAACATTCCTCCACCGACTTGCGCTTCTGGGATGGTAAAGCTGCTAGATTTTGAGATGTGTTTGATACTCATCCCAGCGCCAAGGTTCGGGATATGGGGCAAAGGCCTGTCTGGAGAAGGCGAGCGGCTTTTTTGCTTCTGTTTGACGCTGATACCTCTCGATGCTAACACATTGGCCATGGCATTAGCTTCCTTATTAACAGTCTTCTTGGTTATAGATATTTGGCTGCCGAGGTTTAACTTTTCACCAGCGCCTTGGACGCTCTTGATCAAAGGCATGCCTTCGCGTTGCTTCTGCAAGGACATGACTTGACAGTCTTCGTTGTCATGTTTCCCGGGAAGTAGTACATTTGGCCGCTTCTTCATCGCAGGTCCAGGGCCCGGCCCGCCAGGCCGTTTCATCGGCATTCGTACGCCAGGCTTGCCTCCCCTCACTTGTCCGTGGACTTGTATCCCAGGCCTTAAACCTGGCCGTTGTCCCCTAACTCCGGGCATCCGAGGGCGTGACCCGCCTAGATTGCCACCGGCAGCCATTCTTATTTGTCCTGGAGACTGCATTTGGCCTCCCATCATCTGTCCCGGGGCAGGCGGCTGCATTATGTTTTGGCCATCCGCGCCAGTTTGTCCAGCCATTCCCAAAACCTGTCCAGGTGGGAAAGTTTGAATGTTTTGTATTCTTACTCCACTGCCACTTGCTGGCGGTTTCATGCCTCCAGGACTGGAACTCGATATGTATTGGTTGCTTGCCGGCGCAGGCGGCGGTCCCATTTGTCCTATCTGCGAGCTCATACTAGTAGCGGGCTGCCCATAAACCGCTTGTTGCATACTCTGTAAAGGTGATGCCGTAGAGTACATCGGATTTTCGAATGAATTCTGTGGCATAGTTCCAGGGTAATTATCTTTAGCAGGCTGGAACTGTCCGTACGATTGCTGTCCCATGAAGTTTTGATTTGGAAATTGCCCAGGCATTTGTTGGCCAGGTGTTGTGACGTAAACTCCACTAGTCCCAGTTTGTCCATAGCCTGGCATTGTCTGCTGAGGCATGGGTTGTCCATAAGAATTGTATGTTGGCTGCGTTTGCATCATACCGCCAGCACCCGGGTATGCCTGTATATTGATCATGACATTCTGTTGGTGGGTGAACCCTGTACTCGTACTTCCCATTCCAAACTTCCCAACTTGTTCTACCATATGTTTGACGGGGAGGAGGCTCGATAGAATGCTACCCGATGCTGGGTTGTACGGCATCAGGGTAGAAGAAGATGAGGGTGTAATAATACTTCTCGAATGCCCTGTCATCCTAATATGGGCTTCTAATAGAGAGACATCAGTAAATCTAGTATTGCACACGTCACACGAATGTTGAGGACCTAAAGTATCTAAGGATATGTATTCGCTAGCATCTGACATCATATTTTCTTTTTTAGTTGCGTTCGATAATAAACTTTCGAAGATGTCGTCAGCACTTTTCTCAAACACGTCAATAACGGGTTTCGATTCAGGTGCGTTCCAATTAAAGCTGTGTTGTTTCTCTAAAGATGAGAGTGTAGCTCGGCTTGATGGTGGTAAGGTGGTGGCGTAACTTGACTGTGAGCTGGAATATGCTGGGGGAAGATATGAAGGCTGAAGAGGTTCAGTTTTTGGAAGTATAGGTTTTACATCAGATGCTGGAGTGGCTGAAACTACGCAGCAATCGTCGTCCTCATCATTTGAATCGCCATTGATTTCTATGATAGTTACGCCTGTGTCTTCTGTTTTTGTTACTGGTAAAAGTGGAGTAACGGGTGCAGGTTGAGTAGAGAAGAGTGGTTGCCCCTGACTTGTTTTTGCGTCAGATTCTGGTTCTGATTTGACACTAGCTATTATGATTGGCGTGGTTTTATCATCTGTAGGAGGGGGAGACGACGCCTCAGTCTTTATCTGGCCTGAGAAGAGTGGAACATTATTAGCTGTGGGATTCGTCTCTGGCGCATCGACTTCCTTTTTCACCACAACATTTTCGGTGTCATGCGACTGGCGTCTTTCAGGCGTAGAAGTTAATGAGACATTCCCTGGAGATACAATTTCTTTGATTTGAGGTTCTCTAGTCTGTTGAGGCAAATTGGCTCCCCTTTTCGGCGTCTGTTTCATGTTAGGCCTCACTACTTGTTTTGGCGGTGATGCTTCTTTTGAGGGTGTTTTGGCGACAGGAGCGGCCTTGACAGGCTTTGCTGGCGACATTTGTGGTTCTTTCTTAGTGACCACTGATTTTCCTTGAAGGTTTTTGAGGGCGTTGGCGATCTTCTGAGCCGCGATGGTGGTCTGTTTAGTTTGGACAACAGTCTGTTTCTTATCCATTCTTTGTTCAAGCGGGATATCTTCATCATCAGAGTCTTCTGGCCCTGAACCTTCTTGTTCACCTGATTTATCCTGTTCCTCATCTGAATCTCCTTCATTACTCAAATTTTTCTCATCGTCCTCATCATCGGAAGTTTTGAAATCTTTCAAGCCATTTACGACAGAAAAGCTATTACCGCTATTTCCATCGGATTTAAGCTTTAACTTAATGCCGCCAAGATTGCCAAGTTTCTGCAACACGTCACTGTTCTTTTGTTGAGATTCTTTAAAGTCCTGTGGTTCATTTTTAACTTCCGTTTCTTTTTTGATTGGAGAGTTGTTCTTTTTAATGGTAAAACCAAGACCGCTTAGTTTGTCAAGAGCAGCATTAGAAGTTTTAGTGGCTTCTGCAGGTTTTTTGATTGAGAGGCCTGTCTTTTTGAGAAGTTGGGATATGTCAACTTTCTGTGGTGTTTTAGGCGGCGACGGCGCTTCATCTTCGTCAGACCACTCCTCATCCCCAGAAGGGATATCTTCGTCGTCGGACGGCAGTTTGTCGACCACCACAGAGGGCAACGAAACGTGAGTAATCAGATGCTCCTCCAAGTCTTCCCAGCAATCAAAATCTTCGGCGCAGGTGAAGCAATGTAGTTCTTTCTTAGGTTTTTTGATCAGGGCACCGGTAGACTGCAGGCGCTTTAGCAAATCCTGAACATTGTTGTTCGTCGGTTTCTTGTCTGGGATTTCCTCTTCTATGGAGTCTTGCTCTTCGTTATCTGAAAGAACAAATGTATGCATTAGCTTGTTAAGGTTTTGATTTATATTTGGTTGTTTTGTTTCGCGCTGCTGGAGCCATATAATCGTCACTATAGTTAGCCGTTGGGATGAGTTTTCAACTCCAACGAGTAGAGGGACTAGAGGGACATCAGCGAGGGCGAAGCAATGACAAGAGCAACGAGGGCTGATTCATTTGTATTATAGTCGACCGACGGTCGTCGAGAACAGTACCATACAAGCAGTTAACAGTCGCCATCGCTCTAAGGTCAACCGAAGACGTGCCAATGTGAGTTAATAGGTATTTATGTATGTAGCGAGGGTAACAGTTTACGATATCAAATCTAAGTTTGTATGTATGTCTGTATGTATGTTCGACGAAAATTTGGGTACCGTTGATCTTCGTGAAATTTGGTAAGGAAGTAGTTTACGCAAATACATTATTTGGAAGTTGGAATATAAGTAAAAACGGCCAACTAATAACTAGTAATGTTTGATGGAGCGAAGCGAAGGCTTACAATTGGCTGTCAAAAAGCTGGATATCCTATCGAAAGTATAACGGTACTTCACGTCGGAACAGTTGTTCACATTGCATCAAGCACACATTCGATCGTGCATGGAGTACTGCTCGCCCCTTTGGGATGGATCAGCTAAGTACTATCTTGAGGCGTAAGAGTCCATTGAGAAATATGCCAAGAAGCTCAGCTGAAACGAATCTATTGTACAGGCTAAGCTACAAAGCCTTGAACAACAGCGTAAAGTAGCTAGTCTATCGATTTTTTATCAGATAATAAGTTTAGTTTATTGTGCATAAAAAATCTATTCCTGTAATGCTAACTGAAACAGCTTGGTGAAGCAGGTATAGAATTGAAAAAAAAAAAAGTAAAACCAATCAATCCATGCCGACGCCGCGCTGTAATCGCAAATTTAAGGCCGGTACACACGTCTGTACTATTTAATGATACATTACGCAAGAAAGTAGTACTTAAAAAACTGTAAATACATAAAGATGACAAAGTTATCGCCACGAACTGAGACCTCGCGACTCCTATATCTTGAGAACCTCTTGACCGATTTCACTCAATATTATCGTCTTGCTTGGTGTGTATTGTGCATTTTTCCCACCAGCATCCACCCGAGCCAACCCAGCTCCTTGAAATACAGGAGCAAAGCTCTGAGGCGCTGGCACAGTGAGTGGACGTAGATGGCAGCATAGTTGATGATGATGAGAAGCAATCACGCTATTGTGGTGATATTGACTGCCTCGGTGGCTCAGTTGGTAGTGAACCTAACTTCTGTGCTTTGGGGCGTGGGTTCGATTCCCATCTAGGACAAACATTTGTGTGATGAACATTTGTGTTTGTTCTATGTCTGGGTGTTAATATCTATTTAAGTATGTATTTAAAAATATATATGTACGTATATCATCAGTCTCTGGCAGCCATATTACAAGCTTTGCTTAGTTTGGGGTCAGATGACCGTGTATGCAAAAACGTCCCAGATATTTATATGGGTGATGATAATGAATACACCCCTATATTTCAGCATTTCTAGTTTCTTTTGATATTCTTCACCGATTTCGTTCATATTTGAACTTGAACATTGTGTGTATTTGCATGAACTACTTGCTTATATAATTTCGTGAAGATCGGATGGACGATACGCCCAGTTATCGACTAACAAACATATCAACATACACGCAGACGGCGATTTGTTCCAGCTAACTCTCCGCGCGGTCAATTAAGTATTCTAATTTTCTAAACATGCCTTACACAACTAGGTACTTTTGTTAACTACTCAAACTACACTACTCGAGAACACACATATAATCACGTGTTCTCACTGTTTCTACACAGAAAAAACAGTAAAAACATGTATGAGTTCTCACTGTTTCTACACAGGTGAAACATTGAGAACATGTATGAGTTATCACTGTTTCTATACAGGGGAAACATTGAGAACATGTATAAGTTCTCACTGTTTCTACACAGGTGAAACATAGAAATCGTGTATGAGTTATCACTGTTTCTATACAGGTGAAACATTGAGAACATGTATGAATTCTCACTGTTTCTACACAGGTGAAACATAGAAATCGTGTATGAGTTATCACTGTTTCTACACAGGTGAAACATTGAGAACATGTATGTGTTATCTATGTTTCTACACAGGTGAAACATTGAGAACATGTATGAGTTATCCCTGTTTCTAGACAGGTGAAACAGTGAGAACATGTATGAGTTATCACTGTTTCTACACAGGTGAAAAGGTGAGAACATGTATGAGTTCTCATTGTTTCTACACAGGTAAAACAGTGAGAATGTTTATGAGTTATCACTGTTTCTACACAGGTGAAACAGTGAGAACGTGTATGAGTTCTCATTGTTTCTACACAGGTGAAAGAGTGAGAACATGTATAAGTTCGCACTGTTTCTACACAGAAGTAACAATGAGAACATGTAAGACAATTAATGAACTTAGAGGACTGGCTCACTACAGAGGCCCATACTGAGAATGTACGAAATACGAAAAAACACAACAAGCCCTACAACAACTAGAAACAACTAGAACTGTATCAACAACGCTATAAAGTCATGTATTTATATTTACTGTCATTACAGGGTTGTTGTTGGTTGGAGACGGAACAGTCTAGTGGATGTTATTTTATATCATTTTGTTACATGTGCCGATACGGTTATGGCACGGGCCGGTGTGGTGGGCTGAGACCTTAAAGATCTTTTAGTGATTATGCAATGTAGTCAATTAATTAAAAAATAAAATTTATTGTTAACATGCTTCTAAAGTTATTCTTACTCTATAGTTATCAAAATAAATCTACTATATTTTACCTCTAATAGATTGGTAGATACTATCAGCAAAATTATGAAAAACCAACTTTTGAAAACTTGTCATGTGCGTGCCGTGATATACTCATGGTAGGGTTCTATAGCTATGTTAGAAATATATATAACAAAGCAAAGGTGAAGTTCTTCGCGTTTGTGGCGTTTCTTTGCGAGAAAACTTGTTTTTAACCGACTTCAAAAAAGGAGGGTGGTTCTATGTAAATAATAAATAATAATAATAAATATCTGGGACATTATTGCACACATGGTTATCTGACCCCAAACTAAGCAAAGCTTGTAATATGGCTGCCAGAGACTGATATACATACATATATATTTTTAAATACATACTTAGATAGATATTAACACCCAGACATAGAACAAACACAAATGTTCATCACACAAATGTTTGTCCTAGATGGGAATCGAACCCACGCCCCCAAGCACAGAAGTTAGGTTCACTACCAACTGAGCCACCGAGGCGTCGTGTTCCACATAAATATATTTTTTACGTTCACCTATTTCACCGCCAACTGTTGACCGATTTAAAAAAAAAACTTTTGTTCGGTAGGGTACTTCCAATTTGGTCCCATTGTCACCAAATCAGAATCTGATGATGGAATCCCAGGGAAATCGAGAGCAAATCTCAAATTTTATAGGCACTTATTACGTTTTTCATATATTTTTGTAGTCGGTTTTTAAAGTGATCCACTTGTTGCTGCTTTTTCTAAACATTTCTTTGACTCAAGTATAACTTGGTGAGTGATGGCTCGAAAAGTAATTGGGGCAAGATCGGGGCTGGATTTTGTAGACGGTTTTAGAAACACCATGACTTTGCTGCTTGACACAAAACATTGCTGATAGTAATCTACATAATAGTTTCAAAATAAAATAATAAAGCCACTCTATAACAAACGGTCACATAAATCCAAAGCATTGAACAAATAAATTGCTATTGGTTGGAAAACCAGTGCATGATTGGAAAACTTATTCCAATCCGGCACATGATTTGAAAGTTTATTCAACCCAGAGCTTGATTTGAAGGTTTTCCAATCCACTACTTGATTGGACAACTTATTTTAATGAACGTTTGATTGGAAAATTATTTCAATTAAGTGCTTGATTGGAAAATTAATTTATGTGCGTTTGAAAAAAAAACTTGCGGAATCAAAAAACAACAATGGTACATTATTTTCAAATAGTTTGGTCTCATTTTGGTCTTGTTGAATTTCAAAATTAATTCAAAATGTGGTCTGGTCTCTTCAAATGAACTCAAAGCGTCTATATATTCGTAAATATTATGTATCCCTTACCAAAGAATACCTATGTGAAAACAGTGACTCATTATATTAATTTGATTGTTTTTCTTTGGTAACAGTAAAAATTTTGAATGACAAACCTGATTCATCATTAGGTGGTGATGATGGAAAATCAGATTCGAGCTTTGTGGCCATGTCTTATAATACCTGTGAACAATTTAAATCTGTTTAAACCTTGTTAAGGTCAATAAAAGCAGGTATATTTGGTTCTGACAAAACCAATCGGTTCTCACGGCATAGTTTACCTAATTATAAGAGTAATTAGTATTATTGTTAATCAATAGACTACAAAATATTCGTGTGTTCCTTTTATCTAGTAAAGAACATCGAGGGACATGAATCACTAATGTAAATGGGTACTTTGTGAGCCATAAGGTAAAAAAATCTAAACTAAACTTAGTCTTTGGAGCCAGAGTGTATCTATTTACAAGAGATTAGTACAAAATCAATGAAATTGAACATACACAAATACCTATTGATTGGAAAACTTGTCCAATCCAATTCTTGATTGGATAACTTATTCCAATCCAATTCTTGATTGGAAAACTTATTGCAATCCAATTCTTGATTGGAAAACTTATTTCAATCCAATTCTTGATTGGAAAACTTATTGCAATCTAATGTTTGATTGAATAACTTATTTATTTTGATCCAACACTTGATTTAAAAAAAACGCGGGGTATTTTTTTCGGTTAAAAACTACAATCATCCCTGTGAATAATAAGCTTTTTTCCCTGTGAATAATAAGCAAATATTTCAGTGACTTTCAGTGACATGATGAGCAAATGACACCACTGATGTAAGTAAATAGTGGGACTTACACAATCTACTTTGTGAGCCATAAGGTATAAGACCAAAACAAGTCTATGGGGGGGTCAAAGGGTGGGTTGTGTACGTATGTGTTTTTAGTGTCATAAGAAGCAAAAAGGCAGATCATTTTATTTGCACAGATTATTTTACTAACACCTATTTTATTTGCAAGTCTTAGAGAGACTTGCAAATAAAAGTGTTCGGTTTTAAACAGGCTCTCATACATAAATAATTAATACTTACATGCAGTCAGTCATGCGTAATATATTGTATAAAATAATTTCATGCAACATAAATAATTAATACATGCAGACATGTGTGATATTTTGTATTGATAAAATTGTATAAAAGAATTTCTTGCAATCATTCTTGGCCCTAGTTTTTTTGCTCTTGCAGAGGCAATAACATTGTAATAAGATGAATGAAAACAAATTTCTTCTAATATTTTCCCTGTAATATATTTATTTAGCTTTTTAACCCTTATAGATTCGTTCTGTCCGAATTTTAAAAAAACTTCTAACTTATATAATTATTAAGATAAGTGAATGAAACTTTGCATAATGACAGTTGCAATATAGATCTCAATTTTAAAAGTATAAAAAAATTTATAATATTGCATTTTAGGGGTGGTTCTGGTACATGTGAAATAGGGATGATTTTTTTTTTTCACTCCAACTACTCGTGTGCGGTATCGTTGAAAAGGTCTTTTAAAATGAAGGTAAGGTTTGATACATCACTTTTTTTATAAAGTCTATACTTTGCGAAATATGGCCCGCCAAAGTGGCAAAAAGTTGGTCCCCCCCCCACCCTTGCATGCATTTCTGAATCTTACAATACAGATATAATCTTATAATATACAGATAGGTCATATTTAAAACCTTCATTTAAAATTATTTCGAACATCTGATGTGATAAAACTGTAATAAATTCTAAGCGTTCTAGCTCATAGGTCATTGACCTTTTTATAAAATGGTCTTAACAAATAGTGTTTCTCAATCAGTTTTTTCTATCTATAAACCATAAAAAGTATATGCTATGTCGGGATGGTACATCTCTGAAATTTGGCTAAGTCCACAGAGCTTCGCTGTTCGATTTTTTCTATAACCATAATTTTCTGAACTATGACTACAATTATATGGCTCACCTCATTTTCAAAAATCTTTCAGAGCGTCTGATTAACGCGACGCGTGACCAAAATGCTGGCGTGTATCTGGCTCAACGTATAAGCATTGCCATTCAACGTGGTAATGCCGCCAGCATGCTGGGTACGCTGCCAACTGATAGTGGGTTTGAGCATTTGGATTGTCTTTAGATCTTCAACGGTCTATGGACAGTCTAACTGTTTATTTAGTGTTAGTTTTAGCTAGTATTTTGTTTATTTAATAAAGGCACTTGCCATTAAAAAAAAAAAGTTGTACATTATATGGCTTTGATTACTGAACCCTACCATATGCGTGTCTCGACACGCTCTTGGCCAATTTTTCAATGTTATTGCTGCTATCAGATTTTGAACAGAGCATTACTTATATGAATTACTAGTTGCACCCAGAGGCTTCGCCCGCGTGTAAATTGATTTGGCACAAGTGGAGAACATATAACCAGCCAAGTGCAAGTCGGACTCGCGCACGAAGGGTTCTGTAGCATTATCTTTAAAAACGGCAAAAAATCACGTTTGTCGTATGGGAGCCCCCTTAAATATTTATTTTATTGTTTTTTAGTATTTATTGCTATAGCGGCAAAAGAAATACATCATCTGTGAAAATTTCAACTGTCTAACTATCACAGTTCATGTGATACAGCATGGTGACAGACGGACAGACAGACAGAAATACGGACGGACGGACAGCGGAGTCTTAGTAATAGGGTCCTGTTTTACCCTTTGGGTACGGAATCCTACAAACAGAACCTAAACTATCTACATTCCAAATTTCATCTAAATCGGTTTAGTAGTTACGGACTTACGTGGTAACAAAACATTCACACACACAAACTTTCGCATTTATAATATTAATAGGATTGCCTACAACTAGTAAGCACAACTACGCCCAACTTTTATTTAAACTTTCCTTTTTTTTGTCCATTACTTAAGCTCTTTCGCGAAATACTTTCTTAGCAGGCCCCTACACTGCCAAACGAATTTACCTGCCAAAACTCAGCTTCGTAAATAAAATAGCTTTCGAGATTTCGTGTCAAACAGTCAGTGTAAAAACAAATCTACTAGTCTGCCCGGTTTGAGAATCCATTGGAATTGAAAATATGTTTGTTCGAGTTAACTCGAGTTAACTAGACAAACAAATCTACTAATCCGCCCAGTTTGAGAATCCATTGGAATTGAAAAGATGTTTGTTCGAGTTAACTCGAGTTAGTCAACTCAGTTAACTCGAGTTAACTAGACAAACAAATCTACTAGTCCGCCCAGTTTGAGAATCCATTGGAATTGAAAAGATGTTTGTTCGAGTTAACTCGAGTTAGTCAACTCAGACAACTCGAGTTAACTAACAAACAAATCTAATAGTCTGCCTAGTTTGAGAATCCATTGGAATTGAAAAGATGTTTGTTCAAGTTAGTCAACTCGAGTTAACTAGACAAACAAATCTACTAGTCTGCCCGGTTTGAGAGTACATTGGAATGAAAATATGTTTGTTCGAGTTAACTCGAGTTAGTCAACTCGAGTTAACTAACAAACAAATCTAATAGTCCGCCCAGTTTGAGAATCCATTGGAATTGAAAAGATGTTTGTTCGAGTTAACTCGAGTTAGTCAACTCAGACAACTCGAGTTAACTAACAAACAAATCTACTAGTCTGCCCGGTTTGAGAATCCATTGGAATTGAAAATATGTTTGTTCGAGTTAACTCGAGTTAGTCAACTCAGTCAACTCGAGTTAACTAACAAACAAATCTACTAGTCTGCCCGGTTTGAGAATCCATTGGAATTGAAAAGATGTTTGTTCGAGTTAGCTCGAAGGTAACTCGAGTTAGCAAACTCGAGTTGCAACAAGCTCCAACTTGACTTAAAATAACCTGAACTCGAGTTGACCCATCTGTAGTGAATTCTAGGATCTATACTATTCAGCTTTTTACTATGTTATTGGTGTCAGAGCAAATAAATGCTTGGATTGAGTAGGTGTATTTTATTGAAATCATACTTACTAACATAGCATAGGGACCTCAGAGTTTATGTTGGCAACATAAAAGCAGGAAATCGCCCGGCATTGGCTTATCATACCACTCAGTGTCATAGCTGGACATTTCTGGTATCGGTATAAGAGGCATGCTAGTTTTTAGTGCAGTGCAGTTTTAAATGCCAACATCACTGTACATGTCTATATACTTAATATCCTAACTAAAAAGAAAGAAAAACAAAACGTGTTGTGTTGTGTGTGTGGGAACTGTGTGGGTTATAGTATATATACATACATTTTTCTATGACTATAATTATTAATTCTATTGTAGAATTGCAATGACTGGAAAGTCTAAAACCTTCCAAATGAGATTGTTACTTTTTTTATTGGTAGGTACCTACTAACCTATAATTGTTTAGATCAAGTGTTCAATTGTTTTTAAGGAATCATCATGTTCAGTTGTGTTTTGTTCTAATAACTCCTGTTCAATTGTTTTACAAAAGTGTTCAAAATTCATAGAATAAGAAATAAAATATATCATAATGAATAGAATGATAAGTAAGTAGGAACCTACTTAAATAACCTACCTACTTAATTAATAATTATAGTCATAGAAAAATGTACCTATGTATATTTTGCAATATTATGATTAGAATTTCCACTCAAACCAAAATGTAACATTACCTAACTAATTTAACCACAAGCTCAGTACCCCAACATTAGTTGGCTAAAGGAAAATAAACCAAAAAAAACAGACTTATGAGATAGGATATTTCAGTTAAAACATTCATAGCACCTTGTCCAAAACATTAGATACATTATTCTACTAGACTTGAAGTAGGCATCGATACAAAGTATAATATAAATGCAGGTAAGTACTAAGTGATTAAATTGAGTCAGCCGGTACCTACTACCTACTGGCACAGATCACTTTTTAAGAATTTTAGAGCACACAGGTTGCTAGTAAATCTATGAAGGTAGGCACTTCAAACAAGGACTAAAGAACACCATTGCATTTTAACTTTCTAACAAACTACAAAACCATGCAGAGTGAAGAGCTTTGTGTACTTACAAGCATTTATCCAAAAAGTAGAATATCTGTTTAGTGTCAGTCCTTTTATAATGGTTTATTTGTTTACTTTGTAAGTTCCATCACATAGCAAATTCGGCTAGGACGCCGCACACTTTTTCTTACGTTATTTACACTATAGTCCACGTAAGTCCTCACAAAAACAAAACGCACTATAGTCAGTTATTAAATTTAAGCTATTATTACAAGTGCAAATTCAAAACACGATGAGAAAATGTGAAAAAACAATTTTCTGCAACAGTCTGACATTTTCTTCAATGCATTCGCTTTTACACGAAAATACAAAATGGCCGGCGACGACCAACCAAACCAAAACCAAACCAAAATAACATTATAAGACTGTCATGCGCATACAAATTTAACTCTGATTGACTTGTCTGTTTGACCTTCAAGTTTCAACAAAATGTCAAGTTGTTCAAGAACAAGAACATTGAACAACACGAAAACGAATAATTCAATTATAATCACGGGAAATTACAATTATTTAATGTATAATCTCGCGTTCTTGTGTCTTGCGATATGCACCGCGAGGTAAGGCAAAGCAACGCACGGCACGAGACGAGACGACACGACCCGAGTTTCAATCGAGGCGACTGCGAAGTGCGAACTGGAAAAACCGAGCGGGTCCGAGCAGCAAATTCTGTTCCTTTCACACAGCAGCCAGGTAGAATTTCTGTTGCCAGCGCCAGTTATGGCCGGCTGCCAGCATTGGCTGCCCAGCGAATTCCTACCGCTTGAATATGTTAGTGACGTCTATCCTTATCGCACTCGTGAGGCAATAGTATCGTTATCTCAGTTACTCTTAAGCTGCCTATTTATTGTGCTTGTGGGTGGCAGTTATCGGAGGAATGGGTCGCCCAACGTTGTAAACGACCTCGCAGCCTCGGTCGCTCGAAAAGGCACAAAGCGGTTGAACGGAACAAATGTAATAATAATATCAGTCTCAACGAGGTAGAACGTTTTACTGCGTTGTGGCAGAGATTAGATAAAATAGGCATAATGTTTGAGTTGTGGTTGACGTTGGATGAACGAGGTTGTGCTAATTTGGACATGGCATGACTAATCATTATTCGTGGCGATAAAATGTTTAGGTATTATTAGAACATTTGGAACGGAGCCAACTTTTTGGGTCACGTAATAAATGTTTTATTGTATGAGTGGGTTAGGAGGAAATTAGGTGTTACGTTACGTAATAATTACCTACCTACCAACTTACCCTCTCATACTGCAGTAGGTAGGTACGTAATTTAAGTTATTTACGTATGTAGATAATTTGGTTAACGTTACGTAATACTTAATTACTTATAATTAATATCTACTTACTCGTCGTACCCACTCATACCGCAGTAGGTAGGTACGTAGTAAATTTTGACAAGCCTAATTAACTAACCTACTGCAGGTAACGTTAAGTAATATAATACCTACTTACTTGTACCCACTCATACCGCGGCAGGTGCGTAAATTATGATAATTTACGTACCTACAGCAGGTA
Organism: Agriopis leucophaearia; assembly: GCA_949125355.1. Lineage (NCBI taxonomy): Eukaryota > Metazoa > Arthropoda > Insecta > Lepidoptera > Geometridae > Agriopis > Agriopis leucophaearia. The sequence goes on along the minus strand of OX421284.1, from coordinate 5,358,102 downwards.
ACGGTACGTAATACGGTAATACCTACTTCCTTGTATCCACTTACCCAGTCACTTCGCGGTAGGTAACGTTACGTAAATATGTATCTACTTACATGTACCCACTCATACCGCGGTAGGCGCGTAAATTATGGTAATTTACGTACCTACAGCATATAACGGTACTTAATACCTACTTACTTGTACCTACTTAGCAAGTCTTTTCGCGGTAGGTAACGTTACGTAATATGTATAGACTTACGTGTACCCTACCCACTCATACCGCTGTAGGTACGTTAATTATTTTTATTTATGTTATTACCGATACTACAGTTTCATTACAAAGTATGTTTTGTACTTGCCAACTAGGTAAAGTCGAATTACTTTGAGTTTTAGGATTCCGTGTCAAAAACAAGGAAACCTGCCGCTACCTATGGAAGATGGCAAGTACTAAGTAGATAGATACAGCTGTCTATTCATTTTAATGCGGGATTAGAATAGAGCGTTTCTTTTCGAAAAAAAAAGTGCACTGAATTTACTTATACTGTAGATCCATTTTAAGACGCTTTTATTAGCTTGTTATGTATGTACCTATGTAACAGAATCTTTGAACGTGATTTTCAACTACTTCAGAACGTCGAATTACATTGAAATTTGACACACTTATCAAGGACCGATGACAATGCAATAATTTTAATTGTTTGTCCCAGTATATTTAGCAGGATCTTCAGGATTAGCGATATTATAGCGTGTTTTTTAGTTTTTTAAACGGCGAGATTTTTTGTATGTAATATCGGCAAACTAAACCAAACCCTACAAAGAAATATAAGTATTTAAAACTATGGATATCGTGGTCACTGATGCATGAAAGATCCCCATGTATGAAAAATTTGTGGCGTTATTTTTTGCATCAACCCATCGAGCAGGAACTGGAGTTTCGTTGAAAATTTATAAAAGTATGGTATTACCATGACATTTTCGTTTGCACATAAAACAGTTACAAACTGGGTAGTGTTGTCAACTTTTTAATCAAGCGTTAAGTAGATTAAGGTGAGAAAAGGATAATTAATATTATTTTGGAGAAAAAAAATAAGTACTTTTTTTAACCTGCGTTTTAGATACCCGAAGAAACACACACCGAATGTTATCTTATACCTACTACCTACCCGGTAGACCGTATCATCTTCTAACACTAGGCGATAGGCGAAATGGCGGAAAAGCGCAAGCCAATTTAAAAAAAAAACAGATACGGAACCTTACTGTATTACCACATGCTTGACTACAAGAGGAAGGTAAATTGCTAGAGACATCACATATATTTATAGCGTCTGGTCTAAATACCATCTTATAGATGAAAATATTTAAAAACAACCGTATCTAGAGATGTATAATTCTTATTACCCTCTAACTTAAGTAGCTTAGACCAAACTCAACCTTTTCACAAAGAGGGTCGCATCGCACGACGAGAGCTCTTATGCCGTTGGGGTGAATTGGGGTGGTTGAGAGGAAATAGGGTGACATAGAGAATGGGGTGGCAAAGAGTGTTCAGAGGTAATACAACCCAGGGGCCTTACCCCTAGCTTAACTTTTGCGAGCCAACTTTTAGTAGGTACCTGATAGGTACCTAAAATTAACCAACTCATTTAAGCTGCATCGTTTAAAAGCGTCTAACTTGAATGAACTAAAATCCGTTTTACTATGCGTGTGATTGTGATTATCGTTCATTCAAGTAAGACGCTTTTAAACGATGCAGCTTAAATAAGTTGGTTAATTTTAGGTACCTATCAGGTACCTACCAAAAGTTGGCTCGCAAAAATAGAGCTAGGGGTAAGGCCCCAGCTCTAGAACACACATCAATAAAAATATTTATATTTTACTTAATTTTACTTTAATAAATATTTTACACATACAATTTTGTATATGTAATGGATGTAGTAGGTACAAGTAGTATATACTTTTATTACAGTTATAATGTTTCATTAAATTGTGTGGTCTTACAAAAGTAATGCACGTAAATCATGTAATGTTTTTTTTTATCTATTGTGAGAATTTAATTGATCAATGAGACAGGTTCAAAAAGATGAATAATAATTGTTTTAACGATTTATAACATTAATTTACGACATTTTTTAAATTAACTGTTTGACATTTGTTTTACGAATTATTCGTAAAATAAAAACTTATCCAGCATCGATAAGGCTCCGATAAATTTATACACACGCTAATTACAAAAGTTAATTTATAATTGTTCAGTAATGCAATTCTTATCAGATATTGGATAATATACTTAGTTTTTTAAGGAGGTTGTCACTATTTAAACGACCTTTTTAATGTTAACATGATAATAATGATCACTGATAAATAAATATAAATTGGTCACTGATAAAATTATAGTGTAGGTACTTAGCCATAAAAAGACAACTATGACTATTTTACTACGGCATAACTTAAACACAAGTAAATAATCTAAATGATCCCTTTTTATATTATTAAGCTTTTGCCTGCGGCTTCGCTCATATTGTGAACAAAACATGGCTTATGTGGTTTTCGATTATATCACGGGAAGAGTTTTTTTAATCAGTTCAATAGTTCTAGTCTTCTAGAGATTACTTCCTACTAGTTCCTACAAACACTAAAGTCACAAACATTATAAAATATTTAGCTAAGAGCATGTCCAGACACGCATATGGTAGAGTTCCGGAATCAACGCCATATAATTGTAGCCAAAGTTCAGAAAATTATGGTTACAAAAAATTCGAACGAACGAAGCTCTGTGGATTTAGCCAAATTTAAGAGATGTACCATGGCCGACATAGCATATACTTTTTATGGTTTATACATAGAAAAAACTGATTGAGAAACATTATTTGTTCAGACCATTTTACAAAAAGGTCAATGACCTATGAGCTAGAACGCTTTGAATTTATTACAGATCGCTGTTACTCAAAAATTCATCATCAGATAAAGTTCAAAATAATTTTGAATGAATGTTTTAAACATGACCTATCTGTATTGTAAGATTCAAGTTTCTACGTCTTATAGTTTAGAAATGCAGAGAGGGACCAACATTTTGCCACTTTGGCGGGCCATATTACGCAAAGTATCGACTTTATAAAAAAGTGATGTACCAAACCTTACCTTCATTTTAAAAGACCTTTTCAACGATATCCCACACAAGTACCATTTCACATGTACCAGAGCCACCCCTAAAATGCAATATTATATATTTTTTATACTTTTAAAATTGAGATCCATATTACAACTGTAATTATGCAAAGTTTCATACACTTAATTTAATAATTATAGAAGTTAGAAGGTTTTAAAAAAATCAGACAGACGGACAGAACGAATTTATAAGGGTTCCTTGTCGGGCTACGGAACCCTAAAAAGGGCTAAATAGGATCCAAACGGACCAGGCTGTCGTTCAGGTACCTATTTAATCTGAAATAATAATAAAAAAACAAGAGCTATATAGTTTCCAAAATACAGCCAATCAAGTAGGTACTTAAGTAGGTATAAACTAAACTTGGAGTATTAATAAAATTATACCTAGTATTAACTAATTTGGATTCAACCAAATATTGCAAAAAATGCAATAACAACTTTAAAACGGTAGGTAATATTTGGTAGCAAGCTGATATGTAATTTTTACTTACTCTTGGTATTCCTTCGCAACCCTACCAAAATTATTTTACGGCACGCACACTAAGGATATATAATACCATAGTTTAATAATATACTTTGCCTGGATCATGGATAATACCTTAGATAAAATACATATATCTTACTAAAATAGGTTCAGACCGTGCGTTCAGGTTCAGTTATATATGCGTAAGTATATAGTTACCTAATCTAATTTCAAGAAACACGTTTTAAATAACTTTGTTTAGAAACATACTACATAAATGATCACCAATAAAATTTATCAGCGATCAACATTATTAGATTTATTAGTATTTATCTCTTATCTTCCTTTCATGTTTTAACATTTACTTAAGAAAATGATAAAAGCGTTGTGATTAGATACCTACAAGGTGTTATCGTGGCTGTGATCACTTATTTTTGCTTACATTCGAACACAATATAAATAGTAAATAGTACCTACCTAAGTACTTACCTAAATTGGTATCATTGCATAATAAAAGTAACTGTAAACCTATACTTAGTTACCCAATCAACGTTAATCAAAACTACAAAAATGTATAGAGCGTTTATTATTGTTCCTTTTACTTATTATCGATCAGTCGCAAGTCGCAACCGACACGATCAATGTAATAATAATACTAAAATGAGAACAATGGTATGCGTCAAGCAACGGAATAAATAATAATATACGTACGTCGCGACCGAGCACGAAAAAAGTAACGTTGGCTGGCGGGACGAGCGGTTATCGACCGCTTGCCACAACGTAGCGTAACTGACGCTTGCTAGCCGTCTCTTTCTATCTTGTGATGTACACTTCTACGTTTCTATCTGTCTGCCCGATGAATGTAATAATAATAGTAGAAAACGAGCATGTTCTTTGGGGACACGAACAATAAATTTAAGGTGAAGAACATCACAGAAGATTATTATTCTTTCACAGAATCACAGAAGTGATGTGAAATGAAAGTGCCACAATAATTAAGTATAGGGACCTACCTACATACTGATAACTAAGCAAGTACCTACCTACCTACCAAAATTCTTATGTCAGATCAAATTAATGAATCACAAGTCACAACACATGTGTCATTTGATTTTAGGAGAATTTTAATCAGTGTATATTTACACGTAAATTTGCACGTGTAAAATACCTACTTACCAATTAATTAGATGAGATTATTGTAATTAGAAGTCGGTACCTACCTTAATTAGGTACATTGATAGATAGGTATAGATATAATTTAGGTACCTACCTACTTTTAGGTTAGGTTGAAATTGAATGGACCTTGATTAGACCGTTTAGGTTTTCGTACCCAAAGGGTAAAAAACGGAACCCTTTTACTGAGCCTACGCTGTCTGTCTGTCAGTCCGTCCTACTTTTATTTTTTATTGCAAAATAGGCTTGCGCTTGGCCGCCAACTCGCCTGATGTTAAGCGATGATGCGGCCTACGGTGGAACACGCTTGCCTAGAAGAAACCGATTCACTCTTGACTTGAAGACATACCTTTAAATTAAACGGCTGTATCTTTCGAACCGTAATAGATAGCTAGTTGAAATTGTCACAGAATATGTACCTATCTACTACGGCGAATTAACTAAGAAATAGTAATAAAGTCAAATAATAAAAATTAAAGGGGGATCCCCATACAAAAAACGATTTTTTAACAATGAGCAGTACAATATAACCTCATTGTTTTTTAAGTATTTTTGTAATTGCTCTAGTGTAAAAACGGTAATACGTACAAGCCTCAAACATGGCATGATTATAGTACACACTCTAAAGTATAACAACAAATAAAAAATACTGGCCAAGTGCGAGTCGGTGACAAGTTTCTGTTCTTTACCATGTTAAGCAACGTAGGGCGCGGTTGGTACTTGGATGGGTGATCGCCTGGGCGTGATGTTGTCGTTTTGGACTACTTTTTGTATTTTGGTGGTGGTACGGAACCTCAGTGCGCGAGCCCGATTTGCGTTTAGCCGTTTTTTGACCGCTTTATTAACATCAAGCGAGTTGGCGGTCAAAAGCAAGCCTTTTCCAGCCTTTTCCTAAATAAAAATAAATTATAGATCGGTAGTATATTTTTTTTTTTTTAATATTTTGGGACATTGTTGCACACACGGTCATCTGACCCCAAACTAAGCAAAGCTTGTAATATGGCTGACAGAGACTGATATACATACATATATATTTTTAAATACATACTTAAATAGATATGGGTAAGTACATAATAATTAATGAGCCTTTTCCTAATAAAAAATAAATTATAGATTGGTAGTAGATAGGTAAGTACATAATAATTATTGATCCTTTTCCTAATAAAAAATAAATTAGGTATATATTGGTAGTAGATAGGTAAGTACATAATAATTATTAATCCTAGTAAAAAAATAATTATAGATTGGTAGTAGATAGGTAAGTACATAATAATTATTGAGCCTTTTCCTGGTAAAAATAAATTATAGATTGCTAGTAGATAGGTAAGTACATAATAATTATTGATCCTTTCCTAATAAAAAATCAATTATAGATTGGTAGTAGATAGGTAAGTACATAATAATTATTGAGCCTTTTCCTAATAAAAATAAATTATAGATTGGTAGTAGATAGGTAAGTACATAATAATTATTGAGCCTTTTCCTAATAAAAATAAATTATAAATTGGTAGTAGATAGGTAAGTACATAATAATTATTGAGCCTTTTCCCAATAAAAAATTAATTATAGATTGGTAGTAGATAGGTACCTAAGTAGGTACATAATAATTATTGTTTGGAACTATCAAATGTCGTAGTTTCAAAATTATTCCATTTGTTACAGCACTTTTGTATTTTGAAGTTGACATGATTTTGGTTTTTAGGTATTTTATCCAATCAACTAGTTATAAACGAATTAAACGATACACAACAAATGTAATTATATAATTATGATAATATGTAAATTTTTGTGTTTTATTTAGCATGGAAAACATACTACGCGCGACAGCAGTCAATGCCAACAAAAGTGTCTAGCGAAATAATAAGTACCTAGGTACTTACCTACCTACGCTAGGCCAAAGCGGGCGATTTATTTTCGCGAATTCAGCGTCAACCCTAAGTTAAAAACTGGCCAAGTGCGAGTCGGACTTGCGCACAAAGGGTTCCGTACCATTACCTATAAAAACGGCAAAAATATCACGTTTGTTGTATGGGAGCCCCCTTAAATATGTATTTTATTATATTTTTTAGGTATTTCTTGTTATAGCGGCAACAGAACTACATGGTCTGTGAAAATTTCTACTGTCTATCACGGTTCATGAGATACGGCCTGGTGATAGACGGACATACAGACAGACAGTGGAGTCTTAGTAATAGGATCCTGTTTTACTCTTTGGGTACGGAACCTTAAAAATATTACTAATGATGAATATAATAACCTTTTCGCTTAGTGTACCCATCCTTTCTGCGTAACCCTGTAGAGGAACTTCGGCCGAAGCGTGCGTGAGTGGGCAGGAGGATGGCGACAGCTGTACAATACCCTCTCAGAAACACTGCAAATTCCTGCAAAGTGGTTGCCACCCCTTTCTGCCCTAAAAGGGGGCCCCTATGGACTGAAAAGGTATTTTTGCGCCCATTGGGGTATATACATCTTCATTATACAACGAAAATACATTAAGGACAGGATGGGATGACATAAAATATGTACGAGTATAAGCAGAATTTTGAGGTAAAGTGCAGAGAATTTCCTGAAACCGGGATGTACCAATTTTAAGCGAAACCGTGGGTGATCTTTCCTTTTTAACTAACGAAAAAAAGGAGTAGGTGCTCTAGTTGACGCGTATATAAAACATGTATATGTGTATAAGTACCCACCTATGTACTCGTAACAGACCCAAGACCCGTAACAGACACGTCAACATGGCTGACGTCAACCACGTCAACCAACGAGAAAATGAGGGGAATTATATTCTCACCCTTTCTCTCCGTGAAAGGAAACTGAATTTAAAGTTACTTATATGATTATTTACGGGATATTTACCGTGGTAAGGTTGTGGAAGGAGCTCTCGATATTCCCGCATTCTTCAGTCTTCCCGTGAACATGGTGCATGTAACTGCGCCGAAATATCGGGAGCTCCATCCACAACCTTACCACGGTAAATATCCCGTAAATAATCATATAACTTTAGTGAACAACCGTGAGTTTAAAACAGTGTGAAACTGAATTTTCATACATTTTGCTATCGTTTACGTAACGATAACTTTTTCGCAAGTGCTTGTACTAAGGCCACTGGACTGGTACCCACGTCTCTCTCTCTCCGTGTTCCGGCCTTGATCTTCTATCACTCTCGTCTCGAATTCGAACGCGTGTGACCTACTAATATGTTATTTTGGTTGTGAAATTAAATGATCTTGTGCTCTGTTTTTTCCTGATAGGGACTTCAACTATAAGCTGATTATCTTTAACTTAGTTCAAAGGTGCTAGGGCCATCTTGGAACTTAGATAATTTAGTAATATAGATAGATAATGGCGTCAATTTTGATGTACCATTGTCTAAACTAATTTGGCATGCAGGACTAAAAATGTTGACGTCTTCTTTAATTTAACTACGTCAGAAAATAATGGCAACAATTTTAGAGCTGTCAAATTTAGTTTAGTTCAGAGAATGGTACTCGTACATCAGAATCGACGTCAATCTACCTATTTACAATATGATCCCCTATTTCTCTTGGTCATGGTATAACTAGAGAGCGGCTTTCCCGATTTCAATCATCTTTTGTTTAGGTTTTCTAATACTTCGTAGAAGGTTGTTACATTTAAAAATGGCTGGACCAATTTTAATGAAATTTTGTGTTTCTAGAGCAGGACATAGTAGCGAGGCCGAAGGCAGAGCTTACACCGGTGCAAAGCCGGGGCGGGTCGCTAGTCTATATATAAAAATGATCCCCTATTTCTCCTGGTCACGGCTCTTTTTTGAAATGTTTTCTATTATTTCGTAGAAGGTTCTTACATTTAAAAACGGCTGGACCGATTTTGATGAAATTTCGTACACTTGGAGCGAGTCATGTAGTGAGACCGAAGGCCAAGCTTACACCCGTGCGAAGCCGGGCGGGTCGAATAGTATAGGATAGATTTTAAATTCCACTTTCTGTACCCTTAGTACAAGATTTGACAGTTTACGAAAACTTTTTCGTTTTGTTCCATACGTTTTAGTAAAGCGCCTCTAGCGGAAACGCGGTGGAACTAAAATCGGTAGTATAGGTTGCTTCACTCAAATACGAAAGGTTTCGAATAGCTTTCAGCCCAGCAATGTATGGAACAAAACGAAAAAAGTTTTCGAAAACTATCAAATCTTGTACTTAAATCGAAAATAAACCAATTGTAAACAAGCTTATAAATTTCATTTTGACAAACTGTCACTTCATGAAATTTTTGAGTCTTTTGACGTCAAAAATTTTATTTGTTTCTTTTGACGTATTGAAGCCCTGAAGAGGATGCTAACCACTGAAGTGAGAATCTCTTTTCTGTGATGCTAACTGATTACCAGTAAACCTGTATTGGTGCAGATTTTAAATCTCTGATTGGTCAGCTGGGGTCAGTCACAGAAGGAGTGGAGCATGTCGTGAACTACCTATGTATTTCTTTAAATAAAAAACAATTTTCGTCAAAATAATTACATTTATTATCGTTAGGGCTTAACTCACGCCTAATTTTCTCAAATATTTTTTTTGTTTTACATTGAAAAATTAATTTAATTTATTTTTTAAATTAAATTAAGTTTTATAATAATTATTATTTAATTTTAATAAATAAAAAAACATTTTACACCATGTCCATCCTGACATGTCAAATTGTAGGATAATATCATAAAACAAATAATGGATGATTATTAAGTATTGGCGGATTAACGTTCCGCGAAAGTCAGGCGCCGAGTTTGACCATAGCTAACTTCGATCAAAAAAATACTAATATGCCACAATGACGCGCTAATCGCGGCAATACTCAATCTGGCTGGACTCAATACGCATCCAGATTGGATCCACAGTCACGCGTAAAGTTGCACAAGCCGTAACAAACCGTAAGAGCTGTCAACTTGGCTGAAGAACCACCGTCTGACCCACGGGAGAGAAACAGAAAATTTTCTCTTTCTCTCGGGAGAGAAGTTCCCACTTGCGATTCATACAATCGCAGTCTCGCTTGCTCAACGACGGTTCACGAGTTCTGACGATGATGAGCAAATCGAACAGACATTGGAGAACTAAGCCGTAAATATATGAATATACGGTTGGTTTTGGTAAAATAGTTTTGTTTCGATATACATTGTATACAGCTATGTTTATATATGCAACTGCGGACGTTTTTTGACTATAATTTTGTGACTTCTATGTATAATTTTTCGAAGATAACTAACCATTAATGTAAGCTCTCTCACACTGCATATAAGTTTTCCCATCTACCCTCCTTTGATCAGATATGTATTTCTTCATATCATTATTTTCCCAAAGCTGCAGGTTTTTCATGCCGACGTCAAGAGTTTTGCTGGTCTTCTGCAGATTTACAATGTTGTCATTTAGACGCTTCTTGATTCTGTCCAGGATCATCTGTTCTTCGTCTCTTGACGGAGAGATGTCTGTAACAAAGACAATGGTTTTAAGCCGAGTCCAAGAGGAATGGCTTCTACTGCTGGAGTGCTGTATTAGATTGTAAATTGGATGTATTTTTTTATGCCATAGGTGGCAAACAAGCATACGTGCCGCCTGATGGTAAGCGATCACCGTCGCCTATGGATACCTGCAACACCCGGGGAAATACCCACCATTTTTAAACCAGGATGTAATAAAAAAATAAAAAAACAGATCTATTTATTCATTAAATTTAATTTTCTAAAGAACTTTCTATTTGATGGAATCTGAACGGCTAAAATCAAGTTTTTCGTTGCATTTTTCATCTAAAAAAGTGAGAGGGCTCTTAAGGAAAATTGTAAAAGAAATTAAGTTGATAGTTGTTCTCACCTAACTCCCTCCCATTCCTCCTGATGCAGTCCAAAGCCTGTAGAATCAACTCCAACTGTTCCTTCTTCTTAGACTCCTCCACCAGACGATGCAAGTTCCTCTTGAAGGCAACAGACGGAGATAAAAGGGCGGTGGTGATGTCTTCGCTTTGCCATTTAGTATATAAGTCATGGAGTAAGGAGCTGGTTGATTCAAATATCCAGATCTGTTCACCGCTGTGGACAACAAACAATTTAAACATCATCATCAGCCAGAAGACGTCCACTGCTGAACATAGACCTCCCCCTTTAACCTCCACACTGAACGACATCCTGCCATCCGCATCCACTGGATGCCCGCGACTCTCACAATGTCGTCGGTCCATCATTTGAACGATTTTTTTTATTTATTTGCATGTAGCAACAGTCTGCAAGAGTAATGATGGCGCGATGGCAGCCCTGGCGCACTCCGCACTTTAGGTATGAAGCTACAAGTAGTCGTCTTGTCGGACTTGCCGTGCCCGCTGCCGCGCGATAGACAGAGATAACGCGACAAGAGTTACGCGATAGACAGAGAGGCAACTTCTAGGCTAATATAGCTGTAGGTAGTTAACACTCGCACGTCCTGAATTGCACTTTATTGTTTAGTAGCAAGAGTTTATACTTATTAAAATGAGTTTGCAGAGTGAATTTTTTTGTGGCGATGGTAGAGTGATGATGGTTGAGCGGTAACATGTGCGCTTTATAATCAGACGGCGTCCAGGTCGATCCTCGGCCCTTAATTAATGACTCATCATCATCATCAGCCATAAGACGTCTACTGCTGAACATCGGCCTCCCCCTTTAACCTCCACACTGAACGACAACCTGCCATCTGCATCCACTGGATGCCCGCGACTCTCGAATTTCGAAACCTGGGTATTTCAAGGTATCTGAAGAAGAGCATCCATAAATGTTGCCAGACTAACCTTTCCAAAACAATTTTTCTATTCTTCTCAAGGCTGAACTTGTTCAAGTAAAGTTTCAACTCGTCGATAAATGTAGGGCTTCCATTATCTGATAACAAAGTAAAAATTAAACTGAGATGTTTATCCACTATAATAATAATGAAAACGCATTTAATAAATAAATATCTGGTACATTTTTGACACACGGTCATCGGACCCCAAACTAAGCAAAGCTTGTATTATATTATGATACTAGCCGTCCGCCCCGGCTTCGCACGAGTGTAAGCTCGGCCTTCGGCCTCGCTACAAAATATAATATAGCCTATGTCACCCGGGGATAGTGTAGCTTCCCAACAGTGAAAGAATTTTTCAATTCGGTTCAGTAGTTTCGGAGCCTATTCATTACAAACATACAAAAATAGGTACAAATCTTTCCTCTTTATAATATTAGTGTAGATTGTTTACTAACTAAAACGCCATACAACGTTCAAGTAAAATATAAAAATAAAAAATATAAAACAATGCTAAAATTAATAATTAATTAAAAACCATCACAAATGTCTAAACAAAATAAAATCAACTTAGTCTATAAAAAATAAGATAAAAACATAGCATGTACATTATTAAAATTAAATTAATTCATATTTACATTAAAATTAAAAGTATTACATGGATGTAGTAGTAATATGGCTGCCAGAGACTGATATACATAATTTGTTTTTAATACGTACTCAATAGATATTAACATCCAGACATAAAACAAACATGTTCTCACACGAGTGTTTGCCCTAGGTGGGAATCGAACCCACGCCCCCGAGCGCAGAAGGTAGGTTCAATACCAACTGAGCCACCGGGCAGTCAAAGGCTCATTTCACTGTAGTTTTAGAAATGAGCATGTTTCATATCATACTCGTAGATCAGTGGAAATCGCACACCGCTCAATTCACACAATCTTTTTTACCTCTCACCTGCAAAATGTGGAATGAGCTACCTTCCGCGGTGTTTCCGCGAAGCTACAACATGGGGTTCTTTAAAAGGCGAGTTAATATAATCTTAAAGGGTCGGCAACGAAGTTATGATGCCTCTGGTGTTACAAGTATCAATAGGCGACGGCGACTGCTTAACATCAGGCAGACCGTCTGCCTGTTTGCCACCTATGGCAATAAAAAAAAACTTTTTTTAACCAACTACCATATATTTATTTTTTTATATTTGTTACCTCTGAACTTTCGACTGGGTGAACCGATTTTGATGATTCTTTTTTTATTTGAAAGCTGTGCCCTTAGTACAAGATTTGACAGTTTTCGAAAACTTTTTTCGTTTCCGTATTGTCCCATACATTTTAGTAAAGCGCCTCTAGCGGAAACGCGGATGAACTAAAATCGATAGTAATCGGCAGTATAGGTTGCTTCACTCAAAATAGTTTCGAATAGCTTTCAACCCAGCAATATATGCATCAAAACGAAAACGAAAAAAGTTTTCGAAAACTATCAAATCTTGTACTAAGGGTACTGGTGCTTCCCGTGTAGTCTCATTTCAATTTGGCCCGGTCCTGACATTTTTATGGAGTCGGTTTTTCATATTAATAATTATTTACAACACTAGTCCAAACCTATAGGAGTGAGATGGCTTTCGGTACTAACCAGGAAGGTAGTTAAACGAGCAGTTATCAGAGATGTCCAAACTCATGCTCAGACTGCGTCTCTCTCGTTTCTCTTCGTAAAACTGACGGAGCATACAAATAGATTCTTGAGGGAGAGATGAAGATCCTGAAAAATAAAGCTAGATGAGAATGGTGCCTGCTATTGTAATTAAGCGAGTTGCCAGTACGCAAATGTCAACCCTAAAAACCTGACATTAGTGACTTTTAAATTATATATTTAGTTATGGTTGCGAGTCGCTGCGCCAGCAAGGGCGCTTGCCCCACCCTGGCTGACCTAGGGGTCTAGGCAAGAAACACTTTCTGTTAGCGTTAACGCCTGCGGAAAGATAAAATTGTATGTAAATGACATTAGCAGTTACGTGACAGCCCTCAAGACAATGCCATTTTTAGGCAAATACTTAATGATTGTGCAAGTCTAGTAGCAATGGCTATCTCGCTCTTTCCAACTTACTAGCACGCGTGAAAGCAAGATAGCAGGCGACCACCATCGCATCCACGCTTACACAATAGAGCTGTCATCTTCATCATTATCAGCCTATCATGTGCCCACTGCTGGGACACAGGCCTTCTTAGATAGAGAGGGTGGGTCCTCATCCACCATGCTGCACCAGTGCATGTTGGTGAATGTGATATGACTTTGAACTTTTGAAGTTCTTGGTTTCGTTACGATGTTTTTCTTCGCCATTTTTGAGCGATTGTATCAAAACTGCATATAATTTATAGTACGAGATCCGGCTGCAGGATTACTTCGGTCATCGAGTTTTTGCTTAAAACCAAATTTTTACGCATATTTATGATAAGGAGAATATATTTCAACCAGGGTGTCAATCAAAATGTGGCCGCTAGTATTTTTTACTAAATTATTGTTAATTAATTTAGGGGAAAAAACGGCACCCCTTTCCAGAGCGACCGCTCCTCACGCTAACCCCAGGGCCGGCTCTGAGCCCACATGCTACTCCCCAGTCCTCAATCGCTCACCTCTGTCTTCTTACTTACCTCCAATTCTATCGCGATCCACGCCGTCTTCATGGAAACTATTAAAGCGAAACAGAAGATGCTCCCTCACTTTCTGCGTCTTCCTTTCGACGGCTGCTACTGATAAGATGAGTCTCTTTAGTTCGTCTCTTTTTGACTCCTGTCAAATATAAGACTATTAACCTCTCAAAGGTAAAAAAAAAACATTCCTTCTTCAGCCTACTGCCGAAAAAGAAACCACACAATATGTAAAATGCCATTTCGAGTACAACGCAAGAAACAGACATACCCTCCTTCTGGCGCAGTCGGGTAAAGCACTATAGTTTCTACTAGTCACATGAGATTTTCAGCATCCCAAAATGCGTTTGACATTGGATTAACAGACTGATGAGTACTTTTTTCGCTAATTTGCGTTTCAGAAACCCGGTTGTAAGAAAAATTCTTGCACGAAAAAATCTTTGGCTCAGTCTAAATTCGTTTAGAATGGCTGTTATACAAAATTCAAAGCTTAAAAACAATTAAATAGTATCATATTATTCTTTCAAAATAAGTACATATAACTAATTTCTATCTCAAATTATGGATTGCATTATTTTAAGGCGGTTTTTTTGTGCTGCTAACCTTTGTTTACCTTTTTAACCGATTTCCACAAAAAGGAGGAGGTTATCACTGGTTTTTTTATTTTAAGTTTGTTACCTCAGAACTTTCGACTGGGTGAATCGATTTTGATGATTTTTTTTATTTGAATGCTGGTGATTCTCGTTTGGTACTTCAGTTCCACTATGTTTTTTTTAACAATAAGTTTAGTATTTATCAAAAACGCCAGCGCCCTCTAGTGGTGATGGTGAAAATTATTACCAAAGATTATTGAACCCAGTTTTAATAATGACAAAACTTTGCACTTCTTAATAAAAACGCCATCTAGCGGTGGAACTGAAAATTATTTTACCATGACTATTAAACAATAAAAAAAATTGAGTGACAAGGTTTTCACCAAACGGTAACATCGCCTTCTGCCCGTGGCAATGGGCAAGAATTTCCCTGTTTATAGAATAATACTTTCAGAATGCCATAAATTAAAATAAAACATAATTATAAAAAACCGACTACATCAGAACTGAACCAAATTGAAATGGACCCAACAGGAAGCACCAGCTTTCAAATAAAAAAAGCATCACCAAAATCGGTTCACCCAGTCAAAAGTTCAGAGGTAACAAACATAAAAAAACTGTCGAATTAATAACCTCCTCCTTTTTGGAAGTCGGTTAATAATAAGAGAATTTGGTCAAGTTCTGACATTTTTATGAAGTCGGTATTTGACATTGATAATTATTGATCTCGAATTCTGAACTCTGGTATAGTTAGTAATATCAGTTGAGACTTACGATAATTCTATCCACAGCTTGTATAGTGATACAGCTTGCAGGGGAGTCCCGCGGCCGCTCCGAGGCAAACATACCCTCGCGACTGGCGAGCTCATCGATAGAGCTCCTCAGGGACGCCACTCGGGCCTTACTGCTTGCGACCTCGCACCGCGTCACTAGCAGTTCGCACGCCTCGCTTACTAAGTGTTTCTGTAACAGTGCGCGTTTTGAAGTTACACCGAGACCAGTATTTTTGACAGAATGTTTACATTTTGTCGAGTGTCAACTTTGATAATATATAATAATAAATATCTGGGACATTTTTGCACACACGGTCTGTGAAATATTGTAGCGGGGGGAGGGGCGTTCGTTTGCAGGTTTAAATTTAAAGTCACTACTACTTTAACTTATAGTATATTGAAACTTACCTCCAGGTTCAGAAAGGTTTGTGCGAGCTTGTTCCTCGTACGATCGATGTGGATGCGATTCTTCATAGCTTCCAGCGCCAGGTTGCAGTGGAGGGCAGCAGTGTAACACACCACGGAACGCACCCTAATAATATTCACGTTAATTCATTGCAAAACTTTAAACTGGTGAAGAAACACTTATCACTGGAAAATGCAGAAGACGTGGGACGCCAAAACTTCTCGGGAGAAGGATAAAAAATAAACTGACCAAGTCTGTCTTGACAACCTGACGTAATTGCCTCGTTCACTGCCAGTTGTGTACTTAGATTAACATTATTTTTATAGTAGACGTAGACTTACTCCATATGACATTACTATAAACCTTAGTGGTTTTTAAATGCCATTATATCCTTTTTTGTATATTTTTTTTATTAAATGATAAATAAATGAACAAAAAAAAAAAGCCGGCTCGAGCACAGAGGGTTCCGTACCACCATAAAAATTATTAACTACTAAAGTACAAAAAGAAGTGCAATAACTATCAATATAAAAAAACTCATAAAAATTACACAACTGGACCAAATTGAAATGGGACCACACGGGAAGCACCAGCTTTCAATTAAAAAAAGGATCACCAAAATC
The DNA here is from genome assembly GCA_949125355.1 of Agriopis leucophaearia. Taxonomy (NCBI): domain Eukaryota; kingdom Metazoa; phylum Arthropoda; class Insecta; order Lepidoptera; family Geometridae; genus Agriopis; species Agriopis leucophaearia. Next base: position 5,341,518 of record OX421284.1, on the reverse strand, counting down.
GGTCCGCCCAGTCGGTAGTTCTGAGGTAACAAAAACAAAAAAACTTTCAAATTGAGAACCTTCTTTTTGGTAGTCGGTTAAAAAAGTAGGATGGCCAGAGAGATAGCTTAAGCTCAGTAATACGGTTCACACCCTTTGGGTATGGAACCCTAAAAATTACCCTTTAGTATTAGTGGCTGGATGGTTGGCTGGTATCGCGGCGCAGAGTTCCGCTCGCCTCTCGTACAATTGCTTGTACAATAAGTCGCCGCGGCATCTTGTTAGCGGCGACATTACTTCTTCTATGACCAGAATAATTATACAATTAAAAAAACTAAAAAACACGCTTTGATGGGACAAACTATTTAAATTATTGCATTGTCATCGGTCCTTGATAAGTGTGCAAAATTTCAATTTGAAAGCATCGAGAAATCGAGATACAAAACCTATAGTCACAAACGTGCAAAAAAAAATCTGAACCAAAACTCGACGCACGCTACGCATTGAGCCGAGTTTTTGGTTAGCTGTAAGCTTGTAAGGCAGCCGTGATCAAGCGTTGCAACGCTTCGCGATGCCAGTGCTACGATGACACAGCGGACAAGCCACGTTGAACACTATATGCAACCGAAATAACGTCTAAATTGGAGTAAATGTGGCATTACGAACTATATAATTGATGTCAACATGTACAACGACGCTCGGACAATTTTTGACTGTTTTTACTCAGAGATTGTGATTCTATAGTTATTGTATTTCGATGACCCTGGGTTATAAATGACGGGAGTTCTGCGGAAACAAACAATTTGCTGTGATAACTATGTTCACGGGAAGACTGAGAAGGCTTTTGCATGTTTACAGAGTCAAAAACTGTCCAGTCGGTGTTGGGAAAAAAATAACCCAACGCTCAGGAAGGGGATATCCCATACCATCATTATTGTCGCTGCTAGTGGAGGCAATAGTCGAGCTGGCGGCGGGATTTGCGGCGGACGCCAGCGAAGCACCCAGCTTACTACCGTTTCCTGGTCGTGTTAACGATGCTATGCATTTATCCAGCGTGCTCTGAAATTAACCACACTAATATTACACACTAATATAGGTAGTTAGGATTAGAGATGAAACGGAGAGTAGTTTAGCCGGATACCGGATATTCGGCCAACCTTGTAGCCGGATATACGGCCGCCGAATATCCGGTGGAACGTTGCCTTTTTGAATTGGCGGCGCGAACGATAGGGTGGACTTGGTCCAATTCGGGCCTGTCCGTTGATAAGCAAAATTAACAATCGTTTCTTTCATTGACTTATTGTATTGATCAGTGCAGACATTGCAGACACGTGTGTGATCATTTGAGGTTAGATAGATAGAACTCTTTATTGTGTACACCAGAAATAAAAATTACAAACAGATAGAAAACACTTATGTGCTAGTGCCACAAGTGGCGGCCTTATCGCTAAAAGCGATCTTATCCAGGCAACCATTATTATTTTTATTTGTGCTCTTGTTATCTAAAGTATTTTTATAATTCTTAAAAGATTTAACGACGAGAAATGACGAGAGATACTAACTAAATAAAGCAATTAATTAACTTTTTTTTCGAATCCATTATTCGGCCGGATAGCATTTAGGCCGTCGGATACGCCGGATACCGGATATCCGTTTCATCTCTAGTTAGGATACAAAAGTATCCTTTGTATCTATGGCCCTCTAACTATCTCTATGCCAGATAAAGCGACTACTTTAACAATCTGTTGTATAGGATTAAATCATTTGTCTTCCTAGCCAGACATAGGATTACCCGACATTTTAAATTCTTTACCGCATTGTTAAATGTACTCTGATGTTACGTGGATGGGTCGTACCGTCACCTGCTTTAAGCGATTCAGTTTAGGTGATTGCCGAAACTCATGTTAACGTGAACCTTAACGCGCCAAGATACAACTTGCAGTTGTACAACTTTTCACAAGCACCTAAATAGATGTTATTAAAATAGTTGACGGTACGGCCCCTGTTTGGTGTAAATCGTCCTGAATACCTTAACATCAGCATCTTCATTAAGTCCACACAATGACTCTGCAATGGTTCTGGTCTCCAGCAGGTTGGCTTTCTCGCTTCTCAGCTCATCAGCTAATCGCTGCAGCAGTAGTGCTTTCCGCTGACCATCTTGTAAGTGTTTGCGCAGTAAATACCGCTGGCACACTGGAAGCAAATGTTTTAAAATTTGAACATTACTTTGGGTTGGGATGGAGTCCTGATGAAAAACGTCAGCTCTAACTTAGGAATCAAACATAACATGGGTTCCACACAGATAAAATGCCAGTCAGGCATAAGACATAGTCATAAATCTGGGCATGGACAAGCGAGGTCTCCTTCAAAACAATTTTTGAACCCTATTGTACTTTTATTTTTAATAGAATAGAAATTTAATATAATGTAAAAAGGCCGTGTCCAATGTCCACTGCCATTGCTCTTTGTTGGTATATGTGCCATCAAAATGGCAAAAAAAGTTGGGGTCCTTTTTTTTTTTTTTTTTTGTAACATTAGGCTAGATTGTAATAAATTGTGGGACACCTTTAACAAGCACAAATTATGCGAAAAATGTGAAGTCAATAATTACATGGTTTTGGCTATGGAACCATTTATGTCTTGATCCGCTCATCCCAGTTATTAAGTCTTGGTATTCCAAAGTTTTGTGAATTAATGTGCTGAATTATGCCCTTAAGGGATGTCTTACATTTACTATTAGCCTTGTCCGCTAGCTGGTTCAGGTTTTCCTCCTTCTCCTTATTGACCCGAGCTTCAGCATCAGCCACCTTCTCTTTCAGCTGGGTATGCCGGTGCCATAGAAGCAGTTCTTCAGGAACCACTATATTTGCATCTCTCTGAAATTATATAAAAAAATAAGATATTTTTTAGGGTTCCGTACCCAAAGGGTGTCAAGGAGACCCTGAGTAATAAGTCTATGTTGTCTGCCTGTCCAACCTAAAAAATGGCTGTATCTTTTGTACCATAATAGATAGACAGTCAAAAATTCACAGAATATGTAATGTTATGCTGGATTAACTAAGAAATACAGAATAATATCAAATAATAAATTAATAGTATAAAAAACCTTTAATTAACAACTTTTATAATGCGTATACAACATTTTGTGTCTGTTTTGCTAAGCATTGAGAAGTTTTCTCGTTAGGAGCCAAGCATGAATGCAGCAACAATGTCATAATAAAACTTAAAACCGGCTATCATAATAAAATGTGTACACAACATTTTGTGCAAGTGCTGTGGACTGTTGAAGAGTTTCTTTATCTGGAGCTAATTCAGGTCATGGTTACCATACAAATGCAGTGTCATCGGAAATGAACCAACATATCAAAATTCAACTTTGTAGGAGAAGAGGAAGTGGTTCTAACTGTGCATAGCCTCTTACCAGCATCTACCTGAGCCAACTCAACTCCTTGAAATATCGGAGGGAGGCTCTGGGATGCTGTCACAGGTGCTCCAGTGGCATAGATAATAGTGCGAATAATTATGATGACAAGGATCACATTAAAAACCTGACTTCAAAATTAGTAAATACGCAATTTCGTTCACTTGGTTGACATATTTTTTTCAGTTATTTTGATTTAAAAACCAAACTACAAAATCGAATTTGATGAAATTTATATCGGACCACCTCTGAAGTATGGCCTACCAAACAAAAAAAAGAACCATCAAAATCAATTCATGATTGGTGGAGAAATCGGTGAAAATACAAGAAACCGCCTTGTTTGAAGTTGGTTAAAAAGCAATCTAGCTGATGTGGATATTTGGATGATGAAGATAATGATGCCTCATGCAACCTGGAAGCGATTCTAGTTTAAACAAACCTCATTGAGAACATTCTTCTTTTGGCATCTCCTTATGTCATCACAGAACACTAGAGGTCTCTTATTTTTAATAACATCTCTGGGTTCAACTCTCTCCATTAAACTACGCCATACCATGTAGTATTGGCCTCTACACTTTCTGAAAATGTAATATGATGAACAGGCTTCAATACAGGGTATCCCAAGCTAAGCCAGATTTGAAGGTGTGAATAGGGGTCATTCTTTGCAGAACAGAAATTTAAAATATATAAAAAACACTGATGATCTATATAATTTTTTTATAATTGGTATGTGCTTGAGAACGGCTGGACCGATAGCAATTTTTTTTTATGTTAGCAAAAGTCCGAATACTTCGTGTATTAAGGGAAAGAAAATTTTGGTATTTTATTTTTATATGAACTGAAGACCATGGTTCAAACAAATTCTTTGGAATTTGGACAGAATATGTCGGGTCAGCTAGTAGAGTCCCAGGACGATTCCTATTTGATACCATCATTCTTCCCGCAGATCTTGGGCTAAACTATACATAAGAGAGGGATCTGCGCGAGCACCAGCGACCTGAGGTAGTGCTGTGAAGAATGGCGCCTTTTTTGTCAGAGGCAAAAACCCATACGTAATTTTAATGTCACCAAACTTCTACAGTGGAAATAAGGAGAAAACTTACTCGGCCACTTTTTCCACAGGAGGTACGATTTCTGAGTGACATCCCATGGCTAACAGCCACTCAGCAAACTTCTGTGGTACCTCATTACTCGTGAGCTCGCTCATCTTTAATATCAACTATCAATATTAAACTACACTCACAAGATTCACGAAACGAAACGACCAAAACAAAAACAAGTAAATTAGTACCTGTATTTAGTAAACAAACAAGCCAACCAAATTTTACCAAATTCAAACCGACAAAATTTTAAATCGATAGATAAGATTAAATTTATGTACCTAATCTTATTGTCAAAAATAATACTTTTTAGTTGTCAGTGTCACAGCTCATGCTTTGTCTATGGCAGTTTAAATGGATGTTCTTGGACACAGATGTGATCTTGGTAAAAAGGCAAAGTCAAAATTATATCTTATTGAATTATATTAATGTGTACGTTAAAAAACGTTGCGTATATATGTGTTAGCGTCGTGCCCTAGTCGTGTTTTAATGGTAGTGTACTATATTTTAATGTCTGTAAAATACGGAACATGTACTGGTATGGCTTTAATGGCTTTAACCTATTCAGTAATGGGTAAAACAAAAATTAAAACATTGAATGATTTATTTACAAATTTTATTTTACATTTTAGTTTTTCTGGTTTTTCTCGTTTTCTACTGAAATAATGCTCGGAAATCTGAAAGAGTTCATATCAGTGGTACAAGATGGTCTATCATCAAACAATAACTTGCGGCAAACATTCCAAGACGTGAGAAACGCGACCAGCATCTTCAAAGATAAACAGAAAATTGGTGTCGAAAACAAAGTTAACTATGGAGCTGGCGGGGCTATACTTGAGAAATACCAAGACGATTGGGTAGCTATTCATGACAACGCCGATAAAAACGCTAAGGCAGCTGAGGAGGTTGATAAATTGATATTTGAACTCCATGAAATGATGAAAAAAAAGTTGCAAAGTGCTCAAGAGTTATCACAGAACTTGTCCCACATTCCTACTCTTACAGCGACTGTAGCTGAGGCTTTGGACGGGCTGAAAAATGTCCAAGAGCTACTGAAGACTGTGGAAGACGAGCTGGTGAATTTCGAAGACATTGTTGAGAGAAGTAAGATGGAGAATTGGAAACTAGACCATCACTACCAGCTGACAATCTATAAAGAGAAAAAAATGGGTGAGATATAGTTTTGTTTACATATCAGAATCTCAGTTTGAGTGTACGAAACACGAAATGGGGCACCGAGGAAACGGGACTTGGCTCAATCAAAAATATTTTCACCCTCTTTGTACTTTACTAATATTTTATATTATTATACAAATTTTTTACTTGTCACAGATCAATGCGTGGCATAGTAGGGTGTAAATTTGTATGAAGCAGTTTCACCTCAGGTCAACAGAAAAGTGATGTTCATTATAAGTCATTATAAAAAAAACGCTGGCCACCCCCCCTCCCCTGTTTTTTACGTCACGGTTCGATGGAAGGCAAATTGAGGGGCAATCTTTGTCAGTGGTACTTTGGCCTCAGTTCAGGTCAGGATCTAGCTAGATCCAATCTCCATTTATCTATATTTTTAACTTTGAACAAAACAATTATTTTTTTCCTCTATTGTCTGTATAATAGTGAGTGTCTAAAGCTGCAAGCAGGTCGTCCGCTTGGTAGGGAGTACCAAAAGCTATGGAACCATGTTATCTATCTGATAGTGATCACTAGATGTAATTAAGAAAGCAAGTTGTTCATCAAAAATTAAACTCAAGCAGGCACCAAAAGTAACTGCTAGCAGGCTGTTGCTGGTAGCAAACAGTTGTATTTGTCACAGTCATTGCTGGTAGCAAACAGTTGTATTTTTCACAGTCGTTGCTGGTAGCAAACAGTTGTATTTGTCACAGTCGTTGCTGGTAGCAAACAGTTGAATTTGTCACAGTCGTTGCTGGTAGCAAAAATTAAATTTGTCACAGTCGTTGCTGGTAGCAAAAATTGTATTTGTCACAGTCGTTGCTGGTAGCAAACAGTTGTATTTGTCAGTCATTGCTGGTAGCAAACAGTTGTATTTGTCACTGTCGTTGCTGGTAGCAAACAATTGAATTTGTCATCGTCGTTGCTGGTAGCAAACAAATGTATTTGTCACAGTCGTTGCTGGTAGCAAATAGATGTATTTGTCAGTCGTTACTGGTAGCAAAAATTGTATTTGTCAGTGCAAAATTTTTATTTGTTAGTCGTTGCTGGTAGCAAAATTTTTATTTGTCACAATCATTGTTGATACCAAAAATTGTACTTGTCAGTCATTGCTGGTAGCAAAAGTTGTATTTATCCAGTCATTGTTGGTAGCTAAAAACAGTGGTGTGCGTTTTGAAAAGGCCTATGTCCAGTGGATAATGATGGGTTGTAAAATAGAAAGTTCTTTTTAATCAGCTCAATATCTTATGATTGCAGCTGCCCTAGAAGGAGTACGAAACAAACTGGCCACAGAGAAAACATACGAAAGAGAAAAGCAGCAATTAGCAGAGCTGCAGATGAAGAGAGAGACAAGTACAATAGCATTCCAGAATGATGTTGCTAAGTACCTGGTCAGTGGGACTGTAGCTACGGGTATGATTCTTTTATTCTTTGAACAGCCATGCGTATTTTGACTCTCGAATAGCTCGCCTGTGCCCTGGCGCCTGCGAGTAGCATGAACTGTTTCTTTTAAAAATATAGATGAACATACACAAAAAAAAACCTACAGACGAACATATAACCTCCTCCTTTTTGGAAGTCGGATAAAAAAACAGACTGTCTTGGCCAAATTTGTCCCATACAGTAATGGTGTATACAAAATCCCATAGAAAGAAAAAAAAATTATAGAAATTTCCATACTTTCAGTTTTTCCCTCATTTTTCAATAGGGGTTTCAATTTCCCGCATTTTTTAATGATTGATTTGACTTGGGTATTTTTATTTTGTCAACTTTTTTTTTACTGATTTCCAAAAAGGAAGAGTGTTCAATTCGACTGCATTTTTTTTTTTGTTTGTTACCTCGAAACTTTCGACTGGGTGAACCAATTTTGATGATTCTTTTTTTATTTGAAAGCTGGTGCTTCCCGTGTGGTCCCATTTCAATTTTAGTCCAGTTCTCACATATTTATGAAGTGTGTTTTTTATATTGATAATTATTTCTGTAATAACATGTCAATGTATATATAGATTTCAATTCTTGCCATCAAAATCAAAATGTATTTTGATGGAACGGTAAGATTTTTTAAATAATTATTCTGATACTGTTGAGACTACCTTAAATTACTCCACCATTGTACACAGATTTATGCAATAAAATTTTACTTTGAAGAGGAATCCAACAAAAAAGATCAAAGATGATGAAAATCGGTCCAGCCGTTCTTGAACTATAAATGTTGTAACTATGCTGACTTTGTTTTATATAAATACATAGATATACTAGCTGAATCCCTCGGCAATATTTCTGTTTTTTCTCATTACCACAATAGGGGGAAAAGTACCTAATGTCCGTCTTTAAAGTCATCATGGCGCATATTATCTTTCTGCCAAATTTTATTGAGATCAGCTTAGTAGTTGTATTAGTTGTGAAAGCGAACAAACAGACAGAGAGATAGACAGAAACAGACCGATGTATGAGAAAGATAAGCGAGAACCTGCGGGGCTATTATGGATCTTTGATCGGGATCAGTCAGTGTCAGAATTGACAGAATTTTGACACTTGAAAGGGGTTATGACGCAAAAAAAGGCCGTTGTCTATTTCCAATTTCATACTACGAAATTTATTGGAAATAGACAACGCTTTTTTTTGTGACATAATTTTGACAAGTCGCGATCCCGATCAAAGATTCATAATACGCCTGCAGGCTCAGTGAGAATCAGTGATGATGATGATGATGATTGGGCACCATCAGGTGGCCTGTTAGCTTGTTTACTACCTATGGTATAAAAAGCCGGCTTCCTTGTTTCCTGACAGATATAATCTGGGCCTTTTCAAGGCCAGAGTGAATAGGTATCTTCTAAGAATAAGAAGAATAAGATTTATTTTATTGCCAAAAACAATGAACACTAAAACAATGTAAAACAATGTTTGGCAATAGGGAATTTGGCAATGTTTTCTAAGTGTGCGTGCTTCATTTTCAACCACATCGTAGCTTACTAACAGGCGAGTTGGTGGTCAAACGAGAATTTATTCGCGATAAAAAAAATATAAAATACTTTCATATTGATCTTCTTTGAATTTTTTTAAGAGGTTATAAAAATCTGACAATTTTTTTTTTATACACCTTCCAGCACCACCTCCAAGTCCAAAGCCTCCGAACGTGACTCTCGAACAGATCCAACTGGAAGATGACCAGGAAAACTTGGAGAAGTTCCTCGATAGCTGATGATGAGAGGAACCCGTGATGCGATGGCCTTACTAGTGTAAGACAAATTAGTGTTATATTTTCAAATTGACTTTAATATATTGTTGTTTATTATAATGGATTTTTAATGGTAGCAGTATTTTAATGACCAACAATGACAGGCTTAATCACAGGGCTTAATGCTTAACATGGCAACTGCGGCAACGCCAAGTCAAAAAAGAAAAAAAAAGGTTTAATGTTTTGGCCACAGAAAATATATATTTTTTGTTTTGGCCACCGCTGACAGCCGGTCACTTGACATCAGGGGTAAAGTGACGACGTCGTAAACACGCCTAGCCTGAAATGGGAATAGGCCTAAGTCCTAATATTTCATTTATCTCTACATAGTTTCTTCTCTATCTCTTCTCTACATAGAACTCTATTTTTCCCATTTCATTTTATTCTGGTCATTATAAAAATATAATAACAAAAATTTGTTGTAAATATTTCGAAATATTAACGTCGTAAAATTACCGAAGCACATTTTATGAAAGTTAAGTCATTTTATATCTTGAAAAATCTTCAAATTCTCATAATTTTCACAGCCGCTTGTACTCTTCTATGGACATAAATATATCTATTCTATAGGTATTATTAGGCATTAGATAATATCTAAATAATTCACTCGTATGGATATGAAAAAAAAAGTGGCAAGTGCCTTTATTTACTAACCAAAATACAAGTAAATAATGGTCGATCATATATTTCTGTAGATGCACCATTGCCGCCTAAAAATGGCATCGGCAAAACAAGGCATGTGCCTTGTTTCGCTCTAACGAATTTGTCCTTTATTGTAATTCATTAGTCTTCATTTTTAAATATACTTTTTAGACATGTTTTGTTCCATATCTGATTTTTCAAAGGGGACAATTTTTTGTTCGATTTTGCATGGAACTGTCTCTCTACAAAAATATATGATCGAAGCTAATAATACAAAAAATCAACAGAAAACAGTTACTGCCCTTAGACCGTTATGATCAAGCCAACTACCAGTTGGTAGCGTACCCAGCATGCTGGCGGCATTACCACGCTGAATGGCAATGCTTAACACGCCAGCATTTCGATCATGCGTCACATTAAGGGGCAGCCAGGCCCCTCTTTCGCACTGGGCACTTGCCCAGGGCCCCGCGATCGATCCCCTATCGATCGCGGGGCCCCTACTTCTTGCTAGATCACCAAACGATATCGAATATCGAACGGATATCGGTTACGATATTTATTAACAAAAAACATATTTATTTCGAAAAAAATACAAAGCATAATTACTGACTACAATATAATACCAACTAGCTTATTAGCTTTTGAATACACGAAGCTACTCTACTCTCGCCCGAAAATAGTGCTCTGACAAGGTATACTCATTATCTTAATGTGCCTAGGGCCTCCAATAGGTTAAAGACGGCCCTGGGGGCAGCTAAACGAGCGTAACTATCTCGCTCGCGCATGTCAACGTTTTTGAAGATATAAAATCCAGTGAGTGTGAATTTTTAAAACCCGATAGGGCATTACCTCCAAAATAATACTACAAATAGTATAAAGCAGTTTTCGTATTGAAATTTTAAAGAATGGCGGAGGAGAAAGAAAAAAAACAATTTTTATTCGGGTGTCTTTTTCTCTTCTCCGCCATCCTATAATACCTATATATTCAGAAATTGCTTTATACTATTTGCACTGTTATTCTGAAGATAATGCCCAATCCTCTTTAGGGTTCCGTACCCAAAGGGTAAAAATGGGACCCTATTACTGAGCCTACGCTGTCTGTCTGTCTGTCCGTCCGTCTCTCTACCTTTAAATGGCTGTATCTTTGGAACCATAATAGATAGCCAGTTATTTTTTTTACATAATATGTAATGTTACGGCTGATTAACTAAGAAATAATAAAAAAGTCAAAAAGAAGGGGGGGGGGGGTCCCCATACAAGAATCGTATTTTTGTGTTCTAATGTAAAACGGTAACACGTACAAGCATCAAACTTGGTATGATTATAGTACACAAACTAAAGTATAACAACAAATAATAAATAATGGCTATGTGTAAGTCGGTGACAAACTTCTGTTCATTACCAAGTTATAACTGGTAATTTCGTTTCGTTTGACCTTATCATTCTTTCACCGAATCTAAATGACACATTTAACAAATTTTGAAGTCGGTATTTTTTATTGATAATTATTGTATTTTGTGGTGGTACGGAACCCTTAGTGTGCGAGCCTGACTCGCACTTGGCTGGTTATATTTTTTAATTCTTACACAGTGATTTTTAATCTTCTAAAATGTTGAAACGTGCGAAAGAGATAGGCTGTTGAGCACAGCCCCAGGCCATCTAAAACTTTTTGATTACATAATTGAACGACAGAACATTTTGATTACCCAAGAATCAGTCCGCTATGCTCATTTACCTTACTTCTTTTACAGCCTAAACTGAAAAGAATAGCGATATAAACATATAGAATAATCTATATTTAAGTTTTTCGAAATCAAAATCAACAATGAAAAAAATGTATAGGAATACAAATTATTTATGACTAGTAAAAAATAAGCACATTGCTAAAACACATCGATCGGAACACAGGCCGGTCACAGTCCAATACACTCTCTTGGGGATCTCACTAAAACTCCATTGTATCAAAAAAATCTCTTTCCAACCACTCAAAATCGACGGCGTTTAAAAAAATCAAAAGAACACAACACTTACGAATTTACTCGGGGGTAGGTATGGAGTACATACATTCGCTCGACAAGCTTTTTTGACCGTCTAACTTTCGGTGGGATAGTGTATGACGTTGGCTTATGGAAGAGTTGAGCATTCAGCTACGTTTTCCTCATGATTGGGTGGAGGTCACCACCTCCATGCGCTGACATTTTCATTTTCCCCGCGTGGTTTTTGGCGCGGGGAGCAGCATCCTTGATGGAACCACTTGTATCTTCTAATTCTTCATCTGAAGAAAAGTCAGATACGCACGCCGTTAAGTGCCTCTTTTTAGGAGACACTACATGGAGCGACCACCGCATCGGACCTTTATGGTTCTTGACACTGGTGTCTCTAGCTTCGTAGTCAGTGTCCGAAGCGGCACGCTGAGAGTCGCTCTTCAATCTAGATTTACTCGTCCTGTGGCTGTCCTTTTTTTCCCCCCTAGGGGGGCCGTGGAAGTTTTTTAAATTCATTACACTCGACGTCTGCTTCGCGTTCAAGTCTGGAAAGTTTTGTGAGTATATCACGACACTGTCCACCGGTTTTTCTTTATGAAATTTTGCCGGCTTGTTCTTTGTATCTGATTCCGAGGGGGGGTTCGAAAGCTTCTTTTCCGTAGAGTTCCCGCTGCTACAGCTGGTGTTGCTATTGCTGTTGCTGTATTGCTCCTCGGCCTGCTTTTCCAGCTCCTGAAACTTCGTGTCTATACTTTCGTCCGATGCCTTGTACTGTTCTAACGCCTCTTTCTCTAACTCTTCGAACTTGTGATCGACGTTTGGTGGTCGAATTCTTGCACCCGGTAAGACGATCTTTGGGTTTAACTTTAGAATTCCAGGGGTAACTAACTTCTGAGCTAGTCGGACGCATCCGGCGGGCGATAAAGTTATTGGGGACGGAGCGCTCATACTAAGAACAGTGCTGTAGAGTCTTTTAGTTCTCAACCCCGCGTCTATAGCCGCTGCGCTCGTCGAAGGCTGCTGCTCGTCTACCTCCTTACTTTCAGGTTTTTCTGGTTGCGGCAAGCTAAAGCTTGCTTGAGGTTCTATTGGTTCTGTCTGCTCTATAGCCGTGTCTTTTGGAGCCGATTTCTCGTCGACTTGGGGTTTTGGTTTGAGGATGGAGTTTTGTGTGAGTTGGAATCTGTCGAGCCTGGGCGAGGGGTGGTCTCGAGGCCACCAGATGTAGCGTCTATCTTGGCAGCGAGCGGGACGCTGGCCGGTAGGTGCATACCGACTAACGTTGGTTCCGCGGTATGGCGGACAGCGGGCAGTAGATGCGCGAATAGCCGCCTGCACGCTTGCCGTGAGACGCCCCATGGCGCGCTGACATTCTGTCAGCTGCGGTGGCCGCGGAACGTCGAATTGGAACTGAAAACGTTGAAAATTTTGGAAAATGTGAGAAAACAATGAATAAGCATTGACGATATTATATATATATATATATCGGCCTCCTTGACGTGTCCGTCAACGGCGAACCTGACTAGCGCCGGTTACGATATTATAACATGGAACAAGACAGGAAAGTTTTAAAGGCGGTAAAAATAATGGCAATGTAAATATATCAGACCAGCTCCCCTTACAATTTCAAATAACTATTTTAGAAAAACCACCTGTATCATCAGCCTACTTCAGTCTACTAGACATTGCTTTTCCTTTTCCATGATTTTTAGTTTTTTTTTTTGCTTCCATCGCTGCCAACTGCCTTACATCGTCACTCTTATCTTGTCGGCAGTCGTTCAACAAAATTAAAAGATGCAATATTCAGAGGAACTCACTTTACAAGTGGGATCACAAAATAGCTGCGCTGGTATCTCGAGACAGTAGGCGGGCGGCGGCGGCGCGAGTGCTGTCAGCCGGCGCGGTTGCCTCCGCCGCGCCCGTATCTTGCGCGGCGCGGGCGGCGGGCTCGGCGCGCGCGGCGGGGAGCGCGGGGCTGACCACAGCCCCCGGACGCTGCATACTCGCGCCGCCAGAGCCGCCTCCTCGCCCCGCGCCCCGCTCGGGCCCCAGCGCTCGCTAGCTGCCGATTGGTGTCAGTTATAGTCACTTTTCAGCCAAAACTCGGAGCGGGAGCAATAGGTTCATAGATAGTTCAGGATGACGTAGAAGTTTGCGCTTCGGACCATCTGACCACCACCAGTGATAAATAGGGACGTTTCCCATATGAGGGCTGTGTACACAATTTGTATAAAGTTTTAGGACTGCGGGATATCCGATATCTGTCTGATGAAGCATTTTCGTGAAAACCGCATTTAAATCTGTCCAGTGGTTTAGGAGATGTGCGTGCACAAACAAACAGACAAAAATTCTAAAAACTGTTTTAACGTGTTCAGCTGCTTATTTTAAGACGCCTGTGTGTTTTTTTAATATCTCGTAGTTACTTTTTTTTTTTTTGCTTTTTATTACATGTATAGACAGATATGGCCACTATTTTTCTAGTCTTAATTCCTTTGTGTACACGGTTGCCTGGAAGGGATCGCTTTAAGCGATGAGGCCGCCTGTTAAAAGTCTATATAACAGTTTCATTGTAATGTATCTGATCCTTGGACCCGGGTATGTCCTAAAACTGCGACCAGAACCACCGGAGGATGGGCAGCAGCGTCCTAATAGTACACGGTGAACGTACTGCGATCCCCAAGCCGCCTGCCAAGCGTGGGGATTATGGGAACACCCCTCTCTATGACGGAGCCCTTGTCCGACAGTGGACGTTAATTGGCTGATGATGTGTGTATCTGATCCTTTATGTGGTCTTTATCATAAAAGGATTAGATGAAGAAGAGAAAGGACAAACGCACAAATTGTCATTAGGTAACACGCGGTACTGGCGACGACGCCGCGGGCACATGTTGCGCTCCGGAGGATCCTCTGTCAGTTTCCGGAACCAGTACTCCACCTGCGACATACAAATTTATAAATATATATCACACTAATCACAATAATATTATAAATGCGAAAGTAACTCTGTCTGTTTGCTACATAATCACGGCTAAACGGCTTAACCGATCTCTATAAAATTTTGCGAGGTAATATCATGAAGACGGACGGAGTTGCGGGTTCAGCCAGTATTTATATATACGAGACGATTTCAACTTTTTGCTACTTTTCTCTGACGCGATCTACCAGGCTACCGTCAGAGATTGAAGCAGATTTGTCACCATCCACTAGCCGTAACAGACATGTCAACTTGGCTGAAGAACCGCCGTCACGGAACGGGAGAGAAAGAGAAAATATTTTCTCTCTCTTCGTTCTCTCGTTGGTCAGGTGGCGTGAACGGTAATAGTTGTAGGTACGTACAAGCGTCAAACTTGATATGATTATAGTACACACTCTAAAGTATAATAACAAATAATAAATAATGGCCAAGTACGAGTCGGTGTATTTTTTTTTGTTTACTACCAAGTTACGCAACGGGCTCGATTGGCACTTCGCTGTGGAATCGCCTGGGCGTGATGTTGTCTTTTTGCACTACTTTTAGTATTTTGTGGCGGTACGGAACCCACTGTGCGCGAGCCGTATCGCACTTGGCTGGTTTATTTACTAAACTATAAAAAGTATAATATGTTATGTCGAGACGATACATTTCTGAAATTTCACAAAACTTCATTCCTTCGAATTTTTCTTTAGCCACCTATTTCTGAACTATGAATGTGACTTTGGTTACGGAACCTTACCATATGCGTGCCTTGACACGCTCTTGGCCAGTTTTATTGAACGATGGCATCGAAAATGCACATAATTTACACACTAGTAAACGATAGCAAATGTATGAAAAATTCAGTTTCCCTGTACGTCCGATAGAGGCGCTTCTCAATTTTTCATACATTTTGCTATCGTTTACGGAACGAATACTTTTTCGCGAGTGCTCGTACTAGGGCCAGTTCATTCGTTCAAGTTTCATCGGGCGACCTAATTCTGGGTTTGTTTGCCAGTCAGCCGAGTCAGACGAGCTCTCTAAAATACAACAATGAGTGAATATTACCTCCGGCAGCATCCAGCACTCCGTTACGTCAGTATTTTCACATCCTTGTCCGATGTAACCACGATCATTTGCTTTTTCGTTCGGACTCGCATAACATTTTTCTCTGAAAGCAAAAAGGTTCGTTAACGCAAAGGAAACCTCTTCATATGGGACTTTTTATTTGGCAGAATGTAACTTCTAAAAAAGTAAGTTGTACGCGCCATTATTTATGTCAAATTTCGCGCGGGATGTCAGATGAAGAAATAGAAGAGTAATACGAGAATGTGACTTTTATTATATAAAATGTTCTTTTAATAATTGCTTTGCGAACCTAGCTTCGTCGTAATAGAAATTTCCGTAGAATTTTGCTAATCTCGACTCTGGGATGACGTCTTTAACGCTTCTCCTGCCACTGTTGCTTCCATTCTCTTGTTTTTGGCTTGATGTAGAACATTTATCTGCAAGTAAGAAAAAAATAATAACCCAATGCTTACCTTACAATGCTGCTTGCTTTAACCCTAGATCCTACTGCTGGGCAAAGTTCTCCACTAAGCAATGCAGCGTGAAAAATTTGCTTCATATTTTGTTGTTTCTAGTATCAAATACATAAAAACGTGCCCGATTTTTAACAGACTTCCAAAAAGGAGGAGGTTATCAATTCGACTGTTTTTTTTTTCTATTACCGCAGAACTTTTTACTGGGTGACCCGATTTTGAAGATTTTTTTTTATTTGAAAGCTGGTGCTTCCCAATTGGTCCCATTCAATTTGGTCCAGTTCTGACGAAGTCGGTTTTTTATATTGAGAATTAATCAAAAATGTATCTAAATATAATTTTGTAGAAATTGTACTGTAAATAAATAATTCAAATTTGTACTGTAAATCCCTCAGGTGTAAAAAATACTTTATTACAGACAACTTAAGTCTGAATTCTACAAATATTAGTTGGAAGTAAATTATAGCTTACCTTCATTATATAGATATATGTATACATTTACTAATTTTTGAAAAAGCGGCTAACTACACTATTTTCATTCGATTATTGGCTTTGACAACTGCAATTACATTGTAAAAAAAAAACAATACGTGTTATTTTTAACCGACTTCCAAAAAGGAGGAGGTTCTCATTTCGGCTGTTTTTTTATGTTTGTTACCTCAGAACTTTTGACTCGGTGAACCAATTTAGGTGATTCTTTTTTATTTGAAAGCTGGTGCTTCTTGTATGGTCCCATTTCAATTTGGTCCAGATCTGACATTTTCATGACGTCGGTTATTAGGACTCCGTACCCAAAGGGTAAAAAAGATAGTTAGCCAGTTGAAATTTTCACAGATGATGTATTTCTGTTGCCGCTATAACAACAAATACTAAAACAACAGAATAAAATAAATATTTAAGGGGGAATACATCAAACGTGATTTTTCTTGCTCGTTTTTGCTCGATATTGATAACGGCAACAGGTAGACGCTTGAAATAATAACAGAATATTTAGTTTTATATTACTCTAAAAAATAAATACTTAATTAAATAAATAAATAATATCTGGGACATTATTGCACACATGGTCATCTGACCCCAAACTAAGCAAATCTTGTAATATGGCAGCCAGAGACTGATATACATACATATATATTTTTAAATACATACTTAAATAGATATTAACATCCAGACATAGAACAAACACAAATAAATAAAAAACAAAACAATTAAAATAAAATAAATATTTAAGGGGGCTCCCATACAACAAACGCGATTTTTTTGCCGTTTTTATAGATAATAGTACGGAACCCTTCGTGCGCGAGTCCGACTCGCACTTGGCCGGTTATTTATATGAATAATTATAATATTTCACAAGTACTTACAAGTTTAACAGTACCTACCTGCAATTTTTTTATTTATGTTCCAAAACCAAGCGAAAGTGATCAGAATTCGTGGTTTCATTTTTTCACAATGTTATTTTATTGCAGCTGTCAGAGGAAATAAACGAATGGAAATAGTGTAATTTAAATCCGATATCGTTTAATTTAGCTTGCAACAAAATATGTGGACTAAATGTACCTACCTACAGATAACCTCCATACATTATGGTTGAAAACCTGTTTTGCTGATGAATTTCTAGTGTAATTCCGCTTCTACACACACAAAACACGCGGAATTACACTAGAAATTCATCAGAAAAACAGTTTTGAAAATGGACTTCCGCAAAGTAACGCCTGATTCAATCAACTACTATGGTTGAAGTATTCTTATACATATAGGTGTTATAAAGCCTGGAGTCGCCAAAACCTCACCTTAATTTGGGAACAGGTGCAATTTAAGCAAATTTTAATTTAATTATAGCAGCAAATGCATCTTTTTTGTTTAAAATATAGAAATGCGCTTGATTGCCAATGCGGCCTTCAATGGAGCACGCTTGCTTAGAAGAAACCGATTCACTCGCGAATTGAAGACACCCAGATTGTTTTTATAATAATTAACGATTATTCACTACAGTTATATGATTATTAGCGGGATATTTACCTTTATTAGGTTGTTGTTGCAACTCCCGAATTTCGGGCTCAGGTAAACGCACCATGTTCACAAACTGACTGAATAATGCGGGTGGTTGGCAAAAAAGTTCGAAGATAATGCAGACACCATGATTTACCCTCATAATTTTTTTCTAACGTCACTGGAACTACTCCATCAGCAACCTTATCAGAGTAAATATTGCGAAACAATCATATACTTGAGTTATACTATGAATAATTATCAATTTAAAAAACCGACTTCACAAAATTTGAAAAATACGAAATTTCGTTTAGGTAGGTATTTGGATGTCATATTATTGTCATCAAAGTAACTGAATTTTCCAGTTATTTTGATTTAAAGCCAAACTACTAAACCTATTTTGATTAAATTTCTATGGATGTTAGAATATTATTTCAATTAAAAATATTGATAAACATACACAAAAAAAAAACATAAAGACGAACATAGAACCTCCTCCTTTTTGGAAGTCGGTAAAAAAACCAAATCGGTTACAAACATGAGAATTACGTATTGAGAACTAGGGCGTTCAACCTTTTTTGAAGTCAGTTAAAAAGATTTAAAAAAAAAAATGAAACTACGCCAACTGTAAAAAAACCGGAAAACTACGCCAAACAAAAGGCAAGCCTTATTACTACCAAAAGTTACCATACCTATAATTTCGCATTGACTTGACTGCGAGTCTGGCGATGATTCTTGAAGTACTTGTGACACACGGCAGTGTTGGGCCCAGAGGCGCTAAAATGGAAGCAACCATCAATTCATCAAAGAGCAAACAGCAGATCAAACTCAGAATGCTAGGCATCTAAATCAGGGAACAACTTAACACGTATGAATAGATTAAAAGAAAAGAAGATGAACCTTCCCAATCCACATTTCTGAACGCCATGGGAAAAGGAGCTCAAAGGATCGTTTGATAGGTTTAAAACTGCAGGGTAATGGTTCTTTGAGGTCGAGCCGTGCGGCTCAATTTCATGTACACATAGCGGCGCGGTTCAGCCTCACGGATCCAGAAAAATGCTGGAGTGTGTCTGATTTCTTTAGGTTTTAAAGCATAATGAAGTCTAAGCTACTAGTAGGTACCTGATTAGCTATAATGAATTCATCAGGTGGTTCAGTGGCCCATGTGAGATCCGCACAAAGGGCGATATGTGCCCACGAAGACCGATCCACTTCGAAGGTCATTCAATGTGGCATCTCACGCATACATACAACTATCTACCTATACCAATGAACTAATAACACTAAATAACAACATAAATATGAACGGTAAAACAGTTAATAAAAACGACGACAATTTGAAAGACATTGGTTAAATCTACAATAACAAAATTTTCCTCTTTTTTGATAGATACGACATTATATTTTTTTTCTTTTTTATTTCAAATCGCTTTTTGAATTTCGTAACAAATGGTTAGAATGAAGTTGTCATCAAGTTGGTTCGGGAAAGATTGGATAACGAGGTTCGTTAACGGCATTATGGTCAGCAAGATTGAGCAACAAGTTTCTGCTCTCTCGTCGAATCAAAAATGTGACCAATACAATGAAAAGTTCTGCAAACTGCTACTCACTTTCATTACATCGTGAATATCAATGCTAGATTAGCATGCTTCAAATTTCCAGGATCACAAAGCAAAGGTAGCGTAGTAGAAAACCTGGTTGTAAAACCAGGCAACATTGGAATGTATTTTTTGTTGTTGGCCTAACAGACCCGCCCGGCTCCGTCAGCCAGCCCGTTACCCGTTATGTCAGTCAGTGTTCAGTTTGGTTTGCGCAGTGTAGAGGCGTTGTCGCCCGTTTGTGCCGCGTCGCGCACCAGCTGTGGCTTGAATGAACCTCAATCCTAATTTTATGATTTATTCCCCCCAAATAAATTACCTTATCTGAAATAATCAAACAAACTTGGGCTTTTACTAAGGAAAAAGTGATAAGTATTGGTGATAATCAGCAGACAGTGCGCTTAAAAAAGTAATTAATAAAAATCGATTGTAAAACGCGAGATCTTTTCGTCGATTTTTCATTGTGGATCGTTGTTAGTTTTGCAACAAGTGCTGTGGTGTCCGGAACAGGTTCGGTGTGACCGTTGAGTTTTTGTGTTTATACATTTGTGTACATACGTTCCTATAGTATATTCGCGAGTGATTGGAAGCTCGGCCCGTTCCGTTAGTGATGCTGCAATCTGCAGGTACCGCGGTCTGACGAGTCATCCCATCTAACACGACGGTAAGTGAATTTCTCATTTACGGTCACTTGTGCATAATGATTATGCAAGACCATCGTAACTCTCGAAGCAAGAAATTATTTATGCCGCCTCTTTATAGTTCACCTCGTCTCGTTTATAATTAAAAACCTAATAACTTTCGCAACTAGGTAGGTATATCAACTTTGTGAAATAATTTTAACTTGATCTGTGGCGTTGTTTTCGAAGTCAGCTTTTGTAACTTCCCTAAACAAATATAATTAGTAGTTTTGTGTATTCAGTTGGTCCATATTTACTTTACTTCGTTGGTATGCTTGTCTTTGTGTAACTTTTCATTCTTATCCCGAATCTTAATTTCTGATCTGGCCTGGAATTTATTCATGTTTCCTTACTGGAATTTATTTGGTACTTACATATTTACTTAGGTATCTTTGTTCTCTGTCTAGGTATATATATATGAGTATTTTACTTCCCTTGCGTTATGCATCATGTTATGTATCAACCTACCTACGATTCATAGGTACTTATGTTTCTGGCATCTAGTTAGGTACCAGTGGCGGATTTACACATTTGCCGCCAGTAGGCTATTCAGATTTTGCCGCCCCTACCAACATTAATTATTCATTAGTAAAAAATAAACTACTAGCCGTCCGCCCCGGCTTCGCACGAGTGTAAGCTCGGCCTTCGGCCTCGCTACAAAATATAATATAGCCTATGTCACACGGGGATAGTGTAGCTTCCCAACAGTGAAAGAATTTTTCAAATCGGTTCAGTAGTTTCGGAGCCTATTCATTACAAACATACAAACATACAAAAATAGGTACAAATCTTTCCTCTTTATAATATTAGTGTAGATGAAATCGAAACTATGATTTGTGCACTATCGTCCTAATTAAACCACCTTTTTGAAACTAGGGGATCGATGTGTAAGTTATTAGATTATTTATAAAACCCAAACGATGGCACAAAAGTAGTTTTAGGGTAATTACATAATAGGTATATAAATAATGAATTAAATTCTGTAAAACATAAAAAAAAAAAAAAAAAAAAAAAAATGCCGCCCCTAAAATTTGCCGCCCTAGGCTCTAGCCTACTCAGCCTGCTGGTAAATCCGGCACTGTTAGGTACAGCTACCTACTTACCTATATTCTATAATATGCATACTTAAGTAATAAATATTTTATAACATATATTTGTTTTCTTTTTTTATCTAAGTATACATTAATATATACCATTATATCTACAACTATTTAATCCTTCCATTCATAAATATACTTTGCATACTTATATTTAATTATATATCACACTGTTTTAAACTATCATGGTTGTTCACTAAACTTATAATGATTATTTACTTATGGGATATTCACGTTGGTAAGGTTGTGGAAGGAGCTCCCGATATTCCTCCTTCCACAACCTTACCACGATAAATATCCCGTAAATAATCATATAACTTTAATTATATATATTCATGCTTTTATTTATAAATACATTTAATTTTTTATACTTTTTTTTCCTTATCTAGATACCTAGATCGTAAATAATACTTAGTAGATACATGTAGGTATATAATATAATATGTATAGTAGGTAATTACATCAAAGTCAAAGTTTTTATTTGCTTGCCAATGGGTATACAAGATCTTAAAATATAAAATGTCCATCCATAAAAAAAAAAAAAAAATTTACCATGACAAGTTCACGATTGAGCAACATGTCTAAATGTGATAAAACGTTATAGAACTGTTCGATCTGATGCCGGCATCGCGGTTTTTTCATCGCACCAGCCGCCACCGCCTGAAAGTTCATCCACATATCATACGAGAGAGATATCTCGTAGAGACCAAGTTTGTTCGCTGACTGGGCTTGGAAGCGTTTGGAAGAGGACTCCAATTTTAGGCGAAAAATCATCATTAGGGACGAGGCGCATTTTAGGATGAATGGGTATAAGCAAATTTTCCGTATATGGGACGACGCCAACCCGCACGAGAGTCACCAGGTGGCAATGCATCCACAAAAAGTTAGTTGGTCCGTACTTTTTTTTAAACAACGTTGGTGAGGTCAACACCTTCAACGCAAAGACGAGCGCTACCGATCAATGACAAACATTTTGGGGATTTGGCCCAAATTGAACAATATGGACGTAGACGACATGTGGTTTCAGCAAGACAGCGCCTCGTGCCACACAGCGTCACGATGGACATTCTGCATGAACGATTTGAGGCTATATGTTTATCTCTCGAGAAGGTGACGTCAATTGGTCACCAAGATCGTGCAATTTGAGCCCGCCAGACTTTTTTGTGAACTTTTCTGAAATCGCTGGTCTATGCCAATAAGCCGCAATCGACCGATGACCTCAAAGTCAATATAACCCAGATCATCGCTCAAATTCCGCTGAATCTATGCGGCTGAATCATTTAAAATTGGACCTCTCGGATCCGTGTCACCGTGCGAAGCCGCGGTGGATATTTGAACGATGTCATATTCCATACATACTGGCATGCATGGGCCTTTCAAATAAAAAATAATAATTTCTTTAATAACTCATAAAGCCCACGGCTTTTAAAAAAAAATCAACATTGACCCGCCCTTATTGGAAAACCCTGTAGGTACAGTTATTCTTTGATGTGCATAAAACCTATTTTATGTATATTTATGTTTCTCAAATATTTTTATATTAAAACACTGATATAAACTATCACGGTTGTTCACTACAGTTATATAATTATTTACGGGATATTTACCGTGGTAAGGTTGTGGAAGGAGCTCCCGATATTTCGGCGCAGTTACATGCACCATGATCGAGGGAAGACTCCCGTGAACATGGTGCATGTAACTGCGCCGAAATATCGGGAGCTCCTTTCACAACCTCACCACGGTAAATATCCCGTAAATAATCATATAGCTGTATTTTTATTGTACTTTTTATCTATTATATCTACGAGTATTTCATTCGTTAATTTTTTTACTGCAGCATTAAGACCTCGACCCAAAAGAGACCGCTGGGAAATGCTGGATGCACGCCGCTTCCAACCGGTCCTTTTGGAGATCGATGGGGAAAGCCTATGCCCAGCAGTGGACGTCCTATTGCTGAAATGATAATGATGACTGCAACATTATATATTATGCATGAAAGTAATTTTGCCTTTATATTACGTCCATGATATTAAGTATCTTCATGATTTATGACTAACATATAAAAACAGTATATTTTTTTCTCTAATGTCCTTAATACATATTTTTTCTCTCATTCTGCCATCTATTCTTACATTACTATATATTTTGACTATGTTTAATATTATTATTCAAACTGAATTATAATATTACGTTGTCTATATGTAAATATTATGTATTAGCTAAACAAACATCCACTCCATATGAGTAACTATAGGTAGGTACATATTGAATGATAAATGTTTAATATTGTATAGTATTGTATAATAATGTATATATTTTAAGTATATTCTACTTTTCTACGTTATACGTAATTTTGTCTATTTTACAAAGTTAGTTAAAATATGACAAAGACTACAGTTAAGTATATTATTATTTACGAGATATTTAGCGTGAAATATCGGGAGCTCCTTCCACAACCTTATGTTGTGGAAGGAGCTCCCGATATTTCGGCGTAGTTACATGCACCATGTTCGCGGGAGTCTTCCCTCGAACATGGTGCATGTAACTGCGCCGAAATATCGGGAGATCCTTCCACAACATTACCACGGTAAATATCCTGTCAATAAATAATCATATGACTGTAGTGAAGTGAACAACCATGATAGTTTAAAACATTGTTATAAAAAAGACTCTTTTTTAATCAACTTATATAACAATGATTATAAATATATTCGCCTGTGCTAAAGTTAGTGATATTATAAAACTTTCTAATTCTCCGTTAATAAACACGGAAATCTTAATAAGTTTTCCCGTTTGTCTACTTCTTTGTTACTTTTTCAATTAATTAAGATGAGAATCAACCTTACAAAATTATAGAAATTGACAAATCAACGTTTATATTTAGGGCCTTACTTAAAAAAGTTACTCAAGTTGATCTATGTGTTAAAATGCTCTCTCAACTTCTCGCTGACGGCAATCGTCACACGCGAAAACAAGACGGAGCATATTTAAGCGTATGTCAACTTGAGTAACGTTTTTAAGTAAGGCCCTTAGCGTAAGAAATAGAAAACAACAATGAGATATCCTAACCCATCCTATAAAATGGCAGCACGAAAATTAATTGATTGCAATATTTGCAATGTTCTTCAGACACTTAATACTTAATCGGTTTTAATTCTCTCTCAGAATAAGAGTTAAACTATGCAATGTTTGGTATAACCTCATAGCAATGTCTCCGACATGACTGCGTCGGTGAAAGTATATACAGAACAACAAAAAAAACTCACTCAGTGATTTTTTACCGACTCCAAAAAAGGAGGACAGTTCTATGTTCCACTGTTTTTTTTTTTTTTTTTGTTATGATTTTGGGTGACGTTACGAGCGAAGTCGCTCGCCTGGTGGCTCTTCACGCTTGCCCATAACAGTTTAACGCCACTCAGCATTTTGAACTTCAACAGTTCAAAACCCTGGATGGCAATGCTCTGCGCTCGTCACCCCGAGATATAAGATGTCAAATCTCTGTGTGCCCTGTAATTTCGCTGGAAACATTGCCCTTCATTCCGGAACACAGTAGTGTCTGCGCACCACTGCTTGGCGGTTGAATAACTGGCAAAGGTGTGGTACTTCCCCAGGCGGACCCCTGCAAAAGAGTCCTACCACTACATCTACACACCACTGCTTGGCGGTTGAATAACTGGCAAAGGTGTAGTACTTCCCCAGGTGGACCCCTGCAAAAGAGTCCTACCACTACAAAAAATAGGTGTACACAATAAAGAGTTTCTATCTATCTATATATTTTTTATGTATGTTCACCGATTTCTCCGCCAACTATTGACCGATTTCAATTTTTTTCCTTTTGTTCGGTAGGCTTAGGTATACTTCCAGTTTGATCCCATTGTCACGAAGTCAGGATCTGACGATGTGATCCCAGGGAAATCGAGGGCAACCCTTAAATTTTATAGGCACTTATTACGTTTTTCATATATTTTTGAAGTTGGTTTTCTGTGTTATAAATCCACTTCTTATTTTCAAAAATTTTGAAATAGGTACGAAGGGAAATAGCCGCGCGCTTTTTGCTGCCCCTTAACATTATCAAAGCAACCATTAATGATATAAAATATGATTTATACATGTACAGCCATTGTGTGCTAATTTCTCACACTTGCACCTTGTCTACTAGATCAGTTCGAGATAACAGTAATACAATAACACGTACTTACGTTACTATATATGTAGGTTTATAGGTTATCTATAAAATTTAAACTGATACTAAAGGTACGTAGGTAAATCCACACTTATTATTATATTATTATGAATGCAAAAGTAACTCTGTCCGTCTGTCTGTTTGCTACATAATCACGGCTAAACGGCTTAATCGATCTCGATAAAAATGTACGTTGGTAAATCCACACAGTCCGTCTGTCTGTTTGCTACATAATCACGGCTAAACGGTTTAATCGATCTCAATAAAACAGTCCGTCTGTCTGTTTGCTACATAATCACGTCTAAACGGCTTAACCGATCTTAATAAAAAATTGCGAGGTAATAGTATGTATCAGGACGGTCATGGGCTTTTTTTTCTGAAGAAATCGCGTATGAAGATGCGGGTACAGCTAGTTTATTATACTTTTCAGATTCTAGGTCTGAATTGTATAAAAATAAGGCGCAGAATTTATTTGACAACGTTCTATGAAATACGATTGAACTTTGACAGTGTTCGGGATAGACCTGCTCACCTATATTATTAAATTACTTATGTAAGAGCAATGGTCATAGATTGCTTTAAAGTATCCTATAAATATATTCCTTCGTCAATCGTATTATATTACTGCAGTTAGATCAGATTACCTGTATTGTGAAGTATTATATTGCGTTTGATTGTCTTGCACTTAACCGGCATACCTACGTAGAGCTTTGTTACCTCCTTCTTATTTGGATAGATTAATATTCCATTTTGTACATATTCCATAGTACTAATTGTATTTTGTATTCAACAGGGCCAGGTGTTGGTTTCGGCTCCACCAATGCCTAACAAATGGTCGGGCTAGACCCGAGAATTTATTATGGATGGATAGTGAAATCATCAACAGCTAAACGTATTTTTTACCACCATTGCAAATATTCCAATTCGAACCCCGCCCGATTTCATTTCAAACAAACTTTCCAAAATCACAAAACAGGCGCAAACCCTCCAGTTATGAATAAAAAAATAACTTGAGGTCCATTTTCCTTTTGCGTCGCTCCTTCGGAATGGCGCAGGAAACTAGAGCAAGGTCGAGGAGCGAACTACCCTGCAGGGTCATTGTCAGGATTTAGTGCTGATAGAAGTTTCGTAGCGCAGGAGCGCATGCGTCAATTGTAAGGCACGATGACAGTTACAAAGAAGCACAGACTAGGTAAAGCGTCTACGTCAAAGAAGTTACAGTTAGCTCTAGTATGGGGAATGCGCTGCCTGCATGAATGTGTGTTCCCCGATAGTTACAATCAGAACCCTGATTCCATAACTACAAACACGCTAGTAACGCCTCTAAAATGTTAGCCTTTATTTCCTAAGGAACAGAGGCCAAATTTTTAGAGGTTGGGAGGAATGGGACCACAAATTTGGTCATACACATGTATTTCATCTAATCTAGATCATTTATATACCGAGCTGATAGCACCGAGCTCTACGTTAAATTCTGGCAATGACCCTCCACGGCATACAGCCTTGGCCCTTTTCTCGCCCAAAATGTTATCCCTAAGAGAACTCTGAGTAGGGTTACCAATTCAAAAGAAAAATCCTGACTACTTGACATTTGTGCAACTGACAGCCTGTAGGTCCGTGCTGTAATCACACTCAACAAAAATTTTAATCTCACAAGTACTTAATATAAAATGAGCTCGTAATATATCTATATTAATAGTAAATAGTGTTAATCAGTGCAGTAGTAGTGCAAAAATCTACTAAAATAATGTCAATTGAATTTGGCAACGAAATTGTGTGCATAATTAGTCGGACTAAGTAATCTATTTTTATAGTTTCGGGGGGGAAAAAACACATCAGTCATAGGACTGCACGTCAGAAGTCAGAAGTGAAAACTTAAGTAGTAATTGACCTATTCTACAAGAGATGGCGCTGTTTCAAAATACAAGGTACAGCGTGACGATGACGCGACTTCCATGATTTTTGTTCATCCAAAAAGTACTCAGCGCGCCTAAAGAAGCTTTTACTTCAAAAATTCTTTTGGAATTCGGAAACAAACAACAATTCTGAATTGAATTCCGTCCAGGCTGGACGGATTTGGATGAAATTTAGAATAGAGATAGCTTATGTCCTGGATTAAAACATAGGCTACTTTTCATCATCATCACCGATTTTCATCACCACGCGGGTGAAACCGCGGGGCGCAGCTAGTTTATAATAAACTAGCCGTCCGCCCCGGCTTCGCACGGGTGTAAGCTCGGCCTTCGGCCTCGCTACAAAATATAATATAGCCTATGTCAGACGGGGATAGTGTAGCTTCCCAACAGTGAAAGAATTTTTCAAATCAGTTCAGTAGTTTCGGAGCCTATTCATTACAAACATACAAACATACAAAAATAGGTACAAATCTTTCCTCTTTATAATATTAGTGTAGATTAAACATTTGGCCAATGCCTATTGTGTAGCAATCTAGCAATTATTTAAAATAACACCAGATGCTTTGTTGCTGACTTGACAACTGTTTTTAACCGACTTCCAAAAAGGAGAAGGTAATTTTTTTTTATTTATGTTTGTTACCTCAGAACTTTCGACTGGGTGAACCGATTTTTATGATTTTTTTTTTATTTGAAAGCTCGTGCTTCCCGTGTGGTCCCATTTCAATTTGGTCCAGTTCTGAGATGTTTATGAAAATGGTTTTTTATATTGATAATTATAGTATTCCAATGTTTTCTAACAACCCTGCGTAGCAATTCACTACGCTTGTCATCCCGAGATATATTATACATATTATGTTATATACAAAATAAATTATATGATATAAGTAAGTATATGCTATATAAAAAAAAAGTTTACGACCTTCCACGAAAATCGTCATCAAACTTACGATAAAACATTTGCTCAGCCTAACTAAATATTAACTCAAAACATGATATGGGCTACTAAACTTTTTATAAATTTTAGGGTTCCGCACCCAAAATGTGTAAACCCTATTACCTTTTAACGGCTGTATTTTTCGAACCGTAATAGATAGCCAGTTGTCATTTTCAAATGTTACGGCAGATTGACTAAGAAATAATAATAAAGTAAAAAAAAAAACAACTTAACCTCATACAAAAAATTTTTTTACGTACCTAATTATTTTTGTATTTGTGCTAGTTTAAAACGGTATAATACGTACAGGCGTTAAACTTGGCATGAATATAGTATAAACTATAATCAATAAATACTGGCCATGTGCGAGTCGGTGACAAATATCTGCAACGTCAGGCGCGGTCGATATTTGGATTGGTGACCGTTTGGACATGATGTTGTCTTTTTGCGCTACTTTTTTCACTCAATGGTACGGAACCCTCAGTTCGCGAGCCCGACTCGCACTTAGCCGGTTTATTTGTAAGGATCCTATGTCAGGGGCTGGTATGGGCTCAGCTGAGGCGATAACCTTGGCCCCATTTTATCCACCGTTGGCGGAGACCATATACAAAATATCTTATTAAGATCCCAGCTCTGATAAATTATTCCTTTTGACAGTTTTGGGACCCTATGGCACGTGTTGAATGGATATTTTTTTGGTGATTCTCAATGGAATAAGCCTGGTTTGATGATAAAAACTCTTGTGACAAAAAGTTTGCACAGATTTGACAAAGGAATAGAATTTTGGATAGAATCTTTCTGTTGGCTTCTTAGTTCTTTTTTGAATGAATTGTCCGCAGCTGTCTTTTTTAACCGACTTCCAAAAAGGAGGAGGTTCTCAATTCGTCTGTTTTTTGTTTGTTTTATGTTTGTTACCTCAGAACTTTCGACTGGGTGAACCGATTTTGATGATTATTTTTTTATTTGAAAGCTCGTGCTTTCCGTATGATCCCATTCCAATCCAATTAGGTCCAGTTCTGATTTTTTTATGAAGTCTGTTTTTTTTTATTATAAGATAGGCTTGCGCTTGGCCGCCAACTCGCCTGATGTTAAGCGATGATGACCGATACCGACCGATAACCAATTTTTATATTAATATTTTTATTTTATTGAATACGTGGCAAACAAGCTACAGGCCACGTGATGGTAAGTGGTCACCGCTGCGTATTATAGGCACATACAATACCCGAGGCACCTGCTTCGATCAAAAAATATCGAAGATTACCTGCAATATTGTTTTTTTTTTTTAGAAATTGGTTCTTAACAAACCAAAATTACCTCAAAACCATACCATAATACCTAATAATTGAAAATAAATAAGGAAGCAAATTGCTTGAAAACTGAAATACGTAGATATAAGGAATTACATTCGATCGAGCTCAGCTGATCACTTGATGATAATGAAATCAATCGTACCAAAAACAAGACAAGTAAAGTTATGTGATTATTTGCGGGATATTTACCGTGGTAAGGTTGTGGAAGGAGCTCCCGTTATTTCGGCGCAGTTACATGCACCATGTTCACGGGAAGAAACAAGACAACTACTTAATTTACACAAACTAGAAGGTAACTAGCAGGTCAAAAATAACTCTGTTATCCACCGAAATTATAAATTAATGGCTAGCTAACTCATTCGTACGCTTGTTTACTTGTGACCCAGTTGGATGAGCTAATTTTTAATTGTAGGTATTATCTACGTACGTACATACATACACGCCAAGAAACTGACGAGTAAAACATGTTTTTCCAAAAAATCAGTATCTGTCTACTATTACAACTTTGTAATTTGATAAAACACAAATTGTAAGAATAAACCGGCCAAGTGCGAGTCGGGCTCGCGCACTGAGGGTTCCGTACCACCACAAAACACAATAATAATCAATTAAAAAAACCGATTTCAAAATTGTTAATACCAGGGAACACCCATTTTTTTTTCAAATATGTATTTGAATTAGATTTAGTTTACAAACCATCACTTGGTTATCTATCTAAACATAGATTTATAATATTTCCCTGACTTATAAAAGCTGTAAGCAAAGCAATCACCATAAAGCTATAAATAGTGGAATCGTTAAACAAGGAAGCTCTCAGTTTAAACACGGATTTTATTGAGGCACATTTACTTGTGCGGAGTATTAAGAGGGCTCTGAACTTTGCTCACTTTCATACAAACGTAATATCATTATAATCATCAGTCCCGAGTAACGCACTGCTATATAAAGGCCTTCCTTTGCTTATGCCACTCTATAAAATCACAGAATACCTAGATATAGTACAAGTACAGAAGATTCACTCAAGAGCATTTAAATAAGTATAGCGACTCTTACTACCACACAATAAAGTCCAATTCAGGACACGCGAGCGCTAACTACCTATTGCTATATTAACCTACAAGTTGCCTCTCTGTCTATCGCGTAACTCTTGTCGTGTTATCTCTGTCTATCGCGCGGCAGTGGGCACGGCAAGTCCGACAAGACAGCTACTTGTAGCTTCATACCTAAAGTGTGGAGTGCGCCAGGCCTGATAAAATGTACTATACCGGATATAACGGAAACTCCCCTCTGGCCCCTCTGGGGTGCCAAAGCAAGTCTGATCCCCCACTCCCAGCGACGGCCCAAGCCGAGGTTCATAATCAAAAGCTCTGATAAATATGTCAATAAAAAGTCGCACATATCCATAACAGAAAACGGTTCACATCTGTTGTCCCTTCAATTTATAAGTAACTAGCCGCCCGTCCCGGCTACACACAGGTGCGGAGTTTTTAAACATGTTACTCAGGGATAATCTAGCATTCTAATATGGAAATAATAGTAGTTTTTGAGGTAATTCGTTACAAACATCCAAAAATACAAATCTTTCTTCGTTATAATATTAGTGTAAATAATGACCACAAAAATGGGATAAACAGTTATTCCCCTTTATTCTGGTAATTATAAAAAAAATACCAGATAAATGGTAATGGAAAGGAAGAAATATATATCTACACTAATATTATAAAGAGGAAAGATTTGTACCTATTTTTGTATGTTTGTAATGAATAGGCTCCGAAACTACTGAACCAATTTGAAAAATTCTTTCACTGTTGGGAAGCTACACTATCCCCGGGTGACATAGGCTATATTATATTTTGTAGCGAGGCCGAAGGCCGAGCTTACACTCGTGCGAAGCCGGGGCGGACGGCTAGTTTATTATATAACAGCGACACTAATACCTAAACCTCGCGTTTGCTGGTGTCGCTTTTGGTTTGTAGAAGAAAATGCAAACGTGTCTATTATAAATATCACCACAAGTAACTCGTTGGCAATATCATGTGAACAAAAACTGCACTCGATGCTTGCTGCAACCTCAATACACAACAGTATGCTTGTATTATTTGTGCCAATGCTAGCGATGCATATCACCGTGCTATTTCATGGAAACGTACCAAATGAGTTGGAAATTTATTTAGTTCTACAGACTGACGAAGCGAAAATGTTTGTCAACTGCCGCGCGGTAGCCGTTATTTCGCGCCGCGCATCATACACTCAGTCTTTCTTATGTATCTTTGCTCTTTCAATGTAAAACGTAGTATCCAAATAAATAGAGCGTATTTTGCTATAATAGCACGTTCTTTAGACATGTGCATGCAGTCGCCGCGCGGAGGCCGTCCGGCGAACGCGTTGGGTCCCTCGGTGCGAACAAAATCGTGTAAAATAAACGCGCCCTAATTATGCTGGCACAGCGACCCAGGATATGTCTCGGCCTCCGATATAAAGAGGTGCCACTCTTTGCTATCTAGCGCAAGTTCACGCCAAGCTTGTACATCCATCAGTATCTGCAGATCAGATCTTTTTCTACTTCCCCTATCCATCTATAATATACGGCACGCCTATCTCTCCGGCAGTACCAAGGCCCTTTTACGGCGCGATCTCCGACCCAGATGTGAAAGTTAGTGGAGTTTATAGGATTTTATTTCACCAATGATGGATCTGGTAAGGAAACCAATTCATTCTGCAGCTCTGCATTTACTGGATTTTATCAATATTTAATGTATCTTGTTACAGGTAAATGAAAGAGGCTACTGAAAGAGCAATGCTCGGAGTTTCTCGGAGGAACCATATCTGGTATGAAGTTATTTGCCAGAAAACCAAAGTCACTCAGCTCAGCGCATCAGCAAGCTGAAGTAACAGTGGGCAGATAGAATCTCTTGCAGAACTGACAACTGTGAGGTAGACGTGTTGATAGTGGGGAATACGAATTGGCAAATACTATTATTGTATTATTTTTTTAAAGATGGGTTTACTCAGACATGACCATGCCACCCTCATTGGCCCGTTCATAAATCTATGCTCTTCTTTACTATCTTGCACAGTATTCTGCACTCCTCCGATAAGGGATCAGCCAGCACAGTTACGTCTGTTACACCACCCAAAAATCGCCAATTCCCATCATCTTTTAAATTAAGTTTGTTACACTGGTGGAAGTCGAACCTTTCAGCCTCTGTCCGGACACACTCCGTCACAACATGACACACGTCTTCGACTACCCACACTTTGGCAAACATGTAGGACGCCCTGAGACTCGATTGAGAAACGTGTATGTACGTAAGGCTGGCAGTAACTGGAAGTGGAAAGCAGAAGATTGAGCTGAGCAGAGTGCTTGGAAGATGCCTATGTCAAGCATTGGACTAAAATGCATTAGCTGATTATGATGAAATAAGTCTAGCAAAACTAAAACTCAAATCTCTATATTTTGACAGTAGTTGACCATTATATTGTGGGAACATTCAATTGTTTCCAACATCGGTGTAATTTATATATACGTCATCACTACCAGAGAGTGATTTATTTCTATCGTATTTCTAATGTAGCTGCTTATAAACGACAAGACAATAAATACAGCCGCCGAATCGAACGCCTTACTTTCTCGTGAACGGTAAAAAAAACTGGCCAAGAGCGTATCGAGACACGCATATGGTAGGGTTCCGTAATGGCTTCACCATTATATTATAGTCATACGATAGTTCAGAAATTGATGGTTATAGAAAAAATCAAACGAACGAAGCTCTTTGGCAAATTTCAGAGATGTATCATCCCGACATAGCATATACTGTTTATGGTTTAACCATAGAGTTAACTGATTGAGAAACATTCTTTAAGATCATTTCACAAAAAGGTTCAATGACCTTTGAGCTAGAACGCCTTGATTTTTTTTTTTTTGCTGTTACTCAAAAAGTCATAATCAGATAAAGTTTGAAATAATTTTGAATGACGGTTTTAAATATGACGGATGGATAGAACTAATTTATAAGGGTTCCTTGTCGATCTACGGACTCTAAAAACGAATGCTTCAAGCGTCTGATATCGACAAGTCAATAAGTGGCGTGAAATTATAAATTTCTTTCATCGTAATCATGATGGCAGCCAAGTATCACGCGTCTGGGTAATTTGTAACTTTGTTGTTCTGCTCTAACTGCTAGGAAAGTTAGCACGAATATGTGGAATCATGGAATGCTACGGCATTTTGTACTGTCACTACTGTCAGTGACAGTACAAGATGACTGACTGATGAAGATACTGACTGTCACTACTGAAGGATAGGCGTATTCGGTAGGAGTTTCTGTCTCACGGTAGTGTTTCTCCCACAGAAAAGAGAAGTAAATAGAACGGAAATGGGAAGAAAACTATTACAAGCTTTGCTTAGTTTGGGGTCAGATGACCATGTGTGCAAAAATATCCCAGATATTTATATATTTATTTAAACTCTGTCGCCAGGTGTGACAGATATGTGATTGAACATTCTTATTTATGTCAACGCGTCGAACTCCGCGTCACAGTTGCTAACGCTGTTGCTAAGGGTTTATATGGGTGCAAGTGACTACAACAAATTTCCTACAAAAAAAGTCATGACAGCCGTTCTAATTTAAACAAAAAAAAAAATATTTTTTCTGTGGTTTCTCCCGTGTTTGTTTGATCTGTCATTCTCTACATCGTGTCGCTGCGTTTGGCCATATATCGTAGCGTCAAATGGCGCCAAAACAGGCCCCATTTCCCAAACGAAGACCTGTCCTCTCCATTTTTGACAAGGATTTCAAAATATCATAATGAGCACTATTACCGTTGTCAGATGGACTCCTAATTTGTCTTATTCCGCAATCTAGCGTTAGTTAATGTTTTAAGGCCGTGCTCAACTGTCAGAGTTATCTCATTCGCACGTATTTTTGAAACTTTTTAAAATATTAAAAATTCGATGAGTAGGAATAAAAAACCCGATTAGGATTATTTTAAGAATAACATTGCAAACGTTTTAAAGTATTTTATGTTGATATGTCTTATTTTGATGGAAGAGTTCAAAAAAATAACATTATTTCGAGTCCTGACTGCCCCGGTGGCTCAGTTGGTAGTGAACCTAACTTCTGTGCTTGGGGGTGTGGGTTCGATTCCCATCTAGGACAAACATTTGTGTGATGAACATTTGTGTTTGTTCTATGTCTGGGTGTTAATATCTATTTAAGTATGTACTTAAAAATATATATGTATGTATATCAGTCTCTGGCAGCCATATTACAAGCTTTGCTTAGTTTGGGGTCAGATGACCGTGTGTGCAAAAATGTCCCAGATATTTAGTTTTTTTTTATTAACAGTATTTTAGTATTTTTTTTGTTCAGTAAAAAGTATTATAGAGCTAAAATCCGTATAATACTGTTTTAGCCGACTTCCAAAAAGGAGGAGGTTCTCAATTCGTTTTTTTATGTTTGTTACTTACCACAGAACTTTCGACTGGGTGAACCGATTTTGATGATTGTTTTTTTATTTGAAAGCTGGTGCTTCCCGTGTGGTCTCATTTCAATTTGGTCCAGTTCTGAAATTTTTATGAAGTCGGGTTTTTTATATTGATAATTATTTGAAGTGGGTTAGTAAAAAATTTCGTTTAAGTACCTTGGATGACGATATTTGACATTGATATTTTGTCCAGTTATTTTTATTTAAAAACCAAACTACTGAACAGTTCGTGATGAAATTCCTATGGCACCAACAGCGAAATTTATTGCTTCGCTGGAGACCAATCTGAAAATAAAATAAATACATACTTTTAAATAAAATAAATCCTATTCCAGTTTGTAGATGACGAAGTTCTGCGGTAAGGCTCTAAAAAGCAGTTACAAACAAAACTAAAAATGCAACTGATTTAAGAACCCCCCCTCCTTTTTATGAAGTCGGTTAAAAACGGCATATGCTTGATGCAAAGCCAGGTGTTATGAGTTTATGACCACGCGTCCGACCGGCGAGCATCAGACCGTAGGTGTAGGGTGGCTATGAGGAAGTCAAGTTCTCTACTGAGATATCATGCACGCAGGGCCGTCTTTAACCTATTGGAGGCCCACACATTAGGATAATGGGGCCTATGACCTTCGGTGGCCAGTTACGTCCACTGCTAAACAAAGGCCTCCCTCTAAGAGAGAGGATTATTATTTTTATTATCTTAGATTATCCCTACGACCTTGTCAGTGTACTATTTTGTTAGAAACTTCGCGCATGCAAAAGCTAATAACCAAGTAGGTATTTTAGTCAGTCATTATCCTTTGATTTTTTTGAAATATATAAGTATCGGTTATCGTTTGGTGATCTGGCAGGAACTAGGGCCCTATTGATCGCGGGGCCCCGGGCAAGTGCCCAGAATGTCTAGTGGGGAAGAGGGGCCTGCATCCATACAAGGCAAATACACCATGTTGCAAGATGGTTTTCCTATAGAATTTTTGCTATCAGATGACAGCTCCGCTAGCTGCAGCAACAAATTTCAAAACGCTTAAAACCTTATAATATACGAGTACTAGCAGAGTCCCGCGGTGTTACCCGCGATTATCACGTTTTCCACATTTTCTGGGAAGAGTACCCTATATGTCCGTCCTTATCATGTACACTATCATCCGGTTAAATTTTGTCAAGATCGGCCTAGCCGTTTAGTCGTGAAAAGCGAACTAACAGACAGACCAGACAGTCAGACGCTTTCGCATTTATAATATAAGTTAGGTTAGTTAGAATTTATATATTAGCTTCACTTATCTGCTAAACCCACAGAAAAGGGAAGTAAAAAAAACACTTTTCTGTGGCTAAACCTCTCTACGCTCGGTTTTTTTTATTGTTAGATAGGCTTGCGCTTGGCCGCCAACTTGCCTGATGTTAAGCGATGATGCGGCCTACGATGGATCACGCTTACCTACAATAAACTGATTCACTTTTGACTTGAATACACCCAGATTGTAACTATCGGGGAACACCCATTTAGGCAGCGCATTCCACATACTAGCAGTTCGCACAATAAAAGTAAAAAAAAAAATATTATCCTCGAAATACCCTTAAATCTGGCCAACCCATTCGATATAATAACTAGCCAGCAGCATTGCAACGGTTCACGGTATGTTGACCACGATGTTCTACAATAAGACGTGATGTACTCTCATGACGCAAGACTTAGAACCTTTGTTTCGAGTTGCAATAACTATCTTGTTAATAATCATTGCAAGACATGGAGAAAGTTATCGTTCCATTTACTCATCTTTGTTTGCCTACAGCTGGATTCATGGCAGTCATGTAATCGTATGGCTGTAACTTTTATCTCATTTGCTAAATACCTGTACCATGGGGTTCTTCAAAAGGCGAGTTAATAGAGTCTTAAAGGGTCGGCAACGTATTTGTGATGCCTTTGGTGTTACAAGTATCCATAGGCTACGGTGGCTGCTTACCATCAGGCGGCCCGTCTGCTTGTTTGCCACCTATGGCATTAAAAAAAAACCACGTAATTTTGACCCAACAAATTTGAAAAATCATACAATAATTGTGTATTTTTTGATCGAAGCCCACCAAACCTTAATAACTGACCAAGAGCGTGTTAAGACGCGCATATGGTAGGGATTCGTATCCAAAGCCGTATATTGTATCAAATTCATAGTTCAGGAATTGGTGGTTAGGTATAAAATAACACGATTGTAAATAAGGTATTGAGGGATGAGCGTGTAGGCGTGCTCGTCGCACTCCTTGCCGGTCCGGTCAGCACATACATAAAGTAACATAGTATGTGATATCAGGACCGCAACTCCACTTAAACTCAAACCGGTGGAAGGACCTCATCCGAAGTCCGCCCGGCTCGCTACCACCCTCCTGTCCAAGCGTATCGCCAAAAGTCGGTAATCTGCGTGGACGTGTTCTGTTACTAGAGCAGGAGTGCCAGTCCCTCCCCCTCGTATATTCTTCTCTCTATACTGAGACCTCGTGGGTGCATAGTTGCAGTCGCTGTCTTAAGTCGTGAAAGAGTGGCGTGGGGGGCCAGGGAGACCCGGTGAAACGTCTGACCGCTGAATTCTGTGGAGGTGCTGCTTTTCGGAGTAGGAGACGAAGGTGAATCCCGGCAATGCCTCCCAGGAGGGACCAGGGGCCATTCTGTCTCTCACGGCAGTCGATCACTATACTGTACTCGGTGACTCATGAACCACACCGGCACTTTGTCGTTCGATGCGGAGAGCCTAGCATGATGTACCTCCCCTAACCACAACTCAATGGTTAATAGAGTATTTAAGGGTCGGTAACGTATCTGTGATGCCCCTGGTGTTGCAGGTATCCACAGGCGACGGTGATCGCTTACCATCAGGCGACCCATCAGCTTGTTTGCTACCTATGGCTTAAAAAAAGGCCATAAGCTAGATTTCCAGCACTGAGCACTGACCTACTGAGACGCAAAAAGAGAAGAAGAAAAAGATTCTATTGAAGATATTGATGGAACCCGACCCTGAAAACAGCTCTTTCCAAAAGCGATTCTTGTATAACCATTGAACACGATTCTACCTATAATTAATTAAAACTATCCATAAAATTAAAGGTCAATCCGCTACAGTTGATTGTCTGATTCTCCTAAACCAGCAATTAACGTTTAATTTGATAACTTAATCGTTGGTTGTTGATTAGTGATTACCAGAGATTGGTTCTGTTCCAGTGATCGAGTAACTAGTGCTCTAGCGAGGCTCGTCACGTATCAGTGGGCAAAAAAACATTAGACTGAGTGAATTTTGGAACTACTCTTCTCCCTATATAGTCCGTTCACGGAGAAAGACTAATAGGAAAATCAGGGGCCGCACGTGATTGGTCGCAGTTGTTATCTGCGAACAAAGGGCGCGTACGCTGCGGCCAAAGCCAAATGTCTTATGTCAATCTCATCTGTCTTTCGTGCGGTGTTGTTAATATTTTTTACCTGAATTTAAGTTTACATTGACATGGCTTGCTTACTTGACTGTTTTCTGTTTATATAGGGCTGAATGAGTTCTATAATGGCATTTTTACCGAAAAAACAATTACTCAATGCTTTTTTTTCATCAATTGAAAAAACTATTATAAAAATTCATGTATAATAATTTCACTGTATTTAAAAATATATATGTACGTATATCAGTCTCTGGCAGCCATATTACAAGCTTTGTTTAGTTTGGGGTCAGATGAACATGTGTGCTATAATGTCCCCCAGATTTTTATTTATTTACTGAAGCTACCTACGTCTAACAACGATCGCACTCTAACATTTGCAGATATTGAATTTTCTGTAAATCTTTCTATTTGATAGAATCAGAACGCCAAAAATCCAGCTCTCTTTGCTTTTTTTGCCAAAAAACCTTTCTATTTGATAGAATCGGAATAAAATAACCGGCTAAGGGCGAGTCGGACTCGCGCACGAAGAGTTTCGTACCATTAGCTATAAAAACGGCAAAAAAATCACCTTTGTTTTATGGAAGTTTTACGTATTAGATTTCAAATTAAAGTGAAAATTTCAACTGTCTAACTATCACGGTTCCTGAGATACAGCCTGGTGACAGACGGAACGGACAGACAGACAGACGGACAGCGGAGCCTTGGTAATAAGGTTAGGGTATGGGGTTTTACCCTTTGGGTACTGAACCCTAAAAACAACAGTTTTCGTTGCTTTTTTTGTAAATAAAATGTGGAGTATAATACCAAGTCGGCTTTCATCATGTTCAAAGTAATCATACGTGCCGTCGTCGTTTTGTTTACATATAATGTTTACAAAATGTGTCGTCACACCATACCCATGGCCACTCTCTTCTGTTGTGAACTGATACATCCTAAAGCATCAGCGAAAGGCGCTCATCCGTAAACAAGTCTGTCAACATGTCGGCCGACATCATGTGGTACGGACTACGGATACATTTTAGAGCTGAAGCCGCTGAAGGCAGTTATATGGGCTTAGGAAGCTAATGAAAGAGGGGAAGATGGATGACTTTGCAGTGAAATTGAAAGTCGCAATTCTTGCGTATAAAATAACGTGTCTATCGCTTCGGCTGAATTGTTTTTGATAATAATTTCGCTTGTTTTATGTGCAACACGCAATATTTTTGTAATTTATAGTAATTTGCAGTGCTTTCGGGTTGTAGTTTCCTAGATTGTTTTAGACTTTCTATGTAATTTATGGTAGGCAGTGTGCCTACCATCGTTAGCTCCTTACCTCAGAACCTTCGACTGGGTGAACCACTGAAGTGCGAATTTTTTACCCTTCTCTTTTTCTGTAGGGTGAACCGATTTTGATGATTCTTTTTTTATTTGAAAGCTGGTGCTTCTCGTGTGGTCCCATTTCAATTTGGTCCAGTTCCGAAATTTATATGAAGTCGGTTTTTTATATTGATAAATTTTATAATTATTGAAAAAAGAAAACGCGGGTCATGAGCGAGGTCTTACTTACGAGTAACTCATATGCACTGAAGGCGTAAGCTATTTTTTACCCCGAAAAAATAAACGCAGCCTTTGGGAGAGAATAAACCCGTTTTGCAGTACTAGACAAGTTCAAAAGACTCTATGTCTGTCTGTAATGCCTGTGCCATTATTTGTATAGGAATATCCCTGCAGGCTGCTCCGCATGCGTCAGAATTGATTTCCTCTCGAATGGTTTAATTTTTTGCATGTCGGCCATCTTGTATCGAGCTAAGAAGTCATTGCCCCCGACTCCATTATTCGTCTAATCGTGTGATTTGCTTCTGACAAAAGAATCAATGGAGATCGTGATCCAGTTTTTTCCTAAGTGAGAGTTGGGAACTTGAGAGGAATAATCTATTCTTAGTTGATTGAATCAGGCGTTACTTTGCGGAAGTCCATCTTCAAAACTGTTTTTCTGATGAATGTCTAGTGTAATTCCGCTTCTAAGTCGCTTCAAGTACAATAAGGAATTTGGGATAAATTTTACTCGGTAGATATTTGTTAATGAAGTTATGAAGTTTAATTTTGCCTAACCTGAAATATATTAATTAGGTTTCAGGTTAGGCTATATTAAACTCAATTAAATTAACTTCATTACTTAATATAAGTTTTACTTAAATTTAAATTAAATTACATTTCAGAATTAATTAATTTTTGTTTCAGGTTAGGTTAATTTTCTCTTTTATGTAGTAAATAATTAGTAAGTAATTAATATTTTATTTCAAGTTGGGCAAAATTAAACTTAATTA
This sequence comes from Agriopis leucophaearia, assembly GCA_949125355.1. Classification (NCBI taxonomy): domain Eukaryota; kingdom Metazoa; phylum Arthropoda; class Insecta; order Lepidoptera; family Geometridae; genus Agriopis; species Agriopis leucophaearia. The sequence goes on along the minus strand of OX421284.1, from coordinate 5,300,572 downwards.
AATTAATTTGATTAACAAATATCTACCGAGTAATATTTATCCCAAATTCCTTATTGTAGTACCAGAAGCGGAATTACATTAGAGATTCATCAGAAAAACAGTTTTAAAATTTTGATATAAATAGGCTTGCGCTTGACCACCTCGTAAATCAACATTGCATAAGACTAACCATTTCCAGAAACGATCCAAAGATTTTTTTACCAAAGAATGTTTACTAAATATTACTTTTTATGGTTTTTATTTTTATATAAACCATAAAAAGTAGTAGTACTTAGTAAAATAAGAAGTATAACGTCGGGATGATACATCTGTGAAATTTGACTAAGTCTATTACAGAGCTACGTGCGTTCGAATTTTTCTATAACCACCAATTTCTGAACTAGAATGTGACCACAATTAAATGGCTTTGGCAATGGAACCCTAACATATGCGTGTCTCGACATGCTACATGCGAAAGAAAAGCAAAAAAAAAAACACACCAGTCATAGGACTGCACGTCAGAATTGAAAAGTTAAGTAGTAATTCACCTATTGTACAAGAGATGGCGCTGTTAAAACACACGGTACAGCGTGACGATGACGCGAGTTCCATGGTTTTTGTTCACTCAAAAAGTGCTGAACGCGCCTAAAGAAGTTTTCACTTCAAAAACACTTTTCTTCAGTTTTGATGGGTCAAAATTAAGCGCTCAACTAGGGTTCGCCATAAAAGTAGATATTACTCCTATCCCTGGATTTAGTCGTTTCCAGGTCTTCGTAAAAAGTCCGTCCATTGTCACGACTTTTGTGCACAAACTAGAAGACAAATTATACAATAATTATTCTTCTATACAGGCCTTGACATTACAGCTGCCATCCATTGTCATGACATGTCGTCTCCTGTCATTTATCACGAGCGTCCTCGAAGTCCCACAACGAATGGCTGCCCTAGTTAGAGATGTCTCTCTGTCGGCATTATTATCACGAGTTTTATTCAATAGCGGAATAAAAACTTTTATCCTATAGATAGATGAATAATTGTTTCAGGATTTTGACAAAATAATCCATATATTTTTTTTTTATTTATTAATAAAAAACACTTATAACACCATAACAGATACACTAAAGCGGTGCTATAACAACTTAAACAAATATAAACTATTCTAATTTAAAAATACCAAAAATATAACAAAATTGCATCAACCATAGATTTCCCTTAAAGAATATTTTTCACAAATTTTGTGAACCGTTTCTGTGAACTCTGCTAGCCCACAAGTAAAAATATCTGTCCCTTCTGAGACCAGATTGAGCAACGTCAAAGCGCGTGACACCGGAGCACATTTTTGAATATCAGTTAGGTACATAATTCAGCACTAACTCCTTACTAGGTTAACGCCACGCGTTAAAATAATGTGTTATGAACTATATAATGCCTATAGAGGCACAATCTCTATGTGAAAACAGTCAATAAACGTCCAAGTGTCGTTGTACATACTTTTTTTTTGTTGACGGGGGGGAAATCTTCAAAAGATACCCAGCTGCATTGGGGTGTAGCCGGGCTATATGAGATTGCACCCACTAAAACCCCCTTGGTGGCCGACTTCTGTGCTAGACGGAGGGCACCGGGATCTCCATAGGAACGCACCGGTACCCTCCTAGCACTTTGCTTGAAGCAACTCTCAGTGGAATATGATTTCCGTTCCTTTCATTTACAACGACGTGGGCCACACCAAGCCGTTGTCTTCCCTAGGCTTGCTGAAAGGGAGGTCAGATCCCCAAATCTGAACACCCACGTTGTACATACCTAGACATCAATTATATAGATCACAATGCCACATTTACTTCAATGTAGACGTTGTCGCTTGCATAGTGTTCAAGGTTGCTTGTCCGCTAGGGCATCGTAGCACTGGCATCGCGCGGCGTTGTAGTTCGCGGTTGCCTTACAACTAACCAAAAAGCGGAGTTTTTGTTCGTACATTTTTTGGCGCGATTGTGACTCTATAGGTTTTGTATCTCGATGGTTATGACGGTTTTAGATCAATTTGAAATTAAGATTGAAATATTCTTTAGATTATCCATTAGTTCTTATATTATATTCAAATTTATAATTTCACGAGCAAGCATCTGATTCATCCTATAGGTAACATAGTTCTGTTTAAATCTGTGATAAGTTACCTACATTATTCTACAAAATACATGCAATAGAAATTACCGCTCGGATTCGGCCGCAGTGTGCTAGTACCATTCGACCCGGGTATGTCCTAAAACTGCGATCAGAACCACCGAAGGATGGGCAGCAGCGTCCTAATAGTACACGGTGAACGTACTGCGATCCCCAAGCCGCCTGCCAAGCGTGGGGATTATGGCAACACCCCTCTCTATGAGGGAGGCCTTGTCCAACAGTGGACGTTAATTGGCTGGTGATGTGTGATGTGTGCTAGTACGAATTACCATAAAAATATTTTGTATCATCACAAATAGATTATTCGATACGGAACACTGCCAGTAGTTTTGTACCAGCCTCGCTGGATCCAACTTTCCTATCGTATCGATCAAACAGTAATCATCACCCAAACATCCGATTCCGTTAGACGCGCACATAACTAATCGAAATCGCATCGGAAACGGTTTTTGTAACGTCACTCGTGTAGAGGGTAATAAAACCGGCCAAGTGCGAGTCGAGCTCGCGCACTGAGGGTCCCATCATCATCAGCCAGAAGACGTCCACTGCTGAACATAGGCCTCCCCCTTTAACCTCCACACCGAACGACATCCTGCCATCTGCATCCACTGGATGCCCGCGACTCCCACAATGTCGTCGGTCCATCTATAGTGGGAGACCTACCTACGCTGCGTCTTCCAATTCGTGGTCTCCACTCAAGAACCTTTCTTCCCCATCGGTCATTAGTTCTTCGAGCGATGTGGCCTGCCCATTGCCACTTCAACTTGCAAATTTTAATAGCTATGTCGGTGACTATTGAGCAGACCCTGATGCACTCGTTCGTGCACACGTGCAAACTTATGTATAGACCACTTAATTATAGATGGGTAAGTTTAGAAAATATTGCCAAAAAAAGAAGTAAAAACGTTTTATTTTTTCATATATATGTAATATTTATCCAACTTTGAAGCGCACTATTATAGGAAAGGGTTGTCCAAAATATGTTTCTGGCCTCATTCAATACCTACAGAATTTTATGCTCTACAATTATTACTAAAACTATGTTTCGATATTGCGAGTCCTTTGCCAGATATTATCGTAAAACCTCAAAAATACCCCTTCTGGGGGTACATTTTTACCCTCCACCACTTATGCACAACTCCGCCGAGGAGGAAAACCTAGGGTAGTCATATTGGGCTATAAATGGAGCCAATAAAACAATAAAACCTTTTGTAGCAATTAAATCCGATTTGTCTAATTTTTTGGTTTAATTCTACAGACAAAGTATGCTCAGTGATAGGGTCTCGTTTTTACCCTTTGGTTACGAAACTCTAAAAATGATCTCTTGGCCAATTTTTATCGGTAAATTCTGATTGTCTATCATTTAGAAATGTTTCGCAGTTGTGATCATTTATCATGCTATTTATTTATCTGTTAAATAACCGGAACGTCCTTGAAAGCCTACGCATTTCCCCTCAGTTCAGGCTCTAGCTAGAGGATAACAAAAAAACTGAGTAGGCGGGAATGGTAAGGGGTCGATAATATATTAAAGAACGCTGCTATTTATATCAGTACACTATAAGCGACATGGCACTATAAGCAAAGTCATAATATCCGACTTAGGGCCGATTTCACCATCAAAGTGAACGCGATCAACGCAAAACTAAACTGGTATAAAGTGGCTTATTGAGTTCAAAACGTCAATTTGGGTTTCACTAACATAAACTGATCGCAGTTAAGTTTATGTTGGTGAAACCCGTTGGTCAATAATGTCAATATAGGCGGTGTCATAATAAACGGATTCTACTGTAATTTTTTCTATCGGACTGCCAGAGTGGGCACGAAAAGGTGACGTGTCTGTCTGTGGCATCGTAGTCCCCAAACGGCTGAACTGATTTTGATTTAGTATTTTTTGAATAGTGACTTAATCGAGAGTGTTCTGCGATTCAAAAAATGCTGTTCGCCCGTTTTGAAGGCCTCAGTTCTATTGTCGAGGTTTTAAATATATTTTTTTAATTTATACTTGTTTTTGAAACTGTATTAAGGCGAGGTTTTCCCACTTTTCAACTGACTTCCAAAAAAGAAGGAGGTTCGCAATTTGACTGTTTTATTTGTTATGTTTGTTACCTCAGAACTTTCGACTGGGTGAACCGATTTTGATGATACTTTTTTTATTTGAAAGTTGGGGCTTTCCGTGTGATCCCATTTCAATTTAGTCCAGTTCTGACTTTTATGAAGTCGGTTTTTCATATTGATAATTATAACCAACGCTTGCTACCTACAGTTGAACTTCAGGCTTAATATTATTAACTTGATATATTGTATTTAAAGTCGCATTTAGAGGAGCAAAACCATGGAAAAGGCCTTAAATTGAAAATAGCTCAGTATATATCTAACTGCTACAATACCAAGCACGTACCAAAATAATCAACCTTGAAACACGCGTGCCGAATATAGCCAATATCGATTATACATAGATTCGGCAATCGAATCGGATCGAGTTCGAATTCAAACTGGCGTATCGATTTAATACTTACTACGCATGTGTGGTAGGTCAGCGACCGAGGAACTGATTCCAATGTATGTTTAAGTACCGATTAAAATGGTCATAAAATGATGTATGGACTTCTGTGTCTTCTTGAGTTGGGATGGGGAACAAATGATCATAAATTGATATATTTAGGTACTTACTATGTTATGCTTTTCGTTTGCTCTTTGCGATTCTCTGAAAGATCGTGTCTGGAACGAAGTTATTCGCCAGAGAACTAGTCACCGACATAGATCAGTGGGGTTAGTACGAGAACTTGCGAAAAAGTTATCGTTACGTAAACGATAGCAAATGTATGAAAAATTCAGTTTCCTTTCACGTACGATAGAGGCACTGTTCACTTTTTCATACATCTTGCTATCGTTTACGGAACGAATATTTTTTCGCAAGTGCTTGTACTAAGGCCACAGGGGCCTGTTTCCATAACTACAAACACGCAAGTAACGCGACGCGTTAAGTTAGTTAAGTTACGAGTAACTTGGCCTTTATTTTCTAAGAAATAGAAGCCAAATTTTTAGAGGAGAGCCAGTTAGAAGTCGGTTAAAAATGAATAAATGGAAGCGTTATACATACAGCTTCCCCTTTAGCACTTACACCCTTTGTTCATCCATTCGATTATATTTTGACAACATCGCTTGCAGTTGTGTGCCGCTTAATATTGAAGTGTGCGTTTGTAGAACTAGTAAAAATATGTCAGTGTGTGCAATACGTGTTTACGTCGCCCCCTTCAGATTTTTGCAGACTTTTTTCGGTACTAGATCGATTTTAAGGCAAGTCCAAACTACGATAAAAATGAAAATGAAATGAAAATATATTTGGTGTCTGCAAACGTTGTCGGTCATAAATTTTCACAAAAGTTTATTTTTACAAAAATAATACTCCAGGATGAAGGGCCTTGTTACCCAAGCTAGGGTAACAAGGCCCCATTAACCTGTGTTATGGCGTAACAATACCCTACGCCGATGCGCCGATACATGTGGTTAATATCTATTTGCTTGATAGTACGATTATTTTTACCGTTTGTTTCCTAAACTCATGTAATTACATTCGATGGTTATAATTGCCCAAGTCGCGCCCGCCGCCCATGCAGGCGTGGGCGGCCGTGGGCGGACGCGACTTATAAAGCGATTCCGGCGCCAGCTTGCTTGGAACCTGACATTTACGGAATTAGAACTGTTGAGCTACTTTAGTTCACTTGAATCTTTTTGGTAAAAATACAAAAAAATGGTATTACACTAATCTCACTAATCTACACTAATATTATAAAGAGGAAAGATTTGTACCTATTTTTGTATGTTTGTAATGAATAGGCTCCGAAACTACTGAACCGATTTGAAAAATTCTTTCACTGTTGGGAAGCTACACTATCCCCGGGTGACATAGGCTATATTATATTTTGTAGCGAGGCCGAAGGCCGAGCTTACACTCGTGCGAAGCCGGGGCGGACGGCTAGTATCATATATTTGGATGGATGGATGGATGTTTGTTACTCAATCACGCAGAAACGGCTGGATGGGTTTGGATGAAATTTGGAATATACATTGCTTATGTCCCAGATTAACACATAGGCTACTTTTCATCATCATCATCACCGATTTTAATCACCACGCGGGTGAAACCGCGGGGCGCAGCTAATAAATACGTAAACCGACTTAAAATTTAGTAAGCGCGCGACCAAAAATGTTGGTATTAATATTATTATGTTATTAGCTGCGCCCTGTGGTATCACCAGCGTGAATACTCTCGATAAAAATAGCCTAAGTTGCTCTTTATATCATCAGCTATCTGCCAGTGAAAGTCCCGTCAAAATCGGTCTAGCCGTTTTGGAGTCCAATGTCCGTAGGAACACACACATTTATTACACACATATTTTTAAGGTTCCGTACCGAAAGGGTGATAACGGGACCCTATTACTAAGCCTAGGCTGTCTGTCTGTCCGTCTGTCCCTCATATTAACGGCTATCTTTCAAACCGGAATAGAACCAGTTGAATTTTTCACAGAATTTGTAATGTTATGGCGGATTAACTAAGAAATACCTCATTTCAATCCTTCCAGTGGTTTACGAATTGTGCGTGGACAAACAAACAGACAATTTTTTTTTAACTGTCTTAACGTGTTCAGCTGCTTATTTTAAGACGCCCTGTGTATGTGTTTTTTTTTTATCTCTACGTTTTTATTATACGTATAGATTATAGTCAATTTGAGATGGTATCGCAAAAACAGTCAATAAAGTTATTGTCTATCAAACACTGCCCACATGCACAAGTTTCAGTTGCGTAAACTCATTTAATATTCCATCAGTTCTAGGCACCCAAACCAGATCTAATCGTTTTGAAACCGAGTACGTAATGCAACTTCACAAGATATATAAATACATACTTAGGTATTATTAATGTTTAAACTAGGTAGGAAAGGTAATTGAAAATGAGAGTTTCAATAATGTTGACTATAGATGGCACCAAGTACTATACAATACACTAATTATCCTTGATGGTACAAAAACAAATATCGTGATGCCATTTAAATTTGAATAAAATCTATTATTTGACAACCCCGGTGGCTCAGTTGGTAGTGAACCTGCCTTCTGCGCTTGGGGGCGTGAGTTGGACACCTAGGAAAAACATTTGTGTGATGAACATTTGTGTTTGTTCTATATCTGGGTATTAATATATATTTAAGTATGTATTTAAAAATATGTATGTATGTATATCAGTCTCTGGCAGCCATATTAAGCTTTGCTTAGTTTGGCGTCAGATAACCATGTGTATAAAAAAACTCTAATAATATTTAGAATAGGTACTTAAAGCTCTAATACGTATAAAATAAGAAACACCTCCTCCCTCACTGTTAATACCAAAATTTCCCCAACACCCAAAGCGGCAGTAGCCAAGTTTGAAAAAGAAAAGAAAAAAAGAAACAAATTTCACGCCATTTTCTTGTGTCATAAATATGTCTTCCTAAACTCATTGGTCATAATACGCTGGTTTGTCTATGGTTTAGTTCTTAACGAACCTGTCATGGATGCCTACTCAAGTACTCAGTGTGCATGGCCTGTTAGGTATTTCTGCTTTTCCATCTACATATTTATTGATAGCACTTTCACCGCTCGCAACCCGTTTCCAATTACAGACGGGAGAGCAAGCAATGATAACGATACTATGAAAATGCTACAACATTAGACAAGCATAGTCTAGCCTTGCTAAATCGGTTAGATTTCTGGTTAATCGTCCATATCGGATCGTCCTGCTCTTTTTTCTATCGGACTGCCAGAGCAAGCACGAAAAATCGACACTGCTTTGTGGTTGATATTCTAAAAACCCGTACGAGGCGCTTTGATTCCACTTTTATTTTGCGAACTGCTAGTATGTGGAATGCGTTGCCTGAATGGGTGTTCCCCAATAGTTACAATCTGGGTGTTTTCAAGTCAAAAGTGAATCGGTTTCTTCTAGGCAAGCGTGATCCATCGTAGGCCGCATCATCGCTTAACATCAGGCGAGTTGGCGGCCAAGCGCAAGCCTATTTTACAAAATTAAAAAAATCGTCTTCTATCTCACTCGCGCATTTATTTTTTGTGTTTTAAAATAATTGAATTCAGGAACCAATATGAAAGCCTATATCTATAAAGCCGTGGTAACCTATTTGGGAGACTTCGTAAAGTCGCGATGAGCTCTTTGGAGTTTATGTACGGATTTTCATACCACTAGCTTTGCGATGAAGCAAATTATAATGAGGAAACCTACATACGTACGGAGAAGAAATTCAATGGCGTTGGCGTATGTGAATCTACCAACCCGCAACTGGGCCAGCGCGGTGCATGGATATGGCCCAATAGCCCTTTCGGGGGCAGGCCTAAGTCCAGGCTGGGGAACCTGCTTATGTGAAATCTAAGCAGAACGAAAAAAGAAAATTATTATCAATATAAAAAACCGACTTCATAAAAATGTCAGAACAGTCTAAAATGGAACCACACGGAAAGCACCAGATTTCAAATAAAAAAAGAATCATCAAAATCGGTTCACCCAGTCGAAAGTTCTGAGGTAACAAACATTAAAAAAACAGTCGAATTGAGAACCTCCTCCTTTTTGGAAGTCGGTTAATAACATTAAAAATATTCTATTATAAAAGTATATTCAAACAAGAATAATTGTTATTAACAAGTTTACTCTATACTTATTTTGGCAACAGAGTTCAGAAAAGATAAAGTTTCTGAATTCCTTAGCCAAATAAAAAATAATAATTCACATTAAAAAAAAATGCTTACAATATTTGTAGTATATAGTATCTACATTCTACATGAACAAAATAGTCTTTCGTTTCTTTTTAATTCTGTAACTCATGGCTGTTCTCCGTCGTTACATATTCCTCACAGCATGTAACACTCATCCGAACAGTGGCGTAGCTATCGGAGGGCTAGGCGGTGCCGTGCACCGGGGCTTTCAAGCTCAGAGGGCCCTCGGACCCTGACCAACAAACCTCAAACTTAATTAGCTATTATTTTTCCTTCATACACATACATGTAGTAAGTAGCATTGAGCACAATAAAGAGCTGATAATAAAGTAGCTTTGTAAGTTTAAAGCATTTATATTTTTACTTAATAAAACCTAACCCAGTTAAAATAGGGTCCCATTTTTTATGCAACAGGGCCTTTGATTACCTAGCTACGCCACTATGGGCTCTATTTTTAATCGCTCGTATGATATTTCGCTAGAAAATATCAGGCGAAATGACTGACTTTCGAACGAAATCAAAAACAAAAGTCGCATTTTTGTAATAATTCTGGGACTAAGTGAATTATATCACTCGCTAACACAACAACTGGTTAAAACCATTCGAATTTGCTTTCTATCAATAGAAAATTTCTCACTTCACACGATATTTTTGATTCTAAAATCGAGCCTCTGGCAGACCGCAGATAGTCAATTTTGCGCGTTCCCACGGCGCGGGCGCGGCGGCATCGCATCTCAAGTCTCAACCCGTTTGTGCATTCACCTTGCTGGCAGGCATATACCTCAGATCAGACAAACAAGGGGGATATGGTATGTGGCGTGCCTTACGAACGCATAAGGCTTCGCCATTGTTAGAATCATAACAGCGCAGTGCATTGCCTTCCAGGGTTTTGAACTGTTGAAGTTCAAAATTCTGAGTGGCGTTGAGCTGTTATGAGCAAGCGTGAAGAGCCATTGGCGAGCGACTTCGCACGTCTCGTCACCTAGTATCATTGAAAAAAAAAACAGACACGTCAACTTGGCTGACGTCAACCACGTCGAAACGAGAAGAAAAAGAGAGGGGAATTACATTCTCACTCTTTCTCTCCCGTTGGTCAGACGGCAGTTCGTCAGCCAAGTTCGATACATCTCTTACGGGTCTAAGGATTATCGTGAGATTCACTATGCACAGATAAAATGTTCGGGGCGAAAATAAATAGGTTCGTAGTACGATAACTCGAATACAGGAACTAACTATAATTATGGTAATACAAAGATCAGTTAACTAAATAACTAATGAGTGCTTCGCGAGCAGACAATTTTTTAACCGACTTCCAAAAAGGAGGAGGTTTTCAATTCGACTGTTTTTTTAATGTTTGTTACCTCAGAATTTTCTACTGGGTAAACCGATTTTGATGATTCTTTTTTTATGATTGCATGTGGACTTTTAGTTGGTTTATTTGTGTTGCAGCGAGTTTCTTAGCGTGCGTGAGAAATGAGTATGTGTACTTACAGTTTTTGCGTTAGTGATAGTGAATTTTTGTCTTCGAATTACGAGTGAATCGGCTTCTTCTAGGCAAGCGTGCTCCATCGTAGACCGGATCGTCGCTTAACATCAGGCGAGTTGGCGGTCAAACGCAAGCCTATTTGTGGATAAAAAAAAGTGAAAGAGTGGGAGCAACCCAGATACATTTGAACACTAACGATAATCGTACTGAGGCACATCTACGGTTTAAGATTTTTTTTTATTTCCTCAAAAGACCTCATCTCTCTTCTTTGTCCGATCTGAGGTGTGTATATAGATTTTATGTAGCTAAGTGGGCATGCATATCAATATGTTATTGTTAGTCAGCCCTTGTTTTCCACTATCCATATTAGGAAAGCCGGAGTGTCGGAGACCTGCCGACGGATATTGCTACCATATCAGAAATAGACCAGCATTTTGTATGTCCTGAATAATAATTAGCAAGGAATGTTATTTTAGTTATTTTTTAAAGTATTTACATATTAATGTCTCAGCCAATTTAGTCATAAATAACCGGCTGGAAAATTGAAAACCTCCTTTTTAGAGTTCCGTACCCAAAGGGTAAAACGGGACTATTACTAACCCTATTACTATGTCCGTCTGTCACCAGGCTGTATCTTCATGAACCGTGATAGTTAGACAGTTGAAATTTTCACAGATGATGTATTTCTGTTACCGCTATAACAAAAAATGCAAAAAAACAGAATAAAATAAATATTAAAGGCGGCTCCCATACAACAAACTTGTTCTTCTTTTTTGCTCGTTTTCGCTCGATATTGATAACGGCAAAAGGTAGACGCTTGAAATATTCACAGAATATTTAGCTATAAAATTCACTTTAAAATAAAGAATTAAATAAACTCACCTCATTTTCAAAAATCTTTCAGAGCGTCTGATTAACGCGACGCGTGACCAAAATGCTGGCGTGTATCTGGCTCAACGTAGAAGCATTGCCATTCAACGTGGTAATGCCGCCAGCATGCTGGGTACGCTGCCAACTGATAGTGGGTTTGAGCATTTGGATTGTCTTTAGATCTTCAACGGTCTATGGACAGTCTAACTGTTTATATAGTGTTAGTTTTAGCTAGTATTTTGTTTATTTAATAAAGGCACTTGCCCTTTTTTTAATGGATTAAATAAAACGTTCTTTTTTGAAGTCGATTAAAAAGCTTTAACCGACGGCCAAAAAGGAGGAGGTTCTCAATTCTACTGTTTAAAAAAGTTTTTACCTCAGAACTTTCGACTGGGTGAACCGATTTTGATGATTATTTTTTATTTTTAAGCTAGTGCTTCCCGTGTGGTCCCATTTCAATTTGGTCAAGTTCTGACATTTTATGATGTCGGTTTTTAAATTGATAATTAATAACTATCATCTAACACCGGATGACAACTACCTCTGTGCCACAAAAACAATTTTCCCCTACTTCACCCCATCTCCGGTTTCCATCGTATCCGCACGGACTCCATCCTTTCGTACGATGTTTACGGCACAGATAAAATTAAAGGAACGATGGACAATTATGGCCTCTCTAACGTGTGTTACACACACATACCATATGATATATAATTTAAAATTATATGATTATTTACCGTTGTATGGTTGTGGAAGGAGCTCCCGATATTTCACCAACCACCCGCATTCTTCAGTCTTCCCGTGAACATGGTGCATGTAACTGCGCCGAAATATCGGGAGCTCCTTCCACAACCTTACCACGGTAAATATCCCGTAAATAATCATATAACAACCGTGATAGTTTAAAACAGTTATATATACATAATTTGTTTTTTTTTGCGAGCAGTAGAGTCTACCACTCGCAAAAAATTAAATATCTCTTTGCGTTTTACAGATTTCTCGCCGTCTTTCCAAAGTTGTCAATCTGTCCTTTGCGTAGTCTGTGTGAGTTGCTTCCGCTGGCCATCTATATCTAGGCCTTGATGTATAACCCTTCGATTAGTCATCCTACGGGTATCGGCTGTTACTGTGTCTTTTGTTCTTCGACCTTGGCTTGAGCATTCGCCATGCTTAATTGTGATTCTTGCTATGGCGCTTTCCGATGGCTTTAGCAATAACATTAGTTACGTGATCTGATCTGTAGGAATACAATCGAATCTGGGGGTCAAGACGAGAACTATTTTTTGTTAGCCTCAACGCCTTCGGAAAGATAAAATTATATGAAAATGAGCTTGAGAGGTGTCACGTGACTGCTAATGTCATTTTCATACAACGTTATCTTTCCGCAGGCGTTAACGCTAACAGAAAGTGGTTCTTAATTATACCCCCCTGTACGGTTCCTTTTTAATCCCTTACTCCAAAAGAGGGGTCTGTTGTATCTGTTTGTAGCTTCCAAACGGCTGACCCGATTTTATTTAGTTTTTAGGATTTCGTACCCAAAGAGTAAGACGGGACCCTATTACTAAGACTCCGCTGTATCTGTCTGTCTGTCTGTCACCAGGCTGTATCTCACGAACCGTGATAGTTAGACAGATGAAATTTTCACAGGTGATGTATTTCTGTTGCCGCTATAACAACAAATACTAAAAAAACAGAATAAAACAATTATTTAAGGAGGCTCCCATACAACAAACTTGGGGGCTCTTTGTTGTTATAGCGGCAACAGAAATACATCATCTGTTAAAAATTTCAACTGTCTAACTATTACGTTTCAGGAAATACAGCCTGGCGACAGCGGAGCCTTAGTAATATGGGTCCCGTTTTACCCTTTGGAACGGAACGGTTTGTACGGAACCCTAAAAAGGACGACAAGCTGGGCTAGCATCCATCATTATCAGCCAGAATACGTCCACTGCTAAACATAGGCCTCCCCTTTAACCTCCACACTGAACGACATCCTGCCATCTGCATCCACTGGATGCCCGCGACTCTCACAATGTCGTCAGTCTATTTAGTTCCCACTAAATGGACTGACGACATTGTTAGCCTACCTACGCTGCGTCTTGCGGTTCGTGGTCTCCACTCAAGAACATGCTCGTATTTTTTTTTTTAAATCTTTATTATTTAAAAAAATGTGGTTTTGTCATAAAATGACTATGCCACCCCGTAAAGCTACAGTAAACACATTTATCACACAAACTCTAACAACTCCCACACGGGCACTTATAATCTACAAATAAATGATACATTTGCATCAGCATCTTGGCCTCCCTGGAGCCAGGTGAAGCCAAGACACTGTTGCAATAACCTACATTGCTACCATAGTGCGACAATGCTCTCCGCTGGACCATAGAGCGAGAACGTGACAAGGTTCCTACGGTTTTATATACGCCTTTCTCGCTTTGGCACGATAAAAAGAGTCGACAACATTTTGTCGCAGCGCGCATGCTAGCCTGGGTATCAAGCCTAATCGTTCGCACCCGACATCCACCTTACCATATATCCCTTGTTTGTAAGTTTATAACTCAAAGCTCATCCTCATACATTGGCTACTATTGTTTATTCTGTGCTATCATTAAGAAAACCTCTGTTTGTAACCTTCACGGCTGTTAGCAGTTATGGAGGTGTTTGTTTGCGCAACACCCAGTGATAACGACTCGAGAATTCTGGCCGCGTACTCGGAAGTTGGTTAGGATGGTAATGGTGGACGTAGTCTAGGAGTTAGTGGGGCAAAATAATATATGCTATAGATATTATATACAAGACAATACTTTATTAATAACTCAATAGTTACAAGTCAAACTTCTCCAGTACACTCTTCTACAAAATTGTATATAAAATGATATCTTAATAATGTATTAGGTCTAGATACATTAAATTAAATAATAATTTATTCAGCAAAAATATGAACAAAAATGTCATTACAATAATAATTAGGTAAGTATGTCAAATTCAAAATAATCCATCGTTATTACTACAGTAGGTAGCTACCTGAAACTCTGGTGTACACCAGAAATAATAATTATCAATTAAAAAAATTGACTTCATAAAAATTTCAGAACTGAACCTAATTGAAATGCGACCACAAGGGAAGCACCAGCTTTCAAATAAAAAAAATATCATCAACATCGGTTCACGCAGTCGGTTCTGAGGTTATGTAGTCGAATTGAGAACTTCCTCTTTTTTGGAAGTCGGTTAAAAATGTGAGAGGGCCCTTAAAACAGAAGAACTTACCGATGATGTAGCCACAGGTTGCAGGCGACCTTTAGCTTGCATTGTCATTTGTAAGACGTAACGGTACGACATACCTGCATATAGTTAGGACACAGATTATCAAGTAGTCGTGAGATAGGGGCGCCTATCCACTGTGCAGAATTATGCATGCCTACTGAACTCATGTCTACCTGAGGAGTTTTGTATACTAAGTAATAAAATTATCAATATAAAAAACCGAGTTCTTTAAATGTTCAGAACTGGACCAAATTGAAATGGGACCACACGGGAAGCACCGACTTTCGAATAAAAAAAGAATTATCAAAATTGGTTCACCCAGTCGAAAGATCTGAGGTAACAAACATAAAAACAGATGAATTGATAACCTCCTCCTTTTTGGAAGTCGGCTAAAAAATAATTTCAAATCGGTTCATAAATTACGGTTCTGAGGTAAAAAAAAAAACGTTCTACTAAACGTGTTATTTGCTGTCGAAATTTCATCGTAAACAATTATAAAACACGAGTCCCGTTACCTCGGGAATCTGTTACAATTGATTTAATTCCCTCCTGCCCTTTTTCCTATCGGACTGCCAGAGCGGGCACGAAAAATTGACACCGCTTCATAGTTGACATTCCGAAAACCCGTACGAAGCGCTTTGATTCCACTTTTATTGTGCGATCTGCTAGTATGTGGAATGCGCTGCCTGAATGGGTGTTTTCAAGTCTAAAGTGAATCGGTTTCTTCTAGGCAAGCGGGAACCATCGTAGGCCGCATCATCGCTTAAGATCAGGCGAGTTGGGGGCTAAGCGCAAGCCTATTTTACAATAAAAAAAATACAAAAGAAAACCACTGAATTGATACTCCTTTTTGAAATCAATAAAAAATACCCTATTTCGTTTACTTAGATGACAATGTTGTGTCATCCCAATAAAATAATTTTTCAGTTAATTTGTTTTAATACCAAAAAATCTTAATCAATTTTGATGAAATTTCTATGGGACTAATCTGAAAGTACGTATATCCTTTGAAAGAAACAATATAATTTTATAAATCGGTTCAAAAATGACGGAGTTGTGAGGTAACAAAAAAAATATACAATCGAATCGAGAACCCCTAATTTTTGAAGTCGGCAAAAGATTTGACTTTAAAGCCTCGTCAGTACCAGTCTAGTTTTTTTTGTAGTGGTAGGACTCTTTTGCAGGGGTCCGCCTGGGGAAGTACCACACCTTTGCCAGTTATTCAACCGCCAAGCAGTAGTGTGCAAACACTACTGTGTTCCGGATTGAAGGGCAATGTTTCCAGCGAAATTACAGGGCACTCAGAGATTTGACATCTTATATCTCGGGGTGACGAGCGCTGTGCATTGCCATCCAGGGTTTTGAATTGTTGAAGTTCAAAATTCTGAGTGGCGTTGAGCTGTTATGGGCAAGCAAGTTTTACAAAAGTAGACAGTAATTTAATATGTATTTAAAAAAAAACATCAAATGCGCGAGCGTAGTCGATGCACCCAGTTTTCTGGCCCTTAAGCGTTTGATGTCGACGCAGATAACCGAGCAGTCATGCAGTAACATCTAACATCATAACACGATGTCAACATGGGGTACTTGTAATGTGCTTAGATTACTATGTAAGTGTGGTGTGAACGAACTGACGCCGTGCCGTGAATAACTATCGCTCCGAGGACCATCGGGTACACTCGCATACACTTGGGACTAATGCATTGCAGTCGGACGTCCAGAGCGGCCAAAAGACGACACCGTTTCATCTCTATCACGAACATAGTCTCAACGCTTTTGTAGTGGTAGGACTCTTTTGCAGAGTCCTCCTGGGGAAGTACCACACCTTTGCCAGTTATTCAACCGCCAAGCAGTAGTGTGCAAACACTACTGTGTTTCGGATTGAAGGGCAATGATTCCAGCGAAATTACAGGGCACAGAGATTTGACATCTTATATCTCGGGGTGACGAGCGCAGTGCATTCCCGTCCAGGGTTTTGAACTGTTGAAGTTCAAAATTCTGAGTGGCGCATGGCGTCTCGTCACTCAGTATCATACAAACAAAATTCTACTATGCATAGTATATATGTAATTATCAATATAAAAAACCGACTTCATGTAAGAACTGGACCAAATTGAAATGGGACCACACGGGAAGCACTAGCTTTCAATTAAAAAAAACAGTCGAATTGATAACCTCCTCCTTTTTGGAAGTCGGTTAAAAATAATACGTTTACGTCTTATCAGAGACTATTATATCAGATTTTCGGGATTCGTTTCTGATGCTGATTATACTCGGGGATGACGAACGCACGCTATCACCATGTACCACCGTGCACGCCGTACACTTGCGCTCACAAGTTCTTGAGTGTTCCTTGAGACTGCATCACATTTACTTGCGCCTCTTTGAGAGCTCTTGAAGAGAATTTTTGGAGCACGGGAAGTGTTTCGCTTCTTGTGATTACGTTGCGTAAAACTTACAAACTGTAACACTAACATTTTGAAAGATACGGAATCGGTCCTTGATGACCAAGTGAAGCTAGTGTTTCTAAGTCTAGTACTAATTTATTTATTTAGTTAATTTGTATAATTACATTAGCACGGCTTAAACTAATGACACTAATTGCATATTATCTATACTAATATTATAGACGGGAAAGATTTGATTGTTTGTTTGTTTGCATCGAATAGGCTCCGAAACTACTGAACCGATTTGAAAAATTCTTTCACTGTTGGGAAGCTACATTATCTCCGGGTGACATAGGCTATATTATATTTTGAAGCGAGGCCGAAGGCCGAGCTTACATCCGTGCGAAGCCGGGACGGTCGACTAGTTAACAATACAATTAAGAATAAATATATTCTATACATATAAAAAAACGTAGAGATAAAGAAAACTGGAATTGCGAGATATAAAAAAAAAAACACAGGGCGTCTTAAAATAAGCAACTGAACACGCTAAGACAGTTTTTAGATATATTTTTTTGTTTGTGTGTCCACGCATATCTCTTAAACCACTGGACGGAATTATATGCTGTTTAATTATAAGCATGAGAGAAGGAGACTTGAGGTGACTTACAATCTGAACAGACTAGATGTGGATCTGTTTGACAGGCTAACTGTCTGAACCCAACTCTGATGCAGCCAGGGAGCTGTTCGGATATGAGTCACCTCAAGTGACCTTTGACTCTGTGTGTTTACAGTCTGTGTTTTGTATTAATTTGAGTGTCCCAGATTAATTTATACAATGGGACTGCCATGTAGCTTAACAATAAAAGTCCAAAATATTTTTTTAATAATATCCATAGCTATGACCAGATTGAAGTATAGGCTATGTTATTTTGTCCATGTGCCGGATTAAGGGAGGAAAAAAGGCTTGGAAGTTTATATGAAAGTCTACGTGAACGAAGTCGCGGGCAACAGGACTAGTTATTAAATAAAATTACACATCAAAAGAAACAATCATGACACTTTTCACACGACTGTACTCCACTCCCACATTTTTTTCAATGCACAAACAAACGTTGTGTCTGGGACAAAGTGGTGCTATATTGCACCACTTTACAGAGTCCTATCTCTTCGCGGCATTTCCTTTAGGTTCAGGGATCTTTGTCTCGAATTCACGGCTATTCGAAGGTTCCGAACGTTTGTTCTTGAACCTGTGATGTTTTCCGTGCGTGGCAGCTTTGTCTGGCTTCTGGAGTTGGCCACTGAATTAATGAGGGTCAATGCCTGCTGCATATCGTTGGAAAACAATTGATTTCGATTCTAATGTAGCATTCTTAACTAATGTTACATTAGAATTGAAATATTTAATGAAATTAAATGATTTTTTACAAGAGAGAAAACACTCAAAAGTCGTCCTCTATACTCGCAGAAGTCTTAGATTTTTAACCGATTTCCAAAAAGGAGGAGGTTCTCAATTTGACAGTGTTTTTATTTTTATGTTTGTTACCTCAGAACTTTCGACTGGGTGAACCGATTTTGATGATTCTTTTTTTATTTGAAAGCTGGTGATTCCCGTGTGGTCCCATATCATGGTCCAGTTCTGGCGGTTTTTTATGCTGATAATTATATCGTAAGCCTTATTATAACACTTCACTTTCTTCACAAGAACCTCTTCTTTTATGAATAAATATTGGTTGCATAATGATATTGATGTATTCTGTGATAGTGTAAGCGTTATACGCTCACACTTAGCTTCTCAATTCTTTGAATCTCAAACTTAACATGTATACTTATAATTGTTTGTCGCAGTGAATCTACTCATAATCTTATTTATCTATACTATTAGTTACTGACGAATTTTATAAATGTATAATTTAATTTCTTCCAGACTTAATTTAATTACATTACCTGTATTTTTTATTTTACTATGACATAATTTCAATTTATTATTATCCAATTTTTATAATTTTGTATTTTTAATTCCTTTGTATTTGGTCTAATTTATTGTTTGAGATGTATTATTTTAACCAAATTCATAATAATTATGATTAATAATTTGACATGTAAAATAACATTTTATAAATATATATGAATATGAATATGAATATACTGCTACGCAAAATTTTGAAACCTTATTCTTATTTCTATAGGCGGAAACTTGTAATTGGGCCAGTCACCAAATGTATTTTTAAGTTTATACTATTAGGATGTAAGTTTCCCTAAAAATGAAAAATGAAATGAAATAAGCTTGACATGAACCATACTATTAATTTATTAAGTCTCCACTTGATAAATTTACAATGTAATTTTCTTGGACATAAAGTCGATTTTAAACTGCATGGTGGTAAGTACATTTAATCCGGATAACAGAACATTAATTGTGTACTTACTACCAAATTGATTTGATGATGTAGCCAAAAGATGCATAGTGGAACTCTTCAGTGAGTTGAATTTTAAACCCCTTGGCACATTCCCTTACATTACAATTGGTGACGGTCTGATGAAAGAGCTGGGTGGTGCAAAAGTGAAAATAATACTCTTTAGGGAAGACTAATGGCTAATATATCCCTCGAGTTTGGGCTACTTTGGTTAGTAGTTCTAACGAATCACATAAGCGTGTTTATTTAGTTTTTAAAACTAATAAATATTTCAATTTATTCGCCACATAAAATTGTCTTTGGAGTTTTTTGAACTCCGACTTCAAGTTTCACCCAATAGGTATATGGAAGCCACGTAATCGATACCATTTCCGTATCAGTATTGTCACTATTAAACTATTCTGTGTCGCTGTGACACAGATGCGCGGGCGCATCTGGCTACACTATATCTTTTGCTTTATTTTAGTTAAATTGATATCAAAATAACGCAGAGCTGGGGGTTGTGGTTAAAATTAGTTTTATGGGTGCAACGGTTCGAGTTTTAATTTAATTTTGTTTGTTAGACTTTAGAATGTTCTTGAGAGAATTTTGGCGTCCCACGTCTTGTGCATATCATAAAATAAGTCATAACTACTGTCTATGACAGGCTAAGTAAGTCACGGGCAAGTGAAACTCATGCCATATACTATAGTAAAGTTACAAGCTAAGCAAGGCTTACAAGAGGCTTCTATGAAATTATGAAAACAAAACGAAAATACATGTTTCGTCTCGTGATATCACTTGCCTATACTGCGAATCGCATTTGGCCGTTTTTTTTTTACGAATAAGCTTGCGTTTGACTTCCAACTCGCCTGATGCGGACGATGCGGTTTACGATGGAGCACGCTTGCCTAGAAGAAACCGATTCACTCGTGATTTGAAGACACCTAGATTGTAACTACCGGGGAACACCCATTTTTCTATAACCATCAATTTCTGATCTATGAATGTGACCCAGATGTGACCACAATTAGATGGCTTTGGCTACTGGATATGGTAAGGACCATATGCGTTTCTCGACACGCTCTTGGCCAGTAATTTTTAGTTATTCTAGGTGTAAAGCGTATAAAGCGTAGAGTATGTACCCATAATCTAGTTATTGTCATAGGTTGGACACATCAATTCAATAGGTAATGATTACCTGCATTAACCAAAAGCTTGTAATGAAGGTTAAGAGGTGATAACACACGGAAGCTGATAAGAGCTCGTGATAAAAACGTAATTAGGGGCATAAATGTACTGTACTCCCTTTACTTACTTTATTTAACTGTAATTACCTTTTGTTTGTGTGTTATTAAACTTACCAATAGGTGTCTGTAATGTAACGTGGCCGCGTTACGAGATTATGTGGTCATAAAAACTAAGGGCACAGATTAAATTTTTCAATACATTTTCATGATATGACGTCATGCGTTTATGGCAAGGATTCCCATGTTTGATAAAGAATAAGGGCCCAGTAGCGCCATCCCTGGGGTAAAATAAATATAAATATCTGTGATATTATTGCACACACGGTCATCTGACCCCAAACTAAGCAAAGCTTGTAATATGGATGCCAGAGACTGATATACATACATAAATATTTGTAAATACATACTCAAATAGGTATTAACACCCAGACATAGCACAAACACAAATGTTCATCACATGAATGTTTGTCCTAAGTGGGAATTGAACCCACGCCCCCAAGCGCAGAAGGTAGGTTCACTACCAACTGAGCCACCGGGGTAATCGAAAAACCAAGAACATGATACTGAACAATTACTTATAGTAGTATTGGCGTCAACGTGAAAATAACATATCGTGTAATTGATTTACTTTTCATGTGGCAATGACTTGTTGGACGGTTTTTTAATTAAACTTTTTTATTAAAATATTTTAATACTTGATACTGGCAAATGTACAAGAAGTGCGACGCCAAAATCCTGTCAAAAAGAAAGAAATAACAACAAGTAGGTACTTAATATTATATAATTCTTATCAAGGGCGGGACGCAGCTGCAGTTAGTCAAATAGACACGGCTGATAAGGACCATGGACCGTGGGTAAACATGTACCTCACTTAGGGATGCCATCTCTAAAATTTGGCAACCAGGACAAGACGCGGTTTTAGAGCCCAGAACCCGGACATGTCAATAGGTTTTTTTAAACATAGTGTAAAAACTGCGGCGTGCGGGCACAGTGCGTGTGTCGCGAGCGGCCCAAGACATTAAATTTTTAAACCCGGACTACAAATGAAGCCCCGCCCGGACGCTACCCGGATGCCCTCTAAACAAGGATGGCAACCCTAACCTCACTCAGAAACGGAATCAGTACGAGTTCTTAACACAGACCAGTCCAGGCCCAAAAATAGGGGTGTTATAAGTTTTGTATCCATGACATCGTCGTAGCTCTCCTGTATGAAGGGAACTTGAATACGATTATTCCGACATTTCAATACAATTCGATTCATTCGAGTTGAGTAAAAAATTATGAAAAAAATTATCCAATTAAGTATTTTAGCTGTTTTATGTAACTATGTATCTTTTTGTCTATTGTCGATTCTAGTTTGTTGACCGTTTCTCGATTTGGCTATGTATCTATCGTAGATTTGGCATTTGTCTATTGTTGATTCTAGTTTATTGATCATTTCTCAATTTGGCTATTTTCAATTGTCTATTTATCTATTGCCGATTCTAGTTTATTGGCTATTTGTCGATTTAGCTATTTGTCTATTGCCGATTCTAATTCATTGCTCATTTGTCGATTTGGCTAATTATTGTCAATTGTCCATTGTCTATTTGTCTAATGGTATGTTTGTTTATTTGGGTACTTGTCTATTGTCAACTATGTTTGATGAAAATTTTAATTTAGTAATATTCACAAATTCTTTCTGGAATGTCTATGACAATACGCTTTATCTCCGTCCTACAAATGCACAAGCTATGAACTGATAAGCTCGTAAAATAATAACATCACCGAGTAAATAGAGAAAGCAGATAATTCGTGGGAAAGTTAAACAATAACTTAAATAATTAAATATTATGATAATTAGCGGTGGAGAGAACATAAATATGGTCATAATTATTTTTATTTACTTCTCGCGTAATTCAGAGCCAAATCTAGGCCAGTTCTAGACCAATCGACATTGTTTCTATCTTCGACATTCATATCTCTGTGAAAGGGATAGGTGAGGTAACAGATAATGATCTATCTACACTAATATTATAAAGAGGAAAGATTTGTACCTATTTTTGTATGTTTGTATGTTTGTAATGAATAGGCTCAAAAAGTACTGGGCCGATTTAAAAAATTCTTTCACCAATAGAATGCTACATTCTTCCAATTTGACATAGGCTATATAATATTTTGTAGCGAGGCCGAAGGCCGAGCTTACACCCGTGCGAAGCCGGGGCGAGCGGCTAGTATAATATATAGATTAATGTATAAAATGAACTCCTATTTCTCTTGGTCACTCTATAACTTGAGAACGGCTTTACCGATATCATTCATCTTTTTTAAATGATGTTTAATACTTCGTAGAAGGTTCTTACATTTAAAAATGGTTGGACCGATTTGGATGAAATTTTGTGCTCCTGGAGCGGGTCATAGTAGCGAGGCCGAAGGCCGAACTTACACCCGTGTGAAGCCGGAGCGGGTCGCTAGTACTAGATAATACAAGTGAACTTCAAAAATATATGAAAAACGTAATAAGTGCCTATAAAATTTCAGGGTTGTCCTCGATTGCCCTGAGATCCCATCATCAGATCCTAACTTGGTGACAATGGAACCAAATTGAAAGTATACCATACCGAACAAAATAAAAATATTTGAAATCGGTCAACATTTGGCGGAGAAATAGGTGTTTAGAAATAACTGTGTTCACATGGCTGCACTGATTTTTAATTCTCTTCCAGGAGAAGTGGTAGATCTCCCGTATAAGCGTTTTTGTACTGAGTTGAGGAAGTGGTTGGTAAAGGAGTGCTCCTATGAAGTGGAAGAATTCCTAAAGAAAATGGCATGTCGTTTTTATTCTTATGATTTTGATTGTTGATAAATTAGTATTTAAATAAATTAATGTAATTCTTTTGACATATTTATTATCTAATTTAATTTTGCACGCCCTTACGGCTGTTAATGGATGGACATTTTATATTTTAAGACCTTATATACCCATTGGCAAGCAAATAAAAACTTTGACTTTGACATAAATATAATAAAAAAATATACAGTGGAACATAGAACCGTCCACCTTTTTCGTAGGTTAATTATAATTACGAAGGTGTGTTTTTTTTATTTGGAAACTGACGGGATATTCACAAATTTTATTTAGGTATATTACACGGGATTTACTCACTTATGATTAGGCCGGTTACACCACAGTATACAGCTATGTATATATATATGTAACTGCGGACATTTATTGACTATAATTTTCTACGCGTTGTGACTTCTATAATTTTTTTTTTCGAAGAATGGTGTAAAAGCACATTCCATTTATGTCCGTGTATAGAATAGGCAGATAAATCATCTACATTACAAAACATAACTAATAGCAGCGGAAAGTGGTCACCTTGATGTTAGTTTACTTGAACACGTAATGTAAACATACTCTGACACCGTTACACTGTTACGAAATGCTGCGCGTTGCGGTGACCAGCACCTGTTTATTGATTTGAAGCTGTCACGTAGCTAGTTCACAAACACATAGATCAGGGATTCCCAATCTTTCTTTTGTTGGACCTCCCAGGGTTATCTATATCTATACATATAATAAAAACGTAGAGATAAAAAAATCTGTAATTGCAAGATAACAAAAAAAAAACACACAGGTCGTCTTAAAATAAGCAGCTGAACACGATAGGACAGTTTTTAGAATTTTTGTCTGTTTGTTTGTTTGTTTGTTTGTTTGTTTGTTTGTTTGTTTGTCCGCGCACATCTCCTAAACCACTGGACGGATTTAAATGTGGTTTTCACGAATATGCTTAGAAATTACCAGATTAAAACATAGGCTATCTTATATCATTTATTTTAATTCTTTATTTTTACATAAACGAAAATAAAAATCAATTATTTATTTCTTCGTTACCCGAAACGTAATATGAGGATCGTCACATAGCCTCAAGCAAGGAGATCCAAAGTAAAGAGAATGTTATTGACATAGCCATTAAAATTTTGAAACTGTCAACTGTCATTCGGTTAATCAGTTCAAATTTAAAGAAGGTTCCTTAACCTTCTTAGATGAATGAACGTGTAGATCAAGCATGTTATAGGCCTTACAACCTCTTTGGTGATTCATTCCAGTGCATGGAGTAGGAGTGTGGCGTACTCGTACTCCTTGCGCCAACCTTCGTGAATTTCATTCCAATTTTCCACGACGTGTGGCGCTGGGGCGCGAAAAGAAAAAAATAAAAGAACACCGATTTTCAAATGGAATTGTCATTCGCTTTTTCTAAGATTTGTCTAAGATTTTTCTTTGCATTAAATTTATAATTTCTTTCGGACTCAGCTATTTTCTTCCATTGTCGGTAGCTTAACCCTCTCCTTCTATATAAATAGTACAAATCCACTATAATTGGTGACCACTGAATGGACTTTACACCACCGACAAAGGTCAGAATGCCGCTAGATCGTACTGATAGCACTGCGGCTGACACGAAGAATAAAGATGATGACAATGTATTCCGAGTTGGCGTGCGAATTCCACCGTTTTGGCCCAAGAAGCCGGCGATTTGGTTCGCCCAGATCGAAGGCCAATTCGCGATTTCCAACATCACTGCAGATAGCACCAAGTTCTACTATGTGATTGGACAACTTGACCCGCAATACGCAGCTGAAGTCGAAGACATCATCGTCAACCCGCCTGTGACCGAGAAGTACGAAAAACTCAAGCTGGAGCTAATTAAACGTTTGTCCGCATCAAGAGAAAAAAAGGTACAGCAACTTTTAACACACGAGGAGCTAGGTGATCGTAAGCCTTCTCAATTCTTACGTTATCTACGACACCTAGCAGGCCCCGGAGTTCCAGAAGACTTTTTACGCATGATTTGGACCAGCCGCCTACCGAACAGCACGCAGACCATCATTGCTTCGCAGCAGATGACGTCATCACTCGATGTGCTGGCAGACCTAGCCGACCGCATACATGACGTTGTCCCTATAGCCCAGGTCGCATCTACATCCAGTACCACAGCGGGAAGCTCCAAGCTCCATATTACATTCTCATGGTTTTATTCTATGTTAGCATTTAAAACACAAAATATACCGCATCCTATTTTAATACAGTCCCGCGAATAGAAATATTCAAAAAAGGCCCTTTGTACATGAAAATAAACCTATACAACAAAATTCCGGACGCAATAAAGAAAGAAAGAAATAATAACATTTTTCCAGAACCAACTTCGTAAGTTTCTAACCCAAAAATGTTATTACGAGATAAAAGATTTTTTCGACGATAAATTTTAGAAAATTATAATTAGAAAATAAATATCGATATATAAATAGTTAAGAAAGTAGCGTCATAAGTTTTGTATCATCTCATATATAATTAAGTAACCTATCACACTAAGTATGTTTTTTTTTGTTTTGTAAAATTACTTCACCCTAGGTTAAGTTTGAATAGTATATATAATATTTATGTAATAGATTTAACTATACTTAAATTTATATGTTTATGTCTGTGGTCTGGTTTTGTGAACAGCCACTACATAAGTCATTGCTGCACCCTTTATGCAGGGTATATAAACTTAGCTTTTAGAAGAATACAGTGTATATTTGCAATAAGAATAAGAATATAGAAATAATTTTATTTTACTGTGATATTTTAACAGATAAATAGAATAGTTCCATTTCATGGCTTTTTAATCAAGGTATACATACAAATGCACGCGAAATAAGAAATAACTAGCCAAGAGCGTGTTAAGACAAGCATTATGTCAGGGTTCCGTGGCCAGCGAAACTGGCCGGAAATATACTTTTAATGGTTTAGACAAAAAGAAAATTTCAAAACATGCTCTGCACTGTGGTCACATTATCTTTTTGATTTGAAAACTGTTGACGGTGTTATTTATTACTTTTATGATTCTATCAATACTTCACTCAGGGCGACTTAAAATAAGCAGCTGAACATGTTAAGGCAGTTTTTAGAATTTTTGTTTGTTCACGCACATCTCCTACACCCCTGGAAGAAAATGCGGACGGATTTAAATGCGGTTTTCACGAATATGCTTAGCTATGACCAGATTGAAGTATATGCTATGTTATTTTGCGCAAGGCCGGATTAAGGGAAGAAAAAAGAATTGAAGGTTTATATGAAAATCTACGCGTACGAAGTCGCGGGCAAAAAAGCTAGTATAGAATAAGGGCTCTGTGCCTACGCCAGCGGACGCGTTCATTGATACCATCATGATGCCATTCTTTATCAACGTTGCCTCTTTGTAAGTACATCAAATGCCCGTTATTCAGTGTACCTATTTATCATAAATTATCTATATAACTATATTTATACTTATATCTCACGATTCGTTGCGTTCAGAGCATTGAAGCTGATTTATAATTGTAATTTTATAACGCTAAATATAATTAAAACTGGCCAAGAGCGTGTCGAGTGAACATATACTTTTTATGGTTTTGCCAAAGAGAAACTTGGGAAACATTCTTTGTTATGATAATTTTACGAAAATGTCAATGACTTTTGAGCTAGAACGTCTTGCATTTATTAGTTTTATAGCTATTACTCAAAAAATGCGTTGTTCAAAATAATTATAAATAAAGGTTTTTAGATAACCTATTAGTATGGCAAGTTACAAGTTTCTTTGTCTAATTTTGTGGTTTTTTTAATATTGTAGGATAGGCTTGCGCTTGGTCGCCAGCTCGCCTGATGTTAACCGATGATGCGGCCCACGATGGATCACGCTTGCCTAGAAACCCGTTAGTTGCCGTGTTTGAGACGAATCTTCCTCCAATAATTCCTTTAATTCTGCATCATCATACATTTTTGGCCTTCCACTGCGATCTTTGTCTTCTACGTGAAAATCACCGTTTTTAAACTTTTGAAATATCAGGACATTTTCTCCCACTCAAGGCAGCCCTATTATAATGCTTCTACGAGCAACCGATGCGCGATTTTTTTTAAATTTAAATTTAATTAAAAGTTCCCGCAAACGACGCTTATTTGGCTAAAATTTAGACATTTTTGGAATAAAAAAAAATTATTCTAATAAAAAGTTAATAATATGATAGCGTTATGTTGTTCTTGAATGAGCAACCTAATTTTCAAGCCGGTTATCATCTTCGAATTCTAACGTAAGCCTCGTGCCATGCCATCTCCCTCAAAACGGCCGAAACTTATTTGTACTCCTAATAATAGGGTCCCGTTTCCACTCTTTGGGTACGGAACCCTAAAAAGGATAGCAAGGTCGTCTGTAGGGTTTCAGTTTGTAAATAATTATCAATATAAAAACAGACTTCATCAGAACTGGACTAAATTGAAATGGAACCAAACGGGAAGCACCAGCTTTCAAATTAAACAAGAATCGTCAAAATCGGTTCACACAGTCAAAAGTTCTGAGGTAACAAACATTTAAAAAAACAGTCGAATTGATAACCTCCTTTTTGGAAGTCGGTTAAAAAATACGATGGCAGCTCCCCCATATTCAAATTTACTTACAGAAATTGGTTCGCACCAACTGAATTCAACGAATAAAGTGTATACCTACACGGAAATCGTTGTGCACCGTTGTGACCTGCATTTAATCGAAAACCGATACTGTAGTGGTTTTAATCGGAGACTTGTGCCAAAAATCTGAACGATTTTATATCAGTTATATTGTACTATTATGGCTTCTGTGGTTACTGTTATATGGCCTCAGTTGACCTGACTGAGCGTTATTTAGGCTCTCAGGTCAGATAAACAAGGGTTATATGGTATGGTGACGTGGCGGGTGCGAATTTGCAAATGCATGTGACCTTCTGCAGGCCTAGCACGGGCCGTGGACAGATTGTCTTTCTGCAGGCCTAGCACGGACCGTGGACAAATTGTCTTTCCACCGTTTTTATCCCGCTAGAAAGAGACAAACGAATCCATATTCTAGCTCTGTCGCGTCTACGCGTGGATAAAAACGGTGGAAAGACAATTTTTCCACGGCCCATGCTAGGCCTGCAGGCTTGATGTCTTTACTCGGACTCACCCTGCAGACGAACTTGCCACCCTTTTTTAACCGACTTCCAGAAACCGAGGTTATCAATTGGACTGTTTATTTTAATGTTTGTTACCGCAGAACTTTTGACTGGGTGAACCGTTTTTGATGATTATTTTTTTATTTGAAAGCTGGTTCTTCCCATTTGGTCCCATTTCAATTTGGTCCAGTTCTTATGAAGTCGGTTTTTTATATTGAGAATTATTTGCGTGGTGGCGTTTTTATGTGGTGTGGACTATATTAGTTCATTGGGGTCGCTGTAAGTTTCTTAGTGTGCGTAAAAAATGAGTAAATGAGTCGTACTTAGAGTTTTAGCGTTTAGTGGTCTAGCGGCGTAGTGTTTTTTATTTTATAATTCCCGCAATTTAAATAACTTTTGTAGTGGTAGGACTCTTTTGCAGGGGTCCGCCTGGGGAAGTACCACACCTTTGCCAGTTATTCAACCGCCAAGCAGTAGTGTGCAAACACTACTGTGTTCTGGATTGAAGGGCAATGTTTCCAGCGAAATTACAGGGCACACAGAGATTTGACATGTTATATCACGGGGTGACGAGCGCAGTGCATTGCCATCCAGGATTTTGAACTGTAGAAGTTCAAAATTCTGAGTGGCGTTGAGCTGTTATGGGCAAGCATGAAGAGCCATCAGGCGAGCGACTTCGCTCGTCTCGTCACCCAGTACCATAAAAAAAAACACGCTTTAAAATAGCTGATCCTGAAGATCCTGATAAGGATAATGGGACAAACTATTTAAATTATTTCATTGTCATCGGTCCTTGATAAGTGAGC
The DNA here is from genome assembly GCA_949125355.1 of Agriopis leucophaearia. Taxonomy (NCBI): domain Eukaryota; kingdom Metazoa; phylum Arthropoda; class Insecta; order Lepidoptera; family Geometridae; genus Agriopis; species Agriopis leucophaearia. Next base: position 5,271,229 of record OX421284.1, on the reverse strand, counting down.
CAAATTTCAATTTACTTCGACGTTTTGAAGTAGTTAAAAAACAAGTTCAAAGATTCCGTTACATACATACATGCATAGTTACATACCAAGCTAATAAAAGCGTGTTAAAAATGGAGTCGTTTGGATACGAACGATAATAATTGCACTAAGGCATATAATAATTATGTCCATTGTTTTAAACTCTACTTCAAGTGAAAGTGTGCAAGACGCATTTAACGCATAGAGGAAGTTTGAGCTATGTTAGCGTTGTTGGTCCGCTATCCATCTAGGAGAAAGATACACCAGAATCAAACCCGGCCAAAACAGCACTAGGTACAATAAGGTTTCGCCCTAAATGTCAATTGCAGACATTGTCCGAGACGATATTATCGTCAAAACTCTTTTAATTAAAACATATACCTATCACCAATGAATGTTTCAAAAAAAGGGAAGACGCGTGACATCCAAACATTGTACCCATTAAATATGAATGGTTCAAACAAAATGTAGACAAGTGCTATCGCAAACGCCAGTTTGATTGTGACTGAAGTCGATTAAGCCCATGGGCCTAATTTGTGCGGTCCATGTCAAGGAGTGCGTCCCGTATCATCCCACTATTTATTTACATCAATGCCTATCACGGGTAAAACGGCGCGGCAATGCGAAGCAATATTATGTGCGGCACTAGGCGACACCTGAGTCCCGAGACGCTACTTACGTCAGCAATGTCACTAGTTAATACCTATACCTGCTATTAGCTCACGTATTGCAATGTTGCGTATTGTGATCACCTGACTAGATGTGCCTGCATATGAACTGCTTAGGTAGCTGTTTGAAAACAGATTGCCTGATAAATGCTTAGACATCGCCTTACCTAATGGATAATTAGCCGTAAATGTAAAATATACGGTTGGTTTTCGTAAAATAGTTTTGATTCAATATAAATTGTATAAAGCTATGTTTAAATATAAAAAACTGCGGAAGTTTTTTGACTATAATTGTCTACGCGGTGCGACTTCTATGTATAATTTTAGAAGATCTACACTAATCTAGGTATACCAATATATAAAGAGGAAACATTTGTTTGTTTGCATTGAATAGGCTCCGAAACTACTGAACGGATTTGAAAAATTCTTTCACTGTTGGGAAGCTACACTATCCCCGGGTGACATAGGCTATATTATATTTTGTAGCGAGGCCGAAGGCGAGCGACGATGTAACGAGCTTACACCCGTGCGAAGCCGGGGCCGGCTACTAGTAATATTATAAAGAGGAAATATTTGAATATTTCTAACGAATTAACTCAAAAACTACTGGACCGATTTACAAAAATCTTTCACCATTAGAATGCTACATTTTTCTTTTTTTTTAGGCTATATTCATTACTAGAATGTTTGTATAAACATTCTCCACCTGTGCGAAGCCGGGACAGGCGGCTAGTAGACTATACTACTATACATAGACAGACAGACATACAATATAACCTCATCAATGCCACGCTGTTGATGGTTCACCTGCATACAAAGATCAGACAAACAAATAAAAGCGTACTTTATAAAATGTGCTCAAATGTGTTTAACCCACTTGTTAAGTGGAGCGTTTAATATAAACAAATAATAGCGGATACGTAGAAGTTTCCTCTTAAAAATGTAATTGCTACTTTATGATAATTTTAACGCTGCGATACGCTCACTACGCTAGTGGGTTATTTTTTAACCGACTTCCAAAAAGGAGGAGGTTATCAATTCGACTGTTTTTTTTTGTGCCTTCCGTGTGGTCCTATTTCAATTTGGTCCAGTTCTGATTAAGTTGGTTTTTTATATTGATAATTATAAAATGTCTAGTTTGTAACAATTTTTGTCAATTCATTATATTATGTACTAGCCGTCCGCCCCGGCTTCGCACGGGTGTAAGCTCGGCCTTCGGCCTCGCTACTAAATATAATATAGCCTATGTCACCCGGGGATAGTGTAGCTTCCCAACAGTGAAAGAATTTTTCAAATCGGTTCAGTAGTTTCGGAGCCTATTCATTACAAACATACAAAAATAGGTACAAATCTTTCCTCTTTATAATATTAAGTGTAGATATATTGACTGACTCATAAAGGTTTCTAAAGTACCTTCTATGTGTTCTAGTAATCTAACACTAGAAAGTTGCGTCCCATCGACGGGAAAAATGAAAGTATAAACACATAAGTGACTCGTTTACTGCGTTACCAGTTTTTTATCTGTAGAGCTAATTACGATTATGAGAACTTACCAACAATGTTAAAGAATACAATAAAATTAGTGAAATGGGAAGTTGAATGGCTGTTCATTATAGTAGGTAATGAGGCTAGTTCCTGTGATTTAGCAAAAATAATTAAACTTTTGCTGCGGGCGCTGAAAGATTGTGTCTGACGAAAGTTGCCATAACATGGAAAAAAAACTGATTGACAACATTAAACTCTGATCATATCACCACCGACACTGTTTTATGGTTGATATTCCGGAAACCTGTACGAAGCGCTTTGATTCCACTTGTACTGTGCGAACTACTAGTCTGTGGAATGGGCTGCCTGAAAGGGTGTTCCCCGATCCCCTGCCATCTGCATCCACTGGACGCCCGCGGCTCTCACGATGTCGTCGGTCCATCTAGTGGGAGGCCTACCTACGCTGCGTCTTCCGGTTCGTGGCCTCCACTCAAGAAACTTTCTTCCCCATCGGTTATCGGTTCTTCGAGCGATGTGGCCTGCCCATTGCTACTTCAACTTGCAAATTTTAATAGCTCGTATGTCGATGACTCTGGTTCTTTGGCGAATATCCACGTTTCGTATTTTATCACTAAGAAATCATTCGGTGAAAATTTTCGGGAATGTATTTAGTTAATCCTCGACATAATACGGCCTCATTACGCGACACCTGATGCGGGCCATTGTTAATTACGTTAATTGTATTCAGGGAAATGCCAAATGGTGCCATAATTGTATTATGGAAGGTGGCGTCCCCGTTTTAACGAGCGAGCGCTACCGAATTTTATTGTAAATGTTCAATACAGAGGCCTTACGTCCAACTCTAAACGCGGGCCCGATTAGGTGCAATTTTGGAAAATCACCGAGTTACTGTTTGCGGTAGTGTGATTTTGAATAGTTGAAGTTTGTTAGGCGACCGCCTACGTTATCTCGGCGCGTTAAGGTTCGCGTTCGCGTAAGTTCCGTTCCAGTTCCGTGAGATATTTCCGTCGTATGCGCCAAAATCTGGCAAATGTTTGGTTCTCGTTATAAAATAACGGAACGGAATTCGCTAATTAGCGATCGTCGCTATCAAAAAAGCGATAATAGAAAATTGTACGTTGACATCTGACTTATGCGTGACTATTTTTGTTTGCGATTACTACCATCGGCTGCTAATAGCGCTAGTGTCTATGTCTTTTTACATTGGGCAGTTGGGCTATTGAAGCCGATTCTATTCTACCCACAGATTCTACCATTTGCTAAACTATGCCTTAAGGTGAAACGTTTCACTTTGGCGGGAAATTCAGATTTCAAACAGTTTTTTTGTTCTTGTAGCTAGGCCGGGTAATTATTGTAAACGATGATGATGTTTGCGAAAATTTATTATTACTCTTTACAAACTCGCGTAAAGATATTTATCTCCAATATGCACATTATTACATTTGTCAATAAACAAATTTTTGCCTTTTCAAACGGTTTATTGCCAAATGTAAGTAATATGGTGAGTAACTGATTAATAGCAGTACATGATAATGTAAAGAACGACCAACAATTTTCGCAAATACTATGCTATTTCACAATAATTACCCGGCCTAGCCACAAGGACAAAAAAACTGTTTGAAATTTGATTTTCCCGCCAAAGTGAAACGTTTCACCTTAAGCATAAATTTACTCTGCTAATAACATTGTAAAAAGCCAAAGAAAAACATTTTCTTTTCATATTTCACTGAAGTAACTACCTATCGGGTAACTACAATCTTACGTTCGAAAACCTAGCGAGTGATCAAAACTTGTGTTTTTTTAAGCTTTCAGAGCAAATAAATGCTGCAGCTAGTTTATTGTTCATGCCTTTGTTACACAAGGACCTTCTTTCGGCTTAGTACAGTCTAAATGCGTAACCCTGTATAAAGAATATTTGGGCTAAACAAACATGCATCTAGATCCATGGGCTTAGGCTATGCGTTGCCTGTCATTGAATGAATAATGAATGTAAGTTTTTTACCATTTAATTTAAGTAACCATTAAGAATACCAATAAGAACCAATACCATTAAGAGTACCAATAAAATTCGGAACGTAGATATTCGCCAAAGAACCAGAATCACTGACATAGCTATTAAAATCTGCAAGTTGAAGTGGCAATGGGCAGGCCACATCGCTCGAAGAACTGATAACCGATGGGGAAGAAAAGTTCTTGAGTGAAGACAGTGAACCGGAAGACGCAGCGTAGGTAGGCCCACTAGATGGACCGACGACATTATGAGAGTCGCGGGCATCCAGTGGATGCAGATGGCAGGATGTCGTTCAGTGCATGTGGAGGTTAGAAGGGGAGGCCTATGTTCAGCAGTGGACGTCTTCTGGCTGATGATGATGATGATGAACCATTAAGAAACTAATTTCAATCCATCAAAACATTATTATTAGATCAAATGCAATCACTTGTATCTAATGCACCTAATTACCCAATTAGTTAAATAATCACAAAACAGATTTTCGCACGAAATTAACGCGAATTTGTACCAATAATAATTACGTACCATATTATTGTCGGTCAGGTAACACATACTTAAATACTTCATTAGTCAACATTGTCAAATTAAATAGGTCATTAATGCATAAATAGGTGTGAAAATAGGCTTACCGTTTATTCGTATCAGTGCATTTACTGCAAGAGGAAGCAAAAGATTTTTCATTACTTACACTCGAAAAGTAGATCTGAAGTTGCCTGAGGAGCGGGTTGAAAGTAATACATTTCAGCCCTAGGGAGAATCACTTTCAACTGACAGTGACGCAGTTGACAACACTCAAATTATTAAAAAAAACTAGTTCTATTTTCACATGTGAGTTGAACAATGTTCCAACTTTTTTTTCTCCTCAGAGGATTATGGTTCCGTACTTCTCGTGCATTTGCCAGTGTCAGTTCATGTTTTTATTTTTAGTTTCCTTGTATTCGTAATGAAAAGCGCAGTGGGGTTTACTTTGACCCCTAGGATAACAATGTACTATTTTGACCATAAACGTTAATCTACAACAAAAACTAACTATCTCTATAATGCTGCGTAAAATTGTGACACTACAGAGATGGATATTCAGGAATAACAAGCTTCGTGGAACAGCACATACTTTGGTAAGCAATATAAACGTCTTATAGTAAAGGCCATGGTCCTTACGCCCAACTCTAAAAGCGGGCCCGAATAGTTGCAGTTTGTCACGCGACCGCAAACCGTATCTCGCCGCGTTTTTTTTGCATTTTTTTGCATTTTTATTTTGCAAACTGCACCTATTCGGCCCCGCGTTAGATTTGGGCGTATGGCCCCTGTTGGGCTACCACAACCTCTACATTCTTAAATAATCTTTCTTTGAATTTTGTCTTGCTATCTCATTAGCTCATTCGAGACAGAGCTCAATGTAAGATTACTTATTATAAGAATGTTTTTGAGGTTGTGGTAGCCCCTGACGCTATGTAATACTGTGTACAGACTTGAATGCGTTGCTGTTCGACGCAACGCATTCGCGTTCGGTTGCGGTTGCCAAGTTTGTTAGCGATTAGCGCGAATACGGTGCTTCTCAACGCAACGCGAGAAGCAACGCATTCGCGCCTAGCAAAAAGTGAAGTGATCAGAATTCGTCGTTTTCGTTCAGTTAATTTTTTTAGCTATCAGAGCAAATAAACTAATGGAAATAGTATAGATACATTAAGAAGTGATTTGTAAACACTACAAATCTTTCCAATAATTTTAAACTTGAAACGTATTTTCCAGCGACCTCGTATATTAAAATGACTTAATCAACGATATCTTTGGACTTATTAACGTCGTGTCATCGCTAGAGAAAGCTCTAATCTCGTTGTGTAATGTCGATAGATCAGCGAATTGTTAGAAACTGAATGATGGTACATACTTAGTATTATATTTATTGTGCGTTGAGAATTCTCATTGAGTGTTTAATGAGCGACACGGAGATCTCACATGCTTAGTTGCAGGAAGATTCATCGAATTGTGTTTCTCTAAAACTGGTTTGAAGTGCTTTTAACGCATTTGAATCGTTGCTGACGTCGCCGCTGCCAGTTTGGCAGATCAGTGATTATTTTTCTTGATTTTTTACACGTTTTTAGGGTTCTGTACCTAAAGGGTGTAAACCTATACCCTATTTACTAATGAGGGGAATTAAATAAGCCACCCTGTTTACTAAGCCTACGCTGTCTGTTTGTCTCAGTCCGTCCTATCCTATCTATTACGGTTTGGTAGATACAGCCTACCTTTGTTATATTTGAGATATTTGGTAGATACTAAATAGAACGATCGTAATGTCTGTTTGTTTGTTTGTACACGCACATCTCCTAAACCACTGAACTGATTTAAATGTGGTTTTCACTAATATGCTTAGCTATGACCAGATTGAAGTATAGGCTATGTTTTTTGCGCAAGGGCCGGATTAATGGAATAAAAATGGGTTGAAGGTTTATATGAAAATCTACGCGCACGAAGTCGCAGGAAAAAAACAAACAATAAATAAAAATGTGATTCGGTGACAAATTTCTGTTCATCACCTGTAAGTTTCTGTACTTTGACACTACTTACTTCACACATCATCAGCCAATCAACTTCCACTGTTGGACAAGGCCGCCCTCATAGAGAGGGGTGTTGCCATAATCCCCACGCTTGGCAGGCGGCTTGGAGATCGCAGTACGCTCACCGTGTACTACTAGGACGCTGCTGCCCATCCTCCGATGGTTCCGGTCGCAGTTTCAGGACATACCCGGGTCCTGTCACTACTTACTTAAATACTCGTAAAACAAAAGTCTAGTGCAACATAATTGAAAAAAAAAACATATCGTTACCTGTCACAATTTGTGTTACTACTTACTATGGTACGGATCTGTGCGCCCTACCCAGCTCTACCTGAGTAGAGTACCTGACAAACATGACAATAAGAACGCTTAAAAGTCAAAACATTTTTATCGAACCCATTTCGCGATTTTCGCTCTATCAAGTCCGATCCGGCAAAGTCGGTACACCTAATTTGCCGGATCTTACCTATTATAGATCGGCGAGTCGTATTCATCGGATTTACCTACGGCTATTGGCGACAGACGCGACGACTCTTACCAGTTTCTATACAAAATAATTACTGTTTTAGCAAGTAGGTACGATAGTTTCTTTGTAATTGTAATTCATTATTATATCATTTTGTTACAGGAATACATCGCGAGGCCGGTCGGTAGTGGTGCGTTGTGCGAATGATGTGCGGGGCGAGTAGCGACGCCACCCCCCGCTCGCCCCGGCGCCATGGCCGCCCTGTCCTGCTACCAACCCTGTCGCTCGCATCTTGCTCAACCAGCTAGGTAAGTGCCTCTTACGAGTCTCCCATTCGTGCGACGTAGGATTTTCGCGCCACAAATTAAACGCGGTGTGAATGACACCCCACGCTTGCCCTGCCATACCTACTCTATTCTTCTACCAGTTGTGTATGTGTTTTTGTTGCATTCATAGAATTCAATGCAGACTCTACATATGTATTCTGTGACTCTACACACACAGACAACCACCGCAATTGCAATGAATCGCACGCGATATTGTTTTTGTCTTCTGCCACGATCATTCGAATTGACATAATTGAGACGGAGAAAAAAAAACAATAACGCATGAACAAGAGGGCTTACGGCTATCTGTTTTAAGCTCTGTTTGGGTGATATGAAAAGTAGCGCGATCGCAAACCCTATCTCGGGGTTCTCCGGCGCGTTATTTTCCGCACTGCGCTGTTTCGAAGCCGCTTTAAGAGGTAGCCGTAAGGCGTCAGGTCTTTTTTCTACTATTAGATATAGGTAACTGCCGACGATTTAGATTTTTTGGAGAATGTGCACAAGAGCTGTTTAAGCTGGCCCCTTCAACCAATTTCCGCCATAGGTAATCGAGGCAGCATTCTATCCTTACGTCATGAACTTAGGTAAAGTTCGCACGTAGCGGTTCCAAAATTTATCTTTAATACGAACTGCAAAGGAATGGAATGTGCTCCGTGCCTCGTTGTTCCCTGTAAAGTACAACCTGGGTCTCTTCAAGACAAAAGTAAATAGGCATGGACAAGCGTGCCCCATCTTAGAACACGTCGTTACTTAGTTGCGGTCAAACGCTAGCTCATTTCAATCATTCCATTGTTTGCCACCACAGCAGTGAGGTATGTTTCTAACATGAAAAGTGTTCCGTAATTCCAGGTGTCTGGAGGAGGAAGACCACCGACACCAGGCGGCGACGCTGTCACTGCGCCGGCGGCAGTTCATCGAGCGATGCCACGAGGCGCGCGACGCGAGGTACCGCGACGTCATCCCTGAGGTAACCAAACATTTTTAAGTATTCTTCTCTATCATTATAGATTTTACCCACTTAGTCTCTGAAGAGATTTGGGTTGTACATTTTCTACCGTTTTTTTTCAGAGAAAGTCTGAAGAGCTTTTTGATCTTGTGCTAGAATTCCACTATCGCATATCCCAGTTCGGTCAAAGGTGTCGCCCTCACATCTTGCAAAGCTGGATATTCCATATTTGCTTAATATATTATATATTTTTCGGTGTACCCTTCGGTTTTTCCGCTCCGCTGCTCCGCGGAACTGCAAGGTCAAACGACAACACCACTAATGTTGAAGATGTCCTTGGGTGACTGTTACCCATTACATCAGGCGAAACAGATGCATGTTTACCATTCGTATAATAAAAATAAGAAAGCAGAGAGTAGCTGTTTTCAAAACACCTACACTACACAATCTACAAATTCTGCCCTTTCGACAACCCAGTCGTTTCTATGTGGTCCTCTTTCTGTTTTTTAGAATCTAACGCTTATTTTTTAGGACATACGTACATGGCATACACTATACGGGCTGCCTGATGGTAAGCAGAGGCATCACAAATAGGCTTCCGACCCTTTAAGACTATTAACTCGCCTTTTTAATCATTGGTTCCTTTACGGGTTGTATTTTCCAAATCGTCATCCTTCTTTCAGTCTTACTCCTGAGTTCTGACCTAAATTAGGACCTTAGGACCTTGTTACCGTGGTTACAATATAAAATGTGCCGGCATTCGACACCAAAAAGTCAGTCAGATTCTTGACTCGACCTTGCTTAATACACTGTTTCAAATGTTTCAGGTGTCAGTAAAGAAGACGCGTGAGGAGTTGACCAAGCATGCGTCACAAACAACGCCGCTGAGCGGCTGCCGGCGGCTGACTGTCGAGTCGGGCTGGTCGAAGGTCGAAGAGGTGCGCAAGAAGTTCGAGAGCGCCGCCGGGGGCGCCTCCTTCTCAAGGAGTTTCGAGTCTCCTCCTAGGTAACATTGATCGACAGACTGGACGGTATGATCCCGATCGAGAGATTGGGCTTTTGACAGTTTACCATTCATACAGGCAGAAATATAAGTCTCTATGCAGCTAATAAAAGAGCTTCATCATCATCATCATCATCAGCTAGAAGACGTCCACTGCTGAACATAGGCCTCCACCTTGAACCTCAACGATATCCTGCCATCTGCATCTACTGGATGCCCGCGACTCTCACAATGTCGTCGGTCCATCTAGTGGGAGGCCTACCTACGCTGCGTCTTCCGGTTCGCGGTCAAAGAGCTTGTCTGTAACCAAAGTCTGAACATAATTATAATCTGTTATTTCAGATACTATATTAGCTACATACTTTACCGACATTTGCCACCATTCCGTAGGCGTCGTCCAGCCGACTTTCTCTTCGCAAGCTTTAAACTCCCCCCTGTAAGCAGCCTGATCGAGAAATTGGCAGACAACATTCATAATGGCAGAAATAAAAGTCTTCTGTTATGTAGCTAATAAAAGAGCTTGTCTGTAACCAAAGTCTGAACATTGGGGACCTTACTTAAAAACGTTACTCAAGTTGATCTATGCTTTAAAATGCTCTCTCAACTTCTCGCTGACGGCAATCGTCACACGTGAAAACGAGACGGAGCATATTTAAGCGTATGTCACCTTGAGTAACGTTTTTAAGTAAGGCCCTGGAAATATGTTATTTCAGAAAGTATATTACCTACCTACTTTACCGACATGTTCCACTATTCCACAGGCGTCGTCTAGCCGATTCTCTCTTCGCAAGCTTCAAACTCCCCCGTAAGAAGACGGTGGACAACATGGCGGCTCCACGCTCGCTGGCGCCGCAGCAGCAGAAGCGCAAGTCAGCGGTCGAGCTGCTGGCCGAGACTAAAGCGTTCTACGTGAAGTCTGAAATGGTGCTGGATCGGAAGCAGGAACTACCTTTGAGGGTAAGGCATTCAAGTATGACTTAAGCAGAATTTTAGAAATTTTAACCCCCATTCCCTTGTCAGCAAAAGTAAACTAAGCTCTTCCCTACCTATATGCCATAAACAATGGTAAGTATCTATTTTTAACTGACTTCCAAAAAGGAGGAGGTTCTCAATTAGAATGATTTTTTGTGTTGTTGTTTTGTGATGTTTGTTACCTCAGAACTTTCGATTGGGTGAACCGATTTTGATGATTATTTTTTTATTTGAAAGCTGGTGCTTCCTGTGTGGTCCTGTCCTGTCCTGTATTTCAATATGGTACAGTTCTGAAATTTTGATGAAGTCGGTTTTTTATATTGATAATTATAAGCAACGCTTGCTACCTACAGTTGAACATCAGGCTTAATATTATTAACTTGATATATTGTATTTAAAGTCGCATTTAGAGGAGCAAAACCATGGAAAAGGCCTTAAATTTAAAATAGCTCGGTATATATCTAACTGCTACAATACCAAGCACGTACCAAAATAATCAACCTTGAAACACGCGTGCCGAATATAGCCAATATCGATTGTACATAGATTCGGCAATCGAATCGGATCGAGTTCGAATTCAAACTGGCGTATCGATTTAATACTTACTACGCATGTGTGGTAGGTCAGGCTTATTGATAAAATGTGGTATATAAATAAGGTGCGTTCAGACTACGTTAAATGTTTGATGTGTCGTTATAGGTAAGCAGCGGATTGAGTCAAGCGATAGCGGCTGGGGGCTGTCACTTGGTCAGTTCTGGTGCTATCACCAGTGAAGCTTGCTGTAACCCTTGTAAGTACATCAACAACAACATCAACAACATCTACATGATAATGCTACTTCTAAAGATTTATTCAAAACAATTTTATATGTCGCGGTTTGTTTTCTGCATGCGTGCCAGCGTTGCGAGACCTACAGATTTATTTGTAGTATTTCACTTAATAATACTTAATTTATCTACACTAATATTATAAAGAGGAAAGATTTGTACCTATTTTTGTATGTTTGTATGTTTGTAATGAATAGGCTCCGAAACTACTGAACCGATTTGAAGAATTCTTTCACTGTTGGGAAGCTACACTATCCCCGGGTGACATAGGCTATATTATATTTTGTAGTGAGGCCGAAGGCCGAGCTTACACTCGTGCGAAGCCGGGGCGGACGGCTAGTATTATATATTGAAGATAGGTACTTAATATTTCTGAATGAAAACCTGTATCACAGCCATCGAGATACAATACCTGTAGAGTCACAATCGTGCTAAAAAAAACCGAACCAAAACTCGGCGCACGCTACACATTGCGCAGACTTTTTGGTTAGTTGTAAGGCAATCGCGATCCGATTACAACGCCGCGCGATTCCAGTGCTACGATTTCCTATCGGACAAGCTACGTTGAACACTATAGTAATTTTTAAACTTTCGCGATTTGAACATGTTTTTTTATGTTTATCGGGATCAATGGCCGTGGTCACGAGCTGACCAGTCAGCTCGTGACCACGGCGACCACGTATCTATTTTTATCTATATTTAATATTGCGCGAAGTCCTGATAAATATAAAAAACTATGAACACTATGTAAGCGACATAACGTCTAAATTCTGGGACATCTGGGACATTATCTGGGACATTATTGCACCCATGGTCATCTGACCCCAAACTAAGCAAAGCTTGTAATATGGCTGCCAGAGACTGATATACATACATATATATTTTTAAATACATACTTAAATAGATATTAACACCCAGACATAGAACAAACACAAATGATCGTCACACAAATGTTTGTCCTAGATGGGGGATCGAACCCACGCCCCCAAGCACAGAAGGTAGGTTCACTACCAACTGAGCCACCGAGGCAGTCTAAATTGAAGTAAATGTGGCATTGTGAACTATATAATTGATGTCTAGGTATGTACAACGAAGCTCGGACATTTTTTGACTGATTTCACTTGGAGATTGTGACTCTATAGGTATTGTATCTCGATGATCACAGCACATGCAGTATGCTAGAACTGGAATGTGGTTAAGACGGACTCGTATGTGATTTTAAATTCTATGTTTTATTTTTGCAGATGCTACAACGAGAATTGTAGGCCCCACCCGCAGGGCTGTGAGCGCGGGCGAAGGCCTACAGAACACCCTGCGGAGACTGCTGGAGCACTGTGACAGTAGAGAGAATGTGTACTCGCCACCGCGGGCCATTTGTGAGTTTTCCTTTTGTAGCTAATGTGATCCTTTGTCAGTGAAAAGTATTTAAGTCACACCTCACGAGTGAATCGGTTTCTTCGTGTTCCATCGTATACCGCATCATTGCTTAACATCAGGCGAGTTGGCGGTCAAAAGCAAGATAATAATTAAAAAAACAACATTATAAAGAAACTCAATTAGTTCATGCAAAATAAGACTAAAAGTAAGCTTACTATCGTTTACTATATCGTGTGTAAGTGAAATGCTCACGAAGCAAAAGCAATACTATGATACTATGTACACACAATGGAATACCAATAATCATTTGCCTTGTATTTTTCGTTTTATTGTTGATTTTGTGGTTTATAATTTTGCAAACCAGCAATGTAAAGCTTACAAGCATGCGCTTGGCGCAGGTTGTTCGTTGCCTTTAGCGTTAGCTGATTTTTTTGCGCACACTACGTTTAAAAAAAAGTAAACAGCATATTTTTATGGTATTGTATCAGCCATTATCAGCACTGTCGCCAGTCTTCGTTTTCGGAAGCGTTTCCCTTACAGGTGTAGCTAATTCATAATAAGCTATTCTATATAAGTACAAGTTTGTAGCGATAATAGCTCAGTGGTTGGCGTAAACTTGGTAATATCCCTTGAACCGTTTTGGGAAAGTAGTCATTCATTACCCGCATCCCGTTCTAACTCTATTAAAAAGCCTTTTAATGGCCATGACGGGGAAATCTTCCAAAAATACCTGGATGTATTTTGGGGTACTACCTGGTTATGTAGGATTGCACCTACTAAAACCCCCTTGCTGGCCTGCTATGCCTGATGGAGGGCACCGGGATCTCCATTAAAACGCACCCTTAGTATGTTGCTTGGGACAATCTTCTTAAGATACTGGAAATGTATTGGGGTACAAGCCAGGCAGATTGCACTTACTAAAACTTCGTCACTGGCCTGCTATGCCTGACGGAGGGTTCGGATCTTCATAGGAATGCACTGGTAGCAAGTTTCCTAAGACAAATCTCCCGGGATTACTAAACATAGCCAAGCTTATGGCCCACCATTGGCAAATTACACCATAACAGCACCAAAATTACCCTTCCAGCGCACAAAGTGTACCCTGACACCAGAAGGCACAAAGAATACCAAGACCGCGATACCATTCCCCGCTCGCAGCACACCTCAGGGACCTTCTCAGGGACGTTTTCTGGGACCTCATCTTCAGGGACGTCAGGGTCTAAGGCTCACAAGTCAGACCCTGACCACAGAGAGAAAGTGAACAGACCATTGAGCTTTGGAGACGTCAGGGTATTCTTCCCTGAATCGTTTGTGATACCGCGGCAGAGGCCCAGTGAGGTTGTGATCAAGAGTGCTTATTCAATACGTGAGTATAATTATGATGCTCGGTTCAATTTTTTAGCTCTGACAGCTGAAATAACATTGTAAAAAGCTAAAAAAACATTTTCTTTTAATATTTAATTATAATTGTATATCATTTATTTACAATATTATGTTTTCAGCACAATAGTTTCCACTGATCACTTCCTAAAATACGGTTTTTATTTGTGTGAAAGGTGCTACATTCACCTTACACACGAATAAAATTTAACTCTAATTTATTTTTACTCCAGTCTTTTTGTTGTTCTTAACCACTTTAGTTCTTTAGACAATACAATGTTCGACGACCAGCAGGATTCGTAACTTGCGCAGTTTCCAATTGCGCGGTTGCTCTTAATCACTCAGCTACGGTTGCTTTCTTGTCAGCCTCGCAAGTTCGAGAACTGTCTTTTAACTTGTTTGAAAACTATTCTCGTCATTCCAGCGAGCTCCCAATCGAGCCCAGAGCAGGTGGAGTTACCGCCGGTGCTATCTGGCTCCGGATCTGGTTCACCAGCGGACCCAGTGTCGGCCATCAGCCCCCCGGCTCAATACGCGCACTCAGCGCCCAGGTATATCAGGTACTTACTTCTTGCCGTTGTCGTAGCTCCTACTCATGGTTTAATGTGGTTAAGTCATCATCAATATCCTAATCACGAAAGCTGCATGAACTCTGTTCTACCTTCCTTTATTGTCTTAGACTGTGTTGTATTTGACACATCCCAAATTTTAACACGCTTTTATTAGCTTGGTATGTATCTATGTAATGGAATCTTTGAACGTAATATTCACCCCTTTCAAAACGTCGGATTGATTTGAAACTTTGCACACTTATCAAGGACCGACAATTCAATAATTTAAATAGTTTGTCTCATTATCCATACCGGTAACTTCAGGATTAGCGATTCTAAAGCATGTTTTTAAGTTTTTTAAACTGCGAGAATTATTCTAGTTTGTCTTTGGTGTATTCTTCTTGTAATGCTCTTTTTGTGGTGTTGATAAAACTCTAATACATTCAACTTTTTTAAAACAATGAATTCTACTTTTTAGATCAAATTCTCATTCGCAACCAAGTATGCGCGAAGAAGAGAGCTGCACAAATATAAACAGTCACAAATCTTTGCCGGATCTGCATTCACAAGCCAGATGCTACCAAGAACAGTAAGTAAAAATAACCCTGAGAACATTTATTGATTTAGCAAGAGCTTTCGACATTGTAACATTAATCAAATTGAGCTAGAAGGTTAAAGACAGTTGTTAGTGTCAAAGGGAATCAATTTGTTACCTAGAGATCTACAAGAAAATCAATATTTCTTTTTAAATCCCACATTTGGTAATAAACGTTTATTTTTTTTATTGGAAATAGATCTACTTTTGTCTCCCAATTTGTCTGATGGTACGCAACGGTGAGGCCAATGATGGAATACTTTGATCTAGAAGAAGTCTATTCACTCTAGCCATTAAAATGCCTAGAATAAAATCATTGAATATCATTCTGTTAGCCTTGGTGTTTCCCAGGGCAAAATCTTAGGACCTACGTTTATTAAAACATTCATAGGAATTTGTTTACTTTCTGTATTGAAATGCAATTATTTATTTGTTCAATATTGTTTTTAGTGCAAATGTGGGAGGCACCGAAACTATTGGTAGATCGCCGAGACGCCGACGACACTCTGGGCACCAAAGGACGGCCTCCTGTTCTTCCAAGGGCACCAGGTAAAGTTGTTCTTAACACATTATCTATCAAATCAAGTTCATATGACATGTGAACTTGATTTGATACCGAGGATACATTATATTCTTGGTCTTTAGTGAATGTGTTTGTGTGTATTCTAGGTCGAATCACTCTTCGCTTATGTCTTCTTGTGACGCGTTTTCGGAACACCCATCACCGGGAGAAGAGAACTATCAGTCTTATACAAGGTATGCACTGTTTTTAACAGACTTCCAAAAAGAAGGATGTTCTTAATTCTACTGTTTTTTTTAATGTCTGTTACCTCAGAACTTTCGACGGGTTGAATCGATTTTGATGATTCTTTTTTTATTTGAAAGCTGGTGCTTGCCGTGTGTTCCCATTTCAAATTGGTCCAGTTCTGTCATTTTTATCAAGTCGGTTTTTTATGTTGATATTTATATATTATTTTACTACTAGAATACGGTTTCATCTGTGGACATTTTCTCAGGAACCACAGATTATCACTATCCCAGTCCTTCAACTATCTAGGTATAGACAAAAATTCATATTCCCGTTGCTGCGTGAAAGAGGAATATACATATAAAGTATTAGTATGTATTCTTTGTTTTTTTTAAAATTCTTTTTGGAAATTTCATTTCGAAATTGCAGATGGAAGACATTCATTTTCTGAGGCATTTCTGAAGGAGACCTACGGGATTGACAAATGAGTTTTTTATGCGAATGCTTTGTGAATTTCGCTTCGACATTCCATACGGAAGGCAATTAATGTCTTCGGCATTTTCGCTGTTTCCGTGAAACCTTGCAATAGTACCTACAATAAGTTATTATTTGGACAGTCGCTGCGGCTCCTCGTTTGCGCGTGACTCCGGCGGCTCGAGCGGGCACTACACGCAGCGCAGCGCGCCGCCGCACGCGCCGCACCGCACAGATTCTGCCAATTCTACGCAACACGATCACGCCAGGTAATGTGCAAGTACAGATTAGGGGGAAGTGAAAATGAGGATTGTAAGAAAGGGACAGCGAATTCAAGATTGTGATCTCTATAATTAGCTTGTCTGAGTCCGCTGCTGGGCATTGGGCCTTGGGAGAGCCCAAGGCACGCCTCTCAGCCCTACCTTCGGGTTTTTGCTTCCAGCCTCACCCATATCGTCACTCCATCAAGTCTCAGGGCATGCTACACTATGGTTAGTTTTCAAATCTCCACTCGATAACATATGTCTATCATTATCAGCCTATCATGTTCCCACTGCAGGGACACAGGCCTTCTCTCAGTAAGAGAGAGGGAGAGCTTTAATCGATTGCTGACCCAGTGCATGTTGGTGAATGTTATGTCTTTGAACTTTTTGAATTTATTAGACATACCGGTTTCTTCACGAAGTTTTTTGACACCGTTTTTTGAAGAGATGAAGTAGAGAAGAGGACTTATTTATAGAGAGAATTAGGGTAAAGAAAGAAGTAGGCGTAATTGAGACATTATTGAGACCACAGAAAAGCAAAAAAAAATTGTTTAAAAGTAGAACGGCTGTCAAGGCATTTTTTTAAGAAATTTGTTGTAGCCACTTGCACCCATATAAACCCATTCTTATTATTCTTATTCGACATGGGGGCGATAAGTCCTGCACTGACGTCCCGCTTGGGGTGTATTGTGCATTTCCCCCTACCAGAACCTACCCGAGCCAACCCAACTCCTTGAAATATCGGAGTGAGACTCTGGAGCGCTGGCACAGTTGCTCCAGTGGCGTAGATGGAATTGTGCGTAATGACGATGAAAAGCAGTCAAGCTGATGTGGTAGCGTGGATGATGAAGGTAGCGAAGTCTCATGCAACCCGGTAGCGATTCTAGTTTCCTCTGTGGCTTCACAATGCCACAGCACATGCTCTACAGTTTCTTTCTCCTTCATGCAGCCACGACACAGTGGACTGTCCGTGGCTCCCAGTTTATACAAGTGGCTATTCAAATTGCAATGACCGGTTATTAGGCCTACAATCAGGCGAAGATCCTGTCGTTTCAACTTCAATAGATTGTTCGTAATCTTCCTTTCAAGAATTGAGAAAGCAGCTTTTGCATGCTTGCAGTCATCTTTCTTGTCCCATAGGTTCTGTTGTTCTTTTTCGGTGTGACGACGCAGTAGCTCTCGCACTCCCATCGCCGATGGTTTGCAGAGGCCCACTACGTCATCACTTACCTGTTTCCTAGCACCTTCTTTGGCAAGGGTGTCCGCCGTTATATTACCCACGCAGGATCCGTGGCTTTTCGTCCATCTCACTATCGTTCTGTATTTGCTCGCGAGTGTTTGTAAGGCTGTATGGCACTCAGCAGTAACTCTTGATCTTGTTACGGGTCTTCTGAGTGCATAGATGGTAGCCGCACTGTCAGTAGTAAACATAAGGATTCCCTTGCCGTCCCGGTCCACGGGGGCCGTGAGAAACTCATTTAAAGGCCAGACTGCTCTTGCTGCCAATAGTAGGCCCATGGCCTCCGCCTGCAGAGCCGTCGTTGTTTTGTTTAAGGCCATGGACTCCTTGAGTCCAAGCTCAGGTGAGTAGTAGCCGCAGCCTGCTCCCTCCTTGTTTTTTGAACCATCTGTGTATATGTTCCACGAGGGCGATACCCCGTCCAGGACGTTGTCGTCAGTTATCAACTCGTACTTTTTACTGTCAAGATGTGTGCTAGCTATCTTATCGGTACCTAGGATTGCTTCAGGAATAATCCTAGTCGCCCGGTCGATTATTCTACAGTGGTTAGTAATAGGGCCGGTGCTTTTCCACTGGTTCGTGGATTTGATCCTTAGTGCTGACGCCATCGCTTCTTGTTGTATGTGCAGGTGTAGTGGAGTCAGACCTAGGATGATATCTAGGGCAGCCGAAGGTGTCTTTTTCATGCATCCGCTGATTAGAGAGCATGAAAGTCTTTGTGTCTGTTGCAATTTCGCGATGACGGTTGCTAGATTTGTGCGAGTCCACCACACTACGCAACCGTAGGTGAGAACCGGTCGCACTATCACTGTGTATAGCCAATGGCAGAGCTTCGGTTTCAGGCCCCAGTCCTTTCCTACCGCTCTGGTGCTTTGCCAAAGTATGTTGGTTGCCTTCGTGGTGATATAATCCAGGTGTTTTCCCCACAGGAGTTTACTGTCTAGCCAAATGCCTAAGTACTTAACCTCCTTGCTAAGTGTTAGTTTAGTACCAAACAATGACGGAGTTGTGAGATTCATTGTCTTCGTTTTCCTAGTAAATAGCACCATCTCCGTCTTTTGTGGGTTTACAGAAAGGCTGTGTCGCTCACACCATTTCTCAACAACTTTAAGTGCTTTTTGCATTTTTTCACATAAAGTCGCCTCAAAGAGACCGGAGACCATGATGGCCAGGTCATCCGCGTGTCCTACAGTAACGATGCCTTCTTTGTTGAGGAGTTCGATAAGTTCATTGACTACCACTACCCAGAGTAGTGGTGACATCACTCCTCCTTGCGGGCAGCCTCTCGTAACTCGGCAACGCGTCATTCCCGCCGTTTCAATGCTGGCAACTCTGTTAGAGAGCATTGTCGTGACCCAAGCCCCCACTCTGTTGTCAACTCCCTGTTTTCGAAGATCGTCTTCGATACTAGGGAAAGTAGTTTTATCAAAGGCCCCTTCGATGTCAATGAAAGTGGCCAAGCAGGATTGTTTGCTTTCTAGTGCTGTTTCGATCTTATAGACCACTTGGTGGAGAGCAGTCTCTGTCGATTTGCCTGATTGGTATGCGTGTTGATTTTTGTGGACGGGATTATCTACCAAAGGTCCACCTCTAATGTATTTGTCGCAGAGTCTTTCCAGTGTTTTTAGCAAAAACGAGCTAAGGCTTATCGGCCTAAAAGACTTCGGGTTGGTGTAATCAGCCTTTCCCGGCTTTGGTAGAAAGCCGGGAAAGGCATATAAACCCATATATCAACTGTGTTAGTAACTGTGACGCGGAGTTTGACGTGTTGACATGAATAAGAATGTTCAATCACATATCTGTCACAATACCTGGCGACAGAGTTTCCTTTTCATTTCCGTTCTATTTACTTCTCTTTTCTGTGATTGAGACAATCCTAAGACACCTCTTCTCTCAACAGTCGGTACAACTGCTACTACGGCGAGTGGACTCCAGGAGCTGAGCTGGAATGCTACGTGTCAGCACCACCGCAGTTCCAGGATGGCGCGCCCTCCCCCCCGCCGGCGCACCACCACCCCCCCGCACACTACCCCGCACCGCCCCGCGTCGGGATACACTTCCAGGTACCAAATAGTTGTAAGATAAAATGCGAACAAACATACAGAGAAACAGAGTTACTTTGGCTTTTATAATATTAGTTAAGCCCGTTGCGGACTATGCGCATGCGCAGTAGCTTCCGCAATTACTCGCGCCGTAAGCCCGTTGCCGAATGGCTTGCGCAAGTACTCGCGCCGGCATTCAAACGTAAATAGCCGCGAGCGAGCGACGCGGCAGCTCGCGCGCAAGTCGTGACCGTGCGGAAGGTGAACGCCGGGGAATTAAAGCTTCACCTGCGCAAGGACCAGAGCGAGTGCTACTAAGCACTTCCACTGCTACTTGCACTAAGCAAAACATGTTGTAGCTCGTTGCAGACGATGCGTAGTACTCGTGCGAGCTTATTACTATAGAAAAAACCATCGCTTGGTACCTTATGGATAATATTTTCGGTTGTATTGCCAGGCGAGCGCTCCCCCGCCGCAGTTCCAGGACGAGCCTCCGCTGTACGACTACGGTGACTACGAGTGTTCATACAAGGCGGCCGGCAAGTGCCTCTCCAGGAACGACTACCCGCACACTAGGGACAGAGAATATACCAGGTACGATACCTACTTTTTGGCAGCACCGACGATAAACGTGGAACGCAGTCATTGTCTAATAGGGAAAGATATATTTTCATGTTGTGTCCAAGACTCCATAGACGCTTCTAAGTATCCACGACTTAACAAGCCGTAACAGACGTACGTACCACGGACCGCCGTCTGACCAACAAGGGAAAGAGTTTTTTATCTCTTTTCGTGGTCCGTACGTCTGTTACGGGTTTACTAGGACTTCTCATCATCATCATTCAGCCATAGGACGTCCACTGCAGGACATTGGTCTCCCCCCATCGATCTCCAAAAAGGCCGGCCTGTATTTTCCTGTAGTCTCTTTTAGGTCGTCTGTCCATCTTGTAGGTGGACGTCCTACGCTGCGCTTACCGGTCCGTGGTCTCCATTTGAGAACCTTCCGGCCCCATCGGCTAAACTGTTCTGCATGCTAATGTACACTGCCACTGCAACATGCTAATTCGGACTATATTACTTTGACATGACTTGGAGCTGACAACAGAAAAAAAAAATGTTTTTTGCATTTTTGTAAGAAATTTGTTGTAGCCAGTTGCACCCATATAAACGAAACGTCAGTCATTCTAAATCAGTTAGCTACTGTGACGCGGAATTCGACGCGTTGATCTAAATAAGAATGTTCAATCCAAGTTCTGTCATAATGCCTGTCGACAGATTTCCCTTCTCATTTCTGTTCTATAAACTTCTCTTTTCTGTGGAGCCGGCCGCAGAAGTAAATAGGAAAAAGTACCTAAGTCACGCGTGACTTAGGTACTTTCCTTAGCTCTCACTATGACTTGTTTGACAATATTTAATAAAATTCTTATATTCCCTGATAATCCCAGATACCACGAACCGAACACGGAGTTAGTAAACAAACAGCCTCAGTACGCGGAAGTCCGCATGCGTCGCATCGACGACAACAAGGAGTACGTGAACGCGCCCGCATGTCCTGCGGGCGCGCCGGAGGAAGTGACGTCACCGCTCGGCACGTTCAAGCGACAGCGCTGTCTCCGGTACAAGCAGCGCCGCCCGCGCCCCATATTAAGGTCCAAGTCGGATATCTCAGATAGGTTAGTACAATACAATAATTACCTATCAATTTAAAAAAACGAACTCACAAAATTAGTAATAGTAAAATACGCAATTTCGGTTATTTTGATTTAAAAGGCAAACTATTTAACCGATTTTTATGAAATTTCAATGGGACCAATGTGAAAGTATATCCAAATAACTTTCCAAATCGGTTCATTAATGAGAGAGTTTTGAAGTAACAAACATTTAAAAAAACTAATTGAGTACCATTCCTTTTTTGAAGTTGGGTAAAAAAAACCTCCAAATTGTGTAATGAGCTACCTTCTGCGATGTTTTTGAGAAGCTACAACATGGGGTTTTTCAAAAGGAGAGTTAAAAGATTCTTAAAGGGTCGGCAACGTATTTGTGATGCTTCAGGACACGTCCGATTGAAACTATACTTCTTTAGCTTATATATTCAGACTCCTCTTTCCCACTAGGCACTCTGGGCACTTGCCCCGTGCCCCGCGATCGATAAGGAGGGTCTCCTAGTTCCTGTCAGACCACCAAACGATAACCAATATTTATTACCGAAAAACATACTTATAAAGAAAAAAATTTTAAAGTATAATGACACTACAATATCTATACTTGCTTATTCGCTGTTGCATGCTCGAAGCTACTCTACTCTCGCTCGAAAATTGTGCTCTGTCAAGGCCCATTCAAGGGGCCCCATTATCCTAATGTGCCCAAGGCCTCCTATAAGTTAAAGACGGCCCTGTATATATCTACTGTGGCGTACTTGGCTTAGTTTTATAATAACATTTGTAACAATTTGGATATTTTTAATACTACATCAAGCAAAATCAAAAAAACAATGTAATTCCTATCTTTAATTTAAGTATAGTGTATCAAACGTATTATTACTACTGTATTCATTCTCTTGCATGCAGTGTACACATCAAGGAGGTCGTGCATTGCCAGAAAAATGAATCTGAAGATGTTACGGCCAGTTTAGTGAACCAATTATTAAAAAAAAAATGTATTCACGCTGACAGTGTAATCTCGCACAGGTATAGACGATCGGACGGCCGCAGTCCCGCGTCAGCCCCCTGCGAGGGCGAAGACTCCCCGGACAGTCCGTCCGAGGAGTCTGTCCGTCTGCGCGCGTTCTTCGAGCGGCTGGGACTGGAGGCGCGGCAGTACGACGCACTGGTGGCTGCGCCGGCGCACAGTCCTGTGTTCTTCTCCTCCGCCTCGACTGTCGACTCGAACGCGCTGCCAGCCGCCGACTACACAGTGAGTTGTTCGAGTAACACCCAGATTGTAACTATCGGGGAGCACATTGCAAAGACTAGCAATTCGCACAATATAAGTGGATTCAAAGCGCTTCGTACGCTTGGTTCGTAGTAAAGTTCTATGGGTCCTGCTGGTAAAACCTCATTGCTGCTAACCGTTTGTTCCAGGTGCAAGGTCCAGGCGCGCCGAAGCCGATCTACCGCAACACGGAGCCCCCGAGCGTGGTGGAGCGCAACGCCCGGATAATAAAGTGGCTCTGCCAGTGCCGTAAGACGCAGGTGCCGCCACCGCAATAGACTAAACTTGCAAAAGACCTGAGAAACCTGCAAAGTACTTCGTTCGCGACGAGTTCCCACGAAGAAAAAACAAACGCTTCTTTTATAGCGTTTGACCAATCAAATCGCAAGGATTATGACAAGCACGTTGTTATGTATTTTTTGTTTGGCTCAGCGTGGTTGGTGCATTTAGCCAGTGTTAAGAAACTGTTAAGAAATGCTTCATTAATAGCATATGAATAATCAAATCGCTAGGATTATGAAAAGGTGATTTTATTGGTCAAGGAAAGTTTTTTTTTGTTTGGCTCAGCGCGGTTGGTGCATTTAGCCAGTGTCAAGTGAAACGGTTAATCTTGACTTAGAGGCTAACCCTATTTTATGCAAGTTAATAATAATAAAGTAATAGTCAGTATAAGTTACTAAAACCTCTTGCAATGATGAAATACCTATTTACAGTTAAAAATATATTAATGCTCAATAATTATCAAATATAAACAAAGATGGCGTTTGATGACTTTGACGCAACTTGTAGGCCCCGTTCACATTACAGACGCGTTCTACTGTATTTTCGCCTTTACTACCGGATTGCGAAAAATTGTGGCTATGATTTTGACCTTCTATATATATGTTTTTGTTCTCTCTGGACTCCTAGCTCATCAGATTTTGGCAATAGACTGTTGGACAGTTGTTATATTTGTTAAAATATTAGGATTAGTGAAAAATATAATAAAATTTAATAAGTATACTCACTGAAGAAATTATTTAAATCGCCTAATAATGTTCTGAGGTATAAGCGTTTAAAATGTGTGGATGGATTAGGAAGTGATGCTCTGTCTTTTTCTCGAAAAGTGAGTGTCAGTATGGAGTATGTATGGCTTACTTAACAGTGGCGTCATCTCTAAATATAGTCAGGCCTGGCGCTACAGACTAGGTATAGCTACTACGCTGCCCAGACTTGTAGTTACGATTATTTTCAATGGAAACAATTTAGTCAAATACCTGAGGGCGGGGTAGGGGTTACTAAATTCTAATTGGCCCATTCAACGTCAGTTCAAAATGTAAACAAAGCATACTGATGGCGTACCTACGGTATTGGTCGGAAATGACGTGAGGTTCAGTGGAATCAGTGGGCGTATTTTTTATATCAGTAGTGGTCAACTGATGGAGTATCTGAACATGTTCGCCCTGCATTAAATGTCTAGTTATAGAAAGTCTTTGCCTGGCCTACTCCGCACTTTAGGTATGAAGCTACAAGTATTCGTCTTGTCGGACTTGCCGTGCCCGCTGCCGCGCGATAGACAGAGATAACGTGACTACTTGTTTAATCGATCCATCAATCTCTCTCACACCTTGCATATTTTGTTAGTATTGGTGCGCATACTTTGTCAATTTTATATTTGCTTTTCCAAAAACTAGTACTATTGAAAGTCCATAATAATTTAGAGCGGTAGAACGGATGTGAACGCGTCTGCAATGTGAACGATGTGTTAATGGTAACTTTAAAAATGATTACGAGAGAGAACCAAAATCTTGCTCATTTTAAAATTAAATAACTAATTCTTCTTCTCTGATTAGAAAATAATGTTTATTAGTAAATTTAAGAATACAATTAAGAGAAACGACTGTGGAAACTAAGCGAAACTACGAGTTATATAAGGAAATTAGTCAATACAATTTCTAT
The DNA here is from genome assembly GCA_949125355.1 of Agriopis leucophaearia. Taxonomy (NCBI): domain Eukaryota; kingdom Metazoa; phylum Arthropoda; class Insecta; order Lepidoptera; family Geometridae; genus Agriopis; species Agriopis leucophaearia. Next base: position 5,246,389 of record OX421284.1, on the reverse strand, counting down.
TTAATTGTTAAAACTTGTAACCTATTTATATTCATTCATAAATAAGTATTTTATTTACTAAATTACCCACTTATACTTATACGCAAATGGCCTTACAAAAAACGTTACTGAAATTAATCTATGTTAAAAATTGCGCTCTCTCGTTTTCACGTGTGACGATTGCCGTCAGCGAGAAGTTGCGAGAGCGTTTTTAAGCATAGATCAACTTGAGTAACGTTTTTAAGTATGGTCCAAAGGGTATGTTAAGCCAAAGGGTTTGTTATACTTTTCATTATGTTTTTTTTTTTAATATTGTACCGACGATGCAATCGCGATAAATATATCAGCTGTACCATAGAAAACGGGTATTCATACTAGACAAAATTTATTTATTTATTATTGATTTATTTAATGACATTCTCGGCTCTATCCCGGATATTTGGTGGGCATTGTTGAGGCTGAAGCCAACACCAAGAGGCCTTTTTGATTATAAACAATACAATTATGGAATGTTATAAAATGGAATATGAAACTATTGTACAGTATAGGTATGTCCTAAAACTACGACCAGAACCACCGAAGGATGGGCAGCAGCGTCCTAATAGTACACGGTGACCGTACTGCGATCCCCAAGCCGCCTGCCAAGCGTGGGGATTATGGCAACACCCCCCTCTATGAGGGAGGCCTCTGTCCAACAGTGGACGTTAATTGGCTGATGATGTGTGTGATGTGATGTGTACAGTATAGGATTAAAAAAACTGGGCTATTGAGGTGAACAACTTGTGGATAAGAGAACCAGATCTATAGAATGAGAAACGGCACCTGCCTTATCCTGTCTCATCTCAAAATATATTTAGGCAGGCGTGTTGACTTGCCACCCACTAAATGGCCACAAACCTTGACACCGTAGGGGCAACATTGCCGTGGGGCTTTATTGAAAAAACGAAAAATCGACACCGCTTCATGGTTCATATTCCGAAAACCCGTATGAAGCGCTTTGATTCCACTTTTATTGTGCGAACTGCTAGTCTGTGGAATGCGCTGCCGGAATGGGTGTTCTCCGATGGTTACAATCTGGGTGTCTTCAAATCTCGAGTGAATCGGTTTCTTCTGGGCAAGCGTGCTCCATCTTAGACCGCATCGCGCTTAACATCAGGCGAGTTGGCGGTCAAACGCAAGCCTATTACAGAATTAAAAAAATAACACTATTACAGATAGACTAAAGCGACGCTATAAAAACTATAATTAAAATTTTAACTATTCTAATCAAATACCAAATATATTTTTTTTTGCGTCAACAATAGACGCCACTGAGAGTATACATTTCACAAAGTTTGTGAGCCGTTTCTATGAACTCTATGTAAAACAGCAGATTTTATTTTGCGCTCTCTGGATTCGTTTTTAGTAAAAGTTGTTTAAAATGATGAGTATAACCCCATTTGGCTTAGCATACCCTTTCCCTCTAACCCTGTATTCGTGAAACGACACAATGAAAAATATTGTGTCAATCTTCAAAAATTGTTGAGAAATCTTTTTAAGTACGAATCATCACTTACATCAATTATTCCTACGCATTATCATAGACAAAAATGTACTACAATTACATTTACACAGTTACTCTTTTAGTACATTTGTCTATGGTCTTCATCATCATCAGCCAGAAGACGTCCACTGCTGAACATAGGCTTCCCCTTTAACCTCCACACTGAACGACATCCTGCCATCTGCATCCACTGGATGCCCGCGACTCTCACAATGTCGTTTGTCCAGCTAGTGGTAGGCCTACCTACGCTGCGTCTTCCGGTTCGTAGTCTCCACTCAAGAATCTATTTTGTCCATGGTAGATACTAAATACAAATCCAGTCCAAAAGCTTGAAAACGTCCTCCAATGCGTTAGTGAACAGTTTCGGAGAGATAACATCTCCCTGTCTCACGCCTTTCTGCAATTGGATTGGTTCCGAGCTCTCGTCTTGTAATCGGATCGACATGGTGGCGTTGCTATACAAACACTTCAGCACTTCGATATACCTATAGACGCAGCTTAGGTAGGCCTCACTAGATGGACCGACGACATCGTGAGAGTCGCGGGCATCCAGTGGATGCAGATGGCAGGATGTCGTTCTGTGTGGAGATTAAACGGGGAGGCATATGTTCAGCAGTGAACGCTTTCTGGCTGATGATATACGAATCGATTTTCTTACGATTTTTGTATTTGAGGTTTGTATGAAACTTGATATGCACCTAATTACGTATATGTACGTAATTATTCGTACTTAACTTAATCTACGGACTACATAACGATTATTCTTGTCATTTTATCGTAAAAAATATTTATTTTTTCAGTAGTTAAGGTAATGTTACGTCGAATCGCGAGCTTAGATATAAAAATAAAGTTATTTTCGAATCGAAAAATTATTAACATAGTGGTTTCTATTGTTTTATTTCTTCTTATTTATTTATTGTTTTCAACTCACCAAAAATTTATTTAGTAAAATGTATATATTCAAACCAGCGTATTTTGTCAGAAAAAAAACGGCGGGGAAATAAAAAAATTTTTTCTAACAACTGGGCCCATATTCACTAACTAAAACACGCACTTAACGCGCCGCGCTACGAGCGTAATTTTAGTTAGTGAATAAGGGCCCTAATAGTTCTCAGTGAAACAATTTTGATACTTGGTTTGACATTATCCATAGACAAAAATGTTGCCATTATAAAAAGGCTTAGGGACAAACTATTCTGGTTTAAAACATTTAAAAATTGTATTTACAGTAGAAACCACTTTTAAAAGTACTTACATATAATTATATTAATTAAAATAAATATGTTCCTGTTACGGATTTGTCAAAATTCAATGGGACATTATTGTTATGTTTATAAAATGCATCTATTGATTGATATGTACTGGTTGACTCTTTTTTTTATAAAAACGGAAAAACGTAGGCGTGACAAGTACAAGGCATAGTTATTTACAGATTTTAAAAAATCCTATATTTGACGTGGTCCTGGTGACGTGACAAATTTATTGTTTTTCATATAGGAGCGGTTTAAAAAAAAGGTTTTTTAAACAACTATGCCTTAAACAAGCCTTGCTTATGTTAAACCATGTTACGTTTTCTATTTCGGTAAAAAAGCCACTTGCATGGCTAGCATGCGCACCGCGACAAAATCTTGTCGTCACTGTGTCGAGTGAGAACGCAAGGTTGTCTACGGTTTCATATACGCCTGTCTCGCTTTGGCACGATAAAAAGAGTCGACAATTTTTGTCGCGGTGCGCATGCTAGTCCGGCTGGTGTAATTGTAAGTTTTAGAATACATACAAACATACCTACATGTTATAGTGATTTGGGAGCACAAAATGGATCAATATTATAGATGATACTGTATTTTTGTGCCAAATAACCTATCAAAAGTATAATATATAATAATCATAACGTGTTGGTGCCATTTGACAATCTAAGCACAGAACAAAATTATTTGAAGACCAAAATAACCACAATACAAGTTTTATTCGTTCATTAATAATTCAGTTTCCTTTCACGTCCGATAGAGGCGCTGTTCAATTTTTCATACATTTCGCCATCGTTGACGTAACGATAACTTTTTCGCAAGTACTCGTACTAAGGCCACTGAAGTGAACCAACTGCAGCGGGCGAAGTACGAATTTTGGCTACGTAAAATACATATCGAATTCCATACAAATTTCAATTTCGAAACAGAACATTTGTATGCAATTTGATACGTATTTTACGTAGCAAATATTTGTACTTCGCTCACAGATCCGACCCAGCCAAAACTTACTAGCTGATTTCCTAACAATCTGCTCTATAAAAATGTGAGAAAGTCACACAAATGGCGCCCTACACGTTATTGCACCTACCTAGTACTTTATTAATATTATAAATAACGACAATATATTAAAAACGAAAGTAAAAAAATACTGTTTTTATAAATATACATAAAGCATAATTAAATATAGTTCAATAACGCAACAAAATGATTTTACCAAATGCCCTACTATGGGCGAAGTACTAATATTCGCTACGTAAATTACGTATCGAATTCCATACAAATTTAAATCTCGAAATTCTAAATTTGTATGAAATTTCATACGTATTTTACGAAGCGAATATTCATACTTCGCCCAATGTATTCATATAGTCAAACCGGCGTATTTTGTCTCAAGAAAATGGTGGATAAATTAAAATTCATTAGATGTCAACATTTTGTTAATTTTGTTTTGTCAGTTTTGACACTTGGTTTGTTCGTTTAACAGCGTCCATTCAATGAAATTTAGACAAAATAAAAAAATGCTTTGTTACTAAATATACTGGTTTTACTATAAATATGTTATATAGTCGAAAGTCGACTTGTGACAAATACGCTGGGTATTTGTCACATGAAAATGGCGGTTTTTTTTTTTGACAATAATATTTCCAGCAAAACAATCTTGACAGTTGGTTTGTTTGACATTAACCATAGACAAAAAAAATGCTATTTTATAAAGAAATGCCTTGTGACTAAATACACTGGATTGCCTATAAATAATTAATAATATAATCATAAGAGTACCTATTATTATTATTATTCTTAGCTATCTTTCAGTCTAGATAGAGTTACATAATTGTAGAATAGTATATTAAATTCATTTTCGTACAGAGCTAGAAATATTTCCTTCTAGAAGAGACATTGTAGGCGTTCATCGTTCATACTTAAAAGACTGTTGTCGTTTCTCAACTTTTATTGTTATTCTGTGATAAAATTTAATGTTGTGCCGTTGGTTTTTGTCAGGTCACATCATATGTAAGACTTCAGTCATCGTCTTGTAGATTTATCTAATTCATATTTAAAAATATTTCTCAGTTTATTTCAATTATGTACTACGAAAATTACTGTTGGGGCCTTTGAGCATTGAACTACGGGGGATGCCGACGCAGTAATCCGCTACTAGCATTATTTCTGCCACTTTTTCAGGGCGAGTAACTTGTACCCACATTTACAGATAAACTCATACACGCGCCTAAACAAATATCCATATGTGTGGCGCTCACTTTTGAACGTCACTTTTGGTTTTCGTAGCGAGCTGTCAGTTCTGACAATAATTTGGCGCGCTTACCAGGATTACAAGAAAAGTTTTATTGTATTGCGACAAAACATTTGGCGAAATTGCGGCAACACTGCAATAGCCATGAACAAAAAAGTCATGAAGTTATCATTGCGGTACCTATTTATTACAACTAATAGTTATGTGATTTTATTTCCTCTTGCCAGAATACTGATGGAGAGGACTTAGGGACACGCGTTCTTCTTATCTGTGGGTTTAGTACGAGTTATCGTTACGTAAACGATAGCAAATGTATGAAAAAATCAGTTTCCTGTTACGTCCGATAGAGACGCTGTTAAATTTTTCATACATTTTGCCATCGTTTACGTAACGATAACTTTTTTGCATGTGCTCGTACTAAGGCCACGGGTCATCCCTTAAACGCAAAACCCGTATAGTTATTACAATACAGCGAAATTACAAAATGTAGTGTGCATGACCTTAGGGCAACTTTTTTGGCAGACACGCACAGGTTCGCCTCAGCTTGCTCCTCCCGTAGTTAAATGGTCTTGCGTTGGGCCTTAGAAATACAAATAAGGAAGTTACATTAGGTATTTTTGTTACATATGGAATCATGCTGGCGCTTTAGATTATCTGCTACGTAATTTTACGTTTCATAAATTTTTTGTCATTTGTATGAAATATACGTACGTAAATATTTGTACTACGCCCACTGCTTAGACTTTTATGATAACTTGTTTATTAACTATCAATTAGATATTCATGAAATATTATGACCTTAGGCCGTTAGTTGTTCAATTGGAAAAGTTCTTGTTAGAGGCCTTCGGGTGGTCTAAAATCTTTTACAATAGGCCTGGCCTCTTAGCCTATAAGAACGTACTTATTGAAAACACAATTCCTAGGCCACGAAAAGTAACAGGAACAGTGGGCGAAGTAAGAATAGTAACTATCTATCAAATTCCATACAAATTTTGAATTTCGAAATTGAAATGTACGGGATTCGATAAGTTTTTACGCACGTAAATATTAGTACTTGGCTCACAGCTTTTTGTGACCTAAGTTGTTTTTTTTTCAATCGTTTATTTTTTACAAAATCTTAAACATACGATATCCTTTACGAATATTAACTGTCATAAATACGTAAGTATCGAATTTTATAGAAACTTCAATGGGATGCACCGTTAAAAATGTCTAGATGACACTAGCACGCTTGTACCTTTTCATATGGGTTATTTTTATTACGAAAATGTTAAATTTCATATTATGAAATTTAACATTTAATGTTGAATGATTATGATATTATCATTTTCATCATTCCTTTCTTCTAATTAATTTTTCATTTATTGCCTTTCGTGTTCCCTTCCCACTGCTGGGACACATGCCTTCTCGAGAGCTTGGGTCTTAATCCACCATTATATATGGACAAAATTAAATGTCATGATGACATTTCCCGTAGCAAAGGTACAAGCTATATGCTGGAACATTGACACTTGCCAAATTCTTTTTCATATTCAACCTTTGTATGGACTTCAATAATTATGTATTTACGTACGTAATATTTGCAGTTTGCCCACTATTACACATGCATACGAAATGAACAGTACTTATCTACTTACTGTTTTTTTAATTAATAGAGGTAACCCATCGTGTCTTTATAAACTAAGTACAATGTTTTTAAATAATTTTAAAAATGTTTCGCTTTACAGTATTAATTTTTTTTTATGCTTCCAATTTGTACATACTATTTACTTGTTAGATTTTATTGTGAAGAAAAATAAAATAATGTGGTCGAATGATTTGTTTTTTTTTTAAGTCTGTTACTTTCTAAAATAAGAATGCTGAAGAAGATATTTAAAGGCTGAAGATAGCTGAAATTACTGTAAAACACTGAAATATAACTGTATACTATGATCTCTTTTCTAACGTACGCTAATAACTGTACGCCCTAAGGGCCGGTTTTTTGATCCGTGGTCAAAATCGACGTAACCATTAGTTAAACTGACTATAGTTAACTAGCTAACCAATGGCTAAACCTGTTATACGTTCTTTGATGCCATTTTAACTATAGTTAAAGTTAACTATGGTTACTAATGTTGCCATTACAAGAAACACTGGCATACCAAAAAATAAGTCGTAAATGCGCTAGGGAGGTGTTTTTTGCATGGCAATACTTAATAAAAGTTGTCATTTTAGACGAAATTTCTATGTCACTGTTTGTTGTCTGAGTTTGTCTAGTATGTAAGTCGTATGTCAGTGTTTTTTTTTTGTGATAAGATGATTACTGATTTCATGTCCGTTCGTGGTATTTTCTAGTTGTTAAAAAACACTTGTACCTACAAAAAAAAAATTAACTATCATTTCTTCAAGCGTGCGTTGCATTACCTATAATAAAATCTTTAAATTTGGGACAAATTTGCCTTGACATTGCGTGAATAAATTTTGCAGGCAGATTTTGAAACTTCATACACTTCTCCGTAGGAACATTCCTGCATATTGCCTGTAGCCTTAGATGAAATAAAAAATACAGATAGATTACGGTGTACTGCTACAGTGAAGTCATAATCGCTTCCAAAACTACGTGAATTCCCAGTATAAATACACGACTCACGCACACATCCGCATTCAAAACTACGTGAATTTCAAACTGATAACATCAAACGACTACGCACACATGTTTCAAAAATAAGGGTCAGTTGTCGTGTTTTTTTTGTTCGCCGTAATCCATCTGGCTATTTATATTTGATGAGCCGGTAGCATAAAATCTTAATGTAAGAAATAATTGTTCCAGTAGGTGTAATGCCATGATTCCTCGTGGTTGGTGTGCTTAAATCACTTTCTATTTCACTTACGATTCACATCACACATAGGTTTCTTTCGATAATCTATAGCGCTTTGAAAAATCGTCATCCCTGTGGTCTAGAGGCAGATTTCTTGGTCTAAATATCTTCGGTCTTCTTATTAAAATATAATCACAATTATTATTACATCTTCTGATGAACTCTCCGAAATAGGTATCAAAGTGACACACACTATTTGAATTCATTATTAAGTACGTGGTTATTAAAATCACACGAAACAGCTGTTGCAACGTCAGTTAACTAGCCGCCATCTTGGTTAACCCAACCTAGAGCGGTGGTTAAATATTGTAACTAATGGTTACATTTTTGACCACTGGTCATGCTAACTATGAATCAAAAAACCGAAATATTGGGATTTTAACAATTTGTTAACTTTTTTAACCATTAGTTGGCTTAACTACGGATCAAAAAACCGGCCCTAATTTAGCACGCTCATAACGCGGTGCGTTAAGTTAACCTCCAAAAGTTGAACTTTATTTCCTAAACAATAGAGGGCAACTTTTAAAGGTAAACTTAAAGTGGCTACGTTAGCGCGCGTTTGTCCGTGCAGAATCAGGGCCCTGGTAAACATATTAAAATACTTGTTTAAAAAGTATTCATTCTTTTCATGTTAGAGATAGTGAGTGAAGTGATACAACAGCTTCAATACGAGCCCATGTTGTGGATGTTTTTCCTGTTTCAAGATTCTAGTTTTTAAACCTATTAGAAAAACTAGAACCACATATTTGTATAAAATGAGTCCATCAGATTCAGATATGGATTTAATGCCTGATTTTTTTAGGGAAGATGCTAAAACAGTAGTAGTGGAAAACCTTTTACCACCAAAATCATAAGAAAACTAATAGTACTAGCAAATCCAAATATAATTATCAAAGGCTGTTGGGCAAATAATACCATTAATTACATATATCAATGGGTAATACAAGATTTCTGGATTTAAAAAAAAAACAAGTGTCATTTGATTGAAGTTGTCAATATCACTGAAACAAAAACATTTTAATGTTGCCAGATTGGAGCTTATTACGCAATTATAGGGATAAAAATATTTCGTAAAAATTTGACTATTTCTTGACTTGGACTTACTTTGCTATACTTTGACTGAACGAAACAGTGATATTGTAAGACTAAGTGATATCTCTTTACTTACAAATAAAGAGATATGTGAAATTTGAACAATGTTATATTAGAGTAACTATATTTATTTATATTTGACAGAAGTTATGACTTGTCAGGGCTGGGTCTTTAACGAGCAGGGCCCTGATTCCATAACTACAAACACGCTTGCAACGCGGCGCGTTAAGTTAACTTCAAAAAGTTGGCCTTTATTTCCTAAGGAATAGAAGTCACATTTTTAGTGGGCCCTGATTCCATAACTAAAACACGCACGTAACACGGCACGTTAAGTTACATTTGGCCTCTATTCGTTACGATATAAAGGCCAACTTTTTGAGGTTTAGTTAACGCGCCGCGTTACGAGCGTATTTGTAGTTATGTTATCGTATTGGGATTGCTTTTACGAAGCTTGAACTCTTCTACTCTTGCATCAGATTACTAAAACTAATTATGTATAACTGCGAGGAAAATATTCCATCATTCTTCGGTGACACATTTTATTTGACAGCAATAATAATTATGAATGGAACAAATCGAATGGAATGGGTAAATATCAGAAATTACATATAGCAACCTTTTTTCATAATAAGTCAGTCAAACAACAGTCATTTGAGTCATTCATTATTTCTGTGAATGTGAACTGCTGTGAACTTTTGTGTTTTGTCATTAGCTCATATAAAATTTTATACTCATCTCATTAATTATCATTTCTAGTTTGCTAGGCGGTCATTGTTTTGTTTGTGAGTTTAAACAAATTATTGGACAAGTTAAAACAGCAAACTTTAACACAATTACGAGTTATTGCGCAAGATTAAACGTTGGCAGTGCCTACAAGACATGTAAGAAAATGATAGTGTTTTTGTAAACATTGCGTCATAGTATTTCTGCAAATTAATTGTATTAGTTCTATCACATTGTTACCTATACTGGCTTACAACTAAAAACTCCTTTTCAGTTTCCAAATTCGAAGTGTTTCTTCAATCCGGAGACAAAAAAAACAATCAGTTTTTGAATTTAACTTGATGATATTAGAAGGCTACCAATTACAATTAGAGATGCCTCCTAAGAAAGGAAAACGAGTCACTAGTGAAGACGACGATGACGAGGACTACAGAAAGAGGAGGGACAGAAACAATGAGGTAAGTGTATACTTAAAAAAAATAGTGAGATTTGCTAGGCTTAACTAAACTATTGCACAAGTTTTGGCGCCAAGCCTTGTGAGTAAAAAGTACCCAATTGTAAAGGATTCCACAGACCAAGTGTGACAGCCTTACCAGCTGCACAGGTCAGCGCGTTTCGTTAACTGTTTGTAACCATAATTAATATATTTCATTGTGAAACTGCACAGAAATGGTATGTGATAAGTTAGTAACTAGTTATGTTTATATTGAACAGTCCTACAATAATTTATAAAATAGAACCAAATTATAAAGCCTGCAGTGAACTGCTTCCTGGGTGTGGGGCTCAGATGCTGTCCGCCTACAAACCAGAAGCAGGAGCTGTGGAGTGCAGCTCCTCCATTTACAAAAGACAACCTGATTAATACCTCATACTGTATACCTGGGCTCTTCTGTCATAAATTTGTTACACAAATTCTATTATATTGTGAAATGTTGCGCGTCCATGTTAAGGTTCATGTTCACTCGATTTACCATATTGTGCTGTTTTGAGCTGGCGTTAAGAGTTAACCTTAAGGCTCCTGGGCTTTATTTGCAAGATTTTTTTAATTTTTTATGACAGCTCTATCATACCAACAGTGCCTAGAGCTAATTAACATTTTTTGTTTTTGAGAAAGTTAACATTTCACCACTCTTCCAATCTTACTTGGGGAGCTAAGTATGAAGGAATAATCTTTCACACCTAGTATTGTTATTTCCTACCTTTTCTAATGCTCCATTACAGTTATTAGAAGAAATTACTCAATACTATTTAATTTAGGAAAGTTTTATTTTATTTTATTTAAAAATATATTTTTAGCTAATTAATAAAAAAAACTTCCACAGGCAGTGAAAAAAAGCAGATCTAAGACCAAGCAACGAACACAAGAAACGTTCACACGAGTCAGCAAACTGAAGGCCGAGAACCAAATGCTAGAAGAAAAAGTCAAGACGTTAACAAAGGAACTGCAATTCCTTAAAGAACTGTTCTTGGCACACGCGTCCAACGCACAGAACCCAAAGTTTGACGGTATAGACCTAAACAAGCTTTTGGAAGATGTTCCCGATGACACAAAGGCTAAGAAGACTAAGTAGATTTAAGATTATCAGTCTTGCTGTAAAATGGAATAATAATAAAGCTGCCGCCATGAAGAAACTCCCACAAGTCTCCAATAACATAATACCTGGTAAATAGGATATAACAGTTATGTCAGCAAAAGTCATGATTTATTATTTTAAGGAGCTCGGCTTGTAGGGGAAATGTACAATACACCCCAAGCGGAACATCAGTGGCCTTAGTACGAGCACTGGCGAAAAAGTTATCGTTACGTAAACGATAGCAAAATGTATGAAAACTTGAACAGTGCCTCTATTGGACGTGAAAGGAAGCTGAATTTTTCAAACATTTACTATCGTTTACGTAACGAGAAAAACATTGCGACCTCTTTAAAGAGGTTGCATTATTTAAATACTGAACTATTTTAAAGAGGTTGCAATCTTGCAATGTTTTAATACCAAACTATTTTAAAGTCAAAGTCAAAGTCATTTATTCATAATTATAAATTTACACGTCAATGGTATTACAAAATTCTATACATTTACATTATGTATTATTATTAATTATTTTATTTATTATAATATTATTTTATTTGGCTATGAACTCATTGAAGTCATAGAATGTTTGCTCGATAAGCCAGCGCTTGAGTCTGCTTTTGAAACAGCTCGCACTTGGAGCAGTTGTTACTGTATCCGGCAACATGTTGTATACCTCCGGGCCCATAACGTGGGTCAGTTTACTGGATTTCGTGAGGGAGCGTGGGATACCGACCAGCTTGTTTGCGTTCCGGATGCAGCAAGAGTGCTTCTCTCCTCGTTTGCTATACAGGTCCAGGTTATTCCTCACATACACTGCCACCTGGAAAATCAGAATGGCAGGTAATGTGAGTATCCCGAGCTCTTTAAAATAGGGTCTCGCAGAAGTGGTTCGCGACACGCCCACGATGGTACGAACAGCACGTTTCTGCGCTCGGAAGGCGCGCTCCCAGTCGGCAGCGCGCGCATACAGCTCGGCACCGTACTGCAACCTCGAGTGCACCGTGGCGAAGTAACACGCGCGAGACACCTCCGCGGACACCACTCGGGACACCCGCCTGAGTGCGAAGGACGCACTATTTACTTTGCCGCACACCTTGTCGATATGGCGCTCCCACGTCATGCACCGGTCGATTTCGAACCCGAGAAATGTAGTGCTTTCTACCTGTCCAACCCTGACGCCATTTAACATGACTTTTAGTGGTTTCGTGGCATGACCTGAGAGACAGAAGTGAATAAAATGTGTTTTTTTTAAGTTTAACGCCAGGCCATTGCCACGAAACCACCCGTCGAGGCTAGACATTACCTTATTTATGTTCTCCTCTAACTGGTCCATGTTAGGTGCCGTAATGATAGCCGCCACGTCGTCCGCGTACATAAAAATGTCAGCGCCCGTGACGGCATCAGGCAAGTCGTTCAACAGGAGGGAGAACATTATGTTCGAGACCGACGATCCCTGCGCGACACCCATGGTTGCCGACAGCGGGTCTGACTTATTACAGCCATCCCCAGCGTCGACTACCTGAGAGCGTCCCCGCATCATGTCCGTAAGTACTTTAAATGATTTACCGACTATGCCGTAGTGTTCGAGTTTCAAACTGAGTGTTTCGTGGTCCGCGACGTCAAAGGCCTTGGATAAGTCGCAGCACAGGACAGCTACTTGCTGTTTGCGCTCGCGAGCAGCCAACACGCGCCGGACCACCTCGCGAGTTAAGGATGTTGTAGATCGCCCTTCACGATACGCGTATTGACGCTCTGAGAGGGCGTTGGTTTCCGTTAAATAAGCTACGATCCTGGAACTTAAACCGTTCTCGAACACCTTAGCTATAGCCGGTATTATGGACACTGGTCTATACGCGTCGATATCTTCTCGCTTTCCCTTGCCTTTAAATATAGGAGACACTCTGGATATTTTTAGTGGCGACGGGTACGATCCTTCTCTGATACATTTGTTGAACAGCGAGGCAAGCACAGGGGCCAGAGGCAAGATCGACATTTTAATTATCTTAATTTTATGGTTAGACAATAGTTTTTCATGTTTGAATTCCGAATTTACTTGCCTACTAGGAAATAAAAACTTCTTGCGCGCAAATTTTAAACAATAAACAAATTCTTTCCGAATTGTTGAGACAAAAACAAAATTGATGTCTAGTTCTGTGCCGTAAATAGGGCTGTGCCAGCGGAGCCCAGGCACAGGGCGCAGACTAGAGGGGTGCAGAAATGATCACACCCGGACCAAATTTTGTTTTCAAGGGCGCAGTTATAGAAGCTCGCACCGGGCGCATAAAAGGCTAAGAATGGCACTGGTCTAGTTTATAATTGCCAAGACTTGAGATCAACTTATTAAGAAATCCTGGCAAGTTATAGCTTTAATTCTAAGTAAGTATAAGATAGTTTGTTGAATGAATCATTGTCAATTTTAATTTTGTTTTCGTATTGATTGTATAATTTAAAATCAGGGTACTATTTGGAAATAACCCACTGGAGCTCAATCTTACGATTTCCTCTGTGATAAAGTACAACAATAATAAAACAGCATTTTTGTGAAAATTTCTAGATTACAAAATATGGTGTAATGTAAAAAAATTGCATGAAATAAAAGAAAGTTTCGCAACAGAATCTTTAATATGAAAATAGAATCTTATAACAAATAATCCAATGGAAATTATGAAAATTATACATTAATGACATAAAAATTAATTATTATACATTTTATATACAATCTCAGTCGTTTTCCTTTCATCATCTCTTTAGAATAATAAACAATTTATAATCAGACATAATGCTAGGTGACTTTTTTTTTCTTTTAACCGACTTCCAAAAAGAAGGAGGTTCTCAATTCGACTGTATCCACCATAATATTATAAATGTGAAAGTAATTCTTGTCTGTCTGTCTGTTTGCTACATAATCACGGCTAAACAGCTTAACCAATCTCAATAAAATTTTGGGAAGTAGTAGTATGTATCATGAGGACGGACATAGGCTATTTTTTTAAGAAATCGCTGACGAAGTCACTGGTATAGCTGTTTTTTTTTTTAATATATTTTTTATTATATTTGTTACCTCAGAACTTTCGACTGGGTGAATCGATTTTGATGATTCCATTTTTTTATTTGAAAGCTGGTGCTTCCCGTGTGTTCCCATTTCAATCTGAAATTTTTATGAAGTCGGTTTTTTATATTGATAATTGTTTTTTTTATTATGACCATGGGTACAGAGTCCTTCAGTTGGAATAATGAACAGTTTTACATGGTATTAAATAATGCGAAACGAGTCATAGCCTGAGTTGAGCAAAGTAAGTCACGTTCAAGTCCAAGTCATGCCCCAGTAAAGTGGTTGACACTTTCAGGGTCGGTCCTGTAGTAAAAGTTGTTCGGACAGGACACCTTTCGGCATATTACACCCATTCCGCGCAACCCTGTATAATGTAGATGGCATTTCTTGCCGGTTTGGTTTTGAGAATTAGCCATTCAGTGCATAAGTTGAAGACACTACTTCCAAACATTGATGACGCCGTCAGCCGAGGCGCTGACCAGGTAGTGCTTGGCGCCCTCGGCGACGGTGAGGTCGGTGATTGGCGCCGTGTGGTGAAAGGAACGGGACTCCACTGCGCGGTACACGTTGTCTTCTATGAGGGAGGCGGCTGCGCTAGGGTTCACCTTGCAGCATTCTTGGATGACTGTTGTGCCGTCTATGATACGACTTCTGCGGAATCAGAACAGAGAATGTAATGGTTTCTTATACAATACTAAAAAGAGAAAGAGAAATTCCATTGACTTGTAAATTGCCATTTTACCCCATCCCTCAGCAAACGTAAAAGACGTTGGTCCTAGATCGTATGTGTGGTGTACCCACCTGTACTTGAGAGCAGCCGGGTTGTGTCGCAGCGGGTCCCCGGGCGCGTGCAGCAGCACGTACGAGTCCTCCGGGTGCTGCAGGTCCCAGTACCGGAGCCGCTGGTCCGACCCGCCCGTCACCACCCACCCTGACCCCACGTACAGAGCGTCCGTGTACTGAGACGCCTGGGACAATTACAAATAAAATCATTATCAATATAAATTTAAAAAAAAAACAGACTGCATAAAAATGTCAGAAAGTGGACCAAATTGAAACGGGACCACACGGGAAACACCAGCTTTAATATAAAAAAAAAGAATCATCAAAATCGGTTCACCCAGTCGAAAATTCTGAGTTTTTTTTTTAATCGCGGATAAATCCGAGGTAACAAATATATTAAAAAATAAATAAAATAAAAAAATTGACGCCCTTTCCAATTTAGTCCCACATCAGTCCACTCCACTCCCATACTGTAATCCACGCCACTCTTATCCCGCCCTTTCCGCTATATATAGTCCCGCATCGATCCCGTACTCCACTTTACTTCAGTTCCGTCCTTTTCAATCTAGTCCCACATCAATCTACTCCACTCCCATACTGTAATCCACTCCTATCCCGCCCTTTCCGCTATATATAGTCCGGCATCCATCCCGTAATCCACTCTACTTCAGTCCCACCCTTTCTAATCTAGTCCCACATCAGTCCACTCCACTCCCATACTGAAACCCACTACACTCCCATCCCGCCTTTTTCGCCCGCCCCCCATCGATCTCCAAAGAGCCGGTTGGAAGCGGCCTGCATCCAGAGCGTTTCCCTGCGATCTCTTTTAGGGCATCTGTCCATCTTGTGGGTAGACGTCCTACGCTGTGCATGCCGGATAATAAAAGTAGTTCGTAATGATAAGTACAATGACCTCCTATCGGCTTAGCACAGGGTTAATGCGTACCCCTGTATAATAAAAAAAACGTTTTAATCTCATTTCAAGAATTCCGGACATTTTAGAATTCCCCCGCATTCCGGACAAAATCCCAAATTGTTGGACATCATCATCAGCCAGAAGACGACCACACTGAACGACATCCTGCCATCTGCATCTACTGGATGCCCGCGACTGATGATGTCGTCGGTCCATCTAGTGGGAGGCCTACCTACGCTTCCAATTCAATACTCAATATTTTATTGCAAACATATGTAGGTACATAAAGGTCTTAAAGTAGGTACATGTTCAATAGAGTAATACCTACATATGACCCTATTTGGGTATGGCAACACTCGGAACGGAACGATCTAATTAAATTTCGTCGAAATTATCGTTGAAAAATTCTTCCAAGTTGTAATAACATTTGGATTCTAAAATAACTTTTAATTTATTTGCGAAACCAACTTCTTTTTCTAAATCATTTATTTAATTTGGCAATTTGTTAAATATTTTTACTGTTTATTATTTATATATACATTCTTGGGACTAGCTCGGACGTATGGTGGGCATTGGTGGAGCCGAAGCCAACACCAAGAGGCCCTTTTGAATATACAAGTACAATTATGGAATTTCTTTAAAAAGGAATATGAAACTATTGTACAGTATAGCTTCGACCAAAATAAAATGAATGGACGGGCCCTAACCATTGAACTTGATCAGTAAAAACGAGTCAAAATCGTCGGACATATACTTCAACACCTAATTATAAAAATGTACAGTATATTTGTTACAAAAAATAGATATCGGTTTTATTTGTGTATTTACACTTCGGTAAAGCATACGAATTCATAATTTTGTCAGATGTTTCGTTATCGCGTAACAATAGACTCGTGTTTCACTTCCTACGGCTAGAGACCGACTGAAACGAAATGAGAGCTGGCGCTCATTTTGTAATCTTCAAAAATGCTCTTCTACTGGGCCCGTCCATTCATTTTATTTTGGTCGAAGCAGTATAGGATTAAAAAAAAAACTGGGCTATTGAGGGAACAACTTGGATGGTATAAGAGATCTATTGGATGAGAAACGGCATCTGCCTTATCCTGTCTCATCTCAAAATTAGTTAGGCAGGTGATGACTTGCCACCCACTGAATGGGCCCCCCATAAAGGCTGCCGTATCTTGGCACCGGAAGGGCAACATCGGCGTGGGTGGCTTAGGGTGTAGAGAGGTGTGCTGCACTTTCAGTAAGAGCTACTCGCGGCGTTATGCCCTGTAACACTTCCACCCTGGAGCTTAGGTTCTTAGCTCATGCGTTATTGATATTATTATTGATATTCTTATTCCTGGACATGTTCGGAAAATTTCAAACATATGGCACGTGTAAGATATTAGTTACCACTGCTGTATAGTGCAGAGGCTGCGGCGAGTTGGTGGAAGGCCAGAGCGCGTGCGTCCGCTGCGTGGACTCGAGGCACCATGCGCCTGCGTCTCGGAAACCACTCGCCCAAACCCTGGAGCTGTCGCTGCCGAACCCGACTATACGACGAACGCGTTCCGCTGCAAATTATATTCAACAAATAACCATTCAGTATTGAGCGATGGCTGCGGAGCGGTAGCATGTGCGCTTAACGAACTGACGGCATCGAGAACCGGGTGCATAGAAAGCGGTCATTGACACTCGACAATTTTTTTTCGTGATTTTAGGGTTGGTCCCATAGTTAAAGTTGTTCATAATGATAAGTACAATGGCCTCCTTTCGGCTTAGTACATGGTATATGCGTAACCCCGTATAAATTAAAATGTTATAAAATCTTTTCAATTCTAGAATTCCGGACTTTTTAGAATTCCCCCCGCAATCCAGACAAAAGCCCAAATTTCCGAACATGTGGTAAACCTATTCCCATATCAACCAATAATAAGAATAACAATAAGGCGAGAGGCTAGATGATGATGATAACTCACAATTGGGGTGTCTGACAGAGGTGATGGGCAGCTGGAAGCGTAGATCCCAGACACAGATGGAGCCACTGGAGGTGCCCACCGCGAGGTACCCGCTGCTGTTGGCGTACAGACACGTGTATACACCCTGCTTTAGATCTCCTTGAAGTTTCCACGCGTTACCTGACAAAATAAGATAGCTTGAAAAGTTTTTTTTAATGATACTTAGTGACGAGACGAGCGAAGTCGCTCGCCTGATGGCTCTTCACGCTTGCCCATAACAGCTCAACGCCACTCAGAATTTTGAACTTTAACAGTTCAAAACCCTGGATGGCAATGCACTGCGCTCGTCACCCCGAGATATAAGATGTCAAATCTCTGTGTGCCCTGTAATTTCGCTGGAAACATTGCCCTTCAATCCGGAACACAGTAGTGTTTATACACTACTGCTTGGCGATTGAGTAACTGGCATAGGTGTGGTACTCTCCCAAGCGGACCCCTGCAAAAGAATCCGCGTCAAAATGAATTGATCGAGAGTGTTCTTAGTTATGATTCAAGAAAATCAGTTCAGCCGTTGAAGATTATCAGCAAGTTTTACGGGTGTTAAAAAAAAACTATTTATATTTATTACAATGTTATGGCAACTGTCAAACACGTTGTTTCAGCGGCCGCAGTGTAAGCGATGATACTGACCGGGCGCTCGCAGGTCCCATCCGACAACGGTGGCGAGTAGCGTGGCGTACGATATGACGCCGGCGTGCACACCTCCCGCGCACGCTGCGCCTACGCACCCGCCCGCCCCCGCCCCCGCGCCACCCGGCTCCAGCTGACGGCACTGGGACAGGGTCATGCGGGACGAGCCACTGTCTAGTCTGAACACAAAATGAACTATTAACTTCCATAACAGTCACAAGATTTGACTGCCCCGGTGGCTCAGTTGATAATGAACCTACCTTCTGCGCTTGGGAGCGTGGGTTCGATTCCCACCTAGGGCAAACATTCATGTGATGAACATTTGTGTTTGTTCTATACCTGAGTGTTAATATCTATTTAAGTATGTATTTAAAAAAAAAGATTTACGTATATCAGTCTCTGGCAGTCACAGTCACATTACAAGCTATGCTTATAATAGAAGAGCCGACGACACTAAACCTAGTCTGATAAGACTCCCCGATGATATATATATATATATATAATTAGTCACGTCATTAATGGGGGAACACGAAATGGCGATGTTGCAATGCTAAAAACCTGGCGGCGCAATTTTTTTTATTTAATAAAAAAAACCGATATCTAATCTGATAAGACTCCCAATTTTCATTAGTTCCGTGAAGTAGGGGAGGGGTAGGAGTAACGATAATGCAGTGCTGCAAGCCCCCCTGGCTGGCCTTATCAATGGCAGCAGCATGAGAAGCGACGCCAAATACCTAGGTATCTAGTCTGATCGTACTTCTCAAAAAACCAAAGCTCATCCGAAAGATCATCTATTTCTCTGTAAGAAAAACCACTGCTGCATTTTCCAAGCAGTGGAGAAAAGGGTTGCTGCAGCGATTGAAGGTCGCCCTCCGCGCAGCTGCATTCGGCGTTTCAATTCAGTTTTGTCAGTAATCACCCGGTTCCATTTGATTTTTAACCGACTTCCAAACAGGTGGAGGCTCTCAATTCGACTGTTTTTTTTATGAGTGCTTTTTTCTATGAAATTTGGATAGGACAACGTTTGTCGGGTCAGCTGGTAGTAAATAGATACTTGCCGGAGCACGAATATGGATCCCTCCTGCGTGGCCGCAACCAATGATTGACCTCCCTCGCACGCCGCCAGGGATACGACTGGCCCGGCGCTTCTGTTATACATCGATTTTGACCTGAAAAACAATATTTTATTATGAAAAACTTAGCCTTAAGCGATGATGACCAAGCGGTAGCATGTGCGCTTTACAATCCGACGGCATCCGCTTCGATCCTCGGCCATGCACCGTTGACTTATTTAGTACTAGCTGCGCACCGCGGTTTCACCCGCGTGGTGATGAAAATCGTTGATGATGATGATGAAAAGTAGCCTATGTGTTAATCCAGGACATAAGCAATGTATGTTCCAAATTTCATCCAAACCAATCCAGCCGTTTCTGCGTGACTGAGTAACAAACATCCATCCATCCAAACTTTCACATATATGATATTAGTGTGATTGTGTGAAGTGTGATTAGTGTGATATATTGAATATAATAACGCAAGTAGCTTGCTCACCTGTTGATGTGTGCGTGTCCTTGTAGTCTTTGCGCGTCCCACAGTCTGACGGTGCCGTCGTCTGAACATGAGCCGAAGAGATTCCTGGCTGCCGGAAGTGTCACCAGCTCGTTCACTCGCGCCCTACAGACAATATTAATACAGTTTCATCGTTGTACGGACCCACCGCACATTTCCTTAGTTTTTTTTTATGATACGAGACGAGCGAAGTCGCTCGCCTGATGACTCTTCACGCTTGCCCATAACAGCTCAACGCCACTCAGAATTTTCAACATCAACAGTTCAAAACCCTGGATGGCAATGCACTGCGCTCGTCACCCCGAGATATATAAGATGTCAAATTTCTGTGTGCCCTGTAATTTAGCCACCGCACATTTCCTTTAGTACCAATAAATCAGTTAACGTGAACGCATGGTTTTTATTGTCCGGCTCGAAGGACCATTATGTAAGGGCTGCTGCCCTACATAAAATGATATAATGATTGTTAGTACCGCGTGCGGGGACAATGATAAAACCGTGCATTCACGGTAACTGCTTTATTGGTACTAAGGAAATTTGCGGTAGGACCGTACAATCCTTTGTTTTCTTCAAAGTTTTCTTGCGGTTTCTTCTAGATTTTCTTTTCTTATTTGACCACGTAGAGAAACCCCGAACATAGCTCTCTCCATAGTTCGTTGTGAGACCGAGCTTGCTTATGAGGCCCATAGCGAGAGACCACGTTTCAGTGCCGTATGCCATCACTGGCAACACACACTGGTCGAAGACTTTCGTCTTAAGGCACTACATGTGTTTATTTTTAATCGGCTTCAAAAAAGGCGGAGGTTCTATGTTCCACTTTTTTTTTCATGTATGTATGTCACCTATTTCTCCGCCACTCATGAATTGATTTTGAAGATTCCTTTTTTTGTTTGGTAGGCCATACTTCAGAGGATGTCTCATATAAATTTCATCAAAATTGGTTTAGCAGTTTGTTTTTTAAATCAACTACTTAAAATAACTGAAAAAAAATGTCGTCCTAGTAAACGAAATTGTGTATTTATAATTTTGAAGACGGTTTTTTTAATTGATAATTATTTATAGTTTTCTACACTAATATTATGAAGGAAAGATTTGTATGTTTGTAACAGATTAACTCAAAAACTACTGAACCGATTTTAAAAATTCTTTCACCATTAGAATGCTACATTATCCCTGAGAAGCATAGGCTATATTTATTACTAGAGTGTTAAAAAAAACTCCACCCGTGCGAAGCCGGGACGGGCGGCTAGTAATTTATAGTTTTCATTGTTATGTTACTAACTTGTGTTCATGTAAATATGCCAACAGTTGATTCCCAGGTCGCCAGGACGCCGGCGGCAGAACGTTGCCGGAATCTCCACCAGAAGTGTCGTGTCTCGTTAGAGACTTCTTGTACTTCTGCTGCATCCGTGACGTCAGATCCCGTAGTTCGATGCGGCATGGGGCCATGCTGTCTGCGAATATCATCATTATCAGCCTACTATGTTCCCACTTCTGGGACATAGAGAGAGAGAGGACAGGCCCTAATCCACCATGCTGGCCCAGTGCATGTTGGTGAATGTCGTGTGTCTTTGAAATTTTGATGTTTTTGAAAATACCGGTTTCCTCACGATGTTTGTGTTCACCTTTGTTAAGCGATGACATCAAAAGTGCACATAATTTATTAAATTAAATAATCATTATTAAGTAGGTATTAAATAACTCATTGGTGCAGGGCCGAGGATCGAACCGGATGCCGTCAGATTGTAAAGCGCACATGCTACCGCCCGGCCACCATCACTGCTAAATCCTGCTAATATATCATGGTATTCCCAGTTTCTGTACATACTCGTAGCACACTTATTTGTGTATACATATTACTGACACCTTAATTTGTGTACCTGTCGCTCTTATTTGTATCATTAACGCTCGTTTGGGTAAGTTACGCCTTAGTTTGTGTACCTGGCGCTCTTATTTGTGTCACTAACATTTGTGTGTGTAACTGACGCGCATTTTTGTATCACTGATGCTCTTATCTAACAGATGCTTACTTGTGTCTCTGACGCCTCATCAGGTGTATTTAACGTCTCTATTTATGTATGTAACACAGTATATAGTCAACTTACATTGCACATAACTAGCGCTGTGTCCCATTTGCGAATGCCCCGGCTGCGCCGATTGTGATTGTGACGCCCCTACGCTCGCCGACGAAGACGCCCCTGTCTGTGTGACTGAATCCCCCACTGGAAATAACCAAAACTGTTATTTTCACGCAATACTTTGTTAGCGATGACTTTGAACTAATTAATAGTCCTCATGCAAAAATAACCGGCCAAGTACGAGTCAGAGTCGCGCACGAAGGGTTCCGTACCATTGTCTATAAAAACGGCAAAAAAATCTCGTTTGTTGTATGAGAGCCTCCCTTAAATATTTGTTTTATATTAAATATTTATTTTTAAAGTGAATAATATACATAATTCAATATTCTGTGAATATTTCAAGCGTCTACCGGTTGCCGTTATCAATATCGAACAAAAACGAGCAAAAAAAAAAAAACACGATTGTTGTATGGGAGCCCCCTTAAATATTAATTTTATTTTGTTTTTTAGTATTTGTTGTTATAGCGGCAACATAAATACATCATCTGTTAAAATTTCAACTAACTATCACGGTTCATGAGATACAGCCTGGTGACAGACGGACAGACAGACAGACAGACGGACGGACAGCGGAGTCTTAGTAATAGAGTCCCGTTTGACCCTTTGGGTACGGAACCCTAAAAAAGACTAAAGAGAGTTTGCATAGCAGACCTGCAGAAATGGGAGGATAATACATCAGGATGAGGTTACTGGACCTCAATCCGTAAAATGACCACCACACATATACACTTGTGCTCATGGCTCAGCTGATCGCAGAAAGAAGGAAATAATCACACATCACATCACACATATCATATATGTGAAAGTTTGGATGGATGTTTGTTACTCAATCACGCAGAAACGGCTGTTTTGGATTTGGTTAAAATTTGAAACATACATTGCTTATGTCCTGGATTAACACATAGGCTACTTTTCATCATCATCATCATCATCATCATCACCGATTTTCATCACCACGCGGGTCAAACCGCGGGGCGCAGCTTGTAAAAAATAAAGGTCGTTTGCAGGGTGAGCTGGACTAAAGGCATCAAGTTTGATTTAGGTCTGATGCGTTTGCACCCGCCACGCTACCTTACCGTATCTCCCTTGTTTATCTGATCTGAACTTACCTCGGGAATGTTGCTCGTGTGACTGGCCGAACATATGTTGCCATTCTGTGTTCATCTGGTTCTCGTGAGACACTGATGTCTTGTGCGTTCTTCTGTAACAAAGAGAACTACTTCACAAATATCCTACACTAGCCGCCCGGCCCGGCTTCGTACGGGTGGAGATTTTGAAGTGAATACTTCTTTACGTGCGTGGAGCACTTTTTGGGTGTACAAAAATCATGGAACCAGCGTCATGGTCACTGTGCTGTTTAAAACAGCGCCATCTCTCGTAGAATAGGTGAATTATTACTTAAGTTTTCACTTCTGAAGTGCAGTCCTATGACTGATGTGTTTTTTTTTCTATGATGTAATATGTCAATGTAGGTTTAGACGTTTCGTACAAAATATATGGGAAAATTAATTTTCTTAATTTTTTTTTTCGTGAAATTTTCCAATATTTTATTATTCTGCTATTAAGGGCGGAGAAGAATCCAACAGTTCTTGAGTTATAAATGGTGTAACTAACCCAACTTTGTTCTGTATATTTAAATAATAATAAATAAAATATCTGGGACATTATTGCACACACGGTCATCTGATCCCAAACTAAGCAAAGCTTGTAATATGGCTGCCAGAGACTGATATACATATATTTTTTTTAAAACATACTTTAATAGATGTTAATACCCAGACATAGAACAAACATAAATACATATTCATCACATGAATGTTTGCCCTAGGTGGGAATCGAACCCACGCCCCCAAGAGCAGAAGTTTGGGTTCACTACCAACTGATCAGAATATAGATTCGAACACTCGCGCGGTCATCCGAAGACCGACGGACCAACTCACCTGTTCTGTGTGGACGTGTATAGTTTCTCAGTAATGTTCTGGGGTAGTGTGACGTCCAGCTGGACAGACCTGGATATACCCGGGTTGTTCAGCACCAGCCGCCCTGGAGCCTCTGTTATATGCTGGAAATAGGGTAGATGACTGATGTTTATATATCATTGAAACCAATAGCTTTGAAGAAGAATTTAAGTAAATGTTTAATAATAATATGTTTATTTCAAAAAAATATTATATCGATTATTAATGTGCTGATATATAAGCGTTTATAGTTTTTGGTAGAGAAAACCCTGCGCCTTTCCCACAAAACTGTATGATTGTATCCATGGGTGGGTGAATTGGGGTCCCCTGTAACTGCCCACCTAGTTGTATGTTAAAATAAATAAATAAAACAAAAAATTACATCACGCCTCTGTGTGCCGTACTTGTCAGAATATAATTTATATGGCGTACAGAGGTGACGTCATCTTTTTTCTCATACACCACTTTCTAAATTTAGCTGGTTCCGGTGTCCCCTGCAGCTACATTTCTACCATATTCCCACAACTCGACAAAAAATGTACGCCAACATAGACCCCCGTTGAGTCTTCTGTGGACCCCTGGGGGTCTAACTGGGCCACTTTGGGAACCTCTGGATTATGGCGAAAATAAGTAAAAGCCTGTAAAAAAAACTCACTTGAGTTGAGGAGCTTTGTATTTTGATCAGATGGGCACTCATCGCCAACAGCTGGTTTTCTACATGCTCAGTCATGCCTGAAACAAGAATTACAAGCCATCAGGCATACATCAGGCGAGGTGACGGTCAAACTCAAGCCCATTAAAGTCGTAACAGACGTTTGTACCACGTATCACGAACCGCCGTCTGACCAACGGGAGGAGAAACAGAAAATTTTCTCTTTTCCTCCCGTTGGTCACCCCTCCCCCTCCCCCCTCACGGCGGTCCGTGGTACGAACGTCTGTTAAAGCCGTTAATTAATCTATCTTCTATATATATCTATCACATCACACACATCATCAGCCAATTAACGTCCACTGTTGGACAAGGCCTCCCTCATAGTGAGGAGTGTTGCCATAATCCCCACGCTTGGCAGGCGGCTTGGGGATCGCAGTACGTTCACCGTGTACTATTACTACTATAGGTCGCTGCTGCCCATCCTCCGGTGGTTCTGGTCGCCGTTTTAGGACATACCCGGGTCCAAATATATATCTATACATATCATAAAATCGTAGATATAAATCATGGTTCACATTCGTGTGTTTTCCGAACTGCGCTGTTATAGCGCTAATTCGAGCTCGCGTTAAGAGTTAGCCGTAAGGCCCAGAGGTGTGTAAAAAAAAAGCGTTGAGTTAAACCTTTTTTAACCGACTTCAAAAGGAATCTAACGAAAAAAATCTCTAAAGAAATTCGGTTGTTTGAAGGAATCTCTAAAGGACTTCGGTTGTTTTTTTTAAATTTTGTTACCTCAGTTACTCCGTCATTTATGAACCGATTATTTTTTTCAATTTAAATTAAATGGAAGTCATATTTAATTATAAAAAAAAACACAGTCATAGGACTGCACGTCAGAAGTGAAAACTTAAGTAGTAATTCACATATTCTACAAGAGATGGCGCTGTTTTAAAATACACGGTACAGCGTTCGGTGACGATGCGAATCCAAAAAGTCCTCAACGCGCCGTCTCAAGTTTTCACTTCAAAAATTGTCCCACCTTAAATTAAAACCTGTCTACGCCCATGCCCACTCCGGTGTAATTTACCGTTAAAAATATAAAAATTACCATCCGACGCCAATCTTCTGAACAGATTTCTAAGCTGCTGTCCCATTTCTGAGTATTGAGGCATAGTACCCTGTTTGACCTGTGAATACAAACATTTAATTTAAAAATCTTAACAAATTTTGGGTGTGACATATTATCAGCAAAAAGTGCATCAAATATTTTTTGACAGCCCCGTTAGCTCAGTTGCTAGTGTACCTGCCTTCTGCGCTTGGGTGCGTTGGTTTGATTCCCACCTAGGACAAACATTTGTGTTTGTTCTATGTCTGTGTGTTAATATCTATTTAAGTATGTACAAAAAAAAAATATGTATGTATATCTTTGGCAGCCATATTACAAGCTTTGCTTAGTTTGGGGTCAGATGACCATGTGTGCAATAATGTCCCAGATATTTATTTATTTAGTTTAGCCCTCCATCTCCGTCTGGGCCGTCCGGGAGGTCGTTTGCCATCCTGTGGAAGCCACTGTGCTGTGGTTTTGGCCCAACGATTCTCCGACATTCGACTGATATGACCGACCCAGCCCTGCTTTAGTACTGTACTTACCTTGAGTCTTGTGTTTCTCCTTTCTCTAAGTGTTTGCACCAGCCTGTCGACGTCTCCGTGTCTCAGCACCGCATCGAGCACTTTTCTCGGTATCGGATCCGCTAAGCTCTCCAGCAACAACTCGGCCCTTTCCACCTGTCAATATAATCAATATACACACAACGCAATGAATCTCCTTGCAGTGAACAACAAAAAACTTCAAAATGACAGGATGCGGTAAAGGTTTTTTTTTTTAACGCGAATAAGTCCGCGTTTGACCACCAACTCGCCTGTTGGTAAGCGACGATGTGGTCGAAGATTAAGCACGCAGACTGAGGGCCGATTTCACCATCAAAGTGAACGCGATCAACGCAAAACTAAACTGGTATAAAGTGGCTTATTGAGTTCAAAACGTCAATTTGGGTTTCACCAACATAATCTTAACTGCGATCAGTACAGTAGTGTTTTCACACTATTGCTTGGCGATTGAATAACTGGCAAAGGTGTGGTACTTTCCCAGGCGTATGGGTGGTAATGGGCCGTTTTCCTACTTGTCCTGTAGTAGAAAGGGGATGGTATGATAAGGTCATGTAGCTCCGATGCACATTTTCCGAAATGAATCCTTTAGAAGATTGACAGACTCGCTACTTTACGGCGGTCTCGAGAAAGGAGGCGCGTGTAGTATGGCGTGGAGCCATATTACAAGCTTTGCTTAGTTTGGGGTCAGATGACCATGTGTGCTATAATGTCCCAGATATTTATTTATTTAAATGACAATCATGCAAAAGTATAAGTTTAAGAGGTCTATCAGTATCTTTTATATGGGTTATAAGATCGCTTAAAAGTCATTGTTCGTTGCTAAAATCACAGAAAAGATGCTTAATTACGCGTCACGTGGCTAGAGTGCGAGCCGAGCGGCCACTGCCGGTTTATTCTGCAAGCTAAGTGAACGCGCAAGTGCGGTGATAAGCTAAGTGAATGTGATTTTTTTCTTGCCTATTTCTGCAGATAAATGTCAAAACATCGAATTATAAGGGTAAGGGACTACAGTCAAGGGTGATCACTCGACATTTTGACATATCTATATAGTAATCGACAAGAAAAATACACGTTCACTTAGCTTATCACCTCACTTGCGCGTTCACTTAGCTTGCAGAATAGACTGGACCTGCAATACGCCTGTTCTAAGGCGCGCCGACCTGTGGCCTTAGTACGAGAACTTGAGAAAAAGTTATCGTTACGTAAACGATAGCAAATTTATGAAAAATTCAGTTTCCTTTCACGTCAGATAGATGCACTGTTCATTTTTCATACATTTTGGTATCGTTTACGTGACGATAACTTTTTCGCAAGTGCTCATACTAAGGCCACTGTTGTGAGAATGATTGTCGTTACCTGTATGAGCTTGTGTTTAAGGTGTGGCCAGACTAGAGGCAGTATCTTGCAGTTCACGTCGATGGGGTTGAGCAGACTCGCCACGCACGATATCAGCCCGCACACTTCGTGCCTTATCTGTACCATGATCATTACAACTATTATAAAGAACAAGTGTTAATAATTATCAATATAAAAAACTTCATAAAAATCTCAGAACTGGCCATATTGAAATGGCACCACACGGGAAGCACCAGCTTTGAAATAAAAAAATAATAATCAAAATCGGTTCACCCAGTCGAAAGTTCTGAGATAACAAACATTAAAAAAAACAATCGAATTAAGAACTAAGTTTTTGGAAGTTGGTTAAAAATGTGAACTTAAGGCATGTAGATTTATTTTCGGCGACTTGGTTGCAAAAAAATGTTTTTTTCTACTTGCATAAAACTTAATTCATTTTTTATATGTCTACATAGTCTACACTAATATTACAAAGAGGAAAGATTTGTATTTTTGGATGTTTGTAACGAATTAATTCAAAAACTGCTGAACAAATTTTAAAATTTCTTTCTCCTAGAATGCTACATTATCCCTGAGTAACATAGGCTATATTTATTACTAGAATGTTTGAAAAATAAATCTCCACCCGTGCAAAGCCGGGACGGGCGGCTAGTATAAAATAAAGTCGCTTTCTGCGTCTGTCTGTCTGTATCCGCTAATTCCTCTTAAACCACGCAACAGATTTTGATGCGGTTTTCACCATCAGTTAAATAATTTTTCAAGGAATTTTTATAGTTATATACTAGCCGGCCGTCCCGGCTTCGCACGGGTGGAGGTTTTTTTAAACATTCTAGTAATAAATATAGCCTATATGACTCAGGGATAAAGTAGCATTATAACGGCGAAAGAATTTTAAAAATTGGTCCAGCAGTTTTTGAGTTAATTCGTTACAAACTTCCAAAAATACAAATCTTTCCTCATTATAATACTTATTAGTGTAGATAAAACTTACACCCGTGGGAAGCCGGGGCGGTTAGCTAGTATAGTACAAATGTGTACTTATTAAAAGTGAAAGGAAATGTTATTTAAATAACTACAGACGCGATGTAATCATAAAGTAATTGTTTATGAATTAATTGGACTTATTATTATTATTTTACAAGAAATGATTTATGTACTAGCATATAATTATGCACCAATTATCAATAAAATTGTTTATCTGTGAATATTTTTACGCATTTTCTTACCCATAGATTAGGGTGCGCCAAACAGTTGGCGCTCTCAGCCACTAAGTCGCACAGCGCCTGTTTCGGCAGCAGCCCTAGCTCGGCCAGACTAGTCGTAGCTCGCAGGGCTTTCGCTATTATCCACTCCGAGGGGTCTGTGAGGCCCTGCAATAAACATTCAGCATTCATTCATCGGATACATTTCAGCGAGTGTGCGCAAGAGCTTCATGACTTTATTCCACCCTCCCCATTTTACTACAGAACAAGTAGAATTAAATTAAATTTATTTATTGATTTAAAAACGATACGATCAATTACATTTACCTCACACAATAATACAGGGGAAAAAAATCTTGTGATTTCATAAACTACAATTGCATGCAAATAATGTCGGGTTATAATCTAAATGTCACTAAAATAATAATCAATACAATTTCGTAAATGTCAAACAAAAATACAATTAAGTCTTAAAGTCCAAATCATTATCGGCTTTTTGCCCATATCCCATTGGTCGATTTGATTCACGGAATGTGTCAAAAAAGTTGTCATTACAGTTTTCCAGTTGTCACAGAAATAGACGAAATTAGAGTTGGCGGCAAGAAGTGCATTGAACTTGCGGCAGGCGCGAATAAGAGGTAAGCGCGAGAAAGCCTGCACACTACTCTTTCCTAGGGCACCAGCATAGGGCATACAGAACATACTTGTTGTAGCAAGGGAACTAGTATGGGCGCCGCGTGATGTCTTACAAAAGAAGCGACCCCCACAACCAGCTTGAAGAAACAACCTCTTAACACCACCTCTTCTTTGTCGTTCAGGAATTATGTAGCAAGGGAACATACCTGTTGTGGCAAGGGAACTTATATGGGCGCCGCGTGATGTCTTACATAAGAAGCGACCCCCACAACTCGCTTGAAAAAACAACCTCTTCACCATCTTTTCTTTGTCGTTAAGGAATGTTGTAGCAAAGGAACTTACCTGTTGTAGCAAGGGAACATACCTGTTGTAGCAAGGGAACGATTATGAGCGCCGCATGATGTCCTACATAAGAAATGACCCCACAACCCGCTCGAAGAAACAATGTCTTGACGCCACCTCTTCTTTGTGGTTCAGGAATGTTGTAGCAAGGGAACATACCTGTGGTAGCAAGGGAACATACCTGTTGTAGCAAGGGAACTTACCTGTTGTAGCAAGGGAACTAATATGGGCGCCGCGTGATGTCCTACATAAGAAGCGACCCCCACAACCCGCTCGAAGAAACAACCTCGTAACGCCACCTCTTCTTTGTCGTTCAGGAATGTTACCATATGTGAGAGGATCACGTCGTTTGCTGAAATAAATTAATAATAAAAATTAAACAAGCTTAGCTTAGCCTTAGCAAAGAAAATGTAAACCGCCATCTTGGAGGGGCGGCCATATTGAATTATGTGTGATGTCACATTATCGCTTCCTACATACAGAATACAGAATTCAATTTGATACAAAATTTCAGCTGAATCTATTTTTGACTTAGACAAACAAACTAATATACAAAATTGCAAGATAAATAAAACCTTGTAAAAAAAACGTGAACCTTAATGCGTCGAGATACGGTTTGTGGTTGCGCAACTTTTCACATCACCAGAATCGCTTAAAATAGGTAGCCGTAAGGCCTCAGGGGTGGGAAAAGTATGCCCCCACCTTTGAATGTAAATGCTCAGTATTAAAACTATGTGTGTAACTAAACATGATTTCATTTTTATCTCTAACGTGGAGCTAATGTGACCAAAATTGAAGTTATGTATTTATAGTTTGTAATAGACCTAGTTAAAAAGTTTAAAGAAAAAAAATTGAATTGAAAAAAGCTAAATAAAAGAAAGCTAGCTTTTTTTATTTTATTGTATGGTGTTCGTCATGGCCAATCAAAAGCAGTTCCATACTTCACATAGGCTTACCATCGCTGAGCATTCAAATACAAAAAATTCAATTAAGTAGTGGCTTTATAGTTCACCTTTTTGTTTTCCAAAGAATATGCAAAGTTTGGTGATTCCGTTTTCAACCAAAGCTCGTTTCACCACCGCCTGGGAATCCGTCAGCAAATAAGAAACCGTCGACCGCACCTGTAGTATTACATTAATTATTTTAATTCATCGTATCGTAGTTTTTTGACTGCCCCGGTGGCCCAGTCAGGCCTGGCGCACTCCGCACTTTAAGTATGAAGTTACAAGTAGTCGTATTGTCGGACTTGCCGTGCCCGCTGCCGAGAGATAACACGACAAGAGTTACGCGATAGACAGAGAGGCAACTTCTAGGTTAATATAGCTGTAGGTAGTTAGCGCTCGCACGTCCTGAATTGCACTTTATTGTGTAGTAGTAAGAGTCGCTATTTCTAATTAAATGATTTTGCGGAGTGAATCTTCTGGACTTGTACTTGACTTGGTCCAGTTGGTAGTGACAGGTTCACTGCCAAAGATAACAGTAACCGCTTGATTGCGCATGAGTCATAATATAAGGTCGGGGAAAAAGTTTCTTCGTATTTTATAAACAAATTCAAGACATATTTTTTTCAAGTTTAATTACATTTAATTATAATATATATGTACCATTTTGTTCGATAACTTGTTGCCATCTTTTAGGTAGTGACATGACTCCGTTGCTGTAGAAATTTTGGGAATTCTGATCAATAAAATGCAACAAGTAGTTTTGACAGTCCTCTCTTGATGTTAATCTAACACTACCCAAAGAATTCTGAAGAGATCGAAACAGGTGGAAATCTGAGGGTGCAAGGTCAGGGCTATGTGGTGGATGCATTAACACTTCCTAACCAAGCTCTCTAAATTTTTGCTGAGTGGCCAAAGATGTGTGCGGTCTGGCGTTATCATGATGAAAGACCACACTCTTTATGTTGATCAATTCCGGCCGTTTTTTCTCAATTTCTTGTTTGAGTCTCATCTGCTGTTGGCAGTAGAGATCCGAATCGATGGTTTTGCCCGGCGGTAAATGCTCATAATGAACGATGCCCTTCCAATCCCATCATACACACAGCATCACCTTATTACGTGTTAATCTGGGTTTCGCTACAGTCTGTGGTGCTTCACTGCCCTTTGACCATGATCGTTTGCGCACATTCTTGTCGTAGGTGATCCATTTTGCATCACCAGTGATCAATCTTTTAAAAAACGGTTCGGTTTCTTTACGTTTCAATAGAGAATCGCAAATGAGTACACGATTCATTTGGTTTCTTTCAGTGAGCTGGTGTGGCACCCAAATATCGAGTTTTTTTGTATACCCAGTTATTTTCAAATGGGTCAAAACTGTTTTGTGGTCAATCCCCAGGTCTTCAGCTACGTCGTAACTACTAATATGCCGATCTTGGTCCACTTTTTCAGAAATGGCATCGACTTTATCCGTAACAGGGCGACCAGAGCGAGCTGCATCTTTGACATCAAAATTCCTGGACTGAAAATGCTTGAACCAACATTGTGCTACTCTTGATGACACTGCATTAGGTCCATAAATGTCACAAATTTTATTCGCGGCTTGTGTCGCATTTTTCAGTTTTTTGTAATAAAATTTCACAATATATCGAATTTCTTCGTTAGATTCACTCATTTTATCGAACAAAAAAACAATTGAAAAATGGCGGGAAATTGCTTTATACTTTTTATATTCCTTTTTTAAAATGTCATATTTTTAATGGTATCAAAACCAGCCAGATACAAACAGTACAACCGATGAGATTTTTACTACAACTTTATACATACAAAATACGAAAAGACTTTTTCCCCGACCTATTATGTCTGTGCACGACGTAAGCCACGTCGGTCGCGGGGGAGGGGTATCGTATGGCGCTTGTGATTGGTGAAAACAAAAGTCATTCGTTCAATTCGCGCTTATGATTGGCCCGCTCAAAAAAGATCATGTTGAAAATTTTGTACATCGTCATTGTTCACTACCAACTGGGCCACTTATTTCACACAAAATTTACATGTCGTTACCTTTTGTTTCTGATAAAGTCACCTAAGTTATCTAGTGACCATCCCTGAATTTCGGAACTGAACTTAAAGGACATCTGTCGACATCTGCCCGGTGGCCCAGTTAGTAGTGAACCTGCCTTCTGCGCTTGGGACGTGGATTTGATTCCCACCTAGGACTAGGACAAACATTCATGTGATGAACATTTGTGTTTGTTCTAGGTCTGGGTGTTAATATATATTTAAGTCATTATCATCATCATTTCAGCCATAGGACGTCCACTGCTGGACATAGACCTCCCCCATTGATTTCCAAAAGGGCCGGTTGGAAGCGGCGTGCATTCAGCGTTTTCCTGCGGTCTCTTTTAAGCCCTCTGTCCATCTTGTGGGTGGACTTCCTACGCTGCGCTTACCGGTCCGTGGTCTCCACTCGAGAACCTTTCGACCCCATCGGCCATCTGTTCTGTGTGCTATGTGCCCTGCCCACTGCCACTTCAACTTGCTTCTATTTAAGTACTAATGTATTTTTAAATAATTATATAATATATGTACGTGTATATACATCAGTTTCTGGCAGCCATAGAGCTTTGCTTAGTTTGGGTCAGATGACAGAGTGTGCAAAAATTTCCCGAATGTCCCGAATTTATAATTACTTTCTGTTTCATATCGTTGTCTCAGCTAGTTTCGGTGCAAAAGACAGAGACAGCTAGCTACATACCATTTCATGCAGCGCAGACAATTCAGTCTCGTAGTTGATGTTGGCCGCTTCTTGGTCCACCATGTTTTGTGTCTGGTCCAGGAACCGTACTGCAGTCTCAGCCAGTTTCGCTACAACAAACAGAGATAGCATGCTTTATAATCATTCAGGGCTACAATCGTTTCAATATGACAATGACATGACAGCGAGTTTTGGGTAGGTTGCCTCTATAACCTACTAGCTTGTGACGTCATACGTCATATCTACCTAAATACAGTGAGTT
Organism: Agriopis leucophaearia; assembly: GCA_949125355.1. Lineage (NCBI taxonomy): Eukaryota > Metazoa > Arthropoda > Insecta > Lepidoptera > Geometridae > Agriopis > Agriopis leucophaearia. The sequence goes on along the minus strand of OX421284.1, from coordinate 5,212,265 downwards.
CTTTTTAGCAGATGGTCAGCGGCCGTAGAATGTCGATCTTATATTATTATCTGTATTTTATTTTTAATTATTGATTACCTAGTTATTTTTTTATCTATACATTTTCCATATTCTATACTACCACAAAGTCTCTTAGTGTTTGCACATGTTTAACTTCTTATCCAATTTATATCTATTCATGAGAACCTGTAATTGGCTTTCTATAGTTTTTTCATTGTATATCTTAGTGTAAAAAAACTGTTGGTTTTCCTATAAATAAATAAATAAATAGAATGTTTGCTGACGTCACGTTAAAAAAAGTGTTTCTGAATATCAGGACATTATTTTGTACTTTTAAGTACCAATTTTTTTTTTTTTTCAGGATTACAGCAGAATAAATAATATTTTTAACACATTCAAATACCCTTTTTTACGCCGTATTAGGTCCGATGTCCACCATAGTTGAAGTGGACGAAGCGGCACTAACCAATGAAACATAAAACTACCTTTTATTTTAACTTATTTTCAGTTTTGATGCCAGGCATAACAACGGCTTTATCTGAACAAAATAAAAATTATAAATAATTCTCAAAGTTAAAAAAAACTTCAAAACATGCTTTAAAATCGCTAATCCTGAAAGATCCTGTTAAGTATAATGGGACAAACTATTTAAACTATTGCATTGTCATCTTGATTATGTGTGCAAAGTTTCAAATCAATCCGTCGTTTTGTAAGGGGTGAAAATCACGTTCAAAGATACATACCAAGTTAATAAAAGTGTGTTAAAATAGCCAATCACCAACCAAAAATGAAAAGTTACAGAAAATTTACGGGGCAAAAAAATTGCATACAAAAAGAACTGCCGAAACCCGGGATTGAACCGGGGACCTTTAGATCTTCAGTCTAACGCTCTCCCAACTGAGCTATTTCGGCGGTGAGAACTTATTCGAAATTATGAACCAAATGATATAATAGTAAGTAAAAACACTCATGAAATATTCAACAAGGCTTAAAAGTTCATGGCTAAATGTCATCATAAAACATGTTTTCCCCGCAAACAACATTGCTAAAAAGTTTAAAGGAATAATGCTAATAATTTTCGGCAGGCGCTAATTTTGATATCGATGACTGCCCCGGTGGCTGAGAGCCGCGCATTTGCTGCTGGAGTGCAGCAGCGTGAAAGAACAGCGAAACACTATCCTCGGATTACCGAGGACGCTCCGGGAAGCCTGCACAGGCATCAGCGAGCTGCTGGCTTTCCTTGAGGAGACCGGTTGGCTGAGCTAGCTGCAGCCGGGTGACGCAAAATGGGCCAATGAATGGCCTGGTTGCGGAAAACGCACGCTACACAAGTTCCCCGGTGGCTCAGTTTGTAGTGAACCTGTGAACCTTCTGCGCTTGGGGACGTGGGTTCGATTCTCACCTAAGACAAACATTCATGTGATGAACATTTGTGTTTTTTTTATGGCATAGGTGGCAGACAAGCAGACGGGCAGCCTGATGGTAAGCAGTCACCGTCGCCTATGGATACTTGTAACTATTACGTGTTTGTTCTATGTTTGGGTGTTAATATCTATTTAAGTATGTATTTAAAAATATATATGTACGTATATCAGTCTCTGGCAGCCATATTACAAGCTTTGCTTAGTTTCGAGACAGATGATCGTGTGTTTTTTTAACCGACTTTAAAAACGGAGGTGGTTCTCAATTCGGTATTTACCATATAATCTTCTTAATCTATATATACATAAAAATGAACCCCTATTTCTGGTCACGCTATAACTTGAGAACGGCTTTACCGATTTCATTCATATTTAAAAAAAAAAAAACTATAACTTCGTAGAAGGTTCTTACATTTAAATACGGCTGGTCCGATTTGGATAAAATTTTGTGTCCCTGGAGCAGGTCATAATAGCGAGACCGAAGGCCGAGCTTACACCCGTGCGAAGCCGGGGCGGATCGCTAGTACTAATATATAATTCTTCTGTACGTGTGTTTGTCACCTAACTCCTCCTAAACGGCTGGATCGATTTGGATGATATTTTAATGTATATTTCAATGCGTGCCTGGATGTTTTGAAAACATAATTGGACCCAGTAGCGGGAAGGACGACGTCTGCCGGGCCCGCTAGTATATATATATATATATATTTTTTTTCTTTTTCATTTGAAGTCTGTTAATAAAATATAATACCGATGTAGTTAGCGAGCGCCTGCCTGACGGGCGCGGCAGTGTCCGTGGCCCGCGGCGCCAGCTCCGGCAGGATGTACTCCGGGAACACGTTGCAGTCAGCCCGGGGCAGCCACGTGACGCGCGACACCGCCGCTGACACCGCGCCGATCGCGGCGGCACGTACGCGACCCAGCGGGTCGTGCGACAGGTGGATCTGAAACAACACCAAATGGAATGAATGGAAAAGCCTATTATTCAATAGCTGAATATTTATATTAAAATATAAATTAAAAAGTTTTATATAGCCGTCCTCCTCAGTCCTACTGTGCTGTGCCCGACAGGGTCCATATGAACTTTGTACTAGTTTTAATGTTTTATTTACTATCTTTGTACTGTATGGAAGCAATAAATAATCTCAATCTGAATCCAATATTTTTAAGGTCCTCTTTTCCCACTTTTAGCAATTTTCGTCACTTATTTTTTTATCGCGAATAAGACCGCTTTTTAACCGACTTCCAAAAAAAAGGAAGTTCTCAAGTCAACTCTTTTTTTATGTTTGTTACCTCAGAACTTTCGACTGGGTGAAGCGATTTTGATGTTTTTTTATTTTATTTGAAAGCTGGTGCTTCCAGTTTGGTCCCATTTCAAACAGTTATTCTAGAAAATAAACAAAATCATACTTACAATGTAAGGAAGAATTCTGTCCAAAATTGTCTCCGAACTTGAATTCTCACAAAGCAATTGCAATATTTCCAAACTGTACAACTTCGAAGTACAATGCCTCAGCCCTCTTATACATGACGTCACTAATGACGTAATCAGAATCAACCCTTCACTATCCGGCCCTAGATCTTTTTTCTCCGGCAGTTTGTTGTCAAAATTCTCATCGAAATCTGTCACATTGACGTTTAGAACCTTAAAACCTCCTTTGTACTTGTCTATGCTTTCGTTTGTATTTTCTGTGGTCTCATCTATGAGATCTTTGTAGTTTTTGGTATCAGACGGTTGTGTGAATATTTTGATGATGTTTTTAATGTCTTGGTGGATTCGGAGGATTTTCTCGTCTGGAGGTAATATTGGCTGGGCGGAGAAGATTAACATGTACGATTGGAGAAACGAATAGAAGTATTCTGGGAACAATCTGAAATAGAATTTCAAATAGTACTTATATAGGGTTGTCATTTTTTTTACAATTTACAATTCAGTCATAATCATAAATTCCACTTCTATCTCACTTTCAATACTTACTTCCCCCTTGCTTCGTCCAGGTAAAGTTCAGCGCTTCGTCGGTCCCTCGGGTTCCGTTCAGTCATGGAGTGTAACAAAGCTTTCAGTTGCGGCTCGCAGTTGTCTGGTAGAGTCATGGTGGAAGGGCGTGGGTCGCCGTTACGGTAGGCCAGGAGACCGGGCAGGTCTAGTGCGGGGGTGCCATCATTCCAGAGCTCTAGGAGTGCACAGCTGTTGGAAATTAGTTACATTGGTTATGGCCAATGAGGATATAACCACATGGCAATTCATCCCTTAAGGGCCGTTTCCAACCGGCCCTATTGGAAATCAATGGGGGAGGCTTATGTTCAGCAGTTGACGTCCTATGGCTGAATGATGACGCCATAAATAGATATTAACATCCAGATATAGAACAAACACAAATGTTCATCACATGAATATTTGTCCTAGTCCTAGGTGGGCATCGAACCCAGGCCCCCAAGCGCAGAAGGCAGGTTCAATACCAACTGGGCCACCAGGCAGATGTCGATCAGTCCAGAAATTCAGGGATGGTCACTAGATGGTGACTTTATCAGAAACAAAAGGTAACGACATGTACATTTTGGGTGAAATAAGTGGCCCAGTTGGTAGTGAACAATGACGATATAACCACTTGACAGCTCATCCTTTACCCCGCCGTGATGAAAAGATACTGAATTTTCAGCATGATCTTTTTCGAGCGGGCCAATCCTAGGCACGAATTGAATTAATGACTTGTTTTCACCAATCACAAGCGCCATACGATAAACGAACGACGTGGTTTACGTCGTGTGATGTGCGATCAAGTGGTTATATTATCTTTGGTTATGGCATATGGTCGTAAATAAATATAATAGGTCGGGGAAAAAGTCTTTTCGTATTTTGTATGTATAAAGTTGTAGTAAAAATCTCATCGGTTGTACTGTTTGTATCTGGCTGGTTTTGATACCATTAAAAATATGACATTTTAAAAAAGGAATACAAAAAGTAAAAAGCAATTTCCCGCCATTTTTCAATTGTTTTTTTGTTCGATTAAATGAGTGAATCTAACGAAGAAATTCGATATATTGTGAAATTTTATTACAAAAAACTGAAAAATGCGACACAAGCCGCGAATAAAATTTGTGACATTTATGGACCTAATGCAGTGTCATCAAGAGTAGCACAATGTTGGTTCAAGCATTTTCAGTCCAGGAATTTTGATGTCAAAGATGCAGCTCGCTCTGGTCGCCCTGTTACGGATAAAGTCGATGCCATTTCTGAAAAAGTGGACCAAGATCGGCATATTAGTAGTTACGACGTAGCTGAAGACCTGGGGATTGACCACAAAACAGTTTTGACCCATTTGAAAATAACTGGGTATACAAAAAAACTCGATATTTGGGTGCCACACCAGCTCACTGAAAGAAACCAAATGAATCGTGTACTCATTTGCGATTCTCTATTGAAACGTAAAGAAACCGAACCGTTTTTGAAAAGATTGATCACTGGTGATGCAAAATGGATCACCTACGACAAGAATGTGCGCAAACGATCATGGTCAAAGGGCAGTGAAGCACCACAGACTGTAGCGAAACCCAGATTAACACGTAATAAGGTGATGCTGTGTGTATGATGGGATTGGAAGGGCATCGTTCATTATGAGCATTTACCGCCGGGCAAAACCATCGATTCGGATCTCTACTGCCAACAGCAGATGAGACTCAAACAATAAATTGAGAAAAAACGGCCGGAATTGATCAACATAAAGAGTGTGGCCTTTCATCATGATAACGCCAGACCGCACACATCTTTGGCCACTCAGCAAAAATTTAGAGAGCTTGGTTAGGAAGTGTTAATGCATCCACCACATAGCCCTGACCTTGCACCCTCAGATTTCCACCTGTTTCGATCTCTTCAGAATTCTTTGGGTAGTGTTAGATTAACATCAAGAGAGGACTGTCAAAACTACTTGTTGCATTTTATTGATCAGAATTCCCAAAATTTCTACAGCAACGGGGTCATGTCACTACCTAAAAGATGGCAACAAGTTATCGAACAAAATGGTACATATATATTATAATTAAATGTAATTAAACTTGAAAAAAATATGTCTTGAATTTGTTTATAAAATACGAAGAAACTTTTTCCCCGACCTTATATATTGGGTTATGCGGAACGGGTATACTAATCCGAAAGGGATCCATATTACCCATCATTATGAACAACTTTTAGTATGCTGTGTCGTCTCTAAAAGTCGTACATGAATGATATATGGAACCAACCCTGAAATTGCGAAAAAATTATCTGCGGTTCCATACATTTTGTCCCATAGTAAAAGTTCTTCTTTTGAGTTGATGTTTTGTAAATTATTTATTTGTTTTTTACATTACGTTTTTGGACCAAAATTTTGCCTCCCCAATGGTGGCTTCATTCAGGTAACATCATAGTGAAATTTTTTCATAATGACGGGTACTATGGACCCCTTTAGGCTTAGTAGACCCTGTCTGCGTAACCTACTGAATCTCTATGCACTTCAGTATTGTGGTTTAACATATGTACTACTCTCGACCGCCTTTGGCATCACTCTAATTCCAGCTTTATACTGAGAATTTTAAGTTTCTATTTCGTACTGCTAAGCAAGTAACGAACAAATTCTTTGCTTTCTGAAAGATATAACTAGATCACTAAAGATATATTCTAAATAAAGAGTAAATAGGTATATTCTAAGTCTGCGTGCATCATCTACTTCTCTTCTCTACAAAGTTTGTCGGATCTGAACAAGAATTTGAATAGTTTTTTGTTGTTAAGATGTTGAATCTGCTGTTGGTCGACTTATGTAAGTTATTATTTTCCTAAATAAATAAATTTCGATTTTTGATTTTGATATCATAAAATAAAGTCGCTTTCCGAGTCTGTCTGTCTATATATTCGCTAACTCCTAAACCAGGCAACAGATTTTGATGCGGTTTTCACCATCAGTTAGAAAATTTACTTACACCCGTGCGAAGCCGGGGCGTGTCGCTAGTATATGTATAAGAGGCTAAGACTCACCCAGCTGAGAAAATGTCCATGGTAGGAACTAGCTCGCCAATTTTGCACGGGGATTCACTTAGCAGCAGACCTTTATCGTCGCCCTGAAGTTGAAAAATAAGAAAAAAATAATAGAATTGTAATGTAATGAAAGAAAAAGTTAAAGTGCCAATGGGCAGGCCACATCGCTTAAACAACCGATAACTGATGGGGAAGAAAGGTTCTTGAGTGGAGACCACGAACCGGAAGACGTAGGCAGCGTAGGTAGGCCTCCCACTAGATGGACCGACGACATTGTGAGAGTCGCGGGCATCCAGTAGATGCAGTAGGCAGGATGTCATTCAGTGTGAAGGTTAAAGGGGGATGCCTATGTTCAGCAGTGGACGTCTTCTCGCTGATGATGAATGAAAGAAAGAATAAGAACTAAAGAAAACATTTCAATCAGTTGTATTCGTTTTGACGCATTGATCTTACCAACCTCTAAAATGCTCCGGCTAGGGTTATCATAAATCAAAATTAGACATAAAGCCGGATATTTCAATAAATGTTGGACATTTAATTTGTTGGTTAATTTTTAAAAGATTTTTGTTTTGGTTTTGAGAGATGTTAATAAAAAAATTACTTATATTACATCACCCAAGCTAAAAAAAAAACTAGACAAATTATAAAAGTCTAAAAATCCGGACATGTCTGGACAAATCCAGGTCGATGGTTACCCTAGCTCCGGCCTAAAGCAAATAGCCACCAAAACATGCTGTCAATATCTGTATGGATTCATAATAACTGTGTAAATTTCATAATGTGCGAAAAATTATTGAGTATCGCTTCATTTTAGTTTTTTATTATTATTTAGGAATAGGCTTGCCTTTGACCGCAAACTTGCCTGATATTAAGCGATGATGCGGTCTACGATGGAGCACGCTTGCCTCGATTCACTCGTGATTTGAAGACACCCACATTGTAACTATCGGGGAATACCCATTCAGGCAGCGCATTCCACAGACCAGCAGTTCGCACAATAAAAGTGGAATCAAAGCGCTTCGAAATATTGACCATAAAGAAAAGATCAGATCATACTGAACAGATGTTCAAAATGTTTTGTTGAACATCATCATCAACATGTCATATCATAATATCATAAACTATATGACAGTTTAAGCAATTATATATCTATGATATCCCTATAAGACAAAAATTTCTTACCAAAGCTTTGTTATTGGGGTCAGGGGCACCAACAAATCTCTCAGGTGCTACATAGCATAGCCTTCGACGAGACGTGTCAAAAAAATAGCTGAAATCTGCCGGATTGTCGTCTGGCAAGAATGTCGGCTTGAAGGAGGCAATGTCAGTCAGTAACACCCACAGCCACGAGGTCACCATAATGTTTTCTAGCTGTAACAATAGAAATTAACTATTTATTACTTTGATAATTTAGTTTTTTTTTAATAGGCAAAATTTTGGTCATAGTTTCGGCGACTTGGTTGCAAAATATAGTTTTTTTCCACTTACATAGAAAAGTGATTAAGTTTTAATATAAAAACCTTCCGACAAGACAGACAGACGCGGAAAGCGACTTCATTTTATAATATGTAGAGAAGAGATAAATTATAGTGAGGTCAGAAATGGGATATTCTTACCTTAATATCTCCATGGCATATCCCAAGCTTGTGCATCCGATGCAAAGCGTACAGTACTTGGAAGGTAATCCATTTTTTCTCGAGGGTGGTTAGGAAGGGCCGGGTGGACATGCGGTCGTACACGCTGCAGCGGCAATATTCTCGCATTAACAGCCCGGCTTTGTCTGTCAGCTAAAAAAAAATATGTTTATAAATATTCTACAAGGTATGGAATAGAAAATACAGCCATAAGACATTCCACTTTTTTTGTGACAAAATCTGGTGAATAACACAGGATAACCTAAATCAATCTATTGACATAATTTCCAAAATACTAGTTTTGATGTTTGCCCAATATTACAACTGATTCTAATTTGTACACCAACCCATCATGTTTAGTTCCAAAATCAACCAAAAATTATTTAAAATAATTATCAACATGAAAAACAGACTTCATAAAAATGTCAGAACTGGACTAAATTGAAATGGGACCACACGGGAAACACCAGCTTCTTATAATGTTTGAGTGGTCGAGGAGCTGGATGGCCTCGACATTCAGATGATGATGAAGTCTGTTTTCGTGAGCTTCGGCGTACTTTTGAACTAGCTTTTCAACGAACTCTACTTGAAGGTCCCGGTGGAGATCACTATTTCTTATGTACCAAGGTGCATTTGCAAAAAATAAAATTAAAAAACAATCAAAACAACAGTCGAATTGAGCACCTCCTTATTTTTGGAAGTTGGTAAAAAACGTGGTCGCACCGCGGTTTATCACTCTTTGTTATAAAGCTTGTCACATTTTTTTATATATTTCACATTGACCAAAAATACTTACCCTAAACACTTAATCTGTTCGCTGCATTTTCGCATTTACTACTAAAATGTGTGCTATTGTGAATAATTTTGTAATAAACTGTTTTATATAGACCAATGAGGCAATATGGTATGGGAGAGGCTATGTCCAGCAGTGGACGCCCTATGGTTGAAATGATGATGATATAGACCAAAGTAGTTTTTTTTTCACTTGCTTAGTTTGTGCATATGAGTTTGTCAGACTTTATTGCCAAACTAAATTTTTGGTCATATTAGTTTGTTTATTTCTGTGATTATTTTCTTATATTTTGAAGGTGATAACTTAAGTGCGTTTTGTCATGACTGGTGCCAGCCCAACTAGTAATAGAGCGTGAGAAATGAAAGGAAATGGAAGAGACCTGTACCCAGCAGTGAGATTGAATAGGAAAACAAAAAACAAGTAATCACACTTCTTACAGCTACCTGTTTTAATCGATTCTGTTTAGGTTATGCGAAAAGTTGAGCACTCGCAAACCATATCTCAGCGCGTTAAGGTTCACGTTCGCGTGATTTTCCGCACTGCGCTGTTTCGAGCCAGCGTTAAGAGGTAGAAAGGTAGTTAAAAACTTACAATAACCCTCTGGAATGGCAAGCAGTTGAAGGCCGACACAAGCTGCTCCTTGATCTTCAGGATCCTCTCCTTATACTCAGCGAGTGGTAGTGATGGGTCCTGTATAGCAAACACCTTGACCACCACCAGCCCTTCTCGAGACCTTGCTCGGGCTACCTTCAGGAATCTGGTTGAGCCCAGACTGGAAATATTAAGATAGATATTGCTTATATACTGCACACCAGAAATTAAAATTACGTAAAGCTTACGAGCTATTGTTATAAGTGGCGGACTTTTGGCTAAAGGTGATCTCTTCCAGGCAACCACTGGATGGACAGGATTTAGGTAACTTAACTCAGCACCTAGTTTTGCACATCCTTGCGTTGTTTTGGCGCCATTGCAGAAAAACAAGTTGTTTCCATTGTATTATATTGTTTTCCTAAACATGTGTATTTTCGAGTGTGAATCTTATATATAAAAGGCAGTGTGTATGTATGTGTCCTATGGACTCCATAACGGCTGGACCAATTTTGATGGGACCATCACTGGCAGATAGTGGATGATATAAGGAGTAATCCAAGTGGGTGAAACCAATGAATTTTAAATTTATACATTTTGATATGTACCCATTTTTATTGAATACTACACAATTTTTTTTTTCATTGTATCCCATTTTTTTGTGTGCCTTGCCTGGAATAAGAACTGGCTCTCAAGTGATGCTGCAGGAACAGTGTTTTTTTCATGCGTGGTAGCATAGCGTTCCTGACTGTTTGGACAAGGATGAGGCAGCTTCAACAACATCCATAAAATACTTTTACTACAGCTATAAATTACTTTCAGTAAGTGAGCATGATTCATTCGAATAATCTCATTAGAAGTGTTAGCTGGCTGGTAATCTCTTACCTCTGGTCAAAAGTGAGATCGACATGATCGCTGAGATAGTGCTCCACTGGGTAAATTTGTGAAGGGGCTACTCCGACCAGCTGATTACCCATTGTAATGTTATCAAAACGAAACGTACGTTCAACACATTCCACTTAACAATACAATGTTTTGGTAACGATATAACAGCGGCAGGCAGGCCAGTGATAACTTTAAAACGGATTCAATTTTGTTTTTTATTTAGTTTAGATAAATTGCAGAACAACATTAGAAAATATTTTTAATCACAAATTACAAATCACAATTTTTCAAAACAAAGCAAGAAAAGGAACTGTCAACTGTGGTGTCCAAGTGGTGTCACTGTCAATATAGAATCGTCAGAATTGTCATTGTTTTTTTTTTTTTAATTGTAGCCTGGCTGGCCGTGCCGTCATTAAGACAAACAAAACAATCTCGCATGAGAGTGACGGTAGAAAAGACTGCAAATAAAAGATTTTCGTCTCGTTTTATAAAATTGTTTCAGAGATAGATTGAAGGATTTAAGCCTTAAAATATTTACACTGTTTATATTTACAGTGTATTTTTTCTAAGATTCAAGCAAACAATTCTTGGATAGGCCATAGACATTTACAATCACTGACAGACACCTCATCATCTGTCAAAGTCTTTCTCTGTGGTCTCTTTCCTTCAACACAACAAGCATTCCAGATTCCACCCATTTTCGTTGAATTTTGTATCGATATAGCCAAATAATTCACAGAAATGACTACCAAAGGTGAAAAAGATCGAGCTAAACAGATCCAGGATCGATGTCAGAACATTTTGATGCAAATGCTCAAAGATGAAGACAACAAATACTGTGTGGATTGCGATGCTAAAGGTACGACTTGTTCTTTTTATTTTATTTACTATTTTCTTTGTTTCCTTACTCCTCATGAGGACCAGACCAGTATCCTAACAAGCCAAATTCTCCACTGACCTTATTTCATTCATTATTTTGCGATAGATCCTTGAACTCAATTAGAAAAATCAAAAGATAGTGACTCATATTATCTGTAATCTATTGGATAATATCATTGCAACACTTTACGTGCATTACTCGTCGTGATCTGATTCATTTTGTAGACATACTCCATATGGTCAAGACAGAGTTCTCGGAGGCCTGTAACTATAACATTAGGGCTGGCCATTAAGCTTATAATACTTAGTTTCTCCATATGGATAATCCTTGGTGTAACTTCATCCTTAACTATGCTTCTTGGTTAAAAATATACATATTCGCCCCACTCTAGAGGCCCACTGGGGAAATCTTGTATCAGAGCTGCCAACCAGGCTATAGTTGCTGATTAGCCTTCTGTCTTACCCAATGGTGTTGCCTTGTCTCTACAGTCTAACTCTTCTTCATAATCACGAGATCAGAGCCCACTTGAAGTACTCAACTCCATGATCATAACCATCATCTCTAAATGTAACACCAACTTACCATCTCACGTTGCCCGCAAACTTTCCCAAATATTGGCAATTTTAAATATTTAGTCTCAGTTCTCAAGTGGAATGCCCACAAGTATCCATTGCAAGAATCCTGAGCTTCTACACCTCAATAAATTCCACCTATCAGTCATTGCCATCTCGGAGACATGGCTAGTGCCAGTATCCCGTTTTCAAGTATCATGGTACTCATGTCTTCGGGGTGACCTGGCTGCAGGTATGCCGGAAGCACCTTACTTGTGAGGTGATCTCTTTCCTGCTCTCAAATTTCTCTCCCTCCTTCCCTTTTTTTTATTGTAAAATAGGCTTGTGCTTGGCCGCCATCTCGCCTGATGTTAAGCGATGATACGGCCTACAATAGATCATGCTTGCCTAGAAGAAACCGATTCACTTTTGACTTGAAAACATCCAGATTGTAACTATCGGGGAACACCCATTCAGGCAGCGCATTCCACATACTAGCAGTTCACACAGTAAAAGTGGAATCAAAGCGCTTTGTATGGGTTTTCGGAATGTCAACCATAAAGTGGTGTCGATTTTTCGTGCCCGCTCTGGCAGTCTGATAGAAAAAAGGGCAGGAGGGAATTAAATTAGTAGATCTGATGCGTACTTTCCAAAATGTATCCGATAAAAAACCGATAGACTAGAACCGATAGCAACTTTGCGCCGATGCTCGAGACTAAGAAGCTTAGACTGAACTAGCGCTTCTTAAACACATATTTTGATGTTGACTGGTCCTTTTATTGTTCTTCTCTTGATACTCAATTAGAATATCTTCCTATATCAGACAAATGTATGGACTGTTATTCCTAATTTGTAGAGTGTGTTATATCCAGTGCTGATGAGCACTTCATCTTAAAGAACCTTTTCATTTTAAAGTCTCAAACTCTTGGTGGGATGCCGAGTGTACTGCAGCTATCAATGAGAGAAAAAAGGCAGAGAAAGACTATAATGTCGCTATGACAAAAGCTAACTTCCTGAAGTATCAAGAGAATGCTGTTAAAGCAAGAAGACTTTTCTCAAAGAAGAAAAGACTAGGTTGGGTTCGCTATTGTGAATTCTTGTCCTCTAGAACCTCTTCTTTGGTTTGGAAACATATTAAATGGTATAGAGGATCATGTATTGTTGATAATGTTTCAATTAACGACCCTTCAATCTGGACGACATTGTGAGAGTCGTAGGTATCCAGTGGATGCAGATGGCAGGCTGTCGTGCAGTGTGGAGGTTAAATGGGGAGGCCTATGTTCAGCAGTGGACGTCTTATGGCTGATGATGATGATGAGGTCGATTGTGTTGAACCCCATCTTGTTCTGCGCAGGCAGTATCTTGCTTGTTACTTATGTAGCGGGTATATCTCAGAAATTTATCAGCCAATTTAAATTATTTATTCAGTATGTGTGATGTATTTAATTATATCCTTTTCTAAGCCCGCCCTATTTGTAATAAATGAAACACCAGTCAACTAGTCTATTGTTCTAATAAAATGTGACTCAGTTTACCTGTTTAAATTAATATTTATATATAGTCATCAATAAATACTTACCTAACCTATCTACTTTCATATCCATAAATGTTTTATGTTTTACCTGAGTCCTGATAACTTATCTATGTCACAAAGGCAGCTATTGTAATAGATTATATTAGGTATTTTTAATACTAACTTTAATTATTGTAAACATGTTTTTTAACTTTGCTTATCAATTACTTCCTTCTATAGTTTTCTCTACATAATATTAAACTTATTTAAGAGACTAGTTCAGTCAAAACTTGTGATGGCAGGCTTTGGCCAAAACTAGTGATGGCAGGATTGGGTCAAAACTAGTTTTGATGGCAGACTCCAGTCAAAACGAGTGATGGCAGGCTTTGGTCAAGACTAGTGATAGCAGGATTGGGTCAAAACTAGTTTTGATGGCAGGCTTTGGTCAAAACTAGTGATAGCAGGATGGGGTCAAAACTAGTTTTGATGGCAGGCTTTGGTCAAAACTAGTGATAGCAGGATTGGGTCAAAACTAGTTTTGATGGCAGGCTCCAATTAAAACTAGTGATGGCAGGCTTTGGTCAAAACTAGTGATAGCAGGATTGGGTCAAAACTAGTTTTGATGGCAGGCTTTGGTCAAAACTAGTGATAGCAGGATTGGGTCAAAACTAGTTTTGATGGCAGGTTTTATCAAAACTTGTGATAGCAGGATTGGGTAACTTGTTTTTATAGAAGGGTTTAATCATTATAATTTTCGCTTAAAATTAATGCTTTCTTCATATATAATTATTGTGTATAATTATAGCTCTTTTTTATTTGTGTTTAAGTTTTTGATGTATTAGTAGTACACTGCATAGGTGGACTTAAATATAACTGGTTTCGACGGCAGTCTCGACAAAACTTGTTTTGACAGCATTGTTAGAAATAATTACTGTCTCTCTAATACTGCTCGAAATAACTGTGTCTCTATAATTAGTTGCCCCACAACAGGAAGGAACCTTATTACAGTTTATTACATTACTAATGACAGGACATATTCATATATTGGTGTCACTGTTAATTAAGCCAGGGCCTAATTTAGGTCCATTCTGTTCAACTATTTCATAAAACGAAACTAATTTTACAGTGATAAAATGTCAGTTTTAATTTACAACCGACTTCAAAAAAGCAGGTTCTATGTTTCACTGTTTTTTTATATGTATGTTTATTATGTAAATTATCAATTTAAAAAACCGACTTCAAAATTAGGGAATTTATACGCAATTTCATTTACTTGGATGTTTTTTTTTTTTTTTTAGTTATTTCGATTTAAAAACGAAACTAATAAACCGATTTTGATGATACTATGGGACCAACTCTGAAGTATGGTCAGCAAACAACAAAGGAATCATCAATATCAATTCATAATTGGCGGAGAAATTGGTGAAAATACTTTTTTTTAAACCAGTGGAACATAGAACCTCCGCCTTTTTAACCGAATTTCATAAAGGAGGACCTTCTCAATTCGACTGTTTTTTTTATGTTACCTCAGAACTATCGACTGGACGAACCGATTTTCATGATTCTTTTTTTGTTTGAAAGCTAGTGCTTCCCGTGTGGTCCCATTTCAATTTGGTCCAGTTCTGACGTTTTTATGAAGACGGTTTTTATATTGATAATTATTTGAAGTCGGTTAGTAAACTATCAGCTGCTCTAGAGGTCAACAAACGATCTGCGCCGCGCGCACGCTTGTACGCTTTACATTGCTGGTTTGCAAAATTATAAACCACAAAAACAAGTATAAGGTTAATGGTATCACATTGTTTTTAGTTAGTATATTCTTAGCGTTTTGGTTTCAGGAGCGTTATCTCTACACCTGGTAAAATTTGCCCATCCTTTCTCTCTTAGAGCAGGCCTGTATCCCAGCAGTTGGAAGACGATAGGCTGATAATGATGATGATAATTTGCAGGTCCCCGCTGGGCGTCATGGAACCTGGGCATATTCCTATGTATCCGCTGCGCCGGCATCCACCGCAACCTCGGTGTGCACATCTCCAAGGTGAAGAGTGTCAACCTCGACTCATGGACACCTGAACAAGTGGTAACTATTCCTCATCATTTCAGCCATAGGACGTCCACTGCTGGACATAGGCCTCCTCCATCGATCACCAAAAGGTCCAGTATATTCATCATTATGAATGCCAACCCCAAATCGCGTAAAAAATATCTACTGTTTCATAGAAAACTTTTATGCGAATAACAAGTTGTTAGTAAAAATTGTTCATAATGATGATTAATTATCATATCACAGATACCTTTTTACTTATATGGTTAAATCGACAACCTGAAGGGCCGATATTTCAATCCGCAGTTAAACGGTCAGATAGTTATCAAATCAGTAAATTTATCTGTCCAATAAATTTACAGGTTTTACTCCGCAGATAACCTCTGACTATTGAATAATTCGAAATGCTATCAATGAAATAAATTCTGTCTTTATAATATAAATTCTTAAAATCTGATTCTTTAACTGAGGATTGAAAAATCGTCCCTTAGTATTATTACGCCTTTCTGTTACATGTTGTATAAAGCTAAGGCAACTTTCATATGTTCCTATCTCTTAGTATTACCACAGAAAACATAATAGTTCAAGTACAGAAGATTCACTCCGCCAAATCATTTAAATAAGTAGCGACTCTTGTTATTACGCAATAAAGTGCAATTCAGGACGTGCGAGCGCTAACTAC
The DNA here is from genome assembly GCA_949125355.1 of Agriopis leucophaearia. Taxonomy (NCBI): domain Eukaryota; kingdom Metazoa; phylum Arthropoda; class Insecta; order Lepidoptera; family Geometridae; genus Agriopis; species Agriopis leucophaearia. The sequence goes on along the minus strand of OX421284.1, from coordinate 5,196,266 downwards.
CTACAGCTATATTAACCTAGAAATTGCCTTTCTGTCTATCGCGTAACTCGTGTCGCGTTATCTCTGTCTATCGCGCGGCAGGTTTGTCTAGAAGGATCCCGCCATGTACTTGTAGCTTCATACGTAAAGTCCGGTGTGCGGAGGCTGAGTACTACAGACCCCTCCTGTCAAATTCCAGGTATCGCTTCAACAAATGGGTAATTCCCGGGCCCGCGCAGTCTACGAAGCCAACCTGCCAGACTCATTCCGTCGTCCGCAACACGACTCCTCTCTTGAAGCCTTCATCAGAGCCAAGTATGAACAGCGCAAGTATCAAGCTAAGGAGTGGGTGCAGCCGCCGACGCCTAAAGTCAACTGGTGAGAAATAAATGCTAATAGCTCAATTTTTTCATTTTTGTCGCTGTAGCTGTCAAAATTACAATCGTCTACTCCTTTTTAACCGACTTCCAAAAAGGAGGAGGCTTTGTTACCTCAGTACTTTCGACTGGGTGAACCGATTTTGATGATTATTTTTTTATTTGAAAGCTGGTGCTTCCCGTGTGGTCCCATTACAATTGTAGTCGAATTTTTATAATGATAATTATTCTTTTTTTAAATTCTTAATTATTGAGTATAGCTAACATTGACTGTACCATTCATTAATTCATGAACAATGTTTTTTCAGGGATAAGGAAATAGATGAAGAGATCGAGAAACAAAAGCGGAAAAAGAAGCCCACATCATCAGGGTTAGGACCGCTACCGGCACCCTCGACCAGCGATAAAAAGTTCAATGTAAGTCAAATCACCATTGAGATAAAATACCCTACAGAGTCACAATCGTGCCAAAAAACCGAACCAAAACTTCATTCACTTTGCGGTAGTTCAGTGTGGAGCATGTAGAGAACTGGGCCCAATACAGATCCTTGGGGGACTCCGGCTGTTATTAAGCATGTTTCTGAAGTTCCATCATTCACTTTCACTCTGAATTATCTATAATTCAGATAACATTTCAGTATAAGATCGTATTATGAGGGATATCTTTTTTTAATTTATATAATAGGCCTTGTTCGACACCTTGTCAAATGCTTGCTGGACATCTAAGAAGGCAGCAAGCATTAAAACAAGGTTTCATTTGTTTTCGATGATGTGGTCTATTTATGATCAGCTTTTAATGAGGGTATAAAAAAATAGGACACGTGCATAATTATTTAGATACACCTAGAAGAGTCAATTAACTCATAATCACATCTTCTCTTCAGAAATCTGACGTCATCCCAAGCATACCCAAGCCGAAATCGTCAGTCAGTCCGAAGCTCGGCCGCAACACTCCTCCCACCGAGGTCAAACCCTCCAACGGCGCCGCAGACCTCCTTGGCTTAGACACCACTAAGACAGAATCTAAGCAAAACGACGATATCTTCTCAAGCTTCTTCTCAGCACCTCAAGAAAAACCCGCAGAACCACCAAAAGAACAAAAACCCGATCTCAAGGCAGAAGAAGAAAACTTCTTCAAACAAGCCGCCCCAACGGAAAAGGAAAAGTCTAAACTGACAAAAGATAGCATATTAGCGCTATACAGTCAAACGCCGTCGACTAACTTCACTCAAAATGTGCAAACATCATTCCAAAATTCGGCTCAAACTGGTTCGTTCCAAAACTCTGCTCAGACGGGTTCGTTCCAAAATCCAGCTCAAACTGGCTCGTTCCAAAATCCAGCTCAAACTGGCTCGTTCCAAAATCCGGCTCAGACTGGCTCGTTCCAAAATCAAAGTTCGTATCAGTTTGGCGCATTTCAACAGCAGTCAGGGTATAGTAGCTTGGGTAATGTTGGCACACAAAATGGGATGCAAATCAATCAGTTCCAAATGGGAAGCCAGTACCAACAGCCGTTTGGCGCGCCTTTACAGCAACCAATGGCGCAAAACCAACAGTTCCCTAGCAATCAATTCTTCAACCAACCACAGGCGCAAGCTCTACCGCAACAGTTCGCCAGCTTAAACTTAGCACAGAGTTTTCCTAACGCCTTCACGCAACCTAACACCAATGTTGCCAGCAACTCGACTTGGCAGTAAAAGCGGCTGCGTTAGTATTTTTTATTTACTTAATTCCACGGATGTATATTTTTGAATGAGCGCACGTTAACAATTTTGAGGGTTTTGCGCGTAGGTCAACAAAATCTAGCTACAAATCAAAGTCAATCAGGCCCTGAGTTTAATAATGATTTAGCCAATCAGGCGACAGATAGGACAGGCACTAGCGATCTCCTGATTGGCTGTTTGAGACCCAGTGTAAAACTACGGTCGCTTCGCGTTCCTGTATGAAATAGTTATTTATCTATTTAAAAGTGTGGCATATGTTAATAGTTACTATGTTACAATTTAGATCACTTAGGCGCGCCGCTTAGTACCGAGAGGCGTTGTAAAGAGAAGAAAACATTGAAATGTGAATTCCATATCGTGATACGTAATAAAAACTAGCTTCTCCCCGCGGTGTCACCCGCTAGTCCACTGGAACCGTAATTTTCTTAGAATAGGAGGTTTTCCATAAGGCAATCAAAAAAAAATTATTTCATTTAAATGCGATGTCGTTGACGAGACATGGTTATGAAGTTTTGCAAAACCCCAGACGAAGAAAGGTCATAGACATACAATATCTATCTGTCTGTCTGTCTGCTTGTTTTAGTTTTAATTTATTTCGTAATATAGTATTTTGTGGTTATTGTTTGCTAACAAAGTACTTTTTTCAACAACATAACACAAATTTGTAGGTACATAAGTGTGCCTTGCCTAGTCGTGTTATGAAATATCTCCTCTTCCTTGTATTTATAGGTTTCATTAGACAAATGCGGAATAAAACCATGTCTTGTCAACGCCATCTATCGATTTTTGCAGAACTATGTTTCTTCAGCTGTCAGAAAACCGCCATTGTTGAAACATTTCACCAAACAAGTATTCTTATTGACTTGATAGATGGCGGTACAACTAGGGTTATCACGCGTCCAGTGGCCCTAGTACGAGAACTTGCGAAAAAGTATTCGTTCCGTAAACGATAGCAAAATGTATGAACAATTGAACAGTGCCTCTATCAATCGTAAAGGGAAACTGACTTTTTCATACATTTGCTATCGTTTACGGAACGAATACTTTTTCGCAAGTTCTCGTACTAGCCCCACTGGGCCCTGATTCCATAACAACAAACACGCTCGTAACGCGGCGCGTTAGAGCCGTAACAGACACGTCAACATGGCTGAAAAACCGCCGTCCAACCAACAGGAGAGAAAGAAAAAAAAAATTCTCTTCTGTTTGTCAGACGGCAGTGCGTCAGCCAAGTTCGATACGTCTGGGCCCACGGTACCGGTGGCCACGGTAAGTTTCCCTCAAAAAATTGGCCTCTATTGCTTAGGAAATAAAGTTCAACTTTTGGAAGTTAACTTATCGCGCCACGATAGAGCGCGTTTGGCCCGTGCAGAATAAAGGCCCTGTTACGGGTTTTAAGTTAACCTTAAAAAGTGCCTTTATTTCCTAAAGTTTAGAGGCCAACTTTTTTAGGTTAACTTAACGCGCCGTGTTACGAGCGTGTTTGTAGTTATAGAATCAGGGCTTTGACTTTGTCCGGCTTGTTTAGCTTGGGCAATGTAATACAAATAATAATACATACATAATTATATAAAATCAGCCTTTAATCTTGTTGTACGCAGTGTTTGAATTATGTGTCTAAACTATCCGGAATATTATTGAAATATTCGGCTTTAGATCAGGACTTTAAATATATTGATATGGTAATTCTGGGTACAACCATATACCTAAACATTTTTGTACAATCTATGGTTACAACTAATTATACGGCTTAGGGTATAATCTCAGAGTAAGCCTATGGTTTCCTTTTAGATTTATTAGCGCAGTTATTAGTAAAGCGACTGTATGTTACTCGATATAGGGTCCAATAGCCACTGGCATGCCCATTGCCCACGCCTCTCTGAACAGCGGTAGGCCTTATTTTGTTCACACTGGTGTGTTCATTTATTGCATGAATGTGAATATTTAATTTTATTTGAAAAGTATTTTTTATGTTTGGGATTTACTATTGAAATGTTATGGAGAATTACTTGCAGGTAGCAAGAATAGGCCTGTCTTAATGTTTCATTTATTAAAATTAACAGGCTTATTACACGTACTGTTTTTTTTATTGGCTGATAAATTTCTTTCTATTTTTCCACCAGGGATAGAGAACGGAAACTCTGTCCCTCTCCCAAAAAGCGTGTGTTAGTATAGTATTTGTATGGCGCGCGCACAGCTTGACGTCATAACGTGCTATAGTGCGCTCTCTGTCTGGCATGGAATTAAAATACTTATTGTCGTTTATTTTTGTACAAATTGGCTCTATTTATGATCAGCAAATTTTTTTTCTAGCTATTTGAGGTAAAACAAAAATTGGACACATGCCTATTAGATGAGGTCATCAAAATTAGTTACAAAGACAGCTTAAGAATTTGGAGGAAAGTAAACGTGGCTTAGCGGAACGAGTGCTAGGGGCGTAAACCAGGATGGTGCAGGTTCGAATTCTGATGTTCGTCAAATTTTTGTACTCTCTATAACATTTATATAGTCAATTTTATGTGTTCACTTCATCCAGCACTTTTATTTGTGATGTTCAATTAGAAAAGTCACAACTTACAAATCAGTTCTCCTCTCTCCAATACATTAAAAATAAAACAAATATATTTTAATTTTATTGAGATATTCTTATATGTATATGTGATATCATTATTTTTATATTATTGAATTATTTATATTTGTATTGAATAATTCAATCGTTTATAATTTAATTTAGCACTTAAATTTAATTTAGCACATGTGAATTAAATTAATTTTATTTAGAGATTTATTTTTAATTTAATGTTTGTCACAAACTTACTCTTTGAATTCTAGCAAAATATAAATTTAGATTATTTGGTATTGGGTTGTTTTTACATAATAACAAGTACTTATACATGTTTTTTTATACCCCCGATAACAGAGATGACAATCTTAACAAACGGCTTAGCCATATTTCATGAATCGTAAGAACAACCAACAACAAGAAGAATAGCTAAGAACAGTCTCAATCAAGTCGCCTTTCCAACAAAAAAAAACTGTTCAGCCGTTAAACGCACAGTTAAACTCCTCTTTTAGCGTCACGGGTTAAGAAGATTCGTACAGTGCTTGCCATATAAATTGGCTGTTATGAATGGAACGAAATGTGTCCTACTTTATCACTACTACATTCGGTCCTAGTATATTTTAGCTTTGATACAGTACCCTTAGTACAAGATTTGACAGTTTTCGAAAACTTTTCGTTTTCGTATTGTTCCATACATTTTAGTAAAGCGCCTCCAGCGGAAACGCGGAGGAACTAAAATCAGTAGTAATCGTCAGTATAGGTTGCTTCACTAAAATACGAAAAAAGGTTTCGAATAGCTTACAGCCCAGCAATGTATGAAACAAAACTAAAACGAAAAAAGTTTTCGAAAACTATCGAATCTTGTACTAAGGCTACAGGTCGTTTGTAAAAAGAAAGAAAGAACTCTCTATTAGTCACACCTGAAATTACATACACAGAATGGTTTTCATTCGTAAGACAGAAATTCGGGGGACAGGTGACAGATAAGTGTTTGAGCAAGTTACTATAACAAAAAAAAACTAGGGCCAGTCATATTGGCTTGGCGCCTTAGTATTTCTGTTTATTAATAAATGTACCTAATGCCAGTAGATATCTTTTATTTGTCTATCAACCCTCTAGAGCGACGTGGCCACAGGTTCTTGGCTTTGAGCCGTAAATCTGTCGTCGCGTTGCTCTAATATCTACCCTAATAGCAGTATAGTAAATATTTTATTGACAAATAACCTGTTTCAGTCTAATCTCTACTGGAGGGCCGATCAGCGTAGTGGTTAATATGGGAAATTATATTGTGGGAATGGCCAGTCCATTCCCAATTTGACAGTCAGGGTGGCCCAGTTGGTAGTGAACCTACCTTCTGAGCTTGCGGGCATGGGTTTTATTCCCATCTAGGACAAACATTCATGTGATGAACATTTGAGTTTGTTCTTTATCTATTATGTATGTAATTAAATATACATATACTTAGTAGTGTCATGGGGACAATTTAAGTATGTAGATACCTATTGCACAACTAGTTGTGCAAAGTAGTTGGCCCACGGGTATTATCTGATATTAAGTATGTCCTGGTACCTAAATGGCCACTCCATTCTACTCACTGCGAGGTAAAATCTCATATCACTAGACTAGTAGCACGGAACACTTCTAGCGGAGACTAGTAGGCCTGCCCTAGATAATAAAGGCCCTTTTCTATTCGAAACTAATAGCGTTCCATTCAACGTTATATTAAGTTCACCTAGGTCAAATAAAATTTCTGCGTTTTACGAAACGTAATTTAAAAAGTTAAAAGTTGTTGTGGTTGCCGAACTTCCGTTCATTTAATTTTTCCAAAACTAGCGATATTCCTGAGAAAATAATTGGTGAAATGTCTACAATAGATTATGGGTAAGTGAAACTTAAGATCACTTCTAATTACTCAGTCAAATAAACTTATCACGGTGAGTTTGAAGCGAGCATTTGTTTTGGCGCCAGCGGGCGGCCATATTGCGTGAAACAGCTGTTGGACGTCTTGCGTGCGCTCCGTTGTTTTTATAATTAATTGTGATAAAAAAATGTTTCGAAACTCGTGTACACGTTATAAACAATGGTAATAGTGAGTGAACATTGTGTGTTAATAAATAACAGTTGAAATATTACCCTCGGGATGTGCTTTCTATAAACGCTTCACAATGGCTAGTGGAATTCAGGTTTACGAAGAAGTTCCCGCGGAAGAAATCGAATACCAAACGAAATGGAGCAGGTTTTCCGACTGGCTGCACTGCATATGTGTTGTGACCTTTGATTTGGAGCTTGGGCAAGCGATGGAAAGCGTATATCCGCCTGGGGTAAAGTTAACTGACCAAGAGAAATGCAATATTTGCTACTTAGCGTTCCCCGATTCTAATTCCGGATGCATGGGCGATACGCAATTTCACGTGCGGTTACGGTCAAGGACGCCGTTAAGTCGACGACAAATCATGTACAACGAAGATGGTGTATCTACATTACGCGCTGATACGTCGCACTACTGGGGCTTCGTGTACTTCAGACAGGTCAAAGATCCCTCCCTACCGCGAGGTTACTTCCAAAAAAGCATAATCTTGTTAACGCGTCTGCCTTTCATCAACCTGTTTTACAAGGTAATTCAGTTGATAGCACCTAAGCATTTTGAGGAAGGCGAGAGTAGTTTGGAAGCTGCTTGCCATGATATCAACAGATGGCCGGTCCTAGACGCCGGACAAAACGTACTCTTGCCAGTTTTGGGTACTGTATTCCAGTCATACATTCCGAACCACCAGACGGGAAAAATTATCAGGTCAGATATAGCAAAACCTGTGCACTCGCACAACGTTCCTCACATATTGGCGTCCATACAGGATGTTAACGTTTTCGATGCGCTATCCAGTGTAATATCTCATTTACACTTGCTTTGGGAGCTGGTATTGACAGCGGAACCTATTGTGGTTATGGCCAGTTCACCGACAGAATGCTCAGCGCTAGTCCAAGCATTGACAAACTTGATTCAGCCACTCCCTTACGCTGCAGAGTACCGTCCTTATTTCACAATACATGACAGTGAGTTCAAAGAGTTCACTAGGAAGCAATTCAATGCGCCTTGCGTAATTTTAGGCGTGACCAATCCATTCTTTACGAAAACATTACAACACTGGCCGCATACTATCAAACTCGGTGATGCTACATCAATAAAAACAAAGCTAAGAAAAGTTGGGAATTTGAAGCTTTTAGACACTGCACCGGGAGTCTATACCCAGTACAAAGCATTCCTAGAAAAAGATAAAGCTATCATAAAAAAGTTGCACAATGGGATCAGGACAGACCGTCCGTCTGAAGTGCAGACGGCAATGGTAAAAAGACATCTACTTGAACTGACACAAAGTTTCATGATTCCCTTGGAAAGATACATGGCATCACTAATGCCGTTGCAGAAGAACATTTCTCCATACAGAGCTCCGCCTGTGCCAAATCCATTCAACCCTGAAGACTTCTTTGCTACTCTCCAGCAATCTGGCCCTCAGTTGACTACAGGAATAAAAGGAGATTGGAATGGCTTGTACAGAAACTTCTTTAGAACTCCCAATTTCAGCGCATGGTTCCATGAAAGGCACAGCAATTTGACAAACAAACTTCATGCATTACAACTCGAAGCACTCGCTGAGAGTGATTTGAAGAAATGGTCAGTTGGTAAGAAGGAGGTAGAAATAGTGGACATGGTGCTAAAGTTACGAGAAGTGTTGAAAAGTAACCCCCCAGTGGCTGATAATACTCGGACACTGCTCGCACGGCGTTTAGATGACCTCAACTGTGTTTTGCCGGATGATATGAAGTCTATACTGAATGCTGCCTCGTGACATCAGCACTGCTGCACCTCAAAACTGAGAGGTTGCAGCAATGACTGCAAAATTCAGTTAAGATTTGACCCTATTCCTTGTATGTAAAGGATAAAGCTGACTAAGAAGGGACCTATTTCACTAAGCTTGTTTTTATTGTCATGTGGATTTGTCATACACAGGATTGACCAAAGGCCGCGTATATGAACACATCCTCGTAGCACTAAATACGCCCTAACTTCTGATATGTTAAAGCATATTTTCACCAGTTTTTGTTTTGAGTGTGTTTTTCTCATAGCTAAATGTTGATTTGAAAGGTTTTAGATGATAAAAGTAAAGGCCACCATAAATGACGCATAGCGCTGAGACTGATACTTGTTGCTCAAAACTGCACTAAAAAGTAGTAGTTGACCACCGTTAGACAACGTTCAGCCAATAATTAAAAAAATAACTAAAGCATGATCCCTTTCTCAGAACTTAATATTTCCAAAACAGATCCAAAAAATATAATAAAAAATAAAATTTTAATTCTAAAGACGATGCTCATCCCGTTTTCTTGAATTCCCAATCAGTGATGATGTTATCTTTAAAAATACTGAAAATAAGCGAAAGCGACTGGCCAGGAACTAACTACCCTTATCATAATTTACACCACTGCCTAACAAAAATCTTTTACTTAATTATAACTTGTCGGAAGCTAGTGAAATGTCCTCTAATCTCATTTATTTTTTATCTTTAGGCACTATGACCTATGATAATGTCTAATTAAGTAACACGAAGTTCATTGAGCTACAAATGACTTGTCCAAGTTTTTCTGTGTTACAAATTGCCATAGCTTATTCACAAAGCACTTTCGCAATTTGACCTTCAAAACTGTTTCAAACAAAAGAAATTGTGTTCAAGGTTTTGTTTACAACACGGACTTGGCGTGCATGAAAAATAATGCATTAAGTAAGTGGGTAATTTGGAGTTATGAAAGAACACATGTTTTTAACCGAATTCCAAAAAGGAGGAGGTTCTTAATTACCTCTTAACTTTCGACTGGATGACCGATTTTGATGATTCTTTTTTTATTTGAAGCCTGGTCCAGTTCTGACCTTTTTGTGAAGTCGGTTTTTTCTACTGATAATTATTTGCATAATATTAGGGCTTAAGAGTCCATACTCTGTGCGCCTCTATCTCGCTTGCGCAATTAGACCATTGACGAATGGCTTAAACGTCGAGGTAAATAAAATAACACAATAAAATTATTGATTGTATTCGTGTAAAGTACGAATAAAGAAAAAAAAACTTAAATTTTCTGTTGTAAGTCAAAATAACTAAAGAATGTAATACAATTAATTTAAAGGTAGGTATATAATTATCAAGTAAAAAAACCGACTTCATACAAATATCAGAACTGGACCAAATTGAAACGGTACACGGGAAGCACCAGCTTTCAAATAAAAAAAGGATCATCAAAATCGGTTCACCCAGTCGTAAGTTCTGAGGTAACAAACATAAAAAGAAGAAAAAAACAGTCGATTTGAGAACCTCCTCATTTTTGGAAGTCGGTTAAAAACATGATCCAGTCAAAAATTGGTTTACAAACGGGAAGGACTTGACTGTTTTCCACATCTAATTTGAGCATTAGTGCAATATACAAATATGTACGTAAATATAACGATTTCTAAATTAAATCAATTTGAATACTTAATAGTTTTTTAACTGAACATTTTTTAATGTTATTTTCTTTATTCGTACCATTTTGATTTTACATGAATATATTCAATAATTTATATCTGCAAAATGAAATGCGCATGCGACTGAGGATGTACGGATATTTAGATCTTAATCGCGGTTTTTAAACTATTTTATTCACATCGACGTTTAAGCTACATTCAATAGCAGATGCTGCTATAAAGCATGTAATGGCGAAAACTTAAAGTTAAAGAATGAATGTTATTTTGTGCATAGTTAAGTATAGTATAATTAGGAGATTTAGAGATATTTGGAATCAACAAATAAACATTAACTAATATATGTTTAATTTGACACAATAGTTAGTTTGCCTAAACCAAGCTCAGTATAACTGTACAATACATATTATTATTTAGATAGATAGAAACTCTTTATTGTGTCCACCAGAAATAAAAATTACAAACAGATAGAAAACACTCAAGAGTTAGTGCCACAACTGGATGAAAAGAATTTACGTAACAGGATCGACGGGGGTTGCTAAAACACTTACGGCCGCACTCATAAACGTTACTTAATTTAAGCAATACTTAAAATTGCTCTGTTAACTTCTCGCTGACGGAAATTGGCAGACATGAATACGAGACAGAGCAATTTTAAGTATTGCTTTACTTAAGTAACGTTTATGAGTACGGCCGTTAGAGTTTCTATCTATTATTTGTATATTTGCTGTTTAATACAGGGTGTTGATTTGCAACCGTACAATGTTACCATACACAGAGCGCCTGCCTAGTAAAAGACTCGTATATAGTGGCCTAAAATAGTTCTAAAACCCTACAGTTTATTTTACTTTAAAAAAACACTCAAAATTATTTAAAAAAGCGCCTTATTGAGGCATAATTTGACAGTCCCTTGTTGCTTTGTTTATCCTACAAACAAAGCCTTTAGGCTCTGGATGCACAGCGGCGGATCGAACGAGAAGTTGTTAGAATATAATACAGTGTAAACTCTATATAACGACACTCGATTTATCGACAAACTCCCTAAATCGTCAGAATTGACTTGGTTTACTTTGTTGTCCATACAATGATACACTCTATAGCATCACACCAACTCTAAATAACGACAACAACATGTCATTATTAAGCAATAAACACTACTTTATAACACTTCGTATTCAAAATAAAACAAAATACTGGAGCAGCAAATAATTTCAGACAAAGGTAACAGATTATATTCACTATGTATAAGTATAGGAGTCTGCCTAAAAAATAGGCTTGCGCTTGGCCGCCAACTCGCCTGATGTTAAGCGATGTTGCGGCCTACGATGGATCATGCTTGCCTAGAAGAAACCGATTCACTTTTGACTTGAAAACACCCAGATTGTAACTATCGGGGAACACCCATTCAGGCAGCGCAATCCACAGACTAGCAGTTCGCACAATAAAAGTGGAATCAAAAGTATCAAAATTAATATTTGTCGTTAGTAATCTTTATACTATATGTACATCTTTACTAAATACATATTATAATAGTAAAATACTATTGATTTTTCTTCTCTCCATTTAATGACAACTTTCAATAACACCATAAAACGCTTAATTCCTTAAGTGTCGCTATATTGTGTTTATACTGTATTTGTATTGAGTCAGTGCAAGTGCAGCAAGTGCAATATTCCATATGGTTGCAAATCTTCACATTGTATGATTATTGTAATGACAAACATTGTCTGAGGAAAATGGCATGTTTTAATAATTGCTCACACAAACAATGGTTTGTTTCATGAAACATTTTGTTATTCAGGAAACAAACATTAATGTGTGCCATCCATTAATTTAACTACATTAATTTAACTACAATAATTTCTTTGAATCATTCTTATCCCGTTTAGTGGTTAAAATTATTGTATTATTTTCCTTATTCACACTTGGTTTTTGAAATTTATTATTATTTATAGGCAGATTCAACATGGACGCCAGATGTACGCTCTAAAAACGGCAATTAAATGCAATGTTAAAAAACACGGCAAAGCGGGAAGCACTCCATTACCATTATGTGTAATAATTACACATATGCCATTACTAACAGTCGCACATTTAAGAATTATGTGTCTAATGGTTTAGCAATGTGGGTTAAGTATTTGTGAATGGTTGTTTATTTGAATATCAGTTCACGATTTTATTGAAAGTGTTGAATTTATAGTGTAAATATATCATTTTAAGGGTTCCGTACCCAAAAGGTAAAACGGGACCCTTTTACTAAGACTCCGCTGTCTGTTCGTATGTCTGTTTGTCCGTCTGTCACAGGCTGTATCTCATGAACCGTGATAGTTAGACAGTTGAAATTTTCTGTTGTCGCTATAACAACAAATATTAAAAAACAAAATAAAATAAATATTTAAGAGGGCTCTCATCCAACAAACGTGATTTTTTTTGCTGTTTTTATAGATAATGGTACGCAATCCTTCGTGCGCGAGTCCGACTCACACTTAGCCGGTTTTATTGCATTTATTTCCTACTCTACATGTCGCCATCTTGAATTTATGATGACGTCATACTATATTACCATCCTTGAACTTAGAGGAATCTATTGGCAACGTCATCAAAATGAGGCTGTAGTTCGGAATATACATAGCCTCATTTTTGCTTTGCGCTGTCGGGTAAAAGTCGGGTTATAAAGACAACTATAAAGACCCCTCATTACTTTTTATTAAATAACTTTATTTAACCGCTGAATAATTTTCAAGTACTATAAATCTGCACTATCATCATTAATATTATTAAAGTCAGGATGGGTTGAATGTTTGCGATAGATAAGCATTACAGATAGATAATTATTATTACGAATCGTGTCGATTATTTTTTACTTTAGAACTGTGAATACTAATATTAAAACGTAGATTTAATTTAGGAATTAATAATAATCAAATAAACTAAAATTATTATGGAGGAAAACTCGTTGTCTATGATGATTATTGTTATGTGTACTATGTGTTAATTTAAGTCTGTGTAAATAGTTTATATGTAAGTAATAAAATAACTTTAAAAATACGCAGTTAGTATTTGTATAACTGATAACTTTGTCCATTTGATTGATTGACACGGCGGCGTTTGCATCGTGACACTTAGAGAAAAAGCTCAGGGCTTCTGGAACTCTGGGGCAGAAAATTTCGCGACCGCAAACCGTATCGCGGCGCGCTACGGTTCGCGTTTGCGTGATTTTGCAAACTGCACCTATTCGAGCCCGCGTTTAGAGTTGGGCGTAAGGCTCCTGTATCGAGTTTACATCGCTGGAAACGAACTGCTAAAAACGCCGCATGTTAATTTAAGAGCGGTTGGTCATAAATTAATATACGAAAAACTCAAAATGTAGATTAAACTGCAAATACCATTTTTTTTTTGCAGTAGTTATATTTTTGCAAGTCATATACAAAATAAAGTACATAGTTATTTTTCTAAGCTAAAATATAAAATACCATGTAGTTCGGTATTTTTGTGGAATAATATGCAAAATACTATGTAATGTCGTTAATTATGTAAATTAAAATGCAAAATACATCGTGGTACAATAAATATAGAGTCAAAATCGTGCTAAAAAAAGGTCCGAACCAGAAGTGGGCGTAATGCAATACGTAGCGTGCGCAGAGTTTCGCGATCCGACTACAATGCCGAGCGATGCTGTGCTACGATGCCCTATCGGACAAGCGACATTCAATACTATGCAAGCGATATAACGTCTAAATTGAAGTAAATGTGGCATTGTCAACTATATAATTGATGTCTAGGTATGTACAACGAGGCTCGGACGTTTTTTGACTGTTTTCATTTAGATATTGTGACTATAGGTATTGTAAGTAGATGAATATAAAGCAGAAACAACGAACCGGCAAACGGAGCGTTTATCCCACAGAAAAGATTTTTTTTTCTTTAAAATAGAACGGCTGTCAAGGATTTTTTTTAAAGAAATTTGTTGTAGCCCCTTGCAGCCATATAAACCCATAGCAACTTTGACGCGGAGTTCGACGCGTTGACATAAATAAGAATGTTCAATCAAGTATCTGTCACAATATTTACTTCTCTTTTCTGTGGTTTATCCACCTGAGACTCACTGAAGTTTCACTTAAAGATTGTGACTCTATAACTATTGTATAAGGTCGGGGAAAAAGTTTCTTCGTATTTTATAAACAAATTCAAGACATATTTTTTTCAAGTTTAATTACATTTAATTATAATATATATGTACCATTTTGTTCGATAACTTGTTGCCATCTTTTAGGTAGTGACATGACCCCGTTGCTGTAGAAATTTTGGGAATTCTGATCAATAAAATGCAACAAGTAGTTTTGACAGTCCTCTCTTGATGTTAATCTAACACTACTCAAAGAATTCTGAAGAGATCGAAACAGGTGGAAATCTGAGGGTGCAAGGTCAGGGCTATGTGGTGGATGCATTAACACTTCCTAACCAAGCTCTCTAAATTTTTGCTGAGTGGCCAAAGATGTGTGCGGTCTGGCGTTATCATGATGAAAGACCACACTCTTTATGTTGATCATTTCCGGCCGTTTTTTCTCAATTTCTTGTTTGAGTCTCATCTGCTGTTGGCAGTAGAGATCCGAATCGATGGTTTTGCCCGGCGGTAAATGCTCATAATGAACGATGCCCTTCCAATCCCATCATACACACAGCATCACCTTATTACGTGTTAATCTGGGTTTCGCTACAGTCTGTGGTGCTTCACTGCCCTTTGACCATGATCTTTTGCGCACATTCTTGTCGTAAGTGATCCATTTTGCATCACCAGTGATCAATCTTTTCAAAAACGGTTCGGTTTCTTTACGTTTCAATAGAGAATCGCAAATGAGTACACGATTCATTTGGTTTCTTTCAGTGAGCTGGTGTGGCACCCAAATATCGAGTATTTTTGTATACCCAGTTATTTTCAAATGGGTCAAAACTGTTTTGTGGTCAATCCCCAGGTCTTCAGCTACGTCGTAACTACTAATATGCTGATCTTGGTCCACTTTTTCAGAAATGGCATCGACTTTATCCGTAACAGGGCGACCAGAGCGAGCTGCATCTTTGACATCAAAATTCCTGGACTGAAAATGCTTGAACCAACATTGTGCTACTCTTGATGACACTGCATTAGGTCCATAAATGTCACAAATTTTATTCGCGGCTTGTGTCGCATTTTTCAGTTTTTTGTAATAAAATTGCACAATATATCGAATTTCTTCTTTAGATTCACTCATTTTATCGAACAAAAAAACAATTGAAAAATGGCGGGAAATTGCTTTTAACTTTTTGTATTCCTTTTTTAAAATGTCATATTTTTAATGGTATCAAAACCAGCCAGATACAAACAGTACAATCGATGAGATTTTTACTACAACTTTATACATACAAAATACGAAAAGACTTTTTCCCCGACCTATTATATCGATGGCAAAATACTACATAATCTATCTAATTTATAAATTAATATGCAAAATACTACATTAATGTAGTTATTATTATTAGTAGATTGCTGTAAAATTTCTCAATCTACAAAATATCTAAGATACAATCGCCATTTTTATCTATTACATAATCCTAAATAATCCATCCATTGTTTGTTATTGCTACTTATTGTATATCTACATAACAGTAGGGGCAAGATAAATGTTATCATTAGATACCTATAAGAACTACGTAGATATGTATGTTAAACTCATTTTAAAGACTAGTGCAGATTGGTAAGGGCGTCGCGTCGCAGCTCATTGCAAAATATACTGGGGCCTTACCCCTAGCTTCACTTTTGCGAGCCAACTTTTAGTAGGTACCTGATAGGTACCTAAAATTAACCAACTTATTTAAACTGCATCGTTTAAAAGCGTCTAACTTGAATGAACGAAAATCCGTTTTACTATGCGTGTGTGTGTGAAAATAGCAAAGCTTGACGGCTATCAAATAACTACCGCTTATCGTAGTTGATGGTACCGTTTAGACAAATAACACCTATGCGAGTCAACTTTTCGAGCTAGGGGTAAGGCCCCAGGTCTCTATCTCTATATGATATAAAATGAAGTTGCTCTCCGCGTCTCTCTGTATATCCGCTAACTCCTAAACCACGCAACATGATGCGGTGTTCACCATCAGTTAGATAATTTTTCACGGAAGGTATATATAATAAAACTTACACCAGAGCGGAGCCGGGGCGGGTCGCTAGTATAAAATAAAGTCGCTTTCCGCGTCGTGTATATCTGTATATACGCTATCTCCTCCCAAACCACGTTTATTTACGTCAGTAATTTAAATAAATCCACTCCCGAGTTTTCACTCCGAGAGTGAAAAGTTACTTTTGTAAATTGGAGGTGATAAGGTAATCTTATTTGCAATACACTGCGATGCAACGTTTTTAGCACTGTATGTGCGCTATCCTTTATTACCACCACAGACCATGCGTAAACTGTGCAAGAGGGACATGAGAAAAATTGGGCCATTCATAACAGTTACTAAGTCATGAATGGCCGAGTTTTTCTCCTCGTTAGAGCGAGAATCCGCCAGCTAAAAGTGCGACGTTTATGGTGGTTCTTAGTGTAATTGTAAAGCCTATTATAATAAGACTAATGACAATCGATTATTTTTGTCGGTATTATTTCAAGTAGGTATTTATGACCTGACTTGGTCTTGGTCCTTGCCTTGTTCGACTTTGTGACTATGACTTGATGGCGATGTCCACTAAAACTTAAAATTCTAGCCATGCTAGCGGAATCTGTAGGTTTTGGTCAACCCTAATCCCAAATTATTAATTATTATAATTAATTTCAACCCTAATTATTGTTGTTTGAAATTTCAAGTAGGCATTCATATCCCAATACCCCGGTAAATATCCCGTAAATAATCATATAACTGTAGGCATTCATGTTCTGACTCGGACTGGACCTTCACTTACTTTGCTAGACTTTGTCTGACTATGACTTGTTAGTGATGTCTATTAAACCTTATAATTATCAAACAACTTCAAAACTATATCACTGGCAAAATAGACAAGATGTCCGAAGCAAAAACTTAAAAGCAAAAAAGTTTGACACCAAAATAATTATTTATCGGTTGTCTATTGAATTAGCTGTTATATAATTGTGTGAAGCTTTATATTGAAATGTGGCTGCTATTTAAAGAATATAATCTGTATTTATTCAAGATGTGAATAAATTTAACAAATCGCTTAAATGTTACGTAAAGGTATATTTTATGATAAGAGAGCATGTGGTATCTAAATACGTCTCAATTATCATCTTACGTTAGGTTATTTTAATTTTAAGACGAGTTAAGATTTTCTACTAAGATATAGAATAAAATATGGAACAACCCGTTTCAAAATATATCTCTTATCCATTTATAGTGTCTGGCTACCTACCTACATTTAAGTAAAGATAATTATCTCCAATATAAATTGCCTAAATTGTTTATTTATTTAGTTCGTCTATTCGACGTATTTTTGATAATAATTAATGTTGATTAAATAACGCGGTTTAATTCTTGTAGCTCTCCACTTCCGTGCTTGGTTTCGTGTTGGGGATGCCATGAAAACATATAGGTAGATATGGACAACTAACACCCAGAGCCTGAGCAAATATTTAAATTCAAATATCTACTTCTATCTAGTAATCTAGTGGTTGCGAGTTGGTTGCCAAACGTAGATCTATTCTATCTAAAATATATATAAAAAATCGGCCAAGTGTGAGTCGGAATCGCACGAAGGGTTCCGTACCATTATTTATAAAAACGGCAAAAAATCACATCTATGGGCCCCCTTAACTATTGATTTTATTCTGTTTTTTTAGTATTTGTTGTTATTATAGCAGCAACAGAAATACATCATCTGTGAAAATTTCAACTGTCTCAGCTCACTCTCAACCTTTCTGTATAGACAATGGAGTCTTAGTAATAGGGTCCCGTTTTACCCTTTGGGTACAGAATCCTAAAAACTACCTAGCCGGGTATCAAACTTGTGCAAGATAGTGCTTCCACTGAGCCATACTGGTCTGGTGTTGTGTGATATTAGAAAAAGAGTAAATTCAAGTATACATCACATTAAAAAAAACAATTAGGACAAAAGCTCATAAGTTTTAGTATGGACAGATTTCGATCTAACATAGCTAATAACCAATGAAATCGGTTTTTAAATTAAAAACCGCATTCTAATTGGTCCAGCCTACGCCTACAAAATATTAAAGTCAAACTTTTAAAGTACAGTGCAACCAAATGTCTATAGATGGTCAAATAAAGGAACAAATTTTCCACAAAAAACATCAATTTTATTCAAAAATACGATAGTGGCTCCTCCAGTCAAATTAACAAATCGGCACTACTTGAAATCTTGCACTTGTTCAAATTGAAAGACAAATCTTGCAAGACAGATGTGTCTGGCCTTTCTTGAATGGGGCTGGCAGTTGTGGGCCGAAGCAAGTTGTTCACCTTGAACGTCGTCCACCTTGGCAGTGGGGCAATGGCATGGACCATTCATTGTCTATCTATAGGCGTTTTGTTGATACCTAGTACCTAGGAAATAAGTAGGCATTGACTGCAGTATTTTGGTTGTATTTTGATATTTTTATTGCAGTACCCTTAATACAAGATTGATAGTTTTCGAAAACTTTTCGTTTTCGTTTTGTTCCATACATTGCTGGGCTGAAAGCTATTCGAAACCTTTTTTTTTTTGTACTTGAGTGAAGCAACCTATACTGCCGATTACTACAGATTTTAGTTCTTCCGCGTTTCCGCTGGAGGCGCTTCACTAAAATGTATGGAACAATACGAAAACGAAAAAAGTTCGAAAACTGTCAAATCTTGAAAAGATGACAAACATTTTGCCGGTCGTTCAGTCATATACCACATCCACACTTTGGCCCATCGTTTTTTTGAGCAATGAAACTTGTTTAATAGAAATACGGATTTAAATTTTAAAGCCTATTTTAAAGGTTTTACTTCCAGAACGTTTTAAATAACTCAGACAAGTCAAAATCGAAATACAAAAAAAAATTTTTGCTAGAATTATCTTGAGGCCAACAAGACTCAATATTTGGATGAGGTATCACTTTTTTAATGTATTATAAGGCTTGCTTTTGACCGCCAACTTGCCTGATGTTAGCGATGATGCCTAGGCCTACAATGGAACATGCCTAGAAGAAACCTATTCACTGGTGATTTGAAGACACCCAGATTATGTTGATTGTAATGTTGTACTTCTTTCAAATGCATAAGGTTGGTCTAGAATCTAGTACAAAATTTTATAGTTAATTTCTAAAGTAGCCTTTGCTTCATTCTCAACACACATGATTTACGTTCCAATTTATCATTATGCCAATATTTTTTATAAAGAATTTTGACTGTTTGCTCAATATCTTATTTCTCCACTGGTTATCCCATCGTTTTAGCCACATGAAAATTAACATTGTACAAATATGCACTGACATGTAAAAAGAATAAACATTTAATTTTTCAAATAGTTTGTTTTATTTAACACTTATGTAGAGTTGTGCCATTCCTGCACCGATACGGAGAAATATCACGATAACAGGATTATTAATTTAAACATTAATAAGTATATAAACACAGCACTGTTATAAATCTACGCAAGCTATGGACATGGTTTCAACAAAATCCATATGTGCTTGACAGATCCTTTGGCGGTAAGAGCGTCCCACGCATTACTGGTCTCAATCGAGCAAAACACAGAAATCAAGTTTGTGGTTCCGCTTATCATGCAGAAATAAAAATATTCAACTACCCTCATGCGCATAAATATTCAGAACTTATAATAAAAAAAAGTAAAGAGCAAATATTAGCTATAACAGAGCTATTGGGCAGTTTTTTGAATAAACTATGTCTAAAACAAAACTGAAACCACATGTCAAATGGAAAATGGCACTTTATAAAAACTAGAGTTCTATTTCTCAAGAAATAAACTTGAATCTGCATTCACTATTGACAGCAATGCGTGGGACGCATCAATAACATAAAATGACTAAAAATTAACAGTCTATTTACATAATCCCTAGTTAGGCGGTAGTTAGATCACAATCGGTTGTATTTTGCTTTGCTCCATATATTATCATTGTCGGTTACTAAGGTGTATACTCCGGCTAAAGTTAATCCTACGGCAGCCCCGAGGCCCATGGACCTTAGGCCCGAGGTGCTTTTGTAGATGATGCCAGTGGTGGCCGCAGCAATGAAGGTGTTGCCTGTGTCTTCTTTGTCTCGTATCCAAGTGACGCCGAGGGCTATGCATGAGTAGAAGGATGCTATGATGCCTAAGGTGCAACCGGTTGTGGTCCCTGAAAAGAGATAATGATTCTTTATTTATGGTTTCTTGTGTTAGAATGAAGTATATTAGGTACGTCTTACATTCAAAAACCTTGCAAAACTTACAATTCGTGATTTCATTTACCTTTTTACAATATTATTGCAGCTGTCAGATCAAATAAATGCTTAGACATCCATAATTTTATAAAAGTATTTTAAATAATTATCAATATAAAAAATCGACTTCATCAGAACTGGACCAAATGGTAAGCACTAGCTTTCAAATAAAAAAAAAATCATCAAAATCGGTTCCCCTGGGCAAAAGTTCTGAGGTATCAAACATTAAAAAAAACATACAGTCGAATTGATAACCTCCTCCTTTTTGGAAATCGGTTAAAAAACAAGACAAATCAATGACAATAATTTAATCTTGACATGCTTGATCTCAAATACCTTGACATACCAATCGTCAAAGAAAAATTACAATATTTCAGCAAAAATTACAAAATACAGTTAGAATCTTACGCCAACAAGCTAGCCTCAGAGCTCACAGAGCCCGCCAGCAACGATAAAAAACAACTAACGAGAGTTTGCATAGCAGAGCTGCATGAATGCGAGGATAACACACCAATGATACGAGGTCACGTCAAATCCCGTAAAATAACCACCACACATACACTTACTTCTGCTCAAGGCTCAGCCAATCACAGAAAGAAGGAAATAAATAAGCCATTTTATATTATTAACATCTAGACTAATCCACATTAATATTATAAATGCGAAAGGAACTCTGTTTGCTACATAATCACAGCTAAACGGCTTAACCAATCTTGATAAAATTTTGGGAGATAATATCATGAGGATGGACATAGGCAATTTTTTCTGAAGAAACGATGTCGCGAGTACATCTAGTAATTAATAAATTACCAACCTTGCTTCATGATATAGTTGACAACTTGTGTCCGTCTCACTTTCCCTGTTTGTCCTGCCAGTGTGGTCGCTCTCAAGCCTTTATACAGGCCAGCCATACCTCCCACACCTGAAAATTGTTACACAAAGCTTGAGTTTCTCCCAGAATTTAAAAACACTATAAAAAAAACGATTTATTCACAATACTATCATCATCATCTGTTTGAGCCCACTGCAGGGCATAATCTGCCTCCCAATTTTGCATGTTCAATGATAATCTGGTCCATGTATTTCTGCTAAATATAATTACATTATCGCACCCCTGCTGGACTGATCTTCAGGGGCTAGGCTTACCTGAGTATAATCCCTTCTCTAAGCTTCTGACTCAGATTTTAAGTTTTAAACATTAGTGCAAAGTTGATAGTCTATTGGTTTTTTATGGGATATATTTCAGAGAGTGTGCATCAAATTTGCATGATTTTTTCAGCCTATTTTTCTACCAGATGACTAGGGCGGGCACAACACCGTATAATGGTTAAAATTTTGATAGGAAGATAGATAGGGGGACAAATGGTTGCTAACTTCTTCTAGATAAGGAGGCTTTTCCTCATTAACACTTTATTCAATGAATTACCCTAAACTTTAGGGTCTAAAGGATTTGGCACTGCCCCAGTAGACGGACAAAGAACTAAATGTTTTCAACAGAATGGACAAAAATTTTATACTAAGAGGGGCAACAAAATGTATGAAATTGCAGTTTTTTTTGCAATTTCAGTATTTATCCCTTAATAAAAGTTGCTCATGATGATGAGTACAATCACCTAAGTTCGGCCTCGTATCACCGTTCCGTGTAACCTTGAATAGGTTTTTTTTTTCTGATACATGGTCACCTATAACGAAAGTTAGTCTTATATAGTATGCTGAACTACTTTGCTAGTAAACAATATGTGATATTCTCCGTTTCTAATGAATTTCTTGTCATTAATTTCGATATTGCAATAGTAAATGAGTGTTATGTAAAGATTTTAGAGGTTATGCTCTTAATTATAAAAAGGTACCTGAGCCTGTCATGAAAGAGGTTCCTATGATGGGCAGGGCTACGTTTGACCTTCTGGCGGTGGATGCCATGTGACTATCGTCAGGGTACAGGAACTCCGGCTGCATTTTAGGTATGACATGGGGATCGAAGTTGAGGTACGGCGACAGGCTCGCTCCACCCTGTGCGGGCTTCTCCTCGGGCTTGTTGAGCGACAGAATATCACCAAATAACGACATTTTCGTTTTTTTCGCACTATAACACTAAACTAAATCTAAAAACGTGTTTCGGAATCACAAAGTGAATTTTAGAGATATCGTCAAATCAAAATCGAACTTTGGTCGAAAGCGAAACGTCAAACTGAAACGTCAATCAACCAATGTCAAAAGAACCAATTAGACAAAATTGTGTTGCCATAACTATACAAACATTTCACCCTCAGAAGAAGGAATTTAACCTCAACTTTAGTGTCCCTCTCCACGGACAACTAGAGTGTGCAAAAAGAGAAGCGGCGTCTGTTTTTGTTGCGTTGACAACATTGGTGTGTCATTGCCAGCACGACAAAATAATAATATGTACTTGGTAGGTACTAGGTACGTATCGTTCGCGCAAAACTTTATGAGCCCTCTGAAGTTAGGCGCGAGGCCTCCCCGACGCCCTGTAAAGTCCCTCGGATACCTATAATATGCGTACTGCGCAGCCACTGGGCCTAACTTCAGAGGGCTCATAAAGTTTTGCGCGAACGATACCTACTCAGTGGGGTTACTACGAGCACTTGCGAAAATGTTATCGTTACGTAAACGATAGCAAAGGTATGAAAAATTCGGTTTCCTTTTACGTCCGATAGAGGCGCTGTTCAATTTTTATACATTTTGCTATCGTTTACGTAACGATAATTTTTTCGCAAGTGCTCGTACTAACCCCACAGTTCTAACTAACACCTACTCGGGTGCTACTAGCTAGGTAGGTGCCTTTATATACATGAAAACATGAATACATGCGTTATGCCATGAGCACTTCTCTTTTTGCACAGACTCTAATATTATAAAAGCGAAAGTAAGCTCTAATATTATTTGTCCTTTCACACAGCAACAGAACATAAGATGGACGTGTTTTTTTTTACATAAAGTTAGTTGGAAAGCCGTATGTATACGGCTATTTTACGTTTTTTTTTTTTAATAGTGAATATCCTGTAGGATATTCACTATAAAAAAAAAACGGTTTCCGAGGGGTTCAGCCACGCCGGTGAAACCGCGAGCAAAGCTTGTTTACTTGTTCATACATTTAAGTATATGGGATTTGATGAATAATTTAATACTTTTCATTTATTACAGAGAAATTCGAACACCTGAAGAGGTGCGGAAAATAATAAAAACTGCTAAACTTCATGAATCTGAACTCACTGAAACTACACAAATCTTGAACTTTCCTGGGCCCAGTCAACAAAATGATAACTTACGACTTATGTTGTTAGATGATAATCTTCTCAAAGAAATTGAAGCTGGGAACAACCTAGTATTCAAAGGTATAAAGGTACCTATCTTATACTTATGTATAAGCTTAGTTATTTTAGAAGCTAATCTTTTTATTTCAATCGCTTGCAATGATCCTTTTGGTACCCATGGATACTATAAATTAAGTCCTACGAATTTCAAGTTTTATTCAACTATACTATCCCGCCGATGAGCCAGGATCGTCACACAGTGGGTGCCTGATGGACGACGCAGTCATGGAAGGCTTGAAACGCTGGCGTGACGATCTTGACTCATTCCGAAGAGGTTTGTAAAAGGTGGCGGAGGACCGAGATTTATGGAAGAAAACGGTGGAGACCTTTGCCCAGCAGTGGGGCAGTATAGGTGAGAGTTTATTGTTCAAAAGTTTTTATTTTATAAAAGTATTCCGTTTGGTCGCCTACTCGCCGGATGTTAAGCGTTGCGGTCTACGATGATGCGATCTATAGATAGATTTCGGCCAATAATGTCCGTTGCAGATGATGCGTAGTACCCGCGCGAGCATCGTGCACCACCTGAAACGAGCCACAATATGCTTAGTGCCAGTTGAAGATGTCTTGCTCTAAGCAAAAAATTCTGCAGCTCGCCCCATGCGCTGCACAGCACTCCTGTGATCCCAACTCGCGCGAGTTTACTGCGCATCGTCTGCAACGTGCAATAGTTGATTTTTACGTTTCTTTACTTATTATAAAGTAAGCATAAATACCTTGTTTAAGGCCACTATTTTCTTATTGTCATTCCGCCTGTAAGAAATCGCTACAAGCGATAAGGCTGCCTAATAAAAGCCTAGGTAATCGTATCAATGTAATGTATCTGTTTTCCTTGTTTACGTGGTATTTTAATAAAAAGTTGTCTTATATTGTAGCTTTACTTTCCTACTTAATTATTGCATGTTATTTCTAGGCGATTCAGAAGAAAACGTAGTTCTCTGTACAAGCAATAAAACCTACGATGTCAAAGAAGCAGAAACATCCAACAGCCTCCTACTAGTACCTGATTTACTGTTTGCCGACGCTACCGGCCTCGACGAAACAATACAAAACAATTCGATGGACTCTGACAACTCCTTTGATAAATCCAACACCAGTCTCAACAAATCAACAGAATCAGATGAAGGGATGACTCCTAGAAAAATTGTACACAAAGAAATCGCTAATACGTTCTTTACATACTACGAGTTGAAGCCTTGCAAGCCACGGCTGGCAAAACTCGAAAAAATCTTTGAGCCTACGCTTTATCAAGGTCCAGAGTTAGAATACGCTGTAGACAAGTCAAAATTGCTAACCTACGAAGCAGTTTTCGATCAGATCCAAGCATCTAGAGCAGAGTTGGATGAAGAATTGATCAAAATCCAAGCAATACAGATAGATGGTCATTACAGGTTACTCGAATTCGATTTTGAGTTTCGGGTTTTGTCGTACATGCTAGATCTTATTGAAGAGAATTCTTGGCCTTTAGATAGGGTATCGAAAGAATCAAGTTTGGAAAGTTTGAAGGAGCTAGTTCCATTAACAATTCTAGAAGCAATGTTTGGTTTCTATACGATAGAGACGGTTGTAGAAGACGGAGTTCAGTATTATCAGTACAAGCAGGATAAAGTTTGTAAGTTTTTAGCGAGAGTGTTATTGAAGAGTGCTGGGAAATTCAA
This sequence comes from Agriopis leucophaearia, assembly GCA_949125355.1. Lineage (NCBI taxonomy): Eukaryota > Metazoa > Arthropoda > Insecta > Lepidoptera > Geometridae > Agriopis > Agriopis leucophaearia. The sequence continues at coordinate 5,170,735 of OX421284.1, read as the reverse complement.
TTTGGCGGAGTTTCTACAGGCGTGGCGAGATTCTGTGCCGGAAGGGATGGTAACTGATGTAAGTAGATAAGTTCTTCAAGAAATTTTTGATAATAATATTTAAATATTTACTGTCAGAAACTTTCTTAGATAATTATTATTATTATTTAGTTTTATCACTTTCATAGTGATAAAAGTACCCACCTTACTATAATAGTATTCGATTAAAATTCTCTAAACAGCTACGTCCAAGCAAAGCAATGGTAATAAAATAGTCACTGTCAACGTTAGTATTAGACTAGTATTAGACGACTTAGCAAGAGAACTCTTTACGCTCTTGCACCTCTTTTTATGCTTTTTGTTCTTTTTCTTTAATTTACAAAGGAAATATTTTATTTATATTTATTGCAAAACGTCATATGTAAATATATATTTTGTTAGTTGTTAGTTTTTGGAGTTTACTCCTTAAGAAACGATTTGAGTCATAAGGCCCGGTACGGAAATTTTATGAGGAGTAAAATCAAGTGTAACACGAAAAGTTGAGGCGTTACGTAGAAAGAGACAAACATATATATCTGTAGGATTGAACGTGTAAAAGAATGAGATGGAATACATGTGTTGCGCGCCTGCGCGCAACACATGTATTCCATCTCTTTCTTCTGCTGCCGAGTAAACTCCAATCGTGCGTCGTAGCTGACACACACACACTTTTTTGTTTTGTTGTTATGAGTATATTTGAAAAAAATCATATAGATAATTATGTGATCAGAAACAGCGTAACGTCATTTCCATTTTTTCGACAAAATACTACTTCCGAAAAAAAAGATCAAGCGTACTAATAGGTCAAGTTGCACTAACTTCTAACATTTAATACTTTTTAAAGAAAGAAAGAAAAATATTTATTAATGACAGAAACAAAAGATACATAATATGAATTGTTAAAAACAGGAAAATACAAAATTGTTAACTTTTATTGTTTGTTCACAGGAAGCCCTACTATCCGGCATAGCACTAATAGATAAGTCGAGCACACCGCAAGTCGTGTGGGGATTCTTGGAGAGCGATCTTCCTGAAGAGATCAACGAACGGTTCAAGGTGTTGTTCCAGACGAAGCCAAAGTGGACTGTCGACCAGATCTCACCTTATATTGAGTAATAAAAAAAAAAAACTTTCTTTTTAGTGGTTGACAGATGTTTAACATCACGAAATTACCAACGCTCTCACGGTAGAGTGGATACGCATTGCTCTTTAAAGTTAACTAGCTTGAAGTGAGAGTTATTAAAAATTAAAACTAATAGTATAATTATTATTATCAATATAAAAAAACCGAGTTCATAAAAATGTCAGATCTGGAGCAAACTGAAATGGGACCACACTGGAAACACCAGCTTTGAAATAAAAAAAGAATCATCAAAGTCGGTTCACCCAGTCGAAAGTTTTGACAAACATTTAAAAAAAACAGTCGAATCGAAAAACTCCTGGTTGGAAGTCGGTTAAAAAAAAAACTACAAGCTTTTTAGCCATGTCATGGCGACACTTATAATTGGTTTTCACAATTGAATGCGTATTAGAATATAACAATTCATGGCTGTGCTGATAACCGTTGAGTTTTCTAGTTAGGACGCAACCCTGAGTGCAGAAGCTGTTGGCCCTAATAACGGTATTAGTCGGTTGTCCTGAAATTCACACAAGTTTGGCCAACTGATTTAGCGTAAAACATAAGATTATCACCCTCTGCACATTATTTGTAGTATTTGTTTATACAAATATGTACTCGTAAATGACGAAATGTTAACGGTAGTGGTGGGCTGATGGCGCTGGTGGCTAATTGAAAGGAACTGAATAAATTTCTACGAGTGCCTGCTAATATTATTCAGAATTTGTTGGTTCATCTACTCAACAAATTAATAATCGTCTGTCGCATATACTTTTCTCCATCTAAACTATGGAGAAAAGTATATGCGTAAGTATAAGTATTCTAAACTAATGCGTGTTTCCTTCCAGATGTTACGCGACTGAGAAACTAAATGTAAACGCGTTGCTGACGAAATATGCGAGAGCTTCTACTCAAGATGGGGTCAGGGTATTCTCTGCCAAGCATATGAAATAAAGAACATTGCATCGACTGTTGGTCTATAACTTGGCTGAACTTGTTCAAACTTATCTTTAATACTGTACCCTTAGTACAAGATTTGATAGTTTTCGAAAACTTTTATCGTTTTCGTTTTGATGCATACATTGCTGGGCTGAAAGCTATTCGAAACTATTTTTCGTATTTGAGTGACGCAACCTATACTGCCGATTACTACCGATTTTAGTTCATCCGCGTTTCCGCTAGAGGCGCTTTACTAAAATGTATGGGACAGTACGGAAACGAAAAAAGTTTTCGAAAACTGTCAAATCTTGTACTAAGGGTACTGGTTTTAAAAAGAACGGAATAAAGGCCAGAATAAAATTCAATAAACTTTTGTAAAAATTTATATATGTTTATTTCATTTATTACTCTAATTTACATAATATTATCATTATTTATGTTCATCACTTATATTTTAAAATACACTTACAATACAAAATTATCTAACACAGCCATTGTATTTTCAAAATATCAAAAATACACAATCAAATTTGTAGGTCGGATCCATCAATATTTCGTCTAAAATTTATAAAGCTAACTAAAATTTACATCATAAAATTAGGTTTAGTCTTATTTTACTTTAACTACACAAAAACGAGAAACAGATACGCCGTAACCACTAATAAATGGTAGTAAAATAAACGGGGATTAACCTATTTCGGGATAACAATTTAATTACAATTTATGACCTGAAAGTGATTAAAGATAGCTCATTTAATGTGATAACGTTAAAACGGCGACTTTATGAGTTTTGCGCTATGAATCTTTGGTAGGATTATGATTGCTTGATGTTTTTCCTGAGCGTGTCCAGTTCGTCCCACATTTCTTTCGGAAGGTCCTCTCCTACTTCTTCTGTGAAATACTTTTCGATTGCGTCGGCCTGAGAACAAAGAAGGATATTTGATAAAGTAAACCATTGAAGGCATGATTCTATTGCAATCCTCCAAACCGTCGGTTAAGACAATTTAGCAACATAGTTGACTACGCTGTTGTGTTTCTAAGTCGTTATTTGTTCACATAGACAAGAAAAAAATTGTGCAATACGCACCTCTTGCATCCAGAAGTCTTTAGGTATACTGAAAAGGGTCTTCATATTAACCGGACCCAGATTGTCCGTGTTTAGGGCTCCGTCTGAGGGCACGTTTCCAAGGGGAGTCTCAGTGTAGCAGGGCTCGTCGTCACAGCGGCGGAGCACCCAGTCCAGCACGCGGGAGTTCTCGCCGAAACCAGGCCAGAGGAATTTACCCTGCAAGTTTGAACATTTAAGTTACATAAAATAATTTGTCACTTTTTTTTGCCATAGTTATGTAAAAAAAATATCAATGAAGTGTAATTTTTTACTAAAGGCATAGGTAACTATACGCAGTGTTATCATTTTAAAGGACCCGCCATTTTCTTGTCAAATACGCTGGTTTGATTATAACTACTTTATTTGAGCATATTCAACGAACAAGTTTAAGACAAATAAAAAACTGTATAATTGATTATATTTACCTGTTCGTCCTTCCTGAACCAGTTGACATGGAAGATCTTAGGCATGTGCCGTCCGGCACGCGGCATCGACAGCCAGTGGGAAAGATAATCGCCGAAGTTGTACCCGAAGAATGGACGCATCGCGAATGGATCGTGCATCACAACCTTACTCTAAGAAAACAAAAAAGTAAATTAGTATTTATTTTTAAACAAAAAGGTTTTCGACATGTTGTAAGACGTCGAGTAGAATCATTTACTTATGTTAAGTTTATTTTTATTTAACAAAAGATGAATTGAATTGGACTATTATAAACAAATACGACGAACTTTGTTATCGCGCACTAAACTTCTATGAAAATGAGTCGAATAAAAAAAGTCCTACGTAAGTTATAACTAGAGAGAGAGAGAGAGAGTTGTCTGGGTTCAGTGGGTTCTGAGTATATGCGCCCTAAGAGTGGAAACATTTGATAATAATTCAGAAATCAATATCGGTTACAAAAAGTGTTTTGGTACTACTTACGGCATGTTCAGCAGCAGCGGTCGCCTCGGACCTCATAGAAGCTCCCATAAACACTCCATGCTTCCAGTCTCTAGCCTCCAAGACGAGCGGCACACCGGCAGGCCGCCGTCCGCCGAGCAGGATAGCGGAGATTGGTACTCCTTCTGCGCTCTCCCACTCATTGTCGATTATTGGGCACTGATCTGCTGGCGTACAGAACCTATGCAAGAAAAACGTTGATTTTAGGAAAAACATTAATCGAAATCGAATAACACTTAGAAGAAGGCCAAAGAAAAACGTGTTTTTTTTGTCAGCCTTGAAGAATATAGCATTATTATTTTCTGCCATAAAATGGGGTGATTTTTTACACTATGGCAACATAAACACCAATGAAGAATGGATGAGTTTTGGCGCCAACGTGGAAAAAACATGTCGTCTCATTGTATTATTTTCGTAAACTTGTGTATTTTCAAGTGTTAATGTGTAATAATGGTGGATTATTATTTATTAAGGGCTCGAGTGTAGGCAAATGGTATAATGAGGTGAAACATGTCTTTTCATGTTGTTTCCAAAACTCCATAGAAGCCTTTTGTAAAGCCTCCACCACTTTACTGGGGCATGAGTTTGACTTGACCGTGACTTACTTTGTTTGACACTGACTGTGACTATGACTGTTTGACGCTATTTAAGACTATGTAAACTTGATTAATATTTCGACCGAAGGACTTCGTATCCATGGTCATGAAAAAATTTACAACAACAACATGGAGTATGGATAGTTTTGTTTTGGCGCCAACGTGCGTCTCTTTGTATTATTTTCCTAAACTTGAGTATTTTCTAGTTTTAATGAATAATAATTGTATTAAATAACTATTAACTATTTCGTAAATCTTATTATTATTCTGACTGAAGGACTCTGTATCCATGGTCATAAAGAAACAAAGTTCATTTTTTAAATAAAAATGGCGCAAACGTGAAGACTCTAGGTACCAAGAACGATAATTTAAAATCATCCTTGCTAGGTACCTAGTACCTACCTACAGTTAGGTATATTCATCCAATTTTTGAAAAATAACAGATGCGTAACGAAGGACAGAATTTAAAACATTGCCTAGATTTTTCAAAGCATTTTCTATATTCTCAATCCCTTACCTGGAGTTGGGATGAGCAGCGGGCATCTTTTGGCTACCGTCCCAGGGTTGTCCCTTCCAGTCAGTCAGCTGTCCGGGCGCGGTGCCCATGCCTTCCCACCACACGCCACCGTCCGCCGTTTCAGCGACGTTGGTAAACACAGTGTTGCGGAATACCGTTGCCATTGCAATCGGGTTGGTGGCTGCTGAGGTTCCTGGGAGAAGAATGTTTTTATAAGTACCTTGTTTGTTATTTAAATGTTGACTATTCAACATTTTGAATACTGGATTCGAACCTTATTTGAACCTACGCCATTCGGGTTTAGGTAGGTAAGGTACGTCCCGAATAGACGTGTCCTATTTTTTTATTACCTCGTTAAAAAAACTGATCATAAATAGAAGCCATCAATGAAAATAAAATTAAAGTAAAAAATAAATAAGTTAGAAGTATTTTAATTTCGTATAGCACGTCATGACGTGAACGTCCGTCAATTTGCAAGGCGCCGCCATACAAATTACTAACACACACTTTGCGGGAGAGAGACAGATGCTCTCTATCCCCACCAAAAAAAATATCAGGCATTTTTTTTTTCATTATGTGTATAATATATTATATTTAATTTATCTTTCGCTAAGGCTGTTATTTGTAGTTAAACATTAGGACACAGGCCTATTGCGTTGTTGTACCTATATACGGTAGATTTCTGGAAAGTCTGATTTTCGCGATCAATGGAGGTTTATTTAAAAACTAAGGTAGTTCGCCTTCGTGCCATCAGCAAGATATATATTTTTGCCCCTATAACAATCCTTACAAAGGAGACCTCACAGGCTGGAGGTAGAGTTCACAGGGTGCTCTAATACCTACCTATTTAATTATCTTTCAGAAGTAGTAGATAAGTCTCCCATATAGGCGTTTTTGCACGCAGTTGAGGAAGTGGTGGTACAGAAGTGCTTCTATGAAGACTTCGACCAAAAAGCATGAAGTAGAATATTTCCTACATAAAATGTCATGTCGTTTTCACGTTAAAAAAGTACTTACCAGGCGCGACTCCGAAGAACCCGTTCTCCGGGTTGATAGCCCTCAGTACTCCATTTTGATCGAACTTCATCCATGCGATGTCGTCACCTACACACTCGACCTTGTACCCGGGCAGCGTGGGCGTCATCATTGCCAAGTTGGTCTTCCCGCACGCGGAGGGGAAGGCGGCGGCGATGTACCGCTTGCGCCCGCGCGGGTCCGTTACACCCACAATCTGTAATAACACGTAAACAAACCTTTATTACTATTCAAAATAAATATGTTCCTGTTTCTACGTATACATAAATTATAACTGTTATAAAAAACCCTGACCAATACGAAAACGGCCTCATATTTTTTTGTTATTAATCTATGCTGCCCTCATAAGCAGTAGGTAAGTAAAAAAAAATATTCTGTCTTTTTAAGCATCTGATTGCTTGAAAAATTTCGCACCCAATGGACTAACTAAAATAACCGTATCTACATTGGAACATTGAAATAAAACACAAAAAAATATGGTACATGTTTAAAAACTATTAATTCTAAACGAAATAACGGTATCTCATAAAAACAAAAAAAAAATTGGATTTTTTAACATATATTTAAGAAATATATTGGTCCTAACATAGGCACATAACTAAAAATAAATTTAATTATATGTCATTAAGGTAACGAAAAATAAATTTTCACAAAAACTCAAACTTCTCGAAATACACCTAGGTTTAGATACCGCTCTTGGGCTTATGAGGACAGTATGGGTGTCACCAAATCAAAGTGATTCGAAAAAAACAAAACTCAAAAGGTACTTCAGATCAGACAAACAAGGGACTTAAGGGACTCTAGGTTATCAGCAAATAAGCAATGAAAAGGAAGATCACCTTTTTGTTTATATTATACTTTAAGCAAGTGACAAAAAAGAATGAAGTCCACTCACCAACATGTGCTCCGCTAGCCAGCCCTCTCGCCTCGCTATTACAGACCCGAGTCGCAGCGCGAAGCACTTCTTCCCCAGAAGGCTGTTGCCGCCGTAGCCGCTGCCTGTACAACAAACAAAGGATCTATTATCGCTCTACACTCTCGCCGTGATAGCTGCAAGAGAAACAACCCTCGTCGAGTCTCACTCGCTCCATCTTGCAACTCGGCGAGAGCGAACGGTCAGGCATCTTAACTGATTTGTTAACTACGAATGTAGGTAACTCTGTACCGTTTTCGTGTCTAAGCGAAGGACGAAATTCTCTTTGACGAATTCAAAAAATCTGGTTAAAGTAAGTTCAGATAGGCTCGTATTGTCAAAGGTTTTAAACCCGCCCTAAGTCTTCCCACATAGAATAACGATAAAAACTTGGTAAAATTTGGCATTTATAATTTTCCCGGAATTCCTCGGTACAATTAAATCGGAATCAAAACCTACGCTTTCCCAATTGGGTTTCAAGCCCCCGGTTGCTCCTAAAACTTACAATATCCTGTCTTTGTCTTCGATATACTTAGTCTAAACAAAAAGAACACGAAAAGATGTTGATCAAAGTCTCCAAACACTATTAAAAGAGTCTTGTGTATTCCTTTCTCAGGCATTTCGCGTCAAAACACGTCTCATTTCCAGTTATTGTTTTCGTGTTATTAGTACCAGTAATTACGTTACGTTTCCTTGTTTTGTGAGAAACAGTTCGTGACAACTGATTGCGATGTCTGATTTTTGTAGCAGCGCTATCGATTGAAACGATTCGATAATATACTTAGGATATGCATAGTTACTTAGCTATTGCAAAACACTACTCAAATCAGATAGCAAATTTTCTTTTTCTTTTGTATTGTAATGTTCTAGAGATACCCGGGCTTACCAGACTGTCACCCAGTTTATTATTTATGCTGTCTACTAAAACCCCCTCGGTGGCTCCGAGCACGTGACCTTTGCCAAACACTCAACGAAATGCTTGGAGCATTTCCGCTCCTTCTGTCTACAACCGGCGTGGACCTGACCATGCCGTTATCATCCGAATAGCCGTAACAGACGTACGTCCCCTGTTAGACGTCCTGTTAGTCAGACGGGCGGTACGTGGTTCGTGGTCCGTAGTCCGTACGTCTGTTACGGCTATTAGACTAGAATGGAAGGTCCCCAACATATTTATACCAAGCTTAGTCCAAAACGAGTAGATTTTTTTCACTTACCATAGCTGACAACCTCGTCATGATCAGGCTTGTGCAATATGATGGTGCGGGAAGGATCGCAGCGCCAGCCTGGAGTGTTCTCTTCCCCGCCGACTGCGTGGAGACATTTCACAAACTGCTCGTCTTGGCGCAGTGCCTCTAGTACTTTCGCACCTGGGGAGAACAGAAGTTTTAGATTTTTTCGGAAAATCGTTGCTATATAGACTATTAAGTCAGCTAATAGAAATCTGAGAAGTGCAGAAGCTAAGATCCAGGGGAGTTTTAGCGCTAACGTGAAAAAAAATTGAAGAATTGTACCTAGTATCTTTTAGTTATTATTTATTAGCATGGTGGATTAGGGCCCATATATCCTCTCTCTCTGAGAGAAGCCCAGTGGTAGATGCTGATGATGGAAGGCATTTTATGACTCGTTGTCGTGAATTTTTATTTTTTTACGTGGTGGAGCAAATCCTTAAAGAAAATCAACTCTGACTTCATGGCTTCCATCATCCATACGATTCTTTTCATGGGACGGGATTATTTCCCCGCTATGTTGCAAGAATTTAGGGTAAGGGGGAAAAACTGGAAACTGAAGGATGCCTTGGACAAAGTAAATAACTACTATATTCTTGCAAACTCACCCATTCTAGTCATGACACGCATGGAGTAGACGACGTACGGCGAGTCCGTGATCTCCACTCCGATCTTGGACAGCGGAGACCCCACCGGACCCATCGAGAACGGGATCACGTACATCGTACGACCTGAACAAATATAAGAGATTACAAATGGTCAAAAATGATACGGGATCAATAGACTCAGCGGTTGTTTGGTAGGTAGTTAAATCATCTGCATTGGTAAATCTGAATCCTCAGTAGGTATTAATTAGGTCCTCTATATGGTATGGCATGATACAGCAGACGAACTATCTCTTCTAGATCTTGTTTCGTTTGTATTTGTTATATACTGAATTATACCAGAGCGAATAAATCTTACTATCATGAGGCTTTCAGAAATTAAAATGACATTTCAACGCTGACTTTGGGAATTAGGTAGGTATACGTACGAGCTTTTTAACGTACCTACAAGCACATAAGCTGGTATTTTTAACTGGCGAGCCAGTAGCTAATTCGCAAAGTATCGTGAAAACTTCTATAAAAACAATTCCATATCCTCACCTCTCATACAGCCCGGGAATCGCTCTCCCACAGCCTTATCATAGTCCTCAGCCGTGATGTAATTCCCCAAGGCAGACTTCTGCCCATGCCGGGCTGCTGGTACAACGTCTCTCTCCCGATCAGCGCAGATGAAGGTACGGGACTCCACGCGGGCCACGTCGGCTGGGTCAGTCCTGGCTAGCCAGCTGGGAAATACAAGTCAGTTAGTTGTGCCAATTTCAAATGGGAAAGTCGAATTTAGATTGCATAGAATCAGACGTTCATCTGATTTGTCTGACTCTATGCAGTCCAAGTAGTTTGGCTCTAATATAGTCTATAGCTAGATTACCTGCCAGCTGAGGAGGAAGACAAGTCAGTCAGATGGGTGTCCACACTTGAATCGATTTTAGGGTAGGGGAGAGCCCACAACTTACTGTCTCATAAAGGTTAGATACTTCTTATAGATGTGTTGTAAATCAGAAATTTGAAAGCCTGTCAGCTTATTTGTTTCTTGAGAGGCCTTTTTGGGCCTTAGACGACATTGTGGCAGACCTAGACGAGCCTTATGCTACATATTTGACCACATCGTCGTTTACCAACAGGCGAGTAAGTGGTCAAACGCGGATTTACACATACGCGATAAAGAGTTTTTAGTCACACCACTGAAATGCTGGAAAAGATTTAAACTCATCTAAAGCAGGATTTAGCGGATGAGTACATTTCTCTCGTTAAGCGTAGGCGTTCTGTAGTGATAAGACTCTTTTGCAGGGGTCCGCCTGGGGAAGAACCACACCTTTGCCAGTTATTCAACCGCCAAGCAGTAGTGTGCAAACACTACTGTGTTCCGGATTGAAGGGCAATGTTTCCAGCGAAATTACAGGGCACACAGAGATTTGACATCTTATATCTCGGGGTGACGAACGCAGTGCATTGCCATCCAGGGTTTTGAACTGTTGAAGTTCAAAATTCTGAGTGGCGTTGAGCTGTTATGGGCAAGCGTGAAGAGCCATCAGGCGAGCGACTTCGGTCGTCTCGTCACTCAGTATCATAAAAAAAAACAGGCTGTTCCACTCACCAATTGTTGTACTTAGGCAGTCGTTTGAGCGTGCCCTGGTGCTGCATGAGTTGTAAGAGAGCAGACGCCTCCGCTTCGGAGCCATCGCACACGTGCACATGTTCCGGCTGGCACAGAGCAGCGCTGCGCTCCACAAATGCACGGACCTGCGTTGTACAATAATAGATAAGTAAATTTGCTGACTTTGTCCTGGCAAGGCCGGCTCTGAACACATAAAAGGGCTAGCAGTACCGGTTCTGAGCACGGCTTCAAAAACGTCCTAAATCGTCCGTTCGTGATCAATGAAAATGGCCCTCTAGCCGACACGTATTTTTTTGCTACGCGTGAACGAATTGAGCGATCGTCGCATGTTATAAAAATCGGGACTAAATTATAGGTTATCGGGATGTGACAGAATCGGGAAGGCGGCAATGGTGTTGAGTGTTTTTTGGCGCGGAAAGTGACATGCAGAAAAATATGTTTTTCGGATGATCGCTTTGGCGTCTCCCGTAGTTAATATTTTGATGCCTGTTTGTGAAGTAGACATGATGTGGATTACCTTCGGCGTGAGGGTCGCGAGCGCCGCCGGGCTGGGCTTGGTGGCGCCGCGGAGTGCGGTCTGATGCGCTGCACGGCTGCACCCAAGTGCTACCTGCGCACATCTGATAACAAACAAATACCATTTAACCATAGGCTACCGGACAGTGACGTTTGGGTTGTTAAAAAGATAGAGAAAATGTATAATTGAATTTAATACGTAGGTAAAGATACTAAATAATTATCAATATAAAACCGACTTCAATTTTTTTTTAACTTGACTAAATTACCACAAGGGACCACAAGGGAAACATCATCTTTCAAATAAAAAAAGAATCATCAAAATCTGTTCACCCAGTCGAAAGTTCTGAGGTAACAAACATATAAAAAAACAGACGAATCGAGAATTCTCCTTTTTTGAAAGTCGGTTTAAAAGATAGAGAAAAATATATATTTGAATATAATAGATACATATCGTAAATAAATGATTGAAATCGGCTAATAAATTACCAACTGTTCTAAGATATAAGCGTTTAACGTATGTATTCATTCATATGTCTCCATTTTTCATATATATTTTTACCACACCGCTAAACATACAAAAACTATAATTACGGCACGGTTCACTTGTTTATTTTGGGGGACAAGTACGTCTGCTGAGATTGACAAAGGCATCAAGTCTGGTTTAGGTCAGATACGTTCGCACCCAACATGCCATCTTACAATATCTTCTTTGTTTATCCGATCTGAGGTTATAAATACTTTGCAATTATGTCGGTAAGTACTTTTCCCTTTGTTTCATAGTGACTCATTTTCATTTAGATATATATAGCTGTGTGCTGCGACGCCTATGCGACTGCGAATAGCAGTGTTTACTAAACGCGTTGCTTAGAATGCTTGCTTCAAATTCCATTTTGCACACGACACTAATTTATATTGTGAATAGACAGATATCTAAATAATTATATCTGCCTAATGTGCATTCTCATGACTAAAAAGGTATTTTAATTTAGATGCGAATTTTCTTAAAAAATTTGTAATCACATAAAAAAAATTGGAAACCGAAAAGTTTAAAGTCTACCACGATTAATTGTCTAGGGTCTAGGCTTAAAAAATATGTATTTAATTTATATTTTCTTGCTAAGTGTTTGCATTAGTTCAGTTATTAGGGCAAATCAGTCTAATTTTGAATTAAAATGTAAATATTTCATAATTTATTGGTTATTCTTTAATTATCTATTTGGCCGTGATAATCATTGCCTCTTTTTATTGTATCGCTGTTGACAGACTGCACTGAACTTATGGCCTAATTAGATTTAGATAAACTATCTCTAACGGATTGATTAATATAATATTTTTAATTAAAAAGTACGTAATTTTTAAGAGATTAAATAAAATATGCATTTTCTCAAATATGCTTAGAAATTTGATCATTATTTTGACAATCTTCTTCGAGATAAATCGAAATTGCTGTGGCCGCTGCTGGCAAAGTTATTATGTAGAGCCCAAACTGTCGTGTTTAGCAATTAGCAGTCCGGATAAATGAGTGTGACAAACTTCAATGATGAAATCTTCTAACTCAGTGGAAAACTCGTACCTGCCATGTTATTAAAACATGGAACGAAATTTTTATTCCGAAACATAGACAACAAGAAGATAGCATATATATAAAGAAAAGGATGAATTACCTACAATTCGGATTATAGTATACGTATGAAATTTTGAGAAATGTAAATATAAAAACAGCAGTTACCTAATTGCTAATATTTGTGTGCGCGAAATGAAACTAAAGAAAATAAATTATATAAATAAAACTTACTGCGCCGCTTTCCTCACGTAGTCTTCTGGGATAGTTTTGATGTGCAACATTTTGAAAATACTAATTTGAAAAATAAATTAAAATAATACTTTTAAATAAATTGGAAAATTCTAGCTATACTTTGTCGAAATTACTAAAGCTGAACAGGAATATCAACCACCTATAATATCCAATTGTGTTAATTCTATCACCCATTTAATTAATAGATGTTTGGTAACGGGCCTACTAACTTGGAGTGTTGGAGAATAAGCGCACGCGCAGTATATAAGAGGCAGCGTGCGCATGGTGCGCCATGATTGGTCGAGCGCGCGGGTGTGTCGCGTACGTAGTATTGTTTTGTTTCGTAGTTACGTAGGAATCCGTGTGAAGCAAGAACAACAAGTAATTTTGACAAAGGAGTTTTTGATAATGTTATGGTGAAAATATTAGAACATTTTAGGATTAGATCTAATACCTATTAACGTTAAAATTTGGTTTAGATATTTAGAAATGAAAACACATAAAATGTTTCTTGTCAGTATATTCTGTCTGTCATTGTTGTTGGTATATAGTGCATGTAAAAACCAGTAAAAGTCTAGGTTTCGGATTTTATCTATCTTGTTGCTGTATTTTGATTGCGACCAACCTGTCTGTTGAGGTGGTAAAATGAGAGAATTATCTAGAAATATATAGAATTATAGAGAGAAAAATGTCTGCGACTGCGGCTTCCTGTCTGTTGTTGGCTTGACAGTTTGAACAGAAAATACGATGGTGACTCCCCATGCAGTTGTATAAATAAGTTGGTCGCATTGTCGGTTAGGTACATGCTAGTAATATTGGAACGGGTTTCATCAGAAGTTCCAAAGCTCAAGGCGCGATTGCGTCAGCCCGAAGGCGTGTGTATTGCATACGAAATACACACATACACGCACGCACTAAGATTAGATTAGACTTAAAACAAGTCAGTAGGCAAAACGGAAAAATTAGGGTGTGAAAGAACATATATAGATAGAGTATATTATATTCATCATCATCAGCCAGAAGACGTCCACTGCTGAACATAGATCTCCCCCTTTAACCTCCACACTGAACTATATCCTGCCATCTGGATCCACTGGATGCTCGCGACTCTCATGTCATCGGTCCAACTAGTGGGAGCACAAAAAAGAGAAGTAAATAGAACGGAAATGAGAAGGAAACTCTGTCGCCAGGTATTGTGACAGATACTTGATTGAACATTCTTAGTTATGTCAACGCGTCGAACTCCGCGTTACAGTTGCTAATTCAGTACTATGGGTTTATATGGGTGCAAGTGGCTACAACAAAATTCTTACAAAAATGCCTTGACAGCCGTTCTAATTTAAAGAAAAACAACTTTTCTGTGAGTGGGAGGCCTACCAACGCTGCGTCTTCCGGGTCGTAGTCTCCACTCAAGAACCTTTCTTCCCGATAGGTTATTTATCGGTTCTTCGGGCGATGTGGCCTGCCCATTGCCACTTCAACTTGCAAATTTTAATGGCTATGTCGATGACTCTGGTTCTTTGGTGAATGTCCACGATTCGGATTTTATCGCGCAAAGAAACTCTGATCATAGCTCTTTCCATTGCCCGTTGTGCGACTCTGACTTTAACCAAAAAACCAACAGTTAAAGACCACGGAACTATATATTAGTTAAAGTTAACCAATTGAAGAGGGGTCTCTGATTCTAATAGGAAATTGTCGGCGTTTGTATTATGGTATGTTTGCATATTTTGTTCGACGCTAACTTGGGTTTCGTTAATCTGATATTCATAAAATGTTGTAAGCAGTAGTTTTTTTAATGCCATACTAGCGACCCGCTCCGGCTACGCACGAGTATATGTTTTATTATATATATATAAACCTTCCGTGAAAAATTATCTAACTGATAGTGAAAACTGCATCAAAATCCGTTGCGTAGTTTTAAAGATCTAAGCATATATAGGGACGGACAGACAGAGGGAAGCGACTTTGTTTTATACTATGTACGTTAGTGATATGTAGTGACGTGGCAAACAAGCGGACGAACTGGCTGATGGTAAAGTTTTGCCCTAGGATTCTATCACGGGATGATTTTGTCTTAGAAAGAAAGTAATTAGTTTTTTTTGTACCCAAAGTAATAAAATGTCACAAAACACATATATAATGATTTAAGATAAAACAAGTTCAGGGGCCGTACCGTCACCAGTTTTAAGCAATTCAGTTAGGCGATTGCGGAAAATCACGCGAACGTTAACCTTATGCGCCGAGATACGGTTTGCGGTCGATTTGCGAAAAGCGATAAGATTGCGAAAAGTTTTGCGACCGTATCTCCGCGTGTTAGGGTTCAGGTTCGCGTGATTTTCCGCAATCAACTAAACTGAATCGCTAAAAAATAACGATGAACATACAAAAAAAACATATAGACGAACATAGAACCTCCTCCTTTTTGGAAGTCGGTTAAAAACAGGTGACTCTCTTATGGCATTCTACTTCTCGAACCGCGAACGTAAACCTTTCTCCTTTAAAAATAAGATGCAGAGAAAAAAAACTAAAATAAGTAAGTAGACGTAGAAGGGGAGGGGGCAGTAAAAAGTGCTTGATACCTATTTATTTTTACATCATCATCATAATCAGCCTATGCTAGTATTACTAGTCCACTGCTAGACATAGGCCTCTCCTAAGGAATGCAACTCAGCCCGATATCCGGCTTTTCGCATCGAAACACTTCCAGCTGTATAATATCGTTACTCCCACAGAAAAGAGAAGTAAATAGAACGGAAATGAGAATGAAAATCTGTCGCCAGGCATTATGACAGAAACTTGATTGAACATTCTTATTTAGATCAACGCGTCGAACTCCGCGTCACAGTAGCTAACTGATTTCGAATGACTGACGTTTCGTTTATATGGGTGCAATTGGCTACAATTTTTTTAAATAAAAATGCCTTGAAAGACGTTGTAATTTATAAATAATCAAAAAAAAATATGGTTACTCCATCGAGTCTCCGAGCGTCCCTCACTACTTATGCCGTTGACGTAGAGTACATATGCGACTCATAATAGTACCAACTCTAGAAAACTCTTTGCGACAGATAAGACCAGCCACTGCCTCGTCAGTTTGCTAACATGCTGCAATATGTATTGGTGACTGATTATCTGCGGTGAATACCTTCGTTCCGGATACAATTTCTCAGAGAAACGACGAGCATAGCTCTCCATAGCTCGCTGAGCGACATTGATCTTGTGGACCACTCTAACTATAATTATTATGTATTTTATACTAGATTCTATTTATTTTGTATTCTATTTACGATTCCTGTTTTGTTCCTTCAGCGTTATTTAACTTATTTGTGAATACCATTGAAGCAGCAGCAATCATAATATCGTATAAAAATAAACAATTACAAAGAAATGGTTTGTAGGTTTTACACATCGCGATACTATACCTATAGAGTCACAATTCCTAAGTAAGAATAATCAAATAGTCCGAGCGTCGTTGTAAATACCTAGACATTACAATGCCACATTTACTCCAATTGAGACGTTATATCGCTTGCATAGTGTTCAACGTCGCTTGTCCGCTATGGCATTGTAGCAATAGCATCGCAAGAAGTTCTAAGTATTCGGATCGCGGTTGCCTTACAACTATAAACCATAAAGTCGGTGAAGCCGAGTTTTTGCTTGTAATTTTTTGGCACGTTTCTGGCTCTATTGGTATTATTGTATCTCTATGGTTTCACGAGAGAAATTTTAGTTTCAAGACAAAATAACTACGTTTTATTGGCAAGATAACCCTTGCTCAGAATGAATTGAACCCTTGATAAAATACCTACATCATCACATAATGTAGTTTGTGATCGTTCGATTGATTTCTCGAACGGGATTTTCCTTATAGGATATCTTTGGACCTTGCTCTTTTACAACGGGATTTTTGCACACGATTAATTATTGCTCGAAATAAGTATATGAGATATCGTTATTCCAGAAAATAGTAGAAAACTTCGTGACGTAGCGGGAAGGGACAGACAACAACGACGGAAACATAAGTTGCTCATTCCGGATCAAAGAGTGTGTGTATAGTAAAAATGTAAACTGTATGGCTATCACCATTTATAATAAATTACCATATAGTTTCAAATGTTAGTGCTAAGTAGTGTAGTGACCTATAAAGAACACGAGAACAAAGGTCTTCGCCTTAATAGAGACAATAAGAAACGTGTTAATTAATGGACACATTCTTAGTTTTTAAAATATCATACTTAGAAGTTTAGGTAAGAATTAAATTACTTATTAGCTTAACATTAGCCTAGATTGTAATTAAATTAAGGGGCGCTGATTACTAGCGCAACTTATATAAATAAATATAAAAGATAGTTTTAAGGAATTGAATTATAATGTATATTGCAGGTAAATTGTAAGAAATTTTTTGACAAGGTAATAAAGTTGACAATTTTTTTAAAGATGCGCTGAAACATGTAAATGTATTATATAATTTAGACAGACCATAATCGACAACAAAAAATTGTACTCTTTAGGTAGAATATTCATTTGGTAGTATGTATTTCATGGTATCACTAAAAGTGTTTTAGCATCTGCCGTCGATCCTGTTACCTACGTAAATTAATTTCCATCCAATGGTTGCCTGGAAGAGATCGCTTTTAGCGATAAGGCCACCACTTGTGGCACTAGCTCGTAAGTGTTTTATATCTGTTTGTAATTTTTATTTCTGGTGTACACAATAAAGAGTTCTATCTATCTATCTAATATTTGAGACACACTGTACACTTTGTAGTGGTAGGACTCTTTTGCAGGGGTCCGCCTGGGGAAGTACCACACCTTTGCCAGTTATTCAACCGCCAAGCAGTAGTGTGCAAACACTACTGTATTCCGGATTGAAGGGCAATGTTTCCAGCGAAATTACAGGGCACACAGAGATTTGACATCTTATATATCGGGGTGACGAGCGCAGTGCATTGCCATCCAGGGTTATGAACTGTTGAAGTTCAAAATTCTGAGTCGCGTTGACCTGTTATGGGCAAGCGTGAAGAGCCACCAGGCGAGCGACTTCCCTCGTCTCGTCACTAAGTATCATAAAATAACACATTTGCATATAAGTGCCATCATTAAAATGACAAGTGCAATATTCACAAATAAACAGATTTTTCATTTGATTTGATTTGCCAAAAAATCATTAACAAATGAAACGCTGATTTGTTTCATTAGAATCTTGAGATTTGTCTCTCTCTCGCTCTCTTCGCTCGGTCAGCCAGTCAGAGTCCAGCAAAGTAAGACACAGTCAAGTCCAGGCCATGCGTTAGAGTGATGGAGATTTTATTTTTATTTTGTTTTTGAGGTTTCTATGTAGTTTTTATATGCCATTGGTGGCAAACAAGCAGACGGGCCGCCTGATGGTAAACGATCAGTGTCGCCTATGGATACCTATATCACAGATACGAGTACGTTGCCAACCCTTAAAGACTATTAACAGCCCTTTTGAAGAGAACCCCATATTATAGCTACTCAGAAATGTCGCAGGAGCTCATTTCACTAAAACGCACAGTGTGCGATTTCCACCGATCTATGATATGTGGATGAGCTTTCAGGCGGTAGCGGCTGGTGCGATGATGTAACCGCGATGCCGGCATCAGATCGAACAGTTCTTCAGAACATTCTCCGTTGTAAATGCGATAAAAGGCACAAAGAGTTTTGGAAACATCACGAGCAGACATGTTTCACTTCGTTATATCAGTTGCCCAAATTCGACTCCGTTCATGAACCCTCAACAAATAATAATCCACCATTAATATAATATATTATAACTTGATATTACATAAGTTTAAGAAAATCATGTAACGAGGCGATTTATGACATTGGCTCCAATGTGATCGGTAAAAAATATATGTTTTTTTTAATTACAGTGGAACATAGAACCGTCTTCCTTTTTCGTCGCGGTTAATAAAATATCTTAGTATTCTGTGATTATTTCTCAAGTCAACAGAAAGGCTTTATCACAAGTTTATACTTCTACCTTCAGCTCATTTCATGCGCAAGTCTCCTCAAGTCTCAATTAGGACTTGCTTATCTCGCGGTACGTGTGTAGAAAGCTAATCTAGAAAATGTTTCCTGGGGCCTTACGCCCAACTCTAACCACGGGCCCGAATACGCGCAGTTTGCAAAATAACGCGAACGCGAACCTTAACCGAGATACGGTTTGCGATCGCGCAACTTTTAGCAATCACCTAAACTGAATCGTTTATAACTGGTAGGCGTCAGGCCCCTAAATAATAATTATGACCCTGAAATATTAATCAATATAAACGTCAGGGAAGGGCAGCTTTTGTACATCATAACAAACAACTATTGTTTCTAAAATATTGGAAATTTTGCAAAAAAAAAAAAAAACTTTTTGTTAATTGTAAAATAGGCTTGCGCTTGGCCGCCAACTCGCCTTATGTTAAGCGATGATGCGGCCTACAATGGATGGATGGATGGAAGTTCCATAGAAAAAGTTCATTGACTTCAAAACAAATGTATGGACCAGTAGATTTTTTGCGTTTGGATTTTCCAAAGTACTTTTGATAATTGCCATTTTAAAAGTATGCTGTTCCATCTATACTTATAATAAAATTGTAATAGGTACAATTATGTAAAATTAAAAATATTATTTAAAAAAAAGATCGATAATATCATGAAATAACATATATAAACCACTTGTCGACCGTCCCGGCTTCGCACGGGTGTAAGCTCGGCCTTCGGCATCGCTACAAAATATAATATAGCCTATGTCACCCGGAGATAGTGGAGCTTTCCAACAGTGAAAGAATTTTTCAAATCGGTTCAGTAGTTTCGGAGCCTATTCAATGCAAACAAACAATCAAATCTTTCCTCTTTATTATATTAGTATAGATAAAGAAGCCAAAAAGGTAATTTTTTTGCCTGTCTGTATCTTGGTCGTGCATCACACCGAAATTACTGAATGAATGAATATTAAACTTAGCATGATTTGAGTTCATACCACGAGGTATATAGTACACTCAACATCGATCCATCTTTGTAAATCAATGCCTTTTTATTTTTGTTTTCATTATAATAACTAAACATTAAATCTAACTCAAATATACGCATCACTTCATCAGCTCCAAATGATTTCGTAATTTTATATTTAGTCTGGTTTATGCCAGCCAGTTCTACATTTAATTATGTTTCTGATAAGAGTGTCAAGGCACGCTTTGTGTCCGGGTTTCATTATAATTAGGTGTCTCATGTTTTCTGGAAATAAGTTTCTACTATAAACTAACTAGGTATCCCTAAATAAGTTTATATTTTAAACGCTACTATTATAAATATAAAGTTGTATAAATACTAGTAGATAAGATATAGAAAGATCTGTCAGAATCAAAGTTAAAGTAGGTTTCGTCGCAAAGGTGCCAAAAACGTAAAATGCCAAATTAAAAACGCATTATACCTACCAGACAAACACGCAGACCAAATAATACCTATGCGATTTACCAAACTCCTTGTACTGGAACTCTTTTGATTAGAGTGCGACCTTCGCGGCTGCACACAATTTATTTTGATGCAAGAGTGGTGGGTTTTTTTACTTTACAGAGATAGAGAATTGTCATGTGAATGAAAAATATACAATATGCATCGATTTTAATATGCTTTCGTATTCCGCAAAAATTGCTTTTAATAGGAAATATTATAATTCATAAAACCTTAATAGACAGCTTGCCAAAAACGCAGATAAGCAAAAATTATTTAAGGTTGCTAAAAAAATGGCCAAATACTTAGTATTTATTTATAAATAAAAAACACATCAGTCATAGGACTGTATATTTGTTGATAATGTTAATTTTATTAAGTTTTAATTTTGCCTAACCTGATATAAAATATTAATTGCATAAATTGAAAATTAACGTAACCGGAAACAAAAATTAATTAATTCTGAATTATTTTTAATTATAAAATTATTAAAGTAATCTGAAACAAAAATTAATTAATTCTGACACATGAAATATGACAATACTAAATCTGAAAACAAATATTTACCAGGTAAATTTATCACAAATTCCTTATTGTACTTGAAGCGACGTAGAAACGGAATTACACTAGAAATTCATCAGTAAAACAGTTTTGAAAATGGACTTCCGCAAAGTAACGCCTGATTCAATCAACTAACCTATACTGAAAAAAAAGGACAAAAACATATGACTATTATGTCTCTACATTTATTCGTAATTAAAATATAAATATAAACTGAGGGTAATCTTATTGTTGTCTAATTAGCAATTAATTGATTAAACAAGTAGCTAGCAGACCCCGTTACCCAAAAGTCAATGTCTGATACGATGACTGACTTGAGACTATGAGCTGTGCTATGAGTAAAGTCCAAAGGATCGGAGAATTTCCGCAAAACTTCTCCTACTGTTGTAGATATCGTTCGTTTGACCCTGTTAACTTGTACTGTATATATTTTTCGTATGTAACCCACTTATAGAAACAATACATACATATACATACTATTCCAAATAATTATAGCATAGTCTAGTTTTATAAAACTTTTTGATAAAAACTTGTCGGACCTTTTTAGTCAAATAATTTAGAAACTGGACTTTATGGTAATATGATGATGAAGTCCGTTTTTATTTTTATGTATCCTGTGTCTAAATTAATAAGTTTTTAAATTTTGGCTACAGTAAAAAAAAGTATTTATCTTAATTTTTTATTGAAAAATGTTCGAAGGCCTTCATTGCGTGACGTTAGTAGATAAATGAAGACATTGTACTGACTATTTCTCTACGAAGTCAATTGGGTATTTCGTAAATTTTGTTTACTTTTTGACCCCAACGCAAAAAGAGGTGTTATAAGTTTAACGTGTGTATCTGTGTGTCTGTCTGTGGCATCGTAGCTCACAGTTAACGGCTGAACCGATTTAGATTTAGTGTTTGTTGTTAAAGCTGACTTGATCGGGAGCGTTCTTAGCTATTCAAGGAAATATGTTCAGCCGCCTTTTTTCGGGGTTTTATTTGGTATTTAACTTGTTTATTTTGAGAAATGAATATGACCGGACATAAAATGCACTCTTGTATGGACGTTTTGGCACAGCACGGATAGATACTATCAGGTCGTTTGCTTTTTAACCGACTTCCAAAAAGGAGGATCTCAATTAGACTTTTTTTTTTTTAATTTATTTTTTGTTTGTTACCTCAGACCTTTCGACTGGGTAAACCGATTTTGATGATTCTTTTTTTATTAGAAAGCTGGTGCTTTCCGTGTGTTCCACTTCAATTTGGTCCAGTACTGTCATTTTTTGTATCTGACAGTTTTATGAAGTCGGTTTTTATATTGATAATTATTATCTTAGTGTTGTAGGCAGGGCCTAGAATGGTCAATGCTGTTGAAAGGTATTTAGACAAAGAAATCTTGCTAACTAAAGTTTACCTCACAAAGTTTAAATTTACATCGACATCTCTTTGTTTTCATTGTCTATTTTAGAAATGGTGACAAGCTGGAGACATAGGCTGCTGACGGCTCGAAGGTCGAGACAGTCTCCGTCGGGTCTTTGTGTCTTGAGGTATGCACGTAACTAGGAAATCGACTGCTTATTAAATCATACTCAGAATAAATGGCCTGCTTATTTACGATTTCTTTGTCTACGCTGTTGACTCTCAAGTTAATTTTCTTTGTTTGCAATTTAAATAAAATCAATGATTACTGGCTAGTGCTTTAAACAAAAACAAAATAAAAGCAAAGTAACATAACTTCTTGGCCTATTCTACAAAAATAGTTAGACTGCCCATAAACCGTTGAAGGTCTAGACCTAGAGACAACCCAAATGTTTGTGTTACAGGCTATTTGACAAATTTTCACTATGGGCAGAAACGAAAAAGAAAGACGTGATTTTTGACCGCTGATGATGAGGCCGGTCCAAAGATATTTTCTTCCATAATCTAAGTACATACAATTATCCAAAAACAAGAATAGACAAACGATTGTTGAGAAAATTGAGATTGTTTTTAAAGCCTGACAACGTCTCCTTTTGTTTTCAAAGGTTAGGTAAGAATGTGAACTAATAATTATCTCAAGTTATGCGTGACAACGCCCCCTAAGTAACACCCAACCGATAAAAACTTAATTCGGAGCAAAAAGGTTAATATCAACTAAAACAATACCTATTGATATTTTCTCGTGTTTGCACACGAGAATATTATCTTATAATAAATACATTATGAGGATTTATATTTGTTTTATAAATAATTGTATCTTTTTGCGAGTACTGCTCTAAACAAAAATACTTAGATATGAAGTATTGTAATTAGATAGTTTTTTGGAGCGGTTGCATCAAGGCCGCTAAGATTACGCGATTTTTCACGATAAGCATCCACTTAGTGGCTGAAAGGACCAAAGTTGTAGATGTGCATATTACGTAGAGAGATCATTCACTATATACGCCATATTACATTCTGGATGCGCTGGATGCAGGGTGCTTCCAACCGACCCTTTTGGAAATCGATGGAGGATGCCTATGTTCAGCAGTGGACGTCTTATGGCTGAAATGATGATGATTACATTCAAGTGACGTAGGGAAAGAGTTATTTTATTTGTTAAATACCTACCTCACCTGCTCTTTCTCAAATTTTCAACATTTAAAAGATAAGATATCGCCAAAGAGGCTTAAAAACCGATTGCGCATTCTTTTTAGAATAACATTGCAAACTTTTAAAACTAATTTTAATGTTGATATGTTTTATTTTGACGGAAGAGCGTTTGACTACCATCTCGCCTGATGCGGTCAATGATGGAGCTCGCTTGCTAAGAAAAAACCGATTCACCGCATTTTGATGACACTCAGATTGTCTTGTGACTATGGGCAATTCAACTGTAGCTTAAGTTATTAGTACCATTAGGCGGCTGTCCCAAAAAAAGGTATCACTACATAGTATAAAACAAAGTCGCTTCCTTCCGTCTGTCCCTATATATGCTTAGATATTAAAAACTACGCAACGGATTTTGATGCAGTTTTCACTATCAGTTAGATATTTTTTCACGGAAGGTTTATATAAGTATATAATAAAACATATACCCGTGCGAAGCCGGGGCGGGTCGCCAGTAAATAATAAATATCTGGGAAATTTTGCACACCCGGTCATCTGACCCCAAACGCAAAGCTTGTAATATGGCTGCCAGACTGATATACGAACATATATATTTTTAAATACATACTTAAATAGATATTAACACCCAGACATAGAACAAACACAAATGTTTATCACATGAATGTTTGCCCTAGGTGGAAATCGAACCCACACATTCTTATACCAACTGAGCCACTAAGGCAGTCTAAAAATTATGCATCAATATTTATTACCTAAGTATCTCATTTCACCTTTGTTGACTTTTGCTCATATTTGTGAAATAGCTTGTAATATGTGGAAAATCACTGGTCGTTGCTAAGTCGACTGCACGAGCTGGTATATCTACCTATATTTATGTAAACAGCTTTCAAACCAGTTCGACACACCTCCAACCTTTGGAACAGGATTCCAAACCTGAATCAGTTTATGGATTATATTATATTATATTATCTACTTTGATCGAAAGTAATGGGTCTTATACATTGGACCCGTTCTATAGCCCTCCTTGCACTATTCAACATGACCAAGAAACGTATAAGAATAAATTTCATATTTCATCCTGTAACAGTAATAAAATTCGTGTAAGAACTTTAAATAAAATCACTCAGGACAATTAAAAAAGACTGGGAGATATAATAACATTAATTAAAAAAATACATGCTTTAATGGGACAAACTATTTATATGATTGCTTTGTCATCGGACCTTGATAAGTGTGCAAAATTTCAATTTAATTCGACGTTTTGAAGTAGTTGAAAATCGAGTTTAAAGATTTCCATACATACCAAGCTAATAAAAACGTGTTAAAAACT
The DNA here is from genome assembly GCA_949125355.1 of Agriopis leucophaearia. NCBI lineage: Eukaryota > Metazoa > Arthropoda > Insecta > Lepidoptera > Geometridae > Agriopis > Agriopis leucophaearia. The sequence continues at coordinate 5,145,862 of OX421284.1, read as the reverse complement.
GATCCACCGATAACAGCTAACCTCCTTCAAGAAGAATACTTCTCGCAGTTTAAAAAAACTAAATAAACACGCTTTAAAATCGCTAATCCTGAAGTTAAGGACCTACTTCAAGCAGCGGATAAACATAGCCTTACGATGATGATGATGAAATATTTATTGATATTCTATCTGTTCATAGCATGAAACCATCGTAGGACATGTTTTTTTTTTATTATACTTGTTTATCATCTAGCTTATGTGGCATTTAAGCAGATTATACCTACTGTCACTTACGTAGATTATGTATAACTATTATTATCTATCAAAGCAGACGAAGATTATCTGAGACGAAAAATATAGAAATTAATTTTTCATTATAATCCACGATGATAATGTCACAAAGTATATTGTTTTAAACAAGTTTTTACCTTCTAAAATCTTAAATTTATTTAATGACAGACAATGCACAGTCTAGAAGCATGAAATTCTGCAAAAATGTTCCTTATTTAACGTAGGTGAGCATTATGAAAGGAATATACGACTTTTTGTACTCATACAAAATAAACGTGATTGCAAAATGACATTTCGGACATGAGGCCGAACCAGAAAATAACAGGTTTTAAAGTGCAAAGTTTTACTTCAAAATATGTCAAGCCATTTATGCGACAAAAAGGAATATAGAGAGACAAACATAATATATTTTCATAAACCCGAAAAATAATACTCTCCTCTGCTGGGTAAAGTAATAGCGGTGAAAATACAAAACATTAAAAACCCTCAAATATCAAGATGAAAATATCTTAGCAAACACCTACGTACGGTGTGTTTTCATCCTCACTTGAGATTCTTCCCATCCCAACTCAAGCTAGGCGTATAGCGTGTACCAAACTACCAACTTCGACAATACAGCAGGAGAGGTGCCTAGGTAACCTTACGTTACGCCGAAGATGAGGGGAGGAGTGTCTGAGGATGTTAGTGTGCAAGAGACGGTGTATGAGAGAGAGACGGGGGTGTAAATGTGGGAGCGGATTGAAAGTCATTCGGAAAATTGCATCAGATCCCCCATCATCCATAGATGCATATTTCTTACAAACACATCATTATATTTTATGCTATTGTAAACAAATAGACGTAGGTAATTAATACCTACTTCCTTATTATTGCAGACTTTGGTTGACCTAAGCCCTTGTTTTGTACTAAACGTGTCACTTTTTTTTACCTAAACAGCACATTAATAAGAAACTATCCATTGCAGAATCGGATATCTACATATAGGTCCACAGGTTTCTTTCTTTAAAAAACCCAACCACGATATTTTTGGCAAAACCCAAACACGATATTTTTGGCAGCTGATATTTTTGAAAATGGTACATATTATTTATCAAAACTCACTTAATTATACACACATGAGAGGGTGTACGTAACTACGTACATACCGGTGGAGTCAACATTATTCTTATCCCCACTTTAGCTGTATGGGATTGGGAGCTAGCCGCCATCTTGTATTTATGACGAACTCACCTATCCAGAGACAATTCTTAAACTTAGAGAATTCTAAGAGGGTTGAGGGCTTTAGGCCTTAGGTACTTCGTTAAAAAGTCTCTACATGAATATTTTCAAATATTGCCTGGTTTTGTTCGAAATCTATGTAGGGGAATACATACAAAAATCAAGGTCTAAGTCAAAATAACTGTCTGGGTTGTCGAGTAAAAAATAAACTAAAAAATGGCTCCACTTTCTTTAGACCCGCTTTTAGCCTTCTATCAAATCTAAGTAGCCTACTAATCAATTTTGTTCAGCAATTAATGGAGGCATTAATTGAAACATGATAAACATTTGAGTTATGCAAGCCAATTAGTATACCTATACTACTATACATTTATATACTACCCACAGCTTAAAGCTTAAAGAACCCAATAATAGCCTATGTGTTTTGTGTTTCTAGATGACATTATCCTGCATTTTCGAAGAATTATGATCATAACACGGACACGAGAACTAGATTTACACGAAAATTGCAAGCGAATTCAACGTCATCGTTGAAATAATGAAAACCATAAGATAAGCGTCATTGCTACGTTGCTTCGTCCGAATCGTTTCATTATTTAACAAATAATCAACATTACAAAAATATTTACGAGAATATGTTTTTATGATGAAACGGGGGTGTGCGGCCGTGCCTCCAACCGGACCTTTGGCACTTCTTATCATGAGATATCATTATATTACAACAATTCAGTATACAAGCGATATTACACTCTATCTCAATTACAACAAGCATATTTTTATAATGTTTGTAATGTAAATAAAGTAATAATGTTTGTCATTTATTTGAATCTAGCAGCTTAAAGCAGTTTTGACCACGTTTTTCCTAATGTTTAGAGTTCAATACCTAAAAGAAACTATTATTGTGAGACTTCGTCTGTCCGTCTGTATATCATAGTCAATTTATGTAACTTTAAAAGCTATCGACTTGAAAATTGGGACACACGTAGGTAACGTTTTCCCACAGGTAATGTGGGAATGCAAAAAAGTCCCACACCAATGCAAAAAATAGCTTTTACTGAAAATACTGAAATAGTTATACAGTGAAAAGGTTCAGATTTTTTTATGCTATAGGTGGCAAACAAGCAGACGGGGCGCCTGATGGTAAGATTTAAGCAATTTAAAACGAATATATATTTAAATCACTAAGGGCCGATTTTTCAATCCTCAGTTAAAGATTCAGGTAGGATTTATGCCATGTATAGCATAATTTCGAATTTTTCAATAATCAGTTAGAGGTTATCTGCGGATTAAAACCTGTAAATTTATTGGGCAGATAATTTTATTGATTTGTTAACTATCTGACGGTTTAACTGCGGAATGAAAAATCGGCCCTAAATGGTGCTTACAGTACGCCCAGTCTAGCATATCATTAAAAAAGCTGAAGGAACGCCTCGGAAGATAGCCATGCTTGCCTTATACACCCACCCACAAAGGAAAGGACTTTTTATTTATTTAAATAGCGACCTACTCTACAATAGGGACCTAGCAACAACACAAAACTCTGCGAAGTTTAATGTTTCTTGCTAGCCAAACTGTAGGTAATAGTACCTAGATAAGTATTTCGTTCATAGACAATGAAAAATATGTACTGCGTTTGGCCTTGCTTGTAGTAGGTACTTATGTCATGCAATTCATAAAAATATCTCAATTTTGTCTGTAACCGATAAAAAACAAGATAAAATGCCGGAAAATATTATATTACAGTTGAGGATAAAAGTGAAAAATAATTTTGTAAGAAAAGGTGCGTGGATAGATTAGAGATACGTCAAAGTTTACAAAACCTATTTAAAGAAATCTTTCGAAACCGACTCGGTCGACGTAACATTGCGTTATGGTGTCTCTGTTTACCAAAATGACGGAGCAAAGGGAAATATGGGCTAAAATGACAGAGGGCAAAAGAGCAAAGATAAAATAGAAAACAAATATAAAAATAATAATGGAAAATATAACTATATCGTATCGTAAAAATTGATGGAGAACGAATAAAACTAACCATCCCACATTTTGTATAAAGTTTGTCTGTTTAGCCTTTCAAGTCTTGACGGCGGAATCGATCTCGATAAATTTTGCTAAGTAATATTGAGCACTATGAAGACGGAATAGTGTTCGCTTTACCTCAAAAATATGATGGATAAAATCGCAGAGCGTAACGAGTAACCTAAAATTAGATCTATTTTATCAAGATAGACAATTAATTAATTAACTTAAAATTTTGCAACTTACTTTTTCGATATCCTTCGTATGAAAAACACCATTTTGGAAGCTGTATCTCTGCTATTTTATCTTTTTTCTGTAACAAAAAGAATAAAACAGTTTTTAAATGGCACATAATGTTTTTTTCATACATAGAATATTGTACATTTCATGTTAGTAAGTTATCTTAAAATGTATCAAGACAACTGGTTCTATACAAAAAAAAACTATTTTATCAAACATACTACCTATTGTGTGTGTTGCTAGTGATGATATACGGTACTCAGACGTGGTCTTCCACTATGGACCTCATTAGCAAGCTCAAAGTCGCACAACGAGCTTTGGAGAGGGCTATTCTTGGGGTTTCTCTACGAGATCTAATCAGAAATGAGGAGATCCGTAGACGAATGAAAGTTACCGACATAGCCCACCGGGTTAGCAAGTTGAAGTGGCAGTGGGCAGGGCACATAGCACGCAGAACAGATGGCCGATGTGGCCAAAAAGTTCTCGAATGGAGATCACGGACCGGTAAGTGCATCGTAAGACGTCCATGCACTCACAATATGGACAGACGACCTAAAAGAGACAGCAGGAAAACGCTGAATGCAGGCCGCTTCCAACCGGCCCTTTTGGAATTCTATGGGAGAGGCCTATGTCCAGCTGTGGACGTCCTTTGGCTGAAATGATGATGATGATGCATACCTAATTGTACATTGCACAAAACTATATATTCTAAGATATTACGGCTAATGCTGTAGAAATAGAAAAAGATCTAATAAAAATAGATATAAACACTCACTAGCGCCACTTGCAACGGGCGGCAGGCATCGTAACCGTAACAGACGTCTCAAACTTGGCTGACGAACCGCCGTCTCACCAACGGGAGAGAAAGAGTGAGAATATAATTCCCCTCACTTTTTCTCTCGTTGGTTGAGGTGGTTGACGTCAGCCATGTTCACGTGTCTGTTACATTACGGCCCAAAGAAGTCAACATTAAATTTGCGATCGCATTAAAGATAGCGAATACCGTAATAGCGACGCGGTATCTTTAAATACTTACAAGTGCTTACAATGGCAAATTATAATAATATTTTTTTCACGTTTATTTTTATACTTTTATCGATACAGTTAATAAACTCAGCAAAACATTGTACTAACTGCGGTTGCATGTACATTGCAGCCTGACAGTTATTCTAACGACACACTCTCTAGTGTGTCGTCAGCCAAGGGCAATGAATAATATGAATATATAATAAATATAGACGGAGTCAATGTAGTAGTACTATAGCTGCTCCCCGCGGTTTCACTAGAATTACATCCGGGATAAAGTTACTCACTTTGATAATATATAGTTTGGATCTGCCTTTAAACTCGAGCAAGTACCGAAAAAAGTCTGCCAAAAACTGAGGGGGGCGAGGTAAACACGTATTGCACACACTGACATATTCTTACTATAGTTCTACAAACGCACACGTCAATATTGAGCGCACACAACTGCAAATGATGTGATCAAAATGTATACGAATGGACGACCGAGAGGGGGTGTAAATACCGAAGGGGAAACAGTAGGTATAACGCTTCCATTTTTTTTTTCTGAGGTTACTCATTATACCATATATATATTAGTCCAGGGGCCTTACCCCTAGCTTCACTTTTGCGAGCCAACTTTTAGTAGGTACCTGATAGGTACCTAAAATTAACCAACTCATATAAGCTGCATCGTTTAAAAACGTCTAACTTGAATGAACGTAAATCCGTTTTACTAAGCGTGTGTGCGCGAAAATAGCAAAGCTTGACTGCTATCAAATAACTACCGCTTTTCGTAGTTGATGGTACCGTTTAGACAAATAACACCTATGCGGGTCAGCTTTTCGAGCTAGGGGTAAGGCCCCAGTCATTATATACATTTGGAAACAGCGAATTAGTTATACGATTAGCTGTTTGGAAATGCAAGTGAACCGAGAACGCAAAATTTTTGATTTTACGTTAGCTTAAGAAAACTTCAAAATGTCGACCAAAATTTGCATGTCGAATTTCCACTATCTTAAAAAAAAGCAGTCGGTATTATAGTAGGTAGATACATAAGAGAGTATATTAATCGTGTGAATATTTTTAACCAACGACTTCCAAATAGGAGGAAGTTCTCAATTCGACTGTTTTTGTTATATTTATTTATTTAATGAACACCAACATGATGTACGTCATTACATTACATCACAATTATAGGTGCAGATTACATGCGTTTAGAAAAACAAGAGTTAAAGTTATGAAATAATTATTAATATTAAAAACCGACTTCATAAAAATGTCAGAACTGAACCAAATTGAAATGGGACCACACGGGAAGCACCAGCTTTCAATTAAAAAAATCATCAAAATCGGTTCACCCAGTCGAAAGTTAGGTAGAGGTTAGAGTTAACAAACATTTTAAAAAAACAGTCGAATTGAGAACTTCCTTCTATTTAGAAGTCGGTAAAAAATACAAGCTAACACTAAGACTTCAATAATTCTCGCAATAAAAAAAACTAAAAAAGAAGATCCTGGGGCCTTACCCCTAGCTCGAAAAGTTGACCCGCATAGGTGTTATTTGTTTAAACGGTACCATCAACTTTGATAAGCGGTAGTTGTTTGATAGCCGCCAAGCTTTGCTATTTTCACGCACACACGCATACTAAAACGGATTTTCGTCCATTCAAGTTAGACGCTTTTAAACGATGCAGCTTAAATGAGTTGGTTCATTTTAGGTACCTATCAGGTACCTACTAAAAGTTGGCTCGCGAAAGTGAAGCTAGGGGTAAGGCCCCTGGTAAAGGTTCCTGGGTCAGGGACAAACTATTTAAATTATTGTTTTGTCGTCGGTCCTTGAGTGTGCGAAGTTTCAAATCGATCCGACGTTTTGAAAATCATGTTCAAAGATTCCGATACATAGACACATAGACACATACCAAGCTAATAAAAGAGTGTTAGCAACAGTTTTTTGACTGCCCATAGACCGTATCATTTATATTTTATACATAATAAAATATAAATTAAACACTCACTAGCGCCACTAGCAACGGGCGGCAGGCATCGTAACCGTAACAGACGTCTCAAACTTGGCTGACGAACCGCCGTCTGACCAACGGGAGAGAAAGAGTGAGAATATAATTCCCCTCACTTTTTCTCTCGTTGGTTGAGGTGGTTGACGTCAGCCATGTTGACGTGTCTGTTACATTACGGCCCAAAGAAGTCAACATTAAATCAACTATTCAAAATATAGATTATTTCAAGTTACTAAATACGAGTAACATTAAACAAACATCACACTATTATGTATTACCTATAAATGCGAAAGTAACTGTTCGTCTGTCTGTTTGCTACATAATCACGGCTACACGGCTCAACCGATCTCGGTAAAATTTTGCGAGGTATCATGAGGACGGACATAAGCTATTTTTTTCTAAAGAATTCCTGGACGAAGTTGCGGGTTCAGCTAGTATTATTATATTTCTTGGCCAATTAAAGACGTTTTCGATAATTAAGAAATACCAATATCGATAAACAAAGAAACGTGAGAAGTGACGCGCGCCTGCACAAACACAGGGTTACGCAAATAGACTGTACTAAGCCAAAAGGAAGTAATTGTCCTCTTCATTACGAACAACATCAGAAATAAAATCAGCTGTTCGATACATTTTGTCGAGTGTCAATGACCGTTTTCTATGGAACGACAGTTTTTGTTCGTGATCTTAGGGTTGGTCCCATAGTAAAAGTTGTTCATAATGATGAGTAAAACGACCTCCTTTCGGCTTAGTACAGTCTATATGCGTAACCCTGTATATCTCTAGTGACGGCAACGACTGTTTTGGCATTGCCCTTCATCTTTATCAGTTTATCAGGAGGTGACCTAGTTATCAATACGCGTGGGGCCGCCGCGTCTTCTAGATCTAACATAATATTATTTGATATATTAAACACGGCCAAGTGCAAGCCGCCTGCCAAGCGTGCGGATTATCGTTACATCCCTCTCTAAGAAGCAGTTGCCTTAGACGGCCCCTGTATTAAAATTTATTGGGAGCATTACACGGAATAAAAGATTCAATTTTTAGGGTTCCGTAGTCTGACAAGGAACCCTCATAAATTCGTTATGTCCGTCCTTCTGTCAGTCTGTCCGTCCGTCCGAATTTTTTAGAACCTTTTAACTTCTATAATTATTAAGAGTGTCAGACATACAGATAGATGTTTTCTGTCTATGAGAATAAGCAATTTTTGACTGAAGTTTCCTAAGTTTGACTTCATATCTATGTTTCGTCAACGCCATCTATCGCATTTTTATGAACCAACTTATATTTTTTTGGAAAACTTTCCATTTAAACACATTTTTTTGTTTTCGGTGATCGGCTCTTTAAATGGTCACTGACTATAAAATTAAGCTATGATTTTTTATAATGAAGAAATGTCAGACCGGTAGTCCATAGATCAGAGCAAGGGCGGATCCCGGATTTTTTTCTGGGAGGGGCACAAGGGGCGAGCGTGCAAAAAAAATCAACAAAAATCGAAATAGCCAAGAGTTTCACTCATGTTCTTTCTATTATATTATTCATATATTTTAACAACTCTGATGATTTGAATTGCTTCTAACTATATGTACCTACTGTGATGGAATCTCCACAGTACACAAAAATACCGTCTGGGGGGCACGTGACCCCGTGCCTCCCTCTTAAATCCGCCCTTTGATCAGAGTATATATTGGGAAACGATAGTCTGCTGTAGTAAAATAATAGATATTTAATTTAAAAATAATCTTAGTGTTTAATAATATTCACTAATTTAATTAAAACAGTTTTTTTACAGTAATACTTCTTTAAAGTGTCCGAGCGAGCTCCCTGTAAATGAATTACCATCAAAAACATAAATGTGAAATGAGAGCCAAGGTCAATATTTATATGTTTTGGTTGTACACTTCAACGACAAAAGAAGTGAGATCTAAATGGTTACCAATGGTCAGTCCTGAAATTTATTTATAACAACATAAAATATTTTATAACAACTTAAAATATAATTTCTTCTTATAACTTGGGATAATGTATTGAAGCCTAAGGTCTGAATTGGCTAGTTTTCTTATACAAATTATATTATAGCCTTTGAGAGTTCTAAAGTTGTAAGTTCTTATTTTATTTTTCCGAATATTTGGCTTGCTGGTAGAAACTAGCCATCGAACATAGGCAAGGGCAGGCGTCGCGTCGCCAAGGGAGGGCAGCTAGGGGCAGCTGCCCCTCCCCCATCGTAGAGATGAAAAAACAAAGAAATTCTGACTGCTCTTGACTGTACCTACAATTCATATATTCATATTTTTCTCATCCTGCATAATATTAACTTGCCCCCCCGTCCCCCCATAGGCCATGAGCTGGCGACGCCTTTGAACATGGTGCTCTTCCATGACTGTTTTAGTAGATACTTAATAATAATTTGAAAAAAAAAAATGAATTTGGCTTGTCTAGATTATTTTATTCTGTGTCTGTGGCTGCCTTCGCCACATCTGCGGCTTGTTTTCCTCCCTTATCAGTTACCAAGTGTAAGGTCCCACAATCTACGCATGCGTGGGGCTTCTGAGAAAGTAATTATACGTTTTACATCATACACTTTTCTAATAACGCAAATGTTGTTACTGACAAATAGTGGGTCTGGGCAGTGGCGTAGCTAAGTAACCAAAGGCCCTGGTGCAAAAAAATGGGGCCCTATCTAAACTGGGTTAGGTTTTACCAAGTAAAAATATTTAAAGTACTTTATCATCAGCTTTTTATTGTGCACAAAGCTACTCACTACATGTATGTTTATGAAGGGGAAATGTTTCGCAAGTTCAGTTTGAGGTTTGCTGGTCAGGGTCCGAGGGCCCCCTGAGCTTGAGGGCCCCGGTGCACGGCACCGCCTAGCCCTCCGATAGCTACGCCCCTGGGTCTGGGTACCCAGGATTGCCAATTTTTAATCAACTTCCAAATAGGAGAAGTTTCTCAATTAGACTGTTTTTTATGTTTGTTACCTCAGAACTTTCGACAGGTTGAACCGATTTTGATGATTCTTTTTTTATTTAAAAGCTGGTGCTTCCCGTGTGGTCCCATTTCAATTTAGTCCAGCGCTCGCGCACTGAGGGTTCCATACGACAACATAAATTATTAACTACTAAAAGTATAAAAAAGTAGCGCAAAAATGGCCAGGCGACCGCCTGGCCATTAACTACCTAACCTAACCCAACCAAGTATCGTTCGCGCAAAACTTTATGAGCCCTCTGAAGTTAGGCCCAGGGGCTGCGCAGTACGCATATTATAGGTATCCGAGGGACTTTACAGGGCGTCGGGGAGGCCTCGCGCCTAACTTCAGAGGGCTCATAAAGTTTTGCGCGAACGATACCGACTACGCCCGACGTTGCTTCGGTGATCGTACGAGAACCCGACGTTGCTTCGGTGATCGTACGAGAACCCAAAGTGAATATAAATTTGTCACCGACTCTCACTTGACCAGTATTTATTATCTGTTGTTTTATTTTAGAGAGTGTACTATAATCATACCAAGTTTGACGATTGTAGTTTTTACACAAGAACAAATACAAAAACACGTTAAAAATACGTTTGTTATATGGGGACCCCACTTCATCTTTCACTTTTCAACTTTATTATTACTTCTTAGTTAATCTGCCATAACATTACATATTGTGTTAAAATTTCAATTGGCTCTCTATTACGGTTCGAAAGATACAGCCATTCAAAGGTGGGATGGACAGACAGACAGCGTAGGCGCAGTAATAGGGTCCCGTTTTTATCCTTTGGGTACGGAATACTAAAAACAAGTATCGAATTAAAAAGAGGTTGTTTAAAAAAAATCTTTTAAACAAATGCTTGTTTTTACTCATTCTATATTCGCACCAAAAACCATTGCTGACGATGGCGTCCGAATTTTGACGTCACGTTCTTACGTACAAAGATTTCATGTCAAATGCATACAGGAACCTACCTGTGTTACTAACACTCCTAAACTTTCCGCGAGGCAATTTTCGCCATTACAGGGTTGGTCCTACGACCTCTTTTAGGCTTAGTACAGTCTACATGCGTAACCCTGTATTTATAAAATTAATTCATTATCTACCTTGTTGATCACTTGTGATGATGGCGGTATAAAACCAGACCCGTGATATAAATGGCATCCAGTCTACAACATCGTTCATCAGCATTGCCACCGTTGGTAAATGTAACGAATAGGTACTTAGTTTTAGTATTTAGTAGTATTAATTTTAACCGACTTCCAAAAAGGAGGAGGTTCTATATACGACTGTTTTTTTTTGTTTATTAGCTCAGAACTTTCGACTGGGCGAACCGATTTTTATGACTCTTTTTTTATATTGATAATTATCTATCTACCATTTTCTATCTGATTTTATCATCTCGAATGACATAAAACTATAAATTTTATTTATTATTAAATTATGATATGTATATAGACAAAAATAGTAATTTTTAAACTTTCGCGATTCGAACACATGTTTTCATATTTATCGGGACTTATCGCGCATATGCTTATGCGCGATAAGTCCCGATAAATATGAAAACATATATAGACAAAGCTATTTTAATTTAGGCATTATGAACGAACAAACTGAGTTGGATAATTTTCTATATATCTTCATCTTTCAGTATACCGTGCTTTATACGTAACGACAGACTAATTCAGTACACTAAATCGCAATACTAAACAGTACACTAAATTGAATAACATTATTTGCGTTAACAAGCATTCTGATTTCATTAACTTTTAGATTTGAGAAGGAAACAAACAGACCGTTGCTTTCCCATTTATAATTAGTGTTATTATAATTTTAATAAAGTTGACATACAAACTTATTGCTTCAGCAGAACAATGGAGCACATTGGATTGGTTCATAAAAACAAATGCAAGTAGGTACCTACCTATTCATTTACCCTCAATAAAATAAAAAAAACTATTTTGCCAACTAAGACCTTTTTTTGTTTCTATATCCTATGACTCTTATGTCAATGACATAAGTTCCAAAATATAACACAATCTGTGAACATAACGGAACACCATATAGATAGGTACGTATATTATAAACTCACCTGCCAGTAAGATCTCGGAAAAGTGCGGGAATTGGTCACAGTCCGCCGACCATAGACTAGTTTTTTTTCTCAGTTGTCAAGCGTGTTCTTGGTGTACAATGCGATCACATACTGCGAGTAAACAATTTTAAATTTTCCACTCGAGATAGTTACTGGTACGAAGAGGACAGATACAGTTTGATTAACTGGCTGTGATGCCAAATGGTGACGATATTTTGGCTGTCGAAGTGTCGTCCATCAATATTTATAGACTAGGTAGGTTGGTGACTATGTTAATGATTTTAAATGTTATGCGAATAAGAATAAATTGTTCACAGGTGAAAATGTACTGAACTAAATGACATTTAAACAAGAATCTTAATCTTCAAGTTCGATCTGACATGAACGAATTAATAAATAGTATTTTACTTATTAACGTTAAAAATTGTTGTTTAAGTACCCAATTAGTGCATGATTAATTTAACTAATTACATTTAAATATTCTTGGTAGATTATATTAGCTTAATTTGTAACCAATTTTAGGTAAGTAGATTACATCAGTTTTACCTACATCGCGAAGACCAAAAAAATTGATATTTTTTAAATATTTACCTACTTTTGTTGAATAATAAATAAATATCTGGGAATTTTTTCACTCGGTCATCTGACCCCAAACTAAGCAAAGCTTGTAATATGGCTGCCAGAGACTGATATACGTACATATATATAAATACATACTTAAATAGATATTAACACCCAGACATAGAAAAAAACACAAATGTTAATCACACAAATGTTTTAAGTAGTAGAAAATCAAATTCAAAGATTCTGTTACCTACATACATACATACATACCTACACACATACATACCATGCTTACTCATGTACTTAGAAATCGTTTATTTTATGATTTTGTTTACTATATTTAATACTGAGACGTACCTATATCTATTATTATAGTACCTATATGTATTATATATACGGTTTAGTCATGTTGTGATTAAACTGTGTTTTTCCACTGTTTTTAAGTAGGCAGTGACGTCGATTCTGTTGTGCCATTCTCTACACTAAACTCTAAAATAGTTGCCTTCTTTTTCTGACGCATTGAAATAATATGAGACGCTGATTTTAGTCCTGTCAAATTAGTTTAATTTAGAGATTGGTGCAACAGAATTTACGCCAATGTCGTTGGTACAAGCAACACTATCAAATTTACGTTTTATTTTTACATGGCTTAGGGCTACATTGAGTGGAGTGTCGATTATCTTGCTCGCACATTTTTTAAGATAAATAATCGCTAAAACCGATTTGGTATTATGCTGTGGACCATGGACGGATCTATGTTCTACTGTACTTTTTTTTAAATGTATCTCTCACCAATTTCTCCGCCAACTGATGACTGATTAAAAATAAAAAACTTTTGTTCGGTATACTTACTTCCAATTTGGTCCCATTATCACCAAATCAGGATCTGATGATGGGATCCCAGAGAAATCGAGGGCAACCCTCAAATTTTATAGGCACTCACTACGTTTTTTTCATATAAGTAGTTTTTTTTTTTTTTCGGTTTTTAATGTGACCTCCTTGTTTTGGATTCATTAAAATACCTATTTGTTAAATGATGTCTACGATATCTAAATATACAGATTTCATAATTTATAAACGGAACCGTAAAAGTACATTTTACATTACAGATATACTTTTCGAATAACTACCAATATAACAAACTGACTTCATAAAAATGTCAGAACTGGACCAAATTGAAATGGGACCACACGGTAAGCACCAGCTTTCAAATAAAAAAAGAATCATCTAAATCGGTCCACCCAGGCGAACGTTCTGAGGTAACAAAGAAGAAAAAAACAGTCGAATTGAATACCCAGAGTATACCTCCTCCTTTTTGGAAGTCGGTTAAAAATATGAGAAAACCTCATATAAATAGAGGTAGCGAAACGCACGACTCTGTATTCACCATGGTTTTGCTCTACAAAATGCAACTTTAATACAATATGATAAGCCTTTAGGTTATCTGTATTAATAGGCGTTGCTTAAAATTTGGAAAACCTCGCCTTAAGAGGTAGCCGTAAGATCCTAGTTCTCATCTGTGTTATAAATTATATCATTACAGGTTGCGCACTGTAATGCTCCGTTCTCTTTTCTAAGAGATGTTTTTTTAAATTAAGAAATAGGCTTGCACTTGACGGCCTCCACCATGCAGTCTACGATGGATAACGCTTGCCTAAAAGAAACCGATTCACTCGCGACTTGAAGAGACCCAGATTGTAACTATCGGGAATATCCATTTAAGGAACAAATTACACAGACTAGCAGTTCGTTAGTTTGTTTTCGTATTGTATGTGGTGCGGAACCTTCACTGCACGATCCAGACTCGCACTTGGCCGGTTTATTTGAAACTATTACTTTTTTTAATGTAGGTACTTGTACTTTTAAGTACACCGATTTCTCCAATATTGTGAACTGGTTTACGAGTTGCTTTAGCTTAGTAGTTTTTGAACTAGCTCCAATCATCTTCATCATCATCATCAGCCTGGAAGCTCTGAGTGGCCCACTGTTGGGTAAAGGCCTCCTCTTGTTTATGTCACTTTCCCCAGTCTCTCGCCAGTCGGTTGTTTTTTTAAGCACCTGTTGATTTGGCAATGTCATTAATTTTGTTCACGTTTATTTTGAAGTTTATATAGATAATTATTTCAACAAAAATTTACAATTTATGATCAAGTCACCTAGGTATATACTTACCTAGGGAATCGTAACCATCCCTGACTTTCTAAACTGAAAACAGATAAAATAACGAATAAAGTTTAGTGAGAGCCAACACGGCAAAATAAATATATAAAAACAATTTCGCGCCGTTTTTGTTATCATTAGCGTTGTTGGCGTGGGTTCGGAACGCACTCACTACTGAAAAAAGTTGCCATTTGGCGTCCATAACCTATCATACCACGTCTAATAAAATATCTAAAGGAGAGCAAAACACATTTATCCTTTATCCATTTCGCATTGAAAGATACAAACGAATTCATAAATAACGACACAAAGGCTGTACATTGAATAGTGGCGCCATCTGGCGGTTCCCATCTGGTATGCAAACTACAAAAGGATGGGTGGTCGGTGGTCGAAGGGCGCGCGATCAAAGATAGAAATCGCCGTAAAAGAGCTTTCGGATTATAGAAATCGACACAGTGTATAAAAATATGAAATGTTTGATTACGATAATATTATTATTATTTAGGTATTGTTTTAAATATCACAGTTGTTCACTACAGTTAAATTATTATTTACGGGATATTTACCGTGGTAAGATTGTGGAAGGAGCTAATTAAGCGTAAATAATTATTCAACTATTATTATTAGTTTAAAATAAATTTAGAAAAAAACACCTATTCTCTAGGGTTACCACCCACACTAATATCCACACTAATAATATTATAAATGCGAAAGTAACTGTCTGTCTGTTTGCTACATAATCACGTCTAAACTACTTAACCGATCTCGATAAAAATTTGCGAGGTAATTAGTATGTATCATGAGGACGGACATGGGCTATTTTTTTCTGGAGAACTCGCTGACGAAGTCGCGGGTAAAGCGAGTACTTACTTATTTAACTCATGGTTAGTCCTGAGATTTAAGGATTTTTGGGATTTTTTCAGACTTGCGGCTCAATTTTGAAAATCTCAGAATATCCCAGGATTTTAGAATTTTCAATTGGGTACATTGAAAATTCTAAAGTATGTTTTTCAGATCTTTATTATTACTAAATCAACAAAAACAAAATCAACAAAAAGTGTATTATTTTCATGATAATACGACTTATAAAGTAGGTAAGTACTACGTACCGTTACCTACCTACTTACATTTATTAATTTAGTATATCTTAACATCCAGGGAGTCGTCATTACAACAAACATTAAAATATGAGAATGTATCTAAAACTAACTGTGAACCGCGGCTGTACCCGGTATTTTCAATTTCATCCGTTTTTCCCCGGTTACATTTTACTACACGCCGTGACAGCAAACGCCATGACGATCTCTTATGCCGTCATGTTACACATCTGCCGGGCATCCCGTGGCGGCCACCTTTTCTAATATTGAAGAAATTCTCATTGTGGTCCTACAAATATTTCATCAGTTTTGGCCCAGTGGTTTTAAAACCTGCTCCAATAATGTGATTTTTGTTCCAGTGTCTTTTGTTTTGGAAATTCCGATCTGCATGATCTAATTCTTCTGCTCATTTTTCTATCGGACGGCCAGATCGGGCACGAAAAGGCGACACCGTTTCATGGTTGTTATTCCGAAACTCCGTACGAAGCGCTATTCCAATTTTTGTGTGAACAGATAGACTGGAATGCGCTGCCTGAAAGGGTGTTCACAATGGTGTCTTCAAATCAAGAGTGAATCGGTTTCTTCTAGGCAAGCGTGCTCCATCGTAGAGCCGTAAATGACACGTCAACATGGCTGAAGAACCGCCGTCCAACCAACGGAAGAGAAAGAGAAAATTTTCTCTTTTTCTCCCTTGTGCAGACGGCGGTTCGTCATCCAAATTCGACACATCCTATTCGCCTAGTAGACCGCATCATCGCATGGCAGCCATATTTATAAACCGACTTCCAAAAAAGGCGGAGGTTCTCAATTCGACTGTTTTTTAAATGTTTGTTACCTCAGAACTTTCGAGTGGGTGAACCGATTTTGATTCTTTTTTTATTTGAAAGGTGGTGCTTCCCGTGTGGTCCCATTTCAATTTGGTCCAGTTCTGTCATTTTTATGAAGTCGGATTTTTTATATTGATAATTTTACCTGTTCGTAACGGAACGAAGATTTTTGATGTGAAACATCTATTGGCGCGCCTTGGCAGTAAACCCGACTCGTAAGCCGTGACAGCAAACATTATTACGCTCTTTTATGCCGTCAGTTTCACATCTGCCGAGCGTCCCGTGACGGCCAAACTTTTATCGATAGTGATTGTTCTAGAGATTGATGGATCACTATATTAATGTAGTTTGTAGAGCAATGGTAGCATGTGCGCTTTACAATCTGAAGGAACCCAGTTCGTGCAGTTTCTATGCCATTGTTCGAAAACGGTGAAGGAAAACATCGTCAGGAAACCGGTATATCCAAGAACTCTAAAGTTCAAAGACATGACATTCATCAACAAGCACTGGGCCTGCATGGTGTATTAGGGACCATCCTCTCTCTCTGAGAGAAGGCATGCGTCTCAGCAGTGGGAACACTGAAGTGAGAAATTTTTCGTTTAGTTATTTTCTGTCAGTTACATATGATAGCTTGAAATGATGATGATTCATTTACTAGTATGTCGAAACTAGTAAATTAAAATTAAAAAAACTGGCAAAGTGCGAATCGAACTCGCGCACGAAGGGTTCCGTACCATTATCTAAAATAATCGGCCAAGTGCGAGTCGGACTAGCGCACGAAGGGTTGCGTACCATTATCTATAAAAACGGTTAAAAAAAACACGTTTGTTGTACGGGAGCCCCCTTAAATATTTATTTTATTCTGTTTTAAGTATATTTGTTGTTATAGCGGCTCAGAAATACATCATCTGTGAAAATTTCAAGTGACTATCACGCTTCATGAGATACAGCGTGGTGACAGACGGACAGACAGACGACGGACAGCGGAGTTTTCTTCTTTTTTTTATGATACTGAGTGACGAGACGACCGAAGTCGCTTGCCTGATGGCTCTTCAACACAGCCATCACCAGCTTCATGGACAGCGGAGTCTTAGACGTAATGGGGTCCCGTTTTACCGTTTGGGTACCGTACGGAACCCTAACAACAAAGAGACTATCTATCCTTGAGCATGTATTCATATTAGTATGTTTTTCTAACTGAAAATTCACATGTGAGTTTTTGTATGCTCCCTGCGAGGCAATATTGTTCTATTTAACCGCTAACCGGGAACTACGACTTTGACCCTGAGAGGCGTCGGTAAGCACTCTTTAAAATGACGTCGGGTCTGTCTAGGGCTCTATAATCCAAGTAACGACTGGCAAAGAGGCCATCATAGATTTTACTGTTATGCTACTTTTTCTTTCCAAATTCTTAGCTTGTAAATTTAGTTATGTAGGTACGTATATCACAAGTTTATAGACTTTCAAAAAGGAGGAGGTCTCAATTCGACTGTATTTTTTATGTTTGTTACTGGGTAAACCGATTTTAATGATTTTCTCCTTATTTGAAAGCTAGTGCTTCCCGTGTGGTCCCATTTCAATTTGGTCCAGTTCTGACATTTTTATGAAGTTGGTTTTTTATTTGTGTTGAAAATTCTGGCTTGTTTCTGGCTCAACGCATAAGCATTGCCTTTCAGTATAGTAATGCTGTTAGCGCTCTGGGTACGCTGCCAACTGGTAATGTGCTTGAGCGTTTGGATTGTATTTAGACCTTCAACGGTCTATGGGCATTAATGGGCAATCTTACTGTTTTTGTATAATAGGCTAGTTTTTATTTTGTATAGCTAATAAAGGCACTTGCCAAAAAATGATATTTTTAGTTTTCTAAGCATGAATCTGAGTTTCCCAGCGTTTCTTCTTATTTAAAACCGCACAAACTTCTTTGCCAACTGTGCTGATATAGGTACTATATTTTCGTCAGTATAGATTGTATGGCGTACTTACAAGTGACGTCATTTATAGGTACAAAACGATCTGTCTGTGTAGCAAGTCATATGATATGATGCTTTACATAGGTATATTCTTCCTTAATTTTGAACGCAATTAAATTTACTTTTTGGTGATCAGCTCTGTCAATGTAGTCAGTCCGATAGCCTATTAATTGCCTTTGGGTGTTTTATCGACTCGGGAGACCCTATAGTTTACCTCCGCTGTTTTTAGGGTTCCGTACACAAAGGTTGCAAACGGAACCCTATTACTAAGCCTACGCTGTCTGTCTGTAAGTCCGTCCGTCCGTATGTCTGTCCGTCCTACCTTTTAACAACTGTATTTTTCGAACCTTAATAGATAGCCAGTTGTTTTTTTTACAGAATATGTAATGTTACGGCGGATTAACTAACAAATAATCATAAAGTCAAAAAATGGAGTCCTCAAACAACGGACTTTTTGAAACTTTTTTTTTTAGAGAAACTAGCGGCCTACAATGTTCATAATTCGCAAGAGCCAAGAATGACCCTTTAGAAGTTTTTACATAAAAAAAACAGAATACATTATAAGAACGCTAAATACCTACATGTGAATACAAATATAAAACAATGGACTCCAAATAAACTAAGACCTACCTACTAAGCTGCACTCAACATATTAATTAAATTAATTTAATATTTATGACAGTATGGTAAATGTTCACAAATGTTTGTTGTGCGAGTCGTTGACAAGTTTATGTTCACCACTAAGTTAAGCAACGTCGGGTGCGGTCGGCACTCGGATGGGTGGCCAGCATGGCTAGCATGCCCACCGGGCAAAATCTTGTCATCACTTCGCAGAGCGAGAACGCAACAAGGTGCCTACGGTTTCATATACGTTTGTCTCGCTTTGACACGATAAAAGAGTAGACAACATTTTGTCGCGGCGCGCATGCTTGCCCGGCTGGGCGTGATGTTATCTTTTTAACCAACTTCCAAAAAGAAGTAGGTTATCAATTCGACTGTTTTTTTTAAATGTTTGTTACCTCAGAACTTTCGACTGGGTGAACTGATTTTGGTGATTCTTTTTTATTTGAAAGCTGGTGCTTCCCGTGTGGTCCTATTTCAATCTGGTGGTTCTGACATTTTCATGAAGTCGGTTTTTATATTGCACAACTTTTTTGTACTTTAGTAATTAAAAATGTATGTGGTAGGTACGAAACCCTCAGTGCGCGAGCTCTACTCGCACTTGGCCGGTTGATTTTATATCTCTAAAAATGAACGTTTTTCGTGCTCATATTTCTTACTGCAACGATTTGGTTAGGCGCTAATAAGTCCGCGTCTGTCCATCAGTTTGCAAACGGGACCCTATTACTAAGCCTACGCTGTCTGTAAGTCCGTAGAACCGTAATAGACAAAAGTTGAAATTTGGATAGAATATATGATTAACTAACAAATATAATTATAAAGGCTGAAAGGTCCCCAAAAACAGATATAATTAAAACTTTTTTTAAATTAGAGTAACTAACGGCCTTAAATGATAGAGTCAATAATTCGCAAGAGACTTTACTTGCACTTGGCTGGTTTATTTTATATCTCGAATAAATTAAACAAGCAATTAAAAAATTTGGCAAGCGTTAAGCATTAGGCAAGCGAGTTGGCGGCCAAGCGCTACCCTATTTAACAATTAAAAAATAAAACATTTCGTGCTCACATTTCTTACTGCTACGATTTGTCTACACCTGTGTACTTTTAAACCATTGTGAATGGTTTAAACTCCTCAAAGGGGCAGTATCTCATGTAGGTGGAAGGCTGGTGCGCGTCAGGAGCGGTAAGTATATAAGGACAGGTGCGCGGGTCGGGACCATTGTGACAGTCGGGTTCAGAGTGCACGGAAGCTTGGAGACATGACATTATTACGGTGTAGGTGAGTTCCAAATCGGAAATTAGTTTCGGCAGTTTTTTATTTTTAACAGACTTTTAAATAGGAGGTTATCAATTCGACTGTTTTTAAAATTTATTTTTTCTGCAACTTCGTCCTCGATTTCTCCAGAAAAAAATAGCCTATGTCCGTCCTCATGATACACACTATTACCTCCCAAAATTTTATCGAGATTGGTTAAGCCGTTTAGCTGTGATTATGTAGCAAACAGACAGAGTTACTTTCGCATTTATAATATTAGTGTGATTTTATGTTTGTTACCTCACAACTTTTGACTGCGTGAAGCAATTTTGATGATTTTTTTAAAGCTGGTGAATTCCGTGTGGTCCCATTTCAATTTGGTCTAGTTTTGATAAATTCGGTTTTTTACATTGATAGTTATTTTGATTATTAGGACGTTTAATTTGTGTGTTAAATAACTGTTTGTCATGAATAATTGAGTAGCGAGATGCTTATATTTGAATTTGGTGAAGTGTTTACAACGGCAGAATAGTTTGAGATACTAACGACTTAATAACGGAAAGGCTGATATCAATAAGTATAAAAAAAATTGCTAATTATCTATTTATATAAAAGAAAGTCGTGTTAGTTACACTATTTATAACTTAAGAACGGCTGAACCGATTTGGCTGAAAATTGGTGGGGAGGTAGCTTAGAACCAGGAGACGGACATAGGATACTCTAAAAACGGCGATTTTGATGAAATTTTGTGTTCCTGGAGCGGGTCATAGTAGCGAGGCCGAAGGCCGAGCTTTCACCCGTGCGAAGCCGGGGCGGTCGACTAGTTATTAATAAAATCAATAATATTAATCGGTCGCTGACGTGGTTTTCACTCATTTTATTTATATTAGTCGGAGTAACCGGCTTAATCTTACGTGAAAATATCCCGTGTAATATAAATAAAATGATTAATCGGTCGATTTGACTGTCTGGGGCCTTACCCCTAGCTTAACTTTTGCGAGCCAACTTTTAGTAGGTACCTGATAGGTACCTAAAATTAACCAACTCATTTAAGCTGCATCGTTTAAAAGCGTCTAACTTGAATGAACGAAAATCCGTTTTACTATGCGAGTGTGCGTGAAAATAACAAAGCTTGGCGGCTATCAAATAACTACCGCTTATCGTAGTTGATGGTACCGTTTTGACAAATAACACCTATGCGGGTCAACTTTTTGAGCTAGGGGTAAGGCCCCTGGTCTCATGCAGTGCGGCTATATTATGTAGATATTACTCTCTACATAGTATATAATTATCAATATTAAAAACCGACTTCATAAAAATGTCTGAACTGGACCAGTTCTGAGGTAACAAACATTAAAAAAAACAGTCGAATTGAGAACATCCTCCTTTTTGGAAGTCGGTTAAAAATAAAGTCGCTTTCCGCGTCTGTCTGTATATCCGCTAACTCCTCCTAAACCACGCAACTAATTTTAATGCATTTTTCACCATCATTTAGAAAAATTTTTTACGGATCGTTTATATAATAATACGTAATTAAGCTTTTATGTGAGTAGAAAAAAAAACAATATTTTGCAACCAAATCGCCGAAAAATTAATTGACATTGCTACGTTCACATTTTTTACCAGTTTTTTTTCTAAATTACACCCATGCGAAGCCGGGGATGGTCGCTAAATATTAATAAATAAACTACTGACATTTGATTTACGTTTTTTTAAATATATTTTTTATAATTTTATTTAAAGTACATAGGTATTATTTGATTATTATTACTTTTCAGATGTATCTAATTCTAATATTGTTTTTCACACCATCTGCTCGACAATGTTCAATTACATATCATGCAACCCAACGTAAGTAAAGCATTATCTCTTAAGGGATATAAAGTTGTATTGTAAAGTAAAAAATGCCCATAATTATGGCATAGTGAAGAAGTTTGTTCGAAAATCGAACTGGCCACCATAAGCAGAACTCAAAAAAATTATGAAAAAGGTGCGTTTACAAAGAATGTGAAACATAAGACGGTGTTTGGTGCAGTGGTTTTCAGTGAAACCTGGCTTTTTATTGTCTCGCAGAAGGTGTGAAAAGTAGAGTATGCTCCTCTGGAATAAAGCCTGTCTTCGTCTTGGGCAGCTTCACTCAGGACTGTATAATAGCTTAGTTAGTTCTAGAGTCCCTCCTTAGTCCTTTAGAACCCTCAGGGTTCAATTTGCCACCCGCGACGTAACACACTGCTTTATTCCCTTAATGCATAATCTACTATTATCTGTTTTAATGTAATTTGTGTCAAAATGTAGGTAGGTATATGGATCTAGTCTGAAATAAATTATTTATTAATTTTATTTCATACCTCTCACGGGTCTATTGCGGACATTTATTTTGAGAGGCATGTAGAATTGATAACGTATACAATTAAAAAAAAAAAGCTTTTGTTTTCGTGACAATTTCTGTAGAATTTCCGTGGCCAGAGTTGTCTATTTCGCAAATTTTAAGCTTTTTTGAAGATTAAAAAAATTAAAAAAAATTAGCATTAGCATTGCAAAAGGTATAAAGCTATTTTCGTGTCAATATTTAAGTCGATAGCGGAGATTAAAAAAAATGCTTTTTTTTGTTTAATGTTATTCTGGAAAGATTGCCTAATTGTTATTTTTATATAAGTTTTAGTGTAATTATATCTTTCTGCTCCAGGCAACCCCTGTTGCCTGGAGCAGTCAGATCGGACGGTCAGTACTGTACACCGCAGCTCGATTGCAGCATTCTTTTAACGCGAGTAAGTCCGCGTTTGACCACCAACTCGCCTGTTGGTAAGCGACGATGTGGTCGAAGATGAAGCACGCAGACTTAGAAGATACCTATTCACTCTCGCCTTGAAAAGGCACAGATTATATCTTCCACAAAACAAGGAAGCCGGCAGGTTATTCTAATCTTTAGCCGTACGGATTATAAACGTAGAATCGAAACGTTGGGTACGTATCTAAGGAAAGTCCACAATGTATGGGTGGTACCGTTTTCCTAATTGTCCTGGGGCCTTACCCCTAGCTCGAAAAGTTGACCCGCATAGGTGTTATTTGTCTAAACGGTACCATCAACTACGATAAGCGGTAGTTATTTGATAGCCGCCAAGCTTTGCTATTTTCACGCACACACGCATAGTAAAACGGATTTTCGTTCATTCAAGTTAGACGCTTTTAAACGATGCAGTTTAAATGAGTTGGTTAATTTTACGTACCTATCAGGTACCTACTAAAAGTTGGCTCGCAAAAGTGAAGCTAGGGGTAAGGCCCCTGTAGTAGAAAGGGGATGGTATGATAAGGTCATGTACTTTTGTGGTTGTCACGAGTGGCCCATATATGGTGAGACTTGATGTGACTCACCAGTAGTTGTTTATGTTGTAGAGGCATCTGCGTGGTGTGGATGTGGGTCCTGGCAGTTTCCCTCGTCTCCGCGCAGATCACATTCAGCCGCGACTGGACTGGCGGCAAGCGCGCCGCGCCGCACCTGGCCCTGGACTGTAACCAGTTCACCAGGCTCTGCAAGCACTTTGTAGTGAGTATCATGCTTTTCTTCTTTCTTGCATGACCTAGGGGTCTCGACAAGAATTACTTTCTGTTAGCGTTAACGCGTGCGGGAAGATAAAATTGTATGAAAATGACATTAGCTTGAGAAATGTCACGTGACTGCTAATGTCATGTCAGACAAGTGGTTCTTGTCTAGACCCCCAGGGGCGTTTTCAACCGACTTCCAATAAAGAGGAGGTTATCAATTCGATTGTTTTTTTTAATGTTTGTTACCTCGGATCTTTCGCCTGGGTGAACCGATTTTGATTTTTTTTATTTTATTTGAAAGCTGGTATTTCTAGTGTGGTCCCATTTCAAATTGGTCCAGTTCTGACATTTTTATGAAGTCGTTTTTTACTTTGATTACTATTACTGAACTAATTAACAGATATACATCGTAGCTAAATAAGAGTTATCTATCTTGTTTATAGTTTTGCACACATAAAAATTGCAATATTCTCCTGTTGGCAGCACGAGCTGAGGCAAACGATGTCGGTGGAGATGAGCAGCAAGCGGCAGCGCGACGACATCGATAAACCACCCCTCTACGACGACGAGTAACTCCCCCCCCCCCCCCCCACACACAAACACACAGCCAGACCGATACTGGCTGCAACCACTCATCGACATACGAATGCAAAATCACACACAAAAAACAGAAAAATTTCAGAATTGTCATTTTTATGAAGTCGGTTTTTTATATTCATTTATATTATAATAATTTTGAGGTCGGTTTTTTAAATTGATAATAATTTTAATACCATTAAGATTTACGACATTTTTACGAGACTTAAATTAAACTCAAGTACTTGCAAGTCCACCTTTTTATTAATTAAAATAACAAGAATGTTCTGCAGTGGTTCCTGCTAAGTCCGGCTTGGCGAATTCTTGCATTACCCGGTTAATTCCTTCGCCCATTAGTCGCACTCGACACCGACCCGACTAAACGAATCGAAAAAATAAGCTGCAGGAGGTCTCACGGCTAACTATTAACGCGAGCTCGAATTATCGCTGAGAAAGCGCAGCTTGGAAAATCACGCAAACACGAACCTTAACGCGCCGAGATACGGTTTGCGGTCGCATTATTTTGCAAATTGCACCTATTCGGGCCCGCGGTTAGAGTTAGGCGTAAGGCCCCTGGCCAGTTACCAATACGAGTTATCAAGATAAAAATTTGCTATGTAGAATTGAAAAAAAAAGTTTACTTCTGGCCAGCTTGGTGTCGAAGGGGTCTAATGGAGTTGCTATAAGTACCAGCTTAATTTTTTATGTTAAGGCGAAAAAGACGGGCGCCTAATTGTAATTATTTCTCGTTTGGCTATTTTCATAAATTATTCACCTCAAATCCTGTATTTAAGGGGGCTGTTCCCGTTAGCTTTTTCGCTCACACATTTTTACGTTATGGACCATATTTAAAATATCTAAGCGACATAACCAAGGTTATCACACACACATGAATTTTTATAAAGCGACAGAGTTATGTCGATTTATAGAAATAGGGTATATGACTGATTTTACAAAACCATTTTAAATTGTTTATTTCATCAAAATAAAGCAATCTTGTAATTTAATCCTCATAATTTTCAGTATTTGTGTTTTAAATGACGGATCAAAATTTAAATTATTAAACTCTCGCGTAAACGCTTCCTTTGAAATTCATGGGGCCACGTGACATTAGTTACGTCACACATAAACAAACGAGTTAATCTCGCCATACAATTGTTGCCTCTATTTACTTTTCTGTGACGACATAAGGACATTCGGCTTTTGGCCGAATTTCTTTTCGGCAAACATAGAGCGTTTGCAGTCAAGTCATGTGATCAGTGAAAAACATATTTTTATTATGTATTTTTCTAGAAATAGGGACTTTATTTTTTAGTTTTTAATCATTAAATACTTTTTGAAAATAATAATCTTCTAGGATTACACCAGTATTAATTATATTTTTTATATAGTCAAATACCCTATTCATGTGTCTTGTTTAATGTTTTGCTGACTATCATAACTAAAATAAATTTTCAATTTTATATATTTTTGTTTGGTGAAGTAAAATTGTAATAAATGTTTTTATGTTTCTTACCAAAGTTACCATGTCACCCGTCAAATTAAAAGACATAGAAACGATATTGTCTTTGTTTGAAATATTATGATAGCCAGCTAAATTTGGTTTTGTTACTTATGGAAATTCACACAGAGTTATTTTATATCTTCTATAATGTGAAAATGTGTGAGCGAGAGAACTGCTGACGAGAACAGACGCTTCAAAATGTGTATAGAAGAATATTGTCGATGGAAAACAAGATCAACCAGCCAATAAGCCGCGTTTGCTAATGCACACCTGTCAGTGCATAACTCACTCCCCGTAATTTCTTCATTATGCACACCAATTAGTGCGTGCAAAACTTGACGGGTTATCTTCAATACTAAAATGTGCTTTGTGAGTTTCTGTCATTATACATGGTTACTGGTAATCATTTAGTATCCTCTTAACGGCTTCAATACGTCAAAACAAATCACTTTTGTTCTACGACTTCTCAAAGTCGTTTAGGTTCAAAATGTCCTTTTCCCGAAATGTCAAAATGTCCTTTTCCCGAAATGTCAAAATATCCCTTCCCCAAAATGTCCCTTTCCCAAAATGTAATTACCGGTTTCGCCGCGTTGAAAACGGCGAAAAGTGATGATGATGAGCACCTGAAGTCTTATTTCATCACTATTCGCCATTTTCACCGCGGGCGAAACCGGTAATTTCATTTTGGGTAACGGACATTTTGGGAAAGGGGCATTTTGGGAAAGGGACATTTCGGGAAAGGGGAATATTGCAACATTTTGGGAAAGGGACGTTGTGAGCCTGAACGATCAAAGTTCGCGAAAAATAATCGGCTGTCTCATACATTTTGTCGGGAGTGTTTTTTTTTGTGTGGAACGTCTTTTTTTTGCGAATTACGAAAACTTGTTGAACTAAAGTTGTTTGTTTTGAAATTCTGAGGCTGCCCTTAAGAGGTAGCTAACTAATTACCAGTAGCCCTTGTATAGTCAATATATTTATAGGTACGTAAGTATATTGTATGTCAACCTATTTCTAAAGATAAGTATCTTATATTATTGGTAAATCGCTAGAAATTAAGTGAATTAAATGCGCGACTAGCTTATGACCTAGCTCTAATACTTAAACAATGGAAAATTTGGTAAAATTACTTTAAAATATTGTTATGTGTATATAGTAAGTCATTATAAAGCAGATATAAATCCAAAACGTTTATCATTATTATGATATGTTAGAGTCCAATTCGCATTCAAATGAATTCTGCCAAAATTTCGAGGTTTTTTTCCAACCCTTATAAATTTACCGGCAAGAAAAAGTAATTATCTATACTAATATTATAAAGTGGAAAGATTTGATTGTTTGTTTGTTTGCATTGAATAGGCTCCGAAACTACTGAACCGATTTGAAAAATTCTTTCACTGTTGGTAAGCTACAACTATCCCTTTGTGACATAGCTATATTATGGTCGGGGAAAAAGTTTCTTCGTATTTTTTAAACAAATTCAAGACATATTTTTTTCAAGTTTAATTACATTTAATTATAATATATGTGCCATTTTGTTCGATAACTTGTTGCCATCTTGTAGGTAGTGACATGATCCCGTTGCTGTAGAATTTTTGGGACTTCTGATCAAAAAAATGCAACAAGTAGTTTTGACAGTCCTCTCTTGATGTTAATCTAACACTACCCAAAGAATTCTGAAGAGATCGAAACAGGTGGAAATCTGAGGGTGCAAGGTCAGGGCTATATGGTGGATGCATTAACACTTCCCAACCAAGCTCTCTAAATTTTTGCTGAGTGGCCAAAGATGTGTGCGGTCTGGCGTTATCATGATGAAAGACCACACTCTTTCTGTTGATCAATTCCGGCCGTTTTTTCTCAATTTCTTGTTTGAGTCTCATCTGCTGTTGGCAGTAGAGATCCGAATCGATGGTTTTGCCCGGCGGTAAAAGCTCATAATGAACGATGCCCTGCCAATCCCACCATACACACAGCATCACCTTATTACGTGTTAATCCGGGTTTCGCTACAGTCTGTGGTGCTTCACTGCCCTTTGACCATGATCGTTTGCGCACATTCTTGTCGTAGGTGATCCATTTTTCATCACCAGTGATCAATCTTTTCAAAAACGGTTCGGTTTCTTTACGTTTCAATAGAGATTCGCAAATGAGTACACGATTCATTTGGTTTCTTTCAGTGAGCTTGTGTGGCACCCAAATATCGAGTTTTTTTGTATACCCAGTTTTTTTCAAATGGGTCAAAACTGTTTTGTGGTCAATCCCCAGTTCTTCAGCTACGTCGTAACTATTAATATGCCGATCTTGGTCCACTTTTTCAGAAATGGCATCTACTTTATCCGTAACAGGGCGACCAGAGCGAGCTGCATCTTTGACATCAAAATTCCCGGACTGAAAACGCTTGAACCAACATTGTGCTACTCTTGATGACACTGCATTAGGTCCATAAACGTCACAAATTTTTTTCGCGGCTTGTGTCGCAGTTTTCCCTTTTTTGTAATAAAATTTCACAATATATCGAATTTCTTCGTTAGATTCACTCATTTTATCAAACCAAAAAACAATTGAAAAATGGCGGGAAATTGCTTTTTACTTTTTGTATTCCTTTTTTAAAATGTCATATTTTTAATGGTATCAAAACCAGCCAGATACAAACAGTACAACGGATGAGATTTTTACTACAACCTTATACATACAAAATATGAAAAGACTTTTTCCCCGACCTATTATATTTTGAAGCGAGGCCAAAGGCCGAGCGAAGCCGGGGCGGGCGAATAGTATTACATAAAACTACTCAAAATAAAATATACTTAATCAAACTCGGGGAGTTTAAAAATTAGTAAAATTCTGTGGGTCATGACCGGTCCACCCACCCGGCTTCACCCACTAGTGGGTGCACGGGTAATACACATTTACTTTTGAACCCACTGCCTTAGGAGTTGGAAACTAATTAAAAAACGACATTTATGTAGATCAAGAATAGTTTTTTCACCAAATCCTCGTACCAGGAATGCATAAACAATTTTTTATTTATATACGCGGGTGATCAAAAGATAATCTTCATATATGTCGATAATTTTTTATTCGTTTTCAACTCTAATAGAGGCAGTGGGTTCTAAGGTAAATCAGAGTTACCCGTGCACCCACTAGTGGGTGAAGCCGGGTGGGTGGACGGGTCATGACCCAATTCTGCTTAGGCATGTCACTTTTGAGAACTACAGTATCTACAGTTCCTACAAAACAAGTATCCTATAAAACCACTAGACTTTTAAATGTAATATTGAATAAAAAACGTTGCTGCTTACAAAATATTTGTATTGTCATTGGATAAATTGATTTTATATACAAATGGCGTAAAATATCGTTATATCTAGATAAATACATTATTGCAACCATCATATTATACATATTAATATAATGTAATGGAAAGAATGACATCCATTCTGTTGTACCATTCTCTAAAATAAACCAAATATGACAGCTCTGAAATGGTTGCCATCTTTTTCTGACGTATTGAAATGAAATGAGACGATGATAATTTTTGTCCTGTTAGATTAGTTTAGAAAATGGTCTAACAGAATTGACGCCTTTATGTTTTAAAATAAGCTTATACTTTGTTGTGAAGAAAATAATTTTCATTAGAAATTTACGCACAAGGTTTATATATCATAAATGGACCCTTGCAAAACACCTACAACCGGTTTGGTCCCTCAAGTTGGTCACACCGTATTTAGAGTGCAGGTCCACTAGAGACAAAGAAAGACAGACTGCCAGGACAACGAGTAAGAGAGAGAAACACGATACGCGCCTGTCAACCACTTTGGGCGCGTTCCGAATCACGCCAACCACGTTAACATGACTTAGAAAATTCGGATTTGAGACATGGCTAACTGGCCAGAATAACTGGCTTTATATGAGTAATTTTTCCTGTAGATACCTTATTCGTAGTTAGAAAGGGTACCCAAGAGATATTTACCAGCCTATATGAAAATTTAGGCAATCGTAGTAAGAATTCACTTACAAAATATATTTAACGTAATATTTCTATCATTTGTGGTTAGTTTAATTAATGTCAATAATATTGTGAATAATTGAAGACATGACTAATTATCTAAAGTATTATACGAAAATAATAATCGTTAAGGTAAAGAGAGGGCAGCAGTGGCGCCCTCATTAAAAAAAAAAAACATAAGAAAGACAAAATACAAAAGATAATTCAGTAAAAATTCGATTCCCAGTCACTCGAGAAGGTAATGAAGTATTAAATATATTTATTTGTCTATATATATATATATTATAAATCTCGTGTCACGATGTTTGTGGTCGCACTCTTCCGAAACGGCTCGACCGATATTTTGTAGGTAGTATGAGAATAGTTCGTAAAGTATTATTCATCACCATCATCACCATTTTTGATCACCACGCGGGTGAAACCGCGGGGCGCAGCTAGTATATAATAAATTTTGGATATATTTTGAACTATTATTTTATTAACATAATGTAACTTATAGTTATAAATCTCACTTCCGTGTGCTACCGTCAAAAACTTCCGTTTTTAGCTAAGCTGCATTTTAAAAACTCTGCAGTACGGGTTATGTTACTAGAAATAGTATTTCAAAAATACTTCATTAGATTCTCGACTGACTATTAGAGTAAAATTTTTATCTACATATCTTCTAGTATTGCCCTCCTAAGCCCAAGAGCGGAAACTAAAAAAAATGAGATTTCTGTTTTTTCGCGCATCTGATAGGTTACAAAATTTCGCACCAGATGGAGTAATCAAAATAACCGTATCTACATCGGAACATTGAAATAAAACACTAAAAAAGATTTTTTTTCTTTTAAAAACGAAATGACGGTATCTCATAAAAAACACAAAAACAATAACGTTGGGTTTTTAAACATATATTTAAGAAATATATTGGTCCTAACATAGGCACATAAGTGAAAATAAATTAAATGATATATCATTAGGGTTACGAAAAATCAACTTTCACAAAAACTCGATTATCTCGAAATACACCTAGGCTGAGATACCGCTCTTGGGCTTATGACGGCAGTATACCTGTTGTGTTTTTATAGATGGCGCCACTCCTGCGCACCTTAATAGAAAAGCTTATCAATACACGCAAAATTGAAATATTAACATTATACTAAGCTGTTAGTCGGAGGGTACATAGATGTTAGTTTTATAAACTAAAATAACTGATATAATATTTTAAATTAAAGCTACATCATTCAGACATACTAAACTAAAATAATAATCTGAAATACTCCAAGTACTCTAAAAATCTAGCAATTCCTTGAAATACATGTACTGGAAAGTATTTTTTTCTTTACTAAAACACAAAAACTGAAATCTCTCACACATACATATAATTACTTGTATTGCGAATTAGACGCAAAGTAAAAAACTATTTATTATATAGCAGTCATTTCTTTCAATACTAGCAACACTAATATTTGTCCGACAGAAAAGAAAACGCGCTGCGTTCTTACAATCCTAAAACGACTTTAACCACCCATTATTGGATTGTATTGTCCGATGATGAGTCTTTAGTGCACAATAAGCCTTAATGGATGAGTCTACTCATCATCAGTTGCACAAAACCTTACATAGTCTGTCAATGTCAAGCGTAACCACCGCTATCCATTGCACTGTCAGCCACTAACGAATATCTCTTAAATACGCCGTTCCCTCTTAAAGACCCGCCATCGGACTTATAGTGCCCCACAACGGGTCGTCAGTGCATTACACGCCATCAGTCGAACAACACCTTGCTTACTCTAGAGCACTGTCAAGCTATCCAACTAGATATATTATTTCTATCCATCGCCGTTTTGGAAACTAACACTAAAGACCCGCCATTGGGCTTATAGTGCCCGACGACTGGTCGTTAGTGCACTATACGCCCGATGGATAAGTGTACTCATCATGTCAAACCTTACACCTTCCAATATTATATCCAACTACCATCGTCGTAAATGAAGCTAACAACTCTATACACTAACGACCCGCCATCGGGCTTATAGTGCCCGATGGCGGGTCTTTATTGCACTACGCGCTTACCTACTCTATTAAATCTACTCATCATTTGTCGAACAACACCTTACATACTCCAACGCACTGTTAAGCCGATCCAACCACACATCTCGATCCGTCACCGTATCGGCAGCCAACAAATGCCTCCTGACTACGTTGTTTCCTCTCTTGACGTACACTAAAGACCCGCCATCGGGCACAATAAGCCCGGCGGGGACGGAAGTTTCTATGAGGATGGTGTGGGGTCGGGCGCAGAGATCGCGGGGCGCTTTCACTGCCTTGTCTGATACTACGGTCGTCAGGTCAATGTCGCCGATCGGCATCTGAAAGGAGAGAGATATTTTACAGTTTGTGATTCACAGATTCGGAAGACGCCAAGTCTTCAAGGTAGGTAAGTAGGCCTCCCAGTAGATGGACTAACGACATCGTAAGAGTCGCAGGCATCCAGTGGATGCAGATGGCAGACTGTCGTTCGAGGTCAAAGGGGGAAACCTATGTTCAGCAGTAGACGTCTTCTGGCTGATGATGATGATGAATTGTTCACAAGGCACACTTACCTTCTTGTGCACATCATCAGGGTACTTCCAGTAGGCGAGGCGAGGCGCTTGCAGCCGGAACCAGCGGCGGTGCCACGCGCCTAGTCCCGACACGTCGTCGAACGCGGTGAGGAAGGCGGCGTGCGGCGCAGGGGGAGGCACGCGGAGTCGCGCGCGGATATCTATATTGATCGAACCTTCGAGGGGACTTCCCGCCGGCACCTGGGAGACGAAATACAATCACCTATATTTGTCACACTATAAAACTTTAATTTTGTGCAACAAAATAAAATTTAAGAGACCCTAAACAGGTACGACTTGTACTTAGTTTAATAATAACCCTTTTCACCCCTACACGGGGTGAATTTCGCAATAAAAAGTAGCCTATATGTTGACCCGTGATATAAATAATTACTATGCCAAGTTGAATTAAAATCCGTTCAGTAGTATGAGCGTGATGTGGCAACAAAGAGACAGACATACAGACATAATAAAAAAAAAAACTGTTTTGGTGTCTATATCCTGTTTTTTATGCATCCTGCTCCAGTGTGCGACGTCTTACCTTGTTGAGAGTGAAGTTCTTCCTAGTGGCCTGCGGTAGTGCGAATATGCAATATCCGTGAAGTTGGAACTGAGGAGTCCTGACCGCGTGAGGGCCCGCCGGACTCTGCACTGCGGGAGTCTTCAACGTTGACGACTTGGACTTGGGGGTCAGGTGTTTGGAGCTTGTCTGGAAGGAAATACGAGTTATATTACATCTTATAGCATACTTTTTATGCCATAGGTGGCAAACAAGCAGTCGGCCTGTCTAATGGTAAGCAGTCACTGTCATCTATGGTGACTTGTAATTCCAGAAGCATCACAAATACGTTACGTTGCCGACCCCATAAGACTTTTTTGCAACTTTTTTAGTTATTCCCATAGTAAAAGTACAGTGTAAACTCTATAAAGCGACACTCGATTTTACGACAAACTCCCTAAAACGTCGATTTTACTTGACTTTGGTTGTTTAACCTTGTGTCTATACAATGGTACAATCTATGTAGCATCACGTCCACTCTAAATAACGACAATAATTCATCATTAATCACACTAATATCATATATGTGAAAGTTTGGATGGATGGATGGATATTTGTTACTCAATAACCCAGAAACGGCTGGATGGATTTGGATGAAATTTGGAATGTACATTGCTTATGTCCTGGATTAACACATAGGCTACTTTTCATCATCATCATCGATTTTCATCACCACGCGGGTGAAACCACGGGGCACAGCTAGTAAGCAATAAACAGTACTTTTTAGCACCTCGTATTAATTAAATTAAAATAAAATACTGGAGCAGCAACAAACGTCAGACGAAGATAACAGAATATATGCAATAAACTTTGTTATTTGTATTAATATTTGTTGTTTGTAAATTTTATACTTTTATATTATAATAGTAAAATTATATTGTTTTTTTTCTCTCTCTCTATTTGACAACAACTCTCTAATAACACTATAAAATTTGCAGGCAAAAAAGTTATCTTCAATAGAATAACCTCTTTTTTAGACGCAAACAACACGCTAAACTGTAATCAATTTGGATTTCAGAAAGGCAAAAGCACCTCATTAGCTATATTTAAATTTTTAAAACAAGTGTGGGATGACATAAACGAAAGGAAAAAAGGTGTAGCAGTGTTCTTAGATCTTTCGAAAGCGTTCGATTGTGTAAATCATGAAATTCTTCTAAACAAATTAGAAACCATAGGAATAAGGGGAACGGCACTGTCCCTTATAAAATGTTATTTGACAGGCAGATTACAATCATCTGCAATAACTTCATACAAAAAATCTACAAAAACAGTTGAGCAAATCCAATCGGATTTTTAAAAAGTCTTAATAGGAGTACCTCAAGGGAGTATTCTTGGGCCATTGCTGTTTTTAATATATATCAATGAACTACCGTTAGTCACTAAACATCTCTGTGTCTTGTTTGCCGATGATGCCACGATCTATATACAACAAAAAAATCTAAGTACAGGCGAATTAGAAGAAGAAGTCAATAAAACAATTAAAGAGTTAATAAACTGGTTAGAGTCTATAAATTTTACTGTCAATACACAAAAAAACAAAAGTTATGCAATTTCGAAACTATAAAGCCTCCCCTATTCAATTAAACATTGTTAAAAATAATCAAAAATTAATGAAATATCCGACACAAAGTTTTTAGGCGTCACTTTAGACAGCCATTTAAACTGGAAAAAACACATTTCCAGTTTGAATACAAAGCTAGCTAAATATAGTTATGTTCTGTCAATGTTGAGTAGCGTCACAAATGAAGACACTGCAAAAACCGCATACTACGGCTACGTTTACCCTCATTTGAAGTATGGGATTATTTTCTGGGGTAATTCTGTAGATGTAGAGTCCACTTTTATACTACAAAAAAGATGTATAAGAGCCATATATAAATTACAAAGTTTTGAAACGATTCGTAATGTATTTAAAGAAAATAGTCTATTAACATTAACAAATATTTATATATTAGAGATCTGTCTGTTTATTAAACAACATAACAATTTTTTTTTTTAAATCTACATGATTTGAAAGTTTACGCCATAAGCACCAGCTAAATATATGTATGCCTTAAGTAAATAATGCAATGTACCACAAAAGTTCATTTATAACACCCATAAAAATCTACAATAACTTGCCAATAGATATAATGGAAATGGCTCCTGGGAAATGTGTTTTATAACTTAAATGAGTATTTTGATTTTACAAGCCAATTTAATCATATATTTGGATAGCATAGTTCAAAGGCTGATTCGTATATAATTAAGTACAGTGTGAGTAGAAAGCTCGATTATTCTCAAAGAGTATTATGTATAATTGTATACCTAGCTAGTACAACTACTGATCTCAATATCAATATATTGTTACCTTAGTTAATATCTAGTTGTAAGCACTTATTTATTGTATGTCCGTAAGGATAGTGACTGTTGATACTTATAATATTTAAGACCTTTTATAACACAGTTATGCACAATAAAAGTTTATTCTATTCTATTCTAGTCCCTTAAGTGTCGCTATATAAAGTTTACACTGTATATCATATTGACGGGTTCTACGAACCCCTTTCGCCTTAGTATACTCTTTCCGCGTAACCTAGTAGGTATATGCATCTATCTTAAACATAACAGAAAATGTGTACCTTTTTGCTATAGATGTGATATTTGACATCATGAGGCAGGACTTCTTTTGAAGCTTGTAGCAAATACACTTCTACTGTCACCTGGAAATAAAAATAAATAGGGCTGTTAGTTTATTAGTTACTAACCACTGCGATTCCACAATTTTAGTGTTCCATAGTACTACCAGGAACCCTTATAAGTTTGTTGTGTCAGTTCATTTGTCTGTCAGTCACTGTCCGGTTGTGTTGTAAGGATTCCAAGACAAACAAGAAGAAATGACAAGATCCAGAAGATAAGAACCTTCTTACTTCTATTATTATAAAAGTAAGAGCATGAAGTTTTGCATAATTGTAGTTGTGGTATAGATCTCACTTTTAAAGTATAAAAATGTATAATTTGTATTTTAGAGGTGGCTCTGGTATTATAATAGTAAAATTATATATTATTATATTATATGCGATGGGTTTGGCTACGGAACCCTACCATACGCGTGTCTCGCTCTTGTTTAGTTATTTAAATCGATGAAATTCTATGATTAAAAAAAAACAATTGAAACTTAGGTCGCAACTTGTTGATACTCACTTTGCAGGAAAGGGACAGAGCATCCTTTCCTAATCAGGACAAAAGCTTTAAACGCTTATATCTCAGAACTTTATTAGCCAATAAATATTTGCTTCAGTTGGTAAGTTTAGTAACAATTATTCATTTTTTTTTTTTATAAAAACAAAAAAAACACCTGGAGCCGCACCGACACCTGTTTTAAGCGATTCAGATTAGGTGATTGCAGAAAATAACGCGAACGTGATCTAAACAGAGATACGATTTGCGGTCACGCAAAATGTCGCAGGCACTCTTTGAAAAATTATACATATAGAAGTCACAACGCGTAGAAAATTATACTCAATAAACGTCCGCAGTTTAATATATGAACATAACTGTGTACAATTTATATCGAAACAAACTAAACACTGTTTTAAACTATCACGGTTGTTCACTAAAGTTAAATGATTATTTACGGGATATTTACCGTGGTAAGGTTGTGGAAGGAGCTCCCGATATTTCGGCGCAGTTACATGCACCTTACCACGGTAAATATCCCGTAAATAATCATTTAACTTTACGAAACAAACTATTTTACCAAAACCAACCGTATATTTATACGTTTACGGCTCAGTTCTCTAATGTCTGTTCGATTTGCACAACATCGTCAAAGCTCGTGAACCATCGTTGAGCAAGCGAGACGGCGATTATGTCTGAATCGCAAGTGAGAACTTCTCTTCCGAGAGAAAGAGACAATTTTCTCTTTCTCTCCCGTTGGTCAGACGGTGGTTCGTCAGCCAAGTTGACGGCTATTACGGTGTGTTACGGCTTGTGCAAATATCGCGTGACTGTGGATCCATTCTGGCTGCGTATCGAGTCCAGACAGATTGAGTATTGCCACGATTAGCGCGTCATTGTGGCATCTTAGTTTTTTTGATCGAAAAAGGCAATAAAAAAAAAAAACAGGAGAAGTTACGCCCCCTTTTCGATAGAACATTTTGTGACACCTACAGACGAGAGCTTGTGAGAGTCGCGGGCATCCAGCGGATGCAGATGGCAGGAAGTCGTTCAGTGTGGAAGTTAAAGTTCTATGTTCAGCAGTGGACGTCTTCTGGGTGATGATGATGATGATACCTTGAAGTCGCTAGTGAGTCCCTCCATATGAATCTCGTCTGGGAAGTGTAGGATGTTTCCAGTGGGCTGCGTCAGCTGCATGCTGGAAGCTAGCACTCGGTCGCGGCATTTCAGCAAACACACTGCGTGGTGACCCACTGCGCCGTCTGAAAATAAAAGTTAGTTTTTTTTGCCATGGCAAACAAGCTGATGGGCCGCCTGATGGTAAGCGATCACCGACGCCTATAGATACCTGCAACACCAGGGACATCACAGATACGTTGCCGACCCTTAGACTCTATTAACAGCCCTTTTGAATAACCCCATATTATAGCTACTCGGAAATGCCGCAGGGGGGAGCTCTACATCACCTGCCATCACCACATGTAGCCACGTGTCCTGTCCAGCGAGCGTGATACAATATAACTTTAAAATTTGAAAACAAAATTGACTCTTTAAGTTTAATTTAAGTCTTAATAATGTTGTAAATTTTGCGTCTAAGAGAAAGAAGAAAATATTAGCAACCAAAGGCGTTGGACGATTTTGACCATAGTGTAAATGTATTATCTACACTAATATTATAAAGAGGAAAGATTTGTACCTATTTTTGTATGTTTGTATGTTTGTAATGAATAGGCTCCGAAACTACTGAACCGATTTGAAAAATTCTTTCACTGTTGGGAAGCTACTCTATCCTCGGGTGACAAAGGCTATATTATATTTTGTAGCGAGGCCGAAGGCCGAGCTTACACTCGTGCGAAGCCGGGGCGGACGGCTAGTATTATATATACATGTATAACTTTAACATTAGATGTAATTGAGCATACTGGTTTCGGCTACTCCTTACAGTCTTGCAAGCATTTTTTATAAACATAAAAAAAAAGTGAAGAGCTCATGACACCAGCGCAATTTAAACTTTAATGAATTTTCAATATTTTAAAATTCTGATTTCAATCCTGTATCAATTTTATTTACACAATTTTGATTAGTATTTATGTAATATGTTTAGTTGTAAATATTTAAAGTATAAT
This sequence comes from Agriopis leucophaearia, assembly GCA_949125355.1. NCBI lineage: Eukaryota > Metazoa > Arthropoda > Insecta > Lepidoptera > Geometridae > Agriopis > Agriopis leucophaearia. The sequence continues at coordinate 5,107,483 of OX421284.1, read as the reverse complement.
TTTCTTTTGGCAACCAGCGCGATGGGTCGATGACATCACACCCATAGCAGGCCCTACGTGGATGAGATTGGCCCGAGACAGGGATAAATGGCACAAGGGAGAGGAGGCCTATGCCCAGTAGTGGGTTGATACGGGCTGACGATGATGATGATAATTTTCTTATTTGTATGTTAAGGGTTTAGGTATTATATCACTACCATATCTATACTAATATTATAAAGAGGAAAGATTTGATTGTTTGTTTGCGTTGAATAGGCTCCGAAACTACTGAACCGATTGAAAAATTCTTTCACTGTTGGGAAGCTACACTATCCCCGGGTGACATAGGCTATATTATATTTAGTAGCGAGGCCAAAGGCCGAGCTTACACCCGTGCGAAGCCGGGGCGAGCGGCTAGTTATTAATAAAGTGTTAGCGTTGTACTGTACACCTGCTGTTTCACGACGTGCATGACGTCACCTGTCGGTTCCCACGGAAGACCAGCGCTGGTTTTATACGACTAGCACTAAGCTGAGTTGGGACTGATTTGTGACAGAAACTATTATTTTCCTGTTTTAAACTCTTAATATATTATGTATCTCTTGTTTCTGTCATTAATAAATATTTTTCTTTGTTTCTTGTTCGTCCATCACTGGTACATTTGCCTCAGTGGGTGTACTTAGTTGCATACCTGCGTTGAGCTGCCTCACGTAGTCCCTACGCAGCGGCATGGCGAGGCTGTTGATGTGAAGAGACGCCATCCCGGCGGCCGCGGCGCACCCGGCGCCTTCCACCTGCAGTCGCTGCATCTCTTGCACGCTCGCGGCGCGACGGTGGCCTGGGATAATGTTTATTATGAAACCGGACCTCAGTTCAAGCAGGACAAAAGAAGGGCAGGGGCCTAACATACGACAGCCCCGTTAGCTCAGTTGGTAGTGTACCTGCCTTCTGCGCTCGGGGGCGTGGGTTCGATTCCCACCTAGGACAAACATTTGTGTGATGAACATGTGTGTTTGTTCTATGTCTGGGTGTTAATATCTATTTAAGTATGTATTTAAAAATATATATGTATGTATATCAGCCTCTGGCAGCCATGTTACAAGCTTTGCTTAGTTTGGGGTCAGATACAACCTAGCTTTGAACTTTTCGACCAACCACCAGCATTCTTCAGTCTTCCCGTGAACATGGTGCATGTAGCTGCTCCGCAACATTGGGAACTCTATCCAAAATCTTATCGCGGTAAATATCCCGTTAATAATCATATAGTATAATTGTTAATCGGTAATAAGTTATGCGCGGTCATACAAAAAAATATGAAAAAAACGATATTGCAACTTGAATTTTTTCGAGTTTTTTCATCTTAAACATAGTCGCATAGACTCGGGCCGGTTTTAAGGACTAGGCTAATGATTTGACCATGATTTAAACTGATGAAAAGCTATGATGCGGTCTTGCATCGTCTACGATGCAAGATTGCCTAGTAATAATATATAAATCCCAGACTTGAACAATCCAACATTTTAATTATCCTGAAACATAGACGACGCCCGAAGAAGGCAATATTCTGCCCTTTTTTTGGTTGACCGCAGAGTTAAGAAAACGCTACCTAATAGATAGATAAACTTTGCACTTACTTGCTAATAGAAGTAATCGTTCTCCTTCTGCTTGTTCTGTTGATCCGCTGAACTCGATAGTGGCAGCGCAAAGATTTAGCGCTTGGCTTGCCTGCAAAAAAAACAAAAAAAAATACATAAGATCAAATAGCATTATTAACTGGTCCTTAGACTCAGGCACCAATTGTACAATGCTACCTGAGATATGACTGTCTATTGCTTCATCATCATCATTTCAGCCATAGGACGTCCACTGCTGGACATAGACTTCCCCCATCGATTTCCAGAAGGACCGGTTAGAAGCGTCCTGCATCCAGCGTTTTTCTCCGGTCTCTTTTAGGTCGTCTGTCCATCTTGTGGGTGGACGTCCTACACTGCGCTTACCAGTCCGTGGTCTCCACTCGAGAACCTTTCGGTCTATTGCTTCACATCACTTATCATCAGCCAATTAACGCCCACTGTTGGACAAGGCTTTCCTCATAGAGAGGGGTGTTGCCATAATCCCCACGCTTGGCAGGAGGCTTGGGGATCGCAGTACGTTCACCGTGTACTATTAGGACGCTGCTGCACATCCTCCGGTGGTTATGGTCGCAGTTCTAGGACATACCCGGGTCTATTGCTTGGTAACCTTGAATTGCAGCTCATTGATCCACTGCTGGACTAAAGTGATAGGAACTGAGGGTTCATCCGTGCATTCTCTCTGGAACAAGACATCCCGTCTTGAGAGAGTCAGTATGATGTAGTTACCTGCGATATGACAGTCTGTTGCTTGGTGATCTCAGCTTGCAGTTCCTTGATCCGCTGCCGGACCGTGGTGACGGGAGCTGAGGGTTCATCCACCGTGCCAGGGGTGTCTCGTTCCGGGGAGCAGTGCCGGACCACGCGGAGAGGCGTTGACGGTGTTGACGACTGTAAAAGCATTGATTTTAATGTGATTTCTTTGTAACCGACTTCCAAAAAGGAGGAGGTTAATAATTCAACTGTTTTTTTTTGTTTGTTACCTCAGAACTTTCGACTGGGTGAACCGATTTTGATGATTCTTTTTTATTTGAAAGCTGGTGCTTCCCGTGTGGTCTCATTTCGATTTGGTCCAGTTCTGTCATTTTTATGAAGTCATTTTTTTATATTGATAATTATATGTTTTTTCTGGACCCGGGTATGTCCTAAAACTGCGACCAGAACCACCGAAGCAAGGATCGGCAGCAGCGTCCTAATAGTACACGGTGAACGTACTGCGATCCCCAAGCCGCCTGCCAAGCGTGGGGATTATGGCAACACCCCTCTCTATGAGGGAGGCCTTGTCCAACAGTGGACGTTAATTGGCTGATGATGATATGTTTTTTCAAAATGAAACAGTGCCAGGGACACTGCAGGCAGTATGTTAAAAGTTGGTAATATTATTTTCTGTGGTTGATAGTTTTTTTAGAAGTTAAATAAAAGGTAAATTAAAAGTACGAGTACTTACAGCGTTCTGCATCCTCCTATAAAAGCTGACACTGTGAACCAGCTCGCTGCCCTTGTCTTTGTGGGTGACAGGCGTCGTTTGGTGCGCCTTCAGAGGCGACTTGAAGTGCTCTGGGGTCTTGAACTTATCTGGAGACTTGAACTTTTCTGGCGATTTGAAGGTCTTCTCTTGGTACACGAAACTTTTAGAAGACAGTCCGTTCTGGAAATTGATATTCTCATTTGTGTGTCATTTTCTTGTTTTTATAAATCTCTCGTAACCCTACTAGTCAGTGTGGTAGACTGGTTAACTATTCAATGAGATAAGAAGGGGAAAATAATTCAATATTGATGTGACTCACTGTTTTGTTTACAACAATATAAAATGCGACTGTGTATCCTCATTTCATCAACATCACCTTAATTAGCCCACCCCATTCTACCGCTGGACATAGGCCTCACCCAAGGCACACTGATCAGCCAGACCTTTGGTCTGATATACGTAAGTTGACTTGCGTATATTGCAACTACATCGAGTCTCAATGCGTTCTATGCTATGTTTGTCGATTTGTGGCTCCAGCTGGGCTAGCATGCGCAACGTGACAAAACTTTGTCGACTTTTTTTATCGTGCCAAAGCGTGACAGGCGTATATGAAACCATAGACACCTTGTCGCGTTCTCGGTCGACAATATGATGACAAGATTTTGTCACGGTGCGCATGTTACCCATATAGGACACGTCTACTCCAGCAGGCCTAGCATGGGCCGTGGAAAAATTGTCTTTCCACCGTTTTTATTCACGCGTAAACGCGACAGAGCTAGAATATGGATAGGCCTGCAGCGGTTAACGGTTCTGCGACAGATACGGCCCACTGGCGCTTAAGGACTTTGGTTTTTTGGCGAATTACTTAGTTTCGAATACGGTTCCTCATTTTGTAATTTACTTATTTACGTATTTCTATAAAAAAATGTGGCATTTGTATAGCAGAAATCGTAACTAATTTGAAAATAAACTACGCCTATAGAAGAAGTATAAAGCTAAAATCATGTATAAGATGAGCGACTCAGAAGACATTTTGTAATATGGCCTCGGTATGACCTGCTTTTTGTAATAGCAGATTAAAAACAAGGTATTCGAGCTCAGATTAAATCTGGTCATTATGGGGAAGAAGAATGCACCTAGAATTTTCTACAGGAGATGATGCCTTTCAACTATATTGAACTTACGGTAAATAGGTGCCTTTTCAACGACACCTTAACCCGGCAGTCAAGGTTGCACCTAACCCAACTAGTGTGCTAGTGTAAGTGAAGCCACATTTGTGTGCTGCGTTTTGGAACACTTGTTCATAGCTTTTTTCACTCGCGTACAATCTGGTGCCGATGTGCATCTAATCAGATCTCAGGTCAGTTGTTCAAGGACAAGTGAAGCGAGATGACGTTACCCTTTTTAGGGTTCCTTAGGAACCAACAAGGAACTCTCAGTTCGTTCTAATTATTTAGAACCTTCTAACTTCTTTAGCAATAAGGTAAAGCTAATAAGGTAAGTGCATGAACCTTTGCATTATTAGTTTTGATATGGATATCAATTTTAGAAATAAAGAATTCTAATTTTGCATTCTTGGTGTGGCTCTAGTACATGTGAAATGGGGATGAAAAATTGTTTTTCACTGCACCCCTTCGTGAGTGGTATCGTTGAGCCGATACTATAACGGTTCGTTTTTTTTTTATTATACAACTTGCGTTTGACCTCCATCTCGTCCAATGTGGAGCACGTTTGCCTAGAAGAAACCGATTCACTAGCGAGTTGAATACATCCAGATTGCAAGTATCGGGGAACACCCATTAAGGCGTTTACCTTGTTAAGTTTAGGCGGCGTAGGCCCCTCGCTTTCGTCGGCGAGTGCCTCGTCGAGCATGTCATCGAGGTCGCTGTCGCACGCAGAGCTGTCTGTGTCGCTCTCTCGCACCGCCTTCCGGTAGCTGGAGTTGTTCTTCTTAACAACCTGTTAAAGACAAATATATTTTTTAAACCCCGACAAAAGAGCTGATAATTTTTAAACGTTTGAACAGATTTTCTTGTATCATAGCTCAAGATCACACCATTCATACAAAAATAAACCTAAATCAAAATAGGTTCAGCCGTTTAGGAGCTACGATGTTACAGACAGACAAACTAAGAAAATTAAGATTGGCATATGTTCGGAGACAGACACAATATAGAATCCAAAAGAACAGCCTGCCTAGGCATTTGGGATCACTTGATCCTAAATCAACATCTCAAGGACAACTCTCTTCCCATAGAGATTGGTAACTTTGCTCAGGAATGTACTTTGCCACTTTGTTTTTTTTATTTTTTGTTTGATGTTTACTCTGGTTTTTTTCTGACAGCCTGCCATATACATCATTAACTGCTGGCCTTTTGGAATAATTCAGAGTAGCACAGCAGACAATGGAGAGCCATGCTCGGAGTTTCTTTGCGCGATAGATTCCGGAACGAGGATATTCGCAGAAGAATCATCAGTCACCAACATAGCTGCTAAGATTTGCAAGTTGTAGTGGCAATGGGCAGGCCATATCGCTCGAAGAAACGATAACCAATGGGGAAGAAAGGTTCTTGAGTGGAGATGACAACCCGGAAGACGCAGCGTAGGTAATCCTCCCACTAGATGGACCGACGACATCGTGAGAGTCGCGGGCAGAGCCCTACCGCTACAAAAACGATGATAATAGCATTGGCCGGTTATTTTTAATTTAATAATAACATTAACCTGTTATTTATGAATTAATCTAACTTACGTTCATAACTTCTCGTCCGAATGACGTCTCAGCCCAGTTGTCCGATTTGTTCAGTTTGTCATTAGCACTTATTGGAATATCCTCTTCATCGCTGAAAATTACAATGCAGTTATTTAACACATGCTATTTGCGAAATATAACGCTTTCTTTTTATAACACACATAATTTGAAATTTGATAGAAATACAATAAGAAATAGTTAAATACGCTTTTATTCTCCTTTATGTCTGTGAAAATGACTAACAAGCACTGTTTAATCGAATGTGGATATATTCAGATAAAATTCTTGTGATTTACCGTTATACACATAACTATTACTGTTGCCCGCGACTTCGTACACGTAGATTTTCATATAAATTTTCAACCCTTTTTCCTCCCTTAATCCGGCCCATGCGCAAACATAGCCTATACTCCAATCTGGTCATAGCTAAGCATATTCGTGAAAACCGCACTTAAATCCGTCCATAATGGTTTAGCACGCACATCTCCGTGGAAAAACAAACATCTAGACAAAAATTCCAAAAACTGTCAGAACGTGTTCTGCTGCAAATTTTAAGAAGCCCTGTTTTTTTACACATCTTAATTACAGATTTTTTATCTCTTAGATAGATAGATAGAAAACTCTTTATTGTTCACACCAAAAATTATACACGTACATAAAAACAACTTAAAAAACTAGTGAAACAATTGGCGGCCTTATCGCTATAAGCGATCTCTTCCAGGCAACCTTAACCTCTTACGTTTTTATTATATGTAATATATAGATTACATAAAAATTACACATTGTCACGTCTTTTTCCTATTGTAGTAGGAAAAGACCACATCTCTCCATTTGCTACGATCCTGACACACCTTTCGCTTATTCTACTTTCATGAGTGTTTTCAAACAAGTTCGTCGGTTACGAATACTTATAACGAGGCCTTTTTCTCATTTTAAGGGTTCTGTACCCAAAGGGTGTAAACGGGACCCTATTACTAAGCCTATGCTGTCTGTCTGTCCGTCCGTCCTTCCTTTCAACGGCTGTATCTTAACTCAGTAGTACCACTTTTACGTTAGGCATGCTACAATCTTCGACCACACCGATACCTGATTTTAGGTAAATTGCGGTATGTAACGTCTACCCTAACTCTCTTTGGACTATGAATCCCACATTATGGCCAGCCTTCCTTACTTTTCTCTACTTTCCACATCGTCTTCAGAAACTTTACACAATCTCATGTCTCTTTTTAATTGACTTCCAAAAAGGAGGAGGTTATCAATACGACAGTTTTAATTTTAATATTTTATTTATGTTTGTTACCTCAGAACTTTCGACTGGGTGATCCGATTTTGATGATTCTTTTTTTTATTTGAAAGCTGGTGCTTCCCGTGTGGTCCCAATTCCAATTTGGTCCAGTTCTGTCAAAAAATGTCAGTTCTGACATTTTTATGAAGTCGGTTTTTTATATTGATAATTATTAATTTTAAGATAAGCTTGCGCTCGACTTACATCTCGCCTGATGTTAAGCGAAGATGCGGTCTACGATGGAGGACGCGTGCCTAGAAGAAACCGACTCACTAGCGACTTAGAACCCAGATTGTAACTATCGGGGAACACCCATTCAGGCAGTGCATTTCACAGACTAGCTGTTCGCACAATAAAATTGGTATCAAAGCGCTTCGTTCGTATTTTCAGAATATCAACCAAGAATCGCACCCTTGGCACGAAATTTTTCCACCATGCCTTGGGCCTCTGGGTTGCGTTAGTAAAGCATCGTCCGATGACGCCCGATTAAACATACTACTTACTCGTTCTGAACGTAAACGTACCCTGGGCGATCGCCCAACGAGGCACCGGTCACCCCACGAGATAGGCGGTTGCGGGTCAACCTGACGTTTCTTATGTCAATTTTGACAGTTCATTCTCGAAGTTGGAGATTATTTTAGCTTTTACGGGATTGTAAATTACTTTGCATTCATGTTTTTTTATTTAGGAATAGGCTTGTTAAGCGATGATGCGGTCTACGATGGAGCACGCTTGCCTAGAAGAAACCGATTCACTCGTGATTTGAAAACACCCAGATTGTAACTACCGGGGAACACCCATTCAAATCTTGCAACTGAATTTTGGACCAGTTATCCTGAACCGATTGAGCTGAAATTTGGCATACTTATGTAAGATCGCTGAAATTACAATTTTATGGTACCATCGAGCTGGTCTGATGATGGAGTCAGAACCATAGGAACTCCTAAACGAAACGACGTAACGAGTTTGGGTCCGTTGGATTTATCTTTCCAAGCATTTAGGTTTTAGATAGTGACCAGGATCCTGATGATGAAGCCGGACGTTGGCCATATCTACCCATATGTATTTACTCTTTGATCCTTTAGCATTGGCTGTAGATGATAGATATGTAGCTGCAGCATCAAGCTGTATTACCCGATTTTGCAACAGTTTTTTTAAATTGCCTCCCTCTTTTGGAAGCAAATATAAAGACGTATTCACGACAAAAGTATTATTACAGAATAAAGTATATTTTCATGTGCTTATTTAATCATTTTCACAGTAAACAAGGAGAATAAAAAACATGATCACTGTACATTTTTTATTTTTAAAAAAGTATGCAAAAAACGTTCATATTATAACCATTATCACAGACAACATAATATAGGTAATTAATATTAAAATTAACCTGAAAAGAATGTTTAGTTTATCGTAATAGGAGAACTAAATATAAAATACCTAAGACCAATGTATAACCCTATTTTTTGTGAATAAATTTAATTTAATTTCAATTAATAAATAAACTTATTACTTGTCAATTAATATTTAAGTCATAATTATTAACGAGTCCCTCAAAGCTGTCAAAATTGTATCAGTCTACTACCTTTTTCCCCAACCAACGTCTGTGTAATAGCCGTAACAGACGGGTCAGCATGGTTGACGTCAACCAACGAGAGAAAAAAAAGGGAAATAATGTTCTCATTATTTCTCTCCCGTTGGTCAGACGGCGGTTCGTGGTTCGATGCGTCTGTTACGGCTATGAGGCGACAGCGGAGCCGAGGTTTTGATAGCTCTAAGTGACATAATGATTGAGCTATAAGTGAAGTAGAAATACTATTAAGTCTATTTTGACAGATGGATCGAAATAATATAACTTATAAACGGTACATCAAAAGGCAAGGACATTTCATTTAAGGCTTCTACAGACCAAACGCGTGTCAACAGCAGCACAGGGCGTGAGCAGCGCGTGAGCAACTCGGGGCATAATCATTAACATTGGGTGCAGCTTGCTGACGCACACGCTCATGGCAGCCATAGTAATACAGCAGCGCGCACCGGCTACGAGCTGCCACAGCGCAGTAAGTGGACAGCACTAGAGCAGCATAACCATGGAGCAGTACATGCGCTGCCTCGCGCTGTCATTTTGTTTTCATACAGTTTCTTGAATTACGAAATACGTGGGCCAGCATTCAAACTATGCTGCTGCTGACACGCTTTTGTTACGTAGAAGTCTTAATTTTCACGTTTCTTTATATCTAGAGCTAAAGTAGTACACACTACTTTATTACTCCTTCATTATTATCTTAAAAGAAATAATAATATTACATAAAAACATCTACCTACGTAAATATAAATAAATAAAGAGTCGATATAAAAATGCAAACAGAATTGTTTACGCATATTTATGAATACATCTTTAGCAAGAATGTAGGTACTTGTATATTATGTAAAAATCTAATTCTATCAAGTTTTAGGCAGCTAACGATTGATATTTAATGATATTGTCATTATTGTAAATTCTCGAAAGTAATTTCTTAATATAATCGTCATAAAAATGATAAAATATGTAAAAATTGTAAGCGAGAATATACTAGAAGTACAAGTAATATATTTACAAAAAGGTTCAAAGGACTATATTCTAAAATAGGCATCAATACAGTCTTATTTAAGTAGGTAATTAATTTGAACTCGTCTAATTATCACACAACTGACCCGCCGAAATTTGAAAGGTAATACCAACTTTTTTTAAATCCTAATAGTTTCATATATTTAGGACGTGCCATTAACTGAAAATGAACAAAGAATAAGCGTAAATATTGCGGTTTTTAATTTTTCAAGTTATGGCAGCTCAAAAATGTGTGAAACGTAGGCCCCGAGTTAAGCCCTTAAGTAGACAAAGTTTAGAGCAATATACTTTACTAGAGAAAGCTAATTTAGAAAATAATTTCAGAAAATCTGTTTTTCGCAAATAATATATAGTTTTTCTAATGTATTTTTTACAATAAATAGATTGACATTGGTTTTGATTCTGTTGTACCACTCCCGAAACTAAATCTTACAGGACGAATATATCTGCGTCTCTTTTCGTTTCAATATGTGGGAAAAGGATGGCAGTTAGAGTTTGATTTCGTCTAGTAAATCTTAAATAATTCTGATCTGGTGCCGTTAAAACAGAGTCAATTTAATTGATTGCGATAAGTTGCTTGAGCGCAAACTGCATCTCGGCGCGTTAAGGTTCACTTACGCGTGATTTTCCAGAATCACCTAAAACAGGAGACCGTGAACTAGTAAAATTATTTCTATATTTTACATTTATATGAAAAACAATCAAGCTTCGTCCACCGTCTTCCATTATGTATTCAATACATATAGTGTGTTATCAGGCCGCGTAGATTTGCATGAATCTATTGCATATTCATAACCATCAGGACTTTGCAAAACGCATATTGTCAACGGTAATGTTAGAAAGTTGAGGGAAATCTTTTATATCACATTTGCAACGAATGAATAGTTTTAAAAAGGTATTGTCAAAATATTGTACAAAGTTTTTCGCATTCAGATCAAAATTCAGTGATGGAAAAATAGAATGAGTTAACCGTGGCTCGTTTACTATCTGCCATTTACTTAAGGCCGCGCTCCCGACTACAGCTATTTCTCTCGCAAATTTATAAATTTTTGAAGATAAACAATTATCAATAAAAAAACAGACTTCATAAATATGTGAGAACTGGACCAAATATGTGCCCTCTATCCCATAGCGCGTGCATTAATATGGCACTATCAGTTTTAGAGAGCGCATGCCTGATTTAGTACTGAGGTGTTCCGACAGATGTCTCTTATAATAATTTTGTTTGGAAATGATATTTTAATTGTTACATTGTAAAAAAAAATAACATTGTAGAACTGGACCAAATTTAAATGGGACCACACGGGAAGCAAATACAAAAACAATCATCAAAATCGGGTTACCCAGTCCAAAGTTCTGAAGTAACAAACATTTTAGAAAAACAGTGGAATTGAGAACCTCCTCTTTTTTTGGAAGTCGGTTAAAATAGGTCAAGCGTTATCTTTAATAAAACATTGTGGGGTCACGGAATGCTAACGCAGCGACATTGCCGCTCAAGTATTATTTCTATGAATATTTCCTTGGCTTATTTCACAACTTCTTTGATAAAATCAGATGTAAACACGTTACCAAGTGTCCTTACAATATGTAAATTAAAGCAAACAAAGCGGGTACGAACAACATGGGTCATTACGCGTGAACCGGTCCGAGTTGCACCACAGAACCGGTCTCCTCTGTCAAGGTCCAAGGATTCTTTGGAAAACGTCAACCCAGTAGTCCGATATTTACAAGCTGTTTTCTAAGGACTTTAGTTTGCGTATATTTTAAGCGATTTCTGAGACAATTGTGTACTGATTTTATTTATGTTTTTTAATCATCGTCATCATCAGCACAAAAGACGTCCACTGTTGAAAATAGGCCTCCTCTTTAAAACTACACATTGATAAGACAGCCTGCCATCTGCATCCACTGGATGCCCGCGACTCTCATAATGTCGTCGGTTCGTCTAGGGGAGGCCTACCTACGCTGCGTCTTTCGGTTCGTGGTTTCTACTCAAGAATCTTACTTCCCCATCAGTGTTTTTTTTAATATATACCATTATGTTGGTGTACTGACCACAGCACACCAACCTCCTCGGTGGCAAGCAAGGAGTTTTTAATGATATGTATTTAGAAGAAATCTGTTGTTCTTTTGTTTTTTATGCGTCTTTTCAGTTTTTTGGTGATCTACGCTTTGAGTATGTTATACATTGTCAAAGGATCTACGAAACAAGATTAGTTTATAATAAAATGCGTATTATTGAGCCAAAAATGGATTAATTGGCGCCGAGATAGTAATCAACGCGTAAAAGTGTTGCTGTGAGAGCTCGCAATGGACAGTTCGGTGATGTTCGGGAAACCTCATGTTCGAATAAAAAAAACAATTCTCTTCTAAATAATATTAATTAAATACTCCTTGGTGAGAGCTGGGTATGTCCTAAAACTGCGACCAGAACCACCGGAGGATGGGCAGCAGCGTCCTAATAGTACACGGTGAACGTACTGCGATCCCCAAGCCGCCTGCCAAGCGTGGAGATTATGGCAACACCCCTCTCTATGACGGAGGCCTTGTCCAACAGTGGACGTTAATTGGCTGATGATGTGGTGAGAGCGCTGCTCTCTCACTATGGGCTTTACTAGCAAGCTCAAAGTCGCACAAGGAACTATGGAGAGGGCTATGCTCAGGGTTTCTCTACGAGATCGAATCAGTAATAAGCGAGATCCGTAAACGAACGAAAGTCACAGACATAGCCCACCGAATTAGCAAGTTGAAGTGGCAGTGGGCAGGGCACATAGCACGCAGAACAGATGGCCGATGAGGACGAAAGATTCTCAAATAGAGACCACGGACCGGTAAGCACAGCGTAGGGCGTCCACCAACAAGAAGGACAGACGACCTCAACGAGAAAGAAAACGCAGAATGCAGGCCGCTTCCGACCGGCCCTTTTGGAAATCGATGGGGGAGGCCTATATCCAGTACATCAGAACCAGTCGAATTGAGCACTTCTGACATGTGAGTAGATACAGTAAGACCCGCATTTCAACGCAACCATGTTAAATACCATTCCAATGTCAACTAGTATCTAACCTAGTAACGAGTAAGTACTAAGTAGTACACAACCTAGTATTTATAATAAGTCACGCCTAGATATTGGCATCGATAATAGACGATACGCGTCAGTTGTAGCAAATATTGCGTAGAAATATTACATATGGCAGTGGTAATATTGATTTTATAAGCAATCTGTCACAACTTATGTCACTTAAATGCCTATAACTAAGACTTTTAATCGAAATCATAGTTATCTAGCGGGTTTATTCAGAAACTCCCAATAAGGCTGTTCTAGCTGAGATATGGTTTATCTCATTTGAAATAATTTACAAAGCACTATTTGATTTTTAATTGCTTGTCGAACCATCAGGCGAGCGACTTAGCTCGTTTCGTCACCCAGTATCATAAAAAAAAGAACGTTTGTGTATAAGAGGGTAGGTCTCTACCTCAGATTAAGACACATACGGAAAATATGGTAAGGTTAGGGGGAATCCAGTAATTACGTGAGGCATTTAAGGGGGGCAGGTGTCGAGCTGGATCTCACCCAATCTCATGTGGGCGAGAGGGGGGAGGGTCTCGGCAAAAATCACGTAATATTTTTTTCCTACAAGAAACAGTGAGGTTGCGTAAAACATGTTTCTCCACTAAAATATTGCCTATACAACACATAACAGATTAACGTATTTACACAAAAATACGCATTTTGAAAGATCTCACGTGAAATTAGGGGACTCGAGCCTAATAATAAATAAATATCTGGGACATTATTGCACACATGGTCATCTGACCCCAAACTAAGCAAAGCTTGTAATATGGCTGCCAGAGACTGATATACATACATATATATTTTTAAATACATACTTAAATAGATATTAACACCCAGACATAGAACAAACACAAATGTTCATCACACAAATGTTTGTCCTAGATGGGAATCGAACCCACGCCCCCAAGCACAGAAAGTAGGATCACTACCAACTGAGCCACCGAGGCAGTCGGCTAATCTCACGACATCTCACCAAGGGAAGAGGGGGATCGAAAAATCGCCAAAATCACCTCATGTAATTAATGGACGCCCCCTTAGGCCGTCTTCAGGCCCAAATCAGACTTGATTCATTTTGTCAAACTTATCCGGCAGACAACCTTGCACCCATTTTTTGCATATAGACTACTAGTTAGTTATTGGATGTCCCTGCAAGTAGACATTTTGTACACGAACAATAATTGTACTAAGGCATATCTCCCTTGCTTGTTTGATCTGATATCTATACTTTACTATTCAGGGCCCTGATTACATACAAACACGGCAGTAAAGCGGCGCGTTAAGTTAACCTCAAAAAGTTGGACTTTATTTCCAAAGGAATAGAGGCCAAATTTTTTGAGTTTGCGTGCATTTAAATCACGTGCATGTTTTAGTGATGGAATCATGACCCAGGGCGTTAGAATCGTATTATAGTTCCACTGTAATATTATTGTTTGAATTTGTTTATTTATTTCATATTTACAAAAATCATATGAAATTAGCTACCTTCATTACAGCTATACGATTATTTTTTTGTCTTTATTGCACACCCTGTAAATGCAGAGTACAACCATCAAAAATGTGTTACTCGATAACAACACATCGATATGACCATAAGGAAAAAGTAGTTTGAATGAGTATAATTATATAATATTAAGAATAAATATCACTTAAAATATATGATATCAATTAAATGTACTTTCAGATTATATGTACTTCACTGGTCTTATAAAGTAGTCTAGTGATATTAAAATAAGAAATATATTAAAATTTTAATTTCAAAATCTTGTACGTTTTAAGTGATCATCAAATTACATGGATATTCCACGGCTATCACGCGTCACATTTTTAAAAGCCATAACAGACGCATCGAACATGACTGATGCACTCATCTGACCAACGGGAGAGAAAGAGTGAGAACATTATTTCCCTCTCTTTTTCTCTCGTTGGTTAAGGTGGTTGACGTCAGCCATGCTGGCCCGTCTGTTACGGCTATAACATAAAACTTAAATTAGTCTTCAAGTCTTCAAAATCCAATCATCCAAAATTGAAGTCCCTCTTAGTTTCGTTTTGCCAAGACAAAAACGGTCCTATTATTCGGTCAAACAGTTCGTATTCCAAAGCGCACCAAAACAGTCTCAATGTATCAACGCCAGGTCGGCCGCCATCTTGAAAATCCGCTTCACAACTACCCTGCAAAATTCAAATGCACAAAAAGAAGAATATACACTCTAAGGTGTAGTATCCGCACCTTGATCCGCCGCACTCCTCTTGGGAATTGGTCTGGTCCGTCTCTATGTCGGATAGGTGAGGGTAGAGACGGGGTTGTGTTGTGCCGTTTTGTGCCTTATTGTTAGTTTTCAGCCTTTTGACGTCGTCTACAACGGCTAAAACAACAGGCGAGTCTTGGGAACCTGGAAAAGGAAATATTTTGGATTAGTCTTAATTAACAGACTTCAAAAAAGGAGGGGGTTCACGTTTGTTACTTTAGAACTCCGTTTATAAACCGATTTGGAAAACTCATTCTTTAATTGAAATGATTTACATTCCGATTGATCCCATAAACTTTATCAAAATCAGTTCAGCAGTATGGCTTTTAAATCAAAATAACTGGAAAATTTGGTTATTTTTATGACGATATTATGTCAACTGAAGAACGCAAAGTGCATATTTGACTAATTTTGTGAAGGTTTTTTAAATTGATAATTATTTTTTGTAATGTTAATTTACCACAGACTTGAAGTTTAGACCACTCTGTATTGCAAACGTTGTCAAAGTTCAATAGTTTTAGATTGATGAAAATATTTATCCTATTAAGGTTCTCACTAAAGATGAAGGTAAGGATATACATAGACATAAATGACATTCACCAATATGCACTGGGCTAGCATGACGAATTAGGGCCCATCCAATATAGGACTGTCTGTAAAAAGGCCTCTGTCCAAGCAGTGGGAACATGATAAGCTGATAATGATGATCAAAAATAAAAGTTCGAATATCTGAGAGTTGATGAGGTTGAGAGTGGAAAGCATAGACTAGGTATAGCTACTACGTAGCCCGGGACTTGTAGTTACGATTATTTTCAATGGAAACAATTCAGTCAAATACCTGAGGGGCGGGGTGAGGGGTCACTAAATGCTAATTGGCCCATTCAACGTCAGTTCAAAATGTAAACAAAGCTTAGTGATGGTGTACCTTTAGTATTGGTCGGAAATGACGTGAAGTTCAGTGGGCGTGTTTTTTCCCAGTCAACATTTTCTGCCAAAAAACGTGATATATGACGTGATTTTGAAGGCATTTTTTTCAAATTTACGTCTTGTGAAAATAAATGACGTCAAAAATCACTTTGTTTTATCTTCTTTGTCAACACTTGCTTAAAAATTACGTCACATACCACGTCGAAACGATGTGAACACGTGAAGCATGACGTCTGGAGTGACGTGATTCGGCGTCTAAAATTCCCAAAATTCACGTCAATAATGACGTAACCTTGCTGATTGGGTTATATCAGTAGTGGTCAACTGATGAAGTGTCTGAACATGTTCGCCCTGCATTAAATGTCTAGTTATAGAAAGTCTTTGGTGGAAAGGCTCTTCCTCGCACCACGCTTATTCCCCTTGAATACCTTTAATCGAATGTTTTTTTGACGTTGACAGCGTTCGCAATTCCACTGCACCAGGCCTAACACGGGCCGTGGAAAAATTGTCTTTCCTCCATTTTTATCCGCGCGTAGACGCAACAGAGCTAGAATATGGATACGTTTGTTGGATAAAAACGGTGGAAAGACAATCTGTCCACGGCCCGTGCTGGGCCTGCTGGTTTCTAAAATTTATAAACACAGGTAGTCATCTCAGTCGTTTATAGAACGTACTGTTCATTCGTTTATTTAAAGTTCAAAATAACGATGTAATTTTTGGATAGAGTAACAATTTAGAAAGCTAGCCTATCGAGGTTTCCTACGTTGAAATCGGTCTCCGAAGAATTTGCGTAAGATATTGCGCAAGTTTTAGTAACTGAAGTTAATCGTGTCGATTGAAATCGAATGAATCATTTTTAACTTTTATTATTGTAAAATGAGAGATAATTTATTTGTGTATAATTTTAAATTTATGCAATTCATCTGTCATATCACGGCAATTGCTCTCTCACCTTACAGCTACTGCTGTGATTGACAGCTAGAACTAAATATAATTTGACAGCTCAAAGTGACGTTCAAAATCAATTTATAAAACCGGAATTTTAGTGACGCCTCATACTTTTTAGTTAAATTTAGAGGACAATAACTCTCGCGATAATAGGCAGCATGGTTTTTACGGCCGTAATTGCAAAAAGCTAATAAAATTGTGAATGAAACGAGTTGGTAACCAAACGCAGAATTACACGCGATAAAAAAAAACCATTGACACTAACGCCACTGGCAACCAGCGGCAGTAATCGTAGTCTAAAATAGTCGCGGACCTGTCAGATGTCAACGTCAGATTTACAATTATCGCTGTTTGACAGCGACGATTGCAAATAGCGAATACCGTAACTGTACGCGCATAGCCGCGGTAATTTCAAGATATTTTCTCTTATTATTTTATGCTAATTTAAAATCTATGACATACCCTACCTAAAATACTAACCAAATGTAAAGTTTTGGCATAAAACACGTGCATCACGATGTTCACAAGAATATGCTAAAACATATGAGTCAGGAAAAATATCGGATGACTAAAATAAAACGGAAAAGGTAACGGAGACGCGGCGACACAAAGGCTCCTTTGTTAGACACGCTAAATGATTGTTTGTTTTAACAACTTTTTCTTTTCACTGCATGCGGTCCTTAAATGGCTTGGCAGGGAAATCTTACTTTCAATATGACGGAGAAATAGAACGAGCGGAGAGAAAAAATATGATATGTGTCTTGGTATACTAGATAAAGTCTTAGATGCGACGTTTGTAATTTTTTATTATATTGGGACACTATATGTTCAAGTCAAACTTGAATATTTGATATGTTCAGTAAGTTTAGTTCGACAATATATCAATAGATGGCGCCACAGAGAAAATTAACTCGCACAAGCGTTTCATTCATTGGAATATCGGTGGATTTTGTGGCGCGTCGTCAAATATATACTTCTGACACTTGATACGGAGTTTCATTTGAGTCTAATTTGAACCCTATCCTTAGTACAACTATTCTCAGAGGCCTTAGCATTTAACATGGTCCTTCGAGCCGGATAGACAGCGATCTGTCAAGTAGTTGAGTGTGTGTAAACCTCGCCAGTAAAGCACTAGAAACCGATGGTGGATCGCCATTGAACAGTGTGCTCATCGTGATCGATCCTTCAAGTGGATCGATGCGATTTGTCGGAAAGTGCGCAAGAGCACTTTTCGCCACCGGAAGCAGAAAGAGGCTAGAGAAGGCACCGAGCGTGACGTCAATATTGACGTGACCGAAGAAGAAGCCTTTTGGAGACGTCACACCAGCAACGTGTATCGAAGTTCAACACTAGTGAGGTGATTTGTTTGCCAGTGAAAAACTGTGAGTACATTTTATTGATATCTGTGAAGTGTTATTCCGAAACGTCATTCAGCGACTTAGAATAAATATGAAGATTATTGGGACTTATAGTTATTAGAATATTTTAACTGATTCGGACTTGTAATATTGCATGCATGTTGGCTTAACTTAGAATAATTTCAAAACAAGTGTTCATACGGGGAACCCACGCCGGTTTTCACCCAGAATTTAATACAGTTTAAAACACTTAGAAAATTAGTTGTGTTTCAAATACCTAGTGCTGTAATAGTAAGTAAACCGTTCAAAATGGCAACTATAATAAAATGTTTGTTGGCTTCAAAAAAAATTATTGAAAGAAGTTATGATAATTTTAAGAAATCTCCAAAGGATCGTTTGTCTAAAGAGTCTTACTTGCAAATTAGGCTTGAAAATTTAGAACAAGAGTGGAGTATTGTTAAAGATAATAATATGAAATTATCAGCTGAAGCCACCGATGCCATTCTGAAACACGATTATTTTGAAGACGATGTTTATGAAAACATCGAGGAAACTTATATTACATACAAGCTCGATTTAAAGGAAGCTCTAAATTCTCTGTGCAAATCTAAAAACTATTTAAGTACTACAAAAACCACAACAGCTAAAGCGGAATGCAATGTTCGTCTTCCGAAAATCACAATCCCAACGTTTTCCGGTCAATATGCAGAGTGGCCTACATTTCGTGATCTGTATATGTCACTGATACATAACAATGACTCAATAGATGACGTACAAAAAATGCATTATTTGAAAGGGCATATTTTAGGAGAAGCGGAACAGCTTTTAAGACATGTTCCCATCACAGCAGCTAATTACCAGGTGTCATGGTCAATTCTCAAGAGCAGGTATAATAACAAAAAATTTCTAGCTAATTGTCTATTGAGTCGGTTTATGAATCAGCCCAGCATTGGAACAGAGTCGTGCAGTGCAATTAAAGATGTCTTAGACACAACTAACGATACTTTGAATGGTTTGAGAAATTTGGATATCGAGGTCGATTCTTGGGACGTTATTGTGGTGCACATTATTTGCACTAAGTTAGATTCTGAATCACGTAAGCTATGGGAGGCTAAGATAAGTGCGTCAGACGAACTTCCTACTTTGCAACAGATGAGAGAGTTTTTGGAGTCCAGGTTTCGATCTCTCGAGTTCTTGGACACCAAAACCAAGCCAAAGTTTTCAAACCAAAAACCCAAAGTTTTGCACGCAATCACCACAGATTCCAATACTGGCTTGAATCAGTGTCCATACTGTAAAAAAGAAGATCATAAAATATGGCATTGCAAAGATTTTGCAAATGTTGATTACGACACCCGATACAATTTTGTGCAAACCAGTGGACTTTGCTTTAACTGTTTAGGTAGGAATCACTCGGCGAACGCTTGCCGGTCTTCTACCAAATGTCGCGTTTGCAAACGCAACCATCACTCTTTAATTCATCCAACGCCATCTGTCGAATCGCATACTTCTAGTTTAGATAAACCGGAAGTGGAGTTAGAAGTAAACACCACAGCGTCCAATGTCAAGGCAGTTTTAGACAATCCTGTATCAACTTCGAATGTCAGCGCACATTTCACGAAGCAGACCAGACCCAGTCAGATTCTGTTAGCTACCGCTATCGTCAACACTCCAGCAAGAAATGGTAGCGCACAGCTTCTAAGAGCATTATTGGACCAAGGTTCTCAAGCATCATTTGTCACAGAATCGACTGTACAGTTGCTTGGTCTTAGAAAAATACCCAACAGAAGCGTCATATCAGGATTAGGTGGCGACAAGGGCAAATTAGCCTCAAAGTACATAGCTGTGATAACGGTCCAATCTCGCCACGATCCCAATTTCCAGGTGGAAGTTCGAGCGCACGTCCTAAGTTCAATTACAAGTTTGCTTCCATCCGAAAAGGTTGAATCCATAGACTGGCCAGAGTTAGCAAAGATCAGTCTTGCTGATCCACAATTTACCAACCCAAATAAAATTGATATCTTGCTTGGTGCAGACGTGTACGGGCAAATCTTGAGAGATGGTATGATCAAGGGTCCTAATGGTCTGTTAACGGCCCAACATACAGCCTTAGGATGGATTTTGTCAGGTCCAGTATATCATGATCAATCACTTTCAACAAGGTGTCACCACAACACTATTGTGAGTTTGCATGCTCAAGTAGACGACAATGAGTTGCTAAAACAATTTTGTCAAATTGAGTCAGATTCTTTTCAGACAAAAATGCTCACTCAAGAAGAGAAACGGTGTGAGGAGTTTTACAGCAAAACTACTAAAAGAGATGCAACAGGACGTTATATCGTACGTCTTCCATTCAACGAAGTCGACCCTCAATGCAAGAACGGGAATTCGAAACAAATTGCTCTTAAAAGATTTCATCTTCTTGAGAATCGCTTCAAGAAGAACCCCGAGATCAAGTCAAGATACTCCGAAGTAATCCAAGAATATCTCGACCTTGGTCATATGGAACGTTTGGCAAGCACAGATAAGCAGTCAAATAGTGTATATCTGCCGCATCACGCTGTCATACGTGAAGATAAAACTACGACCAAGGTCAGAGTAGTGTTCGATGCTTCGTGCCAAGGCACAAACGGAGTATCTCTCAATGACAATTTAATGGTTGGCCCTACACTACAACAAGATTTACGGCACATCATAACGCGATGGCGTACGCATCCCATCTGTCTTAGTGCTGACATCGTAAAAATGTACCGCCAAGTCATCGTGACCTCTGAAGATGCAGATTTCCAGCGGCTTGTATGGAGAAATGATCCGGAATCTGAAATACAAGATTTTAGATTATTAAGAGTTACTTTTGGTACAGCATCTGCTCCTTACCTGGCGGTAAAAACGCTGCAACAGCTGGCAACCGATGAAGGTGCCGACGCTCCTGAAATAGCAAAAAGAATTAAGACTGATTTTTATGTGGATGATCTGTTGACAGGCTGCCAAACAGTGAAGGAAGGAATAGAGATATATACAGAAATGAAGAAAATATTGACTAAAGGTGGATTTGATTTGCAGAAATGGACTACAAATAACAAGGACTTAGCAGAAGTAGTGATGGATAGACAAGGAAACCAGGAAGGAAAGGTAGACATAAAAATGAACGAAGTAGTGAAGGTTTTAGGACTCACCTGGGACAAGGAATCAGATTCCTTCCATTACTCTGTGCAACTGCCTGTTTTGCAGAATCCTATTACGAAGAGAAGGGTAATATCTGATATTTCACGTCTTTTTGACCCCTTAGGTTGGGTCGCGCCATGTGTCGTTGTTGCTAAAGTCATGATCCAGAAACTGTGGTTGGCTGGCATAGATTGGGATGAAGAGTTACCTGAAGAATTGCTTCAAGAGTGGCTTAATTATCGATCTGAACTGATTCGGGTAAGTGAAGTTTCAGTGCCGAGATGGATAGAAGCTTCAAATGACGATGTATGCAGAGAGATTCATGGCTTTTGCGATGCAAGTAGCACTGCATACGCTGCGGTAGTTTATTTGAGAACGGTAGACGCAGTGGGAAATGTTCACGTTAACCTCATTGCAGCTAAAACCAAGGTAGCTCCAACTATGCAAGTGTCAATACCACGCCTTGAGCTTATGGGAGCCGTTTTAGTTGCTAAACTGGTCACTGAAGTAGCCAGAGTGCTGGAAATTGATAGTGTGAATCTTCGCTGCTGGACAGACTCAACTGTCGTGTTGTCATGGCTTAGCAGTCATCCAAGTAGGTGGACAACATTTATCGCTAACAGAACTTCTGAAATCTTAACCAAACTAGACAACACTCAGTGGTCCCATGTGGGATCTAACCAAAACCCTGCAGATGCAGCATCTAGAGGATGTACTCCAGATCAGCTAGTTCAAAATACGATATGGCTGCATGGTCCATCATGGCTTAAGGAGTTAACTATTGAGTACAGACGACCCAAGTCGATATCTACAGAACTAGAACAAAAAAAGGTCAAAGTCCATTTATCTATTGACACGACAAGGACTGATCCCCCCATTTGGACACAATTTTCATCTCTCTGTAGACTTATACGTGTCATTGCTCTTTGTCGAAGATTTTTAAAGATTAAGGATGTGACTATGAAGCTTCACAAGTTTCAACCGTTCGTAGAGAGTTCAGAGCTTGAGGAAGC
This sequence comes from Agriopis leucophaearia, assembly GCA_949125355.1. Taxonomy (NCBI): domain Eukaryota; kingdom Metazoa; phylum Arthropoda; class Insecta; order Lepidoptera; family Geometridae; genus Agriopis; species Agriopis leucophaearia. The sequence continues at coordinate 5,085,030 of OX421284.1, read as the reverse complement.
CTTAGAGGCTTGCATCCGGCAATGTCAATTGTTGGAATTCGAAGGGAAAATGACAAAATTAAAGCCACTCAACCCATACAAGGATAACAGAGGAATTTTAAAGGCTCGTGGTAGAATCCAGAACTCAAATCTTCCAGAAGATGCCAAACATCCAATCATCCTTCCTCATAAAAGTCATCTCACTGACTTAATTATTGATGATGCCCACAAGAAAACGCTGCATGGAGGTCCTCAGTTAATGTTGACCTACTTGAGAACCAAATATTGGATTTTGTCAGCAAAAAATTTGGTCAAAAACCACGTACACAAGTGTGTTATCTGTGTTCGACATGCAGCGTCCACCAAAAACCAATTCATGGGTCAGTTACCACCTGCAAGAGTGACACCAGCAAGAGCGTTTCTTCACAGCGGCGTTGATTTTGCAGGTCCTATTAATATGAGGGTTTCCAAGGGTAGGGGTAATCGTAGCTACAAGGGCTACATTTGCCTTTTTGTTTGTATGGCCTCGAAGGCCATTCATTTAGAGGCCGTTAGCGATCTCACTGCGCAAGGTTTTATTGCAGGTTTCAAACGGTTTGTTGCCCGAAGAGGACACGTGAACGATATTTGGAGCGATAATGGCACAAACTTCGTGGGAGCTTCCAAAGAACTTCGAGACATGGTTGATGTAGAGCGATCTTCCGTAGCCGTTGAAATTCGCGAGTGGTTAAGCAATAGCAATGTCACGTGGCACTTTATACCGCCGCACGGACCGAATTTCGGAGGTCTGTGGGAAGCAGGTGTAAAGTCCACCAAATTTCATTTAAAACGCATCATAGGAGACTCCACTCTCACATTTGAAGAAATGACTACGGTCTTGTCGCAAGTCGAGGCTTGTCTCAATTCACGGCCTTTGTCTATGCTGCCTGATCAGACGGATGTTTTACCACTCACTCCAGGGCACTTCTTAATTGGAGAGCCACTAATAGTAGTTCCTGATCGTTGTTACGAACAAGACAACATCAGTAGCTTGAGACGGTGGCAACTGATTCAAAGAATGACTCAAGACTTTTGGCGACGGTGGTCGAATGAGTATCTTGTTTATTGTTTGCAGCGCTACAAATGGACAAAGATCACTCGCCAACCAAGAGTAGGAGATGTAGTCCTTGTCAAGGAAGATAACCTTCCACCAGCACGATGGTTACTGGGAAAAATCGCAAACTTACATCCTGGTTTGGACGGAATTACTAGGGTAGTAACTCTCAAATGTAACAAATCGTTTATTAAACGACCCACATCCAAGCTCTGCATATTGCCGGTGACCGATTAATCCAATTTCAACCTGGAGTTGCATGTGAATCTAGTTTAAATGTTAGCTTAAGGTATTTTCTCTATAAACTCTTTTAGAATCTCAAGTAAGTTTTCACCTCTCACCATTTATAATTGTTAGGCTATCGAAGTAATGTTTGAGTTATATTTAGTAGTAGGCATGTTGTTTGAATTCTACACCCCCGTGATCTCATGGTGGGCGGTGTTATGTGCAAAGAACGTCAATAACGTACTTGGTGGGCGGTATGTTCAAGTCAAACTTGAATATTTGATATGTTCAGTAAGTTTAGTTCGACAATATATCAATAGATGGCGCCACAGAGAAAATTAACTCGCACAAGCGTTTCATTCATTGGAATATCGGTGGATTTTGTGGCGCGTCGTCAAATATATACTTCTGACACTTGATACGGAGTTTCATTTGAGTCTAATTTGAACCCTATCCTTAGTACAACTATTCTCAGAGGCCTTAGCATTTAACACTATACCTTCGGCCACTAAAATCTTAGATTCTTCGTTAAGATTTATTTTAGTCTAGCTTTTGTCTGCGGTTCCGACCGCGTTGTGAACAAAACACGCCACTGTCACTCAGTGATAGCATAGCTTTCTTTTAGTGAAATAATTTTTTATCGGTTTAGTAGTTCTAGGGATTACCTTCTACAAACATACAAAGTTTATCTCTTTATAATATTAGTGTAGATTAGGATCTAAGGCTAAAGTGCAACTGTCCTACGTCCTACGCCCTACAAAAAGCATTCATTATGTTTGTATGGAACCGTTCTCAACGACAGCAGGGCAAGGGAGCGTCCATTAATTACGAGAGGTGTTTTTGGTGATTTTTCGATTCCCTCTCCCCCCTTGGTGAGATGTCGTGAGATTTGGCTCGACCCCCTCCCCCACCCCCTAATCTCACGTGAGATTTAAAAAAATGTGCTGTTTCTTGTATTTTGTATATAACGTATTAGTGTGTAATAAGTTGTAAGTATAAGATTTAACGATATTTTAGTGGAGAAAATATTTATAAACATGTTTTACCTAATTTAGCCCAGTTTTTTTGCAATTTTACAGTATTTCTTGCGGGAAAAAATATTACGTGATAATTGCAGAGACCCCCTCTCTCCCCCACGTGAGATTGAGTGAGATTCGGCTTGACCCTCTCCCCCCCCCCTAAACGTCTCACGTAATTAATGGATGCCCCCCCCCCCCCCCCAATAAAACGCGGCTTAAAAGTACCGATAACACTTACTTCTCCGTTTCACAGGCTGTGCTCCAATAATTCTGTCCTTTTCATCGTCTTTATCATTCAAAGCCGTCTCCGACTTAGTCTTCTCGAAGGTCACTTTAGGTACGTTGGCCACGATCTCGGGCTTCTTGCTGGCGTTCGCTAGGCTGATGGTACTCCGCATCAACGGAGCTTTGTCTGATGGTTCTGTGTCACTCTCGTCGTCGGACTCATTGTGCGTTTCTGTTGGCTTTTGTTGCGGCTGAAATGTGAATTGTGTTATGATTTTATTGTGAATATAGATGGGTTGATTGTTATGTGCTGATGGGTCTGGTATTTGGGTTTTTGTTTTAGTTTGGTGTCAAGGTTGAGCATAATCATCCAGCTCATATTCGTAACTGGCGGGTGACCATATAGGGCATATGTTTATGGGACCCCATTTAGTGGATGGCTAGGTATTACACGCCACAGTTTTTCACACGAGTGTGACATGAGAGTACACAAATATGTACTGAACAGACAGACAAGAATGCGAGCTAATAAAAACGTAGTCAATTTGTATTATGTAATATACAATCTGGTTACATTTGTAAATCTAAAATTGGTATATGGTTAGATTTTCTTGCGGAACCGCATTTATAGAGCAAATCGAGGGAAATGAAACGTCCCACTGCTGGGATATAGACCTTCTTTCAGAGAAAGAGCATAGGCCCTATTCCTCCATGCTGGCCCAGCGCTTGTTGGTGAATGTCATATGTCTTTGAACTTTTTAAAATTCTTGGACATACCGGTTTCTTCGCGATGTTTTCCACCCCCGCTTTTGAGCGTTGGCATTGAAAAAAAACTGTATATACTTATTTGATAACCAATAATAAAGTCAACCAGTATTTGTTATTCATATATTACATATATATAAATTTGCTTATTTTGTTTATAATTTCTTTTCAAAAATTTATCTAATTTAGCTTTTTAGCGCTTAGTTTACTATATAATATCTGTTTTTTGTTTTAGATATAGAGTGATTTTCAACGACACTGTTACTACTAATATTACAGGTCTGTTAGTGGCTGTACTTTTCAATAGTTAATTAATGCTAATGTACATATTTTTTTCTGTTGGTCTTATATAAAGATAAATTAAATTAGAGCAAAACTATGTCTTGGCCAGATGAATTACACGTTCTCAAACTGGTAACATTGAGGAAAACTCAAACAAGTTACGCAACGTTTACAAATACGCAGTTTTCAAATAAGGGCAACACTACACCATGTAATCGATGGAGCGTAAAAATTTACACTTGTTACTTCATCCTTTGTGTTATTTGTACATTACTGGTGCAATATTTGTGTACCTTGAGGCTACCATATTTTCTAGCAGTATTTTGGATATGTTAAAATTATACTACTTTATTTCGACAACTTAATTTTGTATTAATTTACGAACGATTTTGTTTTTGGCCGTCGCAAGGGACACCGAAACAAATCTCAATTGTATTATTTTTAACGAGATTTTATTAGCATGTATGTTTTTATGTATGTAACGGAATCTTTGAACTTCATTTAAACTACTCCAAAATGTCGAATTAAATTAAAATTTTGCACACTTATTAATTTTTGTGTTTTCAGGCTTAAATAAAAGAAATATATTTAAATAATTTGTGTTGCAAGTCAACTACTTCTAGCGGTAAATTTGTATAATTCTATAAGTAATCTGTGAATAGTGCCATTACTACCGCCATACATTGCCGCATCGCCGACATTGTCGGCGATGCGACTCGTGTACGAACCTCAATAGATTTGTATAGCGGTAGTCGTTTGGAGACTAAAATCGTCAAGTATCGAAGATTTGCGTAGCGTTGTATACGAAGGGCCTTATTCTGAAGCGCAGCGCTATCCATATATAGATAGATAACTCTTTATTGTTTACACAAAAAATTAGATAGATACATACATACGACAAAAACAAGTTAAAACTAGTGAAACAATTGGAGTCCTTATCGCTATAAGCGATCTAGCCGAAAGCGAAAAGTTGCGCTACCGTAAACCGTATATCGGCGTTCAGATTCAGGTTCGTGTGATTTTCCGCACTGGGCAGTTTCATCGCTGTTTCAAGCCCGCGTTAAGAGGTAGCTAGGAATAGTGATTATAACGATGATAAGGTAAAATTCAATTCAAATTTAGTTACAAATTCATCATGCATGTAATTGTAAAATTTTCTGAACGCAATAACTCCGTTATCACTTTCGCATATTACATCATAGTCATCAAAACGCGTGTTTTTGTGACCTATAAAAGAACAACTGAACAAGTGTTTTCAATATGAATAGATGATTTATGAACGGTGGACAGACTAATAAACAAACAGCTTCGGTTACTATTATTTGTAATAGATGGTTTTGAAAAGTGAAAGTGGTTTGACCGAATCTATGGGAAAATTATAAGTCGTTTTTATGGCGACAGAGTTATGTAAATAGAAGAAAATGGCCTTGATAATGATGACTATGTCATCATAATTATCATCAGCCAGAAAACGTCCACTTCTGAACATGGGCATCCCCATTTGACCTCCACACTGAACGACAGCCTGTCATCTGCATTCACGTCCATCTAGTAGGATGACTTATGTAGACTTGAACAATTAATGATGAAACTTCAATTTTTTAATATAAATATTAATTCTTTTCAAAAATGCGATGGTAGTTTTCTCCCAATTAAGATCGCGCTCACCAGTCAGGGAACCTTCAGTACATTTTGCTAATTTTAAAAAAATATTTCACCTCAAGTGTGTAAAATGAGGATGAATCAAGTACATATGCCTGGTTAAGGTTGCCTGGAAGAGATCGCTTATAGCGATAAGGCCGCCAATTGTTTCACTAGTTTTTAAACTGTTTTTTATGTTACCTACTATGTACGTTTGTAATTTTTGGTGTGAACAATAAAGAGTTTTCTATTCTATGTGTGTTGCAATATTGCACCCACTTTCCAAGAAATCCTTCTTTTTAACCGACTTCCAAAAAGGAGAAACTTATCAATTCGACTGTTTTTTGAATTTTTATGTTTGTTACCTCAGAACTTTCGACTGGGTGAACCGATTCTTTTTTAATTTGAAAGCGGGTGCTTCCCGTGTGGTCCCATTTTACTTTGGTCCAGTTCTGAAATTTTTATGGGGTCGGTTTTTAGTTAATTATTTAAAATTTATAATTATTAAATTTCGAGTATCTTAAAACGAGTACCTACGTTCATCAGTACGTACACTTAGAAATACATATCTCTAAGATGCATTATGCAGCCAGGTGCCCAGAGGAAATTTTTGCGCAATTCTTGTTTATTATATAACTGGTTTTTTATTGTTCAGAACGTAATTAAGTTTTTGTTAAAAAACATTGCTTAATCATACTTGTAGAACAAAATGTAAGTTGCATGAAGACCTCGTCATCATTTACTTGAAAAGGGCAACTAACTCTGTAGGGACTTTAATCTTGAAAGCAGTCCCTTGGCCTTATTGAGCCGGATTACAGAAATCTCCGTGAGTCCAACAAAAAGTCGTGATTGGCAGACGAGATCGGAGATACAGAACTGGTTTAGATCATACATAACCTCGTACTGGAATATGATTTAATGTGTGCTGAACATATTGTTGACACACCTAATTTTGCAGTTCAGACCTTCTTTTAATAATTTGTTCAATGCGTAGCGTGCGCAGAGTTTTGGTTCGGATTTTGGCTCGATTGTGACCTATTGGTATTGAATCTCGATGGTAGTGTTTAAAATGCTTGTGTATCCATACATACAACACAAATGTGTGTCTCTGTATCTAAACTAAAGTAGGCCCGTTTGCCATTTTTACGTTCTTAACCGACTTCCAAAAAGGAGGTTTTCAATTCTACTGTTTTTTTTTTATATTTGTTACCTCAGAACTTTCGACTGGGTGAACTGATTTTAATGTTTATTTATTTATTTTTTTGAAAGCTGGTGCTTCCGTGTGGTCCATTTCAATTTGGTTCAGTACTATATGATATTTTGATGAAGTTTTTAACAGTACTATCTGATATTTTTATGAAGTCGGTTTTTGTATTCATAATTATTGATTATCATGTTTTAAAAGTGAACGTGGTCCCTAGGACTAGTTCCAGACTTGGAATACAAGCCCCCTAACCTTAAATTATTTGGCATTAACATCTGTCTTAGGGTGACCAAGCGCAGTGTTGAAGTCCTAAATTCTGTGTGACACTGAACTATGTGGAATGCTCTCCCTGAGTAGGTGTTCTACGATAGTTACAATTATAGTGGTAGGACACTTTTGCAGGGGCCGCCTGGGGAAGTACCACACCTTTGCCAGTTATTCAACCGCCAAACAGTAGTGTGCAAACACTACTGTGTTCCGGATTGAAAGGCAATATTTCCAGCGAAATTACAGGACACACAGAGATTTGACATCTTATATTATCTCGGGGTGACGAGCGCAGTGCATTGCCATCCAGGGTTTTAAACTGTTGAAGTTCAAAATTCAGTGGCGTTGAGCTGTTATGGGCAAGCGTGAAGAGCCATCAGGCGAGCGACTTCGCTTCGCTTCCTTACTCAGACGAGACGAGCGAAGTCGCTCGTCTTATCATAAAAATAAATAAAAAATTGGGCGTCTTCAAGTACCGAGTGAGTCGGTTTCTTCTAGGCAAGCATGCTCCATCGTAGAAATATAATTGCTTAACATAAGGCGAGATGGCTTTAAGCGCAAACCTAATTCAATAATATAAGAAGAAAAATAACAATAGTAAAACCTCACCTTATATTGGAATCTATTATTGAGCATCTCCATTTCCTTTTCCCTCTCCAGTTTGAACTTATTAGTGATCGTAGACTCGCTTATCGTCTGTTCTTTACTGAACAGAGCTACCAGCTTCCCCTTTATACCGCCACCCAGAGAGCTCTGACTTATCGTATCTTCTTGAATCTCCTCTCTGGAAGCTCTCCTAGACCTTTGTACGTCTTCTTTAGAAGGTGTTCTGGATTGTGCTTCTTTATAATTCCCTCGTTTTTGTACTTCTTCTTTGGAAGCCGTGCGAGATCTCGGGATTTCTTCTTTGGAGGTTGTTCGAGAGCTGGTAGGGGTGGTGTTGGCTGATTTTAGTTGCGGTTTTGGTTGGATGAGGGGTTTAGCTGCTTGTTTATCGGCTGAAAATGAAGAAGTCAAATTAGGTTAGAATAAGCATGTAAATTCTAAGAAGTAACTATACAGGGTTAAGGTTTATTTTGAAGATTTTCCATGTAACTCAAGTACTAGACTGAAAAATAAACCTTTTTCAAGCCAAGTAAGACGAAAACCTTTAATGAAAATTCATAACCATTATTTTGAGCTTATCTCATAAGATAGCATAGAATAAATAATAGTTACTATAGCTATCATCATTTCAGACATAGGACGTCCACTGCAGCATGGCTAGCATGCGCACTGCGACAAAACTTTGTCATCTTGTCGAGCGAGAACGCAACAAGGTGCCTAAGGTTTCATATGCGGCTGTCTCGCTTTGCCCCGATAAAAAGAGTCGACAAAATTTTGTCACGGCGCGCATGTGAGCCTAGCACGGGCCGTGGACATATTGTCTTTCCATCGTTTTTATCCCGCGAGAAAGAGACAAACGTATCCATATTCTAGATTTGTCGCGTCTTCGCGCGGATAAAAACGGTGGAAAGATCATTTGTACACGGCCCATGCTTGGCCTGCTGCTGAATATAGGCCTCCTCCATAGATCTCTATAAGGGCCGGTTGGAAGCGGCCTGCATCCAGCGTTTATATAATTTATAATTAAGATTTGCTAATTAATTTTATAATTTACTATAGCTATAGTAAATTATAATCCCTGTCGCAAGAAGGTCGAGGTCATTGGCTTCGACTTTAGACTTCGTTTAACGCCAACAATGAGGTGTTTTTTGTTGATCTCTTAAATTCTCTAATGTATTGAGTAATAATTTTGCTATAAACCTATCGAATATGCACCTTATTTCATTAGGATACAATTTGAATTACAATAGCTGATAAGGTAAAGTAAGGCATGAGATATTGGTGAGGTAAGACGACAATGCAAAAAATATATTGACACGAGACGTTAGTTTTGCAGCTTTTGGGTCCTTGTGGTAATAAATATTCCGAAGGAACATGGATGCGAAATTCAAGAGCACTTTATATCTTGGTTATTGCGAAATGGTTCTAAAATGTATGAAGACTTGATATTTATTAAGGCTTGATCTACGGATGTAATGAATTGAATTATGTTCGGATTAGAGTATAATAGTGATGAGGCGATTAATTTTGAGTGGTAAATAGTGATGTGCTAATTAGAAGAATCACTAGTAATTTATCTACTGATTTACTCGTAGCAATGGGGCTAGACTTTAAGAAGGGAATTCAAGGCCGAAATTATATCAGTAAGAACTTAAAAATAAACATGAAATGTGTACCTTTTCTGTTTTATTTTGATTTTCGTTCGTAAGTTGACGAGCAAGTCCTTGATTGTATGAAACTTTATTGTGTTTTATAAGCGCCTTATTATGTGAGATTTTAAGTTGACGAGCAAGTACTTGATTGTATGAACTTTTAATTGTTTTATATGCGACTTATTATATGAGATTTTAAGTTGACGAGCAAGTCCTTGATTGCATGAAACTTTATTTTGTTTTATATGCGACTTATTATGTGAGATTTTAAGTTGACGAGCAAGCCCTTGATTGTATGAAACTTTTATTTGTATTTTATATGCGACTTATGTGAGATTTTAGGTTGACGAGCAAGTACGTTGTACGTGTACGTGTGTTGTTTATTGATTAAGTCCTTCATTGTGTGTTATATTTTTTTAATGCTTGTAGCATTACAAAATTTAAAGAACAAGTATGGCATGCTTTTCAAGTTTTGACTGATGAATGTTTTGTGAAAATTAGGCACTAAAATTAAGTCCTATGATGCTTTGTAGCTAAAACCCAAATATATTAGTTTAATAATTATATTCCTTTTATGTTTGAAGAATGGGAAGCTACCGGTTCCCTTTACAAATCCAGCCACTCGCTTACCCGGATGTCAAATATTTGATATGCAACCAACTGGACTGGTTATGACAACCTTTCGTCTATGTGTGAACTATGACAAGTATGATGGGACATTAATCGTGTTTAATTTTTTCCGAACTTATAAAGTAGAACTAGCCGCTTCGCACGGGCGGAGTTTTTTAAAAACATTCCATTAATAAATATAGCCTATGTTACTCAGGGATAATGTAGCATTCTAATGGTGAAAGAATTTTTAAAATCAGTCCTGTGGTTTTTGAATTAATTCGTTACAAACATCCAAAAATAAAATTTTTGCTCCCTATGTAATATTTGAATTAAATATTACATAGGGGGCAACAAAATATATTATATATTTTATATATTATATAATTTTATATATATTATATTTTTTTATATATATAAAAAAATATATATATTTATTATATTATATTATATATATTATTTTTTTTTGAGATATTTTTTCATTTTTGGTTGGCGCTTGTCCTTGTAATATGTGATAGTTGTGAAACTCATATAACAAAAAATAGTAGAGAAAATTAAGGAGAATAGTTTCCACCGTAAGTTTAAAAACTATCTGCTACCGAAGTGTGACCAATAAAACGATCACTTGTGTTCCAGACTTAATTACATTACCTGTAATTTTTATTTATTTTTGTTTTACTATGACACTAACATAATTTCAATATATTATTATTTAATTCCTTTGTATTTGATATAATTTATTTTTTGATTTGTGTTATTTTAACCTAATTTATAATAATTATGATTTATAATTTAATAATTTGGCATGTAAAATAACATTTTATAAATATATATGAATATCAGTTCATTAAACGCGCCTGGTCGTTAATTTTTCTTAATCCGTCCACTTTTACTTTTTATTTAAATTGTTAAAACCCATCAATCGATATATAGTACGGGTTAACAAGGTAAACCTGAAGACCATCTGTTACACGCAAGATACGGGTTGAGATAGGTAGTGGGCTATAAAAAGGCCATTTTATGGAGGTGACGAAGTTGACATGGGTTGATTCGAGGCCCGAATTGAATTGATTGCTTTATAAATTAAGATTGGGGACAAGACGTTAAGCTTGTAACGATAAATAACTGACTGTTTTTACGGTGTTGTTCGGAAAACAGTGTCTTCTTCAATGGCTAGAGTAAGCGGTAGTAGCAACAAAAGTTATATGATTATTTACGGGATATTTACCGTGGTAAGGTTGTGGAAGGAGCTCCCGATTTTTCACAACCTTACCACGGTAAATATCCCGTAAATAATCATATAACTTTAGTGAACAACCGTTATAGTTTAAAACGGTAGTAGCAACATCCTAAAAACAGTAGCAGAAAACCTCTTTTAGCATACAGCGATTTCTGCTTACCATCAGGCTGAAAGCATGATTGTTTGCCGCTTTATTTGTAAAAAAAAGATGATAGTTAAAAAGGAGCCACAAAAGATGTTTTTTAAAGTGAAAACTTCTTTGCGCACTTTTTGGGTGAACTAAAATCATGGAACTCGCGTCATCGTCACGCTGTAGGTACCGTGTATTTTAAAACAGCGCCATCTCTTGTAAAATAGGTGAATTACTACTTAAGTTTTCACTTCTGACGTGCAGTCTTATGACTGATGTGTGTTTTTTTTTAAATTTTATAATAGTCTTGCGTTTTCGCCTGAATTAAGCGAAGATGTGGTCTACGATCGAGCACGCTTGCTTAGAATAAACAAGAAAAAGTAAATTGTAACTATCGGGGAACACCCATTCATGTTCAAAATAAATGAATCAGTTTTAGTTTTATATTTCGTTTTAAGTTCTTAATAATCATGTTGGCCGGAAACAAAAAACACTTTTTTTTAATTTTCTTCGTCGAAATCTGGTGGAGAAGGGGATGCGTGAGCTGAAGGTCGTCCCGTGGCAGGTGCACAGGACAGGAACAAATGGCGTCTCGAGTATCGAAGGCCAGGAAACTTGTTTATACACGCATAATGTTTTGACAAATATTACAAATCTGTCAATTTTTGGATGAGATTTTCAGTTATTTTCGCGATGGAAGTGACAAAATAATAATTACTAAAATTAAAAAAAAAACATTACGGGCCTTAATTAATAAATAGGATCCCCCTAATATTTGTTTTGTATATATGGTGTGTGTTGCTAGTGATGACACTTATGGTACTCTGTTGGCCTTTTGGAAAAACTCAGTCACACAACGGGGAATGGAGAGAGCTATGCTTTCTTTGCGCGATAGAATCCGGAACGTGGATATTCGCCAAAAAACCAAAGTCTACATAGCTATTAAAATCTACAAGTTGAAGTGGCAGGCCACATCACTCGAAGAACTGATGACTGATGGGGAAGAAAGGTTCTTGAGCGGAGACCAGGAACCAGAAGACGCAGCGTAGGTAGGCCTCCCACTAGATGGACCGACGACATTGTGAGTCGCGGGCATCCAGCGGATGAAGGCAGGATATCGTTCAATGTGGAGGTTAAAGCGGGAGGCCTATGTTCAGCAGTGGAGTCTTCTGATGATGATATAGGGTATATATTTGTGTTAGTGTAGTGGTACTAATATTTTAAAAGCTAAAGTAACTCTGTCTCTCTGTTTGTTTACTTGCTTTTCAAGACTAAACGGCTAGGTGAATATTAACGAAATTAGGAATCAAGATAGTGTGTATCACGAGGACGGACATAGACGCAACTACTAGTCTAAAACAGTGTTTCTTAGACATTGTTCTGCCATGGCCCGGTAATTTTAATTCTGCCCCTTCGTGACCTACTCAACTACCACAACTAACCTCACATGTATTTTTATTAGAAGTATGTATATATTATGACATATATATTACAATTAAAATGTTTTACCGATTCGTCGATCGATATTATTAATTTAAAACAATAGGCTATGCTGCGGCCCGGTACCTATTTTATTTTGATGGCCCGGTTCCGGGTCGCGACCCACTAAATGGGAAACGCTGGTCTATAAGAGTCTGTGCAGTTTTCCGCCATGAATCTTTCATAGCAGATTTAGATGCAATTTTCCAAAGGTTTACTTTAATTGCGGAAACTACGCAATCTGTTCACATTGTTCTATGGTTCTGCGGGGCTTTGACACCTCGGAACGTGTTGAAACAATGTCTTAGCTCGCGTGGAAACCATGTTTCATGTTCTTTGTAGAATCTCGGCGTGTCCTTTATTTAGGACGGCGTACTTTAGCCCTCTTTTCCCACTTTTAACAATATGGTCATTCTAGTTTGAGTTTGTATACTTCTATTGTTAGCTTAAAATTATAAGATGGTGTCATATCAAAATTTTCGAAGGATTTCTCCTATCGTTGTATTTTTTATTTTGTGTTTGTTACCTCAAAACTTCGTCATTTACAAACTTATTTGGTAAACTCCTTTTCTATTTAAATTATACATATTTTCAGATTGGTCACATAGAAATTTGATCAAAATCGGTTCAGTAGTTTGATTTTAAATCAACATTACATCCAAGTAAACAAAATTGCATATTTACTCATTTTGAAGTCAGTTGTTTTAGTATGATAATTATTATTTGATGCCAAGAGTCCTGGCTTGGCTCGCGAACCATCTAAAAAGGTCATCGACGATGGGCCTAACGGCCAAAACGATGTCACTAACCGCTAAAAACCGTCAAGAATGGCGGAAGGGTAGAAAAGACGCCGATAACAGCAAAAAACCAACAAAAGTGCCATAAGGGAAGGTTGATTAAGAGTGGCATGACTTGGCTGACATTGCAACCAGTATTGGTATAGTACGTAGTTTTTTATTACTTTATACACGAATACATAAAAGTTAGGCCAACAAACAGTGCAACTTCTAGCACAAACTATACATATTCTTTAAAAAATAATAGTTTACTTTTGGAAATATTAATAAATATTTTTATAAAAATTGATAAAAACTACTTACAATCCCGAAACAATATCCAAAATAATCCAAATGTCCACTGTCAATTGTTTTTGTTTTCACAAAAATACAATGAAGCGTGTCCAAATTAAATTTTAAGTTTCGATCACTTAACCGATTAAAATCGAAGAAAAAAGCACTACTCTAATGTCACTGGCAGCTATCGATACTGAACTCAAGTTATCGCAAAAAAATATAAAATATTTAAATTTGTAACGGCGACAGTCGCGCGCGCGGGTTAACGCAGAATGACTATTGCACAAATCGACAAACGCGGGTCCACCTCTACTCTAGCGATACCGTAAGGCGATTACGTAAAATACTATATAGCGAGTGATATCTCAGAGCGATCGATATATCAACAAATTCAACATTAAGGTCAGTGTCGTGGGATTTTATTTGACATTTGACTGATAAAATACGGAGATATAAACAATTGGACGAGCTTAAAGGTCGATTCACACTTATCAGTGAAGTCACAAATCCGACCACAGAAAAGAGAAGTAAATAGAACGGAAATGAGAAAGAAACTGTTGCCAGGTATTGAGACAGATACTTGATTGAACATTCTTATTTATGTCAACGCGTCGAACTCCGCGTCACAGTTTCTAACACAGTTGCAATAGGTTTATATGGGCGCAAGTGGCTACAACAAATTATAAAAATGCCTTGACAGCCGTTGTAATTTAAACAAAAAAAAACTTTTCTGTGGTTCCGAGCACAGTACCGGCACAGTGCGAAATATTCTTTCATACATTCTCTATGAAGGGTCAATAATGACACAGTGATCTCAGTGCGTTCATAGAGAATGTACTGTGTCGGAACTGTGGCTTCACTGATATGTGTGAATCGACCTTTAATCTTAGGCTTTCGACACACTGCGAAGATTTGAAATTAGTGGTTTTAGTCATTAGTTTAGTCATGGTTCCGTCTTGCCCTTACGGTCAATATAAATGCAAAACAAGTATTAAGAGTCTCCGTCTTCTATCTCGGTCGCACATTTCTATATTTTGAAGATATCATCATCAGCCATAAGAAGTCCACTGCTGAACATAGGCCTCCCCCTTTAACCTCCACACTGAACGACAACCTGCCATCTGCAACCACTGGATGCCCGCGACTCTCACGAAGTCGTCGGTCCATCTAGTGGGAGGCCTACCTACGCTGCGTCGTCCGGTTCGTGGTCACCACTCAAGAACCTTTCTTCCCCATCGGTTATCGGTTCTTCGAGCGATGTAGCCTGCCCATTGCCACTTCAACTTGCAAATTTTAATGCTAGATTTTAGTTTTAAGATATAAAAAGATTTAATGTTGATGTAAAATCTAAGCTACGAATAAAGAAAGTAACAATACGAAATGTTCAGTTATATTTTACAATTTAATTGAAACTAATCTTCATACTTAAAAATTAGTGCTCGTACAATTTCTTTTATTCTTCTTCTATTAAGCATTAGATTTTTTAGAATTTTAATTTTTATATGTGCGAAGGAGACATGGCTCACGAAGCATTGACTCTTAAGAACCCGTAGATAGATTACTTACCCTCTTGCTCGCAAAGTCAACCTCTTTTATTTTATTTAAAAAAAAAAACATTTTATTTTTCCTTTCCTTTTATTCTTTTTTTACAGGCCTTTGATCAAAATCATATTGATTTTGAAATGTAATGATTTAAGCTTTTGTCGTAGGACGGGCGTAGGCTCAAAATGTCACATTAATTCGATATGTATTGTGAAGGTTTATGGCTTATAGCTTTCCGATGACACTTTCTCTTATGATGCAATATGTATTTATTAGGGCCGAATTATGTATTCGTTATCAAATTAGCCTTGTGTCCTCAGATCAGACAAACAATGGAGGATATGCCTCAGTACAATTTATCGTTCGTGTTCTAATATGTCAATTTTTCATATATTTTTTCATTATACCGCTTAGCGCAAAAACTGCACACTTACTCTTTTTTAGGGTTCCGTACCCAAAGGGTACGTCCGTCTGTCAGTCTGTCACCAGGGTGTATCTCATGAACCGTGATAGACAGTTGAAATTTTCACAAATGATGTATTTATGTTGCCGCTATAACAACAAATATGTACTAAAAACAGAATAAAATAATAAATATTTAGAATAAATAATATAATAATAATAAGTAATGGGCTCCCATACAACAAACGTGTTTTTTTGCCGTTTTTATAGATAATGGTACGGAACTCTTCGTGCGCGAGTCCGACTCGCACTTGGCCAATTATTATTATAACCGTCAGATTGTTTAGCACATATGCAACCGTTCGGCCACGATCGCTCATTAAAAAAAAACCTACAACGTGTAACAAAAAGGTGTGGTAATGCTGAAAGGTATGTACGTACTCATCATTACAAACATCTTTTACTATGGGATCAACTCTGAAATCGCGATAAAAATAAACAGCTGTTGCATACATTTTGTCAAGTGTCAATGATCGTTTTCTATTTTTGTTACACGTAGTATTGTGAAATAATATAAAAACACATCAGTCATAGGACTGCACGTCAGAAGTGAAAACTTAAGTAGAAATTCACCTATTCTACAAGAGATGGCGCTGTTTTAAAATACACGGTACAGCGTAAAGCCGGGTCCGCTGCGGCATGTTTTCGTGTTAGCTAACACACTAACATGTTACTGACACGAAAAGTGGGTGAGAATTTGGTGTTAGCTAACACGAAAACATGCCGCAGCGGACCCGGCTTTACGATAACGCGAGTTCCATGATTTTTGTTCACCCAAAAGTGCACAACGCGCTAAAGAATTTTTCACTTCAAAAAACTGCCTTAACCTGATGGTGATTGGGTAACTCATCAGTGACTTCAACTATGTCCATCGTCAGTAAAATACGCAATCGGCCTCCGGATCCGACATTTCCGAAATCCCACGCTCGATATCCGACAATAGATAGAACTCTGTACCATTGTCACAGTTTAGGAGCCACTGTCCATCAGATTATAATAGAGCTAGTAAGGACAAGTACAAAACGAGCAGTATATATACTGCTATAGGGATCGGGTACAAAATGGCTTGTTCGAGTATTTTTTACAGATTTCAAAAAAGTTTTTTTTTTAATATTTATGTTTACTAATTTCTCCGCCAATTATGAATTGATTTTGATGATTCTTTTTTTTGTCTGGTAGGCGATACTTCAGAGGTGGTCTCGTGTAATTTTCATCAAAATATGTTAGGTGTAGTAGTTTGGTTTTTAAATGAAATAACTTTTTTTTATGATGTAATGGGCTAGCGTTTGACCACAACTCACCCGATGGTAAGCGACGATGCAGTCTAAGATGGGGCACGCTTGGCCTAGAGGTGCCTATTCACTCTTGTCTTGAAGAGACCCAGGTTGTTATTTAATTTTTGTAGGTTGTAGTTGTAAATTTTAAAAAAACATCCAAGTTAACGCTCTGCTAACCGGGTGGTCCGGGGGTGCCGGATACCAAACTATGGTCAGAGTAACTTAATCTTACGTAATTCCCGTGTAATATAAATATAATTATCAATATAAAAAACCGACTTCGTAAAAATGACAGAATTGGACCAAATTGAAATGGGACATGGGAAGCACCAGCTTTCAAATAAAAAAAGAATCATCAAAATCGGTTCACCCAGTAGAAAGTTCTGAGGTAACAAACATTTAAAAAAAAACCAGTAGAATTGAGAACCTCCTCCTTTTTGGAAGTCGGTTAAAAATGTGTGAAAATCACGTCACTTTCCATAATAAAACATTTCAATTTTGTTTTGGCTCTATTTATGGTAAGCTTCTTTGTAAGAGAAAAAAAGTGCTATAGCCTATTTGTCCTTACTTTTATAATATCATTTAGGGCCGATTTGTCGGTCCGCAGTTAAACGGTCAGATAGTTGACAAATCAATAAATGTATCTGTCTAATAATACATTTCTAGGTTTTACTCCGCAGATAACCTCAGACTATTGAAAAATTCGAAATCATGTTTTCAATGGAATCTTCTTCTTTCGAGTCGATGTTTCGCCACTTATTTTAATTTTAAATTAAGTTTTTGGACCAAAATTCCGCCACTCCAATGGCACTCTCCGTGGCTTCATTCAGGTCGTCCAGTGTGTAGGCTGCAGGGCACTCCATCAAGTGTGACATTGTCTGAGGGTTCACACCACAAAGACATTCGGTATCAGAGCCTTCTATATAACCCCACTTTGCCATGTTATCCCGACTTCGGCCCACTTGGGACCGAAGTCGGTTCAGGGTTTCCAAGTGGGCCATTCAATGGAATAAATCCTACCTATTTGATTTTTTGACTGAACAATGAAAAATCGGCCCTTAGCTAATAATACCGCTACAGGTTAAGTACCAGTTACTAGGCAATCTAAGCATAGCTTTTGTCACCGTTTCACGCACCAATGGTCGGTTTTATTCTTTTATCTAACCGTCTATTACAGTTTCAATGGACAGTGACGAAGGTATTCATTTCAACGGTTTAACTTTACAAATCGCAGTTATATTATAAATTGGATTTTCTATTGGCGGTAATTAGTAACTTACTGTTAATTGGATTTTAATGGATAATTATTAACGACCCAGTTATAAAGATATATTGCAACGTTGTTATTTTTGCTTTCTAACTCTTATAATTATGAATAATGGTCGCAATTGATCCGGATACGTCAACCAGAATACCAGTGGCCTTAGTACGAGCACTTGCGAAAAAGTTATCGTTACGTAAACGATAGCAAAATGTATGAAAAATTGAAGTTTCCTTTCACGTCCCATTGAGGCGCTGTTCAATTTTTCACTTATTACGGATGTTCGGCGGAACTCTGGCGGTGAATGAAATGGTCCGACGACATCAGAAAGACAGAAGGAAACGGACGGTGCGACTGGCAAGGATTTCCGAAGATTGACATAATCAAAGGGATGACTTTCCCCAACAGTAGGTAATTCATGGCTTAGACGATGATGAATCCAAGGAGACCGATATTGTAAGTGGTTCGACTTTAATGCAGAGTCCGCTTGGAGTTACCACCGTTGTCAGTTATTTAATTAGCAAGCAGTGAGTCTGTCTGTTAGCAAACATTTCTGTGTTACAGATTGAACGTTTTCATGAAATTACTAGGCATACCATAAGGCGAGCGACTAGCTCCTTTCGTCTTTCGAATCCTAGTAATAACTTAAAAAAGTTAAATTCTTTTCGCTTTTACTATGAATGTAACCTGCGTTTAAAAAACCTCCTTCGATAGAATAAGTGGTCAATTAATGCTATTTCTGCAGCAGTAATTTCCCCCAGTAACGAGGTAATGACACAGGCGCAACAGCTAATTTCCAGCACATTACTGAGAGTGCTTCACTTTGGAGACAGTCGATTTGAAATAACAACCCAGTATGAAAGAGAAAAGGCCCTAATGATGTACCGTGACTAGAAAATTATACAGCAAAGCCTGGGGTTATGGCAAAGTAGGCCACGTTTCGGTTGTACAAATGATGAAAGAAAACTCGGAAAATTGTAGCGAGAATTAGAGCTTATTTTCCGACTGTTTTTTTAAAAACATAATTTACCTATTTATACATGTATACATAGATTTAACTATGGGCCCCAAACTAGGCTAAGCATGTGCTATGAGGTCCGTTGATTTTCTATGTAAACATTGCCGTTTAATTAACCATGTTACGACTTATTTGTTGACTCTTTTTAGTTTTGTTTGCAAAGCTATTTTAGGATATGGCAGGGGAAATTAGGGGGGAGGGACTTGCGCCTGTTGTGAAACTGGAGTGTGTTTGGTGCGACGACACCGCGTATAGCACCAGGCTTGATTTGGGCTAGCGTCGATACTATTAGCATCGTAGATCATCATCTTCATCAGTCTTGTTTTGTCCACAGCTGATCATAGGCCTCTTCAAATGCAGCGACTGTTTTTTTTTCATAGGTGGCAAACAAGCAAGGCTGCCTGATGGTAAGCGATCACCGTCGCCTATGGATACCTACAACACCCAGCGCTTCACAGATACATTGCCGACCCTTAAAGACTGTTTTTTACACAGCGACTATCTAATGAAATCGAATTGGGCTGCAAAGTAATGTGTTTAATCTTTCTTTGGGCCACAAATTTTAACCATCACTACATAGTATAAAACAACGTCGCTTCGCTCTGTCTGTCTCTACATATGCTTAGTTTCTTTAAAACTACGCAACGGATTTTGATGCGGTTTTCACTATCAGTTAGATAATTTTTCATGGAAGGTTTATATATAAAATGAAATAAATATATTTAATTCAACCTTCACTTCACTTCATTCACCCGTGCGAAGCGGGGGCGGGTCGCTAATTGGATAATAATTTTAACTTTGACCAGAACTAACCCTAATCCGCATAACCAAAATTACGTTAAAAGAATTTTTTGGCTGTTCAGTCTTTCCATGTAATGTACCATCTCGTTGAATATAAAAATCAGTTCACTGTACAAGAATTTGCACACTTGAGTCTTTGACTTTCTTTAGACTTCAGATTTTCAAAAATGTTTTACGAAGTTTGACCACAGCTACCCTAAGCCCGCATAACCTAAATTAGGTTAGGCTATATTAGGCTCTTCAGGTCTTTCATCTAATTTGTTCGGTCAAAAACAGTCCACCGTACGAGAATTTGCAGGCTATTTTTATTACTTTAACTTTCTCTCTGACCTGTCACTTTCCGGAATTCCGGATCGATGAGTGTCACAGTTACTAAGATTCGTTCCGTTGTCTGAACTGGTTCTATTAAATGGTTATTGTCCAATTTCAGAGCACTTGAGTTACTGCCTTGTTAATTATTCACTAAATCATTATGTCAAAGGTCTCTTTGATTTTTGCGACATTGAATACGGCAGTTGATGTTTTTATCTCATTAGTTGGCTTTTGTATTTTTATTTCGATGAATGTGATTTTTTAATGCTTTGGTTTGACGGCGATGTTTTGTTTGATGACACAATGCAACGCCCCCATGATTGCTTGTTCTGTTTTTCAGACTGGGTGTCATCAATTCAGGGGACGTGTTTAATATTGATCATAGTCAATCGCAATTCTCAATTCGATTTTTCCAGTTTTTGACTTTTAGCATTAATGCCAAGACTGCCAGAGATGAAGAGATGCCATTTGCCACTAATTGTATCCTTTAGATTTAAGAGTTTTGAAGTAATGTCAAACATATTTATTTTCTTTCAATTCTTTAAGCGTTTTATGGTCTCACATTAGGGATGGTTACGAGACGTTTTATATGGATGTTGCCCTTGGATTTATCGTGCTTCCATTATTTCAAAGTTTCAACTCAGGCTCACAAAATGTTTCCACGCGTTAGATTGAAGCTGATGGTTTAAACCCATGTGCCTTATTGACCAATTCTTAAATGGGATCTGCCGCCAATTTGTGCAAGTTTAAACATGGGGGCAGATGGGAATAAAACCTCAGTTTCGCGCGGAATTCATGTCCAAAATCAGTTTCAAACGCAACGCAACTTTTGTGGAGAGCTTGCCAGCGGGCTATTCTGCAAGCTAAACGAACGCAGAAGTGAAGTGATAAGCTAAGTGAAAGTGAATTTATATTGTTTAAAAGTTAGACTTCGTACGCGTAGATTTTCATATAAACTTTCAACCCTTATTTCCTCCCTTAATCAGGCCCTTGCGCAAAATAACATAGCCTATATATACTTCAATCTGGTCATAGCCTAAGCATATTCGTGAAAACCAAATTTAAATCCGTCCAGTGGTTTAGGAGATGTGCGTGGATAAACAAACACACAAAAATTCTAAAAACTGTCTTAACGTGTTCAGCTGCTTATTTTAAGAAGCCTTGTGTGTTTTTTTATACCTCGCAATTACAGTTTTTTTTGTATCTCAACTTATTTATTTTCTGAAGATATAAATTAAAAATCTATTTGTAAGGGTAAAGGACTACAGTCAAAGGTGATCACTCGATATTTTATAATTTCTCTATAGTAATCACTTCACTTAGCTTATCACTTCACTTGCGTGGTCACTTAGCTTGCAGACTAGACCGACTGTGAGGATCAAGATTCTACCAGTTTCTGTCAGGAAAGCGCCATTCTCACGCCAAGTATCATCTTCAGTGGAATAGGAGGCGTCATTAGCAAAACAATAACCAGTAATTACGATATTAGCATTTCGAGGCGGGCCCCGGGGCACACAAGCTTGGCCGTAATCGATTAGCATTGTCTTAAACTTAGACTGCGATTGAGACGTCACGAAGTCGAAAATAGTGTTGGGGCCGAAGTAACACTTGAACATATCTACTATTTATGTCTATTAATAAAATGTAACAGCAAATCTGACCAGTTAAGCGGAATGGATCGGGAAATCCGAAAAATAGAAGTACTAAATTAACTTTATAACGGTAGGGCCGGGTCCTTTTTAACAGACTTCAAAATAGGTGGAGGTTCTCAATTTGACTGTATTATTTTTTATTTTTCAATACTCAATCATTTATTGCATAATTATTATGAAGTTCACATACAGATGTTAGGTAGCATGTTTAAATTAGGTAAAACATATTAATAACCCTGATTGGGTATGGCAATATAGTGCGGAGCGGATCGTTTTTTTTTTTTTTTTTGTTTGTTACTTCAGAACTTTCGACTGGGTGAACCGATTTTGATGATTCTTTTTTATATTGGAAGCTGGTGCTTCCCATGTTGCCCCATTACAAATTTTTCTGTCATTTTTATAAAGTCGGATTTTTATATGGATAATTTTTTATATTAAAAAAATGAAGGTTTTCAATTAGACTATTTTTTTACCGGTTTCCAAGGAGGAAGTTCTCAATTCGACTGCTTTCTTTTTATTACTATTTTCTTATAATTAGATTTTTGCATAATCCACATGGGGATGAACGACAACTTTGTCGGTTGTTTAATCGCCAAGCAGTAGTGTGCAAACATTACTGTGTTTCGGATTGCAGGGCAATGTTCCAAGTGAAATATATTTAACATGCAGTCTCAAGGTGACGAGCGCAGAGCATTGACACGTTAAGGTATTGAACTGTTAGAGTCCTAAGTTCTGCGGGTGGCCCTGAAGTAGGTATAGTAAGCGAGCAATTGCTCGTTTTGTCATTCAGTAGCATAAAAAAATTAACAAAAAACCTCTTATAAAGCCGTACTAGTACGACCATCTGTAAAAAGGTTCTACCGGCCAATCCCAAGTGAGTTTAAAAAAATAATCATCAACATCAGTTCACCCAGTCAAAAGATCTGAGGTAGCAAACATTTAAAAAAAGCAGTCGAATCGAGAACCTCCTCCTTTTTGAAAGTCGGTTAAAAAACACTTTACATCACTAGGTGGAAAACTACAGATTTTCAACCCAGGTCGATTAAGGCCCTCGCGACGCTTGTGCCGCAAATGATGCATGCCTTCGTTAAAACTCTGTTCGTTTACCCCTGAGTAATGTTATGTACCTACTATTAATGACAGGTTTACCTTTTAAACCCGCTATCTGAGTTAGAAATATATATGTTACTACAGAAGTGAATCAAAACGTTTCTATACATATTAAATCGTAGTAAAAATATCTGGGACATTATTGCACACATGGTCATCTGACCCCAAACCAAGTAAAGCTTGTAATATGGATGCCAGAGACTGATATACATACTTTTTTTTTATACATACTTAAATAGATATTAACACCAACACATAAAACAAACACAAATGTTCATCACACAAATGTTTGGGGTGGGAATCGAACCCACGCCCCCAAGCGCAGAAGGCAGGTTCACTATCAACTAACAGGGCTGTCGTGTCACACAAAACCGGGTCACATACTGATACTATTTTTGAAAGTAAACATACCTATTATACTTCTCACAATGGACTATCAAATATAGGAACTGTCAAATATATTTCAGTGTTATTTGTTCTAAAGCGGTACCTTTTCACACTAAACTTTTTTCTTGTATCTAGAAAAATATTAGGAGTGTTAAAATATGTAGAGTGACATAGTTCTAAATTATAAGTGATAAGTGGTTGTCTAGGCGTCCGCTTCCGTTTGTATTCCCGTTATGGTACAAATCATAAGGATGTGCGAAATAACAAGTCAATGTTAGTAAATTGTTTTTTTTTCTACAGGTAAACTATGTCAGTAAGTCAGTGTTATCATGACAGAAATGTACAGTTTTATAGATTAGTTTTATTAAAAGGTCAACGTACGATTTTCACGTAAACCCTTACATGAAAATTGTACCTCAGGTTGGAAATCTCGATGCCGGTCGATAGCTCCCTTCGGCTTTTTTCATATTATTACCTCGTGTTGACACTTGCTAATTTCTCTTAAAGGTATCGGAATTTCAGCTTTACGAGATACGACACAAAGCTCACATGTGAGTTAGGGTAGACACTGGTATGAATCACCATTACTTTCTTTAGATACCTATTCGAATTGGCAATCTTGAAAAACATGATGCAATAGTGTTGCAAGGACTGCAACAGCGAGGAAAACCTAGACCTTGGAAACACCTTTCCCAAGCGACTTTTGTATAAATAAATAATTCTGAGAATGCCGGTGTTTGCGGAAAACGACCAGAGTACGTATTGAATTAAAGTGAAAAATGACTAATGAAATCGGTGTCATCGGAGAATACTGCGGATTGTTCGTATTTATTTACATAGAATGTTTAACCGACTTCTAAAAAAGAGGAGGTACTTTTTTTTTAAGATACTGAGTTACGAGACGAGCGAAGTCGCTCACCTGATGGCTCTTCACGCTTGCCCATAACAGCTCAACGCCACTCAGAATTTTGAACTTCAACAGTTCAAAACCCTGGATGGCAATGCACTGCGCTCGTCACCCCGAGATATAAGATGCCAAATCTCTGTGTGAACTGTAATTTCGCTGGAAACATTGCCCTTCAATCCGGAACACAGTAGTGTTTGCTACTGCTTGGCGGTTGAATAACTGGCAAAGGTGTGGTACTTCCCCAGGCGGATCCCTGCAAAAGAGTCCTACCACTACAACACCTCCTTCCTCCTTTGTCTTTTTATGTTTGTTACCTCAGAACTTTCGACTGGGTGAACCGATTTTGATGATTCTTTTTTTATTTGAAAGCTGGTGTTTCCCGTGTGTTCTCATTTTGCATAGTCGCGTGCGCGCCATACTAATGCTATACTAACACACGCTTGGCGGGTGAGGGACAGAGCGTCCGCTCCCTATCCCCAGCAAAAACTTTAAACGCTTATATCTCAGATATTTATTATCCAATTTAAAATGTATACAATGTATATTATATCCATGCTAAGAAGAAGAACAATTTATAATATATATATATATATTATATTGGACTGACGACATCGTGAGAGACGCGGGCATCCAGTAGATGCAGGTGGCAGGTTGTCGTTCAGTGTGGAGGTTAAAGGGGGAAGCCTATGTTCAGCAGTTGACGTCTTATGGCTGATGTTGATGATATACCTGATACGAATTTGGAATTAATCTGGGACATTATTGCACACACGGTCATCTGATCCCAAACTAAGCAAATCTTGTAATATGGCTGCCAGAGACTGATATACGTATGTACATATATATTTTTAAATACATACTTAAATAGATATTAACACCCAGACATATAACAATTTAGACTCTAGGTATAATTATACAGGAAATTGCAATCATAAATTAAGCTGTAACAGTTCTAACTGTAAAATCTTTAGACATATCGATTATAAACGAAGCAAAAAAATTAGACAATCTTTTCGATTATATTGCTCCAATCGTGATCTCTCATGCATAATTCATCACTATGCGATTAATATAAGTGATACCCAGTCAGGCAAAATAATGTATAGACAAAAAGCGACTAGATATTTTGACACGAGTTTATTCTTGGGTTTTAGGAGCTAGAATCGATTTATGAGCAAGAAATATGCTTTTTCATTAACCGACTTCAAAAAAAGAGGACGGCTCTATGTTCCACTGTATTAAAAAAAAAGTACCTATATGTTCACCATATGTTCCTGGTAAGGATAATGGGACAAACTATACAAATTATTGCATTAACATAGGTCCTTGATAAGCGTGCAAAGTTTCAAATCAATCCGTCGTTTTGAAAGGGGTGAAAATCACGTTCATAGATTCCGTTACATAGATACATACGAAGTTAATAAATTGTATAATTAATAAATTTAATAAAAAGCGTATTATTAATACCATTAACTAAAGATTGAGTGACTTACCAGGAAATCATGAAAATCATGGACCAGGAAATCATGAAGTTAGGCAAGTAGATTTCTTATGGGGTGTAGGAAGTCCGCTAAGAAAGGATTTTGCGAAAGGACCGTGTTAAGAGGGTCAAAAAAGGGGTTAAAAGTTTATAATTATGAAAGTCTACGCGTACGAAGTCGCGGGCAACTGCTACTGTTTAATAAATGATTGTTAGCATAACAAATATTTACACACATCAATGTAATATACCTACAGCGCACTTTTATATGCATGGGTGTGTGTCAGTGTCATTCAAATAAAATAACAGCTGAACGGATTTGGATGAGAGGTATGAACTATGGAGATAGCTCATGACTTGGCTACAAACAAATAGGCTAATTTTTATCCAAAAAAAAAAAACAACCTGTCGTGTAGGATAGCAAGTGTAACCACTGGCCTCAGTTAGTATTTCAATAAATATGGAATCTTCATAGCATTCAGTATTCTAATAACGAAATTTGATTGAAAAAAAAAACCGGTCAAGTACGAGTCGGACTCGCGCACGAAGGGTTCCGTACCATTATCTATAAAAAAGACAAAAAAAAACACGTTAGTTGTATGAGAGCCCACGTTAAATATTAATTTTATTATTTATTTTAAAGTGAATATATAACTAAATATTCTGTGAATATTTCAAGCGTCTACCTGTTGCCGTTATCAATATCGAGCAAAAACTAGCAAAAAAAAAAACACGTTTGTTGTATGAGAGCCCCCTTAAATATTTATTTTATTCTGTTTTTTTAGTATTTGTTGTTATAGCGGCAACAGAAATACATCATCTGTGAAAATTTCAACTATCTTACTATCACGGTTCATGAGATACAGCCTGGTGACAGACGGACAGACGGACGGCGGAGCCTTAGTAATAGGGTCCCGTTTTACCCTTTGGGTAAGGAACCCTAAAAACTACAATTTTTAGAAATCTTTTTTAGGCGTTAATGATCTTGTCTGTGCCTGATTTACTTTATCTTTACTTATCACCTAAAATAATCCTAATTTACAACCAATTCGCATAAAATATCTCATGCCTTACCTCAATTAATTAATTCTTTCAATCTGCTATCTTATACGTCATTCTAAAGCAAGTGGGCTAATCACCGACAAAGCCTTCAATCGAGGCCTAGGACTTTAAAATAGTATTGGTTCAGTTTTACCTCAATAGAGGAAGCCTCAAACGTATTATTATAAAATGTACACAAAATTGGTCACAGACGATAAACACGCCAATTACGCGGTCATCAGTGCGGTTGCGTGCTGGTGTATTTATTGTACTCCTCACTGTTGGTATAAATGATAACTATAGATTATAAATAAATAATGTGAACTAACCTTTATTATCTCCGTGGAGCGCTTTTGCGGAGGGTGCCTGTCCAAACGGTGCTTTAGGGATAATAGCGGCACCCTTATTCTTCTCGAATAAAGCCTTCCTTTCGCGTAGGGACATCTCGGCGGGGTCCTTGGCTTTGGGACTGCCCGCTTCGAACATAGCAGCTTTGGATAACACAGAGTTCCGATCCACATTTCCGTTTAGTTTGGGAAAGAACTTTTTGGGTAAAGGCGAGCCCTTGTCCGGCACCGGTTCGTTTGTTTGTTTACATTCGTCGTGCGCGTTGTGTTCAGATGGTTGTTCATTGTTCTCTTTGTCCTTATCACTGTCGCACTCGTCCTCGGACGAGGACCTCGCGGGCGGTGTTGGCGCTTTGTACTTTTTTACGGAGGGTTTCTTCGTGACTGGTAGGGCCGGTTTCGCGGCCACCATTGTCGCCATCTTGGGGGCTGCCGCTGCACTGGGGGTTGCGGCGCACTTCGGCTCCTGTCGGTCGGGATCGGCGCGTTTCGCGTTGAAGTCGTACACGAGCCGTGATTGGGTCGCGGAGACGCGCCGGTAGCCCTCGCTCTCCTACGATTGGACAACGGGGACGGGTTGCGCACGTGCTCGCATATCGATGCGGCCGCGATACATAGACAACTGGGTTAGGAAAAGGGCTCGAGGCGAAGTTGCATCACGTATGACGAAACAATAATTA
This sequence comes from Agriopis leucophaearia, assembly GCA_949125355.1. NCBI lineage: Eukaryota > Metazoa > Arthropoda > Insecta > Lepidoptera > Geometridae > Agriopis > Agriopis leucophaearia. The sequence continues at coordinate 5,057,264 of OX421284.1, read as the reverse complement.
GCTTAGGAACAAAGGCATTCATTCAAGATTTTAACGCTAAACGTGTAAGATCGCGGTTCGCGTGTTTAGTATGTGAACGCGTGAGCCGTCAGTGGCGTCCGTCATACAACTAAACATTGCCAGGCAGAGCGCCCGCTGGAACGCACGTGTGACCAGACAGCTGATACGACGCGTCCATTACTCCATCATTATTCCAAATTAGAGGAAATACGCGTTAAGGCCGCGCTCTTGTCTATCTCTTCTGCAAGTTTTCAACAGATAAAAAATCCCTGAGAAATAGAAATGAACAGACGTTTATCTTTAAAAAACATTGCATTTGCATTGAAAAAAAAACATGATAATAATATTTTCAATTTTGGCGAAGGAGAAAAACTCGAGTAATAGTAATTTTCTTTCTCCGTTACCAAAATAGAAAACATGATAACGAACATTACTTTAACATTTGCAATGTTATTTTCAAGATAATTCCTGTTCATTTTTATACCCACTCTGATTTTAAATTTGCCTATAGAGGGAAGCGGAGTCTTAATTTTGAATCGTATTTTGTTCGCAAGGCATGGGACGCATTCAAATTGTGTACTTGCAATTATAATTTACAAGCTGGCATTTCAAGGGCTCGTATTTATAGAGTTCACTATGTTTGAGAAAACAGTGCGAATGCACTTTGGAAATTGTTGAAGCCATAGATCTTTATCAAGAGAGACACCGCGACCATGTCAGCTGTTACGAAGACCCAGCGTAACGTTTTTTCCCTAATGTGAGCAATGTTTTGAGCTATTTTTAACCGACTTCCAAAAAAAAAGGTTTTTTAAATGTTTGTTACCTCAGAACTTTCGACTGGGTGAAACGATTTGGGTGATTCTTTTTTTTATTTAAAAGTTGGTGCTTCCCGCGCGGTCCCATTTCAATTAGGTCCAGTTCTGATATTTTTATGAAGTCAGTTTTTTTACATTGATAATTTATTTGTATCACGAGAGCAATTTAGTGGTAGTTTAACTACACGCATAGCCAACTGTTTTAGAAGAAATTTTACTTTACTATGGCGGAGTTTGACAGATGCTACTGCTAAGACGATGGAGATCGAACTGAAGTATGTAGGTATATAGCGTGATTCTGCGTGATAAAGTAAACAGTTTTTTTACAATGTTATTGCAACAGTCAGAACATATAAACGAATGGAATTAGTGTAATGGACCATTGATCCAACTTAAGGCAGGCAGGATAATGGTCCAGATTTTAGGAGAAGCGGTCTGCTGGACCGGCGTTAGCCAAGGCTGCGTAGTCGCGGCCCTGACGAATGGCGATCCGAGGGAATACCCCAGGGTTTTAGTGGGTAGGCCGCCCTTCTGGCGGAGATTGCCACATCCCACATTCCCAACCACCGTGCCCGGGTCAGTGGTATCCATCAAGGATTTTCCTTGGTTAAAAATAAGGTCAGGATAATAGTATTACAGGTGTCAGAGCAAATGAACGAATGGAAATAGTGTATTTAGAACATTGGTCCAACTTGAGGTAGTCAGGACGAAATAGCTCAGCTTGCCGAGTCTATAATTAAAAAGATCTGTTATTAAAGCAGATGTTTTTAGCTAAACGGGGGCGGGGACACATCTGCCAGTTCTAACTTATTTGTATGGAATTATGGATAATAACAAGTAGGTAGTTATTGGGCATTTCAATTCACTTTAAAAAGCGAATTGAAATGCTCAATAACCAAGTGCAAGTCAAACACCACAACAAAAATATTATTGCGAATTTAAAGCAAAATTATGTGAATTGAAATTCCTAATAGCCAAGACCGAGTCAATCATCATGCATTTAGTAACTGCTCATGTGGTTTAAAATATGAAAATGAAATATTTAAGTTTTGCATAGGTAATGTAATTGTCAAAATTGCGCCACAACACGACACGTGTAAAAATAAAATTCAGAAACATAAATAGGTCAGTACAATCAGCAACATTAAATCATGTCGATTTTGATTTTACCATTTACTGATAAATAAACATCAAGGTATTAGTTTAAAATTATATAAAAAAGTTAAAAATTATGTTTTTAATATGTAAGTGATTAGAAAATTAATTTTCAATCGATTTAAATTTCGAAGTTGATTTAATATCATGTTTTTTTTCTTCAATTATAGCATATTTTTTTTATTATCATAATATTATGTATTTATCAGCGTTAAATATATATATTTTTAAGTTATTAGAAATATATAATCATCAATTATCAATAGTAGGTTGTTTGAATTTTTACGCTAACAGTACATCCGTCCTTTCCTCGAAATTGGTAATTAGCAAAACTGATTTCAATTAATTTGTGTTTTTGAACATGGAATTTAATCATTCAAATATGAAAAGTAATCATATTTTGTCTTGAGTTAAATGTAAGTGACCTCTTTAAATACTCTAAAATCAGCAATAATTTTTGGATATAACGTGGGCGTGAAACTGTTCACTTTACATTCTGCTATTCGTCGTCGAAGAAGTTTGCTGATCACCTGCCTTAAGTGCCTGAAGTACCAACCGAGTCCAGAAGTCTCATCATCAAGTTCTCGCTACAAATAAATTATGTGAGTAAGTTTGTTTAAAATTCAGCACATAAATAATTTTAATTTCGTAGTGGGCTCATCTACTACACCATTTTTGATTGACTAATTAAACTTATTGTAATATTTTGTTACCAGGTCGGACTCTGATTATTCAACTTTCGAAGTCGAGCAGCCCGCGAAGTCCAACAAGCGCTCAAGGCGCGTCTGTGCTGAGGATTTGTCATCGCAAAAAGTTAAACGGTAAGCATTTTATTTAAAGTATTATCTACTTTTCATCTAATTGACCGAGTGTCGAGCAGCTAAGGTGACAAATTCTAAGAGAATATAGTTAAAAATTTTATGTGTATTTATTCGACGATTATTGGCCTCAGTAAAAATTATTTCACAAATACTATTTCAAAATATTTTTTTGTTAAGCTAATTATAATTTTTATTTCAGAACATGCAAGAAAACCCTGAAGGGGAAATCCTGTACTCCAAAGGCGGATAGCAGCGGCTGGCATCTGGACAGCGAGAGCGACAACGAGGTTCGTGCATCGAGTTCTCGAAGCGTTGCTGCTGAAGACCTGCAGTCGTCGCTGGTCCGGCGAGTTGCGGATGGTGTTGTTCGACGCACCGCAAAATTACCAGGTGATTTGTTTGTAGAGGTTCGGCTCTACAATGCAAAAGACATTGAATCTATTTCAATACAAGATCGCTGGCAAAAGGCAATCTTGGCATTGAAATACCGAGGTGACGCTGACGCAGGAGAAATAGAGCTCTTGCGCAGATTCGTAAGTAAATGTAGACAGAAATTTACGGACGAAGGAAAATATTTTGCAGACAAAAAAAAATAAGATATTAACTGTAATTCTCGTGCTTTTTTTTGATAAGTTCGCTCTGAATTATACAGTTAACGTAATTATTTTTTGCCTCTATTTCAACTATTATTTTCGGTTCAAGGGAAGTCTATACCCAGCTGGGACTTGGTTGATGATGTTGGTATCTTGCGTCAGTGTCCAAATATTTATGTATTGATTAACTAATACTAATGTTTTTATTTCTTTATTTACATTATCAGTAATTTTATCATGTATTCTTGCAAAAATTTATGTTTTTGTAGTAACGTTATCGAAAACAGTTCTACCGTGTTCTATAAAATTTGTGCTCAGTGCATATACCTAGGTAGTTTGAGGGCATAATATTGATCTAGTTAGCTTTCGTTTCTGGGAAAATTTGTTTTGCAAAAGCAACGTTCGCTTTACTATATTATTTTTTGATAAAGTTTGTATTTATTTTAACATAAACATAATTCTGTAAGTATTCATAATGCCCCCGTCATCAAGAACAATATTTTGCTCTGTTTGCGATTTGTCTATTAAAAGTTCCGCATTCTCTGCTCACTTGAAAAGTACGACACATAAGAATAATAGCGCAATTCAAGAAGGTATTGAAAAAATATGTGGCGCTTTCCGTAGTCGAATTGCATCCTACAGGTTGCGTGATATTTTATCTGAAGGCGACATAGTGACGTCTCCAGTTCAGTACATGCGTAACTTGCGTAAACGTGTTTTTCAGCTATTGAAAGCACGACTCCTCTCTTTTGATAGTATAAAAGTCAATTTTGAACTTTTTGCTGAATTCGCTTTAGCTTCGAATGATTCGCGTGAAAAAAAGTCATTTAGAACAGAAAACTTAGTGATTCATAAAAACTATGATTTTAATTATTTATTCGAAAAAGTTATTGAAACTATATCGTCTAACATCGACGAGTTTCAAGAACGAGACAGCGGGTGGTTTTACTTGAGTTGTTCATACTTAGAAATAAATGTTAATAAGTATAATCCTCTAAGAGCATCAGGTTTTCTTGATTTACCTAAAGTTATGAAATTAAAACGCGCGTGTGTTAATGTTCAAAATACCGATACGTTTTGCTTTTTGTGGTGTATAATGGCAGCATTATTCCCCGCTAAAATAAACGCCCATAGAACTTCTTCGTACCCTAATTTTGAGAGGGTACTTAACACCAAAAACATGTCATTTCCTGTTAGTTTTCGTGATATAAAAAGGTTTGAAAAAAATAACTTAAATATAAGCATTAACGTGTATGGTCTTAAAAATCAAACAAACATTGTTGGTCCACTATATCGAACTCAAAATAGAAAAAAACATCACATCAATCTATTGTTCCTAGAGAAAGGAAATAAAACGCATTATTGTTTGATAAAAAATTTAAATCGCTTATTGAAATCGCAATTGACGAAGCATCATAGCAAGGTGTGGTTTTGTGACGAATGTATGGTATTTTTTCATAACGAAAGTAAACTAAGTAATCATGTTTGCGGCGGAGTCACAACTATTTTACCTACACCTGGCACGTTTATTCAATTTAATCACTTTGAAAGAATGCAAGACATGCCTTTCGTGATCTATGCTGACTTCGAATCTTTATTACAACCTAATAATAATGAATCAAGTTCAAATTACACGACATCGTTACAAAAACATATTCCAGCCGCGTTTGCTTATTATGTAGTATGCTCGTATGACAGTTCGTTAAACCGCTATGTATCTTATCGGGGTCAAGACTGTGTCGAAGTTTTTCTTGACTATCTAAAAAACGACGTGTCAAAAATTTCTAAAATTTTTAAGAATATAATTCCAATGTTACCATTATCAGCAGAGCAAAAAGTTGCGTTTTCAATAGCTAAATTGTGTTATATTTGTCAACAGACTTTATTTGATGACAAAGTTAAAGATCATTGTCATTTAACTGGTAATTACCGCGGAGCCGCACACACCTACTGTAATCTTAGATTTAGTTTGCCTCAGTTTATACCAGTTTTTTTTCACAATTTGTCCGGATATGACAGTCACTTGTTTATCCGTCAGCTAGGAAAAATGCCTGGGTCTATGAAAGTTATAGCTAAAACTAAAGAAAATTATATTTCTTTTACAAAGTTTTTTGCAACAGATACTCAGCAGTACATTGCTTTGCGTTTCGTAGATTCTTTTAAGTTTTTAAGCACCAGCCTCGAAAAACTTGTTGCAAATTTAGATAAAAAAGATTTTTTTCATTTATCTTTTCATTTTTCAAACCAAAAACAATTTGAGTTATTAACACGAAAAGGTATTTATCCTTACGAACATATGACTAGTTGGGAATCGTACGATGAGGAAAAGTTACCACCTCGAGACTCTTTTTACACCACTGTTAGTAATTCTACAATTTCAAAGTCGGATTACACGCACGCTAAGGCCGTTTGGAAAACATTTGATATTAAAAATCTAGGCGATTATACAGACTTGTATCTGAAGTCAGACGTACTCTTATTAGCAGATATATTCGAAAAATTTCGACGTACTTGCAAAATCAATTACAATTTAGATCCGGCATTTTATTTGACTGCCTCAAGCCTGAGTTTTGATAGCATGCTCCTTAAAACTAAAGTTGTTCTTCAGCATCTAGAAGACCTAGATATGATAAGGATGATACAGAAAGGTATTCGTGGTGGAGTCTGTCTGTGTTCAACTAGATACGCGAAAGCAAATAATAAGTATCTATCCAGTTACGACCCAACTTCACCGGCTAGATATCTACTCTATATAGATGCCAACAACCTATATGGATTTTGTCTATCGGCATGCTTACCTCAGTCTAATTTCCAAATGATTGAAGCTTCACAATTTCATTCGCTTGATGTACTTAAAATACCTGACGACGCCGAATATGGTTATATTTTAGAAGTTGATTTAGAATACCCCTTGCATTTACATGACGTCCATAATGACATACCGTTATGTCCGCAAAAGTTTGCCCCACCAGGCTCAAAAACAACAAAGCTGATACCTAACTTATATGATAAATTCTACTATGTCATACATTATGTACATTTAAAAACATGTTTGCGCCATGGGTTGATACTGAAAAGAATTCACAGAGTTATAAAGTTCAAGCAAAGCGCCTATTTAAAACAATATATAGACTTAAATACTGAATTACGTAAAAAAGCATGTTCAGCCTTTGAGCAAGATTTTTTTAAATTATTGAACAATTCCGTTTTTGGAAAAACTTTGGAAGACCCGGAGAAAAGGATGAATGTAAAATTAGTTAATCGATGGGTCGACGGCAGAAATAAAACAAAACAACAGTATACAGCTGAGCGACTAATAGCTCGGCCTAATTACCACAGTTCAACAGTATTTTCTGAAAATTTTGTTGCTGTTCAAATGAAGCCTGAATCAATCAAGTTAGATAAACCCATTTACATTGGATTTACAGTTTTAGAGTTATCAAAAAGTCATATGTACAATTTTCACTATTCTGTAATTAAACCTTTTTACAAGTCCGATGTTCAGCTATGTTATACTGACACTGACAGTTTTTTGTACTTAATACAGGCTGATGATATTTACAAAGATTTAAAATTTAGATTTCAATCTTACTTTGATACAAGCAACTATGATGAAGATAATGTTTATAGCATAGAGCGTAAAAATAAAAAAGTCCCCGGTTTATTTAAAGACGAGATGGGAGGTCAGATCATAACAGAGTTCGTAGGCCTAAGGTCGAAACTGTATTGCATTAAAACTGAAAATAAAGAAATAAAAAAAGCTAAAGGGATAAAGAGAAACGTTGTTAGAGACATATGCTTTAGAGATTATAATGATGTGCTCAAACACAATGATATAGTGCGTAAAAAGAACATAATATTTAAATCTTTGAAACATGAAATATTTACGATTTCTGTAAATAAAGTTGCATTATCATCTAACGACGATAAACGCGTTGTTCTAAAAAACAATATATCTACTTTGGCATGGGGACATAAAACCAGACCTTTCTGATTAAATTGTTATAATACAACATAGGTATAATTGTCATTGTCAATGCATCAAAGATCACTATATTTTAGCCCTACAACTTTCCTATATGTGTTAGCGTGTTAGTATAGTGATTTTAATACTTAGAACTTTATTTGATAACGATACTATTTTAATTATATATTATAAGTACGAGTAAGTACGCATAACTATGTTGAAATTGAATTGTACGCAAGAGTTGAATATTGTTCGTGTATTCGTTACTTTTATGGCTTTGTTTAAGAACCAATGTAAAAAAAAAACAAGATGTCGTCTCATTGTATTATTTCCGTAAACTTATGTATTTTCTAATGTTTATGTGTATTAATATATATATTTTGCTATGTAAAGTAAATAGTTGTATGTTAATTTTGTTTATTTGTACATTTTAATCATAAGTGATTTTAGATTTTAATCTTAGTTTTATATTGTTCTAAATTTGTACCTATAATTTACTTGTGTGAATAAATACTTATTTTGTATTGCAAATATTTTCTTTTATTTCTAAACGTATTAATTAAGTTAGCTACAAGTTGTAACCTGACACACTTAAAGGTCAACGTATTGATGACAGTAGTAGGTATCGCATCAGCAAAATAGTTCTAAGATACACGACACGTGCGACCACAGAATAAATGATTGTATGTGAAGGGCATTGACATGTTCGTCATAATTAGTGCATTTTTGCAAGATAGGACTTTTAAATTGGTCTTTAAATTATTCTTTGTTTTCAAACTCACTAATCATTATTTGTTCCCCACGTGCAGTCAAGTTTGTGGAACAGAGGATTTTTTAATTTGCATGTAAGTACCTAACTAACGCAATACCAGATATACGGTCAGTACATTATTAGACGTTTAGTTGATTAGTTTCTAATAATAGTTTGTTTGTTACAGACAATGTCAGACATAGAAATTCCGCTAAGCCAATGCGCTCAGGACCCGATGCAAGATTACACTCAATCGCAAATATTAGAAGAATTGTATCCAGATCTCTTCAAAAATAAGCGCGTAAAACTAACAAAGAAAAAACAACAAAACAACGACGTGATCTTTCGGTTAAAAAAAAGTGCAAGTGCGGTGGAAAATCATTTGTTACCAGCAACTCTCCGGAGGGCAAAAGATTAATCAAAGTTAAAATTTTGGACACTTCATCACAATATAATAATGATTTAGACAGAAATATTTTGCTAAGTGCGCAGTACGTCGTGAAAACCACTTTATTTGCGGATGAAATATTGGAACATACTGAAAATTTAATACGGAAAATTTCTAAAAAACTCTGCGATGAGAGTGATATTAATATTTAGATTAATACGTTTTAATTTATATCGATTACTTATGTATGTTTCCCAAAAATACAATTATACTGGTTTAGCATTTACTTTGTTTTTATTTTATGTCTTCTTATTAGTAGATAGGCAGGTAAATAGCAAAACAAATAATTACAATATTTTTAACAATTTTATTAAGCGATTATTACATTATTTTCTGAACACCATTTTTTTATACATAATACATTTTTTAGTGCACAATATTTCTTATGATTAAAACAATTAAAATTAACATTCCCATCACAATATAAGTGAGTCAGTACTTTTAAACTAGGTAGTCCTTTGATCGATATGTCTATAACATTATTATGAGAACATAACTCTTTTACCCATTTTACTTTCTCTTCGCCTTTCACAATAATTATTTTATTTTGCAGTTGTGGTTTAATAATTCTTCGAAATTCTCGATAATCTACATATCCATCCGACCAGATTATTTTTTTATTCCTTTGCAACCATAAAACACTACGTTTTTCTTCATTAGATAAAGTTGAAAATGGATACGGAGGTTTAACTAAAAATGTTTGAGTATGATATTTTGTTGCTATTGCCAATTCTTTCACTATAAATTCATTTTTTAGATTTTTGAAACCTTGCATGTCCAAGAAAATGTTGTTCATGATATCTTTCTAACAATATTACTCAATGGTTTGTATTCAAAAATACAATCGTTTAATAAGAGGCAGTAGGCTGTTGTCTGGTCCGGGATGTCTTGGTCCGTTTCAATTTCCAGTCTTACGTCAACGCATCCCTTTAATGCTTCGTGCTGGCGAGAACAATCGATAACAAACAATGGAGCACGGTCTTTAAATTCTTTCATGCTCATCAACGGTTCTGCTCGACGGTTGTAGTATGATTGCTGGAATCTTGCATACTGCTCATATAATAAAGAAAACTTGTCGTCCGAAAAATTATTATTCAGGCTTTCATATGGAAAATAAATAGAGTTCAAAAAAACTTTGACATCACGCACATTGCAGTGATCAAATTCAGCCATTGACAAATCGGCTTTAAGTTTTCTATTTGTTTGTAGTCCAATAATAACAAACCTTGGTTTTTCAATTTGTGACGAAGTTTTTATAGACCACGTATGTTTACGCGTTTTGGGAAGCAATGGATACTCATGCAAATCCCAATTCCGAAATGCAAATGTTATTGCGCGATCTTTTTCTAAACTTTTTAGTAAATTTATTTTTTCTTTATCAGATACTTTAATTTGTGGTACTCGCCATACTATTTTATTAATTTCTATATTATCTACAGTATCACCCGTGTTTAAAATCAAAGAATTAACATCATTATTGGCCCTTAACAATACTAACTCATGTTTACAATTAATTATAACTTTTTGATAATCTTCCGTGAAACCAAATATTTTATTCAATGGTATAGAAGCTGAAAACATACCGTTACTAATATTTTTGCCCCCGACCGACCAACCCCAAACTTGTGACGATTTTGATTCGTGATCATTTAGAGATAAATACGATTTTATCGTCGTGGTGATGCCAGGATTTTTAATCTTATCTATTTCTACTCCATTCAACTCGTATCGAATGTCTTGGAATAAAAACATTGCAGAATTATTTATGAAATGCAGACTGGATACTTTTTCTTTAGTGGTACTTTTGTAAACGGTTACTTTGCCTTCTATATACAAACTGCTTGCGCAAGACAAAATGTAAAGATCTTGTTGATTTATAGGTATACGTATTTCATCGTTCTTGTTGAAACTTGTCACGTATGGTTTGTACGAATGATATTCATAACTTTCAATGCTGTTGTCGCTTTGCGTCTGTTCAGATATATTTAAAATGCTCATTTTAGTAATCCGATTATTTTAAGAAATTTTATATTCTTTTTAGTTAATTTTTTTCTAATTTGAAGAGGTGTTCTTATTGTAGTTGCTATTTTACAACTGTTTTGATTGCAGGATGGAGCAATGCTTTTATTGTTGAAGTTTATCATTTTTTTCGAAAATGTAAATATATTTGTACTTCTTCGTCCCGTAAATTTATCACTTTATTTTCAGCATCAAGTAATCTTATACTGAGGGTAGAGATTGAACTTGTATTAACAGGAAAGTAAATTAAATTTTTCGGTATTTCAATGATTCTGTAGCCGGGTGGCACGTTAGGCACAAATTCATATATTATATGTTGTTTTTTTCCATTCACGTAAGAGCCACTTATCGCATCACATTCGATGCGCACAATGGTTGTTGATAAAATGCTTACAGGATAACGAGATTCATTGCTTATATTTGCTTTTAAAGTGTCCATACCAAAACCCAAGATTTTTCCAAAAGACTTACTTTTTTCAAAGTGAATATCTTTGGAACAAAAAACTTTTGTCTTCAGTGTATTGTTATTGCACGTAACTTTTAATATCTCATTACTTTTTATGTTACTTTTTAAGTAATCACATAAATCTTGAAGCTCATATGAGCCTTCAGGAATTTCAATAACGTAATCATCACCGTAATAAAATTTGTTATTTCTTTCATCGATGTTAGGAATCGAATTAAATGTTGAAAAATACAAAAGACCACACTCGTACTCATCACATAGTTCTAGGGTTGGTGAATAGTTAGTGGTCAAAGTATTTCCTCGCCCGGTTATCGACACAGTGAATGACATCTCCACACTGATAGTAAATCGCGTCGAATATTGAATTTATGCATTTTTCCAAAACTGTTTCAAATATTGTAAGCAGAGATGACCGCAGTTTACGGCATCAAACCTTTGATATTGAATGTAGTTGTAGTTTAAAGAAGTGCCTTTCAAATATTTTTCTAGTTCTAATGGAGGTTTCAAGTTTCCAAAACTGTCAAAATACTCGGAATATTTATTGTGTTTAACATAGGCTACCCAATGAGTACCAGGATTATCTGAAGAATCGAGGTTAAGGATTGCACACTCTATTTTTCTTGGTCTTACAGGTAAAGTGTCTCTCATAAAAACTCCGCGAAAGTACGGAATATCATGTGCGTTATTTAATAAATCTATGTTTGTGAGCGGTCTCATAGGTAGCCTATTATTTAGTTTTTTGAACAATTTAAATACAGGCCAGCACCTTTTTTGTAAGGTCCAATGTATAATCCTTTTCCAAGCGTAATCCTTTCAATCATCTTATTGTGTCGTTCATTTTCTTTAAGATTTTTTTGAGAAGTTTTGTAATCATTTACTGCTTTCGCAATACCTGCAGCACCACCGGCCAATGAACCCAGTGCTGACAACCCAGCAAATATCGGTATCAATGGCAGCAGGCCACCAGTTTTCGGAAGTGGGATGCAACGTGGTAAACGTAAACCTTTCTTACCAGCAAAAACTTTTTTTGCTGCGAGGTGCGCTTTTTTAATTATTTTGTGATTACCTTTCAATTTTAGTTTTTTTAATTGAGAGCGTATTTTTTTTATACCTAACTTAAACGAACGAATGCCAGCGCCAACATTTAGTTTAGCCTTCATAGCATTTTTTACAATAAATGATGCTAATTTTTCTCTCTTGTTAGCATCTTTCGACTTTAACCTTTTTTG